>CM073552.1:0-5000000 GCA_037074615.1 Leucaena leucocephala
ACGCGCTATCTCAGAGTTCTCAACCCTAAAACTCTCAACCCTCAACCTAAATTTTAAAAACGGAAACCATAAACCATAAACCAAACCAAACCCCTAACCCTTATCGCACAATTAGGGGCGGCCACATCCCACTTGTAGGCCAGTGGTCGTGGCAGGAAATGAGAGCGCCTAATCGTACCAACCAACAAAAAATCTCTTGAATGTTCCCCATCTTGCTTTTCTCGCTCTCGTCGCCTCTCACCCCTTATAGCAGCCTTCAGCGACTTGGATCTTCCCTCCCGATTCCCTCCCCACCTTCCTGCTTATGACCCTTGCATAACCACTACGCACTTATCATTATCACTGAAGCATAACCTCTCGGCTTGGCCGATGAAGCTAAGAGTTTGAAACCTTCCCCTGTTCGAATCCTTATTCTCTTTTTCTCTTCTAATCCGTGGAAGATGTCAATTAATTGCTAGTTTCACTCGTAGTAGTGGATTTACCAAGTGTTTTAAACCATAGAATTTTCTTTCGTAGGTAAGATTTGATAGCTAACTGAGGATGGGCTGGGGGAGTTCTATCATTCTTCGAGATATCATTTGATTGAAATTTAAATGATTTGAGTTAGGGTCTTTTGATTTCTCCTTTAGAGTATTATTTTTACTGTTGCTGGTAATCCGAGCTTTTGCTACTTTTAATGCGGTTCGCTTAGTTGCATGTTGTTGAGCTGTTTATGCTTGTCGTCTTTTCCGTTCATTCTCGCATCTGCACGGAGTTCTGTCCATGGTGAATTCAAGACAGAAGTAATGAATTGGTGCTTTTGTTGTTTCTTCCCTTTTTTTTTTGGTATGCTTCTAATAATTCCCCCCCCCCCCCTAGCGGGAAGCATGTTGTTGTTGTACGCTTATTGCTGAACCCCAACATTTTTATATCAGAAATTAATTGAGTTAGAACAAGGGGGCATGTTACTGTTTCGTTGGTTGTGTGCTTATTTAGCATGTTTACCTTTCTATTTTCTGTGACCTCAGAAATACATGTCCCTCACCTGTGAGACCACATAGATCATATCTGATTGTAAGGATATAAAGGCTGTATTTTCAAGAAGTCATGTCACGTAGGCAGTTAGGCTTACTATGTGGGTGGGATAGGGATTTATGTAACATATTTCAGTCTTTGAATTTTCATTTGAAGCATCCTGTTTTAGTGTTTTGGAAAGAAAATATCTACGGTTGCTATAATCTTTTCACAAGCTTCTTGGATTTCCTTTCAGTAATCAGCAGTTTATTTACTCAATCACCAGCATTTTTATTACTTCAGAAATTAGAGATGTTTATTGAACTCCTGCGGAAGTGAATATGGCTTTTTTTTATATTTAATGTTCAGTATAAGTGCTTATTTACATGAATTGATATTGTGCTCATTTTTTGGAAGCATAATCATAAGAGCAATTTTTTATAATTAAAAAAAAAGACTGTAGCATGCATCATGGAGAAATAAACACAACAAACACTTGGAGCACAAAGTAAGAAATATACTTAAAAAAAATTGGTAGAGATACTTCGAATGGAATTCATTTTGTGTAAAAAGGTAACTTGGTTAATAGAAGGGATCTTATATGGGGTTTCCTTGATGTATGTCAAATTATTGAAATGTTAGACAAATTGGATTATATTTTTAAAAGTATCCAGTATAATTTAATTAGTGGCTATTGTAATTTACTCAAAAGTGTATTAACATGCTGTTTATGCTTTGTAGAGCTTAAGCGCAGTTTTAATGACAAGGGATGCTCCATCAAAACAAAAAGATTCTGGTGAGGCGTGCAATTGAGTCGATTTGACTCTAAATGGGGAAGGAGGGTGATCTCTGGGATGATTCAGCTCTTCTCTGTGCCTTTGATCAGGCTATCTCTACTTACAAGGTTCTCAACCTACAGATGCATCATACATGCATATTTCAATTTCTTTCATTAATTTGATATGTTTATTTCATCATAATTATTTTATTAGTTTTTGGGTTCAACTAAGTCTCTGATTTCTGCATATTTCTATATATTTACTACCAATATCAATTGGTGAAGGCAGTGAAAGCATGTAGTCCACAATCTTTCTGTCTTTTTCTTTCTCCCTTGATCAAGGGCTCATCTATAGAACGTGTCTCTCAAGTTCAATATAAAGCACTTGCATTGTCATCTATGTATGCTTATTGCCATTTTGTAGAATATGATGTCCTTACCTACTGCACAATCAATGAAATGGATGCACCATGCATGGTTAGATGAGAACTGTAGTTACTTAATATGTCTGTCATGAATTGTTAAAATCATGTTTTCATATTTTGCATGGGAAGTTGGATATTTGGTTATTCTATGGGATCTAGATTTTTTTGGTGCTGATGATTTTGACTTTGATTTTGAGGTGGCCTTTTAATTATTTCATTTCATTGTGAATCCTGCAACAGATAATGCACAGCAGCAAAAACAAGAATAACTCAGCCGAGACAAAGCAAATGACTAGCAGCATTGGAGAAATTGATTCTAAGTCTAACAATGTGTATGAAAATCTTGAGACTAGAAGGTAATTTTTATTCCATCATGCTTTCTCTCCTCTCTAGGGGTAAAAATGGGCCAGGTTATGCAGAATAGTAAATAGGCCTGAGTTTGTTTTGTAGGCCTAAAACCTGAGTCTAGCCTGTAAGCCTATATATTGCTCTTTTTATGCTCAGGCCTGGATTTGTTAAAAGCCTGTCCTGAAATCTTACTTAAAGGCCTGCTTAGAATTATTGAAGTAGGTCTTTAAATAGGCTTCAATTAAGTATGCCGTTAAAGGCAAGGGCCTGCTGAAAGTTAATTAACATTGCTTTTTATCTCTTTCCATCTTCCATCAGTATATCTTTCTTTAGTTTCTGAAATAATAATTCTAGCAACATTGTAAATTGTAATAGGGTAAAGGTGTGTTATATAATTGTAGAAAGAAAAGGGAAATCGAGAAGAATAGAAGGAGAATAGAAGAGAAACTGGAATTATACTGAATACTCAAGAGTTCACATCATAATCAAATCATATCCTCGTAAGACTGATGATCACCATTATTTATAAGTGATGGGTAATCCTAATCCTAATTAAATATCTAATACTAATATATCATAATATCTAATCATGATATATATTATAATATCTAGTCTTAATATATCATAATATATATATTATGATATATAATCCTAATATCACATGATATCTAATACTAATTCTAATAAAATAATAAAACTACTTAAATATATTTTACATATCAATACTCCCTCCCCAAAAGACCCTTGTCCCCAAGGGTCAAGTACCAAGAACAATACTAAATTAGAGCCAAGAAGCATTTTAATCAATTCTCCTTTGAACCAAATCTGGACTAGGAGATTTGAGATCGCCAACATTATCGGTGCCAAACTTGAAGACATGTTGCAAAGTGCACTCTCAAACACCTCACAACAATTGAGACTTGATGATCCATTAACTCTAAACTTTAGTTTCATCACTTTTTTTTTACAGGTTATGTGTGAAGGTTCCTGTAAACTATTAATTGTGCTCTGAAAATTGATCTCCTTTAAATATGCTAAACTTCTTGCATCTTGGAAAATGATAGGCTGAATTTTGAACCCTTGCTGAACTGTTATCTGCACCGCATTAAAATCTTGAGTCCGGCTAGAGTTGTTGGGACTTTCTTGCATATCTTTTTGCTCATCAATGGGTGCCGAAAAGGAAGACTCATTTTCTTGAGCTGATGGGCACTCTTCTTGATCACCAGAAATGTCCTTTTCCTTTTGCAATATTTTCCGTGACTCTGCCACATCTTTCTTTACCGGCTGATTTTTCTGCAAACGGACGCTCATCTTGTCAAGGTTCCTTACCATATTCTGAAAACGCCGCTCTATATCCATGCTCATCTTGTCAAGATTCCTCGTCATATTCTGAAGACACCGTTCTATCCATGCTTATTTTGTTATTGATTCTTGTGAGTAGCCGAGGAACGACCACTCTGATACCTCTATTATATAATTGTAGAAAGAAAAGGGAAATCGAGAAGAATAGAAGAGAAATTAGAATTATACTGAATATTCAAGGGTTCACATCATAATCAAAGCATATCCTCATAAGACTGATGATCACCATTATTTATAAGTGATGGGTAATCCTAATCCTAATTAAATATCTAATACTAATATATCATAATATATAATCATGATATATATTATAATATCTAATCCTAATATATCATAATATATATATTATGATATATAATCCTAATATCACATAATATCTAATACTAATTCTAATAAAATAATAAAACTACTTAAATATATTTTACATATCAAGGTGCATCTAGCACCCCAAACTAATTTTGAAATAGCAATTAGCACCCTAAACTAATTTTAAAGGTGCGATTAGCATCCTAAGATATTTAAGGATGTAATTAGCACCATGAATTAATTTTGGAGGTGCGACTAACGCTCTTTCACTGACAGAAACACAAATTTCTGTCTGGTTCATGTCACGAGAGCTTTTTATTTCAACATATTATGATTTGAAAGGTCAAATGTGTCATATTGATTAAACTAGAATACTGAATAAACCCTAAAATTGACATTGTATAGAATTCATATGTGAAGATTACAAAATTTTAAGGTTTATTTAGTGAAATTTATTAAAACAATATTACACAGTGGTCTTTTAAACAATAATGTGTCGAAATAAAAAGTTTATGTGGTATGTATCAAATAAAAGTTAGTGTTTTTGTTAGCGAAGGGGCAAAATTGTACCAATTTAAATACTTTAAGGTGTTAATTGCCCTTCCAAAATTAGTTTGGGGTGCTTATTGCAGCCTTAAATACTTTAAGGTGCTAATTGCACCTCTAAAATTAGTTCGGAGTGCTAATTGCACCCTTAAATACTTTAGGGTGTTAATTGTTCTTCCAAAATTAGTTTAGGGTGCTAGATGTACCTTTACCCTTGTAAATATTATATATTTCTGATAATCTCTTGTTCTTTATTTAAACACAGCAATGCTGATGAGATAAGCAGCATTCCTGGGGATGCATATCCAGGAGAGACTGGTAATGGTTCACAAGTAGACCAACCTTGTCCAAACTCACTAGCTGGTCAAAACATGGGACACTCTGTGTCACATACACTAGGGGTGGATCATTATAACCGATTAGTTGGTCAGTACTATGAACTCGAGGAGCAGCAACAAAAGATTTTAGAGCAACTTAATCAATATGGCGGATGGAATTACCAATATACTGATTCTGTTTCTAATTCTGGTGTCCCGCATTCTAATTTCCAGAGTTGTTCCATGTCTGCATGCCACGTTTCTGATCCAAATGTACTCTGTTCATGTTGCCCATGTTGTAGTCAATGCTTGTCGCCTCCATGTACATTAGTACCTGGTTGTTCTTTACGTGGAACTTCTGTTGGCAAACCTTGTAATAATTATTCTGTAATGAAGTGTCCTGAAAAGTCATTTCCATGTGAAGATGATAAAATCCTTAAAACAGCAATGGGAGTTGCTGAGAGGGCAATATCTACCATTAGAACAACCATTTCTGGCGATTCTGATAAAAAAGAAGGTAACTATGCCTCCTCAAAGTAGACATGCTTGAATATCATGGTTGCAGTAAGTAGATTGAATTAATTATTGATGAAGTTATCCATTCTTATTGTTTCTTAATAGTTTCTTCATTGTTATGAACTGGCTTTTTGAGATGTATGCTAGAGCCATTTTTCTGCATGTAGAAGTGAAAATATAATTTCAACGAAGTTACATCTTTTAATTCTCAAACAAATTGAGTCCAAAGCTAGAAATATTTTATTTTTCCAAGAAAGAAAAATCTACTTTTGGTCCTGTAAGACCCATGGTAAATTTTCCAAACTTCATTTATGCGTTTTGATACTCTTTGGAAATTTAAGCCTATAATTCTTTGGACTTCCATTATGCGTTTCTCTGTTTTGTGCAATTGTATTTGTTGCCTTGTAAGGCTTTTGAATAATAAACTGGAGGGCATGTGCAGAAGCATGTTGTTGCTGCTTAGATTGATATGTTAATACGTTATTCCTGTTTATATAGTTTCCTCGCTACCTCAATTGAAGCATGCAATCAGCTGTATAAGTGTCTATTGGATTGAATTTTAAACTTTTTGCATGCTGTATTCCTTCTCCTTTCTTTGTTTCAATCGATTGATTGGTGAAAGTGTACAAATCTTGGAATTCTTAACTCGTGTACTTCGCTCTTTTGTTTCTGTGGATTTTCATTACTGCTAGTGAATTTTATCTTGATACCAGAGGTTGTCATGATCCACTGCCTAATTTTATTTTCTTTATTAATGCTTTTTTTGTTTGCTATTAAGAGAAAGAGAGAAGCCAATCTGAACTGGATCAACATAATGGCTCGGAAACGGATCTTACAGTTGTTTTGAATGCTTGGTATTCTGCTGGCTTCTACACCGGAAAGTATGTCTTTACTTTTTGCCCAAGTTTTATTTCTCAGTGATTGCAGAACTTTAATTCAATTTTCATACTCTATAATTGTTTGCCTGTGTCTATTAGGTTATTGATGAGATTTTTTATGTGCATTTTGCAAAATAGTTATCTACATCATAATGATCTTAACTACCATCTTGGTGTTTATGTAGACTAATTATACATTTTAGTCTAAATCACTGTATTAGTTGGTTAACTTATTTAACATTAAGGAGTTGCTAGATTACTCTCTCTCTCTCTCTCGTATATTAAACCCTCTTTTCTGATGGTCATTAGTTTCTGATTGCTTTCTAAGATGAACTATTAGAAAAGTTTACGTCTGATTCTCAACTTTTGTCAGTAAAGTTTACGTCCGATTCTCAACTTATAGTGTCTCTATACCAAATCCTTTCTTATAAAGCGTACTAAAATACATAGTACATACAATACTATAAAACTTAAGTTGTTTGTCCTGTGTGGAAAATGACATTTGAATTGTATAACCATTTGTGCATTTAGTTGTATAACGCTTGATTGGATTAAATTTTTTAGTGTTGCTATATCAATTTTTTCTTGACATTTAGTTGTGAAATGGTTGACAGTATGACTCCAAAAGTTACTGGATCTGCACATTATTGGTTTGACCATCAGAAACTATTTATGTCGCTTTCTTTAAGTTCTCACCTTGTTCATTTTGTAATGTTTGAACTCTGATGATAATCTGACTCAATAGTGTAAATTGATCAAATCAATTTTTTCTATTTTAATACTTTCATATTGAAACTGTCTTGGAAACAGGTTCCTCACTCAATCCATTGCAAACAGAAGATAGGAATCTTAATGCCCGCTAGAGCTTTTGTGAAGGCAAAATGGTTGTAATACAAAACCCTAGTGTCAAGAGACTGTTACAAGTCTACATATTCTCACAATTTAGAGAATGTTGGTTTTCATAGATGCCTTTTTTCCATTATTTACATGACATGAATTTTTGGATGAAGGTCTTGGACCTTGAAATGCACCTATCATCTAGGCCATGTTTGGCTTGTTAATATAGGTTTTCTCTCTGTTTTTTTTTTTTTTTTGTGGCGATGTCTAGCTTTCTGAGTAGGATGGGGAAAAGGAGTGATGGGGAAAATGAGTGGAAATTAGGGCCCGTTTGTTTCGTAGGGTGAGGAAAAGAAAAAAGAAAAGGCTTTCCCCTTTCGTCAATTATCCATGTTTGGGTCAAAAATAGTTTCCTATAATTGCCAATGAGAATTGGTATAGGAAAGAAGAGGTCCGTATCTTACAAAGATGCGAGTTCGATTCTCGTTGTCGTAATGAGGATTCCTTTAGTAGGCGATTTTATAAGTTCCTTATAAGCGATCTATGAATTTTGGGGCTGTCTTAGCTTTAATGGGAGATAGGTGTTGAACCCATCTAAATTTTTCTTCACAAAAAAAAAAGGTTCCTAGAAATAGTCATAAAGGTCACTAGAGGAACCCAAATGATCCAATTGGATCCATATTCTTTTACTTAAGTTTGAGTATTAGTATATTTTTATGTAAAATCTTTCAAAGTATTAGTATTTTGTGGGTGTGAAAACATATCATTAAGCAATTAATTCTCCAAAGAGGTATATGGGCAATTTCCATACTTTTTTAACCCTGTTTTAGTGGCTTTTTGCAATTATATTTTGCTTTTGCCTTTTCCTTTAAAAAATTATTTTTGCGTTTTGTACAACATAAAATTATTTAAAATAAGTTAAAATAAATATTCATTAAGTATAACTTGGCTCCGTACATACAAATCTTTTTATAAATATTGATTCATTTTATATATTAGGTAATATGGCATGCATTATACAATTGATTATTAAAGTTTGATTTCATAATTTTAACTTAATATGGTATGTAGTATATAATTGATTATTATTCATAATTTCACTTTTTAATGAAGGTAACTTATGACAATATATATACACATATTTTGGTATGAGACAATGTAACACTAGCACCACATAAAAGAGTAAGTTATTATTGGATCTATCACATATAAGAGTAATTTATTGGATCTAGAACCATGTGTGACCTAATTGATTTTTTTTTTTTAAATTTGAGGGCAAACAATAATTCTTAGTTCTTTTTCTTAAATTTTCTAGAAAAAATAACCCTTTAAAAATCTAAAAATTTTATTTTAATTTATTTAAATCTTTTTTAGTTCAATACTCATTTCTTAATTTTTTTTTAATTTTTTTGAACTCTAAAATATTTTTAAACGCTTATTATTTCATTTATTCTCTTTTTAAAATTTTACTTTTAAGATTTTTTAATTTTAAGAAAATACTCTTGACCTCACAAATTTTTTATAAATTCCTTTATCAAAACTTACTACTATTATTTTTTTATATATATAAATAGACAACTTTTATTAATCATAAGATAAATGTTACATAGGCCCCATCAAAACCATGAGTAGATGGTGGAGGAGAAGGGAAGCTTGTAAATACATCACAACTTGCAAGGATCATATAGAGAGGGGGACATCAGAAACCTCCAGTAGTCAAAGGAGAGCTCGAAACTAAAGGTGGTAATACGGGCCAACCCACCGAATACGGGTTGTCCCGCCGCAGATTAGGGTGGAGGCGGGTTGGTGTAACCCCAACCCGAGATTGCCATGGCGGGTTGCGGGCTAACTTTTTTTTTTTTATATGTATATGCCAACTTTTTAAAAAAAATACATATGTCAATATTAATTAGATTCGAATCATATATGAAGTTGTTAAAATATTTATTTAGTCAACTTTGTTATTATCTATAGATAAATCTATCACAAAGAAAATAATAATAAAATAAAATGAATATATATGAAGAAATGATTCAATGAGATAAAGTTAATATAAATTAAGTGTAATGTCTATTGTTTAGTTAAGACTCTCAAATTAGTAAAGTGTAAATGTGTAATATAAATAATAAAAAAAGTCAAAAAAAATGCCCGCCGCGGGAGCGGGTACAAGTTAAAAAGACCCGCATCAAAATGGGTTACAAATATTACAATTCAAACTCGCTATTTTTTAGTGAGTTGGTGGTCGCTAATCCAAATTACTAAACCGACAAAAGGGCACGCCACAGCGAGACTTTAGAGCAAACTCAAGCCTCACGACGTAGAAACCATAGTTGGCAATGAAGTCTTCCCTAAACCTGTACTTCATAGAGCACAGCTCTGACAAGGAAAGAGTAATTTCCACATGAACGCCAAAACTTTAACCAAACCTGATGCAGGTGGCAAGAACCAATTGTTGTAAACCAAAAGGATAAAAGAAACAACAAAGCACCAAACTAAAAGGAAACAAAAAAAGAACATGATGAGTAGCCTGAATGAGTCAGAACCAAACATAATACTACCCATTCTATGCCTGGCGTAAACCCATAGGTTCATGTGGCTGATGTGCGAGCCTTTTTGAAGGCTCGAAAAAACCCAGTGAAGAAAGCAACTCCAAATCTTCCAACACGTATTCATTGTTGTTGTATGAACCCACTTTGTGTTCAGTCTTCCTCTACCTCGGCAAGTGTGTCCATTACTAGGGTAATCAAGTCCCAAGCGAAGGGATCTAGTGAGCAGCAGTAAAATCCTGCGACGCCTATTGAAGTCCTATTGTCATTGGAAACCTGTATCTGAGAGATATATGCATTGATCACCAAATCCCGCCCCCATTTAGAAAGAGAGCAGAAGCATTTGCATGACAAGGAGGAGAGAAGCCCGTCGTGGCAATCCATTGGAGATTGATCTGACAAAGGAACCACATCATGAATCACTGAGGAAGATAGAAGATCAATCTGGTTTAGTTCTGGTTCTTTTCCCAATGAAGGCGCTATTTTAGCTCGTTTGGGGGAACCAGATAATGCGTCACTGAGCGAACGCTTTTCAACGCTTTTCAAGAGTTGGAAAATGATTTTAGAGAAGAGATTATAGAAAAAAAGTGGTTTTAGATAAATGAGTGTTTAGATATTTATTACAAAAAGGGGTTTTGTAATTGAAAAATTACTAAAAAGAGTATGTATGAGAGAGGAGAGAGGGTAAAAAAAATAGAGGAGAGAGGGTGAAAAAGATAGAAGAAAGATAAAAGATAGTGAAAAAGATAGAAGAGAGAGGAGAGAGGGTGGAAAAGATAGAAGAGAGATGAGAAAGGGTATAAGAAAAAGTAGGAATAAAATAGTAATTGAGTAGTTAAAAAGTGTTTTACTGTTCCAAAAGCTACTCTGACCAGCTTATCTGAAACCATCGTTTTAAACCATGGTTTCATCTAGAAGCCCGTTTGAATAAATATGGCTGTTTGTTTTAAAATTTCTCTAAACTGAGGTTTAGGCCAGAAGCCCTTTTAAAATCACGGTTTTCGCAGTTTCTAAACAAGCCCAGAGAATATGCTTGTCCCTATTTCCAAACGTATTTTTTTTATACAATTTTTTTTAAAGGGTTAGACTCGAATTTTTATTTCAATTATTTTTAAGTGTAAATTTAGGTATCCAGAAGTTAGGATACCTCCTTAAGATCGTGACTGGAACCATAACAAAGTGGTACTCTCTATGAATCAAATATGTTTTATATAGTCGCATGTCTCATCCTTTCATCAGATAAACCTATGGACGATGAGTTTCAAACTTACATTATTTTTTATAAAAAAAAATTTAGAAAGGAGTTGAGACTCACGATTTGAATGTAGGACGAAGTCTCCCTTTTTCTTAAGTAATACTAATATCGGGTAGGACGAGCTATTAATTATTCTCAGACATAAATTTAAGTACCTATAAATTAGGATACCTCTCTAAATACTGTGACTGGAATTATAATAAAATAATATTTTTTAAAATTTAAATATACTCTAATGATGATATGTCATCACTCTAAAATTGATTACAACTCACTGACCATGAAATTCAGTGATCCTAGAGGTTGAAGTTGGATGAGCGCAAAAAGGCCTAATTACAAGCCCAGTTCTTCGTCGTACTAAATACCAACTTTCCACAAAATTGATGAGCCGATTGAGGTCCAATAACCGGCGTTTGAAAAGGTACTGCTGAGTCTCTGCTACTACTACTACTTTTGATATTAAACCCAACTCCTCGTAGTACTTGGCCTTACTATTACCATTATTATTATTATTGTTATTCTTTAAAGAAATATTTTAATTTTTAACTTTTAAGTATTTAGATTTATGTTTAAAGATAATAGATCATTTTAAAAAAAAAATTCATCCTACTTTTAAATCGTAGATAAATTTAATTTTTTTAAAAAAAAAAATTGTAACAACAATAACAACCCTTTCCTAGTCAAGCCAAGTCATGGACTATATTTCGAGAGAGTTCATTAAGGTCAAATCAGACCTGTTCAAACCCTTAACATCTTTGCTAATTTCTAGGATTTAATGTTTATCCTCCAAATATGTGCATGTTTTTTATTATGATGCCAAAAGTAATATTTTTCAAATGTCCTTCAACTTCTTTCTATTAAATTTACTTTTATTAATATATAGTTTTAAATAAAATCATGACAATAAGATTAATTATTTTTATCAAATAATTATTCTAATCTAGTAACTATTCTTCATTAATTTTAATTAATTATTTTTTCAATAATTAATTGATAATTGACGGTGAATTTGATATACTTGGCGTAATCTTGCACCGGAATATCATTATCACTTATTTTTGTGTGAATAGAATTTTTTTTTGGTATACTTGAATTAATTAATTTTTTTATATTATGTGAATAATAGTATACATAGATACATATATAAAATTAACAAAAAGTTAACATCATTTTAACATTTTTTGCCGGTAAAAAAAAACATATTTTAACATAAATTACCTTCGACCTGGTTCCAGCGGTCAATCGGGCTGCCAATCGAATGCAGTCTTGCGGAGAGCGGGATCCCTTCTAGAAATGTTTAGCCAAGGAGCAGCTTAAGAAAGCAATCAGGTTCCATTTTTGGCTGGAATCAAAGCAGCGGATAGATCAGTAGATAGGTTGCAGCTGATACGGGGATTCGGTCTGGTTCTAAAAGAGGTAGCGACGGGTCTATCATTTCTTTTTCTCAATGCAAAAAGTCAATACATTGGAGATGTGATGCTGTTAAATGTGAAAAGGCAATATACGCTTGCTAACCTGAAGTTCAATTCCTACCTAGTAACGGATGTATTCTTCCCATCCCATCCATGAACAAAATAGGCGCTAGGAATATAAGAAGATTTATTTATGTAATATTTGCCAGCTTTCACTCTCTTTATCCTCTTAAAGCCCTCTCTTGATTTATCTCCGATCTAATCCAATTTTTGGCGGATTAGCTTATTTGAGCGATCCGATCTTTGGTTTTGCCGTTTTGTTCATGGTTTTTTTTTTTATACAATCTTCATGCTAATTTGTTTACTAATGCTAAAAGATGCCTTCATTGTTGTTTGATGGATTGATTTCTTAGCATGTATGCATGTTTGCGTATTTTGCTTTTGATTTTATCATTTACCGGTACTAGTACAATAAATTTGAATCTCGGGTTATGATTCGGTTACCTTGTCGTATATGTGTGCTGTACTGCAGTTCTTGAAGGAGAAAAAGGAATAAAGGGATTAGATTCGATTCATCAATGGCTGCTCCTGTGCCTCCAGGGGCATCTAGACCTGGCAATAACCCTCCACCTCCACCCTCAAATTACAATCCTAATTTCAGAGGCACTCCCGATTCTCTAGCTGATAATATGCAGAATTTGAATCTTAATCTGCCTCCCATGACCTCCAATCTTGCTACAAGACCTCCCCCATTTGGCCAATCACCCGCATTTCCATCTTCATCTCCTTTCCCAGGGATTCCTGGCCTCTCACCACCATTTTCACGACCTGGTCCACCTCCAGTTGCTCAGGTGAGACCTCCAGTGCCTGGATATGGACCGCCACCATCTACGTTACCCCCAAATTTTGTGCCTGGAAGGCCAACTGGGCCACCTACTAGTCAACCTTTGCCTTTAGGGTCCAGACCCCCTCCTAGTACTCTGCCATCATCTACAGGCAGTCCAGTAGCACCAGCTTCTGGGCGACCTTATCCTGGCAGTTCTTTGCCAACCCATCCTGTTGGGCCTCCGCTATCAGCTCCAGGTGCTCGTCCTAATACCTTTACATCTACTCCATTTAGTGCCCCCCAGGTCATGCCTCCATCAAGTGCATCAGGTAATGTGATGAGCAATGGGCCGCCAGTATTTTCTTCTGGGGCCATGTCAGCTCGCCCTCGATTTCCTCCAATTAACAGTGCTTCACAACCGCCTGTTGGACCTCCTGTGGTCAGAACTCCTGGTCCTGCTCTGCAATCTCAGCTGCCATCTTTTGGTGCACCTCAAGGCACAATGCCACCTTCAGGTTCGCCTTTTGGGGTACCTTCTTGGCAGATGCAGCCCCAGCAGGTAGCTCTTATTCTTATCTGCATAGTGTTTGTTTTTCCAATAAATTGCAACCTAAATTTTTAACAAGTGCTTTGCGAAACTTCTCTGATTTGTTAAAATAATTTATATTTTTTTTATTTGTATTCTATCTAGAAATTATTAATTTCTAATTTCCAATTGTGTTTACAAGGGAAGCTTCTAGTGTTCTGTCTGCTCTCTTTGTGATGGTATATATGCTTTATTGTTTGAAACAATTGGATCTTTTCTTTGTGTCTAAAATATTTCCACTATGTATCTGACTCGACATGCATATGTTTCTTTACCATCTGATACACTACCTCAATCCGATACTCAGTTCCTATTTCTGAAGTTTCAAAACTCGGCAATTCTCTGATGTATGGCTCAAGTAACTATTGTCCTTGTAAATTAAGCTGATTAAGCTGTGATTCTCATTTGATGTTTGAGAAAATTAGCATCACATGGTAAGAATTTAAACAGATGAATGGATATTCCAGTTATTTTAAACTTTTCGTAAGGGTTGTTCATAACCTAGGAATCCATTCAATCCTGACTGAATGAGAGGGTTTATGGCTTCACGCAGATGAGAGTTTTGTTCAGGTAATTGGGTCTACATTCTGAAATTGGACTTTCATGATCTTGATAAGTTATAATTTGTGCAACCTGGCTTGCCCAATCGTGTCTGACCCTCCTTGGACCCTGTGCATGGCGGGAGTTTTGTGCACCGAGCAGTCCTGCCCATTGGTCAATTGGGTTGAATTTTATGTCAAACCCAACCAATGCTCATGCCTACTTTTGATATGAATAGTTACCATTACCAATGTTTACTATTTGTGTGTTTTGTTGTTTGTTGTAGTATCCTACTAAATCAATAAAAAAAAATTTGTGCTATGCTTATATGCTTTTATTAATCTAATTGGAAATCAATCTGAATTCTGATTTTGTTTTTTTGAATTCAATAGGTGGCACCACCTCCTGTTCCTGGTCCTCCACAAACTTCTCAGATGTTTGGGATGCCACCTCCACTGCCAAATCAATCTATGACAACTACCATATCACCTGCAGTTGGTCAAACGGGAGCCCCTGTGGCAGGGCCATCAAAAATTGATCCCAATCAAATTCCTAGGCCCACTCCAAGTTCCTCTGTGATATTGCATGAAACTCGTCAGAGCAACCAGGCAACCATTCCTCCGGTATTCATCTGAAAATTCTTTTTGTATGGCTTGCTGCCAAATTTACCGGCATTTTCTTTGTCTTTGTTATCCTTACCTTTTAACCTTCTTTCTTCTAATACCATCATGCTTCCCTAACTTCCTTTTTTAAATTTGAAATATTTGTTTTCACAACCAACGTAAACTGAGAAGTGATCAGCGATGTATGTTATATTAGTCTCCCAATGCTGCCTGTTCTTATGATTTCTTTTCCTTATCTGGTCCAGCCTGCTACAAGTGATTATATTGTAAGGGATACAGGGAACTGCAGTCCCCGTTACATGAGGTGCACAATTAATCAGGTCAGGCTCAAAGTAAAAATACTAAATTCTAGGAACTTCAATCTCAATTTCTTGCCTTTGCCACTTTTTTGGATGGAGTTGTACCTATGGTATCTTTGTGGTAATTAGCTAATGGTTACTTTTGTGGATACTTGATGGCATAGTTGCAATTTTGCTATTATGCTTTGTGTAATTTTATTTTATTATTTATTTTTGCTTGATAGTATGTCTTTTTCCCTACTATTCTGTTTTTTTTCTCTCTCGGATATTTTCTTCCTTTATTTAAAAAGTTTTTAGCTTTACAATAGTCTTCATGGAGTTGGTTCTCAAAGTTCTGAAAAAGTTAGAATTTTCATATGCCATATTGATTTGTTTTTCTTTCCTTTGTTCTCTTTGGGGAACGTAACAGATTCCCTTCACTGCTGACCTCTTGGCAACATCAGGAATGCAATTGGCATTGTTAGTCCAACCTTTGGCCCTTCCTCACCCCTCTGAGGAACCCATCCAAGTAATGCCTATATGTTTCCTATATTTGAAGTTTTTTCATCTCTTATTATTATTAAATTTAATTAAAATGACAAATTAGTAGTGTCTCTGTCTCATTTTAATTGAAGAGGTAGATCTTTTGGCTATGTTTTTGGAATGGTGAATTTTAGTTGATTGATCCTAGTGATTTGGACTTAGATTACATTTTTTTGTCAAATTTTTGGAGTACGGATCCTGTAGTTTATTTGGATAAATTCCACAAAGCATTGTCATCTTGACAAAATAAATAAATAGTCGGGAGATTGTTATAACTATGTCATATGGTTGATGGTCTGCTTTCTGTTTAATGACATATTTGGTTGAACTTATACCAACGTATTCTGTCTATTGATTGAGAAAAGTGCATCAACTAGCCCCTCTTGAACCTTTTGTTCAAATTGTAGCTTTCCTTTGCTTCCTCCTATTTGACAGTATTCACTTATTCCTTGTTTGATGTACAAAATTGCAAGGGATGATAATTGAGAAGCATAGAGATGTAAATGGTACAAAATAATTGTATTTAGTATGATATGGAAAGGAATGAGAATGTCGTTCAAATTGTATTTTGGTTGGATAAAAATAGTGCAAGAATGAAAAAGAATGATGGAGAAATTACTCTAATGTCCTTACTTAAAAATAATGTTGGTGTGGAGAAAATAATCATAATCAAGGGGTCAGGCGTATAAAGTTAGTTGTTGAACTAGTTGTTAAGGTTAGTTAATTAGGTCGTTCTATTTCTAACATGTTCCCTTTATTGAGGAATTAATGTAAATCTAGATAAATGCATCTGCTATATTATCACCTCATGGTCTTATAGGTTGTGGATTTTGGGGAGAGTGGTCCTGTACGATGCTCGCGTTGCAAGGCCTACATAAATCCTTTCATGAAATTTGTTGATCAGGGAAGGCGTTTCATCTGCAACTTGTGTGGTGAGTGTAATTTATATCTACTTTTGAATTACTCATCTTATTGAGTAGTTTCTTTTTCCGTG
Source organism: Leucaena leucocephala (assembly GCA_037074615.1). NCBI lineage: Eukaryota > Viridiplantae > Streptophyta > Magnoliopsida > Fabales > Fabaceae > Leucaena > Leucaena leucocephala. The sequence continues at coordinate 16,910 of CM073552.1, forward strand.
TGCCATATGTTTGGTTAATGGGAAGTTTAATGTGAAGGAAAAGGACCAGGAATCCTATTGCAGCATTTGTTGTTGAAGGTAAAGGGATGACATTCTATTCCCATTGGAATGGAGATTCCAATAGTGGAAATAAGGATTCCATTACATGGTCAATGGAATAGTTGACTATTCTAGGAGTGGATTGTGACAAGACAAAGTAGCCTGTGTCCTCAAAATTACACGAGCTTCCACCAGTGCAATTTGCCTAGCATACTCATGCACTAGGTGTGGGAGCGCACACAATTTATATTATACAAAAGATATAATATTGTGAAAAATATGGTCTATATGAGATTTTTGAAATAAATTATGTTACTAAAAAATATGTTTACTATTTTCATTAAATTAATTGTTAATAGATGTAAAAATAATTTTTAATAATTAAAAAATTAGAATTAGTATGCTAATATATTGTGTAATGATGGAATTATTGTCCAACCAAAAAAAAATGTCCATACCTTTCTATGACATATCATACATAATTATCTCCTTTCATCAAACCTTATTGGCATTCCCATTCTCATTCCTATTGCTTGATGGTAAATTTGAATGTTTAACATCGATCTCAAGTTGTGTGTATCACAAAATTTATAGCTTGGTGAAAACAATTATTTTTATGACATAAGTAAACTTTCTCAACTTTATAAACTTCTGTGACTGGTTTATTTACAACTAATCCTTATAATTTTGATATCTCTTGGTTTTTGTATTAGAGGGTCCTTCTATGTTTAGCTTTGACATGAAGTCAACCTGTGAATCTGACTTGTAATCTGTTTTACAGGATTTACTGATGAAACTCCACGTGACTACCATTGCAATCTAGGTCCTGATGGTCGACGTAGGGATGCTGATGAAAGGCCAGAATTGTGTAGAGGAACAGTCGAATTTGTTGCTACAAAGGAGTTCATGGTTGGTATATTTGGAATATGCAGTCTTGCAAATATGCCTTTGAAGAGTTTATTGTTTCTATCAGTTCTTTTAGCCTCCTTTATATTGGCTGTTTATCTTTAGAAGGATATTGAGTTGTAGATGATGTTGATTGCAGCACATTTGATTCGTTGACATTTTAGATAATTGAATGTTACCTAACAGTCCACTATTAAGTGAAACCATGACATTGAGTATTGGAATTAGAACCTGTGGCTCCTAACGTTTCCAGATTACATTTATGTCTTCCTTTGAAATTTTGTTGCCAAGTGTGTTGTCTAAGGCATGAGAATCTTAGACTAACAATTTACACAAGTTTGAGCATTTATGTATGCATCTTTAGTTAGAATTTTGATTTTGACTAGGATCTGATCTTTATTGGTCAAAACCTACTATATCGTTTGCAATCCTGATATTTCATCCTATTATGTTGCCTAAAAAGTTTGCTGCATGAATAACTTATCAATGTTTTTTTGGTTTTATTATGAGGTTTGGGCTTTAATCTACCATTCACATCCTACTTCACCCTTGTCTTTGTATGGAAGTGGGACATGGTACAACTAGGGTCGTGCCTTGTGTTGAAGCAAAGGTGTCTATGATGAGTGCCATATGATTTATTCCGTTTTTTTGTAGGTTCGAGAGCCAATGCCAGCTGTGTATTTTTTCCTCATTGATGTATCCATGAATGCTGTGCAAACTGGTGCAACAGCTGCTGCTTGCAGTGCAATCAGTCAAGTTATCACTGATTTTCCTGTGGGTCCTCTGTGCTGATATATTTTATCTGATACTTGATGCTTTTTATTTGTTTGATTGGATTCAGGTTCATGTTACTTTATAACTGAATTTTACTCCTACTAACAAGAAATCAATATATGTATAATTTATAATGTTTAAAATGTTTTTGTTTTTCTGGTTATAATTGTTTTATTCCAACAAGGTTTTCTTACCCTCCATTTTTTGGTTACTCCTTTCTTTTTTTAATAAAACCTCAAAAGAAAAGAAAGAACCTTAGACTTTGTTTTTCATACGCAAATCAAGTACTGCACAAACAGATTCTAAAGAACCTTAGACTTTGGTTTTCATACGCAAATCAAGTACTGCACAAACAGATTCTAAAGAACCTTAGACTTTGGTTTTCATATGCAAATCTAATACTGCACAAACAGATTCTAATCGCTTCTAGTTTATCTTGGTCGACTGGAAGCTGTCTGATATTTTACTTCGAAGGCTTTAGGGATTTCTGCTTATCGTGTTTCATTACATACTTTCTTTTGCATGCATATTTGAAAAAGAAGTACGTTTCCTAACTATCATCGGTGTTGTTGATTCAGGAAGGTCCACGCACAATGGTGGGAGTTGCAACGTTTGACTCTACAATCCATTTTTACAACCTAAAACGTGCTTTGCAACAGGTATAAACTATAAAAATATGTACAACTTGCAAATGTTTAAATCTATTATTTGAAAATGTTTTATTTTGAGCATTGACTTTATCTAATGAATTGTGGGTTATCAAATCTATTATTTGATAACTAGTTAACTTTCTATGGTTCCAATTAGTTTGAGTGTCACATTGATTTTTAAATTTGTCATGTCTGTAGCCATTGATGCTCATTGTTCCTGATGTACAAGATGTTTATACTCCTTTGGAAACTGATGTTATTGTTCCACTAACGGAGGTGAGTTTCAACCTTTTATGGTAGAATTTTATTAGATGAATTGATGTTTAATATATTACGTCCCGTTTGGTAGGATGGAACTGGGAAGTGAGAAGTGGAATTGAGGTTTTTGTATGTTTGGTGTGGTGGAAGCCACTTCTACTTCCACTAAAATTGATGGAACTCACTTCCATATGGAACTGACCTTCCATGGAACCCATTTTGTCTTCCAATCCCCCCCCCCCCCAAAAAAAAAAAGCTTTCAACCGCAACCTTCAAGCTTTTAGGTTCTTCGGTGACGATGTTCATCTTGCAACGGCGATGGCGAACCCTTGAGTGGATGTGCTGAGGCGGTGACGAACCCACTTGTAAAAGCAACGCTCAAACTCATGTACTCATGTAAAAATGGCGAACCCCTCTCTTCTCATCTGTTGCTTCACGATTCTTTGATTTTGATTTCTCCTGTTCATGAGCTTCATGATTTCACCAGTCGTACTTCATGTTTTTTTATTTAGATTTCTACTAATCTGGTACCGCACGATGCTTCACAATCTCACAAGTCCTGCTTTTGTTTGTTATTGCCTTCTCCACTGTGTCGGTGTTTCTATAGTGGCCAGCGTTTCTGTGGTGGTCGGCCGGTGGCTATTGTTATAGTGGCTAATGGCTGTGGTCCTTTGTGGTGGCTAGGGTTTTTGGAGTCAAGGGCATATAACATGGTTATACCAAAAAAGCTTTTAACCACTTCCATCAAAAACTCTTCCACTACCAAACGGGGCATTATATCTCTTATTCATGATTTAGCCATCTTCATTTTACGTCACTACATGGGTTTGCTTCTCTTGTTGTCAGTGCCGTCAACACTTAGAATTACTTCTGGAATGCATTCCTTCCATGTTTCATAATAATATGACCTCTGAGTCAGCCTTTGGTGCTGCAATCAAGGTATGACATCTTGTTTGAAGTAATTGCTTTTCATTTTGCTCATGCAGATATATAGACCTGTCACTGACTTTTGCAACATTATTGCGTACTTATTTGGCCATTGGGTGCTCCGGTAGATATAGATGACGCCATGACATATGTTTCAAATAATATTTTTGTATTTTCCCCCTTTCTATGTGTTCTCTCCGTTTTTTTCCTGCTTTAATTGAACATAGGCATCCACGCAAGCATGATGTGGTACATATCCCTTTTTGGGTTGAAGAACAAAGCTTCTTTTTAGGTAGTGATAAGTATAACAATCATGGATGTTTTTTATTGTATATTGTTCATCTAGTAAACTCCTCGTTAGTTGTTAGCACTTTTTGAAAACTGGCAAAAGAAATACCATTCATACTATGTCTCTAAAGAAGTTGAATTTTGTCAAATATTATTTATTAGATAATAAATTCTGATTGATTTCTTAAAATTAAATAGGTTATTTAGGATTTAGATTATGGGGTTTTCCTGTCCATAGAATTATTAAACTTGAATGACTTGAGCAATGCTATGTGCAGCAGTAATCCAATGTATAATGGAGTTTTCTGTCATTTGATATGCAATGAGATTGGAGGGGCTGGTCATGCTATACAGCTGTTTACATTCATCTTGTTTGCCTTTTGCCTTTGAATTTTCAATGTGACAATGTCAATGCACCTAAGTTAAGAAATTGACGCTTATACCGTAGTTGTCTTCATTTAGGCAGCTTTTTTGGCAATGAAGGGAAGTGGAGGAAAGCTGTTGGTTTTTCAGTCAGGTGAGCTTGGTAGCTTTTGCATTTCTTCATTTATTGATATTTGATAATTATTTTGGTAGTGAATTTTTCAGATCCTCTATATAATTCAAAAGAGAAGGGACAGCAATATACAAATAGATGGTAGCCGCATTCCCAGCTACTAACTGACAATAAAGGAACAAGAAATCAGCGTCATATAATTGAAAGAAAACATAATAAAAATCAACAGCTAATAATGGGCCCAATATAAGGTTATATGTTGATCGATACCAAGATCCTAGCTCTTAACAGAGCCTTTGTCATAAGATCTGTTACTTGAGAGTTGGAAGATACGTAGGCTAAATCAATCACCCTTGAATTGATTTCTCTTTTATGAAATGGCAATCAATCTCTACATGCTTTGTTCTGTCAGTATGTATAGGATTCTTTGCAATCTCAGTTGTGACAGCATTTTCACACTATAGTTTCATAGTTTTTGAGACATGCATTTTGAGCTTCTTTAGTAGTCTTTGTATTCATATTCCCTCGTAGATTCCTGGTGCTAATGCCCTGTACTCAGCCTCAATATGCTTCTCTGGCCACTACAGGTTGGTTGTTGCTTCTCCAGGTAACCAAATAACCCCAAACATAAGTATAATACCCAATAGTAGACCTCCTGTCAACAAGTGATCTTGCCCAATCTACATCCATGTATGCCTCCTCATTCATGAGCGTTCTTTTCTGAATAGTCCCTTGCCAGGTGTCATCTTCAAGTGCCTTAGAATTTTTATGAACCGCTTGCATATGTTCTTCTTGAGGCTTACTCTTAAACTGACTTGTTGCACTTATTGAAAAGCTAATATATTGAACGTATCCTAATTGTTAACAACAAGCATGAATAACCAAGGTAATCCCTACATGGATTTATACAACCTACTGACCATTGTAAAAATCCTCTGGATTTTGCAAGCTTGGCGGTCCCTTTGACAATGAGCCTTTTTTTTTTTTGCTTGACTACATGTGCAAGAGTCTCCTGGTAGTTTATGCCATGAGTTTAAGTTAGCCCTTTGACAATGAGCCTTTTTTTTTTTTGCTTGACTACATGTGCAAGAGTCTCCTGGTAGTTTATGCCATGAGTTTAAGTTAGCCCTTTGACAATGAGCCTTTTTTTGTACCTGTTTACACTGCCATGATGGTGAAATCCCATTTGCACTGAACAGTGGTCTTTCCTACATGCAAGTCTATAATTTTCCACGTTTGATTTTTCTCCATGGTCCATAGTTCTTCATTAATGTCCTCTCTCTATCTAGGAGCTGATGTGACTTCTTGAGAGGTTTCTTTTATTCTCTCGTTAGACGCATTAGCCACAAAAACTTATGAACTTGGTGACAACTTGTTATAAGAAAATTACCTATTGATGGGGTATTGAGTGCATGGCCTTTAGCCTTTTTCTTAGTCTGGGAATGATAGTGACTCTTGAATATATTGATTTCTGAATCACACCTCCATTCCTTCTACTGTAGGTCTGCAACTCTATCTGGGTTGTTTTCAAGGCTGTTTTCATTGGTATAAGAATTTTCTGGGCTTATATCAGTGTGTCAGATTGCTTAGGTTGCTTGGATGGATGATTAGGTTCAGTATGGTGTGAAATTACTCGTCAACTTCTTTGTTCTTCCCTTGAATGGATAATTTGGGGTAATATCGCTGATCCTCAAAGGAAGAATTCATGGTCACATAATAGTTTCATGTACTAGGGGAATAACATTATTAACCCTTTTGAGTGGCTGAATACTCCAAAAGCATGTACTTTGTAGACTTGGTCTGATTTCCCACCACCACCATTTTGAACTAAAACTGTATAACCATACCCCTTTTGAGGAATTGAAGATATGAGAGGAGAATGAAGAAAGGTTCCTATTCTTTCTGTTTAAATTATCTGTTTGTTTATTTGGTCCTTTGTCTTCTCTGTAGTTGTATCTTTGTTTTACTGTTTGATTCATCAGTGCGTTCATTCAATGTTCCTCATGATTGTATTCTGTTGTTTTCAGTCTTGCCATCACTAGGCATTGGAGCCCTCTCTGCTAGGGAGGCTGAGGATAGAACAAATACGTCTGCAGGGGAAAAGGTATCCATATGAATTAGTGTTTGATCGTTAATGACAATCTCTCTAAAATTATATGGCAGTATTGTTGATGTAGACTTGAGCATGATTAATTAGGTTGTCAGATGTAATGTGATGACTCTAGAATCAATGCTGCTAATCAAGTTTGCATTCAGCTCATGTTGCTGGTTGAGATTATGGGTGGGTGCCTTCAAGAGGGCATATCCCTGCTGTTTCAGCTTGTTTATTTCCTTTTTAATATCATGCCCCTGGTCAAGATTAAGGGCCTAGGAGTTAGAGAGAATGATGGGTGACATTAAATGCTCAAAAATGGGAGTTAGTGAAAGAGATCATCTGGTTAGTGGAAGGAAGATAATATAAGCTTTTGAAGGAGGGTGCTGATGGAAGTGGAATAGAGGTTAATGAAATCCAATGCTTTCTTTGAGTGATGGTTGGCAGTTCTCCTCCCAAGAGTGAGATGGGGACTTGCTACAAATGCTATAGCAAGCTTATAGACACGCAGAACAAAAAACAACAGTAGAAAGTAAGACAAGGATAATGGAGATGATGGTATTTCGCACCCTAAGCTTGGTCCCCAGGAGCCTAGGTGCTGTCCATTCGCTCATACAACTTCAGTACCCCTTTTTCGGCAGCTTACCTTTACCTCATACCTCCTTCTAATGGTCCTTGTACAGCCTGACATGGTAGTAACCTCATATTTTGCCCATTCTCCCTTTCACCCTCCAGGTCAGTACCTTTTACATATCAGGCCTGGCCGTTCTTTTTTCTAGCATAGGTCTTATAGGTCATAACTCCTTTAGGGCCTGGTCTGTACCTCACTTAGTGTATACCTTCTCCGCAAAGCCTATCCTTCTTACAAGGGTTAAGTAATAAGTCTCAAGAGTCATAACCCCTTCAATTCTTACAGGTGTTAAGTAAGTCATTGTTAATTATTTGTGGATCAGGAATTAAAGACACAGAAGACATGATTTTAAATAAGATTATAAGTATTTTAATTAAGAATAAATTACTATTAGCGTTAAATATTTTAATTACATTTTTATTTTAAATTGCACTAGTTATCAGTTTAATTATCTTTTATTAAAATTATAACCTTGTGTTAGGGTTAGCGTATTATCTTTAATTGAAGGCTCATAAGTGGTTTTATTAATATCTAACTTGCCTCTTCCCATGAAAGCCCTTCGGGCTTTGAAGTTTGAACAATATGAGACCTCCATTCCTTATGCTCAATTTCATTGTTATTTAGTAGAAAGGGGGCAGCAAGTATCAGACTGCTTGCCTATGAAACTATGCCAAAAGATCATTTGGTCATAAAGGCCCTTGCCCAATTCATCGAATGAAGGCTCGTAACTGGTTTTATTAATCTCTCTCACATGTTGATCTTGTTAAACTTTAGGAGGCTCATAAATTGCTTCAACCAGCAGACAAAGTATTCAAGGAACTGGCAATTGAGTTTGCTGAATATCAGGTGATTTGAGAATCTTTTTTCTTTTAATCTGGTTGGGATTATGAGTTAGTTTTTGTTGTGAGCATTTAATGATAAGCATGATGAAGGTGTGCTAATTACAATTGTTTCCTCATGCTGTAGGTCTGTGTTGATGTATTTCTCACTACCCAGACTTACGTAGACATTGCTTCCATATCTGTCATTCCAAGAACTACTGGCGGACAGGTATGCATTGTATTTCTGGCTTTTGTTTCGGTATGATTGTGGGAAGAAGATAGAGAGGATAAATAGAAGAGAATAAGGGATAGATAGGTAATGGCCATATAAACAGAGGACACCACTTGCCTTTAATAAACATTAGGGTAATGGCCATATAAATTACTAACTTTGTCCCCATCACATTATTAACTATTGCATCAATATTCCCTCTGTCAGAAGACCCTTTATTTGGGAATAAGTTTGGCTTAATTAGTTGGGTCCCTGTGGTCAGTTTAACTCTTGTAACTAGTTTGACTAGGGGCCAGTTTGTATACAACAACAACAACAACAACAACAACAAAGCCTTTTCCCATTAAATGGGGTCGGCTACATGGATCATACGACGCCATTGTGCTCTGTCAAAAACTAAATCCTTGGATAGGTTATTGACCAGGAGATCCCGCTCAATGACCTCGTTGAGCGTTCTCTTTGGCCTTCCTCTACTCCTTTTAACCGGACTCCATACCGTTTGATCCACCCTCCTCACCGGCGCATCCCTTGGCCTTCTTTGTACGTGTCCAAACCACCTAAGACGGTTCTCCACTATTTTCTCCTCAATAGTTGCCACTCCAACTCTTCCCCGTATTTGTTCATTGCGAATCTTATCTTTTCTTGTATGCCCACACATCCATCTCAACATCCTCATTTCGGCTACCCCAATTTTATGCTCTTGTTGTCCTTTTAAAGCCCAACATTCACTTCCATAAAGCATTGCTGGTCTTATAGCAGTACGATAAAACTTTCCTTTTACTTTATCTGGCACTTTCCGATCACATATAACCCCAGTAGCCTTTCTCCATTTAAACCACCCAGCCTGGATTCTATGATTAACATCCTCCAAAATTTCACCATCTTTCTGTATAATTGATCCCAAATATTTGAACTTATCTATTTGTGGAATAACTTGATCTCCTAATCTGACCTCCAAGTTACTTCTAACTTGCCTCTTAAAAAAATTACAATGCATGTATTCAGTCTTACTTCTACTCAGACGAAAACCCTTCGACTCTAAAGTACTTCTCCATAACTCAAGTTTAAAATTAATTTCTTCTCTTCACTCCGCCATAATAACTATATCGTCCGCAAAAAGCATGCACTTAGGGATTTCATCTTGAATAGGTTTAGTTAGAACATCCACTACCAGATTAAATAAATAAGGACTCAATGATGATCCCTGATGTAGGCCAATCTTTATGGGAAAATCCTTTGTTTCGCCCCCAAACGTTTTTACAGTAGTAGTTACCCCTTCATACATATCTTTTATTGCTTTGATATATGCCATGTGCACACCTTTCTTTTCTAAAGCTTTCCAAAGCACCTCCCTTGGCACTCGATCATACGCTTTTTCTAAGTCAATGAAGACCAAATGCAAATATCTTCTTTTGGTCCGGTACCTTTCCATTAACCCCCTTAATAAATAAATCTCCTCCATTGTAGACCTACCTGGCATGAAACCACACTGATTCTCCGTAATATCAATCTCTAATCTCAACCTGTGTTCAATTACCTTTTCCCATAACTTCATAGTGTGACTCATAAGCTTTATCCCTCTATAATTTGCACAATTTTGAATATCTCCTTTATTTTTATAAATAGGAACTAAAGTACTTTTCCTCCAATCATCGGGCATTTTCTTAGAATTTAAGATCACATTAAATAGTTTAGCAAGCCACACCACCCCCATTTCGCCTAAACACTTCCAAACTTCAATAGAAATACCGTCAGGTCCAACCGCTCTACTATTTTCCATTTTCTTAAGCGCCTCTTTAACCTCGCCAACACGGATCCTACGGTAAAATGCCAAATTTGGTTCAACTTCTCGTGATAAATCTCCTATCTCATAACTCGATCCTCCTCCTTCGTCATTAAACAATTTGTAAAAATAGGTCTCCCACCGTTCTTTAATATCACCATCTGCAACCAAGACCTTGCCTTCTTCATCCTTAATACATCGTACTTGATCCAAATCCCTCGATTTCCTTTCCCTGTCTCTTGCAATCTTATAAATCTTTCGTTCTCCCGACTTTGTCCCTAACTCCTTATAAAATTCCTCAAAAGCTTTAGAACGAGCTGCACTCACCGCCTTCTTCGTTTCCTTCTTAGCTAAACGATATTTTCCCCAATTTTCAGTATTATCACATAAGTGTATAGCCTTGAAACAGTCTCTCTTGTTCTTAACTTTCTCTTGCACGTCCTCGTTCCACCACCAAGTCTCCTTATCTCGTCGACCAAAACCTTTAGATTCTCCCAAAATTACTTTAGCAACTGTTTGGACTTTTTCAGCCATTTCCTTCCACATGATATTAGCATTTTCCTGCACCTCCCAAACCCCTTCATTTAACATAATTCTTTTAAAAGTTTCCCTCTTCTCTCCCTTTAACTGCCACCACTTGACTCTTGTGTTTAAAACATGTTGGCGCTTTTCCTTACTGCACTTAATACGCACGTCAAGGGCCATTAACCTGTGCTGGGTTGTCACTCCGTCCCCTGGAATCACTTTACAATTTGTACAAAGTCTTTTGTCATGACTCCTTACCAAAAAGAAATCAATCTGTGACCTGTGAACCCCACTCTTGTAAGTGATCAAGTGCTCCTCCCGCTTTTTAAAGCATGTGTTGACAATCTTAAAATTGTAGGCTAAGGAAAACTCTAGGATAGATCGTCCTTCATTATTAATCTCTCCAAAACCAAAACCACCATGAGCCCCCGCATATTCCCCTGTCTCCTTACCAACATGACCATTAAGGTCCCCACCAATAAAAATCTTCTCAGTATGTGGTATGCTTTGAATCAACCCCTCCAAATCTTCCCAAAACTTTTCCTTAAGATGTGCTTCTGTTCCCACTTGAGGTGCATAGGCACTAATAACGTTGATTGTATCCCTTCCAACAATTATTCTCAAAGATATAATTCTGTCATCAATCCTTCTAACATCCACCACATTCTTCTTCCACTCTTTATCCACAATGATACCAACCCCATTCCTCGTACCTGTTTTACCTGTGTACCAAAATTTGAACTCATTGATTTCCCGAGATTTTTCTCCGACCCATTTAGTTTCCTGAAGGCACAAGATGTTAATATTTCGCTTTACCATTACTCCCACCACCTCCCACGCTTTTCCGTTCATAGTTCCAACATTCCAAGTGCCAAATCTGATCTTTCTCTCCTGAACTAGCTTCTTTAGCCGCCTCCGTTCGTAAGAGAGCTGTAGCCCTTGCTCATTTAACACTACATCCGGGCGACGATGCAGCGGCCCTTGCTCACTTCTCACTGTACTCGAGCTATACAGCGCGTTACTTACGGGCAACGACCTAGTAATAGCGCAATTTCTTCGTATGTCCATGTTCATAAGATTCGACAAGTTTTACGTTGGCTGTCGGGGCCTAGCACAACCCTCCTCCTTTACCCGGGCTTGGGACCGGCTACATGCGTAGGCGGAGTTGGCCAGTTTGTATACAACAACAACAACAACAACAACAACAAAGCCTTTTCCCATTAAATGGGGTCGGCTACATGGATCATACGACGCCATTGTGCTCTGTCAAAAACTAAATCCTTGGATAGGTTATTGACCAGGAGATCCCGCTCAATGACCTCGTTGAGCGTTCTCTTTGGCCTTCCTCTACTCCTTTTAACCGGACTCCATACCGTTTGATCCACCCTCCTCACCGGCGCATCCCTTGGCCTTCTTTGTACGTGTCCAAACCACCTAAGACGGTTCTCCACTATTTTCTCCTCAATAGTTGCCACTCCAACTCTTCCCCGTATTTGTTCATTGCGAATCTTATCTTTTCTTGTATGCCCACACATCCATCTCAACATCCTCATTTCGGCTACCCCAATTTTATGCTCTTGTTGTCCTTTTAAAGCCCAACATTCACTTCCATAAAGCATTGCTGGTCTTATAGCAGTACGATAAAACTTTCCTTTTACTTTATCTGGCACTTTCCGATCACATATAACCCCAGTAGCCTTTCTCCATTTAAACCACCCAGCCTGGATTCTATGATTAACATCCTCCAAAATTTCACCATCTTTCTGTATAATTGATCCCAAATATTTGAACTTATCTATTTGTGGAATAACTTGATCTCCTAATCTGACCTCCAAGTTACTTCTAACTTGCCTCTTAAAAAAATTACAATGCATGTATTCAGTCTTACTTCTACTCAGACGAAAACCCTTCGACTCTAAAGTACTTCTCCATAACTCAAGTTTAAAATTAATTTCTTCTCTTCACTCCGCCATAATAACTATATCGTCCGCAAAAAGCATGCACTTAGGGATTTCGTCTTGAATAGGCTTAGTTAGAACATCCACTACCAGATTAAATAAATAAGGACTCAAAGATGATCCCAATAAGGCCAGTTTGTATACAATTAAAAAAAAAAGTGAATATTGATGGGAGTTGTTGGCAGTTGTTGGGAGGTTCTCCCAACAACTCCCTCATGTTTAATTAACCAAAATCACTTTTTTTTTTACCTAATCTTAAATGAACAACTCATCCTTCATGTGTGAAGGAAATTATTAATTTTTTTGTTTCAATTAATTACATTTTCCTATTGAGACTTTAGTTTTTCTTAAGGCATTCTACAGAGAATGCTTCCTATATGCTGTAAAATTTCAGATTTTATCATTAAGCGTTCTGTATTTCAGCTTTGAGATCATGAACTTCTCACCCTTTTCCAGGTCTATTACTATTACCCATTCTCAGCTCTTTCTGATCCTGCCAAGCTTTACAATGATCTAAGATGGAATATCAGTAGGCCACAAGGTTTTGAGGCTGTAATGCGTGTGAGGTGTAGCCAGGTAATTTGTGAAGCATCTTGCTAGTCTCACTACATTCTCATTCGACGTGAATTGAATCTATAATTTTCTCTTTACCTTTTACAGGGTATCCAAGTACAGGAATACTATGGCAATTTTTGTAAACGCATTCCAACTGATGTTGACCTAGCTGGGGTTTGTATCATTTTCTAGATGCTACATATAATTATATGCACATTTCTGAATATGCAGAAGTTTGATTTATGCTGGATACACCAATCTCTTCTCTCATTATATTAGTCAGTAGCTTTGATTTAGTTCCTAGGGTTATGTTATAGTTCATTTTTGTTTTATCACATTTCTATTGATCTATGGCATGCTCAACCAATTACTTAAATTATATGTTCTGCAGAGTGACTGTGACAAGACTTTTATGGTAACCCTGAAACACGATGATAAGTTGCAGGATGGATCAGAATGCACTTTTCAGGTATTAAACTATTTTACTGCTTAATTCCAAGGGGTTTATGATGTTCACATCGCATTGAAATATTAACGGAAATTGTTAATTTGCTTTAAACAAATGGCTTTTGTTTCTACTTTTCTGATTATTTTATTGTTTTTAATCACTCAGTGTGCTCTTCTTTACACAACTTTGTATGGTCAAAGAAGAATTCGTGTCGTAACCTTATCTCTGCCTGTAACTAGCATGCTAAGCAATCTATTCCGTGCAGCTGACTTAGACACTCAATTTTGTTGTTTCTTGAAGCAAGGTATGCCATGTCTCCCTGTGCATTGTCATTGTATATTTCTTTAATTGGCATATGCTGCTATCCATATCAAATATTTACTTGGACATCTGTATATTTGAATTTATTGTCTTATATGTTAAGTGGTTCCTTGGTGGAACCTTAACACTCACCCTCATCTTTCTTTTATAGCTGCAAGTGAAATTCCTTCAAAGCCCCTCCTGCTAGTACGAGAACAAGTGACAAATCTATGTATCAATGCACTATTTTCATATCGTAAATTTTGTGCTACTGTGTCATCATCTGGACAACTTATTCTCCCAGAGGCACTAAAGCTTCTACCCCTGTACACACTTGGTAGGTGTGGGATTTTTACACTCTGGTAACATACGTTTTATTTTTTTTAACAATTTTTATGCAGCTAGTGATATTCAATATCTATGCTAGTTTTTCTTTGCATGCTGAACTAACCATTTTGTAATTATACTCTTTTCTCCATTTTCCTTGGATGCCAAAATGGTTTTGCAGGTTTTTATTATATTTGTGGATAGATTTTCACCTTTTTCCCTTTCACAATGATTATTTGAATTTTCTCCTTATTCTAGTCCTGTTCTGAGGTAGGTTATGGTTGTTTACATGATGAACTGACTATGATATTATTCAAAGCTAATTCAATTTTTCTTTATTTGTGATAATCAGTCTGTCTCAATACTCAAATTCATAATGTTGATAATATGGTTGTTTAGTGGACAGCACAAATTAAAATTTGCTTTTCATTTATATCAGCACTAAGCAAGAGTATTGGGTTGCGAAATGAGGGGAAAATTGATGAACGGTCATTCTGGATAAATTATGTATCATCTCTCTCTACTCCACTGGCAATACCACTTGTGTACCCCAGGATGGTGGCAATCCATGATCTTGACTCTAAGGTAAACTCATTCATAACATTTGAAAATGTATGAGAAGATATAAACTTCATGTTATGAATATTAGTTAAGTGCACACCAAGAAGTGCTTGATTAAAACTTGATGCATATCACATTTTGAAAATGATACTGAAATTTAATTTTATTACATTTTTATGTTAAATTATTAAGAGCGTGCTCTATATAATTAATGACTCTAATTTATCAGTGGATTTTATTTGTCTCATGAAAGGTTATTGATTGTGTAAGATTGATATTGCTTTACACCTATCTTAAGTCACTCTGACCTGATGCAATAAACACTAACTTTTCATGACTTGCAGGAAGATCGTGACTCTGTTATTCCTTCCTTCCTTCCTCTTTCTAGTGAACATATCAGCAATGACGGAATATATCTTCTTGAAAATGGTCATGATTGTTTGATATATATTGGAGACTCTGTGAGCTCGGATATTCTACAGAGACTGTTTGGTGTTGCCACAATTGATGAAATTCCTACTCTGGTAATTTCAAATTCATCATTTTATTATTTTTCCTCTTTCTAGTTGTCTTGTGATCTGTGATCTGTCAAATCCTAGAATTGGTTAATAAGTAGCTGTAAGCCAAACGCATGAATCTATGGCTTAATTATTGGATTATTTTGGAGAATGATTGCTATAATATTGACTTTGCACGAAGCTATTGATTTTAAACATAATTCAAAACTGTTAAGATGTTGTTTGACTAGTTATGAAAGTCTTTGCATGCGATTTGGACTATAGATAAGATAATGTGATCTGCATCACATTGTTATTGTTACAAGACTTGGAGCCTAATAAACTGTTGGAATGGAATGGAACAGAATGGGTTACAACATAACGGAACGAAAAAAAAATTCCCTTCCCCTTCTTGCTTTTTCCTTATTTCTTCCTCTATCTTGCCACCCCTTCCTCCTTCCTCCAGCCGTGATAGAGGAAGAAGGAGGCTCAAGAATGGAGGTTGACGGTGATAGAGGAAAATGGAAGAGGAGGATGAGTGAATGGGTAATATAAAAAAGGTGGGTTAGGAATGGTGATTCCATTAATTTTTGGGAGAAATGGAGTGTTGGAAGAGGCAGAAAAGATCAAGAATGGAGGTTGATGGTGATAGAGGAAACATGGAAGAGGATGAGTGAATAGGCAATATCAAAAAGGAGGGTTAGGAATGGTGATTCCATTAAGTTTTGGGAAGCAGGATTCTATTGGGAAGGTTTTGCTTGCAACCAAATGTCCCCATCGTTCTGTTTTAAATGTATGCAGTGTATATACTATATGGTGTATCGTCAATTGGAATGTGAGTTATCTGGATCCCTACTCGTACCTTGCTCAACCCATGCGGAAGGGAGAGAATTGAACTCAATCAGGATTAAATGAGCATCCAAACAATTAAATGATTCCCTCACTCCTTATAAATCCATCCCTGAGGGTGTATAATTTGTTCATCTGCTGTTTTTTTTCAGGTCATATATGTTGTGATTGTCAAATCTAATGGTTATATAAACCTTGTATGCAAATTGCAGTGCATTTTAACTTGGAACTGGCTATGTGAAATCTTTGGCTAAAAAATGGAAAAAGTGAAGTCTAACCTGTTTTTTTCTTTTTCAACAGTTTGTGTTACAGCAATTTGACAATCCATTGTCTAAGAAATTAAATGAAGTGGTAAATGAGATACGGCGGCAGAGATGTTCTTACCTCCGGTAAGTTGGTTCTTTTGTTCCCTAGTATAACACATTTAGATCATGACTGAATAATCTTTCATATGATCTGATTATTTAATGAATAGTAAATTTTAAATAAGCTTTCGATCTTTTGGCAGGTTAAAGTTATGCAGAAAAGGAGACCCATCAGGTGAGTGCATTAGATGTTCCCATTGAATGTGATATTCTTTAGTATTAAATATTAAAAGAAAAATGAAAAGGTTAATTCTGAAGA
This sequence comes from Leucaena leucocephala, assembly GCA_037074615.1. Lineage (NCBI taxonomy): Eukaryota > Viridiplantae > Streptophyta > Magnoliopsida > Fabales > Fabaceae > Leucaena > Leucaena leucocephala. The sequence goes on from CM073552.1 coordinate 33,451, forward strand.
TGCAACATTATGAATTCGTTCTGAAACCCTTTTGTCAATGCTTCAGTTTATTTGGAGTCAATTGTCTTTTATTGCATAGCCTTTATGTAGCTTTTTGATGGAAAATATGATACCCCTACTGGGAGTAGGGAAGTGTTAGAGCCTGCACTCTAACAAGACAGATAATACACAACAACAACAGCAACAGCAACAGCGAACATCAAGAAATTGGGAATAACTTGGGTTTTGATGTTAATATTTGATGAAAACTGAATAGAAGTACAAGAGAAATATCTGATCCTGGCCTTTGTTGTTTTACATCATTTTTCTTGTTCAATTATATTTGCCAATGCCATTGCTCTATGTTCCCTTGAATAGGGAGTTTTCGTGGCACATCAGGTGCTTAAAAGTGAGATACTTCCCTCCAGCTCTATGATTTGTATATCCCAATGTTTTACAACTTTGTGCTGGTTTGTAGTTGATTTTCAACTCGACATTCCTTTCGAAATGTGTATGCATAAAATGAAAGTAGTTTGATTTTTAAGAATCTAGTGTCTATTCAGAGTTGCTTCATCATGTACCAAGTTTGGTATTTATTTCTCCCGCACAACCAAATGCATAATTTTGCTTTGATGGGATTGATATTACTGCGAACCCAGGCTTTTATGCCATCGAGCTGTTTAGGTTCTGTCATCTTTATCAGAACTAGGCTCAGAGATAATGGATACAGCCACATGCTGTACTTGTGTTGCTATGCCGGACAAGTTCAAGACAGGGAATCTTTAGATTAAAAAACTTGAGTATGTATTGCATTTTTCTTGTTGTTTAACTGATCTCTAAATTTACTATGCATCAGGAATGAGTTTCTTCTCGTATATGGTAGAAGACAAGAGCACAGGTGGCTTCTCCTACGTAGAGTTTCTTATCCATGTTCACAGGCAAATCCAGCATAAAATGACAGCATGACGAGTATATGCCTACTATAGTTGAGCAAGCTTCACCTTATTATAGAAAACTCCAAGAACAATTGAGATTCTGGTTATATGTGCTCTCACTCGAATCATTGCCTTGAACTTTTGTCATAGGGAAACAAGACGACTTTAAGTTTTATATTATTGTTTGATTAATTTACAAGGTGATTGATTTTGGTAATAGTTTAAAAGTTCTATATTAACATCATATTTGTAGTTTGGTTCTTGTTCATTTTAACTTACATTCGTTATTTATATTATGCTACTAATAAAACCATTTTCTTTTGGGCGTTGTTGTCTTGAAAATTGAAGGTGTGTTGAAAAAGAAAGGTGAAAATATTCCAAGAGAATAATAATAGCGAGGTAAATCCTTTTGTTGAACATGCATCCCTCGTAATCTAAGATTAATTGATGGGTGTCCATGAGCAAGTCTTAGTACACATATGGATAACTACCTCGGTCTCAATGACGCAATGCCATCAAAATTATTGTACCAATCAAGCAAAGAAGAAATTATCTCACCATAACCTTTCTGTCTAATAAACCTTCCAAAGGCAAAAGAAGATATTTTGGCTTCCCAATGCTCGCTCTCATTTTCATCAAATTAAGAGCTACTCACCTTGAAATAGATGGGAGAATGAGTCATGCCCCTAACCAGTTGATCGTTATAAAAAAAAATAAAGGATTGTATCGTACGCAAATTATGAATGATATAATTTAGAGGTAGGCTCTGAATTGGGACGTGACCATATTAAAGTGGAGTAAGGACTGAATGTCCATAATTTTTTTTTCATAAATTTTATTTATCATCAAACTCTGTAGTCTATATACAATTCGTAATAATACTTATACTATTGTGTTCGGAAGTTTTAAAATGATTGAAATAATTTATGAAAATAGTTCATTAGTGTAAACGAATGAAATCCATTCACCACATAATATTTAATATTGATTCGAAGACTTTTCTTATAAGAAAATATAACAGCCTTGATAATTAAATATAAATATCATTTATGATTTTGGAGTTTATTCCAAAATGCTGGTGTCGGTTACTATTTTTGCTTTATTAATTGTTTGATGACAATATAATTATCATGTGTATTATAATTTCTATTTAAGTATTTAGTATCAAGGTCAGTATTATTAAGAAAAATGAATGTATAGCCTCATATAAATAATTAATTACTTAAAAGTCTTAGAACAAGCTAGCATTACGACAATAATAAGAGTCAGCGTAAAAAATGATAACAAATTATGACATATTAATAACTCAATAGACTTTTAGTAATTAGATTATATATGTAGTACTACATAATATTTTTTTCTAAATATAATGGTTTGTGTAATTCTATCCAAAAAAATGTAGACACAGTTAGTATCCTACAATTTTGAATGGCGCAATATTTTTCCAAGACTTTTCGCTTAGTAGGGAATTAATTACATTTTTGAAAAAATTGTCCATATTTTAAATTTGATGCAATTTTATTATTTTGGCTGCTTAAGATATGGTTCATAATTTTAATTATAGGTAAATTTAATTTTTTTATTCTTAAATTAAATTAATTTAACAAGAGTGAGGAGTTAAAAGTAGATCAAAGGAGTCCTTTCCTTTGTATAAAAAAATAGACTAAAGGAGTACTACTCTAATCTCTATTATAAATAACTTTTAAAAAAAATTTAATCATAAATATAAGTTATTTTATAAAAAGTTAATAGTAAATTTTCTTTATGAATATTTTTAAATTAAAGTATGTTTAATCTTTTAAATTTATAAAATATATATTTAATCTTTTAATTTTAATATTGTTAATTTCATTTAATAAAAAATTCTGAGTGAATAAATTTAAACAATGAGAATATAATTTTAAAAAATTATCTGTGGAAACAAAATGGCCACCTGGAGGATGTGTCTCAGAGGAAGGGGTGCTCATAAGTTTGTGTTGGTGCAAACTGATTGAGGGGGGAGAAAATTCGATTTCTCTCTCTTCTGTGTTCATTCTTTTTAATTCCTGTTGGGGTTTCAGAATTTGGAATTCAAGGCCTAGGTTGGTTTGTTGTGCGGGTAAATCACAATCACGTGAATTCGATTTCAATTGCTATTACGACCGTTTTTTTATCGACGATATTATAAGTTTCTATAAACGTTATCTGAATTTTAAAGTTTTAGTGAGATACTAAATTTTTTTTGGTCAAAAAAAAAAAAAGCATTGCTTCAGGGCGCGCTTCCATCTCATCGGATCCTGTAAATTTAACTTTTCCTATCTTTATTTTTTTTTATTAAGTTTTTTATTGTATTATTTTTTAGGGACCTCTGTGTTTGTTTGTTTGCTGGGTAATAAAAATACGAGAGAATTACTTAGAGGTCGGGGAATGAAAAATTATTATAAAAAATCTCATAAAATTATTAAATAATTAAATAGTATGGGTAATAAATTTGATTTATATAATTATTAAATTATTCTTATGTATAAATGATAATTTTTTTAGCACATGACGACGACTTAAAATGACATAAATGATAACTATAGTGGGATTACAAGCATTGACAGCACAAATGATAATTAAAAATTATTATTGCATACCCATAGTTTTTATTTATGCTCCTTTAAATTATCACCACATGCCCACATTTATCATTTATGCCATTTGAAACAACTTGTTATTGCGTTTTCAATAACTTATTTTTAATAATATATTATTTGCTTTTTTAGGTCCTATAGAAGGAATTAAATCGTAAAAAAATCTCGTGAAATAGTAAAATTATTGTCAAATCTTATGAGACTTAAAATTAATTTTTTTCAATTGTAAAAATATATAACTGTCATTTGAGAATTAAATTTTTTTTTCTACGCCTCAATCTCCTCTCCGTCTCTCGACAATCTTGTTGCTCATATTCTCTAGAGATATCCTCACTATAGATCCCGTGTAGTCATATCTCTTCCTCTCCCTATTTGCTCTCGGTGTAATCATGGCTCTAAAGGAAATGGTGTACTTTCTTGAGTTTGGTTTTTATCTGTATTCAGAGCAAGAACCCTGATTTCCATAATATCATATAGTGGCGACTCAATTGCTTCCTTTTCCAGCATGTATTTTTTTAGACCCTGTGAGGATACAACGTCTTCCCCACAAGATATCATTGAAATGGCTGTTGTCATGGGATCCAAATCTATGACTAGTTCTTCAATTATAGGTTTAGGAGCTTTGAACAGGTATCCTACTGCTCTCAAATCAAAATACTTCGACATGGCAGAAGACTGAGCAAGGTCACTCTGCATTACATAAAATAAACTATTTCCTGGCTTGCAATTACCAAAAAGTGTGAGTTTAGAATGTTTGAACTCAATGGAGCTAGAATGAACCAAACATACCTGACAATGGGTGGAAAAATTACAAATCTACCTCAAAAGAATAACAACACTATCATAAAAGAATAATAATCTAGGCATAATTGTTCCCAGGAATTTGGGACACCTAAAATGTACTGGGACGCCCCCTCAACACCTGAAAGGAATAAAAAAAAATGACTCTAGGTAGAAAAATAATAAGTCCATCTCAAAGAAATAAAAACTCTATCGTAAAGGAATAACAACATAAACATTGTAATAGATGTGTGAAACAATAACCAATTCATGATTGTAGATGGAATGAATCAAACAGACTTAATTGTAGGTAGAAAAATAACAACTCTACTACCAAGAAATAACAAATCCATCATGAAGGAATAATAACATAATTAATGATAGGAAAATAACAACTCCATCTCAAAGGAATAACAACCTAAGTATAATTTTTCCCAAAACAATATGACTCTGGGTAGGAAAATAACCATAGTCATATTTTTTTGGTTTATTCCATGTGTTGTGTTGGCGTTCACATTGCATTTTGAGTCTCCCAAATTTCAGGGAAGAATTATGTCTATATTATTATTTCTTTGAGATGAAGTAGTTATTCTTTTTAGGTGTAGTTATTTTCCTACCCAGATTCATGTTGTTATTCCTTTACGATGGAGTTGTTATTTCTTAGTGGTGTAGTTATTATTTTTCCACCCACAGTCAAGTAGGTTTGGTTCATTTCAGGTCTTGGGCAGGCGTGCACAGTGCGTTTTGGGTCTTCCAAATATATGGGACAAAATGTCACCAAGTTGTTATTCCTTTCCCATAGAGTTGTTATTCTTTCATGATAGAATTGTTATTTTCCTTCTCAGTTGCATGTTTTTTGTTCATTCTAACTGTGTTGTCATTCGTTATAGTGTTGTCATTCCTTCATACCTAAATTGTTATTCTGGTTCGTTACTAGGAAAAAATATACCTAAATTGTTATTCTTTCACAACTAAATTATTATTTACTAGTGGTGGATTTGTTATGTTTTCACTCAAACTGAGGTCTATTTAGTTCTTTTAGGTCTTGGGCAGCATGCCCAATACATTTTGGGTCTCCCAAATTGATGGGAAAAATGTGCCCAACTAAACAATGAAAGGGCACACCACATAATTAAATAACATTAGATTCTTTCATTAACAACATAAAAATATTATATTTTTTAAACTTGTTTGATAACACGATTTGTTTGTAATTGTCAGAATCTTAATTATACAGAAGTAGTCACTATTTTCTTATTCTTGCTGGAGTCTTTGCCACCTGGGAGCATTGTTTTTAAGAACAAGAGGCTCAACTGAGCCCTGCCTCGATGCCAGTGGATCTAGCAAGTTTGCAGAGTTTAAATCTATAGTTGAAGCTTTTCCTTTCACTGCTAGTGAGGAAGAAAATTGCAGAAGAGTTGTTGGAGTTGGGGAACTGCTTACTTCCTGAATAGCCGACATAGGTATAGAGTTCAAAATGCAGTCCATTCTTCTTGGACCTCTCTTTTGAGTTCAAAGTGATGGAGGCAACATTATATTTATGTGCTGGTACTCTGGGAGATACCTGCTTTGAGTGGAATTTACTACTAGAATGATTATTCGCTTGAATGCTAGCTTTCTGGGGAGGTTGGCTATCGCATATGGCAAACTTGGTTCCCAAAAAATTGGACCTGCCAAAAGTTCACCATGAAGTCATTAAATAGATGAGAATTAAAGCGATGTTGGAAGGAAAGTGACGTGTCGGAGAACCAAAACTTGCCTTAATTTACCAAGATATGTGCTGCTGGCCCGAGAAGAATCATCTGCAATAAAGGATATAACAAACTCTGTGGTTGTTGGTTTTCTTATCTTCTTTGCAGCTAATAACAACTTGGCTCTCTCATTTTCCGCTATATTTTGAAATCAAAACCAAATTTCCTCAAACATTAATTCAAAAAATTCAATAAGGTCAATATCATAAAACCAATAACAAGCATTATCCTATTAGGTGGGGAAAGAGTAATATCATGATGCTCAATATCAGGAAAAGAGTAAAAAAAAAATAAAAGCCGACTCCAATTTCTGACCCAGTCAAGAAGCTTTAAATTTCATCTAAATTATGAAACACATCAAGCAAAGCAAAGTGTATTATGCTCCTAATATATCAACACAAAATGGTATGCTTATAAAGTACAAAGGAATCAATTTAAGGACGGACGGATGAAGATGGATGAGTAATCCAAAAATGAATGAGGATGATGACAATTGCATCCCTATTTTGACGCTCAAAATATAAAGAAACCCACATGTTACAAAGAAAGAATTCACAATTTAACATTCACAGTCATAAATTTAACATTCATAATATAAGTATTGGTGCATCGCTCACGAAGACCGGGTTGTCCAATCCATAAAGAAAAGATAACATAAGAAAAAGAAAAACCTCAAGGGTAAATAATAAAAAGGATTGGGCTAGAACCAGGGGAAATAGTTCACTACCTACTTCATTGAGATAGGAAATGTGAGTCTCCCACATTGCTCAAGAGTCTTGACAATTTCCTTTGTCATGTCTCTGCATCATTTACATACTGAAGCACAGGAAACAACGACAACCCGTGCAGGCCATGTAGTCTCACTCCACCCTCTGAATAATGTTCAAAAGCAGTCATGGATGTAGATTTGCTCACTGTCCTTGTTGAATGGAATCAACTGGAGGTAGGGTGACATCTAGAGTAATATTTGATTTTGCTTTTCGACTATGCCATTGCCTACATTCTGCACCTCGCTTTGACATGTTGCTCATTCCATCTCTCATTTCCTTAAGTTCACGAATAATGCTTTTCAATGACATGCTTGCACATCATATCAATTTCCCTTCCAATACAAAACTGCACCAACAAAAACAAAATTGGAATACTTATCTATTGTGGGATTGAGGACATAGCACTTGCTCTGTTATTATAAGAAATACAAATGCTAAACATAATAGAAATGCACTGTACGCGGACATAGCAGTAGGTTCAATACATTGAAATCATATCTTTAGCTGGTTAGCCAATTCCCTACACTAACTCCTATAAATTAGCCATCCCACGTTAACATTATGGTCACATTAATAGTTTACACATAACAAGGTACATACTCAGTTACCACAAGCTTTTCCCGAATCACCATCCTCCCTTGCCCAAAAGTGGTTTTCGCAAGCTTTTGTTTTGAGTTCTTCAGAATACGTTAAAATTATAAACATCATATGAATTCATGTTTATTTATTAGCCATCAACGCAATAAAGTGTAAATCCTTTGTTATTCACACAATCCAAAAGGAGTGGGAAAAAGTAAAAATGGAAAAACAAGTAGCAGTCATAATCAATGCCTTGTATGTTTTTCAAACTAACTGCCCGTCATCCTCAAGCTCAGAAATGTAAAAAGGAAATAACAAGTTGTAACTAAATACAGAGACCGTTGAACACTCTGAAATATTGTAAACAAAACACAATTAAAATCAAGCAGAATGTATAACCAAAAAACTATTTAAACTCCTGAGGAAAAGAAGGAATGAAGAACCAATTGAAAGAATTAAAGAGAAGAGCAAGCAAACAAGCAAATCGCAGAGAATGTTTAAGCGGGCACACAAGAGATCAAAATGGAAGGCAGAAGACTCCGGATCCAGAAAAGAAATGGGAGAAACATGACCAAAACTCAGAAAAGGGGACCATGCTCTCAGAGAATGGAAGGCTATCTAGTTCTTTATCTGAATGTAGAGATAAAAGTCGAGGGCTTTTTACCTAGTCAGGACAGGCACGATGATCAATGATCAAACACTTTCTGTATCGTCCTTTGACAATTAAAAAAATTAATCTTTTGAATAATTTTATTATTTCACGAGAATTTTTTATAATTTAATTCTTTGATCTAGATACAATTTTCCCTTGTAAAAATTAAATTTATTACCCTTAAATTCCCTCAAACTATTTAATCATTTAAAGATTTTATAAGATTTTTTGATAATAAATTCTCCTAAAAGAATATTTATTTGTCCCAGATTAATGGGGAAATGCACAATGTTATTCCTCAATGTTTGCCGGAATGTTGTTCTTACGATTTTGAAAATTCATTGCTTTGATTCTGCGATTATTCCTTTTCGAAACTCTCATTCCTCTGAGTAATGGGTGATTGTAATAATCACTTTATGATGTTTGAGATATAGCTGGATTTTTGAGGTTTGCTTCCGATCATGCTGTCTCATTTGCTGCACTTTGCTTCTCTGATCTGACGAGAGCTTTAGCTGTAAAAGGATTCCTGTTATTGTATGATTTCAAATTGTATCTTTTCAAGGAGGGCAGTTTACCACAAACGCAGAGAGAGTTAAGGTTAATCAAGAAAGTGATGGTAAAGTACCTGGGGAAACACATTCTATTGGGAGAGGCAGGACGTATCGGAAGCATAATGTGGATGCATCAAAAGAAGCTACTGTAGATGCACCCAATGCATCTGTGTTAAAAGGCAACAATTATCATCAGCTTCCTAAGGAGTTGCATGAAATGAAAATTAGAGATGTAAAAGGCAACAATTCCGATGAAAAGGTGTCCCATTATTATTTTTTCCTTATTCATCTACTTTTAATGTCTAGTTATCATCACTTTCCTAAAATAGAAATGTAAGCATTTCTAAATACTCATTGCAATGCCAGTGTCTAAGTAAAACAGCACCATTTTGTCAATGCTAGGTTTCATGAAACTTAAAAACATCTAATGCAATGCAATCAATTATTGAGTTTTAATAATTAATTAAATGGTGTTGTATGCAGGATATAGAGGCAACTGTCGTCAGTGGTAATGGAACAGAAGTTGGTCAGATGATTACTACTGCCATTGGTGGTAAAGACGGACAACCAAAGCAGGTGATTTCCTCATTCCTTTTGCCTATCCATTGGTTCGTCAATTCTTATTTGTTCCCCCTACTCCTGAGTCCTGAATTTTACGTATTCATAATTTATTTGGCCTAAGATTGTAGAATGCGAAGTTTTTGTCATGTACTTTATTGGCAGACGGGTAGAGGGGTAGAACACTTCTGATCATTGATTTTTGTTCCTTTGTTTAAACATTTGTATCGGTTTCAGACTTGCTCTAGTTGTCACTAGATTTGTAATTTTGATGTTGAATTTTAATTGTCATCACAGCTTTATGCTTAGTGTTTGACAAGATATAATGATTATGGTACTTATTCTGTATATATCATATTACTTGCATTTTCAGGAACTTGCGCATTAAACTATATCTGGCTTGCCGCAAAATGGTGTTTTTAATGACTTGGCCTTTGGCTGGCTTTCAGACAGTCTCATACATGGCAGAGAACGTGTGGTTTGTACTGGTTACTTTGGTGTTGGTTTTAGGCTAAAGTAACACCTAATATCTTAATCTTATTTCTCATATATTGCCAGTATCCTAAACTTATCTGTGGTATAATTTTACCCATAATCTTTTTAATTTGGTAAAATTTTACTCATAATCTTTTTAATATAGTGTAATTATTGGTACTTGAGAAATAAGATTATAGGTAAAATTACACCAAATTAAAAATATTATGAGTGAAATTGTACTAAAAATAAGATTAGGATACTGGTCGTATGTGAGAAATAAGATCAAGATATTGAGTGTTATTTTATCCTTATTTTTAAGGTATATATTTCTTTCATGTATTTTTACATATATACTGATGTTTTGCTTTATTGTTATATGGATCTCAAGACGGCAGTTTCCTTATCCACATTGTATATTTGTAGGCCCAGTGTGTTGAGACTGGTGAAGCAGTTGCCATTAAGAAGGTGTTGCAAGACAAAAGATATAAAATAGGGAACTCCAGATAATTCGCAAGCTTGACCACCTTAACTTTTGTCAATTGAAGAACTATTTCTTTTCAACTACTGATAAAGATGAGTTGTTCCTGAACCTAGTTTTGGAGTATGTACCTGAAACTGTATATAGAGTCTCAAAGCATTATACTAGGATACACCAGCACATGCCTATCATTTATGTACAACTGTATACATACCAAGTAAGTCTAGGCACTGTAGTTGTTTAGCTTCCATTTCTTTTTCTTTGGGCACGGGCAATCCTGATTATTTAGAATATTATTTGTTGCTTACATGTTTTTTATTGATTGACCATGGTGATTGTCTTGTAAATGTGTCGTGCATTAAATTATTTGCATAATGTGGTTGGTGTGTGTCATCGTGACATCAAACCCCAGAACTTACTGGTAAGAGCTTTGTGTATTTGTGTTAACATTTCTGCCCAAAACATGATTACTGTTCTGTCTTTCCCCTTTCTTTTGTTGGGTAAGATATCCTTTTTGCTCCATAATTTTTGTTTCATGCAAACGCCATGAAGAAATACTCCAAATATGTTCAACAATCTTTCCACGACTGCATCGTCTGATTAGCATCATAAATGCTTCAATTCCATAACATCCAATCTTACTAAAAATGAATTGTGGTGGATATCAGGTTAATTCCGAGACTCATCGGCTAAAGATGTGTGATTTGGGGAGAGCAAAGATGTTGGTATGCTTCTTTGTGTGGTGAATTTGAGATTTGTGTGATAGTGTCTTGTTGATCTTACGACATTAATGCACTTTTAGGTGCCTGGTGAAGCTGACATATCATAGATATGCTCGAGGTACTATAGGGCTCCAGAACTTATATTTGGGGCAACAGAATACACAACTGCCATTGACATATGGTCTGTTGGTTGTGTTATGGCTGAGTTCGTTCTAGGAAAGGTGAGATATAAGCAAGAGTTATTGTTCTTTATCTATCATTCTCAAGTTGTGGTGGTGAACTTCGATTCCAGTTCCCAAATATGAACTTTTCAGTGAAGTTTGTTGCGCGTGTAGTTGATATTTTCTATTAGATATTTTACTCTAATTTTGGGTTAATTCTTCCCCCGGTGCAGTTGTCTAGGTTTTGTTATTAGCCTTCCATTTGTGGCTTTTGAGATAGAAAGAAATCAACCAGAGATATGGAGAAAGGCCAGATGAATGATATGGCCCTGATTCTATTATATAGATAGAGGAATACAAAGAAATTGTATGGGTAGTGGTCCCCTTATTTATAATAGAATCCCTAGATAAAAGGTGAGGCAAACACGTGTAGAATATTTACAGCTGTAAATAATAATAATACAAATTAAGGATAATTACTAATTTCTTTTAACATTCCCCCTCAAATGAGAGGGGGTGATACACAACCCCAGTTTGCTTATGAGTTTATCAAATTGTTGTTGAGTTAAAGCCTTAGTGAGGCAATCTGCTATTTACTGAGAAGATGGAATATATTTGATCTTTATCATTCCAGACTGTACCATATCTCTCACAAAATGAAGGTCTATCTTTATATGTTTGCTCCTTGAGTGTTGTATTGGATTGGTTGCCAAAGAGCCTGCATTTAACTTATCACACCATATGTTCACTGGTTGAACAATATGAAGCCCAAGTTCAAATAACAAAGAGGAAATCCATTTAATTTCAGAGGCACCATCAGTAAGTGACTTGTACTCTGACTCTGAACTTGAATTTGACACAACTTTCTTTTTCCTTGATGCCCAAGATATAAGACTATTTCCAAGGTATACACATGATCCCCCCATAGATCTTTTGTCATTAGTATCTGTTGCCCAATCAGCATCAGTAAAACAAATCAAACAGGGAGAAGAGAATGCTGAGATGTGTAAAACAAAATTGTATGTGCCTTTGAGATAACGTAGGATCCTTTTAACACCTTGCAAGTGAAGATCTGTGGGCTGGCTCATAAATTGACTCAATTTATTCATAGAAAAAGCAATGTCTGGACGTGTGGAAGTAAGATATTGCATGAAGTGACCCAATAACTCTACGGTATATTGAGGGGTCAGTAAGAAAAACTCCCTCACTAGCAGAAAAATTTTTGCCTGTTACCATTGGAGTGGGAACAGGGGCACAATCCATCATCTCAAATCGTGTCAATAAGTCCAGAACATATTTTCCTTGATTTAAATAAAAACCTGTCGAGTCTCGATAAATCTCAATCCCTAGAAACTAATAGATAGGGCAAAGATCTTTCAAGGCAAACATTTGATTGAGTTTGTGAATGAAGTTGTTGACATAAGCAGAGTTGTTTCCAGTGACTAAAATGTCGTCAACATAGATCAAAACATAGACTATCAGACTCTGTGATCGAAAATAGAAGAGAGATATGTCACTCCTAGCATTAATAAAGCCCCACTGTAACAATGTTTGTTTCAATCTCTCAAACCAAGCCCTGGGTGCTTGTTTTAAGCCATAAATGGCTTTAACCAGCCTACATACATGATTAGGCTTTTGGGGATTTTTAAATCCTTCAGGCTGTCTCATATAGACCTCTTCTTTCAAAAACCCATTTAAAAATGCATTATTCACATCTAGTTGCTTTACTTCCCAGTTGAATGTCACAATAATTGACAAAACAATTCGAATGGTAGTAGGCTTGATTACTGGACTGCAAGTGTCAATGTAATCAATACCTGGTGTTTGTTGAATTTTTTTTGCCACAAGCCTTGCTTTGAATTTGAGAATTGACCCATCAGCCTTGTACTTTGTTTTGAAGATCCAACGACAATCTATAATTCTCTGATTTGGTTTGGCTGGTTCAAGAGTCCATGTGTGATTTTTTTGAAGTTCCACGAACTCTTCCTCCATGGCTTTTCTCCAGTGAGGCGTGGTTAAGGCATCATGAATGTTTCTTGGTTCTGAAAATGATTTTAGAGATTTTGAATCCTCCATCATCATCAAACCAGTGAACGGGTATCTCGGCTTCGTAATCCCAGATTTTCTTCGAGTGATCATATGATGAACGTTCATTGGAGCAATTGCCGGATCTGAGGAAGACACTGGGTCGATAGATTCAGATGCTGTTTCTGCAAGCTGAGGGCTCAGGGTCAAAGGAGCTTGTTGGGAAAGTACATTTTGTACAGGCAAAAGAGTCAGACTGATAGATGATGCCACATCTTGATTAGAAACTTCAATAGTGGGCCTTTGTTCAGAATCTGACCCATTTTGAATTGGGCTGATTTGAGACATGTCAAAAATAGGAAAAATCATTGTTTGTTCCTCTACTAACTGTGGGCTTCGTTTGCTTAAAAATCCTGCGTTAGAAGGAAACAATAAAGTGTCAAAAATTACATGTCTAGATGTATATACTTTCCCTGAAGGACTTAGACACTTGAATCCTTTTTGTTGAGTAGCTGGCCCAAGAAAACACATTTTTGACTGTGAAATTGAAGCTTATAAGCATTATATGGCTTCAAGCAAGGGTAGCATGCACATCCAAAAGGTTTTAAATCACTATAATCCGGATGTGTCTTGTAGAGGCAAAATAGAGGTGTCGAAAAGTCAAACACCAGAGAAGGTAGACGGTTGATGATATATGTGGCTGTTTGAAAAGCCTCAACCCAATAATAAATGGGCATTTTAGCTTGAGCCAATAGTGTGAGGCCCATCTCGACGATGTGTCTATGCTTTCTTTCAGCCCTACCATTCTGTTGAGAGGTATAAGGACATGTGAACCGTATTGTAATTCCCTCTTGTTGAGCAAAAGGAATAAATGATTTATACTCTATCCCATTATCACATTGGAGCATTTTAATCTTGGTATTGAAGAGAGTTTCAACTTGAGATTTAAAAATCTTAAAGGCTTGGATGGCATCACGCTTGTGTCTTAGTGGAAAAATCCACACATATCTACTAAAATCATCTAAAAACTGAATATAAAATCTATGTCCTCCACTTGATTGTATTGGAGATGGACCCCAAAGATCGATATGAATAAGTTCTAGAGGACTCAAGGCATGAGAAGTGGAATTTGGAAATGGTAAAAATTTATATTTCCCTAATTGACATGCTTCACAAACAAAATTATCTTGAACATGAATTTTAACATTACAACTATTCAAAACTTGTCTAAGGACATCATTGCTAGGGTGACCCAGCTTGCAATGCCATTGAAAAACTTCATTGTTCTCAGATACTCCTACTCCATAAGCTTTGGGTTAAGATTCATCTTTAATTAGTGGGTAAAGTCCTTCCACCACCTTCCCTTGCATCAAAATTTCCTTTGTCTCCTTGTCCTTTACAACATAACCATGGTCAGTAAAAAAGATGTCCACAAAATTGTCTTTAATTAACTTGTGAACACTTAATAACTTCTTGCTAGCACTAGGAACAATGAGAATATTTTTAACTGACAATTCATTATTAGCAAAAGAAATCGTAGCAGACCTAGTGCCCAGTATTTTTGCTTTACCTCCAGTGCAATTAATTAAGTGCTTGTTACCTGTAGCTCCAATTTGAGAGAGGCCATCAGTTGAAGAGGTGACATGATAATTAGAACCACTATCCAAATACCATGCAGGATCTGTCACAGTGCTTGGCCCAGCAAAATATGATTGAGGCCCAAAGCTTGGAGGCCCATGTGAGTGGTGATTGCTGAAACCTTTCTCAAACTTTTGAGGTGCACCATTAAGATGAGAATAGCAAGTGTCCCAAAGGTGACCAACTCGTTCACAGTGAGTGCAGAAGGGGCACCGATTTCTAGATCCTCTACCAAAGCCACCTCATCAGCCTCTTCCACGACGGCCACCACTACCACGTTGATTACTATTGTACGACCGACCGCCATGGGACTGTCTAGACCCACGAAAAATTGATTATGACCGAGGCAACAAGTCCACTAGATTCGCAGTGGCTTGGATCGAGAGATTCGCAAATCTGGTCTGATGGTCGATACGACTCTCGAACGCGAGAAGCTGAGACTGAGCACCTATCCAAGTGATGTCATCTTTATCGATCAATTTGACGACTATCGAGTTGTATTCCGCGTCGAGGCCGCGGAGAGCATGAAGGATGAGATCTTCAGTACTTATAGGAGCATCAACTAGGGCAAGTTGGTCAGAGATCTGTTTAAGTTTGGTGAGATATTCTTCCATAGGCATCGTATTCTTCCGAATAGTGAAGAGTTCAGATTTGAGGGACATGACTCGAGCCTTGATGGAAGCACATGTCAGTTCCTTTGCTGTGTGCAAGAGATCGAAGGCCATTTTGCAATGCAAGAGTTGAGCATCAATTTCTTGAGACATGGTGTTTCTCAGCTACCCAAGCAACATCCAATCGACTGCAAACCATTCTGAGTAATCAGGATTAGTTTTCTTGATGCCTCCTTCTAAAATGTAAGGTGCTGGAGCAGAACTAGTGCCATCTATGTGTGATTCCAGACGATTACCCTCAATAAGAGGTAAGACTACTGATTCCCAAAACAAATAATTACCTCTGTCCAACTTGACAGAGGAAGTCTAAGTAGAGGATCAGAATAGGGAATAGGATTTGAGATGATTAGCATCATTCCCAGTATTGCCAGAGGAGATAGCCTCGAAGCAGACATACTATTAGGCTAGAAAATTATCCTTGGCTCTAGTACAAAGAAAGAAATCAATGAGAGATATGGAGAAAGGCCAGATGAATGATATGGCTGCCTGATTCTATTATATAGACAGAGGAATACAAAGAAATTGTATGGATAGTGGTTCCCTTATTTATAACAGAATCCCTAGATAAAAGGTGAGGTAAACACGTGTAGAATATTTATAACTGTAAATAATAATAATATAAATTAAGGATAATTACTAATTTCTTCTAACAGAGATATGGGAAAATGTTATCCTTTGAGACTTGCGGAAGCGACATTGCTTTCTTTTGTTTGTTGTGGACTTGCTTTCAGCTTGAGATATCTGGTATCTCTTTTCTTTGGCCAACTAGACAGATATTTGGTATCTTGGCTTTTAATTATTATTCTTTCCAGCTCCCCCTAATGGGTCTCAGAATTGATGATGCATTTTTGTAATGAAGTCTCATATATGTGCAGCCCCTGTTTCCGGGAGAAAGTGGGGTTGATCCATTGGTTGAAATCATTAAGGTATAGTTTTTAGTGTTCATTGGCTTCTTTCCCTTCTCTATTCTCTTCTTGAAGGTTGAATTCTTTCCGTCTATGCTCATTTCTTTTATGAATTATAGATCTTGGGCACACCCAAAAGAGAAGAAATGAAGTGCATGGATCCAAATTACAAAGAATTTAAGTTCCCTCCGATCAAAGCACGCCCATGGCACAAGGTTTGCTGCTCTTTCCTCTCCAGCGATGCTTGGATCACTAATCCCTATGGTATGATGGGTTATTAATTTACAGGTTTTTCAGAAGAGAATGCCCGAAGAAGCAGTGGATCTCTTGTCAAGACTGCTTCGTTATTCACCGAATCTACGTTCCACTGCTTTAAGGAAGTTAATTTGCCAATGGAAGATGAATAAATGCCACCAACACACAAAAAACCACATAGCGAGATGAATAATTTTTGAAAAATTAATCCTAATTTTGTCACTTGTATCCAGTTGGAAGCATGTACTCACTCCTTCTTTGATGATCTTAGAGACCCAAATACACGTTTACCAAATGGGCAACCACTACCTCCATGGTTCAATTTCACTAATAAAGGTAAGCTTATTGTTAGAGTTTGTAATAAAACTATCCGAATGGTTTAGGCGTTTAAGCTTAATTAACTAATCTTTTGACTTCCATGACCAAGTGGTTAGGAGTTTGGCTGCTGTTTCATACACTTTTAGGCCCTGTTCAACATAAAAGAATAAGCCTATTTTTTATAATGAAAATAATGGAGAAGATATGATGGAATATGGTTTGGTATTTTAACGAAGAAAACTAACTTGTTCCAAACTGATACTTGTTATTTAATGTTAGGGTTAAAGAGTATCTTCGCTCCTAAAATATTTTCTTAAGAATATTGCTCCACTTAAAGTCTAAGTTGATACAATATCACCCTTAAAGTGCAAAAATCATAATAATGTTGCCTCCCCTGTTAATGCTAAAAAATTTTACACATGCACACTTTACCTTCTCCACAATCACGAGGTGGTTTGATGCCATTAAGGCTTGCCCTAGCTTCAACCTAAATTGAAGTAGTCTTTGTGAATTGTTGGTTGGATGATTTTCTGATGCTTATATCCTAAAATTGAAAATGATGCAGAACTTGCCAGTGCACCTGCTGAGTTGTGTAATCGTCTTATTCCCAAGCACGTCAGGAATTGATCAATTTATTGATCAAGGTTTAGGAGATATAAATTAGGATTTTCGTTTTGATTTTTTATTTTCTCCAGCAAATAGTTGGTTCAGACGTCAGTCAAGAAACTGACACTATCTTTTAGAATTTAGACGATAAGAACCTACGAACCTTGTAAAGGTTTAACCTATTTATCCAAAAGCATATGAAGAATAAAGGCTAGCATCAAAATCATCATGGGCAAAATACATCATTTACAGTTACCAAGTCAAAAGAGGGAGTGGCACAAACAAGTGTAACTAAACTATGTATGGAGTTCACATCATTCACTTTGTCCTCCTCTCTTTCTGAATGTACCTATGCTGCCAATTTTATCTAGTTAGTGTAACAAGAGGAAAGAGATTCCATTTGCTTTTTTTTTTTTTTGGTACTTTGTATTCATTAGCAACATTCCTCAAAGCAATACATAAATGGTTCCTCTTTATTTTGTTTTTGACAAAAATGGTGATCAGTCTTGTGCCGCTGCGCTTCATGCTTTCGTATACTTTGTAAAAGAAAGCCAGATTGAAAAAATTGCATTTGATCAAGAATTTCTTCTAGTACAGGCACGCCAATGACAATTCCATTAAGCTTCATATGATCCGCCATTGATGATCTCATCTGAAACATTATAACAGCCCTTCGCCATGCCGCACCGACTTTCTTCACCACTCCCACCTCCGTCTTGTGTGCCACGTATATCCACCAAGGTGTTGATGGACTCCACTCAAAAGACGGCATACACATTGTTGATCATCGGATAAAACGATGAGGCGTTTGCTGGCATGATGAAATTAAAAGATTCAATAAATAAGACTCAAGGGGCATATAAAGGAGGTTCATGAGGCAGAAACAGAGAGTTGACTCTGAAAAAACATTTATGACGCGTGAGTTGACTCTCACTCTGAATTCTTCTCGCGTTGTTGGACTGTCACGCGCTCCTCGCATTTAATTAAATAAATTGGGGTATTCATGTAAATTTAATATAAAGGATAGGAATTCTTTGTTGTAGAAATTCTTTCACTGCCAAAACAAAACATGATATTACAATTCCAGCGTTTGTCCTAGCCATCCATCTGCCGACAAAATACAATATTGGGCGAATAAAATTGTATCCTTGTTTGGTTATCCAATTAATCAATTGTAGCAAACCGGAATGCCAGTAGCAACTCCGGTGCCAATACATACAGGCACGCCCTTCACCGGCTCTGATGAACATTCCGGTACGGCCTTCACCCTCACCGAAATATTAAGAATGCCGTTTCTTCTCACTCTGCTGTCCCACATCCTATAGCTCAAAAAATGCACTTCATTAGCCGGTACATACCCTCCGATGAAGTCCGATACCGGCACTCTTGCCATCCCTATGCTCTTTATTCCCGTCAAGCTTCTGCACTTAACCTCCGCCAATATAAAGCTCGCATGCAGCGGCACTTCTACCACGAGTTTCTCCTTCCATGACTGCCAGCTCCCACCCTCTGTGTTCATTTTTGTCTCTCTGCCTCCAACTGACACGAACGCCTTCTTCCTTAAGGGTTTTCCATTCATTCTGAGGTCTTCCGCTGATAAAATGGTGATCTCTACAATGCGTGACATAGCAGCTGGCCTACGTGATAATTAGTTTATTAATTCTCCCCAAAGAGTACTTGGAGAACAATTCCTGCGTGCGTTTGAAACATTCATCGAGAGCAAGTTTATATACCGTAATTTGAGGAAACCAGGGAGAAGCAGGAGAGAAACAGAGAGGTGATTTCTTTCCGTTCATAAAATACAATTTCCTTTTAATATCAAAGCTTGACGACTCCGTTAGAATTTAGCCCCGCGTGACTTAGGAGACCAGGTCCGAGGCTCATTTGGTCAAATTATTTTTAATTCTTCATCTTACTTTTTATTTTTACTTATTTTTAAGATATATTTTTTAAATTACTTAAATTGATATAAAAATTCTAAACTTGAAATAAAAAGTTAGATAAAAGTATAATCAGCAGCTCGAACTAATTTTAGAAGTATAATTAATACCCTAAAATATTTAAAGGTATAATTAGTACCCTAAATTAATTTTAGAAGTGTAAATAACACCCTAAAATATTTAAATTATTATAATTTTACCCCTTCAATAATAAAAACATAAATTTTTATTTGATACATGTCACATCAACTTTTTATTTCACCATTTTATTGTTTAAAAGGTTATATTTATAATATTATTTTAATAGATTATACTAAATAAACCATATAATTTCTCAATTTTTACATATAAATTCTATACAATATTAATTTTAGAGTTATTCAATACTTTTTTTAAATAATATAGCACACGTAATATTTTAAATAATAATACGTTGAAATAAAAAATTTACGTGTATAAAAATTTATATTTTTATTAGTGGAATAGTATAATTATATTAATTTAAATATTTTAAAATATTACTCACAATTTTAAAAAGTTTATTAAATCTGTATTATCCAGAGGATAAAAAGTAGGATTGCAGGAAGTACAAAAAAGAGTTTTAATTTTTTTATTTTTTTTGTCAATGTAATCTCAGAGATGTAATCCCATAAATGTTAACAGTTGTGCGATGTTTCCCTTAGCTACAGTTAATTTTGACTGTTCTTTTCTTTACCAAAAGGGAGAACTTCACCAAACAAAACCGAATTACAAGCAATAAAATAGAGTATGAGAACGGTCTGAGAAACAGAGAACTAGAAAAAAGCAGCAAACACCAAAGGATCCTAACAAAACACCAAGAACTCAGAGAAACCAACCATATACGCTGAAGGTGAGGAGGTAAGCTTAATATCCACCATGATCAAAGAAAACAATAGAGGGTGGTTGTCCAAAGCCGTGCTCTCCCGAGCCTACCCCGATGCAAATGCTGTACACGCAATTCCAACAACACCTTCTTTGATAGAAAGGTGAAGAACCATCTGAAATTTGAGAATAAAAACCAAAGAAACAGGATCATGGTGAGAACCAACTAATTACTCATTATCCTCAACAGGAAAAGAGTACATGTTTGTAAAAGATAATAAGTTTACATGTAAAAGTGTATATTTGGTGTTCTAATTTTATGATTAAGGTATAAATTTATTTGAGAATTTTTTATTTATGAGTGTTAGGTGTCCAAAATTTTTTTTAGAAGTAATGTTATCTTGTAAGTTTTTAAATCGTAGCAACAACCCCCTGATTGTTAATTAAAGTTAAATTTGATTGTTAGTTAATCAATATACTGATGTGGTATATCCATGTGGCATAAACTTCATCTTTTATTGGGTTAAGGTGCAAATTTATTTATGAAGTTTTCATTTAGGAGCGCTAAGTATCGGGAATTTTTTTTTTTTGTTCAATGTCATCCCAGTTGTTATACAGGTTTAGTTTAATAGTTAGTTTGACCAAATATATTGAATTGATCAATCCACATGTCATCCACTTTATTTTTTCTAAGTCAAATTTATAAATAAGAAAAAATTTAAAAAATATATCCATTCAAACTCCGTTGTTAACAGAATATCGCTCTTGAGATACCATACTTAGGTTTAGTACATTTTTTTATAACCGCGGAGCATGGGAATGCATTTTTTTAATCTTTTTCTTTATTTATAAATATAATTTGAAAAAAAACAAAGTGGATGACATGTTGACCAAAAATAAAAGATAAAGTAGATGCCAACATATTGGTCATTTAAGGTCAAACTTAACTTTGGTTAACTATAAGGGTGACACTGCTATAATTTGAAAATTTTAAGGGTAACATTAATTCTAAAAAACTTCCAGATACCCAACGGTCATAATTGAAAACTTTCAAGAAAAAATTACATTTTAACCTAAAATAAAAGATAAAATGGATGCAATGTCAGCATATTAATCAACTAACGATCAAATATAACTTTTCTTAATGATTAGGGCGATATTGCTATCATTTAAAAATTTTAAGGGCAGTATTGCTCTTAAAAAAATTTAGATACCTAATTCTTCTGAGTAAAACTTTCAGAACAAATTTAAATTTTAATCTCTAATTTTATATATTTTTTTATACCTACTAATAATACAATTTCTTATTTCGAAGTTAGTAGTTTAGAGAGAGAAGCAAGACTAAGTACTTAAGTTTTAGTTTAGTATCTTAATTTTATCAGGTATTTCTTCACTCTTCATATCCTAATACTATTATTGTCAAATGATATTTTTTATACTAATAATTGTTATTTTAAAAAATTAAATTTAATATGCAATATTTAAAATTTTAATATTGATATTTTTTGTTAATAAAAATAATGATATTAAAATTAAAAGATTAAAAGTATATTTATAAAATTAAAAGATCAAAGTAAAATCTGGAATTAAATTAAAAGATTAAAGGTATACTCATATGAAATTTATAAATGAAATATGAATTTCTGTGTATGATTATATTTTTATGTCAATCTGTTTACATATATGAATATAAAAATATTAATGTAACTAATTTAAAAATTGACGGAAGCTTTCTTCCGTTTTGGAGGGGACAACTGCCGTTGGAAAGTTACGGGAGAAATTTCATATTCCGTGGGGTGGAATTTTCTAGTCATGGTGGAGGCGTGGAATTAGATTTCATTTGCTGAGTTTTTATTTGATAATAATTATAATCAACGCACTATATCTTTCTTGTTTAGGCCCGATAATCAACGCATGGTCACTTCATAAGGAACGCGCGTGTTCAAGAATGTGAATCTTATTTTATTAATTGGACTCGTTTCAAGCCAGCTATATTTTTTCAGAATTGACTGGTTGTTGAAATTGTCCTGGCTAAGGATATAGCGGAAATGGGGAATTTTTTTTTTTGATACAAAAGAGAGCTAACTGCCCGACCAAAAAATTTAACTCTGAAGGGGATTAGATCTCAAACAATCATTAAAAATAAGAGACTCCAAACGTGGAGGGCAAAAAAATAAAATTTCTGTAGTAGACAAACCCTCCTTAGCTAGAGCATCTGCAATCTTATTCTGAACTCTAGGAATATATTAAAGCTTCAGATCCCAGGAACTCTGTATAAGGTTCTGTATCTGTACAACTAACAACCTGTAATCTTATTCTGAACTCTGGGAAATGGGGAATTTTTTAAAGCTCCATGAGGGACGCTGAGAAAAATGCTTATAAGGAGATCCGGATCCCATTTGCTCATGTATGTGTGTTTGGTTGACCTCCGCCTCAAAGTAAAAGTCACAGATCTAAAGGAGAGATATTTCGTCTTGCACATTGTAGATGAGCCCAACTTTTTTTAAAAAAATTTTGTACTAACAAAAAAATTCACAGATCTGGAACAAAGTGCTCGCTCCTCCTCCATCGATAGCTTCTCCTTGTCCCCTTTTGCTGTTGTTCCTGATGAAGGTCTTTCCTCAGATGCCAAATATTGCTTGTGTAAATTAATAAACCACACCTTGAATTGCAGAGAATTTTCTTTGAATGGCATGCATAACACCCTTCTGCATGTGAGTAGCAGAAGTTGACAATTGTATTGTTAATGAGATATTAAGTTGATTTCTGCTCCTGTTCTGTGAAATCAAGGAGTGGATGGTAGCATAAAAGGAAATATAGTACAGTTAGTTTTTCTTTTGAAGCACGACAGCTATAATGGTGTCTCTTTCAACAATTTACTGTAAACATTGAATGTCATGGCATTCCAGTCTTGATAAAATCATCAATAGCACCACTATAAGCATACAAGATTTGTAATTAAATATAAGAATCTCGTATCGGGGAACTGTTATATAAAAATGTGTTATCTTAAGTATATTACATTATACCAGAAAACTACGGATCCATAGCTTGGTAACTGGGTAGCTGTAGAAGGTAGCATGGGCTTTATGGATTAGCTTCTCAGTTTTCTTCAACTTTAAACTCAAGTACAACTACTGTCAAATTTCGTCCACTCTTCCCCACAGAATCATCGGCTATCACCTCTGCCTGCACAAATAGAGCGCAGCCGGGTTCAAAGGAAAAATTGTACTACTCATCCGGCAACTAGCCTTGCAACTAATCATAACTTGCTTAAAAAGGAAGCACTGTTTTAAATTCTAATGGTTAAAAAAACAGAGATAAAGAGAAAACAACGTTATTTATATTTGGTAGGAACTCTGGCACATCAGCTTAACGTTGAAACTTAAATGCAATGTTTTTCTGAAGAATTAAACTTCCTCAGAGAAACAGTGACGCAAATCCGTGCAGTTCAACTGTTCATTCAAAGAACATGCAAAGAAAAGCATTATGTGGCGAAAATAAAAATAAATGTTCAAAACAGAGGACTCACGGTGACCGGAGCACCAGAGAGGTAAGAAATTCTCATTTCCCCCAGAAACATCTGCTTATCCTCAGCTACAACAGTTCTAGCACAAGCGATAGATATCAATTCAGCCACAGATGCACCTCCATGCAGTCTTTCAAAATAATTCTGCAATTCCAATAAACATTATGAAAAACTATTACCCGTTTCTATTTGGTCCCCTTATAAAAATCTGGAACGGGAAAAATCATTTCAGTTCTTGGAAGAGGAAGAGGGGGTGAAAACTCTAAAATGAAAACAAAATTGCAGCCTCGCAATTGAATGCGCGTTATACACAAGATAGAATTTTTATCCCTCCAAATTCTGCTAACACAAAGAAATCAACGACCAGGAATTCCTATAATTATATTGCGATTAACAGAAATTTCGATAGAACCTCAAGAAACCGATCTCTTCTCAAATTTCTAAGCTGCCCAGCAGAACATCAAGAGTAACACTAATAGAATCGTAAGAAAAGCGTGAGGAAATAAGACATTACAGACATGGGAGGTTTGACGGAAACTGTGCAAATGATTCGACCCCGTTCTATTCGATCCTCGTTAATGAAACTGCGAATGAATTCAGAAAAGAAGCCATGGCATGCGGATACACGTCACTTTGATCATGCCACTGTCTGTGTCTAAATCCTTAACCTTGTCTGCTCTTTATTGCCATTTCTAAGGTCTCCCATCATTCCCTTCATCGATTCCTTCCGGAGTATATGGTCTCAAGTAATCTGGGTTTAGCCTCATTAATGCCTTGGCAGCCCTTCTATATCTCACCTGTCAAACCATCCATAGAAATCGGCGAATAATGAGTGAAGCATTAATTACCTGAAATACCTTGCCACCAAGAATTACAGACAAGCCATGGGGAAGGATTTGGGGCAATTCCAGGGGCCTTACATGAAGCTGAGACGGTGGAGAGAGGAGAGGGGAGAGAGGAAAATAGTCTTCTTATATTATTTTTTTTTGCGATTCGCAAGTTCTAATTTGAGTCTTTCTATTTTCTAAAATCTTTTTGAGCTATTTTTTTTTAAATTTTTTAATTTCTAAAAGCTTACTTATAAATTTTAAAAATTTAATAGTAAAAATCAGAAAATTAGTTATAAATAAATTAAATTTGTAAAAAAATTTATAAATCTAAAAAATTCAACTGTGAATACTGAAAGTTTATTGTAAAATTTTGAAGGTTTAAAATAAATTGTCAATGTTTTATAACTATGCTTTCATGATTGCGTTATACCCAACTATATATAAGGATATTTTAACATTTCTATTAATATTTTATTTTAAGATATTTTAACATTTCAAAACAGTGATTGAAAATAACATTTTTTCTTTTAAAATATATATGCCATTTTTATTATCTTGTGATAAATAAATTGTTAGAGTGGATGATCACCCAATAAGGATGAATTGGGTGATGTACGAAGATTTGAGAATTTAAATTCTTTTTCACTCTTTGAAAAAATTTGAATAGCAAAAGAAAAATTAGAAATATAAAATAGATTTGCTAGAACTATAAAGAGATAAGGGAAAAGAAAATACAAATTTATCTAATTCATTCTCTCGGCCCCAAGTTCCCTTCAGATTTTCAATCTACTATGTCCCTTAAGTTTAACCTGAGTACTTGAGAACATATACAATTCCTTCAAATTCCACGGGTACTTGAGAACTTTTAAAACTCCCATTTTCATCTTATAAAATGACAACCTTTTACAGGTGATATGAAATTACAATCAATGATCTCTCTCGAGTGTATTATAATCACTTAAGCACAATCAAATTTTCTCTCTCTAATGCATGTTTGATAAACATTGAAGAACAAAAAGTTGGAGCTTTATGTATGTTAGAATCAGGATGTCAACAAGCTTTGTATGCGTATGTCCTCTCTCTCCCTTGTTGAGTGATTCTCTCTATTTATAAATAGATAATGTTGGGTATATGACCATTGAGCATTTTCTCATTTATGTTAAGCTTTTCTTCTTCCAATTGAAAATATGACTGTTTGAAATTAGCCGTTAAAAAATTGAGTCGTTAAAAGTGTAACGGTTAGATGTATTTAATATTCATATGGCATAAAATACTTTTTTAAAAATTTCTTCATTTGTTTTTGCATTTGCCTATAATTGATCTTGAAATATATTGTATAATTAATATAACAAGTGTTTAAAAGTAAATTAGTTTTCAAAATTTTAGATTGAATTATAACAGAATAGGTTAAAGATCAATTTTGTATCTAAAGATAATTTATCGAAGTATTTATCGAAGAGCATCCTTATAGATAAATATATCGATAAATATTTGTTTTAAACTAAAATGACTCTTTTCAAATAAAACTTCAAAAATTAGCATTATTAAAATGTCCTTTGAAAAATAAACATAACAGAGGCTTTGATTCAGGTTTATTGAAATAATTATTGAACAAATTTTTTTTCAAAATATTTTTCGATTAATTCCCTTTTTCTTCTTTCTAAAAACAAAATGGATACCTTTATTGAACAAAATAGACAATTTTTTATAATATTTATTGATAAACAGTCTTTTTGAATAGGTTATCGATAAAATCTTGAATTCTAAAATCTTTTTGATAAAACATTTGAAAATATAACTTAACTTCGTCAAAATTTTTCTAAGTTCAAAATACTTTAAAGACAAAGATTTTCAAACTTTTGATAAGAATCATTTTCTAAAACTATTTTAAATTTAGCTTAGATCGAATTAAGTTTTTATCATAGTCAAATATCACTTAACTGATTAATTTATCGAAGTGCTTATTAATAAAGTACCTTATCGATTAATCCTTCTATAAATGCTATTTAGAAATTGATTCTAAACACCCTTATCAATAAGTTTATCAAAAAATAAGCTATTTTAAAATAAAATTACAATCTTATCTGTTTGTTATCGTCAAAACATCGAGTCTAAAGTAAATAATTATAGTGGAATGCGTCACAGCCAATTCAATATTGGTAGGTCAATCCATCTCATTAACCTTAAGAATTGTGAGAGGGATAAAAGTTCAGCAAAGATGTTAATTAAGCCGGTTCTAAATCAGTTAGGCTAAAGGAGTTGAACGAGGGATGGATACCCACAATAGTTTGTAGATGAATATGTTGAAAGAGATCATAAGTATCAGCCATTGAGTTGTTTCATTATGATGAAACGTCACTATGAGAAAAGATGTAGAGTTTGTACCCTGCGCTTTTTGTATTTCATATTTGAGATAAAGAGGATGAATAATAATGCAGTGTTCTAGACATTTATTGCTGCACAGTAGAGGGTGTTGGAATGAGAAGTTAGTTTTTTCATTCTATGATACTGAGGTAGCTAAGGCGATACTTAATACCCCATTTTCTCTATTCAATGGTGACGATAAAATCATTTGGAGGTAATGCCAGTGGTCAATATGCAGTAGCGGATGGCTGGACGGTTATAATTCTCTCATTAGTCAATAACATTTGATTTTTTTCAGAAACAAGACACAACCTCTTATTTACATGCCAATCTGGTTTGGTTCTTGTTTGGGGCCACGTGTTGATGAGATTCCTTCTACTCATTGAGCACAATGACTTGTATGTGGGCCAACAGATTATTATATATGGTTTTTTCGGAATCAAAGATTGATTAACAGGGCCTTTCATGGTATGAGCAAGATAAAACTGTTAAAAATCACACTTCAGTACAGCAGATTCAATCAGAGGTAGATTGGCTGATTTCAGTATCAAAATTGAGGAAGAATCGATCCAATGACGGTAAAGCTTTGATTTCAGAGGAGTTAGTTTAAGTGGCTGCTTATGTTTTCCTTCCTTCATCAACCACGAGTCAATGTCACAATTGGACAAAAAGCAAACGACTCAATTCTGTCCACTGCTGCATAAACATACATAACCCCCATTACAGGATCTTATTTAGCATATAAGGTGCAGTTTATATTATTGTGTTCATAGGAAAGCCAAGTTCAAACTAACATAGGAAAGCCAAGTTCAAACTAATTCTTCATAAAGTTACAAAAGCTTTGCTTCAGCCTTCTTGTTTCAATTCTATACATGCTTGATGCTACACATAAATCTTCTCCCAAGTGACAAGAAAGGGATGACCACCATATTCCAACATTAATTTCACCTTTGCTTCTTTGGATGAATTGCTAACCCAAGGTCCTTGCATAACTCTTCATCAGGTTGCAAGCTACCTGGAATTGCTCCAAATAGTCTTCTAAAAACTTCACACCCTGAAGCTACTTGATGGAGACATACTGATGTATCTTGCAGTTTCCTTTTCAAATATGAAGATGCAGTCATACATTTTCTTGAAGAACTCTCCGAAAAATTTCTTTCCAAATGATTGTCCAACTCGACAGCCTCAAGAAACCGTTTTGTGGCAGCCTCCCAGGATAGCTCATATCTCTGAGCATCAGTAAGTAGGGCAGGGTCTTCAGTTAGGGCTTCAACTGTTGCTTTAACAAACCCATTGCTGTCATCGTATGTCTTGCAGTTTGGAAACTGCTTGAAGAACTCATTTGAAGGATGGTTGGCGCATAAAACAATTTTGCCCATCGCTAAAGCTTCTGCTGTCGTTGTGCAAACCACGTCTGTTAAGCTTGGATTCAGAAACAATTTGTAACTGCAAGACAGGAAACATAAAGGATTAACGTTTGCATGCTCCAAGTAGTGCATTCAGCCACCCTTTTTTCTAACCAAATCATGTAAAGGAACCGATATTTCAAAAGTCTGGCAAAATCAGTCGGAATAATGAAGCTTACTCATGAAATATAGGATCTACATGATCACGCGCCGGATGAACTCTAACCATTAGTTCCAAGTTTTTCACCGCTTCTTGAACTTCATCTGAATCTTCTCCACTACCAAACAAATCAACCTCAAGTGCTACTAGCTCCTTTTGGTGGTCAATGAGAAGTCTGATCAGCTCCTTGTAGCCTTTGCTCCATACCATCTTCCCAATATAGTAGGCACCTTTGGTGAAGGCATGACCTCCATTCTGCAGTTGTTCCATCTTTTTCTTACCAATGGCAAGGCATTTGGGGTTCACTCCATGGACGTTACATATGATGGAACCACCATAATCCTGGGTGGCAGCAGAAAGTCTAATAACCTGAAATCAAATGAGGGACGTTTTAGAGTTATAATAAAATTATTCATAAACTTTTACTTAAGATAGCCAAAAAAAAAAAAACTTGAAATGATAGCTTCATATATTGTTGAAGTAAGGCCATAATGCTAATGCATGTAATAGATATAGAGACTTACCTTGTGACAGTAAATGTCAACAAGCCATTTGTTAATATGTTTGAGCAAAAATGCTTCCATTATTCCTTCAGTCTCTCTCTTCACATATTCCACATAGTTTGTGTGAATAATACCTATAACTAACCGGAATTTATTCTTCCATCTTTTCCCATGGTAAAACCATGTCAGGTGCTCAGGCTCCTCCAGAACAGCAATATCTGCCTCTTCATCAGGGATAGCTTCTGAAATATCTCCGACTCCAATGATGCTCCTTTTATCTCTAGAATACTACATTATTTGTTATATCATAAATTATTACTATGTGCATGAGAAAGAGGCACCATCATTACAATTGTCAAACACTTATTTCTCACATGATTGTAATTATTAGATGGTAAAAATTCTACACATTGACAGATGTTTCCAACCAATCACCAACAGATTGCCCAAATTCAATGGATTCTAATCATTAATCATTTCATAAGAAAAGCGTATCACTATAAATGCATTAGTAAATCAACATAGTTAGTTAGGTACAACCCTCAACTCCACCCTTCCCATCCTTACTTAAAACCTAATCCATGAAGCATAAGAACTAAAGTCACAAATTTATTACAACCAAACATAAACTGTGACCCTTGTTTGCACAATTGCACATCTCTCTATCTGTGTTTATGCCTACAAATTTTCCTTGTTCATGGAAAATGTGATACAGTGAAAGCATTTAAGCAATGATCACCTTTCCGGGATAGAACCGTATACCGAAACAAGATGCGAACCCAATTCTCTCTTCAAGCCAACCGTGGACATATTTCTCTTGCTCTAAAGGTGAAGTGAATGTGATATTATTTGGATACACTAGTGGCTGATCTTTCATAGATATCCAAGGGATCACCAAAGTGACATCGTTTTTGCCATCTTTAGAAAGATATGCAGCACGAAACAGAGGATTGACAGCAGTACCAGTCAACCATGGAAGGCTGGCAGTAGTAAAAATTGCAATATGCCGTTTCCTATCCATTAGGTTATTAGCTTTAGATATGAAATCTTATCATACTTCTGAGCTCCTTTGTGTATGAAATTCACCTATGAAATCCAGCTTTAAGATTAATACTAGTTATGCACAAAAATCACTACATATACGAGCAACATTTAAACACAGCTTGAGGATCAATCACAATAGCATCAGCTATTTGAATAAACATAGGATGACAAGTGAACTCAAACTGCTTGAGAAATAGGAAATTTGTCCCCGTCACCTTTCTGGATAAAGAAGGGATTTCAAAGTACAGATCATAAGAAAAGGAATACAAAAAAAGGAAAAAAGAAAAGCCCGGACTCCAGCGTAGAACATTTAGTTTCTCCATTCATAGTATTGTGGTCCATTTCTGAAAATGTCACAGTTATTAATGACTAAAAGGAACCTTTGCATCTT
The DNA here is from genome assembly GCA_037074615.1 of Leucaena leucocephala. Classification (NCBI taxonomy): domain Eukaryota; kingdom Viridiplantae; phylum Streptophyta; class Magnoliopsida; order Fabales; family Fabaceae; genus Leucaena; species Leucaena leucocephala. The sequence goes on from CM073552.1 coordinate 63,887, forward strand.
TGAATAAAGAGTAGAATGTCTATAATGATTTATGCATTACAATAAGAATGATGCCAATTCAACTCAGGGGCTGGTTGGCTATGCTGCGTTTTAAAAAAAATGTCAGACAAACAAAGAAAAAAATTAGTTAAAATTAAAATAATGGTAATTTCTCATGAAAGCCCAAAAGCAAGCAAAACCAGTAGGTAGTGATAGCCAAGTTTCCCTCTTTTTCAGTTTTTTTCAAGAATGAACATGCCAAACATTCACCCTATTCATCACAAATAGACCGACCAAACATAGGAAACTGTCAGTCCACAGATATTTATTTCATATACACAGCAGCAGCCCAAAATTAGAACAGAAGAAATTTGAACCTTATGGAACAATAAATTACACAGAAGAAATGTACCTTGAAGAGTGCTTGAAGAACTAAACCGAGGAAGGACAAAAAGATGGAGCAAGGAAGTGATTTTAAAAGAGAAATATATTGTGGAAATTTAGAAAGAAAGCGAAGGCCGAAGAAACAAGATCAAGAGAGCTCCAGAACTTGGGAAGAAAGAGAATATGATCTCTTGGGCTTGGTATACGATTGGTCTGGTCGTATTTGACTCTCTGGTGGGTTGTGTTTACTCCTTTGCTTCAACCCTGAAGTCATCGGGTATTCGTTACTTGGAAATGAACCGTAGTAGTTGATTTGAGAAACGGCATTTTAGAGAAAAGAATATAAATTACTTTTATTGTAACATTTTAAATATAAATCTATAAAGTATATTAAATATATATTATAAATATAAACTAATGCATCATTTATAAGTTATAAATAGTTTAAGTTGTTAAATTTTTTTAAGATATTTTATGTAATATCATTTTCTTGGGGTTATTTTGGTTGAAGATCTGTGAACCATCATCTTCTGTAGAATTATTCTGATTTCTGAAGAATCAAATTTAGTAGTTATTTATGATAAAAAAATTATAAATGTTGTAAATTATTATGATTCTTTTCTTTATGAATAAAATAAATTGTGATGACCGAATTGTCTTTAGTATCATTATTAAATTTGTCATTTTTAAGGGGTAAATTCTTGTATTATGACTTATAATATGTTGTCCATATTCTGAATACCTATACTAGTTTTAGTACATGAATGTAAATTTACAAGTTCAAATACGATTAGAGAATGTAAATTTATAAGTCTTAGTGCTATAAATCGCAAATTTAACCATGGCAACAGGATAATTGGATCATCATATATTTTTTTGCCGCGGAGCAATTTAAAAAATTTATGATGTTTCAGCGTAAATAACTTGTAATTTATGAGTGATTAATGGGCATTGGTTGACCCGGTATGAGATGGCGATTTGTCAAATTCTCTTTGCTTGCAAACGTCGGAGTGTTTGCTGCTTTTTCTCAGTTCAGTTGCTCGTGTTAACATAAACCTTAGCATTGCTTAATCAAGCCGATTAAACCAAATAGATCAGCATTTTATCCAATACAGACATACCATTTAAACCTGACGTACGTTCTTGCATCTTGAGAATCAGGAGGTAAAATTTTCAGCTTTGATTTGGATTTGAATCACTTTTCCTGGACTACAAGAAGTTCTCAAATGGCTCATAAAGAAAAGACCCAAATTTTCCATTTCTGTTGCTTGGAAACAAGGAAAACTTTCTTGTAATATATGATTCCAGGCATGTCATCGATCAGCAGTTGCACAACAAGAGAGAATCACATCATTATTATATATATATATTTATTTTAATATGTCGTAAAGCTAGTATTTTATGATCATACATGCTTATTATCTAGTAATTTATTATTGAAGAGATGTTGATGGGTCACGTTCATAGCGTATCAGACGACCTGAGGCAAGTGGACGATCAGATATCTGAATTATGTGACGAAGACGATGAAGATTGTTTAGAGAAGATAATATATTCAGCTTCCTTTCATGAACTCGCAAGCAACTACGTTCAATACGACACCGTCATATGCCTTTCTATCTCATTGTTGCTAGTTTGGCTTGGGGAATTGGCATTATTATGTTGCTTTATCTGTCCATCATCAGGAGATATGTGCTTCAATAGTTTACAAGGTATATGATAATGGTGTCATATTAGGACTTTCTTGATCGAGGTTTCAAGGCCTTCATTCTTTCGTTTTTGGGGGATCGTAAATGTGGAGAAGCATGTGCCTCTTTCTCTGTTGATTGATATTATTATTGCACAAGGTGCTGAAGCAAGGTTTGCTGTCTGATGGAATTGCTGGTATTTGGAAATTTGAAGCTTAAAGCAGAAATTAGATAATGCTTATTCTTTTGGCCTGAGAGAAGGACACATTGTGTGGCCTGATTGAAGAGACATACTCGTAATAAAGTGCATTTTATCTTGTGAAACCCTACCAGGTTGTCTTCAGTCTCCATACGGTGTTCGCACATTTGGAATTGAAGGTATAGCACATGGATGAGCTGCAAGTTCAAGGAGTTTCTAACCCTCAAGTTCTGAGAAAGGTGAGCCAAAATATGTTTCTTACATACGTCTGGGTATTATTTTCTTTTTTTGTTTGTTGTGGCTTGTGACTTGCTAACGTTCAACGTTCTGCTCAACAAATGAGATTCTTTGCAACGATTATTGCAGTAATGTATAACATGATACTAGCACTAACAAAAGGCAAAGGACAGGATGCATCTCAAAGCAAGCATTGCAATTAATTTCCAGGTGATTGTAATGGAAGCTTCGAAGATGTTACAAGTTCCAAGAAAGAGTTTGAAGTGAAATGGTAATGACATATATAGATGTGGAAAATATGGCTGAGAGATCAGTTGTTAGCATGAAGGTTGTGTTGGACTGTTTTCATTATGAATCTCTACCAATGATGAAAGAAATGGTGTAAATGATAAGATGTACGCATTTTAATGGTTCATGATCTTTTATTCATTTCTATTTTAAACGCTTTCTTGACTAGATAGCACTATTATCTGATTCATAAATATTGCAGCTGGCAGGCTCACCTATAGGGCTGCTGCTTGATAAGCTTGACGAAGTCAAAAGCTCAGTAAAGGTTTATATCATGTGCAAGTTCTTTCTTTCTGAAATTTTCCTCAAGTTATCATTAAGAATTTTTCCAAGTTATTGCTCATGCTCTTTTAATTGTTAAAGCCTTTGGTTTTTCACTAGTCCCTAAATGCTCTGTTTTTCATTTTTGCTACATTCATTCATGTCTTAACTTTCTCTTTCTTCATGAACAGAGACTTGAGCTGCTTTTTGACAAGTCTCCGATTCCCATTGGACAGCAGCTGAAGTAATGTGCCCTCGCTCGGCAAGGATGAAATAATCAAAGTTGAATTCCAATTGAGTTTCAACTTGTATATAAAACTTTTCTAACTTCCACCTTTTAAAATTCAAGGATCAATCTGTGAAAAATAATTCATTAAAATCTCTTTAGGGCATGTTTGGGAAATCCCTAAATTTATGTTTTAAAAGGGCTTCTGACCCAAATCTCGGTTTGGAGAAATTTTAAAACAAACAGCCATATTTGTCCAAACCTCGGTTTGGACCAAACCATGGTTTCAGATAAGCTGGTCAGAGTAGCTTCTGGAACAGTAAAAGAGCTTATGAACTACTCAATTACTATTTTACCCTTACTTTTTCTTACACTCTTTCTCCTCTATCTTTTCCACCCTCTCTCCTCTATCTTTTCCACTACCTCTCATCTCTCATCTATCTTCTTCACCCTCTCTCTTCTCTCATCTCTCCTCTATCTTTTTTATCCTCTCTCCTCTCTCATCTCTCATACATACCCTTTTTAGTAATTTTTCAATTACAAAACCCCTTTTGGTAATAACTATCCAAACACTCATTTATCCAAAACCACTTTTTTTCCATAAACTCTTCTCTAAAATCCCTTTTCCATAAGCTATCCAATAGCCTATTTTTTCCATAAGCCCATTTTTAAAATCTTATCCAAACACACTTAATCGAAGGTTTTATGATTTTATGTTAAGTTTCTCCACTTAGCTTTCATCTTTTTTTTTCTATTATAAAATTTTTAGAAAGAGATTGGGCTCATCCACGATCTAAGGGTAGGACGAAATCTCTTTTTCTCTTAGACGATACTAATGTCGGATAAGGTGAGCCGTCTATTACCCTCAAGTATAAACCTAGGTACCCAGGAGCTATAATGTCTTCCCAAATATCGTGATTGGAACCACAATAAAGTAGTACTATAGGGATTGAACAAGCTCTAAAATAGTCATATGTCTCATTTCTTCACCATGTAGCTTTCATCTTTTAAAATTCAAGAATCCTTATGAGAATGAAATGCTTCATTGACCACTCTTTAACCTATCTAACGAAAACCAAATTGATTATTGAATTGGTCAAGACATTGATATACAGTTTACTTTTTTTCTTTTTTGTTTTTCTAAGCAATATATCATCCTATTGAAAACAATTCTATTCAAAATACTATAAGACATTAAATGTGGGCACCTCTTTAAGTCACCTTCATCCTCTCTATATCTTGCCCCTGGGATGACTCCACCTCCACCGTCTCTTCAGAATTCAGGTGGAAAGGATTCAGTGATCTCAGGTCCTTGGTCCACTAGGCGAGCCTCTTCTGCTAGTAAGATAACATCAGAAGAAAAACTTAAACAGTTCTTAGCAGAAGTCAATTAAAAAATAAATGAATCAGCAGTGAAGCTGTCTACACCACCCCCTACCATGTCTGGTTTTGGTATTGTGAGCCCTAATACGGCTACGGGGTCAGTTAATACTTCTGGAACTACAAGGCTAACACCTCTGAAGCCTGTGAGGATGAACAGGTTACTAGTCTTGTAATTGTATGGGTTGCCATTAAATTAATATATTTTTAATTTATGTATTATAATGTTGTAAGAAAAAAAAGTAAAGCATACTAGTTTTTTTTTTTTTTTACAATAGTGATCTATTGTTTTCCCCCCTAATAGTGATCTATATCATTTATTAATGGTGACTTATGTGTAGAAATTGAGATATAAATTCATAAAAAAACAACTTAAAAGGATAATGAAGGAAAACTTGCATTCGATCTGTGGCAAAAAAAAAAGCTTGCATTCTTTTTAATTTATTAAAGAAGTTCATCATAGTTTTTCACAACTAAAAAATTATTCAATGTTCAAAGGCATGTGCCCATTGTATAAAGAAAATGATATGATATTGGGAACATTTTTTAGGACTATTAAAGCTAAACTAAAAAAAGGTTGAAAGAACCACAAATAAATAATAAAAAGTACAAAGATTAAGAAAAACGCTTCGAGACCTAAGAAAAAAAATCAATAAAGATTACGGCACAAGTCTGTTATTGTTTCCCATTATTGACATGGTCAACACAGCCGAAACAGGAAATTAAAAAATTCCGATTCTCTCCGGCTCTCATGTAAGCGTCCAAACCTTAAAAAGCCAGATGCCGGCCAGCCAAGTTACAGCTTGAACTTGAAGAAACCCATGATTCATTATCATTGCGCGTTATATTTATATATGTCTAGTCCTGTGAGTACAAAACTTGTCTTTTCATAAGCAATGGCAGGAACAACAAAGAGGTATGCGGTCGTGAGCGGAGGAAACAAGGGAATAGGATTCGCGATATGCAAGCAGTTGGTTTCTGAAGGGATCACGATGGTGCTGACAGCCAGAGATGAGGAGAGGGGTCTAGAAGCTGTTGACAGACTCAGAGAGCTTGGCCTTTCCGATCGTGTCATTTTTCAGCAGCTTGACGTCACCGATTCTGCTAGTATAACATCCCTAGCACATTTCCTCAACACCCACTTTGGAAAACTCGATATCTTGGTAACAATGATCTCCATGTGTTTCTTTAATCTATTCTTCAACATCCATGTTTTAAGTTTTCGGTTCAAGATTATTCTTTTTTAGTCCACAGAAGATAGATTTTGCAATTTTGTACGTAGCGGGAGAGAAATTAAAACAGACTCGATCGATTTTGTGTAGGTAAATAATGCAGCGATTCCTGGAGCAATTGTTGACGGTGATGCTTTGGCCAACTCTGGAGTTGAGGCATGTTTTTCAAACCGTATTGATTTATTTCCTTTTTTTTCTTTTCTAGTGACCTCAAACAGAGTTATGTCATCCGGAACAAAAAGGAAAAGGATTGTAATATATTGATATTCACTGTAACAGAAGGGTCTTGATCAAGTGGATTGGACTAAAATATCCACGGAGAACTATGAATTAGGCGAAAAAGCTGTGAGAACAAACTACCACGGAGCAAAAGAAATAACCACATCACTTATTCCCCTTCTTCAATTATCAGACTCTCCAACCATTGTTATGCTTACCTCCATGATGGGAACGTTGGAGGTATGTGCACACAGTAACCTTTTGTAATGTTGCTCTGCTGCTGTCAGAGTTGGGTAACTATTGCTCGATGGTGTTGTTGCAGTATCTACCAAAGGGAAGGTTAAAAGATGTACTGAGCGATGTGGAAAGCCTGACAGAAGAGAAGATAGAGGAGATATTGAAGCAGTTCCTTCAAGAGTTTAAAGAGGGAGGTTCATTAGGGACAAAAGGGTGGCCTGCATTTATGGCTGCATATCATGTTTCAAAAGCTGCGTTGAATGGGTACACAAGAATTCTGGCAAGGAGCTACCCTAGTTGGAGCATTAATGCAGTTTGCCCAGGCTATGTGAGGACAGATATGACAAAAAATTGTGGAGTGCTGTCTGCGGATGAAGGAGCTCAAAGTGTTGTGAGGTTGGCCTTGCTGCCCACTGCTAGTCGTCCTTCTGGCCTCTTGTTCTATACAAGTCAAGAGATACCATTTTGAGGGAACTTCGCAAGCACGCACGCGGAGGAATCTTTCTTGATGAGAATATGAGACAGTAGTTTATATATCTTGAGGCGTATAAATTAATATTAAGGAAAACCTTACCCAAGCAGTTAATAAGTTCTTATATATGTACGTAACAGCTTAATTAATTTCATATTTTTCAATCTCATTCGAGGGTGGATTACATTTTCACTTCACGTGGTAGAATGTGCGTGAATACCTGAACTGGTCCTTTAAAATTGGTCATTAGCGAAAGTTGAAAGTTGAAAGTTGAAAGAGCCAAAAGAGGCTAAATACGATGGATGAGACCATAAGGGAGGTTTCCGGGAAGTTGCATTTAATAGTAAAGCCAAACTTGGGGGCCAAGGTACGAGTGAACGCACCGATCTGAGATGTCTTTATGCTACCAAATTACTCAAGCGGTGCGCTTTCTGGCCTAACAATGCAGTTTCCATTAGTTGCAATATTTGATGTGTGAAACACCACATCCTACCAGGAACCACTCTTCCTTTTGTTTGCTTTTCTTTCTTTGATTTAAATGCCACATGTTTTGTTTTACAACTCGTCCAGAAGCACTATTACAAGTATTTGATTAAGGTTCACTTCGGTTGCTCTCAGTCAACTATTTAGTGAATTCAATAAACGTATAAATTCTACGTATTTTCTTCGTTATATTGTTCTCTCTTTTTGCATGGGGTTGCATTGATGTATATTGATAGCCTGTCATTTTTAGTTGATCGTTTTTCTTATTTACTTTCCTTCCGTTGCTCAATTTTTTTGCCAATCTTGATTTCTTTCAATTGCTACAAATATTATACTTAGCGACAATAACTCAATGCATCCGATTGAAATAATTTCAGATTCTTTGCGATAATCAAAACTATTAAATAGCAGACTGAAAACAAAATTTTGATCATCACAATTACATTCATACAAAAGAAAAGCTATTTTTATGCAATATTGCTTATTAAAATTAAATGTTTAACTTTGTGATTTATAAGATTAAGATTTTGATATCAATATTTCTCTTTAAAACTTTATGCTTCAGTTTCTTATAAATAATTGTCAAAAGACTTCATAATTAATTCGTTGTTGTCAATTTAATTATCATCATTAGTTAGTAAATTTGGGGAAATGGCAATTAATTAAAAAGATGTAAGAAGATTGGTATAAAATGAGATGCTTAAGTTGTAAATATAAAAATTTTAGGTATAAATTTTGAAATTTTAATTGATTTTGTATTAATTTTTTTGTTTTTTATAAACCCCACGTCTCATTCTCCCTGATACTTGGTATATACCCATTACCCAACAAATACGGATAGACCGCACCGGCACATATCCATTTCGAAGGGAAGAAATTTCTACTGGAGCAGGTGCTGTCCGAGAACAAGGAGCCAATCTGAATCTGAATTCATGAATGGGCAGATCGAAAAGTACCTCAGCCTTTGCCAGTGAAGTGAAGTCCTCCCGCATCTTGACCCAATTGGCAAGTGTAAGGAAATGGGCTAGTCCACCCTTGGTGGATTAGGCCCAGATCCATGAAGAGTAAAGGAGGGAACGGTTATAATTTTGAAAGAAAATGGGAAGTAACCGGCGAAGTAACTTCCCCCCCCCCAATATACACACGTAGAAGCAAAAACCAATTAAAGAAAGAGTAAGACCAATTCCAGAGGGGTGTGGTTTTGCTTTCGGTTGGTGTGTGTATTGGAACCGTTCCAAAAACGTTTGTGCTCCCTCTCTCAGTGTCCGACGATATGCATTTTCTTCCATCGGTATCATTTGTTGTGAAACGTACTAGAGTCCATTCAGGGCGCTCCGGTTACGCATGGCTACCTCGTTGAGAAGGAGAAAACGTCCAAGGTACGCCCGAAACCCTTCAGTGGCATCAGAGCCAGTTACTTGCTTCCGCATGATTCTCTGTAAATTTTGTTTTTTCTGGTCAGATACTGTTACATATGCTCATTTCAGTTTTAAAGTGATTGTTTCATGAGAGTATGTATGTAGCATGCATTGAAACCATGAACAGAAGCATACAAAGCATGGACCATAACAGAGACATTTCATTTTCTCAATTGGATCATTGGAAAACAGTGTTTTTAGGCTATTATATTAGTCCCATTGCGTAGATATCGAAAAAACGAAGAAAATGACACCAAAAATGTCAAAATTGGACTTCAGATGGAGAAGTTATGGAGGAAAAACGGTCGGGTCAGGCGGACCCGACCCGTTTTCCGGTCGGGTCTGTCCCTGACCCGGCTGGAGGTCAGGAACGACCCAAACGACGTCGTTTCATCCCTTTAATAAAAAAAAACAGAAAAGAGTTTCTGTTTCTGCGGACTGGGCTGCGTTCAGCCCAGTCTAGCAGTTAGCCCACAACAACAAAAAACAATTTTTTTTGGGCTACAGTTTAGGCCCATTAAAAAAAAAATTTGAGAGGCTGCGGGGGTTCAAAAGAAAAAAAATTATTATTTTTTTAATTTTTTTACTATTTTTTTTTATTTTTATTTAAAAAAAAAGAAAAATGGAGGAATTTCTGGTGGCTGACACGTGGCAGCACCAGACTGGCGCGTGTACTACACGCGCCAGAGGCTGAGAGTGGGCTTCGTTCAGTTTTTTTTATTTTTTCTGAATTAATCCTTCTTGGGGCGCGTGAGGGCGCGTTGGAGCTCCGATTGAGGTGCGGTTTGTTCCTAAAAATCCCTAAAATCAAGATCTTCATTTTGATATATAATTTGCCTAATTTGGAGGCAATTTTAAACCTATTTATGGATATTCAGTGTATTTTTTTGTATTTTTTTAGTGTTTAAAAATTTCAGAAAATTATAATAATTAATATTTTTTATTATTTAGGTGAAAATGACTTCATCTAGCACTGAATCTCTGGGATATAGCTTAAATGATGACATCTCATTCCTGGATGATGTCAATAACCCAGAGGAGGACCTTCAAGAAGATCCTGAAGGGGAACCTGAAGAGGATCCAGAACAAGATCTTGATGAACTCTCTAAAGAAGACCCAGAGGAGTTGATGGAGGAAGTTCCATAAGAGGAACCCAAAGTAATGTATGATACCAGCCCATTGTCGGAAACTTTATTCCCCATCAAACCCCTTCCTTTACAGCCTTTAATGGATTCTTCAGACTCCAAGTCGGTGCCTACTCTTCATGATGAATCTCCAGTTGAGGATGGAGAGGAAGTGGATCAACCTCTTACCCCTGCTTTGGCTATGAGTATAGCTGAAAAAGCTGCAGCCAAACTAACAAACACAAAAAGCATAAATGGCGTGATTGGAGACTACATTGAATGCATGACAGATAAGAAGAATACTGAATTCTACTTGAAAGTCATAATGGAATACATACGAGCAACAAAGGTTAGAGAAAAGCCTAAAACATGACGCATGAAAAGAACACATTGGCTTCAAATAATAGAATTTGTATCTAACTTTCACAAGCCGCCTCGTAAGCTTAAGAAATTAAGAAAAGCAATGATAGATTATTGTAAAGCCCATATCAAATGATGTATTTGTATTTGATTACCATTGCTTTACTTAGTTAAGGACATATTTTATTACTCTTTCATTGTAAAGACTTGACATTTATTATATGCCTTATATGCAATGAAATTATGTTTTATTTCATTTCTTTACAAGTTATGATTAATGTATGTCTTTTATAAGTGGGAGCTTTTTAGATAATGAGTCTTCTAAAAGCAAAACTTGAGAGTGCTTATATTAATTTTGATAGAAAGTAATAACGTTGCTAGTGTCTATGTGATGGGAGGTACAAACGTATACTCCTGATCATGGGTCTAGTAATATTATTATTTGCTGATCAAAAAATGATAAAAGTACATGACATTGTATACTTTACATGTGCTATATAAATTCACTTAAATGTTCTATGGTTCAATAAATTAATGTGGGATAGGTTTGTCACAGAACCAATATTGAACAATGGCTTCAAAGAACATTATTGCTGAATTAAACAAGGGGGAAAAACTCAACGGGGACAACTGGGATATTTGGCACCGAAAGGTCCAATATATTCTAGAAGAATAGGATGCGGTTGAGCCATTAACCATGACAATGGTAGAGTCTAAAGCTAGAAATACAGCCCAGCACAGGAGGGACCAAGAAGCATACCTGTCATGGAAAAAGAAGAATAGCATAGCAAGAATTACATTGCTGAGTGCAATGGCAGATGATTTGATGTGTGAGTTTGAGACACACAGAACGGCACAAGCTATGTGGATTGCCTTAAAGGATAAGTTTGGTGGAGTTTCCACGACCAAGCTTAGAAGGTTGACGATTAAATTTGATACCTATAAGTTGAAACCGAATAATCCTATGAGGCAACATCTGCGAGAGATGTCCACAATGATCCGTGAATTGAAGGAAGCTGGACATAATTTATCTGACGAGCAGCAAGTGCAAGCTGTAATCAGGTCGCTCCCTACCAGTTGGGAGCACATGAAAGTCAATCTGACCCATAATGAGAACATCATCACTTTAAATGATGTAGCTAAGCATTTGGAGCTAGAGGATGAACGTCTGGAGGCTTACAAGGCCACCGGACAAGCTTATCTGACCGAAAGTGCTGGTCCTTCCCAATCAAAGACTGAATTTAAAAAGGGCAAGAAATTTCAGAAAAATGGGAAGAAAGGCGGTCCTCCGCCCAAGAAAGGCAAGCAATAATACAAGAAGAAGGGAAAGAAAGGAGGTAAGAAAAAGCTCGACCTAAAGAAGGTCAAATGCTTTGCATGCCATAATATGGGACATTTCGCACGTGACTGTTCTAAACAGACCGAGAGCGGAAAGGTAAAAGTGAATTATGTGAATTCACATGTCTCATTTGTTTCTAGTACTGTTTTTCTAACAGAACCTGTTTCCTTTTCTTGAATTATTGACTCAGGCTCCACAGACCACGTAAGTCGAGATCGAGGATCTTTTGTGGAATACTGTCGGTTGCCATTTCAAAGCAAGTGGCTTTTCGTTGGCAATAATGCAAGGATCGAGGTTCGAGGCATTAGCACCTGTAAACTTATTTTGCGTGGTGGAAAGACCTTGATGCTGCATGATGTGCTTCATGCTCCTGACATCCGACGAAATTTAATTTCTGTAATTTGCTTATTGAACTTTGGGTTTAATGTAAACTTTCATGGTAAAGTTGCAAACATTTATAGCAACTCAATATTTTATGGTTCAGCTTTTCAATTTCAAAAGTTCTTTATTTTGGATCTTGCTGGTGATTTTAATATTCACGATTGCTTTGCTATTACTTCAAATAATCCTGATATGAATATTTGGCATGCTAGACTAGGACATATTAATCAAAATAGAATGATTAAATTGGCAAAAGAAGGCTTGTTAGGGGTAATCCCTAACATGGATATGTCATTATGCGAAAGTTGTCTAACAAGTAAGGCTACCAGAAAACCATTCGGTAAGGGAACACGAGCCGAAAATCCATTGCAATTAATTCATTCCGATATTTGCGATCCAATGAGTGTGAGGGCAAGACACGGAGCTTGGTATTTTATTACCTTTATTGATGATTTTTCACGATATGGTCATATCTATTTGATTTCACACGCCAGCCAGATCTAAGCATCCTTAGACCATGGGGTTCGGCGGCCTATATCCATAACAGTTCTCATAGGCATGGGAAACTGGGTCCTAGAGGAAAGAAATGTATCTTCATAAGGTACTCTGAACCCTCAAAAGGATATGTATTCATAAGTGAAATTGAAGATAGAACAGTGACTGAAACAGAATCAAGAGATGTTGTATTCATTGAAACAGAATTTTCCAGTAGGGGAGATGTTGACCGCACTGTATCTCTTTATGAGATTCAGGAACAGGACAGTGCTGAACAAATTGACAGACCAGGATCTTCCATGTATGTCAATCTGAGTGGGAGCCAAGAACGGTCAACACAAAGACCGAGGCAAATGAGAAAAGATAAGCAAGTTGTTGTTGCTCCTACCAGAAAGAGTAACAGGAAAAGTGTTCCAAAGAGACGCTTCCAAATAGAAGACAAAGCACTCTTAGTTACTCCAAAAGGGGATGATGAACCCCGCACTGTTCATGAGGCCTTGGCAGGTCCTGCTAAAGAGGAATGGAAGAAAGCAATGAAAGAGGAAATGGACTCAATGATGAAAAACCAAGTCTAGGAATTGGTTGATTTGCCAAAAGGGCGTAAAGCCATTGGGAATAAGTGGGTTCTCAAAATCAAAAGAAAGGTGGATGGATCAATTGACAAATTCAAAGCTCGATTGGTTGCAAAGGGATATACACAACAGGAAGGTATAGATTATGAGGATACTTTTTCACCTGTTGTGCGTTTCAACTTTATAAGACTTATTCTGCCAATAGTAAACAGTTTAAACCTGGAGTTGCATCAGATGGATGTAAAAACCGCATTCCTGAATGGTGATCTGGATGAAGAAATCTATATGGAACAACCAATAGGTTTCATTGAAAAAGGGTTTGAACACAAGAAGTATAAACTCAAAAGATCCATTTATGGATTAAAACAGTCATCCAGACAGTGGTACTTGAGGTTTCATAAGGCAATAACCTCATATAACTTCCAAATGATAAAGGAAGACCACTGCGTCTATGTTAAGCGGTTTGAGGGTAACTTTGTAATATTATCCTTATACGTAGACGATATACTATTAGCCGGAAATAGTATTGACTCAGTGATAGCTATTAAAGAATGGCTTTCATCAAACTTTGAGATGAAAGACATGGGTGAAGCAAAATATATACTTGGAGTCAAGATTCGAAGGAATCGCTCTAAGAGAATCCTCACTCTTTCACAAGAGAGTTATATCAAGAAGATACTTGGGTGATTCAATATGAGTGAATACAATCCCATGGATATCCCTGTAGCCACTGGAGTGGCCTTGAGTTCAGACATGTGTCCCAAAACTGATATAGACAGAAAGCAAATGGAAAGAGTTCCATATGCCAGCGCTGTTGGTAGCCTGATGTATGCAATGCTGTGCACAAGACCAGATATTTGTTATGCAGTGGGGCTGGTTAGCATATTCCAGTCCAACCCCGGTGAGAAACACTGGAAAGCAGTGAAGAGGATATTGAGATACTTAAAGGGCACATCTGATTATGCGTTGTGTTATCAAGGAAGCGATCTGCTCCTAGTCGGTTATTCCGATGCTGATGTAGGCGGTGATGAAGAAGAACGAAGATCTACTTCAGGATACACCTTCTTGCTTAATAACGGAGCTATATGTTGGAGTAGCAAGAAGCAGACGTGCATTGCTTTACACTCTATGGAAGCTGAGTTTGTGGCATGCACTGCAGCAGCGCAAGAGGCTGTTTGGCTGAAGAGATTTATCGAACACTTAGGCTTTGGGAACGAGAGTACCAATCCAGTGTTGATACACTATGACAATACTGTAGCCATAGCCTACACCAAAGACCCTAAGTATCACAGCAAGACCAAACACATTGATATCAAGTATAACTTTGTGAGGGATTATATAGCACAGAAAATTGTAACTGTACAATACATTTCAATCAAGTGTATGGTTGCAGACCCCCTGACTAAGCCAATAGGCAAAGAAACATTTGAGAAACATGTAACAGCCATTGGCATGCGAAAAATATCAAGTAACAGACTGTATGTAATACTTTTATTTTTTTATTAATGATATCATGTCATTTATTATTACTTATATGTCTGAATGAAAGTATACAATGTCTAGTATGTCGTACAGGTTGAAAATGGTAGCTCTCTCACACGAGCAACTGCCTTTGATGCTAGAAGAAGCGTTCAAAGATGAGACATGTGTTCACCAGTAAAGCAGCAAGAGTGCTGATATGGTAGAGAAGAAACACAATAAATGTCGCCTTGGCTTAAAAGTGCAGTAAGTCAAGATGAGATATATGAGTAAGGATATGGATCGAACTATGGATACCCACATCCATGAAACCTGTAGCCAGATAACAAATTCTTCAAAATTGACGTCATATTATGTGAATAGAGTTGAAGAGTTTGGGTTTAGATACTATGAGTATCTAGACTTAAGTCTGTACGGTGTGATTGATATAATCAAAACGACGTACACTCTTATAAGACAAGAGGAACACCGTAACATGTGATTCATACCACATGTGCTAAAGAATCGCAAAAGGAAAGCAAGTAAATCAATCCCTGCTTCATTGTTGTGTGAGTTCCAGAAAGGTATCATCATTTCATTAATGTCCTTTGACTTTGACAGTATTATGGAGGTATGTTTCAGCGATTGCTACTTTAGTATATGTCCTACGGTCAAAATTATATATGTACCAAAGGTATTATGCTAGGAAAGCAGTTGATTCATATCAAAATGATACATGGGCGAAAGAAAGATTGCCAAAATATACACATCCATGCTAGCGTCTGTGACCGGTCCCTTATGATATTATTTTGTTAATTTCATAAGTCAGGATACTATGCATAAGTGGAGGCTATCTGAGTTATATACTGACTCAAGAGGGATTAGATTAGCCATAAGAAAAGTGTATATAGGCAAATCTAGGACATTCAAGGCACTATAACTTATTTGATTGAACTGCACTAAAGGGTTGCTTTGTGCTGGTCTCTGTGAAAGGGATTTCTAGTACAAATGCCCGGAAGGAGACGTCATGCCTACGCGGTCACGGCAAAGCACCTAGTATGAAAGAAGGAAGAAAATGAAATTGGACTTAAGACATCTAATCCACCAAGTGTGAGTGGGAGATGTAAGGAAATGGGTTAGTCCACCCATGGTGGATTAGGCCCAGATCCATGAAGAGCAAAGGAGGGAACGGTTATAATTTTGAAAGGAAATGGGAAGTAACCGGCTAAGTAACTTCCCCCCCCCCCAATATACACACGTAGAAGCAAAAACCAATTAAAGAAAGAGTAAGACCAATTCCAGAGGGGTGTGGTTTTGCTTTCGGTGGGTGTGTGTATTGGAACCGTTCCAAAAACGTTCGTGCTCCCTCTCTCAGTGTCTGACGATCTGCATTTTCTTCCATCGGTGTCATTTGTTGTGAAACGTACCAGAGTTCAGAGTTCATTCAGGGTGCTCCGGTTACGCGTGGCTACCTCGTTGAGAAGGAGAAAACGTCTAAGGTACGCCCAAAACCCTTCAGCAAGTCAAGACAACCCGTCACCAAACCGGTCGGATCGGATCGAACAGGCAGAATATCTGGGAATCAATTTTTGTGGATCCCTGCGGCTGCGCGCCCTTTGTTAAAATGCAGAAACGTTGTTTACTTGTCCTTACGCCCCACACAAAGTTCTTCTATCCTTTTCCGTAATAGATCTGAACCACTTTATAAAATCCCGAGGGACTCATTCAGTTCCGCCATTGAAGATCTGCTTCAAATTTCGAGTCCAAGCTTCGGCATATGACATTTCAATCCGTAAGCTCTCTTTCATTCTCCCCTGAACTACCCAGGCAAGGTTGATTGTCATCATTCGCGTTATGGTTCTGGCTCGTAATTTTATTTCTCCATTAATTGATCTCCGAAATGGGAGCTCGATTCTGCAATGTTGAAAAACTCCCATGAGTAACTGATTTCTAGACTTGTTGTTACTTTCCTTTTTCAACTTTCACTCGGTTATTCAGAAGGATGGGCAATGCTGAATTGTAACTTGGGAATTCAGCTCTTACTACACGCAGCTTTAATCGGTTTCTCAGTTTGAAATTGAGTAGGCGTCAACTGGAATAGATTGAAGTTCTTGCCTTTTCAAAAATCTGAATTCTCTTGATATTTATTACACACTTCATCTTTGCTACCTATTGTCAGTTTCATTGAGCTACAGTTCTGTCTGTGTTACAATTCTTCATCTTTTTCCTATTGATTGGTTAATTTGAGATTATTGCTCTAAGTTCAGAGTTATCTCTGAGTTCCTTATTGGTTTTGCATCAATCTCTTTGAAGGCATATTGATCGTTGCAAAAAGTTGTGGATTTTCCTCTTTAATTTGAAGATATATTTTCTCAGAGCTTGAGGAAAATTCATTATGTGCTGGTTTTGCAGGTTCGTCGCACTATATAAGCATTGATGGCAGCAAGGACTCCTGGCTTAATTTCTTTATTTGATGTCGATGGGACTCTCACAGCTCCAAGGAAGGTATATATTTAATCTGGAGTTCATGATTGTTCGTGACTTTAATATCAAATATAGTAGCATGATTATCAATGTCGCAATTTGATGTGTTTCTATGAAAGATCTGTAGTTTTTCTTAACGTCATCTGAGGTTATAAAATGCTCGTTACAAAATTTAATCACTGAGTTTTTCTTCACTCGCTACTCTTGTTTGTCAAATAAAGCCGGGACTCCGGATTTATTCTTTTAAAATGTTTAGGCTTTTGTTACCTCTGCTTAAAATGTTGAACTCAAATGCAAGGTGGTCACCCCAGAGATGTTAAAATTCATGCAAGAACTACGGAAGGTACATAATTGGAAATTCTCAAACTTTCTAAGTCTATCCCTTTCCTATGCCCATCTATCCTGCTAAGCATAGATATTTTCTAACATGATCTGTATCTGTTAACGTCTGAGTACAGGTTGTAACAGTTGGAGTTGTGGGAGGATCTGATCTCGTCAAGATATCTGAGCAACTTGGAAACACAGGTTTGCTATGAGTTATTTTTTTCTTTCATCAAGCTATAAATGACAGAGGCCACTGCGGCTGAATGAAGTCCAAAGCTCTGTATGCGTATTGGTTGAAAAGATTGTTGTTTACTCGATCTTTCCATTCTCTTTTTTTTTCTTCCTTGCCCTATCCATAAAGTAGGGAACTAGCTATACCATATCTTTTAACACAACTTTTGTCTTTGCAGTCACCAATGACTATGATTTTGTATTCTCTGAAAATGGTCTTGTGGCACACAAGGAAGGAAAACTCATTGCGACCCAGGTTCTGTGTATCATCAACTAAGATGGTTTCTGGATGAATTTGAGTAGATTCGTGGAGTAATTGAAAACAAGACATGCCACTTTATTATTTTTTTTCTTTTTTTAAAAGGCGGAGCTATATTGTGAGGATTATAAAAAATGAATCCTGATATGGTGAACTTTTTTGTTAAGTGCATAGAGGATGTTTCAAACATCTATGGTCATAGAAAGTTGCATTGTCCGCAAATTTTTAGAAATTGGAGAACTTCAGATCTTAACAAACTCTTCCACACCCCACCCAAAAGAAAAGGATATGAAAGAAAGAATAACAATAACAACAAATCTTATCCCACTAGGTGGGCTCGGTTACATAGATCGCACGATGTCATTATGCTCTATCAACCACTAAATCCTAAATCCTTAGATAAATTATTAACTAAGAGATCCTGCTCAATAACTTTATTGAGTGTTCTCTTTGGTCTTCCTCTTCCCCTCTTGAAAAGACTTCATATTACTTGATCTACCTTTCTCACTAGCACTTTCAAAGGTATTCTTTGTATGTGCTTGAACCATCTCAAACGATTTTCAACTATTTTCTCTTCAATAGATGCTACTCCAACTCTTCTACATATATGTTTATTACGAATCTTATCTAGTGTACCATGCTAACTTGTGTGTTTCCTTCTTTTCAGAGCTTGAAGTCATTTCTTGGGGAAGAAAAGCTCAAGGTAAGACTATGTTTTGTATCTTTAGAGGCATCTTACTTTAGGAAGACTTAAATTGGATTGCTAAGAGGCGTAAATAAATTTATTACAATTTAAAATTATTAGGATACCAAAATGACCGAAAATTTTGAGTTGAACTGAGTGCTTAAGGATGAAAAACAAGTGAGTAAATGAGTTTATAACCATGACTGCATTAATTTCACTAATTTCAGTTTGCTGTTATAATGATAGATTGGGGACTATTTTGCAGGAATTTATAAATTTTACACTTCATTACATTGCTGACTTGGATATCCCTATCAAGAGGTTAGTGGATCTAGAGACTGATCATGTAATTATCATATTGATTCAACTTACGGGAAGCTGCTGATTTATATGACACTATTTTTAGGGGAACATTTATAGAATTCCGTAGTGGAATGCTGAATGTTTCACCAATTGGTCGAAACTGTAGCCAAGAAGAAAGAGATGAATTTGAAAAGTATGACAAGGTGATGTATTTTGGATAATATCTTATATTGAGTTTTCATAAACTGATATTGTGCTGGGTATATACCTTTTTCTGAGAGTTTGCATCCTGAGTTCTCAGATTCACAACATACGCCCAAAAATGGTTTCTGTTCTGCGTGAGAAGTTTGCTCATCTAAACTTAACATTTTCGATTGGAGGACAGATAAGTTTTGATGTGCGTGATGTTGTGATTTTTTATTTGTCAAAAGTGATTGGCCAACAGTTTTTAATCTGAATCCACACTGCAGGTTTTTCCTCAAGGTTGGGATAAAACTTACTGCTTGAGATACCTTGATGGCTTCAATGAAATCCATTTCTTTGGTGACAAAACCTACAAGGTCAGTCAACAAGTTTATTGTGTATTTAAATTGTAAAGTATCGAATTGAACATATGCATCGTCGCCCATTTTCTGCCTCCATTAAAACAATTGCTAGGTCATTTTGATCTCTAATCAATCTGCATTTGTTAGCCTCTGCCAGTAGGGATAGGTCAGTCCCCTGATGGAACGACCATAATTGGTCTGTTGTTGAGATTGCCCAGAATCCTTTTTTCTCACTTTCAAATCTTATGGTAAAGTATGCTGCAAAGAGAAGTTTCTCTCATCTTTTATTTCTTCTTTAAAGGAACGTCTAATAGTAGCACAAAATTGAGGCAATTTCATTGTCAAAACCTAAGCTAACTTCCCGTATCTAATCCTTCACCAATCACCATTGTGATAGATTCCAAGATCTCTTATGCATGAAGTAGACTCGAATGTTCTAATATACTCTGGCAACTTTCATATTAACTTCTACTTTGATCAGGGTGGGAATGACCATGAAATTTATGAATCAGAGAGAACTGTTGGCCACACCGGTTAGTTGTTTTCTTGACTTAGATCATATTTACGAACTTGTTTACACGACTGAAATCAACACCTGTTCTGTGAGTCCAAGTTCCTAATATTTTTTGTTTGCTTTTCAGTTACAAGCCCTGAAGATACAATGAAGCAATGCAAAGCCCTCTTCATGGGAAACCCTGACTGCGATTCTTAAGATTATTGCAGCAATATTTTGTATGCTTTACTAAGCAAATGCCTTACAGGTCTTCCTTAAATGCGATTTTTGTGTTGTATGATGACAGAGGATTACACTACCAATATAATTCATGTTTGTTTACAGCACATTATTTTTGTGCCAATAACCAGTTGAGTTTTTAAGTAAATATGATTCTCCGCACCATTTGGTGAGATTGATGCTGGTGATTTGATGTGGAAAATATAACCCATAATTTAGGTAGGCAGTGATAATGCCGCAAACAAGCATTAACAAAAATTGTTACAATCATTACACAATCAATTGATTCGTCAAATTGGTGTTTTAACTCATCCCATCTCTTGAATTTAGAGAAAAATATAAGTACTCTTTATATATTTTAGTAATTTGTTGAGTAGTTATTTTATAAAGAAGCAAAAAACTTATTTTACATTTGGTTGCAATCATAGAAACTGATTTTTTACATAGTTATTTTCAGTTTTCATTATATCTCCTTTGTATTTCTATTGATAAAAAAATAATTCATCATTAAATATTTTTCGAATTTTATGAAATTTCAAGGTATTTTCGTTTTTTAAAGAATTTTCTCTCCTATCTACAGCATTTTATCATTTTGAAAAGCTACTCAAAGTAAAATTTAAAATAATAAAAAATTGTTTTTAAAATGTTAATTATTTTCAATTTTGTTTTTAAAAAATAAAATTACTCTCAAGTGATTTTTTTAAAAAAATAAGTAATTTTGTCATGAAAAAAAAAATCAAACAAACAAGCCTTTAGTTTGTCAATGGATGTAAAGGGAGAGGGAAAAGGGAAAATTACATAAGGTCTATTATAGTCGTGTAATTTTTTTCTTTTGACCAAGTTATAGTCTTGTAATTATTATTTGATATTTTTAATTTGTAAAAGTTAGGGTATAAGGATTTTGTGATTTTACAGCAATATAATTCATGTTTGTTTTTAAAACATAAAGGATGAAATTAATAAAAATCAAATTAGCTACTGTTAATAGACGATCTCATAAGTCTTTTATAAATATTCTCTGAGCTGCTTTGAGTTATATTCTTTTCTTTTTTTTTTGTTACCCACCCGGTTCACCGGAGCTTTGCCCCGACTACATCCGGATCCGACCCGCGTCGCGCATCTGGCTATGATGGGTGAGTCTCCCAACGGGGATTTTCTGCGTACGCCAAGGCTCGAACTCGAGACCTCGCTTAAGCGATACCGAGCCGCTTACCGCTCGGACCAACCCCCGTTGGTGCTTTGAGTTATATTCTGAATTTAGTGAGAGTTGCATCTAAATTTTTTTATAAAAAAACATTAGAAAATGTCAAATTGAGTAGTTGGGCTTAGATTTCCGACCCATGCAATTTACAAAGAGGCAAGTTCTCTTCCGTCCCTTTGAACCCTCACACGAGCTCGAGCTGCAAAAATTGCTTCAATGGCCGGCAAGGCAAACGCCGAAAACCCAACAACTTTCTTCGTGGCGGTTCACGTCGGCGCCGGTTACCACTCCCCCTCCAATGAGAAAGCCCTCAGGTCCGCCATGAACCGCGCTTGCCTCGCTGCAGCTTCGCTTCTCTCCAAGGTTCTATTCTTATTGTTTAGAAAAAAGAATGATCTTCTATCCCTTTTCGCTTCTCGCACGAAATGATTTTTAGTTTTTTAAATAATACCAATTGGGAACCAGAAACTTGATAATCAACGGTCAAAATTTCTTCTTATGGTGACTCACTACACTGAATTAGTCTGAGGAAAAGATTTAATATTGAGATATTAGTTTTTGAAAACATTATTGGCTGAGAAAATGATGATAATTCTGTAACCAGTTAATAGCGGGAGTTGTCACCAAACAGATAAGGATTATAAATTTATCGGCAGCAATGTGTGGTGCAACTGACGAGCTTAATCATTTACTTTTATAAGTCTTCTCTAATTTATTTATTGGTTTTGGGATAAGGAGTTCGAAGTTCAAACTCAGGGCCTTTCAGTTGTTAGAGGGATCCTTTGTCATAAAGTAACGGGTCATTATGGACTTAAGACGAAGCTATATTTAGAAATGAAATTTCAATGTTGCTGGTAGCTTCATCCTGTTTAATTTGATTTAGGGGTCTGGAAGGTGTATAGATGCTGTTTCAGCAGCCATTCAAGTATTGGAGGTACTTTGCGTGCTTCTTCTTTTGCAAATTATTTGGAATTATTATTGAACTCATTATTGTTTAGATTTTTTATCTTGTAACCTTTGTTGACCTCAGATGCATTGTTTTTCTTCTGGTGATGTCTAAGATAAAATATTACTGTTACTATGTGGATTTACCGTCAAAATATGGGCTATTTGTATCATTGTAATATTGGAGTTATATAATTTCATTGTGGGTGCCTTTCCTATTAAGTATACAATGATTAATGTGTTGGGTTTGCTTTGATTTGAAATTATGTTAATGATAATATCTCACAAAAGTTGAAATGGTATATTACCAAAGGGAAGAAATGATAAGGCTTTCAGGATATATTGATTGAATGTAACTGTTTTTCTAGGATGATTCTAGCACAAATGCAGGGCGAGGCTCCAATTTGACAGAAGATGGCAATGTAGAATGTGATGCCAGTATAATGGATGGAAAATCTGGAGCTTTTGGGGCTGTTGGTGCAGTTCCAGGTACTTACTTGAGTCCTACAGAACCACCTTGTGTTATGGTCTGTGCTGAAGTGAAAAACTTTAAGTTGATAGGAAATGGCGCAAATCTTAAGCTTTACAGTTAGCTCAAAATGTTTCATCAACTAGGATATCTGCTGACTGAAGAGATATTGTTTTACTTCTTGTTTGCCTAAGATTTATTATCTTGTTTTTAATTATTTGTTCTACAAATTATAGATCAGGTGTTCGAAATGCTATCCAAATTGCTGCTTTACTGGCCAAAGAGCAAATTACTGAATCTCCTTTATTGGGTCGAATTCCTCCAATGTAATGACTACTTGAACTCGCTGCATTTGTTATCAGAGCATTTTCTGTGATTGGAACATATGCCTTAAGTTAAATTTTTGTGATTAAAATCTGGGGCTCTGAAGTCTTCAAAATTAAGTTACAATATTCAGTGTCAGTCTCAAATCCATAATCTATATCTGATAAAGCCAGTTTTGAAGATTTGTCTTTCAGCTCATGAATAAATCTGTGTGATAATATCTGTCTATGGCTTATATTCCTGTACCTGCAGCTTCTTGTCAGGTGAAGGGGCATTCAAGTGGGCTAAGTCAAAGGACATTTCCTTGCCAGCAAGTACTAGAGAGGCCAATGAGGTCATTTTGTCAACTCTGGCACTCCTTTGTCATCTCCGAATTTTTTCTTGTTTAACATTCAGATTTCTTTCTTTCTTTTTCTTTTTTCCTTTCAAACATACACCATGTTTCTGTTATGGAATTCATCATGTAGTTATAAAACTTGTGTGTATAAACCTGTTTGGTGATATCAAAACAGTGGCTAATCACTGAAAGAGCAAAAGCACAATGGACAAGATACAAATCTATGATTTGTGCTGCCAGAGCTGAAACAGGAGATTCTTCTATGGAACAGTCTTCTGTCTGTCAAAGTACCACAACTCTAGGTGAAGAATTTTATCAAACTGATACATTTTTCCTATTTCAGAACGGATCTTACATTATGTCAGATAAGTAATGCATTTTTTCTCATGTTGGCATGTATGAAATAAAAATTTATTCAATAAGTTCAAGACTTTAGGGAAAAAATGAGGGATTCTACTAGAACAGGCATCATACAGGAAAGCTAACAAAAACAAAGGAGAATAACCTAGGCATAAATGTAGGAGCAATCCCTTTGCAAACTTTCATTCACAAACCTTCAAGGATAAAAGCTTTAAGTGGGCCTTTGTACTTATGCTAGATCATATTTTTTAATTTAAGGAAGCTTTGCACAGAAAATCTTGTACTAGAAAGTTCTTTCACTACTTCAAGTTGTCAAAGTGACCCTTTGTCAGCCTTTTAAATAATGCATTTTTATCAAGTGTTTTCAGTGCTTATGGTTCAGCTTAGGAAAACAAAATTAGCTGCTAAGTAAACCTTTCATTGCCATTGTTTTATTTCCCTCGTTCAGATCATTTGGCTACAACTTAAAGTATGATATTCTATGAACCTTGTTCTTGCTGAAGTTATATCCCATTTTGTTTCTATAGATGTAGACCATACTTCAGAAGACCGCATTATGGACACAGTTGGAGTTATTTGTGTGGACAATGAGGGACATGTTGCATCCGGGGCTTCCAGTGGTGGTATTGCTCTGAAGGTGACAAATAAATTTCTTGGTTTGCTTAAACTTTAGTGCCTGATACTTCAATTTAATAGTAGCATGTGAATACTCAAATTTATGTGTACAAAATATTTGACAGGTTAGTGGACGAGTGGGATTAGCAGCAATGTATGGTGCGGGTTGTTGGGCATCATCAAAAGGTCCTTTTGGGGCCCCTTTCATCGTTGGATGCTGTGTCTCTGGTGCTGGAGAGCACCTAATGAAAGGTTTTGCGGCAAGGGAGTGCTGTGTCTCACTATCGCTGTATGCTTGCCTAAAATATTTTAAGGTGAAGGTGCATCCAGCACCCCAAACTAATTTTAGAAGAGTAATTAACACCCTAAAGTATTTAAGGGTACAATTAGCACCCCGAATTAATTTTGGAGGTGCAACCAACACCCTAAAGTATTTAAATTGGTACAATTTCGCTCTTTCACTGATAGAAACACATTTCTGTCCAATGCATGTCATGTAAGTTTTTTTATTTCAGTACATTATTATTTAAAAGGTCACATGTATCATATTGTTTAAAAAAGAGTACTAAATAAACTCTAAAATTGATATTATATAAAATTTATATGGGAAGATTGAGAAGTTTCATGGTTTGTTTATTGCAATTTATTAAAACAATATTACACGTGGCATTTTAAATAATAATTTGTCGAATGTATCAAACAAAAGTTTGTGTTTTTGTTAACGAAAGGGCAAAATTGTAACAATTTAAATATTTTAAGGTGTTAATTGCACCTCTGAAATTAGTTTGGGGTGTTGATTGCACCCTTAAATACTTTAAGGTGTTAATTGTACTTTTAAAATTAGTTTGAGGTAGTGATTGCACCTTTACCCAATATTTTAATATTTTTTTAGATGGAGTGATCTTGATATTTTAGTCAATACAAGTAATTGTATGTGCTCAAATTTTACTCTTCTTTTATGGTGATTAAGTATATGTTTGGAAGGAAAAAGTGGTAGTTCTTGCTCAAATTTTAATTGTTGGACCTTATTGCTATATTGCATGAAGTATTTATTTGAAAACTTGTCTTTACCTATTAGTGTTATCTGTTTCCAGTCTTAATGTAAGAAAAAGGTGT
The DNA here is from genome assembly GCA_037074615.1 of Leucaena leucocephala. Classification (NCBI taxonomy): domain Eukaryota; kingdom Viridiplantae; phylum Streptophyta; class Magnoliopsida; order Fabales; family Fabaceae; genus Leucaena; species Leucaena leucocephala. The sequence continues at coordinate 89,250 of CM073552.1, forward strand.
TATTTTCTGTAGTAACACTCTGCCTATTGGATCTATCTGATGTTGCCTTATCTTTAGCTCGCAATCTGGTGCTGCCGCTGCTTGCACAAAAATCTTGCGTTCAGTTGTTGAGGAAAGCAGACGATCTGGTACTGATAGCAGTTCAGGGATCTTAGTTGTCCAGGCAGATGCATCTGTAACAGTGAGATCTGGATTCAGCTTTTCCTGTTAATTGCTCCATTAAAATTCTCTAATCTGTTCTTTTCATAGGGTCAAGGAAAACCACCAAGGCTGGAAGCTGTAGAGATTGCAGCTGCATACACTTCCTTATCTTTTGGAGTAGGATATTTTGGAAGCTCCATGGAACGGCCCAAGGTATTAAGCTTAGCACAGTCTGATGACGCGGTGATATCCCATCATTTGCAGCTTTATATGATATTGTTAAACTTTTGTTTGAGTTTTGGCTTAGGCTTAAAGATAGAATGTTCATCATGAAATGATTACACCATGATCCATCAAGAGAAGTCTAGAATTTCTATCCCTCCTTGTCCTTGAATTACATTTAAATTTGGATTTACTTGATGATTTGATCTCATTAATGTTCTCCATCCAGTCAATGCCTTTCTGGAAAATAATGCTTTTACTTATATCTACCAGGTTTCAATTCTTAGAAGTACAAAACAAAGTAGGACTGGGATAGATCAATTTGGAGCAAGAGTCGATCTTTCATGCAGAAAAGGAGACAGTCAAACAACACCTGAATCTAAATAACATGATTCAGATTATGTTTGGCTTGTATCTTTATGCCCCTTTTAATGGCGTTGCTTATTGAGAACTAATTATTATTATTATTATTATTATGCTCGATGAACAATCATCATGCCCTACTTTGCAGATTTTGGATGATGTATTTCTGTTGAAATAGTTTCAAATTAACTGTAGATGGACAACCAAATGTTTGACTATCTGGATTTTGATTACAGTGACGTTAAGTGCAGGCCTTTATGGAGTGACGTTGTTTACGTGGCGTGGTAGATTTTGATTTTCTGCCTAGTTGGAGGCTTCACAAATCAATCAAAATTTAAATTAAATCACATCAAAACTGATGTTAGACGAGTATGAGCGATAACTAATTGGTCTGCGGTAACAAGCTCACTTTCTTGCTGAAGGCTAAAAATTTGCAAATGGTCTCTCTATTAGCTTGTTAGCTGAGATGCACAATTGCGTTGCACCCCAACATTCATGTTTCCCTATGAGTCAAGTTTTGGAATATGATGGGGGGAAAAGTTGGTGGCAAGAGACTTTTATTTGTGATTTCCTGTCATGAAAACTTAGTGAGGTTTCGAGTTTCCACTTAAGAAAGCATATTTAAATTTACGTATGGTTGAGGGAGATCAATTCAAAATGTGTAGAGGGATTAATATTTGGGAGAATTATTTAGATGTTTCGTTCGTAGTGTAAATAGCAAATTTTTAGGTATATGATAATAATTTAAAGTAATACAAATAATAATTGAGGACAGATAATAATAATGAGGTGCCATAAATAATAATTAGGAGGAATGTAATAACAATTTAATATATCACAAATGATAACTGAAAAAATATTTTAAGTTGTCATCACATGTCTCTTTAATTGTCATTTATGTCACTTTAAAGTGTTATCACATTTTCAATAACTTATTATTTATATATATAGATAACTTGATAATTGAACAAATTAAATTTATTATTCTTAAATCCTCTATGATTATTTAATTATTTGATAATTTCATATAATTTTTTAGAATAAATTCTCTTCTACGAACAGCTATGAATAATCCTCCTTTAATAATTTAATGGTATTGATTTATAGCTTATTACTGGATGACATTTTTCCAAAAATTAATTTGGCGATACAGGATGACATTGTGTAAAATTGAGTTTAGTTTGTGAAAAACGCGTCACAAACGAGTCAACGTTTTAAAATTATAAATGGACAAAACTCTATCGCATCGCATTTTGAAGAAAAAAATAAACAACCCTAGCTACCCATTTGGCAAAATAAATGTACAAATTCTATGAAAAATATTCTAAATATTCAAACGGTTAGTCAGTGGATTGTTTTATTCATCATGACCAAGTCTATAGATCGTCAAAATTCAGAATTGAAGCAAAAGTTTCTGATAATCAAATATCATAAGTTTTCATAATTCTAGAAAGCAGGAGAAAATCAAGCAATCTCTTCAAGACATTCATTCATAAGGTGTCATCATGATTCTCATACTTCATGAACACATGAATCGTTGAATTTTTTACATCAAATACGATGTATCAAGAATTTCATTTTGTAGAAGCCAAACGCCTAATCAGTTATGCTGTTAAGCAGATTGACCAAACGGTTGTGCAGAGCACCTAAGCTAAAATTCAAAGTGCAGAGCCAAGAGAGAATGAGTAAGACCTACACTACTTCTACATACGAGCAAAGAAAAGCGAATTTATAGTTTAGAAATACATTAATACCTTCACACAAATCAAGAAACCAAATCAACTAGCATACCATTAAAATTTTGTTTATCAATTCAAACTTTATTGTATAAATATTGTGCCTGACCGTGTCTTAAAAAGGCATTGCCATGTATAACCAGATTCCCTCCCCTGGTCATTAATCTCCCGCTCGATTGCGAAGACAAGTTTGCATCCTAAAATGCCATTACATGAGGGATGCTTAATACTATATTGCTCCTCTATTTCTTGACAAAATAAACAAATTAAGAAGAAAAAAACATATCTTGTTAACTAAATGCACGATACATAAAACCAAGATAGGGCGAAGGGCAAAACCTCTCAAGAACAGAAGTGGTCAACCTAACACGTTATATATCCTTTGGCCAGGATATGATCGAACATTAAAATTACTGAAAGTCATGAATCCTCTTTGCAGAGATGAGGGTATTTTGGAGAAGCATAGCTATGGTCATAGGACCAACTCCTCCAGGAACTGGGGTAATAGCTGAGGCAACTTTGCAGGCTTCTTCATAGCAAACATCTCCAACCAACCTATAACCTCGAGGGCTATTTGGATCCTATCAAACACCCAGTAGCACATTTAAATAACCATTATTCTAATCATTAACTATGTGCTTCATCCTTTAAGACCCAGTACCAACCAAGGCAAATAGCCTGCTAAGTATGCATTAGAAACCCATTAATATTAGTCAACTTACCTCTACTGGGTTGATTCCAACGTCAATGATGACCGCACCCGGTTGAATCCAGTTTCCCCTGATCATGTTCGGCTGTCCAACAGCAGAGATTATAATATCTGCCTGTCTTGTGATCTCCTCAGGCTTATTGGTTCTGGAGTGGACAATACTGACAGTAGCATCTTCCCTCTAATGACATGAGATAGAGAGACAGAGGAACATGTAAATATGAAGCAAAGAAGAAATGAATAAACAGTTACATTTAATTGAAAGTTGGCTCGTGTACGGAATAAAATTTAAATTTGAACAAATGAGACATTACTTGCAGTAAGAGAGCTGCGGGCATTCCTACAATATTGCTCCGACCAATCACAACAGCTCTCCTTCCTTTCATAGAAACACCATGTCTGTGCAATAGCTCTATGCATCCCTTGGGTGTACATGGAACAAAAAGGGGCTCTCTACCACGCATGGCAAGGCGGCCAATATTTAATGGGTGAAAACCATCGACATCCTTCTCAATTCTAACAGCATTCAAGACATTCATCTCATTCATGTGCTGTCACAAGATTGAGTCAAAAAAATGAGTCCAAATTCCACACAAAAGTTAGAGAGGAAGTCCACAAATCAAATAAAAGATAAAAACCTTCATTTCAGAATTTCAGCATGTTACATTCAAAGTGACATGAAAGAAGTTAGGTATGAAATCACAAAATCAAGGAAAAGAACAAAAGTTGTTGAATGGCTCAAGAAATTCCATTTGCTACATAAACCGACTCAATAAATTGTCTGAAGCGAACTGCCAGCAGTATTTGATGCAAAAATTAGGCAACCTATAATTTTAGCCAATATAACAGTCCTTAAGGTAAAACTATTTTATAATTTATTGAAGGAAAAAGCTTAATGTAATTCCTCAATCTTGTAGAAATAGTTTGGAACTGGAGAAAGTTACAATCTAAAATATAAACTGAAACATACGGCTAAAAGTAAAATCCTCATCAAAGCATAATTCAACTGAAAAGAAGATGAAGCCAAAGATCTAGATGCATACTGAAGGTAAAGGTAACTGAACGAGAATTCCATGAACTGAGGGATCATCATTGAAGCCTGAAATATGTTTTAGCACTTCTTGTTCTGTGGTATCCTCAGGCAAATGAACTTCAAAAGAATTTATTCCCACAGATTCACAAGCCTTCTTCTTATTCCGCACATAAGTTGCAGAGTCCTTTCTATCTCCAACAAGGATTACAGCTAAACCTGGAATCACACCAATGGCTTCTTTCATCCTGGAAACTTCATCTGTTATTTCATCTCGGATTTGCTTTGCCACTGCTTTCCCATCAATCACCTCAGCTGAAGCCTCAGTAGCCATGGCAGCTGAGCATAGTGAAAAATGGAAATGTAGATTGATGCCACAGAATGTGAAGGAAAAAACCAATGGAGTGCATGTGCATCAGTGCATGCATAGGCACACAAACATGGGTGCATTAAAATTCCAAAATAAATATGTATCAGGTAATTGAAGAATCCCTTCCACAACAAAGTTCGGTAGATTAATATGTTAAACCAGCCTAATTCCTCAGATTCTTCATTGTACAGGTCATTATCTTAAACTAGATCATATAACAGGTGGATAAAACACATTTAAATGAATATCGACCTCATTAAATTCATGAATATAGTAATCCAAATACACTCCATAGCTTGTGTGCGTCTATAAACCATACAATTCTGTATTAATAAGATTCTTCGAAAAAGAAAAACCTCTAACTTAACATTATACAAGGAAGAAAGCGCTCGAATCCCAGACACAAGCCTCAACTAATAGCCCGTAAATGCTAAATGGGATGGAATTCGGAATAGGTAAGCACCGTTCTGTGGACTTCATAAGACCATAAAAAGACATCCTCTTATGCAAAACCAGACAAACCTATCACCGAAAGAAGCTGCAATATGACAGAAAGCGCACAAGGAGAGCAGGTCCTAAATACCAGTGGGAACCACAGGAGACGTTGAAAAAGGAGAAGAGCGAAGGGCGAAATGGCGAGGAGAGGTGGTGGAGTATGTGGAAGCCATACGGAGCAAGCGGCGGAGGGAAAAAGCGTCAGTCCGGAGGCGAACAGGGAGGAGGCGGGCGGCGGCGGATAAGGAAAGAGAAGAGTCCGTGGCTACCATTGAAGCCATTGGATGACTCCTCACACGGCGTCTGAGAAATCTAAACGTTGTGCTGTCGTTAGCGGGGGTTTTAGAAGAAGACGGTCAAGAGCTCGATGAACTGACGGAGAAAGTGTTGCTCTTCTACTGTTTTTTTTTTTATTTACAAGAGAGCGCTGTACACCTTAAATAAGAATATTACTTAATAGGGGATTGAATCATATGCTCTCCTTATAAACCAATGCTTTCAAATTAGAAAAACATGAATGTAATATTGCAGTAATTCTCAATATATCCTTAGCCATAGTATCTATGAGCTAGTTCTGATCTCTCTACCTATGTATTAGATTTTTAATTCCTATTATAACTTCATAAAATCGTGTATATGTAAAATCAATAGACTACATCTATCTACATCTATCTACCATCAAATTCGTCATCATATCCACAATATTTTTTTCATCTGATTAAAGAATGATCTTCTTGAATATAAGATCCCATGCTCACTTTAGATTTTTATAAATCGCCTATTGTTCAACTTTAATTATAGTACAAGGGCCCAACACACTAGTAAATCCTGTAACCCAACTTCTTATACAATTTCTAATGACTCCATCACAACTCGCCCTACTGTGGTTTATTATAAGAGCTCCATCAATATTAATTTTAATCCAATCTACTCGTGGAGGCTTCCAAAGAGATAGACTTAATGCAACCAAATCATTAAATAGATATTTATCCTGAACTTGCACATAGATCTTCCCTGTTTGCATTATCACTAAATAAGGATCTATGGGCTTCAACAAATTATTTTTAAATATAGATTGATTTCTCCATTTCCATAACCTCCAACTTGAAATCTCCCAAATTAGTTTCCAATTACTAATACCATATTCCCTAGCTCCTTTCTGAAGTTCAAAGCAAACCAATATCTTAAAGGAGTTCTAAAAAATTATGAACAATACTTGGGATGAATTAATCTAATCCAAAGCTGTTTAGAATAATAACAATCACAAAGTATATATAAAACGCCCTCCTTATCCGCATTGCAGTATTGGCAAACTATATCAGTTGAGGACCACTTACTTCTCCAAGCATTAGTTAGTAAGTGATTATTAAACGCTATCCATATAAATACTCGAATACGCTCAGCCCCTTTCCACTTCTAAATTTGTTTGTAAACAGAGCTATATGCATGTGCACATTGCTTCTATATTAGAAAATAAGCACTTTTAAGCATAAAAATTCTTTCATTCGTAGCATTCCAAACCATGACATCATTACCAGCCTCCGGCATAAGAGGTAACATGCTAATTAATCTCTGAAAAATATTACTAAGGATAATAGTAGCAAGTCTTTGATAATCTCAAATCTTAGAAGCAATCCAATCCGCAACTTTACTATTTTCTTCTTCCCTTGTAAGTGTCCAAATGCATAAATCCTTTAAGCTCTTATCAAAAAGCAACTACTTATCAATAAAAAAATTCACTAGTTGCACATTTCTGATATGCCATCTTACACCCAAATCAACTATATCTTGCTGTTGTGAAATGAATTTCCATAGTGCAAAATCCTATTTCCTTGCCTCTAGTAGATTCTCTTCATTCCTTAGCATATATATTTGTGAGGCAACACATCTATCCATAGTCATTTATCTCCATTAAATAATTTTCAAGCTATCTTGATACCACAAGCTCTATTAAAAGATAACAACTTCTTGAACTCAAAGCCACCATTCAATTTAGGCATAACTATATGATCCCATCCAATAGGGTGGAATCCATATGAGCTTTGACTATGTCCCTGTATAAAGTTCCTTTGTAATCTCTCCACTTCGTGACAAACTGATGCAGGAATTTTAGCCACTTGTATAGGAAATACCGGTATAGAATTTAAAACTAATTTTGCCAATGTAATTCATCTAGCCACAAACAAAGTACTTTTTTTCTAAGTAGCAAGCTTATTTTTAACTCTATCAATGATGTACTGAAAAGTTTCTTTGGGTTTCCTCCTTTTGATAATTGAAAATCCCAGATATTTCCCTATCTTAACAGAAATACTCATTCCTTAAAAATCACTTATCCTTTTCTTGATGTTGGCATTCACCTTTGGAGATAAAAAGATTGAACCTTATTGATTTTTGCCCCTAATGCTTTACAGAATTTGTCAAGACAATTCATCATACAGTTTGCTTGCTTTTCAGTCGCCACTCCAAACAGAAGAAGATCATCAACAAATATTAGATGAGAGATGGTCGGACCACTAGAAGTCCCCTTAATTGGTCTCCATTTATCTGAATTAACCGCATCAATAATGACATGAGATAACATGTCTATACACAAAACAAACAAAAGTAGTGAAATAGGAACTCCTTGTCGAAGACCTCTTTTAGGATAAAAAACTTAGTTTAAGAACCATTCCATAATAAATTATATGAAACAGAAGTAATACAACTCATGATAATATTTATAAGAATATGATATAGACCCACATCAATAAGAACCTGCTGAATGAAGTCCTATCGGATACGATCATATGCCTTCTCTAAATCAATCTTAAAAGCCATTAGACCAATTTTTCCTCTAGCTTTATTATATGCATCACTTCTTGTCTAACTATAATATTATCCTGTATATGTCTACATTTTATAAAGCTTGATTGATAAAGTGAAACAATTGCATCCATAAAATTTCTCAACCTGTTAACAATTACCTTAGTAATGTATTTATTGTGCACCGTACATAATGACATAGGTCTAAAATGTCCATTCCCCTCAAGATGCTCTCTCTTTTGTAGGAGAGAAATTAAAGTCTTATTAGTATCAGTCTCAACAATCCCTTTTTGGAAAATTGTTTTGACAAACTTACATATAAGGAACTACCCACCTTATTCCAGGAATATTGGAATTAGCGAATTTTTTTGCAAGGTTGCTCTTCTACTTCTGACTGGTCACATTATCAGACATGGAATATTGGAATCAGCGAATTTTTTTGCTCGTCTAAAATTTTAACTATTTTTCTTGGTACAAAAAATTTTAGAAAGGGGTTAGGTTCACCCACGATCCAATAGTAGGGCGAAATCTCCCTTTCTCCTAGGCGATATCAATGTCAGGCAGGGCAAGCCGTCAATTGCCTTCAGGCGTAAACCTAAACATTTAAAATCTAGAATGCCTCCCTAAACGCTATGACTGGAACCACAACAAAGTGATACTCCTTAGAGATCGAACACTCTCTAAATAGCCACACGTCTCATCCCTTCGCCAACTAAACTCACAAACGATGGGTGTTTTTTTAATATAAAGTTTAAACCACAACTAGATGTACGGAATACAATGGCATGAGCCCCTCTTTGTACTCATTGATGATGAGATTTACAGGCGACAAAAAGGCCTAATTGTTCTCTCCTGTGTTTTTTTGCCAACAATAGTTGTTTGCTCCTTTTTTTTCTCTATGTAAACGACTAAACGTCATATGTATTTGTGTGTGTGTGTGTGTGTGTATTAATGGAATACATAGTTTTCCGGCACAAAACCTACATTAAGAAATATACGTCAAAGCACTCCTTTCTTAATTTTCTGTAGTATGTGTAACGTGCTCCACTCAAAAATTAAATCTTCATTTTTTTGCCAAAAAAATTAAATCTCTATCAATAACATATTTTAATGTCTTTTTTATTTAAAATATTATTCTTTTTAAATTATATATAAATATTTTTATATATTTTAATTAAGATTGAGTTAACTTCAATTCAACTATAATTGAACCACCAACTCTTAAACTATTGTCTAAATTAATTCATTAACCACCTGTTTCGCTTTATATATACACTTAAGCACTCTCCTTGACAGACTAAAATGTTTCACCCCAACTCCTAATTTCCCGTAGAGAATAATATGTACAAACATAGAAATGAAAAGAAAACAGAATAAGCATTCCTTCTTAAAACACATTATTCTCCGCTCACTTAAATAACAGAATGATGAACCCTTGCGAGCGGAGCAATGGAGTTACATGGATCGAAGAAGGACGATTATCCTCTATTTTTTGCTTATATACAGTTAAGCATTCCTTGGCCGACAAAAAATTTCAAGCGTTGCTTGTGCTTGATGAGCTCTTGCTGTAATGGACATTCAAATAACGAGCCGTGCAAGAGGGGGGGGGGAATTTATAAAAATGGCGCATCAACAGTTCTGTCGTCCTTTTACAGAGCAGAAATGTGAAAAAAAAAAAAAAAAAGTTGGCGAACCAAAATTTTTCTAACAGAAAGTAAATGACCAAAAAGGATAAAAAAAAAAGAGGAACACTTAAGAATCTTCTTATATTCAGATGTATTTCTGTACAAATTTGATGGAATTCCTAATCAACTAGTCTTCACAATTATTTTCTTTTTCCTATATTTTTCTTTTTCATTCTATAAAAGAGGCAAACTTCATATTGCCAGTGTCCCTTCAGAGATTTGGTTATCATCCAATGAATCTGAGGATTGAGATTTGGATTTGCTCGCGCTTCGGTTAAATCCATAACCAAGAGAACTGCCACTTGTTTCACACAGCTGTTGCATAAACCAAAAATAACATATATCAATATTCTGACATCAATTATATAGTAGTAACATAGAGGACAACCAGAATTGACATTAGATGCTTCTGGTACGCACATCTTATCTATGCTAGTGGTTGGATCCCATGGTATAGAATGATAAGGTGTATGATGTATATCATGGTATTTAAGATTTTCATGTTTGGTGGAACAATTGAAAATGATCGGCTGGTCAAAGAACAATACAATCAATAAAGCTAAACTTCATATACATGTGAGATATCCATAGTATTTAGATGGTAAAAGACATTAGTCAAAATGATGTCATCCAATCATGGTATTTGAAAATTAATATACCAAAACACAGATATGTCTAATATCTCTTGAAATCTATAATACCAAAGTGAGGATAATGGTCAAATAAACATCTCGTGAGTGTCAAGTCCCAACAGTCTTAATGACTCACCCCACGTCTCAATGCGTGTGATTTAAACAAAATACATACCTCAGTAAGCTCAGCCAGATGCCGGGATCTGAATTCATTTATAGCTGATGCAATCTCTGACGTGGGAAGTTTAGCCTGAAGAAATAATGTTTAGAGAACAAACAATAATCCATCCCCATACTATATAACATTGCGCCATTGTGTACTAAACTATCCAATCTTGGGAATTTCTTGCAACCAATGATACAGTTCTGGCAATGCCTAATGTAAACATTCTTTGGCCATTATCAGTTCATCTTTTTATTCTCCACGTGTTTAGGAACGGCTAGTGTCTTCCATGAGATATGCAGTAAAACTTATAATGAAGTATGCATTAAAGAACAGTTTCTCATTAAAATAAGAAAAACCCGAAACTTATGTAAATAATTTATACGCAGGCAAGTTAAATAACACTTAAACCTGTGAGTACTCTATACAAGACTGAATCAGACAGTTTTATACAATCTATCTTTATACAGTGTTTGGCACAGCAGCAGATTTTATAAGTTAGGACACTATAGCTGTCCCTGTATACATCGATTAGTTTATTACACCCCAAGGAAGTGGAAAAGGCTGTGGAAAGGGATCATACAGAAGGCATTTAAAATAATAATAATCATGATGATGAACGTGCCATTCAAAGTTTTGGCTTAATGATGACTGAATTTTAGTAGCACTCATCAAGTCACAAGTTCAAATCGGCACTCTGTTGAACATAAAATAAATAAATGAAATACAAATTCAACACTTACCCCCATTCACCATTATTATCATGGTATTCCAGTAAGGCAGATAGGTAGGCACAAGAGTGGCCTCCACTAAGGCAGCCACTATTGCTTGTGCTATAGCATGAAATTGTTTTTTTAAACATCATGTAAAAAATATGTGTCCTAATAGTTGAGTTTTTATATTACATAACCTCATAATTTATTGATAGACACATGATACTATTGAAATCCTTGTTGGCATGCCAAATAGGTCCTCCAGCAGATAAAATTTCAATTTCAGCAACAAAAAAAACAGCATTGATCAAAATCAATTATGCCGATTAACAACACCAAAGAATCAATAAAATGTAAATTGATATAGATCAAAAGACTTTTCTTTAAGTCAATAATAAATACAGTCCAGTATAGATATTGTAGTTAAAGTATATTGATTTACCTGAGCAAGTACAGCAGCTGCTAGTTGAAGACTCGGTTCCAGGGTCTCTGGTACAACCTGCAAATGCAAGTGACAGAGGCAGGGGATACATAATTTAGAGTAATCATTCCAGTTATAGCTACACGTGCTTCTGATTTTGCTGAAGACATGACATTAATTATGGACACAAAACCACTATTTCTATTGGTTTAGAATTATAAAGCAACCAGAGCAAGAAATACTAAAGGACGTATCAGAATATTACAGCAGTAGCTCCAGCCTTTTCTAAATTCAGGCCATGATCAACATCATGAGCTCGAACAAAAGTCTTCACATTTGGGAAGTACTTGCTCAGAGCCCAAACTGTTCGATAATTTGCACCAGGAGAATCTAGAGTTACTGCTGCAGCACATGCTCTTTCAGCCCCAATCTTGTGTAGGACCTAGTAATGCAATACAAAGCAAATCAGATAACGGACATGAAAGTGGTCTTAAGTGCTGAAGTCACATTCACTACCTCACGACTACCAGCATCTCCAAAGTATACAGGGAGATCCAGAGCACGACCAACTGCCACTCTATCACTAAAGACATTTAACAAAGATGGAAATGGATTAGATCATCAACAGCTATTTTACAATTCCATCCAAAATTGAATACATAATATTAGTTTACACTTCACATATCTTATGAAAAGAGACTGGGAGGAAGCTAAACAGAGAATCCATAGAAACATTTAAATATTGCCCATCTTTGTCCCTAAAGGCTACCGTTATATAACTAGAAACCAACACTCCCTTACTGCATAGAGAATAGACAACTTATCCAACTATCAGTTGCATAGGAAAGCCAAACTAAATTATCTTCGACTTAAGATTTTAATGCCTCATAAAATCAGCAGCAGATGAACAATCACACATCATATTTGAACACATCTAGTCTAGATAACAGTCAAAAGTGTTGTGCATTTTTTCTTTTACTTTTTCAATAGAAATGACATAAAAACTAGGTAATGTGGGGCCACTTGGTTTATCAAGTTACCTTCTCACATCTAGAGCGACAAAAGGGATCAGTCGCTCAGAAAGAAGTTGAGCAATGATCTGGTAACAGCATAAATAAAAATTGTTATGTCAAAATCTATTATTTAAATTAATAACACAAGCAAACGAACAAAAAAGAAAGAAAGACAGAAAGAACTTACCTGGCCAACTCGTCCAAATCCACAAATAATGATGTGATCTTGTAAATCATCTGTCTGTAAAAGTTGTCATCCACGCATAAATCAAAGTTAAATAACAAATGATTATTGATTCTGAGCTTACAGAATTCAATTTCTACAACCACAAGTATATCTCAAAGAACTAAATTATGATATACAATTTCCAGTTAACTGCCTACAAACAGGTTGATAATGTGATATAGAAGGAGCAGAAATCATGACAAGATTTCACATGCAACGAACAAATGTCCCAGCCGATCAAAATGGAATTAAGGATATAAGTTGTTAGATTTAAGTTACCCCTTTAAATGGTTGTTAACAAATTTATCCTTTCATTGACTAAAGTATGCCCAGAAACTAGTGTAGTAAAACAGTATGAGATGTTAATTATGATTATTGTATTAATTTATGATAGATTTGCAATTTTGGTTCAGCACTATTTATTAGCAATTTGGGATGACATTTAGTTTGGCATTGAGATATCGTATTACTAGCAGGATAAGTATTTTATATCCTATCCTCAATCAGGATTTCATGAGTATTTAGTTCAGATTGCTTGTCAAAGGTTGTTAGAGATGCACCTATACAAGGCATATTGTCTCTGTTAGGGATTACAACTAAATCATTGCATTTTGTTATATTAAGAATATGATGGGTGCAGTTGGGTGTTCTAAACTCCTGTCAAGGATCACTTTCTGCTTCAATATCAATCAGTGTTTTGTAGTTCTCTGTATGATTCTAGATGCATAAAGCGAGATTGCTACCAGAATAAATTTTAATCTTTTCAATAAATGTTAGGGCCCTTTTCAATAAATGTTAGGGCCCGGTTGTACATAATAAAAAATACTAGCATCATTACAAAAATGAAAAACAATTCAGTAACAAGTAAGAACACTTGAGATTGCAGTTCACAGACTTGATGTCACAGTTAACTTTATGGTAATTGGCATCTATTAACTCTGCCTTTATCAAAAAAGGAAATACCCTGCCTTTCCTTGAAAGAAATGTCAGTAAACATATTTTAGTGGTCCATTATTTAGGCTTGGTTTTAAGCAACAACAACAACAACAACAACAAAACCTTTTCCCATTAAATGGGGTCGGCTACATGGATCATACGACGCCATTGTGCTCTGTCAAAAACTAAATCCTTGGATAGGTTATTGACCAGGAGATCCCGCTCAATGACCTCGTTGAGCGTTCTCTTTGGCCTTCCTCTACTCCTTTTAACCGGACTCCATACTATTTGATCCACCCTCCTCACCGGCGCATCCCTTGGCCTTCTTTGTACGTGTCCAAACCACCTAAGATGGTTCTCCACTATTTTCTCCGCAATAGGTGCCACTCCAACTCTTCCCCGTATTTGTTCATTACGAATCTTATCTTTTCTTGTATGCCCACACATCCATCTCAACATCCTCATTTCGGCTACCCCAACTTTATGCTCTTGTTGTCCTTTTAAAGCCCAACATTCACTTCCATAAAGCATTGCTGGTCTTATAGCAGTACGATAAAACTTTCCTTTTAATTTATCTGGTACTTTCCGATCACATATAACCCCAGTAGCCTTTCTCCATTTAAACCACCCAGCCTGGATTCTATGATTAACATCCTCCAAAATTTCACCATCTTTATGTATAATTGATCCCAAATATTTGAACTTATCTATTTGTGGAATAACTTGATCTCCTAATCTGACCCCCAAATTACTTCTAACTTGCCTCTTAGAAAAATTACAATGCATGTATTCAGTCTTACTTCTACTCAGACGAAAACCCTTCGACTCTAAAGTACTTCTCCATAACTCAAGTTTAAAATTGATCTCTTCTCTTGACTCCGCCATAAGAACTATATCGTCCGCAAAAAGCATGCACTTAGGGATTTCGTCTTGAATAGGCTTAGTTAGAACATCCACTACCAGATTAAATAAATAAGGACTCAAAGATGATCCCTGATGTAGACCAATCTTTATGGGAAAATCCTTTGTTTCTCCCCCAGACGTTCTTACAGTAGTAGTTACCCCTTCATACATATCTTTTATTGCTTTGATATATGCTATCCGTACACCTTTCTTTTCCAAAGCTTTCCAAAGCACCTCCCTTGGCACTCGATCATACGCTTTTTCTAAATCAATGAAGACCAAATGCAAGTCTCTTCTTTTGGTCCGATACTTTTCCATTAACCCCCTTAATAAATAAATCTCCTCCATTGTAGACCTACCTGGCATGAAACCACACTGATTCTCCGTAATATCAGTCTCTAATCTCAACCTGTGTTCAATTACCTTTTCCCATAACTTCATAGTGTGACTCATAAGCTTTATCCCTCTATAATTTGCACAATTTTGAATATCCCCTTTATTTTTATAGATAGGAACTAAAGTACTTTTCCTCCAATCATCAGGCATTTTCTTAGAACTTAAAATCACATTAAAAAGTTTAGCAAGCCACACCACCCCCGTTTCGCCTAAACACTTCCAAACTTCTATAATAGGTTTTAAGCAAGACTATATAATATGTTCAGGAACATGATGGCCATATTATGACCAATATTATTGCTATAATAGGTTACTTCGAAAAGGGAATCAATTTTTTTACAATAAATGCAGAAAAGTTTTCCTTCCATAACGCTGATATAGAATTTTGTAAGGCATTTAATTTTACTTGAAACATTTAATTGTTAAAAAATCTTTTCTCTTTCATAAAACAAGATAAAATGTTAGCAAAATCAGCAAGATACTCTAGCCATCAAGGAAATTGGAAATTAATACAACTTCCAGTCAGTCACTCATTAGAGATTTTACCTCACTTTCTACAGGTAATAAGCTTCGAACATCATGCAGCTCAAAACGGGAAGCAATAAGCTGGCCGCCTGCAGCTAACCATGGTGTGAGAGCCATAGAGATTCCCACAACAAGAAATAGCAAAGATGAAAGTTGGGAAGACATTATGCCCTGAAGAAGTGCAATTGACCAAAAGGTTAAGCACAGCATATCAATTTTAAAGGAAAACATTATTAAAATGTAAAAGCTATGAATAGACCAATCACTATTTCATATTTTTCATTTTTTGAATAAAGTTGAAGAATTCCTCAACAAAAACAGAAAATACAGAATATACCAATGAAAAATCATCAAAACTAAAAGGTAAGAGGGGGGAAAAGTTTGCAAGAGAATTCATACAAAATAAGAGTCATATTAGCAAAGCCCCACAACCTTTCCAAGTATCCATTAGTTGAACTCCCATGCAAGTACCATGAGCACCAAAATGCACAAGATATGGAACTCTGTCACATAATTACGAAATAGTTGCTCAGGAATTCATAAAATTCAAGAGTTCCTGTCAATCCATATACTCTTCCCAGTAATAAGGACACTCACAAATCTATCCTCCACCAAATTCCCTCATGCATGTGGCATGAGCCATGCCATGAGGTAATGCCAGAACAATTGGCTGTCTTAGAACAATTAGCACACCTCATACAGACTTCCAGAAACAAAAGTTTCATTAAGAAATACACTGATCTTGTCTGGCCAAGACATATTAGTTATCCGTTTATTAATAAATTATGAATATCAACTGAAGACCACAGGACCATAAATCTCCAAAAGTATTTTAAAATACTAAAATCAAGAAGCATTTACTAAATGCTAACTCAAGCAGAATGATTTGTTTTAAATGAAAATACAGTAATGGGGTAAACTATTAGATAAAAAGCAGTAAACTCTTGATGGAAAGACAGTTATAAAGGACAGAAACCTGATTAACAGCTTCGCCAAAAGCCACAAAGGCAAATTCCCCTCCAGGAGCAAGAAGGAGACCAACTCTAATGGCAGAAATGAGTGAAATCCCAAAGCTTTTTCCAATCAAAGAAACCAATATAGTCTTGCCAAAAATTAAGAGTCCAAGTGTCCCTGTGACGACTGGAAAGTTTGACACAAGGAGTTTTGGATCAATTGACATTCCAACCTGAAAAGTCCCAAGAAATAATGGTCGTTAAATTAACAGATTGAATTTCTTTAAGATAGAAAGCAGAAAGCCAAGAACTAGATAATTTTCAAAGGAACTTTGAATCTTAAATTATCTTAAGGAGCTATAGTGGTCTGTCTTGTAACCATCGGTATACTTTTGTGTCTCAAAGTTTCAAAGTATAATAATCTAAAAAATTGTGAGTTTCTATTTTATTTTTGGTGAGTAAACCTTCCATTACTTTCCTTTTTCTTTTTATTTTTTTCCCTCTCTTCTTTCCTTTTTTCCTCTCATTCATGCCTTAGTGCATTCATTTCAAAAAGCTTAGTTTCTTTCCACTATGCAATTAGCATGTTGTTTTTTCTTCCATGCACTGTTATTTGTGAGCTTATCTAGTCTATGGAGGACTCGCCCACTCCTTTATGCTTTGTTTCAAATCAACCAGTAGTCAATTGAAGTGTTATGGGACTCACATACTTCCTAGAAAGTTTGAGCATGTTTTTAATGGATGCTTGTGTCGCGCATCAGAGTCACAGCTAACAATGGCCAATGTTTTGGATTGTATGGGAATGCTGATTTGTTGTTGATCTTACAAGAATCCTCATGATGTAACTTGTGTTAAATATGTTTTGGGGTAAGTGCATATTGTGCTTGAGACAGTAGATTGTTTTACAGATATAATATGTTCGATTTTCAGAGGAGATGACATCAGATTTTTGGCAACCTTGCAAGTGAATGTTATTGAAATATGAGACTTAAAGATCAGATTCTCAAGCGCGGAGTTCCTATTTTGATGCTCATTGCAGGTGATTCAACGGACGGAAGAGAAATCTTTCCAATCAAGGGATGGAAGACAGATGAAATTGGGGAATGGGGATTTTAATGAAGAGAAGCTGCAGCATTTCTATTTTTTCAAAGACCTCTCCAGCCCAAAAGAGTTTTAGAAGGTCCATGAATTGTTTTATTAGTGTTTAACAAGTCTCCATGCAAAAGAAGTTTAGGTTTAAAGCATAAAGTGATGGGTACTCAAATGGGGTGGGAAGACCTCTCCCAAAAGCTGCTATTAAGGTGGAAGAATCAACCCATTTAAATACCCCATGTCCTGATGGCTGCACTCTGCAACACTTCGCTTGACTTCATTACGGTCAAAACCCTACAAAAGTTGGAACCTCCATAGGTAGCACTTTTTAAAACCACAAACTGCCAACTTTGATATCAATATATGAGAACTCAAGCAGGATGGAGAATACTTCCCCAAAAGCTAGCTATTAAGGTCTTAAAAAAAAATCTGCTTTAGACCCCATAGAGAAATCCATGCTAATCAACATGGGACTTTAAGCATCCTATATCTCCATTAGAAGGCTACTCAAGCTAAAAGTTTAAGATATTAAGAAAAAACCTATGAAGCATTTTATTATTATATAGAAGTTTTGCAACTCCAATAAAAGAACATTATCTACTGTATCATTGTCATATAAAATTCTGTCAGTGAAACCAAAATTACATATAAAATAATTAAGTGCTTTTTTTTTTAAACTGAGTTTAATGCATCCTAGCCCTCAGTAACAGATCACAAGCATATGCATCCACAACCTTTCCTTCGGATTTCATCTTTAAAATAAATTTTATCAATGACATTTCTTTGCTTTTGAAAATTCTGAAAAAACAATTATTCCCCCATGAGAAGTTGACAAGCAGCTAAGAATATATTGAGTACAGACAAGTAAAAGTACCAATACCTACCGTCATAAAGAAGAGCCCCAATAGAAGACCACGATATGGAGCAATATCAGATTCAACCTGTAAGGAAAATTCAGTTTCTGCAAGAAGTAAACCAGCCAGAAATGCCCCAAGGGCCATGGAAAGTCCTGCCTGTTCAAAGTAAAGGGAAAGAAAGGGGAAAAAATTAACAACAACATAGACAATAGTTAATCAACCAAAGAGACACAACATTAATTATCTTAAAGCAAACTCTCAAATTTAGGCTGGCTTTTTATTTTTCTATGTATTGACGCAATCTTGTCAAAAGCATGATAGTTAGTTGAAAAACTGAGATCTACAAGAACTAGAAGAAACCCTCTTCTCAAATTTCCACAAGTCAAGATCCAAAAGAAATAACGAAAGGAAAAGCAGTATGATGGTCGCCTACCCTAGCAGTAAGAAGACTAGTCCCAAGAATAACAAGGAGTGTATTCGCTGAAAATATTTCTGCATTCTGATTTTCAGCAATCTGCCTATATATTGGTCGAAGGAGCTGTACAGACAAGAGCAGAATAACTGAGAATGAAGGACAACTGAACATATAGTTGAAGCAACATCAAAAGAAAAATGTCTTAGATGCCTTCCAAAAATAATAAATGTCATCATAGTCATAATCGTTTTGAAAAAAAGAGTCAGTTTATAGTACATGTTAAGTATCAGTATCTTGACACAATATAAAATAGATATCCTAACTATAGACTTTATTTAATCCCACTAGAACCAGGAACGGTAAAAAGAAACTTGAAGCAAGACCTGATAAAATAAACCAATACAAGTACAAAATAAGCAACTGATTTGGTGCATTTTTAGAAGTATAACTTCCATCTACCACTGATTAGAATATATGAATGTAAACAGCAGAATAGTTAGAAAAATAGTTTCTCATCATATATCATTGGAAACCATATAAAGCAATCTGCAGTACCTGCGTGTAATCTCACAAGAATCTTTAGATATCAATATATCCCGCACTGAAGCAGCACTATCTCCATATACACATCTATGATGATTTATCTTTTCTTCTTTGGGTTTGTTGACTTACATGTATGATGAATTTAAATACATAACATAGATATACATATACCGTTTAATCATGCAAAAAACATGTAGTTTCAAAAAGCCAAAAAAAAGTAAGAACCGACATCTATACTAAAACTACACATTATTTAATTATAACCCAACTGTAGACAAATCTTGAATCTCATTTCCCAATACCACTTACCAATCGTCCACCAGCAATTATGGCAGTGATGGCAACTGCTGCCTTAACAGCAGCCAGTCCAAGAGCTTCAGCAATAGCTTGGAAACCAACCTGAAAAAGATATCAATGTTCCCATGATGACAACATAAGCAGCCATGGCAACATGCACAAGGAAATAATGATGATAAGTTTATGGCAGCCACTTAGGCTCCCAAATATTGTTAGTTTATGTTCTTACTAACATCACTAGATTGTATCAGACACTTAACAAGAAGCACCTTAAATTAGAAATGAGATATGTCTCAAACCTTTAGTAAAACAATGTTTTATATTACACACCACCTGTAAGTTTTCCTTCAAAAAAAATTAAATAAAAATAAATAAATGTTAGGCGAGGGACAAGCAAATATTTCACATAGAACTTTTGCCATAATGTTGTTGTGCAATAAGGTTGTATCAACTTGCACCTCGGGCTAGTGGCATCAGTTAGCGGACATCAAGATGCATTTGAAGTTTTGACTTGTAAATCTAAGTAACCAGAATTATATCTCATTAGCTGTTACGTGGCACAACTCAAAAAAGTGATGGCAGGCAGGGTAAAGCTGTTAGCTCCCAAGACACTGTTGAATGCAATAAAGGTAGTGAAGGCAGGCAAGAGTTAATCTGAAAGAAGCCAATAAAGATAACAGTCGGAAGTATGCAATAAAGAGTAGTTGAGGTTACAGTGTTAATAACAAGCAGGAGGCCAAGAATGGAACAAATGGAATCAAGACTCAACAAGATCTTGACTCTTGAAGAAGTAGAGGAGCCTAGGGCCAATAATTGTCACCAGAACTTTAGCAAGGGTTATTAATGCCCAGAACGTAAGACATTGCAGGTTCATTTGATTGAGAGGGGGACAGTGCCACTACGACAGACGTATAAGGGTGCATAGAAGATGGTACAAACTTTAATTGATTGAGAGGAGTGCCCATGATTTTCTACACCTACAACGTGCAGAAAGGTTAGATTATCAGCTGGAACCAACTCCACATACGCTGTGACAGAGGCAATAAGAAATAAACTTTTGTGGTATGCAAGAAGGTAAATGGAGAATGGATAGAAATTTGTCACTGATTTGTTGGGGATAGCCCTGAATAATTGTGATATCATATTGCGGGCGTAATGTTGAAATCTATAGGAAGCATTCAGCAAGAATTTTCCACTTTGACTATGATTTTTTTTTTGGCACAACTACAAACAGATCTGATTAACTAATTGAAAATACCCCAAGCATGTGGAAAATTATTTGTTCTAAGCATGTTTCAAAAACTCAATGGCATGGAAGTCTAACTATTTTTACTAGAGACTCAGGAGGTACTAAAACTCTAGAAGAAGGTTGCCAAGTGGAACATGCTATCCAGGAAGAAGGGAAACCTCCAGAGGTGATAATACAGTTTCTTTTCAACACCTTCATCTTTACCACCCTTTAGATTTGGGCATAATTGTGGAAATGCACTAGTTTAGAATTAATTATTAATTAATTAATATTATATTTTGTTAGTTATTTAATTAATTATCTAAAAATTAAGTTTGGATATTATTTAGGATTAGATTTGAATATTAAATTATCATATCTTAGAAGAATAAATCTGAGATATTAGGATTATGATAGATTCTAAGTTTATCCTATTAGCTTATATTTTTGCCTATACAAAGGCCTATTTGTATTCTCATTCATTTAAGGATTAATAATATTTTGAGGCTTTATTTTCCTCTACTTTCAATCCTTCAAATCTCCACATGGTATCAGAGCAGGAAAGGTCAAGCCTAAAGAGAAGGCACACCTTCAAGTGGGTTACCATTATTATATGAGCAGGTTGCTCTATGATGGAAGAGGATAATTTGGGTCTCTTCCCACAAAATCTCATAGGTTATAAGATTAGTTTATTTACCTCAAGTGAGGATAGATTAGTGTGTAAACCCAAGTGGGTTACCATTATTGTATGAGCAAGTTGCTCTATGATGGAAGAGGATAACTTGGGTCTCTTCTCACAAAATCTCATAGGTTATGGGATTAGTTCGTCTTCCTCAAGTGAGGTTAGATTAGTGTGTAAACCTTAATGGGTTACCATGATTGTATGAGCATGTTGCTCTTAAATAATACATATGATTCTTCATCAAGTTCCTTTCTTACAAATGTTCTTGCTAGGCATCCAACAATGATGTTCTTCATCAAATTCACAACTTTGTCTTAAAATCCAGATTCAAGATCCAATCAACTTCAGTTCAGTGATCACTACTGGTTTAAGGATTTAAAGTTCTGATTTTTCTATAATGATGCTGCTCACATCCAAGCTGTCTCCCAGTTTGAGGGGGAGTGTTGAGAAGCACAAATATTCAAGCTGTAGATCCAGCTTGAGGGGGAGTGTGGAAATGCACTAGTTTAGAATTAATTATTAATTAATTAATATTATATTTTGTTAGTTATTTAATTAATTATCTAAAAATTAAGTTTGGATATTATTTAGGATTAGATTTGAATATTAAATTATCATATCTTAGAAGAATAAATCTGAGATATTAGGATTATAATAGATTCTAGGTTTATCCTATTAGCTTATATTTTTGCCCATATAAAGGCCTATTTGTATTCTCATTCATTTAAGGATTAATAATATTTTGAGGCTTTATTTTCCTCTACTTTCAATCCTTCAAATCTCCACAATAATCATATCATTACATCATTGAGATAGAAATTTCATAAAGGAAAAAGTGGATGTGGGATTCAAAGAATCAGCTTATATGTCTCCTCAAGAGGAAGCTGCTAATCTCCAACCAAGACTCTGCTAAGGGAGAGGTTCAAAGGTCTTACTAGCAAGCAAGGTATGCTAAATGATTACTCTCCAGCATCAAGGGAAGTATAGGTGAACATTCTAATGTTGATTTTGCACCTTTATTTGTTATTATTTTCTTGTCCTTATTTAGACCGTATCACCAACAGTCAGATGGAGTTATTAGATTGTACCAAAAAAAAAATATGGAGTTATTAGGGGTTTTAATTGCTGTTTTTCTTTCTCACTCATTATCAGGAGATTTGTCTCCTATTTTCCCCCATTTATTTGCAGTCTCCTATCAGAATTTGAATAAGACAGTGGATATTTCAGATCTGCAACTGTTCTCTCAATTCTCCTAAAAACTTTATAATATACATCAAAAACAATATCATGCTTGACAGAAGAAAATGATTAATATTCTGATAAAGAAAATTTGCCTCCTTTTGCTATAAACTGATGCAATAAACAAGAAAAGAGTTACCAAATAAATATAAGGCACAGTTCATACACCATAACAATGTTCTACTTCTACCTCATCATGACAATATCATCTGCCTACATGAAATAAGCGTCGTTTTTTTGAATTGAAAAATAAGCATCTTAATACAAGATGGAATGCTAGAAAATCCTACCCCTCCTTTGGAAGAATTTGGTGAAATAAGGGGGATGAGTATTAGCAAGACCACAACAGCCAAATCCTGAATAAAAGCAACGAAATAGTTAATATACGTCAAAATTTGGCAATATCAACCAATAAATTTTAAGTTAATTAACAAACAAAATCAGAAATGACAAATAGGCATCACAATTGACTAGATAGAATGAACCAAAAGAGGATTCTCATTGAAGATCTCGAGAGAATGACACACTCAAAAGGTTGTTAAGCTGCTTCAATTGCAAGTATATAAATGTGCACAGCTAAATACCACATCATGGATATATAGGATTTGGTTTCAGGGTGCCATCATTGTTATCACACAAGACTCCAAAAATCATTTCTTATTATTCCAAAGGCCCTCCCTATTAGCTTACGAGCAAGAAAATGCCCTCCTAATAAGGCTGAGCCTACATGCCTATTCTTCCTCTAGGATAGGAGATTCTTGTTGAGTTCAGCCATGGCCAATCATGACTTTCCTCCAAAATATCAGCTAGTCTTTCAGCTTCCTCTCCAGCTTATCCAGCCTTTGAAACCAGTCAAGAACATAAACCTCAAAGTTCCTCAGAGAGCAGATAGGACCACTGGTACAATAAACCTCTAAACGAAGTTATGCCCATCCTCAAATGATTTGAAAAGAGCTCTTAGTGGATTGCTAGATCCTATCTGAGCCCAGCCCCAAGCCCCAGAACAGGGGATACTATGGGAAAGCGAAACATATTCGTATGCTTGCTCAATAACAGACTAATTAAAGGGTGCAGGGAGAAGGTATTTGTAACAGTATCAGATATTGAGCCAAGATGCATATGACATGCATAAGACAAAATTCATCAACAGATTACCCCAATAACAATTTTCTCTTGCACATAATTCAACAGAAAATTCCGTAAGTATTGTTAGATCGAAGGTGAGAGAAAAACATAACCTGAAAAAGTAAAACAGAAAAAGTAGCTCGACCATGCCGTGATGTGCTCTCCCCTCTCTCCTGCAAAACCTGCAAAACATGCTCACATAAGTTACTGCAACCTGACAGACTCTGTTGATGTTAAAACATAAAATAAAAGCTAGAAGAACATCCTACACTGCTATGGTAAATATTGTAATTTCAACTCATAGATGAGCACCTATACTAAGGGAAAACTGGTATAATACTGTTAGGAACCGAAATATGTAGAGAGAAACAGAGGAGAGGAGTCTCTATTAAGTTATGAAATCAGGATTTAACTTCATAAATTAATAAAAAGGGAAGGAAAATCTCTATTGGGGTATGAGCAAGGATCTTAAACTCATATAACTAACAAAGCCTCTAATGAGAAAGGTCCAAAAGTCCAAATAATGAAACTCAAATATTATTCACTCCATGACTAGCTTTAGAGGAGCCAACCTATTTATACACAAATGTCATAATAAAATAATTTAAAGATAATCCTAATATCTCAGTTTAAGATAAACGAAGATAACTAAAAATAATCCCAATATCTCTAATCAAATATTTAAATATTTGATTCAAGATAAACTGAGATAATCTAATTTAAATAATATTCAAAACCCTAACTAACATTAACTCAATAATAAACAAATTCTAACTGAGATATTTATAAATAATATCTTTTTATTATTTGTAAAATAAAATAAACTAATAAGTCTTAAAAATATGCTAAAGATATGATTAACTTCATCCCCAATCCCATGATATCTGGTACTCTATCAAACACAAGCTGTGTTAGGTATTTTAAGATATGATTTCTTTCATTTAAAGATGCTTACAACCGAAAAAATTCCAATTAATTCTTAAAGGTGGAAATCACTAAAAAATAATGTCAAAGATATACAAGCATTTGGCTGGAGTATAAATTCACTATAGTGTGTAGCGTTATACAAAAGTTGCAAGACCCTGAAAACAGTAGAGATTTAAAAAAAACGGGGCAGAGGGTGATCATATTACTTGCAGAACAACAGCAGTGGATGATAACGCCAGACCATTCCCAATAACAATTGAAGCAGGGCCAGCTAGACCACAAACATAATGAGCCACCAAACCAACTGCTACAGCAGTCAACAAGACCTGCATTTGAATAATCAAACATGACAAGAATCAACGTTTCATACATTACTAGCATGTAAAATGAAGCTTTCAGTGAAAAATAATAACAAGAATGGAAAAGGAGTTCTCAATCACCTGAGCAGAGCCTAATCCAAAGACATATTTCTTCATTGAACTAAGCCTTTCAACAGAGAGCTAAACAAAGAATTTAAAACCTTTAGATTTTGCTCTTGATTATGGTAACGATAATAAGGTAAAACATGATCTTGTGGGAAGCTAAACCTCCAGGCCGATATTGAATAATAAGAAAACAACTCCAAATTCAGCTATTGCTTTTGTCCCATGAACGTGACGGATAATGGAGAGACCATAAGGCCCAATCAAGATACCAGCAGCCAAGTAGCCAAGAACAGGACTCCCTAAACGTTGAAGCAGATGCAAGGCACGGCATCACCAAAAACAAGATAGGAATGTCATACAACCAATTTTATGACATAACTTTACAAGGAATTTCACAAAACCCAAAGCATAATTCAGATGACAACAGCAAATTTTTTCTATTCAATTCATGATTTGCTTCAAGTACCACTGCTTCCCCTAACTATCAACATATCACAGCCAAACTAACAAATAGTAACAAGGAAATAAAACATAATCTAGAAAAGAAGCCTAAATTAGCTCTGCATCAAATTTTCATTTTAACAATATCTGAAGATTAAACTTCCAGAGGAACAACTTTGTTATACTTCAAGAAGGTATATTCAATAAGAAACAAGGCAACTGGGTTACCTCCAGGAATTTTTTGAAATATAGGCACAAATATAACACTTGCCAACAATAACCAAAGCATGTCAAAGAGAGAAGCTTCCTCCTCATTCACCTGAGATAAATAGGATACAAAGATAAAAGTCAGCAAGTTGAATCCAACTTAGCGAAGGGGAAAATTATTATTAAAAAAAATACCTCTTGTTGAGGTAATGATGCAATAATTTTCTTGATTCTCTTGGGAAGTTTCCGAAGTTGTCTGACCAGAGGCTTTGTACTTGAGGAAACTTCTTCGACACTGCTTGCAATGACTTCTGGCTGTTGAAAGAGCTGAGAGCTCCTCTCTCCTCGATTGGCATAAAAGGCAACCCTGTCAAAAATTTACACACTTGATGAGTACAGGGTATCTTCATATTTAATTTATGAATACTAAGAAAATATGAAGGCATAAAATAGTCTCCCTTACGACCAAGAAAATAACAACTTAATGAAATTCAATGTGATAAATTTTATTTTCAAAATCACCATTTAAATAAGCTAGATCCACTGGGTATTTAGATGGGATTCATGGCTGGTTAATGCGTTACATTCATTTATGTTGTTCCTTACTTGGTGTCAAGGGAGCTACTTTGTAATAACCAAGCAAATACAAGGCCTTAACAATGTTGTTCCAAGTGGCACAAAAAAAAAAATATCTTTAAATATCATAATGATATTTTGTACTACTTCCATTATTTTATAATATACATATAATTTGGCGACTGCAAGAGATGTGCGAACAACTTCTAAAGAGTGAAACAAAAAGCAACAGCAACAAAAGAAAGAAGATTCTGCAAGATCATACACACCCTGCTCCCATTAACAATAACCCAAGAACCACCTTAGGTAACTGCTTCTGTACAGATTCCACAAAACCTTGGAAAAATGATGCTGGAGTGAACTCGGTTCCATCTTCTGAGAAAGAGAAGAATGATGCAGAAAAGAAACGGGATGACTTCTTCAATAATCCTTTGGGAGCAAAGGGTGAGCTATCTCTAGTAAAATCTTTCTGTGTCTCCTGTTTTTTTGTCTGAACAGCATTCTTCAATTTCTCTACTTCTGCTTCAGCTTCCACAAAAGAGTCTAAGTTTAACTGTCCATTCTCATGATCACTCAGATAATCAGAGTGAGCTGACTCCCCCAAACTTTGGCTACTTTTATCAGTTAGTGTTTCAGGTGATCGCTTCTGAAGCAAGGATTCATCATCAATTGGCAGATCTACATCCCCTTCAGTAATGAACTCCCCAGAGAAGTCTTGAACTGCTTTCTCATCCTCAGAAACACCCTCAGAATCTTGTATTTGGATAGTTTCTGTGGTATCAACATTAGGACTCGAAATGGATTTTTCTGCTCGCTGTAAGGCAATCTCAGCATCATTTACTCGCTGAGTAGCCTCAAGTTCAAAGGCAACAGCTTGCTCTGCTAAAAGCATTATATTTGTGACATCCTCCTCTGCTTTTGATGCATTCAGCTGTGCCTTTTCAGAGAGTCCGTTCAACTTCTCCACTTCCTTCTGCAATTCCCCCTTTCTATTGTGCCAGTGTCTCAGTGCTGCTTCACAATTTGCTAAATTTGCCTGGCATTCGTTGACATCTTCCTGAGCAGCCAAAAGTGCTTTCTCCTCCTCTATTATGTCATCGTCCTCAACACTCTCATTAGAACCTCGCGGAGAATCATGCTCTTGTTTTGCAACCTCCATAGATTCTATGGCCACTTGTAGCCTCGCCTCAGCCAAGGAAAGAGCCATCGTTGCTTTTTGAACGGCTTCCTTCGCCATACATTCTTCAGTCTCAATCTCTTGGATAACACCAAGAGTAGAATTAACATTGTTCAAAGCATTTGATGCTTCATCCTGCAAAGATATTGCAGTCTCTGAAATTTTTTTAACCTTCTCCTCGAACATGGCACTATTTACTCTTGCAACTTCTAAGTCCATCAAGGCCTTTTGCAATAATTCTTTCAGTTCATCCGCATTGTGCGTGTCTTCTTCGACGACTTCGTGTCCCCCTTCTTCCCCTTCCACTGATACAGTCAGTTCAGCACTAGAAGTAGACTCTAATCCCAATTCCTCACCAGAACCTTTCGCGTAATCTACATTACGACCATTACCATTAACATAAGCCAAAGAATCATTACCCTGACACTTTACCCAAATTGCTTTGGATCTCGTAAGAATATCACTTTTCTTAATAGACCAAGTTCTCTTCATATTTGAAACTTTGAACTCTCCCACGGAAACCAATCTAGCATTGGGAAAAGCAGTACTACTAGTTTTGTTTATCCCACTAAACCGCGCTTTCACGATAGTATTCGAGTTGCCAAGGAAGGCACAACCAATACATCTTCTGAATGTCATGCAAGAACCGAGATTATACTTTTGTTTGTAACGTCCTCCTTCTAATATTCTTGACTGCGGCAGGCTACAAGTTATATCCATGTTAAAATTTCTTGATCTTCAGAACCCAATACCCAACGATAGAAACACTATTTAATACATTTTGCGCACACTAATAAGCCATTCTTCCGTCACCTGAAAGAAGAGAAGAAAAAGAAAAGAAAAGAAAGTCCCAAAAAGAATCAGAAACGCTCAACAGAAGGAAGTAAAATTCGTCACGTTCGTTTATCCAACGATACAGAAAATTGGATGCAGCAGAAATGTAGAAAAAAGAAAGAAGAAGCAGGGGGAGGAACGAAAAATTACATAAACGATGAATTCAATACGTATGAAGAACGGTATAAGAAGCGATTATGGATTGGAGTGAAGCTGAAAAATCAATGGGAGAAAAGGCCGAAAGAACCGTATGGGTTGTCACAGCTCAGCTCCACTTGATTTTTGTTTGCCCAGTGTTAAGCCATATGCAAATGATATGTAGAGCATGACTTTTTTTTTTTTTTTAATTTGCGTTTCGCTGGCCAGTTTGGAGAGAGGAAAACGAAACTGGGAAAAAAATGTGGCCTGCGGAGGAGTTAACAGTGGATTTCCAAAAATGACCTTGATTGGGCAAGTAGAGCCGGTGTTCGTTGATATGATCCCGAGGATATTCTTGACGAATTCCGTCGTCGTCACTCGGTCCAACTTGATTGATGGGGGCAGCAGATCCATACCAACATGCAGCAAATGGGCACGAACCTCCTCATCTAAGGGCGTGGTATCTTTCTATCCACGGGAAATGAATCAAGATGTGTTCCAATTGCTATTGCCCTTGTCCGCGCCTCCAACCACGTTTTATAGTGCAGCTTTGGATATATTATACGTATGATCCAAGAAATATTAGTTCTTAGAACTCTCAACTTTTTTTTATTGTCTTTTTTAATTTTTTTTGTTTGTTTTAGGATTTTTTTTCCTATCATTCACCACTTCTTTTCTATCAATGAACAATCTATCCAATTCATAAATTGAATTGGAATGGGGGATTACTACTTCTCATAAACACCCTCACCTTACATCATATACTTGGATAGTTTCCTAGTGCAAATTCCTCCTTTCTATTATGAAAATGCCTCAGAATTTGCTAAATTCTTGTGGCATTCCTTGACATATGTTATATGTATTATACTCCTCTTATATTTAATTAATTAAATTAATATAATATATTTTTTAATTTTTCTCTCTCTTTTTTTATTTAATTATTTTTTTTTGTTGCCCACCCGGTTCATCGGAGCTTTGCCCCGACTACATTCGGATCCGACCCGCGTCGCGCACCTGGCTATGGTGGGTGAGTCTCCCAACGGGGATTTTCTGCGTACGCCAAGTGTAACACCTTAATTTTTAGGCCTAAAGATGCCAGAAAGAGAAATCAAGGGCATAATCGTAATTATGGGAAAGATCGGGCTGGTAGCCGATGAGTACCATATTTTGCCAGAAAATAGAGAAAATTATGCTGATCATTTCACTGAACTGTGAAATGTGCATATGAGGTCTCTATGTGTATGAAAGAATTAGAAATATGACCAAGGGTAAAATGGTCATTTTTGGAAAAGTGTGCGCGGGAGCGTACTTTCAGGCCAAAATAGCCCGGTCCGGATAAAATATCTGAAAATACCGGGAGATAGAGGAAAGGATTCCGGATTGAATGAGGAGTCACAGAATTTTGATTTGAGGTCCCGATTTTTCTGTAAAAATTCCTGAAGATGGGAATTTACAGTTATAATCGGTAAAGGAAAGGCAGTCCGAATAGAGATGATCGGACTATGGCCAGAGGCCATACAGTGTTTTCTAAGGCCCGTAGTGACACCAGGGAAGGCCCGGGCCCATAATATCAGTTCAGTGGTAAGAGGGGCGGGTGTCCGGAAAAAATGTGCAAAATGACGAAAATGCCCTTATGTTATAGAATAACTGAAGAATAAGTAAAGGGTATTTTGGTCATTTGGCTAAGGTTAGACAGTCAAGAAGGGGTATCTGGATAGTTGACCAGGGCCAGAGAATACTCTGGTAAAATATGAAAAGATAATAATGCCCCTAGACCTAGTAAAGGAAATGAAAGGACTTAAGTGCAATTATGGAAAGTTTGAAGGCCAAGAAGGAAAGTAGACAAAAATGTGGGGTCCTTAAGTGTAATTTTAGCCAAGTAAAAAGGGACTTAAATGAAAAGAAGAAAAGTTCCCTGGAGCTAAATTGTAATTAAAGAAAGTCAGGCCGGAAGTGGTTTGGATTGTCCGAAAGCATTTCAGTCCCAGATTTCACCGGTAGAGAGAGCAAGTGACGCTCGGTAATCTGGCTTAATACAGGAATTTTTGAAGACTCCAGATAGCCAGAAATGGACTGATCGTCCAAAAGTTATAAAAATTCATACCAGATATCCTAGAATTCAGATCTAGGTGAGAAAATACAAGATGATACGTCCTTATGGGGCGGATGTCGGGAAACTGACAGAATACCGATAGGAGGCCTGTAGAAAAAGTTATTCGCAAATCAGAAAATCCAGACGGGAGTGTGAGGCCTCGGGGGATCCGATAGGGAGATTTATCGGTATTTGAAAGGGGACTGAATGAGTTCGGATGACCTCAGTCAGATGACTGATATGACTCACAGTGATGCCTGAACACCGCAGGCCAGTGTATCGGATAGAAGGAGCCGGTGTCCGGATATGTGTATAAACGGTGAATAATAGATAAAATATTCAATAATTATTAACGGGGGAAGATTCCTCGTAATGCATGCCATGAGGATATTGGACCCAGAAAGGCCCAATAATGGCGCCAGTAGAGGCCCAGTAAGACACTTGGACTGATAGGTGGGCCAGTATCCGGCAGAACCCCGGAAAAGAGCGAAATTACGAAAATGCCCCTGTGTTGTACAAAAGGGTAACAGATGAATGAAGGGCATTTTGGTAATTCTGGACAGGCCCAGAAGCCAAGGTATATACAGATAAAGTTATTTGGAGTCAGTTTATGCCCTGACAGAGTACAGAAGGGTATGAAATGACGATTTTACCCTTAGGGTTAAAATAGTGCAAGAAAGGGTGCCCAAGGGTATTTTGGTAATTTGCCAAGGGCTGTTTCTTGGGAATCGAGCCATCAGAGTACTTGAGCTTGATCAGGATCCAAGACAACATTCCCAGAGCCCAAAAATGTAGGCCCAGTAATGTGTGGGAAAAAGTGGCATTAAAATATTATTTTAATGCTGTTTCAATAAAGTAAAGTTACTCGGTTGGCACGATAACCGAGAAGGTGATCAGATAAAGTCCTGGATTTATCTGGATATCATTGGAAGGCGTGAAAGGTCCCTTCCAGGTGCCACATGGCGCAATCTTAAAGGCAGAAGAAAAAGTTGAGGACACGTATTACGAGGCAAGATACTGGACCGGTGAGTTAGCACGCTGAGTCAGCTGCTGAGGTGTCCAGGATTTCAGACATGTGATAAATGTGGCGCTAAGGTGTCCTGGTGAGGTGTCCCAATGATGTCATGCATGATGCAGTAAAGGAGGAATTAAAGAAAATAGGAAAATCCAGGAAAAACCAGGACCGCAGGATCAAAGTTCATAGAAACTGCAGAATTGCCATTGAAGGCAATTATAAATACCCCCCCTCCATTCCATTCTTGCATTCACGCATGGAAGGGAGAAGGGAGAGAAAGAAGAGAGAGAAGGAGAAGGAAGGGAAGAGAGAAAGGAGAAAAAGGAAGTAAGGAAGTTCTGGCGGAGCTGGAAGCAGAATAAGGATAGTGGAGTTCTGCTAAGCTAGCCAGGTAGTAACTAATCCTAGCTTTTATGTAATGGCTTTGTGACTTGTTGTGCTATTGTTTGGTTGGATTGTTGTCTTATATGTTATGTCTGAAGCTCTGCTGTAATGCTATGATCATATGTTATTAAGCATGGAAGCACGCAGCATACTTATCTGTACACAATCACAAGCAAGCACTGTCACTCTGCATTACATATATTGTTATGATTGTTGCTACTGAGATTCCCCCGAATCTCATCCCAATAAATAACCCATTACAGGGGAGGTTATGTCGAAATGAATTTTGGGAATTTTAAGAGACGCCGTTATGCTGCCGAAGTAAAGACTGAACATCAGTATATAATAAGTACTGTGTACGTAGTGCTGTCTAAGGAGGCTAGAAGTGAGTGGACCTAGCCGGTTCATCTAGTCTTTCCTGGGTACTACGTAGAATGGTAGTTCTTATGAGGGGATTACCGAATCAGTACGGTTCAGTTCTTTGTACAGATGAAGCGTAGCGGTTATGCTGCCGGAGTTTAGGCAGAAAAAGATGTAATAGAGATATGAGAATTTATGTACATGTCCAGATGTAAAACAACTTATTAATTAATAATAATTATTGTTTGGCATGTTTGACTGATGTATGAGGGATGTATGCATATGTATGCAAAGTAGAAATGCTGAAATATACCACTGTGAACAGTAACACGTGGTGACAAGGTCATGTTTGATAAATGATTAAAAATAGTAAATGGATGAATAAATGTATGAAATTGTTATGGTAGATAGTAGACATACCAAGCTTTAATTTGATATATAGTATGATTCATTTGGATGTCTACACAAGGAGATATAAATTATCAAAGTTGGGACCAGAATGCTGGATTCAGGGAGAAAAACATGGGATGAACAGTAAAGTTGACACGTTGACTGACGTTGACTTGGTCAACTAATGGTCAACGAGTTATTTTTCCATGAAAGATAATTGAGTTAGCTTCATTTATAAATTGGAACCACTTCATTTCGATTTTTCTAGAATTAGTTATGATTTTTCGAAGTCGGGTCACTCATCTGGAATTTACACAGTGAACAGTACTCGATAAGAGTAAAACTCCAGATTGAGAAATTGGACTTCAATGACCTTGAAAGTGGTTCTAAATGCTATTGAATGGTCCCTAAGACATACGAAAGTAAGGATGTTTCACCAAGGCTCAAATTCGAGACTTCGCTTAAGCGATACCGAGCCGCTTATCACTCGGACCAACCCCCGTTGAACCCTGCACGGAGAATCATTGCTGCATTTTGAACAGCTTGTTTTGCTACATTGTTCAAAGCCATTGTTCATTGCTTCACCCCCATAACACATTATTGCAGGCTCTGAAATATTTTAAAGCTTCTCGTCAAACATGCCACCATTTGCACTTGCAACTTCTAAGTCCTTCAAGCCCTTTTGCAATATTCTTTCGCTTCATGTCCCCCCTTCTTTCTTTCTTTCTTTTTATTTCCGTTTCTCTGGCCTGTTTGGAAGGAGAAAAACGGAAATGTCAAATGTGGCCTACCCACGAGTTACTTGTTTATTTCTTAAAATATTATAAGATCTTGAATAGTTGAATTTAATTATAATTAATTTATTTAATTTTTTAATATATTTAAAAAATTAATTAATTATTATATTAAATATATTAAGGATAAGAGGAAGAATAAACAATGTTATAGATCCGTGGATTATAGATATTATAGGTCAACAACTTTTAATTATAAATAATGTTAAGTTTGTTGACGTTCACAACTTTTTGTGAGTGAGACCCTGGTTTGCATGAATGTAGGTGTCCATTGGACAACCTTTGGGCTGAGGCATAGCGGATGGATGCAAGTGTCCATTCCACAATCCTTAGGGCACATCAGTCATATGCACAACGGGTTCTCATACCATAAACAAGGCGACAGATTTTCCAGTCTTGGTTATAGTGTGAGTCGTACCTCCTCCTCCTCCTTTTAAACCTGAATTATGGTACCTTTGGCTTTTAATTATAATTAGCTTCAGAAATTAAATCCCCAATCCCATTTCACATTAGGACTCCTCTGCCACATATATATTAACACCATCTGTCCAGGTCAAAGAGAATTTTAATGGTTCAGATTTCAGAACATCAAGGGCTAACAGACTAAATTCAGATTTCAGGAGAATGCTTATGCGCCACTCTCTGACATCTCCTACGATTACGTTTACCTGGAAGCTAATACTTGTGCTGACTAACTGGCTCGCACCACATGCATATACCCTCATACATCAGTTGATTACTATTACTGGCGATTTTGTTTATGTAGATTAAAATAATTAAATAAATTAATTAATTATAACTAATATAAGAATTAGTTAATTAGTTTAAATAGATTATAGAGTATATAATATAAATTTATCTTAAGAGGTTAGATTCAATTATAATTAACTAATTTATCTAATTTTTTTAATCTATAAAAAAATTTAATCTTATATTAAAAAATATAAGGAATATAATATTACGATTTACCTCTATTATAGTTATGATATTCGTTCTTATTTCTTCTTAGTATTATGCCTCCGATTGTATACATATAAGAATTAATGTATTTCTAATCTTTCAAAATGTAGGATCTAATACTAAAATTATAACCACCAATAACTTATTTTGCCTTTAAAATTGTTATATATTAGTTTGGTTGGAGAATGAAAGCTAAATCCCCTGACTCAATCCTAGTTTAATTTCTTAAATTAATCAGAGAAATACAACTTAATTATTTTTTAAGGTAAAAAATATTAAAAAAGTCAATGCCACTCCACCATCCTTTTCCTCCTTTCACCACTGCTACTGTCGTTGGCTCCAACATTGATAATGGAGCCACCATCGTTGAAGCCAAATTCACCATCTCTAGTGTGCTGCCACTGCTAATGTTTAGGCTAATTTGTTTTGATTCATCTTATGGTGATTTTGTGTTGTATGGAATAAATGTGTAAAAAAAAATTGTTTCGTGAAATTTAAAACTTATGTTTTGGAAGTGATCCGAACACTCAGCTCAGTTCTTAATCACTTTATCAACAAAGGAATTGGTGATAATAATTATAAAGATGAGATCATCAAGTCTATAACTTTTTTGAAAGCCTGGGCTTGTAGTACGGTTGTGCAAGGTAGAGAGTCGACCAAGGTGAGTTGAATGACGCCATGATAAAGATGCGAGCTTTAAATGGATGAAAGTGAAAGTTGAAAAGAGATGGAAGACGAGAGCAAATCATGAAATTTGAAATGAGATGCTAAAGGAGTGAAAATTAGAGGATCATGCTTTTTTTAAGGGAAAACTTGTAAAATAAAATATCTTCTTTTTTATCATTTAATTGTTAGACAAAATCTAAATCTGATCTAGAATGATAATCCACAACTACCTCGATTTAAGATAAAATAATTCTGATAACTGAAATCAAAAAATACCGTTAATTAAAAAGATATCAAGGTATCTTCTGACTAGAAGTAGGCACGATAATGGCAATCAAAGAAAACTGTCCCAGTTAAAGAACCCTCAAGAATAGAGCATAGAATATTTGATGACTTGATCTCAGAATACTCAACTTACCGTATGTTAATTCTCGTCCACCATCAGGATAATTCACCAATAAACATTGATTGAGCAAATAACCGTATTTGGGCTAAGCCACTAATATAAATTAATATCTAAATAATAATAATAATAATAATTAATAAAATATCTCACATTAATAGTACTAAAAAAATATCTATAGGAACCCCCCCTAAAATAGAAAAAGAAAAAGATCTGAGCTATTCAGCCCCCTCCCATTTTTGGACCAACCCGAAATGGATCGGGCACTTGAGCCATGGGCCATCCTACATATTCGTAATTTTGGATATATAAACACTTATGCTACGTTTAATATGCAACACTAATAATCAACGGGGTTAATTTGAGTAGTAAATAACTCGATATCATTTAAGTAAGGTCTCGAGTTTGAGCCTTGACGTATACAAAAAATTCTCGTTAGAAGACTCACCTACCATACTTAGGTGCATGACGCGAGTCGGATCCGGATGTAGTCGAGACAAAATTTCAGTGAATCGGGTGGACAAAAAAAAATATATATATATATGCAATACTAAGTTTTAATGGACTAGAATTGAAAATGAGATTGAGAGTGAGAATAAGAATAGGTTTTTAAAATTATATTTAGTATAAAGTAATATTTAAAAGAAATAATTTTATTAATTTTATTTTATAATTAATTATAAATTATGAAAAAATTATAGTATCCGTTGGACTAAACCCAAAATTCATCCTCCTCAATCCCATTCTTCTCATTGCCATCGGAAACAGAAACTTCTTCAGGAATGTAGCAGAATCATCCTCTTCAATCTCCCCTCTCGATCTATCTTCTCAAGCCTCTTTGTGTTCAAAGACAACAACAAAGCACAAGAAGCCCCATAACTTCATGGCCTTCCATTACACTTTCAATTTTTGGTTTTGGCTTTTTCCTCAGCCGCTTCTCGATGGCCTCCATTCTAGAGTCAATCTCGTTATGTACCGATCAGGTTATACTGATATCGACCCACTCAACACCAACATCTGGGTATACCCTTATTTCTCTCATCTTCTTTCTGCGATTCCTCCCTCTTTCTCATACCTCTATCCTCCCAATTCATCTCTCTAGTTCCTTTCTTGCCGGGTTCATTTTACTGCATCCTTGCATTACTCCAGCTCTATCTGGACGAAAGGGTCTTTAACAACATTCAAGACGGAAGTTTTCGAAAGAATTCCAAATGCTTGCAGAACCTGTAATTGATGCTTCAAATTCTTCTTTGTAAAATATATCCGAAGCTTTATGTTTCTTTCTTGAAAATAAAATTGTATCTTGATAAGGAAGCTTGAAATTTGTATTAGCTGATTATTTCTTGTTAGTATCCAGTTCCAGTTGCCAAATTTAATCATAAGAGCGAGCTCACTTCTTGGTGTTATAACTATTTAGTAAAAACTAAAAAGAAAAAATAAAAACTTCACAAGCATATTTTTATTTTAAAAAATTTTAATTCCAAGATTAAAAGTATAATACTAAGAGAAAGGTGGTACTACCTAATCTCATCTATATAGTATTATCTAATCTTAAAGTTTATCTAATATTACATACTAAATATCTCAATTTAACATATTTTTTATCTTAATATTAATCTTAAACATTTACTGCTAAGTACTAAACCGTTATTTTATTGTCTCAAAATTTCAATACTTTTTGCTAAGTTTAAGTCGATATGTTTATTCATGTATACCGATAAAAGTTTAAGAAATTTATAATTTTTAACTTTTTTAAAGTTCTAATAATTTAAATTTGATTTTAGAATATAATCATAATTTTTAATTAATTAGAACAAAACTTATAAAGTATGGGTTCTTATAGTGGAAATGCACCGCACGTGCGAGAGATACCCTTCTCAGCTTTGTGCTTCTCAAGGGGCCGGAGAACAAAATCACCAACCCAACAAAACAAAGCAACAGATTGATAAAGGAGGGGAAAGAACAGCGGAGATAGTTGCTACTACCCAAATGGCCGATCACACTGAAGCCATTCATCCACCACACGATCTGAATGCCAAATGGGACGCTTGCCTTGATCTTTCTATCCGTCGCTCCCTCCACTCTTCGCTAGTCGGTGCCTTGGGTGGTCTTCTCTTTTTCAGTCAGTTCCTTATCTTTATCCCTCATCTCATCATTCTCTTTGTTCTTCATTTTCCTTCTCTGAGGCTATTGTGAATGCTGGCCTATTGGAAATCCTGAATCTCCTAATGGTTGAGGTTAGGTCTGTTTTGCATTTCACATTCTCCAATTCTTTCGCGGGCGTGTTTGTTGCATCCTACCGCTATGAAATACGGCAATTTTGTATCGGAAATTCGCTTTTTCTCCTAATTTTTGCTGGACGATTCAGTTTGAGGTCTCTTTAGGGTTACCTACTAGATTTGAAGTAGGATTTTAGACTTGCTTTACTTTTTCTGAAATAAGCTACTTCATTTCAGTTATAAATCCAGTCGGTAGAAGCTGAGAAAGTGCGCTGTTACTTTGTTTTTTTAATTGCCTCTTTTTTCGTCTTGCCGAGTTGAATCCTACAAATTAAAATTGGATTACTTTCTCTTCATAAAATTTTTTTGGGCATGGCAGGTTTGGCTGAATAACGTTTAAATTTAGCTTGGCCTGATTGCACCTTCCCCATGGACAAATGAAATGGACGATTGCATGCAAAAGGGCCACAATAAGTGGGTGAGGGGTTTCAAAATCAGTTCTATTTCTTGTAGTCTCATATCAAAGAACAAATGTGAAAGGCACACTTGAGACTTTAGATCCCAGGCTTTAGCACCTTAAGGTGAGAGGTTCTAGAAAAGTCCTTGCCTGTGTGACAAAAAGTTCTAAAATAGGGGGGAAAGGGAAAGAGGAAAGCTGGAAATATGCCGTATATATGGAAAGTAAATGAGTATGACCTATTTTAATTGACACAGAAACTTATTCAAGCATAATAATCAACAAAGAGAACTTTAGAAGGATGGATAGTTGGGGAGAGAAGGGTTGGCTGAATTGTGAATGCATAACCGATTAACAGAGTTAAAAAAATAGGAAGAAGGGTGCCAGAGTTGAAGAAATGGTGAAGAGTAAGTTTTTTGAAAGAGAACGTAAACGATGGTGCCTTGAGGGAGGGTTGTTGTACTCTCTCTCCTGGTCCGTGGACCCTTGCTGCATCCGGGTGGTCCAAGGCTGTTGTTTAGCTTGTCTTTGTGGACAAGATCCTAAATAACCAACAGCCTGAATAATAATCTTTCAAAATGACTGACCATGTTTAGTTATTATCATATGTTTGAAATATTAAACTGGATAGTTGAGTTATTGGGTGGCGCTTTAAGGGTTGTATCTCTGTAAAATAAACCTAGGGTATACAAAGCACCTGAGTTGATTCTCTTGCGTCCGCCAGAAAGGAAATGCTATGCAGGTACTTGGATGAAGGGCCTTTGCCATGTTAGCCTGAGGTGTTGAGGCCTCCTGGTGAGGGTGCCTCTTGCTTTTGACAACTTGATCATGATTAATTCATAGGCACCATCTGTCTTTACAAGCATTTCTTCCAAGCATAAGGAATTTTAATTGGTTTGATTTGACCACGGCAAGGCAAGCTATTGATATTAAATTCATCTGGCTACACTAATTATTGTGCTAGGGAGTCCTGTGACTCGCTGGGCTTCAATGGCTTTTGGTGCTGGATTGGGAATCGGATCTGCATACACAGAATGTTCTTATCTGTTCAATGGATCAACTACCAAGCCAGCGTCACCTAAGATCTCAGAGACTCCTACTCAGGTAGGATTTTCTTATTATCTCTTTTTGTACGCTTAGGTGAGCTTATGTCAGCAGATGCAGCCATTACTTTGTTGACAACAACAAAGCCTTTTCCCATTAAATGGGGTCGGCTACATGGATCATACGACGCCATTGTGCTCTGTCAAAAACTAAATCCTTAGATAGGTTATTGACCCGGAGATCCCGCTCAATGACCTCGTTAAGCGTTTTCTTTGGCCTTCCTCGACTCCTTTTAACCGGACTCCAATCCGTTTGATCCACCCTCCTCACCGGCGCATCCCTTGGCCTTCTTTGTACGTGTCCAAACCACCTAAGACGGTTCTCCACCGGACTCCATTACTTTGTTGACATTTTAGTAAAATTTTGAATAAGAAGTTTCTTTTCTTTCTTCTGTCTTTTCCTTTTACTAAGAATCAAAACTTGTTCTTTATTGTTTGTTCTACAAGTGTTTAATTCCAATAGCTCATGCAAATTTGAGTCATTTGTAGGGTCTTGTAATGTTGCATCAATACAAATTTTACCTGGGATCGATGCTGATAAAACTGAGAATAAATTGGTGATAAGGCTAGTTTATGGCTGAATAATGCTGTCCATGAAAATTGTTTGAATATTAGAGAGTTGGGTAAATGAGGAAAAAAGAGCATAGGCTAGAAAGATCACTTATAATATGTTGGAAATTCTCATGTTTTGGAGAAATGATCTTGTTTGTGGATGGATTTATGGTAAAATCCATGTGGATTCTGGGTTTTTAAGTGTTGGGGGTGTTTTCCTTGCTTTAGGTGGCATATGTTGTTAATGTGGGACAATTTGGGGGGTTACTAAGATTAATAGGTCCTGTTATATAATTTATTACGTTCAGTCTTGATTGATGATAAAAGTAAGGTGCAGTGGTGGCGACTAGCGTGTAATATAATACTGATTGTTGGGTTGTGATATATGAATCTTTTTGTTTCTAATTCAGATTTGATTTTGTTGATCTTGCTGTTCCATTTCAGTTCTGGTTGGTTTTAATGTTTCATTTGGTTGCCATTGAAATCTGGTTGCTATCCCAGACCTGTTTGGGAACCAAGAACCGGATGTCAGTCTGATAATTTTGCTCATTATGTTGCAGCACACATCTATTCAGGAATTGGATCAGGAACAGGAGTAGCTTTTTGTTTCCAGAAGGTCAGGAGTCGGAGTAGTCAGACGGATACTGGTGGCTGTTGAAGCTAAATTTTCTCAGATTATTGTTGGGATATTGATTTACCCAATTTTGTATGATGTAGTTCTTCCATGTTTTCGGAAAGCCGAACGTCATTGATGCAGCCTTGATTCACAATCATCATTACCCTTTGTTTTCCCCTCCTGTGAACTGCCACGTCATTTCTGGGAGAAAAAAAGGAAAACACCAATAAATTGCTTTTCACAAGCCTTGTTTTCAGGAGTTTGTAACCAATGTTCCTATTGTTGCAATAGATCATTTTATTGAGTAGAAAGCTGATACTATTTCCAGCATGCTGCTTTATCCAAAAAAAAAAAATAATAATGAAGAGCTCAGTATGTAATAAAAAATATCATTTCACTTGAGCATTTCCTGCCTCAATGAAATGGAGCAAATGATATGTAACAACAAATTATTCACCAGGGCAATGTCGGTAGGTAAAGACCGCGATGTGATATATTATACATATTACATAATTAAGTTCAAGATTTTAGTTTGTATTATCCTCGTACTAATTTTATTGAGAAAATACCATTCTATATAGTTTACTTTTGTAGATTTTCATTCCTTCCTGCAAATAAAAGACATGAAATTACGAAAATAAACTAAAAGACTAATGTCAAAACATGGGAACTAGTTCTGGTGCCCATTACTATAGTGAAATTTGCACCATTTAAATACAATTTAAACCATCCAAATTTAGAATTTTTGAACTAATGATTTTTAAATAAAAAATTATCTTTTGAAAAACTGAAAGTTAATGTTATTTTTAATATAGATTTTGTTTACATTAAAATAATTTTTTTTTTAAAATAAAAGGTGAAAACTCAATTTAAAACATGTAAATTATATCTAGACAGTG
Organism: Leucaena leucocephala; assembly: GCA_037074615.1. NCBI lineage: Eukaryota > Viridiplantae > Streptophyta > Magnoliopsida > Fabales > Fabaceae > Leucaena > Leucaena leucocephala. Next base: position 130,797 of record CM073552.1, read on the forward strand.
CGTTGTGGTGATGAACTCTTGATGCCCATAAATTCGCTTAAACATGATTAAATGTATAGGAATTTGGACTGAGATTTCCCCCATTTTAGTCAAGTACGACTCGAGGAAACTGCTTTTGTAAAATAGGCCAACTTAACACTCAACATAACCCAAATATTCCATTGTATTAATGCTTGAGGAAACTGCCGTAGGATGACCCCTAATCATGTTAGGCATCTGGAACATGTTTTCAGGGGAAGAAGGAACTAACTTAAGAAAAACACCGTACTTATGTTAAGTTTTTTGTATCTATTTCGTTAAATTATTCAATTATACTTGATTATATATATTATTTTTTTCATGTGTTTAAGTTAAATGAAGATATTAAAATAAAAGTGAGATTTAAAAATTTTATGAAATGAATGTAATGAACTTGTTATAAGTATTTTTCCATTGGACAACTCAATTGGATTTCATGCAACAAAATTAATACTAGATCAATAGAACACTCTGATATTTAACCTTTGAGATTTGGAGAATTTTACAGATTGTTGCGCTACATTTTCACTTTCTTTTCTTCCTGTTGATTACATTTATCACGAATTCCTTTATAATTTTTTTTTTGTCTTTCGTTATGAGTATCTAAAGACAAAAAAGGCATTGGTAATGGAAACTTTGTCATGTTCATTCGGTATAGGGCACGATTTTATCCGGCATAGCTTGGCAATGACGTTGATATTTAATATTAAGGAGAGTTGTGCCCAGTTCAATCCTTTGTTCATTCTCCGCTTGCAGAGGTCAAAATAGAGAGTATAAAGGAGAAGAATGGAATGTATAAAGAATGAAAGAATATATTTATTGCTCAATTACAGGATTTAACTTGGAAACATGGCGGCCAAAAATGTAAGATAGCGAATGGGAAATTCGAAACAGAAACAAAAATGCGAAAAAAAAAACAGGAACAAAAGAGTAGTTGGCCACCTTGAAAGAAAAGAAGCGAAAAAAAGCATACGTAACGCGGGATTAATTGGTTGGGAGACGAAAGGAGGAAGATCTAAGAGTGGTCTTCTTTATCATCATCATGGTAATCTTTGGGGTCGTCCTTGTCATCCTTGTCATCGTCCTTCTTGTCATCATGATGAGGGCTGGCCTCATCGTCAGTAGCAGGCTCAGGAGGAGGAGTGCCAGCGCTGGCGCTGCGCTTATGGGCGGCAGCCTGGAGGACATGGTTGTAATTTCCCTTCTCCATGAAGAGCTGAGCAAAGTGGTGCCTGCAGTAGAGCACGCCGTCGAGGGCGGCGTAGGAGGAGTGGGTGAGAGGGCAGCCTGCATGAGCACACCTGAAGCACGACTTGTGGAAGCACTCTCCTTCCAGCGTCATCTGCACCATTCATCTCTCAATCATCTATATATCTGAATGCCTTGTCAACAATTCATTCTATATAACATATATATAAGCAAACCTTCTCCAGAGGATACACGGTCTTGGCACACACAGAGCACTTGTCCTGGGTTCCACTGAACATGGAGGACAGCTTGCTTGAAGTCCTAGACTGTATACATCAAAACAAGTACACAATATTTCAGTCACAAAACTTCATCACAATATAATGATGATCATGCAAACGTGACAAGCATGGTGGACATACCAGATCATTCTTCTCAGCGGACCTCGCTGCCAGATTTTGTTTTTGTCACACAACATGTAGGCAATTTAGTTTCTGATCGAACAAGCAAGGAAAAACAAGGAGATGATATATGTATATAGGTTACCTGACTGAAAGTTCTTGCTGAAATTGCCAGATTCCTTGAAAAGCTGCTCAAAGTGGGGCTTGCAGTAGAGGACGCCATCCATCCAGGAGTAGCTGCTCATCTGCTCATCAAATAAGAGATTGAAATGAAATGCTATATGATTCTAAGAAGGAGTATATATATGTGTAGGGTGGGAAAATGAAGGAAGCATACGGAGAGAAATCCCTTGCAGTGGCTGCACTTGAAGCAGGATTTATGGTAAGGGGTGCCTTCGAGGGTCATCATGTCCACCACATGGACAGTCTTGTCGCAAGCCTTGCATTTGTCCAAAGTTCCAGTGAAAGACATTTTTACTTTTATATTTTTTCTTTGTTTTCCTTCCTGGCTGAAGGCAAGCTTTTGCTTGTGTTGTATTTTTATATTTCTTCAGGTGCGGGTTTTCCCTGCAACCCAACAAGTCTGAGTTTCAGAAATAGGATTATTGATTATTGAATGAGATGAAGAGAGACCCCCCAGACAAAGTCTAAGAATACGTCTGAAGCATAAGCGTTTTTATATGAGAATGAATGGGACAAATGCATGAGCCAAATGCGGAAAGGTCAATTATGTTTGAATCTGAGGATACGCTGTGGCCATCCATATGAGCAAAAGGAGGAGAGGATGGTGAGGTGACCAATTCACTGTTGCAAAATTATGGGAGATGCATCCAAAATAACAAATGCACTAGGTCTTATATATGGTCAAGCATGTTCCCACGTTTAATAGGACAATCCCATTTTGATTTGAGGTTATGGTTTAATTAAACTAACTAAAATCATTATTTCTCCAAATTAAAGAAGCCCCGGCCCCATGATATAATTAACTTAGTTAGAATTAAAATATACGCTGAACTAATTCTTATTATTTAGAAGGGGAGAGCAATTAGTATGCATGGGAGGGGGGAAAATAACAGCATGAGAAAAGAGGTGTATTGAATATAAATAATAACAGCGGACCACACAAAGTGGCCCAAATCAAATAATTAATAAGTCCGCCCAATCAGCTGGATCCATATACAATTGGGAAGGGAAGGGGCAACAAGCATGCGCATGGAATTGAATTTGGTAAATACTCTCTATACTCACTCAACCGCTAGCCTGACAATTCAATCATATTAACCATTGAAGGGGTTGAGGGTATTAGATTATTTATGTAGGTGACTTTTAACAATAGGCTTCCTACTAATATCTGGATGAGTAAATAGTCTTTAACATTTGCTTAAAGAAATTACTACTTTTAAGATATTATCATTTTTCTTTTGTTGCTTCTCTTAAAGACTTGTTTGCCTTAAATTTTAAGAGAAATTTATACAGTATAGATAATACATAGAATATTATTTGGGGAGTTATAATTTAAAAGCTTTGGCTTTGAAGGAATTTTGTGGTCTTTAATTTTGAAGAAGGAAACTGACAGAACTAGAACATGTTATATTGCAAACTTGGCCACACTATGCTCACCCTTACGGAAACTATATAGATCTTCTAACATCATCTCCTGAATTTTTAGAGTGAAGTCTTCCCTCTAAGGGATGGCTTAAACTTAATATTGATGGTGCAATGTCAACCTCACATTCTATTGCAGGTTTTGTGGTTTAATAAAGTATTATACTGAAAATTTGGTGATAGGATTTATACACTTTATTAGATCTTGTGGTACGTTTAAATCGAAACAGTGTGTTGTTTTTAAAGGATTCACAATTGTTTGGAATCATGGTTGCAAGAAGTTCATTATGAAATCAGATTTACAGATACTTATTGATATGTTGGAAGAGGAGAATAATAATCAGATTTGCAATTTACTTGTTGTTAAGATCAAGAAGATGATAAATAGATCACTGGAGGTACAATTGAAATACATCCTGAGATAGGAAAATAAGATAGCAGATGGTTTGACAATTTTTTTTTTATCTAAATCTTCAATATCTACTAATTGCCCATTTTATTTAGAAAATCTACTAACTTCTGAGTATTTAAGATTAAATTGTCTATTTAGTATAAACTATTTTTGATAGCCCTTAGTATTTATAAAAAAAATCATATTAATCATTCAATATATTATATAATAGCTCCAGTTCAATTCCTTCTCCACCCTCCTCCATCTCATATTAACTGTACCTACCTATCATCTTCATCCCTTGCTTTCTACTATGCTCTTCTTTACACCTTCATCCCTGCTACTCACTCTTACCTTCTTATTTATTTTAAATAATTTTCGCATAAATTAAAAGAAGAGCATGGTCCCACCAACAGCCAATACTTGTGCCGGAACCTCACAGCAAAAGAGACCCCTGTCCGGGACCTTATTCCTAGAACACGGCGTCGTATTGTTGAGGGGATGCTCTCGCCCGCGGCCAAGTTCATTAATTAATTTACCTATACGTGGCACTCCCCTTCGTCCATTACCTGTATTACCTGTCGGCAATCACCAGAAATCATCCCTTACATCCGCACCCACCTTTCCTCCCTATACCCATTTCATCTCCACCACTCTTCATTTCATGAGCAAAATTCCCAACTAAATCACTCCACTTTTTAAGATTGTATTAAACATTCAGAATACTGAAGAAATTATAAGTAGAGAGAGTGAGAGAGGGGTTTGAAATTCAATTTCTTGAAACGGTTCAAATATAGATTTGAAATTATTTTGGATATAATCCTTAAACAAAGATGGTGTATGAGTTGGGAAATCCAAGGGCTGGGAAGGAGGGTTGAAAAGGCAGAGTGGTCACAATGCATGCATAAAGCCCCTTAGCTGTATAAGAGGCCCGCCCCCAACCTTCTCTACCTCATCGCTGCGACTCCTCATCCCCCACACTTACCTTCTTTCTCTCTCTGCTCACTTCAATTCAAATCCATGGCCGACCTCCAAACTAGCCCCGCCCCCGCCCCCGCCCCCGCCCCCGTCGACGCCAAACCCGTCGACCCCCCTCTCGCTGAGGTTCCGCTGCCCCACGACGCCCCTGATAACAAGGCTCTGCTTCCACCGCCTGAATCCAAAGCTCTTGCTGTCGTTGAAAGTGAGTTCTCTTCTTTCTTGTTGCTTCTCACTTATCACTATTTGCCTTGTCTGGATAAATATTAACGAGTTCCCTTCACAATCCAACTTATTTTTACCCTTTACACTCTAGTGTTCTTTTGGTCGTACTCATACTGCTGAGCATCTTGTGTCTGTTCTTCATGTCATATTTAGTTCTCCAACAAGTGATGGAAAACCATGAAACACTGAAAGCTTAGCCTTGTTTTCCTTCCTAGCTACTAGTTCCCCTTCCTACTTGAATTACTGTATGTATATCCATGTCCATGATTTCCCCCCTTTCCCTTCTGTTTCATTTCTCTAATTTCATAATAGGGATTAGATGATTCGGTGAGACTTTGTCATTTTCTAAAACCATTTCAATTATTCATTTCTTGTCTTCGCCTTTTTCCCTGAGGCTGACCTTCACAACTCTGATCTACGATCCTTCTCAATATCCCATACTTATATTAGATCTGTGTGCTTATTATGATTTTCTGGATAGCCATCAATTATACACCTTCATATTTTATCCTTTTATATTTATCTTCTAAATATTACGATTGTGCAGTATGGCCTACTTTCTAATCGAAGACACAATTTCTATCCTTTCCAACAAAGAAATTTACGTTTGGCCCAACATGGGACCTCCAAAATTAATTTTGTTCCCCATGTTGTGAAGGTCTTTTTCCATTCTGTCTAATTTTGCTTTAGTTTAGGGGAAAAGTTCTAAACTTTTTCTTTGGTTGGCTGATTGTGCCTCTAATTCATTGCCAACTGGATTGTGCGCATCTTAATTATTCGATTATATATTTGCTTTGTTCTTTAAGATTATTTTATTTCCAAGTGGATTCCTTTCCTCCTCATATTGGCAGCTGTGCCTATATCACTGCTTAAGTATTCTTTGATATTCCACATCATTTTATTTCTTTTTCTCTGTTGTATTACTTGTGAGGGCACGGTAATTATTTCATGGTTAATCCATTTAAGTTTTCCAATTTAAATTTAACGGTTATGCGTTCTGGCTTTTCTACTTATTTTGGATGTAGGAAATTTAGTTGCATGAGACTAATGGCCCTTGCTTTCTAGACTCCACTTTCTACTCTCTCTAGTCATTAATTTTTTTTATGCTTTGTGATGTAATAATATAACCTTGACGCGACCAATTCATTCATTACTTTAATACTTACTAGATTTATTGACTTCTATCCCAAAAAGTCAAAAAAAAAAACAAGAGAGAGAGAGAGAGAGCATGGTGAGACTTAACTGGAAAAAGAATTCTCCCTATTTTTGGATTCTTGGACATACTCTATTGTCTTTTGATGAATTCAGACTTCTAGGGATTAAACACCAAACTTTCATCGTCTTCCATAAAAATACGGCTTTCTTTTCTCTCTTTGCTGAATTGTTACACTTCATTTGGCTGGACTTGTAAAGAACGGCTACAATTTAATTCGTAAGAGTTCTTATTTGAGATGTAATATTATAATATTCATGCTTCTCTCTTTGATGCATTTAACTCACTTTTCACGACTTCTGCTTTACAGAGGCCCCAGAACCTGCAAAGAAGCAAGGGGGATCCATTGACAGGGGTTAGTTTTTAATTTTTCTAATCTTTGAGTTTATTAATTTACATTGTCTTTTACTTACTAGGGTTGATCCTTATTAATATTACAACTCTTGATTATGCAGTTTTTCCACATACTGTTGAGAACTTTTTTAAAAGAAGGGAAAAAATATTTAACTGCTTGACTGAATCAATTTGAAAGTTATCTAGTGAAGTTTCTATATTTTCTAGTCTCTGGGCATATAGCAAATTCATACATGGACTTTTATATCACATATACATATCTCTCCCTTCGTGATAGTACTAACTTAGATTTGAAACCTCCTTTTAATCGGACTATAACTTACCTGCAATTTTTGAAGGGTTTTGTTATCAGGTTGTTCAATGAAACAACATTTTGACATAATTTCTAATACACAAGCTGATCATCGAGCCATGAGAAAAAAAGAAATATTTCATATGACATAATTAAAACGATGAACTATTAGAGCAAAGACCTATGAAATGCATGTATGTAGCTTCATTCTAAATATCCTGTTTGAAGATATTTGTTTGCTCGTCTTGTATCTTCTTTAGCAAGAAGCTTATGTAGTTTGTATATGTTGTACAGATATTGCTCTGGCAGAAGTGGAGAAAGAGAAAAGGTTGTCCTACATCAAGGCATGGGAAGAAAGTGAGAAAACCAAAGCAGAGAACAAGTAAGACTTTCTTCAGTTCTCTTGGATACATTTGATCTAAAAGCTGCAACAGATTAATGCTTACATGACTCAAATCTGATTCTTCAAATGCCAAATATGAAATTCCCTGCAAAACATGACAGGAATGGTCCTTTTGCAGATTTCACATATTCTGTGCTATTTTTGTTCCATAATCGTGCTCTTTCTGTGTCTTAATAACTGAGTTAAAAAGAAATAATGTGATGTGTTAACAGAGCCCAAAAGAAGCTCTCTGCTGTTTCTGCATGGGAAAATAGCAAGAAAGCAGCAATTGAAGCTAAGCTGAAAAAACTTGAGGTAATACTTACCCTGTTCCTCACTGATTCGTTAGAGTTTAAAGTAAGCTGTCACTTGAAAGCATGTACTCTTGAATTGAAGTAATGATGTTGAACAAGAGGGTGAAAATGGGAGAGAAGAGAAAAGCAAGAAAAAACTAGACGAATATGAGGAAGAGAGAAGGAAGTACTCAAATATCAATATTATTTAATTCATTATCCAAGGCGTATAAGAAGAATAATTCTTGCTCTATTTATATAGCTTTAAACAAACTAACCCTAACTTAATCTTCAAACAAAAAAAATTAAAGATGGCAAACTCTGCTAAATAGGAAATAATTTCATAAATCTAAACCTAATGCAAACCTTTTTTGATTGAAAATGCAAATGTGGATGAGCAGGAGGAACTGGAGAGAAAGAAAGCAGAATACAACAACAACAACAACAACAACAACAACAACAACAAAGCCTTTTCCCATTAAATAGGGTCGGCTACATGGATCATACGACGCCATTGTGCTCTGTCAAAAACTAAATCCTTGGATAGGTTATTGACCAGGAGATCCCGCTCAATGACCTCGTTGAGAGTTCTCTTTGGCCTTCCTCTACTCCTTTTAACCGGACTCCATACTATTTGATCCACCCTCCTCACCGGCGCATCCCTTGGCCTTCGTTGTACGTGTCCAAACCACCTAAGACGGTTCTCCACTATTTTCTCCGCAATAGGTGCCACTCCAACTCTTCCCCGTATTTGTTCATTACGAATCTTAATTGCTGCAAAGTACCAGAGGAGAAAGAAAGCAGAATATGGGGAGAAAATGAAGAACCAGATAGCGTCAGTTCACAAGGAAGCAGAGGAGAAGAGGGCAATGGTTGAAGCCAAGCGAGGGGAAGAAGTTCTGAAAGCGGAGGAAGTTGCTGCAAAGTACCGCGCAACTGGAACCACTCCAAAGAAACTTCTTGGATGCTTTTAATTATATTCCCTTCTTTCTTTTCAGTTTTGTCCGTGGTTTCATATTTATTTTATAGTATGAATATTAATTTTAAATCTTGTGTATATGTTTCTATGGGCTTTGTTCTTGAAGTTTTTTTTTTGTGTTAATGCGTGTATGAAAAATAAACCTCAAAAACAAAAAATACAAGATGAAATTTGTGACACCTTTCTTGCTTGTACGATTCTCCTCATATATAGTACAGTGTTCTTCCCAACACGAATCTTGTCCTCATCAGGTAATGGCCTGGTCGTCTTTCTTCTCTTTTTCGTCTCCTGTTTCTGTCCACTTTCGCAAGTCTTGTGTTAAAAGCAAACAGTCATTTTAATCCTTTGAAAGTGATCTGCATGGTTAATCGAACAAATGATGAGGCCATTACAGAGTTACATATAATTAAGCACTTCTTTAGAGTGTATATTTAAGTCCCTAAAATTTATAAAGCACAGTTTTGGAACGAACTGTGGCAGATTATCATTTTGGAACTTTCGTAGCAAGCTACTCTATAATTTATGGGAGCCTTGTTAATTAATATATATATATATATCACTATAAGTTAAAATGTCCAAACGATTTTCAACTCAGACAGAAGAACTCGCAGCCATTGTTTACAAGAGACGCATGGTGCATTACCTTGCACTCATAAATCAACTGAAGCCCTAACGGATGGATCGCAAAGTCACAAACTAGTGAAAAATACTAGGAAATTAATCCAGGAAATTGTGCAAAGCAGGTTAACATTTCAATACATGTATTTCATATGTGTATATATAATCGCTGATTTAATTAATTAAGCCTAACGAGAACAAAAATTCAGCAACAGACGAATAACTAGCTAGCATATCATCCTGCAAGATCTCCAACACATATATATGCCTTTCACAGAAATACTCCAAATAAGTGGATTACAACATACATGATAGCACGCAGTACCTAAAGAGGAGAAATGAAAGAGTTAGCCTCTAAGAAGTTCATGTCATTGTAAATGGGGAAGTCCAACAAGAGCTGCAACGCGGTGTCTGAGGAGTCTTCCAGGTCATTGGAGATCGAAGAGTCGTCAGACGCAGGCATGAAAGCACGTGTTGCTGGAGCTGGCACGGAGAAAGAGGGTGTAGTGACGGTGCACTTGGTGGAAGAATAGGACCCCGGAGAGGAGACGGCGATGTTGCGGAAGGCGTCGCCGACGTCGGAGTTCCAGAGACGGAGGAACAAGTCATGAGAGGTGAAGAGAGAGGTCTCTCTGGAGAGGCGAGCCTCGGCCTCGAGCCTGGCGCTCTCCCACTGAGCCATGTGGCGAGTGGAGATGGAGGAAGCAGCGCGGTGCTTGTTGGGATTAGAAGCAGAAGAGGAAGAGGAAGAGGAAGAAAGAGGCTTGTGGGTGAGAGGGTCGAGTCCCATGCACAAGACTCGCTTCTTCAAGTGAGTGTTCCACAGATTCTTGATCTCATTGTCTGTTCTTCCTGGTAGCTGTGAAGCTATCGCCGCCCACCTGCACGCATATTGTTCAATTCCTACTTCATTCATTTCGAAATTTCTGGCTATATATATTTTTCATAAATTCAATTGGTAGCTTCCCTACATACCTATTACCAAGGATGCCATGAAGCTGTATTACAAGCTTCTCTTCCTCAACGCTGAATGGACCACGTTTTATATCAGGCCTTAGATAGTTCGTCCACCTTAGCCTGCAACTCTTCCCACACCGAAGCAGACCTACACACCACAACACACCCTTCTCATTTTCAACACCACTACTACTTACAGTCTTAGATTCATTGCTTCCCAAATCAAAATATACCCATCAAAAAACTGAAACCTCAGAATGGAGGAATCGAGTTCTCAGGATTCCAACTGAACAAGTGCAGATCGTACCAAGAAAAGACCATAACTGAAATACAAAGGTTTTATTATATTATATTATTATAGATGAGCATGAAAACATCATCATGCCCCTAAAAGAAACTCGTTTCTTGCCTTGTCAAAGAATCATTCGAAACAAGCATCCCAGTTTAACTCAGAGTCAGCAAATCTAAAACTGAAAGCTTTTACCACCCAAAGTACGTATGTTTGTTTATGAAATCATGGAAAAGGAAGCCGGAAAGAAAGAAGGAAGATGAAGACCTGCCAACTTAGGGAGAGAACGCCAGCTTCCATGGCCACCATTCTTCTTGATGTAATCTACAAGGAGCTCGTCCTCTTCAGCCGTCCAGGGCCCTTTCTTCAAACCCCTCTTGTCGCAGCAGGGTGTTCTTCCCATTGTCCAGATCCTGCTTGCTGGGGCTCAAGAATTAAATGAGCTCAGGGGAAACTTGAATGAGCCTCCAAGTTTAGGAGAGAGAGACAGAAAGAGATGGTGAGAAGGGGTTTAAATGTTGGCAAAATAGTTCGATCATCATAGAGAAACCTTTAGGCAGATGGATGGCTCTGAGAACATTTTTTAGGTAATAAATATCGTTCATCTGTAGACGACAGAGAACGATTTAAATGTCGGAAAAGTTGACAAGACCTTTTACTATGATAAAGTATTTTGCTACAAATTAAATACATGCAGCAAAATATGTAATAAATACTTGTGACAGTAGAAAATTTTACCTACACCATCCGTGAATGAGTTGGTGACGTTGATGCACATAATAAAAATAGTTTGAAGTGGAAGGAGAAATAATTGATGTGAGGAAAGAAGGACGGGTTTTCACTTCAGCAAGCTTGCAGCTGGGTTGAGCAATAAATGCCATGTAGTGAGTAGTGAGTAGTGAGTAGTGAGTAGTGAGTAGAGAGAGAGAGAGAGAGAGAAGCAGACAACAGTGAAAGAAAGAAGAGAGGTTTTGAAAATGAAGAGAAGTGGGGATGATGGCGATGGCATTAAAGGCTGATCTGTAAGAAGAGGGCATTAATGGCGGATTCTCTGAAGGATGAAACAGCAGCAACAGTGAGAAGGAGATGAGAAGATCATTAATGGCGTCGATCATATTAATGCACTTGCACATTACTGACGCTATGCCTATCATGCAATGCAATCTCCTCCTTTTATTACTAATTACTCATTACTCAATCTCCCTTGTGCCAAACAAAATTGACTCACATTATTCCACAACAAATATTTGAGTTTGCTAATTGCTACAATCCATTTATCTCACTTCTTAACCAAACACACGGACGAAGAAAAATAGTTAAGTTGCTAGGAGAGGGTGGAGTAATTAATTTTTCTCTCACCATGTTCAACAGTGGGAATGATTGCATTCAACTATTTATTTGCATCGAAAGAATGAGATTTTTTTTTAAGTCCATGGTATAAGAATTTATTATTGTTTTGATTCTTGTTGGTTAGTGGGTGTGGTTTGATTTTGAGATGAGAAACCGAGAAAGAGAGTGGGGAATGGTCAAAGCTGAGTATCGTGTGCTGAGCATAAATGCGGTCAAACCATCCATCACTATTTCTTCATCTGCCTTGGGTTTCCTTCCACAACAAGAATACATTTGTTGTCTCTTCCCCCATTTTTCAATGTTATCACATTTTTAAATGTTTAATTTGTATTTTTATATTATCTTATTCGATTTTTCCTCTCTCTACCATTTCATTTAAAAAATAATAAAACATGAAAAAAGAAAAAGTGTCACACATGCTCTTAATTTTTATTCATTTGACTAGTATATCTAATAAAAATGATATTTTCTTTTAAAAAAAATCTAGTTAAACTCAAACTAACTATTCAAGCCGATATATTTATTCTAATCTAAAATGTTTTAACAGAATTACATCCGCGGATTTTATAAAATTTGCTTGGCCTGAATAAATTACTCCCTTTTATTCTGTTCATATACTTAAATTGGATCACTGTGTTCTCATTCAATAGTAGTATTTGCTAGCGGCACAAAATTTGGAAGTTCACAAGGACAATCAATTACCAAAGGAACCAAACATGGGAACAGTAGTTTTGGGAATAAAACAAGGAACAACATCATCAACCGTGAAAAGCAGAAGCAACAGACTTGATGATGCGTATTTACAATCCGAGAAAAACGAGGATTGTTACTTTAATTAATAGGATACGAGAGATGGATTCAAGATATGCTATGCTGGGCACAACGTACATCCCTTAAATAGATCCAAACGAAAAACAGATAACAAGTACAGAAATAACAGTTAGTAGCAAACACAGCCACCATCTTTGTATCCCGGCATGCCAATTCAAATTCAACCAGCCGTGTTTCAGTTTCAGGGCTCTCTCTCAACCATAAACTAACCAAAAAGCATCATTCCACACGATCCCACAATAACCACATTATCATACTGCATCTCTCATGCTTAACTACAAACTGAACAGCCACATCCACCTGAAACAAACCAATACATACACATCATCAATAGCAAATTCATAACTTAGTTATGCTTCATAGTCGTCGGAACAGTGAATTAAATTATTGCATCTCAACATTGCCACTCACCACAAATGCAAAGGCAACCCTGCTATTTAGCATTAATCACCGGCAATAAATTGCCTGATCAATGTGAGGTGGGATTTGCTTTATTTCCGTGCCAAGTTCTTGTTCAATTCTATATCTGAACAAAGATAGAGAACAAATTATAAACCTACACCAAGTATTTTGAACTCACATAAATATTGAATCACGTACAAAACTTCTTTTGGGACCATGAAATCACATACAAATTAAAGCGGTCTTCATAAGTAATCAAGTTCACAGCTAAACCAAGGTGTCCAAACCTCCCTGATCGACCCACCTGCACGAGAGCAGAACATATATAAGAATGCTTGGACTGAAAGTTGGCGTCAAGGGAAACACACGGTAGGCAGGGTAGAGGGCAGACATCAAACATACCCTGTGCAGGTAAGTTTCTGAGTTCTTCGGAAAATCAAAATTAATGACAACATTGACAGCTTGAATGTCTATTCCTCTAGTAAAAAGATCTGTCATTGTTTCCAAACAATGAAAATAGGAGCATGAAAATATTAGGGCTATATATCACGGCAATCCAACCACAATACCAATGAAGCAAGTGCTAATACGAGACATACATCGAAACCAAAAACATAGAATAAATCATTACATACATTTAAAAGGAGGACTAATCTGTAACCAAAATATCATCACTTGATCAAAATATTCACTTAAAAGGTAACAAGGATGGCCAGAAACCATTTCATACATAAACTAGTCATACAACCCACGACCCACCCACTTCATCCACCTCTTAGTTCAAATGGACTCAGAGAGCACATAAGGGAGGTTCTAATGTGCAGTTAGTGGGTAACCAGTGAATCTATCAAAAGTATATATTTCTCAAAACAATGAACCTCAATGATAACAGAAATGATGCAAATGTAACTTATGGGGACCAAATTTCTGCTGGAGATGACTGGAAGAGGTTGAAGGACGAGTGCACAGTAGCACACCCTTTTATTTTAGGATTATGAAATGCCATCATTGAAACCAGAAATTGACACCATTGAAAGGGCCATAATCATCCCAATCTCCATCATCGCCTTTAAACTTATCTAATAAAATTCAAATTGCTTCTCCCTCTACCCCAACCCTCCCCAATCTGTCAGCTGAGATTTCCAGATATATGTACTATAAGATTTCAAATTATTTACTGAGCACATTCATGTATTTAATTCTGTAATATTTTTTACAAATCAGATTGCAACCTTTTTTTCTCTCACTAAAAAGTCATTAACATGAGCACTAATGTTTAAGAGGGAAAAGTACTATATATAGCCATTTGAACTAGAAAACAATTGTTTGGAAGATCTCTATCCAAATTTAGTTCAAAAACAAGAATAAATGTCGCACAATTTAGAATATGTTAATTATGACTAACATTATAATACCCATAGTGGACATCTTCAAGCCCACTAGATGATTGATGAATGGATACCATTTTTTATAATAATAGATCCATTTTAGTCCATCCAATATATTACATAACTTGCTCAAACCACCTGGTTGTTACTATATCACAACCAACTCCAAAAAAAAAAAAAACCTTGTGAAGCATATTCAAATCTATCTATATACACACAAGTGGAAGAGGAAATACATAAATTCCAGCAACATACCAGTACAAACGAGATTCCTACATGCCCCATTGCGGAAATCATGAAATACTCTATTGCGATGATCTTGCAACATCTTTGCATGAATATAGAAACATGAATACCCAATTTCTGTGATTTTCTTGGCAAGGAGCTCAACTCGATTCACTGAATTGCAGAAAATAATTGACTGGTTTATTTGCAGCTGCAATAAAAGACAATATCATTATCATATTCAAAGCTGAAAAGGTAAAAATCAAGTGTCACGATAAAGATGAATCAAACCTTAGAGAAAAGAGTGTTCAAGCAGTGGACTTTCTGTCTCTCTTCCACGAATGCATAAAATTGTGTGATACCTTTCAAAGTCAACTCGTCCATCAGGTTAATAACGTAAGGCTTTTTAAGATATCTATCTTTAAAGTCCTTAACAGTGACAGGAAAAGTGGCTGAAAACATCAAGATTTGACGATTTGTAGGCAGGAAATGAATCAACTGCTCTATTGAAGGCTGGAACTCGGGGGAGAGGAGCTTATCAGCCTAAGATACATAAAAGTATTAAAAATCCCCATATTGATCAGAAACTGACACTGTAAAGAAACATTAGCGTTTAAAGGTGGCAGAAAATAAACATGCATGAAGAAGAACAAGAAGATTTGGCTGCCCAACATGAATCAGAGATGCAACAAGTGAAGGCATTGTTCCCACTAATCATCTCAACGGTCTAATAATTGAGTGAAATACATTCATAATCCTTGCAGATTAGTCAGAGACCGTAGAAACATAGACGGTCATCAAACCACATTTTATTTTAATGTCAGATCACTTTTCTTCAAACTGCCATATTCCCAGCTCTCTTTTAAACATCCAATATTTTCTACGAGTTCTGCAACTTTATCAACCAGAACCATACATTTTTAATTTTTAGGTGAAATCTATTTACCTCATCCATAACAAGCATATTGCAATCTTTCAAAACACAAACACCCTTCTTCGCAAGATCTAATATTCGCCCTGGTGTTCCAACTAGTAAATGAACTGGCTGATACAACCGCATAATATCATCCTTCAGGCTGGTACCACCTGTTGTAACCATAACTTGAATTTTCAAATGTTTTCCCAACTCTTTGCACACTTGAGATGTTTGCAAGGCCAACTCTCGTGTTGGGACCAGTATAACAGCTGCATCAGACATCGTGTAATAAGTGAATAGACAAAACACAAACACAGACAAGAATCACCAGTAGATGCCCATCATACAAATACTTCTGAGATTGTGTACAAAGTTGAAGTTACATAGGGGAAATCAAACCTTGAATAACATTGTTATCCTGGTCAATTTTTTCCAATGCAGGAATGCTAAAGGCAGCTGTTTTTCCTGTTCCATTCTTAGCCCTAGCAAGAATGTCACTACCAGTAAGTGCAATTGGTATACTTTCTTCCTGGATAGGAGAAGGCCTTTCAAAACCCTTCTCATATATTCCCATAAGCAGCTCACGCTTCAAAAAATAATCCTCAAATTCATTTCCTTTAGTTGCTGTTACATCCTGGGGATAAAGTAATAGGCGCAGGTGAAGGAAAACATAAATGTTATAATTTAAAGTTCTTTTTTGGTATAAAAGAAGAAATATATCTAAGAATGGAGGAAGTTGAAAAATTTTGAGAGAGGGTGTGTGTATTCATCATTTTATTCAGTTCCTTCTCTCCGTGACTCTTTAACACTCAATGAAAACATGTATGCTGAAACCTACATAAAGCAATTCCACAAATTCAGCAATACACAAACTTTCAACATCAACCTTACCATCGCAAAAGCTTCCACTTCATAGGCCCGTCATGATGCATACAAAAAAATAACAATAATAAATAATTAATAAATCCTTGAACATGTTGGCGTTACTTTCCAATCAGAAAACCCACAAAATTTCATTAACCATCCATTGCCACAAAGTTCTATTTAACTTCTTGTTGCAAAATTAAAAACCCCTTAAAATGAATGTGGAGGAACTAATCCAAAGTACAAGGACACAGCCAACTCACTTACAAAATACCATAAAGCCTGTTCAAAAGGTACTCCAGGGCTGAACAATTACAAAGTAAATGGGGGAAGTTTTTAAACCAGCTATGCAATAGAAGCTGTACGTGGCCATCAAATATCATGTTATTGTGTTTATTGTTTTGAGTATTGAAGTCCAAACAAAGGGTTTGAGCTTAGAAAAAATATGAAGAACCATAAACAAGCATGATATCTAGAATTTTATCAAGATAAAGGAACAACTTCATCTGAAATAAATAAAATTAAAGAGAAATAAATTTCACAAGTTGTGAAACTAGAACTAGATGATACTAACTGATTACAAGGAGTACAAATTCCTACACACCTCATACCTTTTAAGACTTTAGGCAAAGTACAAACATGTGAAGTAGTTCATAAATTGTATAAAAAAACAGAGACAGAAAAGAGGAAAAAAATCACACCCCACATTACCACGCAACAGCCCCAAGTTCTTAAAGGAAACACGAGTCAACCTATATCTCATTTAAGCTGATTCAAAGGTTCATGTATAACAAACATATAAAGTACATAATTGTGAAATGAAAACTTCATCCAAGATGGATTGAAATGAAATAATACGAAATTAGGGGCATCACACTTAAGTACACCCCAACAATGAACAATCAACGTGTACTGACTATGAGCAGTCACTGGAAACATAAGATCACAGCATATACAAGCATACCTCTGTTCTATAGCGCGTATCAGGTGGTGGTATATTTAGCCTTGCCTTCCAATCTTGTGAACTAGCAAGAAAAAAAATGCAGATGCTATTAAAATACAATTTATCCTTTGGCCAAAGCTAAATAAATAAATAAAAATAAAATAACGTATAACAGTGATGATAGAGTAATGCCAATTGACATATGTTTGGAGTAGTTAGTCATGTAAGCATACAGTGTTCCCAAATTCCAATCTGTGCATCCTGTCAAAACTTAGGTGGCCAGCACTAAGTTTGAGTGTTTGACAACATAAAGTCCAAATAACATCTCAAATTAGCAATTAAGAATAAACATTTGCAGATACAAAATATATGCGATCTAAAAGGCAACAGACCAAACCCCAGTGACTAGACAAAAGAGGAGCGTGTGTGTAGAGAGAGGGGTGAGGCTATAACCAATAGAAAACAGAACTTAAACTTTTCAATTCAGTCCTTAAATATTCATATTCAAAGACATTTCAGAACCATCCCAACTTTTTTTAAATCTTTCAAAATTCTTGACTATATGAAACATGTTTCGACCCTCGAGTAAAAAAGGCATGAGGTCTACTCTTCACTAGAAGGAAAAGAGAAGAAACCTTGTGAGTGTTTACTCATTATCAAGACTGCCAAATGAAATTAAACTGATTTAACTCAATGTATGCACCATCAACAACGGTATCAGAGTTTCAACGATATTACACTAAATTAAATAGAAAAAAGCTCATCGCTTTAAGAGAGAGAGAGAAAGTGTCTTTATTCATCATTCTCTCTGTTACTCTTCAACACTCAACTCACTCGATCATCAGTCAGAAATATTGAAAACATGTGTGCCGAATTCAGCAAGCCAAACTTTCAACATCAACCTAGCCATCACAAAAGCTTCCAATCCACTTCATAAGCCCGTCATGATGCAAGCAAAAATAATAATAATAATAAATAATAAATAAAACAGTTTTAAAAATGCACCTTGGGTCAGCGGCTTCAGACTGAACAGTCTTCTCGACCTCGTCAACCAAATTGGAATCATAAGCACCCAGCTGCGTCCGTCTCAGCCACTGTTGTTGTTGGTGGTGATGGTGTTGATTCTGCTGCTGCTGTTGTTGATAATGTTGCTGCTGCTGTTGATGATGATGATGATGGTACTGTTGATGCTGCGGTACCAAATGCCTCTGCACGTACTGTTGTTGATGAGGGGGCCTTGGCTGAAACGCAGCGTTCGAGTTCACACCTCCTCGGCCTACGCCAATCCCGGGTGGGTATCTTGCTCTATTGTTCATTCCCCCGATTCAAAGAAAAAACTAGAAAAAGCCACAAAAATATCTCCGAGAATGTACAAAACGTCAAAAAGTCTACCAACTAAGAAACGAACCCAGGGTTTCTGAGTAGCAAAACGGAGGCATCAAACGAATGCTTCTGGAAATGGCTTGCAACTGACCGTAAACCTACCAAAAATCTAAGAAGACAATATGAAATTTCGGGGTATAATACCAAGCTGTAGGAACCAAAAATGGCTACGGTTTTTCTTATAGGACCGAAGAGAGAATCCTAAAATTGGGCGCGATTTTGTGCAGATCTACAGCAAAATAGGTGGTAGAAGCTAGAAGGAAGAAAGCTCGGAAGGATTTCTTTCACTCGGCGATTTCTTTCTTTGTGCCGTAAAGGAACTGGCGAAAACTAGGTCCTAGTAGTAATGAGTGAAACCGGATTAAGTTAAATGAAAAAAAAAACTTAGTGCTTACATTAAAAAAAAACTCAAGAGTTTGACTAAATTAAAAAAAAAAGTTATCAATACTATAAAATTGATAACAATTCTTTCTAAGTATATTATATATACGATTTGAGAGTTAAAAAGAAGGATTTTTTTATAAACAAAGAGGAATTTTATATCATATATATTTTTTCCGCTCATTAATATTAATATAAATAATCAATTAATACAAAATTTAGAAATTCTAACAAGTATCACCATTTTTAGTCATAATCATGAATAGCAAATAACATAGTTCACTTTTCAGATTTGGTGGGATAATCAGAGTCAATATCGAGTGATATGTAGAATATATGCAATGCATTACTTATTTTATTTTGATATCCGAAATGATCATTGATATGCAATTCTCTTGTAACAATAAGAAGGAATCTGTCTGTTTCCTAAGCAATTTAACAAGTTGGATGGTTCCTTTAATAAAGGTTTTTTTTTTCGAAAAAGAAAGAACAAAATGATCATTAAAAACAAAAGCAAGTTACATAGTCAAAATTAAAAGAAATAGAAGTAAAATAAGGGTAATTTCAATTTGGGCGAAACTTCATATATACTTGATTAAAAATCATCATACTTTTGTTCATTTTTGAAGAGGAGGTTTCTTAAACCCCAAGTATCTAAGAGAGATTGAACCTACAAGCTACACTTTACCACTTAATGAAAAGCTTATACGTCACTCGGGTACAAGATAACTAAAGAAATTTGCGAACATTAACGTAGTCCACTACGTTTGAATTCGAGTACCATAAATATGACATTCCACCGTTGTTTCACCATCACAACACTAAACAAGCATTTACAAATGAATGTTCTCCTAATGCGGACCGAAAGATTACAAATAAGGAACCCATATCAAACAAAAAACATTAATAAATTACCAATTGAATTGATCATCTCCTCACATTCCTCTTCCTCCTAAGTGACAGACATACCCATACTTGTACAATGTATACAAATGACTACAATGTATATACAATAGTCAAAGGAGCTACCAATAGGGTTAGTTTGAGTGGTAAGCGGCTCGGTATCGCTTAAACGAGGTCTCGAGTTTGAGCTTTGGCGTATGCAAAAAATCCCCGTTGGGAGACTCACCCACCATAGCCAGATGCGCAACGCAGGTCGGATCCGGATGTAGTCGGGGCAAAATTTCGGTGAACTAGGTGGGCAACAAAAAAAATAAAATAGTCAAAGGAGCTATGCATATTTCTTGCATTCCTCACAAAACGGTAGAAAATGCTAACGGCAGCTTCGGCCCAAAAACTTGAACTCTATTTTCAAGAGACTGGATTATTGATAGGAAGAGAAGGAATGTCTTCTTGGAAATCTGTTTTGTTATTTAAACAGGATGGTTTTGCTGCTCCGTAATAGAAGAATGCCATCATTTTTGACAACTCATCTGCATTTCGAATCGCTATGACAATCAAAAGGAAAAGATAAGTCTAGTTAGCTGGGAAGAACAAAGAGGGGAATAGGAATTAAAAAAAATCAAGAACATTGAGCCCAAAACAGAGCTAATAAGTAACCCTATTAACAATAAACAGCCTAAATGACTGAATTACAGTTTCTTCCCTTAAAATCAAATATGTGAACCAACATCTCCTTCAGCAAAAATAAACTACAATTATGTTTATTTTGATCACAATTTTTCGTATATTTATTACTAAAATAGATTAACAAATATATATATATATTTAACCAACACAAATTATCAACTAAGTAATGTTAAAAGTTTATGAGATAAATTTTTCAACAAATTTCAAATACTTGAAGATGTTTTGGCAATCTTTTGATTTCATAAGTCTATTTGCATAATAGAAGGAACAAAGTGTAATTTGGACATCTGGAAGAGAAGGGATCGTAATTTATTATTCTTTCTCTTGGCATGATAAGGAACTGCCATTACCTTTCTCAAGGAACAAGATCTTCCCAACCCTAGTGCAGATGATTTCCAGGAAGATTGATACTTGAAGTACAGCAACGAGCTCAGTGTCAACAACGGCATCAATTGCAACACAGTGAGATATGACATAAATTTTGAGGGGGAAGCAGCAATCAGAGACATTTATTATTATAATGTTTCGCTTACTCTTGGTGAAGGCAATCTGCAGTTCCATATAATATTAACAGCCTTCTCCACTTCATTTAGAATTCTTTCGTTCTCTTTTGGCCTACAAAAAATCAGTAAAAGTGAGCATTTGACTTGAGTTTGTGTATGATTGGAAATACAATATGGATGCATGCCATGCTACAACTAGGTATATACAAATATTCGAAGTTTTCGACCTCTGGCACACCAAATAAACAAGTACATTGAAAAATAGGAGAATATGACAATAAGAAATGAGTGATCACACAGCCAAAACGATGAGATTGTTACAAAATGAGCTTTTCAAGTTTCAAAGTCATTCAAAACTTTTTTTACAACAATGAAAAACACTTTAGGCATGACCAACCCAACTTAGTTTCAGATTTGCAAGAGTGGGTCAAGCCAAGCCATGAGCTTGTTTTTTTGGCCCTATTTGAACCAAGCTGAGATAAAACCTTCCTGAGTGCAGCCATGTCTATAGACAGAGACTGAGAGTAAAAAAAACCTTTTATATCGGTTGTGTACAATAATTACCAACGGACTTATGTCTTTGAATACAGTCTCCTCCCATTCTGCAGTTCTTATGTCTTTGATGGGACGTACATAATTATCATCTTGCCATACTATTTCTTTATCACTGTCATCATTATCATCATCATCAACCTTTTTGCTGTTCTTAATGGTAATCTTGTCAAAAAACTGTCCCAAGTTGAATCCCCACCCATCAGCATCTTCAGGCCAGTCAGGATCCTCCTCCTCGAGAACAAGGGGGTAATCCTTCAGAAGCTTTTGCATTTTTTCCTTTTTCTCAACAGCGTCTACCTCCTCTTGAATATTAGGGTACATACTAATCACTTCTCTAATTTTCTGCCTCCATTCTTGTCTCTCTTCAAGATTCATTAAATAAGGATCATTTTCTTCCAATGGAGGATGTGCATCTGTCTCATCATCACTGTCACTAAAATCTTCTCGCTTTTTCTTCCAACTGGCATCATTAGATTTGAGTACTTCAATCCTTCTTGAGATCCTTATTCTTTTGGGGATAACATCCTGTTTCAAGTTTGGTTATTCCTATCATACCTATTTCAGAAAAGAAATAAATGAAGATTGGCTGAACATCATGCAAATCTATCTAAAGGAAAATTGTGATCGCTAGGACAAAGATATGGATGCACCTGAAAAGACAGCCTCAAGATATTTGATGAAAGGACCAAATACTCCTCCCTGGTTTTGCCCTGTTTCATTTTTGGAAGGTAACGTGCACCAAAAAGTGAATTGAAGGAGTTAAAATTCTTCTGTTTCATAGGCGAAATGAAATATGATGGAGGCCAACTTACGGAAAATTGTAGCGCCATTTCTTTGAGCAAAATGTTCTAAATCGAATCAATAATTGAACGAGAAGAAACGGGCTCCCTTTCATGGAATCTATGTTGTCATATAAAGCAAGGAAGGGATTAGATTTTGATATCGACGACAGTGGTATGTACAGCATCTTTTTATCAATTGACCAAATTTCAGATTTACTTTTCACGGTCTCACCGAAAAAATAGAAACAAAAACCGAAAACATGTATTCAGACACTTGAGAGATTCCCAATAAGCAACAGTGGATTGAATTAATCGACATTAAGCAACGGTTCATCAACAGATATGTTCAGAGCAGCTCATCCTTCAAATACAAACAAAAACCCAGCTAACATGAATCCCTAAGAACATCTCCACGACTTCATAAAACAAAACCCCCACCCAAATCAACGTTTGAGAAAATGAGGACTGAAGTCTAACATCGAAATAAACCCATCCAATTCCGTAAACGGAAAACGATAACCACAAGTCCACAACTTGAATAGTAAAGGAAATAGTAGGAATGAAAAGAACATGTTTAAACCTGTGCGAAGATGAAGTTAATGGCTTTTCAGCGGTGGAACTACTGGCTATTCGGGTTTAACACATTCACAGAGCAGAGCCAAAATTCTATAGCAGATGAGAAGAGAAATATCCTTTACACTTGAGAGCAGGAAAATCAAAGACCAGAAAAACCCCTCTTGAACCCTCCCCTGAGAGGCGGCAAATACGACAATGGTTTGGGGTGGGGTGCAAAGACGTGGACTTGGTTGGATCGTGAGGGCGAGCCCGCAAAAGAGCGGGCCATAGTGGTCAAAATCAGCCAGTTTTGTTTATTGGGCAGGCCTCCAGATTTGGTTGTGTGCTTGTGTCGAGACAATGCTCACACGAACTATTGAAGGTGGCGGGAATAGCTGGGATGCAAAGAAATGAAGGTGACAAAGCATTGTCGGAATCTGTTGAAAGTTGAAGCCCAACGAACTTTAACCGCAACTAGTTCTGCTTCCCATCCACCTCCTAGGAGCATGTCCTTGGAAGCCAAAGATGAAGGTGAATTCCAATTTGGAAGTAAACCGGAATGGAAAAATGCGGGTCCCCAAGGTTGGATTTAGGAAAGTAGGGACAAAGGAATAAAATTAGGAAAGTGGAATTAAAAGGAAAATAAATAAAATCAGGAGGAAAGTAGGAATAAAAGGAAAGGAAATAAAATGAGAAAATTGGAAATAAAATGAGGACTAATTTCAATATATTAATGAGTATATATTATAAATTTATTTTAAAGAGTTAAATTTGATCATAATTAATTAATTAATTTAATTTTTTTTAATTTATATAAAAAAATTAACTATAGAATTAGAAAGAGTATAATTAATTGATTTATTTGATTTATTTAATATATCTAAAAAATTAAATAATTTTTATATCAAAGTAGTAATATTAATTAAGGAGAATATGATGGTACAACTTGGTGGCAATAAGAACATGTCATTGTCAATGGGTGGGTCGTGAAGAGGCGATGATCAACAACAATCATTGGCCATAACCAAGAGATGCTCCGTTCTCTGCTCCATCTTCCTCCTCCTTTACTTTGTTTTCCCCTCCATTCTAATCTTCAACTTCCTTGACCTTGTAAGTCCTCTCTCTCTCTCTCTGGTCGATTCCTTCCAATTATATGCTTTTCGATTGGGAATTACACTACGTACTATGGACAAATCAAAGTTAATTTAGTTGGACTCTCTCCAAGAGATGAATTCCCCTTTGGAATTCTTTTCAAATAGGGAAGGCGTGTTAAAAAAGGAATAAGAACTTTTGAAAATTATTTCCATTATTAACTTTCCAATTGAAGAGATATTTCCATGATTAAAAGCATCCTTCTTGTTCCCTTCTATATTCTTCCGATAAGCATGGTCACTTTACTTTACATAATTTCGATCAAAATTTACATTTATATAAGAACATAATATATAGCTGTTTTATCAACTATTAAATGTCTGTCTTTGTTACTTTTATCTTGTTTATTGAATTTAACAAACATATTAATGAGTTTCCGGCTAAAGTTTGTAAGGGAAGCGAAGTTTTTCATGAAATTTATCCGGAGAGATGGATTTGGAAAACCCCTTTTCTGTAAGGGTTGGCAATGAATTCTCAATTTTCAACTCTTGCATATTCTTTTCCGGCCTATTAATTAGTATACAAAATTATCAAAGAGCAGAAAGACCGCAAATGAGTTAGGTTTGAGATAAAGATGTTAGTGAGGAAGGATTGAACGAGTCAAATGTGTAAATGGAATGATACGAGGGAATGACACAAGTTGTCAAGTTGTAGGCTGCCAAGATTAATTACGAGTGTACCACCACACGCTTAGCTTTCAAAGTAGAATATTATGTGATGAGTGACTAGTTGTATCTATAGAGGGATTTCTTGCAATTAAGTCTCATCGTGTGAATTTGAAAATTTTAACAATCTAAAATTACAAAATCGTATTCCATATAGTATAATTTAATATCTTTTATACATGCATACACTACATTTGTAATTGAGAAAGTGCATTTTTTTTTTTAGAGTCAATATACGTATATTTTTATTAGAGATAATTATAAAAATATCATTAAGTATTAAATATTATAGATATATTTCTCTTGAATATAAATATATTACCTTTTTCTCTCTAGTCCTTTAGCATGAGAGAGAACGAGAGAATGAAAGTTATGGGCATTATTATATTGAGGACCACCTATCTATGGGTAATGGTGATGTGTTCAAATTAATGAGTCCAACTGGGAGTAGCCATTTGGAATTGGAACATTCACCCACCCACTCCCAAGTTGCAATATCCCAATAAAAAAAGATATATATATATATATATATTGAAGTTGAATTTTCTTTACATGAGGTCCTTTGCCAATGTTTTTTTTTATTATAACATTTAATTTTTTTCTTCTTCTTACCTTGAAAACGCTTCTACTACCAAGACTGAGAATATGGGGATTTCAATACATTAACGGAATTAATTAGTATTATTTAGACCTAGTTAAAAGCAAGGAACTAACATATAGTGGTTAGAAAAAGTGGGATGTGAAGTTGATAGGCATAGAAGCATCTAAAAGAATATCGGTTACCTCATCAGGTTCAAACCATCCATCATCCATCAAATTGGGGTCTAATCATCAACGAATTAAATTGATCAAGCATTTGGATTGGATCCTTCCTACATATGGTGGAGCCAGGATTTAATTGTTAGGGGGCCGATTCAAAAGAAATCGTAATAGCCAGACAAGCTATTCAAATTCTTTCCACTTATATATTAGTCAGAAGAAAATAAAAGAAAGTTTCACTCTCTTGTATAGAACTGTGTGTTTGGGGTAGAAGGAGTTCAAGGACAAACGTTTCCTAGAATACAAATTTCGTCACCGCATTATTTTTTTCTAATTATATGGAGACCAAAAATAGAGTTATATTAGTAATAATCTGTAAATAATATAACTTGTTAGATTTTTGTATATTGATGACAACACTGACGGAGGGATGATGTAGACATAGACAAATATGACATGAGCTTGGAACGGGTCACAAACGGCATGATGCATAAGTCTTTGTGTGCACCAAACCTTGGCCCCCATGGCAGCCAATACAGTAGCCAGATTTTGAAAGGTAACTTCGAAAGAAATGAAAAATAGGAAGAGATGAGACTCTAGATCAATCAGGTCAGGCCGCCTGACCTGACAGGCTATAGGTCTGTTAACTGATTGACGAAATTTCTCAGAAAAAAGCCGGTTAATGGGCTGGTACGAAAAAAAATTTATTACGAAAACATGTCATAGAGTTTATTATAAAAATATATTAGTATAATTATAAAATATATTCTTTTAATAAATTTTAAGTTAAGCTAGATATATTTATAAATTAGATTTAAACTAAAAAATTAACTTATAATAAATTACAGACTAAACTTTAGTCTTAATAAACTAAGTTTATTAAATAATAATTTAGTATGTGTTTAGCCTATTTTTATTTTTATTTATAAATAAATGGATGATTATGGAACACAATGAGAGTTGGAATCACAGGCGAGGGCAGCAGCTGAGAGAGCTAGGCTCCTATATATATATATATATATATATATATATATAATATTATAATGAGGTGATGATGAGCAGAACATGAGGGGGGAGTGGGAGGCAGCCAGGCAAACGAAGCCAAGTGGTGTTCAAATGGAAACGAGGGAATGGAGACTAGTCCAAAACGTGGAAATCAGAATCTTTCCTTAGCTTATTAGCCACCTGCCCAAAAACACATCATCGGTCCTTTCATTTATCAACATGTGGAGCTTCGGCTTCAGCCGATCTGCTTCCCTCTCTGTCTTCTTCGCTTTCCTCTTTCTCTCTACCACTTTCCTCCTCAACTGGCGCCTCGACCTGGTAATTACTTTCCCCGCTCTCTCTCTCTCTCTCTCTACGTGTGTGTTATTATTTGAATTCCATCGCAAATCACAGGACTTTGGTCCTCCCTCTCTTGTGGTTTAATTAGTTTATGCTTTTGGATATACTCCCGAGAGACTGCGGTCTTGTTCCTGTCGAAACAGAAACACCAGTTTCATCGAATCCTTTATTGGTTTCGGAGTTGTTCATCCCCCAAACCTCCATATAACTAACTAATAACTGACAATAATCGTTTCATTGGGTGTTTCTTTTGGAGTTCTTAATTACTATATTCTTGTCGTAATTAATCGATGTTATTCCCTAGATGCTATTCCAACTACATAAGCATTTCAAGTCTCTCTAGACTGATCGACTGAACCAAAGGGAAGACGCCCAGTGTCTGACCATCAGCTTTCATGTTTACCATGTTTTGCGCTGTAATTATTAGGAACCCCAAAGCAAACCCACCATCTAATATAATTAGATCGGCTTGGGCCCATTTTTTCGGCCCAACGCTCTCACTCTCCCCTCCTTTCCCCGTGAAGCTCCCTTGTCTTCTTCTTAACCCATCGACTCTGCGAAGTGCTAACCATATATATCACTCTCTCAAAATTCCTCTAAGAGCGTCTTTTTGAGACAATTCTAAATCAGCTTATTCATTGGGAGTCAATGTTTGTTTTGAGTGACTTGATTGGTTAATTACCGATCAATCTGTGAGAATAGATCCCTTAATTTGCTAAACAAAATTTGCGCCGCTAATCAGTGCATTTTGAAGGTCGAGTTCTATATTATAAGCATGTCTGTGCACCCTCATTTTTTGACATTAATTCTCCTTGTCTAGTTATTTTTCTTGCACATGCGCACATGACCATAACTACTCTTCAATTCTTGTCTTTCAGTCCAAAATCACAAGCTTCTCTTTTCTCACCAACCTAAATGCCTCTCCCCGACTTAACTGCTTCAATGGAAACTTGTCACTGTCGCCGTCACCGTCCGCGTCCCCATCCCCATCCCCGTCACCGTCTTTGTCGTGGTCATCGACATGCCCTGAGTACTTCCGATGGATCCATGAGGACTTAAAGCCATGGAAGAGGACAGGGATCACAAGGGCCATGTTGGAATTCGACAAGAGCTTGGCAGACTTTAAGCTGGTGATTATGAAGGGCAAAGCCTATGTGGAGACGTATAGGAGGTCGTTTCAGACGAGGGACGTCTTCACACTATGGGGAATCTCACAGCTTCTGAAGATGTACCCTGGCCAGGTCCCAGATATGGAGCTCTTGTTTCACTGTGGAGATCTCAGCAAGGTCCATAAAAGAGACTTTCTCGGATCACACCCAAGCATGCCTTCATTGGTGCCACCTCCAGTGTTTCATTACTGTGGCGATGATTCCACCTTTGACATTGTGTTCCCAGATTGGAGCTTCTGGGGTTGGTAAAACTTCTCAATTTTTCAACTTCATATTTGTGACCGTGAATTATTTGATGTTTCTGTTATTCATTGTGTGTGTGTGTGTATAGGGGTGAGCTCAACATAAGACCGTGGGAGACACTGCTAAAGGATATAGAAGAAGGGAACAAGAAGATGAAATGGAAGGATAGGATTCCTTATGCCTTTTGGAAGGGTAACCACGCTACGTCTCGTGTCAGGAATAAACTCCTCAGCTGCAATGCCTCCCATCAACATGATTCCTATGCTCATATATATACCTTGGTATTATTCTTGTTTTTCTTGCCAATTATTGCCCAACTTAATTATTGTTAAAATGCATATGATGAAGAATGAAGAATTTAAACACAAGACAAGCCACTTTGTTTCTCTTGCAGAGTTGGGATAAGGAGATCCAACAACAATTCAAGAACACAAAGCTAGAAGATCAGTGTAATTATAGGTAAATTTCCCAAAATTAATACACTCGCATGCATATGTAATTATCAATTTTAATTAATTTGACTATTAGCCCTATTTATGATTAATTTATGGACATAATAAAGGTACAAGATATATGCGGAGGGAAGGTCGTGGTCGGTAAGTGAGAAGTACATACTGGCATGCGATTCCATGACCATGTTCATAGAACCAAAGAACTATGATTTCTACACAAGAAGTCTGGTGCCCTTGCAACATTATTGGCCCGTTAGACCCAGCCATATGTGCAAAGACATCCAGTTTGCAGTTCATTGGGGGAATTCCCACCCTAATCAGGTCAATCTTCGCTTCTTCATCTCTCATCTTTCCAATTTTAGTTTTCAGTTAGGACTTAGGAACGAGTTTTGACAGTACTTTAATACGAATAAGTTTTTACCGAATGAAAGGATTTGCAGGCACAAAAAATAGGGAAAGAAGGAACGAGATTTCTGAAAGAGGAAGTGAGAATGAAGTATGTGTATGATTATATGCTTCATGTTCTAAAGGAATATGCAAGTCTAATGCGATTCAAGCCAGTAATACCAGTAGGAGCTGTTGAGATTTGTTCAGAAGTGAATGACTGTCATATGGAAGGTGCGTGGAAGGAGTTCTTGAACGAGTCGAGGGTCGAGTCACCGAGTTCAGAATCTCCGTGTGAGTTGCCTCCTCCTTACGAGTCTCAAGAACTCCAACACATTTTAGATAGGAACAATGGTTTGGTCCGGCAAGTTCAATCTAGCGGAAGAGAAAAGTGGCTCGATGTTTGTTTGGATTCTTAAACAATGTCCATAGTTTTATAGGCTGTTTCATTTATTTTCACAATTGAATTTAGATTCCTTGCTTACAGAATATAGTCGTTTAAAACGTTAGTTGCGGTCATGATGTAATTATATTCAAACGTTTTTTTTTAAAAGAATAAAAGTCAAATATAGATGAGTATTATTGAGATACCTAGCACTAATTTTTGTTCTTCTTCTAATATTCTATAAAACCGACATGTCCTAATGCTATATGCCGTCAGATCAGACCAACGTTCTTAAATGCCCGTGATATGAAAGTCCAGGTGAGGTGCTTTTGCCTTTTGCATTGGTGATGGCTGGTAAATGAAGCCAATCATCTTTATTCATATTTAGATTTAGATCTCACTTTCCCATTTACTTCCACTTCTCATCCCTCTCCCCTCCAACCTCCCATTTCCTAATTTCATCCCTCTCTCCTCCCCTTACTTTTCTCCAATATACTCCTACTAATTCCCCCTTCATTATTCCTATCTATTATTATTATAAAAAAATAGGAAATCCATTGAAATAAAAAAAAAGTTAATTAAATTACTTGAAACAAATTAATGATGGCATATAAACTAGATTCGCCAGAAAAAAGCTTAGCTGTTATCACTTAACCAATTTATTGGATTCTTTAGTTTATTCTTGTTTTTTTTAGTTTAGCTCCTTAACTCTATTTTATTTTAAATCTGATTACCTTATTTAATTTGTCCTATATTTAACATTTCTCGTTATGTTTATCTAGTGTCTTCCAAAAAAGTTACATCTCAGAAATAAATAGGATGCAGAACAAAAAAAATAAAGAATTTAACAGAAAGTAAATAAAATAAAATAAATTTATTCATTAAAGGGTAAAAATGATAAGAGTGTAAGATTGTTGGCACTTGATTAATCGAAATAAAATGTAAAATATATGATTAAGTTCCACTATTAAGAAATGTGAATAATTTTTCACTCAAAAGCCTCATGAATAATGAGTTTTTATAATTTTACATAACGAATATTAGAAACCAGTATTTTAAAATTGGTGCCAACCAAACAAACGCTGACGGGAAAGTTTTCTGTGCATTTTGACGATCTAGCATTGGTGGCGCATAAGCGTGCGCTGTAACCACGCAACAAAACCGAAACGGACCTTCTTACAGCAACGCTCACTCTTCTCAAACCCGATAATCTCTTCATTCATATTTCTCAGTCATCACATCTCTCTCCAGTCGCTTTCCTTCTCTCTCTTTCTCTCCCCACTGGGAAAACCATTCGGGAATGGTTTCCCGTCATCTTCCGGTCTTTCTTTTCTCATGACTCTGCTCTGCTGGTTTCAGCTACCGACCTCGATCTTGAAGCGTCGATTTTTATTGGACTTTTCTTCAGCTCTTCAACTAAACATCTGGAAGCTGAAGCCCCAGGTGCCTTCCTTTCTTTTTCTTTCTTTGTCTTTAGGCCTGTTTTTGCTTGTGTTTCTGTCTTGCTCTGTTGAGTATTTTGCTGATACTTTGGTTTTGGTATCTGGTAAGCGAAATTTCCAGACGATAATGAACGCTTTGTGATGAAAGATGACATTTTTCCCTTGGGGAGATTTCCCTTTTATGTGATTTCATAATCAAGCAGAAATGTTTTAAGAATCACTTGAAAATTGTTCTACTTTGTTCTTTTTGAGAAAAAGCTTAAAAGAAAATTTTGATTATGGTTTTTGGAAAGTAATTTCGTTGCTTTGAAGTAATTTTTTTAAACATAGAATTACTTTATCTGTCTATTTGTTTCGCAGAAAAATTATATTTTTTGGTATTTATCATTCAATGTAAAGTAGAGAAACATGAGCAACTCCCTTTTTTTCCCTGTTCTGAAATAGTATAGTTCTTTGTTGATTCTGTTATAGGAAGGTGATATTTTGATTCTTGTCTTGCTTTTTGGCTCACAGAGAAGAAAGATGTTGGTTTAGTTCTTTGATACTGATGGGAATCTGCTTCTCTTGTATAACTTTAAAGAATAAATTGGTTTTAGTTGGACTCTCCCTCTCCTTTTTTCTTTCCTTTTCCCATCACTTCATTCCGGGCATACGCTTTGATTTATTATGTTTTATTCTGTGTCCGGAATCAGTTTTCGTGAAAAAAGTTTGACTGGTGGTCCTGTTATACTTATATTTTGGGTGGGAAAATACTAGTGGATTATATATATGAAGCAACATTTACTCTGAGATTGATGTCATAAGTTGGTTCAAATCTTTGAAAGAAAACTAATATATATTAACTCGAAAGTTGGGGTCTCTTTGATAAGCCAAAAACTGTAGTTGGTCGAGTATACTTCCTAATACTCGCATTTTCGGTGGCTTTGAAGCCTACTTGTGCTCAGTAACTTTTAAAATTTTACTGCCAGCGACATCTCCAGCTGATGTTGCTAATTCTCGTCTAACAGAATTATATAATATAATGAAAAAAGATAAGACCATTCATTGGAATTAAGTAAAGATGCGTTCTTTTACTTATTTTACAGGCTGTTATTATGGAAGTAAATTAGTACCACTTCAACTTTGCCATTGAGACAGATATGCTTTCTTTAGACTAATAAGAGAATCAGAATCTTTCTTTTACTGACCGTTGGTTGTCTATGTTTATAAGAAGCTATACAGCTACTTCAGTTCATAGTATTAAGCATTTAGCTGGTAGCACATATTGTGGTTAGGCTTTCAGATGTATGCAATATATAATGACAAGTCTGTCTACTTAATTCTAACTAATAGCAACTAGCCCTTTTTTTGAAAAAAAGAATAGAACTTTATATTTTATGCTATATAAATTTTGAGCCATTTTCATTTCTTGTTTTTTCAGGTGTAGCTTCTCTTTGTCAATTATTTTGCTGGTAGCTAATTATTGGCAATGGGCAATCTTAAGCTTGGTGTAGAAGTTGTGGGTGCTCATAACCTTATGCCAAAAGATGGGCAAGGTTCATCCAGCGCTTTTGTTGAACTTCATTTTGATGGTCAGAAATTTCGGACTACAACCAAAGAAAAAGATCTGAATCCTACTTGGAATGAAATCTTTTACTTCAATATCTCTGATCCAATCAAGTTGCCAAGCCTCACACTCAATGCCTTTGTTTACCACCACAGCAAAAGTGGTAGTTCCAAATGCTTCCTTGGTAAGGTCCGCCTAACTGCAACATCATTTGTCCCCAGTTGTGATGCTGTTGTCTTTCACTACCCTTTGGAAAGGAAAGACATCATTTCCCGTGTAAAAGGAGAGCTTGGTTTGAAGGTATTTGTTACAGATGACCCTTCTATCAAATCCTCAGACCCTCTTCCTGTTATGGAACCCTCAGTCAATACAGATCAACACACAACCGAAGGTGAAGCACCAGTATCATTTACAAGGTCAGTGCTGAACGCCTTTTCCCTTAAGAAAAATGAGGTCAGGCATACATTTCATAGCATTGCTAATTCGAAGCAAGCACAGCAACAGCATTCTTCTTCCCCAGCAGCTACTCAGCCTACAAAAGGCCATGGGATGAAGGAGACTAATTCTGGATTAGCTGCTTCAAAAGCTGTACATTTATTTGCATCAACTCCGGTTGATTACGCCTTGAAAGAGACAAGTCCTTTTCTTGGAGGGGGGCAAGTTGTTGGGGGGCGAGTTATACGTGGGAATAGGCTGGCTGGCACCTATGACCTAGTTGAACAAATAGGCTACCTTTTTGTACGGGTTGTAAAAGCGCGTGATCTTCCAGCCAAGGATGCGGCTAGGAGTGTTGACCCATATGTGGAGGTGAGGGTTGGAAACTACAAAGGAGTTACTAAGCACTTTGAAAAAAACCAAGACGCTGAGTGGAATGAGGTGTTTGCCTTTGCAAAGGACAACGTGCAGTCCTCTTTTCTTGAAGTTGTGGTCAAAGACAAGAATACCTTAGTTGATCATGTTCTTGGCACTGTACGATTTGATCTACATGAAGTTCCTCAGAGGGTTCCACCTGATAGTCCATTGGCTCCTGAATGGTGTCGACTTGAAGGCAAGACTGGCGATAAGAAGAAAGGGGAGTTGATGCTTGCTGTCTGGCATGGCACACAAGCTGATGAGGCTTTTCCTGACGCTTGGCATTCTGATGTAATATCTTCTAGTGGAATCTCTGCAACTGGTGCCTCTCAGACTCGATCAAAAGTTTACCATTCACCAAGACTATGGTATGTAAGGGTGAAGGTAATTGAGGCTCAGGACTTACCGTTATCTGATAAGTCTCGATTTCCTGATGCCTATGTTAGGGTACAGATTGGTAATCAGATTTTAAAGACAAAACTTGCTCAGTCAAGGACCATGAACCTGCGTTGGGATCAGGAGTTGATGTTTGTTGCTGCTGAACCCTTTGAAGAACATTTGATGCTATCAGTTGAAGATCATGTTGGTCCCGACAAGGATGAAACAATGGGGCACGTTGTTATTTCTTTGGGCTCAGTTGAAAAGCGTGCTGATGATCGACATATCCGTACTAGGTGGTACCACCTTGAAAGGTCTATGTCATCAGCAATGGATGGGGACCAGGGAAAGAAAGAGAAGGACAAGTTCTTTGGAAGACTTCACCTAAGTGTCTGCCTTGATGGTGGATACCATGTACTCGATGAGTCAACTTATTATAGTAGTGATCTTCGACCCACAGCAAAACAGCTCTGGAAGAATTCAATTGGCATGTTAGAACTTGGCATTTTAAATGCTGAGGGACTTCATCCAATGAAAACCAGGGATGGAAAGGGCACATCCGATACGTACTGTGTGGCAAAATATGGGCATAAATGGGTGCGAACTCGAACCATTATTGACAGCTTGAGCCCAAGATACAATGACCAGTACAGTTGGGAGGTTTATGATCCAGCTACCGTTCTCACCGTGGGGGTGTTTGACAACGGGCAGATTAATAGCTCAAATGGTAACAAAGATTCAAAAATTGGAAAGGTTCGAATCCGGATCTCAACCCTGGAAACTGGTCGTGTTTACACGCACTCTTATCCCTTGCTGGTGCTGCACCCTTCTGGTGTCAAGAAAATGGGAGAATTGCACTTGGCTATACGATTCACGTGCACATCGATGGCTGACATGATGCATTTGTATTTTAAACCTCCCTTGCCAAAAATGCACTATATTAAGCCACTTAATATTGTGGAGCAGGAAAAACTGCGACACCAGGCTGTCAATATTGTGGCAGCTAGGCTCAACCGTGCAGAACCTCCTCTTAGGAAGGAGGTTGTTGAGTTCATGTCTGACACGGACTCTCATCTCTGGAGCATGAGGCGTAGCAAGGCAAATTTCTTCAGATTGATGTCATTTTTTTCAGGAGTTCTTTCACTAGGGAGATGGTTAGGGGATGTTTCCACATGGAAGCATCCTGTCACAACAGTGCTGGTTCACATCCTGTTTCTGTTGCTT
This sequence comes from Leucaena leucocephala, assembly GCA_037074615.1. Classification (NCBI taxonomy): domain Eukaryota; kingdom Viridiplantae; phylum Streptophyta; class Magnoliopsida; order Fabales; family Fabaceae; genus Leucaena; species Leucaena leucocephala. The sequence continues at coordinate 165,643 of CM073552.1, forward strand.
GTTTGTTTCCCAGAACTTATCCTCCCAACCATATTACTCTACATGTTTGTGATTGGAATGTGGAATTGGAGATTCCGCCCGAGGTACCCTCCTCACATGAACACCAGATTATCTCATGCAGATGCCGTGAGCCCAGATGAGCTTGATGAGGAATTTGACACATTCCCAACCTCAAGAAGCCCGGATGTAGTTCGATGGAGGTATGATCGGTTGAGAAGTGTTGCCGGGAAGATTCAGACAGTTGTTGGTGATATAGCTACTCAAGGAGAGAGACTTCAAGCGCTTTTGAGCTGGCGTGATCCTCGGGCCACCGCCATTTTCATGACGTTCTGCTTTGTGGGGTCCATTGTGTTGTATTTGTCACCCTTCCAGATGGTGGTGGTTTTAGGTGGATTTTACCTGATGAGGCACCCAAATCTTAGGCAGAAGACACCTCCAGCGCCTGTGAATTTCTTTAGAAGGCTGCCAGCTCTTACAGATAGCATGCTGTAGACTGTAGACTGTAGACTGTAGACTGTAGATGTAGTTTCTGCTGCCATTATGTCTAGATGTGACTTGTGTTTTGCAATGCTTGTAAAAACCCTTGGGGCTATACAACGGCGCCTTTTAAGACGAGTTTGGTTGCAAAATTTTCTAAATGTTAAGGAAGCGAATTGTTGCAGTTCAATTTTCCATATTATGAAATCTGTTGGTCTATAATTCAGGATTATGAAAGAGTTCCGAGTTGGATTTAGAAGTTTATGAAGTACCATGGGAATGAGTTACATATACAATCTCACTGTCCCCGCCCCACTCCTCGCGGAGAAAATGACTTTTAAGGACCCTTTGAGACAGATTATTTCGCCTTAGTACTTTGACTTTGACCCTTCAATATATTATTTGTTCTTGATAGGATGTTTGTGGGTTTTAAATAAATTTACATCTCACGTATTGGAAGAAAAACAGAGAAAAAAAGTAATGTTTCTGGCAAATAATTTTCACATTGTGCATTATGCATAATGTTCTTGAAAATACATGCTTGGCATACATTATTGTGAAAATACATATCACTTCTCGGGACAACACGGAAAAAACATCGGACCCTTCAATATCGAGCTGGCCCCAGTCTTTCTTGGGCACACCCAGAGCCTTCCAGACTAGAACCATAGACCACATTATTAGGGCATGGTGGCTGGAAATCATGCTCTTCATCACAGCCTTTTGTGGAGTCACACTCGTCCACCACCGTTGCCTTCACCCTCCTTCCGTTGCCGAAGATGAGGATGCTCTTGTGGCACCTCTTCTTGTGGTTGGACCATCCTGTTGATGGTGCCACTGCCGGCGTGTCATCTGATGGCCCTCCCCGTCTCCTTCTCTCTCAAAGCTGTTCAGAGTTAGAGTGGCCTTTGTCGGCTTAGTCACCGGCGGCGAACACCGGAAGATGGCGTAGGACTGGCCTTGTTTACAGCAATCTGAGTCGTTCCCTTTTGCATTTCCAGGTGGCGGCTTCTTCCCCCTTAAACTGCCACTGGCTTTGCAGGTACCAACTTCAGCAGCAATCTGCAAGCAACAACTTATTACCACAAGAGAGAAGAAGATTAGAACAAGACTTGAAGCTCTTGACGTGCCAAATGGGACCTTCATCCTCTTCTCGATCGACTTTCCAATGGTGAGATCTGCAGAAGAGAGTTCATGCAGTTGGGTATATATAGACGAGAGATAACCCTCCTTCTAGAGATTAATCATTCTTTCCTTTTTTCATAAATGCATACAAATAGACACCTCATCACTTAGTGCACTTTCATGGAAGGAGGAGCATAAAAATTAAAAAAATTACCAATAAATATTTTACAGCACAGTCCCAAAATTCATAGACAAAATTTAAATATATAACAAAGCGTCTAAATATGTAAAACTCTATAATCATGGGCTCGTGTAATTAATTCTACAAGCATGAGATTCACTAAAGTGGCATGCTACGTACGATTACCAATAAAATAAATGTTTTAAAAAAACGCTCCTGATCTGAAACATAAGTGACCAATACCTACCTACATCATATAGACCAATAAAATTGGTTAAGGTTAATAAGATTTATCTATTTTTATATTTGCTCTTGATTAATATTAACAGTCAACATTTCTCTTCTTGAATATCAAATTTTCTTTATATTCTTATTAACAGGGGCATTTAAAAAGAGATATTTAATGACTCAGTTATTTATAATTTCTTTCAACTATATATATATATATATATAAACACTCCAATAAATACCTTATATTTAAAACCAAAGGTAATAATATAAACAAAAGAAAAGCAGCTTGAGACAGGCTATATTTATCAAATTATACCACAATTCATTAACCAATATAACTTCCTACAAGATTATATAGATTTTGAAAGTGCATGGCGATGACAGTTTATGAATGAAAGGGACTGATGATTATGATATAATATTAATATGATGAAAATGTGGGCTATTTTAGAATTAATACCCGTTAATATATATATATAGGGATTGTTGATAGTATCACCAACTTTGACGTTACTGAGTCAAAAATTGGGCGGTTAATGAGCCTTCATGGTCATATGGAATCTAACTAATAAATGAAACATGCCAATGAATTTCCAAAGATTCACAAAAATTTTAATAAGTTCTATATATACATACACACAAATAATATAAAAAAGAAGGCACGGCTGCAATTAATGAAAGAGAATTGTTGTGCATGGGAATACTATTAGTTGCAACATATATAAACGTGTAAAGGCAGGGGGAATTAGCTAGCATGAAAAAGAAAAAAAACATGAACACGTGGTACTAGGTAGAATTGAAGTAGCCAGCCATATGATATATATGATTAATAGATTTGTGTAATTATTGTTAGAGAGGCTTAAAAACGATGAAGATTTTGATGCATATATGTGGATGCAGACAAAAGTGTAGTCATTTTCATTTCCCATCTCGTTTCTACCCATCCTATGCTTCAAATACACAATCTAATCAAGGAACAGCAATTGCCTAGAGCTGCTAATGTTACGTTGTTGATAGAATCTGTCTTGTGTTGCTGATAGGCAGGGCATCTATATTAATTACGAGCACGTACAGGAGCAATGAGAGATTCCAGGCGGCTGATTCTTTCTGAGACAAGAATCCTATATTTGCAAACCAACATAAATTCCTGAGCCATGCATTGCAAGGGGTATCTCTTATAGTCCTCATAATTTGGATTTTTCTCGTTGGAATAAGATAAGTATATATGCTACAATAATCATGTGTTAAAATCATTTTCCATTAACCTGTGTGGGAATGGGTAACGATCGAGGTCGAAAACAAATGAGGCTATGAGGAGTGGAGGACATCCCATCTTAATCTTAAAGCTCAAGTTGATGGGTCCTTCAATTTTATTATATATATTCAATCAACACATCAAATTAAGTTCATTTACGTTTAGACATTTTAACAATCTCATCTTCAAGTGTGAGTCTATTAGCCCCCCATTAAAGACATCACAAACACCAAGTCATTATTACAGACGGCGAAATAGGGTTAGTCCCATTTTTTCGCTTGGCACACACAAGTCCTTGTTGCTTCAAGCTAATCCCATCTTTTATTAGCTTCCAATGTCTATGCAATGACGGACTTTAAACGGTATCTTTTTACAAGTTCCGAATGAAACAAGTCTCGTATACTAATAAAACACTATATTTTAACTCAAAACTTTAATGCTCAAGTTTATAGGCCTTTCTATTTTACTTCTCCATAGAACTTAATTAGAGAGTTGATCTTAGTCCTAAATATAAAATATTTTTCTCATATTTATCTATATTTTTCTAAATCATCTCTATTGATACTCTATTGGGGTGTGTTTGGTATGAGGGATTTGGAAAGAAGGGATTTTGTTCATTTTCCTAACACCACAAAACTTTTAGGAGGGGAAGAATTTTTTTTTTAAGATTTTTCCTCCTCTCTCCTCCCCTTCAAAATTAGGGAGATTTGAGAGAAAATTAATTTTTTGTCTTATTTTGACAATAATATCCATAATATTCTTTTAATATCCCTAAAATACCTCTTCCGCATCTCACAATTATCTATATAGAAATATTTTTTTCTCCTTTCCCCTGTTGAATTAAATAATATACCATTAAAATCTCTCCCCTCCATTTTCATCAATCCAAACGAGATAATATTAGAATCTCTTCCTTTTCTTTCTCTCCCCTCCCCTCCCTTTAGTTGAGCCAAACACACCCTTGACAATAATCAAATAAGAGAGAGAGGGAAAGAATTAAGTAAGATAGTTATAGTATTTTAGAAAAAATATATTATATTAACTAATTTTTTTAATCTAATTAAATATATTTTATATCAAGGACAGAAAGAGTATTATATATTACTTATCCACATCGGCTCAAATTCACTCACATTTGGATATCATAACATTATGTGCACGCACATATACATATGTATATGCTAATATAACCGTATATGATAGCAAATATCCAATTTCTGCTTTGTAACATTATTTTTCAAGAAGCTATAAAGCCGCAATCAGCATATATATTTTATATTGTTCTGAGTTTGGCAAGCGATAGAGAAGCCGAACTTGAAGGGACTAATTGTGGGAAAATAACCTGCAATTGTTATTAACCAACTGAAATTGGATAGTAAATTCAGTACACACCGATCACAGTCACAATGAGAGAAGGGAAGAGAACTTCCCAAGAATGAGACCCCATCACTCAAATTAGTTATATAATCAATAATTGTAATTGTAATTCAAAAGCCAATCAAGCCCTTCAGGACCGCATAAAGAAGCTTATAATGCCAGCGGTCTTCAACTTAATTTAAATGTGTGCATCCATATATACATGCATAATTATATGCTAGCTAGTGATCATGGACCCCACATCAAAGCTCCTTAATTTGAAATAAGTCAATTGGCATTGACATGCATGCTACATCAGAATTCATTCGTAGGAAGGAAATGCATATTAATATAAAAGAAGCAGGAGACCCATTATATTAGAGGGGAAAGTTCCACTGATGAAGCCGATCACATATACAGAGAAAAATATTATTTTAAAAGATCTTAAATCGATCAATATTTTTCTGAAAGACCAACATGATAAAGTCACCATTGATATATGTTTCTCAAGTTACAACTCATAACATGTTAAAAATATTTTATCCACGAGATTGAGTTGTAACTTTAAAAATATACCAATAACAACTTTGAAAAGCAACAATAATATTGGATATAAATCATTACGTGGAACTTTCCCTTCTTTAGTAGCAACTTCTGACATGTGTTGTGTCTTCTTTATGATCCGCATAAATATTTTCTATAAATTTTAAACCTACCTAAAAACTTCTCTTTACCTTATTCATGCATGCATGCACGAGAACTTGTTGTCTATGCATCAGACCATTCAACCTCAAGCTCGCCCCAGTCTTTCTTTGAAACACCCAGAGCCTCCCACACTGCTTTAGAAGCGCCTACCACGTTATTAGGGCACGGAGGCTGGAAACCATGTGGTCTGAATCACAGCCTTCTGTGGAGTCACATTCATCAACCGCCTTCACCTTCTCTCCATGTGCCACCACCGGAGTGTCGTCTGAGTGAAACTTGTTGTCACACTCTGATGGCCCTCCTCCGTCTCCGCCTTTCGCGACGCTGTTCAGAGTTAGAGTGGCCTTCGTCCGCTTAGTCACCGGCGGTGAACAATGGAAGATGGGGTACGACTTCCCGGCCTCGCAGCAGTTGTCCTTGCATTTTCCATGAGGCTTCTTCCCCGTTAGTCTGCCACTGGGCTTACAGATGCCACCATTGCTGCCAGACCTTGACGCCAGACTCGTCACAAGAAGAAGAGAGAAGATGAAGAAGATGATGAGAGCAGGATTTGAACGTTTTGAAGTAACAGGTTGGATCTTCATCTTCTCTCCTTCCCTATGTTTCAATGATATATAGATGAGATTGATATGATTGTGCAGAAAAGAGCCTGTGGAGTAGGGTACTTATAGACAAGGCACAACCCTCTTGATCGTCAAATAAGTTGTCGTTTTTATTGTATAGTTCTTGTGTTATACGTCCATATCAATCTGTGTCCGTCCCAATTAATTAAGTAATTTGACCAAATTACAAAAAAATATTCATACGGCACACGAGGAGAAACTGCTATAACTAAAAATTGAACACGTAATATACATCTAAATACACCATATATTTATGTTCTAATTCATTAATAGTTAATTATGTTTCTGTTCCTATAGTGTAGAGGTTTATTTTTGTTTGTAGGCCTTAGTTTTTTCCAGGAATATTATTGCGGTAACAGAACTGTTAATCTGTTATATACCAAACGTAGCCAGTTGAAATACGCTATAGCTTTGGCATATATATTTGAGCTTTGGTTGTAATGAATGTCCTCTTGCACATGAAAACCCACTTAAGGAATCTAACTTATTGTAAGCTTGCCATATGAATTTCCAATGATTCATAGAAGTTCTAAATTCTACTTACGGGAAAAGGGGATTTTTCGGGTGAAAACTCTATCTAATTGCGTGCAATAGAGAAAAAGACCTGCAGGTAAGTAAAAGTGATCCAATTCAGAAATAGACTTTTGTTACGATCAACACTTGAAAATTCCAAAATAATGAAAACTGATCGAATCAATTTAGTTAGTTCTTCTGAATTCCTGATTTCTTTTAGTTAATCAAACTAATAATCGATATAATATAAAATTTAATCTTCAAAGGCCTGTATTTTTATGATTATTTGATCATTTCTAAACATGTGGGCATTCGATTTATAACATAATAAAAAGAATATTGTCTATTTACTCCATTAGTTCAATTACAGTTAAACAATAATTTATGGCGGATGAGGACGAAAAAAGGATATTGTTGTTCCTAGTTCCTATCCACCCCACGCTTGAAGCTGCCAAAAGATTCCAGAGTAGCTACGTTATTCTAGCTAGAATCTGTTGCTGAGATTGAATTGTTTAATTAATTATCTGTATGTTATTATTACCACCACTCCAGGGCTGTAACTTCTTTCCATACTGAAGATGATGACAAAATCCCTCGCGTACAACTTCCAGTTTCTGTCATATGCTGTTTTGTTAATAGAAAACCCTCGAGACCTCGAAAAGGAAAAAATTAGAATGCTTGTTAATGTTAACTTGCCCTAATACAAAACGTCACCTTGGATGGGGAAAGTTAATCAAAGGTAAACAGCAGACATGTATTTATAATTTCATAACTCGTGAAACCAAACCAAACGATTACTTAGCCTCCCATGGTCTGCAATGGCACATCAATTATTTGAAAGGGACGGGAAGAAAATGATCATGTAAGTAGCCAAATCTCCAACTTGTCAAGGAAGAAATAAATAGTGTCCACATGGAACTTGAGATCTTCAAATTATAAAATTCCTAAAAGCTACAAGAAGATGAGTATAACAATCATGAGTGGAAAAGTGAAACACTTGTCAATTCCACAAGTCAGCTTGCTTCTGCTCCTCCCTGTAGATCCTTACCGTTCTGTCATTACCGCTACAACGAAGCTTAGATGAGTGATCCATCACGAATTCCTTCTGAAACTTATGTACACAGTGGCACACTAGTGTATATCATAATATGATGGCTTGTCACCCACGCATTAAATCGATGTCAACATGGGAATTACGCATGTCCAATTGACGAGAAGCAGCCGGCCAGGAACTCATGGATGAAGCTTGCGTGAGATTTTGATTAGGTGAAATGCTGTTCAATGCAGATGGATTATGAACCGAGTGTTGCTGTTGTTGTTGTTGATGATGATGATGATGATCTGATTCCATGGCTACTTCTGCTTCTTCTGCAGCTTCCTTTTTCTTGCTCTTTGTCTTTGATCCACCGCACATGAAGCTCCCAACTATCACCTGTTGTAGTCATCGTGATTGATTCAATGTAAGCCATCAATCAAAGTGCAATGCATTCAGTAATAGGGAAAAGTGAAGAGAAGAATTGTGGTAATCAAGGGTTAGCTAGAAATTATCAGTGAAGTTTGAGGATATAATATCATTTTGGCAAAAGTGAAGATGCAGTGACCTGAACAGGACTTGCTGCAATCAGCAGTCCACCGACCCCACCACCAATGACACGGCCATCGGGACTAGCTAGCGAAACACTAAGACTGCCAGTTCGATTGCGAGAGCCACCACTTTCAGTGAGCAAATAAGAGCCCGATAGGCACAATATCTCGAAACGGCCCTACACAAGCCAAAGTATACCGATAATCAAAATTATTGATTTCACCCAAAAAAACAATATTGAAATGACCAAGCGATCAAGAAGGATAGTTAAAACTGAAAGTGTTTTCATTCAAAATGTGTGAGTAAAGCTAAGATAGCCAAAAAAAATTCAGCCAGCTTCTTCCTTCCTTTGAAAAACCAAACACAGAAGTCAAGAATCCCTAGAAGTGGCATTAATAATAGAGTGTAAGGTCAAAACACCTCGTATGTGACAGTGCCACCCGAACTTGAAGGCTGTCTAAGCGTCACATTGGAGACAGCACCGTTCGCTGACAAAATGCATATGGCTCTAGGTCCTTGCTGAGAAAATGCCATTATTTTTGTTGCAATGTCCTTCAGTAAAAAAAAATAAATAAATAAATCTTAGACAACAAATGAGGCTCTCACTTTTATCACAAGACTCCTGCCTTAATTTTCCCGTTTGGAAAGAAAAAAATTAGTCATGAACATAAGTTTAATATTAAGTGGTATTTAGCCCAATCATTATGTGAAGGAGTCCATTGAAAATAATGTCTCATTTGTCAATACTCAATAGAACCTCATGCAAATAAGGAAACACGTTCCGATAGAAACTCATGAGATACTTTTAACAAAGAACAGGGATATCAACACAAATTCACCGAGAAGATTGAGCCATACCTCTCCAACTGCAATGGTGATGATATGAGGAGTAAATCCCATCCCTGCCGAACCAGACATCAATTCGCCTGGCAATAACACTCATAACATCAATTTTTTTTCAAACAAAAATGTTCAACATTGAAAATTATTGTAATCTAATCAACAATCACAAACAAAAGTAAGCAGGTCTTATTATGGTCATTTGACTAGTTTAGAACATGCCCATAAAGACGTTTGCAAAAACATTTATTTAACCCTAAGGGAAAAAAATCGATGATGCGAAAAATACACAAAATGGCATAATGATGTCAATGCACTGAACAGTTTATACAATAACAAATCTCAGAGCAATGGCAAAACCCAAGAAATATGAAGCCACATTGATGCTCATTCATATCACCAGTTCCCATGAGATTTCATCCATTCGCCTGTCTAACACAATGTTATCAATGTTTTTCACATCCAAAACAAACATTTTTTATTAGTTTCTTTAATAGAAATCATATAAGAACTTGTTAGATGTTATAATTCGATTTATTGGATTCTAGTAGTGCAAAAGAATCAGTAAATCCTGATATGATAGGCCTTCCACTCCACTACTAATGTAGTGTCTGGCTACTGACTAGGTCTTGAATTAAGTTGGATAGACTAGGTCATGAATTAAATTGGATAGGGATAGATATAGATCGGACAGGGATCAAATTCCAATTTTAGTTAGGGAAGGGTCGAAAAAAACTTTGTATACAGACTCCTAAAAGTATATGAGCGCTCCGGCATTTATTCAATATTAGTTAGATTGAACAGCTAATTGGCTTTCTTTTTTTATTATTATTATTTCTTTTTCTTTTCATAATTCTAAATTCTAAATAAAATATAAAATCTATTTAGAATTACCTTTTTTTAGCCTCTAGAGTCTATTTCTTAGTTCAAGATCCCATTTATCAACTGGAATCAAAGAATTAGTGGATCTGTTCCGCCCAAAATGGGAATGGGCTAGGGTTATGAAATTATAATCTATAATCTGATGATCGATTCCATGATTATAAGTTCATTCCATACCGGAACAGACCGGAATAAGATTATATACATTCTCATTATGAAAAGGGATAATTTGAGTGTAATTTTCAGTCATGCTTGTTACTTTCTTTGCATAATGAAGCAGAAAGAGTTAACCCATCATGCATTTGTATTTGCAACTCAAATAGGCTTCATGCATTTGTATTTGCAACTCAAATAGGCTTTCCAGTTGTTTGAACTATCAGATAGCCGTTGCACTCACACGTTCAGAAGCAGCTACAGTGACTGTTTGGTTTCTTTTGAAAGCATGGTTTCAAAAGTACTTTTGGCACAAACTATAGCAAAAAATTAAACAAACAACCATCAAATGTCCAAAAAAGCTTCTAGGGTAAACTATGATCATGGTTTCGAATAAACTTGTAGGAATAGCTTCTAGGTGGCAAAAGTGCTTTTGGACTATGTAATAACCACTTTGCCTCTGTTTTTTTCTCTATCATTATGCTCTTTTTGGTAATTTACCTATAAAAAAATCATTTTGATAATGACTATCCAAACACTTATTTCTTTATAATTACTTTTCTTCCAAAAACTCTTCTCCATAAGCTATTCTCTATAATCACTTTTAAATCACTTTTTCCCTATAAGCTCTTCTCCAGAAGCTAAACCAAAAGGGCCCATAATCTCAAAATCAATATGAAGTAGAAATTACAACTCTTTCCTCCCATGACGCAGCTTCGTAGGTATAATAAAGCATAATTCTATATACACAAATGACACAGTAAAAACATAATACTGTAACTAACTACTTACAGCATCTCTACTACATTTAACCCATAGATATTTAAATAGAGATAGGTTAAACAATACATCTCGATTAGTAAATGTAACCAAAGATTATAGAGTAAACTAATTGTTACTTGCTTCCAGTATACAATAACCTCCACGTGGATACCGGGAAGGTATAATGATATACACAAACTAATGTAGATTGAAATCATCGCATTTCAATCAAATTCTAGGCATATAGATTCCATTTCATCCAAAATTAACAAATATACATGGCTCTACATTAGGAATCAACAGAACTTTGAATTGAAAATAAAATTTTGTTGAGAAATAAAGGTATGGTCCATACCCATCATGCTCCTAAACATGACAAAACTAAAATGTTTTCCAAACCAGATACTGTATAACCTCAAATTATTTAAATACTAAAAATTTCAGCAGAGATTTACCAAGAGGGGTTAACTGCTGTTTCTTTCCAGATCCCGGAGGACGGCCTCTGCCTCGCTTCTGGCTTTGTGTCAATGCTCTGGGATGACCGGATGATGATGGAGTCAAGGCCAATGATACACTTCCATCTGGACCATATTTCCTAGGCCTTCCTCTCTTTCTTTTGACGGGCTCTCCCGGCGGTGCACCAGGAGCACCCACATTCACACCATGAGGTGAAATTGCTGAAGATTCTACTGCTAATGTGGATCCAATGCCGCCGCCGCCGCCTCCAATGCCAGGTTGAAATGGCAGATTGGGATTCGAGAGGTGCCGAATACCAGGAGAACCATGTAACTCAGCTTGTGCTCCACCACCACCTAGCCCTCTCTGCATATAGTAAGATGCGGACCCAGATAACGCCATATGGTCCCCTCGATCCATGCATTTACTTCAAATTCCTTTGCAAATTCTTTCACCAGAAAATTTCACCCCAATACTCAATATGCCAAATGTTTTCACCTAGCTCTGTTCTCAGGTACAGGACAATTACAGAAAAATATTTTAAAGAACAAAAAATGCAGGAACTAGAATAACATAAAATCAACAAAACACAATGTATAACGATCAGCTACTGTATCACAAAAAAAAGGGGGGGAAACTTAAAACAGCTTCAGCCGTAATTGTAGCTTGACCGCTCCATAAAAACAACTTTTAAGAGAACTTAGCAGAGAAGTTTGCTGATGATGGCACCACAATGAAACAAACACATGAACGTCTAAAAAGCCACAGGTACTAAGAAAAGGACCTGGACTGAGTCGCAACCGAAAGGTAGAAGATCGATCATGGAAGAAGATGGAAAGGCAAGAAGGCATCAACAAAAACAAGGAAAATGAATCACCTATCTCAAAGATCAATAAGTAAAGGATAAGACAAAAAGATAAGCTAATTTACAGCTTACCAAACTATAAGAATCAACAAAAAAGGCTTCACATTGAAGAAAAAGACCGAATGAACTGGAAAAGGTCGCTTCTTACCAACCCATCATAATCCTTAAACACAAAGCAATTTCCAAGACAACCCCGTAGACAGACAGAAAAGGCTCAACCTTTGACGCTAACACCCAAAAGAAAACCAAAAGTAGAAAATGCTACAAGTCAATTACATTCAAGATTTCAAATCCAGTTCTAACTTAACAGTGCTAAATGCCACAGTACAAGAAGAGAAACATGCAAAGAAAACTAGCCAGAATGATGTTCAAGAAAGAGATAATGCATCACAGAGAGAAAAAACTGAATCACAACAAACAGAAACAAGATAGAAAGAAAAAACCATACTGACGTTTTTGAAGGAACTCAAACTCTCCCCTTGTTTGAACAAGTAGAAGGCAGAGATGAGAGTGAGAGGAGCCCAGAATTGAGTTCAAAATGATGAACAGTTTCTTGGGAATTAAAGTGTGGTGACAGCAGGCACAGGGGAGGATGCCACTGTGTATGCGAAGGAGCAATTATTGCTACCTCAGTCCCAGTGCGTTAACAGCACAAGTCCTTATCTGATTGCATAGTTCCTAGAGCTGAGCTCTGTAAGTCACTCACTCTCTCTCTCTCTCTCTCTCTGTAAACTCCGTTTATCATTCTCTCTCTCTCCTATTTGAGGGAGTGATGATGATGATCCTAAGCTGTACTGGGATCACAGAGAGAAGCGAGAAGCGAACAAAAGTGGAACAGAAAAGCGCTTGGGCTTTGGATAATACTGAATATATTGATGAAAGAAAAATAAATAAATGGATGAAATAAACAAGACTTGATTATGGAGCGAGAGGGTGGGGATGTGTGGGCTCCACGGCCAACGGGGATTGTCAAACATGGTTTCCTCACGAGGGCGCGTGACAGATACTTCAACAGGACAAAGATCTGGTGTATACACGGCTCCCACTCAGGCTTCATTCATGTCTGGTTTCTATTTTCCTTTATTTCCAGGGGCTCTATTGAATTTGAAGCTCACTCATTTGCAGGACTCGTGGGGATTATCTATATATCAGAGATGTACTTAGCAGGAAGTAGAATGTTTTGTGCTCGCCTTAGTATAGATAATGATTAGAGGATTGAGATGAAAAAACAAACTGGCATTCCATTCATTATTGATGCGATCACCCCGTTCCCATAGAATTAACAATCCTTGCTTCCATATTGGGATTGAGTACGTAATCTGGGGTTGACTATTAAGTAGGCAGTTTGACCCAATGCTTTATATATTTATCATGATTATGACACATTACACTTATATTGATTTTCCCCTATGTATATTGGATATTTAATTCCAACCATAGATCAATTTTTTTCCTATAAATTTTATTCTCAATAAGAATGCTAAATCAACAATCAATAATCGGATAATTCATCTTATTAGTTACATTGGGGCTGTAATCAATTTATCTTGGTTAGATGAAGTACACATTTTTTAAAGGGTGAGGTGAAGCTACATTCGATTCATCCTCATCATTTTTGTATATATAGTCTAAGATTGACGTTACGATGAGTTACCTAAATTGTCTCCTCATCTACGCCACTATCGTCCCATATAAGAATAATGATCTTTTTATCTATTCTAATTTTAAAGGCACTTTAAAAAATAATACAAACAGGCTACTTTCATTTTTTTAGTTACTATCTCTATAAACCCAACGTATTACTAATTTCCTATTATATCTTTTTTTTTCACATTTCAAACAAGTCATATATAGGAGCACAAAGTCGGGACGAGGCGTATACTTGCGCTGCTATTTTGACCAGAGGGTCTTGTGCGTGGGAGAGCTTCCTAATTCATCTGAATAATATAACAATTGATACTATCTCTAGAGTCCTAAGCTAAACTGAGGAGTTAGATAAAAAAAAAAACTATTTTTATCTTAAATTTAAAATATTTTAATCTGCTTTATATCTCAAATCTATAATTTTTTCTCTAAAGTAATCCTAATTACATATATTAAAGAGATTACATTAATTAATTAAAATTAATTTTAATATATATGATTAAAGATGATACTCCCTTCATCTATAGTTATGAGGTCCTCTTTTGTAAAATAGCTTGCCCCTTTTTATAAGGTCTATTTGAGCTTTATCTAAAACTCTTAAATAATAAATATTTTTTTATCTAATTTATGCTTAGTTAATTTCCCTATACATTATTTTTTATCATTTTTCTCTTCATTCCCCTGTCCGTTACCCACTCGTAAATGGAGGTATATTTGAACAAAAATAATTATTTCTTACAATTTATTAATTTTAATTGTGTTTTAACAACTCAATTTATGGCTATTTAAATAGGTTTTCAGAAAATGTGAGAAAAAAGAAAAGAGCTTTTAGACAATTTTTGAAAAAAAAAATTTATATAAGAGTTTATAAAAAAAATAATTCTAAATAAATAAGTATTTAGATAGTTATTACTTATTACTAGAAAGATTTTTATGATTGGTAAATTATTAGAAAGAGTGTGAGATAAAAAAATTAAAACATCATTACTGTTCATCGTCTTCCCTAGCTTCCACGATCAGATCGAAGACCATCGCTCTCCTAACAACGAAGCCTCCTCCCTTCTCTTCTAGATTGAAGACCCTCCTCTTCTAGATCCATATGCCTATATCGACAACCACCATCATTTCCTTCTTTATTCACCTCCAATGAAGGGTGGAGTGATGGAGATGACAGCTCGATGAGGATGGCGAACGACGGACACAAAGTAGAAGCGACCGCAGGAGAAGAAACTATGCAATGACGGCGGAAGAGAGGGGAGAAAAAATAGAGAGTAAAAAAATAGGGACAAAATCGTCATTAAACATTACTCTTTTCTTGTTCTAGAAACTATTCCTATGAACTTATCTAAAATCATGTTTTAGGGCCTGTTTGGAAACTATGTAAACCATGATTTTAGAAGCTCTTTCAGCCAAAATTTTAGTTTTGGAAAATTTTAAAACAAACAACTATATTTTTCCAAAAAGGTTTCTAGATCAAATTATGATTTCAGATAAGCTGGTAATAATAGCTTTTAGAACAGTAAAAGAGATTGTTGACTGCTCAATTACTATTTTACCCTTATTTTTTCTTACACCCTCTCTCCTCTCTCTTATCTATTCACTCTTCTCCACCTTCTCTCCTATCTTCTATCTCTTTTTCACCCTCTCTCCTCTTTCATATTTTTAATAAAATCATACCCTTTATAATAATTTTTCAATTATAAAAGTCTTTTTGATAATAACTATCCAAACACTCATTTATCTCGAACTACTTTTTTTTCCCCATAAACTCTTCTCCAAAAGCTACCAAAAAGCCTTTTTTTTATAAACCATTTTCTAAAAGTTTATCCAAACACACACTTAAACTATAGTTTGATCAATAAAATTTTTTAGACAAATATGATGGTTTGTTATAAAATTTCTCTAAACTAAAATTTAGGTTAAAAATCAATTTAAAACTTTAGTTTTTTTTGGCAAACCTAACACATACTTAGTTAATGGGCTTAAAAGTATAGGGAGAGGAAGTGTTACTCATGATTAACTAAATTAAACTAATCAATTAATGAGAGTTATTACAGATAATAAAAAATAAATTTATATCTTATAAAAATACGAATTCGATTTTTACTATCGTCGTAATAACTCATTTAGTAAACGTAAGTTTATATAAATATTTTTTAAACTTAAAATTATATTTTGACTTTGGTAAAAATTAATGTCAAACTATTTAAATTTAAAGTTTTTTAATATTTATAGATTAATTATGTAATTGAAGGAGTAAAGAGAGGAATTGATGGCCTGTTTAGTAAAGTACCAAATTATGGTTTTAAAAGAGTTTTTGGCCTAAATGTTGGTTTGAGAAAATTTTAAAACAAACAGTCATATTTATCTATAAATACTTTTGGGTAAAACCATAGTTTTGAATAAGCTATTAAAACTAATTTTTTGAACAGTAAAATAGCTTATGGACTATCCAATTACTATCTTACCCCTATTTTTTCTTACACTCTCTCTCCTCTCTCCTACTTTTTCTTATACTCTCTCTCCTACTTTTTCTTATACCCTCTCTCCTCTCTCCTCTCTACCCTCTACCCTCTCTCCTCTCTCTTCTATTTTTTCTACCTCTATCCTCTCTCTTATTTTTAATCAAATCATACTATTTTTTTAATTTACCAATATAAAAAGTCATTCTAAAAATAACTATCTAAACACTTATTTATTTAAAATTATTTTTTTTTTTATAATTTTTTCTCTAAAAATTTTTTTCTATAAGGTATCCATAAATTTTTTTTTTATAATTTTTTTTTATAAATTTGGAATGGGATGGGAGGAAGCGGAGTGGTACGCGCCGTACCAGAGTGAGAGTGGGAAGGGAGAGATAGTCAGGTAGGTGTCGGGGCGGGAGGAAGTGTAAGGCACGGGGCAAGGAGGGGCGTGAGGGTGAGGCAGAAAGGAGCATGTGACTTTATCACTGTAGCTCTGGCTATTGCAGTTCTCCTATAATGACGTCGGCCCCACCCCCTCTGTCTCAAGTCCCAAATATCTCCTCTTCTTTCTCCTATTCGATAACCTCACCAACCCCCCTCGCCCTATCCATCACACATTCTTCCAACCCCCCCCCCCCCGCCCCCAAACAAAACCACACACACACAACAAACACCTTCAATATCCCTTCTATTTTACATCTATTATTTCCTTAAATTTAATAAACATGTAAAAATATATATTTTTTCTTAAAAGTATCCTGTATACAAAAAGCGAGAGAGTAATGAGATAATTATTACAATAATATCACGTGTAAATAATGTGGACAAAAATAAAAAAAAATAAAAATTCCATACATCTTTAATTTTAAATCTTTTTTTTAATGAAGCTTAATGAGTTAGATCTTAAAAATTCATATAAATCATAGTATACTTTTAAATTTAAAAAATACTTATAAAAATATTTATATATTATTTATTTACAACATCCTAATATTAATAGTGAGATTTAAATCTATAACTTTATAATATAAGTAAACTCTTTATTTAGGGAAAGAACCTACCTTTGTTAATAACGTTTAACTGTTGAATACTTAAAACTAGATAAATCAATAAGATGTGGTTGCCCTGAAAAATATTTCCTAGTTTCCTATGTGTTTTGAATTTTAATGATATTAATATTGAATGTCTCGTACATATTCATGGTACGTGGTGCGTGCATGGGTTAATACTATAATACTCGGCCAATGAAACAAAACATAGTCATAGATAATCCTTTTAAAGCCTAGTATTATATTCTCAAATTCATATTTCCTGCATCCTCTGCATTTTTGGTCAATTTTCCAATTTCATTTTCTTTTTTTGCGTGAATTTCTATAAATAAAATATCCAACTTTTATTATATAGAGATTAGGGGTATTTATGGGTAAGGCTGGGCAGGGCAACCCCCTGCTCGGTGCCTTGCCCAAAAAAAACATGGGCTGCATTTTGCAGCCCGATGCCCGGCCCTATCCGGTAAAAGTCTTAACCATTTTGGGCTGAGTATGAGCGCGCTAGGCGTGGGCGGGTTGGGCATGCCCAAGTTGTGATGCCATGCTTATGTTGTGAAAAAAATCTGTAATTATAAACTTCTAAAATAATATCATATTCATATGTCTTCAAGAGTTAAATAATATCTATAATCCATTAAAACTAAGGGAACAAAAAGATAATAATTAAAGTCTTGAAATTCATTGCATATAAAAAAAATATTGAAATCTAAATAGTTTATAATTACAACTTTACATCAATTTTTCAAATGTTGACAATGATGAAGTATCTAAAAAAAATAAAAAATAAAATATAATTTATAATGTAATTATATTATGATTAGTAAAGTTAAAAAAAACCCAATATAGTTATAAATATTAAAAGATACAACTCACGTACTTAACTACTTATATTTCTAAAATAACCCTTTAGTCACCAGTAACTATCATATTCTCCCCTCCAAGTGTAGTATCTAGGGAAAAAATTAAAAAAAATTAAAAAAATATGTGCTCATGGACAAGACAACCCCTTGCCCGGTGTCCAGCCCAAAAAAAATATAGGTTATATTTTATAGTTCCATATCTAATTTTACCTTATATTTATCGGGTTAAATATGATTTTTTTTCGAGGGTTTAGGGGAATATACCTGATCGCGAGTTTTATAACCATTCCTCATAGAGATAAGTCATATGCAAGACACATGGCGTAAGAGTAAGTTTTAAATATAGAATAATAAAATGAGTCCATGATTTTGTAATCAGATGATATGAGTATGACTGGACCTTTATTTTATCAAAATCATAATGATGGCATCAGCGGCCATGCGTTGACTCTTCAACACTTTTTCTTTAAAAAAAAGATGGCCACGATGCCACTACAAATATCCCTCTCACACATCTAAAATCAAAGTTAATTAGAAATATTCTACTCTATTTGGTAGGAGCTACTACGATACGAGAGAATTGATGTCTTGGCATAGAAAAATGGGGAATTAATGAGCCTGTTGATGTATTCTTTTTATAACTTAAAAACAAAAATAAATTTCACATTCTTCAATCATTTCTTAACTAAAAAAAAATGAATTTGTACCAGTATTCATATTAAATATGAACGATTAAAATTTATAAAGGAGTATTGGTGTAATAATAAAATTCAGACAAACCTAAAATTCCGCCGCTTAACTGCTCATCATTTTGATGAGTATCCTAATTTAAACAATTTATATATGATTTACACGGTTTAATTTTTTTTAATTGATATTTTGTAGGTACAAAATTATTTTTTAAACAAATGATAGTTAGTAGATTATATTTATTTTAGATCATGTACCCATTAAAATAATTATTTTATAAAAATAAATATAAAAAAAAAGATATTGACTGTCTAAATCAAATTTAGATAGTTCATATAAGATGATCTTAATGAGTACCTAATCTGGTTCCAAAATTCTTCATCCTAGCTTCAAAATAATAAAAAATATAGTTATAGTCGCGGCGCTTGGGAAATTATCTTAACTTTTGGGAATTTAGGTTTACGTATGAGGGTAATAAAAAACTCGTCTTGCCCGATATTAGTATCGCCTAGGAAGAATGAAGATTTTATCCTACCCTTAGATCGTAAGTGAATCTAACCTCTTTTTAAAAATATTGTATCAAAATAATAATAATAATAATAAAAGTTAATTTTCTTATTATAAACATGTCTCCAAAAATAATTTTTCTATCTTCAAACCATTAAAGATTCATTTAACGGACTGTATACATGGGTGGATGACTCAAGGTACTCATTGTTGGGAGGCACGCAAAAACCTTTACTTTTGATACAAAATATACTATTTATAAGAAATCATGCTATTCACCAATCATAAATAATTCAGTTTAATTATTTTCAATGTTCTGCAATGAAATTTATGCTTTCATGCATCCTGCGAATAAAAATCGGAGGATCCTTAGGTCCAGTCTCTTTAAGTTCCAGTAGCCCAATTATATCCAACCACCTGTCCTATTTTATCCATTCGGCAGTTAACCCCCACCATCTGTTAAGCCTCCATTACTGCAAAGAAGTCTGAAAAAAAAAACAAGGTTATTAAAAAGAACAAAAGAAAACTGTCCCCTGGTGCAATTAAATGCAGCAAGGATCCCTTTTGGGTATGTCCAGCGATAGTTGTTTCCTTCTTCTTCTTCCAATTTCGAAATTAAGTAAAGTTTCAAAACAATAAAATGGTCTTGGTATGCCCTTACTTGCAAATTTTGAAATCCCAGTAAGTTTTGATGGATCGAAAACTTGATAGGAACTAGGAAGATGGATTCATGTCAACTGCTCAACCCAACTATTGGGAATCCATCAACCGTGAGAGGAAAAACAAATAAAACAACAACAACAACAAATCTTTACAAGGTAGTGGCATGCTAGATATGAGCTTTCAAGCACTTTGAAGGAGTTCAGACTTTCGACCAACCGTTCAAGCTGTCGTATGGTCTTACGAAGTCTGATCAGAACTCTCAATGTCGACACCCTGGAGTTTTCTTTGTTTTTTTTTGTTCATAACATCCCCCCCCCCCCCAACCCAAACTTTACAGTAGCGGGGGTTTAACGATTTTGTGGGGTTAAATGAATGGTGATGGGACAAAATAGGACAGGTGGCTACTGGACATACTGGATTTAAGAGACGGGACCAAAGTATTCTCCATAAAAGTAATTAGTTGTATGTAATAAAAAGTAATAAATTTTTGTCCTCTGTTTAAACTTGTTTGTTTTGGATTTATTAGTTTCAAATAAGGAGTAGAAAAAAAGAAGCCTGTAAAGCAAAAGGTTAGAAACAAGCATGACAAGCTAAGCTAAGGTAGCATGAGCTAATAATATAATATACCACCTCCAGTCTCAGATATAAAGAACCTTTTCTCTCATTAAATAGAAGCCCCAAAAGATCCAAAATGAAACTCAAATCTATATCAATCTTGTAGCAGGCTCCAAGAACATGAACAGAAGGTAAAGTAAACTAGTTGCTCTTCATTTTAGAAAGGCAAAAATCATGGTGGTGGGTGAAACAACCTTCACCTTCTGAGTGGAGAGGCCACTAAGTGGTGTTTTTCTCAGAGATGGGCATTTGATGCTATTTGGTTAGCTAGGAAATCCTACTTGTTCATTTCCATATATTAATTAGTAGTAATTTTCAAGAACTTAATGTGTGTGTTTCTTTCCTAATAATAACTAAACAATTGTTGTTATGAGTAAGTAATCGCCCAATTCTGAAAGGACCAGCTACCCTTCCATTAATGACAATACAACCATAACTTCTGTACCTTAATTATAAGCAATCATCCCTCATTATTGGACCCATATTTGGCAGCTAATTCCACGAACCCTTTTGTTCCCTCAATATTATTCATTCCACTCCCACGTCCCTTTTGTTTCCAAAATTATATTTGACTAATTCACTCCCTTCCAATTCATATCCCTACAATATACTATTTCTAGTCCTAATTATAAGATCTAATTAATTTTTTTAAATAAATTTAGAAAATAAAATAAATTAATTCGTTGTAATTAATATAATAACTAATTGATTAATTTAGATATATTGAAGAGTATATAATATGAATTCATTTTAAAATGTTATATTTGATAATAATTAATTTATTTATTTGGCTTCTTATATCTATATAAAAAAGTCAACTGAATCTTATAATTAAGATAGAAAAGAGTAGCTCGTTTTTAATATATCATATACATTGCTTTCGAATGCATACGTGTGATAATTAATTATTCATAGAAAAAGATGAATTTTTTTAATTAAATCAAATCTGGTGAGTTTTTAATCCTTTTTTACTTACCTTACAACTAATTTTTGTTATTAAAAAATAATTCTGTTCTTAAATTTAAAATCTACTTGTTTTAATTAGTTGAGAATAAGTGAACTATAATATATAAGCTTACGTACTTTTCTCTCTCAATATTTTTACTAACATCAAATTTTAAAGTATTTGAAATGTTTAACTGGCGAATAGGTGAGACATGCTATCATTTCGAGTATGTTTGATCTACGGGGAGTACCACTTTGTTGTATTCTAATCGTTGTGTTTGGAGAGGTATCCTAATTTCTAGGTGCCTAAGTTTATGTCTGAGGATAATAGACAGCTCTTTCTACCTAACATTGGTATCGTCTAGGAGGAAGGGAGATTTCGCCCTATTCTTTGATCATGGGTAAACTCAACCCTTTTTCAAAAATTTTTGCACAAAAAAATAAGTTTTTGAAAGGTGGCTGAATTGGGCCTCGTGGCCCGTTTAATTTTTTTTTGTTGCCCATCTGGTTCACCAGAGCTTTACCCTGACTACATTCGGACCCGACCCGCGTCGCGCACCTGGCTATAGTGGGTGAGTCTCCCAACAGAAATTTTCTGCGTACGCCAAGGCTCGAACTCGAGACCTCGCTTAAACAATACTGAGCCGCTTACCACTTGGACTAACCCTCATTGGTGGCCCGTTTAATTATTGTTGCACAACATCATCAACTTTGAGCTTCTACCCTCTTATATTAACCCAACTTTAGGCCTATTATATTAAAAAAAAACCCAACTTTAGTCCTATTGTCACCAAATTCACTAATTAATGACAAACACTATTCACAATTATTCTTCTTTCATTAAGCACAACACAACATTGATTTATGTGCCCAAGGTGTCGCTTTTGTGGTTAAATATCATAAGCTTTTGAAGCAATTTCTCTTTCTTTTAAAAAAAAATAGATGGAAATTTTAAAGTTTAAAATCAAATAATTAAAAATAGAGAGAGGAGATATAAATACATTATTGATAAGGTGATGTTGGTCTTTCTCTTTTCATCTTTTATTATCCTTTTATTAAAAATAATTAATTCATACTCTAAGTAGACATATTTTATTGTAAGAGTATAAATATTAATTTATTATATTATAAAAAATTAATTTATTCTGTTAAATTCTATTGATTATATTATTATTCTTCTAATCTTATTTATAAACTTTAAATTTGTGAATATAATTTTTTTATAAGCTTCATTTTAAGTTTATCTCAATATTTATTATAATTTTTTTCTAATTTTACTTATAATTAATTATATATCTTTCACTCTCTCTTATCTTTTTTTTTATTTATTCTCTCTCATCCCATTTTCTATTAATTCTCTCTTACTTATCCTCTTTATAAATAAATGTATAATTAAAAAATTATTTTTATATATTTATTATTTTAAATTATTTTTAATTAATTTCTTGATCAACCAAATTATTTATTTGAAATTTATAAATGGTAGTGGTGGGTATTTGATATGATGAGCTTCAATTATCCCATTCTTTCTGTTTAAAATCCCAAAACAATTTCGATGATACTTGTTATGGCGGGGCAATAAAATATATCACCAAAATCCTTCTTATTCTGCTGCTGCCTCATTAGCTCTTCAGCTTTGAGCTTTTCAACCAACATTGTTTTTCTCCTTATTAACTGATTTTAATTCATGTAATATATCATTTTTATATTTTACTTGATCTGTTGGAAATCGAAGGCGGTGAAGAATTGTTTCGGGTTTTTGGAAATATTGATTTTCAGAGAAGAAAAGGATCAGGGGGTTTGATTGGATAGAGGAAGAGACTTGAACTTGCGGATAACGAACGATGTTTAGGACAGAAAATGTGGATCTTGTAAAGCCATTGATTCGATCGAGAAAGAGGAAAAATATGAAAAGGTGATTATACATTTTACCTGCTCAAGGTGGATCAACCTGTTTTGCTTGCCGTTGGAGAAGAAAGAAGAAGCTTAAAGGAGAAGTAGCTTTTTCGGCAGGTTGAAAAGTGGCGCCTCACTGGATATATACTATTTAGTTTCAAAACTTGAGTAGCATTTTGTGTGGTAGTTAAAGTCACTCACTAAGTTGACTCTGAAAAAGGAAATAAATAAGCTGAGAGATACTATGAAAGATACTAGAGGTTAGGCGCTGTCATATGATCTTATGTATCTTCACATCTGATTCCATTTACTTTTAAAAATTAGAAACTACTGGTAGGTAGGTTATCACATTTAAGAGCATCTGGATTGGTGTTCTGGCTCTTTAAATGCGTACATACATGTTTAACAATGCGAGATCTTTCACCGGGGGAAAAAATAAAAAAACAGAATTCATTCTCACCCTTGTTCTTAACTGAAGCAGTTTCTGATCCTTTCTGATCTTTGTTTCCTTCCTCATCTGACTAAAAGGTTCCTGAGAGTAGTGCTCCTGAAAATTAAGTACAGAATCTACAGATTCTGTTTTAGTTGAATGGAATTGGTTAAAGAAAACTCTACTATAACCCGAATGTTGATTAAGATCATTCTATTGAGTTTGTTGGTTTACCTCTTACCTTCATTGAAGCAGAGTTTTATGGTAATTTGCAGGGGTCTCTGGCTCCAGCATATGTTAGTGGACAATATAGCAGGTGCATACTTGCTCAAGCTTTGGATATTTTTGTGGCCAGTCATTTAAGCCCATTATTGAGGTAACTTCTACTAGAGCATAAGGTTTATATACTCCAAGTGGAGCTGGACTGGACCATAGCACTTCTGTTTATATTCAAGAAAGTTACATCTCTGAAAGTGGAAGATTCTTTTATAACTTCTGATCTAACTTTAGCACAAGAAAATGGGAATTCAGTGCTCCACACTCATTCCATGTTGTGTGAATTCACAAGTGAAGGCATCTGCTCTTGAACCTTTTGATGCTGGTGGGTAAAAGTAAGACTACTTAGCTTTCTGTTGTGAAAAGAAATTATGGCTTATAGAACTGTTTCAATGATCGTTTTGTTCCAGTTAATGAGGATACAAGCGAGACCAATGACTCGCCTGCATTCCATGAGTATACATTTGAGCAGCTTAAGAATGCAACATCTGGTTTTGCTGTGGAGAATATTGTATCTGAACATGGGGAGAAGGCTCCGAATGTTGTTTATAAAGGGAAGCTGGAGAATCAAATGAGAATTGCTTTTAAGCGGTTCAATAGAAATGCTTGGCCTGATGTCCGGCAATTTTTGGTACGTATTTTGTTTTTCAAAATAAAATCTTCGACCATACTCCTAACTGAATTTCTTCTGTTCATGACTTTGCACATCCCCAATGCTTGGTATTAAGACAATGATGCCACACACTCACAAACAAAGGCCACAAATACTTTTCACAAACAACATTTTCTGTCCTTTTTGGGCGAAGGGCTTAGTAAAGGTCCATAGTCCTGAGGGTTTTCTTCAGTTTTTCTTTTCCTGCTTTTGGGCAGTCATCCAAGTTCTTTTTTTTGTCTGGTCAATTTGCATTTATGAGAATGTACTTGTGCATCTGGCGCTTGACATTCAATTTAAATATGTCTTCTCTCAAGGAAGTTCACCACTGCTGAAAATAAATTCAGTTTTCTTGTTTCTCTTGTGCAAATCAATGGTGCCGTTATATTCTTCTACTCCTTTTCAGTTCCTATTGGTTAGAATGTGTTTTTTTCTTAATTGTAGGAGGAAGCAAGATCAGTTGGTCAGCTCTGTAACCAAAGAATGGCAAATTTGCTTGGTTGTTGTTGTGAAGGTGATGAGAGATTGCTTGTGGCTGAATATATGCCAAACGAAACACTTGCCAAACACCTTTTTCATTGTAAGAGCTCCTTCAATGCATACGCCATGTTTTCAGCTTAAGCATTCATTTTACCCTTTATTATTTTACTATTGGACTTATAATTGATATCTCATCAATTTATGACTTATGGTTTTATTGTTATCTTCTTTGTGTTGTGCCAATACTGGGGCCTCGTTGGTGTAGGATAGGGAATTAGCATCTGAACCACCAGAGTTCTTACTTTTTTTCCTTTTATTGGATATGGGATTTCCCATTCTCTGTCAATATTTTGTCTGTTACCATCTGGACTGGGGCAATCTCAAGTTACTTTGAAAAGTTTGTAAAGCATGTTATGATTATCAACATACAAGTTGGAACTAATTTTTTATTTCAATATGGACATATTCTGCAAGATTACTGTTATAGTTTTCTATATTTCTGATTAGTGAGAAGAGTTGTTTTCCCCCCTTTTAGGACAATGCATGAACAAATTAATAGGTTTAGGATTTTAGTAGATCAATCTGTCAAAAATTACATGCTAGGCAAAATTTATGTTTAACAATATTTGCAGTTTGCATCTTATGTAGTCCAGTATCTATATTGTCATGATTTAGTGTCGTAGAGTTGCTTTACATTCTCATACGTTTAAATTTCATGAGTTTCAGATAACATAGGCTTGTCTCTTACTTAGGGGAAACACAACCTATGAAATGGGCAATGCGACTGAGAGTCGTTTTATATATTGCGCAAGCTCTAGAATACTGCACAAGTAAAGGGCGTGCTCTCTATCATGACCTTAATGCATATAGGGTTCTTTTGATGAGGTAATTTTTTCTGTATCCTAATTTCATAATATGTAACGTTATTAGATTAATACAAATTATATGCTAGAATTTTGCAGGATTGTAATCCTAGGCTTTCAAGTTTTGGCCTTATGAAGAATAGTAGGGATGGGAAAAGTTATAGCACTAATCTGGCCTTTACCCCACCAGAGTATCTGAGAACTGGTGCGGAACACTTCTGTGCAGTTTTTGTTTTATTATATTTGTGGAAGAAAGTTATGCTTCATTTTCAGCTTCATTATTTCAAAACTAAATGGGTGTTGCTTTGACACTTTTACTATCATTAAGTGTTTTGAGTTGGGTGATTCAGAAATTATGATAGCTCTTCTTCCTTCTGCAGGGAGAGTAACATCAGAAAGTGTAATTTATAGCTTTGGTACTCTTTTGCTTGATCTTCTCAGCGGGAAGCATATCCCCCCAAGCCATGTAAGTCATCGTTATTAAAGGAAAAAGAGCCCCCTTCCACCCCCTGCCTCCTTCAAAAGCAAGAATGATTTGAAAAGAAAATCTGCTAATTTTAAATGACAAAAATTTGTCCTTCTAATCTTTAATTGGAAGATTCCATGTGTTCGTATTTATATCATATTAAGTGCTTATGCTTTTATATATTTAAATTGGAATATCTAATCAGAAAATTTGGAGCAGGCCCTTGACTTGATTCGGAATAGAAATCTTCAGATGCTGGCAGACTCTTGTTTGGAAGGACAGTTTTCTGATGACGATGGAACCGAGTTGGCACGCCTGGTATCTCGATGTTTACAGTATGAACCTAGAGAACGGCCAAATCCCAAGTCATTGGTGGCTGCATTGGCACCGCTTCAGAAAGAAACGGAGGTTGGTGTATTATTATTATGTGACTGTTATGCATAACTTAGATTAATAGTGGAAAAGCTTGGATTCATTTTTCCATATCTTTGCTATTATTTTTCAATTAAAATATTACATGCGGACAAACATTTTTAAAGGAGACAATGATGTATTACCAAGTTAGAATGAAGTTCATATGTTTTTATACTTTATAGAATAAACTAATCACAAAAACCTAAAAAGTATTTTGCTCAAGTTTTATCTTCTATTATACCTTAAACCTGGAACATACCTCTGGTATTTTAACTGCTTATGGCTCTCCATTAGGGTATTCTTGGATTGGGTGTAATAGAGGGGAAGGCCAAGGAAGTGAAGGTTTCGTTGGAACCTCTCCTTGTTTGAGAGCTTGTTGTAAGGTGAGAAGGAGAATGAAGAGTTTTCAGTGAACCTTTCATGATTCTCGAAATTTTTGGGAAAACTACTTCCCAGGATTATGGAAGGCTAAATGAAACTTGAACTTCATTCACAATCTCTTGAACAAAGAAAATGTTTCAACGAAATCTTCTATTCTCTTCCCTCAATCTATACAATGTCATCTATCTTCTTCATTCATATCTAATACACATGTACATGGAAACCGCGACACCAGTGCGTTGTTAGCTGATGTTCTACTACTTCCTGTTGGTTTTGTCTTGTTTTAAATATATATCTTTCCATTTCTCTCTAGGTTCCTTCACATGTCTTGATGGGTGTTCCACACAGCGCTACGTTCGCTTCATTGTCCCCACTTGGTGAAGCATGCTCAAGAAAAGACTTGACTGCTAAACAAGAAGTTCTGGAAAATATTGGCTATAAAGATGATGGAGTGACAAACGAGGTTCCTCTATCTAAATTTTATTTTACTCACTTGTTGGATATGCTTTTTTTCCCTCCACAATTTATAT
The DNA here is from genome assembly GCA_037074615.1 of Leucaena leucocephala. Taxonomy (NCBI): domain Eukaryota; kingdom Viridiplantae; phylum Streptophyta; class Magnoliopsida; order Fabales; family Fabaceae; genus Leucaena; species Leucaena leucocephala. Next base: position 193,478 of record CM073552.1, read on the forward strand.
TTTTCATTAATTTGTCCGATATCTTCTGATGTTCATCAATCAGTAATTTACGAGAATATCATTTTCGGTCTTCGGATGTATTAACGTGTGTATTTTCCTTTCTTGTACTGCAGTTATCATTCCATATGTGGACTGATCAAATGCAGGACACGCTAAATTGTAAGAAAAAGGGGGATGTTGCTTTCCGACAGAAAGATTTTCGACTTGCTATTGAGTGTTACACACAGGTAGATTTCTCACAGTATATAGTTGGACTTGGCACACTATTTATTTTTCAAACAAGTCGGTGTTGCCGTGAAGTTGTGTATTTCAAGTTATAACTCTAGACAGGATTTCTTGTTGGAGGGAATATCGACTAGACCCTTTTGTAATCTTTTCATGATTTTGAATGATAATGCTTCTGATTTTTATTCAGTATTCTGCATCAATATTCTAGTGTTCATGATAAAAAAATCGAGTTTTTCCTTTTGTATAGAAAATGTAATATTTAATGATCGCTTGTTGTTTTACATGCAGTTCATTGAGCTGGAACAATGATTTCTCCAACAGTGCATGCACAGCGCAGTTTATGTTATCTCATGAGTGACATGCCTCAAGAAGCTTTGAATGATGCAATGCAAGCACAAATTATCTCTGCCGTATGGCACATTGCATCATATCTTCAATCGGTGGCTCTCGCCAAGATCGGGATGGAGAATGAAGCTCAAGTGGCACTTGAAGGCGGCACAGCACAGGAAGCCAAGAGAAATGCAGGTGGTGGACCAAAGTAAGCGAGGAGCCTGTACAGAGAATTTCTTGCCGGTTGTATTCTGCATCATGACCACCCACAATCCAATTGGCTACAAATTTTTCGTGGGAAATACACAAGTTTTATCCTCAAGAAGAGTTCATATTTGTGAGAGTGAAGAATCCTTCAAATAAACTGTGGTTCAATGAGTGTTGGTAACATGTTGCCCTCGGGTTCTTTTGATGGTTTGATTGTGCACGAATCCACAGCATTTTTTTTCACCTATAAAAGAAAATCAAAATACATGAAAACGTCAAGTTCTTCTATTCAGTTTTGTAATTTGCGTTGGATTGCCAAACAAGATTTGCTTTTTCCCTACTTGTAGGATCCTGATGTAATTTGCTTCTGTTTATGTATTGATATTCAGTTTCATTAAAAGAAAAATATTTCCTTTTTCTCTTGTGCAAACCATTGAATGGAACACAATCATAATTTTCCATTCTTTTTTTTTTGATAGTAAAGAGAAATCAACTCAGTGCTTTACACGACCACTGTACTACTAGGTCGATCTAAATCCAAAATAATTGATAACTGTAAAGGACAATGCGGCATAAAGTGGAACCCTGTCATTGCCATCAAGCCTTGCTTCGCCAACCAATCAGCCGCGTTGTTGCACTCCCTGTTTGCAAACATAACTCTCACTTCCCACGTTCTATTCATGAGTGACTGAACTTCCTTAATTATTCCAAAGTCAGGATGACTTGCCTCCGGAGTCATATTGATTAACTCAATGGCGCTAGTTGCATCAGTCTCTAGCTCAACCTGTCGTTGTCTCGCGTCCCAAGCTAGTTTGAGGCCATGCAAACATGCCCATAGCTCAGCAGAAAGAGCGTCACTATCTTGAAGCCTGCATAGGAAACCTCCGAGGAACTCTCCCATGGCATTCCTCATTAGTCCTCCACAGGAACTGGAAAGAGCATTAGCGAAGAAGGCGTCGTCGACATTTATTTTAACCCACCCCTCCTCTGGTGGTCGCCATTTTTCTCCAATAGTGAATCGTGGTGCTCCTTGAATGTTTGCACCAAGAAGATGTCGTTGTACTGAGTTAATGCCAACAAGGATCGCCTGGGCATTTGCTACGATGGCGTCGTTGCTCACAGTCTTACCTTCAAAGATAAGAAGGTTTCTGCGTCTCCATACCCACCAGCATATAACTGCGAACAATGCTTTCCAATCCTTACTACACCCATTCTTACCGCTAATGTTCCACCTCAGCCATTCATCAAAGTCCAAGGCACATAAATGTTGCCACGCCGCTGTTGGAATAAGTTTCCTCCATAATCGTTTAGTCTCATAGCAGTCTCTAAATACATGGCTGAGGTCTTCTACATCTTTCTTACACACCGGGCAACTATCGTCTTCTGTTAAGTTTCTCTGGCGTCGCCTTGCATTCGTCAATACACTTTTCCGTGCAGCAAGCCATAGCAGGGTGCGGCAGCGTTGTGGGATTTTTAACTTCCATAGTGGATCCCAAGAAATGCCAGATACCGTATCCACACCGGCAAGTTGTGCGTAGGCAGATTTCACTGAGAAGCTTCCATTTCTGTCGTGTTTCCACTTCACAGTAGCACCGAGTTCAATTCCAGTGTCCACCGCTTTCCAAACTCTCTTAATTCCTGCCCATATATTCGACCCACTTCTTGACATATTTATCCTTGGCACAAGGTCATCTCCACACCGATACTTGTCTCGAATAATCCGTACCCAGAAAACATCCCTCTGCTTCACAAGATTCCATCCAAGTTTCATAAGGTGAGCCCTATTCTGTAGTTTTGCATGCCTCAATCCGAGACCCCCTTTTAGTTTAGGACTGCACACTGCATCCCATGCCACCAAGGGTACTTTCCTAGACTCGACTGTATTGCCCCACAAGAAGCTTCTGTTCATTTTGTCCAGTTCAGTACACGTGCCAGCTGTTAACAATGAGGTTTGCATGGCATAACTTGGTATGGCAGAAGTGACCGACGAAATTAGCGTTGCTCTCCCTGCCAGCGATATAGACGTCGTCTTCCATTTTGCAAGGCGTGTTTTAACTTTTTCGATGACACCCCGAAAAGAATCATTAGAGGCTCTCTTATGGAGCAAGGGTACCCCAAGGTACTTTCCCAGATCCAAAGTTGAAGAGAACCCCAGACAGTTACTAATTTCTCCAGTCCTGTTATGATTCATATTGGTTGAGAAAAACACTCGCGTTTTTGAGAAGTTAACCTTCAGCCTAGAACACTGGCAAAACGAAGCTAGGCAATCTCTCACCAACTCCGCTTGTTGTAATGACGCTTCTGCAAACAGGATAATGTCATTTGCAAAAAACAAGTGAGAGATGGGGGGACCCTTCTTGGTTAATCGAATTGGTTCCCACTCCATTGCTTGCACCTTCTCCTGGATCATATGTGCCAATTTCTCCATGCATATTACAAACAAATAAGGAGACAAGGGATCACCCTGGCGAACTCCTCTAGAGGACCTGAATGCTTCATCCTTACTCCCGTTCCATAAGAGTTGTAAATTTGCAGACTTAATGCAACAAGATATAATTTCCACAAAGTGATCAGGTAGATGAAGTTCTCGCAAGCACTGGATCAAGAAATTCCAGTTTACCCTATCATAAGCCTTCTCAAGATCAATCTTGATTGCCATGTAGCCCTTCTTTGTATGCAAGTTCCTCATAGTATGGATCACTTCCTGGGCGACAATGATGTTATCTGAGCTATGTCTGCCAGGAACGAAGCCACACTGATTTGGGGAGATGATATGGGGCATAAACCTCTTCATTCTATTAGCCAGGATCTTTGTCACCACTTTATAAACAACATTGCACAAGCTAATAGGGCGAAAATCCTTAAAAGTTTCAGGAGCCTCTATCTTAGGGATAAGAACAATTAAGGTGCCATTTACTTCCTTAATATCATGCGGGTTGTCGAACAAATGTTTGATGAAGTTCACTAATGACTTGCCCACTCTACCCCATTGAGATTGATAGAACAAAGCATTAAATCCATCTGGACTAGGAGATTTCAGCGGACCCATATTGAAAATAGCATCCTTGATCTCAATCTCATCAACCCTCTCACAACACTGAAGAAAGAGCTCATCAACTGGGGGGTACGTGACGCCACATGTAAGGTCCTGCCTTATAGTAGTTTCTTCTAAGAATAGCTTAGAGAAATAACTCGTGGCCTCTCGTTTAATCCTATCCGTGTCATAACACCATTCACCATCGTCAAGCCGGATTGTATCAATTCGGTTTTTCTTCCTCCGACTATTGGCATGAGCATGGAATAACTTAGTATTTCGATCACCATAAATATTCCATTGTAGGTTCGCTTTTTGTGCCCATAAAAGAGACTCTTGTGCCATAATAGTCTCTAACTCCTGCCATAATTCCTGTTGTAGATCTTCATAGTGGCAGATTTTAGATCCTCTCTCTAAAGCTCTTGTGACTCCATCAAGGCGGCTCAAGAGCTTCTTTTTTCTCCCTTCTATGCGCCCCAAAACCCGTTTATTCCAAAGGAGGCAAGCATCAGTAAACTGCCTTAAGTTATCATTCCAACGCATACTATCATCCCATTTGTCATGCACGAACGTCTCAAAATCTTCATGTAAGACCCAGGACGCAATGAACCGAAACGGCCTGCATGGTTTCTCTATATTGATGTCAAGCTGCAGCAATATTGGTCGGTGATTGGATTTGAAGAAGGGTAGATGAGTGATTCTTGCATTTGGGAATTTCTCACACCATGATTCAGTTGCAAGAAACCGGTCTAACAGTGCCTCTGCATTGTTTCGCTTCCACGTGAAGCTCGGCCCCGTAAAACCAAGATTCAAGACATTTGACTCCTCAAACCAGTTATAAAACTCTCGATCAATAGTAGTACTATGAAGGGCGCTTGACTTCCGCTCACGCTCAAAAAGTGTCGCATTAAAGTCACCCCCGAGAACCCAAGGACCTGGTACTTCTCTCTCTAACCGACCCAGTTCGTGCCATAAAGAACGTCGACTAACCGGATGTGGACTAGCGTAGACAATTGTCATGTACCATTGATCGTACTGACTATTGCGTATGCATAAATGCATGAATTGTCGATGCCTCTCCAGTACCTCCACCTCCCGGACTCCTGCATCCCACATGCACCAGATGCCACCACTGTATCCCTCGGCCTCAATATATGTAAAGTCTTGAAAACCAAGGGAGCCAATCCTTCTTCCAGTTTTCTCATTATCCGCACGAGTCTCCACTAGAGCAAGAAAATTCAGATGATAATGTTTCCTGATTTCCTGTACTAGGCGGGGAAAAGTCTTTGAGCCTGTTCCCCTTGAATTCCATATCATGTAATTCATAAAAGAACAGGTGTAAGAGTCGGTGAGTCTTGCATGCCCCTCACCTGCGCACCACCCATATTTAATTCTCGCTCCATATCCTGCCTTACGTTGGTTGGCATGCCCTGTGGATCTAATAGGCCGGCTTGAGCTTCGTCATTTGCACTTACTTCAGACATAGCCATCTCCTCAACCACGGTCCCACTAGGCTCCTGGCCTATACCTCCCTTGGGTTCACTACATTCCCCTTTCACGTGCCTCTCTTATAAGGCTGAGAAGGGGTTATAGTCTTTCATGGGGTCATCATTCCTGCATCCTTTCTGTACATTGGGCTTTGTCTTTCCTACCCTATTTTCTTTCCCTCTTAAGACGGGCCTCTCAGCGATTTTCCTCTTCGAGCCCACCATCATCCACCTTTGGTTAGTACTAGACATATCTCCACCAAATTCTATAGTGTGATTTTCAGATCCCGAGATATGTTCCCCTTTATCCTTATGTGCTCCTACCGGTCGATAAACATTCCTCACAATATCCTTCTTGTTTAAATCCCCCTGATTATTAGCGTGCTGGTGGCTGCCCATTACTTTTTTATCACCCAGTTGAGTGCTATTCCCAGCTCCCCCTTTTCTCGCCTTATTGTTAGTTTCAGATCCCAAAATATCTGTGCCTGTGCCACGGAAATTCCGCCTAGCAAGTAGCTGAGGTCCCAAATGATCATCCACCACCGCCCTTTCCATCACCGTCGCACTTGCAACCGTCGGGATGCCAGCTGAGTCACCATCACATGGTTCCATTGATTTCCCCTGCGAAGGGATTTCCAGTACGGGGCACTCGTGTTTCTCATGCCCATAGCAACCACAATGGAAACATACTAGATGAAGTCCTTCGTAAACTAATTGTCTATCCTCACCCAAGGCCGTGAATGCAGTAAGTAATGGTTGTTGCAGATCAATTTCAACACAAATACGTGCAAATCCTCCCTTGTCATATATTGAGGTTGTTTGGTCCACCTTGATCTTTTTACCTATCATGTCTCCAATTAAGCCAAGGGACTCCACATTATAGAATTCCAGTGGGAGATCCGGGATTCTAACCCAAGCCGCAATCTTCTTCTGCGTGTCTGCCTTCCACGGATTGAAATTAGGCCGCCACCTTTGAACCACTAAATAGTGATCGTCAATCATCCAGGGTCCCTCTTGAAAGGCATAATCCTTGTCCTCCTTGCTGGAGAAGGAGATAATGTAATATCCATTGCTGAGAGGAGTCACTTTTATCGGATCCCTTGGTTTCCACATCCTGCGTACTCTATCAATAAGTACATGTCTTGGGACGTGCGCCCCCAACAGCTTGATAATCAGTGAATTCATCCATGGGCGGCACCATGCAGCGTACTGCTCTGCTGTCACCTTCAGAACAGGATAGCCAGGTCGTACCGTAGTCCCCTCCGTCTCCTCCTTATCAGATATCTCATTATCCATCACAGCATCTCCTTCTTTGGTAGTATGTTTCTTTGCAAAGAAGGATTTCCATCCCTTAACGATATCTTCCGTTTCTTCATGCTTCATGAGATAGCCACCATACCCTAAAGACATTAACTTCTCTTTGTACGACGGCGATGTTCTCCTCCGGCTAGAGTCCGCCTTCAGGTTTACGTCCTCCCTCCCAGCAACCTTACCTATATCTCCGCCCTTCCCAAAGACAAACTCCATCGGAATGTTCTCCGGCTCCATAGGCTTATCACGATCCGTTCCATCCCCATGATCTCCATCCCCGTCACCGTCGTTTCCTCCCTTCGCCCCACCTTCGTGCGTTCTCGGCTCCATCTGTGCCTCTGTTGCAGAAGACTTATAATTTTCCATTCTTTGTTATCAAGTTTTTCAACGAAACGTGATGGGTAAGATAAACCCCCCCTATTTTAGAAGCAAGTATTGCTATCCTGAATTTTGGAGAGTACCAATCAAAATTATGATAAGAACAACAAAATTATTTCAAGCGAAATATTATGATGGTAATTTCTTTGAAAATGGTATTGAAACTAACATATATATGCTTTTCTAATTAAAAAATATGGGAAAATTATTCATAAAAACCAAATTCAAAAACCATTTATTCTTAAAGATTAAGTACAATTATTTAGCATTTAAGCATTTAACACTCAAGGTCCTGAGGAATAAATAATTTTTGAAGTTAGTCCTTGTGAATAATTTTCCAATATTGTAAGTGGGAAATAATTGTGTTCAATTTAATTGAGAAATAATAATTTTTATTAAAATTATATATTTACTAAATTACTAGTGGAGAACTATACGTGTGTCATATTTTAATAAAAAGATTAGTAACAAATATATAAATGCATTGTACAGAAAAGTACAGGTCGTAACTTTGAAAACAACCAGAATAAAGCTATTAGTCACGAAAATCAAAAGCTCGTCAAGTAAACAATAATGATTCATCATTACTATTGACTTTGTAGTCTTTAGAAGTGTAAAAGAAAAAACATCCAATGAAGAATGCAGCGCCATGTAATATAACTACAAATTAAGGCAATCAGCTAAAATGAGTAAACAACACATGACAAATGACAGGTTTCAAGAGTTGTGCCATTTTGCAACCGAGCAATGTAGATTGCGATCCTAAACAATCATACGTCGTAGAATTGAGATTGTTCTCTTATTACCAAAATCTTCAAAAGTATCTGCGCACTCCTGAGGACCTGAAAGTTAAAACCCAAACTTATAAATTTCATCCAGTTGTCCACTTGACAATTTGTGATTTCTGTTCCTAAAACACCTCATACAAGAAAAACACAAGCTTCAAAAGGTAAAATTCAATCAAAGATTACTTTAGCTCACAACCACAACTCCCGAATTATATTACTGATCAGTATTTCACTGGTAGTCTCCATTGGGTCTTAAAATGTTGTGAATCAAAATCGATGAGAAGTGACATAAATACAAAAAAAATGATATACATAATAATCTAAGGTACAAAACCTTAAGATAAGAGTATAAACAAGTATGAATGCTAATTTCAGTTTAATTAGTTGGTAAAAAATGGGAGTGCTGGTGCTGAATTCATTGACGAGATGCTTGTTCTCAAAAAACAAGTGACAGGATGACATAAATCATTCAACATGACCATGTCTCACATTTTTGGTTACTGTCTGTGATGTTCTATGCTCTTAAATTTAATGTCACAATTGATTGTTAATATATTTACTCAATGTTTTTACTAATACAATAATCTAATTAAAAAATAAGCTAGATGCGCAAGATCTAGTAGTTTAAAATTATAAGATCAGAATCTATAATTTGCAAGTCTATTGTAACACAATATTCCATGTAAATGCAATTACATGAACCGACCTTGAAGAAACAGACCAGGAATTCAGCGCTGAAGCTCAGTGTGCGTCGTAAGTATAGAGCCCAGAGAACAAAGCATCATGAACATCCAGATCAAACTAAAGAAACATACCTACCTTTTGACCCAAAAAGAGATGCAAAGTCCTACTTCTTTGAGGACTTCCCCTTCTTCTGCGAGGCCTTTCCCTTTGCGTTGTCTGTATAAGAGTCCATACTCTTGTCCTTGAAATGCATGATACCCGAGCTGAACTCTGGGGACAGAATTTTGGCAATCTCAGGAAAACTAACACTACTTTTTCCTCGTAAAAGCGTTTGCAAATTCTGCTCCCATATCTTATCTTTCTTGATACCAGGACTCTGCAGGATATTTTTTCTTGTCAAGCGAGAAGCAATAACAATGTTCAAGCTCAAATAGAGTAAAGCACCATAGATGATAGGAATTCCAACAATTCCATCGTTTCCTTAGACCTTAAAAAACATTTCCCGTCAAACCAACTGCCATTAATTCCGCATATACTAGATTTTTAAGCAACAAGGTGAGATGGGGTAGATGGAAATTGAGAGCTTTCATGTCTACCACAGGCTGGGAAAATTGGGAGAAAAGGGAAGTATAAATCTACAACACCCATATGTGTCTTATTTGCTTGGTCAGATGTCACATGACATGAGAGGGATGGTGTGTTGTATACTCGATAGATGGCATGGATTTCTTTTGGTCTATTTTTGGTCCAATATTATTACAGAGGGATAAAGCTTATGAGTCACACTGTGAAGTTATGGGAAAAAGTAATTGAACACAGATTGAGATTAGAGACTGATATTACTGAGAATCAGTGTGGTTTCATGCCGGGTAGGTCTACAATAGAGACGATTCATTTATTAAGGGGGTTAATGGAAAGGTACCGGACCAAAAGAAGAGACTTACATATGGTCTTCATTGACTTAGAAAAAGCGTATGATCCAGTGTCAAGGGAGATGCTTTGGAAAGCTTTAGAAAAGAAAGGTGTGCGCATGACATATATCAAGGCAATAAAAGATACGTATGAGGGGGTAACAACTACTGTAAGAATGTCTGGGGGCGAAACAAAAGATTTTCCCATAAGGATTGGTCTACATCAGGGATCATCCTTGAGTCCTTATTTATTTAATTTAGTAGTGGATGTTCTAACTAAGCCTATTCAAGAAGAAATCCCTAAGTGCATGCTTTTTGCAGACGATATAGTCAAGAAAAGAGATTAATTTTAAACTTGAGTTATAGAGAAATACTTTAGAGTCGAAGGGTTTTCGTTTGAATAGAAGTAAGACTGAATATATGCATTGTAATTTTGATAAGAGACAAGTTAGAAGTAACTTGGAGGTCAGATTGGGAGATCAAGTTATTTCACAAATAGATAAGTTCAAATATTTGGGATCAATTATACAGAAGGATGGTGAAATTTTGGAGGATATTAATCATATAATTCAGGATGGGTGGTTTAAATGGAAAAATGCTACTGGGGTTATATGTGATCGGAAAGCATCAGATAAAGTAAAAGGAAAATTTTATCGCACTGCTATAACACCAGCAATGCTTTATGGAAGTGAAAGTTGGGTTTTAAAAAGACAGCAAGAGCATAAAGTTAGGATAGTTGAGATGAGGATGTTGAGATGGATGTGTGGGCATACAAGAGAAGATAAGATTTGTAATGAACAAATACGGGGAAGAGTTGGAGTGGCACCTATTGAGGAGAAAATGGTAGAGAACGTCTTAAGTGGTTTGGACACGTACAAAGAAGGCTAAGGGATGCGCCGGTGAGGAGGGTGAATCAAACAGTATGGAGGCCGGTTAAAAAGAGTAGAGGAAGGCCAAAGAGAATGCTCAACGAGGTCATTGAGCAGGATCTCCTGGTCAATAACCTATCCAAGGATTTAATTTTAGATAGAGCACAATGGCGTCGTATAATCCATGTAGCCGACCCCATTTAATGGGATAAAACTTGTTGTTGTTGTTGTATTATTGACTAGTTCAATTTCGAACATTACCAAGCTCAAATAATATAGCTCTCCTAGCATTAAACACATACAGTTATGCTAATGGATAGCACAAAACTTGGGAGTTGGGGTCAACATATACTTTTGAAGGTGAGGGGGCTTAAATTCTCAGGCCCTAAGTTGGGAGATTTTCTCTGCAAAACCCGTTCCCCCTAAAGACCAGAATAAGAAGAGCTATACAACTCATAGTTGTGGATGAGTGATCTATGTCATAATAGTTACTAACGCTACTTGAATTTAGGTCTCGTATGGAATACATAGTTGTGGATGAGTTGCAAGTCAACATTAAAATCTACAAAATAGACCTACTAGATAGAATGGACTTAAGGAAAAATAAAATTTCCATTATTTAACAACAGATGTTAAATAATTAAACAAATATACATAACTTCAGAGATTCTGTAACCAGAAGCATAGATGAAAGAATGCAATGACTCAATTCCCAGTACTTCTAAGAACAACCCATTTCATAAAAAGAAAAGATTTTGCAAGCAACATAAAGGAGCTATGGACATATATGAACCAATCATAGAATAATGTTAACAAATTCTCATAATTGAGAGGGAGAAAATTCATCAAACATTGGGTAGGTTGCAGACGGAAATGATTTACACAATGAAGTCAAATTGTCCTCGTAAAAAGAAGGAGAAGAATAAAGAATAGGAACCCGGGAATTGTTGAGCTTAATGAACTTCGAGATGAGCAAGGCGGTTTCAGAGCGAGATTGATCAGGGATTCCCAAGAACTTGCACAGCTCACTGGAAGCTTTGGTGTTCTTGCCATTTTTTATGTTGCCAAGTCCAGTCAAAGACTTTGATGCCATCGACATAGACCTCTGCCCTGATCTCAACGCAGCGGCAACGCCGCCAAGAGAAGCACAGATCATGTGATTCATAGCTTTTCTCACTTGATTTTCTGGCAACTTATGCTTTGCTTACTAAGGCAATCACTTGTTGGGTCTTCTATAAGGACCAAGGTTGGCACTCTGCAAAGCCAGAAGAAGAAATTTTGACGCAAGGGGATGCAATCGGAGGGACACCAAAGGCCAAGGAGATTTCGAACAATATTTTAAGTTTTAACAGAACACTTACGTTCGGTCGGACAAGTTGTCCCCACCTTCCGAGTGGGTTTGTCAGCCGCCGGTCAGTGATCCTCTGTCGCACACGTCTTCCCCGCAAGCTACTCCTGGCCGCCAACACAATGCTCGTCGACAGCGGGCTGCATTACATTTTGGGGCTATGGCCTATGAGGGTAATGTTGGCATTATAAAATCTTATTGAGTACAAAATGGTCATAGAAATTTGCATTCCAAGGAAATCCCCTCCTCCAAATCCCATCAACCGGCAATTGGTCAGGGATTCTTATTTTTAATAAAACTAAAAATAAGAATTTGTTGAATTGAACTTTTGAGTTTTGACAAAAAAAGAAAGGAGTTTGGAAGTGTAGGAAAAAAATAGAGCCTTAGGCTATGTTTGGTTCAATGAAAAGGAGGGTAAGTTAAATTAATTTAAGGGAGAGTAGGGAAAAATATGAGAGGTTATAAGTGTAAAGGTAAGGGAGGAGAGATGATATTTTTTATTTGGTTCAAAAGAGAAAGGGAGGGTAGGTAATTAAAAATTGATAAATATACCCTTTTATTTTTATTTAAATTTATTTACTCTTTATTTATATATATAAAAATAAATATGTATGTCTTAACCTAACCTTATGAATTAACGAAGAATATTCTAAAATTTACAATTAAATGTGAATAATAATAATAATAATAAAATATTATAATCAAATTATCATTTAAAATAAAACATTCCCAATTACTGATGCTTGCTTCAAGACCTTTGGCTGTGGCTCCGCCATTGCCTCTTCCTCTCTAGGTACGTTTTCTTGTGAACTTTCTTTTCTACTGTAGAGTTTCGGTATAATTGATAAATTCTGTAGTTTTTTTTTTGTTTTAGGTTTTTCCTTTCATAAACCTTCATTGATTTGGTTCAATTTATCCTATTGTTACGTAATCCTCCTTGAAGATTTTTCTAATTTTTGAATTTCTCACGTTTCAGCCACGAAATGGGTAAAGGGAAAGCAAATGGAGGAAGTCTATCCATTAAAAACTTGCAAGTGTCTAACACCAACCTCTAGAAAGGATATGAAATATATCATATCTTCCTTTTCAAGATTCACCTGTATTTCCTTTTATACAAAACATATAACATACTGGGTGGTGGTCATCAAATGAAATTTAAAAGTAACCTGTTTTTAGTTTATTGCTATCTGAGGATTTCTGTGATTATGATTTACTTGCTAGTCGTTGGCTTCTTTTTTAAATTTTCTTTGCCACTATCGTCTGAGCGAGAACGGAGCATAGCAGAAGATGGAGCGAAGGTTTGCGGAAGAGAAAAAGGCTTTTTAGAGAGAGGGGTAAATTTGGAATATTGAAAAAAGAATAAGGGTAATTTAGTCAAGATATTTCTCACCCCTCCAAAAAACCCCAATTTTAGAGGGGTGAGAGAGTGGGGGAGGGGACTACAAGAAGACAAAAAAATTTCCCTCCCCTCCCCTCTATTTTTTAAACCAAACACATATCCTATCTCCCCTACCCTCCCTTTCCCTCCAAAAACTTTCAACCAAACAATGCCTTAATATATTTTTATTTACCATCAAAATGAACATTTTGAGATATCCCATAATTTTGTAGTCTAGTGGACACTTTTGTAATTTCAGATCTTGTCCTGCTAATTAAAAAAAAATTGATATATGAAAATACCAATATACCCTCTTCATTTGAACAGCGATGGCGGAATCATTGAACTGTGTAAGCATTTAGGTCAAGAATCCTCTATTTCCCGTCAAGACTGAGTTTTGTTGGCGAATCGGCGCAGCGTCTACATCAATGGAAGAATCGAAAGAAGCTCCGGCTGCACCTGAAGTCTCTAATCCACCAAGCACGGCTCCAACTCTGCCTCCCCAGCCTTCTCCCCCTCCCCCTCCCCCTTCCGCTGCCCTTCCCCCGAAAAGCAAGAAGAGACCTCTCGAAAGTGACGCCCACTTGCAAAATTCCCGTTTATTTAAGATACGTGCTATTATCAGAGATCTTCGTCCCAGTTTTATCGAGGTATGTTTCGTACTACTTGCGAAAAGCTGGAGAATTTGAGTATATTATACTTATCTGGGAGGAGAATTTCGGTTCTTTTTAATTCTCTGTGTTCGTTACAGACTCTTAATAGTACGAATTTGTTCCTTATCAGTTCATATTTACATTTTTGGTTCAAATCGGATGATTTAATTAACTCTTTGTCCCTCAAAGGCCTGAGAGTGGATATACCGACGCATAACATGTTAGGGATGCGACCCTTCTTTTGTTAATCTTTCGCTAAATTTTTGAGTAAATATCTAGTATGATTTGTTTTGATGCCGAACCTATCTAACTGGTGGATATGTTGAAAGCTATGCATTTTTATTTAATTTTTTGACGTGGTTTATGGGTTCATGGAATTGATAGGCGCAGATAAATATTAGGAAATTCTAAGATTCGACTGAAGCAGCACGGTTTATTTACTTCTCATCCTATGAAATTTGGTACTCTTGGTTTAGGGCCCATGGTAGAGAATTTATGCCTTTGATCTCACATTGTTTATGCTACTATTGATTAGGAAATTTCTGAAAAGGGGTTAATGGGTGACCAATATCAGATCCAAATTACAGTATTATTTTTCAATTACCAGGAAATTTTTTTATCTGGAGATGCTGTGTGTTCTTCAAGCAGAGATAATTTAAGATAATGAAGATAAGCACTTGTACTTATTTGTAGTCAAAAGATGCTTTTCAAGTTAATGGATATTTTTATAGGCTTTCTTTCATGGTTTAAGTTGTACTATGTTGTGCCGATGAGATGCTAGAATGAGTGTTTGAAAATAGCCATGTTGGTCGTGTAGCAATCTGAGGACAGAGTATAAATTGAGTAATATAGCATTCATTCTGTGAAGGTAAGATGGAAATGACCTTTAAAAGTGTGTTGAACCTAAATGAGCTGCGGATGCAAGGTGCTGACACTAATCATCTGGAAAAAAACACTTATGGTAGAAGAATAATAAAAGCATAGAAACAACAACAACAACAACAACAACAAAGCCTTATCCCATTAAATGGGGTCGGCTACATGGATCATACGACGCCATTGTGCTCTATTAAAAACTGAATCCTTGGTTAAGTTATTGACCAGGAGATCCCGCTCAATGACCTCGTTGAGCGTTTTCTTTGGCCTTCCTCTATTCCTTTTAACCGGGCTCCATACGATTTGATCCACCCTCCTCACTGGCGCATCCCTTGGCCTTCTTTGTACGTGTCCAAACTACCTAAGACGGTTTTCTACCATTTTCTCCTCAATAGATGCCACTCCAACTCTTCCCCGAATTCGTTCATTACGAATCTTATCTTTTCTTGTATGTCCACACATCCATCTCAACATCCTCATCTCAGTTACCCCAACTTTATGCTCTTGCTGTCCTTTTAAAGCCCAACATTCACTTCCATAAAGTATTGCTGGTCTTATAGCAGTTCGATAAAACTTTCCTTTTAATTTATCTGGTACTTTCCGATCACATATAACCCCAGTAGCCTTTCTCCATTTAAACCACCCAGCTTGAATTCTATGATTAACATCCTCCAAAATTTCACCATCATTCTGTATAATTGATCCCAAATATTTGAACTTATCTATTTGTGGAATAACTTGATCTCCCAATTTGCCTCCAAGTTATTTCTAACTTGCCTCTTATCAAAATTACAATGCATATATTCAGTCTTACTTCTACTCAGACGAAAACCCTTAGACTCTAAAGTATTTCTCCATAACTCAAGTTTAAAATTGATCTCTTCTCTTGACTCTGACACAAGAACTATATCGTCTGCAAAAAGCATGCACTTAGGGATTTCTTCTTGAATAGGCTTGGTTAGAACATCCACTACTAGATTAAATAAATAAGGACTCAAGGATGATCCCTGATGAAGACCAATCCTTATGGGAAAATCCTTTGTTTCGCCCCCAGACGTTCTTACAGTAGTTGTTACCCCCTTATACATATCTTTTATTGCCTTGATATATGCCATGCGCACACCTTTTTTTTCCAAAGCTTTCCAAAGCACCTCCCTTGGTACTCGATCATACGCTTTTTCTAAGTCAATGAAGACCATATGCAAGTCTCTTCTTTTGGTCCGGTACCTTTCCATTAACCCCCTTAATAAATAAATCGCCTCTATTGTAGACCTACCCGGCATAAAACCACACTGATTCTCAGAAATATCAGTCTCTAATCTCAACCTGTGTTCAATTACCTTTTCCCACAACTTCATAGTGTGACTCATAAGCTTTATCCCTCTGTAATTTGCACAATTTTGAATATCCCCTTTATTTTTGTAAATAGGAACTAAAGTACTTTTCCTCCAGTCATCAGACATTTTCTTAGAATTTAAAATCACATTAAATAGTTTAGCAAGCCACACCACCCCCACTTCGCCTAAACACTTCCAAACTTCAATAGGAATACTGTCAGGTCCAACAGCTTTACTATTTTCCATTTTCTTAAGCGCCTCTTTAACCTCGTCAACACGGATCCTACGGTAAAATGCTAAATTTGGTTCAACTTCTCGTGTTAAATCCCCGAGCTCATAACTCGACCCTCCTCCCTCGTCATTAAACAATTTGTAAAAATAGGTCTCCCACCGTTCTTTAATATCACCATCTGTAACTAAAACCTTACCCTCTTCATCCTTAATACATCGTATTTGATCCAAATCCCTCGATTTTCTTTCCCTATCTCTTGCAATCTTATAAATCTTTCGTTCTCCCGACTTTGTCCCTACCTCCTTATAAAATTCCTCAAAAGCTTTAAAACGAGCTGCACCCACCGCCTTCTTAGTTTCCTTCTTAGCTAAACGATACTTTTCCCAATTTTCAGTATTATTACATAAGTGTATAGCTTTGAAATAATCTCTTTTGTTCTTAACTTTCTCTTGTACGTCCTCATTCCACCACCAAGTCTCCTTATCTCGTCGACCAAAACCTTTAGATTCTCCCAAAATTACTTTAGCAACCATTTGGACCCTCTCAGCCATTTCCTTCCACATGATATTAGCATTTTCCTTCGCCTCCCAAACCCTTTCATTTAACATAGTTCTTTTAAAAGTTTCTCTCTTCTCCCCCTTTAACTGCCACCACTTGACTCTTGTGTTTAAAACATGTTGGCGTTTTTCCTTCCTACACTTAATACGCACGTTAAGGACCATTAACCTATGCTGGGTTGTCACGCCGTCCCCTGGAATCACTTTACAATTTGTACAAAGTCTTCTGTCATGACTCCTTACCAAAAAGAAATCAATCTGTGACCTGTGGACCCCACTCTTGTATGTGACCAAGTCGTAAAAGAAAACAATTATATTTAGAATTTCAATGAACCTTTTTTTAAACAAAAACAGTAAAATTGAACTTGCTGTAAAACACTTCAAAAGTCATATTTTGAAGTTCATTATATTGAGTTAACAAGGGTATGCATCCAATAATTGCGCCATATTTTTAGTCATTCAGATGGATTGAGTAATTTTCTATCTATTTGTTTTTCTATGGGTGCATGGAATGGCATCTTGTGCCTGAAATACTATATGATGAGTCTGATTCTTTCTCCATTTGATCTTGAAGGTACTCCAAACCCCTGACTTCCAAAAATGCCAGGCATCTAATGAAATCCGTGAACGTAAGCTCATCAAGACACGATTTTATCTATTATTATTTACTGCATGGCTGATCAATGAGATCCATGTCAATACATATGGCTTGAACTTTTTTATTCTTCCAAGCCAGTGGAATAGTCTTATGATAACTGGATGCTACTAAATTTTGCTTTTATCAGTCTTTGCATCTATTGTCCTTCTGTTCCCCATGTTAGAGTTATATACCCGTGTGCACACTGGGCTGGAGGAGTGTGGGGGGTTCTTATTTTGGCTGTGCTGAATATCTTTTACGCTAATACAGGGTTTTAAACTGTGGTTGTGGTGATTGATGCCAGTTTGAAAATTGAAACCAACAACTGCAAACAGTGATCCGGGGTTTTAAATTGAGGTGGTAATTGATGCCTTCGTGAAACCAACAACTTCATTTGTGGTTGCATGCTTCAATTTAAATCCTTGGGTTTTCATCAATTGGGCTGGTCTGCTATGAATTACATGGTGATATTCTCGATAGCTAAGTTTGTTATGATTTACTGAGGTTAATGGTTAGCTCCTATTCGCATGTGACTGAAGTACACTGGTTTGGGCTGCCGATATGAATATTAACTTTTTTTTTATAAAAAAATTAGCCTCATGTGCGTGTGTGTTGAATATCTACTACCATCTCAGCTAATGGCGAGGAAGTTTAGCATAAGCGTTTCGTCCTAAAGCCAAAAGAAGCTAGGAGGACTACCATGCAATAAATTTATTATTTCCTGGGACTAACTCCAGCACTAGTGAACTTTTGGGGAATAAAGCCAAAGCTGTCTGAAAACATAGAGATAAAATCGTTACTTAAGTCACTGTTATATTTGCAGTTGGTTAAAATTGGCCTTTGATTGCAGGGTTGAAGACACTGGTTGAGTTATGCAAGCAACAGAATGTGCAGGAAAGTAAGCCTTCATCCGAAAGTAAGATTTTGCCGCCAGTTGCCCTTGAAAAGCAGCAGGTAGAAGATGGAGAGTCTCAGGGGACATATATTGTTGGAGGATCTGCTTTTGGCTGGAACTTTATAACCTATGCAAGCAAGCAAACTGTCTATTATGGTTTGACAAAGGAACAATATCGAGCTAAGTATCCAGTGCCATGTCTTGTCTCAGACTAACAAGAAATTTTAACCTGCGGAATTGATACCACTCGTTTCTAACACCAATTCATCGCCAGATTATGGATGATTACCAGTCATGGAAGAGTTATACACTTCTGAATACTATATGTTGTTCCTGGTGTACCATTTTTTTCTGAACTAAATGCGTTCAACATTCGTCAACTATGATTCTTGCAGTTCCAATTTTTAGCAATTAATCTGCAAATTTCATTATGTGGTGAATAGGCCATGGTTTGGAAATTGTGAAAAATCTACGATTGATAACTTTTAGCTTGTGAATGAAATTCCTTTATATCGGAGATTCAAATAGACAGGCTAATAGTTTTGATTACGTTCGGCTATTTTTGCTGGAAGATATGTTGAAATAATTATGTTTTGATTTTGATATCGCAATCTAATTTCAGGTTAATTTGAAGCAAGTTGTTTTTATTTTTAGTAAAGACAGACACCATGTTTACCCATGTTACGTTTTCAACCTTTTTTTTTTATTTGTGAAAATCTTGATATTGTATTTGTAGTTACATAAATGAACAAAAACTAAGTGTTTTCTCATAGCAACTAAACACTCTAAATTTTAGTGTACATATATATTAATATCGAAGCTGTAATAAAGTATCAAGTTTTTGGCTTCGTAGACTTGCAGTATAAATTAAGTTCAAATCAAGCTGAACTCTCACTAAGAAATAAGTGTAACTTCGATTTGGACAACAAATTATACGTTTTAAAGAAGTTTTTCATCTTATGATAACGGAAGCGACTCAATTAACATGAGGTTGAAAACTTGCGATAGGATCAAATCCATGAGCTGTTCAGTAAGTAAGGATTGATTTGAAGGTAATATCTTTATGCATTGAATTGATTGAACATGCACCTTTCAACAACTAAAATGGTAGCTTACTCAAATTTAAAATATCCCTCAATCACAACACTCTGATCTAAGGCCTTGGACTGTAAATTTATCACTTTTACTCCTTGCTCTGAGCTCTTGGACGGTTTTAGAGGATCCATCTCCACAGATCCATTCCAAACCGGCAAAATTGTGTCACAAATTTGTTAAAATATTTCTTCTCAATACCTTCCTTAACAAGCTCTTCAAACTCAGAAACTCCCCCTCATATCCAACAAAACACTACACAATCCTTGCCGATGGCAATAATCTAAGATCACATCCAGATTAACCTGATCAACAGCCACAGTTTCAATTCCTTGTCGAGACATTTCAGTAGCTGCTGTTGCACTATTATCCGTAAAAAGTACATCTTAACCAGT
This sequence comes from Leucaena leucocephala, assembly GCA_037074615.1. Lineage (NCBI taxonomy): Eukaryota > Viridiplantae > Streptophyta > Magnoliopsida > Fabales > Fabaceae > Leucaena > Leucaena leucocephala. The sequence continues at coordinate 213,105 of CM073552.1, forward strand.
AACTTCATTGATAACAAAAGGAGCAGGGTTTGAAGAACTGGAATTCCTTTGTACTATAATACGCATTGGTTGATTTGCTCCAGGTTCCTTGGATGAAGGCAATGTCAAGTTTTCGTTAAATAAGGAAGATGAGGGCACCGCAGCATCATATTCTTGTAGCAACCGGGAATAGGATCCACCACAATCTGTAGCTGTGGCTTCAAGTACATCCAGAAAGCATCCATTGACAGAAAGGGAATATCTTCCATGCAGGAATATGTTATGTTATGAAATGCAAGTCCATCTAAGATATAAAAAAGCAGGTAAATCAGTAAATTGAGGTGAAATTAAATTACCTTAAAGCCGGCTTTAGGATGGAACCCTTCACCAACAACTTCCCCATCCTTCACAATAACACATCCTACCATTGGATTGGGGCTGGTAAACCCAATTGCCTTTCTTGCTAGCTCTACACATCTTCTCATGTAAATGCCATAATCATTTTGTCCATTATGGCTGCATTGCACCCTTGTAGAATGAAAACAACTATTCCAAACAGGTTTTCTATTCACCCACAAAAGTGGTTTGTAAAATCTGGAAGTCAAACCTGGTCTCATCCCAAGCTTAGAGGGTTTCTGAGCGAAAGCAAAAGATGCCAGACTTTGAGGAGTGCATTGGATAAGAATTTGGGAGAAGGAAGAGTGTTACATTGAAGTGAAAGTCCCAGTGTTTGCATGTTTTGCTGGAGAGCAAAACTAAAAATTATTGTAGAAGATATAGCTAGGTCACATAAAAAATCAGTCGACACGACATTGTCCTAGTTTTTATAAAGGACAGCGACTGTGAAGCCATGAATACGAAGGGAAGGAAGAGAGGAGATCCGACGAGAAGCCACGAACACGAAGGGAAGGAAGAGAGGAGAGCGCGTCAGACGAGGGAGGACGAGACGACGGCGCACTGGTGCTGCTGGAAGTGGTTCTGCCACCGTGAACGCTTGAACAGGGACGGAGGCGAAGGATTAGGGAGACCGGGGAGGACGAGAGTCGTGATCTGGAATCCGTTTCAGTTTCAGAGTGTGGGGCGCTGTGCCGTCCGTGCGTGCGAAGGGGATGGGAAGAGTGTGTTATTTTCGTTTCAATTTTTTAATTTATTATTTAATATTTAATAATATAAAAAGTGGATTACTCTGCAGGGTGCCCAATTTTCACTGTGCGGTCTCAAAAAAGTCAACTACCTATTTCAAAAACATAAATTAAAAAAATTAATTATAATTATATATTTTTTAATTAATTTAAATTAATTAATTTTTATATTAGTTATAATTAATTTATTTAATTTATCTAAAAATTAATTATTTTTTATTTAGCTCGGATTCTGAAATATGGAAAAAAAAAAATCTTAAGCTATAAGGTCCTTTTAAGACATAAAAATCATTTGAACTGAAAAAATCGTCCCTTTATATTTGTTCAAATATTTAAATGTTGAGTGAGGGAAAATATTTTTTTGATAAAACATTAGTTATGCATTAATAAATAAAAGATAACAAATTTAAATGTAACCCAACTTGTAAATTTGTTATTGATTAATAGACAGATGATGGATTTTTAATATTATTCAGCACTTGAAATACCCAAAACAACAAAGAGGGAAAAGCCAACCGGTGTTAAATCTAATAGATTAATGTTTGAATTTTTATTAAAACACGCTTTGGGAAAAAAAGCAACAAAAAACCAAAGGCAACTTTTTTTTTTTGATATGGGATGGATCCCACTTGTTTCGTTTTATCCGCACGCTGCCCATCCCGCTTTGCTTTCTCTCACATGGCCTGTTTGGTTTAAAAGAATGGCTTTATAATTTTTGTTTGAGTAAAATTTAAATAATTTTAAAATAAATAATTATATTTATCTATAAAAATTTTTAGATAAAATTATAATTTAAAATTATAATTTTAAATAAGTTAATAAAATTAACTTTTAAAATATTAAGAGTTTATAAATTATCAATTACTATATTATTTTTATTTTTTTTATATTTTTTATCCCTTATCTCTCTTTTTTATTCTCTCTCTTCTCTTATCTCTCATCTTTATCCTCTCTCCTCTCTCATCTCTCTTCTTCATTCTTTCTCCTCTCTCCTCTCTCCTCTCTTTCTTCTCTCCTACTTTCAATCAAATCATATATTTTTTAATAAGTTATCAATATAAAAAATCATTCTAAAAATGACTATCCAAACACTTATTTATTCCTAACTACTTTTTTTTATAAACTCTTCTAATTTTTTTTTATAAGTTGTCCAAAAACTTATTTTTTTTTTCATAAATCTGTTTTTTAAATCTTATCTAAACAGATAAACACGCATCGCACGCCCCGTTCGTGCCAAATTCCCAACACGCTCGTCTCTTCGCACACGAGCGAGCGCACGCCTCCTCAGGCCCCTCGCATGCTTCGCTCACACGCTCGCTTTTACATCGCCGGCCGGACCTGACATCATCTCTACCCCTGCCGGACATCGCCGTCTCCACCGTGCCCTCTTCTGGTTTCATCTTCTTTGATCTCAGCCCTCCCCCATGAATCGATTCCGGTCCGCCGTGCCGGTTGCCGGAAAAGTAGACGTTTTCTTATCTCCGTAAGGACGACTGAATTGGTAGATTTTGGAGTAGGAAGACGGAACTGCAGTTGTTTCCGTTCAATGAACTATGGTTTCGCACATAGAGGTAAGGTTGGACTGGAACTTTGGGTCACAGGGCTTTTTAAGATTTTCTGTACGCTAAAAAATGTAGTCCTGGTCGAGTTTTATGCTTGAAACCTGAGCTTTTGTTTGAAGAAGACCAAGTATAATGTTCCATAACTTTTGTGCAGGAGAATACTAAATTTTTCTTTTGAATTATAATTCTTTTTCCCCCCTGAATGACGAGGGCAAATTAAGTCATTAGATTGTCTGGAAATTTTAAAATGATAAACTCAGTGAATTCAGTGTACATTTTTGGGTTCTGGATTCCTACTATAACTAGAATATTAAATATTAAGGCTTCTTGTTGATAATTGTTTATTTAAGCAAATAATGTTTAAAAGCTATTATGGTAACTAATATCATCATACAACTGGCATGGAGCATTGATTGTGCTTTTGTTTGGCGCAGCCTTTGAAATTGGAACTTACTTGGGCTTTGCTGTTTGAAAATGGAAACCTTTCGTAGACACAATGGCATTGGCTACTAACAAATCACCAGAGTAGTATTTGATTGAATTGAAGGCTCAGACAACGGATTATGGCAACCGATATGCAGAAGCTAACTGGGACAAGTGAAGATGATGAGGATGATATGGGAATGGATGTGAAAGAAGAGGATGATGAGGATGAAGAGAATGTAGGTAATCATGGTGATGCTCCAGTGCTGGTAGATGTTGATGGTGGGATGGGAACTGTTAGGTATAACAACAGTTTTCAACAGCACCAGCAATTTCAAGAACAAACAAGCACTCCAGGTGGAGGGACTCGAAGGTGTAGGCCTCTAGAAGAGAAAGAGAGAACAAAGCTAAGAGAGAGGCATCGTAGGGCTATAACTGCGAGGATTTTGGCTGGGCTTCGAAGGCATGGCAACTATAATCTTAGAGTTAGAGCTGACATAAATGATGTCATTGCTGCTCTGGCAAGGGAAGCTGGATGGGTAGTTCTTCCAGATGGCACTATTTTTCCTTCAAGATCTCAGGTACTTATATGTTGAGACTGAAGTAAGATGACCTCTGGTTGGATTTGGTGTCCTTCGGGTGCACAGGGACTGGTATCGTCTTGTCTTGGATATATGTTGTTTTTGGAGGTGGTGCTGTTCCCTAATCATTTTTTTCATGTATCCTCAAAATCTTTGACCTTAAGTCCATTTATCTTATTTTTGTCAAATATCAAATAATAATACTTGGCTTTCTTCCAAGAGTCTTGGTTGGGAATTTCAAATATTTGATTAATGGTTCTTAAAATGGCTTTCATAATGGATTTTTAGTTATTATGTTAGTACTTCTTACTCATTTTTTGAAACTGTTGTTTGTATCTGGTGTCTGAGTACTAATAATCTTAGAAGTTAGAATAATATCCAAATGGTAATTTTCATCAAATTTACAGGGCCAGAGACCAGCTGGCGGTACTTCTACTGTGGTGACTTCATCAGGTTCCCATATGGCTTCACAACAGGCTTCACCTACTTCCCTCAAGGGAGCCACTTCAGGTTATAGGAGCTCTTCAGAGTATAATGCAAGTCGATTGGAAGGTGTTTTTACGCCTGCTCCAACAGCTCACGATCTAACCTCAGGTTCCCAGTCTCAATCATCATCCATGATGGGGAGTGGAGAAGAACAGAGAGACAACCATCGTCTCATTGGCTGTTCAGTGGATCATGTTGATGAGAAGCAGGTATTATAATTAAGCTATTTAATCAATTACATGTCCAGTATATAGGTTTCTTTTGGGGTTAAGTACCTTGCAGCTTCTATTAGCCGGCAACTGCATGAACTGGATCATATTTGCCTATGAATCTTTTATTGGTGCTTCCATTGTTATTGTCTCTGTTTTTTCCTTTCTTTAATTGTCCCTTAGATCTAATTATCTTGAAATGATGCCCTGTACTAATAAAAGGGCATATTCATCCCTTTTATTTTGTATATAATTCAATTGTGGTACTTAAACAAGTAATTTTCTTAGCACTGTTTCAATAACTTATTCTCATTTCTAGATTGTGGACATGCGCCACAGATTTACTGAGCGTGATTTTGCTGGTACCCCGTATGTTCCAGTTTATGTGATGCTACCGGTGAGGTATTTTTTAATCCTGCTTTGTCTTTTCATTTCATTGAAGTGATTTTTCTAGATTTCCTTCATCTAACTACCGTGCATCTAAGGATTATTCTACATAATTTAAATAACAGTTCTGGAAAATTTATCCAATTGATTGAGAGAAATAGACATATTGATAAATTCTTATGTTCTCTTATGATATTGTAGCTAGCTGCTAAATATTGATCTTAACATCCGTTGTATTCTTGCTGTTGGTGGCAGTTGGATGTCATTAACATGAAGTGTGAGCTTGTTGATGCGGATGGTCTATTAAAGCAGCTGAGGGTGTTGAAATCATTGCATGTTGATGGTGTTATGGTAGACTGCTGGTGGGGAATAGTGGAGGCACATGCTCCTCTGGAGTATAATTGGAATGGTTACAAGAAACTTTTTCAGATGGTGCGTGAACTTAAGCTTAAGTTGCAGGTGAGTTTCTCAAGTTACTTTAAATTTAATTACTGTTGGTTAGTCTCTTGCTCATACAATTCTGGATTTTTTAATGAGTATTGTTGACACTTGACCAGGTTGTGATGTCATTTCATGAATGTGGAGGCAATTTTGGTGACGATGTTTGTATTCCAATACCCCATTGGGTTGCTGAAATTGGTAGGAGCAATCCTGACATTTTTTTCACTGATAGAGAGGGAAGGCACAACCCTGAATGTCTTTCTTGGGGAATAGATAAGGAACGGATTTTAAGAGGTCGGACTGCTTTAGAGGTATTGATGGCATGATAGAAATTATTATTGTTATTGGATACAATTATTACGGAATGACTTTCCATATGTAGACAGCCATATCCATAAAACTTGAAGTAATTATTATTTGCCCTTTGTACATAATTTTCTTGGCTCATAATTTTCTCTAGCAGTTTTGTTTGAATCATAATTTTCTCTAGCAGTTTTGTTTGAATCATAATTTAAATTTAAATGTTTTCCAAGGATGGGTGAGAGGCAAGGTTTCCATATTTATGCTGTGCAGACATCAACCTAAGGCATGTAACTCCTTTTTTTTTCACGTTGTTTTAGGTTTATTTTGACTTCATGAGAAGCTTCAGGGTAGAGTTTGATGAGTATTTTGAGGATGGTATAATCTCTATGATTGAAGTTGGACTCGGTCCACGTGGGGAGCTAAGATACCCATCTTGCCCTGTAAAGCATGGTTGGAGATATCCTGGTATTGGGGAATTCCAGGTAACCATTTTCTTAGGAGTACTGTAGTTTTAGTCATCTGAGTTTCCAATTTTTGACATTTTTTTTCCTGACATTCATGAAAAAATGTTTTAGTTTTTTTCTGGCCGAAGTAAAAATTGCTTTCGTTGCTCTGCCTGATCCTGCATATTATATCAAGATTCCCTGATATTTACTCCCTAGACCTTTGTTTTCTCTGCTTTGCTCATTGCCCTTATTCTCTGTGGGCAGTGCTATGATCAATATTTGTTAAAAGGTCTTAGGAAGGAAGCAGAAACAAGGGGACACCCCACGTGGGCTAGAGGACCAGATAATGCTGGTACCTATAATTCACAACCAAACGACACAAGTTTCTTTTGCGATGGAGGAGATTATGATGGTTACTATGGCAGGTTTTTTCTTAGCTGGTACTCTCAGGTTTTGGTTGATCATGGAAACTGTGTACTTTCTCTGGCAAAATTAGCTTTTGAGGGAACCTGCATTGCTGCAAAGGTGAGCTGGAGAAGAAGTTTGTGGTTCAAAGATAATATTGTAATTTGAGCTTCTACTAAATCTTTCTTTTCAGCATTACGACCTGAATATTTTTTTTTTCTTATTACCCAGGGATTCGTATAATCATTGCAGTCCTCATCTCTTTGTGCAGTATTAGCCTTGTCATCATAACTATGAATCTAATTATTACATTCATGCTGCTTTAAGCTTCTATTGTTTCACCTAAAATAGAAAATTTTGACGAAGTTTTTAATGTACCGTACATTTTTGGAAACACAGTTCATTGAAAACGGAATTACAACAGTAATACTCTTAAACTTATCTTTTTTAAAAAAAAGCTGCAGTTATTTTCCATGAAATAGACACGACCTTTATGTGTTATATTTGACTAGTTATTTATTTGAAGGTGGATCTTTTGTCTTTGTGTCTGTTCTTTGTATACAAAAAGGTGGGGATGGTTGTCTTTTTCTTTTTCCTTTTTACTGTGATGGAAAAGAAATATGGGTGTTTCCGTTTCTTTTTTTATTAATATCCGTTATCAGAACGATGGAAGGTATTTAATTTGGTGTGTCTTGATACAGTCTGTTTGCTATATTTTAATTTCTAAACAGCTATCAGGTATTCACTGGTGGTACAAGACTGTAAGTCATGCGGCTGAATTAACTGCTGGGTTTTATAACCCGTGCAATCGTGATGGTTATGTTGCAATCATGACAATGCTAAAGAAGAATGGAGCAAGTTTAAACTTAGCTTGCGCTGACCTGCACTCATTGAATCAGCATGAGGACTTTCCAGGAGCGTTTTCAGATCCTGAGGGATTAGTCTGGCAGGTGAGTATCTAATCCTAGCTATTTGCTGGTTTCCTATATAATCCGTATATTTGGAAAGAACTTGTGATAATGATTGATCTTTTCAATTTCGCCAAATCTGACGCATGCACAGGTATGTTTTAGAATTAAAGCTGTCTACTCTGAAGTGTGCTTCCAATTGTGCGTGGCAGGTGTTGAATGCAGCTTGGGATATTTGCCTCCCAGTTTCAAGTGAGAATGCACTTCCTTGCCTAAATAGAGCTGGCTATAATAAGATTTTGGATAATGCCAAGCCCATGAATGAACCAGATGGAAAACATTTTACATCGTTTACTTACCTGAGACTAAGTCCACTTCTTATGGAAAGACAAAACTTCTTAGAGTTTGAACGATTTGTCAAGAGAATGCATGGTAAAGCACTGAAATATTTATTTTCTCCCTCCTGCTAATTTCTGGAAATATCTGTGGAATATAGAAAGTAATATTTTTCTTGAGCCTTGGTTAGAGGGATGCTTGCGTCACCTGGGTAATTAGCACGATTCTGAAGAAATGGTGCCCTTCAATTGATGTAGCCTTATTCTAGGGAAGAAAAAGGCATAGTCCTATAACCTGTCTATTTCTGTATTGAAAACTGGATTTCATTTACAGGCCTATATGCATGCAATGCCCAACTTAACTAAGTCATAGCATGATGTTTCTCTGTATTGCAAGTTGGTCAAATACCAAAAGAACACAGCAATTGCAATTTTAAATATAATTAATAAACATATAATTTTCTTATGAAAATATAGAATATAACAGTGGGTGAAGAAGATGCTGCTCTCAATGTGGTAGGGTTATTGACTGTGTTTTCCCTGCAGGGGAAGCCGTTCTTGATCTCCAGGCATAGCGGGCTGGATAGAGAATCTGTAGGTTTTGTAATATTTGTAGCTTACCCCACAAAGCAGTTGGTGATACGCTATTGCAGATTAGTGGAATAGGATTGTCATTTACTGTATAATATATAGAAATTGGTAGTTAAGTAATTGAAAACTAGGATCATTATTTTTTATATTATTTTCTTAAAACCTAGCAACTCAAATTGTTCTTAGGATGTAAAATTTGTCCATATTTGATGTTATCGTATCACTTATATTGACGTATAATTTGCTAAGTAGGCTATAGGGGGTGACAGAAACTATTTTTTCTAGAAAATTGAAACATTTAAGCACAACTTCGCCAAAATAATGAATTCAAAATATTGATCGGATACTGATGAACGAAAGGAATATAATACTTTCTGTAAAAGCCAATAAAAAGTCATCGAGCTTCAAGATTCCACGTTTTGATTCTCTTTATATTCTTCAAGCAAGTTATGTTGTTTGTGTTTGGGAAAAAAATTGTCACGAGGAAAAAAAGAATTCAAATTCCACCAGTCAATTATGTTTGTGTCCAAGTTCATTTTTTTTTAAATTTTACTATTCTAATATTTAAATAACTCTTCGAATTAATTCCGGGATCACATATAATATAAGCACATTAGTATGATAGCCGTGCTAGCCGTGCATAGCAGGAGTCAGAAAATGTGAAGCGTGAGAAGAAAATATTTATCTTAGTAAGTACAAATATTCTTATGTTTTTCCATATATTTTGAATTGAATAAGAATTGTCTAAGGAGTTAAAACTCAAGAGTTTTAATTTGGAAAGGTACCGCATATTGGAAGAGCATTTTATCTATTTATTAATTAGGAAAAAAACGCCGCAGCTATTTCTAATCACTCTCAATAAATTAATTAGGTCATGAAAGAAGAAATGTAAAGGACAAATAATAGTGATTCATTATTATTATTATTATTATTTATTGATCAGTACGATATTAAAAAACGTATTAGTCATCCTTAATTGTAAGGATAACATAGCTCAACCTTATGATCACCATCATTCATACATGGTTCTTTCGGCTTAATTTTCCAGTTGCACTGATTGGTAACACATTCTGTTCCATCCCTTCCATAATCGTATATATCAAACCGCTTAAAACCTCCTTCCCATTGAAAGCTACAATAGAATAGAGTTGTACCCCAAATATTGGTGTTGAAACCGAACTCAAAAGCTTCTAAATGGTGAAGAACATGCTCCCCGAGATCGTCATCTTTGGATTTACAATGAATAGTCAAGTCCAAATTATCATCTAACATGTTGGTGATCCTCACGATCGTTCTGCCATCTGCAGAGTTTGATGCCAACAGAAGTACTACAGCTAGAATGAGGAGGACCACAGATTTCAGAAATTTAGCCATTATATATTTTGAGGACTAGCTAACCTTTTACCATTCAATCCTAAAATGCTTCACTTATAAATAAAGGCTACCCAATATGGTTGACACATCGTATAGGATAAGGCTTAGTGATATGGTAATGAACGATGAAGTATTTAGTGTTTACTGTAGGTGCTTCATTGAACAAATTATAAAGGCTGAGATGCATGTTCACTAATTCGTCCAATGAACAAATTAAAGAGTGAAATGCATCTATTTAATACGTACATATGATGAACAAGGATTTTAAGATGCTCAACTACTCATATATTATAAATAAAACACTGTAGTACTATACGATATTATACATCTAAGAATTGTACGTGTCACGCTCAAGTAGTAGTAGTAGTAGTAGTAGTAAGTACGCATTATTCTGCTGTTACTAGCTAGGTACTCTAAATCAGGCCAATTAGGACAATAAAGGAGAAATGTAAGAACAAATAATAGTTATTTATATTATTGTTATTTATTACTGATTAAGGTCAAATATACTAGCTATTCATCCTTTGTATGGATAACAAAACTCAGCCTTATGGAACGCATCATTCATACAGGCTTCATTTTGCTTAATCTTCCAATTGCACAGCTCGGTGGCACATTTTCTTGCATCCCTTCCATATCTGTATATATCAAACCACTCTAAAGTTCCTTCCCATTGAAAGCTACAATAGTACAGGGTTGTACCCCAAAAATTGGGGTCGAAACTGAACTCAAAAGATTCTAACTCATGAAGAAGATGCTCCCCGAGGTCGTCATCTTTTGATTTGCAATGAAGAATCAGGTCCAAATTATTATCTAACATGTTTGTGATCTTCACATGTGTTTTGGCTTGGACCCAGTGTGGTACCAACACAAGAACTGATAGAACGAGGATGATGAATTTTAGAAATTGAGACATGATTCTTTGCATCCACTACTCATTTTATTTTGTAAGATTGCCATATTCATCAGCTTAAGTAAACGCATCGAGATATAAACTAACTCGTCAGGTATCTAATAAATAGTTATCGATCATATTCAATTCCTTGTTTTAATTATTTGTTCATATGCATTTAATGAGTACTTATCTTGAATTGAATTTCCTGCATTACTGTGTTCATGCATTTGAGAGAGAGAGAGAGAGAGAGAGAGATGTAAATGAATGTGATTACGTACAGGATATACGTTTTTCTTGTCTTTTTAGGATTGCATTTATTGAATGATTAAAAATTGTAAGTCAAAATAGTGGTTCACACTTTATAGTTTTTTTATTGGACCGGGGTCGAACCAGTTATTATTAACCGAATTGAATAGTGATAATCATGAAAATCAAATTATGTACGAATTGAATTGTATTCTTATTGTGAAACGGCTGGTCAAGCTCAGGATGTATTCTATCTCAAACAAATCCCATAAAACACAATCATACATACATACATATATATATTAACCGATATAGCACTTAATTAGCTGAATTCGATCCACGTAAACCAAACTTTATATGTGTGAATATATATATATCTCTTAAAACGTGATTAATTTGGCCTGCTGGAACCTATTTTGGGAGAGATTTGAATTCTGATTAAATGGTGTTAAGTGGAGAAGACAGGCGAAATGCGTCTCAACATAAATCTGTAATGACTCTAAATTATGAATGAATTAATTAGGATATATGAAAAGAGAAGGATAATATATATATATATATATATATATATGAGTAGTGATTATTATTTGATGATGATGAAGCTGAGATGGATAACATACATTTTATTGGCCTTTCCAAGGATAGCAAATGATACCGCCGTTACCACCAGGTGCATTAAACTGACATGGTTGATCTTGCGAAATTACCCACAAGCAATAATCATCAATGCAATTGCTTTTATCCCTGGCACTATCATATACATCAAACCATTTCTGAACTCCTTCCCAATCAAAGCTACAATAGAAGAGAGTTGTTCCCTTCTCTTTAGGCGTGAAATGAAAATCGTAACTTTGTTGAGGATGAACTACTTGCACACCCATATCTGCATCTCCAGATCGGCAATGAATACTCAGCTCCAAATTGTTGTATAAATTGTTGCTGATGCTCACGCGCGTGTCGGCCTCAACCAACACAAGAACTGATAGTACGAGGATGATGGATTTAAGAAGTTGTGGCATGATGACGATTCTTTGACTTTTAATGATTCTCGACTCTCGATTATATATATATATATATATATATATATATATATAGGTTGAAGTGAGAATATAATGTGCCATATTCATGAATTTGAATTTAAGTAAAGATATAAACTCGTGAGGTATCTATCTAATAATTATTTATTATATTGGATATTCCGGGTTATATGCTTGATTTGTTCATGTTTAAAGAGAGATCGAGTGCTTTAATGTATTTTAATGCGTTATTGTGTTCATGCATTTGAAGAGAATGAGAGTGTATATGATGCAAACGAATGTGATTATGGGATAGGGTATACATCTTTTTTTGTTTGGTCTCTTCAAGGAAAAAAATATACTGATTATTGAACCAATTAAAAATAATGATCTTATAGCCAAATGGGGTAAAAACTCTTCTTTAAATGGAAGATTGTAGATTTTGGTCTTGCCTTGTAATCTCGTGCTTTTAGTGTTTGTCCTTGTAATTAAAAAAATTAAAATTTATGTATTAATATTGTAATAAAAAAATAAAATATATATTTTCTCAAGAAAATATACTAATTAAGGGTATGACCGTAGTGATCTATAAAGATATATAACTGCCATTTAGAAATTAAGTAACATATAAATTTATAAATATGAAACAAGCAAAAATTGACAATGAACAAGCGCGCGTGGTGATGCTACCAGAAGAGCTGATAGTATATATGAGGCCGATGAATTATCTAAACTCTCAATTATACAGCAATATAGGTTGGGATAAGGCCAACGTTACATGCTTAAGTGCCTAGTTGAATTAGTTGTGAAAAATTAATTTCACGATGTACGTACGAGATAAATATATAAAATAGTTTCTCATAGAACATAAACGTGATTATTTTAAACTCTTCTAAGTTGGCCCTTGTGAAAACTTATAAAGGGATATACAATGTCAAAGTAGTAAAACTCATAAGTGTATTTAATGAGTATATTCCTTATGATAAGAATAAGTTCCTTCTCATAAAGACGACTCATTCTTTATAGAAAGTGACTTATGATAAGAATAAGACAAAGTTTATTTCATTTCCTCTCTCTAGAAGGAGATTTACCCTCCCACCTACTCTGGGAGAGATTTGAATTCCGATTAAATGACATTAATATGGAGAAGATCTTCTAGACGAAGAACATGATTCTGGATCAATCAATTAGGATATGAAAAAAGAAATGTAATAAGTACGTACGATAATATGTTTACTGATTATGACTTATTATTTGATGATGAAGATGGATAACAGATCTAATTGTTCCTTAAATAGTTGGTCGTACTCAAGTGTGTGTCTGCTTCAACCAACACAAGAACTGATAGCACGAGGATGATGTATTTCAGAAATTGAGAAATGATCATTCTTTCCTCTACTCGAATTCTATTTTATATTAGGTAAAAGTATATCAACACCTCAAACTAATTTTAAATGAGTAATTAATATCCTAAAGTATTTAAAAATATAATTAGTACCCTAAACTAATTTTAAAGGTACAATTAGCACTCTAAAATATTTAAATTGTTATAATTTTGCCCATTTGCTAATAAAAACATAAACTTTTATTTAATACATGTCATATAAACTTTTTATTAACATATTATTGTTTAAAAAGCTATATGTGTAATATTTTTTTAATAAATTGTACTAAATAAACTATAAAATTTCTCAATATTTACATATGAATTCTATACAATGTTAATTTTAGGATTTATTTAGTATTATTTTTAAAAAATATAACACATGTGAAATTTTAAATAATGATGTGTTAAAATAAAAAGTTTACATGACATGGATCAGACATAAATTTATATTTCTATTAGTGAAAATATGGGATTGTACCAATTTAAATATTTTAGGGTACTAGTTACACCTCTAAAATTAATTTAAAATACTAATTGTACCCTTAAATATTTTAAGATATTAATTGCTCATCGAAAATTAGTTTGGGATGCTGGCCTTTATCCTTTTATATTTGCTAGTGCTCCTACAACTAAGGGCTGAAAAATCCTACCAAAAGAGCTGTTATACTATAAATAAAGCTATATAGGTTGGGAATTTATAAGGTCAACGTTAATGTTTTTTTTGGGCGAAAACTCATTAATGTATTTAATGAGTATTCATTTTATATCGGATTCCTTGCATTAATGAGCGCATTATATAACCCATATGACCAAATGGAAACACAGAAAAATACACAATATAATAAAGGAAACCAGAAACCGAAATGAAGAAGGAAATGCCTAATATAAACACATGAACTGAAACAAAATGGAAGTACAAATTGAAATTAAAAACAAATATAATTACAACATATCCAAAACTAAATGAAGTTGAAGATAATTTTATTCGCCATTCCAGGGATAGCAGAGCAGACCGTTACCAGGTGCATTAACCTGACATGGTCGATCTTGGGTAATTTGCCAAATGCAGGTAGCTTCATTGCAGTTATATTCATCCCTTCCATCGTCGTATATATTAAACCACTTACAAGAACCGTTCCATTGAAAACTACAATAGAACAGAGTGGTTCCCCATATATTAGGGCTGAAACTGAACTCCATACTTTGACCAGCTCCAAGAAGACGCTTCCCCAGATCATTATCTTTAGATCGGCAATGAACTCTCAGCTCCAAGTTTCCATATAAATAGTTTATGACCTTCACGTGCGATCTGGCTTCAACCCAGTGTGGTGCAAACACAAGAACTGACAATATGAGGATGACGAGTTTCATTGTTACAGATGATATGATATAATATAGCTTCCTCTGCTGCTCTTTCTAGTTTTGCAATGAATATAATATCGACTCCATCTCAATTATATATATATAGGCTGGGAGGAACAAGCAAATATAATTACAATTTTAATGAGTTTTTGTTTTATAAAATGAATTGGACGGATTGGATTCCTTGCACTTCATCATTCGTGTATTTGGAAAGAGGGAACGTAACGGTAAAAATATAGGGTAGCTATATGCGTGTATGGAGCCTGTATCTTGACATTTGTTTTTCTTTTATCTCTCTTTAAAATTTAAATACACCGTATAAGTTTATTATATATATTGCTGTGAATTCAAGAGATTCGGTTTGCATTTATTTTCTTTGTTTAGAGTTAAAATTTGAGATGCTAGAGGGCAGGGACAAGCAAATATCATCAAGTGTTGTAATTAATTAACGAGCATTTATTGTAGATGCATGGAACCATCTTTGATTCATATATTTGCCAAGAGAGAGAATGTGTGTACTAAACTATTTTTTGAATTAAATTAATTTATTCACTCTTAATATTTTTTTAAAACAATACTATTTAATTACCTTATTCTATTTTGTTTCTCTTTTCTCCCTATTTTCCCCCTCTTCTTAAATCTTCGATTTATACCGGGACTGTTAGTTAGAACGTAGTGGTTAACGGTAAATTTTATATCTTGATGCACTTTGGATATATACCATGAACAAATTGATTGAGTATCGCAAGATTAAAAAAAAATACAGAGCTTTGTTTATTACTAATTTACAGTCTTGAGAGTTGCGCTGGATCATTGTCTAATAAAGGGAAAATATTCATGTGCAATATGTATTTATGAATAGAAGATGAAAATAATGATTCTCTTTTCATCCAACGAACAAGTTTAATATAGGTTCATGTATTTATATTAATATATATAGTAGTTACACAAATGAGTGCCCTGATGATAAGATGGAATGCATTTGCATTGGTTTGTTCAATGAACAATTAAGCCAATAAAATTTACTGGTTGATAATTTGCAAGTGTCCATTGAAAGATACAATAGAATTGAAGCTGAAACCACAAGGTGATGCTGTCGAGTAAAAACAAGGCGCTTTCCCAGATTTGCAAAGAGTTCCAAGTTAATTATACGGATATTTAAATATATGGTTCGAGTATTAGATTTTAGCATTGATCAAAACAAAAAACAGATAACTTAAGCTATTTCGTATAGATTATTCACCCCATATACTTATATACTCGTGATTCTTCCTTTAATAACTCTTTATCGGACTGTCATAAGTCTAATATGGAGATCGATGTTCACGTATAAGTTTTGCCAATTGCATTGGCTTGTGGAACATTCAAATACATCCTTGTGGTTGTCGTCGTATATATCAAACCCCTTGAAAGCTGCACTAAAACATAGTTGTCCACCAAAAATTGGGTTTCAAAAGTTTCTCAATGATGAAGAAGATGCTCGCCGAGGTCATCGATCATCCCCAGATTTGCAATGAATAAATCGGTTCCAATAATATCATATATATGTCCTAGCTTCTATAGATATATATAACTGGACCTGATTATTCATTGCAAATTAATCTCTGGAGATGACGATCTTGGGGAACATCTTCTTCATCATTCAGAATATTCAATCCCAATACTTGTATGTATATGTAAGGGATGGAATACAAGTATCTAATAGAGTTTGATGCCAAAAAGGAAAACTGCTAGAATGAGGGGGACGGTGGATCTCTGAAATTTAGCCATTATATATTTTGAGGACTCTAGCTAGCTCCCTACGCTTTTACCTTTGAATCACAAATCGCCTTTATATAGGATAAGCCCTAATGATATATATAAAATGTTTAGTATAGCTAGCAATGTACAAAATAATAATACTATCATATAGATTTTTGTGATGTATATTTTAATATAGGAAAAGCCACATTATATTGTATTATATAATCATATTTAATACATCATATTAAGGTCCCTGTTATATATTCAAGCCCTCATATCATGTATTTATTATATAAAGAAATAAAGTGATATAATACAAATATGGACGAACCGGCTGTTACTAAAATCGTAATTTAAAATTTATGTATTAATATATTGTAAGGAAAAAAAGTAAAATGTATTATATTCTTAAGAAAATACTACGTGTATGACCGTAGGGATGTATTTTTCATGAATATGTGATCAAGAAACATTTAGCTAAAAATTAAGAATATGTAGTTTATATAATATATAGATATACATTTCGGAAAACTCTTTTTCATATATACTTTATAACTTCCCGATACTCTCCGCCACCGCCATTATATTATGATAACATCTTCATGCATTTACTGTAAAATTATATATATATAAATACGCATAAATATATATAATTTAATCTAAAATAGAAATTAATTTATTAAAAATACGCATAAATATATATAATTTAATCTAATATATAAATTAATTTATTACTTACTTATATCTTATATATTAAATATTTTTAAATATTACTACTATTATTAATTATTTTTAAATAATTGTTATTTTCATTAAAATATTTATTTATAATTAATATTCCTTTCATTAAAATAATTATTCAAAAAATTATGCATATTCTTCAACCATATATGATAATTGGAGCCATCCAAGGTAACAGAAATGGGTTAGGCAACCTATGACTTTTCTATTTCAGAGTCAAACTACATCAAAAATGTTGTCTGAAACATGAAAGTGGGTGCTAGAGAGACGATCTAGATGAAACCAGATATGCAGCAGCGTGGATTAGACGAAACTAGATGAACTGCGAAGGTAAGAACACACATGTGATGACTCGTTAGACAGAGGTAGATGGCAACGTGAAAAAATAATTAGGACTATGATACCATGCGAAAAACAAAGAGAGAGAGAGAGAGAAGTATTAGAGAAAATATTGACTATATTCAAATGAGTTGAGTAATAGATATATATAAGGGAAATATATCAATTAATAAATCCTAATTAAAAATATAAATACATGATCCAATTAAATCATATTATATCAACAAATACTATCAACATAACTGATTTGCTTTCCTAACTTTTTTTTTTCCTGCTCTTTTATTCCTATATTTTTCTCACTTCTTTCTAGGTTTCCATATCACATATTCCACATTATGAGGATGTTGATCATATACCTCTTAGTTAGGTTAGTACGACCGAAGACTCTTTCACTTGGAAATATGATAGTGAAGACCACATTCTGAACCAGGAAAGGACTTAGGTTATGGCAACAAGGGCTAGAGCAATGCGCCTGTGTTAGAGACTTGGATCGGCCTTTAGAGAAACACTGTTTCTGTTTGTCTTTTTTTGTTAACTCTATATCAAAATTTATGAGCTTGTCATGATACGGATACTGTATTTCTATTTTTTCCCCTTAATACTGTGCGTCAGAGAATATATGTTGATTGAAAGGAAATTCTCATGTTTCTGAGTATTTGTGTGAGAATCGCAAATACGTGTTTTCAATCAAACTCAGTTTCTAAATATAATAGCATCATACCATATTAACATCTAATTTTTCTAATTGTTAATGATTTTTAGAGTATAAAGAATAATCTTATTCAATGTTATAACTGATATTTTAAATTTATGACATAAAATATTACTAATTAGTGTAATATATATAAAAGAATATTTAGATATAATATAAATATTTACGTAAGAGAAGATTGATTTTTCATATTGTCAACTATATAATATTAATTATTATTGAGCTAACAAACTGTATCTTATTTGTTGATTAGTTACATATCAGTTGAAGCGTGCTTGTATATATATTTTCAGTTATCAATGGAAATAATAAGATTCTTTTCTCTGCAACATTATTTCCGTATCACATATCATTTGATATTTTAAATCTATTTAATAAAAATTAATTAAATTTTATGTTAATTAATTAAAAGTGAAAACGCATCGCCCGGGTTTAGGCCCGGAGCAGTAATTAAATCTTTCAAATTGGTCCATGGCAAAAAAAAAACATGATGATCGAACTATCTTTTTTTTTTTTTTTTTGCCAATAAAATACGATCTATTAATCCCTCAACCAATTCAAAGTGTAAAGAAACGAAACAACATAAAACAAACACCCACGTCCAAAAACAACACAGTATAACTATCGACACCACAAAACATTAACCAGTATCTAACGAAGGTTGTAGATCCTGCAAAAGCAACTTCTGGAGAGATAAAGTCGTTCGTACAACCCAATCAGACGTGAAAGCCCCAGCTAAAGAAGCTTTAGCGCAACCCAGTCAGCCACTAAATTCGCTTCCCTGGGAACCCACTCACAAGAATGATTGCTAAGAAATTTCCTTGAGTCATTAATGATGTTCTAGAATATCAGACCTAACTAGCACTTGATTATCAGACTCAAAATGGACGTTATCCAGCTCGTTATCATACGCATAGATCATGGCCTCCTGCAGAGTAGCACCATTAAGTAGTCTCCCATCAGCATCAAGGACCACAAAAGCAATTGCTGCCCTCCTTTCCTCAATCAAATTTTCCAACAATGCTTGCGCTTTCTCCATATCCAGTGACAACCCCTTCGCTTCCCAGAATTCTTGAATCAGCTACCCGCAGGCATAGCACGCAGCCACGGCTCCATCCATACATGAGTACCAAGTCCATTACCAATGCTTCTGATCACATTGTCCGCCCTTTGTCAATACTGCTCCAAATCCATGCTGCTTTCAAACCCCCCCCCCCCAGTTCAAAGACTGCCTTCTTGACTTTCAATTCCGAAATGTCTGCCATCAGCAACCTATTATCTTCTTCCGAGGTTCCATTAGCAACTCCTCTCAGTGCCTCGGAAAAGTCCCTTTCACCCGAGCAAGAAAACCGTTTGGAATAAAAAAAAAATCAGAAAAGCATTCCCCAATATCTCCCTCCTGTTCCAGCCCCATCCATCCTGCAAGTTCTTCCACCTCGTAATCTTATTTCTGGACCTACGCTGAAGGCTGGCCAAATGAAAAAATTTCTGCAAGTACGAGGATGATTTCAGAAATTGACACATTACATCTTTCCAGGACTAGCTAGCTAGCTACTACGCTTTTGCCATTGATTCCTAAATCGCATATATATATATATATGTGTGTGTGTGTGTGGGCTACATATACAATATGCATGATTGACGGTAAGGCCTAATGATATAATAAATGATTGCTAAAACTTCAATTAATACTATATATATAAAGCGATCCCAAAAAAAAATTTGTAATGATCCAAAAACATTAAGAGCCATTTAGAAGAAATTAATAAGGCAGGATTAAATTTCATGATTTTGAAATGAACAAGAATTGACATTAGGGAAAATTCTAGTTAAATCCAACTGAAATGGCCAAATCTAAATTCAGACCTAAATTTTTTAAAAATTCCTAATTAGGCCAAGAAGCTTAATTAGGAATTTCTGAATATTGTCAAAACACCATAATACAACTCTATAATTAAAAATGATAAATTATATGAGTCGGGTTACTCCTGACCTATTAATTGCAACACAAAAAGTTATGATTTATGTCATTTTACTTATCATTTTCTAATGAATGAGGACAAAATAATTATTTTATAATTAGAATCTTTCTCTCTGAGATCCCCTGAGACTTGTCAATGATTTAATAATTTTATATGACTTTATATAAATAAATTCCTAATATGGGCCTTGAGTGGGATTTCCCAAATTAAATAAAATCAATAGTATAACGAACCTGCACCCATTCATTGTAATTTTTTATTCTATATATTTTCTATAATTTCCAAACTCATTAATGTGTAATAAAGCATTAACATAGACCGAAACATGTTTCAGAAAATGGATCTCGTACCATATTAGAAATTATTCAAGGAACATAAGCCTGTATATAACTGATTCAATGAACAATTAAGCCAATCAAAGAAGAAAATGAAAGAACAAATAACGGCGATTATTATTATTATTATTATTTATTACTGATTACAATACATATGAGTCATGCTTGCTTATTGTATGGATAACAAGTTATAACCTCACGGTCACCATCATTGAAACATACTTGATCTTTCTTAATTTTCCAATTTCAATGCCCCGTAGTACATACATCCCTTTTATCGTTGTATATATCGAACCACTTGAAAGCTCCTTCCCATTGAAAGCTACAATAATATAGAGTTGTCCCCCAAATATTTGGGTTGAAACTGAACTCATATTGTTCTAAATGACGAAGATGATGCTCCCCGAGGTCGTCATTTTTAGATTTGCAATGAATAGTCATCTCCAAATTATTATCTAACATGTTGGTCATCCTCACGTGTATTTTCTCTTCCACAAAGTGTGACTCCAACACAAGAACTGATAGTACCAGGATCATGGACTTCAGAAATTCAGACATTATATCTTTTAATTCAGGACTACCTATTTACAAGAGATCAAAATAATATGAAGGATTAAAATCCATTTATGAAAGCAATCGTATAATTTGATATTCTATTTTGATTCTCACTCGTAACGCAATATAGTAATAAAACACAGGTTTCCGATCACCACCAAAACGATGATGCTCCAAGTACTGTTGTCACTGTGTGTTAGCGTGATTCTGGTGGCATCAGATTCGAGTGTGCGTTTTGAAGGACAACAACGAGTAGAGGTGATCAACAATTTAGGTCATGGCCTAAAAATTTCCCTAAGTTGCATATATACCGTCCATCTTAAGGAAACGGAGCCGAAGAAGCGTGTGGTTGGCGGGGTGAAATAACCGGATTCGATTTCTATCGTGACGATGGCACCATCTATTGTACCTTTGAGTGGGTAGGTGTTAGTCACAATGCCGCCATCTATGATCATTATTTTGACTATGTGCCTTGCGAAACTACGGGCACTTGGAGTATCATGCCACATCAAGCTTGTATGTTAAATGCATCCAAGAAGTCTCGTTTTCGTGACCCTTGCGAACCATGGCGTTGAGGAATGAATGAGATGTTTGTGTTCCATCCTACAAATAAATATTTATCATTTTGTTTTCCTAATCATGATCATCTCTATCTGATCCATGAATTCTTCCCTTCTTGATTTTATTCCAAATTTTTAGTCAGTCTTTGGTACGGATATAAGTAAGTTTAGAATCACATAGCAAGTGCAGCCAATTCAAATTAAAAATTACATAATTTCTGGGTAATAAAAAACTGCCAAAGCATAAAACTAGTACTGCAACTGTGTTACATGTAAACGATGAACCATCTGATCCTAAAATCCTTCCATGAATGTACGGACAGTGTTGGTGGTACTGAAGATGAAGACAACAATTCCCAAGATGGACATACTAGCTCTCCGAGTATCACCCGCATACACCGACAAAAACCTTGTCCACAAACTATCATGGTACACATTAACTTCCTTGGTGAGTTGGCAGTAGCAGCTTGATGTGATCACTAGTTGTTTGCTGAGGCTTTTGATCATCCTAGTCGCTTACTCGTTGCTTCCCAGCGTGTTTACAATAATTTGCTTCTCAAAAAGCAAAGCTGCGTCTTCGTTATCGTCAATCAGATCATCAAGCCGAGCAACGTAGTTGGAAACGAAATCTTGTCCCGCACCGCCCAAGTGATTCTGCTCAAACGCAATGATGTTCCGAAGAACACTTTCAGTTGTGTCGTCTATTTTCAGCTGTGGGAATCGAAACCGTCTAGACCATAAAAATCTCTTCTTGAACTCTATGTCAAGTAAACATTTACCTCTATCGTCTGCTTCGAAGCAAACCCATGCCTTGTTCAGCTTCTTTGCTCTCTTTAGCACACCTGAATACTCACACTTATTGCCTAATTTTTGTACAGACGACCATCGATCTGGAATATAAAAACACCGAATAAAATCGGCCAAGTGTTTCAATTGTCGCATTTCTTGCGCCTGCGTTTTGCTAGCTGAAGATCCCGCATCTAGAAAATTATGAAGGAAGAATTCACTGGCAAGGTCCAAGATTGAATGTTGAGGATGAATACAGTTGGGAAGCACAACAGTACGATGTAATTCCTCCAACACAAAAAGTGGAAGCTGATTTTCGAGCAGAAGCATGTCTCGCTGGATGCTCAAAAGACGCCATGGCGTATTCAATACATCGTCTTCATCATCCTTGCGCTATGAATGCCTAAGGAAGAGCTCCATGATAAAGACAGAGTCAAAGAATACCATGTCTAGGAAGAGAATCTCGTTATTGTCGAACTTATCCAGTTCATGCTCGTGCTGTTCCTGTAAATTATAAGCTTTGCGTATGTCTTGCTTTTTGTTGTCAAGGAAGGCTTTGTAGCGATCCAAAGCGTGTCTGTCGCGTTGCTGCAGACGATGGTTGAAGTTAATGAAGTAATGGTTTCGTTTGCGATTTTCCATGGGGATGCAACTTGGTATTTTGCCATGGTGGAAAGGGCCAATAGAAACTATGTGAGGAGTATAGGCTTCTGGGTTCAGCCTCCGAAGATTGTCATGAACCTGGTAGATACCGCATGTCCCCGCCGGCCGCTGGCCGCCGTCATTGTAATCCGAGTAAGCATTCTCAGCATCATTCTGATTAGAGGTCATCTTCATGCAGCAGCTGATCATCAGAACACAAAATCCACTGTAATCAGATTGGTTAATCCCTTATTTCTATATATTAATCAAGTGACTGTCATAATGGACAAGAAAACTCAAAGCATGGAGGGTATGTTAAATCAATGCTTGTGGTTGAAATGGAAGACGAACCTGATGATGTATTGTTTTGCTTGTATGTGGTCGTATTGCAAACTGACACTCCGATGATCCTTTTGGGCAAGAGGCTAATATGCATTCAACTCTACCCCCTTTGTTATTCTATATTTTATATATATATATATATATTTTATGACTAGTGCTGGCAACATAACACAAAATGAGATGGTCCCTCGAATTCGATAGAGAGTTGCATACTCCTAAGAAATCCACATCAATCTTCCACGACCACTAATAATTAAATGGAAATGACGAAAAGAATCTGACAGAAAAAACTAAACTTGCAGAAATTTCAAAACGTGAGAGAATGCATGCATTCCACAAGCGAATACAAGCAACCCAGGTGCAAACAAAACCAAGGCTCCTACATATAACTCATTCAGCAAGTGTCCAATAATGTAAGTACGTACAACTATATATGCAGTTTTGGCCTATTCACTTATCTCAAGTGGCCAATTTGCTCCTACATATTGTACACTCTCCTATCTAGCAAGGGATCTTACCAACTTTGATTTTCGGAGATATATATATAGTTGAATAAATTGCTCCCTTATTTAGTTGACACTGACCATTTAAAAATAAATATTGGTTAATTAAATTAAAGGAGTATCTTTGGGTTCTTGGTTGTGCGTATGTATTAAATTTCTGGCTCTACATTCAAATAACAATAATTTTTATTATTTTGCTCTTAGGTCAAACATAATTTCAAACAAATATTTCCCTAAAAAAAATGAAAATTAAAACCAACAATATTTTTCTTGTTGCCAACTGATACACCTTATTAAATTACCCAACATAGCTGATAATTAAAGTTACAACAGTATCGTCTCATCTGAAAACCAAACGTGAAGTTAATTTAGGTGGTTCCCAACTCATCATAATAGATAGGAATAACTCATTGCATTAATTAAAACCAGAAAAGGAAAAAAAAAAAGCCACAACATCGTCTTTCATAAGATAACTCTCCTGATTTCCTACCGGTCGGTCACAGAACAACGTACGATCGATGTCTCGGCGATTTCAGAAAAACATGGGACTGTTAATTCTGTCGACGGTGGTGGTGTTGTTAGCATCATCAAAATCAAACGGAGTTGATGGATTCTTAATGCTGGTGAAAACGCACGTCAAAGTTTTCAACTATTTACAGCACCACCAGGATCTGATCCTTCATTGCAAGTCAAGAGACGACGATCTTCAAGCTCATCGTCTTCGTTATGGCGAACACTTTGAATGGTCGTTCCTTGTGAATTTCTTCGGGAGGACACAGTACTATTGCAGCTTTCAATGGCCTGGTGCTCTTAAATGGTTTGATATATACATTGGTTGGAGAGACGATAAGCTTTGTGATACGTGCTTGTGGGGAATTTGGGAAGATCGACCCTGCATGCTTAATACTACTGATTATTTTAGCCATTGCTTTCAATACAATCCATCATAATTAATTCATGGGTTATGGTGTAAATATGCTTGAAAGTTTCAATATAACCTCAAAAGTTTCAAAACAAAGTAATATTACCCCACCTGTTAAAAAAATTAAGCCCTTAACCCTTAATTCGTCTATATATATCATATTTGTACTTATTGTTAATTAGTGTTGTTCTTTTTTTTTTTTTTTTTGCACTGAATAAATATAAATACATTAAATTCAAGACGGAACGTTTTGGTGCATTTACATGTTTCAGTTAGAGTGAGCATATTAATTACTCACCGGGTCAGTTCTTGATTAAGTCATACAATTAATTCTTTTAATAGACTTATTGTAAAGCCGTTATCAGAGTTTGAAGAATGGGTTTCTGTTGTCTCTATCAGAAACTAATACCCGTTCATTCTTAAAAAGAAAAAAAATTGTAATATTTTGAAAGAATTTGTAATATTTTTTCAATTTATATCAAACAAATTATCCTTTCTTCTCTTTCATTCTA
The DNA here is from genome assembly GCA_037074615.1 of Leucaena leucocephala. Taxonomy (NCBI): domain Eukaryota; kingdom Viridiplantae; phylum Streptophyta; class Magnoliopsida; order Fabales; family Fabaceae; genus Leucaena; species Leucaena leucocephala. The sequence continues at coordinate 238,257 of CM073552.1, forward strand.
AGAAAATAGAGTATGTGATAAAAGAAAGCAAGACTAAAATCGAAATCAACAAACAAAATAAAATACTTTTCTTCTTCTCGTTTAATTTCTTTGCAAGTCATAACTCCAATATTGAAACCTGAACTACTAATTTAGTTGAGTAACTTATCACTTTAATTTCACCGCTCATAATAATTATTCAACTTTTCGCTATTAATTACTATTCACATCGCATGAATTAACAGATTTTTGGACCCAAAATCATAAACGAACGTAAAACATGAAGGCAGTAATTCTTGAAGTTCTTCTGGTCTATGCTAAAGGCATCCATCAAACACACCCACCTTATTGGTATATATACAATATTTCTTTGTCTAAATCCAAGGTTAATATTTATGTTCTTTCTCTCTCTATTTTTAATTTATTTCAATTTTTTATATCTTACCTTAGTCTATATATGACTGGAAAACAAATTATTTTCCAACTTTCTGTCAGGAAAGCCATCCTATTATGTGATTCTTGAATGTGGAACTCAATCTCAAAGAAGCAAAATGTCATCAGGTGTATTTGCTTTTTTCTCCACTCTTAATGAGAAATATATATTTAGATTGGTTATTCAACGTTTGAAGTTAATTGCAATGTTATACCTTATGAATGAAGAATGCGACTTGCTGTACATTAATATTGTATATTATATATATATATATATATTAATTTTTATTACTTTTGTTAGTAAAAATAAATAGTAAATGGGTTGTGAATAATATTATATATTTTATATATATTCTTCGTAATTGTATTGTTTTCTTCTTCTTGAATTGAAACCAATTTTAATTTTAGATTTTTTCTATTGAAATAATTAAGTATATATATGAATGGCAAACTTATAATTAGGGTTATTTTGCAGAAAGGAAAGCAGGAGATAAATCAAATGCTAAAGAGAAAGACATAGGTCGTCGTTCAATCATTGGAAGTTGTGGAGAATATCATGGTGCAAAAATCCTCTTTTTGTACAATAAGAGAAAAAGATTACCAAAGACAAAGATTATAAGAGAAATTAGGACTTCCATGTAATATCACAAAACATTAATTATTTATGGGATATAATCTCACTTCTTCTTTTCTTTTGTATCCTTTTTTTTCTTTTTGCATTATTGTGGAATTAATGCCGAAAGAATATCCTATCTCAATCCAATTGATATACTTTAAAAATATGGAGACTTAGCTATTGAAAAATTTATACTAAATTTCCTCCTTTCAGTCTTTCACCGAGAGAGAGAAATTAAGCTTCTAAAGACCCAAAGAAATTTGCTTTTAATGAAAATGCATAAATAGGCCTTGGATTTGAAAAGTACTTTAACTTTCAATCTTCAACTATATATTCCTGATTTTGTACATTTAAGAGAAATGGTGTGCACGTTTCTCAGCATATGTTCCTGATTTCTTAAGTCTCTATAATGTAAACTCTCCCCTGAAAGAATTTTAATTTTAATAATTAAATTAACGACTTTAATTTCATTATATTCTTTTTTTGGGATAAAGTACATTAATAGTAATTAATATCATGTTAATATGATATTATTAGTAATAGTTGGCAAAACAAATGATATTAATAATATATAATGTGTGCGCCTCTTGCAGCTGCAGGGATCATTTTTCATTTCAACTGATTAAAACTTAATTAATTTTGTTAACATCAAATTTAATACTTGTTCACATGGATGCTTTCCAAGTTAACATCCGACAAGACTAGCCAACCATACTATTAAATTTCAACCATCAAGATAAAAATGACAAAATTAATGTTCATCGGATTTCATTACCCCACCTCTTCTTCATATCTCATTAAGGAAATTCATTGAATATAGCCAGCTAATAATATTGATAGTCCATCTCATTTTACTAATTTAAAAAAATATTAATACAAAGTACTCTATCAACAAAACTATAGCGTTGTTCTGTATTTATAAATTTATCTTATTTTATTTTTTATAAATATAAATTTTACCCATGCATAAAATATAAATTAAATATGGTGTTTAAATATGTGTAGCAATAGAGATGAATTTGGATAATCAACAAAACAAAACCGTAGATTTAGGAATCAATTCTATCATAGACCAACAAAAAACTTCAAGTCAGGTCATGAAAATTAAATTTATTTTTTCTGTACTATTTGGTTTAAAATATTAATTATTGTTAAAATGAAATATTATTATTTTCCTTAATTTTAATATCAACATAGCGATAGAGATAACATTGAGCCTCGTGTGTATATTCGTGTTCATCTGCTTCATATGCTGCCCAATCAATCTTTGACCTCATCAGCTGATTTAAGAGTTTTTTTTAATCAATTATTATAAGGCCATCAAATATTTTATATATTTATATATCATAGATAGTCATTATTCTTGGATGGCAAAATATACCAGTATCTCGTCCGTGAACCAGAATAGGGCCTGTTTGTATGCCGTTTAAATCAAGATTTTAAAAAGTTTCTAACCTAAATTTTAGTTTAAAGAAATTTTAAAATAAATAGTCATATTTATCTAAAAAAATTTTAGACTAAATTATAGTTTTAGATAAGTTATTGGGAATAATTTCTAGAATAGTAAAAAAATTTATAGATTATCTATTTACTATTTTATCTATATTTTTCTGAGATATTCTCTCCTCTATTTTATTTCTTCTCTTCCTTCCCTCCTCTCCTCTCCTGTGCCTGTCTCCTCCCCATCACAATTTCTGTTCGGCAGGTCATCAGGTCGCTGGCTTCTGGAAGGAGACGTCATTGGCCGTGGGAGATGCTCTGAGGTCGTTAGGCTCCTCTCATTGTCATTGCTGGTGGCCGTCGCTGTTGATCTCGTCGTTGTGATTTCATCTTCTTGCTGTAGCTGCTTCTTCTGTCCAGATCTCCAACGTCTCTCTGTACTGCTACTTCTTCCTTCAAGATCTATCGTCGCTATAGTCTCTCTATGTTGCTAAGGAAAAGCACGAGAAAAGAGGGGGGAAAGGAAGAAGGGGAATTTTTTTTTTAATTTATATCATTTCTAGTAATTTACCAATCATAAAAATTATTATAATAATATCTATCTAAAAACTCATTTATCCAAAATCATTTTTTTTATAAACTCTTCTTTAAAAATATTTTTTTAAAAACTGTCTAAAAATTCTTTTTTTTTTTCATACGATATTTTTTAAAAATCTATCCAAACGGTCTTAAATAACACAACAAGTAAATCTTTAAATATGGAAAAAAATCCCTTGTATATTTTTACTCCATTTAACTGTACTAACTACCGAATAAAATTTCTTCATATAATTCATTTTGACAATTAACATAATAATCTAAAATAAACATTTTTCACGCTGTTCAAAAAGAACAATCATTTTTCATCTTAAGTTTTAGATTATCAAAATATTCCTACTTTATAAAATTCAATCCCATGGCAATTATTGTTCAATCAAGACATTAAAATAGCTACTTGATTAAAGTTAAACTCGCAATGTTTTTTTTTTTTTTGCCAACCAAAACTTACAATTGACAAACAACATCAATTTAGGTGAAAAAGTACAATACTCACCAAACAAATTATTCTTTGCAAAACAAAATCATAGATAAATTCTTAAGGTTTAATAAAATTTTAAAAGAATTTTATAAATTAAATTTGTTTGAAGAATCAAAATTATCTCAAATATTTTTTTTTAAGTTTTCATTTACCATGAACAAAACTATGTTAGATCTAAAACTTTTAAGAATAAAAAAATTATACTTCTACGAAATATAAATTTTATAAGAATTGCTGATAAATCATGAAAATTGAGAAGAGACCACTGCATCAAATTTGATGATTTAGATTTAGTTGCTTTTAAAAGTATAAATTATTATTAAAATCTTATCTGAATGGAAGAAGTAGTACAGTGGGAGAAAAACTTGTAAAACATTAGTAAAGCACATACTTTATAACTTACATCACAATCGAATTTTTTTTATAATATGCAAGAGTGACATGTTCGTATGCTTTTATTAAATAACATGTATGATTAACAACCATACATATAATAAACAGAGGAGACAGAGGAGTGGAATCCGAGTTTCATTCCCAAGTCCAACTGTAATAAAAACACAGCTTGCATGTCTTATTCTCCTCTCCCACCTCTTTCCTCACCCATGGAGGAATCTCGCCATTTCTGATGAACTTCTCTTTTCTTCCTTCTTCTTCTTCTTCTTCAGCCCAATAATTTCCCTCTCTTTGATGATACTCTTCCAACAAAAGTTTCCTTTTTTGGGCATGTGAAGTCCTCATCTGAGAAGGCCATCATTAAGCCCCACAACGCTTCTGGCCAGAGGGTGTTACTGTTTCAAATGCTTCCTCCGTTTTAGCTTCTCGCTCCTGTTTCTATTCAAATAAAGGTAACTTTGAAAGCTACAGATAAAAATCTGTTGGCGACCGTTGCTTTTATTTTTTATCTTTTCTAACCGTTGTTGTTCTTTTCGAGTTTTCAAAATTTCAGTTTGTTTTACTTTCGGAAAGCAATGAAAGAATAGTACTTTCTCTTATTCATATATGTTGAGAGCTTTAGCTGTGATTTCTCATTCTGGTACTTATGGTCTCACCGGCAAGAGCATTCTTTGGTTAGCTTTGCTGCTTTCAGAAGACAAGAAAATGTTCAAGCTTTCCGCTTTTTCTTTTAATCTCATTGCCATTTTTATTTCTTTTTGGATTTATGTAGCTTAGCTCCATTGTAAATTGTGCACACATATTAGTGCCCACTAAATTTGTGTATCTGAAGGTGATCATGAAGTTCTTTAATTGGGAACCCTCAAAGTCCAAACCCTAATATGAGACCCAAATATCATGATTTTGTGCAGGTTTTGAGGAATTCGACCATACGATCTTGAGCTCAGATGGACAATTCGTCAAATTTTGATGAAAACTGTGATGTTGGTTATCAGCCTTCAGTTTCCTCTGTAGATCAGAATGATCAATCAGCCACTGGGTACTCCACACTGAGTAGTGATTCTTTCGGCTACTGCCGGTCTAACTCCGAGGCTTCTAATTTCTCAGAGCCCGTTGATGACAATAGCTCTGCCAGTGAGCCCTCGCCTTCCTGGTGTCTCGCCACAAAACCCAGTGCCAATCAAGTAGTTCTTTCAAGGCTAGGGATAAAGTCGGACAGGCATTCATTGGATAATAAACTCGAAGACTTGGATCTCTTAGAATCAGGTCGGTTTTGTAGAGGTTGCACTGTTATTTGTAATTTTTTGTCTTTAGGACTATTAATCAGCTTTATGTTTATGGGAAATTAGCAGAGCTTGAAATGATGAAGGAAAAATTCGCAAAGCTTCTTCTTGGGGAAGATATGTCGGGCGGCGGGAAAGGTGTCTGCACTGCCGTCACAATCTCAAATGCTATTACCAACCTTTATGGTAAATCTTTCATAGTAATTATTGCATGATCCAGCTGAAATTTCATGCATTATATGTTGAGATTTGAGAGCAGACTTACGAGTACTCCACAATTCTCCGATTTGGTTCTCAAAAGACAATTACTGTCATTTACCTCCTAAGTCCAAACTTTCATGGAAATCCATCCGTATGTTCTTGCCATGTGCTATGCCAAATAGTTAGCAGAACTCACACAAGACCACATTGATGGAATTTTGGAAGTGTTGGAGTCAAATGATGATAATTATAATTACCTTATGATGACTAAATTGAGTGAACATATGTCTGCAGCTACTGTTTTTGGACAAAATTTGAAGTTGGAGCCTCTGAAGCCTGAGAAGAGGGCTATGTGGCGTAGGGAAATGAAATGTCTTCTATCAGTGTGTGATTACATAGTAGAATTCGCCCCCACTGTACAGTATTTAGATGGCACCATAATAGAGGTGAAATTTTGCTAAACCCCTAACTATAAAGTTTGATGGTCCTTGTTTGGAATATCTGATTGGAACCTGTGATGTCACCCAGATGATGACAAGTAGACCGAGGTTGGATATTCACATCAACCTTCCAGCGCTGCAGAAGCTTGACACGATGCTCTTAGTTAGTCAACCATCAATTGCTTCTTGTACTTGACAATTCTGTTTCCTCTGAAAAACCTCATGACTTGCGGATATTGATGATGATTTTACAGGAAATACTGGATAGTTTCCAGGATACCGAATTTTGGTATGCAGAGCAAGGGAGCATGATGGGGAATTCTATGCGTTCACGTGTAGGCTCATTTCGAAAGATTGTTCAAAGAAATGATGAGAAGTGGTGGTTGCCGGTTCCTTGTGTTCCCTGCAGTGGCCTCTCTGACAACTCGAGGAAGCACTTGAAAGCAAAACGGGATTGCGCTAATCAGATTCATAAAGCAGCCATGGCTATAAACAGTAGCGTTCTCGCAGAGATGGATATCCCAGAATCGTACATGGCCAGTCTTCCCAAGGTTAGTCCTCATTGTTTGATTAAACACAGCCTATGTTTCTGGAAGTGTTAGTTTAAAATCCTAGCAGAATGAGTTTGCAATATTATTATGTGACAGTTGAACTCGAGCTTAAACTGTTTAGTGAAAAGTTCATCAGTTTCATAGAATGTATCAAATAGCATTCACATATAATTCTGAACATGGCTACATTTATCTGACTTCATTGCTGTTTTGAATAAATCTATTCAGAGCGGAAGAGCTAGCCTTGGAGATTCAATTTATCGCTATCTGCATAGTGCGGACAAATTCTCAGCTGACCACCTTCTTGATTGTCTGAAGATAAGTTCTGAACACGAAGCACTCCAGCTCACAGATCGAGTCGAAACATCGATGTACACATGGAGACGAAAATCTTGTCTGAGCCATTCAAAGTCATCATGGAGCAAGGTAAAGGACCTCATGTCTGAAACAGACCGGACTGACAAAAACTATATATTAGCCGAGAGAGCCGAGACTCTGCTTTATTGCTTGAAGCAAAGATATCCTGAGCTTTCACAGACTTCCTTGGACACATGCAAGATTCAATACAACCGGGTAAGTTTTAGGATCTATAAATTTATATACGCATGCTCATATCAGTGCCTCTGAGGTGGACAAGATGACAACAACAACAACGAGAATGAACGAAAGAACTGCAATTTGCAAAGTAATTGAGTGGAGAATAATGATACTTTGTTGTGCAGGATGTAGGGAAAGCAATGCTAGAGAGCTACTCAAGAGTATTGGAAGGCCTAGCATTCAACATTGTTGCTTGGATTGAGGATGTTCATTATGCTGATAAAGCAGTGAGGAATCAAGATGTATAGAAATCCCATATGGATGTTCTTATTGATCACAGGCTTAGAAGAATCAATCAGTGCATTCATATATTGATATATTTGGTGACCCAAGTCTGAGATTAAAATGGTGCATTTAATATTTCAATATGCAGCAAAAAAGACGATATCAAATTAATAACTACCTAGTTTTGAAACCTTGTCGACTGATTGCTTTAGAGTGACTAAAACAACACGCATGCAAATTTAACCCCAAAAGAGGCCTAAGATAACCATTATTCAGGACCTAAAAACAACCCTTAGTTGAAAACATGTGCCAGTATCAATTAGAAATACCTGGGGTTTAGAGGCTCTTTCTCACACTTCAACTTGTATGGGTTCAGGTGAGGTTGTCGTCTGTAAATAGAAAACCATTTTATCACGAGGGACTGGCAGAATCAAATTACTGATTTAGCATAAAATTAGCAATCAGCAAGTTACAAAAAGTAAAAATTGATCCTTCAAATACAGGGTATCTTTGTTTTGAAATATAATTCTTACACACAATTTGGTAGGATTAAAATAGAGATAACCTCCAATTGCTCCAATTTAGTTTTATATATCTAAAGCCCTTACTAGAACATGTTATGTAGGCAGGTCTGGACTAAACAGAAATCAAAGACAAAAGATCCATGCCTCCAATCCGATTAATCAAAAGACCTTAGCTCAACTAACATAACAGACCTACCTTTCAATGATTCACGCTACTAAGAAACTATAAGCTTATGGTATAAAATCATGAATTCGCCAATAAAAGTTGGCACAAATGGTAAAGAACGGGTTTGTATCTCATAAGGACGTAAGTTTAATTTCCTTTTCCGTTGTGAGAATTTCTTTGGTAGGCGATCTCGTAAGTTTCTTATAAGTGCTCTCTGAGCCTTAGAGCCGTGCCCTAGCCTTAGTAGAGAATCGGTGCCGAATCTACCTAAATATTTTTGTTCAAAAAAGAAATATGAATTCCAAATTCTTCTTCATAAAGAGTAGAAAATAAACAGTAGTTTAAAAAAGAAAAAAGGCAAGTCATGGTCCAAAACACAGAAACGAGGATTGAAAAAGATACACCATGACTTTGCAGAACCACTGACACTTTTCTCTAATTTTGACTTTGGAGATATGAAATTATATATTTCTCCAAATATGGAAATTCAGAAGGGCCGGCTTGGCTCAGCGGTAGGCTTGCTTGCCGTGGGGTCTGAGGTCGCGCGTTCGAATCAGCCTCTCTGCAAAGCAGGGGTAAGGCTGCCTAGGTTTATTCCCTTCCCCAGCACCCCCACCAAGTGGGGACTCGAACTGGGTTGGCCCTTTTTATGGAAATTCAGAAGGTGCTTTATGTTGTTCCAATCCAGAAAAAGACGAAAGGAAGAGAGATCTTTCAGTTATGAACTGAGCCATTGGACAGGTGTTCCCCGTGATGGCAAAGTTACTTCATGTTAACATATTATATTGGAAGCCAAATTCAAGGCTTCATGATGATGCCAATCAGAATATAAAATTCAGTATAATGGGAGACGTGAAATTTTAAAACTTCAAATCATGTAAAGGTACTTGAACAATTTTCTTTAGTTATGCCAGAAGGATTAGTACTTACCTTCTGCCATCATTCTTAACTCTATGTACAATAATCTCACAAAAAAATAGAAGGCATCATTTAGCAGGTTTAAGTTGAAAAATAGGTTCCAAACTTGAGCCATATAGTGCAGATGTAGGAGGCATGGGTAACTCATCTCACTATCCAAATATAATCTAGAGAGCATCATGTCTAAGACAAATATTGGACATGTCTTAGACATGAACAAGTTCTTATGTCCAAGTGTAAATGCTACATGGTGGAAGAAACAGGAGCTTTACAACTCTGCATTCACCAATCTCTCACAACCAATACAATTTACAATGACAACAGCATCCAGATGATTGGCCCTTGTTAGTATCTAGGCTACCAAACATAGGAAACCCAGTTTTACTTTCCCTTCTGACCACCACAGAACATTGAAAATAAATAAATTAATAGAAAAGAAAACTAAACCATATAAAAAATAAATTTTAGTTCGTTATAAGCAAAGGAGATTCTTAAGAGTATATTGGCCAGCAGGAAGTTCTCTTACCTTGAACTTACAGAATAGTTAGAATGCAAGGAAGATGAATCAGCTCTTACGGTGTCCCTAACAGTGTCTGCCCAGCGCACTGCTGCTAACTGCACCAGTCGAGCCACCAGTATGATACCTTTGCATGGCGCCGAACAATTATCAGCATGCTGCCTACAACATCAAAACAATACAAGTAGCTGTAATAGCTAAACTGCATCATTGAAATTTCCGCCGAGTCATTCCCAAGTAAAGCCACTAAGCAAGCTAAACAAGTCCTTATCACAGAAAAGACAGTAGACCAGGAAAGGAAATCAATAACTGACAATTGGATTAGTGCCAATATCATCAGGCATCAAATTTATGCAACAATGGACTTAAATTACTGAAGGATATATATATACACAGAAATTTTAGTGGAACAAACATTATATATACCAAACAGGTGACTTCACTAAGGTAAACCAAGGTGACAGAGTTTCACTGTAAGACTTGTATGACATGAGCCATTATGAAAGCTGGGAATCAATCATCCAAAAGGCGCAACTCAGGCACTACATGAGCGCCAATGCAAACTAAAATTTTAAAATAATGTATAGATTTAGTTCGCATAAAACATTTTTCTGGATTATGAAAGAAGTCAAAATTCAAACCTCTATACTGCATTTGAAACTGAATTAAGTTCCCACACTAGAAAAATCTAGCCTGGCTGCTATAGAAAATAAAAATATGAACAAGTTCACAATTTAAGGTTCATGAATTTTGGAAAAAATGCAAACACTCAAAAGAAGGCAAGCAACTGGAAAATTTTAGAAATATCGGAAAAGCAAATAAGCAGCCTACGAGTTTAGCCAAGATAATAAAAGTGTTGTGAATAAATAAATAATGAAACATTGGATTTTTAAGAGAGTATAATTATAGAAAGTTGAAACCTTTAGTTATTAATATCATTTTTCGACACAGGAGTTCCAACAAAAATAAAGGGGGCGAGGAGGCAAGGGGCATTATATAATTCTTTGAAAGTTGGTAAAAATTCCACTAAAATACAAACCTCTCGCCCAGTAATAAAAACTGCTACATTTTTTTTTATCTTCTGCAACTGCGTCATTTTATAATTCCAATCCATAGTTATTATGTTTAAGAAACAATAGAAAGCTGCATAGACTAATGAGATTACTTTCGATCGATAGGCATACGCTTAAAACCATAAAAGGAAATACCCTCATGCTGTACCTTCTGCTCTCCAAATTTAAGTCGCCATGTAGTTCATGGCATGCTACCGTTTAAACTAACTTCTTGAAGAAGCTACAACATAGGTAAGATAAACTGGTAACAACCCACCCATTGAATCATCCAAAAATTTGAACTAAACGTTAAAACCAAATTATATTCTAAAGGATTCTAAACATAATTCTGCGCAACCCTGTAAATCATATCTAATACTAAACAGTTGCTGAGACATGAAGTTCAAAGCACGATCCGAAGCTAGGGTTTTTTGACAAATTATGATTTTTCAACTTGAAAAAGTGCCCGCGCCAGTTGATTGTGAAGTTGAAAATTGGACACCTGACCGAACAAAGCTAGAGTTTTTCACTGGCAATCACACAAACAAGCAGGGAGCATCGAAAAAAAATAATGGGTACAAAAATTGTACATCAAATCGGAATTGGTGCATACTTGAGAAGAAGAATTTGAACTTTGAGAGAAAAAGTCCGCAAAGCGCCGTGGTATAGAGAGAATGTAAAAGAGAGAAGCGAAGAATAAAGAAGAAAGGTCTCAAGCTATGAGTGCTTTGACTCCTGATGTTTGCTGGTGATGACGCCGTTGCCTCTGCTGCTTCCTGTAATGGAATAGGAAGGCCGAAGAAGAAGAGATCTTGTACTCATAAAAATGTTAAATTTCATTTCTTCATCGGATTCCTCTTTTGCCCTCATGATTTTCATACTGTTACACGTAAAACTTCTGGGACAATTGGATTTCGGTGGGGGTAAGAATGTCAATAAGAGTTATATAATCAATTTTTCCAGTTTTTTAAGAATGAATGAAGATGGAGATGGAGAACAAGAAGAAGGAGGATGTTGTTGGATTCAAGTGCTTTGATGACTGGTAGTATCGATATCTTCCTATTGAGACAGAAAGGGAACTAGAGGACTTGGAAGTTGACACTAAAATTTCGAAAAAGTCAAATTGGTGTGAAGTGTGAACCAATGATCATAAATTGCATAATGGTCACTCCCAGCTCCAGCTTTGGCTTATTGGCAAAAAAAAAAAAGTTGTTAATATATTATTGCTTTCATAATTCTATTCAACATATTAAGCACAGTCAATTCTACAACTTGGTATTTGTTAAAAAAAAAAAAACTACAACGAAAAATTTATCCAATATATGAGTTTAAAAGGTGAAAAACTATTTTAATTTACAACTACAAAGCATTTGCTACTAATTATTATTTTTTATTTGATCATTTTGTTTGTATTTTCAGAATTAAATTAATCACTAAACCAATGCCAGGTATATTAGTTCTAATGAAAGATGAATCAGTAATAATTAATTTCATAAAATCATTTTATATACGAAAATTGAAATATAATTTTAGCTATTTTATTTCTAAATTATCCATAATATAAATAAACCCAACTATAACGTGATATTTAAATTCAACAAATTTGTAGTTATAGTGGGTATTTATATAAACTTTTAAAAAATAGTTTATAAAAAAAAAGGTTTTTTGATAGTTTTTGGAGAAAAGTTTATGAAAAAAAAAATAGTTCTGGATAAATGAGTGTTTGGATAGTTATTACTAAAAGAATTTTTGTAATTGAAAAATTATCAGAAAATATATAATTTTATTAAAAATATGAGAGAGAAGAGATGATGGAAAAGATATATGAGAGGAGAGAGAGTGAAGAAGAGTTAATAGAGAAGAGAGATGAAAGATGAGAGAAGAGAGAGGGTAGAGAAGATATAAGAGAGACGAGAGAAGAGAGAGGGTATAAAAAAAAGTAAGGGTAAAATAATAATTGAGTAGTCCATAAGTTCTTTTACTGTTCCAAAAGTTACTCTTACCAGCTTATCTGAAACTATAGTTTTAAACCATAAATTGTTTGTTTTAAAATTTTTTTAAACTAAGATTTTGCTAAAAAAAAAATTCTAAAACATAAATTAAAGTTTAAATACTGTTTATGAGACATGATTGAATTATATCCAATGATAGCAAAGTTGTACAAAATATATTTAATTTAACTGAAAAGAGGGCATAAATGTTAGTAATTTAATAAGTTAAATATTTGTTTATAGTAGTAAAAGGCATCTTTTCGTATGAGTGAAATTTGGAATTCGGGTTAAGCTTTGCCAAAGATAGAGGCACGAATTGAAAGAAACTCTTGAGTACGAAGAAAGGAAGAAAGCTGCCTAGATTTATTCCCCTTAATATTTCTAAACTGCTAAAACATTTTACATAATGAAATCAAGAGTTTATTATTTCCCTTAGAAACTGCATCAAGCTGCACTCAGAATTCATTATTTCCAAACTCACACTGTTAAACTACAATAGGAGAACAAAAGGGCATATATCCCATTTAAAAAAAAAATTATAACACACCACCAGCTCAACAAATCAAACTCTACAAAATCTAAAACTGGAAACCCTAGTTCATCACAGGGTAACTGAAGCACACACTGAAAAAAAAAAAAAAAGGTTACTTTGTGATTGCAAACAACTTGTAGGAAACAAGTCTTGTAGCTTTACAGGAAGCAATTGCTGCTGGGTTTCTGTTCCCTTGCGATGCAAGGTACCTTGTTTGATAATCCACATCCAGATTATTCTTCAGATATTAGAGAAGTCAAATATAGCAAAGATCAACACTATCAGATGCCCCAGAGAAGATTATTAGTGCCCAGTAGCTTCACCTATTATATTTCCATTTCCTCATAAGCATAGTAACTTCCCTCTCACCTCAGTCAGATTTAACAGGGTCGTATAAACAAAATACAAGTCAGTTGGTTTTTACATGTTGATGCTGGTCTCCTTGTCCTTTGCTTCACATTCAATCTCAACACTTTTACTTTCTAGGTTTTCACTTACACAGCTCAGCATTGTGTCTTCCATGAGTTCTGCAAGAATGGCTTCACCCATTTCAAAACCAACTTGCTCGGCGTCAAACCGAAGGTCCATCCATTCTCCACTTCTTGCCATGTCTTTCCTGACAATTTGGTCCAAAGTACGTGGTGGGGATAAAGGAAGTAAATACCAGCACACTCCTTCCCAGACTTTAAGAATAACACTTTTCATATCTGGGGCCGGTCTTATGTTGCTAGGTTTTACAGATGATACGCAAGGCGAGAACCCAAAGTAATATTTGCAAACCTCCATGAGAACTTCATTGACACAATCGAATAGGAGTTTCTGGTCATGATTTGAGAAAACCTCTGCCTGATCACACAATGATGGATCTAATATATGGTCTGAGGAAACACACCTCATCCGCAACTGATCTCTACTGAAGCCAGAGGCATCCAGGATTGCCTTAATGTAGTCAAATATCAGCTTGTTTTCTTCAACACACTGTTTTTCTCTATCAATTTGATCCATCTTTAAAGAGTCATGCTCTTCAAATTGAATTTGTAGCGGCTGTAATTGGTTTTTACCTGAAAATCACGAACGAATATCATGTTAGCTTAAATTAAAATCAACGTAATTGATAAAATAGTGTGTGCTTCCATGAACGTTTTAAGATGAATGGTAAGATTTTCAATATCAGTTTCCAACCTTTTCAAGATGCAGGGAAAAGAAAAGGACATGAATACGTGAGCAAAAAAATCTCTTCATACTATTCTAGATTTGTTCAAAATCATTGGAATTACTTTGATTCCATGTTCTAGTTTATAGAAAAGCAGTTTAAAGAACATTTCTCTAAAGGTCCATCATGGCTCTGATGCTTGATTACCTACCAAGTTGAAACCTGGTGCTTTCTGGGCAGATGTCATCCTCAGGGAATGGTGTATCAAGAACAGATACAGGACTGGGCCGCCCAACTATTTCTGCACCACTTTCTAACTCTTCAATTTTTTTAGCAGTAAAAGAGTGAGTAGAAGATGGTGGTTCGTTCTCTACCGATACATCCTGCAAAAGATCAAATGATATTTTAATTTAATCTTACAGCTGATAGAGTATCATTCCAACAAAAAGGCTAAGCTGTAAAATGATAGAAGGGTTCCCAAGAAATGTTCGAAGTCCTTTATTACTTATTTGGACCAAATTTCCAACATAGTGGTCAATTCACAACCGAACCAATCATGAGCATTTTTAATCAAGATGACAGAGTGAACAACACAATGCTGATTAGATATCATATGAAACATCAAGGGACATAACCTGATTCAAACATTGAGAATGTCTTGCATCATCAGAGAGTTCAGTAGAGATCTCACATAATTGGCCGTTTTCTGCGTCCAAATCCACTGGTTCAGAGGGAGAATCCAAAACATTTATTTCTTTAGGAGATTCTACATTACCTGCACAAAAACAGTATTAAAGGCTAAACATCAAAGAATAGAAAGATATGTTACAAACTACTAAAGTGTATTGTAACATCTATCACGAAACCACATAGTTTGAACATAAGACCTTCTGGGACTGTCTCATCTCTATTACGAAGACAGGTTTCATCTGCTTTATCATCATGGACAAGGTCATCTGTGGAAGTCAGCTCTAATTTAATGCCATGTACTTCAATATCAGATGAATCATTACAAATACTCGGCTGCTTCTTTGGACTGCTTGTTTCCTTCTCAAAATGACCCATAGAGGTGGATTGCCTGGGAGACAACAATCTTGTTCGTGCAGTCACAAATTGATTCTCCCAGTCACGTCCAGGACTACCAAGGGGAGACAAATTGTACTCAGGAAGAGATAGAATTCTACCAAGGGTTTTGGAAACCTTTCTACCTGAAAACTCCATGTTCTCATCTTCATTGCCTACCAGTTCACAGAGATGTTTCTTAGCCTCAACGTATATGTTAGAAACTCTTTGTTTGGGATAACTACCATTTTCATGTTCCACTGCCACTTCCGAGTCTCTCAATGTGACATTCTTGTCTCCTTTCTTCTCAACAAAGGCCGGTCTTACAATTTTTTCAATTAAAAAATGGTTTTTATTAGGAGATTTCATTCCAGAATTGTCTTTGCCAATGGTTTTGCTACCTTTCCCCTTATTTTGAGATTCAGCAGCAAGTTTTTTGGAAATATTTTCTGGGTTTCCATCTCTCTCCTTTCCCATGGCATGTTTTAATTTCTTTTTTATCTCTGTAAGAGAAAAATGTGAACCAACTCTCACAGAAGAACCTTCATAAGAATCTAAGGATGGTGAAAGTTTGGTTCCAGCTTGGGAATTGTGAAAGCCCGTTGGTCCAGGTTTCAGAATAACAATCCTATTCGAAGACTCCGTATTCTCATTTCCACATGTCTGATCTTTAGATCGAGACTTCACCATTTTCCTGAAGAAGTTACGCTGCTTGTGGTTGACAATCTGTCTACTTTGTTTCAAACTACCTGACTCATGTTCAGACAAGTTGGAGCCTGTAATTGTACTGTGTTCTTTATCATCTGAAACCTGAGTATTGATCCACTCTTGAACATATTTTAACAAAAGCGAATTTGAATCCTGCAGAAGCCTAAAAAATAATTCCTTATCTGAACTTAAAATTTGAAGTGCATCCATAAATTCATGGGAGCAAAGGAATTTTCTAGCTTCTGCAAGATCTTTTCCATCAAATGTCATCTGCTTCACAAATTCCAGGATAGCACGTCTTGCATCACTTTCAGCAATAACATGCTGCTCGTTTGATTGTTCATTTACTTCACCACCACCAAGGTCATGCACTACAGAAAAAGCACTTTTCAGATGACTAAAATCCTCCAATACCTTCTCTAAATCAAGATCACTTTTAGACTGCTGCCTTGAATGCTGACTACGTGATAATTCTGATTTCAAGGTTTTATCTGAATTTAAATCATGGTTGTCCCGATCATAGCTTTTCTTGCGAGATTTCTTTTTTCTTCGAGGATCTATCTTCAAGGTGTCTTCATGGCATAATCTGGACTCGTTTGATTTTGCTTCTGCATTAACTGCATCCTTGTCAATGAACATGTCTTCCTCCATGAGTTTCTTTACACTAGGCTTACCAGCCTCACAATGTTCGCCCAAATTGGTCAACATCTCAAACTTATTTTTTGAATGTACAGAACCTGCAGAAAAACATAAATGTAATTCAAATTATTTATCGAGTTCAGTTCTGCAGTACACCAAACTACACATATAAATTCTTAAAGGCAGAACATATTTCAATTGAAAATTTTCAGCACACAATGGTTTTAGAAAAATTGTTCAACATGCAGGCATCAGTTATGGTGCAATCACTTCTGAAATTGAATGTGGCTCCAGGAAAGATGTGCAATATAGCAAAAAGTTCCTAGCATATAATATAATACTTCACAGTTTCTTCAGCAGTTCAGCACAAAAAAATACATTCTAAGTATTTAGTACACAAACGCTCTTCGTTAGGATATTCATCACTCATCAGTGTGAACAGGCAAAGTTGTCAACTTCTTAAACGCAGTTCATACCCAAGAAAAAGAAAATAAAAGCACAGTTCTTACCAAAAGCATGCTTGCTGCCCCGCCTTGTATCTGCAATTAACTTCTGAGCAGCACGACCATGGCGAAAATCAAACATACTAATAAAGCCCCACATACAGCCTGAATGATCTTTCTCATACCTCATAGGGCGTCTTTGTGACTTCTTTGCCATGATGACTAGGTACTATTGCCCTACCTTGTTTCCTCTTTTCCTCTTCCCTAAGGGCTTGAACGCTGTTTTGCCCTTATTTTGCAAATGATCTTCCAAAACAGATCACCACTATGGTATTGCACAACCTGGTTTCATGAGCAAAATAATGAAGTGAGATCATCAAAAACATTGAATCAATACTCCTTCTAATGCCCGAAAAGTCCAAAACTATGGTTCATGAACAGCAATCCTAACAATGGGGACCAAGTGAAGAAAAAAATGCAAGCATAGTTTAAAAATATATATATATTTATGGTAACAGATTTAGTAATCAACTCATGCAGAGAAATTGGCCATATCCGGACAAGATTTGAACTAAGTTGGGCAGCTGATCTTCTCGATCATTCATCAGCTCCTCGGAAACTTGGATTTTTCAGGGAAAATGGTAGAAGAATGAACCAGACTAGGTGGTTATCTTTTAATCAGAAGAACAGAAGAATCATAGGAAAATAAAATTTCTGAAATGATAAGTACCACTTAATCGGAGACTTTTTTCCCTCCTTATTTTGACTCAAACATGGTGAAGTAAGTAGTAAAAGAAGAAGATGCTTCTTAGCTTGAAGAGTTAGTCCACTTACAAAGCATCATGAAATTCCAATTTCAGTCCGTCAAGTAAGCACACGGTGTTGTAGCTTCCATCGGAGGAGAAGGTATCAAAACATTCTCTTTCATGCACATGCTTTACCCACTAGCTTAAGTTCTTTCTTCAATTCTCTGAGAAAGATGAAAATTCCAGATAAACTTCAAAGAAAAGATCTATCAAAACCACTATATTGTCTTGGAGGCTTCAGCTTCTGTGATTGACAATGAGTTACAGATTCACAGCTAAAAAATTCTCCACCCTCTCTTTTGATTTAATAATCAAAAGTCAGATAATTACAACAAAAATTTGATACTCTAGCAAAGCTCGGCCTAACGTATCAAATCCAAACTCCACCACGAATGCTGTTAAACTGAATCACTTCAATCACCGAAGAGGCACAGAGCATCCAAATTCCGGTGACTACCAATGTATCAGATGCAATTTTGTAAAAATGTTCAAAAAGTAAACATCATTAATTATTTCCCCATGCCATTTCTCCAAGATATACAATACTCCACAATTTAGCACCGGACTGACTCATCAGGAAACTGACATGTGAAGTTCCCAAATGACAATCGCCTGTTTGGATAATGTAGGTAATAAACAGGCTGCTAAGTTTACCAGTAAAACAAGACTTTTTGCCAAAGGATATCTTTTTCTCAACCGAAAGGAGAAGAAAATGGTTGGCTTGCACCGACCCAAATTGTTTTCTAACACGGAATTTCAGATACGGGCAGCCATTGAAGACTAAGAAGAGTGGAAGGAATAGAGAAAGAAAGGGGAGAGGGAGAGAGAGAATGGATGGAGAAACGGAGGGAGAGCTTTACAATGCCGACGACTGCAGAACTCCAGTGGGGCTCACTCTGGCTAAATAATTCCAATTAAATTAAATTTTAATGGAACCCCCATTGTGTAATTAATTAATTTGTCTGATCAATTTGATGAAAATCATAAAATATTGACTCAATCTGATCGAATATTTAGATGTTCAGTTCAGGAGGATCAACTAACTCGTAATTTTATTGAATGAAAGATTCAATTTCAATATATCAGTCATGATTCATGACATTTTTCTTTACACCAACCAGCATGAGTCTTGACTTGTTTGGAGGTAAGTTTCATTTATATTTATAATCATGTTAAAAATAAATTAGTTTAATCTTAGATTTCCTAAGAGATTTCATTGATTAGCTTAGATTGAAGAAATGTTTTAATCTTAGATATCTTAAGAGATTTCATTGATTTCCACGTAAAATATTTAATCACAATAAATTTTTTAAAATATATCAATTTCATCGAATAAGTTTCACTCATTTCTTATTTTGTAAGAGAAAAATTGTTGAAATTTTTTTTATTTAAATCTTTATTCTTCAAAATATTTAAAATTTATTTAAGGACTTACAATTTATTTTTAACTAGTATAATTTTTTCCAACTATATGTAACATATATTTATTTTTTTCTGTTTTGCTTTTGAAATAATACCTACTCAACTTATATTTAGTTAATAAAATTATGTATTGATTGTTTGTAATTTATCTTTAATTACATGTAATTTTTTTAAAATAAAATATATTTGCACAATTAAAAATATATTGTACACGTCTAAAAAAAAGTACGTTAATACAAATTTTAATGGAGATTTTTTCCCAATAATTTTCTTTTTTTTAATCAACTTCCTTTAAAGAACAAACTAATTAATTCAAAAATTTGCCTATATACATAGATATATAATATTGAAAAAAATAAAGATTGGATCCATATAAAGTAAATAAATACTCAATATTCTGATATTATTTCTCATATGTGACAGTATCCTAATCTTATTTGTGGTATAATTTTACACATAATCTTTTTAATTTGGTGTAAATTTCTTGAGAAATAAGATTATGAGTAAAATTGTACTAAATTAAAAAATTATAGATAAAATTATACAAACTGGGCATAACTATCATAATATTTTATTAGTATATTCAATTTTAATGAACCCATATAGGGGGCTTTTCCCTCGCTAAAGAATCGCCAAAAATAATGAAACAATGGGAAGAAAATTAAGCCATGTGTAGCTCAAGTAGTAATTAAAGGCGAGGTATGGGCAGAGGTCAAAAATTAAAACCCCACTGTTAATATATAAATAAAATAATTATCAAGATAAACATAATGGATTTTATCAAAAACCAAAAATAAAAATAATATAATGGAAAATCCAAAACTCATAGAAACTTAACTAAATTTTTGATAGCTCGGAATGGAATGGGAGGACTTATTTTTTAAATATGATTAAGATTAATTTTCTAATTAAATTGTATATTAAAGATTGAAAAATATTTAATATAATAATATATTATTGTTAAATTTTGGGTGCATGTTTACTTAATTATTTGTATATCAGTGTGGGAGATCAAAGTGTCCCAAATCTAGATCTATTCAATTAAATTCACATACGCTCCTGCAAAATATATTAAGTTCATGTAGGGTATAATCCAGTCCCTCTTGACGATGGACGGATATGTTGACTACAAAAAGTTGTACTAAGAAGTTATCACACTATATATGTGTCGAAAGTTGAGAGGAAAAAAGTGCTAAATTAAGAAAATAGAAAGAATTTATAAACTTCGTTTAATTTTTAAATAAATAATATTTTTGCTAGAAATTAATTAATTTACCCAAATAAATTCATTCACCCTCATTTTAACCACTATATATATATATATATATATATATATTCAATGAAATGGAACGTAATAAAAATATCGCTAGAGTGTAAAGTGGAGCACTCTTTATTGGGAGGACCAGAATTGTCTTCCACTCTTTGCACCATTATTAATTTTTCCCTTCCTGGAGGAGACAACTTCAAAAGCAAGCCATTTCCTTTTCTTTTCTTCCAGTATGTGAAATTTATGTTATGTGCCACTTTTATTTCTTGATTTATATCTTTTTTTAATTTTAATCAATTGGACACTCACACATTTATATGAATACTCTAAACCATCTATATTTAATTTAGGCGAGTTCAATACCATTTTTTCATTTTAAATCATTTTTTAAGTCCATCACTGAAATATTATTTTACTTCCTCTCTATTTTCTTTTGAGATATATAGGATAATTTGAGATTAAATTAGTCCAAACAAATCGAAGTAGCCAACTTTGAATTAAAAAGATAGTTCTGAGACAGGAGGACGGATATGAATTATCCATCTTTATCTGTGAAAAGAAGCCAGTTATTATTTTCTATAATCTAATTTGAAATTAAGATAGGAAAGTTAGTATTTTGCTACTTCTATTATGTTGTCCCACAACTTTTTTCTGCTTTATCAAAATATGTGAGGAATGATGTACATATGTCCAATCTTTTGGTCACATGTTGTGAATTGTTCACAAGTTGAAAGTGAACACACAAGATCCAATGTCAATTATGGTTCCTAAAAGAAAAGGTTTACTTGGCATATCAATGGAAGGAAAGATGTTCCTTTGGTTAATTGACAAAATTAAAAAGAAAATAATAACTACCCTAAAACAGTTTCTTCTCCACTGTGATAATAATGATGCCATGGTTTTGAATTTTGAAATTTGCTTCTTATGAGAAGTATTGCTTCATATATAATGAGATAATATGAAGGTATTTGAGCAAATTGAACTATGAATATAAGTAATGTGTGGTTTTTTTAAATAAAATAAAGTAATGGTACCTACCTTAGTTGCTACCAGGATTTGTTGCACCTAATGTAGTTAATTTAGTTTAGAAGAACATAGTTAAAGATATCCCTTAGTGGTTGTAACTTTTGTCAAACAAGTAGGTCTGAAAGTTAAGGGGCAAAAGGAATCATTTAATGGCGTTGGGAAATTCTCAAATACACTTGTGAATGTCTAAATTTTATTTGGCTTTCCAAATAGAGATAAGGGGAAAAAGATAGTCTAATACCCTAATTTTGAGGGGATAGTCAAACCATTAAAAGTCATAATTTCTTTAACAGCTTAGATTGACTATTTTCCTTCGTAAATAAATGAAATTCTTTCACAAATTACAGTTGCAAAGTTGCAAATTAAAAAAATGAATATTAAGCTACTAGAAGTCATGAAAATTATTTATCTTCCTTTATAAACTATAGAAAGTTAAGATGCATTCAGAGTACTTAACGATCATAGTCGCTGTGAAGGGAGGGAGGACGGAGGAGAGACGAGAGACGAGAGGATGTTTTTGTTTAGATGGAGGTGTTTTTAGAGGAGAGAAAATGGATGTTTGGGTGATACTTGGGGGAAAGATTGCTCCATTTCTCACATATCAGAGGCAAAACTATCCTTCAAAATAGTTTAGAGTGTGCTTGATACGAGGGATTTAGAAGAGAAAAGAGTCGAAGGGAGGGATTTTACTCATTTTTTTTTATTTAACACTACAAGAATGGAGGAAATTGTTCAAAATTTTCTCTCCCTTTCCCTCCTAACATTCTCTTCTAAAATTAAATCAAGAAATAAAAGTATCAAATTAAACCATTAAAGTGACCTTTAATCTTTAGTCTGATATTATCAATTTTAATATTGAATTAATTCACTCTTTTGGTCAAATCTCATTTCCCCATAAATGTATTTAACTAAAATGTGTTCCTTCTTTCTTTTTATAGAATTGATAAAAAGATTTTGTTTAAAAGTTTTATTGTCTAGAAAAATTTGGTATGTTTTCATACAAAAAAGATATTAATATTCTAAAAAAATTTATATACAGATAATAGAACATATTAATACTCAAATTCATATTTTTATAATTAATAAAATTTGTGAACAGATACTTTAAACTAATTTTATCTTCTTCTTTTGTTTAACAGCTTAAACTTTGGTCATTCTAATTTCTAAATGCATGGCTATATATGCTGGAGAAGGAGCATGTGAAAAGTGGTTAGAATTAGGCCTCTCAAATGCTACTTTCACTTGATTGGACCACTCCTCTTTTCTTTCTCTCTCTTCTTTTTAACTTCTTGATCTTAACCTCAATGAATGTATTGAATGTATTGCATTCGTATATGCCCATTCACACGTATATTGTCCATTGCTTTGACTTCCCTCCATCCAACACAAATTAAAAACAATCCTATTTATAATATTCAACATTTTAATATAATTAATAAATAAGTACTTAACTTTTTTTTTTTGCCAACAAATAATTGATGAGTACTTAATATTATATGAATATCAAAATCAAATCTTCACCGTGCATATATATACCAAAGATTTTCAATTATTAGCTAGCAGTGGTAAGTTTAAAGAAATTAGAGAAAGTTTTATTATACTATCTCCTGTCTTAATTATAAAGATTATGTTAATTTTTTTTGGATAGATATAAAAAATTAGATAAATCAGTTAATTATAACTAAATCTAACTCTTTAAGATGAATTCATGTTATATACTTTTCAATCTACTTAAATTAGTCAATTAACCCCTATATTAGTTCAATTAACTGATTTATTTAATTTCATAGATTTATCTAAAAAAATTAACTAGTTCTTATAATTAGAATCGAAATTAATATATTCAACACACATACTTACAGGTGTATGTGGTTTGGAGTCATCAATTTCCCGACCAAATTAAATATATATTTTGTTTTCTTTAATTTCTTTGGGAAGTGACAAAATATATATTTTTGGTACCCATCCTTTGATGTCACTTATTACAAAGCGGTAAGCCGAATGCAAAGAAAATAGCGTAATGATCAATAAAAACAAGAGGCAATAAATTCCGTGTCTTGGATGTTTTCTTGTTTGTTCTGCACCAACATTTACATATGTTGTTGTTGTTCACTTGCATCTATGTTCTGGAATCGATTGAACCCATCGATACGTACACAGTTACCTTGTTTTTTTTTTCTTTTTTTCCATTTATTTGGGACCACACATGTGGAATCTAATATTTGATTGATTGATATGGCTCTTATTAATTAATTAACAATAAAATTACATATAAGTATCAAGTAAGAAAATTAAGTATAAATAAATAGGTCCCTAGAATTTCACTTAACACGCAAACCACAGTAGAACTATATTAATTTCGCCCACATGGATGCTACCGTTTAAAATCCAAATCGCACTCAGGTCCCTTAGGACTTATAAGTAATCTGTGAAATTTGGGGAGGGCCATTTGTATTTATTTATTTATTTTATGAGACGTAAGTATGAGTAATTTTTCCTGAATTAATCATATGAGTGTGTATGTTTTTCGCATTGCAACTTATATGCATTTCATTCATGTTGTACTCTCTCACTTTTGGAATTATGTATTAAATTTTCCTTTTTTTTTTCCTAATGAGAAAACGGTCACAGCGTTCACTTGCCGATTAACCACTTCGTAGTTTTATTTTTTTAATTTTCACCCAAAATAATTATGTAAAGAGATGAATAATTACATATGTTTAACTTGCGGTCAAAGTCATGAAGTAGGAGATAAGGGTGGGGGGAGAGGATGGCCTGGCGAACATGAGGAAGAACAAAGTGTGATTTGCTTTTGGAAGGCTTCCACTCAAAGCCAAGTGATTGAGTGAGTCCCTCACTTTTGAAGGCACATGCCATGCAAGGCAACTACATTTTAAAGGACGCTACTTTCTCTCTCATTCTCATTTTTCTTCATCCTCAAGTATCGCCCCAATATCTCTATCCCTTATGTGCTAACACTGCTCTCTTCCCGGTTCTAATATATAAAATACACTTCAATGATGTTTGAAATTTTAACCTTTTTTTTAATTATTTCCCTATTAATAGCATATTATATCACTATATTAATTATCTCACTTACTCACTTTTTCCCCAAAATAAGATACATTGTTTATATGTTTATTGTTTTTAATTAATTTTTTATCTGCATAATTTAGTTATTTATATTTTATATATAGGATTAGAAAGAAAGAATACTTGCTTGCCTGGTATTAGAGAACATGGAAGGGGACAATATTATTGTAAGAGTTGATGAAAAGAAAGGCCCTCTCTAATTTGTCAAATCAATTAAAGTACTCTGGTGAACCTTTTGATAGCGTTGGTCCATGCTACATCCCCCAATATATGTTTATGAAACCCCATCTAGCTAATCTGAAAAAGATGACGAAAGAATATTACAGTTATGACTTATGACTTGGTTTGATTTGAGCCTTTTTGTTTGGTTTTAACAGCCAAATGTTGCAACTTGAAAATCAGTCATATATATGTCTATGCGATTGAGGTTTGGATTCTAGTTATAATAGAGCTTACGTGATATTTATGCAATTATTATGAGAAGGATAAGCAGCTACATTTCTTCAAGTTTCTGAAACATCGATGAGGTTTTGTTTCTAAACATTTATAATAATAATGAAACTTGTGACTGAATTAACTTCACATCTTCACCACATCCTACAATATATATATATATATATAGAGAGAGAGAGAGAGAGAGAGAGCCTAAGGTCAATGTGTCGCAGTCCTAGCATGAAAGACAATTTAGATGTCACCAAATGTGGATAAACAAAGGCATTGGACACTAAACAACAATTTAGTAGGTCATGGTTCATTGAAAGAGTAGAAAAATGTGAAGATTCTCTAAGGTTTTATCCAGTTGTAATTTTTTGCCTCGTGACCTACCCTTGAAAACTATGATAATTGATAAACAAGTAATAATATTTGCCTATCGAAATTAAATAAAAAAAAAATTATACGCACTTTTTTTGTCCTGTGGCTTGACAGCTAGTGCACATAAACCTGCCTTCCTAATGTTGTCTTCTTTTTCCTTTGCTCTTCAAATCATTTATGATTCTTAGGATACCATTAATTAATGATTAAGAAAACACGGAAAGAATCATATATATATATATATATATATATATATATTGGGCAGAGAGGTATTATCAGCTATAGCGATTCTAGCATGTCAACGCCGACACCTTGTCTTCATTATATCTTAGCTTCTCTATTCAGAGTTGGGAACCCACCAAATTCGTTTCTTAGTCCTCTGTCTTTCTTGTCATTGACTTGCGTATGTTTGTTTCTCCTTCTCTCTAATTTTCAATCACAATTTAATGATCAAAGAATCAACAATACTTTGCCAAATAAAAAGATTCTTAACAAGATGAG
Source organism: Leucaena leucocephala (assembly GCA_037074615.1). NCBI lineage: Eukaryota > Viridiplantae > Streptophyta > Magnoliopsida > Fabales > Fabaceae > Leucaena > Leucaena leucocephala. The sequence goes on from CM073552.1 coordinate 264,125, forward strand.
TGATATCTTCTTCTATCTGAATAAATCCCAACAAAAGTATAGTTTGTTTATCATGGCATGTGTTTCAATTACAATTTTTTTTCAGAATACTTTTTTACACTCCTCAGCCAAATGAAAGGTAAAAAGCCACTAAATTGAAACAAATGAGAAAACAAGAGCAATGGCCATAGTCTGATAGTCATGAGAGCATTCCACTAACTTAGAGGCAATAAATTTTCAACAGAGTGGTATTGGAGTGGAGCTGTTATGTCTCCCTCCATTGTGGAACCACGCCCCCCCCCCCTCCCCATGTTTTGTTTAGATGAGATTGTCTGTCCAGTGGGATGCCCTACCTTAACCACAGAAGAAAAGGCTCAACCCCACTAAATTCACCATTCATTCATTTATTACTTGTTAAAGTTAAGCAATCGCCCCTCACAACTAACTTAGAATAATAAAAAGCAGCCTTAGTTGACGCTCCTCATCTAACTCTGCCTACATGCTTCACATGCCTAATTTTATTTAATGATAATGAAAAAAGAAATTATGATTGAAGATCTAAGGAGGAGACGGGTTAATTAATAGATGTACCACTAGCCATCAGGTTTGGAGGACATGATGTAGAGTTCGGACCCTTTTATTTATTTATTTTTATAAGAATTTTTAAAAAGGAGTTAAACTCACCCACGATCTAATCTAAGGGTAGGGTGAAATCTCCTTTTCTCCTAGACGATACCAATATCGGGTAGGGCGAGCCATCTATTACCCTCAGGTATAAATCTAGGTATCCAAGAGTTAAGATGTTTCCCTAAGTGTCATGACTAGAACAATAACAAAATAATACTCCCCAAGAATTGAATACCAAATAGAGTTCGGATTATTGTCAATGATAAGAAACTTTCCACCATACATCATCATAGAGCATGTTAGGTGGTGTGTGCGGGTACGCACATTTTTTGGCAGCCCATCTTTCAATGAAGCGTCGTGGAAAAATTAAATTTATGTCAGTTTACCCAGAGTCAATTGTTTTACTCAGTTCGTACAACAAAATAAGCTGTTTAGTCAAGTTTCAGTTTACCCAAACTAGAGTGTAGCCGTATCCAGTAGGATGGGCCTACATGAGATACAATGAAACTTGGATATGTACAGTAAGTTGACAGACAGCAGGTGATGAGAATAAAAAACGTTCCTATAATAAACCCCTGAAGCTCCTTACGAAGTATTAGATTGCAAATTACTTGGCTTACCTAGCTTCTGACTTATATAACTTCCTCCAACAGAACTACAAAGTATAATAACTAGTGTGAGTTTTAACAGGTACAACGACTCTCCAGTTTTTTACTTACTTGTGCCCGTCAAATTAAGGCTTGTTTAGAATGTACTCTGCTTTTCTTTTTTGCTAACGTTATTATGCAATAATCAAACTTGCTGGGTTTGGTCTTGGTTCTGGGCTTCCTTTCTTGGGCTGGTTCATTGTTTCCTGTTCAGAGACTGGGCCTGTCCTTGCTGTATTATTATTTTTCATGTAAGCCAGGGAGATGATCAATTGAAATCACAGCTAAAAAGTACCTTCAGTTGATAATTATGGTATTACAATGCTTTCTCTTACGCCTTCTTGCTTCCCGCAAAATCCGTTCACTTTCTTCCTTCGCTTCCTTCGTCCAATTTCCATATAGGTCTTCCCATGGAAACATATTTCCAGAAGTTAATTCCCATTAAAATGAAGCATGGTTATTCATAGAGACTTCATAAACAATTAAAATAAAAAATAATATATAGAGAAGTCATATAATTACTATGGTATCATTGAATATAAGGAAACCACAGTCAAGGCATTAATCAATAAGTATACACAACTTAAGATAGATTCTAAAGATTTTCAGTCGTATTTATTTATCTGATGATGAATTGTAGCTATCACCTAGTTTAAGCAACCATTAATCTGCTGCTATTGTCTTCTGGAAATTACACACTGAAAATGGAGTTGCTAATACATTTTTGGTGAACCGATTTCAAACTATACTGGAACTTGAAGGGATTATTTAGATGACAAAGGTGGGCAAGGTGATGTTAGCTTCTATAAAATATACTTCGAGAGAAAAAAGTAGCCAGTAAATATGGACAAAAAGCGGATAATCACTCCAGCTTTGCCAACTACCTGTGCATTTTTCGGTCACGCATGAAAAACTTCCATCAGTCTCCTCATCCGATACAGTGATAATTCTACGGTCTCTTTCTCCCTTAATACGCTGCCATAAAATTCCAAACAATAACTAGAAAATGAGAAAGGCAGGGATTCTTTTGCAAGGTAACAAGCAGATATTCTTTAGCAAGAAAATAAGAAGAGGCAGATTTCAACGTCAAGTGCATCTATTATAACTGTCTTCATGTCATATTGATCATTTACAAGCCAGGAACACAACAATCTGTTTGAGTTACAAGCTTAGAATAATGAATGACAAAAGAAACTAATCTTAGAAGTACCTTTTCTGAGCAAGGTCCATTTTTCTCGTGCTCTTTGTCAAACAATCTATCCGAAAAAGCAACTTTTTTAACCGATTTCCAGCCTTCATTTCCTACCTCTGGAGCTTTAGTAGCTTGTACACTAATTTTAACATCACTGAAGTCAAGCAAAATACTTATAAGCTTCCATTCTCCCCATGTCAGTTCCCAAATAACTACTCTAGCAGCATATAAAAGAGTGAATACACTAGGGCAGATCGAAGAAGGATACAATAAAATGTGTTATTACACTTCGGTAGGCATGGTTATGTGCTGCCAATTTGCGGAGTTGTATGACTTATAACTGACAATCATTATTCGGACCCAAAAATTGAGTCGATGTTGTCATTTTTTTTGCCCTGACAGGATTAACATGTGAATTATGTATGTGTTTTAGATGTAAACCCCACGTGATCACCATCTGTCACTGCCCAATTTCTTTCAAACCAAACATCATAAAACATTAAAATCATCCTGCAGCATATTTTCCCTCGTTTTATGAAGTGAAAACCATATGAAAATGCTTCTGTGAGAAAAGCTTCAAATTGTTTCATTAGATGCTTGTTAGCGAGATTGGCCAACTTATAATGTAGAGAAATTAATAGATCTTTTCTAATTGAGCAGAAACACTAGTAGTGATAGTTATGTGGCAAACAAACCTAGCAGGAATCTGAGGCTTTTTTGGTATAGTAACTGGGCTGCCGATACTCTGCAATCCAACAATGTATCAGTTATTATTACTTGTCTTCTTATCATACAAAATGACTTGAAGAATGCACTGGTTTAATATGTAATAGAAATAGAGAACCTTTGTCAATATAGTATCTGGAGCAAAATCTTTTTTATTAAGGCTTTTTAAGCTGCAAGAAACTACCTATAAGTACTCATTGACAAAGCATCAGTTAGTTGATAGCCATCAAGGAGAATGACCACTGAAATCTCTATATAAAAGAAAGGATATACAGAGAAGGGCCAGAGGCAGGGGGATGAAAAATGTAATTAACCCTTAAGTCAAAACAATTATCTTAACATGTTTCAGACATCATTCATTGCCATATCTTACGTGCCTGCATTTCCTTGGAAAAGTTGTTAAGTAATTCCTTTTGTAGATTCTGCAGAAATGCTTCAATTAACTGTGGCAATGTTGAGACAACCAAAAATGTTTCTTGTAACTTGTCTTGGCTTGTGACCTTGCTCACTTGATCGGATAAAGATTTCAAGCTCCCATCAATACTTGTTTTAATTTCTTCTTGTCCTTTGGTCTGATTGAAAACCGAGATCTCTGAGTTAGGTGTTTACAAAGTCTGATGCTTAAGCATTCATGCTATTCTAGATCTCAAGATAAAATTTAGGTTATTACCAGTAACTGAAGTGTGCTATCTTGAGCAATCAACTTCTGCCTCATCTGTTCCACTGAATTAAAAGTGAAAAATGAACAACGTATACTAGGTTATGAGAATTATAGATGTCGTTACTAATGAAGCCACAAAATATGCTTCGGCTATGATAGTTTTGAAACTGGATGGGCCAACCAAAGTCCACTTTTAGCGACACGACATTAAATACATGCTGAACTGTTAATCAAGCTAGAGATAAAATAGGCCTAGACTAGAAATAAGAGACCTGTAGTTGGTTGAATTGTGCTCTAAACACTGACTGGAAAACGATTAAAAAAATCGAGAAAGAAAGAAGACGAAGGACATGCAAGATTTTATCAGGAATGTTGGAAAAATTTATTACACTGACAAAAATTTGGAGCTACCGAAGAAATAATCTAACCTTTAAATTAAATTAACGTCTTCCAACTACAAACACGTAAAGTACTACATTCATAAATCCTTTTCAAAAGATTCTCTGTATCTAAGGCATTAACCACTTACTCTCCAAAGTAACTTCCTTTGTTCCTTTGTTTACTTGCATTACGTCATTTTGAATGGAATCCAAGATCATTGCAAACCTGCTCAATGAAGTCTCCATTATTCCAATTCGGTGTTCAAGTCCTTCACTTAACTGACCTGCCAGAGCCGATAACAGTAAATATCTTTTGGAAAGTTATACCCATGTACATGACACTGAAAAAATTGGCCTGCCTACTCTTACAAAGCTTCAATGAAGGCATATCACTTCCAAATATGTCAAATATGGATCCTTAAGATTCGAGCAATAGACTTATAATTTATACTTTCATGAATTATCCCTTACCTTTAAGATCTACAGAATTCCATTTGCGCATGAGATTGCCTGAAGATCTGGAGTTAGGAGGCTGACTTTCGTCCCGTCCATATGTAAGTGCGGGCAAGCAAGAAAGCCTTTTCACAGAGTTCTCACGTTCTTGGGAACTAAGTCTCTGGAAGAATAAACAGAGCACAATGAACATGAAAGCAAAATGTTGGATCGCATATATTTATGATTATATACTTAATAAATGAATATAAAGCTTAGACAAGATGTTAGGTTCATTTTATTCGAGATATGTTATGGTTGGATTAGGGAAAATTGTAACCTGGCGCTTTTCAATAGTTAAGAGAATAGAAGCAGCATAGAGGAAATTATTCTTCTCAAATTTGTGGACATAATTCTTACTCAGGGCTATGCGCCATGGAATCTTAGTATGAGAAGACAGACAAATCCAAGATTTAACCAGATCCCATAAGAAACAATTAAGCTGTACAGAGTGTGGCAACGGCATGATTAATTTTCCTCTCACATTGTGTGCTCCTTTCCTCTTGTTTAACAGTAAGGTTTTCCAGCGTCACAAATGTAACTCATAAAGTGCAAGAAATTCATGCTCAATAGAAGATTTTCAACTCAAGTAAATATAATTAAAAGATTACGTTACAAATGAAATCAACAGATATGGCAGGATTGAAGAAACAGAATATAACCTGATCATTTGTCACAGCCTCATCAAGGGAATTTTGAGAGAACTGGGATAACCATGCATTTTGAGATGAAAGTCCATGAGAAAATGATTGCTGAGATTGACCAGATGGTTGTGAGCGAAGCTGTGGTCCTTGCAATCCACTTGGCACGGTGTTTGATTTCCTTTAGGTTGTATTTCCAATCAAATAGCGTAAGTTGCCAATCATTCTATCCGGGAACTTAACATTTTATCATATTCGGGCCCCGTTTCAAATTGTCAGAAAGCTATTACTGAAGAGCGATAGTATCTAAAGAACATGATGTCACAAGTACAGTTCATAAGAGTTTGCATCATAAGTAACTTGTTCCTCCATCCTGTGTTTTCACAGATTCCCAAACATAATTTCCACAGAATTATTATAAATAACAATCAAATGAGGCATACTTTCAGTAAAAAAGAAATATCCTCAAATGTAAATACATATATGTCGAAACTTCAAATCTACAAGTTCTCTCCATTTTTTTTTTTCTGTTTGGTCTTTTTTAACTTCTTATTATCAGAAAAAAAAAACCGAAATAAACGGTCTAACTTTGGCGAAGCAGTGATTTAGCATAACACATTTCTTTACTGTAGTTTAGTTCTGAATCCAAGGCTACCAGAGCATTCTCTCTAGATTGGAATGCGTCTGATCACGTCCAAACCAACCAATTGAACTAAATCTCAAACCAAAATAGTAAAACCACGAAGAACAAATAAAACTGTGAGTAAGAATAATGAAAATGGAATGAAGCAAGATAGATAGCTCATATCCTTCTTTTGTTTTAATTGTTCTTTCCTTGAGCATTTTGTGAGACAAATATAGAATTCCTGTCAACTTTCCTTCGTTTTCTAGCGATTCAAAAGGAAGGAGATAAGAATTCGAACCTTGTGTGAGGAGGAAGGACGGAGATGGAGCTGAGATCGGAGACCTTGTTGAACTTCATGTTTATTTAAATGAATCGGTGAGTGTGGAGGCTAAATCGTAAAGAATGATTTTCCGATTCGAAGACAAGAGATTAATAACTAATAAGTCATGAGAATCGGTTCGTGAATTCAAATAATCAATGCCGAACACTCCTAGCGAGAGAAAGAGATTTGGTTTTGGACCAGAGGGAGAGAGGTTAAAGGAAAAATGAAGCAGTTGAATGAGCGAGTTTATAAAGAGTTGAATGTGCAAACGGCAGAGGGGGGGATGTGAATTTAACAACCTTTCGGGTTCGAGCCAATGGGATCGAATCACGGATCGGGTTTAAACGGCTCAACTTAAACTTCTGTCTTCTCATGCCATAAATTTATGAATTATTAATAAACATACATCTATTTTTTTCTTTTGCTATGACAAACCCACATCTATTAAATATTACAATATTAAGAAATACCTCAATCTCACATGTTAGCGCATATTTCATTAAATTCACTCATAATAAGGCTCCAATTCAACTTACTGTTTTTATTAATATTTACTTTTTTCTCTCAACATTCAACTCACTTAAATTTATACCAAAATTACTAGTTTCATGCCATTGATGATATTCAAATAACATAATACATGAAAAGTATTATTTTGTTATAGTTTTAATTGTGATATTTAGAGAGACATCCTAACTTCTAGGTACTTAGATTTATACTTGTGGGTAATAGACGATTTGTTTTGTCCGACATTAATATCGTTTAAGAGAAAAAAAATTTCGCTCTACCTTTTAAATTGAGAGTGAGCCTAATTTTTTTATAAAAAAAATTATACTAAAAAAAATAACCTAGTGCATGGCACATGTCACAAGGTTCCCTTGCGTTGTATATGATAATATGAGATAATAAAAAAACTAAGTTTTTTATCCTTGAGTCTCCATGAAAAAATAACATATTATTTTTCACCCAAAAAAATAATATATCTTTTATCGAATTTTGTTAGACATAATTTCAATAAATAAAGATAAAATCACATCATTAGATGGAGTATAGTAACGAGTCATGCTTAGATCATATAAAAGTAAAATAAGATAATATATAACAAATGAAGATTTTTCATATATTCTTTTAAAACGAGCATTATATATGTTAGGAATTTGACATCCCTACTCCCATTTTCTTCATCGCCTCCCTTACGAAGCTAGCAAAGGAGACTTTGACTTGTTTTACTCGGTTTCCTTTGTCCTCTATGATACCCATCAGTTTTCAATGTCTCCTCCATCTTTTAAATAATTTTTTTTTTTTTTGCCACATTCCATGTAAAATGGGGTTTTATATATTTCCCTCTCTATCAATAAATTTCCTTAGATCTAGTTGATTGACGAGGTTTGGTCATACCACCTTGATATATTTTCTCTCCCTCATTTAACATCTTTTTCACAGTATCAACATTAATTTCATATTTTTTTCCTTCCACGTTTAATAGTAACTCGTTAAAAGATGGGTATTTAAAAAAACACTTGCATTTTTATATAATAACGATAACTAATTAATTTAATTAATTTTTTTATTATAATAAATTAATTTAATAGATATTATATTTAGAATTATGTGTAGTACATGCTAATGTTTTTATTTGAAATGGCGATGAATTTGAAGGATATGAATGGTTAGAATGGGTGGCAACTCAGACATTTTGTTCTTTTGGCTAAAACCAAAGGACTTTTTTTATCTTTCACAACAACAAAAAATATTTCAAATATATTAAAATACGACTTTTTAGTTGATATTATAAAGAATAATGTAAGAGCATAGTTAATTATAAGGCTCACAAAAAAGAGTATAGTTATTATATTTTATTTTCGAGAGACTTTGTTCTTCATGGTCTGTTGATATACTTTATTTTATTAGATAATATATATACATAGTAAATATTTATAATAATCGTTTAGCCTAAAGAAAACTGCACTCCTCCATTCCACAATATAAATTTGGTTTAACCATATAGTCTATATAAATAAAAAAAGTAATTAAAAGATAGTTATAATATTAAATATATGAAAAATTTGTAAAACTTTTCAAATAGCTATTGACAATGCGATAGCGAGCGATGCGTTCGGTTGTTGTAACCGTAGAGACAAGGAGTCAGGGGTGACCACGTCATTGGCATCATCAGCCCGGCCTGAATCCACGTGGCACCAAATTGAACTCGTGATTTCTCCCCAAAGTCCCAATTGAACTTTGAAGTATATACTGCCAATATATTTTTTTTTTCCTCGTCCTCTGATCTTCTATCTATTTTATTTTTTTTTTATTCTTTTTACCTTTTCTCCTCCCTTCTCTTTCTTTTTCACTATCTTTCATTTCTCCTCTATCTTCTTCATTTTTTCTCATCTTTCCTCTATTTTTTTTATCCTCTCTCATCTCTCATACACATCTTTTTTAATAATTTTTTAATTATAAAACTCCTTTTAATAATAACTATCCAAATACTCATTTATTTAAAATTATTTTTTTTATAATTTTTTTTTTAAAAAATTATTTTTTAATAAGCAGTCTAAAAATCTATTTTTTTTATATTACCGTTTTTTAAATTTTTTCTAACCACACGCTGTATGCAAGAGTATATTTGCTAAATTCGCGGTAGGTTGTTTGCTGCGGGTAAGATGGCGCTTACTTGGTGGTGCCGTACAGACCTGTAAATAGATTGGCAATGATTCTTACAAAGATATTTGGAGAATTAATTTTTTAATATTATTTAATTACCATAGTAATTTCTTTGGGCACCATTTCTCAGACCAAATAATATTCAAGAACAGTAGATAATCGAAACCGAAATTAAATTATACTCCAATTGACCATGCTGATGGAAGTCCTACCCGCCCGCAATTTCCTTTCATTTCTGCAACTACTACATATGAACCAGTGGTTCCCACTCAACTTTCGCACAAGCTTCCTCTCGAAACAGGCTTAGCCTAGGGAGGGAGCCAGGGAGGAAAGAGTATATAGATATGGCGAAAATATAGCAATGGGACTGTAACCTGTTAATGCCATTTCTGTTTTTCTTTTCTTTTCAAATAATATATTAACAGTTACGAGCTTTTTCTGATCCTTCGCCCTGACGATTGGAGCTCCAAGCCCAAAGACACTCTCTTGTTCTCAAGTCATACACTCGTACCTGTATATAGGAGACGCTCCAGGATTGCACAAGTACTCTCCGGCTCATCGTATTCGTGAATCCCCCTCTTTCTAAGAAGATATTTGTCAATGATGCAGAGAGAAAGCTGGATTTCTTTTTCATCTCCTTGCTGTGCCTTTTGAGAGGAAAATTTTGATTTTTGCAGCGAGACATTCTTGAATTCTTTGCTGAGTTTGAGCTGTTTTGATGATTTAGTTTATAGAGAGAATTATCAGTTCTATATTAAATATAGGCTGAGAGAAGGTGATGTGTGTAGTGTGAGTTTCCGATTATTGTAGTTCTTGATTTGAATGGAATATTGCTTCAAGGTTAAATATCTTGCTGGAAGAGTATCGGGTTTTTAGTGATTCGATAATCTTGGATATCTTATAATCGCTGTGGTGGAAGTGGAATGGGGGAATTTGTAGGAGAGCCTAACCCTGGGGTGATTGAAGAGAAAATCTATGTTGCTGTGTCTAAAGATGTGAAAGAGTGCAAATTAAATCTGATATGGGCGATACAAAATTCTAGGGAAAAGAAGATTTGCATCCTTCACGTCCATGAGCCTGCAACAATGATCCCCTTGAGTAAGTTTGCTACGTAATTTCTGTAGCTAAATCATTCTAGCTTAAAAGTCAATGCTTCGATAAGCTGCTTCGATCGCCACTGTTATTGAAACTTCTATGTGCTTTTGGTTATTTGAATTTGAAATGGACAAACCCCAAGTAGTCCAATTTCACACTACCTAGAAGAAAAAATTCCAATTTTTTTTGTTACATTTAAGTTCTGTACTTGAGGATTTACTGGACTGCTTAATGATCTTTGTTTGGCTGCTTATGTTAATTTGATAATATGGGATACGGGTTATCAGTTGAACTATTAATTTCAATCGCTCTCGAGATTGTTTATCCTGTTGTGCTATCATTCTCACGGATACAATCACACCATGTATGCTGGTCTTTACTATTTATTTGTTGATTTTTTTTTTTCTTTCGTTTTTTTTTAGTGGGCGCAAAGTTTCCAACAAGTGCACTGAAAGACCAGGAAGTTGAAGCATATAGGGAAACAGAAAGGCAAAACATGCATAAAATTCTGAATGAGTATCTTCTGATTTGTCAGCGGATGGGGGTAATGGTCATCAGTCATACGTCTAAGTAGATGCAGGTTTATCTTGGACTTATTTATTTAAGACAAATAACTTTTGATGTAGTTGCGAGCAGAGAAACTGCATATTGAACGGGATTGCGTTGAGAAAGGAATCGTGGAACTTGTGTCAGAGTATGACATCCGGAAGCTTGTTATGGGAGCAGCATCTGATAAGTACTATTCTAGGTAGAAAGAACTGCCAAATATACAATGTCAATACATTCTTAATTTTTGCTAGGAAAGTGAATGACAAAAACACCAGTTTTGAAGATGATATAATATGATTTCAAACGCAACGGTAGAAATAGATCACTAATCTGAGAATGCTCACTATGCACTATGCAAGTTGCTCTGCTTAACTACTCGGTTGCATCATTTCAGTGAGTTCTTTTACAATTACCTGACGTTGCAGGAAAATGATGGACTTGAGATCTCAGAAAGCCATCTACGTACGAGAACAAGCTTCAGCTTCTTGTCATATACAATTTATCTGCAAAGGGCACCTTATATACACAAGGTCTGTTGCATTCTAAATACTGATGCCATCTGATATTCATGGTGTATAGCATCACATAAAGATTTATATGTAATGAAAAAGGACGCTTTAGTTGCCAAAAATGACAAAGCTCAATTGTAATTACTAAAAGGCTTGCTTCTTGATGATCTACTTAAATTATTTGTATGGATATTTCATTGCACTTAAATTTAATTGGTAATTTTTTGGTAATTACTAAAAGGCTTGCTTCTTTGGTGATCTACTTAAATTATTTGTATGGATATTTCATTGCACTTAAATTTAATTGGTGATTTTTTGGGTGAATCGAGGGGAAAAACTGCTCAAAAGGTTTTTATTAATTTAAGCACCTATATAAATTTCCATATTTATATAGGTACAGTAGTTTGGACAAAAGTAAAGTAGAGGCTGCATCTCCTGTCTCACAGCAAAGGTCACAACCTAATGCTGGACGAGCACCCCACTTGAGATCTCAATCTATTGAACTTGGACGGAATCGTTGTGTAAGACTCACAAATCCAGCTCAAGATCTATTCCGAAGAGTGAGGTCTGGCAATGCTAGACATGAAGGGAACATGGCAACTATTTCTTCTCCAGATGACACTGAGGGATTGTCAAGTCCACATATCAGGTTGGGTATAGAAGTGAGTTCTGATGAGTCAGAAGGACTGTCTGGAAGGAGTCCTTCAGTTGTCTCAACATTCTCTGATAGCGGTGCAGTTGAAGCAACATTGACCCCAGATTTGATCACTGAGCGGATTGAGAATGTATTAGACTTGAGTGGACAATCTTCAATTAAGGGGGATCTTTCTCATTCATCTCCCAGTGTACTGGTACTCATAATTATGATCATTTTTTGTTTAATTTTTCATATAACTTTTGTGCCTACTATGGGGCATGTGGATACTGTTGTGGTTGATTTTTTGCTATTAATGCAAAAAAATTTCTTTGCTTTGATGAAGAAAGTCTGCATGCTGATGCCTTGTTTTAATAATCTATTGAACACTCGTAGGATGGAGGAATGGACTATAACCTCTATGATCAACTTGAACAAGCCATGGGCGAGGCTGAAAATGCTAGGCAGGATGCATACCAAGAAACTGTTAGACGAGGGAAAGCTGAAAAAGATGCCATTGATACTATACGCAGGGTAATTGTTCCATTGTTTGGCGCTGCTTATTACTTCTGAGATGTGCAGTGATCTTAAGAATAATTAACTGTTGGTTCTTTGTACCCAATGCTTTTGTTTTTACATTTTTCTAATTGGTAGGAGCAGGACACTTATTGAACCCTAAAAGTAAAGGTGGGAAACATGTGATCCAACTTAATTTATGCTAAAGATGATTTGAATATACGATCGTCATTTTGTGATTTTTATTTGTTTTATGTTATTGAAACCTTATACGCCCTCTAATCTTATAAATGACTCCATTTGACAGGCTAAAGCCTCTGAAATCTCATATACAGAGGAGTTGAAAGTGAGGAAAGAGGTAGAGGAAGCATTGGCAAAAACAAAGGAAGAACTTGGACAGATGAAGATCCAAAGAGATAAAGTAAATGAAGAACTCCGGCTTGCCTTTGATCAGAAATCATCACTAGAGAGTCAAATTTCATCATCAGAACTAATGGTAAAGGAGTTGGAGCAGAAGATTATCTCTGCTGTGGGTTTGTTGCAAAGTTACAAGAAAGAACGTGATGAATTGGAGGTGCAGCGTGATAATGCATTGAGGGAGGCTGAAGAGTTGAGGAAAAAACCAGCTGAGGCCCCAGATACATGTGTGCCTCAATTTTTCTCAGAATTCTCTTTCCCAGAGATTGAAGAAGCAACAGATAGTTTTAATCCATCCCTAAAGATTGGAGAAGGTGGATATGGAAGTATATATAAAGGTATGCTACGTCACACTGAGGTGGCTATCAAAAGGTTGAACTCTAACAGTTTGAAAGGGCCTTCAGAGTTTCAAAAGGAGGTACAATGATTTAATTTTTGTGTTGCATCTTCAACATCACCATTTCTTTTTCTTTCTTGTTTTAATATAAAGGAGGCATAAGGGGTGGGGAAAGAAAAGGGAGTTAGAGAGGGAGGTTTGCAGAGGTTGGGGACCCCCTTGCACTTAAGTCTAGAGGGGGGTGTCAGTTGACCCAAGGCCTCTTTGGCATATATCATCATTTTTATTTTTTCATGATAAGTTGGCCTGTTTCATTAACAATCTGAAATATCATTAAGCTGATTGCAACTTGCAAGTTGTTGTAGATGCAATGGTGAACTGAATTCGTCCTTGACTGTAGTATGAAAATTAGCTGGCTATTGAAGAATAGAAATGGTATGAAGATGTAGATGATAAGAATATGAATAAAATTGTGACAAAAAATGGGCAGTACATTATTGATGTCAAGTTCTTCTTAAAGACAAGTTTTCATTCCTTATTTGAAAATTGCTATCCAGGAAGCCCACCCCACTTATTGTTACAAGGCTTTTTGTTGTTGTTATTGTTGTGTTGCATCTTGTCATAATTTATAATTGGCCGCGTCTTTTAAACTCCATGAACTTAGACTAAGACTATCCAGGGTTGTAATGAAAGAAAACTGTCTGTCTGACCTCTCTCTTGGTTTTGTATCAGGTTGACATATTGAGTAAGTTAAGGCATCCCAATTTTATTACATTCATTGGAGCCTGTTCGGAATCCTGGGTTCTTGTCTATGAGTATTTACCCAATGGAAGCCTTGAGGATCGGCTCATCTGCAAGGATAACACTCCCCCATTATCATGTCAAACTCGAATTCGCATTGCCGCGGAGCTCTGCTCCGCTCTCATCTTTCTTTATTCTAGTAAACCTCACAGCATTGTGCATGGTGACTTAAAACCCTCCAATATACTCCTTGATGAAAACCTTGTTAGCAAGCTTAGTGACTTCGGAACCAGTCGTCTATTATCTCGTCATGGGAGTTCCAGTAACAATACTACAGAGTGCTGGAGAACTGACCCAAAGGGAACTTTTGTCTACATGGATCCTGAATTCCTTGCTTCAGGGGAACTTACTCCAAAGTCAGATATATATTCACTTGGAATCATATTATTAAGATTGTTGACCGGTAGACCAGCCTTGGGAATAAGGCAGGAAGTGAAAAGTGCATTGGATGCTGGAAAGTTGAAATCCCTCTTGGATCCTTTGGCTGGAGACTGGCCATTTGTACAGGCTGAACAGTTGTGCCACTTGGCATTGAGATGTTGTGAGATGAACCGAAAGAGCCGGCCAGACCTGTATTCAGAAATCTGGAGGATTCTAGAACCAATGAGCGCTTCTTCTGGAGGCACAAATTCCTTCAGAATTGGTTCTGGAGGGCTTTACAATACCCCTTCATATTTCATTTGTCCAATCTTCCAGGTATACTAGCTTTCATCCATTTTCATTTTTCTGTCATTGAAACCTTTCCCTGGTTGGGAAGTCAATTGATTAGAAGGGAGGGACGATAAAGGATTTTCAATTTGGGAGATTTAGAGAGGTTATCTCAAAACAAGAGGAAGGGAAATTATTATCTAGCCATGCGTTTCCTTTTATCTTTTCGAGCTCCCAACATAACCTTTGGAATCTCTTAACCAATAGGCTCATCTTTTGGCAAATTAAGGGCATCTGAATTCTCATTTTTTTAATTGCATAGTTGGTCAAAACTCTTTGCTGGGTTAATCATAATGATGACCCTACATTAATTGGTAAACTTTCTGCGTTCAGCCTTACCGTTTTTGGCCATTTCCCCCCTCGTTTTGCATCTATCCACTCTGCAGCTATCTTATCTCTGCACGCACAACGATCTTCAAAGTCCACGGAATTATGAAAAATCCAGCATCCAATCTTAGTTCTTTAGCTAAGTTACCATGTCTGAGTTTGTAGCAGCACTGATATCTATGTTGCAACGTGGCAGGAAGTCATGCAAGATCCGCATGTTGCAGCGGATGGATTTACATACGAAGCAGAGGCCATACAAGGATGGCTGGACAGTGGTCATGAGGCTTCTCCAATGACAAATGATAAGCTTGCACACTCCAATCTTGTCCCTAACCTTGCCCTTCGCTCTGCAATCCAGGATTGGCTTCAAAATCGCTGATCATTGTTGTTCATACTCATAAATTCTCCTTTCTTGTGTAGATTTGCATGCTGCTTATACAGATTTATCTCCCCTATACAATTTTGGGTTAATTTTTGTCACAGATCAGCACCTCATATTTCCTTCAAATGATATAATGGCAGTAATGAAGCCATGATTTCATTGGACTGCTTCTTCCTGTAACCAAACACATGCCAGAGGTATATAGCTTGTAGGATTTTGTCTTCTTATCAACGGCTTAATTCTTAGTTGCATTACAAAACCGAATGGAGAAAGATGATCATAAAAGGACGAAAAAGAGGGGGAAAACCGGCATACTCCGTAAATATAAAGACGGTCACATAACCGGAACAATAAAATCAGTGAAGAAAGAACTCCAAAATCCAAGGGAAACGTCTTTTTCATGTATTTTCTCACCCAACAAAAAATGTTTGAAAAAAATTATTATTTGGATAAATAAGTTTAGAAAATTTATTGCTTTAATCTAAGATCATAGTGCATTCCACAAGATAAGCCCTAACAAACTTTGTTAACAAATAAAATAAGTGTATTTATAATAAAAATCAGACAATTAATAATAAATATAAAAGAATTGATAACTCCCTTAGGTAAGTATCAGCATCTACGTTAACAAGTGAAATAATAAAATTTATAACAAAAATTAGGCGACTAACAACAAATATAACCAAACTTACAATTCTTATATATACAAATATCCATATTTACATTAACAAGTGAAATAAGAAGATTTACAACAAAAATTAAACAAGTAATAACAAATATAAAAGAATTAATAACTCCTATATATATAAGTGTCTAAATCTACATGAATAAGTGAAATAAGAAAATTTATAATAAAAATTAGGGGATTAATAAGAAACATAAAAGAATTAATAACTCCTATATATATAAATTTTTATATTTATATTAACAAATGAAATAATGGGATATACGACTGAATTAAAGCATCTTGGGTTTTAATTTGTTAAGTATCTTTTTTTTGTTGCCCACTCGATTCACCGGAGTTTTGCCCCGACTATATCCGGATCAGACCCGCATCTTATATCTGGCTATGGTGGGTGAGTCTCCCAACGGGAATTTTTTGCATTCGCCAAGGCTTGAACTCGAGACCTCGTTTAAGCGATACCGAGCCGCTTACTACTCAGATTAACCCAGTTGATAATTTGTTAAGTATCTGTTCCAATCAATATTTTCCAGTTAAGTAGATCTTGACCCTCCTCCGTTCAATCCAACGCTACAGTTTATGCCCGCATCAAAAGCTCCTTTGCACTGCACGATATTATACTTTTGGCGTCCTTCACACTTTACTTGATGCAAAATATATAATCCTTTTATCATATATATAAAAACTAGTTGGATTGTTAGTTTTAACTCTAAATGTAATAAAAAAAATATATATAAAAACTCTTTGTTTAAAAATTTTATTAGATAGAAAGATACGATATATTTTTATACATAAAAAATTATATGTATTTTATAAAATTTATATATAAAGAGTATTAGTTAAAAGTTTAAACTTGTATTTTTTTAATCAATAAAATTTTTAAATAGATTTTGTTTAATTTTCTTAAAAGGAAGTAAACTTTTTTATTTCTCATATTAATTAGAGCCTACTTTATGGCTCAAGCACTTGCCTTTGACTACTGGTAAAGTAGTGTTGTAAGTGAACTGCACTATTCTGGTTGATTCTTAGTATTGTGAAGGCGATGCAGTCTTAGAAAAGTGATGTTGGACCAAGTTTGTTGATTGTCATCATGACTACTTATGCATTATACAGGATATATTGGATGGCTTTCTTCTATGCCGTCCCCTCTGTTTCTCTCAATAGTTCTCAAATTTTTGCCCAAAGAAATGGTCTCGATTCTTACCCCTCTTAAAAGGAACACTTGCCACATGTCACGTAGTGGAGATTGTAATAATAGAATGGAGAACCAACATGCTGTATGGTTGACCAAGTCAATACCCACGTGTGCATAATATGAAAATGACAAATGATTATACCCAACATTT
Source organism: Leucaena leucocephala (assembly GCA_037074615.1). Lineage (NCBI taxonomy): Eukaryota > Viridiplantae > Streptophyta > Magnoliopsida > Fabales > Fabaceae > Leucaena > Leucaena leucocephala. The sequence continues at coordinate 281,387 of CM073552.1, forward strand.
AAGACGTCAACGTATGTCAATATATATAATATAAACCATACACAAAATCAAATTATAAGTCTTGAAAATTTCAATCTATGATGGAAATGCGCCATCCAGTCATAGGAAGCAAGTGCTCCATCCGTTTAGCCCAAGAAACAGAGCTCATGGAAATCGAAAACTCTCATAATCATGAACAGAAAAGAAAATTATCAGAGTTCTATATGAAGCATCATATAAAAGGGTTGCTTCAACTTTAAAGTCGCTCGCTCATAGAAATGGAGAATTCTCACGATCATCATGAAGGAGACAAAATGATCAGAGCTATGTATGAAGCATCGTACAAAGGGTGTGCTCCAACTTTGAATTTGCTCATGGAAATGGAGAATTCTCATGATCATCATCATCATGAACAAGAGAAAATGATGATCAGAGTTCTTTATGAAGAATCACACAATGGGTGTGTTTCCACTTTGAGGACACTGATTCAGAAAGGCCATCTACTTCTTCACAGAATCAACTCCAGAACTAGTTTCATTGACACCCCTTTGCATATATCAGCCTCACTTGGCCATCTTGAATTCACAAAAGCCCTTCTTGCTCACAAACCTAAACTTAGGCATGAGCAACGGGCGGGTTGGGCTAGCCCATGCCCCGCCCGTTTAATTTTTTATGGGCACGGGCTAGCCCATGCCCGTACCCCAGCCCGTTTAAGCCCGTATTAAATGGGTTAGGCTAAAGTCGTTTGGGCTGCAACGGGCATGGGCAGCCCGTTTATAAAAAAAATATATTTTAAACCCGTTTAAAGTTCTAACAATAATTAATGCTCACAGATAACATAGTGTATAATGATAATAAGACAACAATAGTATACATATGATATAATTATTCCTAAAATCACAACCCTACAAAATATCCATTCAAATATTCTAAGTTTAACATTATTATTTTAAAAATTTTACGAACCCATAAAATTTTAACCCAACAAAGCTCCATCCTCTCTAAAATTAGTGGATAAATATTTAATCTTTGCAACTTAAAACTTCACAACTCCAATAAAAATAATAAATATTATAATTTATTTAATAAAAAATTATTAAATAAATATTTAAATAAAAAATTATTAAAATATATATACACACATAAACGGGGGGCACGGGCAGCCCGATAGTGTGCCCGTAGCCCGCCCGTTTAACACATATAGCCCGCCCGTTTAACACATATAGTCCGCCCATTTAAGCCCGTCCGTTACGGGCTTAATTTGGGCGGGCCCAATTTAGACAAATTTACCCCGGGCCCGGGCGGGTACACCGGGCAGCGGGTTGTTTGCTCAGCCCTACCTAAACTTGCCATTGAGTCAAACTCCTTCCGAAGCACAGCCCTCCACATAGCTTCTGCAGAAGGCCACTTCCTCATTGTGAAGGAGCTTTTGGCAGCTTATGATCTGGCTTGCCTGGTTTCTGATCAAGAAGGCAGAATCCCATTGCACGTAGCTTTAATAAGAGGCAGACTAGAGTTTGTGACAGAGCTTATTAGGGCAAAGCCTGAGTCTTTGAAGATCCTTCACAAAGGCAACACTGTTCTGCACTTGTGCGTGACATATAACCACTTGGGAGATCCTCAAAGCTTTGGTGGATTCAAGTTTTGAGATTTGTGATGAGCTGCTCAATTGGAGAGACTTGGATGGCAACACCATTCTCCACTTGGCTATCATGTTGAAGCAAGTTGAGGTAGTTTAACCTTTTTCTCCTTCTTTCGGGCATGTAATTAATTTTGCACTACTAGCTAACTAGATGATCGAAGCAAACCCAAAGAAAGTTCACCTCTTCATTGATTTCCATCATTCCTTAGCTATAAAACAGCATATCACATCTAAATTTCCTGACTATTTTATGGTGAGCTTTATTTCATTATGTTTCTTGCAACATCACATATACTTGTTTATTTGTCAGACTGTAAGGTACATGGTGTCAATTCCTAAAATACGAGAAGCATCAATGTTGAAGAACAAGATGGGTTTTACAGCCAGTGACATTGTTGGTGGGATTCCAAAGGACTTGAACAGTCTTGAAATACAAATCATACTGATGAATAACGGATTAAAAAGTGACAACAAAGAAGCAGATATAATTGCACAAGCAGCAGCAACTAGTGATGCTGTTGAGGAAGCAGGGAAAACTCGGAAGAAGAAGAAGTGTTGGAGAAAGATGGTGAAGTATATGGGAAAATGATTTAAGCACAATGGAGAATGGTTAGAAGAGATGAGAGGGAATCTGAGTTTGGTGGCAACTGTGATCTCAACCATGACTTTTCAATCCGTCATAAACCCTCCAGGAAGCTTCATTCAACAAGGCATATCTAATTCTTCACCCTTAGATTGCATTGAGATGGAGAATGATAATGCATGTCCTAGGGAAGCCGTACTTGCTTCAAGAGATTCAGATGCATTTCGCTCATTCATAATTAACAGCACGGTAGCTTTCGTAGCGTCTCTGGGAGTGACACTGTTGCTGATAAGGGGATTTCCTCTGAAGAACAAGGTAGTGAGTGATGTGGATGTTATCTATGGGGATTTGTATCACTCTCACAGCATTGGCACGGGCCTACTTTAGTGTGTTCTTCATGATAACACCAGACAAACTGTGGGATTCAACTGGGAAAATGCTCAAAATAGTGAATTGGACTTGGGGGGCACTGTTTGCATTAGTTGCTGCATACATCTTATTGGCCTTTCTTATGTGGCTTGTCAAGAAATGCACCAAGATAATTAAGCGTATTTGGATGCTAATGTACCGTGGGAGGCACAAATCATATGGAAATGGAAATGGCTGTTGTTGTATATAAGATGAAATTAAACTGCACCTCCAATCCTTAATATCTGATATATTTAATTAATTTGATTAGATTAAAAAAATTAGTTAATTTAATTAATATGATATATTTTCTTTAAAATACCCTAATTATTTTTTTTAACTCCCTCCCTCTCTTACTTGATTATTGAGGGAGTATCAATATAGATAATTTGAAAAAAATTAATGAATACAGGAAATATATTTTATATTTATGATCAATATATAACTATCTGATTAGGCCATATATTAAAGACCAGATGAGTATATATATATATATATATATATATATATGAGACTTATTTGCTGTTTTTTTCAAAACTCTTCTCTTACTGATTGATAAGAATACTTGGAACATTTTTTTTAATTGAAAGCGCACAAGCACAGGTATTTTCGCTTGAGGTTATAAATAAGATTAAACTTATGACCTCTACTTATATATAAGAGTTTTTATGCTATTAATGTTTTGTAAATTTTTTGGTAATTTTCTATAGTTTCCTGTTTCAATCATTTTATGATTTAATTTGTCATGATCTTTTTTCCAAATGGAAAAAACTAATGTTAAAAATTTTTCAGACGAGGGATGTATTTGTAAAAATGTCGACCTTCAAAATTAAAAGATTTGTGAAATATTTTCGAAATAAAAAAAGAAGAAGCGAGGAAGAAAAAGAAATACTACTAAATTGTATAACTGTTTGTCTTGTTTAAAAAATATGGGATTAGGACAGGAACTAAATAAGAAAGGCTGAAAGGGACCTCCGTCATCCTCTGTCTATTCCCACAATCAGTGGATCCACTTGGTTGTTCTGGTCCTCTACAGTGTGAAACACAGTCACTCTATTTAATTGTTCTGGTCCTCCCTCCTATCCTTTTTTCCTAGCAACTTTATTTAGGGAATTTAAATGCATGATTATTGTTCTATATATCAATTTTATATTAGTTAAATAATACAAAATTATTCTATAAATTATCTATAAATATTACCCTCTATGCCTTAATATAAAATCTATTTAATTAATTTTATTATATTAAATTAGTTAATTAATATGATATATATTTTTTAAAATACTCTTAATTATCTTCGTTAATTATCTCCCTCTTTTATACTTAATAGTTGAAAGAGTATTAATTATAGTAGTTTTAAAAAAATTGTTAAATATAAAAAAAAATTATATTTAGACAATTTACTCCCAATTAAATTTTAATACGGATCGGGGGAAAGTATTTTTTTTATTTAAAATTTGACACAAAACCTCCCTCAACTTTTCAAATTTATGCCAAACCTCCTAATTGGCTCATTAATCCTCTAAAAAATGGTCGGTAAGTTTATTAACAAAGCATAAAGTATAAGATGTTAATTATGACTATATGAATCTTCAATTAATTTTTTTTGGGTATAATAACTTGATCAGCCTCTCATACTTTGAATTTTATGTAAATAACTAACATAATATTAAAGTATTAGGCAAACGAGTTATTTCATAAATTTAAAAATATAATAGGTTTCTGTATTAATTTATTAATATTAATTGATATTAAATTTATGTTAATTTATGGAGCTAACTACGTTATCCGTACCATATTTAGATGGTGACACTTAGGAAAGGCTCCACTGTGTAGCCTTCGAGTTGGACATTTAGGAAATCCAAGTGGCCTTTTATTCGACACGTGTCCGATTTCTGCTGGATTTCCTTTACAGAAATAGTGATGATAATTTTTTTTTAATATGCATTAGATCCTAAAATATTTTATAATATAATTTTATTTTTAATAATTTAAAATGTTTGATGCATTTAAAAATTATTCTAAAGTATTAGATGAATCCTAATATATTTTAGAATAACTTTAATGATGTTGATAAACCTTAATCTATGATAATATACTCCTCCCATCTATTCTTAATTTATATTCGTAAGTGATATTTTAAAAGAAATTTATGTAATTATTCACAAAATCTATGAAGCAATTTTTTTAAAATTTTAAAATATGATTAAAAATGTTTAAAATATAAACATTAATAACAATAGTATTATGTTTAAGGGTAAATATGTATTTATCACTCTAAATTAATTTTATAAGAATAATTAGTATCCTAAAATATTTAAACTTGTTAAACTAATTTTAGAAATATAATTAACACTGTTTAAATTGTTACAATTTTACCATTTGTTAATAAAAATATAATTTTTATTTGATACATGCTATATAAATTTTTTATTTTAACATATTATTGTTTAAAATGTCACATGTGTAATATTATTTTAATAAATTATACTAAATAAACTATAATTTTTTTTTAATATTTACATATAAATTTTATACAATATCAATTTTAGGGTTTGTTCAATACTTTTTTTTAAATAATATGATACATATAATATTTTAAATAATAATGTATTAAAATAAAAAATTTACGTCACATGGATCGGATATAAATTTATATTTCTATTAGTAAAAAAATATAATTGTACTAATTTAAATATTTTAGGGTGTTGATTGCACATTCAGAATTAGTTTGAAATACTAGTTATACTATTAAATATTTTAGGGTATTAATTACTCCTCTAAAATTAATTTAGAGAGTTAAATGTACCATTATTTATATTTAAAAAGGGATTTTTAATCTAACATATATGACTTACTATTTAATCAATAGTTAGGTGGACGGAGATAAAATTTTAAAAATAAAAAAAAATCTGTATTACGTAGCTATTGATTTCAAGAGAAGATTTGTATTTTAATAATTTTATGTCCTGGACTGTATTTTTTACTTTCTTCTATAGTTCGTGAATGTCATTTTCCCTTCTGTCATTCTTCCCACGTTCTGCGTCAAGTCATCTCTCACATGCCGTGTGTGGTTCTTGCGCGGTATAAATAACCTTGTGGGCATCACCACGTAAAAAAGTGAAGAAATTCGAGTTCTTCAGTTACAACGCGGTGTTTCCTCACTTTCCTTTCTACTAACGACAAATTACATCAATATTTAACAAAAACGAAATCTTTGTTTTCTCTCGCTCTCTCTCTTCAGCCTCCACTGCTTCCATTCAATTCTCGTCGTGCTCACTGCTTCTCTCTCCCACAAAAACAGAAATTCCCCTTCTATCTTTTTTACTTTCCTCCAGGAAAAAAAATCCGATATGGCTTCTCTTCCAGCTATACTATATACTGTAGGCTCTGTCTTTCTGCTTTCTGTGACTTTGGGAATAGCTGGGGATATAGTCCATCATGATTGGGTTGCACCGAGGAGGCCTGGTTGTGATAACAACTTTGTTCTGGTACTGACTGAACTTCGATTTCTAGTTTTACTTGGTAGCCATAAAATGTCATGCTTTGTGCTTTGTGATCCTGGACTTTTTGCTGTTTTCATGTAAACTGAAGGATCATGGAGAGGATTCTAAGAAAGAATGGTAAAATGCAATCCCTCCTTTTTCTCCTTTTATAGGAAAATTGGAGAGTTGGGTCGAATTGAATTTTTGAAAGAGATTTGTGCTATATTTGGTTGTAGCTTTCTGTTTCTGAAGCGCTATCTTTTTGTGTTCCTTAATGGTTTTCTTGTGTTTTCTCAATTAAGATGCTCTTTTTTCTGTTTTGGATATGAAATGCTCTTGTAGTCCTATTGGGTATAAATTTCCCTTCACTGATTTAGTTCTAGCGGAAGTTTTCACGCTGCTAATAAAACCGAGAGAAAGAGTAATTCTGCGGCGTAGGATTTTTTCTTAGTTGAATCGTTCTATTTTTGCCTAGTTGTAGCGTTTTTCTGGAGATCTAGGTTATCTGATTCACGAACAGCATGATTAAGTAAACATCTTTTGCATGATTACATTGATTTCGTTATCATGTTTTTCTTCTAATTCGTTTAAACAATCACGCAAGCTTGTTTCTTTTGCAATTGAGATTGATCCAGGTGAACTTGTTTCTGGATACCACTTAGAGATTGTCATGTGTCTCTCCATTACCATTCGTTTTTTTGTTCACTGGCTTTCTTCCATGTTCTTCTTAGCTGTGAAGAAAAGGGGAATATCGAATTTTAGAACTTAACCGAAATTGGTTGGAAAAAAAAAAGCTTTGGCGGGTGTTTTGAACTCTGAAAAACCATACCCCGTTTGGTTTCCAATATAAGTCACTTAATGGAGAGTTTTCATGGTCCAAAATATAAGTCATATGGTAAAATGTCTGGGTCATAAATGATTCTTCCCATAACTACCACTTATCTCAATGAGAGAGAGATCAGGGAAGAGATTAAGGATAATTAAATTTGTGTCATAAGGTAACCATTTATTAGGGACAATTCTGGAAAATACTTGCAATTTGAGACAGATTAAGGAAGTTAAACTGCCTTTAACAGTTTTTCTTAATATTTGTGAGGTAGTTTATTGGGACTTATATTTAAGACTAGACTAGATGTAGTGTATGCTAATCTTACCTTTTTTTTTCCTCCCAGATGTTTAGAAAACTATTATGATGTCTGTTGCTTCATTGTTATTACCAAAAAAAAAAAACGGTATGAAGGAGTTTATCTTTGATTGGCTTGACCAAATTCTCATTCTAGGTCAAAGTTCCTACTTGGATTGATGGTGTAGAAAACAAAGAATATGTTGGTGTTGGTGCACGATTTGGCCCGACGCTGGAATCAAAAGAAAAACGTGCCAACCATACTAGAGTTGCCATTGCTGATCCTCCTGATTGTTGTACCAAGCTTAAGAATAAGGTATGATAATTTTTAGCTTCTGAACTTACAAAATGCAACTTCACCTACATGTGAAGCGTTGACGTCCAAATTAGAAGCTCTGAAGTTTTCTGATATTTATTAATTATCAATATTAATTTTTAATTTGTAATTTGGATTGCCTTGAACTTTTGGCAGCTCACTGGTGAGGTTATTTTGGTGAGCCGGGGACAATGTAGTTTTACAGACAAGGCAAATATAGCTGACGATGCTGGAGCTTCAGCCATCCTCATTATAAATTACCGTACAGGTGTTTGACTGTTTTGCTTGTTAAATACATTTTCAGACCTCTAGTCACTTTATTTTCAATTTTCCATGACTATTTTTATTTTTAGGGATGATTATTGGGTCAATTTCTCAGAGAATTTAAAATATATTCTTGCAATCAGTGTTACTTTTGTTATATTCTGTTTGATTGAAGGGACTATGGCATTTCCTTGTTGGGCAGAACTTTTCAAGATGGTTTGTGAAGAGAATGAAACTGATGTTGATATTAAGATACCTGCTGTTATGCTTCCACAAGATGCTGGTGTGAACTTGGAAGAGCATATAAAAAACAAATCCATAGGTATGCTTTACTTATATATTTATGTATATATGCATATTGTGTTATATAATTGTAGAAAGAAAAGGGAAATAGAGAAGAATAGAAAGAGAATAGAAGAGAAATTGAAATTATACTGAATACTTCAGAGTTCAAAACATATTCCAATAAGACTGATGACCACCTTTATTTATAAGTGATGGATAATCCTAATCCTAATCCTAATTAAATATTTAATACTAATATATCATCATATGTAATCATGATATATATTATAATATTAATCCTAATATATCCTAATATATATATTATGATATCTAATCCAAATATCGCAGAATATCTAATACTAATTCTAATAAAATAATAAAATTACTTAAATTGCTTATTTATATTTTATATATCAATACTCCCTCCCCAAAAGACTTTTGTCCCTAAGGGTCAAGTACCAAGAATGAAACTAAACTAGAGCCAAGAAGCATTTTAATCAATTCACCTTTGAACCAAATCTGGACTAGGAGATTTGAGATGGCCAACGTTATCGGTACCAAACTTGAAGACATATTGCAAAGTGCACTCTTAAACCCCTCACAAAAGTTGAGACTTGATGATCTAACAACTCTAAGCTTTGGTTTCATCACTTCCCTTTTACACGTTATGTGTGAAGATTCCTGTAAACCATCAGTTGTGCTCTGAAAATTGATCTCCTTCGAATGTGCTAAACTTCTTACATCTTAGAGAATGATAGACTGAATTTTCAACCTTCCTAAATTGTTATATGCACTGCCTTAGAATCTTGAGTCTAGTTAGAGTTCTTGGAATTTGTTTGCATGTTTTGCTCATCTTTTTTGCTCATCTTGTCAAGTTTCCTTATGCTCATCCTCTTGTGAGTGGCCGAGGAACGACCGCTCTGATACCACTATTATATAATTGTAGAAAGAAAAGGGAAATAGAGAAGAATAGAAAGAGAATAGAATAGAAACTGAAATTATACTGAATACTCAAGAGTTCAAAATATAATCAAAGCATATCCCAATAAGATTAATGATCACCCTTATTTATAAGTAATGGGTAATCCTAATTTTAATTAAATATCTAATACTAATATATCATAATATTTAATCATGATATATATTATTAATATATCATAATATATATTATGATATCTAATCCTAATATCGTAGAATATCTAATACTAATTCTAATAAAATAATAATACTTAAATTACTTATTTATATTCTACATATCATATTGTTATGTTATTGGTTGTGCCTTTTTGTTAGCACTCAAGGTTTTAATTTTGAAATACTTTTCCCATTACTGATTTATATTTTTTGTATTTCTTGGTATCTCTTGCGCTGCTGCATGTTCAATTCCCGCTCCTAAGTGTCTGTGCAGTTGTATTCTCCGCTGCGTCCTTTGGTTGATGTTGCTGAAGTGTTTTTATGGCTTATGGCTGTTGGTACCATTCTTTGTGCTTCATATTGGTCTGCTTGGACTGCCAGAGAATCAGGAATGGAGATGGAGAAGCTATTAAAGGTTGCCCAGTTTTTTCTCATGCCTGCTTTATTCATTTAAAAATGAAATAAGAAATGATATTAGAAGAGAAGCATACAAAAAAGTGGAGGCAGTTAAGGGTATTTAGAGGGGTTTCTTTAGGGGACATGCAGAGAAATTGGTGACCACTGCTATGACCTTTTTCTTCCTTTTGTGTTTTTTTGGTATCTTTTAAGAATACATCTGATGCTCATATCCCCTGCTTCTGTTCTTTATAAATGTAGTTTTTTTAATATATGAAACTTTACTTATCGTCACTAATAGATGGTTAGTTTTTATGCATGCAGGATGCCTCAGAAGAATATGAGAATGTGGAGAATGCTGGTTCCACTGGCTATGTCGAAATCAGTTCTGCAGCAGCAATTTTATTTGTCGTCTTTGCTTCATGTTTCTTGGTTATGCTTTACAAGCTGATGTCATTCTGGTTTGTTGAAGTTCTGGTGGTTCTATTTTGCATTGGTGGGATAGAGGTGAGTTGTTTAGCTTTTATCCTAACCTCCATAACAGCTAAACGTTTGTATTTTTCATGGTCTTTCAGAGCACTGCATATGATTTTGTTGTTGCTATAACAGCTAAACTTTTGTATTCTTCATGGTCTTTCAGGGATTGCAAACTTGTTTGGTGGCTCTGTTATCATGGTACAAATCCTTTATGCTTGCTTCCTATGCAGTTTCTGTTTGTATAATGTTGCTGAGACAAATCCATGAGTGTCAAATTAGAGGGTTTAATTATTTTAACATTTTTCTGTTCCACATCTTATCATGCTGTTAATAGTTATCATACTTGAGGATTCTAAAAGAGAAGACTGGAGTAATCTCTGAAGACCCAAACATATTTTGACTAGCTTGTTTTTCCCCTCTTAAACTTCAAATTAATTTTTTACTGTTTATTGTCACTATTGTGGGTATAACAACAACAACAACAAAGCCTTATCCCATTAAATGGGGTCGGCTACATGGATCATACGACGCCATTGTGCTCTACCAAAAACTGAATCCTTGGTTAAGTTATTGACCAAGAGATCCCGCTCAATGACCTCGTTGAGCGTTCTCTTTGGCCTTCCTCTATTCCTTTTAACCGGGCTCCATACGATTTGATCCACCCTCCTCACTGGCGCATCCCTTGGCCTTCTTTATACGTGTCCAAATCACCTAAGACGGTTCTCCACCATTTTCTCCTCAATAGATGCCACTCCAACTCTTCCCCGTATTTGTTCATTACGAATCTTATCCTTTCTTGTATGCCCACACATCCATCTCAACATCCTCATCTCAACTACCCCAACTTTATGCTCTTGCTGTCCTTTTAAAGCCCAATATTCACTTCCATAAAGCATTGCTGGTCTTATAGCAGTGCGATAAAACTTTCCTTTTAATTTATCTGGTACTTTCCGATCACATATAACCCCAGTAGCCTTTCTCCATTTAAACCACCCAGTTTGAATTCTATGATTAACATCCTCCAAAATTTCACCATTCTTTTGTATAATTGATCCCAAATATTTGAACTTATCTATTTGTGGAATAACTTGATCTCCCAATTTGACCTCCAAGTTATTTCTAACTTCCCTCTTATCAAAATTACAATGCATATATTCAGTCTTACTTCTACTCAGACGAAAACCCTTCGACTCTAAAGTACTTCTCCATAACTCAAGTTTAAAATTAATCTCTTCTCTTGACTCTGCCACAAGAACTATATCGTCTGCAAAAAGCATGCACTTAGGGATTTTTTCTTGAATAGGCTTAGTTAGAACATCCACTACTAGATTAAATAAATAAGGACTCAAGGATGATCCCTGATGAAGACCAATCCTTATGGGAAAATCCTTTGTTTCGCCCTCAGACGTTCTTACAGTAGTTGTTACCCCCTCATACATATCTTTTATTGCTTTGATATATGCCATGCGCACACTTTCTTTTTCAAAGCTTTCCAAAGCACCTCCCTTGGTACTCGATCATACGTTTTTTCTAAGTCAATGAAGACCATATGCAAGTCTCTTCTTTTGGTCCGGTACCTTTCCATTAACCCCCTTAATAAATGAATCGCCTCTATTGTAGACCTACCCGGCATAAAACCACACTGATTCTCAGAAATATCAGTCTCTAATCTCAACCTGTGTTCAATTACCTTTTCCCACAACTTCATAGTGTGACTCATAAGCTTTATCCCTCTGTAATTTGCACAATTTTGAATATCCCCTTTATTTTTGTAAATAGGAACTAAAGTACTTTTCCTCCAGTCATCAGGCATTTTCTTAGAACTTAAGATCACATTAAATAGTTTAGCAAGCCACACCACCCCCACTTCGCCTAAACACTTCCAAACTTCAATAGGAATACCGTCAGGTCCAACAGTTTTACTTTTTTCCATTTTCTTAAGCGCCTCTTTAACCTCGTCAACACTGATCCTACGGTAAAATGCCAAATTTGGTTCAACTTCTCGTGTTAAATCCTCGAGCTCATAACTCGACCTTCCTCCCTCGTCATTAAACAATTTGTAAAAATAGGTCTCCCACCGTTCTTTAATATCACCATCTGCAACTAAAACCTTGCCTTATTCATCCTTAATACATCGTACTTGATCCAAATCCCTCAATTTCCTTTCCCTATCTCTTGCAATCTTATAAATCTTTCGTTCTCCCGACTTTGTCCCTAGCTTCTTATAAAATTCCTCAAAAGTTTTAAAACGAGCTGCACTCACTGCCTTCTTAGTTTCCTTCTTAGCTAAACGATACTTTTCCCAATTTTTAGTATTATTATATAAGTGTATAGCTTTGAAACAGTCTCTCTTGTTCTTAACTTTCTCTTGTACGTCCTCATTCCACCACCAAGTCTCCTTATCTCGTCGACCAAAACCTTTAGATTCTCCCAAAATTACTTTAGCAACCGTTTGGACCTTCTCAGCCATTTCCTTCCACATGATATTAGCATTTTCCTGCGCCTCTCAAACCCTTTCATTTAACATAGTTCTTTTAAAAGTTTCCCTCTTCTCCTCCTTTAACTGCCACCACTTGACTCTTGTGTTTAAAACATGTTGGCGTTTTTTCTTCCTACACTTAATACGCACGTCAAGGACCATTAACCTATGCTGGGTTGTAACCCCGTCCCCTGGAATCACTTTACAATTTTTACAAAGTCTTCTGTCATGACTCCTTACCAAAAAGAAATCAATCTGTGACCTGTGGACCCCACTCTTGTATGTGACCAAGTGCTCCTCCCGCTTCTTAAAGCACGTGTTGACAATCTTAAGATTGTAAGCTAAGGAAAACTCAAGAATAGATTGTCCTTCATTATTAATCTCTCCAAAACCAAAACCACCATGAGCCCCTGCATATTGCCCTGCCTCCTTACCAACATGACCATTAAGGTCTCCACCAATAAAAATCTTCTCAATAAGTGGTATGCTCTGAATCAACCCCTCTAAATCTTCCTAAAACTTTTCCTTAAGGTGTGCTTCTGTTCCCACTTGAGGTGCATAAGCACTAATAACGTTGATTGTATCCCTTCCAATAATTATTCTTAAAGATATAATTCTGTCATCAATCCTTTTCACATCCACCATATTCGTCTTCCACTCTTTATCCACAATGATACCAACACCATTCCTCGTACCTGTTTTACCTGTATACCAAAATTTGAACTCATTGATTTCCCGAGATTTTTCTCCAACCCATTTAGTTTCCTAAAGGCACAAGATGTTAATCTTTCGCTTTACCATTTGGCCCACCACCTCCCACGCTTTTCCAGTCATAGTCCTAATATTCCAAGTGTCAAATCTAATCTTTCTCTCCTAAACTAGCTTCTTTAGCCGCCTCCGTCCGTAAGAGAGCGGTAGCCCTTTCTGATTTAACACTACATCCGGGCGACGATGCAGCGGCCCTTGCTCACTTCTCACTGTACTCGAGCCATACAGCGCGTTACTTACAGGCAACGACCTAGTATTAGCGCAATATCTTCGTATGTCCATGTTCATAAGATTCGACAAGTTTTTACGTTGGCTGTCGGCGCCTAACACAACCCTCCTCCTTTACCCGGGCTTGGGACCGCTACATTGTGGGTATAAATGCTAGTAAATTTGGGAGGGGGGGGTAACTTGTTCTAGTTGTCAAGGATTTCCATGTACTTCTTTCTTGAAAAGTCTAAACTTTGAAAAGGAAAAGAAAGTGTATAACTCTTCAAACCAGATCTGGCTAGACGCATTGTTCTCCTTGACATTAGTCAAAGATGATTTTACGTTCATTGTGAACATTTGAGATGAATTCATTCATCAATCTTAGAAAAATAAATGTTTATTCCACTAGTTTCCTTCTTATGATATGTAATTGACATCAAAGTGTTATAGCTTCAGATGGTTTCAACCTGCTGGCCAAACATTTGTTAAACTGCCCTTCCTGGGAGCTGTCTCATATTTGACACTTGCAGTTACTCCCTTCTGCATAACATTTGCTGTGATTTGGGCAGTTTATCGCCACACCTCTCTTGCTTGGATTGGCCAGGACATTCTTGTAAGAACTGTTACTTGCACTTCCCTTGCTGCATGGAACAGATTACCCTGTATAAGATCACTTGTGTTATACAACTTGGAATGTTTTTAAATTAGAACAGAATTTGATTACCCTGTAATATGGATTGGTTTTCATTTTACATTAGAAATTAGGCCGAAGGCTAAACTTTTCTGGTTAACTTGACTTTTTACTGCAACATGATTGGAGCACAATCTTTAATATGGCTGCTGTTGGCTTAATTTTCATGTTTCCTTATTCCTTTCTCATTTCCATGTTATTTTCTTTATTGATTATTTTAAATGATGATATTTGTCTCCTTTTGGTATCGTTTTGCTCAGAAAATTTTCTGCAGATTTTCTAATTGTTTGCATCCCTGTCTAAACCGTAGCTTTTACAATCAAGAACTTTGTTAACTTGAGTGTCAACTTTTTATGCTTCTAGGATATTGGGTGAGTGAATAACATGATTTCCTCTTTTTTGCTATCTCCTTTTAGGGTATTGCATTGATAATAACTGTTCTTCAGATTGTCCGCATACCAAATCTCAAGGTGATTGTTTATTTCTTTTGTTTTTCACCACCTCCCTATATTAATTTGTCTATGGCTTAGTCTCCTACTTCAGGTCTTCTGTGATATTCTTGAATCAAGAATAGAGGCACATGAGGGCATTTTATGTATTGTAAAACAGTGAAAATGGCTATGCTATTTTGATGATTTTTTATGATTGACAAGGGCATCTAATATAAACTTTTTGCTCTATATATATTATCAGGTTGGAACTGTTCTTCTCAGTTGTGCCTTCCTATATGACATCTTGTGGGTGTTTGTTTCTAAATGGTGGTTCCATGAGAGTGTGATGATAGTGGTGAGTGTGTTAAACAAAGCTCTCACTTCTGTATCAGCCTTTGCAAAGCTTGAATCTGGCCTCATAAACATTGCTCTTTTAAAAAAACAAATAATGCTTTAAATCTGTACAGGTAGCTCGGGGTGATAAGAGTGGAGAAGATGGTATCCCCATGCTTCTCAAGATACCACGTTTATTTGATCCTTGGGGTGGTTACAGTATCATCGGTTTCGGGGACATAATCTTACCAGGGCTGCTAGTAGCATTTTCATTAAGGTTTAATTGGAAGCCATATTCAAATCTTACAATTCATCATTCTCTGATCTGTCTTCCCTGGTCTTTTAATTTTCAGAATATGCTGAATAAAATATGTGAAAATCTACCATGGTTTGTTAACCTATTTATTCTATCCATAACTTTTCAGGTATGATTGGCTGGCAAAGAAGAACCTTCGGGCTGGATACTTCTTGTGGGCAATGAGTGCTTACGGATTAGGTATGATATGATCGATGTGGTAGAATTTTCTTCTGTAAAATGATTCATCAGAGCATACGTCCTTGAAATGTCGAAGACCTATTGCAAGTTATTTGATATTATTCATATATAAGTCCACTTGGTAATATATATATATACACATGGTAATTTGACTATGTTGGTTTCTAGGGAGCTGTCTCCTTCTATAAACATATTCATTACATGGCAATAAAAGAATAAAAGTTTCCTTTCCTTTGTATCAAAAATAAATAAATAAAAGTTTAGCATGAAAGAAGGTGCTTCTTTCTATATATAGTCTTTATTTATGCAAGAGGTGACCGTTGGCTTGGTCCTTGACATCATTATTTGAATGCGGTTCATCAGGTCTCCTCATCACATACGTGGCTTTAAACTTGATGGATGGGCATGGACAACCAGCTTTGCTTTATATAGTACCATTCACACTCGGTAAGTATATCAAGTAAGCATGTAATTTTTGCCATTTTAGTAGCAATGCATCTGCAATTAATTGAGTTTGTTCTGGTGCCTGTTGAATGCATATGATGTAATCATGGATGTTTCAGTTATATTTGTTTATCTTATCCTTTAATAATGAATGCAGGAACCTTCTTGTCACTGGGAAAGAAGAGAGGTGAACTCAAGATTTTATGGACAAAAGGGGAACCACAAAGGCCCTGCCCACACAACCAAGAGGACCCTCAACAAATGAACCATTAATCTTAGGTATTATTTTATAGTTGACAGCTTTTAGAGACTAATAATTGTATCTTATAGTAGAATTGTGGTCATTACTATGTATCATATTAACTATGAGATAATAACGCCTAAGAATTTCAGCGATCTGGGATCAATAGTGAGCGCAATATTTTGTTACTGCTCATCTTTTGAAGTTGCTTCAATGCTGATGAGGCCAAAGTAATGCTATTGTCAACAAACAAGTTTGTCTCTGCAAGCATTGGTTCAATCAAGATGCAGAACAATATCATGGCAAGTAGTGACAGAAATGGACAGCTTCAATCACAGATATGTGTATTTATCAAAATGAAGGAAGTCTGGAAACAGGGTACTCCCACCTCAGACTCAGAGACAGTTGCTTACATAAGCCAAATAGTTTTTGTTGTATCATAACTATATAAATGTAAGGATTGATTGCTCACTCAACTAATTTAATGCTTACGTCTTAATATCGAGTCTTTCGCATTACATAATCCAAGTCTACGACAAACAAGATAGGGTAACTTGATGATAGGGGATTGCATGCACAGATAGATGAAATTTTAATTATTTTTCATTGGAAGAAGTAATTATGGATTATTAATTTAGTTAAAAAATAATTTCAAAAGTTAGCTTTCCACTGAATAGTGATCCATATCTTGTTGAAAGGTGCATATATCTTCTAAATTCAGGGGATATAGACTGATGTCGCAAGTTGGAATTATAAAATCTCTTTTAAACAAATTAATTTATTTCATATCGAATCAAATGTTTTCTAATGTTTACGGTTCTCTTATTTTATTAAACAAGAAAGCACTTGTTCCCAAAAAAAGATGACAAACACATCAAACATGTACAGGAGCAATGTTAGATTCATAATCCTCTGACGTTATTGTCGTATGCTACACCACTTGATATGAACTTCTCTTGTGATCATAATGTCCTAATAAACATTTAGTGAGCGGAAAGCGTTGAATGAAAACTCTCCCAATGCATCTACCATTTAATATATCTTTTTTCATGTAATACTAGTATAAGAAATGATAACAAGTTACATATTATTTACTTATTATATGACTTTTCAGTGATTAGATTATTTATACGAGATCATACACTAATCATCCCTCTAAAATATATCACTTTAGTCCTATATATAAGTCAATTATATTTCATTCTTGCACACCAAAAAATATAGTAAATTCATAAAAAAAATTCCATTTGCCTTTATTAAAGAAAGAGTATTTAAAAATAGGTATTTAATTACCTATAAGTAACTTATATTCAATATAGGTAAAATTTCAAAAAAATAGTTGATTAATCTATAAATGACTAATATTTAGGACCAAATTTTTCTCCAACAAGTAACTTACGAATGATAATACTAAAAAAGAGATGACTCTTGTTTGAAGTTGAAGGCATATTGTCTGATTGCACACAATTTTTTTAGTGGAAACAATTGTGAATGAGATGATGTCATAGGCCATTATTCAGCCGAGCACACCGATCCTTTTTCTTCTCTAGCAATTCTTGTAAAGCAAAAAAAAAAAAAAAAAGATGACACCTGTCTACCATTTTTGCACAGATTTCAGAGCTTTAAATACTGGGACAGTTAGAGATATCTTTTTCCAATTCCAATAGTTGATGAGTTATGTCTATTTGTCTAAGCTGGCTTCCATGAAAATGAAATACATTATTAATGCCACCTTTCGCGCGCGCACAACGCAAGGTCCATATGAATGATTTTCCCTTATCCTAATGCAATATCTTAGTACACTCCTTAATCTTTTGCAGTTTTGCTTCAACATCAATTAAATGCCAAGCTTTTTATATGTTATTTTGTAGTTTTACATTTGCCTTTATTAAAGAAAGGGCATTAAAAAATAGTCATTAATTACTTTACAAATTTTTTATATTTAATAGGGGTAAAATTAAAAAAAATATTAATTATTCTACAAGTCACTTATATTTATGATCAAATTTTTCTTATGTACACGTAGGACCAGTGTGGTAAAACTGTTGAAATTCACGCAATGCAAAGAATTCACAACGAAGGTGATGAGCATTGTGCTTCAGTGTCTCAGCGATCTGTTTGCTTCATCAACATCAAACTAAAGGCCATCACTAGATTGCAATGCTATATTTTCTTCATCCCATAATAGTTAGCAGAATCCATATTGGAACAAAATCTAATGCCAACACTTTATGAGGAACTTATCTTGATTAAACAATAGGAATGACACTTGTGTGTTCCGTAGAACCATATTCTTCCAAGGCCAGATTTTCTCCGCATGTTTCCCATGGTGAAGCAATATGCTTCTCAAATAAAACATTTGACATACGATGACAGGTCTTGGACAAGTTTTGTTGATCTACAAATGATAGTTAAACCATCTAAATCTAATTATGACACATGGAAATATGTTAAAGGTGTCTATCAATCTATAAGTGTGACTGAAATCTCCAAATGTCTTTCTATGATTGGCTTGATCAACTTATCTTTTACCGATTGAATCTTTACCTAAACATCTCTTATCTCTGTTATAATTCTACTGCTTATCTTACCTTCAGCGGTAGATCATTCAATCATTTGTATTTTTGGGACAACTGGATCATAACAGAACACCTATTTTTACTCCCTTAGCTCTTTAATATAAAAATTAGATAACTAATTTATACATATTAAAATAATTAGTTAAATTAGTTATTTGTAACAAATATATTTTAATTTTGCCCATACCCGTAAACCATGATGGACCCTTTACCATGTACAATTAATAGAAAAAATTTAGAAAAAAATTATAAAATTGAGAGATAAAAGTGAATTGAGTTCTTATCTTTAAGACTAAAATAAATATTTTGTCTAACTCTTATATTAAGGACTAGAGGTATATTCTTTTAGAGGTTTAAAGCTAGGATTTTGAATTGACCTAGATGTTTTGAACAAGTTAATCATACGGAGACATGTAAGCATGTCATATTGTAAGGCACACTTCTCAGCAACACTGACATTTGACATTCCTGTAGATTGGGAAGATGTCTTTAAGGTTGCCTGGCATTGCATCTAATTGGCACATTATTCTGCATTTTCCTTTCAGGTCTGGACTAACCAAAACTGCTATTGCTATGTCATAAAGGAAAGTGTAGTTTTTTCGGTCAAGGAAATCTCGAACTGAAACCTTGTGAAGGAAAGAGAAGAGACACCATTTAAATCTTCAACTAAATAGCGAAAAGACCTTCTCTTAGTTTCTGCAGAAATCCTGGATTAACTCGGCACCTTTTGAAAATGCCTTGTCTCACAATCTGACTTACATTCCCATGCATCTTGGTCAATCCCAGATTTTCCTTGCAGACTCTAATCTCATGAGTTGACCTCAGAAATTGAGACTTGCTTAATTATTCCCATACCATAAAGCTTTCTAGGAATCATATTCACTGAAATGTAACATTTACAAGGATGAACACCACAGATGATTTGTGCAGATCAGGTCTGCAATTTTTCTTAAGTTTACCACGCGAGTCATTTAAAAGACACGATACGATAAACATACCATCAGAAAGATATTTCATGCAGGAAACAGAAACAGTCAACTTTCACCATTGAACTTTAATCATAATTAATAGTACATCATTATTTCCACATCAGTGTCAACAAACTTCCTCTGAAGTCAACACTGCACAAACCCTTGAAACAAATATTATAGTAAGCTGCAAACTGTCTTGAAACAATCAAATAAACAAGAAAGAAATAATGATGTGAATATTTTCAAGGTGTCTACAATGAAAATATATATATATATATATATATATTGAAGAGCATCCATAAATCCCAGCAGGACCCTCCCACAAAAAGAAATCCTCCCGCAATTATAAATATATAAATTAAGAAATCGTAAGGTATCATGAATATACCCTTTTTTTAAATATAGAAATCTATTCTGTTTGCTCCTATATACTAGAACCACACGCCGCAATGTCATATCGCATCTCATCATTGCATGAGACTCTTTCCATGGCCGTTCTTTTCCTTTTGTATACTCTCCAGAACTCCTCTTAAATCCCTACGGTGCACGTTGACCTTGAGCCCATTTTTCATAAATAATGTGAGTGACATTTTCTGCTCCACCGGATGCCCCACCAGCAATGAGAGCCGGTGCCGGAGGAGCACCGCCGCTACCACGGACTTCATCTGTAGGTATGCCAAGTCCTTCCCTAAACATATCCTCGGACCAGCGTTGAACGCAACAAACCTGAAAGAATCGTGCATCATGAACTCCGTCTCATCCGTTGACAACCACCTCTCAGGGCGAAACTCCAGGCAATCCTCTCCCCAGGTGGTTCTCATTCTTCCGGCCGAGTATATGGAATACGTCACTGAAGATCCCGCAGGAACAAACGTCCCATCGGGGAGCACATCGTCGGCTACCACGTGCTTTGAGTCCTCCGGTACTGAAGGGTAAAGACGAAGTGTCTCAGACAAGGCTGCTTTCAGGTATACCAAACGGTCAACTTCTTCAAAGCCCAACGGCTCATCCAACCAATTTTCCACATCATCGCCACGTGTCTCCATCAGGACCGTGCATATTTCACGCAGTAGTTTTTCTTCGACCCTGGGGTTTTGCATAACCAGCCAGAAGAACCAGCACATAGCAACTGATGACGTGTCACGTCCAGCTAGGATGAAATTCAGCGCCACATGGCGCAGGAATTTGTCCGGGTAGGATTCCTTTCTCCTCATGAACCTCGATAGCAAGTCATCATGTGGATTCCCATCTTTTTGCTGACTAAGCAGCTCGAGCTTACGCTTGTCAATCACACTGGATAAATACTCCTCAACGTGGGTTATGCTTCGGCTCAAGCTCACCTCCATCCCAAGCCGAAGCCATTTTTTGATTTTCCACAATATCTCCGGCAATATAAACCGTTGAAGCGACGCCTCAGTAGCTCGGTCAAAAGCAGTAGCGAAGCCATTCTCAGGTAAGCCCGGCGCACAGGTTTGAGGATCTTTCCCGAAAGCCAAGCCGCAGATATTATCAAAAGTGAGCCGAAGCATCAAGTCTTGCAGATCAATGGACTTGGACTCTTTCTGAGCCGACTCGAGAATCACACAGAGCCGATCCTTGATGGCTCGAGTCACCCAGCGAGCCATGGCTTGGCGCAGCGTGCGGGTGGTGAATTCCAGGGCGGCTGTCTTACGCTGAAACAACCACGTGTCACCGTCGGAGTTAAAGATGCCATCGCCGAGCAGATCGTGGAAGACGGAGTGCCATGTCGGACCCTTGGGATAATTGTCGAACCGCACCTTCAAGATGTGCTCCAGATTCCTCGGGTCACACGTGACAGTCACGAGACCTTGTTTCCTGGCAAGGAAAGGAATTGCACAGATGCAGGTTTGGTACGTTCCGTTGCACGCGCGAAGGTTGTCGCAGATCCACTCATGCATGCGGTCGATGTTCTCAATCAACCCCGGCAAGCTACCCAATATAGGCCACACACGTGGACCTCGTAGTGACCGTGAGATGAAGGTGAACCAGAGAAAGTAAACCGTAATAGCCGTCAAAAGCAGAATGGCCATACAAGTATCCATTTCTATTGGCAGAGGACGTAAACCAGGTTGACAATCAACCCGCCGCCACAACTTTCCGGGAAAATTCTCTGGCTTTTTGCGGGAAAGTTTTCTTTCTTTCCCGGAGAGCAAACTAGCTAGGGTCAGGATAACGAGAACAAAACCGTACCTTTACAACAATGAATGATAATGATAACTTCTGGGGCGAGAGTCATTCCGGTGCAAAACTATTTTCTTGGCGAAATGTAGAAGAAGCAAGAGCCAACTCAGACTGAGATTTTCCCCAAAAAAGGTTAGAAGAGATGGGGAGGAGCATGAGAAGATAGGTAACTAAGGAAAGGAACATGATTGTGGAGGGTGTGAAATGAAAGAATAATGAAGAAGGAGAGTGAAAAAAGAGTACAGCTGGAGAGTGTAATGGAGGAGAGAGTTTTATAGGTGAAAAAACACAGAGAAGCCATTAATAAGGACAGACTGGTGCATGGCGATGCCCCCACAAGTTCTCTCTCATACTAAAACCGTCAAATGCAGCATTAAGGAAGGCTGGGCTGGGTTGTTGAAGCTTTTAAGAGAAAAAGAAGAGAAACCCTAGAGAGTGAGAGAGAGAGAGAGGTAGGGTTATTCTCTGAGAGAGAGGGATGCAACAACTGATGTAATAATGAATGAAGAGAAATAAATGAGATTGGTTGAGGAACATGGGGGAGGAGGGAGAGCCAGAGAGGAATTGAAGGAACACAGATCAGAGAAGGGAAAAGTGTAGGGTTAATGGGGTATCACCCAAACATGATAATCTTTTTTAGTATCATAATTGAATTTCCTTGTTAGCCAAAATTTTGAGTTTTGAACGTCAAATTCCACTTGCCATATGAAGCTTCCTTCCTACATCGGGCGTTTGGTGAGCCAACCCCCGTCAATTTATAGCACTCACTGAGGTGAACTCAACTGTTTTCTTTTCCTAAATCTTGACTCCAATTATTAAAATATTAGCCACGAGTATTTAATTTCTTGTTCAAAATCTACAATGGAGCCATTATCAATCATATTTCAAATGACTATGCTGCACAATCCCATGATGCTACCACTATAAATCACTTGTAAAAAAAAAGTTTGATCTAAAATATAAATCACTTAGAGGATTATTAATTCTTACTTTTTAATTTTATCTCTATTTAATTTTTTTTTTTGGAAAGAGAGATAAAGAAGAAAGATATGAGAATGATTTTGTCGATAAATGTCGAGAGATAGAGAAAATTTTAATAAACGTAAATTTAGAAAATGTTATTAATCTATAATATGTTTAATATATTTCTTGATACATGAGAATGAGTTACTAGGGACTTATAATAGGAATCAGAGTGATATATATTTCTCAAGATTCTTACTTAATGTCATCATACGCTGGCTTTGTCAATAATTACAAATTAATACAAAAACCATAGTAATATTTCTCCTAATTAAGGCTAATTATGCATATATATAGATATATATATGTCTAAACTAATACCCTTGTACTAAGGTTGTAATATTATTTAATTTGACCAAACTCAAGTTAGCATAATAAGTTGCAAGAACCATTCACCATTGCTATTTAATTAATAAGTGGTTGGAGTTCAATTCTCAATAATTCTTATATAGAGAGAGTAAATATATATAGTAGGGAAGAGCATGCCCTTTGTTCTGTGCGTACTCTAATATTGGAGATTATATAGTCTCCACTGACAAAGGATACTCAGAGTTTCACCCAAAAAAATTTGTTGTATATATATGTTATTAAGATAATTATTACTCCTAATTTCAAGTCTTAATTATGAGAGATAGTTAACATTTTTAGTCCTAATTATGAGAGATAGTTAATTTTTTAGATAAATTAAAAAAATAAAATAAATCAGTTAATTATAAATAAATACATATTTCAAGATGAATTATATTATATATCCTTAAATTTATCCTCAAATTAATCAACTAACTCTTATATTAATTATAATTACTTAATTTATTTAATTTTTTTAATTTATCTAAAAAAATAAATAACTCCTGAGACAGGAGGTAGTATTTTTAAAATAAAATTAAAATTTCAAGGAATCATGGGACTGAGTGTTGACCTTTGCTGGGCTCATTTAATGGGTTTGATGAGTAAGAGGGTAAGATCGGGAGGTTAGAGAAAAAAAGACAAGGCCTTTGGGGCCATGGAAGACTGAAGCAACGTGACGTCCAGAATAATAATGAAGTCAGATTCATGTAAAAAATTGGCAGTGATTCAAATACAACCAGAATTATAATATCCTTTTTTAAAAGTAATATACAATAACTATAATAATATAATGTAAACGAAAGTCAGATCTTTTTAAAAATGTTTTTTTTTTATGTATTCACCGAATTGAGAAAGACACAAGAAAATTCAAGAAGGCAGAAGCTAGGTAGCCTAATGAGTTACCTAAGAGAGAGAAGAACGAGAGAAAGCAAAGAAAAGAAAGTAGATGGTTTTTTCAAGTAGTAAAACAGGTTTGACTTCAAAATTATATGTATTTAGAATACAAGATTCATACGTAATCCCATGATTTATTAAATGTTCTATATATTCATTCACATATTGCTTGTTCCATCGTTTGAAAACTCTTACAAAAGCAAGCCATATCCTCGTCCCATTCGTCATGCAGCAGGAACCGGCTTCCTCGATTGCTATTTATCCTGAAAATTTTACTTAGGAAGAAATATTAAATATCTGAAAGTTTTTTTAGGAGTAATGTTGATTTAAAAATTTTCAAATCATAATAATGTCACCTTGACTATTATCTAAAGTTAAGTTCAACTATTAATTGTCTAATATAATAACGTAGCATACCACGTGGCATCTACGCTATCTTTTATTTTAAAATAAGGTACAAATTTACTCCTAAAGTTTTTACTTAGAAGTATTGGGTATCCAATTTTTTTTTTCAATATCACCCTTACTATTATCTAAGTTCAATTTAACCGTTAATTTGACTAAATATGCTAGCTGATTAATATATATGTCATCCATTCCATTTTTTTCAAGTCATACTTATAAAGAAAAAAAATGGCGTCGTATGATCTATGTAGCCGACCCCATTTAATGGGAAAAGGCTTTGTTGTTGTTGTTGTTGTTGTATACTTATAAAGAAAAAAAATTACAAAACATATATCCCTCTAAACTCTATTGTTATTAAAAAAAATGTATCCCTCCAAGCTCTATTATTATACTTATAAGTTAATATATGCACATGGTTCTTTCCAAAATAACCATATTATTCATGTATTTTAAAAATTCTTATGAGTCCCATTGTATATGTTATATTCTATATTTTTTTCATTTTACTTTAATTTTTTGGTATTCTAAACCCCTTTTTGTCCCATGCTAAAAATTTGTAAGACGGGATTAATTGTGACAAGGATTGGGAGAGGATAAATTAACACCCCTAATATTTGAGATCAAATAGGGTTTTAAAACTTTGCCCTAATTAGGATAGCATGGAATGTTTTAGGTGAAATCTCTCTGTCCTTCTCTCTCTCTCTCGACTCACACACACGCACACGCACACACACAATATATATATATATATATATATATATATATATATAAATATGTCTTTATTAGTTAACCCCTCTAGTTCTTCAATAAAACATTAACCCTCTAGTTCAAATGATATACAAATAACTGAATTATATATATCAAAAAATTAGTTAAAATTAAATAAAAATAATAAATATACGAGATATAATATTTTTTTTAATTATGTCTGTATTAATGAAGGATAGTGAGAGAGAAAATAAATGAGATAGGTAGAAAAATTAATGAGAAAAAATCTGATAAAATTAAAAAAAATATATTAAATGATGAAACAAACTCAATCTATACCTTATCAAAAAAATCAAATCATTCCCAATTTTTATACCTTATATTTTAAGGCGAGGTAGTAGTATATATGACCCCAAAGTTACATTCATTTCTAATTTGTTGATATGGTAAAATGTGACATATATATATAGTAGTTTTCTATGCTACACATAATTATGTATAATTTGTTTTCAAGAAGCATATAACCCTGAAAAAATATACAATAATATATCTAATATATTTAATACACATATCACTGACACTTGGATACGGTGTCTGTATACTATTTAAAAGAAACAAGGACAAGAATCCCATTTTTTATAAACAAAAAAATAGGTTAAATTTAACACACCCGTATATATCCAAGAACACATAAACACATCTTGCCACACACAAGAACAAGAAATACTCCCATCTACGGACCACGAGTGATCCACAGCCACATTCACAATCCAAACAAGTCTTTGTAATTTCTTTTTTTCTTTTTTTTTCAAAAAACATACCCAATACCAAGGGAAAGAAAATTACTTGTTAAATCATTACTCGTATATTGATCCCATCCCCCAAAGGTACTTAATCATCATGGACTCACAAAGTGATATAACTAAATTATGATTCCCACTTTATTTAAAAAAACCTATAAGGAGAAGCATATTGGCCACAAAATCTCTATCGTGATTAATCATTGGTTACTCAGATATCTGGTATTAGATTTAAACAAAGTGTCCAATACCAAATGTCGAAATGGTTATAAAAAATATATATTGATCCCTAATGGCCACCCCCAATCAATCTGGTCTTGGACATGAAAGTAGAGAGACAAGCACAAATCATTTTCATGCTTTTCTTTACATTATTGGTTATTGTCTATATACAGAATTCCATATATATATATATATGTGTGTGTGTGTGTGTGTGTGTGTATTTTTGTTGAGCTTGACTGGATTTTTTTTATTTTTTGTCTGGTGAATTTTTTTAGAATATATATATATATATATGCGCGTGCATATTAATTTTTTTAGATTATTAATTAGCATAAAATCTTATGTAAGATCGGTTTTGATCGGATCATGTTTGGTTTGGTTTAGTATAATCAGTTTGGATTGGTTTTAAACACCTGAGTAATACACACCATTTTGTGTTGTGTCTTTACTATAAGATCATATCAAGCATTGAATTAGGATGTAAAAATTTAAATGGTGTTAAACCAATGTTAAAGAGCGTAAAAACAAGATTAATTAATTCGAGCCAAAGAAAGGTGGGGATATATATATATATATATATATATATATATATATATATATAAAAAACAAAAACAAACAAAGCCCATGAGGACAGTGAAATTAAATGCAACAAATAGTAATTGAAAGGAAGAAAAAGTAGAGAAGGATAAGAAATGAATAATGGGGGTGGCGTGTATTGACTATAGAGAAATGAAGGGCAACTTATTAGGTGAAACTTGATGAAGCGTAGTTGGGGCAGTTGTTCTTTATTCATTCATTCTGTCTCAGTCGGAGTTTTCTTCTCCCATTTATTTACATACCTTTTCTTTCGTCAACTCAACTGCACCCCTTTTCAAATTCAACTCATTCTATAGATTTTTAGTGTTTGTCCATCTTATTACGTTTGGACTTGGTCTCCCATATTATACGGGTTCGGAAGCTAAAGTGTATCTATCCAGAGTTTGATTATGTTTTCAATATGAATTTATCATACAAAATCCATTTTCTATATTTACATAACATACATCCCAATTTTCTCTCTCTTTTTTACAGCATTATTATATGCAACTCACCGGGCCATTCCAGCAAAACACATGGGCCCTCCGTGAGAATTCACAGGACCATGCATTCTTGGGCCACAATGAGTGACAGTTCTAACTTCTATGGACCCAATGCTTACTACCCATCAAATAATTATCGGAAGGATGTGTGATTGAAGGCACATTCAAGAAGAAAATCCCCGTTGGGAGACTCACCCACCATAGCCAGGTGCGCGACGCGGGTCGGATCCGGATATAGTTAGGGCAAAGCTCCGGTGAACCGGATGAGCAACAAAAAAAAATGGAAGGTTTCATATATACATAACGAAATTCTTACCCTTCTTTTTGTACGTAGAAAAAAAACAATCTTACCTTTGTGGACCTATTAGGAAGTAATATCGGAGTCATCAACACCAACTCTATTGTTTTAAAAGACATCATGTTGGCACTTGGTGCATTACACTAGTCAGTAGTCCCTTTGCATACTGGAGGTGCCCACGAGACTGATTTGGAATCCTTTCTAATTCAAAAGAAAAAACAAGAAGAAGACATCATGTTGAGACACGAGGTTTCTCATACCATAATAGAGGAGGATCGAGTCAATTCGGTGCCATATCCCATTCCTAAATTGGCCAAGAGCAACAAGGTTTTCAGATTTGTGCTAATGCAATCAGCAAAATTACAAATTCATTTGCGGCAACAGTCAAAATCAAGTAAGCAATGAGCAAATCCTAACTAAGACGCTCAAATACGTCCCACTTCTGATTGCCTCAACATTACATAGACCGTACATCCAGTGGACTGCAAGAGAAGATGCCCACTCAATAGCTTTGCTTAGATTTCAAGCTTCCTACTCCATGCAGCTCGAGTTTATAAGTTGAGATCACAGTATCTACACTTTTTCCATAGTACAATTATTTCTCCTATTATAATTTCATCTGAATGGTGGTTAACCAGAAACATTAGATGACCAAGCTTTGTGAAGGAACATGCATAAGAGAATTATCTTTTCTATACAAATACTTTGACAGCGGGAATTTGACGCTCCTTGCAACCTGCATGACAACATTTACAAGATTAAGGGTAGATTAAAAGGGCCTAATTCTTTAGTTTTAACAAATAGTTGCTTCTTCTATAAACAAGAACCAAGAATTTGGTGGAATATACAATGATATTAAAAGGTTTACCTTCAAAGCCAGGTCTTCAGGTATGGTAGATCGATACCGAGTCGAACCTTCTATAGGACAACTTCCTCCTTTAACAATAAAATTAGCATTGCAGAGATTGGATAGTTGTAAAACAACGTCGGACACTAGCCCACCATTACCACCTTGGATTCCTAATCCATTATTCCTTTGTTCCTCTTCATTAGATGGATCTTCTGCAACTGACACAATACACTGGAAGGTGGCTAACAACCTCTCTAGTGGAAAAGTTCCAGGTCCTTTCCTTAGTAGTTCCTCTTCTGCAATTTGTTTCTGTTCCTGCACTTTTGTAGAGGTCCTATATATGCATGATAGAAGCTTATCTCAGATAACAGAACAAACAACAGCAAAATGTACTCTGGAAAGAGAACCGATTCTCAACATCATTGACAAAAGAAATAACAAATCTAATAAAAGTTAAAATCATATAACATAAAATTTCTAAAGATAATCAGGAAAAGAAAAAATAAATTTAAAAACCAGAGAAGGCTTCACAGTAACATAAAATTCAGTCCAAAACTAAAAATTAAATAAAAATTAAAACCTGTAACGTGAGTACTGAATTGTGAATATTAGCTTAATTTAAAACCCTTTTTTAAAATATTAAAACCCTTTTTTAAACTCTTATCCATTAATATGCTAATATTTAAAATTAGAAAAAATATTAGTTGAATTTTAAAAAAAAAAACAATTAGGCCACCAACCCGTGACGACAGGCTTTGGCTGAATGGGTGCCAGCTGGATAGACTTGCTTTAAACACGAGGCTGCTTTTTATCAACCAAACTTGCCATTTTTGTGGGGTTGGACCCTTACGTTTCGACTAAATGAAAGGCAATGGTAAAAATCCTCAATGAAAAGACCTCTAACCGTATTATATCAGCTTTAGCTTATCGCCCAATTAGCATTTCCTCATATAAAGCAAATACAGCCTTCCCAATATCGTGGTTTTCAACGAAACCCTGTGAAAACCAATGGAGGGATTCATTTATTCTCATAAAATCTTATCTCCTCGTTAAATGACCTTAAAAACCATGTGATTTGGCTTCTTTCTTCTCACTAAATTAAATTTGACAGTTCTGGTAATGAATACAAGAACATTGTTGTAATAGAAATGAGTTTTTCCTGGCATTTTCAAATGGCATATAAGGATAGACATGATATCTTGAATAAAGTCTACATAATTAGTATATAATTAAATTTTTTAAATAGATTTTTTAAATTTAAATTTGTTTTGTTAAAAGAGGTATTGTCTACTTTAATGCTCATTATATTGTTAAAAAATTAATTTTTAATTATCAGTTAAAAAATATTATCTAGTTTATAAAAAAAACACAAACAAATAAGAGCTTTCCTCCAGAGCTCCATATATATAGAATCATTCAAGCCTTATACATGAAGGATATATACGCTCTTGAGAAATTAAACACGGTCAAACACACTGAATCACATGAGGTTGTTTTCTTCTCTCTCTAAGGATTTTGTCAAGTTTATGTTACAGATTTGTGTTTGAGAAAACTCCCATAATCATAGTTATTACTGAATAACGTACGCCTCCGCCAATTTAATTTCACCTGCCCAAAAGACCAATATGCTAACATTGTATTAATTAATTTAGTTAATGTTAATATAATTTTTGGTAGGTTAATTTTGTATTAATTTTAGTTTTTATCTATCAACTTTAAAATACAAGGTTTTAGTATATTAAATTTATAATATTTAAGGCTATTAGTCCTTGTAACTCGAACCGTTTAAATTTGCCTACATAGCATTCATATTTGGAGAGCTAAATGTATAAAATGTGAATACATATCTTCTTTAAAAAAACAAAAGGAAAAAACCCTTTGTAACCAGCCCATCAGGCGCCATCACCCCTCTTCCCTCCTTGATTTTTCTGAAAAAACGGAAAAATTACTATGCTTCTACCCAGGACGGGAAGCTTCTCCCGTCAAAATATCCTTATTCGTTGTATTCGGTTCCTCAATGGGAGTAGACTCTTCCATAGAATATCGCCATTCAGCTTCTTGATGTTTCTACCGAAGATTTCATCTTCTTCCTTGGTTTCGTCTCTACGTTCCTCCGGCAGAGCACCAGTGATTCGCATTCTCACCCTTTCTCTGATTCTCTCTCAACCAAACTTCAGTCAGTATACACAACTCCAAGAAAGAACAAATCAGTTCATCCTTAAGCTTCATACTATTATTCACAATCTTCATTCGAAAAGGACCTCAATCACACCAAAGAATACCATCCATCCAGAAGCCAGAAAAAAAAGAAAAGAAACTAAAAATCGAAACTGTGTGAAAAAAATAGAGTAAAGAAAGTCTATACATAAGGGTAGCGGAATTTCTTCATCGGAGGCATTAACGGAGCTATTGTCGGCAGAATAAGCGGAGGGGGAGTGATAGGGGTCTAGCGGCAAAGGAGGATGCGACAGGCGGAGCGTGGTAGGGGGAGAGACGTGAACCCACTTCTTCTACTTGCGTATGGAGCCAGTGAAGACAGCGGGAGTAGTGCCGATGCTGGAAGATGCTCGGCCCAACGAGAACTGACCGCCTTCATGTGTGGCGGTGAGGAGAGGAGGAGGCGGAGGAGGGAGGGTTTTTGGGAGGTGGAACAAAGCAATCGGAGGGCGGGAGGGGGAAATGTGAAGTGACAGTTGGGCAAGAGAGGCGACGAGTTGGTGCGGCTGGTTTTTTCTTTTGTCTTTTCTAGGGAAAATACATATACTCATCATCAGGTCGGTAAATTTAATATAGTTAAAATTACGTGGACTAACAATTTTAAATAGTTATAAATTTAAAAAACTAAAATTTTATATTTTAAAATTGATAAAATTAAATTAAAATTATTATAAAATTGAGAGATTAAAAATTATATTAATCTGTTTATTTATTATTTTAAATTTTAATTATAAGAATTAGTTAATTTTTTTAAATATATTAAAAAAATTAAATAAATTAATTATAATTAATATAATAATTAATTGATTAATTTTAATATATTGATCAGCATATAATATATATTTATTCTAAAAAATTATATTTAATTAATTTATTTAATTTTAAAAAAATTAAATAGTTTCTATAAACCGGAGGAATATTAGGCCTGATGATATGTTGGGGCGCTGGTTTTAGTTTCAACTTTTCATGGCATTGACTATAAAACTCGGGAAGCTCAAGATTGCCAAATCTGTAGTAATGTGGCAAAGGTTGACTTGAGTCACAAACCAGTTTTCTCGATTTCTCCTTCTTTTCGTTCATCTGAGTCAACAGAGGGACACACACACACACACAGACGAAGATCGTTGTGTCGTGAGAAATATTATTTAAATCATACATATGGCGATTAATGAAACTCAGGAATCATTTGATCTGATATAGTCTCCAGCATTGAAAGTTATTTCCAACTGAAAAGCGAACCCTATCATGTGAATTAAATTGATTTGAAATTAATAAAATGAAATTTAAAAAGGTAACAAATAATAATTCATACATGGGTCATTTCTTAAAAACAAAACTTATCTATCTAAAAGAAATACGTACACCCACATTGAAAAGTACATGAATTCCAATATCTTTATCTTTGATGTCAAATTTAATTTCCTAAGAAAAATATTAGTCTCCAGGATCACAAGTTAAAATGTTTTCTGCCAAAAAGAACAAGTTTTGAGAGATTTTTTGAAGGTCAAATAATTTAAAATTTTCAATCATAATTTCTCCAATTAAAATTTGTTATCCTTAAAGTTATTCCATGTATCCCCACTGCCACATCTTCCTTCCCAGCCCATTAATATCTTATTTTGTTCTTATTTAGGATTTGCATATCTCCTTTCCAATCGTTCATTAATTAATCAATGCTGTCAAAATTAACGAGGGAGATTATTTAAGTTTACTAAGAAGCAGGTACTCATTTCATTTGCTCAGGTCTTTCAACCCAATTACAAGACTGCATTTTGCATTTCCCTTTGTATGTTTTAGTACATAAAGCATAATTATCTTTTTATAAAAAAAAAGGCCTTCAATATACTCTTTTTATTAAAAAAAGCCATGAGCAATTCCTTGAAGGACGGTTCTTCAGTAATTATGTTCAAAGCTAAGGGCATTGCATGTCGATACCTTTCGTAAGGTTCTAAGTTCGAAACGTAGTGAGTGCCTCTGGACCCCCACCTGGTTGTTGTAGTCCTAAAGGTATTTGAAAGGATTTTAAAAAA
This sequence comes from Leucaena leucocephala, assembly GCA_037074615.1. NCBI lineage: Eukaryota > Viridiplantae > Streptophyta > Magnoliopsida > Fabales > Fabaceae > Leucaena > Leucaena leucocephala. The sequence continues at coordinate 314,195 of CM073552.1, forward strand.
AGTTTATAAAAAAAAAAGCTGATGAATAGCTTATAAAAAAAAGTTTTTAGAAAAAAGTTTATGGAAAAAAAATAATTTTAAATAAATAAGTATTTGGATAGTTATTTTTAGAATGATTTTTTATATTGGTAAATTATTAAAAAGGGTATGATTTGATTAAAAGTAAGATAGAGAAAAGAGGTGGAGAAAATATAAGAGAGAGGAGAGAGGAGAGAGGAGAGAGGAGAGAGGAGAGAGGGTGTAAGAAAAAGTAGGAGAGAGGAGAGGATATAAAAAAAAGTAGGGATAAGATAATAATTAGATAGTCTATAAACTCTTTTACTGTTAAAAAAACTATTTTTAATAGCTTATTCAAAACTATAGTTTTAAATTATAGTTTTGTCTAAAAATATTTATGGACAAATATGACTGTTTATTTTAAAATTTTCCCAAACTAAAATTTAGCAATCCAAACACCTAAATAGAAGCCTTCGTTACCAAACTGAGAAGAAATTTAACTCCAATTTTAAAGGGGAAAAAATTAAATTTAAAGAAAATATCTTAGGGCTTGTATGGAAATTGCAAAATCGCGTTCAAGGGCATAGTGGCATCACCGATTCCGTCAAGTTCGCTTCTCTGGCCCTTTCTACGGGAGATCTATCGTTCATTGTTCCGAAAGTTGCGGCTTTTGGAGAGAGAAAATTGGTGGCACCTGCAGACTGTCGGGTGCGAGAGAAAGGGACGGTGATAGTTTGAACGTCGGGATCGGAGGGAAAAAGTGGAGTTTTCTTGGATAGTTGGAGGGATTTGAGATTTTCGTTTATTTATTTAATTTTAAAAAAAGCGAATTTGGTGTGACGGATTAGTATTTTGGGATTTGGATACGTATCCTATTGAATTTTGGCCTAAGTGCATGCAATCGGCTGGGGGTGGGCCCGCCCGGAACCCAGGGGTGGGGCCGGCTGGGCGGGCGACATCTACATCGTCAGCCGCATCACCATCTTCTTCATCGTCGGCAGTGTCGACATCGCATTTGGGGCTGGACTCGTTGCAGCAACATCAGCAACCACAGCAACAGATAGGTTCTAGGCAGGTGTGGATTTATGGGTTCAGCTGAATGTCTATGATAATTTGGTAGAACATGTACTCTGAGAAGTGTTGGAAGGTGGAGCCTTGTTGTGCTTCTAATGGGGTTTGATTGTAGCACCTGGTGGGTTTTGAAATTGGTTTTTAGTGAAAATTTGCATTAAATACATGTACTGGGGTGTAGTTACCATAGAACGTCTAGTTAGTTAGTTGGTCGGTTCTGCGAATAATTGGAACCAATTGGTCAAATTAGACAAAGCTGTTAATTTAGTGGGAGCACTTAACCTGCAGCTGCTTGGTTGCAATTGAGTGATAAATGATATCAGTTACATTATATCATAGTAATATAAAATGTGCCATAGTCTTTTATTTTATTTTATTTTCTTGTTAGTCTTTGATTTGCTCTTTGTTCATCTGTGATAATAATTATTGGCGACTATAACTTTCTTCATGTGCCATTACTTTTTCTGCAATCCCTCCTGGAAATTTTCTTTAAATATTTGATCGATGAGGATTAAAACAGATATGGCATAAACATTGACGTTCTTGTTTTGGTTACAACTATTTTCCCTTGATCTTTTTCTTCAGGCGTCCTTGTTAATGTTTGGTCACATTGATAAACTTGATGCAAACTTTTAGGTGATTACATCTATTCTTCGTACTTCTCCGCAGTCTCTTTTAGAGCTTTCTTTCATACAATAATGAAGATTTCAAAACAACTTTGTGAATGCATATTTTGGTTCTTGTTTCAGTTTATGATTCCCCGTCCCCTTATGCGTTCTCTGCTTTTGTTTTTCCCCTCCCTGGTGCCCTGGTCAATATTCAGACACATTGATGAACTTCAACCAGACGATGCAACTTGCTAGAAGTGTTTCGTGTCTAGTTTAGCCTATGGTCAAATTTAGGTTTAACTGTTCCTGTGGTTTCTTGATTTTTAGTTTCTTTCTAGTGCAAAATCTAGGCGAGAAAATCATCATCGTATTGCCTTCCCTTTTTCAAAATGTTGTAATCATACATCTATGACTAATTTAATGCATGTGGTATGGTAATGATGCGTAAGAATCTTTCCTCACAGTTTTTAGTATTTTCTCATGTGATTCACTAGTTTGCCACCAATTTATATTAGATCTCAAGGCATGAATAAGGTCGAAAGTGCTTGAGGAATCAACTCAGATTCATTTATACTCTGAGAAGTATGCTCATATATATGGATCCTTATCCAATTACTCGTTGAAAATTGCATTAGGATTTTTTACTACCATTATAAATGTTATGGTGATTGATTATATTTGTTTGTCTTTTTGTGAAACCTTTCACCAAATCGTTGATGTTTCTGGTCTATGCAGTCATTGCAACAGCAATTACTTCGAAAACCTGAAGGGAATGAAACTTTTTTAGCATATCAAGCAGCCCTCCAGGGGGCATTTTGGGGTAACAATTTTTCATCTCCCAGTGCCATGCAGTTGCCTCAACAATCTCGGAAATTCAATGAATTAACCCAACATGGTCCCAAACAAGAGGCCCAACTCAAGGCTCAAAACATTGAGCAGCAAATGCTAAATCCTGTTCATCAAGCATACCTTCAATATGCACTCCAGGCTGCCGAACAAAAGTCTGCTTTGGCAATCCAGTCTCAGCAGCAAAATAAAATGGGAACGTTAGGGTCTTCCTCTGTGAAGGATCAAGAAATGCGATTGGGAAATATGAAAATGCAGGACCTTATGTCCATGCAGGCGGTAAATGAAGCTCAAGGATCTACCTCCAGGAATGTACCTGAACAATTTTCTCGTGGTGAAAAGAAGATAGAGCAGGGACAGAAGTTAGCCCCTGATCTAAAAAGTGAGGGAAATCCTTCAACTCAGGGACCAGCCACGGCACCATTAATGCCTGGAAATATGATAAGACCTGTACAAGCACCCAATGCTTGGCAGGGCATCCAGAATGTCATGAGCAACCAGATTGCAGTGTCTGCTCAATTACAGGCTATGCATGCATGGGCACGTGAGCGTAATATTGATCTATCACATCCTGCAAATGCTAACTTAATGGCGCAACTCTTTCCTATGATGCAGTCAAGGATGGTTTCTCAACAAAAAGCAAATGACAGCGGCATTTGTGCTCAGTCATCACTTGCACCTGTTTCAAAGCAGCAGGTTTCATCTCCAGCAGGTGCAAGTGATAGCTCAGCACATGCTAATTCATCAAGCGATGCTTCTGGGCTGTCCGGTCCTGCAAAAGCTAGGCAGATACCTGCCAAACATTTTGGTCCACCAACCAATGCTGTTACAGCTAGCCACTCCAGTGACACTGTAATGCAGCAATTCAATAATCACAGCAGAGAGTCTCAAGTATCCATGAGGCTACCTGTTTTAGTTAGAAATGGAATGCCTTCTGGGCAGCCCCAACAGTCCTCTACCAGCATGAATTTGGGTTCAGATCATCATTTGAATGCAAAAAGTACTTTATCTGGTCCAGAACCTCCTCAAATGCAGTATTTAAGGAAGTTAAACCAATCGTCTCCTCGGACATCAGGTGCTACAGATGAAGGGGGCTCGGGAAATTATGTGAAATCCCAAGGGGCAACATCTCAGATGCCTCAACAACGACATGGATTTACCAAACAACAGCTGCATGTTCTTAAAGCACAGATACTGGCATTTAGGCGGCTCAAGGTGCAACTCTACTACCTTTTTCATTCTGTCTGCTTAATGTGTGCATGTGTTATGGTAGTACTAGTCAAAATGTTATAGATGTAATCTTAGTGGATATTATACTCACTGACATTCTTTTGCTGTTTGTTGATAGAAAGGAGATGGTACCCTTCCCCAAGAACTTCTTCGGTCTATTGTCCCACCACCTCTTGAGTTGCAATTGCAGCAGCCAATCCATCCTTCAGGAGGACAAAATCACGATAAGTCTGCTGGAAACATCATTCCAGAACACTCAAGGCACATAGAATCTGAAGCAAAGGACTTGCAACATGTCCCTTCAGTTAATGGACAGGGTTCTTCAAAGCAGGAAACTTTTGCGAGAGATGAGAAATCCACTGTCTCAGCAGTTCATATGCAAGCTAAACCTGTTGCAGCAAAGGATCCTCCTCCAATGCTATCTTCTCAAAAGGAAGAGCAACAATCATTTGGTTGCTCTGTTAAGTCAGATCAGGAAAGTGAACGTGAAACTAACAGAAATCCTGTTAGGAATGAGTTGCCGTTAGACAGGGGGAAGGCTAGTGCACCCCAGCCTTCCGCATCTGAGTTGATGCAAAATAACAACCCTACACAAACAAGCACAGTTGGGCAGCCAAAAGCTGTAGGATCTACAAGAAAATATCATGGACCCCTATTTGATTTCCCCTTCTTTACCAGGAAACATGACTCCTTTGGGTCATCAATGATGGTAAGCAACAACAATAATTTGTTACTGGCATATGATGTCAAGCATCTTCTTGCTGAGGAAGGCATGGAAGTACTTAACAAGAAAAGGACAGAGAATTTAAAGAAGATTGAAGGTCTACTAGCAAATAATTTAGAGAAGAAACTAATTAGGCCAGATCTCGTGTTGAGGTTACAAATTGAAGAGAAAAAGCTTCGTCTTAGAGGGCTTCAGGCACGTTTAAGGGATGACATTGATCAACAGCAACAAGAGATAATGTCAATGCCAGACAGGCAATACCGTAAGTTTGTTAGGTTGTGTGAGCGTCAGCGGATAGAACTGGCTAGGCAAGTGCAAGCATCACAGAGAGCTATAAGGGAGAAGCAACTCAAATCCATATTTCAGTGGCGTAAAAAGCTTCTTGAGGCACACTGGGCCATTCGTGATGCTCGGACTGCTCGGAACAGGGGGGTGGCCAAATATCATGAGAGAATGTTAAGGGAGTTTTCAAAACGTAAAGATGATGACAGAAACAAAAGGATGGAAGCCTTGAAAAATAATGATGTTGACAGATATAGGGAGATGTTGCTGGAGCAGCAGACTAGCATGCCGGGGGATGCTGCTGAAAGATACTCTGTTGTTTCGACTTTCTTAACACAGACAGAAGAGTATCTTCATAAGCTGGGAAGTAAGATAACAGCTGCCAAGAATCAACAGGAAGTAGAGGAGGCAGGAAAAGCTGCTGCAGCTGCTGCACGGTTGCAGGTATGCTTTATCAATCCCTTCTGTTCCCACGCTTTCAGTCCTAAAAATTATATAAAATATAGATCCCAATGGCCTAAGAAAAGTGTTCGTCTCTATTTTTCTTTATAATCTAATTTATTTGATGATTTTGGTTTCTTTTCCATGCATACAAAATGAACTTGTTCCTCCGTGTGATTATTTGGTTTTGAATGACTTGTTTACCACTACGCTTTGAATCACATGTTTTCCACTAAGTGGTTATTTGATTTTGACTGAAGGGTCTTTCTGAAGAGGAGGTTAGAGCAGCAGCAGCGTGTGCTGGAGAAGAAATGATGATTAGAAATCGTTTTATGGAGATGAATGCTCCTAAAGTTGGTTCATCTGTCAGCAAGTGAGTGAGATTTCCTTCATAAATAATGTTTCTTTAGCCTGAGAATGAAAACATTGCCAAGGGAAAAGGAAGATGGAACAATATTACTATCTGTGCACTTGAAATGTTTTTAAGGAAATGTTAATTTCAATGATCTGATACTACATGTATTTATGTTTACTGAACTTTCATTTACTTTATTTTTTTTAATTCTTTTAATGATTATTGTGAATAATGTGTCCTATTGTTACTTTTATTGGTCACTTTTCAGATATTACAGCCTTGCTCATGCTGTGAATGAGAAGGTCATAAGGCAACCATCAATGTTGCGGGCAGGAACATTGAGAGATTATCAGCTTGTATGTTGCTGTATTTGATGACATTGGTGTTATGTGTCTTCTTGAGTAATTTAAGGTTTTGACATGTTTCTTTTGTTTAAGGTTGGCTTGCAATGGATGCTTTCTTTGTATAACAACAAGTTAAATGGAATTTTGGCGGATGAGATGGGTCTTGGCAAAACTGTGCAGGTTAGTGTTTTAATTGCTGGAGCCTTGTATACGTTCGCACCTCACCATTAAGCTTGTCATGTGACATTCATGCAAGACATTCTTTTGAAGTAACTTATTTTTTAGTGTACTGCACAATATTTATTGTTTTACTTTTCTGTACCTTCTATAGATTGAAATATGTCTTCTCTCTTTAGGTTATGGCATTGATTGCCTATTTGATGGAATTCAAAGGAAATTATGGCCCACATCTCATAATAGTCCCGAATGCTGTTTTGGTTAACTGGAAGGTAAGATACACTCCTCTTTCTAGGACGTTCCTTTCCTTTGTTGCTGTGTGCGTTAACATGGAAGTGTTCATTGTGCAGAGTGAGTTGTATAACTGGTTACCATCTGTGTCATGCATTTTTTATGTTGGAGGGAAGGATCAACGATCAAAATTATTTTCTCAAGTGAGTGTGTATCAGCTTATTTTGATAATCTGTCAAGAAATTTTAATGTTCATTGGGGAATTGCCTTTTCTGTTACACATACAGGAGGTTTGTGCATTGAAATTTAATGTCCTTGTGACAACTTATGAGTTCATCATGTATGACCGGTCAAAGCTTTCAAAAATTGATTGGAAGTATATCGTAATTGATGAAGCACAGAGGATGAAAGATAGGGATTCAGTTCTAGCACGTGATCTTGATCGATATCGTTGTCAAAGACGCCTGCTTTTGACTGGAACCCCCTTACAGGTCTGGTTTACCATGACACATGCATTGTTCTAAAGAAATTTATATGTTTGCACTTATTGATAATTGTGTACCCAATGATCCATGGTTAACGTGGTTGAGACACCATTTCATGTCTTAAGGCATGTATTCTGTATGTCAATTTCATACAGATTTTGATTGATAAATCATATAGACACATGGTACAATATTATTAATATCGCTTATGAACTGAAAAAAGCAGTGATTTTCATTACAGAATGATTTGAAGGAGCTTTGGTCACTTTTAAACCTACTTCTTCCTGAAGTTTTTGACAATCGTAAAGCATTTCATGATTGGTTCTCGAAACCTTTTCAAAAGGAAGGCCTTAGTCAAAATGCAGAGGATGATTGGCTTGAGACAGAAAAGAAAGTTATAATTATCCATCGACTTCATCAGATTCTTGAGCCATTCATGCTCAGGCGTCGTGTTGAAGATGTAGAAGGCATGCTGCCACCAAAGGTTAGACTGTGGCCTTTTGATCTCTTGCTTTTTATATGGTGGTTCACTTCTAATAAAAGTGCTGCTTGGCAGGTCTCTATAGTTTTGCGATGTAGAATGTCAGCTATCCAGAGTGCTATTTATGACTGGGTCAAATCCACTGGTACCCTTCGTCTTGATCCTGAGGATGAGAAACTTAAGGTTCAAAAGAATCCAGTCTACCAGGCGAAGCAATATAAAACGTTAAATAATAGATGCATGGAGCTGCGTAAAACTTGCAATCATCCATTGCTTAACTACCCATTCTTCAATGACTTATCCAAAGATTTCCTTGTAAAATCTTGTGGGAAACTGTGGATCTTGGATCGAATCCTTATAAAACTTGAAAGGACCGGGCACCGAGTTCTGCTCTTTAGTACTATGACAAAACTATTGGACATCTTGGAAGAATACCTACAATGGCGACGGCTTGTGTACAGAAGAATTGATGGGACAACGAGTTTAGAAGATCGTGAATCAGCTATAGTGGATTTCAATAGTGCTGATTCAGACTGTTTCATCTTCTTGCTTAGTATTCGAGCTGCTGGGCGAGGCCTTAACCTTCAGTCTGCTGACACAGTAGTCATATATGATCCTGATCCAAATCCTAAAAATGAGGAGCAAGCGGTTGCTAGAGCTCATCGCATTGGGCAGAACAGAGAAGTCAAAGTTATCTACATGGAAGCTGTTGTAGACAAAATCTCCAGCTATCAAAAAGAGGATGAACTGAGAAGTGGAGGCACTGTTGATATGGAGGAAGAACTTGTAGGTAAGGATCTTTATATTGGATCCATTGAAAGCCTAATAAGGAACAATATTCAACAGTACAAGATTGATATGGCTGACGAGGTCATTAATGCTGGACGTTTTGACCAAAGAACAACACATGAAGAGAGACGCTTGACTTTGGAGACATTATTACATGATGAAGAGAGGTATCAGGAGACGGTCCATGATGTTCCCTCACTACAGGAGGTAAATCGCATGATTGCTAGGAGTAAGGAGGAAGTTGAATTGTTTGATCAAATGGATGAGGAATTGGATTGGATTGAAGAGATGACAGGATATGATCAGGTGCCTAAGTGGCTACGAGTAAGTACAAGAGAAGTAAATGCCACCATTGCTGCTTTATCAAGAAGACCATCAAAGAACACTCTATTGGGTGATGTTGGCGTGGAATCCAGTGAAATGGGCTCTGAAAGGAGAAGGGGACGACCCAAGGGAAAGAAAAATCTTAATTATAAAGAGTTAGATGATGAAAATGAAGAATTCTCTGAAGCAAGTTCTGATGAAAGAAATGAATATTCAACCCATGAAGATGAAGGGGAAATTGGAGAATTTGAAGATGATGGGCTGAGCGTGGAAGATGGAGCTCAGCCCAATGATAAGGATCAATTGGAAGATGGTCCAATTTGTGATTCTGGATATGTATTTCCTCAGTCTACTGAGAATGCTAGAAACAATCTTACGGCTGAGGGATCTGGATCCCCAGGAACATCTTCAGATAGTGAAAGGTTGACACAGACGATATCTCCTTCAGTTTCCTCCCAGAAATTTGGTTCCCTCTCTGCATTGGATGCCAGGCCAAGTTCCCTTTCGAAACGGATTGTATGTGTCTTTACTTCTTATAATGATTTTCTTAATCTTCGTTTTGAGCATTTGGCTGTTTTTAACTTGTTCTGATTAGGATTATTGAGAGGCTTGGTTTGGTTCTGGACCAAGGTTGAACTTAACTGACCTTATTGGTTTTACAAAATGGAGGACTTCATCAGTTTTTGGTTTAGGTTGATTTAGTTCAGATTTGGTCTGGTTTGCTTCTAATTTCTTAAAGTTATTTTTGTACTTTTCAGATTTTTGTTTTTTAAAATTTTTTCAGACATTTGTTTTCCTTTTTCAAACAGTTTAGTTGGAATTTTATGCTATTGTTTTTTTCTTTTTGGGTCAATCTCAATAATATGTCGGGAAAATAATCTCATTCATTGTGGGCCTAATTCATTCTTCAGCTGTAACCAAAAAAACATGTTGGTTTGATGTTTTTGAACCCATCCAAGCCAAATTAATAACAAGCCTTGTCCCATTAGGTGGGGTCCAAGCCAAACTAATAATTGAATCAATTAAATAAGTTGTGACATTCTTGAAACCAATTTTGTCATTATTTTTTTATTTTATTTTTTTGATCGGTTCAATTGGTTTCATTTGATTCAATTTCGAACATCCTTAGCTCTAATTGTGTTATGACCATTTTCCCAGACTGATGAGTTAGAGGAGGGAGAAATTGCTGTATCTGGTGATTCTCACATGGATAATCAACAATCTGGGAGTTGGATTCATGATCGTGATGAAGGTGAAGATGAACAAGTTTTGCAACCTAAGGTTAAGCGTAAACGTAGCCTTCGTGTTCGACCTCGTCTTGCCATGGAGAGGCCAGAGGAAAAGTATGGTGGTGACATGGGATCTCTTCACCAAGGAGAATCATCTATTTTGTCTGTTCGTACAGACCATAGATTTCAAGAGCAAGCAAGGACTGATCCTGAAGAAAAGTCATTTGGAGGATCCAATGCCAGCAGGCATGATCAGAATGAGTCATCCTTGAAAGTAAAGAGAAATTTACCTTCAAGGAGAGTAGCTACTACCTCCAAATTTCAAGCCTCACCTAAGTCTAGTCGATTGAATTGCATTTCTACTCCTGAGGATGGTGGACACTCAAGAGAAAGTTGGGAGGGGAAGCCTATCAACTCTAGTGGGTCTTTGGCCTTATCCTCTAAAATGCCTGAAATCATCCAAAGAAGGGTATGTCTTGTGTGGTGATCTTCATCTTTTCTATTTTTGCCGGTCTTGCGTTTTCCTAGAATGTATAGGTTTTAAGGAATGTTAATTAGAAACCATTACTGATTTCTCCAAACTTGATATACAATAATATTACGAGACATGAAGAGTTTATTAGGCATCTGATGATGTGCAGTAGGTTTTCTTATTACCGGCTGACTGTTGTCCCTCTGCAACTATGACTAAATCATTCTGTTGCCTATATGAAACTATGCTCACTTCCTTCCCCTGTTAAACTTGGACGAGGGCTGTGAAGTGGTGAACTGCTTTGCTGAATTAATTCCAGTATGTTGGTCAACATTGGTTAAATGAGGGAGAGCACTTTATTGAGGTTGCAGTTCATGCTGGAGTTGATACTCAATTCCCTTTTCTCTTATGGTGGGTGGTGTGGTGAAAGGGCTTAGGGGCAGTATTGTGGTGGGCTCGTCATGTTCCATGGATCTCACATTGCCCTGTCTTCCTTTTATCCAATTCAATGATCCTGGTACATATATAAGATGCCCAAAGGACTAATCCAGCTAATAGGAAGGTGATTGTGTATCGACATTTGCCATTTTGTTGGTTTGGTGAATTCCCCCAGCTTGGCTGAACATTGTTGGGCATTTTCCATGGAATACTTTTGTAAAATGACGAAGCTTACTTTAGGTGACTAAAGCTAAAGCAACTTAAAATTATTCCCTTTTCAAATTTAAAGACCGATTGTATTGCTTATCAACAATACCATGCTCCCTACCTTCAATATCGTTTCCCAGAAATTCCTTTATCAGTCGTTTTTTTTTAATTATCTTTCAGCTTCAGACTCTAGTTTTCCTAACCTAAGCATCGTTCAGCTGAAAACTATTTTGGGAAGTTATCTCCATTATCATGAACAGTAGATTTTCCCTCTTGCAGCATGATTAAGTTGAGATTCCAATTTCTTGTGCCCCCCCCCCCTCTCTAACCCGTTGATAAGATGTTCCCCTTTCATTTATTGTCTGCCTGATTATGCACTGTAACTATTTGAACTCAAAAAACTTTTTTTTACTTGCAGTGCAAGAGTGTAATTAGCAAGCTCCAAAGGAGAATAGACAAGGAAGGTCAGCAAATTATACCTTTGCTAAAAGATTTATGGAAGAGGATTGAAAGTTCAGGTTACACAGGTGGATCTGGGAATAGTTTTTTGGATTTGCGGAAGATTGACCAGCGAATTGATAGATTGGAGTATAGTGGAGTAATGGAGCTTGTGTTTGATGTGCAGTTCATGCTGAAGAGTGCAATGCATTTTTATGGGTTTTCACATGAGGTGAGCATTTCTTGCTTCATTGTCCCAGTTTTCTCCTTCCTTATGACTATTCTTGGTATTCCATCTTTCTCCTTCCTTAATACTACCTCCTGTCCTGATTATAAAAGTTAGTTGACTTTTTTGGATAGATTTAGGAAGTCAAATAAATCAGCTAATTATACTTAATATAAGAGTTAGGTGATTAATTTGGGTAGATTGATGAGTATATAATATAAATTCATCTTGAGAGATTAGATTTGGTCACAATTAACTTATTTTTTTAGTTTCCTTATTCTATAAAAAAAATTCAACTAGCTCTTATAATTAGGACTAAAGAAAGCATGTATTGTCCCAGCTGGAGTCAATTTATATTTCATTTGTCAGTAGACACAGAAACTCATTGATGCACCCAGTTCTTGCTTAGATTTTGGTGCAAAGTACTTGTATCATGGTCATCATCATTTTTTAACTTTTCCATCATAATTGAAGATGCATTTGCATGCACGACTCACATTACTAAATGGTTTTGAGAAAGATTAGCATTAATGTTGGTTGAGTTCAATAGTATACTGGCTTTTGTTTTTGAATCTTGTGAGGTTGTATTTGGCTGCATGGGTCTTGTAACGTGTAAGCATATCACTGATTCAAATTTTTATATAGCCTACTGATCCCTTTGCCAGTTGAACATCATATTATCTCTATATCAAACTCTTGTGGAAGTGTTGAGTTCTCAAGGATATATCATTATTTACAGGTAAGATCTGAAGCAAAAAAGGTTCATGATCTCTTTTTTGATATCTTGAAAATTGCTTTTCCTGATACGGATTTCCGAGAAGCAAGAAATGCACTTCCTTTCTCGGGTCAAATTTCAGCCAGTGCTGTAACATCTCCCAGAAAAATGGCTGGCAACCATACCAAGAGGCACAGGACGATAAATGGGGTGGAAACTGATGCAGGCCCTTCACAGAAGCACCTGCAACGTGGATTTGCTTCAAGTGGGGAAAACACCAGGATCAAAGTTCATATTCCACAGAAGGAATCAAAATCTGGAAATGGAGGTGGCAACAGCCGAGAACATCAGCAGGATGATTCTCCACTGCTTACTCATCCAGGTGAACTAGTAGTATGTAAGAAGAGAAGAAATGACAGGGACAAATCATTGGCGAAGTCCAGGACTGGGTCAGTTGGCCCGGTCTCACCAGCCAGTGTGGTTCCTGCTGCCAGAAGTCCAGGGCTTGGTTCAGTCCCAAAGGATGCTAGACTGGCGATTGGCCAGCCATCTCAGCAATCGAATGGATCAGGTGGGTCAGTTGGCTGGGCGAATCCAGTAAAGCGATTAAGGTCAGATTCTGGGAAGAGAAGACCAAGTCATCTGTAGATTTCTCAAGGGATCACATTATGGAAAAAGGTTGCTGCTAGTCTCGGGAAGAATTTGTTAGCTTAAAAATAGAGTTTAGTCCATACTGTTAATATAGATTTTTAGGTCCTCCATTGAATTCATGATTACCTCGATGGGTTAAATATCAATGGTTCTCCAAATTTTTGTATCTGGGTATCTGCGTCTTGCAGCAATTGTGTTCCTTTAGATTGGTGAAAATCATGTACAGTAACTCGTTGCTTCATATTAGTCAAAGGATCCACCAATGTAAAAGCCTGATTCACTTGTAGTAGTTCCCAACCAAACTATTATGGGAATTTAGTATGGAATGAACCTCTTCACTTGTGTGTATGCTAGTGAAAAAATGAATCGAAAGGAGAAAGCGGCGTGGTTTTTGTCAAGCTGCAGCTTTGGTTTGATTTCAATTTGTAGGTTGTAAACTTAATGTTAGCAGGTATTGGCCAACACAGAAGGGAAAAAATGGCTTAGTCTAATACCACAAATATGATGGGATTTTTCCACCCTTGTTGCTGTACAAGATTGGCTAAGCTTGTAATCTCCTGTGATATTTATCGAGTCAGCTATCATTTCCGCAATTCAAGTATTTAACCCTGAACTTCTGAGAAATAGTTCGAGTCACAACAAAATACTTCTAGGAACATGTACTATGGCAGCAACAGCCAAACAGGAAGCTTATAGAAAATATAGGTAATTAAATTTTTAAATCCATGTATTCATGCATATGGAAAGTGAAGAGATTTTAGTTTGTAAGGCTTGAAGTTCCAAATAAACAGATTTTAGAACTTCAATAATAATTTTTCAAAATATAATAACTTTCTAAAATCTTACAGGAGCTCTGTGACAGTCTTAGAATGAATTTTTAAAATTTTATAATTTTTTTATTCCAAAGAATTACTCCAATATGTAAGAATCTTTATCATACTTGTTTGTTCAATGCGAGTTCTAGAAATAATTACTGCCATCAAATCAGGCTCAACTGCACGAGCTATGGACTCAAAAGAGTTACAAGGAGTAATAATAAGATTACTTAAATTGTACATTATTTACAGTGACTGGACTATCTAACAGGTAGAGGAATTTTCCCCCAACCAGTAACCAGGTTCATTACAATACCCTTCATGTAATGAGATGAATAAACACACAACGTCATTTACAGATTAAATAATGAGACTGAACAGCCACATGTACGAATATGTTTGATCAGGGATCTGCTTCACCGGCTACCTGGTCATCATCACCTGAATCATATTCATCTTCACTTAGCTCCTCATCACTTGATATTTTTTCTGTAGCAGCTCCGATGTCTTCAGGCTTGGCATGCTTCTCACAGTACTCTGGACAATTAAGCCATGTCACATTAAGAACTTATGGTCTGCAAGGAGCTTGAGAAAGTTCTCAAAAAAAAAAAAACTTAAAATAGTGATTAGTATTAACGCTTATTAAAAAAAAAAATCTTATTGAAGAATTTGAGAACAAAACTACAACCAAGTCTTTTCCTTTCTGAAATACAAATCAGAGAATATACGGCAACTGGGTCTCAGAACAGCCAAAGCCAAACCAGATTATATAAAACTTCATGACCTGACTATATTCATCCATCACATTATACCATCTCCAAAAATGTACCATACTACTAGTGTGCGTCTGGATACCCTCCAAAACCATGGTTTTGGATCAAATAACCCAAACATCCCAAATTTTCCACAATTAATTTTTTCACCAAACAATAAACTATTCAAACAATGATATTTTTCCACAATCTATTTTCCTACCAAAACCATGGTTTTGGTATAAGCTAGGAGGAGCAACTTCTAACAATCAAAATTTTTGCAAAATCTATCCTAATTAAAAAATAGATTTTTCATAAAATATATTCTTTAAAATCTATTCTACCCAAAATCTAATCTCCAAAAGCTAATCTAAACACACTCTAAGAGTTACTGGTGGTAATGTTATATTTTTACATGCAAGATCTTCCATAACAGGCTATTATATACCACAACTGGTAGGGTTTATACCAAACTAAGCATACAAATCTTCAGAAATAAACACCAAGATTTGGTTTAGCTTGCAAAGATGTCTGTGTATGAGTATGTGCAAGCTAAAGCAATTTTCACGGAGTTAATTTCTGAAGGTTTGAATGCTTTTTTTAAGTTATTGGTACATAGTAAACTTTTATGGAAGATTATCCTTGGACCAGTGTCCGATACATCAGCTCATGAGCAAACTCTCAAAAATTCCATACTATAGCCTTTTTTTTCTAAAAAAAATGCAATCAATATGATTTTTCCTATGAAAAGGCTCCCCATGGTCTTATTAGGCATAAGCAAACCATCTAACAGTAAACTCCTACTCCTACTCCTACTCCTACCAGTAAATTCATCTAACAGTAATAACAGATGGTGGTAAAATTAGTTCTATTGGCGGATGAGAACTTGAGAACTTGAGATCCATAATGCAGGAAATAGATGAGAAGTAACAGTACTTTTGTTAATAACTGGATAACCAAAAGTGTTGAGTATTGCGTGGGTGAACACACATTTTGCAATTTGCAAAGAGATTATGGAACTCTGCATCTACAAACCTGAGGTCAAAAAGTCAGGTAACGTGTATCTCTCTTGGCTTAGAGTTTAATAATAGCTATTATATGGAAAAACTGAAGAAAGAAAGAGAAAATGTAGAGAAGGTAGTCTTAAGGACAACTGGAATAAGCATAAGCAAGTTTGCAATATTGGCCAATGGTAACAAGTGATCAAGGGGCAAAGCCCAAAAACTGCCCCCAACTATAATACACAAAATTAAAGCAAGCTGGTGATCAAGAGTTATAAAAAGGGAAATGGAATAGGAAAATCAGATACGATCAATACCTTTAACCCTTTGTTCATAAGTAGCTCGGTCACGCATCATTAAAGCGGCGGCTTCTCCATTCAAAGGGTCTGAGGGATTGGGATATAGAAGAAGTTGTGGTAGAAACACCTCAAATACATTAACAAGATCTGGAAGAAAACATATATGTGCATATGACAATCAATAGAAACAAAACGATAAATGTAAAACCAAAAAGAAACCACATATTTTCTCATAAGGCCCATGGAAGATCCTTACCAAACATGGGGCTCCAGCTCTGATTAATAACATCTAGACAAACAGAACCTGACCTGAAATTATCATCATATAATGATATAATTACCAATGTGCTCAGGCATGCACTTGTTTACTCCTCAAACCTTAA
This sequence comes from Leucaena leucocephala, assembly GCA_037074615.1. Classification (NCBI taxonomy): domain Eukaryota; kingdom Viridiplantae; phylum Streptophyta; class Magnoliopsida; order Fabales; family Fabaceae; genus Leucaena; species Leucaena leucocephala. The sequence continues at coordinate 330,206 of CM073552.1, forward strand.
TGCATAATGAAAATAACTCAACACAGTTCCAGGAATATTAATACTGAATGCTTACATCTCATCAACATTTGGGTGATAAATCTTATTGACAAAGCCTATGGAAGGAGATTTATATGGATAAGCATCTGGCAGCTCAACTCTTACTTTCCACACCCCTCCATGATAAGGACCTGCCAGAAATCATCACATGGATGAAATGGAGATTGAAAAGAAAGGAAGGTGACTCAGACAAGAACCAAAAGCTATTTTAACACGAGATACAATTGTCAATTCTTTTTGGTTGTTATAGCCACAGGTATCATTCTTGTTTTTGCCGATAATAAGACCCTTCTCCAAATGATCATATAGCAATCTAATACTACAACAACATCAAGCTTTATCCTATTAAGCGAGGTTAGTCACACGGATCGCATTATATCAGTGGGCTCCATACTAACTCATATAGCAACCAGATACAATTAGGATCTTACTCCTAGATTGAACAGGAGAAACACCGTCTCCTCTTAAAAAGCTAAACTCTTTGGGTTAATTTGATATTATGAACCAGGGCAGAACAACGAGGAAAGGGCAAATCATGGTGATTTGGTATGACTTGAAAGTCCAACCAAAACGTAGCTCCTATGAGTCTCTTTGGCTAAAAGTTAGTGCCATTAGACTTAAGAACTCTACAATAAGTATTAGGGAATTCAGAATCAACAGCAAAATGCGTTAATTTCTTTGTCAAATAAAAATGAGGATATATATAATTGTCTTTGAAAAATATGTATTATCATCTATTTGATTTTTGGAATGTTACATCCATGCTACTCAATCATTGAAAGTTGGTCATTGATGGATACTAACTAGTAGCAAGTGAACAACATTTTGAGGACTGAATAGCGTAGGAATAAGATTCCGGGACCAAATAGTTATTTTTCAGGTCAAAAGAATAAATTTTCTTATAAAAGAAATTCAACAGGCTAAAAAAAGGATACAAGAATGGGCGTCTCATCTTGTTGCTACCCAAATCTAAATCTAGAATCCCTCAAATCTATAAATGGTCAACTAACTATATTCAGAAAAAAGGAAAAACATAATCTAAGAGCAAAATAAAAACAGAAAGAAGACGGCACGAAGACCCCTTGAACTTTAAAGCGACAATTTTTGTATATATTAGACAAATATTTCATGAGAAGCACTAAAAACGAGAAAAAAGCAGGAGAAAGGAAATTTACTATCACTGGGTCCGTGGAAATGCACATAAAATTCTTGCATTCCATCGTTAATCATCTCGACCTTGTAATCACTCATCATCCTTAGGGGGCAAAAAGAAAACCAAAATCAAGCACAGAACAATCAAAAGGGGAAAAAACGAAATTTAAGATAGATAGAAAAAAAAATGATGATTCACAGTTTCATCAAGTCCATCTCTCGCCGCTTGCTTGGGGAAGACATCTTTCCCGATGGATTTTTCTTTTCTTCTTTCTCTTTAGCAACTCTGATAGAGAGAGGAGGGAGGATTGTGCGAGACACTTATTATGCTGCGACTAGGAGAAGCAAAGGAGATAAAAAGATAATAAATAATAATAATAATAATAATAATAATAATAATTAAATAACCTGCCTTGCCTTGCAATTTCATCTTCGGTCTTCCAAGCAGATTCTCCCAATTCACATCTCCTTTTTTACGCTTTTTTATCTCGAGCCAAAATCTTGACTTGGTTTAGATAATCTGTCATTTTAATACACATAAATAATCTTCAACTGTTAAAATTGATAATAATTTGTTTTTCAGTATTCAACTTTGTGTATAATTTTTTTTTTACCCACTCAGTTTATCAAAATTTTATCTCGATTACATCAAAATTTGACCCGCGTCGTACACTTGGCTATGGTGGGTGAGTCTCCCAACAGAAATTTTCTGTGTATGCTAAAACTCAAACTCGATACCTCACTTAAACGATACCGAGTCGTTTACCACTTGAACCAACCTCTATTAATCTTTATGTGTGTAACTAATCAAGCTTTGTGTAACTAATCAAGCTTTGTTGGCTAAGAATGTTTTCAAAGGCCCGATTCATTGTTGGGGGAGAGTCACGAGGAAGAAGTATTTCCAAGGCTTTTGACTTCAAGGCCACAAGCTAGTACCTTATAATTTAACTTATAAAACAATCAACTTCATGTAACTAACAGTTTTGAGTATAGTGTAAAGAATTTATCTTTCACAATGTATGTTGAGTATAACAACGTAAAAAATTAATATTTAAATTTTTATTATAAAAAATATATAGATTTAATATATATATGATTGTTTTTATTAAGAGGATACATGTATTAGAAAAAATTCAGCTACATTTAATAGCACTACAAGTTAAATACTTATATGGTGGGTATAACTTGACCCTAGTTCTAATATTGATTTTTTCAACAATAAACAATATAATTATTATTAACTCATTTTTTAGACAATGATAAAGTAATGATAAACGAGTTATTTGTATAAAGTAGGTAGATTCTCCAGCATTGAAACTAAAATGATGAGTTGGATTTATTCATAACTCACAATTAATACCATTGTTTATATATTTTGTAAATACATAGATAATAGATTTAAAAATGTATCAAGATTTATTTGATTCAGTTTTATCATTTCTCTCTATTTAACTTTTATAAAATAAATGTTTAAAGGTTTTTTTAAACATAATTATTCTTCTATTAAAAATAATTTTATTCACAGTATTATCGTATATTAAACATTTTAAATTTTTTATAGGAATTGAATATTAAAATTTAACAATATTTTGATAAGGAGTGGGCTTTGACATCTTTGAAGACCAAATCATATCCTTTCAACTCCAAAGCCCAAGAAAATATCTCCACAATTCTTGGCTTATCATACTTACTCATCTCAAATTTTAACGAGGTTAGGTTTAATAAAAAAAATTAGTATTTTATAATATGGTGAACTAAGGTTCAATTTTTAAGTATGTATTTGGCTCAACTGGGGGAGGGGAGGAGAGGGATTTTAATGGAGAGGGAGGAGAGAAAAAGGAAATGAAGAAATTTTAATATTACCTTATTTTGATTGATGAAAATGAAGAGGATAAGAGAGATTTTAATGTTATATTGTTTAATTCAAAAGGAAATGGCAGAAAAAATAATTTTATATAAATAATTGTAAAATACGGAATAAGTATTTTAAATATATTAAAAAAATCTCCCATCCTAAAAATTTTGTGGTGCCAAACAAGAAAAAATGTGTAAAATCTCTCCCTTTCTCTCTCCTCTCTTCCAAAACCATTATACCAAACACACTTTAACAGGAGAAATACATATATTTAGTACCCATAACAGTACTTTGAGTATGATTTTCTAAGAGGATACCTATACTTATGAAAAAATACACATCTCAAATAAGTCACTCCAAATGTGATTATCATAGTATCATCATTCTTTGAGGCAATCCTGCCTACCAAATTAGATTCCAAAAAGCATAGTCATACAAAGTTTACACTGAAATCCATAACTAAACCTAGTCATAAATCCAAAGGTTTAATATGTATGCACAAGTATGACTAAAAGAGCTTTACAATAGCAATATACATCATTACACATGAATACAGAAAAGAGACTATACAACAATATCAATCAATAGCCTCAATCCTTTGCAACCTTTCCCTTGGAAACACCTTTAGACTTCTTACCTGAAAAATTGTAAATTAAAACAAGAAGGTGAGACAAAGTGTCTCAATAACCATCATTTCAATTCATAACATACATGCATGTAAGATGAAGGTCTATAACAATTAAGTGAGAGACTCACAAAATAAAATCATCATAACATAGACACACATACTCTTTTCACTACTCATTAATGGGTAAACATGCATAAGTAACCTTTTGAAACCATCTTAAAATAACTCTTTCAAAATCTTCTCTATGAATCTTAGATACTATCTTGAAACCATCATACTTCCCTTTGGTCAAGACACCAGAGATTATGTCAGAACTCATCACAGTCATTAATTTGCTCATACTCTCGATATTATATTTTCGATTTATCTCCAAATTAAAGTATTTTCTAGAGGAATTGAATTTGGGTTGATAAGTACATCTATTTTTACTAGCAACTGAGTCAATTGCTTTGGGTTTGATCAGAGGTTCCGACTCCAATACATCATCGTCACTATCAATGTTATCTGGAGAGTGTCGATTCTGGAATCTTCGACGTCGCAGAACAAAAACATTGAAGTAGTAGCTGACTAAATCTTCTCGGCTTTTCTTAGAAAAGGATCTGAAAACACGATCCCAAAGACATTTCTTGGGTGATTTGAGGTTTGCTTGCACCACATCCTTGAACTTTTTCTCCTCTTCGTGAGTCCAAGAATGGCTAACCTCCTCCCCAACCATGTTGAAATTCCAATGGTAAAAAGCCACACCCAATTCCAATTTAACTTTCTCTCTATTTTCAGCAATGTGAAATTTGACACACTCCACTGATCCTGGCACTTGACAGTTGCAAAAGTCATATCTTCCCTTTCCAATGGAATCCCTTTCGATGAGAAGTCTATGATTTGCACGTTTTAATGGCCATATTTGAGTCCCCAACCATTTAGGATCACTTTCAGAATTCATACCAGTCCATTCCTGTACATTTGCCTGATGAGCTGTCCCTATAGAGACGGTTGTTTTGCTAAATTTATCAAGGGCTGAAGAAAGTGCAGTTTTCTCAGCAAGATCTTCAAGTTGTGGAGCTTGAGGAGCATTCTTTGAATCACCTAATTCAGTTCCTACGGGAACTACTTTTGATGAGACTGGGACAACAGATACGGACTTTTTATTTGGAAACCTCCTGTTACCAGAATTCGACCTTTCCTTAAGATTGCAAGTGGTTGTTCCTGGATGATCATCATCAGACATGCGAGGATGCACCTTCATACCCTACAAAGAGACCGATGGTTAAGATTTTATTATGAAACCAAAGTTATTTGCAATTCACTTTAGTGAAATATAACATGTAGCCCAACAATATATTGTCCATTCTTATTAAATAGCAATATGCATAACAAATGAAATTCATAATTCAAAGTACTTACAATTGTCATGGCATATTCAAGGGTATAAACATTGAAACAAAAATAAGATTAATATAATACAATTATAGTACACAAATAAATAAGTCATATTCGATAGAAAATACACAAGTTTGCTTATCTAGGATACACAAGTGTGCTCTAGGAAGCTTCAAAGTTTTAAATTATAGGGGTAAATATCTAATTTATGGTTTGTGTGCCTTTCATTTTGGTACTTTGTGCTCCAAAAGCAAACATTTTGCTATCATGAGATTTGTGACATTAACACAACAATAACCTATGCTTTAAATTTGATAAATCTTAAACAAAAAAAAAAAGTCAAAATCTCGTATGATTTCCTTGAATCCTTCGATTACATCTTCAGAACACCCTACCATGAGAATAATTAATTGAATGACAGTCAAGAATAGGATGTTTCATAGATGAATGGGGGAGAATATGGACTGTGAAATTATAACATAACATTGTAATTACATATTGAACATCAAATTATAAGAGTTATATAACATCTACCTTTTGAATTATATGTTAGCTAAGTGGATCTCCCCAAACAACAGAATTTTACCTCAAAAATAAAGTTTATATGTATGATCTATAAACTTATGAAGCAACAACACATACTTTTACTTAAGCAATTTAAGGTTAGCTAGCCAACAAGACAATATTTTCATATAGTTTTTCATATTACCTGCGAATCGTCATGTTGTTTGCTTGACTCAACAGTAAAGACAGCCTCTCGAAACAACAAAACTTGCTTCTTAATCTCTTCGAAAGTTTGAGAACTCCACTTTGATCTTTCAAGTATTGAACAAACTATAGGATCACATGGATTCTTTGCGATGCTAGTTACCCAACATAGCATTTCTTGCGTAGACTTTCTTTTCCTCTTACGCCCAAAGTTCTCCTTATTAACATTTGGTTGATCTAATATCAAGACATCATCATGAGCAAATCTCTTTCCTCCATTAGACAAACTAGCTACATTTTTCACTTCATTATTATTAGATGAATCGCCTACATCTAATGCATTGACTAGCTTCTTTGCAATGATCTTCCTTCCTTCATACTCTTTCAATGTCATTGTGTCATCAAGATTGCACAAGTTTCTTGGCATATCCAAACCAAGAAATCCATTATCTTGAACTTTACTCTTTACTCCATCCAGAACAATGTAATCTGACAATAGCCTTTTTATTTTAGCTTGAAGTTCCATCAGTTGCCTACCAAAGTTGATTCCACCATCACTCAAACTATAACCAAGTACCCTACCCTCAGAAAATTTTATGAGCCAGGTCTCTAAAGTTCCTAAATACTTATAATAGATCAACTTTGCTGATGAACCAATATTCACACCTAACCCAGATCTTTCGGCCTCCAAATTCCATAAATTGTTTTTGGAGACTGCATCATACCCTCCTTTCCCTATCACAATTAAGAATAAGGTTTTTAAATCCACTGGTTGCCCATTACCAAGCATTGGTGGAATAGGTCGAGAACAATTATGGGTAGATATTTCTTTAAAAAACTCAATAAATTGATCAAATGAATATTGGGCCTCATCAGGTATCGACCACCTTGCCATAAATTTTGAGATCAAGCCCTACAAGCAAAAATGTATTCTCAATCATTCATTTGTTTTTGTCAAAAATAGATTCCCAATACAAAGAAAAAGAATAAAAAAAGTCAATAAAATAGCAAGACATAGATGCTGTGAAAACAAGCAAGACATGAAACTAAGGGTAATTATATATTAGGTTTTATAGAAATTTTGTTTTGGTAGAAAAAATCAAGCTACTGAAAATCAAACCAAACATTGAACTGGTTAGGTAATGCTTCAAAAGTCAATGGTCCAACTATAATTAAATCGAGTTAACACAATTAAAGTTAAAATAATATAATTTAATTAAAATATATACAAATATTCATATATAATCCTAAAAAAGAGTAATATTTAATTAAAAAAAAGTATTAATCCACACATGGAACATTTATGTATAAACCGCACAAAATTCAACAAAATAAAATTATTAAAATATAATATGACAGACTGTTATTTTTTAAACTCAAAATGATGTCGTTTCAAGCTTATCAAGAGGAGAGAAAAAATAAAAAATAATTTGGTTAATTGTCCAAAATTATTGACTAGACCAACTAGGAGACTAGTTTACTAGTTTATTAATCTAACCGGTCAACTTGCATTAAATTTTAATACCATGGAAAAAATGGGATCAAACTGGGGCTTTGGAAAATTGTAACCCTCTTTAGGACAATTTTCATGTCCTATGATTTCTCTAATTCACATACAAATAATTAGTGAGGAGAATATGATAAAAATTCAAGTTTTGAATGGAGACAGAACCTCGTCATCAAAAGCATTCAAACCAAAGTAGACAGACCGTACAGACTACAAGAATTTGGGTAAGGGGGTTTCATAAATCCTTTTGACATTGTGGTAGCTTCTCTTGGCATTTTGCATATCCTAGAGGTATCCAATGAATTATTTATGGTATATGAAATTAGGTTAGCCCTGTTCCCTATACATAGTCAATATACATAGGTTGATGGATGATAAGTTTATGTATTTCGTGAAGTCTATCATCAACTAATCTATATATTTGAATATTTGTTGAATCATAAATGGGATAGCTCTTTTTGGTGTGATTTTTTCTTTTCACAAGGTTCAAATTTGAGATCTTCAAAATCAAGACATCAAATTACGAGCAATTATATATTAGGTTTGATAGAAATTTTGTTTTGGTAGGAAAAATCAGATCAAACTAGGGCTTTTTCTAAAGCCCTGTGTTGTATCCCTCTTTAGGACAGTTTTCACATGTCCTATGATTTCTCTAATTCACATACAAATAATAATTGGGGATAAAATGGAAAAAATTCAAGTTTTGAGTAGAGACATAGCCTTTATCAAAAGTATCAAAGTAAAGTAGACATACTCTATAGACTACAAGAATGTAGGTAAGGGGGTTTCAGAAATCCTTTTGTGACAGTATGGTAGGTTCTCTTGGCAATTTATATATCCTAAAGAGGTATTCGATGAATTATGTATGGTATATGAAATTAGGTTAGCTCTGTTCATTGTACAGAGATATATGGGTGACATGTTCATTATGTATTTCGTGAATCCTATCATCGACTAATCCATATTTGAACATTTGTTAAATTGTAAATGGGGATAGCTCTCTATGGTGTGATTTCTTCTTTACACAAGGTTCGAAATTGAGATCTTCAAAATTGAGACATGAAATTAAGAGTAATTATATGTTAGGTCTAATAGAAATTTTGTTTTGGCTGAAAAATAGGATCAAACTAGGTTTTGGAAAAACCTGTGTGTCGTATCCTCTTAATGAAAATTGTTGTGTCCGGTGATTTATCTAATTCCCATACAAATAATAATTAAGGAGAAAGGGCTAAAAATTCAAGTTTTGAATAGAGACAGAACCTCTTCATCAAAAGTATTCAAAATAAAATAGACATACCGTATAGACTGCAAGAATTTAGGCAAGGGGATTTCTGTAATCCTTTGTGACCTTGTGGTAGCTTCTCTTGGCATTTTATATATCCTAAAGACGTATCCAATGAGTTATGTATGGTATGTGAAATTAGGTTAGCCCTGTTCATTGTACAAAGATCGATGAATAATAGGTTCATTATGTATTTCGTGAAGTTTATCATCAACTAATCCATATTTGAACATTTGTTGAATCATAAATGGGTATAGCCCCCTCTCTAGTGTGATTTATTCTTTTCACAAGGTTCAAAATCAAGATCTTTCTTTTTAGTTGTCAAGTCTTTCTCACTCAAACCGGCAGTCATTATTATAAATTTCGTATTTAATGATATTACATACAAAAAATTTATAAATAATTCGCAATATAAAATATTAATGATATTTTTCTTGGCGAGGCATAAGGACCAGACTCCGCCCACAGTAGAGACTCATCTTGTAACATCCTAATATTTTATCCTCACGATTTAGGTTAGGATAACTAGGTATGATTGTGAGGTAAATTTAGGGGTAGGATTAAGTTTAATTGATAATAAAAAGGATAAAATTAAGAGAAAAATATTTTTGGTCACTATAATTTTAATTTAATTATAACTTAATCCTTAAAATTTAATTTGGTTTAACTTAGTCCTATAATTTTGACTCTATTATAATTTAGTCCTTAAAATTTTACTCATGCTACCCAATTCTTATAGTTTATTTATTTAAAATATTAGTCCTTATATTTTAGAAAATAAAATAGAAAAAATAATAGCTAAATCCCTATAATTTCAAGGTGTTTTTAATTAGCTTCATGTAATTTTATTTTATTTTTAATTGAGTCCATGTTAATTTTTCTGTTAAGACGGTCTTCCTAGGCATGGCAAAACTTACTCTAAAGGTATGGAAAAGATGGTCAAAGATCAACCATCTTCGTCAATCTCTAATGGGTCATTGTATTGTGAACATAATAAGGTAGAGGTACCAAGCTTCTTTGGAGAAATGGAGAAAGGGATGAAGATGGGAATGGTGAGCATGGATGAAGATGATGTGGAGGAGTGGAGATAAAAGGGAGAATTAATAAATGTAAAATTTTGAAGATAGGAATGGTATCACAGATTTGTTCCCTGAAAGGATAGACGAGGAAGAAGAGAGCGATGTTCCGTCGTGTTCGGAGATACAGATGCCGGAGTTTGAAGCATATGAAAATACGGACGGGTTTCGGCTACAAGTTCATCTGATAGCGGCAAATCTGGCGGTAAAGAGAGGGAAGAAGGACTGGGATTGAAAACGAAGGTGGCAGTATTCTGGAGGCTTTAACGGAGAAATCAACGGGGAGTCAATTAAAAAATTTTAAATTATAGGAATCTGATTCAAAAGACCTTGAAAGCATAGGGATTTGGGGATCAATTTTCTCATTTTATTTTTTAAAATATAGGTACTAAGTTAATTAAAATTCAGAGACTAACTTATAATTATATTAAAATTATAGGGATAAAAGATTAATTTTTTTCTAAAATTAGAAATCAAAGAACGTGTTAGGGCTGGACAAGTTTAGAATGGATGTCCAATGCTATCTTATCTATAAGTATTAGGGGTGTTCAGGTTGCAATCATCATGCTCATTTTTTTATACACGAAAAAATTTAGATAGTTTTGACATCGGTTCCTCAATAAAATTAATGCACAATTTCAAAGTTTAAAAAGTACTTATAAGAGACTTATAAGATCACCTATTAAAAGATTTAGTATATGTGCTAATTATCATTAAATATCATCATGTTCATTTTGAGATACGATGTATTCATCCAGAGAGAAATTGAGACGGGACTGAAAATGGGAACGAGGACAAGACTTAAGATTGATTACCCTCGGGTCTTTGGTCCAATAAAAACGTTTTGGTTTGCAATTTTAGACAAAATCGAAGGGCTTTTTGATTATGTGATTAGATAGCCAAAAACTACATTATTTTTTATAATAACTAGATAGCTCTCTAGTGCGGTGCACGAGGTGATTAATCCGTTATGTTCAAATTCTATTAGATCACATTAATTCAAAATTTTATTTATTAACCGATATTCTTGTTAATGAAAAGCTTTATTCATTGACTCTAATTTTATAATGTGCGTTGCACGGGGTGATGGATCTGGTATGATCAAAATTTATTAGAACATTAATCAAATGATTTATTTATTAATTAATTCGTCTAGCTAAGGAAGGACTTTCCTTTTTTTTAAAAAAAACATCACTTCGTGGTTTAAATAAATGGCATGACAATTAAAAATTGTGTCACTTTATGGTCAAAAATTGTGGCATTAAATGTAATACCGACAAACCTATACAAAGTTAGTATAGTCAAAAGGAAATAAGACAAACACCTAAAAATGTAAAATTGAAAGAAACAAAATTTCCAGTGGCTATACAAACACGTGCACATCTTTTTCACAAAAAGCTATGGCATAATACCCAGGTATGAATTTGTCAAGTTTATGAGGAAGCAAGTTCAAATTCTTGTCCAGTCCATCTTCTCATTCTTTCTGTTGCTTTTTCCACCTGAAAATTTTAAAGTTTAGACCCTCTGAAATGACCTTATTTAGCTTTTCTTCCTTTAACTAATACTACCTCCAGTCTTTAATATAAGAGTTATATAACTAATTTAGATATTAAGAAGATTAGTTAAATTAGTTATTTGTAATAAATTTATCTTTATTTTCTTAAATTACCCTCTTTAATCATATGTATTGGATATACTCATTGATGGAAAGTCGTCTTAATATATGCAATCAATAAGGATATTTTAAGAAAAAAAGTATACAAAGTGGATTGGGATCTTATATTTAGGACTAAAATGAACATCTTGTTTAACTCTTATATTTAGTATAGGAGAGAGTAATATGAAAAAACATAATTATATATCGTGATCAAGCTCACCTCTTCATTCCAGTTAGTTTTATATATAATGTACAACAATATCATTGTCTGCAACAATGTCCCACATATCATGCCTATCCAAATGCCCTACAGTTAAAGAACACTATCCATAATTAAAAAATATAATAATCATTTTTTAAATAAAAAGAAAGAAAAATGCACGATTGCACTTGGGTTTTCAGACAGGGTTGATTTACCTCTACTCTTAAACCCAATTTGTAACCGAGAAGAAAGCCAAGAGGGAGTCCAATTATGTAATAACAGAATAAGTTTATGTAAGCTACCAAAGCCTGCCAACCTCCTCCTACAGCAACACCTGCATGCACCAACAAACTTCTTCAATTTGAATTCATCATGCATGCTTCCATATTTCTCAAACATGCCACCTTTAATTTATATCAGTGGAATAACACAATTCAATACGTTTCATTCAAAAGAATTCTGTGGAATAGAAATAAAGATTTTTTGTTAAGTACCTGATATAACTGGTTGAACACTATTGAGAACCATGGTTGCACCAAGAAGAGAAGCTAGATGAGAAACTGCTTCTTTCATCGCTACACTGTCAGTGAAGATGACAGCAAAATCATCTTTTGTGATCAGAATAATGGTTCCACAAAGGATCCCTATGAGGAGGGACTCGATGACCGTGACGATGACAGAGAACTTTGCAGCTCTTGGGTGTCCTGATCCTAGTTCATTAGAAACCCTCACACTGACATTAGTAACAAACAAAAACAAGATTAGTCTCAGAATGGGACAACAAACAGGAACTCAAAAGCATGAACAGAAAAGTATATATATCTAACCTTATAGCTGCATTGATCCCTATGAACAGCATGCCTTCCCACCCATTCGCATTCATACTGAAAAGCGAGAGCGTAAGTTTTAGAGAGATTAAGTATATATTAGTTTAGTCTTCCTATCAAAATAACTTAAACCAATTTGATAGGACTTTCTTAACATTATATACCTTCAATTCTTTCTCTAATTAGTCAATGGGGAACTCTTTTTCAATATATTCTAATACATAGACAGTGGTAGAAAGTAGCATGTTACCATATAGAAAGCGAGCCAACGGCGATAACTGGATTATCAAGGTGACCAGTGAGAACAATAATGGTCATGAAGTACCAAATCTCCAGACAAAGCATGATAGCAGAGGCAATGGACAACTTGACAAATGCCCTGAGATCCTTAAAAGCGAGCCATGACAAGCCTCTCCAACCTTTATCGCACCAACCAACCACATAAGCAACTTGAGCCAAAGCAATGCCCCAAGCAGATATATCATAAGCCGCAGCAGCACCAGTTGTGCCCCAACCAAACACTCTGATGAACAGATAGAGGATCCCGACGTGAATGAAAACCGCGGCGAAGCCGATCCAAGCAAGAACTCCCACTTTGCTCTGTGCTTGCAGGAACTTCTGGGTAGGGAAGTTGATGGCAAGAGAGAACATTTGAGGGATTGTTTGGACTGTGAATGTTCCTGCTAGACCCGCGATGTCATGTTCTTGGCCTAGCAGGATCAAGATTGGCTTCGCAAAGATGTAAAGAGGAAGCAGAAAGAAACATGCTGCTCCTAGGATTATCCACGAACGTTGCATGTACACTCCTAGCATTTCTACTTGCCCTGCTCCAAATGCTTGCCCACATAGTGTCTCAAGTGCACTTCCCATGCCAAGCTGCCATGTTAAATTTATGATATATTATTAAGTTTCAGTATGAAATATCAAGAAGAACTGATTATGTATGGAGTCTACATTCATTCTTTGTGCCCATTTTTCTCTCTTAAATCTTTAACCGTTTAGATTGTACACAAATAATGTTAGGATTGTAGAGAATACAGAAATTGTAGAGCGCAGTTCTACCAAGAATAAGTAGATTGAAGCTAACCAAGAAGCCGAAAGAGAAGTTTGAGACGACGGAAAGAGCAATGGCGACAGCAGATAATTCTATATCTCCAATGTGTCCTACGAAGATGTTGGTGAAAGAATTGATGCCATAATTGCAGAGGATGTTAAAAGCTATTGGGCCGGCGATAGCCCAAACCTTTGCGGTTTCAACGGAGCACACATATTTCATGTCTTGGAAGCTATTTATTGGAGGATAATCTGCAGCATTAGTCTGAATCAGACCAGCCGGAGCATGGTGGAGCTCCGCCGCCTCCAAGACGGCACTGCCATTGGTCAATGGTGGCTCAATCTCTTCACCAGAGGATGAACTAATTCTCTCCTCTGCCATTTTGAGTGACCCATTCTCTCTATTGATCCCTATCTTTGCAGATATATGAAACGATCCTTTCTTTAAGTGTTGGATTGAAAGGATGCTGAGGAAACTGAAGATTCAATTCTTCGTGAAAAGAAAATGGTTTGAAATCCAGAAGAAAATGTCTTTCTTTCTGAATGCTATTTTCCTTTTTTGCTTTTAGAGAATTTAGCATGTTTCCCTTCTCCTTCGTAAGAAAATAGACGATGGATTTTGACTTGCCATAATTAGATTGGCCTTAGAAAGACAGCTGACTAAGTCTCCTCCGCTTACTACCTAAGGAAGTGGTTAGATATTTGCCTGCACGATTACCCTTATTACAGGTTTCTCTTGTAATATTTCCTACAAAAATGTTGCCCACTTTTTACAAATACCCTCCATCCTGTTTCCTCATATCCAATTAACATTATGCTCATGTACCAACAATAATTTTTATATTTTAATTTAAAATAAAATTTCCAACGTTTTCTAAATATAATAATTAAATATTTTAAAAATAACATTTATTATATTAAATATCTATTATTAGATTTGTATGATATGAGTATTTAACATTATTTGTAATTACACTTTATTGATGCCACAAAGATAATATATACTGAGAAATTCCCACTTAAAAAAGACAGCAAATCAAAGGCCGAAACGATAAGAATTAGAAAGTAAGAGAAAATTACATTTAAATCCTATATAAAAAATTTAATTACAAAAAATTCTCAAAAAATATCAAATTACTATAAAGTCCTACAGTGTTTAATTTTTTTTAATTATAAAATGATAAAACTACCTCTAAAAAAAATAAATCTTAATTATTATTTTTTTCGTCCCCAGTTATTATTCCTTCTTTTAGAAATTATCATTCTCATTACTTAAATTATTATTTTTATCTTTTTTACTTGAGTTATTTTTTTTTTCACGTTATTCCTATTAATTGAGTGATTTTTTTCGTAGGTATAATTTCGTCATTTTATAATTTAAAAAAAATAATCGCAAGTCTCATAAGACTTCACAATAATTTGATGATTTCTTGAAAAAAATTTCAATTAAATTCCTTATATAGGATTTAAATACAATTTTCCCTAGAAAAAAATAATGACTGAATTATGAATCTCTGCCTCTTGAACAATTGCAGCATTCTTTCATTGATAAGAGAAATTCCCATATGGAGAAACACTGTCAAAATCTCGTTCTTCTTCCCACAGTAACCAGTAGTAATGGAACCTCTAAAACAAGTGTAAATTGTATAAAAGAGAAAGATAAAAAGAAGTGGGACTTATTTCTGTCCCCATGGATCACAGAGAAGTGAATTTCACTCCCTTTCTTCTTTTCTCCTCCCTTCACCAAAAAAAACTTTTTCCAGCATCCTGTTTAGCTAAAACAATGACCTTTTTATAATAATGCACTGCAACGTCAAAATCAATCTGTAGCTGCCATCGTCCCATCAACAATCAAAGAACTTGCTTCATCTATTATCCAAGCATTTTGGCAAGCTTTGACTTTTCAACTTGAACTAATTTTTCGTCTACTCAAATATCATCTCCTGTAACATCAAAAGAAAAGGAATATTTCACCAAAGTAGGAAATTAATTAACGAATAACTACTCTCCTTTCTCTTCACTAGAGTATAAGCAACTTCCAGTCCGTTATGCGTGGTCCAATGATGAGATGGGTTTGCAGGAAGTTTTAGGTTCAAAGATCAAAACTCTACTTTGTCTGTCATGTTAAAAAACAAAAAAAACAAAAAAAAGGAATTATAGCAAAAAAGCAAACCTGATCGCATATAGGACACGTTTCACTTCTTTCCATCCACTGAAGAATGCAAGATAGGTGAAAATGGTGTTCACACTTTGTCAGTGTTTTAGGATTCTCAACCTCATATTCTGCATCGAAAGAAAGTTTTCTTATACATTGTTTCAGCACTAAAAACAAGAGAGACCAATTGATCCTGATTTTGTCAACTAGAAAATTGAAAATCAAACATGGCTTTAGTTGCAAAAAAAAAAAATTGTACCTTCAAGACAAATTGGACAGACTTCTTCTTCTTCTTCTGTCATTAGTACATGGCATTCATTTGATTTTGATAGTTCTATCTTCTTTGGAGACAAAAGTTCAGAATTTGCTTGAGCTTTGCAATCTGATTCTTCAAGATCTTCACATGTAATTAATGTTTCAAAACTGCTACCACCAACTGTTTTTCTTCCAGATTCAGAATCTGTTGATATTGGACCAAAGTCCACATCATAAGGCAAAGGTGCAGGAGGGGGCTGGTATGTATCTGGTGTGGATGTTTCCAAGTTAAAACCTGCTAGGAATCCAGCACCGAGTGAAGCAGCCGTACCATCATTTGAGGTTAATGGCTCGCGCTCTTCCAAAGCTGGTGGGCACTGCAGAGGATTTTTACAAATTCAGAATGATACGGTAATGACAGTTTTATATTAACAAGATATATAGATTGACATTATCATTCTCAAAGCACTTGTGCTGAAGAAAAGAAACATTAAAAACATATTACTACAAAACTCTAATCTTATTTAATAGCTGACACCATCCAACACAAAATGAATAGAAGATTACTTACATAATAATACACTGGTGTGCCGTGTAGATGAGGTTTTCTGGCAGAACAGCAGCAACCTCCCATTTTCCAGCAGTGCAGTTGTTTCTGTTATTTAACCAAAAGTACCAACGATAATCTCATTCCTTCCTGTTATTTGGCATCAAGATAGGATCACGGCCAATCAGAGTTAGTGCCCATTTTGCTACAAGTCTGAAGAATGTATTTGTCATCAATTTACACACAACAACAAACAAAATTTGTTTCATGAAGCAATGATAAATGTCAAGTAGATAATATGCAAACACGAGAATGTATAATCGTTACAATTGATCCTGATTCTGTCAAGTGAGATAAGTCAAAAACATAAAATGCATTTAAAAGTTCAAACATAGCATTAAACTACATGCATAGCACTGCAATCTTCAATAGGAAAATGAATTGGCACAGACAGTTAATCTGTCCCTTGCTTTAATTAAATTCAGAAACTAGCTTTGTAATCTTCTTTTATGCTATAATTGTTCCCCTTTCTGCAAAGGGAAAGCCCACCATCGTTGTAATTTTATTAGCGTACAAATTCCAACAAAAATGAAACTTGTTTTTAAAACAGACGAACGATCCTCAGAATGATTAATATCAACTCACAAAAAAGGAGAGAAGCAGAGAAACAATCAAACCACAAAAATCGGATTTATCGCCAAACACAGCAGTAAAACATAGCTAGCACCTTAACTCAGAAAACTCAAGCGACATCAAAAAGATGAATAACCCAAGAAATAAAGCAAGAAAAGGGACAAACAGCGAAACCAGTAGATCGAATTCATTTCCGAAATTCACAGAACGAACCCTAATGCAAACTTGCGCGCCAATGGATGCTACACAGTCAATAGTTTGAGAAAGAAGGGGGAAATCCAAATCCAATTACCAATCCATAAAATTGTGGAAGGGAAGAAATGGAGAAGGAAACCCGTAAAATAAAGGCTCACCGAAGAAAGGAAGAGATAGAGTGAGAGAGGTATAGACATTGTTGGGGAAGTTCAATTTTCAAGAAAAGCGACTGAGGGATTGTGAAAGCTGGCTCGCTATTTGTGTAACTTGCACTTTCTTGTCTACGGTTTTGCATATAGTAGTAGTATACGCTCCACTCCCTTCTCTCTCTCAGTCATACGTCACATAGTCACATACAAAAGACAAGAACTCTTCTCTTGTAAATATTTGGTGGAAAAAAGACTTTTCGACGCGATCTAAGAAAATTAAATATGGAGAGGAATCCATGACATCAGAGCAAAAAATGCAATAGTTGGTTGGATTAAAGTAGCATCCTCTCTTTCATTCACCCTCCCCTTTTTTGTTTTTTGCCGCCGTCACCATTGAAGCTGCTGTCACCGTCCACCAGAGCCGCCAGCTAACGGCTTTACTCGCGCCTCCGCCAACCTATGTTACACTTCCATTATGAATAAATGATTATTTATAAATATTACTATCTCCTTCTGTTAGAGATATAGTAAATTAAAAAAATTAATTATTTATAATAATTATGTGTTAATTTTATTAAAATATAATATTTAATTATATATATTTAAATTACTCTTAATAAAAAAATTTTAATATTTATAATTACATAAAAATATTTTAAAAGAAAAAATATAATTTTAAAAAATAAGGTGGATTAAAATTTTATATTTAAGATTAAAATAAATTTATCATCTATCTCTTATATTTAATATTGGAGGAGTTGAAGATAATTTGTTTATTGTCTCAAGCATGTAAATTTTTAAACTCCCTTCTATTTCATTTATGACTATTAGATGATCATTCGTCAAATCGTTTTAGAGAACTTGTAAATTTTTTAAACTTGTAAATTGGGATTTCCAATCCTCACATTCTAACGTTCTCACTTATGATATATCACGGTGCAACATAGGTTGACGAAGGCATTTGTGGCGGCTCCGTTGGATTAGTAACCGATAGTGCTAAACATGGGATGATTTGTTACTAAACAAGGGAAAATGGAGAAGTTTCTTAAATGTTTTTTTTGAAAAAAATATATAAATATACGTAACAAGACTTTTGTTAAAAATATTATTTATACCAGTTGTAACCAATAAAAGTAAGCCCTTTGGGCTGATTCTTCCTAATTTGTACCCACAAGAATACCCAAAAAGGGAATTACAAGATCGGTTTTTTCTTTAGCCTAATAATTCACCTCCTAATATGATCTTTCATATAAGCCAGCAACCATATATTCCACTTCACTATCTCATATTTGACTGTTACTATACCACATGATTGAAACCTAACCCTCTCTATTTACACTAAAATCTTGCATATAAATTCTTCTAAACCCCTCTTGGGAACGATTCCTGACGAGTCAGCGCATAGTTTCCACTCGAAGGAGGCGGCTGATTCTCATTACTATCAACAATATTTGCTTTTGAACAAAGGAAGAAGAAGGAAGAAGCATATATTGTAATATGCCACCAGCTGTCAAACAGTTCCAAAGAGCAAACATGAGATAAAGGAGACAAATGGATGGGAAAAAAGAGTAGTGCGGTGTGGTATATAGTAAATACCTATGCCAAAACCAGTAGGTTTCACTGGTTTCAAGTGTCCAGCTTGTTGCTGCCATGGCCAATGCCGCAAAACCCGCGAGCACAAAACCCCACCGGAACCGTCTCAGAAGTGTCTTGACAAGATTATAGAGCCATTGCTTTATAGCTTGCAAGCTGCAGATTGCACAAGAAATTCAGCATTCCTACTTTTGGTACTAAGCACTAATTAGATGACTCGTCTAATGAAAGCACAATTCAAGTAAACAGCACAAAATTGCGATCAGGCCAACTTCTGTCTATTATATTATTGAATATGAAGTTGTACTGACAATATATAATCAAAGTACAGGGAACTCACCTATGCCGGAAATTTGACGGGACTCCAAATGAGAAGGAAAGGGACCTATACTTAGCTGAGAGCTCTATCAACCATCCAATCAGAAGGCCAATAGTCCCAATCACTATCACAAGAATAATATTGGAAGATCTGCAGCAAAAAAAAATGGCAACTAATACTTTAACATTTCTCTCTCTACACACACACACACACACACACACATACATACATACGTATGTATGTATATAAGAATCTACTGGTTTGATGTACCTGGTTGCATTGGTAACAGCCATGAGAGCTGTAAGGATGGCCACAGCAGTATGAATTGCCCTCTTAAAAGCCTCGCTAATGGTAGCTAGGTATACGAAAGTGCTAATCACAGCCATGAAAGAGAGCCAGAAGTCCATGAACTGAAAATTGTCATGTAAATCATCATAAGGGCACCATAATAACTTAAACTACATGCATAAGCAAGAGAACCGTTCCCGAGACATGAGTAAGTGCACGTGTGTTGTAGATTCTATCTCATCCTCCTCATAGTCCTTATTGACTAAGGTTTTCAAAGAACGAGAGAATTAACAGTGGAAGCATATATGTAACCTGTAAGGCATTATAGTTCAATGCACACCAGGTGCCAACATCACAAGCATGATATAATCCACTTGAAATTCCACTAGCTGTGTACATAATCCACTCTGCCCATGCCTGCAATGATGAAATTATCAGTTATATATTTCAATTCACAATATAAAAGTTAGACAAAAAGTGAAGTGTAATTTTCTAGGAAGTTTAGCTGCAATGCTCATATAAATGTTTATAGGAGATATTAGAAGATCAATTCCCACATGAAAGCGCATAGTAGGAGAGAGACTAGTGCTAATGTGTTTCTTGATTCTATCAAACATAGTCTTCGTGATTTAAATGAGAATACCGAACTACATGTAGAATCAAATCTAAAAGTAAAAACCAGAAACTAAAGCAAAGGGAAAGAATCACCTTCTGCCGAAGGGCCCAAAAAGCAGGAAGTATTGCTGCAGCATTTGATGCAATGAGAAAAATCGATTGCCTTATATGCCCTACAAAATTTGTCAGTAAGTAGATAATAGGAGGAGAAAAGAAACAAAATTTTCTTGTTCAAAGAAAAGGTATGTGTTTGACAAATCGAAGAGCAGAAGTTTGACATTTGGATCCTTTGATATGATCATGATCACATATAATCTATAATGTTTACAAAACATACCTAAGGCAGGAAAAAGCAGAAACGAGAGGTAAAACAAATGATATACCTTGAGCCATGATCAATTTCGATTGCTACAAGAAGTATGAACAAAGGTAAAAGAAAATAGCTCCCTAGTTTTCTTTCTTTGCACTAAGTATGGCTATAATAGCCCCATTATAGCATTTGTGACGTTTTTTAACTTCCCTCCAACATTCATGAATCCAATTAATTCAAGCCATTAAGCGGAAGATCTTTCACGTTCATAATCACAAGATACATTTACCTTGGATCATGTATATCCTAATATTTAATGCAGATATACGACTTTGGCAAAGTATCTATTTCTCATTCTTGGTAATTCTAATTATGACCTTCCATATTTTGCTACATTTATGTAGACTTTATATAGTAACCTTAATGTATATCATGTCCAATAAAGGATAAAACCAAAAAACAGGCTAGCGGGGAAAACTTATTATTAATAATTAATAACGATTAAAATTGTAATTTAAATTAATATAATAATAAAATTTAGAATTGAAAATAGGGCCACGATAATATAAAACAAAGAAATATGGAAATATTAAAAGATTAATATAATTACTTTTTTTGTTGAGAATATAATTTAATATTGATGAAAAATATATATTATAATTACAAACATGTTAGTCATCACTATCATATCTTAATTTTCAATTGAATGAAATGTATTTATTATTTTCTAAGTAAAATTCCATATAACTTTTATTTTCATTATAAACAGTCAAATTAGACTCGATTTTTGGTGCATTGCATGGAGTCAAAAGAATGAATTGTATTAATCATAACTTATGAATGAACTGAATTATATTCATGACTTGTGAATAATGCATATAAGTCAAAGGGTTGAACCAAAATATTTGAAAGAAAAACACAATCTTTATCAATGCCTAAAATGAACAATCACCTTTATGTGATACTAATTCAATGCCACAGTCAAAGCCTCCATGGTCTCGGTCACAGGAGCAAAAGCTGGAGTTCAAAAAAGACAAGCATCTAAATTATAAAAACTTCTCAAGAACATGTGCTGAAAAATACACAGACAAGAAATCTAGACATTCCAAGATTTAACGTCTGATTTTATGAAAAATTAACTTCTCATTCACAACCAAGAAATATGTCTTGTCCTGAAAGTAAAAGAAAAGAAATAAAACGCAAAACCGATCAGGAAAAAAAGAACAGTAAAAAGGAAAGGATAAGAAAAGCAATCATATAAACCTGTATGATGCCAATCCACTAGCATCAAATGAAAATTTACAGCTTCCATGAGAGGAGCATCGATTTGGACATCGTTCGAGTGAAAGAGACATGAATGTCTGTTCCTTTGAAGAATCACTGTTCATATTGTTGAGATGCCGTAGACCGATTCCCCAAGTCCCTTCTCGGGCAAAAATAATATAAAAATCAACTTTGTCTTCTCTTGAATCATATAGCATGAAAAACATGGATGGGTCACTCCTCCTTGACTTGTTTGCATAATAATAGTCCCAGCTATCAAGAGATGGTAATCCACCAAATCTAGCATATACTTCATAACCGATCTTCACATAAGAGGATAGATGTACATGAATATTTCCTCCAGCTGCGCCACGAGGAATATCCATAGCAAAGTAAGTCCATAAGTTGTCAGGTTCCCCACCATTCGATGAGCTGCTTAAAAGTGGTTCAAGAGGAAACTTGGCAGAATCAGAGGACACTTCTCCACCAATTGGTAAATAATATGATTCAAAGGGGCTTATACCTCTGCTTAGAACCGTCTGCAGACAACCAGACAAGCTAATAATAGAATCAGTTGTCGCCAAGGTGTTCTTAAACTTAAATGCAAGACAATAAACCAGGCAAAAATTGCTTTAAAATCCGTAATCTTAAACTTAAAAATTCCTTCATTTAACAGCACAAAAGGAAGAGGCAGATACATGTTTTGCAAACAATCCCACCTGAAGTTTGTAGCTTGCCATGGTGCAATTCGGTCCAGCTTTTCCAAATGGGCATTCAGACAATTGTGATTCCACCGAATAGCAGATTCTTACATCACTATCTGCAGCACCTCCAGTTTTTCTTGTGAGATTAAGTGGTACTACGATAATGTACCAACGACCAATCAATGGCGATTGTATAGTCAAAGGAGCTTTATATAAATTACTGGAATAATCATGTAATGTCGCCGAAGGCATTGCTCCGTGGCGAAAAAAACACATTAAATTAACATCATTTGCACCATTAGTTGATGAAGTGGAACTGAAACTGACATTTGTGGCCATAATGCTCAACTCTTCCACCATATTCATGATATCCAAGGAGTAAACTTTTGCTTCACTTTCCCGAACACATAAATTTTCAAAATTATTTCTGCATGTCTTTATGTTTTCAACCACTGGCTTGACAGCCACATCATCAGAAGCATCAAAGACATCATCAGGCCCTGTGCATGAGAGAGGATAGACTGTACTGTTGCAGAACTGCCCCATCATCATCGTATTAGTGCATGCTTTGACACTTATATTGGCACTAAAGGAGTAAGTTGGACCTCGGATAATCTGCAGGGACAAGCAAGTACCCGCAGTTACAGGGGAAGACACGAAGGCCATAAGAAATTACAGGCTATAATTTGCAATTTAAGGATAATAGTGCATACCATCTTTGACTGTGTCCTAGCAGGTCCAATGCCATTGAAAAGACCAATGTACCAAACACCTGGAGATATCTGAACAACAATCTTTTAATGTTTTCTGTCTATAATATTGTTAAAAAAAAAAAAAACAGTACATAACTTATGCATTAGTTCTTCCCACTGATGAGAAACTAAGCTTGAAGATACGAGATAAATTTATGGAAATAAGATTCTTGCAGCAAGAAGGGAAAAAGCTATTAGGGGTCTCTAAGATACCTGCTCATTTGTCAATCTCAAAGTAATATTTTTCTGCATGGGAAAACACTGCTCCACATAAAGATTATTCATTCCTAAAGAAAAAGGAGAACAAAATGGGAATTACAAACGGCATATAACCAAAGATTTTTATGGAAAACTAGACATGTTTCTTCATGAGTTGCACTAGATTTGAGGAATACTGTTCATAGTTTTCAAATATTGCAGCTTGTTATAATTTTTGTTATATAAACTGATATATTGATTTGCCTTTCCTTTCGAAAAGAGGAAGATAGAGAAGTAGACAGCGAACTAGTGAACAAGCTATTTGTCTACCTGAGATGGCTGGCTCTTTCAGGGAAATATTTGAGGCATCTGGCAGTGGAGGGCTGCCTTCTCTAAAACATGCTACTGGAAGCATGCTTTGTGGAACCTTTTCAACTTTTGTGACATCCTGAAAACAAGACACCGAACAATCGTATCATGAAATTGGGTTCTCCGGGCATATTTTCTGTAGCCAGTATTCTGAGGTAATCCTATATATTAAGAACAATAAATATACTTACAAGGTCTACATCTGAGTGCAATGCTATAGACACTGCAGAAAACCATGTTGGCAACTCAACTGGAATAAGAAAAAAAACCACAATACACAAGTAAGATCATGTGTAAGTCCACATACAGCAGTCAACTACTTTTTCTTTCTTATAACAGATCTATCAACCAACAAATTAAATTACCCAAAGCAAAGAAAAAAGTAAAGCCTCCTGAGCAAATATTTCTCGTCTCTCCAATTGAAAAACTTAGCAAAAGCATACGAGGCATAACCAAATATCATCCAGTTCTTGCTCATTTGGGGATTTGATGGATATCAGCTACATATAAATCTTAAATTCCACGAACTCAACAGTTAAATTCTCGCTCCACAGAAACAAAAAAAGAAGTCCGTTCAAACTTTCTGAAATTTCTATGACAACGAATGACAATCTACACATGCAAGCCATTGTGTGAATTGAAAGTAATCCAGCTAGAATCTCCTGTTCCATAGAAAACAGAAGACTAAGATCATCCAAAACCACTAACTAAATTGTTGGCACTTATAATTAATTCTGATATGATCCCTATCACGGAGAAACACAAACATTGCATAACCATTTCCTCCATTATACCTAACAAGAGATTAACCCAAGACTCTTCAGCGGCAATAATACAACACTGGAATAAAATAATACAGATTAAAAAGAAGAAAAATTTAAGCGAATGAGCTTAAAAGAACCCAGAAATACCGATCATTATCCCATAAATTCAACTATTTTCTCTAGAACTAAGCGATAACGCATTAGACTATACACCTTGCAGAGGTCTATGAACAATAAGAACGGAGAAATTAAAAATATGAACAGAAGAATCAGTACCAATTGGCCCACTCACTTCTGATATATCGCAAATCAAAGGGCCTGAGCGTAGTCTCTGGGTAGCTGAAGCTGGAAACAGTGAAGCTGCCGCCAGTTAACAGTTGATCACTCGCACAGCAGATACGAAATGAGAAAGAAAAGAGCGCCAAAATACTAAGGATCAGATTGTGATCAGAGCACAGAATCGAATTGAACGGCATCTTATTTTCCTATCAAAGTGGGCGATTCTCAAGAAACCATGGGGGTGTACATAGTGGAATGATGGGAATGGATTCTGGTTGAATTGGGACTGATTCAAAAAGGATGAAGTCTTGATAAGGAAAATGCAACAAAAGGAGAACCCAAAACAGTGAAAAAGGATGAGAAGATTTTTCTTCGAAATTTAGTAAATATATGGGCTGGCGAGAGTTCTGGGCTGACTTGTCTACTATGGTGGCGAAACTGAAGACTGTGAATCAATGGCGGGAGGGGAAATTATTGGTTCCATCTCACGCGGGAACAGGCGAGTGACATCCAGTCGCGTTGTTGACTTCAACTTCGATTTACGAGACAATACGTGTGTCCGTACTCGTAGGATATGACAGGGAGTTTCATAATTAATTGTATATTTCATGCTCTTGGTTAATTAAGAAAGAAAGAATAAAAAATATAAAAACAACTTTATTAAATAAGATAAAGTAATTATTACTTGGGAAAGCAAAGTACAAAGCACTTCAGAGATGGAACGATCACGTCCTCCGGTTCGACACGGATATTCACGAAGCATTATTTGTCTTTTTCTTTTTCTTTTTTCCATAAATTATTACTTTTCTTTACTTCACAATTACTGCTTCTCATCCAAAAATAAAATTACAAGTTGTATTTAACTAGAAAACCACACTCCCGAACTTAGAAGCTTAAGACGCATAAAAACATAAATAATAAAACTTACAGATACAATTATAGGAGCTAATTAAATTTTTAAAATTAATTATAATTAATATAAAAATTAGTTGATTAATTTAGATAAATTAAAAAATATACAATATAAATTTTGTTTGAGAATATATTAGATTTATTCATAATTAATTAATTTATATAATTTTATTAACTTATTTAAAAAATATCAATTAATTTTTATAATTGTGATTAGAAAAAAAAAAAGACATGACCGTTATCCAAAACAAACTGACAAAATTAAAACCACCACCAATTGGTGGGATAAAAAGATACAATAGTTACTTGTGACACTAGGACATGAGTAAGTAGCATACCTCTTGAAAAATCCTCATACTGAGAAAACCATCACCAAGGAGTTTATCGATAAAGAAGTTTATGCCACTAACTTTATTATCGAAAGAGGGAAAACGGGCATCTACACAAAATAGGTTTCAAAGAAATAGCTGTGACTCCAACTTTGAATGAGGAGGCTCGCATAGTGTAAGTGCTAACGAATCCAGAAATTCGGTCAAAGTTATGCTTGATCATGTCACTGAGATGGACTTCGAACTGTAACAAACTGATTGGTACGAGGAATTTGGAATGAATAGAAGGGAAAAAATTTTAAGGTTGGAATTAAAAAAAATATGAAAAATGGGGTTATAAAATTTTAAAAATGATAAGATGTAAAATAAATGAGTAAAAAAAATTAATTAAATCCAACTTAAAAAAATATTCCCTCCCCACCTCTCTTCTTCTATCCATTCCAAATCCTTTGTACTAAGCAAGCTTGTAGAAAGAGAGAGAGAGACAAAAACACAAAGGGGTTTTGGGAAATTATCCAATCTTTTGAAGCCACACAGTATCACCCCAATTACAATGCCTCTCTTCAACCTCACACGACAAATATTTCAATGTTTTGATTGATCTGAACGAGAATTTGTTCTCATCACTCACACTTGGAATTAAAACCCAAACAAGAATTTTAATCACCCTCAACATGAAAAATTGGAACAAAAATAAGTGGTATACATATATAATATGTATTTAATTAATTTGACTAGATTAAGGAGTTAAATTAGTTAATATGATATTTTTTTAAAATACTCTATCTTCTTTAATTCTATTTTTTTATTTTTTATTTGATTATTATTTAATAAATATCTAAATAGATTAATATGATAAAAAATATCTTATATTTATGAGTAAAATTAATTTCTCAATTATATTTTAAACGAGGGGCTTAACAGTTGACTCTCGTGTCCCATTTCTCTGCTTCTAAATCTTCAAGTTTGGCTCCCATCTATTGAGTATGACCAAATACTAACTTCAGAAAATGTTAGTTATGGATATGCGTATGAACGAATGTTTGCCTCGAAACTTTTTTTTTTAATTGTCTACTTAATTTATCGGAGTTTTGCCCTAATTATATCAGGATTCGACCCGCGTCACGCAGCTGGCTATGGTAGATGAATCTCCCAACGAAAATTTTTTATATACGCTAAGGTTTGAACTCGAGACCTTGCTTAAATGATACTGAACTGCTTACTACTCGGACTAAACCCTGTTAGTTATTTGCCTCGAAACTTGAATTGGACCGCTTGTCCCCTCCACTTTCATTGGACTATTGGCCCAACAACAACTTCTATCCTGACAAATTCAAATTTTTTATATTTTTTTTGGTATAAAAATTTTTAGAAAAATGTTAGGCTCACCCACGATTTAAAGGCAGGGTAAAAATTTTCTTCTTCCTAGGCGATACTAATGTCAAGTAGGGAGAGTCATCTATTACTCTCAAACATAAACCTAAACACCTAGGAGTTATGATGCCTCCCCAAATATCACGACTGGAACTATACTAAAGTAGTACTCCTCAGGGTTCAAATACACTCTAAATGGTCACATGTCTCACCTCTTCGCCATTTGAACCCATACACAATGGGTAATTCAGACGCTTTAAAATTCATATTTTTTTCCTATATCTATTTGATCTAGACAAATTCAAGCATTATCCACCTAATTAGGGATAATTTTTTTTTTTATAATATTTTTGGCATTCATACAAACTTACTAAAAACATCATAATTAAGTGGCTAAAGTCTATTATATTTAGACTAATATTTATTGATTTAAATCTAGTTTAGAAAAGTATCTATATTTAGTAGTTAATGATATTTTAAGTAAGATTACATTAAAAAGAAATACATGTGTTAACAAAATAAAATAAAATTCTAAATCTAAGACGATTAAAAAGTATTCTTAAAAATTAATTATAAATATTAATTCAAAACTTTACAAACAAAAATCTCAATTATAAATTTAGAATTATACTTAAAACTTAAATACTTTATTTATAATTAATTTCTTTTGCTGAAAAAAATACCTTACTTATAATTGAAATTTCTAAATTTGTAATTATTTAGATTACAACCCATTTTTCAGAAAAAAGTTGTCCAAAACCTAAAATATCATCACTTCTACATTTTAAGTCCTTCCTTATAGTTTAACAACACGAAACGTTTACATTTTGATTGATAACATATCACCTTTGTTTTCTCACATTTATGTTTTAGTAATATTTTTTTTGGATCATATGCAATTTGTATTTTATACATAAATGTTCTTATGTATTGATACATTTTTAATTAAATATTATTTTTTAGAGTTCTACGTAAATACTTTTATATGTTTTTATTAAATTATAATGTTGTCATGATTGGGCTAACTCCTATTCAATTATAATTGAATCGTGTCCCAACTAGTATAATGATTAGCCTATTTTTGAGTATTTTAATTTAGATATCTCTATAAATAATATTTTATTTAGACACTAAAATACTCAAATTTAAATGTGTGAGGAGTAAAATATTTAAAATTGTTACACAATAAATATATTTATTATATACAAAACAGTTTAAATAATTTTTTATTACCAAAATTTGCTGTCACTAAATTATTACCGTTCTTCATGTTAGAGAGAGGAAAGAAAAAACTTCCAAGATATGCTCTTGACAAGGTGGCCCACGTTATTTATATTTAAGCCTCAATATTACTTCCTCTGTCTACGGAGGGAGCTTTGAGTTGAGAAACAGACATAAGCAACTTAGCTCCATTACAGTGCACACGTTAATTAATTTAAATAAATGTAAAAAGAATGAGACAGCCTGCATTTACGAATTTGCCCTTTTCATTCCATTCAAACATCTGATGTAGTACACACATCTAGTCTACATCATCAACAACCTATAGAAACCCCTTACTTCTGTCATTTTTCAGGGAAACTCTAATCCCACCTACCTACAACATATCACCCAGTGAAATCTGATACCAAAAAAAAAAAAAAACTCAAGGAGATTCTGATTCTCTCTCATTCGTAACCCTAAATAGCCCAACGGTGAAGAGAACCCCCGCGAAATTTTCACAAAACTACATAAGCGATTTCAACGATCTTGCCTTCACTGGCTTCCTCATTCGCTTCTTCCCGCTTTCTCCATTATTCCCTTCTTCTACTTCGTCATCATAATCTCCTTCAACTTCATCGTCATCGTCGTATGCGTAATCAAATCCCCCGGTATCAATCTGCGAAGACGAGCAATGACTCTGAATTGTAGCGCCATTTGCTTCAGTTATCGTCGAATCTTCGCCTGATACTTTCCTTTTAACCTCATTCTTATTATTCAATCCTCCATTTCTGCCCCCTCTCCGATTTCCCCACTGTGGACCAAACCCAGAATAATAGTAGAATTCGTCTGGGTTCGAAGTCCCCGACGGAGGCTTCTTTGAATTCTGAGCTCTTGTGCGGCGAGCTCCGGCCAATCCGACCGCCTTCTTCGACCTCCTTGAAGATAACTTGTCGTGCTCGTAGATGGAATGCCCTTGCTTCTTAGCTTCGTTATGCTTGTATTGCCCACATGATGTCGTCTCGTTCTCCTCATCGGCTTTGTGATCCAGCTGTACAATTCCATTCTGCTCGCTCATGTCGTCATTATCGGGGACGACCACGTTTACAATTCCATTCTGCTCGCTCATGTCGTCATTATCGGGGACGACCACGTTCTGTATATTTGGCGGGGAATTCAGTTCCGTGTCCATCGTCGGCGAGGCAACACTACATTTTACACAAGCAATCCAAGGCCATATTTCAAGTTTAGGGATGAAATTTAGGAGAATTGTTTTGTATTACTTTGATAATGTCGAAGCAAGGATGCAAACCCTAGTAATGCTGGAGAAGATAAAGCGAAGAATCAACAAATGGGTTACTTACCTCTCAACAGCTCTACCAGAATAATTGCCCGCGCTGCCATTTGCATTTCCCCCGAAGCTATCGTCTTCTTCATATCCAAACTGGGGAAAAAGCGAAAAACGAAGCCCAGGAGAAATAGTGAGAGGTGAGGGACGTTTATTAGGCTGATTGGGAGTTAGAAGCAATAGATGGGAGCAAACGAGAAGAATTTGGGGCCTACGAAGAACCCTAATGTAGAGAATAAAAACCTTAATAATGAAATGGAGGGAGAAGGTGGGCGATAACGAAGCATCTGCAGAGAAATAAGAGATTGAGTTAGAGACGGACCTGAATTAGGTCGGAGCCGAAGGGGATCACATCCCATGGCGACTGGTTCAACTGGCACACGAGGGGCTGAAGCTTCTCGATCGACACCGAACCACCAAGCTTGGCGTTCTTGCGGATCCTCATGGAGATAAATACAGATGTAGATATATATTATTCACTGAGGATGAAGAAGAAGTGGATCAAAGAAAAGTGAGTTTCGTCTAGTTGTTTCGATCTCTCGTCTCTACTCTCTCTCGGCCTCTCTGCTCGGGGAGAGGGAGAGAGAGGAAGAGAGGTGAGTTTGGTTTCGGTTAGTTTCGCAGATCTCACCCACAGACCACAGTCACACGGGCTCGATATTCAAGCTCTTCATCAATACTACTCAATATAAAATTCCATATTTGATATGCATTCAATATATAATAAAAATTCTTGCAACAGATACTATTTATTAGTCATGAATAATTATGTGACTTTTTTTGTCAAACTGGTGGTTCAATGTATCAAAAAACTATGTCTAATTATATTAAGTTTAATAAAAATTAATAAATTAATTTAATTTAATTATTTTTATTTTCTGACTGATTATTTTATAGGGACATTTAAAGATGGAATTCAATTGAATGTATTTTTAGTAATTAAATATTGAGTTTGAGCATTACATATAAAAAAAATAATTGCATCATTTGTAAGTAGTTAAAATTAAAAATATGGTTTGATATAGATTTTATATTTGATACTTACATTTTGCTCATACTATAAAAATAGTAGCAATAAAATAAAAATGCAAAATTGGTCTGATTGTTAGTAAGGATGCTAATTAATCACTCCCGGCCCAAAAAGCGTATGTTTCCCTTTGTCACTAGATAGATAATGTGATTCTCTTCAGTTTGTTTTTTCCCAACCATTCTTCTCTTTACCTTTTGAAAATATATTATTTAGAGATTTTATAAAAAATAATTAATTATTTTAAAATTTAATGATAATTGAGTAACTTATAATAACCAATCACATAATAAAAAATAACTGCTCACTTACCATTGTGATATTTTAAGATTAAATCTCTTCCATAGGATTTCTGAATATTTTTTCATATACTCTCATGTGATTTGAAAAATAAATGAATGTAACTAATTTTAATAATAAATTTCATTAAAAATAAATCAAATTTAGAGATGCAATTAATACTTTAAAATATTTAAATTGATATAATTTTACTTTTTTACTAATAGAAATATAAACTTTTGTCTTATCCATACCAAAATCTTTTTTACTGTGACATATCATAATTTAAAAGGTTATATATATAATTTTATTTTAAAAAAACCATTTAAAATAATATTATATATGTATCATTTTAAAAAATATATATCAAAATAAAAAAATTATGTATATAAATCAGATATAAATTTATGTTTCTTTTAGTAAAGAGATAAAATTATTTTAAAATTAATTTGAGGTACTAATTATTTTTTAAAATATGTTATATTTATAGAGATTTTCGGAGTTTTTATTTTGATATATTTGATTGCATTGATATTTATTTATAATTAAGTCACAGTATTTTTTAAGATAAATCTGAAAAATTAAATATCCATACATGAAGTCAATGGGACGTTAATATGAATGAATATGTTTTAGACGGAATCCAGAAAAAACTCTGGCGAACAAAGTGTACGGTGAAGGGCATTTTAGTCAGACAAGCGATTGTGCGGGCCAGTTATATAATGTTACATTCTCTGTACATGACGGGAACGCAACATTTTCCAGTTGTCCAACCCCAATCTGATGAGGAACGTGCGGGACACGCGCCAGCGGAACAGGACTACAGGAGGGCAGGTGGGGCCCACTATACTTGGAGGCGTGGAGGGTCCCTTGCGGCTGTAGTATTTTGTTTTCTCATATTTTTATATAAAAAATATTAATTTGTTTGAATATTAAAAAAATATTAATTTTTAATATATGTTTTTTTTTTGTCGAATAATACGGGGTTAATATATGTTTTTAATTACTGGAACCGATATAGTAAGCGATGAGAGGTAATCGGTGTTTACTCGGCTTTCTTTGATTGTGAATGCTTTTTTTCTTGGGAGAATTAGAGTCTAGGAACTATAGGAGAAAATATTTATCAAAAAGGACCATACAAATTTTATTTATTTTAAAGGACCAATTGTTTTTTTTTTAAATATTTACTTTAAAATACTAAATTACCCATGTACGTTCTCCTAGGTTCACTCTCAGATTCCTCGTTGTCGATGGCTTCCCCTATCGATTCCATCACTAATAAGCTCTCCAAACTTCGCATCAATAACAAAATCACTTCTTCTCCAAACCTCCAAAAGAATCTTCACCTTCCGTTGCCGAAACAGGTAGGGCTTTTATGAAATGTTTCTATGCAACAATGGTGTGTTGACAATTCGCCATTGGTTAGACATTAAAATTATTCTTCTCTTTGCTTTGGAAGAACTTGATCATGTTGCTCTTTTCCTAATGACCAAGGGACGCCTTTGCTTGTTCATTTCTTTAAAATTTTGTTCATCATTTTCCCACCATGTATGTCTGAAAGGTTAGAAACAGAGGCTCTCCTTCAGTTCAAGAAGCATTTAAAGGACCATTTGTATTTTTTGGCTTCCTGGACAGATTCAGAGTATCCCTGTGAATTCAATGGAATTACTTGTGATAGAATTTCTGGGAAAGTCATAGAAGTTTCGCTGGAAACTAAGCCACTTTCTAGGGAGATTTTCCCATCAATTTTTGCTCTCCAGAACCTCCGAGTTCTGTCACTTGCATCAAAGTTTATCTCTGGGAAGCTTCCATTTGAAATAAGCAACTGCAGTAACCTTAAAAATTTGAAATAAATTAAGTTTGGCCCTTCAAGGTACTTTGGAGGAAGGAGTAGGCACTAGTTTTAGTTGAAGCTTAATATATTTAATTCCAATTGAGATGGAGATTTGTTGATGTGGCTGGAATATTATAACAACAAAAATAGTGGTTACTGTATCTTTTGAGTCATTTCTTGGCATATTAATGTGTTGCAATAATTTCTATCGTGAGTAGTCCAGTCAAGTTTCTTTCATTTCGGTCGAGTCCTATAGATAGCCTAAGAAAGTCATATACCATCAGTTTACTTTTAGATTTCTTCATTTCATATAGGTCTAGTTCATGGCTAATTAAAGCCTCATATGGATAAATGGCTGCAAATAACTGCACTCCCTTGCAATTTTTGAAGCAGTCACAGGTCACAACAAGAAAATGAGCATATGTCCATAAAAGGGGGTTGTGGGTATGGAAATAGGCAAGACAAGAAGTGTCAATTATTTTTTTTTTCCACCAAAAAGGTATATTTTAGAGAGGTATTGGAAATGTTTGGCATGCAAAATGTAAAACATCTGAGGATGCTATTAGCTTCTCAATTTAGGATGTTCAAGTTCATGTCACCATTAAGTTTTCTTGCAAAAAATTTTTGCTGCAGAAATTTCTTTTATGGCCCAACTGGTACCTATTTAGTTGATCTTGGACTTTTTACTTGCTACAATTAACATATCATGGTAAACACTTTTATTGATAAAAAGTTTGATGAGCTTATTCCTCTCTTTCTCCGCCAATGTGGTTTGATGCTAAATAAATGGTAGGACTTGTTTTTCTTTCCCGTCATCAAGGATATAGTTGCTCTATTGCATCCATCCATGGAGAACAAGTATACTGAATATTTCTTAAATGTGTTTTTCTAGAATCTCTATAATGCATTCTGCATATATATAATTTTAGGTATTGAATTTTACCAAGAAGTGGCAAGTAAAATGGATCAATTTTCTTAAGTTTGCCCGAGTAGATAATTTACCATCCCTCTTTAGAATCCATGAACTATGTTTCATGGTCTAGGAAAAATGCAGTAGAAACAGCACAATCATCACTTATTTTATGTAAAAATGCTTGGCATTCCAAGAGCTTCGTGGACATTTTTCTAGTGCGTGTTTTCTACCTGAGTTGCAGGTGTTTATGAAAGGAGTGTGATTCTGCTCTATATCATAAGCCATGATTAAATAAGGTTCTTTCAATTATGCTGATTGATGCATGATTCTCATCGGCTGTATTATTTCTTTTGCAGGTGGATATAACTGCTGATCACCAAATAATTTACGGTGCTGACTGGGACACATTCTTTCAACATTGCATAGCATGTAATCTTCCACCTACATAATCAACGTTGCAATTCACAATCATCTTATTGGTGCTATTCCTTAAAAATGTGTACCCAAATTTGTGCGCAATGCTATATCTGTATAGTGCTTGCCTAAAATCAACTGCCTCATAAAAAATTTGTCCACCTCCCACAATTAATTCACTCCATTTTGCTGAATTTGGCACAGGTATTGGTGCAGGGCCCCTCTGAATTGTTGGAGGCACAGCAATAATATTCTAACTCAAGGGAAATGCAATTTGTAAATGTCCTAATTGTGATGATTGAGCACCACACCTACAATAATCATTTCAAAATTATTTATTATATGCACCGGTATTAACGTATGTCAAAGTTATACTACATAAATACATAGTATTATAAAATAACTTCTTACCGTGATGTTGATTGGCTTATTATTCTACTATAATCTTTATCAATAATGTACAAATGGGCATTTCCTTCATTGTATTTTATCAATTGGTTTACTCCATCATCATCAATAAGGTCTATAAGCTGCCTATTATTTGTGTGTTCAACTGGCGAAAGGTAAAACATGCGACTATTTAACACGTGGAGAGATATCCTAGTTCCTGAGTGCCTAAATTTACGCCTGAGGGTAATAGATGGCTCGCCTTGCCTGACATTGATATAACTTAAAAAAAAGGGAGATTTCGTCCTGCCTTTAGACCGTGGGTGAGCTCAAAAAATTTTATATAAAAAAAAATGGGTCTATAAGCTGAGAACAACTTCAAAGTATATTTAAACCTCTTCCCATTTATTTCTTCCCTAAAGTAAGATGATATTACGGTTCTTAGTTCTATCAATGATAGACCGTGCTCAATCATTTTGTTTATTATTCTCCCTCCATCATAGCATAGCACTCCTGTTGATTGATTAATAATTTGTCCACCTATATAAAAGTAACAAAAAATCTCCCATGAATGCTTGCAATTCATTATTTTCAAGCTTATAATTGTTCAGCCAATTTCCCAATGAATAAATTACAAATACAAGATATTAAATCAATTCCAAAAACATAAATCTAATAACAAAATAAAAGGAGAAATTTGTTCACACAGGTAGCAAACTAATTTACAAACATAAATAATAAAATGAGTAGCTAGAAAAGAATGAACAAAAGAAAATCAAGCCAAAAAGGTGAGATTTTTTAATCACTTAATATATATATATATATATAGGAACTTGCATAAGATATGCTTAAAGAATTTTATTTTTTCTAGTAATTCTTAGAAAGTTTTATATATTTTGAAATAAGCCCTTAAAAATTTTTTCTTTTTAAGAGAAAGGGACTAATGATGCTTTTTGCCTGAAAGTGCAGGTCTGTACGGGTATGCTGATGTGGCTACTGGCTAGAGACTAAGGGCCCCATTGTGGCCAAGTCCAACCAAACAACCATGACTTCTCTGTATTGCAGTTTTGAATTATTAATAAAATTCAGTCTTCTATTACAAAATTATGTTTCAAAACATTTCGTGTTTCTTTGTGATTAATTTAATTTTTACATTTGTGTCATAGTCAATTAAAATTAGGAAAAATCACTACGAAAAAAATGTAATTACAAAAGTTTTTACAACAAATGAGCGGCTATTATCGTTAAAAAATTTTAACTTTTTAATGATTACATTATTTTTTGACACTTCATTGTGATTTTTACGTATGTGATTCTGAAAATCCCCCATGGAAGAGTAAGCTATCCGTAGCTCAAGCTGTCCCCGTTTCGGAATTGGTGGGTCATGGGTTAAGTGTTAAACGGGTCATCCCAAGAAATGGAAGTGGGCCAATTTTGAGCTGTCATAATAAATGGACCGTTGCATAAGCCCAGCTGATATAATTAAAAACATGATTAGCAACATAATTTGCTTGATTTGGGGCGTCTTCAACGCCATCAACACAGCTGGGAGTTACTTGGAAGGAAAGTGCAGTCTCAGTTGCTAGAAGAATCCTTGGCCAAGTCTATTTTAAGTTATATACCAGCATATCTAATGCAAGTGTCTAAGATCCCAGTCTCCATTTGTCAGGAAGTGGAGAGATTGCAAAGAAATTTTATATGGAGGAACAATCAAAGTAATCATGGTTTTCATCCTATTGGATGTGATCAGATTGTGAGACCTAAATTATATGGTAGGTTAGGTTTCAAGAAGTTACAATCTTTTAATTGTGCTTGTGGAGCCAAAATAGCTTGGAAGCTAGTAAATGGAGATAAAGGATTGTGGGTAGATGTGTTATTTCACAAATACATGTTGAGAAATGAAGAGAACTTACTGGATGGATACGAGAAAAGGAGATTATGCTCTATGGAAGTTCATCGCACAACAACAGGAAATAGTGAAATTAGGTATAAGATGGCAGATTAGAAATGGGCAGTTGGTTAACTTTTTTACTGATAAATGGCTTTTCCTTGATAAAAGTTTGAAGGAGATATGTCTTTGCCCGTTAACATGTGAAGAAGAAAGCAGTAAAGTGGCAAACTGGGTGGAGGCTAGGTCTTGGGATTACCAAAAACTTGCGGGTCTCATACCAAGTCATGGTTTTCAAAGATTAAGAAGTATGATACCAGCTGTGGAAGAGGCGGGTAATGACGTAATGCTATGGAATGCTACAAATGAGGGCATATTCACCATTAAAAGTGTCTATTATCTTATTGAGAAGCAATCAGAAAATAATTTTAGCTCTGTTTACAAAGACATTTGGAAGTGGAAGGGTGCAGAACGTGTCAGGGTCTTTACATTCAATAATCGTCTTCCAACAAATGCTTGGAGAAGCATGTGGTCTTCATCGAACTCGCTATGTCAATTCTGTAATACGGATACAGAGGATATTTTGAATATTCTGCGTGATTTTTCTTATGCTGCTCATCTTTGGCGTAGATTAATTTGTCCCATATTTTATCCTTCTTTTTTTATAGCTTCCTTAAGAGACTTGTTTGCTTTAAATCTTAAAAGGGACTTAGGGATTGATGATATATAGTGGTAATTGGAGTCTTATCTAGGGGGTCACAATTTGGAATTTGTGGAAGTGGAGGAATAATTTTGCATTTAATCAGGATTTCTTGAAACCATTAGACCCGTATCTGGTGATTATGAAAACTTGAAAAGGGTTAGTGCAGATTCAACAAACTCCTTTTGATAGTGATTCGGCTTTAACAAATTCATTGGTTTGGAGGCCCCCGCTTTCAGGATGGGTCAAATTACATGTCGATGGAGCTTTCAGTAAATCTCAGAACAGGACTGGCTGTGGTGCAATTATTCGAGACTATTATGGGAGTTGGATTGCTGGATTTACAGCTTAGTTGGGTTCATGTAGTGTTTTGAAAGCGGAATAGTGGGCTGTATATAAAAGGGCTAAAACTAGCTTGGGATTTAGAAATTAAAAAGATTATTGCTAAGAATATTGTTGACATGTTATCGAATTTGAGAGGAGACATATACAGTTTATTACTAGCTCGAATACAGATTCTGTTACAATCATCATGAGAATTGAAACTACAACATATATCTAGAAATCAGAAAAGATTGGCGAATGTTCTTGCAAAAGGGAGTTTGAATGCCACATGGATATTGTATAATTGTCCTGCACATCTAAGGTAGCTGATTGTGAATTAGTGTGTGGGAGTTAATCTCAATGTAATTTAATTCCTTGTTATTTGGGCGTTTAGCCCTCTCTTTTAACACAAAAACACACACACACAGAGCTGGGAGTTGGGGTTCTGGTCGTATTCAAGTTTCAGGGCCAGCGCTAAATCTGAATTGCCCATGGTTCAAAGTTCAAACGGCTCTTCTTATTCCAGATTCCGGGTCCCAAATGCAATTTGAAAGAAGCTTTATATATATAGAGAGAGAAAGAGAGAACAAGCACTGGTATTACTATTTAATTATAAAGCTCCATCAATATCAAAGTATCACAAACTAACCTAAACTCCAAAACTCGTATTAGTCCAGACGAAATCAAAATTTAAAATCACGTCTTCCATCATTGAAGTTAAGCAGAAACAAATTGACAAAATGATTAATCTCCAGACTGAAGCTTCTTTTTCTCTCATGCAACCAAGCCATGTTTTGCCACGTATTGCCAAGTTCAGCACCATGCATCTTTATAATCTGGGCTGCCTGCAGCAGAATATCTTGTTCTGTAGAGTACAACTCATCTTACGCTGCACAAACAAAAACATGAGACAGATGAGAGTGGAATTTGGTATTGAAGATAAATGAAGTATAGGTAAATACGAAGATACCTATGGCATCTTCCATATTGTTCATATCAGCGTGCTAATTAGTCTAATTTCTCATAAATAATGTTAAGTAAAAATTGTTAAATAATAATTAATGAAACGGATTTGCATAGCTTCTAATAAGAATAAAATGAATTTGTTCTAGGGATGGGAATGCAGGAGGTACCATGTGTTTGACGTTGTATCCAACAGTCAATTCTGCATATGAACTTTCAATGTGCGTCAAGTAACAGTAAGGAACCTCTTTCTCTAAGAAAACCTTAGCATTTGCTCTTAGCATGCTCTTGATGTCATTTGATATCCTGGGAATTTTATTTATATCCTCAATTCGCAAAGGAATGTTAGATATGATGGCACGGCATTGAGCACGAGACTTATTCACTATTACCTACACATTTTGCATGGAAAAGAAAAGCAGCAACCTGCAACAAGTCAATTAATGACATACTTTTATCGTATCTCCAACTGTAAAGGGCTTAGAAAACTAAGCAGATTCAACTAGCTGCTAATACTTACCTCCTATACCACCAATATTTATAATAGATTGCACAGCCACACCACAAGCCTCAGCTAAAGCCATCATACCAATCACAAATAGAACAACAGATGATATTTTGTTTAGAGTGAGCAATTTATCTTGATCAAGCCCGAGTAAATTTTGAGCAGACAAAAATACGTGCCAAGACATTTGGTTTACATCGATATAAAAACCACACAAAGGAAAAGATCACTGCACTCCTCCAAGCCTGTGAAAGGTATTTTGAGGCCACAGTTGTTGGAGCTACCAGAACACCACTGAAAATCCAAAGTTATCTGTCACAAAGTAGGAAATATAATGCAACCACAGAAATTCAAGCATGATAAAAACACCCTTAAATGGAAATATGCCACAGGATGCCATGAAGGTAACCAAATATCTCACTGGATCCTCCAAAGAACCCCAAAAACTTTTCTCATAAGGAACCTGCTCCACAGATGTGCTTCCTGGAAATATTGCAGCAGGACCTTGCATAGCATATTTGTGAAATTTCCTTAAAATCCGAGGCATCACAATCCATGCTATAAGTGTGGCAGTCATTGTACCGCCAACTGGAATAACACCACCATTAAGGTATGGATGTGAGTCGAGCAACTGTTGAGCATATGGAGTCAACTCATCAGAGGCTTCTTTAACCTTTTGTGCAGAATATGTTGCTGTCTCTACTGCACTCTGCCAAGCATCTTTGATTTTATCTGCCAATCACTGGTACCGATAGAATCACTGCTGGCATTCATGTCACTTGCCGCAGAATTAGATGGAAAATCATTGCTCCCATCTCTACTTCCTTTGCCACTCAGAGATGACGAATATGATCTATGATTGAACAAGAGGGTCATTGAAGGTGAAGCAGAAGGAAGAACGTTATGGAATAAAAAAGTAGAAAATTTAGGATAAATAAGCCCCAGGTTTGGTGGTGAAGAGGTTGCTGTTTCCAGAAGTCATGGTTCTAAACTGGTTCTTGGCAAAATTTTCAGGTAACTGCAACTCTCTTTTGGAATAAGCTTGACTGAATGAATTACTCAGAAATCTTAAGTCAATGCAATCCCCACATCTTGTAAGGTTCATGATACGTTGATTTGGCTGAACTAATTCCACGTTAAAAGAACCCTTAGCTGAATATTTCTGGAGACGCTTCAGATAGGAACACCTCGCTCCGGCCATTATATCGATTTAGGATAGTAAAGAAGTCAACAGAGACATCTTTTGAAATCAAATAATCACCACCAACTCCAAGAAGCTATCGTGATTCTAGAGTGACCCAATATGTAAATTTCAGAATACGTAATTCAGCTAAGTGCGCAGTTTTCAGTAATCCAACAAGGCAAGTACGAAGAGAAATTCCGAAACATCCAATCAATTATTTCCAGAGTTTGGTATTCAAGAGAGTGCTGTTTTCTGAAGTTCTAGTTATAAACTGGTTCTTAGCAAAAATTTCAGTTCTTTTAAGGTTCGTAATATGGCGGCTTGGTTGAATTGACTCAGTTCAAACAACACTTGGCTGAAAATTTCTGGAGACCTTTCAGACAGGAAAACCTCACTCTGACCATTATCTCAATTCAGCATTAATGTAAAGAGTGACTCAATCTGCAGATTCCAGAATACATGATTCAGCTAAGTACTCTCAGCTTTCAGTAATCCAACAAGGCAAGTACAAAAGTACAAAAGTACAAAAGTTCAGGATCATTCAATATGATCTTACAATCATTATACATTTTCTTTCCAGTTAGCGCAATGCAGCTAAAACACATTATACATTTGTATACGGTATTGTTTGTAAACAGAGTTAAGAAAATGTAACACATTTTGTAAGGGAGACTTTGTTATGGTCATACTAAGCTAATGGAATCTGACTCGTAATAGTCTGTGTAAAGTCACAGTTGAGCTTACAAATATATATATATATATATATATCATTGACTACAACACATAGATCACTCTAAATATGGAAGAAGAAGAACATGCAGAGGAAGATGAAGATCAACTCAGAGAGAAGAGACAAGAAGTCAACGGGAACAGGAGAAGAGAAGTCAATGGGAAGGATCTTCACTTCAGAGAGAAAATTAGCAGCTTTCTTCTACCACCTATATATATATATATATATATTCTAATAACTCTTTCCAAGTAAGTCAACATTAGTTAACAATTACATCTTCTGGCCCATTAATCCCCGTTCATATTATTATTATGAAGTCAAGTGCATCATTACAGCGAATTTATGGCAATAATTCTTTGAAATAAAATATATTTTTTCCTCCGAACAAGTCTATAATATATTTATTCATTCTATACGGAAGGAATTGAAAACAACTAACTTTAACCTTAGGCTTGGGGAGCTTCATTGATTGAGTAGTTACACAAGAACCAAGAAGAAAACAGATTAAAAGAACAGATAGGTACGCAAAATGGTTTGGAGGAGACTTGTGAGTCCCAACCCAACGGAGTTATTCCACATTTATGCTTTTATGAGCGAAAGCAAGCAAGAATCTAGGCTGTGCTTGTCATGAAACACGTCCGGCTCCTCTGTTTTGCTTTCCCCTCCCCCTTCTTTTAACCATTTTGTATTTTAATTTCTACAGTATAATCTTTCCACTCTCATAGAGTTTATATATTTTAGCTTGTAAAATTGTAAAAATATGAAAAAAGTTATGCCATCGTCCCAACATAAACAGGGATATTGCGTGCTTGAGAGAGAATCTGCTTCTGTTGCCCTCTTGAAGAAAAATTAAAGATTCCATGAAGGATGAGAATCTCATAATGGTTGTCTTTAAATCGAAGCTCACTCATTTTTCTTTATTTTATTCTTCTCTTTCTTTCTTATCTTCTATGTAGCAACTACATAGTATATTCGGAGACTATATTCCACTGTTAGCAAATATTATTTTAATCTAAGACATATTTAACTATATTTTGATTAGATTAAAAAAATTAATTAATATGATATGATTTTTCTAAAAACTCTCTATTCATCTAACTTAATACCCTCCATCCTTCTCTTACTTGATTATTGTCGAGGAAGTATCAATAAGGGTAATTTGAAAAAAAATTGATTAATATAGGAAATAGATCTT
The DNA here is from genome assembly GCA_037074615.1 of Leucaena leucocephala. NCBI lineage: Eukaryota > Viridiplantae > Streptophyta > Magnoliopsida > Fabales > Fabaceae > Leucaena > Leucaena leucocephala. The sequence continues at coordinate 372,462 of CM073552.1, forward strand.
ATATTTAGAATCAAGATCAACTCCCAAATTAAATCCTATATTAAGGATTAGAGGAGTAATATTGATCAGTTTTTTCTAAACTAATTTATTTAACTTATAAACTAATATATACTCTAATATTATATATGAGTATCTTAGAAAAGTTATGTTTAATTTATTATAATTAACTAATTTATTTAATTTTTTTAATTTATTTAAAATTAAGTAGCAGATAAGTGCATAATGTGTGACCCTTTTCTATCAAAGTAGGATCATTGATAACTTTGTCTAGACACCAATACTAGGTACGAATGCATCAAAGCATGGCAAAAGTCTCATTTGGAGCTTATATTACAAGAAAGATATAGGGAAACAAAATTACAAGAAAGACATTTTAAAAAATTTCTGATTTACTACTTATTAAAATTACACAATCATAACATATCCCAAGTTGCATCATCAAAGTCTTTGAGATGTTACTCGGAATCATAAGACATGTGACGCCAAGGGTGGCCAAGTTGACCACCATGCTTCTTAATAATCTCAACTACTTCCATCAGTATATCTTGTTCCGCACTATACATCTCATCTTTGCCCTGTACCAAAATAAACACACACTTGATGATGAATATGTTAAAATTGTCTTAAACAAATACATTACATGACATGAAATTGTTGCAGAGGTACGTACCATGTACTTGATGTTGTATCCAATAGTCAACTGTGCAAATGATCTTTCAATGCGTGACAGATAACAATAAGGGGCCTCTTTTCCTAAGAAAACCTTTGTCTTTGTTTTTAGCATTCTCTTTATATCTTCTGATATTCTGGGAATTCTACTCAAATTTTCAATCCCCAGAGGAATTTTAGATGTGATGGCGCAATATTCAGCGCGAGACTTGTTCACAATCACCTAAACATTGCATGAATAAGTAGACAATGATCTCAAAATCATTTCTTTTTTACTGAGAAGAAAGCAGAATTATAGCATGATGGATCAAGTGAGAACAGAGGAAAGCAATACCTGGCTGGAAAAAAGTGAGTTTGGCACTACAACAGGGAACTTGTCAGCATTCAGCAATGATGTAGTTGTAAGTCCCATTTCCACCACTTCTCCCTCTACCGTTCCAGCCTACAATTATTAATTCAATTCCTCAGAAAAATTATCAGATAAATAAATATTATACAATGTATCAAACTAAACAGTCTCATTCTGTAGCATTTATTAGGCGCTACCTAACATTAGGTGGCACTGGCTTCGGTAGAGTTTGAAAAACCCTACCAACTCAGGAAAAAAAAGAAGCGCTATCACTCCTTTTTTTTTCTGTAGTAGTGTATCAAGAGTGTACAGAACTCACATCAGTGACATGCTTAAGAAAAACGGTAAGTTGCAGCAAGTCAATGAATGACATACTTCGATTATATCTCCAACTGTGAAGGGCTCTGAAAACTGCATAGACAGCCCACTAAATACATTGCCAAGGATGTCTTTGGTAGCAAAAGCAGTGGCAACTCCTACAAAATAAAGATCCAAAACTTTGTCGTGTGACAAGAATATTAAAATTTTTTAATCCTGCAGATTTGATTGACTATCATGTTTCAAGAAAAAAATATAATAATAAAAAAGTCTCACAAAAAGTGAACCATATACAATAAAAAAATTCGGTATAAGAAATAATAATAAGTCTATGCAAACTCACTTATTTTGAGATTTTTTAATAATTATATTTATTCTTTAAAATCTCATTGTGATTTTCCCATATTTATACATACCTCCTATGCCACCAACAGTTACAATAGATTGTACAGCGACGCCGCAAGCCTCGGCCAAAGCCATTATACCAATCACAAATAGACCAACAGATGAGACTTTGTGTAGAGCAAGCAATTTATCTTGACCAAGCCCTAGAAAACTTTGCCCAGACGAAATGTGCCCAAACGTATTTGTTTTCCACTGATGCAAAAACCACACAAATGAAAGGATCACAGCACCCCTCCAAGCCTGTGCGAGGTGTGAGGCTAAAGTTGTTGGAGCTACCATCACACAACTGCAAATCAAAGTTACTTTGTCAGATGTCCTATCAAACTGACTTAAGCTATTTTGATGGAAATAAAGTCACTAACATCTGTGAGAATGCCATGAAGGTGACCAAATATCTCACTGGATCCTCTAAAGCACCCCAAAAGCTTTTCTCATAAGGAACTTCTTCTCCAGATATACTTCCTTCCAGAAGTATTGCAGCAGGACTTTGCATTGAATACTTGTGAAGTTTCCTCAGAATCCGAGGCATCACGATCCATGCTATCAGAGCGGCTGTCAATGTACCACCTACTGGAATAACCAGGTTGTAAATATAGAGAGTAAACCCATCGGAGGCTTCTTCAACCTTTTCTGCACAATGTATTACTTTCTCTACTGCATTCTTCCGATAATCTTTGATTTTCTCAGGCCAATCACTTGTACCAACAGAAGTCGTTGAAGCAGAAGGAAGAGCATTATGGAAACGAACGAAAATGGAAAATTTAGGAGAGAAAGAAGAAGCATTGGGTTTGGTATTGAAGAGCTTGGTGTTTTCAGAAGTGAAAGTTGTTCTACAATGGTTCTTGGAAAATGCTTTGGAATAGGCTTGAATCAATGAAGTACCTGGAATTATTGCATGAATGCGATCAGCATATGTTGTAAGGTTCATGATATAGTGATGTGGTTGAATTATTAACTCCACGTTCCAAGAGCCCCTTGATTGACGACTTCTAATTATTATTATTATTTTAGCATTACTAAAGAAGTCAACAGGAATAACTTGGACTTGGGGGCTTCTTTGCTTAAACCACGTTTGCAAAATCATTCGGACGAGTCTTGGCCATCAACTAACACAAATAAATACGTTACGTTGCATGAAAGGAAAAGAAAATTAAAGTGACACCACATGAACTACGTTGTTCTTTGACAAAAAGTTTACCTTCAATCCTCTAACTTTATACAAAACTTTACTTTAATCTTTTAAATTTATAAAATATATTTTTAGTCATTTACCTTTAACAAGTAACACCCCATTAGTCTCAAATGATTAATTTTTGTGCCAATCCTTATTATTTTTTAAAATTAAATTTAATATGTTAGTATTTAAAGAATGTTTTGTCTAATAACATTTAAAATTTCAATGTTGTTATTTTTTGCTAATAGCATTAGGGTTATAGGACTGAAAAGATACTTTTTATAATATTAGGAGAGTAAATACATTTTTACGATTTAAACTTTACTTTAGCTTTATTGCTTGACATTGCTCAAATAAGTTGTTACAAGTGAAATTTGAACAACGTAACCAGCATATGGTTGTGTTTCAGGTATTATTATTTTTTCAACAGAAAATAATGCCAAAATACATTTTATTTTAACTCCGAAGTCTTTTTGTGGTGATGATCAATACAGATATAAAAATTATAGAGGTTCTACTCAGTATTGCTTATAAGCGCCGTGTGAACAATGTATATACGACCCTATACGCTAGCTTTCTTTTAAGTGTTGTGTCAACTTTGTCAACTGCCCATGAATCTTAGACATGCCTTTCCTCTATAAATACTAGGCGTTTACAACTCCACTCTCTGCATCTTCAAAACCTCTCGCTAAGTTAATTAGAATTACCTTCTCTAACGATCGCACCATGGCAAAAGTAAGACCCTTGTTTGATGATTATATAAGATATGTATTTGTAAATCTCTTCTCCGCATGATTGATTCACAGCCCACGTACTTAATTAAACTTGCATTGTCTAAGCATTCATTCTCTTTGTGTTCACCTTCCATTTTTCAGGCAGTGAAGAAGGTGATAATGTTTTGTGCTATGATGATGGTGGCGTTTGTGAGTTCTGCAGAGAGAGCTGCGAGCCAGACAAGCTCGTTGGAGTATTCTGCTATAAGTTGCAGAGGTCACAGTGCATCACTGGTGGATTTTGGAGGAGTTGGGGACGGCAACACTCCGAATACAAAGGCATTTGAGAGAGCAATCAGTGAACTGAGACGGTACGCATCTGAAGAAGGAGGAGGAGCTCTACTATATGTTCCTGCTGGCAAATGGCTCACTGGCAGTTTCAGCCTCATCAGTCACTTTACTCTCTTTCTCCATAGAGATGCTCATCTTCTTGCTTCTCAGGTCTCCTTCCTACTTTAATTTCTTTTTTTAAAATAAAAAGGGAAGCTCAATGTACAAGGCTCCCACTAGGTGGAGTCTAAGAAGAACAGATATACACAGCCTTAACTTATAAGTGGTTGAAACATTAACCTCTAGGTCATATAGTAACAACCAACTGGTGGGTTAAGGCTCACCATCAATTTCTTTCTTTGAATGTGTTGGAACTCATATTAGTTGGTTAAGATCTTAGGTTAATTAGTTAAAATCTTGTATGAATTAGTTAGTGATCCTAATTGAATAAAGGGTCTAACTTCAACGTGTTGAAGTGTGAAGGGATGTTGTATCCCTACCTAGAGGGAGGGTAACTTAGTATTCACCTCCTGTGTTGCCCCAAAGGGTTTGAGGGTTTGTTGTCTTCATTATCATTTGTTGAGATGATTAACGAAAGGTTTTCAATTATCTTTGTGGTTAATATTTTTCTCCTTTAATCTGCTCAACAGAATGTTTATTGAATTAGTGAGGAGAGAAGAGAGGTGTGAGTATAATTAGATTTTGATGAATGAATGAATGGTTTAGGATATGAAAGAGTGGCCGGTGATGGAAGCATTGCCGTCATACGGAAGAGGAAGAGACGCGGCGGCCGGAAGGTACAGAAGCCTCATCTTCGGAACAAATCTTACCGATCTTATTATCACTGGTACGTCTTATAAGTCTTCATTCTTTCTAACATATTAAAACAACAGTTCAAAGGTTGGTGAATCATTGAATCACATTCCCATTTGCTTTATCCCAATCCCAAGTTTGATGATTTTATCTTATGTGAGTGGTTGTGACACAAGTACATTTCAAACTTTGGCTCATGTTTCGTTCACCTACCTTTGATTCTTGTTCATCATTAATTAATGATTGCACCTCCAACTAACTTTTGCTACAACCGAAAATTATGGATAACCTCAGGTCAAAAGCATGAATTATCACATTTACTTCTCTTAAACTTTGACTTCCCATTTCCAGAATAAGCAGAATATTAAGAAATCAAAATTGTCACGTTTCAAACATCACTCAAGTAAATTGGATTTATTTACTTATAATTAAAAGTAATAATATAGTATGAGTTAATGATAATAGAGGATGAGCTCCAATGTAACAGTTCTATTTAAGATTATGTACATATAGATTCTTCAGACTTTATTAGCGCCCTTCAATGATTTAATGGTAATATAACGAACTTGACGTATTTGGTTTTGTGGTGAGACAGGGGACAATGGGACCATAGACGGACAAGGAGCGTACTGGTGGGCAGAGTTTCGAGGGAACAAGTTAAAATACACTCGCCCTCACCTGATAGAGATCATGTACTCTCAACACTTGCAAATCTCTAATCTGACGCTCCTTAATTCCCCATTCTGGAATCTTCATCCTGTTTATAGCAGGTAATCCAAGTCCCTCCTTGCTTCTCCATTGATGTTCCTCAAAAGTAAAATCTCAAGCTAATAACAACATTTTCAACACTTGACAGCAATATTATTATTCAAGGCCTCACCATCATAGCTCCTGTCAACTCTCCAAATACTGATGGCATCGATCCAGGTGAGTTTTCCCATCAAAAGAAAACAACTTTAATACATAATTTGAATTCATATCTTCCTTTTGATTCATCACCAGATTCTTGCACAAACATGAGAATTGAAGATTGCTACATAATTTCTGGAGATGATTGTGTGGCTGTCAAGAGTGGATGGGACGAGTACGGCATAAAGTTCGCATGGCCTACCAAACAACTAATCGTGAGACGGCTTACGTGTACTTCTCCTTATTCGGCCGCCATCGCCTTTGGAAGCGAGATGTCAGGAGGCATCCAAGATGTCAGAATCGAGGATCTCACGGCCATCAGAACAGAATCTGGGATCAAAATTAAAACAGCTGTAGGACGAGGAGGGTATGTCAAGGACATATACGTCAGGAGAATGAACATGCACACCATGAAATGGGTATTCTTTATGACTGGTGATTATGGTTCTAATGCTGATAACAACTTTGATCCTAAGGCCTTACCTCAGATCAAAGGCATTCATTACAGAGATATAGTGGCTCAGGATGTCACCACCGCAGCTCTGTTGCATGGCATTTCCGGTGACCTCTTCACCGGAATCTGCATCTCCAACGTGACAATCGGAATGGCAGCTGGCGCAAAGAAACCTTCATGGTCATGCAAGAATGTTGAAGGAACGACAAGTGGAGTCACACCTCCGCCATGTCACTTGCTACCTTATCAGCAGTCGGAGAAACCTTCAGCTTGCAATTTTCCAGAGGAGACTCTGCCCATTGATAACTTGGAGCTTAAGAAATGCTTTAACAGCATCAAACATGCATAAGTTCTGTTATTATCAGATTTTTTAAACGTATTAGTATATGTGCTATCTATGTATGGCCCTATTGGCTTGTTTCTATTGTTATCCAGGACTTGGAGATCTTTCATTGTACTTGGCCGCATGCTGCTATTTCAATGCTAAATAAAATTATTCCAGATTACTCCTATACAGATTCTTCTAGCTTCAGCATGAAGACGACAAAACAAAACTGATAATAGAAAGGGGAAGAAACTTTCCAGAAACATTTCAAACAAACAAACAAACTAATACGTTCGGCAGTAAAACAAGAAGAAGTTGGCGCTCTTAAATATTCTGTGATGTTGACTAGAACGCTGCTTAGCTTCTGAATCTCTACAGAAAAGATCTCTCAATAATACAAGCATACAAGAATGTGAGAGGAGAGTTTAATGAATCACATGCAAATCTCAACAATCTGAACTTTTGCAATTTATCTATATATATATTATCCTTCCATCTAACCATCGGGAATTTCACTAAGCATACACAACAAGAGCAGAGAATGCAAAATGTCAGTGAATTGGGGGATCAGGGTTGAACTTCACAGATTCTCTCCAGATAAGTTCCTTGATATCTTCTTCAGTGAATGTTGGTTGCTCAAAATCAAAACTGAAAGGTCTAGGGCAAACAGGTTCCTCATTGATATCATGGAGAGGTGCCAAGTACGGATGACACAGAGCCTCATCAACTGCACAGCATCATAAGAAAAGTTAGTATCGATAAATTATCGATACGAAAAGCCATAATTTATCAAAGATTATTGCAAGATAGGTGAGATGCAAGATCCATTTTACCTGTAATACGCCTGTTTGGATCAAAGATAAGCATCTTCTCCAGCAAATCAACAGCACCAGGAGATACGTTTGGGAATCTAGAAGAAAACTGTTGTTTGGGATATTGTGGAAGCTGTCTTACATATCTACGGGCATTATCACTTCGTAGAAATCCCAGGCTGGCATCATCAGGTGACCCTATGAGCTTTAAAAAGCAAGGAAATTTGTCATTTTTTTGGACTTTAAACCTAGAGACATGTCTGACTAATAATTAGTTGAGTCAATGATATCATAGCATGCTAAACAATAAAACATGTTTTCTCCTTGAGCATTAGTTGACAAGAGTTTGGGATAGACTAAAGAAAAAAGATTCCGACTTCTGACCATAAAATCAGAATATCTTTTCTTTTTTGATAGACTAAAATCAGAATCCTTAATCCAATAAAAAAATAGGATGTGCTTGTAATTCAAAAGTGAGAAACAAGGAATGTCACGTTACTTCTCTTGCAATAAAATACCTCTGTGATCAGTCTCAACTGATGAACATAATCTTTACCAGGGAAAAGAGGTTGTCTTGTCATGATTTCACCAAGGATGCAACCCACAGACCATATATCAATGGCTGCAGTGTATTCTGAACAATTAAGGAGCAATTCTGGAGCTCGGTACCATCTAGTAACCACGTACTCAGTCATAAAATCAGTTTCAGATGTAGTTCTAGCAAGACCAAAGTCTCCGATCTTAAGGTCACAATTGGCATTCAAGAGCAAATTGCTAGGCTTTAGATCACGGTGCAAAACACTTGCTGAATGTACATATTTTAGACCCCGCAACAACTGATACAGGAAATACTGGAAATATAGATATAGATCTTATCAATGGCTGTAAGACAGAAAGTATAAATATATTTAATATCTACATTACATAATCCCATGCATATTTGGTGTTTTACTACAAAACTAAATGGGATGTGCAAGCTGAAATGATATTCTAAATCAAGAACCGAATAAATGATATATCAGCAGCAGCAAGTGTCCCAAAAAATTTTGTAGTGACAATAATCCATTTGTCTAACACTCCCAAGTTCAAGACATCCTGAACAGTTCTTTTTCTACCATTCACATGATTTTGGATTTTTTACTTTGCCATAAGAATATACCACTTACACAACGGTCTTAACAGACAAAAGTTTAAATAGGCCCAGTTAAACTCAGATGGAGCAGTGGTCATTTATTTGCGGAGATTACTAATTACCATAAATGTGTAAGCAGTATTTTAGAAAATTAGGGAAGTCCTGCATCACTACTGAATTATTTTCCTTCTACATTTGATATGTGAACAGCTTAGGCAGCAACACAGCAAAAGGAGAATACGTTAATCAAGCGATTGAAAGACAAAGTACAGTAGCAAAGATGAGTTCTTTCAACTAATTAATCGGTAGATGCAAAGTAGACATCAAAAACCATTTTCCAATTAAAAGAAGTCAAAGGGCTGACCCGACAATGATCATCAGTCAATGGTTGATTGGAACGTATTATTTGATGCAGATCAGTGTCCATTAATTCATAAACCATGTATACATCATTGAAGTTCTCCCTCTGTGGAGGTCGTATAATGTCTTTGAGGGCCATCACCTGCACTCAAGAAATAACTGAGCAATAAGCATAATTTGCAGATTGATAAGATTGTAGTGTCAGAGTACAAAGATGAATACTTGACCAAGCAACCTTGTAGTGTCAAGGACAGCTTCAATCTCCTTCAATCTAAAAGGCTTAACTTATTAGAAGGTGTAAAATTGATTTTAATAACATGTCCCACAAAATATTTATGGATACTACAAAGCATAGCTTGTATTGAAGAAAAGCAAGTTGTTATCAATAAAGCATATTGATTTCAGATAAATATTTTATCGATATACTTAAAAGGTCCTCCATCATTAGTTACATTTGGACAATTTTCTTATGATTGCATATATTTAGAAGTAAATAAAGAAATGAAGCAGTTATAAGTTAATAGAATTCAAAGTGCCAGAAATGGAAAGTCAGTTTTCCCTTAATAGCCATAGTCAAAACAAACAGAAGAATGCCAATAAGGAAAATGATGTCTATTTGCGAGAATGCATGAAACACTTTAGCCAAAATTACATTTTCATGATCCATGTGTCGAAGAAGTTTAATTTCTCGTAAGGTCCTTTTGGCATCTATTCTGTTGTCAAATGCATTGCCAACCTTCTTAATGGCAACTTCCTCACGTGTCTCCGCATCCACAGCAGCACTGAAGGAAATGAAAAAATAATATTGTACCTCACATGGTTGATAAAAGAATCTAAATCACATGATGAAAAAGCAAAAATATTCTTTTCAAACACGAAACTATAAGAAACCATCCAAAACATGCACATGATCTTCAGTTTTAAACTCCACATGATTTTATTTATAGTTTGTATATCACCTGAGCACGGAGATACCACAAGAAGGATTCAATTGTGTTCTACATTTAAACGCAAAAGACATGAAAGCATATCCCCTAATTTACATTCACAGAAAGATTTATTGCTTTGAAAAATATTGGAATGGCTGAGGAGTCAAATTTTGGCAATTTCCTTATATAAAATTAACACATAAATTTCAGACTGCCATGCATGTTTGGGTTTCTTTTTCCCCTCCTTTGGCCACTGAAAGAAATTTTTCCGATAAGTTGTGCCTCTATAGAGCACTCAATCCGGAAAAAAAAAGAAGAATTTTTTTTTTGTTTCTGATCTTGACTATTGAACCTTCAGTCATTCGTGTCATGCTTCTACATGCAATTTTGGGGATAGAATTTGCACTAGTAAGGGCCTGTTTGAATTGGCTTTTGGAGAAAAGCTTATGGAGAAAAAGTGATTTTGGATAAGATATTCTGGAGAAGAGTTTATGAAAAAAAAGTAATTCTGAATAAATGAGTGTTTGTATGATTATTACCATAATGAATTTTATGATTAGAAAGGGTATAAGATAAAAAAAAATATTATTCATTATTGTTCATCATCTTCATTCATCCCACATCTTCGACCTCCCGATCTCCCTCATATCCTCTTTACACATCTTCGGCAACGGAAGTTAGCAGAGAACGAAGACGACGACTTCCACCGTCTCCCGACCTCCACAACTTCCATCAACGGCGACTTTCAGAGGACGGAGACCACCTCTGCAGATCTGCCTCTCTTAGATCTGCGACTCCTCTACAGATCGCTAGACGGAGACCACCAACGATAGGGAAGAGAGAGAGGAGAGAGGATGGATGGACGGACGGAAGGGAGGAGAGAGAGGACGGACGGACAGAGATCACCAGTAGTAAGGAGGAGAGAGAGGAGAGAGGACGGATGGACAGAGACCACCACTAGAGACTCCTCTGTAGATCTGTCACAGCGAGAGAAGAGCGAGGAGAAGAGGGATGTCGGCAGAGGAGGAGAGAGAGTAGGAAACAGATAAAGGCAAAATGGTAATTGGACACTCCATAAACTCTTTTCCCCACCCAGAAACTATTTCCATCAGCTTATCCGAAACCTAGGTTTGAACCAGCTTTTGATCCATAAGCACTTATGAAATTTTGCATGCTATTTGTTTAAATTTTTTCCTAAACTATAGTTTGGGCCAAAAACCTTTTTAAAACCTACCACATGATTGTCAAAACAGGAAAGATGGATTCAAGAAAGACAATATTCCAACCAGATACCAATAATAATGACAACTTGGGAGGCTGCATATATAAGTAACAAATGGAAGACCTTTTTTATCGTCTTAGGCAATTCTTACTCTATCGACCAAGAAAACACAAATGAGGAGAATAATTCACTTAAGAATTACTGAATTAATTATTTAGTTTACAGTGACAATAGTTTCTTTAATTATAGGCTCGTTCTGATCCTCCTGAAGGAATCCCTCTCACGGGTGATCACATTACAACATCCAAAGTCACAGAAAATATAAACTTATTGTTCAATTAAGGTCATTTGATTACCATAAAAAACATAGAATAATAAACTGCAACCATTATCCAGCAAAACGATTATGGATCCTTATGTGCACAAAAGAAGAGAAAAGGGGAAAAAGAACTAAAATCTTTTCAGATTTTAATTAAAGAGTGAAGACCAGAGGATACATAACTTCTTGCATGCAACTGCCGGATACAATAACCACTTTGAACTATCAAATATAACAAAAAGGGGCAAAGATAACTTTGGGTTACGGTACTACCTTATAGCCCCAACCACATAACCAAGCAAGCAATATAAGATCACGACTAATCACCAACATATATATAAGAAGACTATTTAGGGCATAATCCTTGACGCATAAAATACAATTAAATTAATCCCACAAGACTATATTTCAGCCTTCTTTTACAGCTAATATATTCTAATAAGACGACCATAAGAACGAATTCTATGGATAATTAAGGTCGCCAAAATGGGCATAGTAACACACAAATAATTTAGCTCAGGCATCTCTTTAAGATTCAGAACGTCGTCCATAAGGAACGAAAGGGCCCAAGCAATGAAGCAAAATTTTAGATGTCGCACATGAGCTTAAAAAACTATCTTTATCATCAAATAACCACTTGAGCACAACAAACAGGCATCGCGAATCACACCATACATCTACTTCATACGCAATTTCATGACAAAAATCAAGGACCACAGATGATCAATCACCAAACGAAGTAAGTAATGAAGATTCCAGTTCCTCAAATATACGATCTTTACATACTTTCGAACTCAACCTACTCATAACACAAAACCAACAGTTTGATCAAGAGTAAAAGCTACCTTCCCACTTTCAGAATCACGGATTCCGAACAAAGTTGACTTTCAGATTATGCTAAATATAATCAATAATAACAACCCTTCATCCCCAAAAAACAGATACACAGAATCAGCAGAATTTCTTACCAAACGAGACCGTAAGCGCCTCTGCCTACGGGCCGAATCGGAGGGACATACTTCCTTGAGACCTCGAAGAGATTACCAAACACATTATACTGAACGTAGCGTCCACCATGGGTGGGCACGCCTCTGATATTATGATCAGAAGAAGCAGAGGCTGACTCCAGAGACATGTCTGGCAAAAACGGCCTCTTTGAGGTCCAAACACAAGAAAGTAAGATTTGAGGGAGAAGAAGGGAGAGGAGCAGAAATTGACGCGTTGGTATTGGTAGGTGGGGAGAGAAGTGTATGGGAGGCTTGTGAACTTTTGAACTGGAAAACGCTTGATGACCCGTGAATTCAAGTGTAACTTTACTGATCTTTTTGTGGATGATCGGTGTGGTATCTGTGAATTGTGATTTTGAACTCCGAATGAACTCTCTTGTGTTCTTCAATTTGGCATAGACGTTGCTGACTTGCTGAGTTTTGATTTGAGCAAGGCCGTTAGGGGACCCGATATGGAGTATTTATTTGCTTTGTCTGCAGTATGGTCTTCGTTGACATTTCAAACCACGTCCCAAAAATTAAAAAAAAAATTACAATAATTAAAGCGCAACCAAAAGTTGGTCAAATTTGTTTTTATATCAAAATTTTTGTATTAAAAAAAAAAAGTTGGTCAAAATTCTTCTTTTGCATTTTCCAACTTGGCGTGAGGAGATGGAAGTTTACTATTATAATTTTTTTGGATTTATTAAATTATTAAATCATGCAGAAATATAATATACAAACTAGTTAATAAATTGAATCTTCAAGCTACCATCTTATAAATAAAATAAAACAAACAAAATTAATTAATTTCTCTAATTTTTAATATAAGAGTTAGTTAATATTTTTTAGATATATTAAATAAATTATTAATTATAACTAATATAAAAATAATTAATTAATTTGAGTAGATTAAAAAATATATAATATGAATTTGTTGAGGGATTATATTTGATCATAATTAACTAATTTATTTTACTTGTTTAAGTTATCCAAAAACAAAAGTTAATTACTTCTTATATCATAGATGATTGGACCTAAAGGAAATATAATTTTTGAGATATATTTTGATATATTCTTTATTCCCTTTTTAGTGGCAGCATATTCGTTATGCCTTCAGGCCCATCGTGTTGCAAATGAACCCAAGTGCTTTGTAAAACTGTTGGTTTAGTTTTAATTCTTCAATGAACTAAAATAATCTAGTATTCAATAATGGACGAGGAAAGACAAGAGTCTATGCTTTTTGTGGATAGGGGAGAAAAACGAGAGTTTATAAAGTCAATTTCTGGTCCAATGGGCTGTCTTGTGGTCCATAGGTAAGGAAAGGAATGAAAACGAAGAGAAACTTGCCTATTGAATTGGAGTCATAAATCATACAATAAACAAAATTGGAGATTGAAGGGTTGTGTGGGATAAAGTAAAGATATGAGGCCCTAACTAATTTGGGCTGTCATTAGGGTCCAAATCACTAATGACATGACATTCAAATATATTTTATGAGTATCTCTATGAGTTTAGAAGCATGTCTTAATCATGATGAGCTCCCGAAACTTAACTCGTTAAAAAAGAAAAAGTCTCACTTAAAAGTGAAAAGGGGATGATCATATGTCAATAATTTCTTTGATTCACCAATCTTTTTGGAAACCAACTGCACCTAAATTTTTCCCAGTCCAACTAGGAAATTTACGTTGTATTTACTAAAAGTTGCAGATTCAGTTGCTATTAACTGGGTAAACAGCAGGTCTATTTTCCACAAGCATCCAAACTGTGAAGCCGGCAATGATGTTGAAGCAAACTAATTGCTTCTATCAAAGTAGACGGATGGTAGGGTCCAGTGCTCATAAGCATCTAAATGGGGGCCACACACAAAATGATACCTAGTCCATCGTCAATATGTGACCAGCATTACATGCTCAAACAAAAACTGCAGCAGACAAAAGTAGTTTGGTTTTACATTATGAACACCCTTGAATGCAATGCCTACATTATGTAATGATTATCCTGTTTGGTCTAGTGTGCACAGAAAGGCATCAATAACTTCGATTTTTATAGGAATAATAAGAATCATAATATACAAAAGATTATCCCCAAGTTATCATGGCCAAAACCAGAGGGGGCAATACATGTGTAACTAAAAAAAATTCAAAAAAAAAAACGGAAGCTTGTTATTTTCTTCACATGGATATGGAAATAACTATTAATAAACCCCCCGAGGACCGAAAAATCTGGGGGGGGGGGAAATAAAATTGCTAACCGCTTGAATATCTCTCACTATTATCTCCACCCACTGGGTTGATGCTGATTCCTACTATAGTCATCTTGAGGTTGAGGTTGATTAGTGGTACCTCTGCCTACAAGCTTTTTATCAGAATTTGAGTCCTTATGCTCTTGTATCGAATCCCGATGAGAGTTGCTGGAAGATTCTCCTTCAATCCGGCGTTCCTGCACAGAGATAAAATAAGAGAATGAGGTAAAATTTCATGCAATGTTGAGTCATCTTGATCTTGGTCCAGTCAAATTCAATGTTGAGTTATGAAGGAGGAACAGAATCTACATCACGGAACAAGAGGTCGTCTGCCTCAAGCATGTGGATGGCATGTCCCATTTTAGGCCTTTTTGTTGCATCAGGATCAACACATCGAAGAGCAACCAACAGAGCACGCTTAAGAGCCTTTGAAGATGGCATCTCAGGGAGTTTAGGATCAACTAACTCCTCAGATTTTCGATTCCCAACCATTGTCTTCAACCACTCTACTAGATTTACCTGCAATTATCACAGTAGTCAGGAAGAGAAAAGAAACAATCTCTAAACAGTTGATTCTTGTTGGTAATGGTCTCTAACCTCTCCTTGTGGTCTACTATAATCAACAGGACTTCTCCCAGAAATTATCTCCATGATAAGTATTCCAAAGCTATAAACATCGCTCTTCTCAGTCAACATACCAGTGCAGGCATATTCTGGAGCAACATAACTATGAAATGAGAAAAGGAGAGAATGAATCAGCATCTTTGGACACTCATATACCAGTCATAAAAGAACTGAATCAAATATTATAAAATCATACTAACCCAAATGTCCCCATTACTCGGGTGGTGACATAACTCCGCTCAGAACACAATAGTTTAGCCAGTCCGAAATCTGAAACCTTGGCATTCCATTGCCGATTAAGGAGTATGTTGCTAGATTTCACATCTCGGTGGACAACCTTCGGTTCAAGACCCTCATGAAGATAGGCCAATCTGAAAAGGCAGACCAAAAAACATAAATATTCGTGAATTATCAACATGGAAACCTTCTTATGCAGATTAGATCGTTAATAAGGTACCCCTTTGCAATTCCCAATATAATGTTCATCCGTATATCCCATGTCAAAGGGCTAACAGCTCCAACATCCCCATGAAGCCACTGTTCCAAATTGCGATTATCAACATACTCATACACAAGCATCCTGCAAAACAATACCATACCATACATCTCACATCCCTTGAAACTGAACAACATGTGTAGTTTGGACATTAAGAAAGATGTTATAATTAACCTGTATGCCCCCTCAACACAGTAGCCAAGCAACCTAACAAGATTCTTGTGGCGCACACGACCAATTGCTTCTACCTCTACTTTAAATTCTCTCTCAGCTTGACCCCTAAAAACGAGTTAAAATGTGAATATTTCTGGGAGACAGATACAAGACCAAGACAAGATGAACCTTCACTGGATATCTATCAACAATACGAAGTAAGGAAAAACTGCAAGCATCAGCAAAATCCAAGAAATTAATACAGTAGTATTACGGACATATCAAATCCAACAAATTTATGGAAAATACATATGAATTAGACGTAAACAAATCGCATACTTGTTATTCAAAAGGTTCTTCACTGCAACTCTTGTACCATCACCAAGCACTCCATGGTAAACGATGCCGTACCCACCTTCCCCAATAACATTCTCTTCACAGAGATTGTTAGTTGCAGCCTCCAGCTCCCTTAAGGTGTACCATCTTCCCCAACCAAGATGCGAAACCTCAGGACCAATACTCCCACTACCAAAAGAGGACGTCGTTTCACACACACTGGTGGCACCTCCCTTGCTCTCTCCACTAGAGACCCGATCGGAGTAAACCACGACACGGTGCTCCGCTTTCCCGATATCCACTTGGATCTCGGGGACTGAGTGCTGATTGGGTGCGGGCAGGTGCACGATCTCTTGGATTTCCTTCGAAACGACAGGGGTTTTGTTGGCTTGAGGAGTTTCTTTACGTCTCTGGCGGCGAGAGGTGAGGCAGAGCGA
This sequence comes from Leucaena leucocephala, assembly GCA_037074615.1. NCBI lineage: Eukaryota > Viridiplantae > Streptophyta > Magnoliopsida > Fabales > Fabaceae > Leucaena > Leucaena leucocephala. Next base: position 388,972 of record CM073552.1, read on the forward strand.
GAGCAGGAAGAGAGTGAGCACGATAATAGAACCGACGAGGATTCCGATTACAAGCCATAGTCGGAGGCCAAAGATTGAGGTCTTCTTGGAGAGCTCTGTTTCCACGAAAGCTGCATCGTAGACTGACATTATTGCTGCTGCGATACACGTCGCAGAGGTTCTAGAATCTGGGCCCCATTTCTTTTGCCAGAAGAATCCTAAAAGAAAGAAGCTTTTCTGGAGTTGATGATCACAGCTCTCATGGGTGATGGAGAAGAAAGAGAGAATCAGAGAGAGACAGAACAGAAGGTTGAAATTTTGAATGGGAATGAAGGAGGAGAGAAGTGAGAAGTAAATGCGGGATAGAGAGGGAAAGAAGAGTGAGAGGGTGTTGTGTAAGAAAGAAAGAAACACAATGCAGCTCAGAGGAGCGTGGACAGTGGACAGGCTAGCAAGCAGAGATAGGAGTGGTGATGCCAATGCTGATCTGTCAGTGACGTAATCCTTTGTTTCTGTTATATTTTTCTGATTAAAATCAATCAATTAATCATGCCTATGAGAATCTGTGGGGAAAAGGAAAACTTAGAGGGAAAAAAACTTTCTTATTTAAATTCATGATTGGATTAATAAATATAAATTCATTGATTTTGGTATAATTCTAAAGCATGGTTCTAAAATCTGGACTGACTAGGCCTGATCAACCTGAAAACCAACGACCTGGCCACATGAACGGTCCAATTGGGCATTTAACTTGGGGTAGAAGTGGCTCGGTATGAGCTAGGATTAACTCCGAAAACCCACGCGGGTTGAGAGGGTTACTTGGGTTATTTTTTAAACATGCCAGATGCGGAATCTACATTGTTTGCCATAGACTTCTGGTTGGCGCTTAAAACGTCGACTTCATTGTAGTGAGGAGGACGGCATCTTTTTACACTATCAGAGAAAAAAGGCATTTGAATCTACTGAAAACCTGAGGAGCAAGGGAAAGGCAATTAGATCTAATTAAAGCAGAGGCTTCCCAGGCACAAAAATTTGACATTGGAGACGAAAAGTTGAAAACCATACTTCCCTTCTGCACCTCCCAACTCCTCAATCTGAACACGCAAAGTTAAATGTATTAAATTGCGAATGTCTAGGCGTCAGACATTTATTTAAATATAAAAAATATTAAATTTTAATTAAAAATTTAAATATTTATTGCCTTCTAAATATTTACTGTCTCCAATAAATCTTCACTCCCTAATATCTCAATACCTATAGATTTAAATGAAATTAATGACAATTTTGGGGTTGATGATTATTAGCTTAGTGATTAAAAGATTGTATGGGCGAATATTTTATTATCCTATATCTATTTTGATATTCTGCTATGATGAATATTTAACGATTTTGGTGTCAGGATAGTATGATCCTATGATGACGCTAATTTGTCAAAGCAACTGCAAAGAAGGTTGGAAACAACATGTAATTATGTGAATATTTTGTTAATAATTTAAAATATTAAAGTGATATTTAGTCGTTGAAAGATATTTTGAGAATTTAAATTAGTTTTAATTTTTTTTTAACTAATCTGATCTACAAGTTGACTCTAATCTAACCTACTAACCCTTAATCTAGTACCTTTGGCTGGGTAAATGGTCGATCTGAGTTTGAATATCTTGTTGGTATCCCATCACAATCGAATCGATTTATTTTCAAATATTATATACAAATAATAACAATCCTATTGAACTAATTTTAATGATTTTAAATATCAAGGTTGCGTTTTAAAATTTGATGAATCAATTTAGTCAGTTGTAGGGATTGGAATAATGGAGTTGTGATGTGATCTCCAAGTTCATTTGCAACAAAAGTTTTCTTTGATGAAAGAATGAACGAGTGGTTTGGGGGCATTACTTTAATGTAAGGGTCTCCAACCAGAAGCTAATTAATACAGATATAGGTTTTGGCAACAACTATAAAGGCACCTGCGATTGTAATGGCTACATATGTATGGATTTGAGAAAGAGGCTCCCCATTACAAACTCGTACAAAAGTATCATTAAAGGGATCCTATCCCTATTATTACTAATGGCGTTGCATGTTATAACTCTTTCTAAACAAATATTGGATTATTCATTTATGGGGACTTGGTGTTGTAAGGCTAAAGTGGGTGCATGGGAGGGTAGCTACTCCATAAATACTTCCAACGCTTCTATTATTATTATGGATGTGGGTGTCCACTTCACATATCTCATTTGTACCAATTGAATTTCATGTCCACATTCATAAAATTACTTTTGGAATGCTATGATGGCTCTCTACAAAGTTACAAAAAAACACCACTAGGCGACGCCATACGAAGGATCCTTGTTTGTTGTTTGTCTAGTAGTAGTAGTAACAGCCGGCCCTCATTAATAATTGGGTCACGTTGCTCATCGGTCTTTGTTTTTCTTTCCCTGCCTGTCCTAATCTAGAAATTAGACAATTACCCGTTGGTGCTACCCCCGGATTTGAAGCTCTCAAACCCTCTTTCATTACTGCAAGTTTCTTAATAATTTATTCGTATAACGTATTGTTTCTTTTGCCAACATTTGAATAAGTGGCTTTCAGAGTTGACTAATTACTCCAATTCTCTTAATAACTAACTGTTTCTCAGCCACCATTTGGTTAAGTGGCTTTGAAAGTAGACTACACTATACTCAGTTTACTTGGTTTTGAATATATGACAGATATTTTTTATCCAATCTTATCCCTCTTTAATTGCAATAAGTTGCCATGCTTTTAATTTTAATACCCCTCCATTTCCCTACCAAGCAGACCCTAAATTTCAACTTTAATGCTGTAGGAATAGTTTTGTTATATAAAATTCGTTGACCCCTCCCTAGATTCAGCAGGCAAAACAGATTACACATACACATACATATATATACATATATATAAAAGTTTAAAGAGTTAAATCCTAAAGACTCGTCAAGACCAAAACATATCTCTAAAGTTAAAGCTTTTATAAATATATTTATAGATCATTTATCAACAAAATCCTCACATCATATCAGCAACAAGATTTAATCTTATAATCTTATGAGTCAATTTCTTTCCAGTGAACCAACCTTTATTGGCAGCATACAAAACGGACAATTAGGGGAAGATGGAAAAGTTCAATGTAAGAACATCTATCCAAGTCCACATATGTCCGAATATTATCTTTACAGAGCATCCACGTATGTCCTACGTTGATTAAATTAGAACAGCCCTTCTATAACTGGAACATGATAATATCCAGAGCTTTCGCAGCGAATGAAAGCATAGCGGTATCACATCCCCACCACGTAAACAAACCTACATGCGAAGTTCTCAGGGCACAGTTTTATTTTATGTTAGCCAGCTCATCCACCACAAGTTAGCTAATTAGAACAGCTGCACGAAATCCGTATCCGGAACTTTTAGATGGTATCCAAAATATTCGGCAACATTCACAAAAGGAGAAAATGGCATTTAGACATACAAAGTAGATTTAAGTGCTGTTGTGATTCCTATTCCATTTCGCTCTCTTCTAGCTATCTCATTTTCTAAACCATAGTTACACAACAATTCATTTTTGCTAGCCTCAATCTTCCTTCTTGTCCGATCTGTCGAGTGCCGCCAATCTTTCAACAAGGGGAGGATGAGAGTAGTGATAAGCAGAGTACCAAGGATCTGTATTCATGGCTGAAAGATTCTCCTCCTGCACAACGCCCAAGTTAAAAATGGAATGTAGCGTGAGGGTCATCCAACAAATGGAAGATTGATAAAAAGATCTTCTAAAACTTAGATTGACAGAGGCTTTTAAAAGACAATTGTCTATCAAAACTAGAATTTTGTAGCCTCCATTAATCAATATTGCATTTACTAACTTTGGTTGCATGATTTCAATATTTACAGGAAAAAAAGGGTTGAGCGTAGAACTCAGGTCACCTGTAATTTCACAAGACCGGAACGTAATGCAGATGCATATCCAAGCTTCTTGGCAAAGGCATCGGCCTACATAGGATGATATGCACAAATAAACGGAAGAGGCACAAACTCAGGCTAAAAGTGAAGTATAGCAAAAGGAAACTTACCTGGAATTCAAATGATCGACTCACAAGATTCAGACCAAAGCTGACTAAGTGCTGAAGAGGAATTACAGTATGCTGCAAAAACAGTCAGAGACGAAGATTAAGCATCTCAAGTCAAACTACTTAAAATATTCCATAACACTAGCATCAAGGCCACCCTAATAGCGATAGTTGGATAAATACCTGAAATATAATAAGTCCAATAAGGACTGGTTGTGTATCAAACCCAAAACTTCGAAATAAATCAGTTGAGTTCCTCACAAGAGTATATCCTCCAAATTGCAATAGAGTAAGAATCTTCAACACATGAAAATATTACGTCAGGAAAGCATCAATAGGTTAATAATATTTTCAAAGTAAGCAAATTGCAATTCTTCTTATTTAAATTTACAGTCTAAAAAGATGACGTTCCTTCAATAGCTCAAGCAATGCAACAATTATAGTTTACCTCTGAAACTAATGCGAGAGTGGGAGAGATGAGACAAAGACAGCATAAGAGACTAATATATTATATCTGGTATATCATAAATTTGATTATCACACGATACCCCGTGTCTCCACATGATTTTAAAAGAAATTTAATGTTTTCACATTGAGTTTTAAAATATAAGGAACAAGTAATTTTATTTTAAAATTTGTTATTATGTGTATAATAAAATTCCGAACAACAAATTATTTACTGTAACTCCAACATATGCACTTTTACAATTTTTATAAATAAAATTTTAATTTTATTACATGTCCCACACACGTTTTTTTACTATGGGTCCCACATCTACCACTTTTTATGCACCGTTGATCACACCCTACCTTTTTTACTGCTTCATATCTAGATAAAGAGAATCACAAAATTTTCAATAGCATGGGTCATAACTACTAAATACAAAGATTGTCAATTTTAAGTTGGCAAATGCTATTGCACAAACCTGCACAGCAATAAATGAGTACACTGTGTGGTTGAGCTTCCAATGCCCCAGTTCATGGGCAATAACGGCAACAATTTCCTCATCCTCTTTGCACTGCAAAACATAATTTATTTAATAATGTAAAAAACAATTTACAATCCCAGTAATTCAATCATGAGTACCACAAGAATTAGTGATTATTTATTGCCACAATAAATTTCTTGGGAACTGCACTATATGCAAAAAAACAATGCCTTCAGTGTTTGAGATTTCATCAAATTCAATAGCTTAACATGATGCTGAAGATTTCTTAATCACTTCCTGTAGAAAAGCATACAAACACTTAAAAGTTACAGTTGAGTCTTTTCCATTTGAGTATACACTTAAACATGAGAATATAAGAACCAACGCACGCCCTAACAAACCACCATAATAATAACATTCACCATAATTTATTTATAAATTTCCAGTGAGTTCTTAAACAACAAATTATGGACATGCTAATCAACAAATGCATATACAGGCAGGAAGTACTTTTTCAATACAACATTGAAATTTCCACCATAACCTTTAAATTGGAACTTTACAAAATATATTTCATGTCAAGAGGAGAATGGACAAAAATATGCTCAGCCTCATCCCAAAATTTTAAAACAGGCAGCAGCTTCAGGTTATATGAATGGAAAGAATTTCATAGAAATAAGCCCTTCTAAGATTCAATAAAAAGCATACAAAATTAAAATTAAAATTAAAATTAAAATATAAACCTGCTGAACCAATGTGTCATAAAGTACAATTCGTTTGTTCTTGAAGAATCCATACATATAAGCCTGCAACATATGTTTAGATAAATTACTTCAATCAAAATTAACTAAGGGAAGACCAACAAAAATATAACATAACAAATAGGAATAGTAGTTATAAAAGTTAAGGAAATCTAAGCCATCATGTATGCATGTAGCATGAAGGAAAACTGAATTTGATTTTCTGTTGTATTCTCACATTGCTGTGGCTTGACCTTTTGGATCCATCAACAACAAATAACTTCTTTAATGGAAAGCTGAGGGAGAGAGCAAGTTTCTCAATTTTCTCCCTGAGAGTACCTTCTGGAAGCTGCTTACCAGAACAAGGCCAGGGAAAGGATTAGTAAAAACAATATACTTTCTTTTGGCCAACAAGGAAGTACGTTCCTCAATAGTATTTCACAAGGTTTAAAATACTCACAGGGGTGAATTTATTGAACAGAGGGGCTATAAGAACTGGATAAACAGTCATCATCACAATAGAAAGAACAAACATAAACGCCCAAAGATAGATGGCAAGGTAAGGACCTCCTTTCTGCAACAATTCATATGAACATTAAAAGGCATTAAATAGAAAATCTTGAGCACCACAATAGCGTATGCTTTGATTATACGAACATACAACATAAAGTAGTAGATCAGATGTAACTACAAATCCAGAACCAGCCAAGACGTCAAATTTCAAGCAAAGATTGCAAGTGATTACTGATTATACAGAAGCATAGGATCTTACCTGTACGATGACAATGATTGCAGCCACTATAGGTGGGCCAATTATAACAGAAAGGCAGACTCCTTTCAACATGTCCCTAAAGAATAACGCTAATGTTTGCTGTGCAAGAGATGAAAAAGATGGAAAAAAGCAGAAGTTAAGAATTTTATAGCACACAGACTCACGTTATTGTTAGCGTAATGAGATTTTTAACCAAATTCAAAAGTTGATGACTAAAAATATGGGCATAATAAGTAATATACAAGATAGATGATTGAAGGACGGATATGAACCTTATTGAAACCATGACGGGCCTCAATCACAAAAGTTGAGTACAGTGAAAAAGGCAAATCAGTTATCTGCATGAAAGGAAGACGCATTCAATTAACTTTATTAAAATTAAAATATATCAAAATGTCAAATAACTTCAACGTAATATGAACACATATACATGAACAAATTTTCAAACAATCTCACAGAAACTTAGACATGCTCGTATCTAAAAGTTTCAAAGAGCTGTTTATGGACTAGTATATATGATATTTCAACTCCCCAAAAGAATGAAACAGTTTGTCATTAAATTTTAAACAAGTTACAAATGAAAATGTATCACAACTTTAATGTAACACCATTTAAGGAGCTTTGAAAATTGAACTCAAAAACATTACCAGTAGTAGCACACAGAATAGATTTCACATAAACATCTATACCCCCCATGAAGATATGACAAACATACCTGTGACCAGATCATGACACCACCTAAAAAGGCAAGGGTGTGTAGTATCTCATTTTCAGCACTAAGACCAACTAATGGCACAAAATCTCCTGATTTCTGCAATAATGAAAAGAAAATTAAATGGAGATATTAAAATTGAAAATGATGCATTCATGTTCTCAGAGCTGGATTCTTACCTTCCAAAACCAGGGCAAGATGCCACATAACAAAATTGCACAATCCATCAATATGGTCACAAACTCGTGAACAAAACGAAAGTGGCTGAAAGTAAAGACAAATCCACATATAAGACTGCTTACAAGAATCCAAGTCTAAACACGTCAAACACAGCATCAATATGAAATAGAATAAACAAACCTTTTATCAAGACTATAGGCTCTAGATTTCTCAAATTTCTCTTGGCTGATTACTCCTTTCAAAGTATTCGGAAGTGTAGGCAGTTTGAGAGCAGCATGTTGTCGTACATCCAAATAAGTTTCAAATATGTACATTAATATCATAAACCCTAATGAGACAACAGAGAAAAACAGGAAATATGTGAGATATCATAATATCAAAAATCCTACGTATAATTTACAATGGTTAGGAAGTCAACAATAACACAAGAGTGGACTGTAAGATGACGTAATTAAAGAAAATAAGGGATAGGTGACACTAGATAAATGCTAGGAAGTTATTAACTAAAAAAATTCTATGAATGGGACAGGGTTTGTTGAATATAATGCTGATTTTGATTGATAAACTGTTGATTATGATTGATAACGTTTGATTAGAGTTAACTGTACATAATAAGGCAGATTTGTTTTTGTGATCATTAGCATTATTATGTTGTATTAGGCTCTCATGTGACAGTGCCTGAGCTCTCATTTCCAGCATCCGTTGGCCCAGATCTGCTCGGAAAGTGTCAATCTCTCTAGCACAGCCCCTCTCCCCCCATTCTTTTTAGTGCACTTTAATGCTTCTTGGGTATTGTCTAATAGAATCAATCCTTACTCATAGGTCATCTTCTCAAAGAAAAGTAAAGATCTATGAAAATACAAGTATTCCACTCTAGCCAGATACTCCAAATCGCAGCAAAAGCCAAAAACTGCAAATGCCACAAGCTCTACCCTTCTTTGTTTGGCCAAAACCTTGAACCATATAAGAAGAAATTGCTCTGAACCCCATTAGCTTACCCCTCAATGCTCAGTTTACCATTTCCATTACTCATCAAAAGTTGCTCCAATAAAATTTATGTGTAGCAATATAAGAAGCTGATAAATGTGTTTTACTTCTACCCACTATGGCACGCTTATGGAGCTGTTCTAACTACCATAAGCAAACGGTTAAATGATAATCCTTTGAGGCAAACCAGCTATCATTAGGCCTTTCAACAACTCGGTTTCCTATTGCTTTCAAACAATACAGTCTTCTTGACAGCCTTTTATTTAAAAAAAAAATGCTAAATTGAAGTTCGGATTATGACTTATATTTGTTCGCAACTAACCACAGTCCACCGAGCCCCAACGGCTGTAATAATAGCGTATGACTTTTAAAATGCACATTCTCAAGCTACGATTTTAAAAATAGTCAAAACAAAAATAAAAAAATCTAACCGCTTAGAAACCATATTCTACTCTCCCTTGCAGCAGTCAGCAAACAAACGGTTCCATGTACAGAAAATGAGGAATGCATATTTATCTATGTTGATGGGGAAAAAACGGAAAATGAAAATTATTGATATGGTGAAAATGGTCTAAGACTGTCACATCCGGGTATCGATAGAAGACCTAAATTAACGATACCCTGAATTCAGAGGCCAGTATAGATGATTAAAAACCAAAACTCCATTCAAAATATCCTCAAAATAATCCTGAGAAAGAAATAAAAGCATAGAGAATCTAGAGGAAAGAAAGCAAGAGCAAGACAAGCCAGCAACAAGGAGTTCAATGAATGATTTCGCTTTGCATCTGAGATAACAAGGGAAACGGGGCAACAATAGACATAGCACCGTTCCAGAGGGAATGAATGGCTCACCGACAACAGCTTCCATGTACGGAAAACCCATGATTGATTCAGTCGCTCGCTGCAGTCCCCAGCTAAAAATGAATGAGGGAAGTAGGAGAAGAGGGAGGGAAGCGTGGGATGGTCCAGCGTTTAGGGCTTATATATTGATGTTAGAATCAGAAATGACCTTTTCTGTTTGTTTTTTTTTTAACTTCAACAGAAGTTACTAGTACCTTGCTGTTTAGTGTAAGTGGTGAGTTTTTTTTTAATAGATTAAAAAATTAAATTAATTAATTAATTATAAATAATATAAGAGTTAGTTGATTAATTTGATTAGATTAAGAAATATATAATAAAAATTTATTTTAAAGACTTAAATTTAGTCATAATTAATTAATTTATTTAATTTTTTTAGTTAATCTAAAAGAATTAAATGGATTGATTATTAATTAATAATCTAAATATTTATTTATCTAACATCTAACTTTTGCTAAGATGTATAAGAATATAAGAACAAGGTCAAAAACATAAGAAAAATAAGAAGAAAATAAATTGCATAGATAATCTTTAGATTTTAATAGATATATTCCTATCATTACTTGCTTAAAAAAGTTTGTGTTTTGTCACAAAAATTTATTAAGATTAAGTATGCTTAGAGCTACTAAAATGGGCTCAACACGTGGGTTAAACCTATTTTATCATAAAACGGGAAACCGCCTAGCTCGCAGGTTGTGACAGGCTAGCTTGCCACCTAAGTAGGCGGGCTTGGGATGGCATTTAACTAGCCTATTTTCACCTCGCTTAACATATGAGTTGTGGTGAGCTAGCCTACAATCTGTGAGTTGGCCCATTTTTTCACCTCTAGGTGCCTGTTTGGATTATATCTAAATCTAAATTTTAAAAAGGTTTCTGACCCAAACTAAATTTAAGAATTTTAAAACAAACAGTCATATTTGTCCAAAGGGTTTCTAGGTCAAACCATAGTTTAAAACTAAGATTTTGAATAAACTTATAAGATTAGCTTCTGGAATAATAAAAGAGCTTATGGATTACCTAATTACTATTTTACCCTTATTTTTTTATGATTATCTCTCATCTCTTCTCTTTGCTTCTGCACTACCTCCGTCACTGTTGTGAAATCTCCTCCGTTGTGCTCCTTGTCGCCGTCAATGGGAGGGAGGAGAATCATCGGGACTGGACGAGAAGACGCCTACGACAAAAGATAGAAGCTTCTCTTCTCTCACAAAATCTCCTCTGTCTGTGCTCGTCGTCGTCGTCGTTGGGAGGGAAGATGGTTATCATGACGGAAGAGAGAAGATGAAAGACGGAGGAAAGCAGAGCGTCGTTATGATGAATAGTAAACGTAGCTGAGTGTGTCACAGAGATGATGAACTTTATACTTATTTATTATTTTTTTTACTATATACCCTTTCTGGTAATTTACCAATCACAAAAATCTTTCTGGTAATAATCACACAAACACTCATTTATTCAAAACTACTTTTTTTCCTATAATGTCTTCTCCAAAAACTTTTTTTTAAAAGTTATCCAAAAACTTTTTTTTTATAAATTATTTTTTAAAAATCTATCAAAACAGTCCCTAGTTATGCCTCATAACTTAAATAATACTTACAAATATATATATGTACGTACATATTATCCGTTAATATAATCAATACAACTTTTGTCACTTGCCATGCTTCTTGAACTTTTAAATGCGGATAAGATTCGTACATATTGGGTAATATACCTTAAAGAGTTATGATATTATTCATCATTCATGATTATAATTATTATGGTTGGTTGTTAATTTATATTTTATATTTTGATTTGATGGCAAGACGAAATACATTAATGATCATAAGGTTTTTAATTTTTTTAATTAGATATTCCTTAAATTTTAATGTGTAATAACTGTTCATTAAGTTGAATTGTTATGTTAGGTTATAAATTAATATTTCAGATTTTAATTTATAACAAAAAGTTATATATTCGTGGTCATGAGTTTGTTAAATTAATTTTATAAATAAATCCTTAAATTATAAGGTATTGTACATATAATTGTTATGAATTTTAAGTCATAAATAAATACTCATGATATATTCTTGCTCTTTTATAGTATTTGTACAAATGTTAAATTTTACAAAATTATACTATGATATTTATATTCGCATCAATAAGAATACGTTGATAAAGATAAATGACGTGGCATTGTGATTGTGTCATGTCACCATGTTATGTTGCATCATTTCAAGTAACTTAGCTTGTTCCCAAAGGTAGAAACATTCCCTCTGTAATTGCCACACCTTAACTGACATCTTCACTTCCACCTCACATCATATGGAATTATGAAATCTTGAGCTAAAAATATCATTACTTCATGATCTCCACAACCATAACACAACACTTAAATAACAAATTGTTGATCACAAAAAGAATCATTAATAGTGCCACAGAATAAGGATACAGGGATTTGGTACAATCTCATTTACAAAACAACTTCACCTCCTTCCTTTGCCCTTTGATTTTGAGTCAAAATGGTGGGACTTCAGCTTCTTTTTGCGAATTGTTGCAGCAGGGCCACCTCCCTCTCTGAATGGCATGCCCATGAGAACCAGTAATCTGCTTGCTTCTTGATCAGTTTTCGCCGTTGTTGTTATGCATACATCCATTCCTCTAGGCTTACTCACGATATCAGACCTGATTTCTGGGAACACACTCTGGTCCTTGATGCCGACGCTGTAATTCCCGTGCCCATCGAAACTGTTGGGGTTGACACCTTGGAAATCCCTTGTCCTAGGAAGCCCCAAGTTGACAAGTCGGTCTAGGAATGAGAACATCATCTGTTGAAAACAAATTATATCAAACTACTAGTTTTGGATTAAGCTATGTTGCTCTGACACAAGTCATGCCCACTCAAGAATACAAATTTTGACAAACCCCAGACAATCCAACCTGTGAAGTACTTATTGAGAACAGTCTGCAAAAACAAGCATTTAAGGATAAGAAGCTTCATTGGAGGAAAGCACAAGTCAAATATAAATCTAGTATTCCTGAAAGATTATTCGACCATTTGAGTTCTCTGTATATGACCCTGAATCCATTGTCAATGTCCAGAACTAGTTTCTTCACAAATCTAAAGGATATTCCATAATAAAGGTATCATCAAGTGCATCCATAATCATGCCCCTCCATACAGTGTATTATTCTACTCATTCCGCATTCATTTTCTCTTCTTCTCAAGAGACATCAATAAGCTTGCAAACAATACTAAGATGCAACAAGTAACAAAATTAATCGAAAAACAGTTGCCACATGTTCCACATTCATGCCTCTTTCTCCAGGCAGTAATCAAGCTCTGATCAATCATCTCTTTGAAGTTCCTAAAAGGCTTGTGCTGAGGCATTTACTTTCCTAGTAAACCACATTATTTTGCTGTCAACTCCATGTTATAAGCTAATTTCATGCTACCCACCATGTTATAAGTTCCTAATTTCATGCTAAACAAACTGCCAAACAATGACCTAGTTCACTTGGGCCATTTCATTCCATCTATGCCATCCATCCAAATATACCCTAAATCTACCAAATAGTTTCCCCACATTGTTTAAAATATCAACTTCTCATATGCAAACTTTTGGAGTCATGCACAGGCAACATATTCAGATGACAAATGCCTAATAGACACAGCAATATCTATTGAATACTACATACTCACTTGTCCTCTGAGTGTCACAGCAATCCCAAGGGGTTGGCCTTCCCTGATCTTGAACGTGGCAACTGAAGCCCTCGCCCGTGTCTTAACAGGCCTCTGCCCTGTGATGAGTGCTAGATCATTCATTGCTGCCTCCAAACCCTTTGCATTTTGTGCAGCATCTCCGATACCGCAATTAACAACGACCTTCTCAATTTTAGGGACCTGAAAGGGGAAAAAAAACAAAACCCCTAAATTTTAAGGAGTGAAGGTAATGCTTCCATGTCCACCTCATTTTCCCATAATCTTATATCAAAACTATAAAACCCCATATAATTTCAAGTAGGAAAAAATTATAATTTTCACGCTTAAGAGTTAAGACCCATGAAACCCAGAATTCCAAGGGTTCTACTAAAATTGAAGGGAACCGAAAGGGAAAGATTGAAACTGCAAACTTCCGAAAACTGGGGGAAAACAACTTACCATGCCTCTTTCGTATTCTCTCCATCATCTTACATCAAGGAAAGAAAACACATGAAATTTTTATCAACAAAAAAATTATTTTTACCGTGGGAACCCATGAAACCCAAAATTCGAAAGTTCTAATAAATCAACAAAAAGAAGCAAGAACATTATGCAACCTCGTGTATATTGGTGTAGTTGAATTCTTCCATGAGCAAAGGAACAATTTTCTCAGTGTAAGTTATTTTGAGCCGGTGGGGTTTCTCTGCCTCAGACTTCTCCACCAATACAACCCCGGACTCAGAAGCAGTGGCCTTCACCGGCGCCACCGCGCCTGCATTCCCATTTCTGTAGAGAAGTCCGGAGGACAATGGAGCCGGAAAGACTCGAAATTGACCCATAAACGACGACGTTGAGGACTGGAGAAGCGAAGGATTAGCCATAGAAATGGACAAATGGTATTTGAGCGTTTGTCACTCTCGGAGTAACAACGGATTGGGTTTTCAAGCTCCAAGGAGAGGGGTTTCGTTTAGAGCGGGTAACTTTAAAATGCCCTCACTTTTAGCTTGTATTACAAGGCTAAACATCGGGACTTTATAGTAAACATCATTGAAGTTTAGGACCTGTCTCTAAAAGTGAATGGATAAGGGGTGTATTCGCAATTCAGATTAAGTAAAGGCCTAGAAAGAAAAAACAAATAAGAAAAATATATGGCGAAAAATAATGACAACTTATTTTATCCGTAAAATATAAATAAAAATATTTTTTATATTTTAAAGCAACAATAATGATGATATATGATACTAATGTAAGAATAATATGTATATTCCCTTATGGTTTTATTAAAATACATTTCTCTATTACAAAAGATGAAGAATATTTAAGAATGGATTTAAGGGGAGAAAGATGACATTTACAGTGGCTATGCCATAATGGGGGGAAATGGGGGTTTATTGATCCTTATAGTTTTATCAATGGAGAGGTAAGTCATAGTTTTAGTTTTTAAATGCATTTCAATGCTATAGTCTACGTTGTTTAGTTTGAGTAATATAGTTTTACTAACAAATATTAATCCTAGTGAAAGAAAAACTTTGGCTGCTTGTCCGTATTAATACAAAAAAGAATTTAGCTCCAATCAAATCTCACAATATTTAAATCTAACTCAATCAAATACTATATCAATATATATATATATATATACTTCAAAATAATGATGGAAATAATGTAGTTAACTTTTTTTTTATACAAAAATTTTTAAAAAGATGTCGAGCTCACCCACAATTTAAGGGCAGAGCAAAAATTTTTTTACTCCTAGACAATACTAATGTCAGGCAGAGCGAGCTATCTATTACCCTCAAACGTAAATCTAAACACCTAAAAACTACGATACATCTCTAAACGACGTGACTGAAACACAATAAAATAGTATTCTTTAGAGATCAAATATAATTTAAATGATCATATTTTATTCTTTCATCAATTAAACTTATAGACGATAGATAATGTAATTAAAATTTTAACCAAAAGATAAAGGATTATGAAGTTAAAATAAGTGGTGGGCCGATAAATGTGAACACATCATCATATAAGCAAGGGAACCGGTAGTATCTTCTCGTTCCTTCTTTCTTTTCCTTTTTCGTCCACTAGTAAATAATAAATTTATACAAAACTAAATTATTAGATATAAAAATGCTTCAATAACTAATCTCCAGCTTCTTTTAAAAAAAAGGCAAAGAAAGAAAACCACGCCTTTTGAGCTCTTTTTCTATTTCTCTTTGGTTCTCATTGGTCCAACTTCTTCACAAAAATAGAAGATAGTCCCCATACACGAAAACAGAAAAGGTAGCATATTCTCACTCTTCTATTATAGTTTATATACAATATAAACAATCAACCCTCCTAACCCTTAACCCCACCAAAGCAGCTTCACAAGAAAAAAACACAAAAACACTCAGCAGACTGTACAATATAGCCTCCGAAAGTGACCCGGTCAAAATTCAAGACTCGGTATGTATGATCCTACTTACAGAGAACAAATGCTTCCAAGGATAATCATCTTCTTGAGCCATACACGAGACCCTAGATAAACCACAAGGATAACCCTGTTCCTACCTAGTACCTGAACCAAACAAAAACCCAAACATTGTATACCATGTTATATACAGATTAAGCACCTGCACCCCACAACTTCTCACAAAGCCTGTTGTTTTTTCCCCTTACAAGTAGCCCATGGTTTACTATTCAGCTTCAGATGTAGTGAACAAAGAATTTCAGCTTTTGGAAAATATATGAAACCACCGTGCAGCAGAATCCACTTGTAATGCTTTAAGCAGGCAGAATTGCTCTGAGACTTGTTGGTTAAAGGATTGCTGCAGAGATTACCAGACTTCACCTTCTAAGAGCTGGGCTCGTAGGATGAAAGCAACCGTCTCTGCAGTAGTTTCAAAAGGTTTTGCAAAAAGTGAGTCATTTAGTATATTATAATACAGTTAATGTAATAGAGGTCATCATCATACTTAAATGCACATGGATTTTGTACTTCATAGGGGTTTCATCATTTCACATGGTGATAGCAAAGAACATAGAAATGGATATGGCAAATACGTCCACTACCTCATGAGGTAAGCGTAAACTGATATTATAAATGACTTCAGATTGCTGGGTCATATTTACCACACAACTTTAAATGTTAGTAAATATTTTTGCAAAGAAGAGTAGCCAAAATCAGAAATCCCATATATTAAGAAAATCATAGTTCAACAGGAATCACCCATGCTATCAAACATAAGTGTGATGTCAGGGCCACGACTTTATAGTCCCAGACCTAAACCTCAAACATATTTTAGTTCACATCACAATTACAAAATACCAAAACAGGAAGTTCAATGCGTTGGCTTTACTTTAAAGTAATTCAAATAGGCAGAAGGAATTTTATATCGTGTGATATCTAGCATCATGTTATATAAAATAAGCACATAAGATTTCATGTGCTTGGCAATTATCTGATGAAGAACTACCAAGAGAACAATTGCATCTACTAGGGAACAGGTCTTACATGATCTTCAAATTTGGGACTCATTAAATTGATGGTGAGGTTTCTCATCAATAATAAGACCTGCAAAAAGAACCATGCAAGCTTCTCAGTTCAAACAGACTCGGATAGTTCAAACCAGTACAAAAAATAGAGGGACGATGATGTGGAGGAAAAACAAGGAAAGCTTGTGGCTACTTACTGCTTCCACATTTATTGGGTCCATCTGTTTCAGTCTCTCCAAGTGATTTGATGCATTTGGATCAAACACACTACCAATAAAGCTGTAGACTTGTGCAAAATCTGGCATTACTGCATGAGAGGTGAAAATCAAAAGAAGGGTGGTGAAAATCATGAACATACTAATAAAATGTACGGTGAACAGTAACAAAACCTTTCATTGGCTTGCCTGAGTTCCCTTGATCAATAACTTTGCTACCTGGCCAGGCCCTTGGAGTGCTCTCATTACTACTGCTATAGCAACAATTTAGAGAAGCAGCTTTCCCAGGCAATCCCATCTCATCTAATAAAAGTATATAATTTCTGAGTCAACAGGGCCTTCAATTTATCTAAATTCATTGAATAAGTAAATGGGGAGAAATAGAGAATCAAATATAAAATTAGTTTCTAAGAAATACACTGGAGTTGAAGTCAAACCAAACCTCTAGTCACTTGTGGCCCACTGGTCAGCGGGATAACATTACAAGTCCAATTTGACAGAGGCACATTGGTAACTGGAGTTCTAAGTGCAGATGATGAGTCTGGCCTATAAATGTATGAGGGCTCAATGAAAGAAGATGAAGATTGCAATGGCATCGTAACTTGGGATACCACTGGAGCTGCTAAAATGAACATTTAAAAAAGGGTGAATAACAAAAGACCAAAGACACAACAGGTTCAAGTAAATGACAACATGAAAAGTGGTTGACTATGCTAAGTTGCTAACCATTTTTAGGTGCCTTTTGTGGGTATGGATGAGCAGCCTTTCTTTTTGGCCGAGGAGGAGGCACATGTTCACTTGTTCCATTCTTCTGAACTTTCAGGAAATACTTCTGTGCATGACTTCGTATCTGCTAAAGTGTAGGGGGAGAAGTAAAAATATATATATCATACAGCTTTGCAAAAGAGAAGAAAGGGGGTA
Organism: Leucaena leucocephala; assembly: GCA_037074615.1. Classification (NCBI taxonomy): domain Eukaryota; kingdom Viridiplantae; phylum Streptophyta; class Magnoliopsida; order Fabales; family Fabaceae; genus Leucaena; species Leucaena leucocephala. The sequence continues at coordinate 406,500 of CM073552.1, forward strand.
TAAGCAGACCATGTAACGTACATAGAAATTTTTACCATGAAAAAGATGATGAAACAATCAATACATTTTATATATCCTGGAACAAAAAGTTTACATGGCACTCACTATAGTAATCACAACCATGACTCATTCATATTATTCAACCACACAACAAACTGCAACATTATTTACCGTATTACCATAATTCTGGTCCCCAACCCTGCCATTACTCCTATTTGCAGTTTCATGCTATCGGGAAGAAAATAAAAGCATCCAATGTCTATTGATACCATATTCTTTGTTTCCCTTTCCCTTCTAGGATAATTAGTAATTACCTGGATAACAGTTTTTGAGCCAACAAATGCTTCAATCTTCTTCCAGTCACGGTCAAATCTGAAATCAGTCAGGCAAAACAAAGAAAACTAAGTGAGTGAAATAAAATAAAGTCTGATTTCCATCAAACAGACACAATTTTCAGGCAGCCAACAAAAAAATTTCCTTTTTACTCCCATTTTCAGAGTTTTTTTTTTTGGTTTTTTTTTGGGGGGGGGGGGGGGGGCTGTTAGGCAGGAGCATGATATTGCATCTCCTGGTTACTATGTATCCCCATAAAAGTAGAATGCCAACCATGCACTTCAACTGAACAGTTTCTCCTAATTGAGTTCAGGTTTTGGTACAGAAAAGGAGAGGAATTGTTGTAGTATACTAGCATCATGCAGTCAATTAGATTGTCTGGTTTGTCACACTAGATGTCCGCATCTTCAAGGCCATATGTTATCTTGGATGTGAAAGAATTGTATATATGGCTTATCTTGGGTGTTATGAACGTTATTTTGAGGGAGTCACTGTATCTAATATGCAAATGGACAGCTCTCCTAGACTCAAATTTACTAGGGATTTTAACACTCTGTTCTGTTGAGAGCTGATCAATTATTTTCTAGTCTGAGGAATGAAGTACATAAGCTTTCCGTCACAAGGAGTTCCTTTTTCAACCTTTAAGAGTACTCATAAATCAAAATTTAAAGCTTAAATTACAATCCCAAAATCCAAATCGCACCAATAAGAAAAGCAAAAGAATTAGTCAATTAGGTGAAGACAAGTGCCTTTGTGAGAACCCCAACTAAAATATGAAAGCACAACACCACCCCAAAGATTTACCGATAAGTCGCCTATTCAAGAGCCATAAATTTCATTTAATTACAGGAAACCCATAAATATGAACAGAATTAGAGAAATTACCAATCCCAGCCCCGGCATTAGACATAACTCAACTCACATACTAAGACTGCACATGCAGCTAAGTCGGTGAGAGAAGCATAAATTCGCAATAACAAGAAAAATAAAAGAAAAAGGGTAATAAATTGTGAGACCCCCAGGGAATTACTAAAAGGAACTACTGCAGTAACCGAAAAGATTAAGGGTGCAGTCACCTATGTCACTGGTTAAAAAAATTCTCAACTAATCACGTCTACTTATCAAGTAAACTCGAAAAATTGGGGGAGGCGATGGGGTAGGGAAAGAAATGGTCGATTATAATTTGCATTAGCCAAAATCCGAAATCCATCCGTAAAGAGAAACGGCGGTTGATATGAAAAAAATCAAAAGAGCAAGAATAATTCCACAGTAACCTTAATTGGGGATAAAGATAAACCAACACTTACAATTGGAGAGCTTCGAGAAACTTGTCGTGCTCCTGCTCCGTCCAGCTCTCCCTGGACTTGGTAATCGTGTATGGTTTTCGGATCTTCTTACTCAGATCCTCCCCGTAAGAAGCGGCGCTGACGCCGGCGGTGGTGGAAGTGGAGGAAGAAGCCGTAGCCGTAGCCGGAGGTGGCGGCGTAGGATTGACACCGGGAAGGCCCATCTTGATGGGATCGAAGAAGTAGAAGCCTTGAGCTGGGTTCGGATTTACCGACACCATAAGAGTAGGGATCAGAGATATAGCAGCAGCCAAGGACGGTGCGAAATGTGTGGCTGATGATTTTATCTGGGTTTTGCCTATGTTCTTCTCGCTTCAAGCTTTGCTCGCGTCTGTTGCTTCTGCTTCGGTCGCTCGGTCGCAGAAATAACTAGAGGTCCAGAAGGAAAGCCGAGATTTCTAGCTTCTAATAAATATATGTACACCGTTAAAACCGACCTAATAAAAAACACAAGAAAATGTAGTCAGTGAGCGGAATGACGATTTTGTCCCGAGTCCTTTGAGGGACCGCCACGTGGCAGATTTAATATAGGGAGGAACTATTTTTTTATAAATATAATAGATTTTATAGTTTTAATGGGAAGGTATTGCGGTAAGTTTTGATGGCGTGGAATGATGGGAAGGGAACCATTGCGATGAGATATACTTATGAAGGATGACATTTGAAATGAAATTAATAATTAATAATTAATCCCGATGTTGGCTGGGGAGGAAAAGATAATTACTTGAGAATATGTTTTAAATTTGTGCAAGTAGTAGAGGATCACAATATGAGGTTCTGATCTTACAAATACTTCCATTAGTCATGATTATGAAGTGTAAACATGCAATTATGCATGGAAGAACTTTATTGGTAAAGAGAAAACTTCACGGTTGGGGAAAAAAATACGCTTAATGATGGTAATAGAGAGGAAATGCTTCTCAAAATTGCTTAGGAACATTAAATCTTCTCATATTGCCACGTAATTTTGATTTGAAGATGATGAGATTTAAGTTTTTCTTAGAAAAGAATATGATTACTTAATTATTTTGAGAGATCTTTTTGTTGGTTCAAACCAAGACGTTAGTTCGGTAAAAAAGTTTAGATTAGTTGACTAGATTAAATGTTCTATGTATATATATATTTTTTTTTTGTTTATTATTAAGCATGAATTGACATCACTTTAAATGACTTTTCTAATTCTAGATTGACTCTATTTTTATTTTTATTTTTGGTACAAATTCTAGACTGACTCTAGTTTAAACTCCATACCCTTAAACTATAGAGTCGACGGAAGGACGGAGCGGTCCAATTCTCGGCACCCAGTTTTTAGTGGGTAACAAGAGATGGAGTGAAGAAGCGAGTGATGATGGCGTGATGTGAAAGAACAGCGGAGAAAGGACAGAGGAGCATGTGATAGGGTATGGAATGGATCCTTCAACTTCAAACTTATGAGGCATATCTATTAACCACCATGGGCCCTTTTGGACCCTATTCCGACCCACGGACCTTAATAACCCATCTAACCCCATCCTCTTTTATTTCTCCCCCCACATTAATTATTATACTTACGATCATTAAATAAATAAATCCCTGCATGTTTTCTTCAAAAATATATTCATCATCACTCACTGGCCTCCAATTCTCCCCCAACCCATCTCCCCTCCCTACAATTTTTTTAAATGAATCTCGTTTTAAGCTGGTGAATAATATTTATTTACTTGTGAATAATAATATTTATTTGACATATTACTACATAATGTCCTTATCATAAGATTTATTTAACTAATTTACGTAGATTAAAGAAGTTAGCTAAATTAGTTATTTATAATGATTATGTGTTAGTTTTCTAAAAATATTATTTTTAATTCTGTACATTTGAATTATTCTTAATATAAACTATCTTTAATATATACAATTATATAGGGTATTTCAGGCATAAGCAATTTCTTTAACTTCAACAAGCCTTGATGTTTTTTTTTAAATCAAATATTAAATTTTCATTTTGAGGTGATTACCAGTTGAGCATGAGCATTTTTGTGACCTTTTTTTTGTTGCCCACCCGGTTCACCGGAGCTTTGCCCCGACTACATCCGGATCTGACCCGTATCGCGTACCTGGCTATGGTGAGTGACTCTCCCAACGGGGATTTTTTGCGTACGCCAAGGTTCGAATTTGAGACCTCGCTTAAGCGATACTGAACCGCTTATCACTAGGACTAACTCCTGTTGTGTGTGTGTGTTTTTGGGTTATATGTTTTAATGGCGAATCTCTTTGTTGGGCCATATTAAGTAAGGGTTAACTAGTGTGGTTGATTGGGCTTAGTGAAGAGGAGCTTGTATTGTTTCTGCTTGGGCTCAATATCCACTTCAATCCACTAAATCATAAACCTAAGTGCTACACTGTTCCATTGGGCTCTCCCTCTTCCTCATCTGAAATAACATAAGAATATTAACCTAATTGAACCCAACAATCAAGGCTTTTACCAATAGGGTTTGAGTCTTGTGAAAAAAATAGTATTTTATAATGTAATAAATTAATATTTAAATTTTTATTATGAGAAATATCATATTTATAAACAGGATCGAATCCGTCACTTCTCACTCATAAAAAAATTTATATGTCAGTAGGTAATTAATAAGGTTATCTATAAAAGGAAGAGACTTGAGTTGCGGATTTAAACTTAGTAAATGGGAATAATTTATCTTATTTGAACTTAACAATACTAAAATTTCATCTTATAAAGTTTAAATTTAAATTAGTTTGCAGTATTGAATATCAAGTAGTTATTAAAAAAATCAAATGATATGTATCAGGAAATTGAAGGAAGAAGAAAACGGTTATTTGTTTCTTTTTTTTGGGCGCATTGAAATTTCTATGTTAACCATAGCCATACAAATGTTGTCCCTCGTGAACGCTAAAAAAAAAGTAAAGATGACTTTTTTTTTGTAAAATAATATAACAAATGTAACAAATAATCCACAGCAAACTAAAACTTGTTATAGATTAACCGTGAGGCCTAGTATAATTAGCATTTAGATGGGTTCTTTAATTATTTCGTTAGGGATTCGATCTTTGTTAATATTTATAAAGAGAGTCTCATAGCTAATATTAAAAATTTTTTTTTTGTGATAATACTAAAACTCTTTTAAAAAATCTACGATACAAGAAAATTAGTCTTTGTTTTTGACTGTGATGGATACCCTAAGCTTATATAAAAAATTTATGGATGGATTTAGATTGTACATATATATATATATATATATATATATATATATATATATGGTCTGCATGCGTTTTTGAATAGTCATAAGAAGAGATCTCAATTTTATCTTTTAGTGCAATTTAAAAGATTAACTCTGTGCATGTGGACGAATGTATGAGTATGACAAAGACATAATAACAAACGTGGGTTATTTTGGTGTCGCCACCCTCACTTTCTAACTAAAAACACCATAAAAAGATTGACATTGCTTCTTTTGCAATTTGATGATCATAATTGAAAACATACATGCATGCTGACCATTGAACGAACGCCACGATCTTCCTTTTGAACTCCACGATGAATCATGAAGACGTGGCAAACTAAACTTGTAATAATAAATCTCTCCAAAGCACAATCTACAGATATATATATATAGGAAAATAAATAATAGCGTTGTAATTTAATTTGCATGCTACAATATATATATTTATTACAAGTGTATTGTCGTCGTTATCGTGGGGTTCTGTGAGTAGTTGCTTCTTCATCAGTGGCTGCGACAGGGACGTCCACCGTTAAAAGGATGTTTCTAGATGATTGCATCATAATTAATTAACGTTCCTCAGTATTTATTTACGTTAATTAATTAGCACATGTGCTTTTTTTATTGTTCTTTTCGTCCCCAAGTTTAATTTCTCTCAATGGATCCCATCTCCATCTGGTTTTCAAGTTTTCTTAGTGGAAAGTGACACACACACACACCCACACACCCACACACACACACACACATATATAAGAAAAAAGTCACCTTTCTCTGGTTTTCGTGGTAAAACGGCCAATGGGTTAAGTAAATTAGTTATTTTCATTTCAAAGTAGCCCTTCGATCATCACGTGGACCAAGAAATTAAAACAACATAGGGTCCTCGATTAAATAAAGTCAGAATAGTTAGTTCATTCATCTCTAAGAGTTTACTTAGACATCTATCTTACGAAATTTATTACGACAATTTCTAATAATAAATTAATAACAACGTGTGTGTGTGTGTGTGTCCCCTACTATGCACGATTAAGATTTTTATAATTTAGGACGATCTAAATTAGTGATTAAAGAAGTTTTTTTTTCTAAATCCTAAACCATGTAAGTGAAGAAAGAAGGAGAGGGGAATCCATAGGCTTCACCTGATATGTGAGTCCTAGACATGGATGAGTCATTAGCATCAAAGAACAAAAACAAATGAGACAACATAAGCATTACGTACAAATCAAGGCACAGTTAATATATGCATATGCATCTCTTTCTAGCTTGTTTTGTTAGGATCAAATTAATTGTTATTGTTGGGCCCAAAATTATATAGTTAACATAGTATGAAACCATATTTATTCCTAATTATCTATCTTTTTTAACGTGAAAATAGTTTTAAATATTAAAAGTAGTTATCTATTATATCTTGTACTTGAAAGATATACAAAAGATTCGCTTAAAATATGAGAAATTGTCCTTTTCAAAAAATTCAAATTCAAAATTGGATCAAAATACTCTAAATCTGACCGTGTAATTTGAATATTTGTAAGACAATTAGAACTAGTATGTTTTTAAAAAAAAAAAAAAAAGAATTATGTGAAGATAAAGAGTAAAAATAGGGGAATGGTAGTTGCCCACGTGCAAGGTGCAGGGGAATAATGGAAGGCCGCCAGACGGCGTCAGCGAGAAACCTAAGACCAACAAAATTGAGGGCGGGCACTCAGCACTGACTCTTCAGTCTCAACGGACCCCGTAACGTTGACTAATCTTCTTAGGTCAAACCTCAAACCCTCCAAAACCTCATACTAGTAAGCTCCTTTATGATTTTGACTCGTTCTTTTATCATCTTTATTATTGTTTTTTTTTTTCTGAGTTCAGGCCCAAACCCAATCCATTTTCTGTTTCCCACCCTTCCTTTTCATTCTATTGAGGATTATTCCAAAAAATTATTATATATATATATGTTTCTGTGAAAGGTTGGAACATAAATTTTTATTTTATATAAACAATGGATTAATAAATTTGATTAGTAAACGGTCCTCCTTACTATATCTTTTATTTTGGATTTTAGTAGAGACTTAGGGTTGAATTATTGAATTTGAAATTTAAGATTTGAGGTTGATTATTCTTTTTTTTTGTATGAATAGTTGAATACTTTAGGTTTAATTATTGAACATGCTTTATTTGTTTATATTTATAAAATTTCACTTTTACCTGATTAATAAGTCACTTTTTTAATTTTTTGTGTTTCCATTTATAAGACATTTGCAAAATTTATAAAGTAATTATTGTGGATAGAGGGATTGAGAGGAGTAAAATTGGATTATAATTTATTACATTCAACTAAAGGTATTTTTAAAAAGATTATATAATTTTAAAAATGTCAATCAATTTTAACTAATTCCTTTAGTTTGTGTAAATTAGTTGAAGTCTTAAAGGTGACTTATAAATAAGAACATATGGAGTAAGATGTTAGAATGAGAACAAATTTCTAAAAATGTTTTGAATGACTTTAAATTTTTTAATTTAACTTAGTCTTAGTTTTTAAGAAAAAAAATCATGCAACTTAAATTTTGAATCATATAGTTCTTGGTAATTGAAACAATTTCGTATTTTAATTATTAAACTATACATTTTTATTTTATCCAAGTTATGATAAAAACAGTACAAGCATATGCAAACAAAGAAAGCAACACCAATATTAAGAATGAAGGAAGGTATGCGATATCGTTCATGATTGGGAATATTACAAAAATTATAATATTTTACTAGGTGTAATAAAAAATAATTCAGTAATCTGTGTGATATATTTTGGGTAATTTGATGTATGTGAAAACAAATGATAGAGCAAACTCAGCAAAAGGATGTGCTTGGAAAATGGATCGCATTTCTCAGAAAATTCTTATGGAGAAATTACAATTTGATGACATCACTGATTACTATTTCATTAAAGGGAAATGGCATCATGCTATAGGGATGCGAAAACTCTCGGAAGGTCGCGAATTCAATCCTCATATAACCTCGTCAAGAAGTAAATGTTTTGCCCCTTTAATTCTTAAGAAAAACAAAGAAAGGGAAGAAACAGAAGAATGTAAAAGTAGGGAAAATTGAGGATTTTCTTCCCGTCTTTCAAATATATGTGATTAAAATATCTCTAGTTGATTTGTGTCAAAATAATTTTAAAAAATAGAGTCCAAATAGTAATTTTAGAAAAACAAATCCAATTTTTAAATAATTAGACCTATAATTTTAACATTTTAGTAACACATGAAATTAACTCTAATCAATTACCGTACAAATGGCGGACAGAGAAATTATGAAGTATTTGTTTCAATTATTTGGTAAAATTATTTTAGTAATTAGCTTGTATTCAATGATTTAGGGTCTACCTCGTTGACTCATAAACGTTAAGCTCACTCAAAGTTAGTTGTAAAATAATTTAGTGCTAATTTAATGACTTAGTCTGGTCTTCGTCTTAATTAATAAACGTTAAACACACTCGGAGGCATCACTAGTTGTAAATTAAGCGCACACAAAAAAAAGATTCTGATCAGTCCACGAGTTTAATAAACTGAATCGATTTGGTCCCCTATCCAAATTTGAGTAAATTAATGTTTCATTTCGTGTGAAATTTGAGTAAATACTTAATTATTTAGTTGTTCTGATTTACATTTTTATATTATTTAATTTTTTTAATAGATTAAGGAAATAAAATAAATTAATTAATTATTATTAAATTCAACCTATCAAGATAAATTCGTATTAGAGTAAAATAACACCCAATAGCTTGATCTTATTTCTCATAAGCGGTCAGTATCCTAATGTTATTTGTGATATAGTTTTATCCATAATCTTTTTAATTTAGTACAATTATTGGTACTTGAGAAATAAGAATATGAATAAAATTGTATTAAATTAAAAAAATTATGGGTGAAATTGTACCAAATTAAAAAGATTATATGAAAAATTGTATCACAAATAATATTATGATACTTGTTGCATATGAGAAATAAGATTAGGATATTTGGTGCTACTTTATCCTTCGTATTATATACTCTTCAATATAACAAAATTAGTCAACTAGCTCTTAATTAAATTTATTAATTTATTTAGCTTCCTTAATCTATTTAAAAAAATTATCTAGATCTTACAATTAGGACTAGATATAGTAATAGACATAATAAAAGAAAAATATTTTTTTAAGAATATTTTTTATGTTAAATAGGATAACTCGTTCTCCTTTTCCGCGAAGAATAAATCATCATTTTATTCCACAAGAGATACTTAAAGCAATAAAATGCTATGAACCCATTATTTTTTAATGAGAATTATAGTTATAGCTTCTCTGACTTTGAAACATTATTCCCGAAGCGTGCGAAACACAATATCTATGCATCCATTTGAACGGATATAATCGGGTAAAGTCACACATTGACTAAATGATCACAAAGTCGACCACAAATTCTTCTTTTGTTCTTATAAATTCTATAACACACATAATTTTCATTTCACTAAAATGAAAGTAACAAATAATAGACAAGCAATCAATTTATTTATGGGTAAAAGATAGTCATTTGGATGAAAATTGATATCAATTAATCCACCGAAATCCAAACTTTGTGGAGTTTCAAGTAGAAAGAAGCTCTTCAACCATAATTATTTTTATTTACTATAAGATTTAAACTTAAAACTTTTATAAAATATCAATTTCCTTTTATTTCTTTTACTTAGACTTAACTTTTTTTATGTACACACACACATATATATTTATATGTGATATCTAACATTCGATCATCAAGTTAATTTAAATATTATTTCTTTGTATGTTTTAATTGGAATTTAAAACATTGCGTTTAAACAGTCACAACCCTATTAATTAGAGTTTAAGTTATATAATAAATAATATTCTCTTGATTTTGCTTTCTTGTTTTTTTTTTCATTCGACCTAGCTTGTTATTATATATTCTTTAATTTTTTTTACTTCTTCTAATCGACCTAATTTTTTGTGTTTACATTCCTTTTAGATATTTCACACTTTTAATCTAACTTTTGTTATGTATGCATAATATTTTTTTTGTCTATCTTTTTTTTATTATTATTTCTTCCACTCGACCTAACTTTCATTCCATCGTTCAGATATAATATTTTCCTTTTGAATGGAATGATGAATCAAAGGATCCAATATTGTAAAGTTGGACACTACTCTGTGGAATTCAGCCAACGACCATACGACTTGAGGTGTTTTTAGGACTTTATTAACATTTTTTTGTGGGAGCAACTATCTCACCCCTTTCATGTTGTCACTATTGTTCTTCATTCTCTCTCTCTATACTCTTTCCTTTGATTAATTCACGTACACGAATGTTCTTTATTATTCAATAATAAACTTTTGGATAACATCAACGCTCTTTATATATGCCTTGCTCCCCAAGCACGTCTGGATTGACTTGCAATTGATGTGAATGGGGAAGTTTCGCCCTAGAAAGTGGAGTGGCCAGCCAGGTCAAGAGTATATAACAAGGTAAACGATCCTTCCATACAGTTGATTATTATTCTAGGAAATACTCCCAATTTTTCAGTCTCCATAAAGATACGTGGTGATGGCTTCATACTTCATATTATTTTTAACACTGACCTGCGAATTTTAGTTTTCTTAACAGAATAAAATAAAATAAATCTAAGATGTGCGAGTTTTACATATTTTTATGTTGAAATAAATTAAATAAAAATAGTTATTAAATAGTAACATGAATATAATAAATAATCCGCATATCAAATTTTATATTACATTTTTTTTTGTATTTATTACAAAGAATCCTCGTGCAATATAATAGATATGTGTGAGGGTGACTATAAATATCGGTAAGTTTTATTTATTTATTTTAAACATTTGAATCAACTTTCTTGGACATTGGCATTCGGAAAAAGGCCACATTTTTTAGATAAGGTTGAAATATAGTTTTCTCCAAAAAAGAAAAAATAGTGTAACGCGTTTTAGAAAGGACTTTTGAGTGGCGTTAACATGTTAACTGGAAAATCTCTCATTCTTCCTTGACTAAGCTAATTATGTAATACTGTAAACTTAATTTATTATCAAGCATAAAAAATTTTAATATGAATTTGTAAATTTTTTTTCTAACCAGCTACACACGTTTTCTTGTATAGCATAGCAGACGCGGTTTGAAAAATAAGTTATATAATTCATGAACAAATATAATTAATATGAATTTTATATTCTAGTTATAATATATACGTGTGTGTTGAAACTCTTTTTTTCATACAAGAAAATTTAATTGAGTTAGGTCTCAAGAATTTACCGGTGTCAGAACATAACCTTTAAACTCAGAGAGTGCTTACATATCCCTTATCAACAAGATTTTTACGCTAATAATAGAATTTGATCCAATAATCTTATGATTCATGAGTCAACTCCTTATCAACTAGAACAATTTTTACTTTTTTAGAATTCATGCAGTATCCTCTATCAGATAGATAGAAACTAATCATTCAAATATATAAAAATTACTAAAATAAATTTTGCCTCTATTAATAAATATTTTTTTATATACAAGACCTGATTCAAACTATAACATCATATTTAAAAAATCCATTCATCTATCATGGGAAACTCTTAAGATGTGTTTGGTACACGGAACCACATCTGTAACGATCTCCATTTCATTACAGCAGTTGAGAAAATCAAACCAGCCCTTATTTCAAACTAATGACATGAAATTTTATAGTACGTTATAAATCAGTATATATACTTTTCTACGCCACTGAAGAAGAAATTTGTAAATCGAAAACAAAATAATATCAATATAACATATAGTATTAAATCTATATACCCCTCTTATATTAAATATATGATCTAATTAGAGAATTAATTTTAATCTTAAATATAAGATATATTTTCTATATTTATCGATATTTTTTTAAATTATCCCTATTGATACTCCCTCAATAATAATTAAATAAGAGAGAGAGAAATAATTATGATATTTTAAAAAAGTATATCATATTAACTAATATAACTAATTTTATTAACTTAATTAAATTAATTAAATAAATGTTATATTTAAAATACAATATAAAAAAAATATAGTACAAGAAAAAAGGTCTCAATCGTGGAACAAGAAGAATGAAAGTCAATAAAGGGGCAAAAAAGTTATGTGATTGTCGGAATAATTTGCGGATGGAGAGTGAGATTAAGAGCACGAGGTATTATTTAATTAATAATAGTATATGTGATAGCTGATGTAATTCATTTTATATTATAAATTCTTATAAAATACCTTTTAAAATTTTAAAATAATGATACAAATTTTCAAAATCTTAAATTCATACTCATAATTAAATAAAAAATTTAAAATTTAGGTATTTTTATAATTCTGTCTTTTATTTTAAAAATATAAACAATTCTTGCAGGAGACCAATCTCGAGCATTGGCAACCAACCCCTCCACCAGTAGGCCACTAGAATGCCGACGCAAGCGCCAGTGACTAGAGTTTTTGGAGCCAAGGTGGGATTAGAATCCCCCAACCCTTGGATCCCAAAGACATGGTAACTGTTGAGCCACCAAACCCCTTTGGTAACAATATATAAATTAACTATTAAGTTTGATTACATGCGATTATCTACTCTTTTAATACAAGCTACTAAATTTAATTAGATATTTATAATAATATTAATACAATTGATAGCTATTTTTTTAAAATGTTTTAAATTACATGAATCTTTTGAGAAATTTATTATTTTTATAACAAAATTTATTACATTTCTTTAGATATTTACAACAATAAGTAATATAATTGACAAATATATTTCTAGATCTCAAACATGAAATAAATAAATCTTTTAAAAAATTTATTATTTTTATAACGAAATTTACTACACTTTATTAGATATTTATTATAAGAGTAATACAATTGATAATATTTTTTTATGAAAATTAAACATATTAAAAAAATGACAAGTTAAAAGTAGTTGGCAATTTATTACTGTTGTTGTAGTAAATATCTAATAAAATATAATAAATTTATAAAAATAATAAATTACCATAATTACTCATTTATTTTAACATGTTTGAGACTTAAAAAATATGGTTGTCAATTGTATTATTTTTACGGTAAATATCTAATGAAAGGTAGTAAATTTCATTATAAAAGAAATAAACTGATCAAAAGATTTTATTTAATTTAACATGCTCAACTGAAGACTTGTTGACAAAAAATCAAATACGCTAAATAAGCCGCAAAATGTGGGGGGTATAATAGTCCATATCCTCTCGAGTGGATAATAACTTCTATATAGTAATTAATTAGATGGAAATAAATAAAAGGAAAAAAAGCATAAAGAGTACAACCCATATAAATGCACTTACCCATCTTTGTTACCCTTTTTTATAGACAGTAAAAAGTTAAATTTAATCAAAATAGAAACTAGAAAGAGAGATGTAGATATAAATAATTGGATGAAATCAATCCATAGCTTTATAACAAACTTACCTGGAGAGAGAGGATACCAGAAGTTTGACTCCCCATAAAATGCACTGTAAAAATTTTAACGTTTTAAATTTTAAAAGAGACTAATCTCAAATTTAAATTAAAGATACCTTTAATTAAACAAACAAAAAATACACCAAACTTAAAAAAGTAAAGCATATATCAAGTTTGGTAAGTATTAGGAATACAATAAGCCTTATCCATAAAATAAAATTGACTACATAAATTGTATAATGTCATTTTTTTTACCAATAACTAAAACTTTTAATTTAATTGTTGATAGATCATGATAATAAATACAGACAGGGTTGGATCTCTAGCTACTTTTGGGGAATTTTGATGGAAGAAGGGAATCACGTGTTGCATGTAAATCAGGAGGGAATGAACGAGAAGCCGCGTGAAACCCAAAACTGACGCGCAAATATGAATGCTTCCCACCCCATATTTGGAACTGGAAGCTACTCTCATTCATTCAACTCGATCGCTTCATGCTTCATCTCTCTAACATATCTCTCTCATGTGATCCATACTCTCGACAACTGATCCCCATACCACGTGAACAATGAAAACATCCTCGGCAGAGAATATTATAATTTTGAGATATAAATATATAATAAAATTATTTATCTATTAAAATAACTTAAATCAATCTAATAAAATTGTATTCTTAATTAATTGGTATGGGACTCTGAACTCTTACATTATAATAAAAAATTATCTCTAATTAGATTTAAAATATTTAAATCTAACAATCATAGAATCATATAAAAAGAAAACAATAGAAGCAAACAAGCGTACGAGCGTGCAAGAGTAGGGGGAGACACTAGTCCACGTGGGTTAGAACGAGACGTTTATTTTGCCGTCCCACCGGGCATTGTCCCTTCTCATTATTATTATTATTATTTCATTTTCTTCCTTAAAATTACACGTCAGCCCCGTCTTCTTGCCCCTCAATCAATAAATCTCGTATTCTTGCACCAACTCGTAACTATACCGTCCAACACAAGCCCAAAGGCCATACTTGTCTCTCCCTCCATCTCCCACATGGACATGGATTTTCTTACATCATCCCTGACTACGGAAACTACCTCCTTTTCCCACCCAATTTATCCATATTCGGTTTGTTTGGTACCTTCCCCAACTTTAATCTTGTCCCACCTTTCTTCATGTAATATGTTGAAACTTGAAACTCTCAGTAACAACATACCACTACTCTCCAGCTAATCCCTTGTTTTTACCACTACTTTCAATTTATTGTGTTGGACTTTTGAAGAATCAAGGGTAACTGTGTATCAGCATCAGCAGCGGCTTCCCAGAAACTACATTATTTTCCTTGTATAATCGGTTTAATTTTCCTCGTTTAAAAAAGGAACCAGTCTCTAACTAGGGACACTTTCATGCGAGAAAATTCATATGTGCACAAACAAGAAATTCTCTCCCTCACGTGATAACTGATGTGCCATCGTGAGATCACAGGCTCACACGCAAGCCTCATGCTTGTTTCCTTTGACTAATGCATTAACAATTTACAATACAAAAAAAGTTCTGTCATTTCTCATGGTTTGAATCTTGAGGAAGACTTCTCCATCTTTGCTTCTTGTATCCGCTTAACTTTCAAACCCTGCAGTGCCTATAAATTCATTGTGTTTCTCACTTCCTTTCTCATAACCCTTTCCTCTCCTCTGCTCTGCATTTCCTACCACATCATTTCTCTTATCTTCTCATAGTCATTTTTGCTGCTTCAGCTACCTAGAGTGACCTTAACTTTACCTTCTTTATATCACAAAATCTGAAGTGAAAATGGGTTTTGCCAGTGAGAGCCATGATCACCATCATCTTCTCTCTAGGATTGCCACAAATGACAAACACGGAGAGAATTCCCCCTATTTTGAGGGGTGGAAGGCTTATGACAGAGACCCATTTCATCCCACAAACAACCCCCATGGGGTTATCCAGATGGGTCTGGCAGAGAATCAGGTAACTAGCAAGTGTTTTTGAGCTTCATCATATCCCAATGAAGTGAAGCTGCTTGATAAATTGACTCACAGGGTTGTGTTTTAATTTCAATTTTTTTTTCCAGCTCTCCTTTGATTTGATTCAAGATTGGGTAATGGAGAATCCCAAGGCATCCATTTGCACTCCTGAAGGAGTAAACCAGTTCAAATATATTGCTAACTTTCAGGACTACCATGGACTCCCGGAGTTCACAAAGGTAAGCCATGGCAATATTCATTGATTATTTTGGCTTGTTTCGATGAAACAAATTTCTGGATATTGAGCATATTGTGCGTTGTTTTGCAGGGAGTGGCTAATTTTATGTCCAAAGTGAGAGGTGGTAGGGTCAAATTTGATCCTGGCCGTATATTGATGAGTGGAGGAGCTACAGGATCCAACGAACTCATCATGTTCTGCTTGGCTGATCCTGGAGATGCCTTTTTGGTTCCTTCACCTTATTATCCAGCGTATGTGCCCTTTCTTTTCTCCTTAACTTTTTGTGTTCATTCAATGTATGTTTAATATTCCAAACAACTCCATCGAAAGTTAAAAAGTGGAAGTTTTTAAAGCAATACAAAGAATCATGCATGGCTGCTCTGTTCCTTTCAATGAAGAACGATGGCCAATGGTTGAACCGAGCATGCTGTTCTGAAACAAACCAAACGCATCCAAATAAGTTTTACACAATCCCTTATATGAAAATTAGTACTTTGAAGAACACAGCCTGATAAATTAATTATTTGAAGAACTTTCTTGTATGAGCCATGAGAGTAGCTAGCAAGTGGTTTTGTTCCTGGAAAAGGTCTAGAAATAGCAGGTGGAGAAACTATGTTGTCACCTGCCACTTTTTGAATTTTTAGGTAATGAAATTAAGACCTTTTGTTACGTGGCTCCAAATATTAAATTGGATGAAGTCTGCGTTCACATCAGCCAACTAATGCTTCAGTCTTTCTTTTTGATTTCCTATTTTAAAAAATAAAAAAGAACAAGAAGTCAAGAGTTGCTTCACTTTTGGCTAGATAATTAAGAAATAATCTACTTTCAACTGATGTTTTACAAACTAGGGAAGAGCGTGTTAAATCCAACAACTTTTTCCTATTTATGGTTAATGACACTGATATATCTCAGCAGTGTCAAAAAATAATATTTCCAAGCCTGACTTTGGTTCAAGCATGCTGTGGTTATCTTTTTATGGTCTAAGAAGTCAACAAGCATGCGAGAAGAATTTCATACTTAAAAAGTTGAAACCCAATTTGACATTTTATAACTCAAAGCTAAGTGGACCTTTACCATTGACCTTTGAAAGTTGAACTTGACATTATCCCAGTGTCCGTTTACCTTGCATTCAAAGAAGCACCCATATATCAACTCTCCCAGCTGGATCTTAGAAAATTTTCAGGGTCAGGAAATCTATAAGTTTTAGTTTTACCAGGATGTTGACGTTTCTTTTACCCCACATTAACGCGCATTGCATTAAATTATATTAGACGTGTTGAAATTAACTTTTCGTCAAAAACATGTCTGACATGCTTGTCTGTTAATTTAGTTTTACTAAGGAAAAATTTGTTCTAATTTGGCCACTCATTGACTGAACTGTGTTGGTCAAAGAAGAGACCTGATTAGTCTTGAATTATGGCTTGATTAAAGGGTAGTTCATTTTTAATTCAAACCTCTCATTTTTTGTATTCTATTGCAGCTTCGTTCGTGACTTGTGTTGGAGAACTGGGATTCAAATCATTCCTGTTCATTGTGACAGCTCCAACAACTTCAAGATAACCAGAGAAGCTCTTGAAGCAACATACCAGAAAGCTCAAGAGGATAGCATTAACGTTAAGGGTTTGATCATAACAAACCCATCAAACCCTTTAGGAACCACCTTGGACAGAGAAACACTGAGGAGCTTAGTAAGCTTCATCAATGAGAAGAACATCCACTTAGTCTGTGATGAGATTTATGCTGCCACAGTCTTCAATTCCCCCAGCTATGTAAGCGTCTCTGAAATCATTCAAGACATGGAATATTGCAATCTTGATCTCATTCATGTGATATATAGCTTGTCTAAGGACATGGGACTTCCTGGGTTCAGAGTTGGGATAGTTTATTCATACAATGACACAGTGGTGAACTGCGGCCGCAAGATGTCCAGCTTCGGATTAGTCTCTTCGCAGACTCAACATATGCTCGGCGCGATGCTCAATGACGATGAATTCATCAATTACTTCCTGAAGGAGAGCTCGAGGAGGCTGGGAAAGAGGCACAGTGTGTTCACAAAGGGGCTTGAAAATGTGGGGATTACTTGCTTGCCAAGTAATGCAGGGCTTTTTGTTTGGATGAACCTGAGGAGGCTGCTAAAAGAGCAGACATTTGAAGGTGAAATTATACTGTGGCGAGACATAATCAATGAAGTGAAGCTGAATGTGTCCCCCGGTTCATCATTTGACTGTAAAGAACCGGGTTGGTATAGGGTTTGCTTTGCAAATATGGATGATGAAACAGTGGAAGTTGCATTAAGGAGAATCAGAGCATTTGTGGGGAAGGAAACACAGAAGAAACCAGTGAAGGTTATTAAACGATGGAACAGTAATCTCAGGCTTAGCTTCTCGTCTTCTAGAAGATTTGATGAAACTGTGATGTCTCCTCATTCGCCTATTCCTCACTCACCCCTTGTTCAAGCCACTTAATTATTCTGCTGATCTCAGATCATTATCAGATTATTAGATGGTTAATTAAGTTGTGTTTTTCAGTGTGTGCGCGTAGCTTTCTGATGGTTTTTTTTTGCATCGCTCCCATTTTTTTAAGGCTTAATTAATAGCTTTCTGATGGGAGTCAAACGTTTTTTATATATATACATATATATATGTATATATATATTAAGATAGTTTCACAAGTGTAAGCAGCTTGTCCCGTAAGGACACTGACTGAGATCATTATTACTTGGTGAAGTTGATGAAATGATGTGTATGATCCTGAAGAATGTACCATTCATTCTATAAATAAATGTTCCACCATATATCTTTCTTTCATTCTTCAGATGAGTGCATATGTGTGTATATCTAAAATTTTATTTAAATATCTATTCTCTTTACTTATAGGTAATTGTACATATATCCCTCCTTAAACCTTACTTGATATATAGGAGTCTCAGGATCACTTTTTTTTGTTTGTTCTGAGTTGAGTTGGTGATAAAAGTCGTTTGGTCCTATATTGTCTTTGACTTGAAAATACATTTATAGAATCTTTGAAGAATATAATACATTTCAAAATCTAAACTTTCCATGAAGAAAGGTATAATAGTTGAATGAAGAGCCTTGTCCGTCAACAATCTTAATGGTGCGCATGCGTGGCTTTGATGGATCCGTTCATAGGATAATATATTCCAAAACGCAGAAGCATATCCATGATAGTATATGCTTTGCCATGCATGTGTGTGTGTATATATATTTATAATGTTCAACTTTCGTCACCATGAAATATTTCAAGGGATAATATATAATTAAAATAGTTTTATATATTATTCTTATGATCATTGGCTCAACCGCGCTCAAGAACAATAATTTCTTATATACTTTTCAATGTGCTCATCTGCTCATCCAATAATTTTCACACTCACAATATGAATTCATCCTTTTTTATTAATATTCCACAAATAAATAATATGGTAGCCCACTTAATTTTCTCATTTTTAGTATACTAAGCCACATGATATATGTTGTTTATTATATATAAGGCATGTTCAGAAAACCCCAAACTTAGATTTTAAAAGGGCTTCTGGCATAAATCACGGTTTGAAAAAATTTTAAAACAAACAGTCATATTTGTCTATAAGTGCTTTTGGGCTAAATCATGGTTTTGAATAAGTTATTGAAACTAGATTTTAGAACAGTAGAAGAGCTTATGGACTATCCAATTACTATATTACCCCTATTTTTTTTATATCCTCTCTCATCTCTCATATTTCTCCTCTCTCCTTTCTCTTCTCTACCCTATCTCATCTCTCATCTCTTTTCTCTTTTCTCTACCCTCTCTCCTATTTTTAATCAAATCATATCATTTTTAGTAATTTATTAATATAAAAAGTCATTCTAAAAATAACTATCCAAACACTTATTTATTCAGAACTACTTTTTTTTCCATTAGCTCTTCTGTAAAAACCATTTTCCATAAGCTATCCAAAAACCATTTTTTAAAATCTTATCTAAACACACCCATATACTATAACCCTAACTACGTTTTCTTTTCGACAGTGCCTAATATATCCTCACAAAAAACATAGACGTGTTCCAACGAAAGGACAAAACTTACAAATTCTTATCGAAAATTCTCATTCGCCTAATCAGTGGAATTGACTGCACCAATAGAGAATACACTGGCAGAAATTAATTAGCTAGAGAATGAATTTTATAGCTTCATGAATCTCAGCATTATATTATTGAAATAGGCGCAGCATCTATTAAAAAAATAATATAAAATAATTTGAGACTATTTAAACATAGGCAGAGAAGGCAATTAACAATTTGTTTAAATATGTAGTTATTAATAGAGTATAATAATATCATTAGATCTAACTTGTTGTCGTAATAGATTTAGGTATACAACGGGAGAGATGGGAATTGGGAAATGGATTAGTAATAGATTGGAAAAGTAGGTACGAAAGATTATTAGGTCATTGTCCATAATATGGATTGGGGAGGGAACACAGAGACCCACAAAGCACAGAAACACATATTTGGGTTTGAAAAATGGGAAACAATCAAACCGACCATGAGAGCGAGCTTCCTTGCCGTCTGGGGCTTTACTCTGTTCTCGTTAAAGCTTTGATGGATACGGCCATGCCCACCACTCACGTGGACGACGATGTTCATATATATATAATATATATATTGAACATTTCTATAATTAAAACACAAGTTTTGACATTTGATTCAGATGCTTCTATTTTATATTATATTTTATGGAGTAGCTTCATTCTTATGTACGTTGCTTGTCATCATGATTCCCTTTAAATATCCACTTTCAGGGGCTACCATTATATATGTTGTTCAACTCAATTTCTTGACTTCCGCTGTTGTGTGTGGGTGACAAGTCTTGTTCATAAATATAATATTTGCAGACTTCAAATCTATGTCAGATACTACCAACTATTCCAAAAGCAGCATTTACGCATTAAAATAAGCTTATGTTAAAGACTATAGGCAATAATATAATATAATGGCCTCGTTAGTTCTTTGTTTTGACATATAGATTTCTAATTATACATAGTTTTTTTTTTGGCTAACACATAGGTATGGAAGTAATTTTATTCGAAATACTTTCAGGTACTAAATATGGACACTTCTCTCATCAATAGTATTTCAAATATTGGATCACCATGGTGTAGGGGACTAATCTCTTTTGATAGACTCAATCTTCGTTGTTAAGTACAAGTATCCTCCTATTTGAGACAATTATATTCGAGAAATTATTAGACACTAAATATGAATACTTCTCCCAGCAAATATTCGAACCTTCATTCTATATGTTATGAAAGACTGACACCTCCTACTAAACTCAACCTTATTAATTATAGAGAGAGAGAGAGAGAGTTGGTGGCCCACATGGGTTGTTTGTTGGGCAATGTTAGAGAAACTCTTAAGGGCCTGAAAACTATTCGGCCCAAATTGTTGTTACTCGTTCGGCTCAATGTTGAGCTAACAATTAGATCCAAGTCATTGTTTAGCCTAACCTAACATCAATTATGACTTAATTTTTTACTTAGTCGTTATATATATATATATATTAATAGGAAAAAATATACTTAGATACAAAATAGTGATTTAATAATATTTAAATTTAAAAAAATTAATGAAAGACAAGTTATAAATATTTATTCAAATCATTACTAATATGAGAACACCAATTATAAACAAGACATTCAGATATCATAGACTATTTACAATGCAACTCACTTTTTAGCAACTTTTTTTAGCCTAACTATTATTAATTTAATTCTTAAGACCTAATAAGTGGCATTCCCCTTATTAATTGTACTAATTGTTTATAAAAAAAATATGAAACCCAACGACGTAATTAATTAGGATTGAACATATTTGGTGGTATGTAATGAAGTAATGATGGCCTCATTGATCAAATCACCATGTCAATGCCACGCATCATTTTACCAATCTCATTAATTTCAAAATTTTTTTAACACTCCTCATATTCTAAATATAAAAATTAATTAATTTTTTTAAAAAAATTAAATAAATCAAATAAATTAATTAATTGTAATCAAATTCAACACCTCAATATAAATTCATACTATATACTACGTTTAGTTTAAAATATGAAGTGTAAAAATTAAGAGGGCCTTATTTTTTTATAAGGTGCAGTTTGAGTTTGTTTCATCATTTAATATATTCTTTACGATTTTATCACACACTCTCTCATTATTTTTTTCCTATATCTCATTTATTACCTCTCTCACTACCCTTAGTTAAGAAGGGCACATTTAGAAAAAATATTATATGCCTCACATATTTTTTATTTTACTTGATTTTAACTAATTTCTTGATGTACACAAATCGATTATTTGCACTTTATATTTTGAATCGGAGGGAGTATTTTTTAGTCTATTAATCCTTATATTAAGTACAATTAATTGATTTATTTAATTTTATTAATCTATCTAAAAAATTAAATAGCTATTATATTTAAGAGGAGTAAATGTAATCATACCAAAACATTGGTTACTAGCTAGGGATGCTATTTTGTCTAAAAAAACATCTTTTTTATTGTATTCAAAACATTCAAATTAACTAAAATAATTTTAAAAACTGAACTTAAATAGATGTGTTTTGCTTGATTCCAATCTAAGTAAAGGAAAAATATTGAATTTGCCTTATTTTCAATGAAAATAACCCAAAAATAAATAAATGCAACACAATGTCCTTGCAAATCAATATTAGTATAAAATTTAGAAATCATATCAAATCATACTTTTTCACAAGTTGTGAGTACTGTGTCTCCACCAAACTTATTCAAACATGACTTATCACGTATCACCTAATTTCTTTAGTATTGGGAGAAGAACCTCCAAAGTCTTGTACAGTACTCAAATGCTATAAGTACTTGTTCTGATTCGGTACAGAATGATTAATTAATATAAACATGATTAATTAAATCAATCACATGCTTAATCACAGTAGATGTGGAAGGCGATGGCGAACAGGAGCAAGCATGACAAGCCACCTAAATAAAGTTAAGGTAGCTTAGGTTATTGTCTTGTTTGGAGGGTGAAAGAGTCACTTTAATTTGTGCATCCTTGTGGATGAGATTAAAGAATTTGAATATAGATTTGATTGTGTTTATTAAGAAAAATCAACAGCCTATCATTCTTCATGAAGAAAATTAATTAATGATTAAATAAATGGTGCCCATGGGAGGAACGCTAATGATTATAACATAGACCAACCCATCACATCATTGGATTATGTTACTTTAATTATACTCGATGGGGCCAACAAAATGGCCGACTCTTTTAAACAGAAAAATAGATTCCCTTACGAAGAAATTATGAACATGTAGCCAAATATATAGGACAATTACTGATTAGTGCCAGTACTGTCAAATGAAATGTGCATCCGTGAATCAATGTATCAATCTTTTCATTTTTTTGGTTACATATTAATCTGTTCATTTGAAAATAAATAAATAAAAGAGTCAAAGGCACAAAAATGCTTACAAAGTATTTTGTAAGAAGGTATTGGTATCCTAGAATTTAGTATAATATATTTTTGCCTCTCAATTTATTAAAAATGAGGTACAAATTTTTAATTTATAATGGAGTCAAACATTCATTAAGTAAAAAATGTTAGTTGAGTAGCCTCCAACTTTAAAATTAAATATTTAATAATATATTTGATAAAATAGTATAAAAAATAGTCCTGTATGGAACATGATGTGCCCTGTTTAGATGGGATAGAGGCAAATATAGTATGCGTTTGGATAAGATTTTAAAAACGGGCTTATAAAAAAAATTGATTTTTATACAGCATATGGAAAAGTGTTTTTAGAAAAGAGATTATGAAAAAAAAAATAGTTTTAGATAAATGAGTGTTTAGATAGTTGTTACTATAAAAAATTTTATAATTGAAAAATTACTAAAAAGGGTATGTATGAGAGATAAGAGATGAGATAGGGTAAAAAAGATAACTGAGAGAAGAGAGAGGGTGTAAGAAAAAGTAGGGGTAAAATAGTAATTGAATAATTGAAAAGTGGTTTATTATTCTAAAAGATATTCTAACTAGTTTATCTGAAACTATAGTTTGGTCCAGAAGTCCGTTTGAATAAATATGACTATTTATATAGTGTAATTTCGCCCATCAAGTCAAGAGGAGAAAGTGTAAAAATCTTACAAACTTAAAAGGGAAATTATAATGTGAATAGCACTGTAAATTCATCCCCCTAAGATAGGAGGGGGTCAGTTTTTTCACCGTATCCCACAAGATCCGAGACATGACCAGAAATAAAAAGAGCCGGTTTCTTTTTTTATCAGGAGTGTACGATTAAAAAGCCAGATTCCCTTATTATCAGGAGTAGACGATATGCTGAGATTGGGACTTCTCTTATTTGACCACAAACAATAAAAGTATATCATACGCTTAGCATTCTCTAGTCTCTACTATTTCCACAAGCAAAATTAACTGATCATTTCGGTAGGTAATGATACGATATAGTCACTATTACATGTAATTGGTATGGGACTATGGATATTACATTTGTGTGTCCCAAACAAGTCCCCTAAATTTTATTCCTTTTTCTCTACACACGACTAATAAAAGTTTCAAACTCAACAAAAGATTATCATAATATTATATACAAGAGCTCCTATCATCCTGGTTTTAGCCTATTTAGGCATCAAAGACTTGGATCCATCATCAAATTATGAAAGTTTATGTCTTTCCCACACCTTTTGGACAGCTTGCTGATCACAAAATGACACAAGTACTGGGATTTTCTTCCACGCTCTGAACATTGTAGCTGGGCAGGGGGGGATGATATGCCATGTGGGGATTATTTGCCATGTGGGTATTATATGCCATTGGGGGATAATATGGCCTATTATAGCCCCCCCTGACCATCTCTAAATATGCAGGGTCCGGGACTAGCAGTGGTGTTGGAACTGGGGCTGGGGCTTTCTTTTTCTCCTCTTCTTTCCTCTCCTCCTTCTTCCCTTCTTCCTTCTTCTCCTCCTTCTTCCCTTCTTCCTTCTTCTCCTCTTCTTTCTTCCCTTCCTCCTTCTTTGGCTCGGCTTTCTTCTCTCCCTCCTTCTTGGGTTCTTTCTTAGGCTCCTCTTTCTTCTCAGGCTCCTTGACTGGTCCTACTAAGATTAGATCTGTTGGCCAATATTTGCGAAGTTTGCTCACCACAGAGATCGGATCAACTGTTCCCATCACAGTCAATTTCTTCTGCTTCATGTCCATAGCGATGAAATCTATCCCTACAAGCAGATAGCAGAAGTTGATTGCTTTGCTTCAAGGAAATGGGACAAAAGATCAACAGCTTCAACTATGGAAGAGGCTCAATTCAGTCATAACAAACAAAATAAATTTCTTTTCAGTCCAATAGTTTACTTACATTTACTTAATTCCATGTCAGTGAAATTGAGGGTAATTATATTCTATAGAAAGATACATGACCCTTATTCATTTAGCAAAGATGTATTCCCTTTTAATAATACCACAGTAGATATTTTGACAAGCTAACGGCCAATTAGTGTCTTAATGATCTCAAGTAAAATGAGGATTTAGTATTTTTAGCCAACGAAAAAAATGAAGATTTAATATATCTCTTTCACCTACACAACCCAGAAACTATAACAATGATATTTAAAATAGGGAAAAAATTAATTAGTTGAAAGAGCATATGACGATTCAAAAATTTAAATACAAAATAACCATAACACGCATCTAATACTTACGAATTTGAAGATCTAGATTACTTTGGTCATTTTTTGGCATGCAAAACATTAACATACACAGAAAGTTAATTAGAGTATCTTAATCCTCAAAAATCTGCGATTACCGCATAGTTCTTCGATATTCATTTTCGCAGGATAAATAAGCATACAGAATTGAAGGAGCAACCGAGTAGTAAGCGGCTCGATATCGTTTAAGCGAGATCTCGAGTTCGACTCTTGGCATATGTAAAAAAATTTCGTTGGGAGACTCACCTACTATAGCTAAGTGTGCGACGCAGTTAGATTCGAATATAGTCGGCAAAACTCAGGTAAACTGGATAGAAAAAAAAAAAAATTGAAGAAGGCCCAATACTGTATAGTACAACGTTTTTGTACCTGTAAGTGCTGAGACCGTTTTCAGAGCCTTCTGCTTAGCCCTGTCATCTTCCAAATCTAACTTGACCACAGCAAACTTCTGTAAGCACAAATCAGAGATCGGTTCAGCTTAGATTCAAATAATCCTTAGATAAATACCATAGCATAATAACAAATGAGAAAGCAAATATTTTTCTTCGAACCAGAAGCTCTGGTCCTTTACACAATAGAATTGGCACGAAAAAAGACATTTAATCCTGATTTAGGAGAAAGCAAGATTCGGTTCACATATATTGACCCGAGATCTTTTATGAGAGAGACAAAGTGAGAAGAGTAAAGGTCGAGGAGAATCGGAACCGAATAAAAAATGATCGAGAAACGATTCATCGGTTTTCGAAGGAAAAAGGAAAAGCCAAGAGAATAAAAAAAGGAAGTGGGAATCGTACCTTCATTTCAATAAGCAGGAATCTGCAGATCAAAGGCAAGAGGGATTAGACGAGCTTTGCGAGAACGAGGTTGGGCTCTGAGAGAGAAGGCAAAGGCTAAATCAAATCAAGCTTTTATCGAGAGAGAAGATTGAAAAAATAAGTTGTATCCACATGGCATTAGGAATCCGAATCGAGAATCGGAACAATGCATATTAGGGGGGGGAGAGAGAGAGTGAGTGAGAGTGAGAGTGAGAGTGAGCGCGTAAATTGTCGCAAATATATTGAAGTGTTGTTATGGGATGAAGAAGAAGCCGAGATCAGCAGTAGGGATGCAATGCATGACCCCCTAACCGCATGGACAAGGCCACGCGTATTACGGAGCGCGTGACATTCGTTAAAGGTTTGGTTTTTCTGTGGGATGTGTCATGACTCATGAGAGTTATAATTAGGCCTGAGCAAAGTGCCCGCCACCCGGTGCACCCGCCCGGGCCCGGTATCGATTTGCCCTGTTCGGGCCCGCCCAAATTAAGCCCGTAACGGGCGGGCTTAAATGGGCGGGCTGCATGTATTCTATGGGCGGGGCACGGGCACACTATCGGGCTGCCCGTGCCCGCCCGTATATATATATATACATATATATTTTTTTAAAATATTAATATTTACCATTTTTAATTCCTCTGCATTTAGCTTTCTAGGGTTTCAGTCGTTCCCTCTTTCTGACAGGCGAGTAGGCGAGGCGATCCATTTGAGCATTTGGCAAGTCCTCCGCAAGTTCGCAGCAGCTGTAGCTTCCACCTGAGCTTCATTTCGTTCTCGGCTTTCTTCTTTGTCACACCCTCTCGCCTTTCTTAGTCATCGCTCTCACTGCTCTTGCCGCCAACCCTCTCGGCTTTTTTCTTCGTTGCTCTCACTGCTCTTCGTCGTCGGCCGATAGAGGGGTGCCACATTGTTCTTGCCACCACACCCTATCTCTGTCTCTTGTAAGTTTTCTCTTGCACTCTCCGGTAGATTATAGACTTTGGGCTCTTCAATCTCATTATTTACAATTTAGGGAGTCTGTTGAGGAAATCCAGTGCCTGTTGGAAGCGAACTTGATCATCGCCGTCATGTGTAGAATCAGTATTTCTTCTCACTTCTCCTAGGGAAGTTTCTTTTTCTTCCGTTATTGTTAGCAACTGCGTTAGTTGTAATCACCGGTTTCCTCCAAACTGATTCTGCTTCCTTCAGTTTTCTTCGCTATAATTTGATGTGATTTCTATATTTCTCTGTAATTGCTGCATAAGACCGTGTGCATAAGGAAGCAAAGATAAATGCAGCTGGCATTTTACAATTGTCAATTACTTGTTATATAGTGTGATGCTGTGATTTAATGTAATTGTACGTAATTCACTTTCTATTGTGATATTTTCATTCTAACTCAATTAAAAAGGGTTTCTGAGGTTGAATTACATGATTTTCAGTCAGAGGGCTCTATTGATAGATCTACAACATCTTCATTTTTTCTTCTTGCTCATAGCTAAGTTCTAATGCCTCCCTCTTGAATCTGTCTTCAATTTTTGGATAGTTCCCTATAACCAAATAGATCATAGTGTTGAGGCTTTATAACTAGTGAAGTTAAACTTGTTAGTCATTTGTGAGAGTTATATATGGAGTTTTCTAAGTTCGACCAGTTGTTGATGCTTGCGATAGGCTTACTTCTTGTTTACTTTTAGGTTGGTTATTTTACCAGGTCATCATGATCCTCAAAACTTTGATTTTTTTATCTATAATTATTAGATCATGTTATATTATAAGTCTTAATCAATCTAACTCTTAACTAAAAGAATTTTAATCCCACTCTCTGTATCTCTTATCCTCTCCTCTCCTCTCCCTCTTGCTTGTTTGTGGATTATTTTCTCTAGATATCCTTCTCTAATATTTTCTTCATTCACGTCTTGTAACCTACTTGTGAACTTTCTTTCATTTGAAGTTTTGAACTTTGTACATGAAGGAAAAGGTTTTTTGGCTTCCTCCAGAATATGGTGATGCAGTTGCATGTATTTTTGCTGATGTATTTTTCTCAGATCACCTTAGGTAAAATTTTATCTTTCTCATAAGAAATATTGTGAGAATAAACATGAACAAAATTTATGTATTGTTGATGATTTTATACTAATTCTTGGACTACCATATTTAGGTGGCTGCATACTTTGATGGTTATGTGAGAGTGTATGAGCTCTTGGATCCATTTGAATTGAAAAGCTGGAAGCTTCAGGTGAAAGTAGTTCATCCTTGTCGACAATACCCTGCCTCTTTGATTCATACAATAGAAGGTCAACTTAACATTGTTGCAAGAATAATGATTTTATCTTCTTTCTTTGCAGGCTGAATTTCAAAATATTATTGACTCAGTCTGATCATGTGTGCAAATTCAGACTTTAAATGTGACAACCATGCTATCGTGCAACTCAATCTGATCATATTATGTATGCATTGAAGACTATGTAGTTATAAACTTGTAGTTATGATTATGGTATTTTCTTTTGTGATTTTAGGATGAATAATCATATCATATGTATTGTAATTTTATTCTCATTATTATTAGAACTTCAAATAGGTTTAAATAGAAAAAAAATTTCAGTTTTGATAAACGGGCTGCCCATGCCCGCTTTAGCCCAAACGGGTTCAGCCCAGCCCGTTTATTATGGGCTTAAACGGGCTGGGACACGGGCATGGGCTAGCCCGTGCCCAATTAACATTTCACGGGCGGGCCACGGGCTGACCATCGGGCCAGCCCGTCCCGCCCGTTGCTCACCCCTAGTTATAATTGTGTGCGTATATGAAAGGATAAAAGTAAGATGGAGTTCCTAACTATTATTATAATACTAAAATAATACATATAATAGTGAGTAATTGAAAATTTGATGGATATAAAGAATTAAGTATTGATATTTGGTAAAAGTATATACAGTCTCCTAAATTAATTTTATATAAGTAATTAATATTTTAAAATATTTAAAGATATAATTAGTATCTTAAACTAATTTTAGAGGTACGATTAATACCTTAACATATTTAAATTAGTATAATTTTATATTTTTACTAATAAAAATACAAATTTATAATCTGTTTAAAATACCTTTTAAAATTTAAAAGGATAAAAAAATATTAAATTTTAAAAAGAATAAATTATGCCTTCTGTTTAATCTGTTATTTATAAATTTGGGGCAAAAAATAAAATTGTCTTTCGGTCATTTATAACTCTTGCAATAGGATTTATAATTTTAATAATAATTTTGACAATTCTCCTTAAGACATTTACAACTCTGAAATTGAAACTAATTACTTTCGGGTTTGTAACTCCTTTAACGGCATTTGTAATTTCAGTAATTGTTTTGACAACTTTTTCTAAGACATTTATAATTCTAAAATTGGAACTAATTGCTTTCGGGTTTGTAACTCCTGTAATGGGATTTATAACTTCAGTAATAATTTTTACAACTCTCCCTAAGACATTTATAAATATGAAATTGGAACTAATTGCTTTATAGTTTGTAATTCCTCTAATGTCATTTGTAACTTCAGTAATGATTTTAACAACTTTAGCTTAGGCATTTAGAACTCTGAGATTATAACTAATTACTTTCGGATTTGTAACTCCTATAATGAGATTTACAACTTAAGTAATGATTTTTATAACTTCAGCTAAAGCATTTACAACCCTGAAATTGTAACTAATAGCTTTCAAGTTTACAATTCTTATAATGAGATTTGTAACTTTAGTAATAGTTTTGACAACTCTCCCTACGATATTTACAACTCTAACAACGTATTTACAATTATTTTCGGGTTTACAACTCCTTCAATAGGATTTATAATTTCAGTAATTATTTTCACAACTCTCACTAAGACATTTATAACTCTAGGATAATTTAATCTTTTCACCTAAATTTATAAAGAAAAGATTGGATCTCATACTCAATCTGTAATTTTAGATTTTCATATATTTATTTTATCATTTTTAAGTTTACATAGTATTTTATTGTCTTTTTTTCTATTTTAAATATACCTCTAATAAACTTTTAAACTATAATAAAAGAGAAGAACTGCACGGATCATCCTATTTAATTAAGAATAAAATGCAGGCATCAACCCATTTTAATAAATTGGAGAGCTAAATCTTAGAATAAGAGAGGAAATGAAGCTGTCAATGTCAAGTTGGGCCAATAGTAACGGTAGCCGGCATGGCATTGTCACATAGGTTAGGTCTCGTCTTAATCCCAATATTAACATGTTTGTACAAATGTATTTAGACTTAAATTGATTATTGGATTTTTTTAAAAAAATAAATAAGAAAATAGAGATCGTTGAAAATCATGTTTTGGGGGCCACCGAAGGAACTGTCACGTTGGAATGAGAAGCTAGGTGGGCCCTTTAGGCGGGGCCATAATGGCAGGCAGTACGACCAATCAACAATATCCTCGGATTCATAAAGTTGAAGTTATTGGGTAAAGAAGTAAGAACGCTATCTGATAAAAATAATAATGAAGCATGAAATAATATTATATAATTTACACAATCAGCCCCCTTGTGTTCTAGAAAGATCTCAGGGGAGGGCCCCAAGGAAGAAGGGTGGTTGGTGGGGCCCAGGAGTCAACAGTACCCGAAAGGAAACAACAGAGGGAGTGAGGATAAGGATTCCCTCAGTTTTGAAGGGGATGCGTTCAGAATCTTGCGTTGCCACTGGGCAGTGGGCACTGGCATAGCATAAAGAAACAAGTAATAAAGGCTTATCTTCTCTACACCCCCTCTCTATAGGGTCCATCGCATGCAACTCCCTCACATATACATACAACGACACGACACGACACAACAGAACGTGTGAGAGCGAATCCACGCCCTCACACCGTTATTTATAATTTTGTATTTAACTTTAAGGCGTCAAAATCTGCAAAACGTGCAAATCCCCATTACCACATTCGTGCGTTCTTGGTATGCATTGTGTTTTAGCAACTCCCTTCTTTAGTTTTTTGTTCACAGTTTTATAGAGCTTAGATTTATTTTCCCACAAAAATTCATAGAAAGACGTGCTGTGTTGTTTTACCAGAAAAAAGGCATACTGCTGTTTAACTACATGAACAGATAATAAAATAATAGAAGCATCATATCAACAGAATACTAACACTACTACACCTTAAGAACTCCACATATAAAATCCTATAATATTCGCAAAGAGTGAAGTTTATTACCCATCCATCTCATGAACTCCGCTTCGCCAATTCTATTGATCAAATGAATGAATCCGAATTTGGGCCTCAAACTAGTTGGGCCAAGATCGGGTTTACCTAATATCACTGAGCAGTAGGTGGGAGCGGGTGATGCGGAAGGACCATTGAAACGGATGTTAGTCCGAGTGATAAGCAGTTCGGTATCGCTTAAGCGAGGTCTCGAGTTCGAACTTTGGCGTACGTAGAAAATCCCCGTTGGGAGACTCACCCACCATAGCCAGGTGCGCGATGCGGGTCGAATCCGGCTGTAGTCAGGGCAAAGCTCCGGTGAACCGGGTGTACAAAAAAAAATCATAATGTACAAATGGGAGTTGGTCCGAGTAGTAAGCGACTCGGTATCATTTAAGTAATATCTTGAGTTTGAGCCTTAACGTATACAGAAAATCCTCGTTTAGAGATTTACCCACTATAGCCAGGTGCGCGACGCGGGTCGGATCCAGATATAGTCGGGACAAAGCTCCGGTGAATCAGGTGGATAAAAAAAAATCATGATATTGATATCACCTAAGAAGAAAGAATATTTTATCTTAACTTTAAATTGTGATTGAGCTCAATTCCTTTCTAAAAATTCTTTTACCAACAAAAAAATCATAATCCATTGGGTTAGATGGGTCATGTTTGACGAATTAGATTCAATGTTGACAGTACTAGTAGTCTTCCAGGGGGAAGAAAGGGATGGAAGGTGAGGGTATATCCCTTTGCTATGAGATCTCGACTTCTCACCATAATTGTCAATTGTCATCACCACCACCTTGAATTTTTCTAGTGCCTTTTTTCTAACCCATCAGATCCCTTCATCTTTGCTTTCAATCTACACTCCACCTACATATTTCCCCCACTACAAAAATTACTACTTGTAATTGTTAACGTAACTTTATAACACTGTTAAGTTTGATCTGATCGTGCTCTCTTCCAACTCTCAATCCTATCAAATTATAATCTTGGCTTCCTTTAAAAAAAAAAAAACAATTGCAAGGGATTTTCATAATAATTATCGCTCACAATTTACCATTTTTCTCCTAAATTATTTAACTATTTTATTTACATAAATTATTTAATTATAACAATATAAAGTAATTTTTTAAACTATTTTTATATAATATTATATTATATATTTATTTTTAAGTTAAATAAATTAGTTTAAAAAATATAAAAAGTAAAATAAATTTAGAATCTTATATTTAAAATAAAAATAATTTTTTTAAAGTAGATCCTGTGCTTGGATCGGAGGAATATTTTGCTTTCTAAATGTTCTCTGCTTGTAATGATGCTTAAGTTTACGTATATGCTTTCCATATAGTCTGTATGAATAGATTTTTTAGAAAAAAAATTTAAATAAATTTTAAAAAAGAGTTTTGGAGAACAGTTTATAAAAAAAGGTGGTTATAAAAAAATAAATATTTAGATAATTATTAACCAAAAGACTTTTGTGATTGATAAATTATTAGAAAGTGTATAATTTTATTAAAAATAATAGAGACGAGAGAAGAAAGAATAGGGGTGTGCATGGGCTGGGCAGGGTAGGTTCCCTGCCCGGTGCCCTGTCCGAAAAAATTCTGGATTATATTTTGCAGCCCGATGCTCTGCCCTGCCCGATAAAAGCCCTAATCATTTCAGGCTGGGCATGGGCGGGTTGGGCATGGGCGGGCTGGGTATGCCCAAATCGTGATACCCCGCTCATATTGTGAAAAAAATCTGCAATTATAAACTTATAAAATAATATCATATTTATATTTTTAAGAGTTAAATAATATCCATAATCCACTAAGAATAAGGTAACAAAAAAATAATAATTAAAGTTTTAAAATCTATTACATATATAAAAAAAAAGATTGAAATCTGTAGGGGTCGGATATCTGTAGCGGTATTGTAACATCAATAATTGAATGCTTGGCAAGTAAAATATATGAGCAACTTCGGTATCTATGTAAATATTAGAGTTATGTTCAATACTTTAAAAATGAGCAATGAGAGTTGTCAACTAAAGTGAAAAGTGTAGAGTTACAAATAGAATAAGTTAAGAAAAAATAAGATTATAAAAAAAATAATATATATATAGGGCCGGGCCAAATGGGCAGGGCGGCATACCATGCCCAGTGCCCTGCCCTGCCCGACACTTGGCCCTGCCCGGCCCTGCCCAAATATATTTTGGACAATTTTTTCTGGGTTGGGCTGGGCAATTTTTTACCGGGCTCAGGCCGACGAACCAGGCTCTGGGCATTGTGCACACCCCTAAGAGAGAGGGTAGAGAAAAGAAAAAAGAGAGGAGAGATGATGGAAAAGAGAGAGGGTGGGAAAGAGAGAGGAGAGAGGGTAAAAAAGAGAAAAAAAATAAGAGAAATAAGAGAAGGTAAAAAAGAAAGAAAAGAGTTTCAGAAACTAATCTCAATAACTTATTTAAAATTTTAATTTTAAACTATAATTTAACCTAATTTTTTTTAAATAAATATAATAATTTTTTTTTTAAAATAAAATTTGAAGTAAAAACCCTTCTAAAGGGTTTCAAACACATACAGTAATTATTTTCTAGACAGGGAGGCTCCGATTTTGAACCGGGTATTTCACTGTAATTTTCGCGCAAAAATATGCAAGATTTGAAATTATACGCGATGCTTTGCCCCCAGAGGTGCCCAAAATTACATCACAACCACCATAACTCACTTCCCCAGCGATGATGGCAGACAAGAGATCCCACTGAAGTGGAGGGCCAAGACGACGGCGGTCTATTCTTCTCCCACCATCCACAACGCTGCTCTCATATCCTCTCCGCCAATGTCCCAACGCAACAACCATGTGCCTCCCCCTCTTGTGGTCACCCTCAACTGCGTCGAAGATTGCGCCTTGGAGCAGGATTCCCTTGCCGGCGTCGCCACCGTCGACCACGTCCCCCTCAGCCGATTGGCCGACGGCAAGATCGAGTCCGCTTCCGCGGTCCTTCTTCATTCCCTCGCCTACCTCCCTCGTGCTGCGCAGCGCCGGCTCCGTTCCTACCAGCTCATCCTCTGCCTTGGCTCTGCCGATCGTGCAGTCGATTCCGCCCTAGCCAATGACCTTGGGCTTCGCCTCATCCATGTCGACACTTCTCGCGCCGAGGAGATTGCTGACACCGTCATGGCGCTCTTCCTTGGCTTGCTGCGCCGTACTCACCTCCTCTCTCGCCACTCCCTCTCGGCTTCGGGATGGCTCGGCTCGGTGCAGCCGCTGTGCCGGGGAATGAGACGATGCCGTGGGCTGGTTCTGGGAATCGTAGGTAGATCTGCTTCCGCTCGGGCTTTGGCCACTCGCAGCCTGGCTTTTAAAATGAACGTTCTTTATTTCGATGTTCAGCAGGTACCTTCTTGGATTATTCCCACTTTATGAATTGTATTTCCATGACAGATCAGCTTAATATTTTGATTTGTTTGGATCTATCCCGATGACGTTCTTCCCCTCATTCTGAACGAGAAGTTCATATTTAGCTTGAGTTTAGAATAGAACTAAAACTGGCATTTCCAATTCATGTTTCTTGATTAGTTTGATAATAATAGGTTCTGATTAGAAAATTAGTGAGATACTCCGTTTTGATAAGGCTCTTTCTCCACTTTGTTGCGCAGCCGTATGTACTCTGAATGTGTGTGATGAACTAGATTTCATATTACTCTAACCGTTGCTAACTTTGTCTTTTATTTTGAAATGTGGAGATTTCTATTTTCAAGGTTCGTGTGTTTGATATTCATAAACAACATAGGAATTTTGATTTTTTAAATAAATTTCAAACTCAATATACCTAGAAAATAGTTTCCAAGTACTTTGAAATCCAGCATTTACCAACAAAATGCCATCTGAAGGATTTTGTTGCCTAACATACACGGGCATACATACATAAGTTCATATATAAATAGCCAACAGTGAATGCTTGCTCATACAGTGATTAATTTTTATGAATTAATGATCTTTATGCATGGGATACGTCTTTTAAATATTCTATCTTCATATCAATAAATATTTGTGTTTTGCCAATGCCCTTGTCGCATAGTCGTTTCGTAGAGAGGTTGTGGTTATAAATATTTGTGTTTTATGGAATTGTTTTCTGAAATAACATTATCTTCGTTCCAGCTTTTTGTAAATGATCCAGTGATTGGAGTTTCTCAATTTCCAGTCTTCAACTTTTATACCTTGCTTCCTGCAGGAAAGAGGAAAAGTTAGCCAGTCTTCAATAAATTTCCCCCCAGCTGCACGAAGAATGGAAACTCTTAATGACTTACTTGCTGCAAGTGATCTTATATCTCTTCATTGTGCTCTAACAAATGACACAATTCAAATTATCAATGCTGAATGTCTACAACATGTGAAACCTGGTATATACATGAGCATATTTAAGAGATTTGTTGTTACATGCATCATTTATTATGATATATATATTCTCTGAATGGCTGTATAATTTTAATGCTTTCACAGGAGCTTTTCTTGTGAATACGGGTAGTAGCCAGCTATTGGATGATTGTGCTGTGAAGCAGCTTTTGATTGAGGGAACCTTAGCTGGATGTGCTTTGGATGGTGCAGAAGGACCCCAATGGATGGAAGCATGGGTATGGCTGCTTTAGGTTTTGAGTTGTGTGTGTGTGTGCGTAGCTGAGATTTGAAATTCTTTGATTTGCTAAGGTTTGATACAGGCATCCATATAAATTTAGACAGCTGAATGAAATATGTCCCAACGTGATTAATAGGGGAAATTTTTGTTTTATATTTACTTTTTGTTGTTTTGCTTGACCTCTCAGGCCTTGTGAAGATAACCAGTACCATGACTGCTGTGGGTGTGGAGATGCTTTAAGAATTAAAAGATTCGTTATCACTAACAATTGGCAGCCTTATCAAACAAAATAACCCTTCTTTACAAAAAGGGGTAGTTAAAGGAAAAGAAATTATCAGAGTGGGAGAGGTAGGAATGAGTTATAGTCCCAAAGCAAGATCTACTTGTAATTGAGTGTGTAATTGATGTTTGCTCAACTTGGTGAGAAGAGAGTCAAAAATGTATTTTGATATAGGCATGCCTGAAGTTCATCAACGCACACGCACGCACGCGTGCACCCAGATGCACTAACTCTAATGATGTAATGTGCTTCACCTTCTGTCTTCGTCAGGTAAAGGAGATGCCTAATGTGTTGCTACTTCCACGAAGTGCAGATTACAGTGAAGAAGTTTGGATGGAGATAAGGGAGAAAGCTATATCTATACTGCAGACATATTTCTTTGATGGAATTATTCCAAAAAATGCCATATCTGATGAGGAAGAAGAGAGTGAAGTAGGTGATGAAAACGAACAATATGATCTACTAGACAAAGAAAATGCTCTGCAGATCTGTGTCAGGGAGCCAACAGGTGATATTCTCTTAAGCCCTGAAAGCTCCCTAAAGAAAGAGGCTAATCATGCAAAACAGTCTTCTGCCCAGCATCAGACTTCTGGTTTGACTCAGAGCAGTACAGCTCGGTCTGAAGGAAGTCGTAGTAGGTCGGGTAAAAAGGCCAAGAAGAGGCATTCACGCCAAAAGGCCCAACAAAAGTCAGAAGATCCTGCATTGGAGAAAGAAAGTACATCTCACAGAGAAGAGGATACTGCAATGAGTGGCACTGATCAAGCCTTGAGCTCCAGCTCTCGTTGTCCTTCTCCTGAAGGCTCAAGAAGTAGAAAAACTCCATTGGAATCTATGCAAGAATCATCTACCAACCAACTCCTAAATTCAAGCATGAGGTTTTGCGGAAAGTGTAGTGAAGTTCTGAAAGATGGATATATTGTAGCACTATATGCAAGAGACCGTCCTGCCCTCCATGTCTCCAGGCGAAGAGTTAAAGGGGGAGGTTGGTTTCTAGATTCCATGTCAAATGTGTCAAAGAGAGACCCTGCTGCACAGTTCCTCATCATTTTCAGAAGCAAGGTTTGTTTCAAAGGAACTTAGTTCTTGTTATGGGCCTTATTTCATATATGCCTTAACAAACAAATTGAAGTTGTATAAGCTATATTTGATGCCAAGTAGCTGATATTTTGCATATCAATGTGTTTGCTTCAGGAAACAATTGGCTTGCGATCTCTTTCTTCAGGTGGAAAGTTGCTGCAGGTAAATTACATTCTGTTGAAGAGTTTCTCAATTTTGCAAAAAACTTCTCTTGGACTCTAAATTATGTTCGTCGAAGATTCTTTTATTTGCTTAACTGATTGTGTTAAGAGGAATTTATTCTGGACAAGATCTGCAACCATGGTACGGATATTTCCTGATTCAATTTTTTGCATTTGATATTTTCAGATAAATAGAAGGATGGAATTTGTATTTGCTAGTCATAGTTTTGATGTTTGGGAGAACTGGACGCTGGAAGGTTCCTTAGAGGAATGTAGGTTAGTCAACTGTAGAAATTCATCGGTAAGTGCTCTGTTTCTCTTAGATAAATCTGCCACATGTTCTATTCAGATTTCAAGAAAAGCTTGCAGAGTAACCAATTGAAGAGATTCCTATTAAAAGCTTTAATGACTTGCTTTCTTTAGGCTTGATCTTTTTTCAGAGACATGAATACATCATACTTGTTTTAAAGCCACATTTTTGTGATGTTATAGAATTTGGATATGTCTGTCATACCCGACCATGTTTCCATGTTGTCTGATTCTGCTCTTAATGATATGAATTGTAGGCTGTTCTGGATATACGCATTGAGATTTTGGCTACGGTTGGCGAGGATGGAGTAACTCGCTGGCTTGACTAGCCTAAGACGAGCATTTTGTTCAATGGTGTGTTCTAATTCAGAATGACGAGCGAGCTTGTAAATCATTTCTGTCCGGCAACTAAGATTTTTTTTTTTTTTTACTGTCTCTACGGAAGGATTGTATTTCATAATGTAGAATGGGGTGTTACTTGTTTCCACAAACAATGGCTTTTGCTTTTTTAGGAAATTAATGCTATATTTCATTTGCGTGATGAATGAACCCCATCTTTTGACTTGTTATCATGTTAGTCATTCGAAGATCCAAAAGCACCATCACTATAGAAATCCTCTTTCCTCTTTAGGAAGATGATTTGAAGTCACTCAAAAAGTGCAAGCCTTATCTGAAACTCGTCAACCACGTCCTAACTCATGTTGGTTTTCACTTTTCATGAACGAAAAACCATGTCGCCATGGTTTACAGGTGAGCAGGGTTGCTTACAATTGCTCTTTCCATTCGAAGCCGGCAAAACTTTTTCGGTGGGATCATGAGATGCTATATACTTTTTAACCTTGGTTTGGAAATAGTATAGATGTTCTAATTTAAATTCTTCTAAGGACATACGTTTGAGGTCTCGCTCTCTTCAACTCAAGAAATAGCTTTTTCTATACTTTTTTTTTTGAAAAAAATTGATCAAGGGTATTCCTATACTAATTATCATAAGCATATTTTTTATGATTATATTTTTATCTTTAGGACAAAATTTAAGTCTATTTGTTTCTATCTATTAGGTCTAATTTTATTAATAATGGTCTAACGGAATTTAAAAAAATTTATCAAGAATTTTTATTATTAAAAAATACACATGATAACATTTAATTAGAGAATTAGACCTACTTTTTGTTATTTTTATTTATACCTTCTATAATTGCTTCATTACTTTGTTCTTACAAAAATCTCTTTATGATTATTGTTATTTTAGTTCATTCTATTCTCTATTGCTTCATTCCATTCTATTCCTATCTTTCCCAGCAACCAAAAAGACTTGAAATTCTTAGAAATGAAACAATATCTTTGAAAGCTTATATTTACGCAGTATTCCATTGAACATTTAAACATAAGATATGAATTCCCTTCAAAATTCAAACTAAATCTAACCTTAAAATATCCTTCAAATTGCAATTCATTCGTGTTCTTCATCAACGACAACATTCGATTTAAACTTGTCATCCTTCGGTGCATTCCTGGTGAGATGGGGGACCCGATAAGGATCCGATTAGGACCTGACACGAGGAAGTGATTTCCGGCACGGGGAATACAAGGATCAATTCTCCGGTCAACCTCCCCTACACGGTCCGTCAACGTTGTACTGAACTTCGTGCTTGAGTTTTCTGATTATCTCCTTCAAATCTTCCTTGTTTCAGGCTCGCCCTCTTCTTCATCACCTTACTAGATTGGACAAGATCCGAAAGCAACAATGGAAAGGCAAGGTCCAAATTTGGGAATTTCTTTTCCTTTTTGCACGAGAGGACTGAAGCAGAAGACTTTCTTCATGGAGGCTTTTGTTGGCGAACGGTGAATCCTGATATGTGATGTTGGGATTTCTTAAGCTCTGCTTATGTGCTTGGTATTATGGTGTTTTTGACTAGGAGTTGGCAGTGGAGGAAGCGAAATGAAGCTTTGCCATTTGGGGGAAACTGTTTCCCCATCAAGGAATTGTTAATTACCTCGTTAATATCTGTTCATGGCCAAAAGAACTCACCAAATGTTGGCACAAAGTGAAAAACATTATTATTATAACAACACGAAGAAGATTAAATTCATAATCTTTTAAACATCCTCAGAGTATTTGTTCCATTTCCTCATTTGTCATGTCTGTTGCAGGAAAAGCCAGAGAAGCCGATAGAGTGAAGGGTTGGTCCCCAAGAGGTCACTATATAGTTGCAAGGAACTGAGCAGAATTGGAATGATGATTGAAATAATAATAGAAGCCTTTTCCAACTAAGCATTCACTTGTTCTAAATGTCTCATTAACCATTCTCTAATTATTCTTCCTTCTAATTAAACCACCTGTTGCATCGGATCATGGGTTTGCTTTTTTTTTTTTAAAGGAAAATCTATCATTGAGAATTAGCACCTTCATTTTTTGTTTGGTACAAAAAATGATTAGAAAGTGGTTGGGCTCACCCACGATCTAAGGGCATGGCGAAATTTCCCTTCCTTCTAAGCGATACCAATGTCAGGCAGAGTAAACCGTCTATTATGCTCAAGCGTAAACATAGGCACCCAAGAGTTATGATGCATCCCTAAGTACCACGACTGGAACTATAATAAAGTGATATTCTCTAGAGATCGAACACGTTTTAAATAATCGCATGTCTCACCTCTTTACCAGTTTAACACCTTCATGATTTGAGAGAAGGTAGCTCTCTCTAATTCCCCCACCTAGTTTTCTTGGTCCTGGGCCCATTTCTCTGCCCAACTGTTTTAAGGCCCATTAAATCTATTGCTATTTTAAAGCCCAAAAAAACCCTGAAATTTATGAACATATCTCTGGGTATAAAAAAAGTTGTAGTTAAAATATCAGCATCCCCCTCCAGAAAAAAACCATGTTTTTCTTTTGCATGATTTTTTTTATTGTAGAATTTCATTCGGGATCAATAAATGAATAAATAAAAATGCATACGGCATTTGAAGATCCACTGTAGCAGTCGCGAATTTTGTTTGCAGTGATTGCATGGAGCGAATTCGTCCACGTCTACGTTCTTTCAACGTAATTCTTTCTCTGTTTTCTCCGGCTCCTTAATTAATTCCCAAAACGCAGTAACCTAGCGCTTGCGTCCATATAATTTTTGTGTCACTTTCGTGTGGGTGTTTCCAACCAAAACTACATTTTCCAACCTATAATTTCTTAGGCATTCATTCCATAACACCATGTTATTGAATAACTTGGTTTTACATTTGTCATCCATGTGCCGCTACTACATGATGTTTCCTTCAAACGATATTCATTCCGCATTATTTCCCTTATTAAAATTCAAGAGAAACGTCACCCAATCAAATCATAATCCTATCTAATTCCACTTTATCTTACTTTTTGCTTGATAATGAAAAATAGTAAAGCAAATCTTGAATGAGTATTGTGTAATGAAAAATACTTCAAAAATTAGAAACTAATTGGTATATATATATTTTATAAAAATGCATTCTCTCTCATCCTTAATATAATAGCTAGTTAATTAATTTTGATAAATTAAAAATATCATTTAATTATAACTAATATAAGAATTAATTGACTAATTTAGATAGATTAATTAGCTCCTTAATTTTAAGAGGTTAGATTTAATTATAATTTATTTATTTATTTAATTTTTTTAATTTAATTTAAATTAATTAATTTTTATATTAAAGACATGAGAAAATAATAATAATAGTTTAATGTTAGAACGATAAGGTTTGGGACACAAGGAGGAGGAGTGAAGAATGGGGAGGTAGAGTCATTGTCCAAAACCTATCCAACCAACGGCAACCCTGTGGGGAATAACACAAGTGTGTGTTTGAAAAAAAAATAATAGCTCGGAACTAAAAGCACTTAAAAATTAATATTATTGATAAAATTATTTTTGAGTAAAATTATAGTTTGAGTGATTGTAAGCTATGATTTTTTATAAATAAGATTCACCTGATTTTTAAAATAATTTTTAGATATTAAATATAAAAAATAACTATTTTAATTTTATGAATTTTTGTCATTTTTTTGTCTCTTATTTTTTATTTATCTTATATATTTTATAATAATTTACTTATAAAAAATATTTTAATAATAACTATCTAAATACTTATTTTTTAAATTATATTTTATATTAAAATTATTTTTTTAAATCTATAGTCCAAAAATACAAGTTGAAATCACTTTTGGTTTTAGGGCACCCTACCACGCATCACCATCATTAAAGTCAAACCACATGATTCTCCCT
Organism: Leucaena leucocephala; assembly: GCA_037074615.1. NCBI lineage: Eukaryota > Viridiplantae > Streptophyta > Magnoliopsida > Fabales > Fabaceae > Leucaena > Leucaena leucocephala. The sequence goes on from CM073552.1 coordinate 448,532, forward strand.
AGCCACAATGACACCACTCCCTCAACCACCTTCTTCCCATTTCTACCTAATCTCTTTGCTTCCCATCCATTCATTCCATTCATCAATTATTTATACTAGAACTTTCTTCTCAACCAGCTTTTGTTATATTATAAGACACTACTAATCTAATCACCTCATTAAAAATAATGAACTACGATTAAATCGTTTGCTTAATTTGAAAATAAAATAAAATTTTAAATTTTTATATATATTTCATATCATGAATTACATTAAAGAAGTAATAGAAAGTACAATTAATAAGATTTTAAATAGACGTAATCTTAAAAAAAATTAATATATCAAATAAAAATGTAGCTAAATCTCAACTCTATTCAATACCCAAGTTTTGAAATAAGTTGAAGACAATAGCTTTTAACCCTTAAATTGTTGTTTTTCCTGACAATGTATCAAATGAACATGCATGTTGATGTTAGGTTTAATATAAGATCAAGAATTTTGATTTATAATTTAATTTAACTCATATTTAAATCAATTCACTTTATGATTTATAACCAAACATCATGGAATTTATAATATTGAAAGAACTCTTTTTTTTTAAAGAAAAAAGTGACACTGTGACACACCTAATCTTACTGGGGGTTACGTTATTAATGAAATGAAACGATTAATTATTAACCAAGGTCATCTCTACTAATGCAAAACGGCATCGTTTTAGCACCCCTATTTCATTGTTAGAAAGCCTTCCAGGATTCTTTTCGATGAAATTAAGTCTGATAGCACAATTAATGAACTTAAGAAAATCTCATTCGATCGATGATATGATGTGACAACAATATTAATAAATACACATAAAAACACAATTGGCCTCCACAAAACATTTGACTTTTTCTACAGGTCGTGACCTTGGGATCTTTATTATTTTAGTTTCGAAATTTTAAATTCAATAATGATCGTTGATGTTAGATGTAGAAGGCTTAAATAATGATAAATGGACGCTCACTGATGAACTGAGAGTTTAAGCAGAAATATTGAACAAGTCAATGAATCAATCGTAGTCTTCTTGTAATAAAAAAACCAAAAGAATGCTCAAGTCAGTCATCATCAACGTCCTGTTCCTTTAACTTTTTAACCTAGTTTGTTTCCTGGTGTGTGCTTTACAGAGAGAGAGAAGAGCAGGTTTAGAGAGAGCTAAAATGACAAAGGAAGTTAAAAGCTGCAAAAGAAAATAGTGGGTCAATTAGGGTTTGTAGAATGTGCAGCCTCTCAAAAGTCCACAATTACCATCATTTCCAACTGGATTAATGCCCTTTCCATCCATATAGAGCTACATCGATCCACACGCGCACATTACAAGCCGTCCCTGTCCTTGTTTTATAATATATGTTGTGTCGGCAAGGAAAGAGATTGAAGAACAAGATACCAAAATTTCAAGAATGAGAGACAGCATCATGATTTCACTGTTTACATGTCAACGTAGCAAGTAACTTGCAATTAAAAACAAAAAACACAAATTGGATCATATATATATATATATATATTTAACTCTTCAATATGGCTTCACTATTAATTACATGGCGTATTGCCCGTCCTTTTCCTGGCTTCAACCCAAGTACTTATTATAACAATCATTATTCTATTCAAATTCACGTTGAAAATAATATTAACAAATATATTAATTGAAAAAAAATAGTGAATATTAAATTAGTTATTTATAATAAATTGAAACTATTTTTTTTAATAGATACTTTTTTATTATATATATTTTTAAAAAATTATAAATTTAAAAGATAAAATATAGTAGAATGTTATAGTAGTAGTATTGATGATTGAATATGTAGGGGTTAGCAAATAATATAGGGATGTAGAAAGGCAAGAGGATAAGATTAGAAGGGCATGGAAGGGATTTATAGGTAAACTAGCTTGTACGGGGGATATTGTTGTCGAGACAGAAAAAGTATATATATATATATATACACACACACACACACTTGAAATTAATAAAAGAGAAAACAAGAAAATGAAGTATATAGTACGTTGTTTTTATATGGTAAGCTATGGAATCATGCAAACAGCAACAACTCAAAATGGAAATATGAGACTGACTCCACTCTCTCTCTCTCTCTCTTAATCTGTACTTACATATATATACATATATATATAGTAATATAAGAGCCTGTGTTGGAAGTTCTTTTCTCTTCTTTAATAAGCCCTATATATGTTGGAACTTGGGTTACATAATTATATATCAATTTTCTCATTTATTTTGACAAAAAGAATTCTGATTGAAACTTATAAAAAATGTGCATAGTGAAAGTAAAAGTCCAATTGATATACGAAGATATGAGGTTGAGGTGATGAGGCAATAATAATGTGTAATAACCCAGAAATGTGGGTGTTTGAAGTAACTAAATCAAACTTCTAGGGGAATAACCCTGTGCCGATCGCATAGACGGAAGACGGGAAGAGGCGGGGCATACGGCCGCCAAGGACGGCAAAGTAAGGAGAGGATAGGCCGGCGGTGATCCATTCTGGCGCGAGAGTATATTATTGCGCGATTCATTTGTTTCAATCTGGGTTTGGATCTGCGAGCTCGAATTATTCAACTCAGTATTCCCAGGTTCTTGTCTCTCCGCCAGTAAGATCGAGAGCTCCGAGGAGTACACTCGGGTGATATCCCATGGTCCGAACCCGAGGACAACTCATATATTTGATGATTGTGTCATTGAGAGTAGCTTCTCCACCATGATGTCGAAATTGGGTTGTCTTCTCCGGCGACGGCCATGTCGAAATCGGAGATCTTTCTGAGCTCCTGTTTTTACTGTAAGAAGAATCTTGGCCAAGGCAAGGACATCTTCATGCATGTATGAGTAATTAATCTTCTTGCTTCTGTAATTCATTCGTTTGAAATTATTGATTACAGGGTACAAGGTTCATTGTTATTTTTTTCTTAACACTTGAACTTAAATCTAATCAAAGTATGATTAATTTAAAGACATCAAAATTCTAAGTGAATGGTAATTCCAAAAACAAAAGCCGTATCCCTTGCCTCTTCCATCTTCGCAATCGGCACAGGATGCTCTCCTGTGTTTTCCCCCCCAAAACAAGAAGAGTTTGAAACAAACCCAGATTTAAACGAAAGAATATACGCACGCACAAGAATTGATCACCCCCTATCCTCTCTCCTTACTTCGCCGTGCCTCTCTCGTTTTTGCTTCTTTTTTAAAAACTTTCTTGAAGAAATTTTTAGCACAAACGGTGGTTAAGTGATAATGGTTAACGGAGGGTTGGGTTTAAGTGCTTACCTGGACAATTAATACATATGGCATACTTTGATAGGTTAATTTGATAGACTTAACCCAAATAACTTGATATAAATTTGGTCCTTATTTTATTTCTTTTTTGTTGTTGGGACAATAATACCATTGATTTGTTTACCTGATTGAACCTGAAAGAGTTACAATATGCTAATGACTACTAATAATAACTGATCATGATTGAAGGAATTTTAACTACTTAAATATAAAATTTTAAGTTTGAATATTTAAAAATAAATATTTAATAACTTTTTATTAGATATTTTTTTATTAGGCTCAATCCGTTGATAATAATTTTTTACTAAGGTAAATTATTATTTTCTTCTAAGCTATTGTCACGCACGAAATGGCCAAGGGCCCAATTATATTTAAAATTTTTAAAACAATATTGTCGCCTACGTTCACGTTGAATGACACCTCAACCTTCCCTTACAAAAACCGAACCAAAAAAAACATTACACGCGCAGTCACGCGCTTCTTTGTCGCCAACAGAAAGCACCATTCCTACGGAAAAACCGCCCTCACACCTCATTCCTTGCCTGTCTTTTCTCTTGCATAAAAAAAGAAACCAAAAAATAAAAGAAACAATAAAAACAGGCCTCTTTGTCGCTCTCTCACTTCTCTCCCTACTTATTTTCCTCTCTATTTCACTGGGGGTAGTTGCTTCGCCTTGTTTATCAGCCAAATCTAGAGCAACCCATCATTCCGTTGTTCTTCCATTTGAAGGAAAATTATACGCGGGCCAATCCATTTCGTTCCCTCAGCTCATTTGCTTGCTGAGTCTTCTGTGAATTGCTATGTTCGATGAATGATTCATCGCAACAACGTCTGCTTTCCCCATTTGTTCTTCCCTTCTCTGTAATCCTAGAAACTCGCTGAATCTGCTCAGGTCCATTTGCGTTGTGACAGTGGAAGAAGGTTATAGCTTTAAGTATGTCGGACCTATGTATGTGATGTATTTCAAATACTCAGTATGTTTTTTTTAACATACGAAATGTTTCTGAAATTTTTATGGCCCCTGTGTCTTCATTGATCTGTATGTGTTTTTGAGATATGCTATCATTTTGAGATGGTTGCAAATTTTAGCCCTCAGGATTGCGTGGATTGTGTGTTTGCTTGATGGGGTATTCAACATTCGATTTTCTCTGCCCGTCTGTGCTATTTGTTTGAATCATATCTACCTTCTTAGGGTTTGATGATAGGATCACGGTGGAAATTTTCTTTGGATTGACGAACCTTTTTTTCCTTTTTGGGAAAGTTGGGTCAAGAAATGTTTGCTTTCACGTCATTTCTTCGTTCTGAATGAATACTTATATATTCACTTTTAATTCATCTTACATGACGTGGAAAATTTGCTACTTTTTTCTGTTTGGCAAAAATTCATCTTTGGTTTTACTACTATGAGATCAAATATCTGTGTAAATCTGCCAAGCATGGAGAATTCTGAGCTTGCTTTTGGAGTTAGCAATTGGTAGGCAGAATATGATGTTTTATATGATACCGGAATTTATGGATAATTTCTTCCGTTTGCTTTATTCTCTCTTAGTATTATTGTGATATATAGGACTGTCTTCTTTATTTCCGTTTATGGTCCTGCATTGCTTTACCTAGCAGTCTGCAACGAACATATTTGAATGTTGGCTTTACCAAATGATTCTTACATCATTCCCAGTGCATGGAATCAAGTTCAAATATTCTCTGTTTGTGTGTTGCACATAGTTTCCATATCATTCTTTAGGCAAACTCCTGATTTGGACTCATAAAATACACGGAATGTGAATAACTTGTGGCTATGCATGTCTCCTCTCCTCAAGTTCAGACTTAATAGAACCCCATCTAAAAAGTGGGTTAATTTTTCTTGATTCTTTCTCCTTTTGTGAAGATCTGAATTTTTTTTAGCAAAAAAAAAAAAGCATTTATCCCCCACTCCCCTCTTTTGGTGAATATAACCTTATTCATGTTCTTTGTAATGTGAGCTGTGCAATTGAACGTGCCCTTTTTGTTTACACATGTTCACCTTGAATTGTTCTAACTTAAGATATTATATCTTCATGATCTAGTATATTTCCAATTGACTAAACCCTGGGTGGCTTTCTTATATTGCATCTAATACCCAGATGATAGTTACCCTTATCTTTTATTCTTTTGATATATTTATTAGGTATTCCCTTCCAACTCTAATATGGCTGGAGAAACATCATGGGTCAGCCACTACTATGATGACTCACCGAGGGAGGACAAAGAGTGTAATTCAATTCTAGAAAATGGTGATGAAGATGATAATGAAGCTGTTGCCTCTTTTGTGGACATGAATGTGATTTTGCCCGATGAGTTACTGGAACGAATCCTAGCCTATCTCCCCATTGCAAGCATTTTCAGAGCAGGTTCTGTGTGTAAACGATGGCATGAGATTGTCACATCAGAAAGGTTTTTCTGGCACCTTTCAAACGTACTGCCACACAAGCCTTGGTACTTTATGTTTACAAGCTCTGATGAACCAGTTGGTTATGCTTTTGACCCCATCCTTCGGAAATGGTACAGTATGAAACTTCCCTGCATTGACACTTCCAATTGGTTCATTGCTTCATCATGTGGGCTGGTTTGCTTCATGGACAATGATAGTAGAAGTCAATTGTGTGTTTGCAACCCCATTACTGGACGTTACAGAAAGCTTGAAGAGCCCCCGGGTTTGAAATTTTCTGATTATAGTGCGTTAGCAATCTCAGTGAACAGGGAATCACACAGTTATGACATTGCAATCATAAAATCAAAGCAAGTCCCGGAAAATTTTTCCCAATGGGACGTCTCAATTCTTATATACAATTCAGAAAAAGTGATCTGGGTGACTACTTTAACAGAGGTTTTGAACGGGTGGAGAGGTGGTGATGAGAGTGTAATATGCAATGGGGTGCTTTACTTTTTAGTTTACTCAACCTGGGGTGGTCTGCAAGAAAATCGCCATGCCCTAATTTCATATAACATCTCCAACCGTTCCACCCATGGCTCCTTGACAAAGAGCTTTATTCCAGTACCTTGTTCTCTAACTTGTGGCCGTCTGATGAATCTGAAGGAGAAGCTTGTAATGGTGGGAGGAATTGGTAAAAAAGATCATCCTGACATAATAAAAGGGATTGGCATCTGGGTTCTAAATGATATGAAATGGGATGAGATTGCTAGAGTGCCTCAGAAGTTCTTCCAAGGATTTGGAGAGCTTGATGATGTCTTTACTAGCAGTGGTGCTGATGATCTGATATACATTCAAAGTTATGGAGCTCCAGCGCTTCTGATATTTGACATGAACCACAAACAATGGAAATGGTCGCAGAAGTGTCCGGTGACGAAAAGGTTTCCCCTGCAGCTTTTCACTGGCTTTGGCTTTGAGCCCAGGCTTGAAATTGCTTCTTAGTTTGTTTCTCATACAACCAACATCTACTATGTTCAAATTTAATATGATTTTGATTATCCCAACAGTTCATACAAAGTGTACTTGCTGAAAAAGCTCTTTATTCATGGATACTGCAATATTATTAAAAGAATTTAAAAATATTAAAGAGCTTTGTTGCTGTTCCTTACTCTATTTGTACTGTTGCTCCAATAAAAATGACCACTCTCTTAACTTTGTTTTCTTTTGTTGCCATGAAATGTAATGCCAACGTAGTTGTCTGCTTCCTGTATTACTGAAAGGACTATTTTCCAAGCAAAATCATTTGACAGAGTTGGATGTTCCTTTTTTCGGTTTGTTTGATCTGGAGGCATATTGTGAACTTGTGAAGGAATGAGGACTTGGCACTTGGCTGGGGAGCCTTGTGCCTGAAGACACGCCAATCCCTAAGATTATGTCCTGATCTCTCTTTCTCACCCCTAAAAGGTTCTTCAATCCATCAGAAATTAATATCCATATATAATATAAAATTTATAAGAATCTGACTATTCATAAATTACAGACAATGTAACATGTATTAAATTCCTAACAAAGCACAAAACTCAGTTAATTTCAACTTCTGAACTCTTAACAACTAGAAGACTTTGAAACAGCAAGCTCTACTTCCACATAGGAGCAAGCTCATTGGATTTGAAGGACCATCTCTTCTTTAACTTTTTTTCTTTGATGTTTTTGGGGATCACTAGGAGAATATGGTGCTTGGACCTATGTTGCTATGGATGCATCCTCCATTGTATACTTGTTTTCTCGTTTTATATATAATGGGAACAAGTATATGCTTAGGAACACAGGTGTTTCAAGATTGTGCATAGGATATTCTCAAGGCATATGCTGAAGCCTGTTTGCTGATAATTTGTTGCAAGTCAAGCAAGGCTAGTTAATGCTTAGTGTTCTTTATTTTGGTATCCTTCTAAGTTCTGTGTTAAAGCATCTGTTGACAGTTTCAATATTGCCTTTGAATTTATCTGGTAGCAACTGAAACGGACAGAGGGAAATTTCTTAGACTGGGTTAACAAGAAAATTGATTGGGGAAATCATTTATGGATTGACATGTAACTGCATTGATGGGACTTACTTATGCTTACTTTATTATTTCTCTCAAATCAATTTAAATTTATTTCTTTATTAAATTTTAATAAGATTTAATATAATGGTTTCCATTAGGGGTGCTTATAAAGCCCGCGGCCCGTTATACTCACCTGAGCCCGCGAAAAAAAGGCCTGCCCAACCCGATAAATATAAGGCAGGGATAGGCATCGGGCTACAAAATACAACCCATGCTTTTTTCGGGCTGAACACCGGGCAGAGAGGTTGCCCTGCCCATGAGCACCCCTTTTTTTATTTTTTTACTTTTCTCCCTAGATGTTACACTTAGAAGGGAGAATATGATAATTATTGGTGACTAAATGGTCATTTTAGAAATATAAGTAGTTAAATATGTAAGTTGTGTCTTTTAATATTTATAACTATATTAATTTTTTTAACTTTACTAATCATAATATGATTACATTATAAATTATAATTATTTATTTTAGATACTTCATCCTTGTCAATATTTGAGAAATTGATATAAAGTTATAATTACAAACTACTTAAACTTCAAGGCTTTTTTTTTTATATGCAATACTTTAATTATTATCTTTTTGTTACCTTAGTTTTAGTGGATTATAAATATTATTTAACTCTTAAAGACATATGAATATAGTATTATTTTAGAAATTTATAATTGCTGATTTTTGTTCACAATATGAGCATTGCATCACAACTTAGACATGCCCAGTTTGCCCATACCCAGCCTTCCTATGCCCAGCCCAAAATGATTAGGGCTTTTACCAGATAAGACCGGGCATCAGACTGTAAAATATAGCTTATACTTTTTTCGAGGAGAACACCGGATAAAAGAGTTGTCCTCCTCAATTTTACCCATAAACACCCTAACTTCCATATCGCAGAACAGCTTGTGTAGGCCAATTTAAAACCTAGACCTGCCATATCAGGTTGGTGGACCCTTTTACAGCTTACTTTAGCAAAAGGTGGCTATCATTAACTACACAAAAAATAAATAAATAAAAAGTACTATTTTATTATAATTTTAATCATAATATTTAAAAAAAAATTATTTTTAAATATTTAATTTTATATTTGAGAGTAATAAACGGCTTGCCTTGTATGATATTGATAGCATCTAAACAAAATTTGTCTTACAATTATATCATAATTGAATTTAATTTTTTTTAAAATTTTTTATAAAAAATAAATAAATAAATAAATAAATAAAAGTAGGGTCCCGTTGGTGATGGGACAGGAAAATAAGTCATACAAACTTGCTTTTCAATTTCATTCTCCAACAAGAAGACATATTTTGAGTAAGTTAACGTACATTTTGTTTGAATGATGAATAAATGTTTTAAATGATGATGAAGACTTGCCTGTGTTGATCAGTGTCAGAGTGCCTTTTATTGTTCTGACATGGATCGTGGTGTGTGATTGTGTGAATAGACGGATGGATCTCTTGGAAATCTTAAGGAGCGGCTTTGCAGCTGCCTTGCTAATCTCATTTTTATGTTCTTTTTTTTAGTAAGATGTGATCGCTAACTCGGATATCCCAGCGTAACAGCCACACTAATCCCAGGGTGCCTCGCAGGTATCGAGCCCAAGACATAATAAAGAGGCGCGCCTTATACTCCCGTTTGCGACCAGTCGGACCGGACCCTTGCAGGCTCATTTTTATGTTCTTTACGTTTCAATAATATCACTTCATTTTTTGGTTATATATATTATTTTTGTTAATAGTAATACTTTTTTATATGACTATCTGTGCTAAAACCAACCCAGTTAGGCTCATTAGTAGTACTTTTCTAAACATGCTTTTAAGTAAAATATTAGAAGCATATCTGATTCCTCAATCCGGTCAACATAATTACGTTAGTTTTTTGTCAGCTGGGTTGAAACGAGTTCCAAAATTCACACAAGTTGGGTATACTTCGATCTAAATTTCATTAAATGAAAATAATGTTGTAGAAATTTTGCGGCACAATAAATTCTGTTATAACTTTGATTGGCTAGGAAATCCGAATAAAACACATCAGTGAAACTATATTTTGAATCTTAATTATCAAAACACACAAAGCAATCTTAAATTCAGGAGAATAGCAAACTAGAGAAAACAAAAGACAAACAAGTTTGCCATGTGGTATAGATCATCTTCATCTTCCATGCATCTGTTTTCATTTCCATCTTCCCTCAAAAATTGGCAACTGTCAAATGTCAACAAGGGGACGTCTACTTCCTGCCTAACTTCCTGTTCAATGCGCACACACAAGCACAGTTTTATCAGTTTGAATTTGAATTCTCTATTGTGAACTTCAAGAGACATAAATATAGTGAGAAAAGTCATGAGCATAAATATGACATGTTGTGGGCCCCATGCATTTATCTCCCATAATACATTAAAAAAAATCAAATTTGCAATATTATTCTGCAACAGAATATCAAGAAACCTTATGGTCATTTTATTTGACAGACAATTCAGAAGTAGACGAGCAGTTTGTGTACTAACCTTCGGCCACCCGGAACAATCAATCCTCTTTTCTGCAGGCTTTTATATCGATCCTTTACCAGGGTGGAACAAGCCTTCATACCAATAGAAAACAATCAGAATGCTGTAGAGTGATGCAAGTAAAGCTCCAAGTGAAAGAGATTTCCAAGTTTACCTTGAGCTTCCGGATGGATCCTGTTATCTCTTCAGAGAGTAGAACTTGAACAGGTTCAGGCTCAAATCTATTCAATCAAGATTCAAAAGTCATACTATGGACTTGAGTTTTTTGATAACAAGAAATATCAAGTGTAGGCCAAACAAGGAAGAATCCTTATAAGACCTTAACAGCCAATTAAATAGAAGATTACTTGTATTTTCCTAAACGGGGTGGACGTGACTTCAGCCTCTCTTGTTTAGCAACAAGTCGCCTGAGGCGTTTTTTGTGCTTCTCTTCATCTTCCTTCTCAATTTCTTGAACGATATTTTGTACGCTGCAGCCGCGATGCCATATTTTCACTCAACTTAATTTCATAATTATTATTTTTGAGGGAGAAACAAAAAGACTATATATTACCTATCAATTTCTTTTGACAATTGCTCCAACTTCTTTGCTTCTGCTTCTTTTTTTAATTGCTCTTTGCGCCTTGCTCTCTTGTTCAACTCCACTCGAGTTACTCTTTTTGTTTTAGTAGGCCTGCCCCATCGTTGTTGAAACAATGTAATTCATCAGTTATTTATCTCAGAAACCGTTGGGTTCATAAGCATAAGGTATGTAATCCAAATAAACAGAGTAAACTACACGTGACGATTTTAATTAATGTTTAAAGAAGAAACTACAATAATAAGTCAGCTAATCATAAAAAAAATTAATATAAAAAATCGATTGAATGTTCAGACAGGCTTTTTTATTTTATTTTTGCCAGGGAATATCCAGAAGGATTGGAAGAGCACAGTATTAGGACTTCAAACTTAGTGATCTAGAATAAGGTCAAAATCGGTTTACAGAAGAAAGTATATCCCACGTGCCATAAGGGAAATGGAAGAAAAATATTGTATTTGAATTGCATGTGCAAATTATCAGAACATAACATGGGGAAAATATGATCAGGCTAATTAAAGCTAAGATGACCTACCTCTTCTCGGATTCAGTGTCCTCATTTTCAAGATTCTCTTCCTCATCATCATCACTCCCATCATCCACGTCAAGAAAATACATCTGGAAAAAAATGGCACGTAGTAGCCAGAATTCAGGTACAGAACAATTTAAAGAACAAACACGAGTTCAAGAAAATGATGAAGGGCATATCAACTTTTCAAATAAGATACCATCGAAGGAAGACTTTCAAGTAGGAACATAAACCATAGATTGTAAAGTTACATATCCAACATCCAAGGCTTTAAAACTGATAATTCAAGGAGTAGTTAAGTACATGAGTGAAAAAAGTACTCACATCTTCCTCTGCAATAGCTTCTCCAGGGACAGTTAATGGCACAGGTTCAGGTCCCAATTCTTCTTTGTAGATTTTCTGCATTTCTTGTGCAACAGCACAAGCTAATGTATCCTGGTTGAACAATTCAAATTTAAATTTGTCATGTTTAGTCTTTACAAGATGAGGAAACAGAAAAACAAAGAATAACTCCTCAAGAATGAACCTGGTGGCTTTCAAATGAAGGGTTGAATGAGCATCCGGGAGGATCAACTTCTACTGCTGGAATAAGAGAAGGCTTTGATACCTGTTAGGCATACTCTACCAAATTATCCACAGAAAACACAATAAAGGGAAGATGAAACTATCAATGCGTAGACAGAGTCGATAAAACTTTTACCTTTTTGACCTTGCCAATGCCCTCATCTGTGAAATTTAAAATCACAACATTAATCACAAAAAAAGACAGAGGGAGCAATAGCAACATGCGTATAATGTAATGTACCTATATCTCCCCATAGATCAAACATGCCAGAAGCAGAGGCAGAATCAACCTGACAAACAACATGAAACGGAAGAGAAGTAAATAAACAAGTTCTAAAGAAGTTTCGTGGGGAAGGGAGAAAGTGAAGTACTGCTGTTAGTAGAAATTTAGGGGATGGACAATTGACTAACCTTATGGTCATCTTGAGTGGCCTCTATTGCATTTTGGACTTCTTTGTGCTTTTTAGTGGACTTCTTCAAAGTTGAAGATGGCACTGGGTTTAAAAATGGGTTCTTCTGTAGCAAGCTGTCACAACGAAGTACTTTTTCCCTATGTTTTTCAATCTTCTTCTTCACAGAGAGATCTGCAAATATAGTTTAGTTTAGCTCAGCACAAACACAAAATCAGACATAACCAATAACAGGACTATGACCTAAAAATGTCCAAGGAGACATGATTAAGAAAGATTAATATGAACTGTATTTCTTATATGAACTAAACAAATAATTATTATTGTCCACCTTCACCGCTTTCTTGTGAAAACTACATATCACTACACATCTCAAAATAAATTCCTGAAGCAGTTAAGAGCCAAAACCAGACCCCAAAATCCAAGCTGGAAAGGCAGAAAAAAGAGCAGATAGGTCAAGTCCATTCAAACATAATCAAGCTACCTTCATCCATAAAATTTCCAGATCATTGACTTGTCTGTCCCCACAACAAATTTCCACAGAAACCACATGTAGGAATAGGATGGAAATCATTTAGAAAATGTATACGTCAAATTAAAACATAGAACTCCGCTAAACAAAACAAGCTTGTCAACACGGAACAATGGGCAGATAACATGCACAACAGTAAAGGGAAAATAAAAACAGAGGGAAGAGTAATTGCCTTTAGACTTGTCGACATAAAAGAGGGATTCGCTTGGAATGGAATCCATAGGGCCACCAGAGAGAGCATCCTTAGTTGATTTCTCAACGAAGTTTTCAATGTCTTCCGTACTAATGTTAGCCCTCCACGCTTTCTTACCCTTCCTTGAGCCTTTCGCTTTCTTTCCCATTATTTACACCAACTGCTAAAGAATTTCTAAGCTTCCCTGGAATCCAATAACTTGTTTTCAGGTAAGACTATTGTAGTGCTCCCTATCGGAATGTTGGGTTTTCGTGCTTAATTTTCTTTCGGTTGGAGCGCTTAATTGTTGAAACATAATTTTGTTCATTAAGCATTTAAATCTAAAATCCAAAATACATTAAAAACCCTGTGATGCAAGCCTGCAATATGTAAGACACTGACCTGAACGATGATTTATGATATATACCCGTAAGTCAAATCTACCCTCATCTCTGGAAATATCAAAAAGCTCTCTTTTTAACGGTAAAATGATCAAATATTAATAAAAAGCATTGGTAAGCTTCGGACTTGTGTGCGATGAGAACAGAACATTGTTAGTTAGCCAGCATAGGCAGGCCCTTAAACATTTTCTGATAAAATGGACATTTCCAGTTTGTTGTTACTCCATATAAAATCTTTGCGGTGGTTGTTAATTTTGGAAACAAATCCAGACTTCACAAAAAAGTCATGTATACCTTTTATATTTCTGAATGATAATGAACCAATCTTCCTGAGGTTTAGTGATATAGTGGTATTGTGCCTTTGTTTTTTATTCCCTCTTTTTGTTTTCATCCTTCTAGTTGTGCAAAGCGAAGGCAGAGAAAGCTATAGCATGATGTATTTCTGTAATCACCTTATGAGGTTCGTTTTTATCAAAGTGCTCTTCACTTGTGAAGTATTTCAAGGAAAAGATAAAAAATTGAATCAATCCCATAACCCCAAGTGGAAAGGAAAACGAAATACTTACTTGAACTCTACCAGAGAATCTGCCAATTAAACTAAAGCTGAGTAGCACCAGTTGGACTCCTCCTCGCTGTTATTCAGCTGAGGCGGCGCTTCGCCGGTGACGGTGATAGAGGCCGCGCGGTGCAGGAGGCGTTGGCGGACTAGCGCTGGAGGCGACAGGGATTGTAAAGTGCTATTAATAGGAAGCCTTATAAGGGTTGCTACTGCTACCTGCCTGCGATTCGGGGCAACAAAGAAGAAAAGAAAAAAGAAATAGAAAGTTTAATCATTATTTAAGTTTTTAGAGTAATATAAGTGCATAAAATATAAAGTTTACATTAGTAACAAAATATATTATATTATTCCTTTGGCCAAACAAATTATGTTATATTTATAATATTCATAAATATTGAATAATATGACTTACTTTTTTGAGATCCTATAAAAATAATTGTATCTAATTTTTAATAAATCTATCAAACACGATATAAGAAATAATTTTAACATTTATGCCCCAAAAAAATTTACGAACGGCTTGAATTATTTGTCATTTGTCAATTTTTTTATTGAATTTTATTTTTTTAAATATAGATATCCTCTAATAGGAGACAATCATATCCAAGATACCATTAATCATTAAATATAAATATTTTTTCGATAGAGATTCAAACATTAGAGAATTATCTCATCTACTAAACCTAATTCTAATTTTGTGTTCTGATTCTCCACTGTATACGTCTAGCTAAGATAAAACCTAGTTAAAAAAAAAATCACTAAAAGATACCTTGGTTCCATTGGCCAAAATAGAAGAGGGGAAAATAAAGGAGTCTTCAATGCTCTCTTTATAACAAGATTATATCCATTTCAAAGATGTACTCTAATTGGCGATTAAAATTCAAGGTCATGATGATACATCATGTAAAACTAAGGATTCCCTTCAAATTCAAAATGTAAGCAGTGAACCCTTTTCAGAAGTACAATTTACAGAAACAAATGATACCATCTTCGTTCTTCAGATTCCACCACCTACATCATGAATAATCATACAGGGATATGCTCTTATCTTCTGATACACTAGCAAGGCGACCACCTCGTACCTGGTTGCTTCCAGGTCCAGGTGGTCTAAATGCCACGCCCCACACTTGATCTGTGTGGTTGCTCATTGTCTGCACAGAAGCCCTCATGCCAAGATCCCACAGCCTTACAGTTTTATCACTCGATCCCGTGGCGATGGCTTCCCCATCTGGGCTAACATCCACACACAGAACCCAGCTTGCATGACCCGACATGGCCCCGATCAGAGTTTTCCCCTCGGCATCATACATGTGGACCTGAGCATCATCAGAAGCAGAAAACAAAAGCCTAGGTTCACGAGGCGAATAAACGAGTGACCTGACTGGCATGGTGTGGCCTACAAGGTGGTGTAGAAACTTGGCTCGGGCGACATCAAACACAGAAATGGTGCCATCCACTGACCCACAAGCAAGTCGTTGCCCATCAGGGCTCCATGCAACTGATAGGACAAATTTCTTGCTGCTGTTTTTCTCAGTGGGTTTGGGTCCTTCAGGCTGAGGAATAGCTAGATAGGCGACAACTTCCCAAGTGGTAGTGTCCCAAACCTTGACCGCTGCACTAGCTCCACCGGCAGCTGCCAGAAGGGCACCCTGGCAGTAGAATTAAATAAAGTTTGTGTTGTTAAAATGCAAAGGGTTCAAAAGGGGGCATACATTAACACAGTGAACAGAAAAAAGTAAGGGAAGTAATCAAAGAACTACTCCATATGTAATGGTAGAGTTTCTGTGAGCAAAACAAGATAGTTCAAAAGAAAGGATAATTATAGTGTTTGACAAATGTTGAACCCTTGTATCATATCAAACACAATGCAACACTTCAATTAGAATCAGACGCTTCTGATTCTATATGCGATTCTTTCTGGTTTTGTGTTTATGCCATTCTTAACAAAGATAGGAAAAGGAAAAAGGAATAGCAGATAGTTTAATCCTTTGCATATTGGGAAGAAGAAAGATCATAATATATATTCAATCTGGTTTTGAAGTCATGCATTATTCACTGTCATCATCGTCACCGTCTTCATAAGCATTATTAAATCACACATACAAGGCACAAGGTTTAGAAGTTGGGAGTGAGGAGAAGGGTAGTGTATTGAAAACAAGGACAATAGGTCCCTCCAGCACTTATACCCTTATGCCCAATGAAGGTGCCCCTTGAGCCCATGTACAAGATTGCAATGAAACTGAAATGTTGATTAGTTTAGTATATGGGATATGGACAGCAAATATAAAGAAACTATTAACAAAATATAAATGTCCAATACAAATTACAGAAACACAATTCGTGCAGATTGTAACAGTTGGAAAAGGTAAATTCTGAAAGTTTGACATGACCTAAGAGTCAACTATTCCTAAAATTTAAACTGAACCTGGATACAAAAGATGCAGAGCATCATTCCGCTTGAAATCAGATGCATGGAGTGTGTGCTTAAGTTCATATATTAAACTCCCTCAAATTATTAAATAGCAAGAAAAAGAAACTGGTACTAGGTGGAAAAGGATCAACTGAAGACGTAGGGTTCCCACCAGAAGACACCTTAACAGATAACAAGAATAGGTGAAAAAAGAAGACAAAGTGAAAAGATATTGTCTATGAAAGGTCAAGTTAGGGCAGCGTTTCCAAGGAAGCAGTAAATGAGTCTACCAGGAAATACTTGCAATATGCGAATTGATCTTAACAATGATAATTAATTTTTCTCGGTTGGCTGAGATAGCTCAACTGCCCTTAAAAGAAGTTAAATTCTCAATTTCTCAATGTCTGAACTTATTTTAGGTATACCAAGCAAACATAGTCATTGACAGTCTATTCTCCATTACCTTAGGATCAAATCTCAGTTGCCAGACTTCAGACGGTGGAGCCTCTAGAGTGGCAATGGTAGCATTAGAATCTACAACAAAGATCCTAACAAAGCTATCAAGGGAAGAAGAAGCTGCAATTGTGCCAAGTGGATGAGCTGCCACGGAAGCGACTCCAAGGAAGTGGCCAGTGCTGGTGTTCTCAAGGACAAGCTCATCAGAACTCCAGAGCCTCACAGTCTCATCAAGTGATCCAGTAAGGAGGAAGGGAGATCGGGAACTAGTGGCAGGTACCCATGCCATTGCCCACACTGCGTCATCATGAGCATTGTCAACTGATTTTAGTCCTGCAAGTTTCATTGGGATCTCCTGATTTCAAGTACTCCTGTAAGAACAATAATGAGAGAAGCATCTCATCAGAAACTAAAGTGACAAATGAGGATGATCTTATTCAAAGCTCATCAAGCAACTTGCTCGTATGTTCGGTTCTTCATCTTTTTACCGTTATTCATTTCAAAACATGCAAAAACATGTGGTGACACAGCCACTGTGAAAGTTGTGTGAGTACATGAAGTCCCTTATATACTAATCAAAAGCAAAAATTACTCAATTCTAACATATATATATCGACTGAAAAAAGAAATTAAGAATAGCATTGTAGTCTCAACTTTTTACTAAAAGCCACTAATGTTTCATGTAAAAAATCAGTATGACTAGTTATCTGGATAATTTTAACTCGCCCATATTTTCTGTTTTCCACCCTTACCATTATTAAAAATACACAAACATATTCCAGATATGCCCATATACATGAATGTGGCACACGAACTATGAACATATTCTTTTTTTTAAAAAAAAAAATTGAATTGACAAATCACAGAGCTGTTAAACCATAGTTCTGAGATAACAAATTTCAGAGCTTCCTATATTCGTGTAGTGACCGTACAGAATATATGATATAGAATTCCATATATACCCATATACATGAATCAATTAGCAACAAAGCGTCAATGAAAGGGGAAAGTCATTGAAGAAAAAAAGCTAGGATGCTGGATTGGGAATTTGTCGCCGGGAATCACTAATTCAGACAGACTAAGAGCTTACCCAGAATAAAAGGTCCAAATATTTTTGAAATAGCTGATATTGAAGACAATAGGAGCAGCTGAGGGACCAAACGGAGTGAAAGAGCAAAGGGTTCTAGCTCTGCAGAAAAATGCAGACGGTGAAAATGTCGAGAGCCGCTTCTCCCCGCTGCTCAATCTCACCACTGACGACGCCGTTTTCGCCATGAATTGAGTGAGCAACCTACTAATTGAAACGATGACGTTTCGAATCTTCTTCCTCCAGCGCGGGAACGGTACCTCCTGTTCTTCCAGCTTGAGTGGGAAAACGTTTCGCGTATAGTGGGAGAGTTCCTGCTTGACAAATGAACTTGGCAGAGTAATGTTACTTCACTCACAACTCTATGGCCTTGTTTGGTACGCAGACTGAGTTTTAAGGGACTAGGATTAGTGGGAGTCGGAATGGATTTAATGCATAATTACAATATCAAATTACTAGAATACCCTTATTAAGGGAGAGAAAAAAACCATGAATATCAATCCAGAAGCAGCCATCGAAAAGCCAAAATTTAATTATCATGATTGCGGGTATATTTAAGGTGATATGTTCAGATTCCATGCATTAAACTTGTGATTCTTTTGACCCACGATCCACAAGCCCTCCTCTCTATCTTCTGATTTATATATATATACATATATATTTATGATTTACCTAGCATACATATTACTCCCTTTCAGTCCTATACATAAACAATATTAATATACTATTTTTTTATTATTATCTCAATTAATTAGATGTCTTTTTTTATTCTTTTTCTTTTTCTTTCTCAATCCTCATTTGCATAAATAATGGTTTATTTTTTAAAAAATAATATCCTTAATACGTTAATTATTTTTAAATAATATTTTAATCTAGATAATTTAATTAGTTGTTGGTAATGGAAGAAAGTAAATATAGGGATTAAGGGTTGCACGATGATTGAGCAAGGAAGAGACAAAAGATAGAGATGGGTGTTAGAATGAGTTAAAAGAGGAGGATTGATGGTCCCGTAGTAAGTAGAACTGGTAAAATGGGTTTAGCCCGTGAGTTGGGCCCGTTTTACCTTAAAGGGGCGGGCTGGGCTGGCAAAATGCCAGCCCATTTTGAGGCAAGCTGCACAGCCCGCCCCCCCAGCCAGCCAAATTGGCGGGCTGGCCCGTCAGCCCGCCACTCTTTTTTTTTAATTTTAATATTATTATTTATTTTACTTAAATGTTATTTTAAATACTTCTATTATCGAATACTAGTAAAGATAATTACTTATTTGTTAATATATGTTTACATATTATAATTAATTAATATTATGTTAATATTTATTTAGATTTATAATTATAAATTTTAAGATTTTTTTATAAAAAATAAAATTTTTTAAGAGTATAACATGAGCAATTTTTTTATTATGCTAATATAACATTAGAAATTTTTTATTAGTATTTTAAAAATTTTAAAAATAATTTTTTTTAAAATTAAAAAAAAAAGTGGCGGGCTGGTGGGCCAGCCCGCCACTAAGGGGGGCGGGCTCGGGCTGGCATTTTGCCAGCCCGTTTTGGGGTAAGCTGGCGGGCTGGCCCGTTTTTGGTAAGTCAGCCCACATTCTCAGCTCTAGTAGTAAGTAGTAAGGATGTCGTGGTCCTCTCATCTCAAGGCGTCATATGGTTGGAAGTTGCTACAAACTCAACTGCCACATGCCATTACAACTTCGTTAAAATATAAACCTCTTTCTCTTTTCAATATGGGACAATCCATTTTCAGTCAATTACAAATTGATGAAACAATTAAATTGTATATACACACCCCATAATTAGAAGGGACCATCAGCTCTCGGGTTGGTGACACTGAAGATGTGCCGGTGGACCACCCACAAAAAGAAACTTGTGAAAAAAAAAAACTGTGTACATATATGCTGTTGGAAGCTGTAATAGCAGAGCACAGCATTGAGCCTCTCCTTGAGAAAGGTTTCACGGACCCCACACTAAGGGCAGTGCTGAGGTGGCTCGCAGTTGGGACAAGAGTGACTAGACGATGACTTACAAAATGCCAAAATCACCCACTCAAGGTAATTTGTTCGTTGGGCAGAGCTTTGCAGAAGAGTCTTCTTCATCACTCTCATCTCTCTCACTCAAGATGGACTTTTGAAATTCCAACAAAAAGAAAGGAATAGAGAGAAACAACAAGAATGGGATTGAATAGAGAAGAATAAGGATTCATAATACAAAAGCTGAAATGTGGGGCTGCTTCGCTGCGAGTTTCCGGTTGTCCACCACCCATCTGGAGACTCGAGGCTTCGTCTGAGCATCATGTCCTTCACAAAAATCCTGTTCCTGAATTCCTCCTCCATTTCCCAAAACCGAGGTCTCTGCCAGAAAGCTCTGTGCATGCCTCTCGCAGATTCTGCCCCACCAAAAGGCCCCACTTGCTAGACTTCGCTGCCGCCGCCGCCGCCGCCGCCGCAAATCGTTTCGCCAGGTTTATTCTCATCTTCTATTACGCTTCTTCACAAATATTTTGTCTTATTTTCGTTTCCCTGCAAAATGTTAGGGACCAATGGCTTGCCCCTTTTCAGCTGCTTGTTTTTCGTTTCGCTGCAAAATGTTAAGGACCAATGGCTTGCCCCTTTTCAGCTGCTTGTTAATATATATATATATATATATATATATATGCTTATCTGCGCTGTTCTTGTTGGCTTTTGTTTCACCACTTCTTGATCTCTCTTGATAATCTGGGATAATTTTCTTTTATATATAGTTTACTTTTCTGGCATTTCAAGCGAATTTGCTCTTTCAAAATTTTCTACTAACTTTTGTTGTTGTTGGCTCTTGTTTCACCACCTCTTGATCTCTCTTGATATTTAGGAGTATTTTAGCCATCCTAGAATTCTTCTCACTGCGTACGTTACAATTTCTAGTGGAATTGAATCATTCAGAAAATAAGATTTATGTATACTTGAAGCTGTTAACATAAATTTCTTGGCAGCATTTTCCCGTTTCTCTCTTCTGCATTTTCTATCAGAATCCTGATCCTTATCATGTACCTCATCACAGCCTGCATCTGCAAGTAGCTTGAGAAGACGATTTTCTACCTCATTTGCTCTGCACCCTATATGTATTGAACCAAATCGCTACCCTGTATCCTCATCTAATCACAGTAACTTAGCTGAGGTACATCTTGCTTTTATTCCCCATTTGAATCTTTATCAGTTCTATGTTGTTTTGTCCTGCTTTAGATGTGTGTATATAGTACATTAACTAACTCAAAGCATGATAAGTTTAGTTGATGGACTTCTACTGAAAGACACATTCAGCAATCTCTCTTTTTGTTTCACGGGAGACATCAAATAAATCACTTTATTGATTGTTTTTAGTTATTTGTTGAAATTGAATTGACTTTCACCATTGACCCATCACTTCTAATGCATCTTTCAATAAATTCGTATGTAGGAGACTTTAAGTGTTATTTTACCCTTTATAGCTGGTTTAAATCAATAATGATGCTTTTTTGCTTGAGACAGGCAGTGCAATGCAATTTTGGGGTAACTCCCACAAGTTCCTTGGAGGTTAAAGGTAGGATCCTAGGATCAAGTTGTAAACTTAAAACATCCAGAGAGTTACTAAAAGTACTTAAGCGTATCCAGAGCATCAGAGAACAACACGCATCAAATATATCTGTTGTAAGAGGCCTAAAAGTGGAACTAGATCTTTCTGGGGCACAGATGAAAGAATTAAAACGAGAGAAGCAGATGAAGAGTTTCATGAAGAAAATGGCAGAGGACAAGTTTGTGAGCAAGAACAATGCACATGGCAGCCTTAAAGTTGCAGTTCAATCAGTAGAGGAAGAGCTAGAAGATGAGAGTAGATCAAGGAGGCTGGCTCAGGAGCTTTCTGAAGTGAAGCCCTTGTTTTATGGTTCTTTTGAGAGAACTAGAAAGGGAGAGGAAAGCTCGGATCTTGCTTGAGAATTTATGTGATGAGTTTGCCATACGAATAAGAGCCACGCTCTATAAAGCACAAGTCTGAGGAGAATAATGATAACCATGATAGGTTAATACTTGATATTTCAGAAGCTTGGCTTGATGAGCGTATGCAAATGAAGGTGGCCAAAGCTGGAGATGATCTTGTGGAGATAAATTCAGTTGTTGACAAGTTAGGTTTTGAAATTGAAACGTTTCTTAGAGCAAAGAGACCTGATAATTTGAGAAAACATGGTAACTCGTCCCAAAGGAGATCAGAGAAGTTCACCCCTATCAGTATAATTCATTGGATTCAATTCCACTAAAGGAATCTACCAGTGCACCAGTAAGTAATGATACTGCTAAAGAAAGCCAAATTTCGAGAGGAAAGCAAGTTCAATCAAAACAAATTATCAAAACGAACATATATCATGATGATGATTTGACGGTCGTTGGTTTGGGGAGAGGAATTCAACAGACAAAACATTTCTAATCAATCAGACTGAGGTATCAACTGTATGTGAGGAACCAGCACAAGTTGAACAAGAAAGTGATCACAGAAACACTAGCTTGTCAACAGGACGAGATAGGGTTAATACTAAAAATATGTGCAGGGGAGATTCTTGTGTTCATTCTGTAGTTGGAAGCAACGTTAGTGCAGTGAAGCAGAGGAAATTAAAAATTTCAAAGAGAGTGAAGGAAGGGACATTGAAGGCGAAACTAACTGAAGCAAGGTTAGATATTGGACACCAGTCTCGTTCTGTGGCAGGCAAAAGCTCTTTGGGATGAACAACAGACAAGTTTTAGAAATATGGGTTTCATTTCATATTACTACCCCTGACCTAGTTATTTTTTTAATAAATTAGAGAAACTAAATAAATCAATTAAATATAATTAATATAAGAGTCAGTTGGCTAATTTGAGTATATTAAGAAGTATATATTATAAATTTATTTTGAGGGATTGGATTTAGAAATAATTAACTTACTTATTTGGCTTCCTTAATTTACCTAAAATAGTTGACTAACTCTTATATTAAAGAATATATAATTAAAAATATTGTGTTAAAGTTGGTAATAAATCCCACTCTAGTTTCTAGAGTTAGGTTTTCTAGCCTTCTTCTTGGAATATGACAATATGCACAAAGATCTAACAGAGCTATGTGTCAATTTTATAAGAAAGATTATTTGGTACTACCGCCAATTTCCCATGCGAAATAGATTAAGCTTTAAGCCATATGCAAACCAGAGACAAATTAATGGCAAGATAATTTTAATTTACTCGTATAAATATAAAATTAGTGTAAACTTTTAAATAGAAAAATGGTAATTTACATACAAGTCAAAATTCAAGGATGTATATGTATAATATAATTTAACCTAAACAAAGTTTAAATCCTTCAATATTTAATGAAATAAATTGTGAGTTTTAAATATCACACTTGATTGTGCATACGCAATACATGTATATATAGAGAGAACGATTGATTCCACTACCATGGCATCCAAATATACAATTATTCTATTTCCATATCCATTTTCATTTAATTTCTATCAAAATCAATTCCAACATACTAAAACAAGCCCTAATATTGTGGCATGTGTCCCACACCAAGAGAAGCGTTTGGTTGAGAAAAAGTACTTCCATGCAAATAGAAATTGACGTTTGTGACTATTATATATATATATATTCACCATTAATAAAGTTATTTTCTTTTTTTTATATTAATAATGGCATAATGAATGTAACAGGACTACTCCATCTAAATCTTAATTAATTTCACGAATGTGTTGACAATCTGTTGCAAGGATATCACTCTTTGTTTGTCCTAATGATATAGCAAGTCATTAACGCTCAAATTAATTATTAAATTAATCTTGATATAGTATAAAGATTAACCTATATTATATATTTAGGTAAAGTAAATGTGTGACTTAACTAGATTAGATTAAGTGTGCATAGAAGGAAAAGTAAAAGAGAATTTAATAATTTTTAGAACGTATAAAAGGAAATAATAATAAAAATAAAAATGTATAATGATATTAATAATAAGATGAGCACTCCCAAAGATTAATGCGTGGCTATCATCGTTCAATAATATATTAGAAATTTAGGGTTATAACAATGATATATACTAAGTCGTTATTATGCATAATCCCAGACAACTGTCAAAGTCATAATTAAATAATCTATAATTATACATAGATCTAGCATATAATTGTATTAAGAAGGATTAGTGAATATCCACTTAGCATAAAATAAACTAAACAATAAATTATTTGTTTATCTAACATAGATATTTAACCAAAAAACCTATAAGTAAACATGTGATCCCAACATGAATAATTATAAGAGAAAATATATGATATGAAATAAAGAACATCAAATCATAAATTGAAAATAATAAATCACAATGACTTGATTATAAAGGTGTCTCAATTAAAACTCTAGGTCTAACATATATAAATCTCAAAATCTAAATCTAAGAAATCATAAATTTTTATAAAGGAAAAAGATCAAAACATAATATTGTTAACTCCTAACTTTAAAACTTAGGAACTCAAGTCACTGTATCTTTTCTCAAGAACTTAAAAAGAAATAGATGAAATTATGAAAAAGATGAAAAACATGATTGTGATGGTAGTGATTAGTTGTGAATGGCTCTAAGGTTCTCCTTTTATAGGCTTAGGTTGTGGCATCTCCCTTATTCTTGTTGGATATGGACTCTATGGTGATTGGCTCCTCAAAAGATGATGATAATCTCTATTTATTGTATGTATCATTCTAAGCTGTTATTTTTTTCTAATATTTTCAGAGATAATCATTTTAATTCAAATATCATTTCCTCATAGATATAATATAATATAATTTTGTAGTAGTTGATGTGGGTCATAGTCATCATTTATTTATTTTTTCTAATTTCTTGAAATACATAGAAGTAAAAATACTTTCATGCAAATCAATTCAATCAAGAGAAATAATAAAATCAATAAAAATATAAAAAAAAATATTTTTAATTATTTAATTTATATAATCAATTAAAGTATAAGGTGAGCAAAATTTCTAAATAATACCTATTAAACATGATAAATTCTTGAAATAGATATGAAATAATCTCACCCAAGAAAATGAATAAATTCTCTCTGTTATATTTAGACAAATACGAATGAATTAAAATTGTCTGCCAGAAAAATGAATTAAAATATTCATAAATTTACCTTGGGTTAAATTTAAATTTTCGAATGAATTCAAATATAGAACTTGAATATCTGACATAGGGTCTAAGTTGAAATGATTTTTGATGATATTATGTTTGAATGAAAAATAATACTCTGTTCAAGTGTTCAACTCTTAATATAAGATATAGTTGATTAATTTAAAAAAATTAAATAAATCAGTTAATTATAATAAATGTGACATAATCTTCTAAAAATATTCATGTATGACATTATATTACATATTAATTTTTAAATTAAATAAATTAGTTTAAAAAAGTGATAATATTATATATAAAATAGATCAAAGTATTATATTTAGAACTAAATCGAACCCTCCAATTAACTCATGTATTAAGATCCCGAGATAGCAGCTATTATGAGTTTAATGACTAGGAATAAGAACAATATATATATATATATATATATATATGAGGACATGTAACGAGCAAGAAAAATGATAGGTGGTTAGGGAGGAAAAGTAAGAATCGAAAGACAAAAATTAGGTCAACGAAACCAACTTCAAGAGGTGCTTATTTTTTATTCCATAAAGAACGTTTATTAACAAATTAGTGATAGAGAGCAAAAATGTTGATTACGTACAAGGATTTAGATAAAGGGAACAACTTTAGCTATATATATATATAAATGATCACAACATTTTATTAGGGATAGATGGAGGAGGGAATTAAGTGGAACCAGTGACAAAATGAGATCATGCCCCCATTAATTATATTAATTATAAAACACTTTAATATGAAAAAGGGTCTTTAATTTCAATTTGGTGCGCCACTATGCAAAGCATTAATCTAGTTGGTCGCAATCAACCACCTCACTGGACTCAAATGCACAACACATTTTCAGATTGATTGTATGGAAGTGTTCACGATAATGTACTAACAAAAGGTAATTTAGGTTTAAAATTCAAAAATTTAATTTCCTCCCATAAGGCGAATCAATCCATCAAGTTTAACAATGTTTCCCTTACAATGTAAATATGTGGTATATATGTTTGTGCAGTAGCTGTTCATTTCAGAGAATAACACATTTTTTCAATTATATAATTCAGATATTTTTTGAAAGAAAAACAAATGATTTATCAATATATCTTTAATAAGTCAGATTTTAGATGTAACTTCTTTTTCTTATTATATGCTCATTTTTTCTGTCTAATATTTAATATAAGAGCTAGTTGACTTTTTTAGCTAAATTAAATAAATTATTTAATTATAATCAAATATAACCCTTTGAGATGAATTCATATTATATATGTTAGAAGGTTGAATTAATTAGGTGATTAGTGTTAATCACTTGTATCTTAGATGACCCTAAAACTCTATATAAAGGGCTCTAGCATATAGGTTTGAGTGTGAGATTATGTAATCTTCACCATAGTGAAGGAGAGGGTAACTTGGGTCTCTCCTCAAAGTCCCCAGGTGGGGTTGGTTTATCTCCCTCAAGTGAGGGTAGATTAGTGTGTAAACCCAAGTGGGTTACCATGATTGTATGAGCATGTAGCTCATGAATAATACATATGATTCTTCATCTTTCTTCTCCTTATTTCTCTCTAATAAAGTTAACATGGTATCAGAGCAGGTTTATTGAGTCCAAATAGTTCAATTCTTGAATTCTTGCCCCAGTTGGTGAAGCCAATGCGTTCCAATTGGAGGGTGTTACAGACTCATAGATATCTAGTTATGGTAATGGCGTGAACTTTGGAGATGGTTTTGTGGAGGTCCTGGCTGCTACTCAAACGCCTGGAGAAGCAGGGAAGAAATGGTTCCAAGAAACATATAGACACAGGAATTCCTTGTGGTTCTTCCATACCCGAATGTTCTTGCTATCGGATCCTGTATACAACAAATCTCTGCATGCCGCAAGCAAGTATATATGGCCTTCTTGACGGATTAACGACCCTAATAAAATAATGAAGGAGGAGCTATCTTCCATGGCAGGTGATGATGCAGAGGAAGAAGGAGAATCAACGTGAGATTCTCTATAGAATCTTGGAGGGTCTTGATGTGAGAAAGCTTCAAAAAGAAGAATGACAGCAAAGAAAGGGAAGCACAGCATGATAACCCACAGGTCCCAAGTTTTCAGCAGTCGCCGGCACAAGAATCATAGCGGCGGTCAATATCAACGCTTTATTATCAATAACTTCAATTCCTAATGAACGTGGAATTATAAAGTCTTCTTGAATGAGTTTACAGCCAGGAGTGGAACTACGCTCTACAGCGGCCTTTTCATAGAGCACTCTACATTCTTGTCATGCAATCACCAATCTTGTCGTTTGAAGAAGCCAACGAATTATCTCCTACTTCGGCAGCGAAAGCACGAACCGGTTCTTGCGTCTCTCCAATAGTGCTCTGGAATTCATCGTCATGCTGGGCAACTGAGTCAATGATTGCAGGCGAATCTTGGTCTTCTTGAGCCGCCATAAAGAGGAATTGAAGTGTGGGCAAGAACGTTGTATCGATGACCCGCACAATCGTGGGTTTCCTGCAAAGCTGGAAGGAGGGAAAGTATCAAATTGGCCACCTGCTGGTATCTCTCCAAGAAGATCATTGTATGCCACAGTAAAACAATGACAAAAAATGCAGTTTCTTGAGTGAAGCAGGAATTTCACCAGATAGTCGGTTTCCTGAGAGGTCTAACTTCTCTAAATTAGTCAAGTTAGAAATTTGAACTGGAATACTGCTGCTGAGAAGCATTGTTCGGCACAATGAAGACGGGTAACTCCAGGTAAGACCTTTCTATTCTATCATTTGCCTCTTGTGATGTTAATGCATGAAGTCCTGTGATTTCCGTGGGAAATCCTCCTGTAAGTTGGTTATGAGACAAGTCTATGTAGAATAGCTGTGGAAGTTTACCCAACCATGGAGGAATTGAACCAGTAATGAGATTATAGAACAGATCAATGACCTCGAGCATCCTAAGCCTTGCAAGCTTCCCCTTCAAGAGGTTGACCCTCAAATTTAACTCAACAAGATTGACACAGTTAACCAGAGATGGGGGTAAAGCACTCGTCAAATTGTTTATATGAAGAAGTAGCTTTTCCAGTTTGGATAGCTTTCCAATATCTCGGGGTATGGATCCTCTGAAATCATTGGAGTAGAGCTCCAGGACTGTGAGGTTGGTAAGGCTAGCAATTCCATCATCAATATTTCTAGAGAGTTGATTGAGGGGCAAGGAGATCTCCCTGAGGGAAACGGCATGGAAAAGATCACCAGGAAGAGGCCCAGAGATAGAATTGAAACCTGCTCAAAAAATCTCAAGCTTGGAGCATGCTCCCAATCCATATTGAATTGAACCGTTGAATTTATTGTAGGAAAGATCCAAGAATCTGAGAGCGGAATCAGTCTCATTAATGCAAAGCTGAGAAGTGGGAATTGGACCTATGAAGCTATTGTTACTAACATTAAAAGATGTCAACGTCCCTGCTGCTGCAGCAGCTTCAAGGTACTGAAGGAAAGAAGAAGGGAGTGTTCCTTGAAATAGATTGCTAGACAAATCAAGCTCCTGGATAATACTACTGGTTTTGTTATTATTAACAACAGATGCTGGCAATTCATCAGAGAGGCAATTGTTTAAGTATTGATCGAAGAAAATTTTGAAGAAATTTTCATATTGTATTTTGTAAAATGAAAGTGGTTTGGTTTAATTCACCCTACTCCCTTGTGTGTTGTGTTGACAAGTTGAACACCTAGAGTTAAGGGGTGTTAACTTGAGCGGGGGTGTTAGAAGGTTGAATTAATTAGGTGATTAGTGTTAATCACTTGTATCTTAGATGACCCTAAAACTCTATATAAAGGGCTCTAGCATATAGGTTTGAGTGTGAGATTATGTAATCTTCACCATAGTGAAGGAGAGGGTAACTTGGGTCTCTCCTCAAAGTCCCCAGGTGGGGTTGGTTTATCTCCCTCAAGTGAGGGTAGATTAGTGTGTAAACCCAAGTGGGTTACCATGATTGTATGAGCATGTAGCTCATGAATAATACATATGATTCTTCATCTTTCTTCTCCTTATTTCTCTCTAATAAAGTTAACAATATACTATTTAGTATATCCAAAAAAATCAATTAACTCTTAAATTAAGAAATAAAAAGGGACGTAGAACTATATATTGAGCCACAAGTTTGTTCATCAAATGGTTTGATATGCAATCCCCTTAGTCTTTGTGTCTTGATATTAATTTGATCCGAAGAATATTCTGTTTTGGGACATGGGAAAATAAATAAAGCAAAAAAGGAAGAAGCAAATATTATTATTAAAAGAATTTATCCTCTAAATTAAGTAATAATTAAAGAGGAGCCAATCCAGCATCATGTAAGAGGGATAATCGACTGCATATACTTGTAATCAGACACTAAAACGACGCGCAATTGGGAAATCAAAAGGAGGCTTCTTTTAGGTCCAAAAAGAATAGAGAAATTAAATTAAAGAAAAAAATCCTGATCTAGGATGCCGCATTTAAGATTGGCATAATAATTTGAGATTTTGTAATTAATATTTGGGATCCTTCATATTGAATGGCTCAGTTCTCACAGCTTCCTCTCTCACATGTCTGAGCCTATATAAACCCAATCAGCAAATCTGGTTTTATCAGAGCTCAGAGCTCAGAACTCACAAGCCATAGACAGTTCAATTCCTTATTAGGGTTTAGGGTTTATACAAGACCTAGTTGTGGAGCTTCCCTTGCACTCCATGTCTGAAAGGAGGCAAAGGGCAGACCTTAACTGCTATTTCATGGATACCTATGGCCTTTCGCAAACAAGTTAGAAAGCAAAGGTCAAGGGTTTGCATGAAGTGGGAGATAGGGTTGCTTTGATCCTTTTTGGCATTGGAGTGAAGGGAGCTCCGCAATAGGCTCTTCCTTTAATTTTCTCATCAACCTCTCTTATTAATTAATCATACATCTGTAACAAAATATAATTTCAGTCTTAGTCAAATACGAAATAATCACGAGTTTTTTTTTTCTGGGTCTGGGGTATTTGCAGAAACCTGGCCACAGTTTGTTTCGGCCTCTTTTCAGGTATGCTTTGGCTTAAAAAAATTGATATCAATGTGCTGCTTCTCTCTCTCTCTCTCTCTAGATCTCTCTCCCCACTCACACACACACACGCGTATATCTATCATTAATTATTTTTTAATACTTTCTTTTGTTTAAAGAAGAAAGTTGAATGTGTATAAGGAGAAGGACACAGGTCGGGAACCGAGTGAGAAGCTTGAAGACATCCCAAAAGTTTTGGAGTTTGTGTGTATTCAAACTCATTCAAATTAAGTACCCTTTTCTGAACTGATGATACATGAACCTAATAAATGCAAAATTTATGTTAAAGTTTTCTTCTTTTTGTTGCTTTTTTCCTTTTAGGCATGGGGGATTTGATCATCTTAATGTCATTCTAATTAGGAGAGTGTGGGCATCTTCACCATCAACCCGATCGAGTGTTCGATCACAATCTACAATTCTGAATCAATCAATTTCAGATGAGAAGCAGAGAATTTGTATGGAAGGAGTGATAACTCATAGCTATTTGAAAATTTTCCTTTTTATTACAATTGTATCACATTATATTTCATGGCCAAAATGTTGATGATGTTATAAATGTTTTTTTATGATTATACTTTCTTTCTTCCTGATGCAAAGAGAATATATAAAATAATCTATAAATAATTGTACTAGAATATATAAAATAATCTATAAATAATTATACTATCTCATTCAGTTAATATAAAATCTAGTTTGTAATATAATTTTTACTCTAAACTAAATCTAATTAGAGAGTAATCATCCTGTCTTTTAACAAAATATTTTCTATGTACACATGTTAAGATATCATATTTAAGGTATTCATTTATCTACTAACTATGTCGAATTTTGTTAGTTGGATATAATCTATTTATTAATAAAGTTGGACTTATCTGCACTGAAATTCATGTAATCCCGAAACTTTTTATTTAATTAACGGGATCGAGGATGATACAAATAAGCGAAAAATGCAATAACATTACTTTTGGAAACTACTCTGTCAGAGAAAAACATTGACAACGGAGAATACCGCGAGCTCCTTCAATGGTGTTAGAATTATTTATAGAACTGAATTTAACTAATTATTGTACTAAGTCAATCCTAAATATATAATATATTTAACTAATTTGATTATATTAAAAAAGTTAATTAAATTAGTTATTATAACATAGTTTTCCTAAAATATTATAATTATCTTCCTTAACTTTATCTCTCATTTTTTTTATTTGATTATTGTTAAGAAAGTACGAATAATTTGAAAGAGAGTTAATAAATTTAAGAAATATATATTATATTTAAGATTAATATTAACTCACTAATAAAATTATATATTTAAAATCAACGGGGTAATTAGTCAAAACGCCACCTTGTCCAGCTAGGGGCAGAGATTAAAAAGCGCGTATAATATAGTTAAAGTTTGCATAAATTTTGGAGAGCCATGTAATGCTAAGAAAAAAAATTGAAAATTTGAGGAGTCCTAAACAAGCTGTGATTCTGGAGACTGCATTTAAAATAGTAATTTGATTTATAATGTTTCTTAAAATATACAATTATTCCTATCACGCCAAAGGAGAACCAGACGATTGATTAAATGAAAATTGTCCCAGCTGGGCTCCCACGATCAAAGAACCTTTAGATTTCTAATTGAAAGTAATAAAATACTTACCAAAAACTAAACTTTAGATATTTGTCCTATTTGTGACTTTTATTTAGAAAAAGGAAAAAGAAAAGGGAATTTGCTTTTAATATAAAATGGTAACTAATTAGTGAATGAGAGGGACCTACTCAGAGAATATAGTCTCTTTCTACAATCCCATGAAAATGCAAATTGTTCTTACAGCATATATTTTTTTCAGAAATTATTCTCCATTAAAATCACTTTTATCACTTTTTTTTATAAGTTATTCTCTAAAAGTTAATCCAAACATACCCTTAAAGTATTATATATGTAGTTAATTAGCAATTTAAGACAAAAACAAAATTAATTTGAATCATCAATGACATTTCGATTCTTTTAATTAGATGAAGGGAGCCGATTAATTGACACCTTTTAAATGAAAACAAGTTTCGTCAGACTTCATTATACAGCAATTCCAGCGTGCTTTATATGATTAATTAACGAAAAAATTTATTAATAATAATGTGACATCTCAATTAAATCGTGGAAAGAGAACAATAGATTCTATTATTACCATTAATGCAAAATATCATATATATGATCAATGTTTTTAAAATCAAACTGATTAATATAGAACCCATCATGAAGGGGACAATAATCAGGGCTTATTAGTTCATTCAAATATTGGTTCAAAGAACTCAAAATAAGTAACTAACAATCAATATCCACATTCATTATTCATTATTAAGTAATAATTAGTTGTTTCTAAATGCTGGATTGTGATACTTATAGAGCAGGAATGGGTTGGGAAATTTAGTATAGCATATAATATTGTTTGTATTTGCTTTTTCTTGTTTGATCTGGTTTGTTTAGCTTGTATTCTAGGACTGTTTTTGTTAATTATTATATATATAAACTTTATTCTCATAACCAAAACAAAAAATAATATATGCAAATTAATTTTATAAGAAAATTATCTCTTCTTAAAGACGATTACCTTTAGTCAATAGTGAAATAATATTCTATAAACTTTAATGAAGCACATAAGTTTAGTAGCTAGGACCCCTTCTTGCCCCCAAAGTTGGGGGCATATGCATTAAGCACTAAATCAATTCATGACGCAACAAAAAGAATAGGACATATTCAATATTTTATACTCCCTCTATCCTAAATACAAGACTTAATTTAAGAGTTAATCTTAGTCTTAAATATAAGAATTATTTTTTAAATTAACCCTATTGATACTTTTTCAACAATATAAGAAAATAAGAAAATAGGTTAAGGAAGATAATTATGGTGTTTTAAAAAAAATATGCTATAATATTTAACTTAACTAACTTATTTAATCTAATTAAATTAGTTAAGTGTCTTATATGTAGAATAGAAGAATTATAGATATAGTGACACAATCAGACGGATGCTTTTCAAAGAAGTTAGTCTAAGAGTTAGTTATATTCATTTTTCATTGACTGGAAGAAATACTGAACACTGTTAACTATCAATACTGACAAAATATTAACAGCGAGGATCAAAATAAACATTTTTGTGAACGGTAAGGATTCAATTGTAACTTCTTAAATTATATATACATATATATATATATAAGACTCAATAACCTTATAACTTAGTAATATAAAATCTTCTTGATAAGTAGAGGTATAAGTTCAATCTCACTTGTAACTTCAAGTCGCTTACCCCCTCTAATAATTAATCCAAAAAAAATTATATATAGGGAAAAATTTTAAATTTGAATGAAATTATAAAGAGATTAATTAAAAATATAATTTCCCCAACATTATAACCTAGCTCAACAAAGCAGGACGATGACTTCATCTTGAAATTGACTCAAAATTGAAATTTACCCTATTTAGTAGTTGCCCTAAGGGAAAAGGCCATGAATTTTTAATCAGAAAACGAGCAATATGTCAATAAAACGCAAACAGGTACGTGACATTGATTTTGACATTATATCATATATATCAATTATGAATCAGCAAAAGTAAAAAGGAAAAAACTAATTCACAATCAGCAATGATGTCAGTTTAATTAGCTTTAAATTAAATATTACAAAGCTTTCACCAATCCTTAAGCATCAAGATCCAATTTCCAGATATGCGATGATTAATATATTCCATCTTCCACATAGTCGAATGATTCCAATTAAATAGTGTGCGTGTGTGTACGTGTACACTACTCAAGTTTTGTGTTGATCAATCCAAGTTTGTGGCACTTTACCAGTACTCCAAGTCTAAAAGAAAAGTTACGACACTAATTAGTGTTACACTGTCCAAGTTAATTAATGTGGTTACTAGCCAAGATAGCCATGATAGAAGTAGGCAACGAAAAAGATTATCTATAAAGAGATTGAAGAACGTACACCATTACTTTATTATATATATATATATGGTGATCTCATGTGTGGGTTAATCTAATTAAAGATCAATCATATCATTTTATAACGTAAATATATATAACTACTAGTATTTGCTAATTAAGTTGAATGGTTGCATGCAGACTAAGAAGGACCAGTGATGAAAGGAGAGAATGCTGATCAGATCAAAGCACACTAAAAAACGTCTTTCAATTTAGTGGACCACTAAGCAAAGGCATCATTACAGATTGTGGTAACTTTCAATAATATCTATATTGAGAATATATTATCTAAGAAGATTTCTGTTAATTTTTTTTCGCAAGAATTTCTCTTTGTCGATATTCTGCAATAATTTCTCAAAAGAGTTTATTATTTTCTTGTAATGTGAGGAATTAATGATGTCTTGTGCATCTAAAATTAGTTTGTATTGAGATTCTCTTTGATTGATTAATCATGATGACAAAAAAAAATCATTATATTTCATTAATTTTGTTGTGTTGAGATATATGTTTTTAGGGTGTGTTTGGATTAGCTTTTGGAGAATAGATTTTGGGAAGAATAGATTCTGGAGAATAGATTTTGGGAAGAATAGATTTTAGGAAGAATAGATTTTGAGAATAGAGATGTTTGGATGATTAGTAGTAGAATCACTTTTTATATTGGTAAATTACCAAGAAGGACATAAACAAATATGATAATTACATGAAGTATAAATTTATATTTTATTGATTAAAAAATAATACATATACATATATCTTTGAGTAAAGTGTCTATTCACTATTTACTTTTTTATTATAAATTTATAATAAAAATTGATCTTATTTACTTAAATTTTTTTCCATTAATCTGTGCACAGTAATTTTTATGGCAAAAAGAAAAGAAAGAAGAGGAAAATGCAGGAGCGGTGTGTGTTATGGCAAAAAGGTCCAGACAGTAATTTTACCCACACCCTTGACAAAAAGCAGCTGGCACATGGATTGTGGCAAACCATGGTTTTGTGAGACAAAACCATAGTTTTTGGGCAAAATCAATTGTGCATTTAAAACAAGTGTTTGGCTCAAAAATGTTGAAACCATGGTTTTGTGTCAAAATCAATTCTAAAACCACATATCCAAACACACACTTAGCAATTTCGATAGCCCGGACTTGCCCCACTTAAATTAGAGGACTTAGTGGAGTTCAAATTAACTTGAATCGACCCAAACAAAATCACAACAGGCAAAAAAAATTCTCACTAAGTATTCAATATGGATATAGTTGTATTCCTAGAGCCCAACTCAAGACTATTGATTAAACTATTTTTGATATATTTTTAAAATTAACCAAGCCAATCCAAAATGAAGTGAGAGGGGAATGGCCTGTAATTATACACTACTGAACCCACCCTTAATTGGAAAATAAAACAGAAAGATTTATTGTGTGTCTGAAAAAGAATATAATCCTATTTACCCAAAAAAAAAAAAAGGAAAAGAATCCAGAGCAATTAAGGCTGGCATCAGGATAGGAAATTGTAATTAAAACAGGATCCTTCACATTCAATGGTTCAGATCTCACATGTTGGCCTATATAAACCCAATTGCAGGTATTGATTTAGGCAAGCTATAGCCATTATTTCTTCCTGAAAACCATAGACGTAGCTAGTTCTGGAGCTTCCTGAACTCCAACGCTGAAAGGAGGTGAGGGGTAAACTTAACTGCTCGTTCATGGAAACCTATGGTTTCGCATATCAAATGAAAGTTTATATGCGAAAGGTCAAGGGTCTGCATGAACTTGGAGTTAGAGTTTCCTTGATCCTTTTTGGTATTGGAGTGAAGGGAGCTCCACAATCATACGTTAACCAGTATCACCCATAGCTGATAGCTCCATTGTCAGCCTCTTGCCTATTAGAACTCTCTGTGAGTAGTTTTTCTGTGAAGATCAGCCTCTCAATGAAAGTATCAATGTTACGAGCACATACATGTCTAAAGAAAGAGCCTATCTAAAAAGACTATAGCTTGTTGGGAGAAAAAAATCCTTTGACTGTATAAACCTGCACACTTTTTTAAAGCTCCCTGCCCCCCAACATAGGACTCATAACATCGTTTATATTCTCTATAATTTCAAATGCATTTAATTTGCATCATATGATCCTCTAATTAAAAGGTTTAGAGATTAGAGATAAATGTGACCTAATTATAGCTTTTCCAAGATATGACATTAGGTATGGGTATACAATATTTTAGCTCTAATCGTTTTTGTTCAGTATGATTTTTTTTATATAGCTATTTGATTGGATCAAATTCAAGTATTATTGAACCTAATTAATGATAGCTATTAAGTCAAGCTAATTCTTGTTAACTAATTAGTAAGGATTTATGCAGGGTGATTATAATAAATTAATGATTGTGGACTATCATATTTTTCTTTATTGCAGGAGACAAATCCTTTCCAATTGTTAAGATCGCGATGCGGTTGAAGGATTGGATAATTTGTTTTCCTTTTATGCAAATTTGTTTATAAGTTACTAGTGTGTAGTCAAATATTAATAAACTATTTTTCAGCTTCCTTCATTATTTGTAAAATATACATCTATCTGTATAATGTTAATTATGAATCGTTCATTTTAGATTCTATACAAAACATAAAACCGATGTTCTAAAATTGGGATTTAATCCTTGAAATTAATAGCCATGAGGACTCTAACAGCATGAAATTACCTAAAACGGCGTTGTGAGAAGTGCATCAAAGTGCTTTTTAGGGCAAAATAAAAGTTCTAAAGCGTCATAATTTTCTTTCTAGCCATATATCCTTTAATGTTCTTTGAATTTTAGGACTAAAAATGAAAGGGAAACAAATCATAAATGAGCGATGAACCTTATAAGTTAGTGTTTTCTTAATTAAAATAATAAAATATACTCTATTAAAAGTAACAAAATATGCCATTATTCTTACCTCTTCATGGGGGAATCATTTGAAAATTGTCCGACCTTCTCCTCCAAAAGAAGCTTTTGAATTACAAAAGTACTTGCAAGCTAATAGATTTTCCTTTTTGTGACTCTCAAAAAGACAAAAAAGAGAATTTACTTTCAATTTAAAATGGTATTTTGTTTAATAAGAATCAGTCCTGGGACTGGGGATTGATTGTGGTACGATTTTATTGTAGTTAATCGATGGGTTAAAAATTATTAAATAATCTAGCAAGAAGAGTCATGTCATTATCATGATAATTGATAAAATTAATCTAAAGGAAACAAATTAATAATTTATTTATTTTTAATATGCATATATTTTCTCTCATTACAGCGCTTCTCCTTTTATCGTATCTCTTTACACTTGCCCTGTCTTTACTTGTTATTAGATAGAATATTAATAATAATATGCTCTTACGAATAATATGAAATAAATGTGCGTTGTGGATGGGGATTATATATAAGAGATATATGAACCCTCCTGTGTTGAAACTTCATAATGTGCAAATTATGCATGCCCCAAGCAATAAAAACAGGAAAAAAAAAAGAAGAAAAAAGAGGAAAGAACAAATGATTGGCTGTTTTTTCTTTGGCCATAAAAAAAAAAAAAAAAAAAAGCAAAGGAATAGCTTCATTGGGAAGCTACTCTAAGTACTTATTATTATTAGATACATTTTCGAAGCATAAACATCCATTTGTTAAACAAAAACAAAAGTTAAATGTACTTTACTATCTTTTGTCTCACCCGATATCTGGCGCTTTTTAATTATATTACTATGTATCCGAGGAACTCAACAATCTAATCTATGATAATTGTGGTGCTTCCAACAGTCTATGATAGGACATCTGTCGCAACTGGGTGAGTCTATTGCCTATTTGGGTGTGTCTGTTGCCTATTTATCAATGATACAATACTTACCCAAATAATCAGGCCCATGTGGTTGACCATCATTAGCCTCCACAATCTACGTACTCTACTCCCTTTCATTTTATCCTTCATCTTCATTCTGTATTAGCATTTACTTCTATTTCCTTTGCAATATATACTATATTAGATTGATGAATCTTAAATTAATCAGGAAAACAAAAGGAAAATGAAGACAAGGAAATTTGGTTCACCAGTCCTTTAGCATGGAGATCCTAAAATATTCGCATCTATATACGCAATTCGAAATTTCTCTCTGTTCGTTGCATCGCATTCAGCTGTTAAGATTGTACCACAACATGAAACTAACGCTTGATCCTAGGAAAACAATTGACACTACTCAACGACAACAGAACTGTAGGCAAACGAGAAACCAGATATTACTTTATTTCATGAGGGGTGTCATCATAAAAACAGCATACAAAATACTCACAGAAGAACACCAAGAAAAAGAGAAGAAAAGAAATGAAAACTAAACATTCACCATATATATATATATATATATCCCCCCCCCCCCCACTCCTTATTAAGTGATATCAGATACATTCATTTGCCTCCATAGCCACATCGTCCACCACCACAAACTTTCTCTGTCTTCACCGTGGCTTGTTCCTTCTTCACCTCGATCTTGGGTTTCACATCCTCTCGAATCACTTCTTTCTTGATCTCTTCAACCTTTGGAGGATTCACTTCCTTCTTGACCTCAACCTTTGGTGTGGAGTAACGAGAACAGCAACCCTTCTCCATTTTCCTTTTGTTTCTTCAACCTTACTCTCAGTATAACAGCTTGTGTGTCTCCCTCAAGCCAAAACCCTACCCATTTATAGTTATCATAGGAGGAAACCAGGAGCCTCTTCATGTTTGCACCCAATGAGTCATACGTACGTAATTACTTCCATTCTGATTCACCCATGCATGCATGTATCTAAATGTGTTAATTCAGTTGATTGATTGAAATTCCCTAAGTAACTTGATCAATTTTGGTTGTTGGCGTTCATATTCATAATTGGCTTTTATTAGTTACCCTTGAGATAAGACCGAGTCCTCACCAAATCTCCATCTTAATGCTGACTTTCTATTTCTTACAATTAATAATATCGGATTTGTTGTAAATTCGAGGAGACTGTTTATTAGTTATACCGCCAGCCTAAATTACAGACATTAATGTTCACAATGTGATGAGAGATTGAAATTTAGTATGCTCATTAAACTTACACATAAAAGATTAACCCTCTTATTGTCTTCAAATTGAATTCCCCAACAAAAGGATAAACGCACGCACACCCAACCAGGATACGTTTTACATTCATTTCTTGTGAAAGTTATATGATCAATCCTTATACATTGATTTTAGCACACTCTCTTTCATTCTAAATATATAACTTTTATTGTAATGTAATTTACATTATAATTAAAATCTTATATTTAATTCATAAGGGGGTGTATGA
The DNA here is from genome assembly GCA_037074615.1 of Leucaena leucocephala. Taxonomy (NCBI): domain Eukaryota; kingdom Viridiplantae; phylum Streptophyta; class Magnoliopsida; order Fabales; family Fabaceae; genus Leucaena; species Leucaena leucocephala. The sequence continues at coordinate 488,025 of CM073552.1, forward strand.
AGAATTTAATGTATCATTTTGTTTTTTCCAATTAACATAATGCAAGTATATTGATGCTTGTTTATGTGGCATGAATTGTCCAAATTGAGAACCTCCTGTACTTAGGCCGGGCTTTGAATATTTTTTAAAATGTAAATTTGTTCCGAAAATTTTTACTTAGGAGTGCTGGGTATATGAAATTTTATCAGAAGCAATATTATCTCGGAAGTTTTTAAATTGTAGTAATATCAATCGTTAGTTGATCAATATGATGATGTGGCATCTATGTCATCTTTTATTTTGGGTTAAAGTGTAAATTTGCCCTAAAAATTTTCGCTTAGAAGCATTAGGTGTCCAAAATAGTTCTTTTCAAGGTCACATTAACCATTATTAAGATTCAATTTGACTATTAGTTTAATAAATATGTGAAATTGGTTAGTATATAGGTCATCCAATTCATTATTTTCTCCAAGTCATATTTATAAATAAAGAATAAATTAAAAAAAAAAAAAGAAAGTATCCCTTCAAGCCCCATTATTATTAGAGCATCACTCTTAGCAAACTATATTATAATAACTTTTTGAAAAATAACATACGATAGTTTCATATATTATTTTACTTATAAGTTAACATATTCATATAATTATTCCTAAAATCGACATCATCATTCACATCTTCTTAAGAGTGATGCTTTATTAATAACGGAGCTTGGATGATGCATTTTTATAATTTTTTTTAATTATAAATTTGATTTAAAAAATGTGGTGGATAAAATGTGAAGTAGTCAACTTAGTATATTTTATCAAATTAATAGTCAAGCTGAACTTAGATAACGGTCAGGGCAACATTAAATAAAAAAAATGGATATCCAGCTTTCCTGCATAAAATCTTCCAGAGCAAATTTATACATTAACTCAAAATAAAAATTATTGTGGATGCCACGTCAGTATATTAGTAAGTTAACGGTCAAATTTAAATTTAGTTCGCGATTAGGACGACATTATTATAATTTAAAATTTTTTAGAATAATATTACTCTTAAAATTATTTTTAGATACTTATCACTCTTGATAGAATTTTATAGAGTAAATTTCTACCTCAACTCCATTTTCAATTGGTTTATTGGTGAATTGTTGTGCAAGTCTTGTGAAATACCCCAAATTTCCTGTCCTGTTGGCGGGTTCAAAGTCAGATTTTGACAATTTTTTATTTTTTAATTTTATTATCGAAATTCAATTCAATAAAAATTAGTCGCATTATTATACTTTTACTTCTCAAAATCTTCCTTTTTTTAACTTTCATTTTCTTATTCATTTCTCATTCGAAGCGTATGTGATGGGTTGCAAGTCTTCTTCCACCTAAGAATTCTATATTTCAAGAACAACTAATTAAATTCAACATTTCCTTTTTTTTTTGTCTGATAAATTCAACATTTCTCGGTCGAAGTTCCGTGACCAAAATAGGTTTAATTTATGGTAATTTTTTTATAATGTAATAATCTATGGTACTATTTCCATATCATATGCGCACTAGTATACAAAACTATTCACCATTTTTCTTATATTTGTCTACCTTTTACTCAGCTTCTCAACACAGTCATTTATTTTTGTTTATTCCAGTAATTCATCTCCAATAATATTTTTTACTCGTATTTGAAAATTTTCTAATAAAAAACCTCTAAGCAATCATACTTGCTAATAATATACTATTTAATCTATTTAAATTAATTAACTAATTTTTATATTAATTATAATTAATTAATTTATTTAATTTTTTTAATTTATCTAAAAAAATTAACTAACTCATATATTAAGAATTACAAAAATAATTTATTTTCTAACAAATAAATCAAACGCGTTCATATTCATAACTTATAACTGATGCTTAACATATATTAACAATACAAACCAAAATAAGAAAAACAGTTCTCATATAATGAATAAAAAACTGGCTGGTCATAACCTTCTCAGTTTTTAAAGGCAAAAATCATACAAAATAAACACTCCAACCACACATTAACATACTGCTCCCGTTGTTAATATAAAAAATTAGATAATTAATTTAAAAAAAATAATTATATTAATTATTTATAATACATATAATTTAATTTTTTTTAAATATCATTTTTTATTATTATTACCTTTTTATGGAAGCCCTTCACAATTTAGGGTGTTCATGGGCAGGGCGACCCCCCTGCCCGATGCCCTGCCCAAAAAAAGTATGGGCTGCATTTTGCAGCCCGATACCCGACCCTACTCGGTAAAAGCCCTAACCATTTTGGGTTGGGCGTGGGCGGGCTGGGCATACCCAAATTGTGATGCCATGCTCATGTTGTGGAAAAAATCTACAATTATAAACTTCTAAAATAATATCATATTCATATGTCTTCAAGAGTTAAATAATATCTATAATCCACTAAAAATAAGGTAACAAAAAGATAATAATTAAAATTTTAAAATTCATTGCCTATAAAAAAATCTTGAAGTCTAAGTAGTTTATAATTACAACTTTACATCAATTTTCCAAATGTTGACAAGGATGGAGTATCTAAAAAAGTAAAATAAATAATTATAATTTGTAATGTAATCATATTATGATTAATAAAGTTAAAAAAATTAATATAGTTATAAATATTAAAAGATGTAACTTACGTATTTAACTACTTATATTTCTAAAATGACCCTTTAGTCACTAGTAACTATCATATTCTCCCTTCTAAGTGTAGCATCTACGGAGAAAATAAAAAAAAGGGGTGATCATGGGCAGGGCAGGGCAACCCCATTGCCCGGTGCCCAGCCCGAAAAAAGCATGGGCTGCATTTTGCAGCCCGATGCCCAGCCCTGTCCTATATTTATCGGGCTGGGCAGGGCTATTTTTTCGCTGGCTCGGGTGGGCATACCGGGTCGCGGGCTTTATGAACACCCCTACTTCACATCACAGATAATCAATACGAATATTTTAAAAATAAAATTTTAAATTTTAAAAATAAAATAAAATAATATATTATATTTAAGATAATAAAAAAATAAAATATTTACACAAAAGAATTTTATATAATATATTCAAAAACACACAAACAAACAAATAAACTCTTTTTAAATATGCCTATTAAAAACAAACCAGAAACAAAAGTAGTTACGGCATTTTATCATATTTAGTGTTTATCATTTTTCCATTTCCTTACCCATGAAACCTACATCTGAAGAGCTTCCTCCTCCTCTCTGCAGTCTCGGCCAACGCACAGCCATCTAGGGTTTGCTTGGCACTTTCTCTCTTTGTTTCTGATCATCTTCCTCCTTTTACTCTTTCAAGTCTTTGATGTTCCATTTCCCTGCTGATTTTTGGTAGAATCTGTAAAAGTTTGGAGGGGTTCTGGGGAATGAGAGATTTCAATTCGGATCTGTTTGACCCAGGAACGGTGATGGAATCCGGTCTCTCTTGTCGTGCTTCCTCTTCGGATGCCGATTTTGGGTTCGCTTTTAATGACAGTAATTTTTCCGATAGGATTCTCCGGATCGAAATTATGGGTGATTCCGTTGAGGCTAGGCCCGATGCCGAAGGGTGTACCACTATCGCTGATTGGGCTCGCCATCGCAAGAGGAGGCGGGAAGATATCAAGAAGGATAATGGTATTTCTCGAACTCTTGATATTTGTCTCTGCTCTGGATTTGTGTTCTCTGGTTTGGTTTTATGGGTCATCTCTCTGATATCTCAGATGATTGAAAGGAGCCAATTTTTTTTTTTCAATTTAAAGTATTTAAAAAAAGCTGAAATTTACTGAAACGAGACTAAGAAATTAGATAGCTTTGAAATAAGCAGTTCAATGTTAATTTTTAGTTGTAGGATTAATTGGTTGCATCCGCCTTTTTGGTGCCGATTGTAGTATAGGAGCTTTAGGACATGAACTGAAAAGGATTTCCCGTTGTTCCTGGAGCCCTTATCATTGTATTGGATTCGGGTTTTCTTAGTTATAGCCCTGAATCCATAGGGGTGCGTCTGAGCAAAAATGGTCCTGTTATTGAACTAGTGTGCCCTATGTTTATTGAAAAAATAAGGAGAAGAGGGTGAATTGAAACTTTAAGGAGTAACCCATGTCAATGTTCATGGAAATTCTAAGATGTTAATTTCTAGTCTCACTCGTAACTCACTACTCAAGCATAAGTCACTTCATTCTTGTTATCCTAAAATTTGCTGCTCATGTTTCTGCATTCTTTTTTCTTCATTTATTATAACTAATACACGCTCTCTTGATTGCAGTTGTAGATCTTACAGTATTGCCTGATGAACAAATTCTTAATGGCAATCAACAAGATATGGATGACTTTGCACCCTGTGAAAATCAAGATGAAGAGGCAGTTGCAATGGTTGAAGAATGCGGTTCAGGTATTCTAATGAAAAGTAACATTAGGCCTAGTTTATTGATTATATGCCCTTTTCTGAAATGTTTTACCTTTTATATTTTCCACTTTTTGTTTCTTTGCTTGCTGGTCAAATATCTTGTCTCATTGGTGGCTTTTTTTATCTCTCTTTGTACATTTTCCCAGTGAATTGCTAGACTCTAGAAGATCACTCACTATATTATGAGCGAAGTTCAAACAAGAGTACAGTTGGAAAAGATAAAGTGATGAGTGACAATATATTTTTTAAAGGAAAAATGTCAATACAACTTTAAAAATTTCCCGTTGCTTGAGACTAGGTAATAGATACCTTTTGAAGTTCTTATTCTAAACTTTCAATTTGGTTATTTTTCTCAAAGGTGATGAAGCTGCAAACAGCAATGACTCTAGCTGGAGCATGGATTGCTCTACAGTTGTGAGGGTTAAAACTCTACATATCAGTTCTCCTATACTGGCTGCCAAAAGTCCTTTCTTCTATAAGGTAGATGTTTTTTCTTTGAAGGGCACAATTTGAGTTCTTTTGCTAAATCTAAGTTTGTTGATTATTTTTTCTATCTTATTTCTGTAGCTTTTCTCAAATGGGATGAAGGAGTCTGAGCAAAGGCATGTCACCATTAGAATTAATGCCTCTGGTACATTCTGTTCATGAAAAGATTGTTTGCTGCCTTATTATACATGTAACATTTTAGATTTTTCCTCAAGATTTTGACTTGACAAGTGTCAATGCTTCTGCCCGTTACAGAGGAGGCTGCCCTCATGGAGCTTCTGAATTTTATGTACAGTAATACCTTGAGCACCTTCACTTCTACAGCACCTGCTTTGCTGGATGTGTTGATGGCTTCTGATAAGTTTGAAGTGGCGTCATGCATGAGATATTGTAGCCGATTATTGCGGAATATGCCTATGACACCTGAGTCTGCATTGCTTTACCTGGATCTTCCTTCCAGTGTCTTGATGGCTGATGCTGTACAATCACTCACTGATGCAGCAAAGCAGTATCTTGCTACCCGATATAAGGATATGACCAAGTAAGCTATTATTCAACTTAAGTTGCATGTTCTTTGTTTTGGAAACCTAAAACATGCTGTTATATTTCCCATCTATTTAGTGGAACTATAATTTGCTCCGTTTTTTCATCCTTACCTTGGTGCTGGTGATATTAAAATTTGATCAAAATCATTTCCACCTCGTTATTTTGTTTTGTTAATTTTTTAGTCCTCTGGTTTGAAGAGGCTTAGGGTTGGGGAGGGACTTAGAATTTTGAAGCTATGACATGCATTTATCTCTTTCAACTTCATTTATGGCTGGAATTCTTTCCACCTTTGGTTGATAAAGTTTTTTATGATATTTGCTGGAAATTTTTTCTATTTCTTTCATTGCATCCTTGATTATCTCGTAACTGACATGCATTAATGATTATTATAAATGGGTTGCATGCCTTACAATTAGGGATCTTGAACAGCAAGTGTTTTGCTTCTTACTGTCCATTCTTCTGAAAAACCTTTGTTTGCTTATCATTTTATGTTAACGTAGCTTTAATTTTAAATATTTCCAACAAGCTTATCATATGACCAGGTTCCAGGAAGAGGTAATGGCTCTGCCCCTGGCTGGAATTGAGGCAATTTTGTCTGGTGATGATCTCCAGGTTGCATCAGAGGATGCTGTATATGACTTCGTGTTGAAGTGGGCTAGAGCCCAGTACCCCAAGCTAGATGAAAGGCGAGAAGTCCTGGGTGCACGTCTTGCACGCTTGATTCGCTTCCCTTATATGACCTGCCGAAAGCTGAAGAAGGTCCTAACCTGTAATGACTTTGACCATGAAGTAGCATCTAAGCTTGTACTTGAGGCCCTCTTTTTTAAGGCTGAGGCTCCACACCGGCAGCGGTCGCTGGCTGCAGAGGATTCTGCTTCCATGAACTGCCGTTTTGTGGAGCGGGCATATAAGTACCGACCTGTGAAGGTGGTAGATTTTGAACTTCCTAGGCAGCACTGTGTGGTGTACCTGGACCTGAAGCGAGAGGAGTGTGCCAACTTGTTCCCTTCGGGAAGGGTTTATTCTCAGGCATTCCATTTAGGAGGACAAGGGTTTTTCCTTTCAGCACATTGCAACATGGACCAGCAAAGCTCCTTTCATTGTTTTGGACTGTTTCTGGGAATGCAGGAAAAGGGGTCAGTTAGCTTCGCGGTGGACTATGAATTTGCTGCGAGGTCAAGACCAACTGAGGAATTTGTGAGCAAATACAAAGGGAACTACAAATTCACTGGGGGTAAGGCTGTTGGATATAGGAACTTGTTTGCTATTCCATGGACTTCTTTCATGGCGGAGGATAGCCTTTACTTCATAAATGGTGTCCTCCACCTTAGGGCTGAGCTCACCATTAGACGCTAACCATAAATGATATATGTCAAACTTTTTATTCTAGTTAAGCTTTTGGAATCGAATCATGTATATACAGGCAATGGTGCCCCCTAGGCCAGAAATTAGTTAGGCTTATTGTCTTCCACCCAGAAATCAACAAAAGAAACTAATTTCCTTTGGTGGAAAATTGGCAAAAATTTATGCCTTTTATCTATTTTGAAATTAAATAACTTTTTAATCATGTCTTTTGTGTGAAAATTGATAGTCACGTCAACTGAATTTAAAAATTGAAAGGAGCACAAGTACCTGGTTTAATTTGATGGGTCGATTTTCTGGAATTGAATTCTGACTATCTTCAATTGGTCCATGTAATGCAGATGATGTACTTTTTTCTGATTGTTATGGGGTAGTATACTAATTTTTGTCTTGAGGAAGGGAGTTGCTAATATCTCAAGTATTAGACTCTAAACTGCATGAGCTGTGTAATCGTTTCTGGGAGGCTTTCAGTTCATCTAAATAAATTTTCAAGACAGAAAAATTAAAGTTATGCTTGGTTCAACGAAAGGGAGGGTAGGTTAGGTTAATTTAAGGGAGGATAGGGGAGAGTAAAGATTATAAATAGGGGAGATGAGGAGATATTTTTTGTTTGGTTTAAGAAAGGAGAGGAGGGGAGTTTATTATAAATTGATAAATATATTTTTATTATTATTTTTAAATTTTTTTCTTATTATTTCATTTTTATCGTATATTTTATAAAGCTTCAAATTGCAAGAGAAGAGAACAAAGAAGCTTCACAACGACAGAAACAAGGCAAAAACTTGAAGAGAGAGAGAGAGAGAAACGAGGGTAGCATTATACGTTGTGATTACTGTGTGTGTTTTAGCTGAAGCGACTGAGGGTAGGACTGGAATTTCTGAAAATTGCTATGGATAATTTTGATCAAAAATAAAACAAACTCCCCTCCAAAAACCTCGGATTTTGGAGGGTTGAGGGAGGGAGGTAAGAGAGTAAATAAGGACAAAAAATTTCCCTTCTCTCTCCCCTCTATTTTTTGAACCAAATACACATACCCCCTCCCGTCTCGTCCCCTTCCCTCTAAATACTCCCAACCACACAATGCCTAAAGCTTTTAGCATGCTATCATCCCCGCTTAATATTAATAAGGTAATTATGGTATCCGCGTACAAAATATTCAAAAGATTTTTTGTACCATTTCTTTAGGGTCATGTAAAAAAGTAAGTGATAAATCTAAAAAAATATGATTAACAATATAATAAATGTCATCTACCTCAGTTTATGCATATAAAAAAATGTTCTTTGTTAATTTCTATGCGTCTTTAGACCTTTATTGAACAAGACAGTGACAAAACTCAAGATTCGTATTCCAGACCCTTTGAATCAGGTTTTCAGTAACAACAAATTCCATAAGGTTTTGCAAATTCACTTAAAAAAATCTACATTAAGTTTTTATTGGAGAATCTAATAATATAAGACAGTCATGTAAATGTAGTATTTAAACAACGCCATTTCACTCCTCTCGAACCGTCAGAAAACCAGGCTCGTATACCATCTTATGCTACATGACTCCCTTGAGGTGATGATTTGATTAAACTAGTCGCCCATTAAACCATGCATGTGTAGACCACATCACTCAGAATCAAGCTTATTAGAACTATGAAAGAACATCAAAGTTATTACATCAGTTGTTCCACGCCATATTTTCCTTCCAACGCCCACACAACTACTACAATTCCGCTGTTGTTACTGATCTATAGGTTTCCTCAAAGCTCAATCTGCACCATATCGAATGTACCCAGATTAAAATGAAGGAATCATACAAGTCCAGACCATAGAATGCAAATCAATCAACTTTAACACCACTGGCCTAATAATATGCGTGGTTCGGGCTCTGAATCTGTTTTCTTTTACTTCTAATAACAGTAGACAAAAAATGAAGGTATCACATAATTGTTTTCAGGATGGGTAAGAAATTGAATAATCAATAAATTGGATGGGAAGAAGATGACAGAAAAGAGAGCCAGAACAGAGTAATCATATCCCGATCCGCATAACTTCTCTTCACGCCAGTAAAGCCATCATGAAAAAGTGCACAACACCATATACAAAATTGTGTTTTGACTTCAGTTGTTGATTGAGGCGGGGACAGAAAAAGGCCAGTAAACAGACATTTCAAGCAATATTCTGGAAATGTAATAGGTTATTTAAACCGGAAAAGTGTGAGGAATGACCCAAGTAGAGATTCAATAACCCAATAAGTACAGCATGAGAAGTGAAATCTAATTAAATAGCCTGCAAAGAGGTTAGCATTTCAACAAATATCAGTTTCTGTTAATTACAGATAAGCTAGCAATCAATCAATGGAAGCATAAAAGTATATCATATAGTTGAAGGTGAGAGTTCGGAGAGGAAAAGGAAACGGGTAAAGGTAGGGTACAACTACAGTATGAGCTAAACATATTAGTTTGTACGAAAGAACATATCATGATTGAACAGCAAGCATGATATTCAATCATAAAAGGAGAGCACGGACTAAAGACTGAATTAACTGGGCCTTGCGTCTTTAAAAGAGAAATCTATCCTAATTTTTAAGAGGCACTGCCGCTTGCACCTAATACTCAGAATCAACATCCAGAACAAAGAAACTTTGCCAGCATAAATGGGCCAAACTTTTCCATAGATAAGCAGATGAATTCCCGAGCTAAATATGATTCAAATAGACACATGTCAGATGGTAAATTGCTTCACACAGTCTAAGTCACTTGGCTTCAACAATTCATTCTCCAAATCTAGAATCAACATGTCTATCATTTCAAAGGAACAGCGGGTAACCTTTGTCCCCACGGCATCTCAATGTGGAAGTTCCCCCCTTACAAGGGGGAGTGCCAAACCCCCCATTTTTTCAAACTAAAAACCTTCAATTATGTAGAAGCTAATTAGTTCATCAAGAGGAAAAAACAAGTATATGTTTTATACAGTTGTAATCTTATCTAATTGAACTATTAGCTCATCAAGACTGGTTTTTCATCCTACATATAAGCCCAGTTACGAAGTTCAGCTGTAGCATTTGAATCTTATCTAATTGTTTTTGTGGGGAGGGGTGGGGGTGGGGTGGGAGACCTATATTTAACAATAGGACTTTAGAAAACCCACAGAATACATGATAAAGAGAAGAAAAGCCAAGCTTTAATAGCAGTGACCTTGGATTATCTGATCTTCTCAGTGCCACTACTCTTCATCGCTGCTTCTCTGACTTTCTCAATGTATCCCTCAATAGGAGGAGTAAGAGTGGCCATAAAACGATTTGCAGGAAATGGGGTTAAGTCAGGTACCAAAGCAGCCTCTTTCAAATGATCGGGCAATGCTTCAATGGCCTCTTTCTTCAATCTCAACAATGTTGATTCCGCAGCTTGTCGTGCTCTGTGCTTCCTCATCAACACCCTACTATACTCCTTCGCAAGCCTCCTCCCATCTTCCACTGTCAATTCATACTTGGGTAGCTTGTCCTCGTCCACCAAACCCAACGTTATCAAATCCAACCCAGGAGTTCCCATAATCGTGGGCGTCTCCGAAACCCTGTATTTCGCATATTTCTTGGGCTTCATCATGTCAATTTCTCGTTGCCGATCCTTGCTCATGAGACCCATTTTCTCACGTTCGGCTTCACGTGCCCTTTCCTTTTGACTTAGGTAACGTACAGGAGTAGGAGCATTGAGGCACTGGTCATACAGCATTTCACGCTCTTGTCTTTCGCGAAAGCCTCTGCCTCCGCCACTTCGGGATTCTTCACCTGCTTTCTTCGTGGTGATCTTGGACCTCTTCAAAGTCTGTCCCGCTTTGATCTTTCCTTTCCCTTTCGCCGTCCTGCTAACAGAGCATCTTTGAATGAGTTGGCAGCTAGAAGAAGTAGGGGAAGAATCGAGGGAATGTTGGAGCAGAGGCTTCAGTTTTGTGAGCCGAAACAGCATGTTTCAATCAGAAAGAAGTTGCAGCAACAGTGATGGGATCTCTTAACACGGCTTCGTTCTCTTCCACCAGAGAGCTCGGAGAAGGAGGGGTTAATCGTTAATGGGGCTACGAAGGTACGTCACCGATCCTGATTAGGGCAAGAGAGGAATGGGCATTGAGGAAGGAGAATATTGGGCCATTTTCAGGCCACATAATTTTGGACTCCAGATGGGCCCTGGAAGTGGAGCTGATCGTCGCAGAACCAAAATTTAGGTATTTTTAGTATCAAAAAAAAAATTAGGTATTTTACCAACGGAGGTTAATCCGAGTAATAAGTAGCTTGATATCGTTTAAATGAGATCTCTAGTTTGAGCCTTGGTGTATGTAGAAAATCCCTGTTGGGAGACTCACCCACCATAGTCAAGTACGCGACGCGGGTCGGATCCGAATGTAGTCGGGACAAAATTCCGGTGAATCGGGTGGGTAACAAAAAAAAATTGGGTATGCTTGCCAACATGGTAAAGAACTACTTATATCTCACAAAGATGTGACTTCGATTTTCATTTTTATTATGAGAGATTCTTTTATAGGTAATCTCGTAAGTTTTTTATAAATGCTCTCTGAGTCTTAAAGGTATACCCTAACTTTCGTGGGATTTCGAATTTACATAAACTTGTTTATATCAAACAAAAATTGGGATGCTTTTTTTTTGTCTAAAACTAACATATGTCAAGAAGTTATATATATATATCAGACTGAGAAAAAGAAGTTATATAATAAAGTTGAAATGTTGACCTATAAAATTTGACACAATTACTAGATGGTTTGATCAATTAAATATGATATTATAAATTTAAACTAGACTGTATGTGTAAAAAGATATTTTATTAAAAGAGATAAAATTTATTTTAATAATTTTTACGCCTTGAGAAAATTAATCTTTAAACTATTAATTAAGGATATCAGCGTAGTTTCTAAAAAAAAAAAGTAAAAATTAGATGGTTTAAATAAATATCATGCATAATTATTTTATTCATCCAGTTCTTACTAACTCCTATATGTTTTTGTCATATAGTGCATAAAAGGGGATAATTGTTCAAAAAAAACCATTGCAAACTTCATCGGTTTACTTTTATTTAAGTCAATTAAAAAAGTTGGTGAGGATGAAATCCTAAACCTACGAATCAAATAAATAAAATAAAAGTGAAGGAGAAGAGAGAAATACATGAAAAATGGGAACAAAGATTGTGGATTTTCGGATAGGGAATGAGCCAATGGTATACAGGGAGATGTCCACGTGTCAACGCATGAAATCATGTCCGATTATAATCAGGTATTATTATTGTGAGAGGATAACAAATTCAATGTCATAAACTCGCCTTCTCTTTCCTTCATTCGTTTTCGTTCCAAAATATCTCTGCTCTAATACTCAACTCTCTGGTAAGCATTCAATCATCAAGCTCTGTGTAACCCAACCAAATCCCAAAGCTTCTTCCTTAATTCCACTTCGTCTTTCTGTGGTAATGGCAACGGCGGCTTCAACCACCGTCTTTGTTTCCCGCCTTCCTTCCACCACTGCCAATGTCACTCGCTGCTCTGCTCTCCCCTATCTCCCTCCTCGCCTCTCCACCACCTCTTCTTTCTCCCCTTCTCTCAAGCACTTCTCAGGTATTCTTCCGCTTATGCCTTCATAATTTCTTTGTTTATTCGGATTTTCCCAATTTGTTGACGATCACAGCATTCCGCGAGATGGTATTTTACGTACATATATACATTTACTTGTAATTTTAAGGCGGACTTCAAAAGGTTTAACGAGTTCGAATTAAGGGTTGTGAATATGATACGGACAATTGCACTGAGTCTATAGTACGAATTCTGAATGTGCCCGGGATTATGAATCCCCGGGAATAAGTAATTGTTAGAGATTTATAGACACAAGTAAAACCAACAAACATTTTTCAATTCTCACACAAGGTAAGCATTCGTAAGCATTGGGTTTAAGGACTCTTTCATCCTTTTAAATAGCAAGTATCTGCTGTTTGTTCTAAGTTCTTAATGTTAAGTTGAAGTTATTGAGTTCAGTCCTATTTATTTACTTATTCCTTTTCTTCCTTCAAGTAACTTGTTTATGGTTATCACTCTTTCAGATTCCCGGAAACCTTTTCTGCTTCAGACCAGGGCATCTTCAGACGACACGTCTAGTCCTGTAGATGCCAATGAGCTATTCACAGATGTGAAGGAGAAGGCAAGAAGCTTAACATTTGACTGTTGCAAAGAATCTTTCTTTAAAAAAAAAATCCTTCAATTTGTTTGGGAAAATACATAGTTTTGCGATTCCAAACCTCTCTTAGTCAACATTTGTCTTGTAATCCATGTGGAAAGTAATGTCCTGCATTTATCATTATCAGTGGGATGCTGTTGAAAACAAGACCACAGTACTTCTTTATGGTGGTGGAGCTATAGTTGCTGTCTGGCTGTCTGCCATTCTTGTGAGCGCCATCAACTCAGTCCCCTTGGTAATGCCCTTCTGCTGTGGACATATTAGCAAAATTGCATATGTTTCTGTTTTTATAGTCTACAATGTTTCTGAATCAATCTGAAGTTCGAAATAACTTTTGTTTCAGCTTCCAAAGATTATGGAGTTGGTAGGGCTAGGATACACTGGATGGTTTGTCTACCGGTACCTTCTGTTTAAGGTAAGTTGCACACTACATGAATGTTCTGATGCTTTAGAATCAAAAACATTTTGTTATTTCCGCATAAGTGGTAGTTTTGAACACCAGCCCGTCCTGAGATTACACTAATGTAAATAGTTATGTTCTATTTTATATAGAGATGATAAGAAAATTTGTTTATATAGTGTTACTTGAAAAGATAAAATTTGAAGTTGAAAGTCTTATAACCAAATGATCTATAGTTTAATCTAAAATAAGGTTTTAGCTCTGCGTACCACATATTTATGCTTGTTTGCAACTTCAATGACAGAGGGACTAGTAGAAGTTATAAGAAAACTAATAATGGAGCTTTGCTGAATATTTTGAGCTTTTAAGTTGGAGTGGTGTTTAGAAAAACACTGGGAAACTTCACATTACTCTCTTGAAGTCCGCCCATATCAAAATGTTCTGGTGACTTTTGATTGTGTTTTCAATGGACCTACTTATAGTAGCCTTTTTCTGTCTGAAATCCAGTTTTTTGTTTGGCGGTTCATGTATCTTAGACAATTTAATTCTTACCAATAATATGATTTTGCTTCCTCAGTCCAGCAGAAAGGAACTAGCTACAGACATTGAGGCACTGAAGAAGAAGATTGCTGGAACTGAATAAACTGTATCTGTGGGTGCGATGAAATCATCTTGTGTACTGTATCTCCCTGTATAAGAGGAGGCATTTGTTCTGCTATCCTTTGATATATAGAGTAGAATCGCTCTTAATCTCTACCACATGTATCATTACCTCGCTTCATTGTTGAATGAAATAATGTTGCAGATTTAATGCATGTGGCCATGATGTTACCTGGTATCTGAGGAGTTAACCCTGATTATCACTAGAAAATCTCACTTTTCTTGGGTTTTAAGAGTAGGGAGGGACCGGGACTAGGATTGAATCCTTGTAAACTGAAAATGGTGCCCTATGAATTACGAGCTAATTGGCAAAATTTGTTGCCTTCGGAATGCAAATGGTGGATGTAGCTCTCCTACTTTGGCATATTTGCGGAATAAGATACTGTGAAAATGAGTTATTTGGTTGTTAAAACAGAAATGGCCCTTTCTATAATTCTATCTTTAATGTTAAATTGGTTTTGTTAGTTAGCTGAAGGGCCTAAAGCTGCACTCAGGTGAGGAAGTAAAGCTGCTACTGAGTATTTCCGGTGTCTACACTCTACACACGCACAAGGGGAGAAAAAGAGTAATTATCTACACGAATTTTTCAAATTTTAAAAAATTTTAAACCAAATTTTGTTGGGTGGTGTAATTGAAAAAAAAATGTAACTAGATCAACCTGAAAAAAGAAAAAGAAAACATGTCAACTACTTTAATACACATATAACTTGCTCCTGATATATTTATTATATATTTGGGTTAATACTGGTACTCATAATTTATCCTCATTTTATTTTTAGTTTCTATAGTTTTAAATTATAGGTTTTGGTTCTTAAAAAAATAAAATAGTTCAAGTTCTTATTAAACTATAACAACTAATGTTTAAAACAAAAAAAAAAATTGAAGGACTAAAATATATAGCTTAAAAATATACGGATTAAAATTAAAATAAAGTTAAACTATAAGGACTTAACATTATATTAACCCTATATATTTACAATAATAGGAGTATAGGCATCTAAATGTAAATAAGCAAGTGTTATCTAATGATAAAAGAGTGTAAATATTTTTATATTTAATAAGTCGAATATTTAAGTAAAATATATTAATTGTTATCTTATATTTATTATTTGAGAGATGAAAATTTACCGACAGAATATAAGGTTTTCTTGCACTATAAGAGCTTCTGTGTAGAATAATATTAGTTTCTTTGCCGCCCCATGGAATATTATTTCAGGATTTTCAGGATTCTTGCTTGGAAGTACACATCTAATGGGACTGATCTACCTATGTTCTTAAATTGTTGAAGCCAATAATGAACAGCACATTACACATACACCATAATAATGAACATTGCTCAATTATTATTACTGAATATATTTAATATTAGGGTATTACGAGTATTATATTATTGAAGGGAGACCCAAAAAATTCGATTGAATGCAACGTTCTGACTCACATTTTTCACAATCGCCTCATTCCTTCTGATTTCTTGGTTTGGAAATTCCAATAGCATCCTAGACGAACATGTATTCATGGGATGGACTGAAAGATTTAGATTTTAGATCTTGAATCCTGTTCTTTTGTGATTCAACGTTCATCAATTATTTGTTCATGGTTGAATAAGGGATCTGATTGTGGGTTTTAAAGAAGATTTCTTTCTGCTTGGACTGGCTGATTCAAGAGATCTGATTCTGGGTTCTCCTTTTCAATTTGTTGCTATGTGAGAAAAACAGAAGAGGGAAAAGATTCAATGAAGGCGATTCAAGAATGTGACAGGATCAGAGACAGCAAAAGAGAAAGGCTACTTCTGGGGTGACACATTCATGGGGTTTCATAAATTACTAAAAATAACAAGTTTGATTGGAATCATTATTATCATCGATGTCTGTCTCTTCTCATTGCCATTTCTGGCTGAATCTACAGACACCTACGACCCGAGATCTCTTGATGCATTTGTTCTTGACAATGCAAACGAAGAAATTGCACATCCTCGTACAGGTACCTTGTACAATGTCAAACTTCCTGCTAATAATTTCTCAGGAATCCAAGTTTCAATAGTTAGAATCAGAACTTCTACTTTCTGGGCAAGAGGGTTGAATTATAGCTTCGTCCATTTCCCACCCAGAATCATACCACAACCCAACGTGAAAAGAATGGCTATGATATATTCAAACTTTGGGAACGTGTCATCTCAATACTTCAATGTCCCTAATCATACCATACTTCCTCCTGTTCTTGGTTTCACGGCCTATGTTTCCTCAAAAAGGACCTTAATCCACCCTAAGAAGAAGAAGAAGATGCACCTCAGCATCCTAGGAGATCCCATAACTCTTAGATTTCCCTACCCAAAAGGGGATGATAATAACAATAATTATGACAAACTGATTTGTGCAAAGTTTGATGAAAATGGATTCACAGAGTTGAGCAATATGAGTGCGACATGTGAGTGTGAGGCAGCAAGCCAAGGGAACTATGCGCTTGTGGTGCCAATGGAAATAATGAAATCTGATGATGTTGTGAGGGAAAATAGGATATGGAGGAAAGTAGGGTTGGGGCTGGGAATTGTGGGGATTGTGATGGCGGGATTGTGTTGTGTGGGTGTTGTTATGTTAGTAAAGAAGAGGAAGGTAAGAAAAATGGAAGAGAATTCACAAAGAAGTGAGCCTTTTGATACGTTCTGGGTTGGTGAGAGTAAAATGCCTGTTGCTTCTGTGACTAGAACTCGGCCTGTTCTTGAGAATGATGATGTTCCTGCTCAATGTTTTCTGATCTTATCTTTTCCTGATTGATTTCTTCTTCTTCTTGTTTTCTTTTCATTCTTTGTACGTATTTATGTTGATGAAGTGTATGTTTGTTTTTCCCTTTCCGAACTTGAAAGAATCAAAACAAAGATTGTCTATATAGAGTCAGCATTGTGTACGTGTACATATCCTACTTTTCCAGAACACACCCATTTTGATTGAATTAACATGTTATTTGTAGTGTTGTTTTAGCCACCACCAATTGCCACCATCAGCAATGGTGGTTATCTACAACCACCCATCATTACAATTTTTTTTAAAAGAATAATTAATTGATTTTTAATATAGATTAAGAAAATTAAATAAATCAGTTAATTATAACTAGTATAAAATATAGTTGATTAATTTAGACTGATTAAAGAGTATATAATATGAATTCGTTTTAAAAGTTTATATTTAGTTATAATTAATTGATTTATTTGGCTTCATTAATCTACCCAAAAAGAATTAATTAGCTTTTATATTAAAAATTAAAAGAGTATAATATTATAAATATAATAAGCATAATGATCCAAGAAAATGTAAATAGATGGGAGGAGTGGCCGACCCCTCTGCCCCTCCCATAGTTTCGCCCTTGATTAGCAGTTATCATCACCTACATCACAAACAACTATCAACACCTGTTGTCACCGTCAACCTCCACCATCTAAAGACCGCTCTCAACAACCACTACCACAATCATCAGCCAAAGCCGGCCACCGTTCCCCATGGCTGGATGGCTGACTGCTACCATTAACCACTGCGGACCACCAACATATCTAACATAATGATGTTAATTACAAAGAGTATGAGTAGAGGGAGACCTAACGTAATCTATGAGGTGTATATATATAAACAAGCTATAAGGTGTGCAAGACTTCAGGCATAAATATGAAAATAGTTGCTCATCGTATAGCAAGAAAAAATAATAAAGAAGAAACCCCAAATATTCAAGTGGATGAGAGTGTTTTTTTCCCACTAAGCACAAGTTTTATTCAATAAATAATTATATTTAAGATAATATTAAATACTAAATATAAGTATTTATTTAAGTAGAATTCGAACTTTAATTTATTATATTATTAATATTTTTTATTATACTCAACTCGTTGATAAGTGAACGAGGGATGAATCCCTGTTAGAAAACAAAAGAATATTACCAATACAAAGTCCAAATACAAAATAACAAATAAGTCCTTTTCTTCTTCTTTTTTTGTTGCCTACCCGGTTCACCGGAGCTTTGCCCCAACTACATCCGGATCTGACCCGCATCGCGTACCTGGCTATAGTGGGTGAGTCTCTCAACGGGAATTTTCTACATTTGCCAAGGCTCGAACTCGAGACCTCGCTTAAGCGATTCCGAGCCGCTTACCACTCGGATCAACCCCCGTTAGTAAATCCTTTTCTTCTTACACAGTCAAGGAAGGATGAACTTTTTTTTTTGTTGTTGCCCATCCGGTTCACCGGAGCTTTGCCCCGACTACATCCGGATCCGACCTGCGTCGCGTACCTGGCTATGGTGGGTGAGTCTCCCATAAGGATGAACTTTTTACTTGTAAGGCTGTGCTTTTTCTTCCTCTTTTCTTAAATATTTTTCCTTACAAAAAGTGTATTGTCTTGGGCCTTATGTTTGCAACTGTATAAAGCCCAACCAAGTTTTTCTTTAACAAAAAACCACCCAAGTTTTAGTTAAGGATATCTTGTCTCCCTCTTTTCTTTCATTTGGCATGTATGTTCTAGAGTTTAAGCTTATATTCACTTCCTTGTGACAGTGAGATTCTTCATCACCTCGACTAACAAATTTATTGGTTGAATTGTAACCTATAGCCTCACTTATATTACAAATTTACAATACAGTGAATGAACAATACACCTTATCAAAAATAGTAAAAACGTTTTTTAATAAATTAGCTAAAATTTAAATTTTAAGTATTTTAAAAATATAAAACCCAACGTAGAAATTTGAATTGGTAGTTATCTTATCCACGCATGTGATCTGAAATATTAGATTAACGTCCACGTCAATGGGGGCCCACTGGCACGCCATGTGCCTGGAGCCACGTCATCCTGTCGGCGATGGGAAAAAGAAGGCACCACGTCAGAAGCATGTCAGATCCCCCGCGAAGAGCGCGTAGCCGTCGAAAGCGCCAGCCAAATCAACGGCCAGCGCTTATCTCTTACGCTTCCGCTGGTGTAAGGGTCATCCCCCACTAAGCCCAAGCCCCAACTGCATTGCTCCACTTTTCCATTGGGTTCATGTCCTTCCTCTCCCCAAGTCGCCGGTCCTTGCCTAAATTACAGTATTATCTTCGTTCCATGTAATGTAATGTAATATAATCACCAATTTGTTTGATATTTTAATATTCATTTTCTTGCGTTCATTTACCTTAAATTATTGCTCCTTAGACTGAGAGAAATGTTATATTTTCAGCACTTTATCTTATTTTCTAGTCATGAGAAGAAAAATACTAAAATCTATTTTAAATAAACTACAATAGAATCCTACCATTAAAATTGTGGTTATCACCACAATAGAATCCTACCATTAAAAGGCTTTTAAGTTCCTAATTTTAACAGTTATCTTTTGAAGTATAATTCTCCTAATAATTTATATTTATTATAATAATATTTTGATAGGTAATCTCATAACTATAATATAATTTATTAATTTAAGTGATTTTTTTTAATAGGCTAATTTTTTATAATTGAACTGTACCTTTAAATTTATATTTATTATATTAATAGTTTTATTAAGAGTCGGCCAATATGAGATGGTTACCTTCGAATGATTTTAATTAGTGTATGTTTAGATAAGATTTTGAGAATGGGCTTATAAAAAAAATAAATTTTTAAATAATTTATGGAAAAGAGTTTTTAGAGAAGGGATTATAGAAAAAATATAATTTTGGATAAATAAGTGTTTGAATAGTTATTATTAAAAAGGGATTTTATAATTAGAAAATTATTAAAAAAGGTATGTATGAAAGATGAGAGAGGAGAGAAGGTAAAAAAGATAGAGGAGAGAGGAGAGAAGTGAAAAAGTTGGAGAAGAGATGAGAAATAGTAAAAAGGGGAGAGGAGAGAGGATGAAAAAGATAAAAGAGAGAGGAGATATAGTGAAAAAGATAGAGGAGAAAAGAAAAATTGTGTAAGAAAAAATAAAAGTAAAATAGTAATTGAGTAGTTTATAAATTTTTTTACTATTTTAAATACTACTCTGACCAATTTATCTAAAATTATAGTATAGATAAATATAACAGTTTATTTTAAAAAAAAATTAAATTAAAATTTAAATCAAAAAACTTTTTAAAACTATAATTTCACATCAAAGCAAACACACCCGTAGACGATAAAGTGAAACGGGATGAAGTATAATAAAGGCACAAGATTTCGATTCTAAAGTACATAGTTATAAATCCCATATTTAAAAGATGACATTGAATGAAAAGCCTTGCATTAGGTTTTCTAATTTCAACAACTACATTTTGAGAGGTATAGTTCCTCCAATAACTTGTGATCGTTCTAAATTTTGGCACTGAAGATGAATATACTTATATATCTTTAATTTAAAAGTTAATCTATTAATTTAAATATATTAAATTAGTAGAATAAATTATTTAATTATAATAAATATAATATAATATTTTTATAATACTCATATATAATATTAGATTATATGTAAATTTATAAATTAAGTAGATAAATTTAGGGAAAAATAATAAATATATAAGATACAATAAATTAAATATGTATATTTAAAATTAAGATTATTTATTTAATTAATTTTTATATTAAAAATAGGAGGAATAATAAAAAAAATATATAACTTATAATAGGCAATTTAAAATTATTTTTATAAATATTTTCTTAGCCCTAAGAGTTAATTGGTTCTAGTAAGGGTAAGGATCTTTTTTATCGAATGTAAGTCTAAGGATTCGAATCACGTAATTTTATTTTTTTATGAAAATACAGTCACACATATCGCCATTATTATTATTATTATATTATCTTCCTTTTCTCTTTGTCATGATCTATGCATTCTTTTTCGTAATAAAATATTCGTGTGCAATCTCGATAGTGCCCTCAGAAGGAAACGTGGATGCAGGAGGCCAATAATACTAGCCCACGTGGATATTACCTCAACGACAGCTGGTCCACTTTGTCATGCCCATAAAGAGCCGGAGACGTGATGGGTGAGCTGGCCACGCAACCTTCATTTTTCTGCCAGTGGGTCCCACGAAGCGATTCAGAGTCCACCTTCGTGCGACACGCCACTGGCGGGCCACAAAACCCTACCTCAGCAAAGGCACGTGGGAAGGGGGGACCAATCCTTCGTGCATGGGTTTCTCGGCCCTGACAGGCCTAGCTGGCGGCAATTCTGTAACATCGGGTGGCGTGGCTAATCTACAGCCTTCTGATTTAGACAACCATGACCGTAGGATGTGTTGTGGGATTGGATTATTCTTTTTGGGGAAGGTCTAACATCTAGGGTGTGATTGGCAAGGCTAAGCAACGCAGCTCCTGCCCGACGCCTTATTTAAAAAAAATATAGAGTATATTTTATAGTTTAATACTCAGTCATACTTAGCAAAAATTCTAATCATATTAAATTGAGTATAGAGAGGTTGAACATAAGTTTAGGCATATCTAAATATTAATGTCATGAGAAGAAAAAAATTATAATTATAAACTTCTAAAATAATACTATATTTATATGTCTTCAAAAATTAAATAATAGCTCTAATTTATTAAAAATAAGACAACAAAAAAATAATAATTAAAATTTTAAAATCTATTGCGTATATATATAAAAAACCCTTAAAATACAAGTAGTTTGTAATTACAATTCTATATCAATCTTCCTAATGTTAACAAGAATAAAATATTTAAAATTTATAAAATAAATAATTATAATTTATAATATAATTATACGATGATTAGTAAAGTTAAAAAAATTAATATAATTATAAATTTTAAAAAAATAGTCATTAGTATATATCATATTCTTTCTTTTAAGTATAATATCTAAAGAAAAAATAAAAAAAAATACTCATGGGTAGTACTTAACTTAAAAAAATATATAGGTTATATTTTATAGTTCGATATCTAGTTCAATTTAATCCTATATTTTTTAAGATAGGCAGAGTTCTTTTGTCGGATTCGAACGAGCATACCGAATCATGAGTTTTGTGCACACCCTACTGAGAGCTCTCCCACTTGAGTATTATAGACTTCGCACACCTTATCCATAATATAAATATATAAGATCAATCTACATAAATTAAAAAAAATAATTTAATTAATATAATATATTTTTATCTAAAAATTTTAAATTATGTTTCTTAATATATTCTACCACTTTTAATTTTAGATTAATCCTTTTAAGTATATTTCTCCAATTTTAAATTTATATTATTTTTTTATAAAATTTAGCTGCTTACCATCTTGATTCATTCTTAGTATCTCTTTTTCTTCTTATTCTTAATATATAAAAGTTATTTATTTAATTTAAAAATTAAATAAATTAATTATAACAAATATAGTCTTGTGTCTTTAAAATATCTCTATCTAGTATTATATTATGTATTAGTTCATAATTTAGTTAAATTAATTTTATAAAATAATAAATAATATAAGAGATAAGATGTATTTAAATGATACATTGAGGTTAATTAAAGTATCAAGAGCGGCCTTAAATGATTAAAAGCTACAATAATCATGGATACATTTGGAAAAGTGGATGGGAGGATCATAATATGCAGATTTCATAAACTCATGACACTAATTAGTTGCCATCATTTGAACAAAGACTCTACAACAAACAATATATATTGCATTCCTCAAGAGGTATATAGTTCAACACCAAACTTCTCTATGAAGTTGCGTGTTGAGTTATTTTGCCTATAAAGCTGGGATCCAATTATAAAAACAATGTTGGAATTGGTTTCAATGGTCCAAATTAAACATGTCTGCCTCTCAATGATTCCTTAAGAGTCTCTAGGCTAAAACGAGCTAATTTAAAAATATTAATATGTGTTTGGAAAATGTTTAAAACACGATTTAAAAAAATAGCCTAAATCCTAATTTAAAATTTATTTAAAATAAATAGTAATATTTATTTAAAAGAATTTTTGAACTAAACCATAATTTAAAATTAAAATTTTAAATTAGCTAATGAAATTAGTTTCTATAACAATAAAATATTTTATAAACTATCCAATTATTATTTTATCTTTATTTTTTATTACATAATCTCTTATCCCTCATCTCTCTTTTTCATCTCTTTTTTCTCTCGTATTTTTAATAAAATCATACACTTTCTAATAATTTTATAATTATAAAAATTCTTTTAACAATAACTATCCAAATATTTATTTATTTAAAATTATTTTTTTTACAAACTGTTCTCTAAAAGTATTTTTTTAAAAATTATCTATTTTTTTTATATAAGCCCTTTTTCTAAACTTCTATCCAAAACATGCTTAATATCTCTTTTTATGTTTTACCCTTGTCTACTCCAATAATTTTAATTGGAAGAAAATCCATGCTCTCGATTAATCATGTTTTTATTTTTATTAAATTAGATTATATATAACTCTTAACATTCCTAAACGAACTCAGCACGCACGGGGAATTGTTGACAACAATGTTGCTACTATCTATTTGATCCAAAAGCTACTTTCATAAATGTCCTCCTCAACGTCATCCATGAAAATACTAGTTTCTCTCTACCAAGTTGTTGTTTTTTTTTGGTTGCTTCTATGTTTTTATTTTTCTCCAGTCTATTGAAACTTTATAATTATTGCTTAATATCATTTTTCCTTTTATTAAAATAACAAATCAATAAATATAAATAACATTAATTTCTACCTAATATTTATTTATGACGTAATAACATTAATCTTCTTATGGTAAAGGAATTATTGGGAATATTTGTATTCGCATACTTTAATGTTATAGTTGCATTGGTCGTAAATATAATACAGCCCAGGATAACTTTTTTTTTTTCTCACTCGGTTTACCGGAGTTTTATCTTGACTATATCTGAATCCGACCCGCGTCGCGCATCTGGTTATGGTGAGTGAGTATCTGAACGGAGATTTTCTATATTCGTCAAGGCTCAAACTCGAGATTTCGCTTAAGCGATACCGAACCACTTACTACTCGGACTAACTCGTCGGTGCCCAGGATAACGTTATTGCAACACATATAGCTCTGCGACAAACATCCCTTTATCACAAGATAGATCCAAATCCATTCCACCTAGATATTCAAAGTCCATTCCAATTCCGACTACGTGCATGTTAATTTAATATTTTGGGCGCTTTTATTTGTGGCTTGCATTATTAGTTTATGTTATTTTATGTCAGTAGATTATGTAATTTTAGGTATGAATTAAAAGACGGTCGATCGTCGTACTTAGAGATAACGGATTGTTAATTAGTTTCTTAACTTTTTTTTTTTGATACAATTAGTTTCTTAACTTGATTCATGACAAATCTCCACTTGTTTCTAAACCTATAAAAATAAATTATTTATTATTAGTTATTCAGCTATATTTTTTAATATGGAATCATGACTTAATTAAATTCAAGCATATCAAGTTTAATTGATTGAGAGTAACCCATTTAAAGATTTTTTTTTTAAATTAACATAAGTTGAAACTCAAAATTCTATATTTAAATATTTAACTCATTTGATTGAAGTTTCAATTTTTACACAAAGAATGAGGTAAACTACAACATTTATAATTTATCTATAAACTATCTCATGTATTGCCGGCAAAATTATAATATTTTATGAAATTGCATAATATAAAACAAAATTAAAATTTAATTATGCAGATGATGGATTGATATCCATATCAACACTGGGGAACGAATCTAACGGTAAAGATTCAACCACCTGTCATTTGTCATACTGTTCATATGGGATCATGAATTCATTTAAATTTTGAAATATCTTATCTCGCCCACACCACACGATGTTGGCCCCCCACTTGCGACTCGTGGACTCCAACTGACTTATTAAATTTAATTAATTCTATTAAATTATTACTTTTGTTAGTATCCATACCCAAAAAAAAAATAGTTTTAATCAAACCAAAATAAACATACGATCATTTATATCCTATTATTGTGCTGCGTATTTGGAAGGGTAAAAAATTTTAATTTTAAAAAAACTTCTAATTTAAATTTTAATTTGAGTAAATTTTAAAATAAATAATTATATTTATTCAAACAGATTTTTAGATTAAACCATAGTTTTGGATAAGCTACTGAGAGTAACTTCGAGAACAGTAAAATAATTTTTGGGCTTGTTTAGATAAATTTTTGTAAATAGGCATATAAAAAAAAGGCTTTTATATAGCTTTTAGAAAATGACTTTTAGAGAAGAATTTATTAAAAAAATAGTTATGAATAAATAAGTGTTTGGATAATTATTATCATAATGACTTTTGTGATTGATAAATTATTAAAAAGGTATAAGATAAAAAAATATTAATTATCTATTAGAGATACTGTTCATAGTAATGTTCACGGTCACTGTTCACATTCCTCTTTTTTCTTCCCTTGCACGCACACACAATCATCTTCTTCTTTCCTCTACCGACGATGACGAGCTTAGCGGGCATAGGGCGAGACAGCGGTGTTCCACGGTGAGACCAGCAACGTTTTCTTCCACGGCGAGACGAGATAGTGGCCAGCGACGTCTTCTTCTACGGTGACGACGAGCTCAGCGACAAAGGCACAGGACGGCGACGACGACGGGGAGCCTTAGCGATAACGCCGAAGGCACAGAGACAGCAACAGTGAAGAAAAGAAGACAGTGACCTGGAAGAGAGAAGATAGAGAGAGGAGGACAGTGGAAAAAAATAAGGGCAAAATAGTAATTGAGTAATCTATAAGCTCTTTTACTGTTCCAGGAACTACTCCCACTAGCTTATCCAAAACTATGATTTTAAACCATGGTTTACTCTAAAAGTTCGTTTGAACAAATATGACTGTTTGTTTTAAAATCGGTTTGGGCCAGAAACTCTTTTAAACCCAAAGTTTCTGACCCTTCCAAACACGCACTATGGACTACTTAATTACTATTTTACATTTATTTCCCCCCCTCTCTCCTCTCTCATTCTCTCTTCCAAGTTGCCGTCTTCTTCTCTTCACTCTCTATACTTTCGGCATATCGCTAAGGCTCGCTGTCACCGTCCTGTGCCTTTGCCGCTGAGCTCTTCGTCACTGTAGAAAAAGACGTCGCTAGCCACTGTCTCATCTCGCCGTAGAAGAAAATATTGATGTCTGATCATGGAATGCTGCTGTCTCGCCCTATGCCTGCTAAGCTCGTCATCGTCAGTAGAGGAAAGAAGAAGATGACTACGTGTGCGTGCGAGGGAAGTGGAAAGAGGGAGATGAACAGTGATATGCACAGTATCTCTAATGGATAATTAATATTTTTTTATCTTATACCCTTTTAGTAATTTATCATTCATAAAAGTCATTTTGATAATAATCATCTAAATATTTATTTATTTAAAATTATTTTTTTATAATTTATTTTCAATTTTTTTTTAAAGTTGTCTAATTTTTTTTATAAACGTATTTTTTAAAACTTATCCAAAGCCCATCATAAAACAACGATAAAGTTTCACGTCGTATGATAAAAGATTTATATTTTTATTATTAAATCACTTTATCTAATAAATTTATTTTCTAAATTAATTATTTAAATTTTATAATTTAAAATCAATTAAAACTAATATTTAAATTTTAAGCTCACTACCTATATTTTAAAAATTAAGTT
This sequence comes from Leucaena leucocephala, assembly GCA_037074615.1. Classification (NCBI taxonomy): domain Eukaryota; kingdom Viridiplantae; phylum Streptophyta; class Magnoliopsida; order Fabales; family Fabaceae; genus Leucaena; species Leucaena leucocephala. Next base: position 514,629 of record CM073552.1, read on the forward strand.
ACGATGTATAAAAAATAAAAAATTATATTTTAACAGAATTAAAATTATAAAAATTAAATTGTAACTAATTAAATTTAAAATTGATGGACTGAATTATAATATGTTAAAATTATCAAAATATATAATTAATTTTTTCTTAAAAAATTTATAATTATCGATAAAATTACATTGCATTTATCATAACTTTTTTTTTCTTCATCTTAACTTAAAACTTTAATAATAATAAATAAATGGGGGCTAAATATATAGTTAAAAAAATAGGTGTAAGTAGCCCTGTTCACGGGACGAGATGGGTCTGGACCGGGACAATCTCGTCCTGTATCTCGTCTCGATACAGGACACGGGACGCAAAATGTGTCCCGTGTCCCGTCTCGTCCCGAATTTGTCCTGGTCCCGACGGGATCGGGACGGGACGGAAATTCCTAATTTTATTTTAAAAAAAATATTATAATAAAATTATCTCAATAAATTATTCCATATAAAATGCCATAGCAACTTTCTCTAAATATCAATATTCTTCTCTAATAGAAAATAATAACTTACCTATATAAGGAAAAAAAATAATAGTAAGAAAGAATAAAAATATCAATATAAAAATATCTGTATAAGAATAAAAATATCTATATAAGAGTAGGAAAGATTGAATAATATAATATTTAAAAAAAAATTCATGACAGGACGGGATTCTCGAGAGACGGGCCGAGACTCGTCTCTTCCTGATTCATAACTTTATCCTGTCCCAAAAATGTCTCGACCTGATCTCTTTCTAAATGGGATAGACTTATCCTAAAATTATCGGGACTAAGTCAGGAGACTCAGAACAAGACAAAATAGACACCCCGCATAAGCCCCGTGAGGCAAGGCTGGACCCCTAAATGCAAAGACTCGTACATCGACTGTGGAATAACCACGTGTACGGACACGGTGGCGTTGGAATAAAATAAATGGCCAGCGCGATCCCCGATGGGCCAGCTCAACAACCACCACAAACGAACCACACCACCACCGTATATACGGTGTCCTTATACCTTTCCTCTTTATACGACACGTGTCTGTGACGTGGACGTCGTTTTGGCGCTCCCCTCCCTCCTTCTTCAGCCCCCTCTGGCCTCTCCGTCCTCTCTCCCTCTTCTTTCTGCCCAACCAAACCTTTTTCCCGCGGCCTTTCTGGAGAGAGAAACTACACAGACTACCTGCATAGCAGTCTGAGTTGCCTTCCCTGACCTCAATATTTTTTCCTGGAGTTTTAGGACAGTTTGCAGCGGCGATGATTTTGTCTTCGTTTTGCTAATTAATTTTAATTTTCTCTTTCTTTGTTCTTCTCTCGGTTCCCTTCGTAGCTTACGTGTCGAGAACATTTGTCTGCCTGTCTGGCAGGTTCGTGGAATTCGCTGCTTTCTTTTTTTGAAATTTGGAAGATTTGTATCCTAATGTATTTTTTGATTTGGGTTTTGTTTGGTGCCTGAGAAAATTCGTAATAGAGAGGGTTCGGTTACATTAGGTCCGTTTGTTTGTGAAAGAAATTATAGTAACGAATGAATTTGAATGTATTATAGTCTGAAGCTTCGTGTTTTAGTGAGTGTTAACCTGGGGAAGAAATCTCAGCTGGGGAAAACTGGAATTTTCTTTGGTCCAGTATAAGCTCTTTTTTTTTTTTTGGAAAGTCAAAAGAGCGAAGTATTTCATGATTTTTTGTTTGGTTCTTCTGATTATTTTCTATTTTATTGTATCTCTGCAAATTCAGAAGACCAACCAGGGGATAAGAGTTGCGAGTACCCTGGATCTCGTTTTATATCTGCTATAACTTTTTGAAATTTTGTATTTTTCTGTATGTTGACTTTATTGGGTAACAGGGTAAGGGCCTTAGTTTCATTTTGGATGTGTAGTAGTCTGCTTATGCCAATTTTTTTAATTTTGGATTTCAAACGGTTAATAGCTGAAGAATCAGGTATCTTCCCCCTTTTAGCTGGAAGAAGAATCAGATATTGGATCAGAAGGCGTAATAAACCATAATCTCAGGCAGCGAAGAGGTTCTTCAACAATCTTACTGCCATTTTCTGATCCATCTGATAGTGAACAAGTTCGGAATGGAGGGTACTTTGTTCCTTTAGCTGCTGAATTGTTCCGTTGGGAACTGGGGATAGATTTAGGTTATACCCTGTTAGTCGCGTCTATCACTTTTCTTCAGCAATCAGCATCAGCTCGAGGTTGTCAAAAAACATAATTAGCCCTCTCCTCTGACTGACTGTTGCATCTATGCCTCAACTGTCCTTTTGTCTACCCCTTGGGTTCAATTATGCGGTAGCTTTCCATGAGTACCGCGATCCCTTTGGTTTGTTCTGAATTTAAATAACTATCGTTCATCCTAAGGCATATATGTTGATTAGGTTAGCTATTGTCTCAGACAGACCCAGTTCACTCCCTCAGCATATACTTTAATTATGAAGCCTGGATTTTCTTGTATTCTAGTCTAGTTGCGGTCATCTCGCCTGATCTTAGATACGTGACATCAGCTCTTGAGATGAACGACCATATCGTCTCAGTTGCATGACGACCATGCTTGAATTGAGATGCTGAATTGCCATTCTGTGCTGCTCATGTATTGTCCTTGTATAACCATATGCTGGTTTGTAGGAATATCAAGGGTCATCATGTTGAAATGCAGAAATCCATGTTTACAATATGCGTCAGTCTTCTTTGTATATCTAGTTGCCAATAGCAGCTAACATGGTTCTTATTGATGTAGCTGAATAACTTGTCAGGAAGTAGCTAGGGCGCCTCTAAAAATTGACTGAGTCAGTGTTCCCCATTTGGCACTCTTTACCATGGGAAACAGTGAGGAAGGGAAATCAACTAAAACTGAAAAACCTTCTTCACCTGTAGCAGTGGTAAGCTGGAACACTGTGCCTCTGTGTGCATTCCTTGATTATGAAGTTTGTGCCTAAATCCATCATACCTATCTTATGAACAGGACCAGGCTAATCAGGGCAGCCAGACCAACATTCATGTCTATCCTGATTGGGCAGCCATGCAGGTTAACTATCACCTACCTTTGTTGCTTTTCTTTTTTAATGATTGGAGTGTTTATTTTAGTTCCTGTTTAGCAAAATTCACTGTAACGAAAATGAAGATAGCTTCTCTTAAAGTATGTAGTATTCTAATTTGTGGAGTCCTACTCTTAATCATTATCTTAATATTTACTGGTCAGAGCATAATGAGCCTCATTTTCTTCCTTTTTTCTATGCCATCTATACACACACATATTGACAAAAGCAAGTAATATTCAACTAACACCTGGCAAAGCCATCAGAGACCTTTTATTTTGACAAGTATCATTATCATTTATAATCTTTCAAGTGTTCTTATAAATCATCTTCTCTATGGAAGCATTAAAGAGAGTGCCATTTATGTTGCACATTGTCTTGCATATTTGGTGCGTTGTGAGTTACTATAATAAATCCATGAATAGCTATGGCCTAATGAATATCAGCATGGACTTGTGCATTTTGGTCAATCTTTTTCAAAGTAATCTATGGCAGGAGCGATATAAATTTGAATCCACTTAAAAAGGAAAGGGATAGAATATCCATGGGTCACGAAGAAAGTTCTTGTGCATAATCTCCCTTAAACATTTTTGTAATTTTTATGGTAATTTGAAGCGTCTCTTGTCTTCAGGCATATTATGGGCCCAGAGTCTCCATGCCTCCATACTACAACACAGCTGTGAGTTCTGGTCACCCTCACCCATACATGTGGCCACCACAGGTAGCACCTGAAAATACCATCCATTTTCTTTTATCACTTCCATTCTCTGCTAAAGAATTGGGATAATATGTCAACTTTTTATTTCTTGTAGCCTATGATGCCACCACCATATGGGACTCCTTACGCAGCAATTTATTCACATGGAGGTGTTTATCCTCACCCTTCAATTCCTATAGTAAGTATTCATTCTTGCAATTTATCTTGAGGTCTTATTTTTCATATTTTGGAATTTGGAATTGGAGCTCATATTCATTCTTTGGACCTAAGTTGGATGCGGTGTACCTAAATTTACAAGCATGGGCTTTAAAAGGGTGAGAAATAATGTCTTGGAAATCATGCATTACTTGGGGGCTTCTCAAGTCTCAACTGTCATTCTCGCCCATACTTTGATGACCTGACTGATATGCAAACTTTAGTGACTAATCTAAATTTTTTGTTCAGTCCAAAATCCAATCTAAAGCCATAAATCATAAAGGACCTTCATACTTCACGTACATTTTATTATTGGGAAGTTAATACTGTTTTTTTTTCATGCTTATGCATTATTCTGGTAATATGTAGGCACCACAATCACATGGTCAAGGAGTTCCAACTTCACCTGCAGTAAGTTTTTTTATCTTCTTGGAGATCTTGGCCTAATCATGAGATATTTCAATATGATGGAATCATGACGGGTTCACCTTGGTATAAACATGTAGGCTGTAACTCCTTTGAACATGGAGGCACCAACGAAATCTTCTGGAAACAGTGATCAGGGTTTAATGAAGAAACTGAAGGGGTTTAATGGGCTAGCAATGTCTATTGGAAATGGCAATGCTGAAAGTGCTGACCGTGGAGCAGAAAACAGGCTGTCACAGAGGTGTGTTGATTTTGTTTTTCTTTATGCCTCTTTGGTGTTACCCAACCCAAAATCCTAGAAGATTCCATATAAGTGATTATAATAAAGGATTCAGTGGCTAACAGAAAATTTTATATTTATATGCACAGTTTGGATGATGAGAGTTACAGTGATGGAAGTGACAGCAACACTGCAGGGGTAAGAGTTTCTTGCTATTAGCACCTCTTTTTTTCTTCACGGCATTTTGTTTCAAGTATTGGTAATGCGAGCTATGTAGCAGAACCCACATAATGATACAAGACTTGTTGTTGTCATTTTTGTCTCAAGTCTCAACTACTTGCCTATTTTTCTTAAAAGAAGCTTGGAAAAAATTGCATACTAAATTATATATTTGCCTATCTTGTGGTCAGGCTAATCAAGCAAGAAGGAAAAGAAGCCGTGAGGGAACACCAGGTACTGGTAAGACTGTTCTTCTCCAAGTCTCATGTTGAAAAATAGTGGTGTTCTCCTGGAATCATAAATACGCTCCTATTTTGATCACAGTAGACAGTAGACATAATATTAAGCGGTTTGTTGAGTAGCATCTCTATAAATGGCATGATATGTCGTCATTATTCATTCATGCTCTAGAAGGTGGAAGCTTTACTAGTTTTTGGCCTTTTACCTCCTGAGATGTGATGTAGTCATACTTGTGCTGTCCTATATGTGCTGTGCGATTAATGATAAAATGTTATACAGTGTATGATAATTATTTGCCATCACCTGAAGACGTAGTGCTATTGAAGTTCTATCACAGAATGCAGGATTTAACAATTATTCTTTTCCTGATTGTACAAGCAGATGGAGATGGCAAAATTGGTAGACAAGCAAATCCAGTTTCCAAAGCAGCTGGAGCCACCACTAAGATGACATCAATTGCCCCTGCCAATGTTGTTGGAACAGTTGTTGGACCTGTAATTTCTTCTGGTACGTCAACAGCGTTGGAGCTGAGGAAAACGGATTCCCCGAGTAATCCACAGCCTTGTGCAGTAGTGCAACCTGAAGCTTGGATACAGGTATGGTGAAGAAATAGTTCACCATCTTGGTTTGCTCATATTTAGGTTTCAGAGGCATTTGAACAGCACATTAGAAATGATTATGCTGTGTGTTCTGCATTAGCTGAGATATGTTTGATTTTCCTTAGAATGAACGTGAGCTGAAACGGGAGAAGAGAAAGCAATCAAATCGGGAATCTGCTAGACGGTCCCGGTTAAGAAAGCAGGTATGAATGTTGCAGATCATCATCACAAGCTTGGAAGACTTATTGCTTCTTCATCTGTCTGAAGAGAAACATAAACTTGCACGAAGTGTAATGTGACTAATTCTCATATTTTTTCCTCTGTTCAGGCTGAGACTGAAGAACTTGCCCGAAAAGTTGAATCCTTGACATCTGAGAATATCACACTGAAATCAGAAATAAACCGGTTGACCGAAAGTTCAGGAAAGCTTAAGATGGAAAATGAGACATTAATGGTACTATTAAATACTAACATAATATTTCTTATCGCCTGCATATCATAATATTAATGATACTGATTCTTGGATTGTTTTTGAAATCAGGAAAAACTGAAAAATGCGCGAGGAGAAAAGGATGAAATCATTTTGACACCGAGTACAGAAAATTTGCTATCCAGGGTTAACAATTCCAGTTCTTGTGACAATAGAACTATAGAGGGTGAGAAGAAGCCAAACTCAGGAGGAGCAAAGCTGCATCAACTATTGGACACTAGTCCTAGAACTGATGCTGTGGCAGCTGGCTGATACCCAGATTAAGAAAACCAGTAATTGATTAATATATTTGGTTCTAATCTTGTGTAGTTTTGGCATATATTACAAGCCCAAAATTACTACTGCTAACAGTTGAACTTAGGATTTTAATCTAGCAAGACCAGAACTGATTCTTTTACTCTGTCAGTTTCTTGGAGCAAAACTTTTATAATTAGATTTGACAGCAGTTGATGACGATCTCAAAGTTTGTAAATTGAAGAGGATTAGAGATTTAGATTAGAGGGGATTGATGAAGCTGAACTTTTTAATTAATGGTTGTGAATGAATGATTGATGTAGTACCTGTTTCCATTCTACTTACGCAGCATAATGGATTTAATTTCCGTTTCCGTATATATATTCGTGCTGAATTCTTCTATGATCAAGCATACGGCTTCCAATTTAATGGACAAGCTAATTGAAGGGTTGTATGTGTTTTTCTTTTGATTTATCTATGTTTATATATGATATAAAATGTATAGAAAGCTAAAATATTCATAAAAGCTAAAATTCTATGCTTTTCTTTTCTTTTTGGCCAAAGATTGTATGCTTTCTCATACAAGCAATTTTTTGGATAAAAAAAACATAAAATAACTTGAAGTTTTTATTTAGTGTATTTGGATAGATTTTTAAAAAATAACTTATAAAAAAAGGTTTGTGGATAGCTTTTAGAAAAAAAAAATTTGGAGAAGAGCTTATGAAAAAAAAAATAGTTCTGAATAAATGAGTGTTTGAATAGTTATTATGATGAGAGTTTTTATGATTAGGAAATTATTAAAGAGGGTATAAGATAAAAAAATATTAATTATGCTCACTATTTATAATGTTTATTCTTCTTCTTTCCTTTTCAGTGTACGTTCATCTTCTTCTTTCCTCTTTAGTGTATGTTCATCTTCTTCTTTCCTCTTTTTCATCACAGCACGACGATGGAGCATTGGGTGACAGACAGAATGGCGAGCACGACGGCAGCTCCAACGACAGAGAGCATGGACAGCACGACAAATAGTACGAAGAGCATGACGGAGAGCACAAGCGAAGCGACCAACGACGTTCAACTATCTTCCTCCCTTCCAGTGATGCGACGACGACAGTAAGTTCCGGCAACGAGAAGGGAGAGAGGAGAGAGAGAGGGGAAAAAAATAAAGGTAAAATAGTAATTGGGTAGTTCATAAGCTCTTTTAGTATTCTAAAAGCTAGTCCTACCAGCTTATCTGAAACTATGGTTTTAAACTATGATTTTGCTCAAAAGTCATTTTAGACAAATATAGCTGTTTTAAAATTTCTCCAAACCAAAATTTTACGTAAAATGACTTCTAAAATTATAGTTTAGATGTAATCAAAACAGACCCTTAGGCCAATTTAGAACTAGGAGATGGTGTGTGTGGGGCACAAACCCGACATAATCTATTTTTTTTATTATAATTTTTTTAAAAAAAGAGTTAGATATAAGGGCACGGTGAAATATTTTTTTTTTCTTAGGGAATGTTAATATTAGGTAGAGTAAATTGTTAATTACTTTTAGGCGTAAATTTAGGTATTTAAGAGTTATGATTCTTTTCTATATACTGCGACTAAAACTATAATAAAATAATACTCCTTAAAAATTAAATATACCCTAAATAATTATATATTTTATCCTCTTATCAATTAAATTCACAAGCGATGGCTAACCCAACATAATGTTCTAACTTCTAAGAAATTGTTAGACCCCGCTTTCATTTCAAAATCATACACATAAGGCTTGGCCCACTAAACACATTATAAATTTTAGGCAAAAATAGTTATAGCTGTACAATTATTTAGGATTGTTCATCCTAATTTAGGGTTTTTAAATAGACATCTTAATTTATGACTATTTAAATTTATATTTGAGAATAATTGATAATTTTTTCTACCTAATATTAATATCACTTAAAAAAAATCTTGTCTAACCTTAAATAGTGATTGAACTCAATTTATTTCTAAATCATAGTCACAGTCCCGATCATATCAGGATGGGAGAAAAATTGTCTTAGGATGAGATAAGTGGTGTCCCGTCATGCGGTATTGAATGCACACATATATATTATTATTTTAAATAGTATTACTTTATTTTATATATAATGATTATAATATATATAAATATTATAATTTATAAATATATTTATAATGCATATATTATTTTATAATTTTATTTATAATGTGTTTGTATATATAATAATTATAAATATTATGATATAATAATTATATATATTTTTTAAAAAAGTGGGATAGGACACAAGATGGAAAATACCATCCTGTCCTTATTCATTGGGACTGTACAGGGTTATCCCATTCTCTTCCCGTCCTATTGCGTCGCATAAGCCCACCCTTACAATTAATTGTCAACAAATATTGCCAGAGATTGCAAAATGGTGGCTATATATTTATTGTGACATTTTGCATAGCCCATCAAATGAGAATATGATATTACAAATTTAATATTTGGAAGAAGAAGAAGAGGAGGAGGAAAACCAACTAAATTGGCGGGGGGTCAAGATAATATGAGTTCCTATTTTTACAACCCATGGCCCTTTTGGGGGGTTAAATAAGTAATCTCGTCAAATTGGACTCATTTTTCTCGCTCTATCGTTAACCGCTACCATCAAAGAAATGAAAATTATAAATCTTACAAAACTAGCATTACTGGGAAAAAGAAATAAAAGCAAGACTCTTATGTTATGTCTGGTGTGCCGACCTTTTTTTTTTTTACTTAATTAATGAATTTTTGACTTATTTTGAGTAATCAATTAACTATCCTACAACCTACATGGGAAAAAAGAATATTACCTAACATTAAAAATTGCAATTGTGACCTCCAACTCAGCTCACGTCCATCGGACCCCCACCATCTTCTACAAAGACGATGATGGGCGGTGAGAGTTCGGCAACGTCTTTTTCTCGTTGTCTACTGAGTAACAAAATTCATAAACATCCTTAAGTCCAATTCCTTAAAAAAGCTTCAATCATACCAAACCAAACATTTGTAGTTTTATGGCGTGATGTGGAGCAGGTTGGTGCATCTTGTGGGACTTGGAAAAGTAAAAAGTCGATAACGTTTTTATCCAGAAAGAAAGAAACATAGGCCTTCAAGAAATGGTCAAAAGTCAAAAGTCAACAAAAAAAGGATGGGACACACAGCTTCTATCATCCATGAGCTTATAATTATTACTTATAGTTTTTAAATTAAACTTATGGTCACTTCTTAGCGATATAGTATCATTTACAGTACTTATACAGAATCATTTGTTTCAATTATTTTCTCGCTATATTTGAGATCAATCTTTATAACAATCTATGAAAAGAATTTTATGTTAAGACTACCGTTCAATTTATGTTAAACTGTAAAAATTTAATAAATTATCCTTTTTTACGTAGGTAGATTAGCAAGTAGCATCAAAGACACCGCCTTTCCTTATAGAGATTAGTTTATGGCTACGCCCCTAACAAAATATTTATAATCACTTAAGGGTGTATTTGGTATAAAGGATTTGGAGGAGATAAATTTTACTCATTTTCTATTATTGAGTGTGTGTTTGGATATCAATTTTAGGAATTGATTTTAGGCAAAATCGTGATTTAAAATTTTTTTATACAAACAGTTATTTTTTTTTATAATTGATTTTGGGCAAAACCTCGGTTTAAAACTTAAGTTTTGAATAAGCCACTGAAAATAGCTTTTAGTTTGAAATCTAGGTTATGGATTATCCAATTATTATTCTACCCCTACTTTTTCTTACACCCTCTCTCCTCTCTCTTTTTCTCTTTTTCTCTCTCTTCTCTTATCTCTCTCTCTCCTCTCTATACTCTCTCCTCTCTCCTCTTTCTTCTCTATCATCTTTCCTATCTCTTACTTTTAATCAAATCATACCCTTTTTAGTAATTTACCAATATAAAAAGTGATTCTACTACTAATCATCCAAACATCTCTATTCCCAAAATCTATTCTTCTCAAAATCTATTCTCCAAAATCTATTCTCCAAAAGCTAATCCAAACACATTCTTAGTGTGTGTTTGGGAGCCCGTTTTAAAATTAATTATGGGTCAAAACCGCGGTTTGGAAAATTTTTACACAAACAACTATTTTTGTTGAGAATTGATTATGGGCAAAACCTCGGTTTGAAACTACGGTTTTGAATAAGCCATTGAAAATAGCTTTTAGTTTGAAACCTAGGTTTTGGATTATCCAATTATTATTATACCCTTACTTTTTCTTACACTCTATCTCCTCTCTCCTCTTTCTTCTCTATCATCTTTCATCTCTGTTACTTTTAATCATATCATACTATTTTTAGTAATTTATCAATATAAAAAATGATTATACTACTAATCATCCAAATATCTTTATTCCCAAAATCTATTCTACCCAAAATCTATTATCTAAAATCTATTATTCCCATAATCTATTTTCCAAAATCTAATCTAAACATACCCTTAATATAATAAATTCTTTTGGTGACGAGGGAGGAGGGAAAATTTTCCCTTTCCCTCCTCTCTTAACCCTCGTCTCCAAAATTAGGAGATTTGAAAGGGAAAGATAATATTTTGTCTTGTCATGACTATCATGCCCATAGTTATTTTCGTTATTCCTATATTACCCTTGTTGCTTACTGCGCTAGCATTGCTTCTCTTTCTTCTCCTTCTTTTTTTTTTACTTTTCTGTCCAAGATCACGCTGATGTTGGTATATACAATTCTTGCAAAAATGGCTAGGCTGAGAAAGATTTAAATTTTAATAGGACAAACCAAAACAATAAAGATTCAAAAAATTATTAGGAAAAACTATTTGGATTGGAGGCCGAGACTATTGATAGCGATGAGCTCTCCATCAAACATTGGTTTACTCAATTTTAATAATTATAAAATTATATTAAATATTATTTTTTTATACAATAGAAATGAAAAAAAAACAAGAAAACTAAAACATAATTTGTAATCATTAAATAAATATTGTACAGAATTTAAAAAAATATATATATAAAAAAAGTTCTCTGTATAAAATTATATTCCTACCCCTCCCTCTAAACTAAATAAAATAAACTTAAAATCCCTCAATTTATTTTCGCTTTAATAAATTTAAATAAAATAATATTAATTTTTTCTCTCTCTCTCCCTTCTCTTTCATTAAAATCTCTCCATTTTCTTATGCTATGAGCCAAACACATCTTAAAGGTATATAATCAACTAAACATACAATTAAATTCTCGTGGAATACACTCACACACCTATCATTTCCCTATTGGGAAGGTCCCTCAGACACACCCTCATGTTAATACCCTATATTATAATTTAATTTTAAATTTTATACCGTGTATAAAAAGGGGGTTTAATTAGAATAATAAAAAAAATAGAAAATAATTCCATTGCTTTGTGGTTGCCACGTGGTGAGACAAATGCGTAGTATATGATTGTGTACGGTCCTCACTGGCGCACTACCCCATGTGCTTCAGATTCTCCTTTCCTTTTCTCTATATTCTATTCTATTTGCCGTGATATTAAAATCAATAAAATTTTATTTACTTAATTATACATAAATAAATGTGAAAAGACTGAAATGTCTATAAAGTTGGAGGTATTCGTATGTGGGCGTCGTGGTGACGTTGGCTACAAGGATTCGTTTGGGAGAGCGAAAATCCAACGTTAGAAAAGAAAATTCTCATACTCCCTCTGTTTTTTAAATAAAATTTAAATTTTTATAAGGTTAGAATGGATATAAGCATAACTCCTACCCTAATTATAAAAGTTAGTTAAATTTTTAGATAAAATAAAAAAATTAAATAAATCAATTAATTATATCTAATATAAAAATTAATTAACTAATTTAAATATATTAAAAAATATATAATATAAATTTATCTTGAGAAATATTAATTTTAGTCATAATTAATTAATTAATTAATTTTTTATAATATACTTAAAAATTTAATTAACTCTTCTATTTATAACTAAAAAAAATACAAGGATTCATACAATTTTAAATGATATATTTATATACTATTTATCTCTATCATCACTAGTTAACTTTTTTTTTTATTTGTTTTTTTTAAAAGGCTTAGACAACAAGAAGAATCCAATATTCATAAACATAACTATAAACTTGTATGCCTATGCTCTTACAATTTGTTTTCTTCCTACCTACCATTTCTTCAATCCGTCCCTCTGCCCATAATTTTGTGTTCATATATATTTAAAATAATCAAATATTCGTAAACGTAATAAATTTTTGCCATTGTATGTGTTTGATTTTATATAAAATCAAGGTTCTAAATTTTAGTTTAGAAAAATTTTAAAATAAATAATTTTATTTATCTAAAAATGTTTATAAACCAAACCATGGTTTAGATAAACTTATGAGAATAGCTTCTGGAAAGAGATAAGAGTTTATAGATTATCCAATATTATTTTGTCTCTAATTTTTTTTTCTATTCTCTCCTCTCTCTCTCTCTTCCCTTTGTCTTTGGTCTTCTCTATTGGCTTCGCCGTCCGTTGTCGCTGGCATCACTGGGTCATTGTCATCGCTTCAAATTCAAATCTTCTCTAGTTGAGTTATAGTCCTCGCTTCATATCTTCTCCAACTCCGTCATCGTTGCGTGGTTTGCTAGGTCGCGTGAGTCTCTTTCTCCATCTAGATCTCAGTTAGTTGTCGCTTTTCTACTCTTCTGTCATTATCGTCTATCGAGTTGCTACCAGTGCTTGATATCATCGAAAGATGTCAGAGATCTATGCTTTAATTGTCGGTGGTAGATGTTGAGAGAGAACAGGAGAGGGAGGTAAAAAGGAATAAATGTAGTCTTTTTTTATAAAATCTTACATTTTCTGATAATTTATCAATAACAGAAATATTTCTGGTAATAACTATCCAAATATTCATTTATTCATACTCTTTTTTTTCGTAAGCTCTTCTCTAAAAGAGTTTATTTAAAAGTATTTTAATTTTTTTTTATAAACTCTTATCAAGAAATTAACCTAAACTCTTTTTGTCTTTACTTCATTTGTATTCAATCCTTTTCTGTTCATTTAACAAGCCTTTGAATCTTGATGAGAGTTTTTATTGGACAGTGAATTTCATTCCCTATATTACTAAGAAAATACAACTAGATGACACGGCATTGACTAGATTCCACAGTCCTCACCTAGCAAAATGTAACGACGGCCATGTTTTTTAAAATTCTTAGAAATTAAGTGCATAAAACACTAGGAAATTAACCAGTAAGAATAATTCAACATTCATAAAACATCCATTACATCAACAACATCAATTTTTATCCCATTATATATGACCAGCTATATACATCACACGATATTATTATACTCTATCAAAAATTAAATTATTAAATAAGTTTTTAATCAAAATGTCCCACTTAATAATATTGTCGAGTGTCCTCTTTAGTCTTATTTTACCACTTTTTACATTATTCTATATTACCTAATCTACCCACTTTACCATCGCATCTCATGTCATTCTTTATATATACTCAAACTATCTCAAACAATTTTTTATTATTTTATTCTTAATAGATATCATTACAACTCTTCTTCATATGTGTTTATTATTAATATTATCTTTTTTTATATGTCCACATATTCACCTAAACTATCTAATTTTATATTTTTATTGTCTCTTTAAAATATAACATTTAATACTATAAATTATTATTAGTTTTATAATAGTACGATATATATTTTTTTATTTTTTGATTATAAATAATACTAATAATATTTTTGTATTTAAACTATAATTTGGAAAAATCGGGGAAACGTTTATATCTGAAAATTTAATCAACCAGAGTAACATGATAAAATTTTTCATATAGAATACTGACACTGTGTGTATTTTGCACATGCAAAATACAAGTACTTTAATTTAATTAGGTTATTTTCTCTAATTAAATTGTTAGATGGGGACTTTTCCCCAAAATTCTCCGGCAAGTTTGTTTACGTTTTACCCATAACTTTTTAGTTGCAAACCAATTCAATGTTCATAAACATAAATTTGTGCCTTTTTATTTATTATTATTTATTTTTTTTCTATTCATTTGACGAGCTCTTGATCCAATAAACGTAAATAGCCACGAAGACTTTAGCCCCAATTTTTGAATCTTATCCAAAGAACAGATTAATTAAGGGATAATCTTAACTCTGAATCCATGACTAGTTAGATTAAATGGTTGCATGCAAAATTACATATTATATAGTGTGCCAAATCAGCAAGGGGACGGACACGATAACACTTCAATTTTGAATCCATGCTTCTTATTTAATGTGTGGTCTTGCTAAATCTTCATGCACGAATCTTCTTAATTAATTGCAAGTATTAAACAACCTTTTTATCTTAGATCTAGCAAGACCATGTGCAGCGAATTTTTCATATTAAATTCACCATTTTATAAAGCCTTTACCATCATATAATCAGTAAAATCAGGTCATTATATGCTTTTATACTAATAACCCAAAAAACTTAGTTGATAAAATTGTTTTAAGCATTATACACATAAAAAAAAGAAAAATGAATATTTTGACACTATAGTTTTAATTTAATTATAATTTAGCCCTTAAATATTAACTCAGCGTAACTCAATCTTTATAATTTAAACTCAATCAAAAAATATAACCCTGCTCACTTCTAATTTATTAATTTCTGTAAATAAACTATTAAACTTAAAATCACTATAACCTACTATTTTAATATAGATTTTATGAAACATATAATTTTATTTTATAGACTGAATTTTAATGGAATGAAAGCTGTACATGTTAAGATTTATTGACTCAATTATAATAAAGTGAAATTTATGGAATAAATAATAATAAAATCAAAATTATAAGAATAAAAATTAAATTTTTCCAGAGAAAAGTACGTGAATATTCAATTTATTTCAAGCATTTTGCTTACCTCTCATTTCACGTGTGGACATAGGATCAGCGTACAGGTCTACGTATCGTAGCTACGACTACGAATTATTACGGTGACCATAATAAAACAAATCGCAGAGGAGTGTAACAAAATCAAAGTAGAGACAGACCTATGTTGATCAACGAGGAGTTAATCTTATTAAGTAGTCAGACCCTGTTAACCGGTAAAAAATAGTGGTTGTAGTTTATTTTACATTGAGTCTAAGAATAAGGCTTTTTTTTCAAAGTTTATATTTAAACTTGTATCTCAGCCTAATTTATTATGGGTTCAAGTCCTAAGACGTAAATACTGCATAAACATTAAATTAGATTCCATTATTAAGCCTAATTGTTCTTATCTTTGGAAGAATTTATCAAAACTTTGGCAAGACACATATTGTCACATTAAATGGAAGCTTGGGGATGGTACCTTAATTAGATTTTGGTCGGATTTCTGGGTCACTGATCTTGGTTCTCTGAAGCATCTTGCTTCTGCAAGCATCCTTGAAACAGATCTTTCTCGCCCAATAATTGATTACATTGATAACAATGGTTCTTGGAAATGGCATCTTTTTAATCATCTCTTACCTCATAATGTTTTACAGGATATAACTTTTATTCATCTGGACAGATCGCTACAACCTTCGCTCTGTTTTT
Organism: Leucaena leucocephala; assembly: GCA_037074615.1. NCBI lineage: Eukaryota > Viridiplantae > Streptophyta > Magnoliopsida > Fabales > Fabaceae > Leucaena > Leucaena leucocephala. Next base: position 530,603 of record CM073552.1, read on the forward strand.
GGCATCTAACCTCTTCAGGTATTTTTACTGTCAAATCAGCATATCAAGTTATAGAATCTCTCAATTGGAACAATGTCGATAAAGTTTAGAAACAAATATAGAAGTTACCAATGGCACATCGTGTTAGAACCTTTATGTGTCATTTACTCAAACATAAGCTCCTTACAAACAAGGAAAGGTACAAACGTAAGTTAACAACTCATTTGACTTGTGAGCTTTGTCATGGGGGAATTGAGGATATAGATCACATCTTTAAATTCTGTCATTTAGCTTCTAGTGTTTGGAAGAAAATACTCCATCGAGATCTTTGCACTGATTTTTTTGGACAAGATATTGTTAAGTGGCTGAAGAAAATTATTTTAACTGAGTTGAGTAACTACATATTTCTTAAAAAATTGGCATAAACATTATTTGTTGGAAATTATGGGAGGTTAGGAATAGACAAATTTTTGCGGATGAAGCATATTCTCTCGACAGAATTTTAACACAAGTAACAGCTATTATTAGTCACACTTTGAATAGCTTTAACATTTATAGACTGCTTTTGTAAAGCTTTTCTTGTCATAGGTAGGTTGTATAATTTTACTTTGACTGTTTAGTTTATAATAATCTAATTTACTTTTGTAACCACGGTATTCCTCCACCACTTTAAGTGAGGGCATCAAATAAATTCAGGAGGTACCGTCCTCTTTCTATACAAACAAAAATAGAGACAGAAACAATAAATAATAATAATAATAATAATTATTATTATTATTATTATATTTTCATATTATTCATGACTGTAGGCATACTATTCTTGGCCAACCTACTGTGGATATACTTATCTTATAGCCGTAGTACACAGAAAGTTAGCTTTCAGGCTTTTAGTACAGAGACGATGTATATTCATATTTCCTTTTCGTATCATATTTTTATAATTTGATGCAAAAAAGTTTTTGAAATTTTCACGTACAACAATTATGTTATAAATACTATTGGAACCAAGCTGAATTAAATTTTTTTCTTCAAAAAAATTGACGCAGTGTATATGTGTCCATGTTCTTCTCGTTTCTCCACGTCCTGGATCTCTGAAGCAGCAGCAGCCAGCGGCAGACACACGAGTTGCCGAACCGGGTTTTCCTCCTTATCTTGAGCCTCTTACTTCATTTTCCATTTTACATCTCTTTATTCTTCTCCATTCTTCAATTCCTCTGCTTTTGTCAAATCATTTCTGGGCTGGTTTTTAAACTCCGAAGATTGATGCTGGATGGATGCATATGTCCGAGAGCCCTTTCAGTATACTATTTTCAGTTCTTGAACGTTCATCTCAGCACTTGTTTTCCTGGTCTCTTTCTGCTATTTAACAGGCATTGGCGAATCTTTATTCTTGAAATTGATTGGGAAGGTCATGGACTAGACGAGGCTCACTCTTGCTTCTTATTCGTGACCCAGAACCTGGGGTTCTGTTGGAATACTCTGTTCAGAACAATTACAGTAAGTACCCGTGTAAATTTTGGCCTCTGATGGATTTTTTTTTTGATGAAATGGGGTTTACTTTTTATTTTTGGCATTTCCATAATCAATATTGTAGCAATTTCAGCTTCTTATGGTTTTACTTTTACGTTTGCAACTTATTTTGTTTCCTTTTATTTTTTGATATTTCAATTATCTTCTTCTGGTTTAAATCGGACAAATCTGAATGGGATGCTTTCCAGAGTAGGTGCCTGGTAGCTTGATATGCAGTTGCCATGAGTTCCGAGTGTAATATTTCTTTTTTGGGTGGGTCGGGGTTTAAGGGCTTCAAAGGGAATTTACTAGACATTCCTAATTGTTATTTTTTTATAAACAGGTTTGGGGTTCTCTTGATCTGAGTTAATTTGTAAATTGATGGAAGATTGATAGAGATAATTTGGTATTTGCTCTTATTTAACAAAGTTCATCCATATTCTGGTCAAATTATAGGTGTGGACTTGTCTGCCCTTCCTTGGGCATGTTTCAAGTTTGAGCAGTTTGATAGGTCTTGCCTGGAGAAAGTAGAAGACATAAACCATTGATTTTCGGATGGGGCATTCTGGAGCTGTATGGGAATGGGACTATAAATCAGCAATTATCACTACGAAAGATAGGAATGGAATTGATCAAATTGTGCTTCGGAACTCACAAGGTGCATCAGCAAAGGTGAGTGAGATTCTCTTGATTTTGGCATTTGCATCTGTTTGAATGATTTATGAAGTTATTGATTAATTATTTAATCTTTCAGTGTCAGTACACGATAGGAAAACTTGGTTCTTGATATGTCTGGTTTAGTAATTAAACTGTAAATTTCGGTATTTGTACTGTTTTGAATTTTTTATGAAGTCCTGGTTTAATTATTCAACTTTTCAATATCAATCCTGATAGGAAAACCTGGTTCATATTGAAATTTATGGTTTGGTTTGAGCCTTGTGGTGGATCGGTTTGGGATTGACTTTCTGTTCTTGCCAGGTAAGCTTGCGAGGAGCACAACTCACTTCATGGAGGAATGAGAAAGATGAAGAACTCCTCTTTACCAGCAGTAAGGTATTCTTTTTCAATTTTCGTAATCTTCAAGTCATCAATTTTTTCAATTTTCATAATCTTAAAAAGTTAAAAGCAAAAAGAAAGTGCTTGGCCATTGAAGTTGCACTCTTTTTGTTCATTGCAGCCACATGCTTTTTGTGCTGGTTCTTACCCTATGACCAATTTTACTTGATAAAGAGCCAAATTTCATTAGTTACTTCTTTTATCTTATTTTCAATTGGTTGTAGGTAATTCCCAAGTCTCAAAAAACAATACGAGGAGGAATTCCTATTTGTTTCCCACAGGTTTGCTTCAATACTCTGTTGAATAATGTTCATTGTCACAATAGTGGAAGCGGTGTCACAATTTGTTACTCACATCTTAAGCTTTATTTGTTTGAAGTTTGGAAGCTGTGGGTCATCAGAATTGCATGGATTTGTAAGAAATAAGATGTGGAAAATTGACGATAATCCTCCCCCTCTACCTGCATACGATCATGAAGGGAAATCCTTTGTTGACCTGCTACTCAAATCAAATGAAGAGGATATGAAGTGCTGGCCACATAGGTATGAATTCTTATGCTACTTTTTTGTCTGTTAGCGTATATTGGTGGTCTGACAAGGAGGGTATCTGTTAACTTTTTTTTATTGGTTTGATAATTCGATCCGATTGTATGGATATCTTATTGTATGCTTCTCTTTTGTGTTGGAGACATCGTTCGAGTAGTAGCAAGCTAACAAAATGTTCAACTGTGTCAGTTTTGAGTTTCGCCTTAGGGTATCTCTTGCAACGGATGGAGATCTGACTTTGATATCACGAGTCAGGAATGTCAATGGCAAGCCATTTAGTTTCTCATTCGCATATCACACATATTTGTTGGTTTCTGATATTAGGTGTGTATATAGTTCTCTCTAAAACTTGACCAACCTTTCCCTTTTCCTTTTACTCTGCAATTTGACTGGGGTGGCACCTGTTGAAATTATGTTGATTTCTTTTCAGTATTAGCAGTATTTTCCCTACAGGGACTATATATGGCCTTCACATGTGAAACTAGGATTTTTAGATTAAGATTTAAATATTTTTTATTTATTAAAAAGATTGGTGGGCTCAAATGAACAATTTTATGTATAGTGAGGTGAGGATAGAAGGTCTGGAGACACTTGACTATCTGGACAACCTTTTCCAGAAGGAACGCTTTACTGAACAAGGTGATGCGATAACATTTGAGTCTGAGGTAAGCGTTTAGTAGTGATTTGAACTATTGCATGCATGGCAACTCTCTCAATTGACATTTTTTGGTTAACATTTTTGGCAAATTTTATTGAAAACTTCATTATGCCGCTGATGTTTTCACCTCAATTCAAGGTAATGAAAAGTTGCTAAATTTTTTCCTTCTGTCATCATGGCAGGTGGACCGAGCCTATCTTAGCTCTCCAAATGTAATTGCCGTCCTAGATCATGAGAGGAAGAGAACATTTGTGATAAGAAAGGAAGGCCTCCCTGATGTTGGTGAGTTATGCAGCTAGCAAAACTCGTTCATGCTCATATGACAAAACAAAGAGCGAGATGTCTCATTTGACCAACTAATCTGAACTACTTTCTCTTTAAAGCTATTAAGTGAAGTTCTATGAATTGTTTTATTGTAATCTTCAGTACTATCCCATCAAGTTCTATAGATTTCCTATATCCTCTGTGCAGCTGTGTGGAATCCATGGGATAAGAAATCAAAATCAATGGCAGACTTTGGAGATGAGGAGTATAAGCAGATGCTTTGTGTTGATGGGGCGGTGATCGAGAAGCCTCTCACTTTGAAGCCGGGTGAGGAATGGACCGGGCGGTTGTGGCTGTCTGTGGTGCCATCTAGCTTCTGCAGTGAGCGCCTGGGTCTTGATAGAAGCGGTCTTTGACTGCGAGGAATTGTACAAAATCTTTAGTATTGGTCTCAAATTCAGTTCATGAAGCATAGAAATAGTACTGCTTTTTAGGAGTATCAGGATGTCACCTACCTATGGTTTTTTTGGTCGGAATAGTCATCAAATTTCTCTTGCGTATGAATATTTGTGGAGTTCTGTTACTGTAGGTATACATATACTAGCATCCATGTCTTCCCAGAATAAGACATTTTTGAAATGATCGATGTTATAACGATGTATTTTCAGTTTCGTACAGTAGAAACACACAAAGAAAGAGCGACGTGTAATAGAAACCTGTCTAATTGCATGTTTGGATATCGTTTGGCACATGTTCTAATGCTTGATTTGTAAAGAGCCACTATTTGAATGTCCATTTTGCAATTTGGAAAAGAAAAGGCAAATAGACATATCGGAATTTTCTTTGCTTCTAAACACTTCCAAAGTGCTAATGCCTCATAGCTTAGTGGTATGGTATGTAAGCTGTTCTTGTAGGTGAAAGGTTGTGGATTTGATCCAACCTGCCTCTTTAATTTAAAAGAAAAAAAAACACTTCTATAGCAAAGCAAGGCTCTTGTTAGATATAGAGCCGGCAAAATGGATAGTTTGGTTTCTTACGAGCCTAACTCTTAATAAACTAATAATGCCTATTCCCAACTTCTCGGTCTTCTACTTACATATTTATGGTTAATCCAATTCATGTTAAGATTTAATAGCTCCTTAAACCACTTGCAAGTAAATAATAAATGATTCACATCTTATCACCATTACCATAGGAGAATCAACATCACAACTATAGGATATCAATCTATCCTTTGTAAGTAACCTCATCTTTCTGATGAGTTACCACATGACATATGAATGTCTTGGTACGTTGTTTTTACTCCGCACAAAGGGAGCTTGGATAAACATGACGAGGTGTCCTTATAAGCTGCTGCTAAAAGTATAAATGCCATTTGGGTTAAGAAGCCAATCACCATTTTGGAATTCTTACATGGATATATGTTAAAAAAAGTTAAATAAATCAGTTAATTATGATTAAATTTAACTCTTTAAAATGAATTTATATTATATACTCCTCAACTTATTTAAATTAGTCAATTAACTTTTATATTAATTATAATCAACTGATTTATTTAATTTTTTTATTTTATAAAAAAAATTAACTGATCTTATTATTAGCACAGAGATAGGCTTTTAGATTCAAATGATTAATATTAAAATCTTAGTCCTTTGTCTAATGGCATGTTCCAATGGACCACATTGGGTTGTGAATTTTTAAATCATAAAAGTTGATTTTTTGCCACTATAAAAATAAAAAGTAAAATATAAATAAAGTCAAAACCATCAATATTCGTGCATAAGGAATAATTTTGTTATATAGAAAAATAAAATTGCCGTTAACTTTCGTTTTCCTTCGTTTTAACGAGTTCATTTTCCGTCGGGAACGCTTTACTTGGTTCACCCGCTCAAGCCAACAGTGTTTCGCGCCGTCGGGAACGCTTTACTTGGTTCATCCGCTCGGCTGAGCGTTTGTCTTAAGCTCAGTCTCATTTCGCAGATTCAAAGTAGCTCTGCAGAAACAAATCCGAGTTTGCCATGGATGATGTGTGCGAAGGTAAAGACTTCTCCTTCCCCACTCAAGAGGAGAAGATTCTCGAACTGTGGTCTGAAATCAAGGCATTCGAGACCCAATTAGCTCGCTCTGCTAACAATCCTGAATACATCTTCTACGATGGCCCGCCCTTCGCAACGGGCCTCCCTCACTATGGTCACATACTTGCTGGCACCATCAAGGACATTGTCACCCGCTACCAGGCCATGACAGGTCATCATGTCACTCGACGCTTTGGCTGGGACTGTCATGGTTTACCTGTGGAGAATGAGATTGACAAGAAGCTAGGGATTAAGAAGAGAGAAGATGTGTTGAAAATGGGAATAGATAAGTACAATGAGGAGTGCAGGAGTATTGTAACCCGTTACGTTGGGGAGTGGGAGAAGGTTATTACGCGCACAGGGCGATGGATTGATTTCAGAAACGATTACAAGACAATGGACGTCAAATTCATGGAATCCATTTGGTGGGTCTTTGCCCAGCTCTACGAGAAGGGCCTTGTCTATAAAAGCTTCAAGGTAAGGTTTCATTTTGTGTGGCACTGGTATAAATGGGGTAGTGATGATTTTGGTGGGATTCTTTTTCTTTATGTGAGTTCTTAATTTGCTCTTTTTATTACACTTTGTGTGTTTTGTGCATTAGCAATCTGTGGGCTTTGTTTTGGCACATATATTACATTTGAAGTTAAAGAGCTGACAACCCTCTGGTTTCAATTAGCGATTTGTATATCCTGTGCACTTGATGTGGATCATGATGTTCAGTTTTTTAATATATTAGTGATTAACGGTTATAAGGTTTCCCATTAAGGTTTTTCTCGTTAACAATTATAAGGTTTCTCATTAATGTTCAGTTTTTTAATATATTCTAAGTGTTGAATTTGTGCTATTCTTGCAGGTCATGCCCTATAGTACTGGTTGCAAAACTCCATTATCTAATTTTGAGGCTGGTCAAAATTACAAGGTTTGCAATTTCATACTTTTGCATGTTTTTACTGGATATTGAATCATTTCACTTATTAGCTATTGTTTTTTTTTTTAATTTTTTTTAAATATTTTTATTTCAATGAAGATATTGCTGTCACATTATAGTTGACGATGGCTAAAATTTCTATCTGTACCCTGTTTTTATAATATGACCTATTTTGGGCAGTTATTTCTTTTCATTGGAGATGTGAAAGTCATTATTTCCCCTTAACTAATAGCTTGAGTTTTTCTGGGTCGGTAGTTCTTTGGCATATGATACATCTTTATCATTGAGTGTTTTCAAAATTGTTTTTTTAGTATTATTTTTTGCCATTAAGTTATGGTGGGCATATGCTATGTCTAGGCTTCAAACTTTATGTACTCTATGATGTGGGGACATGTTGAAGATTGAAAGATGTCACTGTCCACTGGCTCAACAACTTCATCTTTTGACAATCTGATAGTTCTGTTTTTATGATTTAGTTCATCTGTTTGTTTAATCAGATGACATATAGTTCTTTTAATTCTTGTTATCCCTATAATTCTTTATTGGTGTAGGATGTACCTGACCCTGAAGTATTGGTGGCATTTCCAGTGATTGGTGATCTGTACAATGCATCATTTGTAGCATGGACAACAACTCCATGGACTCTTCCTAGCAATCTAGCTCTTTGCGTTAATGCTAACTTTACCTATGTGAAGGTCAGTTGGCTTTTTGTTAGAGATAGATTATTTTGTTGCTCTTAATCTGTCAAAGGTTGCTTATTTACTTTCCCAGGCTAGTTATATGAAAACATTACTTCCTACTGAAGCTAGTAGATGAAAAATAAATGATTGATGTCAAAAGCCCAAGTTTTGATTTTAAGTCCTTTTGCAATTAATGATCAAAATTAGGATTTCGTCTGAGATTTAGTAACTATTACAACTATAATTACAATGGCTGTGTTCCAATGGTGGGAAAGCCAGCATCTTAGGTACTCTCCTGAACTAGTACTGCCAAGCCAAAGCTTTCAAGATGACGTTTCATCATGTCTTGAATGGTGAAGAACTTAACGTAAATGGATAAACTAAAGAGAAATGTGCCTAATAGAAGTAGGCAAATGATTACATTGGTTGATGCCTTTTGGTTTATTTGTAATTTAATTTTTTTGGGGGGCTTTAACAAAATAATGTATATGATGGTTTTTTGAGATTATGTGTGTGTAAAGAGAGAGAGAGGAGTGAGGAGCTCCAAACTAATAATCTGATTATAATTTCAGCGCGTGCGTGTGGTTTTTTTGAGGGGGAATAATGCTTGTATAGATAGAACACTGGCAATGTTATATGAGATGGTAGGCTTTTGAAGAAAGTGGATTTCCCCCGTTTTTGCTCTGGAGTGTGAGATGGTAAAATCCATAGAGGCAAAGGCTGGAAGAGAAGTTATTTTTGTTATTTACTGAAACATTGAGACTGATTAGAAAAGATCAAAACATGGACTTTATTCTTTATAGTATGATTAAGTTGAGATGTAAGTTTTGTTGATGCTTATTTTTCCTGTGTCATTTTGTCATTGACTCATTATTGTATATGTTACATGTATACTAAATACAAGACTTCTATATTGCTTTCACAATCCTTTACCTCTCTTGTTCTCCCCTCTGGATGTGCTTTGCTAATTAACTAGTTTGTGGATCAAAATACAGGTTCGCAATAAATTTTCGGGTAAAGTTTATATTGTTGCTGAATCACGTCTAGTTTCACTTCCTACGGAGAAACCCAAAGAAACTGTCACTAATGGATCAATTGATGGCCCAAAGAAAGTAATAGCAAAGAGTAAAGGATCATCAGGTGGAAAGACAGAAAATGTTTTGGATTCTTTTGAAGTTCTGGAGAAATTTTCAGGGGCTTCACTAGTAGGAAAGAAGTGAGCAGGCTTCCTTCAACACGCATCTTTTATTTTTGAATTAACATCTTGACAGTTTACTTGTGCTCATGCATTTGTCAGAGTCAAAATTTTAATGTATCTAAATAGCTTTTTCTTCTTATTCACGATCACAAACTATTCTGTTGCTTAATCTATCCTGTCTCTTTATACTGTATAGATTGGTCTTCAAATTAATCGCTCTTATATTTTCTCCTGTGATACTTATGAAATGACATCATTGCAAATGGGATCTTGTTTACTATTTAAATTCTAAAGTATATATTCTGCAGGTATGAACCACTGTTCAATTACTTTATGGAGTTAGCTGGTACTGCTTATAGAGTTGTTGCGGACAGTTATGTTACTGATGACAGTGGGACTGGCATTGTACATTGTGCTCCTGCTTTTGGTGAAGACGATTTCCGTGTTTGCATTGATAATAAAATTCTTAGTAAGGTTTGTATTCTGATGCACTTAAATCTATGAAAGCCTGAATCTATTTTTCACTGGAACTGTTGAATGAAGGTGTCAAGGTTCTGCGCTATTTGGTGTTTGAATTGAGATTGTTTAATTATGGTTCTGGAGTGTGTTTGTTTGTTTTGGAGGTGTTAGTGGAGTTTATTTATTTATTAAATTTTTTGTGCAGACCTGTGCTTTGGCTATTATCGGGTTTATTTGGTGTTTGTTGATGCATTTTTCAATCTCTATTTACCAGTCATGTTCCTTTTTCAAGTATCTGAGTATTTTTTTTTACAGAATTTCTGTTGTTACCTTTTTCTTTTTTACTATCAGTAAATTTTCTTATATAACCTTTTTAGTACCATCACACTCATGTTTGTCTGTAGGAGACCTTTACCGTTGCTGTTGATGATGATGGCTGCTTTACTGCCAAAATCACTGACTTTAGTGGTCGCTATATTAAAGATGCAGATAAGGATATTGTTGAAGCTGTGAAGGTGTGTTGTATACATCAAAACTTGTTATTAATATTACATAAAAATTGTTTTACGTGTCTAATCTTGTTATGGCCTATAGCTTAATTTTTGAATTTTGAACTATGTATGTTGCTTTCAAATTTGTGTTGGTGGTTAAGGTTATTGTATAACTCATTGAATGTCATGTTTTCATTTCAAATGGTCTATTACTAGTATTATGTGCTGGAACTAACTTATTTTGATGAATAGTCAAACTCATTTAACGTATCCATTCTTGTTCCGCTTCAAAATTTTGTTTGAGGGGAATGGGTAAGGAAGAAGAAATAAAGGAAATGATTGACATATTGGCTTGGAGCACATTTATAATTGTTGTCGATAGGGCACCGCTAAAACAATTGATGGATTTGGAGCTATTTGGTGATGTGTCCAAAGAAAGTGCTTTGTGGCTATTGAATTTCCATCAAATCATTAGTATGATTTTATGTAGTATCATTGTTAAAATGAAAGACTTGTTCAATGGATAGAATTAGTCAAAACCTGTCCAACATCTTGTGATTTTTCAAGAGGCCAAGTGAAGCTTAAATACTGAAATATTTTATTGGTTGACATACCAATGACAGCAAGAGAGATAACTCAAGAGAGATAACCAGAAAACTATGAGAGGTTTTGTATAATATTCTTGCTTGTATTGCTTCATTGTTGTGTTACATATATATACACATATGAGATGATTCTAGAGACTGATTTATGGGGATCTTATAATCTGTACAATAAATGCAAATCACCCATTATCCTCCTAATTAATAGATATAATAGTAAATCACTCATAATCCTCCTAATTAATAGATATAACAGCAAATCACCCATAATCCTCCTAATTAATAGATTCTCCTATAATCCCTCCTATTATCTCTCCATTTAATGCTAATATTTACAACACTCCCCCTCAAGTTGGAACATAGATATTTATCATGTCCAACTTGCCAACCAGATATTCGAATTTATCTCGGGTCAACCCTTTTGTAAGCACATCTGCTGTTTGTTCTTTTGAAGGAATGTATTTGAGATCAATTGTCTTTGCATCAATCTTCTCTCGTATGAAGTGCCTGTCAATCTCTACATGTTTTGTCCTATCATGCTGGATTGGGTTATGTGACATGTTGATAGCTGCCATGTTGTCTGAGTGTAATCTAATAGGTAGTTTCATCGGCATTCTCAATTCTTCTAATACTCGCTTTACCTACAGACCTTCACAGATTCCAAGAGCTATAGCTCTAAACTCAGCTTCAGCGCTGCTTCTAGCAACCACACTTTGCTTTTTACTACGCCAAGTGACTAGATTTCCCCATACATAGGTAACATAACTTGAGGTGGACCTCCTATCATCTTGATCACCTGCCCAGTCAGCATCTGTTAACATCTCTACACTTCTTTTATCAGATTTTTTAAACAAGAGGCCTAACCCAGGAGAGCCCTTCAAGTATCTAAGAATTCTGTAAACTTCATTTAAGTGCTTTTGTTTGGGGTCATGTGAATGTTGACTCACCACACTAACAGCATAAGCAATGTCTGGTCGAGTATGAGATAAGTAGATTAATTTTCCTACCATGCGCTGATATCTCCCCATATCTACAGCTTTTCCTAGGTCTTCATCATCGCTGATTTTATCGGCCCGTATCGGAGTATCACTTGGTCTGCAGCCAAGCATACCTGTTTCTTCTAAGAGATCTAGTATGTACTTCTTCTGCGAGATACTGATCCCTTTTTTAGATCTGGCGACCTCCATACCTAGGAAATACTTCATTTGCCCTAGGTCTTTAACCTGGAATTCTTTATTCAGTGCTTTCTTGACCCTGTCAATCTCTGTTGGATCATCACCTGTGAGAACAATGTCATCGACATATACTGTCAATACCACAATTTTTCCATTTAGATGCTTGAAGAATAGGGTGTGATCACTCTGTCCCTGTGTATAGGTTTGAGCTTTGAGTACCCTGGTGAATCTCTCAAACCAAGCTCGAGGAGATTGTTTTAAGCCGTACAATGATTTCTTTAGTCTGCACACTTGATTTTCCTTTCTTCCAGGGAATCCAGGAGGCATTTTCATGTATACTTCTTCCTTCAATTTCCCATTTAAGAATGCATTTTTGACATCCATCTGGTGCAGAGGCCAGTCTAGATTAGCAGCCAGGGAGAATAAGATCCTGATGGTATTTAGCTTGGCCACTGGTGCAAACGTCTCAGTGTTGTCCATGCCATAAACTTGAGTGAAACCCTTCGCCACTAATCTTGCTTTATACTTATCAAGGCTCCCATCAGCGCAATATTTTGGGGTGAACACCCATTTGCAGCCTACAGCTTTCTTGCCTTTAGGCAGCTCCACTACTTCCCATGTTTTGTTGCTTTCCAGGGCCTCCATTTCTGCCAGCACTGCCTTTCTCCATTCAGGATTATCAAGAGCCTCATGTATACTTTCTGGTATCCTGACCTGATCAAGATGAGACACGAAGGCATAATGTTTTGATGATAAAGCCTGATAAGAGACAAACCTTTCTATAGGGTGTCTAGTGCAGGACCGTCGTTGCTTTCTTATTGCAATTGGAAGATCAAGGTCCTCATTTTGCATCTCGTGGTCAAGATCTGCTCCTAGTTCAGACTCTTGGGTTGTGTCAGTTATTTGTGGTGTATTATCTGTCATGTTCATATTCATGTTACGGCGGATATAGACTTGGCCCCACCTGTTGGTGTCTCCCCCTGAACTAGTATCTTCTTCACTTTCCTTAGGCACTCCCCCTGAACTAGTGTCCTTTTCACTTTCTTTAGGCATCTCATGTACAGTTTCTTCAAGGACATAGATTCGATCAGGTTCATGTTGGGGTATATGGATATAGTATCTGTCTGAGGTTCACTCCAAATCTCCTCCTGAACCGAAGGCGAGGGATAAAAAGGAACAGTTTCATGGAAGGTGACATCACAAGTGACATAGAGGCGTTTAGAAGTGGGATCAAAACATTTGTACCCCTTTTGGGTCCCAGCAGGCCCTAGGTAAATACACTTGACGGCTTTTGGTTCCAGTTTATGGGTATGGTGTAGGTGAACAAAGGTAGTACACCAAAAAACTCTTAGTAGTAAGGTATTTTCAAGATAGGGTAGATTGAAATAGTGGTGAAGTACCTGGAGAGGGGTTTGGAAAGATAAAGGTTTAGAGGGCATGCGGTTAATTAAGAAGGTAGCAGTGAGGATAACGTCGTCCCAATGGTGGGTAGGAACATTACTACTAAAGAGGATGGCCCTAGCAGTTTCTAGGATGTGTCTATTTTTGCGTTCTGCAATACCATTCTGCTGAGGACTGTGAGGACAAGAACTTTTATGAATGATACCTTGTTGTTTAAGAAATGTGGATAACTGGTGGTTAAAGTACTCGGTACCATTATCGGTGTGGAGAGTTTGAATTTTTGTATTGAACTGTGTATGGATCATATGGAAGAAATCAATGAATGTTTGACATACCTCAGTTTTATCCTTTAAGAGGAAAACCCAACTGACACGGGTATGGTCATCAATGAGGGTCATGAACCATTTAGAATGGGTACGATTGGAAATACGGGATGGACCCCACAAGTCACTGTGAATAACTGAGAAAGGTTTAGACGGATGATATGAAGCACTAGGGAAGGAAGCTCGATGATGTTTTGCAAGTTCACATGAATCACAATAAAAGTCTGAATTTTTAGTTGAGCAGATTGAGGGAAACATCTTACCCATATATTGAAAATTTGGATGCCCTAATCTTTTGTGCCATAATTCCAACTCATTAGCTCTAGGGAGAGACACTTTATTACAAGAATAAGGGACTGCATTATGACAGTCATTCAGATAATACAACCCATCAAACTCCTTAGCAACACCAATCGTCGTCCCTGTGAACAGATCCTGAAAAACACAATGAGTAGCCAGGAAATTAGCACGACATTTTTCCCGTTTTGTCAGTTGGCTCACAGATAACAAATTGCATTTCAACTTTGGAACATGTAATACATCATGAAGTGTTAGTGTAGCAGAAACATTAATGGTACCACTACCAGCCACCAGAGAATCTGAAGCATCAGCAATTTTAACTGTGAGGCGTGACTTGGCAGGAGTATAATTTGCAAATAATGAGATATCATCAGTCATATGATCAGAGGCACCGGAATCTATTATCCAACAGGGACCGGTATTTTTACCTTTAATGGTTGTAAGGGCTCTAAAGAAATTACCGCGCTGAACCACAGTCGCAACAGATTGTTTACGAGATTGATTTTTGCCGGTGAGACGTTCCGGCACAATGAGGATGGCCGACCCTTCAAGGCCAGCGACTTTGGCTGAGCTTGGACGTGACCCACCATCAGACACGACGGTGCCGTCAAACTCCGCGCCAGAAGAATTTGCAGATCGGATTGCCTGCTCTGATACCATATTGGTTGACATACCAATGACAGCAAGAGAGATAACTCAAGAGAGATAACCAGAAAACTAAGAGAGGTTTTGTATAATATTCTTGCTTGTATTGCTTCATTGTTGTGTTACATATATACACATATGAGATGATTCTAGAGACTGATTTATGGGGATCTTATAATCTGTACAATAAATGCAAATCACCCATTATCCTCCTAATTAATAGATATAATAGTAAATCACTCATAATCCTCCTAATTAATAGATATAACAGCAAATCACCCATAATCCTCCTAATTAATAGATTCTCCTATAATCCCTCCTATTATCTCTCCATTTAATGCTAATATTTACAACATATTTTCCTTATGTAGATGATTAAAAGGAAATTCTGATTCATAAACGTTCCCTAAGAAGTTGCACCTCACTCGGAACAAAAGTGCATTTTTGTTTTGTCAATTGCAGGGATTTACTGGTAGAAATATATGATTTTAGAGTGTTAGCTTTGTAGTAGGTTTAAAAAGTAACTTGATGAAGTATGGTGTGAAGGCACACATATTTGGCCGTAACTCTCTTCATTGATTCTTTGATTTCTTTGAGCTCTTCCCTTCTTGTATGCTTGGAAGATACTCTATGGAGGACTATTTATGAATTATTATTATATTTCCCTCTCCTATTTTTGTAGTGAAATAATTATCAATTATAGATCTTGACACTATGTGATGGATGTTGGTTTTAAGCCTTGAGAGTCAGTGTTGTTTTTCTTACAGCTTTCTTTGTTTGGATGCTTATTTTTGTTCCTTTTTTTTATATTTTTCAGGCAAAGGGCAGGCTAATTAAGTTTGGAACCTTTACACATTCTTATCCATTCTGCTGGAGATCTGGGACACCTCTAATTTACAGAGCCGTTCCTAGCTGGTAAGCATGTTTCATCGACATTTTCCTTTTGCCTCACTTATTTGTGGAGCTATAGCAGTCATCTTTTCTTGCAATAATTCATTGGCTGTTGATTGTGCATCATATCATTAGTGTTCATGATTTTGAGTATCGTAGTCTGAAATGTGAAAATACTTGAACAGAACTGAATGAATTTCACCAAGTAATACACAGAAAGTTCTAAAACATAATAAAATCCTCTACTTTTGAGATAACAAAACGTAGGAGCTTGGACGAGCAAAAAAAAAACACAGTAAAGGCAAAAATTAAAGGTTAAAATGGGCAGAAATTGATGGCTAATTAAACAGAATAACTCACTACTCTATGAAAGGCAAAAAGTTGGAGAGACGTTGAATCTCCTTGACTGAGATGAAATTGACTCACAAACATGTTAAAGAAAAGAAAGAAATCGACTCACAAACATTAGGGATCTCCATGCGTTTATCAACAACTCCCCAAAGAAAAAAGTTGGAGAGATGTTAATTATCCCCCAACTTGTATCCAAATTCTTAAATAATTATGTTGAATTATGCATTTGTTAGTATATTAGTGACCTAAAATTTTGTTAAGGTAAATAAGTTAGGTAAAGGACCTGAGAGTTTGCCCATTTAGTGTAGTTAGAGCCATCCAAATTTTCAGGAGTGATGAAGGGAGTTCCTGTAAAAGAGTTGAAAAAAGTATCCATTTTGGGGGCGGAAGAGACCACTATGGGGTCATACATTGACATTGTATATTATAATATAAGAAGACCTTAAATGGAAATGAGGCACTGAACAGAGGCTGAACTCCATGGACCGGGGCACGGACAGCAGCCAAAATTTTCCAAAATGTTCAAGGAAAACCAAGAAGAAAGTGGGCTTGGAATGAGTTGATTTGAGATTTCCGAGCAAGACTGGACCAAATAGGACCAAAATAGGTGGACCACACATCGGCATGCTTTGATGAATAGATGGGTGGACAAATCTGGATGTTGGCACATGCAAGCATGTGGTTAGGGTGTTGGAGCTCTGTTAATGGTGGACAACTTCTTAACGGCATCTGAGCCTAATAACTATTGACTCAGCAAATCTTGCTTATTTTTTTGATAATAAATATGGTTTGTCCACTTCAGTGTTGATACTTTATTTCTGTTCATGCCAGGTTTGTTCAAGTGGAGAAGTTGAAAGAGCAATTGTTGGAAAATAACAAGCAGACTTATTGGGTTCCAGATTTTGTGAAGGTACAGTATTGCTTATCAAATGATGTTTTCGTATTTTTTTTTGGTTTTTACCTTGTTTCTGGTTTATCATTGAGAGGGCCATTCTCTTTTATTTATTATTATAATATAACAAATTATGTATTGTAATGATTAGTAATTGACTGGGTTTATTTTTTGTAGTAAATTAAAATTTTAAACCGTTATATTTGCAGGGAGAGGAAAAAAACATTCTTTCCAGATATTCATAATAGTTAGATAATTAGATAAATACATTAAAAAGGGAATAAATTTTTTTCCATTGCCTGAATTATTCAAAATGATCTTGTTCAGAGAGCTTTCTCCTCGTACTTATGTTTTTTTTAATGGCTGCTTCATTGTGAAATAAATTGTTTGTTATAATTGATGATAGGCTGGGTATATTTGAGAGATTTAGAGCGTAGTGCAATGTTTTCGTGAATGTTTCTAATATTCCTTCTTGATACAGGAGAAGCGATTCCACAATTGGCTGGAAAATGCAAGAGATTGGGCAATTAGTCGTAGTAGATTTTGGGGGACCCCTCTTCCAATATGGATTAGTGAGGATGAAGAGGAAAAAGTTGTCATTGATTCTGTTGCAAAACTTGAAAAGCTTTCTGGTGTAAAGGTTAGAATTTTCTCTTCACTTTTTTTGAAATAGCAATATTCTTGTTATTGCTAGTAGGTTTGATTGTCCGGATGTATAGTTTTTATTATTGTTAAAGAATTTTCTCTTCGCATAAGTTACTTGTTTTCCTGGTTAGATGGACAATGACAGTGATTTCTTATTGATATTGTTTTCTAAATTTTTGATGCTGACTGTATCATTTCAATGCTTATTGCAGGTCTTTGATCTTCATCGTCACAAGATTGATCATATCACAATTCCATCTAAACGTGGTCCAGAATATGGTGTTCTTCGAAGGGTCGATGATGTAAGAATGTTAATTTATAATTTTCTGGCTGTGTGATACCATACTATTTTGTTGTGATTTCATAACTTTCTTTTTTAGTTTTCAAATTAAATTATATTTGTGATGCTAATAAAGCGGTTGGACCTGACGGTATTCCTATTGAAGTTTGGAAGTGTTTAGGCGAAACGGGGGTGGTGTGGCTTGCTAAACTATTTAATGTGATCTTAAGTTCTAAGAAAATGCCCGATGATTGGAGGAAAAGTACTTTAGTTCCTATTTATAAAAATAAAGGAGATATTCAAAATTGTGCAAATTATAGAGGGATAAAGCTTATGAGTCACACTATGAAGTTATGGGAAAAGGTAATTGAACACAGGTTGAGATTAGAGACTGATATTACGGAGAATCAGTGTGGTTTCATGCCAGGTAGGTCTACAATGGAGGAGATTTATTTATTAAGGGGGTTAATGGAAAGGTACCGGACCAAAAGAAGAGATTTGCATTTGGTCTTCATTGATTTAGAAAAAGCATATGATCGAGTGCCAAGGGAGGTGCTTTGGAGAGCTTTAGAAAAGAAAGGTGTGCGCATGGCATATATCAAAGCAATAAAAGATATGTATGAAGGGGTAACTACTACTGTAAGAACGTCTGGGGGCGAAACAAAGGATTTTCCCATAAAGATTGGTCTACATCAGGGATCATCGAGTCCTTATTTATTTAATCTGGTAGTGGATGTTCTAACTAAGCCTATTCAAGATGAAATCCCTAAGTGCATGCTTTTTGCGGATGATATAGTTCTTATGGCGGAGTCAAGAGAAGAGATTAATTTTAAACTTGAGTTATGGAGAAGTACTTTAGAGTCGAAGGGTTTTCGTCTGAGTAGAAGTAAGACTGAATACATGCATTATAATTTTTCTAAGAGGCAAGTTAGAAGTAACTTGGAGGTCAGATTAGGAGATCAAGTTATTCCACAAATAGATAAGTTCAAATATTTGGGATCAATTATACAGAAAGATGGTGAAATTTTGGAGGATGTTAATCATAGAATCCAGGCTGGGTGGTTTAAATGGAGAAAGGCTACTGGGGTTATATGTAATCGGAAAGTACCAGATAAAGTAAAAGGAAAGTTTTATCGTACTGCTATAAGACCAGCAATGCTTTATGGAAGTGAATGTTGGGCTTTAAAAGGACAGCAAGAGCATAAAATTGGGGTAGCCGAAATGAGGATGTTGAGATGGATGTGTGGGCATACAAGAAAAGATAAGATTCGTAATGAACAAATACGGGGAAGAGTTGGAGTGGCACCTATTGAGGAGAAAATAGTGGAGAACCGTCTTAGGTGGTTTGGACACGTACAAAGAAGGCCAAGGGATGCGCCGGTGAGGAGGGTGGATCAAACGGATTGGAGTCCGGTTAAAAGGAGTCGAGGAAGGCCAAAGAAAACGCTTAACGAGGTCATTGAGCGGGATCTCCGGGTCAATAACCTATCTAAGGATTTAGTTTTTGACAGAGCACAATGGCGTCGTATGATCCATGTAGCCGACCCCATTTAATGGGAAAAGGCTTTGTTGTTGTTGTTGTTGTGATGCTAATAAAGCTACACAAATTTATCATTATAAATTGAATGTCAGTGATCTAGAGTTCTAGACACGCAATATCTTATATCAATTTGGTGCCCTGTTCTTTGTTATAGATCAGCTTTTTGTTTTTTCAGGTTTTTGACTGCTGGTTTGAGAGTGGATCCATGCCATATGCGTATATCCATTATCCTTTTGAGAATGTTGAGCTTTTTGAGAAGAACTTTCCTGGACATTTTGTGGCTGAAGGACTAGATCAAACTCGTGGATGGTCAGTTTCATCGTTCTATGTATTTTTGTTTTGTAAGAATGATATTACAGGACCAAAAGAGAGAATTAGTCCCATTTTAGTTAATTAATAGGGAGCTGATCAGTTCATTATTGTTGTGTCATATTTTTTTTGTTTCTAAATGGAACTTCAAGGATGTTTCGTTGTGGCTTAAGAATTGCTTGATTTTGAGACTTGATTGTGTTGGCTTGTATGCTGCTATTCAGGTTCTGCCCTTTATTTGTTGTTGCTTGGCAGATTAGAGGAAGTTACTTTAGACAATAATCTGTATTAGCAATAATAGAATTGTTTATCCCTGTTTGTGTATGATAAATTAATGAATTGCCTAAATTATTCATCTATCACAAATTTTTAAAGTCTGTGATGACGTACATAGCTCACCTTTCACGTTTTCTGAAGTGCCTTTTTTTTGTTTTTCTTTCTCATCTACCATTGAACCCTTCTCTCTTCCTTAAGTAAAGTTCATTGTATATTTTGATTTTCTTCTTTTCGTTGTGCAGGTTTTATACCCTTATGGTGTTGTCTACTGCCTTATTTGGGAAGCCTGCCTTTAGGAATTTGATTTGCAATGGACTTGTCCTTGCTGAAGATGGGAAAAAAATGAGTAAAAGCTTGAAAAATTATCCTTCACCAATGGAAGTCATTAATGATTATGGAGCAGTAAGATTGTCATGATCTCATTTTTGTTCCTCCCCCCATTAGTTTAATTATTTATTTGTCGTATTCCATGTAATGTCATTTTGTCAAAATTCATATTTTCCTGCTTTTCTAGGTAATGAGAAAGCAACTTCATTGTTGATTTGTTTTATCTTAAATGCTTTATCATGATATTTTCTCATCTCTTGTACAGGACGCATTGCGATTGTACCTTATAAACTCTCCTGTTGTACGTGCTGAGACTCTACGTTTCAAGAAGGAAGGGGTTTACGGAGTTGTCAGTATTGTCCAGCTGTTAATTAATTTTCGTTAAATTCTTTTGTTGTCTTTCATTTAATTTTATTTATATTGATTTTGCTTTATTCAATTCTACTTATTGACTGGCCTTTTATTTGTATTCTGTTGAACTGTCCCAGGTTAGAGATGTTTTCCTACCTTGGTATAATGCTTACAGGTTCCTTGTTCAAAATGCAAAGAGACTTGAAATTGAGGGGCTAGCACCTTTTGTACCCATTGATCAATCTACACTTCAAAGGTCATCTAATGTTCTTGATCACTGGATCAACTCAGCCACACAGAGTCTTGTTCATTTTGTCCGCCAAGAAATGGATGGTTACCGACTTTACACGGTCAGTTATATGTTTATGAAATTACTCTTTTCTTTGTTTCTGCCACATGCTGTGCGCTATAAAATATTGATGAATTTTATGTATTTAGACTTGAGGACGTGCCTGTGTAATGCATTTCATTACTGTTAAGCATGTGATGGTGCATTGTTTTATTGCCTGTGTTGTAAGATTTTAAAGCTGGGAATGAAGTTGGCACTAAATATGGACAGTTCATAGTTTCTTGATGATTCATGAATGTTGTTTTTTAAGGTAAAAGAATCAAGTACCACAAGTGAAAAAGATAACAAACTTAGGGGATAGGATAACTTGAAGGCATTCAAAATGCTGAAAAAAAGGAGAAAAAGAGCATTGGCCTGAAATAATGCATGGGCATTATTGACATTACGAAATTAATATTACAGAGCATTAACCAAATTAGGTTTCTCTCAGGAATGGATTGGATCTATTAGGAACATAACTTACTGTGGAAATGATTTTAAAATTTGTGTTGTAGGTATTTCATACAAGATATTTCTGCATGTTATTACTTCAGGACTTAAAGTAAATTATATTTGGCTAGTGAAAAGCTTATAATCTTTGTGCTATTAATTCTAGATTCACTATAGATTATATTCTATGAATTATATTTCGTCCATCAAAGAGCTTTGAGTAGCTAGGTCTGTTTCTTTTTCCAACCAATCTTCAGTTGCCATGAGCAAAATCGTTTTCATGTATGTGTGATTTGTTCCCCTGTTTATTATGTTTATCATGTTATGCTTTACCATTATATTGAAAATTCTTGTAGGTGGTTCCATATCTTCTCAAGTTTCTTGACAACCTTACGAATATATATGTGCGGTTCAACCGCAAGAGACTAAAAGGTCGCACTGGAGAAGATGACTGCCGGACAGCACTCTCGACTCTTTACAATGTATGTCTATGGTATCTTTTATCTTTATCATGGTAATAAATAGTCCAAGTGCTTCCTGTTGGGTACACGATAATTTTTGGCATTTAGATATTTCAATTGATAATTCCATAAACCAGATTTAAAATCATGTCAATTATGCTCAGGTTCTTTTGTTGGCCTGTAAAGTAATGGCTCCGTTTACACCCTTCTTCACTGAGGTACTCTATCAGAATATGCGGAAAGCCTGCAATGGATCTGAGGAAAGTATACATTATTGCAGTTTTCCTCGAGAGGAAGGAAAGGTATTTTCCAATGAACTAATTTATTTCAACTTTCCAAGTATTGAAACAAGAAAAAATTGTACTCCAAGTCTAGTTTAACAGCTACTAAAAAAGACTCAGGCCCATTTGGTCCTTTGGAAAGATATGAAATTGGAACAGGAAAGGGAATGAGAACAGGAAAAAGAATGGAAATAAGGTTTAAAAGTATGTTTGGTGTGGCAGAAAAATTGAATGGAATCATGACATGATTTTTGTTTGGTATGTGTGAAAAAAAAATGGAATGGAAGCTTTGAAGTATGAAAAGACAATATCATCTTCTTCCTCATATTTCTTCATTGGAAAATTTTTCAGAACATATCAAAGTAAAAAATTTTCTTGAATTCAAAGCCAGTAATCCAAGTAATTTAAGAGCAGTCAAAGAGATCTATAAATAAAGTCCAACTGAACAAGTCAAGAAAAATGGAACAACCCACACAGATCAAACCGATCCTAAATTTCACATCCCATTGCAGATTTGAAACCTAGATTTCAATCGTTGCATTCTTCATAGCTAGAAAAATGGAACATGAGATCGCCGCTATCCCATTTCATTGAACTTGGCAGACCATGATGTGGGGGTTGGGTTCATACCTTTAGTTGGTTTTTGACTTGATTTACCAATTTTTGTTTTGACTGATTTTGGTTGGCATTCTATACTGAACTGGGTTCCAATTCTCCAGTTTATTTGTTGAACCAGTGGGTTTGTTCTGGTTTTGAGAGCAACGGTATAAATGAACAGTTTAGTTGGATCATTTGTGGAACTATATAGGTTTTGCGGCTTCTTGTTCTGGCTTTAGCAGTCTTAGTTACACAAAAATCATCTCCTAAATGGCATTACCTCTGTTTTTTCTGCATGACTGTCATAGAGGGGGGAACGAATTGAACAAAGCGTTTCAAGGATGATGACTATAATTGATCTTGCTCGAAACATCCGTGAGCGTCATAACAAGCCTCTTAAAACCCCGCTTAGGTATGTCAATTTTCACACTTGCATGGATGTGTCTCTGTTGCACTCGCTGTGGCCAACTCCTCCCTCTCCCCCTCCTCAATACACATGCAGTATATCTTTATTTAAAGCAAGATACCTAATCATATTCCTGGTCACCACAGGGAAATGGTGATAGTCCATGCCGATGCTGATTTTCTCGAGGACATAGCTGGAAAGCTCAAAGAGGTATTGCTTTATATGTTTTGATTATCTATTTGGCTAGCACGTAGATGCTAGCATAATAAATACCCAAACAACATTTGCTTTCAAATGGTATGCCAAAAGAACTTTTTGGATGTTCAAAGCCCTATCCAAACATTCCCTTACTCTTCTAGCTTCCTGACTGAACTAAATTGGATTTTGAAATGTATTTATTCTTTATGTGCTGCAGTATGTCTTGGAGGAACTAAATGTACGATCACTTGTACCATGTAATGATGCTTTGAAGTATGCATCTTTACGTGCTGAACCTGATTTCAGGTAAGCATTTGTCATTGCTTCCTAGCAAGCCCATTTTCTTTGAGATAATTTTCTTAGTCATTATATTATGTTTTTTTTACTATGCAGCTTATTAGGCAAGCGACTGGGAAAATCTATGGGTGTTGTTGCCAAAGAGATTAAAGCAATGTCCCAGGAAAATATTTTGGCTTTTGAGAATAGTGGAGAAGTCATAATTGCAAATCACTGTTTGAAGCAGGCTGATATTAAGGTACCGATCTTATGGAACTAGTCATGATACCCTTTTTCCATCAATGCAGCCATTTAAATTGGTTTACGTTGTATATTGTAATGCCAACATGAAGGAAATTATGGCTTTCAAGGTAATTTGTTTCAAGAAGATCATTGGTAGGTATAGGAAATTTGTGGATAATCTCAGTTAAAATTGACCATGGGTTTAAGAATGTGTGATCTTGAATAATTTCTTTTGCAGCATTTTCTTTAGCTGTCAAGCTGTGCCCATATAAATTGATCATTAGATGTTGATTCAAGAATTTTAGGCATGTAAACTTTTAGTCTAGAAGCATCCAAGGAATCATGGGTTTCAGTTTTGTTTTTGCGGCCATATAGTAAGTTTGATCTGAAGTGGATGGAGACTATTAAAATGGTTTGTTGTGTCTTTTCTTTTCTTTTTATACAGGTTCTCCGTGATTTTAAACGTCCTGATGGCATGACAGAGAAGGAAATTGATGCAGCAGGGGATGGTTAGAATCTTTAATAATTACTGATGGTTTTTCCTGCATCTAAGAAAGCCCTGTTTTTGAAACTAGGCTAATTTGTAAGATGTAATGATCTGTGAAATATAATATTGATTTATCGTTGACCAACACAACTGTCTTTGTTCCAGGTGATGTTTTAGTGATACTGGATTTGCGTCCTGATGAGTCATTGTTTGAGGCTGGTGCTGCACGTGAGGTAAATGTCTACAGTATTTGCTTCATCTTCATACTCTTGACTTCATATCATTTTTCTTGACGAGTTTATTTGTAAATTGATGGGCCGCCTCTTGAATATTGCCGCATCTTGTTTGCTTGCATTACCCAAACTTTATTGGTATATATTAAAAGCCTGAGCTAGAGGAAACCTTGTGAGTCTGAACACGTATGGTTGGAAGGGGTTGATTTATTACATTAATGCGTGCTGCCCTCACTTCCTAATTAAGCTAAATTTCAGTTTGTCAGGTTTGTAGGTGTTTATCTTTATTTAGGTGGACCACGTTGCTTGTATCTCAATACATATAGCTAACCATCACTGTATTATAAATATGTCTAACTTAAGTCTCTAACTTAAGTCTCCCTTTATCAAGTCTTTCCAAAGAATTCTCTTCTTTTTAGTCTTTACATGGTATTGTTTCTTGTGAGGGAGAGAAAAGTAAGCCTTCAGTAACATTTTCTGTGGTGTTGGATGCCAATTTGGCAAATAGTGCTACTCATGCTAGCCTGCGGATTTGTTCTTTTGTATAGCAAAATCGTGGTGGGTTCAATTTTTTAGAGGTATTGTTTGTGCTTTGATGGTTTAAAATTATTGGCGGTTCACTTTAGGGTGCAATTAATAGCTGGGAG
The DNA here is from genome assembly GCA_037074615.1 of Leucaena leucocephala. NCBI lineage: Eukaryota > Viridiplantae > Streptophyta > Magnoliopsida > Fabales > Fabaceae > Leucaena > Leucaena leucocephala. Next base: position 555,360 of record CM073552.1, read on the forward strand.
GAGTTTTGAGATGCAGTATTATATTTGTGTTTTGGTGTTGAGTACTTAAGAAATGTTGAAATTGTGAGGGTCTTGGTCGTCCTTTCTGTTGTGGCAGATTGGCATTTTTGGTTGTTTTCTATTAGTGGTATTTCTAGTGAAATAACTATGAAAGATTTATTGATTGGTTTCCATGCAATTCTCACGTGCTAGAAGAAATTTATTGTACCGTCACAAAATACGCAAAAAAGGGTCTTCATTATATTTTTATCTTTATCCTGACTTAAGATTTCACCTTTATGACATTAGCCTAAAATATAATTAGAAGTATGCATTCATTGTCGGTGAAATTTTTCCATGCAGATTGTTAACAGAATTCAGAAGTTACGTAAGAGATCTGCTCTGGAACCCACGGACATGGTGGAGGTTTATTTTGAATCATTGGATGAAGATAAATCTGTTTCTCAAAGAGTTCTGCACTCACAGGTAGAGTTGGGAGATCAGTAACTCATTAGAACACTATGATTTTCCACTTTATATTACATATTTTTTTGGAAAACAAAACTTTGAGCAGAAAAACCTGGAAAACTAAACTCTAATCCCTAGTCCTGATATGAAACATGCAAACCGAGTTAACTAGGAAAAAAGTAATTAATTTATATCTCGAACTATCTTTTTTTGTTTTTTTACGTATAAATGGCCAACAATGGATAAAAAAATTATATATTCAGACTAGAGTTTTTAATGGGAGATTGAAAATTGAATTGCAGAAATAAAATTTAGAGTGAAATCCTTTAAAAATTGTAAACAATTATACCTCTTTACAGAAGTTGAAACAGAATATGAAGTCCTGAAGATTTATTTATTTTGTTGTGTACAGTGACAGCACTGGCTTTATTAAGTGCAACTTATTGGCTAGCATATAATTTTCACATGTCATCATTTGATCTGTTGTGATAACTTTTGCCTGATTTTTGTTTTTATCATAATGTTTGCAGGAATCCTATATCAGAGATGCTATTGGTTCTCCCTTGCTTCTTTATTCTATGATGCCTTCGCATGCTGTAAGTTGCTTGATGTTAGAACTAAAATTTGAGGATTTTTTCATTTAATCTGATTTTATTAACATCTATTATGTAAAAAATGGAACTTGCGCCATATGCTTTTTCTGCAATATTAAGGGCGGGTATTTGGTAGAAGAATAATATTTTCAAGCTGCCGTGGCTAATACCAAGTGCCCATGCTATTTAACAACCGTAGCTAAGGAAAAGAATGCACAAATGGGAACATTGGTTTAAATGGGCCCAAGGAAGAAGAACAGAACTTCGAATGCAGTGGGAGATATTCAAAGCAACCACAGAGAAAATGTTTCTATCTCTTCTGTGTTTATGCTAGCATGAAAGGATGGGAAAATGGGATTCAAAAATAAAACTTACCTACTTTCCCACGTCTTGCTCCTGCATATCCAGTAGGCAACTCCTACTTCTTTTCATATAGGGTATATTACACATATATACCCCACTCTCTTCCTTATTCTTACAATGGCCCCAATGTCTATTCGGTTTGGGTCTAATCCACTAAAGGTAGATTAGCCCATTTTCTAACATCTCCCATTCATATTTGGTAGATTAGATGTCATAGGTCCAATCTCATTCTCTTCCTTCTTTCACACTAGGTGCTTTGCCGTGACTGCGTAGGCATGACGTCTTCATTCAGACGTTTGTATTAGAAATCTCTTTTATAGAGACCAGCACAAAGCAATCCTTTAGTGCAGCTCGATCAAATAAGTTATAGTGCATTGAATGTCTAGAACTCACATAACAATGAAGCAGGGATTGATTTACTTGCTTTCCATTTGCGGTTCTTTAGCACATGTGGTATGAATCATATGTTACAGTGTTCCTCTTATCCTATAAGAGTGTACGTCGTTTTGATTCTATCAATCACACCGTACAGATTTAAGCCCAGATACTCATATAATCTAAACCCAAACTCTTCAATTCTATTCACATAATATGACGTAAATTTTAAAGAATTTGTTATCTGGCTACATGTTTTATGGATGTGGGTATCCATAGTTCGATCCATATCGATACTCACAGATCTCATCTCGATTTACTGCACTTTTTGAGCCAAGGCGACATTTATTGTGTTTCTTGTCGACCATATCAGCATTCTTGCTGTTTTATTGGTGAACACGTCTCATCTTTTAACGCTTCTCTAGCATCAAAGGCGGTTGCTCGTGTGAGAGAGCTAACCTTTTCAACCTGTACGACATACTAGACATTGTACACTTTCACTCAGACATATAAATAATAATAAATGACATGATATCATTAATGAAAACAAAATATTACATACAGTCTGCAACTTTATATTTTTCGCATGCCAATAGCTTTTACATGTTTCTCAAATGTTTCTTTGCCTATTGGCTTAATCAAGAGGTATGCAATCATACATTTGGTTGAAATGTATTGTACAGTTTTAATTTTTTGTGTTATATAATTCCTCACAAAGTTATACTTAATATCAATGTGTTTGGTCTTGCTGTGATACTTAGGGTCTTTGGTGTAGGCTATGGCTGCAGTGTTGTCATAGTGTATCAACACCGGATTGGTATTCTCATTCCTAAATCCTAGGAGTTCGATAAATCTCTTCCGCCAAACAACCTCTTGCGCTGCTGCAATGCATGCCACAAACTCAGCTTCAATAGAGGGTAAAGCAATGCACGTCTATTTCTTGCTACTCTAACATATGGCGTTATTAAGCAAGGTGTATCCTGAAGTCGATTTTCGTTTTTCTTTATCACCGCCTACATCAGCATCGGAATATCCGACTAAGTGCAGATCGCTTCCTTGATAACACAATGCATAGTTAGTGGTGCTCTTTAAGTATCTCAAGATCTTAATTACTTTCCAGTGTTTCTCACTGGGGTTAGACTGAAATCTGCTAACCAGTCCCACAGCATAACAAATATCTAATCTTGTACACATCATCGTATACATCAGGCTACCAACGGCACTAGCATATGGGACTCTTTCCATTTGGTTTTTGTCTAATTCAGTTTTAGGATACATGTTAGAACTTAAGGCCATTCTAGTGGCTACAGGGATATCAATAGGATTACAGTCACTCATATTGAATCGCTCAAGTATTTTTTTGATATAATTCTCTTGTGAAAGAGTGAAGATTCTCTTGGAGCGATTTCTTCGAATCTTGACTCTAAGTATGTATTCTGCTTCACCCATGTCTTTCATTTCGAAATTCGATGAAAGTCATTCTTTAATAGCTATCACCGAGTCAAGACTATTTTCGACTAAGAGTATGTCGTCTCCATATGAGGCTAATATTACAAAGTTATCCTCAAACCGTTTAATATAGACGTAGTGGTCTTCCTTTATCATCTAGAAGTCATATCAGGTTATCGCCTTGTGAAACCTCAAGTACCACTGTCTGGATGACTGTTCTAATCCATAAATTGATCTTTTGAGTTTACACTTATGTTCAAACCCTTTTTCAATGAAACTTATTGGTTGTTCCATATAGATTTTTTTATTCAAATCACCATTCAGGAATGTGGTTTTTATATTCATCTAATGTAACTTCAGGTTTAAATTGTTTACTATTATCAAAATAAGTCTTATAGAATTGAAGCGTAAAACAGGTGAAAAAGTTTCCTCATAATCTATACTTTCCTGTTATGTATATCTTTTTACAACCAATCGGGCTTTGAATTTGTCAATTGATCCATTTACCTTTCTCTTGATTTTGAGAACCTACTTGTTACTAATGACTTTACGTCCTTTTAGCAGATCAACTAATTCCCAAACTTAATTTTTCATCATTGAGTCTATTTCCTCTTTTATTGTTGTCTTCCATTCCTTCTTGGCAGGACCTACCAAGGCCTCATGAATAGTACGAGGTTTATCATCCCCTTCTCGAGTAACTAAGAGTGTTTTCTCTTCTATTTGGAAGCGTCTTTTTAGAACACTTTCCCTGTTACTCCTTCTGATCAGAGTAACTTGCTTATTTTTTCTCATTTATCTCGGTCTTTGTGTTAATCGTTCTTAGCTCCTACTCAGATTGACATATCTAGAAGATTCCGGTCTGTCAATTTGTTCAACATTGTCCTGTTCCTGAGTTTCATAAAGAGATACAATGCAGTCAACATCTCTCCTATTGAGAAATTTTGTTTCAATGAATATAGCATCTCTTGATTCTGTTTTAGTCACTGTCCTTTCTTCAATTTCACTTATTAACACATCCTTTTGAGGGTTCAGAGTGCCTTATGAAAATATATTTCTTTCTTCTAGGACCCAGTTTCTCATGTCTATGAGAAATGTCATGGATATAAGCCATCGAACCCCAAAGTCTAAGGGTACTTAGATCTAGTTGGCGTTTAGTCCATAACTCGAGGGGTGTGGAAGCGACTGACTTAGAGGGTACACGGTTAAGTATGAAGATTGACGTTGATAAAGCATTAACCCAACGTGAAACTGGAAGGTTTGCTTGAGCAATCATAGACCTAACTATGTCTAAAAGAGTTCTATTTCTTCTTTCGACAACCCCATTCTGTTGAGGTGTGCCAGGGATAGTTAGTTGCCTAATAATCTCTTTTTTTTCACAGAGCTGTTTGAATTGATCCAAAAGGTATTCACGACATCGATTAGTGAGTAATGCCTTGATTAATATGTCCTAGTCTAGCATTTTAGATGTTCATAGGATTATTCGAAGTAATAACAAAACAATCGTGAGTATTAAAATCATCAGTAAGATCTAAAATAAAGAACTTTTGAAATCGGAAAACTAAATCATAAAATATTGAGTTGCTATAAATGTTTGCAACTTTACCATGAAAGTTTATATTGAGCTTAAAGTCTAATAAGTAAATTATAGAAATTAAATTTCGTCGGATGTCAGGAGTATGAAGTATATCATGCAGCATGAAGGTCCTTCACCACGCAAAATAAGTTTGCAGGTGCCAATGTCTCAAACTTTGATCATTGTATTATTGCCAACGTAAAGCCACTTGTTTTGAAATGGCAACTGACAGTGTTCCACAAAAGATTATCGATCTCGACTTACGTGATATGTGGAGCCTGAGTCAATAATCCAAGAAAAAGAAACAGGTTCTGTCAAAAAAACATTAATGGAAACAAATGAGACATGTGAATTTATATAATTCATTGTTACCTTTTCACTTTCGGTCTGTTTAGAATAGTAACGTGCAAAATGTCCCATATTGTGGTAGGCAAAGCATTTGACCTTCTTTAGATCTGGCTTTTTCTTACCGCCTTTCTTTACATTCTTCTTGTATTGTTGCTTGCCTTTGTTGGGTGGAGGACCGCAATTTTTCTCATTTTTATAAAATTTCTTACCCTTTTTGAATTCAGGCTTTGACTAGGAAGGACCAGCACCTTCGGTCAAATAGGCTTGTCCAGTGGTCTTATAAGTCTCCATACGTTCATCCTATAGCTCCAAATGCTTAGCTACATCATTGAAAGTGATGATATTTTTATTATGGGTTAGATTAACTTTTATTTGCTCCCAATTAGCAGGGAGCGACCTGATGACAGTCTGCACTTGTTGCTCGTCAGATAGATTATGTCCAGCCTCCTTTAGCTCACGAATCATGTTGGACATCTCTCTTAGATGCTGCCTCATAGGATTATTTGATTTTAGATTATAGGTATCAAATTTAATCGTCAACCTTCTAAGTTTAGTCCTAGAGACTTTACCAACTTATCCTTTAAGACAATCCACATAGCTTATGTCGTTCTGTGTTTCAAACTCACATCAAATCATCAGCCATTGCACTCAGCAGTGTGATTCTTGCTATGCTATTCTTTCTTTTTCAGTACAGGTATGCTTCCTGGTCTCTCCTGCACTGGATCGTATTTTCAGCCTCAGACTCTACCATTTCTATTGTTAATGACTCAGTTGCATCCTGTTCTTCTAGAATATATTGGACTTTTCGATGCCAAATATCCCAGTTGTCTCGGTTGAGTTTTTGCCCCTTGTTTAATTCAGCAATAATGTTATTTGATGCCATTGTTCAATATCAATTTTGTGATAAACCTATCCCACATTAATTTATTGAACCATAAAATATTTAAGGGAATTTATATATATAGCATATGTAAAGTATACAAAGTCATGTATTTTTATCATTTTTATCAGAAAATAACATCACTAGACCCATGATCAGGAGAATACGTTTGTACTTCCCATCACATATGCACTAGCAACACCATCACTTCCTATCAAAATTAATATAAGCACTATTCTCATCAAATTTTGCTTTTAGAACTCATTATCTAACTGGCTCCTACTTATAATAATTATACATGAATCATAACTAAAATAAAGAAATAAAATGAAACATGTTTCTCTTACATATACGGCATGTAATAAATGATAAATCTTTACAAAGAAAGAGTAATAAAACATGTCTTTAATACAGCAAAGTAGTAGATATAAAATATAAATGTACATAATTTGATATGAGCATTACAGTATTCTAACATCGCTTTTCTTAGCTTCTTAAGCTTACGAGGTGGCTTGTGAAGGTTAGATACAAATTTTATTGTTTTAAGCCAATATATTTTGCTTATGGATCTTCGTCTAGGCTTGCCTTTAATCTTAGTTGCTCTTATATATTCCATTATGACTTTTAGGTAGAATTCAGTATTCTCCTTATCTGTCATGAATTCAATGTAATCGTCAATCACGCTATTAATGCGTTTTATATTTCAAAGTTTTACTGCATCTCTTTCAGCTATACTTATGGCCAACGCAGGGGTAAGAGGTTGATTCTCTTCTTCTCCTTCCTCAACTGGAGATTCATCGTGAAGAGTAGGCACCATTTTGGAGTTTGAGTTTGAAGAAACTATGAAATACTGCTTAGAAAGGGATTCGATGGGGAATAAAGCTTTCGACCTCGGTCCGTACTTATACATTACTTTTGGTTCCTCTTGTGGAACTTCCTCCATTAACTCCTATGAGTCTTCTTCAAAAAAATTATCAAGTTCTTATTTTGGATCCTCTTCAGGTTCCCCTTCGGGGTCCTCTTGAAGGTTCTCCTCTGAGTTATCGACATCATCCAAAAATGGGATGTCATCCTATAAGTTATATTCCAGGGATTCAGTGCTAGATAAGTCATTTTCACCTAAATAATAAAAATATTAATTATTATAATTTTTTGAAATTTTAAACACTAAAATTAACCAAAAAATACACTGAATATTCATAAATAGGTCTAGAATTTTTTCTAAAATTAGGCAAATTATATATTAAAATAAAGATCTTAATTTTAAGAATTTTTAGTACTATACCGCACATCAATCGGAGTTCCCACGTTCCCTCACGCAATCCAAGAAGAAAAAATAAAAACTGAACAAAGTCCATTCTTAGCCACTGGCGCGTGTATTATGGTTTATGGTGAGTTTGCTTTTGTTTATAGTTTAAATACATGCACCATACATATTATCACAAAATAAACACTTAAAATAGAAATGAGGACATGAACAGTGTATATCACTGTAAAATGAAAAATATCACAGAGGCGCAGCGGAAGCACAATAACTAGGCTCTGGATACCAATGTAAATGACTTCATCTAGCACTGAATCCCTGAGATATAGCTTACGTGATGATATCTCATTTCTGGATGATGTCAATAACCTAGAAGAGAACCTTCAGGAGGACTCCGAGGGGGAACCTGAAGAGGATTCAGAACAAGAACTTGATAAACTTTTTGAAGAAGACTCAGAGGAGTTAGTGGAGGAAGTTCTACAAGAGGAACTAAAAGTAATGTATGATTTCGGATCGAGGTCAGATACTTTATTCCCTGTCGAACTCTTTCCTGAGTAGTCTTTTATGGTTTCTTCAGACTTAAACTCTAAGACGATGCATACTTTTCACGATGAATCTCCAGTTGAGGACGGAAAGGAAGTGAACCAACATTTTACCCCTACTTTAGTCATGAGCATAGCTGAAAGAGATGCAGCCAAACTAACAAATATAAAAGGCATTAATTGCGTGATTGATGATTACATTGGATTCATAACAGATAAGAAGAATACTGAATTCTACCTAAAAATTATAATGGAGTATATAAGAACAAGTAAGGTTAGATGCAAGCTTAGATGAGGATCTATAAGCAAAATATATTGGCTTAAAATAATAGAATTTGTATCTAACCTTCATAAGTCGCCTCATAAGCTTAAGAAGTTTAGAAAAGCGATGTTAGAATACTGTAATGCTATATCAAATGATGTATATTTGTATTTGATCTCTACTATTTTTCATTTTATTTCTTTATCTTAGTTATGATTTATGTATAATTTTTATAAGTGGGAGCCTTTTAGATAATTAGTTCTAAAAGCAAAATTTGATGAGAATAATGCTTATATTAATTTTGATAGGAAGTGATGGCGTTGCTAGTGCATATGTGATCGAAAGTACAAACGTATTCTCCTGATCATGGATTTAGTGCTGTTATTTTCTGACAAAAATGATAAAAGTACATGACATTGTATACTTTACATGTGCTATATATATAAATTCACTTAAATGTTCTATGGTTCAATAAATTAATATGGGATAGGTTTGTCACAGAATCGATATTGAACAATAGCATCAAAGAACATTCTTGCTGAATTAAACAAGGGGAAAAAATTTGACGGGGACAATTGGGATATTTGACACCGAAAGGTCCATTATATTATAGAACAGGATGCAATTGAGCCATTAACAATGAAAATGGTAGAGCCTGAGGCTAAAAATACGGTCCAGGAAACATACCTGTACTGAAAAAGGAAGAATAGCATAGCAAGAATCATATTGCTGATTGCAATGGCTGATGATTTAATGTGAGTTTGAGACACAGAACGACACAAGCTATGTGAATTGCCTTAAATGATAAGTTTGGTGGAGTCTGCAGGACTAAGTTTAGAAGGTTGACGATTAAATTCGATACCTGTAAGCTAAAATTAAATAATCTTATGAGGCAACATCTAAGAGAGATGTCCAACATGATTTGTGAACTAAAGGAGGCTGGACATAATCTATCTGACGTGCAGCAAGTGCAGGCTGTCATCAGGTCGCTCCTTGCCAATTGGGAGCACATGAAAGTTAATCTGACCCATATTAAAAATATCATCACTTTCAATAATGTAGGTGAGCATTTGGAAGCTTATAAGGCCACTGGACAAGCCTATTTGATCGAAGTTGTTGGTCATTCCCAATCAAAGCTTGAATTCAAAAAGGGGAATAAATTTCAGAAAAATGGGAAGAAAGGCGGTTCTCTACCCAAGAAAGACAAGCAACAATACAAGAAGAATGGAAAGAAAGGCAGCAAGAAAAAGCTAGACTTAAAGAAAGTCAAATGATTTGCCTGCCACAATATGGGACATTTCGCACGTGATTGTTCTAAACAGACTGAGAGCGTAAGGTAACAATGAATTATGTGAATGCATATGTCTCTTTTTTTTCTAATACTATTTTTCTGACAGAATCTGTTTCCTTTTTTTGGATTATTGACTCAGGCTCTTCATACCACGTAAGTCGAGATCAATGATCTTTCGTGGAATATTGTGGGTTGCCGTTTCAAAGCAAGTAGCTTTACGTTGACAATAATGCCAGGATCGAGGTTCGAGGCATTGGCACCTGCAAAATTATTTTGCGTGGTGGAAAGACCTTAATGTTTTATGATGTGCTTCATGCTCTTGACATCTGACTGAATTTTAGTCTGTACGGTGTGATTGATAGAATCAAAATGACGTACACTTTTATAGGATAAGAGGAACACTGTAACATGTGATTCATACCACATGTGCTAAAGAACCGCAAATGGAAAGTAAGTGAATCAATCCCTGCTTCATTATTGTGTGAGTTCCTAAAAGGTATAATCCTTTTATTAATGTCCTTTGACTTTGACAGTATTATGGATGTATGTTTCAGCAATTGCTACTTTAGTATATGTCCTATAGTCAAATTATACCGAACTAAAAATATTATGTTAGGAAAGTGGTTGATTCATATCAAATTGATATATGGGCAAAAGAAAGATTGCCAGAATATATGCATCCATGCTGGTGTATGTGACCAATCCCTTGTGATATTATTTTGTTAATTTCATAAGTGTGGATACTATACATAAGTGGAGGCTATCTGAGTTATATGCTGACTCAAGAGGGATTAGATTAGCCATAAGAAAAGTGTATAAGGGTAAATCTATGGTATTCAATGCACTATAACTTACTTGATCAAGCTACACTAAAAGGTTGCTTTGTGCTGGTCTTTATAAAAGGGATTTCTAGTACAAACGCCTGAATAGAGACGTCATGCCTACGCGGTCACGGCAAAGCATTTAGTATGATTTAATCAACTAAATATGAGTGAGAGATGTTGGAAAGTGAGTTGATCCACCTTTGGTGGATTAGATCCAAACTCAATAGGCATTGAGGCTTTTGTGAGAATAAAGGAGAGAGTGGGGTATATATGTGTAATATATCCTATATAAAAAGAAGTGGGAGTTGCCCACTGGATATGCAGGAGCAGGAAGTGGGTAAGTTTTATTTTTGAATTCCATTTTCCCCTCCTTTTATGCGAGCATAAACACATAAGAGAGAGAAGCATTTTCTCTGTGGTTGCTTTGAATATTCCCCTCTGCGTTTGAAGCTCTGATCTTCTTTCTTGGGTGTCATTGAGCCTTGGGTAGGATGCTAGTGGTTGCTGTTCAAGCAACAGTTGTGGTTCATGTTTCAAAAACCATAGTTATCATAGACCCAACAATAACATGGAAAGTGGTTTGTGGATGGATGGTGTAATAGCGATTAAAATTCTTGTTAAACTGAATTTTATACATTTTTTAATCGTGGATGATTTTATATTTTGTTAGTAATCATGATAGAAAGCCCTGGGTGAACTTCTGTGAGAGTTGATTCTTTTTATGGTATGTCTAGCACGGAAACATTAAACGGATAGGAAAGCTGCGGATAAAATTGTGATGTGCCTAGCTTAAAAATCCAGCTAAACTGACGGGAAACAAAGCTACGTTATACGGGCCTTAGGTTCAGACCATGCCATTTTGACGTTCTTTTTGCATTCTGCAGGTGGTTCTGGGTGAAGAGAAGTTCTATGGGATTTCCAGCATGTCATTCGGTATCACCTTGGCAAGACCTGCTCTGATGTTTAATTCAGAAGCCATTGTCTCACTTTTTGCAGGTTTGTATCCCTATCTGTCATTCCTCTTTCATCCTGGTTTTGCTCCGACTCGTTTTTTATGTACTTCTAAATGTCTACAGGTGAAGCAAAATTCGGACATAATCTGCAAACATACCTTTTATCAAGAGATCATTCAAATTTGAAGATCGAGTTTCAAGAAGGAAATGGAAAGGTCTGTTCAGGCTTAACCGTTCCCTTCGTTTTCCAATAGGGGAAGCTACAAAGTTGATACATATTTTATGTATAACCAAAAACCTTGAACCTTGACTTGGGATAACCTTAACACTCAAAGCAACCTTTATTTTGAGTTTGACATACTCAAATCTAGATCAGATTAGGTGAAAATACCGAATATTACATGTGAAATGCTCTGATTTGTGTATCTTATGGTTGTAGAAAATGGTTGACTCAATTGAAAAGCAACCTGCTGTAGAAGTGGTTCTTGGGAAGCATGTGTTTCTTACCGTGGGAGACTTCTCTCAGGCTGCCAAATCGTAGATTGGATCTTATGACCTTTCGAGAAAGTTGATGTGCAAAACAGAATATACCAGCTTCCTGATTTTGATATGCGGGAAGTTAATTAATTTTGATACGGTATACATGGTGGAAGGATCATTATGTTGTAAAGCACTTTCCTGTAATATATTGCCAATTCTTTTGTAATTTAACTTTCCTGTTGTTACTAATTTTCTGTATCAACTTCTTGTAGGAAATAGTAATTTTTTTAGCAAAGGACTTATATCTAACGTAAAAACTATTTATCTAATTTCGGCACTTTTAAGCCATCCCACCCCAATTACATTTTATACTTAAAAAAAAACTTCCAAACACTACCTTAAAACCTTTTTCTAACGAGAAAAATAGCCAACAAAGAAACGGGCCACAAACGTTTAAATGGGTCAATATTAAGAATTGAAATAAATATTTTCTCAAGACTTATTGGTATTTCGAACTTAAATGAAATTAATTCCCCCACTAGTGTCTTATAAGAAATTTTGTCTATGAGTGTTTTATTATTGAAAATTTAGAGAATTACAATAAAATACAGTGAAATAAAATATTATAAATTAAAGATGGTAAAGGGAAGGGAGAGATCTTAGAAAGCTATAAGTGAAAAAAATATTTAGTTCTATATAAGAGTTGTAGGGAGTTTTATAATGACTAAGAGTCCTCATTATCCATAAGAGCTGAAGGGTTGGATATAAAGAAAAATAATTTTCATATTATTATATATAAAATTACTTCGGTGCCCCTAGTTTTTAATTGATTCCACCCCTAACCTCTTTCTCCCGTCGCTTGAGACCTCACAGTTCACGGACTCGCTCCAAGCCTTCAACGTGGCTTCAGTCTTTCAGTCTCTTTCGCCATCACCAAAACCCACTCTCATTCGGCAGCTTCACTCTCTTCTAATCGGCGCCTCGCTCACCTCCACCCTCGTCTGTGACTCTTGCTCTCCGGCTCCTCTTCAGACGGTCGCATTCCCGCTGGCAGACGACGTCACTTAACTCCATCAGCTCTCATTCTATCAGGGTTAAGACGGCCTCCGTGCGCACAAAGGCAGAAATCTCACTTAATCTCCGTCTTGTCTCACTTCCTTAGATCTTCGATCGTGTAAGCTTGATCTGCTTCCTCTCTACTTTTACTGGGTTCTGTTTTCTGTTTTCTGCTGCAATGTCTCTAGCTGAAGAGAGGCGCATTTTATATATGCTCGTACGGAACGTGCATACAAAGAAGGGAAAATGGCACAAAAAGAATAACAATATAAACATGCCACTATGTAAGAATAAACAACTAATATTCTAACCTGTCTTTATACATTTGCATTTCGATTAAGTTTTCTCAGAATACATGAACACCCAAGAAGTACACTGCAATGGACTCGAGCTGAAAACCACTTCATTTCTCCAGCTTTACGTCCTTCACCGGAGAACAATTCTTTTACTCTTTTTGTTTTTCCCTTTATAGATTCTACTACCTTTCTAACTCAATCTTTTCCAGATATATTGATTTATAGGATAAACTGAAATGGAGCAGAGGTTGGCTAATTCTTTGCATTTGACAATAAATGAAAAGAAGTTCATTGAAACAGCTCTGAATTCGGAGCTTCGAGATGGTCGTCGTCCCTTCGACTACCGCAAGCTCATTATCAAGTTTCGCAGGCAATTAAGTTTCTTTCCTATTGCACACTCTGCTCTGTTCAAAGCTGGTCATTCCCCCCCCCCCCTCCTCCCCCGGGTCTTTTTCATGCTGCTAAATGCTTTTGCGCGTTGCTGCAGAGAGGATGGTTCATCTGAGGTGCAACTAGGGCAGACTCATGTGATGGCTTTTGTAACATGTCAGTTAGTTCAGCCTTACAGAGACAGGCCCAATGAAGGCACACTTTCAATCTACACAGAGTTCTCTCCCATGGCTGATCCTTCATATGAGCTAGGTCGTCCAGGAGAATTTGCTGTTGAGTTAGGGCGAATTATAGACCGTGGTTTAAGGTGATTTTGATTTTCTTAGTTTCTCACCTTTTGTTTTTAAATATATCTAGTGTAATTTCATTTGCAAATTGTGTAAGGATGAATTGTTTTAGATGGTAGTCTTGTAAATGAATAAGATAGCGTTTTGTTCTAATTTTGTTGGCGTGGAAGCTTATGTGGAGAAATAAGCTTATCTTCTCTGTAAATTATAAACCTTTGGCTGTTCTGCTTATTGTTTACATAAATTTTTCTAAATATTCAATGTGAATGTACAGGGAAAGCAGAGCTGTTGACACATAATCACCGTGTGTTCTTTCTGGGAAGCTGGTGTGGGCCATTCGAATTGATATCCATATATTAGACAATGGAGGGTGAGCTATAGTTTAATTTTCTTTGTATACTGTCAGTTTTTTCTCCCCTTTTTTCTTATTTTACAAGCTAGGTTAACTGAATCAGCTCAGCTTTTATTTCCAACTGTTTGGAGATATTAATGCTAAATATTACAATTCTTTTTGCTGGGAACAGAAACCTTGTTGATGCTGCCAACATTGCTGCTTTGGCTGCTCTCTTGACATTTCGGAGGCCTGAATGCACATTAGGAGAGGATGGTCAGCGAGTTGTTGTACATCCACCCGAGGTTGGCTTTATTTTAAGAATAAACATTCTAGGAAAATACAACAACTTTCCCTTTTTTATGTTATTTTGATCCCTTTACTGTATTAATGAGCACTAATTGACAGGCTCGGGAGCCAATTTCTTTGATTATACATCATCTTCCTATTGCTGTGGCCTTTGGCTTTTTCAGTAATGAGAATATTATGGTATAATATTTTTTCCTCAATTATTTATGCATCTCTTGAGGCTCACTTATTATACAAGATTCTATCTAATTTTAAATGGCCCTTTCTAGGTGATAGACCCAACTCACCATGAAGAGTCCGTTATGACTGGGAGAATAACTGCCACAGAGAATGCTAATGGGGATGTTTGTGCTGTTCAAAAGGCTGGAGGGGAAGGAATCTTTCATATTAAGTATAAACTTCCTGAGATTTTAAATTTCTTTATTAATTAGGAAACTTTTTTTTTTATCATTGGATCTCTATATATCTTATATCGTAAGTTACATTAAAGTAAAAAAAAAAAGTTTAAAAAATATCTTTATATGCGTACAGGGGGCAAGATTTTTTTATTGAGGATATTTCATACAAAAAATTTATTCATCTAAGTGTTTGTTTACTTCAAAATAAATTAACATATAAAAATAAAGATATATAATCAAAAATATCCTCATATGAAAAGTAACTAATTTATTTGTTTGGGGAAGAGAGGTAATTTGGTATAGTTTGGCCAAAAAGAAATAAAATAAGAAGAATAAAAAAGGAGGGGAAGAAAAAGAAAAGAAGGATGTGGTTCTGGTGTGGGCTGAAGTCTCCACATGGGATAGGATAATGGGTATTTTGTCCACATTCCCAATCCCATTTGATCTAATGATATATTTTCTGTGAACGAAATTTGTTTCTAATGCAAATTATTATGAGGATAATTTTTTTTTTAGGAATCGAAATAAAAATTTTAAAAAATCTAATAAGGTTTTACACCAATAAACTAACTCTATAGTAGTTATTACAGGGATATATTGTACACATCATTATTTAAACTCCTAAACTCTGCTTTTTTTATTATTGTTAATAGGGATAGTTAAAATTGTAGAGAAATCACTATAAAATTCTAAGAAATAAATATAATAATTAAAAAATTATAATAAGTTAGCAGTATGTAATGTTTAGTTTTAGTTTAGAAAATAATAATAAGTTTATGATCCAGATTTTTTAATTATTATATATTTTTTTAATAACTCAGTAATTTTATCTAAAATTTATAAACAAATATAAATAAATAACTCCTAAAATGGATTGGCGTTGATGTTTCTAATAGGGTAATTATGGGCTGGGCAGGGCAGCTCTCTGCTCAAAAAAGTATAGGCTATATTTTGCAGCCCAATGCCTGGCCTGCACGATAAAACCCCTAACCATTTTGGGTTAGGTATAGGCGGGTTGGGCATGTCCAAGTTTTGATGCAATGCTCATGTTGTGAAAAAAAATCTGCAATTATGAACTTCTAAAAGAATATCATATTCATATGTCTTCAAGATTTAAATAATATCCATAATTCACTAAGAATAAAGCAACAAAAAGATAATAATTAAAGTTTTAAAATCTATTGCATATAAAAAAAAACCTGAAGTCTAAATAATTTGTAATTGTAACTTTGTATCAATCTCCCCAATGTTGACAAAAATTAAGCATATGAAAAAAATAAAATAAAATAAACAATTATAATCTATAATGTAATCATATGATAATTAGCAAAGTTAAAAAAAGAAAAAAATTAATATAGTTATAATATTAAAATATACAATTTACCTATTTAACTACTCATATTTTTAAAATGACTCTCTAGTTATCAGTAGCTATCATATTCTTCTTTCTAAGTGTAGCATTTAAAGAAAAAAAATAAAAAAAAATAAAATGAAAGGGTGCGCAAGGGTAGGGCAGGGCAGCCCCTACCCGGTGCCTAGCCTAAAAAAAATATGGGCTATATTTTATAATTCGATGCCCAACCCTACCCTATATTTATAATGCTGGGTAGGGCTATTTTATCGAAATCGGGTGGGCATATAGAATTGCAGGTTTTATTAACACCCCTAGTTCCTGATTCGCATTCTGCTCCGACTCTCTTTTTGAAATTTGGACAAAATGGATTTAAGGTCAAGAAATATTTAGTTGAAAAGACTAAAAAATATTTTTTAAATTATAAAATTTTAAAAAGAGTAATTAAATATATAAAAAAAGTGATTAATCATAACTTGTTATGAATATTAGAATATAGATGTCCATCTCTATCTCCCTCTACCTCTTCAAATTCCCTAGTTCATTATTCCTCCATTAATTACTAGACTCTTCATTACTCCTTCATTAATTACTAGACTCTTCATTATTCCTCATTAATTACTAAACTCTTCATTACTCCTCCATTAATTACTAGACTCTTCATTACTCCTTCATTAATTACTAGACTCTTCATCTTCAACTTCTATGCCTATAAATAGGGCATTCCATTTGTATTGTAAAGGGAAGGAGAAAGAATATAATATATACTTCTCTCATTTTCTTGTCTCCATCTTTTCTCTCTTTCTAATCTTATTGCTAGTTTTATAACACGTTATCAGCACGACTACTCTAGCCAACTGATATTATTGTAAAATCTATCATCACAAGGTGAGCTTTTATATTACTTTCTTGTTGAATTATAGTTTCCATATTTTACTCAGTATAGTCAATTTTTGTGCCTATAATGATTTGTTTATCGATGAAAATTCTTCTTGCGATGTTGCACATATGATCAATGGCTAAATATGAAGGCAGTTTGCACTTCCTCTTTGATCAGTAAACATGGACATTTGCTTGAGCTTCATGCTCATGAATCTCAAATTTTCTGATTGCATTCTTAAAAAATTGCATGTAGTAGGAACCTTACATTACTGTTGTGACCCTTGATTAGTTTTATTGGCTATTTTCTTAAGACTATTTGAATATGAATCTTAATGAAAAGCTTCTTCTAAACTTTTGGTTTGTGGCTTAATAATTATGTCTTGGGAATAATTTGTAAGATTCTTTCCATTCAACTTTTATTACATTTTATGATAGTATCATCATGTCGAATCTTATAAAACTTGAGTTTGTGGCTCTTGACATTATTGGAAAGAATTATCTCGATTATTTTATAATTCTGCACTATTCAGAATTAGTTCTCAACTGAAACTATGTGGAGAGAAATTTACTGATGATGACATGTTAGAAAGAACATTCTCCACATTTCATGCATCCAATGTGCTCTTGCAATAATAATATCGTGAAAAAGGTTTCAAAAAGTATTTTGAACTGATTTCTTGCGTTTTGGTGGTTGAACAAAATAATGAGCTTTTAATGAAAAATCATGAATCCCGTCCAACTGGCTCTACTGCATTCCCAGAAGTGAATGTAGTAACAAATGAATCATCCCGTGGTCGGGGATATGGACGTGGACGTGGCTATATACGAGGCCGTGGTCAATGTGGTCGTGGTCGTGATTCCCACTCAAGGTGGGCAAACAATGATGATAACCACAAAAAGAAAACTAGTGGAAAGGATAATTATATTGAAAATTTATATCATCCTTATGGTGGAAAAGGTCATTGGGCTCGTACTTGTCGTACACCAAGACATTTGGTTGAATTATACCAAGAATCGCTCAAAGGAAAAATAAAAATAAAGGCAAAGAGCCAAAGATAGAAACAAATTTTGTTGGAAAAGAAAGCGATTCTGATTATGGCAACATGGATGTGACTCATTTAGATGTTGCTGATTTTTTTTGCCGATCCTAACGGAAGAATTGATCACCTAATTGGTGATGGGAGTGTCCAAAAAAAAAAATAAGCTAAACTTTTATGATTATGTGTGTTTTCTTTTTGCTATAATAAAGTTATTTTCTTTTATGATTATATTTGCTAATATATTTTTATTATAGTCATATGTGTTATTTTCTTATATATTATTTTGGAAGTATAAAGATGATTAAGGGGTTTGGAAGAGCTAATATATTGTTACCTGGAGGAACACAATTATACATTGATAGTGCATTTTATTCCTCCAAATCTAACAGGAATTTGTTGAGTTTCAAGGATATCCGTAGAAATGGATACCATATTGAAACAACAAATAGAGAAAACCAGGAATATCTCGTTATCACAGATATGATTTCTGGTAAAAAATGCACACTGAAAAAGTTCCCTGCTCTTTCTTCTGGAATGTACTACACATTTATTAGTACAATTGAAACACATGCTATTGCAAACCAGAAGTTTGCAAGTGAGAATAAATTTAATAGTTGGCATGATCGGTTAGGCCATCGTGGGATAATAATGATGCGAAGAATAATTGAGAATTCATGTGGACATTCGTTGAGAAGAGAATCAATTCCGCAATCCCATATTTTCTCATGTGCTGCATGTTTTGAAGGGAAACTAATTATTAGATCATCATCGATAAAAAAAAGAAAGTGAGTCTCTCACTTTTCTAGAACGTATACAGGGAGATATTTGTGGGCCGATTTACCCACCATGTGGACCATTTAGATATTGTATGGTTCTAATTGATGCATCAACAAAATGGTCACATGTTTACTTATTATCTTCTCGTAACCTGGTGTTTACGAGATTACTTGCTCAACTAATTAGATTGAGAGCATATTTTTCAGATTATCCTATTAAGAAAATACGTCTAGATAATGCTGGTGAATTTACTTCACAAGCTTTCAATGAGTATTGTATGTCTCTGGGAATCAATGTTGAACATCCTGTAGCACATGTTCATACACAAAATGGTCTTGCAGAATCATTAATTAAATGTTTGCAGTTGATTGCAAGACCATTGCTTATGAAATCAAATCTCCCAATATATACTTGGGGACATGCAAGTGTACATGCAGCGATGTTAATTCGTATCAGGCCAACTAGTTATCTTAAGGTCTCCCCTTTACAAATGGTTTTTGGTCAGGAACCAAATATTTCCCATATAAGGAATTTTGAATGTGCGGTATATGTTCCGATTGCTCCACCACAACGTACTAAAATGGGTTCTCAAAGAAGGATGGGAATATATGTTGGATATGAATCTCCTTCTATAATAAAATATTTAGAGCCAACAACAGGAGATTTATTTACGGCTCGATTTGCTGATTGTCATTTTGACGAATCAAATTTTCCAACATTAGGGGGAGAAAATAAACAGCTGGAAAATAAAGTTAGTTGGAATGAATTATCATTATCTCATCTTGATCCTCGTACAAAACAATGTGAGCTAGAAGTTCAAAAGATAATTCATTTATAGAGTTTAGCCAATCAATTGCCAGACACATTCACTGACCCCAAGAAAGTGACCAAGTCACATGTTCCAGCTGCAAATGCTCCTATCAGAATTGATGTCCCTATTGGACAATCTAATAGATCAAAAGCACGCTTGAAGCGTGGCAGGCCCATCGGTTCCAAAGATAAAAATTCTCGAAAAAGAAAAGGAGCTATAAATATAGATGGTCAGGTCGAGGATATTCAACAAAATTTAATGACTCCAGAAGAGTCCTTTGACAACACTAATGTCTCAATTTTGAGAGACATTCAGGTACCTGAAATATATGAAAATAATGAGATCTCAATAAATTATGTTGTCAATAGAATACGATGGGATCGAAATAAAGTCAACGTTGACGATATTTTTGCATATAATATAGCGCTTGATGTAATAAAAGATGATGAGGATCATGAACCAAGATCTATTAGCGAATGCAAACAAAGATGATTGGTCAAAATGGAAAGACGCAATTGAGGCTGAATTAAAATCATTAGAAAAACGAAAAGTTTTTGGCAATGTGGTTCTTACACCTGAAGATGTAAAACCAGTTGGATATAAATGGGTTTTTGTGAGAAAACGAAATGAAAATGGTGAAGTAGTAAGATATAAAGCACGACTTGTTGATTTACACAAAAACCTGGTATTGATTTTATAGAAACATACTCACCAGTGGTGGATGCAACTACTTTTCGATATCTAATTAGTCTGGCAGTAAAAGAATGCCTCGATTTACGTCTAATAGATGTTGTTACAGCCTATTTGTATGGCTCACTTGACAATGACATTTATATGAGTCTCCCTGATGGATTTGAGTTACCAAAATTATATAATTCAAGTTCTCGAGAACGGTACTCAATTAAGTTAAATAAGTCTTTATATGGATTAAAGCAATCAGGGCGCATGTGGTATAATCAACTTAGTGAATATCTATTGAAAGAAGGATATAAGAATGATCAGATATGTCCATACATTTTTATAAAAAGATCTGAAAATGAATTTGCTATAATTGCTATTTATGTCGATGACATAAATATCATTGGAACTCCTGAAGAGATTTCCAAAGCGGTGAATTGCTTAAAGAAAGAGTTTGAAACGAAGGACCTGGGAAGAACAAAATTTTGCCTTGGACTACAAATTGAACATCTGAAAAATGGGATCTTCGTGTGTCAAGAAACTTACACGAGAAAAGTCTTAAAACGTTTTTATATGGATAAATCACATCTATTATGCACTCCGATGATTGTAAGATCTCTGGAGAAAGATAAAGATCCCTTTAGATCTCAAGAAGGTGATGAAGAACTACTTGGCCCAGAAGTGCCTTATCTTAGTGCAATTGGTGCGCTTATGTATATTGCTAGTCACGCACGACCAGATATATCATTTGCTGTTAACTTATTAGCAAGATATAGTTCTTCACCAACAGGAAGACATTGGAATGGGGTTAAGCACATTCTTCGTTACTTGAATGGTACTATGGATATGGGATTCAAATGAACATAAGACTGACTTTGTCGGATATGCTGATGCTGGATTTCAGTCTGATCCACATGTTGGTAGATCGCAAACAGGCTATTTGTTCACATGTAATGGTACAGCTATTTCATGGCGATCAATGAAACAAACCATATCAGCCACATCATCTAATCATGCAGAAATAATAGCGATACATGAAGCAAGTCGAGAATGTGTATGGTTAAGATTGATAATACATCATATACGTACTACTTGTGGACTGTCATCTAGTAAAATGATCCCAACAGTTCTATATGAAGATAATGCTGCATGTATTACCCAACTAAAAGAAGGGTACATCAAAGGAGACAGGTATTTCTCCAAAATTCTTTTTCACACATGATCTTCAAAAGAATTGTGAGATTGATATCCAGCAAATCCGGTCTAAAGAAAATCTAGCAGATTTGTTCACCAAGTCACTTCCAGCAACAATACTTGAGAAGCTCATACATGATATCGGACTTCGCAGATTCAGAGATATCAATTGATGCTACAAAAAGGGGAAGTCGATACACGCTGTACTCTTTTTCCCTTGTCTGAGGTTTTGTCCCACTGGGTTTTCCTAGCAAGGTTTTTAATGAGGCAGCTCTGTAAGTGTATCAATTAATTGTGTACTCTTTTTCTTTTACTAGGTTTTTATCCCACAGGGTTTTTCCTAGTTAAAGTTTTTTAATGAGGCACATTATTAAAGAATGGACATCTAAGGGGGATTGTTATGAATATTAGAATATAGATGTCCATCTCTATCTCCCTCTACCTCTTCAAATTCCCTAGTTCATTATTCCTCCATTAATTACTAGACTCTTCATTACTCCTTCATTAATTACTAGACTCTTCATTATTCCTCATTAATTACTAAACTCTTCATTACTCCTCCATTAATTACTAGACTCTTCATTACTCCTTCATTAATTACTAGACTCTTCATCTTCAACTTCTATGCCTATAAATAGGGCATTCCATTTGTATTGTAAAGGGAAGGAGAAAGAATATAATATATACTTCTCTCATTTTCTTGTCTCCATCTTTTCTCTCTTTCTAATCTTATTGCTAGTTTTATAACATAACTATTAATCTATCTTTTTAAAATTAAAAAAAAAGACGAAATTCTCGTAAGTTATATAATTCGAAAACAAAACGCGATTGAGAATTTGAAGCTTTGATCAATAAGAAGAAATCAGCTATCAGATCTAAAATCCACAAATCGTTTTTTCTTTTCTCTCCTTCTTTTCCCTAGTTTTCCTGTATGTCGTTTTGATAATTACACACACCAAACTGAAGATCAGATATGCATTCTTTTTCTCATATTCTAAATGTCTCTCTATCCATCAACTGTTTAGAGGGAAGAGATCATCACGTGCAAGATGCTCCTAGAAAGTTAGCTGATCAAACATACCTAATACTATATGTAACCAATTTATGGTCAATATTATTGTAAGGATAGTTTAGAAAATTTTTAAATAAACAGTAATATTTATCCATAAATGATTTTAGGTAAAATTATAGTTTAAAATTACGATTTTGAATAAACTACTAAAATTAGCTTTTAGAACAGTAAAAAAACTTATATACTATCCAATTACTATTTTACCCCTACTTTTTCTTACACCCTCTCTCCTCTCTCCTCTCTCCTCTCTTATCTCTCTTCTCCACCCTCTCTCCTCTCTCCTCTCTTATCTCTCTTCTCCACCCTATCTCCTCTCTCTTCTCTATACTCTCTCCTCTCTTCTCTTTTTTCTCTCCCCTCTCTCCTATCTCCTACTTTTAATCAAATCATATCCTTTTTAGTAATTTACTAATATGAAAAAGTGATTCTGCTACTAATTATCTAAATATCTCTATTTTCAAAATCTATTCTCTAAAATCTATTCTTCCTAAAATTTATTCTCCAAAAACTAATCAAACGGACTCTACGTGTTGTTATTAATGAAAACTAAGATCGAAGGTTATTGACTTTAATTTTAAACAAAAATTGTCAATTGTATTATACGAGTAGTATTTGACCAAAGTATTTATTTATAATAAAATTATTAAATAGAATAATAAATATTTTTACTATAATAATTAAAGTTATTAAAAAAATTATCAATCTCATTACACGATTAATAATTGATTTAAATAATTATTTATAACTAAATTATTAAATAAAATAATAAATATTTTTACTCTTTTATTATAAAAATTATCAATTTTATTACTCGAATAGTAATTAAATTAAGTAATTATTTATAATTAAATTATTAAATAAAATAACAAATAAAGTTATAATCCACCGTCAGTATTATATTAATATCTAAAATGCTTCCCGCCATGCGCTTGGGCGTGGACGTGGCCGCCAATAATCTCCATCCTCATAATCCTGAGCATTCTTCCATACGCAAACATTCTCTACTCTCTCTCTCAAATTTCCCTTGTCTTCTTCCTGGTTCTCTCGTGATCCAACTCAGCATCCTCCTTCCTTATCATCCCAGATTCAGATCTAGCTCTTCCTCTTTCTTCCATTTTCACATTCTCCTTCCTTACTCATCACCCTGTTTCATTCACTTTCTTCTTTCCCTTCCCCCACAATCCTCTGTTTTCTTCTCCAATTCCAACTCCACTCTTCATTAACACCCTGAAACACCCTTTGCTTAAACTATAGCTCTCTAAATTGATTTTGATTCTCCATAACTCAAGCGTCTATTGATTTTGTTTGATCGTCATTCCTTCATTTCTCTCATCATCTACTTTTGCTTTACTTTCATAACCGTCACTCCCATTTGCTGAATTGTTATTGACTTTACTGATTTGTTTTCTCGATAATCTAACTCTTAACAGACATCATGGCTTCACCGCCATTAAAACCAGTGCTTCAGAAACCGCCAGGTTACAAGGACCCGAACAATCCGCACCAACCAAAACCGAGACCGCCGTTAGCTCGAAAACCCGTTCTCCCAGTCTACCTTCGGTCCAAGAAGCAGAGCCGCCGACGCTGTTGCCGGAAGTGCTACTGCGTCCTTTGCGTCTTCATCATCATCCTCATCGTGGCTCTCATCGTCGCTGCCTCGCTTATATACGTCGTCTACGACCCGCAACTGCCGGTTTTCCACCTCCAATCCTTCCGAGTTCCCAGGTTGAACGTCACCGAGAAGCCCGACGGCACGTACCTCGACGCCCTCACGGTGACGAGGGTGGAAGTGAAGAACCCAAACAGCAAAATCCAGTGGTATTTCGGCGAGACGAGCTTCGGGATTTCGACGGACTATGGGAATGTGAATCTCGGGGGGGAGACGATTCCCGGGTTCTCGATTAAAGAGAAGGAGGTGACGCTTCTGAAGGCGGAGACGAGCGTGAAGGATCAGATTTTGGAGGATAATAAGGGGAAGAATCTCAAGGGGAAGTTTCGAAGCAGAGAGTTCGTGCCCAGTGTGGAGGTTCGAACCAGAGTAGGGATGGGTGTGAAGAGCTTGAAGATAGGAACTGTGGGGATCACTGTGGTGTGTGGAGAAGTGACATTGAAGAAGCTCGAAGGTGGAGCAATGCCCAAATGCACCATCACCTTGCTCAAATGGTAAACAATTCTGTCTTCCCTTCATTCTAAATTTTGCTTCATTTTTCTCCTCTTTTGAGTTCTTTCCCCATCGGTTTACCATTTATAAGCATATGATTCAGTACCATCATATAAATTGAAATCTTCACAGACATATATATGCTTGTAAGTAGATCAGATTTGCCTGTAAACAAAGTGCTGTTAACTACGAATGAGAAAGTCAATAAATAAAACTTTCATGGAGTTTGGAGTAATGTGATAACTGTATTTGACTCTGCGTCGTTTGAAAAATCAGTTCCCTTTATTTTTTCTACAGAATTTCTCAGTTACACCTAACCCTTTGAGCAGAACCCAAGTAGTCTGTGTTGTATCACTTGCATGGTGTTTTAGTATTTGAGTTAGTCTTAAGCATAACTTAAAATCCTGCATTACCTGTGGTCGTGTTAATAAGTATTATTGAAGCTTGATTTAGTTCAAACTTCACAGACCAAACCCACCAAA
This sequence comes from Leucaena leucocephala, assembly GCA_037074615.1. Classification (NCBI taxonomy): domain Eukaryota; kingdom Viridiplantae; phylum Streptophyta; class Magnoliopsida; order Fabales; family Fabaceae; genus Leucaena; species Leucaena leucocephala. The sequence continues at coordinate 580,519 of CM073552.1, forward strand.
TTCGTGACCAAACCCTTGGGCAATTGTGACTTCTCATTTGGAACTTCAAAGTCTTCGGTCATAAGTGAGCTGACAGTGCATGAAGCTAAGGCATAGGAACTTGCTAATGTATAAATTGATCAATGACTGTGAATGCATAGGGACTTGCTTGAGAAAATTATCTTTTATGATTTCGAACGGAGAAAAATTGTAAAACACTCGTTATGTACAAACTCGAATGAAAAGGACCATAAAACCTCTTGACTTATAATTTTGAATGAAACAAATTATAACACACTCCTCATAAATTACGACCATCAAAGATCTTGATTATATTTACAGCTAAGTATAATCCTATGCTTGTTTGTGATGTGTAAATCACATTCACGATTATTCAATACTCCGGTAACAACTTTATGTTTTATAGTAACTTCATAACTAGACTTCCTGAATAGAGAAAGAAAAAATTGATGGCCAAGAGATTTATTTATAGTAAGCTATTATTTTTTTCTTATTTTAGTCAATTCTAAATTGATATGGGAGTAGAAGACGAACAATTCGAACAAATTCTCCCTCTTACGATATCTTTATTTATTGCGAAATCAAATGTTATTATCTGATCTCTCTGAATAGGCTGAACATTAATTGGGCCAAAAAGAAAAGAAATTCTTTGGTGAGTTATGCTTATCAGATATGACAACCTCCTACCAACTGGGTTTGAAGGAAAGCCCCTGTTTCCTTTGATAGCAAAGAATGACAATTCTGAAGTTATGTGTTTCTTGTGAGTGCAGGATCAAGATACAATGAGCTGGCCAGTTGTTCTATTAACAGTGGAAGGTTCTATTACTACAGTACCTCATGTTGCTCTGCAACACGCAGTTCTGAATCAGAATCGAAAGGGATTGTAGATCTATAAAAGATTCTATACTTGTTCTTTTTGGTCTTTTACAAAAGATGAAAGCAATAAGTTTGTAAAATACTTTGCTTGGAGAAGGTAAAAAAAGGGGGTCACGGTCATAGAAGAAGAAGGGTATCATCTGCCGGAGTTCAAGGCACTGTTTGGTTCTTCTCAATATGTTGGGGGGGCTTATACAGGGGGATTGATTGATTGTATTTAATATTTATATTGTAATTTATTTATTGATTTGTTTATCTCAAAGTGATTGTTGATAAGCATTCATCAGTTATTATACAATTGAAGAAGTTCGTGTATTCCTCTTTGTGCAATAAAAGCATCTGTGTGGTAGTGGGGGTTCCTTCGTTTCTTCTTCTTCTTCTTCTTTGGTTAAATTTAATTCGTGAAGAATATAGAAAGTATTTCTAAAATAAAAAAATATATACTTCTATTTCTGTGTTGTGTCATTCTCTTTCTATTTTGAGGATACTACGTTAACTTTAGATAAATTCTTTTATCGAAAGGATGAAAAGGAAAAATAGAGAATGTGATAAATTAATAAATTTCAAAATATTTTTTTGCCAAACGATTTAAAGTGAATTATATTTTCTAAGATATGTTTAAATTATCTATTCTTTCAATTCATATAAAATGTTCTTAGTCACCTTTAGTTGTGTGACTATATATTACCATACTTTATCTTCTTTTTTAAAATTATGTGTTTACTTACCAACTTTAGGTGTTAGAGGAAAAAGGGCAATGATAATTAAATATTAAGGTGGAACATAGCATTCTGATTGGAAGAAGTATGGTTATGGTGGGAAAATTAAACAACTTACGGAGAAAGGCTGCCTCTGCCTCTCTGAAGAAAATGGTCAGAGGTTGGCTAGAGCCTACAGAATGATATCACACCTCTTTCTTAGTTGATTACGGCCATAATTTCAAGAAAATAAATTGATCAAAGTTTAAATAATTAATAATTTTTCAACCTAAATATATAACTTAATTAGAGATAAATTTTGGTTCTAAATTTAATATCTTAATCTAATTTATCTTATATTTATTATTTTTCTCAAACTAACTAATTTACATAACTTATAAATTGATATATATATATATACACACATACATTAATGTTATACAGGAGTATCTTAAGAAGATTATATCATATATGTTATAATTAAGTACCCCTTCCCTTCATTCCTTTATATAAAAGACAATTTTTTTTATATAAGTTGTTTCTATTTATAAGAAACATTTAAAAATTATCTCAAATTCTTGTTATTAATTTCTCATTTTGTCCCCTAATTTAATTACCCATATTAATATTATTATATTTATTATCAAGTAAATTGTCAAATAACTTATTTTTTTTATTGGTTAACTTTTTCTCTTTTACTCACATTCCCTCCTCCATAAATAAATATATTTTTAAAAAAAGAGTTATTATTTTTTTTATATTTATTATGTGTAACTAATTTTTTGATCGACAAAAATTAGTTAAATTTCTCTTATAAAAAATAGAATAAATAATTTATTTAATTTTTTTAAATTAAATAAATAACCTTTATACTAGAGAAGTATTGAAATCCTTATAACGATGAGGTGTAGGTGTAGATAATTAATTAGTGATAATTGCCCACAAGTTGCGGCAATGTAGGCTTAATTAATATGAAGATTCATAATTATTGGTTGGGACATCAATTTTATATATCCCCAGCCACACCCACATGGATGATGACAAATATAATGCAGCCACATAAAAAGAGAAGGAACAATAATCAATCATACCTAATAATTATTGAACAAATTAAAATTGCAAGATCTTTTTTTTTTATATAAATTTGCAAGATCTTCATTGCCAATCATGGCGGCTCCTGGTTTGAATTATAAGCAATGCGTTAAAGCCTTGTATGGTCATGGTCACCACAATTGAGCTTTTCTCAACTATTTACCTCTCATTAGGCTTCGGCATAGGTTGCAACCAAACAGGTTATTGGTGAGTTGACACCCTTTCATTCAAACCTTTGACCATTTTGTCATTATGTTGGGAGAAAAAATTATTAATGAACTTATCTAATTAAACTCGTACTAAATATAAGGGTAGAGTAATATTTAATACTTCTAATATTATTTCCTAATTTTATCTAATAATTTAATTTTATTTATAATACATCTAACACTTTAATATTATTTATAGTATATCTAGTACCTTGATACTATTTTTTTAATATTTTTAGCACTTTAATCTTATTTATAGTGCATCTAGTATCATAAATTATAATAAGATTAGAGTATTAGATGCCATTAAAAAAATAATATTAAGGTACTAAATATATCATAAATAAAATTATAATATTATATTCTATTAAAAATTAATGTTGTGATGCTAGATGTTAGTATGCCGTCTACACAAAATACTAATACGAGTTTTGGAACACAAAAAGAAATAATATTTTAATTTTTTTTATACAAAAATTTTTAGAAAATGATTAGGCTCACCTACGATCTAAGGGTAGGGCGAACCGTCTATTATCTTCAGGCGTAAATCTAGGCACCTAAAAGTTAGGATGTCTCTCTAAGTGTTATGACTAGAAGTATAATAAAATAATATTTCTCAAAAATCGGACACGCTTTAAATGATCGTATGTTTAAAAAGAAATAATATTTTAAGAAAACAAACGCTCCCGTTTCATAACCCACAAAAGTTTGGGCCATGGAGGCAAGTTGACAATGTTGGATGGGCCGATTTAGCAAATAGTTTTTGTTACAGGATTTATCAAATAGTTAATGGCAATAATTGTAACCCAAAATTGGATGGATAAATTAGGGGAAATTAAGTAATTAGTCACTGTAATTTATACTTTTGGGAACAAAACCTTATACGTTAAAGACGTCAGTTAGTATCTGTAGTTATCACCACTTGCTCAAATTTTTTTTATACTCTTGGGCTAGCCAGTGGCCTACATTTTTAAGATCATATTACTATATATTTAAATAATTAATTAATATAGATTACGACTTTACAATCTGGATTCCCCCTTACGGTTTTGTTTAATTCAACATAGGGGAGAGTAGGAGAGGAGAAGAGATATTATTATTTGATTCAAGAGAAGAGGGGAGAGAAACTGGTTAAAAATTAATAAATATGTCATTATACATTTATTTAGAGTTATTTTTTCTTATTTTATAATACTCATTTACATTAAAATTATTATTTCTTAATTTTTGAATCTCAAAGATGAATTACCTCATTTATATATGATAAAATATTTTTATAATTATAAGACGCAAGATAATTTATCAAAGTATTAATGTTTGAATCATAGATAACACCCTTAGAATTATAAAAAATAAACTAACCAAAATTTAATAAAAGGTGAGTAATGTATTGAGCTCACAAAAAAAAAAAAATATAATGTAACTAACTCATTTTAAGACAACATCAGCAAAAAAAGTAGAGTAAAAATAAGTTTTTAGTTAGAAAGATAAAATTATATTATTAAAAAAATGATATAGACAATTTAATCAATATCATAATAAATTACGCTCATCCCTCAAAAAACTCCAATTTTAGAGGTTAGGAGAGAGAGTTGAGAGGTGAGGAAAAATATACAAATTGATACATACTCCTCTATATTTTTTAATCAAACACGCTTATCCCTACCCTATACTCACCTTCTATCCAAAAACCCCCCAATCAAACAATGTCTAAGGGTCTTGTGTTTTTGTAAAGATGAGGCTGTATTTTCTAACTGATAACTTATAGACTAATCATTTCGAGGGGTAGAGATTACTAAAGTGGGTTTTACCCATCCCTAAAAATCTTTCTTAATAAAATAGAATTCGAATTTCAATCTTCCAATTTTATAGTCTAACTAGTCTATCACTAAATTAAGTATGTTATAATGTTTTAAAGCATCTAATCACTCATCCTTAAAACATTCCATAGGACAATTAAAACGTTTTAGAATAGCTGAGTTGGCTAAAGAAATCCCTTACATAGAGGTGCTGACTTATGGGAAGCAACAAAAAGTAGCACATCTAAAAATTAATCAATCTCTTGTTTATCAGCAAATAGATCATAATATTGAGGAGAAGGTAAGATTTTTTTTTAAAAAAAAATAAACATACACATAATGAGCAAGATAGTCATAGCTTGAATTGGCAAATTTTGATATTGTAGGGTATTGAGAAAGAAAGCAAAAAGACTAAAGAAACTAGGATCCTTCTTTTTGGTCTTTCTTTTAGACACACCAAAACTTTAATTAACGTGGGTATTTCATGTTTAAGATGTGCGGTAATTTCATACCACATTTTAAAAGGCTAAGAATTTGATTAGAAATTTATCTTAAAAAAACTCAGTAATAATGATTATGTTTAACAATACGGTGTTTTTCCTCTCAATGGGCTGTCCTCATTATTGATTATGTCACTGTCACATAAAAATGAAGATAAAGAAATGTTAAGCAATATACATTAAGGTATGTTGGCCAGGGAAGGGGAGTGGAAGAGAAAATAAAAAAAATAATTTTTTTTAATATTATTTAATTTAGATTAATGAAAATAGAGGAGATAAAAAGAATTTTAATATTATATTATTTAATTTAAAATAAAAAAAATAATATTTTTATATAGATAACTGTAAGACGTAGAAAGTATATTTTAGAGATATTAAAAATTATTATGAATATAATTATTAAAATATGATTTTTTTTTTAAATTTTTCTAATTTTAGAGAGGAGGGGAAGAAAAATTTAAAAAAAAAAATTCTGCCAGCCTAAAAATTTTATGATAGAGAAAATACATAAAATATCTTTTTTTTTTCTAAATCCATTATACCAAACATATTAAGGGAGAATTTAAGTCCCTCCATATAACCTGATAAATAACATTAATTTACTTTTTAAAAAGAAAATTAGAGAGCACATTACATCAACACTAGTTTGTCACATCATATGTTAGTTAACATTGGTAGGTCATTAAAATTTCACAAATAGTATGGACCAATTAGTAACTAGAATTACATAGGGACTAATTTTTAATTTGTTAACTATAAAAGACTTTTTTTTTGGAAAAGCTTTAATTACATGGATCTATAAACTAATTTTCGCTTAACAAGATGGGAACAAGCTATTCACAACCACGATTCGTAAAAGTGGAAAAGGACCTCAATTTTATCATAAATGTAAAAGACATTAATCGCTTCCTTTTTCCGTCGTCATCTCATCAAGTTGGTTTCTCTGCCTTGTTTGTCCATTTCAGAAAGGAAACCCATTTTCCCTCGTTCTTCATCCCCGTCTTTAGATCGAAACGAAGACTTCAATTCTTCGGCAGAACTACTCTCATGGCTTCCAAGCGGATCTTGAAGGAGCTCAAAGACCTCCAGAAAGACCCTCCTACCTCTTGCAGTGCTGGTATCAATTTCTTTCTACCAAATCCCCTTGTTTGGCCTCTTTTGTTGTTGTTTCTCTTGTTTAAGTCGTTGTTAGGCTTCTTATAGCACCCGATCTGTGATTTCTGGAAATTATATGTACGTGGGTCTACTTGTTTTGTTTATTTATTTTTTTATTATTTTGATTTGACAATATTACCTATCGGTGTTCATATTACAAACCAATAATGACGATGCTTATGAAAACCTTGCCTAATAACATATTGGAAAACTAGATATTAGAAAATGAAGAGGACATTAAGCCGACAATATTCCCGCCAATGTCATGGGAAATGGCGCGTCTTCGGTGTATGTGAGTTTTATTAGATGTATTTCTCGTTTTGGTGTGTGTATATGCAAATCTAGATATCTAGATATATAATCAATGAATGAAGTATGATGTGATGATGGCTTGTCAATTTCACAACCCTTATAATGGCTTTTACAAGGTTTTTGTCAATAGTGGGATTTTGAAAACTTTATTTGAAGCGCATTCTTGTATCTGTTATAATATGTTATACTGATGTTGATTTTATTTCATTATGTTTGTTCATCACTTGCCTAGGTCCTGTAGCAGAGGATATGTTTCACTGGCAAGCAACGATAATGGGCCCTCCTGATAGCCCGTATGCTGGGGGTGTTTTCCTAGTCACCATTCATTTTCCTCCTGATTACCCATTCAAGCCACCTAAGGTATTGCCTTGGTCCACAAAAATTCAAGCTTAACTGTTTGTATCTGGTGTGCTTGGGATATAGTGGATGTAGATTATTTTATTACCCATTCTAGTCACCATCCATCTTGGATGTCCATGAGTACATATCAATGCAAATGCTAAGATTTGAATATTTAATATACTGCAGTTTCTAATGATTGAATTAAGTTTATACTATACCCTGATCTTAATGAAAAGATTATAAATTTCTCATGGATTTGAAGCTGATGAAATCATGAAATTGTGTTTGCTAAATTCGATAAGATATTTTGCATCAAAGGTGCATGTATTATGCTAATTGCTATGATTAATAAAAGCATGTAGCATAAGCACATAAATTGCCATATGAGTGATCCTTGGACCTTGACAAATATTGGTAAAGTGATGTGAATGGCTGGCATCTTTGCATAACTATACCTCTTTTTGAATAAAAAAGAGCAAAAGAATCTTTCTAATTATCATTTAAAAGAAGGAAAAACTATAAACTTTAGGAAGAAGACGGAAATGTAATGAAGGGAAAGACTCGTTTATGGCAGCCTCTCTTATCTCTTATTGATGTTACTGTGAAAATAGTGAGAAACCACAAGAATCAATTTCTCACTAAAGGTTTTACTCTTTTTCACTTGGCATTTAATACTTTATAATGACTCATTCATAATGTAGTTCTCATGAGCCTTTATCCTTGAAACATCTTCTACACTCTGGAAATGGATGAGAGCTTCTTGACAACTTGCTTTTACATGCATATTCGAATTTTAACTCTTCTTTTTCTGGTTTTTGCTTTGTCCTCACAGGTTGCATTCCGAACCAAAGTTTTTCACCCAAATATCAACAGCAATGGCAGTATTTGCCTTGATATCTTAAAGGAGCAGTGGAGCCCTGCTTTGACTATATCTAAGGTTCTGACACCATACTTTAACATAAATAATTGATGCATACCACTTTTACTGGGAAATTTTTATCCAGTATATCCATGATTCTTAAATCCCGGTGTAATACTTTGGTAATGACCTAGGAGTTAACTACGTTTGCATCTGGTACGCTTGTTGGTCAATCTTACTTCTCAGATGTCCAATTATGGAAATACAAATTAAAATAAGTCTCTTTAGGTGTGAATTAGTGCTATATGTTGACTTGTGGCCATCTAATTATCAGTTCATGATTTCCTATTACACTATGATTATTGGGTGCCGCAATGATGGGGTGCTAATATGATCCTTGTTATATTGCCAAAGTTCAGATTTAGAAGGAACACATCTGAGCCACGTGAGCTAGTGACTTGAGGCTAGCTAAGATAATTGAAGTGGGGTGGGATGTGAATAGAGATCAAAGGTTCAAACCTCCTTACGTAATTCTTTTTTTTTTTTTTAAAAAAAAAAACAAAGGGACATGTTAGGGATTAGTCTTTTTTTTCCCCTGAAGATAAATATGTGAAGCATTGAATTGTAATGCATGGCTACGATCGTCGTCTGTGTTGAATCATTGCTGTTTTTTAAGTGGGTGGGAAGGGTTTCTGTTTCCATTTTCAGGTCTTGCTCTCGATTTGCTCCCTCTTGACGGATCCAAACCCAGATGACCCATTGGTGCCAGAAATTGCTCACATGTACAAGACAGACAGGACCAAGTATGAGACCGCTGCCAGGAGCTGGACTCAGAAGTATGCCATGGGCTAACATATGGGAAGGCTTCAGGGGACGTTTTCCTTCCATTTATTGTTAAAAAGTGTAATAAATGTATAATCTAAACTATCTATCTTCTACTTTCTGCTTTAGACAATTCGAGGATAGGTTATTTTATTTTGCCTCATCTGTGAAAACTTGCGAGCTTTAGTTTGTCTATGAAATTTCATCTGTGATGCTGTGAAAATTCTGTAGCTGATCGAAGTTCTTCTTAATGGCCAAAAAATACTGGATGTTCGCATTCTCCTTAATAACATAAATATTAGTAATATAGAATATCAAATCTACTTTAAGTTGGATGATGTAACTATAAGCAATTCCTTTTTGGAACCATTGATTTTCATGACATCCAAATATACCATGAAAAAAGAGTTCCTAAATGAATTGGTGAGCAAAAGTAAGTGTTAATGTGAGACCAATAATTGAAGTAGATCTCCAGCCTTTTTGGTGATGCATGCCAATGAACAGACAAAATAAAAATTGAATAGAAAGATATTTGCAAGCTTGCGTGGCCATTTTTTTATTATTCTTAAGCACGAGTCTCAAGTTTAAATCAGTCTGAATGTAAAAAACATCTTTTAAAGAGTTATACTTAATGATTTAGTCAAATACTTGTATAAAAAAAATAAGAAGAAAATTATTGAGTTTGGTTACTAAATTTGCATATAAATCTGCCTTTTGGATAAGACTCGGATTCTGGCTGTTGCTGGAAACACAGCAAATCTGGCTCCCATTGTTGCACCTTCTCTTCCACCATTCAATTCCTCCATTATGATTTATACACAACTTTTTGCTATCACCCATCCTTCCTTAACAAGTACATTCAAAAGACATCAATCTATATATCTTCTACATTTTTTATAAGTCTATATCAAATCGTATTTTTCACATGAAACTCTAAGGAATACATGAGTACCAATTCAAAAAGTGATTGTTTTAACAGTATATTGTTCAAAAAGGACTTTTTTGTTTTTTCAGCGAAAAAACCTTAGCTATACTTGTATGATATTTATCTTGTTAGATTTCTCGAAGAACAAGTTTAATAGCTTAATATCATATCTTGATTTAAGACCAAAAATCTTTTTTTTTTTATATATATATTGTTGATTTAGGAACTGAGAAACTCAAATTTAAGCTTTTGCGCGAAGCATGATGTTCCATAATAAAAAAATATTAAAATTTTAATTGTGTTCCATGACCAAAGACAATAAAATATGATGACTCAGAATACCCTTTAGCACTTTTTTTATACTGCAAATACCCTTCGGCTGTAATATGTTTAAAGAGAGAATAGGTGACATGGTTTTATTAGCTTTATTAGTTTTTTGTCTCTTCATCCTTCTAACTAATTAAACTCTTTTGTGCAACTTTAAATTAAATATTAGTACTCCACTCTCTATTTATTTATATATTTAATATAATCTTCCTTAATTATCTGTTCTTTAACAAAAGCGTTTGCCCAACCCCCCCAAAAAAAACAGCAGAAAATGTAAAATATCAACTGAAATACAAAGGGTCACATGAAAAGAATGGAAAACCATAGTCCACAATGACTCTTTCAAGAAAATTATCCAGAAGAAGATAATAAAAAACCAGTCACTATGTTCAATCTCTCTAAAGTCCTACCAAATGCCTAGTGTGAGAAGGCATCAAAAGGGTGAATGAGGTATATATGTCAAAACCAGTGCCACAAACATGAGCACGTGTGCAATCCCTTGGTCGATTGAAGCACCTGCATAACAAAATTATACAAACAAAATTAATCAGCATCACACTAACAATCATTTATTCTTCAGATTCATTTAGCAGATTAAAAATAATAGAACTTTATGAGTTCCAAACATGCATCCCTGTGAAGGTGATGAAATGCAAAAACAGCTGAAAGTTCAAGAGTTGAAACTCGAGTTTGAATACAGAATTGGAAAATCTTTCTGAGGACTAGAAAGAGAGAGAGATGTCATCATCGCTGGAAGGTCAGGTGCAGGAGAAGGAGAGAGTGACTGGCCATGAACGATGAAGGGCATAAAAATGGCAAAAACAAGAACGGAGATCGCTACTTCTTTTGTATCACAAATTGTAGCTAGAATACCCTATAAAATGGATTAATTGATTTACTATGAGGTTGGTAATCTACTGGGTTGGTCATTTGTATGAAAGTCTCTCTATCTGATTGATGTGGTTGGTTTGATCACTGGGCTTAGCTGTATTTGAAACTTCAGTATTACTGCTTTTGATCACCAGGCATCACTGGAAACAGGGAGATATGATAATATATTTTGGCTTGTGTGCGTGTATTGGTTCAAGCAACATTAGAATTGGACCTTGTTTCTCTTAAGTCTGGCATTGATTGACCCAATAAACAGATTGCGGAACTATCCAACCAACAAGAAAAACAGAATATAAATGTCATGGTGGAAGTGGAATGAAATTTCAGAATTATTTTAAGATGATGTGCTCATGATAGATTGTAAATTTTGCTTTCTCTGTAGTAGATTCTGTCCTATTCTAATGATTTGAGATTTATTTGGGTCTCTCGCCACTGCTTCGTAGTGTATTACTGGCTGTTGCATAGAGCATGCCTGATTGTAATTCCCTCGGGTGACTGTAACCGGCTTCTTGTAATGAAATTTGCAGAATCCATTCCTTGAAAGAGAGAAAAGGAACCCTGATGTTCAACATGCGACGACAAAGTAGGACAAAGAAGATGTTAAAAGGAGTTTAAAGTCGGGATTTCTTATTCGAATCTTTGTTTTGTGATCTGCGTGTATGCTGTTTTTGCGAGACTTGTGCTCCTTAATGGATAATTCTTGGATTCTGAATGGAGTCTGGGCCATGAATCCTGTATCTGATGTTTTGCTTACAGAAGTTAAAAACGACCTACTCTTTCCTGTCAGAAAAACAAGATACCATGTTTTAAACGAGATACCTCGAAATGCCCTTCTCATTATATTTATCAAAGCTTGCTGCTGGGTTATTATGCTCTTGGTTATAGACTATGTTAGAGATCGGTGGAGTGGCAATCCATGTTTTGTGATCTCTCTGTATGCTGTTTTGCGAGAGTTTTGCTCCTTAGAGAATAATTCTTGGATTTTGACACTAATTCTTGCATTCTGAATGGAGTCTGGAGTATGAATCCTAGCCTAGATCACTGTATCTGATGCCATTTTCAAAAATAAAAAATCAGATAATTGTGTGGTACGCAAAAGTTAAAATCTTTAGGGAAAATTGGGAAAAAGTTTCACGTTAATTACTGATATCCCGTGTATACAACATTTACAGGGTACCAGCATTCTATGGGTATGAAAATTTATAAAATTTTCAGTAAGGGCACTTTTTCTCAATTTTTTCAAATTAGAACTAAAACAAATAGACGATTGAAATAAGCCGAGAGTGGAGGGTCAGGAACTCTGGATTGTGGCACAGCGAGAGAATCCAAATGCCCTTGAGATGGCCCACAAAATTCGGGTACATTTTCTTGAACAATGAAATGTTGAAGATAAACCTAAAGATATTATAGATGTTATGGCTGGGTTAAGAACTATTGCAGTGTTACATTCAGACCTTTCTTATTTAAAGGTATTAGTTGACAAGGAGTGTTTGGCATTCAATCCCCTATGAGATTAGTTTTCTTATTTAAGGTATACTAGACCTCTCTTGTACTAAAAAAAATGTTGAAGATAATGATTATGAAAAAAATGATACCCATTATATTATAATGCTAGTTATTTTCCTGTGATGCCATTTGATAAAATTACAGGTTGAAATTTCAGTTTGCAAACAAGGCAAAGCAAAAGCCATCAATGGCCTATTTGCTCCAAAACGAAACCTTTCTTGTATTTCCTCTTACCAACACAATCCCCATTGGTCATATTTTGCAATAAACTACGTGGCCGCAGGAAGCTTCACTTGCACATCATCAAAGCTATACTTCCTACCACCCTCACTGATCCAAACACATTCTTGAGCTTCAATATCATCTACCATTCACTAGCATTTCCATCACCAGATCGTTCCATGAGTCGATTGGTCCCGGCAAGCACCAATGCAAACAATCATTCTGAACTTTAGCATTCTTATCCCTCGCAAACGGCAGGTATTGCCGGTACGGTCCTGGGTGTCCATCTGGCCTTAAGAGCGAGAGAGAAGTCGTGTCCAAAAGTTTCAAAGTTGCACCATTGTCGAATCCTAGGGTTGCAGCGGCCTTCTCAAATTCATCTAGCTCAATATCACGCATCATGGAATCTACATCAATAGGATCAATTTGACCCTCCTTGAAGGGCACTGTTCTATTGCAATACCCTCCACTAAACCATGCTCCATTCTCAAAGTGGTCCGGTGTCGTGGTTCTCAAGAAAACATTAGCATTGTGGGGAGAGTTTGTGATGAAGTTAAAAACCAGTTTCAGTGCTTTCCGGTATGCATATTCAAACCCTAAATCTGTTAGGTTCTTTCCCAGGCAGTAATGGCAGCCGGTGACATTGCCATTCTCATGGTATATTGCAGTCTTGAGAAACCATTTGCCACCAGCAATTACAACATAATCGAAATCCTCGTATCGCCTGGTCCATTTGTCGTCGAGGTTGTCTAGATAAAGCTGTATTTCTGAAGAGGAAACTCCATTTATGTCCTCAAATATGGCTGATTTTACAAGGAAAGGGGTCCATATTACTGAGAGCGTGAAGTTGTGAGTGGGGAACTTCCATGTCTTGGATTTGTATTCCTCGTCGTGGTAGATCTCAAGAGCCGGTTCCACCTGCAAGAACATAATGAGTAAAACTTGGTCATATTCTCACTCTGTAGGACCATATTTGCAGCAAACAGAAGACAATCCACAGAGAGCTGCAAATAGGGAAGCTAGGTTTATATGTGGGGACAAATCCATTGACTACGAGTGTTATAATGAAGAGCAATGAAAGCAAGACAAAAGCAATCACATCACGAGGTTCGGCCTCGTTCCATCATTCGTACATATGCTAACCACACCAAAAAAAACAAACAAATAGGTCAAGATACAAGGTAATTTGTTGAACGAGTCTATGTAAGAATTTGACAGCATACGAGGTTGTGATGTAAGTTATTCTTCACACTTCGCAGTTCACACTTAGCATCCCAAAACTAAGGTTGAAGGAACTGTTAATAAACTACGAAAACTTGTAGGTCTTTCCATAATTATGGTTAGGTAAACCTTCCTTGAAAAAGACATTGTGCCATCTTTAAAAAGCAGTGGACCGACGATGAAGATTACTAGCTGTCTTCCACTGCAAATAAAATCGCCAAAATTGACATATTCTTACTCTCACTTCACCTATTAACCATACTCAAATCAGATTATCAACTCAGATCTTAGATATGCTTCTGAAACAGAGTCCCTTTATCGTAGATATTCCATTTTGCACACAAATTTCCTCCAAATTGGTGGAGACAGAGAAACTGTTGTAAACATTACAACAAGTTGTTGGGTGGCCTACTGCACAAAGCCCACTAAGTGGGGTATGGGGAGAAACAGATATACTTACCCTTACCCCGCCAAGCGGAGAGGCTGTTTCCAGGTACACATTACAGCAAGTAATGAACGATAATGAAACGAGTAAAGAAGTAAACGCTTATCTCAGACAAAACGCGATGAGATTCTGTGAAGGAAATTACTAAGCAAGAACATCGATTTCCAACCAAACTAAGGGCAAACAAATGTAACTGTACCTGTGAGAGTATGCACAGTAGGGACTGGACATGGTTACGGGAGATGGAATCGCCGATAAAAGCCCATGATTTGTGCCTCATGAGATGAAGAAATTTGTGAGGATTGAATTTGGGTAATTCGCAGTCCCTTGGGCTCCACCTCCAGTACAGGTAGCCTGTGTCAGGGCGTCCGTTTCTCATACAGTTTTGATGATCTTCAATCTCAATGCAGCTCTCATTGGTGTACACTGGACCAGATGGGTCCGGTACCCAGTCACCCACAAAGATATCACATTTCTCTGAAACTGCATATTTTTTAATAAACATTCATCAGTTCATAAACCAAAATAGCATTTGACATTCCATCAGATTTAGATAAGTTACTTTCTAAGTATTTGCTGCGAAGCCAAAACGGATACATTCACTAAAATTCACGTCTTTCTGAAAATCCAACAATCGATCCTATCGTTAACTAACTGAAACTTGCTGATCATTTTCTAATTAGTGAGTTGATAAAGTCGCAAGTAAAATCTCCCAAATGGATCTTATGTGATTGCTGTTTTGATACTAATTTAATGATTTAACGGGGAAAAAAGCCATTCCACAACATCGAAAACTGGAAAATTCTGAAGCATCGATACTTAAAAAGACAAAGCTGTATCTTGTCTGGTTAATAACGCATATATTCTTGTATTTTGTATTATGTCGGAGTATAACTGATTCTTAACCAGAAAACCTCAGATACGTTACATTTCCAGGAATTGAAACTCAAGAATAATGAACAGTAACGAACTCTGCAATGTCTTCGTGTTTCAGACACAAATGAGATAAGTTGAAATAACAATGGCTATGTTCTACTTGATGCATGTCTTGCCTGCATAATAAAAATGAACAATATACTTGAGAAGAAGAGAAACCAGAAAATTTCCTCACCTTTCTGGGACGTTTGGCTCTGGTTTGCCGGAAAATCAACAGAATCAACAAGAACTTGAGGAGGAGGAGAAAGAACAGGGGACTCTGCTTTGTCGTTATTCAGAGCAGGAGGTGTCTCTACCACTGAGAATAAGCTGAAATAATCAGAAAACAGAAGACGAAGAGCAAGACCCACCAAGAAAAATGAGAGAAGAAACTTGAGAATGGACTGGTTTTTGTGTTTTTGAAGGAAAAATGGGTTCGAAGCAGACCTCATTTCCTTCATCATTAGGAGTTAAGAGAAACCGAGAAAATTCTGAGGAGGAGGAAGAAGGACAAGACAGGGAAGAGCAACAGAGACTAATAAATTAAGCATTTTTCTCGACCAACCAAACAGTGCTGATGAACATCACTTAAGTAAGGATTAATGACTATTTATTTAAAAAAAAAGAAGAAGAAGAAGAAGAAGGAAGTGGTTTCTCTCTTTTCAGTCTTGCTATATAAAAAAAAGTAGAAGTTGCCCTGGCATCCCTATAATTAATGTTGTTCAACGTGTCCATTAGTTGAAACTTAAAAGGGAAAATAATTATAGATTCATACAGAAAATAATCATATTAAAAAAGGCATAACAATTAAAATTTTTGACGAATAAAAGTATTATCAGTATTCTTAAGTTATTGCTTATTTTTTAAAAATTATAATTTATTTTTCTATGCTATAAGAGAGCGTTTTAAAATTAGTCAAGATTTTGTAAAATTTGGGCGTAATAGTCTCACTAACTTTGAAGGAATGTTGATTTGTTTAGCCATCTAATGAAATGTTTTGACCAAAAAAGAGAGTCATGGAATACATAGTCATTTAGGGTAAATAATTTGATTTAATGATCCTCAGTGATAAATTTCCTTGAAGATGAATCATTTAATTAATTGTATTATTAAGAATTGGAGTTAGGTGACAGGGTGTACAAAGAGAGGAATAGGATTTGATGTTAAATGATTTGTGAATGAAATTCATGAATGGGATGAGATGCTTGCTTGGGCACCAGCTGGCTTTGATTTTAGCTTTTCCTCACATCACATTCACAAATATATATATATATATATATACATACATACTTATACATATACATATATCCCCCCCCCCCCCAAAACACCCAAAAACCTCTCTCACACCACATGCACACACCCTATAAAGATGAAGGGCATATCATATATACCCCCGTTTAATTTAATTTTTAAATAAGAGTTTATAAAAAAATAATTTTAGATAATAGTTTCTAAAAAAAATTAAAAAAATGATTATAAAAAAATAAATATTTTGATAGTTATTATCATAATAATTTTTTAATAAATAAATTATTAAAAAAATATGTGATAAAATGATAAAAAAAAATATATAAACAAAGTGTTCATTACACAACCTAAAAATACTTTTGTTATCTAGAAATTATTCTCACGAGTTTATTTAAAACTCTAATTTTAAATTATAATTTAGTCTAAAAATAATAATTTAAGTCAAAAATAATCCCACTAGTATATATAAGAGAATGGCTCTCATTTCATCGTATTTTTATCAATTGTAGATATTACATCTTAGATCCCACTCTTCTAAACATTAGGGTTTTTTACCCGGAATATAAACTCATTATAAAGAAACAAAATACGAACACCAATGCAAACAAAAGAAAACCTAATAAACAAGGATCATGAAGAATAACAGAGCAACACAACCAACAACATACACATTTGAGACCAATACTCTGCAAATTAGAGGAGGAAAGATCAGACTCTTGTCTACTATAATTAAAAGAAAAGGCAGTACAAGGGGGTCATCCAAGGATATGCTCAATGGAGGCCAACGTCTTTTGCACTAATGTTGCACAAAAAATTGTAGCTCTATGAATTCCTTCCAAATGAGGGGAAGAGAAACCTGAAAATCAATAATGACGTCTAGCAACAATAATCATGATATAAGGAGTGACCAAACAAAAAAAAAAAGGCATACACATAATTAAAATCATATAATGTTTGTCAACCCTTTTAGAATAAGATTCGCAGCTTTTTATAATATTCCTTTCTTGACTCAACCCTGTTTCAAAATAAATTAAATTTCTAAACTATCGTAGCTGCAAATCATATATTTGATCATAAAGATCAAAATTTAGACAAGTATAGTTTTTTAAGATTCTTCTGAAAGGTTTGGGCCCTTAGTTGTTATTTACCCTTATTTGTTTAAGCGAATCTAATCAAATGAAACTTTATTCAAAGTTGTGTTTTGTTTTTATTTTTTTACTTTTTGAGGTTTCTGAGTATGTCTAAACGTTGTGTATTATTTGGTTCTTTGGGGACTTCTTGCTCACTTTTCCTTTTCTCGTACATAATCACTTTCTCTATTATTATGAATATAATGTCTTTGTTGTATAATATAATATTGACGAGGGAATATATTCAAAGTGTTATGGGAATGAAAATGATTGTGGAGCATGCTCAAGGGAGAAGGAATAAGGTGTGAAATAAGATGAAGGAGTCATGTCACAATACAATTAAGGAATAATGGAATGCTTATCTTGGGAATGAAGAAGAAGAAGATGCCCTCTTAAAAATTTCAGCTGCCCAAGTTCTGCCATTTATGACCTCTCTTAACTCTCTTGAATGTATTCGTCACCATCTATCGTTTTCCATAATATAAATAATGGTGAGGGTGGATAGGTCCATCAGTGGCCAAAACAGACATGGACACACACACAGAGAGACACATTCTGTTGATTATTAAATGGGAAGCAGGAGACAGGAAGGATGTCCGTGGTTGGTTGGATTAGAATCTTTTGTTCCCCTCTTTCTTACTAATATTTTTATGTTCTTTTACTTTATCAGAACCAATATATTATATTTCATCACATGATACATCAGTAATTCTCCTAGTTTGAAAATTAAACCTTGTACATGTTTGCATCATAAACAAGAATTTGAGATCTGAGAATTCCCATCACATGTTGTCTTGTTGGATTCTGTATTCCATTTTTGGGGTGAATCCCGGCCAGTCCTGGGTTTTGTGTTAGACATAGAGTTGCAGAGAGCAAAGATGCCACACACTATTAGTATTCTTAGCCAAAGTTAACTCGATGTGACACTAGACACTGTTAGTCGATCCTGTTTGGCCATATCCTCTTGGGGATAATAACTCTCTTTGTATTAAAATATCATATTATAATACTATTTTAATACATTATAATATCACATGTTTATTAATAACAACTAGACTAATAATATTAATAACTATAGTAGTTTATATTAACAATTAATATTAACTTATAGTCATTTATTATTAACAACTAAACTATATTAACAACTATCACAATATACATTAATAGTTAATGTCAATCCGTACCACACACTTGTCATTCATAACTAAAGTAGTCATATTAATAAATATGAAAACATATATTAACATCTAATGTTAACATGTATCACCCACTTGTCATTAACAACTAAACTAACCATATTAAGAACTATCACGATATATGTATGAACAATTAATATCAATATGTATCACCTCTTTTTCATTGACAACAAAACTAACTACATTAGCAATTATCAAACAATTAAACTAATAAGTGAAAGTGACTTGATAAATTTATAATTAGATTCTCTTACCCGCGGGTCCCAAGGACTTTATAATAGTTTAAACATTTGTTGAGATTTCTAAGTGATAAAATAGCTTCCATGGGCTTATGCGTAATTCTCCAAAAAAAAAAAATTGTTAGCTGACAAGTTCTCTTTAATAAATTGACAAGTAAATGTTAGTGAAATGACAAGCGTACTTCGAGTTATAAATACTCACCTTATACACATTAAACATTGCTGACAAAGAATTATATTTGGACTACATATCATATTGACAGAGAAATTTTCCTGTGATCCTTGCAACAAGTTGAGACCACAAAAATTACATTTTTTCAAGATGCAAAAACTTCCAGCACCCCTCAATCAATATCGCCTAAGACTAAAACAAAAACAATCAAAATGAAAACTGGAACCACCTTTTTTCTATATGCAAGTCATTCACACAAATAGTAATAAGACAAAATTTCCTGTAATCTGGCGAAATTTCCAAATTGAATTTGTGATCCGATCTCAAATAATGCTTTGAATTTCCTAAACCCTAAATCCACAATTGGATTAAGAAGCTGCTGCGCTGGGTGGTTTCATGCCAAATCCATGCTTCACTTTCTCCACTCTGTTTTATGCCAAGTCAAAGTAAAAAAAAAAAAGGAACAAACTTGAGTTGTTATGAATAAGTAAACAGCATTCTACTACTTCAAGTAAATAAGACAAGTGAATTAAAATAAAAAGTACTCATCAGAAACTCAGCACTTACGTTGGAGCAAGTTTGCCAAGGCAATCTAACTCATCACCTGTGTCCTCATCCAGGACTCTCCCAGAAATTTCAATGATATAAGATCTATCTCTGTCAGCGGGAAGTCCTCTCCCAGCAAGCAAATTCAAGTCTTTCAGATGAAGTTCCCTCCCATTCACAAAAACACCAGTATTTCCACCTGCACAATTTTCTAGCATGGGATAACTTAACTCTTCTATATGTGGCTGCAAGAAAAATCAACTTATTCAGTAACGTTCATGATTGGATTATAAAGTGTATGGATCGATAGCACGTGCCAGATTAATATAACTTACAGGTATTATCCCAAGGCAAGGCCCGCCCATAACACCCCAAAAACCAGCCCGAAAATCATACCTAACAAATGTGCAGGCAAATCCATTAGTAAATTGTATGAGAACTCAAATATATGAACAGTTGCAGATTATGAGAGATTATAGCTGAAATGCTGAATCCATGAGGTACAACAATCTCGCAAAGTTCCACAAACTGAAAGTCTAATGAAGCTTAGGTCCATGAGAAAGCATAGAATGTATTTTCAAAACCTGAGCTGATTTTGATCCTTGTTATAGCATTTTAATTTCATAACAGTGCTTGAGTACATCTAGATATGACTTAGTACCATGTGCAAATAAATCATTGCAGTTGATTTTAAAGCATACTTACCAATAGTTTCCAGGTTGAATTGGTCCAGCTAGCTTTTCAGCCATTTTAATCACAGAATTTCGTATGGGTTGCCCATTTACTGTGACATTACTTCTCTCTCGCTCGTCATGAGATCTAGAGAAATCTCGTAAGCTTTTCTTGATAATGTTTGCGATGAATGAGTCACCTCCTTTGTTAGCTTTAGGTTGATCATGTTTTCGGCTTACATCACAAGACTCCTCAGAGACTCCGGTGTTACCATAATCATGGACATCCATCTCGGTTGCAAGAACTACGTCTTTCAAAGAATTTTGTCGTGTTTTAATCTTGTCTGCTTTAACCTTCTCTTGCTCTATGCGACTACTTCGATTTCCTTTCTCAAATTGAGTTACTGCATGGTTATTATTAGAATAATCAAAGTAATCTTTAAGAGCTGAACCGGCAGGTGGCGAAGACAAAGAGTCCATAGTGGGCTGCTGAGTGGACTGAATCCCCTCACATGGATCGACCATAACTTCGGGACTATTTTTGCCTTCAGATGTATTGAGAGTTGAAGAATGAAAACTTGGAGTCTCCTGAGACTTGCCAGAGTTCAAGCTTGGGTCAGCAGCCAGCAAAACAGGTTCCTTATCTACCGAGTGAAAATCATAGCCAGCATAATCATCAGATGAGAAGTTAGCACCATTAGTCTTAACATGACCATTGGAATGTGATACATAGCTATTTGCAAACTCATCAGAGCTATCATCTACACTTGTAGAAGTTCCCTTAATTTCTGAATGAGGAGAAATAATTAGTTTCTTGTCGATCACAGAAAGGCTAATTTCCGAGGAACAAGCTCCACATCGCACGTTCTGCTGACAATTTTTCATCATAACCAATGCTTTTTTAGGCAGTTGCAATAACTCAAAACAATTAAAACATGTGATGAGGGGGGATCCACCAGCTATAGGACGGCAGTGATGACTACCACCAGCTAACATCACTTTCTGAAAGCAACTTTGGAGGAATTCAGCCATCTCGGGGTTGAGTTCACCAGACCATCTTGAATGTGGTTGTCTTTCACGAAAATTCAAGGGGTGCGCAGTGGTTCTAAAATTATGAGCACGCGAACCATATGCCTTTGGGACCTCATAAGGATATGAAATATGATCATTTGGAACAGCACTATCGGGGAATCTGCTATAAATGAGTGTTACAGGTGGTTCTGGTGCTGGAACTCTTTGTCTGTTCTCATAGCAATTGAAACAGGAGCAAGAAGGGGGGTGAAGCATCATGTTACGAGCATAAGGTTCATATAAATTGGGATTAGCATCAACAAAACGTCTGGGATAGTAGGGATGGAATGGTTGTTGTGGAATCTGATGAGGAGGGAACTGATGTGCACTTTTCCTTTGAATTTGGGATGCAAAGGGATCCCCATATCCAGGAATGGAATTCGGATTATGCATTGAAGGATGAATGTTAGGCATAGCCATTTGATGACTATTTGGATAAGCAAAAGGTTCATGATGATAGTTGAAATTAGAGGGACCGACCAAATGATTATCGGGGCGAAAAAATTGCCTTGAAGTCTCATTCAACTGAGACAACCTTTGGGGCAGCCAAGCATTAGAGGAGCCACCATATGGATCTGGAGGAACCATCCTCTCATCAACGTGAACCTCTTCTTTTGGGTTATTCGCCGTGTCAGAAGGCTGACTCAGCTGATTCTTTAACTCATCCAGTTTCCTTAGAAGCTCGGCTCGATCTTGCTCGAGGTTCTGAACCCTATTTGCACTATCAAATTCTCTTTGATTATACGAAAAGCCAGAATAGCTACTTGACGTCCCTCCATCTGGATAGTTTGAAGTAGAAAACCTCACACCTTCAATATCAGCCTGTGATTTTCTCCAAAACTCATCAGACATTCTCCCATAGAATTTGGACCCTTTATCAGAACTGATTTGAGACATTGGCCCCTCTTGATCACTTCCAACTAATTTAACCACTTTATCTTTGCTTCTGCTGCTGACACGAATACCATTCGCAAAAAC
This sequence comes from Leucaena leucocephala, assembly GCA_037074615.1. Lineage (NCBI taxonomy): Eukaryota > Viridiplantae > Streptophyta > Magnoliopsida > Fabales > Fabaceae > Leucaena > Leucaena leucocephala. The sequence continues at coordinate 602,886 of CM073552.1, forward strand.
GCCTTTTCCATCAGTATCAATAGAGTGACTCAATGAAATCTCGTGTTCCTTCTCAAAATTCCTTGTGTTATTATACCTTGAGGAGCCATTATTTGATATAACTTTAATGTCAGAAGGATCGCTCGAACCAACTACTTCTTTGTCCAACAAATTATCACATTTAGCATAATCTTCTCCAATATTCTCCTCATCTGGCTTCTCCAACATGCTTCCGTTTCCATTGCCTTCATATTTTGCTGCAAATGGAAGTAACGGAAACCAGAATAAGAAACCGTAATCAGCCCATTCATGTTCTTTTCCTTTGAGTAGAAAAGATCCCAACTTCAATGCACATTATGATAACTATGCTTGACAGCGAGTCACCTTCTATTCATACATACATACATATATAATATATTAAGTAGTTGGTTTTTTCCCCTAATTTGTGCGTCATATGATAAAACAGTCTGATCCTATTTGAATCCATGCTTGCAAAATTTTTAAAGATAAAACAACACAAAATACAATGATCAGAGGCTAGAATCTTCAAGCAAACACACATCAAGGGCACCCCGATAGTCTAGCTAAGAAAAGATAATCTCCCAAAGTTTCAGTGTGAGAAAGACGCCATTAAGATGGCAAAACCAAAGAATGATCCATACGTGATAGCGTTCAGAGAAGAAGATGGAAGTGTATATGGGAAAAAAGAAAAATGTGAGAAAAGGGTACCTCGAAGAACCGCTCCGCAGCCTCCACATTGATAAACAGAGTAACCAGAGAGCTCGGGAAGCAGATTTTCACACTTGGGGCACCGTACTAGCCGCACCTCTGAAGATTCTGCCATGATGAGAGTAGCAACGAAGAAGAAGAAGCAGCTCAGAGGAACTCAGATGGGATTTTGCAATGAACTTTCAAGTTCATGAGAAATGAGAAGACAATATTGTGTTTATTTCTCCTCAAAGTAAAAGCTTGGCTTCTAGGAACCAGCAATGTCAGTGAGCAGGTGTTAATCGGAGCTTTCGTTCGGAAAAAGAAGCTGAAAGTTACTCGACGCAGAGGGAGGGAGGGAGGGAGGCATTAGCTCACTTTTTCGCTTTATCTTTTTGTTGTTGCTTCTTTTGAGTTTTTTTATGGACACCGAAAGAGAAGAGACAAATTTTCTCTGAGGATCTTAGAATCTGATGAAATAATATAAAGTATAAAACCTGAAACTCTACAACTCCAGAATTACTTAAACATGCCCACTTGAAAGAGGAACTGAGCTGTGTTGGGTCTCGAAAAGAAACGAGTATGAAAGAGAGAAGAAGAGAAAGGGGTTGGATTTCCACAGGTGTTGGATGCTTGTGTCTGCGATAGAAATGCCAAGAAGAAGGACCCAATGAAGAAACGACGTCGTTTGGATGGGCCACTGAGAGTGGGTCCTGATTCTCTGTAGACTGAACTCTGACTATGGCAGGGTAGGTGAAGGACTTCTTTGGCTCTTACCTCCGCCGCTGCATATTTACTCACTCTTGTTCTTCTTTGAGAAAGTGAACTGGAAATAAATACACGACATGTTCTTACTTGTGAAATCCAAAAAGCAACAACAACCCGAGGTTTTATTCTATTAGATGAGCTTAGTTATATCAATTGTAGACGGGTGGGTTAATAAATCACGTGATATTATTATTGTAATTTATTAATAATTAAATATTTAAATAAATTATTAACTAAAATGTACAATTTTATTAAATATTTTCTTTAATTTTCTTTTACTCTTTTATATTGTATAATATATTATCATGACGGACATTTTTAATAATTTTTTGTACATGTGTAAATTGTTTTAAATAGTTTTAAATCATTTTTTTTTTCAATAAGTACTACTTCTACTCATCCTTTAATGATAATTTTGAATCTTATGGTTATTATATTTTTAGTATTACTAATAAATAATGAGGATGATAACATCAATAATTTGAAAGACTCTGACTGGTCTAAGCTCTCAAATCTAAACAGAGAAAAGTAATAATTTAAGAGTGGCTTTATTAATCTTTTGTTATTAGAAAAACAGTAAGCAATGGAAAATAAATTGTACGGGTTTTGTTGGGCAGCAAAGAATCTGAATCAGAGATTTCATGGTAAGAGAAAGCCAGAAAGGTATACTTGACTGAGCAAAACCAGAAATCAACAAAGCCATAAAAAAGGACAGAAAGAAGAGTTCCCCAGTGCTCTGCCGTTTTGCTTTTTCTTTCAAGCTTTGTACTTGCTGTTACCTCCACCAAAAAAAAGAAAAGAAAAGAAAGAAAGAAATATTTTTAAACAAATAAAATGTTGAATAAGTTGGATTTTTTTATCAGACCAATAATATTATACGAAATATGAATTATTTTAGGCATATAATAATGTTTGGTTTCATAATATGGAAGGTATGTTGACAGTTATTTTCCCTATGAGACCTTTAAATAATTTTTCCCATTTAAAATGCTTTAGTTTATTCTGAAAAGGGAGAGTCATCAATAATTGATCAAAATATTATATCTAAATTATATGAGTTGTCATTCATTATTATCTTATTTGTAAATTGTTATACATAAGTTGTCATTTGTGATATTTTATTTATCATTTTTGTAATGAATGAGGTAAATGAGAGTTTTATGTACAGTAATTGACAAGTCAGACAAAAATAAATAATAATTTTATTTCTCTCATAATATTATATTTAAATTATATGAATTATCATTATTGCTGTTTGACTTATCAATTGGAATATATAAGATTATTATTTATATCATTTCACTTGTTATGTTTTAATAAAAGAATGTAATATGATCATTTTTTAATTGAAATCTCTCTCTAGGTCCTATAAGATTTGTCAATGATTTGATATTTTGTAAGATTTTATATAAATAAATTCTTTTTAAGTGTAACTTAAATGAGACTCCTCTAGTATATATTGATAAACAAAAGATAAAATAGAGATGAGTTAGATCGTTCTGACGTGAAGTGCATTAAATCGCCGGTTTAGTAGGTGAAGCACATTAAAGAGTTTTCGTTGTCCCCCACTATTTCTATATATATGGTGGGCATATTTTGGGCTGACCCGTATATATATTATGGGATTTAAAATTAACTTGAGGCTTTTAGAAATGCAAATTATCATTATCATTATTATTTTGACATACATATATATATGTATATGTACTGTGTGTGTTTTCATATGTAGAAAAGTCCAAAGACAAGGAGAGCCGCATGACTTGGCATCTAAAAGAAGATAATTAATACTTGGTCTTTTCAAAAGAAACCAGAGAAACTGATAAAGACCAAAACAAAATGCAAGAAATTAAAGTGGGCTAAACTTAAAATGACAAGATTTAATTATCTAAAAGTTTAATAATAATTGAGTAATATATAATAATAAATCTTAGGATAAGAAATAATAATAAATTTATGTTGTTAAATTATTATTGAGAATTTTTATCATAATTAAATCATTTCCTTATGATTATTCATCGATTTCACCATGTCCTGAAGGTGAAGGACCCAAACCCAGAAGCATCATAACGTTTGAAGAGCACGTCGTTGCTCTTCTTCTTCTTGGTTGCCCTAAATACCTTCTTCCACTGATGCATCATCCTCTTCGCCATGGAACCTCTGCCACTAGCAGATAGGGTTACAGTAGTCTTCTTCTGTGGAGACGCCATTATCATATGCTTATCGATCATCTCACTCATTAACGCCAACTCGTATGAATCATACAATAAGCTTCCACAGTCCCATATCCCCTTCTTCCCGGAATCCCTTCTCTTCATCTTCCCTCTCCCCAACATATATATATATATATCAGTACTATGCGCCTTAATCGGTAGAGATCGACCAGAAGTGATTTTCTGGAGTGATCTGCAACTGCTAGTGCTCTGAATCCTTCATTGTGTCCGGCTTTTATATTTGGGCATGCTCTTTCAACAATGAAACCCTGCATCTATATTTGGAATAAGTTTATCTCTTAGGATTATTATATATTTACAAATTTTTTGTTTTAATTATAGGGTATGTTATTAAAATAAGAGCAAAGTATGTATATCTAATAGGCACAAAATTAAAAATTTATTAAAATTTAAAATTTCTTTAGTTCAATAAAATATATTAGAAATTATTTATAAATAAGATAAAATTACTCATATAGGAAGTGAAATAATTAAAGAGTATATATTCATTTTTTTTTCCTTAAAATTGGACTATACATATAAACCAGAATAAGAAAATCATTATGTTAGAATACGGTGGGGCATGCACCATTTCCAAATCAAATTAATAACCGGCGGTCAAAAGTCGTTAGTGAGTATCTCAAGAAAGTACTGATATGAGAAAAACCAATTCCTTTATGGGCCAAAAGGCAAACAAAAATATTAATATATTTATAAATTGTCTATTCTTCATTTGTTTATTATAATTAGCAAGGGCAATCGTATACATTACTCTCTTTAGTATGCTGAGTCACCATTTGGATATATTTTTATTTAAAAAATAGGGTTAAAATACAATTTTATTTTCATTTAAAGAAGTACTAATTGTCTAAAAGTGTGTTTTAGAGGAATCTGATATTGGACGTATCAAAACTATAGCAATGGGGACATTAGGAAACAGGGTCCTACCTTTAACGGTTAACTCCACCCTAAATACCACATCATCCTTATTTTAACTAATGGACATATTCCACCTCAACAAATAATCCACCTTATCCATCTCTCCCCTCTCACCTTTGCTTTACTCTCTCTCTCCCTCTCCCTTTCACCGTGTAAGCAAGCAAGCTTCCGGAGTGTTCTTGCTTCTTCATCTTCTTCCTGTGCGGATCCCAGACCACCGTGATGAATCATACCCAAAGCGTGGCTGTTAAGATGGAGGACAACAAGGACTCACTGTACGGATCACTGATTTCGGCGCCACAGGCGAGAACATGGGAGGGTGCGATTGCGAAGGGACTCACTGTTGACGTTGGAGCGGGCAGGGGGCAATTTCCGGCTAGCTGGGATATTTCGAGCCTTTGGAAAATAGTTTAAAGAAGAGTTTATAAAAAAAAAAGTATAGATTTTTTTTTAATTTAAATAAATAAATATTTAAATAATTATTATAAAAGAATTTTTATAATTATAAAATTATTATAAAAATTATAATTTTATTAAAATTAAAAGAAAAGAAAAAGAGGAAAAAAGATAGATAAAAAAAATAAAAAAGAGGAAAGATATACGAGAAAAAAAAAAGAGATGATGTAAAAAATAAAAATAAAATAATAATTAAATAGTTTATAAATTTTTTTATTGTTATATAAATTAATCTTAATAATTTATATAAACTTTTAATTTTAAATAATAATTTAGTTAAAAAAATTAAATTAAAATTTGCCCAAAACCCTTTTTTTTTTTTCTTTCCAAATAGTAAATTCGTGAGGTTTAAGGTTAAGGGTCTCTGCAACTCTTCCTCTCCACCGCTCTTAACTCGGTCAAAGTCTAAGGCATTGTTTGGTTGGGGGTTTTTGGAGGGGAGGGGAGGGTAGGGGAGATATAAGTGTGTTTGGTTGAAAAAAATGGAGGGGAGGGGAGGGGATTTTTTTTGTCTTTCTGTGCTCCCCTACCCCTTTATCTCACCCCTCCAAATTTGGGGTTTTTTGGAGGGGTGAGAAATATTATGTATGATTCTGACTAAATTACCCCTGCATATTTTTCAATTTGCCAAAATTACCCCAGTGTAAAAAACCCTTTCTCCTTCTTCGGTCCAGCCATTCCACTCCACAGCAACACAGAAGCCCCAAATTCTTCGATCAGTATTTTCTCTTCTTCTCCACGCTTGTTTTCTTCTCCGACTTCGAAACCTAGCCACCGCAAGCCGCTGCTCGGCTCTATTCTTTGCTGCACTGACATCGCTGGTCTGCCTTCAGTTCTTTGTCGTGTCAATTCCATTATCTCTATCTGTGGTCTGTATAGTAACTCTTCCATTGCTGGTTCTTATTTCTCTTGATATATCTGTGGTCTCTCTATATATTTTACTGGGCTATCTTTAATTTTAACTGTGAAACATTTCAGTAGCCATTGCTGCCATTAATTGAGCTTCTGACAATTCACACATCGGGGGGAGATCAAATAATATCTTTGAAAAATGAACATGAAAAGGATTCATACTTTGTTTTTGCTCATTTTATTATTTGGATGCTCGTTAAATCTTTATTCTATGTGGGGGTTTTGCAGATTTATCTGCAAATCAGTGGAGATATTTACTACTTACCTTGGTTCTTCTAGCTCTTATGTTGCTTATGTGGTATATGGTACAATGGGTGTTATGATAGCAAGATTTGCCAGCATGCTAACCGAACAGATTTCTCTGCACAGTTTTCAGCAAACTAATAAGCAGATGTTGCAACCTTTAATCTTGTCACACTTAGAATTACTACCTTTTGCTTTTCAAGCTCCCTGTTCATATACTGTTGATTTCTTGCTTCCTTTCTTTTCAATTGACGCTTTGTTTTGTAACCTATTCATGCATCTTCTCGCCAGGTAGTCAACAATCAATCTGCAGAGATTCATTCTTTTGATATTTTGAACACTTCAATTGATGGGAACAATAGTGCTCAATACAACTTTCCTGAAAGTTTGAATCTTCAGACAGCCAACAGTCAATTAAATTCAAATGAACAAAGTGAACATTCTATCACCATGGGTGGTGGCAATTTTGTGGACAATATCATCAATGACACTCTGCAAAGCCAGGATAGCTTTGGAAAATAGATAAGCCATATGATAGCTGATTCACCATGTTCTATTGATGACTCAGGTCTTGAATCCTCAGTTTCATCTGTTCATGATTCATACTCTTCAGGATTGGATAATAATCAGTCTTCTCTGCCAGAACAATTATTTAATATAACTGATGTGTCTCCTGTCTGAGCATGCACCACTGAGAAAACAAAGGTTTGCTTTTGCTATTCTCAAGTATCTAATATAGCTAGTTTCTATTAGATGTTATGCATGTATATTTTTTTCCTAGTGCCCATCATTTTGCTTCTTAGTCAATATTGAGCTTTTTGTTGAAACAATAAAATATGCTTGTTGATCCTTAAAGCTTAAAAATATGGGGCCAAAATCCTACGAGGAATAGGAGTTGCAATCTTTGGCATTATACATGCACATCTTCATCTAAATAAGTTGTCTTATATTGCTTTAGACCATAAATACTTGATGTTGATAATTTAACCATTTACTATCGTTTGTTTTGCCATTTCTAATAGATTTTCTTACCTCCATTTACTTGTTCCAGGTCCTAATAACTGGATTTTTTCATGATGACTATATGCACCTTGCGAAGTCTAATTTGTTTTGTATCTGTGGGGATGTACCTGTTCCTGTAGAAATTGTTCAAGTTGGTGCCTACCGGTGCTGGGTATCACCCCATTCCCCGGGTTTTGTGAATCTCTACATGAGTATTGATGGCCACAAGCCCATAAGTCAAGTTGTTAATTTTGAGTATCGTACTACTGTTTTGCAAGACCCCGCAGCTTCCATAGAAGAGAGGCACAACCAGGAGGAGTTTCAACTTCAGATGAGGCTTGCACATTTGCTCTTTACTACTCAAAAGAGTCTTGACATTACCTCTAGCAAAGTATCGCTTGATGCACTGAAGGAGGCTAAGAAATTTGTCTCCAAGACATCATATATTTCCAAACGTTGGCAATACTTGATCAAGTCTACTGAAGACAACAAAACTAGTTGTTTGGTAGTGGAAGGCAGTTTTGATTAGGTTCTTCGTTTGGCCTCGTTCTGAAACTGGGCTAAAAGGAGTCAAGGAAATTGATATTACGGATTTTGAGCTCTTAAGATATAGTTATTACTGGAATTGGGTTAGCAAGTTTCTTTTGGGGTCGTTCATTGGCATAATTGCGAGGAACATAAATAAAATTCTGTCAATTACCTTTTTTTAATCCATGATCTAAATTTCCGATTTGGTTGATTCTAACAAAAGATGATACACATAACCGGATGTGTCACGGGATCTGAATTTGGATATTTAGGAGTTCTTTGTTTCTTTTCTCAACCTATCAATTCATTATTTGGCTTTACTTGGAGTTTAATCTCCCAGATTATGTTGTTCTCTGTATACGCAAGCATAAGAAATGTCTTCTTTTAATTTTATAGTACATTTAACGTAACTAAATGATGTCTTTGTTAATTAAGTTTTTTTAAATTTATAAATAAAAAAATAACAATATTAATATAAATATTATAAATAAAAAATTAATAAATGTAAATAAAGGTCTGAGGGTATATCTGTCAATTTTTTATTACCTACCCTCCCCTCCCTTCCTGAACCAAACAAGAAATATCATCTCTGCTCTCCTACCTTCACACTTATAACCTCCCCTACCTTGACCTACCCTCCCTTAAATTAACTTAACTTACTCTTCCCTCCGTTGAACCAAACATAGCCTAAGGGTGAATGGTTGGTGAAAACAATCAGTGAGGAACACGATAGGTTGAAGGCTTCATGTAATGGTTCTTGCCTTTTTTGGGTCGATAGTCCTTAATATTTGTTCTAGATCTCAGATTCTTTTTTCCTTTTGTTTGAGATGTGAATATTTCTTCCCCTGTTTGCAGATATGCTTTTTTAGAGTCTCATTCGCGCAAACATTCTCCTCTTTCCTTCTTCCTCTGCCACAATTTCAAATGGTTTAAAAGCTTTTCCTCTGCTTCCTGCTTCCGTCATCTCCAGCAGCCATTTTTGCTTCTTGGTCTTGTGATTTTTGCCCAACTCCAGGAACACCTTCAAAGCTGCTACTTTTTAGATAATAATTTTTTGGGTTAAACTCCAATAATGATTTATGCTTTCCAATAATGGAGCGAAGGGATTTTGAATTTCTAGATCTTAGAAATGCCCATAAAAAAAGTATATCAGACAAGAGTTGTTTAAAAAAGAAATAGATGAGAAAAATCCATTGATTTTGGCCAACATATGACTCATCTCGATCCATTGATTTTTCTTTTTCTAAGTAAAAATTTGGCTTTAAGATTTTCTGTAAAACTCTATACAGTCATTTTGAGAAGGGAAAATACAAATAATTCATTATATTTTGTCGCACTAGAAAAAGTGAGATTGGTTGAATCATGACATTTTGAGGGTGAGCCATTGGTTTTTCTAATCCTATTTTTTTTCTCCTTTCCTTTCTTGTTATTACTCTTATTACATTTGATATAATTAATTAACAATAAATTAATATTTTAATGTTGAAAATGACGGGAGCCCTTAAATATATTATCTTTTAATAATACTCTAATTTCCCTTCAATAATATTACAACATTATATCTAGCTTTCTTTTTAATATTCAAATAGATATTGATATATAATTTCTACCCAGATCCATAGTCGCTAGCTTGGACTCTTTTTAGTATGAATATTTGCATAAATCATCCATAATAAATATGATATACCATATATAAAAAATTATATTATTTGTAAGTTAGAAATGGTATGATTCATCTTACACTTTATGCAAAAGTAGGAAGGCTTGAATAAGAGAAGGAACTTTGCGTGAAAAAAGAGGAGGAAAAGTGGAAACTTTGGGCCATGCATGTTTGTTCAAAATCATGGACCACCACAGTAAGTGGTACACAAAATTTTGAGAAAATGTTCGCATGGCCATGGATCAATTACCCTCGATCCTAAATTTAGATAATAAAAAACTATTAATTATCCTTAATTACAAATTTAGACAGTCAAAAATTAAGATATCTTCTTAAACACTATAACTAGAATCACAATAAAATAGTACTCCTTAGAAATCGAACACGCTCTAAATTATTTCATATTTTACTCTTTCACTAATTGAACCTATGGATGATGGGTATACTCATATCCATAAAAGAATTAATTATGATATGAAGATCCTTTTTATCTTTTAGTTCAGATTAATCTCCACATGTAAACATGGGGGGCACTGGAGTGTTTTATTAATACTCTTATTGACTTGTGAATCATGTGAACATATTAATCATCATACTAATACTTCTTCTAATTTTTACTAGATAATTAATTTATAAAAAAAAAAATAAGAAAACTAGTTGAGTTGATTATTTGTAAAAAAATATTTATTGATTCCTTTAAAATGTCCTCTTTTATTATTTATATTGAAACTATCTCATGATAAAAATACTTCTAAGTTTTAACATGTACAATTGATAGAGATATTTTAATAAAAAATTAAAAAAATTGAGAGACAAAGTGCTCATATAACTAATGCTAGAGGCATAAATCATGGTGGATAATTGAAAAAAGACATCTTAATGTAAATAGTATATTTACTATTCCATTAATTGAAAAAGAAGGCATGGAGTACAAAAATAAGAGCCCCAATAACGACTAGTATGATTCATATATTAATATGGATTTTTAAAAAATAATCACACGACTCATGATTTATAAGTAACGTTGCTTGTTATAGATTTTGTTGATATATTGCATATTTATAACACATTTACTTAGAACTTAAGAACGCATTTTTGAGTAAAATTTACATTTAGCAGATTTTGTTGCAAGAACACGGGGAAAAAGGCAAAAGGAAAAAAAACAGAAAAAAAATGCACAATTTTGACAAGACTGAGGCAACCTTCGAATTTGTTAATTCGTATATATCCATATTTTTAGTTGAAAGCAGTGCTGATATAGTTGTTGACAACATTATCGTTCAAGATTTGCAAGACTCTCATATTTGCAGGTCCTACACACCTTGGTGTCTTGTACTGACTAACGGCACATCCAAGTTCAAGGAAATGATCCAGAATCTTCTGGAATGTTCCCCTCCGGAGGACCCGGAGTTTGAGGTCCCCGATCCACCTCACTTTCCGAGCACTGACATAGCCAGCATCCACAAAGGACTTGTCCAAACAGTTGCAGCATTGTGTGAGAACTTGCTCACTTGCCTCCCCACTGATCTCCCAGAATATAACATAGTGCCCTGGCTCTGTGGATAGGTCAACATGGCTTGTGAAGTCAACAACTTCTACCTTATCCTCTGCTAATAGTTTTGCTGCTTCTTCTACTGCTAACTGCAAATCCTTCTCTGTGTTCTTATCTATGTTTATGCATAGCATAAGACTGCTCCTACGTACGAACTTGAGTTCTGGAGTTGAGTTATGGAATCCCATCACCTTCACCACATCCCCTAACCTATATCTGTATAAGCCTGCATTTATAAAATAATATGTACAAACATGTCAAATACATCTGCTAGAGACTTGGCGTGTTTTTGGATAGATTTTTAAACGATGACTTCTAAAAAAAAAATAATTTTTGGAAAAAAGTTTTAGAGAAGAGTTTATAAAAAAAAAAAGTGGTTCTGAATAAATGAGTGTTTGGATAGTTATTACTAAAACGATTTTTGTAATTGAAAAATTATCAGAAAGAGTATTATTTTATTAAAAATATGAGAAATGAGAGAAGGTAGAAAAGAGAGGAGAGAAAAGTGAGGGTGGAAAAGAGTGAATAGAGAAGAGAGAGGAAAGATAATGTAAGAAAAAGTAAGGATAAAATAGTAATTAAGTAGTCTATAAGCTCTTTTACTGTTCCAAAAGTTACTTTTACTAACTTATCTGAAACCATGGTTTAGTCCAGAAGCTCTTTTGGACAAATATAACTGTTTATTTTAAAAATTTTTCAAACCAAAGTTTTGCCAAAAAGGTTTTTAAACCATGGTTTACATAATTTCCAAACAGGCTCTTGATAATATGAGATACTAAATCACACGTTGAGTATGATAGCATGATCAATGAGAATTTAAGTGAACATCTCTATATCTAACTTTGGAATAGGGTTGTTATTGGAAAACATTTTGATATTGGAAAATAAAAAGAAACTCACTTTCCTCTCAACAATTTGGAAAGTTTTTTCCCTACGGAATATTTACTTTCATGCTAAACATTTTTTTTCAAAACCCTTCCACTTTTCAAGCAGTATGCATCATTCTCAATAAAGTATCATCTCCAAGAAGAAATTTATCATAGCTCACAACCACTATGCCTTATACCAAACAAGAAAACAACAGAAAAAGCAAAGAAAATCACAGGACTTCGATTTTCTCGGATAATTTAAGGAATTGGTCAATGCACACCAACACAGTATATAGACTACGAAAAGTCAGAAAGCAGGTAGAAGAATTATACCTATAAGGAAAACATGAGGCCAATAGAAGGGCTTTATTCAAATCCTTAAATTGCACCCTAATTAACAAAACCAAGTTAAGAGATTTATGAAAAAGGATCTTCTGCATGATTAGTACCTGCTGGATTGGTTATGACAATCTCGTACTCTTCTCCAACCTTCACTTCAGTAAGTCCCACAGGTTGAGGATCCTTACAGAACATAGCAGGATCTTCCTCAGTAGTCTCCATCTGTGTGAGAGGGATGAACTCATAGTAGCCAATCTGAGGAAGAACTGCATAAGTAGCAGATTCCGGGGGAATTTTTGGGTTAACATTCGCGGCTATCCAGCCTTCTGAAGAACCATAGTCTGCAGTCACTAATGGCAGCTTTCCTGCATAATGCCTCAGCTTCTTCAAATAAGGTTCCATAGAACCAGTCATGATCCCATAAACATACTTTGCATTGGGAAAAAGCTCTGGTATTAGCCCATACCAGTTGCTCAAACCCACACATTTCTCATGAATCAGATCAGCTTCTTCTGGTTCTGGCTTCAGCAATTTCGCCATGGCTGCTCGGATTGAAGGATCAGTGATTCTGCTCGTGAGGACCCCTTCTCGGATATCGGTACAAAGCTCCTCCCAAGCTTTTTCAAAGAATCTGAAAGCAAGGACAATGCTATGTGCAAATGTAGAACCAACCCATTGAATTTCTTCTCTGAAGACTAGCCCACAAAGTAGATGACAGTACAAAGATTGATGAAAATCAGAACCAAATATCACTTCATATGGGCTGCTATATTGGGACCGAATCGCCTTCATCGAGCTTTTGTACCGTGGATCACGAAACAAGTTTGTTGTAGCAGTTCCAGCTATCAAGCCACCTTTGGTTATGAACTGCTTGCTGCTGTAGATGAAGTTCAAGACCTTCCCATTTTTTATAGGGAACTCTCTGCAAAATGGAGAAAGAAGCTGTATCAGAACTAGTACTAAACTGATCATAAAATGAAGTCTGATAAATCTGCAATGAAGGAGATGAATGATGAATACTTGTTCCTAAAGGCAAAAGAAGTCTGATAAATCTGCAACGTGGTATCAAACAATTCATCATTCCAAGGAACAAATTTTGGCTTCCCCTGAGTAGTGCCAGAACTGCGAGAAAATCTCCAGATTAATTCAACAAGCTGAAACAGAAAACTGTGTGCGCTTAATCTTTTCATTATCATGATTGAATTGAATACCTTAGCGACATGGTCGTGAGGGGTTTTCCAGTGAGAACAGATGAAGCATCGCCATCAATTATTCTCTGCATATATGGCTCCAAATCTTTGTGTGTAACAAGAGGGACACAAGCTTTGAAGCTTTCTGGGTCAGTTCTTCCATGGAGACCAAGATTCTGCAAGTACACTGCAGAAGCATTGTCTTCCAAAATCCTTCTAAGAGTCTCCTTCTGCACATTCTCAGCATCTTTTGTCAGAGCCTCAAAGTTCTCCATCACCTTCTTTACGTCAAACTCTTGCTCCTTCTGCAACATCGTCACGGCTCAACAATTGCAGCTATTCACGAAAACAGTGAATAAATCCATAAATAAACGCTCATACAGGTTGTAAAAGTGATATGTAAGAAAATAGTCAAAGACGAAAGAAATAATGCAGAAAGAGCCAAATATTGTTGCGTTATGAAAATGATATTAAAAAACCAAAGAGCTTTATACGAATTTTGATTTTCTGCCATCCTTTTCTTGCGGACCAGCTGATGAATAAAATTCAGAAATACTGCACAGGAAAAGTTGAACATTATTATGGTTCTGCTTGCCCTTCGGACGTTCGAAAATTGCAAGAAAACAAAAGAGAAATTTGCAATTCACAACCCCACAAAAGAAAATGGTAGAGAAAGTTAAGGAAGAAAACGAAAACAAACAAACAAACAAACATCAGGTAATGAAGAACTGGATGGCCCATTTATATGGATAAGTTTGAAGTCCGATGATAATAAAAGCCAAAAGAATTGTCCAAGACATTATAGAGAATTCATCATGTGATGAACAAAAATCAAAAGATAAATCTCAAAAAGTGACCACGAGAAGCACGAACGCAGAAAGTAGCCTTTTTTCTCTGTGTGAGAGAGACAAGAACCTGGTATCCAGCTAGTACACAGCAAATCCAAAATCGACACTGTTTTGAGAAAAGACGTTGTTTAAAGGGAATTCTAAAGTGTTTGATACGAATGTCTCTTGACTCCCAATACGACTTGGATTGGATGCTGCAAATCTTGGGGGAGATTTGAAAAAGTGAACAGAATGAAAAAGAAAAGAAAGTCAACGGAATGATTCAAGTACTAAAGAAGAAATCAAAAAAGGAAGCCAAAGAAAATGGTTAAAACTTAGAACCCATCTCTGCGTGTGCTTGCTTCAACTTCAACCTGAACAGCAGAAAGAGAAACAAAAGCGACCCCATGGACGAACCAAAAGCAAATCGAATCAAACCAATAAAAAAAAGATATTTTGTCGTATTCAAGTTTAACAGTAATATCAAGCTTTGAATTCCCGATGTAGAACAGTACCTACGACAGTATTACCCTACAGTGTCCTATGAGGTCAGAGAGATAGAGAGAGGAGTTGGAAATAAGTGAAGGAGAAGAAATTTGGAGGGAACAATGGTCAGAAGGAAAGGAAGGGAAGAGGAGGAGGAGGAGGAGGAGAAGAAAAGGGAAGACAAATACAGGGACAGAGGTGTCTCGATTCCAACGAGATTGAGAAGAAGCAACACCCATTTCAATGTAACCTCCCCTGCACGGAGGACAACTGTTGTCCTTACCTGCTTCAAATGTAACAACGGAGGAGGAGGAGGAGAGGGAATTAATAATTATATTATTATTATTATTATTGCAATAGAATTAGATGGGCTGTGTTTCTCTGCTTTATCGTAAACTAACGTGGCCCACTCTATATATAGGGCCGGGGTTGCCAAACACGTCCTATTTCTCCGTAAACCTGAATTGACGGGTTTGCTCATGGATCGGTGGTGAAAACATGTGGGTTACACTTGTGGTATGTTTGGTTGGAGGGGAGTGGATGTAGAGAGGTGAGAGTGAAAGTAGACCTCGTGTATAATATAAGTTACTTTTATTTTTATTTGTTTGGGCTATTTTAGTTATATAAAAAAAATTAGAAATTGAGATATAGAAGTAACAGTAAAAAATATATATCAATTTTATATTTACTTCTGTCCTGCCAAACAAACTCTTAAAATATATTTTTAACATAATTTTACCTCCACTTCCATCAAAAAAAAATTTAACCTGCCAAACGCATCCTTATACTATGTTTGGTAGAGTGAAAGTCCACCTTCCCTATTAGATATGATAGAATAGAAGTCACTCTCACATCTATTTTAGTTTTATAAAAAAATTAAGAATTGAGATGATAGAAGTGGGAGTACATTTTTTTTACTATTTTACCCTAATTATAAAATTTCTAAACAACTTTAACCCTTTTTAAATTATAAAAAATATTTTAAATTATTTTATCTAAAATTATAAAAAAAATATATCAATTATATATTTATTTTTATCATACAAAACAAATTTTTAAAACTAATTTTCAATTTAATTCTATCTCTATCTCTATCACAAACTCTTCATTCTTACCAAACATAGCCATGTATTTTTGGGGGGTTTTGTTTTTTTAGATGGAACGAGCGAAACCAGCACCATATTCATACGTCGTCGACTGCTAGCTCGGCAAGGAACGAGATTTTTTTTCTTTTTAGAAAAAAGTTCAAACTAAATAACGATAATCAAACAAAAAGCTCACATCCTCGTGCGGGACACACCGGATTGAAGCCAAAAATGGGCCGCATAAGTTTCTTAAGATTTAGGCCTACGTAATAAACATTCATAATTCCATATTAATATTAATACAAAATTTATAAATATATATTACTTAATTATAAAAAATATATAACTTGAAATCTTTTAAATATGTCTGTATCATTAAATTGTATAATAGTTTATAAATTGATCAATTAATTTTAAAAATAAATAAATATTAAAAATAAAATTAATTAAATATTATATTTAAAATTATTAGTATCAATCATCTAATAAATTTATATATTTAGAACTAGGTGAATATTATATATTATAAAAAAATTATTTTGACATAAAATTATTTAAAATGATTCTAATAAAGAAGGTAATTCACGACATTAATAAGGAGAATAAATTAAATAATACAAAATGTTCTGAAAATATGTAAATAAAGACTAAAAAAAGTACCTAATCAAGTTATTAAACGGGTATTTGTTATTTAATAATTTATCTAAAATTTTAATTTTTTATAGAGTACTATAATATTATGTAGTTCATATAGTCAACTTCATGTGATAAGATAAGTCTTATTGCCATATATGAAACTCATTTTACTCAAAAAACAAAATTCACGCATTATTATATTTTATGCAATTTTATTTTTATTTTTAATATTTCTCCATAAACTTTTAGGTAGAGCCCCTTTAATGATCATCTTAAGATAGCTGGGAATTCTAAGAGAATGAATATAATTAAGATTATTAGGATGTATTATCTTTAAAAATTAGTTTCTAGAGAGTGGGACTTAGTCAGGGATTGGGTGGATATATAATTTTGGCAACAACCACTTTAACTAATATTTATTTAAAAATAAGAGCTGGTCTTATCTCCCTCGGCATGTTTTGATTCGTGAATTTGTCACTAAATATGTTCTATTATTCTATATATTACATCTTTCCATGCGAACGGTCATAGATCCCGAATCTTGAAAGAATTTTAATATTGGAAACATATAAAATATTTTTATTTTTAATTAAAAAAGTAACACGAGAAGTTGTTTCTTGGACCGAGACATGTGATGTTTGTTCCTTTTAACATACTCATCTTTTTAGTCTATGGATGTTACATAAAACAGTTTTATATGAATTTTTTTTTGTTGCCCACCCGGTTCACCGGAGCTTTACCCCGACTACATCCGGATCCGACCCGCGTCGCGCACCTAGCTGTAGTGGGTGAGTCTCCCAACGGAAATTTTTTGCATTCGCCAAGGCTCGAACTCGAGACCTCGCTTAAGCGATACCGAGCCGTTTACCACTCGAACCAACCCCGTTGGTTATGAATTTTTTATTTGATAAAATAAAGTTGAGTAAAGTACCTGTAATCTAGTATATCTGTTTAGAATTGGGCTAAATTTGCCTATTTCGACCTATTTAAAAGAGGGCCATAACAGATATATTTAAATAGGTAGATATAATAAATTATACGGGGCGAGTTACATCTCACTATCGGCCGTCACACACCCCTATGATGAAAGGTGTCACTTATTTTAAACTTAAATTTAATAAAATTATTATTGGTGACAAAAGGAGAAGAAGAAGAAGTTAAAATTCAAACGTGTTAAGTTTATGTATTATATCTATTATATATATATATATATAATTTATTTCAATGATATGTTCTATATATTTAAGGAGGTGTTTTTCTTTCTTTAGCTATTTATGAGGCTTTTTTACTCTCATTGGTATTTGACCTAATTAAATACCTTATGTTCATATCCAAATTTTCAATCATCACTTTCACTATTTACAATATATAATAACTTGCAAAATATATCTTTATTTTATTCTTAATTGTTTTTTTTTTATATTTAAGAGTGAGAGAGTATAATTTAAGTTGATGTTAATTCTCGTGAAGGCGCAAATCGTGCGAGTGTATCAACATTGACCAGACCTGCAAATCACAGGATCAGTAGTTTCATTAATTGCTTTGGATCTTATATTAGAACGTTGACTTATCTATTTTATTTACTTTGACTTCATTCATCTCCACATTGTTTTTATTTTTTATTTTTTACCAACTATTATATTTCTTAAATCCTTAATATAAAATTTAATTGACTTTTTTAGAGAAATTAAAAAAATCTAATAAATTAATTAATTATAATAAAATTTAACCCATAAATTCATATAATATACTCTTTAATTAATTTACATTAATTAACTAATTCTTATATTGATAATAATTAATTTATTTAATATATAAAAAATTTAATTAATTTTTATATTAAAAATAAAAGTAGAATCATGTTGTCGGTACCCTCATGGTGACAATGTGAAATTAAAAGGTCCCTTAATCTTCGCCACACATATTATTGTGTGTCTTCAAATTGGTTTATTTCTCACAACCCAATGTTAAAAAGCTAAAGGATAATGGCAAAAAAAAACCTCCATTAAAGAGATTGTAAATTTGAAATTTTGAATTTGTTTCAAAATGGTTATTGCTTTAAAATCTTGATCAATATTAATTATTTTTCTACTATTTTATCCCTCATTGGTGAAAATAATTTAATGAAATACTAATATCTTACATATGTCTGTGTGTTTTAATATATTTTTGTTTTTTGGTCCACTACTATTACATCTTGCTGTATTCTAAGTTTTTTTTATATAACTTCCTTAATTATATTCATGTGACAATCTTTAATTAAAAAAAAAAAATAGAAGGTATAAGGGAGAGTTTCTAAAGATTGGTTAGGTTGTGCTTTACCAAAGGGAGACAGAGATTTACTGATTGTGGGGTAGCGGAGACATGGCCTTGTCCTTTTATTAATAATTATCTTCTTTTTTTTTTTTTTTAAATGTTATGGGGAGTAAATTTTGAAATGATTCACCACTTAAACTCAATAAGTGTATAATACCTTATGGTACTTTTTAATTTATTGGAATTCTATGGGCAGTCTTAGTAAATTATACCAAATCGTGCGATTTGTAAGGTAATATAGATATTATTTTTTATCATAATTATTAGAGTTAATTATTTTTTTAAATAAAAATAAAAAATAAAATAAAATAAAATAATTAATTATGATTAATATAAAAATTAATTAATTTAAATAGATTTTTGTTTCTTGACCTGAAAATATTACTTTTTCATGACTGAAGGAGTAAACCATAACAACAAGGAGATAAACAACAAAGGTTCCCAAAAGAAAACAAAACAACACTCAATAAAAACAGTATCTAATAAAGAACATAAACTACTAGACTAAGAAGAACCACCTCGGAGGATTAACCAATCCCCTCTGTATCAAATCCTTCAGTACAAGGTCTTAGCATGATCAGAAGAAGTAGAATCAACATCATCACGTGAGAGAATAACACACATAGAAGGTGTTGGTGTAAGCACCCACCCAGAGAGCACACCTTCTTTCGCGAAGAAACTGCCAGATGATCAGCAGCAGAGTTCCCTTCTCGAGGAGAAAAGGAAAAAACCAGATCCGAACGTGATTCAGTCGACTCTAAAGTTTCCTCTAATACATGCCATCCCTACCATTCACACCTATCAAGGGTTTTTGAGTCAAGGCAAACGAAAAGGTCCATATTATTTGTTTTTGTTAGAAGGTTGAATTAATTAGGTGATTAGTATTAATCACTTGGTTACTAGATGACCCTAAGTCTATATAAAAGGTCTTAGTCTATTGGTTAAGTGTGTGAGATTATGTAATCTTCACCATAATGAAGGAGAGGGTAACTTGGGTCTCTCCTCAAAGTCCCCAAGTGGGGTTGGTTTATCTCCCTCAAGTGAGGGTAGATTAGTGAGTAAACCCAAGTGGGTTTCTATGATATGTTGCTCATGAATATGATATGATTCTTCATTTCTCTTCTCATTATTTCTCTCTAATCTTGTTAACATGGTATCAGAGCACTGAAAGATCTGGTGATGATGATGAATCCATTCAAAAACCTTGAGATGGACAATGAAGCTGCGCAAGAAGAAAGTGATCGTCATCATCAAGAATTCATTCAAGAACGTGGCGGCAATGAAGAACCTGATGGAGACGAAACTCTTTATCATCAAGAACCCGTTCATCTTCACTTCTAATATTTTCTTCAACCAACTCTTTGTTCAAGCCCTTAATATGTGAAGAAACAACTTCTTCAACATTTACCGCGTGAAGAACTTCTCCATCTCTAGCAGCAGTGCCACAGCGAACAGTACACAGATACTCATTACTACTCTGCACATCAGAATCAGCTGAAGCAGGATAGAGGATAAGAGAGGATTTGGGTGTCGAATCCACAGTGGTGGCTCCTACTTCATCCCCACCTCCTTTGGCCAGAGACAGTGAGGATTCGAAGGTGATAGAATCTTGAAGAGAACCAGAAGCAATGGTCCAGTTCGTTTGCAAACTCCAATCGGTCATGCTGATCTTGGCCTCAGACTTCATCAAGAACCTGAAGATGGAAACGAAGGTGATCATCAAGAACCCGTTCATCAAGAACCGGCAGGTGGAAACGAAGGTGATGATCATCAAGAACCGGCAGGTGGAAACGAAGAAGCCACAGCAGGCATGTCCTTCAGCCAACAATCCAGAGGCTTACCGATGGAATAAACAATAAACCCAATTTGATCACAATAGTTACTAACATGGCTAGGGCGGCAGCGTTTCCAACGTCTTTTTTTCTTGGAGGTACCACTTGCGAGGTACAGTGGATGGAGAGGCAAGTGAAACTGACCGGAGACACTATGGCGTCCGAGGAAGGCACGTGTGACTGCGACGGTGGTAGGACGGTTGTCGTTGGGGTGAAGTTGGATCCTCGGAGCAGGGAATTGCTCACATGGGCCCTCGTAAAAGTGGCGGATCCCGGTGACCATGTCATTGCGCTTCACGTCATCGGCAGTATGCCTGCGGGTTGATCTCAAGTTGAAAGTCTGTAGAGGTGAGTCGGCTCGGAAACTTCTTGTACGGGAGGCGAAATCGTTTGGTGCATCAAGTAAAACTAAATGAAGGCCCAGCTTTGTTAAGAAAATCCTTCACGCCCTGTACAAAGACAAATCTCAGGAACTGTGAATGTTGTGAGCGGGTGCTAGCACTTCCAGAGAGTGCTGCTATTGAAGATGTAACTGATGATCAGGAAAAGAAAGATTCACTAGCTTTAGTACCGCTCCAGAAAATTGGCAATGGTCATAGATGTGCAACTGTGGTTCAGGAATCAAACCAGTCTAAACATGGTTGGTCTGTCCTTCGCCAGGTATTTCTTGTACGGGAGGCGAAATCGTTTGGTGCATCAAGTAAAACTAAATGAAGGCCCAGCTTTGTTAAGAAAATCCTTCACGCCCTGTACAAAGACAAATCTCAGGAACTGTGAATGTTGTGAGCGGGTGCTAGCACTTCCAGAGAGTGCTGCTATTGAAGATGTAACTGATGATCAGGAAAAGAAAGATTCACTAGCTTTAGTACCGCTCCAGAAAATTGGCAATGGTCATAGATGTGCAACTGTGGTTCAGGAATCAAACCAGTCTAAACATGGTTGGTCTGTCCTTCGCCAGGTATTTCTGCCCAAAAAGCACATGCAGAAATCGTATGTGAGCAATCCATATGTTTTTCAACGGGCAGTTAAACAGACCAGCTGGCATTCGTCAGCTGTAGTCCATCCAGATCTTAAACAAATTAATATTGACAAAAATGACAGTACTGCCCTTGATGGGCAGAGTGGTGCAATTGTGCCATTCAGATCTGCTGCTAACTCAGGCTTGAGTAACTTTCGTAAAGAATTGTCCAGCTTACCGGAGAAGTACTCATCTTCATGCAGAGTGTATAGTTTCCAAGAACTCGCTTCTGCAACTGCTAACTTCTCGCCTGAAAATTTGGTTGGCAAAGGTGGCAGTAGCTATGTTTATAAAGGATGTCTTCCAGTTGGCAAGAGAGGTATAAGGTGGCTGTGGGTGTTGCTGAGGCATTGGACTTTCTGCATAATGGCTGTATACAGGCTGTGATCCACAGGGATGTAAAATCTTCAAACATCCTTCTTTCAGATGATTTTGAGCCTCAGCTCTCCGATTTTGAACTGGCCAGTTGGGGTTCTTCTTCATCCCATGTTACTTGTAACAATGTGGCTGGAACCTTCGGATACCTGGCTCCAGAGTACTTTATGCATGGTAGGGTAACTGACAAAATTGATGTATACGCTTGTGGTGTTGTGCTTCTTGAGCTTCTTTCTGGCAGGAAGCCCATCAATAACGAATCCCCTAAGGGCCAGGAGAGCCTTGTGATGTGGGCAAGACCAATTCTAAAGGATGGAAAGCTCTCCCAGTTGCTTGATTCAAGCATTAGCGATCTTGAAAATTGGTTGATTGACAGAATGGTTTTGGCTGCTACCCTTTGCCTCAGACGATCACCTAAATGTCGACATGAAATCAGCATCATATTGAAACTTCTGCATGGTGATGGGGAAGTCACAGGTTGGGCAAAACAAGAAGTTGAAGAATCAGAAGATGGGTTTTATCAAAGCTGAATTGAAGAATGCTCAAGATTAAGATTCCAAAGGTCAAAGGGGAAGATATCTCCATGGAAGTTGCTGTGCCAATGATTCATCGAGGATAGAGAGTTTTGAAGAAATGTTCATATTGTATTTTGTAAAATGAAAATAGTTTGGTTTAATTCACCTTACTCCCTTGTGTGTTGTGTTAGCAAGTTGAACACTTAGAGTTAAGGGTATCAACTTGAGCGGGGGTGTTAGAAGGTTGAATTAATTAGGTGATTAGTATTAATCACTTGGTTACTAGATGACCCTAAGTCTATATAAAAGGTCTTAGTCTATTGGTTAAGTGTGTGAGATTATGTAATCTTCACCATAATGAAGGAGAGGGTAACTTGGGTCTCTCCTCAAAGTCCCCAAGTGGGGTTGGTTTATCTCCCTCAAGTGAGGGTAGATTAGTGAGTAAACCCAAGTGGGTTTCTATGATATGTTGCTCATGAATATGATATGATTCTTCATTTCTCTTCTCATTATTTCTCTCTAATCTTGTTAACAGTTTTAATGACAACTCTTGTTGGCGAAATCTGCAAAATACAAAATTTATAGTTCGAGTCGCGTTCGAGGACACTCTCCTTAAGAGATATTTCGTGACCCCTCATCACTTAGGAAGCGACTCTCTCCAGGATTAAGCGAACTCTTCCTGTGATGATACAGGGAAACATGACTGGTGGAAGATAAAACCAATCTCAGAAGATTAGTGTATCATTCTCTCTGTGTTCTCTCTGACATTCTCTTTTTCATTTCTATGTCATTCTCTTACTTCTTCATTATCAAGAAGCCCCTTTTTATAGACTGTGTAAGGACACGAGACATATCTTTTAGACATATGTCCCTTAAGTTCAAGAGTTGTATTAGAAAGGTACCTCTTTCTTCCACACACCCTTTAAGTTCAAGAGTTATGTTAGAAAGACACCTCTTTCTTCAACATACTCTTCCATAACCAAGAGTCATGTTAGAAAGACACTTCTTTCTTTGACACACCCTTTCACAATATTTAAAATATTTCCAACAATCCCCCACATGTGTCAAAGAAACACCATTAGATGAGTTCCATACATAGATATAATCATTGTATCCAGTGGTTCTTTGGACTATGAACCAGACCTAGACCGATAATACTTTGTACACAGAAATACCAGTGGTCCTCGGGACTATGAACCAGCACTTCTTGGGTGTATACCAGAGGTACTAATAGCCAGATTATACCCCCACATTTCCACTGTTTACCGAGCGGTTTTGCGCGTTAGGCAGCCATACGCGTGTCCTGTTTTTAACGAATGCTCTAGAAATTTCGCCACGATCTCATAGGAGCGGCTCACACCCCTCATTCGTATAGGTGATTACTTTAAGTGTATCTGCACATAATACACCATCTCGTAGGATTTGAAATCATTAAGAGCTTTTGCTTATCCTCCTCTATGCAATCTAGCACTTTATCACACACTATAGGAAAGGATCAGTAATAATATTTTGCTGCTAGCAGTACTAACAAGCGACTTTTTCTTACCCATTAAACCTTCTTTATGGGATCACCAATCACAAATGTTGGGTTGCCATCGCTGTCGTAATCACACTGGCTTTAGTCCTATTCCCCTCGATGTCTCAACAATTTTATTTGTTTTCTTCCCCAGGGGTTTTGTTAACGGATCCGATAGGTCTATTTTTGACCTCACCAAAATTGATTGAGATAACTCCACAATTTTTAAGCATGCTTATTCTCATAGTATCTCAAACGATTGCACCATTGTTTTCTTAACAATGTTTATTGCATTTTTACAATTATAACTCATCAACAATAAGTGTTGATCATCTTTGTTCTTCCTTAACAAAGGTTATTGCCATTTGGCAAACACATTTAATCAACACTAAATGTTGTACATCTTTATTATCCTTAACAAAGGTTATTGTTATTTAGCAAACACAATTCATCAACACTAAGTGTTGGATTTACGTCAAAATATTTGCTAAAAGGTTTTCAACCATTTAGCCTCAGTGTCAGCCAATTCCATAGCAATAAATTCAGAATCCCTTGAGGATTTTGTTAGAATTATTTGCTTGAATTATTTTCATTTCACTGCACCACCACCAAGAATAAACACATAACCACTAGTAGATTTTAACCCTTCTGAATCTGAGATCCAGTTCACATCACTGTATCTTTCTAATACAGCGGTAAGTCCACTATAATGTATACCATAATTCATGGTGTCTTTAAGGTATCTCAATAACCTTATTAGAGCATCCCAATATTCACTGCTTGGACAATGAGTATATCTGCTCAATTTATAAAGTGATAAACTCAGAATATATCACCACTTAACATCCGTGTATTTTAATACAACAGAAATTCTCCATATATGATACCAACAATTATGGTACCCCTCAAATATTTAATTCTCCTCATGAGATTGAATCTTTATGTGTGTATGCTCAATCCTCACACAGTATATACTACATCACAATAGTTAGTACTAAATTCTCATAATTTATCCATAAATAGATTGAGTAAACAACACTGTCAAATAATATATTTTCATCATAAGGAATAATCATACTATGGTTCTCACAACCAAAATTTAAAATACCTTTCAAGATAATATATCCCTTTATGATTTCAACACTTAAAATATATTTAATTCATTCATGCTTTCAAACTCATATTTAAAACAGCAGAACATTAATATGTCATCCACATTAAAAATTTAATAAGCATTCACATTATATATATTTATACTAAAATAAATATATGCCCACAAATAATAATATCATGAAAATTAAACATATTTATCTTTTCAATAGATATATGATCAAATTTTTATGCTCCCATCATAATGCTTATTTTAAGCCACACATAAAGTTTAATAGGTATCCTATATTTTAGACACTCCCACACTTTTAAATATCAAATTATATCTCAATAATTTTTCAATAATAATTCTAATTAAATTAGAATTTTATCATATAATCTTCTGATTTAATTTAGAATTTCTTCCCAAACTAAATTGATAAAATCACCGCATGTTATCACATACCCTTCTCATATTTATATTTGTATTTATTTATAGAGAGAGAGACACCTTTTCTATATATTGAGAGGGACATACCTTTTCATATGATGATCTTGGAACGTCACAATAGCCGTTTCAGTTTTTTTTTTCCTTTTTCCCTGAATACCCTTTTGTCTTCATTTTCTTTGTGAGCTCGGAGATGTTGATTATGCTTTGCGCTATTTGCTTTTACTATAAGCCTCCCATCACAGCACTCTCTCTTCAAATTATCGCCTAGAAACTTCCTTGTGCCCTAAATCCGTATTGTGATCAAACGCCACAAGATCTGGAGATTAATTTGAAGGCAAAGTGACTCAACTTTCCTGCACTTCGATTTATGCCTCTTCTTCTCTAACCCGTGAGGGATAAAATTTTCAATTCATCGCCCTTGAATCAAAGGCACCCCTTCAAAGAGGCAGAAACGAGAAGTTCATAGAATCACACAGAAACTTTGAGATTCTTTGGGCCATTCTCTCAAGGACAATTTCAGAGGCAAAATCAGTTGCTTTGAAGCTTTCTTTGCAATCTCTTTGTCCATGTGATTCTCCACCCTTCTCATATAAACCCGGTTGGCTCTCCCTTAACTTCTAAAATTTTACAGATAATATCTCTTAAGATTATTGGCGAAATCTGTAAAATACAAAGTTTATAGTTCGAGTCGCGTCTGAGGACACTGTCTTTAAGAGATATTTCGCGACCCCTCATCACCTAGGAAGCGACTCTCTCCAGGATGAAGCGAACTCTTCCTATGATGATACAGGGAAACATAACTGGTGGAAGATAAAACCAATCTCAGAAGATTAGTGTATCATTCTCTCTGTGTTCTCTCTGACATTCTCTTTTTCATTTCTATGTCATTCTCTTACTTCTTCATTATCAAGAAGCCCATTTTTATAGACTGTGAAAAGACACGAGACGTGTCTTTTAGACATATGTCCCTTAAGTTCAAGAGTTGTGTTAGAAAAGTACCTCTTTCTTCAACATACCCTTTAAGTTCAAGAGTTATATTAGAAAGACACCTCTTTCTTCAACATACTCTTCCATAACCAAGAGTCATGTTAGAAAGACACTTCTTTGACACACCTTTTCACAATATTTAAAATATTTCCAACAACTCTCACCAAATCCAACTCAATGCAAATAAGAAGAGCTTTCCTAACTGCAAGAAGTTCTGTCATAAAGGCCGTCTCAGCACTCATTCCCTCACTAAAACCCCACATAAAGGTGCCAAGGCTATCCTTGCAAATGATCCCAAAATCGCTGCAGAATTATCATTAGGGAGAAAAGAACCATCACAGTTCAATTTCATCCAATCCATAGGAGGCACACACCATTTCCTCACAACTGAAGCATTACTCGCAACATTGGCAGGCTGAACAGAAACTACATTTGTGCAATATTCTTTAACAGCTCGCTCAACATTGCTAAGAACGGCAAAGGGGTCAGGTTGCATGTAGTTAAAAACTCCATTTCGTTCTTTCCACTTCAGCCAAAGTAACCAGACAATGAATTTTACATCTTGATCTTCCAGGCTGCCCATGTTGACAAATAATGGAGCTGAACCAAGCTTCAAAATCACTGAGAGACGACAAATTAATGCGCATAGATAAATAACAAACAAACCAAATACAACGTACCCAAGGACAAAGGAAGAAGAGATGTTCGATTGTTTCCTGTTCAGATAAACATATAGGCCGGCAAAGGGGATTAATAAGAACAATGCCTGTTGAATAACGCATTCTTCACTGGTAGCGCCTTACTGCAGCATCTCCAGAGAAAATGATGAATCCGAGGGATCACCTTAACATTCCACAGAGTCTGCCAGAAATTTTGTGGGAACATCAATGAAGTACCTGGCCTAACATTAACACATATCTCAAATTTTGCATCTGATTCTTATATCCCTGTTTAACTGGATAGGCCCCATTTTGCTCAGAAATCCATACAAGCTTATCCTTATGCATCAAATGATCCAATTTAATATTTCTTAGCAGTGATAATATATCATCAGGGAGCACATGCATCGGTGCTGAGAGATTCCATCAGCCATTAACAATTAAATTAAATCACTCACACTGTCCCTCCTTATGTAAATATTTAGAGTTATTGTTTACTATTTTTTTTATTTAATTAAGAGTGTGCCTAAACCACTTTAAATTTAAAACTAATCATTTTTTAGACTTAGAGCGTAAATAATTTTTACCTCTCTTAATAAATATATTTTATAATATTTGAACTTGTGTTCTCTATTTTATAGGAATGAGGTATGCTTACCATCTTAATATAAATAATTTAGAGTTATTGATTACTATTTTTTAATTTTATATTTTCTTTAATTACAGAAAAAGAACAAAGGTGAAAGCAAATGTAAATTCTTTAATAGGATCGAAATTGGAAAATGTACGAGGTACTCTACATTCAATTCATGCATGTCACTGTAAAAAGATGTGAACCGTTTAAATTATATTTAGATATTTATATATAGTTTTTTACATTTTTAAAAAAGAGACACCATATTTTCTAAATTTTGAAAAGTTTGATTTTTTGTGTGTGGCTAATTTACATGTATCCTCTTATTTAAGATAATTATATATGAGGCATTGTCAAATAGTAAAACACTAAATATCAACAGTTGAATGATAATTGAGTTTTAATATTATAATACGAATTATGATAAGGTCATTAAGAAATGACTTAATTATTAACAAGTTTCAACTAATATAAACTTATTAATTTTTATAATGAAATTTATTACTATTAATTCTTTAATTATCATTAAATTTTTTAGATAATTGAATATCTTGTTTAGAGCCCTATAGTAGTTTCCCTTTATTATAAACCTTTTTAGGTTAAAATTTCATTACAAAACCGTACCTTCCTGTCACAAAAACAAGGGGTAGAACAGGACTTTAGCTTCCTGAGCCCAGGCATAAATCATGGTATGGGCTTTATCAGGCCGAATCCATCAGCTGAGTTACCACTGGAAATCTAACAATAGGGTTTGAATTTAGTGGAAGAGGCTAATCTCTCATAACATAACGAATTAAGGTTTGAATACTTGAAAAGTGTCTATTTTTAATATCTGACAGTACCTCATGTATAATTTACCTCCAATAAAAAGATATATATATTTAACTAAAAAAAAAGATAGTTCGATCTTTTACCAAAAAAAAAAGATTGTTTTTTTCATCCTTCCACACACAGCTTTTTAATTTTTAATTTTTAATTTATAAATTCAAGTTTTTCCTTAAAAAAAGGAAAATGACATGCACCTTATTTGACTCCTACGATATCCATAAGTAAGCATAACTTTTGTTGCGAATACAAACAAGTTTGGTATATAGAATTTGATGCTTTGCCGCTTCACACATCCGAAAGAAAAAGGCAATATTCTCCAACAATATATTTTAGAATAAATCACACAAACTTTTTTCACTTATTTCAATTTATTTTCTAACTTGCCACAAAATTTCTATTCTATTTTTTTATTTTTTTTCTTAAATACGTGGTATGCTTGAAATTAATTTTAAAACTTTTATCAGAAATATTGCTTATGAACAATACGATATAGGGGTTTTTCAATAGGAAATTGAAATAATATAAAATATAACTATGTATTTATTAATACAAATAAACAAATACATGCAATTTGTACTCCTCTAGTCCTATTTATAAATCATTTCTAATATATTTTAGACCAATAAAAATCTTAAACCTTATTAATTATATCATAAAATTTAATAACTTTATAACTTTACTTATATTTAATATATATTATATCTAATAAAAATAAAATTAATATAAATAAATAAGGGGTAAGATGATATATTTATATAATTTTTGTTTCTATTTTATAAATATAACTAAAATATACCTTCTTTCTGTCATGTAAATAGGAGCGGAGGGAAGAGTAATGAATTTTGAGGAAGCTATTCATCTTCTGTGCATGTGGTGGAGAATCTTCTCAATGTCATGTCCAAGTTATAGTTGGAGAAAGTTGTGGCTGCCACCTATTTGCCAAACAATAAGTAACAAGATATGAGTTTGAAATTGCTAATGCACAGAAATATCTCTCTCATAATAATAAAAAGAAAAAGCGGAGGTGATAAATTCAAAAAGTCAACTATCACCTAAAACAACCTTTTATACATGCAGGTCTTTTCTTAACACGTCCGTAATTTATGCATGTAAAGTATCAACTAAAACAACCTTTACACATGCCCTACATATGAAATTATTGTAATTTCAAAGGTAATTTAAAAAATATATTTAATAATAGTTTTTGAATTTAAAAGTTTGGCATGAAATGTTGAAATTTTAAAACTTACGAAAAGAGTTCGTGGTGTCTCTGTAAGCTGCCTGAAGAGAAGCCGCCAACAACACATGACGGTGTCAAAACGTGATTAGGCTTGACCCTTTTTAGTTGGCTAATGGTTTTATGACATGGGAGTTTTAAAATTTGTTTTAAGACTAACATGTTATTATTCTTATTCTGATTTATGAGATACTATTGTGAATTCTTAATCTCATGTTAGACGCGTAACACTTACTTGCCCTCTGTTTATTGTGGCCATATATTAACCCTAATTATTTGCATGTATAGTCATATTAAATCACATAACTAGTTGTAGTTTTGCCTTTACGATCATATATTTGATTGTTTCCCAATAACATCTCGATGATATTGGCATGCTTTAATTATTTTGTAGGATTAAAATTAATTAGTAGTGATTTTGTTACCCATTTGTAATTATCCGTTAAAAATGCGAAGAAAGAGGAACTCTAGGGGGCTCTTAAGCCCCATATCGTTCCGCTAGAACGAGTTTCGGGATTACCCTCTTCCCAGCGCGTAACTACCTTGAAACCGAAGCTCCAGTATATAAATAAGGTAGCTATCACCAAACGACGTCCCTAACAGCTCCTTCTGGAGCCCTTCCCTCTTAATCTCCGCTGCCAGAGCCATCAGGAACCATTCTTCGTTTCGTACTACCACTTCATTAGAATCCACCTAGGGAGAGAGAAACCATTCCACATAGAGGGACACACAGGCAGAGAAATGAAAATTTCTTTCCTGTAATCGCCGGAATAGCTTCATTCAGTGATCGCAGGCAACCTGAGATCTTTATCTCCGACTTATTCCTTCTACTACTCGGGTTTGTGTTTCTATGGCTTCGGAGGATGTCAAAACCAGTGAATCTACCGTGACCAAGTTTGTCAATCTAGCGGAGGAGGCGAAGCTCGCTAGAGAAGGTGTGAAGGCTCCTAGTTACGCATTTTCGAGCATCTGCAAGTCCTTGGTAGCCGGCGGAGTCGCTGGGGGAGTGTGAGTCTCGTTTCTTCATTGCAATATTTTTTACCGGAGCGTATCTGTAATGCGGTGCATGCTTAGTTGTGGATCAAATATATTGTTATTATTTAGGAAAATATCACTCGGAAGTATTTTTGATTGTTTTCACGTGTCCGTAGTTTCGTTACGGATTTAGTATTCTCGGAATTTTGTGACTGCGGGAGATTCTGATGTTTCGTTGTCCCTGAACAAGGATCAATTACTGAAAGGCACATAGATTCTTTAGGCGCTTCTATATAATGTTCTAGCATAACAGTGTGATCTTTCGTTCACTAGCGCTGCTATTTTTGGAATCATTTGCTCAATTGCGTCGCTGCAATTTCATTCTGAGCTATTACAAAATCGAGCCCGATTCCTCAGAAACTGTTATTTACTAATAATTCCAAAATCCTTCTTGTGTTTGTCTGGTGTCTTTTCTGAGAACTGCTTTTACGAGTAGCTTTAATTTTAACAGACTGGAACTTTCTGCATCTATGTAGGTCACGAACTGCTGTTGCTCCATTGGAGCGGTTGAAAATTTTGCTACAGGTTAGTTTATTTCGTTGTTTACATCTGTCTGGGAATAGCTATCATGATTAATTTCTTTTACCGTTTTATCTGGGCACAGTATTACACCTAGAATTATTATTGTGTGCTAGTCTAGATTTATTAAATAAGTGAGTAGACCTTCCCATGTGCAGGTCCAGAATCCCCATAGCATTAAATACAATGGAACTTTACAAGGCCTAAAATACATCTGGAGAACTGAAGGTTTCCGTGGACTGTTCAAAGGGAATGGAACTAATTGTGCTCGTATTGTTCCTAATTCTGCTGTGAAGTTCTTCAGCTACGAGCAAGCTTCCAAGTAAGTTTTCCTTTATGGATAGAATGATGAATTTTATGATTTATTGTCTGGAATGTTCGCTTATTGGCTTTCCATTTGGGTGTAATGTTATCCCACTAAACCTTGTACTTAGTTTCCTTGATCTTAGCCAGAAGGCCAAGAAAGGTATATACCTAATTTTCTTTCGAAGTTCTATGTAAGAAGGATTTCTGGCCAGTGGCAAAGCTATAATAACTTCTAATTTAATAAATCACATATTTCTGACTCACTCTGCCTTTTTTTGGCTGACTGTTACCTTTTTTTTGTTGGCTCACAGAGGTATACTGTGGCTATATCAGCAGAAAATTGGGAATGGTATGCCCTTGTTCATTACCAAAACTTATGGATATTTTGTTTTAACTTTAGATTAATTAGATAGTTTGGATTTCTGCTATTTGTATCATTGAACAGTGACACAGAATGCTATTGATGATTACAAGTAATCTTTTTTAAGGTTTATATTCCAACAAAGAACATTAGAGTAGCATATGTATGGTAGCTGTAATGAACTTCATTGTCTTTAAGAATTGACGCATGCTTTGGCATTTATGAAAGCGCATTAGGCAGTCTTAGACTAAGTAGTGTTTCATGTCCTTTCTTGCAGAGGATGCTCAGCTAACCCCTGTTTTGCGTCTTGGAGCTGGAGCATGTGCTGGGATTATTGCTATGTCTGCAACTTATCCCATGGACATGGTCCGAGGCAGGATAACTGTGCAGGTACTATGGTTTCTTAATTGTTAATGAACGAGTAAATGGTTGATTTGCTTATTAAGGGTTGACTGATAATGCAGAAGTTAATACTGTCTCCATAGCTAATTTTAATGGGACCGGATGTTTATATTTGGTGTCTCTATAATTTTTGTGTGAGTAGAGCTCAGCAAGTTTGCTTTCCCTTGTATTTGTAGACGGAGAAGTCCCCTTACCAGTACAGAGGAATGTTTCACGCTCTGTCAACCATTCTCAGGGAAGAAGGCCCACGTGCTTTATACAAGGGATGGCTTCCTTCAGTCATCGGAGTTGTAAGTAATTTTTTTGGAAGAATATTCTGTTTCATTTTGAATCCAAAGTCTATATGGACATACAATTACCAAGCTCAAACTTTTGCTTTATTTACTGTCAACTTCATGGGATTGTCTCCTTTTGTAATTAATGGTAATTATCTAGATTTATATGCTCTACATATTATTTAAACTCAAAAATAATTTATATAATAGATACTACATGTTTAAGAAATTTACTTTCCCCTGCCTTTTTAATTAAGTAATTTCATGTCTTGATGAGGTGAACAAAAGGGATTCGTGCTTACACCTTAGCAAAGTGGCTTTACGTATAAATTTTAATCATTGAACAAAATACTTCTCTGACTTGCTCTCTAGATCTCTCAATATTGGCACTTGTAATCCAGTAATTTATACCAGTCCTTTTCTCTTAATTGCTCGGGGGACATCTTAGAATGATATGGGACTAGGAAATTAATGAGAAGGCCATAAGCATTTATAGTAGTTTGTGTAGGTCGATGTAGCCATCTATTGGAGCAAAACTATTGGGCTGAAGTGAGGTAAGCCCAATGAGGGGGCTAGGATTTGACAGAAAAGCCACACCTAATGCCATCCGGACCAATTTCTTTAAGCTATTAAGGCTTTTGATTCTAGAAAGTTCTCTGCGTGCATCATAACGATTTCTATAATAATTCCTATATGTGGCTGCTGGGATTTAGGGATATGCTGATACACAGTTATGTTGGATATATCTGGACGTCTATAAGTCAATCTATTGGCAGAAGTCAGTGAAAACAATAATGGGTTGAATCAATTAGAATTTAATGTGAGGTATAAATGTCTAAAGTGTTCGTTGCATACTGCTTAGTGATTATTGACTCACTAGGTTGTCATGTACCTTTTATTGAAGCTTTCTGCAGAGTTTTGTCAATGGCTTTAATTCTCATTCTACTTTTGCAGATTCCTTACGTGGGTCTCAACTTTGCTGTGTATGAGTCTTTAAAGGATTGGTTAGTTAAATCCAAACCCCTTGGTCTAGTTCAAGATTCGGAGTTGAGTGTGACAACTCGGCTAGCATGCGGTGCTGTTGCTGGAACTATTGGACAAACTGTTGCTTACCCACTTGATGTCATTCGTCGAAGGATGCAAATGGTGGGTTGGAGCCATGCTGCTTCTGTGGTAGCGGGTGATGGAAGATCCAAGGCTCCACTTGAATACACTGGCATGATTGATGCTTTTAGAAAAACTGTTCAGCATGAGGGATTTGGAGCACTGTACAAGGGTCTCGTACCCAATTCTGTAAAGGTCAGTAAGTTTTCATCTTATGCTTATCTGTTCTGCCAACTTGTGGAACACTTTTATTATTTATATATGCATGTTAATTACTTTCCATAGACATCACACCTCATAATAGGCAGGATGCCTGTTCTGCTAATATCGGTTTTTATTAGAAATTTATACCTAACAAGCCTACCTGATTTTTCCAAGTTGACTTGTTAATGAGTTTGGTTTGAGTCAAATATTGCTGTAGTAACCTCGAACAACTTATTTATTACTCAATCTCAATCCCATAGCATCTAGATAATATGGTAGTGTCGCTAAACGTAATTATATATATATGTGTGTGCTGTTCTGGGCTATGCTTTTTTATGGTTGTGTCTAGTCTTCTGCTGTTTCAGAGCTTGTACGTTAGTCCCCAAATATCTAATTTTCTGTATTGACCAATGATGACACGATTTAAGGTTGATCTGCTTTTCAAAATTCATAACCTATAATTTTGAACCATAGACAGGTCCCCTTGCCTAGCAACTCCTATGTGATATGCCCAATTCCTGCCCTTACTTCTCTGGGCTGACTCAAGATA
This sequence comes from Leucaena leucocephala, assembly GCA_037074615.1. NCBI lineage: Eukaryota > Viridiplantae > Streptophyta > Magnoliopsida > Fabales > Fabaceae > Leucaena > Leucaena leucocephala. Next base: position 637,488 of record CM073552.1, read on the forward strand.
TTGTTTTCATAGTTTCATTATGCATTAATAAGATGGTCTTTCCTAGCATAATGCTTTAGAAGTTTTCTCAACTATTGAAAATTTGACAATAACGTGTTTTACTTAAAAGATGTACCCACCTTGATCGTTATTGTTTCATGGATTTAATCTTTCTCTAATCAGAACATTCTGTAACTGTGTCTTGCAGGTTGTCCCATCCATAGCAATTGCTTTTGTTACATATGAGGTGGTGAAGGACATTTTAGGAGTAGAGATCAGAATATCTGACTAGAGTGGCACTAGGGTAGTATTTTTGTAGTCAAGGGGATGCAGAGATGGCAGAACTATGAAGTCTTGCTTCTTTTCCATTTGTCTAGGGATCCGTATAGAAGTTCTTTTGAGCTAGTATTAATAAATTTACTCCCTCGATTTTGCATTTCCCTTTGAAAATGGTGTAGCTTTCTGTTTCTTACTCGTCTTCTGTGTCAATAAATGCTGCCAAAGAACAATGCAAGAGCAATATCTGCTCGGATTTCTACCAAGAATCAAGAAAGCTTTTTTACTAGTATAATCATCTGTGATTAGTTAATGATTATCTGTGGTTATGGATTGATTATTATCATGTTGAGTAATCACATTCACATTATTTTAGGTCCAATTATTCAAAGATCTCAGTATGCAACAAGTCACTCAATGAGAAAATTTGGTAATCCATGTATATTTACTTGTGGAAATTGAATTGCATGAATGCTTGATTGTTTTCCTTGCTCTCTTTAGACGAATGTCAATGCTAGACGATTGCTTGATAACTAATCTTATGTTGGGCTGGAAGTGTGGAAAATCCTACATCTGTTTTACCATCAAGTTTGGTTTTTTTCTGCTATTCTTGTTGCAACCGTTTCCGTTTCTTTTGATACTTCCTATAATGTTTGATCAACCGATTTTAGTCGTCAGCAAAATCCTTCAATTAGGCGACGTTGCTGCGATTGTTAAAGCTGTTATTGCTAATGCCTGGTGCTGATAGGTTTTACCAAACTGCCGTTCTTGTTGCATCCATGAATGGCTCCAAATCCAAAGAGCAAACTGAGGGCCTTTTTATATGTTTATTATCAGAGCTTTTTAAGAAAAAAGATGAATAGTTGGTAGTATTTTATAAAATTCGGTATAATATGATACATCAAATATTCTCTTGTAAGGAGAGAATTCAAATTGCAAAAGAACTTGTCCTTCGATTCTCGTGGTTCTCAGGGTACAACTGCTTCACATTCTTCTGCCATGAACAGTTAAATCATATTTATTATGATTAACTAATATATTTCATTTTCTTAATATAAAGAGTAAATGTCAACAAAAGTTACCTGATATCTTTAATGGAGGTATGAGATTTGGACGATGGCATGGTGGTGAAGTTTGGAAAGGCGAGCTTTGGCTGTGACCTCTTCATGATCTGATCTTCTTATGCTCTCTTCCTCTTCCCTGCTCTCTTCTTTTGTCTCAGATAATGACAGCAAAACAAGCACCATGTTTAGCTCCCCTACGAGGTTATCCTTTTCTTTTCCTTCACTTTCTTCTTCGTTCTCTCTCTCTCTCTTCTTCAGTATCAGCCATATTTGCCCATTCACTTCCTCTCTCCTGCATCATGCACTCTCTCTATTTCACTAAACTTAAGAGTTTCTATTAATTAATCATACACACACATGCTTTCATCTCTCCATCGCTACTTTCCACCCTCTTTCTCCCTTTCGTTCCTGTGACTTGAGTCGCACGTTATGACTTGAGTCCCACGATAGGTATCTAAAATTTCAAAGCTTGATCTTTATGGACGTTCTGCTTCTCATATGCTTATCCACGTAAAAGAATTTCAATCATTTTATATTATTTCTGGGCCAAAATTCCACTCATTTTAATTCTCTGTTTCAAAGGTTGAAAACAGAGGTAATAATAATATGTACCTTTTGACGATAAGCAATTATAATAAGTAGCAACTAATTAAAGAATATATTAAATGATGTCCTACAAAGACTTATTTTTAAGAATTGATCGATGGATATAAGATTAGATGACAGGCAAAACTGTCAGAAAAACACTAAAATAGCTTATTCACTCAACGAGAATGTGTGTGTTTGGATTTGCTTATTTTAAGTGATTTTTGTAGAGTTCCCAAAGAGAATGAAAATGCAGCACAGAACTTAAACTTGAAAGAATGATTAGAAACTCAACTGGATTCAGGACCCAATTTGAAATTGAAGTATGGATTCATTCTTGTTCCTTCTCAATTATGATTTTTTATTACTTCCTTCAATTTTTCTTTTCCTTTTTGAACTGTGAGGTTCGCAGTTTAATCTATTATTGCCTTCTCTATCTTTGTTTTGGCCATGGAGTCTGAAAAGAAGAAACTACAAATGCGAAAGGATAAATGAAGGCTATAATTTTTGGTAGAGGTAAATATGGCCAATGAATTTATAGTTCAATGCAATTGTTGTATGCTGAAAAATATACAGTATTATTTGGGATGTTAATTTGAGGCTTACCATCAATTTAGGGTTACCCAGGCATAGTTTTAACTTCAAAGATTTTGTTCCTTTTTATTTTTCTGAGCTTTTGTAATTACGATAATATATACATATATAGATAATACATACATACTTAAACATTTCACATTCTACATTGAACGTGGCTAAGAAATTTACTAAAATTCAGTCTCAATTTTAAAATTCCTTTTATTCTCTTTAAATAATAAAATAAATTACTTTTAAGTAATAAGTACAGATATGTAATGAATGTTATATACGTATCATACTCTATATTGTGTGATAAAATAAAAATATTTTTCCTTGTAAATACCGATGGAAACTAATGTTAATAATAGCACCAAGTTTTATTTCATTTATGTATTGTTTGTAATAAAGAAATTTGATCTTTTAGACACTCAACACACATATGCACCCACATAATTAAATAATGCAATAGTTATGAAACATAAGTATAATAATTCTGAATTTTTATACTCACTCTGGTCTATAATGCAGGACATTTTATATAAGCTATTGTTCATCCAAAAACCAAAATGTTTTAAAAAATATCTTTCCAGCTAATAGTAGATTAGTGGAATGAGAGGTTATAGGTTCAATTTCGTTTATAACATCAAAATAAAAAAATGTTAGATTTCCTTAATACCGCGTGATACATGTAACTATTGCTTTTTTAATTGCATTTTCCATCACACGTGAAATGAATAGTACAAATGAATTCTATTTTGTCCTGGCTGGCTTGATTCTACCTTCCACTCATATAATTACCACAGACCTCTGCACCATAGGATGATACCGGAGCGTGCAAGTCAGAAATGAAGTAAATCGTCTTTTGAATTGGAATTGGCTTGCAGAGGAACTTGGCTTCCATTTCCCTTGCAATATGACAAGAAGAGTCCTTTTTCTTTAGATCAGAACAAAGTGCACAGAAATATATACATATCTAGGCCTTTGAACTGCACCACTGGCTGATTCTGGAGATTGAAAGTCTTCAAAAAACCCCAGCCACTATACGATGTGGAGGCTTTTCCTTCAAGGCATGCTTTAGATGAAAGACAACAGAGTTCCTAATTTGTATTGCTTTAACCTATGTGCTTGTGGATGCTTCCTGCACTATACAAGCTCAAGCATGTTCGGCTGTGGAATGATGATATGGACAAATCACCAAGTTTGTCCTTGATCAGAACATAATGTCAACTAGTAATTCTTCTCAGGGTGTGCTTGGAGTGTGATGTTGAAGCTTTTTGTTCAAATGCTTCTCATTTAGGGAAAGGGTTTTTGTTGAATCACAGATCAAAAAGCAGGGACATCAAATTCTTGAAACTGTAAGCCACCCTTGTTACTTTACGATGTTGCTCCACGCTCCCGCACATTGATGCTTCTTAGACTGCGTTCTGTTTAGGAAGTGAGAGACATTTAGTAGGGCAGATAAAAGTGTGACACCCAAAAAAAATATTTTAACTCTCAAATCGAATGTAATTTATACAAGGAGTGCAAATGCATGGTTATCATCAATATTTTGGAGTTAAAATTATTAACTGAACACCATCATATGAAATTATGCAGTATTGCACGTCTATTTGTAGTGTTCGCAACTCTAGAATTCTTAGACCTCTATTCCCATCAACTTTTTTTTTTATCACTTGCCTAAAAATTATCTTCTTCAGAATTCTGAAGGAGGATTTTTAGTACCATAGTACCACTAGTGCCCTCTAAGTTCTAGCTGTAGCAACAAGATCTTCATTGTTTGACACAAGCTCTAAATCAATCATATATTGATGGCTGAGTAAAATCTACAAGAGTTCTTCAAAGTTTTATCAGCTTTTCATGGACTGCTTCTCTAGTTCTTTGAATCGATCGATCAGTAAAGATAAGGAAACTTGGAAAGAAATTCCTGTTTGTCTTTTGGCTAATCAGGGATAACTACAGCAAGATATACTGCCCTTATTCTTATTCACAAGCTAAAAGTTCCTTTTAAATCATGCTTCTTACGTTCTATTATGTAAATCATGCTTCATGAATGAGTGGAGTTATGATTATCTGCATGGCGACTGGATTTTATCTTGAGAATCTCTTGGTGGTGTGCCGTGATATAGAAAGCTCAGAATCCGAGACATGACCAGAGTTTGTCCTTCTAATTCTCGGACTTGGCGTCAACGATGGAGTCCCTGATTTGATCCTCGTGCTTCGCCCAGATAAAGTCATCTGTGGAGGTCTAGCAGAAGCAGATCGTACCTTTGGCGTACCTGCATTGATATAAACACAACGAAAATGCCAGAAAACAAACAATAATGCATTTAAGGATGCAAAGGAAACGAGTAGATGAGGAATTACGTCATCAATCAAGGGTTAAATTAGTGGTACTCGTTATCACTTTTAGTTTCCTTTCTAAATCCTTGAAGTAGACTTTTCATGAAACTTAGTGATCAAATGAAATATCAATTGTTGTTTTCTCTCTCTTTCTTCCTCTCCCTCCTTCTGTGATGGTAAATTTGGGAAGACTTGCTCTAGACATGGAAGAGTAGAGATTTTAATTAAGATTATTTTGTGTTTCCAAACATGTGTTCAGTAATACCTCTATACTTGGTTTTGTGAAATCTAGAGTTCTAAAAATGAGCTTCAGGGGGATAGTTCACTGCTCTAACAAACAAATTCATGTATATTAACAAGCATTGCCAGATCATAACCTGGTTGTCCGCTGGTTCTTTCATCAAAGGATCTCCTTGATAACAAATGTCTTCTGTTCATAGTCACATCGTCAGGCCCAACTAAATACTTCTTATCAGTTCTTGATGGATATAGTTCCTCCCCAGAAGTAGCAAGTTCATCACCACAGGCTGAAGCCTCACTTCCTGATTCAGAATTATAATTGGAACCTAAACTTGTTTTTTCTTTTTCTATGACTCGATAGGCAAACATTTGAAATGGGATTTGATATATTGGTGATGCATTGGAACTTCCCCAAGAAGGGAACTTTCTCAATATTGTTGACTCTATATCACAGTAATCTACTGGTGGCACTGGTGGGTCTAGTTGGCTATTGAAATCAGGATTCATTGCAAGAAACCGTTTTATATACCGAAGAATTCTACAAATGGAGGAGAAGCTTGGCCTTTGATTTGGATCAGCATTCCAACATTTCTTAGTCAAGTTAGTAACATATTTTGGACAACTGTATGTGAAAAGGGGTCTCTCGCCTGCCCTAATGTTTCTACTCATTGTGTCCCCTTTAAGATGACTATCCTCAAAAGGGACTTTGCCAGTTAGAAGCTCAAAGCAAACCATTCCAAAACTGTACACATCAGATTTCTCTGTATACTTGGAGTTTACTGTATTTTCTCCTGTCTGTTCTTGCTCTTCAAGAACTTCGGGAGCATACCAGATTAATGGTAGGGTTTCATTCAGATTTGAGGTCCCCTTTTGTTTCAAGTTCTTAAAACCAACTTGGCCAAACCCTGAAACCTTGGCATACAAGAAGCCTTCTGTGGATGTACCTCTGGGTTTAACAAGAATGTTTGAAGGATTTAGCTCCCCATGATATATTTTCTTTGAGTGCAGGTATTCCATTCCCCTGGCAATTTGAAGCATGAGATCAACTGCTACAGGAAGTGCAAACGGGACTCGCTTTTTCGGGCCATATACTTCTTTAATGTGTGTGCAAAGGTTTCTGTTCATCAGTTCCATTAGCAGAAAACACTCTTTCTTCTCCTCATCACAAAATCCACAAAGGCATTCAATTATATTTGGGTGTGAAAGAGATAAAAGGGAAGTGATTTCTGGTTCCATTGCTTCTATGTCCCCAAAAAAATGCTTGACAACAAAGCTTTCACCTAACCAAATGACCTCCTTGTACATTCTCCCATTCCCTAGTCTCCTCCTCACGTGGTAGTCCTTAGACCCAACCAAAATTGAACTAGGAAGTAGCTCCACATCCAATGATCCTGATTTTTCTAATTGTTTCAAAAAAACATCTGTTAATTGATTCTCAAACTTTGTGGACATTGCCAGTTTCTTTTCGCGTATTTTGTTGAGAAGAAACCATCTATCTTCCTTCCAAACCGTGTCGTACCGGTTGCAGAAGTCCTGAGTAATTAGGTACTGCTTCCCAAATTTCCACTGGAAAAGGCTCATGTCTCTGTATTCTTTCCTATACTTGTTAGAGTTGATAAGCTTCTTCCTTTCCATCTCTTCATGATCCCACCCAGCTATTTCTCCTGCAGATTCAATTGCTTCAATGACGATGGGGATGCATGAGAGCAAATTGTGGAGGTCGAACTCAACACAATCTTTGTTCTTGCAGAGTATCATGGCTTTCGCCCACCAGTTCTTTGTTTCACTTTCTAAGCATCGCTTGATGTAAGCTTCTCCTTCTTTGAAAATCTTGTGAATCTCTTTCAAGGGCTGTTCAAGAACTTTCCACTTTGTGTACTTCTCTGTGAATATCAGGTTCTGAGTAATCTCCTCAGAAATCAAATCATACACAAATGTGAACACGTCCAGCAACAAACAACACTGTCTCTGATTGAATTCAATGTTCTCTCTGAACACCATCAACGCCTTCAAACCTCCCAGTGCCTCCCCCACATGTCGAAATTGCTCCATAGATAGAACAAAACTAAATCAGGCCCTGAAAAAGATACACACAACACGAATTATCCAAATCCTTTTTCGGCATATCCCAAGCGTTTTTCCTGAAACTAAGTATTCTCAAAAGGGCACACTGCTCCCATATCAACCCAATGTTCCTAAATCTAATTATTGATCCTAGCCATGGAATTGAATCCTTAGAAAAAAATAATGAAAAAGGGGGATCAAGTTTCTTGCGGTGTAAAGTAATATCAGTGGACGCTCAAATCCGTTGGGGTCGAATGAAGGAAGAAGGAAAACAAATAACGGACATGAAAGTAAGAAAGCATTGTCGGAAAAACTTTCCGGGAAAATGAGCTGATTTCCTCGTTCAAAATTACCAGATTGTAGAAGCTGGTCGCTCGTGGTGGTGATGGGGATCCAGCATGGGCTGTTCTGTGTACAAACATTTCCCGCGAGTTTCGACGGTTTTTGCTTACGAATTCGCTCCTAAACCGTAGATTTTGGTCTAAAAATAAGTTTTTTTTTTCCTTCCGAAAATCCGAACAACTAAATGTTAATTAAACAATTAACATTTACTAGCTCAAGTCTTATTTTATACTACATTGAATATTGTTTACAAAAGGCTAATTTTTGTTACAAATCATTGTTTGGGTAAACTAAACGAACAAACTTAATGAATTTGACTATCTTGATTTTTATTAAATATTAAATCCTCGTCTATATTTATACTTATAATAAAACTATAAAAGTAAGTTAACCAAAATTGGCGGCAACTAAAAAAGTAGTAAGGGATTAGAATTAAACGGACAATTCTTATTTTTATTTTTTAAAAAAAGGAACAGACTTCTGAACGGCGCGTTTTGGTGGCAAATCTTGAATTCATGACTCACCTTCAACTCGGCGATTCTGTGAATCCTTCGAAGCTTCAGAGGGCGAGGAAGATGCAGTGGTACTTCGTCGCCACGCTTCTCACCATTCTCACAAGTTCTCAGGTCATTTTAGAGTGAACGATTTCTTTCTATCGACTCCTTATCAGTATTATCACCCATTAACGTTTTAAACTGACAATTTTCCCCATTTCCTTTACTGTTTTAAATTCCCTACATTCATATCCATATCTCGTGATTTAGCTACGCCTAATCTCGTATCACGAACTGCATTGAATCCTGGAAGGAAAAATTGATTGGCAAAGAATAGTAAATCTATGAGTTTTTGCTGGCCATTAAAATCCCAAAATTCACTGAGGATTGTCTTGATTTTGGTCATCTCTCAGATTCACTGGGATATTATCTTGATTATGGTCATTTCTTGTGGCAGGGAATATTAACAACACTCTCACAGAGCAATGGAGGGTACAAGTATGATTATGCAACCGTCCCGTTTCTTGCTGAGGTTTTTAAGGTGAAACCACCGCGAAGCTCGTTATCAAATCTATTTGTTAACATTACTGGGGTACTTTAGCCCTGACATTTGCTTTTGCTAACATGAAGCTTGCAGTATCAAGTTTGTTACTGCGGAAGGAATTCCATAAGTCACCTTTGCCAAAAATGACTATGGAGTGGAAGAGTGTGGCTGTATACGTCGTCCCTTCTATTATATATCTAATTCACAACAATGTTCAATTTGCTACCCTTACTTACGTGGATACATCAACATATCAGATAATGGGCAATCTAAAGATTGTTACTACTGGAATACTATTCAGGTGCTTCTTCCTCGGGATACTGCAGTCTAAAGATTGTATCAGTATTGGATGTGTTTTGTTTCCTCCAAAGTTGCTTATATCACCGACTTTTTCAGGCTGCTCTTAGGAAGAAGGCTTTCAAACCTGCAGTGGATGGCAATTATACTACTGGCTGTTGGAACAACCACAAGTCAGGTGCCAAAAGAAAATAGAGTAGTTCTTTACAAATCCACCATATAATTGTATAAGCTGATATCTATGTTTAATGCATTATTTTCTATACTCGTACATTATAAACTGAAAATTCAGGATTAAATACTAGAATTTAAGAAGGCATGTCGTTCTATAATTAAAAAAAATACTTACAAATCCCTTTATCACTATATACAAAGCTTTCTCTTTCTTTTGATCTCTCACACAGAGACACTTGCCCTTTTGAATATGAGGTTTAAAATGTCAGCCCCATTATGGAATATTCTTACCATAGTTGCCCCACTGTTTTCTGTTGCCGTAGGTCAGGGGCTGTGGAGAGGCTTCATGTGACTCCCTTTTATCCGCACCAATTCAAGGATATATGTTAGGAGTTCTATCTGCTTGTCTCTCTGCATTGGCTGGTGTTTACACTGAGTTCTTGATGAAGAAAAACAATGACAGCTTATACTGGCAGAATGTACAGTTGTACACGTAGGTATTCTTCCTTGCATTTTTATGTCATATGTTTACCTACTCGTAGGTAGTTGAGTTGGGTTTTCTTAATCGCCACTTAGGATTTCCATTAAAACATGATAATTTCTATTTTTGTTTAATTTAATTTACCAATTAGATAGTGATTGGAGTTTCTTTCTCCAGGTTTGGTGCAATTTTTAATATGGGAAAGCTTCTTCTGGATGATTTCAGAGGTGGATTTGAAAATGGACCATGGTGGCAACGTATTTTCAATGGATATACTATTACTACCTGGATGGTAGTATTGAACCTAGGGTCTACTGGTCTTTTGGTTTCATGGTTAATGAAATATGCTGATAATATTGTAAAGGTGTGTCCTTTGGCTCTCGAGTCTCCCTTTTTTCGGGCCCAGTTGGTGTACTCTGTACATAATTCATTTACTTATCTGAAGTTTTCATCTTTCAAAAGTACTTTTATTTCTTTGCGAGAAAATAAGCAATTGTAATGTGACACAAATTGAGTATTGAGGAATCAGTGCATATGATTCCTTTCTCTTATTTTTTTGTACACCATTAATTGTTAGTTGATTACTTTCTTTAGGTTTATTCCACATCTATGGCGATGCTCCTGACAATGATAGTATCAATATTCCTCTTCAATTTCAAGCCTACATTGCAGGTAAATTTCCATGCACTTTTTCTTTATTTAGGAATGTTTAATGCTCTCTGCTCTTGGCCACGCTTTTAGCTCAGATCAAATTTCTGCAGAATAATTGGAGTTTTGGGTGCAGAATGGGCAAGCCTGTTTTGTTGTTGCTCTAGCTTTGAGCTTGTCGATCTTAAAAGTTAAGGGAGAAATTTAAGCAAGGTCATTGTAGCAGTTTCCTCACACTTAAAGGACAGACAACCATAAAATTGGTTGTCCAGTTCAAATTTTAAAATGAATAATTAAACTTGTGGATATCTGGTATCGATCTCTATTGTCAATTCTCCACAAATTTTGCCCCAAATACTCTTATTATAAGTTCATTTTATAAATGGCTTTATAAATGCTCTTGTTTTCTATTTCTTCTTACGTTAGGCTCCAGTTGAATTTGAATATCATGCTATCACTGGATAGTGATTTCTATTTCTTCTTACATTAGGCTCCAGTTGAATTTGAATATCATGCTATCACTGGATAGTGATTTACTTTTTCTCTCTTTCTTTGCAGCTTTTCTTGGGCATTGTTATTTGTATGATGTCTTTACACATGTATTTTGCCCCACCCAACATGCTCGTGGATATGCCACCAACAGTAAAGTCAGATGAAGAAGAGAAGCTCATTGAAGTAACTGTTGATCAAAGATCACGTTCATGATGTCAAGTCTCCGTTGACATTCAAGATACATTACAATTCTGTTGGTAAGCCAACATTTATATGGATTCAAATTTTTTTTATTTCATGTTTTTTCTTTCTCGTTTCGTGAACAGATCCGGATCCTTTTGTTTCTATTTACCAGATAACTGGAGGCATGACAATTTCATAGCACCATCTCATCTGAATTCGTTTCCTAGTTTCTCACGTCTTGATCTTCATAATGAGTTTTGTAGGAAGCCTTTTATAATAGGGACATCTAGCTTTTGTAACTGTGTACACGTTTTAATAGTCCCTGTTGGCTTTGCAGGGATTTTCATAATCAATTCTTAACAAGGTTCTCAACAAGACCTGTTTAAAATCACTTATTTTATAGCATTATTCCACAATATGCAACCATTCGATGATATCCTAGTGCCTACGCATCATCAGTGGAATAAATTGAACATCTATATGGTTAATTAATTTGGGCGCCCGATTTATAGCCTCTGTTTCAATAAGAAAGGAAATATTGAAGAAAAATTCTGCTTTGCTTTAAAAAATGTGCATAGATTGTCACGTAGATGGAGACGGACTTATACTATGGCGTATGAATTCAAGCCACCTTGTATGGTCTATATTTCTGTCTCGCTTGTTCTTGCACACAACTCTCAGTAATAAAGCAACAAAGTGCGGCGCAATGCTGTTGATAAATAGCCGACTTTTGAAGCATGATATTCTGAATTATTCTGAATTTAAATTAGCTTGTATGTATAAAAAAAATTGTTGGGAAAGAGAAAACTTATTTAAATAATTTTTATATTTTAAGAGGATTAATCTCTAATTATCAGTTAAGATACTATTCAGACTTTAAAAAAAATCAGTAATAAATAAATAAATAAAAGGCTTCAATAAGAATTGATTTTTTTGGAAAACCTCATTTCTTTAAATGATATCATGAACCTTTTTATATCCAAGAGTATGTAGGTGTATGTTTACTAAGAAAGTAATTTCATGTAATTAAAATTAATCTCTATAATCAACCCAAAAAATCTATCAATTGTCATTTTTATAAGGGTAAAGGTATATCTAGTATTCTAAACTAATTTCAGATGAGCAATTAATATCCTAAAGTATTTAAGAGTGTAATTAGCACCCTAAACTAATTTTGAAAGTGCGACCAGCACCCTAAAATATTTAAATTTGTACAATTCTACCTTTTCACTAATAGAAATATAAATTTATGTCTGATCCATGTCACATAAATTTTTTATGTCAATATATTATTATTTAAAATGTCATATTGTTTAAAAAAGAGTACTGAATAAACTCTAAAATTAATATTGTATAGAATTCATATGTGAAGATGGAGAAATTTTATGATTTATTTAATATAATTTATTAAAATAATATTACACATGTGACCTTTTAAATAATAATGTATGGAAATAAAAAAATTATGTGTCATGTATCAAATAAAAATTTATATTTTTATTACCAAATAGGCAAAATTGTAACAATTTAAATATTTTAAGATGTTAATTATATCTCTAAAATTAGTTTGGGGTGCTAATTATATCCTTAAATATTTTAAAGTGCTAATTACTCTTCTAAAATTAGTTTAGAGTGTTAAATATACCTTTAGCCTTCTTATAATTTATACACTATGTAATTCATGGCGTTGTTTGGAGCATAAATAAAATGGAACCATGATATATGGTAATTCGGAATGAAAAAATGATTTTTATTTAAATGATGGAATCTTGGACAATAACATGCAATTTTCGATTCCTATACTGCAAAATACGAAGAGAGATTAATCTTAAAAAACATGACCAGAAATATAGTAAAAAAACGAAGGCAAAAAAAAATGGTAAAAAAATCTCATTAATTATGCTTCTAGCCTTCTACCGCCAGAAGAAAAAAAAGTTGCCGGCCAAAAAAGCACACTTCAATGCTACGGAGATCCCTTTTCAGTTTTCACACATTTTCTCGTTAATTTTGCACATCACTCCCTCGCTCTCACTGTCGCTATCATCTCTGGTTCCTTTTCTTTTTAAAAAAAGGGACTCCCCGCCAACAAGCAGAAACTTCACAACAACAACTAGTACAATATGCCGAGAGAGATAATCACGCTTCAGGTTGGACAATGTGGGAACCAGATCGGCATGGAGTTCTGGAAGCAGCTCTGCCTCGAGCATGGCATCAGTAAAGATGGCATCCTCGAAGACTTCGCCACCCAGGTCATTTTCTAGCCTTTCGTTTATGCCTTCTTGTGCTCGCTGTGTTGATCCGTTGAAGATACGTGGATGATTCTGTGCTGGGCACGGTTGAGGAGTGACCAACTTAATAGGGGTGGTTCAAGTCCTATCTGACCAACTAAAAAGATTCTAACTTACGGTTTTAAGGTTTTTCAGTGAACGATCTGATAGTTGTGTTCATTTTAGTTGTGGAGGGTATTGGCAAAATATGCCGGGATTGGTGCATAACTGAAAGCAACAAGTATGCATTATTATCTGACTATGAAGACTAAATCTATATTCTTATTTTGGTCAAAATGCTGCAGGGTGGTGATCGGAAAGATGTATTTTTCTATCAAGCTGATGATGAGCATTACATACCACGAGCTCTATTGATAGACTTGGAGCCTAGAGTTATCAACGGAATTCAGAACAGTGACTACCGAAATCTCTACAATCATGAAAATATCTTTGTATCAGATCATGGAGGGGGTGCAGGAAACAATTGGGCCAGTGGATATCATCAGGTTCTGCACTAGATTGGCCCGTAATTAAGATGTGCACCGTCCTTCAACAACATTAAATTTTCTGCAATAAAATCTACTTCCATCTCCAAAGTTTCCCTATTTAGTCCTGATATCTTAATAGTTACGAGATGTCTCTATTTCTTTTTATGAATGCAAAATAACGTGTGGGGCTAATGTCTTTGTTGCTTTCTGGTCAGGGAAAGAATGTTGAAGAAGACATAATGGACATGATTGACAGAGAGGCAGATGGCAGTGACAGTCTTGAGGGTTTTGTTCTGTGCCATTCAATTGCTGGAGGAACTGGTTCAGGTTTAGTTATTTTTTAGCATCTTTATCTATTTTTCCATTTCTTCATCCCCCCACTCCCTCTCTTCTCTTTAATGAGGAATTTTTCATTTGGTCATTTGGTGCATTCAAAGAAGCACAATATTGCCGACAGACCCTTTTAATTTGCACCTAGAGCACATCTATAGCATCCCAACCAAAATTAAGTTGTTCGAACACTCTGCAATGTGGACTTGCACCGGTTGGCTTAACACCTCTGACTAAAGTTTAAAAGTGCTTTGTATACATAGATGATTTGGATCTCTATTTAGCATTGGACAAGGTATTGAGAAGTTGGAAATTTGGATTTTGGAAGTATACTGACACAGACATGAGACACAGTACTGACATGGATTTGGCAACATGACAAAGTCTGAAGGGTCCTTGTGAAATTTAAAATGTTGCATTGTTTCTAATATCAGCGTATGCATGTTGTACACAGACACAACTCCTTTTTCGATGTGTCCATGTTTCATACCTTTCTTAGGTTCCATTTGTTAGAAATAATATTGTTTATGTTCCTAGTGTTTTGTTTATACTGATAAAGCCGTACAGGTATGGGTTCATATTTGTTGGAGACTCTGAATGATCGCTACAGCAAAAAGTTGGTTCAGACATACAGTGTGTTTCCTAACCAAATGGAGACAAGTGATGTGGTGGTCCAACCCTACAATTCACTTTTGACACTCAAGCGGCTCACGCTTAATGCAGATTGTGTTGTCGTTCTTGATAACACTGCACTAAATAGAATTGCTGTTGAGCGCCTTCATCTGTCAAACCCAACTTTTGCACAAACAAATTCCTTAGTTTCAACTGTGATGTCTGCTAGTACAATTACTCTTCGTTATCCAGGATACATGAATAATGACTTGGTTGGTCTTCTTGCCTCTTTGATTCCAACACCAAGATGCCATTTTCTAATGACAGGATATACACCTTTGACAGTGGAACGCCAGGTGAGATCAATTTGCTGTTTCTATTTGATATAATTCTTTAGAGCATGATTTATGGAGCATTAAATGTTTTATTTGAGACTTACTTGTGGAGAGTTTTGTTGCATTATTGTAAAAAATGATGAGCTGGAATGAGTCTATATCAGGATTACTAACTAATCTCTTTTTCTCTGTCTTCTGCTGCTCCTCTTTTTTTCTTCCTCTATAGTTTTATTGGTGTGTGTTTATATATGTGTGCATGCATGCTGCAAACCTATTAAGTTGTGATTCTTCATATTATTTTTCTGGATAAATATTTGAAATCTTTGATGATATCCTGGCAGGCTAATGTAATTAGAAAAACCACAGTGCTTGATGTTATGAGAAGACTTCTGCAGGTATTATGACTGCTTAAACATTTATCCATTAAATGTCTGTTCATTCTGCTTATATGAATAATCCTGGCAGGCAAAGAATATTATGGTCTCTTCATATGCTCGTACAAAAGATGCTAGCCAAGCAAAATATATTTCAATTCTCAATATCATTCAAGGAGAGGTTGATCCAACTCAGGTAATGTTAATTTTGCATTTTTTTTTTGGGGAATCTGTATTCTAAATGTTGCAGCAACTCATTTCACCTGCCTACCTTTTTCTCTGGATATAATGCTTCGTCTCTTGTGTTATTGAATACTTCACATTTCTCTTTATTGCTTGTTTGGAGCTTGAATGGAAACCACTGTCTCTTAGCTTATCTGAATGTGGCTTAAATTTCATGCTATATTTTGAATCTTTTGATGGAGCATGAATACTGTGCATCTAAGTGAGGACATTATTTCTTTGTTCTAGTTTTTGTCGCATCACTTTGCACTTTGCACTTTGCAGCTTCCCGCGAATTGTCATGTTTTCTGGTTAGTCGATATATTTTTTCCTTTGGATTCAGGTTCATGAAAGTTTGCAGAGAATACGTGAAAGAAAGCTTGTTAACTTTATTGAGTGGGGTCCTGCAAGTATACAGGTTTCGCTTCTGTGGACAAGCAACTGAATTAGAAGCATTTACATAATCTTGTCTCCTATATATGGGTATTCATGGTATAAATTGATCTTATTTCCTCCTTTCATGTTTTGCACTTGTGGCAGGTTGCCCTGTCTAGAAAGTCACCCTATGTTCAAACTGCACACAGGGTAGAACTCTATTTTCCTTCCAGAATTCTTTCTTTTTGTCAATTTCATGTTTTGTATCGCTGGGATAATATTGGACGTTGGTTCATGCTTCTCTTAAAAATGACCACTATTCCTAGGCAATATAGTCAACAAATCAAGAATAGAGATAACTGTATGACCTGTACTGCATCTGGCAGGTTAGCGGGCTTATGCTAGCAAGCCATACAAGCATCCGGCACCTTTTTAGCAAGTGTTTGAGCCAATATGACAAGTTGAGAAAGAAACAAGCATTTCTTGACAACTATCGAAAGTTCCCTATGTTTTCTGTAAGGGGACCAACTTCATGACAATAATCTGATACCATTTTTATCAACTATATTGCTGCATTTGTTGTGAACTTCCTGGACCTCATCTGACATTATTTTCGCTCCCTCCTCCACCCCAAAAAAATGCACAGGATAATCACCTGTCCGAATTTGATGAATCAAGGGACGTTATTGAGAGTTTGGTTGATGAATATAAGGCCTGTGAATCCCCTGATTATATCAAATGGGGAATGGAGGTAGGTGCCATTTTCATTCAACTTCATTATAGTCATCATGCGTGCTGCTAATTTGTTTTCCCCTCAACTTATATAGGACCCAAACAATATGCTAACTGGAGAAGGCAACACTTCAGGAACACTAGACCCAAATCAGTAGTGTAACATGCCAAGTAAGCTACGACGAGGCAGGCTATATAAGACCAGGAATTTTTAGCTGTAAATGCTTGTTGAATGTTGGTTTTCTTGGTTTTGAGTGTGCAAGTATGCTTTGTATTCTTTGATGGCTTGGGAACCAAGCGTTGAAGTTAGGACGTTAGAAATATACTACTCCGTGCAAATGTTCTATTTAATTTCTTAATTTCCGCATTCTCCCAGATCAAATCAAAGCCTAAATTGATTGCCAAGTGATAGGTTTGAACCATTTATTGCAGGCACAAGGGATAGAATGAAAAGAATTGTGTAGGTTGTGGACGAGCTTTTGTGTCAGATGCTTTGTGGTGCGGAACCTGATTGTTTGAACCGTTAACCATCTGGACATCCACAAAAGCGAAGACTGAGTACAGGATCTCACTGTATGTAACCTTTTAAGAGTGCAAAAGTTTGATTGATTGCTTGGATGTAGAGAATTAGGGGATCCGATTTAATTATTTGGGTGATTCTACTTTTTGTGTACGAGTGAATATTAGGTTGTTAAAATTCAGTAGAAGAATATATTGTTAGCTGTTTCCACACGTGGAAAGGTGTAGTACATCCTCTGGTGTATATTTGAACTTGTCAGTCTGTTTTATTTAGAAATTGAACTCAAATTTCTCTCACACCCTGCCTTTAAATATCCCATCTGTCTTACTCCACTTTCCACACCGTTCATCAAACAGCAATAATAGCAGAAGCCAAAATAAACAAATGACAATATTTATGTACATCTTGGGTCCCGCTGATCATTTCTTCTTCAGTGGGGTGACGTGTCTTAATCAGAGGCCCAAGCTTAAGCCCAAGTCCAACCCTAGATCCAAGCCTGAGCCCAAGTCCTGTGTTTTTCTAATTTAGAGGATCCATTAGCTGCTGTGTTAATCATAGGTTTGGTCCAACTTGTATTTTCAATGCGTTAATTTATGGGAGGTACGTAGGAGATTATAAGTGTTCAAAAAATAAAAGATAAAATTATGTAGCCACTCTAGTAGTAGTAAGGTCTAAATTGTAAGTAGCACTATGCATATTAAATGTAAAAGCCATCATTGAATACTAGAAGAATTAATGTGTCATAATCTCTTTGCTTCCCCCAATTTAGGTACAAAGTTGATCATGATGATTAATTAAGAAATAGCAGAAGTGAGCAGCTCCTTCATTTGATTATCTTAGGCCTACTTGAGCTAAAATTAGAAATATGAATAACTTCGAACTAAAGTGAGAAAAAGTACGTAATTATACAAAATCTACAGAGAACCTCATCATAAACTTGTCGAAACTAGCAGCCGAGACAAGTTTCATATATATGTATGTATGAGCATACAAGTAAGTAATCATGACTTTTGCAATACCGTATTACCTTCTAAATATTACATATGCTATTTATTTTTCCTCTCACTCTATTAACTTAGCTGAGCTGGAGGCAATTAAAAATAGAAATTAAAAATTGGGTTAAATCTAGCATGCCTCAAATTTGCGTTTGCAACTCTGTAAATGGTATTTACAACTCCCATAATAGTATTTGCAACTCTGCACAGGAATTTACAAATGACAGATTGGGCCTCTTGCCCAATTTATCTTTTTTAAAATTCAGAGGCCCTTTTTGTCTTTTTAAATTTCAAAAGGTCTTTAATTGTCTTTTTTCCTATTTTAAAATATTTTTAGTAATTTTTTGTGTATCTAACACACTAAAATATTTTTTAATATCACTTAATATCTTAAGTTTATGGTACTCATTGCTGTTGAGAAAAATATTTTAAGATATGTGGTATTATAAAAATATTTTAAAGTACTGTTAGATAAACTATAAATAAATTTAGAATAATGAATATTACTTAAAAAATATTTCCTAGATACATCTTAACCCTTCAAAATCTCTAGAAACCATGAGGGCTAACTTTAAGATGGACAGTTACTAAATTTGGTAGTCCAGTCTGAAATATGGAATTACCATGCCTAAACAAATTCGGATTTTTGTACCAAAAAAAACATCGGATTTGAATTATCTTGTACTTTCTTTCATGTTCTTTTCCTCGTTTCATTTTCATGTTTTAGATTAAAAATTCAACAGTTAAGATTTGCATCAGATCTGTGTATCTATCTATATCTATACACACACACGCACACATTCATAGGGGTTGACCTTAAATAACATGATATATATATATATATATATATATGCATGTGGGTTTATGCAGAAGTACACAATCAAAAACTGAGAGTGAGAGAGAGATTCTGAGTTAACACGAGAGCGAGAAAGGTGGTGGATTGGAGGTGGCGAATGTGGCGAGTGTGGCGTGTGGGCAGGTGGGAGGTGACACCGTAGTTCTGAGTTCAACGCCTTTGAGCGCGAAAGTGCTCACCAGTCAGCTCGAGGATTCAGAAACGGCCTTCCATTCAATGAGGTTCATGGAGGAGCTTCTGGGAAAGATCCCAATCGTGCACATCCAAGACGTGTGTGATGCTCATATCTTCTGCATACAGAAGCCCTCTCTCAGTGGCAGATTCTTGGTTGCTTCCTCCTACGTTTCTTCTGCTGATATCGCCAATTACTATCTTCAGTCATATCCTGAGTTCCACATCAAGCACATGTAAGTGAAAACAAAAGCAAGTGCAAATCAAAGTTACAGTAGTGTTATTAATGAATGACTGCAAAGTTGAAACCCTAGCTAGCTGCAGATTGAGTGCAAGCTAATTAAAACGTGGGATATGTGATTGCAGATACTAGGAAGGGCCAAGGAGGGAGATTAAGTGGGCCTCCACAAAGCTTGAGGAAGAAGGGTTTGCCTACAGATATGACATGAAGACCATCTTAGATGATTGTGCCAGATGTACAAGAAGGTTTGGTGATATCTAGTGTTTGTATGCATGAAGCCTGCAAAATAATATTGCCTAGCCCTATATGGAGCTCTTGATGTAATATACACTTTTAGTGTGTATGAGTGTGCAGCATAGCACTAGAAGAACACGATTGAAGACTATAAGAGCAGGCAGAGTAAGAAAACTAATGTACACTACTGCCTCCATGATCGCTGCTTCTCCACTAAAAGAAGATAAAAGTGGCTTCAAGAATTCAGCAAACATATGTCTTATGTCATTACCTTGAGAAGCACTTGAATGTTTTTCAAATAGACGGCCACGTGTTACGTTTGTAGTCCAACGGATGGTTTAATTGCAATTGAAGCAATAGATCCCGGGTTCGACTCCCGGCAAACGCATAACAAATCTTTTAATTATTGAATTCATTCAGTAGTCAGTACTACAAACACAGCATCACAGTTTTTGGACGCTTCTTTTCTTTATAAGTTGTTCAAAGCACGTTTGTATCTCTAATTTATATCTACTTTCTAACTTCTTATTCTATTTCTCTCATTCGGGGAAAAATTTTCTAATTCTCTTCTCTCTCATCACGGATCATTCATTGAGGCATGGATTAGGTCAAACTGGAGGTGCTATGCGTGTCTGAACAATTCTCATTTCATTTCGAGCAAATCTCCACGAAATATAGTGAGTGAGCCTCCATGTGCCACGTACTCAAGTTTATCCCTCCATTGTCGGGGCTCTAGAAAACTCATAAGAAAATTGTTTTGACTAATCGCACTTCATATGTAAGAATCGCATGTAAGCATTTATGCAACGAACCTAAATGTGACCGCCAATACTCGCCCCAATTTAGCTAGAAAAATCGATCATGTAAGAAATAACTGGAGGTGTTCATAAAATCTGTGGCTCAGTATATCTATTCGAGTCGGAAAAAAAAATCCTGCCCAGCCGAATAAATATAGGGCAGAGCTGAGTATCAGGCTATAAAATACAGCCCATATTTTTTTCGGGCTAGGCACCAGGTAAGGAGTTACCCTGCCCATGAGCATCCCTTTTTTTATTATTTTATTTTTCTTCCTAGATACTACACTTGGAAGGGAGAATATGATAATTACTGATGACTAAATGATCATTTTAGAAATATAAGTAGTTAAGTACGTAAGTTATATCTTTTAATATTTATAACTATATTAATTTTTTTTAACTTTACTAATCATAATATAATTACATTACAAATTATAATTATTTATTTTATTTTTTTTAAACACTGCATCCTTGTCAACATTTGAGAAATTAATGTAAAATTATAATTACAAATTATTTAGACTTAAATATTTTTTTTATATGCAATGGATTTTAAGATTTTAATTATTATCTTTTTGTTACCTTATTTTTAGTGGATTATAGATATTATTTAACTCTTGAAGACATATGAATATGATATTATTTTAGAAATTTATAATTGTATATTTTTTTTCACAACTTAGACATGCCCAGCCCAAAATAGTTAGGACTTTTACCGGGTAGGGCCAGGCATCGGGCTGTAAAATATATCCTATATTTTTTTCAAATAAGGCACTAAATAAGAGGGTTACTCTGCCCAACCCTATTTATAAACACCCTAGAAATAACTGAAGCGAGAACTCCTCCATTTCATTATCTTAGGCCTACTTGGGCCAAAATTTAGAAATATGAGTAGCTTCCAACTAATTAAAGTGAGAAAAATTACACAGTATTCAAAAACTACATATTACCTCATCATTACAGAGATTATGGAGTTATTATCTAAATTCTAAGGTGAAATTTATGAGGAAAATAGTTCGTTGAAAGGGAAATTGGACTCAAAATCTAAGAGATCCAAATCAGCTATTGGCGAATTGGTGACTGAAGTTGGAGCTGAAACTATGTCAGTGACATCAGATTCTGAAGTCTGCACATTCAGACAGAATATGTTTGATTCCGAGGTTGCTGGTGAGATAAACTTAGGAGGAGGAGGAGACAAGCTTTCCAGGAAATGATGGTTTTGCATCATGGGCTCGGAGAATAATAGGTTGTCTTCATTCTCAGATCCTATTAAAGCAGAAGTGAAGCAAAAGGGTTGGAAAATTTCCTCCTTTGCATCATCCTCTGTTTTCACTTCAAACTCATTTCCAACATTTAAAAACACTTCTGGGTTTATTGGTTCCAGTGGTTTCTGTTCATTTTGATGGTTCTGCATTGTATTTTCCATGAAAGCCATCTTTCTTTTTAATGGTAATGTCTTCTTCTTCACATGAGATGCCTGAGTGCATGTGTGTCTTCCTCTGTAGGTTATCTCAAGAATCGTTGGGTCTTCATCAGATCTTTGAACTTGCTTTGTAGCCAGACAACCTTGTACATTTCTGTGGGTACATCTGTAATATCCTCTGCAACATATAAAACCACTCTTTGTCAGAAAACAAGGAAGCAACCTTAATATTCAAAGTCAGATGAATCTTTCACACATGGTACCACCTAACTAGCTGCTGCGTGGGAAAGATTCAATATTTGAAAATGTTTCCCGTGGCAGGGTCTGACTATTTTATGGAAACTTGTGGGCACAATGTGGTATTTACACACAAAATGAGATTACATGAAAAACTGACATGTGGACCTGTCCCAACCACCTATTAAAAGGGTCTTTTAAAATCTTTGGAGCAACCAGACCTACCCCTTCTGTTATTTTGGTGTTTCTGATGTTTGTGGGGGGTGTTTCTGTCTTTTACTCTTGCCCTGTTTCTTGAATTGCTAATTTGAACTCGTTCTGTGAGTACTAAACTAAAAAGTTAAGCATTCAAGTTTTGCTGCTTGATAATTTTGTCAGGCTGTTCCAAACACGGATACATCCCCTCTTGATCAATGGGAACTCAGTGCATTTATCACATAGCCCACATGTTAAAGACATGTTTTAGCACAGTAAAATTTCTTCTGATACTAGCTCTTTTATAGCACAGTAATATCCCCTTAATGATGCGGATGGTGTCTTAAAATAAGAATGTGTTCTGTGCTTTATCACTCTCAAATAAGAAAGAATTAATCAGTAGATTTTTTTTTTGGCCCCCATTAAAAGGTGTTCCTATTTGCTATCATTTTCTAATGCACACGGAAGAGGAATTTACTCTGTATGTGATAACTAAAAGGTTGAAATTCTAACCTTGGAAACTTGGATCCTAGAATATCCTTCTGCCCATACTTTCTCCAGCTATAACCGTCATCCTGAGATCCTTCAAGCCCTGTTTCTGGGCAATCCTTCACTTGCTTTGTCCATCTGGGCATGCTCTTTCTGCAAAATCCCACTTCGAAAATCAGACCAAAAACCTCAGAATTACAGCACCAGAAAACAGGGGAACACTTTCTAACACATTACCTTTTCTTGTGGTTAAAATCTCGGTCCAACCCCTCACTTTTGGGGCTGCCACCAATGAACGAACAGAGAGAGTCTATCATCATCTTGCCGTTGATGACGCCAGTGTCTCCCACATTAGCTCCCCTATTAAGCAAGGACATAGCTTTCTCATAGGATGAAAGAATCTTTTCTACTAAGACCTCCTTCTCGTGAAGAGACGAGGAAGAAGAAAGATGGGAACAGAGCTGCTCCGCAAACTCCTTCCCTTGGATTAGCTCATTGATCAGACTAAATTGTTCCCACTTCATGGCCTCTTCCATTTTTTTTCTAGAGAAAAGACTGCCCAAGACCGAGCAACAAAAGGATTGAAGTTAAGCTAAAAGCTGGAAATTCAGGTAATGGTGGCTCAAGAAACAGGGGACATTACTGAATTCCTAGGAACATAGAGAACAGAGTATTGAACAGGTATGAGCTCTGTGTGTAGTTGTTGTAAATGGAGGAGATTATAATTTATAACAGAAGAGGAGGAAGAGAGGGGCATTTCTTAGCGAGGAAGAAGAGAGGAAGAGGGGGTAATTATAAAAGGGGTTGGCTAGAGAGATGAATTTGAAAGGACAGATTTTTGTCTAAGGTGGGTCCTGAATGTGGGACTTTTAAAGGAGTAATATTTTAATTTTTCATTTTTTTTATAAGAGAGTGATGGCAATGAATGAATGAATGGGCTTTGACTATTTCAAAGGCATAACCCATGGGAAGGGTTAGGAAAAAAGTTGAAGGAGGGAGAGGGAGAGGGAGAGGGAGTGAGCAATTACCAGGAAAAGCATTTGAAGATTCCTAGTCCCTCTCATTCTACTTTTGTAGCCCCATAAGTTTTTTTCTGTGTTCACATCTAATCTTCTAGGTTCCTCCAACATATGTATCCTCGTTTTACTTTTAAATCTTATAGGAATACAATTTAATATGGGGATAAAAGATAAATTTATCTCAAAAATTTTCTCACACTGAAGGTATCTAGAAATTTTTCTAAGGATAATATTATTTTTAAAAGTTTTTAAATCGTAAGAGTGTCACCCTAATCATCGTTACCACAATTAAGTTGATTGTTAGTTGAATAATATGCTAATATGAAATACCCACATGACATTCACGGCATCTTTTATTTTAGGATAAGGTGTAAATTTACCCCAAAAATTTTTATTTATAAGCGTTAGGTATTTGGAAGTTTTTCTTCTTGTTTACAGTCATCCCAACCATTAATCAAGTTAAATTTGACTATCAATTGGTTAAATATGCTAAGTTGACAAGTCCACATGTTATCCACTTTTTTTCAAGTCAAATTTATAAATAAGTGAAAAAATTTAAAAAATATATATATTTATCTAAACTCTGCCATTATTAGAGTGTCGCTCTTAGGAGACCATGCTCTAGAAGCCTCTTAAAAATTAAATGATAGTCACATATATTATCTTCTTATATATATAAGACAACATGCTCGCTGATATTCCTAAAATCAACCTATCATTCATACCTTTCAATAATTCTCATGAGCCCATATGCTTGTGTTGTTTTATGTATATATATATTTTGTTATATTTTGTTAATAGAGGAACTTGGAGGATATATTTTTTAATTTTTTTTATTTATAGATCTAATTTAAAAAATTAAAATAGATGACACGTAAACTAGTCAGCTCAACATATTTAGTTAACTAATAGTCAAACTAAATATGAATAATGGTCGTGGGATATTGAACAAAAAAAACTTTCAGATACCCAGTACTCATAAGTGAAAATTTATAGAACATCATATTGATTAAGTAGCGGTCAAACTTAACCGTGAATAATTCTCAAGGCAATATTGCTACTATTTAGAAATTTTAGGGGTAATATTATTCCTAAAAAACTTTTAGATATCCATAGCTCCCGAGTAAAAACTTCCAAAATAAATTTACATTTTATCCCTTTAATATGCAACTTGTTTTGCTAGTTGAATTTCTTAAATTTTGGCGTACACACATATATAATTTATAAAAATAATCAGCGAAAAATATAATATATTGATCCTCTCATAATTTTGAATATAATATATTTCCAGACTCATAATTTTGATACTCTCAAGAATTTATACATACATAATATTGATCCTCAGATTCAAGTCTTTCTAACCAATCAATTTTTACATTATTCAAACCTCTAAACATGTTTTCCTTGTTATTTCTCATATCTTGTCCAGTCATCCAATTGTCTTCTATTTGATCAGTATTTTTTTCTCAATAAGGGAAAAAACTTCAACCGTCAAGTTTAGATATATATCTTTTGGAATTCAAATATGATTCAGTTCCAATGTTTTCTTTCTACATAAAACAAAAGCCATACCATGCAACCCTTTTGAGAATCAATAATTGGCCATCCTGTCCTAAATATCAATACATCCGTGCGTAAGATTTGGAACTTCCATTGTGTATTTAATATGCAATATAATATTTTTAAAGAATTCATGACTCTCTGCACGCGATAGCGACCTAGTACGTTGAATTAAAATTCAACTCTTTAGTTTGGGGTAAAAATGATTTTATACAAGATTTAAAATAAATTAAGAAAATAAAGAGATAAGACGAATGCGATGAAAAATGAGTAAATAAAATAATGTGAGCAGAGTGTAACACATTAGGGAGATTGAAGATGGAGGTGTGGGCAACGTGCAACACCTTAGTTACGGTGGCTTTGATGTTGACCCCAGAACTTGTTTTATTTCTAATTTCAACCCAAATGCTACTTCTCCCTCAATTCATTTCCTCTTTTTCTTTTTCCCTTTATACATACATCAGAATAAGGATTTCAATTTTCAATTCCAAATCTCGTGACTCTCGATCGCCACATTTCACCCCCTCATTTTCAACTCCTATTCGATCCAGATTCTTGAGTGACTCATGCAACTCATTTTAGTAGGTAGACCTTTTTTTCAACTATATGGAATATATATTTAACTAAGTGTATATAATTGAAAAGAAAATGGGATTGTTCTATAATAGAAATATTATGGGATGAAATTTTGCTAGGAGGGATTTTTTAGCAATTTTTTTAATATCTTATATATAGTATTAAGACAAAATTTTACTCTCTATTACAATAGGAATTGAACGATTAAAGCAAGAGGAAATACATTTTATGGGATAATAATTGAATGATGTCTTCCTTCATTGGAGCGACGTCTTTTTCTGGCTTTAGATGCCCCATTAAGTCCCACGGCACAGATGTCCTTCTCCTTTGTCCCTTGGGGCCACAAAAATTTAATCTTTTCTGTTCCCCTTTCATGTGTGATCGATCCCAATAAATTATATAAAATATAAAAATATATAGATTCATGTCACGTTATTCATAAATCATAAACACAGTAGTGCTTTTGGAGCTTTGTGCAATTCTTTAACTACTACTATCTTAGAAGGATTTAAATCATATACACTTTTTTTTTTTTTTGCTATTACTAGGTTTCATGTAACTTTCTTGGTCAGTTAAACCTACTGCCAAATTATATGTTTAGTCCATTGATCTTATATCAAAGATAAGAGTTAATATCTTAATACATGGTAAGAGTGAAGTAAATTTTTTTATATAATATTAACCGGATCTTATTATTAAATATTTTAATTTTAGA
Organism: Leucaena leucocephala; assembly: GCA_037074615.1. NCBI lineage: Eukaryota > Viridiplantae > Streptophyta > Magnoliopsida > Fabales > Fabaceae > Leucaena > Leucaena leucocephala. Next base: position 664,030 of record CM073552.1, read on the forward strand.
GTTAATGACTATCCCTCTTATTATAAGTATCTCTATTAAAAATAAACTTAAAATTTAAAAAGAATTAGTGAGACTTTATATTATTAATTTAAGTCTATATTGATATGAAGTAAGTATCGTCTTTCGGTAACTTTTCTTATTACCAATATTTTTTTAGGCCCAAGCCAAGGGAGTGTATATTCCTTTTAGTTATAATTTTTGTATGATTGTCACTTACAGAGGGAGTTGTTGAGAAATGGGTTATTTCCTTGTATCATAATTAACTAATATTTAAATTTTTATTAGAAAAAATATTAATATTTAATAATATTTTAAATAGGATGATTTCTAATAAGAGTAAACTTATATTTAATAAAAAATATATGATTGTCTTTTTAATCTTTATTGGCTAGTACTCTTCCGATAATTTATATATGATCTAATTAAAGAATTAATTTTGATCGTAAATATAAAATATATTTTTTATATTTATCTATTTTTTCTAAATTACTATTATTGATATTTACTCAACAATAATTAATTAAGAGATAGAGGGAATGAGTTAAAGAAAATAATTATAATATTTTAAAAAATATATATTATTTTAATTAATTTAACTAAATTTTTTTAATCTATAAAAAAATATAACTAATTTTTATAATTAATTAAGATTGGGAGGAGTATTAGTTTTTAAGATTAGTCAAAAACTGAAAACCGCTTTCATAAGCATAGTGTCGGTGAATGAACTTAGGATAGATACGAAATAGATTTGGAAGGAATGCTAGGGGGAAGGGGAGGGTAAATGAAACGCACAATGTTTGGAAAGAGAGAGATAGATATGGGCCTATGGGAGTCTAAGGGGTCCACAAATAAATGCTTATTTACATCCATACCCATAGAGAAATTTTGAATGATCTAATAATCGAAGTCCAAAATTGAAATATTGATGTACCTATTAGTGTCATGTTATGCTTGTCCAAAATCTCATCATCCGAATCCAAACGCGGTCCATTGATGGATGTGTTAGCAGCACAAATAGAAACAGTATTTATCCTTCCCTTTCTTGTCTCTTCTTTTTTATTTTAAAAGTAAAATATTAATAGCCAAAAATTATAAACAAAATTAAATTTCTCAGTTTTACTAAACTACTAGTCCATTGATTAATCTTTTTATTGTCTAATCATCTTCACTTAGAATACAATTTTTTCTTAATTTTCGTCTACATCACATCTACTTTTTTATTTTCAGAACTTACCCAAACTTCTCTTGATATTAAAAAATAAATCAAATTATATGGCCATCTCATAATTTTTTATGGAATTACAAATATATATATATATATATATATTTTAGTTTTATATATAGTTATACTATGTCTAAACCTCCATCGAAAATCAGAAGAAATTCGTTGAATCAATAAAAATTAAATGTTTTACGCTTCTTTTGAAACAATATAATGCCAAGATAACACAAGTTTTTATACCTTGTAAGTATTTTATGAACTCTTAGATTATGCTTTAACTTTAATAAAAAATTGTTGCGAACTTACTTAAATTTTTTAGTATATAAAAAAAAGAATTAATACTCTAATCGTAGTTTAAACTATTGTTAACCTAATTATAATTAAAATAATATAATTAAATTATATACAAATACATATAAACTAGAAAAGTGTAATGTTAAAAGAAAAAAGACATTAACACATAAATAAATGAAATATTTATACATAAACTATGTATAATCTAATTAAACAGAATTACTGATTCACAAAATGATGTCAAGACTCAACAATAAAAAATTATAAAGTTAAATCTAATTTATTTGTTTAAATTTTTTTTATTAGATCAATTAAAAAAATTAATTTATCGATTTATTAATTTGATTAAAAAATATTAAATGAGATTGTTGAGTGAGATCTTTTAATCAATAATTTATTTAAAAATTTAATTTTTTTTTATAGAAAACAATAACAATATATGATCGAATTTAATAGGATAAAGGCTGTTAATGTCCTTGATGGACCAACCGAATTGAAGTTGGGATTTAATGGTATGGTAGGGATAGAGGGGGAAGAATATGATTAAGAAAAGATTGGAAATTTTCAGTCGTGGCGTGGAAAGTGGGGTCAAGAAGGAAGTGAGAAATGACAATGAACTTGGAGATAGAAGCAGTGCAGTCACTAACTTAGAAAATCCGAAAAACGCGTGGACCAGACCCCTAATTCCTCCGTATTTTCCAACCATATCTTTTTTATTATTTTCTCGATGTGTGAGGATTTGGCTGGTACTCCAGAAACCTAGTGTGAACGCGTTTCGGGATTTCAATATCTCCACTTCGGAGTAAACCATGCGTTCAAATCTGGCCCCATTTGCCCCCCAACTCTAAATCATCTAAATAATATCTTCATAATTAATGATCATGACATCCCCTGGAAATAATTATATATTTCTTCTATATTCAAAATTTCCTTAATAATATTTTTTATAGTCTTTATTATAAGACATTAACTAAAAAATAATCTTAATTCTTTTTATAAAGTATTTGTTTAGTTTTAAAGAGTATGCCTAAATTTAATAAGGATAGTAGGAAAAAATAAAACTTAATATGATGGTGGAGTTTAAAGTAATTGATAGAAATAATATTAACAATTATTTAAATTTTAGGATAAATTTAATATTTATTGATATATGTAAATTAATAGTTAGTATTTTATAATAAAGAATAAAGGGAAGAGATTCAAAATTTTGTAACGTAGAGAGAGAGAGAGAGAGAGAGAGAGAGTGTAGGTTTCCACAAGTTTGAACCTTCTTTGGTGTATAATCGTCAATCATTGAAAGGGAAATTTCATGTAGACATCGTCGTTCGCTGTCTGTTCTTTTTGAGAAAGAAACAAGAATGGAATTTAACAACCAGTCATAAAAACTAGAACGAAGTCCATCATCGAATAGTCGAAACTCGAAAGGAATCGGGTTTTTTAACAAATTAATACAAAGGTTGAGACTACTTTAAACTACTCAAACACACGTTGTTCTTTCTATGAAGCTTAACTACTTTGTTTTGACGTCCCATACGAAATTCCAAAATGTTCATTGCCAAATAATTTAACTTAATATAAAATGAGACATCAAGATTATATATATATATATATATATATATATGTTAGTCAAATACTTTTGATATAAAAAAAATAATTTAAAATATATATCCAATTAACGTGGAAAAGTTTAGAATTAACATGGGAAATGATGGGCGCATTGTAAATCTTGTTTAAGAATCTAAAACACCAACAATTAATTATAGAGTGTGAGAGTCTCATCATACAAGATAACTCTCCATAATTCTGTGGTGTAGAATTGAGAAAGTTGCTTTGTCCTGTTGTTCCTGTTTGGGTATCGCAGCTTTTGTTCTGCTAGTGCATGTTATATGCTCCTCAAGCTAAATTTGTGTTCTTCAATGAACAGTCCTCTTCAGAAAATATTGAAAATGAAACCCTAATGTTATATATAATTCAACTTTCATTTCTTCTAATTAATTATATATGTTGGACGGATCCTCTTGTTGTGACTCCCTGCTTATCTAGGTTTTATTTATTCCACAATCCACCTTTTTTTTAATTTTTTTATTTATAAATTTAACCTAAAAAAAATAAGGTGGATAGTATATGGATTGTTCAGTTCAGTATATTTAGTCAAACTAATAGTCAGATTTAACTTGAATAATTGTTGGGGCAATATTGAATAAAAAACAAAAGACTTTCGGATACCCAGCGCTCTTAAGTAAAAATTTTTAGAATAAATTTGCACTTTAGCCGAAAATAAAAAATTTTGTGGATACCACATGGCATGCCATGTCATTATATTGGTCAACTAACGGTTAGACTTAATTTTAGATAACAGCAAAAGTGACATTGCCATGCTTTGTGAATTTCTAAAGCAATATTGCTCCAAAAAAAAATTTAGATTGGGTGAAAACTTATAAGGAGCTATTTTATATTGCATAATTTCAAAGTATATGTTAATAATTCTCATTAAAATATTATTTGTCTTCATATTCGTCTTTTGCTTTCCTGTTTGGGTGTCACAACTTTTGTGCATGCATGTGTCACATACAATGTCCACTTCGTGTTCTTCAATTGAACAATAATGTCGCCATCAAAACTTTAATTTCTTTTTATTCCTTTATGGAATATCAATGAATGATGTTGTGACTTGATCATATGTTTATGTAGGCTTTATTTATATTCCACAATCATCAGAGGTGACCTCTTAAATTTCAATATACTCAGCCAATCATATATTTTTTAAAGTCCCTATTTTAAATATCATTTGACTAGTTTATATTAGAATATTATCAGCCAATCATAAAAATTATTTTAAAATTTCTCAAAATTATTTTTTTAAATATTAAGAAATCTGATATATATATATATATATATATAAACAGGCTTTATATTTCGCACCACAAATTTCTTTCTAATTTATGCGCACTTAGAGATATAAAAGTCATTATCACACCCAACTAAATAAATAAAAAAGGTTATAAAAAGTAACCATGGTCCAAACAAAAAGCTAAGGAAAACAAATGGCCCCCGGGGGGGTGGGCAAATAAAGGCAATAATATTCAGTTATTGTCGTGGTGAACACTTTAGCCACACATTGCATGCCCCTTTTATCCGTTAATTAAATAAATTAATTGATTTGTTGGGAAAAGATACAAAATGCTTTTAACATTGCTCAACTAAATTGTGCCACTCTAATTAATAACAGCTTATGAATGATTGCAACCTTGTATTGCTTTTTATAAAAGGAACATCCACGTTGCCCTTTTTTGTACCTCTTGTCTTATTTTTTAACGATTGTTATAAGCAATTGTAAATTGTATTTTTTTAAAATATATATTTTTAAAATTTTGCAAACAAATTTCTCTTACAAATATATATTCATCAGATACTAAATATAAAAAGTAATTGAGGGAGTCATTTTTAATCTTAAATATAAGAATTATCTCTTATTTTTATTATTTTTTTCAGGTACTAATTTGTCAAATTTATAAACTACTATTATACGTTGTAGTTTAAAGAGATTAGATTATATTTGTTATAATTAGTCAAGCAGCTATTACTAAGTATTCTTATATTAAGAACTATAGGAATTTATTTAATTACTTTATGAAGCTTGAATTTTTGGGCTATTATCCTCACGGGAAACCACCTATAAGCACTCTTTTTTTTTTTTTTACAATAATTTTTAGAAAGAGGTTAGACTCATTTATGATTTAAGGGCAAGGCAACATCTTTCTTTCTCCTAAGCGATACCAATGTCAGGTAGACCGAATCGTCTATTACTCTCAGGCATAAATCTAGGCACTCAGGAGTTAAGATGCCTCCTCAAACTCCTCGACTGAAACTACAACAAAGTGATACTCCTCAAAGTTCGAATACGCTCTAAATGGTCGTATATTTTACCTTTTCATCAGTTAAACCTACGGGACAAATATAAGCACTTGAATTATAATATTGATGCCTTTGTCAAAGTGGGCCCTACTTGGACTTACTTTTGAATTTTCAAATATTACTTTGGTTTAATTTTGATGTGTTAATTATGACATGGTTGTTAGGAACACACAAAGTATGCGTCATTAGCACCTTCTTTTTCAAAAGCTCATTATCTTTATTTAAAAAAAACAAAATCTGCATAATAATTTATTTAGGGACAGACTATATATATGCAACTTTTTACCCCCTCTTTTGATATGGACACAAATACCAAATATCATACCCAGCTAAAAGGTCATTCCCAAATCCCAAGTGGGAAACTATTATTTATTAGAAACTTAGGAATTAAAGTATGATTCATTCATATATTATTCAGTTCAAAAAAGATTAATTCAGATATTATAATGTTTGGGCCATTTGGAAATTTAATGGGCTTGACATTTTCCACGCTGGCTCATTGTGATCAGGGGCGGAAAAACGATGGGGCCAATGGTCTTATAGTACTCTTCTTATCTTACACCTCCCTGTGTGTATTTAGATTTTCTTACTTTGAATTTTTGCCCATAAAAAAAAATTTACAAATCAACCGGGGTTGAGTATAGTAAAAAAAAATAGTTAGACATAAATTTTTACTATAAGAGGTATCCATATTTAGTGCATAATAATACTTTAAATAAAGATACCGATGTCGGTTTCGAATCAAGCTGTGTGAATAAAAAAATAATTTGTTGATCAAGACAAATTTTATTTTAATAATATTTATATTTTAAGAAAATTAATATCTAATTATTATTTAGGAGATACTGCTCAGTTTTTTTAAAAAAAAAAAAAGATGCTTAGGAAAAAGAGTTTGTAGCGGAACTTCACACGCAACCGCCGTTATAAAACCATAAAAAAAACAAATCATTGATAATGCAAGGGAAACGCGTTTGAATTAATTTAAAATCATTGATATATATTTACAAAACCTAAAAATCCTTCTATTATCCATTACTGATGATGAACCCTGACACCAACAAATGGTTGAAGGGAGAACACAAATTTTTGGAGAATATTTATGCTTTAACCGACACCAAAAATTCTACTTTATTATTCTATTATGAGATGATTAGATGAATTTTTACCGCTGGATTGATAATTCTGATCATAATAATCCATATAATGACTTATTAATCTCTTATCCATCAATCAATGTTATACCGATATCAAATATAAAATCTATAAAATAATCTCGTTATTTACAGATAATAATCTATTGTATGACTCAATTTTCGAACTTAAGAAGGCTTTTACGGGGAAGGGAAGTGAAATATATATATGAGAGAATGAGTAGATGGGAAGTAAGTGGAGAGGGATAAGCAACACGCATAAAGAAGAAAGCGAAAATACAGAGTTGAAGAAATTTGAAAAGCAGAAAGATAGATAGAAGACATAACAGAGAAAGAAAGAAGGAAGGCATTTAAGAGGTTTGTTCTGTTTTGCTGGCAAGGACTTGCCCGTACGTCATAATCCAAAACCTCTCTATCTCCTCAGCTTTTCTTCCTGGAATTCTCCCTGCTATCAGTCCCCACCTGCACTTTCATTTCGGCATTTTATCACCATTCCCACTATCCTCCTTTGCTAAACATCTCTAAATTAAGGGTTAAGTTTGTATTTTTCTAGTAGCATGAGGTACTATTTCTTTCTTTTTTCTTTTTTGAAAAAAAATAGTTTAAGGAAGTTGAATCTAGAGGGCACTTGGGGGCTAAACATGTCTCTAAGTTCAAAGAGTATTTATAAATATACTTATAAATCACCTACTAATAAAATTCTCACATCGACAATGAGATCTAAACTCATGACATTGTAAATTATGAGTAAAGTCCTTACTACCTAAATCAACTTTGTTGAGGTATTTTTTTCTAATAGAAATAATTATAAACTAATTTGTGGTTCATCCAGACTTAATATCCGAAAGTATTTTTCTAATTCTTAGTGTATCCAATATTTTAAAATATTTTTTAGTAACACTCAATGTTCTAAGTTTAGAGTGCTTATTAGTTCTCAAAAAGTTATTTTAAAAGTAAAAATTGTATAAAAAATATTTTAAGATACTGACTAATACTTATAAAATACTTTAAAACGTGGACTCGATCTTAACCCAAAAATAAAAGCTATAAAAGCTTAATATAGATGCTAATATTATTATATAAAGCCACAATGTAAATGTTAGCGTTCATCATATTGTTGCTCAAAAGTTTGACAAGTTCTTTCTTTCCCCTTCTGAATTCCCAGATGCTAATACTGCTTTTTGGCATCTTGATATACAGAAAGTTGTGTATACTTCATAGAGGTGAAAAAGATGAAAAAGGACCAAGGAACATAAATCAGAAAACTGTTTGAAGAACTTGACTTCAAACGCAATCTTGTTGCAATGGCTTGTATTCTTGATTACTAACAGCAAAAGGGTTTTAACATGATCTCTTATTTTAATTAATTTTGAAGGAAGATTTAACTACCTGTCTCCAACAAGTCTGTGCATTCTGTGAATTAGATCTTCTTCTTGCTCTGTCATGTTAATGAACTCCCATTCAATGCTGCTCACCTCTGCCAACAACAACCTCATAAACAAAGTCAACTTTCTTTTTTCTTTTAAAGAAGATGGAAACTTTTGCATGTAAAAGTTTTATTTTTTTCTCAGAAAATTAAAAAAAAACAAATGTTTGACCATGAGATTTAGGCAAAAGGGACTGTTCCCAGCGGAGAGAATTCACAAAAAGGAAGAAAATAAAATAACAAAGCAAAAGAAGAAGAAGAAGGCATATATCAGAACCAAGCTTGCATTCAAAACCTCTCGTAAAACTTCATTCAAACAGCTACCTCAATGTAGGACGGAGAGACCATTGAGAAACAAGGAAGAAGCCAGGCTAGGATTTGGGAAAAAAAAATTGCAAAAGAAAGAAAGAAAGAAAAACCCAGAAAAATAATGAAAAGATACAACCCGAGGAATATAGCAGAGCAGACTTGCATGAAAATCTCCGATAGAATTTTATCAAACAGGTGTAACTGAAGTGAAACCAAAATTTGAACCGAAGAAGGGGGAAAATAATCCAGAATTGAATGTGGTACTAAAATGGAAGCAAAATGGGAATAAACCAGAAGAAAAGAGTTCGAGCAGGTTTGCATGCAAAATCCCTCAGAGAACTTTAATCAAACAGGTGTAAGAAAAGTGAAAGCAAAATTTTTAACCAAGGAAGGAAAAAAACCCAGAATTGAACTTGGTACCAAAACAGAAGCAAAAGGACAAAACCATTGTAGTATAGCAGACCAGGTTTGCATGCAAAATGTCTCATAGACCTTTTACCAATCAGATGTAAGACAAGTGAAAACAAGACTTAAACCAAATAAGGGAAGAACCCAGAATTGGATTTGGAACTAAAATGGAAGCGGAATGAAAGAAAAAGAGAGGAAGATTCACCTTCAGAGTAAGAGCTACTAGTCTTTCTGCGACGTTTAGCCATGACTGTTTCTGTTTTCTTTCAGAAAAGAAAAAAGAGAGTTTCTTGCAATGGCAAAGTCAATAGAGAGAAGAAGGAGAAGGGATGAGAATCAGCAGAAGGGATGAGAATGAGAAGAAGGGAGGTATTAAAGATAAAAAGTAAGAGAGAGCTCAGTATTTACCTTTCATTTTGTTTTGTTTTTCTTTTTTATAAATTCCTTTTGTTTGTTAAGTTATATGGCATCACAGTGAGATTGGAGGGACGCCTGGAACAGAACAAGATAGATAACGGAAGGTCCTACCAAACATACAAAATGGTCTCACTTCCCTTTGACTTATAGCTCCAATGTTTGCACTTACTTTTTAATATTTGGATCATTTTTAAAATATCAAATTTATATATAATTTTTCACCTTAAAAAAATATGAGTAAGAATAAGAGATTCAGTCAAAACATGAACATGAAATCTTGTCTAAGGGAAATAATTGTTATATTAGTTGGTAAAGAGTAACATATATACTGATAAAATTATTTCCTATTAAGTTCTTACTATGATTTAATGGATATTTCAATATGTAACTTCCATCTTAGAATAACTGAAGCCATCTAATCCTATCAATTAGGCTATGTTTGCATTAATTTTTAGAAAATAGATTCTTTTTAAAAAAAGTAATTTAATAAAAAATAGCTTTTTTAAAAAAAATAATTTTAATAAAAAATAACTTCTGCAAATATAAAAAGATTTGGCTTCATAGAAAAAAATTATAATTTTAGCCTTGAAACTATAATTTTAGTATAGGTAATCAATTATTAGATTTTATGATGTGTTTGGATGGGTTTTTTTAAACTATAATTTTTTCTCTAAAACTATGATTTTAAAAAATATCCAAACATACTCTTAATCAATTAATAATAGAAAATACAATAGCATAATTACAACAATATTACTACTCTTTTTATTTTTAATATATGACCTAATTAAGGGGTTGATCTTAATCATATATATATAAGACATATTTTTATATTTATTTTTTTTTAATTTTTTATTGATACTCTTTCAACAATAATTAAGTAAAAATAAAGAAGGAATAAGTTAAAGAATCTGATTAAGAAATTTTAAAAAAATATATTATATTAAATAATTTAATTTAATTTTTTAATTAAATTAAATTAAATTAGTTAAATAAAAAAAAGGAAAGGGATAAGGTTTGAACTTTGAAGTTGAAGTGGAAAGATAAGACAAGGAAAAATAATAAAAGTTTGGTAGCACAACAATAAACAATACAAAAAAGTCAAAAGCTGAAATCAGAGACTCATTAATAAATTATTCTTTCTTTTTGGCCTATTCTAACTTCACTATTCACGTATCTATATTTAATAATGACATTCATGTTATATACTTTAGCTGGTAATAATGAAGTGGGGCAAAACTATATATATTTCTTACTATCAAATTCAATTCTGGGAATCTACCAAATGTGTTTGAAATAATAATATCAGCAACAAACTTATTTCCTTGCATTCTGAAGAATGTCCTGTACCACATGTTTCTCCACCTCTTCTAAATCAGGCAGACCCACCCACCTTTCTTTCCACCATGAAAACAATACCATTTCCACACAATAACAAAGATTAACATTTGTAACAATAATTTTTGTCCCAATTAACTGATAGAAAAGTTAATTAGTATAATATAATTTATATTTAAATAATTTTTATAAAATTTAGTTTGATATAAATTTATTTATATGATGATATATCTAAAAGTCAAAACTCAAAACTCAAAAGCTAAAAAGAGTTGTTTTAACTTTAACTTAACTTTCGACTCAGAAACCGTCCCAAACATAATTTTAGGCTTAAACTAACTTTTTGAGCTTCAAAAGTCAATTTTCATAATATAAAACTCATGTCAAACAAGCTAGCAATCAGGTTGAGCGATGTTGCTGGTCAAAAACATGCAGTTCAGCAGCAATCTATCTGGATCATCAAAAGACAAGTAAAAAAGTAAATGCCTCGTACAAAAAAGTGTATATGTTCCCATATTTTATCACTCTGAACAATTTCATCCAGTCTCAAACTAAACACCAACATGAAACTAACATGGCAAACAAATATATATTTTGATCTTTTAAGAGAATGTCTGGCTTAAGCTTTCCCCTCAACAGAAGACAGAAAGCAGTTAAAAGCCATCCATGCACATGAAAGAAACAACAGTGCTTCCAATCCCAAACTCTCAACCAGAGCAGAAGCATGCCTGCAAGTATCAATTCGCATTTGCTTACCCAAAACTGGAACCTGAAGTGTCATACTAGATCCCAACATAACTAGTACATCATTCACCTCTACAAGACATTATTCAACTACAAAATGTGTACCGAGTAGCACAAACAGACCGTTAATTATACAACTTGTGACACAGATTTATGTCTTCAACCTATGATGTTTTTTTGCAGCATGCCTATGACTTTTTGGTACAACAGGCTCATCGCTTGTTCTTGAAATGTCTGAGAAAGGAGTTGTTTTGTGTAGAATATTCTATTGAAGATAAAAGCAAGTGAAACTCTAGGGCTGGGTTGGAGTGGGAGATGTTGGTGGCTTGAAATCCGGATACTGCAATCCAAGAGAAAACAGATGTATATGACATATGGTAAGCATATCATTCAGCCCATAAAGTGAGAAAATGATGAAGTAAGGAAATGGAAATGTTACATATGGGTATGGTGAAAGTGGTCTTGGGATCCCAGGAACTGATTCTGCATTAACTTCAGGTTTGGGTACTGAATTTACTTCAGGAACGGGCTCTACTGCTGCATCTACTTTGGACTCAGAGACGGCATCAGGAGAGGCTTCTTCTGCTTTCTGCACAGTGCTTGCAGCTGGTGCAGGTTCCGGTGTTGTCTCTGTTGGCACGGGAAGAGCCTTACTATCGGTGGAGGTTGGAAGAAGAGCCTTTCCAATTTGCTAATGTTGCCACCCATTCAAGAAGAATAAAGGTACATGACGAGGGAAACAGAGAAGAAGTTCCACTTTAGGCAATTGTTAGAGAGATATATACAACAACAACAACAAAGCCTTATCCCATTAAATGGGGTCGGCTACATGGATCATACGACATCATTGTGCTCTATCAAAAACGTTAGAGAGATATATACAGTAATAAAATCCAAGATCTGCCAACTTTTGCGATGCACGATTGCACGTAATATATTTTAACATCTATTTATTTGACCTTTTTTTTATCCAAAATGCTGCAAAGCAGCTCAAGAACTTATATAAAATCTTAATGATATGAATAAAGACGAAGATTTAAATTGGAGTTAAACTGAAAATCATAGTTTTAATTCCTTTTATGCTTTTACGAAGAACTTGCTATGAAAATCTATGTGTTAGGTTTGAAATGCTTGTTTAAAACTCAAATTTGTTGAATGTTCATACACACACCTCTCATATCGATATCCTAACATTTCACATTTTTCATATCTACATATCGTTGTGTCATACACGATACACATACCAATATCAATGCAACATATCAAGAAAAATATCAAGTACCGCTATCTCATCAACGAACTCCTTTGGTGCAACCTTTGTATTCAAGAACTCATCAACTTGTTTCACGGTTTGCTTTCGATCCTGCCATGGAAGAAACAAAAAAGAGTGAAAAGAATATTTACCTGAAGTGAGCCTCATGAAATTCATAATAAACAAGAAATGAAGGTCATCAGGCAAATTCAAGAGTTGTTGAGCTTGACTAAACAGTAAATTCCACTTCCTTAATCACCATGTATGAGAACCAAGGATGTGTTTATTGAACATACAAAAAAATCCCTAATGAACCAAAACATACACACAAGAGAAAAGGTTTTCTGACTTCAGTTACAGGAAAACATTGAACATAAGAGTCCAGAGAAAATAATATCATCAATGGGAATACTAGGTGTGCATGCCGGTAAAAATTGAAAACATAACATTGAACATCTATTGGACCATCAAAACATACAAAAATTCCTCCCTTTCTCATGATCAAAATTCCAAATCATACTTCTATGAAATTCTACTTCCACAATCTTGAGCAGATCATTATTCAACATGTAAAATCGCCAGACTATGACCCTTGAAAATTCCTTTTTTTTTAGGAGACCATGGTTTTTAATATCGATATCCTTTATACATGTATACAGGCATATACGTAGACATAAATTGCTTTATGAATACCTTATTTCAGGTTTTGCCCAATTCAGGAGCAGAAATGGTACTAACCTCGGCAAATAGAAGCTTCTTGCTTGCAAACTGAACAATGGCAGCAGAACCTACAAGTTGGAGAATTGTTTCTATCTACAAAAACAGAGTAACACCATCAATAAGTAATTTACCATCAGCTAGTCACGCCAAATCAGAAACTGCTCATCATATTAACCTCAGTAAAAGCTAACAGCCCCAAACCGGTAGCTGCAGCGATCCCAAGAGTGAGAGCCAAGCCATCAGTGGTCTCCTGAAATGATAAATCTCCATAAGAAATTTCAAAGAAATGCTAAAGATTGGGATCATGAAATTGGTCAAATGACAGAAACAATTTAACAACATGGTTGCTGCTAATTAATTTGAAAGCTAAGAATATTTTATGGGTGCGTCAGCATAAACAATTTTACTATTATAAAAGCAAAGAAATGTAAGATACATACTCCTATTGCACCAGTGATAGACTCTGTCAAGTTGCCAAGATCCAAAATCAAAGCTTTCCTTGGTGGTATCCATGGAAGACCACAACTCTGCAGAATTTCAATCCATGTCAGAGAATGAACAAGCTGAGAAAGAAAATTAGACGCAAATGTGATAAACATTAAGCCAATAGAAATGGGAAGGGACAAAAATACCATCCATCCTCGCGGTCCTTCTGCCCCATCCTTAATTGCATAAGCAGCTTTGAATCCATTGACTGTAACCAACTCTGCAACCAATTCGGAGTTCCCATCAAATCTGGCTTCCATCACAAGAACATTCTATCAGCTCCAGGCGCACACTTTTTGTACTCCATGGGATTTAAACTTAAAACTTAACATATTTCATCAAACCGAGCAAATGCAGTTCTACCCTACACTCCTTTCCATGTTGGAAAGCATAGTGTTATGTTTCTGAATGCACTGAAATTCTCACTTGCGAACTCAACAAGAAAAACGGACATCCAGCAAATATTCCAAGGTTGCTCTGTCTTTCTCCTTTTGTAATAGGCAGGTGCCACAGATGTTACTTTTGGCATGTGATTAGTTGAAGCGAAGTCATTGAAAGAAACATTCTTTTTTCTTTGGGGAAAAAAATAATAAAAAAACTGTGATTACCTAGCTACTAAATCATTCCAAAACATAAGTGAACGAATAATAGATGGTCATTGAGTGCATTTTTTAGTGATAAAACACTAGCTTCCAACATCAGTGATTAAAAAAACAAAGACTCCCAATTATAAACAAAAAGTGAATGTGTTAAGAATCAAATGACATTGGTTCCTATGTCACCTCATGCCTCAATTGACAAAAGCACGTAAAAAACTACATAAAGACATTGATGTAAAAGTGCAAACTCTTCTTACTTGTCCAGAATGAACAATGTAGTATTTTCTGGTTCCTTAAACTTCAAAGCCAGCTTCTTCAGAAACCCAGGTTTATCATCAGTTTTGTAAGTGACTGACACGGCCTTCTTCTTCAAACCACCAACATCTGGAGTACCCACTTGCCTAAACTCTGTCGGTGCTCTTATATCAAGCAACTGAGCATCCCCATCAGCACCAAGCTTTGCATATGCATTTTTAGCTGACTCAACACCCCATGGCTTAGGCTTGTTCAGAACCTGAGACAAAACCAGAGGCACCCCCAAAATAGCTAACCCTCCAGCTATAATCAAAGCGTTATCTGTTCCAAAACTTATGACACTATCTATAGCCCCATTTACATCAAAATCCCCAGAAATAGTAGGGCTTCCCACAGATTGCTCCAATGCCTCCTCATATGTTAGAGCTTTAGCGATTCCTCCATTGATGACTGAAGCTGCAAGAAGAAGGCCCCCACGTAAACCTCCAGGGAAATCCCCATTCAGAGATGGTTTATTGGAGGGAAAACTGGCAGAATCGGAGACTTTGCTAGCGGAAATTCTGGGTAGTGAAGAGAATTTTCTGGGTTGTTTTCTTCTATCGCAGAGCAATGATAAAGGGGTCAAGGTAGCAGCATTGAGGGCCTCCATAGCATAATTCTATATCACACACAGTCTCTTGAGGCTCTCAGAAACTCAGTGGATAAGCTTCTTGAAATCTCTGAACATGAACAACCATGAGAAGGGTTAAAGGGCTCGAAGGTAAATTTTGTTTCTTTGTGGGTGTGATTGGAGAGCAATGTGGAAAACGATTGTGAGGAGGTGAGCGAGGTGGCTATAGTGCAATTCAGAGGGTGTCCTTTGAGTGGAGGAAGGTGCTGAGGTGTAAGGGATATAAGAACTCGACCACTGTCCGCATGACACGGGGAGAGTGAGGATGAGACACCGCGGACGATTGAGGCTGCCTCTTGTTAGATTGTGTGGTTGAGAAATGCCTCAAAACTGTTTTTCTTTTTGAGGTGGAATCTCAGAAATTCTAGAAACCCCTAGTCACTACCACCTCATGGGATGATGACACCGGAAACGTACTAACACAAAGCTTTAATCCTAGTACTGCTGTGGAGCATCCGGCACAATAAAAAAGAAAAATAGAAAATATTGGGTCCAAACTGTAAATTCCTAATTCAATAATTAAATAGAAATTATGTGTAATTTTTATTTTAACTGTTTTCTTCATGGACAATATTACGCCATCATCAGTCCTAAATCTAAGATAAGAAGTAATAAACAAATTTTAATTTTAAATATAAGAATTTAATCTATTTTATTTTTAAAAATTATAATTTTTTTCTTAAATTCTCTCTAGTTTTCCATATAATTTCTTTTTAAGATAAAGCCGCTCTCATATTACTTTAATTAAAATTTGATTTTGAATGAAAATATTTTCTGGAAATAAGGCTTCAAATCTCACGTTGTAGGCTGCACGTGAGTCTATAAATAGATATGGGAGTTAATTTTCATACTAAAACAAGCATGAGCATAAGCTTTCTATTGAATGTGTCATGAAAACACCAGACACATAATTGAATATGTACGTAAGGGTCTATAAAAGATGGTTTAATTACTATTTATGTTAAATAATTTTAATCTTCCACGTGTTTTCTGATAAAAATAATACTAATGCGAACGATCTAACACTAAACTTGATCATAGGACCATTTTGGAGCATGCAGTACAATAAAAAAATAGAAAAATATATTTCCAAAATTGAAAGACGATTATAATAAATAAGATTTTTCAGTTTTTTCTATTTTTCTATTGGGTAAAAATATTTACATTTCTTTTGGGAATAAAGTCTGAACGAATTATCATCCCACTTAGGGAGATTTTCCCAAACTCAAATTGATTAAGGAAGCTAAAGAACTTTTTTTTGTCCAAACGGAAGTTCAAAAACTTAATGATGATAAAAATGTAAATATTGCATTTGGGGAATGTTTGAATATATATATATGGTATAGGTAATATTAATATAATTTAAATGCTAATTAAAATTTTACAGATACGGATTGATTATATGATAAATGTGAAAACCTTATGTAATTATTTATTTCTGGTGGGTATATTTTAAAAGAAGGCCATTTATAATTTTTCTATAAGCTTTTCTTATATAAAAAAAATTTGATTTTCAAAAATTATATATGTGTTATAAAATAAGAGAAGATGAAGAAGTTAAGGAGAAAAAAAAAACTAGACAAGAGATTGAAATGAGAGGCAATGTAGTATTCTTTATATACTTATATGTTCACTTATACAAATGCCTTGTGTATAGCCACTATTTATAGGTAACAACCATTAAAGACTAAACATAAGGTTATAAAGGAATAAATATTAATATAATAACATTAACAACAAGAAACTCCTCTCAAATTATTCATTGGGAATGTTATAGGTTTATGACATAAATGGAAGAAGGAATCCCAAGAGGTAGAAATTATATGAACATTCACATTTACAAGAAATATTTGTAACACTCCCCCTTAGATGTCTATAACAGATATTGTGCATCGTTAAAACCTTATTAAGAAAAATCCATTGTGACAAAAACTTAGTGAAGAAAAACGATTATACAATACTTATTTATGTAGCCTTATTAAAAAAAATTTCAAGAAAACCCACTGGGAAAAAACCTTAAAAAGGAAAAGAGTATAACAAATACTTGTTTATTCCCCTTGATGATATTGTCAATTTATATATTTGAATCTGCGCATTCCAATATCATACACTAACTTTTCAAATGACTTAGTTGGTAGTGTCTTAGTAAACAAATATACGAGATTGTCACATGATTGAATTTGCTGAATATCTATATCACCGTTATTCATAAGATCATGAGTAAAAACGAATTTTGGAGAAATATATTTTGTTCTATCTTCTTTGATATATCCCCTTTTCAATTGAGCTATATATGTTATATTATCTTCATATAATATTGTTGGAATCTCTTATTCGGGAAGTAAACCACTCATTCTTTAAATATGTTGGATTACTAACCTTAGCGAAACGCATTCTCGACTTACCTCATAAACTGCAATTATTTATGTATGATTTGTTGGGATAGCTGATAAAGTTAACTTTATTGAACGCCAAGATATAACTGTACCTCCAGGTGTAAATAAATATCCTGTCTGAAATCTACCTTTACGTGGATATGATAAAAATCATGCATCTGTATAACTAATCAATTGTGATACAGATTCATTATAATAAAATAATCCCATATCAATTGTTCCTCGAAGGTATCAAAATATATGTTTAACTCCATTCTAATGTCTTTTTATTGGGGAAGAGCTAAATCTTGCCAATAAACTCATAGCAAATACAATATAAAATCGTGTTGAATTAACAAAATATATTAATGCCCATATAGCACTAAGATATAGTACTTCTGGACCAAGAAGTTCTTCATTTTTCTCTTGATGGCGAAAATGATCTTTTTTTTTAACTAGCGATCTCACAATCATTAGAGTAGTTAATGGATACGCTTTATCCATATAAAATTGCATTAATATTTTTTCAATATAAGCTGATTGATGAAGAAAAACTCTATTTGTTAAATGCTCGATTTGTAAATCAAGATAAAACTTTATTTTTTTTCAAGATCTTTCATTTCAAATTCTCTCTTTAAACAATCAACTACGTTTTGAAGCTCTTCAGGAGTTCTAATTATATTCAAATCATCCACATAGATAGCAATTATAACAAATTCTGATGTATTCCTTTTTATAAAAATATATGGGCTGATTGAGTCATTTTTATAGCTTGCCTTTAACAAATATTCATTTAGATAGTTATACCACATTCTTCTAGATTGTTTTAATCCGTATAAGGATTTATGCAAACGAATTGCATAATTTTTTCGAGAATTCTTACATGCTTTAGGCAATTTAAATTCTTTAGAAACTTATATATAAATTTTAATATCTAAATAACCATATAAGTATGTTGTAACAAAATTCATCAAATGCATATCAAGTCTTTCATGCATTGACAAACTAATTAGATATCCTAAAATAATTGTATCCACCACAGGAGAATATGTTTCTTCATAATTAATCAGGTCTTTGTGAAAAATCTAGTGCCACTAGTCGTACTTTATATCTAACAACTTTATTTTTCACATTTCATTTTCATACTAAAACCTATCTATACCAAACTGGTTCAACGCCATTCGATATCTAAATTACAAGTCCAAAAATTTCACGTTTTGAAAGTGAATTCAATTCTGCTTAAATTGCGTCCTTCTATTTTGACAAATTATTTTTATGTCTACATTCTTCAATTGACCTAAGTTTCATATTCTCACCTTGATTATTTATTTCAACAGCAACACCTCATGAAAATATATCGTCGACAACTATATTTTCTCAGTTCTATCTTTTTCCCGTAATAACATAACTTATCAAGATCTCTTCATTACTTTCAGGTACCTGAACCTCTTATGAGGTCTTTTATTTGTTATGTCATGGATCTCTCCTATAAGATCAGCCTCCTCAACTTGACCATCTTGATCGTTTACTCTTTTTTTTTTTTATAATTTTTATCTTTGGAACCGATTGGTTTATCACGCTTCAAGCGTGATTTAGTTTCATTTACACTTGCTACTTGTCCTGCTGGGACATCAATTCTAATTGAGGCATTTTCAGCTGGATATGAGATTTGGTAATTCTCTTGGGGTCAGTAAATACGTCTGGCAGTTGATTTGTAATATTTTGTAAGTGAATTATTTTTTGAACTTCAAACTCATATTGTTGTGTTCAAGAATTTAAATGAAACAGCGATAATACTTTCCATGTGATTTCTTTATCCAGCTACTTATTATCTCCTCCTAATATTAGAAAATTTATTTCATCAAAATGACAATCATCGAAATATGCCGTAAATAAATATCTCATTGATGGTTCTAAATACTTGATTATAGAAGGAGATTCATAATCAATATATATTTCTAACTTTCTCTGAGATTTCATCTTTGTGCGTTGTGATTGAGCAATTGGGACAAATACCGCACATCCAAAAATTTTAAGATGAGAAATATTTGGCTCCTGATCAAAAGCCAATTGTAATAGGGAAAATTTATGATAATTGTTGGCCTTATGAGTATTATTGCTGGTGCATGTAAAATTACATGTCCCCAAGCTGAAATATGAAGTTTTATTCTCATAAGCATTAGTCTAGCAATCAATTGAAGACGTTTAATTAATGATTATGCTAAATCATTTTGAGTGTAGACATGTGTAACAGATTTCTCCGTTATTATTCCAGTTGCCATGCAATAATCATTAAACATTTGAGATGAAAACTCACTTATATTATCAAAAAGAATTGTCTTAATTGCATATTCTAAAAATTGTGCTCTTGATCGAATTATTTGAGAAGTAATATAGTAAATGCTAAATTACGTGTAGATAACAAACATACATGTGATCATCTTATAGATGTATTTATTAAAATCATAAAATATCTAAATGGACAGCATGGTGGATGAATAGGTCCACATATCTCCTTGGATATGTTCCAAAAATGCAGGGGATTCTACCCCAACTTTTGTTAATGAATATCTTGTAATTACTTTGCCTTAAGAATAAGCAACACATGAAAAATCTTTAAATTGAAGAATCTCCTGGCTCTTCAATGGATGTTCATGTGAATTTTCAATAATTATTCGCATCATAGTTGATCTTGGATGGCCTAACTGGTCATGTCAAACAATGAATATATTTTTATTAGTAAACTTATGGTTTACTGTAACATTTATTTCAATTATACTAATATTTATATAGTACAAACTAGAAGATAATGAAGGTACATTTTTAAGAATGTATTTTTCTCCATGTATAACAATTATAATATGTAAATATTCAATATTTTTCTCATCTATAGTCTTAATATGATACCCATTTTGGCAGATTTCCTTAAAACTTAAAAAATTTCTTTGAGACTTAGAAGAATGTAAAGTATCATTAATAACAAAATTTGTCCCTTTAAGTAATATTATCATTGCTCTTTCGGAGTCTTCAATTAATTTTGTACGACTCGTTATAGTATTGATGCCTATACTATTCATTGTCAAATAAGAAAAATATTTTTTATTTTTGAGTATGATATGTGTTGTAACACTATCTATGAAACATATATCTTCATTCTTGTACCCAATAAAAGAGAGAGGAACATCCATATTCTTTATCAAAAGAAAATAAATATATCAAAATACATTATTAGCAATAATGCTTTTAAAATAAGAAAATAAAAGTAAATATAAATAAAATATAAAGCATAAATTAAATTAGGATAAAATATAGATAAAATATAAGCTACATTAGTCTTATTCTTTTTCTGCTAAATTTATTTGTCTAAACATGATTCATAAAGAATTAAGTCACTTCTAAGTGTGCCATAGCATCAAGACTATCATTTAACTCATTGGTATCATCATTCTTGTATACAAAATTTGCCTCAACATCATTATCTTAAAAAATCATATTTACTTCTATGTTCTTTTGATTCTTTTTAATGGAGGCTTAATAAACTTTGCTAGATATTCTGGCGTATAACAGGTACGCGACCAGTGCCCCTTCATCCCACACCGATAACATAAATTTTTCACAGTTTTTTGAGGGATCACCCTTATCTCTTTTCTACCCTTCATTATATTTATTCTTTTTGTGGATATTTGGATTATAATTATTTCTACCACCATGATGACGGTAATTGCCACGTCCTTTATCACAACCATGGCCACGGCCACGGCCACGACTGTGACTATAACTATAGGCATAAAAATTAGTAAGTTCAGTCACATTTGCTTCGAGAATATAGCTGATCCAGTGGGACGGATCTCATAATTTTTCATTAACAGCTTATTATTTTGTTCAGCCACAAAAAGACATGAGATTAGTTTAGAATACTTTTTAAAATTTTTCTCATTTGAAGAATGAAATGTTGAAAAAAAAAATCTAATAAGTCATCATCTGTTATGTTTTTACCACGCAATTTTAATTGAGAACTTATTTTAAAAATAACTAAATTATATTCAGATACAGATTTAAAATCTTGTAGCCTCAATACAATTATTCATAATGAGATTTGGACAAAATTATCGTCTTTTAGTGATCATATCGTTCTTTTAAATTATTCCACAATTCTAACAGATCTTTCATCGTTAGGTATTCAACTTTTAGCCCTTCATATAAATGGTGGTGAAGAAAAATCATGGCCTTAACCTTGTATTGACTGCTTACTTCATTTTCAAGTAAAATAGTATTCCCTAGACTTTTGGCATCTAGGTAGATTTTAGCATCTAAAACTCAAGACAAATAATTTTTTTCTGAGATATCAAGAGCGGTAAACTCGAGTTTGGTAAGATTAGCCATGGATCAAACTAAAATAATAATAAGAACAATTAGAATTATGATAAAATTAATTAAAAAAATATGATAATAAAAATATAAATCAAATAAATATTATATATTCAAAACAAATATAAATTCAATAAAAGTAATAAAATATAAATGGCATAAATCAAGAAACAAAATATATAAATATAAAATGTATATATATAGTAACACATAAGCAATTAAATAAATAACACAAAATAATGTATAATAGAAATAATATAAATAATACAGAGAAAATAATACTATAACAGAAACAACATAAATAAAATAAGTAACATATATAAAATAAATAAAATAAATAAACATAACAAAATAAATTAAATAACATAAAAAAATATGTATAAATATAAACAACATAAATAATATGTTACAATACATAGAATTAAAAATAATATAAATATAATATATAAATAGTAACTTGGTATAAATAATTCTTAATATAAATAAATAAATATTACATAACTGTAATAAATATATAATAATGCTAAGAATATAAAAATAAATAAATAAATAAATTAAAATATAAATTAATGAATATATGGGGACAGGATTTAGAAATATAAATAACACACACCTATATAAATATATATAAATAAAGAATCAGTCATAATATTGTATCAATATATTAAAAAAAGAAAAAAAAAGAACAACATAATATTTTACATAAGAATAAAATATAATAAAGATAACGCACACAATTATATAATTTAACAACAAAAATTAAAATGGATAGAAAAGAATAACATAATAAATAACAGTAGAATATATAACAAATGTATAAAAAATAAAATTTACCCATAATAATTAGGTAAGAGGATAATCGAGGAATAGGGTAAAGGAAAATATTATATACTACTAAAACATATTAACATAACATATGATAAAGAAAAAAATATGATAATTAGATAAATATGATAAAGAAAAGAAAACATATATGATAGTTAGATAAATAGAAAACCAATAACTTTTATATATATAATTGAACATAATAATATATGAATTGACAAGAAGTTTATACCTTAAATTTTTCAGAGCAATGTTGTGCTGATAACGTGTTATAAAATAAGAGAAGATGAAGAAGTTAAAGAGGAGAATAAATAATTAGACAAGAGATTGAAATGAGAAGCAATAGAATATTTCTTATATGCTTGTATGTTCACTTATACAAATACCTTGTGTATAGCCACTATTTATAAGTAATAAGCATTAAATACTAAATATAAAGTTACAAAGGAATAAAGATGAATATAATAACATTAACAACAAAAACTCCTCTCAAGTTATTTATTGGGGAGATTATAAATTTATGATATAAAAAGAAGAAGGAATACTAAGAGATAAAAATTATATGGACATCTATATATACAAAAAATATTTGTAACCATATGTGTGTGTGTGTGTGTGTATGAAAGGCCTGTTTAAGCCGATTGAATAAAAGGCCTTTTCATCCCGGCCCTTCAAAGGACGGACCGGCTCTAATTCTTTTTTTTTATATATAAAGGACCGGCTCTAATTCGAAACCTTAATAGAAGTACATTGCAGCAAGCCCAAATTATTCAGAAAAGTGGTCAGATCAGATTTGAGGCTTTGGCCCAGTACATCTAAAGATGTTGGGCTTAAATTCATATCCAAATTCTTTCCCCAGTTCCCTCCTTATATGAGTTTTCCACCCTTCTTTTTTACTTTAACATTTTTTAGCATTTAAGATGTCTAATATTGGCAATAAAACACACTCTTGTCTATAAACTCATAAATGAGGAATCCAATTAAAATATAAAACCCATAACCAAAGAGAGAGTAGAGTTGTCTTTATCTTGCAGAAATAGGAATAAAGTAGGCTTCAAATTCAAACCAAAGCATTCTCACTTTGCAATTGGCTGTAACTTAAAGCGAGGGTGTCAATCATTGCAAGACCTGAAGCATAGTCAATTTGACTCAAACTCAAATATAACAAGAAGCTTGTCACTTTCCATTCTAATTACTTCCGGCAGTATATATCAGCCAATAATTAAAAAAAGTGCTTTTGCAATATGCAATCTAAATGAGGATATGTGGAATATTTGAGCGTACAAGGCTACAAGCTGATTGACGACAAGTGCAGAAAACATGCTATTTAACATGACATAAAAAGGCTACTCCATTATATATAAAATATATACATATATATATACATGCATAAACATAGCATCAGTAGCAAAACACCATGCACAAAATACCAGGAACAATATGCAGGGAGGGGGAAAGGAGGGGGGGAAAGAAAAGAAAAGAACTTCCTCACTTCCACCATTGAGTGCTCATGCATGAAGCTGAAAATCTTATCATATGATAACTGAACAAGGGAAACTCAGCTGTTCTAACGTGGAATACACAGTAATGGAAGAAGGAAGAGATGGGAGGGTCAAGGGTATCCATGATATGGAAGATATAATGCACAACAAACCCATTCAAAACTTCCAAACAGCATGGAAGGAAGAACACCCCAACCAGTCTCCACATCTGACCTTGAGATAAGAGTGCGATAAAACGTGTAATTGTCTAAATCCCAGCATCATTCTCATCTAAACATAACTAGTGGTTGATCATGGGGTTGATCCGATCTTAACTGCCATCCTCTCTGACACGTCAGCCAAGGAGCTTAAATTGCACCTGATCAAGGCCTCCACAAAATAGCAAGTCTCATCCCTGGTGTTACCATCAGGCACATCCACCATAAATGATTCAATCACCATCGTTCCAGGCCTCCCGTCAATGACCTCAGGATGGACTGTGATTATCGAGGAGTAGTTCTGCAGATTCCATATAACACAATTGGGTTAGCATTCATTCAGCTTACAATATGGTGAGCGGATTGGCAAATTCATATCGTAAAGTTCATTTTAAAATGAACCCACACAAAATGATTCAACTGTAACATACTAATCTTCTACTTAAGTGATTTGTACCCAATATGTAAGAATCTTTTGCACAGTAACCCAGAGTACTTAGAAGGGTCACTATAAACAAGATTCAACTAGGTCAACGTCAAATGCTATAATGATACACTTGCATCGTGGGAATAGCGGCACAAAACTATAGGGTTATCATTTATCAGGCCATACAAATTGACATATCGACGAAATCCCAAGCAGAATTATTGTAATACTGCACAAATCAACACAACGCCATAGCATTGATCAATGTGCTTAACAATAATGATGGTTCTTCTTCTTATTTCTTTTTTTATTTTTTGTTTTTTAAAGAAAAAATTGGTGATGATTTCAATTTAAGCACTATAACGTCTTTCCCTTAGTAAAGCTCCGAGACCCAAGTAAACTTTTACTTCCACATTAACAGCGTGTGAAGATTCAATTCCCCAACTTTGACAACAAGTTCAATTAATGAACAAGCATGAGTAATTTTCTTCATTCCATAATTATCTAGGTAATGTACAAATTGACATACCCTCAGCCTATGGTCACCACCAACGATCCTTATGCCAAGAATGTGTTCCTCATCATCAAGTTGCTCGAGCATCTCGGTGCTGGTTGTAGCAGGAAGGCCAGATTTAACATTTACTTCTCTCACACTCCCGATATCAAGGCCACCTTGCATAATGCATCTGCTAATAAATGGCTTATACTTCTGTGGTTGATCAAATCTTCTAACCAGCGACCAAACCTGACACAGAGGAGAAATACTTGAGCCAGGTCACTCCGTCATCAAAATTTTATCATCAGCAACAAATTCTTCATATGATAAACATATCTCCAAATACACAAGGATAGTCAAATCATGACTCTGAACCCCCATTGACTGTCGGACAGAACATAAAGACTATGAAAATTAGTCAGGGTTTAAGAAATTAAAATATTGATCTTTTACAATGAAAAATGGTGCTATGGAAACAAGTCTGCAAAGAATTGGGGGGTAAGAGCGTTATAGAAAGGTGAAGAATTCTCCTAATGCCAGATTCATTATCGCCTAGGCATTTTCAACCATATCCAAGTGACTGGAGTGGCTGTTTAAATTTTACTTCTTATAGCGCCGTCGCAGCCTGAAGCTTCTATACAAGCAAAGACGGGAACCGGAAAAAGGAAAAATATCAAGCATAGAATAAAAAAATATATAACCTCCAGATATAGAAAGATATTTGATGCTCCTGAAACATGATGATTAACATGGGAACACAAGTAAATTCTTCGAACAAAAGGATTATACTTCTTAACAGAGTATTTCACAACTACAAATTACTTCATAATATCAATCTAAGGCTGCCTATACCTCCAGGAACCTCGTGAGCTCAAAAAGACAATAGTCATGCTCACAGACAACACTAAACTAATGAAACTAAAACCAAAAATAAAGAATAGCCCTCCAGCTAGCAAAGAAAGAGATAAATCAAAAAAAAATCTAAAAATGTAAATGCCACAACTAAGCCACTTAAAAGGTCAAATAACAATAGAGATGAAAAGAAACCAGCTCGAATGAGGCGAAAGAGATTCGCTCAGATCTCCAAACAAAAACAAAAGTCAAACCCTGGGAAAACGATTTCAATCTCAGAAAATCAACCCCACACACCAACACCAAGAAGGAATCCAAGTTCAGATTTCAGAATTACAAGCAAATCCCCTGATCTCGATCCAGAAGACTAATATACAAGCGACTTACAAGGTGAACAGGAGCCCTTATGTGCTTAACTAGAGCTGAAGTGCACTGGTTCTCCTTCGGCTGGTGCCTGTGATGCTTCCTTATGTACTGCGTCTCAATCACACCGTAGGATTCCCTGACGTTGTTCATCTCGATTTCTTGAACCAGACTTTCAGATATGGCGGAGGCTTCCGAGAGAGAAGAGAAAGAAGGATATGTTTGGTTTATTAGGTTGCAGAGAGAAGTGCAGATGCAAGAAGCAAAGCAATGGTGGGGGAAGGGAGAGAGAGTGAGAGGCTAAGCTTCGCTTTTTCTTTTGTCTTTAGTAGGAACCAAGAGGCTTAGCGTAGCTTCGCAGGCTATATATATATATAACATTCACTGACATCGTTTTACTATATGATTATTATATTACCTAGTGATGGCACCAAAATGGCCATTGGCTGCTTTCTCTTTGGACCATATTATTGGTCCGTCGAATAAGAACATGAAACCAGTAGACTATATGTTCGAATTAAATATTTTTTTCTATGATTATGAATGAAATATATTGGTAATGTTAATCTTTTATAAATCAACCTTTAAATTATAATATACTATAATTAGACCTTATAATTTTAATTTTTTAAATTATTAGTCTCTATATTTTAAAAAAAAAAATTTTATCCTTATAATATTATTTTTAAAATATAAAAATTAATATTTTAAATGATTAAAATTATATATTCCTCTCTAATTATATTTATAAAATATAGAGATAATATTTTTTATCTTATTTATAAAGTATAAAAAAATTTATATGAATATATAATTTTACTATTTATTTATTAGTTATTATTATATAGACTTTATACTCTTAAGAACTATGATAAAGTGTAAATTAAATAAAATTAAAATTAAAAAATTATTAAATATTAATATAGAATTAATAAAATTTAAAGTTTTTTTATTTTAATAAAATATTTTAAAAATAACTTATAAATAAGATTATAAAAGTTGATCAAGTTATATAAAATCAAAATTTAGAGATACTAATATATAATTAATTTAATAATATAATATTTCGTTAGATGCCTCTAAGTGTCACAAACTAAAATTTAAAAAATGAATTTTAACTTAACCAAAATTATATAATTTTCTCTAGTTTATTATTTTTTATCATTTTAAAATATTTGCAAGACCCCTAATCATACCATGCAATGGTTTTAGTTTATTTTTATAAAAACATTAAAATAGTTATAAAAATTATCCAAGGTTTTCTCTGATATCTTTTTTTATACTTGTTTGCAAAATATGGCCATTAAAGAAGTTATTTATTTAATTTTAATACTGTTCAGTATACGCATTTCTAAATTGTAAGTGAAATATAAAGAATCTAAAGAAATGAATAAGATATTTATTTATAATCACGTGAATAGTATAACTTATTATAAATTTAATATTTTATATATTAAGATTGATATAATAAAGTTACTATAAAATTATAAATTGAGGCAGATGTAGAAATGTTTACCTTTTAGTAAAGATATTCAAAGAAATGGAGGCTTTGGATCATTAATTCATTTTCATTACGCGAGCACAGGTTTGTTAATTGGTAAAGGTGTATGTTCTCCCAAAAATATTTTTTGAGAGGCACCCAATTTAGTATTTTAAGGGATAATTTAATTCTTAATATATTAAAATTGGATCAATTTTACCCTAACTAAAAAAAATGGACAGACGTTTGTAAATTAATATAATTTTAATATATTATAAATAAAATTATATTTTAAAATATTAGACATACATAAAAAAATATTTTATAGCGTTACGTGCACTTTTATCTTTGTTTGTTAGGCATATCCGCATAATCTTCTCTACAAACAAGCGCGGTTCAGATGCTCCAATGCAGGAATTTATACTCCTCAATTTTACTATTTGAGGACCTAATGATGCAATTTTGTTCTGAATTAGCTCCTGTCAGGGATTTTTATTCTCTGAAATAAAAAAGCAACGAGTATTATTTATTATTCTTAACTTTAATTTCAGCGATGTATACATGCGCCGAAAATATATTTTTCTAGAAATAAATATAGTATATTGAAAAACAGAAAACTATTTATACATGATTTAAATTATAATTAGAAACAGAATAAAATCCCGTTTGAGCGGAGGATGAAAATGAAAGTCACTAGGATCGTACACGAGGAATCTGGCAACTACGTAGGCACAAAATTAAAATTAATTAATTAATTTATCTAATTTTTTTTATAATATTCGATATCATCACTATATCAGATTATCCACCTACGTAATAGTAATACACCAACTCGTTTTATTCTCTGTTACCTCCAGAAGACCCAGCATATTAGGAGATTTTTTATTAAAAGGATAATTTTTAATATAAATAATTAAAATAGATATTTTAAGAAAAATTTAAGACAAAAAACTAAGACAAGTATGGTGCACAAAAAACAATTGTAGCAAGTATTACTGTTTATAAAATATAAATAATTTAATTTATTTCCAGAAATCAAAGTTGAAAGAGATCTGTCCTTTTCTTTTATATATATATTTTGACATTTTCATCAATTTGTAGGGTCGTGGTCATCCACTTGGGGGATAACGATAATGGTCCAAGCCCAACATTCCTAGTGTGCTAATATCTTTTGTTTTGCTTGAATAATGTAAAATGAAATGATGATTTGACAGCAGCAGAATTCCATAATAGTACCTAATTTAAATTTTTTAATTATAATAATACAAAATTAGCGATTGAGATATTTTGAAGATAAAGGTGATGGGATTCATATCAACTACTGATGCCTTTTTGACTACAAAACCCCCTAACTTTTTCTATTCATTTGTTATTATCGTCTCACCATTTGGTTCCTAATTAGTGTTTATTTTGAGCCGTCAAGCACTTCTTCGCCATCCATTTATTTAAATGATAAAATTATTTTTTTTAATCCCAAAAATGGTAAAACTATATTCAAATAACAAAGCTTATTCAATTGGCTTGCCCCAAAGGAAAGGAAAAATAAAAGCAAAGGCATTATTATTCATTAAAAAGTATTCTTCTATTCAAAGCACACCATTTATAACTCAAAGTTTAAATACTTTCTAAATTCTAAATATATAAACTAATTAAAAGATTTATTTTAACTATAAATATAAAATTTTAATCTTTTTATCTTTGATATTTATCTTTTTCAAATTATCCCATGATTAGATCCTTGCATGATACTATGCTCATAAATGATAATAGTACTCTTTTATGTACATTTTATAAAATATCTTCTACAAGGTATATTTGATCACTTTTTATAAGATATTTTTATAGTTTTAATGAGAACTAAATATTTCTTTTCATATACATGGATATTCAACTAGATAATAAGAGAGAGTAAAAATTAATATGTTATTAGAATTTAGTATAATTAATAAAAATATTATAAATTATTTAAATTTTATAATAAATTATATATTTTAAATTGTTTTTTCCCATACGTGCTAATTAATGAGACATATATTATAAA
Source organism: Leucaena leucocephala (assembly GCA_037074615.1). Lineage (NCBI taxonomy): Eukaryota > Viridiplantae > Streptophyta > Magnoliopsida > Fabales > Fabaceae > Leucaena > Leucaena leucocephala. The sequence goes on from CM073552.1 coordinate 694,159, forward strand.
ATATTCGGTATATTTTTTTTATAAATAACTCTTATATTATACTAAGAGGAGTGCTTGATGATAGCATTATATTATAAGCTGATCTTGTGAGCCTTATATGAAACATATCTTATAAATCATCATAACAGGGCTTTTGCAATGAACAAAAACATGGCCAATAGAGGAAAACAAGAGATAATAATGAAAAGGGGCACGTGGAGAAAAATAAATGGAGAAAAATGGATACAGAAGTTGTGTCGCAGAGGTAGGGACAGAATGATGGGGATGACAAGTCGTTGAGGACACCCTTCATAAGCTAATTGGAAGGCAACCACCACATATCCTCATCCTTCGTGGCAAACTCCTATTGGCTTTGGGAGCCATCCAAAAGTCTGTTCCTTTTCCTTTATCCCCCGCAATGGCCACAATGTTTATGAGATTAAAAAAACAAAGCTCAATTTCCCATAAATATACTTGAATATTAGTATAATAAGATTATAAGCTTAGACTTTGCATGAAGCTTTTGAGATCCTCTTTCCATCTCAATATATATTTTTTTTCTTCAAATTTTCCTTGTATCGATATATAAATCCTACTACATTCATTACCAATATTATTTTTTTTATAATAAAAAATTTATGTGAGTTAGATCTCGATAACTTATTAAAATTAAGGCATATTTATAGGTTAAAAAATATTTATAAATATACTTATAGATATTTATCGATAAAAATTTTCATATCAGCAGTGAGATATGAATTGATGATTTTATAAATTATAAGTCAATTTTTTATCAGCTATATTAATTTTTATTAAGTAAATATTAGATTTTTTAGTCTCTTGGGTGTTAATTATAAAGTGAAGTTAACCAATTTTATGATTCTACCCAAGATTGATTGATGTAGTGGTAGAATTGTTAGATTATAAAGTGAATGAATTGTATTTGAATATTATTTTGTTAAAAAGGATTTTTTGAAAAAAGTAGATTGGTCTTGAAATTTTAATTTGGATTATAAAATTAATAACTTAATTGACATTTAATTTTCTTTATTGGTCAATGGTGTGAAGCTAGTTGAAAATGATTTATATTATAGGACTAGGATTGATGAAATAAGTCAAATTTTTCATAATCTATATTTATGTATAATATAAAATTAATAGAAAACCACATAATTTACATGTTTATATCATACATAAATATATAGATCAATTGATATTGCAAAAAATGTTGGAATTTAATCAATATTTGCTGGACAAAATTCAAAACTAAGAAAATAGATAAAGAAGAAATATATGGTTGGAATATATAGTGGGTAATGAAGAAGGGGCCATCCTCAGTTTTGTACCTTGGATTCCTTTCGGTTAGCAAGAAGATAGAAACCAAAGAAAGAAAGTGAATGCTTGACATGGATTTATGAGGGAATTGAAATCATGAGCTTAGTCTTTTTCCTAACCAATAGATTAACGTCAAATAGTTTTTATCCTTTGCAAGCCATTACCTTGTTCAAAATAAAAGTCGCTTTTTCCATCCACACACCAATTAGAGGAAAAAGAAGAGGCTAGAATTGCCCACAGGTTTCCTCAAAAATTGATTCAACGGGAACCCCTTCCCAAGTGTTTCTTTATGTTTTAAACTAAGATTCAATTTTGCCATAAAAATTTACACTTAAAAACTATGGATATTAGAATTTTTTTTTTATCAATATTGCACTTAAAGTATTAAAAAGGAAATAAACTCGTTCTAACCATTAAAAAAATAACATTGATACTTAAAAGATTAATATTAATTATCAATATTTTTAATAGTCAAGTGTGATATTACTCATTTTTAATACTTTTAAAGTTAGTTTAGATACCCATATTTCTTACGTAGAAATTTTCAGGATAAGATTAGACTTTAAACCCTAAAAAATTAGAAAGATTGGACACAAACTCATAGTCCTTAATGTAAGAAATACTTAATTAATTTTAGTAGATTAAAGAATATAACTAAATGAGTTAATTATAATAAATGTGACATAATTTTTTTAAAATACTCATCCAATTTTAAATATTATATCTATTTTATAGTGTAATTTATACTAAAAAATAAATATTATATTTAGTACCAGAATAATAACATAAATTATATATCGATGTATAAATTAATTAAAATAGTTTTAAAAAAATAATAAATATAATAGATAAAAAATATATTAGAGTATTATATCGATGATTAAAAATAATGCACGAGTTTCTAAATTTAAGATTTGGAGGAGTGTTATATAAACCTTAATAGTTGCCAAACTTTTTTCATTAAAAGAAGGAACAACTATGTGGTTAACGCTACATGGTCTAAAGTTTGAAAAAGCACTCTCACCTTTTATTAATGTGAGTTCAATTTCTTTATTTAGTAGACATCTCTCTCTAAAGAATTTATGTTACCTCTAGAGACTAGTTGAGGAATTAAAATTGGATGAAATTAATAGCGATTTCGGTGTTAAGTGGGGTAGGATTAATTAGTAATCTCATGGTAATATTAGTAAGTGATGTCTTGTTAAGTAAGAAAAATTTAAAAAGGGGTGAGAGGGAAGTCATAATGGAAGTAACGAACTTGACGATGATAATTGGAGTGGTACGACGTGAAAGTTGAGAGGCTTATCCAAAAGCAGAGCAACAGGAAAAATTATGGACCACAATGGGCTCTGTTTTCAGGAGTGCTCACAAATGAACCAATCTGTGTCCAAGGAACGTTCAACACGTCACTTGAATGCACACATCAGTCTTTACGAATGGCTTTCAGGGTGTCCTCTTGTGATAGGCTCATTTTGCAATTTGCGCAGGGCCGTCAATTAAATATAGAAGATCCCTGATAATTCAAAACTCCCAACCACTTTTCTGTTTTTGTTGTTTTCTTCTTCTCTTCTCTACCTGCCATGTCATACACACACTTGTGATTCTTCTCTCTCTCAACCTCTGTCCCATTTCTTATTCTATAAGGAGTTTTTAGGTGCTTGTTCTGATCCAAAATACATAGAACATGGCCTTCACTAGACATTGTTCTTTTTATAAGATTCCCTGATAATTGAAAACTCTGCTTTCGGATGATTCTCTTGTTTTCGTCTCTACCTGCCATAGCACACACTTGTGATTATTCACGTGTAAGCAGAGCTCATTAATACTGTAGTCATGTACAAAAAATCTGATAGACATGCTTGTAGTCTTGTAACTCAGTGATATGTAAATTCTATCATAAGTAAGAGGTTATGGGTACTAACTTAAGACCATTAATACCTATCTAGTAGACGTTATTTTAGCTGCTCTTTCATAAAAATGTAACATCAAGTTCCTCAATTCCCTAACAATCCCAAATAACACGAGAGGCAAGTATTTGAGCAAAGACGAGATCATTAGTATAGGTGGGGTCAGGAAACATGAAAAGTTTCTTGGCATCAAACCTATCCCAAGGGTAGATCTATTATTGCGATTTCTCATTCCTTCCTCTTGTTGACATAGTTTTGCACTTGCCCTCAATTATGGTAGATGAACTCGCTATGCCTGCTCCATTAAGTGCATAGATACCATACCTGGACGAACTTTTTTTTTTTTTTGCGCATGTTGCTAATGGAACTCATCTGCATTTTGATCATTTTGGAGTTTGTATTTTATAATTAACCAAGGGCTTATTCCTCGTATTACTAATATTACACGAATGCACACAGTTCAGTAGATGTCACTACTAAGCAAATGTGTTGAATCCAACCATCTGTAGCTTATGATATTGCTGCATCAGCTGCCACAAGTGATACATTTTCTAACCATTGTTAGGAAAAATAAGTTTTAGAAAAGCTTCACTCCCATGTTTATTCCCATTCGTGATACCAAATGTAGCACAATGGACCATTTGAATATGGGATCCTGCAAAAAGCCTAGAAGCTGTCAATGATGCCTTATTCTTAAGAAACCATTCAAGAGCTGCCCCAAGAATAAGGAGGCAGGGGATTAATGAATTGTGGCCACTGTGGAGTGATGCTGCTTGATGACAAAGGAGATAATGACATTGTCACCCTATAAAAAACAGAAGGAGATAATGACACAAGTCCAACTCCTTCAACACAAGGCTCCAGAAAGATCTTAAATATAAAGTCATGAATTTTACAGACCTTTTTCATCATTTTCTAGTACATTTCCAATCACATAGCTTGTTAAGGTATTCCAACATCCAATCTTTCACAAATATAGTGGATAAAATGCCAAGTAAATCCCACCTCAAAATTCATAGAGAATATTCTGATATGTTTTCCCTTTCCCATGGATCTTACAAGCCAGAAAACAATGAACTGCATCCAAGCCATCCAAAAGGTTAGGCAACATAGTTGAAATCCCCTATCTGCAACCCTGATCTCAGGGAAAATGAAGTTATAAGGGAGAAAACTTCACCTCCCACCATCTGCAACCCTGTTACTCCCTCCACCCAGGCACCCACCACCCAGTGCCGCGATAAACAAGCTAAAGATAGAAATGAAGTGACAAACACACGCTGCTAATGACACACTAACAGAGGCGTAAATTCAAATTCTCATGGTGTCATGCTCAGATCAGAAACTCACCGGAGACAGAGATCATTAACTGTGAAGCAATTTAGAAGGTTAACTTTTTTTGACACGCACAAATACTATAAAGCAATCATGTTCTTCCCGGTTAAACTTGCAGTCTCACACCATTAAAAGAAAAGCATTACAGGCGGAAGGTATTTGAGTTTCTAGTAGCCTTTCCACTAAGTTATATCATCATCTCGGTCACCAATACAGAATTATAAGACTGAAGTCTTGATGAATCCAAAATGATGAGCATACATGTCTACAGTAAGAACTGCAGTCACAGTTTGCTGATCAAAATGAATAGCATGGAAAGAGCCTTTTGCCATATAACTGAATACAAAGAGTCTCACTTATATGATTATAAAATTTCTAGACATCCTGAAATCTACTAGTCAAACAGGTACAATAATATTAATAAAAGCTAATCTGACAGCAAAATCTAATTGTAATCGTCACATTCTATATTTCTACCTGTTGAGAGTAATACAAACGTTCACAAAACTGAAAACATCAAGATAACTTCTCACCCAAAGAGATCTGTGGCAGCAACGAGTGACAATTATTTACCCTCTGCAGCCATCTTCTTGCGTATCTCGTGAGCTGCATTAAAAATGCCAAGAGTAGGCTTGTTGCACACAAAACATTTCTTATTCTTTGAATGGTGCTGCAAATGAAAAGAAAGCATTAACATAAAAGAAAAGGAAAATATCAAAATGAAATCAATCTCATGACACATTCTTATTCTCAAGCACAAAATAAAAATAAAAAATAACAAAGGGAGGAGGAGGAGGGAGGGAGGGAATAACACAGAATGGATATGGACATAAAGCAACTGCATGATTTAATTAACGCAACTAATCAATCAATCATAACTTTTACAACCAATTATATTATAGCAACGCCTATCTCATATGGCAAAATAAATCACTGAAAAAATGACCTTAAAATGAAGGCCCGGTAAATTAAAAAATAAACTAACGCTAAAATATGAACAAAAACCTTCACATTAACAAGAAAATCAATATATAAAACCTTTTTAAAAAATATATTTCATAACCACATAAGAAACAACAGACCAAATTACTCTCTTTAGTCCTAAATATAAGGTCCTTTTAACTATTTCACCAAAATTAAGAAAAGTAGTTAAATTTGTTATTTGTAAATAATGTGTCAAATATTTGTGCAACTCTTCCACAATTATCCCCAACATTTAATGAGATATCTTAATTAGTAATGACTTTTTACTATAAAAAATTGAGAATTAACTAGGGCATTTTGGTGAAGGAAGCATTTAATGCATAAGACAAAATGGATGAGTGTTTTTTGAGTGAAAAGAGGTTTTATTGAAAATCAAATATGTACAGCGTGATCGTAGAAGACAAAATTAAACAAAATGGATGAGTTTTTATATAAAGGACTAAAGCAAAGTGCTCGAAAGTGCCATATATTTAGAACAGTAGGGAGTATTTTACATCAACTTTTCATATTGGCATGTCATAAAATGAACTTATTTTAGCCACCTACAAGGACATAGACATACCTTCAATGCACAATGCTCGCAGAAGTAGTGCTTGCAGTTTGTTACAACAGGATCCACAAAGGGCTCCCTACAAATGAAACATGCAAATGGTAATGAATCATCATCATCTTCATCACTCACATTAGCACCCTCGTCATCTGAATCCTCTCCTGCAGTCAATCTCATTCTCCTAGCTTTCTCAGCTTCCTCCCATTCCTTCTCCATTTGCCACCCAGACTTGTAATCTCCTCGATCATGCATAAACTTGCACGAATCACCATACCCACAGTAACCAGTCTCCTTGTAATCCTTACATATGTCTGGCTGATAATCAAATCTTGCCGAAACTCTTATATGAGCCGATGCCCTGAGAGGACCATGGGCCCCGCCAGCTTTTTCACTAGCAATTGTTTGCTCTCGACGAAAGCCAGCCTTGTAATCTTTGTAACTATTGATGCCCTTGTACAACTTTTCTTCTCCAGAACTAGTGCCTTTACCCTTCAAACTCTCCTGTGCTTGCTTAAGGGCTCTTTCACGAATAGCTCGAGCATCTCTTGAAAAATCGGTTTCAGTCTCAAGAGTGGCCGTTGCTTTATTATCATGTTGAACCTGAATCTCTTTTGAAGACTCGAAATGAAACAGTTTCTTTTCAGGCTCCTCTGGTACTTTAGATGCTGTGCTTTTTGAGGGACCAGTGGAAAAGTACAACTTATTGTCAGGCTTCACCTGTCTTTTCTGAATGTGTAACAAGGAGCTTTCATTTTTTGAATCCTCCTCGTTATCTTCTTCATCAACAATACGCTTTCTTAAATTCTTCCTATTAACCGGTTTCTTGAAGAAATTACACACTGAAAATACAGAAGACGGGCAAAATTAAACGGCTTGCAACAAAAAAAAACAGCTTTATACAGGTAGATTCAATGCAAATGCTTAGATTTTCACAGTTAAAGATAAGCCAAATATACCTTGCTCGGATTGTTGATTTTCAGCAGATTTCGGAAGGTCACCAGAATCAGCCATGCATGAAAGCTAGTTACACAGCTTCAACCACAACTTGGAATGGCCAGGGATTGTAGTGATCGAAGCAATCTTCCAGAAACAACAACGAAAATCCTCCACAAAATAGACCGGGTCCAAACAACAGCCACAACCAACGGAGATGGGTGCCTAATCAGAAATAAGTTTCAGACAATTAAAAAAGCCTCGCTCAAAAGAATCCCAGAAAACTATAGCACGGTACCGAAGGAAGAAAAACCTAATAAGGAGTATATAATTTGCAGGGCAACGGACGATGACTAGAAAAAAAGAAGGGAGATAAAGGTGGGCATATTACTCACAAAGATAAAACTAGTCAGCTGGCATCGAATTTTACCGCGTGTACAGATGCACCCGCCTCAATTGATCTTTCCCTTACCGCCAATGGAGCAACGGGTTGAGATTTGACTTGAGAGCGAGATACGAAGTTACGTACCAATTTTTTTTTCCACCAAAAACGGAATTGGGGCATTTTGTAAATAATCAAGGACCAATTGATTGTGGGCATTGTGGAATGATCCAGAAGTATACTTTACTTATGCTTTTAATGGGCCCAAGTGGTTTGGGCCTATTGACTAGTAGGTAGGTCTGTCAATCGGACTAAGCCCAAAATGCGAGTTGTCTTTTACTATATTAGGGTTTTTTTTAAGGTTAAGCTTGAAATAATTGTAAATTGATACCTTAATGGCAATTGAAATGTAATAGTTATTGGTTCCAACAAAAAAATGTAATAGTTATTGGTCAAATATCCAAAAAATCATTTTAATAAATCTTACATGCAGTTTTTGGGGTACATAAACATTCTTAGAACGGAGACTAATTTATTGGATGTTAGACAATTTAATTTTTCATCCATTTCTCATGTCTTTATTAGTAAATTCATTATAGATAAAAATAATTATATATTATATTAATTATGATTTTTACATTCACTCGTATGCTCAGCTCAAATCCAATTTCCTATTTGACATCCATATAACCAACAAAAAAAAAAACAATATACTTTAGATAATGGTAAGGGACAAAAGGTTACTTTTCATTGTAAATAACAGAATCATATAACATTATTTGCTGTCAAAATCATATAATTTAGTTTTGAATAAAAAATGAGTAAATCGTTAATCCTTAAATTTGAGTAGAAAATTAGAAATGGTTTATTTTTATATTTTATTTATGTCATGTAAGTTGTCAATAGTCCCAAGGATGCAAGTAATTGTTGTGTCGGCTGATTCTAAAATGAGAATGAATCCAAAACTATGTGCTTATAATCACCATTCGACAATTTTAATCCATTTTGGATATCACTTAAAAATTTGGGAGAGATTTTAATTTTTTTTATTAAAGACAGATATTTTTTTTTGTTGCCCACCCGGTTCACCGGAGCTTTGCCCCGACTACATCCGGATCCGACCTGCGTCGCGCACTGGTGGGTGAGTCTCCCAACGGGGATTTTCTGCGTACGCCAAGACTCGAACTCGAGACCTCGTTTAAGCGATACCGAGCCGCTTACCACTCGGATCAACCCCCATTGATTATTAAAGACAGATATAATTACAAATATACACTCAAACATACCCATAGGATCGAACCTGCTACCTTCCCATCATTTTCAAGTGGCACATTCCATTTTATTTATTTTTGAATAACAAAAGAATAAAATCATCAATAAAAAACTGGTAAATTGGAAGTTGTCACTTTATTTTGAGATTGAGTTGAATGCATGCGATATTCAATATATCATCCAAAAAAAAATATATACACAGCTAAAGTAGTTGGACGTTATTGACAGTTCTCTTATTTATTCAGATTCTATACCATTTAAAAATAAAATCCGTTGAACTTTACATAAATAGAGTTGAGTGAAACTAATGGTGCGAAATATTTGGGTTGATGCACATACCATAAGTTAGGGTGTGTTCAGTACTACTAGATTCTATTACACTAAACAAAAATATGTATGAATTATACATTCATGAAAACCACTTAACTTCCGTGAAACTAGACGATAATATTACTATATATATATATATATATATATCTAATCACATGACAAGCTTTTTGTTTTATAAAATAAATCACATAATTAATGACCTGTAAATAATTTGATTCTATGCCTGTCCTATAACCATAATATCGGGATTATAACTATAATACCGACTTGTACCAATTTTAAATTTTATGCCCAACCATTTTTATCATTTAATATATAGTGGTAATATTCTTTCAACCTAGTATTAGAATTCATTGTTTTTGGTCCAAAAGAAAAGGAGTTCATTGTATTCCTTTGACAAACATGAATTCACTTGCCTTGGTTCATGTATTACATTTAGGCCTTCAATAAACTACCACTTCAGGAGCTAGGTGCTATGATAGAGAACCCCGAGATTTCCTCAAGTGACCTAGATCAATGAGAAAACAAGGTAAATGAGTTTTAAAAGAAGTTAACTAAATTTTATTTTATTTTAATTAATTAATTTCTGGAAAGTTAATAATTATTCGTAAATTTTTAATCTCTTTCCTTCTTCTGGCCTCCCCTCAGATTCTATCATCCTGTGCTTGCCAATGAATTTTCCATTTCATAAACCCCTTGAGAATGTACATAGCTTATAGCTATCTGCAAATAGCCTCCTCAACGTGAATCCCGTTCTCTCTGCTCAATTTGCTTTGATCCCAATTTCCATTACCCCATCCTCCTCCAAGCCTCGTTTTTTATCGATGCATAATTTGTATTTGTATTAGCCACTTGATTTGCTGCTCTAGCATCTGTTCCCGCATTTGCATATTGCTCCTCTGTGCCCACCACGGTTCTGCTATCGTTGCTGTTTCGCCGACACTTCAACTGTGTAGGGATTGAGCCGTTTCCCTCTAGGGTTTTGTTTTGATAATCTAAGCTATCCTGTATTCCCTTTATTATGGTATTTTTTCCCCGTATTAGTTTTCAGGCTTTCCGTTTTTGGATTCATTAACTTGTTCTCGCCTCTGAGCTTGTTTGTAGTTTTCAAACGTTGCTATTACTGTTTATATCGGTTTTTGTTATTTTTATTTATATTTTAAACTAAGATTCATTAGATAGTAGGTGGGTACTCTGATATTGTTTAGGGGGGGTCTATCTGTTTGCCTTTTATCGGGAAAATACCTAGAATTGGTTATACGGGTATTTGCCGTGCTTACCATGTCTTTTAAACCTTGAAGGAAATGAAATCCTATCTTTGTTTTCTTGTTTTAGTGCTGAACAGTTTGAGGGAAGGTATTCAGGGATAATCTACTCTGATCTTTTTATGTTTTCGCTTTTATTGGTTTCATTGATCGCAGTTATCAGAAAGAGTCTGTTGTGGTGGTGTCTTGTTCTGGGGTGGGAGGTTTACTAGAGAGTTTGAAGGTTGAAAGATTGAGAGCCAAGGGAAATCTCAGGCTTGCATGGGCGAACATGAGGGGTGGGCACAGCCCTCTGGTAGTCTATTGCCAAATGGCCTGTTGCCTGATGAAGCTGCCTCAGTAATTCGAGTGCTTGACTCAGAGAGATGGTTGAAGGCTGAAGAAAGGACTGCAGAGCTAATTACCTGCATTCAGCCTAATCCACCCTCTGAAGAACGTCGAAGTGCAGTTGCTGACTATGTGCAGCGGCTGATCATGAAGTGCTTCCCCTGCCAGGTGGGTCTTATGTGCACAAGCATACATATTCTGCATCTATTCCTCAGGTTTTTGAATTATTGCTCACTTAAGAGCTATTGGTTTTTAAGTCATGCATATTTTAACTGCTGCCAAACCGGCATGTTTATATCATTGAATAATTTTTGGATAGTAATCAAGGTTTCAATTCTGAATAATGTTCTTATGTTAACAGTATTAACCATTATTTAGCCTCTAAATTAGAACCCTAAGCCTGAAATGCCATTATGGTTAAAAGGTGCGTATATGACAAATTTGTAGTATGGCTTGGCACTGAGTTTTGGTACCATGCCTTACCAATTCTGAAGTTGCTTTAGTTCTCTGGCTTCATTATTTTAAAACATCAAGATTTATTTGCATAAATGATTGATTGATTGATTGTTATTATTACAGGTGTTCACCTTTGGGTCTGTGCCCCTCAAGACTTATTTGCCTGATGGAGATATCGACTTAACGGCATTCAGTAAAAATCAAAATTTGAAGGATACATGGGCACATCAGGTACGTGACATGCTGGAAGGTGAGGAGAAGAACGAGCATGCAGAGTTCCATGTGAAAGAAGTTCAGTACATCCAGGCTGAAGTAGGTTCCATTATAACACAACATTTTATCTACTGTTGATTTCTGTGCTTAATCTGCTTTAAATAATAAATTACCTAATTCATTGAGGTGCTTGCTTTCTGAATGTGGTTTAGCATCCAGTGCTATGCTTAGCTTTAGAATCTTCTTAGTTCTTACTCGAAGTGCTATTTTGAGGTCTTGTGCTGATCCACATTAGCATATTAAGGATTCTAGAAGATGAGAGTATACAATGTGTGGATGTGATTTTATTAATTCAAGAATAAGATGTACCACCAAGAGAATAACTTGGAAGTAGTCAATATATCATGATGAGGTTATGTTCGTGGATATGGTTCTTTCAAATAATTTGTACTCAAAAGTTGCACAATGACAAATCATACCATCCTATATAACGTCTGGACTTATCTACCCACACGATAAGTGTACACATGTCCTTGTGTATTTTGATACATATTGAGAATCAATGGAACGCCAATTCTTGGAAGTTGTATGAATGATCTTTTAAGTACACGTACCTGATATCATGTTGGCTTTTACTATTGATTTATTGTCTTCAGTCTTCCAGAGTTGTAAGCATGTTAGATTTCGGGTATTTTATGTATATGAAGCTTGATATAGTAGTAGCCGCCATTAAATTCAAGTGTTATGGATGTAAAAATATTATGGAAGCATATGTTGGCTGGAAAAACCATTTGTCATGTTAGCAATTAATAATTACTGAAATTATTTTATATACTTCAAAATTGTTGGTCAGGAGATTTATTGTCTCGTATTTCTTAGCACTTATATTCTAAAATGTTGAAGGACAAGCTATTTGTTTCTGCACTTGTCGTTTTTTTAGTTTCTTGCTTTAATTAAAATTGCATAAAAAGCTTTTTTTTGTTGAGGAAGTGGCCTTTTAGTAGTATTATGGAATGAACACTTTGCTCTGATTATGTTTATTTTCAGGTGAAGATTATAAAATGCCTTGTTGAAAATATTGTGGTTGACATATCATTTAACCAGCTTGGAGGGTTGTGTACCCTTTGTTTTCTTGAGGAGGTAATTTGGTTCATCATAGAAGCTTCGCATCACATCTTTCTCTTTGAAAATGTCACCTTGATATACTTTTTTTTTTGTGTTTGACAAAAATCTGATTTTTGGTACTGTAGGTTGATAATCTGATTAACCAAAATCATTTATTCAAGCGTAGTATCATATTGATAAAAGCCTGGTGTTATTACGAGAGCCGCATACTTGGTGCCCACCATGGACTCATCTCAACTTATGCATTAGAAACTTTGGTTCTTTACATATTTCATATTTTCAACAATTCTTTTGCTGGACCACTTGAGGTACCGAGAATGGCATATCTTACATTAATTTAATGTGTTTGGCATTCTTTATGACCTAGTATTGTTTTGGCTACTACAGGTATTGTATCGTTTCCTGGAGTTTTTTAGTAAGTTTGACTGGGATAATTTCTGCGTAAGCCTATGGGGTCCCGTACTCATTAGTTCTCTCCCAGATGTTACAGGTAGTTGCAATTGGTTGAGTGCTTCTTCATGATGATGAAAGTAGCCTTGTCTTGCTTATTTTGGTCTGTTTTATTGATTGAAACAGCTGAACCTCCTCGAAAGGATGGTGGAGATTTACTGCTTAGCAAGTTATTTCTTGATGCTTGTAGCTCAGTTTACGCTGTTTTCCCTGGCGGCCAAGAAAATCAAGGGCAAACCTTTGTTTCCAAGCATTTTAATGTTATTGATCCTTTGCGTGTGAACAATAACCTTGGTCGTAGTGTCAGCAAAGGTTAGACTCTAAAATTTGGAGTAAATTCATTTATGCATTTGATTTATTTCTCATGTTTCCATTTGGATTGTGATGGTTTTTGTGCGGATCTGTCCAAATCGCTAGGGATTTGACATCATAGCTGTTAATAAGGAATTTCATTATGCTGGAGTGCTGGATGAATTAAAGATGATACATGGGAGCTTTTCTACCATCTCTGTTCCATGATTGCTTCATTTCTGCGTTAAACTATTCTTTCAATCTCTTTTTCCCCTTGTTTTTCTGTGGTCTAAAATTTTATAAAATAACATATAAAGAAGATTAATGATTAATTATCCTCATAAATGGCTTTTCATACATGTTGGTCCTTACATCAGTCTCAAGAGGGTCAATGAAGGATTTTCTTATTAAGTGGATATATGGGACTTTAGACATTTTATGGAATGTTGCTGTATATGTTGATAGTATCCAGAAAGTTTCGCACTTATTAAAGTTTAAACAAAATGAAGTTTGAATATGTTCCCCTAATCAGACTAAAAGATAACAATTGTGGGAAGTTTGTGGATTTTCTTATTAAGTGGATAAATGAACTTTGAATATGGAGGGAAAAAATCTTGTTGAGTATTAGTATCAGTGGTTTATTTGTGCTTAGATTTTTTCCTGAGCAATTATTACACTATCCGACTGTGGTTGTGGCCTTTAATATTGCATTAATGTTATATATTTGCCAGGTAATTTCTACAGGATACGTAGTGCTTTTGCATTTGGGGCTAAAAAGCTTGCTAGACTCCTTGATTGCCCAAAGGAGGACTTATATTCTGAAGTCAATCAGTTCTTTATGAACACTTGGGACAGACATGGAAATGGGCAGCGTCCTGATGCTCCAAGCAATGACTTGTGGCGCTTGAGATTATCTAATCATGATCAATTACAGGGGTCTGATAATCTCAGGGAAAAGAGCAAAAAAATTGATAATATCACCAATCGTGAATACCAAGCTGAAAGGACACACAGTTCACGAAGTGGCCCATCTCATCATGGTAGCTCATTTAAGAGTAGTGATGCTTCTACTGTGTCACATACACAAAGTCTAAAGGTCCATAGCAACCAAAACAATTTAAGGACCTCTGACCAGGTCAGAAGGGAAATCAGTTCTAATCAGGTTGCTTATGTTGATAAAGGTAAGCAAAATGTTAAACCCAGTAATCCAATGATTGATATTCAAGGAAGATTTCTATTTGCAAGAACCCGCTCCAGTCCTGAGCTGACTGATTCATATGAAGAAGTTTCTTCCCAAGGAAGGTTTGCAAGGGCCCAAGAAAGTGGGGAAGGGCAGAATTCCTCTGCAAGGTTGGATAATAGTTGTAGGAGGAATCTTGAATCTGACATGGCCTCAAGCCATGGTATTAGAATTGATGATATATCTGCTACTCGTGTATCGCCCGGTCATGTCCTAGATGATGATGCTGATTCAAACAGTGGCTCAAATAGTTACCACGGTGACTCATGTCCTGGCCTAATGAGTGGCGATTTTGTGTCTATGGCTGGAACAGGAGCATCTCAGATGATGCTTCAGGAGGAGCAAGATCTTTTGAACATGATGGCATCTTCAACAGCTCATGGTTTCAGTGATCAGGTTCATGTTCCTGTGAATTTAGCTCCAGGTCATCTACCCCTTCCATTTCCACCTACAATTCTTGCATCAATGGGATATGCGCAGCAAAATTTGGGTAACATTCCCTTGATCGACACTTCATGGGGTACAAATATGCAGTTTCCTCAAGGTTTAGTTCCTTCTTCATTGACTCCATATTTCCCTGGCATCAGATTGACTTCAAATCCTGAAGATACAATTGAAACTGGTAATGATAATTTTAGTGCTGTTGAAATGAATCCAGCAGAAGCTGATAGTGATTTCTGGCATGAGCAAGAAAGGGGTTCTGCTACTGAGGTTGAAGTTGATAATGGGATTCTGGATGATAAACAACAGTCAACTTCTGGTAGTTATACTTTTGTTTCATCATCCCAAGTAAGCAGCTCTGGTAGTTCTGGTAGAAATCTACAGAAGTTCACTAAAGAAAACAGAGGATTTACGAGAGAAGAACACATTGATACTTTCCAATATGAAGATAGCAGAGGAAATGAGGTTTGTTTCGATGATAGAATGACAAATTCTAGGTTAACCAGTGCTCCTTTAAGTTCCAAGAGTAAAACTTCCTCTGAAAGCTCTTGGGATGGATCACCAACAAAGTTTTCGAAATCAACAAAGGAAAAAAGAGGTAGGAAGAATATCCCCTCAGGGGTATCAACTGGTTATGGAAAGGGTAAGGATGTATCGGAAACGTCATCTAATCTGGCAGATGATGAAAACAGAGAAAGGACTTCTCTTTCAACGACTAATATGGCAGAAAGAAGTACAGGGGCCCCAGCTGTTGCTTCCATGCATGTTCCGAGGCATCAAGTACCTGGATTTGAACCAATTCGGACAAGTGGTTCAGATCCACGGATACCTATAACTCCAGTGCTTTTAGGAGCAGGTTCTCGCCAAAGAGCAGTTGATAATTCTGGGGTCGTTCCATTTGCATTTTATCCTACGGGGCCACCTGTACCCTTTTTAACTATGCTTCCAGTGTATAATTTTCTGACCGAGTCAGGAACTTCTGACACATTGACAGGCAATTTTAATGGGGAAGAATTGGTGGATAACAGTGATTCCAGTCAGAATTTTGATTCATCTGAGGGGTATGAACAGCCTGAGGTGTCGAGCCCTCCTAATTCTATTAGAAGGGCAACTTTTGAGTCATCAGAGCACAAGTCTGACATTCTTAACAGTGACTTTGCAAGCCATTGGCAAAATTTGCAATATGGACGGTTTTGTCAAAACTCACGTCATCCACCTTCAATGATCTATCCTTCACCCGTGCCTCCCGTTTATTTGCAGGGTCGTTTTCCTTGGGACGGTCCTGGAAGACCCCCTTCAAGTAACATGAATCTTTTTGCTCAGCTTATAAACTATGGGCCAAGGTTATTTCCTGTTTCTCCTCTTCAGTCGGTTTTGAACAGACCTGCCAATATTTACCAACGTTTTGCGGATGAGATGCCACGTTATCGAAGTGGCACTGGAACATACCTGCCAAATCCTGTAAGATATGTCTCCAAGAAACTTAGTAATTTGTTCTGTTCATTTCTTACACACACACATCTAAATATAATTGGAGGAGCCCAAGAACACTTGCAATAGTCTTGTTTCAGGAAAATAGAAGCTATTATTAACTAAGTATTAAGTTAGTGAAAATTTTTAATTATTTTATTAATCAGCCAAGCATACAGGTAATCCTATGTGTTTAGTTTTTCACAACTTGCATATTAGCTATGTTACAGTCCACTTATGGTCTTTCTATTTTGACATTTTATAATATGCCTTTTGTTCACTTACTTCAGAAAGTTTCTGCTCGAGATCGACAATCTACAAACCGAAGAGGAAATTACAACTATGACATAAGTGAACACCATGGCGACAGGGAAGGAAACTGGAATATGAGCTCAAAGATGCGAGCAACAGGACGTGGTCATAATCGCTTCCAAACTGAGAGGCCAAATTCAAAGCCAGATAGGTTGGCAACAAGTGAGAGGCGAGCTGAAAGGCCATGGCGGTCACATAGACACGACTCCTCCATGTCTTACCACAATCGGAATGCTCCAGTACGCTCAAATTCCTCACAGAACAGTTCTTCCAATTTGGCTTATGGGATGTATTCTCTGCCTGGCTTGAACCCCAGTGGGGTCTCATCAAATGGACCAACAATGCCATCTGTTGTAATGCTATACCCATATGATCATAATGCTGGCTACAGTTCACTAGCAGAACATCTGGAGTTTGGATCTTTTGGACCTATGGGTTTCTCAGGTGTTCACGAACTATCACTGAATGAGAGAAGCCGATCTGGTGGAGCATTTGAGGAGCAGAGGTTTCATGGAGGTTCTGCTCAACGATCCTCACCAGATCAACCCTCTTCACCCCACCTCTCAAGGTAGCTTCCCTATCTGTTCAACCCATGCAATAATGACATGTTCGCATGACTGCAAAACTCGTCCAGTTTTTAGGTGCTTTCATGAGTATGTTTTTTTTTTGGATGAATTTATGGCACGGTGGAACCAACAATCAAAGGTAAGGTTCTTAATTAGACAAAATGATACACATGTAATGTTATATTAAAGAACCTAATGGCAAACACCTATATGTCTGACTGCGCTAAAAATTTGCTGGATAGGATCTACATAATTTCTGAGAACTCTTACTCTACTTGTGGATGTGTTCTAAGCAGAAAGAAATGTGTAATCAATTTACCCGGTGATGATACACATTGGTTACGTTAAAATTTATATTTTTAATCACTATTTGCATGCCAATGATATTTCTTTATAATGTCTTAACTCTATGTTTGTTTCCAGGTGACATTGATTAATTTGCCAGATCAGTGGCCAAGGAGTGATTACAGGTTGAAGGAGGAGGATATTCTGCCTCCTTATTACCTTGGAGGCAAGCTGAATGGAGAAAACTAGAATGATACCTCCTTATAGGCCCTGGGAGGCAAGCGGAGTGGAGAAAACTACAATGAGAAACCTACCCTCAATTGGGCATCATTCGTGTTCTTATCGCGCACACGACTGAGAAGATTTATTTGTTGGAATTATAGTGGATCTTTCATGTGAAAGTAGAGCCTCTTTTGTGGCCCAGATGTTGCATGTACATTTACCAAGCAATTAACCAACTTCGTTTATGCCTATTCCTCTAACACCTTGTTCAAAGGATGAGGAATACCGGGACAAAAGAGGGATGGCTAACTTGGGGATTAGTTTGCCATTGAAGGTTGATACAGTTGTAACACTATCAGAGTAGAAAACTGGCCTCCAGGTTCAGAATTTAGTCACAGGTTTTCCCAGCTACTCTCCTTGGCGGTGGAGTAGGATTTTTTTTTTTGATATAAAAATTTTTAGAAAAGGGTTAAGCTTACTTACGATCTAAGGGTAGAGTGATGTCTTTTTTTTTCTTAGTCAATACTAATATTAAGTAAGACGAGCTGTCAATTACATTCATCTGTAAACTTAAGCATCTAGGAGTTAAGATATCTCCCTAAGCGTCGTGGTTGGAACCACAATAAAATGGTATATTTTAGATATTAAGTATAATCTAAATGATCCTATATCTTATTTTTTCGTCAATGGAAACCATAAAAGATAGATAGTGGAGTAGTATTTTTGTTTTAGAGGATGCAGTGGAATCTTCATAACAACTTTTACACAGTAACAATATCACAAGATAATAATATGTCATTTAACCCTGTGTTTCTCCACTCTCAAACTCCCTTTGTAGTTTTCTTCGTCTTTGCCGTGACGGTCCTGCTATTTTCATATCCGTTTGGTTTATTTACCAAATCACCTAAGTTGATGTCTAGTTATTTAGGGGTTGATATGGGATTTTGAGGGGAGAGCAGCGGAAATTTTGTCCGACTTGGATTTAAAATTTTTGGAGAAATTGGGTTATATAAAATTTTAATAAAAAGAAAATATAAAATAAAATAGTAAAAAAATTAATTAAAGTGTTTTAAAATCATGAATAATCATGGTTTTAAAAAAACTATTCAAACATTTTATAAGATTCAATAATTAATTATTTATGCTACAACTATAATTTTTTTAAAAAATCCAAATATATGTCCCTATTAGGAATCAAGAAAGATATAAATATCTGATGTTTCTCCCACACGAACAAACTACTAAAAGAAATAATCTAATTATTGGATGAGTAGAAAGAGAATGTGTACTAATATACTATCAATTATCAATTAAAACGTAGATGAAAGACGTGAATATAAAAGATGACATCAACAAAAATAAAATATTAAAATAGATTAAAAGAAAACCCTTGCAAGGATACTACTTAAGGTTTCACCAATATTCTTTAGGAATGAATGGTTTTATGTCTAAGACGAGTTGTTAACCTCTTTACACATAAAATTAAAACAAAATCTTAGAGACTTTCTGTTCTAAAACCTACCAATCTTCCATGTTTAATTTGTTTCTTCTATGCCTTCTCCTAGTTAGTACC
The DNA here is from genome assembly GCA_037074615.1 of Leucaena leucocephala. Lineage (NCBI taxonomy): Eukaryota > Viridiplantae > Streptophyta > Magnoliopsida > Fabales > Fabaceae > Leucaena > Leucaena leucocephala. The sequence goes on from CM073552.1 coordinate 713,399, forward strand.
CCTAACTTGTCAAACGCGTATTGCTTCATCTGCATAACTTGTTCAAAAAGCTTGTTTGTGTTAGCTCTTATAACAAGCTTTTCTTCCACTTAGCAAGACGTTTTAAGAAAGACAAAACATCATCAGGATCACGCAGAGAATAACAAGCTTTGGTCTCCTTAGCTTTTGAAGAAACAATGATCGGAAAACCTTGTCCAATGTCTCTTATAACCTGCAAGTCATCCACATGCTATAATCTAGTATATAATTCGGGAAAATTACTGTACTACAGTCCAATAAGAAGTTAGCAATATGACAATGACATGATCTAATACAGGAAATGGTAACAAATTATGACATATATTGACAACTCATGAGACTTTTGAGCGATTGGATTGTTTATATGGGATTGTAAAATAATTTTTTTATAAAATTAAAAAAATCATAAAAGAATATATACCTTAAAAGCGTCTTCATCAGTTGTATCATCCCCTATGTAGAGTGGCATGATGTTATCGAAGCTGTTAAAGCCAAGAGTGCCAAGCAAATACTGCACAGCACAACCTTTATCCCAATTTATATTTGGGCGTATCTCTATAACCTGAGCAAGAGTTTGAAATTTTTTGTTTAAGTTCAAACAGAAAACCATAGAATAATGCTTTATTGTTTATGAATATGATTAATCCAATAATTTTTATCCGTATGTTCTCATGTAGTGACTGCTTGAAGAAGATACCTTTCTACCTCCTGAAATGTGAAAATTGGGGTAAGCTTCCATGATAGACTCCACCATCTTTCTGAGAATACCAACTTCCTATGATTTGAAAACAACAATAATATTAGCATCTGAACAAGAATTATGCTCCTCGTATTTTGTTTTGCATCAGTTTTTTTTTTTTTTCTATATCATATTGCTGTTAACTACCTTTTCATTTTTCACAAGCCTGTAGTGTACAGTGATGCAGAACATATTGTCCTCTATCTTGGACCCCTTTATTGTTAGAACATTCTCTTTCAGAACCTGGATTATCTGCCACAGGTTCGTACATTGTGGGAAGGTTTGTAGAACTTCACAGGATTTGTTATTCTAAAATCAGACAAGGAAAAAGAAAGGGAAAATTGTTGAAAAATCCCCTACTATAAAATTTATTGCCCAAAAATATCTAAGTATCCAGGTTTGTGAGCAGCTACAACTCATCTTTATTGAGTATAATTCTTCTTCAGTTATATACAAATGTCTTCCATTTAACATATAGTTGAAGATATGTTACAAATAACTGAAGAGTTGCATCCGCTAAAAATAGATTACACCCAAGTTTTTAAATAAATTTCAAGTATTTTAGGCTATAAATTTTGTAATGGGAAATTTTTCAATGATTTTCCCAGAAAGAAAAGAAAATTACCTCCTTGATAGTTGGCAGGAATTCTTCTGCGGGATGAAAGTGAACTACTTCATTACCCTACAAAAGGTAAAAGCTCATAAAAAACACGTGAAACAAAGCAAACATCCTTTGAAGAACCTAATAGGTAATTAAAAAGGTAAACTTTTAAGGAACCAACCTTTTCATCAACAGCCTTAGTCTGATGTTTCTGGTCTTCTGATTTGGAAGAGCCTTTTGGGGTTGATATATCCATCCCATGACTTCCAGAATAGTACACATTTCTCAACCTCACAAATTCGCATAGCTACATATCAAAGTTATTATCTTGAATTGAAAATAATGCAGGCTTCAAAATAAGATGCCAGAGTACTGTATAAACAAGTCCTAACCACACCTTTTTTCTACTCCTTCCACTGATAATTGCGGTAGGAAAACAACAAGCAACTTCATTTACTGCTGTGCGCATCTGCAAAATCAAGGATCGCTTCAACTTTCAAAAGCATTAACCCTAAGTGAAGACTTATTAATAATGTTACTGATGGTATGCCCTTGTTGGCTAACATAGAAAGCACTTACAGCATCAGTCATATGAGCGTGATCGGGGTCATCGACAATGGAAGAGAGAGTTCCATCATAGTCCAAAAACACAAGAATCTCTTTCTCTTTAGCAATGCTCATCATTTCCTCAAACTTGTCCAATCCAGAGGGATGCTTTTCCTGTTAGCCCCACAACATAGGATTACTTCACACGCAAGTAACTCAGAAAAACCATACAGAGAAGCCAATACCAGGCAATTTTCGCCATGAGCAAGCACAAGGGTATATTTCAATTCACACACATTATTCCAGAGCATTTTCTAACCGATAGAGAATTACAAGGGGAAAAAGCTGCTGCAAAAATGATACTTAGTGACCCATATATAGATTATATTCTGAAATAATAATAATAATACCATCTAATCCATATTCATATATAAAGAGAAAACCTTGAACAGAAAGAATACTGAAGAGGAATAAGAGAGAGATCTTCTTCTTTTTTTTTAAAAAAATGAATCTTGATTGGATGAGAGCAAGTTTTAGAGCTTACTAGCCATGAAGCGTAGGAACACAAAATTGCTTCTTTCTTGTCTTGCAACTCAGATACTAAGACTGGATCGAGGTTCGAGTATTCTGATGATTGATGTTCAAATCCCATAATTGCAGAGTTTAGAGTAGAATCTTGCACAGAGAGAGACCTGTACATATATAATTCACTCGATAACTTTTCAAATCCAAACAACCTCTTTGCTATATTAATATTTCATTCCATTTTTGTTCGGAAACATATGTCAAACAGATCCTATTTTATCTTTATTTAGGCGTAATCTTCCAAGTTTGTTATTGTTTGATTTTCATACATTAATCTGTTATGATCATCCTACTATATTAATCATAAAATATAAAATTTATATTAAATGGTATTAATTATTATCCACAAAAACTCATTCTCTATACTCATAATTTAGGGGAACCCCACTTAATTTTAAGTCTTAATCTAGAGTCGATATCTTTTTGGATAATTATTAAAATCAACAATCACATATAGACACACAAATTGAAAATTAAATATATATATATATATTTGGGTGAGAAAAAGTTTGAAAATATTTTAATAATAACTTGTTTGACTATATATAAATATAAAATGAAAAGAAAATCAATACCAACAAAGAAAACAGAAAAGTAGGATATATAGAACTAATTAAACTAATAAGCAATATTAAGAGAAGGAAAATATATATAAATGGAGACCCTAGAGAGTGGTGGTTGATATATAAAGTTGTGAAAGAGACATTATTATGTAGACAAGGACTATGAATTCCACTAAAAGAGAATTAAAATAAAAGCGTATGATCTTTCTCTATTGAAAGATCAATTTCATGGAAAGTATTCCCTATTAAAATATATTATCTTTTTTTCAAAAAAGATTATGCGATCTTTAGGACTCATATATTCTTGTTTGCTGTTACCACAACATGCAAAAAATATATTGATCACCACCCACCAAAGGAAAGAATATATATATATATATATATATATATTTTCATTTCTGTGTGTGTGTGTTTTGAAACTGTAATATAATATAGGAACAGATTAATTTATGTTTTATATAAACTATTAAGCCCATTCCTTTTAAATATAAGCCTAAAGAGAATGAAATTCGAGATACTAGCAAACCATACATTTAAATTTCAATTCCTAATTATCTGCCAAAATAGATATCATAACTGATATAGTTAAGGATATCTAATTTTTTTGTTTAAAATTTTGTAGATATACATAAACACATATATGAATATAGCATATTAATAAAATGTTTGGATATCTAAAGCGCATGTTACATTTTAGAAAGTTAGGTGCATAAATATCAATCATTGATAAAGAATTGAGTTATTCAACGTTTTGATTGGGAAACATAAGATTTATGTAACCAATAAGATTCTATATATGTCTAAGATAACAATGTCGTAATAATATATATGTACACCAAACATATCATGATAGGCACCGACCATTATTATTTTTTATATTAAACATCAACATTAATATTATCAATATGCATAATTTATAAGAAGTTGTGTTATATATTTATTTATAAGCTATATATAAACAATACAAATTATTTTTTTTAAGCTTTAAACCCACCACGAATCCAACTCTGCAATTTATATCTCATATTCCCAAATATCAATGTTGTTCATTATTATTGATCCTGCATGCATATATATATGTTCTACGCTCCCACAAAAACTCTAAAAACAAAAGCCGATGAAGGAATAAAGAAATCAGCATATATATGAAGAAGAAAAAGTACCAAACCAACACTAAATTCCAAATTGTGTCTTGAGAAATTTGTTGCCTCTGATGAAGCCACACCAAGATATTCTGTGAGGAAATGAAAAACTTGACTGGATATTAAAAGAAAATAATCGCCAGAAAAATTAAACAATGTCGATGAAAGGAAAAGAAATCTGCTAATTAAGACGACCATGCTAATAATTTGATCATCAGTTTCATATATATATATATATATATATAATTTGATTACACTTGTTTATATATCAGAGTTCATTAGGTTTACGGTATGAAGCAAGCACAAATTAATCTATCAAGCTTTTGAGTAAAACTGAACTTAAAAACTAAGAGAAAACACATAACGAAGGCACGTAGCGAGCAACCATGCACAGAAATTAAAACAGAAACGATATATATATAATCTGTTATGTGTAATACTTAAAACTAGCACTGATGTTTTCATTGGTATATAAGAAATAAGAGAGGAATTGAAAACGAGGGCATTAAGGATTATACAAAGATAAAGGAATTGGAAACAGAAGGAGACTTACAATGAGAAACTTAGTCTCAGTGACTGAAACTCAAAGCAGTTCAGTGACTTTGGGCTATGGCGCCAACACACAGGCTTTAAAACAGGAAGACGACTCAGAAGAAGAAGAAGAAGAAAGGAAGAAGAAGTCACATCGATGGAAAAAGACAAGATAAAAAATATCGGCTTATAGACACACACACATGCATACATATGATATATATATATAGAGAGACACAAACACACACACACACACACATATGTGGCAATCTGTCATTTGTTGTCTGTATTCAGCGGTGGAACTAGTTTTTGTTTTCATTGCCTTTTGTTTTAAAGTTAATATATATTATATGCAGCTTCTAGAGGTCCCTCTAATTTCATTAAAAGTTTTGATTTGATTTGATTTGGTCCATTTAATTTCAAATGTAGCATCCAGTTTTGCCTATTTGGTTTTCCCATTCTGATTAAAGTTATAAACACCATTCTAATTTTATCAATTTAAGTTCGTTGACTATGAAATCTATAATATATTGAATATATATCTACAAGATAAATACGTAACTTTAAATCATCATTACCATCTATTTAAGCATTTTAACCATATACTTATAAAATTTATATAAAAGTACACCATTCATAATATTATAGATAGTAGATATGTATACACGTCAGACTCTAGTAATTTCAATAATAGAATTGCCTAAATTGTTTACAGGAAGAAGTGCTTGGAACAGAAGGAGATCAAGTATTGGAGATCACAAGATTTTGATAATAATTAAGGATGATTTTTGCATTCATAAGATCACAAATCGAGGCATTAATTCATGCGTGCAAATGTTTGACAAATTAAAAATAATTATGGATAAGTACGTATAGATTGATGTGGATGTATGCATTGATATTAATGGTATTAGATTCTCTCACTTTTTTTGGTAAAATATTTTCTCACATTATCAAAGAAGATGATGATATATATATATTAATTAAAACTTTTTAAATTAAAAGTCTTTTTTTTTTGGCAAAAAAAATCATAACTTAATCGATCATTGGTGACACAAATTGGTAAGAAGGGAGAGTCACCCCCAATAATACCAACCTAAATTCTTAATCATTAAGTTACCCTAGCATAATTATATAATATATATTAATGGGGAGAGCACAATTTAGGTTAGATGGACTTGGTAACATAATAATATTAATTTATATAAAAAAATTGAATAATATATTTAAATTGATCGTGAGACACGTATATTTTTTTTCAAATTGAAACTTGGTGCTCAAATTACCACCAAAACTAGTGATCTAAATGCTTAATATCCTTATGTTGAATGGACCAAGAAGTTTTGGTTATAGAAATTCACCATTTCTTGAGCCCATATGTGTTGCATGTAATTTACAAAAATAATTACTTTGTTTGTGATTTATAAATAGTGTCATTTAATTTGTTAAGATTTTTATTGCCCTATATAAATTATAACATTCTTATGTTTGACCATGAAACAAATAATTCATTATGATATAGTATTATAACTCTAGCAACACATATAAATTAATATATTATATATTATATAAAATTTATAGGAAGTTGTATAGGAAAACCTAGATGTTAAAATAAAATATCGTGCTTCAAATATTTAAATTGTATTCAGGCGATTCTTTTGTTGTGGTGAGGCTATCTTTTCTTGTTCCGATTAATTAATTTTTTTATGCAAACTAAAGTTACACGTATAATAATATTATGGGAAATATGAAATTAATGCTCATATTAATTAGTTAACAGTTGAATTCACGATCAAAAGTTCACAACCGCACTTTAAAAAGATCGAAGATTTGAAAATGAAGTGACGAAAAGAAATATATAAAAAAAATGAGTGGGAATTAAATTAAAAAAGTGTTATATAATTAATTTAGAAAAGCTCACTTTATTATTAACTACATATACCTTGCCTTCAATTCTGATAACGCATCATATATATAATCAACACGACATTATATTAAAGGGAAAAAGAAAAATTATGTTACTTTGACTCTTTGGTCCGAACACATATATATGATTAAAAAATAAGAGTTCGAAAACAACAATGTTGTGTTGTACCCCACACACTCACATTTAGTTGCAGATAATCCAACCAATGCCCACTATAATGGGCCCATTAATAATTAATTAATTAAGTAAAGATGGTGAAAGTACCTTCAAGCTATATAATTGATTTTTTTTTATTTTAATTAGCACTCACATCACGACAATTTTAAATAGTTTGGCATTATATTATTTCATTATTTGCCTGCATGATGGTGTGCTATTACTCATCTACCAATAAATATACTAGGCACTATATTCATTTAATATGCTTGTAATGTATTGCAAAATTAAGATTGAGTTGGAGTTTATATTTGTACTATATATGATTAATATTTTCTTTACTGTAGAACCCTTTAATCGATCTATCTCTCTTCTTTATATTCTGATATAAATATTTTCTTACGACTGGTATATATTTTTAATTTTCCAGCATTTTTAATATAATTGATTGATTGGAACAACAAATTATCAATTCTTATAATCATTCCCATCATAAATACAGGAATATATATTCTTGAACTTCTTATTTTCTATAGCGTCTAAGATATTGAGGCCAATGCTTTTCAATTTTATCAGATGTCTCAACATGAATTCAATGAACCCAGTTGGTAGATATCAGTTATATATGCCTGAGTACTGAGTAGAATCCAAACATAAGCAAATCAAATTATGATAATTATTTAAAGCAAGTGTTTGTATCAAGAATGATGATTAGAGAGCCTATAACTAGTTATCCCAAATCCAATTGCTCATCCCTTAATTGTCGTTTCTCAAATCCTATATATATATGGTTTGTACTACTTAGGAGTTAATTAGGAATTAACTTCCTTTCCCATTAATAAAGTGAAGGCTATAAGAATTAAATCTTTATATCATTATTATTCTTATAAAAAGAGCTCTAAGGATAATGGAATACATAATTATTTACTTTATCATGGATATGGATCGTATTATAACACCGACGTGATTAATAATAATGATTAATGCACAATTAGTATTCTTTTTTTTTAATTATCTTGACTTTTTGATTATTTAAATCTATGAGTAACTGAAATGCATGTCCTATAAAATAGTAGACCTTGAGAATATTGGTTATCCCAAAAAGGGTATAAAAATCATCGATCTGTGCCATGAATATGACATTTACCTAATTGGTTTGTTAGTCATCGGCATTATAAATTCCTCACTATCTAATTGATTAATTTAAGGCATTTACCTACTACTATATTATAGTCTTCACTCTGACAAGAAAAAATTGTTAATTAACTATTTATGTTTGCCAAAGGACATGCATTACATATATGTTCGTTCCTTTTGACCAGTCAAAAAATCAGGTAAGTTTAGTTTCATGCATTATTACAAAAAAGAAAAGAAAAGAAAAGAAAAAACACTACAGATTTTACTTCTATGCAATGCAGATATTACAAATTATTCAAAAGAGTTAATAGTAGTAAAACAATATCATGTAATTATTAATTGCAGTATCATATGCAAAACTTTTAATTGTAGAAGATGAATGAAATATTAAGAGCAATAATTATTCATTTATATTAATTTTTTAACAAATATATGGTATCTCATATATATTCAACACTACATATCCCCATTGACAAATTAAGATTTGGGTATTGTTGGACCATTCTAATAAAATGAGTGTCCTGTCATGTACCTGGCTCTTAAAACTGTACATTTTTAAATGTGAATGAGTGAGCTTTACCGACTTGGAACTCAATATCTTCTCAAAAGCCAATTTGCAAAAGTGATTCCCAACTTTTAATTGATGCATATATACAATATATACGCAATAATAAAATAAAACATAGAGAGAATTACCAATGTGTAATGTGATGTATTTTAAGTATGAGATTGTGAGAATAATTTCACTAGTGATACTTGTCACTATATGTTCTTCGTCTCCACTGTGTAGCCCAGCTTTAGAAATTCTCTTTCCTTAATAAAATAAATAAATAAATAAATTGTTACCCTTTCATTAATCATTCCCTTATCATCACTACAATTTAATTCCTGTGCATCAATTGCGCAGATACAAAATGAACAAACAACTTTATCAAAGTATAAGCAGAAAATGTCAATCAATTGATGCTATTTTTGCCTCATCTAGCTATATCCATCCAATGTATCTTATAACTGAGTGCAGGGTAATATTATCAATAAGGAATTCTATCACTAGCTCTATGGTGTTAAATATATCCTTAGCATATCTCTGTGTCTTCTTGTACCACGGTCTACAGTATATCTAAATGATCTGAATTGCCTTATGACTGGAGTAATGACCAGCTGGATTGCTTTTATAAAGTCGATGTCTATATTCTGCGTCAATACTAAATACCATAGCAACTTTAAAACGCAACAAAATGGAAATAAAAAAACAAGAAACCCTCATTAATAGTGAGAACTTGAACAAAATATGAATCTGGGTTTGTAACATGCATTTTGTTAAGGTTGCACCATACCTATTGTAGACATGAGCCTTCTTTTATCGAACTCCAAATCCAATTTGTCGGGAGGGAAGTGAATAGGGGCCGATGATGCATCCCAATTAGAAGTAGGTGACGACGTAAAAGCAAATAATTAGATAGGAATTAGAGAAGCAAACTTGAGGCAGAGATGATTGCACACACAAACATAGAACATAACTGAGTCGAAGTGGATTATGATGTAAAGATCCTCTCCTTCTAAGTCATAAGAACATGCTCTAATATCATGTGAGAATTTAAGAATTTATAATAGGCTGAGGCTCTTATTTTTCTTTCTACTTTTAATCCTTCAATTGTCACAAGGATTATACTCTTTCATCATATTGATCTTATTAAATAAGCAAATATCACTGGATACATCTTTAGAAATTGCATAGCCAGCAAGTAAATATGCACATTCATTACCACCTCGATATATGGGGCTCACTATCCTACCCTTTACCTTCTTCGCTTCTCCAAGTTCTATTATTTTGGCACATTTTAAGCCTTGCAATACTTGGGCAACTATATTATTGTCAGTCTCAAGCTCTAAGTTTTGGTATCCATGCTCTATCCACCCCTTGACTTAGCCCTTTTAATGTAGCTAAGGCTTCAGCTTGAAAAATATCTTTCACAGGTCCCACATATTTGTAGAAAGCTAAAACTATTTCTGCATCGGAATTTCTGAAAACACCAGCAATGCTTCCTATTCCTTTCTTTACACTTGCATAAGTATTGAGTTCGATGGTGCGGGTACCCATATGACCCTATCTATCAAACCTCGAATTGTTTGATCATGAGAAAGCTTAAAATGTGGACCATATGCCTTGGGAAACTCTTTCCAGTTATTAATGCTAAAAAAATAATGAGAAAAACTTACCTTCAATTAATGGCATGTTGAATAAGGAAGATTAAAAGGTTTTAAACTTGCAAGTAGGTGCCCCATACCCTCTCATTGTTTTTTGGCAGACCATCCATTTATTAATGCTAAAAAAAAAATTTGCAAAGTGCTAAAAGATATCCTGGATTGTTATTGTTAAGCGTCAGAGCAGGGTGTTAATTTTGATAAATCATGTGTGTGTTCTTCTAAGAAGACTAGCGATACAATGAAGGATGATGTGTTTTATCAGATTTTGGGTATGAGGGCTAGTGAAAATTCAGGGAAATATTTGGGTTTTCCTATCTTATATGGCAAATCTAAATCAGATGCTTTAAATTTTGTTAAAAATAAATTGAAGTTGAAGTTGTAAGGGTGGAAATAAAGACTGTTAACATTTGCTGGTAAGGAAATATTGATTAAAGCAGTGGCAAATGCCATCCCAGTATTCCCAATGACTTGTGTTAAATTTTCCGAGAAGGTATGTGCAAAATTAGATGCTATGTTTTGATACCAAAATAAAGGACACATGTTATAAAAGAACTTTTATACAATTATCATATAGAGAGCTTTAAATAGTTCCACAAAATCAAAGTTTTGAAAACTTTGTTGATACCAAAAGATACTTCACTATTTTGTAAAGCAACGAGATTTTTTGAGAAATTTAAAAATCCATAATTGATTTTTTTAAAAAAGTTAAACATTGATTTAAATCTATAAATTCCATTTACAACTTTAAATAAACTTTTAAAACCTGAGTTTTTTAACTTAACAATTAGCATATATATATATATATATATATATACTACTTCATTCAAACTAAACTAAAATTTTAACATTAATATCACCATTTATCCATCCGTGTTGATGGCACTCATCTGTCTTCAGCTAAGACTTGGGCTTTCTTATAAGGAGAATTACATATTTGACTAAATAATTTATATTTGACAACTTTATATACAAGCCTCACATAACTTAATCAAAATATTAACTACTTAACCAAAGATTAAAATGCACAACTATTTAAACTACTCCAACCATTCAACATTCTTAGTTTCCTTTTATAGCCACTCTTTTGCCTCTTGAGCCACTTGCTCTAACTGTATATCATAGAAAAAAAGGTGAGATTCAAAGAATCTCAGTAGTAACATAATTATTTCATACAGATATGTAAAAATTTAATAAAGCATGCAAAATAAGCCATGACAAATCTCAAACCAATATAAATGTTATCAAATTATCATGTTCGTACATACATTTGAAGTTGTGGCTTCTCAACAACTACCAGCCATTTTAGTATTATTCCCTGAGTATAGTTTACTTCTACGCACAACCTATTTCAGATTGTAACTATACTTTATACATGTCAAACCATGTTTTACCCATATAAACTATGCTTTGATAGGCCATGACAAGTACGGCTTTGAGTCAATTGAACTCAGGGTAGAAATATAGTGGCTGTTTAAAAAACCGCTAAACCAAGGTTTTAAAAGAATGTTTAGCCCAAACCCTAGTTTGAAATTTTTTTAAAACAAACAGTCATATTTGTCCAAAAGGGCTTTTGGACTAAACTATGGTTTAAAATCAAAATTTTGAATAAGCTATTGAGACTAGTTTCTGGAACAATAAAAGAGCTTATGGACTATCTAATTACTATTTTACCCTTATTTTTTCTTACACCATCTATCCTCTATCTTCTCCACCCTCTCTCCTCTCTCCTCTTCTCCCTCACTCCTCTCTCTCCTCTATCATTTTTTTAATAAAATTATATCCTGTATAGTAATAACTATTCAAACACTCATTTATTCAAAACTATTTTTTTTTCCATAAACTCTTAGCCCTTTTCTAAAACTTGTTCAAAAGTTTTTTTTTTTTTTATAAACCCTTTTTCAAACTTTTATCCAAACATGCCCATAGTTGTGAATTTGTTATAATAATTATAAAAAAAATATTATTAAATAAGACCCATCAATTAATAATGATATGTAGGATTGGGCCTGGATTGAGGCAAAACCCACTTTCAACCTGGTCTGAAAATGGGTCGGAACCCAATGTATAGGGTCGGTTGAACCCGACCCTTTGGAAACCTGGATCCTCCATGTTTCTCCACGGTGGAGTATCTCCTCTCTTTTCACTTTTGCTTTGGACAATCTTCACCGTCTGTAATTACAGGAACCCCATTGTTCCTTCTATATCTGGCGTAATTTGTAAATATCATTTTCCACCCCTTCGAAAATATCTTTCTTAAACTTCGTCACTACTTCTGTCCATCAATTTTCGGCGCGGCTGCGTTTGAAGTTCCATCTCTATTTCTATTTATCAGTTGAACTTCCATAGCTTCAAGCTACTTAGCTAAAAGCCTGAAACTTGGTGTTGGCGCTTCTGAAGTCATCGAGATAAATAGTGATTTTGTTTTCGTCCTCCTTGCTGCTGGAGATTCAGGAACTGGGTGTAAGGTACTCTTTGCTGGATCTTCGTTTACTCCTTATGCTTCGCGGATTTTCGGGTTCTGGTCAAGGCATTAAACTTATTTACTATTAATGTTTCACTTTTGAGGACAAGAGACAAAAGCTGTTAATGAAAGCAGCTGAAGCTAAGGACTTGGTTAACAGCTAAGATCTGGTTCATATATCTAATTTCCATATTTCCATGAGGTTCAGCGGATATTGCGGCTGCTATGATAGTATTACAATGATTCGTGTGTTCATGCGTTGGGTAGTTGTAATGCATAGTCTTATGGAGAACTAGAGTACACTGAATTTTTTGGTTTCATAAAGAAATCTTTAGAGTATCCTAAAACTGTGGTTGAGGATCCACTTATTCTGGCGAAGTGAATAATGAGCTTACATATTCGATTTAGATTAAGCAAACTCAAATGAGGTGTTTTTGGTTCAACAGAGTGTCGATTTGAACTCGTGACTTGTTGGGTGATGCTAAAATTCAGTCACTATCAAGGCAAAACATCAAATGGCACTCAAATGAGGTGTTTTGTTGCCTCAAACTTACTGCACTGTTTTTTTTTTATGTCGATGTTAGTTTAGTATTAGCGAAATAATAATGTACTTGTCATCTTCGTGCCAAAACCTTTCTGACTGTTTGATTGACCCTGTTTCTGTTAAATATTTTTGTTTTTTAAACTAGATACTACTGTGGAATATCTCACCATATGAATATCTCTGTGTTTTAGTAGAGATTCTGTCTATTGTATCGAGAATAATTTTTAGGGATACTTTTAGGATGGATTTGGATTTCCATCAGAAATTTTTGTTGGTTTCAAGTATGATATGTTCCTCTAAGCGATGTATCTTGGAATTCAATCATTATTTTTCTTGTTCCAGATAAAAAGTACTGCAGTTCGAACGTCTTATAGACATCTGCAAATGTTTTTCCTTCAAAGTGTGGCCGTTGGTGAATAATTTAAATTCCTTCCAAAGACGTGGCGAGCCTTCTCCCAACTGAAATGAAGACATGTGGCCAGCCTTCTTCCGACTGAAATGAAGAACTCACAGGTTCTCTTGTCAGTCGTCATACTCCTTTTATGCTATTACTTAGTTATATAATTCTTTTCCTTATTTATAATGGTTGTCATACATATCTCTTCAAATTTTTGGGTCTTCCATATGTGACCTTAGCATGAAATTTTCCGTAAGGAAACTATTTTCTTTAGTCAATCAAAACATCTCTTCTCCTTAGACTATCTGAATGTGAAACATCAACAGTAAGGACATTACTGGGAAGAGATTATCAAGTCATTTATGTCCACTCGAAGAACATAAGTTCCCATGTATGTATAGTTTGCTTATTTGACGCATTTTTGTAAAGCAAACTAGTATGGACATTTGAATGCTCTAAGAATTAAGAAATTCACAAACTTTTAGCCCTTTGTATTCAGCATTATAAGCACATTTTCCCATTTTTCTAAGTTGCAGCGATGCATTGTCTGCTTGATTTTCTAGGGGAATGCCTATTGCTGCCTGTAGATTTTATACTTAAGCTAAATAGAAGTTTTATGAAATTGCAGACCCCCAAAGAAGAACCCTCAACTCAAGTGTCTCATGAGTCACAAAGTGAACAACCAAACAATCATACAACTCATGCTCCCATTACAGACTCTGGTTCAGCATCTGCTTCAGGCAATGACAGCAAAAAGGTTTCGAGACAGGATATTGAGCTTGTAAGACAATCCACTGTTTATAAACATTTGATTAGTTTTCTTTTATTCTGAGAATTTTCACATGCTTTCTTTCTTTTCCTATTGTTCATTTCTAAAGGGATAATTTATAGGTGTTATCCTTAACCATTTTGTTTCCTTTCTAGTTGATTAATTGTTCTAACTACTTTTGTAGGTCCAGAATTTAATAGAAAGGGGTCTCCAATTATATATGAATAAAGATGAAGTGGTCAAAACACTCTTGGCTCGGGCAAAGATAGATCCTGGATTTACAACTCTGGGTAAGCACCTTGAAATATCTGTCATGCTATTAAATATTGCAATTCTAGTTAATAGTTAGACCTACAGTATATTATTTATGGAAGCTTATCATCCTAATTGATGGCTTTTCTTTTCCTTTTACGTGTTACACTCTCTTTTATATGTCAATGACATGGAAATCATTCTACTTTGATGAACAAATCGCAGTTGAAAATTATGTTCTGGGATACTATTTTTATTTTTCTTTCCTTCTTTTTGTCCAAACTTATAATTATTGGTGGCTACATCTCCACATGTACTTGGATTCATTCTTTATGTTAATTCAGTGTGGCAGAAGTTGGAGGAAGAGAATGCTGATTTCTTTAGGGCCTATTATATAAGATTAAAATTGAAAAAGCAAATACTCCTCTTCAATCATTTGCTTGAGAATCAGTACCATCTGATGAAGCATTTCATGGCTCCAAAGGTTCCATTGGCTCCGATTCAGAATGGAATTCATCCAATGCCTGGTAAACCTTGCCTCAGATTAATGGAATTAATCCATTTTGCATATTGCATACTAAACAGTGAATTGTGATGAATGGCACTTACATTTCTTAATTTCCTGGTAATTCTTCTGTTATCAATTTTTCCTTATACCCCCATTATTCTATAATATCACTTGTTTGCAGTGCAGTCAACAACCTGCCTATGGGATACCCAGTGTTACAGCAGCCTCCCAATATGGCAACAGGTCAACCACATATTGACTCCACGGGTAGGGGTGTTCACGGGACGGGTCGGGACCGGGACAACCCCGTCCCGTGTCCCGTCCCGATACAGTACACGGGACGCAAAATGCGTCCCGTGTCCCGTCCCGGTCCCGAATTTGTCCCGGTCCCGACGGGACCGGGACGGGACGGGACGGACCCGAAATTATTTTTTTTTAAAAATATATTATAATAAAATTATCTCAATAAATTATTCCATATAAAATGCCCCAACAACTTACTCGAAATACCAACATTTCTCCTTGATATAATATAATAACTTACCCATATAAGGGAAAAAAAAAGTAATAGTAAAAAAGAATAGAAATATCAATATAAAAATATCTGTATAAGAATAAAAATATCTATATAAGAGTGGGAAAGATAGGATAATGTAAATTGTTTTAAAAAAAAAAAATCGGGACGGGACGGGATTCCCGAGGGACGGGCCGAAACCCGTCCCGTCCCGAATATCAATCTTGTCCCGTCCCGGGACGGACCCGTCCCGGTCCATTTCGGGACGGGACGGACCCGTCCCGAAATCCCCGGGACCGGGTCGGAACACCCGGGACGGGACAAGGTTGGACACCCCTATCCACGGGTTCTGGAATATCAAGTTGTCATGTGGTTAATGGAGTCCCTGCTCCAAGCAATTTTAATACCATTCAGATGAATTCTGGGAATGAGTGAGAACCTATCCAACTACGTGCTGTTTTTTTTTCCATTTTAAATTTTATCGAACAATAGTACTATAGGCTCTGTTATTTTGGCATTTCGAGTGTTCTCCAGATGATTTAGGATAACTGGTTTTTTGTATTCAGTCTGAAATGTGTAAATGAGTTACAACAGCTTTGATGAATGAGCTAATTACTATTCATTACCATGGTTGTCATGCCTGTAAATGCTAAATTTGAAAAATGTAATGCTAAGTTGCTTCTTTGTTTGCTCTGTTTAATTATTTTGCTTGATAGAAATTCTGCTAACGGCAGCTGCTTTTGTCATTGTTGAAGTATGGTGATGGACCATTGTGCTCCTGATATGGCTCCTGTTATTCCATCAATTAACTCAATGTCATCAATGTCAGAAATGGTAGTGAGTCCTACATCAGTAGCATCCAGTGGTCGTTTCCCCTTTACGGCATCAGATTTACCAGGAATAAGCACAGATGCATCAGCTCTGGATACAGCCTTTGCATCTGAAGTAGCCAGTTCAGCAGGACTGCAACTTGCAGCAGATGGAAACACGGCAATTTCCAGATCGCTTGACCAAATTCCGTGGAATTTTAGCCTATCTGATCTAACTGCCGATTTGTCTAACTTGGGAGGTATTGTGTTATTTGACTTTATGCAATTCATTTTATATATTTAATTTAGTTTAGCTTAATCAGAGCTCATCTAGGAATGGAGTGTTTCAAATGTACAACTTGCATTGTTCTTTTTTATATGAAACACCAACAGTACTTTAGATATTTGTGACAAAGGTGAAGCTGTTGGAAACAGGTAATCACTTAGTAAAGATGGAGTGATGTCTTTCAAATGGAAGCACAAAGCTTTCTATGTCATTATGTGGAGAACTGGTGTTGCGTATTTAGTTTAGAAAGTCATGGCCTTTAAATTTCACAAGACATCTCAAGTTCTGGCGACAGCACTAAAAAAATCTGGTTTTGTTATCAATGGTTTCAGTGCTATGAGTTTCAAGGTTCATCCCTTTATAGATGAATTACTTAATGTGGTCAGGAGAGCTACCAATATTGTTGTGAAAGTTCACTTAATTTGTACAAGTTGGACATCCTTATGTTTTCTTCTTCAATCATCTTGAATTCTTTGCAGATCTTGGAGCCCTTGGTAACTATCCTGGTTCACCATTTTTGCCGTCTGACTCAGATATGTTGCTTGAATCTCCAGATCAAGATATAAATAATGGTAAGTGCATGCGTGTGTGTGTGAATGAATTCCTTTCCCCTTTTACATGTCCCGACTCTCTAATTATTTTGGTGAAAAATAATAGGCACACTAAATTCACATGACATGTTAAGAACTATATAATTAGATGCATCAGAAGGAAATTGAACTTTCTGTGATCGGACACATTAAAAGAGGACCTAAAACCATATAGAATGAATATCTCAATGAGGAAAACAGGGAAAGAAATCAAATATTTAAAGCCCAGATAATTAATAATGAAGTAAAAACTTGATAATGACAAACATCTACTTTCTGAAAAGGAAATATATATGTATGTATATAATGCTTGAATCTACGTGGGAACTTACATTTTTACTTCCTCTGGCTTTGATTGTAACTTGTACCAATGGTGGCTTTGCTTTTATTTCAGTGGATGACTTTCTGGTTAGTTCTGAGCCGCAGTGCTCTCAGTCAGACGAGCAGAAGCCATAGATGAAGGTCAGACAACTTGTGTTTGGCATGAAAATTGGTAGGTTAGGTAAATTGGGCGAATAAATGTGGATTCAGTTTATTTGTTGTTACCAAAGTGTAGGCAAACTGCCCTTCATTGTTACTGGGTAGTTGTATTATTGTGTATTCATTTGAGAATACCATTGTTTGCAGGAGTTGGGGGCCCTAAATGGAATTCTTGAATTTGGATACATAATTGGTTGGGATTGGACTAATGTCATTGCACAGGTTGGTGGGTTTGTACTGCAGAACTTCCCCTGACACATCAGTAATGAAATGAATTCAAGTGGAAACATTGGTGAAAGATTGATTCTTTTCTTTGGTGACGTGAATCCAACTTGATCAAACGAAAGCCAGATGTTGATTATTTAATGTTATTTTTTAGGTTTGCAAAATAAATCAGCAGTTAAATGAATATTCCCCCTACTATTTGTAAGCTTCAAATAACCAATTTCTGCTGATCAAGAAATCAGTTAAAAACAATAATTATGTAAGAAATATAATTTTTTTTGCAACCATGCCCTTATTCATAAAGAGGAGGATAAATGAGAGAGGAAATGAGTGGGGAAAAGATATGAGAGAGATATGTTATTAATTAAGGGTCACATTGAATAAAATGCAATAAATATTTAGATAAGTTCAAAATGAAGTTTATAAAAAGGATCGTACCATTTACAAGTTTGAAGTTTATAAGTAGGACTGGGAGGGGGTATTAGCTAATTTTGTAGAGTTTTTTTTTTAAGTAAACGCTGGATATCATTCTATATCCCAATGAATCGAGCAACAACAGAAGAGAGTTCATGTTTCCTTCACAATCACTATAAATACTTAAACAATCACTACTCTTAATTAAGTTTGCTTCATATTCTAAGCTTTAAGGGATGAGAGCTCTGAGCACCTGGGCAAACTTTATTTGGTTTTGAGATTTTGTAATGTTACAATAATTTAGCACAAGTCTTGTTTGATTCGATTCTATATTGTCTAGCAGCTTTAGAAAATGAGTGATCATATTATTCAATTTGGAGAAATTTGAGATCCTCTTCTCGAAATATCATTCTATATTTATTTTAATTAAAAATAATTATAATATGGAAAAACTAGTATACTTGTTTTGACCAAACAACAACTAGTATACTTCTTTTGACCAAAGAAAAACTATTATACTTAGCAGACATTGATATTTTTTATATTATTTATTCTATAACAAACTCTTACTGTTAATATTATTAACACTTTAAAATCAACTTGATCTGATTTGATTGGTCAAGCTCCTTTTCAATTCCCCAATTAAGGTATATTATTGACAGGGTAACTGGGGGAGAGCATGGTGGAGAATTAATTAATTAATTTTGTTTACTACAAGTCAATGAGTCAATAAGAAGAACTGAAAAGTGTCAATTTCGCTTACCATACTCATGCGTTGGCTCACTCTGTTCAAAGAATTGAAGGCTGCTCCTCCTCCTCCTATTTTCTCCGAAGCTTTCCCTCCGATTTGGCTTCTGATCAGAAATTCAGTCATACATCTCCCAATATTTGAGGTTGGTGTTTCCCTTTTCTCCTTCTTGTTTGTTGTACTCTTCACTAGTTACTTTCTTACAAAACATCACACACAAACCTCTCTTTAGTTCGGCCAGTACTTGAAGTCTCTTTCTTCATCTCCTTATCTCGCCCCAAACTGGATGGTTATTTAAACAGAAAAGAAAAGACAATCCCAGGTCTTTCCTTTCCATATCCAAGGCTGTGCGGTCTTGCTGTAAGTTATATATATGATATATTGATTTTATTTAAATTAAAGAATGATATATAGAAGATTTACAAATTAAAATTGTTTTAATGACACAATGTTTCTGCCATTTAATTTAATTTTCTTTGTGTATCCAGGGTTAGAGTTCGCAAAAAAGCATGAGGCTTCAGAGCTGGAACAAAATATTACTAATGATATGTGTAATGGCGCTGCTTGTTGATCCAATCTTCTTTTACATCCCCCAGATTGATGCCAACCGAAAATGCCTTGTTTTGGACAAGCCCTTGAAGATTACAACTTGTGCTGTTCGCACTTTCCTTGATCTTTCCTACTTCGTTCTCCATCTCATGCTTCGGTTTCGACCTTATTTTATCGTACCTCATTCTTCGCCTTTTCCACGAATATTTGGCGAGCTCGTTGTTGTTGATTCTGAAGCTGTTGCAAAAAGTTCCTTATCCAAATTCATCATTGACGTCTTCTCAATTATTCCACTCCCCCAGGTATCTATCAAACTCTTCTACTTTTTCCATGTCATCTACACAGTTGGCCACATTTCTTTTTAGTCACACTTTGA
The DNA here is from genome assembly GCA_037074615.1 of Leucaena leucocephala. NCBI lineage: Eukaryota > Viridiplantae > Streptophyta > Magnoliopsida > Fabales > Fabaceae > Leucaena > Leucaena leucocephala. Next base: position 733,474 of record CM073552.1, read on the forward strand.
CCCTAAAATTTGTATTAATTGTAATTTAGCACTCAGGTTTTCAAAATCCCATTTAACCCCTCATTGTTTTCGGAATTTCACTTTAGACCCTAAACTTTTTGAAATTAACTTTTTCCCAAAAAAATTCTCAAATTTCATTTATGCTCCTAAACTTTCTAAACTTTCTGTTTATCCCCTATAAGCCCTTCCAACAGTCAAACCAAACCCAAAGCCTTCCATTTAATAGCCTTCTCTAGCCCCTAAAATACCTCCACGACACACACCCTATACATGAAGTTGAGATCGAAGAGTTGAGATTCGAGGGTGATGAGTCCTATCCAACTCATAATGTTTATTTTTTAACTCTGTGTATAAATAGAGCCTATGCATTTGTGTTTGAAAGGAAGCAAGGTTCGAGAGTTTCTTTTAAGATTAGAATGTTTTCTCTATTCTCTCAGCTCTCTAAGCAAAAACATTTCTTATTATAATTTCCAATGCATTCCCTCATATACCAAAGTGCACCGAGCTTGCACTGTAGGAAAAGCATAAACCTCTACCGTTCTTTTGTTGATGAAGTTTACTTAAATAATAACGAATAAAGAAAGGGATAGGAGTGCAGTTGGATCATAATTGATCGCTGAATCATAGGGAGTTATACTAAACTTGAAGTCATTTGAATTCAAAAGTTTAAGATATTAGGTGAAAATGTAGATATAAGTTTTCAAATGACCTCAAACAATCTCTTCCCTTCTTTAGGATATATCGCTGCTTAATACCAAGATAGAAAAATATATGAAGGCATTTAAATTTGTAGTAATTTCCTGTTATTATTTTAATATACAATTCAAAATTTGCTATGGATTCAATAACAACTCTGATTGTTTTTATTCACTCAGGTGTTTGTCTTATTTGTTCCATTACTAGATAAGGAATATTTAAAGTATATAGTACTAGTCCAGTATGTGCCAAGAATCGTTCGGATGTATCCATTCTTCAGAGAAGTAACCAGAACTGCTGGCAATATACTTACTGACAAAGCATGGGCCGCTGCTGCTTATAATCTCCTTCTCTTTATGCTTGCAAGCCACGTAAGCTCATTTAATTTATTGTTTATGAATAAAACCTTATATATCTATATATGTTATTATATATTAATTTCTAGAGTTATTATTTGATATATATCAGGTGGTTGGCTCAGTGTGGTACCTACTTTCAATAGAATCAGAGATTCGATGTTGGAGTCAAGAATTGAAGAATGCTAATCTCTCTGCTGCAACTAAATACATGAGATGTGGACACCAGAATTCAACTGTCTTGTCACTTCTTAAAAGTTCTTGCCCCTTGAAAAATCCTGATGAGATTGACGACCCAGCAGCAGTCTTCAATTTCGGAATATTTATCGATGCTTTCAGATCTCGTGTGGTCGAATCAACGACGAATTTTCCTCAGAAGATCTTGTACTGCTTCTGGTGGGGTCTGCGCAATGTCTGGTTGGTCAATATATATATAGGCCTTGTTTAACTTGTTCGAATTATTAATTATTGATTATATTAAATTATTAGTGCTTATAATAGGAGAATGAGGAAAAACGTACCAAAAGCCATAAACTTCTGTTTCTGCAGTTCTCTGGGGCAAGACCTCAAGACTAGTACATTTATCGAGGAAATATTCTTCACTGTCTTCATTGCCATCTTCGGTTTGATTTTATTCGCGTTGCTTATTGGAAACGTGCAGGTAATACTTTATTCAAAGGTGTCAGTTTCATGTTGTTTGCTAGTTTCTCTTCGATGACATCACAGAAACTCTTATATGCATTTTGGAAGTGATAAATATGGTAATGAATATAATGTTTAATATATAACTCTCAGACTGAATGAATAATACTATATATTACAGAGATATCTACAATCCATGCAATCTACAGCAGTTAAAGCTGAAGAAATGAGAGTGAATATACAGAATATAGATAAATGGATGTCCCAGCGTAAGCTACCAGACCACTTGAAGAAAAGAATCAAACGATATGAACATTACAAATGGGAACAACATGAGGGTGTAGATGAGGAAACATTAATCCACAGTCTTCCTAAAGACCTGAGAAGGGACATAAAGCGTCACCTTTGCTTGCACTTACTTGTGAAAGTGGGTTTCATCCTTTATCTCTCCATCAAGGAAGATACATGCATAAGTGTGTTTATTAATTAACATGCTTACATGTCTCTTCATGGTTACGTTGACTTTGTCTAATGATTTCTCCAACATATATATGAACATGTTTAATTATTATGATTATTGCTTCAGGTGCCAGTGTTCCGGGACATGGATGATCGGTTGTTGAATGCACTTTGTGATAGGATGAAGCCAGTACTGTATACAGAGAATAGCTACATTGTTCGCGAAGGAGATCCAGTTGATGAAATGGTCTTCATTATTCGAGGAAACCTTGCATCTATGGCAAAAATTGTCGGAAGAATTAGTTTTCTCGACTCTTTTGTGATCCAGGCGGGTGGATTCTGCGGAGAGGAGCTTCTAACATGGGCCTTCGACTCCCTCTCATCCCCAGAAGTTCCCATTTCAACCAGAACTGTGGAATCCATATCAGAAGTTGAAGCCTTTGCTCTCATGGCTAATGACTTGAAGCTCGTCGCTTCTCGATTTCCACGCTTTCACGAACACCAGCACACTTTCAGGTAATTAAGTCCTATATATATGCGTGTGTGTGTGCCATCACGTTTCTATTTGCCCATATTCTTGAAGGACACAGTTTAAGTTTTCTTCTTCTTTATCTCAGTTTTAAAGTGTGTCACGAATTATGGTAGAGATGTTAGGTTCATAAGATGTATAGTTGATTGCTTTTTGTCGTCTCTCCAGGTTCTATTCCTCTCAATGGAGGACATGGGCTGCGTGTTTCATACAAGCAGCTTGGCGTCGGCACCGCAGAAGGAAGCTCGAGAAAGCTTTACGTGAAGCAGAAGACAGGCTACAAGATGCTTTGGCAAAAGAGGAAGGTTCTTGTGTGAGTTTTGGCGCCACCATTTATGCATCAAGGTTTGCTGCCAATGCCTTACGCAGCCTTAGAAAGAGAGGTCGCTCTTTTCCAGTTAGCCTTGGAAAAGAGCATTACAAATCGCAAGATAACGGGGGTGTGGATGAGGAAACATTAATCCACAATCTTCCCAAAGATCTCAGAAGAGACATAAAGGGTCACCTTTGCTTGGATTTACTTAAAAAAGTGAGTATCATCTTTAACCTTTGCTCTTCATTCATATGAACCAACATACGAACATGTTTATGAATGTTTCAGGTGCCAATGTTTGCCAAAATGGACGAGCAGTTGTTGGAAGCACTTAGTGATAGGCTGAAGGCAGTACTTTATGCAGAGAAGAGCCACGTTATAAGGGAAGGAGATCCAGTGGATCAAATGCTTCTCATTATGAGAGGAAACCTTGCTTCTTTGACAACAAATGGTGGAAGAACTGGTTTTTGCAACTCTTTCGTTATCAAGGCGGGCGACTTCTGTGGAGAGGAGCTTTTAACATGGGCGTTCGACCCCAACTCATCCTCAAATCTTCCCATTTCAACCAGAACTGTGGAATCCATATCTGAAGTTGAAGCCTTCGCTCTCATGCCTAATGACTTGAAGCTCGTTGCTTCCCAATTTCGACGCCTTCACGACAAACACATCCAGCACACTTTCAGGCAAGGCCTATATATGTCATCATGCATGTTTCTACTTGCCGTTATCTCCTTTTTCTATGGAATAGTGCTGCACAGAAATCATATAAAGCCACAAATTTTTCTACTTTATCTCGTTACTTTTTACTTGCTCTGGCTTTGGTTGTAACTTGTACCAATGCCGGCTTTGTTTTCATTTCAGTGGACGACTTTCTGGTCAGTTCTGAGCCGCAGTGCTCTCAGTCGTAGATGAAGGCGTGAAAATTGGGCGACTAATTGTGATTCCGTTTATTTGCTGTTACCAAAGTGTAGGCAAACTGCCCTTCATTGTTACTGGGTAGTTGTATTCTTGTGTATTCATTCGAGAAAACCATTTGGAATTGATGAACTGGGGTACATATTGGACTAATGTCATTGCCCAGGTTGGTGGGTTTGTACTTCAGTAGAATTTCCCGTGACACACTAATGAAATGAATTCAAGTGCAACATTTGTTCTTCCGTCAACATTTAACTGACATGAATCCAACTGATCATACGAAAGCGATATCTTGATTATTAAGCTGTCAAATTTAAGAATAGAATACAAGTTTAAATCACATAAATATTTTTATTGGGAGGAGTAAAAACCTTTAAATTCTAAGCCTAAAAGAAATTATATACCCGTATTAAATAATTATTTATTCTATAACAAACTCTTGATATTAATATTATTAGAATTTAAAAAAAATCAGCTTTTTTCGTTGGTTGCATGCAAATATATTAAGTATATAAGTTATTTTTGGCTAAAATATAAAGGATGTAATGTTAAATACATAAGTTTTCTTTTTATAATATATTAATATTACATTTCTTTCTTTTAAGAAATTTCCGCTGAATTATTCTTTTTGTTTTTACCGCTGAGCTATAATTTTTTAATATTTTATTATAATTTCCTCAAGAAATTGATAATAAAAGTTTGATTAAAATCAATATTAATAAAAACAATTACTCCGTACATCATAAGCGTTCATTTTAAATGATTTTGAAATAATTAATTTTCGGAGGCTATACATCTTGAAAGTTTAATAATAATTTTCTTATCACTTGACAAAAAATCTCGTTTGTAAATGATTTCCAATCGATTTTTGCATTTTCCTTTTCAACTGGTCTTTCTCGCTACTAAACGGCTCTCAGAATTAAACCTTATCTGCTTAAAAAGCTCAGCCTGGGGAAATCCTCGAACGCTTCTCCTCCTCCTCGTATTTTTTCTCTTTGCTAAACCATCCTCAAGCTTTCGATGTGTTCAACGGTGTATCTTTCAATATTTGAGGTTAGCGTTTCCTTTTTCTCCCTCTTTTTGCAATGTATGTTTGATTTGTTTTAATTTTCTCCTTTCACAAATGCTCTCCAAAGATCAAAGCCAAAGTTCTCACCTGTTTCATACAAGCAGTTTGGCGTCGCCACGTCAGGAGGAAGATTTAGTAATCAGAAGCTTTTGCAGATGATGACGATGAACAATGCGCTGCGAAGAAGCCCAGATGATGGGCCATACCTGCAAAATAATTCAGGAATGCAATATGTGACGGAATTCTAATGGCAATTAGAAATATGTGCATAATTATTTAAAGCTTTCTCTTTCACAAAATTCACTAGTCACCCTTTCCTTTTCTTTATTTTGCAAAAATTTTGTTGTGAATAATTAATGAGGATTTATGAATTCTCCCTAAATTACAACAAAATCTTTAAATAAATTTTTTTACCGCCACTAGACCTTTAGCCACCGTCGACCAAGTTACGGCCACCATTGCTAGAGCTCTGGCCTCTGGTGGGGGTGATAGCCGACAAAGGTGGCTTTGAAAGAAAATGAAGGGCAATATATATAATGTGGTAAAATTAAAATCTCAAATTGGGTCCATGATCCAATTAAGGATTTGTTGAATTTATCAACCTGATCTAATATTTTCCATTTAAGGTGGCTTTAAATGATATTTTCCCTGCCCTTTCTTCGTTTTTTTCTTGAATACATGCCAATCAGATTCAGCACCTTATCCTACTTTCTAGTGGAGGCAGACAAGAGTGAAAAGACTTGACAAACGAAGTGAGCATTAAAGCTTCTTTAAATTACAGACAAAGATTTTTGCATGTCCACGCCCTGTCCAACTCACCCCTTCCTTTTTACTATAAAAGGAAACTTTAAATACAATAATATCTGTTCTAATTTATCGTACAGGAATTTATTTTCTCATTAGTTTTACTGTTGTACTAAAAAAAATGTCACATAACAAAGTTGGATGAAACTTTTGAAAGTAAATTCATTTTCCACCTATAAAGTATCCAACACCAATCATTCAAGGCTTATCATCAATCACCAAAAGAAAAAGAAAAAAAAACACGCGCGCACACAGTGCAAAAGATTATTTTGCCTCTCCTTCCCTCTCAGCTCTCTGATTTGGTTCCTCAGAAACAGAAGGAGTGAGACATGGGAGTTCAAAGCTGGAACAAGATATTACTAATGACATGTGTAATATCACTGCTTGTTGATCCAATCTTCTTTTACATCCCACAGATTCATGCCAACCGAAAATGCCTTGTTTTGGACAGACCGCTAAAGATTATAACTTGTGCTCTTCGCACTTTCCTGGATCTTTTCTACTTCATTCTCCATGTCATGCTTCAGTTTCGAGCTGGTTTTATCGCCCCTTCTAGTCGAGTATTTGGTCGTGGTGAGCTCATTCTTGATCCTGAGGCTGTCGTAAAAAGATACTTATCATCCAAATTCATCATTGACCTCGTATCCATTATTCCACTTCCTCAGGTATCTCCCTCATCTTCTACTCATTCTCAATTACTTTCGGTTATGAGTCCCACACAGGCGAGGCTCACAAGTAAATATCAGTTATAAATTCAAGGCTTTTTATCCTAGCTAAATAGATTAGTCTTTTGTGATTTTTGTGATTGAGCTCTCTCTTTATGCTTACGTACTCATTGAGCCTTTCATTGTGAGGCTCATAAATAGGAGTGTAGTACATTTTATTTCAATTAAGATATTTGGTGAAAATATAGATTTAAGTTTTCAAATAATCTCAAACATTAATCTCTTTCCTACTTAATACCAGGGTAGAAATTAAAATGAAGGCATTTAAATTTTCTGTGATTATTTTGCTGTACAATACAAAATTTGCTGTGGATTAATATTCAATAACAGTTCTGATTTATTTATTTTTTAATTTAATCAGGTGTTTGTTTTAGTTCCATTAATAATGGAAAAGGAATATTTGAAGTATATAGTATTAGCTCAGTATGTGCCAAGAATTGTTCGGATGTATCCATTCTTCAGAGAAGTAACTAGAACTGAGAAAGCATGGGCTACTGCTGCTTATAATCTCCTTCTCTATATGCTTGCAAGCCATGTAAAATGATTTTTATTATATTGCTTATGAAGAACCAAACCTTATCTGTGTTATTAGATATTAATTTCTAGAGGGTTATTTGATATATATCAGATGGTTGGCTCAGTGTGGTACCTACTTTCAGTAGAATCAGAGATTCGATGTTGGAATCAAGAATTGAAGAATGCTAATCTCTCTGCTGCAACTAAATACTTGAGCTGTAGACACCAGAATTCGACTGTCTTGTCACTTCTCAAAAGTTCTTGCCCCTTGAAAAATCCTGATGAGATTGACGACCCAGCAGCAGTCTTCAATTTCGGAATATTTATCGATGCTCTCAGATCTCGTGTGGTGGAATCAACAACGAATTTCCGTCAGAAGATCTTCTACTGCTTTTGGTGGGGTTTGCGCAATGTGAGGTTGGTGAATATATAGTCTTGTTTAATATGTTCTTCCCCTTCTAAGTTTTGTTAGAATTATTAATGATTGACTATTATATATATTCTGCAGTTCTCTGGGGCAAGACCTCAAGACTAGTACATTTATTGAGGAAATACTCTTCACTGTCTTCATTGCCATCTTCGGCTTGATTTTATTCGCGTTGCTCATTTGAAACGTCCAGGTAAATATGGTATTTGCTAGTTTCTTCGATTACATCACAGAAAAGACTTGTGCATTTGAAGTGATAAATATGGTAATGAATGTTTAATATATAAATCTGAGAATGAATGAATATTATTGAGTTGTGTTGAATACTATATTACAGAGATATCTACAATCCATGCAATCTACAGCAGTTAGAGCAGAAGAAATGAGATTGAAAATACAGAGTATAGAGAAGTGGATGTCCCGGAGCATGCTACCTGTAAGCTTGAGGGAAAGGATCATGCAGTATGAACATTGCAAATGGGAACAACATGAGGGTGTGGATGAGGAAACATTAATCAGCAATCTTCCTAAACATCTTAGAAGGGATGTAAAGCGTCACCTTTGCCTGGGTTTACTTATCAGAGTGAGTATATATCCTCTTTAAGTGTGTTTATGTCTCTTTAAGAATTTTTCTGTGTCTTTATTGATTTTCTCAAACATTTTGATTACGATTGCTTCATGTAAGGTGCCAGTGTTTGAGAGAATGGATGGGCGGTTGATCGATGCACTTTGTGATAGGATGAAGCCAGTGCTGTATACAGAGGAAAGCTACATTGTTCAAGAAGGAGATGCAGTTGATGAAATGCTATTCATTATGAGAGGAAAACTTAATTCAATGACAACAAATGGTGGAAGAACTGGTTTTTTCAACTCCTGGCTTATCAAGGAAGGTGACTTCTGCGGAGATGAGCTGTTAACATGGGCCTTTGACCCCAACTCTTGCTCAAGTCCTCCCGTTTCAACCAGAACTGTACAATCTATAACAGAAGTTGAAGCCTACGCTCTCATGGCTTACGACTTGAAGCTCGTTATCCAAAATCAATGCGTTATTAACAAACACATGGAGCACACTTTAAGGTACGTACGTAAGGGCCATGCATGCATGCACGCACGTCATCAAGTTTCTACTCGTTTAATTATATGTTAGGTTTAAATCCAAACCTAGTTTACATTAAGTTGATAAGATATATATATATATATATATATATATATTATATAGTTCACTGTTTTTTTGTCTCTGCAGGTTCTATTCCCTGCAATGGAGGACATGGGCTGCCTGTTTCATACAAGCAGCTTGGCGTCGCCATGTGAGGAGGAAGATGAAGAAATCAGAAGCTTTTGCAGATGATGAACAATGCGCTGTGAAGAAGCCCAGATAATGATGAGCAATATACCTGCGAAATAATTTAGGAATGCAATACTTATAAACTAGTATCATATCTAATGCTGGCAAGTTTTAATTACTTGACAAAAGTATTCAACTTAAAAGATTGGGCACATTATTAGAGAGATTTGGTTTTGAAGGATTGAAATATAATTAATATACATAATAATGCATATTGAGAAGTGAATCAACATAGAAATTGATTTGTGACACTATAAAGCGTACTTCTTCCGTTTCAAATGTAAGGCATGCTTTATAAAATCCTGTATTTTAAATATATAATGCATTTCACAAATTTCTAAAAGAAATTAATAATTTTTTTTACCTAAAATGTCCTTAGGAGTATATTAACATCACTTACCTCCTTCTAACAAATAATTAATAATATTGATTTAGTATTAAAAAAGATTAACAATAAAAATTAAATTTTAATTAATTACTTAGCTATTATTTTTGGTTTGTTTGCGTGTTTTAGATAAAAATAGTAATACTTTATATATTTAAAAAGTAGTAGTTAGGTTTGAAACTAGTTATCCTTTGTATAAATCATAAAGGATGAGCATGAAGCTGTGTCCGATTATTAATTGCTTTAATTTTCTCTATTTGTCATTTTTCCTAATTAATATCCCATCTTTTCCTTTTTAAATTACCATGAGCCAATCAGATTTAATACCTTACCCAACCTTCTTCTAATGGAGGCAGACAAGAGAGAAAAGACTCTGACAAACAAAGCGAGCATTGCTTCTTTAGATTAAAGACAAAGATTTTTTTCATGTTTACGTTCAACTCATTGTGGTCACCACCATCCAATCACGTACTAATCTAATCAAAATAGGGATACTTTTATTAAAGTTCAATCATGTAGCTATGGAGATCAAACTAATCAAGTAATTAACAAAAGAAATATACATAATTAACAAAATTGGATGAAATTTTTTAATGTATCCAAAATCAATCATTCAAGGCTCAATCATCAGTCATCAATAATCAAACATTAAAAAACAGAGAGAAGGGGGGTGAAAAATAATTAATTAAAAGGGGAAATTTATTTCACAAATATATGCCATTTGCTTAAGGTAAAGGGCTTTGTGTAAAGGTTGTTAGAGGTGAATTTTGGTAGGGGGTCTCACATTCACATGGACATTGACACTGATATTAATGTAACGGATCTACCTGTTTTCTATTTCTGTGATTCGTAAAGGCTCACTTCAATGAATGAATTTTCCTCCTAGACTGTTGCGTGGACTCTGTTTTCTAGTCTTTCTTGCAACAGCAAAACGGCTATCACATTCACATATCCTCTCTCTCTGCTCTTCAAAGCTCAGCCTCAGACATCTCTGAACGCTTCTCCTCCTATTTTCCCTTCAATTTGCTCTGTGCTTTCCCTCTGGTTTGGTTCCCGAGAAAGGGAAGAAAAAATGACAAGGGCCTTGGGAAAGAAAGCCCTTTAGGCTGTTTGAACAATCTACACATGTTCGTGGTTGGTGTTCCCTTTTCCTTCAACTTCTTGCAAGTGTTTTCTTTTTTATTTTCATCTTGGTTTACCCAATAAAAAGCTGAAAATATGTGGAACAAAGTTTTCAAATTTCTGTACTTTCTTAGAAGCCAGATACAAATCCATGTATATAGCCTTCGACTGTGAGATTAGCTGTTATCTTCTATTATCTTATCTTCTGTAGTGATCATACACGCATGTTTGGTAAGAGGTACTTCCATGAATTTCTAATTGATGTGAAAATGCCCCAGTCAAATCTTAGGATGGAAGTTTCTTGCTTGTTCATATTCACTTGTATTTTACTGGTTGATACCGGTTGAGACATCATGATTCATGTTCTCTTCATCTTGGTCTCTTCTATATCAGTGAATAGTTCTACTTAGTTTTGAATCTTTCTCCATCCTTCTTTTTCTCTGGCGTGTCTCATTTAACGAGTACTTGACTGACTTCATTGACTTAGTGGTTAAGTTGCGCAACTGTTACTGTGACTTTAACTTAATATATTTTTTTCAACATTGTATCTTTTTCTTTAGTCAATTTCGTGTGCCATACTCTGAATCGAAGTCGGATTTTGCAGGCCTGACCAGAGTCTTGTTCTATACTCAATAAATTGCTTCTCTTTCTAAAGCTTAAATTTTCTCTCTGGCGGAATAAGAAGGCTAATCATGGATGCCAAGGGACGAAAAGTTGTGAGGTTAGTTTGTTAATCATGGTTTTAACCATTTTTATCCCGCATATTACTACATATTTCTGTTACTTCCGTTTTCTTTTGGTATTTTTTGACCTGAATATTTCTGTTTCTTTTGGAAAATTCCACCTAAGGATCCAAGCTTTGTAAAAATAGCATTGACGTACCTTGAAGTAGGCTCAGATGCTTCTTAGAATTACTAATTCAGAACATCTTTTTAACATTGAGAAGACTGAATTGTAACTTGAACACGAGAAGTAACTTTGAAAGGAACTTCTCGTAACTTTGATTCTTCAGAGGAACTTTTATAGATGTTTCTCTTCAAGTAGAGAAGCTTGACACCAAATAGAGCAATTTTCTCCCTCACTTTGGTTCCAGTACAAAATATCGTATTCCAAGTTGGGTTATTATTAGCGTTTGATTATGTAACAAGAAAACTAGCTGTTGACTTAGAATAAGTCTAAATAAAAGATAAGTGGACATAAAAACATGAAGAGACATGAAACACCAGTCTACTTACCTTTCATAAATTGGGTCTACCGACAGTATTCTTTCCTAGGACTATGATTTTTCTTTTGGGGGCTGGTCTTCTACATTTCTTTTCTGTCAAAGATTGAAACTTGATGTCACATTGTTGTGAACAAGATGATGCTGACATATTGTTGGTACTTGCTATTTAAGCTACTTACTATGTTTACATTTCTTTCTAGGTTTAAGTACTGGAGTTCAGAATCATCTTTCAGTGTTGAGAAAACAAATTATGCTGATGATGGATATCCTCAGAGAAAAGTTAGACTAAGAGCAAGAGCTGTGTTTAAGAATATTAGAAGAAGAATCCAGAGAAGGCTTGAGAAGATTAAAACCTTGAGAAAACCTGTAAATGTGCATCCAGTAAGTGATGCGACGACCAAGAAACCGGCTTCGGAGAGGAAGATTCTTGATCCACAAGGGTCTTTCCTTCAGAAATGGAACAAAATATTTGTGATCACATGTGTACTGGCAGTATCTGTGGATCCTCTGTTCTTTTACATCCCAGTTATTGATAACAACAGAAAATGCCTTGATTTGAATAAACCATTGCAGATTACTGCCAATGTTCTTCGTATCTTCTTTGACCTTTTCTACATTCTCCACATAACATTTCAGTTTCGAACGGGTTTTATCGCCCCTTCTTCTCGAGTATTTGGTAGGGGTGAGCTCATTGATGATCCTAAGGCTATTGCAAAACGATACTTATCTTCATACTTTATCATTGACATCCTCTCAATTATTCCAGTTCCACAGGTATCTCCTTCTTCTACTGTAAATTATGAGCCACTTGACCCTTTAACATGTGTAACTTGTTTCATACAATGAGTTTAGTGGATTCAAAGCCATGAAAATAATAAAGACAAAAACATATTCCCCTATCTTTGTCAAGTATGTTCATACTCATCATTGACAGAATTTGCCGTTGTTTTATTTCTTATTCAGGTGGTTGTTTTAGCAATGAGACATTCAGTTCCATCTGAAGAAAAGGACTGGTTATATTATGCAATATTAATCCAATATGTCCCTAGATTTCTTCGGATCTATCCATTATTCACAGAAGTAACTAGAACTTCTGGCATACTGACTGAGACAGCATGGGCTGGCGCTGCTTATAATCTCTTCCTCTATATGCTAGCAAGTCATGTAAGCTGATTTTACTGATTATGCAAAAAAAAAGCTTTTCTATAATACTAGATATCATACTAGATTCCTTGATCACCGTGTAAATGTCGCGTACCAGGTGGCTGGAGCTTTCTGGTACCTGTTTTCAGTAGAATCAGAGCTTCGGTGCTGGCACAGAGAATTGAAGAATGCTAATTTGCCTATATACATGAGCTGTCCATACCAGAATCCGAATGTCAGAACACTTCTCAATAATTCTTGTCCCTTCAAGGATCCTGACGAAATTGACAACTCTAAAGTCTTCAATTTTGGAATATATACTGATGCTTTAAAGTCTCATGTGGTGGAAACAACAATGGATTTTCCTCAAAAGATCTTCTTCTGCTTTTGGTGGGGTTTGCGCAATGTAAGGTTGTTCAATAATCTTATGTTCTTGTTCCCATGCAAGGCCCACATTTATAAACTCCTGAAGTGATCTGTACACTTTGTTTCTGGCCTCTTTTAAGTTTTTATGGATTCATTTATGTGAAGGAAAGAACATGCTAAAAGTTCAACATTTTTGTCCTATGTCCTGCAGTTCTCTGGGACAAAATCTCAAGACAAGTACATACGTCGGGGAGATCATCTTTGCTTGCTTCATCGCAATCTTTGGGCTGGTTTTGTTCTCATTACTCATTGGAAACATGCAGGTGGTTATTTATTAGATTATAAGGTCATGTTCTTCAGCACCATCCAATAGACTGACCTGAACCACTAAGTAAAAATCTGTTGATTCCATATAATCCATTGGGAACCAAGTAGTCATCATTTTGAAAGCGAAATTCCTCAATTTGTGACTTATTCGGTTGTGTTAAATATGATTACAGAAATATCTACAATCTGTAACTGTTAGAGTTGAAGAAATGAGAATCAAGAGGCGGGATGCAGAGCGGTGGATGTCCCACCGTATGCTACCTGAGCACTTGAGGGAAAGAATCAGACGTTATGAGCATTACAAATGGCAAGAAAACAGGGGTGTGGATGAGGAAACATTAATCCACAATCTTCCTAAAGATCTCAGAAGAGACATAAAGCGTCACCTTTGCTTGGATTTACTTAGAAAAGTGACTATCATCTTCAACCATCTCTTCATTCATGTGCTTCATAACTGTGTTTAACATTTGAACATGTTTATGAATATTTCAGGTTCCAATGTTTGAGAAAATGGACGAGCAGTTGTTGGATGCACTTAGTGATAGGCTGAAGCCAGTACTTTATACAGAGAAGAGCCACATCATTAGGGAAGGAGATCCAGTGGATCAAATGCTGTTTATTATGAGAGGAAACCTTTCTACAATGACAACAAATGGTGGAAGAACTGGTTTTTTCAACTCTTTCGTGATCAAGGCGGGTGATTTCTGTGGAGAGGAGCTTCTAACATGGGCCTTGGACCCCAACTCATCCTCAAATCTTCCCATTTCAACCAGAACAGTGGAATCTATATCAGAAGTTGAGGCCTTTGCTCTCATGGCTAATGACTTGAAGCTCGTTGCTTCCCAATTTCGACGCCTTCACAACAAACACATCCAGCACACTTTCAGGTAAGGCCTATGTCATCACATTTCTACTTGCTGCTATCTCCTTCTTTACGGAATAGTGCTGCTCAGAAATCATATAGAACCGTAAAGTTCTCTTCTTAATATCAGCCTTAAAGTGCGTCAAAAATTGAAGTTGACTGCTTTTTGTCTGTGAAGGTACTATTCCTTGCAATGGAGGACATGGGCTGCCTGTTTCATACAAGTAGCATGGCGTCGCCACTGTAAAAGGAAGATTGAGAAAGCTTTACGTGAAGCAGAAGATAGGCTACAAGATGCTTTGGCAAAGGAGGAAGGTTCTTCTGTAAGTTTTGGTGCCACCATATATGCATCAAGGTTTGCTGCCAATGCGTTACGCAGCCTTAGGAAAAATAGGGACCGAAAAAACAACAGAATGTCTCAGAGATTGCTGCCTCTGCTGCCTCAGAAGCCAACTGAGCCTGATTTCACTACACAATCTTTAGGAGAATCTTAGTTTGGGGTGATTACAATGTTCAGGCCAAAATACATAAAAACAAGTGATTATAATGTGAGTTTTACTTTCGAGAGAAAGTCAATTAACCTGCAGATAATCGGGCATGCACTCAACAATATTTGTGTATATGTGTGTTGTGGCTTGCAAGTGTTGTTGAAGTATGTGAAAATGTGATGCCAAACGGAGAAAAGTTGTATGAGAATGTGTTGATGGTTTGCTTTCCAATACTTTTCTTGAAGTCCAATTTTTTGTTGGCAAGAGCATAGAGATTGATACAAAAGTAAAGTGTTCATGAGATCTTTCTTTCTTGAAATTGCCCACAAGAAGTGAAAATAAAGGCTTTTTTTTCCAGCCATCGTTTCAGAAACTTTTCTTATGCATGTGTTACTGGTTAAGTAAAATTATGTAATTTATTTAGTAGTTTTTTTTTACTAATTTATTTAGTATTTGATAGCATATGATAGTAATGTCAAAACAGAACACGGATACTGATACATGTAGAAAATTTCGCGATGATAAGTCATTCGGCAGAAGCAAGCAACTGGACAACACAGGTACCGTTGACCAGGCAAGTTACATGGAGCATTTATTTTATTTAGAGTAAATTATTTGTAGCAAGCTTGTGGCTCCATGTCATCGACGACACTGGATTCAAAATCCACCCGGCACAACCCTGCACAACCAAAACAAAAAAGTTGTTATTATCTTCCAAGCTGCTGTGTAACGCGCGCGCGCAATGCAAATAACGCATGGTTTAATTGTAGAAATATGATAGGAAAAGAAAGGCTTACGTACTTGGAGCAATCAGTGTTCTTAGTAATGGCGGGAAGAGTGAAAGAGAGGCCACACAGTTTAGGAATCGAAGGGATGCGATTAGGATCGTATGTGCCAACTGCGGACAGTTCTTGTTTGATGCAGTTGCATGCCTGAATCCTGTCTTGTTTACTCCGTGACTGGTCGTTAATGTTCTTTACGCCATTGCAGCAAACTTGAGAAGGCTTAGGTTCGGATCCCACCAAGTATCGGCGACAAGGAGTTATCTCCCGAATAATTCCGTTGCATGAAACTGCCTTCAGTAGCACATGATCATGATCCCTCGGTGGCGACACATGATCCTGAGCTTCACAGCTTGAAATCAGCACAACAATGGCCGCCACAATGGCTGCCAAGCGAAACATGGAAGGAGCTCCAGCCATTTTCATTCAAAGTAAGTTGAAGAAACCACTGCGCGTTTTTGAGCGAATTAATTAATGAGTTCGCTGCTTGATGATTTTAGGTATTGTGGAAGCGAAATATATATAAATAGGAGGAGAGAGAGATTGGTGAGAGTGTGAATTGAAATTGAGGAATTGTAACGGCCTCATTTCGGAGTGGTGTGTTTGTGTGAAAAGTTCAGTGACTTGCTCCTACCAAACTCAACTAAAACAAGTTTTACGTGACACAGCAAGAGAGCCTTAGACGTATATGGGAGCTGCGCATGATTTACCAAAGAGGATGTGCCCTCAGACCACTTTTTATCTTCTTATCTGAGGGCTTGTGTTTTCTCCCCTTTGGTTTGTTTTGTTAGTTTATCATAGGTTTATTGTTCTTTATATATACTGGTGAGTGTAGTAAGTTTTTAATATTAATAAAATTGACTTGTTTAGTTAAAATAAAAATAATTTTGTTTCTCATCTTATCTTTTAGTAATTTAAATTTTAATATTTTTATTTTAAAATAATGGCGAAATAAATTAATGTTTCAATTGTCAACTGTATATAATTTAAGTTTTCGAAAAAGAAAATGAAACTCATCCAAAGCAGTATGCTTTTGTAAGTGTGATTCAGAAAGCAAGAATAAGCGGAAGCCGGAGTTGCTCAATTGCGACAAAGAGTTATGTCTTAAAAGGGAGGAAGAAAACATGAATTGCTAGGCCATGGAAAAAAGTGAAGTAAAAATTTTCAAAAGATTTTGTTTTAAAGAGCATGAGGAATTGCCTATTGAAGTACACTACGATCAAGGTTAGGCTGCGCTTATCTGGCAGAACACCTCAGACTCAGAGCGAACTAAGAGGCGCCCGATTAAAGTGAATCCCAGTTATTCCCCCAAAGATTATTTATAGAAATTAATCTAATAATGAGTATTTGAGATTTAATCCTAGATAGATTAGTTTCTTTTATATATTGGGTGTATAGCTCTCTTATACCCAGAAAAAAAAATTTAAAGACGTACGCGCATATTGGACATGTATATCATTGGGCCTTCCAAGAATGTGTGGGGCATTTTTAGGTTGGAGAAAGAAAAATTTTGTTATGTCTTAGATCATGAGTCTAATTTTTTTTTTTTAAATTTTTGTAACAAAAAAAGAAGGTTCAGTAAAATCAACACATGACGATGAGCTTTTCTGACGAGTTAATGAGGCGGTAAAGCGCAAGCAAAAATTATTAAACAACTACAGCCAAAGTACATAGAGGCATATAACTAGAGTTGATAACGTGGGGAAAATAGGGAATAATTTATCTACAGAACCAAAAAAAAAAAAAAAAATCTCTTTCCCATTTGGGAACTGAAAGGGTAGTGTTCGAAGACATGAGAAATACTACGTGTTGATCTGTACAGATTTATGTCTCAGCAAAGTCCTAGCATGTATTTACTTTCGAGATTCAGACCTGGCTTCATTACCTCGTTTCATGTACAAAGACCCTACAGCTGGAACTTCAGCACGGGAAGGCACTGTTGCAGAAAGAGGCTGGAAATTCGTATTTCCGACGAACCAGTAGAGAGCCCATTTCAAATTGCAGAGAGTGTACTTGAGAGCTTTAGTCCAACTCTCTTGTTTATTGAAGCTTTGAGTAATGGAGTAGTTTTCCACTTTGTCATTTTCAATCCTACAAGTCACAAGCCCCATGGTATTTGTCATTCTAACCCAAAATAACTAATAATCCTAGTTCTGGGTTGTGTATAAGCTACTACTACACATGCAACAACAACAACTTTTGATTTGATTCACTAATTAGGTTCCCATGCAATCCATGAAAAGTTTAAAAAAGTAAAAAAAACAAAAAACAGAGGAGAGTAAGACTAAAGTTTTACGATTGGGATTCCTTCCTATTGAAGCTGTTTTTGGTAAAATGGCAGTTACCGAATTTGTCAATATCAATCCTACAAAATCAACAGCCTATGGTATTTGTCATTCCCAAAAAAAAAAGAAAAAGGGGAAAAATGGTAGTTACAGATTGTGCATAAGTTTTTTTTAAAAAAATAGAATAGAAATAAACCGCATTTATACACGCCCATTCATGCAACAAACATGACTTCTGATTTGGTTCACAAATCACGTTTCAGTGAAATCCATGAAAAGTAAACGGGGATTTGAAAGTATAAATAAGTTTTGCAAGAGGGGCAGGCATTCCAGTACCCATCAATTGATTTCTTGCAGCCTCTAATTTAAACTACAAGAACTTTCTATTGTGTCACAGCCAACTTTTTAGAAGTACATGAAAAAATGTAGGTTTGAACTTAAAAGCTCTTATTTACTGCCTACACTCGTTACCACTTTCCACACCTAGTAGATCTCTCAACTAAGAATTCACAAGAGCAAATAAATGTTCAATTTAAAACATAACCATAATAAAGCCTGCAATCAGAAGAGAGAATAATGCAACAGAATACGCTATATGCAGGTTTCAGTTTCCTAGTTTCTTCCACTATTTTCTGAAGAAAAACGATGGGGGAAAGAGTCGCCGGAAGTTGGGATAATCCAGCATTAGTTCAATTGATGTACTTTAAGAAAGTACATCAAGCTATGACTATATTTAAATAACGTTCTCAAGCTCCTCAGCCATTCTTGGAGTTTGAGCACTTCCTCTAAGATAAGCACAAAGTAAAACTAAAACAGTCCATTCTTTCATCGACTTCATCCATGTACATAGCAGAAGGGCCCAAAATGCATCTAAAACGCTCAGAGTTGCTTAATTCACAATTCACCATGATATGTGACAAAAGTAAATCTACAAAGTATGCCAGGTGACATATATCTTTTTCTGGTTGGGGCTGGGCGGGGTGGGGAGGGGGCGAGGGGAATTGTGCATAATGAGAAGGGAAAAAGGGTTTGTTGCTTTGTGAGGAGAGAAGGCTTCTTATTTGTTCCATCTATTGCCAATGTATATTTTGTAATTGAGTATAAACACAGGTTCGGCAGTTAAACTCAAGATGCGTGATATCTTTCAATTTATTTATAGATTTAATATTCCAGGACACATTTAAGATAGGGGTGTCCATTTTGTCCCATCCCGAGGTGTCCCGACCCGGTCCCGATGATTTCGGGACGGGTCCGTCCCGTCCCGAAAGGGACCGGTCCGGGACACTACCGGGACGGGACAAAAGGAGGTCCAGGACGGGACGGGTCTCGGCCCGTCCCTCGGGAATCCCGTCCCGTCCCGAAGTATTTTTTTTTTTTAAATATTACATTATCCTATCTTTCTCACTCTTATATAGATATTTTTATTCTTATACAGATATTTTTATATTGATATTTTTATTCTTTCTTACTATTATTTTTTTTTCTTATATGGGTAAGTTATTATTTTCTATTAGGGAAGAATGTTGGTATTTAGAGGAAGTTGCTATGGCATTTTATATGGAATAATTTATCGAGATAATTTTATTATAATATTTTTTTAAAAAAAAAAATAAATCGGGAATTCCCGTCCCGTCCAGGTTCCATCGGGACCGGGACAAATTCGGGACGGGACGGGACACGGGACGCATTTTGCGTCCCGTGTACTGTATAGGGACGGGACACGGGACGGGGTTGTCCCGGTCCCGACCCGTCCCGTGAGCACCTCTAATTTAAGATCCTGTGCAGATATAAGATCCATTGCCACTGCAGCATATTATAGAACTTACTTATAAGGCAATTTGAAACACTTATCAGGTGGGATGTTATTCTCCTTATCCTTGGAATTGGCAAACTCTGCAAATTCCTTGAGGCATACCAAAAACAAAGTCATTGCTTTGTCATAGCGAGTGCTCCAAAACAAGTTGACTGGACCAAACCTGAAAAATCCTGACATTCATTTATAATGATCCAGTGGACAAGTGTAAGAACAAACCAAAAGCTAATATTTCATCAAATTACACCGTTGATAAGCCTTCCTCTGTAAATTTTGTTCATAGCTTTTCGTATTAATGTAACATATACCAACTACAATCTCAGCACACCTTTATAATCTGAGAGAAGGCCAAAGCTCGACCAAAAATATAATAGAAATGACATTTCAAAAGCTCAAAGAGGTTTTCAAAATGTTTAAATAAAAAATAAACAATAATAGCAGCATAAAGAATACTCACAGCTCAAAAGTGCTATTGTTGCTGTCCATGATGCGAGGGTAGCTACCCATAGGAATTATTTTTACTTTAGATCTAAGGATTACATAATTAAGGATGTGTCACAAGTCATTTGCAATAGATCATATGCAAAATGCAAAAGGACAATAATATGAAAATGGAAGCTAGTTGCATAAAAGCAAGTAGACATATATATAAGTAAAGAAAGAAATATGACGTAATACATCATTGTAAAGTAAATTGGATTAGCAACCAGATTCTCTTTCACCAAAGAAAAATATCTAATGGATTCTAGAACACTACGAAGTTGAACTAGACATATATATAAACAAAGTAAGATGACGTAGTAGTACGTTTAAGTTAGAGTGTATAGCAATAGCAAACTTTGGCTTGATTGCCAGACAAGAATATAAGTAATTATTGAGATCCCAAGCATCAGCAAGCCCATCACTAAATCTGAACTCTTTTTGATAAAATATGGGAACCGTGTTCAGTAGTTATGAATGGCTTTTATATGAAGGTGCAAAAGAAGTAAATCAAAATAAAAATAGTAGTATAAATGATCCCATTTTCTTAATGCAAAAAGATACTGAAACTTTGGCCTGAAATACTGGCACATTGTATGAAGGAGAAGGCAAGCTTGGCCCCAAGCAGCATTTATCTCATCCCACTCAACCTGTAGATGGTTATTCACCAATTATCCAAAATGCTTTGAGTTCACATGCAACAAACCAGTGATAAATATTAAGTTCAAGATAATGTGGAAGAAAAGAACATGCCAAACATCTTACAGGAACTTTAGGGAGTCTTCCAAGTCGGAAATTGTTGATTGTTCCGAACTCTCCATCATGTGAAATGGGGAAGGCATCATTTAGCACATTAGTTCGCTTCAACAATTCTAAATGTGCTTGTGAAACTTCAATCTTAGCCAAAATTGCATCTCTCTCCTCCTGTTAATCAAAGTATTTTAATTGGAGTTGGAAGTTATTAAAAGGGGCAAAAAAAGGAAGGTTTTCTACAACTTTCTCAAAATTAGTCAAAAATAATTTTTCATTCAAACTGATGAGAAACCAACAAAAACTTTCAAGATTAAATTTTCCTTAGAAGAGTATGTTGATAGAGATACTACACCAAAAGATAATAATAATCAACCACAAACCTGATGAGAAATTAATTGAAACTGAAAATTATTGAATTCGTGCCAATACCTGTTACAGATTAAAATATGTGAAATAAGTAATGATATTAAGGGTCCACAAACACTAGGAAGGAACAAATAATACAACCCTATATCCATAAAACAATAGTGATAAAGGAAAATCTGAACATTTTTGGATATGACAAGTTTGATTGGGAAAAGTCATATACAAAAGGTAAAGACAGTAAATATACCGCTCTTCCAATTCTTTGAAGCGGCTTGATTTTAACTCTAGCTCCTTGAGTTCAGCATTTACTTCAGCGTTTTGCCTTTCTGTTTCTTCAATTGCTGCTTCAACCCTTCTTTCTTCTTCCTCAATCTTTAATAGAACATGAATAAAATCAATTATTTTATTTGTTTTGAGAGGACTGCTTGTCCTCAATTTTCTTTTATCGTTCTTCTCTTCATTAAATTACTTTTTCTAAGAAAACAATTTAGATCCCCATATCAAACCGATGCTAAGCAACCAAGAAAAATAAATGTTTCCAAAATAACCATTCACATCACATATAGTGGAAATAGTAAACCAGTAAGCACCTTTAATTTCTCCTTTAGAAAATCACCTTCACTAAGCACATCTCCATCCTCCCCTTCCAAGCGTTTAAGACAGGCTTCATATGCTTCAATGTCCCTGTTTACATCTTCAACCTCCTTATCAAGCTTATCTAATAATACCCTCATGCACTCAAGGCATAAAGGTTGTTCAACCTAAAAATGCATGTAGATTCGCATAAATAATGAGCCAACTGCCGGAAAGTTATATGGGTATAGAAACAAATTAGAGATTCCATTTATGTAAACCTGTGTCTGTGTGGTGGCAATCTCAAAAGCACGTTTCAGCACAGTAATAGTGGAGTTAAACCCAGAGTTGTGAGGCTGTAAATGACCATTTGGATCAGCTCCAGGAGATGCGTGGTTTCCAGTCCCATCAGAAGTGGATTCAGACTTGTGAACAACCACAAATGACTCTTCCATTGCCTTTCCACGTTGGCCTGTATCTGGCTTAACAGTAGCACCGCAAGATGGAGGATTTCCTTGAGCCAGAGGTCGTTGCTTTGGCAAGACAACATAAGAATTGTCCATTCTAGTCGTACTTAGCACACTGTTAGCCCCATCGATGGAAGATCCTTGCATTCCTGCATGTGCATCAGCTCTTCATTATAATAAATCACGACAATCCTCTCATACAACACTAAATAATCGTCAACTCACTCAGCGGGTAAAGTCCTTTGCACTTCACTAGGGTAGAAAGGGTTCAACATAAAATAAACGCTTCGCTTCGGTTGCATAATCAAGAAAAATCATAAATACCCACCAAATTTGTTTAAATTAATCGACACACATTATTACAGTGCAGAAAAGCGAACCACACGTAGTGCCCTCTGTATGAACAATTTTCAAGATATGTAAAACAGCGCAACAAATTTACTAAACTGATTCAATTCTGGCAAGCATTGCAAATTATGGACAGAAATTCTCCCTCGTCATAAACCAGTACTCCGCAATGGCATAATGCAAACCTGGTCACGAGAAATATCCTTACAAGAAATGATATCCTGAATACAGTCTAATCTCATTAAACGGCATAAATAATAAAATTCAGAGATCCGCCCTAATGCAACAGCAACGTCCCCAATGAAATGAAAACATAATAAGAAGTACGGAAACACAAAACAACCGATTCAAATAAAACCATATCAAATACGAAGGCAAAGAAAGAAAACCCTAGCTGACCAGAGCGAGAGGGGTCGTTGAAGAACTTTTCAGCATAAGAATCGACACCGACGATGCAGAGGGAGTTGTGGCAGTTCTGACAAACCCATCGAGGGAGGTTCGGATCCGCCGGAAAGGTCCGACTCTTATCAGCCATTACCTCCTTCGCCTTGATTATGATTTCTACGTTCAGAGATGAGGCTATGGCCTTTGCTTCATGGAGTTAACCAACTAACGCAGTTCACCAAAGTGTTGTCCCAAGCTCCTGGTCCTGGCTGACAGAAAAACGGAATCTCACTGGATTCGGCGGAAAAATAACGAAATCAGAGCCGTACTAATATTTTGGGGGAAGTAACACTTTAGAACCAATACATTGATCTAACTTCAATTTAACGCCAAAAAGTTTTAAAATTTCAATAGAAGACCAAAATTTCTTAAAAATCATATAAAATTACTTAATTACCTTTTACCCCTAAAACATTTCATATTAAAATCCAAAAGATCAGTTGTAAGTTACGCTGGCGGTTTTAAATATAAAGCATCTTTACCTAAAAAATTATGAGTATCATGATTATCATTATCACTTCAAATGTATATAAATTCGAATGGAGATGTGTATTATCTTAAAATATAAATTTTCTAAATTTTTATACATAAATTAATAAATTTAATTATTATATCATAATTTCTTTTACATTTTAAAATTTGTCCTTAATTTATTTATATTTAATAAAAAATGAAGAACGCCTATAAGGGCTACATTAAAATTATAAATAAGGTTATTATTAAAAAAATATCAATAAATGATGCATTCAACTATAAAATGAAGTAACAAGTTTCTTTAAAAAGGCTTATAAATATATTAACCAAAGGTTTGTGGCTAAAATATGGGGTACTAGTTGCATTCCAACAGACATATTTAGTAGAATATTATAAATATGAATTGAGGCTATTTTTTTATTACATTAATATATTATATTATCTAGGGGTGTCTAAAATTGTCCCGTCCCGGTCCCGATAATTTCGGGACGGGTCCGTCCCGTCCTGAAAAGGACCTAGTCGGGACACTATCGGGACGGGACGGGTCTCGACCCATCCCTAGGGAATCCCGTTCAGTCCCGAACTAATTTTTTTTAAAAAAAATATTACATTATCCTATCTTTCCCACTCTTATATAGATATTTTTATTCTTATACAGATATTTTTATATTGATATTTTTATTCTTTCTTACTATTATTTTTTTTCCTTATATGGGTAAGTTATTATTTTATATTAGGGAAAAATATTGGTATTTAGAGGAAGCTGCTGTGTCATTTTATATGGAATAATTTATTGAGATAATTTTATTATAATATTTTTTTAAAAAAAATAAAATCAAAAATTCCCATCCCGGTCCCGACGGGACGGGACGGGGTTGTCCCGGTCCCGACCCGTCCCGTGAACAGCCCTAATACTACCTTCGTTCCTAATTATAAAATATATTTAATTAATTTTAGTATCTTAAAAAATTTAGATAAATTAATTATAATGATTATATGTTAATTTTTTTAAAATATCTCTTTAATCATATGTATTTAAATTACTTTTAATAGATACCTTCTTAATATATATACAATCATATATTGGGAAGAAAAGTATAATTTTAAAAAATAAAATAGATTGAGATCTTATATTTAAAAATAAATATAATACTCATTTAACTTTTATAATTAAAAATAAAAAGAATAGTTACTTATAAACACGTTAATGGGTTATAGTTAATAGAACATCAGTAATATGAATTGAGGTTAATATCTGAAGATTTTGTCATTTAGCATTTCAATGTCGTCCTACCTTACTATGGTGACAATTTTTTTTCAATATGGCACTTAAATATATTGAATCTCTCCAAAAAAAATTGCCCATTTTACGGAACCAGGCCAAGAATTCTTATTTTGCCATGTCGGTCAATTGCTTGAGAAATTTATACTAGCGTACAAAAGAATGCTATGTAACTAATTGTTACCAATTGGTAACTTTGAGAAATGTGTCTATCCTGATTACCTAATTTTCTGCCTAAAGCCATATAATTGGAACCTTAAAGAAACTATTACTTGTTTAATGGTGAAAGGGTATAGTTCTGTATAAAAATGTGATATGGGCATTAATCCTTCGAGACACCACATAAATGAATCAAAGGAGCTGCTGAGAGATTCTAATGGCAACTACTTCTCCGTCATTCCCAGCCTTCATAGCATGGTACTTCACATGAAGACCTGATTGCATCAGAACAAAATTATAAAAGATGATGAACAAAAGTATGAGAGAAGAATGTCTAATGGAATTGAATATTTTAAGATTTTCATATGGAGGTATAAGCAAGGAAGGCCAGCGAAATTGCTTGAGCAGTCTGGATAAGAAGAATGGGATTCTGAAGTTTGTTGGGATTCATTTCCCAAAAAAATAGAAATATTCTTACCTTCATTATCTTGTAAATTCGTGTTAACAGCAACCGCATGGGGAGCAATCTTGGCCTTCGGTTGCCAATCATTGTGTCTACCTATCCATGACGGGTAATCAAATACCGCTGCAATATAATAATGAAATTAGAACAGATTGTATTTATGCCTTAATGCCAATCCCAAAAGTAATTGAGCATGAAGCAAGTTGCTGAAATACCAATCGCCTGAAAGGCTGAAGCTACTTGAGCTTTTTTTCGTGGAAACAATTTTCTTATTACAACTGTTTAGTGGATCAATTAAATGAGTACCCGCTTTGTTTAAGATACAGAATTAAAATTTCGGATTAGTGGACTGGCGGTCGAATATATTAATAAAGAACAACTATGCCTCAATCATAAGAACGGAAGGTAAATTCACTGCGCAATTGTACTCACTAGGGAGCTATTCCTAAAAGTATCTCAGGATTTACCAGAAGTCGAAGAATCATTCAAGTGTGTGAAATCAAAAATGGCCCCAGCTGCTCCATCTGCTTGCTTTTTGATATCATGTGATCCTATTAGCTGGTATTCCCAGCTCCCATTTTGGTAGCCTTCACAGAGGAAAAGCTCTATGTGCCTTGCATCTAAAGTCTGCATTGTTCCTGCTTAGTAATAGAAAACTGTTAAATGAAGTCTGTATAATTTTAGCATCTTACTTTACTGTAATGCCCTGTATGAAACAAACCATTGTTCGCCACTCTCTTTTACATGTGGCAGTTAATAAGCAAACACATTATAAAGGTAAAATACTTTTGGCCCTTAATCAAATCGTAGTTAAATTCTTATTAATTACGATATACAGAGAAGAATGCATTCTAAAAGTAATTCAACCCCTACCATCGCATGTGTTGAGATCACAAACCGGGCATCGTACAAGCTGCAGATCTGAAAAATTAACCATATCAACAAATAGACAGTGACTTAATTCCCTTTTAAAGAGATAATTCCAACGTAGTTAACTAGGGAATTACCAGCAATCCAGATCCCACTTTTAACCTTGTCTAATATGCAACAACCGTGAGACTGCAACATATTTTCCGTAGTTTCTTCCTTTCTGATCTTCCTTGGAAAGGTTAGTCTCTCAGCCAGGAGGGCCAATGAAGAGTCAAGGGAAAAAGCACCAATACGCATCCAATCTGATAGTTAACATGAAAAGTCAATCTACAATAATAATGTCTTCAAATGTAACGCGAAGTTGACCATATTGTAACATATTATTACAAGAACGAATCAGTGCTTAGATAAATTCTAGGGTATAATACTTCAAAAGAATTGCTAAATAATCAAATGAAGTGCAAAGTTCAGCGAAGAAAACCAAACTAGTGCTAGAACTGCTTGGTTCAAGGACAAACATTAATTTACAAGGAATAAAGTTAGGGGTCAGCGTTTTACGTCCAAAGAACGTAGGAAAATTTCTAGTCATCAACTCACCTATATGTTTCTCCTGCTGGTGGAACATAAAAGAGTGGCTCCCATCTGTAAATTCATTATACAATTGTAATTAAATGAGCGTGGCAATGCATTGCATCATTTACCAATCTTAATTCGATGTGGCTTACCAAAGGCTGAAGTGTACAGTTCGTTCCACCTGTACGCCACACGTGATGGAGGACGTGGGACCTGAAGATCCCGCAGGCTAACAAACTTCCATATAGTGTCGTCCATAATAACTCGGCGGAACCATCGATTTGCGGCTGCCAGCATCACCAGAGATTTCCCGTCCAGAAACTTGGCAATCTCTGACCATATGTCTTCTTCGTACCTTCTCATTTAGCATTGAGAAATAATTAGTGTTCAGATTAAAATAATATACGTGTGTTCATAGATATGTAGGGAAACACAGATGCTGTTGTTAACCTTTGACACAACAAATTCATAATGAGCATCAATGCATCATTGACATTTTCAAGCCAGATTCGGTAAATAAATAATAGAGAGCATCGCTTTTCATTTTCTCTGGCAATTAAACAGAATTTGTTTGTTAAGAAAGAAACTGAAACTGAATTAAGCTATATTGCTGTTCAAAAGTTCAAATAGTAAGTCGGACAAAAACAGCTCGCACCGTTTCACACGCACACGGTTTACAATGAGTTCCGCGATCAATCGAACCGTTCAGAATAAAATTAACTTTGAAAACGAAACATGTATTAGCTCCTGATACAACAACTTATTTACTTTCTGTCAAAAAGTTACCCTCATAATAATTCAGCTTGCTCTGCAGATCGATGTGAAACTGTTTTCAGGATCAAATCGACTCTAAACTTAGCAACTATTGCTACTTGAAGTTCATGGATCAGTTAAAAATGCATGATACTATATTCAATTGCATTTTGAAAATTCAAAAAGGAGATCTATAACGAAAGATTCAAACAGAGCTACTTTGCTAGAGTCACACAGGAAGCACAGTTTCCATGCATTAATAAATAAAACAACGGAACCATTAAGCTTAATTCAAAGTTTATAAGCAGCAGAGTTAAACTTCGTTTCGAACCAGACCATCAGATTGAATTCAAACTTTGATCCGTTACAGAGAAATACAAACAAGCTTACGATCACGTTGAAGTTCAAAGCAAAACAGAACACCTTAATTAGTGAAAGCGAAATCAATTTGTCTGGTTATAAAGGAAGAGAAAGAAAACCAGTTGAAATTGAAATGTGGAGAGAGAAAGGGAGGACGAGGAGAGTTGCAAGAACAGATGGAGTTGCTCCTTCTCATTCGCTTTTCTGAGCTATTTCCGTCAGAAGCAGCACCATTTTGGAGGCGCTTTGCCATGCCTGGGATGTTTGAGATCGGATTCTTCTAGGACTCCGTCTGAACTCAGAAGCTAAAGCAGAGAAAGAATGAACCACTTCGGTAACGAGTCTGAAGCGTAAGGTGTTCTGTGAGGGTCGTTATATATAGGCGCGCCAAAAGCTATGATTCAAATAACTCTTCTCTGAACCAAAAAAACGGAGCGAGAAAGTTTTTTGACAGGAAAACTTTATAGAGGAATATGATTATGATACAGGGTATAAGAGCTTGGAAGATAGCTTTCAGTAAATTTTGGGTGAAGAACTTATAAAAAAATAATTTTTAATAAATGAATATTTAAATAGTTATTGTTAAAAAAAAATTATAATTAAAAAATTAATAGAAAATATATGATTTTATTAAAATTATGAGAGAAAAGAAAAGAGATAAAAGAAAAAGAGAGAAAAGTGGAGAGGAGGTAGAAAAGATAGAGGAGAAAAAATAGATGATTGTAGATAGAGAAGAGAAATAATATAAAAAAAATAAATATAAAATAATAATTGGATAATTCATAAGTTTTTTTATTATTTTAAAAATTATTTTCAATAGTTTATCCAAAATTTTAATTTTAAATTATAATTTGATCCAAAAATTTATTTAAATAAATATTACTATTTATTTAAAAAAAAATTAAATTTTTAGATTAAAAACCTTTTTAAAATTGGCGATTTATATACTTTCCAAACACAAAGTTTTATTGGCTGCAAATCACCTGGCAATAAATTTGTGCTAAAAATTATGAATATTGTAAACAGTACAACTCAATACACGTGATCTATAAAATTTCTTATTTTTTAGTTTTATTTAACACTAAACAGTGTTAGTATAAAGACAAAATATCGGATATTAGTTTAGTACAAAGTCACCTGCTGTAAGTAAATGCTTATTATGTGTAGTATATATTTCCAAAAAAAAGTCATTAAATATAAGATTTCACCATTCTTTAAAAAGGGTCACTAAATATATATAATATAATAATCACTTTATTTTATTTTTATATACATAATTTGTTCAAATTCAAAATATAATATAGAGTTGGGAAAATTTAAATGAAAGGTGAAAAATTGAGAAAAGATTAAAAGAAAAATGCGTCTAATTCAATGATAAAATTAAATTTCCAAAAATGGACCAAAAACCTATAAAAAATATGTATAAACGCATAAATAGTCAAATTACAAAGAATCACAGAAATCATATATTATAATTTATAACCGTACAATATACAAATTACAAGGAACTTGTGTACAAATTAAAAATTAAAAAATTGTACACCAAAAAAATAAAAATTATTTTAAAAAAATGGGGAAGATCTTTATGGTTGGGTAGGTGTCATTTGCACCCCTAAGGAAAAAAAATTGGAACCCTAATTCATAAATCTCCTACAATTTGGGGCATTGCAATGACAGGGAACTTTCAGTTCATCAAGCTCATCCGGATCGAACAAGTAGTCATACCTGTCTGTAGCAACATTGAGATGAAAAGAGTTATTCCTAATCAAGTCAAATCAAAATTCTCATGTGCAACTGAGCGTGAAGATGCATTTAATGGGGGCAAAGGTTCGACCTCATATAAAGTAGAGCTCTCAGGAGAACAATCAACATAGATATACAACAGAACAAACCGTACGTTAGTTCTTCACCAGCAGAGATATTGGCCTTGGCAATAAGAACAATTCGGCTCTCCTCATCATCCAAACTTATAATCCTTGCATAGCAGTTCGGCATGCACTGAAGCAAGCCAGAGTAAACATTTGTATCTTTCAAGATTCAGATTAGGAGATTCAGTTGTTCTCAGATCAACACAACATTCTCCTTTGAATTGTTGAGCAACATGATGGGTGTTGTGTTAAAACAAAATAGAAACATAAACGATAAAACAAAAACTAAGAAAAGGAATATGTAAGGCATTGCAGAAACCAGCAACTTACACAGTGGTTTATCAAGCGTGTTATGTTGCCTTATCTGTTGCATCAATTACCACTTCCTCACTGATCTTGAACAGCTACATGAACAGACAAAAGATCACAAATAGAACTATAGCTCGACTTTAAAATACATTTCACTGTATAATGGGGTAAAGATGCAACGAGGCAAAGCTCTGCTAGGGTTTGCAGATTGGACGCCTGAGAGTCGCCTCCCACTGCGGTGGAGTTTAAAGAGTGCTTCTCGCTTTCGTTCATTGCGAAAGGGGATCTGTGAGTGAGGGTTATGTTATGGAGAGAGGAGGCCCGTCGGATCCTGGTCCGACGGCAATGGAGGCGGAGAGATTGTTGGAGGAAGAAGGGCTAGATCGTGGCAAGAAAAAAGTGCGCAATGATGATAGAGGATTTTCGGGGCATGTTTCGAATCCGCCTAGGTTCAAAGAAGAGTGTCGTTCTCAGAAGTCCTATCGTGATTCGTTATTGAATAAGAAGAAATGGAGAGATACTTGGTTTATTGTGGAGGACAACGACTGTGGAGAAGCGAAAAGGGGCTTTGATGTGATTGTGGGTTTCGATGATCTGCTTGATCCATATTCAGGTATTGATGTTGATTTGTCTGATCCTTTATGTCCTAAATTTTCTATTGATGAGGCTGAGAGAGAGAGACTCTACAAACCTTTTGCGAAGTCTCTCGTGAAACTGTTGGGTAAGCCGTTTGGTTACGATTTTTTGGAAACAAAACTGAGATAGATTTGGACTCGTGCTGGTGATATAAGGTTAGGGGATTTAGAGAATGACTTCTTTTTGGTGACTTTTCAGGAGTGGGAGGACTATGAGAGGGCTCTCACTGGGGGGCCGTAGGTTGTTTCTGATAGTTAGTTGAGTGTGATGCGTTGGAGGCCGCCTTTTAATCCTAGGAAGGAAACAATTGATAAAATAGCTGCGTGGGTTAGGTTTCCTGGGATTGTTGCCGAATTATTTGATAAGAAGATCCTGTATAATCTGGCTAGTTCTATTGGCAATGTTTTGAAACTGGATGGCCACACTACGAGTAGGGGTAGAAGCAATTTTCACGTGTTTGTGTAGAACTGGACCTGACTAAACCACTTGTGCCACATTATAAGATTGATGGAGAATTAAAACATGTTGAATGTGACAGCTTAAGCAGCACTGTTTGGTCAGAGGTTTTTGAAAAGAATGAGAGGAGAGGGGAGGGGAAATATTTGTTTGGTTTAAAAAATAGATAAAAGGGAAGCAAAAATTTTTCAGAGGGTTGTTTAGAAGGTACATTTTTTTTTGACAGAATTGCCTTCTATAATTATTATATATTCCAGTGCTATCCCTATTTTTTATTTACCTTGAGGACGCTCGGCAAAACAATGCCTGATGACAATGACACACAGTCACGACGACGTGCTACAACGACCACAACACACGCCTCCACCTCCTGGACAATCCTTTCCCGCTTCCAGTACACCAAAGATCTAAAAGAAAAGAAGAAGGTGTGAAATGCTTAATCAAACCCGTGAACCTACCAAATTAAAGACAATTTGCTTTAATCAACAAGCCATGATTTCGAGAAGCAGAAGAAAAAGGTGATGTCAGCAGGTGAGCCCTATGTGTACGGATGGAGAAGAAGAGAAATAGGGTCTTATTTCTAAATTGTAATCCTTATGTTATTTTAGAGCTTGTAATGAAGGTATACAAATAAAATAAAAAAATTAAATTAAATAATAAGGATATATTTATCAATTTATAATAAACTCCTATCACCTTCTCTTTTAAATAAAATAAGAAACATCTTCTCTTCTCTTCTCCTACTTATCTCATTTACTCTCCCACATCTTCTCTTAAATTAACTTAATTTATCTTCCCTCTAGCTAAACCAAACATAGCCTAAGTGTAGCATGTTTGGTCACTTTCAGGAGAGTTGTGGAAAGATTTTGGCTGAGAATGGTACTGTGAAGGCGAAGAGTGAGGTGGATGCCAGTGAGATGATTGTTGAAAATGAAAGAGCTGGGAAAAAGCAGGAGACTGTTGAGAGCCCATGGAGAGTGGTACAAAGGCCGAGGCGTAATAGAAGAGGGAAAATGGGTTCTGCTTTTATTCAGACCTCATCTCGTTTTGTGATTTTAGAGGAGGAAGGGAGTCAGGAGGGCGAGGTGTTGGAGGAGGTGAAAAGAGGCAGCTGTGAGGAGGAAGGTAATGGAGCGAGGAGGTTCTTTAACAGGAAAGATAAAGGGAATTTTAACAAGGCTGAGATAAGTGTGAGTGTTACACCTTTAGTTGATGTTACTAATCGGGTCACTACTTCTGGTTTGTAAGGCAGCAGTGGGAAAGATTGGGGAAGGACGCGAGTGGAAAGGGGTCTCTGCCAAATGTTAACGAGTTGCCAGTGCTGACAAACCAGAAACCTCTTGATTCAGTGGAGGTTGTTGGACAATATTTTGGTGATGACATGGAGGATGGAGTTAATGATGAAGCTGGTTCTAATCGTAATCCGTTGAGTAAAGATGATATGTATGTTTTGAGTACAGGTCCAGCTGAGATTATGAATGATGATGAGGGGAAGGTTACTGCTGTTTTTCATGTTTGGATCATTGATTAGATACAAACCTCTCCATGAATTCCGTGAAGGGGAATACCATTCCGTGTCTCACCCATGCATAGTCCTGGCGATCATTATTACTTTTAGATTTCAACTTAGGACGATTTTAAAACTCAAATTTTAAGACAATAAGCGTAAAGAGAAACTTACCTTTTACTTTCCATGTTTTGACTACCCAAAAAACATTACGCAAATTGCCCCTGGAACACAAGAGTTTAGGACTGATTTAGGAGCTTGCAAGATGGGATCAATCACTATAGCAGGCCAAACCGGATACCTCTTCCCTCATTTTGCCCAAACTATATCACCGCAAGCAAAATCCTCTAGTTTGTAAATGTCTATCTTCTTTTCTGCCTTCCCATTAGTCTTCGGGTCAACGCCTTCAGAATTAAGTCCCGACGCATAACTCTGAACTTTTACTAACGATGAACAACTCTCTTTAACTGTTGTTCTCACGGTACTAAAGGATTTCGCATGCTCCGTATCAGCAGCGTCGAAATCATTCGAATCTAAGGCACCCAAGATTCTTTCCTTCTCCATTTCAGTATATGAACAGCACATTGAATTTTTGAGATTGCAGTTAACACTATCTCCCTGTTTTGCAAATTCCATTCCGCTGAACTTCAACTCGTCTTACCCTAAAAAATTATCTTCTTTAAAGCTGGGATATGTGTTCTCCCCTTGGACTCTTTTATTCTTCCACGTACTAAGAACCGAATCGCTGAACTTCGACGGAAGTACCTGGTGGCGACCTCGCGACGATCGCAATAATGGAGGCCGAACCATTTTTGAGCCCGGCTTTAGCACTGTTTTCACATTCGACTTCATCGAATCTGAGCTCGACTTTAAGTCATCACCGCAATGCGATTCTTTACTGCACAGAAATCCGGAACCGCTGCTCAAATATTCATCCTCAGCGGGCATACCAGGAAATAAATGCCCATTTGTCCTCCGTTTCTTGGGATTCGCCGCACCCATCCTGTCTTCAGGATCGAACTCCTCTAATTGGCATCGCTTCAGGTTTGGAATTTGAATTTTCATAGGTCGCTTAACTATCATCTTGGGACTCTGTTAACTTTCTTGGAGAGAAATAAGGAGAAGAGAAATGTAGAATCATATCATATTCAAGAGCAACATATCATGGAAACCCACTTGGGTTTACACACTAATCTACCCTCACTTGAGGGAGATGAACCAACCCCACTTGGGGACCTTGAGGAGAGACCCAAGTTATCCTCTCCTTCACTATGGTGAAGATTACATAATCCCACACTTTTAACCAATAGACTATGACCCTTTATATAGACTTAGGGTCATCTAGTAACTAAGTGATTAACACTAATCACCTAATTAATTCAACCTTCTAACACCCCCGCTCAAGTTGACACCCCTTAACTCTAGGTGTTTAACTTGCCAACACAACATAAGGGAATAAGGTGAATTAAACTAAACAATTTTCATTTTACAAACTAAACATTGAACATTGCTATGTTTCTCTTCTTCTTCTTTAACTATGATCTTGTTGCAGTCCTTGAATGTCTACTTCTCTTCAAATACCTCTAGAAACTTCCATGGCTCTGCCTTACTGTATTCTTGATCTTCTTGATCCTTCTTGCCACTGTGATCTAAAATCTGCCTTGTAGTATTCTTGATCTTCTTGATCAAGAAGGATCTGTTTCTCTCCAATCTTTGTGTTTGAACTTGAATTCCATTTTCGTATTTCCCTTTCCTGCGAAATCCTTTCTCTTCTTCTTCTTGGACTTCTTGCTGGTTCGTACTGAGAATCGCATGGGTGCCGCCAATACCTGGGACGCCATTTCTGTATCTTCTTCAGCTCCTCATCTCACCATGCCGGCCGGCGACAAGGCCATCTCTCTCGATGAGATCAAAAATGAGAACGTTGATTTTGAAAAAAATTCCCATAGAGGAAGTGTTTGAGCAGCCTCTATCTTGGGTCATGGAAGCTGCTGCAATAATGGCTATTGCTTTGGCCAACGGAGGAGGAAGACCTCCAAATTGGCAAGACTTCATCGGTATCATTGTTCTACTGCTCGTCAACTCTACAATCAGTTTTATCGAAGAAAACAATGCTGGAAATGCTGCCGCTGCACTTATGGCTTGTAAATAGTTCTCAGCCCGTACCAACTCTATAAATTCTTGAACTCTCAACTGAAGCTCCAATTTACTCTTTGACTTCTTCAGCCTTGACTTGTTCTCTGCACACCACGCCAAGGCATGTGCAACATCCTTGTTTTGTAAAGCATTGATAACCATTTTTACTTCCTGGAATATATCAATATCAACAAGAATCCTGTTCAGACCTGTGCTATTCCACTCTGACATATTTTCGTCCTCTTCAAGCCTTGTAGCCTCGAGACAAGAGAGTTTAGGCGGTTGACGGCATCATCAGAGGACAAGTTTCCGTCAGTGGCGGCATTAGAAACACCAGAGATGACTGCGGAGATCTCTTTCTCGACGACGCGGTGGTTAACTCGGATCGTCTTCTTGTAGTGCTCAAAAGGGACCCTCAAGAACTGGTGCTCAAGCTTCAGAGACTCATCCAAGCACATGGCGCCATTAATTCAAACTTGCACAAAGAATCCATTCAAGAACCTTTCAATATTGAAAGATTTCAAGAACCAAAGGTGTGATGTTGCCATCTTCTTAGAAAAGTTGAAGGAAGTATTGAAAGGGCATTACTTCAACATTTCTGTCCCAAGGATGATAGCTTTGATACCATGTTAACTTTCTTGGAGAGAAATAAGGAGAAGAGAAATGTAGAATCATATCATATTCAAGAGCAACATATCATGGAAACCCACTTGGGTTTACACACTAATCTACCCTCACTTGAGGGAGATGAACCAACCCCACTTGGGGACCTTGAGGAGAGACCCAAGTTATCCTCTCCTTCACTATGGTGAAGATTACATAATCCCACACTTTTAACCAATAGACTATGACCCTTTATATAGACTTAGGGTCATCTAGTAACTAAGTGATTAACACTAATCACCTAATTAATTCAACCTTCTAACAGACTCGAAGTGTAATATGAAACTCTTTACGCAAAAAGACCTAGTTTCTCATCGAAGCACCATAGCCATAAGTCCAACAAGTCAAGAACAAAACTCCAAAGCCGAGCATCCATCAATTCAGCACCAAGCTCCGCGCCCCAACAGCGGCACAAATCCCCAGAACTTGAACGCAAAAACCGTCAGAATTGAACAATGAAACAAGAACCAGGCAGTGATACAAAAACCGAATACCTTTTTTCCTTCTCCAAAACGCAGTAAAACCTCGGATATATCCGCGTTGATTTTGATCTTAGAACCAATTAGAGAGAACAACAGATCGAAATCCTGTATAACACCGACAATTTACCCTAGAGATATCACTTGGAATTGACAGATACGGAATGACAAGTTCTGTAACTGCCCAACTGGGTGTTCAATCAAACATGGAATCGCTCTATCACAAACATAAGCAAGCCAGAAAATGATTTAAATAATTAGAAATTGTAATGCATGATATTTAAATATACATCTTTTGGAAACTAACAATAAAGTAATCGCTGTGGAGGGAGAGTGATTTAGCTGAGGAGGGAGACGCTGAACATGTGTTCTGAGGAAAGCGCCCGTGAGGAAAATTTTTGGCGGGATACAAATTCTCTATGCTACTGTGCCAGTGACACGTGGATTTTTTGGCGGGGTTACAAATTCATTTTTCATTTTGCCATTTTGAGAAAGGATCAAGGAAACGCGGGGAAAAAATGGACCAGTGTCGTCCAAAAAATCGATTTATTGATAGATTTAAAAAAATGAGCTGTAAATATAAATTTAAAGAATTTTAATCATAAATAAGTAATATAAGTTTTAAATGTAATTTTTAATTTATAATTGAGATGTATTTACAACTGTTTAAATTAATATTTACGAAAAAGAAATCCCATTGTAAATTAAAAAAAGAAAGAGTAAGAAAAGAATCTTCCATGTCTGTGGTGTCAGGGAGATCGTTCAATCTTCAATCTGACATGACTGTAAGCGCTCATTGGTTCGCAGACTGGATATGAATTTGAGGCATACGCCATTTTTTTTTTCTGTGAAAGTATTTTATAGAAGAATAACAAATAAAACTAGGTTAAATTTTTCTTTTTATACAAAAACTAGATTAAAAGTTTTTTATACAAAAAACGAGATTAAATTGTATTGCCTTCAATTCATTTGGTTTCGGCCCCAAAAACTATTTTTGGTGAGAATCAAACCAACCGTTGAGTTTGGGATAGCTCCAGCCTCCAGACCGATTCAATTCTAGGCGAAATCCATTGGGCTTAGATTTGGAGTTGGTTTGATCCAATTTGATCTAATTTAGGCCTCGCAAAGATAGACTTTTTAAAAAATAAAAAGATATCTATTAGAAAAATTATATTTAAAACTATACTCAGTTTTTAAATACAAATTGATGTTCATAAATTTATAATTTATTAATATTAATTCTATATTAAATATATTCAATAATATCAAGTAATTTAGTAATACTTTAAAATCATTTTAAAAAAATATAAGAAAAAAACTATTATATGAAGAAACAGTCTCTTACTCTTGATATCAAACTTTATAATATATGCATATAAAATGTGTGTTTATAAAAATTCATGCATATCCATATCAATATATAATATTAATTCTTATCTCAAAATATTCATTTTAGAACTTGCCGAAAAAAAATGAAATTCGTACCAGGAAAGTTATCCCCAAAAAAAAAACAAGAAAGTGATTCTTGATATGCAATGGAATGATCATCTTACTGCATGAAACAGAGGAAAGGGAAGAGCTAATAATTTTAGCTTGGACCTCATTAGAACATATTAGTCTAAAAACTATTGCTTTAGGCAATTTGATTCAGTATTGATTGAACACTCCTAAAAAAGATCATAAAATCATTAACAGAAGCATTTCTCCGAGAAAACATCAATCTCTCTCACTATTTTTTCATCACGTCTCTCTTTAAAAACAAGACTTAGATGCATACAGGAAGCAACGTAAGAAGCCATTTACATATTGAAAAACCCAACAAAGAAACCAAAACAAAAAAAGGGTTCAATGTTTTTCTCAAGTTGAAAAAGGAGGTATACCAAACCAACTTGGCAGCCTTCTCGCATTAATCTGTTATCTATACAAAGCATCTTCTTTATATCAGTACCAAGAAATCTCCCCCAGAGAATAGTTTCTACAGGGTCAAAGTTCAGATCCAATCATATGCCTCAAATGAATAACCTGATGAAAGCCATGATTCAATCTGACCAATTTACCCAAAACTAGCAGCAATTCACATTCACCCTGCTCCATCAAAATGGTGTCGTATATTATAAGCTACTAAAATATGACAGATAAAATAGATTGAGGTCTTATATTTAGAATTAAAAATAATCTTCCATCTAGTTCTTGCATTTAGAACATGAGGAGCACTAAAATGATTCTAACTTCTAAGCTAGGAAAGAACATACCTTTAGATAGATTGCTTGGAATGGAAGAAACCCCATTAGGGTCCAATTGGATGCTGGGTGGTAGAGAACGCCTCTCTTTCATTTTCAAGTAAGCCAGAACTTCAAAAACTATGACTGCAACAATTACTATACTAAGCAAGAATCCATAGCCTATTCTCCAATCACTCCCTCCCCCTGCAGCTTGCATCCCCAACACTATGTTAATGGCTGCAAAGAATAACGCCAATCTTCCAAACCAACTGTGATACCAATTCCAATACTTGCGAATCTTGGAGTCTTTGTTTGGTCTCAAGAAGAATGCTAAGATCTGTGCTCGTAAATAGCTTATATGTCAATGTTTTTATTCAAAAATTTCTCAATGTGAGAGACATGGGTAAGTTGCAGACCTGAAGAATGCTTAGCACAAGGATGAAGATGCCTATGCCTCTGTGAGCCGGTATATGAACTTGCATTTTGGAGTAAAGCTGTAGCCCGAGAAGGACCGTAGCAAGACCGAATCCAAATCCAACAAACTGAATCACTGAGTGAAGATAGAACCAGAGAGGATCCTTATGTCTGAAGTATCTTGCAATAATTGCCCCAACAGGTAAGATTAGACCCCACCCTATTATACCCACTATTCCATGGCTCTTCCTCATCTGAATCAAGTTATTATTGGATACAGGACCATGAGAACCTGTGAGAAAATAAAGGTTGGTCTAATTTCTTCTTGAAAAAAGTTATAGGAAGCTGCAACTTTATTCTAAAATATGCTACCAACTAGTCTGTTTATAGGTATTCTTTGAAAAAAGTATCAAACACTTATCATGGGGAAATTATTTTGTACCTGAAGAGAAATCAAACACAAGAGCTGTTTTATCAACATGCTTTGAGAGGTGATGGTTCTGAGGAGTTTTAGCACCAAAAGCCAGCAAAATGGGTTGACTCCCAAGTGGGGTTGTGGTCTGCAACTGAAATGCCAAGTGAATTTGAGCTCCATCAGTTGCCACAGCTGCGGGAACATTGTTAAGACGAACTTCTCCTTTGTCTGCTATTACTTCTGTCGATTTTTGGCCGCGCAGATAAAACTGTTTGACTTTTGCATGACCATGTTGGCTAATCCATCCCACCATTGCACTTGAACCAACCATCATCCCATCTTTTGAAAACCCAATTCCCACCCACCCAATTGTGTAGGGGGAAGATAGTATTATAGTTGTGGTCTGAGGATCATTTTGGATGAACTGCAGTTGAAAGCTTACAAATCAGCTACAAAAAGATCAATTTAAATTATCTACATTTGTGGATTGATTCTGACAGAGTGTCATACAAAAGAATGTGATTGTAAATGTAGAAAATCCAGGCTGCAAGAAGAAAACCATGAGATCCATAACAAATCATTTAACTTTTTAGCTTTAAATTTCCTAACAAGGGTTACCTCAATTAAGAAACTTGAGCTAACTCAATCAAAACATCTAGAGTTTGAATCTTGTTAGCGGTTTGCTGTTTGATAGCATCCATCAATTACCGTGTGCCATAATTTGAAGTTAAAACAACCAACTGTTTCAAAAAGAAAAGGAAAAACTAATCCTTTGTTTGAAGGCATCCACTAATCACTATGTGCCTTACTTGTCCCTCAAACTGAAGATTTTAGTCATGATCCAAGAATTAACGCTATTGAACAGATTAAAACAGCACATGTTTCCAATAAATATAGCTTCTTCGTAGATTCTGGAAATGGGTACGTAAGACCCAAAATCAGCATTAGAATTTTAATGTTGTCTGAATTTACCCTCAATTCATGGGCTTCCCATGCACTAATTTAAATAAATCATAAAAAGCACTTGTGTTCTAAGTTCTAATGCAGTCTGAAGAGAAGGGACAGCTATGAGATGTAGAATTTAGCAAATCAAGAAATCAATTACAGCCGTAATTTCAGAATAACTGTAGTGAAACAGGTTAAAGAAGACTCTGTTTTCAACAATATATATATCAGCTTCTTATGAAGAATTTACCCTCAATTCATAAGTATTCCATACAGGTTTGCAAATCATATGAGATATGTTCTGATATGGTGCAGGAAGAAAGCTTTGATAATTCGTGTTCTTGCAATGACTTCCTGTTGCAGAACCAGCTCCGTCATTATTATTATTACCTTCTGATGCAGTGACTTTGAAGTTCAACACAAGATTCAGAACACAGAAAATGAAAAAAAAACTGAACTTTGCCATGCATACGGGGTCCCAGTTGAGATCTAAACTAAAGGCTGGGAAAAATGCTGGCTATGAAACTCAAGAACAAGAAAGAATAAAATGTGAATAGAAAGCAATAACAGCACTAAGTAAGCTCCAAGGTATTAGTCTCTTGAGTTTGAAGAATCGAATTTGGCGGTTGTTGGCTAAGGTAGCGGTTGGTCCAGGGACATTATCATCATCACCATCTTCTAGTAAACTTGATAGCTCAGCGTCCAACAACATTCTCTTTCCCCGGAACTTCTCACTGATGTTATTATTAGCTGCGACAGCCATTCATATTTAAATTAAATGATCCCAAAGTTCAAAACTTTCATAAGACATGTTTATAACCTGAGCATTGCTTCAAGAATAAAAAAGAACCGGAAAATAAGAGTTGCTGGATCTGAGTGTATTGGATTATTGTTTACTGAAATATGAGGCTTAGAATGTTCATTGACATTGTGAATTACAGTTGTGAGTCGGCAAGTAATAGCAGAGAGGACAAAAATAGTAGAAGATGCTCGTTTGGGAGGTAGATGATGAAGACAAATCACAGAACACAGTGGCCCCCTTGATTTCTCACATGAACAGGAGGAACACTTGATTAGGTAAACAGGACATTTTCTTGAGCAATTTCTTTGGAAAGAGCCGTTATTTTTTTCACAAGAAAAGGTTGAGGTTAATTTATAGCTCGTGATAACTGGAGGTGTCAATGGAGTATATAGGTTTGAAAAAAATATTGGGGGTAAAATACTAAAATTAGTAAAAATGGCAATTCATTTTTCAAAAATTGAAAAAAAAATATTAAAGGGGGGAGAAAAAATTTTTTTAGTAAAAAAAAAAAGTTTAGGTGGATTAGATGACGGTCTCCTATTAAGGTTAAGGTACAATCCCAGGGTTCAGAGAGCTCTTATAAAAGATTTATGAGATCATCTACTAAATGAGCCCTCACAATGGTAACAGGAATTAAACTTATATTTTTATAGAATACGAATATATTTTTTACTATCTATATCAACTAGGAGAAACTGATTATGAATGTCTGTCCTCCAGATCCAATAGAGGTGGCGTTAATATCAACTGGGCCTGTTGTTTGAAGATTGAATTGTCCATAGCATGTACCAAGGGGACTGTAGGAGGGTTTAGTACTTTGTAAAGTAGTAAGCTAAAATTTGAATATTTATTAAGAAATATGGCCATATTTAATATCTGAATATGTTAAATAAATTTTTTATTAATAAAAAGATATTTATACTTCCACAATTTTTTCCTTCCAAAGGTCGAGCTTGCATGGAATTGAATATGGATGATGGGATCCTCCCTTTTTTTTTTTTGATAAACGGGATCATCTCTGTTTGTGTCTCCATTAAATTAAATATTTTAACCAATTAGATGTGGATTGAGGGTCTCAATCAATTATTGAATAGTTTTTATATATTTAATATGCCAGCTTTAATATGATTTGAACACAATCAACAACTCGCATTAATTAATATTCCATATTATAAAAGTAAATATTTAATAGTTTGCGTCTTGACTCAAATGACACTTGTTCAACTCATAAGTAGCAGAAGATCTTGATGTAACTATATTAAAGCTGTACAGAGAATCAATCAAAACTTATTGAAGTAAATGTTTTTATTTACTGTGCAATAAGAAGACCTAAAATTGCTTGGATTCATAGATATGGATAAGTGGCAATTCTTATACCTGAAGTATCTAGCAAAGATTACCCCAACGGGTGAGATTAGAGGCCATTCTCATCACTTATATAGTTCTTAATATATGACATAATTAAAGAATTAATATTAATCTTAAATATAAAATCTATTTTTTATATTTATCAATTTTTTTTCAAATTATCTCTATTGATATTCCCTAAATAATAATCAAGTAAAAGAAGAGGAAGATAGTTAAGGAATGTGATTATAGTGTTTTAGAAAAAATATGTCATATTAATTAATTTAATTAATTTTATTAATCTAATCAAACTAATTAAATAGGTTATTAGAGGAGTAGAATATATTAAAGAGTCTTATATCGACTAATTGGACAATGAATTGAAAATATATAACCTAAAGATAAGTCCTATTGGATTAGCTTAAACTATTGTTTTTTATAGAAAGGCAAACATAATATTATATCTAATAATTCTTTGAAGTCTAAATTATACCCAGTTTTC
Source organism: Leucaena leucocephala (assembly GCA_037074615.1). NCBI lineage: Eukaryota > Viridiplantae > Streptophyta > Magnoliopsida > Fabales > Fabaceae > Leucaena > Leucaena leucocephala. The sequence continues at coordinate 776,134 of CM073552.1, forward strand.
CATGGGTACTCCTCACCTGAATCACTTTATTGGATTCAGAACCCTCAGAATCATTGGATCCAGAATCTTCAGAACCTGTGAAAACAAGAGTTGATCATTCTTCTGCTTGAAAATACTATATCATAAGGTGTACTCCAAAAAAAAAAACAACAACAACAAAGCCTTTTCCCATTAAATGGGGTCGGCTACATGGATCATACGACGCCATTGTGCTCTGTCAAAAACTAAATCCTTGGATAGGTTATTGACCAGGAGATCCCGCTCAATGACCTCGTTGAGCGTTTTCTTTGGCCTTCCTCTACTCCTTTTAACCGGACTCCAAACCGTTTGATCCACCCTCCTCACCGGCGCATCCCTTGGCCTTCTTTGTACGTGTCCAAACCACCTAAGACGGTTCTTCACTATTTTCTCCTCAATAGGTGCTACTCCAACTCTTCCCCGTATTTGTTCATTGCGAATCTTATCTTTTCTTGTATGCCCACACATCCATCTCAACATCCTCATTTCGGCTACCCCAATTTTATGCTCTTGTTGTCCTTTTAAAGCCCAACATTCACTTCCATAAAGCATTGCTGGTCTTATAGCAGTACGATAAAACTTTCCTTTTACTTTATCTGGCACTTTCCAATCACATATAACCCCAGTAGCCTTTCTCCATTTAAACCACCCAGCCTGGATTCTATGATTAACATCCTCCAAAATTTCACCATCTTTCTGTATAATTGATCCCAAATATTTGAACTTATCTATTTGTGGAATAACTTGATCTCCTAATCTGACCTCCAAGTTACTTCTAACTTGCCTCTTAGAAAAATTACAATGCATGTATTCAGTCTTACTTCTACTCAGACGAAAACCCTTCGACTCTAAAGTACTTCTCCATAACTCAAGTTTAAAATTAATTTCTTCTCTTGACTCCGTCATAAGAACTATATCGTCCGCAAAAAGCATGCACTTAGGGATTTCATCTTGAATAGATTTAGTTAGAACATCCACTACCAGATTAAATAAATAAGGACTCAATGATGATCCCTGATGTAGGCCAATCTTTATGAGAAAATCCTTTGTTTCACCCCCAGACGTTCTTACAGTAGTAGTTACCCCTTCATACATATCTTTTATTGCTTTGATATATGCCTTGCGCACACCTTTCTTTTCTAAAGCTTTCCAAAGCACCTCCCTTGGCACTCGATCATACGCTTTTTCTAAGTCAATGAAGACCAAATGCAAATCTCTTCTTTTGGTCCGGTACCTTTCCATTAACCCCCTTAATAAATAAATCTCCTCCATTGTAGACCTACCTGGCATGAAACCACACTGATTCTCCGTAATATCAGTCTCTAATCTCAACCTGTGTTCAATTACCTTTTCCCATAACTTCATAGTGTGACTCATAAGCTTTATCCCTCTATAATTTGCACAATTTTGAATATCTCCTTTATTTTTATAAATAGGAACTAAAGTACTTTTTCTCCAATCATCGGGCATTTTCTTAGAACTTAAGATCACATTAAATAGTTTAGCAAGCCACACCACCCCCGTTTCTCCTAAACACTTCCAAACTTTAATAGAAATACCGTCAGGTCCAACCGTTTTACTATTTTCCATTTTCTTAAGCGCCTCTTTAACCTCGCCAACACGGATCCTACGGTAAAATGCCAAATTTGGTTCAACTTCTCGTGATAAATCTCCTATCTCATAACTCGATCCTCCTCCCTCGTCATTAAACAATTTATAAAAATAGGTCTCCCACCGTTCTTTAATATCACCATCTGCAACCAAGACCTTGCCTTCTTCATCCTTAATACATCGTACTTGATCCAAATCCCTCGATTTCCTTTCCCTGTCTCTTGCAATCTTATAAATCTTTCGTTCTCCCGACTTTGTCCCTAACTCCTTATAAAATTTCTCAAAAGCTTTAGAACGAGCTGTAAAAAGATATTATATCATAAGATGATGCTACAAGTTTCTTATAGCTAGTCATGCACGATCTTTGAAATTCAGATCAGTTGATAACTAGAGGTTTCAATGGACTATGCCTAAAGTTCTAACATGTTCAATCCAAATAGTGAGTAGTTAACACTAAACTATACTAGGATTAGTTTTGTCTTGTTGCAGTCCCTACTCTCTTGTTTTGATGTTCTTTCTTCAACAGCACGGGCTCTCTAACCTAAATTTAGTTCCCTACCTAAACTTCTAGCCTTCAAACCTTTGTGTCTGTTCATCTAAAAAAACTTTGCTGTGCAGAAGAAACAAAAACTCGGAATGAAAACACACACAGCCGTGTTAGGTAAGTTAATATTGCCATGTGCAACTCTTACTTCAGAAGATGCCATTTAAACCATTGAAGTTTACAAATTTGTTATTTATAATATATAGGTAACAGTTACATGACTTCACCTATCACTCGAAGGAAATGAACATAAACGTGAACTTGATTAGCTGCAACAAGTAAGGCAACTTCATGGAACACCAAGTGCAGAAGCGTTTCAACATCAAGCGGCTCTTCTTTGATTAGTTCCTCAGCAGCATGTGAAGAACTCATAATACCAAAATGATCTTTGTTTTTCAGCAGTTATCTCAGAAGCTCCAACTTGCATGCGCCTTCACTATCCACCTTATTGGATTCCTGTGTTAAAAGCTCAACTCTACCAAATGAGCCAATTCTTTGGGGGATTTCAAAAGTTGTTGGTATTTCAATTCCAATACCAATAAACTTGAGGTACCCTGAATATATGTTCTTCACCATTCTCTTCATCAATCTTGGCGACCCACCGGCTCTTACTCCGTTTCTTGATCCGATTTCTGTGTTCCGGCGACGATCTCATGCAATCATTGACATTATTATTACTACGTTTGCTAATCATTGTAACTTCCATGCCCTTCCCTATAGGATGGTTCAGTGATCTTACTGCTACATTATCATGATCCTTCCCTCTTACGTAGCCTTCCAACCCTCTTTTATCACCAACCAAATTGTTAGCCACAACCACTGATCTTGTGGGATTAACATCAAGCAAGTTGAGCAGCCTTGTGTAACCTTCATCTTCACAATCTACAAGTGAGAAATCTATGTTTTCATAGCTTGGTAATAGCTCAGAGGGGTCCTCAGTTCTAAACTCTACTTGGTCCTTCAACCCTGAGTTGCTTATAGCTTCTATTGATTCATCAAGCACTGGCTCTGGTAGAATGCAGACCAGCCTGCCTCCTGTTTGTCTTGCAGCCGCGCGAGGGCTATCGTTAATGGCGATGTTCGCGATGTCACTTCCACTATCAGTTTCGCTTTCATCCCCGCAGCTAACGCCGACACGAATTCAAAGCTTCCAAGTTCCTGCATTCTCCGAGGCTCAAATTGTCTTTCATATTTGTTACACTGTCAAGAAGAAATGAAGGACAAGTTAGCTACTTGATCATGAAAGTAGAATCTTGAGCATCAAATGTGTAATACCCCCTCTCCCTCTTAATATAAAAAATAGTTGAATAATTGATATAGATTAAAGAAGTTAAATAAATTAAATTAAATAAATTAAATCAATTAATTATGATAAAACCTAACCTCAATATGAATTCATATTATATACTCATTAATCTATCTAAATTAGTTAACTTACTTTTATATTAAAAAGTAGAGAGAAAGTATAACCTAAAGATTGATTGACACGTGAACTAAGAAATACTGTTAAACCCCAAGAGTTTCAAGACTGAACCAGCACTTTGTATGGTACAAATTGCACCATTTTCATTCAAACCAGTTAGAAATTATGAGAATTTCTTTTTATTGGGCATAAATTGTGTTGTGTTCCTATATCCCATTTGTTGAAAGAGACGTAAGTTCATAATGCAGAGAATAACATAAGAACATTAGGGATTGCTCTAAACATTTGGTTATGTAACAAAGCAGCATACAAAATAAGAGTTTTGGAAACTCTATATCCAATTAGGGATTAATCTCTACTTTACAATTGATCAAGATCAACAAGATTGCAGAAATAACAGATTGATCATGTATGATTCACGGCATAATCATGCCTATACTGTTCCAAGAAGGAGAAGAACAAGAAACGAGAATTATTTCTGTTTTGGGGTAAAAAGTAAAAACAGAGTAATGACCACAAAAAATCAAAGCAGAGAAACAACAATGGCATAGAAAGAAACAAATTACCAGATGAAGGGTATCGAGGTAAGCCCTTGTAGCAGAAGTTGCAGACCACTCTTCCATTAGAAAAAGATGAAAATCCAAAAACCCAAGAAACTGTGAATGAATTAGAGAGATTGTTTGTTCTTCAACTTCAAGCTTTCAAGTACTTGGGGATTAATACAAGACAAGGATACACACTGCTTGCTATATGGTTCTGGTGATTTTACTTGTTCTGAAGGCTTATAGATTGATGCATATGTTTTCTCGTTTTTTTCTTTTTCAGAGGGCTTTCTAAGAATCAGAAGCACGAGATGTTTAATATTTTCTACGTTTGCTATTATGGGGATACGAAGAAATCGTGGTGAAACCGCGGAAATCAAAGCCGTGGCCGAAAAAATGGGTATATTATTGCTCATTGTTACTATTGTTTTTAATATGCTTACTAAATTTACAGTAATAATGGAGTATTAAACTAAATTAAACCATAAAAAAAACCCTGAATTCGGACTAAAACGTTTTGTTCAAAGGGAATTGACTACCTTGATCCACTATAACTTTTATTTTCTTTTTCCTGAAATGTATTATGTACATACGCCTTATTTTATTGAGTGATATTAGCTACATGAATTGTCATAATAATATTATACTCTATTAATGGCTAAATATTTAGATATATTATTAACTAATAAATCTTATTTAAAAACTTATTCTATTTGCTTTTTTTAACTCTCCTCACATTTCTCAAATATATTCTATTCTTTTTATAGGTATCTCTAACAATTTTCTTTGTACATAAATGAATCACCTTAATTATCTTGAATATTTTTATATCATTTTATCTTTAATAAATACTAAAACTCTGTGTCATATATAAAACTTATATTTTCTTATATAATCAGACTTCTGTCTCAACATCTTTTTATTAGTACCTTATTTTTTTTGTTGTCCATTTAAAACCAGAGGTTTACTTTTATATAACATTATTGTCCCTTTTTGTACATTTGAAAAGGGTTAGAAAAAATTAAGGAGAATATGGATGGCAATTAAATTGATTTTATACACGTTTTCATTCAGTTATCCCCCTCCACCTCACCACGGTTTTTTTTGAATTATTCTACTTTACTATATTACTACCAAAACAAATCTCAAATGGAGTATACTATATCCGCTCATTCTCTTTATTTTTCTAAATTCAACAGAAATAGACATTAAATATAGACAAGATTCATCATTCAAATGAATCTTTCACATTCAAACAAGGACTCAGGAAACTCCAGCTTCAACAAAGGACGCTTTACTTTATTTTCTTGAGTGTACTCCAAAAGTGTAGCTGCAAACATATACATTACCAATCAACCTTCAAATCCAATTTTTTATCCCCCCCCCTACATAATTTGAACAAGATTATAGTCCTTATTGCAGAAAAATGTAATAACACGTAGGCTTGACTCTAAGAAAGTTCTTTCATCTCTTCGTTTCTGTGTTTATTTTGGGTCCCCCTGTTCCATGCAAGCAAACAGGATTTCACTTTGAGAAGAGTATATTAACAAGCGATCTAACCAAAAAGGCGTTAATGACAAAAGCATGGAGGTGCGGGGAATCGAACCCCGTGCCTCTCGCATGCGAAGCGAGCGCTCTACCATATGAGCTACACCCCCCCGGTTGTGATACTAATGCGACAAAATATTTACACCTAAGGGATGTGAAGAAACACACTGCAGTTTTCAAAGCGTAGCATTTGGGTCGTAAAGAGGTGGTTGTGATATTTTTGACCAGTGAAGAGCTTGTTTTAATTGGATCTCTAGAGGAAAAATTGTTTATGAGGTTGGTCAGAGATTTGTCATATCTAAGAGCATGAAGGGTTATATTATATACTAATAGACAACAGTCACAAGGCATAGTGATGATTTAACTGCATGGAGGATATTCGTTTCTGAAACCAAAACTTAAAATGGCATATTTGTCAAAAGGAGACAAGATGGTGGTTCTTCCTCTGCCCCACTTGCCACCTTCTTATCATGCAGTGTCAACCGTCAAGCAGGTTGTCGCGTCTCTCGACGCTTCTGTACTTTTCTCAACACAACAACACTGCCTTTTCCTCCCTCTGTTTCTCTTCTTTTCAAATGCTGACTAAGCCCAGAAATAGAATCCTTCCTGTCCCATAGACTCTGTTTCTCTAGCATCGAAATTCACATCATTCACTCGGACCCCTCAAAGCGACTTCCTATTCAATCCTCTTTCTTTCGCTAGTTCAACCTTCTTTCACCTTGCTAACTTCAAGAGACCAAGAGCATCGATAATAGCTTCTTCTTCTTCTTCTTCTGATACAACTCCTTCAAGTCCGGAAAGCAGTAATCTCAATCTCAGTGTTATTCCCCTTTTGGAATACTATCAAACAATCGGCCATTTCACAGACCCAGAGATGGGTTTCGAGTGCAAAAGCTTGTAGCTATACAGACGAAGTTGCAGACGAGTATAAAGGGCGTTACTTGCAGAACGGAGGGATAGGGATCACTTTCCTGAGCGTTACTACGAACGCCAAAGTTCGAATCAGTCCATTTTTGGCTACATTAGCAGCGAACCCAACTTTCATTTCGGGGCTGTTCGCGTGGATTAGTGCACAATCCGTAAAAGTGATCTTGAATTTCTTCGTGGAGTGGAAATGGGATTTGAGACTGCTGTTTGCTTCAGGAGGGATGCCGTCATCGCACTCCGCCTTGTGTACGGCGTTGACGACTTCAGTAGCTCTTTGCCATGGCATCTCCGATTCTCAGTTTCCAGTTTGTCTGGGATTTAGTCTTATCGTCATGTATGATGCAATCAGTGTTACGCGACATGCTGGGATGCAAGCTGAGGTAAGACACAGAGTCGCATCGTGTTTAATACGTGCCCATCGATATGTAATATATATCATGACACTTTAAACTGCAGCTTTTAGAGTTATACTACATATTTTGCTTTCATGTTTCATGTTAGAGGACAAAAGATGATCATGATTGTTGGTAGTGGAGTAAAATGGAGTTGTTGTCCGAGAAATGATCAATAAATTAGTTGGCTGGGATCATTAATATGATATAGTATATCAGCTGAAGTGGATGGATAGTACATGTTGTTGACCTCTGAGAAAGCCTTCTTGAGTTTCTAGTTTTACTGATGAAAGAAAGAAACCTCCTATTGCTCTGCAAATATATGATTTCAGGCTGTCTTGGTGGTCGTTTAAAGACATTTATCAGAATGCTGTAAGCTGTCACTGGCTCAAGACTGTCAGAAACAGCTCTTTCTCTACTGTTAGGTTGTTTTTGTGATAACTCAATTTGAATTTTGAGACTTGCTATGCATTTGGGAACTGCTGCAAAATAAAGTGCAATGCTTTCAGAGTGTATTGAAATCTAAAGTGAAAGAATGATCAGAATCCCATCTTTTCTTAAATCAACACTGAGCATCATTCAGTATTTCCACCTCTCAACATGTATTCTGTGACAGACAAGTTTTATATGAGCATCTCTTGCATTTTTTTAAGCCAGTGGCCTTCGATGTTGGATTTCTACTGTTCTTTAGTTCAGGTGGATCTCTAACTAAATGGATTCAATTCAACTAACATTTTTTATAGGAAATTTTATATCTAAGGTTTCGTTCATGCAGTACTTTTTACTGATAAAGACAGAAAAACCATATCATGGGGATGATAATCCCCACTTCTTTCCACTGCATAACCTTAGAACTAGTGTGAGAACTTCTGCACTCGCTCACAAAGCTTTAGAAACTGAAGCTAAGATTTAGGAACCGAGTAGTTAGTCCATTTTCCCGCCATTGTTAAGCTTATTATAATTTTGTATGCATGGAAACAGGTGCTGAACATAATAGTTGCAGACCTATTCGAAGGGCATCCGATGAGTAAAAGGAAACTGAAGGAGTTTCTGGGGCATACACCTTCTCAAGTTCTTGTTGGTGCTCTGCTTGGCACTCTTGTTGCCTTCTTCTGCTGTGGAGCCTGCGTTGTGGTCACCTAGCCCTTCGATCTTCTACCAGTTTTGATCCTTTTGTATTATGGATTCCTAATGCAGCAAATATTCATACGTTGTTGCAGATGGATGTAACCTTCATATGGGATTCGCAGAATAAAATTGCTCAAATCAATATTGCAAGAAGGAAGAAAGAGCACATAGAGATCAAGTCTCTTCTATATCTCACACTCTCACACTTGATTTCTTCCTGCGCTTGAGATATTTAGTGCTTGTTTGCTCAAAATTGACTTTTGGATCCTTAAAGACGAGTGCCAGTTAGGTTAGAAACAACTTATTATGATTTTTGGATTTTAGTTTTTGATTTTTTTCTAAATTTAAATATTTTAAAACTAAATTTTCAATATATCATCTACACAAATTTTTATCAAATTAATTTTTACTCACTTTAGTCAGCAAAAATCAGTTGAGATACAAGCTAGTTCTTGCAATCCTTAATAATCCAAACAAGCTTTTATATTCATGAAAATGGGGGAAGTCTGACGTGGAAATTCTAGATTCCACCGTCCCCACACACAGTGTGTTATGTGTCTTGGATCCCTTTGTCATATCTCCACCAGCACAAACAGCGACTTCCCAAGCTCATTCAATCGTTGGCGACCCTGTGAAAGTAAAAATAAATAATTCACAGTGTATTCTTTTTACCACTTACGAAAATCAATCATATAAATTACTATTAAAACAGTCAGTTAAATGTAACGCACCTTTAATTGTCGTACCCCAAACGCGCAAGCACATTCAACTACTTGAGCTCCATTACGTTCTGAACACAAAAAACACCACACACATAAATCCCAACCGGTGGCATCGACGTATGACTAGTTATGTGAGATTTGTTCAATTCACTGACCTAATAAGTTGATAGCTGCACACAGGGTTCCACCGGTGGCAACGACGTCGTCAACAAGCAAAGCAAGTTCGCCGGCGTGAACAGCTCCCACCTGAGTTTCCAGACAGTCATTGCCGTATTCCAAAGAATACTCTGTTCTCATCACTTTGCCAGGCAGCTTGTTTGGTTTCCTTAAAGCCACAAACTTTGCTCCTATTCCCACCGCTATTGGAGCCCCAAATATGAAACCCCTCGCTTCAACTCCTGCAATTTCATCAACATACGAAAAAAAAAACCTTTTTGAATAATCCACGTGCAAAAACAAAGAAAACACCACTTTCGTTTGAAGTACCTGCAACAACAGAAATATGTTTGCCTTTATATTGTTCAACGAATAAGTCGATGGTGTCTTTGAATGCTTTTGGATTCAGCAAGAGAGTATTAACGTCCAAAAAGTCACCACCTGTGTTTTCAAACCATTATTTATTTACACAAGAAGAAAAGAACACAGAAGTTACAAGAGAGAAACCAGAAAACAAACCGGGATTGGGGAAATCTCGGATGATACGAATCGTAGATTTGATTCCTTCGATTCTGGGATCCTCCTGATCTCTGTTATGTTCCATCTCAATTAGTTCTGAGAACAAAGGAACAACTGGGTTTCTGGTGAGCAAAAGAGAGTTGAACAGAGACAAGTTAGAAATGAGAGAACTGAAGGGGCGTGAGTATATATGAGCATTTGATGGGACAAGATAATAATGAGATATAAAAATACAAGCTCGTATTTGTAAACACAATGATGCGATATAAATACTTGGCTAAAGTTATAATTACATGCACTTAATATTAGAATGTATCTTATATGACATTAATTATAGATTCATGAATGCATGAGGACAAGAAAGAACCAAGATTCACCATCAAGTTGGCCTCCATAAATGATTTTTTTTATGTATATAAAATGTTTATATGAGTTAAATTCTATAAGTTCATTAAGACAAGACATATACCTGCAAACTCAAAAAAAAATTATAAAAATATTTATATATTGTTCACTAATAATTTTTTTTATAAATAATGTTTATATAGACATAAAAAATCGGAACCATTCTCTTAATGGTACCAAAAAAAAAAAAGACCAGAAGCCTAGGTCGCTACTTTCGGCCATGTTTTTAGAGAGACAGACAAAAACACGCTAGTTTGCTCATTGGACTTATTTCGAGGATTCTATTGTTATGATTCTTAAAAGGCCAGATTTTAGGGTACTGGGTTTTTTTGCCCTTGTCTTTATCTTAATTTTCTTGCACAGTTTTTACCCTAGCATGGTACTCTTAAAAAAAGAAAAAGATAACAGGGTAGAGCTAATATCTATCTTATTATAAGAAACTCTTTCTGAGACTGATGTTTGGTGGTAAGAAAGAATGGGGTGGAGACTTGACATGTCAGTATCTTAAATTTGGCAAAGAGTGAGACCACCAACATGTGTTATATTAGGGAACGTGGACTGAAATGGAAAATATGTATTCAATTCATAGTTGTAATTTAGTGTAAAAAAGGCACAAGCTTGAAAGGCAGAGAAGTAGGCTCTATATATTTATTTGTATGCAAATATAGAGGGGACCCTCCCCCCGACACAAAACTCAGGTTTCATTAATGACTTGTTTGGATAATCACAAATTGCCAATGTTGTCCTTTCAACTTTGAAGTGAACTATAATCAGCAATTGTCCCTTTCAATAATTCTCTCCTCTCTTGCATTACCCACTTGCTGTGCTATAAAGGCCTTGTAAATGTTGGTTTTGATCTGTGAAACCTCCCTAATTAGTTAAAATTGCAACTTGTAAGTTGTACAGTTCTATAACCATTTTCCACAAGTCATTACTTAAAGATGTGTGTGTTTTTTATAATGTGTATAAATACATCAAGACTAAAGCTAACAACTTTATGAGATTAAGATGGTAAGAGAGAAGGGTTGATAAACCACTTCCAACCATAAATTTTGTAAAGGGACTTTAATATCCCATCTAGATATTTAAAGAACTTGATTAATTGCCAATTGTATATTTGTATTAAGTCTCGTAGTTTAATAAATTTTGTATTAAAAACTAATAAATAAAGTATTGTAAATAAAATTAAATAAGATATTTTTAAAACACAAGGCTCAATGTATTCTTATTAAGTGAAAGTATTTTGGTATGATATGTTAAAAATTGTACTATTGTGGTTTTGGCAGTTATTTTTTTTTTAAAAGAAGACTATGATATGGGCCTTAGTTATTATTTTTAAAATTCCATGGCCTTCTATGCCATTATTTCCAATCTCCAACGGCACCAAAATGACATTTTAACCAAGTAGATCTTAATGCCCAATCTGACGTCGTTTCGTTGCACTTTTGCGACGATCTCAGTTTCGATCGAGCCCTAGCATAGTCTCAAGTCTCAACAACAGTTTGAGTACATCCACCTGCCGTCGTTCCGCTTCTCACTCCGTCCCTTCTTCAAGCTTCCCTCAAGAGCAGAGCAGCCAGTTATCTCATATTACTCCTACACTCATGAGCCATTCTGCTGTTTTTCTTCTTCACGAGCGTCGCCCGTCGGCGCCATTCTGCTCTGGGGATTGGAGGGCGGGGAGTTTCCCCCGTCGCCATTCTTAGATCACTTCCAGCCGTGAAAGCTTGCCGCCTCCGCCTTCTTATCTTGGCGTCTATGCTGTGTTTCGGTTCTCCGGTGATAACGGTAGTGGGCCCACTGCTCCGGTATGTGCTTCTGGCTCCAATTGGATCTGTCGTTTTTTTTAACTGTATCTTCCTTTCTTGGTGATTGATGGTTTCTATTCTTCCTTTATGTGATTTTCTGATACGGCCTCTTTCAAGTTTCATTGCTGGGTTATATCTTTAGCTCCATTCTCAAACTCCTTTTTTTCTAGCCCCAGTCACGACGCCAATTGAATGATTTAGCTGCAATAAGCCAATAACTTTGGGTTTTGACGCTTTCTGGGTTGCAGTCTTTAGAATTCACTGTTTGGTGTTCTTGAGCTTCAACTCCAGCATCCTAATGCTAAAATCCCTGTTCAAATGGTGCTTAACCTTTTCAAGCAAAAAAAAAATGGTGCTTAAACTCTTTTGCTTTTTGGGGAGAGGGGGAGGGGCGACAATTTGAAAAGAATGAATACCGTGAAAGCTGATCCCTTTTCTTGTCTCTCCTCTGCTCTCTCTTGTATAACATTTTAATTTATAAAATTAGAAAGGTATCAATTTAATCACATAGTTTTAAAAGCATTGGCTTAAACTCATCTAAGTCTTTCTTCTTCTTCAGATACTCTGGTCAAAACGGAACCAAGGGGCACTTTGATTTTGGATGTGGTGAAATAATGGCAATTTCTGTTTTCCTTTGAGTTATAGGCCTTCTGCAGATCTTTTATGGTTAATCAATCATTAAAGTTGTCAAATAACTATTCTGTGCGACCACAAAAATAACCTCATCAGTGTTGGTTTTTCTAATTGACTACAAAGATTGAATGAGATATTTTCAGTTTATCAAATTGAAAAATGAACAGTGGAGTGTCAGTTGCTTCTGGGAAATTTTTTGTGATACTTAGTTGTTAATTTCATTTTTCTATGCTGTTAATTAAAATCCTTTTTCTTATCACCGAGTTACAGTGTGGTTGAGAATCTCAAATCACTTTCTTGCCCTATGTCTTATTTTGTACGTGTAAGAAAAGGTGTTTAAGAGTCTTTGATATGAGTTCCTTGATATCCTCAACTTATTGTACCTTGATATCCTCAACTTATTGTATATCATCCTTTTATTTAATAAAACAGAAGCAGATGATATGAATCAAGAGTTGTTTCTTTTTGAACCAGGACCCGATTAACTACTTGCATGTATACTAGGGACTTGTTTCGATGTTGTTGAACAGAAAACTGACTGAAGGAGAGTAAAAAAAATGCAGATAAACTGCTGCCTTTGTATTTTCAGTTGACAGGAGAAGCGGCAGCTATACAGCAAGTGGCTATTTGCTTGAACTTGCTTCCAACATACTCGATCCTTTAAGTCATTGTGGGTGCTGGCCTGATGCTAACAATGTCTAAGCTCAGGAAAATATTTGAAATCCCATGGGGAATTAGTGTCTGTCACAGGCGAAATCAAAGTACCTTGAGAGAAACAAAATGGCTTTCTCTTTCATGCACGGAAAATGACTTGTATCAACCAGACCTCTCATCTAGAATTGATAGTTCTACTACCCAAAAGCAGCCTGATTCGCAGTTGGGCATCCGTTTTTGCATTTTGTTTGCATTGAAGGCTGAAGGCCTTAGAAGTCGGCCATCACTCAACTTGGTCTGTGATGCAATCTCTAGAAACAATTGGTCTTCACTATATTTGAAAGCTCTTGATCAACTTAGAACAAGCGGGGTTTTGTTAACTTCGGAAGCTTACCGTATTCTGTTGAGGACATATATAAGACTGGGTATGGTGGAAAAAGCCTTAGCGGTGTTCTGTCAAATGAGAGAATTATATTGTGAGTTTGATGCCCATACATACGGTACAGTTATTAAAGCACTATTGCGGAAAGAGATGTATTTGCTAGTATTTGCGCTGTATAATATGATGATAAAGCTAAATTGCTGTCCTAATGATTATACTTACTCTTTGTTGATTGATGGATTCTGTAAGTGCGGAAAGAGTGATGAGGTGATTGAAATTCTTGAAGACATGGACCGCAGTAATATACAACCAAACATGATAACATTTACTTCTATTCTTTCTGGTTTGTGTCAGGGAAAGAAAGTAGATTATGCATATAGGTTGTTCAACAAGGTGAAAGGAAATTGGTTTCAACCTGATTTAATAACTTATAATGTTTTACTTGATGGGTTTTGCAAGCTAGGGAGGTTTGATGAAGCCTTATCCATAGTGCAGTTGATAGAGAGGGACGGTTTTTCTCTTGGAGTTGATAATTACAGTTGTATTATGGATGGCTTATTTAGGGCTAGGAGATATCGTGAAGCATTTTCATGGTACACAAAAATGTTGAAGGAGGGCATTATGCCTGATATTGTTCTATATACCATCATGATACATGGGTTGTCAAAAGAAGGTAGAGTTGGTGAAGCCATAAAGTTGTTAGATGAGATTATTCAGAGTGGACTTACTCCTGATGCTTACTGTTACAATGCTATAATTAAAGGATTATGTGATATTGGTCTTCTTGACCGAGCTCTGTCTCTTCAGCTTGAGATTTCTGAGCATGATCAATTTCCTAATACTTGCACTTATTCCATTCTCATCTGTGGCATGTGTAGGGATGGACTGGTTGGAGAGGCACAGCAAATATTTAATGAGATGGAGAAGCTGGGATGTTTGCCTTCCATTGTCACCTTCAATGCTCTAATAAATGGACTCTGCAAGGCTGGCCAGCTTGAGGAGGCACGCCTTTTGTTTTGCAAGATGGAGGTTGGGAAAAGTCCTCTTTTGTTTCTTCGGCTTTCTCAAGGTGGCAATCGGGTGGTAGATGGCATTGGACTCCGGAAAACTGTGGAGCAAATGTGTGAATCAGGACAAATTTTGAGTGCCTACCAATTGCTAATTGATAGGGCGGTTGTTCCAGACATAACAACTTACAACGTTCTGATTAATGCTTATTGCAAGGTTGGTAATGTAGATCGTGCACTTAAACTCTTTGAGCATCTAAATCTCAAGGGGCTTTCCCCAGATTCTGTTACTTATGGGACGCTTATTGACGGGCTTTATAGGGCTGATAGAGAAGAGGATGCCTTAAAGCTTTATGAGCAAATGTTGGAAAAAGGAGGTGAACCTAGTTGTTCTGTTCATAAAGCGCTTATGACTTGGCTATGCAGGAAGAAAAAGGTATCCCTGGCGTTCAGTGTTTGGCTGAAGTATTTAAATAACTTTCCTGGCAGGGTAGATGATTCGACCGAGGTCTTGGAGGGATATTTTGATGGAGGACGGGTGGAAAAAGCAATTCGAAGGTTATTAGAACTTGACTTTAAGTTCAAAGATTTCAATTTAGCTCCATATACAATTTTACTTATAGGTTTGTGTCAGGCAAAACGAGTGAAAGAAGCATTAATAATTTTTTCTGTTCTTGATGAGTTCAACATCAATATAAATCCTCCAAGTTGTGTACATTTGATTAGGGGTCTTTGTAAGACACGGAAGCTGAATAAAGCTGTAGATGTGTTTCATTATGCTTTGGACAAAGGTTTCAATTTGGGCGGAAAAGTTCAAAACCAACTCTTCAGTAATCTTCTTTGCTCTCCAACTGATAAGGAATATGCAGCTGCTCTTATTAAAAGAATGGAATCTCTTGGACATTCTTTTCTCAAGTATCGTTCTAAGAAAGTGACGTCTCTTTTACTTAACTACTGGGAACAACAACCAAAATACGTGAAACATCAAGAAGATTACCTGAGACAAGAGTGGAAAGCAAGGACTTAGTTCTCAGAAGGGATTCAATGACGGTCATTTTGAATGAATATCTCCATTTGGACCTTCACTATCTTTTTGTCTTGAGCAGAATGCTCAGAACCAGGTGTTGACATTCTGATGAACCAGAGGCGCCCTTCCTACACTTCATATTGAAAGATTAAAGCCTTACCTAGGGGTGATTTGTATTTCTGCATTCTTGTACATTGCGTCTGTAATTTAAGGGAGAGGTCTGCTTGAAAGGCTTTGTATTTTGACAAAATTATCCTTGACTTTGAAACTAATTTTTAAGATGAACCACAGGTTGCTTCTCGTCCCTTATTCTTCCACGGCGGCAGAGGGTGTCAGTGATTTGGACCGACCACCACTCCTCCTCCTGCATGAATGCCCTTCGTGAATCTCCTCCAAACAAAATTTATATTAGAAATTCCAAAATTTAAGTTTTGGCCACGATGCTGACAATCGAAGCACCAGTTTTATTCGCAGAATAAACATCTGACGATCGAAGGGCCGAGCCAATGGCTGCAATGATCTCACCCGGGTAATAATTTGTTCATCCTTGGATGTCTGAGGGCATGCCTTTCTTGGATCACATCAAATGATTTGTTCTCTTCTCAGATTGGGGGTTGTCCGCAGAATAAACATGTATACTAGAAAAGGAATTCACGAAAATAAAGATGTCTTCTTCAACTGCATCGAGTCCCTTTTCATAAAGGTAAAGAGTTCAGTTGATATGGCCAACAATGCAATTGAAGACATCTTTATTTTCTTGAATTCCTTTTCTAGTATACGGGTTTATTCAGCGGACATTTTGAGAAGAGAACAAATCATTTGATGTGATCCTAGAAAGGCATGCCCTCAGACATCATATCAATTGCATCGAGTCCCTTTCATAAAGGTAAAGAGTTCAGTTGATATGGCCAACAATGCAATTAAAGAAAACATCTTTATTTTCTTGATTTCCTTTTCTAATATCCGTGTTTATTCGGCGGACAACCCCCAATCTGAGAAGAGAACAAATCATTTGATGTGATTCAAGAAAGGCATGCCCTCAGACGTCATACCAATTGCATCGAGTCCCTTTTCATAAAGGTAAAGAGTTCAGTTGATATGGCCAACAATGCAATTGAAGAAGACCTTTATTTTTCTTGAATTCCTTTTCTAGTATACGTGTTTGTTCAGTGGACAAGCACCCCCACCACCACAACACCCCCCCCCCAAAAAAAAAAACTTCAAAAACCCACCCCCTTTTATGTTTTGCTGCTAATGGCGCTTTGGGCTATCTTATTACGTAGCTTGCCTTGTTTTATAAAAGTTGGATCCATCTTGATCAAAATCACCCACTGAGATTGAAAGTATGATATTGGTTCTAAGCTCCAACCTACTGATCAGTAACAAGTTCAGTAGATGGATTCATAGAGCATGGATCTGACTACAAACCTCACAGAATGAACACTTCCAATGTTACCATGTGTAAGTGGTGGAATATGGGATAAGGAATGACGAAGCAATATTTATTTAATAGTTTACCACTTTCCATTTTTAGGATTATTTCTGGATTCTATCTCGTTTTTGCTCTTGCTACCTCCTCTCTTCTGATCTCTTCCTCTTTAATCTCATTTCTCTTCTTGTTTCTTCCTTTATTTTGCATCAGTAAGATAACAGGACACTCCTATTAATAAAAGAAGACGGGTTTATGAAATTTTCAATATTTAATGATGCCACCTTTGCTTCTTGTTATGTGCTGGTGCTTTTTTTTTTTGTCAAAATTATATAATTCAATATCAGTTCAACAAACCAATAAGAGTATATTTTAATACCATATAATTTAGTTTAATAAAAATAAAAAATATTTAGTTGACAATATTAAAAAAAAAATTAACCGGTATGTTCGGGATCAATGAGACTAGGCCACAAGAAAGAAAAACGAGTCCAAAACATTAAAAAAATGTAAGATTAGTTTAAAGAGAAAATTATTCATAAACTTGTTATCATTCAAATTTTGAGATTACGAGCTTATTTGTAAAAGTGGTTAGTAACTAATCAATATTCTACCTATTACTATGCATACCGTTATGTTTGCTTTTCATTAATGTCTATTATACGAAAAGTTTGTTTTATTTTACCTTTTGAAAGGTAATTATGGTGTACATCTGGTATTGTAGAGAAGCCATTGCAGCACTTTAATAAGTATGTTTGTCTTTGATCCTCTACTTCTATATGAGGAGGGTTCTAGTCATTATAAGCCAGAACTAGTTTCTAAAACTCTCCTATATAATATCAAATGTGTTTTCTCTTATAGCTTTCTAAGCTCTCTTCTTTCTCTTTACAATCCTTTACTCGTAATATTTATTTTTGCCTTCAGATAGTCAAGTATGCTCTATTTTGCTCTTGTTAAAAGGATCTTGTGTATAATAACGAATTAGATCAAAAGGCTCAGGTCAGCTAGTTTGTTGTATTTTATTGTAATTTTTAAAAAATTTCAGTTTTAATGAGTAAGCTTTAAAGGTCTTAAAGTAGTTCCCTTAAGATGTTGTGGTTGAATTTTATATGGTATCAAGCTTATTTGTCATACTATATCAGCTTAGTTGTTATGGTTAAATTATAGCTAGCACCTCCTCCTTGGTAACACTCCTAAAAATTTAATATTTTACAAATTTGACTTGTAAATATAAGTTAAATTTAATTTGTAAATGATAAAAGTTGACTAATAAATATAAAATTTTTGGGATCTATCTGGATTTAATTTTTCTTTATTTAAAAGTCTGATATATTTTAACGACAAAAGAAAAGGAAAGTTTTTAATATATTTTTATTTATCCCATGAATTATAGCATGGTATAAACTTGGTTGATGCAAAAGTATCTTTTAGGGTATTTTTTGGTGGTGTTTTGTCCAAGTGCGGCGAGATCAAATTAAGTATTATATGTATTCATTAAACTAAGGTTCCATGGTCTAGTGGTCAGGACATTGGACTCTGAATCCAGTAACCCGAGTTCAAATCTCGGTGGAACCTCTCTTTTTCTGCTCATAATGAAACTTGACTTCGACGACGTTGACGGCAAGTACTTTCAAGTTTCATCCTTATCCAGTTCTACTTATATACCCAACAGTTCGACGCTGTCGGACAATTTAGTCTTTTTTGCGCCACCATCATAGTACGCCGCAAAATTTCTCCTTCGTTGAACAAAATTGTTCCCACAAACTTTGCACCTTCTTTTTTCAAAGTAGGGGCATGAATCACTCGTATTGTGCTCCGTTATGGAATCCGAAACACCACGGAAAATTGAGGAAATGTTGCTGGACATACTGAAGAATTCCAACATTGATGAGGCGACTGAGTTCACAGTCCGACTCGCGGCGTCGGAGCGGCTCGGGATGGATCTTTCTAACTCGGAACACAAGCTGCTTGTGAGAGGCATTGTGGAATCGTATCTGCTCGCTATCGCGGAGGAAGAAGGTGGAAGGGTCCCCGCGTCTGAGCCGAGTGCTCCCCAAGAGACTCGAGAGGTGATGCAGTATGAGCAGGTGGTGAAGCCAAAAAAAGAGGTTAAGGACGACTCGGAGCGTATAATTTGCCAGGTGAAACGTGTGTTTCATGATATTTTTTGTTTTCTCTGGTGATTCAAATTTAGTTGAGACCAGAAGTTTGGAAAAATCGCAACTTTATGTCTTCTTCTATGCTCTGCCACCATCCAGATGTCTTAGATAGATGTGTGTAACGAATCATCTGAAAGCCCTAAATTCTGTTTCTTTTCCTAGAAAGATTGAGGGAAAAGATGAAGAATTTACTTTTTTAGAGTAATTTATTGGGTATTTGTTGTTCTAGTTGTCTGTAAATACTTCTGCAGGAAGGCATGGGTTCTGCGCATAAAAGTAGGAGGCCAAACCTGCGTTATGTTTTTTTCTAAGTAATGATGAAGAAGAGCCCAAAACTGGTTGCTCCGTTCTGTCTTGCCAGAGCATACTAAAATTGCTCTGTTAGCCGTAATTAAGGTTCATCCGCTGGGGAAGAACTCGTGTCATTTATTTATATTCATTTTTTAACTTTTATAGTTTATCAAAAGATAGCTTCCGTGCCATTTTATGTGGAAAGCAGAACTTATAGCCTAATGTTTCATAGCATAATTCCAATTTGTAAACTGCAGTTGTCAATTTGTGCTGTTCTCTAGATGTTCTGTATTATGGGTCTTTCCTAATTGTTGGTCTTAGACTCTTAATAGTCATTGTTTGTTTCTTCTAGCTATCAAACAAGAGGAATGTGGAGGTTCATGATTTCAGAGGGAAAAAATTAGTCTCAATCAGGGAATTTTATCGCAAAGATGGAAAACAGCTCCCTTCAGCTAAAGGTAATTACAAATGTTTACTATCAATTTTATAATGCTCACTTACTTTTGGTCTTGCTAATTCAATTGCATGTTCTTGAGTGAAGCATTGCATTATAGTGCATGTGTTTCTGAAATCTGCTCCTTGGTTTAATATTGTCTCAACTGCTGTAAGCGCATATATTTCTTTAATACTCTTAAACAAGGAGTGTTGAAGCATGGATTTAAACCTAGGAAGAGAATGCATTGAAAGAATCTAAGAGACAGAACTGGGATGGCAAAACGTGCAGAGCAGCAGAATTTCACTGTCGATCTCAAAAATTGATTTAGTGCTTAAGAACAGCACTTTTCCGACACTTTTCTTCTTTTTATGCTGTCTTTTATCTGAATATAACTAACTAGGGCACCCAACATTAGATAATAGTCATCGCACATTCTAAGAGGAGAAGAATTTGGTGCCTCTATCATTGGTGATGAGGGGTGTCACTTTTAGTTGTCTCATGATGTCCGTTATTTAATGCCCTTCAATTTTTTCTGCCTGAAACAGAGGAAGATGCTAACTTCCTAACAAAGTGAGGAGGTTGGCATTCCCCTATAAATGGCTCAGTTTTGGTTGTCTAAATTGATCTGAACCCATCCACTTTCTCTCTGCTGCTGATTTTAGGGATAAGTTTGCCGACTGAACAATGGGCTATCTTCAAGAAAAATGTCCCTGTTATAAAGGAAGCTATCACAAAGATGGGAGCAAAGATGCGGTAAGTTTACATTGTGGAATTGTGAAATATGTGACGGCATGAATATTTTTGCATGCTCGCAGTTTAGTGACTGCAAACTTTATGGTACCATGACTGTGTTTTAATTGGAAAAACGGCAAGTTCTCCCAAAAGGTTTTTTCCCCCTGTCCAAAAGAATGCATGTAGAGCTAGATGCTTGATAACATTGAAGTATATGAATGAAGTCACTTCTAAATACCAATAATAGTATATGTTCCTTACACGGGTTTAACCAAGATCATCTAACCAATATTATGTAGGTCCGAGGTCCATGGTAACCAAAATGGATATCTGCCGAACCCAATTCATGGTAAACAAAGTGGAGATGTGCCGAATCCAATTCATGTCAAGCAAAATGGAGATGTGCTGAACCCAGTTCATGGCAAGCAAAATGGAGAAGTGCTGAACCCAGTTCACGGTGAGCAAAATGGAGAAGTGCCGAACCCAATTCATGGGGAGCAAAATGGAGAAGTGCCGAACCCAATTCATGGTGAGCAAAATGGAAATGTGCTGAACCAAATTCTTGATGCTGCTCCTCCTGAACCTGTCCCTATTGAAATCAACCGTTTTGACGGAAAAAATTACCAATTGTGGGTTCAGCAGATGGAATCACTCTTAAAACAACTAAAGATTGCATATGTTCTCACTGAACTATGCCCAAATGCTACAACAGGACCGCATTCAAGTGCTGAAGAAGTTGCTGAAGCCAGGGCAGCGGAAAAGAGGTGGGTGAATGATGATTTCATGTGTCGTCGCAACATCTTGTGCTATTTATCTGATAATCTCTTTAATCAGTATGCAAATAGAAAAATGACTGCTAAAGAACTATGGGAAGAGTTAAAACAAGTTTATTTGTATGAAGAATTTGGAACAAAGAGATCACAAGTAAAAGGGTACATTGAATTCGAGTTTGTTGAGGAGAAATCCATACTTGATCAAGTCCAAGAATTAAATACCATTGCAGACTCTATTGTCTCTGCTGGAATGATGATCGACGAAAACTTCCACATCAGTGTCCTCATCTCCAAGCTTCCCCCATCTTGGAAGGGTGTTTGCATCAAGCTAATGCGTGAAGAGTATCTACCGTTATGGATGTTAATGGAACGTTTGAGGACGGAGGAAGAATCTCGCAATCAAGTCAAACAAGGGGGTGAACCTTCCAGTGGTAACACAAGCTATCATGAGGAGAGAAAATTTGTTCAAAGAGGGAAAGATATGAAACTTTCAAGCATGTTTGGTCAGAGGAATAGGCCAGACATGAATATCAAGAGAAGAGTGTGTTATGCCTGTGGGAAGAAAGGGCATCTTGCCAAACACTGTCGGAGAAGATATGACAATCAAACTAGAGAAGAAAGAATAGAAGAAAGTGGGCCCTCTGCACCAGTAATTTCACAGGCTAACATGGTTGGTGTCACTGAGTAGTTACCACTTACCACCCATATTGTGCTTTGATTTCTGAGTAATCAGAAACAGAATGGTTGATTGGAAAGCATGTGGCAGTGCTCTCTTACGCAGAGCCTTTTGGAGAAGTTTTTGACGAGATTTGGTTGACAGAAAGTGCTGCCAAATCGACCACGAAGTTCCTTGTAACCATGTTTGGTGGGTTCTACGGAATTGTTTTGGTCCGTGAGAAGGTATTTTTTCAACTGGTGCTTTTCTCCAGTGGGCAGGATCTGATCTGTACGTAGTAATTTCATTTTTCACATGATTACTTGTCTTCTGTTGTATGATTTCTGAACACTCGCTGTTGGCGGCACGAATGGTTCCATGAAGTTCAAATCTTATTGGAAAGATCAATCGGGAGCCATCAAAAGAGGGGGTAAAGAAAAGGATCGATTTCAAAGATATAATTGGAATTAAAATTTTAAAAATAGCTGGAGTTAAGATTTTTTTATAAGTACATGTATCTTTCTATTTAAGGTATTGGATATTAAATGTGGATATATATCTTAATAAAAATTTAAATATTAGTTTATTATATTAGGAGGGACTAATCTAAAAAAGAAATTTGTTGGTGTGATTTATTTTATTTTAGCTAAGTAGATATCTTTCTATTGGAGGCATTGTCTAACATTAAATGTGGATAAATTTTCTTAATAAGAATTTAAATATTAATTTATCACATAAAAGATTAGTCTATTCCATTTGATTTAACTACCGATATGTTGGTGTGAGATTTTTATTTTTATTGTTTTTGTTATAAATTTTTTTTGAAAGGGGTTAAATTTATCTATGATTTAAAAGTAGGTAAAATTTTTAAATCTCTTGAGAAGTAATATTAATATTAGGTGGGACTAGTCGTGTATTTTACAAAAATTTTCATTATATTTATGTACCGGTGAGACTTGGATTCATTAATGTTTACATTATTGGGCGTTTGTCATCAAGTAGATTCTCATAGTTAGCTTAAAAAAGCAGATGCAAACAAGATTTTTATTTAGGCCCACAAGTCACAGGTTTGCTATCTAAAAGCCCAATAGATCTCAACCATTTAAAGTTGTGCGTAAATTGTCATGAAATATTAGTTTTAGTAAAAAAAATTAATTTATAATTTATAAAATTATGAATTTAAATTTTACTATTGACATGAAAATCTTATTAATAGGTAATTTATTATAAATATATTTATAAACGCTCTTTAAATCTAGAAGTATATTCTGACTTTAATAGTCCATTGAGATGTAACTCACTTAAATTTTAGCTTTTTATAAAAAAATTGTAGGCAGGTTGACTCAGACACTTTAATAAAAAATATTTATCAATTTTTTTGTTCTTTTCACGGCAAAAAAGCCTTTATTATTTTTCATTAAATCGAAGCTAACAGATTTTATGTGCTCAATGAAATTCCCCCCCCCCCCCGTGAACATGTCACGTGATAGTGATCATGAAAATTAATTAATGAATACTGTTTGTTTCTATTCAGATCTTTTAAATATATTCTGAACAATTTATATGTGTTAAATTATATCTAGCACCCTAAAATATTTTTATAGTAGCACTCAGTATTTAAAAGTATTTTTATAGTAATTTTTGTACATCTAGCGCCTTAAAAAATTTCAATAGTAATCAATATTCTAAGTTTAAGGTTTGCACGCACAAAAAATATTTTAAATTTAAGATGCTCATTATTACTAAAAAATATTTTAACAAGTAAAGTTATACCAAAAATAGTTAGAATACCAAATGTTATTTAGAATAGAATTTGAATGCCATACTATTATTTATATAGCTTGTCTTGTCTGACAAAAATTTGAGGGTTGTCTCATCTTTTATCCTACGTATTTGGAAATAATTTGAATGGAGAAAACTTAATTAATTTATCATTAAATCATCACGCACCACGTGCTATCAAATGGCCCTAAAAGAGAAGAGAAAAACAGCAACACATGCAACGTTACTCCTCATTCATTAAATCTAACGCTGTGGTCCCACCCAATTCTACTTCACAACTAATATGTCTATCTGTCATTGAATCGGTCCCTTTCTATCCAATCTATGACCTATTTTTCTCCCCCAAAAAAAGGGCATACGTTGGCGAATCATGCCCATTATCTTTCCCTGAACAGATATTTTTCCATTAAAAAAAATTATATTTAATATATTATCAGACACTAAATACAGACATATCTTCTATCATAACAAAAATTTAATTTTTGATTCATCACATTATGAAGGATTAACCTCTTCCGCTAGTCTCAAACTCTGTTGGTAAAATAAAATATAAATCCATGTAAAAGGTTATTTAATATTAAAAAATATTATTACATGTGGATCCCAGGGTTTATTTTGGAGCTTTAGTGGATAAGCTTGGGCGCATAAAAGGAAAGAAACAAAGAGGAATGGTATATATGGGACTGAATTGAACAAACACCACATGACATGTTTGGTAACGATGCTAAGAGGCCACACACAAATCCAAAATTGAAACGTTACAAATAATTGTTTCATGAGTGTGACAAATCCAATTTTGAATACTTTAAAAGCTCAAGCAACATAAACTTCACTTCTCCACTTTGTTGCTCCAATTTTTACATCTAGTGTTTGATTGATCAATTGATTCCATTTCAATATGTCCAAGTTCAATGTATATATATACGCAGATAATTGTATCAACTTTTTCTAGTCAAGAGATACTATTCTAAGTTTAGATTCTAAACGTAGGGGAAAGTGCATGAATTGACCAGGAATTTTTAAGAGATTTTATTCACAGTTTCATCCACAGCGCTCAATCGTTCAAAGTTCAAGGAGTCAATTCAAAGAAACGAAATTAATTTAAAAAAAAACAAATAGTATTAGTGACCCAAAGGCAAAATAGTCAGACAAACAAGCCCACAAGACTTTGACGAGGCCCACCACCGAAATGCGTTTTGATACTATTTCTCTCGTACTATTATGGTTTATTTATTTATTCATTCATTAATAACTATTTATATTTTATTACGAATAAATTAATAATAATAATAATAATAAGCTTTCCCTTTTAAAAGGCAACACATGCAGCAAATCCACGTGATTCTTGTCATCACAAAAGTCATTGGCTGACACGACCTCAGCACGTGAACGTTTTTAACAGTTCGAAATCTCTGACACGTCACGGTTTGGATTAGGAGTGCCGTTGGGCCCCACCCGAGGTCATGAACTGTTTTAAAATCCGTAGCGTGTTCCTCAGGGCTCACCTCAACGCATTACTTAATTCTTAAAAAAGGGGGGAAATATCAAAAGAGTGGTCTAAAGTTTAAGATGTGAAGAGAAGCACCTACTCGGCTTTTCCAACTTTTTCAAGATTCTCCTTCTCTTGGTAAAAATAAAAGCAACCACGCACACATGAGAATCTTTTTACAGTTACTCGCCTTCTTCATTCTGCGCTGCATCAGTCAACCGAACACCGCTTTGTTCCCTTCTTTTCCTCTTCTCTCTATCCTTTTTCTTTCTTAAAACACAAGCCAATCCCCAAATCAGAAACAATCAAAAGTAACTGCTCACACTCACACACAGTTCATTTTCTTTCTTTTCATTCTTCTTCATCCTCTGTAACAAATGAGCCCCATGTATAAACAACAAGAGTTTCTATCACTAGAAGAAGGAACCATGTGGATACAGCACGATTCAATTCGTTGGATTAGCTAAAGACAACAAATTTTATCCTATTTTATCATGGTTTCTATGTCTCTGTCTTCAACTGATACACTATCAAACATTAATATATGTACCTCGGACAACACAAATTATTTAGCATTAACAACTGATAACAATACCTTCTTATTTTAAACAGATGAGAAAATAAAAGATACAAAGACTGACCAAGACAAATGAGAGGAAACTGAACGCCAAGTTGTAACCATTCTGGGAGAAGAATACAAATATGAAATTAATGCAAAACTCTGAAGCATCTGATTTTCCTATATCATTAATTGTAGTTCAAGACCTATGAGCAGGTGTTCACATGAAGAATCCAGAGGTAAGAGGAGACAGAAACATAAGTCAGGAAAAGTTCATATCCTAGTCCAAATCAAACAAAGGCAAAAGGCAAACTGTCCAAGGAACCGCGTAGACCATAAAACATCAAAAGGTGGTCTCACAAAAAGAAAAAAGGTGGCCTAGCCAATTGTTTAACAAACTTAAACAGTTATAAATGTCGTGCCAAGGCAAAAGAATAGCTACCAAAAAAATTAAAAAGAAAACATTATCAGATTCACAAAGCTAGAGCCTGTGATCCCTCTCAGCGCTACAAGCGGCAGAAAATTCACTAATACTTTCGTTCTTATGCACAAAACTTGCATCATACAGGAAAGAACACGAGATGGAATTGGTTAAACTAAACGAAATAATTCAATATGCAGAAATACTTTGTATGATGAAATGTGTATTCTATAAACAAACATAAATTTTCTGCCCTACTTGGTCAATAAGAGCTATTATTCTCAGCTAGACGTTCTGGTTTGCACTGCTTTTTTCCTTTTTGGGATCCTCTGCTGAATAACAAAATTTCTGAGGAAGCTTAAAAAATGGTTCTTCACTTTGTATCGTCAAGCCTATGGACTAAAGTTAATTGCATTAACATGTGCTATCCAACTGGTGATAATGGCTATAAGCAATTGGATTATCAAGAAAATGCTGCAATCAACTGCTCCTTCGTCAGCTGCTCAGATCCTTGAGACTTGATTACAAATGAATGGAAGATGGTGTCATTTGCAGTTGCAAATTTCGACTCAACAACACTAATTTGTGCATCTTTGAACTTTTGGAGAACTCTTGAAATAGGATGAGCATTGAGAGGGCTGCTCACCCTTACTATTACCTCATCCTGGGTAACTTGAATATCAACATCGGTAGCTTGATTGTGATTTTCTACTTTTGGATCAGCCACTATTGTTGGAACATCCCTTGAAGTGCTTCCAGATCGATCTCTCTCAGATTCCATGATCTTGAGTTTCGCTTGAAGCTCATGGATATAAGCAATGGCATCTCCCAGCAAAGAAGCCTTGTCCATCTTGGATATATTGGGTACAACAGATCTAAGAGAATAGAACCGCTGATTCAGCTTCTCACGCCTCTGCCTCTCCGCTTCCACGTGATTCAAGGGTCCTTCCCTTCCATTGGCAGGCTTTCTACCCCGTTTCCTCGGCCTCCTCTCATCTATTGCACCCAGCTGCTCTTCTTTGCATGAAGCTTCAACATCAGATAGCTCTGATTCAGCATTGATTGGTCTCAAAGAAGGCCGTGAAGTAGCTCCAGAGAAATCAATTTGCATTCGCACCTGCCTTTGTGGTTGGTAGTTGCTAAGCCGAAAGTCTTGCCTTAATTGGTTAACTCCCTCTGGTGCATTGCAACCTGAGGACCTTGAAGGATAAATCCCCGTTGAGCTCGCCTGTTTCCCACCTTGATTAGCCGCCCAACTCGATCCATGAATACAATTTCGCGTACTTGGAAAGCTAATACTGCTGCCATTGGGCTGGCTATGACCTGCCCAAGAAGGCCTCTCCTCCATTTTCCTCACAGCAAGCTTCTCCCTAAAATGGGGACGACCAGAGTTTAACGAGTTCAAGTCCTGCCCAAAAATCTTTGGAACTCCCTCCACCTTATCCCCAACAGGCAAACCAGAAAAGATACCATTTTCATCTCTCTTCTCATCCACTGCAACGGGCAATGGTGAAAGTGGGGAAACCCTAGGAGTTGACATTTGCGTAGAAAATTCTGATTTTATCACCTGCAATAATTCTGAACTCTCTCCTACCATCCTCACAGAACCCAATTCCACCACTCCAATGTCAGTAGGGACCAAAACTATGGTCTGAATTCCAGCTGATTTTGCCAAAAATGATCTCACACAGTAATCAGAGCTCAGTGCATCAAAGTACCACACATGCTTCCCTGAAGCAAGGCATTTACCAGGCCCGCCATGGCCGCGAGGGAAGGAGAAGTACATGGAAGCCAGAAAGAACATCTCTGTATCAGTAACCCTATCTAACCCAAAGGCATAATTGTCTTCATCAGAACCCCCAAATGTTGTGTGAAGCTTCTGAAGAACCCCTTTCCTCATCCTCTGCTGCATCTCATCTTTTTCCAGGCAAAGAGTAAGAAGCCCTCTAACTCCACCTTCTTCTTTTCCTCCCTTGGGTTCTCTGCAACATCCATCTCCCCAACCCAAAACCCAATCCCCAGATTTCTTCGACTGTGATATTTGCCAGAAAATCGCATAGTTCCAGCTGAAATTCGATACGTTTGGACGGTCCACGAGATCCGAAAGCTTGTTCTGCAAACTTTCTTGGCTTCCGACTGTCATTAACAAATTGTCGTTCGCCACAGGGTTTGAAATCAAGTATTCAAAAGCTCGATTTCCCAGAACCGATGAGACCATGGCTTTTTCTTCATCATTCCACAACACACCTCCTAAACCCAACTCAAGCTTCATATCTAATCTCCAAACAAAAATCACCCAACAAAGAATAAAATAATCTCAAATTTTTCAACCCTTATTCAAATATCAACTCATCAGAGAAATTTCTCATCAGCCACTTGAATTCAATAAAATTATATCCACGAATGACAAACCCTCCCTGAAATATTGCACAACGCCTCGGGTTTAAGTTTCAGATGTCACAAAAAAAATTGGACAAAACAAACAAATAAAAAACGCAGACAATCCAAATGAGAAACCCGAACAACAGTTCAAACCAACAAGGTAAAAGGAGAGGACGAGGAGGCTATGTCGGGTGAAGAGGACAGAGCGACAACCACAGTCCAAGGACAAACAGACATTCGAAGTAGGTTGGAGAGTTGAAGGAAGCAACAGGGAAGTCTCCGAATCAGGTTTTTCCAATCAAAACGGAAGAAAAATTATGTCTTGCGTCGTTGATGCAGAGTGAAGAAGGGCAGCGTGTGAAAAATGAAGAGAGGGAGAGAGTATTGAGAGAGAAATGAAACGAACCATACGGAGTATACGGCATACCCTCTCTAACTTCTAACTGCAAACAACGAACCATGGTTAGGTTAAATGTGAACTAGGGTTATGTTTGTGGGTTGAGAGATAGTCGGCATTGGCAACGATTATGTATGTTTGGCTTCATCACATTTTGGTATACAAAACCCCTGAAATATTAACTATGCCTCACTTACTCCCTTGTCTTGCTTTTTAGAAACAAAATAATGGGTTTAAAAATCTTTTGTATTTTTGGCCTGCGAGTTTAGTTAGGTGGCACCGGCAAAATGTAATTTGCAATAAATATTTAAAATTAAAAGTTTAAAAGTAAGAATTATTTAATAACCTAGATGCCAATTTGCATCTCATATGAATAAATCTCATTATTCGTAGTTTATAGCAAATAGCGTATTACTATTTGTTATTGAATCTTTTTAAAATGGCTAAATTATATAAAAATATTCCTAAATTTTGAAAGTTGCATATAATTTTATTAAATTTTAAAATTTAAATTTAACCTCATATTTTTTTCTTTTTTTTTTTATTGTCAACACTGCTATTAACTTATTGTTATCTTTCTAATAAAAATTAGTACGTCAGATTAATAAAAATTATTATGTCAGATTAATAAAATTAAAAGTTTAGGCTACGTGTAGCTTTTAATTAACACGCACAAATGTGTGTCTATTATTGATCCCAAATCTCTACCCATGGTATTGGTTTGATAACATTTAACTGAGAATATATAATATTAAAGAAAACATTTTCGGCATTTTAAAATATATATAATTATAGTAACAATACAACAAATTCAAGTTTTTCAATTATAAAATATATAATATATCGCGGAATGAATTTTCTTAAAATTTTATGGAATTTATAAAGAGTCCTATTTTATTTTCAAAAGCAATACAATCTTTTGAACAGGAAATTAAGTTACATAATTCTCTCACGAATGTTTTTGAAATTCTATAAACTTTTTGTTATTTTTAAAGCTCTCATAAAAAAATAAATATTAAATTACATATCATTTTGTTATCGACTAATTAAAATTAGATTAATCTCTTCTTTATTTTAAAAAAGTAATGTGATGTGAGTATTATATTATTATCTGAACTCAAGTTGTTTTTAATGCGGTAATTAATTATAGTTGTGAGAGGATGTGAATCTTGTCTCCACACTCGAGAAGTTACCTCCAACTGGCTTTTCTATAAATCAATCAATTAGTCAGTGATTTCCAATAATGGATCCTATATTCCTTCACAGTTACGCGTGAATTCCTTCATGTTACGCATCTTCAACCTCATAGAAATGTCACCTAAAGTTGGGAATCTTATAAGTTGAAAAAATAAATAAATTAGAAAAATCGTCTTATTATTTCAGGTATAATCTAAAGAACATTTGACATAAAATAGTTATATCCGTGCAACTCAGTTATAATGGTACTCTCTATGATATATGTGGAGATTGTTTGTGGGTGTATAAAACAAAGAATCTCACGTTGCTTGGTTTTATTGGTAAGCTATTTAATCTTTTAAAAAAATAAATTAATTAATTATAATCGAATTTAAATTTTTAAGATGAGTTCGTTTTATATACTCTTAAATTTATTCAATTTAGCCAATTAACTCTTATATTAGTTATAACTAATTTATTTATTTAATTTTATTAATCTATCAAAAAAATCAATTAGATCTTATATTACTGACTGGATGAGTAATATCTAACATTATTTTTTGTTTTTAATATAAAAGTTAGATAATTAATTTGAATAAATTAAGAAAGTTGGTTACGTTAGTTATTTATAATAAATATAGTTTAATTTTTTTTTAAATGTCATCTTTCATCATTACTACTTTTAGATATAAATACTTTAATGTGTGTACAATTAATATGGATACTTTAAGAGAAAATTATAAATTTATGAAACAAAATAGATTAAGATTCTATATTTATAATTAAATATAGTATTCTAACTAACTTTTATATTATTATATTAAAGAAGTACCAAATAATTATGCAAAAAAAAAAGCTTGAATATAAATATTGCCCTTTTTCAAATTTTAGAACAATTCATAACTTTCACACGTACGTATATCATTTTTCCCTGCTCGCCTTGAATATACGTATGCCATATTTACGATTGAGGAGCAGGGAGAGAGACAAAAAGGCACGTCCACGGGTGGAGGCCAGCTGGAAGTTCACGCATTATGGGCGGCTCACATCATTACTCTCTCCGAAAACGAACACGTTTTGGCACAGCACCAGTCGTATTTCCACGCGTCGCCCTCTTGGCCACCCTCGAAGAAGCAGGAAGCGGTGACAGATTAATATTTAATGGTAGGGGAGGGTATCACGTGACGTTCACGTGTACCTGGGTCCGCGGAGCAGCACGTGAAGGGCATTGCTTCGTTCGTTTGCCCCTTCTTATTTCTTCTTTCTTTTTTTTAGTTTTTTATTATTTAATGAGACGAATAGTAAAATAAAGTGAAATTTGGTCGGCAACGTGTCCAGCGTGTGTGTTCCGTTTTCAGAGACAAAAATAGCCACGCCACCCCGACTTCATAGTGGGACCCATCTGTCGACGGAGCCATTTTAAAATGAAGATAATTAGTTCCCTTAAAAAAAAAACATTATAAGTACACTCTTTAGCATATTTAATATTAGATATAATTTGCCTTTAGTTCATCTAATAAATAATAACACAAATAGTAAGCAATAAATTTATACCTTATAAAAATACAAATTTAATTTTTGTTATCATTATGAATATTCCTTTAATAGGTAATCTTATAAGTCCTACATACGAGTCCTCTTAGATTTAGGATTATGCTCTAATTTAATAGAAAACTAATATCGAATCTACCTAAACTTTTATTTACCAAAAAAAAAAAAACAGTCCCTCTATACCTTTAATTAGAACTTTTTTTTATTAAGTATAAATATTTTTTTATTAAAAGTAATTATATTTGAGGCATTATTATAATTTATTTTTGTTAGTTGCCCACCCGGTTCACCAGAATTTTGCCCCGACTACATCCGGATCTGACCCGCGTTACACACCTGTCTATGGTGGGTGAGTCTCCCAACGGAGATTTTCTACATTCACTAAGGCTCAAACTTGAGACCTCGTTTAAGCGATACCGAATCGCTTACCACTCGGATCAACTCCGTGGGTGGCATTATTATAAAATGAATGTATGAAATTTTTTTCCTTTTGTTAATGATTGGCTGCACGGGGCTATAAAAATGACTGGAAATGAAAATCCATGGGATACCCAATGGATCCTTAATATGTTTATTTAGTCAACTTGAACGCAACATTTTTTTTTATTACTTATTTATTAGAGTTTTATCCTGACTATATCTGGAGCGATTCAGACGAGAAATATTCTAAGAATAAACAAAAAGGACCAGGGCCCATGTTTTTAAAAAAAAAAAAATCGAGAGAGCAATTTGATAAAGTTAGGAATGGTCGGCTGGGCTGGGTCATAAGAGAATTATGAGCCCAATGACAATACAGATAATCCAAAGCATAATATCATGGGCATTCGAGTTCCTAGTTTCTTCTTAATTGACTTGGCCTTTTATTTTCTCTGCTCTCTCTCTCTCTCTATGGCGATAGTTGTTACTGGAAAAACACAAACTTTGATTCATTCATCTTTGGAGGAAGATGATAAGCTAATATGTAGTGCTAAAAATATTAAGAATGGGGTTAAGATCACTGAGGGAAACTCTTGTCAATAGCAATGGCTAAAAGTGGGAACAGAGCAGACTGGATACAGCGCTTGGAGGCTTTCATTTGCCGAGAAACTTAAAAGCATAATTACAAACAAGGATTAATTTGATGATAATATTGACGATGATGAAAGCTCACGGTCTGATGACTCAATGTCAGACATAGAACAGGATAAGGATGAACTGCTGTGCCCGACAACAGAGGATCCTGTAGTAAATTTTTTGACTTTTAATTTCTGTGACAAGATAAAGAAAAGGTTGTTCAGATCTTGGAGGAGAGTTGTCATTGTTAAATTGCTAGATAGAAGTATTGGGTTCAACTCACTGCAAACAAGATTACAAGCTTCGTGGGGGCTAAAAGAGGGGTAATTAATTTGATCAACATAAGATATGGTTTTTATGAGGTTAAGCTGTCCAACAGAGACGATTACTTCTATGTTTTAAGAGGAGTCCAGTGGATGATGTATAATTATTATTTAACAGTTAGACATTAGGAGCTGAGTTCTGACTGGAGAAAGCAAAAATAAATAAAGTGGCTGCGTGGGTACAGGTATTGAAGATGCCTCTAGACTATACTATGATGAGTAGCCTCTGATGGTTATTGGCAATAGGATTGGGGGAATATTCAAAGTTGATACGAACACTTCATGTCAATTGAAAGGTCATTAGGCAAGGTTGTGTGTTTTAGATTGGGGAACAAATTGGCTAATGCGCTTGCAAAGGAATGATTAGCTAACACAGCAGTTTTATTCTTTTGCCCTTCCCATTTAATCAATCTTATTATTTATGAGTGTTTAAAAAATAATCCCATTGTAGTTTAGCTCATTTGTTTTTTTGGGCGTTAAGTCTTCTTTTATAACAAAAAAAATATATTATGGGTTTTCTTGGCCCCTAATATACTCCTCGTTTGTGTTATTGCCTATTTGGGCCTAATTTAAGTGTTTGTTTATAATGTATATTTAAGATTGTCCTACCAACGGGGGTTGATCCGAGTGGTAAGCGGCTTGGTATCGCTTAAGCGAGGTCTTGAGTTTGAGCCTTGACGTACGCAGAAAATTCCCGTTGGGAGACTCACCCACCATAGCCAGGTGCGCGACGCGGGTCGGATCCGGATGTAGTCGGGGCAAAGCTCCGGTGAACCGGGTGGGTAACAAAAAAAAAACAAATTGTCCTGGAGAATTAATTAATAAAGGTTGAGTTTGGCGAGATAAATTAGTCTTTCATAATATAATAAATTAATATTTAAATTTTTAGTAAGAGATATGCTCAAATTTAATGCCCGATAATACTTAGAATAAGATTATATCTAATAAGAGGATAAATATACTTAATAAAAAAAAAGACGGTTCTAGAGAATATAGATATGGCGCCAATATCAACAAGGTTAGGTTTTGCGGAAAAAAAAATTAGTCTATCATAATATAATAAAATAATATTTAAATTTTTACTTAAAAAAATACCCACAATGTACTTGACAATAAATCGTATTATCTCCATGTAAATGGAAGATACGTTTGCTTATGAAAAAACAAAGGACAGATATGATGTGAACGATTTGAGTTTTTTTTTTATTTACATGAACCTGTTTAATAATATTTTTGGCCAGAAAACTGCATATATACAATAACTAACAAGATGCTTAGAATATACAATTTCCATAAAACTAGGTTGGAGGAAATTAACACACACACACATCCTTGAAAACAGGGGCTCATTTATTGTTATATGATTTATATTGAAGAACAAAGGAGTTTTGTAAGGCGTAGATTGTGTGGGAGAGAGAATAGTTGGATGGAATGGAATTTGGATCACAGAAAAAGGAGGAAGTGGCCTACAAGGCATGAGGAGGTGGATGATAATGCGTGGCTTTTACATAATTATATATTAAGGCAGAGAGTACCAATTATTGACGCAGAGATCCCACCGAGAGGCCTTCTCTTTTCATTTTAGGACCAATTTTAGTTGGCCACGGCCCCATCTGTGTTTGTGTATCTAATACGTCATCAATTAAGGAACACCGTATTTTACTTTTGTACCCTTCCTTAGCTGTACACTTGTACCTTCACCCCAAAATCCTCACGCATGTTGTTGTGTTGCCTAGCAAGCTTTGTGTTGATGATTCATAGCATAAAATAAGGACACAACTTGTACTATGTTTGGTTGCTGGAATTTTCATTTCTTCTGTACAGGAATAAGAATGGGATTCCATGTGTTGTTCTGCTTGGTTCATTCGAGCTTCAATGAGGATTTTGGGAGTGAAGGGAACGTGCATTGCACCGACCGAATGACGGAATGGAATCATGGATGATGTGATTCCAGGAACGAGGCTGAAAAAGACTAGAATACCCTCGTTCCCCTTTGACTCGAACATCTTCCATTTAGGCCACGACATGAACCCCATCTAATAATTCAAACCAGAGACCTCGCCTGAAAAAACGATATCAAAATATTATAGATATCAAATTTCAAATACTATATGATCAAAGTTATTCATGGGAAAAAATTGTTTTCAATTATTCCTATAATAATTCATAAAAATTATAATTTAAATAAATATAAACATTTAATATAAAAATAAAAATTATCATAAAAATAAAAATAACCATATTACCCTTGATGAGTATTTATTAACAAAATTCATATTCTAATTTAAAATTTTAATTATTCATATAATAATTTATAAAAAATATAATTTAAATAAATAAATATAAATATAATGACAGTGCATGTGAGATTTGGATTCTCTCAATTGGGACTTCTTCTATTGAGCCTCAACAAACCACAAGCAAGGGACATTAGCCACTAAATTGTGATATAATATAGCATTTGTAAGATTTGGATATTAATTGTTATAAAACTAAGTTGCTTATGAATAACACAAACTGGACTACCGAAGGAATTAAGCAGGAGAGGAAAGAAATAAGCAAAGATAGAGGGTAAAAGAGCACAAACTAAAATATGAGCAAAACTTGTTTCTACAAATTCTCTAATTGGGATATCAAATTCTCAAATTCTCTACCTGCACAGGAAAGAAAATCGGATCCCACCAAAAAGGTGGATTCGGATTTTCCATTATATAGGGGAACATTTGTCTAAGAAGAAAAATTGGTTAAAGGAATGTTGGCAACCAAACAGCAGCCACCGAGGGAAATTTAAAATTTCCCTTTCCCTCCTCCAATTTTCATCCAACCAAACAGGTGCTTATGTTATTATGAATTTACCCCCTCGTAACCCAAAGAGCCTCCATGAAGTGAAGGAATTCCAAGAATGCTGAGCAACCTTTGCGCGTCAGAACAAAATTTTGTTTAGTTCAACAAATTATTTCAATCCCAACAATTTAAAGCCAATCATTTTTAACCATCAAGTCTATAAATGTGTAATAAGGGGGAAAACCAGTAAAGCCATCCATTTCTATTTTACAGCTAAGCTTTATGATTTGTTTATAGTCACAAAGTGGAAAAAAAAAACAGAATAAAACAATAAATTAAACGTTGATACTACGTACTAAGCTTAATTTTAATTTTGATTGCAAGGGCATTATTATTACCACAGGAGGACTGATCGAGTGGAATAAAATTGAGTGAAATGCTGAAGCTGAAAAGAGGAAAAGAATTGACTGTGCATGAATTTAATTATGGCATGGTGCTGAATGGTGTGATTGAAAATGTGTGCCCAAGTCAATGATGTGAACTCCAGCCGAAAAAAAGAGCTACATATTTTATTTTAACCTTTTTACTTGTTTAGCGTTTTCCATATCCACGGTTTACACACTTACCTAAGGAAAAATTATATTTAAGTCACGTATAAAAAATTTAATTGTAAAGAAGTCTCTAAAAATCATCAAATGACTATAAAATCTCATAGGACTTGTGATTAATTCATTTCTCTCGGAGTTGTCATTCTTATTATTTCAATTGTTATTTTTTTCTTTCAATTTGAACTGTTATTTTTTTTTTATAGAGTTATCATTTCTATTAGTTAAGTTATTTTTTCTCATAAATAATTCTATTATTTTATAATTTAAAAAAATTAATCATAAATCTCATGAGATTTCATAATTTTTAATAACTTCTCTACAATTAAATTTTTTGTATCATACTTAAATACAATTTTTCCTTTAATTAAATGTCTGAAAGCAACATTTAGATAACTCTTCTTTTTTTTCCCCCTGGCGTGTGTTGTAGAAGCTTCTCTATGTCCATAAAACCAACATTGCACTTGGACTTTTGAGCTATACGATTCATAAGAACTCGGTTGTGTCATTTGACCAAATTAGCATAAGAACCTGGTCGTGTCATTTTTTTATCCAAAAGAA
Source organism: Leucaena leucocephala (assembly GCA_037074615.1). Classification (NCBI taxonomy): domain Eukaryota; kingdom Viridiplantae; phylum Streptophyta; class Magnoliopsida; order Fabales; family Fabaceae; genus Leucaena; species Leucaena leucocephala. The sequence goes on from CM073552.1 coordinate 813,138, forward strand.
GAAAAAAAGAAACTTAAATTATTGCGAGTGCATAAATAGAATTACCTTCATAATTTGGTATTAAATTAATAAATTATATCCTGAAATATGTGAACTTGAGATGCCCTAAAGATGTGATAATGTCTGCTCCTCAAAGTTATCTCGTGAATATATATATATATATATATATATATGTGTGTGTGTGTGTGTGGATGGAATCTAGAGGGTGGAGGCCAAAAATGGTAATATTATTTAAACTAAGTAATAATATCATCCGATTTCTTTTTGTTCAGAGGAATATGGCGTGGTCCTCCCTGAGTCCCTGTTGTATTGCAAAGCCAAAGCTGGCAATTGAATTTGGGCAGAGTTTCCATCGCACTAAATCAATGATAGCGACACTAAAACAATAATAATTCCCTTGCAACCTTATTATACACGCAAGCCTTTCAAAAAATCAAAATTATATTGTTATCCTCCATATATGCAAAATACTATTTCCATGTCTGTTAAAACTGTTTTTTCGCTTTATTTTAGAAAAGGGGAATGTTCCTAAATGAGAACTATGTGTGGACAAAGACTTTAAGGAAGACATAACTTCCTCCATATCAATAATTATTGTGTAAATGCCAGCGCCTATCAGAAAAAAAAACAGTTGTTAGTCCATTTCAAAATATATATATATAAAAAAAACTTGTTCATTACTAGGCTGCTAATGATTTTATCTAAGATTATTTGAATTTACACGAACTGCATTATTTGCTTCTTTTCCCGAAAGGATAGGATGTGTGGTGAGAAGAAGAGAAGGAGGGGTCATTATCAATTCCCTATCTGGAAGCTCAAAAGCCAATTGGTCGGTCAGATGACACATGACAAGGACTATGATACTTGGGCTTTTTTTGTTGTTGTCTCTTTCAAACTCACCAACAAAAAAGCCCATCCAAATTACAGGGTCAAAGGCAAAATCACTCACCCTCATCTCGTGATCCTCTCTCACTCACCTCCTAAAGCTTCTCTCTGCCCTTTTTCTGTCCCCTCTTCAACTTCAATTTCTATTCTTTTGTAAGTTTAACTAATAAAAAAATAAAATATATAATTATTTAAAATATATTTAATTCTTATAAAGTATTATTTTATAATAGTTTTAACCGTGATTATTAGGGAGACATCTTAACTTTTAGGTGTATATGTTCATGTTTAAGGATAATAGACAGTTCACCCTGTTAGAAGGTTGAATTAATTAGGTGATTAGTGTTAATCACTTAGTTGCTAGATGATCCTAATTCTATATAAAGGGTCATAGTCTATAGGTTAAAAGTGTGGGATAGTGAGATCCTCACCATAATGAGAGAGAGGATAACTTGGGTCTCTCTACAAAATCTCATAAGTTATGGGATTAGTCCATCACCCTTGTGTAAGGGTGGATCAATTGTGAATCTTGTAATGAGCATGTTGCTCTATGGTTAATGAATATATTCTTCTCAAATTAATCTTGTTAACATGGTATCAAAGCAGGTATTTTTGGGCCACAACCACCAAAGCCCATTTCTTGACTATGGTTCTTGGTCTTTCATCCAATCTTGGGTACCATTGGGTTTGTCGTCACCTTCAGCAGCGCCCCCAGTCATCTCTTCCTCTCCCACCCCGCCGTCCTCCCCATTGGCGATCTGGCCACGCTCCTCCTCCCCCTGCATATACATCTCAAGATACCTAGCGAGTGTTGCCTCGTGATCATGGAATTGCAAGATGTTGATGGAGTAGAGGATGTCTTTTCTGGTGATGGTTTTCCGGTCATCCTTCTTCCGGCACTTGTAGGAGGCCTCGGAGGTGAGGTAGTGGATGAACTCTGTTGCGCATTCTTGCACCAATTCTTTGCATATTGAGTGATCCGGGCGCCACCTGGTAAGGCCCTCTTCATTATCCTTTCGAAGTTGGCCATCGGAAGCAAACTGTCTTGATCTCTGACTTCACCGCCACTGCTGGTTCTACCTGACGTTCCTTCACCCGCTGACTTGTGCTCTGACTCAGCCATCGAAAAGTTCCCCAAACTCATTGCTCCATCTTCCAAATCCCCAAAAAGAGATGGGGATGCTGACAAAATGGTGCTCAGTTAGATGATCACAAAAAAAAACAAAGATCGATGATCAAGAAAAACCAAAGATCGATGATCAAGTCTCTGACAAATCCCAGAAAGTGCAAGAACCTGCAGCAAGAGATGATGATGATCTTACAAAGGAAAAGGGAAAGACTGAAGAGAAAAACTCTGTTCATCATCAAGAGGATCAAGAAAAACCCAAGAGTGCAGATGAAGAAGATTCTGGGAAAACCAACAAGAAAGAAAAGGAACCTGCAAGTGATGATTTTACAAAGGAAAAGGGAGAGACAAGTAATGGGGTTGATGAGAAAAACGCTGTTCATCAAGAAAAAGGAAAGAGTGCAGATGAAGTTTATGGGAAAACACCAGGAGCCAAACAGAAAGAGAAGGAATATCCTGCCGCAGCAGTAGCAGAAGCTGATCATCGTGATGGAAAGCAAAGAACAAAGAATGTCTCGAGATTGAAAACTCAGCTTCTAGATTTCACTCTCAGTTTAAGGCCATCACGTGCTGAACAACATGAGGATTCTTATGACTATAAGGTAGCAATTTTTGATTTGGTTACAAGGTTCAAGAAGAGATTGGCATAGAGTTTCAAGCAATAATGGCAAATGGTTCATATGCAAGGGTTTAAGAGGCCAAGATCTCAAATTTATAGCTCTGACAGATCAAAGAATGGAATGGAATTCAGAGATCATTGTCATCAAGAAAGTTGCAGTTGCTGCTTAAGTATTCATTGAAGAGAGAGTTTTTGAAGAAATTTTCATATTGTATTTTGTAAAATGAAAATGGTTTGGTTTAATTCACCTTACTCCCTTGTGATTTGTGTTAGCAAGTTGAACACCTAGAGTTAGGGAATGTCAACTTGAGCGGGGGTGTTAGAAGGTTGAATTAATTAGGTGATTAGTGTTAATCACTTAGTTGCTAGATGATCCTAATTCTATATAAAGGGTCCTAGTCTATAGGTTAAAAGTGTGGGATAGTGAGATCCTCACCATAGTGAGAGAGAGGATAACTTGGGTCTCTCTACAAAATCTCATAGGTTATGGGATTAGTCCATCACCCTTGTGTAAGGGTGGATCAATTGTGAATCTTGTAATGAGCATGTTGCTCTATGGTTAATGAAGATATTCTTCTCAAATTAATCTTGTTAACACACCCTACCCGATATTAATATTGTCTACAAAAAATAGAGATTTTACTTTACCCTTAAATTATAGGTGAGTCCAACTTTTTTTTACAAAATTTTATAACGAAAAAAAATTAATTTCTCTCCCCTCTTCCCTTTGAACAATTCTCTTTGATACCGCGTACTAATAAAATATTTGGATAAAAAAATTAGGCAAGAGACAATATTATGGGGAAAATTTCCTACTATAGTAACTTTTTTATTATTTTTAGAGACTTTTCTTCCTAGTATTCTATGCTCTTATTTTTTTTTCAAACATAAAATAAATGTGGGTATATTTTTTAACGATAAGATTTAAATTTTAGTTTATCATATTATGATAAAATAACTCGTTGTATTATATTTAACTTCATTAATTCAAGTAGAAACTTTTATTTCTTCTACCACATTGAGAGATGCTAATATTTAAATTAGATGCTATTGACATCTACTCTCTAATTTAATAAAATGGTAAGATGTGTTAATTTAAAATTAATTAGAAGTGACAAATGAGTTGGATGGAAATAATTTGATATTTTTTAACTTATATTTTTAATGAGACACTTGTAAATAAGATGAAATGACCCTTGGAGGGTTATCATAATTTAATTATTCATGAACGTGATTGTTAAAATTTTTAACAATTATTAGTAATTGATTTTTAAATTTCTGGCGACTTTAAAAAATTTTCAAATCTATGCATAAATGTACATGATTCAAATTGATCTAATTTTGTGGCTTACTAAGTCCCTATTTTTTCCCATTTACTAGGTCTCATGTAATATCATATCAAACATATTTTTAATGTAATTTTAATATCCCTCGACACGGGAGGAGGAGGGAGGGAGGGACGGCTAAACAGAAGGGCACGTTGGTCATTTTGATGCCTGACAATCCATCCCCTACCCCTGTCCTCATTGGAGACCGTTTGATAAATTTCGCGGGGTGAGTCATCACGCGACCCTTCATGCTGTGGAGGTCACGCCCCTCCCGACAGGTTGATTTTTTTTTCAGAGCTGTCCCGTTTTCTTTTGTCATTACGTACTTACATTTAAACCCCGTTTGTTAAATGGTCAAAATAATCCGGAATCGATAATAAAAATTCTTTTCTTTACATCTTATATAAATGTTCAAATTAAAATTCTATTATCACGTTTTGTCCATTATCATTTGATATCGTAATAAGAATAAGTTCGAGAGAAGTCTAAAATAAAAAAAAAAAATAGTAGTCCGTAAGTAAGGGTGAGAATATGAAAATTTTCATATATATATTAAAATAAACTCAATTCTTATTTATTCTTTGAAATTTATGGTATGATTTTTTTTTTGAATTACTTTAATTTTTCAAATATAAACTGGCAAAGCATATATTTCATTCTCACGAGTCAAGAGGTTGAGATCTTTCGACCACCATGTGAGAATTTTAAAAAATAAAAATATATAGATTTGAGTCTCTTATTTTCTTTCCACTTTTAATCTTCTAATTCTCACAAACCTAATAACGGTAAATATCTTATCAAGTATTTTCTTAATAAAATAATTAAGTCTTTTTTTTAAATGTGAGGTTGTAAGTTTAACTTTTTATAATCAAATTATAAATGTGTAAATTTTTTCTCAATAATAAAAAAAAAACCATTCTCAAGAAAGTTAGTTGCACGTGAACGTGTGTGAGTTTAACCAAAATTAGATAGAAAATTCCTATCATCGGCACACAATTCCATTATATGAGAATTGAATGGGTTGTGATTAATGTTTGAGAACACATCATGATCACTTTTTTTTTTTTTAATTACTTTTACATTTTTTTTCTTCCGAAAAAATTTTAAACCCAAGGTAGTAAAGATATAATATTACCGTGTCTTACTAAAATCAGCTATTTTTCTTGGGGCATAATAATGATTGAATTTGATCAAATCTACACCCACCTTGTTATAAAAAAAATTAGATGATTTTCTATTTATTATAAAATAATATTTAAATACGTACATACAAATACATATATTTTTATATATTAAGAAGGTTTGAACTTTTAACCTCTACGTACCTTTTATTTGTGTGTGCTTTACCTACAACGAGGGTTAATTTTTGTATTTAATTAATTTCACGAGTTAAGGTTATGTATATTTCTATGCATGAGTTCCTCCCAACTTCATTAATCTATTAAAGTGATTTTACTTAAATCTTGTTTGAGACCTGTACAAAAATATCTTGTTAGTGTTATAAAACAAAAATTAATTTCTCTCATATATTTATATCTTTCAACAATGTACAACACTTAGGGCCTGTTTAGATAGGATTTTAAAAAAGGGTTTATAAAAAAAAGGGCTTATAGACAGCTTATGAAAAATAGTTTTTAGAGAAGAGTTTATGGAAAAAAAGTGGTTTTGAATAAATAAGTGTTTGGATAGTTATTTTTAGAATGACTTTTTATATTAGTAAATTACCATAAAGGGTATGATTTGATTAAAAGTAAGAGAGATTAGAGAGGTAGACAAAAGAGAAGAGAGAGGAGAGAGGGTGTAAGAAAAAGTAGGGGTAAGATAGTAATTGGATAGTCCATAAGCTCTTTTACTATTCAAAAAGCTAGTTTTAATAGCTTATTCAAAACCATGATTTTGCCCAAAAATACTTATGGATAAATATGGCTGTTTGTTTTAAAATTTTCCCAAACTAAGGTTTGGGCCAAAAACCCTTTTAAAACTATGGTTTAAAACTTTACCAAACAGCCCCTTAAAATAAATAAAGTCAAAAAAACACTTAATTAGAATAAAAAAACAGATATAAAGAAACATAAATACACATGCTAAGCCCTACTAGATCCTCACTTTAATTCCAGTTGAAAACATTCAAGAGGCACTAATTTTTTTTAAATGACTAAGACTACACTAATCCTTTTATATTTTTTTCTGCCAAAAAAATGCCTCTTTTTCCCCTAATCACCAATGTCTAAGGACAGTTCAGGTAAAAAGAAATTGTCCAGGGACATTTCAGTAGTTTCAATACCATCGTCATAGTCATAACGTCTGCTAAACATTATAAATGTTGAAGATACTCTGCAAAAATCGGTTGACCCTGTAAAACACTTGATGTTGAATGGAGCCAACACCTCCCTGCACTCGCGACGATGACCTAACAGCCGCCGTCTCCTCCGCCTCCATTCAGCCGGTTGACAAATCTGATAACTCACGAGTTGGAGGCACGCGCCACCCAGTCTACCGTGGCGTCCGTAAGCGGCGTTGGGGTAAATGGGTATCGGAAATCCGGGAGCCGCGCAAGAAATCGCGGATATGGTTGGGCTCATTTCCGGTGCCTGAGATGGCAGCGAAGGCATATGACGTGGCGGCGTACTGCCTAAAAGGCAGGAAAGCGCAGCTCAATTTCCCCGACGAGGTCGAGCACTTGCCGCGGCCGTCCGCATGTGCGGCCAGAGATATCCAGGAGGCGGCAGCTAAGGCTGCTCATGCAATGAAAGCCTCCGCGAAGAAGAATAGCGTCATGTCTGACAGATACGGGGACGGCGACAGCGGTGGAGATGATTTTTGGGGCGAGATTGAATTGCCAGAGCTGATGAACAGCGAGTGTTTCTGGAGTTCTCCGAGTGGGTCATCGTGGGCTCCTTCCGGCGACATCACGGCTTGGCCGGAGATGGAGCTGCCGTCGCAGCAGCAACCATTCATGGCGTGCTTATAATGTGTATTAATGGCGTCCAGCGGTTGGTATGCTCTGTATATATTTACCAACTGTTTGTGTTCTCATGAATAATAAACAATAATTATTATTATATCATGTTCGCTGCGGTCCACAGCATAAATAGTCAACTATTCAGTAGCTCGGCCACTAATTATTTGTGTGAATCTGTGATACAAGCACGTTCTTGCTTCTTACTGTCCAGTGTTCAGTATTAAGTATATATGATATATACTAATTAATTCATAAGTTTAATTAATTTGCAATTTTTACATAATTTTCTCCAGCCTCATGTGATTAAATTGGTCTCATCATCATCCATCCTTGTGTTCAAAACTCATCACCAGTTTTTTTTTTTTTTTTTATGGCGATTCTTATTGGGGTAGTTAGTTTAAGTTTTATATAAAAAAGTTCGTTTTTTCCCTTTCATGGATGTGTTGTTTTTCCTACCCTCAAGTATTTGTCTATGAAGTTTTACCTTTATTTTGATTACTCTTCCTTTATTTGAATTATGCATGTAAAGAGCAATTTATTCTACATAAACTAACCAGAAGTCGACAACTCTCTCTCTCTCTCTCTCTCTCTCTCTCTCTCTCTCTCTCTCTCTCTCTCTCTCTCTCTCTCTCTCTACCTCTAAAAAAGATGACCATATCAATTTTTATTAAATTTAGAACCCAAAAAGGAGAGAGTATTATTTTTTATGATATATAAAAAATGAGTTTATTTTAATCGTAAATATAATATTTTAATTTATTTTATTTTTTAAATATACCTATTGATTATAAATATTAAAAAATTATTAAGGGATAGTTCTAATATATATTTATTATAAATAATTAATTTTTTTAATATCTAAAAATTAATTGTCTAGATTTCATATTGAGAATTCTGAGAGTATATTATTTATTTTATAGTTAAAAGAAAAGTGAAAATGAATCCCTTTTGTTATGCCACTTTCATCAACTCAAAAGGAGGGAAAGTGTTACTGTTTAGTGTGTACCTAACTACTAATCTTGCTAATATGAAAAGCTACCCTTTGGTGGCTTTAAACATAATCTAATAACTTAATTAATAATAATTTCTACTTGACTCTAATTATTTTAGGCAATGGTAGGTCAAAACTCTAGCAGTGTCCACCCACTATAACGACTTATTATTGTTAAAATAAATTAAAAAAAAAACAGAGAGGAAGAATCTAAAATACAAGGTATGATTTGGGCATGAAATAGCTAAACCAAGGAAGAGATAAAATAAAGTCAAATTGGGTACGTCATGAACAAATGTGGGGATTTTCGTGCGGCATGCAATGTGTTGATGTTACGTTTGAACTATTGAGGAATCTTTAATTGCATCCATAACATAACATAGTTACAATAAATTATGATTAATTATGAAGCTAATCAAACTCCATTTAAAAAGGGCAACACATTATTCTTTCTTTTTTTTTTTTATAAGATTTTTAGAAAAATATTGGGTTCACCCACGACTTAAGGGTAGTACGAAATCTTCCTTCATCCTAAACGATATTAATATCGGGTATGACGAGCCATTTATTACTCTTAAGCGCAAATTTAGGCACCTAAAAATTATAATATCTTCTCAAATATCATGACTAGAATCACAACAAAATAATACTATTTAAAGATCAATCACGCTTTAAATAGTCATATATATTTTATTTTAGCCACATGACGTTGTTGCCATTAGGGCTTAATTTCCCTTTCGTATCAAGCCCGTAACATACTCGCTTAACAACAACTTGAGACAAAAAGCCAAGCTTCAAATTTTTTTCCTAATAAATAAATATAAAAAAAATTGTTGGCTAGGGTTCTCTTGTTATTTTAGTGACATAAAATATATTTATTATTGATGGAAATTATAATTTAACTTTCCTTTGTTTTCTAAAATATATTTCATTTTCATTTTCATTGCAATTAGGCCATGCCATTGTGCTTTGGTTCCATTGCTATAACATATTAGATATGCTTTTCCTAAACTAAATTGCATTGTTTATTGTTTATAACTTAGAAATAATACGTACTTTCCTAAATTTTACATTGAGCATTTAACTCATCTCGATAGTAGGCAATGCCACTTTTATGTTATTTCTATTAATTATTAACTAACTCATTGCACATTAATATTAAAAAATTGAATACTTTTTCAATAACAAGAATTTTTTTTTTTGAAAAATGCATCTTTTTATTTTTCTTGGCGATTAATCATTCAATATCTAAAACTATAATGAAATACTATATACGAACTTAATTATAAGAACTAATTGATATTTTTTAATAGATTAAAGAAGCGAAATGAATTAGTTAATTATAACAAAATCTAACTCTTAAAGTAAATTCATATTATATATTTTATAATTTACCAAAATTAGTTAATTAGCTCTTATATTAATTATAATTAATTGATTTATTGTATTTTTAATCTATCCAAAAAATTAACTGAATCTTATAATTAAAACTAGATGTAGTATAAATTTAAGTCAGATTAACTTATACTCGAATCTAACCCTTTCTCTCGTAAGGAAAAAAAGAGACACACACAGATAACAAACTTCTTCTGCATACTCACTTTTGGGTTTAATCTCTCAACCTGCTTAGTATAGGAGGTTAAGAGGTGCCATCAAACCGCATGGGCCATTGGCAACCAAAGCATTATGTTTAAACATACATAATTTCCCCTACTTAAATCAATGGCTATTTGTAAAAATAATGTAGGTTTTGAGAATGAAAATTAATTTACTCTGAGTTAATAGTAAAGGAATAGGATCTCTATAAGCTAGAATGCCCCTTGAAACAAAATACGCCTGGAAAAAGGATTTGATGGAAAATCCAAAAGGATGGGATGTTGATCATCTTTTGTTTGTATTATTCAGGATCAGGTGACCATGAATTGACCCTCCGCTCACTGTTTCTAAGTGTTCATTTGTCATTTCATTCAAAAAGGGTGGGCTCATAGAGCAATGCTCCACTCTATCAAAACACAACACCACATTGGTGAGGAAGGTGGGTGAATAAATTCTTTTGACGCTTTAAAAAAAAAGGCCTATCAGGTAGGCAATTTCCATGTGGCTGCATCTCATTCTCAATCCTCTATTATTATCACAACAATCATCATCTACTCAACACAACACATGAACATCATAAATACTTTCGAGATAACAATTTTTCTTTTGTACGAAAGAAAACACAATTTATTATACAAGGCTCCCACTAAATAGAGTTTATAAATATATATATACATAATTGCCTCTATAAGTAGATCTGCTATTTTTAAAATTTGAACCCATTATTTTTAGGTCACATGACAATAATTTTACTATTGTTTTGAGATTCACCTTCTTATTTTTTTGAATTAAGATGTAAATTTTTGTTGTAAGTTTTTTCACTTAAGAACAATATTATTATAGAAATTTTTTTATTTCAATGTTACTTTGGAAGTGTTAAAATGAAGTAATGTTGCCCCTTATTGATAATGTTACTCTATCCAAACACAATGTTGTCATTTATCATTAAAAATATTAACAGTCAACATTATTTTTTTAACATGTGAGATAACATTACTACATTTTAAAATTTGTGGGATGACATTGAATTTAAAAATTCTTTTAGGTTAATATTATTTCTGAATAAAAATTTTTGGGATAAGTTTGCATCTTAATGATATGTTATTGTTTTTACCAATCATACCTTGAATTCAGGGATACTATAACCATTCATGAGTGATTCATGCTGAGAGCTTCCTTGTTCCCGCAGCTTTGCTGAGACACAGGACAAGAACTTGGAGGAGATTAAAATTGGGGAGAAAGATCTGAACAAGTCAAGAAGAAAAGGAAAAGATCAGAGAGTGAACAGTTAATGTACATTTGGTCCCATCCTAGTTAATGTCAAAAAACTATCATGGGGACACAATGTCAGATGTCCCTTGAAAAAGTAGAAAGTCATCCACTTTTTAACTTTTGGGGTGGTAAAGTTATGAGGGTCAGGGTCAAACTTTCCTCTGTCAGCAAAAGTTTCAACCAAATTAATTATAAAGTGCACCAGACCAAGAGTCATGAAGAAGGGACTTGCTTGATCAGAGTGGGATAGCACTATAGCAAGATGCATTGTCTTTACGTGAAGAACAAATAGATTATTTCCGAAATTTTCTTACATGTTTATATCATTAAAAAAACAAATCTCAACCATCAAAATTTGTTGAAAATGACTCGTTCTTTTTGGACAATCATAAAAAAGATCTTGGGGATTGGGAGGCTTGAAGTGCTCTTAAGAGTTCATATCTGCTTCAGGCCTCAGGGTGGGACTTATTAGCCATTCCACCCAGTCAAGATGTCACCCTACCTGACAGAAAAGGCAAAGACTAAAATACAAAAGAATTTTAACAAGATCATCATATAGAATCCTCCAATATTGGAGTAGTAATGGCATGCTTAAATCTAAATACCAATATAAAGTCGGAACTTTGCAAAACTCTCACTTTGAAATAGGGATAACTGAAATCACAGAACATTGTCAATAAAAAGATATCATGATCTCTTCTGATTAGAATGTGGCACAATGATAACAATTAGAGAAAGCCGTTATCAGTCAGAGCACCCTCAAGAGTGGTTAACTATATTTTTTGATGTTTCATGCTCTCATTCAGTCCATCGTCATATTAATTACCTCTAATTAAGGTTATCAATGACTAAATGAACCAAGTAAAACCCTGAACTAGACTAGGCATAATTTGACTAATAGTTCACAATCGGGATATTTTAATTAGATAACTAATATAATATAATATAATATATAAATAAGTATAAGGATATCTAACATATATATATAAATAGAATGTATCCGGGAAATGAATCAAATAAGTTGATAAAAACATGCCGATAATTAACATCCTTAGGAAGACAATTAAGGATCAATATAAGAAGGGTTCATGTACGTCAGAAAATCAGCAAGTTGGGTTTTTTTACATCAGAGTCTAGCAGAGACCTCAATCATAATTTTTTCCTTAATAAATGGAAAATCAATCTTTCTTAGTTCTGGTACCTAAACACTAGCTTATGCATTATTTGAAACAACTGTTGTGTTTCTGGGAACTTTGAAGGCAGAAGGTGACAAGTTTTAACATCGGGTTGATCTAAGATTCCTTGAAGAATAACACGAGTGCCCATGCCAAAACTGCCATTTATTAGATATGCAAAGACATAACAAGAGGTTACAAAAATTCAATACATCAGCATCTAAGAGAGGGGAAGCAAACAAATAACTCAGCAGGACCACTGTGTATCTTGTCCTTCAAGTTTATGGGGGCCGCAGATAAATGACAAGGTTTGATTTGTTAAAGTTCTAAAATGTTCCTGTCAATCTTTATGTTCCGTGACCTCATTTTAACCCCTTCCTTCTCATGTAGCTTTCAATGTGCAAAGTGGGTCTAAAGGGTATCTGCTTCAAATATATATTTTAAACGCATGTTTTGGGTGTCTCGTATATCTGTAAATTGGTTCTTTCACAGAAAATTTAACTGTTTCATCAAAACGTCGCAGTAACTGTCCTATAACAGATTAACGTGTAAGCCAAATCAGAGTCAAATGTGGTACCTGAAAGTGCATTTAAGCATTACAACTAAAGTCATGGATTCGATTTTTAGGGAAATGAGAGAGAGAGAGAGAGGGAGAGAGAAACTATTAGGCAAAAAAATATAACTAGACTGAGCCATAGTAAAAAAGGAAAAAAAAGTACTTCAGATGAACGGTTCTTTCACATGCTCATATATGAAATCACAAATTCCGACAGTGTATATGACAGATATGGAGACAAAGTCTTCAATCATAAGCTTATTGATGTGTATTGAGTCTTCAATCATAAGCTTATTGCTGTCTATTCCAATTCTCGGCAAGAGAGAGCCTTTACGTTTAGAAGAATTGAAGAGTTTTTTTACAAGAGTGAGTGTAAAAATAAAAATAAATTAAAAATAAGTTTTAAAATTTTATTTGATAAGGTGGAAATAAGGATATAATTGATATATATTTTTTATAACTTGAGATAAAATAGTCTAAAATATTTTTTTATAATTTGGGAATAGTTAAAGTTATCCAAAAATTTTATAACTTGAGGTAAAATAGTAAAAAATATTTTACTTCAACTTCTATTATCTCATTTCTTAATTTTTTTTATAAAACTAAAATAACAAAAAATATTAGAAATAGAAGTAGAAATAGAAGTGACTTCTATTATATAAAAAAAAATGGAAGATTATACTTCTACTTCTACTTTCTCGCTTCTACTTCCTTTATACCAAACATGGCATTAGTGCATGTGGGATATTATATTTTATTGGTCAATTTTAAAACAACCTGAACTCTCAAAAGATTAAACTTTTATAATGAAGTAGCTGAAATAAGCCTCTGATGGGGGACAAAAAAAAAATCTATTAACGAACGCAAATGGTCGAGCCTAGTAAAGCTAAGAAAATCATCAGCTCCTGCATATTGCGGAAAAGCACGTGTGTTACTTGGAAAAAGTGTAGATAATAAAATATACTCAACCAATTTTTAATATATAGGGCTGTTTGGATAGGATTTTGAAAAAAAGTTTATGGACAACTTATGGAAAAGGACTTTTGGAGAAGAGTTTATGGAAAAAAGGTGGTTTTGAATAAATAGGTGTTTGGATAGTTATTTTTAGAATGACTTTTTATGGTGGTAAATTATCAAAAAGGGTATGATTTGATTTAAAATAAGAGAGAGGAGGGAGTTAGAGAAAAGAGAAGAGAGAGGAGAGAGGGAAGAGAGGAGAAAGGAGAGAGGGTGTAAGAAAAAGTAGGAGAGAGGAGAGAGGGTGTAAGAAAAAGTAGGGGTAAGATAGTAATTGGATAGTCCATAAGTGCTTTTACTGTTGAAAAAGCTATTTTAAATAGCTTATTCAAAACCATGGTTTTAAACCATGGTTTTGTCCAAAAGCACTTATAGATAAATAAGCCTGTTTGTTTTGAAATTTCCCCAAACCGAGGTTTGGGCCAAAAGCCCTTTTAAAACCGCGGTTTAAGGCCTTACCAAACAGGCCCATAATCTAATTAAAGAGTTGATATTAATTTTAAATATAAAATTTATTCTCTATATTTATCAATTTTTTTTAAATTACCCATACTAATATACCATCAACAGTAATCAAATAAGGAGGGAGTTAAGAAATATGATTATGATGTTTAAAAAAAAATATGTTATATTAACTAATTTAACTAATATTATTAATTTAATTAAATTAATTAAATAAATTTTATATTTAAGACAGCATATTTTTTTTATCTTTAAACTATCGTTTAGAGAGAAGCCAATGCTTATTCTAGACATAGCCTTCTTCAACATAGGTCAAGTATTTAAGTAATTGACTAGTTTGAGTTCAAGGAGTGAGATTATGTCATTCAATGTTATATTTTCTATCAATAAATATGTTTTTTAAAATTTAAACTTACGTCTTCTCTCTTAAAGAAAAATAAAATCATTTATTACTTTAACCAATCAACGGTAGAAATGAAGTCTTATTAAGACTATGTAACTGTACATTAACGGTAAGGGAATTTTCTCCTATACCATGAACAATTTTTCACTCAGAAATAACATCGAACATGCTATGTGCATGTTAGAGGGGAGCTTGTGCAAGAACATCGAGAAAATCTAACCTTTCGACGACACACAGAGACAACTGCATATCTAAGATGAATCAAAGTGAGGGACAGAATCTCTGCCAAGATAATTTTCCAGACATGTTGGGATTGGTTTGGGGGGGACACGTGCTTCAATTTCGTTGTCATTACAAGAGTAGTGAAGTGGCAGAGAAATGAGACGAAATTAGAGCAAGTGGGAGGTGGAAAAGCATAATTCATTGGCTTTTGTTTGGTAGTTCAGATTGATTAATAGAAGACGTCTCCAACATTTCATCCCTTTGGTTGGACACCGTAGAAAGAGAGAGATTCGGTGATAATCTAGGAATAAACGTGACAAAATCTTCATAGCAACTGTATGTGTGTGTATGGAGGGCAATGAATGGGGCCACACTCCTGTTCCTGACATGTGATTGTGCTTCCACATTTGCCCCTTTCATGTACTAATCTCTTCTATGGCTTAGGACTTGGGGTGTTTTAACGTTTTCCTGGAATACATAGGCCTTTCTTCGGTTGTTCCTGAAATTAGCTGCATGATCAAGCTATGCATTTCATTATTTGTGAGAAAAAAATTAGAACTGCCTTTGAATTATGAGACAAGTTAGAATAGTCAATCTTATTATTAAAATAATTAAAATTATTTTACTTATTTTTAATTCGATATTAGTGTAATTAATACTTTTAACTTAAAGATAGTTTTATTTTTTCTCATAAATATTAAAATATTAAATTTATACTTATGATCAATTTATTTTTTTATATATTAGAATAACTTTTTTAAAATTTCAAAATTCACTTAGTATTTTTTGAGGAACTAAATATGTTGTGCAATATGAGAATATATTTACTATTTTGAATTATTAAAATATGGAAAAATATATCGTAACTCTTTCATTTTTTTTTTGGTGAAAGTAAATCTTTGATTTTTGAATGATTGAAATATACTATTTAGTCAATTCAAATTAGTTATGTCCATAAACTAAGGCATCAATAAACCAATAGTATATAATTAGCCAAAAAACAAAGTCGACCAGAGAAGAACATAGAGTATCAAGAGTAGGAGAAGACGAGCAATCAACAAAAACACAAAAAAGAGATATAGAAAATGGGGTCTTGGTGGAGAGGGTTTTATTGCAACCAAATATATCTCATAAATGTGTCAATAAAAATTAGTTTAGTTTATAAAAAGTTAGTCTTTAATTCATAAAATTATAGGTTCAAATCTTACTGACGATATGAGGAGTTTGTTAATAAATGATATGTAAGTATCTCTATAGGTATTTTTTAAACTTAGAGGCCCTTGTTTCTAGTGAGTCACAAAATCAATTCACTTAATTTTTTTTTCTAATATATATATTAACTCACAGATGTAATCTTCTTTTTTTTTTTACAAAAATTTTTAGAAAGGGATTAGATTCACCCACGATCCAAAAGTAGGGTGAAATCTCCCTTCCTCCTAGGTGATACTAATGTCAGGTAGGGCGAACTGTCTATTATCCTCAAACATAAATCTAGACACCTAGGAACCAGGATACCTCTCTAAGCACCGCGACTGGAACCACAACAAAGTGGTACTCCCCATGGATCAACCACGCTCCAAATGATCCCATGTCTCATCCCTTCGTCAGTTGAACTTACGGACGATAGGTACATAATCTTCATTCTTAATCCCTTATCATTCCTTATCTGCTTCTTTTTGGCAACAAAATGGGGCTTAAATATTGTCTAGTTATTTTTTTGTTAAGTATACATATCCTTTTATTATAGATAATTCTATTCGAAGTATTATCGGGTATTAAATATGAGTACTTTCTCTAGCAAAAATTCGAACCTTAGTTTATCAAGATTAACCTATTCCATTAAACTTAATCCCATTTTTACTTGCTTGGCCTTCAAAATATGTGCTCAAATTCATCTAGACTGGAACTTGTCTGTTATACCCCATAAAGCAGGAAGGGGAAAACAATGAAACAAAGTTAGCCCAAATCATGCTGGAAAAGACCATTTTGTCACTGTTGACTTGGAACTCCAAGTTCAACCACAGGCTGTGTTGTATTGAGCTGTGACTATTTCTCTTTGCTTGTAGACTGTTTCCCTCCATTAGAGGATTTTGTGACTGAATAACGCCAATCTGAGACTGTTTTCCTTCACATCGCATGATAAATTTGCCTGTTAAACATATTTCTCGCGTTGACTAACCTATTTTTCATTTGACGAATTATCTAGCTTCCTATGCTTTATGTAGTCGGTTCTATTTAGTACTATAAAACTTGTTATTACTTATTATTGTGAGCCGAGACTTCTTTGTTAAAAAATTTTCTTAGATTTTGAATATGACTGATGAGCACAGGCAAGTTTGTTTGGCATATTCAAATCGCCATGCTATGTTTGTCAAACCTACCAGCACCCACATTGATGACAGCTCCAAGCCAGTGTTTGAAGGATTTTGTTGTAAAACTACTTCACAAATTACTGTTGTTTCATGGTGTATCATGTCTGCATAATTATGGGATTGGTCGATTGAGTAACATGGAGTTTGAGGCCATGCTTGCAAACCCATATGCAATGTTGATATAAGAATATGAGCTTGTTTGAGGCCATGCTTGTTCATAAACAGGGATTCATTGATATCGGAGTATATCAAAATGGGTTCCGTATCCGCCTGTTTCAGGTATCCAGACTCTAGAGCCCAAAAGTGGCACGTTGGGCCCAAGTATTTGCATCAAAACAAAAAGCCGTTTTTTTTTATTTATCAAAAAAAAAAAGTTCAAAGTCTTTCTCTTATAAAAAAAAAAAAGTTCGAAGTCTTTCGGCTGGCATATGATGGACGACGGCGCCCGATTCAGAGGCAGAGAAACCATGGTTGTCCGAGCAGTGACCCAATCGTCTCCTCCGGCGAGATCAAACTGTTTAACCCGCAAGTTAATGGAGAATCCAAAGGTACCCTTTGCCGTTGCTCTGGTCTTTGCGGATGCCATTCTTGCCTTTCTCATCATCGCAGTTGTCCCATGTAAGTTCAACATGGATGGGGATTTCCTACGGTCGGCTAAATGACTGTAGGATGTACAGTAAATAAATGGCTTTTTCACTAATCTAATGGGAGATCTCATGCCATGTTAGACCCTTTTAGTAATGAAGATAAAATGCATTATTTGAGCTTTAACTATTCAAAATAGTGTACTTTAAATGTCCCCTCAGAATATATTACTGAACCAAATCAAAGCATGAGTTCAATTTGAAGTATGATTCTCTTCAACCAAAAAATAAATATGGCATATAATCCCCAAATGAATTATTGGAATGGCTTAATTTTATTAACTACACATCCGACAGTCTTTTAGCCAACTACAGAGAATCTCCCTCCGTTCAACATTCTGCCCATTTTCTCATGTATTTGGACCTCTTCGTGGGAGGGGATTTTGGTACCATTTTGATTGCTGATGTTTGACTGTCTTTCATTGCAGATACAAAGATAGATTGGGACGCTTACATGTCACAAGTAAGTGTCTTTTTGGGGTATTGGCCAAAAAAATGAAAGTCTTTTTTGGGCTTGTCTGTCTCTGTCTGTTTCCCTAGATGAAACTAAGCAGTCAATATGCCGTCCAGATGGATTTTAAGTAGCATGACTATGATTTTATTGAGTGTTCGATCGACTTAAAAATGCTCAGTTCTTGTTAAGGGACAATGCAGGCCTAAAATTTCAATTTCTTGCCTTAAGGCCCCAATATTTGTGGGCTATCTCCAGAAGTTTTAATTTAATTACCGGGTTTACTGATTCGTATGATAAATTTATAGTCCAATGTTGCTTCATCAAACAGGTTACTGGGTTTCTTGGAGGGGAAAGAGATTACAAGAACCTCAAAGGTGATACTGGACCTCTGGTCTACCCAGCCGGATTTCTATACATCTATTCTGCATTCCAGTATCTTACTGGAGGAGGGGTTTATCCAGCTCAGGTTATTGGATATGCCTAATACTTTCAGGATTATATTTCTTGTTAATTATAGATTTACTTATTTTATAGTTCTAAAGAATGCCTACTATGTCACTGATGCAAAACTCTTTCCTTGTTACTGGCCTCAAGAAAAAACAGATTTAAGGAAGTTGAACTATTAATTATAATGATTTTCATATGAATGATTAATGGGTGCATGAAATAATTATTGAAGGAATCATCACATGTTTCTCTTCTCTCATTGCAGATTTTGTTCGCATTTTTGTATACTCTCAATCTGGCAATCATTCTCCTTGTATATGTGAAGACTGATGTGGTAAGGAAGTCTATCTGAGGATTTCTGTTGCTTTTTCTTAAAATGTGGCTATATTTAGGAAACGTGATCAATTGTGTTTAACAAGTGAAATCTTCAACCTGTTCTCGTTTTCATTGCTATTTAATGAAAATTTTAATGCTTTACATTGGTTCATGTCTTGGAGAAATTATTGTAATTATACATTGGCGTTATCCATGCATGTTATATAATTTGTGTAACTAACCTGTATAATAACTTTTGTGGATTTTAGAATGACCTTTGCTTCTAGTTCCCCCCTGACCATCATTGGTTTTCTTTTGCATGGCATTGATGACAGTTTTCATTGTTCTTGAAATGTCTAACAGGTTCCATGGTGGGCCCTTTGCTTACTTTCTTTGTCAAAAAGATTGCACTCTATCTTCATCCTTCGTCTCTTTAATGATTGTGTGACCATGACACTTCTTCATGCTGCTTTGCTCTTAGTCATTCACCAAAGGTGGCATCTTGGTTTAATTATGTTCAGGTAATGGTTCCTTTCCTGAACTTGTCTTCCTATCTGTTAAAAGTTTTACAGGGCTTTTCATGTTTATATTTTAGTGGGGCTGTTTCGGTGAAGATGAATGTGCTTCTCTATGCTCCACCCTTATTGCTGCTGATGCTAAAGGTACACTATGTACAGTTGAGTGTGTTGTATTATTCTCTTGGAATTTGGATGCAGAAATTTTCAATTAACATCTTTTTCTTCAAGCACATGCAGTCTATGGATATCAGCAGGGTGTTATTGGCGTTAGCTGGTGCAGCATTGGTTCAGGTGTTTGACTCTGTTGTTTTATTGTTTCATAATCTTTAAAATGTTATGTGGCAGCAAACTTCCTCTTTTTATACTACTAGCTGTTGTTTCTTTCCTCAAACATCGTGTTTTACTGAGTGAAAAGCCTTTTTTTTTTCTCACATTATTAAGTGAGTTGGACTTATTAGAGTTGAAATGCAATTGGTGCGGAAGAGCGATCTCTGCCCAATATCAGTGTCATTTGTTAACCACCTAAATGGTGACATGCTGCTGCAGATATTGTTGGGACTTCCTTTCCTAGTTTCACATCCAGTTGCATATATATCAAGAGCCTTCAATCTTGGCCGTGTCTTCATTCATTTCTGGTACTTGTTTCTGGAGTTTGTATTTTGATATATGCTTAATAACTGTGAGCCCTGCTAGCAAATTTAATCTTAAACTGTAATTAAGAAGCCCATTTGAGTTAATTGTTGATGAGTGGAAGAGGGGAATCAAGTTTATTCAAATTTTCATTTTATACAGAGATTGTTAGCAATGTTTTGGCACAATGGAATATACTTACATAAATGCCCCCTGATTTTCGCTGAAACAATAGATTAGCAAATAAGCTGAGAAGTTAGGTGTCTAGAATGACAAATGAATTGATAATCTGGTCAGTTTTTTACTGTCAAATCTTATGGAAAGTGCCGAAGTCTTCAATGTAAAAGGGACCCTTAAACGTTTACATGTTGTTCTTCGGGTTGGATAATTGAATATCTATTCCAGTTCACTTTATGTGATCATACCTCTATCCATCTGTGCCTTTACATTTACATGCATTTCTTCTACTAATCCAAATTGGTGTTTCTCTGGTTTATAATTTTGATTGCATGTTATCAGGTCCGTTAACTTCAAGTTCATGCCTGAACCAGTCTTCATATCCAAAGGATTTGCAATCTTTTTGCTGGCTGCTCACCTTATGTTACTTGCTTTGTTTGCGCACTATAGATGGTGCAAGTAGGTATAAAGTTGAAAAGAGAGGGCTGCAATTTTGATCATTATTGTAGTCAAGCTATGCATTTTATTAGCTTTTATGCTTCTGTTTTAGGGCAATTAGTAGATGTGCCCGTGACCTACTCATTCGGTTTAGCCATATCACTGGCCACTATATCGGTTGCAATAAATAAATCTTGCTTCCTTGGGATAAATAGGTTTCCAGTTTACTTGAGTTTAGCATGTGGATGTGGGTTACTATTTTATACTCCTCCAGTCCTCCTAAATATAGGACCTAATTAGTGAGTTGTTCTTGGTTCTAAACATAAGACCTATTTTCTAAATTTATCAACTCTTTCTTAAATTACCCCTATTGATACTCTCAACAATAATCAAGTAAGAGAAAGAAGGAGGGAGTTAATAAAGATGATTATGGTGCTTTAAGAAAAATACTATATAATAACTAATTTAACTAATTTCCTTAATTTAATCAAATTAGATAAATAGGTCTTATATTTAGGACCGGAGAAGTATTATATTTACGTATTTAATTTCTTGCAGGCATGAAGGAGGGCTTATCAATTTTCTGCATTCCAGATATGTCTCTATGAGGCAAGGATTTGTTCTTTTCTTTTCCTCCTCATCTAGAAGGCTTGGCAAGACCAATTCATCATCCTTGAAGGTTCTTACTAAAGAACGTAAGTAATGAATCTCAGAAAATTAATGACTAGATTAATTCTACTTTTTACTAAAGTTGAAGCTGCGTTCCTCCTCTATGAATTCCCATTTCTATTCTTCATGCTCTTCTTTTAAATACTAAACTTGCCTTCTACTCAGATATCGTGACAACTATGTTTGTCGGAAATTTCATTGGCATTGTTTGTGCAAGGTCGTTGCATTATCAATTTTATTCATGGTAAGTTCTGCTGAGGATAATCCTTGCCTAATTTTTGTTATAAGCTCTTGTTGCAATGGTGCCAATTAACATACCTTGGCCAATGGTATGTGGTGCAGGTATTTCCATAGCTTGCCTTACCTTCTATGGAGAACAAATTATCCGACATTGATGCGGTAAATTATTCTTTAACTTATTCTTTATTTTATGTGCTACGTGGAGTTCATAATAACAAGATCAATTTCTGTCTATGGAGCAGTTTAATTTTGTTCATGGGAGTGGAGATGTGCTGGAACATCTATCCTTCAAATAGCCTTTCGTCCGGGCTGCTTCTCTGCCTCCACTTAATTATACTTTGGGGTTTGTGGTCTGCTCAACCGGATTATCCCTATGTACAAGAGAAATCATCCTCACGTAAAGACAGATAGAAGTTCTAGAGCCTTATTTTCCTTCTCTTTCTAATTAAAAGGATATACACTAATGGCTTAAGGTTGCAAGTGGGATTGAACTCTCGATGCCCACTTTATAGGGAAGTTTACATGTCACTAAATCACAACACTATCACAAGGCTATTGATTTTTCTTTCTATTTCTGTGGAGGAAATGGACAAACTATTTCTCTCTCACCTTTTTTTGCTTTTTTCCCCTGAATGTTCATGTTTCATTTTGTTTAGGAATTCTTTTGTGCCAAATATATGGTAGTGAGCATGTTCTAGTGACAACTTTATTCGTATTGGAATCCCTCATTTCAGAATTTTAGTGAAATTACACAAGAAATATTAACAATTTTTTTTTTACAAATTTTTTTAGAAAAAAGTTGGGTTCATCCACGATCAAAGGTAGGGCGAAATCTTCTTTCCTCTTAGGTGATACTAATGTCAGGTAGGGTAAGTCGTGTATTATTCTTAGGCATAAATTTCAGTATATAGAAATTATGATCTTTTTTCAAATGTCATAACTGAAATATTAAATATAACGTAGTATTGTAATGTTGAAATAAAAGCATGTTCTCAAGTTCATTGTTTCATCACATGAAGCAATTTTCTTATATATAAATTGATCTGGATCGAATAGGAACTTGTCCAAGAAAAACTTGGAAATTACAAAATTGGTTAATAATTATAGAAGTAAATGAAACAATAAAAGTAAAACATGATAGAATTGATAGATCTTAAATGAAGAAACTCAATGAACATACCTTCTAGGAAAATATGAAGTATACGAAACTCAGAACCAAAACAAATAATGACTCAGAAACTTATATATCTAGAATAGTATCTTAAAAAGATGCTAGGATAATTCAAAACATCTAAAAGATGTATAAATTTTCCCAATAATCTAATAAATAAAAATTGACTCTTAAATAATAAAATTACATAGAAAATAATTTAATTGGGAACTCTTAAATAGGATCTTTTTGTTTATATTTGTCCATGTGACCGTCCACATTCCTATCATAAATCAAACTAACGAAACTGCGACTGATTTGGAGCTAGTATAGAATCTAAACTTTGTCAATAGCAATGTGAATGTGAGTATTAGTTGGTGAAATTAGCAAATAGATTTTTGTAAGCACCTTTGATTACTGATTAGACAAGAATGGAAGGTAGTGGCTGTCGTGTTCAATAGATATAAGCGTGATTTTTATGTTTTAAGCTTTTTACTATTTTGTCGGTCCAAAAAGCTTTTCTTTATATTTTATTCCTTCCATTTTGTTTTTTCGGCCAATATGTTCCTTCCATTAGTCAACAACTACCCAGCATTAGCAAGCTGCCAATTTACTGTGACCACCAAATAATGAGCTAGCACTTTTTGATTTTCCACAAGATTCCAAAATTTATTTATTTATTTATCCTTCTTACTTAATTATTTTTCTGAATAAAAAAATAAATGCACTTTCAATTCTTGGATTAAGTGAATCGAGTGTTGCTAAATTGAAAATGTATTTACCGTGTTCAAATAGTTTAATTAATTATGTATATTGATTTTATTAAAATCAAGGAAACCAAAGTTACCCACCGTTTAATGTGTTTATAGGGATAAGTTATACTTTGATATGCATATCCTATTTAATATATATAACAAGAAACAAATCCTCAATAAATCTAACTACATATATAATATGAATTTTACATAAAGCAAGATTACTTAAATAATTAATTATGAAATATTTACAAATATTAATTTTAAATTTGAGTGTAAAAATATTTGTTTTTTTATTTTACTATTATTAGCATTGTGTTTTTCTTTACAAAATGATTTAACATGATATATAAAAAATAGAAATCGAGAGCGCGCACAGAAAAACCCGCCTAAACTAAAAGCTCGTATGTGCACATACTCGCAGGGAGACAGCAATGGATTCCGAAGCAGAAGCAGCAGAGCAGAGCTCCACCACCAGTATCCCTTTTCTTCCCTTAATTCTCTCCTCCTCCTCCTCCTCAGTCTCAGCACCGCCGTCTCCGGAACCCTCCGCCACCGCAGCCGTTCCGTTCCGATGGGAAAAGGAGCCTGGAAAGCCCAAACACTCCACCGCCATCGTCCCCTTCTCCAACTCTTCCCTCATCACCACGGACTCGTCCCCAAGATCATTAGAACTCCCTCCCAGGCTCCTCACTGTAGAGAATCCTCCTCACGGATTAGGTAGCAGCAACAGATTTCGCTCTCCGTCTTTGAGAATGGGTTCTTTCCGTGTTGATGGAGGACGGATTCCAGTCCAGGCTGTGGTTCGGATCAGGCGGTGGGTCGGGTTCGGAGTGAAACGGCGGTGGTTTGGTTCTTGGAGGATGAAGAAGAGAGAGGTGAGTGGCGGTAGTTATGTGTTCCCATCTTGTGGTGCTGATAATAGGGAGACTAGTGATGTGGATGCCATTGGAGGCACTCGGAAGAACAGAGTGAAGGGGAAACGCTCTGGCCTCTGGGTAATAGTTATTATCTTTGTAATACATATTGTGTTTTTGGATCGATTTGGGTTTGGATCAGTGGACCAAATCCATTATTATGGATTTGGATGATTGTGAATATGATTATTTAATGTGATGTTGGAAGATATAACTTTCGGGTGACTGTGAATGTTGCAGAGAGCAATATGGGAGGGGTTGAAGCAGATGGGAGTATGGAGGAGTAAGACACTGAAGAAAGATGAGTATGCACTGAGCCTCTAATTAAGCACCTGTTTTCATCATTCTGCATGACATGAGGCTGTCTGCCTGTCTACTTCACTCTATTTGTAGTTTTATTTTACCAGAGTGTGTGTGTAGTAGTTCTTTAGTCTTTGTCATATTTTTTCTTCATGAATCAGTAAAATTATATGGCTGCTTAAATATGCGAAACTCTAGATTTGGTTCATTTTCCATGTGTGCGGCGATGAAGTTGTAATTTTCCAACCAATCCAATTACAAAGGTATCTTTCTTGTATAGTATACTCCTCTGTTCTTTATATAGGGTAGAGTGATTTTTTTTTTTATATAAATATACTATTTTAACTTTCATCATTGCACACGCTCTTTCCCCCCACTTCTGAATAAAACAATATTACATGCATCCCAAGTTGCATGGTAAAATAATAGTGATGGGGATTAAGTCACCAACGACTTTCTTCTTATCACCATCTGCTATTTGAAGCACTGATGAAGAATGGAGGAGACTTCAACTGCCTTCTTGTATAGGGTGAAGAGAAGGGGGTGGTGATAAGCCTATTAGGACTTGAACCTACAATATTACTGTTATAAAATATTTATTTGATCTTAATATAAAATTTAATTAAAAAAATAATTTTAATTATAAATATATAATTTTTTTATATTTATCAATTTTTTCTCAAATTATATCTACTGTTATTCACCTAATAATATTCAAATAAAAGATGAAAAAAAAGTTAAACAAAAAGATTATATTATAACATGTCATATCAACAAAATAATTATTTTTTTTAATTTAATCAGTTATATAAATCTTATATTAAAAATTTAAAAACACAAATAAGAATATAGGATTTCATTATCAATGCAAATATTTGATTAGATTTTTATCTTTCACAGGCGCATGACTTATACAAAGTCTAAAATGAGTCACTTATATTTAGTTTCTTATAAATTTTATATGATAAATAAATATATAAATATTATATGTAGAGGATATAAATAACAGTCATGCGCCAAGACCAAAATGCCACGAACCATTTGGTGAAAATATAGATGTGATTCTGGATAAATCCGGCAAACATGTTCTAAGCTGTGTAGGAATATTGATTTAGAAACGGGATGCCTTTTTCAGAACGAAATCACATTCAAACTCAAAGCCAGAATTTTTTAAAATCTTCCTAAAAGCCACTACATGAGGAATTATTAACGTAAAAAACATCCCTCACGTTGCCGCCGTGGAATTGGTAAAAAAACTCAAACCATGCTGGCTAATAAGACGCAATATTATTGAGGCAAATAAACTGATCGATATTCAATTCATCCCCTAAACTAAAACAAGTGATAGGGAAATCGCTGAAAATGGTTGTAAGAACAGGAATATGTTCCCAATGGAATGCTGCCAATTCATATATAACATAGTCGTCTTATTCTCTCGATCCCACTCTCTGAAAAATGAGTTCAAACAGGAAAGTAGTTAGAAAACCTGCCCTTGAGTAGATCACCCTTGCTTTTTACCAGTCATCCCAGCGACTACCTGCAATATGCAAGGCATCAATATCAGATGATCCTACAATGCCAGATTGCAACCTTCCTATTGATATAGCTCTAGTTACCAGTTGAGGAGGGAATGCCATAGTCATTCTCCCACCGAACAATAGAGTCCAGAAATGTTGTATTATGGTGAAATTACCAGGTACATATTCAGTATGTAATCAGACAACAGAAATTAGCATAAATAGAACCGTTTCAACAGAATAAAAGATTTTACAGTTTAGGGCCAACTAAATCACTCACATCATTTAAAGCAGGTTGAGGGGCTGACTTGGAAGCTTGATAGGAATCCAGCATGGGCCTCACAACAGCTGGAAGGAATAGGCCTGACAATTTTAAATGGCATAGCAAGTTAACGAACTGTCAGTAGAGAATGAGCAATTTCAAAAAATGAGAATAGCATATCACATCTAATTTCTGTGCTAATGGAGAAAAATTTAAAGCATATTATGAGAATAATACAAGTAATTAAAGGTAAACATCCCGCTAACTTGGACTTCAGTCTTTACCCAGGTGACCAGTGAGAATCATGAACTTGGAGTGAATTCGAATCTTTATCTATTTCTCCCCCATTATTAACCATTAATTTCTACATCTAAACTGAATTAACCTGAGCAATTATGTAGCTATCTCAAACTAATGTGCAGTGGCAAAATGAATCCCAAGCTGGAAGAACTATCCATTGCAAACTGATCTTTGCAAAGCTAAATTTGGGACCACTTGAGCCTGATTTTAATACTGAACCATTCTCTGATGCAGGTTATGATCCACTTGCAATCATGTTTTCAAAATTGCACTTACTACTACAATGCTCATAAACTAGCATTTCTTTTCCTTTTTGGAGTCACAGTGTATTGAATAAGATACCAAGTAACATGTAAAGAGTCGGACCCTTGGTTACATAAAATTAGAACCCCCTCATACATCCATGCCAGACAGATAAGAATCCTTCTTGCGACATTATTTTTTAATGAAAAATTTTACAAAAAAAATTAAGAGAAACATTCAATGTAACTAATGAAGACCACTGGAATGTCGAATGTCAAATTTATGTTTGGGTGTAGATTCTTTGATGGTAAAGAAAAAAGAGATAGAGGCACATTTCAGTACCCCCCCTCATCCTAAGAAACAGAGGGAAAGAATGAAGAGGTAAACGACACTCCAATAATCCATTGCCACAAATTACCATATTCATTTAATTCTTGAAGTGGAATTGTTTTGTTAAAGCACAATTCAACAACACAGACAACTCACTTCATGACCCAGCATGAGGTAGCATGAAAATGTTACGCGAACACCCACATGTTTGGAACTTGGGCGTCTCAAAGAAAAGGAGATTTCAAATATAAGTAGGATTAGGCGTTGAATGAGGCAGAAAGTTCAATCGGAGAACCATTTAAATTCAGATAGTCCAAATTCCTTTTATGAATCATATTTCTCTTTAAGTAACATTCTCGTTGCTCAAACAAGATTCAATTTTAATAAATCCTTTCAGTAAGATCCAAAAATCCTACTTTCACAAGCCATTGCACAGAAAAGGTTGAATATAAAAGCCTTTCACTATAAATTTAATTATTTAAAATCCTTGTGAATCGCTAAACACGGCTGAAGTTTATCAAATAAATCCAGATTCTTGTCAAATCAAACAGAAATTGAGACTACAATCTGAGACAGAGAAAAATCAAAAGGAAAATCGCTCAGCTTCATAACGGCGAGGGTTAGAATTTTAGAGGGTAATAGGATTTGAGGATTAGGGTTTTCAGTGAGATGCGAAGAGGGTGAAACATACCAAAGCCAGCGATGAGGCACGAAGCTGCGACCACTGGTTCCTGAACGACGAACATCTTCAATCTCTCCATTACAGCCATGATAGTCTCCTGTGCCTCTCTTCCTGTGAGACGGTGGAGTTCTCTGTCACTCACTTTAATCGGTTCTCTTGAGAAGGGCCTTTTTTTTTTTTTCTTTTCTCTCCTTCCCCCTTTTTTTTGGACCAAAGCTCACTCTAGTTACAGATTACAAATTTCAATAACTGAAATTGGATCTTCCAGTCTCGTCTCGGGCCTTCCTTTTTCTTCAAAAAATAATACTAAAAATAAATAAATAAATAAAAGGGTCATTTTTGTGTGTTTTCCTCCCTTGCATTTCTTTAAAATTAGCTTTCTAGATCAATATGTGTAGATATATCTTTAAAATAAATTGTAGCTAGAGGCAAAGTAGGTAGAATTATGCTCAGCATAATTGGAACTCCATTAAACAGAAATAAGATACCAAAGTTTACAGAGTTATCTAATTATATTTTTTCTATAACATTTATCTAATTATATTAAAAGTTGATGGAACATCTATTAAAGAGAAAGTAGTGAAATTATTTAAGGTAGTTTAGATATATATAAAGAAAATCACAAGAGATGCTAATGAGAAGGGTTGGACAAATGTTTTTGTTTACTATGAAGAGGTAAATAAAGAGCATTCAGATAAGTTATTAAATGAATCTTTTGATAAACATAATAACTAAATAATTGATTATTGATGGAACACAATATCTTAATAAGATCTATAAAATTGATCCTACATTACTTGGTGTTGCTATATTGATAAAAATAAATGCACATATATATTCACAGAATTGTTCTTTTATGTTACTGACTTTTTATTTGTCCATTTGAATTAAAGTGGATAATCTAATTTGCTTATCTTGGGAATCTAAAACTAATGATCAAGAAAAATTGTTCCATATGAAGTTCACTCAAGAAAGATTTATATACATCATCTCATTGACCCATTCATTACACAAAAACACAACAACAGAATTTACATTACAAGGACTCACAAGTCTACAAAAGCAAATACACGATCTGTTAACCAATACCCCTCGTTTGCCACCAATGTTCGTGGCAAGAAGGAAAAAAAAAACTATAAATGAGGTAACATCCAACCCACAGTCCATCCTAGAAGTATTCCAGCCCCGACAAGACTTAATCCTAAGGCAAATGCAACAGCATACATTGTAATATCAGGTTTTGTCTGGTCTAGCATTTCTTGATTGTCTCCTACAAAGTTCTGCTTTCTCTTCCGTGGGTTCCTTGACATCGTTGGAAGAGCGGTGGGGAAGAGGGTGGAGATTAGCTGATCCTTACTACTTACTTTATTCGCCTGAAAGTACAGAGTTTCCAGCTGCAACAGCTGAAGCCATTGCTTATATGCAAAAATCTGTGAGGCCTGTTTGAAAAAAAGCTTAACAAGGTCCTCCTTTTCAGCATAAGCTTGCCTTGCCGCCTCTTCGGCTTCCCTCGCACGTTTTTGAGAATGACACAGTGCTTCCATTAGTTGAGCTTTGCTTGGATCTCCCTCAAGAATTTGTTGCTTCTCCATGATATTATCGTGGATTGCAGTAGTGCTGTAACAAAAGTTGTAGGTTGAGACACATGAATCTAAAAAGACCGTATATATACCATGTACCAAACCAACAACATATCCATAATTGAACAGACAACAAATTACATAATTTAAACAAGTCTCACTCACTCAACTGGCTAAATTAATCTTCTAGAATCCATGAGATTGAGTGAAAAAAGCTACTCATAAAAAGTTGGATCAATACAAATTGCAAAACAGCAGCATCAATCCTAGAATATTCAAAGGAAAATACCTAGAAGATTTGTCGGAAGCAGAGTGCAAAATTTCTTCTTTGGCCGAAGGTCCCTGATTCCCATGAATTAGATTAGGATTCAAACAATCTTGTGCGCGAACAGAAAAATTGGAGAAGGCCCTTGATTTGGCTTCCCAGTCAAAAGGTGATGTCTTTGTTTTGTGATCATTAGCATTAGCATTAGCACATGGGTGACTTCTAAGATACTTCTTCTGAGGTGGAGGAAGATCACAATTCTCAAAATGGTTAAGAGATTTCTGAGAAACAAAGAAAGCTAGTTCATCTCTATCTGTAATCCGCCACCAAGGCTCAGTCCTGCCACCTTCAATCCAAGAGTAATCTGCACCCAAGCAGGAATCATTTGTTTTCTTAGACACTGAACAGCTAACAGGATTGATCTCTACTGTCGCATGTTCACTCGTCATATTTGATAGTTCAGAATATTCTTCAGAATTCTTACTATAAGCCTCTCGCCATTTGTCCTTGAGAACTTTCTTCGTATCATTGGTCTGGAAGTCACAGTGCATATAATAAGATGAATCATGGCCCTCATCACCAAGAGCTTTCAAGGTTTCCAGTTCATCCATTAATGATGAATTCAAGTTTTCATATGTTGAGCTCTTTTGATACCCATAATTTGGTTGTGAACGCAACCACCACCTTGAGTCAGGTGATAAATTTGAAAATGAAGATTTTCCATTACAAGGCATGGCATTAACATTAACCTGATTCGATTCATCGGCTGCACTGGCAGGTCCAGCATCAACTGATTTCGATGTTGCACATGAAGATTGGCAACATGCTAACTTGGGAGCCCTTTTAGCATCTTCTTGAACAAAGCATCTATTAGCAGTTCGCTGCCACACAGCCCTTGCTTCTGCTGCTGCCATCTCTCTTACCTATTACTTCTTCATAGATTCTGTGTAAAATGAAAAAAAGGGTTAAAAGTTTAATAACGCATGGATCTATATATTTTGAGCAAAAAGGTATACACCTCAAAATCACTCAGAAGAATGTGAAATCAATTGACCATCATATGCACTTTTGTCAAAAATACTACAGAACTAAATAAATAGAAAAAGGCAAGATTCAATTATAATGTAGAAAAAAAAGGGAAAGATATGACATTGTCGAATAAATATACAAGCAAATACTGACATTTTAGAACATGGAGAAGATTCTAGTTTGTAAGTTCTAATTGTCATTTAAACAGATCAACGAGTAACATGAGTGAATACTTTGCACTGGGTTTAACACAGAATCAGAAAACTACATTTAAGATCTTTCATAAATAATAATAATATTTTCTCCTTCTAGTTCTAATTATCAAACACGAGATGAATGAAAATATAAAAACCAGAAAAGGGAGATCATCTGGAAAAGACAATGTAGAAGCCCACAGCAAGAAAAAAAGTGCTTCATTTTTCACATCTCATTCAGTGAAACGATCAAAGAATAAATAACGTAGAAACAGCATAATCCACTTCAGGGCGAAACCCGATGCTCAAGGTAGCAGAGATTTGATAAAATCAGATCAAAATGGTCAACGCCACGACTAGTATTCATCACATGCATGAAAATTTAACTAACACCCAAATAAAATAGGAAACAAACACAGAAAAAGAGAATATAAAATCAACCAAAAATTGCAATCTCCGACAACATCACAATCACTCAAACAAGCCCAGATATGCATGATAAACACCCGCCATTTACTGAAACAATCACTACAAAGATGCTTAGTGTTACAATCCTTCGATAAAAGTGAATAACAAAGTATAGGAAGAGAGAGAAGGGTTGTAAGAACGAACCAGAAAAGGAAATGGATATAGAGGAATGAAATTAGAAGAAAACGGGCAAATGGATAGTTGTAGATCAGGCTGAAGAGAAGCTATTGAAGCAGATGAAGAATTTGGAATTGGGATCTAAAAGAATCAGAGGAAAATAGAAAGATGAAGGTTGCCAAAGACCATGGCCTTTGTGCCTTAGTTTTCTCGTTATCATCCGTCATCCCATGCTGTCGGTTTCCGGGGGCAACCTTTTGCTCCAGTCCAGTGACAATTACAGTTTTCAGTTTAGCAGTGGTACGACGTCGTTTAAATCCACCGTCAACAACAGTAGAGAGTAGGGACTGATACGTAAATACATGTTACAGTTATTGGAAGTTTTAGAATTAATAATAATGAGCGTCATAATTAGTTTTTGAAAATAAGGCAATTCAACTATTCAAGTATTAAGATTAAGGTGAAGATATGAATAGTGTATAAAAATCCCAACATATTAAAATATTTTAAAAAAAATTATTGCATGTCAATTTTTTGGTCAAAAAATAGACACGTGGCTTTTTTGAAATTGATTTAAGAAATTAAAAATACAATAATTCCAAAAATCTAATCATCACACTTGTAGTTTCCTTTCATATTCATTTTCTCTATCCCTAATAACTCATCAAATGAGATGGGACCTTTAACTGTATGTTTTCATTTTTAAGTAATATCTAGGCTAATTAATTTAAATTTATATTTTAATTTTTACAATAGCAGGATCAGGACAAGATTACTTAAGTTTTTACAAATGACTTAATAAAATTCTCACATAAAAAAAATTGAACTCATAACTTTATAAGGTACGAAGCTTATACTTATAAACTTCTGGTGACAAACAAATAAATTTATATAATATATTAAACTTTCATTTATATAATTGTTTATAAAATAAAATAAAAGGTTAAGGGTCATTTTTTGTGGTGAAAGCATTTGTGAGGAAGCTCTGACTTGTGGATATCTAATTTTTTTTATCAATATCTATAAAAAAATGAACAATATTATCCTAGCTATTAAAAAATATTAATGATTAATATTATTTTTTTAACAATTAAGATAATATTACTCCTTATTATACTGTAAATTGACACTTTTGAGGTCCCATTGAGCAAAATTTTCTTTTTAGATATCCAACAATTCTTTTTATGAATATTTCCAATATAAAAACAGCCCCTAACTAAGTAAAAAACATACATGAGCTGTTTCTCCATGACATTTTGCAGATGTACTAAATTAATTAATTTATTAATTATAATGATTTCATAATCACATTTAAGAGTCATGAGTCATGATCTCCTCACAATTTTGTCAATTAGGTGAGCAATGCTTGGCTGTGGTAGGGCCCATTAAAATAGAGGTCGAATATTCAGTGTTGCCCAAGTTTGATGATCGGTTAGATTTTTTACATGTGTCAAGGGGAGCAAAGAATGAACGGTAGATTTATTATCCACGTAAATGTGAGAAGATAAGACTTCAACTCTTGTTGGATAGAAGAGAGATATCATATGCAGGGGAAGATGCTCATAGGAAAATCCTATATCCCAACCACCACTTCGGCCGCATTGTCTTTTTATCATTTATGTCTATAAAATTTTCTTTTTTGTATTATTATAAAGGACTTCAAGTCTTTTAATAGATTTAATAATTTTATAAAGTATTTTTTTTATCTAAATCTTAAGCTATTAATTAAAAAAATATATCTAAGGGGAGTTTGTGTTTCTATTAATAGTGAAATAAAATTATACTAATTTAAATATTTTAAAGTATTAATATATTATTAAATACTTTAGGATATTAATGTACCTCTAAAATTAATTTGGGATACTAGGTATATTTTTATCTATAAAAGATACTAATATTAAAATTTTAAATATTGACTAAGTATTCTTAAATGTTAATATATTAAGTTTACTTTTTAAAATAATAAAATTAACACAAAAAAATAATAATTTCATAAAGTTAACGGACCATACTAAAATTAAATCACCATACTAAAAAGCTTATATAAAGTTAACGGACCAAAATATACTTTTGTCTATATAAAAATAAATAAAATAACAGTACCTATTAAAAATTAAAAATAAAACTACAGTGATTATAATATTATTGTGTATTTAATATTTTTTTCGGAAAAAATGGTTAGCCCCTTTTGCTAGAGAAAGCCTTGGATATGCATAATCCAGTGTTCATGAGGAGCACTTAAAGAATAAAGACATAAATAGTTCTGATAAATGCTGAATACAACTCATCAAGTTTACTTGGCAATGGTAATATTCAAATAAAACATGATCAAGTGTCAAATCTTGTTAGTTTAGTGCTCAATCGCAATGATGGAATATGCATACACAAAAATGATTTCAGATATGAAATGGTTCAACATTTTGTTTTGGTATTACTAGAAAAATCGAATGAATAATATATTTGCTTTTCTACACAAAAAGAAAACAATATATTTGGGACACATCTCTCCTAATTATAGGATTTGGATGAACGGGTGGTGGATATATATTATATATAATTATATTTACTACTCATATTATTAAGACCTAATTAACTAATTAGAATATATTAAAAAAATTAAATAAATTAGTTAATTATGACTAAATATAAATCTTTTAGACATTTATATTATATAATCATTAATTTATTAAAATTATTAATTAATACATTAGATATTATATTAATTATAATTAAATAATATATTTAATTTTTTAATCTGTCTGAATTAATCAATTATTTATTTATTTATTTATTGGTCATGGTGTTCCTATTTGCTTATATTTATTTGCAAGAATTTATTTATTTATTTATTATACAAGCAAAAAGTAAAATAAATTACTGAGGAATTTAATCCTAAACACTCTGAATTGACTAAGTCCCTCAACTTGGCAGGACATATGTCAAATATAGTTGATCTAGAAAGGCCTTCTTTTGTAAGGGCATCCGCAACTTGATTAGCTTCTCTTGAGATAAACTGCAGTTTTAAATCCCATTATCTACACATGAACTCCTCAATCTGTATAATTAACAAGCTGTCTCGCTGTCTTGTATTATATTCCCCCAACATATGAATAAGATACTTCGCATCAGATTCGAGTATAACTTTTTTGTATCCTTTTTCCCATGCACTTTATAACCCCTTAAAGATAGCCCATTCTTTTATATTAGCTGCACTACATAATCCTATAAAATATATGAACTCATGTAACTATTTACTATTATAGTCTCGTAACACCCATTTGTAAGAATCTATGCTTGTTTGGTTGTTTGTTTTCTTCTTCTTATAGTGGGCCCTCTCTTTACTTCAATTGTTAATCTTCTGTAAAAAGGCCTACTATGTGCTGTGTCATTTTATTTTTTTAATAAAATTTATTTTTAATATTAGTATTATTTAAAAAAAAAAAGAGACTTTATCCTACCATTAGATTATAGGTGAGCCCAACTCATTTTTAAAAATTTATTTATAAAAATCATAAAAAATAAAAATTGTCTTTTATGAAAAAAAATAGGTAAGATATATGTGAAAATATATTTAAAATAAAAAAACGTAAGAAATAATTAAGAAAGTAGACTTATGAACAATCACACTGATCGCGTCCCTTTCTTTCTTTACTTAAAAAACACTTCATATATTTTTAACTTCAAAGGATTTGAATTATATATTTTTTTATTTTATATCACAGTTTTTTATATGTGCAGAAGGATCAAGAAATGAAGCTAAATCACCATCTACGTTTCGCCTATCATTATTGAGATGGGAAAGGCATACAAGATTTCAATTCGGTGACTCTAGACCAAGCTAAAATTAAGGACATTAGATATAAATATTATGTTAAATTATATAAAACTCTCTTAAACTTTATGGTAAATGTATATCACTCTCATGACATTTCAATATTTAAATTTAATCCACCTGATCTTTAATTCTCTTATTATCAACTTCTTGCTATTAATTTACCGTTATCTTTCTAACAGAATTTGTCGCTATCTTTCTAACAAAATTTACTGTTATCTTTTATAATTTTAGCAAATTGCGTCCATTGTTTTTTTTTTAAATATTTTCATTTAATAACTTAAACCCACATGATAAAAAAATAAACATAAATAGATATAATTAGAGAATTTGATGAAATAAATATAAAAAAAAACTTGATATACAAATACATCAACAAACTCATTTAATTTTTTAATTAATTTATTACTCATCTCATAACTATTCAAATTTTCTAGATTTTTTTTTTAAATTCAAGAACTTCTTTTCATGCATTTGAAATTCAACTTTTATTATCACACTGTTTTGATCCAGTGAAATGATTTAATTCCTCTTAAATGAAGTTAAGGATTTAAAACTTATGGACGAAAAAAATTGTCATCATTTTCTTTTAATTAGAAGGGTAAATATTAATAACTTGGTTACAAATAAGATACTTTCTATTTAAAGGAAAGCTCACATATCATTAGGCTAAAAGGCAATGGTTTTACCAATTAAATCCTACAATGCTGGAAGCAAATTAAAGAATTCCCTTCTATATACGAATGGCAAGGCATGATTACAAATGTACATAAACCCTAGGCAATTAAGAAGCCTAGTAGTCAAAAAGGCCAAACTAGAATTCTGTTTCTTTGTATGTACGAGCTACTCTTAACAATTTCAACCAAAACCAACAAAAATACTCGCTTTCTCTGAAAATCTCGTCAGGCTTAGGGCTTCCTTACCTTGAGAGAACTCTGGTTTTTCTCAGAAAGGAGGGACTCAAGTCAAAATCAATATATATTCTGTTCAAAGAAGCAATGCATTCACATTGATGAGAAGCATTGCTCGTTCAAGTTAAGGACTACTTCCTCATTCTGTAATGGCGGCATCTCATGCCGGCAATTGAGTCAGTTATCCAAAAAAGTTTAGAAAACTTCCCACTGATGATACCTTTATGGAATATATTTGCAGCATGGAAAAAATCCAGAGCATGTGACTCAGAAGAATCATAATTTAACTTCGTGATGAAGCACGTTCCGATTCAGCGGGACCAACTTTACAGTTCCATCCCCACCACACGAAAGGAAACCATTAGAAACGACTTGGATATCTGTAACAGCAGCCTGCAGCATTTAAAGCAAAAAAAAAAAAACTTATTGCACGCATGAAACCGAGAAACTATATTTTATTGGTAGAGAAATTTGAAGGAGGCGTAAAACACGATGACATGAAAAAACGGCCACCAGGCTCTAGTAGTATGGTGCACGCAACGTCCAAGAACAAAGGGTTTGGTCAGAGTATCTAGTTGAAAAAACGGAGGTTCAAGGGAGAACATGATATAATATACTTTTATGCAAGTGCAAATCATTACCCAAACAACACCACCGAATCCACGAGAGCTTGGCTGCAGGAAGGTGTGTTTTTCATGCAATTTTGACCATTGACAGACTAACTGAGTGCTCTTGACATCCCAGAGTTTGACATCTCCATCCTTGCTTCCAGTCAAAAACAAGCTGGTATTTGGGATGGCAGCTATTTTTGTGATGCTCCCTGTAATTGGAAAAGTTAGCAAGATGATTTTATTTGGAGAAAAAAAACCATAACTATAGGGGCATAGAAACTCATCTTTACCTGAGTGAGCCTTCGGAATATACCAAAGCATCCCATTTACATTCTTGTCCTTGTCAGAATTCAAAGATTTGGGGGTAGTTTGTTCGCCGTTATCAGCATACCTGTGCTTTTTAGCTTTTCCAGTAGCTATATAACGGAAGTCATGAATTCCAACGTCACCATTTTTACCGCCGGTCACAATAAGAGGGGAAATAGAACCACTTCCCACGTCATTATCTAACACACAAAGGGAGCGGGCACCACCTTCACAAGAAAGAGCGAAGTCAGCACCATAAATAGACATAAGCCAATCCTTATACACAAAGTAAAATAACTAATCTAATCACTAATTCGTTGCATCCACACTGACAAAAAGACCTTTGCCAGCCCCCGAGATATTAACAAGCATAAGAGTTCAGTAACAAAAAATTTGAGCAAAACCTTCATGACATAAAATGGAAGCTCGAGAGGTTGTTGCGGGAGCCAGAGTATCCCATATAACCACATTGAAATTATTTGAGCTATATCCAGACACAGCTATTATTGATCCACTTGAAGGAAAGTAAGTCACATCCCTGAAAGCATACACGGAATAGAACTTAAGGTTAAATAAGAAGAGCAAGGAAAATGTTCTGACAAAAAAAAAAAATGGCAAACTTGATGAACCTTAAACTTACAAAACATGATTTAAAAGGTTATACATCATATTCATAATTGTGAATGAAAATTTATTATTAATTCCATTTCCGATGACAATATTTGTCCTGAATTGGTTGTCATCCCTCAGTTTCAAATGACATGTTTGATAACTAACACTTGTAAAATCATGGCTCAGGGTTTTAAAGCTGAGACAGAAAAGCAATACATAAAGAAAGCAGACTTGGATAGTTTTCATCATATATATTGGAGATTGAAGGATTACAAAAAGCAACTTTTTTCACAAGGTTATGTAATATGTCCAATCCATATTCTTGATTAACCTACTAATCCAAATGCAGCTTTAAGTCAAGTGGAGCAAAAATTATAAATGGAAGTTCCAAAAAAGTGAAGCACATACGATGCATGACCATTGAAGCAGAGGGATGATTCTGTTGGACGAATATTGCTCCTTCCTCCTACCTCCAGCTGCCATGCACAGACAGTTCCGTCTAATGCTGCACTTGCAAACCGGTGTCCATAGTGATCAAACTTTAAAGCTGATACGGAAGCTAAAGCATAAGGCGGAGGCACATTAGCAGCAGGCAGAACTCCATACGTAGCTTTAGCTTTATCCTTGTTGAACTGCATTTAGAGCGTTCTTCATCAGCCAAATGCTAGAAATATTGACAGCAAATGCAATTGCCTTAATGCACTAGAGTAACTCAGATATCACATGTCCTATCATTGTTACTGGCTTACTCTTAGACCGGAGGTAAACTTCTTGCAGATTGGAAAGTCCGGAACAAAGTAGTATTCATGGGTAAGAAAGTATTAGCCTCCCCAGTTCGGAAGCTTGAAGAAAAGAAGTTGAGGGGACAAAGGACAAAATATATAAACACATGCTTATAAAAATGCGTGCGCATACAGGTTCAGCCACATTAATATGTACATCAACTCAATATTTCACATTAACATGTCCTATCATTGTTACTGGCTTACTCTTAGACCGGAGGTAAACTTCTTGCAGATTGGAAAGTCCGGAACAAAGTAGTATTCATGGGTAAGAAAGTTTCATTTTTTTCTTTATACTTTTGCAAGATCATTTAGGGCTGTAATGAAAAATGAAATTTAGATTCTACATTTCGAATTTACCGTTTTGGAAAAGGAAAGTATTAGCCTCCCCAGTTCGGAAGCTTGAAGAAAAGAAGTTGAGGGGACAAAGGACAAAATATATAAACACATGCTTATAAAAATGCGTGCGCATACAGGTTCAGCCACATTAATATGTACATCAACTCAATATTTCATACCTCCCACAGGTAAATGTGTGTATTGCTTGAACCAACCAAAAAGAGTGGCTGCAATGGATGACTGGATAACGCCCTTGTACTTATGTTTTCAACAGTTGCTGGTGGATCAACTAAATCTTCAAAGTCCTCTTGAATTTCCCAACCTAATCTAGCAGCCCCAGTTCCAGCATATCTGGGAATGCTGAAAGCTCCACCAATTGTCAAGTCTCTGCTAGGCCTTGCTGAAAGGCCCACACCAACTGTGGCTCCACCCAGCCCAAGGTGTGCCCCTTTCTTGCCCCCAAGACCAACACCAAGGGAAACACATGTTGGAGCTGGGGTGGATTCTGAACCTGCCCACCCATTTTGGGGCCAATCAGCCTCAGACCACAAATGAACTGATTTATCCCCAGAAGGGATCTCATCATCCATATGAAAGAATAGTATGCCCTGAATTAGATTTAACAAGAAAAAACAAAGGACAATTATGCACATTTCACATCATTTCAAGATGAAGGCCACATTCATTTGTTAAATAACTGCAATTTTAAATCTCTAAATAAACATTGCAATAATAATCATTATCTCCATTGGGTAAAAAATAATTGGGGGAGGATAAGATAACCTCCCAAATAAAAAGCATAAACAAAAAACGAGAAAAAAAGAATGCATAACAAAGTTGATAAATCTCCTGAATATTAGACATTAAATATCTGTTAAAACAAAAACAAGCTGAGCACCAAACCCAAGACATTAACCCAGGACAATTCGGCATAATAATGGCATGCGAGAATTGTTGGAAATGCCTAAATTTTCTCTCTGACGAGATGCGTCAGAGAATCAAATGAACTGCATAGTGCATACTGAAACCAATTATAACACAAAAGGTGGTAGTTTGCATTGTAATCTTCACTCACACAAACATACGCTTTTAATATTTCCAACTTTAGTCTCATAACACCCGGATTCATGCTTATGTGCAACCCTTTCAATTTATGCGCCTGATAACTAATTATAAGATTTTTTAACTTGTTAGTTTACATTACATTACAGGTCACATTAACCATCACTATTGTTAGATAATAACATGTTATTCATTAATAGTTATATATATAAATTTGAACTTAAGATGACACGAAAATATATAACCTTTTCAATAAGATGTAATTGGACATCTAAAATTCAGAGCTTCAGAAGAAATAAAGAAACCAAACAGAATAGCGAGCAGGAAATAACCTTCCGATTGGTAGCAAGTGCAGCTTCATGTTGATTAGTCGAGTTTATACACAATGCCTGCTCGAATGTAGCATCATGTCATTTTGTGATCTACATTACTGTGGCCAATAAAAACAAAACCCAAAATAAAATCAGAGAAAAAAAAAATCACCTCAAACAGCTCCCCATTTCTTTTGTATATTTCTCTAGGACTCTGGCAAATTGTAATATTTTTATTACTTGTATCTTTCTGGAGGGAACTTACAGAAGCACGGGCACCTTGAAGCACTCTTTTAACAGGTGATACAAATTCATGACTGGAAGAACCATTGCCAACTTTACATCCATAATCATGTGTGTCATCAGTTTTATGTAGCTCTGTAAATTGTATATACATGTCATTCCATCCTTTAGAAGGCAAATGATCCAAATAATTAGACCAATCAAGTTTTTCATGTGCAAAGCAGTCAGATATCAATTCTGGATCAGCACAGTGATCCCACAATAGTTGATAAACCAAGTGTTCATCTTTCGAGTTCACTAATTCCAAATTGATAATCCCTTGACTTTGATCCTGATCGGATTCTGACAAACTAGGTCTTTTTAACCACTCAAGAGTCGTTGTGCTCAGATCATTTTCAAATTTCTGCCAGAGAAATGCTGCAAGTTGTTTAGTGTGATAAGAGGAAGTGTGTATAACAGTTGTCTTCAGTAACTCACATAAGCTCAACGAAACCAACCTCATCTGCTCCAGCAAGTTGATACCATCAGAATCTAGAGTCAGGCTAGTTGATGCCTTGCAATCTTCAAGTGTATCCAGAATCATATTCAAATTATACATCACGAATCTAGAAATTTGCTTCCATAAGCAAGCCCCAAAAATCATTGATTTTTCATCATCAGGAATCAACTGCTTTACATTCACAGTTTGTATATCTTGCCCACATTCTGAGGCATGGTCTACCAATGAATTTTGAGCCACCAATTCCATAACTTTTGGGATGAGTTTCTTCAGATTCACCATATCAACCTCATAAGGGTTACAGCCATCAACACGTGCAATCAAGAAAGGTTGAACCATTAAGAAAACAGCTTCTAAGTTATTTTGAAGCCAAGCTAATGAAAAGAGTAAATAATACTCAAACAAATAAAGAATATCAGCAGTTTTCTCCATAATATTTGTGCTAAAAGAACCAAACCGGCTCCTCAAAATGGCTTTTAAATACCAAAGTGAAATCAGGAGACCTTCGACAAAGTGAGATTGCCCAGCACTTGAAAACTTCAATTTACTTTCAATATATGCACTGTTCTCAGAAAAAGTTATACTTCGTTGGGAAATACCCATACTGCAGGCAGGAAAGAATCTCGAAAAGAAATGAGAGATTTCTATTGTAGACTTAAAGAGAGGTCTAAGCCAGGAGCAATACAATGCAGAAGCGTCAACTGTATCACTATTCTTATGAGATTGATCTCCTGGAGCACAACCACATGCTATATCATATCCTATGTTCAGTAATCCTTGATGGCAAAGTGAGAGTAAAATCTGCAGGAAAAGATGAAAAGTAAGATTCTTCTCCAGAAGAATACAGTTTACAGTGGCCAAAGGGTTTAGTCCAGATTATGGCGAATTACATACCATTCTTAGTAAACAGAATGGAGCCAATGAAAACCTCTGTTCAAACAGAGCAAGCCCAGCAGACAATTTTTGCCTCAGATTTTCAAGAGATTCATCATACTGCGCAATGTTTTTGTCAGAATATGCCAATTCCCCATCGCATCCTGCAACGTTATCTGGCCAGCTTGGATGCTCCCTTATCAATTTTGATAAATACTGAAGCGCCAAGTTCAATTTAGTATGAAATTCCAGATGCACAGACACGTTGGCAGAAAGCCAGT
Source organism: Leucaena leucocephala (assembly GCA_037074615.1). NCBI lineage: Eukaryota > Viridiplantae > Streptophyta > Magnoliopsida > Fabales > Fabaceae > Leucaena > Leucaena leucocephala. The sequence continues at coordinate 855,427 of CM073552.1, forward strand.
TACCAGATTTTCTTGGCCAAGGATTAAAAATATTAGATAGTGCCTCATTTCCAGTACCCAACTCACTCCCTTGATCTGCAGTCTCGACCATGCTTGGAGAAGACGAGAAGCACTCCAATGCTTCAAGCTTGAAACAGGATATACATTTCATAAAATTACTTATCAGAAACATAATAGCATACACATGTAAGTTATAATGTCAGTCTATTGCATTGGCATTATGCCGACACACAAAATTTCAGGGCCTCAGGCAAAGACAAAGTCATCATCAATCAAATTTTAACTCAGGTACCACAAAGAAAATGGTCTTGATGATTTACATGAGATATGGAAACTTTGAAATAGTTCAAAAACTGGGAATTTATACTTTCAAGAATTCCTAGAATAGTATTAGCTTTTTAGCAGGCCACCAGGCGCCTCTAGAAGACATCTTCACTATAGCAGATTAGCTTTTTGGCAGGCCACCAGGCGCCTCTAGAAGACATCTTCACTATAGAAGCTTTCTAGATTGACTAAACTGATAGATGCATGGAAGGCATGAAAATCATACAATAAACTGATAAAGAAGAATTTCTTCTTGAAAGAAGTAAATCTATAAAATTAGAATATAACTAACTGGCTTTTATACAATCAGTACTAACAAACCATTTAGAGAAGCAACACATGCAAGGCTGTGACAGGTCAACAAGTATGTTAATCGAACAGTCTGACAACTTCCTCAAATGAAGACCATTGTGGAAGAGAATACATGCTGTATATCAACCAGAGGTAGACAAACATAGATTGAATCTCATTAACATACGACTGAAGTTTTAACATGTTAGTTTGAACTGGTAAGATATGCTAAGGAAAAAAGATCATGCGTCTAGGATAAACTTACAGGAGCGCCACATCTGTTTAGGGAAATTGCTGTCATAAGAGTAGCCCATCTTAGAAGGATAGCTGAATTTTGCTCCCCTACAGAATTCTTCATGCTATTCTTTGTTGCCAGCATTTGGCAATAAAATCCAACATTTGGGTCCAAAAAAGGACCACAGTTGGAGACAACAGTGGAGTCTTGAACCACAGGATTTATTGAAACATCTAGCATTCTTCGAAAAGATTGATAGTAATTACCCATTTCACACTACAAATCATAGAAAACTAGCTGTAGTTGGAATATGTGCAAAACGAGTATAAATGCAGAATATAAAAGAAACCTTTTAATGATAAAAAAATATTAATCAAAATTGTTTATTTTAGGCACCTCCAGTAGGCTTGCAAGCCAGTAGTCCCCCTTTTCAATTGCAGATGGAAGTATATACTTAGTTATCAGGTGACGCTCCAGTGATCCACCATGGCCCTCAACAAGTCGACAAATAACTAATGCAAGCTGTTCATCTCCAAGGTTCTTTGCACAAATATTTACAGCAGAAGCATGATCACCTCCGAGCAAAAAGAAAGCAATAGCCAGTTCCAGCTGATGCTTCCCCAATAAGACATAAGCATTTTTTAAAGCAGCTGCTTTATTTTTCTCATCCTGCAATCAACTAGCTATAATTACCTAAATAATTTTTTGGTAACAAAACAAGTGCATGTTTACAAGGAAGTTTCACACTTATATAATATACATAAATAAAATTGATAGGGAAAATGAAAGGAAAATACTCTGGAAAATGATAAATTCCAAATCAGGTTTGTTAATAACAATAGATATGATATTAACAACACAAAGTCCTGCTTTGGCATTTACCATTTTCCAGAGCCTTTTTCTGTCATTTTCCCAAATTGATACAGGGTTCCAAATTAGAAACTAACAAAAAAGAAAGAAAAATTATAAAAGTAGCTTAATTCCTGACTATCTAATCAGTAGTCCCTTATTGGCTTTACCGAACAATAAGAAGAAAGGGATCAAAGTCCCAGACAACTAAAACGATACTCAAAAGATCATTGTCATTGCCGCTGTTCTTATCAGAAATTACAGAGTACCTGAAAATTGCGTGAGAGAAATCCCACTAAAGGCTTGTCTTTCTCATCCTTACTAATTTTGAAAAGACCAGCCAATACTTGAGTCCTATTTAGTGCAATATATAGTAGTGCACAGTCCTTAGGATTTTTGTTCTTCAAATACTGTGCCCTTGCCAGTTTCTCCATCTAGAGTTAAGGGGGTAAAAGAGAAGCATCAGAATTTAGAACTGTTTAACTAAACCAGGTAATGAACAATCAGATATATTATAAAAATAATAATCTAAAGATGAAAAGATCAAGTACAAAGAACCAATCAATAATTCGATCTTAGTAATCCCTTTTCTTGTCCATGCAACACAACATCAGCAGAAATCAGGAGTGTGACGGAAATATGGAAAGAGTCAAAATTGTCACCCTGGTTAAACGGCAGTTTTCAAACTACATGATTAACCGTAATTCACCCATTGCAACCCTTAAAAGCATCTATCAAAGCATATAAATGTACAAGAAGCCAAAGACAATAAAATTTTAGTTGTGAATGAATATTTTAACATCTGATTGAACAGGCAAAGAGGCCTTAAAGCCTGATTTCACTTTGTCTAACAAATCTAAAATATCAGAAACATGAAGAGCAGCTTGTTGGTTTAGCAATATTGCAGGAATACCAAAGAAAGGTAAGATCAGGAGGAAAAAGAAATAAATTCCATAGAAGCTATTTTTAGGAGTTAGTATCATAATACTAGACACTTCAAAATTTACTTCAAAGCTCTATCAACAAATTTTAATTTGACTTTCTCCGCATAGCACAGAGAACACTGGGAAAAAGAAAAGGACCAAGCATTACCCTAGCACGCAATTGAGGTACATTAGCAAACCAAAAGCCAATACCCAAAGCTTGCATTTCTTTCCAAGATGGTTCATTAGGTATGACAGAGCCAAACAAACTTTCTTGGCAATCAGAGTGGTAAGCCCATACAAACAACCTTGAGTTAACTATCAACTCTTCCGCAGTTGCAACTCTACCAAAAGTCCGGACAAAAAGCAGTTGCTGAAACCTTAACCCCACCCAAAACCTACAAACACAAGAAAATAATTTATTAAACTGCATCATGGAAGACAACCTTCCCAAAAACAGGTTTTCTACATATGCAAGAAATCAAAAACATCTTTGTTGACAGTACCAAACACCCCATATTGCAGATTTATTTTAATTTTATTCCATTTTGTTTACATTTAAAGTAGATGGGCTATATGCTTCCTTGATGTCTTCCCAAGGATTTCACTTATAAAAAATAAAACAAAAATTCATAGGAAAGCTTAACAGAGAGCTATACGTTACTAAACAAACTTAGGAATACCTTCGTCCAGGCTCATCAAGACTTTGATACGCAGAAGATGAGTGTAGACTATTAACTTCACTGAGCAGATCAATAACTGCAAGAATCTGTGTCTTTTTTATGTTGATAATAGCTTCTACGCCAGGCAAATTTGTAAGGGATTTGATAAAGCCATTGAGCTCAGATTTTGTTGAGGATGTATTTTCAACAGTGAAGCCTGAATGATATGGAAACTGCATGAAGCTACTTTGAGAGAGGGAGATTGAAGTAGCATCCCCACTCCATTGGAATTCCCTATCTCGGGAACTTTTTGAAATAAGTCCTTCTAAATAATTTGACAATAAGATCACTGGAGGACCAATTTTTTTGGAGATATAACTGTTTTCAGGAGCATAATTAGAAGTCACAAATTCAAAAAGATGCCTCACTGCCACATATGCACGTTTCCAGTTGCCTGAAAACATTAGAGAAAAATAGCATGAATGATTTTATGCAATCTCCATTGCATTGCATGCCTCATAAGCAAATTCTTTCAAACACTATCAAAGCAGATTGGGAACAAAACTTGTCTTGCAAATCACAGTACTACCTGTTAGCAGTAATTAGCAGCAGATAAATTGGAACACCATAAATTATCTGGTCAAGACATCATTTTATAAAGCAAGCTCTTATATCCTTTTTTATTATTATTTTTTATTTGGATAAAGTAATTATTCATTGACAGAAGAGGAAAAAATTAAGTTGGAGAACAATAAAGAATCATCCATTACCTGAACTTATATTAATAAGGAGTACATCAGGGTGATAAATAGGCAAAGATCCACTTATTTTTTCCACAATTTCAAAGATGCTCCATAAACCAGAATAGGTACTAAGTCGAGCTTCCAATTGAGACCTAGCTAGAAGCAAGCTGCTATGTAGTTCCTTGTCACTATCAGAGAAAACTGCAGAAATCATGTCTTCAAATGTACCTCCCATACAATTATAGAGATTTGCCTTTGACTCATATGAATGGGAATTACTTTGTTGCTTTTCATCCACATGGAACAACCAATTACTAAATATGGTAAAGTAATTTGTATGAACTACCACTGCTGTGGCTCTGGGCCCCCACAAAAAGTCATTAATGGGAATGGGAGTATGAGCAGATGCAATGCAAACCCATATATTCATTTTGGAAAAATTTCCAGAGGTTAACAAAGCCAAACCATCATTACGCCTCTGAGAATATACTTGCAATTCATTTTGCAAACAAACTCCAAGCAATAACTGACCAGTCCCCAAAGTGAACCAGTTTAGAGTAATAACATCACTATCAAAGGTTAGCTTATCCTCCAAAATAAAAGTCCCTGCACTGGTCAGGTTTACAGCATGCCATATATGGATGGCGCTAACTGCATTTGAATTACTCCTGTTGCAGAATGTAGCAATCTTCTGACCACAATCAGTTAAGCATATACCATTGATGGGACCTTCATGTGCAGCAAACATACCTACAAGCTCCCATGGCAAGTGCAAGGTTGATCTGCTACCATGCTTACTTCTCCACAGTTTCAAGCTGCCATCAGAGCAGCCTGTGATGAGGATATATGCAGGACAACAACTCCAATGATCATTTGCAAAACCAAATTTTTGTTGCCTTTGGCTAAGAGTAGACGGGCAAGCCACGGCAAAACTAGTAACCAGATCATTGGTAAGAGTACTAGAAAACTCAGAGGAGCAAGGATTGACCCTAATGCAGTATCTTTTACCAGCAAAAGCACTTTCAAATGCCCACATACTGTTGTCAGCAAGACTCTTAGCATCAAACTTGCATTCACAATAGCTTGTTGACATGTCAAATGAGTGCAAGGTAATTTCCCATGACAAGGCATGAAATCCCCACATCCAAATTGCCAAAAGCATAAACTTATTGTCAGAAAATGTTTTATTACAAGTGGAGTCCAAAGAAATAGCAAAGATATCAGTAGGGCCATCCTCATAAGGACCATGACCACTGAAAGGTATAGTGCAAAAGTAGTGGTGTTGTACGTTTTCTTCTTCAGTTTGACAAAATTTGACAATAAAGCAATCAATGCCTCTGGCATGTCCCATGAAAAGAACCTGTTCATCGTCAAATACTGAAGGTGCCCACCTCAAGCTTGTATACATGGAACAACAGTCATGTGTTACAAGCTTTCCACAGAGTTGCCAAGTGGGAATTAAGGTTGGACATCCCATGGTGCAGTTTGGAATCCTAGAAAGTGACCAAAAAAGTAGCAATCCATTCGAATCCAGAGAAGCAGCAATTTGAACTTCACATGGACAAGGATGAATAGAAGCCTTTAAAATTCTCCCAACATGACCATCCAAATTTAAAACTCCACCATTCAAATGTGAGATGTTCTCAGTGTTGGTATTATCAGGGGAGGTTTTTACAGCATCATGTAGTGTTTGAATATAAAAAAATGACCGGATTAAGGAATTAGATGGCAACAACTGGACTGGAGAGCATATAACTGGTGGACCAGACCAGCAGTTCCTCAATAAAATGACTTTATTCAGAAGTAATACCTTTTTGAAATCAGATGAGTCGAACCTATAAAGATTTCCTGTTTCAGGGCCACAGAGTTCCTGCCTCCTCCATAACTTAACTCGGGGAAATCTAGGAGGGGAGAGGTCATCAAGACAGTGGATGGCCCATAAGCTAAGCAACATTCCAGGACCAATTCCAACTAACCAATCACATTTTCCAACTTCATGGTCAAACCCTTCTTTGGAGAAGACTTGGCTGGTTCCTTCAGAAATTCTAAATATCCCCCCAGTTTCTGTTCCCCATGTCACGAATATATCTACACCAAGAGTTCCATTCAAGGCTTGATTAATCTCGATGACAGAAACAACACAGTACCCAGTTTTCCTCCCTTTTCCATTATCACCCTCACTCCATAACCTTAAAGTTCCGTCTAAGCAACATGTCAGTAATACATGCCTAGCTGAGTGTCTCCCTTTTCGGTTTGATGGCATTCCTGTCAATGGTCTCCATTGAATCATTGTAACAGGCAGGGGATGATGTAGCTTAGATTTTGCATATTCAGAAAGTCCGTTGCTTTGGCATACTAATACACATTTGCTTACCTTATTAACTAAAGATTCTCTTTCAATATGTTGTTTACTAGGATGCGCCGCAGTTGCTGAAGGGCCATCAATGGACCAGGTTGCACAAACAAGGGTTTGGGGTTCATCTGCTTCAAACTTCCAAACCATTTCCCAACACCTGTTGTTCTTTTTCCAGAAAACCACCTCCATTCCACCAGATACTAATCCACCGCCAGACCCCGTCCATCTGATAGCTTCAACCTTCATACTGTGTGCAAGCACTGCATTCTGGCTCCAACAAAAAGAACCTGAATATGAGTAACAAGATTGTGGTTTTAATATCTGCAATTCAAATGGGACAAAAAAGGGAGTAAGAGCAATTGCTCATTCTACAATTAATTCTAAGTCGACAGAGTACGCCATTCTTAAAAGCTCTGTTAAGCAATGGATATAAAACGAACAAACATTAGCATATGCCAACCTATCCCAACTTCGAATTCACAGTGTTCATTCCATTATATATCCCTTTTCAGTAATCAAATTAAAAATACTCAATATAAAAAACAGAAAATTTTTAAACTTTCACTCACCTTTACACTTGGACGAATCATGCGAGAAAAGCCAGACACAATTTTCAACTGCGGCCGCCAGCTCCCCAGTGGATGGCATACCTGGAGACCAAGAAACGGCGGCCACAACAGACGAGGGGTCGCCAGAAAGCTCGAAGACTTGCCGGAAAATAGGACCAATATGAGATTCTTCGGCAGAAAGAGGAGAGGGAAGGTGGGAGATGACTAAGAGGGAAGCCGCTCCGTAGGCGATCCATGAATACCCGGAAAAATCTGGAAGCCAGTCGATGGTAGATTCGGAACCAGTGGGAGCAGGGGTGACGATCTCGGATCTATCAAGGCGGAGAGGAAGGTGATCGATGGGATTGATGGTGGAAGAAGGTGAGTTAAGAGAACCAGAGCTTGTCTCCGCCATTGTGAATCTTCAAACTCTATTATATCACCCACGCTAAGAGGAGTGGCAACTCACAAAGGAAGAAACTTGAAGCAGATGATGAACTACAAAGCATCAGGCCAGCTAGTTCTATGAACCCTCCATCGCATTAGAATCCGAAGTAGCATAATTTAACAGAACAATCCCGATGAAGCGAATCGAAGTGAGAACAGTTTTTGTTTTTTAAGGATTTGATTCTGGTATTTCTATGACGTTAAAAATAAATATATAAATACAGTTACTTGGCATGATAAATAGTTAAATACCGCGAACTGTATAGAAAATTCCCGGGTCATTATAGTATTATTACAGTCCTTCATTTAAATGTTTTTCTTTGACGTAAAAAAGAAAAAGTTCTTCTCCATAATTTGAGTCATTATAGTATTATTATAACCCGTCATTAAAATTAAATCTGCTTATAGTTTCAGGTCAAAAAAGTTATGTTTTATAAGAAAAATCTTTTATATATCCAAAAATATTTTTTGTTACTATGTCACCTTTTGGACGCGTGTATGTTACTACGTATGAAAATAATTTAACGTTTTTTTATCTCATGAAATCTCAATAAAATATGGTATTTAATTTTTTATATAAAAGTTATATAATTGATTTGATTGATTAAAAATTTAACAAAATTAATTATTTTGTAATAAATGTGTACTATTTTTTTATAATTAATATCTTTTATAATTATGCACATTATAATTACTTTATAATATAATTCTTTTATTATGTACAGTCAATAAAAAAATAGGAGAAAAAGATTAATATCATGGGATAGAGATAAATAATATATATTGTTCAGGTACATAATGAAGATAAAGATTAATGATAGAGTACAGGATAGGATTGTGGATCAGTTTGTTGGTATATTTTTTAGAGTTATTAATTTTTTTTACAAAATAATAAAGAAATATTATTTATAAATATCATCTTTAGGTTTTATTTACTGTTGAGTTAATGTTATATAGGATTTTGGATATTTAAATTAGCTTATCTTTGATCATCTTAATTTATCTTGAATCAGATATTTAAATATTTAATTAAAGATATTATGATTATTTTATATTATTTTAATGTAACCTTTCGTTAAGATCATAGAATTGAATGAATAATGTATCACTTTATATTCTTTTTAGACTTTTGAAGATTCTTCTAAAATAGTTTTGGCTAGTAAAACGAGAGTTGAGTGACATTTTTTTAACTAATGCATAGATGTCTTAAAAATAACTGTTTGAGGCATTGGTAGACATTTCAATCTTGTGGATCCAAATTTGGGAAAGTTTTTTTTAGTTGCTCAACCGTTTCGTCGGAGCTTTATCCTGACTATATCCGTATTTGACCCATGGCGCACCTGGCTATGATAGGTAAATCCCCAACGGGAATTTTTTGCATACGCTAAGGCTTAAACTTAAGACCTCGTTTAAATGATACCGAGTCACTTACCACTCGGACTAACTCTATTAGTAAGTTTTTTTTTGTAAAGAAGAGGGCTTGCCGCTCAAAATAACTCAAAAACTAAACTATAAAGGGATTAACTCCAAAATACTCCGCATCAAATAGCGGCTTCAAGTGTGAAGGGCAAAAATGCAATATTGTCGTGTTAGCCAAACCTTCCTTAGCAAGGGCATCAACAAGTTTATTCTGCTCTCTAGGTATATATTGAATTTTTAATTCCCATGATAACTTTTGAAGTGCATGTATCTGCGAGATCAATAAACTGCATTTATCAGTGTTTAGATTTGATAAGGTCTTGACAACATTCAAGGCATCGGATTCAAAAATAATATTCTTAAATCCTAAATCTCAAACTATTTTTAAACCTATGTATAAACTGCACTCTATTGGTAAGTTGATTATTTTTTTTTGGTACAAGAGAGGGCAAATATGCCCTAAATCAACAAAAAAACTAATCACAGTAGGGATCAAATCCCAAACACTCCTTGCGCACAATGTCCCTCAAATGGACAGGACATGAATATAATACTTCTGTAGACCTTAAGCCATCATTTGCCAATGCATCAGCCAGCTGATTTTGATCTCTGGATATATGTTGAATTTTTAGATCCCAAGATAGATTCAACATTTTCTGTATCTGTGTGACTAATAAGCTGCATCTATAGTCCGTCGAATTGTTTAACATATCTACAACGTTCTTTGCATCTGATTCTAATATTATCTTCTTGAATCCAAGCTCCCAGGCCAATTTCAAACCCTTAAAAATCCCCCATTGTTCAGTTTCAATAGCAGTACATGATCCCAGAATAGTCGTGAATCCCACAACCCAGCTTCCAGAATAATCTTGAATAATACCACCACAACCTGCTGTATTATGAGTTGACGTAAGCGCTCCGTCTACATTTAATTTCACCCATCCTGATTGGGGGAGTTGCCAAACGGGAGAAACTGATGCATCAAATCTATTAGACACAAAATCATTCTGTAGCTGCACAAATCTTTTCCATGTTTGTGTAATGATCGAGTGTGGATCTACTGGTTTAGTAAAATCATTATCAAATAAAGCTTTATTCCTCCACTTCCATAAATTCCAAATTGCCACCCCCCAAATTAGACTCCAATTATCCCCTCCATGAGCTCCCAACTGCCTTTTGAGATTCATAGCAAACCAATCCCGTAAGGATGCCTTAAAGAAGGAAGACCAATTTCGAGGGTGAATTAATTTGTACCAAAGGTCTCTAGCATAACAGCAATCACGAAGTATATGTAAGACATCTTCTGTGCCATCCTTACAATACTGGCATGTTGCATCAATTGAGGACCATCTACTTCTCCAAGCATGGGTAGCTAAACGATTGTTGAAGGCTATCCACATAAAGACACGAATACGTTCAGCCCCTCTCCACTTCCATATATCTTTATAGACAAGACTATAGTCCTGCATAGAGTTCTTTTCAAGCAAATAGTAAGCACTCTTAATAGTAAAAATACCCTCATTCGTAGCATTCCAAACCATCAAATCATTACCCGCCTCTGACATCGGTGGTATCATACTAAGCAACCTTTGAAATACGCTTCTTGGGATAATAGTAGCCAATCTCTGATAATCCCAAGTCCCATCTGAAACCCAATCCATAACTTTACTACCTTCTTCCTCTGTAGTAAGTGATCGAAGACATAAATCCTTCAAGCATTTATCTGGAAATAACCACTTGTCCGTGAAAAAATTTACTAGTTGTCCATTTCTAATATGCCACCTTGTACCCATCTCAACAATATCTTGTTGTTTTGATATGAATTTCCATAGCGCAGAATCTCCTTTTCTTGCTTCAAGTAGATTATCTTCATTCCTTAGCATATATCTATGAAACAACACATCAGCCCATAGACCCTTCTCTCCATTTACTAGATTCCAAGCTATTTTGGATCCACAAGCCCTGTTAAAAGATGATAATTTCTTGAATCCAAGACCCCCATGCAATTTAGGTTTTACAATCTGCTCCCATCCAATAGGATGAAATCCATATGAGCTTTGACTATGGCCCCATATAAAGTTCCGTTGCAATCTCTCCACTTCCTGACACACTGACATAGGAATTTTGGCCACTTGCATAGGATAAACAGGTATAGAGCTCAAGACAGATTTAGCCAAAGTTATCCTACCAGCCACTGAAAGAGTGCTCTCTTTCCAAGTACTAAGTTTAGATTTGACTCTATCAATTATGTATTGGAAAGTATCTCTAGGTTTCCTCCCTCTGATGATTGGAAAACCCAGATAACTCCCAATTTCAGCAGAAATAACCATTCCTGTAATATCCTTAATCTTGTTTCTAATGCTGCCTTTTACCTTAGGAGAGAAGAATACTGATGATTTTGTCTTATTTATTTTTGCCCCTGAAGCTTTACAGAAAACATCCAAACAACTAATCATAGTTTGTGACTGCTTTTCAGATGCCACTCCAAAGAGAAGAAGGTCGTCTGCAAACATCAAATGAGAGATGGAAGGCCCTCCCTTAGACACCACAATTGGTTTCCATTGATTTGAATTTACTGCATCTGTAATAATATGTGATAACCTGTCTATACACAGTACAAACAAAAGAGGTGAAATAGGATCTCCTTGTCGGAGACCTCTTTTAGGAAAGAAAAACTCAGTTTGGGAACCATTCCATAATACATTATATGAAACAGAAGTAATACAACTCATAATAATATTTATCAAAGAATGATCCAAACCTACATCAATAAGAACCTGATGCATAAAATCCCATCTAATGCGATCATATGCCTTCTGTAAATCAACCTTCAAAGCCAATAGTCCATTTTTCCCTTTAGCTTTCTTCATTATGTGCATGATTTCTTGACCAATAATAATATTATCTTGAATATATCTGCCTTTGATAAAACTTGATTGATAAGGGGAAATAATTTCATCCATAACCAATCTCAATCTTCTAACAATCACTTTAGTAATACATTTATAGTGTACATTGCATAAGGCAATGGGTCTAAAATGTCCAATCTCCTGTGGATGTTCATTCTTTGGTATAAGGGTAATCAATGTCTTATTAGTACTAGCCTCAACACAACCTTTTTGAAATATTGATTTGACAAATCTACATAAATCACTACCAACTATGTCCCAATTTGCCTGATAAAAAATTGGAGAGAAACCATCAATACCAGGAGCCTTATACGGCCCCATAGAAAAAAGAGCTTATTTAATTTCTAAATTTGTTGGTTCATGGGACATAGAAGAGAGCCTAGATTTAACCTCAGTAGGAAAGTTGGTCAATGTAACTAACTTACAATGAGAGCTATTCGGCCCATCATACAGATTTTTAAAAAAATTTAAAACCATACCTATCAGCTCTGACTCATTCTCAATCCAATTCCCATCATCATCTTTAAGAGTAACAATTCTATTTCTTCTACTTCTCATTTTTGTTTTAAGATGGTAATAGCGTGTATTTCGATCCCCTTGATTGATCCAGTCAGTCCTAGCTTTTTGGAACCATTTTATCTCTTCTAGTTTGAGAATATCATCTAAATCAGCTTGCAAATTCTTCTCAAGAGAATTTAGAAAATTTGAGTAAGTATAAGCTGGTGAATTTTGAATACCATTCAAACGAGCTAACAAAATCTTTTTTTTCTTTTCTATAAATCCAAAAATATTTTTATTCCAATCTATTAAAGATGCCCCTAACTCTTCCAAAGCCTTATTAAAATCATCACAATCAGTCCATTTCGTAGAAATAAAATTTTTAAAATTATCATGAGTAAGCCACATAGCTTCAAAGCGGAAAGGTTTATTTCTTCCCCCATTAAAATGATTAAAACATTGTAGTGCAATAGGGTTATGATCAGAAAAATTTGTTCTAGGAAGAACTTTCAAAAAGTAGTCTGATAAATTATTTAGAAAATAATTATTCGCTAAAGTTCGATCCAATCTTTCATATAATCTAAAACAACCAGCAATCCTAGGACCTTTCCATGTGAATTTTGGCCCTTGGAAGCCTAAATCTGTAAGCCCACAATCACTAACTCTATCATTAAACCAATTAATTCTGTTATGAGGAATACCCATTCCCCCAATTCTATCATTAGACTTTAGAATATCATTAAAATCTCCAAATACTACCCATGGCATAAAAATTGAATTAGATAAATTCTTTAAATCATACCAGAGTACCTGACGAAAATTTGAATGTGGGATAGCATAAACTGCCGTCATTAAGAACGCAGGTCTGCCACTTATTTGACAATGCAAATGGAAAAATTGTTTGGTTTCTGAGAGAACTGTAATCTGTATTGAATCACTTCTCCAGGCCGCTACTAGTCCTCCAGAACGACCCGAGCTAGGAATCATTTTCAGAGAATCAAAACCCCATGAATTTAAGAACTGAAATCGAGATAAATTTGCACATTTGGTTTTCGATAAAATAATAAGACTTGGTCTTTGTCCTGTGCACACGGCCTTTAGATTTCTGAGGAGCCCACTAGCACAAGCCCCTCTAGTATTCCAATATAATATACTATCCATAAATAACTAAGATGATTTAATCCAACTCCAATACACCAAGAGTTCCTTGTTGCTCTTGCATGAGTTGTGTCTCTTCTACCATAATATCCTCTCCTCCTTCCAACTCCACATTCACTATTGGAGCTAGACTTGAGTCCACATAATCTACAAGTCCATATCCCTCCTCACCAGGGTCCATTTCCTCAATTCCTATTTTTTGTTCAATTTGATTTGGATTGTAGTCTTGCTCCATTTCTCCCCTCATTTCACGTGGCCTAATTAATTCCTCTTCCTTCCCATAAACCTCCTCCACTTCAAGCCCATGATTGATTTCACTTGTAAGTCCATTCTGAGGCCCAAAGTTATTTCCACCACTTATCCCCTCATGAAGCCCAACTTGATATGCCCCCACCCTCATTTGATCCATACCTCGTACCTCCCTCTCATTTCTTAATCTTTTTTCTCTTCTCCCCAGATCCTTCCCTTCTCTCACCTCATTAATTTCTCCATTTGAAGTCATACCTGCTCCGCCGCCCTTCTTTCTTTCTTCTGCAGCAATAGATTTCCTTGCATCTCTCCTTCCTCCAAATATTCTCGTACCACTTCCTTCTTTTCTAAACTCAGCCAGCTCCCTCTGTTCACCCGTCATTTCTTGTCGTACATTCTCATCAACTCCTCCAGCGTCATTTCCTTGTTCAGACACCTCCTCCAAGACGCCGAAACGTGAACCCCTAAACTCCGGCCGACCGTTACCTATTTTGTTCTCTTTTGTTTTGCGTGGCCGACGAGGTTTCTGGACAACCCTCCACTGTTCATCTGCTCTCATGGGCATTGTCTCTACATTCATGGAGGGTGACGCTGCATTCATATCCTGTACCTTCTCCTTTCTTACCTGGTTGCTAGCAACATCTTGTTTCTGTACGTTGTTAGCTTTATTTGGACACCCCTCAGATTTGTGCCCATAGATCCCACACCTTGTACATAAGGAGTGCAACCCCTCATACTCCAAATAATACTCACCCCCATCTAGATAGAAACCTGACATCAGTTGTTTACTCAGGTCGACTAGCACACACAGCCTCGCGTAATGACCTCTCAGATGTTCAGTAGTGTTCATGTCTACCTTGAGAGTTTCCCCAATCCTATTCCCAATAATGGTGAGTGCTTCTTTATCATAGTATTCCAATGGCATGCCTGGTACTCTTATCCAGACTGCCACTTTATCTATGGTAGCTTTTTCCGGTATGAAATTGGGTTCCCATGGACGCACTGTCAAGTAATGGTCATAAATCATCCAAGGACCACCTGTTAATGCATTGAAATAATCATCCCTGTTTAATAATTTCACCACATAGAATCCCTGCCCTATATTGATAAGATTGATCACACCATTTTTTCCCCATAAAGCCTGTAATCTGGACTGAAGAGCTTTGTATCCAATGTTTCTGTCAAGTAGTTTAACTATAACAGCTCTCTTCCAAGCTTTAAATAATCTTTTCTTCATCTTGGTAGAGAAAGCAAAGGACGGGAAATTTCTTGATGGATCTTCAGAAGTTTTGAACAAAGGCTCCTCCATCTCCTTATCCGTCTCCTGTGATGATTCATCTGACATTGAATCATCAGAGAGTGGATTATTCTCCACCTCAATATCTTCTACAAAGCAATCACCATTCTTATCGGTTCCCTTCAATTTATCAGCAAATGAAGGTTTCCCAGTTGTCCCCACTTTTGGCCATTGATCTTCATACATTGTTCTTTCACTAGGCTTTCCTCCATTCTTTATCTTCTTTGCACTTCGTAGCAGTTGACCGTCCTCCTCCAAGGATGGAGGAATCAAAGCTTGCTTTGTGCCAGAGAGAATTAATGCCATTTTTCCGAAAGAATACAGTGTAACCTTTGTTTTTTTCTTAGTGCGTGTTTGGCAACAGCGTTAGAGAATTGATTCTGGTCAAAACCGCGGTTTGGAAATTTTTTACACAAACAACAATTTTTGTTGATAATTGATTTTGGACAGAACCTCGGTTTGAAACCTAGGTTTTGAATAAGCTACTGAAAATAGCTTTTTCTTTGAAACATAGGTTTTGGATTATCCAATTACTATTATACCCTTACTTTTTCTTACACCCTCTCTCCTCTCTCCTCTATTATCTCTCCTCTCTCTTCTCTTATCTCTCTTTTTCTCTCTCCTCTCTCCTCTCTTATCTCTCTTTCTCTCTCTCCTCTCTCCTCTCTCCACTCTCTTCTCTCTCATCTTTCTTCTCTATCATCTTTCATCTCTCTTATTTTTAATCATATCATACCCTTTTTAGTAATTTACCAATATAAAAAGTGATTCTACTACTAATCATCCAAATATTTTTATTCCCAAAATCTATTCTTCCTAAAATCTATTCTACCCAAAATCTATTCTCCAAAATCTATTCTTCCCAGAATCTATTCTCCAAAAACTAATCCAAACACACCCTTAATGGTATAAAGTTATAATTTTCTTTATTTAAGCCACAGTTACAAATATAATGCATTCGATTTTTCAAGGCCCGTGAGCCTATAAAGACTATGAGTCCAAGATTAGGCCCAATAGTTCTAAAAATGAAGGTTAGTCCATTAATCCCTGGACCCAATGGGGGTAAACAGAAAGATATTATGGGCCTCATCTAAAGCCCAGTGATCCATTTCATTTATAAATATTTTCTTTTACAACTGGATTATCATTTTACAAGAGCATGGTCAACCTTAGTCAAAATACTTAGGGACAATGTGAAGCTGATGTCAGATGTAATGATGATGCTGTGTCATCAATTAACAATGATTTTGGTAACAGTAAAAAATTTGACCAAAATTAACGGCAGTATTAAAAATCCATGAATTTTGATCCAAGTTAGCTTGTTATGTTAATAGGCGAGCTCTTTTATCGCGGAATTATACCGCTATTAACGTCGGCTTATCTGTCAGTCGCGTCATTCATTATCATCACTCATTTCGAGGATTAATTATCGGTGGAAGAAGTATTTTCTATTGACCTTAGACAATTTCAACTGTCTTGCTTTCAAGATGTCGATTTGGCTCCGACATTGGTTCGTGGTAAGTTCATAGCAGCCAAGTGCAGAAACACAAAGAAATGGTTTCTCCATTTTTTTTTTATAAAAAGATTGAGTTTATCCACTATTAAAAAGTACGATAAAATCTCATTTTTTCTTAAGTTATATCAGTGTCGAGCAAGGTAAACTGTATAAATCTAAACATCCAGTAGTTAGGATATCTCCCTAAAAACTGTGATTAGAACCATAACAAAGTGATACTCTTCAAGGATCGAACATGTTATAAATAATCGTATGTATTACTCTTACGCCAATTGAACCAAGGACAATAGGTAACGATTTATCTATTTTGATAAGAACAAAAACCCTCTTATACATTCTTAATCTATATTTTTTTAGTGTGTGTGTGTGTGTGTTTTCTAGTATTTAAAGAATCATGGACCAATAACAGATGGATTAACCTCTATTGTGACATGAAAAATAAATAAATGGTGGGCTTCTCTCTCAATCAAGCACTCCCTCCAATCTTTAATATAAGATTAGAAATCAAAGCTTCTACTACTTCGTTTTCAAATAAATATGAAAGTCACCTATCATTCGTGGGTTCAACTAACGAAAGGGTGAGACATGCGATCATTTGGAGCGTGTTCGATCCCTGGGGAGTATTAATTTGTTGTGATTCCAACCACAGCGCTGAGAAAGGCATCATAATTCCTGGGTGCTTATATTTAAATTTGAGGGTAATAGATGGCTCGCTCTGCCCAACATTGGTATCATCTAAGAGAAAGGGAGACTTCGCCCTGCTCTTAAATCGTGGGTGAGCCTAACCCTTTTTTAAAAATTTGTATGAAAAAAAATAAAAGTCCCATTTAAAAGCAAAGCTACTTTCCTTCATTATTCTTTTTTATTTTTTATTGGCTTTTCTTTGATAAAATTGATCAATCACAAAAAAATTCACATGAGACAAATCGCGAGACAATAACGTTTCATAGAGAGGATCCAAATTAGTTTTAGCAGAATCTGGTTTTGTGGTGTGAGGCCACTTTTATGTGGAGAAATCATGTTTGTGTGAGTCTCAAAAAGAAAAACCATAGTTTTCTTTCATTTTTAATTTAATATCTATATAATTTTTTTAATTTTATTATGTTAATATTGTTAATCTTTATCACTTTATTCTATTAGTATTGTTAGTTCATATATATAAATTAAATATGCTAACACAATAAAATTAAATAATTTAACGAGAGAAAAATATGGAAGTATCAAAATTAGAAATGGAAGGAAACCCAGTTACCTTAAGAAAGATTTTCCCCCAAAAAAAAAATAATGAGGGTAATCGCATGGATTATATTATTAGAAATACAATACCTGCATGCAACGAAAATGTCCATACCAGCAAACAAAGTTAGGCACACAGGTTGATTTCCCCGAATTCTTCTTTTGTTTTTAGCTTCATATAGTCCATCCACTTGACATGAATTTTCAAGAACATTCATTGTGAACAAGAATATCGTTTTTTAATTGGCTTCATATATATATATATATATATATATATATATATATCTTAGTTGACCCTTTCAAAATTATCTGCGTCAATATATATATACATATATATAACGTATATATCTGTGTTCTAACCACCTCTCTCTCCTTTTTTATTTCCAAATATTATCATACAATAAAGAGTATTATATGCGTCAATTATAATTTATAATGTAATCATCTATTGGTTAGTAAAATTAAAAGAAAAAAAAATAATCTAGTTTTATATTTTAAAGGATGCAACTTACATACTTGATTACTCATTTATAAAATAATATTTTAGCTAATAGTAACTATCATATTCTTCATTCTAAATGTAGGATATAGGGAAAAAAAGGTAAAAAATCAAAGAACTTTTGTTATGTTATTTTTTTAAAAAAAGGATCATGTATTATTCCAATGTATTCCAACTTCATAGATTATTCCGCGTTGGCTATATATATATTCTCTTTTATCTTAATTATAAAAATTAGTTTATTTTTTAATTAGATTAAAGAAGTTAAATAAATCAGTTAACTATGATCAAATTCAACCTCAAGATGAATTCATATTATATACACTTCAATTTATCTAAATTAATTAATTAATTCTTATATTAGTTATAATTATCTTATTTATTTAACTTCTTATATAATATAAAAAGTCAATTACTTCTTATAATTAGTATAAGAGTAGTATATAATAATTTGGATATAGTTTTGTTGACCGGAGAAAGTATGAATAATTAGTTCATATATACAAGCAGGAACAACACATATGGCCTATAAACAGAGAATATTCAACGAGTTTACGGTATGCTAACTTGTCTAATATCTTAAAAAGATGAAAGCGTTCAAGAATTTGATATGACTGCACTATGACTCGACTTTGTTCTTTTCCTTTTCGATTCTGTCTTAGTTTCCTGCAGATCGATGCTCTACAACACCCAGTCGCCTTGCAGAGGATACTGATCCTCCAGTGGGTCTGACGAAAAAGCCGAGTAATAGTCATCAAAGAAAGAATCTTGGACATTAATATTGATGGGAAACTGATGAGGAATAGGATCAATATCATGGTTGGTATGAACAAGATTCATGAGCAACTGGTCTCTTTGTTCTTGCACCTCTGAAACCCTAGCTTTCATGGCTTCCACCTCCACTTTGAGCTGTTGAACCATCTTCTGCAGCTGCTGTATCGCCCCTGCACTGCCATACACTGGATCCCTCATCCTCGCCATTGCCTCGTACACTATAGCTTTCACTGCGTCCTCCCTCTTCTTCTCCTCCACCATCTTCATATCATTTACAGATATCAGAAAACAAATCAAACAAGAACGTGTATATAAATAGTTACGCTTAACGGAAGATATAACCGGGATTGATTGAAGTTGTGTGTGTTGGAACTTGATAAGTGATGGCATACCTGAATCATTTTGATAACGTTGCTGGCGCCGAAGACTCTGTGAACAACAACGAACTTGTCAAGCTCGTCGGCCGGAAAGTATGGAGCGAGGAGGCAGTTGCGGTCACATTTCCGGCGAAGCATCCTGCAAGCTGCGCATGGTTGGTGGGGTTTCGCTTCCATCTTCTTGGGAATAATGCTGAGACATGATGTCGTAGGTATATTTATAGAGAGAGATCAGCTGAGGTGGGCGGTAATATATGTCATCTTTTTCCGAAGCTTCCTCCTTTATTTATGTGTATATATATATAATTTAAAAAGATACTAGGGAAATCAGCCATAGTTTTAGATTAAAAAAATATTTATAGATTGTAAACTAATAAAATTAACATAATAAAATTTAAACTCAATTCTTGGCAAGTTTTACTCTAAATACATGTATATAATATTTTCACTCAAATAGATTTATTTAGTTTAGTATGTGATTTAAATGAATCAATTGTTGGAATAATAATTACTATTTTTTATTTAAAAGCATGAGAAACATTTTTTTAAAATAAATATATTTAATATTTTTTATTGTCAATTTATATCTCAAATAATGAACTCCATATTAGGATCAAACAGGACATATAAGAACTTGAGAAGAAAGTATTGATGTAAATGCAATGAGTCTGCACCGACAGGGATATTGGTTAGAAAATGCTCATACCATTTTTTTTTTTTTAAAAAAAAGAGAGAGTTAAAGAAAAATGAAGAAATGAAGAGAAAATAGAGAATATTGTGGTTGCAAAAGGGAATATAATTCAAAGAAGGGGAAGGAAAATAGGGTTAAGGAAAGACCAAAGTAGGGTGATTCATGGGGTTTGTTGAAAAAGAGTTGGGATTATATTGACATGTCATAGTCTCACTGTTGGGACAGAGGACCTAACCACAGTGACTCATTTTGGGGTTTTCTTGCAATTTCCTCAGTCACTGTCCACCATATACCGGCAACGGCATACTCATTCAACACAGCTCCCACTCATTTGGTACTTCTATTTAATTTCAGATCCAAAGGCCACGCTTTCTTCTCTTTAACTATCATTTTCAAGGTATCCCCACTTCAATAATATATAGTTGGAACTTGGAGCTGCTCGCTATATCTGGAAAGATTGCAAACCAAGAAATGTATTCATTATTCTTTTGGTAAGACTTCTCTTTTTACTATTCAACCTTGTTTCTTAAGAAAAGAATGAAAAAACAGGCATAAATAAGGACTAATTGTTGCTAAGATTAAATTTTGCCCCAAAATTTTCGTATAAAAGTTGTAGGCACCTAACATTTTTTCTTAAATTAATATTACTCTAAAAATATTAAAAAATTAACAAACTCGTTATAATTATTAAAAAATTAATGTTAACCATATTAAGGACAAACATTGTTCTTTTTTAACATTTTCATAATGATATTGGTTTAAAAAAAATTCTCGATATCCACAACTTCTACTTAAATTTTTAAGATAATTATGAAAAGTTAGACGTTCAAGGAACAATTTCTCATCAACTCTTCAAATAACAAATAACTTTATTATTTCTGATAATTATAAACCATGAAACGGATGAGGAATATAGGTGAACGATACAAGTAAGAGTATTGTTGTGTAGTAGTATAGTATACCATTTTTTCTCACTGTTCATGTCCTATCATTGAAAATTGAAAAGAAAAAACAAAAAAGTTAGCTAGCTACGGTTTGACTCAGCTTCATATTTTACCATTTCATGTGCTTACCCCTTTGATGACTATGACCCTAACCAATCCTTGACTGCAACAAATGGAGAAGAAAATCTTTTTCATGGAATCCAAAGCTTCCATCAATAATTTTCGCTTTCGTTTCTACGTGATCATCATCTTCAAGTTGAACATGTTCCGTATGAGGACTTCTCTCTCATCTTGTTTTAGAAGTAATTGGAAAATATGTATCCGCATGTTTAATCAGACTACAGATTAAGTCTGCATAACAGAAAAAGAATGGAAAGAAACAAAATAAGAATAATGCATCATAATACCTTAAGAACACTAAAATTGACACCACCACAATCAAATCAACAGCAAAAGTCAAATTTCTCAAGTATTGGTTATTGAATTCCATGATGAAATTTACACGAGGGGATGCGGTACGGAGAGCTTTCTTTTCAGAAGGCTTAATTGTAAAATGCTAAGCCTTAAAAAAAAAATCTTCTACACTGAAGTTTTAATTGAAGAATGAGGTAGCAAACATCTTTTCTCTCAATATATATGGTGATGTTACTTATATATATATATATATATATATATATATATGGTGATGTTACTTTTCTGTTTCTGTTGTATAAATGAAATGAATTAGTCCAGAAGATATGGTGGCTTAAAGAAAAGTTAGTATTTTTGCCCTTTTTAACGGTGCTTACAAGACTTTTGCTATTCCCCCCCCCCCCCCCTCTAAAACAAGATTGAATCTGCACCCTGGGCTTCTTTCCTAGGCATAGTTTTATTTTCCACAGGGCCTCCGAGCGGGGGGACAAAAACAGTAACATAAACCAACAAGGTGCAGAAGCAGAAATTTGTTTACTCAGAATATAGGTTTATCTTCTGGTGAACAATAACCGCATGACCGACCAATCGATAGGAAACAAAAACGACTGACAATAGAAAATATGAAGCAAAAGAAAAGCCTATTTCAATCTAAATCCTTCACACATTCTCCTTGACACCGAATGTGAGAGAGGCTTTATTTTTCTTTTCGTTTATTTATTTTCTTCACAAAAGAACAACATGGGAGAGGAAAATAGAGTTAAGCAAGACTCTTCTTTAAGTTCTCAAACCAAATGCAACCCTTCTCTTTCTTCCTTCCTTCTTCATCTTTAGATAGTTGGAATCTATAAGATTTTCAAGGGATTTTCCCTTTTTATTCCTAACTCTTCCTGCTACTTTCAAAAGCTCATATAATCTTTTCTTTTCATCATCAACATCTGGATTTGCCGATCCAAGCTTTTCTTCTTTCATCTTCAGAATCTTCTCCAATATCTCAATAGCATCGTCAAACCTGTGTGTTTCACACCAAAAACCAAAAGAGGTATAAAAAAACTAATTTTAACCCATCAAGAAGTAATCAACATCATCACATCATGTTCAGAAGTTCAAGATTCCACTGATTACTAAACAAGCTGGTTTAAATTCCTCCATGGGAAAGTGCAAACGTGCTTGCAAATTAAATCTTTTTGAGTCAAAACTGCTGGAAGAAGAATTACACGGTTTTCATGATATGCCATGACATATAAAGCTTTAGGTGGTATAACGAATGTGAGATTTCCACATTCATCGGTTGAAGGAAAACGCCTTAGGTGGCGTTTGGTTTGAGGAAATTTTATATTCCCAAGCATTTTAGAATCCAAAACGAATATAAGGCTTAAAATGTATTTGTTGCATATGTCTCAATAGAAGGCTATTGAATCTTTTTGTTACTCAGCTCCAAGTACATAGAAAACAAGGATAATTAATGACGTACCAAAGATCACTTAACTGACAAAAGTCTGTGTAAGAAAATTATGAACGTGTTTTGAAAGAAGCGTATGCCATTGATAAAGAAAGGGAAGAACCGAGCAAAAACAAGTGAACTTAAGAAACATTATCGTGTAAAAGTGACAGAGAGAGAGAGAGCAAATAACTATGAAATAATGATTACAGATTACCTCCCCATGGCATCATAAGTTGCTGCAAGGTTGCTATACACTCCTAGAGTGTCCAAATGATATGTTCCACACTCCTGCTCCAATACCTCTCTTGCCTCTTCAAAAAGTTTGGCTGCCTCTCCTATTTTGTACAGTTGCACACAAACCAGCCCCATTTGGTTCAACAAAACTCCAAAAAAAGAAGAGTTCCTCTCCCCACTAGCCCTCAGCTTAGTGATAACACTTTGAAAAGAGTCCCGAGCCTCCACGAACCTCCCTACCGTGTAGAACATCACAGCCATTTGTGCTTCGATTCCTGCGATCGTCCTATACTGTCCAGCGTTATCCTCCAATAACTTCATCGCCTCCTGCAAGAGCTTCAGGGCCTCTTCAGGCTCATTCAGGGCATCATAGATGGCAGAGATTTCAGTTAACCTACTGGCAATCTCTTCAGGGGTGGTTCCAGGAACAGGTTTGCTGTATATTCTCAAGGCATTTTCACAGTAGGATTTTGACTCTCTTAATTTTCCTGTCTTGTAGTAAAGGTCAGCGAGGCGAATGTATATTAATGCCACAGAACCATGGTTCTCGCTTCCGGTGGTCTTGAACCCAGTAAGAGCTTTCTGATAGGCAAAGACAGCCTCGTCAAAACAACAGAGTGACCAGTAAATATCACCAATGCTTACATCAATAGCTGCAACCTCATTGTCTTGTCCATTGGCAATCATTGATACACTGGCCAGAACAAGATGCTCAAGTGCGGATTCATAATCTCCCTTTGCATCACATATGAGAACCATGAGGCGCCGATCGGTTGCTTCAGTAAGGGACGCTGGGGGGCTATGCTCCCTGTGAATTTCGTGAGCCTTCATGCAGAAGTTCTCTGCCTCATCAAATTGCATAGCTTGAACATGTGCTTCGGCTAAGTACCTATATCAGGAACCAATTATTATGGGCAAATTTCAACACCATATCGACAGATTATGTAATTATTATTCATAATGAATCATAATGTTGTTAACCAAATGAAAACAAATGAACAAAGCAATAACAAAATAAATAGATACATGCCGCGAAATGATCTTACACATACTATAATACTTAAGCTCTCCATCTCAGCCCAAGAAGAAGACGAAGATTAAAGTTAAACAATGTGTTCTCAAACATTCTTTTCTGTTATTCTTTCCTTTTTCCATATCATCTTAAAGCTATGTTTTCTATTCACTTAGATAACTCGGTTCCTAATCAAACGACGCCATTTGACGTACATGTTCAAAGGTTCAGCAATTTTATACTGCAAGTTTTTCAAGTGTCAAAATATATACATTATTTGCTCCATTTACAACTCTAGTTTGTCGGGCAGCAATGAAAATGTCAGTCGTAGTAGAATCCAACAGAGAAATTCTTGCGCCAAAAAATTAGCATTATTCTTAATAAGTTCATAAGTCATAAATACTATGATTCAACTGTGCACCCACGCGCTCTAAATACATTATCTACATTCGTTTTGTTCATAGAGAGGATCAAAACACTTCAATTATAAAGCATCCGTTTTAGATTACTCATAAGGTAATTAAATATTATTCTTTAATACTACTACAACAACAACAACCCTTATCCCCCCATTAACTAGAAAATATCATCCTTAATTAAAAATTAATTTAAACCTCAATGATACCTATGAATAAAATTCTTTTTTCTAATCATCGGGCAAAGTATGATTAACTCAAATCTTAAAGCTAACTCCATATAAAATTATTTCTTCCAATCAGATGGGCAAAAAAAAAACAATAATAAAATAAACTAACAAACATAAACTGAGAAAAAAAAATGGCTATAGATCGAGTTGAAAAAGAAAAAGATCTATCTAAGCGAATTTACAAATTAGTATTCTTTATAAATAATTTAAAATTCTAATAAGTCTCTATATTTTCCATTATGAGTAAAAATTTTAAATATTTTTTTTATACAAAAAAATTTAAATATTTTAACAAACAACATATATCACATCCACCGATTGGACCAGGGACCATGGTAAAGCATGGATGGATAAGGTGAGCCAGGACTCGATGAGCAAAGAGCATAGCGCCATAGTTTTATTGATCAGTATAAATAAATAAAAAATTCTTTCTTCCTTTTTCCCAAAACATTTCTTATTGTCGTGACATATAAAAAACCGAATACGTCATGAGATATATATTGTTTTTTTCCATCCTGTTTGATTAAATAAGATGTTGAAGTTAAAGGGACAGCATGGACTTTTTGGTTGGCCTTCTATTAAAAAAAAGAAAAGAGAGACTCTACCTACAAGTCTCTGCCACTCTCGGGTCGGACTTTCCCCAGGCCTCCATCTGGATCTGCAAGCCCGACCCGTAACACTTAATAGACCGTCGCAGCTGCCCAATCATCGAATATGTATCCCCTAATTGCATGCATCCGGAAAACTTCGACATGACGTGGTCCGACCCTTTTCCAGGATCCGAAAGCTCAATGGACCGCTCCAACTCGTGAATCGCCTCTCCTAACCGCCCCAAACTCCTGTAGGTCGCCGCTACAACGTGCAAGGACGTGGCAAGCTCCAGGCCCGGACCCGAACATCGCTCGAACGATTTTGACGTCCGGATCGCAGGTTCCAACGCCTTGTTCGGGTTCTCGCCAGAAGCTATCGCGTCTCGGGCTAACTTCAGAAGAAATGGACCCACGTCCGGGTTGTCGAGGGAGGAATCGTCGGTGATCAGCTTTTCCTGTGACTTCTTTAAGCTTCGCTTCACCATTGGCGAAGAAGGTCTTTGTTCGCCGCCATTGGAATATTCGGTAACGGAGACCCCGAACAGCGTCGTATGCGTTGGGGTTTTAACCGCAACTAGACCCGGCATGGCGTCAAATTGAAGACGATCAAGAATACACGATTCAATTTATCGGACTTGGGCTCTGATGAATAGGGAATAGAGAATTTTGGCAATATCAAAATTCCGAAAATGAAAAAGAACCAAGGTTGAGATTGAATGGCTATGGCGTCCTAATGTATATATTAACAATTTAACATGAAAGAAAGATGGAATTGAGTATGAAATCATGGAAAGTGAGGTAAAGTGAGGGTAGACGATGGAATCGATTAGTGAGGAGGATAGTGGCGGAAGGTTGCTTGGAAGAGTCTCCATATGATCGTTAAGTCTGGAAACTTTGATTTAAGAACAAGCTTCACAAAGAAAAAAGGTAAGAAGAGAGACACAAAATCCATGATTGAATGCAGAGTATGGGGATATTGGAGTTGCAGAGAAGCCTCGATACTTTTTCACTGTCTCTCTCTCGGAAAAATGGGTTTAAAGGACCAAAAGAAGAAGGACCAGCGTTTGAATTGAACATTTGACGAAGAAATAAGCTTGACCATGAAAAGACTAAATTACCCCGGATTAAAACGTGAACATGAGATTGTGCCTAAGTTATTGAATCATTTTCAGAAAAATATGACATTAAGTTTTTTTTAAAAAAATTGCTAAAGCATTTGAATAATAGGTAATATATTAAAAATTTTAAGGAAAACAAGTTGAAAGTTTGCAAGTAACAGTATATTAAAAAATCTTCTCTCTCTTGTAAGTAGTATTGGAGGGATAAATAAAAGGAATATTTTTAGAGAAGTGTCACAATATTAATTATAAATAATTTATTTATTTATTTTTAGTTTTTAAATAATTAATTAAGAAAACTTTACGTTTAGGAGCCTGTGAGCCGTGTAACGGTGTAGGTAGAATATTTGTTTTGTTTGTCAGAAATCATAATTCCGTACGGATAATTCCTTAATACTTGGGAAATTGAGTACAGTATGTTTCTGTTTCTATTTCTGCACTGATGTTATGTAAAAAAATGAGATTTAGTTCAATCGTTTTATATAAATAAGATAAGATGGGTGTAAACTCATTTTTGTAACTTAAATTTAATTTATATATTATATTATTTATATTTTTTGATTAAATTTCCAAGTAACGTCAAGTACAACACTCATTTTTCTTAATTCTTCCTTCGTGAATAAACGAGTTATGAAACGGTTGTATTAAGTAGATCTTAGACCTGTACATTTCATTCATGAAGCTTGGAGTTACAAGTTACTATTAACGGGTGGCAAAAAAACAAAAAAAGAAGTTACTATTAATGTTTTTTTTATTACTTTCAGCAGTTTTTTTAAAAATATATTTATTCTTAATGGCTTTTATATATGAATGACGTTAGGTAAATACCATGCATCTCTCATGGTCTGCTTGGTTCAACAGTCGAGCAGGGCATGCCAGCTAGCTTCATATATTATGGAATTTTAAAAATGAGTCATTATGTCCATAGATTGTAGAGAGTGAGATTTTATTATGAATTTGATATTAATGTTGATATATTGAATAAATGTTGACGGGGGTTGTATATACTTATATATTTGAGTATAACTTAAAGTGGAAGGGAGCTAGCTCTCATTAGGGCTTTGATCATCAAATACGAACTTACAATTTAGAATTATGAGAAACTGCGTTTGTATGAAACATAAGCCAAATTTTCTTTGCAAGTAAGTCATCAACATCATGATAAAACAAACTAAAAGGCACAATTAATAAAAAAAATAACAATTTCACTTAATAATTAATTAGTTCATAACTCATAAAATCGTAAATTTAAATTTAATTATTAGTACAAAAATTTTATTAATAAATAATATATAAATATTATTTGAGATTAGATGCATGTTTTAGTTCTAATAGACAGGGGACCAATTTACTTATAAACTTTTTAATATGTACAAAATAAACTTTATCATTAATTTAAAATTCTTATCTAATAAGTTACCATTAGATCACAGAGACTTACACCTCTCGTGCAAACCAGCGATTTCAGTTGTATGTAAATGCAACAACCGTTAATGATGCGAGTGCACTGAGGAAATTTTGATGGGAGAGGAAGAAGTTGGGAGCAGACATTTAGTGTATTTAGTGTGTGTTTAGATTAGATTTTAAAAATGGGTTTATAAAAAAAATGGTTTATGGATAGTTTATGAAAAAAGATTTTTAGAGAATAACTTATAAAAAAAAATAGTGTTAGATAAATAAGTGTTTGGATAGTTGTTATAAAAAGAGGTTTTGTAATTATAAAATTACTAAAAATGATATGTATGAGATATGAGAGATGAGAGAAGGTAAAAAAAATAGAGGAGATAGGAGAGAGGGTTGAGAAGATAGAGGAGAGGGGAGAGATAGTGAAAAATATAGATGAGAGAGGAGAGAGAAGAGATCGTAAAAAATATAAAGGAGGGAGGAGAGATGATGTAAGAAAAAGTAAGAGTAAAATAGTAATTAAGTAGTTAAAAACGTAGTTTACTATTTCAAAAATTACTCTGATCAACTTATCTAAAACTATGATTTATTCTAAACAGAGGTTTTGACAAATATAACTGTTTATTTTAAAAAAAATTTAAACTAAAATTTAAATTAAAAATACTTTTAAAACTATAATTTTAAGACTATCTAAACATGCCCTTAATTTGATGCGACAGGGACGATCCATAAGGCGATGAAACTAGAGGACATCTATTTTGGGGTAGGATGCGAGTGGACCAGTGGCGTGTGGCCTTAAAAGGCGATGAGGAAAATATGAACCCCTTTCTTAATAATACTTTTTTTCCCTTTCTTTTTATTTTTTATTCTTTCCCCCCTTTTATTGAGAGCCCGCATTAGCTCAAAAAGATGAAGGAAGGAATAATAAATTCCTTTAAAACCAACGCAGGGTAAGTGGCACTGTTAGATCCTTGAGTCTTCTGGAGCCCATCTTTATAGGGATACCGATAAAATTAGTCTATTAATCGAATATTTAATAATAAGATTAAAAAAAAACGAAAAACATCTTATATCTCAAATAAGCTCCTGACATACCTTGTCATTATTTTTTCCCACTGAGATATGATTATGATAAATTTTTAATAATAATAAAAAATATTTATTCCAATTTAGAAGTCCTACAATCATTTATACAGCTGTAATAACGGTACTTGTTAAAAGTAGTTAGGAGTATCATCTTAATTAAAGATATTTTTAGACTAAATTTTGTCCCCTCTGAGAAGTGAAACGGAAACTTCCCCATAGTTTCTCAGTTTCCGCATACTCCTTCCCCTCCCTTCCTTCCCCTTCCTTTCTTCACCAACCTCTCAAATCAAATCTCTCCGATCTTTTTCCTAGCTCATACTGAATCCCGAAACCTCGCCATCCTCAAAATGGCCGACAATTGTGGGTTCATATCCTGTGAGAAGCTGGATCGCGCTGCCAATTGGCTCGGCACCAGCATGGCCTCCGCCTTCTTCTCTTCCTTGGAACGATGCTCTTGTATCAACCTCAGCACCATCGATAACGATGACGATGACTACGCTTCCGAACGCCCTCTCATGCTTACCAAGCCCATTTCTCACGTCGCCTCTGAGACTGACTCTAAACCCACTGATTCCGCCCAGCTTCATGCGTGACGGCGATTGTCATAAGTAGTTCTGTCTTTTTTTCTTTTTTTCACAATTCACCAATCTACTAGTTTTTTCATTTGTATAGAATGTCCGATTTCGCTTCTAGGTTTTCACCTTTTTCCCTTTTTCTTTTCTGTTTGCGGAGGTGTAAGGTTACTATTGTTTGTGCCGCCCCTCGAATGTGAGTAATTTTGTTTCAGCAAATTAGTGTCAAGAGTTTATCCCAATTTCAGCAATTCTCTCTCTCACCGACCAATTCATGACTCGTATGATCGGCTTGTTTTGAACAATAATCTCATACCAAAGATCTTTTCGTTCCTTACAGAGGAAGGGATACGAAGTTTGGAGTCTTTGAAATATATTTATTGGGGCAAGTAATCTGAGTAAGTAATCATGGATGGAGGTTTTAGATCGTACTTATCATGCTTGCTTGTTGTTCCCGCATCTAAAAATTTGTCGTGATTGATAGCTTTTTCTACACTATTGAGTACACTGTGTCAATCTTGTTTGTTCATTCTTGAAATTTCAAGGGAATTGTGGAGGCAATGATGCTTCTATGGTGAGTGAGTGATAGCTTATATTCTAATAACTAAACAGCATCCTTCTAATCTTTTGTTCTGAATATAAATTGAAGTTCCACAGCTCATGAACCCTTTCTCAGCTGCCTGTTGTGAGGCATCTCAAGTGAATTATGTAGCATCCGAGCCCATTGCTCCTTGTATATCCATTGTATATGCTTACTATTCTTAATCTTGAGCTATTACTCCTGAGAGCGGGGCAATCAATTAAGCTGCAAAAATGCTTGTAGATAATTCGATTATCTATAATTGCCTTAGGATTTGATTGAGTATGAGGTTCTTTATTTGTGAAATTGACACAATGTTCATGCTTGGAAGTTGATTTCAAATTCAAGCCTGGAAAATAATGCTTTGAAATCCTTTTTGTGTGCGTGGATCAAGGGGTCCCTCATTCCTACTCTTTGTTTTTACACTCAATAGCTAGGGTCTTTTCTAGATTCTATTACTAAATATTCAAAAAACTGACTCATCCGGATCAATAATTCTCTCCAGGAATTTTTTTAATAAGGTAGAATTCAAACTCAGTTCACCTACTTTGTAATCTAGCTGCTCCACCTTTAGACCAAGCACCCTTGGGTCCCTCATTCTCATTCTATTTCTTGTGAAATTATGAAACAGAAGACATGCATAGCAGTGGGTATGAACTATGAAATGACTATACTGCAGAGAGGTTGACTGGAGGTTTTATGGGAATTTTTCTTTCCTGACATTTTCTTCGCTTTTGTGATAAATTCTTACAATTAGTGCAATCCGTATATACAGGGATAGCTTCAAAATTGAAGACTGCAAAGAGTGCTGTGAAATTGTACGTCCAGTCCTATTTGTGGTTGATCAATAATTGTTGTTGAATTAACATTGGTTCTTAACATATTTAAATTAATCTTTATCTCGTCTTAGTTGAGCAAGTTGCTGCTAAAGATTTTATTCTTTGATTGCTGGTGCAATACTTCCTTTATTGCGTAACAAGTTGCTGCCAAAGAAGATATTCTTTGATGGTTGAAGCTAAGACAAAAGAGAGCGGGTAGTTGAAACTGGAAACAAGACTTGCTTGAAAGCTCTGAAAAGTGGAAAGAAAATTCTTTTCAATGTTCTATAGGTCATTCCGTCGGGGTAAAGGGTGAAAAAGGTGAAGGGGAAAAAAAAAGCCATTTGGGCAATTCTGAATCTATTTTCAAAACATTAACTGAAATTTCTTCCTAAAGCTCATTTTCTGTCTGGTATGCAAAATTATCAGGTATAAAATTGAAGAGATAATAAAATGAAATGTAATGATTGTATTTTATGTGATATGAAAGAACGAAAATACCTGTAAATAAAGTATGTTCTTATTTCAATAGAAAAATAACGATAACAAATACATAATGAAAATTATAACAATTATTGTGCTTAGAAAATGTGGAACAGACAACATCAACAATGAAGCCCCTTTTCTTTTTCCTTGGAATGGTAAAAACGAAATGTAGTCAAAGGACGAAATGGAGCATTGCGGGTACATTTTGCTGATTCTAAGTCGGTAAAGAGTGTTGGATAGAAGTGGAAGCAAAGTAAAAATAGATTTTAAAAATTTATTTGGTAGGTTAAAAATAAATATAGAATTAATGTATATTTTTTTTTATAATTTGAGGTAAAATAATCTAAAATATTTTTTTATAACTTGGGAAGGATTAAAATTGTCAAAAAAATTTATAACTAAAGTAAAATAGTCTAAAAAATTTTACTTATATTTTTATCATATCAATTCTCAGCTATTTTGATAGAACTAAAATGACTTAAAATATTAGAAGTAGAAATAAAAGTGACTTTCGTCGTACCAAATGATATTCCACTTCTCATCTACCAAAGCATTAGGGTTTAAGAATTCCACATCATTAGAAAATGCATTTGGCTTTAACAAACCTAACAATTAGTAATAATTCATAAAGAAATTAACAAGTTTTGATAGATTTTGAACACGTGAGAGAGATCGACCAGAGAATCAGCGCATTTACATAGGTATCAATCATACGACTTGTGCAATTTTTGTTTTGATATTTGATAGTAAGGTTGCTCCTGGCTAAGCAGCAAGTATGCTCAATTTCTTAAATGAATCAACATATCTACATAGCCAAGTAAAAATTGGAACCCACAAAAAAAGAAAGAAAGCTTTTGAAATCTCCACTTAATCTCTACTTATTTGGATCAGTTTATTTTAAGGGATTTTATCTCATAAAGGGTAAAACCACTTATTTTAAGTGCACTTTTCTACCAAAAAAACTATCTTATAAAATGTCAAAATATATTAAAAAAATGATTTTATGAAAATTTAAATTTATTTAGCTTTAATCTAAGAACTACTGCGTATGAGTTAGTTTTTGAAAATAATAAACTCAATGCATGACAAAACTAAAACACGATTTTTTTTATAAGAGAAAGGAACTCATACATATATACCCATTAATGTCTGGAGGATAAAAATAATTTAGGCTTAACAATTAAGGGATTACCCAAAAAGGAATACTATTATTATGTCTGTTGATTTACTTGGCTGTTGCTGTTGTGTTGTGCGTTTGTATTGGAGCATTATCATGTCTGCAGGTTTACGAAAAACTAACATGTTATTTCAGCTCTGCAAGAACCCACAGCGTTGAAGAGTAGCCATGAAGCAAAGCTAAATCACTGCTTCAAACTCTGAAAACAATGGTAGACTATATGCACACACACACACACATATATATATATATATATATATATATTAAAGCAATTAAAACCTGCAAGTTCTTTTTAATGATAAATATGACCGGTGTTTGATATTATGACCACTTATGAGCATCATTTTCTTCTTATCCAACAACCCCATTTTCGTAATTTTTATTTTTTGAAAAATATTTTGAATGTCTGATAAATTCTGAAAGTGATGAATTTCTAGTCCAAATATTATAAAAATTGAGAATATTGAAATGTTGCTGTATCTCCTGATTCAGGAAGAGACTAATAGGCACCGACAACATCACGCAACATAAACGCAACACAACAAGTTTAGCAACAATTATCATTTATTAAATCCATCAATTATCATTTATTGTCTTTCTCTGTATAAGATCCATCAATTATCATTTTCAAGTACACTTGTACATAAACGCAACAAGTTTACCAAATTTTATTTATTAAATGTCGTCAAATATACTAATAGATCTATCTACATTGCATAATACTTATGATATTAAATACTAACAGCTATGCCAACATATAATTGATTTAGCAGTATAAAACTCTATTAGAATTCCCTTGAATTCAATTTCTAGAAGATACACCAACAAAATAGAAAATACACCTAAGTGAAATAAAACCTATTTATTATTTTAAATAGTAATAAATAAGTACTAATAGCTTGAGATTATAAATAAAATCAAACCTATAATCTTTTACTCACATAGGAGTTTTCATACCACCAAGTCACAAGTTTATTGGCAACAATCTTATTATTTTCATGACCACTTAATTACAGCAGGGATAAATCAAAATCGAAGCGGAAAAGAAGTTGAATTGAAATACAATACAAATCAATCTCAACGCTCGCTGAGGGAGTGAGTGCTGTAAAATTCACCAACAATGGTGGCGTTGGGATGTCAAGGCATGCAACAACTTTGCTTACGATTGAGGAGAAGACAATGCCTAATAAAATCACAACAAAGGAGACCTACCTTGTTGTCACCTTTTTCCTCAAATGCAAACCCACGAAACAACCTTTTGAGCTGTCTAAATCTCTGTATTTTCACCGCTTAATTTAATCTCCTCTCCCCTTCAGAAATCAACACCCAACAAAAAACAAAAGAAAAGTACGGTCACAGAAAGGCACAATTAAAATAAGGTTGCTCTGCAAGGAGAACCCCAAGCACTTTACTGAAACACTAAAAATAAAATCTGAAAGGAGAATGCAGCTTTGCAATTTCAGTTCTACAGAGTGCTTTGTCCGAGTCAACTTATAGCAATGTTATCATAAAGGAAAAAGTAATTACAAAAATCATCATGACACAAAAATAATTAGAGCAGAAAGAGAGCAGCAGATTGCGGGGTTTTCAGGTATAAAACATGTTTATGAGCGTGTGTGCCATCTATATCATGAGTCAAATGACATAATTTGCAACAGAAGATATTGACAGCAGAGGTTGAGAGAGAAAAAAAGAAGATCATAAAACAGAGAAAGTTACGCTGAAATCTCCCCCCATCAATGGAGTCGTGTTGAATAATCATTTTCCCAACACCTTATAATCACCAATCCACGCTAGAGGAATCATGAAAGCTGACAAATAGAAGAAAGAAACTACATGATCCCCTTTTTTCCTATTTTCCTTCCACAAAAATAAATCAACCCACAGAGAGCCACCAGCTCTTTTTAATGGCCTCCTTTCTACCTCAATCGTCCATCTCCATCACTACAACCAAAAATGGCTAACCTGGTCACCTTGTTTCTTCTGGGGCTAAGCTTAACGTCTACTCTTTAAAATATGAAACTAATGGCAGAAGGAACTGCTGTGGGAGGACCAACCAGGTTCAATGATTTTAAGGTCTAGTTTCTTACTCTTTAAGCATGCATTATGCCACTATATCCAACATCCATTGGAATGCACTGTAAAATCATCTGTATTTTGCTAATGAAGATGGTACTGTGCACAGGTACAAACCAAGAAAGTTACCAAAGTCTGCAGCTCCAAAGACATTGTAATAATCAATGGCATGTTTCCAGGACCTGTGGTTTATGCTCAAAAAGATGATAGAATCATCGTGAAAGTTACCAATCAAACACCTTTCAATGTCACCATACACTGGTAATCCCATGTCAAACCTCATGCATGCATAAAATTAAACATTATAAGGAGTGATGAAAAACATATTGGAATTTTGAAATCTTAGGCATGGTGTTCGGCAGATGCTTTCGTGCTGGTATGATGGACCTTCATTTATTACACAATGTCCAATTCAAGCAGGTCAAACTTTCACGTAAAATTTTACAGTGGTGAAGCAGAAGGGTACCTTCTTCTGGCATGCTCATATTTCTTGGCTCCGAGGATCTGTTTAAGGCGCCATGATTGTTTATCCAAAGGCTGGGTTATCTTACCCCTTCAAGATTCCCTATCAAGAGTAAACAATCATCTAGGTAACATTAAAGATGTTCCCAGAAAGAATTGAACCCAAGTTTTCAAAGAGATGCCATCTCCTTCCTATGCTTTTGAATTTATATTATTTATTTAGGTATTTTTATGGCTATAATGCTGATATTTTGACTTGGATAGAATAATAACAGGAGATTATTGGCTAAAGGACCTTGTACAGATTGAACAAGCCACTTTAGCAAGTGGAGGAGCTCCTCCAAGACCAGATGCATATACCATTAACGGTCATCCATGTCCCATCTATAATTGCTCCACTAATGGTATATGAGATAGCAAACAATACTACAATCTGATTATGATGAAGAATATGATATATTTTTATCTAGATTGCTTTAAATTATCTCACAGTTGGTTTTAACAATAATCCCTAGAAAACAGAATGATTTATAACTTCAACCTATTATAAACATACCTGACTAAAAATGACTGCTATTGTAATATAATCTATCATAACTTATAACTGCTTATATTTCAAAGTTTCTGTCTCCCCTTTTCCTTTTTTTCTCTCATATGTGTTGTTTTCCATGTCCATAAAATCGATGTGATTACAGGGAGGACCTATGTTAAGAATTATTAATGCGGGTTTGAACACGGAGAACTTCTTCACCATCGCTAACCACAACTTAACGATCGTGGAAGCCGATGCTGAATACACCAAGCTGTTCACGACAGATATAGTAATGGTGGGACCAGGCCAGAAAATGGTTGCCTTTGTCACAGCTGATCAACCAGTAGGGAAATATTCCATTGCTGTGGCACCTTACAAGTCTGGAAGGATTGTTAATTATCAAAATATTTCAGCCATTGCTTACTTCCACTATGTTGGGGCAGCACCTGATAGCTTATATTTACCAGCTAAACTACCTAAACTTGACGATAGTCTGGCTGTCAAGAGAATCATGGATGGACTAACGAACCTTAATCAAGTAAATGTTTTCAAAGAGATTGATGAAAACTTATTCATTACCATTGGATTGAACGTTCAAATGTGTCATTCAAAGACACCAAAATAAAGCTGCCAAGCTATTAATAATGGGGTCATGGCTGCTTCAATGAAAAATATAAGTTTCAATCAGCCCAAGCTGTTAATTCTGAAAGCTTATTATAGGAAGATAAATGGATCATATACTGAAGATTTTTCTGATGCACCCCTAAAACTCTATGACTTTGTATATAGGGCACCTAATAAAATTCCTTATGATACACAGTCATTGTACGGGACCAGAACAAAGGTCCTTGAATATGGCAGTAAGGTGCAACTAATTCTGCAAGACACTGGTACAGTAAACACTGAAAACCACCCAATGCATTTTTATGGTCACAACTTTTATGTCATAGGTTATGGCACAGGGAACTATAACCCACAAACTGCACAATTCAACTTAGTAGATCCCCCTTACATGAGCACAGTTCCAGTGGGTGGATGGGCATCAATTCGATTCGTTGAGGATAATCCAGGTATAGTAATATAAAACAACTATCTTATTTGTCTTTTTAGCTGTTTGTAACGTTTCTGTCATTTTTCTGCAGGGGTATGGTATATGCCCTGTCACATTGACATACACCAGTCATGGGGACTAGGAATGGTGTTTATTGTGAAGAATGGAAAAGGAGAGCAAGAATCCTTACCACACCCTCCCACAGACATGCCACAATATTAAGACTACCAGAGGATCCTAACAATAGTACTAACTAATGTCGTGGCCTTTCTTCATATTGAGGATTCTTTAGCTCTAGCCTCCAAGTGTGCAATATGTGGGCTAGTTCATTTCTTTAAGAAAAATGAGATAACAGATGTAAAGAAGACAAATGACCTGATTAAAGGGTGCCCTTTTACTTTGGTTTGAATACATTCTATATGAGCTCGCACATCAGAATTTAGAAATAAACTAAGGATAATTTGCACAATTGGTATCCCATATTGGAGACCAGAGTGATACATAGTTATTATAGTTCTCACAAAAAAGCACATTGAACTTAGTCAAGAGCTAAGGTAATTGTTGTTAGCCTTTCTATTGGATATTTGTAGCACCATCAGTGACCTGATACTTCATGTGCAATAAGATCATGAGTTGAAAGAGAGTATCCATGGTTAAACATTATATAGTAGCCTTTAAAAGAAAATCAGCATTTGAGATTTTTTATATGTGGATAGTGGGAAGAGAAAGAAATTATGGAGAAATCATCAAAATAGCAAGTAGATCTTAATGAAGTTAATGTATTAGCTCTAACTGTTTTGCATGCACCCACTCTCAACATATTCCACATTAAACGACAATGGTCTAATGTATCAGCTGCAACATTTTAAATGGCATAATGTATAGATCTAGGATTTAAAGTACAATGACCGACATATTAAACTCAATGAAGCATGAGATGTCTAAGGCAACTAGATCTATCATATACTAGTACAAGAAAGGTCAGTCCGTTCTTTGGAATCAGGTCTTATAAGCAAGATAAATTTAACTATTATGTAACATAATTTCCTCATAATCAGCTGAATCTTGTGAAAATGAGATATTCACTTCAAGTGTACGGTGAAACTGTTTCAAAACTTTCACTATGTTCTGAAGAATCCATTGTGCAAAGGGGAAAAATAGTACAACCAACCAAATCCATTAATAATTATTTTTCAATAAAATAAATAAATAAATAAATTTCATCCCCAAGAAGCCAGACAATCTCATATTGCATGCCAGGAATTACATATTAAATAAATTTAAAATCTCATAGATAATATAAATAAATGTCTTGCAAGCTTCTTCCCTGAAAACCTAGATGAACAGATTGACTTTCTGCTTAGAGCTTCTTCTTCAAACTGATGCCCTGCTCCATAATTTAAGTGGGAAAGGGAAAAAGTTCCCTTGGTAGGATTTTCCAGCAAATCCTTTCTTAGTTTTCACCATATTCTAATTCTCAATAAGATGCTCATTTGCCAAAAATGTTGTACTTGGACTAATTTACATCTAATATTAATAGCTTTTGTATTCAACAGATAAATACAAATTTCAATCATTCAGACTTCAGAAACCAAAAGAGCATGAATTAACAATCCAGATTTAGCACACACGGTACTATATTACCATGAGAACCAGATGGGCAGTTTCCCAGTTGACCTCTCTCCTGTAATTTTAGATCATGCAACTTCTCATTAGAACTTGTGTCAAAGACAAGACGTTATGGATTGACCTTCTCCACACTCCAGCTTTTCTCTGCAGTGGCACTGACACTTGATTTATAAGTTAGCCTCAAGTTACTCTTCAAATTCAAGTAATCAACCTGTAAACTATGGAAGTCAAAGTGACTAATATATAAGGGGAAAAGATATGAATGATGCGAGTCTAGACTCTAAGAGATAAAACAACCTGATCCGGGTCTAGAATCAGCAAACAAAAAGCATCGACTGGACCAATAGAAGGATCTAAAGATATTGCTGGCTGTGTTTCTTCACTCAGACAGGGAAGTCCCGGGATAGGCCCCAAATACTGCAACCTTGATCTCAGTGAACTCGCAAACCAGGACTTTTCTCTTTGCTGCATTTGGTATCAATAAACTGAGGGAAAGATATGATGTGCATATACTATTCAAACTTGGGGAAAAAAGAAAAAGATCTGTGAGGTGATATGACTGTGGCACAACATATTCATATGAATTATAACAACTTCACAATGAATCTTTGCAACAGTTATATAGAAATTGATAATCAAGAATTCCAAAGGACGAGATTCTCCATGAATCTACTCTTCATTCTAACTGAGGTATGTATGAATAAAGAAAAAGTCCATTTATGTGGCGTGAAAGAGTCACAAATAACTTGAGGGACAAATTACACGAAATATGACTAAGGCATCACGCCATCACCAAAAAAAATCCCCATCAAATCTGAAGTTTTAAAGGGCTAGGATTCGATCCATCAATGATATCTATTTGTCCATTTATCCGGAATTGCTCCCAGGAATCCGAGAAATACCAACATATCTAGAACAAGAAAAACAACATTTAGACTAACGCTGTCCTTGGTAGGAGTTAAAATAGGAGAATTGACAATTGAATGAAAATTGACATGGCAAGTTTATGATTAATGGTTTTAGAATGCATCTCTCATTGTCACTGCATTTTCGTTCCTCTCACCTTCAATCCTAAGCATACTACAATATGAACCCTTTCTTTTGTCATTCTTCATCGAGGTCAATGAAATAAGAAAACAGGGGCCTTAGGGATAGATTACCTCACCAAAAGAACAATGCTTGAGCTCTTCAATCTGTATAGTAAACCAATACAGAAATCCAAGCAAGTGAATTTTCAATAAAATAAAAATCATAGAACAAAACACTCATGCCAGCAGCAACTATGATACAGAAACCAATCAGGCATATGAGTAAATAGTTATTAACCAGATATTAAATTAGCATTATTTAAGCGGAAGTCCAATCACAGCAACAAAATTCCAAACAAACAGGAAATCAAATTCCTTAAATTGTTGGACTGCCAAAAAAGCTATCTCCACACGAGCTTTTCCATAAAATAAGCTTGTTGCATTCCAATGTTTCTAATATCTTCGGATCACTTGATACAAATTAATTGTAATGAGCTTATACTTCCACCTAATAACTTGTACATTCACCAATTTTAAATTGAAAGGTGCTAAAACAAAATGTGCCTGCAAAATTATGACTCTACTCTGAGAAAAAAATTGGAAAATTACAAATTTCTACATCTTAAAATAGATTGAGTATAAAGGACGCATGATAACCTTGCGAGTGCGGCCATCAGTATTTATTTGGATCTTATCAGTGTTGTCTTGGAATCCTCTGAAAGCCCCAAAATATCCCACATATCATAACAACATCTAACGAGCAAAATAAAGAGTGAGTTACTGAACAGAACCTGAAAAACTGTGCGATTCGAAGGTCTTCCATTAGTTCCAATCGTTCCCTGAAACACAAAGAAAACGATGTATTTATTCAGCAAAATGCAGCTGATGCGAACAGAAAAGAACGAAAGAGCACGTACGAGCTGGAAGTAAGAAGAATGCTTTAGGTGAGCCTTGGATTCCAGAGCGTTGATCAGAAGCTGCTTCCACAGTACTATCGCCATTCCTATAGCTTGGGAACTAGTTGCAGACACGTATTGCGGTTCTTAAAATGGATTCATATAAATGTGTGTGTGTAATATATAAAATTATAGATTGGTCCTCAAATGTCATTTCCCTGTAGCATAAAAAAACTCAAAAAAAAAATATTCTATAAAAAAATCTGTGCAGAAACTGCAAATTTACTAAAAAGTATAACTCTTCTCCATTTAATAGAGCTGTTTGATTTGTCACCAAACTATAATTTTAAAAATATTTTTAGATAAAATTTTAATTTAAATTTTTTTAAAATAAACAGTTATATTTATCTATAAATATTTTTTAGTAAAATTATAATTTAAAATCATAATTTTAAATATACTATTAAAACTAATAATATAATATATTTTTTAATATTTTAATCATCTTTGATTTTTTCTCTTCTTTTATTTAATTATTGTTAATAGAGTATTAATAGAGATAATTTAAAAAAAATATAAAAGTATGTGAAATATATCATATATTTAAAATTAATATTAATTTTTTAATTAAGTCATATATTAAAGAGGAATGTAATCTTATGAAAAAAAAATAGAGATAGAATCTGCTTCCTCCATTATTTTCTTGTGGTCGTTTTTTAAGAAAACTTTTGTTTTTATTTTTCTATTATTTTAAAAGTTTGAGACAATATTAATTTTTTTATTTTTCCATTATACCTTTATAATATTTATTCACAAATGAATTTTCCTTTGAGCTGGTCACTTCCAAGTTCCAACATCAATAGATACCAATAGAATAATAGTCCACTGGTTCTAGGTTTATGTGCTACTCCTCCGTCTCAAAATATAAAATCATATTAATCAAATTGTGTTTTTCAAGAAAATAGTTAAACTTAATTAAAAATAATAAATATGTAGGTATTATAGTTTTATTTTCAAATATACCCCCATTTAGAGTGGTTAGATGAGAGAGCAATACTGATAAGAGATAAAATATTTATTATTGAGAGATAACAAAATTAAATAAGGGTAAAATAAGTATAAAAGTATTTATTATTAAGATAAGCTCAAGAAATATCTTATATTTTGGGACAAGTCAATTTAGAGAAAATGATTTTATATTTTGGGAGGAAGGAGTAACATTTATGTGATTTAATTTGGCCTTGTAAAAAAAAAAGATGTGACTTCAACAAAAAAAAAATTGTTACAAGAGAGGATTAATGCACCCTAAATTAAAAAAAAATAATTTATAAGAAGATTAAATCTCAAACACTCCTTGTCCACAAAAGCCTTTAAATGAAAAGGGCATGAAGATAGTAGTTCTATCATCTTTAATCCCTTATTTATCAGAGTATCTGCCAGTTAATTTTGATTTATAGACACATGTTATATTTTTAGCTCCAAAAATAAATTTATCATTCTCTATATTTGTAAAACCAATAAGCTACAACTATAAATTGTTACATTCATTAACATATCTACCACATTCTTAATATTTATTTAAGTATAATTTTCTTAAATTCTAATTTTTAGGCCAACTTTAATCCTTTAAGGACCGCATGTGACTTCAAATTTTTTTCTTTTTGATTACAAAATTTTTGAAAAAGGGTTAGGCTCACCCACGATCTAAGAATAGGGCGAAGTCTCATTTCTTTCTAGGTAATATTAATGTCGGGCAAGGCAAACCGGCTATTACCCTTTAGCGTAAATCTAAGTACCCAGGAGTTAGAATACCTCCCCAAATACCGTGACTAAAATTATAATAAAGTGATATTCTCTAGAGATCAAATATACCTTAAATAATTATATATCTTCCTTCTTTACTAGTTGAACTAACGAGGGTACGTGACTTCAAAATTAATCAAAATCAAAAGCGTTATCTTTGTTAAGTCTTCGGCCCAAGAAGATTATTCGTTAGTTTTGTGTTCAAAATATTCGGCCTGAAGCCCAATCTAAAATGTGGTTGTCCACATAAGCTACTGGACTTTATTCATCTGATTAACTCAAAAAATTTGATAACAACAAAAACCCTCAAAAAATTATTCATCTTGGATTGTGAAATAATGTATATGTCTAATTTATTATATGAATGAAGATGTGTTATATGATGGCAAAAAGAAGAAGAAGAAGAAGAAGTGTAATATGATTTTCATGCCAAAATAAGTCACAGTTTCATCCAAGTTATTATGGAACGTTTATGGGTAAAAATGGGTTAAACTCACGAGAGTAAAAGAATTAGTGAAATTGGCACAAAACAAAAAAGAATTAATGAAAATTGCCAATGTAAAAAAACTTTTATATAGGTCTTTTTTGGGTCGGAGAAAATGGTATCACTTTTATGTAGGTCCAAAGTCTTAAAATGTAGATTATAGGGTATATCTATGCCTTATAAGTTATACCCATGATTAACCAGTTGGTTATCATGTCTTGTATCAAAGGTTAAAATAAAAATTAAATAAAGTGTTAAAAAAGTGATAGTCCAGTCCATAATTTATGAGTTAATATTGGTTATAAATATAAAATATTCTTATCATATTTATATATATATTTTTTAAATTACTCTTAATAATATTTCTTCAATAATAATCAAGTAAGAGAGGAGGAAAGGAAATAAAAAAGATTGTTAGGGTATTTTAAAAAAAATATTCTATATTAACTAACTTCCTTAATCTAATCAAATTAGTTAAATATATCATATATTAAAGATAAGATGAGTATTAAATATAAGAGTTTTAATTAATTCACATCAAAAAAGACAATCTATAATTGGCCGATAAGGAGGGCCCTTAATTAAAACCTCCCATAGGAAGATAGCCCGAACAAGATTAAAGAGACTCTAAACAAGTAACCATGATTAATAAAATATCATAATTTAACCACGCAACCATCTTATCAAGAAATGTGAACGAACCCTGTGCATGAATATAAACTACTGCTCGTTCAATAACTTGCATATTTGCATATACGATTTTGTAAAATATATAGTAATGTATACAAGCAATAAAATGAGAAAAAATTTTGTTGTATGTTTACTAAAATATTCCTTATAATTATCTATTTAACTATATATTTTCTCCTTCTTCTATATGATATCTTTATTATTCAACTTCTTTTATATGATTACTATATTCGAATATTATCGGGGCTAATTGAGGGCTAACTCTATTAAAAATATTTGATGTATTCACAAAAACTCGAATTTAAATTCATCAAGACTAACGTATATTGGTTCAAC
The DNA here is from genome assembly GCA_037074615.1 of Leucaena leucocephala. Classification (NCBI taxonomy): domain Eukaryota; kingdom Viridiplantae; phylum Streptophyta; class Magnoliopsida; order Fabales; family Fabaceae; genus Leucaena; species Leucaena leucocephala. The sequence goes on from CM073552.1 coordinate 898,937, forward strand.
ACTTCAACTACTTTATATTTTATACTCGTCGGGGGTAAAATAGGAAAGATAGTTTTATTCTTCAAACAATAAATCATTTATTAATATGGCTTTTATATTTACTTTAAAGTCAAACATACTTTACGTGATGAGGGAAATATTTTCTACAGGAAGATTTATTTTCACTGTTTAAATCAAATTCAACATATATGTACAAGCTTAAGATATAGTCAAAGATTAGTAAGTCAAAATAGTATTAAATGAGAGACACATGTATTCAGCAATGGAAAGAGCAGGTAACACCGTAAAAGACTAAAAACCAAAATTGAATTGGGATACTATTATTGGATAGATTCTTTAGATTTTGAAGTTGATTCATTCACAAACTCAATTATATTACATATATTTATTATGACATATGAAATCTATTAATTTTTTCTATTTAAAAATTTTATTAGTTGAAAGGATCGAGTTTAACTATTGGCACTTAGTTGCCTATATACAATTTTTTTAAACTATTAGTATTTTTTGTATATAAAAATATATTATATCATTCTAACTCTTTCTTTCTAGTATCTTTAAATAATCTATAGTCTTTTAACTCTGTTTAGAGGCCCTCAATGACAAGAAACTACACAATATAGAAATTGGTCTTAGGCTAATTTTCTTTTTGTTACATAATTTTTTAAAAGGGGTTAGGCTCACTAATGATCTAAGAGTAAGGTGAAGTCTCTTTTTTTTCTAGGCGATACCAATGTCGGGCAGAGCGAGCCGTCAATTGCTCTCAGACGTAAACTTAGGTATCCAAGAGTTATGATACATCCCCAAGCGTTGCGACTAGAATCACAACAAAATAATATTCTCCAGATATCAAACATACTCTAAATAGTCGTATGGTTAACCCTTTCGTCAACTGAATCTACGGTTCTTAAGCTAGTTCTATTTTTTTTTTGGTTGCCCACCCGGTTCACCGGAGCTTTACCCCGACTAAATCCGGATCCGACCCGCGTTGCGCACCTGGCTATGGTGGGTGAGTCTCTCAACAGGGATTTTCTGCATTCGCCAAGAGAAACCTCACTTGGTTCGTGATCCTCTTATTGGATGAGGCCCAATTCACTTAACCCCCCCCCCCCAAATAGTTATACATATAATTAATGAGGTTAAGTCTAACGGTATGAGCTAATCTTTCATAACATAGTAAATTAAAATTTAAATATCTATTAAAAGATATATTTATATTTAGAATATGAGAAATAAGATTAAAGTTATGGATTTGTGAGTATAAATAATTACTATATAAGGGCATAGCCATAGAGACATGATTGTATGAAAAGAGTACATGGGCAATAGACTTGAGCAACAAGTTGGATGACAGTTGCACTTGCGTCAATGTTTGATCACTCTTATGTTTCTCTCTTCTTCACACATTTGCCATCAAAATCAAATCAAACCAACCAGTTTGTTTGAAAATCCCGTAGTGATCAAATATTTTGGACGTCGACTAGTTTAGTATGTTTCGTACAATTTCATTAATGATTCTTTTCCCATCAATTGCAGCTTATTATTAATTGCATTCAGATTTCATCATCTCTATTTCCCCCCTTTCTTTTCGAGACAAAATAAAAGAGTTTGATTAAGTGTCCTAATTAATTTCCATCATACATCCATTTCATTCTAATCGAAGGAAATCATTTATAAAAATTTAAAATATCAATATTGTTAATATTAATTATACAATTTTAAGGAATAACTCGTAAACATGGCTCCCCTTTCAGACTCCGTACGTACCTTTTTTTTATTCTTTCAATATTTTTATACATTTGAACTGAGTATCAATGTTAAAACAACAGTAGTAATTGAATTTCTTGAAAACTTTACAAGAGACACACACACACACTCATATCATATGTGTGCAGCATATGAAAAAACACGTATTATTGCGAGAATTTTTCAGAAAATATATCAATATAAATGAATGATGATTATATTATCATTGCACGTTGCTGCTCGATGGGTTTGAACTTTGAATTCAATAGTTGTACATGACATCCAAGTATCCAAGTGAAGCAATGAATCACAAAAATAAAAATCCCAATGACCTAATATGAACAGAATAATAAAATAATAATCCATATACAACTTCTTATATTCAACGACCTTGAATAAAATACCTAAAACCTGTTTGACTCACTTACCCACAAGTTTGCTTTAATTGTATTTGAAGACTTAATAAACATATCTTGCCCCAGTATTAATACAGAATCAAACAAAAGAAATATATTATCTCATCAGAACACTATATATTCAAAGTATTTGGTCAAATTTTTCCTATGGATATCGAACTTATTGCAAGAAACAATCTACACATTGCAGGTTCCATACTTATAGGCAAAGGTAGTACTTGAGTAACCTTGAAGTTTCAAGCAGATTTGTTTTATGGTGTCTTTAATTATAGGGTTAATTATTATGAAGTTTCAAGAAAGAGGTTTATAGTTATTAAAAAATTTCAAATAGTATAAACTTGTTGTTAATTCTTGCACTATACTAACACTTGTTATTGGAATTTTTGGGTAATTAATAAAACTCTTATTTGGGACTTTGTAATAATTCCCTTTAATTATATGTATCTTTTATGATGGTGGCTTTAATATATACATACAAATACATACGTATAGTATAGTTATTTGAATAGTCTTGGTCTAACGTTCTTGCCTCTTTGGACTTTGGACCTGAACTTTTTTTTTTCTTTTTGGCGGTGTTAGAATATCATAGAGATTAATTAACTATCATTTATCAACTGGTAAAGGGGTAACTGGGAAAGGGGTAAGACATACGATTATTTAGAGTGTGTTCAATTTTTTGGGAGTACTACTTTATTGTGATTTCAGTCACGTCACTTAGGGAGATGTTCTAACTCCTAGGTGCCTAGTTTTACACTTAAAAGTAATAGACAGCTCGTCCTGCCCAACATTGATATTGCCTAGGAAGAAGGGAGACTTCGCCTTGCCCTTGGATCGTGGGTGAGCCTAGCCCATTTCCAAAAAAATTTGTAATAAAAAAAACTGTCATTTATAAAAAAAAAAGAATTAAATGTCCCAATTTTCATTTTGGTCTTTAAGTTTCTTTCTTTTTAAAGCATTAATTCTTATCATTTAATAAAAATATGAACTATTTTACCTAATGAGAGACTAAAATCTATTATTTAAAACTTAAAGGATTAAAACTAAAATGATCAAAGATTATATTCATCTTTCTGAATTTCAATATTTATAATTAATAATATAGTTGGCTCTTAGGGTTAACTCAAATGATAACAATGAGATAGAGTATGTGTAGTGAGCATAATTTAAAACCTTTTTATTTAATAAAAAATAATTTAAAGAATGTGTGAATATAATGTCGTGATCAATCAATATATATATATATGTAATACTCCTATATACTTTGACTATAAAATATTTTATCAGTAACGCGTTTTCTAATATAAAATAAGTTTAGCGAGGGAGACACAGTTTAACGTATGTGCTTGGTTTTCAACATGAAATCAAATACGCTTCAAATTATGAATAAAATGATTTATTTTGAACTTATTTAAATTCACAAAACTCCTATGTATTTCGATTGCTTACAAAATTGAGCCTAAGTTTAATGTTCTTTGTTGGGGGGTGGGGGTGTTCATAGAGCATGAAATTCTTCCATATGCAAGGAGTTAATGAATGGAGAAGGGAAAGAAATAAAAAGAAGAAGAAGAAGAAGCATATTTTAGCTGCACACAAATGACAGCTAGCACTACAACAAATATATTGACTAATTAAACACACTTATTGTTTCAAATTCAAGAAATAAAATTTAGATTTAGATAATAAAAAGTCTATGTTCGGAAGAAATTATCTCAATTGATATAACATCAAAGTCTATACTTCAAAGAAATTAGCTCATTTGTTTTCCTTGTTAAAAATTAGACAACGTACGGTTAGTCTAAGAAGTGACTTATGAAGGAAAATGAAAGAACAAGTTGTATATTTTCCTAATATCTGTTGATGTATGTATAATATAAATGAAATTTTAAAAAATAAATAATAAATTATTGGCCCTCAGGGATATATTCTTATCTTCATTTGTTCTATGCAAGCAAAAGAGAGCTTAATTAATTAATTAATTAATTAGTGTTGCATTTATTTATTTGAAAATATTCGTTTTTCAATTCCCTTAAGTATACAAGAGTTGACGAACCTCACCAAAAAAATATGACAAGGACGTAAATATTATCTATAACGCAGATTGTTTGACCATGCCTTCTGAATAACTTTTCGAAGGTTACGTAAGAACATGTGCAGAATATTTATATATATATATATATATATATATATATATTATAGAAAAATATCAACACGGATGAGAATTTTGTTACAAAATAATAACGAATAATTAACTTGTTGGAGAATTGCCTTATATATGAATGCAGCTTTCGGTTTAATGAATTTGTGGCTTTATTTTTCACCAGCATATACTTACAGCAAATCTTAATTTTAAAATAATATGTCACGTGCAATATATCGCGAGAAGTGTTGAATTTTAAGACTATAATGAATTGATAAGAAATATATCTTACTGGATAAGTTTTAAAATATCAAATATAAACTTTATTCCAATTCCAAATTCCATTTATAGATTATACGTGTATATATAATGTAACGAGATCTTATAAAGTTATTCTTTCAAAAAAAAACTTTTTAATATGAGACTCATGACATTGTGTATATATATATATATTCATGCAACTATCATCAACCAACAAGTTATGAGAAACAATACCTTAATTATATAGAGCCCGTTATAAGAATAAATTTCTCATAAAAAAACTTCCCGACCATACGAGGCTAATGTTATGAGAATATGACATCAAGACGTATCGTTTTAATTTGACCAAGTATATATTCTTCTAATCTTTAATACATGACTTAGTTTATATTATAATTTATTTAATATTTTGAAACCACAAAAACTATTGAAACCATAAAAACTAATTTAATATCAATTTAAACGCAAGGATTAGAATGCAAATTGGGTGAAACTTTGAGGACTTAAGTCTTAAAGTTCTGTTTTTTTGTTTCCAAAATTTTAATATCACATCAAATTAATATGCCGTGTCTAATTAATTATATTCCCTTCAGTTCACAATATAAATAACTTCAACTAACTCACTAAAATAAGAAATGATAGTTAACTTATTAAATATATTTTAAATAAAAAAATCCAACTTTAATACTTTACCCATATTAAATGAGGTTTTGAAAGAGAGAAAAAAATACAATCAGCCACAATTAAGTATTATTTATTTGGACAAAATTGATAAATAAATATTAATTATTCTCTAAATAACTTATATTATAGACTAAAGATTTTTTCTAAAAATAACTTATATTGTAGTACTAATAATGACTTGTCACTAGACAGTATAACTAGATTCATTAAATTGAACCTTTAATCCATGACTATAATAGTTTCCACATGACAGGAGTATCAACACTAGCTGTCCAACATGCTATAATACATAGAAATGGAATTTGCTGGAACGTGTATAAGTATAACAACCATTAAAATTGGTCCAAAGGTCAACCGCCATTTCTAAAAATAGTTGACAATAAGATCAATGGAACAAAAAATGGGACTATAAATATGCCAAAAATATTGGTTCAATAAATAAAGAATTGTTTTATACTTCATAAGATTGTACGTTTAAATTCTGTTATTAATATGAAGATTTTATTAATAAGAAATTTGTAAGTATATTTATAAATACTTTTTAAATATGAAAGTATGCCCTAATTCTAATGAGCCTTTAGAACCCAACTCACATTAATTTTTTCTAACAAAAAATGAGACTATAAATACATAATTAAATTATGAATGATTAATGATAAATATACATATTTGGAGGTAAGCGAACGAAACTCAGGGAGAGCTACAACAGGGCAACAAGCGATCGAAGATCACATGAGATCTTTGTTCTTGAGGTAATTACTTAATGAAGAAATCGAGATGGTGGAATCTAATTCTCAGATTAGATCATTATTTGGGTTCTTCAATATGTATTGACTAGTAGTTAAACTTCGATGCCTACTAGAAAATTATGATTTATGAATCATGTGCCAAACAGTACCCTACCCACGAAAGAGATCCGCTGCTGCTCATATATACACCGCAATGTGGAACTTCTCATGTAGATTTTAAATATTTTTAATTTTTATGAGATATGTTTTTCTATTTGATAGAAGTTAAAAAAAATTCCATCCAAATTAGTAATAGATGGATGAAAATTTTAGACTATTCAGAGATTTGTATGCCTAAATTGTCTTGATCCATATATATGTGTATATATATTCACACTTCCTCCTTTTGGCCGTTAACTTTCAGCGATGGTACTTTATATCTAATTAATGCGTATTACTTTAAAACACAAATATAGTAAATAGAAATAAAAATTCGAAGTTCATTATATTATTGAATAAGGCCATATATAGTGCTATCTCCGCACCTTAATATAATATTCATTTAATTAATCTGAGTAGATTAAAAAATTAATTTAATTAATTATAATAATTGTGTTAATTTTTTTAAAATATTCTATTTAATTATGTTCATTTAAACTACCATTGATAGAAACTATCTTAATAAGTGCAATCATACATTGATACTTTGGGGATAAAATTATAATTTTAAGAGATAAATATATTATGATCTTATATTTATGATCAAAATAAACTTCATATCTAATTCTTATATTTAGGACTTGAGGGGATACCATTTGTTTTTCATTTAAAAACCCCTTGACAAAGGCATGCTCTTTTGTAGTTCATATTGCATAGGATCTCGCTCTCTATGAATTGATGTAAAACATTTATGGAGGTTGCTTGAAGAAAACATATCCAGCCGTTCAAGAAGAAAAATATATACTCCCTAATCTCTAGGGTTGTTCAGAGTGTCATGGTCTCTCAATCATGTTGATGAATTAATGTTAATTATAAATGTCAATAAAAGCACCAATTAACATGTAATTGAGGGTTAAAATTTGTTTTTCTTTTCAATTTTGTCCATCAATTAAATGTCACCATTGAAAAGTGCATGCATCTTTATTACGTAAGATTGGTAATTTTGGTACTATTATTTCCTTTAATTTTTGGACAGCCAAATTATTAAATATTAATATTTAATAAATACACAAACCAGCCCACACCACACACATATTACTCGCTCGTTTTGTGTGTGTGTGCATACTCAGAATATTCGCATCGAGGGAGAAGAATTCATCTACCAAATTTGGAACGTAAGTTAATCATGAGGCTATCTAACTCTTTTGAGTGACATGTCCGAATAATTATTAGCATACAATGATTTTTTGTTAGGTTCTTTGATGATGATTACACACACATGTTTTTATTTATTTCGTTATATATTCAAACGGAGCCCTAATTAATCTAGAGCTCCATATCAAGCTCAAATCCGAACTTCATACTAAATTATTGAGTATTGACTTGTTGATGTGTTTATTGGATGCTAAATTCTTTTAGATTCAGCATAAAATGATTTTTTTTAATAAAAGGACAAATAATAATAGCCCTAAATTATCAATAAGATCGAACCCACAATGAAGAACTTATATGCAATTAGACTATAAAACCATTTAGAACATAAAATAGGTTCACCATGAAAACTTGCTAGCAGATTGCTAATTTTTTTTATTGCCACGGTTAAATTCCCTTTCTTTGTCTTGTAAATATTTTTAAAAGCTCAACAGAAAATTTCGTCTATTAGCCACTATAAATATCACCGGAAAAAGTGCCGGTGATGTTGCCAGCAGTGGTGGTGCTACCATCTTCGGCAATCAAAACAAGAGGAAGGGTGGAGGGAATTTTGTTTTTAATGAAATGATTGAGGGCTATTTTAGTCCAATCGTTCTTTTTATTGAAAAGGACCGAGGTCCTTTAGAATAATTTCAGAAATTTGAGGTCATTCTGAACAATTAACTTTTGAAATTTGCTTTGAACATATTTTTTCCTAATTAAATTCTAATTAGAACCAAAATTCCAAAAATGCAAATCACGAATGTTAATTAATATTAAATGTGACCATCAATTTAAGTTCTGCCAGCATAAAAATTTTTTAGGGACTCACAAGGTAGTGCGAAATTGTTAAAACTTGTATCTTTCTACAATAATTAAACATAATTTTTTAATATGAAGAAGACGATTGCTCACAAGACATGCTAAATATGTAGTACTTGTAACTCGGACCTACAAAAATTTGCCCACTTAGATATTGATGACGCTAGCTAATAGATTTCTTGTACGAGTTAACGAATGAAAAGTTTGTACAAAAATATGATTACTTCGTTTGAAAAAATGCGATCCCGGACAAAACGAGTGTAATGTTTAAATCAATATTGAAAAGGAAACAATAAATTTTTTAACTTGAAAATTTTGACAAAAGAAAAAAAAATATTTTTTTTAGAAAAAAATGCGTATTTTTTTTTTGCCTGAAAAAGTGAGTGATTTGATTAAATTCGATCAAAATTATGAATAAGGTGATGATGTAAATTGAGTGTATTAATGAAGCGATTGCAGACATGAATAAAAAAGGTTATAAATTCCTTTTTTATATATGGGTTTCGAAAGCATAATTATACACCAATTTTTAATTTACATGTTTTTTAGTTGACTATATTTAATTGTATTCAAAGGCGAGAAAATAGTAGAATTTAAAATATACATCTTATATACTTTTCATAATTCAACGCTAGTTGGATTGATCAATTTATACGTCAATTTAAGAAGAAAAAATCTCTCGGCGCTCTGTTTTTTTCCAAAGAAAAAAGAAATATTTGTTTGTTGACAAACTTTAATTACTTATATGATATTCATTTCATACTTTTTGTTGGGGCGAAAGTATTGTAATCAACAATAATCGATTTCTGTACATTTGGGTTGAATTAAGGGTGATTAAATGACACCATCACATAGGCAAGATTTTTATATATCCTTGATCAAATTATTCAATAAAATTAAAATAAATAATATCATAATGATAGATTACTAATAGCTATGTATGAAGTTGTCATTTTGAAGTAATAATAATCTAATCTGGGATTTAAACCCTCCTAATAATGTAATTAAAAAAGTAATCTATGTTTTTTTAACAAATACTTGATCCAATAACCTTGGATTGAATATATAACATTTTTAATATAAACGTTTCGATCTTCATGTATGTAATTAATGGTATAGATTCCTGAAATATCACACAGAGTACAGATGGCAAAAAAGGGGGTGGGGAAGAATTTTTTTCTTCTGTTAACAAAAACATGATAGTTGTTAATGTTGTTAGAAGTTATAGTTAATTTTAAATATTAATCTCGTATCATTAATCTATTCCAAAAAATGTAGAAAGAGTCAAACGTTATTTGAATTCTTGAAGTATACTTTACCCCAAGGGCACAAAAAAAGTTAGATAAATAAGTGAGCTTCATTTCTATTACCATGAGGCGTACGTACATCATCCAAAGTGATGTCCACGGTTCTCTCTCGTTTTCTTTTTTAATGTTAGACACTTCATTTGTTTCAAAATAACTGTTTTCTTTGACAAAAAAAATTAACTGTTTTCATACAGTTTTGCTTTTGTTTTAAAATAGTTGTTAGTTTAGAATTTCAACAATAATGTATTAGTTTTTTGTACTACTTTTTTATATTTCCCTATGACATGTGGACTCTAAATACTTGCACAATGTTTTTATTTAAAATAAAATATAACTTTTGATCTTTTAAACTTTTCCTCAATTATTGATTTAGTACTTTATAAACTTTTATTTGGTTGGACAAAATTCAGTTCCTATAATTTTTTGAATATGTTTTTATTTAGTACAAATCAATTTATATAATTATTTAATTCAATAAACTATAAAAATTGAATTATACTAATTTAGAGTTTATGGATTAAGTTGATAATTGATAGAAAATTTAGGGACTAAAAATTATATTATACTATTAGTTAACTAATTTGATATTAAAATAGTTAGTTAGTATGATATTTTTTTAAAATATTCTAATTATTTTTTTATTTTTTGATTATTGTTGAGAAAATATCAATATAGATAATTTTAAAAAATTAATAAATACAAAAAATAACTCTTATATTTAATAGTAACATTAACTTTTAATTAAATCCTATATTAACACATGTCTTCAAATGAAAGGGGTATACTAAATAATCTTGAATGTTCAAATTTAACAGCACAATCACATGCATATGCATGTGATTTGTGAGTGCGAAATTCGCTCCAATATTGTTTTTGAGCACCCATTTCTAAGGTTTGGTGCCCTATTTTTGACTAAAAATTGAATTTCCCAACATATTATATTTTGAACAAGGAAAAAATAATTTAATTTAAGATATATGCATTAGAGCAATACAAGTAATAATTTAAAACAGTTACTTCACTGTGTTTTTTCACACAAACTAATCTTAAGCCCACCAAGCAGTGCCCCGCAGAGACTATTGGAGACTAGAAGGTAAGCACGCGAGAAAAACCTTTCTATTTCAGTTTTCACATGACATTATTATTATTATTATTATTATTTACTTTTCCAAAATGTCCCCAAATAAAAAAAAGGAAAAGGAAAAACAAAGAGAGGGTGAGAGGACGAAATTAAGTTGTATATTAACACATAAGCTAGCTATAGATCAGACTTTATTCTGAGATATTAACTTTATTTGCATATTAATGGATCAGACCAGCAAGGATTCAGCAAAAGATTCTAGCTCCTCTTGGTTTTCTTTGCTATTCAACAGCTGGAAGTATTCCTCGTACAGCTTCTCCAGCGTCCCGTGCTGCTCCGCCGACGTCGGAAACTCCGATTGCCCCTCCACGTCAGACCCGTTGACCAACTCGTGGTCTTCCTCAAGGAACGTTCCCACAAAACCATTAGTACGATCTTCTTCGTCCCCACCATAAGTATAGTTATAATCATGGTAATTACTATACTTATTATTATTATCATTATTCTCTCCCCAATCAACGTTCCCTTTCTTCTCTTCCTCTTTCTCTTGGCTCGTAGATCCACTAGCTGAGTTGGAATCGAACGAGTTCAAGTTCTGGTTACTGTCACTTCTGGGAATCGGAGAAGACAAACAGGCTGTGATTCTGATTGGCTTCGGCAGATACACTATCGTTTTCTTCTCTTCATCTTTCTCTTCTCGTTCTCCGTTATTCTCACGCGCCTTCCCTTTCTTCTTCTTCTTACTTGCTTTCTTCTTGGAACTTGTATTATTAGGTAGCAGGGAGGAGAGCTTCTTGTGAGTGTTTGGGTCGGTTCCTTGATTCCTTAGCCTTTTGCTGAGATGTGTGTTCCAGTAGTTCTTGATTTCGTTATCTGTTCTCCCAGGCAATCTTCCCACAATGAGAGACCATCGATTCCCCAGAAGAGAATGCATTCTGATTATGAGATCTTCTTCTTCTGGTGTTATGTTTCCTCTCTTTATGTCTGGTCTCAGATAGTTCATCCATCTCAGCCTGCAACTTTTTCCACACCTCAAAAGCCCTGCAATACACTTTGAAAATTAGCAGAGAGAAAGAGAGAGAGATTGTTCAGTTGTATCTGTATGTCAAATAAGAGGAAGAAGATGAAACAGAGATTTTTGGGAGGTGAGAAGAAGATGAGGTTGAGAGAGAAGGAACCGCAGAAGATCTTAATGAGTGAAGAAGAAGAAGAATACCAGCTCGTTTAGGTAAGGATCGCCATTGGCCTTCACCATGAGTTTGTATGTACTTGGTGAGCAATGCGTCTTCTTTAGGAGTCCAAGGACCTCTGTGCAACCCTACTTTTGCACAGCAAGGAGCTCTTCCCATCTTCTGGTTTTATAGAGAGAGAGAGAGAGAGAGAGAGAGAGAGAGAGCTCTTTGCCTGAAATGGAACAAGAGCACCTAAGGATGCCAACTCCCATGTTGCCCTTATAAATGATGAAGCATCCACCTTTCCTTCACCATTTCTTTTTCTTTTTTATCAATTTGTTTTTATTAAAACTACAACTGGTTCTCTAAAGCCCACTCTGGCTGCCATTAGTTCTTACGTGTATACAAATATTGACATATTAATACATCATCATCATCATGCTAATACTTTAATAACTTTTGAAGATTTTTCATTTATATCTATTATATTTTTTAAAATATATTATATACTCGTTTCTCTTGACATTTTGATGAATATCCATCAACTTGGCTTTTGATTAATTTTCATAAAAAATATAACTTTCTCCAAAAAAATTAAAAAAATATGATCTTAATAATAACTATACTTAAATTAACATTAATTCATAAAATAAAATCATTCCCTTTTTAACATGGTAATGAATATCATTAAGTTATTTTAATTTTTTTAAGAAATATATATTGTGAAAAATACTAATTTTAATAATACAGATAAATAATGAAACATAAAAATAGAAAATTATCAATATCAATACAAAAGAGTAATTACAATTATGAATAATGAGCTTGTTTATTATATTTCATATTATGGGCCCAATTTACAGTCTACTATCCAGAATCTATCTATTCTAGTATAGTCTTGTACTATATACAACATTTTACAAATTTGTTTTTGTCAGCTTCATGTCCCTTTTATTTTATATATTTTTTAATTTCTGAAAATTCTTTTAAAAAGTCTTTTAATTTAATTTTGTATTATCATATGTTTTTTAAAGTGATCGTTTCTTGTGTATGGTGCCAAAAAATTAAATATATATGGTTATATGTGAACTCTTGGTGATAGGGATTATAATAATAAAGCAGAGACTCGTGCACGAAACTCAACAAACGTTCTTCCATCTGTCTTTCTTCTTCTGCATGCCTACTTGTTCCTTTCCCTCTCCAAGGGCCCCTTTCTGTTTGTATGCTTCTTCGTATCACATTCTTGACTCTCTCTCTCTCTCTCTATAATTTTTTTTCCTTAAGAAAATTTTTTATTTTTTATTTTTTGTGGCCCTAGTCGTATCATACGTAACTTTGAATCTGGCCACTCCAGGTTAAAAAAAAAATTCAACATTTTTGAAAGTTATATTAGTCAAACTACTGCCAAAATTTAACAAACACGCAGACTCGTTAGAGTGGACTATGGAGGCTGATATTTATTCTTTTTAAAGAACTCGCTCTAGTCTTATTAATAATGATTATTTAAAAAATTAGTTTAATTTTTTTAAAAAAATTACTCTCATTCATGGAAGGTTATTAAATTAATATGTTTCTATCCTTATTTTAACTAAAGGGCAGATTGAGTAACAAAAAAATTAACTATGATTATAGAAAACATTTTAGGACCCTAATTATAGAAAGGACCGGAGCTAGGGTCACTGGGCGGTGGGCATATATATCATAACAGTAAAATAGACTAATTGTAATAGTTGAAACTTTATAAAATTTCATTTGAATAATTAATTATCATAATCAAACGGATCGTCTTTTGACTATGATCCATTTTTATTGCACAAAGGCTTGGTATTTTCAAATTTCAAGCACGAATTTAGTGGCTATCTAGATCACTATCGATAATAATACTAATAATAATAATAAATACACATTCAATGACTTGACAAAAAATTGAAGCTTTTAATCTCTGTACTATGACTTAGTATAACCTCTATGTATAGTATATTTTTAAAAATTTGAAAAAAAATAAAATATTTTTATTGGATAATCCATATGGAGTCGTATTTAGCCTGATAAATTGTGTGCAGTCTTAATTTGTACTATCAATTAGAAAATAATTAATGGAACAAAAGAAGTAAGTAAAAACATGAAGTTATCTATCATGTGGTTGGCTGGCTGCAGGTTGGCGATCTCATTTGTAATAAAGTGATGAATTTCTGAGACCCTACGTGCCCCACATATTCCAAATTAAATATGAATTGCTAATAATTAATTTAAAATACTAGAATCAAATACAAATCCAAATATTGGAGCTTGAGAGCGTAAAAATTTTTAAAACATTATTTGGTATGCAAAGTCTAATGGAAATATATAAAAGTGGGATTAACACATCATTTTTTGACATACATGTGTGAGTGTGGCATTTGATGCATGAATGCTTTTAACTTATATGCTTCTTTTCTAATCTAACCATAGTTAATAATATGACTTCTTTAGAATCTTAAGTAAATTTCCTCACACTATATATATATATATATAATCTAGATCAACATACACGACATATAGGAGGGGTATGCATAATAATTTAGAATGACTTTTTATATTAGTAAATTACTAAAAATGGTATGATTTGATTAAAAGTAGGAGAGAGGAGATAAGATAGAGAAAAGAGAGGAGAGAGAAGATAGAGTAGAGAGGAGAGAGAAGATAGGGTAGACAAGAAAGAGGAGAGATGGTAGAGAAGAGAGATGAGAGAGGGTAGAGAGGAGAGAGGAGAGAGGATATAAAAAAAAGTATGGGTAATATAGTAATTGGATAGTCCATAAACTCTTTTACTATTCCAAAAGCTAGTTTCAGTAGCTTATTCAAAACCATAGTTTTAAACCATAGTTTAGCTAAAAAACACTTATGGACAAATATAACTTTTTTTTTGGTACAAGAGAGGGCGAATATGCCCTAAATCAACAAAAAAAAACTAATCACAGTAGGGATCAAATCCCAAACACTCCTTGCGCACAATGTCCCTCAAATGGACAGGACATGAATATAATACTTCTGTAGACCTTAAGCCATCCTTTGCCAATGCATCAGCCAGCTGATTTTGATCTCTGGATATATGTTAAATTTTTAGATCCCAAGATAGATTCAACATTTCCTGTATCTGTGTGACTAATAAGCTGCATCTATAGTCCGTCGAATTGTTTAACATATCTACAACGTTCTTTGCATCTGATTCTAATATTATCTTCTTGAATCCAAGCTCCCAGGCCAATTTCAAACCCTTAAAAATCCCCCATTGTTCAGCTTCAATAGCAGTACATGATCCCAGAATAGTCGTGAATCCCACAACCCAGCTTCCAGAATAATCTCGAATAATACCACCACAACCTGCTGTATTATGAGTTGACGTAAGCGCTCCGTCTACATTTAATTTCACCCATCCTGATTGGGGGAGTTGCCAAACGGGAGAAACTGATGCATCAAATCTATTAGACACAAAATCATTCTGTAGCTGCACAAATCTTTTCCATGTTTGTGTAATGATCGAGTGTGGATCTACTGGTTTAGTAAAATCATTATCAAATAAAGCTTTATTCCTCCACTTCCATAAATTCCAAATTGCCACCCCCCAAATTAGACTCCAATTATCCTCTCCATGAGCTCCCAACTGCCTTTTGAGATTCATAGCAAACCAATCCCATAAGGATGCCTTAAAGAAGGAAGACCAATTTCGAGGGTGAATTAATTTGTACCAAAGGTCTCTAGCATAACAGCAATCACGAAGTATATGTAAGACATCTTCTGTGTCATCCTTACAATACTGGCATGTTGCATCAATTGAGGACCATCTACTTCTCCAAGCATGGGTAGCTAAACGATTGTTGAAGGCTATCCACATAAAGACACGAATACATTCAGCCCCTCTCCACTTCCATATATCTTTATAGACAAGACTATAGTCCTGCATAGAGTTCTTTTCAAGCAAATAGTAAGCACTCTTAATAGTAAAAATACCCTCATTCGTAGCATTCCAAACCATCAAATCATTACCCGCCTCTGACATCGGTGGTATCATACTAATCAACCTTTGAAATACGCTTCTTGGGATAATAGTAGCCAATCTCTGATAATCCCAAGTCCCATCTGAAACCCAATCCATAACTTTACTACCTTCTTCCTCTGTAGTAAGTGATCGAAGACATAAATCCTTCAAGCATTTATCTGGAAATGGACAAATATAACTGTTTGTTTTAAAATTTTTCCAAATTAAGGTTTGGGCCAGAAACCCTTTTAAAACCTAGGTTTGAGGGTTTCCCAAACAGGCCCTATATCTTAAAAACTTAAGGTTTGAGTTTAGGTGTCCTTCCATTTATTAGATATGAGACTTTTTATATTGAGTCACATTCCGGTCTTTAATATAAGATTTAGTTAATTTTGTTGGAGAGATTAGGAAGTTAATAATAAATTATTTTAAAGTATTTATATTTATCTTTTTCATCTAAATTAATTTGTTTGACTTATAAGCTGATATATAATATAATAATACTTAATATTTGCTATGATTAAGTCAATTATCTAGTTTCCTAAATCTTTCTAAAAAAGTTAACTGGATCATATAGTAAGGACCAGAAAGGTATACTTTTTTAAATTTAGAAAGATAGGCCTAACATAAACCAAATAAGGATAGTGGGGCTCACAAGGAAGCTACTCCCTTCTATATTTTAATATAAGACTTAGTTGATAGTTTGGATAAATTAAGAAAGTTAAATAAATTAATTAATTATAACAAATATGAAATAATGTTCTCAAAATACTTATGTATAATATTAGATAATATATCAGTTTATATAAGTTAGATAAAGTATAGTTTAGAAAAAAATGATAGATATTAATTATAAAATACATTATGATCTTATATCTAAGATCAAATTCAACTTTCAAAAGTTCTTACATAGGTAGTAGCTTCTTCATGGTCATAGTTGTTTCTTTTACAAGACTAGTAATGACTAATGATTACCCATTGTCCGTGAATTCAACTGGTGAAAAGGTGAGATATGCGATTATTTAGAGCGTGTTCGATCCTTAGGGAGTACCACTTTATTGTGGTTCCAGTCGCAGTACTTAGGGAGGTATCCTAACTCCTGGGTGCCTAGGTTTATACCTGAGGGTAATTGACGGCTTGCCTTTCCTGACATTAGTATCGCTTAGAAGAAATGGAGACTTCGCCCTATCCTTGGATCGTGTAAGCAACTCCTCTCCAAAATATTTTGTAAAAAAAAAAGTAATGACTAATGACTGATGATGATATATAGTGAGGCTTTTTACCAAGTACTGTTTTGCCTAGATGGAATATATTTACCATTGAACAAGCAATTACTCTATTTTTACCATGGAACAAGTACTCTTTGTTTTATGGGCTGTCTAGCTTTTAGCGGTTAACCATGCTAATAATTGGATGAAAATGCAAATTAAAAATTCCTAGCTACCTTCTGTAAATGCTCTCAAAGGGTTCACAGATATATGTTCTTGGGGAAAACAAAGAAATCAGAAATGAGATTTCTTCTTAATTTGATTGGATCAAAGTCAATTGCGGTACGTATAAATATATTCTCAATAAATTCAATAAGTCAGGGTCATGTGTCATCCGTTATATTATATTAACCTTTCAAAATTATAGTAATAAAAAAATTGAAAATATATGAAAGTCAAGAAACTGATCAACATGATTTATTAATCTATATTACCCTAAGATGTTAACTTCTACAAAATATATGAATTATTTCCATGTATACGGGTGTATATATAGCATTCCTACGAAAATGTTTATTATATTCTTAATCCACCCAAATGCTGCCATATTGGAACGAATATATACCATTCATAGTTAATAGCATATACTAAAGTAATTAGAGAAAGATAAAAGGTGACAAGTATAACGAAAACAAACTAGTAGAAAATAGATTTTTTAAATCGGTTGAAAATAGATTTTTATATCGGACTTTGGTCTGGTGTAAAAACAGCCCGTGTAAAAAGTTTAATATTCTACACCGGTTGTATATGACCGGTGTAAACAATCAGTTTTTTTAAATCGGTTATTCCATACAACCGGTTTAAAAAGTGATGTCAAAATAAAAAAAATCCAGAATAAAAAAACTCTAGGTCTGAAATTATTTCCTTCTTCGTCACAAATCTGAAGAAGGAGGAGAGTGATGAAGAAAAATAGGTACCTATAAAATGCAAGCAGAGAACAAAAAAGAGGAAGAAAGAAAAAGCCAGAGAACCCAGAAACGAAAGAAACAAAAACTCATATATATGCACAGAAATGAAAACCCATAAACGTCGTCACCTAATTGAAGATATCACAAAAATATCGTTATAATTCCTTTGGGTTACCCGCTCAAAAGCAAACAAAAATATATTTAAATAGAACCCAGAAATGAATGAGCAAAAAACCCAAATATATACACAGAAACGAAAACCTAGAAACGCCATTACCTAATTGAAGATATCACAGAAATATTGTCACAATTCCTCCGACTTACCCAATTAAAAGTGAACAGAAATATATTTAAATAAAACTGAGAAAGAAAGGAACAAAAAAATAAACACCTACCATCGTAGATCTGGGTCTTCTTTTTTGGCGAGCTTTAGAGGCGATAACAACTGACTTCAACAATAGAGAACAACGAGCACAGGTATGGGTCATCGTATATCTAGGTCTTCTTCTTTGGCGAGCTTTAAACGTTGTGTTACGAAGGTGGAGCTTCCTGTCACCATGTGCTCTACCTTCAACATAAATTAACGCTTTTTGTTAGATTTTTAATAGCAAGGTCATTCTACACCGGATGTAATTCTATCAGCTGTAGATAAGATCGGTTTAAAAATATACTTTTTAAAGCCCCGTTTTTAAACCGGTCACTGCGGAACCGGTTTAAAAAAATGACATGTGGCATTTTTGACCGGTCATGTTTACAACTGGTGTAAATATTTCATCTTATTTACAAAAATACCACTGGTCATGACTTTTTACACCGGTTTATTTTTACAACTGGTGTAAATATTTCATCTTATTTACAAAAATACTACCGGTCATGACTTTTTACGCCAGTTCATGTTTACAACCGGTGTAAATATTTTATCTTATTTACAAAAATGCTACCGGTCATTTTTTTTAAACCGTCTCCGCAGTAACCGGTTTAAAAATAAGACTTTAAAAAGTCTATTTTTCACTAGTGACAGTAACTCTTAACCAGTACAGTTTTAATTTTTTGTGTTACTCTTTGTCCAATTAAATACATAATCATAAAATCTAATTTATATATTAATTTATTAATATAATTTATATTTTAAAAGTAAATTATTATCTCTTAAACGCCACGAAATGTTGAGATATCTTTAACTTTTTTAATCCGAGTTTAAAGTTTAAAAGCTGAAAAGAGTACTAGGAGTTTTATGCTTTTGATTTCATCTATTAAAAAAGTATCCCGGAGTTTTAGGTCATCGACCTAACATTGCTTTTCGATTTTTTAATCAGTAAATAATGTGGGATCGATATCGTACGTGATTTATGAATAATTTGAAAGATATCTCTTTCAATACTTTCTATATTATTATACACACATAAAAATATTAAAACTCCTCCTATTATATGTCAATAAAGTATCCAAGTGAAATATTTATCTAATAAATTACATAAAACTCCTATTAATTTTGAGCCATATATAAATCATCTCTTTGATATTGTGTCAATAACTATAAGTAAGTGATGAGATAAAACTTCTATCACATTTTCCATTGTTGAAAAATTACAGACAAATTAACGATAAACTCATAAAAGAGAGCGTTTGTATAAATTCAGTTTAAAATATCTCATTATTAAATTTTAAAAGTTACAGAAGTCAATTATTTACTAGCTAATTAATATTCTTGACTTCAGAGGATATTATGTAAAATTTAGCCTCTAAATTTTAAATTTTAATTGCGAAGTGAATGATAGTGTGGGGACACATATTTAAGAAGAATTAAATATTCTTTTATTTGCCATAATTAAAGTTATATTTGGTGAACCAGATATGATCCAATTTTAGATTGTTTCTATAATGATGAAATCATGAACTTGAAAAGGAAAAATAGGATAGCATAAAGTATATTCGTTTATTCTGTTTATATTTATTTATTTTTAAAAAATATTATATATGTTATTTTGGTGATTATAAAATATCAAATGATAATATTGTGATGTATTGGGAGAGGGAGACATATACACCCAATCGAAACCTATAATAAATAATTGTGACCTAGTCCTTCAGACCCTGGAAGCTGCCAAAAAAGTTGGTGGCGACCACTTTAGAATCAAAGTAAGTGGCTCCTTTAGAAGACACGTTTTGCTGCTATAGAATGACACATCGATTTGATTTAATCAAATAAAACAATTCCATTTCCGTTTTCCACAAGTAATTAGATTTTAGTCGTGGTAATAAAGTTTATTTAATAGAATGTGGATAGAGGAACATCGGTCGTAGCAGTAACTTAGAAAGGTAAACCCTATATATGTATAAATTTAGTAGAGAGAATAGATGTCGTATTTTACCGCGTCCTCTGATCCTATACCTAAATAACTTATATTTTATTTTTATATATTAAATAATATATTAAATTGATAAAAAAAATTATATTTTCTCTTATTAAAAAAATGTACTAAAAAGGTCATTAATTACACTATAACTAACTTATATTCAATAAGAGTAAAATTTTAAAAAAAATCATTAATTATCCTACAAATAACTTATATTTATGATCAAATTTTTCTCACACAAATGACTTACACTATAGATGTTTATAGAAAAAAAATTTTCTATAAATATCTATTTGAAATTTGTTTTTTCATAGATACTTGAATTCAAGTATTGATACTCATACAATATTTTTTATCTATAAAACCATACTAAAATTTTTAAACACGTACTTATGGTCAATTTTCACATGTTTATATTAATTATATACTGTAATGTAAAGACTATAGGTGTAATCATTTACAGGAGAAAATTTTTCCATCGCATTGTTCCAATTGCAATTGATTTTATATTAATATATTTTTTGTTCGCAGATTTCAGATTTTATTTTGCTACCATATTGTAAAAAAATGATCCCGATCATTTTGAATCGTAATTAAGCAATAGCTAATACATCCACAAAGAAAACCCTTATATTAGGAAGAGCAGCCATGAATTTTGAAATAGGATATATAATAATAGAATTTAGTAAATAGTATCTAAAAAATAGCTAATACATTCATCCATCAATAGCCAAAAAATTCATAGGACCGAAATTACAATAAAGACCAGGGATTAAGGTGGCTAAATACAATGTCCAGCACTTGATACTATACGGTTGGTGTTAATTGAGAAAATTTTGGCATTGAGACGTAGGAATCATGATGTCAGATTGTCGATTGCGACAGTTAATTGATCTATGAAAATATTATAACTAGGAATAAATGGTAGCAACTATAATTTTTCTTTGAAAATATAATGACCTTAAGAGTCTAACACATATTATTCTCTAATTAGCTTGCGTATGTGATTACGAGCGTTTAATGAAATATAATGTTCCATAAAAGTTGAAGGAGAATGTCAAAATGGAATTGATCTCATCACACCATCTATAGCTATTCACAAAAGGATTAATCCATATTGGCTCATTTTACTCACAAACATTAAATTCATATGAATGCATTAAATATATTTAGGGAGAATTATCCCTGATTAGGTCTAACAATATTTGAATCATAGTCAAATAATTATATAAAAAAATAAATTGTCTTACTTTTTATTTAATATGAATCTTGTAAAATGGATATATTTTTCTTTAATATTTTTAACTAAAAACTATTATTTTTAAATTAAAAGTTAAACACCTGTTATTACTTTTGGGAAATAAAAAAATCAGAATATCATAACACTACGTATATACAGATTCAATTAAGTATGAATTCGATTATCAGTCTCTCTCTCTCTCTCTCTCTATATATATATATATTATGCGAGGAAGTTTATATCTAAATGAACAATATAGTCAAAGGTCGAAGTATTCTGACATTAAATTCTGAGTAAAGAGTTGAAATCACGAAACTAATTAAACCAAGTGTTTTTACTTAACATGCAATATATTTTCAACTCTTCCACACTGATCCATAAATAAGCAAACTTTTGTATCTGACACCTTATATATATATATATATATATATATATAGAGAGAGAGAGAGAGAGAGAGAGCATCAGCCTTCAGGATTTATAAGCGTGAACGCCAAGATTGTCTTTGTGGAGAAAGTGAGTTAAACCTACATTTTTCTGCGGCTTATTTAAATGACACGAGCAAGCCAATTAATCTAGACTTTAACCTAAGCTTTTAAGCAATCTTCTAAATTAAATGTCAACCCGCTTACTTGCTTGAGTTGACAAATATAAACATAAAAAAAGAAAAGCATAATACGATGAGGACGTGATTATCTTTACCATGATGTGTCCTTCAATGATCACAACTTTGATTCTGGAAGAGAACGCAGGTATGAACCTTATTGTTTTTGATACCGACTAATCATCAATTTTTCTTACTTGAATTAATGACCCTCCCATATCCAAAGATTCACCCAAAAAAGAAAGTCCTTACCAAAACAAAGAGCAAGCCAAGTCTTCCTAGTTAATTACTATGTGTTAGCTTTATGATGGGACACCGAATAATTAGTGATTAGGTTTTTCGAATATTTCAAATATTTAGCATTATTAGAGAATATTCCATTTTAATTTTAATTTGATTATTATCTTTTGTCATTATTGTTATTTACATTTAATTTTAGGAGTTTAGAATGTTCTCTCGTTAATTTCTAAAGTTAGGTTAAGGTCTATAAATAATACCTCAACTTATTCTTTTTGTACGCCTTGAATGATAATGAAATAAGAATTGTATTTGCCTCCTGTCTGATTCTCCATTCACTGTCCTGCATCCCTTAATTAGTTCTAACGTTTTCTACCAGACGCAAATGTTAGGTTTTATAGAATTAATCTTTGTATTTTTTCTCTTTTAATACTTATTATATATATATATATTAACAAAGTAACTCCAAAACATTTTTCTTTATGATGATATACACGGTTGTCTCTATGTGCTAAAATTCTACAAAGAAAAAAAGTTCTAAGAATATTGCTTGGAAATCATATTGAAGCTTACGGTACAAGTTATTTTCATTACGAGATTGAGGTTAAAGATTAAAGAAGTTAATTACCACAATACTTCTGGTAAGATATATAATTAATGAATATTTTACTCGGAAGTAATGATAAATATGTGTATATAATTCTTCATGCAAAGCAAAGAAAGGAAAGTGTGTATATATATATGTTAAGACGTATGCATGCAATGGATTAGATCGATGATTTATTATTATTATTTGTTTAATATATATATATATATATATATATATATATATATTCCACATGGCTAGCTCTCGAGCAATTTTAAGTCCCCATTGTGACGAAGAGAAATTCAAAACATAACTAACAGGGGTTAATCCAAGTGGTAAGAGGCTCATAATCGTTTAAGCGAGGTCTCGAGTTCGAGTTTTAATGTATGTAGAAAATTTTCGTTGGGAGACTCACCCACCATAGCTAGGTGCGCGACGCGAGTCGGATCCGGATGTAGTTGGGGCAAAACTCCGGCGATCTGGGTGGGCAATTAAAAAAAAGAAATTCAAAAGGTAAAGGGTAATGAAACACACCTACTTGACAGAGACCACCAAGATATATTACGTTTCAACTTTCTGAAGCAAATGAAGTTTGCTTCTTCAATTGGGTTATCATGTTTATACCTACCCAGCTTGATATAATCATATAATCTCTTTTTACAGTTCCCACTTTGTTAGAGAGTGTCTACAAGTTCAGGGCATAAATCAACATTTCCCCCAGAATTTGATTGATTTTACTCTGACCCACGTGGAGCTCCCAAATCATTCTTCACGTCATGAAATTATCAGTATCTCTGAAGTGTCGTACGTGCCATTTACAACTTTTACTTCATTCAACAGTTGTCTTGATTATTATTTATAAACTTGTTTTGCCTTAATGATATATTTTTATATATCTTAATTAATAAACTATATACTACCAGAACATGTCATAACATATATATATGTCATGTATTAATAGTTTCCTATTTATATTATAAGTGAAGCCCATCATTTTTGTCCAGATTGAAGCACATGCATGCACATAATATATGACTTGTTCTTGGAGACTGATCACTGGGAACATAAGATGGCAAGACATGGCAGAAAATATTCAATGTATATATGGAATGAAGGGACCAATTTATAGTATTTATATATAACAAGAGCTCTTCCTATTTAATGGCTCATACGTTATATATATATGTATGCCGTGGGACGGGCGCACACACGCCCTTGTGGAGATCGATCAATTGCTCTTTTAATTCCCTGAAGACTATCATGCATGTGAGATTTTTATCCACCTATATATATAATTAAGTACTGAAACTGGTAAAAAAGTAAATTTGAGGTAATATTCTATATATTGCCAGATAATTAATAATAATGCGGTAAGTATTTAATGTTAGTATTAGGTGGTGAAAAAGTAATTAATGAATGCTCCTCAACGTGTAAATATGGTAAAAGAAAAATTGATTCCCTACACAATTACACATTTTTCTTATGTAGTGTATTAGGAGGGTACGTATGTATATATATATTGACCAGCCATTGAAAGCTGGAAGAATGGAGAGAGGAACGAAGCACAGAAAAGTTTGCATTAAACTAGAGAGAGAGAGAGAGATGATGATGATAATAATGGGAAAGAGGTAGGACCTGAGTGAGGGGTTTATATAGCCGCGAAGGGAAGCTGTCACAATAAGAATGGGTGGCTCTCATCTTGTGTTAAGGGACCACTATATGCTCGATGTGGTTGAACCATAATGTCGTTGACAGTTTTTGTTGGGGACAGGAACTAATTAGTAGGTCCAATATTATTGGAGCTCATACCTAGCTAGCACCTCCCTTATCAGAACCCTTCGTACACCCCCCACATTACTCACCTCACATGAGGTCTGCTTCTACTACTATTACTTATTTTCTTATTTGAAAGGACAAGTTTTAAACTTGAAGATTACATATCATAAGTGAAACAAAGAAACAAGTTACTCCGGTAAATCCGCTCTCAGACGAGCATTGCAGCCAGGGGTGAGGATCATGCACTATGATAGTCATGTCTTCATTTGGCTGATGATCAAGCTTCTTTAGTCAGGTAGTCTGCATATTGAATAGTTTTTCTAGGTGCATATCTGATTAATTTCGGTATCCCAATCCAAATATAGATCGTATTTTTTGTGCCATTAATCTTTGACGTCAGCGGATGATTGGTTCTACCATCCCTCAGTATCAGTTGGAAACTTCCAATCGGAGCCAGCATTAGCAAGGACTTCGTTGAAACCTTATTATTTGTGTATATATATATTTGAAGACCAATTGGAAGACTAAGTAGCTCTGTAATGGAGTTCTATTACTAAATTTGAGCGTTATCATGTCTATATAAAAGGTAACTCTTTCGGTATGGATTTTTTTCCATATATAAAGATAAAGTTTGAACGCTCAGTTTCATTTAAAAGTAATCTCAAGTGCCTTCTACTTGACATAACCACTTCTGGCACAAAAAAGAAACAATTTTAATTTATTTATTTAACAATTTTATAATTAATATTTTTAAAATATATTAAATCTGACTTGTCTAAATTTAATCGAACTATCTAATATACACATGTATATTGATTAGTGTTAATCAAAGTTAATTTTATACCAGGCCACTACTATGAATAAACCTTTCTACGGGATTCATTGATTTTAGTTTGATAATTAAAGATCGGAATGACGGTACGTTGCCAAAATTTAGTAGCTAGTTGGAATTAATTAACAGGGATAGATGAAGATCCAATAATATAACTCTTAATGAACGTTAATTAATTATAGAAAGTTAGATAGGGGGTTGGAATGGTAGATTGGCGAGAATAGCAGAGGCAACAAAAGCATGATGGCAACGCCAGCTTAGCTAGCTTTTTATTAACCAATATTCGTACGGTTCACATGACGAAAAATTCCCACCTTAGATTTGTATCCCCCATCTAGCTCGTGCTCTTTATTCTATGGACTATGATATATATTTTTAAAATTAAAATTCTTCACACACACACACACATGTATGAATTACTGGTGGGCTCAAAATGTGAAACATATAATTCCGTAACTGCACGGACTGTATCAAGGAATAAAGAGTGAGTTAAGTATCATCCCATGAGGACTTGGTAACAACAACCTAGTCAATAATCAATTTGACACTTTCATTTAATTTCCATAAAACAAAATTTAGAACAGTGATAAAATGAAAAATAAAAATATAACTAAAATAAGAAAATAAATATAAACTATAACTAATACTAAGGATAATTCTAAATTACTTAAGCGATAATTGTATTATTATAGCCTTAATTACTTCTTAGTATCTAATTTCTCTTTTTAATTGTAATTAAAATTACCTTTGCCAGTCTAGGACTCTTAAGTACCTAAGATTATTTTTTGATCTACTAAAAGACATTCCAATTATATTAATCCCTAATTTTTTAGGTGATTATTTAATTATACTAAATTAAGTCCAAGCCTAAAATGACTATGTATAGCCGATAGGTATATGTCTATCCTATAAGTAAATCAAGTATTAAATACTTAATCCTACATGATTCAATTAAATGTCTAGTCTAAATTTCCTATGTAATAGACTCCTTTAGAACACCAAAATAGTTCCAATAAGATATTTCTTGTTTCAGAACTATAAATCACATACTTGAATCAACAAGCATAATATTAAATCAATTAAAGATTGAAATTATCATCTACTAATTTACAATCAAACTACAATAATCCAAAGCAAACGTTCAACTAGATAAATTGAACATTACGAACAAAGTATAAAGCAAACCAAATATTTTTACAGCCCAAATAAGTTCAGAATCAAATAAAGCAAAGAAAAAGGAAGAAGAAGTTAGGTGAATTGAAAAGTGGAGATGGTGAAACTGTGATACAGAAACGAGAATGGAGTTCCTATCCTCCTCACTCCCATCAAACGATGAACAGTCCAGCTTCTCCCCCCAAAACCATCACGTCCTCTAGTCCTCTTATAGTGCCGCCGCCAATGTTCTTTTTGATCTTGTGGCCTAGATCACCCAAAATTATTTCCAAAAACGGCGTCACTTCCTTTGGCTTGGAAAAGAAGAAGAAAAACTCAATTAAAAAACAAGGAAACAATAAAAAAAATAACTAAAAGAAAATATTAAAGTAAAGTAACATCAACGCAAAATGAACCTTTTTTTTTCTTGTTTTTAATTTTACGCAACTTTACTATTTATTGTTATTTCTTTTTATCCTAATCTAAACAATATATATCTTTATTAAAAACATATGATATCTATAATAAAAAAATTCCAATTAATGCACCAAATCAATCTCTTATAAAAAATTCAAGTAAATCCCTCTAATTTTACATTTATAATTTTCCAAATATACTAAAATTTATCTCAAATTTATCAAAATATAGGGAATCATCAATGACCAGGTTGTCGAGGCCTTGCAATCTAATGACACCAAGCTCTTCCGACAAGTCTTTATGAAGAAAGAGGTTGAATGATCAAATCTCCGCGGAGATCACATGGAGAGCCAATTGATCGATGATGGTGTGGTTTAATGAAATAATATGAGGGAATTGATTTTGTTAATTAGCGAAGAAATAATTGAAATTGAAATTGATGGAAGGGAAATGATTGAGGAGGTAGTTAACGAAATTATGTGCTCCCAAAACAAGTGGAGTTTCGGTGACAAGTACCTACCGCTCTCATTTGTTCCTACTTCTATTCTCCAGGAAATAAAATTATGGACAACTGGAATTTACATGTGTTTGTGTATGTGTGTGAGAGAGAGAGATAGAAAGGCACAATGGCACATTAAAGAAAGAAATGAGCATGTATCGAGTGGTCTGATAGATACGAGTAAATTGCTTAATGTTGGAAAAATGTAAATTTTCTTACTTTTTTTTTTAGAAACTAGGCAGTACTCTTTAACTAACTAATAGTTTAAAGACTAATCATTTTAAGGTGTAGAGATCACCGAAGTAGATTTTACTTCTCCTGACAAAGATTTTTTTTTTCTATGCGTACGGCCTAATTCAATCCAGGACATTATATTTAAAGAACTAAACTATATACCACTTATGCCAAACTTTGTTGATTGTTACTTCACCGTCTTAGTGATAAAAGACTGTAATTCTAGATGAGATCAAAGAACTTAAAACATATATATGCATAACTGGGCTTACAAGAATTAGAAAGAATCTAATGGTCCATTTCTTAAACAATTCCACGTGCACATTTCAAAACTCAAACTTAAATCATACCAATACATGTTACTACAGATAATAAAAAATAGACTCGTATTCCACAAGGACACAAGTTTGATTCTCGCTATCGTTGTGAAGGTTCATTGGGTAAACGATATCGTAAATTTCCTATAAGCGTTCTCTGAGTCCTGAAACTATGCCCTAACCTTAGTGGGAGATCGGTGCCGAATATACCTAAATTTTTTTTGTACCAAAAAAAATTAAATCATCATAAAATGCAATAATACCTGCAATGTCTCTCTATATGTAAATGAAGGATCACACATCATCATTTTTTCCAAGAAATTAATTGCCTCTTGCTAGTTTAATCCAGCACTTGTGGCCTAAATACATGATATATCCCAAAAAGAAAGATTAAGCTGTCACCAAGCACATACATGCAAAGAATAAAATCCAAGCCAAATCATCTATCAATGTGTAATTTTGTATGGTTGTTTCCACAGCATAAGAATAAAATCCAAGCCAAAGCATCTATCAATATTGTTCTTGAATTTGTCTATAAGGTGTGGGATCTTTCTACAGGCCCTGATTTGTAATTTTGTATGGTTGTTTCCACAGCATCTTGCTTTTAATAAGCTCTTTATAATGCATTTGATTTTTAATTAGGCATTGTAGTTTTAGGTAACTAATAAAAAACAACTATTTTTATTAAAAGTACCTTTTCAGTGGGAATTCAAATCTTGGTTCTTCATGTTGTGAGAGACTAATCCATTCTTTTAGACTTAACTCTTGTGTTTTTTTTTTGTATAAAAAAATTTAGGTGGAGTTGGCACCAGTCCCCCACCAAGGCAAGGGCACAGCCCCAAGGCTTAGAGAACGCTTACAGAGGACTTACAAGATTGCCTACCAAATGAGCCCTCACAATGGTAACAGGAATCGAAGTTGCGTCCTTGTGGGATACGAGCACATTTCTTATTATCTGTGCCAACTTTCATTAGCTAGACTTAACTCTTGTTAATTTGAAAATGGCCAATTTTTTTTTTTGTTACAAGAGAGGGCTTAGTGCCCAAATCACATAGACCTAAACAATAAGGGGATTAAATCCCAAGCAGTCATTAGTAACAAGAGATGCTAAATGTGAAGGACAAGAATGTAATATTGACATGGAAGTCAACCCGTTCTTTGCCAGAGCATCCGCCAATTTATTTTGTTCTCTAGGAACATATAGAATCTTTAATTCCCATGCTAGATCTAGAAGCATCTGTATCTGTGATACCAAGAGGCTGCATATATTATAACTTCGATTAGTCAGCATTTGCAAAACATTCTTATCATTTGTTTCTAGGATAATCTTTTTAAATCCTAAGTCCCAAGCAAGCTTAAGACCTTTGTAAATAGCCCACTATTCTGCTTCTAGCACTCCACAAATACCTAGGTTACTCGTAAACCCAACAACCCAACTGCCAGAATGATCTCTAATAATTCCACCACACCTTGCTTTATTATGACCAGCCATAACAGCCCCATCAACATTTAATTTTAGCCATCCCAAAGGTGGGTATTGCTAGTTAGTTGACATTGGAATTGTTACATCATTAGTTAAACATTCATGTTCATCCTGCACAAAGCTCCTCCATGTTTGCATGATAACCAAGTAAGGATTTAACGGTTTGACATACTCTTCATCAAATATAGCTTGGTTCCTCCACCTCCATAACTTCCATATTGAAACTCCCCAAATTAACCCCCAATTGTTAATACCAACCGATCCCAACTCCCTTTTGAGATTTAAGGCAAACTAATCTCTCAACGAAGCACTAAAAAAGGTGGCATAGTGTCTGGGGTGAATCAACTGTAACCAAAGCTGCTTGGCATAATTACAATCCCAGAGAATATGTAAAATATCTTCCATATCATTACTGCAAAATTGACATTTTGCACTAGTTGATGACTATTTGCTTCTCCATGCATTAGTTGCAAGATGATTATTGAAGGCTATCCACATAAAAACTCAAATACGCTCAACTCCCCTCTATTTCCAGATAACTTTGTAGATAGAGCTATAAGTATTTTCTTGTTGAGATTCAATTAGAAAATATGAACTTTTAATAGTAAAATTACCATCATTCGTAGCATTCCATGCCATAACATCATTGCCCGCCTCAGGTCTCGGTGGAAGCATACTGATTAACCTTTGATAGGCATTACTTGGGAGAAAAGTAGCGAGTCTTTGAAAATCCCAAGTCCCAGAGTCAATCCAATCTATTACTTTACTATTTTCTTCTTCAGCTGTAATTGGCCGGATACACACATCCTTTAATTTTATATTAGGAAGCATCCAATTATCAGTAAAAAAATTCACCAGATTTCCATTTCTAATGTGTCATCTTGTGCCTAACTTTACTATGTCCAGCTATTGGGAAATAAACTTCTATAGAGTAGAATCTCCTTTCCTTGCATCAAGTAGATTGTCCTCATTCCTGAGCATATATTTGTGTAAGAGGACATCTACCCACAGGCCTTTACCACCATTAACAAGCTTTCAGGCTATTTTGGCCCCACAAGCACGATTAAAGGATGACAATTTCTTGAACCCAAGCCCACCATGAGATTTAGGCCTAACTACTTGATCCCACTCGATAGGATGGAATCCATGTAAGTTTTGGCCACTCCCCCATATAAAGTTCTTTTGTAATCTCTCCACTTCTTGACAAATTGATATTGGAATTTTAGAAACTAGCATAGGATACACCGGTATAGAACTCAGCATAGATTTTGCCAAGGTGATCCTGCTAGCTACTAAGAGGGTATCCTCTTTCCAAGCAACAAGTTTAGACTTAACTCTTTCAACTATATACCAAAAAGAGTCTCTAGGTTTCCTCCCTCTGATGATTGAAAAACCTAGATACTTCCCTATATCTGCATAAATCTCCATACCTGTAATGTTGCTAATCCTTTTTCTTGTATTAACAGGCACCTTTGGAGAAAAGAAGATTGAAGATTTACTTTTATTAATTTTCCCCCTAATGCTAAGCAAAATTGATCTAGACAATTCATAACACATTTAGCTTGTTTCACATTAGCCACACCAAACAGAAGAATGTCATATGCAAACATTAGATGAGAAATGGGCGGACTACCGGTAGTCACCTTAATGGGTTTTCGATGACATCCATTCACTGCATCATTGATTAAATAGGATAATCTATCTATACAAAGAACAAACAACAAAGGTGATTTCTTAATTTTGTGCGTATTGAATATTTTATGGTGGCCATATTCATAATATAAGGCCTATTTTGGTCCAAAACATAGCCGGCCTTGGGTTGGACTACGTCTATTCAATTGAATCCCTATTGGGCTTTTTTATAGAGTATACAAAACTTTTCAGTTTTCATGGTCCCTTGTCCCCCTTGTGTGTTTCAAAGAAAGTGTGGCTTCATTCAAAATAAATTCTAAGTCTTATTGGCCAATGAGAGTTGAAACAGATAGTAAGTAATATGTTTATATCCTATAAGAACGTGAGTTCGATTCCTACTATTATTGCGAGTTGAAACAGATAGTAAGTCGCATGTAAATGCTCTCTGAGCTATAGGGCTGTGCCTTAGCCTTGGTAGGAGACTTGTGCCGAACCCATCTAAACTTTTTTATACAAAAAAAATTCTAAGTCTCATTAAAAAGAAAACAAAAGAAAATAATCAATGGAGGATTTGATCTAATAGAAAGAGTTAGTTTCTAATAATATGATGAATCAATATTTAAATTTTCGTCGAAAGAGGTACCACACCTAGTTCTAATAGTGTTTCAAAGTTTAAACATGATTATTTTCAATAAAAGGATATCTATCTTTATAAGAAAAGGAAGATAGAGACGGGAAATGTGAGTAGTTATGATAAGGGAAGGGAAGAGGGCACTATTTGGGAGGGGAAGTGGGTTTCATTCATCTTTTTCGCGTCCTGTCGGCTTTGGGCAGTCCCACTCCCAACATGTCTTTAGAAAACTTGTTCCCTTCTTTCGCCTTTCTCTTTTTGTTTATTTTTCCTTTTCACTGTTCCTCTCTTTGCCTTACCAAATCAACACAATCATTCCCCACAAAGCATCCTCCCTTTATCTCCTCTTTATCATTACTCTCCTCCCAACTTACCCAAATTTCTCAATTATATTCATTTCTTTTATAAAAGGTCGAAATGATATTAAATAAAAGATTAAAAAGTTAACTTACACGGTTAAAAAAAGAAAATTCGTAGAAGAGGTCGTGAGAGTTGTGACATGGGAAAAAGATTGTAGAAAGAACAGAATATCTTGACCAACAACAGAGTGAGATATTGCTTGATAGGGAGCGAGGTGAACGCACTGTTTGCCGATGCAAAAAATATATCCAAGAGAACTTTTCGTATTATGACTATAGTAACAGATTTAACTAACCAACAACTGAGAGCATTTGGAAAACATTGGAGTATGAATATTTGACCTTTGGTAACTCCTTTGGATTCTGATAGCAGATGACCAGATGACAATATCTATGCCTATGACTCTTCCATTTTCTAAATACCATATTCTCTAATCTACCCTTCTTTATTTAGATGAATATCATTCCATATAATTGAATAAGAATCAATTTTAAAAGTAATATTTGTCATAATGTCCCCACTACCCATTGATCTTTCATATACTACCTCTATTCCTTAATATAAGATATAGTTAATTTTTTTTATAGATTAAGAGAGTCAAATAAATAGTTAATTATAACTAATATAAGAGCTAGTTGACTAATTTAAGTAGATTAAGGAGTATGTATAAAATATAAATTTGTCTTAAAATGTTAAATTTAGTTATAATTAACTTATTTATTTGGCTTCATCAATCTATCAAAAAAAATCAATTAGATCTTATATTAATGAATGGAGGGAATAAGACATTTTATAAAGTTTAACAAACATTCATGATTTATTTTCAAAGATGGCATTTGTCTATTTTACTTAGTATAATTAATCGCTTTTCCCACCTCTATTTCTCTTCTTCCCCAATGAACGTAACTATGCTCTCTTTGGTTCAAAATATTAGTCATTTTCTTCTAGCTTTTCTTGAACCAAAATATAAGCCTGATTTAGTAATATCTAAGGCATAGAATATCAATTTTCCCCTTGATTTACCCTTGTTTGCAATTAAAAGTTGTGAGAGAGTTATCTTTAAATTTAATATGAGTAGTAGGGAAAGTTAATGTAATTTATTGACAAATTTATTAAGTTAATTACTTTTAACTTCATTATTCCTTGGTACTCATGGAATTAGTTAAATTCAAAATTAATAAGTTAATTTCATGAGGTTGCATCATGAAAACTAATATTCCTCAAGAAAAACACCAGAGATTGTTTATTTAATGAAATTCGAACATATATGGCTAAGTTGGCAAATAATATAACGTCCGAAAATGGCTTTACTTGAACAACTTTTTAGGACGGGAGGCTTCAAATATCAAGAACATCTCTTTTCCTTTTTTCACTGAACTTTGACAAAGAAATTGCGCTGCTTAGCTAACATCATAATTTTGAAGTATCATCATGAATCTGTTCCTCTCTCAATCGTTTTAAATAATATTTACGGGCTGATCAATGTCAAAAGAATAGTGAAGAAGATAATTATTAATAACCCTTGTGTATATACCGACATCCTTGATTAGCGAACCCTATGATTAATTTATATAAAAAATCATTGCTGCTGAAAACACGGGGAAACACAGCTTAAAAAAAAGGATTTCTTACAATTAAAAGAAGGTACGAAGCAATCCAGTCAAATCTATCTATTTTCATAAATCTGAAAAAAAATCAATAAGAGCAAAGAAAAAAAAAATAGAGCTCGAGAATGAATGGTCCCTGATTTGAGAAAAAGGAAGTTTGACACTTGAACACAGCAAGAGTCTACATCTTCAAAAAAGAAAGGAACCCACAACAGTGTACATTCTCATTATTCCACCACAAAAAAGATGAAACAAAAGCAAACCGAAAAGAAAAGCAAAAGGCACCAATTTAGAATTGCATTTAAAATAAAATTAAAAAGAAAAGCATTAAAGATAAACCCCACATACATTAAATAAAGTAAGCCCTAAAGCCTAAATAGAATCATTAACAAAGAGGAATTGCTAGCTAGTAGATTCAAAACAAACACATCTCTCCCTCTCTCTCTTCGCCCTCCTCTCTCTCTTCCCTTCTCTCGCACCATTCATAAAGTAAGCCAAACACATAAAACCATCCCACAAACGAACTAAAACATTCTTTCTTACAAAGGAGCAACTTCAGACAAAACAAGGTAAATCGCTTTGTTTCTATATATCTATATCTGGAGTAATCTCTTTGCTTTTCTCTTTCTTTCTTTTTTCCCTCTGAATTCGTGGATATATTGTTCAGTGGCCATATGGGTGGATTCCCTTATATGTCTTTACTTTGATGCACCAATAATTCTGGACTATTTTATTCTGCAGTTTAGGGTTTGTTAATTCAAAAGCTGACACTATTTTCCACTGGTTCTAAGATTTATTATTTGTATCTTCGATTTCATTTTCTTCTGCCTGAAGGGAACAAGCTATACTCTTGCTCTTTGTAGTCCTTTCGAGAAGAAAGAACTGATCGACGTATTAACTCATCAAATATATATATATATATATATATATATGAATCTTTTTGTACCAAAGAAAGCTTTTAGTCTTTTGAGTATAGTTCTTGAAACAAATTAAAGCACTGATATATTATACGGTGCTACATGCCTATCTTTTCTTTTACCTTTCCGGCTCACCAGCTCATGTGATTATTTTTCTGATACAATGACCAGGAAAAAAAAAGGTGCCGTTGGTTATTATTATTGATTTCTTTCCGGTTTTAATCCTTTATAATATTAATTTCTCCCTTTTCCACAAGATAATCGATCGAAGTACATGAGAGAGGGAAGTATATATATATTTATATACCTTATTGAATCTTCGTTACTTTTCTCCTACAGCTGTAAATAAATAACTCTCTCATCATCAGAACATTTTTGTGCTCTGCCATAAATTTATAAAATTTGTATATAATTGTATTATTAACAGTATTGGAGCCTCCAGTATGATGAGCAGGCACAAATGGCTAAAGAACTAGACAAAATGTGATCTTGTAAGCATGCGTGTGCATGTATATTATTCTACATATTTGAATTTCTCTTACTTTGGGTTATTTCAGGAGGATATATATATATATATATATATTATCTGTTGGAGCTGTGAGACTGAGAAGCCATGGAAGGAATACCTAATCAGAACTCAGTGACAAAGCCAGTAATGATAGAGAAGAAGGCGAGGCCACAAGAACAATTGAACTGTCCAAGGTGCAATTCAACCAACACCAAGTTCTGCTACTACAACAACTATAGCCTCACACAGCCCAGATACTTCTGCAAGACTTGTAGAAGGTACTGGACAGAAGGTGGGTCCCTCAGAAACATCCCAGTTGGAGGAGGTTCTAGAAAGAACAAGAACAAGATCATCACTAATTCCTCTTCCTCTTCTTCATCAACCTCATCATCGTCATCAAAGGTTCCTGATCTAAATCCACCATTACCGAGTAGCCTCTCAGGGTTGAAGGATCCAACAAGTTTGAACCTCTCTCGAAGCCAGATGATGAACCAAAGCTTCCCAGTGAATTGTTCTATTCCCACCCAGCAAAGTCCTAAGATCCATGGAGGAGGCCAGGATCTTAATCTGGCTTTTCCCACTTCTTCTCTTTCAGCTCCTAGGGTTTTGAATAACAATAGTAATATCCCTTATGTTCCTTCATTCATGATGCCAAATAGATCATATGGTAACCTTAATTACCCATCATCTGCATTTATTCCCATGCAAGAAACTAAACCTAGCCAGAAGCTGGGATTCTCTGTGGATGGTCTTGGAAATAGATCATACGGCGGAGTACAAGACAATGATCATAATAATGGCGGGAGACTTTTGCTTCCATTTGGAGGAGTGAAGCAGATTCCAGGAGGTGATCATGAAGTGGAACAAAATAATAAAGAACAAGGGAATTCAAGTGGGTTTTGGACTGGAATGATTGGTGAAGGATCATGGTAAGAAAAGGAAATATAGTTTTCTCTTTCTCTCTATCTTCCATGGATTGTTGTGAAAAAAGAAATTTAAGTGAAAATATGTTAGACGATGTTTGCTTTCAGATTCTTCAATAAAAACATAGGACGTGGAGGAATTTTCTTTTTTGTTTTATGAAAACCTCAATCACATTTAGTGTTGTCGAGTTGTTTTTAAGCATACTTAATTGTCATGCTTTTATTGAAGAAACTGATGACAAACATCTAAAGAAGTTGTAATTAAGTGTTGTTATTCGATTGTCATCTGTACGAAAATCTCTGAACTGACAAAAGCATACTTATGATCAGTTGCTATGGTGAGGATTTTAATTAATTAGCTCGACTTGGTGGTTGTTGTTAAATAGGGAGAAATTAGAAGTGAATACAAACCTGCTTTATTTGTGTGAGGCATACATTTACTTGTAGATCACCTTATTATATTGATACATAATGCTTTCCAAGTTTTGATTTAAATGATTTTTATTCTATCAAGAGAAGATATTTATTCAAGTTTGAATCGATATAATTACGAGAAATATTTGGTTCAGTGCTTGTGCACTTTCCAGCTACGTCTCGATCTCTGTCTGCACTGACGACATTCGTCACATATTAATAGGTGAATTATATATAGACTATATATATGTACACATATGTACTTTAAAGTTTGTCTTTTAAATATCATGCCATTCGTTTTAATTTTTGGACGATCATTTAAAATGAGCTTTATTATCTGCTTTGAAGTTATTTGAATATAAGATGAAATAACATTTTGATAAAGAATATTATTTTAAAATTTAGATAATAATGATATACTTCTTCATTTTTTAATATAAAATCTAATTTAAGAGTTAAATTTAGTCCTAAATATAAGACCTATTTTTATATTGATAAAAAAATAAATTATCTCTATTAATACTCCCTCAACAATAATTAAAAGAGAGATAAATTTTTATGAGCACTTCCATCTCTATTTAGTAGCGGAATTTAACCTTCAACACAATTTTTATATTAGTAACAAAATTTAATCTTATAAACTTATGAGTTATGAATGCACTTCTTATCAATTGGATAAATTTTTATGAGCACTTCCATCTCTATTTATTTGTCTTCCTAAAGGAGAAAACAAAATCTATGTACTATCTTAAAGTTATTCTTTTTTGGTCAGAAATGTTATTTTTTTTTTATAAATAAGATATTTGTTAAGATGCTAAGTAGCCTTATCTGTAAGTAAGTAGAAGAATATAAGTTTAAATTGTAGGGAGTATATTTATTAGGAAAAATAAAATCTTTTTATACTCTAAATCTCTAACATATATTTATCTAGAAGAGCATAAAATTAATTAAAATAAAGTTATAATAGAACAATTTAATTTAATTTGAGGAAAGGGGTAGGAAAGTTCCCAAGAGGCCCACCTTAATCTCTTTTGATGGAATAGTGGGACCCTTTAAACATTCCCTGGGGCAAGTGGTATCATTTCTTCCCCACAAAGCCAACTGTCAATCGTTCACATGTAGGACATTCATTGAACATCCCCCGTTTTTTGGGTTACATATTAAATCACATCAAAACACCATAAATATAATAGAAAATTACAGTAAAAAATCTCATACAATTGAGTCCTTTTTAAAGAAATAAAATTTAAACGATTTACTAAGATTTTCTGTCATTTTTTGTCAACTCGTGCTCGTGGAATGTAATTTTTCTTTTTCTTTTTTTGGAAAAAAAAATCCGGTCACTTTGACACCTATATTTGTTTGTGTGTATCCCATTCTCCACGAATGTTTTAATGTTTTGAACCTATCGCATATAATATTATATTGGGGGGGGGGGGGGGGGGGGAGCCTATCGACAATAAAGTCATCATTTTCAGAAGACCAAAATGCAACGTTACTCTATTTTAAAGCTGAAGTATGTCTAAATTACTCTTCCTTGAACAAAACCTTAATACATGTTTTGAACCAAAAAAAAAATTAATACTCTTCTATTTCTAAATATAATACTTAATTAAAAAATAATTTTAATTTTAAATATAAAATTTATTTTATTAATATTTTCTCAAATTATCCCTATTATACTCTTCAACAATAATCAAGTAAGATAGAGAGTTAATGAATTATAAGAGATTATTATAGTATTTTAGAAAAAGTATATAATATTAACTAATTTTTTTAATATAATCAAATTAATTAAATATATATTATATTTAGAATAAAAAAAATATATATTTGGGATCGTACAAGTGAAAAATTAATACTTGTATTCAACTCTTTTTTAGAGAAATGCTTTATTAGAGAGAGGTAAAATCTAGTTTAATAATTTCTATATGTATTTTAAAATAATTAGTCTTTAAGCTATCGATTAGAGAATATTGACCGGTTTCTAAAAAAAATTCTTTTTTAGAGAAAAATAAAATTAACACTAATATAGCAACTAAAATTATTTAATGATATCCGGAACCTTAAAACTATTTTGAGAACTATTATCCTTGAACTGACAATTAAGATACATATGAAGAAATCTTAATTCGGGTATTTAAGACAAAATCATTAACAAAGGTTCCTATTAACTCCAATCTTCTACACATTTTAAAATACATATATTTACCAATAATTTAGATTGATATACTTCTTTTTTATTTTAACTTAAAGGCGTAGACATTACCTACAATCTTCTAATTATAAATTTTTTTATATTATTAAACTACAAAATTATTGACTAAGTAACTAGATTTTTATGGTATGTTTGGTAGAGTGAAAGTAAATTTTTTCACTTCCTCTCGTTTGGTATGATAGAAGTCATTTCCACTTCTAATATTTTTTGTCATTTCAATTCCATCAGAAAAGTTAGGATTGAGATGATGGAAGTAGAAGTAAAATTTTTTAGACAATTTTACCCCAGTTATAAAATTCTTAGACAACTTTAATCTTTCCTAAATTATAAAAAAATATTTTAGATTATTTTACCCTAAATTATAAAAAAATATACATAAATTTTACACTCATTTCTATCATAACAAATATTTTTAAATCTTATTTTTAACCTAATTTTACTTCTACTTCTATAAAAAACTCTTCCATCTTACTAAACAAACTTATTCTTTTCAACAAGCGTTCTGAAAGTTTGACTTAAATATATAAAGCAACCCTAAGGTCTTATTTTGCGTTTCCCAACTTGAGAGAAATTAATTTTTATTTTACGCTAAATATACTTGTGGTCTAAAAAAGAAAGAAAACAAATGTGATTCTTTTTAAAATTATATTGCATTATTTGCTTATCTTGTTTTTTTTTTTTTTGAAATAAATCAAATACAAAAAAATACAATTTTGTTTACAAAAATTCTATGTTCTGAACCTTTCAAACAAATATAAATAATTTATAAGGTATGCTCCAAAGTGCAGAGATACCATTAAAAAGAATCATTAGTACAAGAAGTCAAGAACATACAGTTTTCTTCCAAAAAGGTTAAAGACTCGGAAACTTAAAAAAAAAAGGAGAAAATGAAAGACTTTGTTGACTCCCATGCTCCTCAAAAGAAAATAATAATTAAAAAAAAAAGATAAGAGGAAACAAATTCTACGTTGTTGCCATATTTTCTACTATTGCGAGGAAAAAGTATCACTCCCAAAATAGCATATATTAATAAGATTCCACAAATACAACTTTCACACTTCCTACAGTTCCTTGTAACCAATAACTGTTTCATCAGCTCATAAAAAAACAACTGTTTCATCAGCTCATAAAAAAACAACTGTTTCATCGGCTCATAAAAAAAAATAACTGTTTCATCGGCTCATAAAAAAAAATAACTGTTTCATTGCATATTAATAGGATTTCACAAATATTTCTCCGCTGTCCAAACGTAAACTTTATCTTTTGATCCTTTTAAATCCAAAGCAGCTTCAAGTGGGGAAAACCAGTTGCCATACAGTTTCTGACTTCTATAGTCTATACAATGGTACAACTATTTTTCCAGAACAAGAAAACAACAATTCAAAACATCTCATGAATCAGCATTAATTCCAAAAATTCGGACCTTGTGCATGTGGGGGAACTTGGCAACAACTAGCACAATCACTGCTACGGTGTTGAAGAAGAGCATCGGCTGTTGATAGTCAGTTGTGTGAGAGGCTATCAAGTACCTAAACAAGAGAAAAACAACGTTACCACTGGGTTAGACATGAGTAGGGAAAAAGAATTCATGAGTTATTTATTATTTTATAATCATGAACAAACTTCAATATGTTAG
The DNA here is from genome assembly GCA_037074615.1 of Leucaena leucocephala. NCBI lineage: Eukaryota > Viridiplantae > Streptophyta > Magnoliopsida > Fabales > Fabaceae > Leucaena > Leucaena leucocephala. The sequence continues at coordinate 939,412 of CM073552.1, forward strand.
GTATTTATATATTATCCTTAGGTTAGGTGTTTTAGAAGAGTTTCTTCTCTTCCATCAAGATGGACAAATTTGTCAGCACATTAAGTACCCACATAATTCATCTTAAAATTACTATTGCGAGAATAGATGAAAAAGATCATACTGCACATTCAAATCATGTTGTTGAGTGAGCAACATGTGATTCAGAAATAGAATCTTCAGCGTGCCTTCCATTGTATTAAAAAAAAAAACCTTCAGCAGACTTACTGTTATGTAATGTAGAAAGAAAAGGGAAATAGAGAAGAATAGAAGGAGAATAGAAGAGAAACTGGAATTATACTGAATACTCAAGGGTTCACATCATAATCAAAGCATATCCTAATAACACTGATGATCACTCTTATTTATAAGTGATGGGTAATACTAATCCTAATTAAATATCTAATACTAATATATCATAATATCTAATCATGATATATATTATAATATCTAATCCTAATCCTATTTAAATATCTAATCCTAATATATCATAATATATATATTATGATATATAATCCTAATATCACATAATACCTAATACTAATTCTAATAAAATAATAAAACTACTTAAATTGTTTATATATATTTTACATATCAATACTCCCTCCCTAAAAGACCCTTGTCCCCAAGGGTCAAGTACCAAGAACGATACTAAATTAGAGCCAAGAAGCATTTTAATCAATTCTCCTTTAAACCAAAACTGGACTAAGAGATTTGAGATCGTCAACATTATCGGTGTCAAACTTGAAGACATGTTGCAAAGTGCACTCTTAAACCCCTCACAACAATTGAGATTTGATGATCCATCAGCTCTAAACTTTTGTTTCATCACTTTCTTTTTACAAGTTATGTGTGAAGGTTCCTGTAAACCATTAATTGTGCTCTGAAAATTGATCTTCTTTGAACATGCTAAACTTCTTGCATCTTGGAAAGTGATAGGCTGAATTTTCAACTCTTCTTGAGTCTGGCTAGAGTTCTTGGAACTTTCTTGCATATCTTTTTGCTCATCAATGGGTGTCGAAAGAGAAGACTCATCTTCTTGAGCTGCCGAGCACTCTTCTTGATCACTAGAAATATCTTTTTCCTTTTGCAATATTTTTCGTGACTCTGTCACATCTTTCTTTATCGGTTGAGTTTTCTGCAAACGGACGCTCATCCTGTCAAGATTCCTTACCATATTCTGAAAACGTTGCTCTATATCCATGCTCATCCTGTCAAGATTACTCGCCATATTCTGAAGACACCGTTCTATATCCATGCTCATTTTGTTATTGATTCTAGTGAGTAGCCGAGGAACGATCGCTCTGATACCACTGATGCGTCATTGCCCAGAAATGAAAGAATTGAAGAAAGAAGGGGGAAAGAATGAATCAAGAGAAGAAACAGAACAGAACAGAAGGAGTCGGGAAAGAAAGAACAGAACAGAAGGAAATGAGAAGAAAGAAGGAAGGATACGGAAAGAAATCAAAGAATCACATGTTTATTCCACGCTCAACATTATGCACACTCCAATCAGTTATAGGATTCACTATTTATAGGTTTGCTATTGAATTAAAGTAATGAAGGCATATGCGCATATGTGCATATATGCTACAGTAACTGCTTATATATGCTACAGTAACTGCTTATATATGCTACAGTAACTGCTTATATATGCTACAGTAAAACAATTAGTAAATTTCATAACACTTACCAACTTTAAAATCCACAACTTCTGTGTCAAGTAATTAATGAGTAGATAACTTAATCTCAGCACTGGCAGAATTATAGTACAATCATCTTAATTATTGAACCTCTCCCAAAAGACCTCCAATAAATTTCAAGTCAGAGCTAGAAGCATTGACATGAATAGATGTTATAACATATCTTATGAGTTGTAGGCAAGTAACTGGACCTAACAATTCGCACTTCTTGCATAGTAGTTGCTTGGTTTCATGTCTTTGCCTTTCCATATGCTATAGCATAGAATTGTGTATATAACTTCTTTAGGGGATCACTCCATCTGATCATCTGATATAAAATAAGACAGCCTTCTTCCAGTCATGAATTTTCCAAAGCTTTTGTTACTTTGTCCTGGTTTAAGAAATTTCTTGTCTTTTGAGGTTGGAGGATAATCTTATCCTCAAATGAGTTGTACTTTCCTTTCTTTCAATTAAAATTTGTTTTATTTAAAAAATGCATGGTGAAGATTTTACTTTTATCCCTTTTAAGTCGATATAATAAGAACCTTTACTATTCCTAGAAACAGCCAGTGGTTCAATAGCTGATGCAACTATGCTATGGTCAACTACCGATAACAGTGGAAGATTTTGTTGATTTTAAAGTCAATTCATATGTACACAATTGTTCACAAGTAGATGAAGCATAGTGATAAGAGTTCAAATTCCATCATGGAATAATATGAACCACCAACATATTAGCTTTAGAAAAAAATGAACTCTATACATGAAACAACAGAGATCTTAGATGCATGCAACTCCCTACACCATAACATACAGCACAAATGATGAAAGGAATGAACAAAGAAAGAGAGAAGTAAACTTACAACACCAGAGGGACAATTGTTAGGAACTTTCTGTTACGGGTGAGCTGCTTTCCGTGATCTATCTGCTCCCACCAAGTCAATCGATTGTAGATCCCCTGGTCCTCAGCAAAAGGAGTTCCTTTCTTCCAATGGAAAAAGTGATAAGTTACCTGATGGTCAAGAAATGATCAATCAAGCGATGATGAGATGAGAGGTCAACTAATGTAACATTCATTCACAGCAACTGACTGATAGAAAATTAACTTATAAGTTGACCAAAGCACAAGATATTAGAAAACATTGTTGGCCTTCCTGTAGTCTTATCAAGTGATGAATGATTGAGAATGGGTTACCTTACAAATTTAGCTAAGGCACATAATAACCCAAAAGAAGAGAAGGCAAAAAAAATTTCCCAAGTCTTACTATGTTTGACAAGCAATAAATGTTTCAAAAGACAATTAAATGCAAAGGAATTACACTTTAGAAGTCCTGGTCACAACTCAGACAACATGAAAGTGATGAAACTAGAAATGTGATTTTATTTCAAATGCTTTTACACAAACAGATAAATATTTCTTTGCTAACCAAAAAGAAAATAAAAAAAGGGAGATCAAGAGGTATCAGAATCATCAATTCCTTAATTTCTATGTTTTTTATGTCCTTATCGATTGACTTTAGAATGACTTTCAATTATTCATACGTTAGCCTTGTAATGGGGTTTATTTTTTCTCCCTAGAAACAATATTTTGTAGTGTTACCTTTATTGTTAACTTGTTGACATAAATTTCAGCACTCCTTCTCGCATAATGCTATATTATTAATATTCTCTATTCTTTTTCTTTGAATAAAAGAATACAATTGATTATGAAGAAGAGAAAAGACCCCCAAGAATACAAATTTATCAGGAATTACAAGTAAATTAAAATATGTGTAAGACAAATTTTGTTCTAGTTTAATACCCAAAGTATAATCAATTCCACAGACTAGCACTTGCGGTATCAACACAATCCAAAAGGCGTTCTGGAACTCCCAAGTTACAAGCAAGGGTTGTGGTTCAGAAAAAAACAAGAAAGATTTTTCAAAATAGCCTAATCAGTAAGAACCATATATACAGAGGATATCGCGAACTACTCCTATTCAAGATTGGTATCATTTTGTAGGACAGCAAAAAGCCACATAGAAGTGTCACAAATGCTTTAAAGAGCTCATAATGATACATTACAGAACAAAAACAAGCAGATAAATATGAATGCGTACAATTACTCAAGAAACATCTGGCCAAATAAGTCCGGAAACTTAACCACAACGTTCCAATTCGGCGCTTATTATTGCTCAAGAAAATAATCAAAACCGGCAAGAAACAATCCCTAATCAACAGGATAACACATCACAGAGGCTCAAACCCAACTCAAACAAGCATCAATTAAACAGTACCAATCACCAATACTAACATAAGCATGGATAGAAGCAAGAAAGTATGTAATCGAAGAAAAAGAATTTAAAAATAAGCATACAGCAAAGTGGGCAAGGTTGACGATGGTCCAGGCTATGCCAGGAGAGCAGCCAAAGACGGAGAGGACCATAAACAAAGAGAAAAAGAGGATGAGGATGTAGGTGGTCCAAACACCCGGATAAGTGAACCACTCGGTATTTTTGTTCAGATCGGGCGGTGGCATGGTCTTGACGTATCGATTCGCCATGAATTCAAAAACCTAGAATTTTGAAGAATTTTGGATGGAGGTAGCTGGTGGGGTTCCAATCCAAAACCCAGAAAACCTCTCAAGATCCTTTATCGTGTCTCTATTCCTCTCAATCAGATCAAACACGCAATCGAGATTGATTACTTGTTGGCGACACTGAGGATAACTCGGAAGAAGAAAATTCAAGCGATGTACAAATGAGGGGTGTTTGGATTTTGGAAGAAAATTAGGCCTGTTTGGGAACGCAAAGGTTTTAAAAAATTTATACTAGACTTAAATTTTTTTTAAAATAAATAATTATATTTATTTATAAATATTTTTAATTAAATTATAATTTTTTTATTTTTAATAAGTTATTGAAACTAATTTTTAAAATAATAAAAAAATTTATAAACTATTCAATTACTATATTATTCTTATTTTTTTATACTTATCCCTTCTCTTATCTTTTCTCTACTTTCTCTTATTTCTTTTTTCTATTATTTTTAATCAAATTATATCTTTTTTAATAATTTATTAATATAAAAAATATTCTAAAAATAACTATTTAAACATTTATTTATTTAAAATTATTATGTAAATTTTTTTATATAAATTGTCTAAATTTTTTTTATAATTTTTTTTTTCAAAATTTTATCGAAATAAATATATTGTCACTCGGTGGTGGCGGGTGCGAGGATTATATGCATCTCAATCTCACTAGAGATTCTTTTCATTTTTCCAATCCATTAAATTAAATTTTAGATATTTGTCCAAAAAAAATTAAATTTTAGATAGAACCACTACTAGTTCTTTTTTTTTTCTCACGTAAGATATAACGAGTGTGAACCTATTCTTTTTTTTTTTTTTTGGTGATAAAAGTAGGTATGCCCAGTATATTAACATATGATTATACGAGGAGTTACTATTCCTTGTAAGTCTTGCTCAATCAAATTTTCCACTTCCCTTGGAGGAGTACACCATACACACCTCTCCATTTCCGTATGAAGTTTCAACCGAGCTAATTGATCTGCACATCTATTAGCTTCCCTGTAGACATGTTTGATTTGTACTAGCCAGTCTCTTGAGATAAGCTTTCTAATCTCCTGTATGAGCCCTCTTATATCTGCCTCGTCTTTTTGGTTGTTAATGCATGCAACTAACCTTAAAGCATCACATTCTACTTCTATTTTTTTGAAGCCCATCGACCAACATAACATCAGTCCTTCATACATTCCCCGAGCCTCCGCTGTAAGAGCGCTACACCTGTCGATCTTCATGGAAAATCCTCTCAACCACTCACCACAGTCTCCCCTTATAACTCCTCCACACCCAGCTTCACCCATAGACCCACCCCTTCCATCCGTATTCACACCACCCCTTCATTGGTTTTTGCCATCCCACCATTTGGACTCTATCCGTAAGCAAGTCACCTGTGCTTCCATCCCATCTAATCCCGTAGTTTCTCAGATACTGGAGGATGACTCTTCCAGTATCCTTTGGAACTATCCCTTCGAGATCGTGGTTGAGCATATTCCTCCATCTCCAAATGTACCAGCATCCAGTGGCAAAAGTTTCCGGCCAAAATATTCCTTCCTCATCATGCCCTCTCCAAGTCAAATTTGTCTCCAACCATCCCTTCTAGTCTTCGATGAAGAACGTACCTTGTGACTGTTGCGGAACAAGCTGCTTCCAGGTTCTTATTGCATGTACACAATCTCGCAGGGCGTGAAGATGATCTTCTACTTTGAGCTGGCAGATAGAGCATTTTGCATCTGTTCCTTCCCATTTGCATGTTAAGTTCTTAGTTGATACTCTCTTGTGTACCACCATCCACATGAAAATGCGAACTCTTTCTGGAACCCGTAGCTTCCATATTATTTTCCAGATTTTCCGTTGTTGGTTACCGCTACTGCCTTGGATCCACTCATAAGTGCTTGCTATTGTGAACTCTCCATTACTCGAGAGCTTCCATTTCGGTTTTATCTCTTGTAGGGCTGTGCTCTCCCCTTTATCATCTCCTAACTTCCTTAGATCTTCCATTTGTATATGTTGAAGATACTGAGATTTCAGTTTGATAATTTCCCTCCACAGAAGCGAGTCTCCTGGCTTTGCAATAAGGTCCTCAACCCGGTGCATGGATCTCCCATATTTTCCTTTAAGTACTTGTACCCATAACTTATTTGGCTGGCAGTGAATTCTCCATAACAACTTCAGGAGAAAGGCTTGATTCATTTGTTTTAGTGATTTAATACCAATTCCACCCTCTTCTTTCCTCCTACACAGCATGTCCCATGCAATTGCGTGTCTGCGCTTCTGACCTGCATATTCCCCCCAGATGAATGCTCTTTGTTCCTTTTCAATCTCTTCTAGAACTCCTCTTGGAATTTTATCATGTTGCATGGGATAAAGGGCCATGGAACTAGTTACTGACTTAACTAATGTCATACGCCCCGCCAATGATAAGCTTGAAGACTCCCACCCTTGCATTCTCTTCCTGACCCGTTCTATGATCCCCCTATATTTGTCTTTTCTTCTCCTTGGGCATTGAATTTCAGCTCCTAAATATCGGCCTAGATCATCCACCTGCTTAAACTTACTGTTGTTGCAAATGTCTCTCCTTACATTGGTTGGAACATTTGAAGAGAAATAAATATAAGTTTTCTGCTTGCTGACTTTATGCCCCGATATGTCACCAAATTTCTGTAAGCACTGTAGAACCTCTTTCATTTGGTTATTAGAAGCCTCAGCAAACAAGACAAGATCATCTGCAAACATCATATGCGATATTAAGGGTCCTTTCTTACCAGCTCTCATTCCCCACCATTTTTTCTCCCTCACTCTATCCTGAATAATATGTGTGAGTTTTTCCATTCCAAGCACAAAGAGATATGGTGATAGACGATCCCCTTGTCGGAGTCCTCTTGTGGGATAAACTTGCTCCAGTTTCTCGCCATGCCAAAGGATCTTAGTGGAATTGCTATATACACATCCCATAATTCGCTCTACCAGTTCCGCTGGACAACTGAGTTCCTGTAAGACTCTTGCTAAAAATTGCCAACTCATTCTATCATACGCCTTTTCAAGATCCACTTTAATAGCCATGTATCCTTTCTTGCCCTTCTTCCGTCTCATTGAATGTATAAGTTCATTCACTATGATGATGTTATCATGGATATTTCTTCCAGGAACAAAGCTGACTTGATACGGAGACACAAGAGTGCTCATAATACTCTTCATTCTGTGAACCATGATTTTTGATACACATTTATACACTACATTACAGAGTGAAATAGGTCTCAGGTGCTTCACACTTTCTAGCCGATCAACCTTGGGGATAAGAGTTATGAGTGTCGTATTAACCTCCTTAAGCTTATCCCTGCTTTTCCACATTTCCTTAACTGACCTGCAGACTGTCTTCCCCACTATATCCCAATTCTTTTGAAAAAAGACAGCTGGAAATCCATCCTCTCCAAGTGCTTTAAGGCTTCCTATCGAGAACATTGCCTTCCTTATTTCTTCATCAGAGATCTCATCACATATTCTTTCCCACTCTTCCCTGGTAATACCTGGCCACTTATGCTTCGTATGAATCCAAGGTCTCTCTACAATGTCTTCTGAAAGGAGAGTACTGAAAAACTTATTTATTATTTTGCCCACCTCTACCTTACCTTCCACCCATTGATTATTGTCATCCTTCAGAGTAGAGAATCTATTCTTCCTTCTTCTTATAGTTGTTTTTGTGTGGTAGAAAGATGTATTTCGGTCCCCATCTGTCATCCATTTAGTTCTGGCCTTTTGAAACCAAAGGATTTCCTCCCTTGCAAGGATTCGATTAAGCTCCTCCTGTAGCTCCTTTTCCAGTTTCTCCAAATAGTTCGATGGTCTTTTCTGGGTAGCTTTCTGAATACCTTTTATTCTTTGTAATAGCTCCTTCTTCTATTTAGCAATATGTCCAAATGAATTGATGTTCCAGTCTTTCAGATGACTTACCAAGTCAATAAGCTCATGTTAAGTCTGTCCCAAACCATTTCCTTTTCAACATATCTTTAAAATCACAATGGGTGAGCCAGGCAGCCTCAAATCTGAATGGTCTTGCATCTTTATTACCGTGCACAGCCGTTAGATGAATAAAGAGCGGGTGGTGATCTGATTGAATACATGGTCCCACTCTTACTATTGCTTCACTAAACTGATTTCTCCATTCCTTGTTACTTAATGCCCTGTCCAGTCTCTTGTAAAGCCTTGTAGCATGATTAGTCCAAGGCCCTCTCCATGTGAATTTGGGACCCTCTGATTCCAAATCTATCAAGTTACAATTATTTATATTCTCCTGAAAACGTTGGCATCTTTTACCATTATTCGGAGTGCCCCCTCTTTGTTCATCCAGACCCTTAATATCATTGAAGTCACCTGCCAGCAGCCACGGTTGACTAGTAATGGAGATTCCTTCTAATTCTTCCCATAACTCCTTCCTTTCATGCACCCGGGGACTTGCATATATTGCCGTGAAAAGTCATTTCTTTTGTCCCAACCCACTAACTTCACAATGAACAAACTGATAATCCATCTTCAAAACTTTTAAGTTAATAAAGTCCTCATCCCAAAGGATCCATATGCCCCCAGACCATCCTCTTGCTTCTTCTAGTATTTGATGTTTAAAACCCCAACGTTTAATGACACTCTATGCCTTCTCTCCACTACATCTAGTTTCAACCAACACTACTATTTTTGGTTTATAACCTCTTTTGAATTCCTTAAGAGTCTGCCCGAATTCCTTTCCGGACGCTCCTCTTACATTCCAAACCAAAATCATTATAGACTGTTAGGGAAGGAATGACACGTACCCAATAAACACTATTCCTCATGCATCCCCACTTGAGGTCCTCCACGTTCGACTATTGGGCCTTGCCATCCTTTTGCTGGACTTTATAACCACTGCTCACATTGTCGTTGTGAATCAGGTGGGCGGCCTTCTTCTTGGTCCATTGTGTTCGGGACATGATCTGGGAGGGTGTCCAAGAAGCTATCCACTATAGTATCCTCAACTTGCATCTCCACATCGTCATTTAGTCCATTTTCACTTTGTCTCAGGCAGCCCAGTTGCACATCTACTTCTTTCCCCTCTTGGACCACTTTCCTTATCTCAAGTGACATGCCCTTCCTTTCTCTTAAGCCCAAACTCTCATTATTCTTCAAGCCCATTTCTTGAGTCCGTGAAACAAACCTACTTTTGGTCTTGTCCACATTCATCCAAGCCTCTGCATCTTGGCCTAGAATGTGTTGCTTTTCAGAAGGTATAGTTGTCTCCGTTTTAGTTCCATCAACTTTGTCTCTCTCCATATCTCTCATCAATTCATCCTGTCCTTCCTGTGCCTGTAGCAAAGTCTCCTTATTATGCCTAGTATCTCCTTGAGCCGCACGACCTCTTGAACTTTCTGCAAGATGTCCCCTTGTATCGCCGGCGCACTGTGTACTTTCTTCCAGTCTTTCCCTAGCTGTCCCATCCTCTGATTCAAGGATTGCAAATTGGGAAGACTCTCCGATGTGTTGAGTAGCTCTGACACCTTGTTTCTTATTTTCTGTGCCCTTGCCTTCCCTGTTTACCGGCCGGCGGCCTCGTCTTGGATTCTGAGCAATCATCCATTCTCCGAATTTGTTTACTGGAGTTCTTTCCTTGCCATACGCATCCATTCTTCCTTCACAGTCCTTCTGCATTGTACATTTAAGATCAGGTCGATTTCCTTCATTATTCTTCTTCACTTGGCAATGATCCTTATTGTGGCAAAATCTTCCACACTGAAAGCATATAAGTTGTAGTCCTTCATATTCAATTTTCAGATGGTTCCCATCAACCGAATAAGAAGGCAACAATGGCGTATTCAAATCTACTTCCACGCACATTCTTGCATACATCGTACGGGCTTTTGTTAAGGTCATATCATCTACTCATATCGCTTTGCCTATCTTATTTCCCAGGCTGTAAAAGAATTTTTTATCATAATAGTCCCCTGGCAAACCTGGTAGTCTTACCCAGATGGCCACTCTTTGAATATTCTCATTCCAGGGGTTGAAGTTACGCTTCCATGTCTGCACCGTTAGATAGATATTTTGTACCAACCACAGTCCCCCTTCCAGAGCAAAATAATAATCATCCATATTCTGAAATGTTGCAATCATATACCCATTACCAAAGACAGATAGTTCCACAGATCCGGATTTACCCCACATTCCTTGAACTTTCCTTTTTAATTGCATGTAGCCCACGGATCCTCCCAGTAATTTAACAATTAAGGATTTTTGCCAATATCATTCTAGTCTCTGTTTTTCTTCTTCTATGAAATTGATATTTGGTCCACTCTCTCCATCTGTAATTGTCACTCCTTTGGTTACTTCTTCTGTATCAGTAAATAACAAACTACCATCCCACACATCTGCCTCAGTCTCTATATTTGTTGATTCTGGACTGAGTATATCCTTAAAAGACTGTCTCTGTTTCTGCACAGGAGGAGTTTCGCTGTGTTCTTCATTCGTCCACTCTTCTTCCCTAGGTTGGAGAGAAATATCCCCTGTAAAATCCCCCTGTGTACGTTGTTGTTTCCCTCGACTAGCCTCTGCTTCCTTTTGTACTCCCTCCTTCAAGAATTTCGAGTTTCCTCTTATCTCTTCTAAGCTCGAAAAATGAGCTAGATATCCAGTCCCAGCCTCCCGCTCATCCATGGGACGATCCGGGGGCTGTTTCTGGAGATTCTCAGACGTGTGCATGGCTTCTTTGTTCGCAGCTTCGAGTTTTTGTGGGCGCTTTTCTTTTCGAACACGAGACCATGTAGTGTGAACCTATTTGATGCAGAGAGTTTCTGAAGAAATAATCGCGCAAAATGAACTGAAGTGGATTAATTTTACTAATCTATTTAGTAGTCTTTTTTTTTTATTTAGTTGGCTAACGAGTGTTGTCAATTATTAGGTTTATGTCCGACCAAAAATATTATTATGTTTATGCCCTTTTAAATTATAAAAATAAATAAATGCTTTAAATTTTTAAGAAAAATTTAACTGGCATGTCCTTATAGTTTGTTTGAATGTAGAATTAGGTCTTTCTAATTTTTTTTTTGTTTAAATTGATCTCTTACCGTTGATCTAAATGCCTATACTTATGTGGGAAAACGGTTAATTTTAATTTATAAAATTTCATGGAATCTACTTTGCTCCTTTTCACCCTGTTTTAGTATCTATACATTTTTATAAATAAAATTTCATAAAAAGATAAATTAAATTAATAGATCAAATTATAAGGATCTAATTGCTGGCCAAAAAAGATTAAACAGAATAAATTACAGAAATTTGATTCAAATTGAGATAAGTTATAAAAACTTAAGAATTAATTTTCCCATTTTTTTAATCATAATGGATATGTTTCTCGGATACAACATTTGAGTTGATTAAGTTACTCATGTATAATAAAATGTTTAACTTATAATAAATTTTATCTTTTATATTAATATTAATATGTATAAGATTTAAAAAATCGGACATTATATTAAATTAGTCAAGATAATAATTCAAAGACTAATAGGTCAGATCGAGATTAACTCAGAGTTAGATTAATAATAATTAAAATAATATAATTTAATTTAAATTTAATAACATATTTATATATTTGAATATAAAAATAATATTTAATCCAATTTAGCATAAATAAACTCTTAAATGGATAATATACTTATATTGAGTGTGTAAGTATACAAAATCTGCTCCTTCTACGCGTTGTGACGCATCACTTGACTCTTCCTTTTTATGTTTTTCGTTTTCTCTTCCTTATTGTCTCTTATTTTTCTCCCTATGCACATTACCCCTTAATATCCATTGGTTTTTGAAATTATATAGACTATTTTATTACTTTTCTTCACAAATGACTCTCATCCTCTTCTCTTCTGATTGATTCCCGCACCCCTTCATCTCTTGGTCTTCAGCGTCCCTGTTCCCCTTTTTCGCTTTCTCTTTTCCCATCTTCTTCTTCTTCAATCCTCCTGTCATCTCATTTTAACTTTCAAGTTTCAACTGCATTTCCACTGCTATTTTTCTCCAAACTAGAAGCTTTGGCTAGCCGTTCACTTACTCTCAAAGATCTGCCTTTCAGTGCGTCTCTTGTCCTTTCCATCTGGAAGTGGCGTTACATTGATCCAGCTAACGAGCACTGGTTCAGGGAAGCGGCATCTTTTTCTTCTTCTTCCTCTCTGTGGGTTACGCGGGTTACTAAAAAAAAACGTAACCCGTGAACCCGCCCACCCAGCGGGTTTTCCGGGTTAAATCCGGGTTGCAGTGGGTTACCCGGTTCTTCCCGAGTCACGATTCAGCCTTAACCCAGACCGAACAAAGGTCGCCGGTCCGGGTTTTTGAACCTTGTTTATATATATATATATGCTTAAAGTGACAATATGTTTTTTCAAGTTTTAACAAATAAACTAATTTACTTATTAATTTTGAAAATAGAGAACAAATAAATTTAATAATTTATTTTTGGGACAGAATAAATTTAATAATTTAAGAATCAATGTGTTAGTTTTCTTCTTTATGAAAAAAAGTGGTAATTTTCTTAATATTTATTTATTTATTTATTATGAATACTTGGGATAACGACGTCCCTAGAATATAAAAAGCGAGATGTAAAAAATGATATAGTTAGTTTTCCTACGAATTGAGTTGTAAAAAATAAAAATCTGGTTATAAAAAAAAGGACTAAGATAAAAATTTTATTGAAACCTTGGCAAAAAGACTTTTCTAATTGCAATAATAATTTTTTCTTTTCTTCCATCCCTTCTCCCGTAGCCAAGGTCATGCAATGCCAAACGATGTTGTATTAAAGTACTTTTTTAATTCTGTAAGTATTTTGGAAAAGTTATGAAAACTTTCAATAAATTGTGAAACAATATTCCGGCAAAACCAAAAAAAAATCATGAACCAATATAATACACAATCTTTCAAAATAAATAAATACGACTTTATTCTTTTTTTAAATATTAATGGTAAGTCAATATTCGGTTAAAAAATTAAGTCTCTCAATCCATATTAATAGTTGACTTAACGTTAATGGTAAAAAAAGGAGTAGCATTGTACCACTTTCAAAATAGCATTATATATGACATTATTTCATATTTTTTTGCAGCCGGAAATCTTTTACTTATTCCTGCTAAGAGATCCTATATATTTGCAGAAACAGCCGCGCTCTCCATACAAGTGCCTGTTCCCGTCTTCTTTGTCGCTCTTTTTATCATTAGTTCTTTTCCGTATCTTGGAAGTAAATTTTGGTGGCTGACAATGTGAGATATTTATTATATTATATAACCTATTTAGATATTAATTAGAATAATTAATAAATATTTCTGAGTGTGGCCCGTAGTCATTGGGCCCGGTCCAAGGTGGGTTAGAGACTCAGTTTATTTAAGGTTGATTTCCTGATGGTGGAAACACAACATTTCATTCAGTACTGCTTTCTGAGTCCAGAGCTAGACCTATTTTCTCAGCTCCCTCTTGAAGGTTCCCCACTGGTGACGGCTATTCACAAGTTGCCATCACTGTGCCTAATCACCAGCTGAAAGAACCTGTCGTTTATCTAACGGTGTTTCCTGATTGACAGGTATCTCTGATTTACTCCAGTTCTTCTCAGATCCAGATCAATAAAGTAATGGCAAGAGGTAATTTAAAGTTTCCGCTGCATCTTGTATTTATGTATGTAATAGTCTGGATTGATTATTATGCACTTGAGATGTTTAATTTTCCAACATGTGGCATCAGAGCCTGGTTTAAGATCACCTTGCCTTGCTTATTGATTTCCAATTGTCATGAATGACAATATGAGAAAGAATAAGGAATATATGGAAGCCTATAGGATCATAATTTATTATTTTTTATATAACCTTTTTTCTTTTCCTCTATTCTTCTGTTTGACTATCGCGGCGAGAGCAAGAGAGAAAGAAACCATCGTTGTGACGGCGACCACCAGCATCGACGACGGTTGCAAATTCACTAGTCCAGAGGAGTAGCCGTGGGGTGCCGTCGTTGGAGTCGCCAGAAAGAGAAACAGGACTGTAGCCGCTGAGATAACCGGAGAGGGAGCCAGAAAACTGCCAGAAACAGACCCAAGAATCGCCGAAAGCTGCAGGTCTAGCGGTCACCGTGATGGTGAGACCCACGCGTAAGCTCACCAGAAAAATAACAGCAGGAGCCGCCGTGAAAGTCGCCATACATGTCGCCAAAAAAAAAACTGGGTCAGAGTCGCAGTTGCAGTTGCCGTCATAAGCCATCGAAGATCGCTTGTCGCAGGTCGCCGGCGTCGCTGCAGCTGAGGAAACGAGTCGCGCGGCCTTGATGTTCCTGCACCTCGGGTCGTGAGTCGGGTTAGGTCAACCCGACTCACCGAGCAGATGACCCAAAATGGTGCGTTTCAGTCTACGCTGAAACGCACCGTTTCACTTATGCGTTTCTGGGCATCTATGTTTAAAAAAAAAAGGTGTGCTGGGCCAGATTGGTTTTGGGCCGATGTCCACCCAAAAAAAAAAAAAGGTTTCTGGGCTGCACACGTTTCTGGACACAATTTTGTTTTGTTTTGTGTGTGCTGGGCCTTAGACTATTGGGCGTCTGCTTTTGGGCCTCTGGAATTAAAAAAAAAAGGAGGTGCTTTATACTGTCTGGGCCGTACTGTTTTCGGCCTGTAGTATTTTTTTGTTGTTGAAATTTTGCAGACTGGGCCGTCGTTGCCTTTGGGCCTCCAAAATTTTTTTTTGAGACATGCGTTTTTTTTAGGCCTGAAATTTTGGTTTTTTTTTTTCTGAAAATTATTTTGGGCTATATTTTGGACTCTTGTGCATGGGCCATTTGGTTTTATTTTCAGAACAATATTTTTGGTCATTTTCTAGAACATTTTGATTACTATTACATGCACTATAAATGTTTAAATTAATTTCTCTACTATTCTAATATTTGGAAAAGGTGTTTACAGATTTTAATTTTTCTGTGTTATTTAATTGCCTATTTTGTAAATTAATTTCTCCTTTGGCAATTAAATTAACTTTTTAATTTTTGTAAAAAGTTTTTGAGTAGAAATTAATTTATTAAACATCTTTTGAGTGCATGAAATAGTGGAAGAATTTAAATTAAGTTATTTAGTCACATTTGTTAATTAAATTAGTCACATTTGTTGATTAAATTAATTTGTTAAATACTCCATTAAGTTGTGCATATTTGGAACTATATGCACGTAAAGTGATATTTGTGATTAGCGTGCAATTTCTTGAGGAGTAGCCACAACATCCTTGTTTATTGATTTGTTGCATGCATTAATTAATCACATATGGATTTAAAATATCACTTGTAATTAAATGTATAGTTTTGATTTATCTTTGCCCACAGTTAGATATTTCATAATTGTACATTTAATTAGGGGAGAATTAATTGCTCCATCACGTTGTGCATATTTGGATTTTCAATGCACATAAATGATATCTGTGATTAGCATGTAATTCTTTGAGGAGTAGCCACAACATCCTTGTTTATTAAATTTGTTTGCATGCATTCATTAATCATATATGGATTTGAGATATCAATTGTAATTAAATGTGTAGCTATGATTTATTTTTGCCCACAGGTAGATATCTCATAATTGTACATTTAATTAGGGTGGGATAGAATGACCTTGTTATTTTCTAAGTAGCCCACAGGTGTGTAGCTATGCTAATGTCTTTGCCCACAGGTAGACATTGGTGATACGTATTTATATTGCTTGCGTGCTACATTTGAGATAAGCATGCATATATGGCACAGTGACTTGTGATTGCTTCAAATTTTTACTCGTGAGCTTATTTGTATATTTATCTATTTTTATTTTTGCAGATCCAATTGCTACTCCTAGGATTATGGCTGATCTAAGCAACAAAATAATCTTAGATGGCAGCATTAACTATGCTGACTGGAGAGATGATGTTTTGCTGCAGCTTGGTTTCTTGGACTTGGATTATGCCTTAAGGTATGAAAAATCTCTGAGACCTGATGATGCCTCCAATGATAGAGAGGCAAAGGAAAGGTATAATTTGTGGGAGCGGAGTAACCGCTCATCTCTTCTGTTTATGCAACAAGGATCACCAGAAGTATTAGGGGAGTAGTCCCTAAGTGCGATACAGCCAAATGGTACCTGGAAGCCTTAGATAAATAATTCAAGCTGACAGACAAGCAGATGGGTGGTGCCATCGTGTCTGATTTATGTGCTAAGAGGCTTACAGGTATTGGCTGTGTGAGGCAACATGTAATGGAGATGAGAGGTATGTTTTCATCGTGTGTTACTTTTGAATCTAACTTTTCTAGCGTAATGATGACACTTGGTGGATTGACACTGGTTCAATGATCCACATTTTGACTACCACGTAGGGCTTTCTGTCAAGCAGGCCTTCACATTCCAATGAGGAAACTGTCCTTTCAGGCAGTGGGAGAGGAGATCCTGTGAAAGCCGTTGGAACTTTTCGCATAACCTTTTCAAATAATCATGTTTTGGAACTTTATGATGTGTTTTATGTTCCCTCTTACAAAAGGAATTTGATTTCTATGTCAAAACTCATTCCATTTGATTATCATTTAGTTCTTTTTAAGAAACTCATGACTTTGAAAAGGGATTCTGTTTTTATTGCAAATTTAGTTATGATTGATGGCTTATTTAAAATTATTTCTGACTCGCCTCAATCTTTTACTGTTTCGCGTGGTACTAAGAGAAGTGTCATCGATGAGAATTCTTATAGCCTGTGGCATAGGAGATTAGGACATATCTCCGTTGACAGAGTCAAAAGGTTAAACAAAGAAGGAATGCTTCCATCTTTGAACCATTCGGAGTTTGATTCTTGTGTGGACTGCATTAGGGGTAAGCAGACCAATAAGTCACATAAAGGGGCTAAGAGAAGTTCTGAATTGCTAGAAATTATACACACGGATATTTGTTGCCCTGATTTGACTGCACATGGTCAAAAGTACTTTATCACATTTATTGATGATTACTCACGATACATGTATGTCTATATGCTTTATAATAAAAGTGAGGCACTAGATGTTTTCAAAGAATATAAAGCAGAAGTAGAAAAACAGATTGGGAAACCAATCAAGATCGTGAGATCAGACCGTGGTGGTGAGTACTATGGCAGATACACTAGTGAAGGACAAGAGCCATGTCCATTTGCTAATTTTCTTCGAGAGCAAGGTATAGTAGCCCAATATACTATGACTGGATCACCTGACATGAATGGTGTAGCTGAAAGAATAAATATGACCTTGCTGGATATGGTTAGGAGCATGATGAGTAGCTCCAAACTACCATCTTCTTTGTGGAAGGAAGCACTCAAGACAACTACATACATATTAAACAGGGTTCCAACAAAGGCAGTGTCCAAGACACCCTTTGAAATCTGGAAATGATGGAAACCCAGTTTAAACCATTTCAAGGTTTAAACCATTTCAAGGTTTATGTATGTAATAGTCTGGATTGATTATTATGCACTTGAGATGTTTAATTTTCCAACAGACAATATTCAAACCCCCATATGCTCAATTTTCAGGTTTCTGGAGTTGAATTACCGAAGAGAAATGGATTTTGGATAGAAAATCGTGTTGGGTTTGGTTTGAGAATGAATCATTGTTGTGATATTGATATATATGAACGGTGGGGTTCTAGATTTAGATTCTCTGCCTCCAAATGTCATTGAATGCCGATGCCTATTGCTATTGGCATTCGATTCGTTTAGCTTTAACCTTGCATCCCAAGCTTTCTCTGACTGTTTCGATAATCAGCGTTGGCTTTGACCCCCAGCGTTATCGAGTTACAACGAAAATCTAACAAAAAACCAAATCATTGGCTTTTTTATTTAGTAGTTGGATGGAATGAATCCAGATGCTCGAGGAAGATTTTGTAGGGAAAGATCATACTGGCGGCTATATTCGAGTACTTGATATACTACGAAACTGGATTTCTTTTTTGTTTTATTTACGGTTTTTCTGTCTTCTGTTATATTCTGAGTCTGGTGGTGCTGCATAATGATTGATTATGAATGGATTGGATGGTATGATGCGTTGATGATATTGTGTGTGGGACTTTATAGCCTTTTAGTTTAAAGATGAACACACTGAGCAATCTGAACAAGAGAGAAGACTCATTACTGAATCTCACATTGTTGACCATTTGGGATTCTTATTTTATCAATAAAGAATCTGAGTGACAACCACAGAGTAAATACTACATAATGGTAAAAACCACCGACCTCGTTGGAGCCAGAACCTCGTCTATTCTAATTTTACCCTTCAGGCAAATTCTACCTGTGATCAAGTCTCCTGGTTCTGGTAAGTATAGATACTGCAGTACAACATCTCATATCCGTTGTTCTGGATTGGGTCAACTAAATGGAGCTTGAAATGCTCCTTATGATTTTGGATTTATATCTACTTTGGGACTTGCCTTCTTGGCATTCAGTACACCAATGTAGATAATGTTTGGTGGGGAAGCTTCAAAGATCTTAATGTCTAAGTGTGATCCTCTCTCTATGGACATAGATGCTGAATACAAACAGATTTTCACCCGTATAAGCAAAGAAAGTGACTCTGGAAATGCACATAGTCCCGTTATAGAATTTCAGAGGGATTATAATTAAGGTTAAAAGGGACCAAAAATGATGACACCTCAATATAATTGACATTGCGTATTGCTGATTCAAATGGTGAGGAGCATATGCTCTTTTCTATATTTATATTTAATTAGAGATCTTAAGACATTGTTGTTTTTATTGATTCCAGGTCGTGTAAGGAATATAAATTTTCTCTTTTACCTTGATTCGGATACTGCACTCTCCGTTGCCTCAGAGATGGTGGAACAAGTAGAGTTGAAGGATCATGAAGTTGTGTTCATAGCTGAGATTATTGATGACTTGATAATGAGACTTATGCCTGGGAGGAAGCCCTGTTCTGATCCGATGATACTTATAAGGGATGGACAAATTGTAACAAGATGGAATGGGATTCTATCTCAGATAGTGTTCCCTCTGGATGGAGTACTGAACAAAAGGCTTTGTGGGACAATGCTGATAATGCCCATTTTCAGACTCCTGCTTCTCTTGGTTCGGCTAACTTAGAAGAACAGCATTCACTAGGATATCTGCACAGCTTCCGAGATAGCTGTGGAAGATACATATTTTGAGCAAAGTGATCAATAAATCCAGAGAGAGCTCAGAGTCAGCAACTCCATAGTGTTTAATATTTTGAGCTTGACAAGTAACTTTCTCTTCTATCCTTAGCAGAAAAAAGATACTAATATACTCCCTCCTCCTCTTCCGGTCTTAATTATAAGAGTTAGTTAATTTTTTTTAATTATATTAAAGAAGTATGATAAATCAATTAATTATGACAAAATCTAACTTCTCAAGATGAATTCATATCATGTACTTATTAATCTACCTAAATTAGTCAATCAGCTATATTATCCCATTCCCATTTTGGGCGGAATAGATCCACTGATTCTTTGATTCCAATGAGAGAAAACAGAGGCAGCAAGAAAACTAAAAGATTCCATCTAGCTGAAGTAGGACGAAGCGGGTATTCTACTCAAACACTGGTTGGAAAGGTTTGAGTAGAGGTGTTTGGGGAGGCATCCTAACTCTTGGGTGCCTAGGTTTACGCCTGAGGGTAATAGACGGCTCGCCCTGCTCGACATTAGTATCGCCTAGGAGGAAGGGAGATTTCGCCCTGCCGTTAGATCGTAGGTGAGTCCGATCCCTTTCTAAAAAATTTCTTAACAAAAAAAAATCTCCGTAATTATCTTCCTTTCTGGAAACAAAATATATAAATATCAATTAATAATGTGCAGATCCATTGTGCCCCCATGGTCTGAAGAATTAGGTACACGTTTAATTAATTCAACTTGAAGTACTTATAATCAGATATTTAATTGAACCATCAGATTTACGAGTTTGTTGTTCTGTGTTGCCTCAAGACATCAGATTTATGAGTCTGTGGGTCAGTGTTTCCAGTGACATCGGACTCCATCCTCCATTACAGGAAAGATAAGGTAACAATTGTTTTTGTAAAAATAAAATTTAAGATTAAGATATATATCTAAATTTACGTAATATTTAAAATATATTTATAAATCACTTATTAATAAAATAGTAACATCTATAATAAGATTTAATTTTATAATCGTATAAATTATGGGTTAACTTTATACTAATCAAATTAACATTTGTTGGCCATATATATATTGTATCAATTTTAAACTCTCAAAATGATTTTGTATGACAGTTGAGTACAGGCTGTTCTTTTTTGGATGAAATCCAAGTGAAGTAGGGAACAATATCTTGTTAACTTACAATGTGTTTCTGATTCCGTTTACCATGCTCTATTTTACCTTAAAATAATGTCAATTATTAAGTTGTCAGCATTTTGAGTCTTTACAAAACGCTGCCCAGTCCCATATTTATAAGCACGAGTATGCCCAAAAATTGATTATATATATCATTGCAATCTAATGTGAAATTAAGTATTGAAGTCTTTGTATCCGAGTCAAGAAAATGGAAATTGAAATCGGAGCCATGATAATTGTGTAATTGTGATTTATTTCCTCCCAAATATTGAATTATAGGCATCCACGGCAGATATTTATTTGGGTTTAGTTATAGGGCCTATTTGAAAAATAATAAAATTATGGTTTTAAAAGGGATTCTAGTCTAAATTTTTGTTTGGAGAAATTTTAAAACAAACAGCCATATTTGTCCAAACCATGATTTAAAAACATGGTTTCAGATAAGCTGGTCAGAGTAGCTTTTGGAGAGTAAAAGAGCTTATGAACTACTCAATTACTATTTTACTCTTATTTTTTTTATACCCTTTATCCTTTCTCCTCTCTCCTCTATCTTTTTCACTATCTCTCCTCTATTTTTTCCATTATCTCTCATCTTTCTTCTATCTTCTTCACCCTCTCTCCTCTCTTCTCTATTTTTTTACCCTCTCTCATCTCTCATCTCTCATACATACCCTTTTTAGTAATTTTCTAATTATAAAACCCATTTTTTTGGTAATAACTATCTAAACACTCATTTATCCAGAACCATTTTTTTTTCCATAAGCTATTCTCTAAAAACTTTTTTTATAAACTGTCCAAAAACCTATTTTTTTTGTATGCCCTTTTTTTAAAATCTTATCCAACCACACACGTCATATTAATAATGATGAAAGGGGTGGTATTGACGGTGAGAATGACTTGGCAGAACATTACAGTAGACGCTCATTTTCCTGTCAAGCTAATTTGAATTTTGTTTGTGGTTATCAGGACATTATTAGGATGAAGAAAGTGATAAGATGACCTAAACAATAGCAAACTAAGATTAGAGTGTTTATGCGACTGAAAAATAATATGGAGAAGTGTTAGATACACAATAAAAATAATATTAAAGTAATAGATGTTATTGTAATTAAAATAATATCATAACATGGTAAACGTTACTTTATCTCAATATAAAATTTGAAATAGTTTTATAACCATGGAGAGAGGTGAAGAGTTATATATTCATAAATTGGATTTTGAGATATGGCACATCAAGATCGGCCAATGAATAAATGCGGGATAAATTTTGGCAGATACCATCATCCATTTGTGGATTCTATAATATAAAGTCATTTGTTTGCCAGCGTTTTGAGATCAGTCTAATGTACGAGATCTGATTACTTTATCCCCCAGTTAAGTTTATGACTAGTGTAGAAAGACAAAATCGATTTTTTTTTAAATAAATTACGTTCTATTTTAGTAATTGGGTTAATCGGCGTAGAAAGCTTTTTTCTATCCCGACTGTTCTCGACAAGTGCAAACTTAATCTTTCTTCTTCCTTCTCTTCATCAGATGTTGCTGTTATCTTTCCCTCTCTTTCGTTCAAGACTTTCCACATCAGATATATCTATATCGTTTTCAAGACTGGTATAAGAAATCTTTTTTATCAGCTATAAAAAGCTATTTTCCTAATAGCGTGGGAGTGGCGTTTGAAATGGAGGAAGGAAAATAAGAAAGAAGAAAGAAGATGTGAAAAGATCCGAACCGTGTATTGTGAGTAGCAAGAGAGAAAGAAAAGGGGGAAACTAGGGAGGCAAGAGTGAGTGAATCTAACGATGTTATTTACGTGTATGGTTTGGTTAGAATGACATGTGAAGCTAGCATATCGGGGGAGTGATTAATATTGGAGTGATTGAAGCCAAACATATGATAAAAAAATATTATAAAATGACTTAATCACTCAAAAAATCTAAAATAATATAAATTTATTATCAATTATTTTATTAAAATTTATTATTATTAAATTTTTAGTTGTGATGAAGATTTTAAGATAATTAAATTTTTTGATTCGGACTTCACAATAATTCTCTAATATAATATGCATACGCATGGGATTGATTGCCACTTGGGAGACCCACACATAAGCATATATATATATATATATATATATATACACAATATATATAAATAAATAAAAGAACAAGAAGAGGAAGGTTCATGGAAAGAGGGGAAGCTAATAAGCTAGTGAGAGGCATAGAAGATGTCATGTTTGGCAGAATATTCCTTTCTCAGAGGCACCTTCCTAGAAACTTTCCTTCCTCCAATTAATTATTTGCCATCCATCCCCATATATATATATATATATATATATATCCATTAACTAGCATTATTTCACTGTTTGTAAATCATACAGTAGTTCGTTATAAATAGATATTTCACAAATTTTAATTTTATGGATTATGATAAGTCTTGAGGGCAGGTATAATGTTGTTTCTATGTAATAGGAATGTCACAATTTTAAATTCAAGAAACAATTTTTTAACTTGGGGAGAAGGTTAAGTATATTTATTTCTCCTTATACCTTATCTAGTAGGAGGAGGAGCTTACTGTATTGAGCTGCCGTTTATGGATTATGGGTGAGTAAGACAGCGAGAATGATGAATGGAGAGGTAGGGCCCATGGAGAATACGAATCTCCATTTGGACGAAGCTCATGGTATGAAAACGCTACCATTTGCATTTCTTCCAGAAGCCCTTGGAACAACGAACCTTTGACGTTTCTATTATAAACTCCCATCTTCCTTCCTTCCTCATCCATCCATCCATTCATTCCCCCCACACAACCTCCTCCTCCACCATCTTCTTCAATGGAGAGAAAAGACGCCGAGAAGAATCAACTTTCCTCGACGGACTCTGAATTCGAGGACTTGCTTCCACTTATGGCGGAGAAGCTGGACGTGGAGGCCTTTGTTTCAGAACTGTGCGCAGGCTTCAAGCTTCTATCGGACCCAGAAATGGGTCTGATCACAGGCGAGAGTCTGAGGAGGAACTCTGCACTTCTGGGCATGGAAGGGATGAACAGAGCAGAAGCAGAGGAGATGATCGGGCAAGGAGATCTCGACGGCGACGGCAAGCTTAATCAGACTGAGTTTTGTATTCTCATGGTCCGGCTTAGCCCTGGCATGATGCAAGATGCTGAAGCTTGGCTTCACAAAGCACATCAACAGGAACTCTCCAAGTCTGAATCTTAGACAACTTCTTCTCCTTCTTTTTTCTCCTTTCTCCATCAACTGTAACTCTTGTAATATCGTGAATGATCAATATCAAACAGTCCTCTGTTTTAATACAACCTTATTTCTCTCTGTTTTTTCTCATTGGGTGATCATGATTTTGATTTTTCTTGAAATAATTCCTTCCAAACAACTCTTTACTAATGACTAATTTATATTCACAAAATTGTCATATTGAATAGGGGAGGCTTTTCTAAATGGATTTTCCTATACAGAGGGTTCCAGTTTTATTTAACGCTGATGAATAGCAAGCATAATTTTACACAGTCCATTATTGATTTTTATAAAAATACTTTTCTAAATAGTCTAATTCATTATCTTCAGTAAACTAATTAAGAGGGTATCCATTATTAAAATTATAAAATGAATCATTTAAGTTAAAATAAATTATAGATTATAACGCTATATATTTTTCTATAAAAATCCATTTGAAGTGAAGAAACTTCACGGAACCTTTATTTTCAAGGATTTAGTTATTAAAATAAATAGTTATATTTATTTAAAAGAGATTTTAGATTAAATTATGATTTAAAATTAAGGTTTTAGATAAGCTGAAACTAGCTTCTAGAATAGTAAAAGAGTTTATGAACTACCTAATTATTATTTTACCCTTACTTTTTTATATATACTCTCTCATATCTTTTCTCTTTTTTCTATTATCTCTCTTCTCTCTTCTCTCATCTCTCCTATCTTATTTACACCCTCTTTGCTCTCTCCTCTCCACTCTCTCTCTCTTCTCTTATTTTTAATAAAATTATATTATTTCTAGTAATTTACCAATTACATACCAGAGCAAAATACAGATATCAAGTTGAATTATCGGTAAACTTGTATTATTATTCTTTTTAAAAAAATCATTTTTTTATGTGAAAATCCATAAAAAAATATTTTAAAATTTTATTAACTAAAACAAATTGTATATTTTCATACACTATTACGAAAGATTTCATACACAGAAAAAAAGTATTATTTGAATTCAAGTTATGACTAATAAAAATTTTCAATAATAAGGACTTTCAACCAATTTCTACCTCTCTTTTTTCCTCCCCAATTTTTGGAAGAAGCATACCTATAGTCGGGTAAAACACGTTATATCTTTCCGTTTGCCAATTCTCTCTTATATCTAATCTCATTGGTCTTTTGACAAACCTGAACTAGTTCAAGTGCTTGTTTAGTTTTACATCGAAAACTCTTAGTTTTTGTAGTTGGGATTGCGTACTTGGTTTCACGTTGGAAACTCATAGTTTGCTAGTTTCCAACGTGGAGTTCCAACAAGTGAAAAGGACAAAATGTTCAAGAAGGACAACTATAGTTTTTCCATCTAATAATGTGCAAGCTACTTAGGACCTTCAATATAAGCCCCTATTCCAACAGTTCATGGTGCAGCTACTCCTATAATACGATGTCTGCTATATAATTTTTACATGAGGTAACCAAATGAAATGATTCAGAATCACCAAGTTGGGTTCTCTTTGCAGCTAAAGCCATGTTAAGCTGTTGCATGAATTTGATCAGGAGTTTCCTTTAGAAATAAGAAGACTGATAATGAAGCACGTTTAAATGTGCCAAAACTCTAGCTGCCAGAGATCTCACACGCTCATTTCCTCTCTGAGGTAAATCAACTAGAGGCATATGAGCTGAGGCTGCATACAACTGTTTGAACTCAATTAACCGAAAAATCCTCTCCAAAGCATGCAGAGACTTCTCCTGTAATCCAAGAGATGAAGAATTAAGACATTTTATTACCAGTGGTATGGGATTTGCTTCTGCAAGCACTTTGCTACCACTTTGAAGTCTCTCTCCTTCAAGTAATGTCAATAATGCATCTAAAGAAGCCTCAGAAGCTTCTGGATCAGATTCCCCAAGTGTCCTCACTAATGGCCTCACTGCATCAGCTTCAACAAGGCAAAATGATGACTTCACACTGCATATTCCTCAATGAACCAAGCAGCTAATTTGTGTTGGAGCTGAGAAACAACACCAATGGCCCTTCTTCGGCTTCGATACCGGCCAGCTCAGACTAAGTGAACTCTTTGAAAACTGAGCTAGAGATGATGCAGCTTGTTGTTTTGTTGACGAGGTTCCAGATCCAAGTAACTGAACTAGAACAGATATAACACCAGTTTCTGCAGCATTCTTTTACCATTCTGGGTTTGTTGAAATAGTGAAATGACTCAAGACTCCAATGGCATTCTCTATTAACTTGCTCTTTTTGCAATCTATTATTATGTCCTGACAATCTTGGAGATGATTATTTATTATAGGAAGTGCTCTGGCATCAAGAAGCCACTGCGTGAGCAGGTGAACTTTTGGGAGACAACGTATTATGCAAAGAGCAGAAGACAAATAGTACCTTAGCATCATCACTATCCTTGGCCAGCATGTTAAGGATGGCTGCGCTAGAGAGCGGGTTCTTACATCGTGGTTTTTCGCGCCAAGAATCAGGATAAGAACTGGTATGTAATTCTCCACAATCAGCCATTCCCTGTGCATATCACTTGGTTCACACAAATCCTGTAGAGTTCCCAGACAATGTTGAACTTCATCGTCATCATCATCTTGGGAATGGAGTTTTCCTTTCAGCAAACCATTTTCTATGGCACTTCTCTCAAATGTCTTCGCTGATGAAGTTTCAACATGGTCCTCCATAACTTGCTTGGTTATGGGGCAATAAAATGATTGGAGAGGCTTCAATGTTTCAGAATCATTCACTGATTTGTTTTGTCTGTTGGACTCTAATGAGAAGCTCATATTGAAAACTGTTATCGAAAAAAAAAAAAGAAGAAGCCAAGTTGAAAAATGAGCAGTGTGAATTGAGGATTATTCAAAAAGATACTCCTCTTATTCTAAATATAGAACCTATTTAACTAATTCGATTAGATTAAAAAAATTAGTTTAAATGAGTTATTATAATATATATTTTTTTAAATCACCTTAATCATCTTCCTTAACTCTATCATTGTTTCTCTTACTTAATTATTTTTTTTAGAAAATATCAATAGAGATCATTTAGAAAAGAGTTAATAAATTTAAAAAATAGGTCTTATATTTAGAATTAATAGCAACTCTCTAATTATATCATATATTTAGGATAGGATGATATCAAATACCCATCAAATTAACAAGTTGAGTTGACTTTTCTGTGGACTTTTCTGAATGCCAAAATAATGTCTAAGTTCAAGTTATTGAAGCTAAATGGGATATCAATAAAGCTTTCTTGCCAGTGTATAAGGCTCATAGCTGCAAATCTGGGTAACTCCATTGATATGCTCGGGGTAAACAAACAAGACAAGACAAGACACAAAGTCAGCAAATATCCAAGAAGGGAGAGAGAAGAAGAGAAATCTGAAGAGAGTTGAGGACTTTTGGCATGCAAGTTTCAGAATCCTTTTGAGCAATGGAATTTGCCGGAGAAATTAAGGTTGCTGAGCAGAAACTTGCTCGAGTTGTCGGATGGAGCAAAGGGGCCTTATGAAATCATTTTAAGCTTAAAGAGCAGAAACAGAGAAGGGCCATATAGATGTCCTTTTTTGGGGAGGGGACCACCAAGGGCCATAAGTACGTTTACTTCCTTACACGCGTCAGAACAAAAGTAATTATTTAAACCAAATAACAAGGGCAAAAAAAAAGGTCATCAACTTATCATACTAAAACATAAGTCATTTCAGTTTAGTCATTGTCACGAACAGGAACTTGTGATCATACTTAGCGTAAAACAAGTAGGATTAGGACAGACATAAAAGGAGTATTGGAGGAAGTAGAAGCAAGTTGTTGGTAAGCAATTTTGAAATCAAAACCAGAGTATGAGAATTAGAAATTAATGATTGAAAATAATAACTAAACAAAAAAGGGTATTTGTTTCCAATGGAGACAGATCAAACTTTGTAGTTAGTTGCGTGTTCATTAGGATTTTCCAACCTCAACAAAAGACTAACTTCCATCTTTTCAAAGTGAAGTGTACCAATTGTGGATTTGGATGTTTTGGAATATCCATAGCGTTTTTTTTTGGGGGGGGGGGGAATATCTGTAGCATTACTAAGCACCACTGATTTCATTCTTTTGCATATTTTCTAAAGATATGCATCCGATTTTTTCAGAAAGAAATCCAAGAGCAGAGTTTGATGGGTCAACAAAAAGAAAGAATTTTGGGTCGGAAAACAAGGGCATTTCTTTCACAAGAGAAGTTTTATAAGTATATCTATATTAAAACGACACTCCTGAACAAGCAATCCGTTGTAGTATAGTTGGTTAGGATACTCGGCAACGGAATTTCTCTTTTCATTTTTATTGATTTGGCAACAAAACTTTTCTGTTGTTAATCAGGCTGAGGAGCCCCTAGAGAAAACGAAAATTTAACGATTCCATTGAGTTTGGCTTAGTATTAGACGGTAGCTATGGTGGTTTGTGGCTTCGTCTGAAGAAGAAACTGAGAAGAAAAGTTGGAGCCACCAAGTGTGGTAAGCCATACGAGGTTACTTAGAAATATGAAAGCGACCAAATAATTGTGAATTTGGTGTCATGTGACTTGTTAACGGGACTGATAATACATGGGGTCATAAAAGTAGAAATGAGAAGAAAAGTTTGAGGCGAAGAAGGAAGCAACGAAGGCATGGATTAAGAACAGAGACGTATATTGTTTTGTTGGCGTAGAGAGAGAGGAAAGTGGAAGAGCAAGAACTGAACACTGCGGATTTATTACAAGATCTCATCATCAAATCTTCATTTTTGGTCTACTCAAAAGACGGAACAGATATACTGTACTGTCGTGCTTGTACAACAAAACCACAAGGGAGGAGCGGTTTGACATGGGTTGTGGAATTAAAGTGGCACTTGACAAACATATATTCTAGTAATCGGGTCGCTTTCACTTTGTCCCCCCATTCGTCTTGTCCTCCTAGAATGTTTCCCCCCATAAACCTCTTCGCTTTACTTTTTCACAATTTGATAAATAATATATAAATATATTTATAAATATTTTTTAAATCTAGAGATATATTTTAATTTTAATAAGTTACTATGATCTAACTCACCTAAATTTTTATTATACATTAAATATCTTCCGATATTTTTTATAAATAATTATTTAAATTACGTAGATTAGATTGTCGAATAAAATTTGTTAAAAGGAATAAATATGTTAGAAATATAATTAATTTTTTAAATATATTTTTATTTATGAGAAAGATGGGTGTATGAGAGAATGAGTATGAAAAAGATACGAGAGAAAATGGGGAAAAAACATATAGTTAATTAGAAATAAAAATAAAAAAAATAAATATAAATTATTATTTATATATATAATTATTATGGGAGGCTAAAGGATATCATGAATTAATTAAGTGATTATTTGAGTAATTAAAGGTTTCAAATAGAGAGGGAAATATGGCCTAGTGTTTGCAGGAACGATGAAATTATTATGTTTGTCTTTGGAAGGACAAAAAAGGTGGATAATGGAGGAATGGCATGATTGCAGTGAACACGTAATTGATCATTTTTTTAAGATTAAAACTTTCACAAAGTGTAATAATGTATCCAAATTCCTAGACAAAATGATTCGCATTATTATTGACTGTGTGTACCTCCTCTTGTTGCCTAACATCTCCAGAAAATACACTTCTTTACCCTTCCACCAATGCGTCTTCTTTACACTTCCATTTCAATCATCTATCTACACTTGTCTCAAATTTGCTTCCTTCTTTCAAATCACATCACTCCGAAAATACACATCTATCTCACTCTCCCAAATTTAAGTATTCCCATTTTAATCATTATTATAAGTTAATTTTAACCCATTCTCAAATACTAAGTAATAGTAATTAAATTATTAAATATGTGTTAGCTTCGTATAATAGATTGGAATTGGGAGAGAAGCTAGTACGAATAGAGTGATAATTTGAAGAGTAAGCTAGAATCTAGCAAAGTTGCTGAAGATGATTTGGTGGGAGCTAAGAGCCCAAGCACACTCCACGATTGCTTTCTTTCACAATCAAAATAAATAATCTCTTATCAAACTTAATCCGAGTGATAAGCAGCTCAATATTATTTAAGTCAGATTTTGAGTTTGAGTTTTGACGCATGTAAAAAATTTCCATTGAAAGACTCACCCACCATAGCCAGGTGCGCGATGCGAGTCGGATCAGGATGTAGTCAGGGTAAAATTTCGGTAAACCGAGTGGGCAACAAAAATAAATAAATAAATAAATAA
Source organism: Leucaena leucocephala (assembly GCA_037074615.1). Lineage (NCBI taxonomy): Eukaryota > Viridiplantae > Streptophyta > Magnoliopsida > Fabales > Fabaceae > Leucaena > Leucaena leucocephala. The sequence goes on from CM073552.1 coordinate 969,466, forward strand.
TCTCTCACCCATACGTGGGTTCAACAGATAAAAAAGTGAGACATGCGATTATTTAGAACATATTTAAACTTTAGATAATACTATATTTTATTATGATTCTAGTCACGGTATTTGGGGAAGTATCTTAGCTCTTGGATATATAGGTTTACGCCTGAGAGTAATAGATAGATCGTCCTGCCTGATATTACTATCGCCTAAGAGAAAGAAAAATTTTGTCCTACTCTTAAATTATGGGTGAACTCAACCCCTATCTAAAAATTAATTTATCAAAACAAAAAAGAAATAAATAGTCTCTCTGTACGTGTGTGTGATCAAGTGCTACACATTGAACTTAGGGATTCCATTCTCATTCATATCAGCCCTTGATAGGTCCATTTAATATTTGACAAACACATACATGGCAAAAATATTTATATTTAATGGGCCATTTTAATTAAATTACATTCAAAACAGATCAATCCCCTCCTTCCAATTTTTCATGATACTGCAATGTTGGTTTAGAGCCACTTATTTTTCTTTCGTTAGATATTCATCTTTTCATTGTTCTTAAAATCTCAATATTTTATTACTATAAAAATACAGTATAAGATATTGTGATATTTTCTGATAGTTGAATGCTTCTTTTTATATATAATTTTTTTGAGCCTTCTAATTAATGAGCTCCTTGTAAATTCTGAAAAATGATTGAATGAAAGGTATAGTGGGCTAGTACTTTTAAGCAATTTTATTCATATAATTAACTTCCTTTTACGTGCTAAATTTAGTTGAACTCATTTATATAGCACACTATTCAATCTTGATTAAATCCTTAAATTTGACATGTCATGCTCCCTACTCGATGCCAACCATAATTAATAATCATGCAGTTGGGTGGGGAACAAAAAGGACAAAGCCAACTACAACTAAGAGCAAATAAAATGCTAAAAACTACTCTTTTTTTTAATTCGCATGCATATCATTATATATGAAGTACTATATCTTTTCGATTTTAATTATAAGAGTTAGTTAATATTTTTAAATAGATTAAAAAAAATTAAATAAATCACTTAATTATAATTAATATAAGAATTAATTGACTAATTTAAGTAGATTGATAAGTATATAATATGAATTTATTTTAAGGAGTTAGATTTAATCATAATTAATTAATTTATTTTATTTTTTTAATTTATTTAAAATAATTAACTAATTTTTTTAATTAGGATGGAACGTAGTATTTATTTATTTTTTCTAACAAAAAGAGGCCTAGTAGGGGACCACTTGGGAAATGAAGGAGTAAAGAGGGAGAATATGGAACAAACACATATATATTACTTTATGCTTCATCACTTCAGTTTATAGGCAAAGGGTAAAATCTCCAATTGAGTCTTTTTTTAGTTGGAATAAACAAAGAGGACTTCACAGAAGAGGGGGGAGGGGGGAGGGGGGAGGGGGGAGGGGGGGGGGAGTAGGTATATTCTAGCTATCACCAATGATGGGGAAATGGAACAACTCCATTACGCAAAGTTCATATAATTAATAATGTTGATAAAGAGAAGCACATATATCGCTAATAATAACTAAGAGGTAATCCTCATTCTAGGCAAGTTGCTCTTTAGACTATGTATTATCTTTCTCTTTGGTAAGCATTTTCTCCTATATATATATATATAAATATATATATATATATAAGAAACAATTATATTTAAAATATTATCATATATTAAATATAAGTATTTTTTTATTGAGAGTTTAAATATTAATTTATTATATCATATAAAGGGGGATTGATACAGGAAGATCCGAATCCTGGTTTTCCAATATATACACTGCTAAGATCAGATTTGGCTCAATTTGGAGAGAAATCAATATTTGACGCATATATGCTCTAAGTATAAATTACTATGATTTATAGTACCTCTAATAACACATTCAATGGGGGATCAATTTACATCCAACCAATAAATGTAATTTAATTATCAACCCAAAAAAAAACAGGCTTCTTTGCCTTTAACCTCCTAATCCCTCCGTAATTACACTAACACCCTTCAATTCCCCCACCCACCTTATACTTCTAAGCCTATTGTTAAGTCAAGTGACGTCTGTTCACTCCTATACCCCAGGCCATCATCGCCGTAGCAACAACGGTTGAGATTTCTTGTGGGTCTTTGATCTAAAGAAACCGTACAGTTTTCGCAAATCCTTAACCGTATGGAAACCCTCACCGCATAGAACTCCATCCGCTTCGTCCATTGCGTCCACCGCGCGGTCCACTAACTGCCGTCCGATCTTCCCGCCCCGCCCCCTCCCATCGCCGTCCGTTTGCAAGGCGCTTATGACCGATTTAATCGCCCGACTCGGAGAGTTGCGATTCGCGATCATCAACTCGCCGATTTCCGCCGCGCTCAGACTCGCTCCCTTCTGAAACATCTCCTCCACTTGAGGGAACAGTTTGTGGTCCTTCACCCCCAGATAGCTACTTGCTAGCGTCTTGAACGCCGGGAAATCACACAGGCAAAACTGGATGTGGACGTCGACCCGACCCGGACGGAGCACATCCGGATCCACTTGCTCCTTGCTGTTCATCGTGAACACCGTGATCATCTCCTCGGCACAGCACGAGGTCAGAATCCCGTCCATGAAGTTCAGAATCCCTGATAAGCTCAACTCCTTAGATTTCTCGATGAGGAACCTGTCGAGGTCTTCGACGACGACGATTGATTTCGCAGTCGTCTGGAGCAGCATGGATTTCAGGTCCGAATCGCTTGGGACTTTCGAGAGATCCATATCGTACACATCGTAGCAGAGAAAATTGGCCATCGCGGCGACAAAACTCGATTTCCCGGTGCCGGAAGGGCCGTACAGGAGGAAGCTCCGTTTCCATACGCGACCGAGTCGGTTGTAGTACTGCTTCGCCTTGAGGAACGATTCGAGATCGGATTTCACCTTGTTCTTGAGGTCGCATTCCATGGTGATGGTGTCGAAAGTTGAGGGATGCGTAAACGGGACGGATCTCCACCGTCCTTTCCCGCCGCCAATAGGGTCGGTGATCATGAACAGCCTCAAATCACGTTTTCCTTGTTGCTCGATTTCATCAGCGACGGTGTGGATGTGCTGAAGATAAGGACGGAGAATTCGGCGCTTGTCACCTTTCCTGATCTTGAGGATGAGCGCTCTGTTACGGTTTGACTTGGTCTTCTCGTCTCCTTCATTGAGCCAAAAAACTCTAGCTCCGAGAAAATCGTCCTCGATGATCTGTTTCGGATCAAGGCAGAGAACGATGCCGTTGTTCTTCTTCCCCGTGATCAAGTTGGTAAAATCGGAATCTTCAAGGGAAGGCAAAGAATGCAGATAGAGAGAGACCTTCCTGTAAAGCGGATTCTCCAGTATGCCTTCGTAGAGTTCTGGGACTCTGAAAAATTGGTAAACATAAAAACTATCTTCAATGATTCTCCAACATTTCTTCACGGTGTACATCAATCCAGTTTTGAACAGAGCCACACGAGTAATATACAACAAAAACATGATGAGAATGAATAGGAAAAATGGGTTGTGGAGAATCATGGTGATAATCTAAGATAAACAATAAATTAGAAAACAGAGTACACCACGGCCTGAGTTTTGGAGCAGAGGGCGTCGATTTTTTTCTTGTAAGGGAAAATATTCATCTGAGGTTTCTGGGAGCAATCGGAGATACAGAAATCGATGAAGATGGAGAGAAAATATTGGTAATTGGAGAAGAAGTGATATGACAGACTGGGAAACAACAGAGATAGCTTGAATTTGGGTTGATTGCGATACGAGAGGGAAGCGAGAGAGAAGGAAGTGAGGTTTAATGAAAAATAGAAGTTAGATTCTGATTCGAAGAACAGAATATATATATATATATATATATATATATATATATAATGGGAAATTTCGTATTCGTTGGTTTTTAGTACTAAATTTTTATAACAAAAAATTGTTATTTCAAGTATGGAGTTGACAAATTACAACAGAAAAGCATAAAATCGCAATTACGGGAAATATTATTTATTTAAAAAAAAAATACATGCCCTTGCCTTGTGGCATGGCCATGTGATAAATTGAGTTGTTGCTGATTTGATTTTATTTTACCTTTTAGTATTTAGCATGACAATTACTTATTACGATAAATCAACATATAAAGACTTTTATTTTTTTAATTTTTCCATCAAATACATCAATAATTGCGAAGAAAGGAAAATGAAAATAAAAATATTTATGCATTAAAAAAATAAAAACATAGTAATTAGAATATGTTTGGACTGCTTTCATTATGTAGGGCAGGAGCATAAATGACAGTGTAATAATTTTTCTCTTCTTTTCACGTTGTTTTTTAAATTTTGTTCTCATTCTCCATGCTTAGTGTCTGGTACAGGTAATTTTGGGGAATGGAAGAGGGGTAGAGAGATTTTGCAGTTATTTGGCTAATTAAAATTTTGAGGAGGGGAGGAATTTTTTTTAAAAATTTTCCCTTTCCCTCCAATTTTATTTCTCCTCCTAAATTGAGGAAATTTAGAGAGGAAGTATAATATTATTATTTTATAATATTAATATATTTATAATTTTTTTAATATCTCAATATTATATTTTATTAAAATATTCTATAAAATAATATAAGATAAATTTGTCTATATAAAAATATTTTTTCTCTCATTTTTTGAACTAAATAAAGTAATATAAAAAAATTTCCCCTTCTTTCTCCTAATATTAATCTAAACAAGATAATAATAAAATTTTTTTTCTTTTTTTTTTCTCTATTAAAATTTTTCTCAACCTTTTTTTTCCGTTGAGCTAAAAACATCGTTAATATTTTTCTTGATAAGTGACAGTGTAATAATGTTCCTCGCAATAAAGTGAAGAAAGGGTCCAGAAAGACCCGGGTAGAAGCAATTTATTAATATACAATCATTCATGTAATATGAAAATCGATGCATATAGGGAAAAAAGCTGATATAACTAAAGGGGCAAAGTAGGGAAGGAAAATTGGTTTGAAGATGTTTGCCTGAAGTCAATTATTTAGCGTCTTTCAGAAAACAAAACATGTTTATAAAATATTTATTGTATCGCTTTATTATTTGATAATAATGGTTTATTGTATTGTTGTGGATTCGATAGAAGATTAATTGTGAATTCGATTACACTAATAAAATGAGTATAAGTGTAATGGTAATAAAAATACATGAAATAAAATTTACATCAAATATAAAAATAAAAAATATGATTTTAAAAAGTCCATGAATATTTAATAACATAAAAATAAAAATTTAAAAAGTTCATAAGTATTTTATAAAGTGAACATTTGTATCTTAAATTCTAAAAAGTCAACGAATATTGTGAATGTTAATATCTTTTTAAGCAGATATTAGGCTTTGTTTCATTCAACTTAAAAATGGTATGTTGGGTTAATTTAAGGAAAACTAGAAAAGGGTAGGGGAGATTATAGATGTGAAGGTAAAGGAGGAGAAATAATATTTTTTGTTTGATTTAAAAAACGAGAGGAGGGGAGTTAATTAAAAATTAATAAATATATATTTATCTCTTTATTTAAATTTATTTGTTCTTTATTTATAATATTCATATCAAAATTATTATTTCTTAATTTATAAATCTAAAAAAAAATTATCTCATTTATATATATGATAAAATTAAAAAAAATTAAAAAATCTGATAAAATTTTAATATTATCTCTTATTAATTTTATAATTATTATATATATTAATATAATATATAAATCATTTACCATACTTATTAGGCTTCAGCAATCAAAGCAAGAATTATAAGTGAGGAGAATTAAAAAAAAAGGTTTCAACTCAGGTACAATTAAAATATTAAAATAATATAATAGGCAATATTATCAAAATTAGGTGCAAAAAAAGTCATACAAATAGGAAATTAATTGTGGATTCTATAGAAGATTAATTGTGAATTCGATTACACTAATAAAATGAGTATAAATGTAATGGAGAACTACCAACTTGAGTATTAGAATGAAACATGAATATATAGAGGGTTGTACCTATGACAAATGAATTCATGTAATGGAGATTCAAATTGTGGGTTTCCCTTTCTTGTTTTTAACTAGCTAAGATTATGCTCCATCCTTTTAGGACATATATATATATATATATATATATATATATATATATGTTATTGGTAGAAGGAAGATTCAGAAATACGAATATTAAGGGATCTCTATGATAGAAAACAGTTTGTGTAAACTGTAATTAAGGAACCAAGTGATCTATTTTGTTTTAGTGAAAATTTTCGCTACTAGTTGGTTTTGTATCCCTTATATATTTATTGAAGGTTTAATTTTCCCACCTGAAATTTTGTGTGTCATATTTTATTGTTATTTTATTTGACTTTTCTATAATTTTTAATCTTTTTTATATCCACTGCTTTCACAATTCTCAACAATCACAAATATTAAAAATCGTTTTAGATATGGCGCCTAATAATATCAGACGAATTTCTTTAAGGCCACTACTAGAATAATATGAATTTGTCATTATTAAGACTTGTCTTCACATATTTGAGCAAGAGCTTCAAAAACCTTCACAAAATTAATCCTCTATATATCTATTAAAGTGAAAACCACAGATTTAGACATGTGGTCCGAACCCAAGATATATAAATGACTATATATATATATCCGAATGTATCCGACATATAATTCATCACTTTAATAACTATTCTTTCCAGTCTTAAATATAAGAGATAGATTATTAATATATTTTAATCATAAATATAAGACCTAAATCTACTTTATCTTATAAAATTATAATATTTTTTTTTAAATATTCCTATATGATTATATATATAAAGATAATTTCTATTAAAGATAGTTTATATGCACATGATTAATAGGCAGTTTAGAGAAACTAATATATAATCATTACATATAACTAACTTACTAATTTTTTTAATTTACTAAAATTAGTTAAATAAATATTATATTAAGGACTACAGATAATACTTCTTAAGCCATCAACAACCCTTTTGCTTTATTGCGTCACACACAAACAAATAGAGAGAGAGAGAGAAGGGGGGGGGGAGACTTTCCAACTTTCCTTGTGAGAATGATCTGTTTCCATGTATTTTGAAGGAGCATGAATCCAAAAACTATTGGAAACTTGCTTTAAAGTTTCTCTCAATGGACATTTATTTCTTTTCCCTTCTTTACCCTTGTCTTCTCTGGTTCATCTTCATCTATAATCTCCTTCTTACATCATCATGTACTTTCCTCTTTCCACTATCTTAGCTTCTTTTCATCACCCATGACGTTTCGGATTATCTTGTGGCTTTGTTTTTAATATCATCGTCTATACTTGTTTCTTACATGAAAAAGGAAAATCATGATCGATATGCATTTTCCTAATTATATTGTTTGGCTTCAGTTTGCCTCTTCATTATATATGTAATGCATGGCGCTGATCGCTGATCATACATATAGTCTGAGTCACCTTTATATCAAAATATTATTAAGCTGATATTTATATGATATCCTTCCTTTCCACACTTTTAATTGTGTGATCGATAGTCGATAGACTTGGTCTTACTTATAAATTATTCTTACAAAATTATATTTCTCGAGAATAATAATAATGCGTGGTGCCCATTTTCTTAACGAGCTTTGATTTCTGATGATGATGTTTATTTTTCTTTTCACTTAGAACAGATGCCTACACGATAATGTTTCCGGCCGCCACCAGCCGAAAAGGCACTTTATTAAATCCACAATTATGATATGAATATTTTGTAGATTATTAATCCTATGCTTGCTCCCAAGTTTGGTGCAAATTCTATGCTTTTCCTGTATTCCAGAGATTTTTTTCCTTTATTTATTATGAAATGAATATATTCTACTTAATTATTTTAGTGCGATGCATCTCAAATTCTCAATTTCATTGTGCACGCACAGGTTTTGTACTTTCTTAGTAGGATGTTAGACTTGGCTGACGCATAGAGTCACACACATGCATGTTGACTTTTGCTTATGGGATTTTGCTACTTATTTTATACCATTATTTGTGTGGATCAGATTTAAATATTATTAAATTTAACTAAAAATAACTCTCCTAAATATATTTAAAATAACTATTAGGTGTTCTTAAAATTTAGTTATATATATAATATATGACTCATAAATAACATGACTATTGCAGTTTCCATATTACTATTAAGTATCAGTACAGTGAAACCAGATTTCATTTTTATTACATAAAGAATGAAAGAGGAAATATCTAGTTTATTATTCCTATTATTCATTCATTTGGGATATTTATAAATTGATTTGAGTAGATAAAAGTGTGAGTCTAAGTTCATGAACTTTTTACATGGAGGACACTAGGGTTTATTTGAGTGCAGCTCAGTCTTGTTCCATGCGACGCCAAGAAATAACTAATCAACTGTCTCATCTTTACACAAGTAACTTTTTTCTCCAAAGTATCATTTTGTTAGAAACAATCCTAGGTTGTCGATAATCTTATATCATCATATTGTGATAAATTAACTCTTTTTACTATACTCAACCTTTGTTAGTCACACATAATTTATTTATTTATTTTTGCTACATATATGTATCTTCTATTAAAGACAATTCTGTTCAAGATATTTGATGGCACTAAATATTGACATATTTTTTAATAAAAAATTGAACCTTATTTCACTAAGTTGTAAGGGATTATTGGTCAACACTTATGATATGGCTCCATGACTTTCACAAACCTTGCGGCCCATTCTTCTGGAACAGGATTTGATTGAGCCCAATAAAACATATGTTTGCCTTTTTTTTTCCTACAAATGTTTGCCCATTCTTTTTTTTTTGTTACCCACCCGGTTCACCAAAGTTTTGCCCTTACTACATCTGGATCTGACCCGCATCGCGTACTTGGCTATAGTGGGTGAGTCTTCCAACGGGGATTTTCTGCATACGCTAGGCTCGAACTTGAGACCTCGTTTAAGCGATACCGAGCCGCTTACCACTCTGATCAACCCTCGTTGGTAATGTTTGCCCATTCTTTTTTTTTGTGCTCACCCGGTTCACCGGAGCTTTGCCCCGACTATATCCGGATCCGATCCGTATCGCGCACTTGAGTATGGTGGGTGAGTCTCCCAACGGAAATTTTCTCCATACGCCAAGGCTCAAATTCGATATCTCATTTAAGTAATATCGAGTCACTTAACACTCATACTAACCCCTATTGGTATGTTTGCCCATTCTAATTGAACCAAATCTTCATAAAATGACTTTTTTTTAATCCAATTGAAGTATGGGCTGCGAATGAAAGTAATGGGCCGAGAAAGAAGTCCCTTGAGAATGTGGAGTTGTTTGACCCAATCCCCATTACTCCATTCGGCCCTAATTGTTTCTTTCACTATCTTTGTCTTGTCACCACAATGCATTTTTCTATGTTCAATATGATGGTATATCCCATAGGTTCAACTGATAAAAAAATAAGATAACTATTTAGAGTGTATTCGATCCCTGGGGAGCACCACTTTGTTGTGATTCTAGTCGCGGCACTTGGAGAGATGTCCTAGCTCTTGGGTGCCTAGGTTTACGCTTGAGAGTAATAGACAGTTCGCCCTGCCCTGACATTAGTATTGCCTAGGAGGAAGGGAGATTTTACCCTGCCCTTGGATCGTGGGTGAGCTCAACCCCTTTTTAAAAATTTTTGTAACAAAAACAAAATGATGGTATACCAAAAAAAATGTTCAATATGATGGTAAACTGCTAACTAATTAGAGTTAACACAGATAGTAAAGAATATATTTATATCCCACAATGACGGAAGTTTGATTTCTTCTACCATTGCGAGGCCTATTTTAATATGCGATCTTATAAGTCTCTTGTAAATACTCTCTGAACCCTAAGGTCTTGCATTGGCCTTAATGAGAGACCGGTGTCGAACTCACATCAAGTTTTCTTATAAAAACAAAATATGATGGTAAAATACCAACAAGAGAGAGTTAAATCTAGGGGAATGAGATAAGTTGAATTAATATTCGAATTTTTATCTAAAGATGATTCTTATTTAATGACCAACAGTATTTCGAATAAAATTATTTATAAGAGAAGAATACCTATACTAATTGTAAACTATTTTTAATCCATGGACAATATGATTTTTTTTTTTGAGAAAAATATTACACACTCATGTGAGAAAAATTGATAATGAAGACGACCACGGCGAACAAAAATTCAGAGGACAAATCCGTACCAGAAGTGTTCCCAGTGATTGTGACGAAGCTCGCACTTAATTCCAAAAGTACTTATTATAGAATACTGCTACCACTAACTTCAATATTTCAACATGTATCTAGATTCCACTTATATAAACGTTAAACATGTTGAACCCAAAAGAAACAAGGAAAAAAATGATGAAAATTACTAACCATCAGCATATATTAATACCAGGGCCTTTTATTAGAGCATGCCTTTATTTATTTATTTATAGATGATATTTTTGAAATCAATTACAAATAAAAAGAACAATGATCTCCCACATCTACACAATTAACGATCTTCAAAGATGTGTGTATTATTTGTTAAGACTTTACACATAATCTTATTTTTTAAGTATAAAGAATTACACTAAATTAAAAAGATTATGGGTGAAATTGCGCTAAATTAAAAAAATTATGGATAAAATTGCACCACAAATAATATTAGGATACTGGACGCATATAAAAAATAAGATTAAGATATTAAGTGTTATATAACCCTTATTTTAATATTGCAGCATAAGAGTACAGATACGTAAAAGGTTATGAAACTCGATTCATTTGTTTCTCTCTTCAGGTTTGATTGCGATGTCAAGACAGAATTCAAGGGATGTTTAGCATTTTATTTTTCAGTAGCCATGTTGTAATATTCTAACAATATTTAACTTCTAATTTTCTCAAGAGGTGAAAGTGTTGTTGTCTTTGATAAATAAATAACACTTTTGATAAAAGTTACTTCTAACGAAAAGGGAAAAAGAAAAAAAAAATTATGGTTCAAGCATCATTTTCCTTTCCTATTATGAACTCTCCTTTTCTTTGATTCTTTCCTCTCTGAACTTCTGAACAAAATATTAAGATCACTCGAAGCATCGTTTTACAGTTTTCACTTACAGAAAACTTTGACACATAAGCCATCGTTGAATGAGTATTCTAAGATACGGTCAGTCAAATTTGAGTCAAGAGATTAACCTGTAGGTCACAATCTAGGTGAACACGTGGCTCAACTTGATTGGACCACTAGGTAGGTTCACCTTGAGCCTTTTTCGTTCCCGATGGTCCTCATAATGTTTAAGCCCCAATCCCCTACTCTGCATCTGCAGTGATCAGTTTTTGGAAAGCAAGAGAAAAATTAAGGTGATGGCAAATCATGCACATGCAGGCATCCATTTTGCTTTTCTCATTCATATTCAATAATCATTTTTCATCATGATCAACTGAGATATATCTCTTAATTTTCATTATTGTTAACGTGTCACAGATCTTCAACTGCGTGCACAAGACGTTCCATCATAGTTCTCAGAAGGGTTTGACTGATATACTCAATACATCTCCAATAACTTCTTTCTGCATATATAATCTTTGTATTTGACGTATTTTATTTTGGTTTTTTACACAGATGGGTTTGATTCAAAGGTGAAAAGGCTGAGCCAGGTGTAATCAAATGGGAGAATCAAGCTTCACTGAAAGAAGTTGCTCTAGCTGATGTGCATGGTGGTTGGAAAGATGGTTTTCTAAGAATTGGCACTCTTGGATGTTATGGTCCCTTCAAGGGCTCCAACCAACCCAAAGATTACGTGGCTTTGGAAAGTGATGGAGATGAAGCAGAGGAAATGAAACCACTTATTTACACGAAGTTTGAGAACAACTTTGACGATTTTGTGAATGAAAAACCTAATCTCATTGCCAATGATAACGCTGCCAAAGTGGAAGATCTGGTGACGACTCCGACACTAACTTTGGTTTCTGACGATGATGTCATTACAGAATGTATCGATGTGGGGACCGATGAGAAGGATGAGAAGAAAAGTGAAAGAATTACTCTAGCTGAACTTTCTTGGCTGATTCTGAGAAAATAATAAAACATGACGCTGCAAAAGTCTTGCTTGATGATCAGACAATAAGTGATGATCATAAACAAAGCCTTAAAGCCAAACATGGACAGCCCACATTCTCCAAGAAGCTCATTTCTCGCGCCCATAAGGACAATCCACACCCAATAAAAAGTATAAGAAAAGTAAGTCATGTTATTTTTTTTTTATTTTTTTACAAAGTATGTTTATTATTCTATTGAAAATAATCATTTTAATTTCGAGGCACCATCCGGTATTAAATATGAAAACCTCTCATAGCAAGGATTCAAACTTCAGTTCAATATGTTGTGAGGGACTAGCCACATCCTATTAATTCTCACAATCTCATATTCAACAAGCTCGTATATATTATAACTACCTAATTAATTAAGAACTTTCATGACTTGATTTCTTTCTTTCTCAATGTTGCAGCTGATGAAGAAGATGATAAAGAAGAAAATTCATCCTGATCAGGTTGATGTTAAGAATCAGAAACCTAGTGATGCGAGTGAAATCTGTGAGAATCAAGAGATTGAAGGTATGTGCACTACTTGTATATATTTGTTTGTTTTGTGTGAATGGTTTTATAACAAAGCATGCACAAGTTGTGTTAGGGGAAAAGTGCTTCCATATATTCTTCTTTTCTTTGTTTCCTAAGAAAATGACGAGCATCCATCTTATTCTGCATCCATTCTGACAAATTTGACTTTGAAAGTTGTCCTTTCATCTACTTAACCCTGATCCTTAAGAACTCAGAAATTATACACGTAAACATACTTCGCTTGATTGATAATTAATTGAGCTAAATTTGTTGGAAGTATTTTCAATTTTTTTTTTAAATAATCATTTCAGCCACATGGTGTCTAACATTTTATCTAAATTTTATTATCAAATATATCTGAACAACCGACTGAGTATTTTCCTATTTTTTATTCTAGCTAATCTACTACTAGATCAAATATCCTTGATAGTATTTTTAAGTTTATGATATGTATTTATGCATGAAATAAATTGTTAATACAATTTGCATATATATATATATATATATATATTCAACATACAATTTAATGGAAGATAGATTCAAAATGATCAATGGATCATAATCTTATTACCTCAATTCCAATTGTCATTTTCCATATGGCAGTAATCATTTATAATCTGTCTGGGTCCCTCCCACAAAAAAGAACTGAAAAATCCAACAGAATGCCAAATTAAATAATCATATTGTAATCATATTTGTGCAATATATATTTATTTTCCTACATGTAATTTTGTTATAGCCACAGGACTTTCCTCTTTATGGATATTTCATCTGCTTTAACATGGGCAGCAATATGTTATTAGGCCTTCTAATATCGTTTGCTTTTTTTAATTAGGTTATTTTTTTTATAAATTAAACATTTGTGAATTTCAATTTTTAAAATTATTACAATTTCAATTAATTAGGTTATTTTTTGGGGTAATCGTTCATTGACCATTCGTTTTTATGAGTCGTTCATCACAAACCTTTCTCTGGTTTTGGTTAAGTCGTTTTCTAAAAGGAGATTAATGGCTGTCCCATCTTTATTTTTATACCTATGATATGAACGATGGGCCTGGCCCAACCCCTTATCCATCAAAGACCAATAATCTGATGACCATAAACTTGATGGGCCTAGCCCAACAAGTCCAATAGACAATATAGCCTATTCGATGAGAAAATGGAGTGGCCCAATGAAGTAAATAAGCCCCAATTACCGAAACATCTTCATAGCCTGCAGCCCTGCAACATAAGAGGGTTTGGTGAGGTGGAAAGAATTAATTCCTCAAATATATCAAACCAATGTTTAAATCTCTATTATAAGAGGTATTTATATTTAATGTCTCACAGTACCTCGAACATGTTATTTCTAATAAGAGGATATTTGTGCCATGATGTTTTTATGACCAAAAATAACTAGAAGAGATTTTGTTATATGATATATATATATAGAGAGAGAGAGAGTATCCATATGAGCTACATGGGGAAGAAGGAAAGAGACATACAGTTGTGAGGACGACGTACCCTTTTCTTTAGATATTTTCTGAGACAAAAAAATCTGTCAAGTACCTCTTTAGAGACCTGGAAAAATCTAAACTACTTCCACAGATTTTGACAACAATGTAGTTCATAAGGACAACGACGGTCAACCACCACCGGAACCCCAGCACCACCGTAGAGAGTGTCATGCTGACCAAGTTAACGGCCAAGGCTCTTCCTTTCCAATGAGGTTTTTTTGAGTAATGAATATATCTTCTTTTCATCACGATGAAATATGTTTTCATGCAGGTATAGGTTTCTGAGGAATGGTTAAAGCACAAGAATCCAAATACTATAAATCCCTATAGAGTCTATAGTGGACGTTTTATTCTGAAGCAATTATGCCTGTTAAACAACATCAACGATATTGTCCCTGCTTGAACACCATAACAGGTGCAGGGTTTTGTTCTTCGGGGCACTTGCTCCCGAAAAGGCCTCGTTGTGTGGGAGGAGTCTCCACACCCTTATATAGGGTTGCTTCGTCTCAACCTCCCCGATGTGGGACTATACTTTTACATTCCATCTACTTTCCGGATCCGGCAACGTGCCGGCACATCGGTGCCACCTGCCTCTGATACCATGTTAAACAACATCAACGATATTGTCCCTGCTTGAACACCATAACAGGTGCAGGGTTTTGTTCTTCGGGGCACTTGCTCCCGAAAAGGCCTCGTTGTGTGGGAGGAGTCTCCACACCCTTATATAGGGTTGCTTCGTCTCAACCTCCCCGATGTGGGACTATACTTTTACATTCCATCCACTTTCCGGATCCGGCAACGTGCCGGCACATCGGTGCCACCTGGCTCTGATACCATGTTAAACAACATCAACGATATTGTCCCTGCTTGAACACCATAACAGGTGCAGGGTTTTGTTCTTCGGGGCACTTGCTCCCGAAAAAGCCTCGTTGTGTGGGAGAAGTCTCCACACCCTTATATAGGGTTGCTTCGTCTCAACCTCCCCCGATGTGGGACTATTCTTTTACAATGCCAATAGCTTGGTCCCCCAACAGTATGAAAATGTGAAAAGGTCGAGGTTTTGGTCCCCCTCAAGCTATATCCATGGAAAAAGGTGATAACATACATTAAGGTTTTGGTCCCTCTTCTTCACTTACAAACAAGATAGCATTTATAAACAGATTGAAGTCAAATTCTAAATCCTGTTTGCCCCACTTACAAATCCAAGCCTTGAAATGTTTGACCTCCCTCACTATATATCTCTTGTAATTCATTAACTGACACACTTTTGCATCCTTCATAAACTATATGAATCAATAGCATTTATTTCCTCCATTCCTCCCATCTATACATATTTATCATGTTGCTTTTGTTTTCAATGTAAAAATTCAAATCATCAACTTTATTATTTTTTTCACAACGTTTGGATCCTATATATATAGACCTTTATTATAACCCCAACCCTATATGTGAGCTAGCTTCACGTCCGCGACTTATCAACAATAATTTATAATAAACTTTTCGTATGTCCACACCCATGGGCAGGGACGCAAGATTTTTCCTATATTTTTTCTTTTCTTTTCTTGATTTAAAATGTCACATTAACATTCTAAGTTTATAAACAAAATCAAACAACTTATTAATTCAGAGGTTAATGAGACATTTTTTAGGATATGAAGATACGTCATATCCCACGAGAGCATGACCAACTTACAGATGCACTAGAAAAGAAAGGCTTATCAAGTTCCTCTCTCTTGAATTCATGTCCATCACAGACTAACGAGTGTTTGGGTTGGGATTTAATTCCCCCATTGTCTGATTTTCTTTTTTTCCAAATCAAACAATTTACGTATCATATTCGCTGCTATACTTTTTCTATATTCCCTTTATGTCTTTTCATTGAGAAAATTGACAGGCTCTCTAAATTGTGGCCAAAATTATAAAGAGATGTAGAGGAAGTGTTTCAAAGATGTAGAGATGCATCTTTGAGATGATGATGAAATTTGAAAGAAAAAAAATAAAAGCAGAGCAAAATTCAATTTGAACTCTTGCTATACCTTAATATTATTTTTCCTTAGATTCAACTTTTTTGCTTAGATTGATGAACTTGAAAAATTTGAATTTGGGGTACATCATCACATATCCATCACTTATATTCAAATGATCCGTTGATAAAAATTCCAATCATTCAATCCTTACAACTAGCTAATTAATTCATAGACATAATATTAAGTTACTATTGGAACATGTGTGGAAAGTGACAATAATATCTCAAAGAATCAAACCATTGTAAGAGTTTAAAAAATATATCATACAGATGCATCTGGTGAACCAAATCTTTGATCATATCTGCAATAATGATGATTTGATCAATATATAATATATGTTGCAAGCATGAATAGTAGTTTCTTTATTAAAATACCATTTCTTCTCTTAGCATTCACTAGACTTTTCTACATATGAACAGTGCATGACAAAGAAAATATTGATACAATCCAAAAGCAAAGACATCGATAGATTTAAATTAAATTAACCGTTGTAATTTCTCTTTTAATTAATCTCCTTTTGATAATCATATATTGATTATAATGTAAGAGTAATGCACAACCCATCTCTAGTCATTCGATCCAGATATATATATGTCCACGAAGAACAAGGGGAAGAGGAAGAAAAGTATATTTTATTTATAAAAAAGAAAAAAAAATTAAGCTTGATCTTAGGAAAAAAATCAAGAGATTAAGATAACATGAGACACAAAATCTATTTTTTTGGTGGAGGAAAAATTATAATGATAGATGGTGACTAAAATTACTATATTAGAATGACATATATAGAAATGGACAAAGGCGTAGTTTGGCCACAGCCCCCTCAGGTATTATAATAAACTAACTTCCCTCTCGAAACTAGGGCAAAATTTTTGGGGGAAAAGGTGATGATGGAAACAGGGTATTTTTAGTTTATTATGATTTTGCAACTAAATCGTATAAGCTGACTTGGTCAATATTATATTAAGCCAAATAAGCAACCGAAAAATAAATATAATGCCATCATAAATTGATTCATTATCGACATAGAAGAGTCTTTGTTCCTTAATTAGTTGAGATTATCTTCAAAGGAAATTATAGTTTATTTCTCTGTAGTTTGATTCAAAAGCAGCCAATTTTTTTCCCATTGTTTAAAGTATAGTCAATACTTCGGTGATCTTGTTCAATACGTAATTTATCCTCTGGTACTTTAAATTCTAACTCTAAAAAAAACATAATCACATAAATATTAAAATAATAAACTAGTTTATTGTTAAAGGTCTATTTCAATGATATCCCTCGTGTATTTTGAATTTTTACAGTGCTGTCAGCATTACGTGTAAGTTAAAAATATCTACTTAATTCTAGTAATAGCGTTAAAAGACTATAAAATTCAACGCACTAGTAAGAAATATTTCCAACAGTCAATTAATGTTCATCATTCGAACTCTCATAAGATTATTGTAATGATGATTAAGATTAAAAATATTTTATATATGATGGCCAAGTGATCAAGGAAACAATGCGGTTGAATCATTAAAAGATAAGCTAATTAAAACACTTTATAGTAGATAATTAAATTGCTTTTGGGATATATCATTAAGAGAAGCTATAATTTATTTTTATTATTAATTATTACTTGTTACGATCATATAATTAATTGGTAATATAAAATGTTATCAAGTGTGATCATGTGGTGAAGGGATAAAATAGTTTACAAAAGGCTTCGCATTAACGGATCGCAAATGTAAACTCTCATTATAGTATGGAGAGTGATGTAATCGAACCATTTTTGGGGAAGATAAATATTTTAGACAGAAAGAAAGAATTTCTATCTTGAATTATATTCTCAAAATCTTGTAGAGGCAATTAAGAACAACTCTAACAGCTCGGACAATCTTAATAGAGGTTGATGAGAGAAATTTAGAGATTAATTAAGAACAACTCAAAATGTTGTGAAGCGATTAAGAGCGTGGAAATATTCTTACCAATCATACCATCATTAATCTTAAAATTAGTCATATATGGGGTTGTATTCCTCCTTCTTTTGGGTCTAGTCCTTAATTAGTTTATCTGATGACGAAATTTATTCTATTGGCATATATATATACTCTTCTAATCCTATTTAAGAGGCAGAGATAATATTTTTATCTTATTTATAAATTATATTATTAAATTTTTTATATAAATATATAATTTTACTCTTTATTTATTATTGTGTGAAATTTGTATTCTTGAAGTGGTGTATATAAAATAGGAGTAAAATTGAAAATATATTAAATTTTAAGACATGATTAATGAGATTTAAATTTTTTTTTAGTTTTGACAAAATATGATGTAAGTGACTTTATAAATAGTATTAGGAGAGTATATATAAGGTCAACCCCTGTGTATAAGGAGTTTGAAAAGGATAAATATACAGCTTTACCCGTCAGCAAGAGATTGTTTCCTTGAGTTATTTGTATTCTACAAAAGCAACGAAGGGAGGAAGAAAAGAAGCAAGACTTTTATATTGCTGCATGATGTCGGGTATTCTAATTATTAAGAAGAATAGTTGAAGCAGTTTGAAAAATTCAAAGGCACATTAATGTAAAATATTAATGAGCACTAATAATTCTAATTACTACTGCCTATAGATATATGGCAACACTGAACGGGGAAAAAGACTGTTCAAGTGTGTCTGTTTGGTAGGGAAACTAGGGTGGTACTGTTGCTAATATTGAGTGTGAGAAAATAAATTAAAGCATCTTGGGATCCGTCAGATCCAAACTAGGAACCCCCAAAAGAAATTTGAGTTTGTTTGATCTCTTTTCACTAATTTCAAGATTTGGAGCTGGAGAGAGATACCACGTTAATTGGTTTGGTGGGAGGCCTTATCTGACGAAACAAACAACCACAATATTAGAAAAAGGTGGAAATTGGGCAATGAATGCACGTTGATGTCAATATCAGTAATGAACATTTATGATAATTAATCTGTCAGATTAGGTTGAGGACATTAATGTTTTCTTCTGTTCTTTTCTCGACACTGTTGAAGTACGCTGCTATGCATAGTGCGTGAATGATCCAAAGTCTGCATTATTCGTGAAACCACTCCCAAAAAGCTCCATTCACACTGTTTTAGTGTTGAATTTTAACTCCAGGGTAAATTAATTACTATTTTAATCACCTCTTAATTAGTTTAATTTGGCATTTTCTTTGATTTCAAATGTTTCATTCAATAGCTACTATTATGTGGTTTTTTTCTTATCATTGCTTAACCCCGCCCATCTGCAATGATATAATCAAGTAAATGTTATTGATGAAAATTTTTTGTTTTGAGTTATTGCTCTCATGATTAAATCGAAGATACACATATTTTTTAATATAAAATATATTTAACTAATTTAATTAAATTAAAAAAATTAATTAAACTAGTTAATATAGCATAATTCTAATCATCTTTCTTAATTTCTTCTCTCGCTCTCTTATTTAATTATTATTAAGGGAGTATAAATAGGAATCATTTAAAAAAAAAATAGATAAATATAAAAAATATATCTTATATTAAAAATTGAATGAGTATTTCACTTATATTTTTAAGATTAAAAGATGTTTTGAAGGTAGTTTTAAGATTGTGTATGTATTTTTTGTTAGGAACAAAGAGCGGATGCTGGATACCATATTTTAACTCAAAATCTTAAAGCTGAGCCTATAGATCATATTCTATCTTGTTATATACTATTTATTAAGCCAAATTGTGTTCGAACTTCCTACATCAATTTAAATCCAAACGAGGATATCATAACGATCTCTTTCTCAAACATGAGTCCATTAACTACTCCAGATATTGAAGATGACACAAAGTTTCTGCTTTTGCAATTTTACGGGCTTCAAACATATCTTCACTTGAGTTAAAGGTGAAACTTCTTATCCGACTCCATACTCTAATACCACTTGAATAGGGAGTGAAACCTGAAAACAGCAGAAAGAACAAATGGGTGGGGAGGATAGAAGGAAATTATATCTTAACTTAAAACTTTAAGGGTAGCATTTATAGATCCTTTCACTTTATTATATATTACTTATTTAGCTCAATTCTAGCCAATATAGGACTTCCCAATGTCAACTTAAATCCATTGACATTTAAACATCCTATCGGTTTCAATTATTAATTAAGTGGACTTAATAATTTAGCCCATAAAATTACTCAAGCACACACATCTTAAAACTAAGGCAGAAAATAATAGAATTGCTAGGTAACGTACCAAAACACACTATAAAGAGAGTTTGCAAGCTTCATTCGAACCAAATCACAAGGTAATCAGGGATAGGTTAGCATCGTTAATTAATTGCAAAGGAAATACTTGATTTTTCTTTGCTGCTAGAGACGTGTATATCCTTTCTTTAAAGACCATGATACATGTGGCACTTTTTCGTACTTCGCTAACTACCAAATTAAAAGAGCTAAAATATATAGTTAATCCAACACTCCATATATCTAATATCAACGTCACAGATCCCATTACACACTAATTCTTAATTAGCCTCAAAATTAAAGAAACCTAGAGAAAAAACCACATATATAAATTTGATTCTCGTGGACACAGTACTAAGTAAATATTTTATATATTTTGTCAGACACAATTTTCAAGCGCGCTCATTATCATGATGAAAGCAAAACGAAGCAGCTATCACACACATAGTTATCAAAATGGCTAATACATGCGAATGCAAGAGTGACATATAACGATTAATTAAAGACTGAAATGAACTAAGAAATCGACGGAATATTTGGAGATACTCTTAGTTTATCCCCTTATCCAAACATGGGAAGTCATCAAAGCCATCTTTCTTTGTTGCCTTACGCTTGGAATTGCTTTAAGGGTCAGTGTCTTCAATTTTTGTGTAGTGAGATAGAGGGCAATGCCTTAATAAGCGGGTCATGATGATAATGATACGGCTCTTAACGTTGATGGTGTGTATATATATATATTTAATGTGCTAGTTAATTAGCTTAATGAATTGTTGGCAAGTCTTTGTCAAAATTAAGTAATTAATTAAGAGAGAAGTCAGAATTGTTTGTTATCTCATTGTCTTGGGTTCCATGTGTTCTTTCAACCGTCTTCTTAATAACATGAGCCAAATGGGCAAAAACAATTTGTGGGCATTGTACACGTAAGGCCTACCTGTTCAGTGTCAGCGTTTACCTTATTTAATAGACTCTAAACTCAGCCAACGTTAGCTAACTCTAAGAATCATTAATTAATGCAATTGGGATGTTGATCCTCTTTTTTAATGCAACCTAATCTGGATTTAAACTTAGCTTGTTCAATTATCCACCACTAATTAGTGGCTTAATTAGAACCTAGTTCCTACTTCCTTCTAATTAGTGATCAAAACCATGGGCGCAAAGTAAGCAAGATCGTGTTATTTTGGTCAAGTAGAAGCATATATATATAAAGAAGAAATTAATAGTGTTACTTTCCTCGTACATTATTTATCACGACACAACTAATTAATGCTGACAGCTGTGTTGCACAAAGTGTAAAAAATGAATTACACTCTGACTTATGAATAATATAATTTATTATTACATCAGAGTTTTCATAATGTACATACATTATATATATAAATATATTAGTTTTCAACTATTGATGACAGCATGACAGTGTTGCTGCTGAACTAGTAATCTAGTAATCTTTGAACAAAACAAAGGGGGGGAAAACTATACCCAGGCTCAAGAAAATCGATGTGACATTTTGTCAACAGAGAATATTATTACAGTCATTAATATTCAATATCACAAATTGAATATCTTATACTGAAAAATTAATTTCAAAATTATATTTTTTTAAGTATCAAATTATAATTTATATTTCTGGCAAAAAAAAAAGAAGTAAAATTATATTGCAATAAAAATTATTCAAAAT
This sequence comes from Leucaena leucocephala, assembly GCA_037074615.1. Taxonomy (NCBI): domain Eukaryota; kingdom Viridiplantae; phylum Streptophyta; class Magnoliopsida; order Fabales; family Fabaceae; genus Leucaena; species Leucaena leucocephala. Next base: position 991,498 of record CM073552.1, read on the forward strand.
ATTATAATTTTGAATCTTCAACAACAAAAATTTAAAGCTTAAATCTTGAATAGTAATCCTTTAAAATTTATACACTAATTTATATTTATGTTAGGGTTGAATCCTTGCTTGTTTGGCAGTATAACAGTGACGTGTTTAAACTGAAACGGTCCTTTCGCAAACTAGCGTTATCTTCACAGTGGATTTGTAAACCAAACATAAAATTAAAATGCGGGGAATTTCTGATTTGCAATTGTAGACAGCAATGGTTGATATGAGTAAGCATTTTTATTATAAAATAAAAGTAAATCATCTTGAAACAAAGTTGTCTTTAAATTAAAATACTGATATATATATATATATATATCTTTCATGTATGAAATTATAATATTTCACAATTTTTCCTAATATTTTCTTCTTATAAGAGCTAAAATGATAAATTGTGCTCTGAAAGCCCGAATTTAACCATAACAATACAGAACAAGAGAGAGAGAGAGAGAGAGAGAGAGGTTAATTAATTAAAAACCAAATCTAGACAGACAGAAAGATCAATATCTGTATCATGTCCTCCATATGATTCTGAACGATAAAGCTTTACACTGCAATATTAACGTTGTTTTCCAGAAAAGCTGGAACATGATATAGTTAATATGTTTTCAGGTGACCATGGCTGCACCTATTTTAGTTTTAGTCTTTAAGATCATAAGCGTGTTTATCATTTAGGGCAAGTATTTGAAAATTGAAATAACTAAACTATACTTATGTTTGTGTGTTGAGAATATTGAATTTCTGGCCTGGAAAAAGCTTCTTGTTGCTTAGAATGTCCTTTAATTTGCACTCAGAGTCATCATTACCTTTCATAATGATGCTAACTATTTTCGTTGAAATGAGAGCGAACTTAGTTTAGATGGAATTATTTCAAATTGCCCAAAAACAGAAATGAAAGATTTAGAGTTAAGTATAGTAATAAATAGAGAACATTCCCTTCTGTATATGCTCAATTTTTTGAGTAAGAGTACAAACAAAGATGGACTTGAACGTAACTTATCGCTACTGCATTTGACCTAGTAGGGAAAGCCAGCTTATGATGTTTTATTATCATGCACTACTGTAAGCATCTTACTAATCAATTCTATAATTAAATCAATTTTTTATTGATTTGAACAAATACTTTTTACAAAAAAGAAAAAACCAAGTAATTTAGCACTCCATACATTTTTAATAAGTCTAATAAATAAATCTTACAATAAATTTAACATTATACATTGAGGATATTATATTTATTAATCCAGTGGTGAAGAAGGTGAGTGAGTATTCAGTAAGTTGCTCATAATAAAACCGCCGTCGGTTTGCGCCTTAAGTTTTGAAATGAGTGACTTATTGCTTTTGACAAAATTTAAGGGAAAATTGGGAATTAAATAAACTGCGTGTAGACCAGACCAGATACACACTACTCCAATACAAATATACAATAAATATATAATAAAAACAACTCTTGTCAAATTTGACAAGATTAAAACAGTCAATTAATTGATTGAACTATGCGCCTCTATATATATAGTCAAATCCCAGAACAGACGCTCTTCTCTTCAACGAATAAAACCAATCCACATATCTAACCTTTTTTCTAAATCCTACTGTCTCTAATCTTAATTATAAGAGTTAGCTAATTTTTTTAAATAGATTTAGGAGGCTAAATAAATTAATTATAAATAATATAAGGGATAATTGACTTGACTAATTTTGATAGATTAAAGAGTATATAATATGAATTCATCTTGAGGGCTAGATGTAATAATAATTAACTGATTTATTTGATTTTATAGATCTATCTAAATAAATTGACTCTTATAATTAAGACCGGATAAAATATTACTAAAAATTTGAACAACTGATTAATTCAGTTTTAAGATTTGTAGTTACGCCTCCTAGTCCAACACAAATGTCTCCTATTGGGCTTAAACTTAATATCTAAAAAGATATAATAAGTCTTACCCTACAAGATCAACCCTATGTTGGTCAATTAATAATGAGATTTTAAATAGAGAAAATTTAAGAGAGAAAAATATATTTAATACCCTCACTTAGAGACTAACTATTTGTTTCTTTTAAAAGGTACCTTGTAATAAGTAGTTAATGGAGTACGTGTGTGTGTATATGTTGATAGTTAAAATTAATGAATGTAATCTATACATATCTTAATTGAGTGAATTAAATTCATTGCATTTAGCCATTTACGTACTTAAAAGAAAACATACAGGGAACATAGATTTTATACTAAAGGGGTGATACGTGAGGAAGAAGGAGCTAGTGGTGGTGGGGCCACCATGTGTTTAACGTTATTGAGTGAGAGAGATGATTAGTAGCATACATACATATATATATATGGGTAAGGGGAAACAAAAGAACATTTTGTGAGATGAAGATGAGTCCAAGTTTGCTGTCTGTGTCTCGATCCCCATATATAAACAGCCAAATTCCCAAATATCATTCCATTGCATTATATATTTTATAAATTGACTCCTCCTTCTTAACCATAAACAACCCCACACATCAAGTTGCAACACACAGACACATACTTGACCCTTTCTTCAGGCAACTGCTCTCAGCTTCCATCCATACTTTTCCCTTAACTCTCACTCTTATTTTCTCACAACCACCTGTTTGCCTTCTCCTTCAGAAGGGGTAAGCTAATGAACATTTAAGAGACAGACGATATATGGCAAATACGATGATGACATGTTGGTGACTTGCAAATTTTTTTCTTTTCCTTTTTTTTTATATTGCTTAAATATTTTTGCTGTCTTCCCACGGCGTGAAAAGACAACAGAATATGCTCTGCATATTGCTGTTGTTGTTGTTTTTTGTTTTCCAAGACTTGATCTAAAAAGGAACAAGAACATGCATGAAAGTGACGCAAATACATAAACTAATTAGAAGACTTGTATTAACTTATCAGTATTTACAATGACAAGAGATTAATCCTTTTCTAATAATAAAGACAACTTGAGGCACTCGACTGTCAAATTACATAAAAAAAAAACACAGAAAGAGAAAAGTTGAAGACCCATAATCACTACATAAATACTGAGATCCAACCATCATAGTACCAGTTGTTGCCTCCAACCCCCTCAAATTAAACATGCATGCTAATAACTCTACATAGATTTAATTAGTTCATAGATTAAACTAATTACGAATAAACATATATATTAGACACCCCTTTCAACGGTATCCATATCTATATATAATATGATTATTCATAACTATTTCAATCTACTTTTTCTTCTTCTTTTTTTATGATATTTTTCGCCTTGTATGATATTTTCACTTTAAGGTAGGCTTAGCCTGCCCCACCACCACGCCTAGGGCAGACTTTGACCGTAAGAGGATTGGCCATTTCACTTGATAGCCTCAGCACTTCTGATAAATCCACCTCAGCTTCATCTGACGGTAGCCATTCGAACTCATTCATGAGCGAAGCCACCCAAAAGATCACTGTAGCGAAGCCCAATGACTTGCCCGGGCACATTCTTCTGCCAGACCCAAATGGTGCCAGCCTGAGATCCGAACCGAATATTGAGAATTCTCCGTCCCCGCCTTCACTGGCAACGAACCTCTCGGGCATAAATTTCAGCGGGTCCATCCACACATCTGGGTCCCGGGCTATGGCCCACATGTTCACCAAGGCCGTGGTCCCCTTGGGCACATGATACCCATCGATTGTTGTATCGGTGATGGCCAAGCGAGCCCACGAGAGCAGTGGGCCGGGAGGGTGCAGCCTCAACACCTCCTTCACCACCGCCGGCAAGTAGACCATGGCCGCCACATCAGCCTCCGTGACGGCGCGTGACTCCCCCACCACTTGGTCAAGCTCCGCTTGAACCTTTGACCGCACGTCAGGATGAAGCACCATCCTCGCCAATATCCACTCAATCAGAATCGCCACCGTGTCAGTGCCTCTGAATATCATTTCCTGCAAAAGGACACCCATTTAGTCGCACTCCCACATTTCTATTTCTATTCTGTTTTTTTTTTTTGTAAAATAAATAAATTAGAGGAAGCAGTTTATTTATATTTACCCAAAGTACGGCGATCATGTCGGAGTCGGATAGTTGATCGGGCCCGTGTAGGGAGAGCAAGACGTCAACAAAGTCCCGGTTGGTTCGGTCCTTTTCGGCCCGATGGTCGGCTAAGATTTTACCAACGAACCGGTTCACTTTGGGAACTAGTGTGGAGCACCTGAAGCGGATTCTCTGGGCATCCAAATCCGAAAGCCAAGGGAGATGGTCCCCCCAGTTAAGGGTACCCAACAAGCCGTAACCTTCCTCCACTAACCCACTTAGTTCCTCCATTTCCCAGTTTGAGTCGTTCACCCTATAACACTTGCCAAACACGGAGCTCATCATGTGGCTCAGAGACGCCTTCTTCAGAACATGCCGAACCGGGAAGCCTTTATAATTTACCTCGTTCCCAAACACTTCCACCATTTGAGCAGCGATCTCCGACCTGTAAGACTCGGACGCTTTGATCTGCTTGGGAGAGAAGAGATGATTCGTGGCGATTCTCCTCAGGGTACGCCAGTAGACTCCGTAAGGAGCGAACCCAATTGCTCTATTGAACATCAAGCTGTAAGCGGATTCCTTGATGGGCCGATCAGCGAATACGGAGCTGTTCAGGATCTCCTTGGCGACGTCAGGGTGGCAGGAGACGATGGCTCGCGTGTCGCCGAGGCTATAGGCCATGAGGCGTCTGGCGTTGCATGCGGAGGCAGAGGCAGCGATGCGGCGGTGGGCGAGGGAGGAGGACATGAGGGTGAGGCTGCCGAGAAGAGGGAAGCCTCTGGGGCCGGGAATTACAGGGGTGGTCTTTCGTATCCAGGAGTAGTACTTGCCCCAAGCAGGACCGCCGGGGTGAGACCAGTGGAAGAAGGATACGAAGAGGAAAAGGAGGAAGAGGAGGAGGAGGGTGTAAGGGAGGTTATCGTGGGTGCATTTGGAGGGTAAGAGGAAGAACCAGAGGTTGTCAATGTGGGTGGTCATGTCGTCGGAGACGGCGGAGGAGGAAGAGGAACGAGAGAGGTGGTTACTTGAGTTGACGAGGTGAGTAAGGGGGAGGTTGCTTGGGAGTATATATAGGGAGAGAGGAGAGGACACACAAGTAAAGGGAGTTAAGGAATAAGCATTTTGATATGATTATTGTTTAAGATTAACATAAACGCGACATATATAGCGCCTATATTAATACCCATATTGAGATTTACCTCGATTTTATCATTATTATGAAATAATACAGTGTAGATTAAAAATATTATACCATATACTTAAAAATTGGTAATATCAATATCATTACATATTAATATAAATCATTAGCTCAATTAGAAGAGTTTTGCCGCGGTCCAGACTTCAGAGTTTTGACACCAAAAACAAAATTTGCTTGTCATGTTTTTTTTATTACTTATGCAGATCTTTTCCTTGAACCATCTTGTATATTATTTTACAACTTATATTATTTAAAAAATTATATGTTAAATTCAATTTCTTTAGTAATAGTCAAGAGTATTAAATTAAAATTAGAAATGTTAATAATTTTTTTATGCTTGTTAATTTTCTATAATTTCATTTTTTTTAACTGAATCAATTACGGTATAATCCGGAACATTTAGGCGATTCCTAGTTAGTTGGCGCCAAGCGAGGCCCCTTTAGTGATCCAAGTCAAACCCGAACTGAACCCAAGGGGTGAAATGGTAAAATCTGTTTGAAGAGATGCGCCATCCGGGTCTGGACGACAAAATATGAGAAGAAGGATGCTGCTACATTGGGACAAATGGTCACTACATGCCTGCCTCCCTTTGGGTGGGGGGGGGGGGGGATGGATCAGCCCGGCACAACCTGAAGATTAAATAAGGTCGGATTGTATACTCTATCACAAAATACTAGCATGAACTCGGCCTATTTAAGTGGCTGGCTGGCAGTTTTTTTTATTTTTTAAAAAAATTATTTTTAAACTTTTAAAATACTAATAAAATTTTTCTAATGTCATATTAGCATAATAAAAAAATTATTAATGTTATACTCTTAAAAATTTTTATTTTTTTATAAAAACTCTCAAATTTTATAACTATAAATCTAAATAAATATTAACATAATATTAATCAATTATAATATGTCAATATATATCAACAAAAAAGTAATTATTTTTACTAATATTTGATAATATGAGTATTCAAAGTAATATTTAAGTAAAATAAATAATATTATTAATAATTTAAAAAGAAAATGGGCTGGCAGGCCGTCACAAAACAGGCTAACTTTTATTCAGCCCGAGCCCACTCTATTTGTGATAAAATTGGCTCAACTCACACTGTTTTACCAGTTCTACTGCCTCCCCTCTTGTCCAATATGAAGTGTGAACACCTTTTACAAATCATACACATTTATTTTTTCACATCTTAATAAAAAATCTAAAAAATATTACTTGCCGCTTCTTTATATATATATTTAACTAATTTAATTATATTAATAAATTTAGTTAAATTAGTTAATATTATTTATCCTTTTTAAAACACATTATAATCATTTTTTTAACCCCCTCCCTCTATCTTTTATTTGATTATTATTGAAAAAATATTAATAAGGGACTTGAGTGAAAGTTAATTAATATAGAAAATATATATTATATTTAGAACTAATATTAACTCTCCAATTAATTTATATACTAAGGATTAGAATAATGTATTATTTATAGTCTATAAATAATACTACTTCTATTTTAAATGTAAAAGTTCTTTTATTTTTTAAAAAGTAGTTAAAATTTTAATTTTTTTTATTTTATTTTTATTTAATATATGAGAAATGAACAGTATTAGTGAAGTAGATAATACTAATTTTAATATATTTCTAGGAGTGTTTTAGATTAAAAATATTACTCTTTTATGTCATAAATATAAAATTTAATTTATAATATAATTTATATTATAAATTATATTTATATTTAGAATAAGGAGAGTAGTAATTATGGCCCGTTACAACAATTCGAAGTACCCATATCTCTTCTAATTTTGAGTAAAGGACGCAATTTCTTTTATATTTTTGACCAAGTTTATTTTATTTTGAGACTTAAAGGTAAATGGTATTTTACCTTTATCAATAAGTATATTTTTTAATGTTTGGATCTGTACTATTTTCTTTTTAGGATAAAACTATTTATTACTTCAACTAATAATTTTTTAATATAAAGGACATAATTCTAAACATGGCATTTAAAATTTAGGTATTTCTTTCTTATAATTATGATAAGAGGGGCAATGACTTTAAAAGAAACCCTATGATTTGAAACAGATAAATGACTACAACAACAACAACAAAGCCTTTTCCCATTAAATGGGGTCGGCTACATGGATCATACGACGCCATTGTGCTCTGTCAAAAACTAAATCCTTAGATAGGTTATTGACCCGGAGATCCCGCTCAATAACATACAGATAAAGGACTACAATTTATTATAAAATTTTATAATACACATTATTATATCTGATTTTGTCTTCTTTTGTTATGAATTATTACCATCTTTCTATAAGTGCATACTCCCTCATCGTAATCAATGTTGAAAGAATCAGATCAAGTGGTAAATCAGGCAGGGCACTAGTTCACTAAATCATGGTCAAGACCAGTATCAATCAAAATAATACATCTGAAAAAAATAATTTAGATAATATTTATCCATATATTTTCATGTAGTATATCAGAATGTGTCATGTAATATTTATTTATATCAGTCACATAAATGCTATAATTATATAACCTTATACTATGCCCAACTTAAACGTTGCTTATTATCTGTTGCAAATCGCTAAAATCATCAAGTATGTCATCATATTAATTATGCAACTATTAGCTGGGAACGATACTATTGATAGGTTCTTAGAAAAAGTATGCATAATGTGAATGATGTTGTTTCTTCCAACCCCCCCCCCCCAACCACGCACACCAATATATATATATATATGCATAATGTGAATGATGTTGTTTCTTCCAACCCCCCCCCCAACCACGCACACCAATATATATATATATATATATATATATATATATATATATTATAGGTGTTTATGGGTAGGGCTAGGCAGGGGTGCAACCCGATGCCTGGCCCTATCCGATAAAAGTTCTAACTATTTTGGGTTGGGTTGGGTTGGGTTGGGTTGGACTGGGCGGGTCCAAGTTGTGATGTCATGCTTATATTGTGAAAAAAAAAATCTGTAATTATAAACTTCTAAAATAATATCATATTCATATGTCTTCAAGAGTTAAATAATATCTGTAATCCACTAAAAATAAGGTAACAAAAAGATAATAATTAAAGTCTTAAAATTCATTGCATATAAAAAAAAACCTTGAAGTGTAAGTAGTTTGTAATTACAACTTTACATCAATTTTTTAAATGTTGATAAGGATGAAGCTAGAGGTGTGCAAGATGTCAATGGCCCAGTGAGCCCGCCCAAACCGACACAAAAAATGCCCTACCCAGCCTAGTGTAAAATAGGCAATTTTGGGCAGGGACAATATTCGGGCAGGGCCGGACATCGGGCAGGGGTTGCTGCCCTGCCCATTTGGTTACCTTTTTATATATCAAAATGTATAGATTATATTATTTCACATAGAACGAATATGATAGATACTGGTGACTAAAGGGTAATTTTAAAAATATGAATAGTCAAGTAGGTAATTGCACCCTTTAAAATTTATAACTAAATTGATTTCTTTCTTTATTTTTTTAAACTATGCTAATCGTCATCTTTTTTTTCAGATGCTTCATCTTTGTCAATTTTAGAGAAATTTATGCAAAGTTACAATTGCAAACTACTTAAACTTCAAGGCTTTTTTTTTATATGCAATAGATTTTAAAACTTTAATTACTATCTTTTTGTTGCTTTATTCTTAGTGGATTATAGATATTATTTAACTCTTAAAGACATATGAATATGGTATTATTTTAGAAGTTCATAATTGTAGATTTTTTCCCACGATATGAGCAGGGTATCATGATTTGGGCGTGCCCAGCCCATCCATGCCTAGCCCGAAATGGTTAAAGCTTTTACCGGGCAGGGCAAGGCATTAGGCTACAAAATGCAGCCCATACTTTTTTCGGGCAGGGCACCGGGTAGGGGGTTGCCTTACCCTGCCCAGCTCTGCCCATGCACACCCCTAGATGAAGCATCTAAAAAAAATAAAATAAATAATTATAATTTTTGATGTAATCATATTATGATTAGTAAAATTAAAAAAAAGAAAAAATCAATATAGTTATAAATATTAAAAGATATAACTTACGTACTTAACTATTTATATTTCTAAAATGACCCTTTAGTTACCAGTAACTATCATATTTTCCCTTTCAAGTGTAGTATATAGGGAAAAAAGTAAAAAAAAACATAAAAGAAGGGGTGTTCATGGGCAGGGCAGGGCAGGTAAACCCCCTGGCCGATGCCCAGCCCTGCCCTATATTTATCAGACTGAGCAGGGCCTTTTTTTCGCAGGTTCAGGTAGGCATACCGGGTCGTGAGCTTTATGAACACCCCTAATATATATAGCTCGACTCTTCAAATTTTTCTGCTTTTCTTCTTCATTTTGGTTAAAACCCTCCTGTAATTTTGTAATCATTTAATTATTTCATAATTTTTTATTTTATTCGGCTAGGTCAAAGTTTGAATAGCAACTAATCTTATAGTTAAAAGTTATATATATTAATTATATTTTTCAATATTTTCAAGATTATTGTTGAGATAATAATGTAACGATTAAAAATATTGCCTTCAATCCTTCATTAGTACATAAAAATAGAAAGTTTACAGCAGAAAATTTTTCGTTACAAATTCAACACAAAACTCACTGCAAAAAGTTTCGTAATTCGTCTTGTACGCGTAGGACTTGTTGACAAATCCGTCACAATAATTTTACAACACTCTTGTTTAAGATGGACCAGTTAGCTGTGAAATCGATTTCTATGTGATGAATTTTCTTTAGTTTTTTGTAGCAAATTCTATTTGTTTTTTGTAATATTATATAAATAAAATTAGTTTTTTGTTCTTTGGGCTATGAGAGTGATCTCACTACCCAAACTTTGATATAAAATATACTACATGTCAATTTATTTATTTCAAAGTTTAATTATTGTAAAGGGGACGCAAGATTTGGAAAGCAAAAGGAGAAATCTTGAGGATATATGCGTTTGAGTCCTTTAATATTTGTTTTGAAACAAGTGTGTTGGAATTTCTAGGAATATATATAGAATGAATCTTGGCAAAGACACTTTATAATATAATTAATTAAACAAATAATGTAAACCCAGGAATTGGACATGCTGGTTTACTATGTTCATTTCCAATTCAATTTTAATTTATAAAATCAGGCTGTGGTATCAAACACACGTATGGTGACGATGATATGGAGAATCATCATACACGAACATTAACTCTTCTAAAATTTATTCACTCTGTTTGAACTTTGAATTAATATAAAAAGAAAGTAAAAGATATGTTGGTTGTTTCGATGAAATTATTATTATTATTATTGGAATAATATTTTTGTGATATTATTATAATTTATTTTTTATATTTTTCAATGTTATAGATGTTCTTTACTTTCAAAACAATATAATTTTACTTGTTTATCATGTTATATATCTATAGAAAAGTCACTTAGTCGTGTATGGATAGTTTTTACCAAGTAAGAATTAATTAATAATTGGTATAAAATAGATAAAAAATTATTTTTAAACTTGATAAGAAAATATTTTTTTTAAAAATAATACTTAATTTAAAAATAGGAAGGGAGTAATAAATAAGAAAAATTGGTGAAAAGTCTTTATTTAAAAATTTTATTGGTCAGAAATACCTGATATTTTCATATATAGAAAGTATCAAAACTTAGACTCAAATTCTTTTGGTCAATAAAATTTTTAAATAGGGAATTTTTATCTATTTTTACTAATAAATACTTCTATTGTCTTAAATGTGGGAACTATAGAAAGTTAGTTTTAATTATAAATGTAAGATTTCAATCAACTTTATCTCTTATATTTATTATTTTTATCCAAACTAATTCACTAGCATGTAAATTGATATATAATTTAGTATTACACATAATTATTTTAGATAGATCATATAATATTTGTTATGATTAATTAATTTATCTAATTTTTTAATCTACCAAAATCACCAAAATAACTCTTACATTGGGGATAATATTATTGTGATTCTATTTAGAAAGTACTTCTAATTTTACATTTATTTAATATACACTCCATCTAAATAGTGATTTTTTAGTCTTTTTTATAAACAACAACTACTATAGTTATGCGGATTAAATTGTTGGTTAAAATTAGCTAAAAATAATAAATATATAAGGGATATAATTTTTTTAAATATATCCTTATTTATGAAGATGATGGATGATAGAAAGAATGAGTGAAAAAATAGATGAAAAAGAATGAGTTGAAAAAAGAAATAAAAGATACATGTAATTAATTGAGGAAAAAAATGAAAAAAATATATTAAATTTTTGGACAAACTCAATTTATTATTTATATATAAGATTATCTCTATATCAAAGAATATTGCTTATAAAAAGTACGGAGAGTATAAAATTTGCTCATTAATAAATAAATGATAAAATTATAAAATTTAATAAAATTAGTTAAAAATAGGGGAAAAGTCTTCTCTATTTTATTTTTTTCTTTGCTAGAGGGGAAAAAATCTTCTCTCTAACATATAAAAAATGGTACATTTGATAGGATGTTAAAATTTTTAATTGAAGTAGAAGTAGAAGTAGAAGTAGAATTAAGTTACAAATAAACTTTAAAAATTATTTAGTAGGTTAAAAATGAGTATGAAATTTATGCATATTTAAAAAAAAAGAAAAAAATAGATAAAAGTAAAATAAAAAAATTATTTGTTCTCGTTTTTCTTGTTTCTTTTCCTCCTCTTCAGCTTTATATCTCTCTCTCTCTCCATTCGTTAAAGTTATCCACAAAGTTGACGTCATAGGAGGAATAGTTGTTCGCACCATGGTGGATGCTGAATTGAGCCAGAAACGCCGGAGCTGTTATGTAAAATCCTCCTAAAATATAAGTACTATTAATTACTTGAACCCATTTTGTTCAAAATGTAAATCAATAACAATATAACCATGGTTATGAATAAATTTTCTTAATTTAAAAGAGCTAATCATAGTAGAAAAAAGTTTTACTAAAATCTAAAAGAAACTCTATCGTAGTTATAAAAAAACTTTTCTTAACGATAAATAATTATGATAGAAAAAGAATAAGATGAATCAAATTATTTATGATATATAAGTAGATTAATCTTTTATAAATTGTATATTATAACTATATATATACTAGAGTCGATTTGATTTTATAATATAAATATTACACTTTTCTATAAACATGTATATTAATTAATAAAACGATAATTATTGAATCTTTTATGAAATATTCTTAAAGGTATTAAAAATTATATTAAAGTGTATACATAAAAATAAGGTTAGAGTCTATGCAATTTTAATAAAATTAAAAAAATAATTAATAATTTATGAGAATATATTATAGATAGATAGAATATTATCCCCATGACAAACTCCTATAATCAAATCTAAATAAAATATTATATAATATTAGAGCATACAGAATGAAACCTATTATGGCAATATACAAATATTATACACATACATTCAAATGGTAAAGCTATACAATTGATATAACTTTAATTAAGCCTATGAAATTTTTTCTGGGATCCTAAGACGAGATTATTACCTAAAAAATATTAATAACCACGGGGTGAAATAAATATTTCAGTAACCAGCAATTCTACTCATCATTCATACTAACATGTGCTCATAAAGTGTCAAGTGAGACAGATCATAAAATATAATATATAAAAAATAACATATTATTATAATCAGCTCAAATGGATAATTCACCCAAATTTCTCCCATCAATCTAACCAAGACTTATTCCCACTGATCGAACCTATAGACTAGAGATAACTAGCATATACCTAGCCAATCAAAAAGTTAGCCAGTCAAATGTTATGGATAGGCCAAAATCCACAGAGCCCGTGACCGAATAATGGGTTCATTCCCCTTGGTAAACAAATAGGGGTGTCGCAGCCCCTCGATAAATAGATGTGACACGTCCCTCGGTAAATTGGTGGGATAAAAGTCAATAATCGAACTCCAATGAAGATTATACCACTTGGTAGAAATATAATTCTCTCATCACTAATCCCCAATGCATAATTCTTAAAATAATAATATTAATCAAAATCTTAATAGCCTAATAATCAATAATATCAATAAATAAGATTTTTTTCAAGATAATATCTATCTTCAAATTCCAATATCAAGATATAACAAGTTTTAAATCTCAATTTAAACTTTAAGTCCCACAAGACTATTTTTAATAAAAATTATCAATCAAATTTTTCATTATAATCATATTAACAACAGATTTATATATATCAAATCACTCACAAACATCATATTAGCACATACAACAAGTAGAAAGTGGTTACCTCTCACCTAAATATATAAATAATTATCACAAAAGATCTGAAAGATAAATTTTAGCTTTATGTGAGTTGAACTAAGGGTATTTTTAGGAGGAGAACATAAGTGGGATTCTTTAGGAATAAGAAAGAGACTGAGAAAGAGGGCTAAAAAGAGAGGAGCCGATTCAACAATTATGTCTGAAGAATACCTCAAGGCCTTAGCTCTATTTATAAGGTCATAATAATAATTCAAAATTTAAATCCATATTTAAATCTAAATCTAAATCCTAATAATTTCTTAACTAATAATAACAATCAAATCATAAAACCCTAAATAAAGATAATGGTAAGATCATTTAGATATCATATTTTATCAAAAATAATAAAAATATTAAAAAATAATAATTTAATTAGATAATATTTTTAAATTATTGATAAATAATATTTTAAATTTTATTTAAATATAAGAATAAAAATTAGAATATTACACATTGCACTCGAGACGACTGTCACAGTCGCCGATGGCGTAAGGGAATTGGTTACCGCCACAGTCAGGTACCGGGATGGAGGTGTAGTGAGGGGAAAGAGAGTGAAGCCGCCGCAAGCGAGGACGAGGTGACCAGTGTTTGTCAAGTACGTGGATAGGGCTAACGAGAGTGGCAAAGATGAAGAAAGAAGCTGTGACTAGTGAGGGCAACGTGTGAAGGAAGAAGATGATATTTTGTTTTGATTTAGGAAAAGGTAAAATTGTATAAAAATTTTATAAGTTATGGTAAAATGATCTAAAATATTTATTTTTATGAAACCCATCTCAATTCTTAGTTTTTTAGATGAAACTAAACTAAAATAAAATATTAAAAGTTAAAGTGAAAATAAGATTCATAATACCATATAAAAAAATGTGTGATTCTATTTTTACTTTAACTTTTTAACTCCCATTCCTATCATATTAAACATGCCTTCAAGGAATTGAATGAATGTAGGATGAAGAAGTACGGAAGGAGGTGGAGGGAGAGAAGAAGCGCGCGTTGGGGAAAATGAAGGGGGGCTAAGAAGAGACATTAACGTGGGAGTAGTAAATTTGAGGGTGGGTTGTCTGACACGTGGGGAGAGTGTGGCGCGACATTGTCTGAATTACACAGTGAGAGTGAGGGGACAAGGCCCATGCACTTTATGGCTCTCCTTACACTCTTATTCCATGCTCCCCACCTATCGTTACTACCCTGTACCCTTCTCCCTCCTCCCTCCAGGTGTCCCCCTGACTGTGACTACTCGACTCCTCCCACCGTCTGCCCGAAGCGTGTAGTTATTACTCACTTGCCTCATCCTCTTCCCAGGGCTTTCCCGTCTTTTCATCCTCGGACCACCCCACATGGGTCTCGATTCCCATGTTACAGTCTCACCATAACGTGTCTATGATGCGGGTCCCACTCCTCCCTTGTTTGTACCTTCCTCAGGGCCTTGGATTCCTCGGCCCCGCCGTCGTGTTCCCTGTCCGTCAATCTCTTTCTCTCCAGGCATCCGAATCTTCAATTGTCCCTCGTGACCGTAAGATCCTTAAGACCTTCGTACCATTTTAGATTGATTATTGATATATGAGGTGTACCAAAACATGCAATCAATTCAATTCAATCTCGCGTGTATTCATTTATTCATTTCTAGGAAAAATATAAACTTTTTATTCAATACTCTAGCAATTTTTAATTAAAAATATAATAATAATATTTATAATAATAAAAATTCTGAACAAACTTAACTATAATTTTGAGAATTTAAGACTAAAAGTTATGGTTTTCCTTGTTAACATTTCCTTCATGTTAGAATGTTTTGAAAATTTTAAAAGAATAAACAAAAATTGCATGGAGTGTAATAAAATACTCTTCTTATCATATTTATAAAGTAAAAAAAAAAATTACTTTTATCCTATTTATAAGGCACTAAGAGAATTTTTTCCTATAAATATACTATTTTATCCTTCATTTATTTAAGTTGAATTTGTTTCTACTGTGTGTAATGTATATTAAATAACGATAAAATTAAAAAATTATTGAATTTTAGGGTATAGTTAATAAGGTTTATAGTTTTCTTTGATATGTATAAAATATGTTAACAATGACTTATAAATAATATCAGATGAGTAATAAAATAAAATTATATAAAGTATGAGATTAGCGTATTTATTTTATTTTATTTTATTTTATTTTATGAATGATATAATTTCACTTAAATTTTACATTTTTCATGATAATGATTATACTTAATATATATTTAATAATGACTATACATTAATATTTAATCATATTTGGAGATTTCAAATTTCATTCCCCACCTGTATCTCATTTCATCTTATTATATAAGGTCGTTGCAAGTGGCGTCTTCGTGTATATTTAGTTATTGTATATATACATCATTAATATTTTGGTAGAAGGTAATAAATGGGGACGAACATATCGTCCTCAAAAATAAAAATAGGAAATATAAAAAAATATTCCAATATTAAAAAAAAAATTTAAAACCGACACGTGCATATCATGGTTGACTAATAAAAATTATTGGAATAAGGCTACAAAAGTAATTTTAGGGATTCTCTCATATCTAGCTGAAAAATTGATTAGTTGAAATATAAGTAAATTGTCAGGAAGAAAAATATAAGTAAATTAAATTTATAAGATTAAAATATTTAAAAAAAAATATGTGTGCACATAGCCACATATATTTTTTTTCGGCCAACATCTTTTTGCACTTATGTTCTTATGTTCATAATGAACACTATGTTAAATTTTTAAGAAATATTATTTTATTATAATTTCAGTTGTAATGTTTAAGGATGTATTTTAGCTCTTGGGTATCTAAGTTTAAACCTGAGCATAATAGACGGCTCGCTCTGCCTAATATTGGTATCACTTAGGAGAAAGGGAGATTTCGCCCTGCCATTGAATCATGAGTGAGCTTAACCCCTTTTTAAAAATTATTGTAAGAAAAATATTGATTTTGGGCCTATATGAGATAAACCTTTAAATTATAGTTTTAAAAATATTTTTGTGTTAACCAATAAACATTAGTTCTAGTAAAATAAATTTTGACAGTTTAAATACAAGGTTCTGAACTTTAAAACGTACAAATGTAAAAAAAAAAATCCTTTTATGAGAACTACTATAAATTGAGCTTGATAATGTTTAAATATGACCTAGTCAAATAGTCATATAAAAAATAACACTTTTATACTAAACTGTCTTAGATATTTACCTTAAATCACTTTTTATTTTTTTTTAAAAAAGCTAATCTAAACACCACTCTTGTACTATTTGGCATCTCATTAGTACGGCTTGCACATGGAAGACAAATAATTTAGTACTTAGGTTGCCCGTGTGTAGTTGTTCTATCTTCTTTTTAATTTTTTTAAAAAACATTTTTAAAGAAAAAAAGCATCGTTTGATTCGGTTGTTAGATTCAGAGTCTCAATCATATCCACGGATGTCGAGTGTAAAGGTTAGCAACTAAGATATCTCTATGTGACTATGTCGACAGCCTTGCAAATGTCAATAGGAGAGGAAGTGATTGGAATTTAATTAATTGAAGGAAATTCTATAATGCATTATTCATGCCAAAATAATTCGAAGTTGGAGCTTGGAAGAAAATTCTAAGTTCGAATTTAATTGCAAGACAAAGAGCATCATTTCCATGGAATTTTGGCTGACGTCCATTATTGTCGTCCCCAAATATAGTCATTAAATTTCTGGTTCCAGTTGATAAGATCGGGGAAATTAACATGCTTAAATTAGTTGGTAGATAAATTAACATTTCCATCAATATTCCCCAATCATTATATAGTTTAAAATTCAATAGATACTGTTTGGCCAACAAAACATTGAATAATGATTTTTTGTGTCGGTGATTTAGCTTATGATTAAATAAACTACAACAAATTCACTCATTGTTGCATATAGTTTATTTGATTATAACTATAATTATATGTCATTTTTAACATATTTTATTAAAAATAAAATAAAATAAAATTTTAAATATTATTAATTCTATCTTAATATTTAATAACTTCTAACATTACTTCTATTTAATATACACTCTATACTAAAAATAGGACTAGATGAATAATTATAATCATAATTAAAATCTTAATAACTAATGTAAATTAACAAAGATCACGATTAAGAGTTTACTTTCTAATAATTATATTATCCTCATCAATCATCCCTATACAATGATCAAATAAAGCATTTAGGCATTTAGCTTTCTGCAGGAAATAGGTATAATAAGTAAGTAATATACCTAACAAATTAAACTTTTTACTTTTCAACGCATGCTTCTGGGGAGTTATGAAAGGTTAATTTCCCGAATAATATTATTGTAGTTTGTACCTAGCTGTCTCACATACTAAACAAGAAATTTTAAGGATTTTATGAGCCTTTTCAATTATGGAACAGCAAAATAAAGCTTTAGCACGATTGAAACGTGGCTCTTTTCTTAATCCAAAACGCAGATGTCATATCCACGCCAAACCCTTTGAGTTTTTAATATGTTGACATTAATTAATCCAGGTTTAGACGCTATATTATTTTAAAAATATTCTAAGTATTAACTATTCCCGGCAATTGTCGTACTTCTAGTTGTAACCTACCTACCTAGCTTCGTCGAAACTTCGGTAGTAATTGACAAATAATCTAGCCGATAATTAATTATAAAATTCTCTTAGAGCATTCACTAAATGCCCAAAAAAAAAAGAGGAGAAAAACTCCGTGGACGTTATTAAACTAGGACACCCACAAATCTTCGATGTTTGTACAAAATTCCAATTCAGTCCTTATCATCACAGTTATTTCAATCACAATATATAATATTAATATTAATTAGAGAATATTCTCTAATTAACTTTCACGATCAAATGTCTTGTGCATTAAAATGATGAATTAGGTTCTGTAAGATATAAACCACACGGGCCATGCCCTATAACGATTTCAACAATATATTATGTCAGGTCATTGGAAACCATATATTATTTATTCTGCAAGGGAACATTATTCGTTCACATGTTGAAAGGACAATGATAAATTGAGAATCCAATTATAAAAATAAAAAGAATAAATACTATAAATTGAAACATAGTGAGAACTCTCTATGATAATAACTCAATAGGTATTGCTACTGATACAGGCATAACTATCTTGTAAATTCTCTAGAATTCTTTCTCACGATACCTTATGTAGATTAATTTTCCGTCACTTTCTTTAGATCAGTTGAATTCTTACCCCTTCTAAACAATTAAACCCTAATTGACCCTTTTGAAACCTAGCTATACACTACAGCTTATTCACCGCTCTCCAATCCACACTTACTCTACACTGTCTGCCTCACTTTTCCTTTGTGTCATTTCGCCGTTTACAGTACAAATCCTTCTCTCTCTTCTATTGTTGTCTCAATAGAAAAGTGGATCTTTTTTAAGATAAAACCCTAATCAACCCTTATGAAACCTAGCCAGTCGCTCCAGCTTGCTCACCAGTCTCCAATCCACACTCACTCTACGTCGTCTACCTCTCATTTAGGGTTGTATCACTTCGTCGTTTAGAGTCTATAGATCCTTCCGGGTTTGCTCGCCAAATCCAAAAGGATGATGTTTCACAATTTTGTTATGACTATGATTATGATGGTACACTGTCTTCATGGACCACTTTTTTTCAACTATTTCCATAGGCGTCATATTGCCTACCTCGATCATTGATAAAGTTTGGAGGAGAGGTGTATCTCTACACCACAAAGGGTATGCTAAACACCTTCGTTGAGGAAGGAGAATTGAATCGAGCAAAACATATTCTCACCATAAAGATGTGTGAAATTAATGTGGTCCATGACATGTACTAATGCTTTTCTTCCATCTTGATGAAAAAAGTTGAGGAGGTAGATGACTTTCATGATGATGAGTGTCTTTATTTCATTGTATCACAAGATCAGGGTCTTTGGAAAAAGGCTGACATGGGAGCAAGTTTAATCCTCATAATATAAGAGGTTGGGAAAGATTTCATACTTTGGGAA
Source organism: Leucaena leucocephala (assembly GCA_037074615.1). Taxonomy (NCBI): domain Eukaryota; kingdom Viridiplantae; phylum Streptophyta; class Magnoliopsida; order Fabales; family Fabaceae; genus Leucaena; species Leucaena leucocephala. Next base: position 1,011,068 of record CM073552.1, read on the forward strand.
CGAAAAGATTACCTACTTTGGAAACCAGCAAGAAGAACGAGGCAGTTACCCTTGTAGGTACCCTGCTGGCTCAGCAAGTAGCGGTGAAACAGATAAGCTTACGAAGTAAAACATCGAGATCTACAATGAAGGATCCCAATGGGGAGACATGTGACAGCAAAGAAGCCGGAGGGAGATGATCTCAATGGGGAGGTGTGTGATAGCAAAAATGTAGAGCGGTGTGGATCTAGACAGAAATAGACAAATTATGACGTGGAGCAACACGGATTTGGACGAAACCAAACAAACTGCGAAGGGAAGAACATGCGCATAAGATAAAGATAGGTTGTAATGTGAAAACAAACAATTAGGGCTCTGATACCATGTGATAAATAGAGAGAGCGAAAGAATTATTAGAAAAAATATTATGTGTATATTCAAATGAGTTGAGTACACCAATATGTATATAAAATATTATGTATATATGTATGTAGGTAGTTAGGTAGAATTGATGCAATATAATGGAAATTATTTATTTACTATTTCACATTTATTGTTTTAGAGGATAAATTAGCTACAAATGCTTCTAGTTAGCTGACTTAATAGTAAACTATTTTAAATATTTAATTTTTATATAATCGCCCATTTATTATCTCTATCTTTGTGACTATTTATTGAATTTTGTATAATGTAGGAAAAAAATGTGTTTAGCTAATGCAAATCACACAATCCTTAAAAGAAAATTAGAAAAGCATAATAGAGATGCCTTCAATGTAATGCATCTAGTCCTATATTTAAGATCAAATTAAAACTCTCAAATAAACTTTATATTTAAAATCAGAGGAAGTTAGAGTATACAATATGAGGTAACATAAGTTTCAGCCCCCTCTCACTCACTCACAAAACACACGGAATAATTAATGTAGATTGATAGTGAGAGCTAGGGAATCAAAGCAAAGTTGGGCCTTGTATATATACTATATATGCGAATTGAATGTGGCATCAAGTCATGCAACTTTCTGCCTGGTGATATCTCTGTCCATTAATTAAATGCAACACAAAAGATTCAAAGTTACAGGGGAAAAAAGTGCGATGAAGAGGAAACTCATTATGGGATCACTTAATTAATCTGATTACCTTATCCTTGGAATATAATTATTAGTGTTGAACAAATGAAAGCCCTTAATTACTAGAGTTGAGTGGGATTTTGTACTGTAAGAACCTAACCCACTTGCCTTTAAACAAACTGGCATATCATATGATGATGATGAAGAAGATTGGATTCGATTCCATTTTCTCAATTCTGACTGGCTTTTTGTGTCTTAGCATAGCCGAGACAAATAACATTTAGATTCTCGACTTTTAACTTTGTCCATACTCGTTTATTTTTTTTCTTCAAAAAATTGGATCTTTGAATGCAGAACATGTTCATCGTATTAGGAACCGTGGTCCTTTCACAAGCTTCTTCTTCGTTATTTTTAAGTGTAATCATGGCGTACACATAATTAGTGATTTTGGAGTAATACCTACTATGCATTCGCCCAAATAATTAAAAAAAAGAAAGATTATTCCTAAGTAATAAGGAAGGCAATAGTGATCTGAGATACGATATTGGGGCCTACACACTATAGAACATATGTGCTTATTCATATGTCTGATTCTTCCTAAAATATCATGTTATTCTTAGTTCTAAAACATTTCAATATATCACTAATATATGATCGAATTAAACCTTCACACCGCCGTATGTATATGTATTGCTAGACAAAAATATCTAACTAATTCCTCTTTATGTACTTCGAAAAGATAATGATTTTATTGCTGCTAATTAAAAAGTTAACACAAAATTTTCAGGGGAAATTATATTTAATTAACATACGTATATATACTTTTGCTTTAATACACAAGATGGTCAATACTTTTACAATTGAATTTTGGAAGAAAGTGATCATTGAAAACTTTCATATGACAAAATCATTTTATAAATTTTTTTTGAGATAGTAGGGATATACCATAAGCAGCTCCCTCCATTAAGAATAAGATGCTTTCTTTAAATATTAAAGAAGATACCACCTTTGTGTTTTAGAGAACTTTAACAAGTTATGGCACAGGTATGCATAGTGCCACGCATATAATTAAAGAATAGAAGCAGCCTTATCTTGAGTTCATAATATTCTTGGTTCCTTTCGACAGATTAGATTCTAGCTAGTTGCTAATTCTTAAGTATAATTAAACCTTTAAATTACATGAATCTCATGCAACTTGCTTAATATTCTCCACCATCTCATATATAAGATCAAATATGGGATCGATGTTTTGTTACTTTTCTGTTACTGATTGGTGCCAAACAACTCAATTTCAATGTTCATAGAATTTTCCAAATAACACATGTTGTCTCTTCATGTTTGTGTGGTGGTATCTATTCAGTTACTTTAGTTATTTTTGTTATCTGTTTTCTTTTTTGGCACATCTTTATGGCAAACCAATTACCATGATATGAATTGGCACTTCATATTATGATATTGTAAAAGTACGACCACGAATAGATTATTAAGATATGGGTGCTTTCACACTAATTAGGATAAAAATAACAATATAATTTTAGCTATATATAAGACTCCCTAGAATATCATAAGTTGGACTGGACTTGGATTCCATATATATATGGATTCAAAAGGAATTTGCTGGAGCACTTTAAATATTAATATTCTCCTCAAACTACTTAATTTTCTTCTAACCTACTTGGTTATCCGATTGTGATTAATTAATTCTGTGCTTTCCTTCATACATGAAATTCAATCTTTCCAATTTATTAATGCAACATATTAGAGTTATCCTTAGAAATAATTTTTTTTTTATTTTTGTATGGAAGTCATTTTCCATTTTTAAGTGAAACAAAAATATGCACACTCTTTTTATATAAAAAAATTATGATACTTACTAAAGAAGGAATAATTGAAATTGGATAGTTAATAAAGGAAAGATTAAGATTGAGTTTAAAAAGAAAGCAAAATCAAAGTTGAGAAGACAAAGTCCAGAGAGAGAGGCGACATCGATCTAGACTGAAAGAAAAAACAGATATTGGGTGTGTTTGGATGCTTCTGAAACCATGGTTTCAAAAGCCCTTTTGAGCCAAACCTTGGTTTGGGGAAATTTTAAAACAAATAACCATATTTGTCCATAAATACTTTTGGATAAAACCATGGTTTAAAACCATGGTTTTGAATAAGCTATTAAAAATAGCTTTTTCAACAGTAAAAGAGCTTATAGACTATCTAATTACTATCTTACCCCTACTTTTTCTTACACCCTCTCTCCTCTCTCTTATATTTTCTCTACCTCTCTCCTCTCTCTTACTTTTAATCAAATCATACACTTTTTGGTAATTTACCAATATAAAAAGTCATTCTAAAAATAACTATCCAAACACTTATTTATTCAAAACCACTTTTTTTTCCCATAAACTCTTCTCTAAAAGCCCTTTTTCATAAGTTGTCCATAAGCCCTTTTTTTTCATAAGCCCTTTTTTAAAATCCTATCCAAACATGCCTATTGAAGTTAAAATTGAAAGAGGAGCCTAATAAGTGGCCATTAAGAATCTTTGAATCTTATTTGAAGTTTCTTGAATGTAATCTCCGCAGATTTGATCCTTAAGCAAGAAGCCAAATATGTCCTCCTCCACATTTAATGCACATTTTCTACACAGATTTTTCGAAGGAAAAACAAATTTCGCACTTTTTAAATTTTGTGGTAAATCATACAGATCATGTATACTTGTGTTTTGCTTAATCATGTGAACTTTCTTTCTTTTACTATCAGGAATGTTTGAATATGTTTCCTCTTTTTGAATGTATATATAAAAGAAATATCTATATCAGTTAGAGATATGTGAAATAGATATATATTGCATAAAAACAAGTTTAGTTTCGTTAGATATCTATATTTTTTGCCTTTCTTTTTATATTTTTTTGTGGATATCTGAAAGGGTGTTAATTGTTCATTACTTAGTTAGCTAGTCATCCCGTACAAGAAGGAACTCATGCTCCACAAAGCAGGATATTGGCTTCTTTTTCCCTTTGGCCGCAAGCACGATATTGACTTCCAAGTCAATTTAAACAGTACGGAGTAACTCGGCATATGGATTTTTTCTAAGACTCTTGTTTTGTTTTCTAAGGTTATGATGAATTTAGCATCATGAAATAGTTTTTTCAATATTTTAATCTAATTCGTAGTTCATCCAATATTCTAGAGTATTTTTTTAATAGTACTGTTAGAAGTAGGTCTTGACTATTGATATTGAGCTTATAGCCCAAAGCCCAATGTTCTCTGAATATGTCTATATAAACTGATTCTGTAAACGTTTATACGTGAGAAATATTCATATCATTCTTTCTATCCAATGTGTTCTCAGTAAGCAACATGGTACCAGAGCGGGTTTTACCGGGAGGTCCATAACTGTGTGAGACAAGGCCCAAGAATGAGTCCAACGTCCGCCTGAAAAACAAGAAGAAGAAACTCCAAGAAAAGAAGTCCATCGTGGGGGTAACAGCAAGAAAGAAAGAATATGTTGCCTTAAATCATTTCTGCCGCAACGAAAGAAAGAATTCATCGCCAGCCACTTTCCACCGATCTGCTGCCCTAAATCGTTCCTGCCTCAATGAAAGAAAGAATCCACCACCAGCCATTTTCCACCGACCGATTGTCTCCTGCCACGAAGAAGGATAGAATCTGTCGCCGTAATCACCTGCTGCTGTAACGAAAGAGATTCATCAAGAACTTACGACATTCACAGTGGGATCGAAGATTCTAGGCAGCCACCTTCAGCGCCGATCTTCGACCTTGAAGCCAGAACATCTATACATCCCCACGTAGCAGGTACGCGTTCTCCAGACCCATGGATTCCAAGAAGGAGTCAGAAGGTTCCTCTGTCGAAAGACTGACATTTACCCATCCTCTATTCCCCCACCCTTCTGAATCCTGCCTCAAAGATGCTCAGGAAGAATCACTCAGAGAGCAATGGGAACAATGCAACGCCATTGTTCTTTCTTGGATCCTGAATTCCCTCTCGAAAGAATTGGCTAGCAGTGTGATATTTTACCACGATGCATTTCTCGTATGGACTGACTTGAAGGAACGTTTCGACAAAGTCACCGGTTCCAGGGTATTCTGTCTTCACCGAGAGATAGGAAAATTACAACAAGAGTCTCTTACAGTTTCAGGATATTATTCTAAATTGAAGGAACTGTGGGAAGAACAATCAATGCTGGTCCCCATACCTTCTTGCAGATGTGAAACATCAAAAGCCTACTCTGATGTGATCCAACAGCAGAAACTGCTTCAATTTCTACTGGGGTTGAACGAATGTTTTGCCACAGCAAGGAGCCAAATCCTTATGATGAACCCCTCCCCTCTGTAAATCAGGCTTTTGCAATGATAACTGAAGATGAAGCACAGAGATAAATTGCAAATTCAACAAGAAGCAACCCCATAGAAGGAGTTGCTATGAACATTAGAGGAAGAGGCTGTGGGCGTGGAGGCCGCGGACGCACAGGACCAATACCGGAATGTGCACATTGTCACAAAAGAGGACACGTCAAGGATGTTTGCTGGGAAATTGTGGGATACCCACCAGATTTTAAAGGCCACAGAGGCAAACGCAATCAAGACGCAATGGTCAATCAACTTACCATAGAGAATAATGCTGAAGGAGAAGGGCTGCCGAATAATGGTAATCAGACAACAGCGCCAATATTGACCAGGGAGCAGTATGAGAAGCTCCTGGACATCCTTAAGAGGGACTCTGAAGGGACCAGACACGCCTTGACGAGTACTACAATAGGTTTGACTGCACCCATTCATCATACACAGACACACACTACCTGGGTCATTGACTCGGGAGCCACTAATCATATGGTGGGTGATTTAACACTTTTTCATAGTTACCAGGAAAATAATGGTTTTATACAAACAGTCCAAATACCAAACGGAACAAAATTACATGTTACTCATATAGGCGAAGTCAGACTCACTGATGAAATAACATTAACTAATGTCTTATATGCTTCACAATTAAAATTTAACTTAATTTTAGTCCCTAGATTAACTAAAGAACAACATTGCATGGCAGTATTTTTTTCTGATCACTGCATCATACATGGCCTTCAGGATGGGAAAGTGAAGGCGACTGGTAAACTCATAGAAGATCTCTACATATTAAAGTTGAAACCTAAATCTCATATTCTGAACTCTTCTGGCCATAAGGGAAATAATTTGAAACACTAACAGAAATGTATTGATATCTGGTTGCTGCATAATAGACTAGGACATGCACCTATGCCTATATTGAAACACTTGGATATTGTAAGGAGTGAGAATGCGTCAATGAATAAAATCTGTGATGTTTGCATACAATCAAAACAGACACGTCTTCCTTTCATATCCTGTTCTATCAAAACTAGTTATTGCTTTGAATTGATTCACATGGATGTATGGGGACCATATAGAGTGCCCACACATCAAGGTCAACAATATTTTCTTACAATAGTAGATGATTATTCTAGAGCTGTTTGGATTTTTTTAATGAGAAATAAATCTAAAACTGTTGCTTGTGTCAAAAATTTCATTGCACATACCTTGAATCAATTTTCAGCAAAGATTAAGAAAGTAAGGAGTGATAATGGAACAGAATTTATTAACAATCAACTCACAGAATACTTTGGTGAAAAAGGCATTTTACATGAGACCACATGTCCCTACACTCCACAACAAAATAGAGTTGTGGAAAGAAAACATAGAACCTTACTACAAGTTGCTAGAAGTTTGATGATACAATCTAGAATTTCAATTGAATATTGGGGGGAGTGTCTTAGAATGGCTGCCCATGTGATCAATAGAGTCCCTTCCAAGATTATTGCATATCAGACACCATATGAAAGGGTTTATGGGGAGAAGCCATATTATAGTGATTTGAGAGTCTTTGGTTCCTTGGCCTATGCAACAAATTTAAGAGTCACAGATAAATTTCTCCCTAGAGCTATACCATGTGTCTTCTTGGGATATCCAAGAGGTCAAAAGGGGTTCTTATTGCTCAACTTACAGACAAGGGAAATTATGGTCAGTAGACATGTAACCTTTTGTGAGAACTATTTTCCATTTAGGGAAATGAAATGCACTAATCAAGGGGGAGTTGAGCTTCAAGATCACACAAAATAAACACAACCATTCGTAGACCCTTTTATTTTTGATGACATAGCCTTAGATGAATCCCATAGGACTGTAGAACCGCAGATACAAGGGAGAAACCAGGCAAATGAACAGATCCATTCTAATCATCACCTTGTGAGCAACCCAGAAATGCATATGGAATGGCAGACCAACCACAGGTCGGTTAGACAAAGAAGGCCACCCATATGGTCAAAGGATTACATATGTAACACAATTACTTCTGCAGCTTCCACATGTAGCAGGAATAAAGGTAAAATTCTATATCCTATTGAAAATTGTATCTCTTATTCAAATATATCTGCATCACACATGGGTTATTTGTGTCATATTGATTCAGTAATTGAGCCATCAACTTATGAAGAGGCAGTAAAGGACAAAGAATGGATTAAGGCAATGGAAGTGGAGATAAATGCACTAGAAAATAATGGGACTTGGGAAATTGTTCCACTTCCAAAAGGTAGAAAGGTCATAGCTTGTAAATGGGTGTTTAAAATTAAGTATGATTCAGAAGGCAATATAGATAAGTTTAAGGCGAGATTAGTTGCTAAAGGATATAGCCAAAAGGAAGGGATTGATTACCATGAAACATTCTCTCCCGTAATAAAAATGACAACCATTAGGATCATAATTAAATTTGCTGTCTCACATGATTGGAACCTGTACCATATGGATGTCCATAATGCTTTCTTGCAGGGTGACCTTGATGAAGAAATATACATGTGTATACCCCAAGGTTTCAATAGCAAGGGGGAGAACATGGTTTGTAAACTTAAAAAATTATTATATGGCTTAAAACAAGCCTCTAGACAGTGGAACACCAAGCTGTCTATGGCTTTGATTCAAGGAGGATTCATACAAGGTAAACACGACTATTCTCTCTTCTATAAAAAATATGAGAAGGATATAGTGTTTGCATTGATTTATGTGGATGACTTATTGATTACTGGCAGTTCAGAAATGAAAATAAAAGAAGTTAAGCAATATCTACATGATAATTTCAAAATTAAGGATTTATGAATTATGAAATACTTCTTAGGAATTGAAATGGCTAAGTCTAAGAAAGGCATAGTGTTGTCACAAAGGAAGTATGTATTGGATTTGCTTGCTGATACAGGTATGAGTGGTTGCAAGCCACTCACAATCCCCATGGCTCAAAATCTGAAACTTTTAGCTTATGAAGAAGGGAATGATAAACAGTCTGATTTATTGAGAGATCCAGAAAAATATAGAAGGTTGGTGGGGCGGTTGATATATTTAACTACCACTCGTCCTGATATTTCTTTTTGTGTGCAGGCCCTTAGTCAATACATGGCCAACCCTATGAAGGTTCACATGGCAGCAGCAATGAATGTGCTTAGATATCTGAAGGGAACACCTGGACTTGGCGTGTTGATTAGTGCTTCAGATAGTTTGGAGCTTGAATGCTATTGTGATACTGATTGGGGTGCTTGTGGAACAACAAGAAGATCTGTAAGTGGATACTTGTTGAAGCTAGGAGGATCACTCATCAAATGGAAGACCAAGAAACAGGGTACTGTATCTCAGTCTTCTGCAGAAGCAGAATACCGGGCGCTTGCGGCAGCAGTGGCAGAAGTTGTGTGGCTCGTGGGATTGCTCAAAGAAATTGGAGTTGAATACTCTCAATCAGTGAAGATATACTGCGACAGTAAAGCTACAATACATATAGCTTCGAATCCTGTGTTTCATGGAAGAACTAAGCACATAGAAATTGATCTACATTTTGTGAGAGAAAGGGTTCAAGATAAGTTGATTAAACTAATGCATGTAAAGTCTGGAAATCAAGAAGCAGATATATTGACCAAGGCAGTAGGGAAAGATGTTCAATCTAGACTACTTCTCAAGCTGAGAGTAATAGATATATTTAGCCCCCAACTTGAGGGGGAGTGTTAGAAGTAAGTCTTGACTATTGATATTGGGCTTATAGCCCAAAGCCCAATGTTCTCTGAATATGTCTATATAAACTGATTCTGTAAACGTTTATACGTGAGAAATATTCATATTATTCTTTCTATCCAATGTGTTCTCAGTAAGCAACAAGTACCTAGAATACTAAAGTATTTTTTTATGTAATTTTTTCTTTAAAGTATTTTTCTCATCAGCAATGAGTACCTTAAATTTAGAATACTGAGTTATACCGGAAGATACTTTTAGGTGTTGGATGCATCAAAATTATCTAAAAAAATACTTGAGGATACTGAGTGCTCTTGCACAAATATTTTAGGATGATGAATAAACCACAAATTAATTTATGATACTAAATATTACTTAAAAACCACTTTATTATGTTGGACGTAACTTAACCCTATTTTATTTAGAGGGATGATAGATACTACTAACTTAAACTTATAAACAAGATTAAACCCGTATCTCCCATTTATAAATATGTGAATTATGGACTCTAAAACTGTTCCTTTACGATAATTAAGCTTAACAAGTATTATTGTGATTAATTATATCTGTGGTTCATAGAGAAACAAGGTGACCCAGCAGCAGCCATCCTGAATAATAAAAGAGGCAAGTGGGTTCTGTAGTTTTCACTGTTGTTTTCCCTGCGTCGTCATAACCTTATTAATCAGATAGAAAGTAACATGTAGTGAGGTTAATGTTCCAAGTTGCTAAAAAACTTTGGCTCTAACCTCTAATTAACTTCTCTTGATTTAATTTGTTCCATGGTAATTAAGGAAAACCAACGACCAAGTTCAAAGGCCCCCTTTCATTGTCTCTGAATGAAATAGCATTATATATATAATTAAGCCACAACAATAACCTGGCTACTAATAAATTCTGCAGCAAACTCTAAATAATACGGCCACATGTATAATACAACTATATATTATATGTACATGTAGGTCTGTGTATGTGTCTGAGTATGTGTATATATATATTAGATAGCGTGAGAATGATGACGAATCAATAAATATTTTAAAGGTTTGGTATATACCAGACAGGTGCCTTGTGAGTATGAAACAACTCTCATAGGCTCCACTTGGTTTGGACGAAAAGGAGTTTTCTCTCATTGGCTCGTTGCATGATAATTGAGGTTATATAATATTTTTATTATATTTTTGCAATCACTAATTAAGAATAAATTATTATTTCTTATTGATTTTTATTTAGAGACATATATGATAGTTCACATATTTAAAAGTTAGTTACTACTTTAATTTTAGTCCATAATTGTATTCTACATAAGCAAACCACCATCCCTGCTGGGACTTTGAGGTTGACTTGTTTTGGTCCGTAGAACTCCAGGTTGGAATTGGTCAAAGGTGGGAAAGCATTATATAATTGAGGGAAATCACATTGTGACGAGGCATTAGACCAAGTGATTTGACATGATTAAATATAAAAATCGGCCCCAAATTGAGTTTGGATTTTTCAATACCATTATTAAAAATGTTTCCTTGGATACTCACGAGTCTTGTTTTAGGTAGACAAACAAATTCGTTGTCTTTTATATTGCCCTTTGTCTATGGTCAACATTAAATTATGATGAGGCAAAAGGTTTTAATATTAATCCGTATTCACATTTAGAACGACTCTCAATCCCCTTTAGAGAGAGAGAATAATTCAACCATTCCTTTATTTAATTTTCTATTTGTGGGTACTGATAATGATGGATGAATTAAGCAGAAATTTTATAATTTGTTGTGACAATCATACACTTTAAATTTTGAAATAACCTATAAATCTTATATTTTAGAAGACATGATTTGCAAAGAAAGAGTTGAGATTTTTTTTTTTGTTGCCCACCCGGTTCACCGGAGCTTTGCCCCGACTACATCCGGATCCGACCCGCATCGCGCACCTGGCTGTGGTGGGTGAGTCTCCCAACAGAAATTTTTTGCATTCGCCAAGGCTCGAACTGATTTTTTCTTTTTTGATACAAAAAGAGTTGAGAATTGTTTATAAAAAAAAAAAAAAGAAAAGAGTTGAAAGGCGTCTCATGTTGAAAAGAATTGTCCATTACTAAAGCCTAAATGTATTTATTTGATAGGCCCAATGTGTATTAGCCCACCACAAGCCCAAAATAGTGAGCACCTAATGTCCTAACCAATCTCTCATGGAATTACAAGTCAGACTAATATAGATTGGACTACCAACAGGGATTGGTCCGAGTGATAAGCGGTTCGGTATCGTTTAAGTGAGGTCTCGAGTTCGAGCATTGGCGTTCGCAGAAAATTCTCATTAGGAGACTCATCCACCATAGCCAGGTGCGTGACGCGGGTCGGATCCGGATGTAGTCGGGCAAAGCTCCGGTAAACCGGGTGGGCAACAAAAAAAAATAATATAGATTGTACTATGGTATGGCCAATTCAGGTGGAGATCTATCACCTATGCCAAATGATCTAATCTGTGACTTTTGGTTAAACTGAAATAACTCCTACTAATTGATCTAAGCCCTCAATGGTACTAATAGCTCACTTTAAAATAGCCACTATATCAGCAGTTATTTTCACTATAGCATGTCAAGGGCTTAAATTAGTACAATTTAAAGTTTAGGGTTTAGGATTTCACACATGTAGAATACTCACAACAACCCCTTTCCTTTTTATTTATCATCATTTGAAGATAGAGATCGATTAGCTACAAAATGAACTTCTGAAGATAAAGATCACGGACAACTAGCACTAGCTAATTAAAAACTCAAACTCTAGATAAAGACAACCTCCTAATTCAGAGTTCTATTCAATTAGGTTTCTCAGTGTCATGTTGCCATTGCATATTAGGATTTAAACATTTTGCAAGAGTGGATCATAAAATTTGAATAACAAATGAGAAAAAAACCTTTTGTTTCTTTATGTTTTTCCATGTAAAAATGTTTAGGGGCTATCCTATGGTCAGAGGTCATGAACACTCTTGAATGATGCTGTCATAGTTTGACATGACCAGTTATCTTTGCCTACAAGGATTCAACCCATCTTACTGTTACATCAAGATGAGGCATCTGAATTCAAGAACTTTCTGCTATTTTATGATGTTCAGAGATATGTTATCTGCATTTTATTGAACAATCAAGGTCAGAAGAGAGACAAACAATCCCCTGTTTATAGTAGCTGTTTTTCATGACTATGAATGGTATCAGATATCCAAGACTGAAGCCAAAGAAAAGGGAGTTTTCAAGTTCTTTTAAAGATGTATTAATGTATTATACTCTGATCATTTTAATTAATTTTTTCCCACTGGTTGTTTCATAAAGTTAAACCATCTCAGGGATCTAGAAAGTTCATGAAGATGGTCTTGTGAGAAACAGACTCATCTTCAATGAGAACCTCTTGTTAAGCTCGTAAACCAAGTGTTTGGTGGTAGATTATATCTGGTTTTACAGGATGATCTGAAACTTCCCTCTTTTTAACATTGAGGTGCGCGTAATTGGAAGTTAATTACAAAATCTGCTGTTTAGATTGTGTTTGATCCAATTTAGTCCCAGATGGTTATACTAGTTTGAGCATTGAAAAAAACTCATTTAACATTCCACCCTAAGTAACCTTTTTCCTAATCTAGGATCTCACTCTTGATTCAGTGGATGCACGGTAGGAGATTGCAGCTATTTCTTGATAAAGATGGAACCCTTTAATCCCTACTGGTAAACTCATTTGTTATACATCGGTACATGTCCTCTAGAATTTTTCAGATGCTCTGTTTCACTCAGGACCAGAAATCCCACCACTGGTAACCAACAGCAGATTGGTCTAAGAGTTCATCAGATTCAAAAGTACGCCAATCTTCTGCTGAAGTCAGTGAATCATCTGCTTGCTCCACAAAATTCAGAAGACTAGGTTCATCTTCAAGCCCAAAGTACTCTGCTTTTATACTGCTGTCATCATCTGAGACAACACCCAGCCCCTGCTCTGATGATCTCTCCATTGTTGTTGAGCTTGGATTTTCCTCAGCTTTCACCTTAACGTTGTCGCCATTTTCTGATACACTGTCCATGCTGTTCGCTGGTTTCACTTGTGTATTATTATAGCCCTCACCTTCATGCTCGTTTGGCTTCTGTATTAGATCATTCAGCTTCTGCAACTGTTTGTTTTCACATTGAAACCTCAATCATTAATGATTAACCTCTAAACTGAAAAGGAGAGAATAAAAATTGAAACTTTTTGTACCTGAATTAGCAATGCCTCCTTCTCCTTCTTGAGAGCTTCGAACCTTGAAGCCAAGCTGGTATAATTATTTCTAAGTATGCTATAGTCTCGTTCAATCTGCTTGGACTTCCATCTTGCCCTTTTGTTCTGGAACCAAATAGCGATCTGTCTCGGCTGCAACCCTAGCTCTCTTGCAAGCTGAACCTTCTTCCTCGGCTCAAGCCTTGACTCAGTCTCAAACATGGATTCCAATGATCTGATCTGGTCATCACTGAACCTTCTCTGGATTTTGTTGCCCTTCCTCTTCCTCGTGCTGCTATAAGCTGCTTCTGCAGTTTCTGCAACTTGTGCTAAATGAGAATATTCCATAGCATGGTGGTGGTGGTGATGATCTAACATCTTTGTTGTTTTGTTGGGGCGGGGGTTGCTTCAGATTCACAGTAATGGCTGCTTCTTGTTTAAATAACTCAACTGGTAGGGAATGTTTCTGGGAGAGTGTGCCATGTGATTTACATGTATTTAATAGCTTTCAAGTATGGGAGAGAGTTCCTATCACGGTGATGGTGTTTGGAGGTGTGACACAAGTCTTCAATTTTCTGCTTCATATCCAAAAACCCAACGAGGTCGTATTCAACCTATCAAGTTTCTCCACCTGTGACTCATGAATATCACCTCTTTTTCCTCTTAAGTTTTATTTTTTAATTTTTCTTCTTTTGAATTGAGGCTTCGCGTTACTCGAGCCAGCCAGCTTAATTAGCTTCTTTTGTTCGGCTTTCTTTGAGTGGCTTCTTGTTCCTCGGGATTCTAGTTTCTTAAACTACTATGATTACTGCTTGATCATATTGATATTATATTAATTGTGGCAAGTACGTAATGATTTTTTTTATTTAATCAATGGTTCATGTGAGAAAGGATTGAACATTAAATATTGATTGGGTCTTCATCATGAGTGACATCATCTTATTTTGGTTGAGGATTATGGTATGATTAGCTATTGGTTACATGAATCACGTTCTTCACTCAATTATCTAGTTCCATACACTAACTTACAATGATTATAAGTTATTTATAATCTTCTAATTAGTTCCGTCAAGTTCCATCCTTTTTATTTGCCTGAAACAACCTCATTTCGCATGATGCATGTTTTTTTTTTCTTTTACGTTGTCTTCTTTTCCCAACTCCTATGATGCCACAAGGAAGTGGCTCCCAAAAGAAAGCTTTGGTCTTGCTGGCTTAAACAATAAGATTGTAATGTGTGTGTGAATTTTACTCAAATTACATAAAATTATCCTCTCTCTTTTCAGTTAAAAGGGTTTAAACTAATAATATATATGAGGTTATAAATAGAATCAAACTTATGACCTCCGATTTATTAGAAAACTATAAAACTTTCATGTCATTAAATTATAAAATTGTCAGCCTTGCAACCATTTTTTAAGCGAGAAAATTCCCATTCCTTATCATTATTCAAAATTCTCACACATTTAAATATTATTAATTAAAAAACCATTTTCATCTAACAAGATAAGTTGCCATGAGACACAAATCTGTCACCTGTCATGTGTCATCCAATGAGGCGTTGCCACCTGCACGCTGTCAAAACTTAGTATCTTCTTACGTCGGCTCTTTGGAGTTTTGGGTTTTCCTCTCATGACGTGGCGCAAATCCAATGGCTCTACGTGTCGCACTCGGAACGTGATATCGTAATTTGTTGAGACTCTAATTTGTGGGACAAGTTATGTCTTACAGGTGTCCTTCATCATAGCGGGTTCTACCTGCTTGACACGTAACTCGTTCCCCTTTGTCCTCTGCTCAAGTCTCCAACTTTTAGAAATGGCGTAATTTTAAATTATTTATATTCCCTCTTGAAAATATATATATTTATTAGCACTTGATTAATTTGTAGTTCATAGGCATCGCCAAGGTCCCAATTAGGCTTTCAAATTAACACTTTAACTAATAAATATAAAAAATAATTATCGCCAATATAATAGGACCCTCAAGTGTAGGACGTTTAAGAATATGAAGCCACTTGTTTAGTAGTAAGTTGGATAAAATTAAGTATAAGCATAATTAATTAATTAATTAATTAATTAAAAAATAAATATGGAAGGCGGTAGAGCTAGGGATAAGAACAAAGAGTGGAGGTTGTCCAATGAGAGGGGGCTTCAAATAAATGAACATTCTCTCATCGTACTATTTTGTAAATATTACAGTACTGTGCGAACATGAGAATGTTTCTCTGCTTCTTTCTTCCCTCACTTTCATACCCTGTACGCCTAATAATCCCATGAACAAAAATCCAAGACTTTTGAGCTTCAGGAAAAGACAAGTCATCAGAAAATGATACGGATAGTAACAAGCAAACAAAAAAAAACATTCTTGACTCCAATATGTATAGATGGTTGCGACTTGAAGTAAGCAATATTTTGCGTATGGCTAAGTATGAACGAGAAGAAGTAAAGAAAAAAGCGACCAATCTCTAATCTCAACTTGGAGAGTGGCGACGAAGCTATTTTAAATTACTGTTAATTGAGGATTAATCTTCTGAGATCTTAAGGTTTTGGTAAGCTTGGTCCATAAGAATTTGAAGATCTCACTATGTACACTAGTAGGTGTCTATACTAATTCTTAGTTGAATTTTAAGTTTAATTAAACCTTTCATAGTTTAATTTGTTATAATATGAGCTAGCTGGTATTTGTGTACACAAATATTTAACTTCAAATTGTAATCGGAAAGTAACCTCAATGGATAAAAGAGCATTGCCTCTCCCATCTATAATTACGGGTCTACAATAATAATATTGTACTAGAGGGCGACTAGTATTCTATATATAAATTTCTTAGATTATTAGTATTTTTTTATAAAAACGTAGAATTCTTTCTTATTCATTAAATTTAATTTTTAAATAAGAACTTTTCATAAATCTTCTCATTTTTTTGTGCAAATTAGCTAACCTAGCTATAGGCATATGAAAATGGATCTCTTAATTTTCAATACCAATCCGAATTAGTTGTAGAAATCTCTTAAATATGTACTGACATAGGTAATTAAGGAACATACTACTACGAGATAATTATTTTGTCATGATTATTTCTCTTGGTTTGAGCTATAGCCTTGTGGGTATTATTATTTTTTTTTTTTTTGAGAAAAATGAAGATTTACGTTGGTAGGTAGAGGACCATAGAATTTTGTTCCGATTCAATTATTGGATGCAACGAACGTTCTTGAATAGCGATTTCTTTTTCTTTTTGGGAAATGGCATAAATATGTTATAACAACATAGAATTGAGAATTTTTTCTTACGAAGGACCTTGTAAACTAAAATTATTTTTAAAGATCAAAGACTATAGAATTTAGAAATGGCATAGTTTAATTTTTATTGTTAGTTCTTCATTAGTAAATAACGTAATTTGATATGAATGAGGTGTGAATGAGTTTATTTTCAAAATTGAAAACAAGCAATTCTCTTAATATCAACCCTTTTTTATTATCATATTTTAGATTAGAAAAAGAACTCACGCATCAATCATATTAATAGAGGGTCGAACTCACAACCTCGTGTGTTTAAAAAAAACTAGCGTTACTAATTCAACCCTATACTTTATATAATTTTAGTAATAGAGATGATAATATCGATCTGTAAGTCAACACAACAACTGATGGCATGGTGCTGAAACCAGTGTCTTTTTGAGCCACGTGTGAGGTATGAGTTGTGAACTTAATGACTGGCGTGGAATAAGTTTAAGCCTCTGAAGTCTGAACCACTAATTTTCTTAAAACGAATCCCATTAATTTAAGTATTTGGCATATATATATATATATATATACCAAATTAACAACAATTATCCAAATCCAATATTTTCATTAAATAAAAGGGCATTGCGTGATCAAATTTATCTCTTTTAAAGTCTCATGCTTTCCTTAATTACCCTCAAAGTAAACGCCGAACCTAAAAATTAGCTAATCAGACTGAATCACATCATTCCTCGTCAGATCTGTTGGAACTGGAACTAAGCCACTACTACTACTACGCTTTTTTTTTTTGCCCACCGGTTCACCGGAATTTTGCCCCGACTACATCCGGATACGACCCGCGTCGCGTACCTGGTTATGGTGCGTGAGTCTCATAACGGGAATTTTCTGCGTACGCTAAGGCTCGAACTCGAGACCTCGCTTAAGCGATACCGAGCCGCTTACTACTCGGACCAACTCCCGTTGGTTACTACTACGCTTGTTTTTTTTTTATTGCACACCCGGTTCACCGGAGCTTTGCCCCGACTACATCCGGATCTGACCCGCGTCGCACACCTGGCTGTGGTGGGTGAGTCTCCTAAGGAGTATTTTCTGCATTCACCAAGGCTCAAACTCGAGACCTCGTTTAAGCGATACCAAACCGCTTATTAAACCCCCAATTGGTACTACTAATCTTGTTGACTAAGTAAAAAACTCCTCATACCAGTAGCCGAATCATGATGGCCCAACAAAAAAGTACTTTTTCTTATTAAACTGATGAGTCCAGTGCTGTAGAATCTTCCAAACTTTTTCTGGCCCAGAATAAGTAACGGAAACCCAACAGAAATTAGTAAAGCTCTCCAACAGGCCTGGCCCATATGGGCTCACGCCATTGAATGTGGCCCAAAAGGGACTAGTGTAATAGTGCTTACGAAATATATTTCCGTTTTCTTATAAAAAAAATATATATAAATATATATTTCCGTTTTGGTTAAAATAAAATAGTTTTATGAACCACCAACATACATTGGGTTTAGCAACAAAATTAGTCCTCACAAATGCAGTGAACCCAAGATTTAATTCTAGCTAAAAGAGGTATCCATATTTAGTTTCTGACAGTGCTTCAAATATTATCGTCTCTAATTTGAAAATACCTATGCTTAAAAAAAATAATGAACCAACAAGGTTTGGTATAATAAAAGGGTTAGTCTGTCACATGGTTCAAATCTCTATTAAGAGACGTGTCCATATTTACTCTATGTTTATACAGAAGGAAAATTGGAGAGGAAATAATATTAGGAGGAAAAGTTTTAAAAAATAATACTCTTTCAGTTCTTAATATATGATCTATTTAACTAATTTGATTATATTAATGGAGCTAGTTAATATAATATATTTTTACTAAAATACCCTAATCATCTTCCTTAACTCCCTCCCTCTATCTCTTATTTAATTATTGTTGAGGGAGTATCAATAGAGGTAATATAGAAAAAAGTTAATTAATAAATATAAGAAATATGTCTTATATTTAGGACTAATATTAACTCTTCAATTAGGTCCTATATTAAAGATAAGAGAAGTAATTTTTTACTACTTTTAATAGTTTTTCTTCCTGATATTTCCTTCTCCCTATTTTTATCCCATTATATTTCTCATCCATCCATAGAGATTAGAATCATTCTACATATGCTTTAACTAAAGATGGCTTATCATATTCCACTATGCTGAATGTGTGTCCACCACATTTTTAGACTCTGGTTAACAGAGATAGATTGGGAGTTCATTTGGATTGACTTTTGAATAATAGTTTATAGAAAAAAAATAATTTTAAAGTACTTTTAGATAAGCTCTTCTAGAGAAGAGTTTATAAAAAAAAAAGTGATTTTGAATAAATGAGTACCGGATGGTTAGTATGAGAATGATTTTTGTGATCGGTAAATTATCAAAAAGAGTATGGGATAAAAAAATAATTAACCATTACTGTTCAGCATCAGCTCACCTCCATCACTCTATTGTTTATTATCTTCCCACGGAGACTACCTGCGAGCAACCATGGCATAGATCTACGGCGAGCATCGACACAATAGAAGGAGAAGACGACAGAGGAGAAATAGCAAAACCAACGACCAGCGATGACTTCCTCTCACCATCGACAACCAGCGACCCCAGATCCGATGACAGCGAGCGATGACCATAGACGGAGGCCAAGCGACGACGGTAGAGGCGACCCCAGAAGTGACGATGGTGGAGGCAACACGTATGTGACGAAGAAGAGAAGGAGAGAGAGAATAGAAGAGAGAGTGTGTTAAAAACATATGGATAAAATTGTAATTGGGCACCCATATGCTCTTTTTCCCACCTAAAAGCTATTTTCAAGAGCTTATTTAAAATTATAGTTTAATCCATAAGTCTTTTCAGACAAATAAAGCTATTTATTTAAACAAAAATAAACTAAAATTTAGGTATAAGGCATTTAAAATTTTGCTTTTAGAAAAACCAAACACACACTTGGACTTGATCCCCTCTATTATAATTTTTATGTTGGGCTGTGGCCTCTCTTTGTGCTAAAATAAAGAAGCATAGGGTTAGTCTGTGGACAAAATTGTCTCCAAGAAGAAGACTTCTCTAAATTAGTAAAAAAACATAGCTAGCTTTAATCAATAAATTGGTGTTATTTCATGGGTCTTTTGACTCATTGTAATGCAGAGGGTGTTAGGATTCATACATGCCTAAGCTGTGGGTAATGGGTATGTGTCTCCCCCAGAATTTAATATCACGACAAGAATCAGAGAGGTATAAAATATTATGACTCGTGATCCCTTTGTTTTTTTTTTGGGTTATGGGCCCTTCTTATTTATTTATAACTCATTCATTTGTAATTTACTTTTCCTAAATACTATTCTTGCCACATTTCGTTTCGCAAAATATTCAATAAAAGACCCATGGGTAGGTGAGTACTGGGTAGCAAGTCTATAACAATTATACAGCAAGAACATAATTTATATTAAATTCTACAATCGTCACTTTTTTCAATAAATTCCCACACGAGGAAGTTCCATTGAGAAAAGAGTAAATGAAAATGAATAGGTAAAACTCACCGACAATAAGAAAAAGACGAATAGTTTACGAATTTACAGAGTGTACAAAAGTTGCGGATGGTAAAACGCAAAGACCTACGGCGGTGAATGCGAATGAGCTAGCATGAACCCTCCATTTGAATAGTCTTTAGGAACAGCCTTTTCCCCCCTATTTTAAAAAAGAATATCTAATATCATATCATCCATTTGAATAATAAAATTTTTATGTGTAGAATATACAAATTTGAACAAGAGATGTCATTTATATGATGTGTCAATAATAGAGTGATTTATTTCTTACACCACATATAGTAAGTCAACTAGAGATTTCTTTTTATTAATTATTTGTAATTATTATGAACTTTTATTGTAGTTAAAAAAATTAAAATTTAATTTTTGAGCCCATGATGACAATTAATCAATAGTTCTATTAAAGTGAGGTTCAAAATCTTTTGAAGATCAAAATAAAATTATTGATTATGGTTTGCAGACAAATAAATTGAAAGTACTAAGTCAGACTCAAATCTATTAACTAAATTGAATATTATGATATTTTAAGAATATAGTTAATATCAATATTAATATTTATGCATGTGTCGTGATTGATGAGATTAAAACGAATTTAATGCTATTAACTTCAAATCCAAGTCATGTTTTAAAACTATTTAGGAAATCAGCGTTTTGGAATGTATAAAGAAGAGGGATGAAAAGCAAAAAAATATAAAGGCTAAAACTTAAACCTAATAAAAATATAGGGACCAGGAGTGGATTTAATCCTTATTTAAAAGAAATTATGCATACCTAACTAATGACCATATTTCATACAGCTAAGACTTGCCTGGATTTACCCCACGCATGTTCCCCTAGAGCTATGATTTGTGACTTAAGTAATTTGCTTATGATTTGCATGCACTCCTTTTCAAATATTTTTAAATTCCCATTATTTAAATCCCCCAACCACGTGTTTCTCTTGTACCCTAAGCCAACGCCATTAAGGTTTTCAAATCTATTTCTTTATATCTTTTGGAATCAAAACTTAATGATCTGCTAACCAAGAGATTAATTAAGATTTCAATCAAATTAGTAAAAACTGAAGTTAGTTCATAACTCTGAATTTAAATTCTATTTAAATATGAGAATATTATTAATAGGTTATATGTGATTACATCTACAAGTGCTATATAAATTCGGAAATATATCTTAATTTTGATAAGCCTTTTGGCATCTAAAATTACCTAAATTTTTTTTCAGAAAAAAAACACGTATGGCCATGCTTTCCTCCCTTACGTACATATAACCAGTCCCGTCAAACTATTTCCCATATCGCATATATAAATTGAACGAATTCTTGCAATAAATTAAATTCATAACTTTCTTGAACAAAATATAAAAAATAAAAATGTTAGGGATCATTTGAATCTTTCTCAAACCGATGCAACTTAATTCAAATTGTACAAAATATATAAAAGTGGGATCTAGTTAAGTACCTATATAATCTCGAAGACATCAAATAATACTTGTCCACATTTAGGCATCTTTTTTCTTCTTTCTTGGGTACCACTTCTAGGGACAACGATTAGAAATTAAAATAATGACATACTATTAGCTTTTGTGAACCACTTGCGTTGGAATTTGAAAACGATGTTGCTGGTGTTGACTTTTCATGTTGTTGAAATCCACATTGTAGGACCTAACTTTTTCATTTTTCTGCCATCTTCCTTTTTTTTTTAAAAAAAAAAAATCAGCTATTATGTTTTCTTAACTTACTCCATATGGAATATGAGTAGTAAATTATATAGAGAAAAATATAGCAATTCAAGTATTCCTATCATCCTTTTGATATTCTCAGCATTCAAACGAAAAAAAAATTATAAATATAAAAGATTACTTTATCTTCTAATTAATGAACTCCTGCTAAAGTAATTTACGCTGGTGAGGCTGCTGAAGAAAAAGTTATGATGAATCTTTAACAAGATATAAATGATAATAGAAATTGGCCTAGAAGAAAAAGAGAGAGTGCAGGCACAAACAGGCTTATGTGAAACGAAGTGAGGAATAATCTTTACAAACAAAATTACAAAGACTATTACTAACGGGTTGGTCCGAGTGGTAAGCGGCTCAGTATCATTTAAGCGAGGTCTCGAGTTCGAGCCTTAGCGTATGTAAAAAATTTTCGTTGGGAGATTCACCCACCATAACCAGCTACGCGACGCGGGTCAGATCCGGATGTAGTCAGGGCAAAACTCCAGTGAACCGAGTAGGCAAAAAAAAATTACAAACACTACTAAAAAGGGTTAAGTATAATGGAAGAGACTAGTACCCATACTTCATAAAATTACAAAGACTATAAAGATTCAAATATCTACTAAGAGAAGTACCTATATTTAATAACTAACAGTGTCTCGAATATAATTATTTATAATAAAAAAGTACATGTACTTAAGGAAAAAATTGGTTACAAAGACTATAGTTTTTCTATTTCCCTTGAAGCATAGGAGGGAAAAATAGCAAAACAACTAGAGATTGGACAATACACGATTACACGGCAGAATTGTAGCATAAGAGAATAGCTAGTTTATTGAATTGTATCATATGGATATTTTTTATAATTTTTTGAGCCACTCAATATCTAATATTTTTTTAATCTTATTATCATATATCTAATTAATTGACTAATATGATTGAAGCTTTGCAATCAGATACCTCTCTTTAGTAGTATTTTTTAAACAGGTGAAGATTAAACTTAAATCTTACTATATTCCACTAAACCAAATATCTTTGGATTATCACATGGATATTAATATCGAAGGCATATATGTAAACAGTATGAAATACAATAGTGAACATAGCCTATCCCTTATTCGAAGGAGGAGAAAGTAAAAAACGAAAAGGGGGAAAAGGAGTGGGGCCAGAAAAGGACCTCGAAGAAGAGGTTGGTCAGAAAGGGACACGGCAGACGAGGGCTACTTTTTGAAGAGGTGAAGAAATCAACGCCATGAGCAGACAAAAATACAATAAGCTTGAATATATATATATATATATATATATATTTTTTTTTTGAATGAAGCAAAACACAACAAGTGGTAGTGGTGTGGGTGTGAGTGAATGGGGTTGCTCGCATTTGATTCCATTTTCATGGCTCAATTATTTAAACCATCATTACGTCTCTGCCCTCTCTTTTGCAGGCCCATTCGTACTACACTATAACCTTCTTTTCTCTCACACTCTTTCTATCGTCTCATTTAATGCCTGACACCTGCCTCTTCGTTCCCTCTCCCTCTGCTCTTCTTCTCTAAAATTAACCTTCATTAAATTCAAGTCTTCTTATTTCTCCATGCTGACCAAAAATTCATTATTTACCCTTAGGAAATAATATTAGCAAGAAAACTTTTAAAAATAATATTTTTTTTATTTTTTTTTAAGATTTTCTTTCTATTTTTCTCTTCATTCAAATATAAGCGTGTGCCAACAAAACTCAAGTTCTCTCTGAAATTTTTGTAAGTATAAAGCTATGAGTCTAAATTCTTTATACCATATATATGTGAGTTAAGGTAAAAACAAGCTTAAAAAAATATTCTTTTTATCTAGTATATATAAGATTTAAAAGATTAATTTTAATTTTAAATATAAGATTTTAATCTATTTTATCTCTTATATTTATTTTTTTTAAAAATTAATTTATTTTAACTTATAAACTAATATATTATTTATCATGTTACAAAAATATATTTTAGGTAGATTATATTACACTAATTATTATTAATTAATTTATTGACTTCTTTAATTTAGTTAAATTAATTAAATAAATATTAAGTTAAGAACTAAATATATGCATGAAAAAAAAAAAAGAACTAAACATATGCATAGGTAATTTTTACAAGAGGAAAAAGTGATTAGGGAGAGGATTAAAAAAAGAACAAATTTTGTGGGGTGCATGGCTTCGTGGTCATTTCTAGGAGTGAGTACAGAGCCCTTTCACCACTCTGTTGTCATTTTCCTCCTTCCCTTATGTACTCTCCTTCTTATACCCCCCATCTCCTTCCCTTCGTGCCTCTCCTCTCTTATCATCCTCTTCTCTCTCTCTCTCTTCCCTGCAGGGATTCCAAGAGATCTGAGATCAGAGAATATGAGGTTCATTTCAACATCATATCATAATCTGTGGAGGGAGGAAGCTTTGTGTTTTGAGGGGAATGTTGTCTGGCTCGAGGACCCTTCTTCTTCATCCACTCTTTCTCTATCTCTCTCCCTCATCCTTTGGGTATCTCACAGATTTGGAGATTGTGGTCCCAGGTTCAAGTGTCGTCGGACCAGGCTTCATTCCCCCCAATTTTTTGCTTCCTCAGATCTCTGTCTGCTTCTGAAGGTTTGGTTCTTCTTCTTCGCCTCCTGCTTCTATTATGAGTTTTCCCCATGATTTGTTCGGTCCGAGTTTTGTATTTTTGTTAATTATAGACGGATCTGAAGCGTGGGTTTTTGTTTTCCGAGAAATTAAAGTTGTGGGTTCTGCGCAGATTGGTGTAATGATGAAGTATTTTGACCAATTTCTCTCATAAAGGCTTTCATCATTACCTCCTTTCTGTTCGTTTTCTTCCTTTTCCTCTGATCTAAGTTATGATATGATGATGTTCTCAGAATAAAAGGGGGAAAAGGTAAGTTCGGTCTTTTTTTCTCTCTTTCGGGTGTCAGGTCAAACCCCTTTTCTTCATCATTACCCACCAGATCTTCTTTCTCATCTTGTTTTCCAGTGTTCGATCTGTCTGTTTCTGCCATATTTTCTCAGATCTGGCGGCCTATTAGCTCAGTTTCGCCGTTGCCATCTTTCTAATTTAAATATTTCTCTATCTATTTAGGGTTTCCACCACTAATCTGAAGGTTTATATGCCAGGTGAAGGAGAAAGGGTATGACACTCTTCTCGTCATTTCTCCCATGCCAACTCTGATAGTAAAGTGAAGCCTATATTTGATTCGGATTTAGGATCAATTTTTTTTTTGGTTCCATCTGCTCTCACACGCGCCCTTTTCTTATATTGGATTCTGCTTCCCACAGTAGTAAATAAAAGTCCTACATTTTGAATAAAAGATACAATGCAGATCTTATAACTCGTGAATCTGCTACTTTTTTTTTGTTCATAATAAATAGGATGTTGTTGACGGCTTGATGTTTGGGTTCAATGATATCTTCATCTTGTAGATCTGTAGAATATGATGGATATATAAGCATGTAAACTCAGTGTGTGTAGAACTGAGTTTTGCAAGTACGTACATGTCAATGCTGAGTTAAGCAAATATGAAAAAGTCTAGCTCCGATCCTGATCAGATTCAGCCTTTTTTCTGTTTCATATTAGAAGACGATCTTCTGTGAGATAATCTAATATAATGGGTAATAATGCCCAGCCTCAAGATTCTGGTTCATTTTCTTCCTTTGATGTGCCTGATACATATTATTTTTTAAGTCCAAATACCTTTAGTGCAGGTGAAAGAGTATACGAGAAACTATCACAGTGGGAAGTACCTAGGAATTAAAGCTTGTTAGTTTCTGCTATACTCTTAGATATATGGTTTGCATCTACGGGAATTGAATCAATGATTAATGTATTATAAGTGGTCACCTTTTTATTAAGTTATTTATTAGTTTATCTTGGTTGTGCTTGGTGTACCCTAGAACACAGGGAATTGGAAGAGGGAATAGACAGTAAAATAAATTAATGGCATGTGGAGAATGGTAGGCAAAAGAAGGGTCAGCAGCTAGGTAGAGAGGCATGTAGAGAACACGAAGAGGAATGATATTTACAGTCTTCACTCACTAAACCGGGTCATATCAGATCACTATTATACTCTCTCTCTCTCTCTCTCTCTCGATACGAGGCACATGATTATGTGTGAATAAAGGATCCAATTTGACTCACTACCATTCCTTAATTTTTTTCTTCATTGATTGCACACATACACCCTCCTCATCCAACAGGGCCACTTGGATGTGGTTTCAGTTCACACTGAAAACCATCACAAAGCTTTAAAAGCAAAGCCATGAATGGATTTTGAATAAAAGGGGGCTCATTTTTCCATCGTGAACCAACCCTGAAGTTGATGATGACCTCGATCGTGAAGAGATAGAAAGCTGATGCATAGCTGTTTACAATGAAAAGCTACGAAACAGAATCTCTCTCTCTCTCTCGCTTTTATCTTTGTTTGGTAAAGCCTATTATAATTTTGACTTGCTGATTGATTCCACGAGAAGCTGAGACCTTCATTCAATTAATTACTATATCAGTTTTCACCCTCTTCATTTGTCTTGAGATTTGAATTGAATGCTTCGCCATGAAATTAATATCATCATCAATATCAATACCAGAATAGATGAATAAAAAAATATAACCGTGCTTCTGTTTTTTTTTTAAATAAAAAGATATTTATAAAAAAATAGGTGGAGTACTCTCATGTATTGAGATGCATGAATGATTTTCATGCCCTCATCTACTTTTTTTCATTAGGAATCAGGTAGCCGTAAATGGAATTTGAAATTCTGAAATAAAAATCTCAAATAGAACTAATGAATGAATATGAGGAAACTCAATATATGGGGAATGAATGTGGCCAAAAATGACCCCATTATTTGAAATAGCATTCCTACATTACACTGAATCTTCTCTGACGTGCCTATCTAAACCAAAGATGCTACCAGGAAATCCATTTTGAGAGTTGATTCCCACATAAAGCAGCAAGTATTGAAAGTTGTCTCCTTACCCTAATCCACTTTAGCATAATGTCCTGTTTGTTGTTATGAAAATGAGAATATTGATGTCTCAAAAAGAAGAGGCTTTTGGGAAATTGGATCTTTTTGACCTTTCTTTCACATTTCATAAAGTTCATACTACTACGTGTATTACATTTCCACAAATATAATTGATTCCCCCAATATCTTCCAACTTGCTCCATCTCAATTTCTTTACTTTTTTCAAACAAAATCATAACTTAGATACAACAATTTATTTTCTTAGAATATAATGAACCAGTTTCTATCACTTAAGTCAACTTGAGGTGGTGGGATATTCTATTATAATCTAATAAATAATAAATTGTTTTCTGAATTAAGAGGATAGGAAGGGAAAAAAAGTATATTGAGATCAATCAAGGGATAATAACTGTGCTACTTTGGTGAGAAAGGATGAGCCATGGTGAGTGAGAGGACGGGCTTCACTTTTTTTTTTCTATTTGTTGTTGCCCTCTTTTTCCTTAGTTGTTTTAAAAAGTACTTTATAAACATAAAAAGAAACCAAAAAGTCATATCTATGAGAGGAGTGGAAAAGCTTATAGAGAAGTGTTTTGTCCTATGTATGGGGACAGTGAAGGGAGGACCTCGAAGGGGTGGGTGTACCATATTCTGAGTCTGAAGTGAAGTGAAAAGAGATGAGCCATATAGTCAAACATATATACAATGGTAGGGTAGAGTGTGAAGCGTAATTAGAGCTTTTGACATGGGCTAGTGGAATTCGTAGCTAGGCAAAGATCTTTGGTTTCACCTTTTTCTCTACAATTTTTTTAAGAGTATAGACTTTATCTCAAAATGAGCTTCACCTCTTCTACATATACATAATTTAGTCCAAACCCATGATTAAATAACCCAATTATTTATCAATTTTGTCAAGCTTTGTTAGTTTTCTGTCTTCATTTCTATTCGACACACTTGTCTCCCTCTCCTATTAGGCTATGAGTTTAACCCCTCCTCAACTATCACTCACACTCTTCAATGGACCAGATGACCTTCATCACTTTTGAGTGCCTTTTATCATGTCTTCACAATAGTTCAAAATATTAATACATGCTGGGTCTTATTTTTAGCTGTAAAGTTTTGACCTCATGTTAACAAAATTGTGAAATAATATTCTCTCATTATTTTAGAGTTTATGTGAGTTGCATTATTTATGACTAATATAACTTGTTATAAATGTTATATTTTATATTTTATATTGATTTAAAACTTAGTTTTTTTGTTGTATACAAAAATTTAATTAACCTTCGCCATTACCCACCTCACCTTCCTTTTATCATTCATTCATTTGAGCAAACCTCAAGTGGCAATTTCATAACAGGATTATGGGCGTGGTTGGATTTGCCACAAACTGTGATTTTAAAAGGATTTTTGACCCAAACTTTAGTTTCATTTTTTTTAAAATAAACAGTCATATTTGTCTAAAATGGCTTTTGGATCAAACTGTGGTTTAAAATCAAAATTTTTATCTAAGCTACTGATATTAGCTTCTAGAACAGTAAAAAGGTTTATGGACTATCTAATTATGATTTTACTTTTACTTTTTCTTGCACCATGTCTCTTCTCTCGTATCTCTTTTTCACCGTCTCTACTCTTTTCTCTCTTCTCAACCCCCCCCATCTCTCTTCTTTCTTCTCTACCCTCTCTCATCTCTCTTCTCTATCATCTCTCATATTTTTAATAAAATTATACTATTTCTGGTAGTTTTTAAATTACAAAAGTCTTTTTGGTAATAATTATCCAAATATTGATTTATTTAGAACCACTTTTTTCTATAAGCTCTTCTCTAATTTTTTTTTTTAAACTGTCTAAATTTTTTTTTATAAATATTTTTCTAAACTTTTATCTAAGCTTCTATAGTTGTTATTATGGGTGGAAATAGGCCAAACCCCTAGAAAGCAGTCTACGAGTTAACTTGACATGGCCTAATCCGTTTATTAAAATCTAAGTCACACTTAAAGGTCTTCATTTATAAATAGGCTAGACTTTTGAGTTTAAGGTTTGGCCTAGGCTTGTTTATTTTTTTAATTATATATATTATACATAATATATTAAATATACTTTTTATACGCATACATGTTAAGTAGGCCTATGAGAAGGCCGTAGGTTAGGTGAGGCCTTCTATAGGCTCAAAC
This sequence comes from Leucaena leucocephala, assembly GCA_037074615.1. Taxonomy (NCBI): domain Eukaryota; kingdom Viridiplantae; phylum Streptophyta; class Magnoliopsida; order Fabales; family Fabaceae; genus Leucaena; species Leucaena leucocephala. Next base: position 1,040,098 of record CM073552.1, read on the forward strand.
CCTGAGTCTAATAAAAAGCCTGCATGTAGGCTTCAGGTCGGGCTTAGGTTCTAATTTATCACTCTACTTTGTACAACAATTTGGACCACCCAGGATTTTTGGGTACCATGGACCCCCCAAGATAATGAAACAAAAATCCTTGCGTAAGCCTACCTTAACATGAGGTAAAATTAAGTAAGATTGGGCCCAATCCCACCCCACGATTGATACTGCTTTCTTTTTATTTTTTGTTTTGGTTTGTTTGATAAGATTGATACTGATTTCTTAAAGAACTATAAATCCATCAACTACCAACGAAGGGATTATGTCTTCAGTCTATTGGAATGAACTAATTTATCACACTTAAAATAAAGTTTAAATTTTTATAAAAAAATATACCTATATTTAATATTGATAGTACTTTAAATATGATTAATTCGAAATAACTCAACCCCAACCTAAAATTTAGGTAAGTAGTTTAAAATATTGAAGACATTAAATACTACCTCACCCAATATACACACACACACACACACATCTGAGTTGGAAGCTAATGTGACGAAAGCACCGTTCCCGGTTTCTCATTTCAAGTATTACAATCCCACTTTGAACCAAACAACAAACCCCTTCGAAATTAGCATAGAGCTGACATAGTTAAATAGCAAATGTCTGGCCCTCTATCTTTCTATCCCCTTTGGCTGATGACGTTTTCTCTGCCGCCACAAGCAAAATACCTCTCTTCCATTGGTAGCTTTTTTAATTTGTTTTTTTGGTCAAAAACTTCCATTATTGGTGGCTTAAAAGTCTATTCTTATCCAGAATCCACCACATTATAAAACCCTTCTTCCCAACTGCAACGCCCCATTTCTGAACCTCTTATTCTTGTTGCAAACTGCAAATTCTGGAGTTCATATCAAGGTGTGTGAATCTTTTGGTGATGGTGGGAAGTGGAAGTAGGAGCTTTAAACCGAAAGAACTTCCAATCATCACACACCATCTGCATCGTGAAAGTGATGAGCAGAGAAAAGCAGGGATCAGAAGAGGGTGTCTGGCGATTAAGGTGGGGAGAGAAGAGCAAGAGCAAGAGAGAATAGTGGTGCCAGTGAGTTACTTGAATCATCCTCTGTTTGCAGAGTTGCTGAAGGAGGCAGAGGAAGAGTACGGTTTTGAGCAAGAAGGAGCCATAGCCATCCCTTGCCAGTTGCAGCATTTCAAGTACGTTGAAGCCATCATTCACAGGGAACAATCCCTTCACCAACACCATCATCATCATCATCGCCTTGTTGGATGTTTCAGGCTTTGATCACTCCAACCTACCTTCATGGATGTACATTCTTATGTTGTCCCTCCCGATACCGACGTAAAAAGCCCTATAGAACAGACGTAAAAATTGCCAGTTGTAGTTCTGGTTGTAATTTGCTTTTACTTTTACGGTCTCACTTATATTTTAGACTATCTTTCTAAATTAGATTTTGGTATATAGTTCTATTTAGTTTTTAATCTCTAAAATGAATAACAAGCTCAAGATTTTTGTTTTGGGGCTGATAATTTCATCAACCAGTTTCTTCTCAAAAACAATAGACTCGTTGACTTATTGTTGCAACTTAATCCGATGATAATGATGACTAGATGTGTTTGGGCGTCCGATTGGGAAGTGTATGTTTGGTTCTTCATTTGCATGCTTGCTTAGTGTGTGCAAATGAAAAAATATGTACGTTAATCCGATCCATTCAGCTCTTTGGTACAAGGTTGAGTATGCAAAAACAAACCCAACTTGAAAAATGCAGGAAGGATAAACATGCAATCGAGTATGTCAATGTTTTCTTAATTGAATTATTGGAAATTTTCTTACAATTTATAGAAATTATGTACATTTTTATTCTATCTATATGAATTTCTTCTATTTCTTATGTCAGTTGGGTTCCTAATAACTCATAAACGTCATATGCATCTAAGTTTAAAAATCACTCATAGAAACTGTCAATAATATCTTTATATCAATATGACATCAGTATTTAAATTTATAATTTTATGAATTATGAACTAAAATATCATGATTTGAACTCATAATTTTATGAATTATGAACTAACTCCTTATTAAATAGATTAATATTTATTAACTGAGATTAATGTGGTTCAATCTAATCCGTTTCATCTAAGAATCACTTTGTTTTAGCAGCCTTAATAGAAAAAGGAAATACCAATCATTTTCTTGAATTTTCTTTATTTTGGCTTTTTACCCCCAACTTGGGGCCAAATCAAAAGGATGTTTTTTCTTTAATTGCTCCAGATATTATATATTATAGGGCCTGTTTGGATAGGATTTTGAAAAAGGGCTTATGAAAAAAAAGGGCTTATGGACAACTTATGAAAAAGGACTTTTGGAAAAGAGTTTATGGAAAAAAAGTGGTTTTGAGTAAATAGGTGTTTGGATAATTATTTTTAGAATGACTTTTTATGGTGGTAAATTACCAAAAAGGGTATGATTTGATTTAAAGTAAGAGAGATGATGGAGTTAGAGAAAAGAGAAGAGAGAGGAGAGAGGGAAGAGAGGAGAAAGGAGAGAGGGTGTAAGAAAAAGTAGAAGAGAGAAGAGAGGGTGTAAGAAAAAGTAGGGGTAAGATAGTAATTGGATAATCCATAAGTACTTTTACTGTTGAAAAAGCTATTTTAAATAGCTTATTCAAAACCATGGTTTTAAACCATGGTTTTGTCCAAAAGCACTTATGGACAAATAAGCCTGTTTGTTTTAAAATTTTCCCAAACCGAGGTTTGAGCCAAAAACCCTTTTAAAACCGCGGTTTGGTAACTTACCAAACAGGCCCATAATTTGGGGCGCATATCTTCCTGAGACTGAAAAAGGAATGCTAAATAATGTGCTGAAAAATATCATGTATCTTGCGCGTATTTATTCCATTACAAGACGGAACAAAGTCCCAACTTTATTTATTCCTATATATTTTTCCTTAAGAGAAGAGTTTTCTATATATTTAATTATTTATTTCAGCCAAATTGCAGAAAATAAATAAGACCGGAGGGGCTTAGTCAGCAGGGACCCACCATATTGGATACGTCTATAAATAGATAATGGATGAGGCCGAAAAGTCCAGAGATCGATTAACTAATTCAGTGTTATCTGTTATTATGGACTTCGTCAGTTCAAGCCCAAAACGCCGACCCCTCCTTTTTTTTCCAGGTAAATTGTAATTACCTCACTTTTCAATTTGATTTGGGGACACCAACTGCACTTAGGTTTAACGAAAGGGATTAATCTCTTATAATAAGATAAATTAAAATTTAAATCTCTATTAAAATATGTGTCTATATTTAATGCCCGCAGTGCCTCGAATATAATTATCTCCAAGAGAAATACTTACATACTCCGAAATACCACGTTATCTGAACTATATCCAATCAATTACAACAACTTAATATATTTTAATCCTAATTGACCGATGACTCATTTAAAACAATTCACATTTTATTTTGTTCTTAAAAAAAATAAATTTCTTAATTTGGTTCCAAAGAGTTTTTTTTTAAATAATTATTTTATTAAAAATAAAATAAATCGTTAATCTTTTTAGATGAATTATCAATTAAATTATTATATTTTAATTAGATAAAATTTAGATGATGTAACACTCGTAGATTTGGTGACACCCCTCCTAGTCAAAAAAAAGTAAGCTCCAATAATAACCATTACGTTAGGACATACCAAGAAAAAAAAAGAAAAATAATTCCCATATTATTATATTAAGGCCTTCAAAGATACTTCAGCTGCTTCAAAGTGTGTTTCACTTTAGAGTGTTAGTTTTGTTTTAAAATAAAACGAATAAGAGCTTTGGAGTGTTTGTTTTGTTTTAAAATAAAACGTTGAAGAGCTTTTAAGTCAAACACAATTAAATTTAGTAATTGTGCAACCAATTTAATAGTTCTATTAGTTTAAATTAATTATTTTAAATAATACACCTCCTATCTTAAGTATAAGGCAAATCTAATTGCTAGGAGATTCAGGTATGTCGTGAAAAGTTAATTTTATCGTTAACCTCCTCAAAAATGACAGTTGCTTCTAATTTTATGCTTATTTATAGCATTAATGTCAAAAATTACATTAAACTCTCTGAAGCACCTATCGTTTACTCATTAAATTCTGAATCATCACTGTCAAGAGATTAGTAGCGTCAACGCATTTTGAATCATACAATGATCCCAAGAGTTGTATTATATTTAAGATCAGAAAAATAAATTATTTTGAAATAAAAAAGAGCAAGTCGTAGAAGCTTCGGCCCAAAATGGTCTAGAAGGATTTACTCTTCACTCTTAATTAGCAACATTTTTTGTATAAAAAAAAAAATAGCAACATTTAGCATGCGATTGTCTTTATATAATAAATACTCCATCTCCTCTTAATATAAAAATTAATTAACTAATTTTAATAAATTATAAAAATTAAATAAATCAATTAATTATAACAAATATAATATAATTTCTTAAAAGTATTCATATCTAACATTATATTATATATTAGTTTATAAACTTGACAGGTTAATTTGAAAAAATAATGATAAATATTACTACCCAAAGTTCTTAATATAAAATCTATTTAATTAATTTAGATAGATTAAAAAAAATTAGTTAAATTAGTTATTTGAAATAATTTTATGTTAGTTTTCCTAAAATATCTCCTATAATTCTTACATTTAAACTACTCTTAATAGAAATCTATTTAATATGTGTAATCGTATAAAGATACCTTATAGAAAAAAATTATAAATTTAAAAGATAAAATAAATTTAGATTTTATATTTATGACTAAAATATAATTCTCATCTAGTTTTTATATTTATAATCGGAGAGTATATAAATTGGATTAAAATTTATATGTTTGACAAAATCTAACTTTTAATTAGTTTTTATATTAAGTACATGATGTGTGGTAAAAGTTATTGGTGATAGGAAACAAATCCATAGATTACACTCTATCGCAAGCTGATTAATATAGACAAATTGCATAATATAATGACAAAAAGTTATTAGTAATAATCTTATAGCTTTATGATATAATTTTTTTAATATAAATAAAAAATTATAAATTTGATTCTATTTATAACATCAACTTATTAATGTCTTCTGTCGGCCTCCCTTGTTAAAAAAAAAAAACAAAACAAACTCATTGTGAGGGCTGGCGGGCAAATATCTTGATCACAGTCCTTTTTATTTGTTAAATTTGAGGTGTAGATATTAACAGCATAATATTATAAACAAAATTAAATTTATAATCTTTCATTTATAAAAAAGTTTACATTAATATTATTCGCAAACCACGAGGCATTTATAAATAGAATGAGATTCATGTAAAATGTTTATCCCTCATCCATTCCAAAGAACTATGAATTGGTCAAATATATTGGCTCCTTTACTTTAGGCCACGTGAAGCGGATAGGCCCTTTATTTCCTTCAATATTTCAAGTGCTTCTAATCCTTCGCACAATTTAAATCTATCCACTATAACATTGCGAATAAGTCAAACGATTAATAGTATAAATATTATTGTCAATTTTGGATCCTGACGATGTGCACATCCATTCTCATATTTAAATATGAAAAAAAAAACGAAATCTCAGAAAAGCACTACAAATGGAGTCAAGAAACAACATTTTATAAGCACAATAATTAACTTTGCATATCTTTATTGACAAAAGTGATGCTACTTGTGCCCCTCCACATTGGATGGTATTCCAACTTTTTGACCTCTGTTTTTGAGTACTCACCAGTCACCACACACGTTTGTCTACAAGGCATGAGTTGCCCACCATTAGCGTCTAAGTCAATGTATCAATATCTATAATTAATAAATACATAAACATGTTTTACAATTCATTCATTCTATTTTCTAAATAATAAATATTGTAGTTTATTTTTAAAACTTCATATAAAATGTGTCTGGTATATATGTATGTAATACAGTTCAATTTTAGGACACTTGTGAAATGATGAATGAAAAAAAAAATCAAATAAAGTTGACTTAGCAATATTTCAACTATATATATAAAAAAAAACTTCTGTCTTCCACCCCATAGTGGAGGATATGTGGAATGTGGATCTGTTAAATGTATACCATCGTAATTTTAATAATAATATCTAATTAACATTAAATTGTGAAAATATTAAAAAAAATATCACTTAAATTTTAAAATTTTAAATAAAAAATTATTATAAAAATATATTATTATTTACTTAACAGTAGTAATCAATAGCTTATAAAATTTAATAAAGAAATTGATTTAAAATTTTAAAATTTAAATATTATTTATTTAGGATTTCTCCTATTAAATTTTCAACTAAAAAAGAACACCTCTCTCTAAAATTAAAAATTAAGATAAAACTCTTCTCATATACTTACTTTATAAATAATAAAATTATGATTGAAAAGTTAAATTGAGGTTTCAAATCACCAATCTAAACAAGTACTCAAAAATCTATATCCTATAAAAAAGATGGAAAAGATATTATGCATCAATTATATTCTTTCAATTATAATCTTTAAATCGGTAGCCTTGGAAAATATAATCAATACCCTACTTAGTGAATATAATAAAACCATATATTTCCACGTAAAAGTATCTTAAAGTAAGATGATAGGGAATACATGATAGAAGTTCCAACATAAAATTGGGAGCATATATTTGTGAAAAAATATTAAGTTTGGGAAACATTTAAGAAGAATAATCATTGTTCTTAATTTGGATGAGGCAGTTATTTATTTGTTCGTTCAAGATGAAGATAATACTTCTTACCCTTTTTCTTACATTTTGGACCCAATTAAGTTAGTACTATTTTCCCATTTGCATTCTTATTGCCACTAACAATAGTCCTTTAGAAGCACAACGTTTAATTACTTACTAAAATAAATTAAGGGCATATTTAAAAAGTTAATACAGAACTTAGACATGTTAATTATAAGTTTATAAGGTTTAATCCACATACTAGAACCCGATAGACAAAAAGATGGAGGGAGTATATAGATTACCTTTTTTTTATATATATATAGCGGAAAGTAAGGAATATATAGTTTACTTATAATAAAACTTATAATTTTACTATTTGTAAATAAATATCTAAAATTCTACCAAAAAGATCAACGCTTGTAGGGGAAATGATTTTATTTTAAGTTGTAGTCAGGAGACAAATGGTAATTTAACTTTTTAGGGACGACCACATATAATTTGATACGAATTTTTAGATAAAATTAGACATTTTTTTAAATAAAGTGATTTACAAAATTGCAGATTCTGATCGTATGAAGAGTTAAGATTTTTCTGGCCAACAGAGAAGAAAAAATTGTTAAGATTCTTTAAATGAGATGGCAAACGTATGGCATTAATTTAAACCTTTCTAAACTTTCTATTAGGAAGAATCTGAACCTTCCATATTATTTCTTTCTCTGTCTTTCCTTTTCTTTTTTTAATACAGAGAGGGATTTAAATCATATATAAGGTGACCCTGAATTCTTGAATCTCTTCTTTAATTTCATGCATATCATCTGACTGCGTCTGCTCCCCCTCATTTAAATTCTACTCCATTTTATTTTTCAATTCTCATATATGAAACATTTCAAATAACATATTTCTTATTCACATTATTATAATTTTATTTAATAAAAATCAAATTAGTTCGCATCATCTAATTACAGCTGATTGTGTCAAATAAGTATAGGAAACCATGTTTATAGATTTTCTTTTTTTGATATTACCAATAGAAAAAATCAAAATCTATATTTAAAAAATTTCTTAATCAGAAATACCTAAATTAAAATACTATTATTTTTTATTTATTTAAAATATATTAGATTCTCTTAATTTATAAAAAAATTTAAATTGAGATTTTTTTTATCGATTTTTACCCATTAATATATATCTTCTTCCATCTAATTTTTTATTCCTAAAAAAAATCTGATTTTTATTTGAGGAATAAAAAATTAAGAGCACGTCATCTCCCAAATGCATCGTGATCATCAGAGTCAATATGATAGAAACAAATGCGATGCATCTGACTCGAACCCATCTTTCTATCGCCATATTTCCTCTCTCTCAATGTGGGAGGGTTTGGGCGAGGGAGTGGATGCGGGAAACCTACCGAGAATTCTTGGGTACTTAAATACTTACATCAGATGGTAAAACTTGGATCATCATCAGCATCGGACGATCCACAATCCATCGCTCTTGTTATACGAAAACTCCACAAAATCTCACTGGATCTCATTCTCTCTCTTCTCCTTCTCTGGTCCTATATGTATCCATAGGGGCTCGTGGTGGGGGTGGGTTTCTCGTTTGGTCTAAATCAGTCATGAGACCAACGTGCCTCGTTCTCTGAGATTCGCATCTCCAACTCTCTTTTTGCCATTTTGTTTCTTGCTGGCCTTCTTGGGAAACACGCCTAAACTTCGAGCCCCAGCCCCTTTTTGGTTCTGGTTTTTACAGAAATGGTGAGTGGACCCAAGAGTCTGAGGAGCTTTCATATCCATGGGAAGAAGCACGAGTTCAGAGACGTCCCGAAAGGGTGCTTGGCCGTCAAGGTGGGTCAAGGAGAAGACGATTTGCGGAGATTCGTGGTGCCTGTGATTTACTTCAACCACCCTCTCTTCTTGCAGCTCTTGAAGGATGCGGAAGAAGAATTCGGCTTCGATCAGAAAGGCACCATCACGATTCCTTGCCACGTCGAGGAGTTCAGGTCCGTTCAAGGCATGATCGACCGGGAATGGTCCCTCCACCACCACCGCCCTCACGGTGGCTGCTTCGGGTTTTGACGACTCTGATAGAGGCCAGTTAGGGATCAAAAAGCAGAAAGAAATTAATGAAAGATCTTTCCCTAGAAATCGGTAAAAATTGTAGTGTTTAGGTACTTTTTCGTTTCTGCTGACCAAACCCAGAAAGGAAAAAGTTGAAGACCCAGAAACGAAATCTGTAGGGTTAGATCTGACTTGAAGGTAGTACTGTAAAAGTGTAAATTCATAGGGGTTGGTTGGTTAGGTTCTTTTTGCTTTTGGTGACGATGATGATGATGATGATAGTAACGAGAGAATGTTGCATCCGAGGGTTTTGTTGAGTAGCTCGTGACATGGGAATTGAACAAGCACTGCTATTTTGCTTTACTTGATTGAAGGTTTTTTTTCTTTTTTTAAATTCAATAATGCATATCAGATATCATATCTAGCACTGTATTTGGGGGGGATTTAAATTTAACCATTTTTAATTGATTGTGTGGGAACTGAATAAATAATGAGGGAAAGAAGATTGAGTTGAGGTCAGTGATATGAAATCAAAGGGAAGGACAGAAAGAAAGAAAGGAAAAGGACAGAAAGAGGGCAAAAGGGAAAGAAGAGAAGTGATTGAATCGAATGGCATCTAGCGAGAATCAATGGTGGAAGGATAACATAACCTGAAATCGTAGTGAGTGCAGTTTTTAGGAAAGGGGAACCGATGCCGTACGCTTATCTGGCTTCGCCAGAATTTGCTTCCTTCCATCTTTGGCCATTCTTATGCCTCACGGTCAGTTTCATCATTCATGTGTAGCATGTCTCAAAACGGGTACTTATTGGTAAATTTTTCTTCAAACAAGTTGACTTGTATTTTCCTTTTTCACGAGGATAAGTTCTGCTTCAACTGAAAATTTAATTATCATAGTTTTGTTATCTTTTTCAATTTTCTTTAACGGGGTTATCGCCAAGTTTTGGGTTCCCAGCCAAATTGAGGGATGTTGGGCAGTTGAGTGACAAGAAAATAATTGGTTGGATTCTCTACCTTCCTTTATCCCTCAACGTATTGTAGGAAGACATTTTCTCCTTTTCAAAAAAGTAAACAAAATATAGTAAGAAAAAAAAATATGTGAAAAGTTTATATTTAAAAAAAAATTAGTTAAAAGAATTTGATATATTTTTATATAAAGAATATAATATTAGTATTCTGAAAAATTTATTCATAGAAAATATCAACATTTAAATTTAAATCCTTCTGACTTATAAAATTTAAATTTTTTAAATAGGTACTTTTTATTGATTTTTCCATTGTATTTAGAAAATAAATGTCAAATGCATCTTATATCTAACATTAACATGAACAGGAAGGCGAGTAACTCGTAAATGTTGTGACTTGAAGCGCATTAAACTGGGCAGGTGACATGGAAAATTACAAAATCTAGAAACATCATCAACATCAAATTTGGAGTCATAAACTTCACAAATATAGTTGGGAAGTTTGTGTTAATAATATTATGTTTTAAAATTATTTTTAAAAAATTCATTTTTTTATATGAAAAGAGTTTGAACTGTTCACCTCTACCTTCATTTTAAAAAAAATATATAAATTAAACTTCAAATGATTTATTCCTAAAATTTAAAATTTTAGACAATACACTTTAAATTTTTAGTTGTAAACTGCATTTTTAGTTTTCTTTTTAGAAATATCATAATTCAGGACCTTAAGTTATCGATAGAAATTTTTGCTCAAAAAAAGAGTTGTAGATAGAAATATCTATATTTTAATTTGAGTTTTGGAGGCTTTAACTATATTTTTAACATAAAATTATGTGGAATAATTTAAAATTTAAATTTGTTCAACAACAAGGTCTCTTCAACTCAATAACAACGGCTTTTTTTTGTCTAAAGGACATGTATTTTTTTTATTGAAAATAATATAATCAGGCGTTAAATGTGAGCTTATTTTTTAGCATCTCCATTACTTTGTTTGTTATTTAAGTTCATTGTTAAGGCCTCAAAACAGGTATTTTTTTTAGGGTTTTTCATTTAGGCCTCATAAGATTTTACTTAACTATTTTTGCCTTGACAAAAGAGGAAAAATCAAAGAAAAAGAGAGCCAAATCCAGAGTTCTTAAATATAGGGCCTGTTTGGAAACCGCGGAAACAGCGGTTTTAAAAGGGCTTCTGGCCCAAACTTTGGTTTAGAAAAATTTTAAAACAAACAGTCATATTTGTTCAAACGGGCTTCTGGACCAAACCATAGTTTCAGATAAGCTGGTCAGAGTAGTTTTTGAAACAGTAAAACACTTTTAAACTACTCAATTACTATTTTATCCATTTTTTACACCATCTCTCCTCTCTCCTCTCTCCTTTATCTTTTTTACCCTCTCTCCTCTCTCATACATACAATTTTTAGTAATTTTTCAATTACAAACCCCCTTTTTGTAACAACTATCCAAATACTCATTTATCTAAAACTATTTTTTTTTCATAATCTCTTTTCTAAAAACCCTTTTTCATAAGCTGTCTAAAAGCTCGTTTTTTTTATAAGCCCGTTTTTAAAATCTTATAAAAACACACATATTTGGTCAAAAAAGAATTATGTGGATTTGGTGTATTATTTTTTTTTCTCACCCGTTTTACCGGAGTGTTGCCCCCATTATATCCAGATTCGACCCGCGTCGCTCACCTGGCTATGGTGGGTGAGTCTCCTAACAGGAATTTCTTGCATACGTCAAAGCTCGAACTAAAAATTTTGCTTAAGCGATACCGAACCGCTTACCACTCGAAATAACCCTGTTAGTGATCTGGTGTATTATTGTTACGTTGGATAAGAGCATCTATTTCCTAATTCAAGCTTTGGACTTGTGATGTGTTTTCTAGTCGGATAAGAGCATCTATTTCCTAATTCAAGCTTTGGACTTGTGATGTGTTTTCTAGTCCAACTTATCATACTCTCTCCTCATTCCCATGTTCTCATTATCATCATCTCCCACATCTCTTTCATATCCTTTGAAACATAAATTAGTGAAAATTATTCATACAAGTCCCAAATAAAAACATTAAATATATATTTATTCTAAGTAGCCTCATCTCATCTCATCTCATCTCTCTGTAGTGCGATTAAACAGGACAAGTTTGAGAACGAGACCGCTGAAATCTGTGTTCACATACCATATTAGATTCGTGTAGGGCAGATGGGACCAGCATGAACATGAGTTCCTCATGCCGCGTTTCTAGTCAACACAGCACAAAACATCACTGTTGAATTCCTGATAGAGTACCAAATCATGTTGCTTCATCCATCCATGCATGTATCTATCTTTTCACTCACCAACTAGGTTGTCGTCTTCAAAATGTTTCTCAACACATGCATGTTCTTTCCCTCAAATTGTGGCCAAAGAGTTTGATCCTTACCTTCAATCACTTGACAAATTGAATGGAACTCCTTGATTCGGGTGGATCCGATCACAATCAACCAGCTTCATATATATCAGCATCTTCACTTGTTCAAGTGAATATGTGCAAGCAAACCAGAGCAAACAGTCTTAGTACTTCTTCATCCATACCTTCAATTTTTGCGAGAGGTTGTTGGGTTCAGGAAATAGTCTAATTTGGGGTAACAAGGCTTCTAGGCTTGAGCCTAAAAGAACACCAGAAGCTTGAGCCTAAAAGAACACCGCCGATATGGGTTAGGCCCATATGGGTTAGACCCATCTGTTTCCTAGCTCTATGTAGGGTGGTATCTAAAACTTTATAGCTATAAATTAACAGACTCTTATAACATAATAAATTAATATTTAATTTTTTATTAAAAATTTTATTAATATTTAATATTTAATAATATTTTAAATAAAATTATTTTTAATAGGAAGATACATATACTTAGTTAAAATAAAAAAAATTTATAGTTATAGAAAAATTATTAAGTGATGCCCGTCGGAAAACTATGAATTCTTATTTGATATAATATTTAATATTAATAATTAATAACAAGCCTAGGGCTCTAGGGATATTCATAGCCTTATAAATAAATAAAAGAGAATTAGAATAAATGATGTAAAGTAAATGATATTTATTAAGAACGACTATAAAAATTATAATTATTTAAAACTAATATAAATTTTTAAATTTTAATAAATTAAACAAAATTTCCCTCAATATTGATCACTTCCATAAATAACTAATGAAAAAAACACCTTAATTGAAAATAAAAATTATAAAATTTTAAGAAAACTTGAGATATTTTATAATTTATTGTATATATTAAATAAAGGTTATACATATCTAAAAAAATTAAAAAAAAATCACAGTTTAAAATTGATATTGACATCATATCAATTTTTTTATTAATATATTATAATGTTTCAATTTTTCACACAATTTGCATAACATTTGAGTTTTGTCATTTCAATGGTGAATAGCGTCAATTTTTATATTAGATGTATGTTAATAATTAAATGATATATTGAGGATATGATTATGTGGATGTTAGTGGAAAATAAAAATTGAAAAGGCGCCATGTCGTTAGTGTGAGCTCAACTCATTTTCTAAAATTTTCTCATAAAAAAAGTTGAAAAAGAGGATTTGTCATGGATGATTCTAGCCGGTTTCATTTCTGTGAAAAATAAAATTCATATTAGTTTTAAAGTAGAATGTGAGAGAGATTGAAGAATAGAATATAGGAGGTTTAAAAGTTTATATTAATTTTAAAAATAAAATGTGGGAGAAAATATAAGGAGTTTGATAAGGATAATTTAGTAATTTTAAATTTTTATTTTGATAGTGGGTCCTTTTAAATAATTATAAATTTTATGGTCCTTCTTAATAAATATTATTTATTATAGGTCTTTTATTCTAATTCTCCCTATAAATATAAAATAATAATTCAAATTAAAATATTAATCTATCTCAAATCAAACCTTAATGCTAACCTTAAAAGATAAACATAATAAAAATAATAATAGAATAACCTACATATCCTAATTTTGTTGAGATAAATAAATCTATGTGAATTCTAAGAAAGATAATAATTAAAAATATAAGGAAATCTTAATTAACTTAATGGATATTCAAAATATCCTTATTCAAATAATCTTAAATATAAAATAACCCTAATTATCCTTTATCTTAAATTACATAATCAGGATTTATTTTTTGCTTTCTCAATCCAATGGGCCAAACATTGTCAAGGCTACGCCACTCCTCTCTCTCTCTCTCTCTCACTAGAATACCTAAAATTCTGTTAATATGATAAAAAAAAAACTAATTACTGTTTTCCTAGTTTGGATTTGGATGATGGGATCCCGTGAATTATCACTGAACCAGTCAAGGATTTCAGAGGCTCGCTGAAGAGTTTTGTATTTCTCCTTGTCTACTTGCTCACTGGCTCACCGGCTCACCGTTGAATATTTTTTCTCTTAACCCCACCACCTTTTTCATCGCACACAAACAAAATCTCCTTATCAATTACTCAATTTCCTTTCCCTCCCAACTCCCTCTTGTCCCATCTCACATTCCCCTCCAAATTTCATTCCTTTTTCAAAAAATTCTACAGCCACTCTCATAACATCCTCTTATTATTGCTTCCCAGTCAATTAACCCCATGACTCCGCTCTTTCGATCTAAATCCTGGGAATTTATTGGTAACACTGAGTTCTTCTCCTCTGAGTCAATTTCTCTGCAATTTCAACAAGCAGGAGGAAGGGGGAGACGAGTTGGTCGGAGACGATGATGATTCGAGAAAACCCATCTCAAAAGCCACTGGTGTAACCGATAATAATCAATCTCATTTTGCGATATTGGACTCTGTGGTGGAGGCTCTGAAAAAGTCGCTGGTAACTTGTAGTGCAGAGAAGGAGGATGATTCTTCCTTGGATATCAGCTGGCCGACTGAGGTTTGCCATGTCTCCCACGTCACCTTCGATAAGCTTCATGGCTTTCTGGGTTTGCCCGCCGAGCTCGAGCCAGAGATAACCAGAAGCGCCAGGTAAAGCCGTTGCTTAGAACTCTCCGTTACTCTACATGAACGAGATATAATATTAGCTTATAGTTATCATCGATTATTATGCTCCGTGCCTCCAAGTAGCGATAATTGTGATTTAATTAATGCATTTGTTGTCTCTTATGTATCTATTTATTATTGTTTGGTATACAGTTTTCTCACCTTAACTTCTTACTATTTCATTCAGATGTGTGTCTCCTAGCGCTTTTAATTATCCTAAAATATTTTAGAGCCCTGTTTTATTCCTACCACAGCCACGACCACCATCATCATGCTACAACTTGAGAATAATTTTATAGCTTTGAAGGAAGAGTTAAATTTGCGGCTTCAAAGTCACTACGATTTGTAAATTATACTACCTCCTCATCTTAATAGAAAAGATAGTTGGAGGGTTAATTTTAATCTTAAATATAATATCTTAATTTATATTATATATAATATTTATCATTTTTTATAGACTAATTTATTTAACTTATAAACTTATACATAATGTAATGTTATACTCCATACGTTCTTTATTATAAGACCTAATTAATTTTTTTAAGGAGATTAAGAAAATTAAATAAATTATTTTAAAATATTTATATTTATCTTTTTTCTCTAAAATAATTTGCTCGACTTATAAATTGATATATAATATAATAATAATTAATATATTTTATAATTAAACTATTTATTTAGTTTTTTTAATCTGTAAAAAAAAATTAACTGAGTCATGTAATAGGAAATGGAGGTAGTATATGAATATTTTGAGAATATCATGTTATATTTATTATAGTAAACTGATTTATTTAATTTTTTTAATATATTAAATAGATTTTATATTAGTTAAGGAGGACTGGAGGGAGGGAGTAGTTCTTTTAAGTGGTCTTGTGTATGTTGAAATACCTGTCTTCGTATTCATTTGGCATTAGGTCTCATATGACGTTAATATCATTCAGCACGAAGGTATTCGGGGTTTCTGCCGAGTCAATGGAATGCACTTATGACGACAGAGGGAACTGTGTCCCAACAATTCTGCTGTCAATGCAAAAGCAACTCTATTCAGAGGGAGGCCTTGAAGTATGTTATGTTTCAGTGAAATATAAATTTACCTTTGAGGCTTCAATTTAATCTAACAGGGGCCATTTCTTTAGGTAGAAGGAATATTCCGAATTAATGCTGAGAGCAGCCAAGAAGAGTATGTCCGTGATCAACTAAACAGAGGTGTAGTTCCACATAGAATCGATGTTCATTGTTTATCTAGTTTGATAAAGGTACGTACTGATAAAACTTATATTCAGGTTCTATAATAAAAGGAAACCAATGTGGTTAATTCTTATTATTGGGCAAAACTCTTAAAAACTGCATTAAAGTTCTTTAACCTGCTCTACTCAGCCAAATCGGTTTTCACCTTTGGTTCTTATCTTTAAATTATGGTTTTGTTAATTTTTCTTTTAAGCATTTGACAAAAATGTTGTGTTTAGGATCTTCACTAAATCTTTCTGTATACTGTATGTAAATTACTTGGAAAGGCATCTCCAACATGCCATGATTCATATTTCTATAGAAAGATTTATGCACAAGAAGAGTTTGGACTTTTATTATTTTTTTTCTTATGATAAATTCAGTAAAATTGCATTGAGTTAAAGTCTAATTTTACCCTGAAAGATTTTGTACAGGAGTTGTGGGAATTTGAAAGTTTTTTTTAGATCAATGTCGCTCTGAAAGTATGAAAAAATTATCAAAGTCACTATAACTATTAAAAAACTAACATCGACCATTATATCTTTAACTGTCAGTGGAAATATTATTATTTTTTTAACACTTTCGGGAGTAATATTGATCCAAAAATAACTTCTAGGTATACATAGGTTCTATGACAAAATTTGACTTTAACCCAAACTACTTTTAAAGTTTAATTCTTACAGTCAATGCTCTGATAGTTTTTTATCTCTGTTTTGACCATCCTTTTCATGGCCTGTAGGCTTGGTTTAGAGAACTTCCAACAAGAGTGCTTGATTCTCTCACCCCAGAACAGGTTGTAAATTGCAGCACACAAGAGGATTGTACTAATTTAGTCAAGTTACTTCCTCCAACAGAAGCGGCATTGCTGCACTGGGTCATCGATCTGATGGCAGATGTTGTGCAGCATCAAGAGTTCAACAAGATGAACTCACACAACATTACTACGGTTTTCGCGCCGAACATGACTCAGGTTACTTCATCATATTCGATCCTTTACTTGTTTACCTTTATGTATATGGCGTATTCAGAGTTGATTGGCTGGTGTTATGCAGATAGTGGATCCTTTGACGCATTGACTCATGCAGTTCAAGTTGTGAATTTCCTCAAGACATTGATTCTAAAGGTCCTTGGAGAAAGAGCCGAGGCCAGGCAGCTTTCTCCTTGCTCAGATTCTCTGTATTTCGAAACCGATCGCCTTCCTTTAAATGTTAACAGTGAGGAAGCTTGTGAGGAGGAGAACGAAGATTCTTGTGCAGCAAAACCAGCTGTGAAGGATAACTTGTTGAGGACTTCAACTTTGGGAAGGTTAGAGTGGATAATTAAAGAGAAAATGTTGTCAGAGGAAAGTGAATGTGTGATAGATGAGATTGGTACTTCAGAACATAGATACAAGAGATATGATCATGAGGATCGTTGGCTGAGATTGAGGATTAAAATACACAAGCTATGGAGGCACCCTTTATTTTTGTGGAACAAGGCAAGTTATAGGCCTGCAACTTGAGGACTACCAACCGATTGTTTCAAAGGTTTCAGGGTTGTGTGCATTGAGGAAAATGGGGAAGAAAGGAAAGCAGAAACCTTAGTGTACATAACCTCTTCTTTTTTTGGTTTAGAATTAAATATGATCATTTTTCATTTCAAATATGTTTAGATTAGGGGGAAAAAAGAAAAGGAAAAGATGAGAAGGAAAGGGAACAAAACATAACTTTAAATAAAATAAAAAATTTTATATTCAAATTTCGTCTTCTATCCTTTGCACCTCCCATCCTCAATCTAAACATATTCCCAGCTCCTAATATCTTATTTAATTAATTTAATTAAATTAAAAAATTAATTAATATGATATTTTTTTTAAACACCCAAATCATTTTTTTAATTCATTCTCTTCTCCTCTTACTTGATTATTATTGATAGAGTATTAATAGGGGTAATTTGTAAAAAAATTAATAAATATAGAAAATAGATATTATATTTAGGATTAAAATCAACTCCCTAACTAGGTTTTCCTATATTAAAGATCGGATGAGTAAAATGTTGAGCACTGGCTGATCACCTAATAAAATCTTACGCACCACAACCTTGTGGCTAGTTAAAAACGTTGAGTATAACCCATGGGGGTTGGGTTTAATGAGATTGAATAATCTCTCGTAATGTAGTGAACCAAAGTTCAAATCTTTATTATGAGAGGTGTTGACATTTAATACCCAATAACATCTCAAATATAGCATCCGATAGGAAGATATATATTCTTAATTATAAAAAAATGTTGATCAGTATATATTTGTTGGATATAGTGAGGTGTGTTGAGATTCAGCATTGAATTCAAATTCTCACAAGTCTTAATTATTATTCATTAATCTTAAAACTCCTTATAATTTCCTACAATAGGCTTGAGGAAATGAGTTTGAGACTTCCATAATGTGTTCCACTTCCATAGTCCCCAATTCCTGCGTGCCAAACGGGGCCCAAGCCACGTGAACTTACAAAGGACAGTGATGAAAGAATTGTTCCGTAACCGATACATGAACAAAGGACCTAACATGGGGAGTTTGAACAGTCTTGGAATTAATATTTAATTCTAAATATAACATGTTATGTCGTGTTTCACTTCCACGGGCAAAGCATCCTCCTGGGATTCTGAGAATAGAGATGCTCCTCATTATGTTGGATTTTGAAACATTGTTACTTTGTGGGAGACAAACTCCTTTGGAACTCTCCTCCCCCGTACCACCAGATATTCAAGTCCTTCACCCAGAAACAACATGTATCTCTCTCTTTTTGACTCTCATGACTTATGAGTTAAAATAAAAGGGCAATAAGTAACCAAAAGAAGCTGTTTTGTGCCGTCCACGTGTGTGTGTATATATATTAATTAGAGAATGCTGTGATTATAATAATGGAATATTATATATTAAACCAATCATATAGTGTGGTGAGTTGCAAAATCAACAGGAACTTAGCATTAGACGAGGATATAATAAACTAACTCTGTAAGATATTCAACTAGTGAACATCATCATATCGTCCAATTATAACACGTGCTTTGGTTTGTATTACGTTAACAAATATTATAATTAAGAATGTTAAAGGAGGTATAATATTAATATAAAGCCGCATTACACAATATCGTCATATGCATATATTTTAATCCATCCACAAATGGCGTTACCTCTTCATAAAAAAAATGTTTGTTGCTTAGTTTAATAATTATTCATTGCACGGCATTGCATCCCCCCATTGGCTTAGATTCTGTCCTCAGGTCCCCAAACAAAATAAAATATCTGGCCTAGATTTTGTCTGATATTCTCAGGGATACAAATTAATTATTGATAAATAAAAAAATGAAGAATTATTGATCTCCCCACCTCCTCAAAAAAATCAAAATAAACTTTCCATTTAATTACTTAAAAATAAATAACTGTCCCTACTATATCCACGTCACGTTAACAAAATTTAAGTTAAATTATTTATATACATTATATCAAATTTATAAGTAAATTTATAAGTACACATACGATTTTAACAATTAACAATAATAAAATAATAAATATCTATATTTTATAGGTGAATTTATAAATACATATACACATTTTAACAACTAACAATGACAAAATAATAAGTATTCATATAAAAATTTATAAAATTTATATTATAAGAGCTGATATAACAATTTATAAGTGTCTATAAACAAATTTATAAGTACACATACACATTTTAATATTTAATAATAACAAAATAACAAGTATGATTGAGCAATTAGACCTAATAAATATGAATAATTTATATCTAAATTTTTCATATCCACATATATAATAGAAAAAATTACTTTAGAATATGAAGAAAGGAATCTAAATACATAAAAAGTCTCACAAAAATTACTTATATGTTAATAACATCTTAGAATTTATGAAAATAACAACTTAGATTTATAAAAATGGGAATTATTATTTAATTCCCTCCATTTAACAAAAGAGAAAACATCAAAACAACAAAAGAGGATTGGGGTTAAGAAAATTATAAAATTTAGTCCCTCAATATTTAATAGGAAAAATGGTCTAGAATTTTTGTTAAAATATAAGAACTAATAATTTAGATGAAAAAAAATTTAAATAATTAAAACTAAAATAAAAATAAATTTAACAGACTAAACATTATATTACTCTTCACAAAAATTTAAAAACTTTATTACATTATTTATTAGTAATAAATATATCAATAAATGATACACTTTCTTCGTTCTTTTTTATATTACAAATAATTAAATAGATTAAAAAATTTGTAAAAGATAACAAATATATAAGAAATATTTGTTTAAAATATCTACTTATCTATAAAGAGTATATAAAAATTACTCCCTCTAGTCTAAATATAAAATTTTACTTATAATATAATTTATATTATAAATAATTTTTTATATTTAAAATAGGAGAAAATAATACATGGACATAAAGGTGGAGTATGTAATTTAGAGAAAAATAGAGGTGGGGGTCATGAGTCATGCGTCTTTGGCCTATTTGAAAACTCTCTAAATCGTAATTTTAAAAAGATTTTTGGTCTAAAATTTAGTTTAGAGAAATTTTAAAATAAATAGCCATAATTATTTAAATCTTAATTTGGACCAAAATATGGTTTAAAACTATTGTTTCATATAAGCTGGTCATAGTAGTTTTTAGAACAGTAAAAGCTATTTTCAACTACTCAATTACTATCTTACCTTTACTTTTTCTTACACCCTCTCTCCTCTATCTTTTTCACCCTCTCTCTCCTCTCTCACCTATCTTTTCCACTATCTCTCATATCTTATCTATCTTTTCCACTCTCTCTCATCTCTCCTCTATCTTTTTTAACCTCTCTCATTTCTCATCTCTCATACATACATTTTTAGTAATTTTTTAATTACAAAGCTCCTTTTTATAATAACTATCTAAATACTTATTTATTTAAAATTATTTTTTTTCTATAAATTCTTTTCTAACAGATTTTTTTTTATAAGCTATCCATAAATTTTTTTTTTTTTATAAACCTATTTTTAAAATTTTATTCAAACACATTACTTGTAAATGTAGTTGGCGCGTGGGCAATTTGGATGTTGTCAATTTTCCGTAGTTAGCTCAGACGACACATGGCATCAGCAAATGAAAAATGTCAAAACTCATTGTAATCGCCCCCGGATGAAGCTTAACTAAACAGGAATTAAGCACGTGCGTAAAGTCACGTGACTCCATTGTCACCACTCAGCCGCAGATGCAGTTTTTGGTAATTGAAGCCGTCGCTGCCTCAACATGGGGACCACTTCTCCACCTCCCTATAGATAAGCCTTCCTCAATATTACCCACACATTATCTCCATATTATCCATCCATATATATAATTACTATAATTATTTATTAGTCACAAATAAAATAATACACTACAATTTTAAGATTTTGCGCAATATTTTTCTTAATTAATAAATTCAAAGTTTTAATTGATGCCGAATAAATAAATAGGGCCTCACTATAGGAGCTTTCTCAAAAGATGAGCTACTTAATTTGGTATAATAGGCTTTGAAATTTCTACTTCAATCCAATTATAAAGGTAGTTTTTTTTAAATAAAAAAATTTAAATAGATTCGTACCATATCTCACTAAAATTAAGATATAACTCTAGAATTTAAAAAGTGTTAATAGAAAACTTACAATATCGTCTATCAAAGAAACCCTTAAGACAATAATAAAAATTAAACTCATATCTTTGTATGATATGAGCATAATTTTTATTATCTATATTAATTTTTATTAACAATTAAAAAGGTAGTTAATCCTTCCTTATATCAAAATCTTCTAAGGTGGGCCGTCCAATAAAATTTGTAATTGTAACTATTCAACCACTTGTTCATTTGCCTGACAACTATGCCCTTGGCGTCACTAATAACTAATTTTTTTTGTCTTTATTATAAATTATTTCTAATCATTATATTAAAATAAAAAAAAGTAGTTAAATCATTAACTTGATTTAAAATAAAATAAAATTATAAGTTTATCCATATTTAATATAATAAATCCACAAACTATTAGGTCCCTAGCTTGTATCTCGGAACAAGGACTTTTTTGCGGGGTCAGATAAGATAAGGAAGATCATTTTGTTTTTATTTTCTTTTTCTTTATGGGGTATGAGGAATATCCAAATTTGAGACATAACATATGTTAATAATCATGGGAAAGAAATAAAAATATTTTACTGATAAATGTTTGATGGAATAAAACGATCGTTAATAATCATGAGACACTGCTAGAATTTTTTTTTAAAATTAGTTAAAAATAAACTTTTACACCGGACTTTGATCCGGTGTAGAAACAGCCCGTATAAAAAATTTAATATTCTACACCGGTTATATATGACCGGTGTAAACAATCAGCTTTTTTAAATCGGTTATTCCATACAACCGGTTTAAAAAGTAATGTCAAAATAAAAAAAATTAGAATAAAAAAACTCTAGGTTCAAAATTATTTCCTTCTTCGTCACAAATCTGAAGGAGGAGAAGAGTGATGAAGAAGAATAGGTACCTGTAAAATACAAGTAGAGAACAAAAAAAGAAGAAGAAAGAAAAAGCCAGAGAACCCAGAAACGAAATAAACAAAAACTCAGATATATGCACAGAAATAAAAACCCATAAACGTCGTCACCTAATTGAAAATATCACAAAAACATCGTCATAATTCCTTTTGGTTACCTGCTCAAAAGCAAACAAAAATATATTTAAACAGAACCCATAAATGAATAAGACAAAAATCTAAATATATACACAGAAACGAAAACCTAGAAACGCCGTTACCTAATTAAAGATATCACAGAAACATCGTCACAATTCCTCCGACTTACCCAGTTAAAAGTGAACAGAAATATATTTAAACAAAATTGAGAAAGAAATGAACAAAAAAATAGACACCCACCATCACAGATCTAGGTCTTCTTCTTTGGCGAGCTTTAGATGCTACAATGACTGACTTCAACAATAAAGAACGACGAGCACATATATGGGTCATCGCATATCTAGATCTTCTTCTTCGGCAAGCTTTAGACGGTGTGTTACGAATGTGGAGCTTTCTGTCACTATGTGTTCTCCCTTGTCTAATTTTCTCTATGGACGACGATATGATTTGTGAAGATAGAAAATCGTAAAAACTTAACGCTTTTTGTTAGATTTTTAATAGCAAAGATATTCTACACCGGATGTAATTCTACCAGCTGTAGATAAGACTCGTTTAAAAATATACTTTTTAAAACCCCATTTTTAAAGCTCCATTTTTAAATCGGTCACTACGGAACCGGTTTAAAAAAAATTGACTTTCATCTTATTTACAAAAATGCCACCAGTCATGACTTTTTACACCGGTCATTACTTTTTACACCGGTCATGTTTTACAACCGGTGTAAATATTTTATCTTATTTATAAAAATACCACCGGTCATAACTTTTTACACCGATCATTACTTTTTACACCGGTCATGTTTTACAACCGGCGTAAATATTTTATCTTATTTACAAAAATACCACCGGTCATTATTTTTTACACCGGTTATTACTTTTTACACCGGTTATATTTTACAACCGGTGTAAATATTTTATCTTATTTATAAAAATACCACCGGTCATTTTTTTAAACTGTCTCTGCAGTGACCGGTTTAAAATTAGGGATTTAAAAAGTCTATTTTTCACTAGTGAGAGTTGATAAAGATACAATTCATAAGGCAAAGGTTCGCATGCTACTATGAACATGAAGTTCTCCTTGGTGGATGCTTTTTAAATTCAATTCATTTGAATTTTGTGTGTGTGAAAAAAGTAGTTATATCTTCAATGAATGTGGGTGAACAAGCTTATCATAGAGAGATTTACTCACAATATATGATTAGACTTTAGGGCTGAAGGCGGCTTGGTTCATTTCACTCTCAATTCTCAAACCATAATTAATAATATTTTGCCTAATTCATTATGTTTATTGCCAGACATATATAAATTATAAAGAAACTTTTCTAAATTTAATAGTAATTTCCTAATGATGTAGAATATAATAATTAACTCAATCATTAAATGTGATTATTGAGACTTAAGGGAAAGTGTGTACTAAGGATAATGAGGTGAAAGAGAATTATTCTAGAATAGGCACATCAGAGTAAGGATAATGATTTGAAATGAAATTGAATTGGCCGTAATCGGGGATGAAGAAAGATGTAACTAAGTATGGGATACATTGCTTGACTTGCCAGAGAGCTAAGATAAAGCATTTGAAGTTCATAGAGTGGATTGGGATGACATAACCATGAACTTCATTATGGGATTGTTTAGGACACCAATTGGATATGATGTGATACGGGAGATTATTGACCGGTTGACCAAATTCGTACAATTTCTAATTAATATAATTACTAAGTCTATATAAGAGAGGTCTTGAGGTTTCAAGGTGTGCATGAGAGCATTCTATTGAATCGAGATTTAAGATTCACTTTAAAATTTTAAAAGTCGTTGTAGTATGCTATTGGATTTTGAGTCTGATTTAGCATTACTTATTAACCCCAAACAAATAGTCAGTCAAAAAGAACTATAGAATACATATAATTGAGTTTAAGGGAAGATAACTATGAAAATTCGTTTAAGGGGGAGTTGTAAGTCCTAAATTTTAATATTAGAGTTTAGTGATATATGAGTATGTGTACATATATATGATTTGATCGGATAATTTGAGGTTAAAAAGTATGAATTATATTATTCGAGGCATATAATTAAACATGTAGAATTGTGATTAGTTGGATTAAAAGTGTCGAAGAATACGTTAAAAGATAAAACCCGCTGGTAAGGGACAGGATGGATTGCCTTCAGTTCACATGGGGGGGCAACCTGAGATTGTGGCAGGCTTTTGCCTTTGATCGCTTTGACTTCACATGGGCGTCCCTCCCTCCCTAGTCCTTGGCAAACTGGACCCCTCCATCTCATGTCATTCAGAAGGATGAGATTATGGGACTCATCATTGATGGGGATATATGTATTGTCTAAATATAATTTTAATGATTCAGATTTAAAATTTTTAAATAAAAAATTAATTTTAATGATTCAGATTTAAAATTTTTAAATAAAAAATTAATTTTAAAAATTTTACTATTAAATCAAGTTTGTCCAAGTAGCCAATCAAAGTGTGCCACATGTATTAATTTTTTCATGTCATCACTTAAAATTTTCTGGATTTTTTTTAAATTTGGCTCACTCCTATTTGAATAAACTTACCTAAATAACTTTATATAAGTTTGATCTCAAGGGATTATTTTATTTTAGATTGTCTGCCCATTGAAATATTCTTTTTAAGAAACTAGATCCCTCCATTTCTTTCGCTCTCTCCTTTGTAATTAACACGCTCCCCCTTCATATTAATATCATCACCCCCCCCCCCCCCCCACTTCCCCTCTCCATCCTCCCACCGCCTCTTGCTCCTCTCTCTCCCCAAAAGGCCAAAAAAAAGCTCCTGATTGTCCGTACACATCCCTCCTTCATGGACGATCTCATCCTCTCCCCTTCTTCCCCTCCCTCCCTCCTCTCCTTCGCTCACTCTCCGCTGCCTCCTCCTCCTTCTCCTTCCTCCTCTCCTCTTCAAAACAAGCTCCAATTCTTACTTCAGTCCCAGCCTCGCTCCTGGCTCTACGCCATTTTCTGGCAAACCTCCCACGACGATAGCAACCGCCTCCGCTTGTCCTGGGCCCATGGTCACTTCCATGGCTCCGATCATCGTCCCCGTCCCAACAACTTCATCAAAGGTCTTGAATCTTTCGTCGACGACAACCTAAATGACGCTGAGTGGTTCTATGTCATGTCCTTGACTCGCACTTTCTCCCTCGCTCCTGATTCCTCCTCCTCCTCCCTCCCCGCCAAGGCTTTCTTCTCCGCTTCTCCCCTCTGGTTGAATATCATCCACCACGAGCTTCAGTTTCAGTGTTGCGACAGAGCCAAAGAAGCTTCCCTCCATGGGATCCGAACCCTGATCTATGTTCCCACCACTCACGGAGTTCTCGAAATGGGTTCCTCTGAGATCATCCCCAAGAGCTCCAGTCTCATCCAGCAACTTAAATCTCTGTACGGCTCCTCGGATCTCACCGCCATCATCTCACCCTCTAATAAGCGACCCGAACCGGTTGATTTCTTGGACGTCGACGAGACCATCTCTTTTGCCGACATAGGCATTATCCCCGGCGCACCGGAAGTAGAAGATGAAAAGGCACCGGTCAGCTCCTGTAGTAAATCCCTAAAGAAAGATCCCCTTCTGCACCTCAGGTCGTATGTGGATTCAGAGCATTCACATTCGGATTCCGACGGTCCGATAATGGAGAAGACACTGCCCAAGAAGAGAGGAAGAAAGCCCGGACTGGGTCGCGAGACGCCGCTAAACCACGTGGAAGCCGAGCGGCAACGCCGGGAAAAGCTGAACCACCGGTTCTACGCGCTACGCGCGGTGGTCCCGCATGTGACGAGGATGGACAAGGCTTCACTGTTATTGGACGCCGTCTCTTACATCAACGAGCTCAAAGCCAAGATCGAGAAACTGGAGTCACAGCTTCAGAGGGAGCCCAACTATATGAACAGTTGCAGGAAGGTGAAGCTGGAAGACACGATGGAATCGACGGTGGAGCAGGGCGGCCCCAACGGGCGAGGGTTCAGGCTGGGGCTGGGGCTTGGCGGGCTGGAGGTCGACGTCAGAATCATAGGACCGGACGCGATGGTCAGAGTTCAGTCTGAGAACAGGAACCATCCCGGAGCAAGGCTGATGGACGCGCTGCGAGACTTGGAGCTCAGGGTGCACCAGGCGAGCATGTCATGCGTCAACGAAGTCATGCTTCAAGACGTCGTCGTTAAGATCCCTCAAGGCCTGAAAAGCGACGAAAGCTTGATTAAATCTGCTATTCTCAGGAGACTGGATCAGTAGATTCAACCCCCGACGGGGCCATCTCTTAATTAATTCAGTTGCTAGATGATAGATGTTCATATCTATCGGTTGCTTTATTTGTTT
The DNA here is from genome assembly GCA_037074615.1 of Leucaena leucocephala. Lineage (NCBI taxonomy): Eukaryota > Viridiplantae > Streptophyta > Magnoliopsida > Fabales > Fabaceae > Leucaena > Leucaena leucocephala. Next base: position 1,067,092 of record CM073552.1, read on the forward strand.
TCTATCTCAGAAAAATTAACTAATTAATTTCTAAGTACTTTCTCTGTAGCACCAAGGTTTGAAGAAGGATGATAACTGATAAGGGATATGGATCTTTCCCAGTATTAGTCGTTCCCTTGTTGAATCATTGGGTGTATAATCTCATCATGAGTTTTCTTTCTTTTGTAACTATCAATTCAACCTGCTGGCACTTATCTGGTATAAATGGGCACAGGCGAATTCACAGATAGAATCGTGAGGGTGTGTGAATTTACTATTTATGCGAATAAAGTGAAGAGAGAAGATTGGATTGGCTGAAAATATATATGGGAGCTAAAATGAACAATAATGTGGGAGGAGAGGGGGATATAGGGAAACAGGGATGGTTCTTTTGGGGAAAAAAGGTGTGGAAGGGGTGACAAAATAAGATGGACATCAAAATCAGGAGGGGAGCACTAAAAAATCCACTAAATGCGCAGCCAAGAGAAAGAAAATTAAACAAACATTTGAAACGTGAGAGAAATGAGCATAAGAAAGGCAACTTTAACGTTGTCGAGGTGGGGCAGGGGAGTGAATGCGGGGAATGGGAAGGAAATTACGAAAATGGGATTGTTGGAAGAAAGACGTGGCGTCTTTTTCGAGCACAAACAAAAACAGAAGGGTTGGGAAGAATCTTTATTCTTTGAGGAAGAAAGCGGGGTGGGGACGATGTTTTATCGTGTTGTTAGCCGTTGTTTGGATTGCATGTGTGTGCCTCTCTGGAATCCCATCAGTTCAACGCCCCAACCCATCCTCTCGCAAATTCGTTTCAGTCCCTCTTCTATTCAATCTTTGCTTTTAATTACAATAATAAATACTTCACTTATCATTTATATATAATCTAAATAAAAAATTAATATTAATCTTAAATATAATATATATTTTTTATATTTATCAATTTTTTTTAAATTATTCTTATTAATACTCCCTCAACAATAATTAAGAAAATGGGGGAGGGAATTAATGAGAAAGATTATAATAATTTTAAAAAATATGTTATATTAATTAATTATTTTAATATAATTAAATTTGTTTTGTATTTGAGACCAAAAAATTAATTTTTTATATATATATTTGTTTCATGAAAGTCAAAATAATATTACTAAGAGAATAAGTCACCTCATAATGTATGTGTTTGGATAATATTTTAAAAAAAGACTTATAAAAAAATGGGTTTTTAAATAGCTTATGAAAAAAAGTGGTTTTAGATAAATGAGTGTTTTGATAGTTATTACTAAAAGAGATTTTGTAATTTGAAAATTACTTAAAAGGGTATGTATGAGAGATGAGGGAAGAGAGAAGGTAAAAAAGATAGAGGAGAGAGGGTGAAGAAAATAGAAGAGAGATGAGAGATAGTGAAAAAGATAAAGGAGAGAGGAGAGAGGTTGGAAAAGATAGAGGAAAAAGAGTGTAAGGAAAAAATAAGGGTAAAATAGTAATTGAGTAGTTCATAAGTTATTTTACTGTTCCAAAAGCTACTCTGACTAGCTTATCTGAAATTATAGTTTGGTTTAAGCTGAGATTTTGATAAATATGACTGTTTGTTTTAAAATTTCTCCAAACTAAAATTTATATCAAAAACTCTTTTAAAATTATAATTTTATTATTTTTCAAACAGACCGACAGGAACATATATACAGGCAATATTGTTTGTCCTGTATTATAAATAATGATATGACATTGTAGTTTTCTATGAGCTTTGCTCTACAGCATCAATATGGATCAATATTTCTTTAAGAAAATATTTTTATTTCTTACATATATACTCCCAAGATTTTTGTACAAGTCCTTTTGAATATTTTATTATTTATATGATATTTTTTTAAGAAAATATAAATTTTGGTCTTTTGAGTTGTAGTCAACTTTTGCAAAGGTGTATGGAGTTTTGTGATTAAGGAATCAATTAATCTTTATAATTATGGTCAAATTTAGTCAAAATAAATTCTTAGAAATGATGTGTCAAATTTATAATTGCCAATGTGGCAATAACGTGTCGCCAATGTGGCAATAACGTGTCGCCAACTTGACAATAATGTTTGGTTATAATAACGATTTTAAGAAAGTTAATCACGATTCTGGAGACTAATACCGTACTTGACACAAGTCCATATCTTTCCTAGAATATTGTTAGCTGACAAATTTTGAAACTCCAACGCCAAATTAATTCCTAGAATAAATTAAGTTCACATTGTGAAAAAAACAGTACTTTGATAAATTTATGTAGTAATATTAATATTAGCCACAAGTGGTGGTGGTCAGTGATAGTTAGCAATGATCGGGGATTTATATTGTTGGTGACCGATAGGTAATTCAAAAAATGAGGGGAGAAAAGCTTCAAACTGTTCCTTTTTTTTTTAAAAAAAAAGTGACAGACTAAGTAGAAAATAGTTATCCAAACAGTTTTTATTTTTTTATAAATAAAAAGAACAGTTTATTTTTTTTTAATTATAAAGAGGCTAAATTAGTCCTATGGAAAGAGTTAAAAAAATAGAAATAACTAATAGTTGACTTGTTAATTAAACAGTTTTAATCTTAAAAAATATATTTATCATGAAAGTAAAATCTATTTTACAAAATAGATATACCACTTGATTTGACTAAATAAAAAAAAAAGTAGGTTAAAAATATAAATTTTGTTATGTTTGTTTAATTGGAAATACGTGAGAATTAGGTAATTTTAGCCTATAAATAGAAACAGTTTTTAATATTTTTTTCAAGTAGTCAACTTATTTTTTCAAAATAAATAAAATGACACATAATTTTCATTATTTTTGAAGCATGTAGAACTAAAACATTTATTTCTCAAAAAGTTGCATTTATATAACCTAACTTTCCCACACCATGCGACCCTTTAGATATGAGATTGTAGCTTTGTTGTAGGATAGTTGTTGAGAACCGTATTTTGACTTCAATTTCTTTTAATTTAGATTAAAATATAAAAAACTTCTCGCGATTGCGTATGACTCCCCTAACATATTAAAATTTAAAATCAACCTCCTTAATCTTTTATTTTTAAATCATAAAGCCCTTACCGTTAATTTTTCTGTTAACTTACTAGCAGCTATTGTCACCTCTTATTAATGAGGTATGATGTGGCATTTAACATGAAATAAAAAATTTAAGAATTATAAACCCAACAGTCAAAATGTAATTTTATCCTTTTCTATAATTTTAGCCGCAAAAGGCTATCATAGGAAGGGATTCTGGGGAAGACGAAGCGATCAAAACCCTAGAGCCCGTCTTTGTAATTTTTGAGCCCCTAATGCCAAGACTGAATCTTGGATGTGCGAGGTTGTTCTAGAAGATGACGACCCATTGGGAAAAATAATCTCACTTTATTCTAGCTTCAATAAAGATTATACATAGAGAGATAGGGATTTGATGACTGGGTTTTAAGTAGTAATTTTTGTTGTTGTGCATTTTGGTTTTATCCTCTTTCATGGCATCAGAGGAAGAAATCGCATACTTAAATCCTTGGGCTTCGATTACTCTCTAATCACTGCTTCTTTCTGCCGTTAAAAGCAAAACAATTGAAAAAAGATAAAATTACATTTTGACCATCGGGTTCTTAATTTTTTTTTATTTCATGATAAATGCCTCATCATGCTTCATTAAATCAGAGGTGGCAACTTTTGTTAGCGAGTTAACGAAAATTAACCGCAGGGACTCTGATTTAAAAAAAGAGGTTAAGGAGGTTGATTTTAAACTTTAATACGTTTAGGGGTCATATAAAATCGTCTCAAAAATTATAGGTGTTTTTTATATTTTAATCTTTAATTTAATCAATTCTTGCTGCACGGTCCCTTGATTATAGATTCAATTTGTTTTTTATTTTCAATCAAACTTAAATTGAATCAACAAGTCCCTATCCCAAGGGTATGAATCTTCTCAATTCTATACATAGTTTATTGAGAGAATTACTATCAAGTTCTAAATAAAAATTTTAATTATCTAAAAATTTTAAATAACTGAGTTATAGTATAAAAATTGACAATAAATTTATGGTATATAATTTTTTTTTGCAATTAACTCCCTTATTTAAGACCTTATAATAGTTTTTTATAATTTGTTTTGTTGAATTGTTGGATTTGGATTATATTATTGGCCGTTAGTTGTTAAAATAACAGAGAATTTGATAGAGAACAGATAAAAACTTTGCCAGGAAAAAATTACGCAGTGTCCCTCACTTTACCTTTCATTGATGTTCTGAAAAGATCAGAACTTTTGAGTCATTTTTCTGGTAAAAAAATAGTCATCTTGTAGTCTAAAATTACCAGACAAAAATCTATTTTAATTCAAAAATTGAACTAAAAATGATTGACACTATATGAACAAAATTCCATTCAATCGTTAAGAAATTAATTTATAACTAACGATATAAAGATTTTATTAGTTGATAATACGTAAATATATCTATAAGTATTATTTGAATTTAAAGACACATCCTATCTTGATAAGCTATGTGGGACTCAATTTTATCAAAAAAAATTATATAAAAAAATGATTGACACTCTATTTACATACTAATGACCTTCTCAAATTCTACAATTTCTTGTTCAAGATATTAAAAAAAAAAGATCATACCACATTAATTATCACGTGCTTTTTTGACATAAAATTATCACATGCTTGAAACTGTAGATTTTATTTTGTTTGGGGGAGGGGGGATGAATCTGCAGTTAGATGCATCCATCCCTTTCTCAAGAAACCATTGAAATATATCTGCCTCCTTCAATGTATAATATACGTACCTATTTTTCTGTTTGGATTTTTAATAATCATTAGAATGACTACATATAATATATAATGTTCTCACTGAGAAAGAGACAAGAAAACTATAACAAACATAATAAAAAAAATGCATGAATGTATACACTTATAAAGTTTGATGGGCCATAAATTAATAATGAGATACTTTGAACGTAACGCATTTTTCGTCTTTCACATAAAGTCAAGATCTTAATTGAAGCACGTGGAGATATATATATATATATATATGGATTTCGCATAGGAGACATTAGACATAGTTACATCATAAATGCCTAATGAGACCGAAACTTAATTTGGTGTAATAGTAGAGATACAGCAAATTAATGATGTGGCATAAACATGATCATGCCCAAATTGCGTGGAGGAACAGATTTTATGGTACAATTATTGATCAACGATTCGAAAACCTATCCCTAGGTTGTCTATTTCTCGATAAAAACTAGTTGGTTTCACAATATTGTCCCTCCTCAATATTGCCAATACTTCTGAGAATGTTCATCTCTCTCTCTCTCTTGAAACAAATGAAGCCCTTAAACATGATAGGGTAAGACTCGTATATGTTTAAAGAAAAAAACTATTTTCAAGATTATAATTACTTTGAAAAATTAGTCAAAGTTATTACAATAAATACTAAGCAAGTAAAACTTATTTATATTCTACTAACAAAATCTAGCATGGCTTGATTTTTTAAATATAAAATTTTATTTTAAAAAAATTAATTTTTAAATTATCAATTAAGGGATATCGCTTAATTTTTAAAAATAAAATATCTATTTATATTATGCTTAATAAATTACTTCTCCAATTGTAAGAGAAACACGGGACTGTAAGCTTAATTTTGTACAAAGGTAACATTTTTTGTAATAAAAAATCAACTCTCATCAATCAATCATTATCAATTATTAGCTATATTTTTTAAATTTTATAATATCTAATTTAGTTAAAAATATATGTAGGTCGATCTAACTTAATACTTTCAATTCATTATTTATAAATCACAACCAATAATCTCATTCAGTAATCCCACTTAATTTTTAAAAGATTTTAAACCCTATAATAATAATTAATTAATAATTTTATTAACTAATTATATGTTGTTTCAAATTTCTAATTAACCATAATAACAATTTATAATAATCATAAATCATTTTAATCTTTAAAAAATATTGAGCCCCATTAATTTGTGATCTCACTGACTAATTCTATAATATTTTAAATTTTTAACCATAATAATAATTCATAATAATTATAAATAATCAATCAATTATAATATATTTTTCACGCTCCATGTGCAACGCATAAGGGAGAAATCTCTAACTATTACGATATCTCAAGTAAAGAATATAATTATTAAAAAAATTTAACAATAAGTGAGACGCATATAATAATAAATTTTAATATAAGAAATAATATCAAATTCATAATTATTTATTTATTTTAAAAATTTTTAATTATTACATGTCTATTTAAGAATCTCAGGTAACACTTCATTTTAGTAAACCAAACACCAACATTTCATTACTTTCTATAAAATTTAACATGCCTTTTCACTTATCTTTCATGCTTTATCATGTATGAGAAAACGTGGGTGTATGCCTGTATGGTCAGAAATCAGAATAAAATAAAATAAAATAAAAATTGTGGAGGTAAATAATTAAGTTGTTCTAGAAGACTCTGGAATCATTGTGCTTACCTGAAAAAGTAGCCAGCCAAGAATCAACCAGCTAAATCATTGACAGTAATTTGTCAAATAATCACGCCACCTTTGAATTCATGCACCATCCCATCTTCAGATTAATTATTAATTACGTGAGCTGGTCTTACCTCGTATAAACAAACTAACTATTGTAACGCATAAGAGGAAATATAATCAGAAAAAAAAATACATATGATTAAAATACTTACCCTCTGTAAATTCTAATTTTCCTGAAAAAAATCTTATGAATTATGACTGATTATTTACAGCTATTAATTAAAGTAATTGAGCTTGGGAAAGTTATACTCTTAATAATAATCAATTTAATTAGTAGTAATTTTCTTTTAAATTTAATATGATCCTTTATTATCAAAGCCTAATGATAATTAACTTGAGTCTTAAATAATAATAATAATAATATGATTTGAACAAGAAGGAGCTGGTCAACTTGATAGATACAGATGCACCATAAAATAAGGCATGTAGAAAAATGTAAAAATCAATGGCGTAAGTTTAATTAATAAGGTGAAATAGTTTCAATTACAACGAACTTAAACATCTCGGTCTGTACATATATTCCCTCTTCCGTACCGTGTCTAATCAAATTAGGTTAGCTAAAGCGAGCTGATAAATTTTTCCTACAGATATTTATATTTCAGTCATATCTCTTTATAAATATAAAAAATAAATTTTATATTTAAAATTAATATTAACTTTTTAATTACCTCCCCATATATGGGTTTGATCTTAGAGACTATGAGTTTATTTGGGAAACTTTAAAAAACAATTAAAAAAATATCTTTTTTATGTGATTCAGAAGTTTTTTTCTCATATATATATTTATTTCGTATAATATAAAATTATTTAAAATAAATTAATTCAAACGTACAATTAGGCTAGGTGTGGACACTGAATCAATGTCAAACATGGTTTCCCATGCTTGGGATATATAATATTATTTTGTATTATTTTAAATTTTTAGGATTGTTAATTAAATGGATGGATTTTTTTTATACATCATAGTTAATAGATTAATTTTATTATCATCACGAACTTTCTAATAATTTAATGTTGTACTTCAATAATATAAATTTGTAAGAAAACAAATACCGGCCCTAGGTACTTTGGAGAGGCTCAAAATTTACGCAGACGGCTATGGGGATCTTAGTCACTGATTCGTCTCAATCTCTGACTGGCGAAGCACAAAGAAGAGATGATGACAACCTCACAACCTGAACAGTGAACACCGCGACTTCTCTCAATTGCTCAAGTTGTGAGATTTCTCATTCAACTTTCACGCAATTATTTAGATTTGTGGTTTGAATTAAATGCATAGCATAGGGTTGAACAGTACGGGTTTATTTGTGGCCCATAGTTAATATAATTTGCCCAAATCATTCCCTTTAATCTTTATTATAAGGCACTCAGGGCCATAATAAATTATCCTTAATATAAGTTATTAAATGAATACTAATTATATTTTTTTAAAACTGCTATTGTTTAATCATTGAGAGGAGGAAATATTATTAATTTTTAATTTAGTAAAAAGAATTCTTAGAAAAATGAGATCGTTTATTATTTTTTAACAAGTACACTTTAGCTTATGTTCTCTTTCTTAGAGAAATAAAATCGTTTACTATCTTTACTAATAGTAACTTGTTAGTAGAAAAAATATCATATTTAACATTAATTGATTAATGGTCCCAAATAGAAGGCAGGTTTAAACGCCAATTACATCAAAAAGAGTGAGATCGAAATCTCATGTCAGTACAGGATATTGATTTCCCTCACCAAAGAAGATGATGAAGAAGAAAGAAAGAAACAGGAGTGTGTACAAGAGAAATAATGGGAATAAAAGTGCCAAGTTCAGAACTGTGAGTGTGCATAAGAGAAAAAGCACCAAGCTCAGCAATTCCGATTTCTCTTTAAACTGCTCATTGAGTGCAAGTTCTAGTCCAAATTAAAAAAACAAGAGCCTCACCTAAATTTGTACTGCAGTGTTTCTTTCCACAAGAGTTCTTATTAAAACAAACACCAGGATCCAAAATTCCAGAAAATCGGCATCAAGTTTTGGTAAAGACAAGTGTGGAAGGACGAGGTTGTATAAACTTCAACCTCCTTCCCTTTCAATTGCTGCAAACTTGGCTACACGCTGGGATGACAGCACATCGCCGGCCTAATCGGTTAAAAACACGAGCACTTTGTACTTTGTTTGCCCTGTGAGGATAAACCTATAGTATTAACAGTCGCAGTAATCAGTAATTCTGGTAAAACGCTACATGAAAGAACGTCAGTTGGCCTCTTCTGATCCCTTCAGGCAAGACGATTCCCCATAAACCCTGGCAGCTGAGCTACCCAGGCCATTAGCACCACTTGACCTCGGCTCAAAAGCATCTTGCTTGATTCCTCCACCTCCAAGAGCCAACTCGTGCATCAGATGCATACTGTTAATGATCCCACCGGGTCTCATTCCCATTTGCCCTTGCATGGACGGTGGATCCGGCATTTGATGCGGGTTACCGAATTGCAGCGGTGTCTTAGAGGGGAATATACCATGCTGCTGAGTGACTTCCGCGGCCTGAGGATGTTGCATATAGTACCCCGGTTGCATTGCCAGATGTGGGGCCATCTGCGAGGGTTTGGACAGAGCAATCGAACTGAGATTGTTGGTACCTGATAGACTACCAAAGGACTAGATAATATCTACTAAGGATGTTTGAAATCAATCTTAGTCAGTCACATCAAACCAAACATCCGAACAGCCAATTCAAATCAATCAGAATTTTTTTGTTAGAGTATGAGCCAATTCAAAAAAAATCGTGTTCCAATGTTTGGTTAAAGTACAGAAGAATTGAAGGAGCTCAAATTTAACCTGTGGAGGCATGGCTGGCGTTTGAGGTTGAGCATAGGCAATTGCGGCTAAATACATTGAATTCTTCTGAAGCTGGGCTTGGTACCTGAGATCCCAAAACATCGGACAACCTACATAAAACAATGCTAGATACATGCAAAAACACATCTATGATCTATAGCTGATAAAAAATTGTAATACGTGAGGAGCACGCTGCAAGAAATTGAGAATATTAGAATCTATCATAGATAACAAGACCAAAAGCATGCGACGTGATAATTGTCTAAAAATTCTCGCTCATAAAAACTGAAACAACATCAACCGCTCTATGGGACGGCTTTCCTAGTTTCAACACACACTGCTCTTCTTTCATCGTCATAACTGGATTTGCCTGTTAAGTTTAACACATAAGAAAGCGCAAACAGGGGGGGGGGACTTGAACTCACTAATTATAAAGGATTTCTGCTTTCAATATGATGACAAAATCTTGATATAAAAAATAATGGTAAGGGGCTCAATCCAGAACTCCGGTGAGATAAAGGCTTCTAAAATCTATAATTAGAAATATTTTGACTGAAAGTCTGGAGAATAAAAAACATTTAGACACAGTGGAGAATACACTTACAGAGCACATTCAGCAAGTTTTCCAAGATTTTGGTTGTCCATTGTTGCCAGAATCAGCTTCTTGTTTTCATCAATACACTGCAGTGTATCACAACAGGGCATTCAAATCACACAAATTGACTGCCTATTTGGGCATAATGTGTCATGTTTGATGGTCTGAAGCACGATGAAACTCAATTATTTGCTCAATCAAACTATAGGCGAAAAGATACCCCGAGAGAACAATGTCACCGAATTTTTTCAACTAACAAAACAGTCATAGTCTCATAGACAAAATGGTCAAGTTTATATGTATGAAACTTTTGGGCTAAAAGGTATGTACTTATACTTTTTTTATAATTTGCCAATAGTTTTTGGCTATAGGGACTGTACCAAAAGCTCTTTCTTTCTTTCTTTTTTAAAACAGGCCGTCAGAACAATTAACTCTTTAGTTACAAAATGTCTATTTCACTTACGATGTTATCCTTTAGTAACTGGAAATTTTCAATTCCAAAATATCGATTTATTCCCAAGAGGAAAAGTAAAATACTATGACATTGTTCATAGTATGCATGAGACAGCCGGCAAAGATAGTGTTTATTATTTTAATGTTCACATGATCATTTATGTTAAAGGCAAGATAAAAAATATATATAATAAGCCAGTTCAGCGATAATGAAGGAACCTTAATTTTCATCCAACTTTATATCCCCCAGCTGTTATTGTAGACAACTTGTGAAGTTATGAAGGGAATGGTAGGAACTGTTGCAGAAGTTAAAAAGGATACCTTTTGAATCTGTTCAGTGTTACGTTTGTAGGTGGAAATGAAGTCATCATAGGGACCATTTGCGGTGTTTGTTGCATCTTCTGGACCAGTAATTTGCAATGAAAGTAACGAGAATAAAAAAACCCTAATTTTACTAATTAATACTCCAAACCGAAATGCAAAATATGTCGAGATAGATGACTAAAACGACAAGAAGAAGATGGAAGATAGTAACTTTATAGAAAAGATAAGGAAAGAGAACCTGGGTTGGGAGTAGTTGAGCAGGGTGTGGGAAAGATTATTGCTTTGGGATTCTGAGGATCCTTCGGATGTTGACAAGGCTCGGTTCCTGGAATTACAAGACAAGCAAGGCAATAATAATATAATCGAATAATAAAACTTTAAGGGATCTTACTAAAAGGATTTCACCAAACCAAACAAGTTGCTAGATTCATCAATCGCTATTTATGTATGGAACATCATGTCTCGGATTCTCACGTCTGAGCCTGACGCGCTTGCTTCGTCCGAGCCCGGTTCGGATTCTGGTACTGTAGGCCGTAGCATTTCATGAAAAGGAAGCATTTTTTTAAGGATTGATGACTAATGATCCACCTAGACTCAAGGTTTCTCAATTCAAAAATACAAAAGTATGACTTCGAAACTTAATAGTAACAGGATGTCTTGTTATAAAAAAACTCAAAATCTTATAATATACTAATTTTTTCTATTTATAAATTATATTATAAATATATATTTTTATTTTTATTTTTATTTATTATTATGTAAATTTTATATTCTTAATATAGAGTATATATTAAATAGAAATAAAAGTAAAAAATTATTAAATTCTAAAATATAGTTAATAATATTTATGATTTTTTTAGATTATGATAAAAATATATTATTAGAGGTGATTTATAAATAAAAGGAGGGGAATAAGAAATGAAAAGAAAGCATCCAAACTAATAATTTCAGTATAAGAGGAAACTATGCTATTTTTTATTTAAATTTCTTCTTGACTCGAATGACCACAAAAGCGTTTTTTTTACAGGGGAGGTTATTCTGTTTAAACTATTGTCCGGTACTGTACGTTAACATTTATTTTAACAAAAATTTAAAACTTAGCTTATAATATTATAAGAGAGTAACTCCTTCGTTAAACACAATCATGATTTTGAAGAAGAAAAGAATTTCTACCTTTTTTAAAGTTATTTTTTTAAAAAATTATATTTATTACTTTTTTTGGGGAGATATTTTTTTTGTTACAAAAAAATTTAAATAAGTTCGATACTGGTCTCCTACTAAAGTCAGGGCACAGTCTTAAAACTTAGAGAGTGCTTATATGACACTTATGAAATCGCCTACAAAAAAAACTCTCACAATAGCGATATGAATCATGAAACATCCTCCCTTACACCCCTCAGAGTACACTTACGGAAGCGATATTAGCTCGATCATATCTTAACTTAAACCCAGAAATTAAAATTTCTACTCTTAAGTTCCTTATTCGGGACCTTTATTTTGAAACTGATTTATCTCGTTCTACACATCCAAATGAGGCTTATTACCTATCAACGTAATGCCCCAGATGTGTACAACTGGCTCACCAAATTTCGTGGCCAAATTCTTTTATTTACTAGGTCAAACTGAGGTCAGAATACTGCTACCTCAAAACCTGCGAATTTTTCTTTTAATTCCTCATCCACAAATTGAACATGCCGAACAACATTTATTATTGAATAACAAAATGTCATACAACAAGGCATACACAAAATCCTCATATTTCCATTACATCTTTTTCTGCCCGAATTTCGGCAGTATAATCGCTAGGCTTCATCTGTACAAAGAACTGAACTGTACTGATTCGGTAATTCCTTCATGAGAACTACCATTCTACGTAAGTACCCAGGAAAGACTGGATGAACCGGCTAGGTCCACTCACTTCCAGCCTCCTTAGACAGCACCTACGTACACAGTATTTATCATATTCTGATGTTCAGTCTTAAATTCGGCAGCATAACGGCGTCTCTCAAAATTCTTAGAATTCAGTTCAACATAATTTCCCTGTAATGGGTTAGATATGGGGAATGAGATTCGGGGGAATCTCAGTAGTAATAATCATAACAATATATGTAATGCAGAGTGACAGTGCTTGCTTGTGATTGTGTACAGATAAGTATGCTGCGTACTTCCATATTCAATAACATATGATCATAGCATTGTAATAGAGCTTTAAGCATAACATATTAGACAACAATCCAACCAAATAATAGCACAACAAATCACAAAGATATTACATAAAAGCTAGGATTAGTTACTACCTCAAAAGCAGAACTCCAGACCTCTATACTGCTTTCAACTCCGCCAGAACTTCCTTTCTTCTTTCTTTCTCTCACTTTCTCTCTCAAGAACTTCCTTCTCTCTCTAATCTTGCTCTTGGCCGTGGGATGCATGAAATGGGAGGGGGAGGGGGTATTTATAGTTTCCCTCAATGGCATTCCTGTAATTTTGAAGCCTTATGAACTTGTGGTCCTGGTTTTTCCTGGAATTTCCTATTTTCTTTTATTCCTTTTTACTGCATCATTCAGGACACCTCAGCGGACACCTTAGCAGCACATTTCTCACATGTCTAAATCTCGGGACACCTCATCAGCTGACTCAGCATTTCCAGATAGTTCCAGAGTCTTGCACCGGAATCAGCGGCTGAGATTGTGCCACGTGACCTTAACTTTTCTTCTGCCTCTAAGATGACGCCATGTGGCATCTGGAAGGGACCTTTCAAGCCTTCCAATGCTATCCAGATAAGTCCCAGACTTTATCTGATTACCTCCTCGGTTATTGTGCCAACCGAGTAACTTTACTTTACTGAAAAGTCATTAAATCATTATTTTAATATCACTTTTCCCCCTGAATCACTGGGCCTGGGAATATCATCTTGGGTCTCTGATCCAACCCAAATACTCTGATGGCACGATTCCCAAAAAACACCCCTTGGCAAATTATCAAAATGCCCTTAGTTCCTCCTTATTTTCTTTATTAGATCTAGGGGCATTATTGTCTTTTCTCATCTTATCAGAGTATTCTTTGACCCTAGTCAACTATCCAGATAACTTCCGTGGACTGTCTAACCTTAGGCAAATGACCAAAATACCTTTTATTCATTCTTCAGCTGTTCTATAACATAGGGGCATTTTCGTCATTTCGCACTTTTTCCCCAAACACCGGCCCTTTTTATCACTAGAATGATCTAATGGGTCTGGGCCTTCCCTAGTGTCACTAAAGGCCTTAGCAACACTATACGGCCCCCTGGCCACAGTCCGATCATCCATATCGGGACTGCTTTTCCTTTACCGATTATAACTGTAAATTCCCATCTTCCGGAATTTTTACAGAAAAATCGGGACCTTAAATTAAAATTCCGTGACTCCTCATTCAACCCGGAATCCTTTTCTCTATCTCCCAGTATTTTCAGATATTTTATCCGGACCGGGCTGTTTTGACCTGAAAAAGCGCTCACGCGCACACTTTTTCAAAATAACCATTTTACCCTTGGTCATATTTCTAATTCTTTCATACCCATAGAGATCTCATATGCACATTTCACAGTTCAGTAAAATGATCAGCATAATTTTCTCTATTTTCTGGCAAAATATGGTACTCATCGGCTACCAGCCCGATCTTTCCCATAATTACGATTTTGCCCCTGCATTCTCTTTCTGGCATCTCTTCTCATCCTTCATCTTAAGTTCTAGAAATTCTCTTTCAATAACTCATCCCTTAAACTCTTCGGGAGTCATCGTTACTTGAAAGGCTTGACAACCCGCCCATATCAGGTTATCTTACACAGGAGTCAGCTCGTATCAAGCTACCTGCAGAATTTCTAAGCTTAAGATTTAGGATATTCCTCACATTCCTCATTTTGAACCTAGGTGAACTGTCCCGATCTTATAGGTTAAAGACTTAACTCATCTTTAAATCCTGAAGGACTTAGCTCATCCCTCGGATTCCTACAAAATACAGGTAAGTGATCCGCCCATATCAGATTCTACCCTGGGACTACGGGTTTAGCAGCCTGCCCATATCAGACTACTTCCCAATTCTCCTAGACCAAAAATCGGGATGTTACAAATCAAACTCATATCCTTATAAAATATGAGTTTTTTTTGTTGCCCACTCGATTCATAGAGTTTTGTCCTGACTACATCTGAATCCGACCTGCGTCGCGCACCTGGCTATGTGGGTGAGTCTCTCAACGGGAATTTTCTGCATACGGTAATGCTCAAACTCGAGACTTCGCTTAAGCAATTTTGAGCCACTTATCACTTAGATTAACTCTTATTAATTATAAAATATGAGTTATTTCTTACCATTTATATATATATTTATTGGTTGCCCACCCGGTTCACCGGAGCTTTGCCCCGACTATATCCGGATCCGACCCGCGTCACGCACCTAGCTATGGTGGGTGAGTCTCCCAACGGGGATTTTCTGCGTACGCCAAGGCTCGAACTCTAGACTTCGTTTGAGCGATACCGAGCCACTTACCACTCAGACTAACCCCCGTTAGTTCTTACCATTTATATTAATTCATATTGATTTCGGGTATTGTCTAAAACCTAATCTAAATTTTGGCCGAACTCATCTGACTTCCTCACTCTGGCCTTGCCATACCCTCGGCCCAGTACTCTATTTTATAAACTCTTTAACAGCCCATGCTTCGGGGCCCTTGCCTGGAAGGCAAAAAGAAAAATAACGGCAAATGAGAGGTAAGGCCACCTTTTGTCCTCTTCCCTTTTGAGTTGAAAAAAAAAAATCGTCTCAAACATATTTTCTTGGGCAAACATATGGCGATTAATGAAAATGAACTTTCAGGAGAAAACATCGCTAGTTCAATCCATGCTTTATATCATAATATTCAGAGATCTTAAAATACGTACTATTTATCATACTTTATTATTATTAATTACTGTTGACAATACCTTGCAACAAAGAATTTTCATTGGTCGAAATAAGATGGGTTGCAATTGGAACCCGACCCGATTAGAAGATTTCCTCTTCTCTGCGAGTTTCTCTGTTTCTCAAGTCCAGATTTTTGGTTTCGAGCTCTCCTCATCAACTTATGTTCAAAGCTATCCAATTTCCGAACGCATAAAACGTCAATCCTGGCTTCGGATATCTGGAAACGCCTGTTCCCTGCACGAACAAGAAGACCCTTCCCCGTCCCAAGAATCCCCCGTATTGGAATTGGGCGACGAACTAATCCCACCCTCGGAATGGATTTAAACCTTTTCAAGTTGTGCTCTGGCCTCAGAGTTCTGGGCTACTTCATGATCTTATTGTTCGTCGCCATCGTTTCTGTTACTTATTACGCCGTTGTTGTGGTCACCTGGGGCCCCCTCTTGTTCCATGGCGGAGTCTCCTCTTTCTTGGCGATTGCCATAATCATAGCGTTTCACATCCTGGTGCGTTTTCCAAATATCACATTTTGTTTACGATAATTTGGATCGTTTAACGTTTTGCTGAGATTGCAAAGTGGGGGTCGAAAAGAAAAAAAAAATCGATGGTTGCATGTAGAAAGAAGGGTTTTTCGTTCGTTCGGTTTTGTTACTGCTGTAACGCCATTAGCTGGGCGTGAAACTTTGAACTTCTGTCCTTAGTGGAAACTGGGAAGTGTAGTTGCATATAGTCATTCGCTGAGTAAGGACAAAGTATCTTTTTAGTAGCAATGTGACTAGAGAGAATGAATGCAGGTACAATGATGTACTGGTACTTGACTAGATCTATGATGAACTTATGATTTCAACTTTGTTTGGGGCATTAGATGTGGCGTGGATTTGGTTTATACAGTTCATCATAGAAAGGTCTATGTCTCCTGTGTGAGAGTGAAATGGGGTTAAGGCTATTGAATTTTATTTGGTAGCATAATAATCACTTCCACTTGTTTTGGGTACTTTATTTGCACATATGCTCCTGATTTGCGTGCTTTCGTTCAATTTGCAGCTTATAATGTTAACCTGGTGCTATTTTATGGTGGTATTCAATGATCCTGGTTATGTCCCTGAAAATTGGAGACTTCTATCAGAGGATGATAGTTTAGAAGCTGGTATACCTACAGCGTTCTCAAATCATTCTGCACCTGAGACTTCAGCTTCTGCATGGTTTTCTTCTGATGGAATGGAAAGAAGACGAGAAACTGGATATTGTAGTCGTTGCCAAAATGGCAAGCCACCACGTTGCCATCATTGCTCAATCTGTATGTGACTTCATTATCTCCAATTCTATCTTCTTGCATTGCTTGATAGCTTTTTATGCATATACCTTGGTGTGAATTTTAAAAATGCCCTATTTTTGGTGAATGAGTATTATTTATATCCATGCTGAGTTGAAATAATATAATGGAAGATGAAACCATCTTAGTTATTCTTTTCACGTTTCTGTAGGCCAAAGATGTGTTCTTAAGATGGATCATCATTGTATTTGGGTGGTGAATTGTGTTGGTGCCCGTAACTACAAGTTTTTTCTTCTCTTTTTGGTAAATATTATTCCTTTGTTATTCTGCATCGCTAATTGTGGCTAGGTGAAATTTTCGGACATATTTATGGTTTCCATTTTTGTCTCCATTTTTATCTGTTTAATTTACATTCATGGAATTTGGTTTATTTGGCACCTTATGAGATGAGGTTTAGTGACCTTGGCTCCCACTTCTGTCAATGGTGGGTATATTATATGTTCTTTGGAGGTTTTGAGGGTTTATGAATAGAACATTGGAGCACCCACCTGGTAGTCAAGAAAACCTTATTCATTACTGCTGTGTCAAATTCTTTAATTTCTTTCTTTTTTGGCTAAAATGTTAAATTCATTATTAAAATAACTAGAAAGGATTAAATATTCAAATAGAACTTCCAACTTGTGTTCTTTCAAGCATCGAGAAAGTGGTCATTTCTATGTTAAGCAGCATTCAAACTTGTGAGTTTAGTAATTCAGATATTACTGCTAGATTCCTGAGAGGTGAGAACATATTTATTTGATTTCTAAATCTAAACAGTAAGCACATACCATTAGTTTTTTTAAAAAAGAAAAAAAAATGAAAATAGTGGAATCGCCTATAATGGGATGAATGATATGATCCTTTTTGGTCTTGACGCATTATTATCCCTGATTTTCATTACTTTGTTTTCTCTCCACTGATAGCTTTATACATTCCTTGAGACAACGCTGGATTGTTTAGCTTTAGTGCCTAGTTTTATCAGATTCTTTGGAGGAGCTAAGAATCATTCACTATCTCCTGGGAGCTTTGCCATTGTCTTTTTGGCTTCTAGTAAGTAGTTTGATTGTATTAATCAAGTTCTTTCACTGTTTAGTTCTGCTCCCTCATCATTACTCATGTCTCTTGCATATTGTGCCTTGATGCAGTTCTTAATTTAGCCTTTGCCCTGAGTCTCCTTTGTTTCGTTGTTATGCACTTATCTCTTCTGTTAAGCAACACAACTTCGGTAGAGGTAATCGATTCAATTTATTTTCTTTTTTTCCCTTGTTGAATTGGTATTGTTATATGATCATGTTTGCAGACATGCTCGCATGGATAGAAATATTGGTAACTATTGGCTAAAGTCTTTGATTATCATCTCTCTTGATGACAGGTCTTGCTATTTTTAAATTAAGAACTCATTTGTTACATAGAATGAGAAGGAATTAAATGAAAAGTGAACTAAAAAGTTGATTTTGAGGGTAAAAGATAACTTGTATCCCTACTTTAAAAATAAAAAATAGAACGTAATAGAACTTATTAATAATTACAAGATTATAGATCCTTATTGTAAAGGAAATGGGTTCTTCTGTCTTACACCCTTTTTGGTGTGTGCTTGGCTAAAGTCTGTATTGATGTTTACAGTGAAGAATGTCTGGCCTGCTAACATGACTTGTGAGTGTATTCGGATCTTATTAAAGCTCACATACTAGCATTCCTTGTTTAATCTAAGACAGCAGAATCATGATTCCAATCACGAGAGAACTATTCATCGGCCTTAGCTATGATTCATTATCCTGTTCCTGGATGTTTTTCGCTTAAGCTCTCCATTGAAAATTATATTAGAAGTTTGACTTTGTAGGTATATGAGAAGAAGAAAGGAGTAAGATGGAGATATGACCTCGGTCGGAAGAAAAATTTTGAACAGGTATTTTCTTTAAACATGCTCTCGTGGATCTCACACAAACAGGTTAATTATATGGAGTGAAAACTTCAATTTCCAATTTATTTGTGCTTTTAAACGGCAACATGACCTTGTTCTGACTTTACTTGTCCCCAAAAATTGAAGAATAAAATGAAAATAGTTTGAAATCATGCTATGACTTTTTCGGGAAACTTCCATTTTTTCTTTTTGCATACAACCAAATATCTTCCGCAATAATGTGATGCTTTTTATATGATTTAACAAGAAGAAAAAGAATTGTTCTCTACCGATAGAGAGCTCTCACAGAATCATGTTATATATACCCCCCAACAGACATAAAAAGGAGTTTTACACACAAGATCCCCATGTCAATTTTTTATTGGAAACCAGAGGTTTTGTCAAATTATTGTATGCTGAGTGATTAAATATCCATGTGGTACTGTGATTTGTCAAGGTGTTTGGGACAAAGAAAGCTCTATGGTTGGTTCCTTTGATTTCAAAAGAGGATTTGGATAACATAGCAGCTCTGAGGGGCCTCGAATTCCCTACACGTTCAGATGTTGAGGCATGACAAGGCTCAAACTTCAAGCTCACAGGCCTAGTCGTTCAAACCTGCTTGCAACTAACGATGCCTTACTCTGTTCTGCACTTGTGCTTGCAGGGTCAGCCACAAACTTAATGATGTGTGCTTGTGGGTGTGTATACGTGTAAATTTGGTAATGTTCTTTCAATTAATCCTGTATTATTATTATTAGTTGAAATGGATGCGATTTGTGGTTGAGCTTTAATGGTATCCCTGTGTGTTTGAAAGAAATGAGAATGCTAGCAGAACTATATTGCTCAATCCTCACAGAGATCAGATTGATTTTCTAATACTATTTTTTTTTTTGGGTTGGATGGGGATGGAGACCTTTTTATTTAATTGTACGAAATCAATCATATGGGCAAAATGCAGCCTAAAATATGCAAGGTCCATTTTGACCCGTTGACCATGCATAAGAGATAAGACTCGTCTTATTTAATGCATTTGAATTCATTTGAATTGCACTAAGGAGGTTTCTCATTGGTCAGTTATGATCAAAGATGATATTTTAAAAAAGTTAAACTATATTTGTTATATTAATATAACTAATTTTTTTAATTTATTTAAATTAGTTATCTAGTTTTCATGTTAAAAATAGGAGGAAGTAGTAGATACTTATTATTTTCATATTTTTTCACGTAACAATACAAAATTGGCTTTTCAACACACTGCATTAGTGGAAAGCAAACGTCATGTATTTGAAAAAGTCTCAGAATCATGGAGCAGGAAGAAGTTTTGGAGAAAATTACAATAAAAGACTATATATATATAAAATCACATCAAATATTTTTTAAAATTTTAAAATTGTTTTTTATGGCAAAACTCCTACATCAATCAACATACGGAAGTGCATACAAAATTATAATTCAAAACTCCAACTTAATTTTTTTTTTTGTGGGAAGAAAACCCTAAAAACTGTTAACCACAAAATCATCATAATATTTAAAACAATTTTAAACCCTTGTTTTTTTCAGTACTTAAGATTACAAGCAAGCTTTCAAATATATGTGATGTGTCTATTTTTTTTAATTTTTTTGGCGAGAAAGTGTAACGATATAACATCATAAATTATGGGCATGTGTAGAATCTAGGGAAGGCAACATCTCTGTGTGGGGTCCACATTCTTATTACATGTCTTCCTTCCTATCAATTAAACAAATTTCTATCTGCAAAAATCCGGCCCCAGATATCAACTTCCCTCGTTCTTTTCTTCATTTATTATTACTTTTTTTTTTTACTACTCTCCTCCACCACAAGAAAGGTGAAGATTTGAGTTCATGCTTCAACTCTCCTCTAAATCTAAAAGGAAATTTCCAATCTCACCACCAAAAGTCAATTCCCTGAATTTTTTTTATTTTTGTCATAGCTTTTAACTTTTCTTAAAGCAAGAATAGTGTTGCAGATATATCATATTTTCTGTCAGATATCGCCAGATGAAGTGTTTTTTGAATCAATATTTTCGCCTAATAGTTCTGAACTACCAAAAGAATTGATATCTACAATAGTAAAACTTTGGTGGCTTAACAATTTATGAACCGTTTGAGACTAAACTGCAAGAAATGGATTGTTCTAATGTGTAGAAGATATCATCTTCATTTCAGTTCATTCGTTTGTGTTTTCCAGTATTACAGAATTCCGAGACATGGAAAATGGAGCCACTCCTTTATGAAAGAAGCAGAATGAAACAGAGAACTTATACAGATTAGCCTATGTGCAAAAAAAGGTAAAGAAAAGGAAGCTTACTTCTTTCACTATCTCTTTAGATTGCTGACTTCTTCTTTCTCGGAAAAACTTGGGCCAGAAATGATCAAAGAAAGCCCTACAATGACTGGTGTGATTAACAGAATGAGGCC
Source organism: Leucaena leucocephala (assembly GCA_037074615.1). NCBI lineage: Eukaryota > Viridiplantae > Streptophyta > Magnoliopsida > Fabales > Fabaceae > Leucaena > Leucaena leucocephala. The sequence continues at coordinate 1,088,403 of CM073552.1, forward strand.
GAAAGGCACCATCCAAAGCTCACTGTTTGTAGGATGATACTTGTAAATCCACCATCCAAGCACGAAGCTTCCTACGATGCTGACCAACAACGATGACAAGAAAATCAACAGCAAGTATGGCTTCATTTTCTTCTGTGACTCCTTATTGCTGCAACCTCCATTTTCGACTCCTTCGTCTGATGATCCCATGCCCTGAAACAGATAATTAAACAAAACCCTTTTCTTGTTTCCTGAATAAAAGCATAAAAACAAAATCCCCATATGAGATGAATGAGAATTGATGCACGAAAGTTACCTGGAACTCTTACGGGATTTGGATCGAACAGTTTGTGGGCGTGGTGAAAGAGGTGAGAGAATGGTGCAGCGAAGAAAGGGAGCTAAGCAATATTCATGGTGTGGCGTGCTCTTTGATCAAAAGTTCTTCGCTAAGTCATATTCTCAATATAAACCATGTTATAAAAAAAAAAATTATAAGTTTTTTACAAGTTTTTTTAATAAAAAAGATATTATCCTAAGTTTTTGTTGGTGAATAAAATCTGCCTTGACCTTTGTGATCAGCTACTTCCCGTAAGCATTCTTTTTTCCAACAGTGAAAAACAGTGACCAAAACGATTATCAAAAGAGAAAAGATTACGAATCTTGATATCTTCTAAAGTGTTATTTCTATTATTTATTGTTAGTCTGTTTATGAGTCATTAGTATATAGCCCTGCATCAATATAATATCTATAGGTTGTTAATCATATTTCATATATATGAATATATTTCAACAGCATGTTTAAACTTCAAACTTAAAGAAGGCTCAACTTTTCAAAATAAAAAGGAGAGAAAAAGGGAATCAATTGTACCATTTCTTAATATAATACATAATTAATTTTTTAGATAGATCAAGAAAATTAAATAAATCAGTTAATTATAACTAATATAATAGGTAATTGACTAATTTAAAAAGATTAAGGAGTATATAGTATGAATTTGTCTTAACTGATTAGATTTAATTATAATTAACTGATTTATTTAATTTTTTTAATAATCTATATAAAAAATCAAATATATCTTATATTATAGTAATTTTTTGGGATAGGGGAGAATAAAGAGACTACAACAAAAGTGAAGGGGTAGCATGACCATGATGTAAGTCATTTCGGTTTAATGGTATTTATTATTGTGCTTCTTCCTCGTTGTTACTTTTATTTTCCCCCCTTTCACACCAAACTTTTGTTTACTTGTCCGATTAGTTGGGTTGAATTATTAAACTAACACTTTAGTGGCTAAATTTGGTCAAGGTTGAACTAATATTTTAATATTTAACTTCATCTAAACATTTTAAATAAGTAAGTCTTAAGATGAGCAGCAAAAAAAACAGGACTAACTTATGGATCCTTCCTGTGGAAACTACTTCATGAATAGTAGAGAACTTTGATTTTACATGTTAGTTGATATGCTATATTAATATTATATTCATTATAAATGAAGATTCAAAACGATCCTTTTATCTTATAAAAATATGCAATAATACTGAACGATTACCTAAGCACGCAATAGATATTGTACAGAGTAATATTTTATGAACATCCTTTATCTCGTATTTTCTCATGACCAATGGAATAAATCTTAAGTTGTCAAGTATTATTAATATTCTTTTTTTTAAAGTCTAAACATAGGTATTCTCCTAGACAATCTTTTATTTGAAGCATTCAAGTACTAGATGTAAATATATATTTCAACATATATTTGAACCTTAATTTGTTATGTTGTGAAAGATTAGTACTTTTTGTTTGAGCTAACCCGTAGAACAATGATTGTGAATGCTGAATAATTTTCCTTTAAACAATAATCAAACAAAAAATATTTTTTTTATATAAGGAAGTTTAAGTGGGTTCAGTATTGGTCTCCTACTAAGATCAAGGTATAACTCTAAAGTTTAAAGAGCGCTTAAAAGAGATTTACGAGATCACCTATCAAAAGAATCCTCATAACGGTAGTAGAAATCGAACCCACATCTCTATGGGATATAAATTTATTTCTTAATATATGTGACACCGCAAACTAAAATGTTAAAACGTGTGAGCAAATGATCTTCTAGGGAAGTGGCCCACTTGTAAATGTGTTAGTTTGACCCAAAGGCCCAGTGGGCATTTCCTTGGCCCAAGTCTCAACCTCATCCATATCACTATATATTTTAAGTTACATAATTTTTCACCAACAGGAGTTGGTCTGAGTAGTAAGTAGTTCAGTATCGCTTAAACAAGATCTCGAGTTTGAGCCTTGGTGTATGTAAAAAATCCCTGTTAGGAGACTCACCCACCATAGCCAAGTGCACGACGCGGGTCAGATCCAGATGTAGTAGAGGCAAAGCTCCAGTGAATCGGGTGGACAACAAAAAAAAATTACATAATTTTACCAAAAAAAAAATTAAGTTACATAATAAATAACTTGGTTTCTTTTTTATCCAGTAGAATTGTCTCTAATAACAAGATACTTCAACACAATACATGCATGAGTTAAATGTTTGATTTTTTTTTTTTTAATGAAAAAGGAAGTGACTCTATGTTTAAAACTAATAAATAAGATAATCTATGAGATTCGAGGGCATATGCATAAAAATTTTATCAAAATAGTACGCAGTTAGAATTAAAATTAGAATGTGCACTAATTTTTCAGGGGGAAAAAATATATAGTGGAAACAAAGTCAATTTGGAGCTTGTGGGCAAGATAAGGATGGGTCCAAAGAGAAGCAATATATATATATATATATATATATATATATATATATTAAGATTCAATGAATACTTTATTTCCTCTGGTGGCCACGAGCCCACGATAATGTTTTTTGGTCTTTGTCGCGAGGTTCAGTGAACTTTTCTGAAGAATGCACGAATAGGGGAAACTGGAAATTGTTTTCTTCATGTGGATGATTGATTCGTTCAATAACATTTGGTATGCGATAATAAATTTCTAATCGTACTTAAACGTCTAATAAATTAATTATCAATCTAAACAGTAAAAAAGTATGGATAGAAGGTTTTGCACAATCTGTTCTTAGTCATCAACTACAGGCATTACAGTCAAACTCTTGCATTGGTTTACTAGAGTTTAACGTTTGAGTTTTTAGTTTATAAAATCATACAAACAAATTCTTAAAGGCATTCTTAAACTGGTGTGTTAACCATAAATTTAGTTAAATAATGAGTTAACTCATTAAATTTATTATTTTTATATTTTTAATTTGTAAAACCATGTCATTTCATTCTTAAATTTAAGTTATTTTTGTATATTTGATTATATTTAATAATTTTATATATAAACTTCATATTTATCGATTTTAGACTCATTTATTTATTTATTATAAAAATGACTGAATATTATAGTTTTTCTTTTATGTTATACAAATATTTAGAAGAGTCAGATTTTAAAAAATTATCCACGTTGAAAGTTCTTTGAACTATAGATTGTATGAGCCACATGATAGTATGTAAGATGAAGGCAAGAGTGTGGGTGGGCCCAACAAGCAGTGAAGCAATCTTTATCTCTCGTTGCGACTAATACTCCAAAATGTGGTTTCGGCTTCTCATGAGACATTATTATCAAGCATGCTCTTAAGTTTTATTATTAATAATAATAAAATAAAAAAGCATGATTTTTTTTTCAAACAAAGTTTTTTGAAAAAGGGTTTAACTCACGATTCAAGGGTAGGGCGAAATCTCTCTTCCTTCTAATCGATATTAATATTAGGTAAGACGAGTTGTAAATTACCCTCAGGTGTAATCCTAGCCACTCATAAATTATGATACATCCTTAAATACTGTAACTGAAATTAAAATAAAATAGTACAATTTAAATATTGAATACATAATTTTTTTAAAAGCATGACTTATTTTTGGAAAGCATGACTTATTTATAAGTATGGACCATAGAGTTATTATCAACTTTTGGATCATGTGGAGGAGGGCAGGCACGTAGTTATGATGTGTAATGCTACTTTTCCACACTCACACCAAACAATTATTTTTTTGATAATATTCTTTATTTCTAAATCAAATAATTTTCTGGTCAGGATTCAAAACTACACAATAATTGAGCCTTGAGCATTTAATCACACGAAAGGCCATTCATTCTTCACAAAAGAAATTGATCATAATCACAATAAGGCAAAAGCATCATGAGATGCCAACTAAATCACGCTACTATGTTCTCACTGATTGCAACATTTATCCCTCTGCCAATAAATACATTTTTAGAAGTATATAATTAACTAATAAATATTAAATTTAATAAAAAAAATTAGTTATTCGTAATATACTAAATTAAGATTTGAATTATATTCAGAGAATGAATCATATTTACTGTATGATATTATTTTTAATAAGATAATATTATATTTTATAAAAAAAAAGACATCTAATTCATTGTATTCATTAATTAGTTGACCTTCTTATGGGCCAATCATTCGCCTAACAAAACACGACGTTCAAGAATAAGCTTTTAATATAATTTTTTGTATACTCCGTCTACTCCATAATATAAGCTATTTTCTGAAAAAAAATTAATTCATAATATAAGTCCATTAGATAATAATTCAAATATTTATATTAGGGAGTACTTATTATAAATTTATTAACTAAAATATGATAGCCTCAAATTTTCAATGACATTGGCTTTAATTTTTCTAAACCTTCAACCTAATTATATTTTTCAATGGTCCTTCAGAATATTATGCTTTCATGGCCCGTTAGCTTATTTTTCTCAATATTGAATATTTTTTGGAAAAAAATATTAATAATTTAAAAAAAATATATTTTTCTTTAATTTTACACAATGATTTCTTTAGATCTTTTAGGCATTGTTTGGTTGGGGGTTTTGGAAGGGAGGGTAGGGTAGGGGAGATATAAGTGTGTTTGGTTGGGAAAAATAGAGGGGAGGGGAGGGGATTTTTTTTGTCTTTTTCTGCTCCCCTACCCCTCTCTCTCACCCCTCCAAATTTGGGGTTTTTTGGAGGGGTGAGAAATATTATGTATAATCCTGACTAAATTACCCCTGCTTATTTTTTAATTTGCCAGAATTGCCCTCAGTGTAAAAAACCCTTTCTGCGTCTTCGTCCTGCCATTCCACTCCGCCTTTGCTCTTTCTCGGCATTACTTGCTTCTAGCTCCTCCGTCGGCTCGCGCGTCGAAGTTCAACCGCCGGTCACTCGACCTACTCCGGCAATCACTACCGTCGACTTCGTTCAGGTAACCTCTTCTACCTTTCTCCTTGTCGCTCCTTGTATCTTCTGTCTGTTACTCGTCTGCATCTCATTTTGGTTCATCAGTGTGTGCTGGTCGTGGTTGTGTCGGTTCTTCGCCCAATTCCTCTTCTACCTTGCGTTTTCCCGCTTTCTTTTCTGGGTTATTTGACTGTTTGCCCAGTGCTGGTTGTTCGCCCAATTCATTTTGTCTTTAAAAGTCAGTTCTTCATCTCTATCGGTCGTGTGGGTTCTTTTCTTCGTAGTGAATGTGCTGGTTCTTTTCTTCGCAGTGAATGTAGCCATTGAACCATTCAGTACATTTTCCATTTGCTTCATAGTTCTGTTGCGTGTTCTGTATTTTCCAATTCACACCGATAGCCATTCAACTCTCCTGCCAATGTTTGTAGCTGCTGTCTTACTTTGCAGAGTGATAGTTTGTAGCCATTCAATTCCGCGAAGAAAATGGATCCAATATATGTATGCTAAGAAAGCAAGTAGACTACGTACAATGCTTAATTAACAATATTGACATCTAGGAGATCAAAGCTCTTTGATCTTATCCCTTTTGATATCATAAAGCATCAATCCTCTTCTACAGTCTAGATAAACATGATGAGACACCCAATATCAAAAAATTATGAATTGAACTTTCTTGCAGGAATGATTGTGATAAAAACGGTACTTCATGTGCGTTCACAAACCTCGCCTCTCAGCTCTGCATAGTAGACAACACCAAAACCACCTTGACCAATAATGTTAGCCATATTGAAGTTGTTTGTCGCAGTAGCAAGTTCTTCATAGGAAAAATAGAGTGAACTTTACCCCTCCTATCCTGAGAAGAGAGACCTTTGGACTCTTGGGAGAGTAATTTCACCTCATCCGTCTTACTCTTTCTAAAATAGCCAATATATATACCAACTGCCAGTAGAAGAAGCCCTGCTACTACTCCAATAGATATTCCAACTATAGCCCCAGTGGAAACACCTGTTTATATAAAGGGAATTTAGCTCACAGTAGGATTGGCTTTTTAATTTTAGCAGATTCTGACCATTTGTATAAGACAAATGCCAAAGTACATATAAGACAATTATCATATAACCAGTTTTGTGAGTAGAGTCAAAGTCAAACCTCCAGCTTTTCTGTGGAAAAGGAAAAGATATCACTAGTCAATGTATTGGAGAAAGAACAAAATGATACAACCATGCATGGAGATACTAGACAGTCAACCTAATAAACTGCCAATGTTTATCATTGTGCCTCATTTTTTGACTTCTCTTTACTAACCTTTCTTCTGCTTCTTTGACTTCTATTTACTAACTTTTCTTCTGCTTCTTTGACTTCTCTTTCTCAAGTCTTGAGACATGCTTTACTAAAATCTTATCGAAGCTCTCACAATCTGTAGCATTGGTTTAATATTCTGTGCTTCAGCCAAGACAGAATTTAAACCGCAAGTTGCAACTATAGTGGCCAGAGAAGAAAGTTCATCTTCTTGCAAACATTTTAGCCTCTCAATCATCATGTTCACAAGCTTTATTCTGTTGATTTTCTCTAGAGATTGTCTCCTGCTTTTCCCCTGACTTATCCCCAGAACTGGCACCACGTTTGAGTCTAAGTCTAAGTCTTCACATTTAACATTTCAGATTATGCTACATTTGATATTTATGCTGCATTCGACATTTGATGTTTGACATTTATATTAATATATGCTGCATTATTTGCCATTTCACATGTCAGATTACAAATACCAATTCCCATTCACATTTCACATTTCAGCTTTCAATCTATGCTGCATTATTTGACATTTCACATTTCAGATTACAAATACCACTTCTCATTCACATTTCACATTTCAGATTTCAATCTATGCTGCATTATTTGCCATTTCACATTTCAGATTACAAATACTACTTCCTATTCACATTTCACATTTCAGCTTTCAATCTATGCTGCCTTATTTGCCATTTGACATTTCAGATTACAAATACCAATTCCCATTTGCATTTCATATTTCAGATTTCAATCTATGCTACCTTACAAATACCAATTTCCATAGCTTGTTTTCTGCAAATGCATAATCTCTTCTATTTATAAGTTCTTTTTTATTTCTGCAAATGCACTATAGGATCATTTACTCCCACATAAACAACAAACTGATTTCAATCTATAAATTTGTCTATAAGTGTGTCCACCAAGTCCCATTTACATTTCACATGTCAGATTACAAGTTGCACAAATGAACAAAGTTATGCACTATTGTTTGATGCATTATTGTTCTGCATTATATTTACTATGCACTATTATTTGATATTTATATTAATATATTATTATTTGTAATCTGTTTATAACAGTTGTTAGATGGAATCGACACTTGAAAACAATATAGTCTTGCGTCGATGGCTGGATTTGCGTCAAAAAGCTATAGCATTACTTACGTGTGTTTTTGTCTACCTTGTAATTCGGAGGAGATGCCGTAAGAGAAAAATAAGTTATAGTATGAGTTCAGAAAGGGAAAGGGTACGTGAGGAAATAATGAGTCAGTTAAGTACTAGTGAAAAGAGTCGTAATATCATCCGTATGACTCCTACAGCTTTCCTAACATTATGTGGCTTATTAGAAAGAGAGGGGGGATTAAAACCTACGAGATGGGCTACAGTGGAAGAACAAGTGGCTAAAACTCTTTACATACTAGGGCATAAGGCCAAAAATCGTGTGGTAAATTTCTTCTTCCGACGATCTGGTGAGACAATTAGTCGTCATCTCCACAATGTACTAGGAGCCATCATTGAAGTAGGAGACAAATTTATTGTCCAACCTGATGGGACAAATGTCTCTCCTGAAATCGAAGCAAATTATAGGTTCTACCCTTTCTTTAAGGATTGTGTTGGTGCTGTAGATGGAACACATATACGTGTGAAAGTGCCGGCTAAAGATGCTCCTAGATATCGTGGCAGGAAAGAATTCCCGACACAAAATGTGTTAGCAGCTTGCACATTTGATTTAAAATTTACGTATGTGCTAACTGGGTGGGAAGGCACAGCATCTGACTCTAGGATCATGAAAAATGCATTGACACGAGAAGATAATCTCAAAATTCCTGCAGGTAAATATTACCTTGTGGATGCTGGCTTCATGCTAACTAGTGGACTCATTACACCTTATAGAGGAGTCCGTTATCATTTGAAAGAGTACTCACAAAGAAATCCACCCCAAAATTATAAGGAGCTGTTCAATTTGAGACATTCATCCCTTCGTAACGCGATTGAGATAACTTTTGGTGTTTTGAAAAAAAGATTTGACATTTTAGCCTACTCATCTGAGCCTACTTATGGAATAAAAGCACAAACCCTTATCATTGGAGCATGTTGCATTCTTCATAACTTCTTAATGAGCGCCGACCCTAATGAGGATATTATAGAAGAAGTAGATCGTGAACTTGCAAGTCAACTTGGTGATATTGACAATAATCATGATGGGCGTGGTGACAATGAAGAGGCCATTCGAGGACAGCTTATAAGAGATTCCATAGCAAATGAGATGTGGATAGATTATCAAAATAGGCGAATGAGTCGTGAGGACAATGCACCTTAATTATCATGGACTTGTTGTTTTAAGTACCGTTACACTTGATGTATTCTTATTTGTTTTAATTATGTCATGTATTCTATCAGTTTGAACGTGGACTTTCATGCTTTGTTAGACTATGTTTTTTTTAAATATGTCATATATTCTATTATGTTTTGATGGTCTATTGTTTTATTATTATTGTAATAGTATGCCTCCAAGATCAGAGAGAAAACAATGTTTGAATTGGACAAGAGCAATGGATGATTATCTTGTAGATGCCTTCATGGAACAATATAATATTGGCAACAAAGTAAGTGGGCAATTTACAGGCACTGCATATGACAACATTGTCAAAGAGATGACTGCTTTGCTGGATGTTGAAATGGATAAAGAGAAGATTAAGAACAGGTGGAAAACGTTAAAAAAAACTTTTCTGATGTTTTTGATATTTTTAAAAATGGATTAAGTGGGTTTGCTTGGAATCCATCAACACAATTGTGGGAAGCTGAAGATGAAGTTTGGGAGCAACTTATTGAGGTTAGTTTATCTTGATCTTTAAAATGTTCAAACAACTTTATCTTCATCTAATTTATTTATTAGTATTAATATTATTTTTAATTTGTTCTTTACAGTCAAAGCCTAAAGCTGCCAATTGGAGAAATATTCCTTTTCCAAACTATAACAAGATGGTCATCTTATATGGCTCTGATAGAGCATCAGGGGAGGGAAGTCATACTATTAGTGACATGCGAAAGAGGCGTCACTCAATTGATGAGGAGGACTTCGTTGAAGATGTCAACAACAGTAATCTTCCATCCCAACATAATGTCAATATTGACTGTATGCAAACTTCCGAAGATGTGAATGCCAATAGTGTTGCAAGTGGTTCTTCGAGAAAGAAGCAAAAAGTTAATTCAACAAAAGAAAAGGATTCTGAGTTAAGTGAAATTAAGGAGGTTATGTCTGAAATGGCACAAGCCATAAGAGAAGGAAATCAAGCAATCAGAGAGAGTTCAAGAAAGCTTCCACAATTGTCTGGTGAAGAAGTTTGGAATATGATTCAGGATTGTGACATTGCCCCAACTCATGTTACCAAGATTTATAGAGTTCTTATGGGGGATGTGGACCAATTAAGGACATTTGTTGAATGTCCCGTTGTGGCACGCAAGAATTTACTTATGGATGTTATGTCTGACCTAGGAATTATGTGATACTTGCTAGTTTGTTTGATTTTTGATGGTCTACCATAGCCATTATTTAGACCATTACTAAGTATTTTTTGACATAGGCATTACCATTTGGTGATCATTTGGTGACTTTTAATTTTTTTTATAAACAGATGACTTTTAATGTTATCTGTGTATAAAAAAAAACTTTTGGCCTATGTGATTATGTAATTATGTAATTGTGTAATGATATGTAATTTTATTTTGTTAGTCTGCTTTATGCCCTAAGTTCTATGAGCTTAACTTTTTTTAAAGATTTTGTAACAAAAAAAAAGTTATAGCATGATTAAGTTCTATGAGTATAAATTAAGTTTTTTTAAAAATTATAAATAAAAAAATAACAATACTAATGTAAATATTATAAGTAAAAAATTAATAAATGTAAATAAAGGCTTAAGGGCATATCTGTCAATTTTTCATTACCTCCCCTCCCCTCCCCTCCTGAACCAAACAAGAAATATCATCTCTCCTCCCCTACCTTCCCACTTATAACCTCCCCTACCTTAACCTACCCTCCCTTAAATTAACTTAACCTACCCTCCCTTCCGTTGAACCAAACATAGCCTTAACCTTACCGTGTTTTTTTTTATTTAGTCAAGTTGGCTTTAATAATGTTTCCAAAATATTTTTACATACTGATATATTAAGTTTTATTGTTTAAAATAAAATAATTAGCATAAAAATTTCCATTTAAAATTAATATAAAAAATAAAAAATTATTTTATAAAGTTTGATCAGGAGTTTGCTATTTTTTAAATCAGCTTATTATTCTAACCCTTTTAACCGAAACGATTGCAGAAGAGATAGTGGGACCCGCCTCATGCTCCTGGCCCCACACGCTCCAGACACGCACTTATCTTCTTCATCCATTCATCCTCTCCACGCAGATTTTTCGCTTTACATTCCACCAGAGACAAAATCATCAGTTTTTGAGCTTCGTTTCAGCTCCAAAGTATCCCCTACATTCAAACCCATATCAGAAAAATCAGAACTTGAAGGCAAAAATGAGCATGATTGCCGCGAAATCTCGGACCCGCGTGGGAAAATACGAGCTGGGCAAAACCATTGGCGAGGGTAGCTTCGCTAAGGTGAAGTTTGCGAGAAACGTTGAGACAAGCCAACACGTCGCCATCAAAATCCTCGACCGTAACCATGTTCTTCGACATAAGATGGTGGAACAGGTAGCTGCAGTCTGTATCTTGAATTGAAGCTCATCGTGAATTAATATGTCTTCTCTACTCGTTTCGCATCGCTTGCGGTTGTCTCCTGACGACCCCACACGGGTTTCAGAGCCTATTGCGCTATTAATGATTTCTCGGGCTTTTGCCTGTAGTTCTGTAGAGCTTGTCATTTTTAATATATGGTGACCTTGTCTGTCGGTTTTCCCTGCATAATTATGCTTACGTAGAACCTTTTATAATATCTTGTGTTTCTTTTTGTTACAAAACTGATAAAATAGTGGAACTTGTTCTTTATTCTTGGCAGCTGAAGAGAGAAATTTCCACGATGAAGCTGATCAAACATCCGAATGTTGTTAACATATTTGAGGTACCATTCCAATGTCAATTTCTTTTCTTTTTATCTTTTGTACTTGAAACAGAGAAAGTGTTTTCTTACTTTGAGCTAGAATGAGCTTTTCCATCATTTTTTGGTTTTTAAATTTACTTGAATCAGATAAAGTGTTTTTTTTTTAAGAACTGTTGATATTTTCCGTCACATATTTTTTAGCAAAGCACATAAGTTCAACCTCTTGAAAGCGAGAGCTATTATAGCATTAGTCTTGGTAGCGTACCGATCAGATTCGAAGTGCTTGAATAGTCTCTGCATGCTAGGATGATGCTCCTTCCTTAATAAATTTATAAAAAGGTTCAGCAACTCTCTAAGCCTACCTAGTTAATGATGTTTTGGATGACGTATTAATGCCAAATTAACCACACTTTCGTGTGCGTGTTTGTGCAATACGTATTTATTCAAACTTTTTTTTATATAATTTTGAGGAAGAGCTACTACAAAGACTCTTAACTCTTTTTCTATGAGAAGCTTAATCGCAGGGGTATGTTTAAATAGTCATATCTTCATTTTAGAAGAATTTTATGGTAGAGTGTATGATTACAAATATTGAAAACTACATTCTTGATTCTTGGGTTAAAATGTTGGATGAAAAGTTCATTTTCTACTCTTCAGATGCATTTAATTTAACATTTCTAACTCTATATATGTGTACTGTTTAAGTATAGGTGATGGCAAGCAAAACGAAGATTTACATTGTCCTTGAGTTTGTTGGTGGGGGGGAACTATTTGACAAAATAGTAAGTTACTATTTTCCCCCCATATATTTCTCTCTTCGATACTATTTTCCTCCCTTCCTTTGCCTACTTCTTTCAAGGGACAGTACCTTAAGCACATTGATTTCTTGTGTTGATGATCTAGCTTTTGTCTATAGCTAGCGATTGACTTTATTGCCTCTTTGATTTCTAGGCTAATGATGGGAGACTTAAGGAGAATGAAGCAAGGCAATATTTCCAACAACTTATTAATGCTGTTGATTACTGCCATAGTAGAGGCGTGTTTCACAGAGACTTGAAGGTCTAAAAATTTCCTCAGTCCCTCTAGATATTTCTTCTTATCATAGGTTTATTCTGTATATTTCTAATAAAGTAAAGACTCAGACTCATCCTTGTTGTACTTTGCAGCCTGAGAATCTTCTTCTGGACTCAAATGGTATTCTTAAAGTTTCAGATTTTGGACTGAGTACATACTCACAGCAAGTGAGTATTTATCTGCTATATATGATTGGTTGTTTGTCTTTATGATTAAGCAAGCTTTTTTCTAAAGTTTTAAGTGTTATTACCACCCCATTATTTTTTGCTGATGCTATAAAAATTCATTCTAGTTTTACACTATTTATTCCTTGGGCATTGGGCAAGCTATGTTTATCAGCTTCAATCAGATTATACAGCAAATTATTTATTAGTTCATTGGCCAACCAATGTCAATTATTGCTGGTTGACTGTACATAGTCATGGATTTGATTTCATTATCCTCAAATAATTTGAAGTCGGACTTGACTGCTTTAAGATGTGATCACTTTTAACTCTCAGAGTTTGATAAAGGAGCTATTGCCCATTTGCCCTTGCTGTTTACAAAAATTAGGAGTCAACTTAATTTTAATGGTGAAAGGGTGTTATGTACTTAATGAAGTTGAAAGTTTTTTAGGTTGCATGAAAGAAACACTCTTATTCAGGTTCTCATATCATGTAGGATGATGCACTGCTACGCACTGCCTGTGGAACCCCTAATTATGTTGCTCCTGAGGTACCTATTATATGTCTTCAATTTATGTGATGGGAGACTACACAAGTCCTCCAATTGTTTTGAGTGTTATTTCATGCGCTGTCTGCATCAGGTGCTTAATGATAAAGGCTATGATGGTTCGGCAGCTGATATTTGGTCATGTGGCGTCATTCTCTTTGTTCTGATGGCTGGATACTTACCTTTTGATGAGCCAAATCAAATGGCTTTGTATAAGAAAGTAAGTTGTTTCAGATTATGATTATTGAGAATCAACAGTGAAAAATAAGCCTGTTTATTATGACATTTGGAAGGAAAAATCAATAATTCTTGTATATTGCAGATTAGCAAGGCTGAATTCTCATACCCATCATGGTTTACACCAGATGCAAAGAAACTGCTGCATCGTATTCTTGATCCAAACCCTCTCACAGTGAGTCCTCAAATCCTTCTAGCTCTTTCATGCATTCTTTCTCCCACTTTACCAAAGCTTTTACTCTTACTTAGGTCTGATTCTGTTCTCCCAGTCTATTTCTAATCCTCTTATTTACCCTTGGGTATCTTTTATGTGGTTCAAAAACCCAGCTGGAAGCGTGATATTTTGTTTTTAAACATTAGGTTGCTTTTTGCAGCGGATAAAAATTCAGGAACTCTTGGAAGATAAATGGTTCAAGGAAGGATACAAACCACCATGTTTTGAAGAGGAAGAGGGTATAAATGTAGATGATGTAGCTGCGGCCTTCAATGATTCTAAGGTACTTGGTTTTTTTCAGTGTCCGTTCAATTTCTTTAATCCAAAGTTTCCTTAAATAACTCCTGAACATGGACGTTGTTCTACAAATAACACAGTACAGTGAAACTGGAGCAATCTTACTTTTAAAATTGTTTTTGTTAGGAAGTCAATGTGCTTATTCCCTTGATGTTCTGAAAAGAAAGGGGGAGGGGGAGTATTATGAGAAAAAGTTTGCAGAAGCTCTTCTCTATGTATAATTGTACAATAATATACATTTACTTTTTTGTAGGAAAACCTTGTGACAGAAAGGAAAGAAAAACCCGTCTCCATGAATGCTTTTGAGCTCATTTCGAGGTCACAGAGTTTCAATCTTGACAGTTTGTTTGAGAAAGAGATGGTGAGTGAAAATTAGTCTATGCCATGATCATTTTATGCAATTCATATTGTACAAGGTTTGTTTCACATATAATTTGACTTATCACCCTAGTCATAAGTTGTGAACTATGAAGATATTCCTTTTCTATCGATTTTTGTTGAGTATGTTCATTGAAAGCCTAGTGTGAATGAATTCACACTAGGAGTTTATTCCTTGGGGAAGATGTATTAGAAAATGTTGATAGTATGTATTTATCCTTTCTGGTTAATAATTTTGTTTTCTGTAATATTCTAAATCAACTCTATAGGGTATAGTGAAGCGAGAAACAAGATTTACTTCTCAGCGCCCTGCACATGAAATTATATCTAAAATTGAGGAAGCTGCCAAACCCTTGGGATTTAATGTTCACAGGCGAAACTACAAGGTAATAGTTTATCTTGTCACGTCGACTATGCATAATATGTATTTTCCCCAAGCTATTTCAGATGTGAGGACTTTTAAGTCAAGAAGGGAAAACACTAATTATGCTGTAAGAGTACTCGACCTCATGCAGATTAAATTTTGCAGATGAAACTTCAAGGTGACAAGAGTGGAAGGAAGGGACACCTCTCTGTGGCCACTGAGGTACTGAGTCATTCTTCAAGATTATAAGGATTTTTTCCTATGTGCATGTCAAAAGTCTAGTTTTCTTCACTGATCAATCTAAAGAAAGACTGCTGATTAAATATTTCTGGTCTTGTATACTTGACCTGACTTGAGAATGTTAACTGGAGAATATGCTTATTAGTGACAGTGACATGAATTTGTGCAATATAAACAGAATACACAAGAACCAAGACAAAGATTGCAGTTGCATTGTTTTGAAGGCACAGTAGATTAGTATAGTAATTCTTTGATCACATTCATGCACTAAAAAATGTGATGTCTTGCCGTATAGTTGCTTGACTGTCGACAAAGACCTTAAATGGGTTGTAGCTCATAAATATCATACAAATCAACTGGAATATTCTTATTACTTAACTAACACAGTCCAACCAGAAAAGGGGATCTCAAGCAAAGCCAGAGAAGATCCGTGATGGTAATTAGGGGATAAGAAAAGAAGAAATCACTTAATGCATTCATTAGTGTCTTCCAATTTATATGGTTCTCGCTTTGGCTTCAGGTTTTTGAAGTGGCTCCCTCATTGCACATGGTGGAGTTGCGGAAGACAGGGGGTGACACGCTGGAGTTTCACAAGGCAAGTAAAATTTGAAAAATCATTGTAACTTTTTGTTTTTTCAAGTACATATCAACTGGAAAGAGCAGAGACATAATATTTCAGGACCAGTGTGTGTGTAGCTGTTGATTGACAGATCACCCTATTCTTTATTTATACGCAGTTCTACAAGAACTTCTCATCGGGTTTGCAAGATGTAGTATGGCACTCTGAAGGAAAAAAATGAAGGAAAAGCACAAGTTTAAAATGAAGAAAAATTTGAACAATCAAGGTAAGTCACCTTCCCCAAACTCTGCTTTAAAGGACTTTCATTGGTCGGTGATGAGGTCTTACGACCTCTCTCTATGTGGCCCCCACATGCTGTAGGAGCGTATGGAGAGCAATCATTTTCATTCACTTTAATTCGTGTGCAGGTAGTGAGTGTGTGCACTTAATGTGGGTCACTGAATCGCACGAGTTTTTGGGCAATGCCAGAGCAAGTATCAGTTGGAATTGGACTAAGTGTTGATGTTTGAATTGAAAGGAGAAACAGTATAGCCCACACAATTGGTGAGCGTATTGTTGCAATCATATTTGGGCATTTAAACTTTTATTATTAGCTTAATTAATCAGGTGTGAGATAGCTAGATCAATGCCCTAGGGACTGGAAAGAGAGGGTTTTGGCTGCCTTTCTGATTGATTAATGTACAAGTACTTGCCCTTAGGCTTGTGCAAAGTGTTTATGCACCATTTCCATTGTTTCACTCTTGCAAAACAACTGTTAGCTTTTTATTCTTTTAAACTATGGGTATAGTCCTAAGGAAAACTATAATGGCAATTTTTCCCCTAGTTTCATACCCATAGCTATGTATATATTTTATGGGTTAAAGTCTAATTTTACCCTAAAATTTTTAGTTTAAAATCACAGTAATGTCCCCCCAATTTAACAACACGCTCGATTGTTTGTTTGTTTTTTGGCACAAGAGAGGGCTGAGTGCCTAAAATAAAAAATCTAAATCATATGGGATTAAATCCCAAACAATTAGAAAGAATAAGAAACTCCAAAAGTGAAAGACAAGAAAATACAGTTTTCATATTAGGCAAACTTTCTTTAGCTAGAGTATTTATAAGTTTATTCTGATTTCTAGGAATGTATTAGAGCTTAACAACACGCTAATTGTTAGTTGACCCCGTTGGTTGTAGGTGGAGGTTTTTAGTGAAGGTCTCCCAAACTTATATGATTTGAAATTAGATCTTTTCATGGAAAGTAATATTTTTATTGTGTCTCTTTCAGTAGGATTGCATTGTTTATTTTTTTTAAAAAAATATAAATTTTTGTTTAAAAATTATAAGAATAATTTATTGTAAACTTTAAAATATAGTAACGATTAAAAATGAAATTTAAGTTATTCACATTGAATATAAGTAATACAGTTATGTTGAACATCAAAGAATTTAATCTCTACATCGTAAGCTGCGTTGTATTTTTCCAGATGTATTGGTATTATTTATTGATGACTTATGGCCAAAAAGATTTAAACTTTTGGTTATAAATGTTGAATAAGTGCGTTACAACACGACCACATACGTGTGTGGTATATAAACGCAGGTTTTTTATGTAGCAGATGAGAATGTGACCAAACAACGATGGCTATTACTTCAACCTCTTAATTTGAGTTGGTGGGAAGCAATATTTTAATGTTTGATTAAGAATGTTCCAATTCCACGGCTTTTTTATTTTATTTTATTTGGCACTGTTGGTCCCCTAAAACAAATCACCAATGCCCCAAGGACGTATAACCAATGGAGACTTGTTGTAACATTTTGCTTAAATAAAACAAAATGAAGGCTAACGAGAGTTGGTATATATGGTAAGGATCGGGCTCGTATCCTATAAGGACGTGAGTTCAATTCATGTTGCTGTCGTGAGGATTTTTTTAGTAGACGATCTTATAAGTCCCTTGTAAGTGCTCTCTGAACCATAAGAATGTGCATTTGCCTTAGTGGGGGATAGGTGTCGAACACACCTAAATATTTTTATACCAAAAAAAATAAAAATGAAGCAACCTAAAGTCATCACATTCAAATTAAAGCCAACAAGACACCATGTATAGTAGAAAAATTTTGCTCATATAATAACTACTTAATAATAATAATAAATAACATGATATTTTTAAAATATCTATATATATTAGATTGCACATATAAGTTTATAAGTTTAGTAAATTAATTTAAGGGAAGATAATAAATATTATATATAAAATAGATTAAAATATTATATTTATGATCAAAATTAATTAACCATTTAACTGATTCGTATAATTAAGTGTCTGTTTGGCACCACGTTTCAAAATGGATTATGGGGCAAAACCTCGGTTGGGAAATTTTTTACACAAATAGCAATTTTTGTTGAGAATTGATTTTGGACAAAACCTCGGTTTAAAACCTAGTTTTTGAATAAGCTACTGAAAATAGCTTTTTCTTTGAAATCTAGGTTTTGGATTATCTAATTACTATTATACCCTTACTTTTTCTTACACCCTTACTTTTTCTTATACCCTCTCTCCTCTCTCCTCTCTTTTCTCTATTATCTCTCCTCTCTCTTCTCTTATATCTCTTTTTCTCTTTCTTCTCTCCTCT
This sequence comes from Leucaena leucocephala, assembly GCA_037074615.1. Classification (NCBI taxonomy): domain Eukaryota; kingdom Viridiplantae; phylum Streptophyta; class Magnoliopsida; order Fabales; family Fabaceae; genus Leucaena; species Leucaena leucocephala. The sequence goes on from CM073552.1 coordinate 1,106,654, forward strand.
CTTATCTCTCTTTTTCTCTCTCTCCTCTCTCCTCTCTACACTCTCTTCTCTCTCCTCTTTCTTCTCTATCATCTTTCATCTCTCTTACTTTTAATCATATCATACCCTTTTTAGTAATTTAACAATATAAAAAGTGATTCTACATCCAAACATCTTTATTCCCAAAATCTATTTTACCCAAAATCTATTCTCTAAAATCTATTCTTCCCAAAATCTATTCTCCAAAAGCTAATCTAAATACACTCTAAAACTAGAGATGTATCTGATTTATTTTCTTCCTTGGTTAAGATTCCTTCAAAATGCAAAACATCAGGCTTCATTTTGTTTCATTGGTTTTGGTTAACTTCAATGTCTCCTTAATTTGGCCAATGTAATTTAGTGGGCGAGTTGAATCACATCTATAATATCAAATTGTTGGTACTTACTAGTACCCCTTTAAAATCAAAACAAAAAAAGTCAACCTAATTTGACCAGCTAGTGAAGAAGAGGAACACTGAATGCATGTCATGCAATCAGTTTGAGGTTTGGCGAAGCTGCTTTAAATTTAGGAGATGAATGGGCCAACCTTTAGTTATGGAACCGTCCCCTTCTACCTGCACCATTACATATATTTATATAATGATAATTGATATTATAAAAAAAAATATATAATGATAATTGACCTATTGTTTGTAGGTTCGTCCAACCAAAATATGAGATATATAATTATTTAGAATACGTTTAATGTATGAGGAGTATTATTTTGTGGTAGTTTCAGTCGCGAGGCATCCTAACTTCTAGGGCTCTCCCTATCCGACATTAGTATTACTTAAAAGAAAATAAGACTTCGTCTTACCTTTAGATTGTGGATGAGCTCAATCCTTTTTCAAAAATTTTGTAACAAAAAAAAAATATAATGACGATATGATAGTGACCCCATAAATTAAAACCCTTCACTTTCTAATAATGCACTTGATGTCTAATTATTATAAGTTACTAAGAAATGAACTTAATAACTAACAAGTTTAAAACAACATAAATTTATTCTAAATTTCTGAATTGAAATTTTTTATTGTTAATTTTTCAGTTGTTATTAAAATTTTTTAGTAATTAAGTTACTTATTTGAGACCGATACCTAAAGGAATCTAGTAAAATTTTATATTACTAGACTAAAATTTGATTAAGTTAAATTTAAATATTATTAGAACTAATTAAAGATAGTATTTTTAAATATATTTTTTATATTTATATGAATTTAAATTTGAGATCTCGTCGTTTTCATTTGGACTAAAGTTTTTGTTGCTAACTAAACTGCTATTTACCTTGAGAACAATTGCCATGAAACTACCTCGTAATTAACAAATCAAAAATTTTATTACCTAATGAAAGACTCGTTTCAACAGAATTTAATGAACGACATTTGTTTGACAAAATATAAGCAATCACATCGATATCCAATGCACATGGAAACACGTGTAGAATTGAACGCGCCAAAATTAAATGCCCAAATGTTAATTAAAATCAATATTGCAATTATTCGTAAGCCTCATTATTCAGGTAAATATAGCAGAAAATTAGTTAGACAATCTTCACTGTGATGCATTTTTATACTAAAATGAGCCTAACCTTTTTTTTTAAATTTTTATACTAAAAAAAATATTATGATGCATCTTTTGTATATTTATTTATGAGAACAAAAGTAGTAGAAGAAATCATGACAAATAATTGAAAGGGTTAATTGATTTATTTAAATAATATTATGGTCAACCAGATGATAATAATGGAAGATCATCAATTGATTTTGGTCTTTCTAAAAATTTCAGCCATTTAGGGAATATATATATATATATATATGAATATATATATATATATATATGAATATATATATATATATATATATATATGAATGAAGGGCTATAAATTGTGTTTATCTACCTCCTCAGATTCTGTAAGTATACGGCATACCTAAGATGCGTGCATCGCTCAATCCGAATTAAAGTAACACTGAATTTGGTATTTAATAAATATATGAGCTTTTGAGCTGTCAAGGAATGGGAAAAAAAACAGGTAAACCAGGCTAAGTCATGAATATTTTTGACCTAAAAAAGTAATACATTTTCAAATGTTCTGGTCATTTAAATTTGTTGGCCAATTTTATTTTTTCCCTGCGTTATCCGGCAAACTAGCTAACTAAATCTAGGTGAGTGATCAATACAATTGCACATTCCATACCCAACTGATCAACTATTAAAAGTAAAGTCAACAACATTGTAGCTTCCACCATCCTTCATACTTATTTATAGGATTAACATATTGCACTTTTTTAGGGGTACCAATGTCGATGGCTTAATATGGGAAGAATTAATTTTAGTCTTAAATATAAGACATATTATATATATATATATATCAATATTTTCTCAAGTTATTTCTATATACTCCTTCAACAATAATTAAGTAAGAGAGGAGGGGAGAGAATAGAGAGAGATTATTAATGTATTCTAAAAAAAAATGTTATATTAACTAATTTAACTAACTTTTTTAATCTAATTAAATTAGTTAAATATGTCTTATATTAAGAATTTGATGAGTATATTATACCAAATACATTATTTGGCTACGAAAATTAAAGTTTCAAAACCATTTTGATTTAGTTAATGGTATAATCTCTTTCGAGCAAAGATTTTTTATCTCTCCCATTTAATTCCGTTTTTTGATATTTAAATTTATGTTATCCTCCTCTTGGATGAGGCCTCTTACAACTTTAACCAATTTGTTGGTTAAAAAAAAAGCCTTTATACAATAGTGAAATATAATTTTTTTTCAATGACCTAAGTGACATTATTCTAACACATAAAATATCATTATAGTCAACATTTATGTGCCTGATAGATTACTCCCCACATTATAATTTAAAAAGTGCTTTTATGAAACTATAGTTTAGACAAAAAATTAAATAAATAGCCATCAAATATCTAGAAAAAATTATGGACTAAATAATGATTTAAAACTATAGTTTTAGATAAACTTATGGAACTAGCTTTTAAGTAGAAAAATGGGTTTTTAAACTGTGGAATAACCATTTTATCCCTATCTTTTTATATTTTATATAATTATCATTTGACATGATACCATTTTTTATAATTTATCAATCATAAGTCATTCTAATAATAACCATCTAAACACTTATTTCTTCATAATTATTTTTCTTTTAAAAACTCTTCTCCAAAATTACTTTAAATTTTTTTTTTCATAAACTCTTCCACTCCTATATGTTTGATAGGATGATACTTGTTCACTTTCACGTTGAAAATTATAAAAGCTACCGGATATTTTCCAATGAATTTTATATGATGAGTTCAAAAATTAATTAAAATGTCACAATATGAAGATTCCATCAATATATATAACAAGAGCTGATATGAATAAAACGTGAATCAAACTGAAAGTGAAACGTTGTTGATGTTTCATTGATTAATATTAATTCTGTCAGGACATTGATTGAAACTCAAAGTCGATATAAATTATATATATATTATCGATGAGGTGGAGGTTTTGACAGGCAAGCATAAATAGAGACCATTAATTGTTTCTTGATGGCTATCCTCCAACAACCAACGCTCTTCCCTTTGCAATTGCATGCATATGCCTCCTTAATTCGACACCCTTCTTTTTTATTGGAGCCCCCCACTTTTCTTCTATTTTCCATAAACACCCCACTCTTTTTTTCTTTTAAATATGGGAGTTGAAGATGATCTCATGTCAGGTAACGTCCCATTAATTAAGCTTTTTTGCATTAAGAAGTAAATCTGACACATACTTTCTTTGGTTATAGATTACTATTATATTGTGTTTTCAATTATTTATATACTTGTTGTTTCCTCTGGTTTAATTCCCACAATTGGTTGAGCTATATATCTCTCTCTTGAAACTACTTCCCCCAATATTCATCCACAATCTTAATACCTTTCTTGTCCGCTTAATATATTCATTCATAACCTTATTATTTCCATGGCCTACCTTGTTTTTCCGTGTTTGCCATTCCCACCACTTTTATAATACAATTCTCCAATCCAATATTTACATTTCTTTTAATAGAAAACAATACTTAAATAAATCTTATTTAATTTTACCTGTATCTTTTTAATTTAGTATAATTTTACCTATAATTTTATTTTTTAAGTATAAAAAATTGTATTAAATTAAAAAGATTATTGATAAAATTATACTTCAAATAAGATTAGGATACTGACCATAGATGATAAATAAGATCAAGATATTAGGTACTATTTTATCCTAAATAAAAATAAAAACATACAACATAAAGAAACACTTTTATAAAATAGAGACGTCAGAGTTTGAAAAGAAAGAAATACTATATATGAAATGCTGAATAGAAACTACAGCTTGTTTTGGCACGGAATCTTCCTGTAGCCTATTACTTTTACCAGATCCTTCCTTGAACTGCTATAATTCATTATCCATGTCAAGATCTTTCCAAAGGGTATGAGGTGGAAATTTGATGACTAGGAAGCTAGATTCTTTGCCCAACACAATTTTGAATAAGATCCCTCACTATATCTAACATTGATGAGGAAGGAAGAAGCTTTCCTCCTCTTAATCTTTCTAATCCAAATACTCCCTACTCTGGAAAAAACTCATTAGAATTGTTGGGAGAAATCCAATATTTACATGTAGAATAATTTTATGTGAAAACAAAAATTGCATGCTCTATTCTCAAAAAATTCCATCCAATATTTTGACAAAATATTTTAATTATAATTTCACTTAACTGAATATTTCATAATAAAATATTAATATTTAAAAAAAAAAGATGAGTTTTTTGTATTGCAGTATATCATTTGTATATTTCTGGAGTAGTCAATTGTAGTTCAGCTTCCCGCGAAGTGCCTAAAAGAAGGCAAATGCACCACTTGCTCAATTCAAAACCTTCGGTGGCCCAGAAAAGAAAACGAACTGAGCTTTATAAAAGAAGGCAAATGCACCTCTTGGACAATCAAAATCAACAGGCAGACACACTTTAAGTCTCCAAGATCAACAGAGACACATGCCATTACACAGCGCTCAGAAACACAGAGAACGAGTCAGAGAGAGAGAGAGAGAATGGAAAGCACCAGCAACAACTTGGAAATGGATAAGGAGAGATTAACGGCTGAGATGGACTTCAAGGATTCTTCCTCCGTCGTCATCAAGATCCGGCGACGCTTGCCGGACTTCCTACAATCCGTCAAGCTCAAGTATGTCAAGTTGGGCTATGGCTACTCATGCAACGCAGCCACCGTCCTCAAGCTCGCCTTCATCTTACCTCTCTTCATCTCTCTTCTGCTTCAACTCACCGGTCTCAAGCTCGACGACTTGTCCCTGCTCTGGTCCAACGGGACAGTTCAGCTAGATAACCTTGACGCCGTCACTAGGATCACGGCCTCCGCCGTTCTACTCTTCCTCTTCGGCCTATACTGGGCCACCCGGTCCAGACCGGTTTATCTCGTCGACTTCTCCTGCTACAAACCCTCTCAGGACCGGAAAATATCGGTGGATGGTTTCCTCAAGATGACGGAGGAAACCGGCGGCTTTGAAGACGACACCCTTCAGTTCCAGAGACGAATCTCGAGCAGGGCCGGTTTAGGTGACGAGACGTACTTGCCGAGCGGGGTTACGGCCAGACCGCCGAATTTGAACATGAAGGAAGCCCGGTCCGAGGCAGAGGCCGTCATGTTCGGAGCTTTGGATGCTCTGTTCGAGAAAACAGGGGTTCAACCCAGAGACATTGATATACTGATAGTGAATTGCAGCTTGTTCAACCCGACCCCATCTCTCTCCGCCATGATTGTGAACCATTACAAGCTCAGAACCAATATCAAAAGCTACAATCTGGGAGGAATGGGGTGCAGTGCTGGATTAATCTCCATCGATTTAGCCAAAGATCTCTTAAAAGCGAACCCGAATTCCAACGCCATTGTCGTCAGCACAGAGAACGTGACCCTCAATTGGTACTTCGGAAACGACCGTTCAATGCTTCTCTGCAACTGCATCTTCCGCATGGGCGGCGCCGCCATCCTCCTCTCGAACAAATCCTCGGATCGGGACAGGTCCAAGTACGAGCTAATCCACACGGTGCGAACCCACAAAGGATCCGACGACAAGAGCTTCAATTGTGTGTACCAAAGAGAGGACGAAAAAGGATTGGTGGGTGTTTCTTTAGCGAGAGAGCTAATGGCAGTGGCGGGAGACGCCTTGAAGACAAACATAACAACGCTGGGGCCGCTGGTTCTTCCGTTCTCGGAGCAGTTCATGTTCTTTGTGTCGTTGATGAGGAGGAAGCTCCTGAAGACGAAGGTGAAACCGTACATTCCAGATTTCAAAACCGCGTTTGAGCATTTCTGCATTCACGCCGGAGGGAGGGCGGTGCTGGACGAGTTGCAGAAGAATCTGCGACTGAGTGAGTGGCATATGGAGCCGTCGAGGATGACGCTGCACAGGTTCGGGAACACGTCGAGCAGTTCACTGTGGTACGAGCTGGCGTACACGGAGGCAAAGGGTCGGGTCGGTAAGGGAGATCGGGTCTGGCAGATAGCTTTCGGGTCGGGTTTCAAGTGCAACAGCGCCGTGTGGAGGGCAATAAGGGGCGTTCGGGGGGGAGAGTGGCGGGGGAACCCGTGGGACGACTCGGTTGATAAGTACCCGGTGAAAGTGGCCGCTGCTTGATTTGCCACGTGGAATGATGTTATTGGTGTTGAAGTTTCACGTGGATGATATTACCCGTTAAGGGCAGCATTATTGAGAGCCCCGGTGGATGTTATAGCCAGAGAGTTACTTGTGGGAGAACATGGAAAAAATGAGAGTATGTTAGTTTTTAATGTATTTATGGAAAAGGAGAATCTGATGTGATGCTAATTTTTGGCCAAAATAAAAGTTGATGCTAATTTTATTTTAGGAGATGAGATTAATTGTGAGCAAAGTGAATGCGGACAGATGAGAAGGTGATTGATATTTAAATATGGAAATTGCAGGCCACAAACGGGATGCTCATACAAAGTGGGAGAAAGTGAGAGATAACGACCGCCTCAATTGCATTTGGGATCGCATATTTACATGTCCTCCCACTCTAATTTCAACCTATCTTTGACCACATAATAAATATAATAAAGAAAACTATTTTGTAAGTATCTAGGTTTAATTTTAATTTGATACTTAATATTTTTTATTAAATATTTTAATTAGAGAGATTAACAATACTAATACAATTGGGATATAACTATACTAATTAAACAAAATTAAAAGATTTAATAAATAGAAAAAAATATAGGCATTAAATTAAAAATTAAAAAATATATATAATTAAGAAGGAATCGGGAAACAGAAGCCCAAAGACGGAAACACGACATGTGGTCTTCTTTCTTCCTCGTCGCTCCCCCTCCTCCTCCTCCCTATCTTCTCGTTTCCAATCCCAAACAACTCAACGTCGTCGCCGCCCAGCCCAATCGCCGCCTCTCTCTGACGGCCCTTCAGAAAGACGGCGTTTCTGCTGGCCAAGTCGGCGAATTGGGTCACAATCTCCTCACGACTCTTCAATCCAATCCAGATCGGCGCCAGCAAGAACGAGAGGGACCTCAGATTAGTGGCTCCGATGTGCTATGGGCATTGCAGAGAGCGAGCGAGCGGAAGAAGAAGAACAAGAACAAGAAGCAGAGGAGGGAAGAGGAGTCATCATCCCCTGTGAGCAGTCGCATGGAAGACGTAAACAGTAATGTGGACTATGCCAATGTTCGTCCACTGCGTGTTAAGAGTGAGTGGGCTGATAAATTGGACGACCTGGAGAAGCGTCTTCGTGAGCTTTCTGAAATCATCTGAATCTGGGTTCAAGGCTTCAAGCAAAGCCTGTAATTTTTTGCATTTCAACTGTAAATATGCCTTCTTTCCACCTCGATTTTTGTTGCCTATTTCAGTACCTTTATACAACTACTCAAGAAAATATTTGTCTCGAACAAGTTCGCAACTGTGTTGTAGCACAATGAGTCAACGTGTGCTTGGTGAAAACAAGTAGAATTACATGCTCATGCTCGTACATTAACAAATAGATAGGTCCCCTGTTTCTTCGTATGAATGCTTGTTCTATTCATTTTATAGCATAATATTATGAAAGAAAAGAAAAAAGTTTTTCCTTTGTTATGATGAGACGTGAATGCCTTGTTTGAAGAAAAGCCAGAGATTTTGAGATGACATTATTACAGATCCAAAAGTACCTGTAAGATGGCAGAATGTTCTCTTGAGATTTACCGATATTAAAATAAAATAAATGGAAGAGTCGTGTTAACGAAACAAACGCCCTAGTACCAAAATATTAACTTATCCCAAAACTACAGAATTACTAGGTATATGTCCTACCAAATGATTGTAGGGCATCCACAAACAGGTAAGATATATTGAGTTGAAAAATTGAATACTCATAAGTTACTGAAACCAAACTTCTATTAAACTGGTTATAAATAAAAATAGCCAGGAAGGATTACAAAGCAGAAACAATCCTGAATTCGCCCAGAAGACCCCGACCACATCCTAAGAGATTATCCATGACCCTAATCCTTAACTATATATTCATGTTCTTTCTCTTCTTTCCCACCTTTCTAGTAATGAGTAGGGGTTGCAATAAAATCTTCTCATTGCATTTACCGAAGCAATTACAAGTCGCTGGTTCCTAAAAAGCCCCTAACAACCAACCAAACAGCAGCGCCTCAAGAGACATCTGGATCTCTGTCTTCTATCATTAATAAGGTCGATACCTTCTACTGCGATTGCCCTCATCATTGCCGCTGCTTCCCGCTCGCCCCGGCTGACTACTCCGACCATTGTTCCTCTGGGGTCGGGGAGCCGAAATCTGCGCGCCAGGCTGTTGACTGCAAAATACCCCGGATATTGAAAAATTAAGGTTTTCGGTAAAGATAGAATGAGAAAATAAATACATGCCCCATGCATTGTAGCAACTTACAGGACATAGCCGATGCGACCATCGGGTAATACCATTGGAACCATCTGCATTCCTGCTGGCATTGGACCCCTACCATATATCACCGGCTGTTCATGTGCAAAAACCCACAAGTTGCAACAAGATTAGAAAATGGAATGAATCAAGCAGGAAAAACTTTGATTTTAAATATCCGTAGGAAGTTATTAATTACTTGTTGATAACCACTGGTAACGCCGCCATATCCAGGCCGCACAGAAGAACCATATAGATTTCCTGAGAAACCACCATACCCAGGATGTGGATGAAGCCCAGGATTGTAGGTATAACCCCCATCGGTTTTCTTCTCAGTTTGAGGCTTTGCTAGAACAACTTCCAACGCTTGGCCTGTAGTTCAAATCCATTAAGCAACAAACTAACATGTAGACCTCCCATGCATTACATGGAGCGTGAAGAATAAGCCAAACAGTTCATGGCTTATGAATAATGCAATTTTCTAAAGCTCTTATATGTATTGAAGAGATATAGATATTGATATTGATAAGAAATGGTATCCACTTGTACATGAAAGGTTAAATACGAGACTTGCATAGAGAATGAATCAACATATATTATGCAAAAAGGGTACCGTCTATTTCATATTTTTCTGTCTCTTTTACTGCCTTTAATGCACTTGACCTCTCTGCATAATGAATGAAACCAAAGTCACGTTTGCCTCCAGCTTTACCGGGAGGCATGACCACCTTTGTTACTTCTCCGTGTCGACAGAACAGTTCCTTCAGTTGTTCAGTAGTAGTATTCTCAGGTATGTTTTTCACATAAAGAGCCTTAACCTGAAAATGCGAAAAAAAAAAAAAACAATTGCACTAATAACATCAAGCAATTACTTGTATGCCACACTAGTCTCTAGATATATAAAATAAAAATAAGATCGACTTTTTACTATGCATTACTAAGTCTCATCTATCTAAGATATCAATCAGTAAAACTTTCTATTTTTTGTATTGTCCACTATATATATAAGATAATTATACTATTCATTTCTGTAAATTATGTTGTTCCTAAGATCACATCAACAAACAATAATTTTAAACAGTATTATCTTCTATCTTAATGCTACTGCATATCTTCGGTTTCCGTGTCTTTTTCTTAAAAAATAGTTTAAATATCCTTCTACAGTGTTGGGGGGAAATTATTCTAATTAATAAGCAATGAATATCACACAAGATTATAAAAGAAAACAAATAAATTATATCATCTCAAATCACATCAGTAGAAACAGCATTCATCTTAAATCTCCTGCATCCAGTGTGCTAGTAACTTGCTCTAAAATGCAAACCAACCCAGAGTTGAACCGAACAAACCCAAGCTAAGTTAGCTCGACGTTCATGCCAATTTTGGTTGATTTAGGTCAGATTCAAGTTGACAAAAGATTTTACAACAAATTAACCCAGCCAACCCGGTATCTATCAAGCCCATAATACATTGACACTTGTTGTCTAGTTTTATATGATATTCTAGATATCAATATAAGATGAACCATTTTATTAATTATCAACCTATATCAATAAAAGCTGTATGCACATTTGCATCAAATATCACACTTACCATTCGGTTTCTCTCCACATAGTTTGTCATCCACTTCACCTCCAATAACAAGAAACAATGTTGTTTTGGCTTGAATGAAACAAAACCATTTAAGCTTTCACCTAATACTCAGTGTTTTCTCCTTCCCTACCATTTTTTTTTCACCTGAACCCCCTTCATCCCTGCACCATTTGAAGGCAGCCTCTGTAAGTTTCCATCGATCTGCAGTGATCTTTGCTAATGAGGTGGAGATACTTGATGTGGAGGAATGCTTGGATGCTTCCATCTTCAACCCCAATTTCTTGTCCAAGATTGAACTCTATTGAGGAAAGGTTGATTCTCTTGTCCACAACCCCGACTACCCATACAAAATCAATTGCCATCTGCTGAAGTCTCACACTAAGCTAGTTCTATTAATGGGGAGCTCAAGGATAACTTTAATATTTAACTAAAACAAAATACATTAAACTACCAAATTATATTCCTAATTTATTCTTCATTAAAATACTTCCACTCTTATTTAAAATCCTATTTTATATATCTATAATTCCTAATTTATCAATAATTAGTACCTTGTCTAACCTCTTTTCATCCTCCATCAGTCAGTCTTCCTCAATCGATTCTCTTCTATTGTTTATAATTAAACTATTATGGCAAGATTTATTCTTCAGGAACGCTGTTTTCAACCCCATAATTACTCTTCTATTGTTCATAATACATAAAAAAAAAAAATCAATAGTTACTACTCATTTACCATACGCATAGCTAAGTGTCCTTTTTTATACGGATGCTATTTCATTGGGATGAATACTTCTTTCAAATTTAAATATCCTTTGCATAGGAAACTTCTCTAGTTAGACCTAAAAATGAAATTTGAGTAGGTTTCCAATTGGGTCCGCATCTCTGTCACTGAAATTGGAAATATGCTTAAAGATGGTCCGCATCAAGCATCATTGGAAGGCTAAACATCAACCAATCTTTCTCAATTTCCAAATAACCCATTCTCTTATTGATAAGTCAGACATATCACCTAATGTAACTGCAAATAATGCTAAAGATTAATGATGACAAATGAATTTCTGATTTCATTTCTTCCAGCAAAATTCACCATCACAACACAAATATGACAAACGCGAAGACTTGAACACCCACAGCACACTCGTTCATTTCATCATGCCAGGCATCTCCTAAAAATAATTGTACCAATAATAAACAATAATAAACATTAGGACTCCAGATAAGGAATCTCTCCTAATCCATTTATAATACTATTTATATAGGTTTTTCAACACTTGCCTAGTTATTGCAAACTACTGTACTTGACTGAAAGCATCAACCAATCCAACATCACCATATATCTTGGGTTTCATGGAAAAAAAACACATACAACACCTCCAGTGAATAGCAATCAAGCATCTCTACCTTCAAGTAAGAAGATATCAACCTTACTATTGCACTCAACTGTGCATCCTTATATGTGCCCATTTTATCTATATTATTACCCAACAATAAGAAGAAATTGGGAAGAAAATCACCTGTGAGGAAGCCGAATGATCAGGTGCATTCTTTGGATCTGCCCAAGTGACTGTGGGGGTATTGCCATCCAGCTTAAAGTTTGCACTTGACATCTTTTTCCGAGAATAATCAGCACAGGCATTATTATAATACAATACAAAAGCAAACCCACGGTTCCTGCTTGCATTTTGGGGGTCCTATAATAAATAATATGAAATGGCACTGAAAAGGTGAACCTTCAAACATGTTAATGTAAGCTGAAAGCACAAATCAGTTCGAGACCGCACCTTTATCAGCTCAATATTTTCAACTCCAGGACCAACGCCCATGATGACTTTCCTGAACTCATCCTCTGTCCAGTTTTTTGGAACATTACCAATAAACAATCTGTGTTTTGTTTCAGACACGGAACACCTTAAAGTTTTGCCCTGATATCATGAGAAAATAAAATGTAATCAATTACCAGACTAAAATTTTCATTGCCATCAAGGGCAATGCAATTTTCAGATAACCACCACAGATACCTTAAATTCCTTGTTATGCAACTCTTCAATGGCCTTTTGTGCAATCTCTTTTGTTTTAAATGCCACAAAAGCATAGCCTTTAACATCTCCAGTATCCCTATCTTTCATAAGTCTCACCTGCAAAGCAACAAGAAGATCAAATTATTACTGGTGATCAAACTCTCTCTTATTTGCCAACAAAAAAGATAAAATTATTCATATCATAAGTGAATATGCCAGGGTTCCAACCTCAAGAATATCACCGATTTGCTCGCACATTTCTCTTAAATCATCTTCACATGTATCCCGAGGAAGTCCACCAATAAAGACTTCAGAACCATGAGGAGGAAGCGCGAGAAGTTCATCATGTTTCTCCTTCTCATTTTCATCAATAGAAAATGGCTTTTGCTCATTTTCCACAGAGTCAGTCGCAACGTCACTTCCATCTGCTTCGGGATATTGGTCTTTCCCACAAGATTCTGCTACTGAATCTTCATATTCATGTTCCTCAACATTCTCTTCATTTTCATCACCATCTCCATCCACTCCCTCATCATATATTTGTTCTTCCACATCATCTTCCATCTCTTCCATGTAGTTTTCCTCATCAAAGTCCACACGCTCATCAACTTCCGCACCTTCTGACATGATTACCTCAGGATCGGGAATTTGTCATTAACAAGTGAATATCTGCAGGTCCAAACAATAATCATGAAAGTTAACACACAGAAATTAATAGATAATAAGAGAGTTGTAAGGCTACCAGATTTTCAGATGAAAAAACTGAAAACAAACTTCATCACAATAGGAATGTGCAATGAAACTAAGACACGGAGGATATGGTCAGAATTGCCTTCAGAGAAATTCCAATAACAAAACTTCAACCCCAAATGTTCCATTTGGTTCTTGGGTATCTCTATTTGAACCCTAAGGGGACACTTCAATTCACTTAAATTGTAACACCCAAATTTTATTCTCCTGTCACAGGGTATAAACATTCAAATGAGGCATGACCTAGTAGTCTCAGCTGAATTTTTGAAATATCAATAAAGTGCAAAGCTAGCTATTGGAATTGACATGAAGCAAGACTAGCCCAATGTAGTCTGGGCAGTTAAGTGGTAAAACAAAAAAACAGTCAATAAATAATAATTCAAAGAAACCGTTTGTTCATTCCAAAAGTTGTTCCACTCACAGAGGAATGGCAACAAGGGGCCACTGTTGATGAAAGACAAATGAAGGAAAAGGGCAATAATCCCACAGAAATACAAATCTGCCAAATAGAAAGCCCCACAAAGTGTGATCAATGAAACCCTTGAATCTAAATGGCCAAGGATAAACAAGGGAAGAAATACCCAATCAACAAATATTAATAACCGAGAAATATCAGAGGAACAACGCAGGAAAGAATAAACTAGAGAGCCAGTACCGGTAAAAGTAACATACCAAAAAGAAATATCTTTTTTGCTATATGGGGTCAAATTCAGTTATGAGAAAGCCTAGAAGTGAATCCAAAGTACAAGGGGACAAGTCTTGGGGGAAATTTTGAGAGCAGCCCTCCTCACCACCCCGAATAAATGAAAGAAAAGGAGGCATGGAGAATAAAGGAAAAGGCATACCAGTAGCATAAATGGGGGATTTTGAGATTTGCTTCTTAAGGGGCGTTTTTTTGGCTCTCAGTAATTCCACTGTAGAGAGAGAGATAGAGAGAGGAGGAAGGAAGGGTGGGTAAGATATCCGGCCAACCCAGACACGAAGGAAGCCTCCTTTGTTTCTCGCCCTCTTTATTTCTCCGAATCCCCAAATCGAGACAGCGAGAGAGACAGAGAGTGGTATACTGAGCGAGCGATTTCACGGCAAGTTAAGAAGGGGCTCTAATAGAACTTTGCCACGTTTCAAACTTAATTGTTCTCTCTCTCTCTTTTGCCATCATTTCTTTTTAATTCTCTGCCAACTAACATCGTCCTATATCTTATTATAAAGCCATTGATCCAAATTGAAGTGTTTTGTTCGTTTAAACACAAAATTTGAAGTTCTAGTTTATATAAATATAAAAATATTTTTAAAAATAGTTGCTATAAATTAAATTTAATAATATTTAAATTTAATTCAAGGGAAAAAAAATCATCCTAAAATCTTATTATTTTCCTCCCCTTCCAAAACTAGCAGTATTCTTTTTCCCAGCAAAAGGGGAAAAAACTAGCAAGTTGAATCATCCAGAAACTATTTGTTCCGCAGATATTTTTATTATCCTTACTTTTCTGTCTTTGGTCTCATTATATATTTCTACCTTCTAGGAGGAGATTTTTCTGAAAACTAGCCTCTTTGCCCCAAAAAGAAACCGCCTTTGTTCATTATTGACAAATATGGCGAAAATTAAAGAAGGAAGCAGCCTATAATAGACACACACACACACATGTATATATATGAGATTCATGCGAATTATTTTACAATTTAATACTATACGGAATCAAGCTGTTCAATTCCTAGCTAGCAAATTCTTCTCCTATAAATTATCCTGCCTAAACCCTGCATAGAATAGAATGGTACCATTCTACTGCTATTTACTGGTCTGGCCGATACATTAATGTCATATATACTACTTATCCTTTCACAGAGGGCAACTTATTATTAGATTTTGAATATTTAATTTGTTTAATGCATGTTGGAATCGACTCCTTTAGCTAAATGATTAGAATTGGATACTTAAACAAACATTTTGAATATAAGAAATTCGATGTAAACTTTACCTATATATATATATATACATATTCATTCTGTAGTGTATATTGTCATCAAGAGTAAACTAAAGAGAGAATTATTCAAAAGTTATATTAAAAGAATTTAATCCTAAATTTTTTTATGACAAATAAGTAATATAAATATATTATTATTTTTTATCATATGATTTATTATTATAAAATGCTTAATTATTATTAAATTTTAAGATAATTAATTTTCTTTTATACAATCTCTAAATAATTCTGTTTAAGCTAAACATACGGAGGCTAGTGTGTGTTATTTTACAATTAGGAAAGAGTACGATCTACTTATTTGCCCATCTGGAAAAGGTCTGCTGATCCATCACTTTATCGGGAAGCGAGATTTGATAATAATTAGATCATTATGAAATGGTCAACTAATTCGCAATTAAAATATACTCTCAACAATTTAAATTGTAAAAATTAGTTAATATATAATATAATCTAATATTTTAAAATAAATTTATGTGATATACTCCACAATATACTTAAACTAGTCAAATAATTTTTATATTAATTATAATTAATTTATTTAATTTATTAAATCTATCAAAAAGTTTAATTAACAGTATTGAAACTAATATTAATACGAATACTGCCAAAACAACAAAACATGTTCATCCGAATCCCTCTTAGGTATCACGGATTGCCTTTTCATGTTGTTACTTGTCAGTCATTGAGTAATAGTTGAAGCTCTCTATGCCCAATACTATGCCAAAAAGCTATTCAACTTTTAGTTTTCTCCTTCAGCCATACCTGCAGCTCCCTGTTCAACATTCCCCCTTCTCTCGTGGGCTTACTTAGCTCATTCTAGTCCACATGCATTTGACATCAAGCGAGCAATATGTTTATTTTTTGTTTAGTATACAAGTATCCTACCCATTACTATGGATTTAACTGACAAAATGGTGAGATATACGACTATTTAGAGCGTGTTCGAATCTTAGGGAGTACCATTTTGTTGTGGTTTCAGTCGCGACGTTTGGAGAGACATCCTAACTCTTGGGTGTCTAAGTTTAAGCCTGAAGATAATAGACCGCTCGCCCTACCCGATATTAATATAGTCTAGGAAGATGGGAGATTTCGCCCTATTTTTAGATCGTGGGTGAGCCCAACCCCTTTTCAAAAATTTTTATAAAAAAAAAAAGTATACAAGTATCATTTTATTATAAGAAATTATACTTAAATCATTATTAGATACTAAATATAAATAACCCTTTTAACAAAAATTCCAAACATAGTTTATAAGATACTATTTCTTTCCTATAGATATAATCTTTGTAGAATTCAGTTCATGGGCTTCTCCTTCATATGTTTTGGCCCGTTTAATAATTTAATTAAGGTTTGGCCCGCATTTATTTGTAACCCGCCTGAAATTCCATGCAATACACGAGGCATATAGTCTGATTTTGTAAATGTGCTTTAGGGTGTGTTTGGCTCAACGGAGGGGAGGAATTTTAATAGAGGAAAAGTAAGGGGAGGGAAAAAGAAAGATTTTATTATTACCTTGTTTGGATTAATATTAAGGGAGAGGAGGGGAGGGATTTTCATATTACCTTGTTTGGTTCAAGAAGGGAAGGGAAGGAAAATAGACAAATTTATTTTATATTATTTTATATAATATTTTAATAAAATATAATATAGGGGTAATATTAGGATATTAAAAAAATTATGGGTATATTAATATTATAAAATAATAATATATCACTTCCCCTCCAAATTCCCCCAATTTTGGAGGGGAAGTAAAGTTGGAGGGGGAGGGAAAATTTTAAAAAAATTTCTCTCCCCTCCAATGAGCCAAACAAGGGGAGGGAAGCAAAATCCCTCCCCTCCTCCTACCTTCCCCCCAAATACTCCTAACCAAACCAACCCTTAGGCTAAATGGATTCGGCCCAAAAAATCAAGAGATCTATTTTGTAAGCCCATTTAGGCCCAATTTCCTGAATGTATTGTTCCATAAACATCCTTGCCCAGATTAAGTTTGTCTATATTTGGGTAATGATAGCTCTGGCCCACTAAGAAAATATTGAAGAAATTAGTAAAATATTCAGAGCTCACAAAAAGGCACATGCCCCTGAGCGTAAGGGGCACAAGAGGATCAGATACAGCACATAGAGTATTATTTCATTATAATTTTAGTTACAGTATTTGGAGAGATATTTTAATTTTTGGGTATCTAGATTTATACTTGAGGGTAATTGACGGCTCGCCCTGTCTAACATTGGTATCGCCTAGGAGGAAGAGAGACTTTACTCTGCCTTTAGATCTTAGGTTAACCCAACCCTTTTTTAATTTTTTTTTTACCAAAAATAAATAAATAATAATACAACACAGATCCCTTAAAACGAAAACTGCAAAATTTCTAGCAATATATAGGCTTGTTCAATAAAACAAAAGGTCATATGTTAAAAAAATAAAAATGGATAACATAAATTATTAAAATTGAATATAAACTGTTAATAATTTTTATTTATTTTCACTCTCTATTTTTATTTCTATTAGCTAGACATATCTCATAGTAAAAAGTTATCCTTTCTTTTCATCATGATCACATGATCATCACTATTGGAGAATAATCCTCATTAGCCATTCCCATGATCAGGAACATCTTCTTCTATATAATTGATCATATTCTCTTAGATTTCACACGAGCACAAATCCTAGCTTCCTTATAAACTTTGCCTGGTCTGCAAAAGTAACCCTTGCTTGGTGCACAGTGGCCATCCTCTGAGCAAATACACAACCCTTCTAAAGCACACCCATCTTTCTCTATCATCAATCCTTGTTTTAATCCAAGAACTTGATCAGTCCATTCACTGGAGAAAAGACCTTGTGGATCAAACCTGTTTTTAACCTTGAGGAACTTGTCTGCAAATTTGTACTTTCTGATAGCTTTATCAAACGCTAAGTTCCTGTTCTTTCCCCAGTGCGGTAACCCTCCATATTTGAAGATCCCAAGTTGTTCTATCTCTTCAAGAATGTCTTCATAAAGCCTAGGGTTCATAGGGTCCTTGCTTCTGTAATAAGTGATATCAAAGTCTATAGCATCGTCTTGTTTCCCCAAGTAGGCACTTGAGGTTTTGACATAGCGCATGAGGATCCCATTGTAGAGTTCTACTCCGCACAGTGATTTTGGCTCTAACTGGACCAGCTTTTGTACGTCTTCTATGAAGGGTTTTGCAGAAAATAAACCGATGCTGAACGTGGTTTGATGGAAGAACTCGCCTTTTACTCGTGAGTCCCACGCGCACACAGTGATCTTTGAGTCCATAAGGCTGTCCAGGCATGTCCCTGAGGCTTGTAGCCGATTCTGAAACCCTTTCACTGGGTACCCTTTGAAGATTATGCCTGCAAGTATATATTACCAAACACTGAATAAAGCCTGCGCTTATAGCTTTATTAGAATATATCAGAGATTCATCTAAGTTCTGATTCAAGATATTGATGCTGATCCACAAGAAAAGCAGCACTTCTGAAACAGTCTCAGGAATTCCAAATTATTAAACTTAAATTCGATATAACTCAGTTCTTATAATTTTGAGTCGGTTATACATAATTTAATCCCTATACTTTAACTCACTATAATTCAGTCTTTATAATTTAAATCATTTAAAATATTAATTCGTATAGAGATTGATTTACAGTGAGTTTTAACTAAATCAAAACTCTAATGATAGAATTGTACCAAGCCAAAGTTAAAGAAATAAGTTATAATTAGGTTTAAACTGTATGGATCAAAAGATTAATATAGTTTATATTTATTTGATTGATCATATATAAATAAAAGAGATGATCACCATTGTTGGTGAGTCCATAAGCAGACGTGATAAGGGCTTCTGTTGTGGTCTTTGCACCTAAGCACTTGCCGTTAGCATCATTGGTGGATTCTTGAATATCCTCTGTATTCCAAACAAATTAAAAATGAAAAGCAAGTAAAGGACAAACATATTCTTATAAGCATAAAAAGTAAACGACCCCTAATAGAAGTTAACTGTTGAGATACCAAGTCCTTATCATCAAAAAACGCGTAAACTATGTACGTAGGTTTCTTCCACTTTCAAACTCCGTTGACTATGAGAAAGCTGGACTCGTTGAAAAACCTAAGAAATTAAAGGTACTAGAGAAATGAAGCTGACCAGTGGTTCTGATGAGAGCCAATTGAAGTGAAGCAGTGGGACGGAAAGGGAGGAAGTCATAAAGTCCATTTCCTGAGGCATTGATTGGGACACGATCATCAACACGATACACAGCCTTGTGCTGAGATGGATACCACGTTATATCAGCAAACTCATGTTGTCGTCCAAAACTAGCCACATGCTCTCCCAAATCCGAATCAACTTTTGCCAAATACGTTATTGATCTCTTGAACATAGGTTCTAGCTTTAGAGTTATCTGCGAAAGGCATTAATTATATAAGAAATAATCAACGCCATTAGCATTTTACTTTCTTAGGTACAATGAATCAACCTTAAAAAGAACACGCTATATTAATTCAGCGGTTCTGTGCGTACAGCCTGTGATTTTCGCATTATTTTAAAAAAGCTAAAATAAATTAGATTTATTGAGGATAAATAAATCAAGAAAATATATGCTTATATTACGAAGTCGCCTATATATGCTTCTAGTACTGTTTGTAATTCTATTCTTTTCCAAAAATATAACATGTGAAATTTTCTGGGAAAATTATATTTTTAGTCTAGTATAAGATAATTTATTATTCAAAGATCCTACAAAAGTTTTAAACATTGTCAAGTACTAAAAGATATGTAGGTAAGAAATTCTAATTATAAAAATATACTATTATATCCTTACTTTCATAAGTGGAATTGTGTTTGTTAACAACTCTCATTGTGAATTGGAATCTCTACTTGTTAAAGAAGAATATTCTCTTGCCAAATATCTCACTTTAAGTTATCAATAAAGTATCTCCCACTTGTCAATGAAAGTAACAATAAGGGATCTTACAATAGTTTAAAATTAGAATATCCTACCTACAGATTTCTTGAGACTTACAATAGTTTAAAGATTTTGTAGGACCTCTATCTAAATAATAGATTGTCTTATATGGGATCTGAAAGTAATTTTTTTCAAATTTATTTTGCTAATCTATATAAAATTTATGACGTTTGATTATATATTTCCAACACCCTATTCAGAAGCACAAGGCTGATGACATCCTGCTATATCATTGTCTTCCTGGTCACAACTCTCACATCAAGTGGTCTTGTGCACTTATTTTTAGAGGAATGAATTACCCATCATTAATTAGCAACTCTGTACATAAATAATTAATTATGGTGATATTTTAATCAGAATACATATTTTTTCAAAGTTTAACCAAAATTAAACCTATTATTGCTCAAATACTATCTTTTAAACCATATTCTTTTATATAAGCAGATAGGTTGCAAAAAATTAGAATCCAAAGCATTAATGGTTCTCTATATGCATGTGTTTCTAAATGTTGCTTCCACACTTAAGAATTTGCGGATGAGCTGACAACAGAAAGGCATAATTAAGAACTGGTTGGATGACCATATTAAATTAGTTTATTCACTCGGACAATTGTCCACTCAGTGTGTTTGTGTGGTTCTTCTTGTTTGCTTTCTAGTTTCTAGTGGCATTTATATATAAATCAGAAACAAAAAAGTGACTCAAAATATTGTATTAACCTAATTGTCTTATTAGCCAATTAGCTTACTAGCTAATTGTCTTATAGCGATTGGATCTCTAGTTCAACAGATTATTCTAGTTTATACTCTTCATCATCATGACTATATGTGATTTTGGCCTGTGATTTCAAAAGAGGTGGAGAAACATTTCCTTATCTTCACCCCTCATTAATCACTTTAACCTTTTTGCTTAATCAAATTTAGTGGGTACTCCCAAATCATACCCTCCACCAAACTTATATATTTATTAAATTTAATTATCAAGAAATTTTATTATATTACCACCAAGGCAAGATTTACGCTAATGTGTGTGTACGGGTGTGATTACTTAATTATCATTTTTATTAAATAATTAACAAATATATATAATGTGTTTAACCTTAATTAGCATAGTTATAGATGATAAAGTTTACACTACCTTAAGCAGATTTCGTGGTAAAACGGTGAATAGCCTAATCTCCAGGTGCCGTAAAAGTCAGGTTTTTATGATTGAGATAAGAATGGCTGTATCTGTAACTTAGAGGTGTAAGTTTTATATACTTCAAGGCAGGTTTAATTAAGGTAGATCCATTTTGGAAAGTGCTTTCACTGGCCATCTTACTAATAAAAAGACAATATCCTAAATATCGTAAAAAACTTTATTCATGTCTTGTCTTATTTAAATTACCCCTTTAATTTATACCGTCTCTTTAAGCAACTTAACCGCCTTTTATTTCTTCTAGATTTCACCCTCTCTTTAGCAAAAAATTACCAGTGTGATAGGTAGCTTTATACTTTAAAATTTCTGTAAAGTTAATCCGTGAAAGAAAGAGGTAGGGAAAATAACAGACCTGTGAAAGAACTCCAAGAACGCCAAGTGAAACTTTAACGGCATTGAGATCTTCGTCTCCTTCCTTCAAAACCAGAACCTTAGCGAAGCCATTTTCATGAGTTGCAGGCACAATCACCCTAACCTCAACCACATGATCATGAACTGAACTTCCTCTTCCCCACAACGAGCTTCCATGAGCCCCTGTACCCATAAGTCCTCCAATGGTGAGGCCCCACCAATAAGGTCCATAAGGCAAAGCTAGCCCTACTTTTGCAGCCTCATTAATCAGCTGTTTTAAAGTCACACCACCCTGAACCACCATTGTTCTCTCTTCCACATCAACTTTAACTATCTGGTTCAGATACTTTGTGCTTATAAGCAACCCATTATGTTGGCCATCTGGGCAAACCAGTTTTGGGATGCTGTGAGAGTAACTAGTGGCTACTTTCATTTTCATTCTGTTTTTTGCTGCAAACGCGATTGCTGATACAAGTTCATCTTCTGAAGTTGGGTACAGAACTTGTGAAGCAGAACAAATGCTTCTGTCAGGGAAGACGCCATAGGAGTTTGTGATTGTGCAGCTTGTGTTCTTTGGAGAAGAACACTTGATGGGGTCTTCTGGAGGAGTCGACAGAACCAGATGGGCAAAAA
Organism: Leucaena leucocephala; assembly: GCA_037074615.1. Classification (NCBI taxonomy): domain Eukaryota; kingdom Viridiplantae; phylum Streptophyta; class Magnoliopsida; order Fabales; family Fabaceae; genus Leucaena; species Leucaena leucocephala. The sequence continues at coordinate 1,129,112 of CM073552.1, forward strand.
GTAATAAGAAGAAGGAGGAGGAAAGAGACAGAAGGGAACTGAAGGATTTATTCTGTGACATGTTGAAAGTTGAAAGTTTTGAACTTTAGTGCTTATTCTTTGTGGATGTTATGTGTATGTATATAGAGCTAGAGAGGGGCGTGATCTTGTTTGAAGAGTAGAGGGAAAGGAAAAGAGAGGACATAGATAATAATTGAGGTGGCTTGTTTTGAACTCCATGTTTGATTTTACTTTAGTTGGGAGGGATGCGTAGTTCTAATGTGAATGGATCGATGAAGCTAAGAAGAAAAATAATGAATGCGTACCACAATCTCTCTATTGCCACGCGTAACACAAGCTTGTCACTATTTTTATCGAACGCGTATAATGGTTTTCAGGATCAAGATGGCATCACTTAAGAATATATATTATATATATATATATATATATATATAATGATGAGAATGAATTTTCTTGGGTAATATTTATTTACTTGTCTGAAGAACCAGATGTACGTGCCCATGAGGGATAAGACATGTTGTTCATATTTTAAGTATAGATTTTATTCGGCCATGTCCTTTTTTTTAAAAGACATGTTAATTATTTTTATGAGATTAAGAAAATTAATTGAATAAATAAAAATTTTATAATTTTAAAAAAAATCATTAGGAAGGGAAAGATAGGATTGAAATCTATCAATAATCCTAAGAGTGAAAAAATAAGAGTATTTTTTTAAATAAGTGATAAACATTTCATTGAATTTTATAAAATATTTTGTATTTAGAGCTAAATGAGTTGAGTTTTATAAATAAGACTAGATGGAATATGTTATGTATTTTAAGTTTTTAACTTCTCATAGAATTTAGATAATATCCGAAAAAGTAAGAGGTAAGACCTGGTTTGATATAAAAATAAAAGAAATTAAAATAATAAAATGAAAAAACAATTTTGTATCTAAAAAATACTAGAAAGATAATTAAAAAATAGTAATTATAACAATTATAATATTGATATAATAAACAATTTTTTGGAATATATAAATAAACACAGTTCGAGATTTACATGTTTAAACTATTGTCTCTGTGTGTGGGTCAGCTGCATGGATTAATTAATTATAATCAACAACTACATGTTTTGAATATATTATCAGGTTAAAATTGGGTTGAAATATGGCAAAATAATTAATCTAACACTGGACCAATCTTAAATTTAACCAAAAAAATCATTGTATATTTTTGGACATAATATTCAGAGTATCTTTAGCTATTTTATTTCTAATAATATAATTATATGAAAAATAAAATCAAAATAATAAAAATGATATTGTATAAGGCATGAGTAGGTGAAGTAGCTTCAATAAATTATTAAGAATATATATTGGTGTTGGGGAACTAGCTTCATAAAAATATATTAATGGACACATGAATCGCAGTGGATTATGGGAACTGTATCTTGCTAGATCAAAGCCACATGCTGTTAGTGGACACCTTATTGAACTACGTACATATTCACTCAGCTGTCCGACTCATTCTACTTTTTTTTTTTTCCTTTCCAATTTTTAATGCAATCCCACCCACCTTCAATTTTCTCTCCCTTTCCTCATCCAATTTCGTCCTTCCAACTTGGGTCACTGCCTTTTCCTTCCATTTTAATTTAATGTTCACATGGTACCAAATATAAATATAAGAATTTGTTAGAGGTTGGTCATAATTACTATCAATATATATAAAATATTAATCTATTTTATTTTTAATATTTATTTTTTTATTGATATATAATATAATATTATATATAAATATTTTATAGAGATCATATCCTTATTATAATTAAATAATTTATATTATTTTTTTAATATATTTAAATTAGTTAAGCACGATAACATCCTTAGTAAGGACAAGAAGAGTACCTAAAATCTTAAATGATTCTACGCATGCAAAACACTAGATGTAGGATGGGTTAAATTTCTAGAAAGTTGTGACTAATTTTTTTTAATATAAGATTTAATTAAAATTTTTATAAAGATTAAAAAAATTATAAATTAGTTAATTATAACTCATATAAAAATTAATTAACTAATTTAGATATATTAAGGAGTATATAATATAAATTGACCTTGAGAGATTATTTGATTATAATTAATTGATTTATTTGACTTCCTTAATCTACTTAAAAAATTAACTAAGTTCATTATTGTCAAACTCTTTGACTCTCCAATTTAACCATTTTTATAGTTCTACCTTATCAAATCTTATAAACTCATAATTAAACTCGTGCTAAAAACAAATTCGATTAAACTTTTAAGTTTATTTATTGAGCTTACCGCTTTTATATTTAGTTTACAAAATCATATCAACTCGTTTTTAAACTCGTATTTATTTTTTAAATTTAATTATATTCAATGACTTCATGAAATTTATATTTTAATTATTGAATAATATTTTTTTAATAGCTAATTATTGATCAATGTACACTCTTATAAGTTTATGATTTGAATTTATGATCTGGATTTATCTCTCTATTATGAGTTTATTTAAATTCTTGAGTTTGATATTATATATTAAAAAAAATAGAGAGAGTATTTGAAAAATAAAATAAATTAACCCAATCTATCCAATATATCAACGTAATCATGGTAAATAGGAAATCAGACATCGAGCCAAGGTCACGCCAACCTCCTAAATACACACCCTAAATAAGAGGAATAATGTTTGTGATGATAGAAATGAATTTAATAAATCACAAAGTTCTAGAAAATTCAACTATATTTGTCCTTTCCCTAGGGGACCCAATTGTTATATCCGTCTTTAACTCCACGATATATGACATTAATAATGTTTTCACTGCAGTCATTTCCATTGCCCTTATTAATATCTCTTGTGAAAATTTAAGTCGATGCTTTGGCAAAATAAAAAATAAAATAAAATAACTCATATTAGCTAATAAAAGAGCGAGAGGGACATATTTAAATTTTAAAAATTATTATTTTATTATAGTTCTATTTATAATATTTAAAGAGGCGTCGTAGTTTTTGGATGTTTAGATTTACGTCTGAAGATAATAGATAATTCGCCCTGTCTGATATTAGTATCACATACAAAGAAAAGAGATTTCGCCATATATTTAGATTATAAGTGACCCTAATTTTTTTTTTAAAATTTTGATAAAAAAAATAAAATAAAATAGGAGATGTACGTTGTAGTCTCATAATGGCTTACTCTTAGTGAAAGTTGTACGTTTACTGGAAAAGGTACACTTATCATAAAAACAAATGGCGCACTAGTACCCTACCAAAAACAAAACTAGCCAAACAAGCTTATTTATCAATGTTTGGCACAGGAAGAAATTTGATGAGATTTGAAGTCAGAAGAAGACGTAGTACACATTACAGAGCGGAACATGTGCTTACTGCTTACCAAGAAGCTCGGAAACGCATGTGCTTGTTGCTTTTTGAGTTTCTGTGAATAAAAGGTTTTGTAATATTTTGATATAGGAAAACGGCCAGCCGGCTAGTTGGGGGATGAGGGGCTATTGTGTAGCTCGCGACAAAATAAGCTAGTATTTTGTCGAGTCCCATCCATTTTGATGGTGCGCTCGCCCATTACCTTATTTTTTTAATAAATTTAAAATATTATAAAAAAATTTAATATCATATTAATATAATAAAAAATTATTAATTTTATACTTTTAAAATTTTTTATTTTTATTTTTAAAAATTTAACTTTTATAATTATAAATCTAAATAAATATTAATATAATATTAATCAATTATAATATAATATGTGTGAATAAATAAATAATTATTTTTATTAATATTCGATAATAAAAATATTTAAAATAATATTTAAATAAAATAAATAATAATATTAATAATTAAAAAAATTATAAAGGATAACTGTACAGCCTGCTATAAAAACTAACCCAAATCCACCCATTTTTTTATAAATCTGTTTTATTATCTCTATCGTGGCTCTGCATTTTGCAGCTTTTAACACGTTTCCAGCAAATGCCACAAAACCTTTTCCATGCTTTTTCACCTCACCTTTCTTAAAAGAATATTGTAAAGGTCTCTCTCATTTCATCTCCTTTTCAATCAAATCTTTATTGCGTTTTCCTTTCCATTAAATCTTTATGGTTTCATTTGTTTATTTTAGGTATTAATTTACTATAAAAATAATATTAGTAACTAATGATGTGTTCAACACTCAAAATATAGTTAGAAACTAATTTTAACATATAGATTTACATAAAATTAAAATCAACTAAATTATAGAGTATACATACAATGAGATGATCATGAGCATAATAATTTTTTTATAATAAATAATTCTATTATTTTTTAAAAAAATATTTTTATTTTGTGAAAACTTACGTGTCAACCACATCAACTTTAATTAAATGAGAAAACTAATGGTTTTGAAGACCTAATAAACTTTAAAAACTAGATTAAACTCTAAAAATTAGATTAAACTTAAAAAAACTAACAAATTAATTTTTCCAAAAAGAAAACAATTTCTCTTGTAACATAAATGCAAATCCAAATCAGTTTAACTCCTCTAATTGACTTTCAGTCCGAGGTTCACATAAAATCACACGTCTTAGAATGATATAAACTCTACACGAGTTGAAAGCATAAGTTTTATTAATTTATATAGTAAATTAGTTTCAGCATGTCAAAACGAGAAACTGACCAGGATTATAGCTCAGTTATAATGTCAAAACACTTTCCAAGTTTCAACATCAACAACACAACTTGGTTCTTCAGCTGGGTCACCACATCCGACTCACTTTTATCATCACCAAAATCTTGAAATGAGAAAAAAAAATAAAAAATAAAGAAAGATAACACTTTAATCACTCCAATAAGCTCCCTCACAACACAACCAATTAAGTCCTTCCACATCACTACATTCTTAATCTTAAATACACTCTTTACACCAATTTGTTCATGCCAAGAATAAATGTCCCCCCAACAATACAATATTAATAATTAATATCTCAGAATTCCCTTCTTCTTTCTCAGGAGAGCACTAAACATTAACATCACAAACCTAGAATCAATCGATAACTACCTTCTAAGATCACCAGTTGAAGAAGGAGACATCTCAGCAGCAGCAGCATTAAGGCTCTCCCGGCAGCAAGAAGAATATATGGAAGCTTGATCCATGCCATACTGTGATCCACACACACTCTTGAAGCTTGGACTCCTTAGACTATGCGCATAACTGCTATAACCGCCATGACCATACCCATACGCATCTCCAGGATGAGCAGGGAAAGAAAGCCTCTTCTTTGCCGATCCGACTGATCTGTCTCTCTCTGATGTCCAAGGCCTCTGCCTTGGCGCGCTCAGAGACCGGATCCTCGCCTTCGCAGACTCGGTCGCCGCCATGTAATTAGGCAATGAACCACCACCACCATTGTTGCTGCTGCTTCCACATCTTCCTGTGTAATGATAGTTGGACCTTAAGCTTGGTGTTTGGGATGTGCTATGGAAGCTTCTATCTTCTCTTCCACAGCGAGGGCTCGCCGACCTGACCTGGACCGGCCTGGATTTTGCGGGAGATGGGGTTGCGGGGGAATGGTGAAGAGATGATGACGATGATCTGTGGAATGGAGAAGCTACAGAGTGTCTTTGAGGTTGGTGTGGGTGTGGGTTATATTGATAATTTGGGTGTGATCTTCTGTAGTTAGATCCTACATATGATGTGCAAGGACGACTTGTGTCCATTTCTACCGTCTTGATCGTTTCTCTTTGATCAACTGAAGCTCTTCCCCTTCTCTCCCATGGCTTCACCGCCATCCACCGCTCTAGCCACGCCAGCCTCTCCTCCAGTTCCTCTTCATTCCCAATCGACGGCCTTCTTCCGCTTCTCCAGACCTATCCCATTGTCATGAAGTTTGCTTTCCATTAGCTCATCATTTTGAGCCAATAAGAAACACACAATAAAACATCCGGGATTCTCTAATGTGACATAAATGAAATGATCGTCGGGACATAACTGTCATTAATTCAATCCTTTAGGAACTTACTCTCATTTTCCCAAGATAATATGAGTATAGAGAAAGAAAAACTCTAATATGTAGTCTTATTTTTGTGTCACTCTTTTATATGATTTTGAGCCAAGAAACATACAATAAAACAATGTGGATTCTCTACTGTCACATAAATGATTATTTGTGTGACTGTAAGCAATTTAACTTAAAAGTTAAGGTGTTCATGGTAGTACATATATATATATGGAGAGAGAGAGAGATCAAAAAGTCTCTGAGGAATGCTTCTATTTACCCTTATTTCCTTCTCTATCTCTATCTCTAAATATACTACTCGTCCGCTCCTTTGCATTACAAACTAGGTGTTTTATATTAAGCAACTGAGTAGTATATGCTAATACATTTGACTATAGTATATCTCTCTTTGAACATACCATATACAATGATTACACTGTATACTGTCACTTTTGTTGCTGCAGTACTAAAGGTCCTATTAATTCATTTGTTTTATATCAAATTTTCTGTTTAGTGTCTGTTAATGTTCTTCACAGTATGTACCAAATGAAAAACAGAGGAGGGCTTGAAAACAGAGTAAGGAGAGAGAATGAATGAGTGAATATGAACCTGTTGAGAGAAAACTTGAGACAAGGGCTTGTCTCGTTTCAAAGCTGCATCCTTCCTCTGCCTCAACATTGCTTTAATTTCTTCACTTGTGTGTGCCCTTTCATCCCAATCGTCTGCAACACTGCTTCCTTCTCTTGACTTCTGCAAGCAAACAACACGTAACGTAACATTCAAATTTCAGAGTTCTGAGCTAACCAACCCAACTGGTTGACGAAAAAGCTCTTTATAAACATCACTCACCATTGATCTTCTGTCTGAGATGTCCTGAAGATAACGCGATTCCAAGAGGCTATTGGAGTCACTGAACGTGGATTTTCTACTGCTTCCGTCGTGTGACAGCCTCACGCGCCGATCAACCACCCGAGATTGGACTCTCACCAGAGCCTGCATGCACCGTAGTGTCATCTTCGCTTGCTTCCGAACATTGTGACCCCTTACTAACGCTTGCAATTTCACCAGCCCCTTCAGCGCCCGAAGAGCCCTTCTTGCCTTCAAAACAAAAAGATTCTCACTTACTATAATCATATACAAATTGGGGGTTAAGATCTGTTAAGAATGTTTTCTTCTTTTCTTACTATGTATCCTCTGAAAGCTGTTTGAATCACAATAGCAGCATAGTGTTCTTTAGTATGATTGGGTGGTCTGGTAAGTCTGGCCACTTCCACAGCCACCTGAGCTGTGGTCATGGCGGCCTCAGCGGCGGCTACCGCCACAGCCAGAGCGTGCTTTTGATCTGTGGCTGCCTCGGCTGCATCAGGCTTCTGCTCTGCTGGGGTTTGTTGGGAACTCGGTGATTCGTGGTTTATCACCGGTTTTCTGAAGATCCATCTTCGTTTTTCTCTTTTCTGCGGAACACCCAGAAGAAAGAAGAAGAAGTTGAGTGCTTGATTTATTTTCGTATCCGTGAAGAAATGGGAAAGTGGAATTAGTTTAGTTGAAGTACCTTGTCTTCGTCGATTTGGTCTTTGGTTGGAGATCTGAATGCCCTTTTCACGGCACTCAACCAAGAGCTACCTCCCTTCTTCCCCATTACCGAATCGTACTGTAAAACTGGGGTGCATTAAATGAAGAAAATAGAGTGCAGAAAGAAAGAGAAGAATCAGCGGAGGAGAAAAGGCGTTGTGAATAAACTAAGGAGCTGAGATTCTTGGATGTTCATGAAATCTATGGGTGGAGTAAGCTTTGTCCTTGTGCCTATGCGGAGAAATTATTACTTTTAATTTCTCCCCTAACAATGCAATGCAAGTGTGCCTATGCGGGAGACACCCTTGTATTGCTTTGTTAGCGGAGAAATTAAAACTAATAAAATGAATCAGTAGAACAATGAGGAACGTAGTACATGGGGTTTATTAAGAATTTAAGATAGTGATAGATGGAGTTAGGAATAATGAAGGAAGTGGTTTGACCAACATCGATTTGATTTAATCTGATGGGAAAGGCTTGTTGGAATTTATTGGTATCGGATTTGATGATATGGGATGGACAGCAAGGCAGTGTCAGATGCATGCTAGGAGTAAATTATATATGATAAGAAAATTAAAAATTAATATATAAAAATTATATATGATAGGAAAATTAAAAATTAATATATGAAGAGAAAATATAATAAAAGATTTTTTTTAAAAAAAATATCACTTAAATTTTAAAATTTTTAATCAGTTTATTTATTATATTTTATGAGTTATTGACTACTTTTATAAAATAAAATAATATATTTATGTAATAATTTATAATTTAAAATTTGTTTTTTATAATTTTTTCTATAATAAAAATATGGGAAAGTGAATATATAATTTCCTGTTTAATATCATATCTCAAAAGTCTTTTTTTATTTATATTTTTTTAAGCTCAATTTTTATTTGATGGGGGACTCTTTTGCACATTTTCTTAGTGTAGATGAAGTCTAGTGATACTTGAGATTTCAATTATTAGAACAAAATCAGTTAATAATTATGAATATGTGAAGAAGAGGATATGATAGTGAAGAATAATTGAAAGCAAAAGGTTTTTTTTTTTTTGTGTTGGGTTTTGTGGGGTGGGGTGTGTGTGTTTCCTTATGGGGAAGGAAAGAGCAAAAGAGTACCTTTTAAGGGTCCTCTCATGGCGTCACGTGCTCCCAACAGCTTCAGTATTATCAGGGGCCCCAATCATGCTTCCTATCTCCTCATACCCCTATTAGACTAATGCTTTGCCACTAGCTCTAACGAAAAGGAATAATCCTTTGAATTAAGGTTAAAAAATTTAATAAAAAAATATTTATATTTAATATCTAAAGAAACATTAAATAAAATTATTTTTGTTATAAAAATATTTGTATTTATAAAAATATATGAGAATATATGTGCCTACAACAAAAAGACTAATGTCCAATTATAATCTCCACAGGAATATATTATCATAATAATTATAAATTCTTTTGAATGTTTTGGACGTACTAAAGTGAGAATATGTCACGAGTAAGACAAATGAGTAAGACAAATAAGATAATGATGTTTTTTTTTTCCTACCGTGCACCTGAACTTTGCCCGACTACATCCGGATTCGACCCGTGTCGCGCACCTGGCTATGGTGGGTGAGTCTCCCAACGGGAATTTTCTGTGTACGCCAAGGCTCGAACTTGAGACCTCGTTTAAATGATACCGAGTCGCTTACCACTCAGACCAACTCCCGTTGGTATAAGATAATGATGTTAAACCTGGAATGGACCAAACTTACGAAACAAATTTTTTTTTTTGGTACATCTTACGAAACAAATTGTTGCAAGAAAAGAACCCACTGGATTGGGTATATCCAACCCATTCCCATTCCTAAAATAGGAACAAAATATTTGGAATGCCCATCTAAATTAGTAGGCTTCAATTAGGGCCCAAAAAATTAGGTAAGCTTCAATTTTCTATTTTTTGAAACCCCACTAAAAGTTTTTTTTTTTTATACTAACCCCACTTAAAGTTATTTTACTCAATTACTTGCATATCATGATGTGGCCCAGCCAGTAAAATCCCATCGGGCTTTGTATTAAACAAAATATATCCTTTTGTATCCTTTTTTCCCTTACATTCTTGAATTTGAATTTTATAGCAACGAAGTTCAGATATAATGAAAAAAACTAGCTCTTTATAATATGATAAATTTAAATTTAATTTTTTATTAAAAAAATATTTATATTTAGTACCTTATAATACCTCAAACATAATTCTTTATAATAAGAGGATACATACCTTTAGCAAAAAAAAAAAAAAAAAAAAGAATTACAATTTTATCAGGAAAGAAACGTTACTCGTGAATTAGATAAAGCCTGCCACGGAAAACTTTCATTCCACTTGAAAAACTAGTATTCTTTCCTTTTTGAAAAACATTGAACCATTCAAGAAAGTGCTACTCTGTGCAATGTAGGATCAGAGGAATGCCTATTTTACTAATAAAACGATGATATCTTTGTGACACCAGTTCCCATTTTTATGTAATAAAATAAATTGAATCTGTCATTGAAAACATACTCATGCATCTGAATTATTCCAATTCACTAAATCCTAAAGATGACCAAAAAGTTAAGAATTAATTGATCAGATGAAGCAAATTTTCAAATCGGTCAGCTAATTCTTTTTGAGTGTCGGATTGATGCAAAACGTTTTTTCCTCACTTACCCGGACTATTACTTTTTTTTCCTTCCTGTATTAACGTTTAAGGGTTTAACTTTGACAAGATAAGAATAAACAAGAAAAGGCACGATTATTGAATCCAAAAAAAAATAAAAGTGTGATTCGCATATAAAAGCACGATTATTGATGAAATTTAATTCAGAAAATGACACAAGATTCGCATATAAATTCTACAAAATTACCACATCCAAGTTTATATATTATTCCTATCTTTAATATAAGACCTAATTAAAAAATTAATTTTAGTTCTAAATATAAGATATATTTTTTATATTTATCATTTTTTTTAAAATTATCTCTATTGATACCCTCTCAACAATAATCAAGTAAAAAAGAAATATGGGGAGTTAATTTAAAAAATATTATTAGGACGTTTTAAAAAAATATATTATATTAACTAATTTAAATAATATCATTGATTGAGTCGGCAAGAATACTCACCACTATATTACAACGACAATTTAGGGTTGATAGGAATATCTTTATTCTATAAACACATCAAATATAGAATACTCAACTTTACACGATTCAATTAAAATTCTAAAAAAAATAGTGATCCTAAAAGATAATTAATTACTACAATTTAAAGAATCCTTTAACTTGAAAATGTTAAGATTTCTTGTTTAAAGATAACGTTTATTTTGGCCAGCTTATTAATTCTTTGATATGATCACATAATCGCACCCCAAATCTTTTACCATTCCCATATTTGAAGGGGTTGATGACGTCAAGCATTCCATAAATTTGTTGCATATTTGATTCATTAATTAAATCAAAAACTAAAAAATGATATTGAAATTGTAAGCTAAGTCCCTGCTTGGTTTTAAGAAAATAAAGTGCTTTTAAACCAAACTATACCACACAATGATTTGAGTTTAAAGCACCCAAATACCTATTTTAGTGATAGAAGTATTTTTAGCCAACACTATAGTTTAGATCATTTAAAACTATAGTTTTAGATAAATAAGAGCTACTATCTTTTCAAGTAATTTTTAAATATTAAGTATGAAAAATAACTATTTTAATTGAATTTTTGCCATATTTTTATCATTCCTATCTCTTTCTGTAATCATCATTTTATCTCATGTATTTTTAGTAGTTTATTTATTAAAAAAGTCATTATGATAACAACAATTCAAATACTTATTTCTTTAAAATCTATTCTCTAAAACTATTTTAAAATTAATTTTTTTTCAAAATTTATTATCCAGAAGTTAAATCAACACACCCTTAGACGAAGAAACACATTGGAGGTCATTCTTGATGGTCAAAGCATTCACAATTCTGAGTCCTTAATTAGAGAACTTAGGTAGTAATGGCGACCCCTGTCTCCAACTAGTCAAGTGAATGATTATTATTATTATTATGTCTTTTTCCTGTCAAATGTAGATGAATTAACTATTCAATCTTATAGAATACTGATTAATAGTGGAATTAATTATGATTAATTCTAGCTTATTGCTTAATTTTTGAATTCAGTTGAATTCACACTTAATTAAATTAAACATATATACTTGCTTTGAACTTAATCATTATAATTAAATTCAAAAAAGGATAGCGAGCCCGTGATGAGCAACGACGACGACAGAGCCACCAACCCATTGTGATATGTCCTTGACAAATCATAAACTTCACCAGTCACCACTACTTGCTGCTTCACAAAAACTCGCATATACACACAATATTTATATATATATATAAAAACCTTTTTCTGTTTTATGTACTTTGTTTTATTATGCTTTTTTTTTAATTGTTTGCTTCTGCTCAAGCATGGACCTTTGTTCTCCTCACATTGACATACCCACATCGGTATGTCTCTCTTATATATAGATATATATACACTTTTGATTGTAACACTAAAGCCAGACAAATCCGAAATATTTAGTACTTATAATCAAACAATTAATGTCTTATGCCATTAGTTCAGCTGATAAACGCATAACGTTTAACCAACACAACCAACATGTCTCATGTGCCTTGCAAAGTCAAACAATTTCTTGGCCTGAGATTTCCAGTGTTAAAACATTATCGACTTTCCTCAAACTTCATATTACATACGCACAAATGCACATACAAATAATTCCTTGACATTTAATAATTCTTAAGAATAAAATCTCAATTTGAGATTATGAGCAAAAACCCATTGCCATTACTTGTTGAGTCTTATATGCCACTATTTTAAGCGTTGCCACGTTGGAAAAATTACTAATTTATTGCACCCATCTAAAATTTATAATTTTCCCCTAAAGTATTCCTATTAATTACACAGGAGTTTCCATCTAAGGATAATTATAGTGAAAGATATCATTTTAAGAAAATAAAACCATATTTGTTACAAATAACTAATATAATTAACTTTCTTAATTTGCCTAAATTAGTTATCTAACTCTTATATTAAAAAGTAGAGGTTATATTAAGAAGTAGGGAGGTAGTATCACCTAAGTTAATTGATTCACTAACTCAAAATCAATTTATATTAACAAAATTTAAAAATTGAAGATTATGAAATATTAGAATTCAGAGGAATTATGCCATTATAATCTTCTCTTTGATGTCCATCATGACTTAAATTTATTTTGACTATTTTGATCTTCAAATATAGAGGACAGAGCCACTTTATTAATTTCCATCCCGGAGCGAGCATTATTGTTTTACCACACAGTTAAAGATTGCAGATAATAACATGCATGATGAATAATAGAGATTTATTAGAAGTGAATTAATTAGATATACTGGAGACACAAAGGGCCCAGAAAGAGCTGTAGATGATGATATTTATTTTTGCACACTAACTCTCTGAATGTTCAAAGTTTAAAAAAGGTGCTCTCTCTTATTGAAGACTTTGTCGTGGGAATCCTCCATGATCATTGAAAAGTTGTGAAGAAGAAAAAAGAAGAAGAAGAAGAAGAAAATTAATGGTGTTCCGAAAGAAAGAGCCAAAGGATGCTATATAACAGATGGAGCTTGCTTTTCAGTACCTTCTGTAAACTTTTGTTGGGACCATCCTGTGATGAGTGACACTGTCTAATCAGAAACCTCAAATGATTGTGGAATCCCTATAGAATTAATAACATGAAAACTTTTTTTCATGATAGGTTCAATATATAAATATATAGCAATAGAAATGTACCTAGCTATATATATAGCTACTCAGAAATTAGATTGATTTATCCCTACAGAAAAAGAAAAGGTAATTAAGCCAAGTCCAACATTTTTAGCAAAAGTAATCTCTACTATCTTACAAATCACACTGAATTAGTTATAAAGTACAAATAGGGCAAGAATTGTCTGAAATCCTCATGTTTTGTTATGGTCTGGTAATAACTCATAGACATTCTTATTATTCTTGCATATTTTATATCTCTTTTAAGCATTTTTGGAAAGAATTATTCATATTATATATGCTTATTTAGAAAAATATGCATGTTACTTAGTAAACTCAAAAAGAGAAATTCTTTAGATAAAATATAAATATTTTGATTAAGTTGAGTATCATAAGGATTTTTATTGATTTAGGAGTTTGGAGATAGGATAACACCTCAAGTAAAGAGCCACAAGACCCCTTGAAGTAAGGGAAAAGTAAAGAATTGAAGTTTGAAGCAAAAGAAACAAGTTAGAGCTCAAGATTAGAAGAAAATGGCATCATTGTACTCTTTGCCGTGGCCAACCATGAAGAACTGACTAATGATACTATTTATACTGTTTACTATGTTGAGCATGCATACTCGCCACAGCAAGAGCTTACAATTGCAACTACCCACCCTCTCTATACCTTTGGTCGAGGTGAGCAGAAGTTTTGCCGCGACAAAAAGTGTGTAAAAAGGATATAATACTCCTCTTCTCTGTACCTTTCATCGAGGCGAATTGAAGGTGCAGCTTCACTACGACGAACGTGTAAATGCTGAAACTTTGCATTTTAGGAGTTGAAGCGAAAAAATAGGCTTTTTAATTATGAAACTCGATCAAAGTCGCCATTCTACACTTCCAGATATCGAGAGAGAGAGAGAGAGAGAGAGAGAGAGAGAGAGTTTGGGTTTGGAAAGGAAGTTTTGAAAGTTTGGAGGCTTAGGATTGAAGCAAATAAGAGATTTAGAGCTACAATCTATAGTTTCTTTTATTCTCCTTTCATTATTTAGTTCTATAATGAATCTGATTATATTGTTTAGTTTGATTTATTTTAGAACTATGAGTAGCTTAATCTTTCATTTATAAGGTTATCTTGAATTTATTTATCGATTAAACCTTGTATTTATCTCATTTTATAAGTAATAATTAATTTATGTGTTGATTTAATATATTGTTAATGCCTATTGATACTTGATTACCATTGAGTTGATTTGTTAACTTGAGTTAGATTTGAGAAAGCTAGTTTAAGTGTTGAATTTATTTAAAATCATGTTTTACTTGAAATTCTTTTGAGAATGGATGTTACTTCAAACTTACATTGTCAAAAAAAAAAAATAGTTAGTTACAAACACATATTATCATGGCTTGTGATTGAAAGATAATTTTGTTAAGGTTCATGAATTAAAAAGGAGATATAGATGACCCTAGAAGCTTCTTTTATCTTGAAGTGAGAATTTTAATTTAGTTATAATTAAGTAGGTCTTTAATTTTTATACTAATTCACTCTTATAACATTATTTTCTCAAATATTTGACTTCTCAACTTAATTACAAATATAATTATAAGAATACACTATCTTTGGCCTTAATCTCTATGGGAACGATAATTTTTATATCACTTGCAACCCGTATGCTTGCGAAAGCTAAACGGCGGGCACCTGGATGTTAGTGAAAGCGAACATTTGAATTATTATCATACGAGTGTATTATTAATTGATTTATTTAAAGCGTTTAATTAAAAGAAAATCTGTAAAATGTTTTTGTTTAAAAATTTTATTGATCAAAAATATATAGGTTCAAATATTAGTACTCTGTATGTATAAATCTCATAGAGTTCAAGTACTTTATGTGTATGGAAATATATCAAATCTTTCTGACTTTTAAACAAAGACTTTTTACCTATTTTTTCTTTAATTAATTGGATTGAAATATACATATGATAGAGGGGGGGTTTGATTAAAAATTTCAAAGAAAGGCAATAACCTTTTATGCCAACTTTTAATCAAATCAAGAGATATAAATCAGAGTGAGATATGCATGATTCTTTTGGCCTTGCATGTTTTTCAAAAAAGAGAGAGTGGCTTCTTGTAAAGCTAAAAAGGGGTTTGAAGGCATCTCCAAATTAGAATTATTGAATGTGCCTTCGGTTTTGATTTAGATGTAACACCTCGCCCGCACATTACACAACCTTGACCCCACCCTCACCTACCATCATTACCTCTCTTAATCTCACACTTAATCCCTCACTTATCTCTTCTAATCTCTCTCTCTCTTTGACAGCTACATATACACTTAAAGAGAGAAGCTCTCTCCAAATCCGAAAGTACTATAACAAACCACTATTTATATCACTCTCTCTGTGTGTGTGCCTGCACATATATATATACATATTGTGAGTGTTAATTAGAGAAATTAATTGAAGGGGTAATTAATTATTGATTATTAATTAACGATGGCCGGCCAGTTGTTAGTGTGATGTTTGTCGGCGAATCCCTCTACCCAGTTTGGATTCCTCTTTGGTGAGCCGTAGTGGTTTAAATGGGTCATGTGGCCCACTGTGATGATTATAATTTTAAAAGATGACCTTTCACAATTAATTAATCAACTAAGTGGTTGATTCTTTTAGTTAATTAATAGTAAATATTCTCTCTCTCTCTCTCTCTCTCTTCTTCTTCTTGTCATTTTATTTATTCACTTGCATTCATTTATTTCTTTTATATAGGTTAAATATTTAAGATAACCTTTCTTAAAGTTTGCCCCCCTTAGATTTCTTGGTCATGACTGGGTCTTAAGTTTTGGTGTCCAGGTTATAATTAAGGGTCTCATATCCTAATCTGCGATGTTTATTACTATTGTTTTTGTATAATGTCTGGCACGTACCATATTCCTCTTGCGTGAGAATAAATATAGTGATAAAATTAATTAAGTGGAAAGATCCTTTTTCCTTTTATCAAGAAAACATTCTTGAAGTTTGGTTGAATGATCATATGATAATTTTCTTGTTTTAAAATTGGTATATTCTCATTTCTTGAAATTTGGTGTGTGTGTTGTAGAACATATTTATCTCTAATTTTACTGACAATATATATAAATTGGAGAACTAGATGTAACTTTTGAATCTAGACAAAAATTTAGAGGATGAGATTTATTTCCTATAAGAGCTAGTTAACTAATTTATGTATATTAAAAAAGCTAAATAAATTATTAATTATAATTAATATAAGAGTTAATTAACTAATTTAAGTAGATTAAAAAGTATATAATATAAATTCATTTTGAGAGATTAAATTTAGTCATAATTAATTAAATTATTTGACTTCTTTAATATACTTTAATTAGTCGATTATCTTTTATATTAAGGATCGGAAGGAGTAATATTTTTTACATGTAGTTCTTTTTCATACATATATACCTCATGTTGTTTTATTGTAGAATTATTCTTTACACTAATCATCACTAGTTAGCTGTATGAATAATTTTGTCCAAATTAACTAAAATCATCATAGAGTTTTGCCTGCTGAAGACAAAAGAAAAATGAACAAAGCCAATTGGATAATAATGAGATGGTTGGGTTGGCTAGAAGATGGGGACGTGCTCATAGATTATATATATAGGTTTATAGACCTTCTGGTGGAACTTTTGTCTGAAAAAAAGTTGATGGGAAAATACCACCTTCAATTAATCCTACCATCTCCAGAGGAAGATAAATATAAATATGTGAAATTAATTAATTAAAAAGATAATCAAACAAGAAAAAAGGAATTTAAATTACCAATTTAGTCGCTAGTTATATGATCAAATCTTTTAGTTGATGCTTAGTTAGAAAAGGTAATTCATTCAATGCGTTGGATCTAGTGAAGGAATGAGGACTGAATCTGACCGTACTTGGTCTTTTTTATTATATATATAAAGCTTTTATTACCTAAGTGATTTTCTTTTAATTAACTGAAAATTCTAAGGTAGAGAGACTAAACATTCTAAATTACGACTACATACATATAATATATGTGTGCGAAAATGGACATAAGTTTGATTTATATTTAAATAAATCCCTGTGAGATTATATCAGAGAATTTTGAGAGTCAAAGTGCAGTGATTAGGGGGTTGAATAATGGGAATCAAATTATTTTTTGAGAACTTATATATATTATTTAGTTATGTTCCTTTCTATTTTGGTTTTTTTATCTTAATATATATACTGTAATGTGATATATTTATATATATATTTTGATTCCGAAAGAGACATTATATTCGTTTCCCTTTATTAACGGGGTTGGTCCGAGTGGTAAGCGGCTCGGTATCGCTTAAGCGAGGTCTCAAGTTTGAGCCTTGGCAAATGCAGAAAATCCCCGTTGGGAGACTCACCTACTATAGCCAGGTACGCGACGCGGGTTAGATTCGGATGTAGTCGGGACAAAACTCCGGTAAACTAGGTGGGCAATAAAAAAATATATTCGTTTCCCTTTATTTCATGAGTCCGCAAATCTAGCTACAAGTCAACTTCTACTTTACCTTTTATTGTTATTTACCTGCAAAACATTTCATTACTTATCTATTTCTTTCTCCAAAGCCCCCTGCCCCCCACATTCCAAAAAAAACAAAAAACTGTTTCTCTGGTGTTAACTTTTTTTTCTCCCAATTTTGGCAACAATTCAAAAAGAGTCCTCAAATAATTTCATGTTAACATGCATGTTTGCGCGCGTGAATATTTTTGGGTAAATGAGTTTAATAGTTGTTGAATTGTGCATTTTTCTTGAATTTAATCTGAAATTATGTGCGATAACGAGACATGGGTTCTGGTGTTAATAATTTTGCATATATTCAATTATCAAATAATGGGGACAATTTTTTTTAAAAGAAGGTTGGCAAAGCTAATTAAGAGTAAAAAAAGTGAATAAATTTCAAATATAAAAAAGAGATACGTTTAGAGAACTAATTGTGAAAATAATCAGGTTTTGAACAAGACAAATTCAAAGGCATCATTAAGGTAATGTTGAATCCAGAAAACAATGATGCAAAATGAAATGAAAAGTAAAGGAATAATTAAGTTTTTTATTAATTTCTCGCAAAGTGATTATATCATCAGCAGTTAACGTGCACTAGAGATTGCTTGCCATATAGCTATTACATAACATAATGTCGTTAAGTTTTCCCTTTCACTGAAGGCAACTTTTCAATTTCAAAACCACATATTCGTATCTCTATTTGTTCTCTTCCTCTATGACTTCCTAACCTAATCGAATTTTCATAATGCTTCTTTCTTATCCATGTTTTTAACTTGTTGAGCCTACGTTTTCAAATCACCCAGACTTCATGCTTTCTTGATTAATTAGGTTTTGAAACCTGAATATTAAAGTTGACAATCTGTATCAAAGTAATTATTATGATAATAACATTGTAAAGTTTCTTACATCTTAAATATAATTCTTTAAGTTGGCACACGATGATGCACTATAATTAAATTAGGTTTATTTTATTTACATCTTAAATATAATTCTTTAAGTTGGCACACGATGATGCACTAATTAAATTAGGTTTATTTTATTTGGTCAATCTTGTATGTACATTTTTGGACTTCATCATTACTAGCTAGGGTACATTCAAATATTTAACTCGGTTTGGTTTGGTTTTATCTTATATGCTGGTTGGTTTTGTAGATTTGAGGATCTATTCATTTTTAGGACATGGCAGTTCAATTTTATTTTTGTTGATTTTTTTTTTCTTTTGTTAGGTAGTTGAATGAAAATGAAAACTTGAATGTGACCTAATTCCTATGTTTAATGTCTTCTCTAAAATGTTGACAGTCATCTTTGTTGCTGCTTGTTCTATCTCATAGGACAGTTGTTGGTTCTGTTTGGCAATGGGGAATCCAAAACGTGGATGAAGGGAATATGTATGATCAATTGGCGTTATTTGGTGTGTGGTTGATAGTGAGTTCTCCTTTTCCTTCTTCTCCATTGTCATCTGTTTGGCTGGTGTCTGTGAGTGTTTAAGGGCTCTCCAGCCAATAAAAGGGGTGGCTTCTTCAGGGTGATTTTCTTGAGCCTCGACCTTACAAGGGCATTGGTGCCGGTGATGACGACTCTCTTCCTGCAGAAGATGGTGGAATTTTTTCTAACGAACTTGACGGCAGTTGCCTCCTTGATCTTGCTGTTAGGATTAGCATTTATGTTTTTGGATTGTTGGCATTATTTTAGGCATTCTTCATCATGCTTCTCTTATATAAACAATAACAACAACATATGACTTACAAGCTATTTCCTTTCTTAGTCATTCATTACTCACACAATACTATATTTGTCTCTTAAATACTCTATCCATATAAAAAAGAGTGCGTCATAATTAATCTTAATCTTAAGTATTTAATTTCTAGTTGTGATGAGATTCATCGTTAAACAGCTGTACGTAACACTTATATATCAATGACCTACCACTTGTACTAATTTCATATTGTAGGTGTAAATATGAACTTAGAAATATATTATACATATATTCGTGAAAAAGAAAAGTCCACAAGTTGTTGTTTTTTTGGCCATAAAGAAAAGTCCACAAGTTAGTTGAGTTTGAGGATAGAAATTATGATCTTAAGGCTTCGACTTTGTTTTCATAAATACATATCATGATTGTACACATTATTTTCAATACAATAAGACATTTCAATTGAAAGGGAAACCACTTAAATCTATAACTTTATTTTCCCAATTGAATTTGAATTGATATATAACAATATCAGTGTCATTTCAAAACATACATTATCTCTTCCAATAAAAAAAATACACGTCTTTTTATAATTTAGTTTAATAACTAAAGGCTCTACATAATAATGAGCTTAATTAGTGTTCGGGATTTACCAATAGTACAATTTCTTATCATATGTTGCAGAAGGCACCAGTTCAAAACCTGGATTTTTAATTTAACCAAGAAATTGAACCCTGAAATTATTAGAATAATGAGTTAAATGTGTTGACATATCTTCGTTATATCTTTCATTTTTTTCTTTTTTCTTTAAAAAGAAAAAATTCGTTTACCATATGGATTGTAATTCCAGGAGAAAAGCTCTAGTAATTTACTCCATCTAATTACAGACTCATCATTTTAATATTTAAATAAAAAGAGTTGACAAAGTACATAGATTTTTTTAGAGAGAGAGAAAAGCTGTTAAAAGTTAAATAATTGACCCACTTGGCTTCAACAATGAGTCACATATATAAAACAATTTGGAAGAGATAAAGGAGGAAGCAAAGAAACACACAACAGACGAACCACACTTTCTCTTTTCTCTGCCTTTCTCAGTTCTCGAGAAATTAGAGCTACCATACTTTAATAATAATAACAATAATAAATAATCTATGAAAAGTATTAGAAGTTTTTTTTAAAAGTATCCGGACGTATGATCAATCTTATAATAAGAGTCATATACTCGGTCCTAAATATATGATTTAATTAAAAAATTAATTTTATTCATAAATATAATATATATTTATAACATTTATTAACTCTTTCTTAAATTATCCCTATTGATAATCTCTCAATAATACTCAAATAAGAGAACGAGAGAGAGTTAATAAAAATAATTATAGTATTTTAGAAAAAATATGTTATAATAATTAACTTAACTAATTTTTTTAATTTAATTAAATTAGTTAAATAGGTTATATATTTAAGACAGAAAGAGTATAATTTTTCATTTATACAATGAAATTATATATAATTATAGATACACTAACATATAATATAACTCCACCAAACATGGAGGAAATTAAAACCTAATATCGTAATTAATTTGCAGAAGACAAAGACGAAGGTGGCCCAGGACTTGAGATGAGGATAGGGTCGTTATCTAATTATTGGTGGAATATAAAATGTACGTGAAGATCGATTGGAACGAATGGTGCCTTGATTCATTTAATTACCAAAAAAAAAAAAATTAGTGCCTTAATTGGTATGATATAAAACGCATATATGTGTGGACGGTTGGTGGACTAATAATGACTTTGGAAATTAGCTAAAGAAAAATATTAAATTATTAATTTTGGAGCGTCAACTTTCTTGATATCTTCTCATTAACTTGTCTTTGGTTTTGCATTCTCATTATTCGTTGGAGAATTTTCAAGATCAGAGACATACATATCCCACTTCTCCTTTGTCGTTAACCAAACAGAGTCCTAACAAATATCATTCTTAACGCCACGCTTTGTCCCTATTGTAACAATATAATATAATTCTCTCTTCAATTTTTCCCCTTCAACTAAACATCACCAATTAACTAATAACAATATATTAAGGAATCTTTATATGTAAGGCCAAAACATTCAGACAACTTCGGAGGGTCTTTTGTTTTCGTATTATGGTTTGAGTCCTTTTTATGTTCCTCTAAATAATTTGAAGGGAGCATTATCTTAATTACATGCAAAAGGAAAAATTAACTCAAATTGGGTCAACTATTATATGTTGAAAAATTCTGAAAATTATAATAATTTTTTTAGGATAGAGAGTTGCTATCATATAATAATTACCAGCTACCCGATTTTTGAAAATTTGCAATCAAAATTATGTAACACTGTAACTTTTCAAAAAAGAAAAAGAAAAAATGAGATAGTAAGATTTTCGTAAAACCTTAACAAGAAAAGGATAGTAATTACTAGTATTAATTTTTGGGTGGTTATAATTTTTAAGATATAGTTACATGATCTGTCTGTAGTTAAACTTAAAATTTATAGCTGTTTTTTATAGTATAAGTCTCATCTAAAATTGAATTAAATTTAAAATTTAAACAGATCTAACAAAATTTTATACTAATAAACTAACTTTATATTGATATAACATAATTTAGTTAGCTAACTATGGTAGGTAAAAGAAAAAAGAAAGAAAGAAAAAGGGGAAACCTTGGAGCTCATAGCAAGGGACGAATAATTGTTGGTTATTTAAGGGTGTAAAGGGCATTAACGAACCTTCCGATGGCCACAGAAGAAAGAAATATGAGCGATTAAAGGAACAAGTTTTAGAAGCAGATAAGGTTTTGTACTTGTTAATTTTGGTGTTTGTTAATGAATTATGATCCTTCTGGACTGACATTTTAATAATTATTTAAATAATTAATGTGGTCCGCGCGTAACTCTCTAGCCAAAGTACAGAAAAGACACTCGTACGTATCCCAACAACTAACCTTATAATAATAATAATAATAATAGACCTTATGAAATTTTTTCTGAGTATGAAGCAATATTTTATTAGTACGTTTAATAGTTTCTTTAGGCATTTTCTTCATGGAATATTTGAAGTACGGTTTGTGGGCATTGAAAAAACTGGTAATTTTGTTATTTACCCGTTTTACCCTATAATTAGTGACGAAATCAATATGCAAAACATACGTAATCAACCCCTTTGAAAAATAATTATATATTGACTTTGTTTAAAGGCTTTTGTTGTTCGGTGTTCATATTTTTATAATTTAGCCGTCTTTCTTTCTCTCTTTCAAACTTCAAAGCACATTGCGCTCACGCATTTATAATTCAAAAGTCATAACTGCATGTCCACAAATTTACCACCAAAAAATTACATCTTATACCCAGATCTTATCTTCAAAATTGTAATTATTCTTAAATATTAATTAAAATCATTATTGTATTTTCTGAACATTTTATCACATTAAAAATTAATATCACTTTTCCTTATGCATTAAGAGGCTGCCACTAGCCAAGCCCTCTTATTTATATGTGAGCTTACATGCCACAATGCTATAAGGAAATTAGTTTAATATTACATTTTCAAATAATTAAAATACTTAAAACTATAACTGTTTTAAATTTTAATTATGTATTTTAATCTTGTACTATAATACATCTCATAAAAGTATAATTTTAATCTTTTTAGCTTAAAACTTTTTAAATTAATGTATTTCAACGTAAAATTTTCAATTAACTAGATATTAATTATCATTTAAAATATACTTATAAATTTTCTTTAAAAAATTAAAAATAAATACTTTAAAATTTTATATTAAGAATAGAGTATAATAACTAATATAAAAAAATTGATATAATGATATAAAATTTTGTTAGATTTTTTTTAGGTTTTAAATTTAAGTGTCAGAGAGAAGACTCTTGTCTTGAGAAGGACAACTACATACCTCAAGATTGAATTGAAGTAATCAAATATTTAAATATTTAATAATATAATATGAAAGAAAGAGGTCGGATGCCTGTTAAGGATAGGGTATAATAGGACAAGGTGAGCGATTGGGTTTGAACTTTCCTCAAAACAAACCGACAAACCACGTGACACAAGGCTAAAGAGAAGATAATTAGGAGCATGACCTTATTGATCCATCATCATAATCATCATAAACCTAGAAGATGATAAAGTTAGAGCCTTATAATTACAATTAGAAAAACCAAACCAAAAAAGATTACAGAGATCAGCTTGCAACAAGTCTTCTAGATAATTTATTTAAAAAAGTAAAAGTAAAAAGAGCTAGAGGAAAAAAAATTAAAATTACACAAAAGTAATGGTAGACATCGTGATTAAGCAAAGACCCATGGTTGACAATGCCATTCCATCCGGGGAAAAAAATCACCTTTTCTTATTTATCTCCCATATATAATAATAGTCTACTGATTCCCATTAAAGTATACTACCAACATGAATTATCACATTTATGGCCAGAAAAGAGAAAAAAAATATTAACTGTCTGTAAATCATCGTCATCATAATATTCCTCTGACTTGAGAAAACAAGAGCTAATAATAATAACAAGATTATTTCTATATTTAATTATCTGACATGTTATTACACTGACGTGTTGGACACATGTCACAGTGGCTCCGAGGACGACGACAACAACGATGATGCTGATCTGGCAAAGCTCCATAGGTCAATCTCGCTGCTATTGTAATCTTGTGCGGGAGGACTCACGTACGCTGCTGCTCTGTGCGTGGACGTTGACGTGGATGATGAGGACGATCGTAGGGTGGGCATTTGCAGATCCTGAACGACGTCGTTAGCACAGTAACCCATCATGGCGCTGCTCGTGGGGTCAGTACTGAAGCAAGCTAGCTGCCTTGAAGACTCGGTCTGGCCATTGAGCTGCGAAGCAACGAGACGATCCAGAGCCGCCCAGTTGGCGAGTCTTCCACCGTTAGATGTATCCATGTGACGATGAACCATCGTGAAGGACCCTTCCATCTCTGGAATCATAGGGTGGTGCCCACTGTTGGGGTCGATATTATTATTCTCTAAGCTTGTGGATTTTGGACTTTCTAAGCTTGGGAGCTTCAAGAACCTTTCATTGTAGTTGTTAGAGCTGTTATTACCGCCATTGTTGAAGCTTGATAGAGCGAATCTTCCATTGTTGCTGTAATTCGCTTCGTTCTCTTCCTTGCAGCTTCTTCCCATTTGCTGAAGTATCTGCTCTAAAGCTCCTTCGTCGTCGCAGCTGGACTCGAACATGTTGTGGCTTCTTCTGTTGCTTTCTCCGGTAATCATGGACGAAGCTAAGGGGCAGTCTGGGTTTTTCAGATGGTTCTTCTTCTTGAATATTCTGCACACCACCCATCCTTCTTCCTGGGTTCCATCTCCCATCACATTCGATACCTGAATTCATATGGCACCAAGAAAATCCCATAAGTACTTCTACCAATGCCGAAGATACTTTCAGAGTGTTCCCAGGAGAAGTTAAATTCAAATTGATAAGGTGATATTCTTCACTTTCATCACTACCCAACTTAATCAATCCAGCACCAATTTTTGTCAATAAGGATATGTGTACACTAAATTCACAGAGAAGTGAATATGAATGTGTTTGTGTGGGTCACATATATACTTACGATGTTGGTGTCGCCGGTGTTGTCGTCCAATCGATATTCGTGCATGATCCAATCAGATTTCTGGCCGTGAGGGGCTCGGCCTTTGTAGAAGACAAGAGTCTTCCTCATTCCGATCCTCTTTCCGTTGCTGTAAATCACCTTATCCCGGCCGGTGGCTTTCCAGAATCCGGCAGCCGTGGCTCGGTTGGTTCGCGTTCCAGTGGGGTACTTCTTGTCTTTGTGGCTGAAGAAGTACCAATCGTTTTGAGGCGTGGTTCCTATCTTACACTTCTCTGGCAAAACAAGCCCAAAAATCCACATCAACACTTGCGAAGAACATAAGGACATGAAAAGAGAAGCAAGAAGAAGAAGAAGAAGAAGAAGAAGAAGAAAGAGAAGAAAAAGGTTATGCGAACATTATTACCTTGAATATCCCATGGCTCGAGCTTGTTGAGATCGACGTCACGAATGACATCGAGGTCAATCTTCTCGTAGGAGACCTTCTTCCTCAGGTAATACTGCAGAAGCTCCTCTTCGGTGGGGTGGAATCTGAAGCCAGGAGGGACCTGAGATTGTCCATTCACAGAAATACTCATGTTTTCCGGCGGCAATCAGCTGGTGACGAGAAACCAGAAGAGAGAGAGTGTGTGAGGTTGGTTCCGTTAGGAAGTGGGTTTGAAGTGTTAGCTCATACTTCTCTGGAGGGAGAGAAGAAGGAGAAGAGGTAGATAACAAGAAAGGAAGAAGGAAGGAAAAGGGAAGATAATGAGGTGGTGTACTAGAATGGAGGGAGACTATATATGGGGCGTGGGACAGAAAGCATCAAAAGATCCCACGAGGAAATTTTTTTAAATTATTAAATACTATCCCGCTGAACAATTCCTTTGCATCAATAATTATTAAATAATATATACTATAATTCAATATGCTTTCTAGGGTCAATTGAATGTATCCAAAGGGACATATGTATAGTTAAAAATACTTCACGAAACACAGATGGGTATTCTAGGCTTTCTAGCTAAGACCCTTATTATTTACTATTAATATATAACTTCAAGGTCAAAATATATAGTCCGAGCATTCTTAAAAGATTATTTATATCCCATTTTACTTTGCACTTGATTGCCACTAAATTTTAATTTAATTAGTAATTAGTAAAAATATTTGTCATTAATTTTTTTGTGTTTCTTAATGTAAATTGAGAGTGCTGCAGCAGCCCAATTAAATACCTAATTAATTAGATATTCATATATTTATTTTTTTGGTCAAAATAAATGTAGACGCAAAGCATGTTTTGTTTGTTTTAAGACAATTAGAGTAAATTGTCATTAAAAGGAAACGTGTATGTATTAAGTAAATGAGCTATTAATTAAGAAAGAAAGGAAGAAAGAAAAGAGGATAGTAGAATGAAAGATAAGAGGAGAGAATCCAAGTACAAGTTTATGTATATGCAAAAAACGTTAATTAAAGGTTAATAGTAATGTTGTACGTCTAGCAGCATAAAAATTCTCATATAAATAAAAAATCACTGCTTCGATTCTGTCTTTGAGTAACTTTATATTGTTAGTGCCTGAATCCCTCTAATAAAAAAAATGGGTTCACAGAGGTCACAGCAATATAGGCTCAAAAGAGGCTTAAATATAAATTAGTGGTAAAATGAGGGAGCTGAGAATAATTATACTAGTAAGAAAAAGAAGAAAGTGAGGTTAGTTTAGAGGGAGGGGGAGAGAGAGAGGGAGAAGGCACCAACCAGAGAGGGGTGGGGCGCACGCCCACATCCAGAACTACGACCTGTGACCTTAAAATCTCAAAGGAAAAGCAAACCTCTTAAACAAACATGGACCATATTCTCTCTCCTCCAACCACCGCCAACTGCACTCCCCTTTCTCCCTTTCTCTTCCTTATACTCTCTTCTTCCTTCCTCCTCCTTCTTCTTTCACTTTTACCAACTTCCTACCTCTCTCATCCCTCCATAATATGAATGCCAAGAACATATATATATTTGTAGTACTGGTTCATCTGAGATTAATACACATGTTATTTGTGGTTTATATAAGTCCACAATATCGTCGTACTTTGTCCTCTGTCTCCCTAATCCACCCTGTTTTTGTTTTCTTCCCCTCTTTTCTCTCTTTTTGGTCTTTCTGCGTCCATTATTATTGACGCACATATCTTTTCTACATATATTACCGATTCTCTTCTCCTAACTCATGAATCCCCGTTAAGCTCAAAAGATGAGCTCGATGTAACTGTAAGATTGTTATAATATGACATAGAAGTCACGAGTTGAAACCCTTAACACAATTTTTTCTTCACTTGTAAAGTAAAACTATGTATATCTATCATGTCCCATACTCTATTTACAGTGAGTTGAGTATTCCACATAAAGTAATAATTTAAAAATTATCTACAATTTGAGTCGTATGCAGTCAAGTTTAATGGAGCATTCGGTGATTCGTTATCTCTCAAATCCATTTTAATAATGCTTTGTCTGGTGAAAAACATATGAAATCTATATAGAGATGGGATCGACTCTTTCATGGACTTCGACTACGATTACATGCATATAGTATCCAACTGTCATTTATATATATATATATATACACACACACATCATTATACTATATGTTATGTAGATAGACATCGATGACATATATATATATAGGACACAATTATACTGTGTGTCTAATTAGTCTATATCAAGCACCTCTTTTTGGAAATAAGAAAACTTGTTACAAAAGGCTTCACCTACTGATAGAGAAACGTATATCCAAAACTCAATATTCAAATTTTAAGTTTGTCTGATTCGTCTATATCAATCTGTCTTTGATTAATTATAAGAAATTATATACACACAAATAATAATAATAATAATAATGAGATGGAATACGTATAAACAAAGGCTTTGAACGATCATCATATGTGAAAAAGAAGGTGGTTGATGAAGAATTGATTCAGCATCAGTGAGATTGCTGTTCTTTTTGACCGAGTGATATCGGCAACAGCCCTGAGTTGTCCCCCTTTACATATATTCAACCACCAAGCTAGTTAGTGTCAGCCTTGACTATTTGCTTTTGTTTAAGTATATAATATCGCCATCCTAATACATAGCCCATTCATTCTTGTTTCAAACTCTTTTTACTACCTTCGTCCTCTTCCTAGCTTATAAATATAATAATAGTATATATCTTCCTCCTCATCTCATCTACACACAGATATATGGTACCCCTAGAGAGCTGACGATGGGCATCACACTACTCGGCCTCTTATCGGGTTAGAACCCTCCGTAGACAATATGCATATACTTATCTATTAGAAAGTTTATCTTTATCTTAAATATTAAATATATTTCTCATATTTATTAATTTTTTTAAATTATCTCTATTGATACTCCCTTGACAATAATAGAGTAAGAAATGAAAGGAGTAGATTAAGGAAGATGATAAAGATGTTTCGGTAAAAAGACAGGTTATTTTAACTAACATAACTAACTTTTTTAATATAATCAAATTAGTTAAACACCGGAGAAGTATAATTAGAAGTGAATTAATCATTCTTGATTAATTAATCTGTTTATTGTGCTTGTGACTGTGTAATGTGCATGTTTTCCCCCCAATTATATGAATGGTATAAAAATATGTTTATAAAAAAAAATTAGATGCAAACAATTTTGGGGAGAGTACATATATTTTATATTTTCAAGGAGAATCAGTACGTGATTAATCCTGGAAGGGACGGTAATTTTATTATAAAGTTAATAAATTAATAAATAAACACATATGTTGTGTGTGTAATAATTAAATATGATTGCGCAGGGCTGCTAGATATTGACTTAATAACTTATATATATTAATTAACAGAATGTTTAATTTAATAATGTTTTAGACATCTGATGACACGTGTTTGCCGACGAGAAATGGGGACTTACTAATAATAATGCATTCACAAAATGAGCTGCGAAGACTTATTTCCTTCTCCTTTCTTTTTCTTCAAATATTGATTGTGAAATAAGATAGCTAAATGCTGATTAATAAACATTCCTAAGAGAGTAGTATAATTAAATATTAAATATGCAGACAACAAAAGCCCATTTTCTAAGTACAATTATATGAATTATTATGCTGATCATTGTACTCTATATTCTTTATCGTAAAATATTAACAATATCCACATTCAATTATATATAGCACAGTATGATATCATTTTTTTCCTTTATCTTTTGAATTATTTTTACCAAATCGGAACAAAATACCAATTTAATATTTTAGTTTTGAATTGCAATATTTCGATCATCATTTGATTTTAACACAGTATGTACTCTACGTTTATTAAAAATATTAGTTGCGCTATCTATATTGATTTTGATTAATCTAAAATATAAAAATTGAAATAAAAACGAATACAGAAAAAATGTAAAGAAAAAAGATTAATATAATAGTAGTTAATATAGTGAAATTATTTTTATATTATTAGTAATTAATATTTTATATGATATCAAATTATACCAAGGAAAAGCGATTTGAATAAAAAAAAATTACTTAACAAATCAAAATTTACCATCAGTATTCCTAAACCAGGTAAATATATACATTGAACACCCAGAAATAATTTTCTAATGCATTTTTCCTGCAAAATTATCAGTCAAAGTTGATAATAGTAATAATTATAACTATAAATCAAATGATACGGACAAAAAGTAAAAATTAATTACTCGTTCTTTTTGTAAAGTGTACTGCTAACATTAGCAATAATAGAGCAGTGATTAAACTAGGCCCGAGAGGGCTCAGCATATTAAAAACGAAAGCAAGCAGTCATTCATTCATATGAATTATTATTGAAGTGGGTGAACGATGTCGATCACTCTAGTTGGTTGTTTTTCTTAAAGATAATTAAAGGCCTCTTTATATACCATTTGAATGTTTATCAATTAGTTAATAGGGTTTTAATTAATCATATATAATAATTAATTGTGAAACGATTGCTCAAATTAAATAGGCCAAGCTGCTACAAAAGTATATCACTTTCATTTCTAGTTGATGGGAAATCCTATATATATACACTGCACACACTCCATCCATTTAAATTTATAGGGTATTTTTTATGAAGTAACATATTTAAAAAAGTATAAGACATTTTTGGCATTTCAAAATGTAATTGATGAGTTTTTTTAAAAAAAAGATTATGTCTTTAAGGAGAGTATCAAAATTTTAGAACCAGCCACCAAATGAAACACCCATTAAAATAGGATAAATTTGAAAAGATTATGTATTTTTTAATAATATGAACTAATCTATTAAAAGTGTAAATTAGGTAAAAGTGCCTTATAATTTTAAAGAGAGGGAGTATATATTAACTTCCGATCCATTCAGAATTTTGTGGGCAGACAAAAAAGAGAAGCATCTTATTCTATATATTAAATTTTAGGTAATGAGCTGAGGAAATTATTTTATACAAATACAAGCAATTAGTATTTTTTTTTTAAAAAAGAATCTTTTAATGGATGTGGATATCTCTAATTAATTATATAGTCGAAGTGCGTTTAATTGTTGAAATGATTTCATACACTAATTAATATCCTAATAGTAGTATATCTTCCCACATGTTTGGACTAATACCAAATATTTTGATGTGAAATATTTAATTAATTGTATTTGACATTATTTATGGAATTGATCAACCTAACAAATTCGGAGAAAAAGGTTAATTATATTTGTTAGCTAGAAACTGTGGATGACACATTATAATTAAATGGAATGAAACCAAACTAAATAGTAGTAATTTAATCAAATTTCAACAGAATACTTTTGTATGATTATTTATAGAAGTTGGGTCATATCATCATATATATATATATATTATTCTTTCAATATAGTCATAATTAATTTTAAGGTGCAACGGAGAGTCATAGACCCCATCTTGAACAATCAATTAATCGCCCATTACATCTTAGAATTTTTAAAATATTCTTTACTATCCTATCCGTTAGTCATTGACAAGACACAAGTTCATATCTTGTTGCTAATATGAATATTTTAGAAATGAGTTGTTTACGCCAATAGCTTTGTAATATAGTTGGCATGGAAATTATTTTGTAAGTAACATATCGTGAGTTCGATCTCGCTTATAATTTTAGGTTTTTAGTGATTGTCTGTCTAAATTAAAAAAAGAAAGAAAGAAATGGGTTGTTTATAAATACATATATAAATTATTTTTTAGCATTGAGGCTTATCCCTAATCTTAATTAACATTAAAATAAATGATTTTTTAGCATTGAGGCTTATCCCTAATCTTAATTAACATTAACTCATCTAAACATACATATCATAGTCACACACACACACACACACGGCAATAATACAAATTAGGAGATACCTTAAACAATGATAGTGACGCATGATACGTAGTGTTGATAGTTGAAGCGATGAGAAAATACTAGGTAACGTCTCTCTCTCTCTATATATATGTATACATATTAATCATAATAATTATGAAAAATTAATTAGATGGAGATTATTAGAATATATAATTGTGGGTAACGTCATGAGGAATATAGAATAGCGAAAGAAAATGAAGAGAATTAGTTAAGAAACGCCCACAGGTCACAGCACTAATGATTCCCTTTTATTCTCCAAATTCATTGACTCTAATCATTCGTTTTTTTGCTGATTGACGATGGAGCAACCACTTTTAGTTACTAACCGGCACCACTGATCCCTCTTCCTTTCATTTTTGTTTATTTTCCCTATTACTTAATTAATTAATTACAATGCATCACTTTTACTTAAATTTATATTTTGGGCAGAGCTCTCTTAATTAACAATTACTATGCTACATATTCAATTTTTTTTTTTCAAATAAAAGGAGGGTTCACGATATGATCAGTATACATATATATATGTTTTAACACTAATTAGTCTGTTATAGTTAATTTTTAAGTTCATCAGTTAGGCAATCAAGTATATACCAATTAAGTTGCCAAAAGTTAGAAGGAAAAATAAAACTTGTGGTTTTAAATAGCTGGGTGTATGGGTTAAACTTACGTCATCATCAATAAATAATCATGATTACATTAGAGACAACATCTTAAAATGCCACACCATTATGGCCGCGGCATAAAAAAGAGACTTTTTTATAAATATGTGATTTATAAATATGATTAAAAAACTTTTTCTTTCTGGCTTATAATTGAATAGGACGAGAGAAGTATATATATTCTATCCCATCTCTTTTCTATAATTTAAGAGAGAGTAAAATTGAAAAATGGTACTCCTATATATACATATATTCTGTAGATGACTTATATTATCGACAAATGATTTCTTCTGGAAGGCGTCCAATTTAGGGTATATATTTCAATGCACCTAACTCTCTTCCATGTATTTTTAACTGGTAGAAGCTTCATTCACATGAAGCTATTAATTAAATTAACTTGTGGATTGCTATTATTGTGTTTAATGTTTGTTGGGAGGGGTGTGATGAGAGAGCTGCACAAGTGTTCTGAGGAGTGAGTGCAGAAGAAAAGAGAGGATGTGGTAGGTGAAGGGGGAACATAGGAAACGACAAAAACAGGGTAAACAACTAACTAATGTTAGGTTGTTAATTGTTATCCTCCTCCACTATGCTCTGTTTAAGGTACGTCATATATATACACGTGGCTCTTTCTAATGTCGTTCTTACTATGAATCATACAAATCTCTGCCGCCAATCCTAATTAATTGCTCTTTAGACTTCCATCTATTCATTCTTAATGTCACTATATATTAAAATGTCCGTTGTTATGGTAGTTAGTAATGGGACACATCCCCAAATGACAACGAGAGAGAGAGATTGTTAAACTTAATTCTAATTATATATATATATATGTAATTAATTATATAGAACCATCAATTACCAAACAAAACGGCAATTCCGTTAATCAGATTGAAAACTGCAAGATAAGAGAGAGGTGGGATATTGTTAATTAATTAGCCTGGTATTTTGCACGGATTAAGGAACAATATTATTTTACAAAGTTGGTGTGATCCGTTTTTATGGTTATAAGTTAGAACAGTCGTACAAGAGTTGACATGTCAACATTTGGGCACAAAGAGCTAAGTAAATTCGGTACTGAAAATTGAACAGACATGGTTACCCAATAAAAAAAACAATTAAAAATTGAACACACGCAACCTATTATATATATAGCTAGAATTTGGCTCCTTTTTTTTTTCCGGCATAAACTGAGAGTATCCCCAGCCACTTTGAATTTGATGAGCCTAATACTTGTTGGCTTGGGAGTGTTAAAGTTAAAGTATTTCCAACAAATATATTTTTTTAAATTTAAAGTAAAACCGCTTACTATGGGTTTTCACTATCCTTATTAGTTGTTTGACAAAATTCATAACAATTAGGTTATTTCAAAGGGATGTGCGATGAATAATTAATAGATTCAGATATTGTTATCTAAACAAAAACAATTCGATAAAAAAAAAGTGTGCTTTCTTAAGTTCAATCGATAAAATGCTATAACTGGGGTCATACAAAGAATTTAATTACCTCGAATACACTAGCATGCATGTTGATATATAATCCTGGAGCAATAATCAGGCCCCAACAACCCATGATTTTTCTTATATTCTAAAATTATTTAGTTTTCTCGTACGTTGTAAAATATTCTTAGCAGTTCACCATCTAATATACTGTTCACTTAAAATAATAACAAGTGCTTAGTGATAAGTTTGTCAATAAGTATAATCCTAATCAATACATATTAAGAAAACGTAATTAAGAAAACTAAAACAAAGAAATTAAACTAATCGACGAATCATACCACATGAACCATTGCGGAGACAATTTCTGATCAGCAATCCCCTAGCTGTAAACCTTCCCCCACAAAACATAATGAAACGACAAAGTTTCATGAGATTGTCAAATTAATAAATATTATATACTAAAAAGTTGGGCTCAATATATTTAATCACGCGACATTAAGTTAAAAAAGAAGATAGACTGAGCTTCAATTATTAAACCAAAGCTGGCATAGGACGCGACATCTAAATAGTTTTGAAGTAACCTGCAGGGTTGGACATGGTCATATGATTTATAAAGGTAATGGCCCCACTCATCATCTATAAGATAATATGTTTCATTTCTTATCACATGACCCCGCCAAACATATACGCTACAAATTAATTTTGATATATTTAATTTGTGAATACATAAACTATGCTGTCTCTTCAATTCATGCAAGGAAATATAGAAGAAAAAAAGAACTGAAAGTTGAAGATTTCATACAAGTTAAAATACGAAGAAAGATTTTGTTTTTCAAACAAGCAAGGACGTGGGCCAAAGTAAAACAAGAAAATTGACAATCAGGAACAGAAAAGGAGACATTTGCAATAAGATTGTATTGTTGAACTTGTGAAAAGTTGAATACATAAAGAGTGCCTAAAAAAAGAAGAAGAAACAAGTAACGATCTAGTGGCCTGCAAATTTTGACGATATTATATTGGTAAAGATAATATATTTAGTTACAATAATAACAATAAATTTTATCCTCGGAACCGATTACATGAATAGTAAAGTATCATATACTCTATTAATAACAAATTTTTTAGATAAACTGTTAATTGAGATATCCCACTAAATAATTTTATTAAGTATTATATTTGCTCAATAAAGATAATATATTCACAATGTTGAAAAATATGTTTATCTACAAGTTAACGCTACCTATTTATATGGCAATTGAATAAAGTTCTGGATCAAAGTTGCATAAACAAAGCAAAAGCCGACTAAATAGATCAGACACATGAATATGCATATATAAGTAATCTGATCATAAGCTTTTCTTGATTAGGGATTGCTCATCATAATCGGATCATAAAATTCTAAATAATTAAGGAGTTTATTTGCGTAAAGCATAATCATAGGCTTTTTCTTGGGCATCATAGAATTATGAAGTGTGTTTATCATCAATAGGTAGTGAAACATATTATTCTCTCTGTAGCGTTAGGGTTCACAATTTCAAAGGTTAAGGCCTCCATTGTCAGCGATATATGATATCCCACCAGCTGCTAGGTGAGGTTTTTTGCAATTTTCCTTTTGCCTTATTTGATCTTCGTGTTTGTTGAAGAAGGTGAGAACAAACCAATAAAAAAGGGCAAAATAAATACTTTACTATTTTGGCGTCTCTACCTGCTTCATATTGTCTTTATATATCAAGTTTCAAATATTTGATCCTAACCGCAACTGTCTTTTATAATCAAAATAGAATACTACTTGCACAAGGCAAATTGCACATGTATCATAACAATAGGAATAATCCATTTACCAGATATAGAGGGCGGTTCAGTGCACAAAACTTCTACCAAGTAGAGTATAGTGAGAGACATATATGTACACAATTTTATCCTCGCATAGACTGTTTTTATAATTTAAATTTAGAATCACATTGGCAGCCGAGCGTCAACTACAAGGAACAAGTCTACTCTGATCTCAGTTGCCTTAGGTTTGTTACTTCTTCTTGTTTGATTCATGAAAATAATTCCATTCGTTTGTTTGCCGGAAAAATTCTGACTGTTGAGGAGAAGAAGGTATATTTTTTAAGGAAAATCTGTATTGGTATTGTCATTTTCTATCTTCTGGCTATTTGTTATCTAATTGGCAATTGTGTGTTCCAATTTTGCAGGAAGAACCCCAAGAAGAGAGCGATGATGACATGGGATTCAGCTTGTTTGATTAGGTAGTCCTTTCAGTTTGGTCTGATCTTTTTCTTATTTTGTTACTTCAAGGTTATTTGAGCTCTACGGATTTTGTAGTTGCCCCTTTATGTTGCTTACAAGTATATGAGTTAGTTTTGAGATTGCAGTGCTAGTGATCTGAAATTGAGAATGCCACTTTCTATTCAATTTATAAAATTTAAGCAGGAAATATGCCCCCTCCCTCTTGTCTCGCTCTCTCTATACATATAATCTATACATACTCCTAAACCTTAAACCCTGAAAACCTATTCCCTTCTATGTTCAGCATATCAAACACGCATTCTCTTTTCCTTTCCCATTCTCTTTCAATAATGGATTTTTCCGCAATGGGTGAGTATTTTCCAATCCAGTAATTTGAGTGGAAGTTCTTCATTTTGTTTATTATATTTCCATGTAAAGACGCCTATTCTCGAGGCCTCAAAAAATAGGTGTGCGATTGCTTCCCGAAAAAGAAAAGGAAAACACATTTTCGCTATTCATCACCAGCTCAACAAATAAACTAGACTATAGCTCAGTCCTCCTGAGTGCGAGCAAGACCAACAAAAAATGATCCAGCCAAACAAGGAAAAATAATAACATGATAATAGTTAAAAATTAAATTTCTATTACTAATAAAATAATAATTTTATATCATATATATCAAATAATGATTATCCGTATCAAGTGTAAATTCCTCTTGGAAAGTATTTTGATCATAATCAGTTTAGCTACAATGGATTATTTAAGTTAAAGAGAGATGAGTAAATTTTCATGACTGAAATCATGCTCATATAATCAAGTCATGTTTCGAGTGCATTTTTTTGAAATGACCAAGTATTCGAAAAAATTGGTGATTGATCCATGCATTGGTAAGATATATGGGAAAATTTGATTATGTAGGGTTTTCTTCTTCGTGTTTTCTTATTTCTTCTACTTTTCTGCAGAAGTGCAGATTATTGGCAACTAAATTATGAATCTAAAACAATTTATACTAAAGAACCAATTTTTAACACCATACGCTCAACTCAGTCCCGTAATTGTAGACGCGGTCTTTGGAAGGAGTGGGCTATCTTTTTTTTTCTTCAAAGACACGGACTAACTCTGATGAACTTTTTGGACCCAGTTCACTTAAACTCTTGATGTATAAAAAAAAAAACTCGCATTACCTAATAATTTCTTTTATTGTTATTCCGTCATTCATGCAAAAAATGAGCCACAAATAAAAGTATGTGAGAAAGGCATAATATAAATATGGACTACTTGCACCCTAAAGTGAGATCATTCATGTAACACGACGAAGGAAGGACAAAGTAGACAATAGCATTGATTTATGTAATTGATTTTGAATTTGATTTATGGTTTTGTTAACATGTACCAATTAACACCGTTGTATCGTCATCATTTCATTTAGGGAACAACCATCGATAGTGTCATCCAATTCTATGTGCCTTTTTGCTTCTTCCTGAGGTTGATATGTCCATCATTTTTTCTGTGTAATAGTCTACTTTCAGAGAGATGCAAATATTGTCCACAAATTCTGCATATATCGTATGGCAATATAACAAAGATCAAAAGGCGCGCGCGAACACACACATACATAAATCAAAAGGCGCTCACACACACACACACACACACACACACACACACACACACACACACACATATAGAATAGATTCTTTTTCTCTTAGCTCTGATTCATGAGGTTGACGAGACCTCAAACTTTTGCTGTTGAGAGATTCGACCTATGTGATTTAATTTTGTTCCTAACTCAAAAGCTTCAATTATTTATTATTGAGGTAAAAGGACATGTTCGATTTAGTCTATCATCTTTACTTTTTTAAAAAAAGAAAGAAACATTTCTGAAACGCATTTGTGAAGCAATATAATTTATAAAACAGTAACTGAATTAGAAAAACATAAAAAGACAATCACGCCTCCTAAGGCATTTTTAAGGTTTTTATTGGTTCTTCAACTGAATGATATGTGTCACCCACCACAGCCAGGTGCGCGACGCGGGTCGGATCCGGATGTAGTCGGGGCAAAGCTCCGGTGAACCGGGTGGGCAACAAAAAAAAACTAAATGATATGTGTCGTATTATGATATTATGATTTGAGAACTACGTGTTTTCCTTTCTTTTTTTTAATCATGTAAGTCAAGTTTTAATTAAGGAATCTGATAGTAAAATATATAAGAATATATTTATGTGTGCGCTAGTGTGTAAAAGTTTTGGCGGCACTTCAAACACTAAATATGCACTTATTCTAGTAAAAATTTGAACATTAATTCGTCACGTTGTGAAAGATTAACTCCTTCCACTATACTAATCGCAATTGGTTGCACTTTTTTTTTATATAAGAATTTTTTAAAAAGGGGTTAGGCTTACCCACGATATAAGGGTAGGGCGAAGTCTCAATTCCTCCTAAGCGATACCAATGTCGGGTAGGGTTAGCCGTTTATTACTTTCAGGTGTAAACCTAGATACCCAAGAGTTAGGATGTCTCCTCAAGCGCTGTGACTGGAACCACAACAAAGTAGTATTTCCTAAAGATTGAACACGATCCAAATAATTGTATGTCTCACCCTTTTATCAGTTAAACTCACGGCCGGGATGAGGTCTTTTGTTGAGGTAATACTGCTTTAGACTGGGCTAATAAATTGACATAATGGGCCCTCTCCTAACCAATAAATATTTGGGCCTCCACGATATATTAGAAATATTTTGCCTTCAAATTGAATGATGGGTTTTTATCGGACATTCAAACCACAAGTTGTGAACAAGAATCCAACGAATCTGTAACAAAAAAAAAAATAGAATCCAACGAATCTTTAGTTAGGCCGCGAAAAACAGCCCATCCAGATAAAGTATTTACACAAATGACATATGGGTTTTACATAGCAACAAAACATCATTGTATCCATCAGTTCAGCTGATAAAAGAGTGAGATATATGACTATTTAAAGTATATTTAATTTTTGGATAGTATCACTTTATTTTGATTTCAGTCACGGCACTTAAAAAGGCATCCTAGTTCATAAGTACCTAAGTTTACAACTGAGAGTCATTGACAGTTCGCCTTATTTTTTGATCGTGGGTGAGCATAACCTATTTCCAAACAATTTTGTAACAAACAAAAACTTCTTTGTTTTCAATATAAAAAAACTATTATATGTGGGTTCAGCTGGTGAAGGGGTGAGAAAGATGACCATTTATAGCGTGTTCGATCCCTGGGGTAGTACCACTTTGTTGTAGTTCCAGTCGTGGCGCTTGGGAGGCATCTTAACTCTTAGGTGCCTAGATTTACACCTGAGGGTAATTGACGGCTCATCCTACCCAATATTGGTATCGGTTAGGAGGAATGAAAACTTCGCTCTACCTTTAGATCCTAGGTGAGGCTAACTACTTTCTAAAAAATTTTGTAACAAAAAAAAAGTATAAAAAAATCTTCTTTGTTTTTTTGCTAATGAGAGTTGGCACAGATAGTAAGAAACGAGTTTGTATCCTACAAGGATACAGATTCAATTTTCTCTGCCGTTGTGAGTGCTCCTTTGGTAGGCAATTACGTAAGTTCTTTGTAAGTGCTCTTTAAATCTTGACCTATGCCCTGACTTTAGTAGAGGATCTGAGTTTGTATAACTAATAAATTGTTCGTTGAGATGATAAGAGACTTATCTCTAGATGGAATAAAATATAATTTTGAATACAATAAAATATATTTGTTAAGAGAGGTGAAAATTTTTTATATTTTAAATTTTGAAAGGAATAGTCCAAGCCTATTTAGAATACCTTGTTTAAATAAAAAAAATTATTTGATGAGCTAAAGCTTATATACTAAATTAGTAAATTAACAACTAAGGACCAAAAACAATTGATGTCCCTTGCCAGGTTCATTGGATCAAGTTATTACTTGTGTTTCTGTGTCTCCAACTATTAGTCGTGCTCTATAAAGTTCCAATCGCCTGTGTTTTGAACTTATTATCACCCTGGATAAACTTGTTGCAGCCGGTGCCAATAATTAAACAAGAGATGAAAAAATATGTTTTGTTATAAATTTAATCAACTTGACCATTTTCAACAAATATGATCGCTCTCAGATAAATACTGATCGTTATATTTGAGACAAGACAGAGTACCATCGGAGTGGGGTAATAGTTCAATACTTTAGACATGAAGTGGCCTTTATTTGGAAAATTAATCGTTTTGTCCTCAGGTTTCTAAGCACCTCACCCCTCAGAACATCACAGCGTCACTGGCACCGATAACTCACCGTGAGGGCGACGGCGATGTCAAGTCTCCAACTTCATCGTTTCCTTCATCTCTCTAGCAAACCCATCTTTAGATCTGACCATCGTCCTCAGCACTCACCTGACGGCGATCTCCAGCAATCAGTGATGATGCTGGCGACCTCCAGCGACCAATCGTTCTCCTTCACCCTCGGCCTTGAAGTGCGTCATGCCGTTCTGGATCTGGGTTCATTATTGCAGCGACAAATCTGATGCTTCACTCGTCGTCTCCATGATTTTTTGACGAGAACGGCGGCGATGACGACTCCTTTAGCGTCAGCGACGGCAACCTCATTTGAGATCTTCTCCGGCGGCGTGTTGCAGCTCTGATGCTTTGGGTTTTATTGTTCCATGGTTTGGTTTCTTGTTCACCATTCCATTCTATGGAGTCAATGATTTATTTTTATTTTTTTCGTTTCTGGGTTCATGTTTCTCTTTTTCTGGTTGTGAGCAATGAGCTGATCATATTTCCCTTCTTCTCGACAGAAATGCTCAGGCGGACGGTGGGC
The DNA here is from genome assembly GCA_037074615.1 of Leucaena leucocephala. Classification (NCBI taxonomy): domain Eukaryota; kingdom Viridiplantae; phylum Streptophyta; class Magnoliopsida; order Fabales; family Fabaceae; genus Leucaena; species Leucaena leucocephala. The sequence goes on from CM073552.1 coordinate 1,169,806, forward strand.
AATGTTGGGAGGAGTTTTTGTAGGGGTCGATTTTGGGGGGTCCGAGCTTTTATATTTTGGAGGGTATTTTAATATTTACATAATTTAAATATACACTTTGATTTAGGGTGTCTAAAATTGTCTTGTCCTGTGTATCTCGACTCGGTCTCAATAATTTCATGACAGATCCGTCCCGTCTCAAAAAGAACCAGGATAGGATAAAGGAAAGAGTCGAGACGGGACGGGCCTCGGCCCGTCCCTCGGGTCTCTCGTCCCGTTCCGAACTATTTTTTTTTTTAAAAAAATATTACATTATTCTATCTTTCCCACCCTTATATAGATATTTTTATTCTTATACAGATATTTTTATATTGATATTTTTATTTTTTCTTACTATTATTTTTTTTATTTATATGGGTAAGTTATTATTTTATATTAGGGAGAAATATTGCTATTTAGAAGAAGTTACTGTGATATTTTATATATAATAATTTATTGAGATAATTTTATTATAATATTTTTTTAAAAAAATTAGGATCGAGAATTCTCGTCCCGTTCTAGTCCCGTCGAGACCGAGACAAATTTAGGACAGGACGAGACACGAGACATATTTTGTGTCCCGTGTACTATATCGGGATGGGACACAGGATAAGATTATCCCGATCCTGACTCGTCCCGTGAACATTCCTATTTTAAGTAAAAATTATATCTCTTTTACATTCCAAACACTAATTTTAAACTTTATTTTTATATCTACCTCTATTTTTATTAAAATCAATTTTAATATACTAAACATACCCTTAATCTCTATATTGTAAAAAATAAAAAATTAAAATACATCAAATTATTCTTACATCAATTACAGATCACTTGATTCACTTCTATAATTTTAAACATTTAAATTAAATTTTTTAACATTTTATATTTTAATTACTAAAATTTTGTTGTTACTATTAAATTTAATAATTTTTATTATATCATAAATTTTATATTTTTTTATTATATATCATTTCAAAATAAATTTTGATATATAATTTTAATTTTTTTAAATATTTAAAATAAAATACTTATAAAATATAAAATATTTAAATAATACTTTATATCTAATATATAATATAAAATATTTTTAAATACTTAAAAATATAAAATATTTTTAATTATATTTAAATAAGAAAATATAAACTATTTAATATTATATATAAATTGTTAAAGGATTATTTTTTATATGATATAGTATATAATAAAAATATAAAATTATTATATAATAAAAATTATAAATTTTCATATTAAAGATAATTAAAATATAAAATATTAAGTCATTAATTTAAAATTTTAAATATTATATACAACTAATTTAAAATTTAATTTTTTTATATATTTAAACTAAAATAAAATTATATATCTCATAAAATTTAAATATTAATATTTAAAATAATTAAAATTATATATATTAAATTATATTAAATTAAAATTAAAATTTAAAATTTTGATTGAGTCACAATTATTGCAAACAAAAGTTAATTTTCACTATATTAAAATGTTAATTTGATGGTTTCCCAAAAAAGATTATTAGAAAAGTCATAGAGGATTGTGCCTGGAACTATTGGGTCAGAGATGACCACCCAATGCACTGTACTTTTCACCGCCAATAGAATTACTGCCGAAAAGACCCAAGAGCAGGGGACGTTGAAAGCAAACAGACACACACTCACACACACCCCACAAGTTAAAAGACATTAATTTTTTTTTATCACAAAAATTAAAAAAAAAAATAAATTCACCTATAACATAAGACGAATTTTTTTTATACTGATATCGAATAAGGTAAATTATCTATTATTTTTAGATATAAATTTAGATACCTAAAAATTAGCATATATTTTTAAACACTGTGACTAAAATTATAATAAAATAATACTCTCTAAAAATCCAACACGTTCTAAATAGTTATATATCTTATATTTTTATCAGTTGAACTCTGGGTTAAATGGGTTAAAGACATTAATTAATTTCCTGCAAACACACACCAAGCAAACCCATTTCAACGCTGCAGAAAGAAGAAAGAAAGAAAGAAAGAAAAAAAGTTTCCAGCCCAGAAGACAGCGAAACAATATGCATTCTTTCACCATGAACATTGAACAAGAAGAAGACCCACCTCCCACAAACATATATTACTATTATTATTATTTATTGTTATTTTTTGTGTCTACAGCACAACAAAGGTTGGTCTTTGGGTGTTGGACATTTCATTGGACACCCAATTCGTGGGTCCCACTAGCAGCTTTTTTTATCGTAGCCATCTTCTTCTACTTCTCCCCTTTCTCTTTTTCACTCCCCCCCAACCTTTTTTCCCGGCCACCCTGAATAGTAATGATTTTATTTCTCGTTAGAGGGTATCGTAGTTGAGGAATCTGAGGAGGGGTGGTTGTAGAATCGTTGATGATGTGAAAAAAGTTCTCATTTTTAGCCTCAACAACAAATATCCCATCCCTTAAGAAACCAACAGAATCACGCGTCTGCACGAGCGGTTTTTATCCCCACTGCTCTCATCTTTAATTATCAAACAAACACCCCCCTTTTTCCAGCTTTTGCATTTATATATATATCCACCTTAATCCCCTCTGCATTTTCTGGGTTCTTAAGTTTGTTGGATTCATTGTTGTTCTCGTTGTTCTTCTCCTCTGTGCTTGTCTCTCCCTGTTCGAGGTTTCTGTCTGAGGTGTAATGTTGATAATGTCGCAACAGAGGCAATTCCAGATGGCGGGAGGGCAATACAACGACACAACACTGACAAAAATCTTCGTGGGAGGGCTTGCTTGGGAGACTCAAAGGGACACAATGAGCAGATATTTTGAGCAGTTTGGAGAGATCCTTGAAGCTGTTGTTATCACAGACAAGAACACAGGAAGATCCAAGGGTTATGGCTTTGTAAGCCCGCCATATATATTGTTTTTGTTTCCCACTTTCCTTTGATTTTGCAATGTTGAACATAATAACAAGCCTTGTTTAAATTCTCTTTTGCTCATTTCTTAATTAAAAGGTCACATTTAAGGATCCAGAAGCAGCCTTGCGAGCGTGCCAGAACCCTTCTCCAGTTATTGATGGAAGAAGAGCAAACTGCAATCTTGCTTCTTTTGGTGCAAACAAGAATCGGTCTCCAACTCCTCAACTTGGTCTCAATTCATCCCTTTATTTTCTTCCTCATGCTTCTTAGGCTTAAATATCTTCCGTGTTCCTTTAGTTTCAGAGAAAATTTTCAATCTGATAAGCAACCAGTAATAACAACAGTTATGAACATCTTGAATAGCCGTCAACTCAGCGAATTTAAACCAATGTCTGATACTTAGTGTTTTCTGAATCCATTGTTAAAGGTACGGGAAGGTTCAGAGAAGCAGCTGGAATGGTGGGCCTGCCAGCCGCATATCATGGCTCTTCCTCCTCAATTTTCCGTCAACCCACAGGACAATACACATTTCCATATTCACCTTACGGGTAAAAATACCATATATAGATCATAGACTTGGTCTTTGCATGTCGTTTTCTAGTCTCATATTTTCTCTCTGTTACTTGTTTTCCCTTATTTCCATTCTTTGGCTCCAGTTACAGATTCTCTGGATATTCACAAGACTCCGTATATCCCTTGGTATGTACTCATGTAAAAATGGGTTGAAGTTCTTTCCATTTTGCTGCAACTTTCATTGACATAACATTTTTTTGTGCAGAACTATTACAATGTGTATGGAGGTCAACAATTTTCACCATATTATTCAACCAGTTACATTTACCCATTCTGTACTCCTCAATATGCACGGAGTGGCCATCAGGCTCATGGTTTTGGAGTTCATCAGTATCATCCTCAAATGGTAAACTTCCCAGTTCTTCATCAACAGCACTATGGCACTGTCTCTCCTCCACTTCTGCCATTTCCTTCTTCAATGCCAATGCCAACTACTAGCGAAGGTGATGACGACTTGTCTAATCCAAAACAGTTAACATGTTTATTCATAATTTAGATTATATATATATATATATATATATATATAAACATGAGTATTGATTGAAGGGTAAAACGTGAATGTAACAGTGGCAGCAGAGGAGCAGACAGCATCAGTAGGGCCAGGTGCTTCACAAGTCTCTGCAGTAAAAGCTTCAGAACAAAACTCTTCAAACTTAAAAAACTCTCTAGAGGGATAAAGAAGCAGCATTCTGCTTCAAGGTTAACCACATTGAAATCTGGTGAAGAAAAAGGGTCAAGAAGAAAGAAGAAGGGAAGGAAGATAAAAGCAAGTCTTTTGAAGTTGCATTGATTCAAAGCTCAATGGCAAAACAAAAAGGGTTTAGAAGAATAGTCTATTTTATTAACTTGTTAGAAGTAGTAGAGAGGATCATATGAAGGGGTAGAATCTAAAAATAGGAGCTTTGAATTCTACCTTATTACACAGTGAGAGACCAAGTTTACTGATTAAACTGTTATTATGTCTTGGATGGAGGGAGCATCCAATGACAAAGAATCATATAATGGGTTCAAAAAGATTGGTGTTGTAATCTTTGAAGAACCCTTTAATTGGTTGGTCAACTAAGAGACAAAGCCCAAAGGAAAAAACAAGGGTGAGCTTGGATAGCTCAGTTTGCTAACATATAATATCCTTTTTCAGTTTTGTTGTTGGGCTAATTAATATTCATGAATGACGATACGTATGTTCTCTAAGGCTGGATTAGATGGCATAGAAGGTTTTTATGTCACTTTTTATTCCTTTCTTTTCTCATAGATAATTATGCTGCTTTCTTGTTTCATTATGTTGCCTTTCCCATCAGCAATGACATCTCTAGTTCATGTGTAAAATGGAAATTGGAATTCAGATTTTTTTTAAAGAAAGAAAAGGAAACAAGAATTGGAATCCGAGGGGGCATCTCACTTTGAAAGTCAATGGATGTTGCCTTGTTGGTACCCTTTCTAGGGCTTTTTCAGAGTACTTTTCATATTTTTATACACGCTTGTCAAGTTCCCAAATTATTTTTATGGCTATATGATGTGGAGAGGAATCCATAAGCATTATTAGCTTTATATAGAATATAGGGAAATTACGATGAGGGATTCCTCAGTTAAATATAAAATTTAATTAAAAAATTAAATTTAATTTTAAATATAAGATTTATTTTCTAAATTTATTAATTGTTTCTCAAATTATATTTATTGATAATCTCTCAACAATGATCAAATAAGAGATGATGTAGAGAGTTAAAGAAAATAATTATAGTGCTTTAGGAAAAATATACTATAATAACTAATTTTATTCATCTAATCAAATTTATTAAATATGTTATATAATTAGGATCGAAGGAGTATCAAATAAAAAATTTAATTATACAAAAATACCAACAACAATTAATAAGCTAATAATAACAAGTTTTAGTATAATAATTATTACCAAATTTATATTTAAGACCTTTTATTTTTTTTTTGATAAAATCTTTTTCTTAATACTTTATAGTAATTTTTAATAGGCATGAAGCATATTTTTTTAGAAAAAAAAATTGAGGTGTATATTGTGAATCTAGTATTTAAATCGTTTAATATGATACAGTTGGACCCTTAGTTTATATCAATTGCGTATATAACTTCTCTTTTTAAAAGCATGTATTTATATTTTTATAAGAAAAATTCCGCTTAACCTTCCAAACTTAACAAGCATGACACCAGGTAGTTTTAAAAAGGACAATATTTACCTCTCCAGTTACTTGCATCCGGTCCATCCAGTTCTTCAGTCAAAAACTTCCCCCTAGATTCATTAACCACAACAGCGTTATTCCCTTCCCTGTAACCGTTCACGAGCCGCTTCTGAACTCCAACCCCTGTTTGCCGTGCCGCTAAGTTCACAAGCGGTGATGGTGGAGAGACGACGGCGGCAAGCGAGGATGGCAGTGACCTGGTCTAGTCGTACATGATTGGCGAAGAGGATGGACGATCGTCAAGAGAGGAGAGGATGCAAGATCTGGTTATGGTGGTATCCCATTCAGTAACTGACGGTGGCCCCCGCGTTCCCTTCTGACTTTCTCACTAGCCTATTTCACAACACTTGCAACTTGAGCAACAACCGATGATGATCCATCCATACCATCATAACCAGCCAAGCTAGGGTAAGGATTCCATTGAACTTGTTTTACTAAATGACGACATGCCTCAAGTACCACTGGCTTCCGAATTTTGAGAAATCGTATAATTTTTAAAAGCATTAGCTTGATTATTACTTGAAGCATGATGTCGAGAACCCTGATGCTGCATGTTAACAAAATCAAGTAGAGAAGAATATATTCATATTGTATTAACTATTGAGCAACATGCTTATTACAATTATGGTAACCCTCTTGGGTTCACACACTAATCTACCCTCACTTGAGGGAGATAAACCAACCCCACTTGGGGACTTTGAGGAGAGACCCAAGTTACCCTCTCCTTCACTATGGTGAAAATTACATAATCTCACACTCAAACCTATATACTAGAGCCCTTTATATAGAGTTTAAGGGTACTCTAGACACTAGTGATTAACACTAATCACCTAACTAATTTAACCTTCTAACACCCCCGCTCAAGTTGACACCTCTTAATTTTAGGTGTTCAACTTGCCAACACAACACACAAGGGAGTAAGGTGAATTAAACCAAACCACTCTCATTTTACAAAATACAATATGAAAATTTCTTCAAAACTCTCTTTAGTTAATACTTAAGCAGCAACTGCAACTTTCTTAATAACAATGGTCTCTGAATTTCTCATTCCATCCGGAAAGCTCCTCTTGTTGCCAACTGGAAAGCTAGGACACTTGAATCTACATCATAAGATCCATTTACAAGTAACGCACGTACATCAACTACAGGAAATCCAGAGTATACCATTGCTCATACACTCCTCCAATCCTTTCATCACTCCCGGAATGTATTCTTTCGGTACAGCACCTCCTTTGATCTCACTCTTGAACTCATACCCGCTTCCTGCCTCCATGGGTTCAAAATGAATAGTGATATCAGCAAATTGACCTTGTCCTCCTGACTGTTTCTTGTGCACATAGTTCACTTCTGAGACTTTGGAAATGCTTCAATACTTGCCAGAGAACAACTTAACAACCAGGGCTGAAAACGGTGGACGGCGTACAACTGCGAGCTGGACCAAGTGCGGAATGCAACGACGACGAAGAAAAAGGGTTCCGCTCTTTTTATTTCTTTTACATCTTTACTCCTCAAAGGATTCAACCCTTTTTGAGCAGTTTGTGCCTTGTTGACAGCATTGAACAACTTAACCACTCCTTTTGTAGCAACACTTGTTAGAAACTTTTCATGTGAATCCAAATAATTAGCAGGTTTGACGTGCCCCTTCTCGGCCAACATCTTCTTTTCTTTCCTTGCCTCTACCTTGATGTGGTGTTCAGCCCCCTCTTCTGCAAGCTTGTCAGCAATAAGTTTCTTGTGCCCTGATAATACTGGACCCAATGAGTCTTCAGAAACACTCTTCTTCATAATACTCCTGAAGGCCATTCTGAATGCTCTACAACCTTCAGTAAATTTTGTAATTCCTGGCTGAATATCACCATCTTCTACTTCATCCTCAGAAATGTCATTATTCATATAACTCGCAGTTAAGTTCCAAGCATCTTGGCCTCCTGCTTCCTCCTCATCAGAGGATCCATCACTTTCTTTATCTTCCTCTTCAATTACTTTATTGGTAATTCCTGGCTGAATATCACTGACACCATCGTCGTCATCATCGTCGGAATTATAATCCCGTGCTCGCTTGCGGATCAATTTCTTCATTTTCTTGTCCATTTTAACTTTCTTCTGCACCTGGGGTACTGGCATCAATTTTGGCCTTTTATTTGACTTCTTAAGACCATGCCTTTTAAGTAACTGCCTCTTTTTCAGGCCTGTTCCAGATTCTAGCAGTTGGGTTTCTTCAGCCATGGAACAGGGTTGACAACCACGCAGGGAATAGCTCACCGGATTTATTGAGTAGACAAAGCCGTAGGGTTTGAAAGAAAGAATGTTCAAGAAGAAAGAATACCATGTTGGTCCAGTAGGCCAAGATCGCTGAACGAAAGAATATGATTTTATTGACTGAATAATTCTGCTTCAAGGTTTCTGTTGGTGGGACCTGTCTTCTGCGCTTGCTCCGATCTAGAACCCTATGGGTGCTCTTCAGATCGAAGCCTTTGTGCTTGCCTGCGACCAGATGGAGAGCCGTCGTAATCTTGAATGTTTTCTTGCTGTTCGTAGAGCAGATCTTGTTTTCTTGGCAGTATGTCTAGGCTTCACAATTTGGCAGCAGCTTGGCAACTAGGCTTTGATACCATGTTAACAAAATCAAGTAGAGAAGAATATATTCATATTGTATTAACTATTGAGCAACATGCTTATTACAATTATGGTAACCCTCTTGGGTTCACACACTAATCTACCCTCACTTGAGGGAGATAAACCAACCCCACTTGGGGACTTTGAGGAGAGACCCAAGTTACCCTCTCCTTCACTATGGTGAAGATTACATAATCTCACACTCAAACCTATATACTAGAGCCCTTTATATAGAGTTTAAGGGTATTCTAGACACTAGTGATTAACACTAATCATCTAACTAATTTAACCTTCTAACACTGCAGGTGTGAAGATCAATTTATTTTTTCCAGCCCTCGCATTTGAAGTTATATTCTTGTTGAAATTGTAAAAAACCATTTGAACAAGGTACTTCTGATTGAGATTCAGCATGATTGAGATTATAAAAAACCTTAAGCCATTTATAAACAAAATCATGAATAATTAATTGCGAAAAATAGTGAGCAAGCAGTAGAAGATGTATGCCAAGTGAAGCCACCGTCTTTGATTTGATCTGTCGTGAATGAAAATCAATTGATTGCCGCTGGAGCCCTTTGATTTCGATTGGCGGCAAATAGGGTTGGAGCTTGCGGCTTGTGAACGGTTACACTAAAGGGAACGCCATTCCAGTTAGAAATTTTTGATTGGAGAACTGGATGGACTGGACATAAGTAACTGGAGATAAGTTTTGTCTTTTTAAAAATTATTGTTTATTAAAAATAAAGTTTTTTTTATTAAAAACTTTATTTTTCACATAGGCGCCGCCATGGGAACCTTGTATTATGCTTCGCCTACGAATGGTTATTTATATATTCCATAGTAACGTGAGTTTAATTTTTATTATTATTGTGAGAGTTTTTTTGATAAATAATTTTATAAATTTTTTATAAGTATTATCTAAACTTTAGAATTGTACTCTAACCTTGGTAGAAGATTGACGTCGAATCTATTTAGATTTTTGTATAAAAAAAATCTATTTTTTTTTAAAAAAATAAATAGTTATATATCACTAACATATTTCGTTATTGGAATAGTGGAAAAATAGGAAATTCATCTCCACAGCTTTGAAGTTTTTATGACTTTAAATTATTTACAGAAATTTTTTATTAAGTTTTAAATCTTAAGGAAATTATTTATATATAATTCAAAGTTTGTTGGAGTTTAATATATACTCTTGTTATTTATTTATATATATTCGTTCGGCAAAAAGAAAAAAAGAAAGAAAGAAACCTATGAGGGATCAAGTCAAGCAGTCTTCTAGGCTAAAAGCCTAAAACCTTCCCCAAGCAACTATTTTTGGGTTGTGGCCCAAACTAAAATAAAGATATTAACATTTTTGATACAAAAAGTAATTAGTTTTGGGTTAAAAAAAAAAGACAGTGAAATGAGAAGGTTTGACCTATAGGCCTTATTTTAAATGGGCATAGTTAAATGCGCGATATAAATTGGATCCAGTTAAGATAAAACTCTAATAAAGGGTAAAAAAAAAATGTCGTTTCGCATAAATTCCCAAACCCTATAAGCCTATTGTCAGCCGAGCTGCAACTGCAAGGAACAAGTCTGCTCTGATCTTGTAACAAAAAAAAAAAAAAAAAGTCTGCTCTGATCTCTGTTGCGCATTGTTTGGTTTAACTTAGGGGAGGGTAGGTTGAGTTAATGTAAGGGAGGGTAGGTAAGGGTAAAGGAGGTTATGGGGGTGAAGATAGGGGAGGAGAGATGATGCTTTTTGTTTGGTTCGGGAGGGGAGGGTAGGGGAGTTAATTAAAAGTTGACAAATATGTCCTTACCTATTTATTTAAATTTATTTATAATATTTATATTAAAATTATTATTTTTTAATTTATAAATCTCAAAATTTTTTATCTCATTTATATATAATGATAAAATTAAAAAAAATAAAAAATATGATAAAATTTTAATATTGTCTCTTATTAATTAATAATTATTATATATATTAATATAATATATAAATTAATAAAATGCTTGAGCAATCAACGTAAAAATGTCAAAAAAAAAAAGAGAGAGAAAATTGATGCTTGATGTGTGAGGAGAGGAGGAGGGTATAATTGGAATATTAAAATATTATAAAGGGTAATTTTATCAAATTTACGTAAAAAATTTCTCTCCCCTCCAAAAACCTCCACTTTTGGAGGGGAGGTGGAGGAGGGGAGGTGAGCACATAAGGATAAAAAATTTCACCTCCCCCCCTCCATTTTTCCTAACCAAACACACTTATATCTCCCCTACCCTACCCTCCTTTTCAAAACCCCCCAACCAAACAAAGCCTTGGGTTTGTTACTTCTTCTTGTATGATTCATGGAAAATAATTCCATTCGTTTGTTTGCCGGAAAAATTCTGACCGTTTCTGTGCATATTTTCACACACTTATGCACGAGCACTATATGTAATCTCCTGACATCGCAATTATATTGTTTCGTAGCTTAGAAATGTCGACCGGAGAGATTGCTTGTACTTACGCGGTTCTCATCCTCTTTGATGATAACATTCCAGTCACTGTATCCTTCTTGTTTCAACTTTTAAGCTCTTACTGTAATGAATTAATATGCGGATCGATTTGTGGTGTCATCCTCTAGTTTCTCTCTTCTATATTTTTATTCAAATCAAATACCGAGGAAGTGATTTTGTTTCCTTCTTTGTTAAGTTTTGAGTTGAACGGAGCTAAATTTGGTGTTTTTGTGGATTATGCTTGAGTTTCCTTAGTTAGTTCAATAGGCCGAGAAGATATCGACCTTGGTGAAAGCTGCAAATGTTGATGTTGAATCTTATTGGCCAAGCTTGTTCGCTAAACTTGCTGAGAAGAGAGACATTGGGGATTTGATATTGAATGCTGGAGGGGGTGGGGCTCCAGTTGCCGTTGCAGCCCCAGCTGCAGCTGCGGCTGGTGGCGGCGGCGCAGCCGCTCCTCCTCCTGCTGAGGAGAAGAAGAAGGTATATTTTTTAAGTGAAAATCTGTATTGGTATTGTCACTTTCTGTCTTCTGGCTATTTGTTATCTAATTGGCAATTGTATGTTCCAATTTTGCAGGAAGAACCCCAAGAAGAGAGCGATGATGACATGGGATTCAGCTTGTTTGATTAGGAAGTCCTTTCAGTTTGGTCTGATCTTTTTCTTATTTTGTTACTTCGAGGTTATTTGAGCTCTACGGATTTTGTAGTTGCCCCTTTATGTTGCTTACAAGCATAAGAGTTAATTTTGAATCTGCTTTAGTTTTGAATCTGCAGTGCCAGTGATCTGAATTTGAGAATGCCACTTTCTATTCAATTTATAAAATTTAAGCAGGAAATATGCCCCCTCCCTCTTGTCTCGCATTCTCTATACATATAATCTATACATATTCGTAAACCTTAAACCCTGAAAACCTATTCCCTTCTATGTTCAGCAAATCAAACACGCATTCTCTTTTCCTTTCCCATTCTCTTTCAAGAATGGATTTTTCCGCAATGGGTTCTGTTTATTATATTCCATGTAAAGACGCATATTCTCGAGGCCTCAAAAAATAGGTGTGCGATTGCTTCCCGAAAAAGAAAAGAAAAACACATCTTCGCTATTCATCACCAGCTCAACAAATAAACTAGACTATAGCGCAGTCCTCCTGAAGTGCAAGCAAGACCAATAAAAAATGATCCAGCCAAAAAAGGAAAAATATTAACATGATAATAGTTAAAATTTAAATTTCTATTACTAATAAAATAATAATTTTATTTCATCCATATCAAGTAATGATTATCCGTATCAAGTGTAAATTCCTCTTAGAAAGTATTTTGATCATAATCAGTTTAGCTACAATGGATTATTTAAGTTCAAGAAAGATGAGTAAATTTTCATGACTGAAATCATGCTCATATAATCAAGTCATGTTTCGAGTGTATTTTTCTGAAATGACCAAGTATTCGAAAAAATTTGTGAGTGATCCATGCTTTGCTAAGATACATGGGAAAATTTGATTACATATTTAGGGTTTTCTTCTTCGTGTTTTCTTATTTCTTCTACTTCTCTGCAGAAGTGCAGATTATTGGCAACTAAATTATGAATCTAAAACAATTTATACCAAAGAATCAATTTTTAACACCATGCCCTCAACTCATGCCCGTAATTGTAGACAGGGTCATTCGAAGGAGTGGACCATCTTTTTCTTTCCTTTTGTAGATATAAATTGAACTATCTCCGTTCAAGTAGCTTAAGATCCTCTTCTAGGTGATTCTCAGGGAGTAGCCACGTTTTCCTTGGCTTGTGGAGCAATTTCTTCTCCATCAATTCCAGGTTCACTTCCTGCAACTCCCAAGCTAAGCAAAACCTCTTCCCACTTCTTGGCAGGTCCCTGTTTCCAAACCACAATAAAGTTAACACGTATCAACGTTTTGAATTTTTGTCACAAATTTTGAGATCCTACATGATTTCTTCATTTACTCACCTTCCAAGAAAGATCTTGAGCCATGCAATTCCTGATCATTTCTGTAAAAGCTGGAGTTCCATAAACTTTAAGGGCCCTTTTCACATTGCTAGCCAGAGCAGCTACATCTGCAGGATCTACAGCTTCACACTGGACCAAAACAAAACAAAAAAGTCAAAAAGGAAAATGGTAAGTACTTAGTCACTATGCTACTATGGTCATACTACAAATTTTCAATTGCAGGAAGCTATTACTTCAACATTGAAGGGACCCATCTGAAATCCCGTGAAACCTTCCTTCACTGTATCAACTAATCCACCGGTTGAGGCAACTATAGGTACCTAGTAAAGTTCAGGACAAAAAAATGGAAGAACAGTTCTAAGTTTGCAGAGTAGAGGAAAAGGGATAGCAATGGAAAGAATATGTCAAGTAGGAAAAGTACAGTTCCATAGCGCATGGCTTGCAACTGTATAAGCCCACAAGGTTCAAATCTGCTAGGAACCAATATATAATCTGCAGCAGCTATCATCATATGGGCTAAGGGAACATTGAATTTTGCAACTCCTCTGGCCTTGTCGGGGTACAATGTCTCCAGTTGCTGAAGCTGCTTTTCCATTTGTTTCTTACCTGTTCCCTATACCAATGGCAAGCATAACATAGCTTTAAATGTGATTTACAGTTTTAAAGGGTTCAGGAAGTTAATATTTTTGTTATGAATATGATCCTTACAAGGGCTACCAACTGAACATTCTCGTCGATGAATTGGGGGATGGCTTCCACAAGAATATCAGAACCTTTCTGCTCTTCAAGCCTGCCAATGAAAATAATGAGAGGAATATCTCTGTCTACTGGCAATCCAACTTCTGCTTGGAGAGCTTCTTTCAGAAGAGGCTTTGCTGTCAATGCCTAACATTTGAAGGAAAATAACATTTCATCAGCCGGTATATGTTTAATTAACACGGATTGGAGATAATTTCACTTCTTATAGATCTATGACTCTTACAGTTGAAGCATTGTATTTGACGCTTATCGGCGGATGGATTCCACTCCTGGACATCCATGCCATTGATGATTCCAATAATGCCAGTTCTGCGAATGATGTGATCCAACTCCACTCCTTTTTCAATGCCGGAAGCGAGTTCAATGGCATAATATGGACTAACTGTTAACACCAGGCTTGATTCTAGAATTCCAGCTTTCATCCAATTTATTTTCTTCCCTATCACTGGTTTAACATGCCTGCAGGTGTAGAACAATATAATATATTTCAAACATGCAAGTCTTCAGGCTGTTAAGAGTTGACAATTCACAAGTTACAAAAATGCCTACCCATCGATGAATTCAAAGGAGCTTCTGAACTGCCTGGGGAGATTGAGAAGCGAAAAATCGTTGAATGCAAATCTTCCTTGGTAAGCAATGTTGTGGATACAGAAAGCAACCTTTGAATGACAGAAGCCAGAATGAATATTTGAAGAGCTTCTAATTTAGTCAGGAATACTAAAAGAATTAGTAAATACCCTCTTGCCCTAAATATAAGACCTATATATTTAAGACTTGAGGGAGTATAATATAACTGTATAATACTTAATTGTAATTTATAGACTTACTTGGGTAGTCTTAAATATGCCAAATGGCTTGTACATAGATTTTAAGTAGCAGGGGAGAAGGGCAGTGTGCCAATCATTGGCAATGAATATGACATCTTCACCTGCACACAGGAAATTAGATGTTGTGTCGTGCATTAATAGCATGGTTGAAAGATTTGGTTCCATCTGTGAAGAACTTAGTTTGTGTCCTTAGAACTTACCATATGGTCCAGAGAAATAACTACTGCTGTTCAGATTCAGAACCCTTGGTGCTTCCAAAGCTGCCTAAAAATCAAAACAAATAAGCTCAGTGAAAAGAAAGACTATTAAATTAAAGAAGACAAGTTTAAAGCATTATATTGAATACTCTTTACACAATATTGCAACTAAAAATTCTTATTTTTGTAACAAGAACTCTTGTAACAAATATGATAAGGATATAGAACCTGGCAGAATAAGCTGAACCGTAGCTGGTTATCCTCATAATCCTCTCCTGCATATGGTCCATACAATTTGGTTCCAGTTTTTGCCCACACCTTGAAGGTTAGTCATTCGTAATCATCAGTTTCCAAATGTATGCATTCTTTTAGTTCAAGACTAAAACTTTGTGAAAATATGAAAAGTTCCAAACCTTTTCAAGGAAAATTGGATGATCCACAAAGACACGGTCAACTCCTCTTTTGTAACAATGGAAGAAGCGAACTTTTTCAACTCTGTCTCCTACTTTTACCTGTAACAAACAATTCAGATAACCCTTTTATGTAAGAAAACAACAGGGTCAAAACTGAAAACTCCTCCATGAAGATGAAGCTGGCTAGATTGTATACCTCAACTGTAACATTTGTATCCCATGCATCTTTGTATTGGTCATAACGTGGAGCTATGGTCATAACTCGGTGCCCATTAGCCTAGAGAAGGATTAATTAGAGAGAATCTTGCCCTAATCGAAACCCTAAAATTAGTAAATGAATAATGCAGATATATGACAATAAGCTTACTGCCATTGCAGGTGGGAGACCTCCAAGAACATCCCCAAGCCCACCAGTTTTGCTCCATGGAGCAACCTCGGTTCCCACAAAGATCAAATTCATGCCACAGTTGATGACACCTGAAGGCTTAGTAGTGTCCTTGCATTTAAAAGCCTTTGTCCAAGTTTGCAGTGCACCGGCTTTTATTGGAGTACTGTCTAGCAGCTCATCCACTGGGTTCAAAATTCTTAGTCCATTATGAGTATTTGTCTGCTTTAGAAACCTTATTCCAACCGAAGTCACTTTAGAATCAGATGAAACAGATGGTCCATGACTCAGATGAGCACTTCTGGATACTATATTGCTTGAAGTACTCAGCACTGCCATCTCTGAACTCTGCTTAATTCAATTATGGAGAACAAGGATCCCATGAAAATTCAGTTAACAGGTTATCGGTGAATAATCATGAAACAAGAGCAGATAACGCTAGCTGCTACTATGAAATAATGAAAAGAACGGAAGTAAAAGAAAGAAACTTCTCTCGGGATTCATTGTTAAAGGGAATGAGAATTAAACTCACATTGACATATGAAACGAGAGAATTACATTACAACAGTAAAATCTAAGGGAACTTGAAAATAGAACTAACCAGGCAACGAATGTGAGAAAGAGAGGCTCCAATGCACGATCTTACTGGAATTCAACTGACACTGGAAGCATAAAACCTGAGAGTGTTGAAGTTGAAGCATGAAGAGGTGAAGGAAGGGGTGCAGCTTTTGTAGTGTGGTTTTGCTCGAAAAGTAACAATTCCTTTCAGTTCCACGTGGCAGGCGTAGGATGGTTCTTGAGTGAGCATCACACATGGGGCAAAATCAGTTAGAGGCTCACAAGGCTTGAGAGGTTTCTTTTGGGCCCACGGAGAAGTGGGACCCGTGAATAAAATGGAATATGCTGACCGCTCCCTTTTCTTTTCTTTCATTTTTTCTTCTTTTGTGCCAGCGTGTCTCTCACAACACAAGTCACAACTCTTTAATTCAAACTAAGCATAGAGTTTAGGAACTCAGAATTGTGTTTGTGGGATCTTAATACAAGCTCAGATGCTGAGATATGGAAGAAAGGGGCCAGCATTTGGAATGGAATGGATGTTATTGTTAGGTGGCAAAGAGGCCATTCAAAGAGCTAGAGGAGGAGAGAACATTCATTGATGGAACCTGGTGGCATATGCATTAAATATGCATTATAAATTACGTTGTTTCATTGTCTTGGTGTTGATTTATATCTGTCATATGATGTTTGTGCTGGGGCATCTGAGAAGGCACACCATGCTCGTAGGGATCCTATTCCTATAGGTGCATTGAAGAAATAAATGATGGAGAACAAGTTGATGAGTGAGGATGACTCGAAGAGCAAAATGATAAGGTAACTGAAGACTTTATACTTAGATTAGCTTTTAAAGAAAAATGATAAAATCAATTTTAGAAAAAAAAATAATGTTTAAAAAAGTAGATTTTTTTTCTTCTTAAAAATATAATTTTTTATCCTAAATCATAGTTTTAAATCATAAAATATTTTAAAAAACAAAAAAAATAGGGCGAGTTGCCCCAAGAGGAGAAATAAATGAGCAAAAATAGAGACACCGTGTATTTACTCAACTTTAGACTCAAATTTATCATTCTATTTTATTATATATTATTTATTGAATGAGTGTTACCTAGTTAATGAATGTGGTTTGGTCCTCGACATCAAATTCATGTCTAAATTGATTTGAAATTAATGAGGATGTTATCTAAGAGACTGTTAAATGAGGGACGATCTTGGAATTAGAAAAAAAGAGAGGAAAGAATTAGCTGTATAAAGAAGTGCCTTAGAGAAGATCAAAACACTGACCACTTGAATGTGGAGGAAAATCCTACAGAAGTACACCAATGTGAATCCATAGCAATATAGACAATTGGGCATACATAGGCCACTTCATCATAGGCAAATTTAACTTGTGAGAAGAGAATATATACGACTATTTAAAATGTGTTCAATTTTTAAAGAATACTATTTTATTATTATTCTAGTCACGATGTTTAAGAAAATATCTTAACTTTTAGGTGTCTAAATTTATATCTGAGAGTAATAGACGGCTCGCCCTATCTGATATTAGTATCATCTAGGAGAAAATGAGACTTCGCTCTATCTTTAGATCGTAAGTGAGCCTAACTTTTTTTTAAAAAAATTTATAACAAAAAAAAACTTTTATACTGATTAATTAACGTATAAAAAGGCATAAATCTAAATCCAATAAGGGATTGCATGAAAATAAGAAGGTTTGCTTTAAAGTAACATGACATTAAGTATTATATATTCAGAATTATTTTAGTACTTATAATTTATGACATAATATTTTGAAGAAATATAGAAAATAAATATTAGTAAATGAATGCACTTGATCTTCCAAAAGTAAAATTAAGGTTGGCACGCTTGATAACAGAGTCTATAACAAAAGACGCAATTGCAATTGTAAAGTAGTATTCGTATATGAATTGATCTAAAGATACCTGCCTTTGAGTTTAATTAATGCATTTTTCTTTTATATGCTTATCAGATTTAGAATTCAAATAGCATAATTGTTTTGTCTTTGAAATATATTCCTATCTTCAATATGGCTTCCTCACCTTTCAATATTTCCCAAGTAAAGTTGTATAGTGTTAGAAGGTTGAATTAATTAGGTGATTAGTGTTAATCATTTAGTTGTTAGATGATCCTAATTCTATATAAAAGGTTCTAGTCTATAGGTTAAATGTGTAGGATAGTGAGATCCTCACTATAGTGAGAGAGAGGGTAACTTGGGTCTCTTTCTACAAAATTTCATAGGTTATGGGATTAGTCTATCACTCTTATGTAAGAGTAGATCAATTGTGAATCTTGTAATAAGCATGTTATTCTATAGTTAATGAAGATATTCTTCTTAAATTAATCTTGTTAACATATAGAATATAGAATAGCTAACTTTTCCCAGTTCTCTATCAACAATCCCAACAATATTATTTCTCTGCCCAGAAAGCTACCATCCTGCAGATCAAGAAACCTGCAACTTTCTGTGTATCGCAATAATTACTCTTCATCATCATGTCAATTCTCAGTTGATAGGAATTTGTATTGTTTTTCCCAGAGGAACCCAGAACCAGATGAATCCGAAGGAGAAGAAGCAGATCATAATAGTGATCATCCTGCCCTTGACCCTCTCTTCAAGTTCTTATCTGCAATCATACCCAGAAGATCTGAGATTCTTGCAGATCGATGGCCTTTTCTATCCAGTTTCCTTTCCTTCTTGCATGCCTTCCAACGAAGAAACGTACGTATATCTATTTAATATATGACAGTGTCTTCTTATACTTAACAAAAAAATGTTTTATATTTTTTTTTTTCATTCAATCAAATATAGTATAAAACTGGAAGTAGAAAGAACAAGAAGAACAAATTTTCCCACATGATCTAAGGAACAATCTTAATGGACGATGAAAGGCCAAATCCAGCGAGCGGTCTGAGTACAGGCTCGTTGTAGGCCCCACTTCCACCGCTCACGACGGTTATTCTCTTCTGCGCCTCCTTCCCTCGTTTCCTCCCTTTCTGTTACATCTCACCTGTTGCTTCGTCCTCTTTCCTTTCCCTCGAGAATCGCATCTCATTCCCTATTTCTCTCTTCCGTTCTCTTTCCGTCCACAATGTTTTTCTCTGCAACCACGTTAGTGCAACCCCTTCATCCCAACTCCAATGATGATAGGCCTAATCCTCTGTCGTTTGGCCTCTTCAGGACTAGCTCCTCTTTCCCTGGCTCCATGCGCAAGCTTCGCTTCAATGCTCCCGGTAAGATTTCTGGGCACAATTCCCACCGTTGAGCTTCTGTTGTTGCTGTTTACGATGTTGTCAAGCAAAAGAAGCCCAAATCGAACGACAATCTGGTAGAGTTTAGACCCTTATTTTGATATCGATTTTTACGCTTTCTGCCATTGCCGAATGGGAAATTTTTCGCTTTGGATTCTGTGTAATGCGTTGCATATAAGACTAAACCCAGCTTTCCACCCTATCGAGCTTAACTGAACCCAAATTAGTTTCTTATGTTGTGCTCAAATCAAAATAATCTGCTTGATTTTAGTCTAACCTCTTTTCTTTTTTCCTAAATTTATCTGTTTGTTGTCTTCTATGTAGATTCTTCGCATGCGATGTAATTTCTTTTCTTAAAAAAAATTCTGCGTGAAATGGGAAAAGAGCTCTTGATGGAATGAGTAATTTGGCATTTTTAGGGGTTAAGTTCAATGCTTCTTTCTGTACCTAGAATGTTCAGGTTCCTGTATTGTGTATTAATAATTGTTGACTCATGTCACTAGATGTTAAAGGGTTACGTAATGCGCATGCATATACTCTTAGCGATTGAAAGCCAACTCAAGTCCAGAGAAAATAACAAAGTGGCTTCGAAGAGATTCCTTCTCTTCCTCATCCAATAGATCTTATATAGTCTGTCAACTAATTTCTGATTCTGAAAATTGTATCGAATCTGACTTTGGAAATTGGAGCTTGTATTTAAACATGGTATTTGAGGTTATAGTTACTGTTTGGATTTATGTATACAGCTTATTACGAAAGAGGAAGGGTTGGAGCTATATGAAGACATGGTATTAGGCAGGGTCTTTGAAGACATGTGTGCTCAGATGTATTATAGAGGCAAAATGTTTGGTTTTGTACACTTGTATAATGGCCAAGAAGCTGTGCCAACTGGATTCATCTGTAGGGAATTGGAAGACACGCAGCGGAAATTAACTTTAAAAATTTTTCCATTCCTAGCCAGGATCTACCGAATGTGTTTAAGTCAAGGAGAAAGAAGTGTTACCTTCGGTTTCAAGCTTTGGTCGCGACCTCAGTGTCCACTAGTCGCGACTCCTCGCCTCTGGAACTTTCAGTCGCGACCTCCTCAGCTTCTAGTCGCGACCTGTCGCCTCTGGAGTTTGTAGTCGCGACCTACTCTGCTTCTAATCGCGACCTGTCGCCTCTGGAGCTTTTAGTCGCGACCTCTTCAACTTCACGTCGCGACCTGTCTCCTCTTTTCGGATTTCTGACGTTCAGATGCCCGTTTGGTCGCGACCTAAGTGTGTTCTGGTCGCGACCTTTCTTCGTGTCTGGCCGTATCGTAGAAGTCGACAGCTCAGATCGGCTTCCTCTACCGGTATCCACACGAACAACGTTCCAATTGCGAACGACGTGCTAGCGCCTCTTGTCCCTCTAAGGCTTTCTGGAGATTCCGTCCTCACCGTCTCTATTTCGGCAGTTTCTTATATGCAAACCTTTTGCACTCTCCCTGCCCCTTTTTCTCACGACTGAATGTGTGTGAGGAGATCTATTGTGTGTGGAACCCTAGCTCCTAATGTCAAATATATAGGAAGCTATCGGGCTTCTAATAGGGCCGGGTTTCAGAATTAATCTTATATTAATTCTGAATTAATACAATATCATATATTGCATAATTTAATAAGAAACTGATTAAATAAATATGGTTTATATTAAATCCGTCCCACAGATTTAATTCACCTATTTATTTAATTTAAAAGACAGAATTATATTTGATTTATTCTCATAAATCAAATTTGAGATATCTTATCAATTTGAATTTCAAATTCAAATAGATCATATCCATTTAAATTCAAATTCAAAATGATAGAGATTTAATTTATCCTTATAAATTAAATCTTACAAATATCTCTTATATTATATATAATATATATATAAACTAATTTATATATATATATAAAATATATATCCACCCTAGATTATTCATTGAATCTAGACATCTCTTAGATTCAATGAATCTGGACATCATAGCTCGCATTGGGCTGTTTTGTGTGCGACCCTGTAGGCCCATATGAAGTTGGCAGTGGCCCAGTTACTATACTGACCCACAAGTCGTAAGCGGTCTCTAGCAAGGCATTACGACTACCCAAAACATATGAGGATCGATAAACGATGTAACCTTTCATACAACCATATCACGTCCCTTTTGTCACACGATATTTCGGTCAAGGATGAGGCATGGAGAACGTCATCCTCCTGTTCCTGACCGTTACTTTCTCGATCCCTGAGTAGTCTGAATATAGAAATGGAACTACCCTTCCATTCCAGTATGGCCATACATTTCTCAGACTCACTCATCGAGGGGCCCAGTAATATCTCTCTACGAATGTGAGGGACAAATTCCATCTTGACCATTCACATTCCTCCGCATGAAAACCACTAAGCCCGAGCATAGCCTTTATGATCACTCGGTCAAAAGTGACTTTTGACTAGGTCAAAGCTGAGCGTTTGTCATGTAGGAATCCATGATGATCTCAGGTCAAAGGGCATAGTGACATGGCTTGTATATGAGAGAAGCTTATGACTTGACCCATGCAGCTCTCTCATTGCGGGTCGATCCAACACCCTGTACTCTTACATGTGCTTATGACTTTGATTTATATCTCTATATATCTTCAAAGTCATACTGGTCTTATTTCATCTCTGCTCCCACATAGATGACCGACCAGGGACATTTAGGATAAGATCACGAGTTATCCAAGGATTGTCATCATAGTAAACATGCAAATAATATGATAACTTTATTAAGAAATTCATAAATCAACAATGTTCATAAGATAATGATTGGCCCCTAGGGCACAATCTCCAACATCCTCCCACTTGCACTAGGTACAATCATTAATTTGCCTAATTCCCATTGACCTAACATGACACTCATGTTTTGCTTGCACAAGCGGCTTTGTTAGAGGATCAGCAACATTGTCTTCCCCTGCTACCTTGCATATTTTTATATCACCTCTATCATTGATTTCTCTGATGAGATGAAATCGCCTGAGTATATGCTTGGTCCTTTGATGTGACCTAGGCTCTTTGGCCTGTGCAATGGCACCACTATTGTCACAGAACAAAGTTATTGGATCTGAGATGGTAGGTACCACCCTTAGTTCTGTAATGAACTTCCTGATCCAAACGGCCTCCTTAGCTGCATCAGATGCTGCTATGTACTCAGCTTCCGTTGCAGAATCTGCTACAGTGCTCTGCTTAGAGCTCTTCCAGCTTACTGCTCCATTATTCAGGAGGAATATGTATCCAGATTGCGATTTCTGGTCATCCTGGTCAGTTTGGAAACTTGCATCTGTGTAACCAGTTACATAGAGCTCGTCTACCAATCCACCATAGACCAAGAATAAGTCCTTAGTCCTTCTTAAGTACTTAAGGATATTCTTGACAGCAGTCCAATGGCCCTCACCAGGGTCCTGTTGATATCTGCTAGTCATACTTAAGGCAAACGAGACATCCGGTCGAGTACATAACATGGCGTACATGATAGATCCTATGGCCGAGGCATATGGAATCTTACTCATGCGACCTCGCTGATCTGGTGTACTAGGACACAAATCCTTGTTGAGGTGAATACCATGAGACATGGGTATGAAACCCCTTTTTGATTCCTGCATACTGAACCTATGCAGTATCTTGTCTATATATGTGCTCTGACTCAGTCCTAGAAGCCTTTTAGATCTATCTCTATAGATCCTAATTCCTAGGATGTAGGTGGCTTCACCCAAGTCTTTCATCGAGAAAGATTTTCCTAACCAAGACTTGACAATCTGCAAGGTAGGAATGTCATTCCCAATGAGTAGGATGTCATCGACATAGAGTACCAAAATTACAACTGTGCTCCCACTAACCTTCTTGTACACACAAGGTTCATCAAT
The DNA here is from genome assembly GCA_037074615.1 of Leucaena leucocephala. NCBI lineage: Eukaryota > Viridiplantae > Streptophyta > Magnoliopsida > Fabales > Fabaceae > Leucaena > Leucaena leucocephala. The sequence goes on from CM073552.1 coordinate 1,192,883, forward strand.
ATTTTGAAGAAATCCAAACTCTTTGACTACTTCATCAAAACGATGATTCCAACTCCGAGATGCTTGCTTCAGTCCATAAATGGACCTTTGAAGCTTGCACACCTTACCAGAGTCCTCAGAACGCACAAAACCTTCAGGTTGTGTCATGTACACATCCTCAAGGAGCTTTCCATTAAGGAAGGCTGTCTTGACGTCCATCTGCCATATTTCATAGTCATAATATGCTGCAATGGCAAGGAGGATTCTGATTGATTTGGCCATTGCAACTGGGGAAAAGGTCTCATCATAGTCCACACCATGAGTTTGAGTAAATCCTTTTGCAACCAGTCGTGCCTTGAAGACATTTACATTGCCATCCATGTCAGTTTTCTCTTTAAAAACCCACTTGCACCCGACGGTTTTTATACCTTCAGGCGGGTCGACTAAGGTCCATACCTTATTGTCGTACATGGATTGCATCTCAGACTTCATGGCATTAAGCCATTTCTCAGAGTTTGGTCCCACTATAGCTTCTTGATAGGTAGTGGGCTCATTATGCTCAATGAGCAACACATCACGACTATCAGAAATCAGAAATCCATATCTCTGAGGCTGAAGTCGTGCCCTATTAGATCGCCTTGGGCCTTGCGTGACTTGAGGAGTCTCAACAACTTCTTGTGAGTCTTCTCTACTTTCCATCTCTAGTTCTGTGGCGTCTTGTGGCTCTCGAACTTCTTCGAGGTGTACCTTGCTCCCAGTGGTTCTTTTAGAGATAAATTCTCGTTCTAGAAAGATACCATTTCTGACAACAAACACTTTGTTATCAGTGGGGTTGTAGACATAATATCCCTTGGTTTCCTTAGGATATCCCACAAAAAGGCACTTTGAAGATTTGGGCGCTAACTTATCTGAGGCTTGTTGCTTAACATAGACCTCACATCCCCAAATCTTGAGAAAAGACAAACTAGGTTTCCTCCCAGTCCATATCTCATACGGAGTCTTTTCAACTGCCTTAGATGGAACACGATTCAGTGTGAACGCAGCTGTCTCTAGGGCGTGGCCCCAAAAGGATGGTGGAAGTTCTGTTCGACTCATCATGGATCGAACCATATCCAATAGTGTTCGATTCCTCCGTTCAGAAACCCCATTCCATTGTGGTGTTCCTGGAGGAGTCAATTGTGAGACTATTCCACAATTCCTAAGATGATCGATAAACTCTTGGCTCAAATATTCACCACCTCGATCAGATCGAAGGGCTTTAATTGTTTTGCCAAGCTGGTTTTGTACTTCATTTTGAAATATCTTGAACATTTCAAAAGATTCGGATTTATGTTTCATTAGATAGACATAGCCATATCTACTGAAACCATCTATGAATGTAATGAAGTACGAATAACCTCTTCTGGCATTTGTATTCATCGGTCCACACACATCTGTATGTATGAGGCCCAACAAATCAGTCGCCCTCTCACTGTGCCCAGTGAAAGGCGACTTTGTCATCTTTCCTAACAAACAAGATTCGCAAGTATCATATGATTCAAAATCAAATGAGTTGAGAAATCCATCTTGATGGAGTTTAGAAATGCGTTTCTCATTTATGTGGCCTAGACGACAGTGCCAGAGGTACGTCGGATTCAAATCATTTGGTTTGATCCTTTTGGCGGTTATGTTATAGATATTTCCATGATTGGGTTGTTCCAAGTTTAATATGTAATGATCAACATGCAAATCACCATGAGTATAGAAAATATCATTACGATAAATGGAACATTTACCATTCCCAGAAATGGAAGTGTAACCTTCCTTATCCAAATAAGAAAGAGAAACAATGTTACTACTCAAAGCAGGAACATAATAGCAATTGTTCAAAACTAACAAAAGCCCAGTGGGCAGAACTAATTCATAAGTGCCTACAGCTAGAGCAGCAACCTTTGCTCTATTTCCAACTCGTAGGTCAACTTCGCCCTTCTTCAGCTTTCTACTGTCCTTTAGGCCCTGCACATTTATACAAATGTGAGAACCACATGCAGTATCTAATACCCATGTAGTGGAAGTAGAGAGATGAATGTCTATAACATAAATACCTGAAGCGATAGCCCCGCTATCCTTCTTGTTCTTTCTCAGATCTTCAAGGTAGAGTTTGCAATTCCTCTTCCAATGACCCGGTTCATTGCAGAAGAAGCAAACTCCTTCCTTTGGAGGCTTTGCCTTCTTTGGTGCAGGCTTGGTTTCGGGCTTGCCTGACTCTTTGGTCTTACCAGATGAGCCATGACCCTTCCCCTTGCCCTTGCCTTTCCTTTTCATACCCTTTCCTTTCTGAACCATCAAAACAGTACTGGGCTTCTTCTTAACAGTCGGCTCAGCAGTTTTAAGCATCCCATGCAGTTCAGAAATAGATTTCTCCATGTTGTTCATGTTGTAGTTCATGACAAACTGGTCATAACTTTCCGGGAGTGAGTTCAAGATCAAATCTGTAGCTAACTCCTGGCTCATGGGAAATCCAAGCCTCTCAAGGTGATCTATGTACCCTTTCATCTTTAAGACATGAGTACTCACTGATGCACCTTCAGCCATCTTGCAGGAATGTAAGGCCTTAGTGGTCTCATACCTCTCTTGCCTTGCTTGTTGCTGGAACATTTCCTTAAGATGCACAATCATCTCATAAGCCTCCATGTGTTCCAAATCTCTTTGGAGCTCCGGAACCATGGTGGCAAGCATCAAGCATCCCACATCAACAGAGTCTTCCTTATGCTTCGCATAAGAATCTCTCTGAGCTCTAGGAGCATTGGCTGCTGGCTCCTCAGGAATGGGTTGATCTAGGACATATGCCTTTCTTTCCTGCTTGAGAACAATTCTCAAGTTCCTGAACCAGTCAAGAAAGTTTGTCCCATTGAGTTTGTCCTTCTCAAGGACAGATCGCAACGATAATGTAGCAGTATTACTAGTCGTCATGATTCTACAATTAAAATATGCAAGCGAATTAGCAATCTCCCACTGAATAAAACAACCCTCAATGTAATAATTAGTGGGCTAAGATCCATATTTGGCTTAAACTTGAGTCCGCTTTGGCTGGACGCTCAACTTTAAGTTATTTAGGTAGGTAACAACTTTACCAATTACATCAAATGTAATTCTTAGATATTTATGGGATTCAATCATCATATGATCCGGCATGTTTTAATCCCATCTAATGCCTTGAGACCCAAAACCGTTTTGATAATCTCAATTAAGTCAAACAATAACAAACATAAGAGCAGCACCATTACTCTTGCTTATCTCCCCAAGATAACTCAAATGCACCCACTTTGGTGGACCTACAAATGAGCGATCGAGGTTTTGACAAGTGTCTATTAATTGACGGCATATGACTTAAGATTTCTTTTAGAGGGTTTAATTAATTATCTGGTTTATAAGATGCATGTATCGCGGTTGTATCTCATACAAGTATTATGCATATTAAAACATACATGCAGTGATCTAATCAAAAGATGCATAATCTTAAACGTGACACAATATGGCTCACCTATCCTAAGTCCCCTCAAGCCAATGAGAGAAGCTGTCTAATTAGAATAGGAAAATTACATAAGGAAACCTCGTTTTAACATTCGACGGGAGTGAGATGAGAAGAGAATGTACAACGAGAGTCATTAGAGGAAGGCACGACACGCAGGCCGTATTTAGAAAAATTACAACACTTGTAATCTAGAGCCATATTGTTCACCATACCCAAACATTCAAGAATCAAAATTCATACTATTTGAAGGGCAATAAATGTTTCAAAACATTCATATATCAGGAAAGTCAATACATATTACGATTATGTTGCGCTACGATTAAATAGCCACGGCGGTCCCACTAGCCGGTTAGCGGGCGGGGTGTGGGGCAGCGCCCCAATAGAAATTTTTTTTTTTTTTTATAAATAATCAAGAATCTTAATTCTTTTTCCTTAGACCCCATCAATATTAATTGATCAAATCAATTGATATACACCACCGATTTCAGTTTCCTTTTAGATTCCGTATATGTCATACATAAACAGATTCCATATATGTCATACATATTACGCATGTTATCATATAATCAGCTAAGAAGTCTAACATACATCACATGTATCAACAATCAAACCTAACTTAAACACAAAACGGCATGGCTCTGATACCACTGTAGGGAATTGGAAGACACGCAGCGGAAATTAACTTTAAAAATTTTTCCATTCCCAGCCAGGATCTACCGAATGTGTTTAAGTCAAGGAGAAAGAAGTGTTACCTTCGGTTTCAAGCTTTGGTCGCGACCTCAGTGTCCACTAGTCGCGACTCCTCGCCTCTGGAACTTTCAGTCGCGACCTCCTCAGCTTCTAGTCGCGACCTGTCGCCTCTGGAGTTTGTAGTCGCGACCTACTCTGCTTCTAGTCGCGACCTGTCGCCTCTGGAGCTTTTAGTCGCGACCTCTTCAACTTCACGTCGCGACCTGTCTCCTCTTTTCGGATTTCTGACGTTCAGATGCCCGTTTGGTCGCGACCTAAGTGTGTTCTGGTCGCGACCTTTCTTCATGTCTGGCCGTATCGTAGAAGTCGACAGCTCAGATCGGCTTCCTCTACCGGTATCCACACGAACAGCGTTCCAATTGCGAACGACGTGCTAGCGCCTCTTGTCCCTCTAAGGCTTTCTGGAGATTCCGTCCTCACCGTCTCTATTTCGGCAGTTTCTTATATGCAAACCTTTTGCACTCTCCCTGCCCCTTTTTCTCACGACTGAATGTGTGTGAGGAGATCTATTGTGTGTGGAACCCTAGCTCCTAATGTCAAATATATAGGAAGCTATCGGGCTTCTAATAGGGCCGGGCTTCAGAATTAATCTTATATTAATTCTGAATTAATACAATATCATATATTGCATAATTTAATAAGAAACTGATTAAATAAATATGGTTTATATTAAATCCGTCCCACAGATTTAATTCACCTATTTATTTAATTTAAAAGACAGAATTATATTTGATTTATTCTCATAAATCAAATTTGAGATATCTTATCAATTTGAATTTCAAATTCAAATAGATCATATCCATTTAAATTCAAATTCAAAATGATAGAGATTTAATTTATCCTTATAAATTAAATCTTACAAATATCTCTTATATTATATATAATATATATATAAACTAATTTATATATATATATAAAATATATATCCACCCTAGATTATTCATTGAATCTAGACATCTCTTAGATTCAATGAATCTGGACATCATAGCTCGCATTGGGCTGTTTTGTGTGCGACCCTGTAGGCCCATATGAAGTTGGCAGTGGCCCAGTTACTATACTGACCCACAAGTCGTAAGCGGTCTCTAGCAAGGCATTACGACTACCCAAAACATATGAGGATCGATAAACGATGTAACCTTTCATACAACCATATCACGTCCCTTTTGTCACACGATATTTCGGTCAAGGATGAGGCATGGAGAACGTCATCCTCCTGTTCCTGACCGTTACTTTCTCGATCCCTGAGTAGTCTGAATATAGAAATGGAACTACCCTTCCATTCCAGTATGGCCATACATTTCTCAGACTCACTCATCGAGGGGCCCAGTAATATCTCTCTACGAATGTGAGGGACAAATTCCATCTTGACCATTCACATTCCTCCGCATGAAAACCACTAAGCCCGAGCATAGCCTTTATGATCACTCGGTCAAAAGTGACTTTTGACTAGGTCAAAGCTGAGCGTTTGTCATGTAGGAATCCATGATGATCTCAGGTCAAAGGGCATAGTGACATGGCTTGTATATGAGAGAAGCTTATGACTTGACCCATGCAGCTCTCTCATTGCGGGTCGATCCAACACCCTGTACTCTTACATGTGCTTATGACTTTGATTTATATCTCTATATATCTTCAAAGTCATACTGGTCTTATTTCATCTCTGCTCCCACATAGATGACCGACCAGGGACATTTAGGATAAGATCACGAGTTATCCAAGGATTGTCATCATAGTAAACATGCAAATAATATGATAACTTTATTAAGAAATTCATAAATCAACAATGTTCATAAGATAATGATTGGCCCCTAGGGCACAATCTCCAACATCATCAAGCTTCTAAAGAAAGAAGATTATGTTGTAAGCACCTATCGGGACCATGTTCATGCACTGAGTAAGGGAATCCCAGCTCGCGCTGTGATGAGTGAGCTCTTTGGAAAAACTACTGGATGTTGCCGGGGTCAAGGTGGATCAATGCACATGTTCTCAAAAGAACACAATTTGCTCGGTGGGTTTGCATTCATTGGTGAAGGGATTCCAATAGCCACTGGGGCTGCATTTTCCAGTAGGTATAGAAGGGGGGTATTAAAAGAGGCTGATGCTGATCACGTCACATTAGCCTTTTTCGGAGATGGAACATGTAATAATGGGCAATTCTTTGAATGCCTAAACATGGCAGCACTGTGGAAATTGCCAATTGTGTTTGTCGTGGAAAACAATTTGTGGGCTATTGGGATGTCACATCTCAGGGCAACTTCAGATCCTGAGATATGGAAGAAAGGACCGGCATTTGGAATGCCAGGGGTTCATGTAGATGGAATGGATGTTTTGAAGGTCAGGGAGGTGGCTAAGGAGGCTATTGAAAGGGCTAGAAGAGGAGATGGACCAACTTTAGTTGAATGCGAGACCTATAGATTTAGAGGACATTCATTGGCTGATCCTGATGAGCTTCGTGACCCTGGTGAGCATTTTGAGTATTTTTCTTATCTTACCTGAATTTATTATGTAGCTATTCTAGAAGCTGATTATGCTGCTGTTTCTTTGCATTTCTAATGGTATATTCAGTTGCAGTGTGATGCAGAATCCTCGCCATTATGTTTTAATATATTCTGCCATATGTTACTGTGACTGATTTCTAAGCTTCCTTGGAATTTATCTCTCGACAATATATAGATTTGATGCATTTGATTCAGTTACCAGGGGTGCCCACTCAGTTGACAAAATAATTCTTACTTTGACAACTGATTTTTAATCTATTGATTAGCAAATATAAATCATGGATCTTGAGGGGGTTGAACTTGCTGTAATGTACTCTAACCTGTTAATGGAAGAATTAACCAGTACCATTGCGTTCTAGATTATTGGAACAATTAATGATGAACATAAATATGAAATCATATTCTAGAAGAAAGTGAGGTAGCATTAGTAGGGGGCAGAATAGAGATTAATAGCTGCTTGAAGTAACTATGGCAGGGACCAAGTGACAAGAGGAGAGAGTGGGAATCTGTTCAAGGATTTTTCTTGTTTTGAAGGGAATAAATGCGAGTGTTTGTTTGAATGGGAGGCTGGCAGAATTGTAGTTTGCTTGGAGTGACTAGCCCTTTGAACCCTAGATTCCCGTTACCTTTTCATCTTTCTTCACTACCATAACTCGTCTTTGCTATATTACTCTGTTATGGTGGAGGCGATCCATCTTTTCCATTGAATAATATGTAGCTACTGGGAATTCCCCCAAATTAATAATAAGGTGTTAATAAACTGGGTTTCCCTAAAGACATTACTTTCTTTTATCGTCTGTATAACCTGCCAACTTCTAATTAGTTAACTGTGTCCTACCGTTTCTTCTCTGGCAGCTGAGAAGGCTCACTATGCTGGTAGGGATCCTATCTCTTCATTGAAGAAATACATGATTGAGAACAAATTAGCAAGTGAGCAGGATTTAAAGGCCATAGAGAAGAAGATTGATGAGGTGGTTGAGGACGCCGTTGAATTTGCGGATGAAAGCCCTCTTCCTCCTCGAAGCCAGCTTCTGGAGAATGTGTTTGCTGATCCAAAAGGTTTTGGAATTGGACCAGATGGAAGTTATAGGTGCGAGGATCCAAAATTCACTGAAGGCACCGCTCACGTTTAGTTTATTCAACTTTGGGTACATGTTCTTTAGCAGATATTTCATTATTACCAAACTCCCGAATTGTATTACTTTTTCCAATACAAGTGTGATTTTTTCTAGGTTAAAAATGTTTCGTGTAATACGTATGTAGCACACTTTAAAATAATCTAAAAAACATTAACTATTCGATATGAATTACCTGTCTGACTTAAGAGTAGAGAAACAAAAGAGATTACGAGTAGAAAAGTTATATTAATAGTTCACTGCTATACAAATTTTAAAGAGTTACATTGTTCGAGTTATGAACAGTTGGAATGATTTTGTATATTTCACCAGTTTCATGGAATGCACAAAACTCACTGTGGGGAAAAGATATCCCAAATAAGGCAAATTTGGTAACTGGCGAGCGTCTACACGGGCAATGTATGAATATTTTTCCCTCTAAACTAAATTGATAGTGATCATTGGAAGTTGATCTTGCAGCCATTTTTCCTAATCTTGTTTACCTTCCTCGCTAATCATCAAAATAATGAAAAATGTGATTTCTCCATCCAATCGCCTTCCACTCCCTCCCCTCAGAACTTGAATAGTCATGAACATACTGCATTAACAAAAGTCTACAAAGAATACTGCAAAAGAAAGTCTATTTTCGAATTGGAAGATGCAATGCCTAATTTCTTACGGGCAAATCAGTTTACACTTACTCTTCTGCTATTGGAATAAAAACAAAACTCAAGTATATTGGCCGCTCAAACAAAAATAAAAATGTTGTAACCACATGGTAAATGAAAAAGAACAAAAGAATACAAAATGGCTTTACAGATGGGTATTACAACTTAAGGGCAGCTATTGATTCTGGTTTAAAATCAACCCTAAGGCCCAACACACGCCTTACCTCTGCTGGAGTTAGTCTCCAGGTCACAGGACCTGAGTTCTCTCCCCAGAAATCTAGAATTTCAGACACCTTTTCTAAGTTCAGAATAGTTGCCATTTGAGTAAGACGTGCAAACTTGTCTCTAACTGTCCTCTGAGTCATGCCGGAGAAATGGCTCACTAATGCTCTTGCATCTCTGTCAAGCTGAAGGCCACCAAGCTGACTAAATCTTTTCTGCATCATGATCACTTCCAATCTCTTCACAACAAAATCAATGACCAAGTGAACGAAAGTATCATAATTGTTAGCAGTCATTAGTGGCTGTAGCCATGCCACGTTTGTCTCCACAGCATGGAGAAGCCTCTGAACCCATGGATCATTCAACTCATTATCAGCATACTCAGCCTCAGACAAATCATAGCTGACTGTTCCTACAGTGTCTAATATAGGGCGTATTCGTGGGGTTATAGTTGCCACAAGTTGTTCGACACCAGCATTTAAAGATTGTTTGAAAGCATTGCTCATATCTCCCAACTCAGACAAACAAGATTTTACCTTTTCTCGATCAGCTGGTGCAGGGAAAACCTACATACAAAAAGTCGGTCAGTTAGTTCTATTATTTCAAAATCATATTTAGCCAAGCAAACTGCAATAGATAACACTATGACATAAAATTCCTATTATCGAAATAATCTCATCAAGCAGTCTAATTAGTAATATGCATATATCAGAATTAATGCACGTAATAACAATATGATATGAAATGTCTTTTTTCCCCAAAATTTTCTTAAGCCAGAGTAGAGTTTGGTCGTAACATTCCAGATTTCCAGCACTTTGGGAGTAAGGGCAGGACATGATAAGCCATCTTTGCGCATAAAAAGTCCACATTCTAGCAGAACCAATGCAACGTTTGGTATAAAGTGAGAATGAGAATGAAAATGGGAATTGGAATAAGCATGGGAAAGAGGCTTTCCTGAACACCTATTCTCCTAACTATGGTTAGACGATGTATTACTAATTTTCAGCATATCAAAACACACAAGTCTAACTTTCCCTTTCCAGTTCTCTTTCTAGAATGGATTTTCCACATACTAAACGTAACGTAATAGGTGAGTTTTTTCCAATCCAGAAAACATCCCTGATAATGGGAGGACCTTAGTAATTTGAGTTGAATTTCTTCATTTTGTTTATTATAATTGTCATGCCTCACAAGAACTTCCATGTAAAGACACCTAATCTCAAGGCCTCAAAATAGCTGTGCAATTGCTTCCCAACAAAAAAGAAAAACAGAGCTACACTTTTCATCACCACCTCAACTAAACAAACTTGACTTTACCACAGTCCTCCTAAAGTGCAAGAAAGACCAATTCAGCGAACAGAATTTTGTTTCAGTCCAAGAACTAAGATGGGTATCTTAAATTTTTCTTCTAGTTTTGGTACAATGTAATATCTGGGCCCGTAAATGTTGTTTAATTTGTTTCTTATCCTATCTGTGCAATTCTGCCTTTGTTTACCAAGCACTTCAAATAAGGATTACCTAGGAATCAGGCATCAGTATGATGCCATCCCCATCAATATTCCACTTACGATATCACACAACAAAAGGTATTTCAGACATGCTACAGAGGCAAGGCAATGGCAATCTCATACGAAGATACTCTAGCCATCTTCACAAAATGGTCTTCAAATTTAACATTCAATATGAGCAAATTGAAGATACAATGAGAACTCAGTGAGGTTCAAATGTTATAATCTATCTATCTTACCTTGACAAACAAAACCACCTAAAGAGGGATATTGCAGTTCAACTCAGGTTGGTATCAAAGTTGCTAATATACGGATCTTCAACTTGTTTACCAGCATTATTGCCATTATGTGTAACTAACTTTTACACAGCGGGACACTAAACCTCTAATTTTGGCCATGAGAACACAGCACATTTGGAACTATGGCCTGTACTGTTTGCGTAACTTGTAAATTTAACATGCATGCTGTTAACTTCATATATGACATGTATGATCCATCAAATTATTCTATGATTAATCTCGACCAACTATATAACAGAACATGCATGCATAAGGCAGAAAACGTGTCAACCATTAACATATTTCCTGCCATATTGAATTTTTTGGTAAAATATAAAAGCAAGGCACTAGAAATATGCCCCTTACCTCATTACATTGCTCTTCAATCTCATGTTTTAGTTTCAAAACGTATTCACTGCTAACATCAATATTGTTTAAAGCTGTTGCAATTTCTGTCCCAGTCTTCTGCACGCCAACGCCACCTAAGAACAACTTAGCACCAAGGTTTGGCTCTCTTATTTTATGTTGCAAGGCTTCATGATATTCATTGGACAGTAAACTACTGGCAACACTCAGAACTGCCACAACAGAATTAACATTTGAAGTTGATATTGCTCTACGTAAGCAACTTTGCAAAACGTAGAACACATCGTCCACCATTGAAGTTGTAAGGCTGTCAGGCACTTGTTCATCTATCCTTATAGCTTTCCTCACATTCTCTACCATGAAAAATCCCTCTAAAATAACGTAAAATCCAGTTATATCTTGAACAACTTTGCTGAAACTACCACTCCTGAAAGCTTTTGTTGCACGGGGGACCAAATCTGGATCTACAGAAGTAAGCCCTTTGATCTTTGAAATCATGAAATCCGTGTAGTCCTCACCCAATTGCACAAGTGACAGAATTTCTTCCAAGTACATTTCAATCTCACGTGGGTCAGGTCCCTCGGGATCTCCTCCAACAGCAAGCATACTCTTGGTCTGGGCATTTATTTCTGATGACAACTTGGCCAACTTCCGATACTCCATATACTTCTTCAAGATCAAAGAACCTCGGGAGTCACACTCCTCTTGAAGCTCACATAGCGCATATACAATCCCATCTTCACCACATAGGCTCCTCAAGATCCCATCATTCTCTTCAATTGCCAAAACAATGTCCTTAAACAAATTCGTCAAACACCCCACAAAATTGACTTGGCTTTGATTGACATTGCCATTATTAGTACCCAAACCTCTTTGTTCAGTCAATTCCACTAATTGTTCAAACTCCATCCTAGATCTCATACCAATGACCTTCTTCAAATAGCCAACATAAACCTGCAGCCCCTCCTCCTCAAGACCAAGCGGCGAGTAAAGCTGGATAAACCGAAGAATCGTAGGGTGGTCGCGCTGATCCACAGCTGTCAAAAGCTTCTTCCTTACGATCCCTTCGAGCTGCTTCTTGGAAGCCATCAACCTCTCCCTCTGATCCGATTCCGATACCTTGTACTCCGCATCAATCTTGAGGAATGTTTGAACGTACTTCGCTGCGGATTCATAGTCCTCCATTCCAAGCGCCTTATCGACACCCTCCAAACAATTCCCTCTCTCAACGATGGAATCGATGCGGAACAACGTGGAACGAACCCGTGACTGAGCCAAGTCAAGCTCCCGGACCTTACAGCTGACATCGTCGGCGAGATCGCAGGTTGAGCTAACATTGGACCGCATGTGGTCTGAATCTGCCTTGACAATGTCGAGAACCTCGGAGGAGCGCTGGAGTTGGAGAAGCTGTTTGTCAAGGTCGGTGCGCTGAGACAAGAGGTTGTCTAACCCAACATCAAGGGATCGCTGATAAGCTATGCACTCATGGAGGAGCCGAGTTATGGCTCCGATGTCGGTGAGTGAACGGACAAAGTCGAGTGCCTCCGGTTCGCCGAAGGCTAAGGAGGAGGATAAAGTAACAGGGGTGTCTTGATCAACGGACGCGATTGATGCGGTGGGACTAGAACCCATTCTCTCTTAGCTCCTGAAGGAGAAAGAGTTCAGCAGCTCTGAGATCTGGGCAGAGAGAGAAGGTGAACTGATCCGGACGGGGAGAACGAGGTTTCTTCAAGCGTCAAAAAAGGCGACGTACCAAAAAAACCCCTAAACGTAGTAGAGATTAATCATCAAAATCAATATACTTACTAATAATACGAACATATCCTCAGTGTATAAAAAAAACCATGTACTCAAATAAAACCTGGCTAGCTAATTTACTGTAATTAAAAAAATTGGTGATGCAGATTATTAATTATTTTTTATAAAAAATTATATCACTTTTCTTAAATTTCTTTTTTGACAAGAATATTAAATCGTGAGAGACCACACAAATTGAGAAAAATAGTAAAATTAATTAGATAATTTTGTATACCGAGTGCCTAAGGGCTTGTTAGTAACAATTTAACTTTTCAATCGTCTAATCCATTTTTATGTCTTGTTGACTCTTTTATATTCAATAGCAATAGTATGTTGCAGAGCACAAAATTATAACAATGATGATGATTGGATAAGCTCAGGAATTATGAATGAGGAGAATAAAAGGTTTAACTAGGGCTGATAATACGAGTTAACCCGCCGAAAACAGGTTGGCCCGCCGTAGGTTGGGGTGGAGGCGGGTCGGTTTTAACCGGCCCGCCTCCAGGAGGGTTGGGGAAACCCCAACCCGAGACCGCCATGGCGGGTTGGCGGGTTAGCCCGCCAACCCGCCAGCTTTTTTTTTTTTTAATTTTTTATATATAATTTTTTAACTTTTTTTTTAAAAAATTACATATGTCAATATTAATTAGATTCGAATCATGTCTTAAGTCATCAAAATATTTATTTAGTCAATTTTATCACTATCTATACATAAATCTATCACAAAGAAAATAATAATAAAATAAAATAAATATATATAAAGAAAGAAATGACTCAATGAGATAAAGTTAATATAAATTAAGTATAATATCTCTTGTTTAACTAAGACTCTCAAATTAGTAAAGTATAAATGTGTAATATAAATAATAAAAAAAGTAAAAAAAAAAAAAAAGCGGGCTAACCCGCCAACCCGGCGGATTAGCCCGTCGCGGGTGGGAGCTTGGCAGGTGCGGGTTAAAAAGACCCGTATCAAAGTGGGTTGCAATATTTGTAACTCAACCCGCATTTTTTAGCGGGTTGACGGATTAGGCCCGCGAGTTCAACCCAAATTATCAGCCCAAGGTTCAACCTCAAATTTTATCCAAAATTCTCATGCCAAGTGTAATGATGTTGGAGCTCCGATTGGTTTCCATTGAGTCGGGTGTAGGCCGATTTATATGCGTTATCTCTGAGCTTTACAAATGGCCTCGATAGTCGGGGGGAAATGGAACCTATTCTCTGCCTCACTCCACCTTCCTTCTCAGCATCAAGAAACAAGCCTCAATTCGCAGCTTCAGCGAAACGGTTCTCTTCATGTTCATCGTTTCTTCCTTCTTCCTCTGTTCATTCATTATCTCTTGGCGCTTTCTTCTCTCCTCAGCCTTTCACTTCGGACCCTTCGTCTTACTCTTCTTTATTGAAGGGGCGAAGCAGGAAAGGTCGGGTTTCCACGACTTTAGCGGTGGTGGATGAAGAAACGGTGCTTGCAGAAGAAATTAATGGAGAAAAACATGTGGACGCTCAAAACGATGACGTTTCCCATGAGAGAGAACCGAGCAAAGTGGGAAGACCAAGTGAAGTATACGTTCGTAATCTTCCAAGGAGCTGTGACTAAACTCAGCTCACGATATGTTCAAGCCTTATGGAACTGTTCTATCTGCTGAGGTTTATCATGCTTCCCCTTCTTTAATATTTCTTTATTCGTTGTTCCTTTTCTTCTCTTGAATAGTTTGCTTAAATTTGCTTAATTTCTTTTCTCGAGCCTCACTGCGTTGTCGTGGAATTTTATTAATCAATCGTCTTAGCACAAACTTTTCATCACTGTTTAACTTGTCCTCTCTGAAGTAATTGTCTTGGAGTTTGCCTTTTTTGTCATGATAATCTTAATTAGCGATGCAGAATTATTTGATATGGAATATCAATCAAGCTTTCTTCAAACTTCCAATATTGGAATTATCTGTCTTTGTGCCCCACTCCATTTCACCCCTCCATTAATAAATACTCCATTCTAACTTTCTCCAAACTCCCAAACAAGCAAATAAGCACAAAATCATGATTTATTGAGGCTTGAAAGCATGGAATCGTCATCATGTCTTGTGTTTATAGCTTCAATGCTCTGCTGCAGGTTCATCGTAATGGTGAGACCCGGTGAAAGTAGAGGATGTGGTTATGTCACAATGGGATCAGTAAGTTCAGCCAAAAAGGCAGTTGCTGCATTGGATGGATCTGTTTGTGAAATTGGCCCCTTACTTGTGGTTGGTTCATTGTGTTCTGTCTTTGCACTTGATCTGAAAAGTTCCCTTTTTATATTTACTCAAGGATGTTGGTGGGCGTGAAATGCGGGTTAGATTTTCAGCTGAGATGAATCCTGGAAGGAGAAATGCTGAGACGATGAACTCGTCACCTCAGAAAGTTATATACTATGAAACTCCTAACAAGTTGTATGTTGGCAATCTTGCCAGGGCTGTTAAACCTGAAGACTTGTGGAATCATTTTCGAAGATTTGGGACTGTGGTTAGTGTAAAGAATATTGCATGATCATAAAGTTGGGAATGGCCGTATTTATGCATTTCTCTCCTTACTTTCACAGTCAGAACGTGATGCAGCGATGTCTCTTAATGGAACCGTAAGCACTGCTTCCTCCACTTTTCCTGCTTTGTGCTTGTTAGTTCAGTTGTTAGCTTCCATTCCCTAACTTGGTTCTTGTTGCAGGAACTTCGTGGCCGTACTCTAGTAGTGAGAGAAGGCATAGAGAGGAGTACTGGGCCATAGCCGGAGTTTTAAGTGTAAGTCCAGCGAAGTTACATGACCTTTGAGCAAGGAATTTCAACTTGAACCTAGATGCTTCATTTTTTGTTGTATTGCGATGTTCTAATCATGTGATGTCTCATAGAGTTTTCTCACGTCTAGACCTACTTTGTGGCCAAAAATCCTCTAGACCAATTTTACTTTGATTTCATATGTGATCATATATATGCATATGCATATATAAACTCTAACCAAAGCGATGAGTAGGGCAACTAATTTCTTCTACTGGTATCATATGCAACTAATTTCCCAAGTCTAGATTTTTTTGTGTAACCAACGGCTATCTATCTGTAAAACTTTTTTTTTTTTTAAAATGTGGTGGTAAAATAGAGTGAATTGGTTTGGCGCATGCTAAGTTACGCGACACTTTTTGAGTTTTAAATTCTGTATAATGATAACTAAAATTTTGGTTGTTTCAGATAGGAGCAAAGTTTCTAAAGTTGAGAACTTGTTGAATGTGAAAAACGTAATGCTGAAGAAAAGGTGATTTATTTATTCCTTTGGCAGCGCTATCAAGATTTGGATCCATGCTCTTGTTTTTGTTGTATTTCAACAAGCAGTCAGCAAATATCGAAGGTGTTTCTGGGGTAGTAGTTCATTTAGTAAATTTTATGCTTACTTGTATATCGCTGTCAGCTGTAGTTTGTCTTTTGCATCTTACAGCACAATGCTTGTAAATTCTGAAACGCCTGTCATGTAAGCAAGCATGTACAAAAAGCCTTGAAGATCTAACAAAAGTAATGAATGGCTATGGCTTACAAATACGGTGGCATTTCTTTTCACAAGATTTCATATACCTACACCCAAGTGTAGGTATTAGAATTGCAGTATAGTTAAACATGCGTTTTATTCAAACATATGGTCAAAGTGTCTTATGTGACACAATGTGGAAGATTAGATTGTATACATTAACCAGTCAGAATCCCAAATACAACATTTATGTAAGATCATATGTACTCAAATGGGCGCACGAGAGGCAATTAGAGTACTTTACCAGCAATGAATGGGAATTCTCGTCTAAGACTAAATAAGCAGGATTCAACACGAAGAACAGAGGTCAGAAATAAATTGTAAGCCATGATAGGTAGACGAAATATATTAATGTCCCTTTGACTTAGCTCATATCTTCCTAATCAAGTAACTCTCCAAACCAATGCCAGCATCCACTATTCTAGTGTTACCTTTTATTTCAATCCTCATAACTTCTTCCAAAATATCCCTCATCTTCACATTCTCCTCCACTTCACAGATTCTAGGTATTATGATCGCCCAACAATCCGTATGAGGCACTTCCCCATGCTCTAGTGATTTACTGAGTACACTACAAGCTTCATCAATCTTACCAACATTACAGTAGCCATTAATGAATGAATGAATAACAGAGAGATGGGAGAAAAACCTTTTGACAACATCTCCTCTATGTATCTGTTTGCCTCATCAAACATTCCTTCATCACATAAACCACTTGTCAAAGTACGATAAGCACCAAATTAGGTAAGCACACATTTGATTGTATGTCATCAATAACCTTACAAGCATCATGAGCACGCGCCCTTCCCTGCAGAAGCCTAATATAACAGTATTATAGTGAACAATGTCAGGATTACATCCCTTCACCTTCATCCTACAAAGAAGTTTGTATGCTTCTCTGAGATTCTTCTTCCTACACAAACTATTCAGCAAAGTAGTATAAGTTAAAGTATCTGGCACAAAGCCTTTATTCAACATATCCTCGAATAAATCAACAGCCCCATTTACTTGACTCTTCCTACACAGTCCGTGCATCAAAATTCTATAAGAATCTATATCGGGAAAGAGATCTCTCTTGAACATTTTGTTGAACAGTCAGTAGGGAAAACCAGTCCCTGCAACATATCCCGCAGGTTCCTCTTCTACATTCCTCGACCACTCGCACCAACATACCTTCGAAATCACATTCTTCATCAACGATTTCCTATAAGACCGGGGAGATTCCTGTCCTTCCTCTGCCTCCATCCATCCTTCGACCCTACTCTTCCGAGCCTCCTCTCCTGTAAACTCCATCCCCTCCACTCGCACTTTCTTCTTTCTTCTCACCAAATCCTCCGATTCCTCCTCCATCAGACCTCACTTAGTTCCCGTCGCAAAGCACGAGCCGGAGAACCACACTCTTTTTTCCCCGTCGCGGTGGGTGACGGAGATCCCTCAGTCACTGTCGCAAAGGGCGGCGAGAAGAATTCGATCTTGGGACCTAGAAGAGCTCCCCCGTCGTCGTCAAAACCGCTGTTTTACTTTTTTTAATTCATTTGGTTGAGTTATTTGTAATTCGGCTTTCGCTAACAATGATTTTATCTTAAGCCTTCCGGTAATTCTGGCCAAGATTTTTCAGAAAAAGAAGCTTCTGGATATTGGATAATATAAAAATAAGAAAGTGGGGTGGCTGGTGATTTTAACTAACTACATAAAGAAGATTCATCCATTGGCGTGAGTCTCGAAAACAAGTCTATGCCAAGAGCCACCAGATCTGAAAGGATTTTCAGAACGTTCCACGTGTCGCTTTCCTCACCACAATATCAAAAGTGTGGTGGCACGTAACCCGACGTGGCATTGCTTGTCGAAATATCCTCTCCCCATTAATAATTTAATATCAAAACAATGGTCTAGATTCAACCACGTCACCTTCCCTTAAGAGCAGCCCAATGAGGGCAAACCTTTCGATCAAGCTCATACTGACACACCCAGAGAGAGAAGGAGATATAGACTTCCAATGGGAGATATTTTTAGCGGTTTTCGCGGTTGTGAGCGAAAGCTGGTTTTCAAAGTATTCAAATTCTCTCTCTCTCTCGTCTTCCACTCAATTTTTGCGGACTTTTCAGATATTTTTGTTGTTTAAGGATAAGGTATATTTTGCTTCCTATTCATTCTTTTTCTATTTTCTTTCATTCTTCGCTTCATTTTGCTGCTCCTGCTGTTCTTTCATTCTATTTGCTTGATTCTGAAATTTTGACTTCTGTTTCATTCGTGTCTGCTTTTTGTGGTTGTGCTTGAGTCGTACTATGCTCTTTGAGAATGGGTGAAGTGTTCGTGCCGCCGCGTGATCAGGGGATGGAGGTCGGGTTGGAGACAGAGGAGGACCAGAGCAAGCAGATGGTACGCTGGGAGAAGTTTTTACCTCGGATGGTGCTTAGAGTATTACTTGTGGAAGCGGATGACTCTACTCGTCATGTTATCGCGGCCCTTCTCCGGAAATGCAGTTACAAAGGTAATTTTACTCTACCTACGTTTTTTTTAACTTCGATTCTAATTAATGACGGCTTCGTTTTGCTGATATGATATTTGATCCATTTCACTATCGATTCTATCTGTGGATTTTGCCTTTTCTAGCGTTCATTTCTGGATGTTTATTCCATTGTACCTTTTTCGACAAGGTCAAATTTAATTTCCAAATTCCTTGTTATGAAGATAATGTATCAGCAGGGTTAAATGGGTAGTTATAGTTTCCTGGTGGCCTAGTTAAATGAACTTCTAAGTTCAAACTTCAAAGCACAAAAAAAAATTCATGGCCTCTTTCCTCTTGGTTGTTATTAAGGAGTTATTGTTTTAGGAGGATTACTTTAAAAGATGTTTGAAAGCGTGAAGGGCATTGTTAAAAAATAATTCCTTCAGGCAGGGGTCATTGGTAATTTTACATTTTCCTTGAAAATCTTTATATGAAACACTTTTGAACTTCATCTATGTGGAAATGTTGTTCCTGGCAGTTGCTGCAGTTCCTGATGGACTAAAAGCATGGGAGACGCTGAAGAGGAAAACTTCTGAAATAGATCTCATATTAACAGAAGTGGAGTTGCCATCAATATCTGGATTTGCACTTCTTACTTTGATCATGGAACATGATGTGTGCAAGAACATTCCTGTCATAAGTATGTTAATTGAATGGTGAGCCGTCTTAATAAATTATCTTGTTTAGTTTGGTGAGGCTAAGGGACTTGGATTTATTTTCATGGTTGTGCAGTGATGTCTACTCAGGATTCAGTTAGTTTGGCATTGAAATGCATTTTGAAAGGTGCAGCTGATTTTCTCATAAAACCTGTTCGGAGAAATGAGCTGAGGAACTTGTGGCAACATGTATGGAGAAGACATGAGGCATGTCATAGTCTTCAATCTTATAGTTCTAATGCATATATTTTTTTTTTCTTTTTCAAGGCAATAAAAGATATGTATGAGGGGGTAACAACTACTGTAAGAACGTCTGGGGGCGAAACAAATGATTTTCCCATAAGGATTGGTCTTCATCAGGGATCATCCTTGAGTCCTTATTTATTTAATCTAGTAGTGGATGTTCTAACCAAGCCTATTCAAGAAGAAATCCCTCAGTGCATGCTTTTTGCAGACGATATAGTTCTTGTGGCAGAGTCAAGAGAAGAGATTAATTTTAAATTTGAGTTATGGAGAAGTACTTTAGAGTCGAAGGGTTTTCGTCTGAGTAGAAGTAAGACTGAATATATGCATTGTAATTTTGATAAGAGGCAAGTTAAAAATAACTTGGAGGTCAAATTGGGAGATCAAATTATTCCACAAATAGATAAGTTCAAATATTTGGGATCAAAAGATGGTGAAATTTTGGAGGATGTTAATCATAGAATTCAAGCTGGGTGGTTTAAATGGAGAAAGGCTACTGGGGTTATATGTGATCGGATAGTATCAGATAAATTAAAAGGAAAGTTTTATCGCACTGCTATAAGACCAGCAATGCTTTATGGAAGTGAATGTTAGGCTTTAAAAGGACAGCAAGAGCATAAAGTTGGGGTAGCTGAGATGAGGATATTGAGATGGATGTGTGGACATACAAGAAAAGATAAGATTCGTAATGAACAAATTCGGGGAAGAGTTGGAGTGACATCTATTGAGGAGAAAATGGTAGAGAACCGTCTTAGGTGGTTTGGACACGTACAAAGAAGGCCAAGGGATGCGCCAGTGAGGAAGGTGGATCAAATCGTATGGAGTCCGGTTAAAAGGAATAGAGGAAGGCCAAAGAAAACGCTCAACGAGGTCATTGAGCGGGATCTCCTGGTCAATAACTTAACCAAGGATTCAGTTTTTTATAGAGCACAATGGTGTCGTATGATCCATGTAGCCGACCCCATTTAATGGGATAAGGTTTTGTTGTTGTTGTTGTTGTTGTTGTTCCTTTTGCATTGGCTTACTCATGTGACATAGATTTTATATGTTTTCTTCCTTTTTTTAATTGTATATTGTTTATCCAGATTGACCGGCAACCTCAAACTATACCATTTCCACAGAAAAACCTGGAAACTACTTCTGAAAACAATGCTGCCAGCAATCATTCAAGTGGATCTGTGGCTTCCACACAGAAAAATAATGGACGCCCTGAGAAAGGGAGTGAGGCCCAAGTAAGGTCCCCCCCCCCCTCCTCTTCCCAAGTAGAGACCAATGTTTCTGTTAGCATAAACTAATAAAGTTATTCATAGATACGTCAGCTTTTCAGTTTACTGCCTGTATTGTGTGAATCGGCGTGGAAACTGTCAGTTGATATAATGTTTATTTCTAGAATTGTTTCTAACTTCTCCTTTCCTCTTTATGCCTGACTTTAGTAACATGTAGGAGTAAAATCAAGCAACCCTGAACATCTTGTACAATATATGTAATAGACACTTATGGCTTGAGGATAATTACCTGTTAAGATTAAGTTGGCTTCATAAAAATTCGCATAGAGGCTATATGTTTTGCCCACTCTTCTGCAGAGCACTTGTACATCGCCATTTTTGGAAGCTGAGAGTGCATACATGCAAAATATGATGGATACATCCCATATGAAGAGTTCTTCAAATTTGAGCAACAATGACACGGTACAGAATGAAGACTCAACCATATTGGGATTGGAAAAGCAATCAATTAAGCATAACAGTGAAACTGGAGGTGTGAAAATTCATCTTTTTTTCATCAATCTTTGATAAAAACTTCTTATTTTCTTCCTTCTTGACAATTTTGGCATCTCACAACATATTTGTTGCAGATAAGTCGGGGGCATTGCTATCACCGTCTGCAAAGTGTGACAAGAATTTTAAATCAACAGATTTTGGGCAGGATCGAGGATATGATAGTGCTGAAAAGGAGAATCATGTGGAAGTTCTTAGACCAGAGTCAAGCAGAGAAAATCCTAACATGGATGCAGAGATACATGGATGCAACAATGAACTGGTAGAACCATCTAGAGGAGTTATTGATTTGATTGCCACATTCAAGAATCTACCAGTAAAGAATGATGAAAGTTGTAACCTCAGCGGTAGTGGTGCAAAGAAGTTTGATTTTGATCCACGATTGGAGCTTTCTCTAAGACGAGATTTTCCTGGCAGCTTATCTAAACAAGCAATTGATGAAAAACAGGCCTTGAACCACCATTCAAAGGCTTCTGCCTTTTCTTGGTGAGTCCACTGTTTGCTAATGTTTGTGCGAGTTCTCAACTGATTTCAAGATACTGAACACGGATGTCACATAGTATTTTCCTTGTGCTATCGATGAAAGCAATTTCAACCAGCCTAAATGTGTTGGATTTTTCTTGCCTTTATCCGCACTTTTCTTTATTTATCCTTCACTCTTATTTATTCTGTTCTACTTCTACCTCTAGAAGTAGTGAGGGTAGAGGCTGACTAAAGGGTAGAATTACTGATATGGACTAAAACATACTTTTGAGTGCCTGAGATTAGTCTAGAATTTACCTGGTAGGAGCTGACTAAACGGGTATACATAGCTATGCTTGTGAAGAGAGTATATTTATGAAGTATTGTGTTTTCGTTTATTTGCAATTTGACCCATTTTTAAAAGATATTGTTTAAAATATTTTGGTGAAAAAAAAGATGTTGAAAATCAAGGGAGTTTGGTTTCTCAAGTTCTGAAATTTATAGATAAAATAATTTTCTCATAAGGAACCTTTTTGTTAATTTTTTTAGATTACGCGAGGGCCTTTTACTTGCTTTTCTGCTCTGTGATTGGTCGGTCTCCCCCCCCCCCCAAAAAAAAAAAAAAAGGGCTCATGTTTCTGCCTTTATTATTAGAGAGGAGAAATGAAGATCACAAAAGCATTTATATTAGTTTTTCTAATGCTCATTCAGTAATTCTAGGTGACTGTATCACAGGACTTTTGGTTCTTTGACAATCATATTTACAGGTATAGCGGGGGTAAGTTTCCATCACCATTTGGAAGCTCTGCTAAAGCAGGTGGCCACAATGGGAATTCTCATGAAGCCAGTAGATCATCTAGAAATACCGTTGATTCTTCCTGGCAATATGGTGGCACGAATCATAGTTCAGCGAATATGGCAACCCTCGCCATTGGTCAATCTGGTCAAGTTGAAGTACGGTCGACAAACAGTCAACTTGGATCATTTCCTCCTACTGGTGTTGCTTCTGATAACAAGCCTACTGAATCTGAAACTGTTTTTCTATCTACGTTCTTCACACAATCTGATGTTCGTTCCAGGAGTCCTAAACCTAACTGCCCGAAAGAGAGTTCTCCTCCCATTCTCACAAGTAACTCTTTCCAGTCCAATCCTGGAAGTCACAATTCGGAACAACGTTTTCACTGTTTTGATGATGCCACTTGTACTTCTCGTGATAAAACTGCGAATGAAAAAAGCAATTTGGATCCTGCAAGGCAACATTCTTCTGCTGTTGATCAGAGCACTAGAAATGTCTCATGCCATGACCCTGCAAATCAGAACAATAACGATGATAATAATACAAGCGCATATAAACTCGCATGCAAAATTGATGGAAATGCTTCTTCAGCTTCAGTAGTTGAGAGCAACCCTGAAAATTATGGGGACAGTGGCCATCATAATAATGATGGATATGGAGGGACATATTCTCATTGTCCCACCCACAGAGAAGCTGCTCTAACAAAGTTTCGAATGAAGCGGAAAGAGAGGTGCTACGAGAAAAAGGTACTGCAACGAAATTCTTCAGCCACTTCTAGAATGAGATACCATAGGTTCAATTTTCACTTCCTGATGCCATCGGCAGTTAGACATATTGACTCAAACTTCTCGTCTGAAGCATTGTTAGATGATTAATGCTGAAACAAATTTTCTTTTACAGGTCCGATATCTAAGCAGAAAAAAACTAGCAGAGCAGCGTCCTCGGGTTAAAGGGCAGTTTGTACGCCAAGTACATAATAACGATCATGCTGTTGCTGATGTTGATGGTGGTTCCTGAAGTTTGTCCTATTTCTTCTTTATTGCATTACATGAAGTTCGACATTGATTTCTGTGAAGGATTAGTTGTAGTGTTAGAGTCCGTGTGTCTGGTGGAAACTTATTTTCTTTTTAAATTTGTGTTCTTGTAGACTGAGGCAAGAGGGTAGGATTGTTAATTTTCGTCTTTCTTAGTGGTTTCATTTAGCTGGTTTGTCAAATGATAATTCTAGGGTTGTAATTATCAAGTGGGATACTGGGATTTCTTTAATCGTCTTATTCTCTACCTATTTGTATATGTTTTGCCTTCGATCAACACCTGCTAATATAAGCCCATGGGTTCGATTTCTAGTTTTATGAGCAAGCGATCTCTTGCATTCAAACTGTGATGATTCAGTAAAATTATTTGAACAAAATTTGTCTAATAATATGAATAAAATTTATTTCTATGTAATGTGACGTGGAGTTATTTTGCCACTTTTGAACCAGCTGGCACTTCCACTGCATACTTTTTGCTTTCTTTCTGGAGTGGATCCTTTCTGTAATGTTAGCTTGATATGCCCACATTTAACGTGCATTTGAGCATTTGTTGGTAGAGGATTCGATTCCTATGAAGGTTTTTTAATAGATAATATAATAAATTTTTTATAAATACTTTCTGAGTTATGAGATTGTGTGTTAGTTTTAGTGAGTGATCGGTATTAAATTTACTTAAATTATATCAAAAAAAATTACATTCGATATAATATCAATAATACTCTTATTATCAAAATATTTCTCTTTCATGTATCTGCCACGGGCGGATTCAATGTTTAACCTAAGAACTAGTGGAATATAAAAAGAAAAATTAGTAAAAAAAAATTATTATATTTTTAAATATAAAAAATACTAATACTCTAATAATTTATAAATTAATATATATAAAGTATTAATATTTAAACTCAAACTTCTATGGAGAGGTTCAACTTAACAAATAACTGTTATTTGTGTATTGAGAATTAAAATTATGCTATTTTAACTAAATAGAGGAAAATGGAGAGACCATTTGTTGCATATGCAACACATTTCCACTCTCTCTTTTATTCCCTCCAATCTCAACCAGTATTCTCTATTCGGTATTCTTTGTCCCTCCCAGTAAAAGCAAAAGCAAAAAGAATCACCCTTGTAAAATATAGCCTTCAGAGCCCTATGGTTTGATCGCTACCGATCAACTATTAAACGGATCATTCATGTAGACTAAACACTCACCTAACGTATAATCCGTTTCATAAAATCCGCTTTCTACTTCGGCTCCAAGTGATCCGATTCCAATTCCTGTTGTTTATATGATATCTTTCTCTTGCCCATCAATTTGGACTTCACTATCCTCCATTTTTGACATTGTTCGCTAGCCACCACTCTGTCTCTTTCCAAAGTCACATTCATACACAGACACACATTGCCTTTAAACTTTCTTCTTCACTATATCAATGGAAGATGGTCGCCAAGTTCCTCCTCCTCCTCAGAGAGAAAACCCTAACCTTCGCCAAAACCAAACTTATCAGCCCCCACCAACCCCAGTAAAGCCCATGCCCATGCCAAAACCCATGGGTTCAAGCTACCCGCCGGATGAGCCCAACCGGCGGGCCCTCTGCACCTGTATCACCACCGGCATCGTCGTAGCCGGCCTTTTAATCCTTGTCCTGTGGCTCGTCTATCGCCCCACCAAGCCCCACTTTGGGGTGGTCAGTGCCGCCGTGTATGGCATCAACGCCACCGACCCACCGCTCATGACTACCTCCATGCAGTTCACTATCGTGATAACGAACCCCAACAGGCGCGTTGCCATCTACTTCGACACCCTCAATGCATACGTGTCGTACCGGAGCCACCCCATCACAACGCCGGTGGCGCTTCCACCGCTGTACATGGAGGACCACAGCTCGGTGTCACTGTCACCAATGATAGGAGGGTCGCCGGTGCCGGTTTCGCCGGATGTTACTAATGGGTTGGCGAAGGATGAAGCGTATGGTGTGGTGGGGTTGAGCGTGATCATGCAGGGCCGGTTGAGGTGGAAGACCGGAGCTGTAAGAACAGGCCATTATGGGATTTACGTGAAGTGCGACGTCATGATGAGTTTGAAGAACGGCGTCTCCGGTCAGGTTCCTCTCACTGGAGCTCCGGCTTGCTACGTCGATGTATGAACAAGATTGTGCTGCGGAGCTCGCGTTCACTAAAGAGCTATATATATATATATATATATATATATGTTACTTCCTCTCGAACTCTTTATTTTTCTTATATTTTTGGATCTTCGTACTGGCAAACTTTGTTTTTTCCGTGACACATTGTATTTCAATTTTCTTGACAGTCAAAGTACATCATGAATATATATATATATATACCAGAAGGTTAATTGTATCTGTTATTATTCTTAATCCCTCTAATTTTTTTAAGGATTTCAATGCATGCAATTGCAAGATTTTAACAAGAAAAAAAAAACTCTACTTAATCTTGCTCCATAAATTCAGTTCAACGTACAGGACTTACCAATCTAATTACAACTAACCAACCATTAAGTATACTTGTAAATTACAGATAGATATAAAGTACCTAATTTTACTAGTAATAGGTAAAAAGAATTCACACGTGACGAGTCTTGCCTGATGCCTAATATATTTATGATTATTTTTAGTTGACACAGTAGTTCATTTATTCTTTTTATTCTGCGCAATCTAGTTAGTTTGATTTTGGCAACTCAGTTATCTGAATCATATGAAATAAGGAGTATACCCACGGTCTGAATAATACGACAGTATTCTCAATATCTGAGAAATTTTATAATAAATAAATGTTTAGGATTTGATCCCCTCTTCATTTAATAATTTATTTTATGTGTTTGACTCTTTCTTATATTAAAAAAAATATTTCCCTCCACCGTAAATTTGGTATTACAGTTCCTTTGGTATGGATGAGGGTAAGAATTTTTTTACACAGAAATCACATTCTATTTTTTTCTATAAATTTTTTTTTTTATTTTGCAGTGAAGAGTCAGAAATATTGAATTTGAGCGGATAATATTAACGATTGATATTACCGTTACTTTGAAAAATATCAGAAAAGGGGCATTGGTTCACCCAATATGGCAAGGCATCTACGAAGAAGATAATGAGAAAATATAGTAAGATTCTCTTTCTCTGTTTTCTTTTTCTTTTTAATTAATGATGAGGAGTAAGATTCTGAGAGTAAAGCATTTGTATTAGTATCTGATTCTGTGATTAGACTTTAAATCGATGGACCTCGACGACGTGGCTGATTAGTGTGTGCAATGGGCAACAGCTTGAACTTTACGTCAGCTTGTGAATCAATCTTGGCTTAAAGTATAATTTTACTCTGAAAGATTTTACTAAGGAGTATTGGTTGTATTGATTCATCACGGTGCCCTAACTTTGACAGTTAACTCCTCCCTAAATACCACATCACCCTTGTTTTAAGCAATGGACGTATTCCACCTCAACAAATAATCCACCTCATCCATCTCTCTCCCCTCGCTCCTTTGCTTTACTCTCTCTCTCCCTTTCACCGTGTACGCAAGCAAGCTTTCGGAGAGTTCTTGCTTCTTCATCTTCTTCCTATGAGTATCCCAGACCCCCGTGATGAATCGTACCCAAAGCGTGGCTGTTGAGATGGTGGACAAGCAAGGACTCTAAACCTCTGATTTCGGCGCCACCCACGAGAACATGGGAGGGCGTGATTGATAAGGGACTCATTGTTGACGTCGGAGGGGGCAGGGGGCAATTTCCGGGTAGCTGGGATATTTCGTGAGATTTAAGGGTCTCTTCAACTCTTCCTCTCCACCGCTCTTAACTCTGTCAGAGTCTAAGGATGAATGGTTGGTGAAAACAATCAGTGAGGAAGACTATAGGTTGAAGGCTTCATCCAATAGTTCTTGCCTTTTTTTGGGTCGATAGTTCTTAATATTTGTTCTGGATCTCAGATTCTTTTTTTCTTTTGTTTGTGTTAGAAGGTTGAATTAGTTAGGTGGTTAGTGTTAATCACTAGTATCTAGATGACCCTAAAACTCTATATAAAGGGCTCTAGTATATAGGTTTGTATGTAAGATTATATAATCTTCACCATAGTGAAGGAGAGGGTAACTTGGGTCTCTCCTCAAAGTCCCCAAGTGGGGTTGGTTCATCTCCCTCAAGTGAGGGTAGATTAGTGTGTAACCCAAGTGGGTTACTATAATTATAATGAGCATGTTGCTCAATAGTTAATGAATATGAAAATGTTCTTCTCTACTTGATTTTATTAACATGGTATCAAAGCAGTCATCTTGGGACAGAAATATTGAAGCAATGTCATTTCAATACTTCCTTCATCTTTTTTGGTATCATCATACTTTGGTTCTTGAAATCTTTTAATATTGAAAGGTTCTTGAATGAATTCTTTGTGCAAATTTGAATTAATGGCGCCATGTTCTTGGACGATTCTTGATCTTGAGCACTCCATTCTTCATCTCAGCTTTGATAGAATTCATCTTGTATACAGCGTGTTCTGCTCCACCGAAATCTTGACGTCTTCTTTGTCAAGCCCAGGGATGTCCATTCGCAAGCACAGAGCAAGCCCAGCCATATCCATCCTCTCACTCGAGTCTTTGTTTGCGCTGCTCAACTTGAGAATCAGCTTCAACCTTCAACTTCTTCATCCAGGGGACGAAACTCCAACGTTAGTTAATTCCAAGAAGAGAAAAGAAGGAGAAACTGGGGACGCCTTACAAAGAAAGAAAGAAAGAACTGTTCCAGAGTCTCCGAATGGTTAATCGAACTATTTCTTGTGCGTTTTCTTCCAGAACATCCAAGCAGAATTTTGGGGTTTCAAATGCACGGTTCTTGTTCTTGTTTCTGAACCGATCACTTCCCTGCCCTCTCCTCGCTATCTGTAATGTTCTTCTCTTAAGAAACAACTTAAATTTGAGTCCAGATGTTGCTGAAGTTTCACAGGAGAAATTGCTTTCACTGGTTGCTGAACGGTTAATTGATTCCAATAGTAATGTGAATAATAAAGATGCAGGCTATGTCAGATCAAGAATCAGCTACAAAACATTTCTGATGCGATTGATTTGCTTCCAAGACTTGCAACAGGCATTGATTTGATCCTCAGGATCATGATACAGCTAATGCAATAGGGTCCAAGTCCTACAATGCTCTTATGGGGGAGCTTGTTGCTCTTGAAACAAGAAACATGGAAGGTCAGCGTAAGAATAGTCCTGAAGAAGATTGCGTTGATTTTGTGGCTGCAACTACTGCAGCTCTTGGAGTTCCTTCTCCAAGTCTTTCTAAAAACCAGGTCCTTTGATGATTCTCCACATTCTGTTTCTGATCAACAAATGCTCAGAAAAGGGGATCTTGAAGAAGAGGCAGAGCTGTTGAGAGCTTTGAAGTTATCTGAGGCTGATTCAATAGCATCAGTAAGTAATGCTGTTGAGAGTCATATGTGTGTATGAGGCTATCCAGTGCGAACCAGTTGGCAGGGTTGCAGACATTATTCAGATTCTAGCATTCTTATGTCTCCTAGTGGCAGCAGCCAAAACTGAAAAATTGTCAAACATCAAGTTTTTGAAGAAATTTTTATATTGTATTTTGTAAAATAAAAATGGTTTGATTTAATTCACCTTATTCCCTTGTGTGTTGTGTTAGCAAGTTGAACACCTAGAGTTAAGAGGTGTCAACTTGAGCGGGGGTGTTAGAAGATTGAATTAGTTAGGTGGTTAGTGTTAATCACTAGTATCTAGATGACCCTAAAACTCTATATAAAGGGCTCTAGTATATAGGTTTGTGTGTGAGATTAGTGAAGATTACATAATCTCACACACAAACATATATACTAGAGCCCTTTATAGAGAGTTTTAGGGTTTAGGGTTTAAGGTTTAGGGTTTAGGGTTAGGTCTCTCCTCAAAGTCCCCAAGTGGAGTTGGTTTATCTCCCTCAAGTGAGGGTAGATTGGTGTGTAACCCAAGTGGGTTACTATAATTATAATGAGCATGTTGCTCAATAGTTAATGAATATGAAGATGTTCTTTTCTACTTAATTTTGTTAACAGTTTGAGATGTGAATATTTCTTCCCCTGTTTGCCGATATGCTTTTTTAGAGTCTCGTTCGCTCAAACATTCTCCTCTTTCCTTCTTCCTCTACCACACTTTCAAATGGTTTAAAAGATTTTCCTCTGCCTCCTGCTTCCGTCATCTCCAGCAGCCATTTTTGCTTCTTGGTGTTGTGATTTTTGCCCAACTCCAGGAACACCTTCAAAGCTGCTACTTTCAGATAATAATTTTTTGGGTTAAATTCCAATAATGATTTATCCTTTCCAATAATGGAGAGATGGGATTTTGAATTTCTAGGCATTAGAAGGAGTTGAAAACATTGCAGAATCTGGAGGAATTCCAAGCCTCCATGGTCGTTGATGGTGGTTGATTAGCTTTTCCGGCGTTGAACACGAACCTCAAGTCTGAGCAACTGCCACCTTTTTTGCCCATGTGTCATAACATCCTACTTTGGCAGACCTGGTATGACATTTGCGGGACAACATGGCTCTAAAAAAACTTTTCAACAACAATATTCCTAGAAACTTTTAAGATAAAATTGTATTTTAATCCAATCAATCTTTTAAAGTATGCAATTGTTTTAAAATAAAATAAATTTCACGCTGCTCAATTAACAAAATTGTTATTATTTACAATTTTAAAATTTATAACTTGATTCTTACGTATTTGCAATTACATGCAATGTAAAATCGTAAATTTTCCAAACGTATTTTTTTGTTGGTATACAATTTTCCTAACGTATTTGTTTCCGGGGTTGTATACCTATGTTTACTTAAAAAAAGAAATGTATCCGTGTGTTCAGCTGGTAAAAAGGTGACATATGTGACTATTTAGAGCATGTTTTATCTCTGAAGAATACCACTTTGTTGTAGTTACAGTCGGGACGCTTAGGGAGACATTCTAGATCCTGGGTGCCTACGTTTAAAACTGAGGGTAATAGACGGCTCGTCCTGCCCGACATTAGTATCGCCTAGGAGGAAAAAAGATTTTACCCTACTCTTAGATTGGATCGTGGGTGAGTAGCCCTTTTCTAAAAATTTCTTTACCAAAAAATAAAATAAAATAAATGTGAGGGATCAAAAACTGGTTTTTGTTCACTCTAATAAAGTGGATCTACTATTTGGGCTACATCCAATTTCCTTGACGGGCTGGGCTATACCCAGAACTGGTAATAGGCTGGGCTACAAAGCTAAGTAACAGGATCTAGCCCACAACTCTTCCATCACAATTTTTATTACCACTTTATTCCTAGTCTTTGTATACTAAAGAATGTATTAATTTAATAAAAAAATTTAGATTTGCCTTTATTAAAAGATGGTATTGAAAAAAATTTAGGATTTGCAAACATTAATTATTAATTTGTAAATTTGACTTGTAAATGATAAAATTTGATTTTTAAATATTAAAATTTAGGATGCTATACATATTTCATTTTCTTATAACCTACGACTAATTTTTCTTACTTATTATATCATCACTTTTTTAAAGTTGGTGAAATTATTGGGTGATAACATCAGTGTGGAAAGATTTTGGAATAAGCCCTTTAAAAATTGGATTCAAGTGTGAAACTATATGTGGCTAAAAAAGTGAGGATTTTTCTCTGACATATCCTTAAGGGAAAACTCTTGGCAAATTCAAAAAGATAAAGAAGAGGGGAACGATGTAGATAAGCGATATGCTCTTTGTGGGCATGAAAGGTATTAATCATATATTTAAAGATTGTCATTTCTCTTTATCGATATGGAGGAAAATCCTGCCATCTAACATGTGAATGGACTTTTTTAATAAGTATATTGGAATATGATTAAGTAACAACGTGTGATTATATAATTTGAACACTTCTAAATCACTTGTACCAGGTGACTTATAAGTCATTGTTGGGAAAAAAAAATTATTAGGAGACTCACCCACCATAACTAGGTACGCGACACGAGTCAGATATAGATATAGTCGGGACAAAACTCTGGTGAATTGGGTGGACAATTAAAAAAACAGTCACTTATACCTCATTTTTGTATACTAAATAATATATTAATTTAATAAATTTTTTCACATCTAACTTAATTTATTAAAAAATGGTATTGAAAAAATTTAGGATTTGTAAACATTAATTATTAATTTGTAAATTTGACTTGTAAATGACAGAATTTAATTTTTAAATATTAAAATTTAGGATGCTATATATTTCATTTTTTTATAACCTACGACTAATTTTTCTTATTTATTATATCATCACTTTTTTAAAGTTGGTGAAATTATTGGATGATAACATCAGTGTGGAAAGATTTTGGAATAAGCCCTTTGAAAATTGGATTCAAGTGTGGAAACTATATGTGGCTTAAAAAGTGAGGATTTTTCTCTGACATATGCTTAGGGCTTATTTGGATTAGTTTTTAGAGAATAAATTTTAGGAAGAATAGATTTTAAAAATAGAGATGTTTAAATGATTAGTAGCATAATCACTTTTTTATATTGGATGATTAAAAATAAGAGAGAGGAGAGAGAGTAGAGAAGAGAGAGGAGATAGAGTGGAGAAGAGAGATGAGAGAGGAAAAAGTGTGTAAGAAAAAGTACAAGTAAGATAATAATTAGATAGTCCATAAACTTTTTTACTATTCTAAAAGTTAGTTTCAGTAGCTTATTCAAAACTAGGGCTGGTAATTTGGGTTGGGCCCGCGGGCCCAACCCGCCAAAAACTGGAAGGTTGGGTTGCAAAAATTGCAACCCACATTGATGCGGGTTTTTTTGACCCGCACCCGCCAAGCCCGCACCCGCGGCGGGCTAACCCGCCGGGTTGGCGGGTTAGCCCGCTTTTTTTTTTTTTTTTTTTTTACTTTTTTTTTTAATTTTTTTATTATTTATATTACACATTTATACCTTACTAATTTGAGAGCCTTAGTTAAACAAGAGATATTATACTTAATTTATATTAACTTTATCTCATTGAGTCATTTCTTTCTTTATATATATTTATTTTATTTTATTATAATTTTTTTGTGATAGATTTATCTATAGATAGTAACAAAATTGACTAAATAAATATTTTGACGACTTAAGACATGATTCGAATTTAATTAATATTGACATATGTAATTTTTTTTAAAAAAAAGTTGAAAAAAAATTTAAAAATTATATATAAAAAATTAAAAAAAAAAAAAAAAGCTGGCGGATTGGCGGGCTAGCCCGCCAACCCGCCATGGCGGTCTCGGGTTGGGGTTTCCCCAACCCGCCTGGAGGCGGGCCGGTTTTAACCGGCCCGCCTCCCCCCCAACCCGCGGCGGGCCAACCCGTTTTCGGCGGGTTGGCCCGCATTACCACCCCTATTTAAAACTATGATTTTAAACGATGATTTTACCTAAAATCACTTATAGACAAATATAACTGTTTATTTAAAAAAAAAATTAAACTAAAATTTTACTTAAAAGAATGTTTTAAATCATGGTCCCAAACACACGAAAAAACTCTGCAAATTCAAAAAGATAAAGAAGAGGGGAACGATGTAGATAAGCGATATGCTCTTTGTGGGCATGAAAGATATTAATCATATGTTTAAAGATTGTCCTTTACCCTTATCGATATGGAGGCAAATCCTTCCTTCGAACATGTGAATGGACTTTTTTAATAAGTATATTGGAATAAGATTGAGTAACAACGTGTGATTATATAATTTGAACACTTCCCGATATGCATTCTTTAATGGAAGTTGGAGATCGATGTCTTTTAGGGTGTGTTTGGATTAGATTCTGGAGAATAGATTCTGAGAAGAATAGATTCTGGAGAATAGATTCTGGGTAGAATAGATTTTGGGAAGAATAGATTTTGGGAATAAAGATGTTTGGATGATTAGTAGTAAAATCACTTTTTATATTGATAAATTACTAAAAAGGGTATGATATGATTAAAAGTAAGAGAGATAAAAAATGATAGAGAAGAAAGAGGAGAGAGAAGAGAGTGTAGAGAGGGGAGAGGAGAGAGAAAAAGAGAGATAAGAGAGGAGAGAGGAAAGAGAAAAAGAGGAAGGAGAGAAGAGAGAGGAGAGATAATAGAGAAAAGAAAGGAGAGAGGATGTAAGAAAAAGTAAGGGTATAATAGTAATTGGATAATCCAAAACTTAGGTTTCAAAGAAAAAGCTATTTTCAATAGCTTATTCAAAACCTAGGTTTCAAACCGAGGTTTTGTCCAAAATCAATTCTCAACAAAAATTACTGTTTGTCTAAAAATTTTTTAAACCACGGTTTTGCCCAAAATTCATTTTCCAACGCTGCTCCCAAACAGGCACTTAGCCGATGACGATACAGAGGGTATTTTAGCGAATATTCATATATTTAAAGACTTCCAAATTTCCATGTTTCTAAATTGATGATTTGGTAAATGAAATTACACTTTTTTATTGGAATAAATAACTTAGATTTTTGACTCGGGCCTTCAAAAATGGAAGTCGTCGGTTTTTTATCGGTGTGGTAGGGGAAAAAGTAGACCCGGAACCGCAAGACGGCAAGGGAGGACCATAAAGAAGAAAAGCCATTTACATTATCACAAAGAGACAAATGATGGAGGCAGCCTATCCACATCAATACACACTTGTCTTCCAATTTAATGTCTCGTCAGCCAAAATTGATAGTTTCATTAAATTCTTAATTTCTTTTTCATTGGAATTTTTCAAATCTGATTTTGTTATTGCCTTGTGCACGGCTACTTGAACAACTCACGTATTTCCATACGTTTGTTTCACACGTGTGTGTGTGTGAGAGAGTTTTAATGAATGGAGCTAATGAGTAGTGAGATCATAATATTTTGTTTGGAACACGAAGGAAGGAGCAGAAAGTGCAATCAAAAAGAAAAAAAACAGCCACTAAGAAACTGAGATAACCCATGAGGTGAATGTGAAATATGCCCACATATATGGGACGATCCAAATCCAGCAGCATTCTATGATTAGCCAACCAATCAGGATATATATACATACATATATATATATATATGTTTCCATTTCCATACATGAAAATGGCTATGAGTTTCCATTTTTATTCACACATAGTTTCTTTTTATTAAATATAAATATTATCCTATTAAAAATAATTTTATTTGATATAATATTAAATATTAAATGTTGATATCTTTTTTAATAGAATTTAAATATTTATTTATTACAATTATAAAAAATTAGTCGATTCTATTGGATTTAATTTCATTAATCATTCATGTATATCTTTAATTGATATTACTTATAGGGATTAAACCAATTTGTTTGTATTAGTTAATATTCATAAAATTATATATCCCATCAACATACTTCTCTTGATTGATTGAGTGCAATAAAATCTAAGTTCCTTTTTTGTATGGTAATAAAATCTAAGTTTCTTTTCTGAGGGTATTATTGAAAAAAATATCTTTTTCACAAAAAAAAAATAATAGACAGTATATTCTCTTTTTTTAAAATAAATTATTAATTGAAGTAATAAGTTATTTTATTTTCATAAAAAAATATAAATTTAAATATTAAAAATTATATTCATTAAGAGGGATAAAAATTTCTTACACTCTAAATTTTAAAATAAACTATAACTTTAATTAAATAAAAAAATTTAAATATTATATTTAAAATTAAAATAAAATTTTAAAATAGACTTTATATTAGTTTACCCAAACGAATCTTTTGATACTTGTAAAAATTGATATAAAGAGTATGAGATTTTTGAAAAGGAGGAAGAAGAACAATATGGAAGAACCATGAGCATGCCTTTCCTTATATTCAGATTTCAGACACATTTTTAAAAAGTTTGCTAAAATATTATGCTTCGAACACTATTGTCAAAGAAGGGACCAAATAAAACGTATCTCTCTATATGTATATACATCGCGGGTTTTATAATTCATATTTCATTACTAGTGAAAGTCATTTTTAGTTAAGATTTCATTCAAACGATAATATACATATACATACATATACATATATATATATATGCTAACAGTCTAAAGTATCTTTCAAACTTCCTATGCTGTATGAAAAACATATACAGTATATAATTAAATCTTAAATTTTCTGACTCATTTCTTATGAAGTCTATGAAAAATTTGTTTTAGTTTAAAAATAATGCAAATTTTATAATTTACATTTTTCGCATAAAAAAATTACATAAGAGTTGGAGATTGAAGAATTTCATATTTCATATTAAAAATTTGATGCGAAGGATAACGTATATTATTAAAAATTAAATGATTTAATAACACGTGGTCCTACAGTATAAATATGGATGAGTACAAATTAGAAGACAGCAACATGATATAATTTATTCAGATTACATTTTATACTTATCTTAAATATAAAATATATTTAATTAATTTAATTAGATTAAAAAATTAGTTAAATTATTTTTTATAATATTTTTTAAAGCGCTATAATTATCATCATTAACTCTATTCTTCATTCTCTCATTTGATTATTGTTGAGAGATTATTAATAATAGTAATTAGGGAAAGAATTAGTAAATTTAGAAAATATATGTTGTATTTATTACTAAAGTCAACTCTCTAATTAAATCTTATATTTAAGACGTAAGGAGTATTATGCAATATGATTTAAATAAAAAAAGATATCTATAAGTTAAGAAATGAATAATTATTAAATAATCACCTAAATAAAGAAATGAGAATACACTTACTAAATGGGCATGCACAAGAATATTCCCTTCCTAATCATACCAACTACAGAAGGGAGAAGTATAAAAAAATTTAAATATCAGATCAAAATGATCTATGATATTATGACCCGATGATAAATAACATATTTGGTTAGACCAACTTTGTTATACATATTTTAATATCAGATTATTTTGAATAACATAAAATATACAAACAATTAAAATAATGAGTTCAAATAAAAGGAAAGAAAATTGATTAATGGTAGCAATTATAATAATATATTTTATATATTTTTTACTTAATTAAGGATACAATACATATTTAGAAAATAAAAAATTTTAACTCTAAGGTCATTTATCACGTTAATCAACACCTTATGGATATATTTATTTTATATTTTAGTTTAAAAGATAACATAAACAAAATAATCTGAACTTAATTGCAATTTTATTTTTATTATTTATTTTTCAAAAAGCACAATAGATATAAAATGTTAATCATGTACCATGTGTATTGATTAATGCCAAACATAGGTACTTGAATTCAAATACTATACATTTATGTATCATAGTACCGATATTTTTGGCCACTGTTTTTTTGTTTATAAGTTATTGGAGCTTGGTGGATTTCACAAACAGATTATAAATCACAGAGCTTTCTGGGGCTGCAGATTCGTAATCTTGGTGTCAACTACCCGAATACTTTTAAGTTCATCCCCAAGAGCATGCCGGCGGCTTCAGGAGAACCGTAGTACTTTTTATCATCGTAAAGAGGAAAAAGAATTCGGTTTAAGACTCGTCTCTTTATTCCACTACTCATTAGTTCTCGCATTTGGTGAATAGTTTGTGTAATGATTTATCTCTTGCTAGTCACCCACTTTCCACCTCCTTTCTGTTTGTCCTTTTCCTTTCTTTTTGATATATTTTAATCTTTGCGCAGGATGATTGAGGTATATTCCTGAATTTCTTTCGTTCTTCCTCGTCTTTTTCAGATTCCATTTTATCAACTCCCTTGTCATGTTTTCCCCTCATTGCTAGCACAAGAGTGGGGTGAATGATATAAATGCTTGAACCCAAAGATTGATACTGGAAAATTCAGGAACAAGCTCGAAGTCAAGCGATAAGCGGTACTAGCAATGTAATATTTATTTCCTTGTTCTATGTTGTTCAATTACTGGATTTATGACTTCCTTTTGTCTCGTCGGAAAACTTAAGGCTTTATTGTTGATTGAATGGTTAATCCGCTAGTGGCAATTTGTATGATAAACTATTGTTCGGTGATTGTTGTTTTTCTTATTTAAATGGGTTTTGTTGTTGTGCTGTTGCAAACTTGTAATTTTGTGAGTATACTTTGTCCAGAATCTCAAGTTCATTGTGGTTTCTATATTCGACGTTAAATTGGATGTGAGAGCAAGACGTCGACTTACCTAATCAATTGAATACTAGTATCGTTGCTTTATATCTTTTTCTATGATCAAGTATTTATGTTCATCTAGGAGCATCTTTTAGATAGAAACCTTTCAACGCTAGGACTGGCAGAAAAAGTTCACGGTGCTTGTTTCTGAGGGCAATTTTTTGTGTTGTTGCTGCAGGTATTGTTTGCTGTGTCGTTTATGCCTATTTCTTCATTCTTCGTGAACCCTGAGAAGTCAAAGTGTTATTCTTTTGTTCTTATTTTCCTATGACATGGAGATGTTTGTTATGTTGTTTTTGACATCTAATATTGCTTTGTTGGTCAATCATTATAAGGGCTGTTATTTTGCTTCTTTCTGGACTAGGGGTTTTTTGTCAAGACACTAGATTATTATAACTTGTATTGCTTCACCTTTGGTTTGGAAGGGCTTATTACTCTGCCTGTCTCTTATTTCCACCAAACTTGGTGTTTTGTTTTCTCTCAACTTCAATTATGTTGTTCTTATTTTAGGGTTGATCTTAAAAATTAATATCCTGTCAATGCGTGGAATGGTAACTTTGTTTTTTCTCTTCATATACCTAATCTTTAGGAGTTGACATATCTGTAATGGCATGTAATATTGTATCTGTTATTGTGTAACAACTGAAATTAATGTTGCCCTTGTCTATCTTGTCAACATTGCATTGCCTGCTCAACGGCCATTTAAAGATACATTGTTCAAGTACCAATGCTTGAGGTCTACTTCTTTCATTAGTATTGTGCCTAGATAAACTTATCTATATTAGTAATTTAAAGTATAATTTTACTTAGCTGATTAATGCATATACGATGGGCTTAGTGTTAACTCGGCCCAAAAGCTTGAAAGCTAGAGACTATCAGTCCTAGTTCTTAGTCTGCATTCTGGTGCACCATAACTGTTTTGTTTAGTGTTTGTGATAGGGAGGCTTGATAGCCCTGTAGCTTATTTCTTTTTATTTATATAAACACACCTGAAACATACAGTTATCATTTCCAAAATGCCGAATGGTGACCACTGCATGTCCCTCCCTCCTTCAAAGCATGCTGGTCTGGACATGCAGCCCTGGTAGTGGAAAAGGCTGTCTTTGGTAGAGCTAATTTGTGTTTGTTTCTGCAAAAAAGGGGTTAAAATCCCCTCCAGAATGGTGTCTTTTGTTCTGTTGGAAAAGGCAGAAAAGAAAAAGGGTTGTCCCATGGAGATGCAGGATAAAAATAGTGGATGAGATAGCCATGATTGCTGCCCCGCCATTCGAAAGCTGAATGGAGAGGATCTGCTTGCTGTTATATTTAGTGTCTGTGGTAGAAAGGTTGATCCTGTAGCTTATTCCTTCAAATGTCAAGACTATGGAATGTTTCTGGTCTGTCTATATAAATATGAAGCAGTGAAGATCAGCATTGGTTCTGGTGTATTGTTTTTTTGGGACTGAAATTCTATGAGTTCCAATAATCAAGTTATCTTCAAACTGAAGAATTTTACATGTTGCTCTTTTATAGAAGCTTTTGAGTCTGATCTTCTTTTTTGATTATCCATCAATTTTTCATGGTTGCGGAGTTTGTTAAATAGTCTCTGAAAGAACAATTAGTGATTCTTTATATACATAAAGGTGCGAAAATAAAGGTGTAAAATCATTTAAAGAATTAGGCAGCATGTGAAAAGTAGCAAATTCATTGAAGTAAGTTCATATATTTAATTCCTTTGAAGATGAGTAAGAAAGTTTCTGCATTAGTTATTTAGTTGAATACTACAGAATTTAACCCTTGTGACAGTTTTCGTGCCTTTAGGATGATTTAGAAAATCATCAGAATCTTATGTTAACCCTAGTTGTATTGTTCGATTATGGTTGATGCAGCCGCTGCCTTTAGTGGATTTATTGAGTTTTGCTATTTGCTGAATTTCTTTGAATTCCTTTTTTCTTTTCTTTAGTATATTTGGAATCATATTCCTTTTGACACGCAATTCTTCCCTCTCATATATACTGGTTGTATGTTTCATTTTTTATTATTGAAATAGTGCGTGTTTTTGGTGCCTTTTGTGTTTATTTTTACACAACTGAAGGAATATTACACTTTCCTGTTGGTGTCTTAGATGGAAGCACAAAGTTCTCAACATGCCCAAATTATCGAAGTCAGTGGTGATTTTCCTGAAGGAAGGAGAAATCCTGGAGGAACCAAGATTTGTGGGGAAGCACCATGTGGATTTGCAGATGCTGGCTCCATCTCTAAGGATTCTAAAGAACGATCAACATCGATGCGAAAGCTTTTTACTGCCGTGATCCTCTGTGTAGCTTTCATGAGCATCGAAGTAGTTGGTGGCATTAAAGCCAATAGTCTAGCTATTCTGACTGATGCAGCCCATTTACTTTCAGACGTCGCAGCCTTCGCCATCTCCTTGTTCTCTTTATGGGCTGCTGGATGGGAAGCCACACCCCGTCAGTCATATGGATTCTTTAGAATAGAGATTCTTGGTGCCTTGGTTTCTATTCAACTAATATGGCTACTTGCAGGGATTCTGGTATACGAAGCCATTGTAAGAATCATAGACGGTTCTCATAAGGTGGATGGCTTCTTAATGTTTTTGGTTGCAGCATTTGGCCTAGTGGTTAACATCATCATGGCTTTGTTATTGGGCCATGATCATGGCCATGGACATGATGATCATCATCATGGTTTAGGCCATGGCCACAACCATGGTCATGGGTTTACAGTGTCGACCCACCATGATCATGACCA
This sequence comes from Leucaena leucocephala, assembly GCA_037074615.1. Lineage (NCBI taxonomy): Eukaryota > Viridiplantae > Streptophyta > Magnoliopsida > Fabales > Fabaceae > Leucaena > Leucaena leucocephala. The sequence continues at coordinate 1,233,439 of CM073552.1, forward strand.
CCACCACCACCATCACAGTGGTGAGGATCACAAGCACCATCATCATGATGAAGAAGATCCGCAAGATGAGCATCGTCATCATCATCATTCTCATAAGGATGATAAGCATCATCACGCTCACGACAGTGCTGCTGAGCCACTTCTTGGTGGATCGAAAGACAAACCCGAAAAGAAGAGGCGATGGAACATAAATGTACAAGGGGCGTATCTCCATGTTCTAGGGGACTCGATCCAAAGCGTTGGAGTAATGATTGGGGGAGGTATCATTTGGTACAATCCTGAGTGGCAAATAGTTGATCTAATCTGCACTCTTGTTTTTTCAGTAATTGTTTTATTAACAACAATTAATATGCTGCGAAACATACTTGAAGTTCTGATGGAGAGCACACCGCGTGAGATTGATGCGACTAAGTTGGAAAGGGATCTGTTAGACATGGATGAAGTAGTGGCTATTCATGAGCTGCATATATGGGCAATTACGGTGGGGAAGATTTTGTTGGCTTGCCATGTCAAAATCAGACCTGAAGCAGATGCAGATATGGTGCTGGACAAGGTTATAGACTATATAAGAAGGGTTTATAACATCAGTCATGTAACTATTCAGATAGAGCGCTAGCATATTTGCTCGGCTTGTTGGGGGTGATGATTTTTAGAGGGAAAGATCTAGTCAGACTTTTCACATTGTGTTGTTGGAACTCAACTTTCTCTGTGGTGGGGATAGGGAAAAATTTAAGCAGCATCTTGCATTTTTTTTTCTTATCAAGAAGTTCTATAATTACCATTGGAAGTCATATTTTAGTTGTAGACTTTGATTTGATTTGAAAGATGCAAGGAACTGCACTGAAGTCTAGTAGGTTACAATAAGTAGTTTCGCATGTATTTGTAAGTTCAAATCCTTTGCTTTTTTCCCCCACCTGTAGCTCTGTATGTGTGATATCCTGTTTTCTTATAGGCAAGTTTTGGATGTTAGTAGATGAAATCTTTCATTAGCTGCCTTGAGTTTTGACAAAGCATGCCTTGTCAGTTTCAAATACTTTCTTCTAGTTTGGAAAATTTTCTTCTGAAATCCTACAAATTGAAGAAATGTAAAAAAAAGTTTAAGTAGCATCCAATACCTGAATCCAGTATCTTAAACTGATTTATGGTGTAATTTGACTCATAATATTTTAAAAATTAGATCAATTACATCATTCTTTAACAGGTCCACAAGCGTCCGTCCCATGCATCCCTCTTTGGTTCTGCATTCTCCCTTTCACTTCACTTCCTGCTTAAAGCTTCCACCCTTCACCTTCTACATTCTTCTTCCTCTGACTCCTCTCTCTCTCTCTCTCACTCTAAACATAAATTAGTTTAGTATATTAAATATAGTTATAAAAATATTTTAGAGTACTAAATGTTACCTGTAAAACGCGGGGCTTGGGATGGTTGAAGAAATGTAAAAATACAGGTTCCTTTTTTGTTTCCTTTCAGACATATCCTTGGAAAGGTTGGTTGAAGTCTCGATCAAGATTTGAACAATTCCAGGAGCAAATAGGGTCCCACCACAGCGTACAGTAAGTATGTTTTAGAGAGAAATAGCGACAAAGTTGAAGGTATGACCACCACATGAGAATGTTTAGCTTCTTAGTTGTTTTCGTGATAGCTACCATACCAAAATTTCAACTTTTTTGGTCCCTATTGACAGAGATGCCTTACCTCTTTCAACATTACATTCCATCTTCACCACACAAAATCATCTTTCTGTATCCCTGAACAAATCTTCATACTTCGCCTCCATTGATGCTTCACCTATTAAGGTCAAACTCTGGATAAGTTTTCTGGTCGTTTCTTGTTTGGTAAATTATGTGAAGATTCCCCGATATGAACCATGTATACATCTCTTTTAAATTGATTGAATATTCATGTGAACGATGTAAATTTTATTATTTTATATTTTTATTTTCAGAGAGTCACCATTTGTAGAGGAACTGGACTGCCGAGTGAGAAAGGGGACCCATGGCATGATGAGTTCTTTTTTCTTTAAAAGAAATCATGTCATGTTTGAAACTTTTTATTTAAAAAATTAAATAAATGTTTATGGATCAAACAAATTTATAAAGAAATTTAGGAATATGTCAAATATATTTTTTGTGGAATTAATCACTGTCATACTTGATATGTATGCTCATATAAAAAAAGATAAAATTTATAATAAATATAGAATGACGAGTTTGCATGGTATCTATTAAAAAAAAATATTCCTCCGATTTTTAATATATGATTTAATTTTAAAATTAATCTTAATCATAAATATAAGATATATTTTTTATATTTATTAATTTTTTTAAAAATTATTCTTATTGATACTCCCTCAATAATAATCAAATAAAAAAGGTAATAAATAAGTTAAAAAAATTATTAGGATATTTTAGAAAAAATATCATATTAACTAACTTTATTAATCTAATTAATTTAATTAAATATGTCATACATTAAGGACAGAAGGAGTATAAAATTGTTTCAAGTCCAATGAGTAGAGAAAATCATAAAATATAGTCATCTAAAAAGGTAGAGAAAGAAGAGAGAGTACACATGAAATTATTAAACAGAATAATAATATATCTAAAAAAAATTGTTATTAATAGAGTACAATACCTTAGTGGAATAATGTTGGTTATTGATGTAATGTAATAAAATAGGGTGAAGTTCCCTCATAATCTTTTGAAAAAATTTACTATCAATCCTATGCATAAATTGACCATCTTGTGAACGCTAGATGACAAACATTATGTTTGGGAGAAAAGAACTAGTGTGATTGTGTGGCTGAAGGCACAGCTCCAAACACAAAAGATAAGATTCTGAGGAATTCAAATGATTTTGGAGTTTCCAAGTGAAGGCCCAATCTATTCAGTGGAATCTATATTCATCTTTATTACATAAAATAGGTACCTAATCTCAGCTTGCCAGTTAAATCATTACCAACCAAAAAGCAATTCCCAGAAACAGAAAAAGGATCTCCACAAGCAAAATGTATAGAGAATATACTCTCTAATTCAATCGATTCCTAGTTCCTACGACGTAGAAAGGTGATGGCTTTGGACCCTGTCAAGACTCAAAGATGATTGATTACCCAAAGAAAAGGAAACTTGAAACGATACGAATCGCCTTATACGACACAGAACTTTGCCTGTGTCGCAGTGAACAGAGGGATAACATAAAATGGATTGCACCTTCACTAGGTTGTCTTTATTAGGCCATTTTTAATGCAGAATGTGAGAAAGGTTTTGAGTTTAATGATTTTTTGTCATAGTATCTTGTTTCTGGCTTTGACAAAAGAGATGAAAATGGATAGACCAGAGAGACTAGGTTTCCATTTTCTTTGGTTTATCCCACATAGACGCGGCTCATGATGATATACTAGATTATGCGAATCTGCTATGTCAACTCGGGTCCATCCCTGTATTTCACCTTATCAAGAGTCTCAAGTCTCAATTTTATAAATAATTTATAAAAAATCTTGCAAGTGAGTAGTATGCAAATTAGAGGTAAAAATAGATTAGGTCAGGCTAAATTTTACTTTTAACAAATCAGGCTTATCTTATAATAAATTGGCTTAAGTATGACTTGTAGTTTATTATAAGTTTTTTTTTTTTGAACTTGAGTGTTAAATGGCATGTATTTTAAAAACTTGAAATGGGCCAACAGGCTTTAGGCCTTCAAATAGGCCGAAACAATATGCCTTTAAATAGATATGCCAGCACCAATTAGTTCGAGTAGTAAGTGACTCGGTATCGTTTAAACGAAGTATCGAGTTCGAACCTTGGCATATGCAGAAAATCCCCATTAGGAAACTTACTCACCATAGCCAAGTGTAAGATGCGGGTCGAATCCGGATATAGTAAGAGTAAAGCTCCGGTGAACTGAGTGGGCAATAAAAAAATATGCTAGCAGTCGTAATAGGTTTTTTAGAAAATTTAGGCTTTAAAAAAAGGCCCAAGTCTACTTGTATTTTGGAACACGTCAGGCTAAATATAGGCATGGCCGCTTGACCTATTTTTACCTATAAGCATAATGATACAATTTAGTATAAAAAATGATAACTGATGTTTACTTATTATAAGATTTTTTAATTATTAAATCGTTTGTGTGGAGATAATTTCCCTTATTATTAACCCAAAATTTGACAGGCTTTCTACATTTGTGTCCAATTATATTACAAGTTTGATTCTTTATCATCCCAGTAATGTCGAGCCATGTTAAAATTACAGAATCAACCATCAAATTCTACTTAGTAAAAGGAGTGATTCCACAAAACTTTAGCTTGCATATTTTCCAATTGTGAATGCTGTCTAGTTGTGATTAGCTTGCTTAAAACTCGCATCTCTCACATAACTTCAATAGGGAGAATCTGATCACTATCATAATCCTCCAAGAATCAAAGACGAAGGGGACATTACATTTGAGAAACGAAACTAACAGCAAAAGGGACACCCTAAAGATACAATAGAAGAAGAGTTTTTTTAAAACTCAGTAGGAGTATCAGATTAAGCTTGGGGGCTTCCATCAAGCAAAACGAAACAAAACAAAAGGTTTTAAGGTCCTGGCACAATCAATACTCAAGTGGTAATGTAGCTGGTGGCACCAGGCATGCCTCCAAAAACAATCAATTATTAGAAACAGAGCACACAGACGCAGGGCAATGCCTGACATTCTGTAGGCATCAACATTTGTGCTAATTCTGAAAGCTTGACTTCAACCAACTCTTCTCTCTTTTCTTATTCACTCAGCACTGGTTTTGTTTAGATTCTGCTCATTGTAATCAATCATAAACATGAATTAATTAACATTAAACAGAGAGACATCGAAGTTGTGGGGTTTTGTCTGAAAGCTCAACTTCAACCAACATTGAACAACATTGACCACAGTAGTAGAGGATATAGCAATGAAAAGAAAATGGCGATAGATGGGGCCCACAAAGAGGTGTCGCTTCTGTTTCTTGAACATTTATAAATACCAAATTCATCTGCAGAGGTGTATGCAGAGAAATGCATATTGTAGAGACAGAGGTGTATGCGGGAAAAATGACAGAGAGGAATGTCATTTAGGTATTAAAATGGTCAAGGTCGAAACAGAGTCTCATAGAGGGAGGAGAATTTTTAATGTAAAAAAACTCTTATCCAGAAGAAGTTGACTAAAAGAATTGAAATTGCAGGGCATGATGATGATCACGACTAGCCAAAGTGAACGAACAATAACATACTTTTAGCTGAGTATGGGATTGTAAAAGCAGAGGGAAGATTATGACACATCGTGAACTGGAGCTCTAGAGAAGGCCCCCTAATGATCTTTTTGTTCTTGTTTAATTATAAAAAAAAAAGGAGAGATCAGACAGATTCTTCTGTCGTCCTCCTACTGATGCTATACAAAGGAGTCTTGGCTACTTAGCCCTGTACTTACACACCCCATGTGCTGCGTCAATTTCCTGGTGGGTTCTCAAAAGCAGGGTGAAAAATCAGCCCTCATCTCTATTCTCTCTCGGATGAAAAAGTTGACCTCAGAGAGAGAGAGAGGACTCTTCACACAATCCATGGAAGCTCTTTCCAATGCTTTTTCCCTCCATTGCTTTGCTGTCCATGCCCCCACTCTAAAAAGAAGCCTCTTAGCAGGGGATTATAAGTGAAATTAAATTTGCCATCATTTATTTACAGTAGAGCTTATATATCATTAGCCTACGTTATATTTATGTTTATTTTTTAAAATCTATATCTAATTTACTATTTATCAATGTTATCTATAGATGATGATCAACATGCTTAACTAGAAAAAAAAAAATATCAGTGTGCGCGCGTGAGAGAGTGAGTGAATTTGTGTGTGTGTGCCCCACCACAACTGTTCGTGCCCTCTACTGGACAAATCTGACACCCCCCAATAATGCTTGGGACTTTGTAAACCAGACAACGCTAACTCTCTCTCTCTCAAGCTCTCACCAACTCCTCACAGTTCTCAAATATTTCACCAGCTAGATCTCTTCCTTCTAAAGTTGTAACTCAGTTTGAGAAGTTTTTTCACCAAAAGCTCTCCTTTTTTTTTTTTTTTTATCACCAACGATTTGACTCAAATTACCAGTGCTGTGAGTGGTAGTTGCTGTTCCACTTCACGCACCAGCATTTATTTTATTCTATAAATAAGAGTATCGTTCGCATCAGAAAACAAAAGAATAAATTGCCCAGCTGAGGAATATAGCGTCTCCTTCTTCTGCCTCTTTCGGGGATAAACATTTATTACCATTATTTTGTGAGTATCACTATACAGAATGTTGGTCACCAGCTGCTACAGTTGTGAGGGAGAGAGCGAAATAAATTAACATCTCTCTCTCTCTCTCTCAGTTCTGATTGATGATGGAGAGGATTCAAGGACCCATCAATTCCTGTTGTGTATGTTACTTTCCTAGTTTCATTTTATGCCCTTCTTTTCTTCTCTCTTCTTCTTCACCTTTCACTTGTAGAATCAGCAATCAAGTACTGCATTTACTCCCCCTAAAGAATTCTTGCATTTAATACATTCTGTTAGTTTCCAGGAAATATATGTATCTTCACTGCTTTAGTGGTTTCCTTGTTTTGACATTCTATTTTTGTTCTGATTTTCATTGCCCCACCCCTCTTTACAGATCTTCAACCCCATGCCTATTATTGAATGCATATTCTATATTCTTTTGCTTTTTTGGGGGGGTCACTCTGAAAAATGAAATAAAAGCAACTCTTATCTTATTTCTCTTGCAGTTCTTCGGTGAGCATTTGGAAGTAAATTGTTTCGAACAAGGCTTCATCAACACAGAGGATGAGGAACAAGTTTATATATCGAGCTTAGAGGATAAGAAGGTGCCATTTCTGCAGATGTTGCAGCGTGTGGAATCTCCACCACAGTTTTTCCCATTATCTGAGGAAAAATTACAAACACTCTTGAGGCTACAGAACATGAAAAAACAACCACCACCATGGGAAGAAGAAGCTCACATACCCAGATTCGAGACCCAAATCCAAGCTAATAAAGAACTTGAAAGCTGTATCACACAAGACGTTGTCGAGATCCACTCGCCGGTGAAATCCGAAACCAACGAAGAATCTCATCTTCTTCTTCCTCGTCCAGCCACAATGGTTCAGAAAGGACCCGCCAATATTCAACCCGAAAATTCTAGCAGAGACCCCAGACGGAGAAAGCGGAAGAGAACGAGACCAGTCAAGAACAAGGAAGAAGTGGAGAACCAGAGAATGACCCACATTGCCGTCGAACGGAACCGGCGACGCCAGATGAACGACCATCTCAGTGTTCTAAGGACCCTCATGCCTCCTTCCTATATTCAAAGGGTAATTAACAAAACACCGAACCAAGCCCATTATTGTTTATTTTCGCCTAAATTCATATTAAAAATCCAATCTTGGGTCTTAACCCGAGATTTTCTCAGGGTGACCAAGCGTCTATCATCGGAGGTGCCATTGATTTCGTGAAGGAATTGGAACAACTACTTCAAACTCTGGAGTCACAGAAGAGGATTAGAAAGAACGAAGAGATTGGATCTTGTTATGGAGGAGAGAGTCTGAAAGCATCATCCCTGGGCTACGAAGGAGAAGGAGAATTAGAGTGTAGTGGGGAAGAAGAAGAGGTGAAGGAAGCAGAGGTAATAGAGGTGATGGTGATTCAGACGCATGTGAACTTGAAGATTCGATGCAGAAGAAGACAGGGACAATTGGTGAGAGCCATTGTTGGGTTGGAAGAACTTAGGCTCAGCGTTCTGCATCTCAACATCACCTCGTCGCTGGGATCGGTACTATACTGTTTCAATCTCAAGGTACTACGTTTGCCTTTCTTTTTCTTCTTTTTTGTTACCTTTTTCTTTCGATTCTGTTGTTTTTTTGGGAAGAAAAAAAAAAATGGGTCAACTCTTCAGAAGGGAATTGAGTCAGTGTACCGTTCTTCTTCGGAGTTCTGACTTGCAGCCTAAGCAAACCCTGGCTGGCTTTCCCCATTTCCAACGATGTCTATGATTTAAAAAAATCAATTTTTTATTTTCTTCTTCGGCTTGGTTGTACTTTTGAGGAGGTTAAGATTCTTTATTTTTTTAATATTTTTAAAATGTATATCATTATAATAATAAAAAATAATATAATTTCCAACTCCTCAGATTTCATGTCATGCAGCATATTGGTCATGTCTAATTTGTCCAAGTTTTGAGGGAATGAAAATGTTAGCATCCATAAATAAATCTTAAGATTGATATGATCTTTTTTTTTTATCCGCCGTTATCAACACTATTACCAATTTACTAGTCTAATTTATAGGAATATAAGCTCATAATGATTGTCATAATATTTTTTAAAAAATTAATATTCAATGTAAGATTAATTTTAATATAAGATATAAATTTCATGACATGTCAATTAATAAAAGGGTTACACTTTGTTTTCGATATTAATAAAATTGACTCTTTTTTGTCAGAAAAAATTAATAAAGGGTTTGGCATGTATTTAACGTTCTAAACTATTTTTTTTAATAACACATATTCTACAATAATTTTTAGGGCATCAATACATTAAAATATTTTGTTTAAGTATTATTCAGTATTCTATAATAATTTTTTTGTATTCATCGCACTAAATTATTTTTCAGAAACATCTATTATCTTAAATTTATAGTGCTTATTTAAAGAATACTCTCCATTAGGTAAATCTGCTAGATAAGCTTAAAATACTTTTTAAGGTGCAAGACAGTTAAATTAACCAATTAAATGGATTAAGAATAAAACATGTGTAATGAAAGAACAAAAATCATGAAAATGATGAAAGAAGTTAGCAAGGTTATATGAATGCATTGAGTTGGATTAATTGAGTTAAATTAACCAATTAAATGGTTTAGGAATAAAACGTGTGTAATGAAAGAACAAAATTCATGAAAATTATGAAAGAAGTTAGCAAGGTTATATGAATGCATTGAGTTGGATTAATTGTTGATGATGCAGATTGAAGAAGAGTGTAAGGTAGGGTCCGCGAATGAAATAGCAGAAGCGGTTCGTAATATATTCAGAGCGATGGATAATTAGAAGGAAGATAATTAAACAGAAGAAGAAGGCGAGTGAGGAGGTTGAAGATTAGAGAGAGAGTGAGAGTGAGAGGGAATCTTAGGTGGCAGAAGACGAAGAAGAAGAAGAAGGACGAGGAAGAAGAGAGCACGCTTTGGAAGAGAAACGGGGAACAGAGGGCACTCAAAAGCTTGTCTGCTTTATGCATGTGACTTGTATTTGCCACGTTCGAGATCTTCATCAGTACAACAACAACCAGGATAGCCCAATCATGTAATCAATCCTATTTCTCTCTGTTCATCTAATTATCAGAATCATGCGTACGTATTAATGTTTGTATAATATCATGTTTATTATTTGGTTTCTTTCTTTCTTTGTTTGGGGTCCTTTTGTTCGTTAACAAGCGTGGTTAAGAAGACTACTATATATGTCTGTTCAGGATTGCCAAATGAATTATCTTCATTCACATGTATTATTATCTCATCTGCCAAATCATTTTATCATATAATTAAAGCTTCATTTCTTATGTATTTCTTTCTTCCCTCGTATATATCTCAATTTTACAGTGAAACCAAAGACCTGCATGTGTCTATCTGTTTATCTGTTTATAATTAATGCACATTGACTTCATTTTATGTGAATGCTACTAACTCCGATTATTAATATAAAAATTAAATAATTAATTTATTTAGATTAAAAAAATTAATTATGTTAGTTATTTATAATACATATAATTTAGTTTTTTTTTAAATGCTAGCTCTCATCACAACTATTTTTAGATATGGATTGTATGTAATCAATAAGAATAATTTGAATAGAAAATATAAATTTAGAGAATAAAGTAAATTGAAGTATTATATTTATGACCAAATATAACTTCTTATCTAATTCTTATATTGAGGATCAGATTGAGTAATAAACATTTTATAGTAGAGTTAGTTTCCAATACATAAACAAATCAGAATAGTTATGAATAAATGTACAAATACGTGTAAAAAGATTTAGACTTCTTTTATACAAAAATTTTTAGAAAGGGATTAAGCTCACTCACGATTTAAGGGTAAGGCGAAGTTTCCCTTCTTCTTAGGTAATACTAATATCGGGTAGAGCAAGCTGTCTATGACCCTCAGGTCTATACTTAGGCACCTAGAAGGTAAGATACTTCCCTAAACGCCGTGACTTCTGATGTTTATCACATTCCACCATGTTAATCACATTCCAAAATTTAGACTTCTTTTTCTTCTTCTTTTTGATACAAAAAATTAGACTTCTGATGTTAATCACATTCCACCATGTTGTTAACATAGCCCAAACGTATGCTTATTTAAGGAAAAACTAGTCGACAAGATTCCTTTTCATGTTTGAGGAACAGTTGGTTGTAAATGGCTTTGGACCTTAATTTGAAGGTAGAATAACTTTTTCAGGGACTTTTAATTTTTAGCCTTTTTATTTTTAAATATTTTTAAACTAACTTTTTAATACATAACCTAAACAAGTTTATGGTAAATTTAAATTTTTATTTTATAAATATCTATATAAACATAAATTACATTATATTAATTAATTTTTATACAAATTTCAATTTATACAAATCAATTAAGATAAAAGTCATTTTTATAAAGGTTAATTCAAATAAATATCTAAATATATTAAAAATTATATTTTTTATTTAATCAAAAATATTTTTAAGTTATTTTAAGCTTTCAGACTAATTTTTTTTAAGATTTAAAGCATAACATTTTTTTTATCTCTATTAAAATGTACGTTTACCATACCGGTGTTAGTAAAAAAAATCTTTAATATAATAGGGGGAGTGATGTATGACAGTATGAGTATAATAATGTATTTTAAATATAATGATGATAGAAGAGGAAGACCCGCAATGGAAAAAGGTAATGATTGAGCAGGGCGATAGAGAGAGAGAGAGCAGAATAGCAGAAGAGGGAAAAGAGAAGGAATGGTGCTTCTCTTTTCTATTTGACTTTGGGTGCTCTCTGTCCTTTTATATACTCTCAACAGATCGTTTCATCGTTATTTTATTTATCAAAATTATGTAAAACAGATATAGGGTCTGTTTAGATTGGAGATAAACTATAATTTAAAAAAAAAATTGGATAAAATTTTAGTTTAAAATTTTTTTAAAATAAACAGCCGTATTTATCCATAAGTGCTTTTAAAAAAAACTATGGTTTAAAATTATAGTTTTGAATAAGCTATTAAAACTAGTTTTTTAAACAGTAAAAGAGGTTATAGACTATTTAATTATTATCTTATCCCTACTTTTTTTTACACCCTCTCTTCTCTCTCCTACTTTTTTTTACACCCTCCCTCCTATCTTTTCTCTTTTCTCTACCTCTCTCATCTCTCTTACTTTTAATCAAATCATATTCTTTTTGATAATTTACCAATATAAAAAGTCATTCTAAAAATAACTATCCAAACACTTATTTATTCATAATCATTTTTTTTATAAACTCTTCTCTAAATTTTTTTTTATAAACTGTCTATAAACCCTTTTTTTATAAATTATTTTTTAAAATTCTATCCAAATAGCACAGGATCATACACTTTCTGTTCCCTTCCAATTTTATGCTTTTAATGCCACACCCTTCATTCTTTAAAAAATATAATAGTATAAAAAAATATATTTAAATTTTATATAAAAATTTAATTATAAAAAATATCAAATTATTCTGAAATCCCATAAAATTTAGGATTAATTTTTTTAGATTGTAAAATAATAGAACTACCATACGGAAAAAAAATACCTTAGTTATTATTTTTTTTTTTGCCTTCTAATTGTTATTTTTTTTAAGAGTTATCATTCTCATTTGTTAATTTTTTATTTTTACTTGAGTTTTTTTATAGAGACAATTTTATTATTTTATAATTTAAAAAAATTAATTATAAATCCCATGAGATTTTAAAATAATTTGATAATTTTTTAAGATATTTTTGTAATTAATTTTTTTATATATGACTTAAATATAATTTGTTTTAAAAGAAGAGGGAGGGAGGGAGGGAGTGAAAAGTCATAAAACAAAAAGGAATAATCAAGGGAGGGGAAGGCAACAAACACCAAAAGACATGGACATCATCTGAAGGACCGCTCTATAATTTAATAATTTATATTTATATTTTTCATATTAATAATAATAACATTATGAGGTCGCTCTCACTCCCACAAATACCACAAGCCCCGCCCTTCCTCATTACTCTGAGAGCGACCACACGCTCAATAAAAAAACTTGCCTTTTCAATTATTTCTTGATGCAATGATAATTCAAAAATCTACTATTTATTTAGGGGAATTGCCCATAATACCTATTTAGAGAATTAATTGCTCAATAATACTTAAATTTAAATATTGATATTTTATGTGTATAAAGATATATCAAGTACTATTAGGAAATTACAGGTATTTTTGAGCAATTTTCTCTCTTTATTTTCTAATGCTTACAACTTTTCACAGTTGAAAATTATTTATTTATAGCATTTCAAGAATTTAATTGCGGGTTGAATTATCATGAACAAATTGTTTTAGCCCAAGGACAAGGGCATACAGATTCCTTTAATTTGCTTGTCTTTCCTTATTCGGTATTTTTAACTATCACCTTTAATTTTGTCTCTTCCAATTGAATCACTTGTTTTTTTTTCCTCCTTCAATTTCAATGAATTGAATATTCAGAAAAATCCTCTTAACATGAACGATTCTAGTAAGCCTTTTATTTATTTATTTATTTATTTATTTATTTGGAAACAGTATATATAGTCATAATTATACAACTCAATTTGTCATAATCAATAAATGAGACCCACCCCCCAACGTAATAATAAAATACGTAGTTATATTAGGTAGTAGTTAGTTTTCGACGATGCTTTGATATTCACCCCAGTATTATGGGGTGTATGTACCATGGCACTGGCGTCAACACGCGAAAAAGGAAAATTGGAGTGTGAAATGGTTGAATATATTTAAGTTATAATCACTGCTTTACATGGAAAGATGAGCCTTCTTTCAGCTTTCTGCCCTTACTCCCCTCTAATTAGTATCATTGATCTGCGACACTCTCTCTTAATTCAGCTACCCAAAACCATATCAATAAATATATTTATGTAAATCGAAATAAAATTTATCTTAAATATTTATATGGTAAATGGTAAAATTAAAATTTAAAAGTTATATTGAAATTTTAAATCGTGATTCTAAACACATGTTGTGACTTATTCTAGTTTCATACTATTATATATAAGTAATATTCTCTCGCTCATAATTAGTCAAATATATATAAGTTGCAATTTAAAAGATAAATTACATCTTTTATTATATTTAGTGTTGTTAACTAATTTTAACTAATATTTTTATTTACATTATTTATTTATTTAGTTGTTGCTTATATATATATATGGTTGGAGGAAGTATTTCATTATTTTGTTTTTTTTAACCAATTCTACGTGTGTTTGGATTAGCTTTTAGAGAATAGATTCTGGAAAGAATAGATTTTGAAGAATAGATTTTGAGAAAAATAGATTTTGGGAAGAATAGATTTTGGGAATATAGATGTTTGGATGATTAGTAGCAGAATCAATTTTTATATTAGTAAATTATCAAAAAGGGTATGATTTGATTAAAAGTAAGAGAGATAAAAGATGGTAGAGAAGAAAGAGGAAAGAGAAGAGAGTGTAGAGATGACAGATGAGAGAGAAAAAGAGAGATAAGAGAAGAGAGAGGAAAGAGAAAAAGAGATATAAGAGAGGAGAGAGGAGAGAGGGTGTAAGAAAAAGTAGGGATAGAATAGTAATTGGATAATCCATAACCTAGGTTTCAAACCAAAAACTATTTTCAGTGGCTTATTCAAAACCTAAATTTTAAATTGAGGTTTTGCCAAAAATCAATTCTAAATAAAAATGACTGTTTGTGTAAAAAAATTTTAAACCGCGATTTTAACCAAAATCAATTCCTAGAATTGATATCCAAATATACACTTAGTGTAAGATGTTTCATCAGCATCCAATGAAGGGAAGGGGAAGGGGATAATGTATATAATAGTGATATAGGGTTTGGCATAATTAGCATTTACGAGGAAGATAACATTATTGAGGTGGACCAGATAACATACTGATTTAGGTGGTGATGCGTCCTGTTGCCCATGTCTCCTAGTTTTTCAAACCCCTCCCTCCCTATATAATAAATACGATATGTATATAGATAAAATTTTAAAAAGAATTATAAAAAAAATTAGACAACTTATAAAAAAAATTTAGATAAGAGTTTATGAAAAAAAATAGTTCTAAATAAATAAATATTTAGATAGTTATTTTTAGAATGACTTTTTATATTGATAAATTACCAAAAAGGGTATGATTTGATTAAAAATAAGAGAGATGAAAGAGGGTAAAAAAAAGAGATGAGAGAGGATAGAGATGAGAGAGGAGAGAAAAGATAGGGTAAAGAAGAGAGAGGAGAGAGGGTGGAGAAGATAGAATAAAGAGAAGAAAGATAAGAGAAGAGAGATGAGATATATGAGAGAGGGTATAAAAAAAATGGAGGTAATATAGTAATCGGATAGTCTATAAACTCTTTTACTGTTCTAAAAGTTAGTCTTAGTAGCTTATTCAAAACCATAGTTTAATCTAAAAGTACTTATGGACAAATATGACTGCTTATTTTAAAATTTTCCTAAATTAAGATTTAGGCTAAAAACTCTTTTAAAACTATAGTTTTGAGAAAAACTAAACAGGCCCTATATATATCTTTTTAACTTATTAATTCTCAAGTTGACATGACCATGCCACTTGTAATATCCTTCCTCTAAACACTATACTTACTCGCAAGAAATAATAACATATAATATTACGATGGTAATAAGAATGGCAACTAGAATTTTTCTTTTTAAAATACAATAACCGTAGATAATCCTACATAAAAGTCTCTCATATAGTTATAAAGGAAATTTGATATAATTTAAAATTACGATAACTATGATAGACTACATTCACATGTAATCTATCATAATTATAAAAGACAACCTGTTAAGAATTATTAAGGAAGAAATCACATAAACACGAAGAAAGGGGATATTGCCCTTCAAACAAGTATGGGAAGGAGATATTGACCCTTTGAAAATTACTTGTCTCCTACTTAACTATGGTTAGAAAGGGGTGCTGTCTGTCTAACATGGTTATTAAAATTTCTAGCACATGATGATCACACCTACGTAATAATCAATCACCACAAAAGGGGCTACATGGCGCAACCTCAAATAAATTTCACTTATTAATGAAATGTTTCATACTGCTGTGGATCCACAAATAAATAAAGGCAATCCTACGGCTTCTAGCTAACAAACCAATAAATAAGTTAAATCTGACATTTAATGATGCAATGTATTCAAACTCGATAACTGGAATGGAATAAAGCCATAATGTTCTTAGGTGACAAATAACAATAAATCAAACCATAACATTAATAGAGGATGATTACTCATCGAAGTAGTCTCACGTCTCTAAAAAATTTTCTATTACACTTGTTTACTATTCTCACCTAAAAAGTAATAAAAATAATAAGGTGAGACAAACGTCTCAGTAACTTAATTTCTACCTACTTTACCTACCGACACCCCTATGAGGTGCTAAGTGGGATTAACAATTTTAGACAATTATATCATACATAAAATGATAGTTCATAGTACAAGGCAACCATAGTACATTTATTGTAATAATAACAATATAATGGCAAATAATTACAACTCAAAGAAAAATTGGTTAGAACATTTTATTAACCATGAATATCGCACAATATTATATTACTAATTCCAATCTCATTTTTGTCGATGTGAAGCCATGAGCTATTTGCTACTCACGTCACAAATAACACTCGTAAATTTTTCACAAATGTGGTGTGGACTGGCCAAAGTCAGCATAGCACACAAGGGTTATGGGTTCCTCCAAAAAAGATTAATGCCCTAAGATACCTCTAGAGTGTTGCAAGCCAAAGGTTACTGCCATGGCGATAAAGGACCAACCATAGTACACTCTATGGCAGCTAAACCATGTGGTCACAAATACCAAATCCATCATAATCTACCTCCCTTAATGTTATTTAACTAGTCATTAACTGTTCATAATTCAGACGTAATCTTTACCATACCAATTGTTTCATACATACTAGTATGAAGGCATGTAACTCAATGCACATAAGCAACAGAGAATAAAACCAAAAACTTGGGTCAGATGACACTAACCACTTACCTTTCTCTTAACAAAACGAGTCCTCCGCCGTAGCCAAGGGCACAGCCACAACAAAACTGTATATGCACAAAACTTAGAGTCCAATCCACAACCAAGCAATGTTCATTTCACAACTCAATATGTTACTTTAACTACGAAAATTCGAAAAAGATTTACTAACCAATTAATGAACACATTGAAAACTAAAACCCGATATTTTAATTCACATAACGTCCTTTAGCAACAACAGGACCAAACAATTCATAATCCATTAATATCAACAACCCTCTCCAAGTAACAACAGTTTCACAAAGTTCAAAAACTCCCCATCTAACATATTAGAGGCTACTTAAATCTAATCTAAGACATATAGTTTCTCAAGCAACAAAGCCCCGCAGGCCAAATTCAAAAGTCAGTTAATTAATATATCCATAACTAATTAAATTTATGGTATCGGGTTTTTAAAAGCTCATAGAAAGCCCCAGTAAGCAAAATAGATAGAAAAAGAGGTACTTGATACTCTAACAAGTATTCTCTCAAAAGTATACAAAGTCTCCACAACCAGGACTCGAATTTACAATATAAAATATATTATACTTTATCTCATGTCAAAAGGCCACTCTTAAAGTTTGAACCTAGTGAATACTATTTAATTTTTTATTTTTAACTCGAAAGTTATAACTCTCACAAATTGAGAAATTTTTTATATAATCTTTGAGTTGGTTTTGACGCGTCCATAGAATATCATTTAATTTCAATTATAAAACATTCAAATTAAAAAAGAAAAGGCAAAAAAGTAGTTCTACAAGAATCCCCAAAACCTAATCATATTCTCAAGTGTTCTATTCCCAAAATAGATTTAATTCAAAATTATTTATTCTTACATGAGGCATCAAATCGTTAATCTAACGGTCAAGATTGACGTATTAGACGTTAGTACTTAGTAGTTCCCTTTCCAAATTTTATCTCGATCCAACGGTGAAGGACTCCAAGAACAGCAATTTACCACATGGGGTCCTGTCTACACAGAGTCACAACACGGATTAGGTACGGACTCCGTAAATCAAATAGTATAACTCATTGAAAATCCCACTCTTGATAACGACTCACTTAATGTCCCGGACTAGCTGAGTAAATTTTGGCTCAATCGAACTACGAATGACTGTTTGATCATCTATTTAATCAAACCCGCTCAGACTAGACTGCTACAGATGTGACCCACTGTTCATGAATATTCTGGGAATGTTTGAGGCCTCCAGTTGCTATTCTAACCGTTCAGATTCAAGGTATATTTCTTAAGAATCTTCCCAAAAGGTTGCGGCTCGATCAGACCACAGATCACTCTTAGATCGTCTGTTGAATCCAAATCGATCAAACGAAGCGACAACAAACGTGAGTCTGTTCATGAAAATTCTGGGAAATTCAGGGGACTTCAATGGAAAATCTGACCATCCAAAACAAGGTTTTGTATGTCTAAAATCTGCATAAAAAGTTTTAGCTCAATCCACTAAAGGATAACCACCGGATCATTAGTTTAATATAAAATATACAGACTGAAATTCAGAGAACAATGCATTCTCTTGAGGAGCAAAAACTAGAATATGTCTCTCGCTACATATGGATGCAACACAATACTTAGTATTAGGTTCCCCTTTTTTTCTTATTTTATTTTATCCTTTTCTCTTTATTTTAAATTTTATCTTCTTATCTTAATTTATTATTTATAATGTTAATCTTATAAATCTTTGAGTTTCCAACTTGATAATTCCTTAAATCCTTTTTAAGTATTATTTCTATGATCTAAGACGACTCACATACTATCCAAAAGATTAAGCTTAATTAATAAATATTTCATATAATGTTAAGATAATTAAAATATCTTAAGTGGGAAATAATCTATTTATTTCTATATTTAACCCCACTATAAATTTATTATTTTCTCTTCTTCTAAAAGTCAAACATGAGGTAATTATTTTATCCTTGCAACTTAACCTATATTAGGTAAATTAATTAGATGATAAATATATTAATAATCAAATAATCAATGTATATTTTTATTTAAATTATAAAAATATAAATTAGGATGTTACACCATACAATCTCTTATATATAATACAACTGTGTTAACTCTCTCTATGCTTTGATTGAGACGCCACATCGCATTTGTCTTCCTTCTTTCAATGGAGTTTTCATCTCTCTTTTTCCCATCATTTCCATACAAACTTATCCGAACTTTTATTATTGTCCCTTTATGTATGTATATAATATATTTCTCATAAATCAATCAACAAGTCTAGCATATATGTTTCAAGATTGAGGAATGGTGCCTAGATATTAAGTGTGCAATCACTCACTACTTCAATATCAAGGCAGTCCAAAAATTTCCTAAACTAATCGTATTTTTTGTCTATTTTAAGAAATAATAGCTTATCAATGATGTGACCATTGACTTAATATAAATTTTATACTATTCTCTCATGTTAATTTTTTTTAGGAGATTAAAAAAATTAAATAAATAAATAAATTATTATTAAATTTAATTTTTTATGATGAATTCATATTATATACTATTTAATCTATTTAAATTAGTTATATACTCTTATATTATTTATAATTAACTGATTTATTTAGTTTTATTAATCTATTTAAAAAATAACTATATCTTATATTTAAAAATCGAGTGAGTATTAATTTTAGACCTTTGAGAGGCCTTTAAATGTAAATTTGTCTATGGATTTTTTCACTAAATTATCTAATTAATTTAGATTTAAACATTAACAGATTTTATCAAGAATGATTTTTTTAAAAATATTTTTTATATTTACACATATTCAAACTTAACACTCATATTTAAATAGTTAAAATCAATTCACTATATTTAGAGGTATTTTCTATATCCATATATATTCAAACCTAACATCTCATGTTTAAATTATTAAATTAAGTTCATTCTATTATAACCAACACTTATTGGTTGGGGTTTTGATAATATTTCTTTGGATCATTTTTAGATTTAAAGAGCAAACACTAATAATAATAACATGAGATCTAAAGGGACTTTTATGTTAGTAGACTATAAACTAATTAACTCCTTTGAACCTTTCGGCTAAGGTTAACCCGTAAGTGTATGTTTGTACTGTAATCAGTTCATGGATTTCTCACTAGCTAGAATCATGTTTTGGTAATCCGTACCCATATACATATATATATACACACACACATCGGTGGTGAGAAATTCAGATTGAAGGCTGTGAAAGCAGAAGCAGAAGTCCATGTATATATATTGTGGAAAATGGAAATGGAGAGAGAGAGAGATTGAGAAAGTTGAAAAGTTGTGAGAGGAAAATGGCACGTACCACTGAATCGCTGGCTGGTTCCTCAGTCCTCAGCCTCTGCACTGACCTATTCCCAATCTTAGCGGCTGATGCTTCAAATTCCAATTACAAACCCTTCTTCTTCCTCCCACCTTTTCCTTTCCTCTCTTCACTCTTCACCTATGCTTCACAGTGAAAAGCTTCATCTATGCCTTCCCCATTTTGGGGTTTCTCACTTTCTGTCCTTTCTTTCTGCTTCACAATTTTCAACTTTTCTGTACTTTGAGCTTCTATGTGACAATCACACCCACATATATATATATATATATATATATATATGTATCAATCACTATTAAAAATTTAAAATTGGATTCTTGTCTCGTTATCAACCCCCCACAAATCACAGTGCCAGGTGAGTCATGTCTTCTTTCTTGAAAAAAAGCAGTGATATAACGTTTTAGGTCAGTTAAGTGTTTCTGTGTTAAATTATTAGCACACTAATACAACAATATATTTTATTTTATTAGGTAAAATTAATTATATGAATTACATATTATTATTATAATTATTAATAATTAAATTTTTAAATATATTATTATTTAAAATGAAGTTTAATAATTTGATTGAGTCTTTTTAATCTACTTTTATATTTTTACATAGGATTCTATATTAATCAATTTATCCCTTTTGTTAGTATATTTAATTATTTTTTTGTACATATTTATACCACCTAAAATAATTTTTTATTTTTTTTTAATAAATACCTTTTAAACTCTTTTGCTCAACTAGCCATAGTGGCACACTAATGTATGTTATAGAGTTGTTTGGTTTCTCCTAAAACTATGGTTTTATAAGTTTTTTGGGTCAAAATTTTAGTTTGAAGAAATTTTAAAACAAATAGCCATATTTGTCTATAAGTACTTTTAGGCTAAACCATGGTTTAAAACTATAGTTTTGAATAAGCTACTGAAACTACCTTTTAGAACAGTAAAAGAGCTTATGGACTATCTAATTACTATATTACCCATACTTTTTCTTATACCCTCTCTCATCTCTCTTCTCTACCCTCTCTCTTTTCTCTCCTCTCTCATCTCTTTTCTCTACCCTATTTGCTCTCTCATACTTTTAATCAAATTATTAGGGGTGTATAAGATGCCCACGGCCCGGTGAGCCCGCCCGAGTCCACACAAAAAATTTCTGCCTAGCCCAGTAAAAACTGGCCCAATATAAAATGGGCAATTTCAGGCAGAGCCAATATTCGGGCAGGGCAGGGCTTCGGGCAGGGGTTGATGCCCTGCCCATTTGGCCCTGCCCAGTTAGTTATCTTTTTATATATCAAAATTTGTAGATTACACTATTTCACATAGAACGAATATGATGGATATTGGTGACTAAATGGTAATTTTACAAATATGAGTAGTCAAGTAGGTAATTGCATCATTTAAATTTTATAACTAAATTGATTTCTTCCTTTATTTTTTTTAACTTTGGTAACCATCATATTTTTCTTTCAGATGCTTCATCTTTGTCAATTTTGGGGAGATTAATGCAAAGTTGTAATTGCAAACTGTTTAGACTTCAAAACTTTTTTTTATATGCAATGGATTTCAAAATTTTAATTACTATCTTTTTGTTGCCTTATTCTTTGTAGATTATAGATATTATTTAACTCTTGAAGACATATGAATATGAAATTATTTTATAAGTTCATAATTATAGATTTTTCCCCACAATATAAGCAGAGTATCACGATTTAGGCATGCCCAGTCCATCCACGCCCTGCCCAAGATGATTAGGGTTTTTAAAGGGTAAGGTCGGGCATCGGGCCGCAAAATGCAGCCCATACTTTTTTCGGGCAGGGAGTTGTCCTGCCCAGCTCTGCCCATACACACCCCTACAAATTATACCCTTTTTAATAATTTATCAATTAAAAAGTCATTCTAAAAAAACTATTTAAACACTTATTTATTCAGAACCACTTTTTCCTATAAATTCTTCTCTAAAAATCTTTTTTCATAAACTGTCCAAAAATTTATTTTTTTATAAATATTTTTTTAAAATTTTATCTTAACACACGTATAATTGCAGATTTTAAATAGACTTTTTTTTTTTTTTTTGCGAGACTGAATTGACGGAACTTAATTGAAGGATTATGTCACCCGAGTAGTTGCATGCATGCAACAAGTTAATGCATTATTGTGGGGTCGTCCACGAAAGATGCATCATAATCTGTGACATTAAGTCTGAGGCCTGAGGATGTGTGTAGGGTTGCTTGTTCTTTGTTGTTTCATTCACCATAACATGAATATATATATATATATATATAATAGAATAAATGTATTATCTCAACGTCAAAGCTTTGAAAGAAAATAGAGATGCATGGGGAAGAGGAATGGAGGGGTCAGAGATTCGGATCGTGAGGTCTGCAGATCATAGGCAGAGAATCAGAGATCTTGTTGCAGAACCTCAGGCCCCTCTGCTTATTTTCTGCCCACATAAAAAAATTAAAAAAGATGGCAACTCTGTTTCTGGGAGCATCTTATAGGTCACTCTTATATATATATATATTATATTATATATTATGTACCTGCACCTGTACTTATCCTATTCTCCCTATAATATATATTTCCCTCCATTATATACATATATATATACATATACATATACATATACATTTACATATACATATACATATAGGCTTGTTTCTTTTTGGTTTTTGACCAGCATCCTCATATCCTTGGATCTCGTTCCATTTTTGCGTCTTCATCTTCCTCTCCATCCTCATAACCTTTAACTTTGCAGGGATCACTTTTGTTACCCACAGACTGTCAGACTCAACCATACCTAACCTATTTCTTTTAATTAAACAATTATTTAAATTTTAACTTTTTTACTCACTCCTCATTTTACCTTTTTTTTATATAGATACGTAAATAAATCAGATTCTTGATTCTAATTAAGGATAATTTTTTAAAAAATATTTTTTACATACACATCAATTCAAATTGGACGTGTTTAGACAATTAAAACTTCTTTCATTTATACTAACACCTTTTAGTCCCTCCCTTTCAAAATAATTTCAGCTAATTTCAAATAGCTATCTCATCAATTTTTTAAACTTTTGATTTCCTCTAATTTATAGTCACAACAATAATTATATAATATTATATGCATAAGGAGGGGAATAAAAGAACAAGATACACACACATAAAATTATAACACAAATTACATTATCCATAAAATATGATTAATGCTGTTCACCTCTTAAATTCAGAAATTCTAATCATTTTGTATGTAATAAATTTTGTAATCACATTCTTTTCTAGCATTAACAATAGAAGTAACCATGGATGCGACTTTTCGATGCAACCCTGTACCGTCCTTGGATATGCCTTTTCACTATGCATGCTTTATATGTAACAAACAACATTATGAATTCATGATTGTACATTGAAGAAACTAGAACAAAAACCCCTCTCTTTTTTGTCAACAACCCCTCTCTATACAAGAAAATTTGAGATATTTATTATTATATTTTTATAGAGTCTATGTAGCATTTTTTAACAGGCAGTTATACAATAATACTCCTAAGATATAGAGATTATCGATGTAGATTTTATATCTCTTAATAAAATATTTTATATACACATAGTTTAGTTCAAACTTAATATATTATATTTAAAAAATTTAACTATTTATAAATTATGTAAACTTGAAAGGAGAAAAAATGAAACAGTTATTGGGTTGGGCCCAACCATTGGGCTCGGTCAAGTTGTTATCCATAACAATAAAGAATCCTTGGGGCTTGGATGATTTTTTTTTTATAAATAAAGTTTATATAAGTTCGGTTTTCCACTAAGACTAGAGCATAACTTTAGGGCTCAGAGAGCATTTATAAAAAATTTATAAAATCGTCTACTAAAGGAGCTCTCATAACAATTAGAAATTAAACTTGGGGGTTTGGATAATATAATTTTGAAGTATGTGAACAAATTTTTTTCCTGGTTCATGTTAATTTTGTGGAGTAAAGATAATAAGCTAATTTTTTAAGGTGGAAAAGAAAATATTGGGAGGTTTTGAAGAAAGCCCGAAAGGAAGAAGCAGCGTTGGTCTGGCAGAAGAAACGCCATAGAAGGCCTATCTCCTTGCAGCCAGCTCGGCACCACACTATCCACACCATCGCAAATGAGTGGCTCTGCATCTTCTTCCTGTAGCATTCGCAACCAGAGCTTCTCTCGAACCCCTTCTCTGGCCTTTAACCCTCCCTCCATAATCAACAGTCATATATCTCAATATCTCTCTAAAGCCTACCCCACCTCTTCTTCTTCTTCCTCTTCCCATTGTTCACTGAATTCGTATACTGAAGAAGGGGTTCTTCACTAGCAATGGCTTCGACCTCCTCCTCCACCCTCACAATCTCCCCTTCTTCCTCCCTCGTCGATGCCAAGGCTCCCAGACAATCAGCTTCTGCTTCCTCTCCATGTGTCAGCCTTCCTTCTCTCCCTCCTCCTCCGGTTCACTCCCAGAACCGTCCCTGGAAGGCCACGGCTTACTGTAAGTCTATTCCATTAACATCCTCTTCCATCTTGTTCAACCTCAATCACATTCCGAAGATTTAACTTAACTGTGCTCATATCACACGCCTGTATCAAAAATATATTTATTTATATTTCATATTTTTCTGTTCTGTACTGCGATGTGCCTTTTATTTGTATCAGTTTTGATGCATCAGGCCTGCATGGACAATTAATCACCAAACGCCTAAAATAAAGCATCACTGACGTTGGTAAAGCACAGACAATTCAAGAATGAGTTGTGTCTTTGTTACTCTATTAGACGCTATTAATTAAGTAATTTGTAGACGGATTGTTTTAGGATGTAAAATTTTGCAATGGAAACCCAAAAAAAAAAGAAAAAAGAGCCAAATTTGTAGTAAAAACGCATTCTAAATATTTAACTGTGCTCGTATCAGACACTTGTATCAAACATACACACACACGCTTTATTATGCTGCAGTGTGTTGTGTCATTAATCGGTATCAGTTTTGATACACCAGACCTGCTTGGATCTTGGACAATCAATCATCACCAAAACAAAAGCCTCACTAACGTTGTTAAAGCACAGACATTTGAAGAATGACATGTGGCTATGTTAGGTACTCTTGTTATATACTACTCATAGGATCTAATTGAGAAGTTGATATTGATCCTAAATATAAGACTTATTTCCTATATTTATCAACTTTTTTCAAACTACTCCTATTGATACTCCATCAACAATAGTCAAATGACAGAGAAGGGAGAGAGTACAGGAAGATGATTATGATTGTTTTAGAAAAAAATATACTATATTAACTAACTTTCTTAATCTAATCAAATTAGTTAAATAGATCCTACATTAAAGATTGAAGTATGAAGTAATTCGTAGACGGATTGTTTCAGGATGTTAATTTTGCAATGGAAACTAAAACAGAAAAGAAGTGCCATATTTGTGTAATACTCTAAAGACACCATGCAATTTTTCAAACTTTATATTAACACTTGGTGTTTTATTGTGCATCATCTCTGTCAGTCTGTGTAACTGTGTAGCGTCCTGTCTCATGTGTATGTGTTTATACCACTTGCGTTGTTTTCCAGTGATTTTATAGTATGAGAATATTTGTAGAATGGTTGTTTCATGTCGCAAAATCGCCAGAAATGTTCTGGCAATGAACACAACATTGCCATATAAACATAAGCCTCATGAATATTACTGCTAATCTATAAAGTATGGACTCTTAAAAAACTAGTCGTATCTATGTCAAATTGTTGTATAAAAAATGACGCGGTCCTTGAAATTACATATAGAAACTTTATGTTTTACTGTGTTTGCTCCATTCATGTTTGTGTTACTCTCTCTGTGTTTAGCTGCTAATGCTTTTAACGTATTCAGGAAGTGGTAATTCATTAAGTGATTGCTTCAGGTCGCAAAATTGCTCGCAATGTGATGACAATGGCAAGCTCAGCAACAGGGGAGGCCCCTCCAGCAATTGTTATAGGTCAAGAGATTTCAACAGAAGTTGTCACAGCTGAGCCCCCAGAAATTATTAAGAAGATTCAACAAGCTGTACGCAATTCAGATCCTCTGCACTCACTTGTATAATGTATTCAGAGAGATGATAGCAAATAAAACATATATAAAACGATTTTATTAATGGGTTAGATTCCAGATGCAGTTTTACTGTATTATTTCTGTCTCTTTGAATGAATGGCTATATGAATAGAAGAGAGGATCCATTATAAGCTATAAAAGTGTTGTTCAATTTTTTTGAACTAGTTTATTCCTAATGGTTAAAGTGACTGACTGAAACATTTCGTTTGGGTGCACAGTGGGACAAAGTTGAAGACAAATATGCAGTGAGCACAGTAGCGGCAGCTGGTGTAGTTGCATTGTGGGGCACAGCTGGGATGATGTCGGTAGGTTATTTAAATGCTTAGTTTGTATTCTTTTATCATAATTTGCCACTATTTACAGTCAGTTTCAAGTTTTTGTTTAGTTCAGTTGGTAACTATTTATGGCTATCTCCTAAAACAGGCAATTGATAGGCTTCCTTTGATTCCTGGGATGCTTGAGGTTGTGGGCATTGGCTACACGGGGGTATGTTTAATATGCTTCACTTCTCAATTGATGCCTATAACAATTTGTTCAGAACCTGGAGACCTGAGTTTGCTTAGGGCTCATTTAAATTAACATTTGTAAAAGTGACTTTTATCTCAATTATTATATATCCCAATTGTTATATTTTGGAAACTGAAGTTAGTGTAAAAATTAATTAGTGTAATGGGATACATGTTTGGATATGTTTTCGAACAAAAGTTAGTTTGAACACCCATTTGGCTTTTGTAACCACAAAAGCTCCAAAATATGGCTTTAGGTCTAACTTGGCTTTTTGGAAAAAAAATTCATTTAACTCCAATGCCAATCCAAGCATAATTTTCGGGCTCAAATTGACTTTTGGGCTTTTAAACTGGCTTTTAGGATTACAAAAGTCAATCCAAACAAGCCCTTATTGTGAAAAACAGTAGAACAGTGCAGTTGTAAAAGTGCTCTGTAATATCAAAAGATGAAATAAAAAGTTTGTCAAGAACCTTGAGAGCTGCCTCATAATCCTTGTGTTCTGCCTTGTCTTATTGCTCTGTTCCTTTTTACAGTGGTTCGCTTACAAGAACCTAGTTTTCAAGCCAGACAGGTGAGCCTTATAATCAGATTTGAAATTTTGAATTCAATCAATTCATAATCCTGGCATTAATAAGCGTGTTTAATGGAATTACAGGGAAGCTTTTGTGCGAAAAGTAAAAGAAACATACTATGAAATAACTGGGAGCAGCAGCAGCTAGAGGAGAAGTCATTGTGGTTTAAGATATGGAACCATTGTTGATAAATGCTTCTGACCATACTGTATTATCCACTGTAATGATGTTTACGTAATTATCTGTACTGAAAATAAATGTAATTACTTCATATCATTTCCACCATTATCTCGT
This sequence comes from Leucaena leucocephala, assembly GCA_037074615.1. NCBI lineage: Eukaryota > Viridiplantae > Streptophyta > Magnoliopsida > Fabales > Fabaceae > Leucaena > Leucaena leucocephala. The sequence goes on from CM073552.1 coordinate 1,260,558, forward strand.
ACAGTTTTTAAGGGTGGGAAAAACAATAAAGTTATGGTTCCTAATTCCCTCAGTACAACATTATTCTCCACCCCCTTGTTATCTGCAGGCACACTTCGTGAGTAGATCGCTTCTATTTCATATATATATGCTTTGGGATTCATTCAGAGTTGCATTGCCTATTTATAGTCGAATAACAAAAAAAAAAAAGGAAAATTGGTTAAATTACTTGAAAATTTTATTGGCTACAAAGGACTTGAATTTTAATAAGGTGCAATAATCTTCTGTGTGCAATTAATTTTTAGTCGTGTGTCGTATATATGATTTTTGTTTTGAAGGTGTTTTTTTTCCGTTTTTTTTTGTTGCTATTTTTTTCGCTTACCTTCTTTATTTATATGATGTATTATTATCTTAAATACAAGGGCAAAGACACTACATCATTGGAAAAGTATGAACTACATTTTTATTTAGAATAAACAACACTTGCTCCTAACTTGTTTATAGAGATAAAAGTCTTAGAAGAATAACTCTAATTGTTTTTCATGTCTTACGAAGATGGCAGCTGACATATTTAACGTTTCAATCACTATAGTGACTAGTAAATCAATTCTTAGTATTAGTTCACGAGTTCTTAAAAAGTATAGAAGTTATTTTCTTTCAGATAATATCGAGGCCCTTATTTGTATTAGTAATTGGATGATTGGTTTCCATCAGATGATATTGGAAGTAGAGCTGGTGGTGATGGTAATATAATAATTACAATTTATACTAACTTTGTCTTATTAAATCATTTATATATATTCATTTTATTTTATCATTACTTTTACTTGTAACAGATTTATCTACGGAATGTGACAAAATAGAAGAAATAAATATTTTGACAGCTTCAAATCATACTTCGAATCTAATTAATATTGAGAGTTGAAACTTCAATTGGATATAGACTTAGAGATTTGCAATATTTGAATTCTTTGTTTTTATGAACAATTTTTATGAAGTATTTTTATAAAGTTTTAGGGTATTGCGTTGCAAATGGAATTTTTTTTTTTTGAAGGTTGGCAAACTAATAGCGGGTTTGGGTTGGTCAAATATCAATCTCCTTAAAGAAGGTATTTTCAAACCGGCTCGCCTTCAACTTAACCTGTCGGGGCTAACTTGTATTCGATATGTTAGCCCGTATTACTACTCTTATTGCACAAAACTAAAGAAAGAGTTATAACTGTTGAAAATGAGTTGTATTATTTTTAACCAATTTTTCAACCAAAAAAAAAACTATTTAATTAGATCTCACCTCAAGGATAAGGATGATTTTAGGTATTAATATACAGCACTATCATCATCAAAAGAAACATGTTCTTATGGAATGCTGTGATGAGAGAAAAAGAATTATAGGGTAATCACACCATACTTTCATATCCAATTTATATGATTCCGAATAACAAACACAATTGGATTACAGAATGCAAACTACGTTATCATATTTAATTACTTGGCCAATTATAAAATGCATAATACCCCAATAAAATGGAAATCTCTATTTGAAGAACTCCATAACCCAACAGTTACGAACAAAACAATCAAATCTAATGCCTCTAAACCCAGCTGATGTAGCCAACTCCATGAATTCTTGCTCACTTCTCTCCTTGCCACCTGAGCTCTGAGTCATCATAATCAGATCAAGTTGGGAGGTGGTCTTCGCAGCAGCAGAAATCTCTGGAACAATTGGCAAAACTGCGTCCACCACAATCACTTTTCCATCTTCAGGAATCGCATCATGACAGTTCTTGAACAGCTTCAGGCACCATTCATCACTCCAATCATGAAGTATCCACTGAACAAGGTATTTTAGAGACATCAGGTCTCACTCATTATAATGAACTAAATTATTTAATTTTTTTAATCTATTAAAATTAGTTAAGTTGCTCTAACTATTGGAGGAATGTACATTATCACTGCTAACCCACCTTCATAAAGATGGCATCTCCTTGAGGCACACTTTCGAACATATCTCCTCCCACGTGTTCCACTCCTGCAACGTCACAACTCACAGTCATCGATTTAATACCAAACGAAGATGATCTATGCTTGTTTTTCTTTTTAATTCGAGGGATGTTATAAGTAGAATCGACCAAACAACTTCTTAATTATAAAGAAACTTTTATGTCATTAGGTTCTAAAACTACACAAAGGATGCATACTAGGATAAGGAGGAGCGTGTTGGATGACATGAGGCAAGTCGAAATTGATTCCGTGAATATGAGGATAATTGGAGGTGATAAAGCTGAGAGTAATCCCAAGACCACCACCAACGTCAACGAGTGTAGTGACATCCTTAAAACCTTTGTAGGATTCAAGAATCTTAGTCAAAACTAAAGGGGTATGATTCATCATTGCCTTGTTGAAAACATCGTTGAATCTCGAATCCAGTCTCATACACTCAAAAGAATGTGAGCCATGCACCCTATTGAACGCTATACCTCCTTCACATATTGCATCCTTCAATTGTGGCCTACAATTTTCATAATCATATAAAGTTAAAAGGACTTGAATTTTTGTCAAAAAAAATAAATAAATTGATTATCTTTGTAGTCATAAGTTTGTTTTAGTAAAAAGGATTGTATTAAACAGATATGTACAAATAGGTTACAAAACACGACCAACTAAGCATCGGTGTTGAAGTCATAAAGAAGGGACACATTTAATTTTTAAACAATAATAAAAAGTATAGGGGGAAGGGTTAGGAAAAAAGTCATACTAAGTTACTAACCAGCTATCAAGGAAGACCTTATCTTGAATCAACGCCATGAGAGGGCCCAACGACACTCCATCCGCATTCCTCACAAAGAATTTGGCCACCGGAGTGAGGTCGTACAATCGTCGGAAACACCCCGGCCCTAGATCCTCGTCGGCGACAACGGAACAGGAAAGAACAGAGTGAGACGCTAGAAGCCGGAGGAGACGATCGAGCGCGGAAGGCGCTTCAGAGTTCTTGCAAGAAAGCTCCGTCGCGATCTCGGCGGCAGAGAGCCTGGCGTTGTTACCAGCTCTATGAATAACGTCGAATATGCCGAGCTCCACCGCTGTTTGCATCGTCATGGAAATTACCGTAGAAGTCGCGAGCTGCATGGCGTAGGAGAAGCTCTCTTCTTCAACGTCATCTACTTTTGGTGCTTGCTCCTTCTGTAGGTGATCGCTGCTCTGTTCGTTGTGAAGAGGCTTGGGCTGAGAATGAGATTGTTGAGATTGAGCCATAGAGTTGGTAAGTTGAAGGAAGAAATGAATAATGATTGCTGAGTGATATGTATGCTTAATTGTAAATTGGTAGATTTATAGAGCTTTGAAGAACCAACACTACTCCCTCCCTCCTCTGTTGCTTTTTCCAAAATGTAATTAGGTTTGGGTTAAATGGTAATTTAATTTTGCACCATGAACGCTGGCTACCCAATTTTTTTTTTTAAAGCCAATTCGTCTTGGAAGTTCACAAAATAGAATAATATCATCTTGATCATTAGTTAACCAATATACTAATTTAGTTCACAAAATAGAATAATATCAATATCATTAGTTAACCCGGTTTATCGGAGTTTTGCTCCGACTACATCCGAATACGACCCGCGTCGCGCACCTGACTATGGTAGGTGAGTCTCCCAACAGGGATTTTCTGCATACGCCAAGGCTTAAACTCGAGACCTCGTTTAAGCGATACTGAGTCGTTTACTACTCGGATTAATCCCTGTTAGTAGTTAAGGTGTAAATTTATCCCAAAAATTTTTACTCGGGAGTTCTAAGTATCCAAAAATATTATTTGGGTTCAATATTACCTCAAGCGTTATTCATGTTCAATTTGATGTTAGTTATTTTTGTTGAGGTTAAATTTTTAAATAAAAATTAAAAAAAGCTATAACCTTATATACTGCAAACATTGGTTATGGTGTGTGTTTGGTAAACCTCAAAATCGAGATTTTAAAAAGGCTTTTGGCTAAAATTTAGTTTGAGAAAATTTTAAAACCAACAGCTATATTTGTCCAAAAGGACTTTTGAACCAAACTATGTTTAAAACTAAAGTTTTAGATAAACTATTGAGATTAGTTTCTAGAACAGTAAAAGAACTTATAAATTATCTAATTACTATTTTACTCTTATTTTTTCTTATACTATCTCTCTCCTCTCTCCTCTCCACCATCACTCTTATCTCTTATCCACTCTCTCTCATCTCTCCTATTTTTAATAAAATTATATCATTTTTTATAATTTTTTAGTTATAAAAATTCTTCCGATAATAACTATCCAAATACTCATTTATTTAAAATTATTTTTTTTATAAACTGTTCTCTAAAAACTTTTTTTTAAAAAATATTCAATTTTTTTTTTATAAATTATTTTTTAAACTCTTATATAAATATACCCATGGATCAGAATCTTTCTGTTTTCTACACCACTGGTTCCTTCGATGGAGCGTGCCCCGCAAAAGGTGGGAGAAGGCGGAATCTATCACTATCATCTCGTTGTAAAGTACCCCATATTTAAGAGTGAGCTTATTATTATTATTTTTTTTTTGCTTTTTTTGCTTTATGTCATGCTTATTTAGTTAAGTAGGTATTGTGCCTTTAAGTTTAGTCTTTTAAAAAATAGATTATAAAAAAAATTATTTAAAAATTATTTTAGATAATAATTTTTAAAGCAAAATTTTTTAAAAAAATTGATTATAAAAAAATTATTAAAAAAATATATGAATAAAATAATAAAAAATAATAATAAAATAATCATTATACAACCTCAATTTTTTTTTATTACTCGTCAATTATTTTCATACATTTATTTACAACTATAATTTATTTTAAAAAATTTATTTAATTTTTAATTTAAATTATAATTTAGACTAAAAACTGTTTTAAAAAAAATCAAATAAAATAGGCCCTCGATTTATATACCGACAAACACAAGAATCGCATCTTTTGCGCTTTGTACGTAAAGGAAAAAAATAATATTTGTTATGATATCAAACAAATTTCAAAACAAATCTAACCGCTAAAAATATTAAAAAAATTTATATATGTGTGTACTGTGTAGGGGTGTGCATGGGCAGGGCAGCCCCCTGCCCGAAAAAAGTCTGGGCTGCATTTTGCAGCCCGATGCCCGGCCCTACCCGATAAAAGCCCTAATCATTTCGGGCTGGGTAGGAGCGGGCTGGGCATGCCCAAATCGTGATACCTCGCTTATATTGTGGAAAAAAATCTGCAATCATGAACTTATAAAATAATATAATATATATGTCTTCAAGAGTTAAATAATATCTATAATTCACTAAGAATAAGGTAATAAAAAGATAATAATTAAAGTCTTGAAGTCTATTGCAGATATAAAAAAGAAAGATTAAAATCTTTAGGGGTCAGATATCTGTAGTGGTATTGCAACATCAATAATTGAATGCTTGGCAAGTAAAACATATGAGCAACTTTGGTATCTATGTAAATATAAGAGTTATGTTCAGTACTTTAAAAATGAGCAAGAAGAGTTGTCAACTAAAGTGAAAAGTGTAGAGTTACAAATAGAATAAGTTAAGAAAAAAATAAGATTATAAATAAAATAAAATAATAATATATATATAGGGCCGGGCCAAATGGGCAGGGCGGCATACCATGCCCAGTGCCCTGCCCTGCCCGACATTTGGCCCGGCCCTACCCTGCCCAAATATATTTTGGGCGACTTTTTCTGGGCCGGGCTGGGCAATTTTTTACCGGGCTCGGGCGGGCGAACTGGGCTCTAGGCATTGTGCACACCCCTAGTACTGTGTAGCTGAAAGAGCTACTCTACATTTAGGTTCAACATATTTAAATTTGTATTAATAAATAGTATCAAATTAATATTACGTGATTCTTAAAAAAATAAATTAAAAAAATTAGGGCTAAAAGCAATTTTATGCTATAAATTTTCACCCAAGAACTAGTTGCTTAGAAGTTTTTTAAAAAAATTAAAAAAAAAATATATTTCTCTAAACTTCATTGTTAATAGAATAACATCCTCAAAAGAACATACTTTATTTTAAAAATAATATATGTTATTTTTGTAGAGATTGTCAGAGTATAGTCTGCTTAGAGCGATCCTTTAATAGTGATGGAATTTGGAGGGATATATTTTTTTAAGTTTTTCTTCTTTTATAAATATGATTTAGGAAAAAAATGAAGTAGATGTACTGACTAAGTTAGATATTTAGTCAAACTAACAGTCAAATTGAATCTAGATAATGGTAAGGGATATTGAACCAACAAAAATTTCTGGATACCTAACGCTCATAAGTAAAAATTTTTAGGATAAATTTACACATTATCTTAAAATAAAAGATAATGTGGATCTTACATAATATATCACATTAATATATTAGTTAACTAAATTGTCAAACTTAACTTTGAGTAATGGTCAATGCGATATTATTAAGTTCTATAAATTTTTGAGGCGATATTATTTTAAAAAAACCTTTCAGGCAACTAGATCTCTTGGTTGACAAAATTGCCCTTTAACTTATTAGATGTTACCTCTCCAATAAATGCACTTTTCAATATTCAAACTTGAATTTAACTTTTGTCCCCTCGAATAATAATTTGTTATTAATGTAATTTGTTTTTATAAAAATACCTCTATTTATGGAAAAAATAAGTGGGAGAGGGAATGAGTGGAGAAAAAAAGAGGGGAGAATTTTGAGAGAAAAAAATAATAGAGACATATAATTAATTGATGATAAAAATAAAAAATGTATTAAATGTTCAAGTATATTTTATAAAAATGAGCATATTCATTTAAAAAATTGTACTCATTAGATCATTAATATAAAAGCTAATTAATTTTTTAGATAGATTAAGAAAGTCAAATAAATTAGTTAATTATGACTAAAGCCAACTACTCAAAACGAATATATAGTATATAATTTTTAATTTATCTAAATTAATCAATTAATTTTTAAATTAGTTATAATTAACTAATTTATTTAATTTTTTAATTTATTTAAAAATTTAATTAATTTTTATATTAAATAGGAGAAGAGTATCTTATTATAAAAAATGGAAGGAGTAATAGCAACAATGATTAATGTGTTGCTGGCCTTCAACAGAAGCCACTTCATTTTGTTAACAGAAATAATAGAGGGATAACCTATTATCATCCGTAAATTCAACTGGTGAAAGGGTAAGACATACGATTATTTAAAGTATGTTCGATCTCTGAGGAGTACTATTTTGTTGTGATTCCAGTCTTGTCTCTTGAGGAGATATCTTAGTTCCTGGGTGCCTGAGTTTATGCCTGAAGGTAATAGACAGCTCGCTCTACTTGACATTGGTATCGTCTAAAAAAAATGAGACTTTACCCTACTCTTAGATCGTTGGTGAGCTCAACTTTTTTTTAAAAATTTGAGTGTAATAAAAAAATAAAAGAAATAATAGAGGGACACGTTTCACTTTCGCCTAATCACTTCCTTACTTTCTTTTTATATATTTTTCTTTTTATCGCTTAATAATTTAAATACTCGTATATTGATTGAACAGTGCAGCACCATGCAGAAAAAGTCGGTAATGACTAACAAATAAAATTATATACTCACTCCATCTCTAATTACTGATACAATTATTTAAAGGCCTTCCAGGAAAAAATATTTAGTTATTTCTAAAGCTTTTGTAAGGGATATCAAATCTTTTAAAAAGGCGCTAGAGAAAAGTAGGATACATGGTTACTATTCAAGGACCCCTCCTCATTTTTTGATAAACGCCCTTAACTTATAAATCTGGACAAACCAGATTTAATTTTTTTAATAGATATTTTTATGTAAAAAATATCAATTAAAAAAAATAATAGTTGAGAAGTTATCTTTATTTTAGATTCTCTACATATTAAAATACTTTTTTTAAAAAATAAAAATAAAAGAATTTAGATCTAAACCGTCTATATCCAATCTAGGTAATCCATGAGTTTGATAACCCAAATGCGTTCCTTATTCAAGATATAAAAGTATGATAGAGCTAGAACAAGATGGTTGTTGTGGCGTTCTTGTCCAGTGCCACAATATACCAAAAGCCCAACATGCATTTCATGACATTTTCTCTTCCATTCATTTTTTTTTCTTTCTTTGGTGAGATTAATATCCTAATTAATGATAGAAAATACTCGTCAAATTTTTAATATAAAATATATTTAATTAATTTAATTAGATTAAAAAAATTAGTTAATATAACATAATTTTTTTAAATTATTATAACCATATTTTTTTAATTCATTCTCTCACTCTCTTAATTATTATTGAAGGAATATCTATAATAGTAATTTAAAAAAAATTAATAAATATAATAAATAGATTTTATATTTAAGATTAATATCAGCTCTCCGATTACGTCGTATATTAAGAATATAATGAATATATGTGTTGAGAGAAAATAAGATAAAAAATATGAGTATCTAAGAGGGCCACGTGAGACTGCATTATTAGATGATAAGGGTGAAGGATGTGTAGGTATAAGTAAGAGTTTTAACTTTGCCGATATACTCCCTCCTTTATAATATAAATAGTTTTAGAAGATTTTGTGGTACTAAATATGAATCACTTTTTAAGAGGTTGTGAAATATTAATTGCTTTATAGACATTAAACCAATTCATAGTGTACGTCCCAATTAAAACTTCAATGGCAAATCATGAACTTGATTAGTCCCTTTTATCATCATCAAACGAAGCTTTTGTTGATGAACATTGTGATGAGAAAGGGCAAATTATAGGGTAATCATAACGAGGCAATTGGATTAATTACTTAATGCTAATTATAGTACCATAATTTATGTTAGTTAGCTAATTCTAAAACGCATGATACCGAGAGAAATGAAATCACGTCTATTTGAAGAACTCCATAACCCATAAGTTACAGACAAAACACTCATTTCGAACGCCTCTAAACCCAGCTAAGGTAGCCAATTCCATGAATTCATGCTCACTTCTCTCTTTGCCACCTGGGTTTTGGGTCATCATACTCGCATCTAGTTGCAATGTGCTCTTCGCTGCAATAGAAATCTCTGGTACAGTGCCCAAAACTGCTTCCACCACAATCACTTTTCCGTCTTCAGGAATCACATTACAGCAATTCTTCTTCAGCAGCTTCAAGCATCTTTCATCGCTCCAATCATGGAGTATCCACTACAAAATTCAACCCACCAACAAAGCCACAATTAATTAGTTAACCTCTCAGCATCATTTATTATAACTAATTTTGATATATTAAAAAGTACATAATACAAATTCATCTTATATATAGCCTTTAAATTAATTATAATTAATTAATTTATTTGACTTCTTTAATCTATCTAAAAAATTAATTAACTCTTATATTAAGAATCAAATGAATAGAGTATCCTCTAGACGAAGGGTCTTAGGTTTGATCCAAGTGTAAGATCTTGCAATTAACGCCGGTGCCTTTAATTTAAAGAAAAAGGTAATGTTCATTTATAAGAATCTTATCTACTGATTGCTCCTTAATATAAAACCTTTTGTAAGATATAATGAAATATTGAAGCTCTGGATCTCTAAAATGATGCCACCTGTATGATTTAATTGGCTGAATATTCATTGCAATTCCTATGGCATTGTTTGGTTTGGAGTTTTTAGAAGGGAGGGTCAAGGTGTTTGGTTCAAAAAATAGAGGGGAGGGGAGGGGAAGGGGTCAGGGTGTTTGGTTAAAAAAATAGAGGGGAGGACTCATCGTCTGTAGGTTCAATTAGCGAATAAGTGAGACATGCGATTATTTAGAATGTGTTCGATCTCTAGGGAATACCACTTTATTGTAATTCTAGTCGAGGCACTTGAGGAGGCATCATAGCTCTTGAGTGCTTAGGTTTAGCCTGAGGGTAATAGACAATTAATCCTCTCCAACATTAGTTATACGAACCTCAAAACAAATTAAGATGCAAAAAATTCAAAGAAGTTTTTACCTTGCTGGCATTCTTCCTCCCAATGAAAACAGAGAAACATATACACACGGACATTGCAAAGGTTAAAATTATCAAAAAAACCTTCTCAATTCAATCTATATTGCCACTTACATCTCTGCTTATTCATTTTGTATTACCACTATAATAGGGATTGGTGGAGAGTTTAGGCATCGCATTGGACCCAAATCAAAAGTTAGCCATAATCAGTGGGAAGGCGCAAGATAAGACATAAAACTCATAGCGAGAAAAATTGAAAACTGGCAACCTATATTTAAATAACAGCATGCCTATGATTGGAGATTAACTTGAACAAAGCAAAACAAATCTATCCATATAAGCTCCAGAATAAATGACCAAATATATTTAAAAAACAGCAACAACACCACAGTGCTTTTCAAGTACAAATCTAAAGAAATATACGTCAAGAGCCATGGCTTCGCAGGGACGTCCAAGATCCGGGGCAGAAGCCTCAGATTCGGGAACTACAGCAGTAAGGGAAGCCGCCATGAGACGGCGAGGGTAGACTTCTTCTGTTCTTCATCTCTCCATGGCTGTCGGTGGCGTGAGGGATAGAAGAAGATCAGGGAAGGAAATTTTTGTCGGAAAGAGTGAACGAAGGAGAAGGGAGGGAGAGATGATGGGGGTGTCATGATGACATGGAGAAAAAAGAATGCATATGGCTGCCACCTAAGCAATTATGGTCAAACCTAACGGTCAACGTAAGTGGTGGTTAACAAAGGGATCATTGCTATAATTTTGAAATTTCCGGGTCAATATTAAGCTAAAAAAAACTTTTGGATATCAACATTCCTTTGAAAACTTATAAGATAAAATTAAACTTTAACTTATTTATAAATAAAATAAAAGAGTACTATATAACAATAAATTAAAAATAAAATTGTATATTTATATAAAAAAATTAATAATATAATTTATAAATAAAATAAAAAAGGCATTGTCTCTCTGCCTTGTACATAGGACAATAGGAATAATATCACATATACTAAAGCTTAATAAAGTGCGTGAAATGGGAAAGTGAGAAAGAAGATGAAATGATGTGCCTATTTGAAGAACTCCATAACCCAGTAGTTACGAACAAAGCATTCATATCTAATACTACTAAACCCAGCTGACGTGGCTAATTCCATGAACTCTTGCTCGCTTCTCTCCTTGCCGCCTGGGCTCTGAGTCATCATATGCACATCAATTTGCGATATGCTCTTCATGGCAGCTGAGGTTTCTGGTACAATGGGGAATAACGCTTCCACCACTATCACCTTCCCATCTTCTGGAATTGCTTCGTAGCAGTTCTTCAACAGCTTCAAGCACAACTCATCACTCCAATCATGAAGTATCCACTACAAATAATCCACCCAATTAACCTCTCCTTGTTAGTGATTGGTTATTAATGATTGTATACTTCCTCCAATCCTATATATAAGTCACTTCTATCTATCTCAGTTAAATCAATGAAAGATCGTTAAATCATTGATACTTTCATTGATGTTGTCTAGTATATAACATCTTAACCTATTCCAAAAACAAAATCTGAAAGGGTAAAATTGTGAGAAAGTAATTAGTATTCCAACTTTCTACTTTTTTTAAAAAAAAGTGACTTGTATATAAAATAAGAAAGAATATTTATGTGCATGATCACAATTCATAGTTTATATTTTGATCTAGATTTTTTTATAAAAAAATAAAAACAAATAACCACTTCCCATGGGTCAACAAATATAATTAAGATAAATAAATATGCCTAAATTTATTTTTCTTCCGAAAAATATTATATTGATTGTTTGACATGACAGCTGTATATTTAAAGATACTAAATTAATGAGAGTAAAAAACAAATAATATCAATTCTTATATTTAAATTCTAAAAAAATATTTATGTTTTATAAAGAAGTGTAAGAGGAGTATGTGGTATATATATTCCCAACCTTCATCAAGACGGCATCGGCCTTAGGCACACTTTCAAACATATCACCTCCCACGTGTTCCACTCCTGCAGCATACAATCAGTTTAATTAATTTGGTAATAACCTAATTAAGCTTCAACTTAATTGAAAATTTTCGAATAATTAATTAAGGCCATACTAGGATAAGAAGGAGCATGTTGAAGGACATGAGGCAAATCGAAATTGATTCCTAGAATATGAGGATGCTTCGAAGTGATCAAGTTGAGAGTAACCCCAAAACCTCCACCAACGTCGACGAGTCTTGTGATGTCCTCAAAACCTTTGTAGGTTTCAAGAATCTTGGACACTGCTAAAGAGGTATGATTCACCATTGCTTTGTTAAAAACATCATTGTACCTTGAATCTTGTCCTGGATACTCAAATGCATGCGATCCATGCACCCTATTGAATGCGATTCCCCCTTCCAATATTGCCTCTTTCATTTGCGACCTATCATGCGAGGGCACATCATTATCTTTTTTTTTAAAAAAAAAATCAGCTAGGATGCAAATTTAGTTATAAATTTTTTGCAAAATGTGCACGTGGCCTTGAAAAGTTTCTTTGGATACTAAACTGCATATGAAGATTATAAACATAAAACTGTTGACATTTGTTACTTTTTGTGTGGGACTCACAGTTGTCCAACTGTAAAAAACTAACAGGTGTTAGTTCATATTTACAACCATGATATTTTTATAACATTTTATAATCTTTATGTGTATTTTTATAAATAGAGTAACATTATGATACCATATACATATTTGCAAAAAATTCATAGCTAAATTTGCAACTTAACCCTTTTTAAATTTATAACATATAAGAAACAATAACATGATAGTATTATTTTACCTATCTTTTAAAAGGGAACATTAATATACAGGTTCTTGTTATAAAAGAGATATATGTATGTTGTTGTAGTTTCACCTTATTTTTAATTAAAATTTTGTTATTTTTTTATCAAGTTTTTTTTTTTTTAATTTTGATCAGATCCATCTAATTTTTTTCTTTCTAAAAGGTTTTTATAATTTTATTTAATTTTTAATCAGACTCTGTAATTTCAGGTAACAATTGCAGGAACATTGTTAAAAATAAGAGAAACTCTAAAGATATGATAAAAAAAATTACTACAACGTGCTTAAAATCATCTGGTGAAATTATAACGACATAGACATGATAACTAAAAAAAAAAAAACTATACAAGAACCTAATTAAAAATTAAACAAAACTAGCACTGTAGATTAGTTTTCCCGTCTCAGAATGTAAAAAGTTACGAGAAATAGGAGGCAAAAAAAGAGAGTCTAACCAGCTTTCCAGCAAGACTTTATCCTGAACCAACGCAATGAATGGGCCCAACGAGACACCATCAGCATTTCGCACAAAGAATTTTGCCGCCGGAGCAAGGCTATACAACCGCAGGAAACATCCTGGCCCTGGGGTCTCATCAGGGATGACGGAACAGTGAAGAACAGAGTGAGACGCCAGAAGCCGGAGGAGACGATCAAGAACGGAAGGCGCTTCAGGGTTCTTGCAAGGAAGTTGTGACGCGATCTCCGCGGCGGAGAGCTTTGCCCTTGGCCCAGCTTTGTGAATGATGTCGAAGACGCCAAGCTCAGCCACCGTTTGCACCGCCATGGACATGACCGTAGAAGTCGCGAGCTGCATCGCGTAAGAGAAGCTCTCTTCTTCTTGTTCGTCTGTTTCCGGTGGTTGGCTGTTCTGTCGGTTGTGGAGAAGCTTGGACTGGGAATGAGATTCACGTGAGTGCGCCATTAAGAATACAAGATTGAAAAGAAAGGAAAGGAGGATGATTGACATGTGTCTTTGCAGGAGTTGCCGGGATTTATATATTTTTTTCGGAGTATTGGACAAAGAAGCCCATGTTTGTACCATAATTTATTTATTTATTTATTTTGATATAAAAAAATTTAAAAAGATGTTAGACTCACCCACGATCTAAAGGTAAAACGAAATCTCTTTTTCTCATAGGCAATATCAATGTTAAGTAGGGTGAGTCGTCCATTACCCTCAGGCGTAAACCTAAGCACCCAAGAGTTAGGATACCTCTCCAAGCACAGCGACTGAAACTACAGCAAAATTATACTTCACAGGGATCAAATACGCTCTAAATTGTCACATGTCTTACCCTTTCACAAGTTGAACCCACAGACGATAGGTAATTTATTTATTTATTTATTATTCCTAAAAACTATTAATAATCAGAGGTGATAAGACGGGCTCACTACATTTTACATAAAAATAGGGCGGGTTTGAACAAGTATTTTATTAGCCCATTTTAGAGCGTGCTGGCTTCTCAGCCCGTCAGCATTTTTTTTAAATTATTAATATTATTATTTATTTTACTCAAATATTACTATGAATACCCCATTATCGAATACTAGTAAAGATAATTACTTATTTATTGATATGTGTTAAAATACTATAATTAATTAATATTATGATAATATTTATTTAGACTTATAGTTATAAAATTTGATATTTTGTTATAAAAATTAGAAATTTTTAAGAGTATAACATTAATAATTTTTTTATTATGCTAATATAACATTATAAATTTTTTATTAGTGTTTTAAAAATTTAAAAATAATTTTTTAAAAATATTTAAAAATTAAAAAAAAGTGACGGACTATCTAGTCTGCGAGCCAACCCGCCACCAAAGGGGATGCTAACCTGAGCCCACTTTCCCAACTCTATTAACAATAGATACTTATTGTTAAAATTAATTACTAATAAAATCTGACTCACCTAATAAAATAGGTAATTGGATAATTGGATTTTTTAAACATGATATTTTTTATTAAAATTAAACTATGTGCTTAGGAAATGTGTGAAGAGAAAAACAGTAATGAATATATCTGAGAAGAATTAGTCTCTAGTTATTAATAGAGATACCTCCTTAAAAAAATACATTATTGTGTTGTTTGTATATTAAATAGTGTTAAATATTTTTAGTTGTAAAGACTACGGTATGTAAGTAAAAATACTTATAATTGGACTAACTAATAAATTTGTGTTTAGTGAAGTATATATAAATTTAAAGACCTTAAATAAATTATATTTGTAAGTATATAAGATTCATTCCTTAATTTTTGGTCAGGGCCCTCCGTTTCTAATTATAAGATATATAGATAATAGATTAAATTTATTTATAAATATAATATTTTAATTTAATTTATCTCCTAAAATTACACTTTTATTCCCAATATACACATATATAATTATATATATTAAGAGCGTATTTATCAAAATTAATTTAAATATACATGATTAAAAATATTATTTTATTAGAAAAATTAATGCATAATCAATATAATTAGGGTAAAGGCGAACTTAACATCCCAAACTATTTTTAAAAGTACAATTAGCACCCTAATATTTAAGGGTATAATCAGCATCCCAAACTAATTTTAAATGTATAATTAACACTTTAAAATATTTAAATTGTTACAATTTTGCCTATTCGCTAACAAAAAATAAATTTTTATTTGACACATGCCACATAAACTTTTTATTTTAACACATTATTATTTAAAAGGCCACATGTATAATATTATTTTAATAAATTATACTAAATAAACTATAAAAATTTTTAATCTTCACGTATGAATTATATATAATGTCAATTTTAAAGTTTATTCAGTACTCTTTTTTAAATAATATGATACATTTAACCTTTTAAATAATAATGTATTGAAAAAAAAGGTTCAAATGACATGGATCGAACATGAATTTGTATTTCTGTCAGTGAAATGATATAATTGCACCAATTAAAATACTTTATAGTGCTAGTCGCACCTTTAAAATTAGTTCGGTGTACTAATTATACTTTTAAATAATTTAAAATATTAATTGCTACTCTAAAATTAATTTGTGGTACTAAATACATCTTTACCCTTATAATTAACTAATTTATTTATTTTTTTAATTTATCTAAATTAATTAAGTATATTTTATAATTAGGAAGATAATTAATACTTAAAAAAGAAGAAAAAACAAGGGAGGGAAATATGTAAATGAAAAAATGACCTAAAAAACAGATTATGGAAAATAAGGAAATATAAATGGGAGTAACTATTATAATATAAAATTAGTATCTAATATTTTAATTTTATTTTTTATATGTATTACGTATTATAATCTTATATATAATATAATTTTACTCATAATTTTTTTAATTTAATATAATTTTTATCTACATTTTTTTAATTTTGTATAATTTTTAGTATTTAAAAATAAAATTTTGAGTAAAATTATACTAAATTAAAAAAATTATAAATAAATTATATTAAATTAAAAATATTATAAATAAAATTATATTATAAATAAGATTAATATATTAGAGGTAGATGAGAAATAAATAAGATAAGAGTTATATAACCCTATACCATATTATAACATTTTAAAGTTCTAAGTGGAAAGATTAAAATACCCATAGTCTTTCCACCGTCTCTCTTCCCCTCTTCTTCTCCAATAAAATTCAGAACTTCAAAATACACTATTCTGCCTTTCCCATTATTTCTTTCTTCAGAGCCATTAAAATTCAAAGACGTTGGAGGTTCGTGGAGGTCCGTTCGCGACTTGGTAGAAGTGCCGTTCAATAATGATAAACCTGTAGCAAATTGCAAGTCTCCACTCTCCACAGACCTGTGATACCTCTTCTTTCTTAACCCTACGCGTCTACCATTTTCATGCTTCGAGTTTGGTGAGATTGCCTACACACGGCATCGCTCTTCAGATGAGAAGACCTTCAATCGTTAGATCTCAATTCAACCCTTACTCTTTCCATTCCTGTTTAGTATTTTCCATTATAATTTCAAAATTCTAAAATAAATTTTCACATTTTGTGTCATTTATAAACGTTACAATCTCAATTTAAGTTTTGTTATTTTATGGAGTTTTGTAGGTTATTTTTCCTATATCAATCTTACCATTACTTTAAAAAAAATATATATATATATAACTAATCTTGTCAAGATATAAAGCTACGGTTAAGATTGAACGGGACACATCCAGCTTAATAAAATTATCCAGGGGATTGTGCTCTTATGTCCTCATCCGGACCGCTCAACGAAATGTATGATCGGCCAATTACGTGTGGGAGATATCCCTCCGAGATAAGAATCATCATCTTCTACTAACGGAGGTTAGTCTGAGTGGTAAACGATTCGGTATCGTTTAAGCGAGGTTTCGAGTTCGAGCCAAAAAATTCCCGTTGAGAGACTCACCCACCATAGCTAGGTACGCGACGCGAGTCAAATCCGGATGTAGTCGGGATAAAGCTCCAATGAACTTTGTAAAAAAAAAAAGAAAATCATCTCCATCACGTACTCTCAATCATTTTTTAACATTATTATTTACATCAAATTTATACATTATCAGCTCAATTAGTAGTAATTTTTTAAAGATTTTTTTTATATTTATACATATTTAAATCTTAAACAATAAAAATTCTTTCTAGATCAATACTCTCAATTATCTTAAAATACTCTATGTTTATGTGAAACACAAGCTTATGTCTAATTAATATTAAGTTTTCTTATAAAAATAAAGAATTTAATATATTTTAATCTAATCCTTTGAATAATCAGTCTTTTCAGATTTAAATTTCTAATAATTTTTACGTAATATATTTCTACATTTTTTTCTGTTAAATTTGCTAATTACAAATTTCAAATAATTTTGAATAACATTTCAGATTGAAATCAATCATAAAATTCAACTTGTAGTGTGGCTCTCCTTCTCCTCAATATTGGTTTTCTTTTGCGTTTTTTTAATATACTCCTCAATATTGGTTTTTCAATGTACATAAATCTAAATAAGATGACACTACTGAACTGGCATGACATCTTTATTAGGCCCCACCAATATCTTGCTTTTATTATTTTTCATTAATTGTCTGACATGATGTTTCCGTGCAATTATTATGTATCAGACGTTATTTCTTTGCAGTGAGTTAGATCTTACATGCACTCCGCGAAATTTTATACAAACGATCACTGTAATAAATTTAAAATATTTAAAATTTCACTATAGTATATAGTATAAAGCTGAACTAAAATTAACACAAAAATATCCTATTAATAAAATAACTAAAAATAGGAGCTTTAATAATAATAATAAAAAAATTAACAAAAAAATAGAGATATTAATAAAAAAATATAAATTTAATAAGATCAATAAACAAATTAATAAAACAAATAGAAATATTAATAAAAAAAATAAGAGCTATAATAAGAATAATAAAAAAATTGATAAGATAAATATAAGTGTTAATAAGAAGATTAGAGATTTTAATAAGATAAATATAATTTTTAACAAGGCAAATAATAGTCTTAATATTTCCATTTGTGTTATTAACTTTTTTATTGTTTTTGTTAATATACCTAATTTTCTTCCTTTCATTTGTGGGTATTTTTACCTTTTGACATTACAACCTTAATTTCTATTCAGCACCTAAAATTACTATGGATTTTTAGAGTTTTTTAAAAAAATTTAAAAATAAATTTGTTATAGTAATCTTTATTTCAATTTTTCCCTTCTAGATCTGTGTGCTTTTTTAAAAAAAATATGTTAATAGGAATAAAATTAAAAAATAACCTTTTTAACTGTCAATTTTTCAAAACAATATATATTTTTGGACATATAATTTGTTAGAAAAAAATAAATAAAAACCATCTAAATTTAAAAAAAAATAAAAAGAGTACCCGAATTTTAAAGAGGACATCACAATCTATCTTTTTAAATATTGAAAAAATAAAATAAAATTATTATTCTTCCTTTTCTCTTTCTCCCTCTTCTCTCTTATTTCTACCGTTGATCTTTCCACTTGATTTTTTGCATCCACGATCGATGTGCACATTAGAGTTTCCATCATGGCTACTTTAAATCATCTTCAAAATAGAGGAAGAGAGAGAGAGAGAAGGAGGGAAGCATAGCACTAATGTTGTAAGAGAAGATGACCAAAAAATAACGAAGACAAGCAATATAGTGGTGAGAACAATGTTCCGATAAGTAATATTTGATGGCTAATAAATAATGAGGAATAAGATAAATAGTGAGAAGGAAGATCTGATGGTGGTCAAAATTATTGTTCAAGGGGTAAATCATATTGTAAGAGTAGTAAATGACTAAAGCAATTACTTGCAACTTAGTTGTTACATGGAGTAATAAATGTCTTAGTAAAAGTGGTCAAAATTATTGTTCAAATTGTAAATCCCATTGTAGAAGTAGTAAATGACTAAAACAATTAATTACAACTCAATTGTTATAAGAAGTGGTAAATATCTTAGTGAAAGTTATCAAAATTATTGTTTAAGTCATAAATTCCATTACAAAAGTAATAAATGACCAATGGATAATTTCGTCATTTTTAATTTGAAAAGACAGACTGAGATTTATATATAATCTATCATTTTTAAAATTCAGATACTCTTCTTATCCTTTTAAAATTTAGAGAGTCTTTATTTATTTTTTCCTCTAATTTGTTTTCCAATTTGTCTCTGTTTTGAACATTTTCCTTTGTATTTTTAAGAAAATGAGTAAAAATTGCTATTTAAAAATATTATTTTCTCCTATCTTAATTATAATTTAAAAAATTATTTAACCTTTTTAGATATATTAAAAAAATTAAATAAATCAGTTAGTAAATTTAACATCATATTATATACTCATCAATATATTTAAATTAGCTAATTAATTTTTATATTAGTTATAATTAATTAATTAATTTATTTTAAAAAATAATTAACTTTTATAATATAAAAATATTAGTATTTACTGTGCATAAATTTTGTACAGCAGCGGTATTTTCTGCCTATTTTCTTTGTATCAAAGAGAGAGGAGAGACTAACCTGCTATAAATTGTCTGCCATTTGTAACAAAAAAAAAAAAAATTGTCTGCCATGATTTTCCGTACAATTATTATGTACCAGAGGTTATTTACTTGCAGTGAGTTAGATCTTACTGTGTATTTAGGTATGTGAATTGAAAAGAGATTTTGGCCAAAATTTTGGTTTGAAATTTTTTTACCAAATAGTTATTTTTGTCCATAAGTGATTTTGGACAAAACCATGGTTTAAAACCATCGTTTTGAATAAGCTACTAAAAATAGCTTTTGGAACAGTAAAACAGCTTATAGACTATCTAATTACTATCTTATATTTACTTTTTTTTATACGATCTCTCATCTCTCTTCTCTTTTCTCTACCCTTCCTCCTCTCTCCTTTTTCTTCTCTACCCTCTCTTACTTTTAATCAAATCATACCCTTTTTGGTAATTTACCAATATAAAAAAGTGATTCTGCTACTAATCATCTAAACATATCTATTTTTAAAATCTATTCTTCCCAAAATCTAATCTCTAAAATTTATTCTTCCTAAAATCTATTCTCTAAACATTAATCCAAACATATCCTCAGATGCACTCCACGAAATTTTATACAAAGGATCGCTATGATAAATTTATTTCTAGAAGTCCTAATTTTTTTTTTTAAATTTCATTATACTTTATTATGCCAACAGATAAAAATATCTTATCAGTAAAAGAAAAAAATAGGGATTTTGATAAAAATAATAAAAAAATTAATAAGATAAATAAAGATATTAACAAGATAAATAGAAGTATTAACAAAATAAATATAAGAATTAATAAAAACTATAAAGAAATTCACAAAGATGACTAAGGGTATTAACAAGATAAATATAGCTATTAACAAGAAGAATATGAGTTATAATAAGAATAATAAAAAAATTGACAAGATAAATGAGGGCGTTAACAAGAAGAATAAAGGCTTTAATAAAATAAATATAGATTTTAACAAGATAAAGATAGGCTTTAACATGATAAATATGGGTCTTATTATCCCTATTTTTTTTATTAATTTCTTTATTATTCTTGTTAATATACCTATTTTTCTTTCTTTGATGGTGGGTATTTTTGCCTTTTGACATTACAAAATTAATTTCTGTTCGGCCCTTATACTACTGTAGATTTTCAGAGTTTTTTGGGAGCTAAAATTCAAAATAAAGATAATATTTTTGAATGTCAGGTTTTTTTGAAAAAATAATTTTATTATTTAAAAATTATTAATTAAAAGTTTTAAATTTAAACTATTATCTCCAATTCTTAATATATGATCTATTTAACTAATTTAGATAGATTAAAAAAGTTAGTTAATTATAATAATTGTGTGTTAATTTTCCTAAAATACCCTATTTAATCATGTACATTTAAATTATCATTGATAGAAACTTCTTTTATATATATGTGCAATCATATAGGGATAGTTTTAGGAGAAAATTATAATTTTAGGAGATAAAGTAGACTCACTCTTTATCTCTTATCTTTACGATGGGAGAGAATATTAAAACTCTATTTAAATAGTGCAGATGTCATTGTAATGATACATAGTGAAATTGGGTCCTCTTTGTTCTCCTCTTCTCCTCCAATTAGTTTCCTCATCGTAATGCAGATCTCATGGTGGTATGATGAAAGTTTCTTTACATGTAGTAGGTTAGAGTTGGATTACACGTATAACCTTAGTTTAAAAAAACGAAAACCTACATACGATACGACTTTGAGATTTCACTAACAATAATAAATTCCTATATATGTGTATATATCTATATCTACTTGAAGAACTCCATAACCCAGAAGTTGCCAAGAAAGCACTGATATGTAACGGCATTGAAGCCACATGAAGTAGGCAAATCCATGAACTCTTGGTGATTTCTCTCTCTGCCTCCAGGGCTTTGAGTCATCATAAGTAGGTCGAGAGGTCTTCGTTGCAGTAGAAGTATCAGGTAGTATGGGAAAAACTGCATCCATTACAATCACCTTCCCATCTTCTGGAATGGCATTAAAACAGTTCTTCAATACCTTCAAGCATCTCTCATCATTCCAATCATGAAGTATCCACTACATAGAATTAATCTCTCATTGTTAATTAGCGGTATGCGTAGTATAATTTATAGCCGAGTTAGTTAATTCTTAACTTCCACATAACTACTCACCTTCACAAAGATGGCATCCCCTTTAGGCACACTTTCAAACATATCTCCCCCAACAAGTTCCACTCCTGCAGCATAAAGCTCAATGTTTTAGTTCCACGTCATGAAAAACTCACCAATTATAAATTGAGCTTCAGCTTAAAAAAATTAAGATTGTAAATAAATCGTGGACAAGGTATATTGTATAGTACGGAAAGGTTTGGGCACCCAAAGTTCATCCAATCTAGATCTGGGTGGTATAGATTTATTTATTTTCTCAACCGATAGTCAAGAGATTATTTTTATTTTCAATTATATACTTATTAAAATAATTTTTTAAAAATAAATAAATTTAGACTCTCCAGATCAGACTTAAACGGCTCAAGTGGAATGAGCTTTGAGATCCATGTAGGAGCTAATAATTAGTTAAGTGGTTATTACCAGGATAAGGAGCGTGTTGGAAGATATGAGGCAACTCGAAATTGATTCCATGAATATGAGGATGTTTGGAAACGATCAGGCTTAGAGTAAATACCAAGACCACCACCAACATCAATGAGTCTAGTGATTAGTGAAGTCTTGAAAACCGTTTTAGTCATAAATATATGATAATTTAATTAATTTAATTAGATTAATAAAGTTAGTTAAATTAATTATTATAACATATTTTTCCTAAAATACCCTAACTATCTTCTTTAACTCATTTACTTATTCTCTTATTTGATTAGTATTATAGGAATATCAGTATAGGTAATTTGGGAAAGAGTTGATAAATTTAGGAATTATGTTTTATATTTTAAACAAAGATCAACTCACTAATTATGTCTTATATTTATGTTTGAAGGAGTAAGTTCTCCATAACTAAGGTGGTCTGATCACCATTACCTTGTTGAAAACATGGTTGAATCTTGAATCCAATCTCAGGTACTCAAAAGCATGCGACCCTATACCTATACCCCCTTCCAGTATTGCTTATTTCAGTGATCGCCTAAAAAGTAAATCCACAATTACAAGCAAATCCATGTGTGTGTGGGTGTCTATATATATATATATATATATATTGTTGGAGGACATGTAATTTGTTTTCGTTTCAATTTGTCTGTGCTTTTAAACATTTTCTTTTATATTTTAGGAAAAATAAGTGAAAAGTCCCTATTTAAAAATATTACTCCCTCCTGTCCTAATTGTAATTGTAAAAACTATTGATTTTTTTTAAAATATCATAATTATTTTCCTTAATTTATTCATTCCCTCTCTTCATTATTATTGAGGAAATATATATAAAGATAATTTAAAAAATTTGATAAATATAAAAACTATATATTATATTTAAGACTAATATTAGTTCTCCAATTATGTAATATATTAAGAATATTATATGGGTTGAGAGAGAATAAGATAAGAAATATGAGTATCTAAGAGGGCCAGGTGAGACTGCATTATTCGATGATAAGGGTGAGGGATGTGTAGGTATAAGTCAAGAGTTTTAACTTTTCCGATTTACTCCCTCCTTTCTAATATAAATAGTTTTAGAAGATTTTTGTGGTACTAAATATGAATCACTTTTTAAGAGGTCACATTATTCGGCGGCAAAGTTATGAGCTCCATATGAGAACTTAAAGCCAGATAGAGACATTAAACCGATTCATAGTGTACGTCCCAATTAAAACTTCAGTGGCAAATCATGAACTTGATTAGTCCCTTTTATCATCATCAAACGAAGGTTTTGTTGATGAACATTGTGATGAGAAAGGGCAAATTATAGTGTAATCATAACGAGGCAATTGGATTAATTACTTAATGCTAATTATAGTACCATAATTTATGTTAGTTAGCTAATTCTAAAACGCATGATACCTAGAGAAATGAAATCACGCACTACAAAAAAAAAATAGATTTTTTGCGACGAACTTTCAGCGGCGACAATAAAAATCGCCGCTAAAAGTTGATTTTCAGCGGCGACATTCTCTGTGGCCGCTAAAAATAAGACTTTATGCGGTGACTTTTTTGTCGCCGCTGAAAGTAAGACTTTCAGCGACGACTTTATTTTGTCGCAGTTGAAAGTAAGACTTTCAGCGGCGACATTATTTTATCACCGCAGAAGGTTATATTCAGCGGCGACTTTTATATCCTTTGTCGCCACTAAAAGTCTTCCCACATTAATTTAAAAGGTTTAAAGCAACTATTTAATATATAGAATTAAATTATTAAATAATATCATTTTTAAATAATAAATAAAAAAATTTGACATGTTATTATAGTAAGGAGAGATTATATAGTTAATAATATAATGTTTGTGAAAGAAGGAGATGAAGTAGGGGTATGTGGATGAGATATATATTATAAATGTGTATCAATGAGCGTGAGAGTTAGTATTTGTGTGTTAGAGACAATGTAGGGGAGGAGATAGAGATAGGGAGATATGTGTATGTGAGAGAGATCAGGAGAAAGAAGGAACGTAGAATACATACATACATACATACATACATACATTTTTAGTTACTGTTATATTTACTCTCTGCTGCTGCATTTCATATAACATCACAAGTTTTATAAAAAGGATTTATAAGGTATTATTGAGTTTAAGAGTATTTTTCTCAAATTAAAAAGTGTAAAAAATGAAATTTTAGAGAAAGAATAATGATTAAAAATGTTTTGGGGTTAAGAAAAATTAAGAAAAAAAATTATAAAATGAATATTTTGGGGGCTTAAAAAATTATGAAAGAGTTTATTTTCCCAAAAGAGACCCAAATGATTTAATAGCTATTTTTAGGGAATTAAAGGCTTATTTTCTTAGGAAAATCAAGAAAAATAATTAGAAGTTATCATTTGTCCAAAAAAATTTATAAAAATTCCCTAATAAGTTCAAGAAGATATTAGGGAAAAAATATCATTATTTTATTAAGTGTATTATTTTCTAAAAATTATTTGGAAAAAATAAGACTTTCAGAGGTGACTTTTTTGTTGCCGCTGAAGGTAATTAGTGTTTATTTTGCTAATCTGCCCAAAAAGGCGCGCCCAAACACATCCAGATCTCTTCAGCAGGGTCTAGCAAGACAGAGCGATAGCGAGAGACAGAGCGGGAGCGAGAGCCACAGCGATTTTGCTGGAGAGTAACGGAGGCCGTCGTCGTGGGAAGAGAGGTCGAAGAGTGTACGCAATCGTGGATTTTTGCTAAGGTTAGCCCTCTGATTTCACTGGTTGCTTTGGTTTTCCCGATCTTTCAGTTTTGGGGTTGATTTGACCGATGAAAATTGAAGCTTAGAAGGGGAAAATTTTGTTTTGGTGTTGTTCAGTGAATTCCTAAGCTATCTGACGCTAAACCCATCGCCGTCGTCTGTTCGTGCACTGTCGAGTTTCTTCTTTCGTCTTTGCAACTGAAGTCCCCAAAGAAGGTGAGTCTTTCCTACTATATTTCATCTTTGTCTTCTCCAATCTGTGATTTGAGAGTGTTGGGTCCGACCAAATTGAAACTTAGAAGGAGAAAAATTTTGTTTTGGCTCCTACCAAATTTGATTATTTCCTTCTTCTGGGTTTATATGAAGGGACGTATCAAATTTGGATTTATTAAGATACTCCAACATTATCGGTATTGACAATGAGAGAATGAGATACTCCAACATTAATAATCTTCCTTGGCCTTCGCCACCGTCGTTGGGTCACTTTCTTGTCACTTACACTTTTCTTTCAGTTTGTTTTGCCTTTGAAGCTTGTATAGAGACTTTGAAGCTTCTTTTCCACTCAAATTTATTGCTTTACTACTACTTCTCACCTGCCAAAAAGCTTCACGCTTACACATGGATTCTTGGATTCTAGCTCAAAAGTGATATTTGTCTGTTGCTTTAACTTTGAAAGCGTGGTTTCCGTTAAACTTGATAAAATGTATGTAAGTCTTAGAAATCATATTATATATATATAAACATGATAAAATGGAACTTTACCAAGGAATTATATATATTATATAATAAATATATATGTATTACACATGGATTATATATATATTATATATATATATGTATTACACTATACATATGTAACACTGTAATTGTTTCTCTGCATATAAATTGCATGCATTCACATAAATGAAAGTGATCAAATAACCCTCACTCCTCCATTTCCCATCCGTGTCTTGTGTATGTATTAAAAAACAATGCGTATCTCACCAAATATATGATGACAATTTAAAGTCAGCTGTAAGTGTTACTCTTCAAGTTATGGGGACATATTGAAGAAGAAACAGGTTCATGTATGATTTTGACAGGGAAACAAAAAAGCTTGAACAAGAAAGAAGCATGAGTTTTTAAGTTTGCAAGGCTTCCTGAACAAAGAAAGATGGTTCTACCCTATGTTCTGTTTTGCGCCGTCGGATTCTACTCTTTGTTTCATATGATTATTGTTGTTGTTGTTCTGATTTTTTTTGTTTTTTTGATTGCAGACGTGTCCGCTACTACTGTGAGTGTTCACTAAGGTATGCCATTCTGCAGTATCTGCGCTTTACATGCTTAATGATGTTTCATTTCAAGTTTCCAGTTTTTGTGTACAATTTTGGGTGTGATAATTGTTCGTGAATATGATTTATGGGATTTTGTTTTCTGTCTTCAAAGGTCACTTGTAGTTGTCATATAATTCCCCGTTGATGATTGAGAATATGGTTTTCATACATTCTGTATTGTTCTCTTTGCATTCTGCAGACTGGAGGTCATCATACCAACGAGGAATTTGCAGTGAGATGCAAGGATGCAACTCTTAGAGAGATTCTTGAATGAAGAAATTCTCCTTGTTCTTTTCTGTCCCCAACTTTCCTTTATATTTTCAACTCTTATTTTGTATTAAGGTTTATAAGGGGAAACTATATACAACTCATCATATCTATAGCTTGATTACAACTTTGGCAAGAAACTTTCAAATAAAACACATTACCCTCTAAACTATCAGTGCAAGAGAAAACATTATTGTGTCAGAGACATGTGATTGTAACAGGAAACATGTAAAAAGGATTCGCACTTTGGTATCTCGTTTGTCATAGTCACTGTTGCTATTGTCTATAATAAAAATACAATTCAGCCAAAATTCCTAAGCTTCCCTTCTTCTAATGAGCATATTGTTGCTATTGTCTATGTTCTTCCTTGACATAACAAAGATTTGCCTATGACATTGTTCATATATTTTGATGGAGAGCCAAGTGGAAGGTGTCACGAGAAGGTATTTTGGTAGCCGCTGTTTGTTCCGGTGCTCTTGCACCATTGCTTTTCTAGTCAGTTTTCATGATCTCTTTCTCAAACTTTGTAATTTCTGTAGTTTATTTATATTATCATATAATGGAATCATAAGTAGATAGAATGGATAACTAGATCTTTGATTGACATTTCTTCAGTTATACAGTTTTACTGAGATGATTTGCTTAAAGTTGTTCCTCATTCATTTACTCTGACTTCATGTAGGTGGGGAAGACTTTATCGCATGGAAATGGAAGATTAAACGATGGCTTACCTCTTCATGTAGGATTTGATAAAAAAATTCAAGAGAGAGAAAAATGGAGCAAATGGAGTAAAGGATACAAGCTTAATTCGCTGCATTGATGTAGAGAAATCAACTACAGGTGTTCACTTCTTCTACTCCTAGTATTGGTCCTTCCATAAAATATTTATGTATAAAATAAACAATTTTATTTTCTTTTTAAATATGCTTAAGTAATTGAAGTAATTTGATATTTTATGAGATGATATGAATTATTCATCAATGTTATGAGATTTTGATTTATTTACTTATTTATTATTTTTATTATTAAATTACATGTTTTAATGGGTAAACAATAATATCAGACCACAGAGATAGTATGGTAGGAATATTTGCTGGTTCAGCTTTCATGTCGCCGCTGATTCCACTTTCAGCGGTGACAGAATTGTCGCCGTTGATTCTACTTTTAGTGGCGACAGATTTGTCGCCGCTGAATCTACTTTCAGCGGCGACGCAGATTGTTGACATTCAACGGAGACTTTAAATTGTCGCCGCCAATAGTTATAGACGACAGTCTCATAGGCGGCGACTTGGCGCGCGATATTTTGTCGCCGCCAAAGGGTTTTAGCGGCGACTTTAAGACTTTCAGCTGCGACTTTTGTCGCCGTGGAAAGTCATTGTTTTTGTAGTGACGTCTATTTCAATAACTCCATAAACCATAAACTACAGACAAAACACTCATTTCGAACGCCTCTAAACCCACCTAAGGTAGCCAATTCCATGAATTCATGCTCACTTCTCTCTTTGCCACCTGGGTTTTGGGTCATCATACTCGCATCTAGTTGCAATGTGCTCTTCGCTGCAATAGAAATCTCTGGTACAGTGCCCAAAACTGCTTCCACCACAATCACTTTTCCGTCTTCAGGAATCGCATTATAGCAATTCTTCTTCAGCAGCTTCAAGCATCTTTCATCGCTCCAATCATGGAGTATCCACTACAAAATTCAACCCACCAACAAAGCCACAATTAATTAGTTAACCTCTCAGCATCATTATTATAACTAATTTGGATATATTAAAAAGTACATAATACAAATTTATCTTACAGGGTTTAAATTAATTATAATTAATTAATTTTTTTAATCTATCTAAAAATTAACTAACTCTTATATTAAGGATCAAATGAATGGAGTATCCTCTAGATGAGGGGTCTTAGGTTTGATCCAATTGTAAGATCTTGCCTTTAATTTAAAGAAAAAGGTAATGTCCATTTATAAGACTCTTATCTACTGATTGCTCCGTAATATAAAACCTTTCGTAAGATATAATGAAATATTTATGACTTATTTCAAAAAATGATTTGTCTTTTTTTTTCTTCATGTGCCTTGCACCTTCTCCCCAATGATGTATTCCAATCAAATAGTAATTTTAAAAAGTTGCAAAAAAATTTGTGAGTTAACCAGCTTAGAGCAATTTTTAAATTGCATGGGGGCAATTAGAGAGTTTTATAAAAAAAGATGGGAGAAAGTAATTAACGATTAATGGATCATGTACTGGAATGGGAGGGTTTGAATGGAGAAAGTTAGAGAGAGAGAGAGACAGAGAGTATTATGAGAATTATCTTTCAAAAATAATAAAAAAAATTATAACTTTTGAGAGATTTTCTTCCTAATATTCTTAATGAAGCTCTGGATCTATTGTGCTAAAATGATGCCACCTGTATGATTTAAGTGGCTGAATATTCATTGTAACTCCTAACGCATTGTTTGGTTAGGAGTTTTTGAAAAAGAGATTAAGGGAAGGGAGGAGAAGAGATCAGAGTGTTTGGTTAAAAAAAATGGAGGGGAGGGGAGGGGAAATTTTTTATCTTCTTCTGCTCTTCTCCCCCACTCTCTCACCCCTCCAAAATTGGGGGGGTTTTAGAGGGTTGAGAGACTTTTCTCTATTTTGGACAAAATTACTCATGACAATTTTTGAATATTCTAATGCTACCCTTCAACTTATTTTTCGTTTAGCTCCTCCATTCTCGTCACTGACGCATGCCTCCGCCTCCTCAACTCCTAATCGAGGCAAAGATGAGTCATTGGTGGTGATGCATGCTACAGATTTGGGCACGCTATGGGCTGGAGTGCCAGCTTCTTCTCGAACAAACTTACATTCTCGAAAGATCAAGTCGATGGTGGAGGAGGTGCGCATCGGCGTCGGAGGCATGCGGCAGGGAGTAGTTCTAAGTGCAAGTTGATGTCAGCCGAAGTGTGCGTCACCTCCAATTTTGCTTCTTCTCCAGTCTCCGTTGGCCCATCGGAAGGGAGGAGCAAGTCCATGATGGAGGAGGCGGAATCACAAAGCTTCTCTGATTGAAAAAAAATAAAGATAAAAGAATAAAGAAAATAAAAAAATAAGGGTATATTTGTCAATTTATAATAAACTCTTATCTCCTCCTCTCTTGAACCAAATAAAAAATATCCCATCCTCTTTCCTACTTACATCTCTTACCCTTCCCTACTCTCTTTTAAATTAACCTAATATGTCCTCCCCTTGAGCTAAACATAGCATAAGGATAAATAAATTGATAATTGGATTTCTTGCAAGAGAAATATGAGCGAATTTTACATCTCAACCCACACAAGCTGGTTGACCCGTTAACACTGTTAACTCATTAAATTTATTTTAAATTAAAATAAGAAATTTAACTTTATTTATATTAAATAAGATTTGGAAGGAAAAAGAAAAATATAAAGAGTCGTATCTAAACATTAATTACCATGACAAAATTAATAAATAAATAAATATTAATTATTACTTATATTATGAACCAAAAATCTTGGTAGAAATTGTGGTCCAAAGGAAGCACTATATTCAATTAGGCACCCCAACTAGTTGACCTGCATTAAAGTGCTAGCGATTTTGTCCAAGACATAAATATGCGCCACAAAGTCATATATACACGTTTAAAAAAAATGACAATATACTCTTTTCATGTGAAAAAAAAAAGATATATACACTTTTCAATAAAAATGACAATCTACTTTTCTTATTTTATTTATAGGGTAAAAAAAATATTTATTTTAATCATATTTATAGGATAAAAGAAAAAACATTTTATATGAAAGTACTATTTTATCATTCATTTAATATTATGTTGACTTTATTTCATATAGTATAATATATATTAAATATGGGTAAATTTATAAAGTTATTAAATTTTATGATATATTTAATGATGTTTAAATTTTCTCTTAATTTGTGTAAAATATGTTGAAAGTGATTTATAAATAGGTTAAAGTGTAATTTTTTATTGAGGAGCGCTAGAGATTTAAATTTTTTTTTTGCTCAATATTTTCCTAAAAATTTTAAAATTGTAGCAACATTGCCTGTCAGTTATTCAATGTTAATTTTGACTATTAAAAGACAAGTGGCACTCAATTTGCCACATCATCGCCACCTCATATCCACCTTACTTCTTTTTTCCACTTCAGATTTATAAACAGGGAAAAACAGAAAAATTGCCGTCCCTGGTGCTGTTGATGATGAAGACAGTAACGGCTCTCCTCAAGTTCCTCTATAGTCCAGATCTTTGTCTTGGAATTCATTGTTAGCTTTAGTTTCATATAAAATGGGGAAGCTTATCTCATCATCTCTTGGTTCAAATCCTCATTTGTTGGCAGCCGGTTAGCTTTAGCTTTAGTTTTAGTTTTAGTTTTAGTTTCCAGCCGGTTAGCTTTAATTTTTCTCTATGAGAACAATCGCGAGAGAGCGTTCTCCCATTTCCCCATGAAAGAAGTAAGCCAAATAATGAAGCTAAAATCAATTGACCCTTCAGTTATACGAACCTCAAAACAAATTAAGATGCAAAAATTCAAAGAACTTTTTACCTTGCTGGCATTCTTCCTCCCGATGAAAACAGAGAAACATATACACACGGACATTGCAAAGGTTAAAATTATCAAAAAAACCTTCTCAATTCAATCTATATTGCCACTTACATCTCTGCTTATTCATTTTGTATTACCACTATAATAGGGATTGGTGGAGAGTTTAGGCATCGCATTGGACCCAAATCGAAAGTTAGCCGTAATCAGTGGGAAGGCGCAAGACAAGACATAGAACTCGTAGCGAGAAAAAATGAAAACTGGCAACCTATATTTAAATAACAGCATGCCTATGATTGGAGATTAACTTGATCAAAGCAAAACAAATCTATCCATATAAGCTCCAGAATAAATGACCAAAGTACAAATCTAAAGAAATATACGTCAAGAGCCATGGCTTCGCTGGGACGTCCAAGATCCGGGGCAGTAGCCTCAGATTCGGGCACTACAGCAGTAAGGGAAGCCGCCATGAGACGGCGAGGGTAGACTTCTTCTGTTCTTCATCTCCATGGCTGTGGGTGGCGTGAGGGATAGAAGAAGATCAGGGAAGGAACCTTTTTTCGGAAAGATTGAACGAAGGAGAGAGGGAGGGAGAGATGATGGGGGTGTGATGATGACATGGAGAAATAAGAATGCATGTGGCTTCCACCTAAGCAATTCTGGTCAAACTTAACGGTCAACGTAAGTGGTGGTTAACAAAGGGATCATTACTATAATTTTAAAAACTTTAGATACCAACATTCTTCTGAAAATTTCTAAGATAAAATTGAACTTTAACCCATTTATAAGTAGAACAAAGGAGTACTATATAATAATAAATTAAAAATAAAATTGTATAATAATTTGAAAATTTTAATAATATAATTTATAAATAAAATAAAAAGGCATTGTCTCTCTGTCTTGTACATAGAACTATAGGAATAATATCACATATACTAGAGCTTAATAAAGTGCGTGAAATGGGAAATTGAGAAAGAAGATGAAATGTTGTGCCTATTTGAAGAACTCCATAACCCAGTAGTTACGAACAAAGCATTCATATCTAATACCACTAAACCCAGCTGACGTGGCTAATTCCATGAACTCTTGCTCGCTTCTCTCCTTGCCGCCTGGGTTCTGAGTCATCATATGCACATCAAGTTGCGATATGCTCTTCATGGCAGCTGAGGTTTCTGGTACAACGGGAAATAATGCTTCCACCACTATCACCTTCCCATCTTCTGGAATTGCATCGTAGCAGTTCTTCAACAGCTTCAAGCACAACTCATCACTCCAATCATGAAGTATCCACTACAAATAATCCACCCAATTAACCTCTCCTTGTTAGTGATTGGTTATTAATGATTGTATACTTCCTTCAATTCTATATATAAGTCACTTCTAACTACCTTATTTAAATCAATGAAAGATCGTTAAATCATTGATGCTTTCATTGATGTTATCTAGTATATAACATCTTAACCTATTCAAAAAAAATCTGAAAGGGTAAAATTTGAAGAAAGTAATTAATATTCCAACTTTTTTTAAAAAAAAGTGACTTATATATAAAATAAGAAAGAATATTTATGTGCATGATCACAATTCATAGTTTATACTTTGATCTAGATTTTTTATAAAAAAATAAAAACAAATAACCACTTCGCATGGGTCAACAAATATAATTAAGATAAATAAATATGCCTAAATTTGTTTATTTTTTCCAAAAAATATTATATTGATTGTTTGACATGACAACTGTATATTTAAAGATACTAAATTAATGAGTAAAAAAATAATATCAATTCTTATATTTAAATTCTAAAAAAATATTTATGTTTTATAAAGAAGTGTAGGAGGAGTATGTGGTATATATATTCCCAACCTTCATCAAGACGGCATCGGCCTTAGGCACACTTTCAAACATATCACCTCCCATGTGTTCCACTCCTGCAGCATACAATCAGTGTTTAATTAATTTGGTAATAACTTAATTAAGCTTCAACTTAATTGAAATTTGTCGAGTAATTAATTAAGGTCATACCAGGATAAGAAGGAGCATGTTGAAGGACATGAGGCAAATCGAAATTGATTCCTACAATATGAGGATGTTTCGAAGTGATCAAGTTGAGAGTAACCCCAAAACCTCCACCAACATCGACGAGTCTCGTGATGTCCTCAAAACCTTTGTAGGTTTCAAGAATCTTGGACACTGCTAAAGAGGTATGATTCACCATTGCTTTGTTAAAAACATCATTGAACCTTGAATCTTGTCCTGGATACTCAAATGCATGTGATCCATGCACCCTATTGAATGCGATTCCCCCTTCCAATATTGCCTCTTTCATTTGCGACCTATCATGCGAGGGCACATCATTATCTTTTTTTAAAAAAAAAAAAAATCAGCTAAGATGCAAATTTACTTATAAATTTTTCGCAAATGTGCCCGTGGCACTGAAAAGTTTCTTTGTATACTAAACTACATATGAAGATTATAAACATAAAACTATTGACATTTGTTACTTTTTGTGTGGGACTCACAG
The DNA here is from genome assembly GCA_037074615.1 of Leucaena leucocephala. Taxonomy (NCBI): domain Eukaryota; kingdom Viridiplantae; phylum Streptophyta; class Magnoliopsida; order Fabales; family Fabaceae; genus Leucaena; species Leucaena leucocephala. Next base: position 1,294,307 of record CM073552.1, read on the forward strand.
TTGTCCAACTGTAAAAAAACTAACAGGTGTTAGTTCGTATTAACAACCATGATATTTTTATAACATTTTATAATCTTTATGTGTATTTTTATAAATAGAGTAACATTATGATACCATATACATATTTGCGAAAAATTCATAGCTAAATTTGCAACTTAACCCTTTTTAAATTTATAACATTTAATAAACAATAACATGGTAGTATTATTTTACCTATCTTTTAAAAGGGAGAATTAATATACAGGTTCTTGTTATAAAAGAAATATATGTATGTTGTTGTAGTTTCATCTTATTTTTAATTAAATTTTTGTTATTTTTTATTAAGTTTTTTTTTTAATTTTGATCAGATCCATTTATTTATTTTTTCTTTTTAATAGGTTTTGATAATTTTATTTAATTTTTAATCAGACTCTTAATTTTAGGTAACTGATAAAAAATAATTGTAGGAACATTGTTAAAAATAAGAGAAACTATCAAGATATGATAAAAAAAAATTACAACGACGGCCTTAAAATCATCTGGTGAAATTATAACGACATAGACATGATAACTAAAAAAAAAAACCTATACAAGAACTTAATTAAAAAATAAACAAAACTAGCTGTAGATTAGTTTTCCCGTCTCAGAATGTAAAAAGTTTCGAGAAATAGGAGGCAAAAAGAAAGAGTCTAACCAGCTTTCCAGGAAGACTTTATCATGAAACAACGCAATGAATGGGCCCAACGACACACCATCAGCATTTCGCACAAAGAATTTTGCCGCCGGAGCAAGGCTGTACAACCGCCGGAAACATCCTGGCCCTTGGGTTTCATCAGGGATGACGGAACAGTGAAGAACAGAGTGAGACGCCAGAAGCCGGAGGAGACGATCAAGAACGGAAGGCGCTTCAGAGTTCTTGCAAGGAAGTTGTGACGCGATCTCCGCGGCGGAGAGCTTTGCCCTTGGCCCAGCTTTGTGAATGATTTCGAAGACGCCAAGCTCAGCCACCGTTTGCACCGCCATGGACATGACCGTAGAAGTCGCGAGCTGCATCGCGTAAGAGAAGCTCTCTTCTTCTTGTACGTCTGTTTCCGGTGGTTGGTTGTTCTGTCGGTTGGGGAGAAGCTTGGACTGGGAATGAGATTCACGTGAATGCGCCATTAAGAATACAAGATTGAAAAGAAAGGAATGGAGGATGAGTGAGATGTGTCTTTGCAGGAGTTGCCGATATTTATATATTTTTTTCAGAGCATTGGACAAAGAAGCCCATGTTTGTACCATAATTTATTTATTTTTTATTCCTAGAAACTGTTAACAATAGATACTTATTGTTAAAATTAATTACTAATAAAATCCGACCCACCTAATAAATAGGTAATTAGGTAGTTATATTATTTAATTATAATATTTTTTTATTTAAATTAAGCTATGTGCTTAGGAAATGTGAAGAGATAAACTCTATTTTAGTAATTTATATATGTTAAAAAAATTAGTCTCTAGTTATTAATAAGAATGTCTCCTTAAAAAAAATAAATTATTTTGTTGTTTGTATATTAAATAGTATTAAATAATTTTAGTTGTAAAGACTATGGTATGTAAGTAAAAATACTTATAATTGGACTAACTAATAAATTTGTGTTTAGTGAATTATATATGAATTTAAAGACCTTAAATATTTAATTTATAAAATTATAATTTTAAGTATATAAGATTCATTCCTTAATTTTTGGTCGGGGTAGGGAGGATACTAATTATAAGATATAGATGATAGATTAAATTTATTTATTAATAAAATATTTTAATTTAATTTATCCCTTAAAATTATATTTTTATTCTCAGTATATACATATATAATTATATATATTAAAAAAGTTTAAAAATATTTATCTAAATTAATTTAAATAAATATAATTAAAAAATAGTTTATTAAAAAAATTAATTCATAATTATTATAATTAATTAGTTTTTTTAATTATTAAGTGAGATAAATTAAATATAAATTTATATTTTTAATTAAAAAATTATATTAATTTAAATATTTTAAAGTATTGATTATATTTTTAAAATTAATTTAATATTATTAAATATTTTAAAATATTAATTAATTTTTTAAAATTAATTTAATATGTTGGATATACTTTTCCCAATATTAAAATAACCATATTCTTACCACCATCTCTCTTTCCCTCTTCTTCGAACTTCAACATGCACTATTCTGCACTTTCCCATTATTTCTTTCTTCAGAGCCATTGAAATTCAAAGACGTTGGAGGTCCGTTCGCGACTTGGTAGAATTGCCGTTCAATAATGATAAACCTGTAGCAAATTGCGAGTCTCCACTCTCCACAGACCGGTGATCCCTCTTCTTTCTTAACTCTACGCGTCTACCATTTTCATGCTTCGAGTTTGGTGAGATTGCCTACACACGGCATCGCTCTTCAGATGAGAAGACCTTCAACCGTTAGATCTCAATTCAACCCTTACTCTTTCCATTCCTGCGATGAGATTTCTTCTTGCTCAATTCTTCGCGTCCGCCAATTTTAAGCTTCGTCTGAGAAAGAGAAAGAAGAAGAAAAAGAGGGAAAGTAGAGATGATGGAGAGGGGGGAGAGGGAGAGAGGGTGGATATTTTAATATTTTTTATTATAATTTTAAAATTCTAAAATAGATTTTCACATTTTGTGTCATTTATAAACGTTACAATCTCAATTTAAGTTTTATTATTTTATGGAGTTTTGGAGGTTATTTTTCCTATATCAATCTTACCATTACTTTAAAAATATATATATAAAATCTTGTCCAGATATAAAGCTACGGTTAAGATTGAACGGGACACATCCAGCTTAATAAAATTATCCAGGGGATTGTGCTCTGATGTCCTCATCTGGACCGCACAACTTTTACTGTTTACGAAATGTACGATCGTCCAATTATGTGTGGGAGATAAGAATCATCAACTCCATCACGTACTCTCAATCATTTTTTAAACATTATTATTTACATCAGATTTATACATTGTGAGCTCAATTAGTAGTAATTTTTAAAAAAAATATATATATTTATATATATTTAAATCTTAAACAATTAAAATTCTTTCTAGATCAATACTCTTAATTATCTTAAAATACTCTATGTTTATGTGAAACACAAGCTTATGTCTAATTAATATTAAGTTTTCTTATAAAAAAAATTAATATATTTTAATCTAATCCTTTAAATAAACAGTCTTTTCAGATTTAAATTTCTAATAATTTTTACGTAATATATTTCTATATTTTTTCTGTTAAATTTGCTAATTATAAATTTCAAATAATTTTGAATAACATTTCAGATTGAAATGAATCATAAAATTCAACTTGGAGCGTGGCTCTCCCTCTCCACAATTTTGGTTTTTCATTGTACATAAATCTGAATAAGATGTCACTACTAAACTGGCATGATATCTTTATTGGGCCCCACCAATATCTTGCTTTTATTATTTTTCATTAATTGTCTGACATGATTTTTCCGTGCAATTATTATGTACCAGACGTTATTTCTTCGCAGTGAGTGAGTGGAAATTTTATACAAACGATCACAGTAATAAATTTATTTTTAAAAATATTTAAAATTTCACTTTAGTATATAGTATAACAGTTAAATTAAAATTAATTTTATGATATTATAAGATAAAAATATCCTATTAATAAAAGAAATAAAAATAGAAGTTTTAACAATAATAGTAAAAAAAAAAGATAAATAGAGATATTAACAAAAAAATATGAATTTAATAAAATTAATAAGATTAATAGAAGTATTAATAAAAAAATATGAATTATAACAAGAACAATAAAAAAATTAATAAGATAAATAAGAGTGTTAAAAAAAATATTTTAAAAAATAAATATAAACTTTAATAAGATAAATATAAATTTTAACAAGATAAATAATAATTTTAATACCTCTATATGTCTTATTAATATTTTTATTATTCTTATTAATACACCTAATTTTCTTACTTTCACTGGTTAGAATTTTCACCTTCCATTACAAACTTAATTTCTGTGAAGCATCTAAACTACTGTAGATTTTTAGAGTTTTTAATAGTTTTTTAAATATAAATTTGTACAGTGGACTTTATTTCAAATTTTCCCTTCTAGATCTGTGTGCTTTTTTAAAAAATATTTTAATAAGTATAAAATTAAAAAAAATATTTTTAACTGTCAGTTTTTCAAAACAATATATATTGTTGGACATATAATTTGTTAGAAAAATGATAAATAAAAATTATCTAAATTTAAAAAAAATAAAAAGAGTATTTAAATTTTAAAAAAGATATCATAATCTATCGTTTTAAAAATTAGGAGAAAAAAATTATCTTTTTTTATTTTTTTCTTTTTTACTCCCTCCTCTCTCTTATTTTCACTTGATTTTTTTGCATACACGTCAAAGTTTCTGTTGTCGTTACTTTAGATCATCTTCAAAATAGAGGAAAAGAGAGAGTAGTTGTGGGAAGAGAGAGGAGGGAAGCATAGCATTAAAGTTGTTAGAAAAGATGACTAAAAAAATGGCGAGAATGAGCAAGAGGTGACAAAAATGATAATCTGATGCGTAATATTTTAGGGCTAGTGAACAGTGAGAAATAAGATAAATAGTGAGAAGGAGTGGCTAATAATGGTCAAAATTATTATTTAAGGGGTAAATCATATTATAAGAGTAGTAAATGACCAAAATAATTACTTACAACTCAGTTGTTACATGGAGTAAAAAATGTCTTAGTAAAAGTAGTCAAAATCATTGCTCAATTCGTATGCATGAATAGTAAATGACTAAAACAATTACTCATAACTCAGTTGTTACAAGGAGTAGTAAATATCTTAACGAAAGTTGTCAAAACAATTGTTAAAGTGGTAAATCCTATTATAGGAGTAGTAAATTAATCAAATAATTATTTGTAACTCAGTTGTTATAGGGAGTAATAAATGTCTTAAATAAAGTAGTTAAAATCATTGTTCAAGTCGTAAATCCTATTGTAAAAGTAGTGGATAACCAAAGCAATTATTTACAACTCAGTTGTTATTGGGAGTAATAAATGTCTTGGTAAAAGTGGTTAAAATTATTGCTCAAATCGCAAATCCCATTACAGGAGTAGTAAATAACTAAAACAATTAATTGTAATTCAATTGTTATAGGGAGTAGTAAATGTCTTAGTGAAAGTGGTTAAAATTATTACTTAAGTCATAAATCCTATTACAGGAATAGGAAATAACCAAAGAATAATTTCATCTTTTACCTCTAAATTTTAAAAGAACATACTGATATTTATACACAATCTATCCTTTTTAAAATTCAGATAGTCCTTATCCATTTTTTTCCCTAATTTATTTTCCAATTTGCCTTTGCTTTTAAACATTTTCCTTTGTATTTTTAGAAAAATAAGTAGAAATTTCTTATTTAAAAATATTACTTCCTCCTATCATAATTATAATTTAAAAAATTATTTAATTTTTTTAGATATGTTAAAAAATTAAATAAATCAGTTATCAAATTTAATGTCATATTATATACTCACTAATATATCTAAATTAATCAACTAACTTTTATATTAATTATAATTAATTAATTTATTTAAATTTTTTTAATTTATCTAAAAATAATTAACTAATTTTTATAATATAAAAAATATTAGTATTTACTGTACATAAATTTTGTACAGCAGCGGTATTTTCTGTCTATTTTCTTTGTATCAAAGAGAGAGGAGAGACTAACCAGCAATAAATTGTCTGACATTATTGTCCGCACAATTATTATGTACCAGAGGTTATTTACTTGCAGTGAGTCAGATCTTCGATGCCCTCCGCGAAATTTTATACAAATTAAAGGATCGCTATAATAAATTTATTTCTAGAAGTCCCAATTTTTTTTTTAAATTTCATTATACTTTATTATGCCAAAAGATAAAAATATTAAAAGATAAAAGTAGAGATTTTAATAAAAAAATAAAAAAATTAACAAGATAAATACGGATATTAACAAGATAAATAAAAATATTAACAAAAGCTATAAAAAATTCATAAATACTACTAAGGATATTAACAAGATAAATATGTGCATTAACAAAAAGAATATGAGTTATAACAAGAACAATTATAAAATTGATAAAATAAATTAGGGCGTTAATAAGAAGAATAGAGATTTTAACAAGATAAATATATACTTTAACAAAATAAAAATAGACTTTAACATGATAAATATGGTGCTTAATACCCTATTTTTTTTGTTATTTTTTTATTGTTCTTGTTAATATGCCTATTTTTATTTCTTTGACTGGTGGGGTATTTTTGCCTTTTGATATTACAAACTTAATTTCTGTTCGGCCCTTATACAATTGTAGATTTTTAGAGTTTTTTGGGAGCTAAAATTCAAAATAAAGATAATCCTTTTAAATGTTAGTTTTTTTAAAAAAAATAATCTTATTATTTAAAAATTATTAATTAAAAATTTTAAATCTAACTACTACCTCCAATCCTTAATATATAATATATTTAACAAATCTAGATAGATTAAAGAAGTTATATAAATTAGTTAATTATAATAGTTATGTGTTAATTTATCTAAAATATCCTATTTAATCATGTACATTTTGAATTACCATTGATAGGAACTTCCTTTATATATATGTGCAATCATATAGGGATAGTTTTGGGAAAAATTATAATTTTAGGAGATAAAATAAATTGTGGTATTATATTTATGATAAAAGTAGACCCACTATCTATCCCTTATCTTTATGATGGGAGAGAATATTAAAACTCTATTTAAATAGTGCAGATGTGTCATTGAAATGATATAGGGTTAAATTGGGTCCTCTTTTTTCTCCTCTTCTCCTCCAATTAATTTCCTCATCGTAATGCAGATCTCATGGTGGTATGATGAAAGTTTCTTTATATGTAGGAGGTTAGAGTTGGATTACACGTATAACCTTAGTTTAAAAAAACGAAAAACTACATACCATACGTACTTTGAGATTTCACTAACAATAATCAATTCCTATATATGCGTTTATATCTATATCTACTTGGGGTGTGTTTGGATTAGCTTTTGGAGAATAGATTCTGGGAAGAATAGATTCTGGAGAATAGATTTTGGGAAGAATAGATTTTGGGAATAAAGATGTTTGGATAATTAGTAGTAGAATCACTTTTTATATTGGTAAATTACTAAAAAGGGTATGATATGATTAAAAGTAAGAGAGATGAAAGATGATAGAGAAGAAAGAGGAGAGAGAAGAGAGTGTAGAGAGGAGAGATGAAAGAGAAAAAGAGAGATAAGAGAGGAGAGAGGAGAGAGAAAAAGAGAGATAAGAGAAGAGAGATAATAGAGAAAAGAGAGGAGAGAGGAGAGATGGTGTAAGAAAAAGTAAGGGTATAATAGTAATTGGATAATCCAAAACCTAGGTTTTAAAGAAAAAACTATTTTCAGTAGCTTATTCAAAACCTAGGTTTCAAACCGAGGTTTTGCCTAAAATCAATTCTCAACAAAAATTGTTGTTTGTGTAAAAAAAATTTAAACCGCGGTTTTGGCCAAAATTAATTTTAAAACCTAAGTGCCAAACAGGCACTTGAAGAACTCCATAACCCAGAAGTGGCCAAGAAAGCCCTGATATGTAACGGCATTGAAGCCACATGAAGTAGGCAAATCCATGAACTCTTGGTGATTTCTCTCTTTGCCTCCAGGGCTTTGAGTCATCATAAGTAGGTCAAGTTGAGAGGCGCTTTTCGTTGCAGTAGAAGTATCTGGTATTATGGGAAAAACTGCATCCATTACAATCACCTTCCCATCTTCTGGAATGGCATTATAACAGTTCTTCAATACCTTCCAGCAGCTCTCATCATTCCAATCATGAAGTATCCACTACATATAATTAATCTCTCATTGTTAATTAGCGGTATGCGTAGTATAATTTATAGCCGAGTTAGTTAATTCTTAACTTCCACATAACTACTCGCCTTCACAAAGATGGGATCCCCTTTGGGCACTCTTTCAAACATATCTCCCCCAACATGTTCCACTCCTGCAGCATAAAGCTCAATGTTTTAGTTCCACGTCATGAAAAACTCACCAATTATAAATTGAGCTTCAGCTTAAAAAGCTAAGATTGTAAATAAATCGTGGACAAGGCATATCGGATAGTACGGAAAGGTTTGGGCACCCAAAGTTCATCCAATCTAGATCTGGATGGTATAGATTTATTTATAAGAGATTATTTTTATTTTCAATTATATACTTATTAAAATAATTTTTAAAAAGTAAAGATTAAAAATAAATAAATCTGGACTCTCTATATTAGACCTGAATAGTTCAAATAAAATGAGCTTTAAAATCCAAACCTGGTTCCCAAAGAAAGTAAAATTCATATATATACTCCTCTGATAGTAAATATAAGAGCTAATAATTAGTTAAGTGGTTATTACTAGGATAAGGAGGAGCGCGTTGGAGGACATGAGGCAAGTCGAAATTGATTCCATGAATATGAGGATGCTTGGAATTAAGTGATCAGGCTTAGAGTAATACCAAGACCACCACCAACATCAACGAGTCTAGCGATGTGCTGAAAACTAAACTATTTTAATTCTAAATATACGAAATATTTAATTAATTTAATTAAATTAAAAAAATTAAATTAGTTATTATAGTATATTTTTCTTAAAATATTATACCCTAACAATATTTCTTAACTGCTCTCTGTTTCTCTTATTTGATTAGTGTTGTGAGATTATCAATAAAAGTAATTTTAGAAAGAATTGATAAATTTAGAAAATATATTTTATATTTAAGATTAAGATTAACTCATTAATTATGTCTTATATTTATATTTGAAAGAGTAAGTTCCCCATAACTAAGGTGGCCTGATCACCATTACCTTGTTGAAAACACGGTTGAATCTTGAATCCAATCTCAGATACTCAAAAGCATGCGACCCTATACTCCCTCCCAGTATTGCTTCTTTCAGGGACCGCCTAAAAAGTAAATCCACAATTACATGCAAATCCACATTGATATAGATATATATTGTTGGAGGACATGTAAATTGTTTTCATTTCAATTTGTCCGTGCTTTTAAATATTTTCCTTTGTATTTTAGGGAAAATAAGTGAAAATTCCATATTTAAAAATATTACTCCGTTCTATCCTAATTGTCTTCTGTCATAATTATAAGAATAGTTTAATTTTTTATATATTAAAAAAATTAAATAAATTAATTACTAAATTTAACTTTAAAGTTTGATTCATATTATATATTCCTCGATATATCTAAACTAATCAACTAATTTTTATATTAATATATTTAACTAATTTTTTTAATTTATCTTAAAAAAGTTAAATATCTTTTATAATTACTACATAAGGTAATATTAATACTTCCAGTGTATAAACTTCTCACACTAGCGGTATTTTCTGTCTATTTTCTTTGTATCGAAAAGAGGGGAGAGACTAACCAGCTATCGATGAAGACCTTATCTTGAAGCAACGCGATGAGAGGGCCCAAAGACACACCATCGTCATTTCGCAGAAAGAACTTGGCCACCGGCACGAGGCTATACAGACTCCGGAAACATCTCCGTCCACAATTTTCTTCATGGATGATGACGGAACAATGAAGCACAAAGTGGGACGACAGAAGCCGGAGGAGCCGGTCCAGTGAAGAAGGAGCTTCAGCATTCTTGCAAGAGAGCTCCGACGCGATCTCCACGGCGGAGACCCTTTTGGCTGGACCAGCTCTGTGAATGACGTCAAAGATGCTGAGCTCGACCGCGGTATGCATGGCCATGGAAATATTATAGCAGAATTTGCCAGCTGCATCGCGTAGGAGAAGCTCTTTTCTTCCTGTTGGTCTACTTGTTCTAGTCGTTTTCGCTTCAGAAGTGCATTGTTGAGAAGCTTGTACGGAGAATGGGATTCCGGTGAGTGCGCCATTTTGAGTATAAAGATGAAGAGAAGATTAATGGATAATGAGTGTGGTACGTCTGTGTTTGATTCCAGTGATCTGAATAGCTGACAGATTTATAGAGATTTGGCCAACCAAGGGACAAAGTTAAGAATTTCGTTAAAGAAAGAAGAAAACGTGAAAAAAAATCTGTGTTTCCTCAAGAGCCTAATCCTCTCTAGCTAGCTATATTGTGGTTACTGTTTCATAATTCTGAACTAGACTATGATTCATGAGATCTTTTTTTTAATACAATCAACATTTAATCGGGTTCTAGGAGCTCATCAACATGCCTATGACCTAAGGGCCCTCAAAGATTGGCATGATATTTATTATAATTATATAACCTATTTAGATATTAATTAGGATAATTAATAAATATTTCTGAGTGTGGCCCGTAGTCATTAGGCCCGGTCCAAGGTGGGTTGGGGACTCAGTTTATTTAAGGTTGTTTTCCTGATGGTGGAAACACAACAACACAAAACAATTGATTCAGTACTGCTTTCTCTGAGTCCAGAGCGAGACCTACTTCTCTGCTCCCTCTCGAAGGTTCCCCACTGGTGACGGCAGTTTCCACAGTTGCCATCACTGTGCCCAATCACCAGCTGGAAGAACCTGTTGTTCATCTGACAGTGTTCTCTGATTCACAGGTATCCCTGATTCATTCCAGATCTTCTCAGAGGTTAGATCAACAAAGCAATGGCAAGAGATAATTTATTGTTTCCGCTGCATCTTGTATTTGTGTATATGATAATCTGGATTGATTATTATGCATTTGAGATGTTTATTTTCTAACATGTGGTATCAGAGCCTAGTTTTCAGATCACCTTGCCTTACTTATTGATCTTTATTCTCATGGGTAACAATCTGGGAAAAGAATATGGGATCCAGGAATCATAATTTTTATTTTCTTTATTCATTGACCATATTCGTTTTCTGTACGGCGTGAGTGACCGATGGCAAGAGAGAGCTGAGAAAAACTCAAAACAAAACCGTGATGAGCATCGAATCTGGGGGAGTAAGTCCGTGAGAACCATGGCCAGAAAAGGAATGCCCAGACTCGTGTGAAATTGCTTGCTGCAGGTTTGTCCGACAACAAATGACTCGCCGTGAGAATCACAGGTCCCGGAAACTGGAAACTCGTCGCGGCTACTCCAGGTGTCTCGGATCGCCGCCTGAAGTCACCGCTGTGGCTGAAGAGGAGTCACTAACGTCGCTGTTCTGGAGATGAAGCCTTGGACCGTTGGAGATCGAGTTGCCGTGACGGCGAGAATCACCGTGGGAGAACACGGACAACAGCCACGCATCACCTGTGAAGGTCGCCGGCGGCTACCTCTGTGCAGACGCGCGCGCGCGGCGACTGCAAATTCCTGCAGCCGGGTCGCTGAGTCGGGTTAACCTAACCCGACTCAGTGAGGAAGACACCCGAAACGGTACATTTTGGCATTCAGCCAAAATGCACCGTTTCACTAAAGGTGCTCGGTCTTTCGTTAAAAAAAAAAAAAACAAACCTTTTTCTTGCTGGGCCGACAGAATTCATTTGGGATGCAGTTTTTTTTTTAAATGCTGGGCCAGAAGGTAATTTGGTATGGCACTAATTTTTAACTCTAATGGGCCGCACGCATTTTGGGCCCCAGAAACAACTTTTTTGTTTTGCTGATCAAGTGCTGGGCCATCGTGTTCTGGGCTCTTTGTGAATTTGGGCCATCTGCAATTTTTGTGTGCAGCAGATTGGGTCGACGCTATTTTTTGGGCCATCTATATATTTTTTTTAACAACCAGATTGGGCCTACGTTTTTTTTTTGGGTGAGCAGATTTTTTTTTTTCTCTGCTTTGCTTTTGGGCTTTCTGCGTTTGGGCCACTGATTATTTTATGTTATTTCTGGAAAATGGTTTTGGGCCTGAATTTCTGGTTTCATTTGTGGAAAAATAATTTTGGGCTCTATTTTGGACCTTTTGAGTTAGAGCCATTTGATTTTATTTCCAGAAAATTATTTTTTGGCCATTTAATTTGGTTTTTCCAGACTTTTTTAAATACTATTACATGCACTATAAATGTTTAAATTAATTTCTCTATAATTTTAATATTTGGAAAAGGTGCTTACAAATTTTGATTTTTTCTGTGTTATTTAATTGCCTATTTTATATTTTAATTTCTCGTTTGGCAATTAAATTAACTGTTTGATTTTGTAAAACCTTTTGAATTGAAATTAATTTGTTAAACATTTTTTGGGTGCATGGAATAGTGGGAGAATTTAAATTAAGTTATTTAGTCACATTTGTTGATTAAATTAATCACATTTGTTGATTAAATTAATTTGTTAAATACTCCATTAAGTTGTGCATATTTGGAATTATATGCACGTTAGTGATATTTGTGATTGGCATGAAATTTCTTGAGGAGTAGCCACAGCATCCTCGTTTATTGAATTTTCTTGCATACATTAATTAATCACATATGGATTTAAAATATCACTTGTAATTAATTGTATAGTTATGATTTATCTTTGCCCACAGGTAGATATTTCATAATTGTACATTTAATTAGGGGAGAATTAATTGCTCCATTATATTATGCACATTTGGATTTTCAGTGCACATGAATGATATCTGTGATTAGCATGCAATTCTTTGAGGAGTAGCCACAACATCCTTGTTTATTGAATTTGTTTGCATGCATTCATTAATCACATATGGATTTAGGATATCAATTGTAATTAAATGTGTAGTTATGATTTATCTTTGCCCACAGGTAGATATCTCATAATTGTACATTTAATTAGGGTGGGATAGAATGGCCTTGTTATTTTCTAAGTAGCCCACAGGTATTAGATAATTGCAAATGCGTTCTAGTCCCATCACTTGAGATAAATACATGCTATGCTAATGTCTTTGCCCACAGGTAGACATTGGTGATACGTATTTATATTGCTTGCGTGCTACATTTGAGTTAAGTATGCATACATGGCACAGTAACTTGTGATTGCTTCAATATTATACGTGAGCTTATTTGAACAATTGTCTGTTTTCATTTTGCAGATCTAATTGCAGCCCCCAGGATTATGGCTGATGTCAGCAACAAAACAATCTTAGATGGCAGTATTAACTATGCTGACTGGAGAGATGATGTTTTGCTGCAGCTCGGTTTCTTAGATTTGGATTATGCCTTGAGGTATGAACAACCTCCTAGACCTGATGATGCCTCCGACGACAGAGAGGCAAAGGAAAGGTATAACATGTGGGAGCGGAGTAACCGCTTATCTCTTCTACTCATACAACAGAGGATCACCAGAAGCATTAGGGAAGCAGTCCCTAAGGGCGACACAGCCAAAGGATACCTAGAAGCCTTAGATAAGCAATTCAAGCTGATAGACAAGCAGGTGGGTGGTGCCATCGTGTCTGAATTATGTGCTAAGAGGCTTACAGGTATTGGCAGTGTGAGGCAACATGTAATGGAGATGAGAGGTATGCTTTCATCGTGTGTTACTTTTGAATCTAACTTTTCTAGCGTTAATGATGACACTTGGTGGATTGACACTGGTTCGATGATCCACATTTCGACTACCACGCAGGGCTTTCTGTCAAGCAGGCCTCCACATCCCAATGAGGAAACTGTCCTTTCAGGCAGTGGGAAGGGAGACCCTGTGAAAGCCGTTGGAACTTTTCGCATAACCTTTTCAAATAATCATGTTTTGGAACTTTATGATGTGTTTTATGTTCCCTCTTACAAAAGGAATTTGATTTCTATGTCAAAACTCATTCCATTTGATTATCATTTAGTTCTTTCTAAGAAACTCATGACTTTGAAAAGGGATTCTGTTTTTATTGCAAATTTAGTTATGATTGATGGCTTATTTAAAATTATTTCTGACTCGCCTCAATCTTTTACTGTTTCGCATGGTACTAAGAGAAGTGTCATCGATGAGAATTCTTATAGCCTGTGGCATAGGAGATTAGGACATATCTCCGTTGATAGAATCAAAAGGTTAAACAAAGAAGGAATTCTTCCATCTTTGAACCATTCGGAGTTTGATTCTTGTGTGGACTGCATTAGGGGTAAGCAGACCAATAAGTCACATAAAGGGGCTAAGAGAAGTTCTGAATTGCTAGAAATTGTACACACGGATATTTGTTGCCCTGATTTGACTGCACATGGTCAAAAGTACTTTATCACATTTATTGATGATTACTCACGATACATGTATGTCTACATGCTTTATAATAAAAGTGAGGCACTAGATGCTTTCAAAGAATATAAAGCGGAAGTAGAAAAACAGATTGGGAAACCAATCAAGATCGTGAGATCAGACCGTGGTGGTGAGTACTATGGCAGATACACTAGTGAAGGACAAGCGCCAGGTCCATTTGCTGATTTTCTTCGAGAGCAAGGTATAGTAGCCCAATATACTATGCCTGGATCACCTGACATGAATGGTGTAGCTAAAAGAAGAAATAGGACCTTGCTGGATATGGTTAGGAGCATGATGAGTAGCTCCAAACTACCATCTTCTTTGTGGAAGGAAGCACTCAAGACAGCCACATACATATTAAACAGGGTTCCAACAAAGGTAGTGTCCAAGACACCCTTTGAAATCTGGAAAGGATGGAAACCCAGTTTAAACCATTTCAAGGTATGGGGTTGTCCTGCTGAAGTAAGAGTGTACAATCCACAAGAGAAGAAGTTGGACCCCAAGACTATTAGAGCTTACTTCGTAGGCTATGCGGAGAAGTCTAAGGGTTACAAGTTTTATTGTCCTCCACCTTCTAAAAGGTTTGTTGAGTCTAGGAATGCCAAGTTTCTTGAGAATGATGTGATTAGTGGGAGTGATTGTCTACTAGATGATCATATAGAGCGAACCACTGATGTCATTCATGAGGGGACATCGATAGTTAATGATCATCCTACAGTTGGGATTGACATTCCTACTGTTAGGATTGACATTGAACGTGATGTAGACCCTGTTGCTCAAGTTGACGATGCTGAACAAGATGGACACATACCGGATGGTCAACCTATCACACAAGTGGAACCACCACAAGATGTGATAGAGGATGTCCTTATTCAGCAACCTGAATTAACCCAAGCGGTTGAATTGAGGAGGTCAACTAGAGAAAGGAGATCGGCATTACCTGATGACTACGTAGTGTATTCTGCTGAAGTTGACTGTGATGTAAGTGTTGAGAATGATCCTTTATCGTTTACTCAGGCTATGAAGAGTGCGAACTCTAAGTTGTGGCATGATGCTATGATTGATGAAATGAATTCCATGGCAAACAACCATGTTTGGGAACTTGTAGAGTTGCCTAGTGGGTCTAAAGCCATTGGCTGTAAATGGGTTTATAAAATCAAGAGAGACTCACAAGGTAACATTGATAGATACAAGGCTAGGTTGGTTGCTAAGGGATTCACTCAAGTGGAAGGAATCGACTACAGTGAAACTTTTTCACCTGTATCTAAAAAAGATTCGTTCCGTATCATCATGGCATTGGTTGCACATTTTGATTTGGAGTTGCACCAAATGGATGTGAAGACTGCTTTCCTCAATGGTGAACTGGAGGAAGAAGTCTATATGAAACAGCCTGAGGGATTTGTTGCAGAAGAGAAAGAACATTTGGTATGCAAGTTGAAGAAATCAATATATGGTCTGAAACAGGCTTCGCGACAGTGGTACTTGAAGTTCCATGAAGTAATCACATCATTTGGTTTTGTTGAGAACATCATGGATGACTGTATATATCACAAGGCTAGTGGGAGCAAGATCGTATTCTTGATTTTGTATGTGGATGACATTATACTTGCTACCAATGATCTGGGTTTATTGCGTGAGGTGAAGCAGTTTTTGTTTAAGAGTTTTGACATGAAAGACATGGGTGAGGCATCTTATGTCATTGGCATAAAGATCCATAGAGATAGAACCCAATATCTTGTAGGCTTATCTCAAGAGGCTTACATTGTCAAGATCCTTGAACGATTCAGGATGCAGAACTGTTCATCTAACGTGGCTCCTATTGAAAAGGGAGATAAATTCAGTCTAAAACAGTGTCCTGAAACCGAGCTTAAAAAGAAACAGATGGAAAGGGTCCCATATGCCTCAGCGGTAGGAAGCTTGATGTATGCACAGGTTTGTACAAGACCTGACATCGCTTTTGCTGTGGGTATGTTGGGAAGATACCAAAGTAATCCTGGGGAAGAACATTGGACGGCTGCGAAGAAGGTGTTTAGGTACCTACAAGGCACTAAACACTACATGCTCACATATAGAAGAACAGACAGTTTGGACGTGATTGGATACTCAGATTCAGATCTTGGAGGATGCGTAGATACGAACAAGTCTACATCTGGTTACATCTTCCTGTTGGCAGAAGGAGCTGTATCATGGAGAAGCGCTAAGCAGACTCTAACAGCTCCCTCTACCGGTGATGCTGAGTATATCGCGTGTTTTGAAGCAAGTTCACAAGCTATTTGGATAAAGAATTTCATTGCTGGGCTTAAGATTGTGGATTCAGTCTCTAAGCCAATCAGAATGTACTGTGATAACGCAGCTGCGGTGGCCATAGCGAACAACAAAAGGAATAAAAGTCGAAGCAAGTTTGTCGAACTTAAATTCCTTTGCTTGAGAGAAAGAGTTCAGGATGGCCAAGTTTTCGTTGAACGCATCAGTACATTGGATATGTTGGCTGATCCTTTGACGAAAGGATTGAAGCCGAACGTCTTTGTGACACATGTACCTCATATGGGACTTCGTCCAACTTTTGATTAGTGGAGGTATGAGCAATGAAATTACATTTTGTGGTTTATCATTTCAAATCGTGATTGTATACATTTGTGCTATTGAAATTGATGAACATTGAGATAGGAACCTGATGAACATTGAGTTCATGTATATTGTGATACCCATTAAGTGATGGTGCTACCTGTAATACATGGAAGGTAATACTCGATCATAGGGGACTTATCGCCATGATTCTTGTAGCATGACATCAGTGTACCTAGACAGGGCAATGACATTGAGTATACGGGCCAAGTGGGAGAATGTAAGATATTTATTATAATTATATAACCTATTTAGATATTAATTAGGATAATTAATAAATATTTCTGAGTGTGGCCCGTAGTCATTAGGCCCGGTCCAAGGTGGGTTGGGGACTCAGTTTATTTAAGGTTGTTTTCCTGATGGTGGAAACACAACAACACAAAACAATTGATTCAGTACTGCTTTCTCTGAGTCCAGAGCGAGACCTACTTCTCTGCTCCCTCTCGAAGGTTCCCCACTGGTGACGGCAGTTTCCACAGTTGCCATCACTGTGCCCAATCACCAGCTGGAAGAACCTGTTGTTCATCTGACAGTGTTCTCTGATTCACAGGTATCCCTGATTCATTCCAGATCTTCTCAGAGGTTAGATCAACAAAGCAATGGCAAGAGGTAATTTAATGTTTCCGCTGCATCTTGTATTTGTGTATATGATAATCTGGATTGATTATTATGCATTTGAGATGTTTATTTTCTAATATGGCATCCAATAAAATCCTTACGTGGAATTTAAACTCATCACCTTATATTTATAAACAAACTAGATTCATCTTTATTGGCAGATTTGAATAAGTGATGATGAGTTCAAATCTCAATATTATATTAATATAAGAATCTTGTTATCAGCGATCTGTAGATACTTGTATAAGAAAAATCTAGAATTAAGAATTCCATAACCTACGAGTCACAAACAAAGCATTCAAATGTAATGCCACTAAAGCCAGCTGATGAAGCCAAATTCAGAAACTCTTGCTTACTCGCGTCCACCACAATCACTTTTCAATCTTTTGGAATCGTGTTATAGCAGTTCTTTCTTTCTTTCTTTCTTTTTGTGATAGCGTTATAGCAGTTCTTTAACAGCTTCAAGCACCGCTCATCGCCCCAGTCATGAAGTATCCACTACAAATATTCATCATTATTTAATCTCTCATTTTCACTATTGATTTGATACATACTTTTTATTACATTCAATATTTCTGAGTTTACGTCCAGTTTACAATCGGGCACCTAAAAGATTATGGATTAAGTATCTTTCTTAAGCATAGAGAAACCAAATTCATATAGTACTTGTGACAATAATATGATTAATCAACACTATCTCAGTCCTTAATATAAAAGCTAGTTAACTAATTTAGGTAGATTAAGAAAGTCAAATAAATCGGTTAATAACTAAAATAATAGATAATTGATTAATTTGAATATATTAAATAATATATAATATAAATTTATCTCAAAGGGTTAGTTTTGATCATAATTAATTTATTTATTTAATTTATTTAATCTATATAAATTAATTAATTAATTTTTATATTAAAGATAAGATAGAGGAATAATATATACTTTCATGAAGATGGCATCTCCTTGAGGCACACTTTCAAACATCTCTCCTCACACTTGTTCCACTCCTACAACATGATACTCACCAATAAATAATTAAACTTGGAAAAAAAATAAGGAACCGGGATTTTTTTGGGGTTGTTTGATTAGTGCTTTTTTTAAAAAATGTTTTCTATTTTTTATTTTAAGAAAATAAAGATCATACCAGGATAAGGAGTAGCACCGCGTATGACATGAGGCAAGTCAAAATTGATTCCTTGAATATGAGGATAGTTACAAGTGATCAAGTTGGGAGTAATTCCAAAACCACCTCCAACATCAACAATTGTAGTTATATCCCCAAAACCTTTGTAGGATTCAAGAATCTTGTTTATAACTATAGGGTGTATTTGATTTAGTTTTTGGAGAATAGATTATAAAAAAAATTAATTTTAAATTGATTCTAGAGAATATATTTTGTATGAAGAGTAATTTAAAAAAAAAATATTTGAATGATTGTTATCATAATAAATTTTTTTTGTAGATAAATTATCAGAAAATGGGTGAGGTAAAATGATAATTATATAAAGTATAATTTTAAATTTATATTTTTTGTTTGATATTAAAATAATAAAAAAAATACATAAGTAATTAAGAAATAATTAATAATAATGCATAGGGTGTAATTAAAATATAAAAATAATAAATAATATACATACGTTATAAGGTATAATTAATATACACACATAATTAATAATATACATATATACGATCCATTGGCTTTGTCTATAGCATACATACATAATTAATAATTAATAAATAATATACATACATAATTAATAATTAATAAATAAAGCAGGTCTTCTTTTGTCTCTTTTCTTTTTAAAATTTTAACACACCCCCATCCCAAAGTAAAGAAATAAGGCATTTTGAATATTCCAATTGTAAGTTGTACAAGAAATAAGACGAAAAGTAAAGAAATATCAAATTTCAATGAGTATTACTCCACACAAAACAGATACAAAATTAGCAAAAAGATCACATTCAGACGCATATTACAACCCCATCTGCACGTTTTGCTAACTTACTAAAGTATGACCATATTCATGCCACCATGGTCATGTTTAGCCAAGGGAACCTGAAGAAGAGTTAAGAAATTTCAATCCTAAAAGAAAATTTGAGCAGAGAAAAACAAAGAGATGATATAAAAAATACAAGTTATTCAGCAACAAGATTAGTTCTGAATGTTAAAATCAAAGAGACAGACAAACTCACTTACAAATCCAAATTGAAAACTCAACCACTGACAAGATCTGAAGGGAAGAAGAAGACGAGCTCTGGCAACGCAAACAATATACGAGTGAATGGAGAGAAAGAAGCCGAGATCTGGGCAACGCACATACCGACGGGAGTGAAAAGATAAGATGGGAAGACACTGGAGAAGAAGAACACACCGAGATCTCCACCACCCACACGTCATGAAGACTAAACAGAGAGGGAGGGAAGATGTCGGAGAAGAATATAGCTCCGAAATTCTTTGAACTGTCAAGCCTGTTTTATTTTTTTATATTATTTATAAGTTATATCATTAAATTTTGTCATTAAAATTTTGATATGAATCTACAATTTTACTTTCGTTTAATATAAAAGCTAGATATTTTTTTAGAAAAATTAAAGAAGATAAATAAATGAGTTAACTATAACTAAATTGAACCCTTTAAAATAAATTATTATCATATACTCTTTAATCTACTTAAATTATAGTCAACTCATTTATTTGGCTTCATTAATTTATCCACAAAAATCAATTAGCTCTTGTATATACGAAGGACCAAAAGAGTATTAAATATGGATAAAGTTAGAAAATTATTAAATTATAAGGCATTTAATTTTTTTTAATATAAGACTTAGTTGATTAATTTGAGTAGATTAAGAAAATTGAATAAATTATTTAATTATAAATAATATAAGAAGCAGTTGATTAATTTTAAATAGATTAAGGAGTATATAATATGAATTCGTCTTGAGGGTTTAAATTTTATAATAATTAACTAATTTATTTAGTTTCCTTAATTTATTTAAATTACTCAACTAGTTTTTATATTAAGAAATGATGAGTATACTGTTAGAATCTGAGAAGGTATATAATTTTCTAGATCCTTCTCTATCAGAACATGTAATTCTAGAATTTCTGAATTTGAAACTCTAATTATGGATTTTTGACCGATTTTATCTAATTTCAAATTAACTTTTTTGGAAAAAGTTAGTATGGAAAAAAGTGAGGGACAGAAAACTAACCAGCTGGGGAGGTAGCGCTCCTGTTGATTCAACAGAAGGAGAGGGCCCAATCTACCATGGACGTTAGGCACAAAGAATTTAGCCACCGGAGTGAGGCCATACAATCGCTGGAAACACCCCATCTCTTGATTTTCATCAGTCACAACGGAACAGTGAAGCATAGAATGATCCGCCAGAAGCCGGAGGAGACGATCAAGCAAGGAAGTCGCTTCAGAGTTCTTGATAGAGAGCTCAGATGCGATCTCGGCGGCGGAGAGCCTTGCGTGTGGGCCGCCGACTCTGTGAATGACGTCGAACTCATTGCCATTGAAATCTAATATAGTTGTGGTTAATTAGCTGCATCGCGTAGGAGAAGCTCTCTTCTTCTTGTTGGTCGTCTATTTCTGGTGATTGTTGCTTCAGAGGTTCATGTGAGTGTGCCATGCATTATGATCAGTAGAAAGTTGAAGAGAAGGATGAATAACGAGTCGCATGAGTGTGGTTCAAAGAGATCTAAAGAATTGATATAAAAGCTGAAAAAACAAGTTTCTATTTGAATCACTTTTTCCTTTTACAAGATAAAACTCCTCTAACGTATTTGCTTCGTTTGATACAACCTAAGATTATTTAAAATGAGTTAATCTAAACTTCACCCTGACCTAAACTGAAATGAGGAATTGGTATTATTCTGACACTCATTTAGGCTATGACTGTGGTCTAACCGTAATGAGATTAGTTATGATTAAATTAGTATATATTAATTATTTTAGGCTAGGAGGATGAAAGATAATAACAAAAAATAGAAAACAGAAAACGCATTATTCATTATATTTATCCAGCAATATATAAAGAAAGACGATGATATAGCGTATCATTATTTGACAACAGAACAGAGATAAAGATTAAAAATCACAAAATAGCCAACTTAGGTGGATTTAACAGTACTAAGAAAGTCTCTGCATGTTGTGCTGTGGAGGATGGAGTTTCAGTCGCGGGTAAACTTCTCATTTGATCCGACGGCACAGAGTGATTCCATCACCAACAGGAAGCATGCAAATTTCAATCCTAGGGTCCACAGCAAGAGCATTGTTGAGCTCCAATACAAAGTCTCTATATGACATGACATACTTATCTATGGATGCCTCAGGTGATGCCACGACAGACCCGCACCATAGTGTGTTGTCGTACCCGATCACACCCCCAACCTTCACCAGCTGGATCGATCTCTTGTGATAGTTAAGATAATTGTTCTTGTCAGCATCCACAAATATGAAATCGAAGCTTCCATGATTCTTCTCCTACATATATATGCATTTCCCAATTTAATTTTTCTTTCATATTTCTTTCTTTCTTTTTTTGAGAGAAATTAAATCTTACATCTTTAAGCAGTTCATCAAGAAGAGGAAGTGCAGGGCCTTCTTGAAAGTCAATTTTGTGAGCAACACCAGCTTTCTCCAATATTGGACGACCCACTTCATAGCTTTCCCTGTTAATGTCTATGGCCAATATCTGCATAAAAAATAAGCAAATTTTTCATGCCAAAAGATGATTTTAGTCTAAGAAGAAATTCAGACTGTTCAAATTTCACAACAATTGAAGAATATATATATGGATAATTCAAACTGATGAATAGTTAAGATTTATTTAAAATTATTATTATCTCATTTTTAGTCTCAATTTTTATTAAAATTAATATAATCTACACTTATTTATTTCTTTACGGCGATTATTACTGGTCCCTAGGATGCGGAATAGGCTGATTACCGGGGAAAGTGAGGTCCGAAAAAATTTACACAATAAGGATTGTACATTAATAATCATAATTATTTTTAAAATTAAATTTATTCTAATTTTTTACAATACTCATAGCTTATTTCCGAGAAAATTGTTAAGATATTTTATTTATCCCAGTCATTCTTTGATTAGAATTAATTAAGAGAATCTGTCCCCATTTATTTTTTTGATGGCAATTGGTCTTTAGGAGATTATGAAATATTCATCCAGTCCTAAATATAATATGTATTTAATTAATTTAATTATATTAAAAAAATTAATTATTATAGTATATTTTTTAAAGTATCATAATCATCCTCCTTAACTCTTTTCCTCATTCTCTTACTTGATTATTGTTAAAAAAAATATTAATATGGGTAATTTAAGAAAGAGTTGGTAAATTTAAAAAATATGTATTATATTTAAGATTAATATCAGCTCACTAATTATGTCCTATATTTAGGACTGGAAGAATACATTATATTGGTTCTAGAGGAGAGTGAAATCAGGAAAAAATATATATATATAACTGAAATACTTAGTTCAAATGATACCAAACACCTCCCTTAATTTTAACGTTTTCTTAAGCGTGAGGTGATAAGTTCGAACTCCTATAGGTTTATATATTAATGTGGCAATAGGCAAACCAAGTTTATATATTAAGTAGTACTCCTCCGGTTATAAATATATGACCTAATTAGTAAATTAATTTTAGTTCTAAATATAAGATATTATTTTTTAAATTTACTAACTATTTCTTTAATTACCTCTATTGATATTCTCTAAACAATAATAAAGTAGGAGAAAGAGGGAGATAATTAAGGAAGATGATTATAGTGCTTTAAAAAAAATATGCTGATATAACTAATTTAACTAACTTTCTTAAATTAATTAAATTAGTTAAATATATCATATATTTAGAATTTGATAAGTATTATACTTATTCTAAATTTTACAGTAGTACTTTTGAGAAAATAATTGACTGATTCTAGAAAGAGAAAAAAGATCATTGTACTAGTATAATAGTATTTACAAGATATATATGCTTCATAAGAAAAGAAAATGGTATTACTTTTTTTTTTTTGTAAAATGACAATAAATGATAATAATACAAATGATCCATTCTATTTTTGAAGAATATGAATAATTCTGGGTATAAATTGTCATCATGATAATTAAATTGAGATTATATTTGGATACCTTGCCATCTTGAGGAAGAGCGAGGGCAGTGGCAAGCAATGAGTAACCAGTAAGCACACCAATTTCCATAGTGTTCTTGGCGTTCATCAGTTTAATCAGCACGTTCAAAAATTGCACTTCATCTGCCGTTGTCGCCATCATACACCTATATATCATCATTGTATTTTCTTCATATCATCATCAACCCACCACTCAAAAACCCCAGTTTTAGTGCTCCTAACTGCTGTGGGATTTTCACCGTTTAAATACAGTTTCAATGGTTTAAATATAAAATTTTTAACTAATTGATTTTTAAACAATTTTTTTAAATAATAATTAAAAGATTATCTTTATTTTAGATTCCGTATAGATTAAAATAATTTTTTTAAAAAATAAAAGTAAACAAATGTTAGTGATAAACTCTTAGTGTTCATCAATCCACTTAGCACTGAAGTCGATTTCAAAAGGAAGTCATAAAGCAAGACCAAATATATCAATTCTACGTACAATGGATGCTTTTCTGTCATCTCTCTCAACTCCTTCATGGATTCTGGTTCTCTCGGATAAACACTAGTTTCCAGAATATACTGCAACAACATCATAACCCAATAATAATATTAATAAGATGAAATTAAAGGAAGAAAACAAGAAATAAATTTGATTGGGTGGGGTACGCAGTACCTGGTAAAGAGCATCACTCTTCAAGAGGTTCTTCCTGACGACGACGTTTTGGTATATGGCTGCTTCCCTTTGCTTTTGGTGGTCTCCATTGGATGCCATTTTTTTTCTCTTCTCTCTTGTTGATTTCACTCTGTGATTCAAAGTTAAAAAGGAAGAGAGGCTTGAGATGAGGATGAATGAAAAGATGGTGATATATATGCATATATATAAGCAAGAAGGAGTCCGGGTTGAACCGGCGAGAGGTTAATGCTGTATTAATTCCTCTGTGCCAAATACGACTTGGGGGTTGGTGACAATATTAGAGGTAAGGTTAGATGCTTGATAACAAAAATTAATTTTAAATATGTTAGATTATGAATTTTTCATGGGATCCAGCGACTAATACAGAATTTATTTTGTATTGGGCCTTCAGTCTCTGCTTCCATTTTGGGCTAGTGTACCCATAAATTATCAACTTCATTTTCTTTTCTCTTCATCATAGTATCGATATATTTATTGGGCATAGCAATTACATTGGCCCATGAAGTACCGCTTTTTTTAACAAATATATATATCATTCTATCATAAATAATCATATTTAATATACTCTCAAATATTAAATATCTCTACTAATAAATATTTAAATATTAATTTATTACATAATAAGAGATTAGCTCCGTTCTGTTAGATCTAATATCTATTAGTTAAAGTATCGCCTTTTAGTTGACACTAACTTTATCTGAGAAAATGCATCTTGGTTGCAAAACTCAATCCAAAGTAGCGGGTTACTCAAATAACTAATAATAAAATCTAAAAAAAAATACTAAATACCAGTTGATATTATCAAAGAGAAATAAGTAAAACTCATTGTTTTAACCCTTCGAGTTAAGGAGTGCTATCAAACCAACTTACATGTACTTATATGTACCATGAATCTAACTCAAATTTTTTATGTGAATTGAGTTTTAAGATTTCACTAGGGTCATACATATTTTTAAGTTTAAATAGTATTTATAAAAAAATTTATAAATTATCTACTAAAAAATATTTATATCAATAATATAATCTGACCTTATAAATTATAAACTAACTCGCATCAACCTAGTAAGAAAGATGTATTAATGCATACATATGAGCGTAGATGTGAAATGGTACATGGATTTTTGTTTCCAATTCACATTAAGCTCAAAATCAACCATGGCCCAAAATACTTACAAACTCAAGACGAATAAGGCCAAGATTGACCAAAACACACATGGGTTGGGGCTAATTCTTAATGAATCACATTGTGGTTGGGGCCCTATGTGACATTATTTCAATAATTATACTTGGTCTGAAAAAGAACCCATGCATCCCTCTAGCCGGACAAGATTTCCTAAATTTGGAAAAAAAAAATCCAACTCATACACATACACACATATAGTATAAGAATAAAATTATTAGCCATTTATAAAAATTATAAATTATTATGTCAGTGTTGAAAAATAATATATTTATTATGCTTTTTTCTACGAGGCACAAGGTGTATACTTCACTGATGACAATAGAAAATATTTTGTTTCGTGATACTAAAGATAAAGAGTATATGTTTATTATGCTTTAATTATGCAACCTAACATTATAAATATAAAAAAAATTATATAATTGATTTGGATTAAAAAATCTTTGATCAAACAATTTAGACCACTAAACAGATTACAGGGGGCCACCATGTTAGAAATTAGGAAGATTTGGTGACTGTCATACAATAAAAAGGAAAATTTCTGTCTTGGGGGAGGCAGTGTTTTTTGAAAAAATAAAATAATTTTGTTATTTAAAAAGACAAAGAAAAATATAATGTAGAGCATTTGAAATTAGCTTATATGGTAAAGACATCTGACGTATAGGTAGTGACAAATGTTTCACTGTTCATGATATAAACCAAAAATTAGATGATGGCTTTAAAATATAAATATAAATTATTCTCTTATCTTTTGAAAAATGTTGTGAAAGAGAGTATTAAGGGTTTATACCGAATATTGGAAAATATGTCTCTTATGAACGAAATATTCTCAAAGGCAATAACATTGGTCATACCTTCAATGCTGATTCTTAATCCTCCTCATATCACCGGAACTTTTTTTTAAATTATTTTTATTAATATTTTCCTAATAATAATTAAATAAAAGAGGTAGGAAGAGATTTAAGGAAAATGATTATAATATTTTAAAAAAATATCATATTAACTAACTAATTTAATTTAATCAAATTAATTAAAAATATCTTATATTAAAGATTAGATGAGTAATTTTTTCCCTATTTTTGATCCATGTTCTATTAATTTTCTTTATATGAAAATTAAATATTTTAAATTCAAAGATTATTTATAGAGATACTTACAAATTACATATTAACAAATTTATCATATCGATAGTAAGATTTAAAATTATGATATTATATGTTATTAGTTAACTCGTTAATAACGGCAATGATAGATTAGAATTTGGTTTCACGTTTATGAGCTTAAAATCAAGGTTTTCACGTTTATGAGTTCAAAATCAAGTCTTTTGAAACCCAAATCTAAATTTGCCCAATTCTAATTCAAACAAATTTTAAGTGTAACGTGTGCCCGAAACCAACTTTTCATCGCTGGACGAGGCAATAATGAGGTTTTGGAGTTTCAATTTTCTGTGTTTATGTATGATTTCACTGAATTGTTGTGTAAAATCCTCTCATTCATACCAAGGTCATGTCGCGTCCAGGGCTGATCAAGAGGAATCCCTACTTTGGGTTGATGACGAGCTAAACCACAGGCCGTTTTGGTTCCATAGAACAACAACGGGTTGCTTTTACGTCGAAGGAACCATGTTCCGTGTAGGGTGTGTTTTTGCACGAGGGATTTGGAAGAAGAAGAAGGGGAAGAGATGGATTTTATCATTTTTTTTATCTGACACTATAAAATTTGTTTGGAGGGGTAACAATTTTTTTTAAGATTTTTCCTCCCCTTCCCTTTTAACCCTCCCTCTAAAATTATGAGATTTTAAAAAAAAAATTATCTTATTTTAACTATTATACCTATAATATTTTTTTAATATCTTTTTCATATTTCATAGTTATTTATATAAAAATATTTTTTCCATTTCTTATTAAATTAAATAATACAATTTTACACATAGTATTATTTATCAAGTATTAAAAATCATACCAAATCAAAAAAATTATGTGTAAAATTACACCAAATTAAAAAAATTATGAATAAATTGCACAACAAATAATATTATAATACTAGACGCATACGAGAAATAAGATCAGAATATTTGGTGCTATATAACCCTTTTATCTATATATTTTTTTAATATCCCTAAAATACTCATTCCGCATCTTACAATTATTTATATAAAAATATTTTTTCTCTTTCCCCTTTTAAATTAAAGGATATAATATTAAAATTCTTCCATCTTCATCAATCCAAATGAGAGATAATATTAAAATCTATTTATTTTAATATTTGGTACTATATAACCCTTTTATCTATAATATTTTTTTAATATCCCTAAAATACTCATTAAAAATATTTTTTCTCCTCCCCTCTTAAATTAAAGGATATAATATTAAAATTTTACCATCTTCATCAATCTAAATGAGAGATAATATTAAAATATATTTATTTATTTTTCTCTCTCTTTCCCTTATATTAAAATTCTTCCCCTCAATTGAGCTAAAGTTTTAACAATTTACGTTAAAACTAACCCTTATTAAGTGTACATAGTGATAATTGGAGAAAAAAAAATAATAAATGTGAAGTCAAAGGGATCAAAATAAATTGGGAGAAATGTTGAATTTTCTATATTTAAAGTTGCTTGCATGGGCTATATGAGTTGTCTTCTAAACGTGGGTTTTCGCCAAAGATTTTATTAGGCTGTATGAGGAAATGGGGAGGAAGAAAGGAGACAAAGTAGTTGGAAGAAGTAGACGGCTTTGTTGGAAGTTCAAATAACGAAAACTTGAGATATACGATTATTTGATGTTTAATTTTTAAAAAATATTATTTTATTATAATTTTAATTATAGTATTTGGAGAGATATCTTAATTTCTGGGTACTTAAGTTTACGCATGAGGATAATAGATGGCTCGTTCTGTCCGATATTAATATTACTTAGGAAGAATAGAGACTTCGTCCTGCCTCTTAAATTGTAGGTGGGCCTAACTCCTTTTTAAAAAATTTTATTAAAAAAAAAATTAGAAGAAAAGCACCGTAAAGACAAGAATATTTTTGACATAAATGAATGATAATTACCAATTTTTTGGTAATCTATCATTATCAAATACTAAACACACACAATAGGTGGTAATGCAATTGGGATTATTATTTTCTAAAATTCCCACCTTAATCTCGCATTGTACCAATGAGACCCTTAGTTTTTCAAATTGTGATAGTATGTATATATATATATATATATATTTTAGTCATATTTATAAAATAAGAAGAGAATATTTATATTAATTATATATATGTCACATCAATATTTTTTTTGTAAATGTATAATTTTATCTTTTATTTATTATTGTGTAGATTTTATTCTTATAGGGTATAATATATATTAAATATAGATAAAGTTAAATAGTTAAATTTTAAAATAGAATTAATAAAATTTAAGATTTTTCTTAATTTTAGTAAAATATATGAGAAGTAACTTATAATTAAATAGAACCAGAGGAATAAAAATTTCAATCTGGATTGTGATTTGGTGGGATGTGATGAGAAAATTTAATTGACTCTATCGTAATAATAGACAAATAGTTTTGTTTATTTTGGCTCAATTTTAGTTATACCATAATAAAACCTGTTTACATGTCAATTTTCACTTAGGGTGTGTTTGTATTAGTTTTTGGAAAATAGATCTTAGGTAGAATAGATTCTGGAGAATAGATTTGGGGAGAATAGATTTTGGAAAAAAATAATTTTAAAAATTGGAGATATTTGGATGATTAGTAGCATAATCACTTTTTCATAGGCAATTTATCAAAAAGTAAGAAAAAGATAGAAGAGAGAGGAGAGATAGTGTAATAAAAAATAAGGGTAAAATAGTAATTGAATAGTTCATAAGCTCTTTTACTGTTTCAAAAAATATTCTGACCAACTTCTCTGAAACTATAATTATAAATTATCGTTTGATTCAGAAATCTTTTTGAACAAATATGACTATTTATTTTAAATATTTTTTAAAATTAAAATTTAAACTAAAAACTCTTTAAAAATTTAAGTTTGGAGTTTCCCAAACAAGCTCAGTTGTGTCGGATCTTGACCTGGTATTGTTGAAAGGTAAACTGCAGTCATTACAAACTTGAATAATAAGGAAGAAAAGCAGTAGCATAAAGCATGGGCATTGTTTAATACATTAAGCCTAATATAACATTATTAAAACTACGTACCATCCCCATGAAAGATAAAGTGCTAAGAATTACATTAAGTTTGTAGAAGAGCGATTTTAACCTTAATAAGTTAATTGCTAGCCCTCTGAGCGAACTGCATTATTTTTTTTTTAGTAACATTGTATTTCTGCGTGTATCTAAACACGTGGTCACAGGACAGAATTTAGGCGACATCGCAGGTTCTTATTGATTATGGGCCATAAAAAAAGCAAAAGAAACAATGTCCATAATACAATAACAATACGATTATCAAGATCTTATCAGCACCTTCCACGTGTCCCCAATAATCACAGTGCCAAACGTTAGGCAGTTAATACGACCAAAACGCCACGTACCGGTCTTTGAAAAGCGAAACGCCACGTTGGCTAAAAATCCCACCACTACGAACTCATGTGTCCGTACTCCTCTTACCGGAACAAACGGTTGCGGCTGCCACGTAATCACTGGGACCCGCACCCACAGCTGGCATCGCTTTTACTTGATCCCTCTGAGCTTGTGGATGACATTTGAGGCCGAAGACCCAATTCTGAAAAAGAGAGGGAAAAATATTCAGGAAAAGCGCAAGCGTGGGTGTGCGCAACTTCCGCCACTAACTTCCTTCCACGGGGCATAATCCAATGAGACAATGGTTTGACGACTTTGCCCTTCCCCCCTTGCGAGCCTCAAATAAAAACGGCCCTTAATTTTTACAAAACATTAAATAAAATACCGAACACAACAAATTATTAGTGGCTGAGATTGCTTCTCAGTCTTTGCACGGTTTGGCGTCGTAGTTTCTGGTAAATTTTAGCTTTGGTCCTCTTACAGAAGGAAAAGAGTAATAAAACTATCGCTGCTTCTGCTTCTGTTTCGTTCGGCACCTTTTCAGTTTCCTCCTGTTCTCTGATCTCAAGTCCCTCAGATTCGGATTTCTTCTATCGCCGGAAATGAGTTCTCCTGCGAGTATCCGGTGATTTGTTGTTTGCACATGCATGATCGCACCTCTAACATTCTTGTTCTTCATCACCACCATGGTTTTATGCCGAGGTACTTATATTTTTTTGCGTATTTACTGTCCAGTTCCCGAGAAATTGAAGGAAAATGACCAGCTAAATTTACGTTTTACTTCGCCGTATGATACCTTCGTTTCCAACATATCACTTAACACTCCATTTACCGGCTCTTATTGATTTTAAGCTATGGACGGTTATGATACTAATTTTATGTTTTACTCTGTTGTCTGATACTTTTTATTTGAGCAAATCACGTATTCAAGCTAACTCGACCCTTGATTAGATTATGTGTCTGATTTTTCCAACTTTTGTTTATTTGAAGATACGAGTGGTTGTTTTATATACTGATTATGTTTCCCTCTCTTTTCTGCTTGTTCACGGGATTGAAAGGTGTTGGCGTGGATGGGTTCGTTGTTTTGGTGAGAATTCTGATCAAGCAACTTTGTTTTATTGTTTCGGAGAAGCGTCTCTGTTGCGGTGGATTCTTGAAATTTTAATTTTCTTTTTCTTAGTTTATCGATTATTATAGATAATATGTATGACATAACTATAGCCTCGCTACTTGTGAATTGAAGTGCTTATCAGTGCTGATACCAAACAGAGACGGATCTCTACCTATTTTTCTTTTTGCAGTAGCACCACCATATCAGATTCTGCTTCCAATCACCACGGCTTTACGATTCAGTGTGTTCCATGTTGCCAAAAATGAAAGGAACTATATCAGGGAAGATCTAAAGCAGCGCTTGCTGCACAGGTCCTATAATGGACGCATACTCCTCTGGAGGAGAAGTGGTTGTTAAGGTATGTTTAATATCTGGTTGGAAAAAAAAAGGTAAGGTTAATAAGGTATTATGATGAATTAAGGTTGTATTTCATTTCGTGCTCCGATCTTTTGTTCACATAAAAGACAAAGAAGGGAATTAGCAAAGCTGAATGTTTTTTAAGTAGAAACCTGGCAATTGTAGACAAGAAAACTATTTACTGTTAAGGTAAGGTTATCATGATGGATTTAGTTTTTATTTCTTTCATGCTGCTATGTTTTGTTGATATAGAAGACAAACAAGGGAATTAGTAAAGCTGAATATTTTCTAAGTAGATAACTGGTAATTACAGACAAGAAAACCATATACAATCACAAAGCAAAGAGAAAGATGGACTGAGGAGGAGCATAACAGGTTTCTAGAAGCCTTAAAGCTCTATGGGAGAGCATGGCAACGCATTGAAGGTAATAATTTGCTCGTTTCTGAAACAGGTCTTTCCTTCTGTTCATTTCTTCATATGCAGGAAACAGTTTAGAAGTACACAGTAATAGTGCTCTGCTGACTCATAACTCTGAATATGAGGAAATGATTTTAACCGCTCTATTTACTAACACTTAACCAGAACCCTTTGTTTTTCTATTGTTCCTGGGGGATCATTTGTGGTGTTTTACCTTTTGATATGCAGAGCATATAGGAACGAAGACTGCTGTGCAAATCAGGAGCCATGCACAGAAATTCTTTTCAAAGGTCAATGTGTACCTTCTTACCTTGGCTTATATGAAGTTTTGGTTGATTTATCTGAATTGAGCTTTCTTTTGACCTTCTGCTGATTTATTTATATTCTTAGTTTTTACACTATATTTGGTTCAATTTAATCAATAAACATTTCCATCCAATTGCACCAAAAATTTCATAGTTTCATTGTACTGATGAACTTGAAATCATAGAGGAATCAAGGCGCAAATTATATATGAGACAGTTCTAACAAACGACTATCTCTCTATGTGAAATTCAACTAAGGGCTTGAAAAAGTATTTCAACTAAGAAAGTTTCCAGCTCCTACCAAAAGGTTGGTTAAATGTTAAATGATGATTTTTCAATTAAGGATTGAGAATAATAAATCAGTTGATTAAATGAACTGAAATGCAATGAACAAAATAGTAAAAGCAACAGGACAAACAGATGTATAGAGATAATGACAATGATTAGTAATTAATGGCCATTTTTGTTTATGTTAAAAAGTTTATGAAAAATTTTCTTTAACAGGGAAATTCTTTTTTGTGCTGGTAAAAGGAGAATTAATAATGAAATAAGAATATCTACAATTATTTTATTTTAAGTGTTAATGTGTTTTATCAATTTGGGATGTGGAGTTAATTATGAGTCATTTGGTAATTTAGAGATAGTTGTTTGCCTAATTGCCTTACCTAATAAGGCTGAGTATTGTCATTTAAACTAATCAGTAATAATATGAAAAATTTTCACTCTCTCTCTTGGATTAAACTTTCTGTTGCAAATCATTAGCAATTTAGATAACTACAGTTGCTAACTTAAACTGCCAACGAAATTTTCAGTCTCTCTCTTGGATTAAACAATTCCACTTTTTTGTTTAAGTTCGTTGGCAGTTTCTAATATACTCAACAAAATAGTTTGTGACTTGGTACTTTATCATATCCTCAGTGATTGCTAGACCCTTATATTTCATTTATAGTCCTATTCAAGGTGATAGTCCTCTTTTCTCTGGGCGATGGATGCATTCATTACATTAGTCTTGGGTAATTTGAGATGTATATTCATTTCCTTCACCAAATTCCATTAAGAAACTATTGGAGAATTTTTCATTTTTATTAAAGACTTTTAAGCTTTTTTTTTTTTACTTGGAACTTAGGGGTTTTGTTTGTAAATTGATAACGTTGGTTTCCATTGTTACATTTCTAAAACTTTTAAGTGGGGTTCTTCAGAGAAATTACTTTAGCATTAGCAATTTATTTTCAAAGGGATTGTATATGTTGGCCCTATATGGTCCTGATTTAATCTGGGTGACAGGAGAGATGAGTTGGATAACGTATGAATGGTCATTTTACTTTACTATGAAGCTGCAATTTTAAAATCTTTTCTCTCTACAAAGGTTGATTTACTAGTCCCTTTTCAAACGGACGTTAAGTTTTGGTTTTTTGGATGTTTAAATGATTAGTAGTTTTTTGCGCTTAGAGTTTTATTCTTATGTCAAACGGTTAACATGATACTAGGACTGATTTAACATCTACTGATTCATATTTTAAGTTTTGGTTTTTTGGATTGTTTTGTTTTTCCTTTCCTTCTCTTTTTCTTCCTGAGCTCATTGGATTATACATGATGGAGAGAAATTTTTTGGGTCAGTAGCACTGGGTTATTATTTATTAGGTTTTTGAGATTCATGAGCCCTAGAGATCTACCGGCTTCTATTTTGTGGTGGTGTGAAACAACTAATTTTCTTGTTTGTTACTTTGCTTTATTGCTGGTTGAAAGCAGAAGTTGTCATTTCTGATTGCTTTCTCTCCCATAGAACTAATTTTCCCACTTCAATAAAGGGGGGCTGGTTTGGCTAAGTAATCAATACGATTGCTTGGTCAAACCAGTCTCCCCCTTTTTTGTTTGACTGCACTAGTACAAAATGAAATTAGGAAAGAAAAAGGAGACGTGGTTATTTGGAATATGTAATTGAGAAATTCCATCTTACATATAGAGAAATACAAGGTGTAGTACAATCTGTAGTTTAACTATAGAGCAACTAGTACAGGGACTAATATATGAACTATTCTAACAATCATATATGCCTTATTCTGACACTCCATCTTAAGCTAGAGTGGACGTGTCATATGCACCAGGCTTATTAAAAAATACAAATGTAGTTAATTTAAGGACCTTGGAGAGATTTAGTATTTTGCTTATTGGTCAATGTCAATGTTTGGTTCTCTCATGAAACGCAATGTTGACAGCAATCTAGTAATTTTGGAAGAGAAAGAACAAGATGTGAATGCCACTCAACTCTAGTGCAAAAACAGAATAGCGTGCACTGGGTTTGATATGCTGCAAATACTCTTGAAACAGAGGGGTGCCTTTGGGGATGAGAACACATGTGTGGATAAAAACAGCCACAGATATAGTATTATTGAATGATAAAACTTCCCACACAGTGTAGGTCTAATGGAGAAAACGCTAATCACAGGGAGAAGAAAGTAGAAAACTCAGTTCCTATGCATTCGAGAGGCATAGGATCTCACAAGACAAGCCTGTTTCCACAATTTCCTTGCCTTTCCCACCAACATGGCATCCCCAAATAACAACCCCCTCCCCCTCTCTTCTAACAGAAATATACAGAATACCCTGATTGCCCTTGCTAATTCACTGAATCCTATAATATGTGAACTCAGGCCCGCTCACCAACGTGTTGCATGGATATCATTAGCTCATTCCAAAAGGTGTTGGGTCAAGTCCCGCAATGAGTGCAACCCTCCTTCTTAGTTGTCAATACTGAGTTTGGAACCTTCAGCAGAGTACAATTAATAAGCCAGAGGAAGGTGAAGATGACATCAAGTTATCATGTGACACTGGCAACATGTGAACTGATTAGATAGATGTGGGATAGTGTGAGAAAAGTGCAAGGGGGTGACCAAGGGCTGGAATGAAGCACTGTCAAGGGAAAGAAAACGAGAGTCAAGGTAAAGAAAAAGAAAGGGGCTGTTGGAAGGAGTCACAACAGGAGATGATATCATAAAGAATAGGTAAGGA
This sequence comes from Leucaena leucocephala, assembly GCA_037074615.1. Taxonomy (NCBI): domain Eukaryota; kingdom Viridiplantae; phylum Streptophyta; class Magnoliopsida; order Fabales; family Fabaceae; genus Leucaena; species Leucaena leucocephala. Next base: position 1,329,424 of record CM073552.1, read on the forward strand.
AAATGAGACACAATTTTTTAGACTACGTGATCGAGAAACTCTTACTTTTCAATCTTATGTATAGATATGTAAGATGTAGTACAACTGTAATATAGCTATAGCAGTTAAAGGGACTCATTTACACTATTTTGACTACCGTATATAAAACGTATATATTTCATATATCATCCACAAAATCAAGCCACATGCGAAGGTATGACTCGTAGGAGAAAATGTTTAAACCATACAACTCAAGATTTCAGTTGACTGGACAGTTCTGTACAAAAATACCTGTGAAGTGGCACTACATTCGTCAGGCATATATTGCAGTATGTCTTGTAGTGAGGATTTACTGGAAAATGTGAACTCAAATTTCTTAGTTAAAATCATTAATGATCCTTAGGGTTTCTAGGTTTAGGTTTTGTGAGAGTCTCTTAGGTTTACACAAGTCTTTAGGGTTGTGTGCAAAATTTACGTATATTAATATTCTTTGAAAAATGTGGTTGATGGGTTTCAGTAATACCCTAGCAATTCCTCCTCTTGGGTACTGCCTACGTTAGGTTGATTTCCCATTTGGTGTTGGTCCAAAAGGGAAAAGAACACCCTAGCTCCTTCGCCCCTAGTGAATGGTGAAAGCTATGAAGTTTGGACCGTCAAGATTAAAACTCATTTAAGAGGCTTGGGACAAGTTGAAGGAGATGCATATGGGGAGTGATAAGGTATATAAAGACATAAACATGGAATACAAGTGGTAAAACATACTACAGTAATAAGAATACTTTTCTCCTATTGGGTCATTTGTTCCTACCGGGTAGCGTTTGACTAAGTCAACAATATGCACTAACAAAAAGAGGGGGAAATGTTAGCGACCAACAATACATATGCAGCGGGGATTGGTGCATGTTTGAGATTGAGGATTAGAATCCTAAGTATGATTTGATTAGTAATTAGTAGTGCTTAGAGACGCTATGGCAATACTAATGAGCTTGTTCAGAACCGGAGTGGTTCTTTCTCTTACAAACTAAATACAGAAACGTTTCTTTAAAGATCCTCCAAACCAAACACTAGAAATGAAAAGTATCAAAATTATTTTTGCTCAAGAGATCAGTTTTAGTGGAAAACTGAATATATCATGGTCTTAAAAAGGGATTGCCACCCAAATCTCTAGTAATGTTTGTGCATAAGTCAACTCTGTCAGCTTCTGCGGAGCGTATAGATTCTATTACATGAAGACAGGAGACTTTTTCCCAAACATGAAAAGAGAAGGATTCTTTATGTTTTCTTTTCTCTGCTTTAATATACCATGGTGTTTTGAGTTTTAAACTATATACACGGGCAATCATATATATATATTTCAATCAGCAACGCATGCTTCCTTTAGAATCTCACTAAGCTGCACCATTGCCAAAGACTAGATATATCAATACTCATGCATGAATCTACTGAAATATCTGTATTAGAGCTTTTACTCTTCAATACTTTTGAGATTGCACAGAACTCAAACGCCTCGATCACTGATATTGAATTGTTTTTACGATACATCACGTGCTGATAATCTGATTACAATTTTCACTTTCAGCTGGCGAAAGAGGCTCTTGAAAAGGGTGTTCCGATAGGACAAGCTCTTGACATAGACATCCCTCCTCCACGGCCCAAAAGAAAACCAACTAATCCTTATCCTCGGAAGACCAGTACTGGTTCTCCAGCATCACGTAATGGAGCAAAAGATGGAAAACTAACTTCTGTTTCACCTTCTCAGGGTAAACAAGCACTGGACTTAGAGAAAGAACCGCCTCCCGAGGTTATTAATTCACTCTTGTTTTCTATGTTTCACTTATCAAGCAAATTTCTGGAATTTTACTTTCAGTTCAATTATCCATTCTTTTTCCTTCTTTCAGAAACCTGATGGAGATGAAAGACCAATAAATTTTACTGAAAATAAGGATGAGAACTGCTCAAGAGTATTTGCTATTCCACAGGAGGCACCCTGTTCCTCTATATCTTCAGCAAAGAACAGATCAATTTCATTGTCAGTGCCACGGAGAAACTCATGCATTCTAAGGGAGTTCATACCTTCGGTAAGAGTGGGAATTACTCGAGATGAAACAAATGAATCTTCTGTTACTATTGAACTTGAAAATCAGAAGTGCAGGATAGATGAAGGAAAACTAGAACAGACAAAAGCCTCTAAATTGGAGGGTTCTGATGCTTCAGGTGTAAAATTTATTTTGGAGGGTTCTGATGCTTCAGGTGTAAAATTGGTTCAAAGTCAGAAAACAGATGATCTCAATAGTGCATTAACAACAACAGAAGGGATACAAGACAATCAGAATTACCCAAGGCATGGGCACGATCATGACGGGAACCTGGGAACAAATACACAAAACCCTCCCCAAGATATGCTATTACGAGACTCTGTGTTTCAGCCTGTGGGAGAGGTTAGTGGGCAACCTAATATTTTCTCAGATTCAGCTGCATCAAACACGAGCGAAAGTAAGAATAACACGCCTCGATCTTCGATTCATCAATTATTTCCTGCTTATCCTCCCATTCCTCAAGTTCTCTGTAGTCAAGATCATTGCCATTCATTTTTTCAAATGTCCTCCCCATTTTCAAGTCTCATTGTCTCCACCCTAATGCAAAATCCTGCAGCCCATGCTGCAGCTAGTTTTGCTGCTACATTTTGGCCCTATGCAAATGCAGAAGCTTCAGCCGATTCTCCCGCTTCCTCTCAAGGAGGTCTCACATCAAGACAAATTGGCTCCCCTCCGAGTATGGCAGCTATTGCAGCTGCTACGGTGGCTGCTGCAACCGCATGGTGGACCGCCCATGGACTTCTTCCTTTGTGTGCTCCACTCCATTCTGCTTTCTCCTTTCCTCCCGCATCCGCGTTGGTAGTTCCTTCCATGAATACCGGCGAAGCACAAGCAGATAAGAAAGATCAGAAAGAGACTGTGGTTGAGAATCCTCCTCTGCAAGATCAGATACCAAATGGAGAATATTCAGAAGCTCTGCAAGCTCAACATTCAGACTCCAAGTCGCAAGCCGTTTCTTCATCAGATTCCAAGAGGAGAGATGCCAAGTTAACCGCGTCACCTAAGGCTGCTGAACATGACAAGAACGAAGCAATCTCTGAGCACCTTGATTCCAACAAGACCAACGGAAGAAAACCGGTTGACCGTTCTTCATGTGGCTCCAATACAACCTCTAGTAGTGATATAGAGACAGATGCATTAGAGAAGAATGAGAAAGGGAAGGAAGAGTCCTTAACACCAGATGCAAACCAATTAACAACTGAGCCTAGTAATCGCCGTAGTAGGAGTGCTGGCAACCTTCCTGATTCTTGGAAAGAAGTCTCTGAAGAGGTATCTATATCTTACTATTAGATTTTACTGTAATCCATGCATTTAGTTGCTTTGCTTCTCATGTCACTTGTATCATCAGGGGCGACAGGCCTTTCGGGCTCTCTTCTCCAGAGAGGTTTTGCCGCAAAGCTTTTCACCGCCATACTTGGAACAGGACATTCAGAAAGGCCAAAAAAATGAGGATCACAAGCAGAACATGGTTGAAAAAGACGAAGACCTTGACAGCAACAAATACAGCTCTGATCAGGTAGGGGTAGAGAAGAACATGCCATTTGTAGAAAACACACAGGAAGAGGAGGGACTCCTAACCATAGGGCTGGGACGAGGAAAGCTTAAGGCATGTCGAACCGGGTTTAAACCTTACAAAAGATGTTCAGTGGAGGCAAAGGAAAATAGGGTTGGAACTACCAGTAACCACCAGGGTGAAGAGAAAGGTCCGAAGAGAATACGCTTGGAGGGGGAGGCTTCGACTTGATCGCATTTGATACTTGCATGCAATCACACAAAAGAAAACTTTTGGTTTTGCATATCGGTTCTAACTCCCCTTGTCACCTATTGTTTATTATCTAATTCTGCAGCTTCACGAAACTTGTCGTGTAGGTGTGTGTACTCTATTAATTTTCTACATGCTCATATTTACCATCTCGGGGACTGATGTTATTACTGCAATTAAAAACTCTGCTAAAGACTTCTTAAAAGAAACATAAAGTACTGTTTATGCCTTGAATATAAAGTAATCTGAGTCTTCATTCCGTGATTTCCCTCATTCTATAGATTATGACATCCAAGAACAATTTCCTTCCTTTTTTGCCTTTTTCTTTTTATTTGTCAGCATCTTCCTCGTAATATATATAACTTAATTCTTGGTTTTCAATTTTCATTGTCAAATTGCTAAATTTGAAAAGATGTTCAACCACAGCTACTTGTGAACTATGTTTGCTAGAATAAAGGTAAAAGAGATCTGAATCTAATTCCATGCAAAAGTATTCACAAACACATCTTTACTTTGTGTCAATCTCAACAAAATGTTGCATTATTGTGAAAAATCTAAACTCCAGACCAAAGCCTTGAAGGACAGCGTAATGGGCCCAAAATAAAAACATTATCGATCATAAACTTGACTAGAACTGTACAACATACAAAACTATGAAAATTTAATGTGGAACAATTTATAATACTATCTACAAAATAATCCTATAAAGGGAAAGTCCCTCTACAGTACCGTGCTAAGTCATAAAATTCTCTGTACATCATATCTATCAAATCAAAGCTTTTCTTTTTCTCTCATCTATGCATAGAAAAAGTCAATAGTCAAGTCACCAAAAAAATGCTTCGGTTTATCAGCATTCCCACATATAACTGTACAAGGACAACTATACAAATGGTTATTTACTTCATGAAAGAATGTCAGATGCCTTGGAAGGCTCTGATGAAGAAGACTGAAGTTGATGCGACTGCAGGTTGAAAATATACTCTAAAATTCTCTTCTCATTAGCAGGAGTTAATGAGAATGGTGGGTTCAGGGGAAGTTGAACTGCTTCGTTCACAAGGAATGAAAGTAGAAGCATCGCTTTTGAGTATGATACAGCTGCCTTACCTCTATCTTCCATATACTCATCTACCTAGAAAAAAGGCAATGACTACTTAGTCAATTAACAATTAACAAAAGGGTCAGTTATACCTTACAGCTTGTACTTTACCTAAAATCAATTTGTCTTTGCATGTTTAAAAGTGCGTCGTTCAACTCCTTTGTCATCTATTCTATTATCACTTACCCACCTAATACTATTTTCAGTAGATTAATGTTAAAAAGATGAACAAGTCTCGTTGTTAAACATGAATTTTTGACAGCTATCAATAGAATTTGTTGGGCACCCAACTAGAGTGGGAAACTCTCCCAAAACTAGCTTTTGAGGTAAGAGAAAACCAATCCACCTAAATACTCTAAACAACCCATACTATTTAATAGCATAAGACTAGGCATTTCAGCATCTGGCATCTCAGCTGCAATAGAGGAGATAAGAAAGTTAAGAAAAAAATTGACCAATGGAAGACCATGTCTACTTACAGCACCACTTGTGCCGATTGATAGCGCTTTTTGAAATATGATTTCCATTGCATCTGGCATCTCAGCTGCACCTGCAATATGTTTTATATTCTTAGTACATAGTGCAGAAAAATGTTTCCTCCGAAAGAAGTAAAGTCGGAACAAGAAGGGCAGTCTTACCATCCATATTTTGAATAAGGCATGAAAGTTTCTCAGCATGATCAACTGCAAAAATAAATCCTTTCTTGGTCCACAAGGACACAGCAGAAGGATCACTAAAATCTATTTTCTCTAGCGTGGGTTGTGATATGCTTTCATCTCCGCATGAGATTGTGGATTCCTTCCCTGAAGTGCTTCCAGGCAACTTGCCCTCAGTGATGGAGGACAGCCAAGAGTCACAAATTTCAATAGCTTTTTTCCATATAGCCAAAACCACCAGTTCGACCGCAAATGATTCTAAATGCAGTCCTGCATTATACTGCAAGAATAACCATTTAAACTAAAATCAAGAGAGGTAGGGACGGAGGGAGATGCCAATAGACGGTTGGACCCATAACTAATGGGCTGACGTGTAACTAACACATGGGATGTGTGAGGTGCGCTAGTGTGTGAGAGAGAAGGTTTGTTGGTTGAGTATATTGGGGAGCAAAATTATCAGTCATTTAACATCATTTTGAGCTTGGGTTCCATCATAGACACATTGGAGAAAGATGCATCAAGAGAGATCCACAAATTTTAACAACGAGTGTTGAGTTTTGTTACAGCATTGAAATAAGTAACACTGTGAAATTATTAATTAGAGAGACAGATTACACATTCAGTCAGTACTGGACAGCGTTATATTTGCAAGTAAATGTCATACGAACTTCTTGCACGAAATTCTACTTATTGAATTGTAAACGTTATATTTGCATATGTTTACTGAATTCATAGACCCACTCTTGAGTGTAAGTACAACAAAGAGGAAGAGGGAACACAGCATAAAATGGAGAGGAATGAGTGGAAGAAGAATTTAGCTGTGATAATAATTCAAGCAGAGTTTTAAAGTCAACAAGTATAATATATTAACACAATGATGTAATTAAAAGAACTAGACTAGCTTACTTTTTCTTGCGAAAGCTCTGAGAGAATCCGCACATATTGATCCAACAAATCTAACCTACTCGAAGGCTGCTTTGAGGATGCCCCCTGCTCTTTCCTCAGGACAGCAAATACAGAGGATGCCTCAAGTTTATCACCTTTTGTCCTTTCTTCTCCACCAACATAGCAAGAGGCTAAATCCTTTGTTTGCTTTGCAACTCCAGCTTCAACGTCAACCCTCTTTGAAGGACAGATTGAAACCCTGCTTGTGATATTATCTTGCACAGATGCCTCAAAGTAATCGGAGAAAGCCTCCAATGATGAAAAGTGAGGATTGACTAGGACATAGTCTTTCTCAATGGATTCCATCAAATGAGAAGCTAAATAAGATCAAAATAAAAAGGATCAAGAACAACAAGTGGAAAGCCATGAAACTACGATATCATAATAATAGAAAGTATTGGACCATGAGGTTGGTCTGACAATTGAGCAACATTACCAAGTCCCTGCTTGTCACAAGTAGTTGTTGAAATGATGCCTTTAACACTCTTGGTGTCAGCAGCATTCCCACTATGCTTTCTTTGTAACAGCACGGTCTCATTGATGCCAGAACTGATTACCACTGGGTCATCTACTGATGTCTCAAGATGATGACCAGAATGCAAATGAGGCCCTTTGTCTGATGTTGAGATACTAGCATATTGCTGGACCATTGATCTTTCCGGTGGTTGTATAGAAGACCGTTCAACATTCACAATTGACCTATATGAATTATGAGATGTTACTATGACATAGAAGGAAAAGAGACAGGTATACAAGTGATGAAAGGTTTTTAATTAAAAGTAAATTATGACCTGGGCTCCTTTAGGAAATTGTGATCGAAGAATTCTTTGAATGTCAATCGCTCAACTGCACATCACAGTTCTACTTCAGAGAAGTTGTCTATATGCATTCTAAATGACATTTAAAGTGAGATAAACTGACTGGATATATTCAACCTCAGATCCAGCACCTTCACACAAACACACAGCCATAAGCATAACAGACATTGCACATATGTGCATGCCATGCAGCTGCAATCAATACCTGGGTTTAGACGTAAGAGGCTTCTGCAAAGATCCAAACAGTCTGGATGTAGCTCATTGAAAGCCTCTTGTGGGAACCGCAGTTCAGTGGATGTTAAAATGTTCTGAAAAAGCTGCAATACAAAAAGTGATCAGGGGAAAAAGGTACTTCCAATAACAAAGAAATACCAACTTGATTATTCTTGAAGGAAAAAAAAAAAAATTTGATCCTTCTACAAAACCTGCAATTGACTATTTCCATCAAATGGTGGCCTCCCAGTCACTAGCTGGAACAATATGGCTCCAACGCTCCATAAATCAGCCTGTAAAAACAAAATAAAAAAATTAAGGAGGGGTGGGCATCTGCAATTACAGGTAATGTCATTCTATCTTTCATCACCTTGGCATCATACTTCTGATTTTGAATTATCTCTGGAGCCATGTACAATGGTGAACCACATAGCGTGTCTGCCAACCCTTGGGGTGTGAGAGACCTAGGACGTTCATATATCAGGAATCACAAAAAGTGAAGGGGGGAAATCTCCAATATCTTTGCATTCTTTTTTTTTTTTGGAACAAACCATTCAATATCCGATGCTACCAACTAATCCAAATTCAAGACGTGTTTAGCCCCAAATGGAAGGGATCTTTCCCAACATGGATTTTTCCATCTAGGCAAAAATTCAAAACCTTGCTTAAAAGGTGTTGAGTCCCTTATTACTCAACCAAGAAACCATTGGCATCATATTGAAGTGAAAAATATTCAAAACCAATAAAAACAAAATTTTCATTTGACTGCTTGCCATATAAAACTATGAGGGAGATCATATAAAGAAATATTCATTAAAAAGGAGAATCTTCACTAAAAAAACGCGTATGTGTAATTCCATTTAGTATGCGTTACCCACAAAATGTGCTTAACTCAATCATCAACAGCATAATAAACATATTCGCATAGTTAAACCACTTACTGAGCTATCCTACCTTGCAAAACCAAAATCGCCTATTTTTAGAAGTGGTCTACCTCCAGTACTAGACAATAGTAAGTTCTGCAAATTCCAAAAATATAGAATCAAGACATCAACAGATTAAAATATGAGCAATAGTAACTATGAAACAACTACATCAAGTTAACAAACAGTTCAAAATCAGAATAAACTGCTCCTCCAACAAATAACTCTAAAATATGAGATAGTTTTATGCAAATGAAAATAAGATAACTCTCTCTTTGCTAAAATAAAACAATCATAAATGCATAGAAAAATTATCCAAAAATAACTAGCAAATAAATAAACCTTAATTAAAATAAAAAATAAAATAGCTTAATCAAAATCAACGTATCTTTCCACAACTTGCATCTAGTCTTCTGTGTACAAAGATTGGACCTCATAAATGAGAAAAAGGTGGGGACTTGAACATAAACTAAATAAGCAGCTGACAGTTATTAAAGATATGCCCGCACAGATTATGAGAAGAACTCAAAAGGTTTACAATTTCACAAGATTCACTCCGGTACCTGTGGTTTTAGATCTCTATGAATGAGGTGCTTTTCTTGGAGTACCATCAACCCCGCAGCTACAAGTAAGTCCAGGGAGAAATTAGAAATTCATAAAATAATTTTATATACTGCAGAGGAGGGTAAATTAGAGGATCAAGTTAGCATAAGCAGAATCGTCAAACCATTTGCTAAGTTCAAATAAGTTGATAAATGAACCTTATCGTTAAGGCATATGCTAAAGAAAAATCACTGAAAGGACCAGCTTTTAATTGCCAGGTCAAATAAAGATGATCGTATTCGTATGTGCTAGAAAAGGCTAAAAAGTAAAACAACCGCAGAAATCTACTCACCTAAGTGTCTCATAAAATGTCGTGCAATGGATTCTGAAACTTTTCCGCGTCGATGAATGTAAGTAGCGAGGTCACCACCATTACAATACTCCAAAATAAGGTAAATCCTATCATTGGTCTTAAACCCCAAAAATTCAACATTATAGTCAGAATCTAAACAAAACAGCTCAAATAACAATTAGATTAAAGAAGTTTTCAAAAAAGGAAAAAAGAAAAGAAAACGGATAATTGTAACGACTTTACCTGGATTGCTTCGAACAGTCGTATAATGTTTGGGTGATTGATGGTGCTAAGAATAGAAATCTCTTTAAGCAGATTCTCACTGACTTTTGGGCTGAGCTGTTTCTTGTCAATCTCCTTAACTGCAACCTCCAAACCGGAGTGACGATGCCTTGAGTGCCACACCACCGCAAAAGAACCCGACCCGATTTGCGGTCCCAGTATGTAATCTCCGATCAGGCGCGGCTGGTTGGCCCCCCCGAAATCCATGAAGAATCCGAACCGGTTGACCGGAGGCACAAACTGGGTCTATGACTGTCTTCGTTATGATCCCGGAGGTATTGTCTGACTAAAAATGACTAAAATTTATGGCTTGGATGGTGATGATGCTGGTGAATTTGTAGATTCTTGCTGAATTTGAAACTATAGAGGATGATGAAGCTGATAAAGGAATCAATGAATGCAGAAGGCTTTTCATTGTTGTTTGGATATGTATTTGTGCAGAAACGCGGCGAAATTAAGAAGCAGAGACGCACTTTTGGCAGTTTTGAATGGGAAATTGCTGAGTGGACGAAGAAGTGATATATCTGCGATATACACACCCGCGATCACCGATGAGTTCTAAACAGAACAGAGGCCTTTTTTTTCTTTTTAATAAAGGCTAAAATAATTATTATCCGTCCAAGAGAGAGAGAAGATTAATCATTAAATTAATCTTATTCGCCCTATCAACTTATTTATTAATTAAACAATCATTTAATAGTACTCGTATGTAGTATAATACGATAACTGTTAATTTACTCGGTTAAATTAAATGTTAATGCATTCTAAAAACTCAGAATTAATCATTTATAATAAATATCTCATTTGAATTTCAAATTTTACGTTGTATGTTTTTAAACAAAAGAACAACTAAAATATCAAAGATCCTTCTAAACTTTATAAATGATAGAAATGAATTATAAAATTTAAAAATTATAAATTATAGATTTTTAATTTGTAAAAATAAATCTCACTTTAAATTAATTTATCAATAAAAAATTTGGTATCAAATTAAGTGGATGTCAAGTTGTACTTTTTTTTAGAGATATAACAATTTCATTTCAGTAGATGACTAACTTATTAATGGTGGATGGTATCCTCAATCAAAAAAAGAATGATGGATATTATACGCATAATTTGACATTTAGAAATTTTATTATAAAATTTTAAATTTATTTCACTGGCTTTGGTTTAAAGTGAAAATAAAAAATTAAAAATTAAGCAATTATATGTAACTTTTTCATTTTTGTTTTCGGATTTTTTTAATTAGACTATTACAAATGTGTATTGATTTAATAATTATTTGTTTAAATTATCTAGTATCATTCCTTCATTCCACGTCCGCACAAAATATCTTGGCGTGTGGAATTAAATGAATCACCAAGCCCGTTCCATTTTTGCATTTGAACTGCTATGAAAAAATATAGGCCCAGTATTGTAGGCCCAATGGGCCACTACAACGAAAACATTGGAATAATCAAATTCAGGTCCGTAAACTTATTTGTACAAGAAACAATTCAGATCCACAATAGTTTGCCAAAAAATCAAATTCAGGGGGATAATAAGCTGAAATGTCCCAGACAAGTCTTTTTCCAGAGATGCAAATGCAAGTCCAAATCATTTATTTTATATAGTTAGATTTATCAAATAGTATTTCTTCTTATATGCCTTTATTTTTTTAAAAAAAAAAGTTGGAGTAACAAGCTCTCATATATCAAATCTTGTTGATTATAGTATCAAAAAAAATATTGTTGATTAATCTTGGAGTAATTAAATTAGTGATAATTTGAAAAGTTTGTAATTGTGAGTTTAACCTTCAAAAGCTGAGATATTATGAGAAGAAACTCAAAAGTGGACACTGGTTGGAATGAAAGTAAAGTAATATATTCCTTCCAATGTTTTATGTTTTTCAGATACCATTTTTGTGTTTTTACGTACGTGTCCACTAGAATCAAACATTCAAAGTCTAATTTTTTTATTGATTTATGTGTAATATTTAATTTCATTGCGTGTGCATTGGTGTTCTACGCGTGAGGAATGGACAAGAAAAGTTGGCAAATATCTAAAGCAACAAAAAGGATGGCTCATTCGGCAAAATGTGCGAACAACCTTTAAATAAATGTATTGTTGCCTGTTTGTTTAAATGTTTCGTGACACTCCACAACTTAACCTGTAACGTTTTTATGGCCATTTGCTTTAGTTTATAGATAATAGCTTATATTAAAAAAATTATTTAAAAGTAATTCTACATAAGAATTTTTAGAAAAAAAAATTTGGAAGTAAAATAATTTTGTAGAAATAAGTACCTAGATAATTATTACCAAAATATTTTTTTTATAAATAAATTATTAAAAATAGTATGTGATAAAATGATAAAAAAAAATACAAGACTGAAGTGATTATTACATAGCTTAAAGTATTTTTGTCATCTAGAAACTATTTTCATAAATTTATCTAACATCATATTTTACTCTAAAGCTCTTTTAGAGATGTGATAGATATGTATTTAATTTTTATAATTTGAGATAAAAATACTTTTAAAAGAAACCAAATAGGTACATAGCGATCAGGGGAATAACTTTTTAATAATTTTTTATGTTAATGCAAACTATAAATTAATATCAAACATAAAATTTATATATCTTTATTTACCAATAGAAAAATTTGCACATCTGAACAATATAATTTAATTTTGAAAGAATCACTATAAAATTATAAAATAATTGTAATCACTAAAAAATTATAAAAATAAGCGTTATAAACTTGTTATTATTTTATACATTAGCAATTGTCATAGTATAATTGATTTTTTAGTAATTATATTCTTACAGAAAAATCCTATACTCCATTCAGTCTAATTATAAAAACCAGTTAATTTTTTAAATAGATATAAAAAATTAAATAAATTAATTAATTATAATCATATCTAATATCTCAAGATGAATTTATATTATATACTATTTAATCAATATAAATTAGTTAATTAACTATTATATTAGTTAAAATTAACTAATTTATTTTATTTTATAGATCTATCTAAAATAATCAATTAGCTCTTATAATTAGGATAATAATAATAATTTTTCTTTATTATGTGTAATCGACGCATGCGGCTATAATCAACCTTAAATTTCATGCAATATGCCAAAAAGCAAAATCCCCTTTGCCGCAAATAACCTCACTGCCTGTGGATTGTTGAATGAAGTATTAGCCATAGCCTAAAGATTAGCCTTTGATGCAAACGAAAGGAATTTCTTTTTTAAATTATATCAAATAATAATTAGTCGAATAGTGACATTTTGAACTCTACGAGTTAGATTACGCACCGAATAAAACGAATCTCCGAATCTTCACAAAACGAAGGTGAGTGAGCAGCCTCTCACCCTTTCTTCCTCCCTCCTCGTCAGTTGGTGTGACCTAACGTTTACTTACATATATAAATAGCATCGACCTCGCCTCCTTTCCCTATTCACCCTTTGACCATTTGTTCAGGCTACTCTGAGTCTTCTTGTGAAGGTGCGTTTTTACTTTGGTTCTGAACTTGTAATCTTGTTAAGAGCCTCTTTGTTTATTTGAGTCATAAGGTATTTGTTCGATGCATCTATTAGTTAGCCATCTTTTATATAAATTATTTTTTCTGGGTTTTCTTCTTCCATTGCTGCAAATGATCTTACACTCATTTTGAGCTAAGCGCTATTGCTCTGCATATAAGATTGCGAAGCTTTAAAGAACATCCCACTCTGTATTTTTCATTTGGCTCCGGTAAGTGATGATTTAGCTTTGCCTGGAGTTTTTCAGTGATATAGGTGTCAGATTTGGCGATTTACCTCTAGTGGAAAAACATTTGGAAGAATCAAATTCATGTCGATGAGAAGATAAATTATCGTCTCTTGCCAACCTCCTACCATTTTTACTCTTCTTGATTCATTATAAAGAGTATTTTGTGCTCTTTCTGTTGTAAGATGAGCCACTCAGATGAGAACAAAGAAGCATCAGTTCCAGAAAACCGACCAGAAAATCAACCAGTTCCTCGTTTAAATGAAAGGATTCTTTCATCTTTGTCAAGGAGATCAGTTGCTGCTCACCCCTGGCACGATCTTGAAATTGGTACTGTCATTGATCATATTGCTCATTTGTATTCATTGATATAGAAGACTTGATCTTGTTGCAAATTATCTCAAATTCTTAATTACTGTATGGTATGCAGGACCTGGAGCTCCCAATATTTTCAATTGTGTAAGTTCTCATTTTCCGCTTCCGAAGATAGTTAGCACTGACAAGTTGTGATGGATTTATACACACTGAATCCTTGGAATTTCTGTCTTGATGATGTTTTCCCATTCATTTGGGCAAATTACAAATTACTTATAAAAGAAGAAATCAAGCGAGTTGCTAAAACAAAGCAGAAAATCACAGTCCTCTTGCCTGATTTAGAAGAATGTGGATCGGAGTTTTCATATGGCAAGATTGTTCTTTGCTGAATTCATTCCTATGCATTCAAATACTCAACAGATTCTCAAAATTTGAAGTACTTTGATTCATAAAATCCTGTTTTACCTCATTAAACCAATCTCAGAGCTCTCTCTGCCTCCATAAATTAAATTCTATATTTCTCCTAACTTTTCATTTTTTCTTAATGATCATTTTGAATCTCAAATATCCATTATTCTCCTATTAAAGGTATTTGTTTATCACATTAATCCCATCTCTGACCATTATTCTCCTAGTGACATAGCAAATGTGAGGCATGCATTTACTTTTGAAAATGTGGGCGATTCAGATTGGAAACATAGTGTTTCTGCTTCTCTTTTTTTTTAATGATTAGTTGCGAGTTGCAGGTTGTGGAGATTACAAAGGGAAGCAAGGTGAAATATGAACTTGACAAGAAGACTGGATTGATTAAGGTAAGAGCAAATACCCCGTTATTCAATGATACTTTTGTTTTCCAGTCTTGCAGACTGGTGATTCTTGTCAATTCCATTTTCATCGTCTGCTTTTTCTCATATTAGATTCTTCATATCATCTGAATAATGCTCAGGTTGACCGTGTCTTGTACTCATCTGTTGTTTATCCTCATAACTATGGCTTTATCCCTCGTACACTGTGTGAAGACAATGATCCACTCGATGTCCTGATTATAATGCAGGTAATTTCTTATTATTTCAGGCTATGTTTAGAAGCATTGGATCCTGTTTATTAGATTCTATTGATTAGCTATAAAGCATATCACGCCAGTCAATTCAATTTAATTATATCGTGGTGCTCATTTTCTGGATCCTGTTAATTACCCATATAATTCTCATAGTCTGATTTGTCTTTACCTGTTTTCAAAAGATGAAAGTTCCAAATCACTTTAATGCTTCATTAGCTATATCTATGATATGTTATGTTGCAAAATTCACAATTAATTCTATGATTCATTGCCTGAAAACATAATGCACAGGTCATTCTAATATGAGTATAATCACGCAAGATTCCAGATCATTATTCTATTCACACAATTCTTTCTTCACTATCAGTAGTTAATAGATGCTACGGAAGTTTATACATTTCAATTTTTTGATACCATGGATTCATCAATTTTGACTTTGATCGTCATTAATCACTCAGACAAATCTCTTAGTCTAGAGTTATCCTTACCTGTGTTCCAAATGCGAACCGAAATCAACTCAAATTCTGCATTGGCCATATTTTTTATGTTTGATTCTACTAATGACCTTGTAGCCTAGTGGCATGAAAGCTCGCCTGTAAGTGGAAAGTTGCAGGTTGATCCTGCTTATAAGCTCAGGCCGTTAGTGTTTGTCCCACTAATTCAAAAAAAAAATTATGTTTGATTCTTTGTGGGGCACTATTCTTTGTGGTCAGGAGCCAGTTCTTCCTGGTTGTTTCCTACGAGCCAAGGCCATTGGGTTGATGCCCATGATTGACCAGGTACCCTTTTGCCTATTATTTTGTTATCCTTCTCTATTTGAATTTTCCACCTAAAATTTTGTTCAAATCAATATATCTCAGTCAAAACGTCTCTGTCATGTTATTATTTATCCCGTGTATTGCACAGGGTAAAAAAAAAATCTACTACTTTCCAAGCAATTATATGCTAACAAAATAGTCACATCCCTATTGATACAGGGAGAGAAGGATGATAAGATTATTGCAGTATGTGCCGATGATCCAGAGTACAAGCACTATAATGACATCAAAGATCTTCCACCTCATCGTCTCTCTGAGATTCGACGCTTCTTTGAAGACTGTATCCTTCATAATATTAATATAAAAAATTAACATTAACGTCTCTTTACAAATTGTGTCTTGTTTCTTTAACATATTTCTCAGACAAGAAGAATGAGAACAAGGAGGTGGCTGTTAATGACTTCTTGCCTTCAACCGCTGCTGTTGAAGCCATCCAATATTCGATGTCAGTATATTTTGAACAACTATTAAGTTTCCTCTTCTTTCTCTATTTTTAATTATATCTAACTAATCTTTGTTAGAAATTGTTAGAGATTATAACCAGTCAAGAGTCAGTTACATATGTTTTCCCTGATATAATTATCTTAATACTTTGAGCATAACAACAAAAGTGGTTTTAGATGAAATGGGCTTTGCTGGAAATAATGAGCTTTATGTGACATGGCGCAGGGATCTTTACGCGGAGTATATTCTGCACACCTTGAGGAGATAGACAAGAATGCTACCTGTCATAAATCAGAACATGTTGCACTTTAATAAATGTTGTTTTTGAATGTTCTGAGGAAAGTCTATTATTCTGTATTGGATGATACAAAGTTGTCTAATTAATTCTAAGAATACCGTGAACTTTTCTTCATATGAGATGCTTCATCTAGAATCCAGTTTTGTGCAATGTTCTCCTTTATTCTTTTGCTCCAGCGACTTAATTTGGTTAAGCACTTGGAAACTTGATATCTGCACTTCAGACTCTTCACATCTTAGTTGTGGAACTGCTAGGTTCATTTGTTTAACTTTTTTAAAAATTGGTGAAAAGTACTTGATTGAAACAATTATTTGATTAGAAAGACCTAGATTTGAGTATGATACTTTTTATGTATAATTTTTTAGAATATTAATACTTTCTAAGTATGAAAATATTCAATGTCCTTCGGAGTAATAAAATTTCTTTTCAATTATATTTTACCTTTGCTCGTGCGAGTGATTTGGTTTATCTGATGCTATCATTTTATGATATTCTTTTTCCTGTATTAATGTGATGCTAATCAGATGACTCACAGGTTGGGAATCCAACGTCTTAATTTCCTCTCAACTTCTTTTTCGCTATAGTTCTGAGGGTTTCATATCAAGTTTGAGCAGGTTTAAAATTTACATTTTTTTTCAATATATTTTAATAGTATTGTCTAAGATATTTAATTTAATTTGGAACGGCCATATTTAATCGATCTTGTAGTGGGAAGTTTATTTTAAATTCTTGCTTTGTCATGTATATTTTCTTATAAATATTACATTGTACATATGCATATGATGTTTTGCAGGCCTTTTGGCATATCCGTTTAATTCCTCGTTAATTATTTTTTGTAATCAAAATAATGCTAATATAACTTTTTAAAAATGTTAATTGCATTTAACAGAAATAGATGAGTTGCCATTCATGTGGTCTTGTACGGTACCCTGTAATATGTATTCAGTCCCTGTAATGTACTAATATTTTAAATTGAGTAATCTACGTTCATATATTCATATCATGTAAGGTCTACATCTCTCTCTCTCTCTCTCTATATATATATTAAATTTTGTGAAAGAGTTTTTTTTGTCTACAAAGAGATGGATTATTGAAATTTATGTACCTATCGTCCATGATTTTAGCTGATAAAAAGGTGAGACATGCGACTATTTAGAGCTTATTCAATCTCTAGGGAGTACCACTTTATCGTGATTTTAGTTACGGAGCATGGGAAGATATTTTAGCTCTCAAGTACTTAGAGTTACGCCTGAGGTAATTGTTAGCTCATGACATTGGTATCGCCTAGGAAGAAGAGATATTTCACTCTGCCTTTAGATCATAAGTGAGCCGAATTTTTTTCTAATTTTTTTTGAAACAAACAAATTCACGTTTCTGTTTCTAACAATCAATTTGGTGAGGCGTGGCACCGGGTCATTTAATTTAATTGAATGTCATTAGTATTTAAGAAAGCATTGACTTTGAGAATATTCACCAACATGATGACATAAGATCGATTTGAAAATTTTGAAACATAATTTTTCCGTTTTAAAGTGTTTGCAACTTTGTAATTAGTATATATTTTTTTCAAAGCTCAAATATCCTACTTTTGGAAATAATCTTGTTTGTACATCTTCTAATGTAGTTTTGAATATTGATTCACTATGTTATTAGTGATTAGTCATTTCTACTATATCTCACCTCATTAATAAATAATATTTCTCCGATTATTAATATAAAATCTAATTGATCAATTTGGGTATATTAAAGAAGTCAAATAAAATAATTAATCATGATCAAATCTAAACCGTCAAAATAAATTGATATTATATACTAATATAATATTCTTAATCTATCTAAATTAGTCAATTATTTCTTATATTAAGGATAACATGTAGTAAAATTTAGTTATTTTGATATTATTATCGGATCCTATTAATAGATATTTAATTTTGAGATTCGCAGCTGCCTTTTCTTAACGGAAGTGTTTCTTTTATGAATTGTTGATTTATCAACCAGGTGAATAGAGAACCAAACCTTGGCCCACAATTATGGGCCTAGTCAATTTGGATTGATGAAGGAAAAAGACGATCTGGACCAAAAAGTGGGCCACTAATAATGGTTCTTACTTCTCAGTCTTTTTAATAATGGGCCCTACCTGAGGAGCAACCGTTATGGACCATAAATTATGTACTGTATTTATTTTTCTTTTCACATAATGGTAGGATGTTAAATAATGAGAATATTTATTTTCCTTTTCACATAATCTTTTTATATCCACAAAATAAAAACATCATTAAAGGATGTTAAATAGCTCACTTTTAAAAATCTTAAACTCTGTGGGTGTGTTTTTTGGATGTTGGGGAAAGAGACGAGGTGGTGAAAGCAACTGATGAAGTGACACGTGGAATTCGAGATATGGTTCGTAGGCAAAAGAGAAGCAAAGTTCAAGTCAGCGTCTATCTCCCAGCATCTGAGCATTATGTGATTCATGTGTATGTATATGGGAAATATGTCATATCGATCGGCATTCAAATGTTGAAAGAAAGGCCACGTGTCGTCTGTGTGTGTGGGTGTGAGAGAGAGAGAGAGAGAGAATCTTATATGTGTGCGCGCGAGCGATTGAATGCGAGATGATATGAATCAGGTGGTCGGCAATCCATATACATCCACTTCACTTTCACTCACCCAACTTCCCTATTCCCCCATCGCCAAAATACTACAACCAAACAAATTTCTATTCCAATCTCTCCCTCCAATCACAACTCGCCACCTATGCACTCCCCCATTTATTTCTTATCATCTCACTCACTCCCTTCCTTTTTCTTTTTCTTTTTCTTTTTTCAATTTCATTTCCCTGTGTTTCTCATTCAATTGAAATTAAACCAGTCATTTCGTGAAAAAAAAAAGTAGTTGGGAGTGGTTTCGGAAAGTCACTTTCCTCCCTCAATTCTCATCAGCAGAATATTGATTTACCCAATTAAACTATAATGAAAACGTGCAATGATTTGATATTATCTGTATATTACTCATTCGGTTTTTAGTGTACGAGTTACATAATTAATTAATAAATATTAAAAAAATAATTAAGTTAGTTATTTATAAAAAATAATATATTTTAATTTTTTTAAAACATTCTATTTAATTATTTATATTGAAACTATTTTGACAAAAAAAAATTTGATATGTACAATTTATAGAGATGGTTTGGAGAAGAAATTAGAAATTTAAGAAATAAAAAGTATATATATTGAAGTTTTTAGGTTTAAGATAATAGTAAATATTTTATCCAATTATTATATTTAAGACTAGAGGAATATAATGTTGATTCCATTCTAAAAAAATATATCTTAAAAAGTTTTTTTTTTTAATTATCAAGCATCAACTTGCTTCTGACCTAGCAATCTTATCCTTCAAAATTTAAACGGGATTGAGAAACATTTTTTTACTACCTAATATAGCTTAGGTTTTAATCCCTATGGCCCCGGTAAATAGATGGATAGATGTGTGTGTGTTGGGAGTCATGTCATGCTAATTATTAATTAGTAAAATAGAGTAATGAAATGACAGATTTGTAGGTTAATTAATTAGTTTTTAATCCTTTGAGAATAGGTTTTAACGTTAAATGATGTTCCACGAGCCTACATTCACGGATAAAACCTTGGGCTAACAAAGTAGTTCATTAAAAAAAAAAAAAGGAATTTGAATATCTATATTCAAATATTCCATCTACTTTGACATGTATAGGCGCATGTTTTCAAAATATAATTTCTTTACATATTCTTTATATCTTTTCCCCTTAAAATTGATATATTAGGCCGCGAGTAATCATGGATTATATATATATATAGCTTTTGAGTACTTGCAATGTTCATAATTCAAACATTTGAGTCGAACCCTATAGTTTTTAAATATTTAAAATATTAGTTCATATATTTTAAAAAATAAAATTATATATTTTATAAAATTCGTGTGTTAAAGATTTAAATGGTTACAATTAAACTACTAAAACTAAATTACATAGAGTTAAAATTTAGGAATTGAGTTACAACTATATTAAAATTATAAGGACTGAATTGTATCAAATTAAAGTTTAATGACTGAGTTATAACTGAATTAAAATTATAAAAACTGATGAACTGTATAAAATTAAAATTCAAATATTGAGTTACAACCACTGCTAGTCAAAAGAGTCACTTTTGCAACAATCTAACCGAACTTGATGGGAATGAGTTAGGGACCAACATGATGAGTTCTAAAAACCAGTTGGTACCGAGAGGGAAAAAAATTGGGGACCGTAAAAAAGGGAGTTACAAGCATTAAGCAAGGAATGAGGAAAGGTATATACCATATGGGTAGGTAGGTAAGAGAGAAGAGAGTGGGGCACATCATAATTCATAAGGGTACTGATGATGATGATCCCATATACATAACAGTGCTCCCCAATACATGAATAAATGAAAGACGATCTATGGGCAAAGAAGCTTAGACACGCCTATATATATATTAAGCCCCCTAACAATAATAATATTGCAATTCAAGGTCGGAAAGCGACCCAACAGTAGTGAGATATAATGAAAAAAGAAAAGCCCTCTCAACGGTTTTCACAGAGGGGTAGTAATAATATATTGTAGCACAAGTAAATGGTATGGTGATTCTGAAACTAGGGCATGTTTGTAGGGCTTCTCTACAGCTAGCTTTATACACTAACTAGTCTGGGGTTAGTTTTTTTTTTTTTTTAATTGTTTTCTTCTTCTTCTTCTTCTCATTCTTTTGTAATAAAGCAAACCAAAAGTTCTTGATCAACATGCAAAGCTAGCAAAGCCTTCCTTCTGCCTTAATTCTCATAATCTGCTATAACTGTAACTACATATGCTTCTACACCAACCTACCCTATTTACCCTATACACTTACATATAATATATATATATATAGCTTCAGGCTGCATCTACTACTGTTTTGGTCCTTTCTCTCCCTATAATACTGCTCACAACAGCCTCATCAATTTATAAATGGAATTTACTTTGGGTGAAACTTGCTTTCCACTGAATAAAGTTTCTTCCATTTACAGAAACCAGGATGATCTGTATTTTTGTGTGTGTGTATTATGTGTCCCCATTCCCTTACATATAATGGTCCCACACTCTGTTTCTCTGTGCTCTATGATCTCTTTTATATAAATTCATACATAAATACAAATCAGAATCTTTGGATAACAAGTCATTAATTCTCCTTTCTTGTTTCAGTTGCTTCATCCCCATCACATTTATATTTGTAAGCTCTTCTGGTCCTATTTATAAGGCCTAGAAGAAAAAAGAATTTTTTTTTGCCCTATTTATAAAGCATGCCATTAGATTTTTTATATCAATATACAATTTTACTCTTTATTTATTATTGTATAAAATTTGTATACTCTTATAATATAGTTATATTAAATAGGGATAAAGTACTTAAAAATTTACTAAATTTTAAGACAGAATTAATAATATTTAAGATTTTTTTAGTTCCATAAAATATGTTAGAAGTGACTTATAAATAAAATCAGATGAGTATATATATACACACTGATATTGAAGAGCATACAAATTTTGTAATTAATGCCAAAAGTTTACATGCACGCACCTGCAATAAGTTATATTAGCCCAAAAATTAGGGTCACAGAAGAATGTATATGCATAGCTGATTAGGAATGTAAAGCTTGTCCTTGATGCCGTGATGATGGGTGGGTCTAAAAGAAATCGAATTGAATATGATATGCGTATTATTGGCATGATTAAGGATTGCTTAATCCGCTAATTATAGTGCAACTTGACAGTTGAAAATTGGCAGATAGAAAAGTACCAATTAATTAATTAATTAATTAATTAAATTAGGCCTGCCCGATCACACGGGTGGACCAATTAGAAAATTAAGGTAGTTTATATATAAACGCCATATATACGTACATTTAACCCTGAAGATGTAGTTTATATATGAGGGCAAAGCTAGCTCAAAAGAAAGCTTCGATGGACCACACCATGTGAGGGCGTTGAATATTTTTGCTAATATTATAACTACGATTTTTTTTTTGAATTTGTATAATATTGTTAGGAGATTCTTCTCAAAAGCCTCGTCGTAGAATAGTTTAATATTAGGGTTGCAGCAATGTTTTTTAGTTGGATTATAGGATGCAATTAAAAGTTGTACATAGACAAGGTGTTTAACATGGTACTAAGTTGGAAAAAGGAAGTTAAAGAGAAAAGAAAACCCTAACTAGGTCCTAATAAAGTTTATTTGTGATCGATCAATAAGGACATAGGGTGTTATAGATGAACATGGTTTCATCAAAGTTAAGCTATAATTTTACTAATTATACTCCTATTCTACAATACAGACAGACTACTTTAATCAGGGCATGTGATCCATGGCTGGAAAAATTTGAATCTCAATTAAGAATCATAATCATTATGAAAATCAACTTTAAGGTTAATGATGATATATATATTCCAATAATACTCCACCTCTGTATATAACTTTTGATATATTGTTCTTAAAAATTGTAGTTTTAATTTAGAAAATATATAATAAGTAGTTTATAGGATAACAAAATAAGCCTAGAGACCCAAATTTTCATTTGGTGACCTACAAGCTAGAATTATGCATAGATAATTAAGTATTGAAAGACATCTAGAAATTAGTCATAGTTGTTGAAATATAAGATTTCTATATACTTACCCGAAAATGTACCTAAATTCTCACCTAACAAAATGGTAATGCCCGCATATATACATACATATATATATATATATATATATATAGTTGAATAATTCTAATCGGATTTAAAGAGAAAGTAAAAGAGACCGAGGAAAAAAAATGATATTATGCAATCCTAGATTAAGATTTTAATTCTTATGGCTGACGATACGTGCACTTAATATACAAACAACAATTTTTCTAACAGGATTTAGTAAACTATATGCAGTGTTAAAGATCCAGAGAGAGATTTATTGGAATATAAGTGAATTTGATACTAATTCTTAATCTAAAATCTTAAAGCATTAAGACTATGAGTTCACACACACATCTTTTCTAAAAATTCTAATTTTGTCGAATATATATATATATATATATATATATATGAGACCCTTAACATCTTAAAAATGGTGTTTAAACAATATAAATTTGACACATATTAGTTATATTATTTGCTATCGCACAGATATCTTCCTATTGGAATGCGTAACGTGTAGTTAATTATATTATTGAATCTACTAAAGAAACTTGTGTATTAGTTATATAGATCTGTGGTAATAATCTCTTGAACCCCTACTAATCGGAATCATTTATAGGGCCAATTAAAATCTGGTCCATCCCCACAATAAACTCTATTGAAGGAAATTTTGAAAAATTAGAGAATCATCTATTCAGATTCCGGGCTCAAATAAAACCTGCAAAAAAGAAGGCCAGGAAATTTGATTGAACTATCATAATAACTGCACTATATAATAGGCATATAGTATTCAACGCATATGCATTATTTATCAATGTGAATTTAGGGCCTGAAAATTTAGTCGTTGACAATACATGTTTTTAGATTAATTGATGAGACTCGAGGGTTCAAGAATAATGTTGTTATGAAAATCTCAAAAAGATATATACCACTATGATCCTTCTTATAAGTCTATTTTAATTGATTATCATATGCTAAAAAATAACAGTTAAATCGTTTAATATATATTAAATAGGTAAAAATTTACAGCTTTCCCTTCTTAAAATTTTCTCTCTCTCTCCATTCATAAATTATTCTCACCTCTCTATTATCTCTATTTTTAAAGAGAACTGAATAGGGATAAAATTAAAAAATAATTATTAATAACCTCTAAGTGAATTTATATATAGGATTAAAATTTTTTCTACAAAAAATTTGTAATAAGGACCAGAGTGATATAGGGCAGAAAACTTAAATGGTTTGAACTCTTATAGCTATGTTGTGTGCATATATTAATTTAATTAACGGCATGGAAAATGGCGTAAAAATGCCAATAATTAAAATGAGTCAAAACTAATGGGCGCCGTGAATTGTTAATTATGTACGACTTTATTGAATAACTAATAATCATAGTGAAAACTATGTAAATGTATATCTTATACCGACATATTAGCTGCAGGACTAGATATATAGAGTAATATTATATAGTAATTATTAATTAGCAGAAATGTTTAAGTAATTAAGAACAGTGCAAGGGATAAACCTGAAATGGTGCAGCAGGGTGATATAGCTAGGGAGGATATTATTATCATGTAGTGTTCGGAAAATTACTCAAAAACAAAAGTATAAGTAGACGTGGAACTACCAAGTCCGTCAACCTTCAAATGAATTTTTCTTTTTTAAGAAAAGAAATTTAAAATGAAACGAGACCCTTTATTTGGGGTAGAAAATTAAAGTAACTACGTACCTAGGTAGCTTTAGTTTTAGAGCTAAAAGTTAGATAATTAATTCATATATATTAATTAAATTAATTAATTTAATTATTTATAAAAAATATCACACCTTCTAATTATTTATATTTGCAATTATCTCTATTGATCGCACAATCAGTAAAGTTAGCTTAAAAAAAATAATGAATATGAAAGATAAATAGGTTAATATTTTATATTTAAAATTAAAATAAATATTTTAATTAATTCTTATATTTAAAAATAGATGAAGTAACATATTTAAACATTTGAAAGATTGATTTTTTTTTTAGAACAAGAGCACCCTCTATCTATGGTAAAGATTAATCTCAGCTCTTCATAGGAAAAAAAGGATTAATCTCAGCTCCCTTAGAGTACAAAATGTAAAGAGCATTCATGTCCCTCTCAACTAGGTTGGCTTCATGCTAGTGAGGCAATTTATAACAAGTCAAATTTACTCAATAATATCTTTGAATTATGAAATTATTTTTAGAAGTCACCCGTGGAAATGGATGTGATATGAATTTCAAAAGACATATATAAATTTAAGTAAAATTTCTACGCCCTCCCATCCTCTCTCTCCTATTCTATGAAGGAAATTAATAATGGATTAGGGCGGGGGTTTAGATGAGCATACTCCTAATTAAGGCCAACTTGCTGTAACCTGACCCTATCATTTTCTCTTTCCCGAGTGGACCAAGCTTATCGGATAAATTAATAAATATCCCTACAAATTTCGGCTATATATATATATATATATATATATATTTGATACTCTTTCTATCTCAATAACGTAATCGGATTGGATTCTCAAGACATTGGATATTGCAATATCACAACCCCCCCCCCCACACACACATATGCACCTCCTATAATTACATGTATTACTCATTTTTTTCTTAACTAGGCCAAAATGGTAATTTTAATTAAAAAAAACAAAAACACACACCAAATATGTGAAAATACAATTTTTTTACATCTTTTGCTACTAGGAAGGAACTCACACACTCATCATACCCAGGGAGAATGAACTCGCAACCACATGTTAAATAAAGGCTTAAAAAGAGGTATTAGGTTAAAAGGTTATATATATATATTAGGTTAATACAATCTTTAATTTTTTTTAAATTTATTTTTATTTTAGTTTTGGTCTCTCAATTTTTTTTCTAAAATATTAATTTTTATAATTTAATAAAAATATGAACTATTTTACTTTTTGAATAATCAAAGTCTATTGTTTAAAATTTGAATGATTAAAATCGAGGGACAAAAGCCAGTATATATTTATAAAATGTGATATATATATATATATATATATGAGGAGAAATGATCTAAATAAAAAAAAGGAAATATAGATGGTGCATGGAGTGAGGGGGGGTCCAAAGGGGCAAAGGCTATATATATAGGGAGAGGTAGTGGCTAACATATTTTGAGAAGACAACACTTGCCACGTACCCTCTCATTATGGTCATCCATACCCAATTTTACATTTCCCCCTTTTGCTGCCTAATTAACTACAATCCCTCAGATCACCAGAGGGGTCCCCATTTCTCAATACTATTTTCTTTAATTTGCAGATATGCCCCTCTCTCTCTCTCTCTCTCATGAATAAATAATATTTGTGGGAAGGGAAGAGTATCTAAACACAGTAGTAGGGGTGAGGTTGGCAGCCCTTGTTGCTTGCTCCCCCTTTTCACTGGGGAATCTAGCACTAGCATCTAGGGTTTCTATCATATTCATTCCTTCATTCATCTCTCTCTATTAATGTGACATTTCCTCGTAAATTCTCGGAATGTGTTTCTTCCCTTCTGTTTCCACTTCACTCCCACAAATCATTCCGAACTAACTAACTAATTCTAGCTCTTTCTATAATTAATGACTCTACAACAACGTCCTCTAATTTCATATTATTATTTTTTGGACACCTTACTTAGCTTGATCACTTCTCAAACCCAACGTAATAACCCTCTAGTTAAGGAAAGTATCATGAAAGATGGGAGAGAGATTGATCTCTGGGGCAGCCTAGAGTACAAAACTATAACTAGATAAAATTTAGGAAGGGACACAGTTTTAATTACCCTCACAAATGGAGAGAATGATGTTTAATTTTTAGACTTTGAACGTGTATTACTTCCAAATCATATGATAAAAATATTTTACTGTACGTTGCTCTAAAGCTGACCTATGTGAAAGATGGGAGACATATATTTTAAGAAAATATGGAGGGCATTTACTTATATAAAAGTTGATATTATATATATCAAAATGAAAAGGGAGAGCATTGAGAGAAGAGAGAGCGGCGTGTGAATGCAATGCCGTTGAACTGTGACTAGACGGAATAACTTTTAGGAAGCAAAAGCCAACTAGTTGGATCCTCTTTTCTCTCTACATGATATACCATCTAACACACACAACATGGATAACCTTTTTCATGTTTATATGTATACACACTCACACACCCCAGAAACAAATAATATATATTAATTATTTATTGTTTATTGGGATCGAGCCTCTCTGTCCAATCCGACCAAATGCCCACATTCATCCATAGATACACACACACGCAATTACTGGACCACTTTGATACTTACAGCTCACAAGCAACATAGCTATCTATCATGTATGTATATGGCTACTTAGCAGTTTCAATTAATGACCTCCTCTTCATTTTTCTATGTATTTGTTTATATATATTCATACGACAGGGACATGTTAGCTTTCTGTGTTTCTCAAGAAATTAAACCATCACTATGGAACCCCCAAAATATCTCTGAACGCTTCTTCTATATGTGTTGCTCTTTAATGTTTATGCCTAGCAAATGATTTATATAGTTTTCTCATTTCTTGTGATATGAATTTGTTTTTGCAAAATAGCAAATTTATTATACAAATGTGTTAATACAATATTTAATCCATCAACCAATAGATGTTAGTCCAGTTGGTAAGGAATTGACTCATAACTATCCATAAGATCATGAGTTCAAATCCCGCTATTAATATAAGGATCTTGTTGTTGAGTAGTCTATAAATACCTTTGCTAGTAATCTTTGAGTATGGAAGTATGTCTTATCTCTAGTGAGTCCTGAGACTCAACTTACATAAACTTTAATGCATAAAAAAAATTGTCTCTTAAATTTGCATAAATTTTGATTTTAGTTTCTCTCTCAAGTTTTAAATCATGGGTTTTAATCCGTTAATAGATAAAATGGTTCAAGTTTTTTATTAAATTATAGGGATAAATATTTTAGATGGAAAGAAACTTGAAGGATGAAAATTTATAGTTTGAAACTTGAAAGGCTAAAACTAAAATGATGAAAAATTTAAGGGATCAAAGATTGTATTAACTCTATAAAATAATTATGTTTATTTTACATTTATGTTATTAGTTTAGTCATTGTTATTGTTATTTATGAGAATAAAATTAAGAGTACCTTAAATACATTATTTAATTAGTATCTAATTGTTTAAACAAAGTGTTTGCTCGATCTCATTGCCAATATGAAGAATTCACTGGTGAATAATCTATAAGTACATTTGTACATATTATGAGTTTTGATATTGGTTAAACATGATTTTTGATTGCAGGGGCATATTTATTTTCATCCCATATTGAATACTAAATGCTTTTCACATATATACACACACAATTTATTTTTCAAAAGATAAATATAGTGGGACGTTTGTTTTTTGTTTAGCATTTGCCTAAGGGGCTAAACCGCTTGATGACATTTGAATTTCATTAAATTTTATTAATTCTATCTTAAAATTTAATAATTTTTAACTTCACTCTGATTTAATTTATCTAACACCTAATGAGAATAAAATCTTTAATAATAAATAAATAATAAAATTATACATTCATATAAAATTTTAATTATGTAATTTATAAATAAAATAAAAAAAATATTTTTTATTTTATAAATAACACTAGAGAAATATTAATTTGTTTTCTTGACTAATATTATCAATAGGAATTGCGGCGGTTAACATGGCAAAGATAGTGAGAGACAAGAAAATATATAAATGAGAAAAACACATGTACGATCATTTGCTTAGCTACTATTGTTTCTTAATTGGTAATAATACAAAAGGTACGCAATAATAATGTGAGGCTTTGAAATTTTGGGTTAAAGACTAGACAAGATAGACACCCAAAACTATTCGTAACAATCGATCATAATAATTCTCTCGTCTGACTTCTAGAAGATTAACAATTAATTAATTAATTAATTAAGGGGAAAATTAAAGGTTGGGCATTAATATCCTAAACCAAGGTAATTAGACAGTAATGTTAACATTTCTACCTGGCTAAATATCGAACACACAAATAGAGCAATGATTGATTTAACTTGTTAAAAGTCAATCACGTGCAGAGAACTTCTTAATTATTTAGCTTCACATTTCAACTTGTTTTCATGCTTTTGGCTTTATATGATGAATTGGGTGTCAAAAATTATGGTTCAAAAATTAAAAATTAAAAAGTAGAAGTTAAGAAAATTGACTTATCCAGATCAAACAAAACAAAATTAAAGGTGTTTTTACAGAAGAAAGTCTAAATATATCTAAGGATAAGTAAAGATCAAGAGATCAGTAATTACAAATACGGAAAGACATTTTCTTTTTCCAAAAAATTAAAAAGATAGGATAAGTGGCTTCTGTTTTTTTCCCCTCTCTTTTTGACAACACGGTAGAATAGAATGACCTTTCTAGCTATATCTCTCCCTCATTAATTAATGCACTTCACATGGATATTGTACAAATGCATGGAATTATATTTAGAGCCCTGCAAATTAACTGGCATACATGTACAGCTTTTCTAATTCAATTTTTCTTTTCATAAAAAAGAGTAAAATTCACATATTTATAATCATCAATTCATATAAAAATTCATTATATAATCAATATCAGGTAAACCCTTTTGATAATATTGTTAGAGTTTTAGGGATTACATTTTGTATTAATTAAGAGAATTAATTTATGATTTGAGAACTATATTTAGTGGTTCATACTATATTGTTGGAGAGTAGAATGTTAGAAATTGAGTTGCAAAAAATGGTTCTATAAGGCCAATAATCTTGTAACCAGTGATCTGTAAGTGGGAATATATTGTAGGTTTGGTCACGCTTATAATATCAGATTATTAATATATGTTTTTTAAAATAAAAAAAATGGTCCTGTAAGAAGCGAGAAGATCAAGTTTTGTAGGGTACCCTCTGGTGGGCGACTTGATAGAATCAGATAAGCTGAGAGCATCTAGGGCTCTCTGATTTGGTTTGTTCTATATATGATGTTGTCACCGTCTTTCAACTTTTTTGAAAAAAATAAAGAAAAATAAATAAAGGGTAAGTTGGAGAATGTTGAGGGAAGGAGCCAGCGGGGAAGGGAAAGGGTGGTCTATTTTCATTGTCAGTGGAAATTAAAAAAATATATTTTAATACTTTTAAAAAATGGAAGTATTTGAATTAGTTTTGGTGTTATTGTTATTTTGGGGTTTGGCAATAAGGGGAGGGACCATATGAAGATGAGGGGGGTGAGCCAGGCCATCAATGATACCAAAAGTCAAATATCAATTTAACCCTACAAACCTAACACTCTACTCCCTCTTTTCCCTGCAACTTCACTAGCTACCCCCCCATTCCCATTTTCTCTATCTCCCCCCTCTGTAATTTCCTACTTTTATTCTATATATAAGTTTTTTTTAAATATAGTTTTTTCAGGAAAACTTACCCATAAATACTTATTTCAAAATTTTACTCCACATAAGCATTTGACATATATTTTATGGTATTCTAAAAAACTTTATATGTAAAAAGTATCATTACTTGAATTAATGATAATGAAATTTTTAAATAGATGTTTATGTGTAATCTTTTTTTGTTTTATAAATAAAAGTTTAGGTGAGTTGAGTCTCCTAAAAAACTTACCAGGACCAAGTTTCACACTCAAAAAACACTTATAAATTAAATATTTACAGATTATTTATTAATAAATTTTTCTTATTAAAAATGAGATTTAAACTTATAATTTTAAGAGTTGGGAGACGATTAATTACTAACTAAATCGAGGTTTGTTGGCAATTTTTTTCTTTTCCTTTTATAAGTTATTTTAGATAAAAAGATAGAGTATTAGTTAGTCTCTTACAATTTTATCTCTTTATTTTCTATTTAGAATCGGAGAGAGAGTGCATATATAGTATATAGCAAGATATCTATAAAAATCATATATATATATATGAAAATTGTAAGTCGTGAATAAAAGTCTTATTTTAAATGTTGTTGTGTCCACGCATGAGAGACCATTTTAATCATCACATTAGAAATTTGATCCCTGCAGTACATATTTTTAATATTTTATTTTGTAAGAGTTAACATCAAATAACCTTAATTAAAAAAATGATAATTTAATTTGGATAAAAATAAATCACTTAAAATCAAATAAACAATTTGAAAACAAATAAACTAAATTTTGTTTCAAATATAATTAAAGCTATATAGGCATAACTGAGGCTGTGGATTTTCGAAAATCCATACTCCTAATTCGCTCTGCCTCTCTAAGACCCCCCTTTCTAAGTTCTAAGTGCCAACTTTAAGCTAGGCCGTTATCATATACGAAACGATTTTAATGGTATTTAATTTATTCTTATGGACAGCATTTTTCACTGTTCAGAATCGTCATATACAAATAAAATCAACCAACACAGTATAATTACTGTTGACCATAATTGACATATTTTAGATATATGTACTCTTTAACCCCCGGTAAGTAACTACATGGAAAATTGCTCAATATATATATACACTATTAATTTTTTCAAAACATTTTTTTACATCAACAATAACATCATATCATCATCTTATGATATTGTTCGTATTAATTAGCTTATTCCATACACGTATGATTGAGGGGCACACATAATAGGACAATTTGAAAACACGCATTATATGTACAGGGAAGGATTCAAAACTAGTATATGAAGAATGGGAGAAGGTATTAAGAAACTAATAGAGTTTGTTGAGCAGTATGTAAAGTTTTGTTAGATTTTTTTAGGTCATAAATTTAAATTTTTAAATAAAATATTTATATTGGGAGAGATATTTATAAATTTTAAAATTGGATTAGTTGACTGATAATTGATAATATATATATATATGAGAGAGAGAGAGAGAGAGAGAGAGAGTTTGGGGGTAATTAAATGGAAGAGGGAGAGAGAAGTGTAAAATTGGACACAAGATGATGAAATGGAACAACTGGCGTTTTGCTCGCAAAGCAGAAGCATATATTGTACAGATTATACCAAATATGATGAAAACGACAAGTTGCTCACATGACCCCAATGGCCACATTATTCATTGGGCCCCCCACGTAGTAGTGTTCTGGTAGTAATCCTCTCTCTCTCTCTCATGACAGGAATATAAACAGAGAGGTTGGAAGAAAACTTTTTCTTCTTTCCTGGTTGTAAAGAAGCTTCCTGTGAGGTGACTAGTTGTTTGTTCCTCTTCCCTCTCTCTCAGATTTCATTTCTCTTCTCTTCTCTTATATTTATGATGCTGTGTAGGTCAACAAAACAACAACTTACCCCCCCCTTCTTCCATGGCTGGTCTTTCTTTAGGGTTTGAAGCCTCTCCTGGTCAAATAAGAAGGCACCGACTCTTAATTGTCTTCTACTACTGATTCGAGATTGTTTTCTGTTTCTTCTCTCAAACCTCTTCCCACTTCTCTCTCAACCATATCATCAACTATATCTCTCATTGGTAAGCCTTTTTGACATTACTTTCGAAAGATTTTTATTTTTCCTCTTTAATTTCTTGAATTTATTTATTATTTTCCTTCTAAATCAAGGTGGGTCACTCGAAATTTCATGGAATTGACGCCAGAAGCTGCAAATAAAGGCTATTCTGATCATAGCAGAGAAGAAGAATTAGTGGATGAGGAAGAGGACTTAGCTGAAACCAGTAATAAAGAAAGCAGCAGTAAGCAATTCTATCCCTTTTCTTCTCCTCCTCCTCCTCCACCTCCAAATCTATGGTTGGGGATGCTTCATCGGCATCACCAGCAGCAGCATCCTCACGATCATTATCATCATCAACAACAACAGTCTCCCGAGACCACAAACCCTTGTGATTCTCACAATTCGTCATCTGGGTTAGGGTTACACCATCAGGATGCACCTTCTAATTCCAATTCAGCCATTAACAATCCCAACAAGAAGCTAGACTTCATGGACCTATCTCTCGGGAACAAGGAAGAAGATGAAGCCAACAACAAACCTATCGAGAAAGAGCACATGTTTGATAAGGTTGTGACGCCGAGCGATGTCGGAAAACTGAACCGCCTCGTGATACCGAAACAACACGCCGAGAGGTACTTCCCGCTCGACTCTTCCTCTAACGAGAAAGGACTTCTCTTGAATTTCGAGGACCACAACGGCAAGCTATGGCGGTTCCGGTACTCTTACTGGAACAGTAGCCAGAGCTATGTAATGACCAAAGGCTGGAGCCGTTTTGTTAAAGAGAAGAAGCTCGACGCCGGCGACATTGTATCCTTCCAACGAGGCCTTGGTGAATTGTATAGACATAAGTTGTACATAGACTGGAGGCGCCGGCCGGATTACGCCGCTACCGATCATCGCCATGCCGCCGCAATTACACCGTTACTCCTCCCAAATCAGTATTCCATCAGATGGGACGGTAGATTATACTCAGTTCCTTCGGTGGCGCCACCGCCATCGCGACCACTAGAACATTTCCAGCAAGTGAATTACCCCTTTCAGCAACAACAACACCACCAACTACTTCAGTACCAGCGACAACAACAACATCATCATCACCAGCTCTATAGTGGAAGTCAAGGAAGCTATAATGAGCTGAATTTGGGATCTGGGTCGTCGCTTTACTACCTGAGGACGGCGTCAGGGTCGGTGGCGCCGGGAAATCGGAATTTAATGGAGCAGCGAGAGAGAGGCGGCAATGTAAGTCCGATGATCATCGATTCGGTTCCAGTAGTCCATGGTAAGGGGAGTTCTAGTAGTGGTAGAATTACTGATACAACAGCAAAGAAGCTTAGGCTATTTGGGGTGAATATGGAATGTTCTTCGTCGACGTCAAACATAGTAGGACATGTGCCAATGGCTGATTCATCACTTTCCTCACCAAATCTTCAGTATTTCAGAGAATCGACCCATCATGAAGAACAAGACCCACTTTCTTCATCATCATCGTCGTCAGCATCAAGGTTTGCAGATCAGAAGGGGAAAACTTCGGCGCTTTTTGATCTGAGCCCATCCTTTCAATACCGACACTAGTGATGATGATCAAATTCAAACACTCCCTTTTGCAGCATTATGTTATATTTCGATCAACCTCTTTTCTTTTTTCATAAATAATTAGTGTTTACTTAATTAGCTTTTGGATTTTGGTACATTTTGAACTGCTCAATGCATTAATATTATATATATATATATATATATATATATATATATTACTACTTAGCTGGGTTTTGTTTGGGTCCTGATGAAATGGACCATCATCGTTTTCAACCACAAAGGCTAATGAAATTCATGGGGGATCAACTACGTTTCAGACCTTTCAATTGTGTATAAGTTGTGTGTGTGTGTGTGTGTGTAGTAGAGTAATACAATATATATATTGAATGATGATAATTATGATGATCATAGAGTATCTTGATTGTTTTTGTTTTGTTTTTCTTGGTGTCTTGTAATTGCTGGATAGTGTACGATATATATCTCTCTCTTTCCGTTCACTGCATTTAATGGGTAGACACAGAAAAGCTTGCTTCTCTAAGGTTCCTGTTAGCCTTGTTGGGATGATGCTGTTCACAAACTCTGCTGCGCTTCTGCTTCTGCTTAGTGAGGCATTTTAGCTTTGCAGGTTGTACAGCTAGCTGTAAAAAGGTGACTTTATTTATTTATTTGTTCATAATTTTAATTCTTATCTGTTCTTATATTACTGCAGCTCTTTATCCATTTTGATTATGATTACTTTTCTTCTTGCTAAATTTAGCTACCATATATAGCTGACTTGGCTTCTGGTTTTTCTGCTTTACATTCTTGTGATGTTCTCTTGTATTTACCAGCCGCCTTCTTGTGGGATTACCACTGTACAAAAACTTGCTGTCTCAAAGCAAAAAAGTGGGCTCTTCCCTTTATTTCAATTCAATGCTGGAAAAGAGTAAGTTAAGGAACTTGTTTCTGATGATAGCTAGCATATATTCTATATTGCTTTGCCTGCTATTTTTATATATCTTTGGTTGTAAAGTTTAACTTGTGCAAGTAATGTTTATGGGTTATCATAACAATAGCACTTTGCTTTAACTTGCTTAATTATTCTAAACTGAGATTAGTCCTAGTAGTCACAGTGTTCTTACTGTTGAAAGTTGAAATTTTATGGACCAGTAATGTCAAGCTATGTAATTGGACATGAAATGATGGAGATATTAATTAGAAAAAGCGAATACCCTCTTCTTTTCCAAGTCTATCGCTTTGATAATTTAATAGCAGAATTGCTATGAGGTCATAAATAAGAGACTTAAAATAACTAAAAATCCTATGAGGAGTTAATAATGATAAATTTTAATATAAAAATTGGTAATAAATTTATGTAACTTGGGACTTGTTGGTGATTAAAAGATTGTATTTTTTTTATGGATTGTATAGATGCATTTGCTTTCAAATTTTAAATACACACACGCACACATGCATACATTCATTTTGTGTCACTTGATTTGTTGAATTATAATTTTCCGAGTGTTATTAATAAGGTAAAAGATGCTTGGCTTGAAATTACAATTAAGTTAAATTGTCACTATAAAGTGATAATCACTTTATGGTCTGAAAATTAGAATAAGAGCCCAAAGCAATGTAGAAGGCCGAAAGTATTATACAGTGTAAATTGAGACAAGACATGTGCATTGCGTAGGACCTTTCTTCTTCTTCCCCACACAACACACACACTTAAATGTGATTATTGCTTTTTATTAAAATAGCCTCTCATCAGATTATATTCTTGGATTTGGTAGTCTCAATTTTTTGTTGTTTTCCCCAAAAGCTCATTATCGACTAGAACGTTTCGGAAAAATGCACGCATTATTCTGACTCGTGAAACTACTGCTGCAAAATATAGGGAAAAGTCAATGAGAATAGAAGATATATAGTCAAAGACGGAAAGATAAAAGATGTTTTCAGTCTTATCCTTAAAGTGAAAATATGATTGAAGGCAGGTTGATGTGCGCGCGCGCGTATATGTATGCATGGTATATGTACACTAGGAACAATAATAAGTAAGATATATGCATATGCATCATTATTAGTTGATTACATACATACATATATATATATATATATATATATACGTGTGTGTACTCCTCAAGTGCTTAATATATAATTTCTTTAATTAATTTAATTAGTTTAAAGAGGTTAGTTAAGTTAGTTAATATAACATAGTTTTTTTAAAATACTATAATAATTATATTCTTTAACCCCCTCCCTCCCTAGCTCTTTTGATTATTAGTAGGGAAGTATCAATATGAGTAATTTAAAAAAAATGATAAATATAAGAAACAAGTCTTATATTTAGAATTAAGATTAACTCCCTAATTAGGTTATATATTAAGGATTAGAGGAATATCATGTTTATTTCATTATATAATTTGTATTTTGTGTGTGTGATTGTTGTGTGAATTGTCTCTCGAGATTGCGTCTTCGAAATTTGGCACAACCACCAGAATCTTGCATGTTCATTCCTTCGAATAAAGGACGTCACATATGGGATCATGCTAATTAATTAGTTGATATATATGAAGGAAATTAGATTAAATAATTATTTATAAAAAAATATGCACTGATTTTTCTAAAATACTGGAGGTAGTAAGTAAGATTTGCTAGTTTTGTGTGCTTTGTATATGGAGAGGAGCGGAAAGAAAAATTCCTCTCATCATCAGGGTGTGTGTGAACTCTTGCCAATTATTAATTGATGATGATCAATTAATTAATTGTTTGACCTAATTGATTAATTAAGCCATGCATATGGGAAATCCAAGATATACTATTATTTTAATGTGGCTTTTTTCCGTGTGGATTGTTTTGGCCTAAACTCGGGAATTATAGCTATGATATCTTCTAATAGTTGCTTATGAATTGTGATTTTAATACTATTAATAATTAATAATTTAGATCACATAAAAGAACTGTTAATTCACCAATCAGTTCAGCACTGCATAATGAATCATGTCATATTTTTTTTAAAAAATGCTTTCTTTGTATAAGATTGTGATCCTTTAATTTGATGATACGATGCAGGTCAAAGTATTGATGATACCACTAGAGAAGACAGCGTTCAAGGATCTTATAAATGAATTCAACAGGTGAGAACCTCAACTTTGCAAATGAAATTTTATAATAAATTGGTTGTTTATGCATGTTTCAATGGAACTCGGATGTTAGAAAAAACATTTAAGAAAATTATAGCACTTAATACTTTTAATAATTTGTAGGAAGCTTTCAAAGTCATCAAATGATCGAGATGCTAAAGGTCCCAATAAGATCAATAATGTCAATGAAATATATATGGAGTTTAATTAATAAAAGTTCTTACGTCTATTTTCTGAGTCCATCAGGAATTACACGCAAGTTAGAGCAATTATGATTAGCAAAGCAATGAACTTTGACTTAGTGGTATTGATTTGGATTGGTCGTTATTGAGATTGAATGAGATGTAATCTCAAATCCCAGTTAGAGTGAAAATCACAACCTCGGAAAGTTAAGAATTGAAGAAAGTGCATGTGTGTCGAAGTTTCAAACACTAATTGCAAAACAATATAGAATAGATTAATGCTTTGTGTGACTGTTGGAGTGCCATGAACTGATTTTGATTTTTTTTGGGACAATATTATTCCTATATTACAAATCAATTATTGATAATTTGATATAGTAGACAAATCAATTAAAGAAGTGGGGTTAATTAAACTTTTTGAACTTTTTTGTCACCATATTGAGCAGCAACTACATTTTCATTTAGCATTTCGAATAGCAATCTTCTGATGTTTAGTTTTAAGATTTGCTAGACGACCCTGACCAAAATTATAAGAAAATAGAGTGATTCTACACATTCTACTGTTTGAGTTAGCCTCGATCGATTCAAATAGTTATATATATACACATATTAATTAACTTTTACTAATACTACCTCCGCTCCTAATTAGAAGAGCCAATTAACTTTTTTTGATAGATTTAGAAAATTAAATAAATTAGTTAATTATGATTAAATTTAACTCCATAAGATGAATTCATATTATATATTCTTCGATCTAACCAAATTAATCAATTAATTTTTATATTAGTTATAATTAACTAATTTATTTCTCGATCTATCTAAAAAAGTCAACAAACTCTTATAATTAGGACCAGAAGTAGTAACATGTAACTTTTCACTTTCACTCCCAATAATTAGAGCCTCATAGTAACATGTAATATAGTTATAAATTTTTATGGCTTAAATTATAATTTGCTTCCAAGAATATACATAATGTGACCGTAAGATGTAGTAGTAGTAATAATAGTAATAATAATTCATTACAACCATTGTGACCGTTCAAGGTAGGGAACTACAAAGTAAAACAAATCCGCCATTGAAATTGTAAAATATTCCACGGATATTATAAAAGAATAATACGAATTTACGGCTCATGCATAGTATGTTACAGAGAAAATTATATATAATAATTATTTACCAGCCGGCGGCCATGCATGAGATTTGTCACTTTTTGATATCCATTTCATTAAGGAAAATCGCTTACTGATATATTAAATTTTATTATCACATCCTTCTTCTGATTATATATTAAATTCAACATTAAATCCATCACTTCACTAGTTGTTATATATGCTTATATATATGTACATATATATATAGAGAGAGAGGGGCATACACACACATATAGATACACAAATACATATGCAGCTCAATATAAGTCATTGAGGGATCATTTACTAAATTATACTCCTTCCGATTTTTTTATAAGCTCCAGTTAATTACTTTTATGAAAATTAAGAAAGTTAGTTACAATTAATTATTTCTTATAAGATTTTAAAATTACAATCAATAAAAGTCTTTAGTTAGAGGAGTTAAGTTGATTGGTTTGAAAATTTTATAGTTAGTTTAGGGATATTAGGTGAAAAAAATTAATGTTTTAAACAAAAATGTTATATTATAAAATATACAAGAAGTCCATATGATAAAGACTAGAGGGAGTAATAATAACGGAATAATTGTAACATGAATAAGGAATTAGAAATGGAGAGCAATTTTCAATAAAGGAAGGATGTAGTATTAATGTCATGGAAATCAAAATTTACTAATTAATTAATTAATGATAAAGTGATCGTGGATATATTTAGCTAACGAATTTTATAATTTAATTTAAAGCTTGTGAATTGAAGAATATTACTTCATCCAATCCTTAATATAATGTAAGACATAATTAACTAATTTAGATAGATTAAATAAATTAATTATAACAAAAGTGATATGACCTCTCGAAAATATTTATGTATAATATTAAATTATATATACTAATATAAAGTTGATCTAGCAGTGTAAAGCCCCGCTAGATCCTTCTAGATCTCAAGTTCGGTTTGATTCCTAAAGGAGATATCTGTGCTAGGAGGGGCAACTAGTTAATATTATAAAAATATTAAATTATATATTATTTTATAAGTTACTACATTATTTTGGGGAAAA
Organism: Leucaena leucocephala; assembly: GCA_037074615.1. Lineage (NCBI taxonomy): Eukaryota > Viridiplantae > Streptophyta > Magnoliopsida > Fabales > Fabaceae > Leucaena > Leucaena leucocephala. The sequence goes on from CM073552.1 coordinate 1,368,948, forward strand.
ATAATAAATATTATATATAAAATAGATTAAGGTATTATATTTAGAAACTAAATCTAATTCTCTAACTAACTTCTATATTAGAGACAAGAGTTAATAATACGTAGAGGGGAATCATACACATTTTTTTTTTCTAATGGCTTCATGACTTAGGGCTATGAAAGTTATCTTGTAAGTAAAAAATTATAGGTTTGGTTCTACTTATAACTTTAAATTTAAACGGTTAGTGTATGCCTTCTAAGTAAAAAATCATACATTTGTTTTTTTTAAAAAAGCACAGATCCACACACACATATAGTGTGTGTGTGTGTGTATATAGAGAGAGAAGGAGGGGTAGGCCCACCCTAATAGGTAGGTTGGGGTTGGGGCTAATTAAGAGGAGGAAGGAGGGGGAGGTTGCATAATAGAAGAGGATCATAAAGCAGAGTGTACCATAAAGCGTTGCTATGGCCGGCGTGGCCTCTTAGCTTGTCTCTTTGGCTTCTCCCCACGCATGCCCTCTCATCCATCTCTTTCTCTCTGGACCACCTTCCCTCTTCTCTCTTCTCTCTTCTTTCTCATTCACTCTCTCTTCCCTTCTTTTTCTTATATCTGAATCTTACTTCTTATTAGGTTTTATCAACTTTAGGGTTCAACTTTCATGACTTACACTCAGGTTTTTGCTGCTTGACCTGCAAAATGCATGGCTTCAACAAACTGCTTCACAAGTTGAAAGCATCGAATATTCAAAGAGTATATATATATATATCTTTGATAATTTGAACCAAACGCAATCGCCTTAATTAATTAATTAGTTATAAGGCATTAAGCTAGCTGGGTATGTCTTTAGAATCTCATCAGAAGACATAATTAATTATGCAGCTAGCCAATGGACATTTTTTTGAAACTTTATGATCGAATGAAATAACTACGTGTGTGATAAAAGAATACCCTAACTATACCTACCTATAACCTATATAGCAAGCTAGGCCTATATATATAAATGTTCTTTTAACTTGAGGGAAAAAAAGATTAAACCCTAATTATTCTGACAGAAAAGAAAACTTCACTGATGTTTATGCTTTGTTGTTTTATGGATTTTTGTTTACAACTAAGATACTGATGAGAAACACAGTCAGAAAGAAAAAGCAAAGGGCGAGGGAAATGATCCCCAAAAGTGAGTGAACCCTTTTGCTATCTAGAAAATGATGATCGATAAGCTCAATGAAGGGATCAGGTATCAGAATGAATTATAGATGTGTTCACATTTAATAGCAATATGGAACATGCACTCTTTCAAACAACACGCAGCAGCAGAAAGAAGTACCAGCAAAGCTAATTAAGCTAAGAAATAAGAGAGATAGATAAAAGAAAACAAAACAAGCCTTAGTCATCAACCACTCGTTTGATCCTTACATATATATATATATATAAAGAGTCGTAAGCCTTTTGTGTTTTGATTCTTCCTTTGCTTGATAGTCAACTTAACGCGCAGGCTTTTTCAACATCCCATAAGGCATGTGCTCCAAAAACCCAAAACCCTACATTATATCATCATCATCAAGTTATATATGCGCGCGCTTGTGTGTTTCAATGTCTTCGAGCCTTCTCATCAAACACATGCGTACCAATTAATAATATGTTTCATCGTTTAATCCTCAAGATTAATACTTGGAAACAAGACAAGTTATATATATGACCTCATTTTAATCTTGGAGAAAAAGAAAGCGCATATAATAGAATAAGTGTGGGAAATATATGACCTAATTTTGTCTGATATATACATGGGGCTTTAAATTTGAAAGGAACTAGAGAATGTGGAGTTGTGTACGAAGCGTATGTTTAATAGCCACCATGTTATTTTGAAGCTGTGTGGGGTCTTTGATTGATTGATTCTATGTGTGATCCAAGGGTAGGTGTTTCTTCTCATAATTTTACATTATATATATTATTGGTGTTGGCTGGCCATGAATGGCAGATAAGACAACTACTATATATCTGTGCTCTCTGATATCACCAGATAATTAATAGTAACTTGTCCATCTGGCTTGGGTTCCACTTCTTTATAAATGTAGCCCCCCTTGCAACCACATTTATTTCTACACCCTCGCAACATAAGACGGGCAAATAAATTAAATTATCTTCTTCTCAATGTAACCTTTCTACCCGTTAGAGCCCTCTACAAATAGCTCTCTCTAGTTAGACAACTCTCAATCAAAACATCATTCTAACGAGTATAAGCTTTTGGGAGAAACATACCCCGAAAGTTAGCTGTTAGAGTTGAAGAGTCTAAGGCCTTATAAGATTTATTTTTCAAGATCACCCTCCTAATATGGACTCATGACATATTATTATGAGATAACTCAAATCCACGCATTAATATAAGATTTATACTAATAAGTTATATTATTTATAATTTATTCTTCAAATCTTGTGATACATGGGGGAGAAAAAGTATATAGTTTTAGAAGCAATTGTAGAGGTTGGAATTCCACTTCTTTTTATCAAAACGTTTATTGGTGAAACCTTTCAAAGCAAATCTTTTTTTTTTTTACAGAAAATTTTAGGTGAGTAGAGTTCTTGGGGACTCACCAGGGTCAAGGTATATCCCCAAAATCAAATGGTGCTTACAGATAAACTTCCAGATCGCACGTCCTCAAATCTTAATAGGAGGAAATGGTAGAATATGGTTATCGGGCCTATCAAGCCCAATAACTGATAGGCCCAATAAAATAGAATGTGGATCAAATGTGCTTTTCTTTCGGCCCAATAACTAATTGAGCCGTCAGTGTTTCCTTGTCGATCACGAACAGATAAGGGAAAATTACAACATATCGTCCGAGTTCAGTATCGTTTAAGTATGATTTCGATTTCGACCCTTAGCGTACTTAAAAAATTCTCGTTAAAAAATTCACTTATTATAACTAAGTGCGTGATGCGGGTCACGTCCTGGGGTAAATCTCCGGTAAACCGTGGGCAACCAGACAAAAAGTAAGGGAAATGGAGAAATCGTCGCTCAAAACGCGAGCCAACGAGCCAGCAAGTCAGTGAGCAAAGTGATGCTCCTCTAATGGAGTACAAATGCGTTTAGTGTGGATTCGGGATCAAAACACTGTACGCGCAGTATTCTCCGGGTAACATTCGGCGGATGAAATGCGTAAGCTGTCTCTATTGTTCCTTTCTGTCCTACGATCACTTTCGAAGTTCCCCTATTGACGAATTGATCTCAACTATATAGGAGAACTGCAAAGCCGTGGCAGACGAGTACATAGAATGCGAAATCATGGTCCTCTACGGTTTTAGAAATTTCCTTGTTTTTTAATATACAATGTTTTGATTTTGATAACTCTCTTGCTCTCCTTTTTCTTTTGTAGATTCTGCTAATAGATTTAATGATTCAAAAGTGCAAGGCCTATAGATATATTCTCTTCAACGTCCTTAATCAAAAAGACTATAAATTTGAGGTAGGCGTGAGTTATTAGTTACTAGAGGAAGCAAGAATGCCTTTACTGCAATGACTACTGTTATTACCTGAAGTTCATTTTGACCATTATTATTGTAAGCTAAATATTTTTCTTGTGAATCTATTTGAAAATAACGAACATGGAGCTCTTTCCTCAGTAGGAGTTAAATTGCTAATTTTACAGGCTCTTAAGATTGTAATTTAACTATTTCATTCAATAATTTGGACTTCTAATTAAATGAATTGATCTAAGAGCAACCGATCCATGCATTATTGGGAGTGCATTTTTAAAGAGGTATTTCTAGATTGTCTCTTGGTTATAAAATCTATTTTGATGGAAGGCATGTGTAGTGCTTAGATTAGAAAGATGGCTTGTAGATTTTACTGTAGATAATTCACCCAATGTCTTATTTTTCTCATACTGGTTTATCAAACACCTTTTTCACTTTAACAAGTGGCTTATATTTATTGTTTCCTGTGCAGGGGTTATTCTGGAAATTGGCAGCCAGTTTTCTTCTTTTGGATGCTTGTATCCTTGTTATGAGTAGGAATTGTTCTAATTTCATCCTTAAGGATGTTAGGGCTGAAATGTTAGTCTCAGATATCGTAGAAGGCAACCTTACAAAGAGTAATTCTAGATAAGAGTTTGGTTTTACAAAGCAGCAAGGGTGAATTTGTGTCGAGTGTCTGTTCACTAGTGTCAATATGCTGGAAGGTTTATATACAATCAGATTAACCTTTACTTCAGAAATTTCTTGGTTTGGAATTTTATGCTAGTTCTGATGAGGAATTATTAATTCATGGATTTTGTTAGCAGATGCTGATGGATGTCTTCTTTGGGAACTTAATGTTTCTTTTGACTTTTCTTTTTGCAATGAGGATATTTATTGGTACATCAATCAGTTTCTCAAGGTATATACTTCCATTTATTAGTGAAAAGTAACAATTAGTCTGCCACATTGTTCTCATGATGAAAAATTCAGTGACAAGGTTGGCCATTGTGGAGTTTTTGTGTTCATAAATGTCCAGTTACAGTGGATGTATTTTCTGCAATTTAATTTTCAGAAGGATAATTTCTTTTGGACCAAAAACTGGCTTTATGTTATGGTTAAACTGAAAAAATTAGCTTAATGGGGTTGGCAAATAAATGAATATTAATCTGATGCATATATGTGAACACAGCTTAACAGAACTTGTTGATGATAGCGAAATGAATCAATAATTTTTGCCAAAATGTATCAGTAAGTTTGTCAAGTTTTTTTTTTGTAACATTATATAAGAGGATAGAGTACTATAAGGTTTAATAGAAAGTACGATTTTGTAGACAACTTAATATTTTTTGAAAGCATTAATGCGTATCAACACAACATTGTCAAAGTATTTGCATTCATATGTGCAGGTGTAAATACTTGTTGCTTGCAATCTTTGTCTGAGGCTACTTCAAGGTTTTTCTTATTTCGATGATGGTAATCTCCACTTTTAAGAAACCTATATGAGGTTTCGTTTTAATTGTTGTGCCCCTTTTCCTGTCTAATATTCCTTGTTCATCATTTCGCTTTAACTTTCTAGTGTGTTTCTGTAGGTCTGGGAATTTCCATCCTCTGTGATCCTCATCGTTGATTTATTTGCCTTATCATCTAATATAGTAGCACTGAAAGGTTAGTCACCATGTTTCCTAATCCTTTTAAGAAATATGCAATATTAACCTATTTAAAATGCACGCCCAAAATATAAAACTGTCCCTTTAGAAGTAATTTCGTAATATAACTATGCACAAAAAAGGAGCTCTGCCACTTTTGTATCATGGGCAAAACATGGGGTGAATATTTTGTCCATCTTGGAGCTTGTGTGTTAAACCATCACTTAGTAATTTGGCATTGACAGTTTAGTGTATATGGTATTTATTCATTTTTCCCCTTCAATTTATTTCCAAAGAGAACCATGTACAATGAGAAGACTTGTTGAAGATCAGATTTAGCACAAGATTGTTATACTATACTTAATTAGTTAATGGATGATGAATTGGTAAGTAGAGTATGCCCATTGTCCTCAAGGTGTTTTCATCTTATCATGAAGTCAGTCAACTTATAGTGGTCAAAGGTTAGGTGAGCGTGTTATGTAGCATTATGATACCCTGACGTACATAAATTATGAACAATTTTATATTTCTTACTTCTTGGATTTCAGTGTTTTCCTGAATGGTTAAAGCAACATCTCCCTAGGTGCATCTAATTTTTCTATTATAAATTATAAATGGTGGAATATGAGAAGCATGCTGTTAAACATTCTGATGAACATATCTGCTGGCAAGCAGTGATGACAGAGTCGACTATGAATCGATGTGTTGGGGTCTGCATCAGTGCCCACGCTGTAAAAGTATTTGTCACTCAGTTAGCTCAGCTCAGATTGTTGGGGCATTAATAAAACGCAGGCTCAATGGCCATCCTCATTACCTTTGAAAGCCAGCATGATGTAGTTTTTGTATTAGCAGCATAATTCAGCTCCTTGACAGCTTGATATTACCGTAAATTATAGTCATACATTGGCACATCAGGGACATTTCAGCTGTAGGTTAGTGTCCAATATTGAAAATGTGATTTTTTGTTGATTTATGTTCATTTGTGAATGAAGTGTCTAAATGATGTAATACGTTGAGCCTGCAAATGAACTACCCATCAAAGTTTTTGTAACTAGGATTTTTTCTAGATGAGCTAGTCACTGTTCTAAAGCAGAGTGAAAAGTTATAGCTTGCACAATGTTTTATATATTTCATTATTGATTGATGATGGATAATTTAGTACTGTTTAGCGTTTGAAAATGCATTTCCCACTGAATTGAGAGATCAATAACTGCGGTCAGACTTTCGTACTGATGCCTTAGTTTCATTCATTATCGATGGAATGATGGGTAATATGTTTGGGACAATTTGTATATTAATCTTAAGGACATGTTAAATTGTATATTTACCGCTGTGCGCAAATACGTGTTATGTATGTAAATTTATGTGTAATTATAGATAAACCCATTCACAATTTAATGTTAATTAATGGATTTATTTTAATATAAAAAGTGTATATTTTTTAAAATTAAAAACTAGGTAATTAGACCCCTTGCTTCTGGCCCAAAACTAGAAAGCAGAAAAGAAACCCCTCACTTAAAAGGCCGAAAAAAACACATAAAACAAAGAAAGAACGCAAAACAACCCGGAATCCCGAGAGGATTATTTTCAGCTTCTTTCATACTGTATCCTTTCGTTTAAAATGCAAGACCCTTTCCAGAGTTAGTACTATATAAAGTAAATATCAATACACACATAAATAATGGGGTGGCGGCGCAGTTGGCTAGCGCGTAGGTCTCATAGCTAGTTGAGTGATCCTGAGGTCGAGAGTTCGAGCCTCTCTCACCCCAATCAACTTTTTGTGGCCAGTTTTCATTGACCAGCGTGGCACCAAGCAAAACGTTAACATTTAGTAATAGAAAAGTTTTTGACGGAAAATGGAAGTAAAAATAAGTTTTAAAAATTAATTTGATAAGTTATAAATGAATATAGAGGTGATGTATATTTTTTTTATAATTTAGATAAAATAATCTAAAATATTTTTTATAACTTAGGAAAGATTAAAATTATCCAAAAATTTTATAATTTAGGATAAATAATTTAAAATATTAGAAATAGAAATAGAAATGACTTCTATTATACCAAACAAGAAAAATATTTGATCCCACTTCTATTTTCATTTCCTCACTTCTACTTATATACTATCAAACATGCCCTAAATTCCTACGTAAGCTTCTCCATATCTCTAGTTGAGCGGCAGCTTTGAACTTTTTTATCTTTCTTGGCCTTCCCCCCTCATGCTGAGATGCTGCTGATGCTTGCCCTTTTCTATTTGTGCTCTACATCTTATTTGCAATACCTCGTTTTGGAACTGATAAGTTATCAGATCTGGATGACCTTGTTACAACACAAATAGAAAACTTCTTCATCTGCAGTCGATATCCCTTGAGGTAGCATTCAAAATATTGCCCTCCTTTAACAAATTTCAAAGCAGAACGTGTGAGTTTGAACTTATAAAAGATAATTCCATCGATTTTTTCCCTCAAATGATTTGACCTTTTGGTTCCAGTATTGATCAGGTTGATCATTGCTTTCAGATATGATGATGATCTTTTGGCTGATTGATAGATCTATATAACTTCTTGTTGCCGATTATATTTATGTCGCATCCATTTGCAGTGATTATTTTTTCTTCAAAGTCCGCTGAATGTGTATTATTGGAAGGAACCTGGACTAATTTATGAAGCCAAATTTTCTTAGAAGCTGAAATTAATAATACATTTGATTATGTTTGAGAGCACTATTAAGGATCTTTGTTGAGTATGAATAAGAATTTCCAAACGATTACTTGACAGATGCAAGTAAAATCAACCCAGCTTTATGCAGATTAGCTGCTCCTTTGTTTCAACACTGCTCTCTATTACACATAGAAAGGTTCACCTGCATAGATTATAAACACCACCGGACATCAGATGAGACTGCAAAATTAGACAACCAGAGAAACTACAGAATTTTCATTCCATAAGGAAGCTGCATTGAGATTGTGCGACATTTTGCACCTCACCTTATGCATATTACCAAGATCAAAGTTCTAAAATTCATGTCCCAGAACAAAGACCATCCATGAATAGAAACCTAATAGCCACATTCACAAAATATAAGATTGTGGACCAAGGTTTTGGTTTAATGAAGGTGTTCCCATTGGATCAAAGAAATTCCTCAGCCCAGGGCTTCAAATCCTCCCACTGAACCATTTTCTGATTACACTATCATACTAAGCATGGGATATCAGGCATAGTTGAAATAAGCATCTGTCTCTCCTCATGAATATTAATGATAAACTCTTCATACCAAACAGTGCAGATTGAAAAAATTGGGCAATAAGCATGCATCTTAACACAACAATTGTTCATAGAATTCCAGTGACAGACAATAACCTTTTAGTGTCAGGACAACCACTAATCATATTTGAAAGAAAATTTCAAAACCTACAGAACTAATGTGACACTAACATGGTCTGGTTTGCAATCACATGATAATACATAGTTAATATAACTAAACCTTGATAGTATGAACAAGAACTCCAGTTCTTGTGACTGATGTCTGAAGCACATCAATGTCGTAGTTTCATTCTTGTCAAAGAAAGAAGGCCTACCGGGCTGCCAGAAAAGGTGACTGCAAAATATTCTAGGTACCAATGACATTGTTGTGCCCCGAAGCCCGAAATTCCAGCAAGTATCAGGACACCAACAATGTCATTGGGACCAAGAAGATTCAAGACCGTATTCCTCACAGCCGGTAGGTGGAACCGTCAAGGGCGCCTGAAACACGAGATCTGAAGAAAACCTATCATGGATCATCCGAATTTGTCAAGGCAAACACTAGGTTCGTCGCTGATTCCAAAATTGGATCTGCTATGTTTGCTGACGTTGTTGCCTAATAATCGATGAACATATATATATATACAAAAAGGGAAAAGAAAGGATGAAGAATGACGAAAAGTTAGGGATGAAGAGGCGGCTTAAAATGGAAGGGTCTCTTAACATCTGGGGAGTTCATCAAACGACGCGAATTAATTAGGGTTTCCAGATATTTTTGGGTTCCAAACTTCGGGCCCAAAAGTGGGTTTTCGGTAAGCCCATATCATACTCCTTCTTGGACCAAAAAACCCAGTGTGTTTACTGAAGAAAGCCCATCAGACCAATCAACCCATCAAAGTTGTAAAAAGAATGGAATAAGAATTTTCTTACGATAAAAACGGAATACACGTTATTAAATAATAATGATGGCAAAAAATTTCTCCTCCTTATCCAAGAAACTTTTTAGTTATTGTTTTTGCCAAAAATTTATTGTTTGATTGATTGAATTGAAAATATTTTGGACTAAAACAAATTTACTTAAATACAGACATAGTTGAGGGTGATGTTTTAGAACGTCGCATGTACTAGAAGATTCCGAAATTATTAAGAAAATGGAAGGTTGATATATGAAAATGAATATGAATGAAAAGGGAACGAAATTGATCTACTCCTCCGGATGTGTACATAATTGGAAAATTGATACCAATTATAAAATTATTTATATTAATATTTTTTTAATAATAATTAAGTAAAAAAAACTGAAAGAGAGTTAAAGAAAATAACGAGAGTATTATAAAAGAATAAATTATATTGATTAATTTAATTAATTAAATGTATAATTACGCTTCAGATTTGATTGAAGATGACAGTGTAAACCCAAAGATCGTGTTGCCCATAATAGGGCTAATAAACTCGGGTGTGACTGACAACAAAACTGATATTTATTTATACACACTGATAATCCAAGACCATGAGACCCCAACGGCTATATCACTAAATGTAAATGATTGGACCAGAAAACTAACTCCTCCAACAGAAACGGTGGTATCATCTTGTAAGAATGCTAGAGACATAATTTTGCCTTTTTTTAAGGTTTTGTAAACGGTAAATCGTGTGTATAAAAACTTTATAATCTAATAATATTTAAATGAGACAATGAGAGTTCAATATTTCCCTCTTTAATGTTTGTTTTTTAAATATTCTAAAAAAAATTTTGGTATAAATTTTTTTAAATGGATTTAATACCAGTTTTTTATTAAGATCAAAGTATAGTTTTAAGGTTTAAAGAGCGTTTATAAAAAAATTATAAGATTATTTATTAAAAAAAAATTATAATAAGAAAGTAAAAATAGAACTCACGACATGTTGTTTGTTATTTTTACTGACTTTCATTGGCAATATCCTGTGAGATGAATGAGACGGCAAAACTTGCTCTCCAAGTTTTAGCTTTTCAAGGTATTGAGCCCACTATCTTTTTTCTAGCACGTCTCCTCTCATTTCCTGACTCACTTTTTGATGCTCTCATTTGCCCCCCATCATTTGGTTTGTTGTGCTCCTTTTCATTTTTTGTTTATTGTTTGGCGCAATTAAAATAACTCTCCCAAAAATAATTTTTTGTATTTATAAGAATTCAATAAAATATAGTTTTTTTAATATAGTATCAACTTATATAAAATTGATTGTCAAGGAACAAAAATATTACTCTTCATATTTTTAATATAAAATATATTTAACTAATTTAATTATATTAAAAATATTTATTAAATTAATTAATATGATATAATTTATCTAAAATACTATAATCATCTTTTTTATTTCTATTTATCCCTCTTTACATTAAAGATACTTGTTAAGTTAGTTAATAAAAATAATTTAAAAAAAATTAATAAATATAAAAAATATATATTATATTTATAAAAATATTTGCCACAAACCTCTAGGACGTAAGTTTTACCATTTCACAAATCAATTTTCATATCAAATGTTTCAATAAGAGATATGAGAAAGATTTTTTTTTTTTCACAATTCAACTCCATGGTATCAGTGGCCCGTTTAGCATGTAAAGAAAAACAGGTCACGTTGTTGTTAATTTGTCATTAGCATTTAACATCATTAATATTTTATTTATTTTGTCTTTTTATATTTAATATTCTTTACAACAGAATTCTTTCCATCAACGGTTCACACTAATGAATCTGTTAATCCTGGAGGAAAAAAGAAACAAATCGTTTTTGGCCATACAAATTTGCATTAATCTAAACAAAATCTTTAGAACAAGGTAAATCACTAGTCACTAGCTAGAATTTATAACACTTAAAAAGAAAGATACACGGCAACTCTTCATGGTAAATCACTAGAATTTAGTAAACTAATTGAAAATAGATCCACTACAATACTTCTTCCTTTAATACAGATGCTTTACTTTTCTTCATGTCAATACAACATATAAGATGGGGCCGCCATTTCCCATAACCCTTGCTCATACATGGTTGGAGACAGCTGCAAGTGTAAGCTGTAGTAAAATTCTTCAGAATCAAAATCAAATGGTGATTCAATGGTTGAATATAGTTCTGGTGATATAACTTCATTTGACTGGGGTAGTGGTTCAATAGTTGAATCTGTAACTTCATTTGACTGAAATTGAGATTGCGTTTGAATTGAGTTGATAGCTTCATTTAGTTGGTAAGAAGCTTCAATCCTTGAGTTTATAGGTTCATTTGGTTGGGAAAATATTTGAGTTATTGATCCTATAGCTTCTTCTGACTGAGAAGATTTTGAGATCATTGAATCCATATTTGATAAATAAGGTTCCTAAGACAAGTATAAACAAATATTAATTCTCATTATATTTCACACCTTCAAGCATAATCTAAGAACTACTTCAGGAATTCTCCTACTTACCTTTGAAACCACATCATCAAGATTTGCTTGATTTTCATACTCAAAATCTAAATGATTATTTGACTCCTTTTCAGCATGAATTAATTCATGCTCACAGTCAATAATTTTTTCTTTTGTTTTCTTCTCATACTTCTTCATTAATCTACATAGAACATAAGTCCTCTGCATAAAGAATAGTCAACCATTCATGTGTCAAAATTAGAGCATATCATATGAAAAATTTTACCGCATGAAAATTGAATCAAATGAGTTATTGATCAGACTAGACAGTTTTACCGCATGAAAAATAATGATAAACACGAGGACCAAACAATGAAATTGAGCCATAGAAAGAGTAACACAACCAATAACATTATTGACAGTGAATTCCCTAACGATAGTTGTAAAACAGTTTTGAAATACAGAAAATTCATGGTTCAAGAACCCTACTTTTATAAGAGAAGCAGAAGCACAACATATAATCTCCATAAGACACATGATTGATGGGGTTTTATTACTCCTACGATAGAAAAAAAATAGAATATGGGTTACCTGTTCTTGAGAAATCATAGTATTATCATATTCATGGATAACCCAATTGTCTTTGATTCCACGAGGAAAACGTCCTTTATAGAAAACTAAATTCTTCTGGATCCCAATGACATTTTTGGTGTCTCGATCCCTGATTTTTCTTTCTCTACCGGTGACTTTCCAGTAGCCAAGTGATGTTGTCCTGTTACGCCGAGTACTGTTAGGGTACTTGTAATCGCGAGGACTAAAGAAATAGCATTCTGAGTCGTCTGGATCGATCTCGGGAAATGCTGAAACAGCCCAAGCTGGAGAAGAACAAGACCACAAAATCAAACGCCAAAGCATAATAATATAAAAAATTATAGAAAGAAAAATAAGAGAAAAATATAAATTAAGATACCGAGTAAATCCCAGGGTTCCTGCTTGCAAACGTCAATCTCAGGGATGGTGGTGTAAATGGAAGGATCGTCGGCCAACAATTTGTGACGGAGGTAGTAGGCGACGAGCTCTTCCTCCGTCGGACGGAATCTGTATCCCACAGGCGCACGTCTCTGCGTCGGAGCCGGATCCCCCATGTTTGTCTCAAGCAGAAAATTTGAGAGAGACGAAGATGCCTGAGGGAATTGAAAGAGAAAAAGGGAGCGATAATTGATAGCAGTAGTGAGGGAGAAGATCGAGAAGGGACTCACTTGAAGCGTCACTCACGGGAACCCCTCCTTCTATAGAGAGTTGAGACTAGAGAGTAGAGAGTGGTAAATAATCAGTTAAAACTGAAAAGTAAGATAAATTAAAATTTAAAATCAGGGACCTCGGTTCACTTATGAGTTATGACTAATTTAAATTAAAATAAAATTTAGTTTCATAATTAAAATTGTCTATTTTTTTTTAATTTTCATATTTATTCTTAATAAACCTCATATTTTTTTTTTAAAAAAATACAATATTAAATATAAGGTCCTTTCTGAACATTTTACTCTAACTTTTATATAAAATCATTTATTTATTGGCTTTTTTTATTGGTTAAGACATTTTATTAAATGTTAGGATGAGGCATAATTGTAAAAGAATTGGATAAATATATAATTCATTAATTATAATTAATTTATTTATTTAATTTTATTAAATTAATTAAATAAATGTGCTATATTTAGAGCGCGTTTGAACAGGAGCGGCGAGAATCCTTCCTAGGTCTTCCCGTTGCATTCCTCGGTTCCTTTTCAGTCTTCACAGGAATCAAAATTACAATGCCTCTTCTTTCTCTCTCTTTTCTTCCATTTAGTTACAAGTCTCAATCAGCTTTCTTCTTTCTCAGCATTTTTCAAAATTAAAACTAAATCTATTATTCATATTATATATGTTGGATACTTGCTCCCTAAGTGTAAAATTTTTGTATATTCTACAATTTCAGAACAGGAACATGTCCCTGAAGATTCCAGAATGGAATCTCAAAACAAACAAAAAAACAGACAACTTGCTCTCCAAGTTTAAAATTTTGATAATTTTTTGGGATTCTTGAAATTGAAACCCTATCTTGGGATGGTGACAATAGTATAAAATTTACTTTTTTGTTTCTTTTTTTCACCCAAAAAATTGTATTCAGATATGATACATTTTATTTTATTATTATGATATATAATTTATATTTAGATATGATATATACATTTTACCTATGTTTTCTTCTCATCTCACCGAAACATAAAGTTTCACTTTAATTTCTTACTTTATTTTATGCCAGCTTTTCCGTTATTAAATGTACACAAATTTTAGATATTTAAAAATATTGACTTCTAAGTCATATAACAAATATTGCGCCAAGACTCATTTTTTTGGAGTGTCAAAAATTCCAAAATTGTGAATCCAAAAATAGAGTAGCTCAGAAGAATTGAATTATAAAATGACATGGATCAGTGTCTCACCTTTTCCATAAGAATTGCGGTAATGGTAAATTATGTAGGCAAGCAATTTATTCTTAGACAATATTAATATCTAATATTAATATTATTTAAGAGAAAATAAAATTTTACCCTATTCTTAAATTTTAGGTGAACTCAATTCATTTAAAAAAAAATTGTAGCAAAAAAAAATTATCTAACAATAGCAATTTCTAATAAGTTTCTTTATATAAAATGATAACTATATATTTGAGGAAATTTAGTATTTTGTTAATCCTTAATATAAGAACTAGTAATTATATTTTATCATAAATATAAGAGTTCAATTCACCTTATCCCTTACATTTATATATGTTAAGATATTTTTATCTAAAAGTAATTATGATAAAAAATAGTATTTGAGAAAAATCAAACTATATTTATTAAAAATAATTTATATAAATAATTTTTTTAATCTGATTAAATTAATTATCTAGCTATTATATTAAAGATATGAGGTAGTATTAAATAAAGTTGAAATATAATCAACGTTTCAGGTTGAGAAAGCCAAAGTTGGGATCAAATCACATATAATATATAGATACAATCTGGATAAAAAAAGCATATCGATAACCCAAAATCACCGTATGCAATTCTTATGATGAATATATCTCAAACGCATATAGAGAAGCGAATGATTTTGGAAATATTACTATGAGGTGATAAAAAAAATATAATTGCTAAAAATAAGTAAATATCTATAAATTTTTTATCATTTTCTATATCTAAACTTACCATTGTATAACGTTAATTTATCGTGAGAGTTTTTAATAATTATATTTATTTTGTAGGAACTCATACCGATTTTTCCACGTTAATTACTATTGCTTGTGAATTCAGTAATATTATAGCTTTTTGGATTTTGTAAATCCAAATATTCTGAAATGAGTGAAACAACAAAGCTACTTGCTCCCCAAGTTTTTACGAGTTTTAGCTTTCAAAGTGTTAGCCCCACCACCCACTATCTGCCTTTTCTATCTGAAGAACTTCCCAGAACAACTTCCTCCGCAAGTTTTACAGTTTTAGTTTTCAAACTACTGGCCTTATTAATTTAATACTACCATGTACTAGTTTAAAAAGATTTCTTTTTTACTTTTTAATCATAAAAAATAACTCTTGCTTTTCTATTTCTAAAGAAGTGATATATATACACTCTATTATCACCGATTCTTAATATAAAATTTATTTAACTAATTTAGATAAATTAAATAAGTTAGTTATTTGTAAGGATTGTGTATTATTTTTTCTAAAATATCTCTCTTTAATGATATGTATTTTGAACTATTTTAACAAAAAAACCTATTACTATATGTAATCATATAGATATTTTAGAAAAAAATTATAATATTAGGAGACAAAATAAATTGAGATATTATAATTAAGATCAAATTAAATTATTTATCTAACTTTTATAGTTAGGCCATGAGGGAACTATCATGTTTTTATAGAAAACTTTTGCACGCATACCTCTACAATCTATACTATTGTCATGTCTCAAACTATTTTTTTGGGGTCAAATTTTTCAATAAAAAAAATACGACAAAGGAGTTTTTTTTTTAATAATTCAACACCCTGATATCAATGACCCGCTTGGTATATAAGGAGAAGATGTCATTTTGAATACATAAGGTGAGATTATATATATGATATCATATTAAGCCGTGGTTACCTTAATTATTATTATTATATCTTAACATTATCAATTTTTTTATTTTTATTTGAAGGGGTGTGTGTATATATATGTTAGTATATTATCCATTTTTCATATCATTAGTTTATACTAATGAACAAGTTAAAATCGTGGAAACAAAAAAAAAACTTTTAGTCATCATATATAGAAAATTATACTGCATCGATTGATGTAGACTTAAAATAAAATAAAGAGTTTAGATCACAACAAACAACAGACTAGGGTTAAAAAAACACATACAACGGATCATCTCCTAGCTAAACCCTTGTCTCCAACAAGGCTAAATCACTAGAACACTCCAACAAAAAGAAGAAGAAGAAGAAGAAGATACACGATTCTTTTTCCTTTATGCATAAATAGTTTTCCTTTCTTGATATGTAATGCTGCTATGTTACCGCCATTTCCAACTAGTCTTATTCATCCTCTCTTGGAGACGACCTCAAGAATGATTTGAAATTAAATTCTTCTGATTCTGACTCAACAGTAGAATTCACTTCAGGAGCAACTGAACCTACAAACTCATTTGACTCCGAAGGCGTTTGACTCATTGTTGAATCCATATCTGACAAATAGTAGTTTTTTACCTATATCATATATAAAATATTAGTTCTCTCGTTCTGTTTCACTTCCTCAAGCATGATATATAAACAGTATATTTATTAGTAGTTCAGAATTTGTCTGCTTACATCTTGATTCGTCCACGAATTTGCTTGACTTTCATACCCAAAAGTCATATTATTATTTGACTCGGTTTCATCATGAACTAGTTCTTCATTGGATTTTTCTTTTGTTTTCTTCTCATCATCAGGTTTCTTCTGTAACCTACATAAAACATAGGTTCTCTGCAATATGGAAGAATAATCAAGCATATTGCTTTGTGAGAATCAGAGCATAGATCTCCGAAAGAAATGATAATGAGATATAAACATTATATCGAATGTGTCACACATACAATGTTCCCCCGTGAAAAGAGTAACATAGCCAATAACTGACTGTAAAGTCAGTATAGCTAGAAAAACTACGTACTGTATATACCCTCCAGTCCTTTAAGTTTAATATCTATAAACACATAAAGGATAAAATTTCCTTATGAAACAAAGAATAGGAGCTTACCTGATTTGGAGGAAAGAGGCATCGTGATATTCATCAATAAGCCAATTAATTTTAATGCCAGGAACACGACGTCCTTCGTAGAAAATTAGGGTCTTCTTGGTCCCAATAACATTGTTTGTGACTCGATCCCTGATATTCCTGTCTTTACCGGTGGCTTTCTAGTAGCCAAATGATGTTTACCGATTATAACGAGTACTGTTTTTGTACTTGTAACCGCGAGGACTGAAGAAAAACCATTCCTGATCGTCCGACTTGATCAGCGAAAACTCTGAAACAGCACAAGTTTGGGAAAAATTTAAAAGAAAAACTGTCTAGTAGAAGAAGAAGATGCTGGGCTTGGATTATATCTATATATGATACCTGAGCATTCCCAGGGTTCATACTTGCAGACGTCGATCTCAGGGATGGTGCGGTGGATGGAAGGGTCGTCATCGGCCATCAATTTGTGGCGGGGGTAGTGACCGAGGAACTAGCTCCACCATGCTTGGCTCTCAACTTTGAGCTTATGTATGGTTGAGGGAGACGAAGCTTTGTGAGATAGAGAGAGAGGTCAAGAAACAACGTAGGACAAAGACTTGAAGTTGATGATATTAAGTAATGAAGCTAAACATAACTCACAGCTCTCTTTATAGAGGGCAGTAAATAGGTAGTGAAAATTAAATTAAAATGAGATTGATATCTGTTTCTATTTTTAGATTACGTTCAGTTTTTTTAACCAATACACATAAATATAATGTATAATAGGGGTAACTAAATGATGTATTGCTCTTTGTCTTAAATATATAATCTATTTAATTAATTTAATTATATTAAAAAATCTATTTAAGTTAATTATTATAGTATATTTTTTGAAAATACCTTAATCATATTTCTTAACTCTTTCCCTCCGATTTTTTTCTTATTTGATTATTGTTGAGAGAGTATTAATAAGGGTAATTTAGAAAAAGTTAATAAATTTAAAAAAAAAAATTATATTTAGGATCAATATCAATTTACTAATTATGTATTTTATTTAGGACCAGAGGATTACTACAATGTTGAACAATTAAGGTGCCATTTTAGATAAGAAGTATTACTCAAATACTTAATATAGTACATATTCAAGTAATTTGATTAGATTAAGTAAGTTAGTTAATAAAACATGTCTTTTTTTTAAAATACTTCAATCATTTTTTTTAACTTTATTTTTTCTTATTTATTTGATTATTATTAGGGAGTATTAATATTAATAATTAGTGATAAAATTGATAAATATAAAAAATATATAGGACTAATATTAATTCTATAATTAAATATTACAGAATATATTTTTGGGAAGTATAGAGACAGAGTGTAGAATTAAATAGATGAGATATCATGAATGAACAATTAATTTGTGGCATAACTGATTAATGTTAGAAGCTTCGTCGTAAGTAGGTGTGAGTAATATTAATGCTAATATTTGTGGGGATGATAACGTCATACATGCAAGTGAGATTATGTGTGAGGACGTGTAATATTTGGACACGTAATGAAGTGTGGGACCCACCACCCAAAACCGCGTCCGTACAAGTTTAAGACCCTGCTCCTTCCTTCCTTCCTTCCTTCGAATCTCACGCGTCTTTCTCTGCTTAGTAAAGTCTTGAAATACGA
This sequence comes from Leucaena leucocephala, assembly GCA_037074615.1. Lineage (NCBI taxonomy): Eukaryota > Viridiplantae > Streptophyta > Magnoliopsida > Fabales > Fabaceae > Leucaena > Leucaena leucocephala. Next base: position 1,387,582 of record CM073552.1, read on the forward strand.
GTCATATTCTTTCATGAACTAAGCATCTTTGAGTTGTACTAATCTTCGTGTAGCCAATTAATGAATCTAATTTCCATGTCTTATTCGCTCTTCTTTACAAAACTCCATTTTTGGACAGAAGTTTCTGTAAAATGCAGCATCTCTGCTGAACTGAACCACTTTTCTGAGATAATACGTGTACGTAAACTCAATTGACCATGCAAGGGCTTTGTTTGACTAAAGGTTACAGTCTTTAATTTCTTGAAACAAGACCAACACAATGTTTGATCACTTTGTTATTCGATTGCCAAGCTAGGAAGGTGCCCGGAGATTGCACTGTTTATGGACACCCTTTAATTAACTTGGTTTTAAAAATCTTATCAAAGATATAATTAAGTACTAAAAGTTATTACTTATTGTGCCCATTATAACTCCTACACAGCAAAAAGCCCAAAAGGAAACTACGAAAAGGGTCCTCATACAGTCAATGGAATCTCCCACATATGACCGTGTATTTGGAGATGCTGGTAATGTTTCAGAACAGAACAGGTGGTTGAAGATTCTAGAATGGTATAGCTCCCCAAAACAAATAAAAGAAAAGGAAAAATAAAAATAAAGCTTGCAGCGCAAGTTTGAAAATTTGAGTAGTGTGTGGAAAGATGCAAGTTAAGAGGTGGGGGTCAAGTGTCTTTGTATATGTTGACCCCACCATGACCATCCCATCGCTGAGTTTTGTCTGATAAGTTTTCTGATTTTGGTGGTTTGTTATGTTCCTCACTACCATCACCTTCTTTTTTAATAAAGAATAACCATCATTTGCCCCATACTCTTGGCTAATACTATGAATTTGAGTTTGAGTTTAGCTCTAATATTGGTCAAATTTCCCGACCATTGCTTTTTCCAATCATAAATTCACATAGGCGTATGATCACTCTAGGCGTCAAAATATTACAATATACTAATACAAAATTTATAAAAAATTACCATTTTACAATTCACAAATAATATGATTAATCTAATTTCATTTTTTTAAAAAAAATCATTTTTTATATAACGAATTTTAAATATATAAATATGGAGTATATGTCATGTGAAAACAATTTTAAAAATGAATGTGAGAAGGAACTAAGAATTATAGTTTTTGTGTAGGCATTAATTTATCAAAACTCAAATCCATCATACAATGTTCTCCCATCCCACTGCCAGGGATCATTCTACATAAAGGTTGATTCCACACACAATATACTAATGGTGGCACTTTACAGGGATGCTTTTATACGCTTTACACATAACTTCACCCATACAAACTTTACATGAAGTTACATAAAAACAAGGCTGCTTAGGTAGTATAAGACAAAAGGTGTTTTTCTGGATAATGGCCACAAACCATTCTTCACCTCCACACTCGATTCTCGCTGCCTGCTTGCACTTCAAGGGTTAATGTGTGTTTGGGTGGATTTGACAAAACTAAGGTTTAAATAGATAATCGATTGATTTTTTAATGGGTGTTTGGTTGAGGGTCTTGTGATTGATAATTGATTTCATCAAGAACACACGCGCATGGGGTTGAGGTGGAATTGACAGAACTAATGTTTAAATACATAATTTATTTTTTTTAATGGGTCTTTGGACGAGGGTTTCATAATTGATTTAATATGAGTGTTTCGGTGGCATTGCCAAAACTAAGGTTTAGAACTTACCACATGATAGCATTTCCCATATAACGACTACAAACAGGACAAGCCCTATAACGACATTGCCAAAATATACGGATGGTGGACTAAGGTTTTGGTTTGATGATGGCGTCTCCAGTTGAATCAAAGAACTCTTCCCACTGATACCAGAGGATTCACCGCTTGGGGCCTTTGAAGTATTCCTTTTATCACTAACCTGGGCTTCTCTCTTTTTATTGTTTGAATCATCTGGTGTTTCTTTCTGAGCCTGCATGATACATCATATGGAGCATGTCATAACAACAAGTAGTTAAAATAAGTGTCTTCCAATAAAGCATCTCTGTCAAGACAGGCATTTGTATTTTTCTAGTAAAGCACAACTTGGTTTTTCTCAAATTCAGATCCCTTTGAAGAATTTCATCATGATGAAGTAGAGAAAGATAGGAACCAAATAGTGGGTCTCGCTTCTGCACATGTAGACCCCATATAAGCAAGACCCACAATTTTATTCCTATCTTTCTATACTTCACCAAAATGAAGAATCTCTGTCAAGACAAGCTTCTCCGTTTTCCTTGTAAATCACAGCTTGGTTTTCTCAAATTCAGATCCCTTTGAAGAACTTCATCATGAAGTAGACAGAGATAGGAACAGAATAGTAAGTCTCAACTGTAAGTGGAACACACTATTTTCTTCCTATCTCTCTATACTTCATCCCCTAAAGTATTTCAGCGATCCAAATTTGGTTTTCTCACCTCATAATATGCCTCTTTGGTTGAAATCTTCCTATGTGTTTGAGATCTTCTTGCCCCAGCTCTCAGTGACACAGAGTGGGCTGATCTTGGTTGATATTGGGCTTTGCAGGTCTTTAGAGTGGAAGCAGAGCTATCAAGCTTTGTCAGATTGATCTTGAGTGGTCTAGCAGCGGTTGAGTCACCAGAGGAAGAATCCAAATCATCTTGAAAGGATCTGCCCTTTTTCGCTTGGTTGGAAGAAAGTTCAGAGATCGTTAGAATGCGTCCACTTGAACTTGGACCAGCATTTTTGTTTGATTTGGTTGAAGTTTCTGGAATATATCCATACTGTAACACATTTCCAGAAGAGAATATATAGATGATGTTAATCCTTCATGTTGCCCAAAAGAAGGCCCAATTATAAAATAAGTGTACTTCTGAACTATAATGTGCAAGAAATAAGTAATTCATTGGCACAACAGAACAACAAAACTGACTCCAAGCTAAAATCACTTTAAATTGTAGAAATGCTGGGAAATTGCACATCACTACAATGGCCTCAATGATTTTAACCTATAGAACCATGTTTTGTTTATGAGATATTGGAGATACCGTTCCAATAATATTAGGAGAATGTAACTTTACCTGTGAAGAGACCACTTCTGCATCTGTGTCACTGCTTTCATAGTATACCTTTCTCAAAGATTTTGAGCATTGAACAAAAGCATGGTTCATTGCCTCGTCCACGAACATTTCCTCCTCATCATCAGCAAAGATTGAATTCACAAACATGTCAGGATTGTCTTCCTCCTCATCATCAACAAAGACTGAATTCACAAACTTGACAGGATTGTCTTCCTCTTCAGTAGTTTCAAAAGGAAAGTTTACACTGCTGTCATCATTTCCAATATGGGAATTGAGCCTTGGGGAAAATGGTGGGAAAGAAAATTCCCACTCATTGACTGGAGAAAAACGTATCGAGCTCAAGTCAACTTCATCTGCTGGGTGTTGTGTATCAAAAAATGAATCCAGATTGATTGAGGGCAAAGGGTGTTCCTAAAACATATACCAACCAATTGTTAGTTCCCAGAATGTTTAGCGCACTAAAGCATAGTTAAAGAACTATCTCTCAATGTGTTCAAGAATTCTTTTGCTTACATCTGGAATTCTCCCCTCAATTGCTAGAATTTCACAATCGGAAGCCATATGGCTACTTGGCTCCCCTTCATCACAGATTAATAAACCGGTTCTCCCTTCTGCTTTCTCAGGTTTCTTCATTAACTTGCATAGAACAAAGGAACTCTGCAAAATTTGGAAGAATAATCAGGCATTCATTTGTTAGAAACAAAATACAGAAAAAGCCAAGACAAATCAAGCTCATCCTTTAAAGTCCGGAAACTTGTTGCCGGAAATTAGCCTACATGGTCAGTTTCAGCCTGATATTCGTGAATGACCCAATTGGTCTTGAAGGCATTAGGAGCACGACCTCTATAGAAAACCAGAGTCTTCTTGGTCCCGATGATCTCGTTGGTACCTCGAACCTTGATTTTCCTGTCATTGCCAGTGGGTTTCCAGAAGCCCCTCTGTGTTGTCCTGTTATACCGAGTACTGTTACTTTTAGAGTACTTGTAATCGCGAGGACTGAAGAAAAACCATTCTGGGTCATCCGACTGGATCATCGAAAACGCTAAAACAGCACAAATAGAAGAAGAAAAGAAAAGCAAAATCAAACGCCATTGCATGAGATCATCAAAGCACAAATGATTCAAAGAACACATATCCCAATTTTGAACTGGGCTATACCGGGTAAATCCCAGGGCTCGTGCTTACAAACGTCAATCTCAGCGATAATATGGTGAACGAAATTTTCGCCGATCAATTTGTTGGTCAGGTAGTGATCCACGAGCTCTTCATCTGTTGGACGGAATCGAAACCCCACAGGCATAAATTCCCGAACAGGCGCTGGGTTCGCCATTGTTGGTTGAAGTATACAGTAAGCTTACGAAAGGGCAAGCTTGGAGAGAGAGAGAGAGAGAGAGAGAGAGAGAGAGAATGGGAGAGCAAGCTTGAAGAGAGAGAGAGAGAGTGTGTGTGTGAGTTTCAGGGAATGATGCGGCTTTGGCCTTCGCTACTTGTAATGGCACCATAGAAGGCATTGACTGACTGAGTGCTTCAGTTGATTTTAACTCGGAAGCTACCTTTTAAAAAATAAAAAATAATAAATAATAGAAAGATAATAGTAAAATAGTACTCTAAAATGTATATTTATCTTCTGTAATGTGTTCACTTATTTATTGTTTCCTTTGATAAACATGATTTTTTTAACTTTTTAAACTTAATGTAATAATATGATATTTGTTGCTGGGCCCTTGATAAAAGTTATTTGCATGCATGGGGTTAACAAAATTCACTTTACTTTGTATCAAAACAAAAAAATTCATTTCTCTTGTTAACAAATTTGATATAGTTAATAAATGATTGAGTCTTTTAAATATTATATTTTAAATTTAAATCAAGTCATGCACGTGAAAAAAAATTTATTTGATATCTCTAACTATTAATTGAAATATACTGCCTAAATTCTAAAAAAAAAAATTCACTTCACTTATTAAAAACTAAATATTAGCCTATGATAAGAATAAAATGAGGTGTAATAAAAATTATTTTTTAAATCCTTATTATATAAAACAAAAGTCTAAAAGTTCAATAGATATTATCTTTTGACTTCTTATAAAATCTTAGTCCGACAAATTGCTAGAATTATTTTTAAACTATAACTGTTTTATATTTTAATAATTAAATATATATAAAATATTTAATTCAATTATCTGTCAATAAAAATAAATTGAAGTGTGAAATAATATTAAGTTATTTATTTCTATTCACTTTTACAATGATCTTAAAGTGTTTTTGGATAAATTCTTTTAGAAGAATTTATGAAAAAAAAAAGTAGTTCTGAATAAATGAGTGTTTGAATAGTTATTACCAGAATAATTTTGATGATTAATAAATTATCAGAAAGGGTTTGAGATAAAAATAAATAAATTAATAAATAATTGCCAGAACTGTTCATCATCCACTCTCATCATGCAGCCTCTAGTAAGCCTCCTCAACCAATAACGCTCCACCAACCGACGACAACAGAAACGTAAGAAGAAGAAGATGTAGAGGAGAGAGAGATGGCGACGACGACTGAAGAAGAGGAAGAATAAGAAGATGCAGAGGAGAGAGATGGCGACGGCAACCATTGATGCTCGACAAAAGACCCATCGACGGACTAGTGAGGGAGGAGAGAAATACCAGTGATCAGCGTACCCACCAACGGATCTAGAATGACGGACCAGTGAGGGATGAGAGAGGAAAGAGTGTGTTAGAAAAGTAAGGGTAAAATAATTTTTTTGATGCCTATAAACCCTTTTCCCCCCTCTAGAAGATATATTCCCAAGAGCTTATATGAAACTATGATTTAACCCAGAAGCATTTATAAACAAATAAAGCTGTTTGTTTTAAAAAAATTTAAACTATAATTTGGATAGAAACCTTTTTAAAATTTTGGTTTGGTGTGTATCCAAACAAACATAGTTTACATAATTGTCAAACATGTAATAAATTGATCTATGAAATTATAATTATAATGTTATACTCCCCCGATCTTAAATATATGATTTAATTGGGAGTTGATATTAATCTTAAATATAATATCTATTTTTTATATTTATTTATCTTTTCCTAAATTACCCCTATTGATACTCTCCCAACAATAATCAAGTAAAAGAGGAGAGAGAAAATTAAAGAAAATTGTTAGGGTGATTTAAAAAAATATATATTATATTAATTAATTTAACTAACTTTCTTAATCTAATCAAATTAATGAAATATGTCTTCTATTTAAGACTGATGAAATAATAAATAATAAAATTTTTGAGTTTTTTCTTAAAAAATATATGGGAATTGTGAACATGATGAATAATAGAAACGAAAGAAGCTTCCTCCTATGGGTAATATATTTGAGAAAACATGATAAAATACTAAAAGTAAAAAAAACAAAATTTATTTTTCTATACAAGTAACATTTATATAGTTATATTTTTTCATTTTAATATCAATTAATAATTAATAACAAATGGGAGTTGACGCATGCATGATTTGGTCAATAAAAAAGTACCTTGCGTGCTTAAAAACCGTGTATGTTTGGAAAAACACAACGCGTAAGGGGAATGTTGGTGCCTACTCGGACGCTTCCCCATCGCTCTTCTCTTTTCCTTTGGATAATCTAAACTACTTCCCCCGTCATCATTCATTTATATATAAGTAAACGACAGCTACTCAGCCACTGTTTCCATTTATAAAATGAATATTTTTTTTGGGAAAATAAATGTGCATGATGTTAGCCCACTACATGCCACATAAAAGCGAAAGCCTCGTATGGAGATGACTTAATTTGTACAGACACGATCTAATCTATCTAGGTATGACTTATCAAATGACTCACTAGACGACTTACTCGATAGATACTAGGAACAACCTTTGCTAGCACTAAAAATATCTTTAACAAATTCTGAAATAATTGAGACTGACTCACCAAACGGATAGATCCGAGATAGTAGAAACTAATGTACCAGACGAATAGATTTAATGGGATGGACGACAACTACAATTGTCAAATAGTGAGAGTTGACGTCAAGATCCTAGAAATCTTTGACACTCCATTCAATGACCTTGACATTCGGGATGAAGATCTCAACGGGCGGGCCAATGCACCCTCAATGACCTTAAGGTCCACGCTGAAGATCTCGTGACACCCCCTCAACAACCTTGAAGTTCATGCCGGAGATCTCAAAAGACATCGTCCGACGCCCCACACGTCATGCGAGATATTGATAAAAGATAGGGCAAATTATGTTCTCTCATTTGACTTATTGTAAACAAAGTATATTTCTATCAATAATATTAATAGCTCTTCTTTTTGCTCCCTATATTTTTCTCTTTTATTTCTTTCTTAATCGCATTATTACAATTATCCAATCGTACACATTATTAATAATCTCATCCGACCAAAAATTACATAAACACATGAAATAATTATTTCCCCTCGCTTGATGCACACACGACTTTTTGTATTAATCTTATTTTGTATTATATTATCTCAATTATTAGAGTTAGTTGATTTTTTTAAATATATTAAAGAAACTAAATAAATTAGTTAATTGTAATTAATATAAGAGATAATTAACTAATCTGAGTAGATTGTGAAGTATATAATATGAATTTATCTTGAAAGGTTAGATTTAATCATAATTAACTAATTTATTTAACTTTCTTAATCAATTTAAAGAAATTAACTAACTTTTATAATTAGGATTAGAAGGAGTATTCTAATAATACAAAAAAAAAATATTTTGTTTGGGATCACTTTTTAGTCCGCAATTCACCATAAGGTTCATTATGTGAGGTAGAAGTGAAAATGATGGGGGGGGGGGGGAAGGAGGGAGAATTGAAAGTAAAAGCTTGTCGAGTTACTGTTTAAAAAAGATCTGTTAGATCATAGAGGCGTGTAACATACTCTGACCAATAACTGTTTTTTAAAAAAAAATTATCTATTCACTTAATAGTGAAATATTTACCGCACCCTTTAACCCACATGCTCAATGAAGTTAAATCTAAATTGGAACCATTTCGGGTAAAATTGAAAAATCAATTTTTTCTAATAGACAAACGTTGTCCTCTTGTTAATATCTGTATTTATGCTTTTGGGTGTCGGGGTGATCTGAGTACTTCCTTAAGTCTCTTCAAAGAGATGAGGGAAAGAGAATCTGATGGATCTGGAAGCTCAGTTGGGCCTGATTTGTGCACCTATAATAGTTGAATCAGTGTGCTCTGTAAAGTTGGGAAGATCAATGAGGCACTCATGGTATGGGATGAGCTTAAAGGGTCTGTTATGAAGCGGATGGATTCACTTACAGAATCCTTAGCCAAGGTTGTTCCAAGACTTGTAGAATAGATGACGCAACTAAGATCTTTTACGAAATGCAGAATAATGGATTTCAAATTGATGCAGTTGTTTATAATTCTCTACTACATGGACTCTTGAAGGCCAGAAAAATTACGGAAGCTTGCCAGCTTTTTGAGAAAATGGTTGAAGATGGGGTAAAAGCCTCATGCTAGACATGTAATATTTGATCGATGGATTACTTAAGAATGGAGGGCCAGAGGCTGCTTATGATTTATTTTGTGACCTGAAAACGAAAGGCCAATTTGTTGATGGAATTACTTACAGCATCATGGTGCTGCAACTTTGTAAGGAGGTTCTACTTGAGGAGGCAGTCGAACTGGTGGAGGAAATGGAAAGCAGAGGTTTTGTTGTTGACCTAGTTACCATAACTTCGCTCTTGATTGGCATCCATAAACATGGCCGTTGGGACTGGACAGACCGGCTTCTAAAGCATGTAAAGGAAGGTGATCTGGTGTATAATGTTCTCAAGTGGAAAGCTGGAATGGAGGCTTCTTTGAAGAGCCACAACAGCAAGAAAAAGGATTATACTCCATTGTTCCCTTCCAAAGGAGATTTTGAGGAGACGATGAACCTTATCACTTCTGATAATACTAACCTTGATTCAGATGATGCTGCAACTAGAGATGAGGGATTGATTTCATCCTTTGAAACTCATGAGTGGTCTTCATCACCTCACATGGATAGATTGGCCAATCAAGTGGAGTCTCGTGGCTATTCCCCCAAACTGTTTTCTCCTACTCCAGCGCAACGAGTTCAAGAAAAAGGTTCAGGTTCTTTTGATATTGATATGGTGAATACATTCTTGTCCATATTTTTGGCCAAGGGGAAATTGAACTTGGCTTGCAAGCTGTTTGAGATTTTCACTGACCTGGGTGTGAGTTATACGTATAACTCTATAATGAGCTCATTTGTGAAAAAGGGTTACTTCACTGAGGCTTGGGCTGTTCTCAAAGAAATGGGGGGAAAAGGTTTGCCCAGCTGACATAGCAACCTACAATGTAATAATTCAAGGTTTAGGAAAGACGGGAAGAGCAGACCTGGCCAGCTCTGTTATTGATAGGCTACTGAAGCAGGGTGGTTATCTTGACATTGTTATGTATAACACCCTCATCAATGCACTGGGGAAAGCAGGCCGTATCGATGAAGTGAACAAACTCTTCGAGCAAATGAAGAATAGTGGTATAAATCCTGATATTGTGGCCTATAATACATTAATTGAAGTTCACAGCAAGGCAGGTCGATTGAAGGATGCTTATAAATTCTTCAGAATGACGTTGGATGCTGGATGCACGCCCAAGCTCCCAAGTCTGCTTCACTCTGAAGAGACAACGTTTTCATTTTTCCTACCTGTTATAATCACAATCACCAGAAGAAGTAACAAAACTTCCACAACTAATTATTGAAGTTTTTGATATTTTACATTGAATATTAAAAATGGGTTGATTGATGATATAATTATATTCTACGTACAAAACAAAGGTACATGGTCCTCTCTCGTAAGTGGACGGATATTGGCATTAAATGACATTCAATTCACACACTAATTATTGCAAGGGAAGGGGGCAAAATTTAAAAGGATGACTAATCACAAGCCAAACAAATGATGACACAACTTATCAATCATCTTTTTAATGTAAACTTTGTTTGAATTCAGGTTCATTTTCATGGTTGTGCCGTCTTTTGTCTCAAAGTGAAGTCACATCCATGCACGTGCTCTCTTTCGACCATTTCTTTATGTTTTCTCATTTAAGGCCCCTTCACCGTTTTTTTTAAGGAAAATCACTTAATAATAAATTAACAGTATAAATATATTATTATTTTATGTATTAAAATTTGTTATTATATGCTCCTCATTTATTATAAGATATTTCGATAATTATATTCTTATTCTAAGATCTCTTAGTGATTAAAAAAATATTCAATAGAATTCTTGAACTGAATTTTTTAATTAAAAATAAATTTAAAAATTTAGTTATTGATATAATATAATATTATAAAATCTATGTAATTAATCTTATCTGTTGTAATAAAGCTTGATGTTATTGTATTGCTTTTCAAAACGAGTTTGATAATAAGTTGTAAACCTGATAGGCTAGGCTGATAGCTACGAATAGCTTGCACATTCACATCAAAAATTAAAGCATGGAACTAAACTTTTAAATTTTAAATATATGTAGAAAACTGATTTTAAATATTAAAAATGAAAAATTTAAGCTGCAACTGCAACGCCTGGATTCTTTTTTATTTTTTTGATAAAAAGTCAACTTATTATAGAAAAGATAAAAACAAACATATTTTTTTTAGTTGTCTAGATTATTGGAGCTTTGCCCTCAACTACATCTTTTTTTTTTTTACATATAAAACGGGCATACTAAAAAAGGCATGTGTCAAATGGGGCATTAGGGACACAGCCCAAGGAACCTCCATTGAACCACAGGCCTCCAGCATTCAACAGAAAATTAAAAAGGCCTGTATCCAAAGTGACTTTGGGAAAGACAGCCCAAAAAATCCCATTGAATATAGAAGTTGCCTAGTCTTTTTCTTTCTAATTAATAATACAGATAGTAAAAAATAAATTTGTATCCCATAAAGACATGAGTTCGATTTCTACTGTCATTGTGAGAATTCCTTTGGTAGGCGATTTCGTAAGTCTCTTATAAGTACTCTCTGAGCCCTATGACTGTGTTTTAGCCTTGGTGGGAGACTGGTGCCAAACCAACTTAAAGTTTTTTTTACCCAAAGGAAAAGTTGAGATACTAACAAGAGTTGAGTTTAGTGGAAAGGGCTATTCCCTTACAATGTGATGAACTATTTAATGCCTGACAATATCTCGAATAAGATTGTCTCCAATAGGAGGATATCTATGCTTAGCAATAAAAAATAATTGAAATATTTTAAATCAAGCTGGTCAGTCTTTAGGAATAGACACTGGCTTAAAGAGGACCACAAAATCAACCTTCACACCAGCAAAACCTTGACAAAATCAATATCTACTATTTTTTGAGTTAAAGGGTAGACATTAACAACCTAAGATTATAAGCGGGATTGAAATCGCAACTTCTCATTTGTAAGGAGAGCTTACATGTCACAAGACTACAAAGCTATTGGTATTTCAGTTACTATTCTACTAGCAAGTAAATACAGTCATTGAGCTAGTGCAGTGAGAAAAACTTTAAAATCTTGGAAGCATGGTTCTCTCTTCCTGAGGTTTGAGCCACCTATGTAGTAAAATGTTCTTCCTTCACATACTGTAGCATAAAAGAAGAAAAACATCAAAGTTTTCTGAATGAGTCGAATTATGAAATCAGACACTTCAAAAAATGTCATGTTTTCCAACCTCTATGTGTTTGTTTTCAGATTTTAATCATCCCATGCCTCCATAAAAGCTTCCGAGATTTCCATATAATATGACAGATTATTGTCATTAGCACTCGCAGTACTACTGCAAGGGTCATCTCTGTGTCAATCACTCTCTTTAACTGCAAAGTTATAGAGAATCTAATTTTGAGATCATGATCATGAAATAGCATTGTTTCTACTAATTTTTTATTCTTTTTCTTCATAAAATATTTATGTATGGCTTCATTCCTCCATGAAAGTGGCCTGAAAGGGCCATCTAAAGAGTGAATATATTCATTAGCATAATATAGTTTTGCCAACATTCATCTTCATCAAGTAGCTCCTCAACTACAATTTTGAACCTTGAAAACCAGATTCAATCAGAAATATTCTCTCTTTAAGGATATTATGGCATTTATTCTATTCTATTCCATCTAATCATACGGTATAACTGATGTAGGAGATGCACGCAAATTTTATGCAACAACAATATAATCCATATAGCTATCATCGTTACAACCAAGAACTTCCTCAAATCAGATAAATGACAGTGAACTACAGTACACAAAACTCAAATGACACCAAGATGATTCTTGTACAGTTATATAACCAACCAGTAACCAACCAATCATCAAGAGTTTTAGCCTAGGGTGGTGCCCTAATTTTGGTGAGGGACTGGTACCGAATCTACCTAAACTTTTTTATATTAAAAAAAATAAAAAAGAGAGTCCTTATCTTTTTCTCCCCAAGCAGAGGACTTGAACCAAGGGACCCACACCGATGTTTTCTTCTGATACAGCCTAAACGCTTGCTTGACCATGCGGTCTTCAACAAGCGTAGTCACATAAGCCAAACGCATTGTATTTACTAATTGGCATTTATTCTATTCTATTCCATCTAATCATACGGTATAACTGATGCAGTAGATGCACGCAAATTTTATGCAACAACAATATAATCCATATAGCTATCATCGTTACAACCAAGAACTTCCTCAAATCAGATAAATGACAGCGAACTAAAGTACACAAAACTCAAATGACACCAAGATGATTCTTGTACAGTTATATACCAACCAGTAACCAACCAATCATCAAGAGTTTTAGCCTAGGGTGGTGCCCTAATTTTGGTGAGGGACTAGTACCGAACCTACCTAAACTTTTTTGTATTAAAAAAAATAAAAAAGAGAGTCCTTATCTTTTTCTCCCCAAGCAGAGGACTTGAACCAAGGGACCCACACCGATGTTTTCTTCTGATACAGCCTAAACGCTTGCTTGACCATGCGGTCTTCAACAAGCGTAGTCGCATAAGCCAAACGCATTGTATTTACTAATGCCTCGACAAAGGCCCGTCCATGTCCCAGGTTCAATGAAAGCTCTTGCTCCATAGGACCTGACCATTAATGGCAGTAAGATGTTTATCATCAAGGCGTTTCCACGTTTTAATTGACTTGACATCTCCCCAAGTTCCCTTTGCTGTTTTCTCCAAGCTAGCCACAACTACTCTTGCTCTCCTAGGCCACCCAGCCTTTCCGTAAGCATGATATCCAAATCCCCCACCATAACACAGATTTATACCTGTTAGCTTGCCACAGAAGTCATTGACATGATCATGGCCAACGAAAACTGTCTTCACATCTCCGGCTTCGACTAGTGTTGTGAAGAAGCCGGAGTTCACAGACGCAGAGCTAATTCCTTCCTGTTTTACACCTGTGAAGTTTGATGAGTCAAAAGAAGCATATTCTGGCAATGGGATGTGAAAGTATGCAAGACCAGGAGCAGGCGCTTTCTGAGGCACTGGTTTATGCATGTATTCTCTCTGCAGGACAAAGAGTTAAGTTTTGACATATTAGCAAATAGCTAGAGATGCAAAATACCTCTATATAATAAGCCTTTCAAAATTAGGTTTTGCTCATTAAAGTTCTTGACTTGGGCATCAGGATTCAATAGAGGATTTGAATAAAGTAGTTACAGTAGCCACCTTTCTCTAATAGTTATTGATATTAATAAATCTGATTATTGAGTTGTTTTAAGAGTGTTCATTATGTGTTTCCTTTGGTTCCACATCATCAGCTAGGTTAGGATCCAATAATCCACAGAAATTTTCAGCCATAAGCAGCAGACAAAGCAACAATCAAGAAGAAAGCAGGATGAACAAAGCAACATTTTGTTTCAAGTATTTTACCAGTTGCTGAGAATTCAAGCTAGATAGGCTTAACAATCTAGGGACCAATTAAATCAATTTGGTAGGACTTCCCATGACATCATATACCTTCAATCTTTTCCTTAATTATTCAATGTGGACTTCTATATTCTAAGACAAATTGCTATAGTTTAGTCACAATTTTTCTAGAAACTAAGTGCCAATGAAAGGTAACTATAGTGGCATACATATCGTGGGAAATTATGAAACAGTACCCGAAGTTTTGCAGATGTTCGTTGGAACCAGAATTGCTGGGAGGGTTTGATCCAACCATAGCCAGTAATTGAAGGGACAGTGGAGTAATCACCACTATCAAGAAAGTAAAGATTGAGAACTGATTTGTTTACAAATTCAGTTCCCTCAACTCCTTCAACTTCCAAGTTATAGTTCCCAAAACCATCAATGATGTGAACTTCCGAAGGATTGAGTTTAGAAAGAGTGTTCTTCATCCCCACAATATGTTTCATCACACCTTCCCTAGAGAGTGTTCCTTCCTGATCATGGTTTCCCAAAACAGCCACCCAAGGAATGTTGGATTCAATAGCTGGAGCAAATGCAGCATCCAATGATTTAACCGAATCCGAGGAATCAAATCCATAGATGTTATCCCCTGTTGTCACCCCACAATAATGAACATGAACTTTTTGTATCAGATATTCAATCATCAATCAAACAAACATGTAGCTAACTTGTTTCAATAGGCCCAGTACGAGAACTTGTTCTAAGATTCATTTATGTCATTAAACTATTGAATGATTGGGATTTCACTGTTACTGATGCCATGTCTCACTAGAAAGTATGAAAGGAAGGAGATTCTTCCCAGAAAGCAGAAAAAAGGATGCGACTATGAAAAGCTACATCAGAAATTTATGACGAAGTTTTCAGTAGGAATAAAAAGCATGAGGTAAATACCAGTAAAAACGATGAGATTGGGCTTCTCGGCGAGGATCATTCTCTGAACAAAGGCGGTGGTATTAAGGTCAGAGCAAGAAGCATTCTGAGAAGGAAGCACATCTAAGCAAAGGGTACTCTTGCCATTTGCATAGTGCATATCTGCCACCTGCAATATCTTGAATTCTCCATTCGCATCGAACCTCAGCTTCTGCGTCACTTTTGGTATCGGTTGTTTCGCCGCCAATACGCTAATCGGAAGCACACAAAACGAATACACTATGAATGCCACCACCGCCATGAAATCAAAACCCAAAGTCTTCTTCCTGGTGGCGCTCTTAATACCAGAACCGCTTCCACTATTCGAAACCATCGCCCTGGTTAGGTGGTGAGTTTTAATGGGCTGTAAATGAACGAAATGATGCTCAGAAAACTGAAAAGAGACTCAGATTTATATTCAAGTCGGGAGAAGGAGGTGGGAGAAGCTATTAAAATCAGGTGGTTGATGTCGTACGGAAGGTAAGTAACTGAAGAAAGCAATAATGTAAAAGATATGAAATATGAAAAAAAAGGGGTTTCGGTTTTTTTTTAACAATTTTTTTTTTTAAATAATTTGACTCGCTTATAATACAATCTGTAACAAAATTTTTATTTTTATTAGGTGATATTAGTGACAGTTAAAATAAACTGTGAATTATTTTTAAATATAAATTTAAATATTTAAAAATTACGATATTTTTTTAAATATTTTAATTAAAATTATAATAAAATAATATTTTTTAAAATTAAATATATTTTAAATATATCACTCCTCGCTAGCTGAACCTATGGCTTCAGTGTTTATTTTTGAAAAGAATAGAGATGCAATTGACGAAGGAGGGATAAGAAAGGGTGGTATTCCCGGGGACGATGATGGAGTTCTGACAAACAGAGTCAGCTCCGGTTGCTTCCACTTCCTCACGAAACACGATCAAGAAATTTAATTAAACAACCTTTGAAAAGTGTAATTTTCAAAGCTCTTGAAATAAAATCCGTTTTTTTTTAATTATAAAAACAAGCATTAATGTTTAGATTACGAGCATATCAAACTTCCGACCTGTCATATCCTGGGTAGAATTTTCCATAGAGTAGTTAGCTGTAATAAATTTGTCTAAAATCATGAAATCTATAGTAACTCAATTTAATACATACTTATCTAAGTCATATTAAACTTCATTTAATTTGATGATAAAATTTAATAATTTTTTAATTTTATCTCTATTTTAACATCTATTATATTCTATAAAAATAAAATTAATATAATAATAAATAAAAAATAAAATTATATATTTATATAAAAAATTAATGATATAATTTATAAATAGGATTAAAATTTTTTATTCTTTATATCAAATAAATAAAACTAGAGAGGTGTTGTATAAAATCCAATAAATGAATGATGGGAAGCGTGAGATACAAGAATTCTTATAATTTACATTGAATATTAAGGTAAAGTGTAAGTAGGTTGTTCAATGTTATATTCTACGTATAAAACAAAGGCCTGGTCCTCTCGTATGTATGTTAATGGATATGGGCATTGAATGAGATTCAAATCGCTAAACAATTATTGCAAGTTAAGAGGCAGAGTGGATATGGGTGTTAGTGATAAACGGTTTGGTATCGTTTAAATGAAATCTCGAGTTCGACCCTTGGCGTATAAAAAAATCTCTGTTTAGAGACTCACTCACTATAGTCAGGTGCGCGACGCAGGTCAGATCTAGATATAATCGGGGTAAAACTCCAATGAATCGGATATAAAAAAAAAAAAAAAGAGGCAGAGCTGAGACTAATCTCAAGCCAAACAAATGACGACACAAACATAATCATTTTTTGTTAATCTAGACTTTTGTTTTGTCTGAAAGTGAAGCGACATCCGTGCATGTGATCCATTTGTTTATATTTTTTCTCATTTATGCCCACTTCATTTTTCTTTTCTTTATTACATAAAACCTTCAATATTCACAAGCATGAATCTCCAATCTTCATTCCTAGGGAACAACGATTTAAAATCAAAACAAAAGACGCAAATGGGGGTTTCCACCTCTGGCTTCAATGAGGTCAAACCTTCTTAAGATTCATTTGCATTGCCCATCGTGATTTTATTACACAACGTAACACCAATGTCTCAAACACCGGGAAAATAAGAATATTAAAATGGATGTGTATATAATAATATAAAAAAAATATAAGATTTACAATAAATATATTTGAGAAAGAAAGAGTTAACACATGGTGTGTATTAAAAAACATATAAAAAAATTATTTGAGATAATTAGAATATATATATAAAGAAAAAGTTGTTGGAGGTGGTAAATAAGATAATATAGATTTATCTTAAAAAAGATAAAAAAAGTAGAGGAGAATGACCAAAAAGAAAAATTATTGAGCGAAATATTTTAATAGAATATAATGGGTCAACGCTTGTATTGTTGTATTGTTTTCAAAACGAGAATCATGGCTGATAGTTATGAGCTTGCATTCACATCAAAATTCAAAGCATGGTTACAGTTCATAATTGTAATAACTCATGATGGAACTAAAGTTTTAAACTTTCAATTTATGTAGAAATATTTTTATCTTAAAATATTAAAAATATGCTTTCTATATTGTTACTATTCTGTGCATGACAATTCCTGTCTTATAGCAGCATGTGATCAAAATAGTGAAAAACTGTCCTCTCAGGTATCTAAATCAAAGTCAACAGAATCACGCTACGATAAAAACTTAGCATCGCACTTTGATGCCCGTCTCTTTAGTATTCTCTAACCTTTCTCTTTATTAAAAGTGACTTTGTAAATTAGGAACAAACGCACATTTGATCTGAGAAACCAGTATAAATAATTTATTAATAAAAAAAAGAGGATGGTTTTACGCTGAACGGAGGAAAAAATTGAAAATTTTAACCTGCTACGCTTGGATTCTTAATGAAAAGTGAACACACAAGTTGATTAATTAATACATGATATATACATCTCAATTTATCTAATTTAATCAAATGACTCTTATATTAATTATAATTAATTAATTTATTTAATTTTTTAATCTATCTAAAAAAATTAATTAACTTTTATAGTTAAAATTAAGAATAATAATTGAGATCGTGTGAATGAAGGTGGCCGGCTAGATGAGTCAAAAAGTCTTTAGGAATAGACACTCAATTAAAGAGGACCACATATGCACCTGTCTCAATAACCACAATCTATCATATCAGCCTTCACACCTGGAAGCGAAACCTTAACACAATCAGCATACTTCAACATATGTCATGTTTTTGTATTCAGATTTTGATCATCCCATGCCTCCATAAACCCTTCCAAGACTTCCATAGAATTATTACAGTTTATTACCATTGGCACTTGCAGTAATACTACAAGGATGTGTGTGTGTGTGTGTGTGTCGACACGAGTTCCTAGACATATAAAAGGATTCAAATTTTATACGTTACATATTGATTGCTAGCTCCATTCGGATTTTTCAACAATACAAAATCTAGTTGGATTCGGATATGTAACATTCTATTTACATGTGAGTTTTTATGCCATTAGACTATAATAGCTGTTGGCAAATTCTATTATAGTAATATAACGAAACAGAAATTCTATTACATATGAGCTTTATACATTCATGGAATTTAAATTCTCTGTATTCAGAAATTG
The DNA here is from genome assembly GCA_037074615.1 of Leucaena leucocephala. Taxonomy (NCBI): domain Eukaryota; kingdom Viridiplantae; phylum Streptophyta; class Magnoliopsida; order Fabales; family Fabaceae; genus Leucaena; species Leucaena leucocephala. Next base: position 1,406,105 of record CM073552.1, read on the forward strand.
ATTGCATATAGTGTAGTTAGAAGGAGATAGAGAAAAATAAAAATAAGAGTAAGGGGAAAAGGCTAGAGCTTGTGTATTGGCTTATTGCTTCATCTCTGTGTCACTCACTCTCTCTAACTGTATAGTTATAGAGAATCTAATTTTGAGATCATGATCATGAAATAATAATCTTTGCTTCTACTAATTTCTGATTCTTACTCTTCATGAAATATTTATGTATGGCTTCAGGCCTCCATGTAGCAAGCCTGAAGGGGCCATCTAAAGAGTGAATATATTCTTTAGCATGATACAGTTTTTGCCAACATCCATCTTCATCAGGTAGCTCCTCAACTACAATTTTGAATCTGAAAAACCAGATTCAACCAGAAATATTCTCTCTTTAAGATATTACGGCATTTAATCTATTCTACTCAAATCTAATCATACGGTATAACTGATGTAGTAGATGCACTCAAATTTTATGCAACAAGACTATAATCCATATTGAGAATGTAATTTTTAAGTAGTCAAATGGATAACATACTGTAAAAGTAAAGTAAACTTGAAGAATTTCAATAACCGCAATTACTGAACTCATAATGTTTTTATGCAGGACATCCAAACAAGCATCTGGTCTCTGAAGCTTGGGAGTTTGTGAAGAACGTCTCTGTTGGTAAGAATAGGCCTATATCATAGCACATTCTTGGGATGGAGTATATGACCTATTATAATATATATTTCTCTGGCACATTTAGATGATGAAGTGCATCCAAGAGTTCTATTGACACACATTCCTTTATATCGACCGGATGATACTTACTGTGGTCCTCATCGTAAGTACCCTGTCATTAATCAGGTAGTATATCTTTTTCAACCCTCCCTGTATTTCTTTCTTTCTTTCTTTGTTTTCTTTAAAGTTTGTCTTCCGCAAACCTATCATGTGTTTTGTGGCACCAACCCTTACAATAGTTTAGTATGGTGGCTTGTTTGAATGTTTCTCACCAGCCAATCTTAAAATTAATAATTAGTCTTTCTTTTGATATGTTCAGAGGGTATCTCGTTCTTCTTCGGATAATGACATATGGTAAGTTACTCATCTCAAAACCCATGCAAGAAATTCAAAATTGCATGAATGGATAGCAAGGATTTAGTTGACACTTAATTCAATCATACAGGTATCAGAATTATGTTTCTGAGGATTAGTCAAAAAGCTTAATGGACATGATCAAACCTGTGAGTTATCTCTATGCTCCTTGGTCTAATGTGCATGACTATTCCACCCTGATTTAGATGTGTAGCAAAAATTTAAGACAAAGTGGATTTGCTAGTAATCATCGTTGAAGGGGATTGATTAAAAAACTTAATGAACATGTTCAAACCCATTGATATTCTATCTGCTCCTTGGAAGTGTACATGACTATTCCACAGTGATTTGGACGTGTAACAAAATTTTTGCACATGGTAGATTTGCGCGCATTTAAGGCCTTGTGTTTTGGACAAAAATGCCTTTTTCTTTTTTTCATTATGGAAGTATTTGCTGTGAAGGTGACTGGAAAACTAGAATGAGATTACTCTGCATACAGGGAAATGGAGACATCTTTTTCACTAAACTATTCATAATTTTTGCAGAAGCTTATTTTGTCTGGCCATGATCATGATCAGTGCACCATTACTCATCAGTCAAAATCTGGGCCTATAAAGGAGGTAAGAACCATATTTTCTCAGCTTAACATTCTCCCTGATGGAGAAGACGGTTAAATTGACAGTAGTGTGCAGCACACTGTAGGTACCACAAGCTGGCAACAAGGGAACTTGTATCCTTCTTTCATGCCGCTATCAGTTAGTAACTCGACTCTTCCAAATTCTTCCATTCCAGAAGACGCTTTGTTGACTCACCTATGTTTCCTTCCAATGCAAACACTCATATACATAGGGCAACTCTAAAAACCAATAATCATGTTTGAATAATTTTACCTTAGCCCTTAAGGCAGCCTTTTGATGAATATTGTGTTGCTGCAAATGCCAGGTATGCTGTGCTATTTATTCTTACCCTTCTTGCCGCCCTTCTTTAGCCAACAAGCAGCACAAGCTTTTGGCATCAATGTTGGGGCCTAGTAGGCTACAGTAGACAACTAATATCTAGTGCCCCATTTAGAGGAGATATCAAAGAGAAAGATGAGGATGCAAACTATGAATATGAGCTGATGTGGGATGCAGAAGGATCAATGCATCTGCTGTAAATTCAACTGAATGTAGCTTAGGGGAAAGGTATGCTTGTTATTACTTGGTACATTCTTTTAGAGGCCTAGGCAATGCTATCATTCTCTCTAGACCTTGTGTTCTGTAATTCTTTCTTTCTTTTCAATTACAATCAATTTAAGCACCCACACACACAAACATGTCAATGCCGGTTCGAGTTTAGGACCTCATCTAAGTGTGGCGGGTAGTGTTGCCACGGGCAGTTTGCCGTTGACTTGTGTTCTGTAATTATTGAAACATCATCTAGTCTTTTTGTGTCAGGGGTAATGCTGTGATGCGGCCAACTGCAAGAAAACAGGCTTCTCAGGAAGGAGATGTCTCTGTGAATATGGATATGGCTTCAGGCAATGGATTTGAAACTATGGCCAGAATGCCTTCTAGAACGGGCAGATCAAAGACAATATTTGTAATCCAAAGATTGTTAAGGATGGTCCGAATGATTACAGTTATTGCGGCTGTAGATGTTCCCATCTACGTGATGTTGCTCTACAAGGATTGGATTGACAAGTAAAAAGTGAAATTAATATTCACACTGTTTTTGCTCAAGGTTAATTTCCTATCAGAGGTATCGTGCAGACTGTATATCCCTATTAGAGAGTTCAAGTAGGTAATCTTCTATGCTATCAACACATATTTTATTATTAATAAAGTCTCAGAACAAATCTTCTTTGTTTCATATTGTATTTTTTAATTAAAGTATTGAAAATAAAAAAAATAATTTAATAACAAGAATCTGATACTAGTTTTGAATTTTGTGATCGTAACATTTGTTGTTTGGAACCCTCAATTACTTCTACATTGAGCAAATGGTACTTCTGCTAGAACAATTAGATGAAATTGAAAACTAAATATTTTTTTTTTTATTTTGATTTTAAATATAAAACTTTAATTTATTTTATTATTTAGCTATATGTAATATAATGATTTATTAGATAGGTTTTATGAATTCATTATGCATGAGACTTGTCATTTATATCAAAATAACTTAACTTTATAGTTAATAATAATAACTTGCTCATACCTTTTCACACGAATTTTTTATATTATACCCAACGTCCTTACCTATTAGCTATTAAGACTTTGATATATTTATTTTTTAAATTTATATTTTTTTATATTATTTTTATTGATAACACACATTAAAAAAAATTATTAGATCAGAATTATAACTATTAAAAAAATATTTTAAAAGATTAACACTCATCTTTTTACAAATAATAATTAATTTTGTTAATTGTTGTAGATAATTAAAGAGACAATTTTAAAAAATCAACATAATTTTTTTACAAATAATTAAATTGATTAATTTTTTTAATCTTTATAAATTACTGTAACTGTTGTTATCTAACTCCTATCCTAACATAATGTCTCTGTCTAGGCGTTTTACACGTGTACCGGATCCAACAACAAATTATGCAATTCATGAGCAATTTTAAACTTTCAATTCGAATAATTAAAGCTAAGCCAAGGTTTCTATAAAAACCAAGAAGCATTTAAGTATGTGAGATCGCAGCAATTTCCTGACACCGACATGATATGTCAATTATGGGCGGTTTGTTTTAACTGAGAAAAGCTTATGGATAATAAATTTTGAAAAAAAATTAAAAAATAAATATTTAGAAATATTTTTATAGATAAATTACAAAAAATATATATAAGATAAAATGATAGAAAAAAAAGATAAAAATAAAATAATCATTATACAACTTAAAAACTCTTTTTTTTATCTAAAAATTAGTCCCATAAATTATATAAAATTATAATTTTGGACTCATAAAATTATAATTTATTCTAAAAATTTTTTTAAATATTTGTAGAGTGTGTGTTTAATTTTTGACTACTTTTTATGGGGTTAAATTAAACCAAACAAATACTATATATTTTGTCTGCTATAATAAAGTATGAAGTTACGTTGTGGCCCAAATGGAGGAAAAATATACATACGAAGTTTCGTTGAATTTGCCAACCCAGAAAGATGAGGAATACGCGTATGATCGATTCTAGCTATTTGAATTTCGAAGTTGAAGGCTTGAGCCTTGAGCTTTAACGTCACCGAAGAAAAATTGGCAACAAAATATTAAGTACAAGAAAATTGCCATTGCCATGGGAGGTGAAGGACTAAACTGCAATTATTTAAACATCTCAAGATTGTACGGTTACAGTTAATTGCTTCCATTGCCTTTCATGCAACCTCCATATTAGCATTCGTCGTGCTTTTGAATCTTGATGTCCAGATTGTGAAAATGCGGTGCCTCGGGGTGCCCCTTGCTACAAAATCTGTCCCTCCTTCCCCATCAGAAACCCTAAATGGGTCAAACATGGGGCAAAAATGGGGAAGGAGAACAAAATGCCTCGGAGAACCCCATCGAAACCAAACCATCTGGGCTATCAGAAACATCTTTGTTCATCGATGTACAGCAGAAGAAGAGGAGTAGGAGGAATAAAGTAGTTGGATTTTGATAGAAGAAGGTGAAAATAAAGAGGTGAGTTCCGAGTTTTGAAACTTCTCAGTCGTCTCCTTGAATGTACCAACAGAGGAGCATGGTGGCACATCGGCGTAAAATGTAGAGACGAGCTCGCTGCTCCTTCACTAATGAAGCACACTTGCTGCTAAATCCATGCCCCTTCCTCTTCGCTGGTACCTTCGCTCCTTGCTTGTGGTATTGCATTTCAGCCATAGCTTCCGATTTCTTAGCCTTTTCTTTTACAAAGAAAACCCTAAGAAAAAGGGGAAAAAAGAAACTCCCAAACAGAGCTTGAGGAATTATGAAGAACTCTGGTTATAACTTATATATATATAGATATATATACATACTTGTATATAATTTATATGTACAAGAGCCCACAACTTATGGTTGGGTGAATGGAGTGAAAGGGAAGGGAACGTAGGAAGGCTCGAAAACTGAGGGATTTGCAGGCTTCAGGGATATAGAATTTGATGAAGGTAAGGGGGAATGAACGTGGGTGTTGAACTTGTTTATGGGGAAGCAATAAAATAATACATGAGTTAGTGTGATTACCAATGTAAGTTGAGCTTGTTGGAGGGCGAAAACGAGGGAACGGTGAATTAGAAAAGTGGCAAAGGTGAGCATGAAAAGAGGGGAAGTGCTGTAATCCAGACAAAGCACAGGGTGTTTAGCCATGGGAACAAGGACCCGGCACTCTTAGGTGGATTAATGGGTTTTATTGGATTCTGCCTTTGCCTTGTGTTCCAAAGCCCAACATTATCTTCTGTTTTTGTGGCAACTTGTTTGCTCATAAATTTATTATCTACTAATGACAGTCTGATTACTCAAGATATGTCCTAATCTATAATGTATAGATATTAGGAACTGCCGATGATTAATTGATTTTGCTTATTCTTAATATACTCTAAAATCAGTATCCTTCTGAGGCTGGGTTAGGTTGGTTGATGGAACACGTTAATTTGGACTTGTTTATTTCATGATAGTGCATGATATTCTCTTTCATATTAAAGGACTTGGAGGATTAAGAGCTCCAGTACTAAATCTTTTTTTGTTCTTTGGGTGAGCGACATATAAATCAGGGTTATCAAAGAAAATATTTGTGGTTAGCTAATTAGGCTTGAAAGAGATTAGCTACAACTCTAATGTAATGTTTATTATTATTTAGTGTTTGTGGATCATGAGATCTATTAATAAGTAGATCTAGTTCATCAAACTTAATCATTCAATAAAAAAGACATATTTGCATGAAAGGCATACTCTAATTGAGAATTTGAATTCCCTCATTTTTCTAATGTAAACATGAGTATAATCGGGTGAGTGGGTTGGGATGCATACTTTCTGTCGATTTCCCCCTAATATAATAACTCATGTTGGCACTGAAAAATGAAACAGATCTAAACTCATACTTTGAAGTGAGAATCAATCTTTATGTTTCCTTGTTTATTTATGATGTTTGCTTGAAACTTTTATTCCCTGGAGAGTGATAGGGATGTAAAGTGATATTCTTCAGTATTGATATGGAGGTTTGAAGGTTGGCTTCCAACTTTTAACGACTACCAGAAAGTTTGAGATCTAAGCATAATATTGGGTAGGATCTTTTAGGAGATAGTTTCCAACAATATAGATATTTGTGCTATATATGGTCTGAATGTAGATGATCTTTTCCTACCTTGCCTTTAGTTTTAGGCCAAATCAAATGGAAATCTCATTCTCACTGGTAATCTTGATAAAGATCGGCATGGTTATTCTGTTAATGCATACTTGTACAGACACGTCTAATATATGCTCAACGCTAGCTGTACATAAGCTGCTTATTTTCGTCTTAGTTGTAAATGTGTATTATTTACAAGAGTGATATATGGGATATTCCTCTTCCATTGCATGAAATTCCTGTGGAGCTCCTTAGTTGCTTAATTGCATTCCACCATATTAGAGTTACTCCCGAGTTATTGGAAGATACTACGGTTGTCATAAACTAGGAAGGCGTTATATTAATGTGAACATTTGTGAATTCAAGTCAGAGATATTATCAGTCAGTGTCAAACAGGGGACATAATCTTTTCTGAAATATATGGAGTAAAGTGTCGGTGAGTTGGATATAGCTAAACATATAAGAAGCATCGAGAACAATTTGTTCGGTATGATGAATTTGGAGGCGTGGCGGGGGGAGGGGAGAATTTTTTATGAGTGGATTTAACAAAATTGGAGAAGTGGGGTTATAAAATTTTAATAAATTAAAATTTTTTAACCTCATTTCTCTAATTTTCTTAAATCTAACATATAAAAAATTTTCCTCCTATCCCCTATTTTCCAAATCTCTCGTATCAAACAATCCTTAATACTCTTAGCCATATCGTTACTCCATGAGCTAAGAGTAGGGTTTCTTCTATTTTTTGTTGGGGCCCAGGGAGGGAAGCCATATCTCTTCCCTCTACGTAGGTTGAGTACATTTTCCTTGGGGAACCAAAAAAAGGAAAGGTGAAAGAAGATGACGAGGACTAACATGCCTTTCTTACGTAACAAGGATTGATTTCATACAGTGTATTTGCAGGAATGTGTCACAAGCTGCCTCGGTTTCTATCCATTACAGCCATTTGCAATCTTGTGGGCGATGATCAGTATATCTCAAGCAACGTCCAGTTTAATGCCTTTCCATATATTTTAGCAGTACAAGGATAAGTGTACTTCAAATCATATATTGTGAAGCTGGCGCATACTCCAATGCTTTGAATGGCTTCCATTACATTAGAAAAACGAGACATCAAATTATCCTTTTAATAGAAGAACGTTGACTTCGAGAAAGCTTTGAGGTAATCAACTTGAGTTTCATGCGTGCACAATACAATTGTTGAATGATGTTTCGGCTCGGCTGTTCAGTCTTTGACAGGAACCAAATGGATTTACACCAACGGTTGGATCTAATAAAAATGTTTAGTACTTTACAATATAGTGACTTAAAATTTAAATCTTGAATATGATTACATTTGATATTAGGATACATATGTTTTATCAAAAAAATACTTACTTTGTATTCCCCTGTACATATTGGGAGTATAAAAGCAATTGGATTTGGATCTCCTACCGGATGGTATAGTAGTCTAGTGTAACCTATTAGAAAGAAGATATATATATATATATATATATATATATATGTATAATAGAATTGTTATTTTTCCGACTGCATTTAAGCACTGCATACTATAAGATATTCCAATGGATCGATATCCAACTAATAGACAAGCTAGACCTATATCTGCAATAAGATTTTGGAGAAGGTTTCTCCACCTCGTGTGCTTTGTGACCCATCATTCATCTCAGTGGTCCCACCCACTCCACCTCGTGTGCTTTGTGACCCATCATTCATCTCAGTGGTCCCACCCACTCCTCCCAAAAAAAAACAAAGAAACAAAAACCTCGATCCTGTTTTTTATTTTATTAATTGGGCCCTCTTCTACGCATTTTGTTTTTCTTTTGTTTTTTTCATAAGGCTTCTAGGCATTTTGTGGATTCATGATATAAATATACCCACCTTATAAGGCCATGGCCCAATGGGCGTTCGTGGGTCTATTAGGCTCCAAGTTGTCTAATATTAAGGTACTATTTTATTGTGATTATAGTCATGACGCTTAAAAAAATATTTTAACTCTTAGGTGCCTAAGTTTACGCCTGAGGGTAATAGACGGTTTGCCCTACCCAACATTAGTATTGTCTAGATGGAAGAGAGATTTCACCCTGCCCTTAGATCGTGAGTGGGCCTAACTCTTTTCTAAAAATTTTTATACAAACAAAAAAAAGAGTAGAAGAAAAGTACTGCCCCACGTTAAGGAGAACTAAACACTTTGTTTTGGATAGCTAGGGTCTTAAAATTTCTCTTTCATATGAAGGGGGGAATGAAGTAAAGAATTACTCTATCTATTTGGTTTTTAATATAAAAATTAAATAAATAAGTTAACAAATAGCTAAATCAAATTTTTAAAATAAATTTATATTATATACTCTTTAATTAATCTAAATTAATTAATTAATTATTATATTAATTATAATCGATTAATTTATTTAGTTTTCTTAATTTATCTAAAAAAGTCAACTAACCTTTAGATAGAAGAGTATTTAGTTAGGATTCTTTATTTTATCCTTTATCATCCATTCAAACACGCTCTATAATGTGGAAGTAAGCTTTTGGGTGTTTAGAAGGGGCGATTCCAGTTAATTCTAAAGCGAAAGACTGTGTGAATTGAGCAACCCAAAACTTGCCCATGCTTCCTTGTTTCATTCGTGGGTAAAGAAAACAAAACGTTCTAGTTTTATGGAGTTTTTATCGACCAGGATAGTTTTTAATATAAATAACTAGAGATGGATTCAAGAAAAATTAGGAAGTTGTGAGTTTTATAAATTCTCTTATTTTTTTTTAGTGTCATTAAAACTAAATAATAAGCTATATACATAAAACTAAAGTTAATTTTAAATTAAAATTTAAAAAAATTATTAAATCTGACATTAAAGATATATTTAATATGTTATTGAATTTTAAAGGTAATAAGTGTAGCTTATTGATAACATTGATATATAATTTTATTAAACTATCATGAGAATTAAAGATTTGTTATATATTTAAGAAATAAAATAAAATTTATAGATATATTGAAGGGATTGAGTAATACAACGTTATTATTTGATTGTTCTCAAGAAATTTTATAATCAAAGACATTAGTCTAATACTTTACTTTTAAAGTTTAACCTCTCTTTTACCAAAAATAAACTAAATGTTGTATTTTTTTAAAAAAAATTAACATGTATTTCTTAAAAGTAAAGTAATAAATTTATTTAATATTCATAAATTAATTATCTAATTTTTATATATAAAATAACATAAAATATTTGAATAAAAATAAAAATATATTAAAAGTTTGAACAAGTAGGCTGTGAAGGATTGGTATCTAAGTGCGTGTTTGGCACCACGGTTTCAGAATGGATTCTGGGGCAAAATTTCGGTTTAGAAAATTTTTACACAAACAACAATTTTTGTTGAGAATTGATTTTGGACAAAACCTCGGTTTGAAACCTAGGTTTTGAATAAGCTACTGAAAATAGCTTTTTATTTGAAACCTAGGTTTTGGATTATCCAATTACTATTATACCCTTACTTTTTCTTACACCCTCTCTCCTCTCTCGTCTCTTTTCTCTATTATCTCTCCTCTCTCTTCTCTTATTTCTCTTTTTCTCTTTCCTCTCTCCTCTCTTATCTCTCTTTTTCTCTTTCCTCTCTCCTCTCTACACTCTCTTCTCTCTCCTCTTTCTTCTCTATCATTTTTCATCTCTCTTACTTTTAATCATATCATACCCTTTTTAGTAATTTACCAATATAAAAAGTGATTCTACTACTAATCATCCAAACATCTTTATTCCCAAAATCTATTCTTCCCAAAATCTATTCTACCCAAAATCTATTCTCCAAAATCTATTCTTCCCAGAATCTATTCTCCAAAAGCTAATCCAAACACACCCTAAATAAAGGCTAAAAGTGACGAAAACGGAAAATCTGCTGCTGCTAATTCCCACGTGTCATAGTAGCACGGAGAATTGGTGCCTCCGGCGCTTTACACTTACAGTCAACATGTGGTAAATGATCTTTTATTTTAGGTGGAATGATAGGTGTTACTCACACTTACGAAGTTGCATTAATCATATGCATCAATACATATATTTGATTTGACTTTAAAATCTCTTTAATTAATCTTTTTATAAGTTTTAATTTTTTAAAGAAAAACACATACTCCTTTTTTATTTTTTATATAAATTATTTTTAACATATTTTATTATAACTACAAAATTTTAAATCTTATTAATTATAGTTTGAATAAAGAATAAAATTATATATTTATATAAAAAATTTAATAATAAATTTTTAAATAAAAAAATCTTTCTATTCTTTCTTGTAGATAGGACTAGAAGAATAGATTAAGTTAAAATATTTATAAAATAAAAAAAAATCCTCAAAAAGAAATACTCCTACTATTACTATAAGAATTAATTAATTTAAATATATTAAAAGAGTAAATTATTTAATTATAAAAAATATAATTTAAATCTCTTTAAAATAATTTTATATAATATTATATATAAGTTTATCAATTAAATAAATTAATTTTAAAAAATAAAAAATATTAAAAATAAATTGAGTTCTTATTAGAAGTAAGTGTGTGTTTGGGAAACTCTCAAACCACGGTTTTAAAAGGGCTTCTAGCCCAAATCTCAGTTTAGACAAATTTAGAAATAGACAGTCATTTTTGTCCAAAATCTCGGTTTGGACCAACCTATGTTTTCAAATAAACTGGTAAGAATAGCTTTTGAAACAGTAAAAAAGTTTATGAACTACTCAATTACTATTTTATCCTTACTTTTTCTTACACTATCTCCCCTATCTCTTCTATCTTTTTCACTATCTCTCATCTTTTCTCTCTACCCTCTCTCCTCTGTTCTCTATACCCTCTCTCATCTCTCCTATCTACCCCCTCTCCTCTTTTTTCTCCACCCACTCTCCTCTCTTCTCTTTTCTTTACCTACTCTCCTCTGCTTTTCTCTCTCCTCTTTCCTCCTTTTAATAAAATCATGCCCTTTTTAACAATTTACCAATACAAAAAATCATTTTAAAAATAACTATCAAAACACTTATATTTTTTAAATTATTTTTGTTTTAAATCTATTCTTCTAATCCAAACATTGACTAATTCTTAACTAGCACTCATATTTAACAACCAAAGAGTAATAAATTATAATATAAAGGCTGAGGGGGCAAATGGTTGTGAAGTAAGGTGTGATTGCAAAAACAGGGAACGTTAGGTTGGTGCGTTGAAGAGGTTCAAGTTTTGAAAGTTAGTTAAGCGGAACGGTCTTCCGTCGGCATCAAACCAAAAAAAAAATGTAAGAATGCCTGAAATTGAAATGTGGCGCCTGCCCTCCCACACCCAAACATGCAACACTCGACAATCGACAACGTTGCTAGAGACACCGATCATCCGGTCTCTTCTTCGACTGGTAATAACAAACGGTCTCAGCTACCAAATCAAATCCCACACCTTTTTTAATAATCCATGGCCCACCTCCTCCTCCTCCATCATCATCATCATCTTCTTATTCCCATTCTCACTTCCTCCTCACCTTTCTCTTCTCACTACCACACTCTGCCTCCAACCTCTTTCACTGAGAAGAGGGAGGTCAAGGAGAAGTCTTCTTCTGCTTTACTTCTCTTGTGGGTTCTCTTCATTTCCCTCCAAGTAAGTGTTTTTGTGCTTCTTCCTCTAACCCCAGAAAGGTTTTGAATTCTCTCTGAATATCCATACCGGTGGAAATAGAAACAGGGGAAGGAATTACACACACAGAGAGTACTCTGGCTTGGTGATAATGCTGCTTTAGTTCACTACTTTTTATGCAAGTTTGGAAGATATTTATGCATTAGATAAGTATAGTAATTATAGGATCTGTGAAGCTTTTGTCCACTTCTTCTTATTCTACCAGTGTTTAAAGGATATATATAGTAATGCTTCTTAAGAATTGTAGACTGATATTTATATGATGTGTCTGTAGAATGGCTGAGGGACTGGATAAGCCTTTGCTTGACCCTGAGAATTTCAGTCGAGAGGGTGTTGATTTGGTAGGTTTTACAACATTTTTCACATTATTCAGTCGCATCCTATGTATACAGAAGAATAACATTTGAGTGAAAATTTGGTCAGGAACGCATACCATTAGAAGAAGTTTTTGAGCAGCTAAAAACATCGCCAAGAGGACTTTCATCTGATGATGCTGAAGCCAGACTGGTGATATTTGGCCCGAACAAGCTTGAAGAGAAACCTGTAAGAAGACGTTTCATGAAGATATCATATTTTTATTTTTAAATTCCATGATATAAAATCTGAAGAAGATATTACATGTCTCTAATTGTCATGTATTAACACTACAAAAAGTTTCCATAAAGCTTTATTATGTGTCATACTTTCAAAAACAGAGTAACATTAGTTATTGCATAGGAAAAATATAAATAATTCAGTACTTTGCCTCTCCTCAAACATTTGGGTTGATGAAAGTCACTGTTGAATATTGGATTGAGAAGTTTCAATCTGTTGTATATTGCTTCAATTTTATTTTCTATGAGGAGACAGCAGAAAACTGTCATTATTCTAGCATCATCGAGCACCTTACTGAAATAACCTCACCTTCTAATGTTGATGCAGGAAAATAAATTTTTGAAGTTTCTGAGTTTCATGTGGAACCCTCTATCATGGGTTATGGAAGCTGCTGCTATAATGGCAATTGTTCTTGCCAATGGTGGAGTGAGTAAACAACATAATTCATGTTCAGCAATCTTTTCTCTTCTTTTTTTTGTGAACTGTTCCCTTTATTAAATTTTTGAGAAGTATGTTTATATATTAAGTCTTTCTATCAAAGTAGCTTAAGCCAATTTATAGAACCTACCTCAAAGTTATATACTTTCAATTCATTGTCCAATTAGTGACTTTTTAAATATGTTCTAATACCTTCAATTCATCATTTCCTTTATTTGGGTGATATTTCAGGGGGAGGGTCCTGATTGGCAGGACTTTGTAGGGATTGTATGCCTACTGGTCATAAACTCCACCATTAGTTTTATTGAAGAGAATAACGCTGGAAATGCAGCAGCTGCACTGATGGCTCATTTAGCTCCAAAAACGAAGGTGTGCCTCTTTGTGCTGTTTGAATTAGCTGTGGAGAATTGATTTTGCGCTGTGGAGCATTCTATTTTTTTCGTTTTGGGCCTGATATTAGTATTTTGTTTCAAAATGTTCTACAAAATATAAGGACTTTATGATAACATGTCAAGTGGTCAATAACTTCTACAACTGCTGAAGTTTCCTTTCCTTGAACAAAAAGCGGTTGAGTTCTCTAACATCCAAATGTTCAGGTTCTGAGAGATGGCCAGTGGCAAGAGCAAGATGCATCTATTTTAGTACCTGGAGATATAATCAGCATAAAGCTGGGAGATATCGTTCCGGCTGATGCTCGCCTTCTCGAAGGCGACCCTCTAAAAATTGACCAGGCAAGTAGTGTCTGTTAAACCGAGAACGGATTCTTCTGATACTTTGCTTACTTTTGATTGGTCAAGATAGAGTCAATAGTTATCTTGGTTTTTGACTTGAGATAGTTCTCTGCAGTCGAGTCTCACTGGAGAATCTTTGCCTGTAACAAAAAGGACAGGAGATGAAGTCTTTTCTGGCTCAACATGTAAGCATGGAGAGATTGAAGCTGTAGTCATTGCAACAGGAGTTCACACATTTTTTGGAAAGGCAGCACACTTAGTTGATAGTACTATAGTTGTTGGACATTTTCAAAAGGTGCCTTCCTAGAAAATCACTTAGCATATTTATCTTATAAGGATGTTCCTCAACGCCGGTTTAATCGTTTAACTCGGCGTTATTGACTACTTGTCTGCAGGTCCTAACCTCAATTGGGAACTTCTGCATTTGCTCTATAGCTGTAGGGATGGTCATTGAAATCATAGTAATGTATCCTATAGAGAAACGTTCATATAGGGATGGAATCAACAACCTTCTTGTTCTCTTAATTGGAGGAATTCCCATAGCCATGCCAACAGTGCTCTCTGTGACACTCGCGATTGGATCTCATCGGCTTTCACAGCAGGTGAGACTTTCAAATTTGAGGCCAAATTCACTATCCCCTTTTCACCATGACACAATTGAATTTGATGAAGTTAATAATTTTTCCTCATGATTGAAGACCACACCATAAATCATATGCCGTGTTTGCTGACAATTTTTTCTTTTTTCCCCCATTATTAAGGGAGCCATAACAAAGAGAATGACAGCAATTGAAGAAATGGCAGGCATGGATGTACTATGCAGTGATAAGACCGGAACTCTTACTCTGAATCGCCTTACCGTTGACCGAAACCTTGTAGAGGTACATAAAACTGTCCAATAGAAGCTGCAAATTTTATATCATGCAAAGAAGTCTTCAAGCTTAGGACTTTTTAGCACCAAGTGTACAGATGATGAATTGCTTCTTCTGATTTTTGCCCGTATTCCTTATAGAATCTCACTTATGTAATATTAAATAGGTCTTTAACAGCAATATGGACAAAGATATGGTTGTCCTACTAGCAGCCAGAGCAGCTAGAGTGGAAAATCAGGATGCCATTGATGCTGCCATCGTTAATATGCTAGCCGATCCGAGGGAGGTATAGATAATCATGTCATTTTGATGATGGAAGTTTTTCAACCTTACTTTTTGGCATGGACTAGTACTAAG
Organism: Leucaena leucocephala; assembly: GCA_037074615.1. Classification (NCBI taxonomy): domain Eukaryota; kingdom Viridiplantae; phylum Streptophyta; class Magnoliopsida; order Fabales; family Fabaceae; genus Leucaena; species Leucaena leucocephala. The sequence continues at coordinate 1,421,113 of CM073552.1, forward strand.
AGAAGAAAAATCTCTATTTTTTTTTCACAGGCACGTGCAAACATCACTGAAGTTCATTTTCTACCTTTCAATCCAGTAGACAAGCGTACTGCTATTACATATTATGATTCTGAAGGCAATTGGTATAGGGCCAGCAAAGGAGCTCCTGAACAGGTATGAAAAATGCAGGAAAAGAAGAGATTAAACTTGGATTTTGCTTCACAACCCTTCACTCTTTATATTGTTTGTTGAATATCAGATTCTAAATATGTGCCAAGAGAAAGATGAGATTGCTGGAAAAGTTCATACCATCATCGACAAATATGCTGAAAGGGGTTTGCGATCTCTTGCAGTTGCTTTGCAGGTTCTTAATAGAGAGAAATTCTGCAATCCCACATCATAGTCATATATTTAAGCCATTTCTTAGTATCAATTTGTTTCCATATTGAGCAAAATTATCTGATAACCTTTTCAGGAAGTTCCTAATAAGTCCAAGGAGAGTCCCGGAGGTCCTTGGACTTTTTGTGGGCTGCTGCCCTTGTTTGATCCTCCAAGACATGATAGTGCTGAGACCATACGTAGAGCGCTTAAACTCGGAGTCAATGTTAAGATGATTACAGGTAAATGAGGGATATATATATATATATATATATATGCAGAGTGTTTCTAGTTCTATAAAAGCTATTCCATTTCTCTCCCTACAAGGTCACATTTTGAATCTTCTGTATTGTTGCTCATCATAGAGTATAGGTAATTCTGCTTTCATCTCTCTGTTTTCATCTTCATAAAGATTAATATCGGTTCAGGAACCGTAACAATATTACTGTTGAGAAAATTGATACTTAGCAATTTAGAAGTTAGAATAAGTGATCAAATACATCAGAAAATTTTGTTTGCTTCTCAAATAAGAAATTATTGACGAGTTTGAAGGACAACTAAAACCATTACATGTGTGAATGCAGGGGATCAGCTGGCAATTGCAAAAGAGACAGGCCGAAGACTTGGAATGGGGACAAATATGTATCCTTCTTCTTCATTGTTAGGCCGGGACAAAGATGAAAATGAAGCCCTCCCAGTAGATGAGCTCATTGAAAAGGCAGATGGCTTTGCTGGTGTATTTCCTGGTACTTCATCCTAACATTTCACTTTTACCTTTCATTTCTTCTCCTTTATATCAAAATAATAAACGGAGAATTAGTTTGGGAAAACCACTGAAAATTTTTTGTTTGATAATTTTACTAGTTAAAATGATTTTAGTTTGAGTACTAGTACTTTCTATATATAAATTATTTAAAGTATTAGTATTTTCTATATATAAAAACATATTAAGTTTTTCTAACTAATAAAATTTTCAAATAAAGAATGCTTACTGATTTTTCCAATTAGTTTAATAAAAAACCATGCGCCAAAACATTTGGATTATTTTTAGAGCTTCAGCGACCGGCAAGAACAGTCAAACCACAGGTTGTAATATCTTACATACTATCCACTGAGTTTTTTTATCTTGCCATACTCGCAGAACACAAGTATGAAATTGTGAAAATCTTACAAGAAAAGAAGCATGTAGTTGGAATGACTGGAGATGGTGTAAATGATGCACCGGCTTTAAAGAAAGCAGACATTGGGATTGCTGTGTCAGATGCAACTGATGCTGCAAGAGGTGCTGCGGATATAGTCTTAACCGAGCCTGGTTTAAGTGTTATTGTCAGTGCCGTGTTAACTAGCCGAGCTATATTTCAAAGAATGAAGAATTATACAGTTAAGTCTGCAATCTTAATCTTCTGCTTTATATCATCAAGGATCAATTGGACCATACTACTTACCATCAAATAAATCTATATTTTTTTCTGAGCAACAATAATTTGAAGTGTTTGAACTTTATGTTGATTTTATTTTCCTTTTCCAATCAAAAAAAGATTTTATTTTCTTTTTGCTGACTTTTGTTCTGAGTTCATGTAACATTGATAGCTCACTTAAATGCAGATATATGCAGTCTCCATAACCATTCGTATAGTGGTAAGATAAGTTTCATTGTCCTTTTTTTTTTATGATATTAACTAGATTCTATTTCTAGGTATCCTAATTTCGGACCTGTGGTTGCCCCTCCCAAGTTTCATTGTCCCTATGTTAATGTCATTTTCCTTGGACTTCTTCTATTCAAAGTGGGTTTGTTTGGAAATTCATACACTATGCTTTTTACAGCTTGGTTTTATGCTTCTGGCATTGATTTGGGAGTATGATTTTCCACCTTTCATGGTCCTGATCATCGCCATATTGAATGATGGTAAGGGGTCATAACACCCTGCAATTTCCCCCCTCTTTTTCTCCCTTTCAAGCAGAAATAATAATTGGGAAGATAGAGAAAAACCATATAGAAACTAAAAATGACAAACCAGATTTTCCTTGGTTCCATAACATTTCCATTATACAATAGCTATTATAAGTAGAAATTCTACTTTCTAGCTTTAACAATTCAAATTTTTTTACTAATATCACCCCTAAGTTGTTTACACCATCTTTATCTTTAGTATTATTAAAATTAGAATGGTTGTTCATCCATTGTTTCCTTCCGGATATAAGTAGTGCTCTTCATTGAAGAAAAATGCAGAAGTCTTTCATAGATTCCGTTTCTACGATCCCCAACTTTGAAAAGTTATAACTTTAAAAGCACTAATTTTTCTCCAAAATCAGAGAGAAACACAATAACCAAACAATCAGAACAATGACATCATTCATATGTAAGGTTTATACTCAAAGAAGTGTTTGCATTTAGGGACAATTATGACCATATCCAAAGATCGCGTAAAGCCATCACCAACTCCAGACAGTTGGAAGCTGCCAGAGATATTTGCAACTGGAATAGTTATTGGCACTTACCTTGCTTTTATCACCGTTCTGTTCTACTGGGCAGTAGTGGACACCACTTTCTTTGAGGTACCACTTTCATGTTTCTTTTCCTTGTTAGCCATCATTGCTCTGTTATCATGCCAAACCAAAACATTCATAGTTTTAAGCCAAGTAATTTTTTTCCCTCCTGCAGACTCACTTCCATGTAGCCTCCTTATCCATTGACAGTGAGAAAGTTTCATCCGCTGTATATCTTCAAGTCAGTATCATCAGCCAGGCTTTGATTTTTGTAACACGAAGTCAAGGATGGTCATATCTAGAGAGACCTGGAGCTCTCTTGATGTGTGCCTTTGTTGTAGCTCAACTGGTAATGTCACACTCAAAATATTTAAATCTACTCCAAGAAGGAATTTGAAAACTGTTGAGTTTTCCAGTAATGCATATGTCTAACCTTCAATATTGGATCTGCAAATCGGCACATTTTTAACACACCCAAATTAAGAAAAACTGTAGTTCATGAATAATGGATTTCATTTTGATATTAACCAGGTGGCCACCTTGATAGCTGTGTATGCTCATATCAGCTTTGCTAAAATCACAGGCATTGGATGGGGATGGGCTGGTGTTATATGGTTATACAGCTTGATCTTTTATATACCTTTGGACATTATCAAGTTCACTATTCGCTACATTTTGAGTGGCCAAGCCTGGAATCTGGTATTTGACAGAAAGGTAAGAACATGATAGTGATGTATCTTTTGCTTGAACTAGTAGTTTCAGTTTCAGTTTCAATGGACTAAAGAAAACCCTAATTTGTGTATAAACAGACTGCTTTTAGTTCTAAGAAAGACTATGGGAAAGAAGATAGGGCTGCACAGTGGATTGTTTCTCAGAGAAGCTTACAAGGATTGTCGGGCGCTGACTTAGAGGCGAAGAATGGAATCGGAAGGCGATCTTCTTCTCTGATTGCTGAACAAGCCAGAAGACGTGCTGAAATCGCGAGGTACTTCATTTTCTCCTCAATTTTCTCCATTTGTGTAGCTTGATTATTCAATATCCATAAGTAATGCAAATTCTGAATAAAAATTATATTAAACTGGGCAGGCTGAGAGAATTACACACTTTGAGAGGACATGTAGAGTCTGTTCTGAGACTGAAGAACTTGGACCGGAGTGTTCTTCAATCACCACACACAGTGTAAAAGCCAGCAGAGTGATTCAGAGCTTATTTGCAACCAAATTTTCAGTTTGTGTCGTGCGTTTTGGTATTTTATTATGCAGCAAAGGAAAGAGATTTCATTTCACAATTGTGTCGCCATCGAAGACCACAAAGGGATCTTCTTCTTCCTCCTCCTCCTCCCCTTCCGTATAGACAAGCTTCTTTTGCCCTTCTTTTCTCTGTACGCTATGGAAGATTTACGAGATTATTGTAATTTTCAGGACCTTACTGTAGTAAACTAATAAATCATCTCTTTACGAATTAAGAGGGAGCTTATTATTATCTTTTTTTTTTTTCTTTATGGCATACTTATTTAGTTAAGTAAATATGATCAGAGGATTGTTAAATTTTGTCACTCTGCTCCTCCAGCCTGGCAAATTCATTAACTGAAATTCCAATAAGTTGATTCTCTGCAACACAATGATCATATTCTGAATAAAAATTGTATGGCATAATTTTATTTTATAAAATATAAAAATTAATATTTTAAATAATTAAATTATAAAAATTAAATTATATTAATCTAAAATTTATATACCTGAATTAAAATTATATTGACTAAATTATATAAATTAAAATTTATAAGGTGAATTATAATTCAATATAAGATTAAAAAATTATTAATTTTTTTATAAAAAAAAGTAAAATATGAATAAATATATAAATAGGAAAAAGACAAAAGCAACGCGAGCGACTGACCCTGCAGAAGTCTTTTAAAAGTAGGGGTAATAATGCGGGCTAACCCGCCAAATACGGGTTGGCCTGCTGTGGGTTAGGATAGAGGCGGGCCGGTTAAAATCGGCCCGCCTCCAGGTGAGTTGGTGAAATACCAACCCGAACCCGCCAGCTATTTTTTTTTTATATATTTTGTTTATATGTATATGGCTATATGTTAACTTTTAAAAAAAAAATTCACATATTTCAATATTAATTGGATTCGAATCATGATTGAAGTTCTCAAAATATTTATTTAGTCAATTTTATCACCATCCATAGATAAATCTATCACAAAGAAAATAATAATAAAATAAAATGAATATATATAAAGAAATGACTCAATGAGATAAAGTTAATATAAATTAAGTGTAATATCCCTTGTTTGGCTAAGATTCTCAAATTAGTAAAGTACAAATGTGTAATATAAATAATAAAAAAATCAAGTAAAAAAACAAAAAAAAACGGGTCAACCCTCCAACCCGGCGGGTTAGCCTGCCGCGAGTGTGGGCTTGGTGGGTGCGGGTCAAAAAGACCCGCATCTAAATAGGTTACAATTTTTATAACCCAACTTACCATTTTTTGGCGGGTTGGAGGGTTAGGCCCGCGGGCCCAACCTAAATTACCACCTCTATTTAGAAGTGACTTCTCTCCTCTGATTTTTGTCTCCACTATCCCAAACGTTGCCATTTAATGTAAAATAGGTGATAGTTATCAATTTTTTTAACTAGCATTTAATGATCTAAAATATTTTTTAAATAATATGTTAACACCCTAAATAATTTTTATTAATACTCAATATCTTAAAATATTTTTTTAAATAATATCTAGTATCTTAAATTAATTTTTATTAAGTAGCATGTAATATTTTAAAATATTTTTTTAATAATAATTAGTATTTTAAAATAATTTTTTATGCATTTAACAACTTAAAATATTTTTTTAACATCCTCAAAAAAACTTTAATGTATTTTGTACTGTAAAATATTTTTTACAAGAACACTCAATATCATAAATTTAGAATAATTGTTACTACTAAAAAATATTTTATAAATAAAATTGTACTAAAGATTATTTTATAATATTAACTCGTTTAGATTAACTTTTTAAAAAGAGTTTATAGAGAAAAAGTGATTATAGATAAGCTCTTTTCTAAAAAAGAAGAGCTTATAAAAATAAATTTATTATAAATAAATAAGTGTTTAGATGGTTATTATCAAAATAAATTTTATAATTATTAAATTATTAAAAAAATATGAGATAAAAAATTAAATAAATAATTATTTATCATTTATCATCATCACCACTCTTCTATCATCTCTATTGTTCATCATTAATTACCATCCTATCTCACCCACTCTTCTATCATTTTTATTGTTCATCATCTTTATAGTCCCCACCCATCATCTTCCACCTCTCCAGTTGTTGGTCATCTCCATTCCAACACATGGCGAATAGCGACGGCACAGACAGAGAAAGCAAATCTTAATGGAGGAGACACATGACAATGGCGGAGGCAACCCTAGATCTGGACGACAACAGTGATGAGCACAGATAGAGGTGACCCCAAAAGTGAAGATGGTATAGGCGACCCTAGTAGCAACGACAGCAAATCAAAAAAGGTATGGATGTATAGAAAAAGCAACAAAGAAGAGAAATAATATCAAAAAATATGGATAAAATAATCATTAAACAACCTATAAACTTTTTCCCCTCCTATAAACTATTTCTAAAAATTTATCTAAAATTATAATTTAGTCTATAAATTTTTTTAGATATTTAGAGGCTATTTATTTTATTTTTTCTTCAAACTATAATTTAGACTAATTTTTTTTAAACTATAATTTTAAGGTTATCCAAACACAGATTAAATATTAATAAAAAAGTACAAGGTCTTAGAATATTACTTAAAAAATATTGTAGAAGACTAGATGCTAGCTAAAAAAAAGCTGATAACCATTGCCTATTTCATTAAAACGGCTCAGACAAAAAGAGGAGAGAAGCAGCTTCCATTTTGGAGAGGGAAGTGGATTGTGGAGGTGGGTGCTGTGGCTCCCATAATCTTTTATTAGTTTATCATTATTATTAATATTCATAATAATTTATAATAACAAAACCTTTAGGAGTTTAGTTATTATGACAAAAAAGTGGTGGTTCAATTATTATTCCCCACTTCTAAAAAGGGTTACAAAAGTTTTTGCATTCATAGCACCCTTCAATTTATTTGATTTTTTTTATTGCCCCCGAAGGACTAAAAATGGATACTATTAGTCTATTATGTTATTTGGGGTGGCACTCTTTCTTTTAAACCTTTTTTTATTTTAATTTTCACCGTAAATATAATGTTTGGTCACTAAATATACAAATGAAAAGCTTTTAATAATAGAAAAGAGTGCAGTGATATATTGAAGACAAAATAATATACAATTTTTGAAAATATAAAGTTGCAAATATCATCCATAATTCATAAAGATGTCTATTTGTTTTATGAGAGAAAATAACGTTTTCAAGAATCATGTAAATGTTTGGTCAAAAAAGAAAAGAATCATGTAAATTTTTAAAATTAATTAAAATAACATATAATTAATATATATTGTATTAATTTAACTCAGAAAATAATTTATTTTAAAATCAAAATAGTAAACGTGAACACCCGAATTACTGAACAAGGTATCTTTTTCAAGTTTTTGGGTAATAAAATATATTATATTTTGTTTTAATTGAACTTGCATACGAAAAGCAATAGTATTCTCTTGGCCAAAAAATTGATCACCTTATTTTATTTTCATGATGTTATCTATGAAGAAGGTATACTATTTCAAAGTTTGTTTTCGTGAATCTATAATTAACAATTATTTTCGTCAGTCATGTTTTTCTTAAAAGGAACAAGTAATAAATTACGACACTTTCTTCTTTTGGGTTTGCCAAAAAAAAAAAAAAGCGTTGGCTGGTTAGCTCTTTTGACCAGGGAAAAAAGAAAACCCCCAATATATATATATATATATATATATATATGTATGGCTATGTGTCTGGATGGTAAAGTTTTAGTTTTAAAAGAATTTTTGACAGTTATATTTATTTAAAAAAAAATTTATATCAAACTATAATTTTAAATAAATTATTAGGAATAGCTTTTAGAATAGTAAAAAGGTTTATGAACTATCTAATTATTATTTTATCCTTACTTTTTCTGAAATTCTCTCTCCTCTCCTCTCTCTTCTCTTCTCTCTCTTCTGCAATTATCACTGCATATTGCCGCCGCTACCACTGTCGTCGTTGGAGCCATCCGTCGTCACTATTTTATTTCTCTGTCGTCAGGTCTTCAGTTGGAGATTGTCGTCACTAGTCTTCGTCTTGGACCTCTATCGTTGGTGAACGTTGGTCTTCTTCTTCCGTCGCTGGTAGAAGAGAGAAGAGGAGAGAGAGAGGAAAAAATAAAGAAATTGATATTTTTTATAAAATCATACAATTTCTAATAATTTATCAATACTAAAAATCTTTTTAGTAATAATTATCCACACACTTATTTATTCAGAACTATTTTTTTTTATAAGCCTTCTCCAAAAATCTTTTTTTAAAAATTGTCTAAAAATCTGTTTTTAAAAGTCCATTCAAACGAACCTTATACCATTGCACATAGTATGTGTATATGATCGAAAGTAATAAAAAATAAAAAGAAATCTATGAGATAAAATAAAACTCACATGTGTGTCATTCATTCCTGTGAAAGCTCCACGGGGAAGAAAGTCCAAAACATAAATGATAACAAGGGATACAGGGGTCATACCCACCAATGTTTTATATAACCTTTTCCTTTTAATTATTAGAAAACAAATGTGTACAGTAGTGTTTAGTATATAAGGGGCTTTGGATTCTTCTGGCAATTCGTGCTTTCCAGCTTTTCATGGCCATGTCTACGTGATAACCATAAACCCATAAGCTCTCATTCAGTGGTATAGATTAAGAATTGGCTAAAAGGGCTTCATGCCCTTCCCTTTTGGCCTTTTGGATTAGAAAGTTTTGTAGGTATAGTGCTTGATTGAAAGAGAGATGTTAGAAGATGGAAGGCTTGTAGTGCTGTTTATCAGTATCTGTATTATGGGTTTAATCCCCATTGCCATGAATGGCGACATGGATCCAAATAATGGTTAATATCTTCATTTGTTTTACTCGCTAGTTCGCTCTGTTCACGAGTTTCTGAGTTCCTTGTGCTTCAATATATCATTGTAGTAAATTTTTTGTCACTAGTAATTCTTCATTAACTCTTCCATTTTCCCTACTTTTCTTCTTGGTTTTCATGAGTTTTTGTTTTTGAATCAATGACAACTGATTTTAGCTGATATATTGAGTGTCGTATATTAATTTCATCATCACACCAATAGTTTAGACTCTCGTTATTCATTTAGATTTCTGACTTTCAATACATTTAGTGGCCTCTTACTTTCCATGCAATTGATTTCAACAAATGAAGGAAACTTCTTATATTTAAATTTATATGCTTTGCGTATTATATCATAATGTCAAGTCATGTTTCTTTATATTATGCTCTAACATACTTTTCATTGGAAAAACTTATCGCTTGCATAACATAAATCTATATCTAAGTTTTTGGTAGCGTAATTTCCTGATTAAGTGTTCTTACTTTTCTGTACCTATTGAATGAAGCTATATAGTAGTTGCCACGCTAGATGAGGGTGCCTCCAAATGTTGTACTAATCCGTAGATGAAAAACAATCTCTAGGTGTTGAGTGTCACAACACAAGAAATAATTCATTCTTCAATTTTTGTGCTTTTTATCACCCTTGTGCCACAGGCCTGTAGCTGGCTTTCATCTTGTTGGAGTTATTATCCAGTGAATTCCATATTTTTGTGCTTCTGGTTTCACGTTTGAATTGATAATATGCTGACTAATGCTAAGACTCAACATTAAGATCTTAAATTTTTGTGAAAATTTTCTTATTTCTGACTTTGATAATTTAGCATTCATTAGCTCACTCATGCTTACTAATATGTTGCAGATAATGTTACCGTGTTAGGTTTATTTTGTTTAAGAGTGAAGTGGACAGTGGGACAAATAAGAACCGACTTTAGGAATCTAGGGTTTGGATTTCTGTTATACATGTTTTAGGTTTGCTAACTAGCTAAATCTGAATGTTTGATGCAGCTGCTGCTCTAAGGGTAATGTTTGGCAGCTTGAATTCACCGTCCCAGATAGGTTGGCCTGCAAATGGTGATGATCCATGTGGACAGCACTGGAAGGGCATTAGTTGCTCAGGCAACCGAGTCACGGGGATGTAAAGTTTCACTCTCTCATTGCCTTCACATCACATGACAACTTTTTGTTCACACTGATTTTTTATGATTAGTCTTTTGTTACTTCTTACCAGCAAGTTACCTGGCCTTGGACTAACTGGAAAGCTGGGCTATCAGTTACAAACCCTGACATCTGTGATCAACCTGTTAGAATAATGTTCTCCTGTATTACCTCCGATCCTAATTATAAGATTCAATTAATTTTTTTAGATAGATATAGGAAGTCAAATAAATAAATTAATTATAATCAAATCAAACCACTCAAGATGAATTCATATGATATACTCTTCAATCTACTTAAATTAATCAATTAATTAATTTATTTTACTTCCTAGATTTATCTAAAAAATTCAACTGGATCTTATAATTAGGACTGAAGGTAGTATCTAATATTCAATTTTATGATGCAATGTTATGCCGCTTGTGACCGTCTAAATTTTGCAGAGACATGAGTAATAATAATCTTCGAGGCACTATACCATATCAACTTCCTCCAAATGTGACGCGATTGTATCTTTTTGTATGCAAGTGATTACTATTGTCGTTTATTTCCATTCTGATTATGTGACTTTAACATCCTATTTCTTCACATCCAGAAACCTTGGTAACAACAACTTCACTGGGGAAGTAGTTTATTCTATTTCTGATATGACTTCTCTTACACACCTGTGCGTGTTTCTTTTTCTCAATTTCTCATGATTATTCCTTACTGACCCATTTGCCAGCAACTGATTTTTTGTTTTGGGAAAATATAGAAATCTTGGTCACAATCAACTCCAGGGTGCACTGAGTGTCGACTTTGAAAAGCTTTCTTCACTCTCCACATTGTGAGATTTCTTCCTGCCCTTCAAAGATGTGAAAGTTATCTAGATGGCTGCTACTTTTGTGTTACATTTAAGATACTGATCCTTTTTTCTTCAATATAATTTTGGGCTGTATGATGCGAACATTACGTACCCATTTGCACCTTCAATGTAATGATTGGTTTCCCTCGAATGCTTGAGACATTTTTTTATTTTCTTTGAAAGATAATACTATCACTCATGGCATCTTCAACCCCCCCCCCCCCCACTTTAGGATCAATGGTTTTGATATTCTCTCATTTCTGAATCAAGGTTGTTATTTGAGTAATAGATGTAAAGACTATGTTTTGGTGCATTTGAGGAACAAGTGAGTAGTGACAACAAATTCTCTTCTGGCAGGGATCTCTCTTTCAATTCTCTATCTGGTGACCTTCCTCAGAGTTTGACCTCACTTTCAAGCATCACCACCATGTAAATGTCTAAGATTGTTTATGTTTGACATTGATAATTTACATGGTGTTCATAGCATTTCGGATTGTCTTGTCCACTTTTGAACAGGTATTTGCAAAACAATCAGTTTACAGGCACCATTGATGTCTTTGCTGGTCTTCCTCTTGAAAATCTTTATGCCTCTTTGTTTCAGATAACTTGGAATGGAATGTCCTTTCCTGATCTAATTGAAATGCCTTGAAAACAGATACACTTACTGTCTTATAAGATCTCAGGAATGTGCAAAACAATCATTTTACAGGTTGGATACCAGAACAGTTGAAAAACATAAACCTACAGTAAGTATTGCTATTATCAGAGATTTTGTAAATAAAAATTTGTTTCTTTTGTCATAAATTTTTGCAGTATTTTATAATTGATTAAACTTAATGACAGGAAGGATGTTAATGCATGGAGCTCAGGCCCTGCACCCCCACCCCCACCTGGGACTACTAGAAACACCCGAACTCACAAAACTGGTGGGGCAGTGGAAGAAACGCCCAATCAGATGATGATACCAGTGACAAAGATAAAAAATCTGGTATAGGAGGTGGTGGCATTGCAGGAATAGTGATCTCCATCTTAATTGTTGACAATCAGCCCTTTGCTCCTCTTGCATCAAATGAAGTGCATGGTAATGTATTTATTGACCTTCTGCATTTTGCATGTTGTTATCGATATTACAGGTTGTCATTATTTTTATGCTTCTTTAATGATCATATTCCTTGATCTTCTGTTATTATTGTACTCTCCGTGGGATAGTTGTAATTGCCGAAATTGGTTGCTCCATTCTCCTCATATTCAATTTTACTCTTGGCAAATGAGTTTTGCTTTTCTATCTTTCATTTTGGTTCACAATTTGTTCTGTAATAGAAGATGATAGCAATTACCTCAACCCTTCTTCCAGGGGAGGATGTGTGCTTGACACCCTGCAGACACTCATATAGCAATTAAACTGGAGAAAAATTTTCTATTATTTTTTCCCTTCCAATGAGTCTTGTTCATTTTTCACTATGTTTAGAATGACTTGCCCGTATTTGGCTCATAACTAATCTGGTTTTCGCCAAATTGACGTTTGCAGTTTAACATTGATAATTCAGTTATGCTGAATTGCTGATTTTTTTACTTGGTTATTAGAAATTGATATATCTTTTGTAATACAGAAATGAAGTCAGTGCAAACATCCTCTGTACCTGACACGAAGACTTTTGTTCCTTCTGCCTCATTCAATCTCAAACCTCCACCTATTGATCGTCATAAATCATTTGATGAAGATGAACTTTCAAAGAAGCCTGATATTGTAAAGAAAACTGTAACAGCTCCTGCAAATGTAAGATTATATTCTATAGCAGATCTACAGATTGCTACCAGCAGCTTCAGTGTGGATCATCTTCTTGGTGAGGGATCTTTTGGACGCGTTTACCGTACTCAATTTGATGATTTAGAGGTATTTCTCACCTGTTATTCTCTTGCAATTCCATTTTAAATCACAGTGCCTAAGATATGGTATTCTTATGCTACAGTACAGTGCCACGCTAGGTCATTATTTTCCATAATAGTAGACAGTCATATTTACAGCTGTCAAAATAGAAGTGATTAATGAATTTAATTATTTTTCTTTTACTTTTGGGATTGTTGTAGGTTCTTGCCGTGAAGAAGATAGATTCATCTGTCCTTCCTAATGATATGTCCAAAGATTTTATTGAAGTCGTTTCAAACATCTCCCAGTACCACCATCCCAATGTAACAGAGCTCATTGGTTATTGTTCAGAGCATGGACAACATCTTCTGGTCTAAGAGTTTCATAAGAGTGGATCACTACATGACTTCCTTCACTTGCCAGACGAACAAAGCAAACCAGTGATATTCCCGTGTCAAGATTGCTTTGGGAACTGCACGTGCTTTAGAGAAAGTTGTTACTTGATGACGGGATATTGGATTAGAAGATCCTGGTATCACATTTCTGAGGAATTTTTGCATCATTGCATGATATTTCTTAACCTTATCTTCCTAATCCCTTTCTCTCCTATTTCTCTATCTGCTTTATATAACATGCCTAGCTTCCTGCTTAACTCGCATGTTAAAGTGTATCACTGACTGGTTTCCTGGCATGCTGATGTTGTAAATTGTCTTCCTTTTAATAACTCTTCATATGATTTGCGCAGCTTACTTGCTGAACCATATAGCTAAATTGGTTCAATTCAATATTTCTCTGTACTATGTTTTATGTTGTCTTTTAAATCACTCTTCGTCACTTCTTCTAAGATGGTGTATAATTTACAATGTTTGAATCTAAGACTGGAAATGTTGGAACAGGGAAGAAATTACTTTGAGAGAATTAAACATGAATTCTATCTTGGTCCACTGTAAATGCAAAAGTCTGCAAAATTATCATACAGGAACGGGAAAATAACATGCCAATGAAGTAATAAGGCATTCTGCTCGCAGTAAAATTTTTCCTCTATTTTATTTTTGTTTCTAGATATTTGGTAACATAGATTGAGCATCTAGAAATGATCAAAATGCTTGCCATGAGACTTGAAAAAAACTGACTTTACATGCTAAAAATTTTATTCTAGGTACCTGCATGAAGTTTGTTCCCCATCAGTTGTTCATAAAAATATTAAATCGACCAACATATTGCTCGATACGGAGCTTAATCCTCATCTTTCTGACAGTGGATTGGCAAGATATATTCCAGATGCCGACGAGGTAATTTATTAATAATGCTCTTGAGAAGTACTGCTTTTCCTGTGACTCAGGCACATCAGCCAGAATACTAAAATTTCTGTAAGTTCTGATTGTGTTTCATGTTCAGGTATTAAACCATAATGCTGGATCGGGATACGAGGCACCTGAAGTTGGCTTTTCTGGTCAGTATACTCTAAAGAGTGATGTCTACAGCTTTGGAGTTGTCATGTTGGAGCTTCTTAGTGGACGGAAACCATTTGATAGGTAAATAGAAAATTTACGCACGTGATCACATACGTGCTGCACACACATGTGCATGAGGCTTTCACCAGGTGAGATATGGGGGAAAAATAAATGTATACAGCCTTACCCCTACAAGTGAGAGGCTATTTCCTGGAATTATCACAAAAGAAATGGAATAGAAATTTTTTTTTCCAATGTTACTTTTCTCAATATTTTGGGAGTTAAAATGAATGAGGGAAGCCCAGTATTGTTGTCTGACTATTTTAAAAATTAAGGAAGAAATACTAGTCTTGTTATTTTTCTGATTTGTTAAAACATTTCCTAACAGCTCAAGGCCAAGGTCTGAGCCGTCTCTAGTTCGATGGGCAACTCCACAACTTCATGATATTGATGCATTGCTAAAATGGTTGATCCTGCACTGGAAGGTCTATTCCCTGTGAAGTCTCTTTCTCGGTTTGCTGATGTTATCGCTCTTTGCGTTCAGGTCAGTAACATATTGCATCCCACATTTCTCCAGTCTGAGTAAATTTTATTGTCTGAATCAATTTGAATTCTTGCTACACACATCACAGCACATCCAATGAAACTTGAACGTGAGATTGGAGTGGGGTCATTAGTTCTCAACTCAACCATTAAAGTCTATTCCTTTGAGAACAAGAAAGATTTGGATGTGTTAATGCATTCTAAAGTTTTGTTTTTTTCCTTTTAATCGCAATTTTGGATAGCCGGAGCCTGAATTCCGACCACCGATGTCAGAAGTGGTTCAAGCATTGGTCCGGTTGGTGCAACGCTCAAACTTGAGCCGGCGAACAACATTCGGATCATCTGACCAAGGAGGATCCCAAAGAGGAGATAACCCAGAAGCACAAGAAATTTAAATTGGAAATAATCCCTTTTAGGATGGCATCCTAGGAAAAGTAATTGGCCCTTTTTCTGTCATTTATTTTGCATCCTTAGCAGTACTTTGAGGCGAATTGATTGCCCTTTGATTAACCAGTTATACAATTACTGCTTTATGTGGATTTAGATCTTAAGCAGTAATGTACCATGTATTTAATTGAAGATTGTAACACCAAATAGTGGCGATAAGCATGAGGTCCACTTTCTTGCATCATTCTTTTCCCTCCCATCTTCTTTTTTTAAATATATAGCATATATTTATATTTACTACGTGCAGAATATTTTTATGTATTTATTGTTGGCAAGGGTGCTAGTTCTTAAAAGTGTTCATGAAGTCTTGACAATTTCAGTCGCACAAGCTACTTGTCAAAACGTTTTTCTTATGCTACAATTGTCATATTATTTTGTAATTTGAAGAAGCAAGCTAATATTTAAAAAAATCAAGGAAAGGAAAAGGAAATGTCATTATATTGGCTATTATGTTATTAAGAATTTTAAAAACAGAACTACCTATGAAGAACATATATTTCAAGTTGCTTGACATCTATGTTGCTAGATACCAATAGGCACCTATACATATCTTAAAAGTATCAAATATTATTTTTAATTAAAAAAAGTTTTTTTAATGTTCAGTATGTATCGAATATTTATAGGTTCCATGTAATTACTTCAAAGCCGATACTCAAGAAATTTTTTAAGAAATTAAATTTTATTCAACATTGCGATTTTAATTTTCTCATTGAATATACATTATGAGCCCATCATTGTTCATTCTCATTTTAAATAATTTTTATTTGCCAATGCCTCACAGCAGTTAGTAAAAACTCGTATAACAAACTAATAAGGATAATGACTTGCGTATACCAGCAATATGTTACAAAAAAAAAAAAAAGCGGAGAAGAAGGGGTTGAGGTTAATATTAGTTTATTACTGATAGTGCCACGCAGGGGCACCTAAGGCAGCAGGAAGTTGACGTAGGAAAAAGTCCTGGCACAGAGATGTTAAACAAAGCAGGAATACATCGTCCACGTTCAGCAAGATGAATTTCATAAATTGCCCACGAAAGAACCATATGCTCTTGAGATAATTTTGAACTTTGAAAGGATGTAAAAATTGTAGCTGCTAATGTTGATATTGCTTTTATCAAATGTCGGTAGGAAAAGAAGTTTTAATTGTAGACCATATACTTTGGAGTTGCACTGAACTTTTGGTATCCCTTGATGACTTTGTTTACTGCATCAAGGAAGTCTTTCTCCGTCACAGTCTTCCTTCGGGCACGAATAGCATACATACCAGCTTCAGTGCATACACTCCTTATATCAGCTCCTGCAGACACAAAAAACTTTTGAGGGAAAATTGAAACATTGAGTAACAGAGTAGCGTATACACATACGAGGGGCTTGAAACATAAGGAAGCAAAACAGGGAAATAATTTCACCCAGAAAGTATACTAGTTGTATGTAATACTGAAGTGATAAATCTAAATAATTTAATGGCTGAAAGGCATGGTATAAAGCAGAGGTATCAGTTTTGAAGGCATTATATTACCGGTGGAATTTGGACAAAGCCGAGCAAGAAGTTCGAATCGGATGTCCTTTTCACAATTCATAGTTCTTGTGTGGATCTTAAATATCTGAGTTCTGCTCTCCAGGTCAGGGAGCCCAAATTCAACTTTCCGATCCAACCTCCCAGGACGTAGAAGTGCTGGATCTAGAGTGTCCGGCCTAGAATTTATGAGCAAATCAAACAAGGTCAATAACAGTAATACTTCCATATTTTTTCAAGGGGCATAAGGGAAGGGTGAGCAGACAGTAAAAAATGATGCAATATTTCAGAATTTAAAACGTCAAGAAGACTTGATCATTTTTTACAGTAAACGTGAACTATTAATAATGGGAAAAAAAAATTATCCTACGTCAATCTATACTTGTATGTTTAGTTTAGAAACAAAAAGAAAGAAGAAACAAATTTAGCCAAAATGCATGCACTTAATGTTGCCAATTTTCAATCCATCCAACTCCTTCCATCTTTTCATTTCTCAGACAATAGCTAAGCCTTCTCATGTTAGTTATTTAGGAGGTTAAAAGTGCAGAGAAGAGCATGAGCTACCAATACCATCAGTTTGCTGATATGCAGTCAAGGTATAATTGCAAAGGAAAAAGAAATGTTTGGCATGTAATCGCAAAAGCTAAAAGATGTCATACAAAATTTCACATTCTGACGTGTGCAAGTTTTTGAAGCTAAAGAGTGTCATATTCTACTAAGACATTCTTGAGTGCAACATCACTATGGCCATAATGGCTCAAATGTACACTTTATATGCATTCAATGACATCAAAATAAAAGTTCCACATGATTGCCAAATCAACTGACCTATTTGTTGCCATCAAAACCTTGATGTTCCCTCGAGCATCAAAACCATCAAGTTGATTTACAATTTCGAGCATTGTTCGTTGGACTTCATTGTCCCCACCAACGCCATCATCAAATCTAGCACCTCCTATCGCATCAATTTCATCAAAAAACACAATGCACGCCTTCTTTGAACGCGCCATCTAAAGGAGAAGACACTTGTCAGATCATATCATGCTGTGGAATCAGTAATTAGACACTATAGGAGGGATCTTGGGCATTGACCTGAAATAGTTCACGAACCATCCGAGCACCCTCACCAACATATTTCTGAACCAGCTCACTTCCAATAACTCTTATAAAACAAGCATCTGTCCTATTAGCCACGGCCCTGGCTAAAAGGGTTTTGCCAGTTCCTGGTGGACCATAGCAAAGAACACCTTTTGGAGGATCAATTCCAAGCTTGACAAATTTCTCAGGGTGAAGCATGGGAAGCTCCACAACCTAGAAAGGGGAACAGAAAAAAGGAGTATCACACATAGTTTAACTTCTCTCCACTGTAAATTCATGTAAAATTAGGGAACTCATCCACCACTTACTTCTCTCATCTTTTCAATCTGCTCCTTACAACCACCAACATCATTATACGTCACATCAGGTTTCTCCTCTACTGTCATCATTGTAACACTTGGATCAATTTTTGGAGGCAAGGGAATTTGAATCTGATATTTGTTTCTATCAACCCTGAAATAAGACCACAGATTTTAATTTATACAAAAAGTAGACAATATAGGAAAAAATGTCTTTTCTGTCACTTTCTTTGGAATATTTCAACATAAAGTCACCAATAGGGAACATACCCAACACGCATTCCTTCCTCTATGTCAGTGGGGGAAACTTTGTCACCCAACCCAACAACAAACTGTCATTCACAAAAGTTTAAGTTAGTAACAGGACCTCAAAAAAAATTTTAACCTATAAGCATTTACATAGCATAGTAAAAAAGCTTATCAGCCATTGATATCTTTACCAACACTAAATGAAGCCTGACACAACCAAAAGTAGTACAGTATATGTGTATAATGGCTAGGAATTGTTAAAAATATAGTTACCTTTGCGATCTGCTTAACATTGATTACATATTTTGCATCTTCAGAGTTTGGATTTATTATTTTTGTACACCTAGCCACCTGTTAGATAAAACATCAGAAAGCAACCAAAAAAAAGTCTTTTAAAAAAAACTATTAACAAAATTTCCAAATACACTACCTGAAGAGGCTGCTCCTCCTGCATCATTTGCTTATCAGAAACAAGATCCCACTGGCTTGGTGCAGCTAAACCAGTATCAGACTCCTTGATTCCTATAATAATTAGAGAATGTCAAAATCTAACAAAGTCTTCAAGTGATATCCATGAAATTCAGTTAATCAGTAGAAATTGCAATAAAGAAAGGCCTATAAAAGATATCAATAATTCAAAACATGCCATCACTTACGGTTGATGACTGATGGCCACAAACTAAGGTTATGAAGAACACATAACTTCAGAAGTGGAGAAGTAATAAATTCGGTAACAAGCTAGACCACCACATTATAAGGAAAATTACAGTAGATAAGTTATTCTCTGTTTTGGACACTTGTGATATTCTATAAAGAAATGTAGTAACAAGCCATGTCACCTGTAAAACGCCATTCAATCAATGAAGAAAATAATGGTTGTTCTTTAAAGATCAGATGTCTTGAGTATAATGCAAACGCACACAGGCATAAACTAACAAAAAAAAATTAATTAGTGAAGACAGAAACAAAACTTGGAAATGAGATGTTTACCACACAAGTCATTGACTTTCTTTGCCATTTCTTTGATCTCCTTTTCCACCTTTTTTATGCTTGTGGAGTAAGGTCCCAAACCCTGCAAGGAAAAAAATCTACTATAAAAATTTCTATATAACTTTATACACTGGAGATGAGATCATGAGATACAAGAAGCAATAAAAGGATATTAAAGGAGATCTGAAATAAACAATCACTTTTCCGAATTTGTCATCCTATAATTATAAGGAAGAATTATCAGATAAATAAATGAGATCATCCATGAACCACAGATATTAATTATTTCCACATAATACAGAAAAGAAATTGCACAACATCGATACTTGATACATAATTATTGAAGACGAATTGCACTACAGCAACTCAATTTCAATGATTGAGGAACTAGAATGGTTTCCAGGCGGCAGAATTTTTTTTTATATAACTCAATTTCGACGATTTATAACTATGCAGCCAACAAATCATCCCATTGGCACAACACCAATGGGGCAAACCCGAAAACAGCATCTCAAGACTGAGTTTGATAAATAAACTTGGCACCCCTTATAAGCTTGATACTCAAAATGTCGGTTGAGCCAATAAAACCACCCTTCCTCTCATTTTACAAGCTAAATTTTCAACTTCCCTCAGTTCTAATATCAATAAAAACTTGAAACTTAAGAGGTTTTAACAGACCCACGAATCAGCATCCAGCACAAGGCGTGATGAACATAGCATATTTCGGCAAATACTAACTGATATCAGACCCAAATTCACTTTCCATGGAATCAACTGGCACTAGAGCAGAACAAAATTAGTCTAGGATTCAGCAGGAACAACATTGAAAAAGTTTCCAAACGATATCTAAAATTCATTCGAACATGCAGATCTGCACATCTTTTCGGAGTGAGAATAAAATGTGAAATTAGGGTTTTGGTGAAGAACTTGCATAGGTTTTTAGCAGCGCGATGTCATCTTCGTCAAGTGGACGGGGATTCTTCTCGTCCTTGAAATCGTCTTCGTGTTCGACAGCCATTTATCCAACTATTCAGATTTCGATTTCTCCTCAGACTGAGATATGCATTTAACTGAGCATTCATGAGTCTTTTGCCTTCAGCTTTTTATATAGCGAGAGGAGAAAGAAGAAAAGTGGAGAACAAAAAAGTATCCATTCATTTTCTTTGAGTTTTTTCGATATTGATTGAAATATTATCCTTTTTTGTCTTAAAAGAAATTTTGAATTTTAAAAAATGTGTAATTATTTAGTAACAACAATTTATTTTATAGTCTACACATTCATTTCATTTATACGTAGACGAAGTTTATCTTTTTGAATTTGAATTTATTAGTTTATTTGTCTTTCACTATTTTACATTATCTCGATAAAATAAGATATTTATATTATCCTATAATTAAAATTTTATTTATTATCTTTATCTTTAAAATTAGTATCTCATTTAGGTTTAGATTTAAATTAAATTTGAATTAATATTATTTTATTAGGATTATCACTACCTTTTTCTAACCTCCTCTTATTTGTGAACTACCCTTTTAACGTAGGTGTAATTTACATGTCGATTATCTACTCATGGTCATCGTATCCTTGTTGTCATTGCTCTGCTTGAATTCTCATTAGTGTCTATAAATTGCACATGCTTAGCAGATAATTCAACACAAACCAAAAATTTTCTTGGTCAGAGAAACATTCTGTTATTGCAACTTCAAATGTGCAATCGGTCTTGGTTGAATCTAGTGTTTTGAAAACAGGACCAAATATGTCAAAAACTGGTGAGTAAAGTCCAAGCATCATTTTTTTCTCCGAGGTGCATGTTTTTAGAATAAAAGCATATATTTGATACATGCAAATGTTTTCACATTCAATAACTTAGATTCATAAATGAAAGAAGAAATTAAATAGCCAAAATTCTTTAATAAATAGATTGATAGGTAAAAGTGCATCTAGCACCCTAATCTAATTTTAGAGGAACAATTAACTTCCTAAAGTATTTAAGGTTGTCAAACTAATTTTAGAAGTATGACTAGCACACTAAAATATTTAAATTGGTATAATTTTATCTTTTCACTAATAGAAATATAAATTTATATCCGATCCATGTCACATAAACTTTTTATTTTAATAAATTATTATTTAAAATATCACATATATCATATTGTTTAAAAAAGAGTATTGAATAAATTCTAAAATTGATATTGTATAAAATTCATATATAAAGATTGAGAAATTTTATAGTTTATTTAATATAATTTATTAAAATAATATTACACATGTGGTATTTTAAACAATAATATGTCAAAATAAAAAATTTACGTGGCATGTATCAAATAAAAATTTATATTTTTATTAGCAAAAAGTCAAAATTGTAACAATTTAAATACTTTAAGATGTTAATTGTACCTCCAAAATTAGTTTGGAGTGCTAATTATAACTTTAAATATTTTAAAGTGTTAATTACTCTTCTAAAATTAGTTTAAAGTATTAGATGCTCATTTAGCCTAGATTGATCAATGAATGTCATAACAAGAGTCATTAAATTCCTAGAGCTTGTATGAACATCTATAACATTTTCCCCCTAACAACTAAGTTATGCACAACATGATGAGGCGCTTTCAAGAAAGAGAGGAAA
Organism: Leucaena leucocephala; assembly: GCA_037074615.1. NCBI lineage: Eukaryota > Viridiplantae > Streptophyta > Magnoliopsida > Fabales > Fabaceae > Leucaena > Leucaena leucocephala. Next base: position 1,443,118 of record CM073552.1, read on the forward strand.
CGGAGAAAAATCTTCCACTGAAAAGCATAGTAAGAAATACTAAAGAACTTGAATGTTTTTATCTTTTATCTCTACTCGACCAGTTTCCCAAAGCCAACTTGTGAAGGTTGAATGCCTATATTACAAAATTCCATGGCTTTATGGGAGGCAATACAACATAGTCAGTGGAACTCCTGTGGGTCCAAAACATAAAGAAGAAAAAAGAAATCTGAGCAAAGGATTTGTAGGGAAAAACAAATGGATTTCAAGTAGAAATGCCAATGTAATACTGTTGCATTAAACATAGTTGCTAGCCAAGCCTCCTGTATTTTATGACATCATTGGTGTCCAAGTCATAGATCTTGCAAATCCTCTTGATGGCACATTGACTAAGACCATCATCATCATCTTCATCACCACGTGCTAGATTCTCGAGTTCCTCAGACGGCTTCAACACCTACTCGGCACATGATAAAGGAACAATAGTCAGATGCACAAGGGACAAAACAACAATAGTCTTTGCCCATTGATGAGCAAAGCGAAATTCTTAGGTGCCCTAAAGTGGCTAGGATTGGATCTGAACATTTGCCAAAAGAACTCATTTAAGAAATAATGGATTTCCCAAAAGCTTGAAATAACATGGGTTCTTTACTTTCTGATATAAAGTCAGGGGAGGATTGACTCCTTTAAGAACTCACTAATCCAAAGAAAGGCCATGCATGCAGTATAATAAACAGATTTAATTTCAATCCAAACATAGAATCACTTTCACCGCCCAATGTCCCCACCAAAATCAGAGTGGCATATGGAAATATTTACCCAATATGGCTCAGGTGAATTATGGTTTCCATTTCTAGAGTCCTTTTGCTCAATTTCCTTCTTATTGGTAGCAGACGTGATTGAAGAATCCGAGACTAGTCGAAACAGACTCTCACTTCCCTAAGAAAAACAATACGAAACAAAATGGAAGCTTATGTACAATTCAAGAGAAAGACAAAGAATCAAAGTTCCAAACATAATATGAAAAAGATTAAGGACTACAAAAGGTACCATCCTACTGGAAAGTCTCCACCCAGAATGGATGACAGAAAAATAAAATAAAATCATGGGCTTAAATAATCATGTGATTCAGTGCTAGTTCATGTATTGAACATGTGACTATCTATATGTACCAGTTAGATTTCTAGAGTTCCAGCCAACAAGCCTATCAACCTATATTTGCAAAGACTTTGAACGATTGAAAAATCAGTTTTAGTGAATACAGGGAATGACACTTTAACCATATAAATTTCATTGTTGCCACATGGTTTTACCGAAAGGCGTTTAGAGCAGCGGCCACCAACCTGCGACAGTTTTGAGAGTTTGATAACAAAAATGGTACACTACATAAGTAGTGATGTTCTTGATTGTGACAATCATTTTGAAATAACATGAGTGATAGCAAAGGGAAAAAGAAAATAGACGACTACTATACAAACTTTGCAATTGTATAATTGGCCCAAAAAAGACTGTATTCACCTGAAGGGCTCTCCAATGAGAATAAGCTCGAAATAAATTCCAGAAGAACGGGACATTAGGCAAAGGTAAAACCTGCATAATATATAATTCAGAAAAATGGCAACACATTGGAGCTGACGAATGAACAAATTTTAGAAGAGCACAAATGCACAATATTGAACCACCTTGCAGAATAGAAAAAATCGAAATTACAAAACACATACGTACGGCAAAGGAAGAGGTCAGCGGAAGCAATGAAATTGAACCATATAAGTATTTCTTGTGGATGATTGTTCCTCTGTAAATATAAAACAATTCATCAATATGATGATCTCACTTGCATGTAAAATTGAATTAAAAAGCCAGAAGAACACATTTAAAATTAGCTTATAAAACTTCAATCCATTTGCCAAACACATTATTGAATTTAGAGAACTCTTTGAACCATTCTAAAGTAAATAATTTTGACATATTCCTCTTTCATTCTGCCACCCACCATACTCTGACAGCAAGGGCAATATAATCGAGAAAATGGAACCATCACTTGACAGTAAAACAGGGGGGTTGTACTACTAGGTCCTATGTCAGATGTACTATAACACAGCACCTAACAACAATAGTAATCATGGACTAGAAGAATTGCACAAGGCAGATAATCTGCTTAAACAATGATGGAATTACGTTCTAGTTTTTGTTATGGTCAGGTAAAAAGGTTTCCCTCATAAGAACAACATAAAAGATGCTTATGCGCAACCTCTTGTAAAAGATGCTTATGCGGCACACAGATTAATAAGCGGCTCATTTAAAAGAATTACACTGCTTACATTACTCTTACATTCATATATATCGGGCCACCTAAGTTCAGGTGCCCTTGCATTCAAAACATAGTGCAAAAGTAGTTTAGGAATACTGGAATAGGTAGCATCAACTCCATTTAGAAATTGTAAGAAGAACAAGTGGCCGGAGGCCTATAACTCGAAACTTCAAAAAACAATGATCAAGTAATAAGGTCCATGCAAGATGAGATGTACATAGGAAGTGATAAGTTCAACGCCATGACTGGGACAAGAAAAATACCTCATGGCCACATGCCTTAGTCTTCGACGAACAAGTCGAGCATCCAAACTGCAAAAATTTTTTAACCATTATAACAACTAAAAGAAGTAAACTTATATCTAAGTTTTCTGCTTCCTCGTCAAGAAATAAGTGGAAACCACACGAAGGGATTATATCCCAAGTAACAACCTAGAAATGACTTAATAGAGCACCAAGGCACCGACCTAGATGGGTAAATCACTTCAACCCGAGTAACTTCCTTTGTTATAGATCTTAAAAATATCTCAGACGGCTTAACCCGTGACAAAAGCCGCAAGCCCAACCTGCAAGAAGCCAACAATTCCAATCATTACCAAAGAATTTTAATAAATTTGCAACCTTATAGCGACATCTGAACTGCAGCACTTACCCATGAACCTTATTTTTAAAACTTCCTTCCGGTGCTTTTTCCAACCCAATCCAAGCTTTATTCATCTTTTGCCGACCATCAAATTAAGCGATCGGTGAGCACAGGCACGAGATAGAGATAACAAAATTCGCGAAACAAAAAGGAAATTAACAACGAAAATGAACTGAATACAATGAAAGCCACCTTGTTGGCCACGAAGTCTACCAAAAGCTCGGCATTGGCGTTAAAGGATTTACCACTAACAGAAATGTTCTCCCGGAGCTCTTTGAATGTAGTAGCCTGAGAGGAAGCCTCAGAGGCCGAAACGGACGGGTCAGTGGATCGGCTAAAGCACCAGATCCTCCCTCGTATTGGGAACACAACCAATCTAGCTCTCATGATACAGGCCAAATGCGGAGGTCTTATCTTATGGCTGTAAAACCCTAGAAAGAGACAGAGCAGAATGCAGAGCGGTTTCCTAAACTAAGACTAATATTATCCGTTATGAATTCAAGATCCAGCCCCTTGATTCGGTAACGATTATGGTACTTGGTGCATATTCCAAACGTCAAATCACGAAAACAAAGTATAGAATCTCCTGCGGCAGCGTAAAGGGGTCTATGATTTTTAGAGCAAGCAACGGAAATGTAACGACTTTGTGAGCTGGGGTCGAGTTTTCGCGGCTGAAAGTAACGAAGCAGAAGAAGAGAGAAAGGAAAGGAAGACGAAGAAGGCGTAAAAAGAGACGTACTTTGGCCCACACACAATACACACAACAAACACAGAGACAGCAAGATGCGAAGAATAAAGGGTGAGAAAGGAGGATAGAAGAGAAGGAGGCGCATGCGATTGCGGGTCGTGAGAGAGACCGAGTATTTACCGAGGTTCTTGGTTATCGTTCTGGTGGGGACTTGCAGAACAGGATTCAATTTCTTTTACAGGCAAAAGTATATTTTCATTCGTTTCATTTCCTTTTCTAAAGTTTACGGAAATTTAGTTAATGTGCTCGTTAAGATTTTTTTTCCCGCTAATGTGCTCATTAAAAGTTGGCGAAGTTAGCACAGTGTCTTGTGATTCAAAAAATATTCACAGAAATATTTATACATATACAGCTCACTTTTAATACAAGTTAAATATATGTTTCTGTTAAATGTAAGAAGTAGTGTAACTTACAATTAAACATATAATAACACACATTTCTAAACGAAAAGTAAGAGATAGCATTATGCATATTATAATTTATAAGTGACAAACTTCATAAATTACGAGAAAAATATCTATTGAATCTATTTATTTTGTTATAGATAAGCAGTCCTCATCATTGTCAAATAAAAATATTTTATCCATGTCGAGCAATATTGAACGGAAACAGATCAATGCTTTGGCCAGTTCTAGCTACTTTATCATCTAACAAGTCATATATTTATCAAGCAATCCATATATTTACAAGAATTAGAATCATAAAGGTCCTTGGAACACAAAAAGTTGCCATCAAAATGAAATGGCTAATAAAAAACATACTTAGTGTAGTATTTCTATTTCTTCTCATATAAACTAATAAACATAATCAAACATAAAAGGCATATTAATACGACGATTCAAACTTTCTTCTAATCAGACTAGAGATAAAACCAAAATTCAAGTAACATGCATCCATAAATTTCATTTAAATGTATATATGAACCCACTATATAGACTAGTATACTATAGTTGGTCTCTTTTACTTGAGATAGGAGAGATGCACCTACTGTTACACCTCATTCAAGCTTACATGCTATTATACTAAAAGTAAAAGATATGGTCTATATGTTATGAAACCCCAAATAGGGTTCGTATAATATGCTCAGGATGAAACAATGGCCATATTCCGCCACCCTTTCTTCTTTCAGATGGAGGATGACCAGTTTTCCATTTCCTTTTCCTTCTTTCCACTAGCCTCCTTTTCCGTAGCAGTTGGACTCTGCAAGGTACGACAGTTTTAAATAAAACCAATCAAAATATTTCCCATATTACAGCAATTTGACTGTCAATCTCTCTCTCCCCCATGTAAAAAGTAAATAACACAGGAAAAAAAATTTGTATATTTTTTATAATCTATCTACTCAACATTTCCACCAAATACAACATCCTCTTCACATGGGAAGACATTTACGCGCAGGTACAAGAAAATTATGTATACTACTTAAGTAAATGTCCTCGTAGGTATGTTGGCTATCAGAAATTTGTAGTCTTTGGGTGAGAAAATTTAAAAGCACCACCATCAATCATATTTATCTTGGAAATTAAAGTAGTAACTAATTTATTGAATTCCATATAAGTAAATGTTTAGAAGAATGCATTAAGAACAACTAATAAAAAAATTAAGTATTTGAGCAACCAAATAATTTCTTTCTTCCACAGGAAAAAGAAATCTACCGTATTAAAGGCATAATAAGAGAAGCAAAACTAAAAAAATGCAAAGTTAAGATGGGAAGAATAAGATACTTACATATGGTGGTTGCATGGGAGCTCAAGAGGAAGCGTCATATTTGGGAGGGAACTCGTTGAGGTTGATGAGAGGGGGATTGTGAGAGCCAGTTTTTTGGGAAGGTGGGGTTCCCAATGGTTGTGGTGAGAGAAAAGGAGTGACGGACATGGTGACATGGGTTAAAGTGGTAGAGCTGATAGGGCGCCTCTCTGCCAGTGGCCTAAAAAAGGAGGACGGCTTAGACGCCTCGGGGAAGGAAGAAGAGCAAGCAGAGGATGGGGTTGGGACCCCAATATGATCATCGAGCTGGACCACATCTTGTGGCGACATGATGGCCATCTTTGGCCATATGAAGGTACCCTGAGGCTTGCAAATTTGAAATCCACTTTTCAGTCTTTCAATTTTTGCTGCCCTGTCCTCGGTAGCTGGCCATCTACTTTCTGCCTTCCTTTGTATGCCCTCACTTGATCTCTCTGCTTCACCTGTTGTTTCCTTCGTTTCACTATTTTTATGTCCTTGCTCTTTCGTCTCTCCCCAATTTTCCACCGCTACTAGTACTTTTGTTGGTGTTGGCTCCTCTCTTGATTTTAACATCACCATCTGTTCCTGCATCATGTTCATTCTCTGTAAGACTAAAAGACTAGAAAGTAGATAATTTTATTATGACGAGAGAGAGAGAGAGAGAGAGAGAGAGAGAGAGAGAATTTTTGTGAACAATATGCGGCCAATTCTATCCCATGATAAGCAACAAGGATCAATACACCACGAGAGATCTCAATAGAATTAGATGTTGTTTTGCCCGAGAAAGTAAATAGGCCTTTCTATTGTCTAATAATGGGATGGAGGTTAAAATTTTGCAAAGCTTCATCCCTAGTCCATTTTACCTACTACACAATCGATGTGTGTGTGTGTATAGGGACTACATATTAAAAAAATTGAAAATACATGGGGACAGCAAATTAAAAATTTAAATATCAAGACTCAAACCTTGCTCAGTCTAATGCTATCCATTAATATAGAGGTTTCGAGAAAATTAAAACAGACTTAGATTTAGGGGGCAAAAAACCTATGCTATAACATCAATTACCTCCATATCGCTCAAAGCTATGGAAATATCCTTTAGTTGTTCCTCAATTTTTGATTTATTGTTCACCAACTCTTTATACATCTCCTGCGATATAACGATTACATAAATACTTATAATAGGGTTCAACAAATCATGGGACTTTCCGTTCTAGAATTAAGCACATCAGCAAGCCGTAGGTGTGACTTTACAAATACTACCTGCACTGTAATCAAGGAACCACCTTTTTCCAAATTGATGTTATTCGACAAACAAGAATTCGCTGTAGTCACAATAGCCAATTCTTCCTCCCTCTTATTGGATACCAGTTGTTGCATTTCACTATTTGTAACACAAAGAAGACGGTATATTAATATGTGAGTAATATATGGGAATAAAGTTGAATATTAAGTATCCCTTTATAACATGGAAAACATGGCTATGTACACACTACTAACATGGAATGGTCAAATAATGTTTAGAAATAGGGCCGCTTACCGTTTCAATTCAGACATTTCTTCTTTTATCGCTCGAAGTTCTCTGGCACAAATGGGATCCTGGGAAGGGTTGTCCCCAAGTTTCCATCCAGGGGGTGGAGTCCAATAGGGATCTTGAACCCCTGCTTCTTGTCTAATTTTAACCAAATCAGCACTCTCCAACCAATATTCCATAGCTCCCTCAGCATTGTGCCGCCGTCGAAATCTCTCTGTTCCGCCGGGGGCCACTTTTCCGGCCATGTGCTTTAGCAAATGATCCAGTAAACCTGTATCACCTATCAGCTTTCGAGCCTCTGATCTCAAGGCTGGCCTCAATATTGGTTTTTCAAAAACTGCTCCTTTAACTTTCATCACCTTTAACATGTTCTCCTCCGCTAACTTATACCTTCAAATACACAAGGTACCATTATAGATTGCAACAACGTATAATTGCAGAGAAGCTTTAAAATGATCAATCACTATTTTAAGTTTACAAATTTATTATTTATTAACATTTTTGGAATATTATTATAAGCAAAATACAATTAGATATTTCTTACCTCTCAGCAGACCATCTGTCAATTGAAATTTTATGCTTCTTTTTGTTGTATAATACCAGTTGGTTCTGTCTGCCATGCTGTGCTTTCTTCAATCTTTGAACCTCACTACATTCATTTTGATTTCTCTTACTTTTACAAGTCGTCCTGATTTCATTTAACACTTCCTCTGTAAGCTCCTTTTCTTCACATTTCTTTCTCTTTCTACCAGTCATTTGCCCACTCTCATTTTGTTCATTTGCATCTAACCCAGTGTCTTTCACAGATCCTGATAAAGATTCTGAACTGTTCTTCTTATGCTGGCCTAAGAATCGAACTGATCGACGCTTACCCCACTGCATCATCCCAGAATACTTGAGCTGGGACCAACACGAGCCCTTCTTGGAAATTGGATCCATTTCCTCATGAATGAACAATGGAATTTTGCTAGTTTGATTTTCTTCAGCGGTTGTAATCCAGAAACTCCATGAGTTTCCTCTTTCCCCTAACTCCTCCGCCGAGACTCTCCTGTATAGCGCATTACTAGCAAATCCAGATTCCATCACATACTTCTCGTCAAGTCCAGGGATCTTCTTTTTGTCTGGTTTCCTATAGTCAGCATCGTTGAACTGCATGCGAAGAGACTGCATGCTTGGGTACCTAACCGACACTTTAAGCTCTCCCATATCGCTGAGCTGAATCCACTCGCGTCAAGAAAAGCAAACGACATAAAGGTTTCATTTTTATACAGTAGAACATTTACAAAGAAAGGTGATGAGGGTAGAAATCATACCATGACAACACGGACAATCTTTAAATGATCTGGGCATTTAAGTGGAAGCTCGGAATGATTGATTTCATAAAATCGGCCTACCATTAAATGCTCACAAGCCCCTGAAGTTATTTAACAAAGTAATAATCGGTGAATGTAAAGGACAATATTGATAGAATCAACATATATGTCTTATCAGGGGGATGAAAGAGCAAGCAAACGGGGGATAAAACAACAGTGTGGATAAAAGACTACCAGAAGGAGATTAGAAAAAGAGGAGGGTGCATGATGTTGCTTCTACCTTGGGCACAGATTGGTACAGAGGTGAGTGGATCCGAACATAGGTTTTGCGTGCCGTCGACATTGCCTTGATCCTTCTTTTTCAAGTCCAATCTTTCCTGCAAGACCATTTCATAATCTCATTCGAACAACCGTTTCTTTTTTGCCATAACATGATCAACTGCCTTAAATGCATTGTTCTCTCGTAATTATAGAGTACAATAATTCATTTTTAGTTTTGATAATAACAAAAATCGATCGCTTCAACATATCATTATTAATATGTATATGGCTACAGAAGACAATCAAACCGAATGGAACTGATTTCTACGTTGGAGGTTCATTAAAACTGTGAAATGTACAAGCAATGATGAAGAGCTTGTGAAATTACACTGAATACATATACTATACTGTCTCTGAAATTGAAAGGAATAATAGCACGTAGAAAGAAAATAAGCATTATATTCTATTAAAGGAAGATGAGGAGGTAGAGAGCGACCATATATTTAGCGGAATCGTCGCCCAGTTGCTCCATGAACTGCAGAAGTGCACAGCATTTAGGATTCAATTTGAATGGGAAAACAGAGCATAAAAAATTTCTTTCACACAACTTAGTGTAAGAAACCTTATCTGTGCCCTCAAAGCAGCGTCTTTTTCATGCTCTGCTGTTTGTTACCCGAGAAGAAAAGCAAGAAGATCCTCGGAAACAAAATGGAGAGCAAATGCAAATTTGTAATGCAGCAGAACAAATGCAGCGAAGCGAATAAAGCATTACACTGCCCTGAAGAGAGAGAGAGAGAGAGAGAGAGAGCGCGAGAGAGCAAAGTAATCATTGCGATTTGCTAACGCTCAACGTGTTGCCGCTTCTATGATTCCCTGCGGTGGAGTACCTCGCAGTCCAGTAGGTAACAATTTTCGAACCGATTAAGTGTCGCCACGTGGGGATACTTATGGACTATTTGAAGTGTCATATTGTGATTGGTACGAGTGCTATACCAAACCCAACGAGAAGGAGCATGAAATAATTTCTGTTGTTATATTTTGCTGCATTGTTTGAAGGATTCCCAAACGTGTGGCATCTCTCATCACCCTCACGCGTTGAGTTGAGGTGCCTTTTTTTTTTTTTTTTTTTGCTTAAGATTGTTAAAAACTATGAAGTTTAATTAGAAATATTTATTAGGAGAACTAAATTAAAAATTAAGTAAAACTTTAAGGAAAACTGTTTACTTCTTTGTTTTGGGAAAATAGTGTAGGTACTTCTTTTATAAGGTTAATGTAATTGTGTTTGAATGTGAGAAAAAGAAAATGAGAGGGAGACGATTAGAACAATTGTACATTACTTGTATTTTCATAACTTCTTTTCTACTGAGCTTTTCTTTCTTTTTTTCTGTATCTCCATTTCAAACTCACAGTTTTGCATTTTAGTGCGTAGCTCACTAATTAACCAGCCGCGAGTAGTCATGGCGTTTCAAAAAAGAGGGGAAAAGATAAGGAAAAGATAAAGAAAAGAGTGCTATTAGCCTTATATTGTATTGTTTTTAGAAATAATATATATATACACTTTTTTTATAAAAAAAGAATTGAGGTGAGTTTAGCACCAGTCACTCACAAAGGTTAAGGTACGATCCTAAAATTTAAAGAGAACTTATAAAGAACTTACGAGATTGCCTACTAAATGAACCCCCATAACAGTATAGGAAATCAAACTTACATCCTTATGAGATATAACTATTTTTTACTACTAATTCTCATTAGCTATATACACACATATATGTGTGTATATATATATATATATATATATGCATGCATGCATGAATGATGGGTGTTGTTTTTTGGATATTAGAACTTTTAAATAAAAAATGACGCTTTTTCTAGCGGGTGTTCTTGAATAATTTGTTACTTTTCCAGTATTATGGCGCACACTTCCAAACATATAGCTCAATTTATGTTTGGCCCCAACACTATCTATTTATCTTAATTTCAGGCAGATTCTCTAGTAGGGTATCAATATAAACTATTTATAAATAGTGTGATTTATTAGAGTTTTTATATTATATATAGATGTCCCATTGCCCAAATATATTAATTCTGAGTTGAATAGTTTATTTTTTTCCAATTTTTTCTGTTTCTTATGCAGATCTTTTGAAGGTGTTTTAGTATATTGCATGTTTTTGTTGGCATAGGATTGTGTTTTGAGTTTGCGCAGCAGCTGGTAATCATAAGGACTTGATTAATTTTTTTTTTTTGAGAAAATATGAGTACTGACTTGTTTAACGGTTAAAAAATATAAAAGGACTCATCTGCCAGATATGGAACTTTAGATACCAAACTGAAAATTTAGATAAAGTATTGACTTTTCCAAAAAGAAATCAAACAAAAACCGAGATATGAATAACAATTTCCAACCTTTCAAATGCCAAACCAAACAAAAACATGTCATTTGTCATCAATAAACCAAGGCTACTAAATATTCTCTTTATGCTTATAAAAAAAAATATTCTCTCTTTATACAGAGCACTCGTTATAGGAATATTGAAGAGAAGAAATGATAAAAAATAACGATGGGGAAGTTTAAAAGGGAGCAAACAAGATTTATCATTTTCAATTAAATAAAATAAGAAAATTATTGAAACAGAAAACAAAGATTGAAAACGTCGTTCTGTGGTTATTTAAACACAAGAGATCTCTGAGAGTTCCTTTTCCTATTAAGCTAATCAGTTCAGTTGAAGCTCCTAAGCCGGTACTAACAGGTTCCATTTCCATAAAAAACAAGAAAGCAGAAATTGGATGTTAAAGAATCATATAATCTTATAGGGCCAAGTTCAAAGCACAAACGGGATGTCAAAGAATACGTGTAAGAAGCAATACTTATTATCCAAATCACTAGATTTTACATTATTCATATCATACACAACAGATACACATTGACAACAGCCAATGAAATTATGTTAGGACAAGTTCTGGGGTGTCATTATTACACAAAAGTCGTATAATCCCGCGGGGTCTTCATTCTATTTCAGCCACAATATTAGGTTCCTCACCTTGGCATAGGTACTCATCACATAATGATGCTGATCCCCAATCCTTTCTAAGCCTCAAGATGTCTTCAGTGAAAGTGGAACCAGAGGCTCCAATGAACACACTAGACAAAGCACATATAGTCTTGTCCAACATTGCTTCCACCTTCGGCATCAAAATATTTATTAAGGTAGTCAGCAGAGGAAGGAATTCATAGGGGTAACCAACAATGAGAATTCAGTAAGCTTATTGTTTCTAAAGTAATTAGCACACGTAATATGCCAAAACGGTTTCTCAATCATCTAATTCTATTCAAATATTCCACAAAATGAAGCAATGGCCAAAAAAGGGAAAGTAAACCCCTTGAACCCTCTGATTTTCTAAAATCACTGAAATCAATAATTCAAAGTTAATATTAGCACTTCATGGAGAAATCAGACACTCTAAGAGGCTTTACTTTACATTAACCTATATTTTGAGCAACAGTCAACCGGTACTGATCAACAATCTTTCATGGACTACAAGAGGTTTCTCTTCCACAACCAAAAGGGAAAATAAAAAAGAACTAGACAATTTAAGTAGAGAAGACATTGTATGGCAGCAAGAACAATGCCATCTGCTATTCATAATTTTACACTTAGCACAGAAGTAAATAATTATAAGCCCATAAACAATAAATCTACGCATAGATGTCAAGAACTAAATCATGCCACCTAGGATACAAGAGCGTCTTGCATCTTTAGATAATTCTCAACGTCCGAAAAAAGAGGAAAAACCATGAAAGTAGCACTGTCATCTCACCTGAGAGTCCCCCTCAATATGATGCCTGTATAACAAAGCATCCCATTTTTCTGCTGAATTACGAGCTGGGCGTTTAACAAGTGGAACAGGCTTGCCATTCAGTACCACTAGTGACTGAAGTAGACCAGTTTCACTCTCTGCTGCATCCGTGGAAAGATAGATAACAGGTGCATTGGCCCTTTCAACCACCCGCAAGATACAATCAGCAGCTTGAGGAATGGGGTAAAAGCAACTTGGTTTTTTTACATTACTGAAAACATAAAAGCAGATCATCAGAGATAATCCAAGCAAAAATAATACAAAACACACAAAAGAAAACCTAGCAGGACAGTTCAATTCATAGAAGCATGCCAATGCAGGCAAAATTTAGATAAATACATCATACTAAAGTCATAATCTATAATTTCGTCTTTCCAGAAATACAGGCACATCTAAATTGGGTCAGTACTTGGGAAGGGTGAGTATTCACGCACCAAAATTTCAAAAAGCCATGTCTTCGAAAATGTAAGGCGATGAAGTTCTTTCCCAGGAATGTTTGAATAAATCGCTGAGCAGTCAGCAAAATAAGTCGGCTGGGCTCAATAAGAGTCTTGCATCGGTGGGCAATTGGACCCCCTGGTTGCATTAACCATTCTTGCTCCACTGCAGCAAAGAAAACATCTCCAATGGCCATCACATCATCATCATGTGCAAACTTAGACAGAACATCTTGAACCGTCCTCTTCTTGGGCTTCCTAGTATCCTCATTCCAAACAGGTTCAGGTTTAGTAAATGACAACCCTAATGACTTCAACTTCTTTAAACGTTCCTCATCAAGAAAACAAGGTTGAGGAAGTGAAAAGTAACACAAAAACTTGTTTATGTGCATATGATGCTTCTCGATACTAGAAAAATCTTCGAAGGAGATCACGACCTTTCTTCCCAAGCACTTATTTATGTGATCAATATCCAATACTCTATCATATTGGTAATCAACTCTATGACTAGGAATAACCAAAACCCGGTTAAGAAGAGCTGCGAAGAACATATGCTTCTCTAAGCAAATCAGATGGTTAGACATCTGACCTGAAACGCATATAGCCAGCAAAAACTTATCCGCCTTTGGCTTCCACTCGATTGTTCTTCTTTGTGAAAATTGCTGATCCACCGTTCTACATCTATCATACCGTGCATCACCGCCCAAACTAACATTCCCAAAATCAAATTCAGATTCAACCAAGCCCACTGTCCTATGAGGAGACAACAAAACCTCTTGAATCTCCCTATTCAAAGAAATCTGCTTAAATAACACAGATTTAAGATCTTCCAACAATGGCTCCGGCGAGTGATTCACACCCTGAATTTGAGAACTCGAATTCAAACTAACCGTGGAATTCACAGAGGACAACTCGTTAAATGTTCGGTTCCAAACACCCAAAAGCCCTAATTGCTGTTGATGCAAGAGATATAAAGCGCGCAACTGGGATTCCTTCATTTGATCGGCGAGGGAATCGAACTTGAGAGAGGAGTGGGTGGGGAAGACTGAGTGGGGATCGGTTGTGAAATAGAATAGGACAATGAAGAGAGGGAGAAGAGCGAATAAGTACCTCTTCTGGAACTTGAAATTGAAATTGAAACGGGGAATGCGAGAGCTGAAATTTTCCATGTGGAACGTGGTGGAGGTAGTGGGAGAAGGTGGCTTCCTCTCGTTCTGCTCGATTAGGTTGTGGTGGTCGTCTTCTTCGTCCGAAGACGAATCCCTCTGAACTGAATTCTTCTTGGCCATGGTAGAGGGAACCAAACCAAAAGCCCCGAGATCGGGAGCAACTGAGTGGCTCACTTGGAGGCAAGAGGAAGAGCTAGAATCAACGGACAACAATGGCAATGAATCGTTGAGTCGGTGAGTGTGGCTCAATGGAAACTGAAATGGGAATGAGTGAGTGCCAATGCCGTGGTGGTGACGACGGAGGATGAGAGAGGAAGCCCGGTGAAGAAGCAAATAGCCAACCAAACAGAGGGAGTAAACGGGGAATAACTTGGCTAACTATAAAAAATGAAAATGACGAGTCACCAGCCTTTTTTTTTTTTTATTATATTCACCGAAACTTTGTCTCAATTACATCCGAATTCAACCCGGGTCATACACCTGACTATAGTGAGTGAGTCTCATAAATTTTTTATATACGCTAAGGTTCGAATTCGAGACCTCGTTTAAGTGATACTGAGCCACTTATCACTAACATCATTCCCATTAGATAGTCACCAGCCCATTTCAACCATCACATGACCTTCCAACAAGTGTATTTTACTTTAGTAGGACAGGCCCAATTATGTACCACCTCCTCCGGTCAGTGGAATTTTTTAAATAGATGTTTGAAGTTAAATATATACTATAACTATAACTAAATCTAACGTATAAATTTATATTATATAATTTTTAATTTATTTAAAATATTTAATTTATTATTATATTAATTATAATTAAATAATTTATTTAATTTTTTAAATTTATTTAAAAAAAATTAGCTAGCTCAAATATAATAATATTTAAGAATCATTTAATTCCATCTTGTTGAACCTTCCTTGATCTCTTAGGTATTGTCATATAATATATAAGATCCCATCATGTTTAAGTAAATTAATGGTTTGGTTTCTTTAATTTAGTTCCAAAAAAAAATCTTCGATTCAATCATGATAGATTCCTTCTCTCTTATTTTGATCTTCTTAAAATAACTTTCTTAAGTCTATCTCTCAACATTTTTCTCCAATTAAAATGGTCAATTTCTGTTTTATTTATTTTGTCAAAAAGCTAACGTCTGAACCACTCAAGAGTCAAGATTATGATTTTCTTTTTTCTTTTTTGCTAATTTGACGTTAGCTCAAGACTATAATTTACTGTCGGATAGTAATTTTTTTAGACAATATAATTATTTAATTTCATCAAATGTCAAAAGATATTAGTCTAATTTATTTTCTAATAAAAGTTAACAAAACAAATTCTCATAATTGTTGGGTGATGACATCATATAACTGTCTTAAACCTTTGTCTTGAGCATATAAAACACATCACAAACAAACAAAACGCTGCCTATCATCCCAGTCACAAAGATCAACATATAATCCCCTATCAAACGCCCCAAGTTCCAAACTATTTGGCTCAAAAAGCATGACATTGACAATGAACATGCTTTGAGGCACTTGCCATTCCAAAATGGAATTCAATTCACGGGTTCAATATTATAGAAGACAGTTCAAAAACTGCCTATATATGAAGAGTGGGTGCGGGAGTGAAACCATACGCTTGTATTAACTATAACCTCTATAGCACACGGTAATCACTATGTTACTAAACATGTTTGAAAACTGAGCGAAGCTTCCTCTATCAGTTTTACTGAGATTCTTCAACGACAACAAGCCTTCCACGAACCCACTTTTTAGTCACAGCAGGTGATCTAGATGGTGTGTCATCTTTAAGGGGCCGAATTTCCTCCATGGTTGGAGAGGGATTGGTTTGCGATTTGATACTTTGAACCTTTTCTGATTCTGATACGTGGTTGTCAAAACCAAGAGGCAAAGAGAAGCAGCCTTTGGTACCATTAGGTAACTTCTGCAAGGAGAATCTGTGAATATCTTCGGACTCGTCTCTTGTTAATAATGTTTTGTGTCCATTTATTTGGCCCATATCTGAATGGTTTGGAACTTCAAATGTCGTACCTTTTTCGTCATCAACGTGACTCACAGCCATAGATGAATCATTACTCTCAGTTGTCTGTTGTGTATCAATGCATTCAAGTGATTGAATAGCTTCAGCTATAAGCTTTCTGGTTTCTATGAGTGAAGCTTGAGCAGTGGAACTCTTGGTGGCAGCAACCTCGAGTGCTTTAGCAGCCTTTTCAGCTTCAGCAATCAATAATCTGCAGATTTACAAATAGTTAAATGAATTTATACTAAGTAACTATTTATATAGTAATGAAATAAAGCTGCAATTTAATGAGCTAATTTCAATAACAAAACAGAAACAGCAAACGTTCAGTATGGTCATGAAAACAAGAGGGGATTAACCTAAACAAAGAAATGGGAGTTGCTTGTGTACGTAAAGCCATATTTGTCACAACATAACTGAGAACCGAATGAAATAATATGTGTGTTTGGGTAACCCCCAAACCACGGTTTTAAAAAGACTTCTGACCCAAACCTTAGTTTAGAGAAATTTTAAAACAAATAGTCATATTTGTCTAAAAAAGCTTTTGGATCAAACCATGGTTTTGAATAAAATAATAGGAATAGCTTCTAGAACAGTAAAAAAACTTATGGACTACCTACTTACTATTTTACCCCTACTCTTTCTTACACTCTCTCTTCTCTTCTCTCTCTTCCTCCTCCATCTTCTTCCTCCTCCGTCTTCTTCCACCTTCGTCATCTTCCTCTAACGTCTTCTTCTGGAGATGAAGATGAGAGAGAGAGATGAGAGATGAGAGAAAGAAGAGGAGAGAGATGATAATTTTTTTTTATTTCATATCCCTTTTAGTTATTTACCAATCACAAAAGTCCTTCTGGTAATAATCATCCAAACACTCATTTATATATAACCACTTTTTTTCTACAAGTTCTTTTATAAAAACCTTTTTTTTTTGGTTACCTATAAAAGCCTTGTTTTAAAAGCTGTCCAAAAGTTTTTTTTTTTCCTATAAACCTTTTTCTAAAAACCTATCCAAACAGGCCCAACATTTGACTTAGGGTAGGGTAAATATTGACTGTGACACGGGTGAACCATCTCAGAAGACATTAACAAACAACATGGAATTTCATGCAGCGCTGAGCCAAAGATGTAAATCAATAAAAAGAGAAAAGGAAAGTTCAACAGAAGTGCAAAGTTGAAGTAACCTAGAGGTATTAAGTAAGTCTACCTTGCTCGTTCAATGGCTTCAGTCTGTTCAGTTTCGGTAACGGCTCTCTGTGCTCTGATATTCTTTATCATCTCAAGCTTAGAACTAGCCAAAGGATCCTTGTAGACAGGAGATTTACTTCTTTTCAACCTCGTCTTATCAAGAATTCTAGTTTCACCCTCCAAAGAAATAGTAGTGTCAGTCAATCTTTTCTTTATATGGTTCCTTCTTGTGGAATGTGTACCATCACTTGGTCTTCTTGATTTCCTTTCAGCTCCAACTTCAGTACCGTGATACTTGGCCAACGCAGAGCACACTCTTTCACGGTATTCCTGATTGACAGTAAACATAAGTTGGTGCAGAATCAAGGCGATGATTCTAACTGTTATGACTAAGTTAAAGCTTAAAAAGTAAAATTTGGAATGTCCATGTGGACAACCAAAGTTACAAGGTTTAACTATGGGGTGATATCTCAATGAACAAAAGGAAAACAGCAAAGGAAAAAAATGAGGTTAAGGGAAGCCAGGCATATCTGTTCTCATCAAACTCTATTTTGAGAGGATGAGAGTGAGCCCCACACTGAAAAGGGGTACTCACCTCTCTCGCTCTCTCTCCCATCACTTCCCTCTAGTGACCAGAGGGGATACAGGTACCCAGACACATCTTTTGTATAATAAAGAGTTCACAATCACATAATGATCCTTGAATTAGCAGATCAAAAATACAATAATTCTGCAAATAGAAGCCAATTTCTATGTTCTAACTACTCAGCCTACTTCTAATTATTTCAACATGCTTACGGAAATCAATTAACACAGAATTGTTTCACAACAAAGGAAATCCTACGGATCTAGGTCACAAAATATTAATATTCTATCAATACAAAATGTTATTGAAGAACAAGCAGAATACTGCACTACTGTCTACAATAGAACCACAAACCAAGCAAAGTCAGCTATTACATTATACACTTACAGGATCAGCCCATTTAGTAGAGATGGCTTCAGCAATTTTCCTTCTCTGCTCAAGGGACTTGGGAGCACTCCTATTACCTTTCGCCTTTGGCACTGCGTTCCTTTGTTTGACAATCTCTAGCCACTCCTGCTTCAGCTGCTCATTCATGGTTTCATAGGAATTCCATTGAAGCCTATCCTCACCAGCATAGCCTTGTCTCGAAGCTTCTGCAATTAAATTCTGCCACTCAAAGTAGCAAGTTTCCTGCATCACCTTCTTTCTATGCAACTTGTCCCATCGCTTTCTAACCCCAGCACCTATTTTCAGTCTTGTTTCTTTACTGCTCAATCAATAAAGATGGCTGAATTAATTAAAATTGGTGGGAGTATAAGTAATAAACTAGTATGCAGTACCCATCTCAATATTGAAAGGTGATAGGCATCAGACATCTTTTTGCCTGCTAGAAGTACAATCAGTTAGTAGTAACAATGTAACATTCACAGAAAGACAAGCCATATACTCACGTTTGTGCATGCCCAAATTTAACCAACTTCATTCTGACCTGCATTACCAAATTTTGTTACATGGCTTAGTTACAAAAGAAATTAGTTTAGCCAACTCATGTATAAGAGATAAGTTAACTGATCCTGATTATGCCACCATGAAACCCACTAAGAATGGCCATTAAAGTTATAATGAAGAAAATGTTTAATGACGCCAAAGAGAATTTTTTTTTTTTTTTAATGTTAGACACTAAATCTGGCTAGCAAGGTCAAGGCAGAGTGCAGTTATAAGATATAACTTCAATTATCAAAAAGCAGTGCTCCTAATGGAAAATCCATCAAAGGCAAAATCTAACATTATACAAAAGAAAAACTTCTAATAAGATTATAATATGTTAATACGCCTGTAATGATGTAATTAAGAATAAGAGAAATCAAACTTCTATTTCCTCCATCTTCAGTCGTTTGCAGTTACTTCCAGAAAGAGATATCAGTTAAGATACAAAAGGTAGATCAGTAAAACGAGATTAAGTGATTCTAAAACAAATAGTAGATTAATATATTAATACTACAATAGTATGGATGCTATATAGCTTAATATGGTAATCTTCATCAGCAAAGACATTAAGACATTCTTACATGACATCACCTTAGGACTCTGCATTGCAAGCCTTGTTCTTTCCTTGATTTTTTGCAAAGTCTCTGCTCAGAATTTTAACATTTGAGCTAATCTTAGAACATCATAGAATAGAAACTTAAGTAACGGGAAAGTAAAGTAAGGAAAGTATGAATTTGTTACCAGGACTGTGTTTTCTGCCTTTATTCCACGGTATGCCTCCTTTATTTGCTTTTGAAATTCTCATTCTTCTCAACTTCTCTCTCTCATCAGGTTCTTTAGATTCTTCGTTAGAAGATTCGTGCAAAGGCCCCGGTGGATTAGAATTTAGACCCGAATCTGAGTCCTTGGGATCCAAGCATTTATTTTCGTTTGCAGCTAACCCCTTTGGTTCAAGAGTAGCAACTGCCTTTATCAGCAGCGTGCCTTTACGAAGCTCGACACATCCCACATTGAAGTTTAACTTTCTAAGTTTGTGAAAAGAACTCCAGCCACAAGGAACTCTCTGCTCATTACCAAAGGTAACCAAAAACGATGCTAATCTATAATGAGAACTATTCTGCGACCCGAACGAACACGGAGAGTATTGTAAAGAGGGATGAGCATTTGCAATCTCTGCTGACAGAATTTAAAGAGAGTGGAAATAGTAATTAGTAGTAACATGTACAAAAGCATAAACCTCATACTCTAGCTTCCACTGAAAGGCTTAAAATCTTCCATTGAACCAGCAAGAAAGTCTAATTCAATGACGTTGGCACGTTATATTAACATAAACGTTAAACGACATGTAAACGAAAATGTTATTTAGCGGGTCTTCCATACAATTTAACAGCGGTCAAATCTTACATGACAGAGAGAAAAAAGAAAAAAGAAAAAGACTAGAACCAAATCAAGGAATGAAGAGCCAACAAAAGATTTGCAAGAGAAAACCACATGGAGAGAGAGAGAGAAGAGCCGAGGAGAGTACCTAACAAAGGCATGGGAGCTCATTCAGTCACAGTTCAGATGACATACAAGTAAACGGCATAAGTGGATGAAGATTGAAGTTCAGCTCTTCTATTCCTCTCTGAAATGCTACGCTATGGTGGTGGCGATTCCTGAGTGACTCCGGAAAATATTGATGTAAATCAGTGAAGAAGAAGAATTATTGTCAGTGAAGGGAGGTTGGATAACGATCTACCAGTTTACATAAGAAGCCCGCAAGATCGAATACTTCAGAATAAACTGGACCCTATTATGGGCTTTAAGAAAAATCTTAGAGCTCTGGCTCATTCAGTCCACACTACGAAAAACAATATCTTTGATAGGCTGGGGCTCATGAGATTTCTTTAGCATCACCGGAAACGGATTAGTTCTTGTGAGAAAAGCTACTCACTCGTGATAAACTAAAATCTGAATTTTTTTTTGTAACAAAAAAAAAATCTGAATTTTTAACCAACGAAAGTTAGTCTCAATAGTAAGTGGCTCGATATCATTTAAATGAGGTCTCGAGTTTGAGCTTTGGCGTATACAGAAAATCCCTGTTAGGAGATTCACCTACCATAGTCAGGTGCGCGACGCGGGTTGGATCCGGATGTAGTTGGGGTAAAACTCTGGGGAACCGAGTGAACAACTAAAAAAAACTCTAAATTTTTATATATTTATATTTAGTATCTAATAATATTTTAAATAGGGTTATCATCCACGCCAAAAAAAAAATTATTGGTTATAGCTAATTTTTATTACAGTATTAAGAAAGAACTCAAGATACTTTTAGGTAACTATATATATTTTTCACACAAGAAAAATAACAAATTAATTTTTTGGGATTAATCCCTGAAAAAATATATAAAAAAATGTTGTATAAAACACATAAACTGGACAACGACCTGAGTGACTTTGGAAAAACTTGATGTAAATCTGTGAAGCTGAAGCATCATCTATTTTGTTTTAAAAAAAATTAGAAGGGAGTTAAGTTCACCCACAGTTTAAAGATAAAATAAAATATTTTTTTTTTTAATAATATTAATATTAAGCAAAACGAATTTTTAATTACTCTAAAATATAAACTTAGATACCTAAGAATTAAATGTGTGTTTGGCATGTGGGTTGGAGAATTGATTTTTACCTCAAATTATAGTTTTGAACTCCTTCAGCCAAATACTAATAAATTTTTAAGAATTTCGTTTGAATGCAAACCATAATTTTATTTTTTAAAATTATGGTTTGGGAAGAATTTTGCCCTGGGCAACTTTTTGCGCAAAAAAATATCCACTTTTACCGTTAAGGGCACCATACAATAACTTTTATTTTTCATTTTTTCCTGACATACTCCTTTTTACCTTCTGCTGCCGCTTTCATTTTTCACTTTAAATGAAAAAATTATAAAATATACTATTTAAGTGGGGGAAAATTATAATTAAAGCGAATATTATAATTTTTTATCTTATATACATTTATTTATTTTTTACTCACTTAAATGAAAAATTATAAATAGAATTTCTACCTTATGTAATTATCATATTTAGTTCATGTCTTTTTTAGTAAATTGTCTATGAAAAAGTGATTCTGCTACTAATCATTCAAACATCTCCAATTTTTAAAATAACTTTTTCTCTAAAATCTATTCTTTCTAAAATCTATTCTCCAGAATCTATTATATTTAAAATCTATTTTTAAAAGTTAATCCAAACACACCTAAGATGTTTTACTAAATATCACAAATGGAATGAAGCATCATCGTTCTTGAAGGGAGGGGTTTTTTTATTGCCTACCCGGTTTATCATAGCTTTGCTCCTATTATATCTGGATCTGACTCGCGTCGCGCACCTGGTTATGGTAGGTGAGTCTCATAACAGAGATTTTCTATATACGTTAAGGCTCAAATTCAAGACTTCATTTAAGAGATACCGAGTTATTTATCACTCGGACTAACTTTTGTAGGTTTGAAGGAAGGTTGGATAGCGATTTTCCAGTTGACAAAAGAAGCCCACGAGATCGAATAGTTCTACACGAACTGGACCCTATTAAGTGCTGTAAGAAAAATCTTCGAGCTAGGGCTCATTCAGTCCACACGACGAAAAGGAAAATCTTTAGGCTGGGGCTCATGTGATTTCTTCAGCATCGCCTAAAGCTGATTTTTTTTTTTAAGGTAAAGCCTAAAGCTGATTTTTATTAAAATACTGTTTATATTTTTTAATATAAGACACACTTAAATTTTTTTAAAATAGATTAAAAAAATAAAATAAATCAGTTAATTATTATTAAATCTAATTCCTTAAAATACTTAATCTACTTAAATTAGTCAACTAACTCCAATATTAGTTATAATTAATTAATTTATTTTTTTTTAATCTATCTAAAAAATCTAACCCCTCAAGATGAATTTATATCGTATACTATTTAATCTACATAAATTAGTCAACTAACTCTAATATTAATTATAATTAATTAATTTATTTAATTTTTTGAATCTATTGAAAAAATTCAACTGAGTTTTATGATAAGGGATGGAGCCATGGAGGCAGTATTAAGAAATAATTTGAGATACTTTTTAGGTCACTAGAAATATTTTTCGCTCTATATAAATGACGAATTGAACCTTTTTTTTTAATTAACCCCTGACAAAATATATACAAATTGAAGAAATTAAAAAACATGTTGTAAAAAATCCAATAATATATGTGAGAAAAGATTTAAAAAGTAAAAGAAATTATATAAAGCTGAAAAGGAGTTACAATAATCACAATTTATGAATAGAATTCATGTAGACTATTTTTTCACAATAAAAAAATTAACAACAAGTAAAGTCCTCGGATGAACAGATCTTTACTAATTTGACGTTGGCGTAAATTTTATGTTTATCTTTTCACATGGGGGACAATTGAGATTTGATCTGTACATACATGGTTCTCCATAATTATATAGTTTTTAAATACACATTGTTCTTTGGTTTAATTAGTGAGACATATGATTAGTTAGAGCGTGTTCGATCTCTACATAGTATCATTTTATTATAGTTCTAGTTGTGGCGCTTAGGGTTACATCCTAACTCTTATGTGTCTAAATTTACGCTTGAGGATAATAGACGACTCGTCCTACCCGATATTAGTATCGCCTAATAGGAAGAGAGACTTCACCCTACCCTTATATCATAGGTGAGCCCAACATTTTTTCAAAAGTTTTTGTACTAAAAAAATATAGTTTTTAAATTAAATTATACATATTTAAGGCCTTAATCAGTAATTTTTATGGTAAGATATATTAGTAATTATATATATGTTTCTGTATAAACTATTTTATTTTGTACGTACACATTGGACAAAGAATTATCTTCATTGACCCAAAGTAAATTTAAAATATATAAATGACAATGAATGTCCAATGTTCAGAAAGTCAGATTATAATCATCACTTATGTCATGCTAGCAATTATAGGGTACGTTGAATGCTAAGTTATGTTACATTAATATATTTCTTATTTGGGCTTTTTAAGAATTAAGGTATACGTTTATTTATTTTAATCTTTGACTTCACTGCACATATATAAACTTAGGATCCGTAAAATCCTATATATATAAAATCCTTAATAATCGTGTGTATGAATCCTAGAAATAGGTATTATATATTATTTTTTTAACCATAACCTGTAACATCGTAAAAATGTGGAGTTGGGATAATAATAATAATAATAAGTTGCTTAAAAGTGTAGGCAACGTGGAGGGCACGAAATGAGATGTGAGAAAAAGTATTATATTTTGTGAACAAAAATAAATAAATAAGACCAAGACTGACCCAAAGAGTCTTCGCTTTGAAAGAGTCCCAAACCATTTATTACCTAACCCCACCAGGAAAGGATTCCTCTTCAATTTTCAATCATCAACTTCCTTTTATATCTCTACTTGATCTTATTACTTTTCCTTCAACTATGAATAATGCCTATTATTAGAATTAAATAAATATACCATGCATGTATTTTTCTTAAAGTTATATATACACACAATTCCTTCATTTATAAATAATCCATTTATATATTATTCCTATATAATTCGAGTTTATATATTAATATTTTTTATATTCACACATGCACGTTCAAATTCAGCATCGGTTGGTCATGTGTTATTAAATAGCTGGCTATTGATTAGTTGTATTTGGAACATAGAATGTTAACAGATGACAGAAGATATATATATATATATATATATATATATATATATATATCCAGAAACTAGTCAATAATAATGCCTCAAAGTTAAAAAATGGATGCTTCAAAGAAATAACAAAAAAGGAATTCAAACTTGCAAGCCTAGTTTGTTGTCTGATATAAACTTAATTTCTCATCAGATCATCTCCTGCGAATTTAAAAAGAATAAAGTCAAAAACATGTTGAACGTCGTCTTCTTGTTAATGAAGGCAGCCATGTCCGTCTTCTTCTTCTTCTTGCTCATCAAACGTCGCCTTCTTCATCATCATCATTCTTCTGCAACTTCTGAGAGTGGATATTTCTGTGTAGTGTGTTTAAGCCAAGTGAATGATGGAGAAAAGATTAGATGCTTACCAGTCTGCAACCACAGGTTCCATTCTGATTGTATTGCTCCTTGGCTCAAGAACCGTTCCACTTGCCCTCTTTGCAGATACATCATCATCACTCCTAATGATCGTTCTTTTCTTCAATATTTTCACAAGTTGAGAGCCTTTCTGGTTTCTCTCTTTCAGGGTTTTCGTCATTTCCTTCAACCTAAGATCTCTAATAACTTTCACCTTGTTCATTGAGAGCTTTCTCTCTGTTCATGTCTGTATTTTGTATATACACACATTCACACACCCATTCTTTGCTTTCTGTCTAGTTTCTATACAGTTAACTTACCAACCAATCCCATCTTAATTATATTATAAAAAAGCCGCTGGATACCTGATAATAATAAGACCTTAAAAAGTGTCGAATACTGGGTGGGGCAATAAGTTATAAATAACAAAAGAGATTGTTATCAGAAACCTTCCTTTTTCATATTGTAATGATACACCATGAAAGCAAATTACTACATGAAAGTAGACGTTTCCGATCTGCTTTTGCTTATCAAAGATGATGGTCCAGCCTTCACTCTCAACTAATTATAGTCTTAAAATATTATAATACACAATTTAATAAAATAAGTCTATATTAATCTTATTTAATATTTTTAATTCTTTTATCTATAAGTTGTAATCAATAATCCTAATCAGTAATTATATTTTAATATTTGAAAAATTTTGAGTCATATAATAGTAATTAATTAATAATCATTAATACTTTTAATCCATTTATCTACGAGCTATAATTAATAATATTAATCAGTAATCTGACTTTAATTTTTAAAAGATTTTGAGTCACATGATAATAATTAAGTAGTAATCCTATTGATTAATTCTATGATATTTTAAATTTATAATCTTAATGATGATTCATAATAATTAAAAACTATTTTGATCTTTGAAAGATTTTAAGCCCTATGATAATAATTAATCAATAATTTTATTAATTAATTCTATGATATTTATAATCAATGCAAATTTCATAGATATCCTCTCTCTCCAATGTAGATCGGAGAT
Organism: Leucaena leucocephala; assembly: GCA_037074615.1. Taxonomy (NCBI): domain Eukaryota; kingdom Viridiplantae; phylum Streptophyta; class Magnoliopsida; order Fabales; family Fabaceae; genus Leucaena; species Leucaena leucocephala. Next base: position 1,468,954 of record CM073552.1, read on the forward strand.
GAGGTCGTTCAGGTTGGGCATCTTTATTTGTTGGGGTTAAGGTTTTCGTTTTTTCTTCTACAATGTTAGTCATTTGGATCTGTGCAGCGGCAACAGGAATTAAGGGAAAATTTTATAATATTTTAAATTTTTAATCATAATAATAATTTATAAATTAATCAATTATAATATATTTTTTGTAGCTCCCGTGTAACGGATTGGGAAAATTTCTAGTTTTTATATATATAATCTATATATATAGGGGCTCTACATCTAATTTTAAATTATATATATAGCCAAACATATTTTATTTATAAAATTATATATAAAATAACAATAATTTATATATAAAATTAATTTCAAATTATATATAAAATAGCAATAATTTATATAATGTATCCTTTGGTAGCTATATTTATAATTTATATATTGATTTATTTATGTTTTGAGATATTAGGTGGATTTTTAATTCATGCCTGCAAGGCTTGTCAGTTATTTGGCACCAATTTTTTGTAATTGTTTTTTGGGTAAGTGAAGTAACTTTTGGATTTTGGACATCAATTAGTGAGTGGTTAATAATACATACACTATTCAACTCGGCGAGATAATTTAATTTATTAAATAAATTCAATCATAATTTATTAGTGAAATATTCAATTTTTATCTTGAGTTATAATAATAGAATGTAAGAGAATTTTTAACTTTTTTATCTTTTATTAAGAAAAATTTTAAGCAGCATCGAGTAATTGGCTTGGCTTGCATGGCTACCGTTTCTTTGGCATCAAGGCAAAGAAAGAGGACGTCATTCCAAAGATTCCAAATATTGGAGCATTTACAAGGAACATATATTTAATTAATTCAAACTTTACAAGTCTATAATTAGATGGTTTTATTGACTCTTCTATGCAAAAAAAATATTATTGCTGTTGTTGTTAAATCAATTCAGAGCTTGAACCGTTGAACATGAAGCTGGTGGCTGTGTCCCAGAAAAAAGATACAAGAGGTTGCATTATCCCAATAGTTCGCAGCCTCTTTCTCTATTAACTAGCAGCCTCTATTTTTAATTAAGAGTTAATTATACAGAATGATTTTAGTTAAAATTATATAAAATTTCCGTTTTCATTTTCAAAGCAATTATCCTACATTTTTTTGGTTTCCATTAAAAATATGTCTTAAATAAAAATTCTATAAAATATATTTTCATTGAAAAATAAAAAATAAAATTAAACAAAATATGAACTAAAGTTTTATTTTTTATAGAATATTCTATATAATTTTTAAACTTAAATACTCAAAATCCCATGAATTTTATATTAGTTACATATAACCTCCTTAATATTTAAAATTTTAAATTAATGACCCTAATATTTAATATTTTGATTATCAAACCTCTATAGTTAAAATACCAATAAAGTTAACAATTTTTTACATGTCATCATTTTTATATTTTTTTATTATATATCATGACATTTAAAAAAATCCTTGACAATTTATATGCTAGTTTATATTTTTTTTATTTAAACAATACATAATTAAATAAATATTTTAAATATTTTTTCAGTATTTTTATTTTATAAGTATTTAAAAAATTTTAAATTATATGTCATATGTCAAATAAAATATTATTTTTTAAATGATATGATATAAAAATTATGATATAATAAAAATTATTAATTTTAACAGTAATTTTAAATTTTAATAAAAATATTTATAATCAATTAATGAGACAATGGTAAGTATCGCAAAGAGTCCACAGAGGAGGGCGTGGACAAGTAGGCAAGTAGCCGACCCAACAGCAAGCGCTTAGATTCTGAACTTTATTAGATTATATAATATTTTAGTCAAAGGCAATAGATTCGATTAATTTAATTTTTATTATACTAGTCCAGTCCAAATTCTTTTTTTGACAGTTAAACTTATTTTTTTATTAAATTATATGTAAATTCCTGAACTTTATGCTTTGTATAGATTTTTTTATTATATTTAAAATTTTATATTCCCACCAATCTTAAATATAAAAATAATAAAATATTTTAAACTATTATATTTATATGAATAACTTTTTTATATTATTAGTTTTGTTTATGCCAATAAGAGTGATCTTTACTTTATACCACCGTGGCCATTGACTTGTCTTTTCTAATTGACGAAAAGTTATCCTTATTTACATTAGCATCCGCCAACGTGATCTCAATTCTCAAGTAAGTGGGAAACCAACATATTTACCATTAATATATGTAAATTAAAATATTAGTGAAAAAAATTACTAACAGTTAGATTCAGTTGAATATACTAGTTTTTCGAAAAGTAATAAAAATTTAAATTCTTTTAAAATTAACCTCTTCCCTTATATTCAATATATATATATAATCTTGTATGTATTTATTTATTTTTTAATTTTATGATTTATTGGCTATATTTTTTTAAGCACATGTATTATTTTGATTCTAAATATTGTCTAATATTAAATATGACTAATTTTTATAATAAAAATTTAAATATTAAGTTTATGTTATGAGGATTAACACTGCTAGAATTTTCCTTATATCTTTTTGGTTCCCCAATTTTCCACACGTTTATTTCACAGTAACGGATTTGAATTTTTCAAACGGTGACTCTGCATTTATTTTCTTTCTTTGCTTGTTTGCTCTAGCAATTCAATTTCGACGGAAAAGTCCACTTGTTTGAAGTCCAAAGTCTCCAGTCCAATGTGGAGGTTCTTCGGTTCTTCCTTCAATCTCTCTCCCATCTTCGCCTTCTTCCTCTTCCTCCTCTTTTACCTATATTATCTTCAAATTTTCTCTTCATTCAAATTCAAATCCAATTTCCTCTTCTCTTTTCTTATCGCTTCCCTAAACTCATTGACTTCCCATTCTCACTCCTGCATTTATACCTTCTTTTCTCCTCTCTACCATTACCCCCTCTGGATTTCTTTCTTCTGAGTATTCTGAGATTTCTGAGTGAGCTATAATCTGGGCTTTGAATTTCTGCGTGTGTTTCTGAATCCATGGGCGGCTTGGCAGGAACAGATGACAATATCGGTGACTCTCCGGGGATGGAATTAACTGGAAAGATCATGGTCATAGCTATAATATTCCTCTTTTTCGTGATTGTGGTCGTCTGTTTCCTCCATCTCTACGCCAAATGGTTCTGGTGGAGCATTGAAGAAAGCAGCACCACCACCCACCCTCGCCGTCGCCGCCGCCGTCGCTTGGTCTTCGCACCAGGTCAAGACCCCGCTATCTACGCCGTCCAGAGACGTGGACTTGAACCAGAAGTCCTTAGATCCTTACCTGTATCGGTATACCGACCAGAGGATTTCAAAGATGGTTTGGAATGTGCAGTTTGTCTGAGCGAGCTTGTTGATGGAGAAAAAGCAAGGATATTACCCAAATGCAATCATGGGTTTCACGTAGAATGCATTGATATGTGGTTCCAATCCCATTCTACTTGTCCACTTTGCAGGAACCTGGTCGCTTCTGAGTCCTCTGAATCCAATTACAGTCCAGGTGTTCGAGAAAATGTCTCAGACAATTCTAGTCAGTCATCACCAGACTCAGAAAGTTCAGATGCTATGAGTGAGGCAGATTTAGAGTCTCCAAATTTCCCCACAAATGTGTTGATTTGGGGAAATCAAACCGAGGTAAATTCTATTGGCGCAGGTCCTTCTATTCAGGCACCTTCTTCCTCATCATCATTAGCGGCAGCAGATAGTTGTGAAAGTGGTATCAATAACAATAGACGTAATGGAATGTTGGTGATTGACATACCAAGAGAGATGAATCCATCATCTTTACCTTCTACTAGCAGGTGTGCTGAAGAGGGTTTGAAGTCACCAATGACATCTAGACTCAAATCATTCACGAGGATGTTAAGCATGAAGTTCAGTCCTCGGAGTCCTAGTTCTGTCGATGTCGAACAAGCAGGGAGAGGACAGAGCTAGCTGGAAATTACTTGATGATTGTTATATTCATTATTCTTTTAGTACATATATGCCCACATTGAGCCAGGAATTGGCTTGTAGATTATGGTAATTAAGAAGTCCAGGTGAAGAATTAGTGTCTGAAAGGTGTTTGATTTCTTGTCCTTGAGATCAAAGTTCAGGGTCCCTTTTGCAGAGAGACGGGAAGAGCTCTCTCAGAGTTGACTCAATTATCTTTCTAAGTATGCATACTCTTTGTAATTGTATCATAATGCTTAAAGCAGATTAAAAAAGATTGCTTTAAGTGTTTATATTGTAAAAAAAACAATGGAAAGGAAGTTTCTTTGTATTCTTGATAAATTATCCCTTATGATAAATTTTGTTCATTTGTTGTATCCTTGATTTAATTTTTTCTCTTTTGGCTTACCACTTTATTTTACGTCCATGTGTCACAAAATCAAATAGTTGATTAACTCATTTAGTCTCTGGTCGACCAATAATGACTCTGGTTTAACACAATGTGGGATCGAATATTGCACAACACAAATTGCAGTCTGGATTTTCATTAAGAGCATTGAGATTGAAGTTACATAGAACAGAGTTAAGAGATTATGTTTTGGTTGCAGATGTTTTTAGTGTGCAAATATGGTCTTTTATGTTAATTTAAGAGTGATTCAATTGGTGGGAAGCTTCTCTTTCGTAATGTCAAAAGAAGGAGACCGGGAATTATAAAAATAAATAAATAAAGACAGAAGGAAACTGGGGTGAAACAGAGGAGAAGCAAATAAAGAATAGCAGAGAAGTTGAACTTCAATTGAGCTACCAAGTTAATGATTATTAGATAATCAACATGCATTTTTAAATTGTTAGTTGATTATACTAAATAGAAAATAATAAAATAAGAAGAGAGATTTTGACAAAGAGAAATGATTCCCTCTTTTTTCCATTAAAAAGATGTAGAAACTGTTAAACAACCATTACAAAAACATAGTAAACATTAAAACAAATCTCTTCCCTCCAAGTAGGCTCTAAAAAAGTCAGGCCATGTTGAATATGAATACATTAAATGATTAATATAATCTTTAGTCCTTTAAATTTACACAAATTTTAATTTTAGTCTATCAAATTTTAAACTATAGGTTTTAATCCTTAAAGGATAAATGGTTCAAATTTTTATTAAATTATAGGATCGATGTTTTAGATAAAAAAAAACTTGAGAGATTAAAAATCAAAATGAAAACAAACTCAGGATCAAAGTTATATTAACCCTATATTAAACATAAATCTCATTTCACATAAGACTCTGCCACACTTTCTAGCAGAGTTTCTCTCAACCCCCAATACATTCATTCATTCAAACTCAATTTGCAGAAGAAAATGAAAATTCTGTCAGAAGAATATGAATTTCTGATACAGAACCTCAAAAGTTGGACATTTTTATCTTCATTCAAGCCATGTCTCAGGATTTAGTTTCAGCATCCTAACATGCAGGCTTTGGAAGCACCATACCTTAACGAAGAATTTCTAATTCAGATATGCAGATTCAAGAGACGATATAGAGAGGACCATAGTTCTGAATGTGAAAATCTTGAGGACTATGTTGTTGTTGGAGACACACGTAGGGAATCTCATTGTGATTCTCTTTCTTTGAAGATTTAGAGAAGAGACTTGTGATGAGAGGACCTGAATGGGCAAGCCATTGTTTCTTTGCATTAGGAGATTTTCCAGAGTCATATATTGGACCAGAGACATGACTTTGTTTTTTCCCACAATAACCCTTTTGTTTTTCTTCAGAATTAATGTTGTTGTTGGTGGGCTCGCTTTTCTTCTCAGCTTTCCACCACGAAATCGCAGAACTTTTCCATGATTTCTTCTTCTTATTCTTCCCACTTTTCTTCTCTTTCTCTTTATCTGATGATTCATCTGGGTACACTGACGATGAGCTCTTCACTTTTGCTTCTGTCATCTCATATTTTCTTGCTTCCTCCAAGAACTTAATCAAACAAAGAAACTCAGAAATTGCCAGAAATATAAATGAAAAACACTTGCTTTCACTTCAAGAACAAGTTTATAGCAGAAACTGGGAAAAGAAACTAACCAGAAAGAAAGAAAGAAAGAAAGAAAGAAAGAGAGAAAGAAAGAAAGATTAGTACCTGAGAAAAGTCCTCCTGCAGATCAAATCCAAATGCATCATAATAACTTGCTTCAGATTTTGAGTGTGTTGGAGATTTCATCATAATTGACAACAAAGATATCTATGAAGATATCAATTCAAAACTATGGAAAGAAGCAGGACAAAAATTGAGAAGCAGAAGAGCTACGGAGGATGAGAAAAGAAGAAAGCTTGATAAGAATATTTTAAGAATATGTCGTTGTAAACGAAGAAGGGAATTTGTGTGTGTGTGGGTGGGCGCGGGGTGGTTGGAGAGGGAGGACATGAAAGACCAAAAAAGAAAGTGAAGAGACTTGAAATGGAAAATAATGACTTGTAAAAGACTTTACAGCAAATAACTCCTCTTTGGGTTGAACTTGGTAGCTCTATAGCTTGAATGATAACAAGGCAAAATCTAACCACTCTACTGATAGATATCATAATCACAATACCACTTGTATATAGATACGACAGAAACTATTAGTGGTTGAAATGGCACTATAAATCTCTTGTTCAAATTTGCTTGTGCCTTGAATCGGAAGTTAGATTACTCTTGTAATAATTATTAATTGCATACATGCGTTATATATATATATACACGTAATGTGTAGAGATCTTTTTATCAGACATCATGTAATACTTCAATTTTTGGTAAATTGAGGATGTGCTTTCATATTTTCAACAGTAAACTTTTTGATAGATTGTTATTTTTACTGATGCATTCTTTGAATAGGACAGCATTTTCTAAAAAGATAAAATTAAAATGTTCCAATGTACTATTAAAAGGGACAACAGACTAATACCCATTAACTCATTAAGTGAATAATTTAATGAGCAAGTGGAAAAGACAAAAAGAATATGCCAACAAACACCTGAAAAATATACAGGAGAATCAATAAAAACTTCTTATTTAAAAATGTGATTGATTAGAAAAATTTAATATATTTTTATATATAAAAAATATCAATACTATAAAGATTTTATATACAGAGTATCAATATTCGAATTCATATCTTTTTAACACCTAATTTTTTTAATTATATATTGCTTTATATCAAAGGTAACAAATTTGAAAGTTAAGTAACAAGTTTAAAGAAAGAGGAAAACCTGAAAGGTAACCAAACATGCTTAAGAATGGGAAACATAATTATGAATTAATGATAAACTATTTTTTCCCCTCTTATGGGGCCACACTTCATCACCCCAACTGCACTTCATCTTTGATTTTTTTTTTTTTAGAAAAAAGAATCCTTTCAGTTCCTTATTTTCCCCTTCCTTTATGAGTAAATTTATAGGGATGATTCTTCAGTGTTTTGCCTTAAGAAACTAGTTTTAGATTGTTTATATTTCATTTCAATAATTGATAACTATATAATATTTCAACTTCTAGCAAAAACAAATAATGTATTTGCTTCTTTAAAATAAAGAATACTAATCCTTAAAAAATTCAGATCAGATAATCTATTCCTGTTGAAAGTTGAAACTGGGTTTTATCTAATGGTAGCAAAACAAATTTATCTTCTTTTTAGGGGATGGTTCCAAAAACCGAGGTTCTTTAATTTACAAAAAGGAAAATGTAAAAAAAAAAGACAGTGATAGTGGGGTGGATCCGTCATATTGGGATCAGACATTAATATCTTCAACGCAGGGCCGCGACAAACACGCCGCCTTTCCCGGAGCCTCCGGTCCACTGTTATTGCTTTCCTCAGTTTTTTTTTAATTTGGGTTTAGGGTTTAATTTGCTAATCCTAATTTTTATAATTTATTTTCGTGAAAATATTATCTTCCTCTTTTGTTAATTAATCAAAATTTTTAATATTATTTTTTTTCCATCATTTAATGTGACATCAATGTTTTCACTTTTTTGAGTCATGGTTAATCTCTAAAAAGATCATAAATATTTGCTAAGTTCAAATACTTTCTGAACCTGTGAATTAAAATAAAAAATATTTTTTTAACGGATAGGAGTTTTACACATAGAAACTGTCCATAAGAAATCCGTGAATACTATTGTATACTATTTTATGATTTCTATAGATAAGTATTTAACTATTATGTTGTACTTTATAATGGTCAATACTCCAAACTTTGACAAAGAAATTAGATATAGACGATTTAAAATTAAAGGCTCTGTAAGCTGTCACCTTATACCGATTTGTTATAAGTTATATTTAAAACAAAATCTTATATCAATCAATTTATTTCTCAAATTTACCAAATCTATAACAGGAGAAGAAAGGAGAGACTTAAAGAAAATGAGTATAGTGCCTTAGAAAATACATACTATAATTAACTAATTTAACTAACTTCATTAATCTAATCAAATTAATTAAATATATCATATATTTAAAACTGAAAGAGTACAATTTATTTATAAATTTTGTGTAGTACAAAAAAACTCTACAAACTAAGTTTCGATTGTATGCCACAAAAAAAATCTTTAATCAAGGCATATCAAAAAACAGAGCATCTGTAAGAGCTAATGACAGACCAAGTACTAGATTTAATTATAAAAAAAAAAAACAGCACAGATTACATTCAAGAGTGAATGGGAATCATACTACCTCTTTTTTCATTTTTTTTTAATTTATTTCATACGAATTAGCAATAGAAACTTAAAGCAAATTAATGTTAAGCTAAGTTAAATCAGATATCCAAGTCTATATTCTAGCTTCTTCGCTTGAGAGCAATTGCAATCTGCCATAACAAGCCGCGTTGAAAAAAGAAAAAGGGAAAGCCCCAAATATCATGAAGTGTATGCACATGCAACAATCATAGTTTAGTTTTCTTAGTATATGGATCCCACACCTGCCTTGGCTCTAGTGAGTTCGGACTCAACTCACGTAAACTTTTTTTTATGAAAAAACAAGTATGAGGATTCCACAAGCATGGATCTAAATCTTAATCATTGCATGCATATACACTACACAACAACTAAAACATTTAAACAAAGAACAGGACCAGAAGACAACCTCAAACTGGATTTTTTTAGGAACACCACAAGCATGCAACTTTTTTGGTATTTACCACCAAGAAGCTGGCACCACAGACAGAAAGGTGTAGAATCAGCCCACAAATAAGAAAGTAGCCTTCACGTCCATCAATTCCCTATACAATTCATGTTAGTCATCACAAAAAAACCAAGTAGCTTATAGAACCAAACCCAGTAAGGACGACCCTTTATGGATCCTCGTACACACACCCATAAAGATCCTTATTTTGGTCCATGATCACAGCTGAAGCAGAGGTAATGCCATTATAAGCCCAAAAATGGAGAAGAGCAACAACATCATCCATGTGGGTAAAGATTGCTTTCTGTTTTTCCTCACCTCTTTCAATTCATCTACTACTTTCATGTCTTCTCCTGTAGACTCTCTAACTTTTCTCAACATGGGCCTTGAACTTTTGTCACGAGATTCGGAGGCTGCTTGCTCGGAAAGCCGCTGCTGGTTGTACTTATCAACATACTCAGGGAAAATTTTCCTGAATGTTGCACTGTATGCAAAAAGCAGAATAGTTAGATTCATCCAAAATTCAGAGTAAAACGGCAATTAAATGGAACTTGCTCACTTTCCGTCATGAATGTCTGGTACAATAAACTTACTTCTTGCAATTGAAAGCAAGGGAAGATTTTGCTAAACGTTGCTTCTCTTCAGTAGTAGTGCTCACACTGCCAGTCGTTGGACTCGTGTCCATCTGCAAAAGAGAATAGCTAAATGTCCTCAAGAAGGTACCAGAAAGGTGACAAATCATCAAGTATCAATTATTCGAATACATACACATATAGAAAAACACATTGATATATAGAGAAAGCTAGCTAGCTTTGGTTCAGTGAAGGCTTGTGTTCCACAAAAATGATGGAAGTGAAAGTGAGCTCGCAAGTCGTAAGTGGAAAGCAAGCATACAGCATGGAAGGTAATAGAATTCTAATAATATGAAAATTCATAATATACTCACCATAAAGGATAGAAGCCCCGTAAGTATGCTGCATTCAGACAGATATTGGAAGAATCAGTATAAAACTATAAAGTAGAAATCTGCGTCAAGTATACTTCTCAGATGACAGTCACAGGTGAACAGGCATAAAAAACCGTATCCCATAAGTCAAGCAGTCATTTAAGGAAAAACACAGACAAAATCACATAAAGGAACTCCATGAAACATTGAAACTAATCAGTCTGACCTTGATACGGACCACATAGGATTCCAACTTTCTGGATGAACTGCAAAAGCAGCATAATCCACACAATCATTAGATTGCAGGAATAAGGGTAACCCATAAAACTATTTGACTTGGACTATGTTTGGTATCATGATGGGAAGGGAATAGCAGAGAAAGAGACAAATGTTCCATGCAATGTTTCTTATGCTAATGCTTTTACTGCTCAACAATGCCTATTCATTTTCCCTTTTTTTATGCAGAGATATAAAAATCACTTTCCATCACATTTTCGTTCATTTTCTATTTCCATACGTAAAATTTTGCGAACCAAACAAAGACTTGATTCAACAGATGAAGGAACTTACAATCACTCATGGACAAGCAGATCTTCTTCTGTGTAATGAAGCGACCATTAGGTGTAGTCATGCTACATGATTGACCATATACAATTTAGACAATATGCCAATAAACTGGATAAGCAGAAGCAAATATGAAAATTGAGTACTATAGAAATAAAAATCACCTGATTCCAGGAGGTTTATATGGATATTCAGGAGGAAACTTTATTTTGCCATAATAATATCCACCTGATAATAAGATCAATATTGAACATAAATTATAAATGATGGCATTCATCGTCACAAAGCATAAATCTGAAAACACAAAGTGGCAATAATCAAAATTCACCAACTTAACAAACCTGCAAAAGGTGTTCCTTCGCTTCCTTCCAACACATAATCTGAGACATTGACACACAATAAAATCAATATCAACCACTTTGACAGACAAGTTAAAAATTAACTAGCTGATAGGACAATGACTGTTGAGACTAAGTATATTCATAATCATATGTGCAAGGACTTTGGAAGCAAAAATAAATGGCATATTATGACTTCTAGCAATATATGGTAAGGGAAATCTTACGCCACTCAAGTATATCATTAGGTGATGGACGAGCAACAACATGGGACACTGGCTCCTGCAAATTCATGTTAAAGATTAAGCATTATCGAGTTGACATATTACAAAATACCAACATAGTAGAAAAAAGAAAACTTTACGTCAATACATCATAACAGCCTACGGAGCTCCACCAAATTAAATTATATAGATTCATAAAGGATGCAAATAATTAATCAGAAAATCAGACGCATTGCATAAACTTCAGATATGCAACAAACTAGGTGGACGTGTGCCCGGCATTAAGTTAAGTACTGTGTTCTGCCAGCTATTATACCAAATTATCAATAACAAGTACACTAAAAAAGAGAGAGAAGGGCTGATGGAACCACAAAACAAGCATAACTTCACTGCTATACAACAAAGCAGCATGCCAGCTGCCTTACATCAAAACACAACCTAAGGAAGAAGTAAGATGGTTTACTTTACAAAGAGCTCTAAATTCCTTCTGAAGGCGTCTGATGCATGCTTTCTCCGCCATTCAAAAATTTTCGAACAGTATCAAGCAAAGACCAGCACCGTACTTTATTTCTTTGATCCCAACAATAATCTTAGCTGCCTGCTTACCCCTGATTGAGGATAAAAATATCAATAAAAAGATAGCAGATAAACTAGAATGAAATCAAATATAAGTGTTGTGGGAGCTTTTCCAGGCAAGAATGAAATTTTTTTCTTCTGCTGAACGTTGGTTCCCTGGAATTCATCCATGTCCTCGAAACAAGGTGTTACTTCGTAGGACCGATCCTCCCCCAGCAGATCAGTTTTTGAGCATTCCTCTCACTTTGCTATCTTCTAAATTTTCCCTTAAATTTTATACCTTTCTTCGGTTTCCACAACTGCCTAATACTCAAGTAATTCCACCCAATCATCCCGATTCACAAAAAAGGCAAGAAAGAAAGAAAATCAAAACATAGGGTGAACTGATTGTGTGTCTAACGAATTTCCTTGTATCTCGAAAATGGACCGTGAATTATTCAACAAAATTTACCACCCACAAATCAAAATTGCAAGATGAAACATTGAAGATGAAGCCTTAATTAGACTCCACCATTGATGACAAAGAAAAAACAAAAAAAGAACTGGGCAGCATAAAAATCAAAAGAACATACTCAAGTACAAATCGAGCAAAATCAACACAATAATCAGCAGACAGAGAAATCAAATAGCAGATTTTGTTGAAAATTGGAAGCTTCAGGCAGGAGAAAGAAAATCGAATTAAAAAAAAATCACCTGAGATCTGTGTCTTGCAAATTCGACCTGGTTTCGATTCGAGAAAATAGTTACTGGGAATTCTGGCGTTATCTATTAATTTATTAATGAATCAATTAATTATTTTCCCCGTTTCGAAACAAAAGAAAAGAGCCCTGAAAAGTTATTGGTAACGTTCTGAAACGGTGGCGTTGAAAATTGGGAGAGAAGAAGGACGTAAGGCTGATCCGCGTTCCCTTCAATGCCCTACTTGTTTGTGCACACGGATCGACGCTGGAGTAACTTCCTGACAACAAGGAAGCTTCCTTTATATTTAAAAGACTATTTTAGCCTTGATCCCGATCTAAATATCTAACATTGTGGCAAGGATTAGACCAATTGACCCAAAAACGAAAGATTAGACCGAACAGTTCCCCAAAAAAAATAAAGAAAGATGAGATTGATCCATTTGCCAAAAACATTTTACAAAATGATGGATCCAATCACTCGGTCCAACTAAGAAAACCGTAAATATAAATAGATCTCTTATTTAATTGAAGTGCTGTTAATAACAGTAGATATCTTGATCTATATCAATTGAAGTATCTAAGCCAAATAAATATTATTTATAAGCTACTAGTTTTCTAAAAAAATGATTAGATAGATATGTATTGACTTAAACAATAAGTGCTAATCTTAGTGAAATAAATTTTAACTATTTAAATATAAGGTTTTAAATTCAGAATCCATGTTAATCGAATGATTGGTCACTACCAACATTAACTTAGCAATAAGGCTAAAGACGAGTGCCTTTTTTTCCTTAGGTAATTGAATGATGTATAACAGAAAAATGCCAATCAGATTAATGTGTTAATCATCCCTATGCGAATTTCAGGGTCCATTGAAAGATTTATTTTTAATAGGTGATTTAAGAGTTGTTAACGAGCATCTGATATACTGAGTAAAATAAATACAAATAACACGTAATTTTGACTCAAATTTCTTTTTAAAAAAAAACAATAAAGCTAGGCTATTAACAAAACCCGCAAGAGGATCATATTAATTATTTTTTAAACTTAATTGGAATCAAAAGATTATAATTGAATTGACTAAATTGATTAACACCTTTGGCCTTTTGCAAGAAAGTTAAATCACGTGCCTGATGACTTGACCTTTCTGAAATTTCTGTCACCATTTTCACCAAATCCTAAGGCTAGACAACGCAAAAAGCAAGCATGACAAGAGTTGGGCACATGATCATCAAACACGCGTCAGATCTCAAACAGATTTCTGCCACACTAGCAGAAAGAATATATATATAAATCAACACCAATCCACTTGAACCTCATCATCAAATATCTCATCACTAGCAACAAAAATCATCAAACAAAACCTGTAAGAATCATCAAAAACCTCTACTACCTACCATTATTACCAATACCATGAAGTGCCTCTGGTTCAGACCACTGGCTGCTCTTGCTCTTACACTTTCACTGTTATTATCATCAACCTGGTATCCTATAGTCAAATCTGAGGCTCTCCCTTCTAAAGAAGTGAATTCTTTGCCCCTAAGCAAGACTTCATCTTCTTCTCAGGCTGCACATAGGAAGAACCCTTCAAGGCAGGTGGTGGGGGATTCATGTTTCAGAACCATACCTCCAAGCAAATCAAATCCCACGCAGAATAAGTAACACTTCATAGTTACTGCTAAATTTTCATGCCTTTCAGTCATACACAGCTATATCCAATGATTGATAAAGACCATCTCTGTTTCTATGACAGGTTTGCTCCCACTCACAGATGGCGGATAGGACAGCATAAAGGTTACAGCAAACATTAAACAGACCTGCTCTTCAATTTCTTTCACTTCTTTTTACTTTTTCATGTTTAAATTAACATAATCGATGAGTGTACCTGGGCTTTCGCCTTGGGACTGTCAGCTACATTATACATATGCACTGCAATCTGCATTGTATTAAAAGTTTTGATGGCTAAGATAGTTGAGTTCTCTAATATATATGAATCAATGAGATTCGCCTTGTATAAATAAAGAGATGGGCATCCCAATGTGCAGAATCACACACACACACAGAACATAGCCCAGAAAGTTTGATAAAATATCTGATCACCTTTCTCAGCTTTACTAGCGTGAATGAAAAAGAATATCGAAGATGGTTTTGGAAAATACTCTCAACAACTACTACCTTTGTCTATACAGCTTAGTAAATTATACAAAATTTTATGAGCTGTGAACTAAGTATCGTTCAAACCTTCATGCGTCAGATCTATAGAACTCTTCCCCATTCTTAATGCCATTTTGTTCTGAAAAACCCTGTCTTCCAATCTATACCCCATCTTATGCCTTCAATTTCTTTTGAGAAGCTTCAGACACATCATTATCTCTTCCTCGTTTTTTCACAGATGCACCATCCTTGTTAAAACTTTCCTTTTTCCAAATAGAGGCACGATCATCTCTACCAATTTGAGCATTTTTCTTACTTTTCTGCTTTTCTTTTTTCGATTTTTTCTTGGATCCAGACGAGCTCAAAAATGGAGTGCCAGAACCTAAGGATTGACCGATCTCTTTACTCATTTCCTTAACAGTTTTTGGTTTTGAATTTTTATCTGACGTGTTAGAAAGAAAGCCACTCATTTTGGTTGGCTTGATATCATCGGAAGCAAATGTAGTGTAAAAATCTCTATAAGCTGATTCTTTCGATGCTTGTTTGGACCTCCAATGATCAGGTCTGGCAGCAAATCTGGGGAACACAACAAAAGCATAATTCATAAAGATTAACTTCAATCAAATTATAAAAGCAAACAGATAAACAGTACCTAGGCTTCAAATATCATCGCATGAAATGGTAGAAGGTAATTCATAAGCAATGTAGCATAAACAGAAAATAGCCAATGAAATTCATTGTTGAACGTGTCATGTTGAATTGGAAATTTTTTTCTTAGTAAAAGGAGACGCAGTGCTTGTACCTTTTTATCAAGTTCTTCAATTATAGAATTTAACAACAGGAACATGATAAGTATGATTTTAGCAGGGAAGTATATGTTTTTCAACATTACATGATTGGGTTTATAAAAGTTTAACACGTTATGATTTTATCGGAGAATCTAATTGCAAGGATATAAGAATCCGCACCTAAATTTAGTCCCTATTTCCTATGAAATTTGATTGATGCACCCTATTTATAGAGACCAGCGTTTTAAAACATACCTCCAACAATGAATGGGAAGAAAATCTGGACAATAAAAAACAGCACGTAGCCAACAACTTACCCGTCAACATCTAGTTTCCTTAATATGTAAGAGCCCTGCTTTGTCTTGGAAAGCTCACTTCGCACAGACAACAATTCAGACACTATAGCCTCTCTTAGTGACAGATTACTGGCGGTGAAGCACGTTTCAACAGTAAAAGAACCAGAAGGGTGTAATGCGATCTCTCCAAAATGCCCTCGTAGCCTTCAAAATAAATTACAAAAGATAAAGACAATGACCGAGAATCTAAATAAAGTAGACAATTTAACATCCATCACATACATATTTTTTCAGCTTAAAATCTTTTAATGGTTACTAAAGAAAGAAATCAAAGGATCCGAGAAAATGAGCAGAAACCCCCTGAAATGTTACTGTATGCAAAATAGACTCCTGCAATTCCCTTTTGGCAATTGATAGTCCTCAATCTTTGTAAAACATCTCAACAGTCATTTGTATTCATTTTTTTTAGTCAATTAGTTTTCATCCCCGTAGTTGAATCCAACCAATCCACCTATTTGTTCCATTGCAAAAGATTCCATCCTTAGAAACAAAGATCTCCTTCCATGTGGACACGAAGTAACTATGGAGACATTTTATCATTTCAACATAGTTAAGAGCTTCCTGGTAATATAAACAAATGGTTGAAAAACATACTTGTTAATTAACCTACGCTTCTGCTTTCCAGGAGCATCTAAACTTAGAAAGGCTTCAATAACCCGTGATCCCCCGGAGTCCTTGGCTGTTTCAAGTACGTGATTATCTTCCATAGTTGTAATACTGGCGATATAAGGTTTTATATATTCCTGTCAATAAATTCAGTTCATCAGAAAGTAGTAAATGAATGTAATTTTATACATAATATGAATAAACCAGCCTACAAAGATTTTCGACATGAAAGGACCACTTTCTATAATTATATGCCAAAGATTAGCGATTTATACCACCTTGTCAACTAGCACATAATTTGTCGCTCATTAATTTCATCAACTATTCATTACATTATCATATTTCTTATGCAAACTTTACTTTTTGAAGAGATCTACCAAATTTCTATTTTCTTTGGTCCATATATATGTGTGTACGCACAAGAAAAAACAACATGCTTCTGTATTCCATTCTACTTTTCTGTTTGACTGAAACTTGAAAGGAAAAGCCAACACATGCATATTCAAAATGTTGCTTACACTTCTGAACCGGAATACTGTCTGCAGAATCAGAGAACCAATGACATGCATTTTAGCACCACTTTGCCAACTCCAATTGGACTTGTCTTCACAAGTGAAATAGTTATCAAGGAATAGTAACCGTGGAATGATCCACTTTGTAGACCCATCCACTGAACACACTGTTTCAGCAAGGACTTGACAGGACTGCAAAAATGTAACAAAGATAATATTGAACTTTTCATGAAGATAAGAAACAAAATTAACTACAATAGCTTCAGTATGCTGGTGACACATTTATTTTGATTTTTTTTTTGTTGCTGCAATTATTGGAGTAAATTAATGTAGGTTTTGAAAATATACATTAAATCAGAATTTTAAACACATTGGTATCTAAAAATTCAGTCATTATTGAAAATGCAACTGATATACAAACCTTGTGTTCATGAATATGAAGCCTCTCGCTTGCAGCAATAAGTGCCGCAACAACTCCTGACCTTCCCATTTTGAAAAGATTTTCAATATTTGGACCAAGTTCTTCCCAAATCACCTCCATCTAGCAAATATAACAAATAAAGAACTTACAAATCTTTAAATAAACATCATAAAACATCTGCAAGGGGAAATAAGAACACATAATTAATTTGAAATGAATATGCTAAAGACAAATAACATAGAACCCTGTACAACAAGTGGTGAACATATAATTGTACAGGATCTCAAAAAGCAAAGTGCCAACGCTGTTAAACTATAAAGTAGTTGGGTGCATTACTTGATCCTGATTTCTCACATGAGAAATCAATGCCTGAACAACAAAATTCCCACACTGGTCAGATGATAGCTCAAACAATGAATTCCTGAATGCTTCAGCGAACATAACATTGTACAAGGCCTCAGGAGATACTTCCAAAACAACCTGCAAAAATTCATGAAATTCATTTAATTCCATATCTCTTTATTAAAAGTTCAACTTGATGCCTTCATAAGACAATGCTCAAGCATAAGACTATTAGATATATAATAGCCCACAAAGGTAGGCATCATACAAATTATGTACAGCTTGTATGCATAAAATATCAAATGTTCAGACCAGCCTACGAAGAGGAATATTTTTGAGTGAGAGAAAGGATTATCAATAATACTAAATTTAATATAAAAAATTATACACTAATAGTTCTGAGAGATTATGCCTATGGAAGTGTTAGCTAAGATTAATGATGCTAGTTTGCTTTAATACAGACACCTGTGACAAAATTGAACATATAAGATACAGAAAGTCTAAAAGGAACATATGATCATGTGAAAGTAAAACTGAAAAATCATAAACATAAAAATCAACTAATTGCATTATTTTGCTTGCCCTGATATGTAGGTTGCTAACCTCCATTAGACGGCTAGATGCAGGTTCTTTGAATAACTTCACAAGTTTTCGTACTCTTGCTGTTTCTATAAGATTGCCCTCTGCAATATTTTCTTCTTCACATCCAATAAGGACAGGAATGGCGTGAAACAACTCTTCATCATTACCTGCCAAGAGCTTTAAAGCAGTCTGCCAGAAAAGAAACAAAATCCTCGATGAGGCAGAAGTAATGAAAGAGGGGGCAAAAAAAAAAAAAAAAAGCTAAAACACTGCTAGCAAAAGGTCTAACCCAAGAAGTATAAAAATAACAATTAGACACAATAAAGTTTCTCAAAAGAAGGCTATATCTCACAAATTTTCATCGTTATAAATCATAGTTGAATAATATCAGAAATCAGAGGTGCAAACAATTCAAAACACCATACACGCACTTTGCTCTCAAACAAAACAATAAAAAATACATCTATAAGTCAAAAAGTCCAAACCGTTAGATGTTATAGAAGTAACCATTTAATTCATGAAAAATTAAATTAAATCAATCAAAAAGCGTGCCTGAAGAACTAAACTGCTAAACTGATCAACTAGCAGCGTCTTCCTAAATTCTTTGACATGCTTTAAGATCTCTGACACAAGGAACTTTAGTAAATCTGAAAATCCAGGCTGAAATTGTGCTGGATCATCTTTTGAAGGAAATGTCTTCAAATTCAATCGATCTGCAACATTTGTTGCTGATTTTGATACATAATATCCACACTTATCAAGTGGTACTCCTTTACAGAGGCAAAGAAGACTCCGAAGCACATGAGAACCATAGCAATTACACATCACATCAACAGAATTAGCAGCAACCACCTGCCAAAAAGCCAAGTAACAAATGTAAGCAACTCAAATTCCTAGCGGAAGACTCATAAGACTATTGCCATATTTTGCACCAAGAGAAGGAGAAGTAATCTAATGAAACTAATGCCAGGAAGCATGCAATATTATCTGGCAGCCAATACAAAATCTTGATTTTGATGTTTTAGTAGTAGAATTATATGACTTATACCTTGCATATCACAGTCAAAGTCTCCTCAATCAAAGGATAAACCTCGTGATTTTCAACATGAGCAGCTAAAGATTTAATGGCTGTCTCAGCTACATGAGAACCAGATCTATCCATTGCAATAGAAGGGAAATCCTTCGCGCAGCTTTGCAGGAAAGAGCAAAGGTTGTCTACATCACAAGCCTCAAGGAGTGATTGCAGGGTGTGGCTTATAATATAATCAGTTGCAAGTTCAAATTCTTTTCCCCTCGTTTCTTCAAGAGCATTACCACATATAACCGATCGTTCCTCCAGGTCAACCTCATTACTTTCAAAAAGATTAGCAATTTCTGAGAAGTATTTCACTGTTTCAGGATCAACTTGTTTCCTACAGGTATCACGTAAATTATGAATATTCTTTTCATCAGGTATATTTGTAAAAACTGGCAGGTGTACTCATATGTTTTATGCCAGAGCTAGGAATTTAATACAGAGACGAACTCATAGTAACTCAACCATTTGATGAGCCAATACCTAATATGAGATGCCTGGACTATCTTTCTGTCTTTCACACTTTCCTCCTTCCCCATTCCTCTTCCAGATTTATGTGAATTGTCTCTATTGAAGCTAGCTCTCTCTTTCTTTGCCTTCTTCATTCCTTTTTTACTTTTGCCTCGTTCATACGAATCGTACTCTTCACCCATAGAGCTTGCCTCCACCAAGTTACAGGTTCTAGTTCCAAGAGATAAAGAATAAAAATCATAAGTGCACATCAAAAAAACACGAACAAGGGTTTTATCAAGCATATAACAGTCTAAGATTAATAGTTCCTAGCGATATGGTCCAACAGCGAAAAAGCTGAATATTTTCTATGAGAATGCATTCTCCTAAATTTCTCTTTCCGCGTTTCGCAAAACCAGATTCATTATAAACCACCCAACTAATAAAGCAAAACTCCAACAAACGAACCATAAAACACTAATATAGATTATAAATTAACATAAAGCTTTTCAGTGTATAACAAAATTTAGCAAAGCACTTTATGGAAAGACTATTGGAGAACTGAATAAACCGCAAAACAAAGACAAAAGGACAAAGCAAAGGTCTATGCATTGCAAGGTTTAAATAAAAGTAGGCCAACGAAAGTCCAAAGTTGAGGAGTGTTAGAGGAATTGAAGTAAAGCAGTGAGAGCATTCAAGGGAAGGAAACTAACGTATAGAGAAGAGCTGAGAGACGAAGAGAGTGCGTTAGAATCACTGGTGGGGGAGGAGACGACTGACTGAGTCAGACTCTGTGGAGTTCTCTGGGGGGCGCGACGCCGAGTTCTTGCAGCGAATGAGGCAGAGGTTAAAACCAGCCCTCGCTTCGGAATGTATTGCTTATAAACATTTTTTTGCCGGAAATATTTGTAAACATTTAAATATTAAAACATTAAAAAAAAGAAATCAGAAAAATAATACTCTGTATAATATTATGATGGGATTAATTATTAATAACTCAATTCATGATGGTATATGAAATGTTTGGTTTTATTTGTGCAAATTTATTATATATCAACTTTTATACTTTTAAATAATAATCAACGACTTGTGAAAACCATATGATGCCTTACCTGCCATATCCTTAGTTATTATATTTCACCTCACTCACAAAGTTTCTCTTTTTTGTGGTTATAAAAATTTTTGGAAAGAAGTTGGGGTCACCTATAATTTAAAGGTAAGGTGAAGTCTCCCTTCTTACTAGGTGATACTAATATCAGACAACACAAATCGTCTATTATCCTCAGGTATAAATTTAGACACTCAAAAATTAAGATGTCTCCCTAAATATTATGACTGGAACTACAATAAAATAGTACTCTTAAAGATTAAATATGTTCTAAATAATCGCATGCCTCACTTTTTCGCCAGCTGAACTCACACATCGGTTCACAAAGTTGTATGGCAACTCTCCGTATTTTTTAAATAATAGTTATTTAATAATTTAATTAAATTAAAAATTGAGATAAATTAATTATAATAAATATAATATAATTTTCTTAAAATATCCCTAACGTAACAGAGACCAAAAGAAAAACGTTGGCCGAAAAGAGGAAACCGCGTAAGAAAGGCATAGAGAAGAGGACAACTTAAGGACTGAACAGGGAAAAAATGAAAAAGAAACTAAGAACGGCCCAATATAACAAGAAGCAAGTAAACGAAGTTGCTGAGGCCATTCCCAGTAAACTAATTTGAGCCCAAAGAAGAAAGGGGTTTTAAGACCTGAGAGTTATACAACTTTGTTCCCTTGACTTGGACAATCAGGCCCAGAATCAATAGATGGGCCGATGAGGCCCAAACAAAACAATAAGTTAGGAGAGAGACCCGTCTAAATTCCTGATTTTATTCTGTTTTATTTTTCTTAATAAAACACTCACATAAAGTAAGCCGAATCCTAATAAGTATTTTTATAAATATTTTTTAAACTTAAAAATATATCATAATCCTAATAAATCTCTAAGACCTAACTCCTATAAACTTTTATTATAAAAAAAAATATTAACACCATCTTCATTTTTGTAAGAATTATTATGATCCATTAATAAATTTTTTATTGATATAGCAAGCGGCTTTATTTTTGTAAAGAGTATAACATAAATTTGAATCCTATAAAATATAATTATTAAGAAAGATAAAAATTATTTATGTTATAACTTTGAAATGGTAAAGATACCGCTGATTAAATAAAAAAAACAAATTGCCTTGATCCGTGCATGACCTTGTAGCATTGAATCATGAGTGAGACATTAGCTTAACGCAGCAATCTTTACGTCAATAAAAAAAGAGTTGATACCCCCACGATATATAATTTAATGAAGGGAAAATGTGATGCGTATTGAAAAGACGGGGGACAACAAAATTAATGGAGGGTTGTTAGTCATTTTTAAAAAAAATACAATTACGTTATATATATAAGCATCCTATTAAAATTTCAATAAAAATATTCTTTTAACACTGGTCAGCCACTGGAAAACCCTGAGAGTTCATTAATCAATGGCCAAAGATTAAGGACATTGTGATTATTTAATTTCACACTTTATTTTTAATTACTTTTTATCTCTTTCTATATAGTCATGAAAACTAATCAATTTACCGTCATCTTTCTTACCAACATCTCAATAGATAGCACGACAACTTGTCCTGTTGTACAATCATCATATATCAATTTTAAATCCAATTATAAAAATAAAATAAAATGTGAATCCAATTTTAATTTAGAATTTAGTATTTTTAAAATTAACATCCTTTTCAATTGATGGTTGAGATTAGTAAAGAGTGGGGTTAGCAAATAGAAAAGCGCCAAGTCACGGCTTGACGGCAAGCAAATTCAAAGCATGGAGAAGAGCCAACTAATAATTGGGAATTGAGTGTCAACTAAGAAAACAAGAAATATACAAAAGAAAATGGCGAAATTGACGTGATAGTTACAGTTAGCATGCCATGATATGGAATTTGGAAGAAATTCAAAGTTCTTATCTAAATCCCCCCCATTTTGATATGTTGGAATAATTAGTTGGCATTGGATTTGGTCAATGCCCCCACCGAATTTCTTATTTGACAGCGCACATGCACCCAAGTTGAGGAGGCCAACTTCTTTTCAAAAACAAAAAGAATTATTATTAAAAATTAAGATAATATCCAGCCCCCATTGTTTTGAGACCAAATTTCACACAGATAACTAAAGATTTGGAAGAAAATTCTCATCTCCTTACTCGTGAGCATAAGATTCAATTTTCTTCATGCAAAAATTATATATTTATTGATTATTGATTTTGTTCCCAAAAAAATTTCTCTATTACATTCCAAGTCCATGTATACCAATAGATAAATTTAAATATTTAGGATCAATTATACAGAAGGATGGTGAAATTTTGGAGGATGTTAATTATAGAATTTAGGCTGGGTGGTATAAATAGAGAAATGCTACTGGGATTATATATGATTGGAAAGTACCAGAAAAAATAAAAGGAAGTTTTATCACACTGCTATAAGACTAGCAATACTTTATAGAATTAAATATTGGGTTTTAAAAGGATAGAAAAAGTATAAAGCTGGGATGGTTAAGATGAGGATGTTGAGATGGATGTGTGGGCATACAGAAAAATATAAGATTCGTAATGAATAAATATGGAGAGGAGTTAGATTGGCACTTATTGAGGAGAAAATGGTAGAGAACCGTCTTAGGTATTTTGGACACGTGCAAAGAAGGCCAAGGGATGCGCCGGTGAGGAGGGTGGATCAAACAGTATGGAGTCTGATTAAAAAGAGTAGAGGAAGGCCAAAGAGAATGCTCAACAAGGTCATTGAGCGGGATCTCCTGATCAGTAATCTATCTAAGGATTTAGTTTTTAATATAGTACAATGGCATCGTATGATCCATGTAGCCGACCTTATTTAATAGGATAAAGCTTGTTGTTGTTGTATGTCAATAGGGATTAATCTCTAGAAAAAGAATTTTAATAATTTAAATATGAGATCTTGAGTTTAAATCTATATGAATATAAAAAAATATTTTTATAAAAAATATACTTTCAATTAATCTCAATAATATTTAAATTTAACCTAATCATATAATCATATATTAAAAATCTTCCTACATGTTCATATTGTGGATCATTATCCATTTGAGAGACAGATTGGGAATACTTTAATTTTCGATTCCTAATGATCTGAAACGTTTTATATAAGAAAAAAGATTAAAAATGTTGGCCAACAACCCCAAATATTATATACTAATACAAACAAACTTTTATATGTCCTATATACCACATTATGTGGTGCTGCCAGGTTTCAAACGGTTTAATTATAATTAATTAATCTTTCAAATATTTTACGAGATAATATCTCTCTCCTATGTGAGTGTCCCCATTCCTTCCTTGTTTATAAAATGTTATTTTCTTACTATAATTATATTGATGCCATGCATTGGTTTAAATTATTATTTTTATAATTAAATAAACAGATACTAGCATATTAAGTTAGGGACGAGATGAAACCCACAACTTCTTACATTTATAAAAGAATTTTCATGTTATTAGATTACGCAGTCATTATCTTGTTTCAAATTATTGGCACATGTTTTTATATATAAACATTATATATTTTGTACAAGAAAAATCATTCTTTAGGTACATGTAATTTTTTTTGTTTTTAATTAAATATTTATGTGTTTTTTATTAAATTATTTAATTTTATTACGCTATCTCCTATAATTTTATTATATTAATATTGTTAGTCCTTATATAAAAATTAATTATACTAATAAAATAAAATAAAATAATATAATAAATAAATAAGGAAAGAAAAACCCTCATGTACTAAATTAAAATCGAAGAAACCGGAGGTACTTCAAGGCGTCTAAATCATTGGAAGGTTTCTTGCCTACACGGCCCCATATACTGGATATTTTCTTCAAGCAATGAACAATACACAAAAAGCTTTCGTCAATCTCCCTTCTTTCTAATTGGAGAAACGGAAATTGCCGATGCCGTAGATGTGATGTTTTGTGTTTTCATGCTCTTCGTGCTTGGCTTCCATTATATAAATTATTTATTATTAAAGAATATATTTAATTATCCATTATTTCATAACGTGTTGTCTGTATCCACATACGTTAATCTAAGTAAAGTTGATTATGACAGCTCAAATATGAGATTCATCTGCAATTGGAATTCATTTAAACGTAAAAGAGAAAAACTAAACCTCTTTTAAAGATTTATATTTATTCTTATATGAGCTTGACAATATTTAAGTTTAATATAATAATATGTATGATGCTTTTGGGGCTAATTCTAAGAATTAATGTATTGACCTTTAACTAAATTAAAGAAATCAACTTCGCCAATTGCTATAAAAATTATAGATTTGGAGAGAATAAACAAATAAGAGATTGGGAGAGAAAATAAGAGAATAATTATTATTCACTTATAAGTTTTATTGTCTTGTATATGATATCTATTTATAAGCTTTTGACTATTAAAACTTATTATTAAAGTTATAAAAGATTAAAAGAGAATGTAAAGATATTAACTATGGAGAATCCTTCATAAGAAATTGATTGTAGAGATTATAAATTTAGGACATTTAAGGATAAAAAATTCTAAAAGATTAGAAGTTATAGACATTAATCACTGGTAAAATATTCATAATATCAATTATTTTGTAATTTAGTACTAATATTAAATATCGTTGGAAGAGTTTGTTGTTCAAAAGTTTCTATAAATATTCAATTTGAGTTAATCAATTATACGGATACTTAGTAATATAGTCAAAAAATACGCTAGAAATCGGATGGCGAAAGGGATAAAAAAACCATAAAGTTAAGTGATATGATTTAATTTGGATATGTGAACTTGATGGAGCTCGAGAATATTAAATTACGTAATGTATCAAAAGAAGAAAGCAAGGAGCTGGAAAAGGCAATATATGAGTAATCAATTGTTATAGCCGACCTGTTTTTAGGATTGATCAATGTATATTTATGCATAATAAGCCACATATGCATGGTACTATATTAATCCAACTAATTATGAAAGGCGCGCATGATTTGCTAAGAATATATCAAAAGTGGAGGCCTCATAATTGTAGCATCGGGCTCTTTCCCCATTTAGAATCCAAAGCAATGGAAAAGCAGCCTCACTATTCACTAAACAATAAATTAATTTATTAATTAATACTCGCTCCTGCCTTTTCCAGACGAAAATTTTGAAAGTGTTTTTGTAATATCCCTTATAAGAAATAACAACATCAGTGGAAAATCTCCATTTATAAATTTTATTAATTATAAGAATAAAATCAATCCAATTCCTACACTTAAATTCGGAGGAATAGTAATTACTCCCTCGTATTCTGAATGTAGAGCTTAAATAACAAATTTATAAATATTGAAAAAATTAATTAAATTTATTATTTATAAAATAGTTAATATAATATTTGGTCCTTTAAATTTATTCTCATTTTAATTTTAATTTAGTCCCTCGTCAATTTTTAAACCATAAGTTTTAGGTATTCAAGAGATAATAAAATGGTCCAAATATTTATTAAATTATAGATACTAATATTATAGATAAAAAGAAGCGAGAGACTAAAACTTATAATTTAAAATTTGAAGAACAAAACTAAAATAAGCTAAATTTAAATGATTAAATATTATATTAACCTTTTGTAAAAATATATGTTGGTTTAATTTATATAAATCATCATTTGCATTAGAAATTACTTTCTTAATCAAAGACCGCTTAGTATATACAATTAATAAGAAATGTTTAAAAAAATTATAAATTTAAGGAATAAAGTGATTAAAATTTTATGTTTAGAATCAAAGTAGATCTTTATATTAACTCTTATATTTAAGATTCAACAAGATACCTCAAGATTATTCACAATCCATGTGTAAATACTATTGGAAAAATATCATTTTCAGAGGTTAAAATGGGTTCTTAAGACAGGATTTGAGTTCAATCTAGATATACGGTTTTGATGTAGACAACTTGTCTAAAAAATAAACCAAAAAATTGAAAACAATTAAATACATATCTCATAAATTTGTAGAATAAAAGGTTATTTTATTTAAAATCTCCTCTTCTTCTATTTTATGATATCTAGATTTTATAAGATCTCATAATAAAATCGTAGATTTCATAAACTCCATATCTCATAAAATAAAAGAAACTAAATCTTGAAGAATATGATAAAAATAGAATAAGAGTTATAAACAATTAGATCTAAAGAGATGATAAAAAAATACCCAAATTATTCATATACTCAATTCATATTGAGAAAGAAAATTGATGTATAATTTTATGAGATATATATTTTATAGGATCTCATAAAATCGTAGATCTCATTAACTCCATATCTCATAAAATAAAAGAAACTAAATCTTAACAAATCTGATAGAAATAGAATAAGAGTATAAACAATTATATCTAAATAGATGATAAAAAAAGGGCCAAATTTATCATATACAACTCAATTCATATTGAAAAAGAAAATCGAGGCATGCATAATCTAAAAACAAATATGGGCGGTGGTAAATATGAGTATGGATCTTGGTAGATATGAGTATGAATTTGGGAGACGATGCAATGAAAGCTTGTGATAGTGTGCATCTTGTCACAACTGAGTACAAATCTAGACACGAAAAACACAGATATAGAAGTAATGAGTATGGAGAAAACTATGAGTGTAGAGAAGAATATCCGACATAGATACGCTAAGCACAAAAAAGAAGGCTAATGTTGAAGAAGCCAGCAAATGAAGCAGAAGAAGTTTTTGTACTGAAACTAGTCGGAGAAGTAGATTGTAAGTGTAGTTAATGAGTCTAAAAATCTATCAATATTTATAAGATATTATCGGTCATATTTTTTGCCTTATATCTATAATTTCTAGGAAAGAAAAGGCAGTCTAAAAGACCTTTAAATTTGTAGATGCATAGAGAAATGTGTCTGGCTACCTCTAAACTATGGTTGTTTTTCCAGAAATTGTGCAGACAAGAGTCACAAAGACCAGAGGAATATATCTACAGTATACAATTTAATAGGATGGAAACCAGCAAGACAAAAAAATGTTGAGAATGGAAAAAATAATGAATATGTCGGAAGCAAAGTCAGAACGGTCATGTATGATCCCAAGCTTGTTGAGATTCCAAAGGATGAAATTCAATTACATGTTGAAATTTATGCTAAAATAGACAAATCATCTCACATGCCTGCTACATGGGAAAAATCATGGAAAGATAAAAAAATTAAAATAAAAAATTAAAGGATTTAAACATGACTATTTGTCCCTGTTTTTTTTTAACATTAAAAACATGAAAGTTGCCAGTTGTTAAAGCAAATATGACATATAGTTGACAAAAATTCACAGAAGTATATGAGCTGTGCTCCTAAGCTCCAACACATGATGCATTAGCAAATGTGAAAAAGATGACAAAACAACACCATCCAGCCACGATATTAATTTCCTATCATAAAATATAATTTTTATATCTAAATTGTTTAAATTATTAATTTTAATATCTGAACTTTAAACTTAAAATAAGTTAGTTTTTATGGTTTTTTTTAATTCAAAACAACTTTATTTTTTTAGTTAACATTTTAATGCAGGGCAGGGAAGATAAAAAGGAGAAGGGAGAGAGTAGAGAGAAGGGAAAGAGAGATAGAGAAACTGGATAGTAAAAAGAATAGCAAGAAGGAAGAAGAAAATTAGATAAATACAGGGAGAATAGAAGTGAGAAATTCATATAGAAGAACTCAATACCTTATTCAATTCATATAATTATAATTAAATATTATTACCTCCCTTCTTAAATATAAGAATTAGATAATAAATTTATTTTAATCATAAATATAATATATTAATTTATTTTTTAATATTTTATTCTCTCCCTAATTTTTCTTATTAATTGCACATAATGAAAGCGTTACATCAAAAGATAGATATAATGCATATGATTACTAGGAAGAGGATTGTAAGAAAATCTACACACATATGCTATAAATAATTAATTTTTTTAAATTAATTATTTAATTCTTATATTAAAAATAAAATGAATATATTTATATTTTAAAAGAGTGTAAAACTAAAAGCATGATGTTCAAATCAGAAACTAGGGATGATGGCATTCTCTACGGCCAATTCTCTTGTTGGTACCTCTTTTCGGCCAAATTTGAACCGTCCAATAATCCAAGCGGCTGCAAAGAAAAATCTGTAATGTGCATCTCAATATTCGTCAGGGTCTTACCTTTTTGTCTGCTTCAATCAATTGTCAACTGACTTATACTTTACCTATTATATATTTTTTAATTTAGTTAAATTAATTAAATATTTTTTATATTAATTATAATTAATTAATTTTACTTCTCTAATCTATATAAAAAAATTAATTAATTCTTATATTAAATATTGATATAACAAAAAATACATGTGTAATAATAGAAAGGATATTATGGAATTAATGGACTAATCTGAACCGTTAGATGCAACATATTCGACGATATAGATTAGAATGGAGTGGGGTACGAAGAAGGAGAATGGTCCTGGAGAATCGTTTTCCTCTTAAACCCCCTTTCGAGTCAAGTAGGCTGAAGTCAAGATTGGAGGCTATATATGTATCTGTTCATTTGGAATTGTGCGTTTAGTATTTGGCAAGTGAATAAAATATGAAATTTAAGAAAATACTCTGAATGATTGTTGTCTACTAAATCGTCACCTGGTCTCACGCACAAGCTCTCTAATTTATTTTTCTGTCCTAGGGCAAGGGCAACTCTCTATTGATATTTTATAATGACATTGGTGATTATTTAGTTGTTGGTTTAATATTTATCACTGTAATTAAAGTTACTAAATAAAAATAGTTTTAAAAAATAGTTGAAAATCTCCTATTTTAAAGTTTTTTTAATTTATCAAATGTACATGAAATTTATTTAAAAATTTGCATATAATCTATCTTTAGCTAATGTAATTATTTTTTAACTATGTATAAACTATATATCTTTAATTATATATAAAATAAAAACATTCACATATAATTAAAAAAGAGTTTTGTAATTATGTAATCAAGCTTTGTAAGTGAAACTATTCTTTAGCTATAGATCATATATCTTCAAAGTTTTAATTACATGCAAATATAAAAATATTTTACATATTATTGAAGATGTTATACATAACTAAAAATAAATTACATCCGCTCAATGATTTAGAATTTTAAGTATTTTTTTGATAAATAATTTTGATAAAATTATTAAAAAGGGAATAAGAGATCAATTTGATCATAAAGTATTACTGAGAATAAACGCACGGCTAACCCGACATACTTTGTCATAGCCGTTGTCGGATTGGACCCGAAAAAATGAAAAACACTTGAATTTTTTGGAAGCCCTCTCTTTCTGCATTTCTATATAACTCTCATAGCTCTCCACTGTCCATACTTCAATCGAACAGTCGAACTCTTTCCTCTTTCTTCATAATCTTTGTCATCTATGAGCAAGTTAAGGCAAGTCTTCGCCGGGATCTCAGACACCGGCAACCGTAACAGAAACAAAAAGCTCTTTCTTGCTCTGTTTTCCACTTTGCTCCTCCTTGGACTGTCGGCATCATCGCCGGCGTCAACTCCCGCCAAAAATCTTCAGATAATTTGAACTTCTCCTCCCGTCCATCTCATGCCATCGTCAAATCTGCTTGCAGCTCCACACTGTACCATGAACTTTGCTTCTCCGCCATCTCCTCCGAGCCTGGATTCACCGAGAAAATCTCTTCCCACCGCGATGTCATCGAATTGTCGATAACCATAACAACCAGGGCCGTTGAGCACAACTATTTCACCGTCGAGAAACTAATCGCCAACAGGAAGGGAAGCCTCACGAAGAGAGAGAAAACCGCTCTTCATGACTGTTTAGAGATGATCGACGAAACACTCGACGAGCTTCACACCGTTTCGGAAGATCTGAAGATCTATCCGAACAACAAAACTCTGTTCCAGCACGCTGACGATCTGAAGACTCTGATAAGTGCCGCCATTACCAACCAGGTCTCGTGTCTCGACGGATTCTCACACGACAGCGCCGATGAGAAAGTGAGGTCAGCTCTAGAGGCAGGGCAGATTCACGTGGAGCACATGTGCAGTAATGAGCTGGCGATGATTAAGAACATGACTGACACAGATGTGGCGAACTATGAGATGAAGATGGGGACCACAAAGAGCAGGAAGCTCATGGCGGCGACATCGGAAGAAGGCGGCGTTCAGTGGCCCGAGTGGATGTCGGTGGCAGACAGGCATTTGTTGCAGGCAACGGGGGTGAGGCCTGACGTGGTGGTAGCGGCGGACGGGAGTGGAAATTTTAGGACGGTGTCGGCGGCAGTGGCTGCGGCACCTGAGAATAGTAATAGGAGATATGTGATTAGGATAAAAGCAGGAGTTTACAGAGAGAATGTGGAAGTTCCGAAGAAGAAGACGAATATCATGTTCTTGGGAGATGGAAGAGGCAACGTACTATCATTACAGGAAGAAGGAATGTTGTTGACGGAAGCACGACGTTCCATTCCGCCACAGTTGGTAAGTTCACTGCTCTATTCATTTCTCATTTACTTATTAGTCATAATAATTTAAAATAATATATAGACTAATTCTATTGCCAATAATATTAATTATCGTGTTTGGGAATTGTCAACTTATTGCGAAGCAAATTTGCATGAAAACGCTCTTATGTTAATTAGCTCAAAATAATTATCCATCCATGCACGTCTACGTAGACACGTTACACGTATTACACTTGGTACGTATTACAGATTGATTGCTTTCTCTAAATTTACGGTTGAGATTTCTAAATATGTGAGTCCGAAATTTTATTTTAAATTTATTTTATAGAAAATTTTGTTAAAAACCTAATTTTACTTAAATGGTTATTTTAAGATCTAACTGTTACGTTCTTTTTTCTTAAACAATATGCATACATAAGACACCTTTGGGCAAATTAAGATTTCTATAAATTTTTCATAATATAGGTTTAATTAATTTTCATTATTCCCTATAATAAAACTTATTTTTGCATAAGTCTGTGGAGGATACTTTTTTAAAAAAAAATAAACGAGCTAAAAGGTTTGAAACTGTAAATAAATAACATAAAATTATCTTGTTCATTTACATTACAGTTTGACAAGCTTACCTCTTATCGTCGTCCGCGTCATTATTGTGTAACAATTTCAGATAAATTGAAAAAAAAAGAGAGAAAATTTCAGTCAGCCCTAAGAAATAAAAATATTCAAATTTATTATCATTGCTACTCTGAGGAGAGGTAACATAACATGCATGGAATTTATTATTGCAAAATGCAATTGGCAATCATATTAGGGAGAGCCAGCGTTGTGTCAACTTTTAAATGGCATTATTATTTAGTTCTCTTCCTATCCTTTAATGATTAATTTTAGTTTTTAATATAAAATTTTAATCAACTTTATTTTTTAAATTTATTATTTTTATTTAAACTCATTTAGTTAACTTATAAATTAATTAATTTATCCTATTTAATTTATATAAATTAATTAAATAATTTTTAAATTAAGAATGAATGAGTATAAGAACTTTTGAAGCCAGCTCACATTCACTCACAAAAAATCCTCACACGATCATTTAGCTCTTATTTCATTTTTTCCCTTTAATACTCTATTGTGTTTAAAAGATTTATTTATTTTTTAAAATAAAAATGTTACCAATCTTTATTTTACCTTTTTATTAGTTTATGCTAATCTATTGACGCATGGTGCTGGTGCAGCCGTGGTGGGAGAAAGATTCCTAGCTCGCGACATAACCTTTGAAAACACGGCTGGGCCTTCGAAGCACCAAGCCGTCGCCCTACGAGTTGGTTCCGACTTCGCCGCCTTCTACCAGTGCGACTTCCTCGCCTACCAGGACACCCTCTACGTCCACAACAACCGCCAGTTCTTCATCAACTGCCTCATTTCCGGCACCGTCGACTTCATCTTTGGCAACTCCGCAGCCGTATTCCAAGACTGCGACATCCACGCCCGTCTCCCCGGCTCCGGCCAGAAGAACATGGTCACCGCACAGGGGCGGGTTGACCCGAACCAGAACACCGGCATCGTGATCCAGAAGTGCCGTATAGGAGCAACGAGGGACCTGGAGGCAAGGAAGATGAGCGTCAAGACCTTCCTGGGCCGGCCATGGAAGCAATATTCAAGGACGGTGATAATGCAGTCGACCATAACGGACGTGATTGATCCGGCGGGATGGCATGAGTGGAGTGGGAACTTTGCTTTGAACACTCTGTTCTATGGAGAGTATCAGAATAGAGGCGCCGGCGCCGGGACGGCCAACAGAGTGACGTGGAGGGGGTTCAAGGTTATGACCAGTGCTTCGGAGGCTCAGAGGTTCACTGCTGCCAACTTTATTGGTGGCTCTAACTGGTTGGGTTCCACTGGGTTCCCTTTCTCTTTTGGTCTTTAGAGCTTACATAATCATTACCATTATGATGTCATTCTTGATTGCTATATTTGTTTACTATATATTATGGGTAGGAAAAAAATTGTGCTTTTATATATAGGCGAAAGGGAATTTGTAGGGAAGGAGTGGTGTGAGTGTGAGGAAGCAAAATCTTGGGCCCCTACCATGTGAAGAGTGAAGAGGAGGTTGCTCAAGAAAATAAAGAGGAAAAAAAAAAGGTGGTGACTTTCCTATTTGCCATGATTAATGAAAGTATGATGAGTGATTTTGATTGAATGTTAAGGGTTTAATCATTCTGACTTGTTTAAATTTGTTTACTAATATAAGTTGTAATTTTTTTATAATTAAATTTGTTCAATGAATCATAATTAAAATGTATTCTCACTCTAAATTTAATCAGACAAAGAAAAAATATATCGCTCTTAAATTATTTGTTTTATAAGAATGAAAGATAAATGAGTTAATATAATTTTTAATTATCTATTTTAGTTTTAATATTTATAGTTTTAAACTATAAATTTTAGTCAATTAAATTTTTGTCAATTTAAAATATTAACTCTTACAATTTAATAAAGATTTAGATTATTTTACTTTTCAAAGGATAAAAAATTCGTGAGAATTATATGTGCATCGAGAATTTAATAAATAGAATTCATGAATTTTTTTAGTATACACTAGAGTATCTATACTCAATTAATAAGAGACTAATCTCCTTAATACTGTAAAGATCTAGTTATGAGGGTGACCCTCCCAACTACGCCAGCTCTATTTTCAATTATATGTACACATAAATTGAATTTAAAGGGGTATATATTGTTGGTTAGGGTTATCTATAGAAACTTAAAAATTTAGAGTGGTTGATTATTAAGTTTTAGACATTAAGAGAATTATTTGTAAAAGATTTAAAGTTTTGGGAAACTGTATGTGATTTAAATTAAACTATTAAAAAAGAAGAAAGAAATCAGTTTCGCATAAAGTATTGAGAACCCCACGAATAATATGACACACTTTTTCATAACCGTTGTAGGACCCCAGAACAATAATGAAAAACTCCTTCTTTTTTTATTTTTTGAAGGTAATCTCTTTCTACGTTTCTATATATAACTATCACCGCTCTCCACATTTCACTCCACTCCTTCCTCTTTCTCTCTTCATAATCTTTGTCACCTATGATCAACTTAAGGCAAGTCTTCGCCGGGATCTCAGATCCCGGTAACCACAAGAGAAACAAAAAGCTCTTTCTTGCTCTGTTCTCCACTCTGCTCCTCCTCGCTGCCGTTGTCGGCATCGTAGCCGGAGTTAACTCCCGTAAAAAATCTTCCGATAATTTGAATTTCTCCTCCCATCCATCCCATGCCATCGTCAAATCTGCTTGCAGCTCCACACTTTACCCTGAACTTTGCTTCTCCGCCATCTCCTCCGAGCCTGGATTCACCGAGAAAGTCTCTTCCCACCGCGATGTCATCGAATTGTCGATAAACATAACAACCAGGGCCGTTGAGCACAACTATTTCGCCGTCGAGAAGCTAATCGCCAACAGAAAGGGAAGCCTCACGAAGAGAGAGAAAACCGCTCTTCATGACTGTTTAGAGACTATCGACGAAACGCTCGACGAGCTTCACACCG
The DNA here is from genome assembly GCA_037074615.1 of Leucaena leucocephala. NCBI lineage: Eukaryota > Viridiplantae > Streptophyta > Magnoliopsida > Fabales > Fabaceae > Leucaena > Leucaena leucocephala. The sequence goes on from CM073552.1 coordinate 1,503,756, forward strand.
CTTTAGAAGATCTGAAAATCTATCCGAAGAAGAAAACTCTGTACCAGCACGCTGACGATCTAAAGACTCTGATAAGCGCCGCTATTACCAACCAGGTCACATGCCTCGACGGATTCTCTCACGACGGCGCCGATAAGAAAGTGAGGGGAGCTCTAGAGGCAGGGCAGGTCCACGTGGAGCACATGTGCAGTAATGCTCTGGCGATGATTAAGAACATGACTGACACAGATGTGGCGAACTTCGAGGGGAAGATGGGGATTACAAAGAGCAGAAGGCTCTTGGCGGCGACGTCGGAAGAAGGCGGGGTCCAGTGGCCGGAGTGGATGCCGGCGGCAGACAGGCATTTGTTGCAGGCAACAGGGGTGACGCCTAACGTGGTAGTTGCGGCGGACGGGAGTGGAGATTTTAAGACGGTGGCGGAGGCAGTGGCTGCGGCGCCGGAGAAGAGTAAAACGAGATATGTGATTAAGATTAAAGCAGGAGTTTACAGTGAGAATGTGGAAGTTCCAAAGAAGAAGACGAATATTATGTTCTTGGGAGATGGAAGACGTAATACCATCATAACCGGAAGCCGGAATGTTGTTGACGGAAGCACCACCTTCCATTCCGCCACAGTTGGTAAGTTCACTGCTCTTTCTTTCGTATTTACTTAGTTTTAAAATGGTTGTTCAAAAACAAAAAAAAAAATGTTTTTTCAGATAAATTATACTCAAAAATACCTATTTTATTAATTTATATGAAAACTACCTCTATATAAAAACTCTCCAAATATAAATTTAAGGGAAAGTATGGATTGATATCCCACATTTACATTTAGAATAAGAACAAACATGTCAATTAGTTGTTACATTTAGATAAGAAGGACTATTTTTCCTATTTTTAATATAATATATGTTTAATTAATTTGATTAGATTAGTTAAATTAATTAATATGATATTTTTTTTCTAAAACGCCCTAATCATATTTCTTAACTCATTTCCTATATCTATTATTTGATTATTGTTGATGGAGTATTAATAGATATAATTTAAAAAAAAATAATGTTAAAATATAAAAAATATGTCTTATATTTAATATAAAAATTAACTTTTTAATTAGATCATATATTAAATAATGAAAAATTAATAACTATGGTGTTGGAGAATGGTCAACTTAATGAGAAGCAAATATGCAGGAAAATGCTGTAGTGTTAGGGACACGAGAGAGGAGCGAGTTTGAAAAGTCGAGCAACTTTTTCATTTAAAAAAATAATAATGTTGTTAGTCGTGATGGGTGAGGTTCACGTGTTTGCCCATTGACTCATTAAATTCAAAATCAATGGCCAAAACAAAGCAAAGAACCTAGAGCTCAAAATTTATCCACGAAGACACATCACAGCGTATTCAATTTAGTAGGTATCAATGTTTAATGAAGACAATTTACATTACTTAACAACTACTGACATTATGTTGCCACGGATGTTGGTGAGTTTTAGAACAAAGTCCAAAATTATTAACGTTAATCTTCCACTGAAAATCTGGAACATATATATATATTGAAGTCTTGATATTATGAATTAGATGAGTTTGTTGTCTATAACGTGTAATCCTCACTAGGGCTGAACAGCTAAGACTGGTGTGTTTCGTATTAAAATGATTAGAGACATGATAATGTTTGAATTTGATGAGTATGTTTTCGCTGTCGGTATATTAGTTATTTAAAAAACCTATAAATAAACTTTTGAAACAAACGCTAATTCCTATAATTTCGGGATTAGGAAGACCCTACAATCTGCTAGAGGCCCATAATTCCTATATTCTTGTTTTCTTTTAGTGAAGTCAAGATGTAGCGGCATGTGCACATGGATGGCTCTTAATCATAGAGATTCTATAAGTCAGATATTTTGTCTGTCTCCTGTTTTTCTGATTGTTAATAACTTCTGATGAACATGTAATGTTATCATATATATATATATATAATACATTAATTACTTTCCTAATTGATATTAAAAAGAAACAAGACTGGGGGCTGCATGCATCTGGATGTGGGTTGTTTTATTCCTTTGAACTGGCGATTTCGTATTTTTCAAATTTCATATTATTATTCTCTTGTTTTCTTCCTCCCTCTCTCTTCCTTTTTGGTAAAATAAGAAAAAAGAGAGCATTTCCACGATGCTTCCTTTCTTTTATTCCCTTCAATCATGCATGGTTCTGTGGTCTGCACAGAAAAATCTAAAAGAAACCACGACACACACCACAGACATATCCTCTGTCCCTTTCATACTATCCTTTTAATTTACTGGCTCCCTTTTTTGAACGAAACGCTCCCTCTTTTGCTTGTGGCATACATTCGTGCCATTTTCATATAATAATTTAATATTATTATGTGTTGGTTGAGCATTTGATTCTTTAGTCATGACACCATAAATGTATGCGTCACTATAAGTCATAACATGCCAACTTGTTGCTGAAATCTAAAGTAAATATTATCGTCTTATTCTTTCTAATTTAATATAAAAATTAATTGATTAATTTAAATAAATTAAACAATGTGTAATATAAATTTATTTTAAAATTTTAAATTTAATCCTAATTAATTAATTTATTTAATCTTTTTAAAATTTTAGTCTGTTTCTAGGTTTTAAAGTGGTCCAATAGGAGAGGACTAAACTTTTTTTGGTACAAGAGGACTAAACTAATTTGTCAACATGTTCACACTTCACATGGGCTCTAGACACTAAGCCAGCGCGTACCACTGAACAAAACATGCATGCTTCCACTTCATTGACATTGACCTCTCCATGCTCTTTTTCCTCTTTCCTTTGGTTTGTTTGTCCTTTGCTGGGGCCTGATTATAATTAAATTAATATTTTTGGTAGCTAACTGTCATTTTACCTAAAACAAAACACATAATGAGAAAAAAGAGACTTTTGAGTCCATAAAAGTATTAATTGATTTATATTAAAGTATAGTTTGACCAGCATACGTGCAGGCCCCTCCTACTAGTATCATCAATGTTGGGTAACAATTTCTGACATATTAAAAAAAGAAGAGATAATCTCAGTCAACCCTAAGAAATAAAAATATTCAAATTTATTAGTTAACATAATAACAGGCATTATTATAGCAGATCGCAATCATATTAGGGAGATTTTATTCTCTACCGGACAAAACAAAAATTGTACTAATGAATCTGGTTTTAGATGTCATTATTCAGTACGTATAAGAAATTCTGAAGCCAGCTCACATTCACCCACAAAAAAACAAAAAACGAATCCTCCCACCATCATTTACCTCTGTTTTTCTTTTTACAGATTACTTTTTTTTTTTTTCTAAAAATTTTATCTTTTCTTTTCACATATATATATTTTTATTAATTTATACTTTTCATGGATTGTGCAGCCGTAGTGGGAGAAAGATTCCTCGCTCGCGACATAACCTTTGAAAACACGGCCGGCCATGCGAAGCACCAAGCCGTCGCCCTCCGTGCGGGTTCCGACTTCGCCGCCTTCTACCAGTGCGACTTCCTCGCCTTCCAGGACACCCTCTACGTCCACAACAGCCGCCAGTTCTTCATCAATTGCCTCATTGCCGGCACCGTCGACTTCATCTTTGGCAACTCCGCCGCCGTATTCCAAGACTGCGACATCCACGCCCGCCTCCCCGGCTCCGGCCAGAAGAACATGGTCACCGCACAGGGGCGGGTTGACCCGAACCAGAACACCGGCATTGTTATCCAGAAGTGCCGTATCGGAGCAACGCAGGACCTGGAGGCAAAGAAGGAGGACTTCAAGACCTTCCTGGGCCGGCCATGGAAGCAGTATTCGAGGACGGTGATAATGCAGACGAGCATAACGGACGTTATCGATCCGGCGGGATGGCACGAGTGGAATGGGGATTTCGCTTTGGACACTCTGTTCTACGGAGAGTATCAGAATACTGGCGCCGGTGCAGGCACGGCGAACAGAGTGACGTGGAAGGGGTTCAAGGTAATCACCAGTGCTTCGGAGGCTCAACAGTTCACTGCGACTACCTTTATTGGGGGCTCTAACTGGTTGGACTCCACTGGTTTTCCTTTCTCTCTTGGTCTTTAAGGCTTACATCATCATTATTATTATTATGATGTCATTTAGGAAAAAAAAGTGTCCTTTTACTTATATAGGCGAAAGGGAAGTGGTAGGGAAGGCTTGGTGTGAGTGTGGGTGCGGGAGCAAAATCGTGTGCTCCTAGCATGTGATGTGAAGCAGAGTATGCATAATTAAGAAAATAAGGTGAGAGAGGAAAAAAAAAGGTGGCTTTCCTATTTGTCATGATTAGTGAAAATATGAGTGATTTTGATTGAATGTTAAGGGTCTGTTAGGGGGAAAAAAGAACGTTAAGGGTTTAATCATCTGGATTCGTTTAAAATTTTTTATATCAGTATATGTAATTTTTTTTTAGTTGAATTGTTCAGTTCAATCAATCAATATTTACACGACAACAAAAAAACCTGTTATATATATATATTATGATATTATTATGCTTTATTAACAATTAATTATTTCCTTATATTATTTATTAAAAAATCTTATTCTACAATATTATCATCTTAGTGTTCTTTTTTATCTTCTTATATTATTTTTAGATGACTCCATACTATATCTATCTTTTAATTAAGAAGAATATTCTTTAATATAAAAGTTACTAATTTTTTTAAATAAATTAATTAATTATTACTAATATAAAATTTAGTTGGCTAATTTAAATAGATTAAAAAATATATAATATAAAATTATTTTTAGAATATTATATTTATTCATAATTAATTAATTTTTTAGGTTTTTTAATTTATCTAAAAAAAGTAATTAATTTTTATATAAAATTTAGAAAGAAGTAATATCTATTATTGTTAACTTTGTTGTGGTAAGTTTCATCGGGGTTCTTTGTCTTGCACCTTCAGCAGGATCCAAGACACTTCAGATGTTTGAATTGGTGGAGAATGACATCTAGGCAACATTAAAATATATCGTCATGTGACAAAATGATACTACCAAATGTCTTAATACCAGTAAAGCCTCGAGAGACTTAAATAAAATTAAAAATTTTAAATTACATTAATGCCCCTGATTTTTTTCTTGAAAAAACCCCTCCTCATTTCGTGTATTTATCTCATTTTGACGTCACACCTGTCCACAATCAATACCTACAACCTTCAGCATTGGTATGATAAATCTTTTGTAAATAGGAGAAGCTGCTGCATACTTCTCAAATGCGAGCTTTCTGTGCATACTTCAATTAGCTATTTAATTCCAACATTTAATGTCAAGTTTGCTATATATCACAAATACTAATTTTTTAACTATAATTCTAATTTTAAATCTTCACATCACCCAACAGACAAATTTAAACAGACACATTATTTAACTGCCGGAAGCAAATATATATATAAATTATTTAGTATTATACATATTTGGCACATTCATATATTATTTTACCATTCATTGCTATACGAGTGTGCCCACAGATTTTTTTTTTAATATAAAAATTTGTAGCAAGAGGTTGGGCTCACCCACGATCTAAGGGTAGGGTAAAATCTCCCTTATTTCTAGGTGATATTAATGTCGGGTAGGACGAGCTGTCTATTATCCTCAAACATAAATTTACGTATTTAGGAACTAAGATACTTTTCTAAGCGTCATGACTAAAATCACAATAAAATGATACTTCTCATAAATTAAATATACTCTAAATAATCATATATCTCATCCCTCGTCACCTAATCGGGTAATGTGCTGCGCGCATTTTGCTTTGTTTTATGTTTACTTGGGCTTCGTCTGTTTCTGGATTTTCCTGCTTTGTTATGAACGCATCATTCTACGTTGTAAAGCTTTTTATTTTTGGGCGTTAGCCCTCTTAGTATAAAAAAAATTAGTTTCTAAAATTAAGGATTAGACGCTTAATGTATACAAAAAAAAAATTCAGATACTCAATTGTTCCCATTGGAGTTCCCTTATAACTTCATAAATTAAAATTTAAATTCCTATAATTAGAGTTAATTATATTTAATGTCTTACAATATATCAAATATAATTATTTCTAATATATTGATATATATACCTACAAGAAAAAAAAACTCAATTGTTACTAATAAAAGTTAAATCTAATAAAAATAGTTAATCTTTAAAATCTCTATTCAGAGATATGTTCACTTTTATAAGATAGTACGTATGCATAAGAAATAAGCTCTATTGATCTTGCTTCCTCGTCTTATGTTTTTATTGCGCGTCCCTTTTTCACCAGAAATCCTTAACCTATGCTACGCGTAATCACTCATGATTGTTCAACCCATTGATTAGTCCATCGTTTATTATAATGTAAAACTGGACACGTTATTGTTCACTTTGATTATTATCACTCATTCATCTTATAGCACAAGCATCCAACAAGAGTACTCTAATCTCGCATTTTCAACTCATTTCAACACAAAGCAAAACCACACCCATTTTTTTAAGGACAAGCGCACAAGCCACAAACCTAATCACCACCTTCATATCACTCCCTCGAAACACAAAAGCACTTCAATTCTTCTACTTGCAGAAGAAGCTCGTAAAACAAAGCTGCACAATTTAATTTTATGGATTCTATCAAGTCCTTCAAGGGCTACGGCAAGGTAGATGAGCTCGAGCAGAGAGCTTTCCAGAAGAAGACGCGTCGCCGCCTCATTATCCTCGGTGTCTCCTGCATTGTCCTCGTCGCCATCGTCGCCGCCGCCGCCGCCGCTACCGTCATTCACAAGCGCAGCCGCTCCTCCTCTTCCTCCGATCCCGTCCCTCCTACTGAGTTGACTCCGGCTTCCTCGCTCAAAGCCGTCTGCGCTGCCACTCAGTACCCCAGCTCGTGCTTGTCCAGCATCTCCTCCCTCCCTGATTCTAACACCACCGATCCGGAGCTTCTCTTCAAGCTCTCTCTCAAAGTCGCCGTTGATGAGCTCTCTAAACTCTCGAAGCTTCCTTCCAAGCTCAAAGCCAATGTGAAGGATCCGCGGCTTCAGAAGGCGATCGATGTGTGCGGAATCGTGTTCGACGACTCGGTGGATCGACTCAACGAGTCGGTCTCTTCGCTGGCGGTCGGCGGCAATGGCGGGAGGATCCTCTCCCGGTCGAAGATCGGCGACCTTGAGACGTGGCTGAGCGCTGCGATTACGTGCCAGGAGACTTGTCTGGACGCTCTGGAGGAGTTGAATTCCACCGCCGCAAGCGAGATTCTCGGGGATCTGAAAATGGCGATGAAGAATTCAACCGAGTTCGCGAGTAATAGTTTGGCCATTGTGACGAAGATTCTAGGCCTTCTCTCGAATCTCAACATACCGATCCATCGGAGGCTGCTCGGATTCGGGCGATTCCGTTCTGGTTTTCCGGATTGGGTTGGCCCGGCGGAGAGGAGGTTGTTGGAGGATACGAACACAACGGCCCCGCACGCGGTGGTGGCAAAGGATGGCAGCGGACAGTATACGACGATGAAGGCGGCGTTCGCGGCCGTGAAGAAAAAGAGCCCAACGAGATTTGTGATTTATGTGAAGGAAGGGGTTTACGAAGAAAATATCGATTTGGACAAGAACATTTGGAATGTGATGATATTCGGTGATGGCAAGACCAAGACCATCGTCTCCGGTAGCCTGAACTTTATCGACGGCACGCCTACTTTTGCGACTGCTACGTTCGGTAAGCAGAATATATTTCTCTTTACACTAATTATTTATTTACTTCGTTTTCCTTTTTGTCCTTTATTTTTCAATTTCCATTGCTCCTTACATCTTGACATAACTAATTAACTATTCATTCATTCCCATTGATTTTTCATAAATGGATTAAAATTCGTTTCGATTATTCTTTTTTTTTTTTCAATCTAATATTCTTAAATATTTTTTATTAAATCCTTTTGATCTCTGCAAATTTTGATAATAAATTCTCATCCGATCTTAAATATAAGAGATAATTAATTTTTTTAGATAAATTAAAAAAATTAAATAAATTAGTTAATTGTTATTAATATAAGAGTTAATAGATTAATTTAGATAGATTAAAGAGTATATAATATAAATTTATATTGAGACGTTCATGATATAACTAATTAATTTATTTAATTTTATTAATTATTTTAAAAAAACAACAAAAGGTAAGAGTACATGGAAAATGTGTTCAAGAAAACGAATTTGATGGAAAGAACGTGACATGTGAAACACCGGCATTATTCGTGGGATGGTGTTATAAGCAAGCGATTATATATCCTATGTGTTGGGCCAACCCACATGATATGGAGAAAATGATGGATCATTATGTGCACTTGCTCAGTGTTCTTGTATATCAATTCTAAAAATTAATTTTAGTTAAAAATATAGTTTAGAAAATTTTTATATAAACAGTTATTTTTGTTAAAAATTAATTTTAGGCAAAATCTCAGTTTAAAACCTAAATTTTGAATAAGTCACTGAAAATAACTTTTGGTTTAAAACTTAGGTTATGGATTATCCAATTACTATTATACCCCTACTTTTTCTTACACCCTCTTTCCTTTCTCCTCTCTTATCTCTCTTTTTTTTCCTCTCTCTTCTCTTATCTCTTTTTCTCTCTCCTCTCTCCTCTCTACACTCTCTTCTCTCTCCTATTTCTTCTCTATCATCTTTCCTCTCTCTTACTTTTAATCAAATCACACATTTTTTAGTAATTTACCAATATAAAAAGTGATTCTGCTACTAATCATCCAAACATTTCTATTCCTAAAATTTATTCTTCCCAAAATCTATTTTTCTCAAAATCTATTCTCCAGAATCTATTTTTCCTAAAATTTATTCTCTAAAAGCTAATCCAAATACACCCTTATCTGGCTTTGTCAACTCCCGTTTAAAACTTCCTTTTGGTTTCATCTTTTTCCAAAACAGTGAACGAAATCTAAGATGATGATGATTTTTTTTTTTGGCAAAGGATGATGATGATGATTTAAATGAAAAACAATGTTCGATGGAATATGTTTGTTTGTTGCCTAGTGGGCTCATGTCCCGCCATGTGAGCATGTCTGCTTTCAGATGATATGCTTATTCTTTACTTGCTCCGTTTTTTTTATTTATAAAAGACAATTTCTTTGATATGTCAATGTCTTTTTTATAAAAGAGATTTAGAAATTATCTTAAATTTTGTTATTAACTTCTTATTTTACCCCTATTTAATTATTCATATTACTCATATAACAATGCATTTAATTCTCATGTTTACTTAATTTTTACATCTCCATCACACATTTTCTCTTATGTAAATGAAAGCATTTTTGGAAATATGGTTATATTTTTTATATATTTATTATCTCTAATTAATTTTAACTAATTTTTTAATTGATGTGATTGGATTAATTATCTCTTATAAATAAAAAGGGGTGTTATTTTATTCTCACCCCTCCTGGGGAGTCAAGGGTCATAAATCACGGAAATCTCAGGCACAAAAAGTTAGCAGAAGGGAACAAGTGGTAGGTCTGTTCTGGGGACAAACTGGGCCGTACAATTTTTTTTGTTTCTTGTAAATTTCAAGTGACTATCAGAAAGAGGGGAAACGGTTATTATGCAATAGATTTTAGTCATTTGTCTACTTAGGGCTTGCACGTCGCTTTGGTGCTTTTCCGTAGTGTAGTGTAATGTTCATATGCCTGTAAGACGAATGGCATAATTATAATTGCTATTATTATTGAATTTTGTTTGATAAAGGAGTAAATTTTATATTTTATACAGTATCTATATTTGTATTGATCTGGAAGCACACTTAAAAAAACGTTTGCCATGAGTGCACTAATTAACTTACTCCTTACTCCCACTAAACTCACATTTTTATAAACAGCCGTCAAGGGGAAGGGATTCATCGCCAAAGACATAGGATTCATCAACACCGCTGGAGCAGCGAAGCACCAGGCTGTGGCGTTCCGGTCAGGCTCCGACCAATCCGTGTTCTTCAGGTGCTCTTTTGACGGCTTCCAAGACACTCTCTATGCCCACTCCAACCGTCAATTCTACCGAGAATGCGACATCACCGGCACCATCGACTTCATCTTTGGCAACTCCGCCGTGGTCTTCCAGAACTGCAACATCAAGCCGAGACAACCCTTGCCAAATCAATTCAACACCATCACGGCTCAGGGCAAAAAGGATCCTAACCAGAACACTGGAATTATCATCCAGAAATCTACTATCTCTGCGGCCGAAAATCTCACCGCTCCTACGTACCTTGGTCGGCCATGGAAGGAGTACTCCACCACAGTGATCATGCAATCTCATATAGGGTCATTCTTGAATCCGGTGGGCTGGAAAGAATGGGTTTCGGGGGTGGAGCCGGCGAGCACCATATTATACGCGGAGTATAAGAATACAGGAGCCGGGTCGGGCGTGGATAAGAGGGTCAAATGGGCAGGATATAAGTCGAGCCTATCGGACGATGAGGCAGCGAAGTTCACGGTTCAGTCTTTTATCCAAGGAAGTGACTGGTTACCGAATACCGCTGTGATGTTCGAATCCACGTTATAATGGAATGGAGTTTTTGGGAGGGAATTTGGTCGTTTGTTTTAACACTCTTTCTAACTTACATTTGGTTCATCAGAGTATTACAAACGCGTAAATTGTAATGTTTACGGTTCTGTTTTATTTGACGCTACAGTTTCGAATGCAAACACATACATGGTTACACGTATATCCCGCTCTGTATATTATGATCCCTAGGCATTTCCATGATAAAATGATACGTTCTTATAAAAGTTGAACTTTTTTTTTTCTATTTATTTATATTATTTCCTTTCGTCTTTATTATAAGATATATTATAGCATGTTGGTTTTAAATTTAAAAAAATTGACATAATTATTAATGAATATTTTTTTATTTTATTCTCTTATTTTTAAATATTAATTTATAAATGGAGGAGAGAAGTTTATAACTGCAAGGGAGAGAGAGAGGGAGAAGACGTAAGATAATAAAAATATATTAAAAAAATAATTTAATTATTTGTTAGTCATATTATTTAATAAGAATAAAATAGATAAATTTTATCAATGATGTAATGAATACACATTGGTTTGTGTAAAATAACTAACAACCTCTAAAAACATTAATGTTCCTCCTACTGTACATTAGATGGGCGGATAAAGAATAAAATTGTTCTAAAGAACATTAATTAATGAATTAATTATATTCTCATACTGTTGAATGTTCCTCCTTACATGAAATTGGAGATTTTTTTTTATATAAAAATTTTTGGAAGGAGTTGGGCTTACTCACGATCTGAAAGTAAGGCGAAGTCTCATTTTTTCTTAGGCGATTCTAATGTTGGGCAGGGTGAGCCGTCAATTACTCTCAGGCGTAAATTTAGGCACTTAGGAGATAGAATACCTCCTCAAATACTGTAACTAAAATCACAATAAAATAATACTTATAAAGATCGAATACACTCTAAATAGTAGTATGTCTTTAAATAATATTGATTTTCCAAAAAAAAATTCTTTCGACCTAATTTTTTTGGGGCCAATGCTAATTGTAAGCTCATGAATGGGCATGACCAGTAAGCCCAAGTGGGATATGGCAAAGGCTTTTTCCTAATTCGGATGAGCTTGCACTGGATTCAGGTGACAGGCTTCATTGTAATAAAAAAAAATAGGGTGACAGGCTTCAAATTCTTGGCAAAAACTTCGAAGGGAAAAAAAATCCCCCCGAGAGAAAACTTTGATCATATACTCTCAAAGTTTCTTCATATATGAAAAAGTGGAAAAATAACTTTCACAGAGCAAGTGAAAGGGAGAGAAATGGGATGGTGAGAATAAGAAAGCAAATAAAAATAGTATTTTACTCTTGTTGGATTTTGGATTCGCTCCCAAAATGTTCAATGAAGCTGTTAATTGGATTTATAAAATTTATGCTTTTCCATAGCTAATTTTCTTTTAGTTGAATGCAAATGGCGAGGGGGAGACAAGAAAGCTAATATGAATTTTCATTGAGGTTCAAAATATGCAGGACAAGATTTTTTTATGTATTCCGATTTTTCAAGTTTGGTTAGTGATGGCTGATATTATTGCAGGGGAAGCAACCGCCCGAACGGTGATTTGAAAAATGCGGTTTATGGCGGTTCATCATCTTCTGAGCATTTTCTGTCGCCTTCTGGATCTGTTCTTGGTGCTGCTGTTTCGCTGCTTCTCTCCATTCCTCGGCTTTTCTGTGAACCGCTGCCATCCTCTTCATCAATTTCTCTTCTAGGTTTGATTTCATCTTCTGTATTTTCACCTACACAACGTTTAATTCATTTTAAATTAGTTTCAACGAGATGCTCGTAATCTGATCGAAAATTTGACTAAAAAGAGAAAACACAGAAACTTTGTAATTGAATCTTGCTCCGTAATCTTTATACTGAACAGATTTAAATTTCCAATGATGCAGCGAATATAGAAACCATCTCACTCCTTAATTTTGGTTAGTATTTAGGAAGAATGGACCTATATACAACAGATATCAATCAAGAAAAATTGAAGTGTTAAAGCATACTTTACAGAGAATATGAGTATACGTTTTATATATATATATATATATATACATTTCTTTTTCCAAATTGCTTTGCTTAATAGGTCTGTAACTCAGTATAAAACACTGGACTGCTGAGTTTCAAGTTCATGCTTTTCAACTACTTGAAAATTTGACGAAATGAAACAAGATAATAGAAAACTCTGTAATCGAGACCTAGCTTTGTAAATCTTTCCCTATGAACAGATCCGTGTGACAGCGAACAGAAGACAGTCTATTACAGGAAATTAAGAATTATATAAACCATATGCTTCGCAGAGTTGAAACTTAGGTTTTGTCTGTGTTATTAAAGAGTTGGACATTAAAAATGTAAAATAAACTTGACTGCGGATTCCCCCACCTACCATCCACAGTCTACTCTCAGAACTTAATGAACCCAATGCGAGCTCTCTTCAAATAATGATAATGATGCTCATTATTATATTAAAGTTGAACGGAAAGAAGCAATGGACAAGTACGACTGAGCATAGCTGACTCATTATTCCCAAGGCTATATCTAAAGGAAACTATCACGTGCACTCATTATATAATATGGAAACATTATGACTTCCAGGCTTTCTGATAGGGTATTTTATATTTATGAAGGGGATGAAGGTGGGAAACGTATTGGAGAGAGAAAGACTCTCAAAGCAGGTGAACTGGTCAAAGAAAATGATAAGGTTAGTGTTCTGTTTAGGTGCTGCGGGTGGCTCGAGGAGATGAAACTAACAACATGCCTGGCAGAGCACCCAGACTTTAATCAACAATCCGTAGCAGCCTTCACAGGTATCAAACTTGTATTCACACTTAGATATTACAAGGCCAATCCATGCGCAAGACACAGTAATCTGAACTTATCTTGACTTTCACTGTTCAAACTGCTTGCAAGAGTGCAAGTTCCTACTAGATAAGCTGATAACAGCAAAGACAGAAAAAACTTTACTAAAAGGAACCGATGCAATCCTTCTTTACCAACCAGACTAACTCAGTTTTAGTTTTAGGTTAGCATTCATAATTTTGTACTAACATATTATCCTACTTTCAAAGCTAAAGACTTCAAAAAAATTAGGCAAGGAATGCAAACTAACCCAGATTCACCAATGTAAAAGTAAAAGATGAAATACCTCAAGCTTTCTTGATTGAGCTTCTGCTTTTGCACTTTGAAGATTAACCCAAGCTTGGATTTTTGCTTCTTCTCTCTGATACCTGTCACTCACATCACAAGTAGGTAATCCTTAACTTGCCCATCTGACACATTTGGAACTACAATGTGCTGCAAAAACAAGATTCAATTAATTACCTGAGGCAACACTTGGTCTTTTCCTCCTCTTCCCATGTAGCAGCTCTGCAGTCTATATCAGCTTTCTGGCTGGTGCTATGCCTCAAGCTCTTTGATATCTCCTCTTCCTCCTCCTCCCTTGAGCTCCAATTTGATGTGACTGAACCATACTGTGTACCTAATTGCAGTTTAGCGAAATGGCACTCCTCCAGCTGAATAACATCAATTGTACAGCTAGTGTCGTTTTGGTTTGCTAGAACCAATGGTCCTGACCTACTAGCTGGAGTGTTATGGCGAGCAGGGGATGAGCTCTTGAAGGGCGTATGGCACCTTGAAGTGGTTGAACTTCCAAGAGGAGTCATCTCTGTTCCGACATCTCTGTGTTGAACCTCATGAACCATTTCCGTACAAGCATCTTTCATCGCCTCGCTACCAGGGTTTCTGTAAAGCAACGCTTCTTTTGTTGGTTCTGAATATCTGAATTTAGGCAGAATAGGGTCTGGATTGTCTGTGAACTTGTCTGCATTACAAGTCACTATCTGTCAAAGGGATGCTTCTTTATTGGTAGAGTTGAATTCAGGTATACCATTCACTTGGGTTCTCTTCTCTTAAACTTCTTGACCATAAAAAGCTTATGATGGTCTAGAAAAGATTGTGGCATTATCGATTTAAAAGCTTCTTAGACTAATTTGAATTATTCTAGTACTTGAGAGCTGTGATATTGTTCCAATTCTACAAAACTTGATCATTCTATGAAAGATAGCGTTTGTATAATTTTATAACCCAGCCATGGAACACAGAAATGAGAGTTTACAAAACTTAGAATCTTGAACCTACGTACAATTTTGGTTCCAAGGTTAAAAAAACCATAAACACAAGTTTTCTTCCAAGCATAAGCGACCAAATCTAAATTTGGTCTAGCTACTATCTCAAAGTATTGTTGGGCAGCAGACATATGACCTAAACAAAGATCAAAACCTTTATAAAAAGGAAAAAAGTTAAAGAACTGAATACTGACAAATTAGAAAAAGAAAAGAGAATGAAAAAGATGGGGGAAAAGGCAGAATGATTTTGAAGTTAAGATAGTGCCGAGTGTGGTCATACTCTAACCTTTTAGAACCATGTCTGAGTTATGGTGGTCCAAAGACACGGACCCTTGAAAGCTTGGGACAGCGTTCGATGCCCTTTCTTCTGTGACCCTCGATTTCTCCGAGAGATCCTCCATTTGTTTCTTAAAGTTATCACATTGGCTGCTAATGTTTGAATTTTCTGAGCCCTTGACAGAATGAGCAGGAGATTCATGGCAGGGGCTACTTATGAGCCACTTCTCTGCATCATCCCATTTCGAAGGAAAGTTCTTCCTCGAGTGATTTCCAACGCTTGTGAAGCAGAAAACAGGTCTACCAGGAGTAGAAGGAGTCTCCAATCTCCTGTTTGTGACGGAGTTCGACCCTTCTTCTCTTCTCCTCTGAGCCGAACCCTGAATAATACCACAACCTCTGCTTTCCGTGCTTCCAGCATTATTCGACATTGGAAATGCCTTAACAAACTCAGAGGTCTCTCTGAGGTTGAGCTTGCAAAGTGGGTCTGGAAATGGGTTTTCTTTACTCCTCTCAAACAAGTCTATTTTGCCCTCCAATTCCTGAAACACCGACCCCAAAGAGGGTAATGAATAGAGAATCACATTGAAGAAGCACAGAACAAACAAATAGACGCAAAAGAAAAGTACCCCATGTGAAGATGACAACAGAGGAGAAGCTCGAAAGTATTTGTGGCTGGGGAGATCCATGGCAGAGAACCAGAGGATGTGAAGCTTTGTGAGTTCAGTGATTTGGGAGGAACTAAGGTGGGTGGTGGGGGTACTGGTAGGAGTGAATATTAGTGAAGGGTCTTCATCTCTTGTCGCATTAGACTTCAAAGGGGGTCATATAATGGAACAGTGGGTCATGAGAAAGTGACCCAAGTGGCAGTGAAACAGCATACCGAACAAGGGAAAAAGCAGGGACTAATTAGGGAGGCAGGATCCAAAATACAGTGTTTTTTTTTTTTTTTTAAAATGACTCACATGGGACAAGAGGCAAAAAAACAGAGACCCCTGTTCCAGCTCACTCCGAGACTCTGCCTTCTCCTGCCTCGAAGAAATATATTTTGGATTTGCAAGAAGACGAATGAGTACATACATGAAAGGAAGAGGGAGCTTTGGGAACTAAAATTAGAATAGGAACTAAAATTAGAATAGGAACTAATAGCTCTCACTGAGCGTGGTTTTGCCTCTAGGACTTCAAAATGATATAGGATTCATATATATGTTTAGTTACTATCTTGTTTTATTTTGTAAAGTTTCTTCTTAGCAACAAGAAGATGCCTTGCATTAATTAAATACATTATGTAAATTTTATTGTATAATATTTTTCAATGAAGTTCAGATATATATATATAATTTAGGGTACAAGAGCTGGGGACCCCAAAAGTTGAAACCATGACCTTTTTCAGTTGTGCTGTGTGTAGGACGAAGGGGAAAGTTAAAATGTTAAAGGGCCTAAAACATTAAAATATTAGCAAAAATTTATGGGCTTCAGTTATTTACTGCGTTTGTGGGATTCAGGTACAACCCCATGTGCTGTTTCCTGTTTCGGGAGCCCTTAAATATAAAAACAGAATAAATAGCCGGATATTATTTAAATAAAATTTTAAATTCGAATTTTAGTGTATATAAAAAATTCTTGTTAAGAAACTCACCTACCATAACCAGTTACGCGATGCGGGTCAAATCTAGATATAGTCGGGGCAAAGCTCCGAGGAACTGAGTGAAAAAAAAAAAGAATATGCAATTTCCATAGTCTAAGGAATTTATGTTTACTAAATAAAATACTTAAAATAAGCTAAATCAAACACCCATTAATTTTAAAAAGATAATTTTTTATAAAAATTATTAAAAGTTTTTTAATGACTTGGGATTTATGATTATTTAATATACATATTTTTGGATCTATGTGGATGTAGTTTTTTTTATACATAAATTTTTAGAGAGATATTAAATTTATTTAAGATCTAATAGCATGGTAAATTTTTTTTTCTCCTAAATAATATTAATATTAGATAAAATAAGACGTTAAATATTTTTAAATATAAATTTAAATATTTAAAAATTAACGGATTTTTCTAAAGTGGCAATTGGAACCAAATAAAATGATTGTAATTTTGTCAAAAGAAAATAAAATAAAGCAATGCGGATCTATCAAACAAGAACCTACGTATAGCCCACATCTGCTGGTAACAAAAAGATGGTACGGCTTGTTTCCTCTACATTTCCCTCCCTCCCTCCCTCTCTTTGGTTTCTTTCCAATTGTGTACGGATTGCTTAGGGTTAGCCAGCCTTCATTGTTTTGTTTTTTTTGCCCACTCTCATTTTTTCTTAAATAAATAAAGAAGATATTGAAATTACTATTTTATTTTATTGATACCCAAATGATAATGTCATTCATTGTTGTTCAATAATATACAATATTTAACGAATAAATTAAAAATTAAAGATATCACTATATTACGCATGCATGCTTTTTCTTGTTTATTACATATGATTTTAAAAAATTCATCTTATCTATAACTTATAACTAATATAATTAATAATAAATGAGTGATTATATGGTATTAACGACTTTTTTCTGATAGTACGGTATTAACTACTATTATATCCGGTTTCGTAGGAAGAATCAATTTTGAAACGAATAAAGGGAAAAATTCCAACACATATTTGATATATAATGAAAAGGAAGATCATTTGATAGAAAACTTCATAGTTAATTGGTTGAATATAATAATAGATAGATGAGGAAAAAATCCCAATGACCAAATAAAACATAATGAGATGTTTTTTTTATTATCTATCTTATCAGAATAAATAACAATATATTTTTATTTAGTAAAATTCTTTACTTTCGTGTGTGTCTTTCACATGGAAGCTTCTTATTTGTGGGTTGGTGGTGCATTTTGACATTCTACAAAATTTTTCAGTTGAAAATCACAATTTTCATACCACCTAGGTGGGGGAGATAGGCTTCCCTTGCATAAATGAAAATGGCTTCTCAAGAAATTTCTCTTCAACCTACCAGACAACTCAAAGCCAAGGGAAAATATGACATACTTTTAGGCCATCTTTGGTAAGGGGGAGGGGAGGGGAGACCAAGGAATTTTTTTTTCAAGTTAGATTTATAAAAATAAAAAAATAGGGGTTAAAATATTTTAATTAATTTTTCTTACTCTTATATCTTAGATATTATTTTTATTAAAATTTTATAACCCTAATTTTCCAGTTTTCTTAAATCCAACTTAAAAAAAATTCCATCTACCTTTCCTTTCAAATCCCTCATACCTCACAACCCCTAGTATTTAATGTGATGATTATTTATTTAATCTGATGATTTAAAGAAAGTTCAATAAACTATTTAATTATAATATATTTGACATGATTTCTCAAGAATACTCTTATGTAATATTATATTATATATTTATTTATAAATTAGATAAATTAGTTTAAAAAAATAATAAATATAAAAAATAAATTGAATTAAAATTTTATATTTAAAATTAAAATTAATAATCTTAATTAAGTTCTAAATTTAATACCATGGGAATATTTTCCATGTACCTAACGGGCACATAAATTGACATAGTTTTCTTAATATGATTTTGTTCATTAATGGGATCCCACCTCATATGGTTTGGGTTGTGATAAAATCAAAGGAAGAGCTTTCTAACTCGGTCTGAAATCTGAATAAAAGTCAGTAAATGTCTTTGGTCTTGGGATTCTCTTCACGCATGCATATAACTGTCTGTCTCTCTCTCATTGAGAGTATATCCTCTGTTTGCTAACCCCCCCCCCCCCCACTTAATTATGAAACTGACATTAATGATATATTTTATAAATTTATATGTAGTTTAATTTGCTAACGTGACTTATTGAGGATGAGAAAAAGGCAACAGTATGTAATAAAAAAGAAAAAGAAAAAGACAACAGTACATTTTTATTTATACTGCATGACCATGGCATGGAGTAATTTCATATATATTAGGACATATTTAGTACCATAGAAATAGAGGTGGAAAAAGGTAAATCAAAGTAGAAATAGAATCTAAGTATTTCTCTTATTTGGTATAATAGAAGCTAATTCAAATTCTAATATTTTAGGCCATTTCAATTCTACAAAAAAAAAAAAAGAAAATAAGATGAAAGAAGTGGAAGTAAAATGTTATAGATTATTTTACCCCAAGTTATAAAATTCTTGGTTAATTTTAATGTTATGAGAAAGTATTTTAAATTATTTTACCATAAGTTATAAAAAATATATACATCAATTCTATATTCATTTTTAACCTACTAAACAAATTTTTAAAACCTATTTCTAGCCTAATTATATTTTTATTTTTAATTTTATAAAAAAAAAATCATCTTACCAAACGTATTGTTAGGGTTTAGTGGCACTGGAAGGTAAAAAGGAAAAGTGAAAGTAAAAGTTTGATATATGAATAATGCTGCAGATAGGAATAGGATAGGGACCTTTATTTTGTTCTTCCTGAGAAAATTTTCTGGAAAGGAAAAGGAATCAATCATGATGATTTGTTTTTAGTTGCAACAATGTGACCCGATATACCCCAATTTCTGGACTCGACTTTGCATGTGTTGAACTTGAACCATTACTTTCTGAACCATATTTAGTAAAATTCTTTACTTTCGTGTGTGTCTTTCACATGGAAGCCTAGCTAGAAAACCCATAACGCTTGACGTGATCATTAATCATTATTGTGTTACTATATAATATAGTCACACCCATAATGTTCTCCAAATTAAAAGCCATTGTCTTCTTCTTCTTGCAGTTGCTTTATGGCTCTCAAGTGTGTTTCATCTCAAACCCTATTTCAGAAATACAGGCCCTTCAATTTCCATGATTGCAAACAGAGATCCCATGTCTCTCTGACTCTGAGGAGGCCACCTCCTCCATTACTCAGAATCTCAGCTTCCCTCAACAACAAGGTCTCCTCTCTCTCTCTCTCTCTGTGAAAGCCGAAATTGAGGTTTTTTTGTGTGGAACAGGCATATGAGGATGAATCAGAGGGAATAGTTTGCTACAAAGATGAGATTAGTGGAGAGATTATTTGTGAAGGATCCGATGAAGGGCCTCGCTTTCCACGAATTCCAACACCAACCTATCAACCAAGGTTCAAACAAATACTCTTCTCTATGACTATTTTGGACTTTTTTATGATCAGAGATGTTGAGATCTTGAATCTGCTGCTTCAACAAAGCTTGCTTCAGATTGTTAATTAAAGGCGAAGAAATATTCAACCCTTCACTTCAACTTCAACTTCAACTTCAACGCTTCTGAAATCTGACCTAACAAAACGAATCGTATGGTGTTATGTATATCAAGATGCATGGGTGTGTTTATTAGGGATAAGTCCTAACATATATCCTCATATTTTTTAATTCTAACATATTTTATACTCGTTAAGAAAAATATTAAACTTTATTAACTATGCTATAAATTTAACAACTTATTAATTTTATCTTTATTTAATATATATTACACCCAATAAAAATAAAATTAATATAATAATAAATAAAAGATAAAATAGTACCCTCATCAAACAATTTTTTTTTACTTTATAAATATAATTAAAATAAATATTATCTCGCTAACTTATAAATAGAATAGAGAAATATTTATAATTGATATGAATAGTTATTTTATGAAATTAGATTTACTTAAAATTCTGTTTTTGTTTGTGAAGCACATCTTTTTGCTAGTTGTTTGTGATCCCTCAAAAGTCAAAATGACAAAAATGAAAAATGGCAATCCTTGTCTGAATAGCTTTTCTGCCTTAAATGGGTTGTGTTGATTATCTCAAAAACAATTAAAAAGAGGAGATTAAAAAAAATGATGATGATTTCCTAATCATGGAGCAATTAATTTGTTGGGATGCATCGGTGATTCGGAACCACAAATTATGAGACTACAAACCAAGAAGTCGCCATCATTTCAAGCCATCAATTAGTGGGGACAGAACAAAAGAAAAACTATTTCTTAAAATCTAGATTAAAAAAACTCTTAAAACTTCTTTAAAAATTATAATACTACCTTCTTATTTTTAATAACCAATTATTATATTAAATTCTAAGAAAATTACTACTACCTCATAGCCTACTTATATAATGTGTTACAAATAACTAATTTTATTAATTTTTTAATTTATTTAAATTAATTATCTAACTCTTATATTAAAAATTGTGAGTATTAATTTATTTAATTAACTTTTAATATTTTTAACTTAATTATTTTTTTAAAATTTGGATTCTTAGATATGGTTTTTCGAAGAGAAAAAAAAATTCTGAAACTGAGAGGCTGAGAGGAGTGAACACATGCATACGAAAAGATTAATGATTATACTAAGTACTTTTGACCAAATGTTCAAAATTTGGTTGGCGAATAAAGAAGGAAGATTGCCCCATGCCGGTTGCCAAAATGATGAGACCAACATCTAAACCCAAATATGATGAAGATCTTACATTTGAAATCTGATCTATCCAATTAAGTACAATTCTGAGAAATATATATGACGTAATAAATGTACATGTTATGATTCTAGTTACAATATTCACTATGCATAGAATTCTGTACACAGATACCATCTACAGGCTGATCAAATATTCGTGCTCCACACAAACACATATCCTGCGGCTTCTAACAGCGTCTTTTAATTGCCCTTTATTTAGCATCTTCTAACAACTTTATAGAGAAAACTATATGTTATCAAAAAGAAAGGGAGGAGTGGGAAAAAGGTGGGGTGGGGGGGTGGGGGAGAAGAGAGGAGAGCAAAAACAAGAAAGAAAGCATCATCAAAGAATCATTCAACTGAAGTAGGTTGAGTGTTGTTGTCTTCGGATGAATCAGACTGGGATTTACTTGTAGGCACAGGTGGAACAGCCCACTGATCTGGAAGCATGTAAAAATAACCAGACATAGCTTTCCTGAACCTTTTCTTGTAATGCAATGGTGATATTACAGTTGGAGCTGCATTCTTTGGTCCTCCGAGGATGCCAGAAGCTTTTACCCACGTTTCCAGATGCTTGTCCCATGTATACTGTCTCATGTAATCAATGATTCCAATAACTAACTTTTGATTCTCTTGATCTATCCCCAGAAGTAAGGAATAGTCCATTACGCCCACTTTCTGCACAAAAACAACACAACCATGTGAAATGGTGTCTGCTACACAAATCATACGATGTCTTTGTGTATAACCATATCTTTGGATACATGAGATGCTATGCATTATATAGAAGAAAATACCTCAGACTCCAAAGCCAGGAAGAACGGAAAAAAAATTGCATGCATTAAAAGAAAGAACACGAGAGATAAATAGATCTCTTTGATACTTACTGCAAGAAAATTAGTATCATTCCAGACAGCTCTGAGTAACAACCGTTTTGCTTTACTTCCCACAAAAATGGGAGAAGTTGGTATTGATTCAATCAAGTTCTGGTCCAGCAGAACCTTGTTGGTCCCAGGAGAATCAGAGTTATAGCGAGACCTGGAAGATCCTTTGAGATCATAAAGTCGTATCACGTTCCTCCTAAACAGAAGATTCTCCATAACCAGCACCTCTATCTTTGATTCTTTCCCACCCTTGGGATGCTTTACTGTAACCTTTCGAGCAGAAAGCAATCGGTAAACACAGTTTATCATATATGTGTGTGTCTGTTATTCAGCAGAGAAAAATACATGACTAAACTCTTTGGCAGTTTTCTCCTTAGCCCATAAAATAAATAATTTAGAAGCTAGAACTTGTTAGAATAAATTACAAGTACCTGGTATATTCCTAGAATCTTTGCCAAGCATGTTGGACCTGCTAAGTATATTGAATCAGACAGGTACCTAAAGTATGTCGGACCAAATTTAATAAACGATTCAAGCTCTGTTTTGGTGACTTGTTTGATAATAAATCGATCGTCCAAGGTTTTTGCAAAGAATACATTACTCTTCCCACCTTGAGCTCCCCATTTTCTACAGCGACTCAAGGACCGTACATAGTCAAGTTCAGAAGGACAACAAACCCTTCTCATGGCTTCAAACCACTTGGCATAGTAAACAGTCACAGAATATTTGATCTTACTATGAGGACCATCATCTCCAAAGGAAACTTTGGGATGCATAGCCTTCGTGCATACCAGTGGATCTCCCACCCATGAGCTACGAGAGGCAGAAAAAGATGATAACGTATCATCTGTGGAGAAAAAACTTTTCTGAGAATCAGAAGTTGTTTCATCAGCAGAAAGGAAAGACTGGAAATTTGCAGAGTCAGATAAACATGATGAAGACATTGTTTCAAATCCTCCATCTTTTGTTCTATACAATGAAGGCATTGATTCAACCCCTCCATCTTTTGATCTTTCTCCTTCATCAATCAGTTGGGCATGATATTCTGGTGACATTAAAGCATACGATATGATACTTGAGGGCTCATCATCAAACACTGGTATTACAGTGTCATTAACACCAATCGGAAGAAGCAGCCTTGCTTCACCTTGGAGTTCCATTTCCCGGAAGGAAGATAAGGAAGATAAGTAAACAGGGTTGTAGTCAGCTAGTGTATCAAACTTTTGGGCACTGACAAGGAAGTTCTTGTTAAATGATCGATAGAAGTTTATGAATGACATTCCTAGCCAGCTTAAAGAGTCTTCTATATTATCATGTCCTCTGGGAAATTTGTTGAGGACATTTTGGTCTTCTGCATGATGATTCCCTTGATTCGAAATGTCACTTTGTATAGCGCTGCTCAAAGAATCAGCCATAAAGTTATCTAGATTTACAGAAGCGTTAACCCTTGGGATCACACACCCTGAAGGTTCTTCCCCGGTCCATTTTGCATCAAGGGTATCAGACAAACAGGTCAAGGAATTAAAATGCCCCTCAGAGAGAGATCTGCGAATGCCTCTCCCATGTCTTGAAGGCTTCTTAGATTGACCCTCTTTCTCATGTTCAGTGTCTTTAGTCATGTCAATTTCTTGATCAAATATGTCGTCAGCTTGGGAAATTCTGCTACCACGTCCTACTCTTTCCAGGTCAGGGCTTTCCAAAAGCTTTGGATCCGTAAGAATACAATCAGCACTACTGAAACCTGCTGTCATGGACATGGAGATCCCAGTTTTCAATTTTTCATCCATGTTTCTCGCCTTGTCATCTGAATTTGAACTGCTTAAATCACTCTCGTCAGTAAAATTAGCTGAGCTAGTAGCATAGGTAAGGCGGTGGTCCCACATATATGATTGGAAAAATAACTGCCTCCGCAGCCGATTAATTTCTAGAATGTCAACCCCAGGTTGACCCTTTCTCTTTTCCTGGTTTAAAATCTTGTGGAGTGCTTCCTACGTAAAATGAAAAGAAAGATTGAATCACAAGCCTTCAAGTACACTATATTCATATGCTGCTTCATTTTTTGAAAATACTAAACATTAACCGTACCACATGGTAAAGCTGGTCTGATCAATTTCAATGGCCAAACTGACACTACCCATTCTAAGATCATAAACTACTACATATATTTACCAACTTACTTACAGGAAACGGACTTCAATTTAATTTGGTATAAACACCCAAATAATCAAAATGAGTCTTACAGGACAAGGAACTAGCCAGAACAAGGCTCCAAATTGAAGCAT
The DNA here is from genome assembly GCA_037074615.1 of Leucaena leucocephala. Lineage (NCBI taxonomy): Eukaryota > Viridiplantae > Streptophyta > Magnoliopsida > Fabales > Fabaceae > Leucaena > Leucaena leucocephala. Next base: position 1,528,285 of record CM073552.1, read on the forward strand.
TTAGAACTAAAGGCCGCACCTCAAATTCATCTTTCTCCCTTTGCAATATGCCCTCCATTTCAGTAACTTGGTTCCCAGATTCAGGTGTTACAAGTCCACTACTATTAACTGTAGTTGAGCTAGTTCTTTTGTCTTCAATCTGACTAAGAGCATTCAGTACCTCCGAAAATAAAAGGTCGGCCCGGTTAACCACCTGTTACAACATCAAATAATGTTTGCGATCAAATAACCATATTTAAAGATCTAACATCTCAAGACAGTGAATATTGAACCTCATCTGACTCTTTTTGTATCCACTCTTGATTTCCATTATCAAAATCCAGTTTGTATGGGGGAAGGTAGACTGAGTGAACTTCGATTGATGCATACCGGAAACAAGCAACCATATTCCCGAATCTGCAAGAAATTGAACATAATCTATAAATAAATCCTACAAAAATAACACACACACACACACACACACACATATAAGCTACAAAAGAACATATAGATTCTATGTTCCTCAAAAACAAGAAAACATTCTCCCAAATCTGAAAGAGAAATATGAACATAGTGAACTAATATATCCCACAAATACATGTAAGATCCAAACCAATTCTAGTTTCTTGAATGGGAACAATGAAACTCATTTTCATAAAGACACAAAAAACTATGAGGCTTTTCAAAAAGTGATTATAAGAAGGGGATCTACTGCATAACTTATTCAAGCTAAAGATAACCAAACAGTTTACTTAAATTCAACTAGTAGTAACTCAAACCAAAGTTGCTCATACGAAATGATTTCTGGGATCTAGATTACAAGCATGAAAGTTTGGGAAGAATGATGCGTAACAAGCAATGGCATGTCAATAAAAGTTTAACAAGTAGAGGCTTGCTTATTTATATATGAGGAAGAAAAGTGATCACCCATAAAAACGAAGACAATCTCTATGCAAAGAGTGACCGCAGCCTGCCACCCTGCTTGCTGCAGCATGGCTCGAGAAACTGAGTTCCAAAAATTTCCCAAATGATAATCCCCAAGCAGCATCAGACATTATTATTCTATGTGTAGCTGGAGGAAAACCGTTCATTCTTGGACACTTGAGGCATCTGTGCCACATCCAGACTTTTCCATCCTTTTCCCCAGGTAGGAAAATTTCTGGCAGTTTTTTGACTGATATGGTGATGGTTCCCTGCCTGTGAGTATAAGAATGCACATGTGCTTCTGATGGCATTTCACAGCAGTTGCATTGATAACTCTGAAATGCAATGAAAAAAAGCATGAGAACTGTAGCCAGAGTTATCAAAATAAAAAATATATGGATTGTTTCTGGAAAAGAACCGACCTGATCAAATAGATAGTCCCTCAAAAACCGACCTAAGGGTTTGTCAGAGCTGCGATAATATACAATCCGAAAAATATGGGGCTTCTCACAAACCGTTCCTTTCCATACGCATCGGGAGGACATAGACACTAAAATACTTTGTTCATCATCAGTAGGTGTTGGTGGAAACTCTTCTGCAGCAAGTAATTGCTTTTCATTCACAGCTTCTGTCTCTTTGGAATGGCTTTGAGCAACTTCTAAAGGCGACATCTTCAAAGCACTCAGTTTTATGGACATTTGGCTGTCACTGTTCTGAAGTGCGTCAGTCAGGATACCGTGATCAAATTTATCTGAAATCCAACATTCATTCACAGAAGTAGAAGGATGACTATCCATAACTTCCGGAGAAATGTTCACTACAGAATTTCCCGACATAAGAGATATTTTAGTGTCCATTTTATTTATATATTTCGTTGTAAGAGGCTTCTCGTAATAGGAAATTGAATTTAATGAAGGAACAGAAGAGGGTGAAAAGGTAGTTGAATGGCTGTAACTTGAACCGGGTGGCATAGATGGATAAGGACCAAAAGGCGACGAGGTTTCTTTACCGCTAACGAATGAGGCTAGATCAGCAATCGTGATACTTTTGGCCCTCTGCAGTTCAGTGCCAGGTTCAGGTTCCAGACACTTTTCGCTGCCAGGAATGAGGAAATCAGGCACTGTGGAGATGGACCTCGCCATGAATGGTGATTTGTCAGGAATGGGCAGCGAGGCTCCTTCATCAGCAAGAAAAGATGTCTCCAGAGCCAAATGGTAAGCTGCAAAAACTCCATACTTTACTACATTCTTTACCTTCTTCAGTTCATCCGTATCAGCACCTCGAAGTAAAATCTGTAAGAAACAGATGAGCTAAGAGCACACTTCTTACAGGTCTAGAAACACAAGTTATACGCAAATGGCTTCTCAAAACTAATAAAACATCTTGGATGAAATTTTCTGGCGCATAATTTTCAAGTAAGGATGTGCATGACAACAATCATTGATTTGGGTGAATATAGATAATCCATCTGTAATTCATTGGAAAGAGTTCCACAACATTTTTACTTCTTCAAATGAAATATAAAAATTAAGAAAAAGGACACACCGTGAAACCCAACGGCTTAGGACAGCCTTCAAAAAACATTAATGCTTTTGCAGTTTTTTTCCCTTCATGACCAGCACTACCTAGGTCTTCAACAAACTTCTCCACTCGAAATGTTTCGCAACTGCCCAACTTCAGCGATGATAGATGATCAACTGAAGGTGCTATTTGAGTTCCTGTACAGCGTGCTATGCGCTCCAGAAGTGGCAATTTGACATTGAGAACCAATGATATGCCTTGTGCAAGAAGATATTCCTGTGCATATCGAGAAACTGATTTCTCTACCAAAAGGATATCAGGTTGTTGTGCAGCTATTTTTGCCACCGTCATCTTCAAATGCTCCATTTCCTAGAAAATAATGTAAACTTGTTAGCATGAACTCATGAAAAGTGAACATAATAGACTGTGATCCAGCAACCGAGCAAGTGCCAAACTAAACTTATAAAATGGTAAGATATTACAACCTGCTGCAATAGGGTATCTACACTAGTCAAGAGATTGCTAACACGATGATACTCGAGCGCCCCTCCAAGGATCAACAAGCGAGGTCTATCTACTTTAGATTTCATTCGCCGATGAGCCACATTTTTCTTACAAACCACTCCTTTGACCACCACACTGAGAATGGAAAATCCAAGAAGCAAGTCAAGTGAGATACGAAGCAAGGACCACTCTCTAGCCATGCTATATGCATATCTAGCAAGAGGCTTAACAAATAACAAATCATACAACTACTTTCTTCCAATTTATTCATACTTTTCCCTTGAAACTATATTCAAACCCATTACTCAACAACATCCAGATTGATCAATTGGTATGAAGAACATAAAACATCCTATGTGTATATTACACACAGAAAATCATGCAGATTATAGCACTTAACTCTTACTGCTGTTCCCACATGCTATGCATTTGACCTTCACATTATCTATGCATCTAAAGACCATTCTCTAGCCCTGCTATATGCATATATGGCAAGAGGCTAACATATTACAAATCATACAATTGCATTTCTTCCAATTCCTTCATACTTTATCCTTGAAACTATATTTAAACCCTTTACTCAGCAAAATCCAGATTGATTAACTGATATGAAAAACAGAAAACATCATATGTGGATATCACACACAGAAAATAATACAGATTATAGCACCTACCACTCACTGCGGTTCCCGCATGCTATGCATTTAACTTTCACATATCCACATGGGTCCATTCCTCCACCTTGGCTTGTATCTGGTTTCACTAAAGTTGCAACCTCCCATGACAGAGAAGTGATGATTTCAAACCAACTGTTGGTTTCATTTTCTTCAACTGGTAGGTTTTCAACTAGTAACAGCTGAGCTACCAGGGCCCTAAAATGTTCATCAACTACATTGTTTGTGTCCATCCTGTGTTCCTCACACGGCCTATCTCTATTCTGGGACTCTCCACTTCCCAAGCTGCTCGGTGAGTGTGCATACCCCCACTCTCCTATGTCAGTCCCGTAATCATCGTCTTCATAATCAAACAACATGTCTTCTCGTTCATATTCTTCATCTTCGGGTTCAGGAGGGAGCCAGAGAAGTCCATTATTTTCAAAATCTAATGGTTCAGCATCAATGTCTTCTGAAACATATAAAGAAGATGCTTCACTTTCACCAAACATATCAGGCTCGTCATTTTTTCTGATAGTCGAAATTTCTTCCAAACCCTGCATGTCAAAGTATGGGTGCTCTAAAGAGTTGCATAGAACACCTGCATTGATGTTTTCTTCATCAGGATGCACCTGTGATCCATCAGTGTTGTTAACTCCATCAAAATCAGCTTGACTATAGTAGCTACTAACTCCAGAATAATGCGGCATTTCAGAAGCTGACCGATACACACCATAATCATCCTCATCATCACCACTCCTGAAGCAAGATAAAAGCATATTTTCTGAGACAAACTGTCTTCATGATTAAAGACTCTAATTCTTGATTACTCTCACTCACATTGATCACAAATTATATCCATGTAGCCAGTGTAACCAGCTTTGTTACCGTCATAACTAATTAAATATGTCAGGTGTGTCAAATTAAAAAATAAAAAAAAGAATAGTAGAAAACTTAGATATAACCAATTTTATGAAATAAAATAAACTTCATTAATCTCTAAATCTTTTAACTTTGGAGGATACGTTTCACTAAAGGTAAAAGACTTATTCTAAATGTCTAAAGTGATGATTTATTAACCATATTTCTTACACAAATGACTTGAAGAATGTCAGATCAAATAAATATTAGTATAAAAGAAAAAAAATATTCATATAAAATATGGCTGAGGAGTTTCTCTATGTGTCACTCCAAGAGCGAAGGTACAATACCTTTTCATTGAGTATTCGCATTGATTTAACGATGAATCCCCTAGGCTTTCCGCAAGATCTCTTCTAAGTGCTGATAAAATTTCCCTATCAAGGCCTTTTACTTTCACAGATGACCGATGTAGACTCATATCAGAAGATTGTTGCTGTTGTTGATAACAATCAATTGAAACAGGAAGGGAGCAAATAGTATTGTTACTACTATTAGCCGTGACAATGGATTTAGTACTGGTAAACCTTGAAACTGATAGTGAAGAACTATGCTCCAAATTGGGGACCTGATTATTGTTATTAGAATTAGCTAAGTCCTGCTCCCGTTGCTTGTAACAAAAATCGCATACCCGAACCCTGTCCCTCTGGTAGCTAGATGGAGCAGGAACTGAGTTTGTAGTGCAGCTGGCACAGAAAATTTTGCCTCAGTGACAACGATGGTGCCTACGATTAAAAAAGGTAAATGGGGAATCACACCAGAAGCATACTGTACAGATCTTGTCGGGCATCCAATAAATCCTGGACACATTTGCCGGCTCAGATTGATATGGGCAAGGAATCCATTGCTTGACGATGCTTACAACTTCAGATAAAGTTTTTGGTTGAGCATCCATTGACAAACAAAACTCCTTCCCCGTTCATTATGACATGTTCATTTGGCACTCCTAATACGCAACCTCTAAAAGAAGAACTAAATCATTCCATGACCAATTGATGTATCTATCTTGAAATCAGGATTTGTGCCGAAGGCCGTACTTGTCTGACTATTAATCTCATAAAAGTGACTGAATTCCATAGAAACAAAAACTCATAGCAGTGGACATCTCTGTCTACCATCTCATGTAAGACTCAAACGCAGTTCTTAGACAATGCCAAATGAAATGGCCACATTCATCCATCGTCTTCAATCACTCCATGCATAACCATTAACTTCTTCTCATTTCAAAACAAACTGATTATTCAGAATGTAAGGAGATAAACGAGATTGAATCTATAGTCTTAAACAACCTAATGAACCAATCAGACAAACTACTGGTGATCAAACTCCAAATTCAACCAGGATCCTATAAAATGCGGATAAAATTCCCATTGGAATCACATACAATATTCCGTTCTTGGTTGAATTAGGGCACAAAGAATACAAACAAGATTTGCGCGTCGCAGTTAACGGACTCCTTTGCACCGAAAGCTCAAAGAGAGACGAGAAGCAGAAAGACACAGAGAGGTTATTCGGATAAAATCTCGGGAAACAAAACACGGACCAAGAAACGATCCTTTTTCTATCTTAATAATCAGGAAATAATCTTCAATTCTGGATCGCGATCATTCAGGAAACATCCACTTCCGACGTGGTTCATCCAAAATATCAATCAATGAAGAAGCATGACATTGGTCACGTTATGAATAAATTGCAACGCCTCCAAGTAATTGTATTGGAATTTTTATTTTTCCGCTAAGATTGGGAAATTAAAACAAAAAATCATTAGACATCTTTGTGTTTCTGGGAATTGAGTGACGACTCTCCATTCTCTTTTCCTTCCATCGTTTCTCCGTTTCGCAGCGAATAGTCGTTGGCGTCCCCTTTCCAATTCGCACGACCCAGAAAGAGAGCCCGCTGACGTGGCCGAATCACAAAAGTATTCAAATAAGTTACAGGTAAATAAATCAGGTTCGGCTTTTTTTATTTGTAAGTATTCAACCACTTACGAAATTTACTTTTAACTGCCTGATTTAACATATTACAAAATTTACATGCAAGAAATTTTCAGTGATCTAGATTCTAGACAACATTCTTATTTTATTTTTTAAATTAGTGACTATTTTTCACGTCATATATTTAAAGAGAGTTTTACCTTCTCTCTTGGTAAAAAAAAAAAGGAAGTTCAGAATGGAGGTATGAATTTTGGAAAAAAAGAAAGCATGAAGTTACGAATGGATAAGTATTAACTATTGTGAAATCTATAATTTTGATCTTATATTACTTAGGAGAATGAAAGTTTAAGTGCATATATAATAAGTTATAATTATGGGCTAGTAATAGGTCTAAAAAAGAGGTAGATTTGTGCGTATGATAACAGGTTATCAATAGAAAATTTAATTAAAATTTGGTAATTTTTTCCCTATATGTGAGTTAGAGTATGATATTAGGAACTTTTTATAAAAGATATTTTTAGTTTTTCTAAAAATATTTTTTTAAATATGCTTAAACGTAAAGTCCTTAAAATAAAATATGGAGGGTTAATATTTTCACCGTTGGATGAAACGTTGAGTTTTAACCGTTGTCGATCATGAGATGGGACTCCAATGTTCTTTCAACTTCATGTTATTTTGGGTGAACGAGGGGTCGTCTTTTCCAGACTTAACCTGTGCATTTCTGTGCCTATAAAAGTAACACACAAGAATTATTCTTTTGACTACTTGTGCTCTTGCTCATTTCTTTTTAAATTTATTTGCTTCTATTAGATTCTGTTTTCTTGTTATATAAGAAGAATCCGTTTAATCTTGAAGAGTACCGCTTCATCTTGTCGATTGTCGCAAAATAACTCTTAAAGATAGCATCTTTGGACACAACTCAAATTGTTTGTTCTCCGTTTGCAGGTGCTCACGCCTAAATTAATTAGTTTGAGAATTGTTGAAGCTTAATTATTTAAAATTCAAATATAACTCCACTATGCAATGAAAATTATGTAATTATATTTATATAGTTATTCAGTAATTGACAAGTTGGGGTGGCGAACATTTTGTTGGGGATAAAATATTTATGATTTTTATTTTATTTTATGGGAAAAAGTAGTATATTTTACTGTTTGAAGTATTAATATATGAATTTTAAGATGTGTAAAATATTATATTAAACTTGGATATGAATTCACATCATTCTGCTGGTAAAATGAAGCAAATTTTGCAGGATATATGTGCATGATTTATTCTAAATGCAAGAAGGTAGAAAAAGAGAGACAATATAGGATGGAATATATATATTAAATCTATTTGAAGAACCTGGTTTTGTAATGTCACTTTAATTTTGTCTTTCCTTCTAACTTGCACCCCAAACTATAATTATTTGGAGCGGAAGCACTGATTATGTTAGAGATATTATTGAAATTAAACTGGAGCGTTGTTTATTGTTGAATGAATTGTATTTAAATAAATGAAGATATGGTTAATAATTTAAATAAATAAAGTCAGTTTTGGCATATTCAATTCAGATTGTCACACACACACATATCAGCAGAGAAGAATGCAGCAGGCGTTGGAAATTAATTAAATGGGTGGTACAGCCTTATCTCTCTAACTCTAAACCAAATTAAATAAATAAATAAATAATTAATTAGCATATCTCAATTACCTGCTGTATCACTTCAAAAAGCATAAATGATAAATGCATGAATCTGGTCCTAAGCCTACGGAGCAATCTGACATTATCCACTCCATATATATATATATATATATATATATATATTCACATAATGCAACACAGTACATAAGACTATAAGAGACAATTTCTCAAAACACATGCTCATAATATCATATTTATTTATTCAAGCAATCTTATCCTTGTTTCTTTCCAAATAGGGGAAAAAACTAGACTGACTAAAATACTAAATATAAACAATAAACATTTATGAAATTTAAAAATACTCAATTTATTTGTATATGTTTATTTATTTTAATTATTTTGTAAACTTTAAAATATTTACAGTACCTTTTTCAATTTTGATTTAAAATATTGTATTGATTTTTTTTTTGTACAATTAAATATTCTGACAATTATATATATATAGCTTGACTCAGATGAATAATGGATTTCATGAAATATTATTATATGGCTATATGATTAGTATTATTAAATAAGAAAGTAAACCATAATTCCATATTCTGATCATGTTGCATCATCACTTTTCATTGTGCAACTTATAATCTAAGGAACCATGTCTCTGCAATTCATGCTCATCCAATACGACACGAGGCAAAGAGTTCCAAGAAATTAAAATCAAAATACCCATTTGAGACAAATTCTTCTAGGTTTTGTTAGATAAAGATAACAATTAAAGGGTAGGTTTTGCATTATCTTAAATTAAGATATATATGATTCAACATGGGCCTCTCTAGCACTATATATATGATATGATAATATTGAAGCATAAGAAAATTAAATTGAGGCACATGGAAAAAGTCCATCCCTTTCATTCCTTTGCAACTTCTTCTTCCCATTTCACTTCCAAACAAGAAACTTTCACTATTTGGATGAAGTCTCTGATACTGAATGGAAATGGCTGCACTGTGTTTGATTCACAAGGCCAAATTGTGTTTCGTGTTGATAATTATGACATCAGATGTGCACATGAAGTTTTTCTTATGGATCTCAAAGGCAACGTCTTGTTTACCATTCTCAAAAAGGTAATTTCGTTTACTTATATAAAACAATTCCGTCTATATATGTTTCATAGCTGGTCTCAAACCCTGTTGAATCGCTTGTATTCTTTTTATGACAAGTTTTCATTGTCATAGATATATCGAGATGTCTAAATAATGAAGTCACAACCAAGTCAGAGTTAAAGATAATAAATAATAAACTCAGTTTCATTTGTGCTTTTGTTTTTGGTAGAAATACAAGTTCTCTAGAGTTTGGGAGGGCTTCAGATCCAATAATGACCAGAAAGAACTAAACTTTAGAGTGAGATCAAAAGCTTGCAGGATTAATCATAAAGAAGCTTTTACATACGAAGTTATGCTTGGATTGGATCAGAACCAGCCATATTCTCACAGAATAGAAAGCAGCACATGGAAGTCATCTTTCTGCAAAATCTCCGATCAGTTTGGAGGCCTTGTTGCAGAGGTAATTAAATAAATTCTTCCTATATCTAAATATAATATAGTTAGTTAGACGTAGAAAAGCCAGACTAATTCATATAAAAATATGCATAATTAACACTTATATATGTTTTCCTATTTATTTATGAGCAGTTAAGGAGAAAGAAGGCTAGTTGTGGAGTTGATTTGGGAGAAGATGTTTTGTCAATGGTAGTAGAACCAAATATAGACCTTTCTCTTATCATGGGCCTTGTTGTAGCTTACTGCCTCATCAACTGTAAAATGTAACTACATGACCCCCCCCCCCCCAAAAGGAAAAAATTATACTCAATCATGTGATGTTTAGTTGTAAAAAAAAATTGTGTACTCTATTACCTAGAGAGAACAAACCTGTATTTATTAATTTGTGTTTTGCTCTTAAAAATATCAAAACATATATGTTGGCAACGATGAAGTCAACGGGTCGGTGTATCGATTTGTTTCACCTACCATATCCAAAAGAACTTATCATGAATATATATAGATTAATGAATAAAGATCATATCACATTTTTATATAAATCAGATATATTGATCTCTCCCAAGCTTTAACCTTGTAAATTGTCATGAAGAAGACATGATATAATGGTCTTACAAGGTGTTACTAGCCCTTTCTAAGAGTTGTGATCAATCCTAACTTGTTCTTTTTCTAATTGGTCACATGTATACACTAATATTGCATATGGAATTCAATTTCACTATTCTATATGATTTACCTATAAAACGATACTGGTCCTACAATTCATAAAATTTTTATAAATGAATCACATAAATTAATTAGAAAAGTGGTTAAAATTAGTTGATATTCTTATTTAATTTTATAAAGAACTTTCTATAACATTCTAAAGTCAAATATTCTTCTTCCCAATAAGTAAGAGAAAGAGAAAGTATATGTACCACTAAACATGATGTCTTGAGTTTGAGTTTATATGAATGTATAAAATATATTTGGGAAAACTACTCTTAAATATTAGATCCAATAATATTTAAATTTGATCAAATTAAATAGCTATATACACAGAAGGAAAGTATATGTAGATAATTTTATAGAAGTGAAGCATGGATAGATGTTTGAAAGAGTGAAAGTTGGATTCTGATAGGGATATATATATATATATATATATATATATATATAAAATAGTGTTTTGTGAGCCAATTAAAAAGATGCTTCATTCAAGTTGTGTAGGAATAGCATAAGATATGCCTTCTTCTTGTAGAGGTTTCATGGAATATTTTTGCTGTCTCTAAGGTTCCATTCTCAGTGGACAGTGGTCAACCATCCAACACCTACTCTTGTTATTACTTGTTGCTTTCATGTTTGCATTCAATAACTATACCTATTATATACATAAATGTGTCCTGCTTATTCGTTCTTTACCTTTGAGCCTTTTCATCGTGGTCCAGGGCTAAACCTAGCTTTCCAACACTTTCTATTCCTTCTCCTCAGGGGCTTTCCTTTTTCGGAAAAGGATCAACAAGATACAAAGCCCCACACCAATGATAGCTTAGTAGTAACATACCGACAACAAACTTATCCCACTAGTTAGATAAAATTAGTTACGTAGATTACATGATCTTATTATATTTTATTAATAACTAAATTTTTATTTTTTATTGAGTGTTCTTTTTAATCTTTTTTTTACAACTTTTTAAAGAACTTCATACTTTCTTATAGATTCTCCTTACCGCTTCCTCTAATGGCTTTTGTGGAACGTGTCCAAGCAACTTCAAACAATTTTTTAAATATTTTCTCTTCAATAAACATCATGTCAACTCTTCCTGATCATTTCGAATATTATATTTTTTTATATAACTTCACATTTATCTCAAAGAAATTAAATTGTAGGTTGCAAGTTGATATATGCATTCAAAAGAAATAACATTAAGAAGTTATCTTTTTCAGTCAACTATAAAAAGTATTCCCTCTAATCTTAAATATAAAATTTTGTTTATAGTATAAATTATATTATAAGTGAAGTCTTATATTTAGTACAGGAGGGAGTATGATTTATATAAAGCTTTTGTCAATTTACTAAGGAATAATATATATAATGTGATTATATATATTTATGCTATTTTCTTACACTTTCATCATAACCGGGCAGATGGCTAGCTAGCTGAAACCGTAGACGGAAGACTATATATAAAGCATGCATGGTTAATTTAATTTGGACAAAAAAAAAAAAATAATTTGGACAGAGTCCTCTCCCTTACTCGAATCTAACATTTTATATAGTACTAGTATTGTTTATCAAATAGTTGCATTAAAAAAACCTTGCTTCAAATGATTAAAGAATTTAATAAAAATATTTATGATATTTTGTCTAAATGTTACTCCTAAAAACAAATCAATATTTTAGCGAAATTTGATATTTTATATAAACATAAATTAATAAGTATTTAAAAACTCATAACAAAATTTGTTTCCTAACTTATATATATTTACTTATTAAGCACATGTCCGCATAAAATAATGTTCAATTATTTATAAGAGGGAAAACGAAAGTAGAAAAAAAAAACAGGGAGCCTCTTGGTACTATTAGAGATTAAAAAATAAAAATCATAATAACGTGGGTAAAATTTATACTAACTTTATTCTTTGCATCTTAATTAATCAATCACTTAATAATTAACCATTGATAATTTTTCACTTAATAAACACTTTCCTCCTCTTCCATATATTCTACAATATGCCATTTTTTCTCCATTTCCCCAAATATATATATGTAAGACTAAAATCTGAAAACGACACGTTCACTCTGAAACTGTTTTGCATGTTTTAATTACAACATATTCTTAATGCAATTGGGAGAAGAAAGTTGATTCTTGAGACTATACAATAAAGCCAAATTTCAATTATCTAAAAAAAGTATTAATGTTTTATAGCTTTAAAGCCAAAAATTGGGCTCTCACCCGAAATTATATTCACAGAAACAGTTTTCTCATGCGTCCAATAATATATACCCATTATCTATAGGTTTAACGAGTAGGACATACATCCATTTGGAGCGTGTTTAATCCCTGAGGAATACTACTTTATTGTGGTTTCAGCTGTGGCGCTTGGGGAGGTATCCTAACTCTTGGATGCCTAAATTTACGTCCAAGGATAATAGATGGCTCGCTCTACCCGACATTGGTATCGCCTAGGAAAAAGGGAGACTTCGCCCTATCATTAGATCATGGGTAAGCCCGATCCCTTTATAAAAATTTTTTGTAACAAAAAAAAAGTCAATAATATATTGATAAAACATAGTAATTCTTTTCATTAACCTATATTTAATGGGAGAGGATACTCTTAGTATACTATTTTTTTTATTTCTCTCATAATCCAATCTTCACCACCAGATCCAAAAATCAATGGTTATTTCATTTTTGGATCTGATAATGGGGATTGGATTATGAGAGAAATAGAGAGTTAGATACTAAGAGAAATCTGATCTATATTTAATTCATCTAAACAATGTGTTTTAAGAACAAAACATTGAATGTATCCCTAACTAATGTTCGATTCTATTTTATTAAACAAGTAATTAGGTGTTTGATTTCCGACATTTATATATAAAACATTGAATGTATCTTTTGCCCTTAATACTTTGAACGAGATTGATTGGTTTGATTCCTAAATATCTTATATTCGTGTTTGGGTTTACCTCAAATTTAGATTTTAAGAGTTTTTTTTTCCAAATTTTGATCTGAGAAAATTTTAAAACAAACAGTTATATTTGTCTAAAAAGACTTTTAGACCAAATTATAATTTAAAATTATAATTTTAGATAAGCTACTAATAATAGCTTCAGGAATAGTAAAAGAGCTTATAGACTACTTAATTACTATTTCATCCATATTTTTTCTTACTCTCTCGCTCTTCTCTTCTCTCTCTTCTTCCACTGTAATCGTCATCTGTCTTTTTCCTCCTCCATCTTCTTCCGACCAAAGATGAGAATGAGAGAGAGAAGAGGAGAGATATGCTAATTTTTGTTTTATTTTATATAATTTTTAGTAATTTATCAATCATAAAAGTCTTTTTGTTAATAACCATCCAACACTCATTTATTCAGAATCATTTTTTTCGTATAAAATCTTTTCTAGAAACTATTTTTTAAAAACTGTCTAAAAACTCTTTTTTTTAGTCATTTTTTAAAAACTTACCTAAACAGGCCCTATCTATAAAACAAATCTACTTAGGAAGCTTCTATTTTCGGCCCTTAATACTTTGAAAGAGGTTTTTTTTTTGTATAAATATTTTTGGAAAGGGGTTAGACTCACCCACGATCTAAGGGTAGGGCGAAATCTTCCTTCCTTCTAGGCGATACCAATGTCGGGTAGGACGAGCCATCTATTACTCTTAGACGTAAACCTAGATACCCATAAACTAAGATGTCTCTCCAAACGTTACAATTAGAAGCATAACAAAATAAGAAAAAAAAATTGTCTTCAATGTGAGTGAGAGATACTCCATTCATGATGTCTCGTCCAGAAAAGTAAAGAGAAAAAGACATTCATCAATTTAATATGAAAAAATGATTTTAAAAACCAATTATATGTCTAACTGTGATTTTTTTTTTTTTTATAATACATTCATACAAAGGGCTATCTTCATCATAATTTGGATTTTGGAGAGAAAGAGAGCACTAATGCATACCCACCCCGTCTTTTCTGGCTCTCGAAGGAAGTATTTATTTATTTATAGAAGGGTATAAGATCAAGCAGAAAGGAGGAAATTGCTGAAAATTTTCGTTATAAAAATTACCTAAAATACTTAAGAATCAAGTCCTTAAATGAGTGCAAGTGCAACTCCTCTTCAACTATATCTTTAATTATTTAAATTCTTTTAAATGCATTTGGAATAGTAAACTATGAGGTTGACTATAAAGTAAATTATAAAATCTTTCAATTAACTGGTTATTCGGAGCATCCTGTTATTGTTTAATGCTCACGATAAGAGGTTTTAAGGCCCATAAAACATTCACAACACTTAAAATCACGTGGACCAAGTTTTTGAATTTTTAGACTAAAATTCCACTTAACAAGGTTGTTTTGTACACCACCAACCCCAAAACACAGATATATTGAGAATATATGTGCACAAGTCTGCTATAAAGTAGAAAAAGACTGTGTCATTTGTTACATGATTATGTTACAACATATCTGCAAATTCACAAACATAGACCTCATGTCCTTAATCATTGTAGCCCTTGATGGGATTCAAAAGCCGTTGAAGTTCTTCAACACTAACAACTTCAAATCTAAGGACCAAAGAATAACAACAATAATTGGAGGTAGGGACCCTATTCCTAATGAAATCAGCATTGCTCAAGAGTTAACCTCATTCTCATTTTCCCCCTAAAATCCTACAATAATCTAATATAGAACACAATGGTTACAGATAATTCCAACACAAGAAGGAACTAGTAAGGCTTGTTAATGGAGGAAGGGAGAGAGAACTATATCAAAGGGGTTTTGATGTCATTGACCCCTGAGAAAACCCATTAGCAACGCCTGAGGGTTTCTTCTTGAAATTTGTTACACTACAATGAGGACAAATATATTCTAGTCCATCTGTTTTTGCATAATCCTGCACAATTTGTGAATGAAATATAGTGAATCCTTAACATGAAGTGAAGAAAAGGTAATGAAATTCAATTTCCTTCGCACAAGATAGCATCAGGCTGTTCATTGGCAACAGAGATAAGTAAGGCAGTACCTTAAATGCACCGAGACCTTGTCGTCTGTCGCAGCCAAAGTGGGCCCACTCGCCACATATGCCACAATTCACCCAATCCCCGGCTGCGCTACTGTTGAACAGTTCGAAAGTTGTAAGCAAAGATTTATACAATACGCCAATAGCTGCTACTAATTGTACAGCTATTTCCACAATAGCAACATCCTCTAGTTAGGGTCATGAGCCAAGAATAAATTAGATGAAAGTTGATAGCTTCAGCATTTTACATGGAAGGGGGTTTTAAGAGAAAAGAATCTGCATGCAATGGCAAAAAGCAACAGCATATCTAAATATGGCTGAAGGAAAAGGGAGAAGAAAAACCTGTGACACAACAAGCAGCACTCTCCATCCACATCATCATGTGCTAATTCATATTCTAGAAGGTAAGTTTCATAATGCCTTTTGAGTGTATTTCCAACGCCCTGTAAAACAAGATAAATTATGCAAATAATCTCAGCCGTTACATGTTATAGCTAGCTATTTTCTGGTTATAAGGGCATTCCCATTGCATATTGCCCCCAGTATCCAGAGAAGAGTAAATACTGACACATTAATCTCACAAAAAGAGACAACAATGAGAGATATAGACAAGGTATCAAACATACAGTCATTCTATTGGTGGTTGTGTAATTGCGCATCTTTGAGAAGATTTGTCCTTTCCAATTGATGCCATTACCAACATGGAATCCTCCCCTGGTAACCACCTAAGAAACAAGAAACAAATTTATCAACATACTCACCAAATCTGCTGAGCAACGTCATCAAGCCCCAATTTCTCACCTCTTTATACAAGTTGTAGAGATCAAGCCGTTTCCCATTGAGTACGGCATCAGGAAACTCAGCAAGCGCACCTTGAGGAATTAATCTACTATGTCCTCGAAGCATTAGAAACTCCATGACATCTTTCAAAAATTCCTCCTATGAAGAATAGCGATTTATTAGAAATCCTGTAGAAGGTTCTTAATAAATAATATCATAAAAAGATCTGAATACTGCCAACTGGTCTAGTTTAAAATTCTTGTTCGAGACAAGGTGATAGAAGGGTGTGAATTATAAAGCTTTAACCTCACATGGCTATGTACTCAATCAAATTCCATTTCTGGTATAGCCTTTTCTTCCCCTTTTTCCACATTAGGGGACCCATTGAAGAGTAATGCAACTCATGCTTTACTGTTCTCTCTTTGAATGACCAATCACAAGCATTAAGAAAATCTCCATCAGCGTATCACTTTTCATCTAAATCTCATCCAGTGCCGAAGTATTAGATTGCAACATGAAATAGCGTACCCAAACAATATGAAGAGTCATATTACAGGAAACAGTCAAAGAACTCACCTCTGAGCAAGTTTGGATCTGGCCTCTGCCACAACCGTGTTTTTTCAAGGGCAGTGGGTTCAAGGAAATAATCTGCTTAGACAGAGCTGAGCCTGAAAAGGACCTTCTCTGTGTTGCAGAACTTGAACCAGTATTACTGCGCTTTGCAGGGACAACAAGTGGTAAACTAGCTTCAACTTGGGCACCGTCATAACCATCTGTCTCAGAAGGCCCAGAAAAGAGCGTCATTCTATGGCGATGAATGTGAGGGATGGGCCTCATTGCAGACACTTTTAGTCTCTGCCTAGCTGGAGTTAAGGATGTGCCAATTCCATTCACCATTTTTGTATCCTTTTCCTCTTCATCTACTTTTTGAATAGTACCTTGCCCAGTTAAAACACCATCTTGAAGGCCAGGGCTTGCCTCTTGACTTGGCTCACACCTTTTTCTAGTGGGAGGGGGTGGTTTCAACCAACTAGGAGGGCTGCTGAAAATGATTTTGTCTGCATCACTATCTTTCTCTGGACTTTGATAAAAGAAAAGCAGGCGCTCAGCATCATCTTTCTCAAATGAAGCAATAGGCAACCCCTGAATGCTCGCAATCCCAAGTGCAACTAAACTTCGATAAGTAATATCAGGAGCTAGCTGTCTCAATACCTGAAGGTTAAGCAAAAAAATTATCAGCAGAATACATGATAAATAAAGAGAAGACAAGCCCATTTTCACTGCAATTAAGCTCCAGTTCTTATAGTATAAGAACTTCAACGCTACATTGAACTATCAAAGACATGATGTGCACAATTACCACCACTATATTTGATATAGAACAAGAACCTTAATGAGTACCAAGAAACTAGCAAGGTGCATCTCATTCAACGCTACTAAATTTAAAAGAAAAAAAGCACCCACAGATAACCTTTTGAGATAAAGAGAGTGAAATAGATAGTAATGAATAAAACCTGCGAAGCCCATAGAGGAAGCTTCATGCAAACTTCAAATACAGCTGCTCCACAAGCAATTGAGGCAGACCTACGAGGTTCAGAGACATGCTGTTGTTTTCCCTCATTAATTTGGGCACGAACGAGTTGACTCTTCTCAATTATCTCATTTTTTATATGATTCTCCAATAACTATAAACAGAAAGGTCAGGGAATAAGAATCTGAAAGTTTTGGCCAGTCAATTTTACTTGCACACTTCATATCTAGAACTACCTTATACCACAATTTTGAACTGTGGATTTGATATAAAGAAATGGTTGATGGTTGATGGTTGATTTAGACAGTTTATACAAAAAGGAAATTGTCTGAACAGTTTTTCAAGACAAAATTAAAAATTTAATAATCCCCCAAAGAGAAATAAGAATTACCTCCCTAAGCATTTGAAAAAATCTTAGTTATGTAAGATTGATGTTTAAAACATTTCTAGCTTCAGTAATGCAACTTCATCACAATACTTGGGAAATTACCTGATCATTGAAGCAAGTTTGAGCACTACCAGACACCAGAAGTGAGATGTGGGCTGAACTACAGGTAGATATATCACATCGCATGGTCACAACTCCTCGAGAAAAAGTGGCTGCTTGAAGAGGTGGTGGGGGAGCACTGTGACAGGAAAAAAAGGCCTTAATATATTACCGGATGTCAATACTCACAATGACCAACAGTCTTTTGAGAACAGCAAATTTTTTTAAAAAGGGCTTATTACTCTTTTGGTCTATCTAGATTCCTAAAAGTTTAATTATATTGCCCTAGTCCCAATTTTAACGTTGTTGCCCTAGTGGTTTTCAAATTGACCAAGCATGATGCCATCTCTACATCAGCAACATTGGCTGACAATGACAATAATCTCTTTCAGCTGAAGTGGATATTGCATGGCACAATCCACATCAGTAATGACACTATCACATTAGGGCACACTGGCAGAGGAGACTAATTCCTAGGTAGCAGTAGCATCAATTTGAAAATGATAAGGGTTTCAACAGCAAGTTTTATCCCACTAAGTGAGATTGACTATATGAGTCGTGCGACGCCATTGCACTCTATAAACAACAGATTATTTAGATATATAATTTACCAATAGGTCCCATTGGATAATTTCATCGAGTGTCCTTTTTGATCTTCTTCTAACTCTATTTCAAGGCTAAACCTAAAGATCATATGGCCAACCCTCCTCACTGGCGTCTTGGTAAGCGTATGGGGGTTTAAAAGTAAAACTTGGGGGAAGGGATTAAAATTTTTGTGCAAGGGAGACTAGTAATTGAACCCCTACTCAAGCTCTGGCACCAACAAAAAAAATAAAAAACGATCTGACACATTGGAAACCATCCAATGTGTAATTAGTAGGCATATATATGATATTGACATACCTAAACTTGCCATGGAGTTTGCTCCCCCGTATCTGAAAAGATAAAAGAAGAAAATGAAGAAGCTGCCTAATTACAGAAATTTTTTGACAAAATGCTATAGAACAAAATAACAAATAGAGGCCACTAGAATGATGGGAGGCAATTATCAAGGATCTTTAAAATGCCTCTACTGAGAGACTACTATGTTGAATAAAGAGTAAAACATGAAAACCAACTTAGGATAAGAAATGATTCTCTGACTGTAAAAATAATGATCCAAGGGCTTTCACTAAAATGAAAGCAGCAGCAGCAACAAGCTTTATCCCATTAAATGGGGTCGGCTACATAGATCATACGACGACATTGTGCTCTATCAAAAACTAAATCGTTGGATAAGTTATTAACTAGGAGATCCCGCACAATGACCTCGTTGAGCGCTCTCTTTGGCCTTCTTCTACTCCTTTTAACCGGATTCCATACTGTTTGATCAACCCTCCTCACCGGCGCATCCTTTGGCCTTCTTTGCACGTGTCCAAAACACCTAAGACGGTTCTCTACCATTTTCTCCTCAATAGGTGCCACTCCAACTCTTCACGTATTTGTTCATTATGAATCTTATCTTTTCTTGTATGTCCACACATCCATCTCAACATCCTTATCTCAACTACCCCAACTTTATACTCTTATTGTCCTTTTAAAGCCCAACATTCACTTTCATAAAGCATCACTGGTCTTATAGCAGTGCGATAAAACTTTCCTTTTACTTTATTTGGTACTTTCCGATCACATATAACCCCAATAGCCTTTCTCCATTTAAACCACCCAGCCTGAATTCTATGATTAATATCCTCCAAAATTTCACCATCCTTTTGTATAATTGATCCCAAATATTTGAACTTATCTATTTGTGGAATAACTTGATCTCCCAATCTGACCTCCAAGTTACTTCTAGTTTACCTCTTATCAAAATTACAACGCATATATTCAGTCTTACTTCTACTCAGACGAAAACCCTTCGACTCTAAAGTACTTCTCCATAACTCAAGTTTAAAATTAATCTTTTCTCTTGACTCCGCCACAAGAACCATATCGTCCGCAAAAAGCATGCACTTAGGGATTTCTTCTTGAATAGGCTTAGTTAAAACATCTACTACTAGATTAAATAAATAAATACTCAAGCATGATCCCTGATGTAGACCAATCCTTATAGAAAAATCCTTTGTTTCGCCTCCAGACGTTCTTACAGTAGTTGTTACCCCCTCATACATATCTTTTATTGCCTTGATTAAAAATGAAAGCAATAGATAAAAAAAAGAAATGAAGTTCATGTATAAAAAATAGAAAAAATTGATTAGACTATACGAGATATAATTAAACATACTTCAATGGTTAAGAGTGCTTTGAGTCCATCCTCCAACGATCTCAATAGTGACTCATCCTGGGAAAAGAAAAAGAGGAGGGAAAAGGCACATAAGTAATTTGGGGAAATCAGGTGCATCTGGCATACAAATTCACATCATGTAAGCATACATCTCAGGAAGTAGTACTCAACAAAGCTTACCACAATTGAAGGTGAACCACAGATGAGAAATCTCAATTTAACTTCATCATCATGTATCTTTATAGCAGGAAGAGTACCTGAGGAACTTTCCTCATCATCTTCACACACCTCAGGAGGGTCAATATTGATTTGAAGACAATCTCCAAGAAGGTGTGGCCCTATATTGTCACTAGAATTATGTTTCTCACCAGGAAGGACTTGATTGTTTTGAACACAATAAAACTCAAACGAAGCACGGGCAAGGTGAAAGGCATCCCATGTATGCGTAGAAGAGCTGCAATTCATGTCATTAAAAACATGAAACATATGTTCTTAAATTTCTTAACAAACCCACTCATTTCGGGTAAAAAGTGGAATACGCACACACAAACATAAATACGTGCATGCGCACGCGCACGCGCACGTGCACAAATCCATCTAGACTTCTTGCTTTGTCTTCTCAGACACAGAAATAAGTAATATCTTCACAAGTTCTGACCATTCCTTGACACAAAGTTAAAAACAAATGATAAATTAAATATAATGCATTAAATGTCACATAACATAAAATCCAAAAGTTTACACTTCATCGATTCCAGAGTTCAACATTCCTTTCATAGATAGACAGCTAAATGAAAGCATCATCAAATATGCATGTGTTCTCAAGTATGTGCCTATCAATTGATTAATTCCCATAAGCATCCATTGTTGTGACATAAGAATTTGGACATACATAGTCATTGAAATGGAACCAACAAATACTTGCTTAATTCTGGATAAATGGTAACATACCTCTGCACCACTGAAAGAAATGCTTGACGAAAATGGCAAGCAGCATAACAAGAAAACGTGCTTTTCCAATAAATCACATATGCAACTCCCTGCAAGGTCAAATATCCAAAATGAATTTTCTTTCGCCGGTGAAATTCACAAAATGCAAGTCTAGAAACTGCAAAACCCAATTAGTTTAATCATCAGGCGACATTAGTTGGAAGCTGTAGGTGTTGTTGCCCAGCAACCTGGAAATAAGCACCTTAAGATGAAGAATTTCTGCCAAATTTTCCCCATTTGGGATTTCCAAGTATACCTGCAGATTTGTTTTATGGAAAAAAAAAATGCACATCAAATTGAATACCACCAGCTTTGCCAGTTCAAGATGTCCGTTAAGCATTATTACTTTGAATAAAAGAATAGCATTCAAACAGTGAGGATGTAAGGGGGCAACATTAGACCATGACAATGCGATCAGCATGAGCTAGTGTCTCGAGCAATATGTCTAAAGATCAAAAAATCTTCTAACCATAGTTTCCCTAAATTTATCATCTAACAAATCATTCAACCGCCAACCTTTCCTAGTTTCTTCACTGGTTCAATTTTCACATGATCACAAATTTCTATGCAGCACAACTGATCAAGGTAATCTCAGGTTTCTTTTGATCTTCATATTCCGTGACAATGAAGTTCCTATTGTTTCCTCCCTTTGCCCACAAACTATGGTAGTTGATACTCCTATTTGATATAACAGATTTAGAAGTTCGCAATGGCGTGTTAACAATTTGCAAAATAGAAAGTAGCAATTTTACATGCTCCCCTTTTTTTTTTTGCATAATATGCCCAAAAGTACAAACACATGCCCAGTCAGCTAGAATTATATGAAAAGAACAAATAATTTACTTAGTTTTTTATTTGAGAATACATACAGCTGTTGGCAATGTGGGACCAAAGAGCTCTGATATAGCTTCAGAGGTGACCAATTCTTCGCCTTGCCAGACCAAAGAACCAACTTCACCATTTGCAAGCTGCTCTCCTTGTAAATATACAAAATTTGGTTGATAAGACTCGAGAACTTTACGAAACTGTTCTTTTTCTGGATCGTTTAGAGTTTGAACCTGCATTAAAGGCTAACCATATGTTAAAGAAACAACCAAAACTAAAGCAAAACATAAACTTGTAATCTATAATTGAAAGGAGGAAGAGAACTTAGCACCTCCAGACGCCCTGAAGAAGTTAACTCGGGAAAAGGATATTTGGGCTGATTCTGAGTGAGTTTCTTGTTGAACTCATGCTCAACGTTTTTGCCACATGTGACAGCAAGTAGACTACAAGTTTGTTTGGGAATTCCTCCAGGATGAAACATCATCAAGCAGCAACACAAAAGAACAAAAACCACAAAGGTCGACAATCTTCGATTTGGCGAAGTGCCCGAAGTATTTCAAGATTCTACCGTCCCATCGGACCAAATCAAATACCAGTTAAACAACAGATCATCTATCTCATCATAGGGAGCTGATGGTGTGAAGTAGAAACAGTGAGAGTAGAGAACTCAGGGGGAAATTGCAGCTCTGCAAACCCTAACTAACAGGATGGAGGAAGAACAGGATGGTAGAAAAAGGAAGAAGATGAACAAAACAAAAGCCACATCTTCATCAGTTCTTCCACCCTCTAAAATCTAAATCTAAACGCATCGTCGTCGCAGAATTTTTTTGTTTTGTATTTTAAGTTTCTCATTGATTGATGCTTTTCGGGCTCAATTGAGCCCAATACAAATGAATCTTTACATTGCCATCACATTCCTATCAATGTCTTTTTGGTTTTTTATTTTGGTAGACTCGGATTGTTTTACCAGTTCGACTCCAAATCCAATCTTATTGATTTGTGATCTATCCATATAACTAGACTGTTATTTCTTGCGCGAGTTTCACATTAAAATTTTGTTTATATATGTACTTTTAATGTGTGTTTGGAAATCCTAGACCACAATTTGAAAGGAGCTTCTACCCTAAATTTTGATTTTAGAAAATTTAAAAATAAACAGCTATTTTTATTTAAAATCTCAGTTTAGACCAAACTATGATTTAAAACTATGATTTCAAATAAGTTGGTCAGAATAACTTTTGAAACAATAAAAGAACTTATGAACTACTCAATTACTATTTTATCCTTACTTTTTTTTACACTATCTCTCCTCTCTTTTCTATATTTTCCACTATCTCTTATCTTTCTTCTTTACCCTCTCTCATCTCTTCTCTATACCTTCTCTCCTCTCTACCATCTCTCATTTCTCTTCTCTACCCACTCTCCTCTCTTCTCTCTTCTCCACCCTCTCTCCTTTTAATAAAATCATACCTTTTTTTATAATTTACTAATACAAAAAATCATTTTAAAAATAACTATCAAAATATTTATTTTTTTTTAAATTATTTTTTTCCAAAATCTATTCTCTAAAATATATTCTTCTCATAATTTATTCTCTAAAATATAATTCAAATATACTTTAGTTTTCCCGAAAAACTCGGCATTTGACATGGGGCCAAGCAGGCCTTACATTCCTATATATTCCCTCCAATTTTATTTATAAATCACTTTTTATAAGTATTTTTATTTTCTTATTTAAAGGACATGTAACAAAATTTATGATCATCAATGAATACTTTTTTTCTTTATAGTGACCTTAGTATCTGTATTACTGGATAATTGTGGTGAGTAGAGATTGCAAGAGAAGGGGTAAAATTTAGTTTCAATTTATTACACTTGATTAAGAGTTATTATTAGAAGTTTAAGAATATCAACTAATTTTAAATACCTTTCTTAATTTATGTAAATGAATTAAATATAATTTATAAATGAAACAAAGAGAGTATATATGCATTGTTTCCTCCAGGTTTTATTATTCTCAATTTATTTCTTATGATTTGTCAATGCGTTTTTTCTTTTGCTTCCATCATCTTCGGTTTATGTCTTGGAATGTCTTATTACTGTTTTACTTACTAATTTTTTCTTCTAATTATCTCATTTTCAATTTGCTATGAAGCTTTTTATTTTAGGATTATTATTTTCTTAAAATGTGTCCATATGTGTGTACCTGTATGAATTTGTAATGACAATCTAGCTACAAGCTAGAGGAACTGTCATACAAATTCTCTTATTCAAAGTACATTGTTTATCAAAGGGAGAGTTACAAAATTATTTTGAAAAAAAATAAACAAAAGTATGCATATCAACACTATTAAATTGGGAACAGCAGGGAGGAAGACAAAAACATTATCCCACGTTTTCCGTTCAGCTAATTATATTATATTATATTATATTATACATGTGTATTGATTGATTAACTACTTTGGCCGGTCCTCTTTTTTCATTATTCGTCATTACTTATATTTGGTAACAAATAGATAAATATATAGCATTGAATAAAAAATAATTTTTCCATGTTAAAGTCTTGCATTGCATTGATTATGATTTATAAAAAATTGATGTAATATTGTAATTATAAATTATTTAAATTTTAAAGTATTTTTTATATATATATATAGTAAATTTTAAGATTTTAATTATTATCTTTTTATTATTTTATTTTTAATGGATTATAGATATTATTTAACTCTTAAAGATATATAAATATCATATTATTTTAAAAATTTATAATTGTAGATTTTTTCCAACATGAGCATGGCATCACGACTTGGGTATGTCTAACCCGATATGGTTAGAACTTTTATCTGGTAGGGCCGGGCATCGGACTGCAAAATACAGTCTATACTTTTTTCGAG
This sequence comes from Leucaena leucocephala, assembly GCA_037074615.1. NCBI lineage: Eukaryota > Viridiplantae > Streptophyta > Magnoliopsida > Fabales > Fabaceae > Leucaena > Leucaena leucocephala. Next base: position 1,553,389 of record CM073552.1, read on the forward strand.
TAGGGTATTAGGTAAATGGACTATCCTACCCATACACACCCCTAGTATATATATGCATATATTCCTTTAATGGAACTCAAATTGATTTTTTTTATTTTTTCTTTATTTTTAGTAAATAGATTATTTATTTGTAACTGATTGAAATTATAATTTTGACATTTGACATGATGATAAAAACATGATAAGTTAAAGACTAATAAATAAAATCTTATAAATAGAGCTAGATTGAGTAATGAGAAACTAGCCTCGATGGCTCAATGGCACAATAAAATTTTAATTTACAATAAAATTTATTAAAAATTCCAACATTTAGAATGAAACACGCTAAAAATATGAAATAAAAGCCAGGCCTCGACGCAACGTATTGCTGAGGAAGAAGACACAACAGAATCTCGCGCGACGTTTGGGATTAACGGAGATGCACCGTACATAAGCTTCGCTTTGCTACGTGCGAGCTATCATCCCTCCAATATGCGTACGGCGGTCTCTGGGACTGTTTTGAATGCATTATTTCGTCGGTTCTTACTTCGATGCCACGTTTAACACATGCCATATCAGAACCCAATAAAGGCGATTCCGTCCTTTTCACATGCGCACCAGGGGACCAACCCATTTGAAAGCCGCGTCACTTCATTACTATAATTATATTAATTGCTGTCTCCTAAAACTAATGTAGTAAATAAAACTAATGTCGCACGTTTTGTTTATAATCATAAGTTTACAAAGATGAAGCCCATACATCTGTTCTCTCTTTACCTTTTTCCTCCTTTAAAAACCCTTCACTTCTTCCCTTCTGATACATCATTCATTCTCATTCAGTAATCTCTCTCTCTCTCTCTTCCTGGTTTGTTCATGATGGTTCCAGAGTTGAGTAAGTCTAGTTATGCAGAGAGCTCCAAGAATGTTGGTCTGAGGCTTCTTCCTCAGATTACTGCAAGTTCTAACAACATATTCAATAATGTCCTTCTGAAATCTGCCATTAGAAACGGAAACCCCACCAGCAGGCCTTTATTAGAGGACTTCTGCTACCTTAAAACTTGTAACCTCTGCAATAAGAAGCTCATTCCAGACAAAGATATCTACATGTACAGGTATTAACCAGAAAAAACCCCATTGATTAATACCTTGGTTTCTGATAAAATAATGCATTTTTTGCCCTTTTTGGATGGCAAGTTTGGGTAATTTTTCTTCCCTTTGGTTTGTGATCTGATCTCATAAAACTGAAGATTTGGTTGATGTTTATGTTGTACAGAGGAGATCAAGGATTCTGCAGCATAGAGTGCAGGAACAGGCAGATAGTGATGGACGACATGAAAGAGTTAGAGAGCTCAAGGAAGAAGAAGATGGTAACGTCGTCTTCGTCGTCGTCTTCTTATAGAAATTGCTGGAATGAGTCTCGTCGCCTTGAAACTCGTCTCATCCTCAAGGACCTTCAAATGAATAGGCTCAAGTCTTCCCAGCCTATTCCTTATCATCAAAATCACCGGGCAATTGTTTCCTAGTTTTTATATTTGTTCCTGATCCTTCAAGTTTTAAAATTTAGAGCTGTTAGTCCTTTAATTTTTTTTACCCTTTAATCCATATAATTTAATACAAATCTATATTATTTTACCCACCAAAACTCAATTTAAAATTTAAAAGATTAAAATTAAAATTAATATAAATTTAAGAGATTAAATATATTTCGGTTATACTAAAGTTTTTCCCCCTCGAATTAATAGAATAATAAGATATATTTGTCCGGACTTCAAATGTCTCTATGAATCATTGAATCTCCCTTCGTGTGGCAACTTTTTTGGGGTAGCCAACCTGGCAAATCTAATCCTTCATATTTTCTTTCAAAATTAGCCCTCAGTTGTTTTTCTTTTCTTCTCTCTCTGTTTTTTTTTCAACTATCTAGTGAGAACTAATAAGTTGTATCTCTATCCTATTTTTATTTCTCTTAAAATAAGGTAATAAATGGGTTTTAAAGAGACATCATGAGAAAAGTAAAAAATAGCTGATGAAGATACTATGATAGATGTGTGATTATACAAAAAAAAAAATCTATAATAAACATATACCAAGAATTAGAATGATAGCTATTAAAAGGAAAATAGTAAAAAACTATTTGAAGTCGTAAAAATATATGCAAAGAGAATCATTAGATGTGTTAAAAAAATAGTAGATCAGACAATATAAAGTAATCTAAATTAATATATAAAAATTAAAAGGAATATTTAATAAAATTATTGAACAGGAGTTAACAATTTATTTAAAATTTTGATTGTTAATATATCGTGTAATTTATATATTTGGCTCTATCTAGTGAGGGAGAGAAGGTTTATTGTTATTGTTGTTTTATCTTTGACTATGTGGAATGTTAGATGGTTTATACCTTAAATTATTTAGGTCCTTTTGTGGGAAAACTCAAGCATCAATGAAAAACTTATGAAATGCTCAATGTTGAGAGTTCTCTTATGCTGTTCGTAGTGCTGTACCTTTCTAATTGCTTTTGGAATCTGATTACTAGAAAATGCACAATCAGGGAGGGAGGAAATTTGGGTTTCTTAACGTGGGACCTCTGGGGCTGTACTCCACTGGTTATGTTGCTAGTGAATGGATGTGAAGGTATCTGCAGAGAAGATGTTTCAGCACTCGCGAAGCTGCATAACGCTGCACTTTCTGTTGAGCTTCAGAAGTTGGAGAAAAAGCTTAAAGGATTCAAATATTCACTTTTGAATTTTTATGATTTAGGTTTTGAAGTGGTAAATCACCCTTCAAAGTATGGTAAGTGTTAAAACTCTTCCTGGTCCTCAAGTTTAAATTTTTGAGTTAGAGTTTGTTTTGAAATATATCAGAATCTCTTGTACCAAGTTGTCTAGAGTTTGATCCTAGTCATCAATCATTGTTACTGTAGACTTTGACTAAATCACTAATATAATGTTTATGGATTAATTTTTTGTGAAGGTTTCAGAGAAGGGAGTAAGGCTGCTGTGGAAGTGGGCCCTACAGGGGATTTCCCAGTTGTGGAGGCAAAGAATATGAATTGTGTGAGAATGCAAATGAATATGTCTTCTTTGACTCAGTTCATCCTTCTGAAAGGGCTAATGAGATTTTCTCTCAATTCATATGGAATGGAAATCAAACTATCGCTAAGCCTTACAATTTGAAAGCACTCTTTCAGCAATGATTCTACCATATGGAGTTCTCACTTGTAATATTGATGATAAGGACAGAAAACGAAAATGTGGTCCAAGAAACGAAATTACACTTCATAAAGTGACCAACATGCTTCTTCTCAACACTAAGGTATTTTAGGGTTACAATATGGTCCTTGGTGTGATAACAGACCACCAGTAGGGGCAAAGCTCTTCCTCACTAATATAATTTTCTTTCTCTTTCGTTGTATCAACTTCTTTTAGCGCAACTTCGTATTTAAAAAATCTACCATGGGCCATGTACCTATGTTTTTGAGGTGAATGGATGAATCCTTTTTATTTTCAACATTCTCAGGTATTTTGGGGTTACAATATAGTTCTTGTTATGATAACAGACCACTTATAGATGGTAAAGCTTCTCCTCCTCCTCACTAATGTAATTTTCTTTCTCTTTCGTTGCGTCAACTTCTTTTGGCACAACTTTATGTTTGAAAAATCTACCATGTGCCATTACCTATATTTTTGAGGTGAATGGATGAATCCTTTTTATTCTCAATATGCTTCTTCTCAGGTATTTTGAGGTTACAGTATAGTCCTTGTTATGATAACGGATCACTTGTAGAGGGAAAAGCTTCTCCTCCTCCTCACTAATGTAATTTTCTTTCTCTTTCGTTTCGTCAACTTCTTTTGGCACAACTTTATGTTTAAAAAATCTACCAGTACCTATGTTTTTGAGGTGAATGGATGAATCTTTTTTATTCTCAACATGCTTCTTCTCATCACTCAGGTATTGTGGAGTTACAATATAGTTTTTATTGTGATAACAAACTATTTATAAGGGGCAAAGCTTCTCCTCCTCACTAATATAATTTTTTTTCTTTTTCGTTGCATCAACTTCTTTTGGCACAACTTCATGTTTGAAAAATATATGTGCCATGTACCTATATTTTTTAAGTGAATAGATAAATCATTTTTTATTTCGTAATATGCTTCTAAACTCAATTTTGCCAAAATTGAGAATAGTGAACTCTTTGCCAGATATTTATAAATAAAATTAATTGAAAAAGCAAGCCTTGTTCACATGTATGACGTATTCAAAGATAATGATTCAATAAACTATAATAATATCATTTCTCATATATGTTACATACTTAGTGCTCAAGTTTCAAGTTTGAACTCAGCAAAATATTTTATGTCACACGCACACATGTTGAATTTCAATAGTCAACACATTCATGTTACTCCTTCAGTCATAAATATAAGACTTATTTAACTAATTTGATTAAATTAAATAAGTTAGTTAAGTTGGTTAATATAACATACTGTTTTTAAAACACCCTAATCATCTCCTATAATTCCTTTCTCCCTCTCTTACTTAATTATTATTGAGAAAGTATCAATAGAAGTAATTTGGGAAAATATTAATAAATATGAGTAATAGGTCTTATATTTAGGACTAAAATTAACTCCCCAATTAGATCATATATTTAAGATCGAAGAAGTATTATCTTAGACTTGCATATTTTAAAGAAGCATATTCTAAACTCTTAATAATATTCAAGATTGAAACGAAACCACCCCCTGTTTTAAGTTTCTAATCATCAAGAATGTTTCAGTTGTCTTTATAACCAGAAGTTGCAACCATTAGGTGAAGTGAAACTGAGATGGCAAGTCTGAGATTCTGTTTCTGTTTCTTACTTTTCTGTGCAACTAATATCATACTGATTCCAAATATCTGCCTCGCCAAAATATGCATTCCAAGACAACACAATGCTCTCTTTGTTCTCCGAGATTCACTATTTGATGTTGGAAACAACAATTACATCAACACCAGTTCTGATAATCAGCCAAATTTTGCACCATATGGGGAAAACTTCTTCAAGTACCCTTCTTGGCAGATATTCTGATGGGCGTGTTATTCCTGATTTCATTGGTAAGAATTCTGAATGTTGTTGATTTTGACTTCAATATATAAACTTGTCTCCTCTCCATTACTAACAATCCAAGCACTTTTCATTGCAGCTGAGTATGCTAAATTGCCATTAATCCAACCATATCTGTTTCCTGGTAATCATGAATATATATCAGCTGGTGCTGGGGCCTTACTCCAAACTCATCAAGGAAAGGTTATATAGCCGGAGCGTTTTAGCTAAAATGATTTTGACATATTTTTTCAACTACTCCCTGCGGTTCCTATTATAAGACACTTTCTAGAAGGATTCTTTAGTCCATAATATAAGTTATTAAGATAGTCATTAATGTTTATTAGTCAATTTTGTCCCTGTAATTAATGCTTAAATGTGGCTCTCCATATTTTTCTCTCTTTCAAAACCTCATAGGGGTAAAGTTGGAAAATTTTATTGATTTAAAATAGATTTAATGGGTTAACTATCATTTTTTAATTTGTGTGAATTAATTGAAAGTACTTTATAATAGAGACCAAAGGTAGTATATAGAAGGATGAAACTATATGACCTGGAGGTCACAAATTCAAATCTTAGAAACAGTCGTTTTGCTTGCAAAAATAAGTCTGCGTATATATGTCCCTTCTCAGACTCTACTTGATAGGAGCCTCATACACTAGACCACCCCTTTTTTATGTAGAAAGATGAAACCAATCATAAATTGACATGTAAGCATGTCAGAAGTAGATTCTACTATATGGGTAAACAAACTTTCATTGCTTTTTATGGTTAATTTATATATCTCTTCATAATACGCTACATCTGTGTGTGTGAGTGAGAGAGAGAGAGAGTTTAATAGTATGGTTGATGTTATTTTCAGGGGATAGACCTAAAAACTCAACTAAGTTATTTCAAGAGAGTGATCAAGGTTTTGAGGCAGGAACTAGAAGATGCAGAAACCAAAAGCTTACTGGCCAGAGCTGTCTACTTGATAAGCATTGGAAGCAACGATTATATAGGTCCTTTGTCTGAAAACTCAAGCATCATTTCTTCATACTCTCCTGAAAAATATGTAGAAATGGTCATTGGAAATCTGACAACTGTCATCAAAGTGTGTAAAAACCTTCTGAAATCCTCAATGTTCACAGTTCTCTTATGCTGTGCTTGATGTTGTGTCTTTCTAATTGCTCTTTCAATCTGTGATTACTAGGGAATACACAATCAAGGAGGGAGGAAATTTGGGTTTGTTAACTTGGCACCTCTGAGTTGTACTCCAGCGGTTAAGGAACTAGTGAATGGAAGTGAAGGCCTCTGCAGAGAAGAAGTTTCAGCAATAGTAAAGCTTCATAACACTGCACTTTCTGTTGAGCTTCTGAAGTTGGAGAAACAGCTTAAAGGATTCAAATATTCACTTTACAATTTCTATGATTCAGGTTTTGATGTGATAAGTCACCCTTCGAAGTATGGTAGGTGTCAAAGTATTATACTTAGAAAACTCTCTTACATCAAAATTAAATTTCAAGTTTCACAGTTTGGATCCAAATATTATGATTCTAGTGTTTGTGGGTTAATTTGTTTTGTGAAGGTTTCAGAGAAGGGAGTGAGGCATGCTGTGGAAGTGGGCCCAACAAGGGATATCCCAATTGTGGAGGCGAAAGATTAATGATGAAAGATTATGAATTGTGTGAGAATGCAAATTAATATGTCTTCTATGACTCAGCTCATCCTTCTGAGAGGGCTCATGAGCTTTTTTTCCCAATTCATATGTAATGGAAATCACACTGTCACTGGGCCTTACAATCTGAAAGCACTATTTCAACAGTGAACCAAGCCTATGGAATTCTTATATGAAATATGATGATAAGAAGAATAAAGAAAAGAGATGGACATGTTTCCTAGAAGGAAAATGAGTGTGTCTATATAAATTGTTGATGAAATAAAGTTCTAAGGTTTGTATCTTGTTTACAATTTTGATTCATAAATTAGTCTCGAGTAAAATGTAATCTAATAATTCAAAATTCCTAATGGAGGAGGTTATAGGATCAAACTCCCATGCGTGGGGGTGTGGGGATCCCATTGCTCATGGGGAAGGGTTATAATAGGTATAAAAAATACATGATGAATACGAAAAACGGCTAGAGCTACCTCCAATTGAAGCCTAACAATATTTGAATTTGATTCGATAAGATAGCTATATAACAAAAAAATGATGAAACATTCTAAAAGGATCATGAATTTAATGTATATTATTATTTGTTTATTAAAAAAATAAATACTCATTAGGTCTTTAATATATGATATAATTAAAGAGTTTATTTTAGTCATAAATATAAGAACTATTTTTTATATTTATTTAATTTTTTTAAATTATTCCTATTGATATTTATCAATAATAACATCAAGTAAGACCAAATTCAAATGCACCTCGATTTTTCCTATTAGAATTGCACAACATATCCCTTCATTGCAACATTATCTGCACGTTTATTCCAATCATGTCGCTTTAGGGACCACCACACAACACCACAATATGTTCAAAAGTCAAGTGGGAATGACAGAATACATGTGTTGGCTGTCGGCCTTTTTACCTTTTGACCATAATGAGGGCCACCATATTCACATACCCTCTATGATTTATATTATAAGCCAAGCTTCGTCAAAATTAAGATATAGTAGTTGACTCATTAGTTTTGTCTGAAAATAAAATATTTTAAGAATGTGGAGAGGCAATTAAAAAGGAAACTTGGTGATGAAGAAACCAGAGAATTGGTTTCAAGAGCTGTATATCTCATGAATATAGGAAGCAATGATTACATTTTCCCTTTGGCTATAAATTCCAGCATGATCAAATTATAACCTCAACAATATGTCAAAATGGTGATTGGAAACCACACTTCTGTGATCAAAGTAATAATATATGCTCTTGGAATAGATCAGAAACATCCGGTCCTAAATATAAGAGTTATATAAAAAATTTATTTTAGTTTTAAATATAACATTTCAGTCTATTTCATCTCCCAAATTTATAATTTGTTCTCTAAAATATCACTAATGATTATACATATAGTAAAATGGTTTCTATCAAAGGGTAATTATAATGAACATTATTAGAAAATAGTATTTTAGAAAAATTAATACACATTTGTTATAAATAAATAACTAATTTTCTTAATAAGGAACTTGCATATGTTTGAGTTGCTGACATAACTACAGGAAATATATGATGAAGGAGGAAGAAAGTCCAGGGTCCCAAATTTGGCTCCTATTGGTTGTGTACCGGGCTTGAGAGTGAGCAATAATAGTTGCTTGGAGGAAGCAAATGTACTAGCAAAACTACACAACCAACTTGTTAAAATGCTTCAGAAGCTAGAAACTCATCTCAAAGGCTTCAAATATTCAACAAGCGATTTCTACAGCTTTCTCATAGATATGATTAATTTCCCTTCAAGACATGGTGAGTTTAGGCCATGTTTGTTTATCAGTAATTCCAAATACTTGAGATGAACTAATTGGATTTGCATTTTATATGAACTTTTTGATAGGTTTGAAGGAAGGGAAGACTGCATGCTTTCTGAGAGGTCCATTCAGTGGAGGAGAGAATGATAAAGTATGTAAAGATCCAAGTGAGTATGTGTTCTTTGATGATGTCCATCCCACAGAGGCAGTGAACAAGAAGTTTGCAAGCGTAGTGTGGAGTGGAAATCGCAGCCAAACATGGCCTTACAATCTCAGAGCTATTTGAGACAATATAGGCGTTGATCGAGTACCAAATATCAAAGAAATAAAATATTATTTCAGTATTTTGGAGATTCTCCACTTGGCTATTAAGATTATTTGAGATTCTTGCTTAGATAATTCTTGGTAGAATTTATGCTTGGCTATTAGAGAGTTGAGAGTGGGATCCTTGCCTCGATTCCCTAGTAGATTATTTTATTTACAGCCTTTTATCTTCCAGTGTATTTCGGTATCTATCAAACACTTTCCAGATTCTATGCAAAACTAGATAACTGTTGAAATTTCAGATTCTGTAAAACTTCTCCTAATTGTGTGTGTGTGTCCTAAACAAGATCCTAACAAGCGGTGATCCAAAACCAATTTAAAATTGAAGATTTTGATCTGTCTGCATCAGCCATAAATGGTGGCTAATACAAAGGAAGGAAATATAGACACATGCGCATTAACTTTTATATAAATTAATGAAATATAAAGACCGTTACTAGTTTATGGATTCCTTTAAGTGTTACATTTATATCAGCCACCTAATGCGTATGTAAATGGGATTTAATCCATTGGTTTAATTTGGTGCCTTGGATCATTTTCATTTAGTAGAATAAGTCCAAATAGGAGTTAATTAATTCGGTTCTTACCTTTTAAAATTATTTCCTTTTTCTTTTGGAAAAATATTGTGAGATCTCAAAAAAAATGTAATCACTAAAAAGTCTTACAACAAGTGAACAGTATGCAATAACAAATTCTGATGTAAGAAATAATAACAAAGACATGTTCACTTATCGCAAAACTTAACCGCCCATCTTTTCAAAAGTATTTGAAGAGTTCAAATAACCTGAAAGTCACATATTCAAATTTTAAAAATAACTTGTCTATTTTTAAGATAAGGTTACATATATCTATCCTTCCATATAACCCACTTAAGTGGAAGTCTCATGAATTTGCCCGCCCTTGTTTAAAGAGGCATATATTGGTTCCATAGTCAAATAAAAGTGGTGAGGAGTGGGGTATGGTATGATATCACTGCATCTCTCAGCATGTCTATGCAATAAATGTAAGTTTATTACCCTTGGGGCCTCCCATAGGGACCACTACATGAAATGAGACCATAATAAGTTGAAAGTGAAGTGGGAAATTAAGATACAAGAACACTTGTGTGTATTTCGACGTTGGTGTCAGAATTTCAGTTGAATTTGCCCTTCAGACTGTTCGGTAACTCTCACATCTATAATTACTCAACAACATTACCAACCAAACTTTTGTTTTTCTACTTTTACACTAATACAGAATCTAAAATTACTGTGTTGTAAAACTAAACCTATATCACGATTACTTGCTTATACATAAGAGCCATCAAGGCACAGCTAGCTGAAGGAGAAGGAGCAGATAATTAATTAAAATGGTGATGAGAGCCATGTTCTCTCTGTTGTGCGTAGCAATCATCCTTCTGAGCTCTGTAAGCTGCAACAATGGCGGATCTGTGGCACCACATAAGGAGGCTCTGTTTGTGTTCGGAGATTCTCTGTTCGATCCCGGCAATAATCGATACATCAACACTAGCCAGAGAGATACAGCATCTCATTGGCCTTATGGTATCACCTTCTTCAAACATCCCACCGGCAGAATCTCCGATGGCCGTGTCGTCCCTGATTTCATAGGTCAATTTCACTTACTTCCCTTGTTGGTTTTGTTGACTTAAAATATGTTTAGTTTCCAAAGTAACATAATTGTGTTGAATTAATTCGCCAAGAACAGCTCTGTTGGCAAAGTTGCCTATATTTCAAGCATATCTAAAACCAGGAGCTCCTGATTACACTAATGGAGCCAACTTCGCATCCGGTGGAGCCGCCGTTCTCGATCTAACCCCTTTTGGAGTTACAATCTCTTTCTCTTTTCTCTTTCTTTTTGTTTCAACTCAGAATATATTAAGAGTTAATGAGCATTAATTTGTGTTGAGCAGATCTCTTTCCCGAAACAAGTGAGCTACTTGAAGGATGTGGTAAATACACTGAAACAAAAATATGGTGAAAAAGAAGCCAATAGGATTGTGGGGAGCTCTGTGTACTTGTTCAGTATAGGAGGCGTCGATTACTTCAGGCTCTCTCAGAACCTCACAGTCTCAGAACAAGCCCAACGTGTGAGGAACGTCATTGGCAACTTGACCAACTCTCTCAAGGTCAACCTAGGACGTTTCATACCATGTTCTTGTCAAGTGTCAACATACAACATGGGATTATAAATTCTGAGAGGTGTTTATTTTTGCAGGAAGTATACCGGTTAGGTGGCAGAAAAATCGCATTTCAAAACGTAGGACCATTGGGATGTACACCTTCTAACAGAGCAACAACCACTAATCCGAGTGGTCGTTGTGTAGAATTCTTACAGGGAATGGCAAGAAGACACAACAGGGCTCTGTCTTTAGCACTTCACAAGTTAGAGACGACGTTGCCTGGATTCAAATACTCCATATTTGATTACTATAACTCACTTTTAGACATGATGGGCAATCCCTCCAAATATGGTAAGCCTATCAAATCCTAATAATAAGCTTTATATGTCTGTGGTTGAAAAATGGTGATGGATGATGAGTTACAACGTGGTATGGTTTCGTAGGGCTTAAGGAAGGGAAATCAGCATGCTGTGGGAATGGAGCGTACAGAGGAAGTGGATGTGGAGGAGGGTTCAGTGGGAAGGAGAAGTTCGAGGTTTGTAGTAATCCAAGGGACTATGTGTGGTTTGACGGAGGCCATACAACTGACAGTGCCAACAAGAAATTAGCAGAGCTCATATGGAACGGATCTCCACAACACATCACAGGGCCTTTTACTGTCAAGCAGCTTTTTAAATCTGCGTGATAGATTAGGATTGTTTTTCCTTTTATGAGATTGCTTAGACAGGCATACGTGCTTTGTATAATAAAGCTTTCAGGCTTTTGTGATTAGTTTATAGTTTAGTGGGGATGCTATATATGTCATGCAATATTAATTCATTTTCATTTATGTATGGAATGGATCACTACAACACATCACATGGCCTTTTACTGTCAAGCAGCTTTTTGAATCCGTGTGATCCATAGCTTTGGATTGCTATTCCTTTTGTGAGATTGCCGAGCTAGTTAGATATGCTTTGTATAATAAAAGCTTTCAGGCTTTTTGTGATGTTAGCAGATTCAGTTTCTTTTTTTTTTTTTTTGGTATTGTCATACTTGCATAATAATTAATTAAGGACATTGTTTGTGTCTCAGTTTAACGTTAGTGAATTTTTGGTTTTCTCTGGTTTACCACAGTAGGAAATGCAACTCAACTTGTAAATAAAAAAGTTTTAATTTATAAACATAAATTGTTAAATTTGACTAGTAAAATATGCAAATCTAATTTGTAAGTATGAATTTTTTGAAACCTTACTGTATTTATTTATTTTTTTTTCACATGAGATCTATAGAAAATCTATCATTAAATTCAAGTGAAGTAGTTTTTTTTTAAATGCATACAATTGAAGCCAATTAGAATTTTTTTTTTTTTTTGTACAAGAGAGGGCTAAACACTCAAAATAAACTACTAGATTAAGTAGGGATTTAATCCTAAATATTACACTCGTATATAATTAATGTGAAGCACAGCTCCGATTGAGAAGTGGGATAACCGAAGTGGAATCGAACCATGAACTGATCCGTGGTAATTCTCTGGATGGAAAGCCGAGTTATGGGCTTAACCCAGGCCATGATTTATTGGGCCCATAATTCCTTATGAGTCTTAAAGGGCCTCCCCTCCATACCTTTATTCACAAAACGAACTCTAACTTCAATTTTAGTATCAACAAAAAACAAAACTCTAACTTCAATTTTTGTAACGAAAAGATATATATATACACACATATATATCAAGACTTCGTGTTTCATGAATGAATTTAATTTTTTTTTTAAATTGTACAAAAGAAAAATTATATCGAGAAACTATCGCCCATAGGTTCCACTGGTTAAAGGGTGAGACATACGACCATTTTGCACGTGTTTGATCCCTAAGGAGTTCTATTTTGTTGTGATTCCAATCGCGACGTTTAGAGAAGTATCCTAACTCTGAGATGATTAGGTTTATTCTGAGGGTAATAGACGACTCGTCCTACCTGACATTGGTATCTCCTAAGAGGAAAGGAGATTTTGTCCTACCTTTCGATCGTGGATGAGCACAACCCCTTTCTAACAAAAATTTTATAATAATATATATATATATATATATATATATATTATATTGAGAAAGGAAGAGAAAAGGCGAATATTCTTCGTAAGATGCAAGCAAAGATGGCACACACCCACAAGTCATGCAATTAAACAGTGGTTTGTGTCCAAGAAAAATAATAAACGGAGAGGATAAATAATAATAACAATAATATATTGCATTCGAACCTAAATATGTAAATTAGATAACTAATTTATAGAAACTTAAAAAATTAGTTAAATTAATTGTTTGTAAAAATATTTATTAGTTTTTTTAAAGTATTATTTATAATTATTTATATGGGAACTATTTTAATGATGAAAGACCTCTTCAATACAACAAAGGAGAGTGTAAGAAAAGAAATATAAATTTAAAAGATATAATAGATTAAAGTATTATGTTTATAATTAAAATAAAATTTTATGTTGACTCTTATATTTAAGACGAAAATGATATTGTTGGGATTTATTTTGTTTAAGAGATGTGAATAATGAGAAGGAGAAAAGAACAGGAGAAGAAGATGTACATGGCTGTGGGGATGGAGGCATGAAGGTGATGATGACTTGAGAGTGTCTTTGGAAGCAAAATAGAGAAGGAGACGAGGGAAAGCAACAAGCTGAAGGGATGTGAGCATCCACTTCCAACTTTGCACGCTTTGCCCCTCACATGTCTTCAATAATTCACACATCCTCTCTCTTGTACTCCATCACCACTTGCCCTTCTATTTTTTATTTTATATCCTCTCGAAATTACTCTCCACACACTCTCTCCCTCGCTTTTATTACCTTTTTTTTTAATTTATTTTTAGAATTATCCAGAACTGTCATATAAAAATTAATTATCTTAAAATTTAATGATAATTGACTAAATTATAATGATAAGTCATAGAGTAAATAACGATAATATATTTATATGACCCATTTGTCATTGGGATTTTTATTACTCTTTTTAACCAGGCAATTTTTCATCCAATACCATTGATTAGTCCTTGCTTGAGTTGCATCAGACTCCAATTAAAAAGAGTTTTTCCTAACATAGATTAATCTTACTTAAAATTTATATCTCCTATAATAAACTTTTGAGATGGATTTCCACCACGTACTCTTAGAGTCTAGTTAAATACTCCATCACATTTCAACCAATAAAGTTAGTTAAAAGATAATATAAGATTTCAGTTCACTTTATTTTTTAAATTTATAATTTTTTTAAATTATTCTATTTATTATATATTAAAAAAAATTATCAAAGAATAAATTTTGATGCAAACTAGGGCTGTTCATGGGACAGGTCGGGACCGGGATAACCCCGTCCCGTGTCCCGTCCCGTCCCGAATTTGTCCCGGTCCCGATGGGATCGGGACAGGACGGGAATTTCTGATTTATTTTTTTAAAAAAAAATATTATAATAAAATTATCTCAATAAATTATTCCATATAAAATACCATAACAACTTCCTCTAAATACCAACATTCTTCCCTAATAGAAAATAATAAATTACCCATACAAGGAAAAAAATAATAATAAGAAAGAATAAAAATATCAATATAAAAATATCCGTATAAGAATAAAAATATCTATATAAGAGTGAGAAAGATAGGATAATATAATATTTTTTTTAAAAAAAATATTTTGGGACGGGACGAGCCGAGACCCGTCCCGTCCCGTTCTTCCTTTTGTCCCGTCCCGGTAGTGTCTCGGCCCGGTCCCGATAATCGGAACCGGGCCGGGACAACTTTGGGCATCCCTAATGCAAACAAATAAACAATTAGAGCTAGTGTTTTAAGAAACTGCCACACTTTTTATAAATAACTAATTTAATTAATTTATATAAATTTTATAAATTAATTATTAAGATTCTAAAGACTATAGGGAGTAATATCTTCTAAATATTAATTATGAAAAGGATATTTAAATTGCTTAAATAAATTACAATACAAAGAAATACCCCATGTTCATATGTGAAATGAGAGTTTTTATTGGATAAAAGGTGTAAAAATGATTTTAATTTTACGTTTATCTAGTTTGTAGGTAGACTTTTTGGTATAAAAACTCAGCATCGTCATCCAAGGAGCTAATTTGGAGCACGAGCTTATCCCATGAACTCTAGTAATCAATATTAAAAAAAAAAATATTTTTTGTGTGGGTGGGTGTGTGTTCACAATTGAAGAAAGCAACTCGTCGTAATTTGTCAACAAAAGTGGAATTAATAATTTCATTCCATAAAATTGTATTATTATGTTTCCTTTTTCCTGATGTAAAGAAAAGAGACAAAAAGCTTCCACATCGCAAGAGATGTGGAAGGACCACTGAAGCAAAGTTTATAGGATGATTCAGTGTGTGCGTGTAACTCAGGGGAGAGTCAAACGCTATCAAAAAAGGCTAGCTTTGTTGATATGCTTATGATATACCTTTTTGGACTTTGCATTTTATTCTTTATACACATTGAATAAAAGTCAAATTACTATAATGACGTGTACGAAGGACTCAATGAAAGTGTTATAGAAAGGGAAAATTAGTTTTCATGGGCAAAAATGAAAAAGATGAAAGAAAAGGGGATTAATGACGTGGCTGTTTTGTTACCACATATATATATTGACAAATGATGTATGCAATTTGATTTTTTTTTAAATTAATTTTAACCTTCTTGTAGGCCAAAAAAGGGGCTGAGTTGGTTTGTTTTAATATGCTCATCTCTTGCTTTATTGTAATTAATGGAGTTTTCATCAACTAAAAAACATGCAAGTTTATTAATTGTAATATTAAAAAAACAAAGAAGAGGAATGTATCAAATAGAGAGAGAGGTAAAAAAAAAGTCTAAGCAAAAATAATAAGAATGAAATACCCTAATTATCCTTTTATTTTCCTTTAACTCCAAGCAATAATAAGAATGTCTGTATCTGATATATCATCCATGTTAACGTGACGTGGTTTTGTGCCTGTTTGAGAAATTAAATTAAAGTTTTAAAAAAGATTTTTACTTAAATTTTAATTTAGATATATTTTAAAATAAATAATTATATTTATTTTAAAAAAATTAATTAAACTAAAGTTTTAGATAGACTATCAGACTAATTTTTAGAACAGTAAAAGAACTTATAGACTATCTAATTATTATTTTATTTTTATTTTTTTATATTATCTCTCCTCTTTTTTTTCTCTCTTCTCTTTTCTCTCTTATCTCTTATCTCTTATCTATTATCTCTCATCTCTCCTCTTTTTTCTCTCTTCTCTCTTATTCACTCTGTCTCCTCTCTCATCTCTCCTATTTTTAATAAAATCATACTCTTTTTAATTATTTTTTAATTATAAAAATCTTTCTAATAATAACTATATAAATATTTATTTATTTATAACCATTTTTTTTTATAAACTCTTATACAAAAGAAAAAAATGTATAAAAATCCTCTCTTTTTTTTATAAATTTTTTTTAAACTCTTATCTACCCTTTGTCTAGTCACGTCAGCTTATTTAGCCAAAACTTATAATGTGATTAATTGTGACTGTTATTATTTTTTTCTCATTAAAGGATTTTTTTTTGCGCAAGTGGCTCCTGAAATATCGGTGTACAGACCAATGAAAATAATACACGTCATACATGGCGTTGATGTTGCTGAAGAGAAGAGAGGGAAGTAAGCCACACGCTTCACGTGATCCGACAGCTGTATTGTATCCAATTTGTCAAAGATATTTGGCCACGTTGAACTGAAAGCATCGCTGCATCCTTACCCCACAAGACCCCCGTTGCTGGCAATTGCCTTTCACGTGCCACCCACCTGGCCCCTTCCTAGCCGTCGATTATAATCTAACGGATCACAATTTCCCACCTTAAATCTCTCAGTATATTCTTTTATTTTTCTCGTTACCAACTTCTTAATTTAATAAGAAAAGAAAGAATTCTGCAGGAATTGACTTGTTTGAGAATCGGCGAGGCACCATGTTAAGAAATTGAATGAGTCCCATGTGGATTTGTCCCCATTTCATCACTAAGTGGCCCATGTACTTGGGTCAAAATTGAATGAAGCTACCATCTATTATTTTGCGTGTCCATACTCTATTTCTTTTTCGTAATAATATCGACATCTTCTGGCTAATTTTTTTCCAAATAAAAGGCCACGTAACAGAAATTAGTTAACTAGGAAAAACATATGACTGGAATTTTTTAAGAAAATAACTATGCGCTTTAAAAAATATTTATATTTATGATTATAGCTTCAATATTTATTTTATTTATCTAAGTTAGAGAATCGGCGTAACGGTTAATTTTTCTCAATGTTAGATCAAACACAGTAGTCCAGCCACGCATGAAGAAATTGTAAATTTATCTGATACAGTTATCGAGAGAATGATATTATGTGAAATTGCTATTATTGAGTTGTAATGCTTCTAAAGAGTCATTAAATATAATAATCTTGAGGTAATTATGATTCCAAGTTAGACAAATTTACCCATCAGTTTCCAATCTCAGACAGCCTGGATCAATTTATACATTAATTAATACTAAGATTTTTTTAAAATGATTTCAAAAGTGCAGACCTGTATTACTAACCTAATGATTTCATGCTAACTTTAAGGAGAATTAAATCCGAATAGGCAATATATGAAATACATTTCTTTAATTATTTATAGACTAAGAAGCATGAATAATACCTCCTAGAATACAAAGTATAGAATAAAAGATTATTTGGTAATACGATAAGAATTTAAAGGTGAGTTATAATGGCCCCCTGAAATTATTTGTCAACGCAAAGTACTAGATTCATCTTCAGATGCTTCTAGAATCTCCCGTTGATGGATATTCATGTTGATTATTTATACGACATGAGGGGGGAAGTTAATACTTTCCTAAAAATTTTGAATTTCATGTTTTTTTAAAAATAATTATTAAAAAATGAATTGACAAATTTATAAGTGCATCTTTTTTTAACAAAATATCGATAGAAAAAAAAATCTATGCTAATAAACGAGGCAAAAATTCTCTTCCAAATCTTTGAGCATTATTTGTGGCAACTTATGCTAGCAAATGCATGTTGATTATGATAGTTATCACGTCTCTGGACTGGCATAATAATCTTAATTTTCAATAATTACAATCAATATTTTTAATATTTCTAAAAGTGAATTTTTAATTGAGGTATTTGGGCAATTTTTAATTGGTTTTATTTATTGGTTATCTTTTAGGTTGGTTAACCCCTTTTTTCTGTTGAATGGCCTGTTTGTGTCTAATTTAATTTCTAAGACCTTAAGCAAACCTTATATGTTCAATAGAAGTTTACAAGTTCGCTTGTTATCTTTTTTGTGTTTTAAAAAATTGTATGTTACAATTTTTAAAGAATACAGGTAATGTTTTTATAAAATATTGATAATAATTCATTTTTATTATCATCAGAACAAATTAATTTTGAAAACATCAAAATTGTTTCATTTCGAACTTAAAAAAAAAAAGACAACATACCTATTCGCTGCGCTTTTTAGAGGATGGTTTCAGTGCAAATCTTCTGTTTTTGACTAAAATTAACAATTTATCATATGAAATTATTAAAAATACATGCAAATTAAAGATACCACATGGTTGCAAATTAAAAATTATAATTTACGCAAATGATGAAGAAGGACAAACGAAATTGATAAACACAACTAATAATATTAATTTAATATATTTGATACCCGGGGAATTTAATAATATTAATTTAATACATAGTATAAATTTTAATTAGCTGTCGATGAAGTTTTAAACCACTGGCAACGCCCTTGATTTCCTGAAGGTATAAAGCATAAGCATCCATAAAAGCATCATTTGGTTCATATCAATGAGATTTTTCTAAAAAAATATAATGAATATGAGATCATTATTACTATAAAATATTTCTAAAAATATTTTTTTTAAAAGAAAAATTTCTTTATGTATGAAAAGTTCTCATGTATTTTTTTCAAAATTATAATTTGATCTTTAGGATATCATAAAAATGTGTTGAATTTATAATTTTAGATAGCGAGAGCAATAATTTCGGTGGAAAAATACTAGTGATATCTTTTACAAAAATACAAGTGTTAATTTATCAATTAAAAATAAAAACTGTTTTAATAGATTAAAGATCAATCAACATATATAATTATTTAAAATAAATTCTAGAAATAAAAGAATAGGGACTGCCTGCAATATTCTAAACGATAAGCCAGCTCTGACTTAGTAAATTCAATCAACACTATATTTTTAATAAATGAAAAAAATATTCATATAATTTATGTCCATTCTTCAAATATAATCGTTTGACTTTTTCCATTAAAATATGATGACGGGTAGTTTAGATAGAAATTAAATTAATAAAAGCTAGTGAGAAAACTTGGGAAGCAATATAGAAATGCAAGTGGGGAGGCAAATCCAGAAGGGTATGTTTAAAACGTGATGGAAGGTAGGTAAGGCCAATAATTGATGCCTTCAAAGACATTCGGCACTCATTTTGGATATTCCCCTTCCCATTGGACCAAACTATCAAATCAATGCATTTCGTTATGATTTATTATAAATACACTTTAATAAAAATTGATACAGATAATAATAAATATATTTATATTTTAGAAGGTGTGAGTTCGATTCCTATTACTGTTATAAAGATTTCTTTAATTAGCATTCTCATAAATATTATGTAAGAAGTTTCTGAATTATGGAGTTGTGCTCTAATCTTAGTAGGAGATTGATATCATACTTGCTTAAAATTTTATTTATAAAAAAATATAAATACACCTCTTTTTTTTCTTAAACAAAATGCTTAATTTCCTTATAAATCAGGGTCTAATAGTTGGCTCGATTATATTTAACATGATATGTAAATCTAACTCGAAATGGATAATCTGACCACTGAATTAGTAAATTAGTCTTTTAATAAGTCCGATAGTTAATTTTATATTTTCTCTCCTCATTAATCTTAAAATGATATTTTTTTTTAGTTTAAAAAAATATTAGTTAATTAGATTTATGTTTTAGTAACCTATTTTTTGTATTATGTGTGTTTTGTACATTAATATTCCCTTTTCACTTATGGATTATTGTGTGATTTTTATATGAATATTTTTTAGATAGAAAAGAAAAAGCTAGATTATAATTATAATTATTACCTCTAGACATTAATATAAAATTCTATTAATTTTTGTAGAGAGATTAAAAAAACTATTTAATTATAGTATATGTTACATGATCCTTTTAAAATAAGTAATTTATAAATTAAATAAATTAGTTTGATAAAAAAAGATAAATATAAATATTTTAAAATAATTTATTTAATTTCTATAAAAAAAAATCAATATAGTTTTATATGTATATCTCTTTAAACATATTTTAATATAGCCTCTTAAGATTTGGGGTTATTTGTTATTCGTTATACTTTTTAAGGTATGTGTGTAGGAATCACGATGTTTGAATTCCTAACTTTTTTTGGTCTAAACCTAATCACATTTTGATCACCTAAGCCAACCCAAATGACAACTAATGATGCATCTGTCATGCCATAATTAACATTATGTGTGTTTGTGTGTTTATAGATGCCTTTCATAATTTATTTATTTTTTTTGTTAAAAACATTATGTAAATTTGACCATAATTTATAGAAGCCTTTCATAGAAATGTCAGAAGCACTTTTTGGGAGAAGTTATAATATTCTATAAATGCTTAAATCAATGAAATGCATTTAGAATCTTTTGATTTGGGAGGCCACGTGGATATGTTATCTGATTTTTTTAGTAATTTTTCTGCGCATTTCCTTTCTATAAACGATGATTAATGATTAATCTGATCTATTTATGTTAACTTCTTTATTAATTCCCTTATTCAACCCTGTTTATACATTTTTTTAAAATTAAAGTCATTAAAATTTTCTCCCTCGCTCCCATCAGTTCCTTTCCAATTGTATTAAAAAACTATGATCATCACAAAATGGCCATAATTTATATTCCCTTTCTAAAAATAACATGCATTTAAATTTATCTCCTTATATAACTTACCATATATAATAATTGAAAATGTAGTATTATTTCTCTGAAAAGATTGCTTACCGTGTTTAACTTTTTTCAATTGGCAAGAACCGTGCTTAATTTTAGTTACACAGAATATCTGTATATGCTCTTATATTCGTTTTCCTAACTTTCTTAATGATTCCCTTTTCACGCCATAATAAAAAAAAACGACTTTTGCAAATTGTTGAATAGTTTTCAATTGAATTATACATTGATGAGAAAATTGATAATAATGAATATATAAGAAATTAATATAAATCAAACATTTATAAATCATGAATTTAAACTAAAATATACGAATTTTAAAAAGGGTACATACATTATTGAAAGCAATATTAATACTTATGTAAAATATTTTTTAAATTTAATTAAAGTATAAAAATCTGTAGAGTAATCACAATAACTCTTTATCGTGTATCAATCTTTATTTTGTGATCTATAAATATTGGAAAAATTAAAATAATGGTAGGACTTACATTGATAGATGAATCTTATCTTTATTTTTATTTTTTTTATAATTAATCCCTGAAATGAGTTTGAGCCGTGTTTTTTAAATCTCATTATTGTTTGCTACTCTCTTGGATTCTCTTTACTAGAGATAAATAACTGAATCATACGCATAAAAAGATCTAGCCAAAATCAGTTAAATATAATAAATATTTAAAATATATAAATTATTTTTTAAAAATACTTTTATTTATAAAGTTAACTTGTGACTTTTAATACTTGATTTAGGAAGATGTTCTCATTTTTTAATAGGGTAAAAATGAGAAATGTTAATAAACATTGAATATTTAATCCGGCCAAAATTTTTTTATAAAAAAGTTGAAGGGATTATTATTTTTTAAATGTCAAGCTGTTGAATCGGCGAGTTACCGAGTTACGACCGATTCAATTTGGTAAGAGTATGCGTTACTAAATTTCCTTTTATGAAGAAGGTCCGGTTCGAAAATTTAATTTAAACGAGTGTATTTTTTTTACCTTTTTTCTTTCCTTTATGGTTTGCATTTTTGTGATTATTATATTTTGTGTGGATGTACCATGTATGGTGCGCCGAAGCTGCTGCTTTCTTCTATGGCGATCTAACAATCGCATTCTCTCCTGCTTCTCTGAATCCACCAATCTCCTCACCTCATCAGAAAGCTGCTTTATTCGTTCCCCAAAGCCTGAGGCCTGAGCTTCTTGATTTCTCTCCCAAGCTGTTTCCTAGCTCTGATTCGATTTGCTGACTTTCTGAGGACTCACAGCGTTTCTTTTATTGGATTTGAGCACATGTACAAGGATTGAATTGATGTAAAAGCTTGAGTTGTCATTTGATTATTTTTATTGTAGAACTTCTGATCAAACAGAAAGCTTTTGGCTATTTTATTTAGTCTCTTGTGTTTTGCTGTTTTTGTTTAAATTTGTCTGCTGGTGATCTTGGTGGAACAACCCGAGCTTTGGAAGCTCGGGATCTGAAGTTTGATGGAGTTACCGAAGGAGAAGCATCGTTCTATTAATGATGGAGCTGACAATAGTTCTTGCATCATGCAGAAGTTCAAGCTCTATGAAACTCGCTCGGTATACATATCTTATTCGCCCCTTATACACTCGACTATTGCATACAATTGTCTTTCAGTGTACTATTTGCCTTCGGATATGCTTTGTGTTAGTATGTTTTTGTTTGTTGATGCAAGCGTTTCTTTGGGTGCGTATTTTTGGTCCAAATCGTATTCATTAATCACGCTTCACAAGTTTGGTTGTGAACCTTGATGCCTATCGACGGGCAAAATATCAGAAATGGGTGAGGGGCGATTAATTTTATTTCTGAATTGGGATTTAGACGCTTGCCACCATGAAGGTGGCTTTGGTACGTTGTTATCTATGCGCATTCTCATATATTTTGCCAGAATAAGTTTATTAAAATCGGCCTGATTTGTCCAGCTAATAAATTTTACATCTTTATTAATTCATTTCTGAGGATCTTTCTTCTTCGTAACGGATGTAATGGTTAGCAAAGCTTATTTGGCTTTGCGAAGCAAATTTCATATTGGGTCCTATTATCCAGCATCCATTGTTTTACAACTGTACCTGGTGCATTACATCAAGGTTCTCTTTTCTTTCCCCATTCCGTGGTTTACCTCTGTGTAATGGGTGTTCATAAACGTACAGTATTGCTTTTCTCTTCGTGTCTATAGACACTAAATTGTTCTCTTTGCTTCACTGTGAGATTTTCATATGATTTCTGCCAATTTGGCATTAATGCAAACATTTGCTTCTCTCCTAATTCTTAAGGTTATTCTATGTGCAGAAATTTTATATGATTGGGAGAGACAAGAGCAGAACCTCTTGGAGGGTCTTAAAGATTGATAGATTGGAGACAGCTGAACTAAATATCACTGACGATTCGATGATATACTCAGAAATTGAGTGTTGTGATCTTTTAAGACGGATACATGAAGGAAACAGGTCAACTGGGGGACTTAAATTTGTTACAACTTGCTATGGAATCATTGGTATGTTCTAAGCGAACTGTTGCTGTTACAATTTTTTCACTACTATTAACCACAAAACATCCACGTCTTCTTTTGATTTAGGATTCGTCAAATTTCTTGAGCCATATTACATGTTGCTCATAACAAATCGAAGGAAGATTGGCACAATTTGTGGGCATGCAATATATACCATCACAAAGAGTGAAATGATTCCGGTTCCACATCTTGCTGTACGATCCAAAATGGCATATTCTAATGAGAACAGGTCTTTAGTCCATTCTACATGTAAATGTAATATGTCTACGGTACATTCGAAGAGACATCTGAGAGTAGCATTGAGAAATATACCCTACCCATTGTACTTAGATGAGAATAATGTTATATATTATGTTTATTTATTTGAGTTCACTTTAATGTTGAGTGATAGCATTCTGTTTGTTTTATTGGGGAAAAAATTGTTTGAGCGTCATATTCTATTTGTGTTGGAAAATTTTCATTATAGTGGCTTTCTTTGTACTATATATGTTGATATCTTTCTTCAGTGTATATACACAAAGTGGGCATCCTCAGGTCAACCTCGTCATGTTTCTGTGGTACCATCTACTTGTATCTTTTAAAATATCATACATACTGCTTCTTCCAGATTTTTGAGTCCTGTAATATTTGTAGTGGTTACCTGCATCAGTTTGTTGTTTTCTTGTCCTACACTCCATTGCCAGTTCATTTCCTACATATGTACGGGGGCAATCTTCATTGCTGTTGTGATGTAAATATAACTTTTTGAGTGAGACAAGGTACCGCCAGGGTTTTACCGGGGAGATTATTTTCTTTCCTTTTTTTCACTTTTGGTTGGAGATAATACTCCTTAAGTTGTTTTTATTAATATTTGTGTCCCTCTATGTCATGAAGCATCTACTAATGGGCTTTGCTCTTTCTTCTCTTGTGACTTAGATACAAGAAGCTTCTATGCAGTGTGGATCTTAGGAAGGACTTCTTTTTCAGCTACTCATACCATGTCATGCGAAGTCTTCAAAAGAACTTATCTGATAATAGCACAACAGGGCACAAACTTTACGAAACCATGTTTGTTTGGAATGAGTTCTTAACTCGTGAAATCAGGAATAACCTTCAGAGTACTTCTTGGACAGTTGCTTTAGTGCATGGCTTTTTTAAACAGGTACATGCGCCTTCGATGGCACATAATAAGTTTAAAAGGTTTATCAATGAATCTAATGATGCTGACAGTGGTGCTAGTAATTTATATTTTTAAAGTCCTTTTTTTCAATTTATCCTTTCTTCTTTCTTGCTTTCTACTTCTTCAGCCAGGCTACCCTTTTCTTCCATTTATTCTTTATTTAATTTGTATCAGTCTGTCTTTTTATCATGTTACTGACTAATATACTTTCTTGCCTACTCTTCACTTCATGGTATTTATGCTGCAGTTATTAAAGCCTAAAGGTATTAGTGTGTCAACTGTATTATGTTGTAATATTCTTTTCTCAAGGTTGTATTGGAGATATGATTAACTCTTTGATGTAGGAAGTAGTTTCAACTTTCAAGTCTGACATCTCGTTGAGTAATGTTGATGGTTTACATATGTCATATAGGCTTGGAGAATTGTGTTGATAGTGTTGCAAAATCATATGCCTCTATATTTGTGTTGTTCAAAAAGATTTGGTACTTTGTTTTTGACTGGTACTCATTTCATTGCATGGTGTCCAGGTTAAACTCTCTGTATTAGAGAGGGAGTTCTACTTAACTATCATTGCTAGACGCTCACGTCATTATGCTGGCACCAGGTTTGTCCATTGCTGAATCTTTGAACTAGTTATACTATCAAAGCTACAATCTGTTCCACATATTTATGATTGTGTTCCTCTTTACATAATGCTCACTTATTTTAATGGTTTGTTATATTTTCTTTCGAGTTTCTAATTGAGTTAGCACCTAAGACTTCCAACTTGTATTTCTTTTGATTTCCCGATGCACTTTGAGCTATTGAATTAGTATAAATTTGGGTGATTTTATCTCCAAGAGATTTTCCTTGTTGTATATGTGTATATATATCTTCTGTTGCAGATATTTGAAACGAGGAGTGAATGAAAAGGGCAGAGTGGCTAATGATGTTGAGACAGAGCAAATAGTCTTTGAAGATGCTCAAGATGGATGCCCAAGGCAAATAAGTTCTGTGGTACAGATGCGGGGATCAATTCCTCTTTTCTGGTCTCAAGAAGCCTCTCCATTGAATATGAAGCCTGACATTATATGTATGATATGGATAAGATACTTCTTTTCTAACTATCTTGCCTTCTATGTTGTTTACACTAACTTTGGTTTTTTCCCATGCCAGTATCAAAGGAGGACCATAACTATGAAGCCACGAGACTTCATTTTGAAAACCTGGGCAAGAGATATGGAAACCCCATTATTATATTGAACTTGATTAAGGTAGGCATTTCCATGTGTTAGGATTGGGTAATTATCATCTAGCATGCCAATATCTTTGTCTATTGTCTAACATCTTTGTTCAACTTTGAACTACTGTTGTTTTTAAGACTCGTGAGAAGAAGCCTCGAGAAACTATTCTCCGAGCTGAGTTTGCAAATGCGGTCAGGTCCATTAATAAAACCATGAGAGGGGAAAATCGCCTCAGGTTCCTTCACTGGGATCTGAATCGGCACTCAAAATGGTAGTTTGCACTTCTGTCATCTAAAACTTACAGTTTTTTTTTTCTCGGGGTTTTATTTTGAAATTATTGGAGCAATCATCTTTAACAGCAAAACTACTAATGTGTTGACACAACTGGGAAAAGTTGCTGCTTTTGCTTTAAAATTAACGGGCATCTTCTACTGCCACGTGACACCGAATGTAAGGCCAGAGGAATTATTGCAAAATTCATTCTCTGAGTAAGTCCTACAAAAGAACCTTCTAAACTTTTCTGTCTTTTCATTTTGTGCTGGATGTTTGCTGTAATAATATTTCTATGATGTTGCCTTTTTGTACAGAGAGAGAATGTACAATGCTTTTAAAACCATGCAATAAAATTTGAAAAATTGAAACAATCGTTTTAAATATATGCCATCCTTGGCCTTGGTTTGCATTTGGTATATTAGGCATTATTTGTTGTTTTATTAATCAAGCAAGTTGAGATCTGGCTTTATTTATTTACAATGACTGATACATTTGGCCTTCAAGTTATGTTTGTTAGTTTGCACACATTTCTGTTTAGATTATCCACTAGATTTTAATGTACATTGCAGCGTGACTTTACTGTGGAAGAACATCCATCAATGGTTTCTGCTTGTTCGTATAATGGTCATTAATTGATGTTGCCTAGACATTCTTACCAATAACTCCATTGATTATTCTTTTTTATATGTAATGCAGGAATAATATCCATGATCTCTATGGCACCCAACAGGCTTGTATTAATGAGGATACTCCTAATAGGGAATCTAAAATTGATAGATGTTATTTCAATGATGATGTTATTGGAGATTACTGTGTCAAAGCCTGGACGCTTCAATCAGGGGTCTTGAGGACCAATTGCATAGACTGTTTAGATCGTACTAATGTTGCCCAATATGCTTATGGATTAACTGCTCTTGGACGTCAGCTACAAGCTTTAAGATATTTGGAATCCCCATATATTGATTTTGACAATCCTTTGGCAACGGAGTTAATGGCTATCTATGAGTCGATGGGTGACACGTTAGCATTGCAATACGGGGGTTCTGCAGCACACAATAAGGTATCTTTCTAACCTTTTTTAGGCTTTATGGGTTGAAAAGTAATATGGGATCAGAAATTCTTTGTACCTAATGATTTTATTTAGGATCTGTATCCAAGTTTTCAACTTATAATTGATAAGGACAAGTTACCGATGCTTACGGAAAATCCCAAGTATTAAGACATGATAGGCTGTGCACTAACGAAAAAAGCTTTTTTGTTGGGGGGTGGGGGCCTGGGGGGGAAGGAGAAAAAGGTTGTTGGCTAGGGGTTATCAATGATTCGTTGACTTGAGGCTATATACGCCTGTGATGCAAAGTGCTAAACAGCTCAATCTATTGGCATGCCATGCAGCTCTTTAGATGCATCCAATTTAATGAAAAGAGTTTCAGCGTGTATAGCCGTCTATTGAAGCCACCTGTTCCTTCTGATAACCTTCGCAATTGGGATAATAGGTTGAGCGTACTTCTTATTCCTACTTGGAATGGGATCAGATTGAATATTCATTTCCAATTTCACATGTTTGCTTCTTTCTTGGTATATTAAAATTTTTTGTTACAATATGATTTCCAAGTCAGAAATCAAGAAGTAGAAGCTTGACCATCTTTGTATAGGTATGCATGGGTTTTACCCAATCTTTATCAGCTGATAGATTAGATGATAAATTTACGGGTGATTTCGATTATCAGTAAAGTAGAAATGCTTTTAAAAAGCGATGAAGATTTGTCCAAATTATTAGAGTAGAAATGAGCTTGCATGTTTATTTTTCTAGCCTACAATCTTGATATGAATCAGTCCTGCCTTCCTATAGAATTTTCAATTTTGCACTTGGTTTTGCTGCACAGATATTTTCTGAGAGAAGAGGACAATGGAAGGCAGCGGCGCAATCCCAGGAATTTATCAGAACTCTACAGCGCTATTACAATAATACATACTTGGATGGTGATAAACAAAATGCAATCAACATGTGAGTCAAATGAGCCTTTTTTTTTTAAACAAAAAAAGTTATATCCACATAATTGTAGATATTAACTTACCTGATTTGCATTGAAATGATGTTATCTAATGGTTCTATCATTTATTATATGGGCCAGATTTTTGGGGCATTTTCAGCCACAACAGGGAAAACCAGCGTTATGGGAGCTAGATTCAGATCAGGCTTACACTGTTGCCAAGCATGGTTTAATTTTAGCTGATGATAATATTAGGTAGAGTGTTTTATTTACTGCTCCTATTCATGTCATATCCATTTAATCAAGCATCTAAGGGGGCTTATATCAGTGAGCAGAAAAAAAGTCATTCTTTATGGAAAGGTTGATACTATTCCTTTATTTTGGTAGGTCAACCATCAAAAGATCGCTATCAGATGGCAATATTGTTTGTGAAAGTGACACAAGTAGGAACATGGATGATACAAACAGTCAGCATTTATCTGAAAAGGCTGATGACCAATGTCTTTCAGAGTCTGATCCAGATGTCTTTACTTGTGGAAGTGATATTTGTCAATACAGGTATGCTTAAATTTCATTTTGGATGTTGTAAATTCTGGTAGCATTGTTATATTCTCAGTAGTCCACCTGCTCGATACAGTGATATTTATAATTTCATCTGATGTGCCTCTTTATCTGAACCATCCATACCCTTTTATGGTCTTGCGTTGTCAATATACAGGCAGATGCAAAGAGGAGTGCTTGAGGGCCGATGTTATGAAAGTGATCACATTTGTTATGATGAACATGGGGATGCATGTGACTGCTCAAATTTTCTTGATGTGGATTGGCTTTCATCTTCTGGAAATTCTTGTGAAGAGGAATTACTTGAGAGGTACTACTGTTATCGTTTTGCCTTTACTTCAGCAGAAGACATGGCATCTGCCCCTGATTACTTTTTATCTGTATATGCTACATTGTTGCTTAGTATTTTCTTTTTTTTCACTTAATGATAAAACAATATCTTTTTTCACCCTTTTTGCTATCCTCAGTTCTTGAGTGAATGTAGAAACATTATTTTGAATTTAGGTTTGAAATGTGCCTTTTTCAATAGCAGGAAACTTATGGTATCCGAGCTTAAATTGGATTACTCTAGCAGGTAAATCTATGGTTTATATAACGACAGGCTAAATCTCTGTCAACTTTTGTTTTGTGACTTTGTGGTACAATGCTCAAATCTCATGCCATTGTTGAGAGCAATATTTGGTCAGTCTTCAGATTTTTTTTATTTCATGGAAACACGTTAGTCTTGAGGAATTTTGGAGGAGTGAAGTCACAAGTCAAATTAGGAGAGCGTGAAGTTGACCTTTGATGGGAGAAAATGACTGGGAAAAGAACCCGATTCACACTTAATTATTGAGGTTAAGGTGTCTAAACTAGAATATGCATCCAAACATCATGGTTCTTTTATGGTGTGTAATGTAATGACAATGTTTTGGTGTGAACTGCTTATATGAAGTTTTTGCGGTCAATCAAATGGATTTGCTGGTGGCTATTGAGATTTAAAGCAATGTCATACCAGTTTATTGAGTTAGAGTTTGTTTAAATTGTCGTGCTTTTAAGCGTCAAATGGTTTCTATATTGTTGATGAGAGTCATGAAGTTTGAGCCTGTCTTTCTTGAGTCCAATTCTTCAAGGTATAACGACTGACCGATGGTTTTATTGTCTACAGGTCAACCAGCATCTCTTCCGAATGAACTAAGAACTGAGGCGAGTACATCTGCAAATGAATCTGGACCTAGCATGAAGTTGAGGATATGTTTTGTTTTAGAAGCATTTCGGAATGGCATACTTTGAGGAAAGATTAACAAGTTATAGTTATCTAAGAATTCGCAAATAAATAACATCTAGTGCATTTAGTTTAAGAAACACCATGGCCTAGCTGTAGCTGGATATTTAGGGCATAAATTTTATTAGTGAGTTCTTTGTGAACTTGTAGTTGAGATATTATATGTGCTGATATTTCTTGGGATTGCTATTAGGAAATCAAATTCAATTTTCCTCAGTTCTGTAGATGAGGACCTCAGTTTTTGTAGGGTTCTCCGGCATTGCAGGATTATAAGGCTGCTTATATCAACTTGTGTTTCAACTATACTTTGAGTGGAACTTCATATAATATTGATTTCATTATTTTCTAGCATACCGTGGATTTTGAATTACTTTTCTGTATTTTTAGGCGAGGAAGCATAGCGCCCCAGAGCTGAACAAAGATGGTGGTTATGCCGAAAACTTTTCGCGCTGGGTTACTCATGAAGAGATGCTTTATGTCTAGGATATATTTCCACATCCGAAGGATGTGGGTTCCTGTACAGAAATAATGGTAAGATATCATCCAAATGCAAATAACAGCGGCATTGCTGAGTTTTGTTTTGAGGGCATAAAAAAACATTTGAGAGATATATATTTTTGCCCCCCAAGATCTTAACTTCATTCATATAAGCATCAAATGAGAGGTAACATTAGATGTCTCTATTGGTAATTCTTTCTGCTCCTCATAGGTCTGCTCCTTAGAGATACATTAGACATGGCTGAATATTCTACCCTGTGTACAATTTTCATTAGAGAAAGTTAACTTTTCAGCAGTGAAACTATTATTAGCTGCTTTGACGGGTAAGTTATCTGCATCTCTTTGAAGTTTGTGTTCCTAGATTTTCCCTTGATAACTCAACAATTCATTATCAGGAACTAAGACTTTCCTGAGTTTGCCTCCCATCATAGCCCCCTCATAATAAAGTCCTAACTTCGCTTCTTGTATTCTTTCTAAGCATCGTAGTCAATCTTGAAAAATAAGTATAGAAAATAGTGTTATGCCGTCCGATTGATAAATCAGGGAGATGTTTGATTCATATTTTCAGCTAAAAAAGGATGAATATGATGAATTAAATTTTACATGCATTTATCAAAGAACTGACAGTGAAAAGATTGTGTATTAATTTTTCTTTATTTCTCGAACTTGTTATATAAAGAAATTTATGAAAATAAATAGCCTGAATTTACTGACATATATATATCCATCCTCCGTATTTGGGCATTAACAACTCTGTTAAGTTGAACGTGCTGGCAGGAGAAATGCCATAAGTCTCCCATGCATCTTCTTGTACGTAATTGTAAAGTATGAGATGTTAAATATGATTTTGAGATGAGTATAAGCCCAAAGGGAGAGTCTATTCCTAAAAAGACTAGCTTATTAAGGGGGAGAACTTCTTGAACTTATAAATTCCACTTTACTTGTAAGACTCCCCAATGTGGGACTTATAACAATGTCACCCCCTTGAAAGCCGACGTCCCCGGTGGCTCCAGTCTACGGCACTTCACTCGGCCTTTTGCCGGTCAGAACCCTCCGTAGGTAGCCCTCTCCAGTGAGTCGACTCTCAATGAAAGCACCAATGAGATGAGCATAAGCCCAAAGGGAGAGCCCATTCCTAAAAGACTAGCCTATTAGGAGGGAGAACTCTTTGAACTTATAAACCCCACTCTACTTGTGAGGCTCCCCAATGTGGGACTCATAACAGATTTGTACTGGATCCACTAGTTTAATTAAAGAATCGGTGAATATAACAAAAAAAAAAAAGAATCGGTGAATCAAACTAAAATTGGTCGTGATATTAAGTTTAGTGACATAAATGCAACTTGCTGTATAAATTTTATTGTCTATGCATTGATTGGTATAAATCAATCATTCCTCTCATGCGAGGAAACTGGAAAGAAAACTCCAACTCAATCGTCCATTGTAAGGGAACTTAATTGGAATCAATCCAGCCCAGCCGACAGTTTCAGTATGTTGTTGGCCAATAGGAAACAAAAACTATTTTTTTAAGAAAGAAACAAGAATGGTGGATGACGGCTAACGGGATTCGAGTTAAAAAGAAGTCCAAATTCTCCTCTTTAAAAAAAGATTTTGTCAAAACTTAGCCACAAAATCAAATTATTAAATCTCCATTAATCCCATTTCGCTTCATTATCAAGCAATGAAACCTAACGGTCATCAAGGTTGTGAAGGTAAAGCTAATAGCTACATGACCTGATATGTTGAGATCTTTGCCATATTTCATATTTCATTAAGCATTAAAGAACTCATCATCTAACTTCAACTAAAAAACAATCTTGCGAACATATATCATAACAAGAATTTAGTCGAGCACTATCAAACAAAAAAAAAACAAGTTTTTTCTTATCATAAATGACTGGTTAGTATTTAGCTTCTGGCACATGACATTCATTCCCAACGAGTTTCCAGAACAGAAACTTGTGAAGCTGGAACAGACTCCCCCCAATCTCCTGCAACTACATGAACAAAACGAGAAGACAGCTTATAACCCAAAATGGTTCCCAACTACTAGTTTATAGCGAGATATATGAATTATTTTTTTAAACCACCCACAACATATGAATTAAGAGAATCTCTCACTGGTGACAAGAGGAGGAGAAAGGAATCCATTGGGAATGAGTAAAAATGCAAGATCAATAACTTCCAAAATGATGAATACGTTATTGATGTCTCCCATCAGAAAAGAATGAGACAGACACAAGAAGTCTTAAGCTATATAGAAGGAAGGTTTTACTTCAGTAATTCTTACCAGCTTCTGGGGCCCAGTTGACACCGGCAACAGCCGGAATTGGCAGCGGCCTCTGGTTGATCAATTGTGGCAGGCAAGCCACCATTTGCGGCTGTAATGACATAAGATGGAGCAACCAGCACTTGATCTTCTTCCTGTTGCTTGACATCCTCAGGTTCCCTGTAGAAAAATAAATCCACCTGCATAACAAATTCCAAATTAAGATTGAAGGGAGCCTAAAAATAGGAAGAAAAACCAGTTCCCTTCCAACAGAGAAGGCAAATTTCAATCCCATGACAACCAATCTTCAAAATCATGAAGAGGGTAATTTCATTACCCTCACATTCCACTCATGACCACGACAAATAGCACCACGCATATCCAGTACCATTCTTGCTAGAAGCCAAAAGAGACAACCAATGTGTGTTTCCCTTTATTATTAGCTGGAATCCCAATGTCAACATATCTCATGGGAGAATCAGTGTCACAGAAAGTAATCGTTGGTCTCTTTCCAAGCGCAGCTTCTTTAATAGGCTGCAACTAAAACAATAATACAAAGAAGATAGTGGGGGCAAATGGTAAAAGAAGTTTTCAGTTTCATGAACACTGCTTTGAAATTAATACTAATACCAGAAACGTATTGAGCAAAAGTAAAATCTTTAAAGCGCCATTCATCGATCCCGATCTTTTTTTGGATCAATAGAAATATTTTGCGGCTTTCACTTTTGTGAAATGATTACTATGATCTTACATCACTTTAGATGCCAAATACAAAATTTGCCAGTAATCAAACGCTTTACCAACAAAGAAGACTTTCACAATGAGGAACTCAACCATCGCTGCGTCGTTTGAAAACATGTCGCTCCATTTGAAAATCACAGTTTTTGGTTCCCAAATGCACCTGGGTGGTCAACATCATTCTGATGTCCACCTCCTTCCGCCCAAGATGCAACCGGCAGCTCGGGGGCGGCGGAAGCGGTGGTGGCTATGGCTCAAAGCAGCAGAATGCGATTGCCTTCTTTCTTTCTATTTTTTTGGTTAACATTCGGAACTTAGCCTCGACTATATTTGCATCCGACTCGCATCGTGCACTTGACTATAAGTAAATATTTCAACGAAAATTTTTTACATAAGCTAAAACTCGAACTCGACATCTCACTTAAATAATATTGAGCCACTTATCACTCAGATTAACGCCTTCTTTCTGAAGCTGAGAAAGACGTACAGAAGGGAGTGGCTCGAGGCAGAGTTTCTAGCTTTGCAATTGCAGAGCTCAGGACTTTTTTTTTAGTTGTCCACTCGGTTCACCGGAGCTTTGCCTCGACTATATCCGGATCCGACCCACGTCGCGCACCTGGTTATGGTGGGTGAGTCTCCCAACAGGGGTTGATCTGAGTGATAAGCGGCTCGGTATCGCTTAAGCGAGGTCTCGAGTTCGAACCTTGGCGTAAGCATGTTTAAGACACAAAGTTTCGCCCCCGAGACATTTCCGTTTGTAAATTCCATGGGCCGTAGTTGTTCTTATATGGGCTAGCCCAATTAAAAGTTGGGCTAGATTAATGTTACGGACCTGTATTGAATTTTCCTTAAGTTAATTAATCAGGCAAATCGAGAAGGCTTATCGTCACATGTGGAACTAATATTTAGATTTTGTATTCACATTTATTGTCTAAAAATATCTTAAATAATAATGTATCTAATAAGAAGATACTTATACTAAATAAAAAAAAAATTGCTTGGGCGAACAAAAATCAAAGAAATAGAAAGTGGTGATATGGGTTTAGAAAAGATATAATCAAGCTTTATTAAACTTCTCCAATTAATAATTATACAACTTATTTATAAAAATTAAGGTTCTAATTATAATATTAAAAATGTATGTGCAAATAAAATTGTGCTTATGAAAAGGGCTATTTGTTAGTGTTTTTATATTTTAAATTGATATTAGTAATATATTCACATAATTGATAAAAAGTACAAATATAAAAGTTTCATTTTAAATTTTTGAATTAAAATAAATTTATTTATAATTGAAATTTAAAAATATAATTTTTCTCTAATCAAGTTAAAAGCAATGGTCCTTTGTATTAAAAAAGAAAAAAAAAAAGTCATGTCAATTATCAAAGAACACATAACACTTGCATGCCTCTTCTCGTTTAGGGCCGTGAGATTCATAAGACTTCAAATTGGGCCTCAATTTTCATTTACGAGGCTATTAAACCCTACAGGTTTTTCGACGTCAAGTCATCAACCTCTGAAAATCATCACTTGATTCCCCAAGTGTTTCTTCATCCCGTTTTCGTGCAGCAATGGCGATAGAGAATTCGAAGAAGTCCACAAAGAATATTGATCTTCTGAAATCAGATGTCGCCTCTTTTGCTTCTTCCCTTGGCCTATCGTCCTCTTTACCTTCTTCATCTTCAGGCTTCAATGATGTTGATTTTCGCAAAAAAGGTACTATCAAACCAAATAAGCCATCAAAGAAGCCTGAAACAGCTGCAAAACCTCGTTCTGAAGATAGCCATCAGTCGAAAAACAAGTCTTTAGGGAAAAGCAGTGGAGCTCCTCAGAAACCAAAGCCTAAGCCTTCTGTTCTATCACTGGAGAATGGTGATAAGGGGAAAGGTTTTAATAAGTATAAGAATCTACCGAAGCTTCCATTGATGAAAGCGAGTACTTTGGATGTGTGGCATGTGGATGCAGCTGAGTTGGAAGCGAAAGTGATCGGCGAGGGGAAAAGGTTAGAAATAAAGAATGTAGAAGAGTGGAAAAGCCTATCCGAGAAGAAAAGGGAGATGGGTGAGAGGTTGATGGCACAGTATGTTCAGGACTATGAGTCGTCGAGAGGCCAAAATGGCGACATCAAGATGTTGATTTCCACACAGAGGTCGGGTACTGCAGTTGATAAGGTGTCAGCGTTCTCAGTAATGGTGGGAGACAATCCAGTTGCTAATTTGCGGTCTCTTGATGCCCTCGTGGGTGAGTTAGCTCCTCATCTTTTCAAATCCATAGAAACCTCGGATCTTCCTTTCTTCTTGCGATTTTTCCTGTTTTAACTGGTTAATTCGGTTAAACTATGCATTTAGGAATGGTGACATCTAAGGTTGGAAAACGCCATGCATTGACTGGTTTTGAAGCACTACAAGAATTGTTCATCTCAAGGTTTGTATTTCCTCAGTTTTTTCCTTTCCATGTCTCCCCCTCTTTAATAATTAGCTAGTCCGCATAGTTTGAAACTAAATTTATAAGCTTAACAGCTCCTAATTTGTGTAATATTGAGTCACGTACATCTCTGATTCTCCACACGCTTTCTATCTTTCTGTGCAGCTTATTACCTGATCGTAAATTGAAGACTTTGATACAGCGGCCAATAAATCTTGTTCCCGAAAATAAAGATGGTTACTCTCTTTTACTTTTCTGGTACTGGGAGGAATGCTTGAAGCAGAGGTATGTGCCAGTAATGCTTCGTTATTGCCGTGGAACCACATTCTTTAATTTGCAACAACCAACCCCCCCCCCCCCTTAGAACAAAAGAAAAGAAAAGGTTCTCACTTTGCTGGCATGCCCCAAATTTTTTGGAGTGATGCAATGAATTGCTTCTAATGTCTCAGATATGAAAGATTTGTTATGGCACTTGAAGAAGCATCCAGAGACATGTTACCTGTGCTTAAAACCAAAGCCTTAAAGGTTGGTTTTCTGATCATATTTTCACTTATCGTATTTGTTGTGGCTTGATAAGTCGCCTTTACTAGTAGCTTTGAATTTAAAATAAAATACATCAGAACAACGGGTTGCTAATACTTATTGACTCTTCAGGTTTGCAATTTTTTCATCTTCAATCTCTCGAGGAAATTGAAAATTATTGTAGAAAATAAGCATACGAATAGAAGGAAAAAGATTTTGTGGATATTCCTTTTCCTTTTAATGCATGCTAGTGTGAATTGAAGACAATATTGAGATATGTTTTTACAGGTATTTAGGTATATTAAGAGTATATATCTTTTTAATTCCTGGTCCACTGTTTTGGGTGGGGTATTCCCCCTCTTTTTTGTTGCTTGCAGTCCATATACGTGCTATTGAGGAGCAAGTCAGAGCAAGAGCGGAGACTACTTTCCGCCCTTGTTAATAAAGTGAGTTAATATTGAGCTTTCTGCACTTGCTATACTACTTTATGTACTGAACATGGGTTTTTCCTTCTCACTGGTGCTAGCCCTTGGGTGAGCTTGCTACTTGTACTTAAGATGTTGACAAAACTTACTGTTTTTTTTTTCGTGGTTGGGATGTGGATATTCGTTGGAATTACTTCAGCTTGGGGATCCGGATAACAAGGCAGCATCTAATGCTGACTTTCATTTGTCAAACCTCATGTCTGACCACCCAAATATGAAGGTATGGATATATGATAATACATTTTGTCTTCATATATTTT
Source organism: Leucaena leucocephala (assembly GCA_037074615.1). Taxonomy (NCBI): domain Eukaryota; kingdom Viridiplantae; phylum Streptophyta; class Magnoliopsida; order Fabales; family Fabaceae; genus Leucaena; species Leucaena leucocephala. The sequence continues at coordinate 1,590,559 of CM073552.1, forward strand.
TTAATAATGATGGTGATGTGGATATTACATTTTGGGAATGTTGATATTATATGCTTGGCCCTGACTAATGCAGTTATTTGTTTAAGGGATTATACTGATGTATTTGCTCTTTATTATTTGCTTTTTGTCTTTCTCGTTCAGGGTGTGGTTATTGATGAGGTGGATACTTTTCTCTTTCGCCCTCATTTGGGACCACGGGCTCAGTACCATGCAGTAAGTCGTAAACTTCCATTGCTAATGCATTTCATATATCATTCAATATAGAATTAGGATTACAATCCTCCTTGTCAGCTCTTGTTAGTTGTCACCTGTTAAATATACAAAAAAACATGAGGTCTATATTCTGGCATGTTTTTGCTAGTTTATACATTAGCATTTATGTTAGTACTATTCAGATCTGTATCATATAACACACAAATGGAGAATGTCTTAAATACTAATTTTCATGTTTATTTTGCTTATGGCTCTCTTCTTGCACACTGTTCATAGCCAGCAAAATATTCTTGGCATCATTTTTAAGCTTCTTTAAATGTTAATTTAGTTGTAGAATAATAGTTTCTTTTGGAAGAGTATATACATTGGTCTTATTGAGATTGCCTTTCTATGGCTGCAGAAGTGGCCCTTTAATTTTCATGACACTGCTACCCTCTTTTGAGCATCAATTTTTGAACACATACTTGACATGCCTTGACCCACAAAAATATAAGCTGATCTGCCTTTTCTTCATGTTCAGGTTAACTTCTTGAGCCAAATCCGTCTCACGCGTAAAGGAGATGGACCAAAAGTGGCAAAACGTTTAATAGATGTATATTTTGCTCTATTTAAGGTATTGGAATATCATGTGATTTTGCGGTTGTTCTGTGTCAGTTACGCGAAAAGTTTTAAATGGAAAAGAAAAGAAAAGTAGTGTTCACAGTTTATGATGTTCAGGTCTTGATTTCTGGAGCAAGCAATAATCAAAAGATTGATAAAAGTAAGAAGGCACATTTTAAAGGTGAAAAGTCGAAAGATGCACCAGAGTCACATGCTGAATTGGATTCACGGCTTCTATCAGTTCTCTTAACTGTAAGTATCAATGTGCTAATACTTGTGAATTAACAGTTGTGACATTTTGGTTTTGGAAAAATACGTGTAATCTGGGTTTACATAAACATTGATCTAACTTTACAGGGAGTAAATAGAGCATTCCCCTTTGTCTCTAGTGATGAAGCTGATGATATTGTTGATGTTCAAACACCTGTACTCTTCCAATTGGTAATTGCTTTGTTTGATGTCAACATAGATGAGAAGTTGTATTCAGTATCTCACTGACTGATGTTGCACAAGCAACTTTTATTACTTGATTTTTGTTCTTTGATGTTTATGAAAACTCCAAACCTGCAGGTCCATTCAAAGAATTTTAATGTAGGACTTCAGGCACTGATGCTTCTTGATAAAATATCATCTAAGAATCAGATAGCCAGTGATCGGTTTTACCGAGCTTTGTATTCCAAACTCTTGCTTCCTGCTGCCATGCATACATCAAAGGCATGGGAAATCAGTTTTTCATTTTACCTTTTGTCATAAATGTTTTTGTTTCGACTTTCTGTTGCTCTTGAACGTTTTTCCTCACATTTATTTTCAGGTGGAAATGTTTGTTGGACTTATTCTGAGAGCAATGAAGAGGGATGTGAATTTAAAGCGTGTGGCTGCATTTTCTAAACGCCTTTTGCAGGCAAGTAGTGAATTGAACTTTTACTACCTTGTTTATTGTGTAAGTTGGTTTCAATTATTGATGTACATCTTTTTCTTCAACAGGTTGCACTTCAGCAGCAGCCGCAGTATGCCTGTGCATGCCTTTTTCTTCTCTCTGAACTCCTTAAAGCAAGACCACCTTTATGGTAAGGTTAATTATTGAAGGTCTTAGTCTGTATCATGATTATTGCTCATTATTTTTTATTAGAATGTCTTTAGAAACTATAGATTCTTTTCTTTGCATTGGAAGTCAAGAGCTGACAAATTTACAGTAAAATTAGCCATCTACTCATCTTCGATTGTCATACAGGAACCTCATGTTGCAGAACGAGTCTATTGATGATGAGCTTGAACACTTTGAAGATGTTAAGGAAGAAACTGATGCTGAACCCAACACTGCAGCAAATAAGCAAGATGATGTTGGATCTGTTCAGAATAGCGATGATCACAATTCTGAGAATGAATCTTCAGAAAAGGAAGAGGAAGATGACCTTTCAAAATCTTCCGGTTCTGAAGATGATTCAGATGATGCTTCAGAGGATGCTGATCTTTTGCCAGCAAGGAATGAGAAAGTTCCTAAGAATTCAAAATATGTATCTGACGACGAAGATCACCAGTCACAGATATCCTCCAATAGGTCTTCGTTGCCTGGAGGTTACAATCCAAGACACAGAGAACCTTCTTTTTGGTAATTTATCTTTTGGCCATAATCGATCTCCATTTATCGCATATCTATAGAATAAGTGGGGAATAATGAATTAGTAGAGAACGATTAGGTATTGCATTCTCTTCTTCCTTATTTCTTTACATGCCTTCCATCTAACAGCAATGCAGACCGTGTTAGTTGGTGGGAGTTAATGGTTCTTGCTTCTCATTCACACCCATCAGTAGCTACTATGGCCAGAACTCTTCTTTCTGGAGCCACCATTGTCTATAATGGAAACCCACTAAATGACCTATCACTGTCAGCTTTCCTTGACAAAGTCATGGAGAAGAAACCAAAACAAAGTACTTGGCATGGTGGTTCTCAGATTGAACCTGCCAAACAGGTACAAGAATAATCAAGTTTTTAGATTCTGTTGTCAGCTATTTCTGTAGTTAAGGCATAATGGTCCTACCTTCTGCTACACCTGGCTGACGTGATTTTGATTTTGCAGATGAGCATTAACAACCATTTGATTGGACAAGAAATTCTCTCACTAGCTGAAGTAGATGTGCCGCCAGAGGATCTTGTCTTCCACAAGTTCTACACAAACAAAATGAATTCTTCCAAGAAACCAAAGAAAAAGAAGAAGAAGACGGCCGATGAAGAGGCTGCTGAGGAGTTGTTTGATGTTGATGGTGGCAGTGATGTTGATGGCGGTAGTGATGTAGATGGGGGTGATGAGAGCGATAACGAAGAGATTGAGAATCTGTTGGATAATGCTGATCAATCTTTGGGTGGAGATGGTGAGTATGACTATGATGATTTGGATAAAGTTGCCAATGAGGACGATGAGGACTTGATTGGTGATGTTAGTGATGGCGAGATGGAAGCCCTCTCAGACATGGCAGAGGAATTCTCTGACACCCCGATTGAAGGCAGTGATGGCGGTGAGGATGACAACAATGATATAGCCATCGGAGATGTTGATCATGATTCTGAAGTTGACGAGGAGGATGTAGTTGACAAGAGAAAACAAAAGCGGAACAAGAAAAGTACAGTATCTCCTTTTGCAAGCTATGAAGATTATGAACATCTAATGGAGGATGATGACCAAACTGATGAAAAATCCCAGAAGAAGCGAAAGTCAAAGAAACAGGATGGTAACAAAACTGAAAAACCATCTTCCAAGAAGAAGCGAAAGTCAAAGAAAGAAGAGGATGATAATGAAACTGAAGTTCCATCTTCCCAGAAGAAGCGCAAGTCTAAGAAAAAGAAAAGGTAGCAGCTCGGTGAAGTTCATAGTGACGGCATGGTTTCATATAGTTCACGAGATTTCTATTCTTAAATTTGATTTTTTTCACTCCACATACGGCTTAGGTCGCCCTGCATTAAACTCCATACCCTGTAGCTTCTTCCATTCTTTTTTCTGAAATTTTAGTCAAATGAATGGAAGAAACCAAATTTTCTGTTAGTGAGCGTGCATACTATATTCCCTGACACGAAAGTAACAAGAATAATCCCTTCGTCTTCGAGGAAAATCGGTTGTGTAATGGACACCAAGATAATCAACTTTGCCAGAGAGCAGTGTTAAAGAATTATTATCATTATTAAGAGAATGAAATTTGATGATTTGCTGAAATTTTTAATTGCAAATTGTAGAATTTTTAAGTAGTCAAGATAATGATGGGAAATAAGAATTTTTTTCCAATATTTTTCCCAACTAAAATTTTAAAAATTTTAGCCTATCTTTAATGTTCATTTTTACCTTACAAGTATGATTGAATAACTCCTAAGATCGTCAATTTAATTGTTTTGTTATTCCCAATTGAATTCCTTGAAATTTTCACCAATATTTGATATCTTCAAAAGAATTATTAACCGATCTTCAATTTTTCTAGCCAATCCTAAAAAGCTCCCATCTACTTTTGATTTTTACCAACGGTCCTTTTTATGCAGTGATCAAAGAAAAAAAATCAATTTATCTTAGATTTTTTAAAAAAAAAAACTGCAGTTCCGAAATTTTCAACCTATCTTTCACTTTTTTTCTGTTCATCCTCGTAAATGATGAGGGATGACCAAGGATGATTACTTAAATTCAAAACAGCTTAATGCTTAAGATTTCTTAGATTCCCTTTATAGTTAAACATTATAGACTTCAGATCCTAATGTTAGAATGTAGAATTAATTAAGTAATTAGTGTTAATCACTTGTACCTAGATAGTCTTGGAATTCTATATAAAGGGATTTAGTCCATGGTTGAGGTGTGGGATAGTGAGATTCTCACCATAGTGAGAGAGAGGGTAACTTGGGTCTCTCTCCACAAAATCTCATAGTGTTATGGGATTAGTTAATCATCCTTGTGTAAGGGTAGATCAAATGTGAATCTTGTAATGAGTATGTTGCTCTATAGTTAATGAAGATGATGATATTCTTCTCCAATTAATATTGTCAACATGGTATCAAAGCTTGATTAGGAAATGTGTCCACAACTCTCATAACTTCATCCTTATAAATGCCATCTTTTTCATACATTCTTTGAACAATATTGACAATATCTTCTCGGTTAGGTTGCCAGTAGAACTTTTCCATTCTTCCATCTCGTATCAGTAGAGCATAAATAGTAGAAAAATCATTCCCCGTTACAATTATTGGAATTGTGGGATAGTGAGATCCTCACCATAGTGAGAGAGAGGGTAACTTGGGTCTCTCTCCACAAAATCTCATAGTGTTATAGGATTAGTTAATCACCCTTGTGTAAGGGTAGATCAAATGTGAATTTTGTAATGAGCATGTTGCTCTATATTTCATACATTCTTTGAACGATATTGACAATATCTTCTCGGTTAGGTTGCCAGTAGAACTTTTCTATTCTTCCATCTCGTATCAGTGGAGCATAAATAGTAGAAAAATCATTCCCCGTTACAATTATTGGAATTCTATTTGTGATATCTGTTTCTCGCCAATTTTGGCCAACACTGACTCTTGTTGGATTATCTGCTAGATTCATGAGAGTCCCAACAACAATTTGATTGTTGACTGTCATTTGAGTATTGCCAAATCTACCAAGACCAGCATCAATATCATTGATCATCAAACAGCTCATTTTTCCTTGATTCTGGACCACTTGAGATGCGGTTCTATAGCGGTCACGAATCAATCTTCCTGGCTCCCCAGCTCTTTCTGACTCTAATTCCCCAGCAGACATTATTACAGGTTCAACTCCCATTGCCTGAAATATAAGTTCTGTCTGAATTAAGAAGAAGTAAAGGATAAACTTGAGTCTTATACTTCTGCCAAAATAATTAGGAAGGGAAGATACAACTTTAGTTTTATCCTAAGCTTAAAGGCATGCTCATGGTAAAGAGGTGTACAGATTTAACAACCATCTGGGTAGAGATGATAATTATTGGATCATAAACAGCAAAATGACTTCCGCCTCTCATGGTTAAACCCATGCTAGGTGTCTAGCTTGTATTTGCATCATACCTCGTATCATAACAAAATTCAAAAGGAATTCTTGAATCAGATGGACGCCTATTATCTAGTATCTGGGAATGAAACACTTACTGCAATGGGTTCATATTAAATGGGGTCTCTTCTTGATCAGGGCTGCCCTGGTCCCCAAAACTTATCCTTCCAATGCCATCATGTCCGAAACACATGGAGAATGAATCTGCTGTAAAACCTTCTCTGGATAACATGCTAGGAACCGATATCTTCTCCATGCCAAGCCCAAACAAACCTTTGGGAGCTGCAACATCTATGAATGATCCACTTTGAACTTGTCCACAGCCAAATATGATATATGCCTCCACAAGCTCATTATGATTATCTTCTTTCGTCTCTCTTCAACCCATGGCATTGTTAGCGGGTCATAAACATAAAGGAGATGATGAATATGCAAGAGGTGAAGCAGCTGAAGGCAATATGATATTCTTGAATGATCACATTTTGGGTTGAAGAGAGAATATAAGAGAAGAGCTTGCAGATTCTGATAGAAGGAGCTGCTAAAAGGGAGAATGAATAGAGTGTAGCTTCATCTCAATCAGACCTACTTTTGGAACAATGGATGAAGCAGGAGTCTAAGCAAAGTCATGTGACTAATAGGATTAATCCCTCTATTAAAGTTCGAAGTGGGTTATCCATTAACATCAAAGACAATAGCTTGATTACTGTCATAAGAAAATAAAGAATGTTATGCAGATACCTTGATGCTTTGTAAAATGAAAATAATTTGGTTTAATTCACCTTACTCCCTTGTATGTAGTGTTGGCAAGTTGAACACTTAGAGTTAAGAGGTGTCAACTTGAGCGGGGGTGTTAGAATGTAGAATTAATTAAGTGATTAGTATTAATCACTTGTATCTAGATAGTCTTGGAATTCTATATAAAGAGATTTAGTCCATGGTTGAGGTATGGGATAGTGAGATCCTCACCATAGTGAGAGAGAGAGTAACTTGGGTCTCTCTCCACAAAATCTCAGTGTTATAGGATTAGTTAATCACCCTTGTGTAAGGGTAGATCAAATGTGAATCTTGTAATGAACATGTTGCTCTATGGTTAATGAAGATGATGATATTCTTCTCCAATTAATATTGTCAACACCTAAAACATCATTTTCCCTTATTTTACCATCCATGATTAAGTATGATGTCTTGCTTCACGGAAGCATTAGGAGCACAAGATTGAGGAGGAAGCTACAAATTCCCCCAATAATAACCACTGGCATACATAGGCATTGGCAACATAGTTTCCAACAAAATCCGTGGCACCCACCAACTACACTACACTAAAAGACAGCCCTAGACAGTTACAGACATCCAAAGAATTTGGCCTCAGGCAATGGCAACTTGAACTGTTTTGGATTTTGGAGGTGGAGGGTGCTTCTCAACAGTCACAGTGAGAACACCATTCTCACATTTTGCATTGATGCCTACCACGTTGGCATTCTCCGGCAATCGGAACTTCCTCAGCAGCTTCTGAGGCGCTCTCCTCTCCAGCCTCGGGTACTTGCACCCTTCTTCTCGTTTCCTCTTCCCATTGCTTCGAACCACCAGCGTGTTCTCATCCTCCACAGTCACCTGCAAAGATTACACTCGTTAATTTCTCTAACATCAGCCCATGCATGTCCATACTTAAAGTATACCACTAACCTGGTCCTTGAAAGATGTTATGTTCCATCATTTGACTCCAAACATCTTTCTAAGACCCACCAATATGGGTCAAAATTCAATTACTGGTAGGCAAAAAGAGAGTAACTGCATAACTATCAAGTTTATAAGCATGATAGAAAACAGATCATGGTCATCTTTTGAATACTAAATTGATGAAACATGCATTGATCAAGCAGCATTACTCTTCACCGTACCCCATAAACAAGTCCTGGCTCCTATATCTTAGTAAGCTACAAGAAAGCATAGTAAGCAAAGCGCATCAACGTGTAAGGATCCTCTAGAATTTTTCATCAGAAAGTTAGAGAGAAAATGACGCACATATTTTGAGTTCAGAGTTCAAAGAGAGAACAAATCTATCAAATTCAACCCCTCTTCTCGTCCCCTTCTGAATTCTGTAAGTACTTCAATCTATACTCAACATCAACAGGCCTTTGGACACCCTCTGCCCCAAGAAAAAGAAAGAAGAGGAGGGGTGTTTTTGTGTTGGGGGGGGGGGGGAGAAAGGAAAACAGAAAAGCATTTTCCTGGTCTACTGGGAACAAGGAAGTAAGTCAAAGTCGAAATTGACTCAGGTCATTTATAAAACGAACAAGAACAAGGTTGGAGAAACCAAAACCTCAGCTTGACCAACCTACAAGCCTAATTGGAAACTATCTATATGCATTTAAAACCATGTAATACTTATGCTATACAATCTTGGATATAATTCATAGTATTAAATATGGATTTCAAACAAAATTAATAACTTAATCATCAAAGAGAAGTGGTCAGAAGTAAGCTTGCAAATACCTTGTACCGCTAAGGTGACCCCTAATATTATGCGAAAGCAAACGTTCAGTTGACTAAGATATTCAACTAGGTAGGTAGTTACCTGAATGTCGATTTTGGAGACGCCAGGGATGTCCATGAAAAATACGTATTCTTTGGGAGTTTCCATAATGTCTACTGGGATGTTAGAGACGCCTCTGGTTTCTTGAGAGTCGCGAGCTCCAGGTTGAAACATGAATTTTTCTATTGTTTCAGGGAGATTGAACAGACTGTTCAAATCCCCATTGAATGAATCCGAAATGCTGCTCATCCTCACCCAATTACTCTGAAATCACCAAGCTGCCCATGGCGGCTCGTGAGTATAAACGGTTCAAATGAAAATGACATTTGGCCGATTTTATGCAAATTTTTACGCTATTAATTATTGTTGAGATATTAAGATGTAGCTAACATCTTATAGTTCAACTCTATAGTCTTGAAATATTATAAAATTATAAAAAGTTGAAGCAAATATCATATATGTAATCATCCAGCAATGAAATACTTGAAAGTTGAAGTAAATCAGATATTAATGACAACATAACTCGAGGTCGGTCCTGAAAATGTAGTAATTCAAGACAAAAGGCAGAGAATGAGATGGAAATTTTCCAGTCAAAATAGTGAAGAAAAAACGAGGACTGAGTAACAAAATGTAGTAATTCAAGACAAAAGGCAGAGAATGAGGTGGGTAAGTATCTAACGAAACTTCGTTAAATATGTCAAGATTTAAATTTAAGATTTCGCTTAAATAATATTAAATTATTTATTGATTCCACGTGTTAATCAGCCATGGATAAGCTTAAATAAAGGGCCTTTTTTTGTTTTAAAGTTTCTTGATTTGGTATTTGTATATTCTTTGACATTTCTTCCTATTATTTCTTAATTCATTCATTATTATTCCTCAAAATAAAGGGCCTTTCTACTCGTTGTTTAAAAAAAAAAAAGTCCAGATGGAATTTCAAAATTCTTTATTGAAAGGTTTGTCAAAGATGGCACATGATATTATATTAAATATAATTTTTTTTTAATAAAAATTTAAACATTGATCGATTATCTTTTCCGCTGAACCAACTTATAGGTCCGGAAGAAATGGAGTCCATAATTTATACGCTGGGGGTATTTTTTTTTTTTGTTATAAAAATTTTTAAAAAAGAGTTAGGCTCACCTATAATTTAAAAGCGGAGCGAAATCTTCTTTTATAAGTATTAGGCGTGAGCATATAGGATATTTTTGTTAGTGTTTGATATGAGCTTTAAGCGGGTTAGGGTCACCTATAATTTAAGGGTAGAGTGAAATCTCTTTTTTTTTATTGTCTACCCGGTTCACCGGAGTTTTGCCCCGACTACATCTGGATTTGACCCGCATCGCGCACCTAGCTATGCTGGGTGAGTCTCTCAATGGGGATTTTTTGCGTACGCCAAGGCTCAAACTCGAGATCTTACTTAAATGATACTGAACCGCTTACTACTCGGATTAACCCCGTTGCTAGCGAAATCTCCTTTTATAAGTATTAGGCGTGAGCATATAGGATATTTTTATTAGTGTCTGATATGGGCTTTAAGCGGGCCTTTTTAATAGACTATTTTATGAGTAATTAGGAGAGGAGGGGAGAAAAGTTTTTGAGTTGCATTTAAAAAAATTAAAAAAATAAATTTTTTTAATTAATTTTTCTTACTCATTTATTTTACATTTCCTCTTTATTCTTTATTAATGTTGATCTATGTTTTGTTGAGATGATTTGATGATATCTTTATAGATATGATTTTATTTATATTTATCCCGTAGTATTATTATTATTTAGTTGTTATTAAGGATTATATTGTAAATAATAAAACTTAGATCAAATTTTTTCTATCCCTTTTATCAAGTTTTCTAATCTTACTTTATTACTTATATTTTTTTATTATTAGTTTCATTTAATTCAAACCCATATGAAAAAAGAAATAATACCCATAACCAAATATGATTAGGGAATTTATCGAAATTGATATAATAAATTTAATGTAAGTATAGTCCTCTTAACAATCAATTGAATTATATAAAAAAATTAATATTTTATTATTATTAATTGTTCTTATTAGTATGTATAAATTATTTAAAAACGTGTTCTAAAAATGAATGAAGGGGATATATGATTAAAAAAAGAAAGAGGTGCATGCATGAACATAATTAACAAAACCTGAATTGAAAGTATGTGTTTGATTTTATGGCTAGCTACTTACCCATCATCAAACAACCATGTATTTATTTTATTTTTCATTTTCATGGCACATGGTTTATAAGGAGCAAATCCAAATTGGATCTCTACAATTTTAAAATTCCAATGTAATTTACAATATTGCACATGATGGACCAACCCCCTAAAATTAATCTTGTCTAGGATACACACCTAATTTCCTCATATTAATTATATGTATGTATGTATGTATGTATGTATGTATGTATGTATGTATGTATGTATGTATGTATGTATGTATGTATGTATGTATGTATGTATGTATGTATGTATGTATGTATGTATGTATGTATGTATGTATGTATGTATGTATGTATGTATGTATGTATGTATGTATGTATGTATGTATGTATGTATGTATGTATGTATGTATGTATGTATGTGCCCATTGGATCCCTTAAGAGACGTATTAATACAAATCTTGTTCTAGATATTTAATTTATTTATTGGAACATTATTGTTTACCAGAAACAAAATATGTTATTTTTCAAAATCCAATTAATTGTTTATATATGAATAGGTCCAATTAAAAAAAATATGATTGTTCAAAGCATCATGCAATCATGTATGCAAATTCAGTAATAATAAATATTTGTGATTCTGCCCAACAAAAGCCATGTGATCTATATTATACTTATTTTTTTTTAGAGAAATTAATCATTAATTAACAGTTATGTGTTTTTTGAACAATTAACTAACGTTTTTAATAAAAAAATTAAAAAAACAATAAAGGAATTATTCAAGTTGGGACAATAATGTCTATGATAGAGATAATATTGCTTATTAGGCAGGGAACCAAAAAGGCATAAATTAAAATTTGCATGTTAACCGCAAAACCAGATTGTTAGTTGTCATTAAGAATTTGGATGTTATATATACATGTTGCTAATAAACTTTGAAAATTCATAATATAATCTACTGTTACAAGTGACATGAGTTTTTATTGATTAAATAAACAAATGTTTGAGCATTCGACTTTCAACTCTTACATGAGTTTTTAAAGAGGATCAAACTTCAACTCCCCCCACTTTTTGGATTATTTTTTTCATCAGAAAGTTGCTCTATTAGAGTGCATATTAATAAGTTTATATTGTTCCGATCTTAAATATAAAATATATTTAATTAATTTAATTATATTAAAAAATTAGTTAAATTAATTATTATAGTATTTTTTTTAAATATCATAATAATCTCCCTAAAAAAGTTAGTCAACGTTTGCAGCGTATAGTCAACATTTAAATTAAAATATATTAACATAAAACAAAGCACCTTGAATATTTATTGGAGTGAATTGTTGGTGGTAATTTGATATTCATCTTTGATGATTGATTACACAGACTCTTCAAACTATTATCTTTGTTAAAACATAATAAAAAGAAAGGTAGGCTTCATATATTTCAAGGTCTCAGAAATATGAGTTCCATTTTATCGGAGTGAACTGTGACATTAAAAAAAAAACCACTTAGGGACTTAGCTTTATATATTTAACGTATTTTTTGTTTAATTAAATAAGAATAGGTGGATTTTGAAGGCTCTTCTAATCTTAATTTATATATAGAGAGAGAGAAGGTAGTTAGAGGTTAATTTTAGTCTTAAATATAAGATCTCAATTTATTTTATCTTATATTTATTATTTTTTAAAATTAATTTATTTAACTTATAATCTGATATATATATATATAATCTAATGTTATGTGAGAGTATTTCATAGAGATCGGATCACATTTATTATAATTAAATAATTTATATAATTTTTTAATTTATTTAAATTAATCAGCTAACTCCTACTACTAAAAGAGTATTAAAAATATCAATAATAAGTTTTATTATAAATTAAATAATTTGGAAATAAGCATTTAAAGTATATAAGACTAACTATATAATTTTTTTTCCTCAGAAAAGCTCTGTTTGGTCTGTGTATTATTGCATATTACTGTCACATTTAATCTAGTATTCATTGATTTGTGCTGATACCCTCAAAGGACGTAATGTTTGCATGTCTATAATAAGGATTTAGTTCAATGAATATTGATATGGTTAATTAATTTAAATAAATTAAAAAATTAAATAAATCAATTAATTATAATTAGTATAAAAATTATTTGATAAATTTTAATAGATTAAAGAGTATATAATATAAAATTATTTTAAATATTTAAATTTAATTATAATTAATCAATTAATTTTTATATTAAAAATTAAAATAATTCATATATGTAACTCGTATTCTTGAGATAACAACCTTAGATGTGCATTCAAATTTTGCTAACCAAATTGAGAATTTGGTTGATATATTATTTTATGTATAAACATTTTTGTAATATGCATATTTTTTTTTAGCTGTGAGGCTAATTACACAGCTCACTGTCATATAATAATGTCTTTTTAGGGGAAAAAAGACCAGAGGATTCTATAGGGGGCAGGATGGTTCAGGAGGCAAGAACCACATGCAGCCATACAACACAACTGATCCCATCTTTCTTTCTTGATATTATTATTATTATTATTATTATTAGAGAAAATTAGTAAAAAAATCTTATTTAAAAATTTTATTAGTGACAAGGATATAATATATTTTTATATAAAAATAGTAGTACTATAAAAAAATTATATAGAGATAATATTGGTATTTAAATTTAAGTAATTCTGATTAATAAAATTTTTAAATAAATTATTTTTACCGATTTTTCTTTATTATTATTATTTATTTATTTTGGTAATATCCAGGTGATCCCATCTTTGGCCAAACATGCTTTCTCAATCTGTGGGCCATGCACGTGTTTAACACCACCCCTCCCCTTCTTCCCTATATATCTCCGCCCTCTCACTCCTTTCACCATCACATTTCTCTCTCTCTCCTTCTCTCTCTAGTCTGCTCCATGGCCATAGTTGGGAAGCTAACCAAGCTCAAGTCTGCCATCAAGAGGTGGCCCTCTCTCACCAAGCTCAGCCGCTCCAACTCCTGCGTCTCCGCCGCCCCCCGCGACGTGGTCGCGGCTATTCCTCATCATCCTGATAACAGCAAGGACCTCCACCCTGTCTTCGTCGGACTGTCCCGCCGCCGCTACCTCGTCCCCTCCGCCGTAGTCGACCACCCGTTGTTTCAGGAGCTAGTTGATAGGTCTGCTTCCTCCCAAGACGGTGTGGTGGTGGCCTGCGAGGTCGTCTTGTTCGAGCACTTGCTGTGGATGATTGAAGGCACCGAAACTCTGATGGGCTCCATGGACGAGCTTGTGCAGTTCTACATTTGCTCAAACTCTTCCGACTGACTGTCTGAATTCATTATTTCATGGAAAATCAAGCTAGCTAGTTCTAGGTAGGCTTTTGTGGTTGGTAATTGATTAGTTTAATCACTACTTGTGATCTGAGAAAGGACTTAATTAACTAGTTGATGGTGATCTTCTTCAATTTAATTACTACTTGTTGCTATGCCTGCAACTGCAAGCAACTGATTTCTAAGTCAAAGCAATTGTAATTATGATCGTGTCCATCTTCTTCGTTTCTCAATGAAAATGTTGAAAATATCATTAAGAGAGCGTCTCTTACTTATACTCTCCCTTCACCTGTCTCTACAAGCTTCTTGTTAATACGCACACTAAACGTGGGCATGTAATCCGATAGATATTTGAATTTTGAAACATTGATTCATCGTATTGTAAATCCAACTTCCATTGTATACTTTCTGAAATTGAATGAGTTACACACACACACACATATAAATCACACCCGTGTTCCATTATACTTTTTCTCTGCTCTACGACTAATTTGTTTTCAAGATCGTTCTATCAAAGTGGGATCATTACGGATTTAATATTTAATTAAAAATATCTAAGATATTAATAAATTATTAATTGAGACGATAAATATCCTCACCCTATAAGGAGGCCAACATAAAATTGAATCGTAGAGAGTATACTTATTAGAAGAGATAAAAATATTTTACGTTATAAGTTTATAAAATAATTGATAACTTTGATTAATTCAAAACAGGAATATTTGAAATGTTAAGTTTTTTTATTTTAGAAATATTATATATTGACGAGTTTAAAGTTTAATGAGAGAGAGAGATGAAAATAAAGTGAACGATTTTAATTAATTTACTAACATATGTTCTGCCTCTTTAAAAAGCAGAGGTTTAACTATACTTTTAATTGCTATTAAATAATTTATTATTTTTAAATCAGAGACGGTTATTAAAATTTGTCATTGTCCTTAAAAGCCAACAGAAACAAACAAAATTGCAATTTTTTTTTATATAAAAATTTTAAAAAAGGAGTTGAGCTTACCCACAATCTAAGTGTAAGGCGAAACCTCCCTTCTTTTTAAACGATACTAATATCGGGCATAGCTCCTCTTATTCTCCAGCTCACTACTATCAACCCAAGTATCTTTTGTTCTAAAATAAAAGAAAAACTGCTTTTTTGGAATGATTAGTATACGAATGAAGATGGACTAATAAGAGGATTATAAGTCAAATAATACTACTATTGAACCATTATGTTGTTAATTATGACACAGTAGTCTTGTAGCTAAATTATTCAAACTGGAGCACATGTGTGGAATCATGAAATGTGGCGAAGAAGGAGAGAGATTAAATGGAATTGAATTGAGAAGCAAACATAAGTAGAAGAATGGTTTTTGAAGCAAACAAGGAACGAGAAAACCTATGCATGCCGAAATCTCAGGATCCAGCCAAGCGTTTTGGTCCCCCTTTTCAGAAGCTGTAATAATAGGATTTGATGCTTTGAATATCATCACACCTCTTGTCTTTTGCTTCCTAATTAATTCAATTACTATATGGGTATGCGTTCAAGTTAAATATAAATAGCGTAGACGCGGTTGACACGAGAATATGAGCTGGCCATAATATCTATTTATATATAATATATATAATTAGGATTCATGTCCGTCCATAAGATTCTTGCAAATTGCGGTTTTGGTTCCTCACCTCACAACAATATATATTTCTTAATATTAAAGCTATTAATTAAGTTAATTATTTATAAAAATATTTAATTTTTTTAAACTACTCTATTTAATTATATTTATTAAAAATACTTTTTGATTAAGAGTTATTTTAATATGTATAATTAATAGAGATATTTTATATAAAAATAATGTAAAGTAAATTATAATATTATATTTAAGATTAAAATGAATCTCTTATCTAATTTTTTGAATATTTTTGTTTTTTTTTGTGAAATCAATAATCAATACTTTTTTTTTTGTTACAAAATTTTTAGAAAAGGGTCGGACTCACTCACGATTTAATGGCAAGACGAAATCTCCATTTCTCCTATATAATATCAATGTAGGGTAAGACGACCTGTCTATTACCTTTAAACATAAACATAGGTACTCAGGAGTTATGATACATCTTCGAGCGTTGCGACTGAAACTACAATAAACAAAAATTTTTATAGATCGAACACGTTCTAAATAGGACAATAATTAGTACCTAATGCTTAAGAATTGTTTTACGAAGTTCCCAACAATATTCATGACTCACCAACCAAAATTTTACAACAGATTGTATTCCACTAATTGAAGTTTACTACCGGAAAGTTTTATCACTGTAAATTTCATATTATATATAAACATATAAATTAATTAGACACGCTGTCTTCGTATATTTTAGAGAGTTTAATTAGAGATAAATTTTCCAACATAAATTTTTTATTCACAAAGTTCAAATCTCTGATCTTATTTGTTTGTCAATGAGTTGAGCGAGGGAGGGCCCCTTGTCACATCGATCCTTCCTCCTCCAGATGGAGACAGGTATGATTGTGTAAATGCCTATTCAGTGTAGTTGTTTGTTTTTGTCGTGAATTTCAGGGGGCTTCTTCGCCCCCAGTTCCCTTTTTTGGATTCTTCATCATTCTTCCCCCAACCGTTTCTTTCTCATTTTTCAAGATTCAGTTCAAGTAATAATAATTTTAATTTTACATGCATGGATCCATAACTATTAGCGGAGGTTAGGGGTATTTATGGGCAGGTGGGGTAACTTCCTGCCCGATGCCCTACTAGAAAAAAGTATGGGTTACATTATACAGCCTGATGCTCGGCCCTATCCGGTAAAAGCCCTAACCATTTTGGACATAGGCGGGCTGGGCATACCCAAGTTGTGATGCCATGCTCATGTTATGGAAAAAAAATCTGCAATTATAAACTTCTAAAATAATAACATATTCATATGTCTTCAAGAGTTAAATAATATCTATAATCCACTAAAAATAAGGTAATAAAAAGATAATAATTAAACTCTTAAAATTTATTGCATATAAAAAAAAGCCTTGAAGTCTAAGTAATTTGTAATTACAACTTTATATCAATTTCCCAAATGTTGATAAAAATGAAATATCTAAAAAAATAAAATAAATAATTATAATTTGTAATGTAATCATATTATGATTATAAAGTTAAAAAAAATAATATAGTTATAAATATTAAAAGACGTAACTTACGTACTTAACTACTTGTATTTCTAAAATGACCCTTTAGTCATTAGAAACTATCATATTCTCCCTTCCAAATATAGCATCTAGGAAAAAAAGTAAAAAAATAAAAAAAAGGGTGCTCATGGGCAGGGCAGGGCAACTCCATGCCTAGTGCCCAGCCCGAAAAAAGTATGGGCTATATTTTGCAGCCCGATGCTCAGCCCTGCCCTATATTTATCGGACTGGGCAGGGCCTTTTTTTCGCGGGTTCGGGTGGACATGTCAGGCCGCAAGTTTTATGAACACTCCTAACGGAGGCCGTAACTTACACTTCAACAAATACTATTCTAACAATAAAATTTAGCATAGTTAACATTTAGTTTAATTTTTTAAGTATTTAATCAAAGATTTGATTCTTATGGATGTATATGTAAATAGTTTTATAGTAACACTAAAGTTATTTTAGAAAATTTATGGTACAGGGATTGGTTCTTATATCGGAATGAGAACAAAAGCTTAACTTGAATAGTACAAAATTTATTTAAAAAAAGTAAAAAAAAAAATTGACTTTGTACATGAGATTGAATAAAAGTTAATTATTATTACCTCCGATTCTAATTATAAGAGTTAATTAATTTTTTTTAATAGATATAAAAAACTAAACAAATTAATTGACTATAATTAATATTAGAGTTAATCAATTAATTTAGATAAATTATAGAGTTATATAATATGAATCTATCTTGAAGGGTTTTATTTGATCATAATTAATTAATTTTTTTATATCTATCTAAAAAAATTAAATAACTCTTATAATTAGGATCGGAGAGAGTACTATTAATTACTACCTCTAGTCTTAATTATAAGAGCTAGTTGATTTTTTTAGATAGATTTAGGAAGTTAAACAAATTAGTTAATTATAACTAATATATGATATAATTGATTAATCTGGGTAAATTGAAGAGTATATCATATAAATTCATCTTAAAAGGTTAGATTTAATTATAATTAACTTACTAATTTAACTTTTTAAATTTATTTAAAAAAATTAACTTATTTAATAGAAGGAGTAATAATTTTGTTCTTGTGAATATTTTATTATTTTATGGCTGAATTTTACACTACCGCGCCCTGGATGAGGCCACTAAAACTAAAACTAGGGCATTATCCTTTTATCCTAGCTGTTTCCAGACGGTAAACAGTTTCAAGGGATAAAGGATAAGATTGTATATATCGCTTTTCTGGATTGTGGTTTGCACTTTGGATTGTGCTTTTGTATGACTGGATCCAGGTGAGTCCTCACCTTATCACCAACTTCTTTCCCATATATTATGAAATGATTTTGATTAATTTACCCTTTAATCATTTCAATTTTTTTAAAGCTAACTTGCAAGGATGGTTCTATTGAGAACAATCATGTTTAAGATATTATTGTGTCATAGAAGATTACATCTAGTAAAATAAGTTATGATAAATTAATATTTAAATTTAATATTTAAAAGTATTTAAAATATATACATGTGCATTAATTATTTTAATTTTTTTATTATAATTTTTTTAAAAAAGATTAAACTCATCTATAATATAAGGGTAGGATGAACTCTTTTTTTTTTTTATAGACGATATTAATATTGAATAAAATAAATCATCAATTATATTTAAATATAAATTTAAATATTTAAAAATTATGCGGTCTCCCTAATCGCATTCTGAAACCATTTGAATTTAATCATTTCAATTTGAATGTCCCCACGAGTAACTGAGCTGTCTTTGCTGAAATCGGGTCAGACGTTTGTTTTTTATACTAAAAAAGTTTACTTCAATGGTATACTTAGCGCCCTAGGGCGCCTGAAGACCCAAACTAAAGCCCGCCAAAATATTTGGCCCAATCTCCATTTCAATTCTCACATATGACGCCGTCTAAACCCGCTAGATTCATTCACCGTTCTCCGTCTACGACGGCAGATACTGATACACTCTGCTCCACCACTGATTGCCGTTGGTGACGATCACGTCGGCCCCAACGAAGAGTTGTAACTAAGCTAGGTACTTCTTGTTTCTATTTTGCACTAGTTCTTCCTGATTGCTTCTTCTAAATCCTTGTTTATGTGCATTAGATATTGAATTTGAAATTCGTGGTGTATGTTTTTTTTTTCTTTTTAGTTTGCACTATAAAGTTAATTGTAAGAGTGGTGATTTTTATTTTTCAATTGGCATTCTCTCTTCAATTTCCATTTCTTTCATTTTTGTTTTGCCACTGAATTTGTTATAATATGTCGATTTGTACTGCGTAGATTAATCTTTATTTTTATTTCATCCCACACAGAATTAGTGCTGAAGCTGAAGCTAAAGGGGAACTTCGAGTGTGGGAGACATGTCCAAATTGCGAACATTGTTGCAAGCTTCTCTAAATGCTACTAAGAGGGGTATCCTATAGAATCAATGCCTTATTTGCATTATTGACCAAAGCTTTACAACTTTCATAGCTAACCCTTAGCTCATTCCTCTATTCTCCCCCTCTGTTGGCCAAAAGTTCATTTCTCTGATTACTCCGTCTGGCTTGCATTCAATTGGAAAAAAATACATGGGGTTGGATATTTTTGTGTATGGTTTGCCAAAAGTTTATATGATGATTTTGATTTTGGCTGACTCTGTCTCTTTCGTGGTCGGGATCTTTTGGGCAACCCGGGAACAACAGCCTTTGCATGGAATGTTGAGGATTTAATGCCTCCGGCTGAAAGATACATATTCAATTTCAATTCGAAGGAGGAGTTGAAGAAATGGCATCTATACTCTGATTCCGAATATGGAGGTATTCAACTCTAGTTTATGACTGCGCCACTGAATGGAATTCTTAGACTAATAATGGTCAAGGTTTGTGTTCCCGTATGTGTGTGTGTTGAGAAAATAATGCCTATAAGGCTATACTCTGATTCTGAACATGGAGATATGTAACTCGTTTATGACTGCACCACTGTATGGAATTCTGAGACTAATAATATGAAGCTTTGTGTTAGGCTGAAAATTAGTTGTAATGTGCATTTCAGAATTCTTAAAGAGGTATTGACAGTAATTACTTGCGAAATAGCTGTGAGAATCGTATTTGCTAGGGTTGAAAATTAAACTAAAAATCATTTTTGTGAAATAAAAAAAATGGGCAGAATTGAAAGGTGTATTGTGGATTATTGTCCAACCAATGTACCTAAATGCAATGATTATGGATATGATCTTTTAAATATTTGGGGAATTGAACAAAATCCTTTGAAGAACCTCTCGGCATGATGACATTGTTCTGGATTTGAATAATCTGCAATGGTTCCTTCATGTCTGTTATGCAACAGTTATCAATTCATGTTCATATTTGAGAATGGTGGATTGTTATACATAAAAAGCTTTGAGAATAACTTAACTGTGTATAACCAATTGCTATCCAGGTCTGTCCTCGGCATCATTGGAGATAACTGATTCAGAAAATGGACCAAGTGGTAATGCCAACTTAGTCTTGCCCTAGACTGTTATTGTTGTTAGTGCATATCATATCCATTACCTGTACGTAGTGAACTTTGCTAGATTGTGATTGGCAACAGTTTTCAAGCAGAAACGTTACAATTTGAATCTAGACTTCTAGCCATGAATTTTTTCGTTATCGTGTACGTTGATTGACACAAATGACTTAAAACACAATAATGTCATGGCCGTTCGGTGTTACCCCAGATCAATGATCATTTACGCACTTGCATGATTGTACCGTTTACTCTTGTATAACGTTTCGTGTTGGATCAATGGGAAATAGCTTTTGTATACAATAGGAACCTCACAATTCTTGCCCCAGAAATTTTCAATTAGTATACATTGCTTTGTTTTTTTTAATGAAAAACATAGGTTCTATTTTATTTTCCTGAATATTTAAATAATGAAAGGTATATTGTCCTGTTTTATCTGTAAGATTATTTTGATCTTTGCAGATTGAATTTGGGAAATACGTAAAACATACCTTTTATTGCAAAGCTTCAAGATTCCACATGTAGAATAGTTTAGACTCCCCCCCCCCCCCCAAAAAAAAAACAAGTGTGAAAGACTGAGTTTGGTATCCGTATAATATCTGATATCTTATGATAGGGATCTTCTCGGGAAATCTTTCTTTAGATGTGTCTGATGATTCAAAATGGAATATTACGAGAAGTGGCTTCTGTGGAATGCGATCGAAAAAGGTGGATGCTTCTTTTCTACACTTTAAAAACACAAGTCTCAGGATTTGGAGCTGAAATAACTGAATCTTCTTTCCTTGATCTGTTAACTGTTAATGGAAGAACTCTTTGCTAATGGGTAGAGTTGATTCCATATGAATGCTGGATTTTGTTTCTCCGTTTCTCCTAATAAAAACAATTATTAATAGCTGTTTTGTGCTTACCACATGAACAATATTAGCATCATTTTTTAGATTTGTTGAATATGGAAGTGGTTTAGTTGTCTTGCTGCCCTGCTTCCCTGTGTCCTCCTTTATATTCATTAACTCAATATTATGCGACATCTTTTGACAATTATTTGCGTCTTTGCAGTTTGATGGCTACATAGATTTGGATTCATATGATACTATTGCAATGAAACTCAAAGGAGATGGAAGATGCTACATATCTACTGTGAGTGCCATTTTTCTCTCAAAGTTAAGATACAATTATTAGCAAAATGCAGAGGCTTTCTAAGTACCTTTCCCGGTTCCAAGTGCTTTAACTTGTCTAATTTTGTTGCAGATCTACACAGAAAATTGGGTAAACTCACCTGGACAGCAGGAAGATAATTCGTGGCAAGCTTTTGTTTTTGTGCCCAAAGACAACTGGTATATTGCAAAAGTAAGGCCCATTTTTCCCCTACTGCATACAAAACCAGATGCCAATTCTTTATATTTTCAATAACCTCCAAATTCCCAAGGACAATGCCTGCTTAATTAATGCTAAACCAGGATTTGAAAGCCCTGATCTAAACTGTTTGAAACGAACAAGACTTAACTTTTAGCTGGGTTTTTATATGTTTCTTTTATTTTGCACATGTGATGTGAAGTCCCCGGCAACATAGTCCAATACTAGGTGCTGAAATACTGTAACACGAACATGTTTTTGCGTTTCTTTTGGTAAGTGAATCTCCACAATTTCAATATTTGCTTAGCGTTTTCATTGACTTATCAGATTCCTCTTGCTCGATATTTACCTACTTGGAGAGGGAACGTTATAGATGCAGAGATGGAAATGAACCCATCTCGTATTCTTGGCATGTCCCTGTCTGTAAATGCTGAGGGTGGTGTCCCAGGTGCTAAATCTGGACCAGGTGATTTCAGAGTTGAACTTGATTGGATCAAGGCCTTGAGAACTCAGTAAAATCAAACAAAGAATTCAGGGAAGTATTGGTTACACGTCATGAAGATTTCCTGAGTAGTTGAAGAATTTTGATATTATATTGTTGGGTAATTAGTTATCCCTGTATGGATGATTTTTGGAATTCATGGCCCTGGCTTTGTAGCATATTTAGTATTTATTAATTATTAATGGCCTTTTTGTTTGGCCCATGTTGCGAAGAATTTTGATATTATATTGTAGCATATTTTCCAAGACTTTCTTCCTGGTCCCTGTTTTGTGTTTGTATGTGGGCGCGCAAATAAAATAAGGTTTCACTTAGAAGATGGGACATGTTTGTATAATTTGTTAATATGTTGAGTTCAAGGATTACACAAGGGACAAGGAAATCTACTTTCGTAGTTATCCTCATGTTAATGAAGAAACATGTCATGCATATCATATTTGGAGGAACAAGATGACGTGGAAGGCGTCAATTCATCGAGGTTCAGCCAAAGAGAAGGATTGCAGAATCAGCAGTACCGTTTTTTTTTTTGTCATTACACAATACAATCTACATTTGGTTCTTGTGAATAATTTTTCCTTGCAAATTGTGTCAAATACTTTTAGGAAAAAAAAAAGTGGTCAAATACTCATTTAGTCATTAATATATGATCTAATTTAAGAGTTAATATATGTCATAAATATAAAGTATATTTTCTATATTTATTAATTTTTTTTTAAACTATCCTTATTAATACTCTCTAAATGATAATTAAATAAGAGAATGAGAAAAAAATGTAAGAAAAATAATTGTACTATATTAATTAACTTTTATAATTAAATTAAATTAATTAAATAAATTATTTATTAAAGAGGAAGGAATCCTATACTAAACACTTTGGGTCACGTGCAACTGGAAAACTCTTTAACCCCATTTTAGGGTATGGTCTGGTCCACAAACTTTTCCTAAAGGGTGGTTAGATATTGATAGATGACGTGGTCAATTTCCTTCCAAATATAGAATGTGTTTGACCAGGGCCCATGAAGGCGACGGTTAACTCTCGCCGGCTAACTCTCTGGACGGCCCAACTAAAATTGTTGAATCTATTTTCTTACGAAGTTGTTAAATTATTTTAGATATTTTATTCCTGAAATTTATGGAGAAAATATTATTATAGAAAAATCTAAAATAAAATAATTCGAGTTCGGGGGAGCTCGATTCGAATATTGGATTCAGGGGCCAAATATCACGTGGGAGTTTTGGTGCTACCCCACTCCTTTTTGGGATTTGCATGTTTCTAAGCTTCCACCTGCTATGAAAAAACTAAAGGAAAATTATAAGTTCTATATAAAAAATTTAATTGTAAAAAAATTTTGATAAATTATTAAATGATTATAAAATTTGGATATGTGATTATTTTTTTTTAAATTGTGAAACAATAAAATCACCCATAATAAAATACCTCTTAATTTTTTTGCCCCTAATTATTACTCGTTTCTCTGAGAGTTATTATTTATATTATTTGACTTATTATTATTTTTTATTTGAGTTGTTATTTTTTTTAATTGAGTTGTTATTTTTATTGTTTGAGTTATTTTATCTTAGAGGTAGTTTTATCATTTCATATTTTAAAAAAATTAATCCCAAATCTTATAGATTTTCACAATCATTTAATAAATTCGTATGACTTTTCTATAATTAAATTTTTTACATAAGATATAAATAAAATTTTTCTAAAACCAAACATCGCTAGATCTTTTTCTATTTTTAGATTATTGTCTTTGTCCTCGCCATAATTTCGTGTGTATATATATATATATTGAACTCTCCCTCCCTCCCTCCCTCCCTCTCTCTAGTTCAATGCTCTGTCATTTCTAGGGGTGTTCATAGGCAGGACTGGGCCCCCTGCCCGGTGCCCTGCCCAGAAAAAGTATGGGCTGCATTTTGTAGCCCGATGCCCTGCCTTGCCCAGTAAAAGCCCTAACTATTTTAGGCTGGACATGGGCGGGCTGGGCATACCTAAGTTGTGATGTCATGCTTATGTTGTGGAAAAAATCTGCAATTATAAACTTCTAAAATAATATCATATTCATATGTCTTCAAGAGTTAAATAATATTTATAATCCACTAAAAATAAGGTAACAAAATAATAATAATTAAAGTCTTAAAATTCATTGCATATAAAAAAATATTGAAGTCTAAGTAGTTTATAATTATAACTTTACATCAATTTTCCAAATGTTAACAAGGATGAAGTATCTAAAAAAATAAAATAAATAATTATAATTTGTAATGTAATCATATTATGATTAACAAAGTTAAAAAAATTAATGTAGTTATAAATATTAAAAGATGCAACTTACGTATTTAACTACTTATATTTCTAAAATGACCCTTTAGTCACCCGTAACTATCATATTTTCTCTTCTAAGTGTAGCATCTACGGAGAAAATAAAAAAAAATAAAAAAAAAAGGGTGCTCATGGGCAGGGCAGGGCAAGGCAACCCCCTGCCCGGTGCCCAGCCCGAAAAAAGCATGGGCTGCATTTTGCAGCTCGATCCCCAGCCCTGCCCTATATTTATCGGGCTGGGCAGGGCCATTTTTTCGCGGGCTCAGATAGACATACCGGGCTGCGAGTTTTATGAACACCCCTAGTCATGTCTAGGCCTTTCTCCATCAAGTATATTTGATTTGATACATCACTTTACATCTTGAATGCTACATACTTTAATTTATAAAAATTAGATCGATTTTGTCTGATTTGGTATATATAAATAACATTCGTATAAAATTCCAGATCAGAATATCGGTTATATATACAGATATTCTAAAAATTATGTTTTTCTTCTATTTTTATATTTTATATAGATGGACGATGTTGATTATTACTTTAATAGTATTTTATTTTCAATCCTTGAAGATCCTTAACATAAAAAAGTGGTGGGGATTTAGGATTTTTTTTAATCTTTTTTTAATAGGAGTTTAAGATTTTTCTTTTGGATATGTAAATGGCTTAAATAATTTAGTGTTTGAAATAAATAATATGGAGCTAAAATATGTGTTTGGCATTTGAAAAATGTATAGTTTGAAGTTTGTAAAAGAATCAAAAGATCCCTTAAGTAATGGTAAAAAAATAAAAATTAAAATAATACTCAAATCATATCATAATAAGTCAACAATGGCAAATGATGTTGACTTCCCATCTTTCTCCCTCCATGAATTGACAAATTTTTTGTGAAGTGATTAACCTTAGGAGCTTTAGAGATTAAGATTTAGGATTTAAACAAATTTTTTGTTTGATTTGGGATATGTGTGCGCGTGTGTGTGTATAGAAATGGCACCCAGGTCGTAGTCTGGCGTCGGGGAATTCAAAGACTGTAGAAGAAGCTAAGAACAAGTTCCAGGCAATCCAGCAGGCCTATTCGGGTATATATTCTTGCCATCTCCTATATATGTATGTATTTTGCTTCATTGATTCACTTACTAATTAACCTCCAATTTAAGAATATTTGTTGTTCTTTGTAGTGTACGTTGTCAGACGCCAACAAAAGGTTTCTGTACGCCTTAGGAGTCTCCGACAGCCATAACGACGACGACAACGTAATTTCATACCTTCGCCCTTCTCTTTCTTTCTTTCTCATCCTCCTCCTTATATATCATGCATCCAATTCACCGATGAAGCTTGCTTCGAGACCTCTTTTTCTCTTTTCTTTTCTCTTTTGAGATAATAGATTCTTAAGCATAGTATGAGCAAAGACATGTAAATGTTAAGAGAAAGAGACTTTGGTTCTGTGAATCCCACCCCTCATCATATTCATATTATTGCCACGGCTATCTTATAATTAATATAATTTTTTTTCTGTAAACACTTTAATTATTTTTCTTATCTTTTTTTATTGTTACTGCATACAGAAAGGGAATATCAATATATTAATTTTAAAAAATTAATAAATATAAAAAATAAATATTATATTTAAGACTAATTAACTCTCTAATTAATTAAGTCATCAATAATAAAAAGTTCTCTCTCCTCTATTTGTTTGGTTAGGTTAAGGAAGGCTGCATGTTTATTACTCACTCTGTTTTGACATGAGCTTATTAAAATATTTTTGTGTTGTGCAGGGCATGAGGGAGTTCTTGAACGAAATGGTATCAATTATGAGCCGAAGACACCCTAATATGAGCCCCCATTCCCTTTTTTTATATTCTTCCTTGTCTGTTGAGCCGGTCAAATTTCAACCTCTATGTTTTATTATTACTTCCTGTTCTAATAATAAAATTTAGTTAATTTTTTAAATAAATTTAAAAAACAAAATAAATAAATTAATTATAATTAATATAAGAGTTAAATGACTAATTTAGATATATTAAAGTGTATATAATATAAATTTATTTTAAGAGGTTTAATTTAATTATAATTTATTTATTTATTTAATTTTTTAGGCTTAATAAAAAAAATTGGATTTTATAATTAAGACTGAAAATATATATTTTATTATGTTTATTTAGTGGATCCAGCCAATTATTCACGTTGTATCTATCACCTTTTTTCCATTCCTACTTTGTCGTATATAGCTTTTGCTCTTGGTCACGAGTGCACTTTCCAATTCAAACCTCATGCCATCTCTCTAATTTTGATTTGTTTCTTTCATATATAATTTTTTTTGGGGTAAAAATATAGATTTTTTTATCAAAATATGTGTGTGAGAGAGAGATTCAATGATCCGTACCTATGAATTGTTTGGAAGGCCCATTTCTTACCAATAATAATGTCAAGCTTATGGGCTCTCTGGAGGCCCATGAAATCATAGTACATCAAAAGCCCATTGACAGTTTATTGGAGTCTATGGGGATAAAGTCATGGGAGTTATATATAGCAGAAATATGCTAGTTTCAAATAATATAGCGAATTAATATTCAATATCTTGTCGGGAGATGCGTCTATATCTAGTGCTTTAAATATAATTGTTTCAAATAGAAAGATACATATACTTGGGGGAAAAAGAGTTATAATACATTTTGACCTTTTAATTCTAATTAAGTGGTCCACTAAAAACAAGAGTAATGACATACATTCCCTAAATTTA
Organism: Leucaena leucocephala; assembly: GCA_037074615.1. Lineage (NCBI taxonomy): Eukaryota > Viridiplantae > Streptophyta > Magnoliopsida > Fabales > Fabaceae > Leucaena > Leucaena leucocephala. The sequence goes on from CM073552.1 coordinate 1,618,009, forward strand.
TGTTTGGCGAAGTAATTTCTGAGACTCGTATCACAAGTCATCCAGTAGCCAAGGCTTATATGTATGAGATGTGTTGTACGTAATTGTGCAAGAGATATGCGGTTTTGTTGTGCATGAAATTTGGGTTATGTTGTGCGCATGTATGTGTGTTCATTGGACAAGGGAAACATTGAGTGACTTTTGAACACAGGAAAAAGGGGAGGAGAGCATGGAGGAGTTGCAGAAGCTGTTCCAACAAATGTTTGAAGCAGAGCCAGACAACGTCACAGAAGAAGCCGACACATGCTATGCTTCTTCATCTACGTATGTGAATTTCGAAGCAAGTTATCCATCTTCCGACTCTGATATCAACAACGTTATTGGCAACTCCCAGGAATCTTTTCACTTCTGTTTAGGGGTCAGTACATTGGCTTTTACGAGAAATTAATCAAGTATTGTTTCTATTGAGAACTCCTTCCCGTTCTGGTTTTCACATTACATGAACATTTTTCATTTCATCTATTGTCTAACTAACTGTATGCAAATGGGTTGCTTTCTTTTATTTTTTTTTAATGTGCTTGGATATCTATTCATAATAGATTTCTTCAACTTTTTTATTTTTGGTTTTTATTTTTGTTTCAAATTTTGGATGGGAAGACAAATGGATCAGCTTCAAGACATGAAGGAGGGAAAAGGAGGAAATAGCAGTAGCAGTAGGCGTAGAAAGCAAAATAATTCATCCTTCAATTCAATATAATCACTATTTTGACATTTCTACTTGTTCATTGTGAATTATGAATTTAGTAAAGGCTATATATATATATATATATATATATATATAAAACTGTCCTTGGAGGAAAATAGCAGGAAGAAATAACCAAAATTATCAATATCAACATATATCTATAAACGTTATAAGAAAGCCAAACTATTTACAACCTGTGAAAAGTGCAATTTATTGTGGGTTTTATGCAAATTTACAGCATTTAACATTGATATTGATGATATTGAATTATAACAAAATGATAAAAAAATCTAAAAAATAATAAATACTAAAATAAAATATTGTTAGTAAAATAATATTTAATCTATTATTAATATTGTTTGATTTATTATATTTTTTTTGTTAAACTAGATTGATAATTTGTTAGTTTTTTTTAATATAAATTTTAAAAAAAGAGTTGGATTTATTTATAGTTTAAAGATAATATTAAATTTTTTTTAAGTGACATAAATATCGAGTTGGACAAATTATCTATTATTTTTAAATATAAATTTATATATTTAATTTATTAGTTTTTAATTTATTTATTTTTTCGGGGTCACGATCATTTCGCTATTACTTGTGGTGTAAGAGTTTGATATTCTGCAATGAATAATTTTAAGTTCAACTTGTAAGTGAAAATGAACATTTGGGACGGGTAGGAGCTGACCCAACTAAACTCCATTATTGGGTCAAGACGATGGTGACCTTCAATTTCTATAATAATATCTTTGAGGGGTCCCACAAATAAAATTAAAAAAAGTATTGGTAGATCCTCTCAAATTGTCTCAAGATGTTAACTTTAAGCCCATACCCTAACTATTTATCACTGGAAAATACACAAGAAACAACCTATCAAGTCAATCGCCAATTTACCATAGGTACATCTTCATCAATAAGCTTGCTTTGACTCTCATACATGCAATTGATAGCAAAAATCCAGTTGTCAACATGGTTTTTCATATGGCCCTTCACTTTATTTTTTTATATATAATAAATATCTTAATTTTATTTATGATATAATTTTATTTATAATTTTTTTAATTTAATATAATTTTATTTATAATTTTTTTAATTTAATATAATTTTATTTATAATTTTTTTAATTTAATATAATTTTATCTATACTCTTATTTTTTAAGTATCAAGAATTATATCAAATTAAAAAATTATTGATTAAATTATATTAAATTAAATAAATTATAGGTAAAATTATGCTATAAATAAAATTAAAATACTAACAGAAATAACAACAAAATATTAGATATTATTTTTTTTTTATAAATAGGAGGTTAGGCTGCGGATTTGATCTGGTTGTAATATTAAACTATTATATTATCTGCCTTTTAATTTAAAAAAAATAGCTAGATTTTTCCGAATATATATGTATGTTGCAATGTAAGAGTTCTACCCTATAATTAGTCATAAGAATTATACATTATTATTATTATATTTTATCAATAATTAAATTTTTATATAAATTATTAATTAAAAATTTTTCTTTACAAATTTTTCTCAACAAATAATTTTATATTGCCTGATTCCTACAATCAAAGGCCTTCTTGGAAAGTGGTGTCTACTATTAACAAAATAGACTCTTTTCTTTGTGCCTTGTCAAAAGGAAATATTATTTTTTGTTTTTTATACCGTCATCTGGCAACCAATATGAAATTTCTGGCTAATATTTTTATTAGTCACGATTTACCATAGTTATTCACCCTATTTTCCTGGCAATTACGGGATCCAAATAATTGCAGTTAAGCATATTATATAGTATTTCGAGGCGTTGATCCAAACCAAACTTTCTCGTCTCTTTTATCTGAAATCCCTGGTTCTCTCCGTCGTTCCGTCGCATCGTTTAGTCCTCTTTGAGTTTGTTTTGCTGAGAAGTTAGAAACGAATCATGAGTCTTCTGCACAAGCTCTGGGACGAAACTCTCGCCGGCCCCACTCCCGACACCGGCCTCAGCAAACTCCGCAAGTTCGATTCCTCTCACTCACCCCTCACCCCGATCATCACCATTATAAGCCCTAACTCCGATTCCCGAGGCTTCTCCTCCGCTTCGGACCTTTTGACCTGTAATACGTTTCGCGCTCTCAGTCAACCCGTTTCTGTTGTCTCTGTTAGCTCTTACTCTCGAGTTTACGTCTCTGATGGATTTGGGTTTTTTGCATGCAGCGAGATCGCCGACCGGTGATTTCGAGAAATTCGCGAGGGGAAAATCAAAATCTTCAGTTCAATCCCCGGTGCGCGCGGTGACTACGACTCCGACTGAGTTTTATTGGTTCGTAATCTTCGTGTATTGTTGAAATGACACTCATGTCCTTTTCCCTCTGTTTCTTAACTCTGCTCTATATCATGTTGATGCTTATAACAGGGTAATGATAAGTGCTTTGGATCGTTGAGAGACAGAGATAAAGATGGAGGATGTGAAATATTTTGCTCTGATGAATATATATATATATATATATATATACTTCTTTAAAGTGTCTGCATATGTGTATATAGAGAGAGACACACAAAACACAAATACAAAGAGCAGTAATTGCAGGAAAAATCAGAAAGCTTCATGAGATTGTTAGGATGGAGGAGGAAGAAGAAGAAAGCAGGACTTGCTGAGTTCCACTACTTTTTTCTTTCATTTCTCTGTTAGTACATAACCTTTTCTTTTTTCTTTTTTCTTTTTTCTTCTGTACTGGGTTTTGCTTTTGTATGTATGAATGGATTACTTCTTAGATGATAAATCTCATGAACTTTTACTATACAGTTACTTTGTATTAAAAAATTACTACTCCATTTTTCTTTTATGGTCCGAGCTTATATCTCATTCGAGCTGTGAAGTTAAACATAAGGAAAGAATTTCTATCGAATATCTTCATATGAATATATGACCGTAAGCATTAATTTGATCTGTTAGCATCAATACAATTTAGTGGGGTCACATCACAGGGCTTGAATTCTGAGGGTAATTTTATTTGAAGAAGGTAAAGCAAATAACTTCAGAGTAAATTATAAGTTAAAAATGACAATCCATTGAAAGCTTAAAGCAATCATCTTTCTTCTTGCTCCCGTCAAAAAAATCTTCTGAAAATTTGAGCCTTCATGGTTGGTTTCAGGATTGAGCCTTGACCTTCTCAATGAGATCAGCAGCATCTTGAACGGTGGAGATATTCTCAGCTCCTGCTTCTCGTATGGAAATCCCAAACTTCTCTTCTAAAGCCTTCATAATTTCAACCTGCAATACAAAACCAAAACAAATTAGAAAGGGCTTGGCTTCATATAGGAAATAGTATTTACAAGTGCGTGTGATCTGATGATGATTGAAGAGGCCTCACGTACAGTGTCAAGAGAATCAGCACCCAGATCTGCAAATTTAGTTTGGCAGTCACAGTGCTTTCATCAACAGAGAGTTGCTTTGCAATTGTGCTTTGGACAATTTGCAGAGTTTCTGGTTGAGCCTGCATTTTGGTAAATAAACACATTGAAAAGGCTTATCTTTATATGCATATGCTAATAATGAACGTTTGATTGATTTGGTTTATCCAGAGTGTTCATGTAAACAAATTTGATAAGAAAAAAGTTGAAGAAACATTTACGGTGGAGCATGAGATTTTAGTTGCAAAACCACCAGAAAGTAAGAACACTCTGGTTGTCGCCATCTGCAACTGAACAGTTAGCCCTCCAAACATGGAACTTCCCTGCACATAAAACAAAAATATAAGAAGCCATCAATGAGTTCCCACCTTAGCCATCTTGTTTGGATTAATGGTGATTTTTATCACAACTAATTTTTGTAAATTATAGTTGAGGTAAAAATAAGTTAAATGACATAATGTAATGTGATTTATGTTTGGATAAATTTTCTTAAAAAATCTAGTTAAATAAAAATTTATTTAGATGATATATTTAAAAGTTAATTTTAAAATGTTTAAATTTTTTCAAAAAAACCAAGAACTAGAAAAAATTACCTCAAGTTTAAAGTGCTTTTTGAATAAAAAAAATAGGTGTCCTTAAAACCATGCTAAACATCATATATTGAGTCAAAGTTGAGCGAAAAATTAATTATCCCCAAAACTATACTAAATATCATATATTGAGCTAAAGTGACTTTTCACATGAGAAAAGATGGTTACTTATTTTGGTATAACACAATGTGATGCAAAAATCATTATCATACTCATAATGTTACATCCTTAATCATTTGGTGGGTTCAAGAGTGAAGTGAAGTGCGATTGACTTACAGAAGTAGAAAGGCCAATAATTGGGCGATGGGTGGTGGATATGAGGGCAGAGTTGAAGGAGAGGGAGACCAAGGAAGGAGAAAAGACAGAGGAGGCCATGGTTTAACAGAGAAATTATGATGCAAAAGAAGAATAAAGCAGTTGAATTGCAACAAGTATAAAGATGGAGGTTTGGAGATTCAGAATATATAAAGAGGATATCTGGGAAAAGTTTGAGAGATTGAATCGATGATGTCGAAGGGGAAGAGATTAGTGAGCCATGAACTCGGCGGAGTGCACCACAAGAGATCCTAAAACCAAACGCAGCCACTTTGCTTTTGTATTCTTGACATTGTCTTACTTGGCCTCATCCTCATTCAACTAACAGCAACATTCATACCATATTTTGTTTTACAAATCTGAGGTTTATAAAATTGACAAGGGTAAGGCAAGCTTAGTTTTTATCCTTAACTTGGTCTTCCAAGGATATTTTTATTTAGGAGTACTGTCATATCCTAAAATATTCTCTCTATTTTTTTAATAAAAAAAATGTAATTTCATTTGAAAAGAGCTGCACATGTACAAAAGGTTACAGTAAAAGAGCATTTTTGTTTATCGATTGTCTACCTGATTTATCATAATTTTACCCCGATTACATCCGGATCTGACCCGCGTCGTGCACCTGGCTATAGTGGGTGAGTCTCTCAACAGAGATTTTTTACATATGCCAAGACTTGAACTCGAGACCTCGTTTAAGCGATACCGAACCCTTACCACTCAGACTAAACCCTTTAGTTGTAGAAGAGAATTTATAAATAGCGAGATTATTTAAAGTGTAGTCAACTGTAGTCTTAAAATACCATTTGTTGTATAGCGCTATTAGCAAAAGATGGTGATTCCTAACTTCCAGCAAAGAATGCATATGCTAATCTTATTCAGATAGGGTACTCGCAAGTTGTTATTTAACCATGTTCCATTATCCTTCTCAAAAAAGTCAATACATATGTTAGTGGGAAGAATTTTCCTCCGTACTGATTAAGCTACGGCAATCCTTAAAAGACATGATTATGTGCATGCTTAATAACATTATAGAGGTGAAGTGCATGTTTCGAAAAATTGAGATTTGAGTATCGAATGACTTAGAAAAACTGAGGTTCAGAATATATATAAGATTAAATCTTTCAGTAATTTTTTTTTTCTTGGGCTCGAACTCTCTCTCATGTAAAAAAAACTGAGGTTCAGAGACTCGTTAAAAAAAAAAAAGAATAGGGGCAGAGTTAGGGAATAAAAATAGAAATAATTAAATAAAGAGGAAAATAGGGAAGGCGTGACGCCTCAAAACAATGCGTATTCCCGGGAAAACCCCAAAAAAGCTGAAGCTGTGGGCTGAAACATGAAAGGGGATGGGGCCACTTGCATCTCTCTACATTACTTACGTAACCGGCCACCGGCCATCATCACTTTATGTCCCTTCGACACGTGTCCCCCGACACTTTTCGTTTTCGTCCTTCCCCCCCTCTCTCTCGATTTTCCCATCGCTCTGTGCGTCACAGCTGAACCGACAACTCACGCGCCCCTCCTCTCACTTTTGTCCCTCCCCTCCCTTCCTCCCTAATTTACCTCTTTGCCCTTCCCTCACTCCCCTTCATTTATTGTTCGCGTCCCTCTCACCCTCTTCGAAACCTCTTCAAATTATGAACTGTATACTTCAACATTTATAAATCATTATTCCATGCTCACTAAATAAAATACTCGAAATTAGATAAGATTTTAAAAAAAAATTTATAAAAAAAAAACGTATAGACAACTTATAGAAAAAATTTTTTAGAGAATAGTTTATAGAAAAAAAATAGTTTTGAATAAATAAGTGTTTGGATAGTTATTTTTAGAATAAATTTTTATATTAGTAAATTATTAAAAAGAGTATGATTTGATTAAAAATAAGAGAGAGGAGAGAGGTAGGGAAAAGAGAAGAGAGAGGAGAGAGTATAGAGAAGAGAGAGGGTGTAAAAAAAAAGTAGGGGTAAGATAGTAATTGGATAATTCATAAACTCTTTTACTGTTCAAAAAGCTAGTTTTAATAGTTTATTCAAAACCATGATTTTGCCCAAAAATACTTATGGACAAATATGGCTGTTTGTTTTAAAATTTTTTCAAACCAAAGTTTAGGCCAAAAATCCTTTTAAAACCATAGTTTAGTACCTTACCAAATATGCCCTAATTCTTAATACATGTTTATATGAGGCACAAAGCTTCTTGTGAATGATATAAATAAATATGTAGGAACAAGTATTTTTTTTCTTTTTTTTGGATAATTTTTTTTAAAAAGGGATTAGTTTTATCCACGATCTAAAGGTAGGGTGAAATTTTCTTTTCTCATAGACGATATTAATATCGGACTCAAGGGTAAATTTAAACACTTAAGAGTTAAGATATTTTTTTAAATATCGTTACTAGAATTATAATAAAATAATATTCTCTAAAATTTAAATATATTTTAAATAATCAACCTAAATCGATTGTTTTTTTTTCTAACAAATAAATAGAATACTAAATCTGATAGATATTGGGCCCAGAAAGAAGGGGATGGATAATAATGGGGGTAAATTGGGGATATCACCGGAGGCTGCCGTAGTAGGTAGCATCGGTAATTCGGACGCAAAATGATGGGCGTTTATCGTCAACGTCTTAAAACACCACGATAATAACGCAGAAGGTCCCCCTACGAAGCCGGCAAAAATAACCTCAATGCCGCTGACGGAGTTTTCATCGCCCTCCAATTGCATGCCTCCACGTGTCCCACAATGGGATACCCGCTCGACGGACGCCGTCAAATCAAACCCCCGCCCCTCCACCTGCCGTCAGTTCAACCGTTTCTGAAATTATAATAATCATACACAAAGAAAAAAGCGTCCGCATCCCGCCGGTATGCCAAAACTTCATGAAACCCTAATTCGGTTCCCTCGCTCTCTCTCTCCTTCTCTCTCTTCATCTGTTTCCCTGCAGTTTTGCAAATCGGCGGTGGAAGGTTATGGAAGCTGACGACAAGATCCAGTCGCCTCATTCCCCGGCAAGTGAATCTCCGGTTTCGCCGCCAGCCAACGGCCGGATCACGGTTACGGTGGCCGCTCAGGCGCCGTCGCCGCCCCAAAACAGCTTGGCACTAGCGCTTCCGGTCCAGAACCAGCAGCCCAAGGGTAATGGTGGTGGTGGAGGAGGGAGGGAGGATTGCTGGAGTGAAGGAGCTACGGCGGTGTTGATCGATGCGTGGGGGGAGAGGTACTTGGAACTGAGCAGGGGTAATCTGAAGCAGAAGCACTGGAAGGAGGTTGCGGATATCGTGAGCAGCAGGGAGGACTACAGGAAAACCCCCAAGACTGATATTCAGTGCAAGAATCGGATCGACACTGTGAAGAAGAAGTTCAAGTTGGAGAAGTCCAAGATCGCGGCCGGTGGTGGACCTAGTAAATGGCCGTTCTACGAGAGATTGGACCAGTTGATCGGTCCGACTGCGAAAATTTCTGGGTCTTCAGGCGGCTCGGCCGCCGGGGCTAACGCAGCGAACAGCATGTCAACTCAGAAAGTGCCTCTGGGAATTCCTGTAGGAATTCGTGCTGTGAACCAGAATCCATATCAGGCTCATCAGCGACTGCAGAAGCCCCAGCTTCGGATGAAGACGCCAAGCCAAAAGATACAGTTGCGGAAGCGTGGTCGGGTTAACTCAGATTCGTCGCCGTCTGAGAGAGAATCGTCACCGGTTTCGAGTGATAGTTTTCCACCGGGTACATATGAGACGAAGAGACCTAGAATGCCAAGAGTGATCAATTCTGACGTTGTGCCTGTGGAAACGAAGAATAAATGTTGGGGAAGTGCTATTAGGGAATTGACGCAGGCGATGCTGAAATTCGGGGAAGCATATGAAAAAGCAGAGAGCTCGAAGATTCAGCAAGTTGTTGAAATGGAGAAACAGAGGATGAAATTTGCCAAGGAGATGGAATTGCAGAGAATGCAGTTCTTCATGAAGACCCAGCTGGAGTTATCTCAGCTGAAGCGTGGTAAGAGAGGAGGAGGAGGAGGAGGAGGAGGAGGAGGAGGAAACGCCAGCAACATCAACAGTAACATTAACAACCATAGTGACAGTGATAACCTGGTTAGAGTGGATTAGACTGTTGCGATTGTAGTTTTAAGTGTATCTGTAAATTTATCCCTTAACTGTATCTGTAAATTTATCCCTTAAAAAGGCGAGGGAGCGAATTGTTGGTACTATTTTAAATTCGATATTGGAAGATCCAGTTACGCATTCGAAGATCTCGGAGCTGATCTTGGGTGTTTGGATTGAATTCGCTGATCGTCCCTCATTATACTTTCCGTTTTCCGTTTGTAGTTTTATTTTGTTTTCGTTTTTTTTTAAACTTTTACTTCATACATACTTGTTTGAATACGTTTACGTAAATGTGTGCTTAAAATTCTGTTTGCTCGTTTCTTTCTAGGTTTAGCACAGTAGGAACTGCATTTGGGGTTTAAGGGCGTGCTCTGGATATATATTGATTCTGTTCTAGAACTTGAGCTTGGTCTTGTTGGATTTCTGTATTGCTGCAAGAGCTTGAACTTTGGTGTGTTCTTGTTTTTGAGCTGGGTTTGTTGGCTTTGATCTATGTTGTGCGTTGGCATTATAATTTCAACTTTATTGAAAGTGTAAATGTCTATAATATGCCAATTGGATATTACCTACTAAATTACTTTTTCATCTATTGAATGTTGGAGCTCTTTTCGTTTGATTCTCTATAACGTTCATAACGTGTGCGCAGAATCTACAATCTGACGGGTTTTGGGAAAAGGTAAGAGAAGTGATAGTGATCACTTCACTAAAGGGAGATGAAGTCTGACTTGGCCCTCAGCTCAGCTTTTGCTAGAGCATTAGCTGCTCCTTCAACTCTATTATTACTACTACTTGTAATTGTTTCTGTTTTCAGTTTTCCCCCAGGATCATTAATGGCTAATGCTATGACTCTGAGTTCTTGTTAAGTAATGGCTTCTGTCTTTCACTCCTTTTTTTTTTTATACAAATTTTTTTTAGAAGGCGGTTGGGGTCTTTCACTCTTTTTCTTTCCTCCTCCTCCTTTTCCCTGGGGTTACACTAGTAAATTGTCGACCTGGCCTCTCTTTGTGCAAGTCAATGTGTTTGTTACTTAAGTAATGGTTGGATGGAGAAGAATGAAAAGAAATAAGTTTTGGTTTACATACTGAGGTCTTCCTTACATCCCACAGAAAGTTTGTATTAGTTTCAACCTTTAATATAAAATTTAGTTTATATTACAACATCTAGCACCCTAACAAGAAGAGAAGGTTGACTGCTTGGCTAATATTTCTTGTTTTATTTAAATTTGGACCAAACAGCCTTATCTTTCTCTAATTTCCCACTATCATTAATCCTAACATCACAACGTTGTTACTGTAAATCGTTGGTTGAATCACTAAACATCAAAATGGATGAAAATGGTGGGGCACATCTATTGGGGGCAGAGCAAGCTTGATCATGAAACGCATAATTTTATGCCTAGATTTTCAAGGGGATGGACATAACTTAAAAAATAAATGTTCCTTAAGAACACACAAGAAATATTGTCTACATCACATCCAATAATTCTAGGAATTGAATTTGATTGACTGCCAGCAAAGTAAGAGATTATATATTCGATACCACTCATAATTGTTAATACTGTCCCTTTAATTTTAAAAAAAATGGAGGTTGAAGTTATTGGGATAAAAAAATATGAACTATTGAAAATGTGCATTTGACCTTTTTGGGTGTGGTTGAGGGACTAAATTTGACAAGCCAGCGACAAAAAGCTTCTATATATAGTCCCTTTTGAACGGGGAAATGTAGGGATTTATTTATATCGGGGGAGAATGATTTGTAAGAGACGAGCATGTGTTGGCAATACTTAAAAAAAGAGACACGGATACTAAACCACTACAAACAAATTATCCGTTTAACAGAGTCATTGCTTTGTATTGATGAGATTCTTTTGAACTCTTTATTTTATGAGAAAAGTTAACCTTAATGTTTGCAAAGGAGAAAATATATGATTAAATATAATACATCCGGTTCTAATTATAATATCTAGTTAATTTTTTTAAAAAATTAAATAAATCAGGTAATTATAACTAATATAATAATTAATTGACTAATTTAAATAAATTAAAATGTATATAATATAAATTTATTATTAGAGATAATATTTAATTATAATTAATTAATTTATTTATCTTTTTTATTTTTTTTAAAAAAATAACTAACTTTTATAATTAAAATTAAAAAAAAAGTATAAAATAAGTAGAGATGAGCTCCATAAGTCATAAACACTTCCTTTTAATAATCCTAAAATAAAACTCCTTTCCTATATTTGTCTTGTAGCATTGAAAGAGATAATAAATGAGAGTCTATAAAGTTTATTTAATTTATTTACGCACATTAGCTTTTTTTTCTTTTTGTTTTTAACCTCTACAAGCTATAAGTTATTTATGATAGATGATATAAAAATTTAAATAATTTTTTTTAAATAAGCTATTTTAAATACGTGTTTCAAAATTTCACAAGGACTCTTTGTCTTGTACATACCACATGCATAGTGTTCATTATGTTAGGGTAAAAAAAAAATTGACCAGTGAAATTAATTGAATTTATGTTTGGTCAAGACAAAATTAGAAGAGAAATTTGATTGACGGCAAACCAAATATGGCGCCACGAGTCATCCATGGTGATTAGATTGAACCGCCGCCACCGCCACAACAAGCAAAAACCGTGAAATCATTTCCTGATGGTTTAAATTTCAGTCAACTTGAGAAGATGCTACTGTCAACCCCATAACTGTAAATCTACTCCTTCCAATTCCAAACACACAATCGCTGGCTTTGAACCCTGTTTATAGTGATTAACATTAAGCAAATTACAAATCCAATGGTAATTATTGTCTTCAATCTGAATCGCTACACTTTTCTCTCTCTGCCTCCCAAAATCTCTCTCTCACCCCCCCCCCTGTAACTTTGAGACACAGGTGGAGGATCAGATTACGCAATCGAAGATCTTGGAGCTTGATTCTTGGGTTTGCATTGAATTCGGCGATCGTCCCTCATGTCTACTTTCAGTTTTTTCAATGTAATTGTTAGTAGGGCATTTGTTTTTTCTTTTTAAATTTTGCTGCATGCGTACTTGTTTAATACGTTTACGGAAATGTGTGCTTAATACTCTGTTTGCTTGTAAATCTCTAGGTTTAGCTCAGTTCGAAGTGATTATGGGTTTAAGGGTGTATGCGGGATATAAATTTATTCTGTTCTAGAATTTGAGCTTGGTTTTGTTGGATCAGTCTATTTCATCTAATTTCATTGTCGGGACTTTGTATTTCTGTATTGCTGCAAGAGCTTGAACTTTGTTGCATCATATGCCAATTGGATATTACCTACTCAATTACCTCTTCATCTATTGAAACTGTTTTCGTTTTCTTCTCATTATTTTCATAGTCTTTGCGCAGAATCTACAACGTGACTTTGAGATTTCTTGAGTTGACTTTGATGATTTTGGTTGTCAACAAATGAAAATGATGAAGAATGCCTCTTGTTTAGTGAACACTTCAGTAAATGGAGATGAAGTCTGACACGCCTCTTGATTATGCTGTATTCCAATTGTCTCCAAAGCGTTCAAGGTGTCAACAACCTTCCTTAGGTTTTCAAATGGTTTTTTGACTTATTAATTTTCGTAATTGTTCTTCTTTATCTCTCTCTTTTTAATTGGCAGATGTGAACTCTTTGTTTCAAGCAATGGAAACACTGAGAAACTAGCATCAGGATTGATAAAGTCATTTACAACTCATTTAAAGGTTGCAGAAGAGCAGGTTGCACAAGCAGTCCAGCCAATCAAGCTAGACATTGAGAGGCATAAAAATGCTGAGACTTGGTTCACAAAAGCAACGCTTGAAAGGTCAAAACAAGGAAATGGAAGAAATTGCTTCGCTGTTGAGTTTTCTGCCTTTGTTATGCAGCAAACTTTCTGGTTTTTTTCTGACTTGAACAGCCTTTTCCCTTTGGTGCTTCTAGATTTGTGCAGTTTGTTAGTACACCATAGGTTGTGGAAATGGTCATAACCTTTGATGCAGAGATGTCCCAGTTGGAAGCAACACGAAGCATATATTCTCCGGTAATAATAATAGGAGCTGTTGATCAATCATAGAAGCTTGGGGTCAATAAATTGAAGAAAGTAGTCGTTTTGATTTATTTATTTGTTTGTTCTTCCTGGGTTATTTCAGGTGCCAGGAGATCAGCGCATGAGTGCTGATGGTATGTTTACTTTTTAATTTGAATGGACTAGAAATATTTAAAGTCTCCATGCATTTTCTGTTGGATATGGAAGTTGTTTTAAGATTTCATGACCACTATGGTTCTGTCTTATCAATATGTATTACTCTCTTTTGTTGTATCGTTCATCATATAAGTGGCATGAGTTGCTGGTGTGACTTGGCCAGAGGGTGGGGTTGGAGAGTGAGAATGGAAATTGTGATCATTGTCGAGAGAAGTGAAGGCCTGAAGGGTTTAGTCTTGAGCAGAAAATGTTTATGCATTCATGAATCTCGATCAGTCCTTTGTATTTGTATGTAGCATGTTGAGGGGAACCTGTATGCGTTGAGCCCTTGGATTGTATAAAGTTTATAAAAGAAGAAAAAAATATAACATCAGCATTCTTATTTATTTACCTCTTACAAGTTAATTAAAACAATGTTACAGATACCTTTGTGCATTGAGCCCTTGGATTGTATTGGACGTCGTCTGTGTGTGTGATGACCTTGAGGAAGTGGCTTGACACAAATTATGGGTCTACAGAGCCTTCAAGTTTCTTTTAAATTTATGGCAAACAGGAAAAAAGAAATTCTTTTAATTGAGTGATCTCACTTGATTGATAATGATATCTTGACCTTGTACGTTTGGTCAATTTACCTCAGGTGAGGATGGAACAAGAACTAGTGCAACAGTAGCAGATGCGACCAAGTACTTTCTTTTCTATTACAACTTACAAGTTCCCTTACATATTATCTTCAGTGGTTGGTCTGCGATAGTTCAAACATGCTGCTATAGTTCCCTTATATATTCTCTTCATGAGTTAGTTATAGGATGGGGAGATTTTTATTTTATTGGACTGTTGATATTTAATACCAGGAAAAAGAGTTCTACACATACTGGGACAAAACAAGGTTACTGTCCATAGGTGGGTTTCTAAAATGACTTGTTGTATAAAAATAGAACTCATGTTGACTTATTCTTTTAAAAAGATGTGAAAACTTACAATCCCAGGCGTTCAGAATTCACTTCGTAGCTTTTAAGTAGGTGGAGCTGCTAGTAAAGTAATGCCAATATGAGAATTTTGATGGAAAGGGAACAAAAGAGTAGGGAAAAAAAGAAAAGGAGAATATATGGGGGAGGAGGAGAAATTATTTTGCTAAGAATGACTTAGTTGTATGTCTATTCTCCCTCTTGTTGATTTTGTATCTAATTTTTGCTTCTCTATCCCTTGTGCCTATGCAGGAAGGAACTTCTTAGGGCTATTGATGCGCGACTTTCTGCTGTTAGGCAGGACTTCAGCTCAGCTTGTGCTCGTGCATCCGCAGCTGGTTTTAATCCTGATTCTGTCTCCGAACTAGAGCAGTTCGCAGATCGATTTGGTGCCCATCGCTTGCAGTAAGTAACTCTGAAATCTTATTTTAGGTGTGCGTGTGCGCGTGTACGATCAGATTGGCTTAGTGAATACTAGAGATGCCTTAACGTAGGTATAATGTGTGGTAACTTTTTGAAAAGATAGGGATGAAGCACAAGAAAATATACTTCATAAATAAAGGATGTTTGATTTTCTATTTACAATACTACGCAACAACAAAATTGGATAATGAACCTATATAATATTATTCTACCATAAATAGTAATTCATGCTTCTTAACATCACATTCTTTTTTGGTTAATCAATCAGCTTATATAATACTTTCAGATTTGGAATACATTTCCTTTGGAAAAAACCAAATACACAGACGGATAACACATTTGAATATGATTTTGGGAGAAAATTATGCCAGTATGATGTTTATATGTATGTGGGGTTAGCTTCGAGTAATGGTAATTCGGTGGTTTTGACTTTTGACTTCTTGGGTCGGTGTGGCTCTTCAATGTTTATAGAAGATGGTAGATAATTAATTTAATTAATTTTTTTGATATCTGTAAATTAGTTATATTTTCAATTTTTTATGCTCTTCTTAGCCCGCTCAATTTTTCATGGGCTTATGCTGGTTAATAGAGACGACGTCGAGGGGAGTTGAGATTAGAATCATTTATAAATATAAGTTTATTATAAATAAATGTTTTTATCAAATCCTCCCCCCCCCCCCCCCCCAAAAAAAAAAACATTTTTCTCATTCCCAATAAGTTTATTATAAATAAATGTTTTTATTATCAAATCCTCCCCCCCCCCAATAAGTTTATTATAAATAAATGTTTTTTTTGGCCATCTGAGAACGCTTACTAGTTTATAAAAGTTCACAAATTTGATTTTTCATGAAAGCTTAGAACTTCTCATTATTTCTTGAAGGCTGAGGGTTATTCTGAATATCATTATAGTGAATAAAATACAAGTGCATCTCAGATGGTGATATGTTGTGATTTCTCAAAAATGAGTATAATGCTATCATATTGTGATTTCTTATAGCTTTTATATTTTATGTTGGTGATGTATTGATTCCCCCCCCCCCCCCCTCAAAAAGAGAAACGATAACCGATATATGGTTTGATTAAAAAATAAAAAGAAATCCGAGACAGAAATGAGAATGGTATGGAAGGTATGGCAGTTAGAAGGTTCTTTTCTGCTGTCAACTCTTCATCAAGATTATCCAAGTTAATATGACCTTATTAACTTCATTAACTAATTAATCTTAGCATATAAAAGTATTGCTCCTTTTTATTCTAAATTTAAGACATAATTAATAGATATATTTTAGTTTTAAATATACCACTTCAATTTATTTTATCATATTTTTATCTATTAAATATTATTTTTTTAATATTATTCTTTACATATTTTTTTCTCATTCTTTTGTTCTGTGTCTTTTTTCATGTAAAAACTTTTGCCCTTAGATTTAAATGATTAGACAAAGGGATATTTTAAGTAAAGTAATACATACTTTTTATATAATGATTATAGTTAACAAATTTAATCATTTTTTTTGTTTTATATCTGTGAATTGGTTAAGTAAGTCTTGTATTTAGGGGGGAGTATTTTATTAATTTTCTGGTGCCAACTCTTTATGAAGTTTTATTTCATCAACGATGGTATTTATTGTTCTTCAGGTTATATAGAAGTTTTATAAATTGTGAATATAGGCGGGTGAGGTATGGAAGAATTTGGATTGTAGATTATTTTGGCCACAATCTGAACTGCACATTTAAGAAACAAATGTTCTAAATATTATTGTTGTTATTCTAAATATCATTGTTGTTATTATTTATGAAAGGGTAATTTTCTTCTTTTTTTGTGGGTAAATAGTATTCTCATTTTTTTTTGTGTGCAGGGAAGCTTGCCCTAAATTTATGTCCCTGTACCAAGAAGACCTGACCTTACTGCCACTTGGAAGCCAGGTGGCATTGACAGAGAACTCCGATCATCTGTTGGTTCGGATATGTCCATTGACGACCCCACCGAACCCCTAGCCGGGTCCCACAACAGAGAGGACCACGCCCAACACCATGACCAATCCACGCGGCAGCAGCCAAAGCCATTTGCCACTTTCGCTTCGCAGCGCGGGAGCGTTTCCGAGAAAGACCAACCAGCCCAAAAGGTTGAGGAGAAGACGACAGAGGAGGCCCCGATTGAATCATCGTCGTTGTCTTCTTCGACTCCAACGACTCAGCCGGCGCGCCACCTCAGCGTGCAGGACCGAATCAACCTCTTCGAGAACAAGCAGAAGGGGAATTCTTCCTCCAGTGGCGGCGGCGGTAAACCCATTGTTGGCAAATACGCGGAGTTCCGGCGGTTCTCGTCTGATGCTTCCGTGGGCTCCACCGTTGTGGCTGCCGAGAAGTCCGTATTGCGAAGATGGAGTGGCGCTAGTGACATGAGCATTGATGTGACTGGTGAGAGGAAGGATACGGAGAACTCCTTGTGCATGTCATTTTCCGGTTCATCTGTTTCGCGGACCAAGTCTAATACAGCGGCTTCTGTTGCGTATGAAGGTAAGGTTGAGGTTGATCAAACTGAAGAACCTGAGGAAGTGATGAAGAACTCTTCATTTTCTAGCATGCAGAAAATTAAGGCTAAGGATTCTGATATTGTGAAAAAGAGAAACCAAAAACTTCATTCTGGTAGTTATGAACACATTAATAAGTCTGGAATTAGGAGGGACGAGACTCAAGTTACTTATGAAAACTGCAAGTTGAGTGTTCCTGGGAAAGAACTTTTAGAGAGTCAAGGAAGTGCCCATGTAACCACAATTCCACCCTTGGAGCAATTTCAGAGACCAAGGCAGTCCAAAGGAAGTCGGTTTTTGAATGATGATCTGAAAATGAAAGCAGATGAGCTTGAAAAGCTTTTTGCTGAGCACAAACAACGGGTTCCTAGAGACCAGTTCGGTTCTGCATGGAGAATTGAGCCCGCTGACACACGAGCAGAACAGTCTGTTAACTCGCAGGATAGAAAACCTGGAGCATTGGAATCAACATCTAAATCGCCTTTCATAAAGAATATGCTTGAACCGGCTGGTAGTTGTAGTTGTAGTAATGTTGTAAATTTTGATTGTAAAGCACCAGCGAAGATGGTGAAGAACCACTATTGTGGTGATTCTATAAGGCTAAATTTCTTGGATCTTAATTCTGGGGATAATTCCAGAGGAAAATTTTATGAAATGTACATGCAGAAAAGGGATTCCAAACTGAGGGAAGAATGGAGTTCTAAAAGATCAGAGAAGGAAGCTAAAATAAAGGCCATGCAGGATAATCTCGAACGAAGTAGAGCTGAGATGAAGGCCAAGTTTTTACGGTACTTAGACAAAGAAGATTCAGTATCAGCTGCTCAACGGCATACTGAGAAACTTAGATATTTCAATTTGAGTAAAAAGAAGGAGCAGTTCTTCCTTAATATTTTTAATGGTTTGTGGAGTAACAATTAAAAGAGGGAAGATTTCCGATATTTTCAATACAGATACCGGTTTTGGTTCTGATCTATGGTTACCCCTATTTTTACAGCATCCAGTTGAATCCCTTCGGAATGAAGTGGATGAAGATATTTCTGAACTTTCTGAAGAAAAAATTTATGGACAGTATATACTTTTTTGTGAATCATCTTTTGAGGATTGTGCTTCAAGGCAAAGTGGGAAAAATTTGCCTAACAGGATTATTTCTACATCCACAGCTCACTTATTAACAGTATCAAAAGTTTCCAATTCTTCTGGAAGGCGAAGAGACAATCCTCTTGCTCAGTTAGTTCCAAACTTTTCTGATTTGAGAAAAGAAAATACAATGCCTTCTTCTGGAGTCAGTAAAATAGTGAACCGTTCTCAGGTGAGAAACTATGCCCCTAGTAGGAGCACCAATTAAGAGATGTCAGGTATCAAGGAAGAGAAGACAAAGTTTCGTTCTTTACCAAAACGTTCTGCTGGTCCTTCAGAGTTGAGGGAGTTCTCTTTGAACTCAGATGGAATTGTTATGGAGTCTCTGAAATTTGATAGAGTGCAGACCGGTCTTGGCCCTTGTGATCATTCGCCTAGGTCTCTCCTTAAAAAGGTTAATACCACAAGCTCCAGTGTTGGAGCTAGTGCTGTCAAGATGAAAGCTTCATTAGCATTCAAGACTCAGAATACTGAAGAATTCGATGAGCCCACATTTGAAAGGGAAGATTCCGTTGACATGGCCAGAGAGGAGGATGATGAAACTGAAACCATGGTTGTTGAAGATTGTGCTTATACAAATAATGGAAAGGTAAGACTGAACATGGAATCTGAGAAATCTGGTAATTCTGGATTTCAGATTGGCGATTCTACAAGATCACTTGCTCACATAGACCCTATTATAGCAGCTGAAATTCCCACTACTATGTCTTCTGCTTTCAATAATGTAGGATCTCTGCAGGACTCACCATTTGAAAGCCCTGTCTCATGGAATTCACGCTTACATCATTCTTTTGCTTACCCTCTTGAATCTTCTGATATTGATGCTTCTGTGGATTCTTCAATTGGAAGTCCTGCATCATGTAACTCTAGCTCAATTTTCCCAGGTGAGAAGGGTACTGCTTGGATGAGGAGAAAATTGGGAAGTGCTCGGGAACCTATTCTTGTCGGGAATTCATCTTATACTCAATCCCAGAAAGATGTCACAAAAGGTTTCAAACGGTTATTAAAGTTTGGGAGGAAAAATCACTGGCCAGAGAGTTTGGTTAATTGGGTCTCTGCCTCAACTTCTGAAGGGGACGATGATACAGAAGATGGCCAAGATCCTGCTAGGCGGTTATCAGAAGACCTGAGAAAATCAAGAATGGGATTCTCTCATGTTCATCCTTCAGATGACGGTTTCAATGAAAGTGAGCTGTTCAGTGGACAGGGTAAGTCATGCCTTGCTGTTTTTTGTTGAATGGAAGTAGGATTCTTTGCCTTAAGTTATCTAGTTGTCAACTTTGTTTCTCAATTCTTGCAGTTCAATCCATGCAAAGCTCTATCCCTGCTCCTGCTGCTCATTTTAAACTGAGAGATGATGATCATATATCAGGAAGTTCATTAAAAGGTAATGCATTGTAAACCTAATCTTGTTCTTTGACACTACTGTCATCCATTTTTCATCATCTTTTTGAGTGTTTTGCGACACCAGGGTAACACATATTTCCATTTGTGCAGGCCCTCAATCGTTTCTCTCTCTCTCTCATCTTTCCGAAACAAGGGAAGTGACACTAAGCCAAGAAGAATTGTCACCAATGACATAATTGAATATGTGATACGAAAATGAGAGGTAGGCATGATACAGCGCTCTATATGATGAGTTTATGGAAATTTTTTTGAATTAACAATTTTTTTGGTGATTTAGATAGTGGCTTAGGGTTATGTTGTAATATATTTTGCATATTATATTCAATGAAAAGTCGCCTATTGGTTGACTCTGGCAGTTTTGCCTTCTGTGCGATGTACATACATATTCCTCTACTCTGGAGTCTATCAGTCAATTGACCTTTTTTTATAGGGATTAAAAAATTAAATAAATAAATTAATTATGACTAAATTTAACTTTTGAGATGAATTCATATTATATATAATTCAGTTTATCTAAATTAGTCAATTGGTTCTTATATTATTTATAATTAATTGATTTATTTAGTTGTTTAAATCTATATAAAAAAATTAGCTGACTGTTATAATTAGGATTAGAGAAGTATTTTTTTTTATTTTTTATATCACATATTACTCTTTTGTCATTAATATAGGATATATTTAACTAATTAATTAGATTAAAAAAGTTAGTTAAGTTAGTTAATATGACATATTTTTTCTAAATCACTAAAATCATTTTTTTTTAACCTCTTACTCATTTTCTTACTTGATTGTTGTTAAGGGAATATCAATAGGATAATTTGAGAAAAAATTGATAAATATAAGAAATAAATTTTATATTTAACATTAATATTAACTTCTCAATTTGGTTATAGATTAAGAATTTGAGGAGTATTTATTTTTAATATTAAAATTATAAAAAAAAATTAGTTTTTATACTGTTTTTTTTTTTTTACTTTCTCGCATACTTTTTTGATCTATTTAAAACAAAGGATCTTGTTTTTTCTTTCAACCTTTGTGCATGAAACAATTCGATAGGTTTATTTTTAACCCTCATACTCAGGGGATTAATTTTTGTTATTGGAGAAGTATATACTCTTTGTTTCACCTAAAAAATTTGTGTAATTACATTTATTAATTTTGTTTGTAACTGAGTGGTATAACAAGAATTTTCTGTATTAAAAAGATGTATAAAAAGCATTTACAAGGGAGATCAAATATAATAATATTTATTTTTTATACTATTTGTTGTTAGATCGGGGTGACTAATACAATAATATTTATTATTTATTTGTGAGGGGCTAATTAGAAAGATACTTGTATTTTTAGTAACCATTAAATTAAGAAACTCTTAATTCGAGATATTATCGATAAGGCAATTTTTTTAAGAAATTAAAATAAAAAACTCCACTTGTTATATGCTAATTTAAGCACATTTCTCTTACCTTGCTTTAGAAACAGGCAGTATAAAATTAAGAAGAAAGAAATGTAATCACAACAAATTTCAATGTGCAGCATACAGTTATAATAATAAGAAATGGCAACAATTCTATATTACTCATTTATGATTGGGATTTTTTTTGTTCTTACATACCTTTCTTATGACCCCATAATAATTATTTTATGAAATTATTAATTAGGTGGTATAAAGAAAGAAATACTCTTTTAATTTTTAATATAAAACATAATTAAAAAGTTAATTTTAATATTAAATATAAGACATATTTTTTTATATTTATTAATTTTTTTTAAATTATTCATATTGATATTCTCTCAATAATAATTAAATAAGAGCGAGAGGGAGTGAATTAAAAAAATGATTAATTTTTTTTAAAAAAATATATTATATTAATTAATTAAATATATTAGAGGAAGAAGACGAAGAATTATCATAGAACAATATGCTAGTTTACTGTTGGCAAAAAAAAAAAAAAATTTATCGTTTACTTTCAGAAGCCGCTCTTCGATGCACACAAACCTTTTACCCTTCGGTCTCTCCTAGGAATCAGATTATGCTATCCAATGAACAATGAAGATGATGACTATGTCCTTATGTGGATGCCAACTCATCTCTTTCATAAATATAATATTAGATCCCTTTGTCTAGATTCTTACCTGCAACTTTTAACCTAAATCCATCAGCAAAAAGACACCATCCATCCCTTTGTAAATCCATGAACAAAATAGAGTAACAAAAATTGTACTCAAACTTCTTCATTTTGTTCTTGGCAAAAAAAAAAAAAAGAACTACTTTGTTTAGTCAGAGATAGAAATTGTTAAAAGTCCCATCATACTTTAAAAGAAAATGCTAGTTGAATGAAAATCAAAATTCTCATAAGGCAAGATAAACTTTTTAATGAGCTCTTGTTTTAAGAGACCGTTTTATATTTACGAACCATTATTTTGTCTCATCCAAAAAATCACTCGCCAAAGACTTTTTTCTTTTTTCTTTTTGCAAAACACTCAATCACAACAAATGGGAAGTTATTATAGTTATTAATAAGAGTTACACAAATAATAAAAAATAAATTTATATTCATAAAAATATTAATTTAATTTCGCTATTGTTATGAGAGTTCTTTTAATAAACGATTTTATAAATTTTTTATAAATATTTTTTGATCTTTAAGATTATATCTTAACTTTAGTGAATAATTGAACTTACCTAAATTTTTTTTATTAACAAAAAAACAAAAGAAGAAAGTTGTCCCCGTTAGTATTTTATGATTTGAATAGGAAGAGAAAGAGAGGCATGTTGACTTTGCAATACAAAATCACTCATATAACGACATTTCAATGATTTCCCACGTCCTCAAGTTATGTCGTCAGAAACTACTTGGAATCATTATAAAACTTCAGGGAAACTAATTTTAATTAAAAACATATAATTAAATATACAAAGAAGTAAGCCTAACAGCAAAACAAGACCTGGTTCTTGAGCAATATATAAGCATGATGTGCTCAAATGTAATAGGCTCAGCCGGCCATCTTTGCCTTGCATGCCGTCCATGCACAAAGAAATAGTTTCGAAACGGTACAAAGCCTTTATACGTACGTAAACCTCAATGATTCTTTCATGTTTCCCATGTTTTGCTCTGTCTATTGTCCCTCTCTCTTGACGGAATGTGCAAAGTCTTCATGTTGTTTGACTCATTAAACTAATGTATCTTCCTTCCTGGCCACAAAATCAAATTTTGTTCATCTTTCTCTTTCCGAATTCTCCTCCTCTGTTTCAGCCATGACGGATTCTTCCTTTGAAATCGACTACAACTCTTCAGGCCAACACTATCCCACACGACGCTACCCTTCAACCCCAGTGAGTTCTCGCAATACGTCTCGGTCTTTCACGGCGGCGTCGAGCTCTCGGCGCAACCCCAATCCTGGACTGGGCCGCCGGAACAGGTCTCCGGCGATTCCCGTTACCTCCAACGACGACCGTTCATGGCAGACAGAAGTTTCGTGGCAATTTGAGCCCACTGGGTGGCACGAGTACGGTAATAGAAACTTGGGCTCTCTTTTCGCTCCATGGGCCACAAGCCCGACCCAACCAGATCGGAGTCGGGTTTTCAGTCGATCCGCGAGAGATTATTACCTTTCAATAACGAGCGGGCTCTCCAGAGGAAACCGGTTAGCCTCGAACTCGGATTCTGAAGCTTCAGGCTACGTCATTCCGTCTGGGAGAGTCGAGCTTCAGAGCTTTGTCGCTGAGGAGAATGGCGATCAGAATAGCAAGTCTTATAGTGGATTTTCGAGATTGGATTTCATCAAAGAAGGAATTCTTGGTAGTAGAAAGGGGAAGAATCGTCCATTGGCGGAAGAAGATGAACTTAGTTTTACGTCTTTTACTGGTGGTCAAGAACCAGAACTGTCATATACGAAACATGATAGTTATAGTGGTCATGGGCAGATAGTGCCAGTGCATTTCATCCATGGCGACAGCGGGTGTAGTCACCATCATCATGGGATCGACAAGTTGTCTGGGTTTCGTGAAGATAGCGATCAGGAGGATATGGATTATGATGATGATGAAGATTTGGAGCCTCCAAAAGAAGTTGGGTTGTTCAGCTTGTTTCGGTACTCAACAAAGTGGGATTTAGTGCTTGTGTTTTTGGGTTGCTTGGGGGCTTTCATAGATGGAGGTTCACTTCCTTGGTATTCTTATCTTTTTGGACAAGTAGTCAATAAGCTTTCTGAACAATCAAGAGATGGTGCTGACAAAGACCAGATCATGAAGGATATAGTGATGGTACGCGTACTCTTACTTTGTTCTTTGTTTCCATTGGTTAATTAAACCAAACAGTAGTATCTACTGAACTTTTGATCTTTATCCCTCCAAATAATTAATCTTTTCTATTGATCCCTATGTCCCTTTGCGAAAGCTCTCCCTATGTGCTTTGTTAATGAGTATACATATTTTTTTTCCTTTAAGGCTCGTATTTCATTGGATAGCATTAGTTATATTCATCCGTTAATTCTGATTTACTCTGATTCTGCTTCTCTACCGACTATCATTTTTCAGACATTCATATATATGGCTGTGTTATCTGCAGTGGTGATGGTTGGAGCATATATGGGTAAGGAGATTATGTCATTAAATATATATTTTAATTTTAATAGATAGCCAATAATTCTTTGAGCATTGATCACTATAATTGGCAGAGATCACATGTTGGAGGTTGGTAGGAGAGAGATCTGCTCAAAGAATAAGAAGAGAATATCTAAGAGCAGTTCTTCGTCAGGACATTAGCTTTTATGATACAGAGATCAGGACTTCTGATATTATGCATGGGATTGCAAGTGATGTTGCGCAAATTCAAGAAGTTATGGGAGATAAGGTCATCCTTTATTTCTCTTTCTTATTCTTCTTCTTCCTGTTCTACTGTCAAATTGACAATATGTAATCCAACAGCGTAATATTACTCCAAAATGAACATGGGTTTGGTAATAGCAAGATGAATGATGTAAATAGTTATAATAGCAAGAAGAAAAGTTATAATTTAAAAACAAGCTCTAAATTTACAGAGAAAAACTTATTAACAACATTTATTTATCATAATTATTACATTTTTCTTTGTTCTTCTTATTCCTAAAAATGAAGAACATATATCATGGTATATACTGTATTCGTTACTAATTTTATTGTTAATGAAGAATTTTCTGAATTGTTTTTATATATTAGGCCTAAACTAACATTTTTAATTAAATTATTATATCTTCTATTACCCCTTAATTAAATAAATCAATCTAAAATTTTTAAGTAATAAAATCACATTATTTATGTTTTCACTTGCACCAAAACTTTACTTCTTATCTAAGATTATGATTTTTATTTATGTCTGATTTTATGTAAATCTTTCGCTTGATTTTAAGAAAAATGAATTACAAATAAGCATTTAATCAAGTTATTGGTGGGCTCATCAAATATCTATAATCTATTACCCATTTCCCGGATGCATGTACATTGTTTTTACCCTAGAATCTTTCCACTAAATGCTCGATAAAAGTCTTAGATTCATTTTATGAAAAATTTGTAGACTGAGCTAATTGTGAATAGATAAATGACTTGTATGTCTAATCACGATTGATTTCATCTAACTAAGGGTTCCTGCTAATCAAGTTTGATACTTTTTCATTGACAACTAAGCTGTCAAGTTCTGTAATCTTTACAATATTCATGTGTAGCTGTCATTAATCTTTAAAAGCATTTTGAATCTTTTTTCCTTCACAGATGGCTCACTTCATTCATCATCTATGCACATTCATAACTGGGTATATAGTTGGGTTTGTAAGGTCATGGAAAGTTGCTCTGGTGGTCCTCTCAGTCACCCCAGTGACCATGTTCTGTGGTATAGCTTACAAGGGCATTTATGGTGGTTTATCAGCAAGAGAGGAGGTAAGAGCAAAAAAAGACTTGATTAGCATTCGTTAATTTTTCTGTAATGTAATTGTAATGTATTTTTTATGACTCCTTTTCTTTCTGGTTTTTGTTAAAGGCTTCTTATAGAATGGCTGGTAGCATTGCAGACCAGACCATCAGTTCAATTAGGACAGTTTTTTCTTTTGTTGCTGAAAGCCAGATGGCTACAAAATATTATGACCTGCTGAAAAATTCAATCCCAGTTGGGGTCAAAATTGGTTTTGCCAAGGGTGCAGGCATTGGAGTCATCTATTTAGTAACGTACTCAACATGGGCCTTGGCTTTCTGGTATGGCTCTATCTTAATTTCCAAGGGAGAGATTGATGGAGGTCAGGCCATTGCCTGTTACTTTGGAGTCATGGTAGGGGGAAGGTACGATCTCTCTTTGGATTGTCTTTCAAAAACATTCTTTTTACCAGTAAATTTAGAAATTGACATAATTAGAAGAATGCCGTTTGGATAATAATTGGAATTTCAATATTGGGCGAGGGAT
This sequence comes from Leucaena leucocephala, assembly GCA_037074615.1. NCBI lineage: Eukaryota > Viridiplantae > Streptophyta > Magnoliopsida > Fabales > Fabaceae > Leucaena > Leucaena leucocephala. Next base: position 1,644,218 of record CM073552.1, read on the forward strand.
TTTGTCCCAAAGATGTTCAAAAAAAAGATTTTTAACTTTTTCTAGTTTCGTAAATGTGCAGAGGCTTGGCATTGGCACTTTCATATTTTGCACAGTTTGCACAAGGCATAGTTGCAGCAAGCCGAGTATTTGAAATCATAGAGAGAGTCCCTGAGATTGATCCCTACAGTCCTGAGGGAAGGAGGCTCTCTAATGTTCGTGGAAAAATTGAGTTCAAAAGTGTTATCTTTGCATACCCAGCTCGTCCTGATGCTCTAATCCTTAATGCCCTTAAACTAGTCATTCCCTCTTCAAGAACTACGGCACTGGTTGGTGCCAGTGGAGGGGGGAAGTCCACTATTTTTGCTCTAGTAGAGAGGTTTTATGACCCCATTGAAGGTAAAACATATATCAGAATAACAATTTGATGATATCTTAAGAACTCTGAAAATCTGAAGGCAAATGGATTAATACTTTTGGCTTCATTGTGTTTCAAATATCTTTGTAGGGATAATAACCTTAGATGGTCATGATTTGAGGACACTGCAAGTCAAGTGGCTAAGAGATCAAATAGGAATGGTGGGTCAGGAACCGATTCTTTTTGCCACAACCATTCTGGAAAATGTGATGATGGGGAAGGACAACGCCACGAAGAAAGAAGCAATTGCTGCTTGCATTGCGGCTGATGCCCACAACTTCATCTCTATCCTACCCCTAGGTTACGACACTCAGGTATAGTAATCGATTCAGATATTTGACGAATATGAGTCAAATAAACCAAGGTTGTCAAGCATCTATACAATTAACAAGATGAACAGAAAACAAAATTAGCGTGCAATTTGAAAATCTTCAAGATGGATACTTTTTGTCCTTTGATGTATAAAATCATCTAAAGAAAATCTACAAGTGGGCATACTTTCCTATAATTTAACTCTAGCCTAAAAAGTACCACTTTTGACAGGTTGGAGCTAAGGGTGCGCAACTCTCAGGGGGTCAAAAGCAGCGAATTGCATTGGCTAGAGCCATTATCAAAGATCCTAAAATCCTTCTGTTGGATGAACCTACCAGTGCTCTTGATGCTGAGTCAGAGTCTGTGGTCCAACAGGCTATTGACAAGATTTCTGCTGGACGAACAACCATTGTCATTGCTCACAGGATAGCAACAGTAAAGAATGCCCATACTATTGTGGTTCTTGAAAATGGTTCTGTGACTGAGATTGGGGATCATCGACAGCTTATGGGAAAGGCGGGTGCCTACTATAACCTTGTCATGCTTGCTTCGGAAGCCACATCAAAACCAGTGTCTAACAGCATACAAAAGGTTAATGATTTTTCTGTCTATGAGAACTCAGTTCCTGATGTATCAAGATCAAGAAATACTTTGGATATCTCAAGGTCAAGGTCCAAGTTCTTAAAATCCATTCACAGTGAAAAACAAGCCGATGCGGAAGATGAGCAACATAAGAAGCCCAGAAAGTTTCAACTTTCTGAGATATGGAAACTGCAAAAACCAGAGTTTATGATGCTGTTTTCAGGATTTGTTCTGGGTATGCTTGCTGGTGCTTTTCTCTCCATTTTCCCATTGATTCTAGGCCTAGCCCTTGAAGTATACTTTAAACAGGACACTTCAACAATGAAAACAGATATTAACCATCTATGTTTAGTACTTGTTGGGCTAGGGTTTGGTTGCATAATCTCTCTGACAGGACAGCAAGGTTTGTGTGGTTGGGCTGGAACTAAGCTCACAATCAGGATTAGAGACCTTCTTTTTCGATCCATACTAAAACAAGAACCAGGGTGGTTTGATTTTGAAGAAAATTCCACTGGAGTGCTAGTGTCAAGGCTATCTATTGACTGTATTAGTTTTCGATCAGTGCTTGGTGATCGAGTTTCTGTCCTTCTAATGGGACTGAGCTCAGCTGCCGTTGGGCTTGGTGTGTGCTTTAAATTTGATTATAGAATAACTTTGTTGGCTGCTGCACTAACCCCTTTCACTCTTGGTGCAAACTATCTAAACTTGATTATAAACCTTGGACCACGAGTCAACAATGATTCCTTTGCCAGAGCTAGTAACATCGCTTCTGGTGCAATTTCAAACATAAGAACTACTATTGCATTTTCTGCCCAAGAACAGATAGTCAAATCCTTTGATCGAGCTCTATCAGAACCTAGGGAAAAATCAGTAAAAAGATCACAGATTCTCGGTCTAATGCTTGGGTTCTTCCAAGGTGCCATGTATGGAGCATACACCTTAACCCTTTGGTTTGGCGCCCTCCTTGTAAAACAAGGAAAAGCACAATTCGGGGATGTAGTCAAGATTTTTCTCATCCTTGTTTTGAGCTCATTTTCTGTGGGACAACTAGCTGGTTTAGCACCAGATACTTCTTTGGCAGCTGCAGCGATTCCAGCTGTTCTAGATATCATTCACCGTAGACCATTAATAGGGAATGATAAGATGAAAGGTAAGAAACTAGAAAGATCAAAGCTATTGAAGCTAGAATTCAAAATGGTGACATTCGCGTACCCATCTAGGCCTGAGGTGATAGTGTTGAGGGATTTCAATTTGAAGATCAAAGGTGGAAGCACGGTTGCCTTGGTAGGGGGAAGTGGATCAGGAAAATCAACTGTCATATGGTTGATACAGAGGTTCTATGATCCAAACCAGGGGCAGGTGATGATGGGTGGGTTGGATTTGATAGACATTGATGTGGAGTGGTTGAGGAGGCAAACAGCTTTGGTGGGTCAAGAACCTGCACTGTTTGCTGGGAGTATAAGGGAGAATATTGCCTTTGGAGACCCAGAAGCTTCCTGGGCTGAAATTGAAGTGGCAGCAAAGGAAGCTTACATTCACAAATTCATTAGTAGCCTTCCTCAAGGTTATGAAACTCAGGTATGCTAAACTGATGACCAACCTCCATTTTTCTCATTAATTTGGAGTAAGTTATAGCCCCATTATTCCTTAAATGGTAAATTATAATTGAACTTACGTGGTAAAAAGTTTGGATCATTTTACACTTGTTTTGAACTTTTCCTGCACCAGGTTGGTGAGAGTGGGGTCCAACTATCAGGGGGCCAAAAACAGAGGTTAGCAATTGCAAGGGCCATATTGAAGAAATCTAGGGTTCTACTACTTGATGAAGCAAGTAGTGCCTTGGACTTAGAGTCAGAGAAGCATGTCCAAGAAGCACTGAAGAATGTTACACGAGAAGCAACAACTATAATAGTAGCCCACCGTCTTTCTACGATCAGAGACGCCGATAGCATTGCGGTGGTGAGAGAAGGGACAGTAGCGGAATATGGAAGCCATGAATCTCTCCTTTCTTCCCTTCCCAATGGTTTGTATGCTACCCTCATTCGTTCTGAAACTGAAGTCAATGCCGTTACTGGGTTTAGATAATCTTTCACTGTGATATTGTTCTGAACATAGCCTTGCGTGCTAAGGCACACAATGGTGAAGAAATATCATTTGGATACAGATTGATATTGTTGTAGGTGGATATTTCTGTATGGGAAAAAACCTCTCTAGGATATTCAATTTTAATATGGCATGTAGATATATTTTTTTCTCTGATAATGCAAGCATAATATGCTATTTCCTTTGAAGAAGTTCATTTACATGTTATGTATTGGATTATTCAATAAGAAACTTTGGAATGGAAAGAGAAGACATTTTTATATTCACATATAACTTTAGCAGCGCCTTTCATGACCTGATGAGAGAAGTTACTATCAACTATTCAACGTAATGACAAGTCATTAATGATAGTATACAATAATTTTAGAATGTTAGGAAAAAAAATCCTTGTGAAAAAAGTTGAAAAAACTAACCCTCGAGTCCTGATAACTTTATCAATTTTTGAAATCAGCCCCTATAGTTATATTTTTCCCAAAGCCCTCCTTATAAATTACTCCGTGAGAGGCTTTATTACTCCTTCAAGTTGTGGAAAATGGCTCGAGGACATTTGACTGACGTGGACTAAAACAGGTGATTAAAACAAGAGTAAGCTGATTTTTTAACTAGATTAAGATATCCAAATAAATAAATTAATAATAACTAAATCTAATTTTAAAAGAAATTTATATTATATATTTTTTAATCTATCTAAATTAATCAACTACTGGTTAGTACATGGTTAACAATTCTTCCAAGGGGATCCACGTCAGGCATAATAACATAAGAGAATTTCCTCCTTGGCCTCTGCTTCATGTATCACAACTGGTTTAAACTGTAGAGATATTAGAAGAGATGTAAATATCCTATAATTAATATATAGGATAAGATATAATATTCTTTTATTAATATCTAGGATTATTTAGAATTTTCTATTGTGTATATATATATTCCTTCTGAATATCAATAATATACAAGTATTATTCATCTAACATAACATGGTATCAGAGCAGTACATTTAGGGTTATTACTTTCGTTATGTTAGCTTTTGTCTGTGAGTTCTTTAGCTTCTGTTCACTTTGTACTGTCAATCTTTATGATCTCCGTTGTGGTGCATTTTCTTGACGTCAAATTGCGAGACACGCCTAGCAAGGAGGAACACAAGGCTCCAATTGGTGGCTCCCCTGAAGCTTTATCATCATCTGAGTAGCGCGTGATTTCACGCGCAACCACGAGTTTCTGATGTCAGTTTCATGCTCAGGCCCGTGGCAGCGTGTGTAATGCCCTTCTTCGACGGTGTTCATCTTCTCCGGCATCGACTTATTGAATCTAGCATACCCCTAGTAGTTTCGCACTTTAGTTTGACGTTTCTAGGTTGGGTCATCTTTATTTTGTTCGATTCACGATCCTCTCTGTCCCTGTGAGACAGCTTTAGCACCTTGGTTAATATTTTCTTACTGATTGGTCCCTAGAGTGACCTTTGGTTGTTATATTTACTTTGATTAGGTGCTTCCAGTACTAAGTGGCTATTTATCATATCATGTAATGTCTCGTGTAATGCCTTTGTGTTCGGTATTTTCTGTGACAAAGCCCCTGGTGTGACTATTGCTCTCTAGTATATTGTTCTTGGATTGGATGCTTGTTGATTATTTATCCCTAGTGTAACATCTGATTAAACTTTTTTGATCTGGTTATTGCGATTGGTTTCCTGAATCTTCTCATATGATATTTTATGGACGATAACTGTGATGACATATTCATAATATCTGCCTCAAAATATGTCTAGTTTCTTAAATACGGCAAGTTACAAAAGCACGCCACTCTGAATGTTAGTGGTCTTATTACAAAAAGTAATAATGAGACATGCTTAATCTCTTCTACTTCTAAATATATCATAGATTCGGGTCCTACTGACTACATGACATGTAACCGTCATCTTTTCTCTACTTATGACTCATGCCAATCTATCAAGTATTACCATTGCTAATGGTTCCTATTCTCATGTCATTAGTTCTGGCATAGTAGGTCTTACTTATTCCATTCAGTTACCTTCGGTGCTGCATGTATTTGACCTTGTATTTAATCTTCTTTCTCCGAGCAAACTTACTCATAATCTCAATTGTTGTGTTTCATTTTATCCTCATCACTGCTTGATTCAAGATCTTTTGACAAAGAAGATTATTGGTAGAGGTTTCGAATATGGCGATCATTACTTCCTTGATGATCAGGGGTCTCGTGCTGTGGCTTGTGCCAATGGTGTTACTCCTTTCGAAGCACATTGTCATTTAGATCATTTATCTTTATCGTCTTTAAAAAAAGTTTATCCTCAGTTTTAGTATTTGTCATAATTAGATTGTGAGTTATGTCAATTTGCTAAACATCATTATCTTCCTATAGTATCTCGAGTCAATAAAAAGGGTTTGTCTCCTTTTGAGTTAGTGTATTTCGATATTTGGGGTCCATGTCCAATTAAGTCTAAAGCTGGTTTCAAGTACTTCGTTACATTTGTTAATGATTATTCCTGCACTACTTAGTTATATTTAATGAAAAGTCATTTTGAGTTGTTCTCTCACTTTATACCTTTACTGCCAAAATTAAAAATTAATTCCATACTCCTATCCATACATTGCGCAGTGATAATACTAAAGAATATTTTTTTGAATCATTTCGCTCTTTCATACTTCAAAACGAAATTCTACATCAATCTTCTTGTGTGGATACATCAGCTCAAAATGGTGTTGCCAAAAGAAAAAATCGCCACTTATTAGAAGTAGCCCTTGCACTTTTATTTCAAATGCAGGTTCCAAAATCTTTTTGTGCATATGCTGTCTCCACTACTTGCTTTCTCATTAATCGCATGCCTTCCTCTGTTCTTGATGGTCACATTCCCTACATTACTCTCTTTTCTTCTAAGTCTTTGTTTCCCATTGATCCTAAGATTTTTGGCTCTGTGTTTTGTTCGAGATGTGCATCCTACTATCTCCAAATTAGATCCTAAGTCCCTCAAGTGTGTCTTTCTTGGCTGCTCTCATGTTCAGAAGGGTTATCGGTGTTTCTCTCCTACTCTTAATCGTTATCTAGTTAATGTAGATGTTACTTTTTAGGAATTTGTTGTATATTTTACCTCTAACACTTCTGCTCCTCCTTCTCCACCTGTAGAGGAGGACATGCTTCTGGTATATTATATTATTCCCTCACCATCACAGGCCCTAGCTCCCGTACCGGCACCTAATCTACCACATTTGTCTCAGATTTATACCAGGCGTTTGAAGGAAATCAATCCTACTATTGCACCAGATTCGGCTCCACCATTATCTACTTCATCATCAGATCCTGTAGTGAGCATCACTAACCCTGAGATTGACCCAGCTTTTGGCTCTGAGACACCTCCTATTCCATATCCTGATCCCTCCCTTGATTTGCCTATTGCCCTCTGTAAAGGTAAACATACTTATGCCTATTCTATTTTTTCTTTTGTTTCCTATAACCATATCTCTACTGCTTCTTATGCCTTCGTTGCCTCTTAGATACTATTTCAGTACCTCAATCCCTTCATGAGGCCTTGTCCCACCCGGGTTGGCATTCTGCTATAGAGGAGATTTCGGCTCTTGATCGTGCTGGCACATGGACCTTAATAGATTTATCGACAGGAGAGAAAGTCATTGGGTGTGGGTGTTGACCCTTAAAACTAAGGCTGATGGCACACTTGAATGCTTTAAGGCACGCCTTGTTGCTAAAGGCTATGCTCAAAAGTACGGTGTTAACTACTCTGAGGCTTTTCCCCCCGTGGCCAAGGTCTCCTCTGTTCGTCTTTTTATTTCTCTGGCTGTTACTTATGGTTGGGGTTTCTCTCAACTGAATATAAAAAATGCCTTCTTAAATAGTGATCTTCTTGAAGAAGTGTATATGGAGCAACCACCATGTTTTGTTGCTCAGAGGAGTATGGTAAAGTGTGTCGCCTTAAGAGATCTCTATACAGGTTTAAGCAAATTCATCGGGCATCGTTTGACAGATTTAGTACTGTTGTGACAGACTTTGGCCTGTGCTAGAGTAAGTGTAATCATTCTGTGTTCTATCAGAGAATAAGTGTTGCCATGATTCTACTAGTTGTGTATATCGATAATATTGTGATTACAGGGAGTGATACCTCGAGAATCTTATCACTCAAGTTATTTCTTAATTCCCACTTTCAGATGAAGAATCTGGGTTCGTTAAAGTACTTCCTGGGGATTGAAGTCATAAGGAGCAGGAATGGCATGAAGTCATAAGGAGCAAGAATGTCATCTTATTGATTCAGAGAAAATATATTCTTGATTTACTAAAAGAAACTGGAAATTAGGAGCTGCCCTAACTAACTTCCCTATGATTTATAATCCTCTGCTTGATGTTGATAGTAGTATACCGTATGAAAATCCCGTTAAAACTACTAAGAGCAAGTTGTTTGAGAACCCAGAGAGGTACAAGAGATTGATTGGCAAATTAAATTATCTTACGGTAACCCGGCCTGATATCACTTATCCAGTGAGTGCCCTTAGCCAATTTATGGTCACGCCAACTGTTCAACAGTGGAAAACCTTAGAATATGTGTTACATTACTTGAAGGGATCTCCAGGTTGTGGAATATTGTACAAAAATATAGTCACATAGATATTGAGTATTTTTGTAATGTTGATCATGGTGGATCATAAGCCATAAAACGGTCTACTACAGGATATTGTGTTTATTAGGAGGAAATTTAGTATCGTGGAGAAGCAAGAAACAAAATGTGGTGTCAAGATCGAGTGCAGAAGCAGAATATAAAGCCATGACATAATCAGTATGTGAGATAGTCTGGATATATCAGTTACTGAAGAAGGTTGGTATTAAAATCTCGTTACCAGCAAAGCTGTGGTGTGATAATAAAACGGCCCTACAAATAGCTTCTAATTCGGTATTCCATGAATGTACGAAATATATTAAAATCAACTATCATTTTATTCAAGACAAGCTTAAGGAAAACTTCATCTCTACAGAACATATTAGATCCAGTGATCAGTTGGGTGATCTCCTCACCAAAACTCTTAATAGGATTTGAGTTGAATATCTTTATAATAAGTTGGGCATAATTAACATCTATACTCCAACTTGAGGGAGAGTATAGAGATATTAGAGATATTATAAGATATGTAAATATCCTATAATTAGTATATAGGATAATATATGATATTATTTTATTAGTATCTAGGATTATCTAAGATTCTCTATTGTGTATATATATTCCTTTTAAATATCAATAAAGTATAAGTATTATTTATCTAAAATAATATAAACAATTAAAAATAATCATTCTTCATGTTCGCATGTGATGGAACAATAAATTCCCTTCACCACCTTTATTCTTTACTTTATGGAGCCTTCGTTCCCCAACCTCACATGGACAACCAGCAATTAATCGAGTAAAAGAGTTAAACTAAATGGAGAAGTGGTGAATATGTAATGACTATTATGCTCTGTTTACCTCTGTTTTTTAAGACAAAAAATAGAGGTGGATATAAAAACAAAACATACAAATCACCGTCAGTGGTGGGCTCATTCATTACTTAAAAAATGTTAATTTAAATTAAAAGACAAATAGTGAAATTTAAGGATTCTAAATTAAATTTGAACTTCGTACAAGTATATGCAAAGGTAAGGCCTAAGGAAAGTTTCTTCATAAAAGTATCTGATTCTTCTCATTCAACCTATGCTTCACTCTCAAAGGAAGACAATGAGCTAATTCTGAACAATAAGTTGCAGCTTGGGCAGTTCTTGTATGTCGAAAAAATGGAGGCCGGAACACAAGTTCCTGTTCTTGTTGGGGTTAGACCAGTTCCTGTAAGACACCCTTTGTGGGAGATCCCAAGGATTTAATGCAGATTTTAGATCCATCATCAAAGGGTAATGTAGAAACTGAAAATATTGAAGGTGTACTTAAAGAGACTCAAAGTCTTAGGAAGAAGAAGATTGTTATTAAGGAGGAAAAAGCTGGAATTGCATCCAGGTATATGCAGGGTGCTTCAACATCAAGGAAGGTGAATGGACCAGATAGTAATAATGGAGGAAACAGAGGAAATGGTTTCGAAAATGGAAGAGGTAAAAAAGTTGGGTCAGCTAAAAGAAAGCAAAAAGAGATTAAAGGTAAGGTAAGATTGTTTGTTGCCTTTGATTTGAAATTCTAATAGAATTTGAAGGAAGTAATCAAACTTATGCTGAGGTTACTCTAAGCTTACAAAGAAAACAATTAAGTGACAATGATTTAGCATTGCAGGTGCCTGCAATGATTTCAACATGTGATCGACCTGAAGAACTTTCAACAAAGCAAGTGACTGCTCAATGTACTACTACTATATTGCCTTCTAAGAGCAGTTCTACCGAACAGAAAAATTTAGATTTGAACTTTTTCTCCAGCAGTAAAGATAAAAACTATACCTCAGAGGCAATTCTATGGTCCTCTTTGTCTCGCAACCTCTTGAAGCCTAGCAAGGTGGATTGCAGTCTGACCCTGCATGATACGTTTGGATTATAGAGAAGGGAAGGGAATGATTTAGTCTGTTTTAATTGAAATGTAAATCAAATACTTCCTTTTCTTCTCTCATCTTCTCCATTATCCTCAATCCAGAACTTACTTTTAGTCTATTAATGATACACCAACGTATTCACATATGACCTTTTTCTTAGGATTTTTATGAACTCATTTCTTTTTCTGTATCAACTTCTTGTCAATTTACAAGGGAATGCTTAGAAGGAAACATTTAGCTTCTATGGTTGCAGTTGAAGCTCAAAGAGAAGCATCTGCTGCATCAATCCTTGTTAGGTGCCTAAGGTATTTTAAGCTTTCGATCTAAATTGAGCAAATTATTTAGCCATCCATGGAACTATGGAAGCAGCAAACTTAGTATCAATTATTAGAGAGGGGATACAAAGTGGGTTCATGATTCATTTTTGCCATTTTTTTAGCTTATGATGGAATTTGTACATGGATATCCTAATTTTTCAAGGATCTGTAAACCTACATATAAAAAATGAATGTCCTTATATAAACACTGAACTTTTAGATTTTTCATATTTGTTATACTAAGACATCTTGAGAAACTAAAATTTCCACATACCATTCTTTTGTCAGCATGTTCGCCAATCTCTGTTCTTCTGCAGCATCGGACAATCCCCATCCCACTCTGAACAAGTTCTTTGCCCTCCAACAGTTGATGGACCAAAGAAACGCCAAAACATCATTAAAAGACAAATCACTTGAGTCAAGCAATTTACCATCTCATGAAAAAACAGATAAATCTGGCAGAAAGACAAGCTTAGTCCCAGTTAAAAATAACACCACCTCAAAGTCTCCAAAACCTCAAATAGAACTATCAGTGTCTGGGAAACTAGAGTGGGCCAAAGGTGATGGTCTAACAGAGGCAAATGAGCTGAGACAAATCCTCATAAAAGAGACAAGATCATGGTTTTTGAACTAATTAGAAAAGACATTGGATGCTGGGTTTTCTTACTCAGGAACCCAAGGGAAAAAGGACAGAGTCAACAAGGATATTGCTCTCATATTATCACACCTTAAGAATGCAAAAGAGTGGTTAGATAAGCTGAGAAGCACTTTTGACAGTGAGAATGAAGAGATGGTTGAGACTGTTGAGAGATTGAAGATGAAGGTTTGCTCCTGCTTGCTGGTTCAGGTTGGTTCAGCTGCATCAGCTTTGGAGAAACGAGCTTGAAATCAAGGACAACAAACTGGTCTAAAAGTATTTATTAATTATTATTATCCCTGTCTGTATTTTTTTTTTTGAGTTTAAAATAATTTGTTGTGGTCGAGCCAATAATTAGTAACGTAAGATTGGCCTGCTCTGCTTGTGATGTATGCTGATATTTATGTAATTAAAACAGAAGACCTTCTAATTTAAGCTACATTGCCCTTGTATCAACGTTTAAATAAAAGTCCATTTTATTCCCTAAGTCCATTCTAAGTCCTTTTTTAAAAAATATTTGTTTCACTGGGTCCTTAATTCCAATATCCCCTTTTTATTCCCTACTTGTCTAATCAATAATAATCACATGTCTTCTATACCACAAAAAGGGGGGGGGGGGATGAAGAAGCTTTTTGTTGTACAAAGTTGAGATATGTAAATTTTTTGCTGATTAAAATCACCGTTCAAACCAATAGTTTTATAGTTGAGTGATATAAAAAAAATTTATAAAAGGATAGTCACGGGTTTGACTCAAATCGTTAGCATATATCCCTGGAATTCAAAAAACCTCGTACAAAGCAAGTTTAGCCAATGGAGAAAAACAGAAAACCACAAGTTATTATAATGTAGGTACGTACCTTGTGATGAAAGACTTATAGGAATTGTATGGTTGCACTGTTGAAAAAGAGTAATTAGAGAGAGGAATCATGGTGGAGAGCCAGGGCACATGCTGAGACGATTATCACAGAGAGTTCAAGCATGTGCCCTGCTTCTCCAGCATGGTTGAGCCTCCCCCTGTTCTTGTTTAGTATCTTAAACAACATTGATTATGTTGGCTTATATAGAAGCTGGCATGTGAATAGTGAGGGTGGTGATAGATTTTGTACTTATCTTATAGAGTAGCGTTTTATGGAACTGCAAGCTGAACCAACAACTGCGGTTTGGTGAAAATGCTGTTGAAGTTTGGCCGCCAAATGGGAGTTGGGCTGCAGGCAATAGCACAGATTCCCACATGTCAGTAAACAACAGTGTTGTCGTTATTACTATTATTATTCATGAGTTTAAAAGGAAAAGGAAAATGTTCTGTATCATTTTTATCGGAGAAGGGGCAAACATTGTAAAATGAAATGAAATGGGAAAAACCTAGAGATCTTGACGCTTCAATAGCGATAAAATAGATTGTATATATCATATGGACCCTCATGGAAGCCGAAACAGGGCACAAATTACACTTTTGATTTTAACCTTAATAATGTTAATTTTCCCAATACTATGACCCTTGGTTAGATTGTTTTCTTTTTAATAAAATTACTTTGAGAACATTTTAAATACATTAGATAATAAATTTTGTAATAAGAGAATTTTTAACAATTTTCTTAATTATCTTTTATCAGAAAAATAGTATTATTATATTTATTTTTTTTTAAAAGACAAACTACATAAAAAAATACCTCATTAGAACCTTTTAAAAGGATAATTGGAAAAAAAAACTTTAAACGAATCTTAATCATCCAAATTCAATCTTAACAGTTTAGTTGTACTTGACTTTATTGGTCAACACGAAAAACAAACTCAGAAAACTGAGTCGAGATTTTCACTTTCATAATTACAGAAATAATCTAATAACTTCTTTTATGTTAAAAAGTTACCCATAAAAAATTGTAACAAAAAAGTTACTCATTCTACAGTATGGCAGGCCATCCACCAAAGCCATATGGAAGAGTATTAGAGGAACATAAAAAGTAATTAAATAATAGTTCTCTACTTGCAAGTTACAACCTTCAAAAGGCATTCGTCATTTCCTATGACACTATGTAAAACTAGAAGGAACTTGAAAAGAAATACTATCGCTTTGTCAATTAAAAATTTGAAAACTCAAGTGTTAATTGATTTTTCAATCTATAAACAAAAAACAAAGCTTTATGAAACACCAAAATGGCATAAGAAACTTGCCATAATATTCACAACATACTTTCCAAGATCATCATTATAAGTATCTTTTAATACTGTCTCAGAGTAAGATTCAGTCTGCCTGGTCATAGATTTGTATCTTCCAGCAAAAGCTTGGGGACGGTGTTTGGATGAATAACAGTTACGCCATGAAATATGTTTCTGGATTTCCCACCAAAGATCAAGACATCTCCTGATTCTAGTACAACACTTTCTGCCTTGTCAACATCTCTCTCGTCGCCAAATAGAAAGTCCGCTGAGTCTCCGATGGAGAAGGAAACCACCGGCAAGCCTTGACGGAGACTTTCTTCACTCTCATCCTTGTCCTGAGTACAAAGTCATTGAATACGATACGTAATACTCTTAGCAAGTTACTAAAAGATAGAAGCAGAATTTCATTATATAGTATGGTAAGGCATGCTATTATTTGGCAAAATTTCAAAGGGCTATTTTAATTCCGAAATTTATCATAAACAAGGATAGTTTTGTCCCAAAATTTTTAAATCCAAGGACAGCTTCATCAACACTTGGGGTGGGTGGGTTTAAGCGATCCCAGGTGGTATTCCTCAATCCCAAGTTATCCCCAATCCCTCCCACAACATCACAAAATGGGCAATGCCACTGCCAACCCCCAGTACCTCATACCAAACATGGCCTATAAGTTATAACCCCTTGTTTACTTTTGTTCTTGTGTTTTCTTTTCATCTTTTTGGCATGTTACCAAATAAAAATCCCACCTTAGAGACATGAAAATGTTTATAATGCTTTAATAATCCATGGAAGTATCTTCTCTGGATTTGCTCTTTTAGAATCTTTCCCTATGAGGACATGGGAATCCCTGATTGCTTTCTCAGTAAGTTGAAGGTATTCAACAGGAATATTAGGTGGCTTTGCTCCATCAAATGGCCTGTGATCTCCATACTGTCTTGTCTGAGGATCCCAATTTTTACCCAGGCACATCATCTTCAGATGCAATTTTGTTCCTCCACGGTAACCAGGCTGGTAGAATCCCCCGGGACCGAGCCCTAACTGCCGGCATCTTTCAACTATTTTGACCTACATGTGCAAATTAAGGGTATTAAAAAGAAATTCATGAATTACAGTACACAAAAATACATATGATGAGCAGATCAAAAGAGAGAGAAAACATGTGGAACCTGATCACTTAAAGAAATGTAACCTTCAAGAGGATCATCCCAGGCTTTAATACAGTCCTACTTGTCATATCCATATTGCGCTTGGTTTCGTTCCGCTTTTCTCTATTACGTTCAAGTATAGAAGGTTTCAAAACAACCGATGAGCGTGTTTCGGACGGCAAATGTCATATGGATGAACCCGTGCTGGATTCTCTGTTTCCGCCGTTTTATGGCCAAGACTGGGATTTTTTCTCTTTGAATGTTCACCTGGATCACCCTTCCTTAAAGGTAGCTCAGTCTTAATCTGCACATCAGAAAGTTTTAACTTGGAGACATCAGATGGAGGTTCCCCAATGCCGCTTAATCCTAAACTAGAAATTGAAGAGTCAGGCCATTGGCCTTGTAGCTTAGTGGTATGAATAATTCCCGATAAGTGAGAGATTATGGGTTTGATCTCTATTATGACACACTCTAAATAAATAGAAAAAAGAAATTAAAGAGCCAGAATGAACAGATGATAAAGGAATAAACCTTAGTAACTGATTTGGATGAACAACTGATTGAAGTGTCAGGAATGCTTTGGTCTAGTTGACAAGTAGTCGCTTTAACCGATTAGTCATCTCCTTCGCGTGAGGAGGAGGACGACTGCTTATAGTAATGCCAAGCTTGAGAACCAGAACTCTGAAAGAAACTACCACCTGAGGTTTGCTTCCAACAACTTCCAACAACCTATGAAAAAGGCCAAAATTTGATATTCATAACTCATAAGACCAATCCACTTTTGTGTTCATTTTTGGGGCTTGAAAAGGAGTGAAATGGGAAGGTATAAAACAAGGGACTCTAAAATTGTGGGAGGGGGGGGGGGGGGGGAAGCATTTGACCATAATATAAGTTTATATGCATGGCTCATTCTCACTCTTGACAAGCACACAGTCAAAATAGAGTAACAAACCAGTTTCATTAAAGAACCTTCATTCTAGTTATAATTTAGGTGCTTAATGTTGAAAAATAACTAGAACAAATGATTTTGTTGACTTTTATGTAGAAAAAACAGGAATATAAGGATGGAAAAAATTAATCATTTGATCCCTTCTCAGTATGGAAACTTTAACTCAATCCAACTCATACTAGAGTTATTTTTTTAAAACTACTAATGTTTTAAATGGCGAAAATGAAATGAGTTTTAAAGTTTTGAGATTTTGAAGTAAAACTAAAAGGAGCAAATGATTAATTTTTTCATTATTAAGAAATATAATGTAAGTGACCGATGCAATGAAACTCCATTTGCATATCTTCAATATCATCGAACCCCATGCTTACGGAAACACTAAAAGAACAAAACAGGAAGGGTAGGGTACCATAAGAAAAGAAAGACTTAAAGAAAAGGATTAATTACTGGGTAGTGGGGACGCTGGGATTGATCATAGGAACGTGGGGGCCATCGCATTGGAGAATTACGACCTCGATTGTGTGGACCTCGGCCACGATATCCATTGCCCTAAAGCTGAAAAAACAGAGTCTTTTCTTATATAAGGAATCAGGGAAAGGGCGAAAGAAAGAGAACGAAGGCAAGCTGACTTGGGGAAGCCGAAACTGATGAGGTATAAATAAAGCCGGAGCAATGGAAGTTGACGGGGCCTGATAGTCACAGTCCCAGAATCGGGAAGCGGATATAATAATAAATATATTATTATTCTTATCAACAACAAATTTAATTTTTCAATTACATTACAATCTATCTACCATCTACTATCTATTATCTATTAATCTACTAATTTTCAGTATTTTAATACCATTATACAATAATTAAATTTTATAATAATTAGTTATTATGCGTTAAAACTAGTTTTAAATCAATTATTAAATCTGATTTTCAAAACATAAAAGAATCCCTAAACATAAAACTACAGAAGTCACTCTAAAACAAATTCTATCTTTATGTATATAATAATAATATATAAATAACAGATAAAAAATGAATAATAAATATTAGATAAATAATAAAATTTTCCGGAGTCTTTTGATAAAGTGATAATGATTATATTTAATGGTTTCATTTTGATATATGATATTTGACTTTTTTTTTGAAGTAATATCTAATATTATTGTTGTTATAAAAAATAAATTTAGTTTTTTTTATTTGCAATTCATCTATTATCTATAAATTCTTTATATTTTAATCCTACTTTATAATAATTATATTTCTTAATTTTAATACTTACATTCTTTTAATAATTATTTAACCTCAGCTTTAATTAGTTTTAAATTATTTAGTAAATCTTAAGCATAAAAAAATGTAGAGCACAACAAGAAAAAAATCGCTCTGAATCAAACCCTACTTTTAATATAAATAATACTAAATAATCAATAAATAATACGGTAGATCCCAAAAACATTTCACAAGTTCACAAATCACAATATATAAGTAGCAATTTTTCTAAGGGTTAACTCTAATTTTTCTTGAAAATTTCTTGTAAAAACTGTAGGTATTCAAAAAAAATTTTAATCCATATTATTTTGGAGGTATTAAGAAAGGAGTAAAATCACTTATTTTTAATGATTATTGACAATATTACTCTCATTTTAACATTTCAAGAATTGTGTTAATTTAAGAAATTTTTTTAAATATCTACAATTCCTACACAAGGCTATGGTAATTATATGGATGATTTCATATTGATATATTGATATTAGTGACTTTTTTTTGAGGTAATATCCAATATTAATGACTTCATTTTTACCGGACAATATTAACGGCTTTTGACATTAATTAAAATTAAAATTTCTTGAAAACGCGGTGTCAGGCTGTTTTGACATGATATAACGAAGATCTCGTCTTCTCTCGGTTCCATCTGAGTCTCTTCCCTACTTCTGCCATTCATAGATCGGCAGCCGGCTGTATCACTTCGGAGACACCGACCGACGGCAATAGCTGAGCAGCTCGGCCACCGTATTCCCCCCATTCGCTTCTCTTTTTGTCAGGTTAATCGTTGCTTCCTCTTTCAATGTCACCCTTTCTTTTACTCTCTGTCTGCTTCATCCCTTTTCTCAATTCAGAGTCTTTTGATCATGGCATCCCCTTTTTTGCTTTCTTTTCTCACCAATTCCCCAGTCTTCACTGCCAAGTTGTTCGAGAAAATGCTAGAACATGAAAGTATTGGTCTTTCTAATTTTTTTTTTCTAGAATTGCAGACTGAAAGTGAAAAAATTTGGATACGTGCGTCCATCTATCATCTGAACAAATTGATGTTTCTTCACGCCGTATGCTTAAATTGATCATTCAAATGTATAAGATCCGAGGAACGTAATAATGCAATTGGTTTCAGAACCCCGTTTAGGTTGCATCGACGAAGTAAAACCTAATTTCAATGTCAACTCCACATAAGAAATGACGAAATGTTATAATCAGGTGCTAGGCAATGCTAATTATATGGTATATGAACTATTGCTTGTATAAATTTCGTGTTGTTGCATTTGGCCGAATCTTGGAGAATGCATGGTTTATCCGGATCAAGATATGCGTGCTCGACTTCTAAGGACACTGTATATATTATATGTCATCTTGTCGAGTGGAGTGGAGCATGCTTAGGCCGATATAAAGTTATTGCACTTTGCTATTATTTATCATTGAAAGCAAGGGAAAACAAGTTTCTGTTATTTGAATTTCGCATCCTGAAAAATAATTACGAATCAGGATTCCTGTTTCTGGGCTTGGTTGATTGCCCATAGTGATTAATCTAATGAAATAATTTATGATAAGTTACACTATCCACAATCCAATCAGTGTGGCTAATTTGTTGAAATCTGTGCTATGTGCCAAGAAATGTGTCCATTAGGTTAGACATGTAGTATAGTGATTGGAATAATTGCTCACACCAGTTGCAACGCTAAGGCAACCTTTGGTGATAGTGCTGAAGTCAGGGGCAATACCCCTTAATTAAGTTTATTTTTATATTTACTAAAAAAGAGAAGCAAGAGATATGTATATTTTTTCATTTTATGCTTTTAATGCTTCTCATTCCTGGGTCTAACATGGTCTGTTATCGATTATGAACTTTTTGTTGCAGTGTATTTTACTGTAGTTGGAGAGTTCTGAGCAAAAGAGGGACGTGGTGAACTTAGAACGATGGTTAAATTGACTATGATTGCTCGTGTTACTGATGGTCTTGCACTAGCTGAGGGACTGGATGATGGTCGTGATATTAGAGATGCTGAGTTTTACAAACAGCAAGTTAAGGCTTTGTTTAAGAACCTATCAAGAGGACAACATGAGGCATCAAGGATGTCAATTGAAACTGGCCCTTATGTTTTCCAGTATCCTTGTGACTTAATGTTTCATGACTGTTTTATGGATTGGTGATAGTATGGTAATTGTTTGGTTATTTTACATGTTCCACCATTGCATTCTAAATACATCTAATCACCAAGGGTTACATCATGTTGATATTGTTTTAGTGATGGTATTCCCAGAGATTAACGATAAACAGTGAAGAATTCTTGGGAATTATGGAAATGTCTGTAGTAGGTGTTCTTTAAATTTCTATCTTAGTTTTATGTTCATGTCAAAGATGCTGGGCCTCGTGTCCATACACAATATAAGCTGTCCATGCACAATATATGCTTGTTTGGTGTCTTTCTTTTGTTCTTTACAGCCATAAATCTATTGGTTCTCAACATTACGAGAGCCTCCCTTTTTTACGTCTTGTTTTGGTAAGTTGTTGTCTCTCATTTCCTTCGTTTTTTGGACCAATACCAAATGGGCAAAACCACCTAATGTAGGCAGCACCCTCTCTCATTTCTTGTCAAATCATAATTAAGATGGTTATTTTCTACATAACTAGATGCGGGTCCCACGCATTGCATGGAGTCTGTTAAACAAGTTGCACAGTTCATGGCTTATGGATAGTGTGGTTCATTGGAGTTTTTATATTGATATGTTGATATGCATGTGCAAAATGTGATACTATGTTAATGCTTCACAACTTTGCTGCTTTTGCAAGTTGTCACAGTAATTTCTTGTCTGCAACTGTTTGAAAACTCAATATATGCATGTGCATTTAGAGAGAGAGAGAGAGAGAGTTAAATTTTCTGTGTGTTTACTTGATTTGAAAGAGTGATGATTGCCTTGACAATCCATCAGTTATATCATTGAAGGACGTGTCTGTTACTTGACAATGTGTGACCGTGCTTACCCTAAGAAACTAGCCTTTCAATATCTTGAAGATCTCAGGAACGAGTTTGAGCGTGTTAATGGGTCTCAAATTGAAACTGCTGCCAGACCTTATGCCTTCATTAAGTTTGGTAGACATCGCATTACATGCTTTCTCTTTATGTTCGCATTATCTGTCATATTTTATTCATAGGATTGTTCTCATTTCCTTCTGGGTCTTAATTTTCTTTTTTTTCCCTTTTAATTTCTTAAAAAGACACATTTATACAGAAAACAAAGAAATTGTACCAGGACACTCATACCCAGCGCAATATTGCAAAGTTGAATGATGAACTCTATGAAGTCCATCAGATAATGACACGAAATGTGCAGGAAGTTCTGGGGGTTGGTGAACAGTTGGACCGTAAGATGTTTTATCTATTCTATGAACAGTCTTAGTTTTAGCATATTTTTTCTGCTGACATCTTGTGCCACAAATATTCTTTTTACGATTGATTTAAATGCTAATATGCAGAGGTTAGCCAAATGTCCAGCCGCTTATCATCAGAATCTCGCATGTATGCTGATAAGGCAAGAGATTTAAATCGCCAGGTTAGTCTTTTAGTGTTTAGTTTTCTTTATTCATTTGTCCCTTCTGATTCATGTTAATTGATTGTGACCTATATGAAACAATAGTGCATTAGACTATAAGAATGACACACAAGAGAGGGCCTTTAAGCATAACAGTTTCGTATCATTGTTTACCACCTCTCTGTTTCTCCACTTCATACTGATCTAACCCTGCCATTTGTTCGGAAGTGATCAGTTCCTTTCAAGCTTCTGTTTGATGTCTTGATAGTAGTTATGCATAATTACGCAAATATATAACTGTAATGCAATCTTGAGTGCAGGCTCTGATTCGTAAGTGGGCCCCTGTTGCTATCGTACTTGGGGTCGTCTTCCTGCTATTCTGGGTGAAATCTAAGCTTTGGTGATTGAGCATATAGACCATATTGTATGATATTTTCGTCCTGGCTCATGCTGCTGTGACTCGCTGTCGTCACACGACTATCCAGACTAGCACAGGATCGTGGTTTAGAAACAATTATCCTCTTTTACATCTGATGAGCTTAGTAGTTGCATCAGTCTTTCTGGAAAAGAGACGTTTTTACATTTAGCTTAAGGAGCCAAGATATGAGAAAACTTGATGTCCTTTGGGACGCTTTTCTTTGGCTTGTGCTTAGGCTTCCGAATTGTTTTCAAGAGTATTGTGTTGATGAGTAATATATATATCCCATTAGATATTGTTTTGGATTCCATGTGAGTTTCAGCTTAATTGGATATACAGGGAATGAATCTTACCCTAATAACTACCTTCATATGATCTTACTTTTCTTATTTGTGACTCCTATCTCTTCTTAAAGCTTCGAAGCCGTTGGAAAAAAATGCAATACACGAGAATGTGGAGCAAAGACCATATACTCGAAACAAGTGATCATAAGTTTAAGTTGTAAATTTCAACGTTTTAGTAATAAGTAGGTTCTTAACCCATCGTAGCTGGCGAAAAGGTGAGACATATAATTATTTGAAATATATTTAATTTATAAGAAATATCATTTTGTTATAGTTCCAGTCGTGGCACTTAGGGGGATATCTTAGCTCTTAGGTACCTATATTTACGTCTGAGGGTAATTGATGACTCGTTCTGCCTAATATTAGTATCGCTTAAGAGAAAGGGAGATTTTGCCCTTCCCTTAGATCGTGGGTGAGTTTAACTCTATTTTAAAAAAAAATTATAACAAAAAAAAAAGTAAGTCATCATCTCATATTACTCCTTTAGATATAAGAACTGGTTAAGAGATTAATTTTACTCTTAAATATAAAACCTTGATTAATTTTATCTCTATTATTTATCATTTTTAAACTAATTTATTTAATTTATAAATTAATATATAATCTAATATTATTTTAGAGAGATTATATCACATTTGTTATAGTTAAATAATTTATTTAATATTTTAATTTACGTAAATTAATTAAGTAGCTGATAAATTAAGGATGAGAGTAATAATTTTTTTTTATGAAGTCCTTCATTATCGTTCTCCCACAAATATATATCTAAGAAGTGATTTTATTAAAAAAGAAACAATCTAAAACTAGTTTGAGGATAACAAATCCTCAAACCAAAATAATAATAATAAAAGAAAATATTAAAACGGTGCACGATAATACAATCCCTATGTGCTCAGCACCAAAGCGGAAGTCATTTGAAAAAATTTGTATGCAGATTACTTGCAGTTTAGCTTAGACGAAACAGCTTGAAGATGCTTGTACGTCCCCAAGAATACTTCCAAAACCAAACACAATTCATTGACCTTGTGTTCCCTATATCCATTTCACCTGTAATTGCTTGGTGCAAACAAGATGGATGAGCTGTGTCCTCCAAAACCAAATGAGTTTGAGAGAGCCACTTTTATGTTCAAACGTTCCTTCACTGGTCCAACTAGTAAACTTGTGTCCTGCTTCAACATGTTATCACAAGAACTTCCATAGATTAAAGAAAGCTCTATAACCATAAAAGTATAAAATAAGGGTAAACTTTTCTTTCCTAATATTTTTTCTTCACTAATTTTCTTTCCATCTAAACTAAGGGTAAATCGTGAGGATTTCAAATCCTTAAAGCGTGGGATTGAAGATGAAAATCTTTAAGTACCGTTATATCATTTCTAGACACACTATACCATGAGATCTAAAACCAGAGAATGTCAGATATCAAACACCTTTTATGTAGTCGTTCGTTATAAGCTTCTAGAGAGACATAAGAAGCATGCATTCTGTTGCATACCAATAACGATGATTTATTACTATGTAGTAGTGGTTTGGGGAAACATACCACATTTTTGTCTGGGTTCTCAAGGTTGAGGTTTGGATGGATCCATCCTGTCTTTATTGCCTGTAATGTCAGAAAAAAATCACTTGTTGAACTCCACATAAGATCTGAAATTTGTTGTCTGGGCTCCTCAGCAAATGTTTTCCATAACACAGTTGTTATCGTCATTAAATGCAAAAAGGCATCATATAGTATGGAAAAGACTTGGATAAGGTTGTGTGATAGTAAATATCTTAAAAACTACAACCAAGTTTTTCTTCAGGCAATATTAGCCTTTAGTTACACAGAGAATGCAAAAGTCTAACATTAGAAGAGTGGTTTCACCTTAACTGTTGCAACAGCTTCCACAGTTCCAGAGGCTCCTAGTAAATGACCAACCATGGATTTTGTGGAGTTCATCCTTAACTGCAGATTATGAAAGCTTAAACTGTGTCATATGAACAAACAAATAGACACGCTTTTTGATAGTTTGACTGAAAGTTCATCTTTACTTTTACCTCTGGGTACTTTCCAAAACATTGAATTACTGCTTCATATTCTTTTACATCGCCAGATGGTGTGGATGCAGCATGGGCATTTATGTAATTTACATCCCTTCTGTTAACCTCTGATTGAGTCAACGCCTTTTCCATACAAAGAACAATGCCTGTACCAAATTGCAGGCACACACATACTGGCACTCAGTAAACATTTACTTTATAATTTTGATTCTATATACATGAACCTCATGAATAGATATGTATATATGACAAACATGACATGTAGAATCGAGTTTTGACTAGTTTATATATCTATATACTCTGATAATTAGTTGACTTTTTTAAATAATTTAAGAAAACTAAATAAATCAGTTAGAACCAAATTCAACTCCTCAAGACGAATTCATATTATATATTCCTTAATCTACTCAAATTAGTCAACTTGCTCTTATATTAGTTATAATTTATTTATGTATTTAACTTCCTTAATCTCTCCAAATTAGTCAATTTGATCTTATATTAAAGAACTGAGATAGTATAATTTATAATTGGTTTGTTGGATGATGATGATATACTTACCATCAGTATGAGGCTCAGTCAAGTGATGTGCATCACATGTGACGCTTCCTCCCAGAAACTCTGCATATACTGTTGCACCTCTTCTCTAAGAAATTAAAGACAAGTTAGCGAATTTTTAATTCTTTCATTTCCGTCTTTTTGGATTGTGTAAAAATTTTATAAGTTTCTGCAGTATACCTTAGCATGCTCTAATTCCTCCAAGAGCAAGACCCCAGCTCCTTCTCCCAAAACAAATCCGTCGCGATCCTGCTCATCAAGAACTGCATCTTTAGTTAAAACTTGTGGTAAGAGACAAGTCTGAGCTGGCATAATGTTAAACTTTAACAGAAAAATTTAGTAAATTTGGTGACCTAAATTTGTTAAAAAGGCACACAAGCATCTCGAGCACATTTTTAAATAGGATTCACCTCTCATACGTTTGCATGTCTAAACATATCCCAAAATTACAAAGGAAGGACACATATTTGATAAAGAAAATGTGGATGTGATGGAGATTTAGTAATATGGGATACTAAATCCGTCTCCATTAGAATGCATTACACTGTCCCATGGACGTGAAGCCTTCGTTGGAGCGTCATTCCTCTTTGAAAGAGCTCCGCATGCCACAAAACCTCCCAAGCCTGTAGTTCCATTTATAAATGAGAAGTTACAAGTTGTTAAAAGATATAGCTAATGTTTCAAGTAGACTTCTTGTTACATACTTGTATGTCTATGATTGTAATTTGGTATCAATTATACACTGAATCTAACTAATAATTTCTCCAAATTAAAGTGCATCTACTAATCAAATAAGCTCAGCAACTACCAATTGGGATTATTGCTGCATCAGATCCACCGCAGAGCATCAAGTCCTGCAATGCCACAAGATTTGCAATATAATTCAACTTTTTTCCATTCCAAAAACTTGAATTAAGTGAATTTATTTTTTCATGTTATTGAAGAAAGTGCACTCACAGTTTCCCCTCTAACTATATGGTTGGCTGCACTCAGTATGCAGAAGTTACTTGTAGCACAAGCTGTTGAGATTGAGTAGTTGGGGCCCATCCATCCCTACAATTGGAAATTTGGAATATACTAATATATCTACATTGATAGGTATAATATTACATGTGCCACAAATCTATTCTAATCAATATTTCTGCAAGAGCTTACCAAATCCATTGCTAGTACAGCAGAACCTATATTGGTTGTTGCAAATGGCACGCAAAAGGGGTTCATCTTCTTGGGTGAAACCCTCAATGCTTTTATTGCGTCACTAAACACCTGACCGAAATATATAATAGAAAATCAGAAATGAGAGAACTCATAATTGGAAGAATTTATTTAGCAAGCATTGACAATTACAAATATATAGACAATACAACAAAATTTTGAGAGCTAGTTGAGGAATTTGTTGTGGTCTTAAATATAAGACCTTAATCTATTATCTCATAAATTTATAACCAAGGGCCAACCCAGTTCGAGGCCCCACTTGGTGGGGGTGTTGGGGAAGGGAATAATCTAGACCCCACGGCAAGTGAGCTTACTGCTGAGCCAAGCCGACCCTTCTCATAAATTTATAACCATTTCTCTAAATTATCCCTGTTGACTGCATTTATTAAAAAAATTTCCATCGAAAGGCAGTTTTCAATGGAAATGACTAAATAGGATATTTTAGAGAAATCAATACACATCTTTTTACAATAACTAACTTAACTAATTTTTTTAATCTCTACAAATTAGTTATCTAGCTCCTATAATTAGGACTGGAGGGAGTAGAAACTTTGGGCAAAGGTTTGGATCACCTGCATACCGCCTAAAGAAGAGCCAATTATAACTCCACACCTCGTTTTGTCCAACTGTGCAGCAACATCTTGTGTGATTCCACCATCTACCAATGCTTTCTTACCAGCAGTGAGCAAGTATAGCATGAAGTTATCTGCTCTCTTGGAGAACTTGGGTGAGACCCATCCATCTGCTGAGAAGGATTTGATTTCTGCAGCAATTTTCTGAAATCAAACAATACTGAAGTTCATCATCCTCAGGTTAAATATTATCAGTTAGTTCAATGAACCCATCTGAGGCAATAATGAAGATGTATATACCGTTGGAAACTGAGAACAGTTAAAACCCTCTATCTCACTTATTCCACTGACGCCTTCAAGGAGATTGTTATAGAACATGTCTGGATCATGACCAACTGGGGTCACCACTCCCAATCCTGTGACTACAACCCGTCGCTCTACGAATGGTTTCTTCTTCCTTGTGACTTCTTCAACAGGATTCAAACCCATAACCTCAGTTTTTCCTAGAATATGAAAAACAAAGTCTCTAACCATGGGATTTACATCACATAGAATATAAGAATATGCATTAAACAAAGTCTCTAACCATGGGATTTACATCATATAGAATATAAGAATGTGCACTAACCTCCGACTCTATATTACAGAATCGTTAGACCTTTGTACTAAGGCAAATATAAGATCAGTCATGTTGAGGCCTTATGTTTTTTGTTTTCAAATACTCCCTCTGACTGATAGGACCTCTGCATGTTTCATACTATAACATGTTTTGTCTAAAGCAATAATTTTTTTTTGCCTAATATCCCTAACTAATCATAAAACTTTTTAACTGTGGTAAATATGTAAATAGGGTATTTATGTAAATATAGTAATTATATAAATTCAAATTATAGATATTATTAGATAGATTATTTCTGATAGGATAGGGTAGAATATCTTTGAGTATCATTTCAGAATCACAAACATAATATTTGTGATCCTCTTGTATTCTATTTATTCCAGGTTACACCGACAAGGAAAGATCATTGGACTATTATTCAGATAAAGGTCCATATTATAACCAATAAACCAAACACTTATCTTCTCTCTATTAACTGTATCCCCTTCATTACGGCAAGGTATCTAACTTGTTGATCAAACTAGACCTATTTAATCATCTGGTCAAAGACATACTATTTAAATTTAAAACAGAACTAAGTGCATTTGCAATTTGACTCCAAGAAAATTGGAATTCATTGAGCCTTGTTATTGTTCTTTGTCCATACAATCATAAGAAACCAACTATACTACAGATTAAAATGCATGAATTATACTAGAAAAGAAGCGCATGGAAAGAGTTGAATTACCTGAATGGGAAATCAGTCTAGTGAACATGTTCCTTCCAGTGGGGGCTACTTTTGAGTCAAAAAGGGAGGATAGCCCATTGTCGACAAAAGAAGCTAAATAAGAAGACAACGACCATTTAAAATAATGGTACTCAAATGCAAAGCAAGAAATCAGACTTTGAACACCAGAACAATAGAAAGACGAAAGCCTTCTACTGTTGTAGTCAGTAGCACCAGCACTGATGTTGCAGTGGGAAGTGAACTTCCTTGGCCTCTTCGGAGAACCAAACAGAGAAATTTTTCTGGAGTAGTCTTTCTCGTAAGTTGCAGATATGCAGGCTGCAACTAGCCATGTACAGAGAGGAGAAGCCATTGTAGAAGTCCCCGTTAAAGATACGGACTAAAGCTAAAAACTTTTCCCAAGCTACGTAGGCAGATTAACCCTATAAAAGAACAGAACAGAGGCAAAGTTCGCAAGAGATTACTAAAAAGGGGAAGGAAAAAAAACTCGATGGAAAAATCAGCGTTCAGGTAAAGAAAGAACGAAAAATTGAAGGGGACGAAGGAATGGTCTAATTTTCATTTTCATTCACTAGCTGAGGGTTACTGATCGTGGATTTGAACTTTTCTGAAAACTCAGGTTTTTGAAAGCAGAGAAGAGAAGTGTCACTGGTTTGAAAGTCTAAAATGCATATGCCCGCTCACGTAAGGTACCAATAAAAGTTGGAAATAAAAAAGAAGATGTCGTTTATTTATTTATTTTCTGCAAGAGAGATCAATATAACTGATCTTTTGATACCAATAAGAAGTTCATGCATGCGACGTCAACATAGATAGGACAAGGAAATGAGTGAGGTTTTGGTCGGTAGAACGTTAACTATTAAGTATGAAAAAGATTTAAGGTATATGCCAAGTAGATTCACATAAAGCATAAAAACTATATTAAGATCATACGCCGACTCCCAAAAAAGCTCGAACTTAACGTTGATATTTTTGGCTGAGGTCTTATCACATTTGATAATGGCTGGTATATGATATCTACAAGCATGATGACTTAGACCCAAAAAGAGAAAACACGTAGAAGCTTCGCGATGACTTGAATGTGCTCCTCGGGTGCGATCATACCAACAATAATGCACTAGATCCCATCAGAACTCCGCAGTTAAGCGTGCTTAGATAAAAGTAGTACTATGATAGGTGACCTCTGAAAAATCCTCGTGTTACACCCTTTTATGTGAGCCAACGTAAAAACTTGTCGAATCTTATAAATATAGACATTTATAACTCCTATCATTAGATTTTTTATATTAATATATAATTTTATTTTTTATTTATAGTGTTAACTTTATCCTTATAAATATAATTTATATTAAATAGAGATAAAATTAAAATATTATTAAATTTTAAGGTAAAATTAATGAAATTTAAAAGTATGTTTGGCTCAACTAAGGAGAGGGGAGGGAAAGGAAATGATTTTAACGGAGGGAGAGGGGAGAGAAATGAAAGTAAGGGATTTTAATATTACATCGTCTGGATTGATAAAAATGTAAGAAATATGAAGAATTTTAATATTATATTTTTTAATTTAGAAAAAGAGGAGAAAAAATATATTTTTATATAAATAACTGTAAGATGTAAAAAAAATATTTTAATAATATTTAAAAAAATATTATAGAAGTAATAGTTAAAATAAGATAAAAATTTAATTTTCCCCCCAAATCTCCTCAATTCTGAAGGGAAAGGGAGGAAAAATCTTAAAAATAATTTTCTTCCCTCCTAAAAATTTTATAATTTCAAGCAAGGGAAAAAGGGCAAAATTCCTCCCTTCCCCCCTTCCCCCTTCCAAATCTCCCATACAAAATACATCCTATAATTTTTTATTGGTATAAAACATATTGAAATCAAATTATAAATAGAATTAAAAAAGTATGGGTAAAGTTAAAAAAATATTTTATTTTTTTAGACAAAGTAAATGAGTCAATGACTTCTTTTTGATTTTGATGAGGCAGTTAAAAGTGATTTTTATAACAAGTATAATAAGAACAACAGAGTAATAAGTTCCAGTTCGTTAGTTGAAATACCTAGCCATCTAGGGGGATATATTTTTTTGGAAGAAGGAGTAGTTTAGTTAAATGGAGATTGGAGAGTATTGCAAAATATTCCAAAGAAATATGCTTTAATATAGCCTACCCGATAGCCTGAGTATTGTGGGAATCGCCTCTTCCATCTTATAACGTTAGCTTTTGGAACTCTCACAATATTAATGTCAAACTTCGTTGTTTGAAATTCTAATCGAAGTAATAGATATAAAATGGGGAAAATGTTTGTCATACCCTTTTTATATATATATTTTAGAATTATAATTATAAATACCCTTTTTTTTATCTATCGTTTATATTTTATTTTATGAATGAAACTAGAAGAAAATTACCGATATTTACTTCTTTTCCCATTTTTTTTAAATGGGCCTGTTCTCATTATGGTTTAGCGATAGAAAGCCCGTGGAAATTTCAAGCTGTGTAGGCCCAAAAGAAAATTAAAAATAGAAATTTTTTAACGAGCAAGCGGCAAACTAGACAAAAAAAAGAAGTAACGGTCATAAAACATTTACTGGATTCATCATTAGATTTTTATTATAAAAGATTTCTCGGAGAGTTTTGAATTCAAGTGAAGCTTAATCTTGCAACGGTCTAAGAACATTTTGCTTGAACGCTTAACCAAATAGGTAAAGAGCCATACCCATCAACGGCCACCATAGATTCACAAATGGAGGTTTGTGAAATTTACGGTGAAGCTGAAGGGTCCGATCTTGATTCGTTTTCGGATGATTACGAAGGAGATCCCGATTTTGACATAACCGAAGAAAACTACAGCAAGTTTTCCAACCTCTCAATCGAAAAGAAGAAGGCTAAGACGAGGTAATTTTCTGGTTTATTTGACAATTCATTTGTAATTTGCTTTTCAGTTTCAGGGCATAACGATTCCGTCATGTCCAGAATTTTTTATGGTGAGGTTTCGCAAACGGAGATTGACCCTGAAGAGCATAAGACTGAACCTGTTCTTGATGAGAAAATTTTTGAGAAAGTACAAAAAATCATAGAAGGTTAGTTTATCATATATATATTGGTCTTTTGGATTGGAGAAGGAAATAGAATGTTGAACGAATGCTTTGGCTTCCTGTTACTTTAATCTGATCAGATTTATCATTTCACTACTAAAAAATTCTCCATTAAGCTCCAATCCTTCTTTGTTGTTGAACCTGAAAGAAGTTGAATAAATTTTGGAATGCATATATAGGGACTCTATTTTCTTATTGTGAATATCCCGTTTCCTCCCATTTTCTTTCCTTTTTCTAAGTGCAAAGAGCCATCATCTGGCGAAAAACATGTCTTCTGTTATTATTAGAAAGTTGCCGTCTACTGAGCTGGAACAATACAGGTGCATTTACCAATAAAAAAAGGAATATAGTATTGGTTTAGGACATAACTTATACTCCGCTTTACCAACAAAACGTTGATATTTATCATATATGAATTTTCTTGAAGTTAAGATTTCATCACATCTGTGTCATTGTTTTGATTGGCAGCGAAAGAATTGGAGAAACTGAAAGTACCTGAATGCAAGTTGTATCTGAGGAAGAATGGGCTGAGATTGACGGGAAATAAGGACACACTCATTCAGCGAATAAGGGAGCATCAAGAGTAATTATCACTTCGCATAAGTGAAGCAGTACTATAGCAAAAATATATGGTTTTTCTGACTTAGTTGGATTTCCAGGATTATAAATGGTGGAGGAGAGAGGAAGTACCCGCCTTCTAGCTTTGTTCAGAATTGTAAAGGTAGATATCTTTGTGGACTCATGAGTTGTTCTATATGTTGATATCAACAGAGGCTGCACCTCTGAAATTATCGAATTTGTTTGGACTTTGGACCAAAAAATGAAGATTAAATTGCTACGTGCAGGTGATGCATGCACTGGTGATGTTGTTCTGTTTGAGCAAAATGTTTACGAAATGTAAGCTGCTCTTTTTATTTTTCTTATTTTCTTCTAATTCATCATGAACGTTATAGAACATTACTACATTTACGGTCATTTTGAATGAGAAAGGTATCATATTCCTCCTTCATGAAGCTTTATTTACAGAACATTATTACAATGCCCAGTCCCATTCTTGCCTTATTTGGAATAAGCAGAAATTAATGATATTGATGAAAATTTTTAGTAATAATTACCATCTTCTTCCAGTTGCATTATCTGAAGTTTTTTTATGTTTTTAATAAGATATCTGGAGTGGTTTTTTTCAGGTTCAGCATAGCATCTAGGAGTGCCAGTGGTCCACCTTGTGGCAAAAGGATAGTTGCAGGTCGTATAGTGAAGGAAAGCTATGGTGCTGCGAAGCAGCAGCATACATTTACGGTGAGAAAATGTTTCCCTCTAAATGAGTAACCACCTTTATGATTGTTAATACAAGTCATTAATAATAATTTCGCAGCAAACAATAAATAAATATAGCTTATTTCCCAAGAAGCAGGCAGATTATCTATGTTTTGGATGCCACGTTAGGCGAGTGAGCTATTTCTTAATCATCTGTTCTTTTTAGTAACTATTTGCCTATTCTGATACAGATTGAAGTACTGTGGAGCAAGGGAGAGAAGCCTCTTCCTCCACTTTATCCCCTACTGATTAAGGGTCGAAACCTTTATAGGTTGAAGACTTTGAGACAGGTTCTTGTTTTGCCAAAATTTCTTCCTTTGCCATTATTTGATTGCTCCTTGTCCATTTGAATTGATGAGTCAATGTCTTTACTTTCAGAGATGGGATGATGAAGAGAAAAGGCAGAAAATTTTGATGGAAAAACACTCCAGGGGAAATGTTGCAAGGGCCAGCAGAGAAGCAAGGATACAAGAAAAGGAGGGGAGGAAAACTATTAGGGAAAACAGGTATGCTAACTACCAAATTAATTTGATCCAATTTACAATTAGGGAATACAAGAATTGTTCTCTGAAAATATTAAACTTGTTGCGTTATAGTCCGGCCGATAATATGGCAAAAGAAATCCTTTTTGGTATTTGTTAGTTTTCGTACTAACGATAATTCTAAAAATTTAAAAACTCTTCAAAATTTAAACAAGTATAAGAATTATATCACCGAGAGTTTGAAAGAAAAAGATGATACGACTGATTTATCCTAAACCCTAAACCCTACATCTAGTTTTCAATTCTCAATGAGATTTTTTCACTATATTCTCCAAGATTAGCTGGGCTCTTGTTGCCTCAATACATTCACCGTGAGAATCCCTCTCATTCCCCCTTACAAACCCGTAAAGTTACACACCACTTAAGAGTTTCACACTTTTGAACAACTCAAAATTAAAATAGAGAAATAACAAGTCTCTCTCACAGATTCTCACACTTTTGAACAACTCAAAATTAAAAGAAATCCTTTTTGGTATTTGTTAGTTTCCGTACTAACACTAGGTGAATTGGGTAATTCTAAAAATTTAAAAACTCTTCAAAATTTAAACAAGTATAAGAATTATATCACCGAGAGTTTGAAGGAAGAAGATGATACGACTGATTTATCCTAAACTCTAAACCCTACGTCTAGTTTTCAATTCTCAATGAGATTTTTTCACTATATTCTCCAAGATTAGCTGGGCTCTTGTTGCCTCAATACATTCACTATGAGAATCCCTCTCATTCCCCCTTACAAACCCGTAAAGTTACACACCACTTAAGAGTTTCACACTTTTGAACAACTCAAAATTAAAATAGAGAAATAACAAGTCTCTCTAACAGAGTAGATATGATAATCACTGAAGCACAGAAATTTCTCTCATAATGTTCTTTGTTTACGCAAAGTAAAACAGAGTATAACAGGGTATACGCTAACGCTAAGAGAATAAACAATGAATGCAATTAAATGCTCTCGTAGGTTGTTGAAGTTCTTAACTTTAGTATTCAATTCGTCTTGCATTTATAACTTTAGCTTATAAGTTATACATTAGACACATGAAGACTTGAGTGAAACGGAAACAAAGTCGTTGGCGACAGTAAGTAATAGCATTTAATACATTTTTTGACAGTTAATTTTCAGTCACAACTTTGCCATTTGAATTGTTATTTCAAATGAATAATAATTATACTTTATTAATATTCAGAAGGGATATATATGCACACACAATAGAGAATCCTAGATAATCCTAGATACTAATAAAATAATATCATATATTATCCTATATACTAATTATAAGATATTTAAATATCTTTTAATATCTCTTATAATATCTCTACACTCCCCCTCAAGTTGGAGCATAGATGTCAATCATGCCCAACTTGTTACAAAGATATTCAACTCAAATCCCATTAAGAGCTTTGGTGAAGAGATCACCCAGTTGATAACCGGATTTGACATATTATGTAGAGATGAAGTTTTCCTTGAGCTTGTCTTGAATAAAATGACAGTCGATTTCAATATGTTTCGTGTGTTTATGGAATATCGAATTAGAAGCTGTGTGGGCCACTTTATTATCACACCACAGCTTTGCTGGTAACGAGATTTTAATGCTAACCTCTTTCAATAACTGATATATCCAGACTATCTCACATACTAATTGTGACATGGCTTTGTATTCTGCTTCTGCACTCGATCTTGACACCACATTTTGTTTCTTGCTTCTACAAGATACCAAATTTTCTCTTACAAAAACACAGTATCCTATAGTACTGTTTGTGACTTTTGATCCACCATGATCGACATCACAAAAATACTCAATATCTATGTGACCAAGATTCTTGTACAATATCCCATGATCTAGAGATCCCTTCAAGTAATGTAACACATTTTTTAAGGCTTCTTACTGTCGGACAGTTGGTGAGACCATAAATTGGCTAAGGATACTCATTAGATAAGTGATATGAGGCCAAGTCACCATAAGATAATTCAATTTGTCAATCAATCTCCTGTACCTCTCTGGGTTCTCAAACGGCTTGCTCTTAGTAGCTTCAACAGGATTTTCATACAATATACTACCATCAGTATCAAGCAAAGGATTATAAACTATAGGGAAGCTAGTTGGGGCAGCTCTTAGTTTTCTATTTTCCTTTAACAGATCAAGAACATATTTTCTTTGAGTCAATAAGATGCCCTTCCTGCTCCTCATGACTTCAATCTCCAGGAAGTATTTTAATGAACCCAGATCCTTCATCTGAAAGTGGGAGTTAAGGAATGACTTGAGTGATGAGATTCCTGAGGTATCACTCCCCGTAATCACAATATCATCGATATACACAACTAGTATAATCATGTCAGCACTTATTCTCTAATAGAACACAGAATGATCACATTTACTCTAGCAAAGGCCAAAGTCCTTCACAATAATACTAAATCTGTCAAACTATGCCCAAGGACTTTGCTTCAAACTGTATGGAGATCTCTTAAGGTGACACACTTTACCACGCTCCCCCTGAGTAATAAAATTTGGTGGTTGCTCCATGTACACTTCTTCAAGAATATCACTATTTAAGAAGGCATTTTTTGTAACCAGTTGAGAGAGATCCCAACCATAAGTAGCAGTTAGAGAAATGAAGAGACGAACAGAGGAGAGCTTGGTCACGGGGGAGAAAGTCTCAGAGTAGTCAACACCATACTTCTGAGCATAGCCTTTAGCAACAAGACATGCCTTAAGGAGTTCAAGTATTCCATCAGCCTTAGTTTTAGTGGTCAACACCCATTTACACCCAATGGTTTTCTTTCTTGTCGGTAAATCCACTAAGGTCTATGTGCTAGCACGATCAAGGGCCGTCATGTCCTCTTTCATAGCAGAACGCCAACTTGGGTGGAACAATTCCTCAAGAAGGGACTAAGGTACTGAAATAGTGTCTAAATAGGCAACGAAGATACGAGAAGCAATGAAGAGGTGGTTATAGGAAACAAAAGAAGAAATAGGATAGGCACAAGTACATTTACCTTTTGGGAGGATAATGAGCAAATCAAGGGAGGGATCAGGATCTGGAACAGGAGGTGTCTCAGAGTTAAGAATTGGGTCTGGGTCAGGCTCAGGGTGAGTGATGCTCGCTGCAGGTTCTGATGAAGAAGTAGACAATGGCGGAGATGAATCTAGTGCAATAGTAGGATTGATTTCCTTCAAATCTGGTATAAACATGAGACAAATGTGGTAGACCAGGTGCCGCTGCGAGAGCTGGGGCCGGTGATGGTAAGGCAATAATAGATACCAGAAGATTTTCCTCCTCCATAGGTGGAAAAGGAGGAGCGGAAGTGTTAGAGGCAAAATATGCAATAGATTCCTGAAAAGCAACATCTGTAGAAAGTAGATAAAGATTAAGAGTATGAGAGAAACAACGATAACCCAGTAGCCAAGAAAGACACACTTTAGGGATTTGGAATCTAATTTAGAGACAGTATGATGCACATCTCGAACAAAATATACAGCCAAAAATCTTAGGATCAATGGGAAACAAAGACTTGGAATGAAAGAGAATAGTGTAGGGAATGTGACAATAAAGAATAGATGAGGGCATGCGATTAATGAGAAAACCCAAAAGCGTTTTGGAACCTGTATTTGAAATAAAAGTGCACGGGCTACTTCTAATAAGTGACAATTTTTTCTTTCGGCGACACCATTCTGAGATGGTGTATCCACACAAGAAGATTGATGTATAATTTCGTTTTGAAGCATGAAAGAGCGAAATGATTCAAAAAAATATTCTTTAGCATTATCGCTGCGCAGGTTACGGATAGGAGTATAGAATTGATTTTTAATTTAGGCAGTAAAGGCACAAAAGTGAGAGAACAACTCAAAACGACTTTTCATTAAATATAACCAAATAGTGCGGGAATAATTATCAACAAATGTAACGAAGTACTTGAAACCAGTTTTGGACTCAACTGGACATGGACCCCAAACATCGAAATGCACTAACTCAAAAGGATACGAAGCCCGTTTATTGACTCGAGATACTAAAGGAAGACGATGATATTTAGCAAATTGACATGACTCACAATCTAATGATGACAAATGCTAAAATTGAGGATAAACCTTTTTTAAAGACGATAAAGATAAATGACTCAAACGACAATGTGCTTTGAAATGAGTAACACCACTGGCACAAGCCACCGCACGAGACCCCTAATCATCAGGGAAGTAATGACCGTTAGATTTGTAACATTTACCAATAATCTTTTTTGTTAAGAGATCCTGAATCAAGCAGTGATGAGGATAAAAATGAAACACAACAATTGAGATCACAGGTAAGCTTGCTCGGAGAAAGAAGATTAAATGCAAGGTTAGGTACATGTAGCACCAAAGGTAACTGAATGGAAGGAGTAAGACTTACTATGCCAAAACCAATGACATGGGAATAGAAACCATTAGCAATGGTAATACTTGATGGATTGGCATATGAGTCATAAGTAGAGAAGAGATTATGGTTACTTGTCATGTAGTCAGTAGCGCCTGAATCTATGATCCATTTAGAAGTAGAAGAGATCAAACATGTCTCATTATAACTTTTTGCAATAAGACCACTAACATTCAAAGTGGCGTGCTTTTGCAACTTGCCGTATTTAAGAAATTGGGTATACTTCGAGGCAGATATTATAAATATGTTATCACAGTTATCATCCATAAAATACCATAAGAGAAGATTTAGCAAACCAATCGCTATATCCAGATCAAAATAGCTTAATCAGATGTCACACCAGGGACAAATAATCAAGAAGCATCCAAACTAAAAACAACATACTAGAGAGAGTAATAGCTACACTATGGACTTTGTCACAGAAAATACCAAACACAAAGGCATTACACGAGACATTACGTGATATGATAGATAGCCAATTAGTCATGGAAGCACTTAATCAAAGTAAATACAACAACCAAAGGCCACTCTAGAGGCCAATCAGCAAGAAAATATTAACCAAGGTGCCAAAGCTGTCTTACGGGGACAGAGGGGTAGGCTAGATTCAGTGAGTCGATGTCGAAGAAGATAAAAGTTGTCGAAGAAGGGCATTACATGCGCTGCCATAGGCCGGAGTATGAAACTGACGACAAAAACTTGTGGTTGCGTGATTCCTAAATACTAATAAAATAATATCATATCTTATCTTATATACTAATTATAGAATATTTAAATATCTCTTATAATATCTCTACAAAAGTACACATACTAGGCAAACGTTGTGAGTATAATAGATAAGGATAAGAAGG
Organism: Leucaena leucocephala; assembly: GCA_037074615.1. Lineage (NCBI taxonomy): Eukaryota > Viridiplantae > Streptophyta > Magnoliopsida > Fabales > Fabaceae > Leucaena > Leucaena leucocephala. The sequence goes on from CM073552.1 coordinate 1,680,818, forward strand.
GATATATATACACAATAGAGAATCCTAAATAATCTTAGATACTAATAAAATAATATCATATCTTATCATATATACTAATTATAGGATATTTAAATATCTTTTAATATCTCTTATAATATCTATACAAAAGTACACATACTTGGCAAATGTTCTGAGTGTAATAGATAATGATAAGAAACATGTAAGAATAATTACACTAAGTTTAATATAATTTGTCAAAATTTGATTTTGAAAATATATCAGTACTTATCGAAGGGTTTGTCGATAAAATTATTTATCGAATAGGACTTCGATAAAACTTAAATGAAATCCTAAATGAACAGTTATGCATATTATCGATAAACGACCTATTCGAATAGCTTATCGATAAATATTATAATTGAATTAAATTTGATTTAAATTTTCTGTGTCTAATTAAGTATTATTCGAATAATAGACTTATCGAATAACTTCTTGATAAATCATTCAAAAGTTGTAAATACTTTAAATCTGAAGTCAGCGAGTTTTTGAGCGAAATTTTCTCATACTTATCGAAATGTTCTTCGATAAATGCCCTCATCGAATAGTACTTTGATAAATTGAGTCTCTGAAAACTTAACATGCTTCATATTTATCAAATAACTTATCAATAAATTTGATAAGTTCTTTAAACAGAGAAATTATTTGATTTACTTTATTTATTAAAGGCTTTATCGATAAACCCATTGATCAATTAAGACTTTAATGAATTCTCCTCAAGATTTTTTTTCACAAAGCTATTTCTGTTTGAAGTCTTTATCGATCAACACTCTTATAGATAAATACTTGGATAAATACTTTCATAAAATACACTGGGTCATTTTCAAATTTATTGAATACTTTATCGATAAACACCCTTATCGAATAAGTCTTTGAAGAGAAATGATTTTTAACAGAGACTCCAAGTTTCTCAATAGTTCAATTATCAAAGGTCTTATTGATAAGCAAACTTATCGATTAGGTTTTTGATAAATATATTTTAAAAAATAATTCTTTTCCAAATTTCTTTCTCCTTTATCGAAGAAGTTATCGAGTAAACCTCCTATCGATAAGTTTATCGATAAATGTTCTTTATCAGTTTAAAAATATTTTTTGAAATCTTTTATCAAATTGTTATCATTAAAACATTGAAGTCTAACAGTATTATCAAGACACTTACAAAAATCTAGCATACAAATTCATTCTTTTTAAAGACTGCCTAGTGCATTTATTATTTGGAGATTAAAGATAGGAAGGGCCTATACAATTGTTTAGTCTTATCATTTAATTATCTCTGGTTTTGGCTTGTTTGTTCAGGGTTTCCAAAAAGGAGTTATCAAGTAACGAATCTCAATCACATCCACTCACGACGAAGGCACAGTATCATCAACATCAAGATTCTAAATGCATCAATCCAACAAAGCCAGAATTTTTCTTTAACCAAGGCGAAAGAGTTGCAACAATGCCTCACCATTTCAAAAAGAAAATCATTACTACTGAAAATTACCCTTGCAATGCTATGACAAATAGGTTTGCAGAATGGTCTAACCATCCACTCACGACGAAGTCACAGTATCAACAACATGAAGAATCTAGATGCATCAATCCAGCAAAACCAAAAGTTTTCTCTAACCAAGGCGAAAGAGTTGCAGCAATGCCTCACCATTTCACAGAGAAAATCATTACTACTGAGAATTACCCTTGCAATGCTATGACAAACAGCTTTGCAGAATGGTCTTACCATAGAAAACCTTTGGCAAGCGCAAATTACTTGTTTCCGTTGACCCTAAACAGAGAATCCTTTAAGCAAAAGCAACCTTGCAAATATTATGACCAAGGGAGGTGTCGTTTTGGATACAAATGCAAATTTTTACATGGCAAGAGATCATAGCTTTCTTTTCTTCTTTTTCCAAAGATGTGAAGCTATAGCTTGATCGCATGTAAATAATTGCATACTACATTGAACTCAAAAAAAGAAAGGCTACCAGAGCGTTAGGAACATGCAGCAACCCGAAATGAGGAGGGTCTCACTCAGCACAGCAGCGAGAGGATAAATATAAGTGAACCTCCGATCAAGGATTTCTTCAGAGTTTTTCAGTCTTCACACAAAAGTCCTTGCTAAACAAGGGCCAACCATTCTGAGGACTTCAAACAAAGCTAGCTGACAACAAGGACTTGTGTGAAGACAACATCGAAGCTTGTAAATGAATATTTTTGAAGTCCAAAATTGGGTCAACACTGATTTCAACAAGGATTTTTGTGTGTCAAATGAAGTCTAAAATTGGGTTAGTATTGATTTTCACAGACATTTGTGTGAAGACAATATTTAAATTTATAATTGCTCACTAATTAAAGTCTAAACTTGGGCTAGTCCTAATTTTAACAAAGACCTAAAATTAGGCTAGTACTGATTTTCACAGGGACTTATGTAAATATAATATTAAAATTTATAATTGTACACTATTGAAAGTCAAAAATTGGGTTAGTCTTGTTTTCACATGGACTTGTGTGAAGACAATATTAAAATCTATAATTGATTACAATTTGAAGTTTAAAATTGAGTTAGTTTTGATTTCAATAAGGATTTGTGTGTGTCACACCGTAGTGCGAGGGGGACTTGTATGTGAAGATGACAAAGACTAGAGTTAAAAAGATATAGGTGCGCCCACTTTTATTTATTTTTGGTTAAAAAAAGACGGTATTGCTAACCAGTAGTTTAAGGACTAATCCTCCCGATGTGAGGCATTTACTTTTTTTGCTAAGTATATGTATCCTCATATTAGAAGTAATCATATTTAAGGTATTATTGGGTACTAAATATAGACATTTCTCCTAACATAGATTTAAATATTAGTTCGTCATGTTATAAGGGACTAGCTCCTTCCACTAGACTTATGGTATGCTCACTTTTAAAACAAATTCTCTCTCCATCCTTATTGGGTTGGGCCATTGTGTGATGTCTTTAGCATGGTATGATGGAGCGGTTATGTTGCCAAGTGGAGGAATTGACTTGATATGTGAAATCTCACATAAAATAGAGTTAGACTTAAAAGGATATATAAATGGAAGGATCCGTAACTAACACTTTAAAGTTTTTGGTTAAAATGTAGTGTTGAATCCACTCATATATACCTGTCTTCATCATTTTAGATCGCTCCACATTTGTGAATTATTAGTTGATGGGGAGGCTGAGCCTCAATTATATGTATCCTCCTCACACTTTTTTTTTAAAATTATTTTGATAATAAATCAATGACTTTTATTACTAGTAAAAGAAAATTCTATATATACATATATATATAAATAAACAATACCAATTCTTTTCAAAACCATCACTTCCCCACTCTTCATCTCCAAGATTCGGGATCTATGAGACAAAAGCCTAACCCTAAGTAATTAGACTTCATAGCATTTAAAGTTGCAAATAATTTGTGTAGGATGAATGAGTAGTTGCATTTGTAGTAAAACTTCTGTGGTGGTCAGATATCAATTTTGCAGACATGTTTTCAGTTAAGAATGGATAACGGAACCATGTAATTTGGATTTACTCTTTCAAAATTTTGTCTTGCTAAGCCCTATCTTATTAGTTGCTCGATAATTTTTTAGATAAATCATTCTATACAAATTTTATGCACTTAGTTATATATGTTCTTCATATATAACTTCCATTCCATCCTTTATTTGATTCAGCATACAATAGTTTTTTTTTTTTTGAAACAATGTCCATCTGAAATTTTTATTTTCAAGATAACAAATGAGAATGTGATGATCATTTTATATAAAAATTCAACAAGATCGTATCTTATTTGATTAATAAAAAAATTGTATATCTACACATATACAAATAAAAATTTTAAAATTTATAAACTCCAACTTACTTAACACACACAAAGCCGTACATAGCCAGTTACCCCCATATCTATTGTATTTTACATGATTTTTTTTTTCTTCAGAAAAAGTATATACGCACGCATATATATTCACCATAGATTAGCTCAAGTCAAGGTGATTTAGATTTTCTTGACCAGAGTCATGGTAACAGTCATAGAGGTTGAAGGTTAACTCGATGTAATAAAAAAAAAACACAACAAACTGTATCCAGCTTTAAGGTAAGCTAAATAAATCGCATAATACCATTATATTCTATAAAAAAATTAAGTCTTTGATTAAGGTGTTGACTAAGATATCCGTTTAATAACCTTATTAAGCATTTTTTTTATTGGATGTAATAAAAACATATACACATATTTGCACTTGTCCAAAAAACTCTTATTTATCTTCTTTTTTTTAAGCATATCTACTACCTCCTATTTTTAATATAATAGTTAGTTAACTAATTTAAATAGATTAAAAAATTAAATAAATTAGTTAATTATAACTAATATAAGAGTTAGATGATTAATTTAGATAAAATAATAAGTATATAATATGAATTCGTCTTTGAGATGTTATATTTTATTTTAATTAATTGATTTATTTAATTTTTTTAAATAGATTAAAAAAATCAACTAATTCTTATATTAAAAATAAAAAAATTATCCTCTTATTATAAATAATTAAAACTATTAGATACTAAATATAAATATATCTCTTATCCTACTCAAACATTGTTCATCATGAAGTAATATACAACTCCTCCGTTGGTTAATTGATCTATTTTCTTATTTATTTATTTATTTATTCGGGATGTGGATTCGGTACAAACTCCAAAGTGCAAACGGATGGGAAGTATTGGATATGGATAGCGCCCAAACCCGATGCGATGTATCACCCACAGTAAAATACACACATGTTACATGTACGTACGTCTATAGTACATATATTAATGTTATCCATAAACTATTCTTTCAGGCAATCGCAATTGGGCCCATGACTCAGCTAGTGAGGTGATAAGTCCCAGTCAGCAATTGCTGGTTGATAATGTAGGCATATTATTCATCTTCTTCACTCCATTTTATACGTGCTTCATTACAGTTCCATTTATTGATCGCTCATGTTCTGTCGACTGGCTGTTCAAAAGTAGTTTAAAGGAGCAGCTTCATGTTTAGCTGTTTAAATTTCAGTACAGCTCGTGGATTTTCAGCTCTGATACAGGTATCCCACGCTTTTCTTTAACTAGCACAACGTACTTGATCGTACCCTTGATTCGATATCTTAATTTGCTCTGGTTTCTCGCGCCTTTGGACTATTTCAGCTCTAATATAGCTTTGTTCCCCTGCATAGTTTTGCTAATTTGCTTGGGATCAATGTTAATGTGGACGATATTTACTGCGCTCAATAACCAGGGTATTCTCTATTAGAGGCTTTCTCTTGAGCGGATGCCTGGGAAATATCCTTATTTGCCGTTAGTTAAAAGTTGCAAGCTTTGCCAATTTTATCCCCCATTTTAAACTCCTCTTTACTATGGATCTAGTTCTTTCATCAACCCAGATTTTGCGTTTTTAGTTAAATCATTGCTGTATATTGACGAAAGATACATGTGCCCATGAACAGATAAGATACGTTAGAAAAAGAGGTTGTGTCAATAATTTGTCTAGTAAAGCGGGATTCAATGAAACCATCACCCCGCGGTAGGGAAAAAAATAATAACTTGTGAATGATCAACTGTATGTGAACTTATTTTGTTCTTCTCTGCATCAGGGTATTAGGAATTACAATTTGGCAAAAAAAAAACAAAGTATAAGAATTATAATTACTGTGAACTTACAGATGTAAAATTTTCAGGGAAAATGGCTCCTGAGCTAGTTAATGTTAGAGAGTTCCAGCAATTGGCTAGAGAGGCCCTCCCAAAAATGTATTATGATTTCTATGCTGGTGGAGCTGAAGACGAGTTCTCGCTAAAGGAAAATATGGAAGCATTTCGTAGGATTACGTACTATTTCTTCACTGATGATGTTCTGATTGTGGTAAATAGAATTAGCATATACTATTGGGTTGCTTTTTTTTTTGGTTGGTTTCTCACTTAACAGCTTACGACCTAGAGTTCTGGTGGATGTTAGTAGAATAAATATGTCTACTACTATACTAGGATACAGAATCTCGGCGCCGATTATGATTGCTCCTACTGCTATGCACCAGTTGGCTCATCCTGAAGGTATGAATTATCAGAAATTATGTATCATTCACCTTCTGTTTCCATCATGTAAATTATTGCATTTTTCTGTCATTTATCACTTCAGGAGAGGTTGCCACAGCCAAACCAGCAGCTGCATGTAACACCATAATGGTATATATAAGAAAGAAAGCATCACCACTTGCTCAAACACCATGCTGACTTGCTGAAAGCTTCCATTTTTTTTTTTTTTTGAAGGTTCTGTCTTTCAACTCTACCTGTACTTTCGAGGAGGTTGCTTTGAGCTGCAATGCTATTCGGTTCTTCCAGCTTTATGTATTGCTCTCAAATAATTCTGATTTCATTTCTTTCCTTCGTCTTTGTGCCAAATTTTATCACCTCCTCTTTCATTTTTTAATATCAATTGTTGAATTTAAACTTTAATTTTGTGATATTTGCTCAACAGGTTCACAAAAGGCGAGATGTGACAGCTGCAATAGTGATAGAGCTGAAAGGCTTGGATATAAGGCCCTTGTTCTAACTGTTGATGTTCCCCGAATTGGTCGAAGAGAGGAAGATCTAAGGAACAAGTAATTCATGTTTTTTGTTGTATATTCTATATAAACAACTTGCAAAAGCTAATATAGATTTGTTTGTTGGAGTGGATCAAATACTTTGTATTTGATGATTGATGCTGCAAGTTATCACCTAATGTTGTTGGAATCTCCTCTGCAGAATGGTTGCACCTAAATTAAAGAACTTCGGTGGCCTTTTTTCAACTGAACATCAGTCTGTAAGTAGTATTTATCCATATGACTCAAATTTTTACCTTTCATATGACTCCTGTCAATTCCATTGACAAGGGTAGAGAGCAAGAAACATAGAATCTACACAAATGCAGATTATGGAAGGTCATTAGAGAATAGAAGATCTACCACTGGATATTGCACATATGTATGGGGAATTTGGTTACATGGAGGAGTAAAAAACAATCTGTTGTGTCAAGAAGCAGTGCTGAACCTGCACTGAGAGAGTGAGAGCTGGGCGTTTGGAGTGTGTGGAAGGGATCTGGTTCATTAGACTTCTGAGGGAATTGAACATTCCCTATGAAGTCCATTGCGAGTATGGTGTGATAACAAGGCAAGCATTGAGATGACTAAAAATTCGGTGTATCATGACAGAAAAAGCATGTAGAAATTCATAAACGCTTCATTAAGGAGAAATGGAAGTGTAATCATTAACTTGTCCTGCATGTGATCAGCTAATCAAATAGTAGATATCATGACAGAGCCACTTTCCTGAGTCCAGTTTGAAGGATTATGAAGCCAGCTAGGAATGATCGACATCTACTCTCTAGCTGGAGGAGGAGTGTTGGAAACCTAAAAGCCCATGCCCAAGTCTTCATTACTTCACCTAGCTGCCTCTGATTTGCGCCCTTAATATGCTAATTTGCTTTCTTATTTACTTATTATTTTTGCATATCTGATATAGGAATTTTTCCTACTGCCTTCTAGGAGATTAGATTGTAATCTTGGATATGCCATGTTTCTTAGGTTATACGAGTCCTGCATAGTTCCTTTTTCTTCAAATGAATAAAATACACACAGATTTGAGCTCTGTTTCAGCAGAAATAAATCTGGGACGTGTTGAAATATTTATTTCCTCAGTGAAATATCATTAATTTTTCCTTCAAGGTTGTCAAAAGATCAGCGTTGCATATGAAATTTTGTGTTCACAAGCACATCAAGAGTCATGCTTTATATGCGCTTGCATAAATGCATGAGGGTATAATTATGATCTAAACCTGCATTGATGGGTTTTGTTGGGTGAAATTGTTAACCTTGATTTGAACTTTCAGGATAGTGGTTCATCTTAGGAAACTTGTGTAAATCAGACCCGCGATGCATCATTGCAATGAAAGGTTTGGATAAGAATTAAGAGCTCAGATTTCCCTTTTCATACACTTTTAGGAAATGTCTCGAAAATCAGGAGATAAGCAGTGTTTTATGAAATGGCCAAAAGCAAATTTTCTATTATTGAAAGAAGAACAAAAACACGCAAAAAATGTTCTTCCACAGAAAATCCCATGAAAATTTTAAACTTCTTAAACTTTGGTTTAACAAATATCACTCTGGAGGACAATAAAAAAATTAATAATGTTTTTTACTCAGTGGGTACTCATCGCCCAGCTTCTGTATCTTTCAGTTTAGCAGCGTGCAATTATATTAAACTAGAGTAATTTATTTTTAAAAAATGATTTAATTACCTAAAAGTCTAATAATAACTGAGGAATATGTAATAATAAATTCTAGTAAAAAATGACCATAAGTTTATGCTGTTTCACTTGTTATTGGAATTTTTTAATAATTAAATCCTTTTCTTGAGATTTTACAGTAATTCTCCTAACAACTAATCTTCTAGTTTAATGAGTGCAGTGATATGGCTTAGCTGATTGTCTCTGGAGGCTTGATGCCTAAGATGCTGTCATAAGTTTATGCATTGCACTCTCACTTTAATTGTTGTTGTTGATGCTAAGATCTAAAACAATTGTTTCAGCACACTGATTATTCATCCCATCTAAAACACATCAAGTGTATTGCTCGGAATTTACTCATATTTGTCTTCAGTTCTTCTTATGCTATCAGTTGATGGTTCCTTGATCACTCGGCGATGCCGATATCTGGACTTTCAGAAATGGAACTGTGAAGGGAAGAAAAGCCGAAAATTTTATAGGCAGGCACTCAAAACTCATATTTCTGGATGTTGCAAGTGCAAGTTTAGAGAAGAACCAAGCATTTGAGAAGATGAAGACGACTACTACTGTACTACAAGGAGAAAGTTACAAATAAGTTCAAAATGAGATATTAATCATAAATAAGTATTCTATTCTAATAATTTTTATTACCCAAAAGTTTCATCGTCATCAGCCTTGTCAAATGACAATCGTCAGCGCCAAAATCGCTATCGTTTTTATATTAAAAAACATTATCCAAATTATTTTTCTCTATTTTATAAGTTATTTTTAACATATTTTATATAAATTAAATAAAATTGTAAATCTCATTAATTATATTATAAAATTTAACAATTTTTTAATTTTATTTTTATTTAATATACATTATTCCTAATACAAATAAAATTAACATAAATAAATTTAAATTGTATGTTTATATAAAAAAAAATTACTACTCTATAAATAGGATAAGATAACTATTGGTGACTTGACGTGGATGGTTATTACAGTATTAAATTATCATTAATAAATTTTTAGAATTTTTAAAAAGTTCACAGTTTACAACTTATTTACAACTAATCTTAATTTTTATGATTAAACTTCAATTATTCGCAACTAAGCTGAGTTGTCGTCAATCAAATAAGAGCGTTTTCATTCATTTACCTTTCATTATATCTTTGATCAATTTTAGGCTTATTTAGATAAGAGTTTAAAAAAGCCTTATGAAAAAAAAAAAATTGGACAGTTTTTAGAGAAAAATTATAAAAAAAAAGTGATTTTGAATAAATGAGTGTTTGAATAGTTATTGTTAAAAAAAACTTTTGTAATTAGAAAATTATAAAAAAAAGTATGATTTTATTAAAAATATGAGAGATGAAAGAAAAGAGAGGGTGAAAAAGAGAGAAGAGAGAGGGGAGAAGGTAGAAAAGAGAGAGGAGAATAGGTAAAGAAGAGAGATGAGAGAAGAGGAGAGAGGAGAGATAACGTAAAAAAATAAGGATAAAATAGTAATTAGATAATTTATAAGCTTTTACTGTTCTAGAAACTAATCTCAGTAGCTTATCTAAAATCTTAGTTTTAAACCACAGTTTAGTCTAAAAATTCTTTTAGACAAATATTACTATTTATTTTAAAAAAATTTCAAATTAAGATTTAGGACAAAATTCCTTTTAAAACCTTACTTTAGATATTTTCCAAACACAATATATCATTTCACAAGTTCATGATTTTTCAATATCATTTTTTTCTTCCAATTGTCCTTATGTAAATTCTCCTGTTCTCTAAAAAAAACTTAGTGAATAAAGATAAGAAATTAAAAATAATTTGAAAAAGCTATTAAATATTTTATAATTTTAAAAATAGAAAATGATTATGAAATGTAGATTTCTACACTTATTTTATTATTCCTAGTTATCTTTCTTTCCCAGTAAATCATAACTTAGAAATACTTAAGTAGCGGCTCATGAGGCATATGATTAAAATTTCAAAAAATAAAAGAATGATAATTTTAAAAAATAAAGTTGACCAATGCGTACCTATTGAACTGCTGATTTTCTTGATGTAAAATAATTTTTTTTTAAATGCTGGTGAAAAAACATGAATCTTGAAAAAAATCTCCGTAGACAAAAGGAAACTTGATTTTAATATACTACAACTACGCCAGGTGTCCACTACTAACGTACAATTCGCAGTTTCTAAGTTTTCAGTGGACATCAAACTATTTACATGATACATGACGTAAATCCTAGAAGTGAAACTGAGCAGCATAGTAATTCCCCACCACGGAGTAGGCCACATGCTATATGTTTATTTATAAGTTAAAAAAACATATACCCTATCCCTTACTACCACTAATTTTATTGCCAATTTTGGCAACAAATAAATATTCAACCTTATTCTCTTGCTCCGACATAGCTTTTAGTCGACGATGAGTGAGGAGGGGCCATTGATCCTGACCTTTTTTTAGCTCTTTCAACTTCACTATGCATTGCTGACAGAATTGCTCTTGTTTACGCCTTGCATGTCCATAGGGGAGTTTGTGATACTACCGACCGACCCTAGGGTTTGAGAGCTCAACTGTGGACTAGCTGGACATGCTTCAGGATTACCAGCACTCATGGGGTGGATTGCCCCAGAGCTCAACTGTTGTGGGCTCATCGGAGTTCGTTGGTTCATTTGCTGCGGGCTTGCTTGTTGCTGTTGGGTTTGTGGATTCGGGGGTGGAACTCCCATGGCAGACGGTGAGCCCACCTGTGGGGGTGAAACAACTGCCTGCAATGGTGAAGTTGTTTCCTGCTGCTGTTGCAATTGTTTCTGCATTTGCTGTTGCAATTGTTGCTGCACTTGCTGTTGTAACTGTTGCTGTTGTTGTTGCTGCTGCTGCTGCAACTGCTGTTGTTGTAATTGCATGTGTTGTTGCTGTTGTTGTTGATGTTGCTGCTGCTGCTGCTGGTTCATGTAAAGATTCACCCCTGGCACCAACTTAGGAGGAGCCATAGGTCCAATTGCTCGTTGCAGTGTACTCATATTAGCCCTATTCAGTGACTGACCCAACATAGAAACATTAGCAGAGCCAGGGTGCATTTGTCTGGCTCCAGTAAGGCCACCTATGCTAGACTGAGGAGTCCCTAACCCACGCGCCATTCTATACCTTGATGCCAATAATTCAGCCTGCGCCGGGGTCATTGTTCCAGACCTCAATTGCTGGCTTATTACATTACTAATACTTGTAGCCTGACCAAGATTCATTGGATTTTGACCAATATTTCCCATGCCAGACATGGATGCCATTGGTGCTGAGATTCCAGTTCCTCCTATTCCCCTTCCAGCTCCCATACCCATAGCACTTCCCAAGCCTCCAAGTCCAACCATGTTTCTATAGTTACCAACAGCAGTTCCAAGTCCCATCATCATTTTCCTCTGCATTTGCTGAGGCTGCTGCTGCTGTTGCTGCATCAGCTGCATCTGGAGAGGTGAAGGCTGCTTGACCATGTGATTGCCCATGTGCATGTTGGAGTTCTGCCCTATTGCACCTAATTGTGAAAGTGGACTTGTCCCAAGCATCATTGAAGATATCGGAATCTGTGGATTTTGTTGTTGAATTAGAGAGTGGTGATTTTGTTGCAGTTGCTGCTGCTGCTGCTGTGCTGATTGTTGTGGGTCCAGTTGTTGTGGCCTTGGAGCCATTGAAACACCTGAAAGAAGTCCTTGTGACATCTGTAAGGCCTGAGGGTTTCCAGGTGGCAACATCCTAGCATTTGCTAAATGGTTCTGAGATGAGTTTAGAGAAGTATTGCCACTAGTGGATGGTTTTGCAATGTCATTGGGTGAAGGGCCAGGAATTGATTCTCCATATTGCTGCATTTCATTCACTGGATTATGAGGTACAGCAACTCCACTAGGTTGACTGCCCGATGGATGGTTCATCCGATTTGGTTTTGGTTGGATGAGGTCGCCTTCATTCATGTATCCTTCCTTTTCCATCTGTAATAGGTGGATTAAAGAACTCAATAGATATATATATACATATATATATAAAGGAAAGATTTTCTTTATCTGAATTCAGTCAGAGACATACCAGTAAACTGAACTGCGTTGCCAGTAGATCAGCAAAATGCTGGTTCAAAAATTGATCATATCAGTCAGAGCAATAAACTTGCACCAATTTTATAGGAAGATGGTCTTTAAGATTAATTTCACAAGTAAATCCTTAAGATTATGAAAAACATTCCAACTTCATTATGAAACTCACAGCATTAGGTAATGTAGGAAGATGATCCTCTGCAGCCAAGAAATCACCATCGTCAATTTCTCCACAATGCATTACCACGGTACCATCAGATGGCTTCTCAGACATGATCAACCTAGTTCGCAACTTCGCAGCTAAAGAAACAACAGTGCCTGAAGAAAGAAATGGAATTACAGACAAGAAAGACACTGAACAGAATGTTGTTACCAATGGTAAGAGCCTGACCAACTATTTCAACTTACCATTAACTATACGCTCAGGCAACCAGAAGCTTAAGACTCTTATTTTGCTGACATTCATATTGCCACCTACAAGAGACTTTGACAAAGACTTTGTATCATCTTTCAATCCCTCGTTACTTGATGCATTAGCTAGGCAGACTGCTACATTCTGAGGTGAATATGAATTCTGTTTTCTTATGGGACAATCATCAACCTTGTTCTTCTTGCAGTTGAGTTGATGCCTGAGAAAAATCAGTAGATTATATGTCAGGGCAGAAAAATAAACTTCACAAAATTTGAAAACATCATGAACTGACACCGTTACTTATGAAGAGAGGAGGAGTCTTGCAAGTAAAAATAAATAGATTAAAGAAAAATAGAGATGATAGCATGCAGAAACTGAGTCTTCTCTGATCTCCTGTTATGGTAAGGGATTCGGGAAAATAATGCCTGATTAAAAAAGGAAGAAATAACAGAACAAAAAAAATATTAATTTTATGGTGTAGTATATAATGGTACAAAAAGTAGTGGTATCGCTCATATCATTGATAAACATATATAACAGTCCATGTTAATCTCAATGATAAATTGGCTTTGGAAGTTCGGAAGTTAAGGTATTGTGCAAAAATAACAATTTTTTAAAAAAATAGAAGCATTCTCATGATGCAGCTTTAAAAGTATAACAGTATACCTCATTGTCACCATTTCAAATTTTGAGAACCTTTCAAGGATATTTTGATCAACCATAGCTGGTGTCCCAACTGAGGGACTATTTGCATTTAATGGCACACTAACATTACTAACACTGGCAGGAGAACCAACACCATTCATTGCTGGAGTCTTGGGAAGGGAATTAGCCCTCCGTTTTGCAGCTACTTGTGCCTGGTGTTGCCTTTGTGTAGAATCATTAGCACTGGAAGTCAAAGGTGGAGTCCCAACAGCAGCAGGAAATGACATCGTTGTTTTATCTTTTTGTGATCCCATTGCTGCAGCTGCTGAAGCTGGTCCAAAACTGGGTCCAACTGAACCATTAGAAAATTCCCCTGATTTAGAAGATAAAGGGGATTGAGCTAATGCTCCAGCAGATAAGCGAGGACTCTGCACTGATTTCCTTCTCTGAAGCTGGTCATCTTTTCTTACTTCTTTCTCTATATGCTGACCCAGGTTATTCCAGGCTGTCTGAGAGAAATTAGATCTCATTAATGCATGCTGTGGTAATCTTGGCTGAAGTCGCGACTGTTGAGGGTCCAAAAGGTTTGGATCCATTTCCATCTGCACTTCACTTTTATTACGGTTGATCTCTGAGCCATCTAATTTATCCAATTCAAACTGCTCTTCCTTAGCAACCACTCTCATTGGCTGCTGCTGGCCAGCAGCAAACTGAACAGTCCCTGTGTCCTGATTCAACCTTCCTTCAAAAGCCTGGTGGGGAAACTTCTGAATGCCAGCACTTTGATACTGGATTCCTCTAGACATGGCCTGTGATTGTTGTAATAATGTATTTTGCCAATTAATATCTGATCCTTGAAGGGCGTCAACATGAAGTCCTGTTTGCGACTGTTGCATTCCATCAGTAGGCCTCATTCTTTTAGCAAAATTGGATAAAGGTGATGTTTGTCCATCTTGATTCTCCCTTTTTCCATGAAGAAAGGAACCTGAATTGGCATTATCACCATATGAAATTATGATGTCCTGTGCAGCAGGGGAAGCTCCTGATGCATTCATAGCAGAAATTGATCCATGCTCCTGCAAGCTTCTCGGAGTTCCAACCCCCATTTGATACCTTGATTGATGGGACGTCATAGACAAACCAGATATGGAGGGGTCTGATACAAAGCTTTTAGTTCTTAAAGAAATGGCATTGTTTGCACCAAGATCTTGTGCAGCTAGATTTTCATGGGTCTGTTGTACCATTGCATTAGACGCAATGATTTCAGGCTCACCCAACCTTGTGGTTGAGCTTTCCGGTACTCTATCTATGCAAACTTTCTTGCCATGGATTTTATTACAAGTAACAGTAAATTCTGGCATCTGCCTTAATCGCTTTCTCCGCAAACTACTAAGGCTTAAATTGAGCTGCAAAATGAATTTCAGCATAAATGAGATGTTTAAAGCCATCTATTAAGTATATCCAGAAAGGCTCATCTGTACCTTTGTGGGAACTGGACCTTCACATAGTTGATCTAACCTGGGAGTCGGATCTAGGTGGAGTTGTGGTTGTAATGCTTTCAGTATCTTGGACTCAAATTCCTGCCATTAATGCAAAATGTGCACATAGACAAGTGAAATTAATACACAATAAATGATAAGATCATGGAACTAATCACAGATCATCAAAGGAAGATCGTCCCCACCATGAAGTCACCATAAGTCCAAGATTTATCTGAAATTAAAGGGATGTCTTTCACAACATTCTCCAATGAGATTCTTAGACGAACTTTATAAACAGTAGGGGTAAAATCAGTAGAAGCAATCTCAGGCCCCTTATCAGAAGAGCATCTTCGATAATCACGCACCTGGAAGGTTACATAAGCCATGCAAGCTCAAACTTATGAAAAGGTATGTACGGAGAAAAGAAGCTATTACATGGTAATAAAATTTTGAAAATGCCAATTATCCAAAGTTATGCGAAAGTTCCTGACTACAGCATGGCAGCAAATTTTTTCCATGCGTTGTGAATATTGTGCATGATTGCATAAGAAATAAATAAGACAATTTGAGGAGCATACCAAAGTAGGCTCACCTCACATACAAGTGCTCCATCAACATACTTGCAAGGTATATCATCAAGAATATCTCCAGGCAAGTGGCCTGACTCAATAGCCTATGATAAAACATTAAATTGAAATAGAACTATGAGTGCATGACTGCAAAAATCCATAGTATCTGGACAAAACAAAAATAACAAAAAAAAAAAGAAAACCTTTGAACAACCAAAAGGAAAATGCCCAGACTACAGGGTAATTTATGGCTCTATTTCTATTTCTGTCCTCGAATAACAGTTACAAAAGGAAGACTTAAATTGCTCAATTCTAGTGAAACTAACTCAGATAATGAAGCTCAATAATAGCCATTTCTTTAGAATCAATCAAACCAAGCCAGCAATCTGGAAAGCTTAATATGAGAAATTTCAATATGCAAGAAGATATTTGATATACAATGATACGAGTAGAGTGTTTAATATCTCATTCAAAGATCGTAAGCATTGGTAAAATATGCTGCTTGAAGAGTTTAAACTAAAAGAATGGGGAATTAAGAAAAATTATGTAACAGCCTTACCAAGAATAGACTTTCTGACATCCTATCATAGGGATGCAACAGCTTTGGAAACTCTAGATATGTGGATTGATTTGCTGTCTCATTCTGAAAATTCATAATTTTCTTACAATTAAAGTAAAGCAAGAATAACCTTTATGTCAGGCAATTTCATCAATTTCAGCAACATGGTAATAGTTCTGTAAAACAAACCTCCACTGGCTTTCCGATAGAATAACCATCAGGAAACAGGTTCAATGTGAAAGAAGCTTCGCTCTCTGTCAAAACAACAAGCACGACAACATTTAGTATTGACACACAAGTTGCGTAGCCAATACAATTAATGACTGACCAGAAATTGAAATAGAACCAGATGAAATGGACGCATTAGGCTCCCGAGCAATCTTTTCACCAGACTCAACAAGATTGTTCTGTATCAAAGGAAATTTGAAATCATTAGTAAATGAATTTAAACACCAAAATGGTGAGTTATCCCCACTTTTTGCATAGCTACTTTAATCAAATTTAATCATAATACAGAAAAATACAAATATATGCCTACTAGGAGAATGTTTGTATAACTTTTTTCTCTTGAAGCTCAGGGCTAACAAGCACCAAATCTGAAAAAGTCGTGCTTTTTCTTAGTCTCTGGAGAATTATCGGGGGAAAATCTTATTTCACCTTCCAATTCACTACTAGGAAGGCATTTCAGAGATACAAAAATCTCAAACTACATGCTGTTGAAATAATTTTGCTCGACCCAAAAGATCCTTTGTCATATTCAGCATTCCCAGGTAACCCACTTGAATTGACATCTTACCTGGGGCTCTCGTCTAGAAAATTCGTTCTTGGAGGCAACAGCCCGGGAGCTAGACTTGGAATTTTCCGAGGCGCCATCCTCAGAAGCTTCGGATAGAAGAGGCTTTGGGCGAAACCGAGAGCCAGTCTTTGAGACCTTGAAGGAGACGCCCATAATAATGGATCCGCTAAAGAAATTCGAGGAATCGACAGAAGGTAGTTGGGAGAAACAAAACCCTAGGAGGAATGTCAGTTAGGTTCATTCATGCATCTGTGGGAATTAACTGAAAACAAAAGGAGGGAAAGACAAGCGGGGATCGCTGAAGCTCCTTTGCAGAGAGGGACGACGCAGATTCTGTCCAGTTACGAGTTACGAACCTAGTCCAAAGCCCCAATATCCCCTTCATTCTTTTCATAAGCTCGTCTCTTATTAGAGAAGCTATTAAAAAGTCCGAGTAGGTCAATGTGGTGGTATTGGGGATTTAGGAAGCAATGGGATAGTTGGGAAATTATACACAGATATCAATAAAAAAATAATTAAAATTGATTGACGTCTAATTTTTTAATTAGATATAATAATTTGCACAATTCTTAATATTTTTTTATTGTGTTTTAATTATTTATGGCTAAATGATACAAAATTTCTATAAATTTTAGATTAGTTGTATATAATCCCATAATATTTAAAAATTTAAATTTAACCCTCAATCTTTTTATTTATTTATTATAAATCTTTTATCATTAAATTAAATTACTGTTATTTTTTTATGGCAATTACCACATCAACTCAATAGAAAACACGTACCATTCTACCTGACATTTTATATAGTTTAATATTTTTATATAATAAATTATTATTTATTAAATATATGGTCTCGTTTTCAGAAAGAAAGTTTATATGAGTTAATCTCTTTAACTCATTAATTATTTATGCCAATTTTTTTCCTTAAACAAGGATTAGGTCTTTTATTATATTTTCAAAAATTTAGAAACTTTTAGAGTATTTTTATTTCTTGCAGGGGCCTTGAATGTCATCTCGCCAAAACTGAAAGTTTTAGTATTAAACCCCGTATGCTGTCCGGGCCGAAAAATCTTCCAAGTCAGCCCATAATAAAAATAAATAAAAAAATGGAAAAAAAAAAACTGATCATCAAGGCGCCTGTAATCTTATCCAACGTCGATCCTTTGCACAGCAATGGCGGGGTTGCTCCATTGCGCGTGCTTCCTCACGCGCCCTCGCCTCCGGAAATCCGTGGGGCGAGGCCAATTTTTGCGAAACAAGCTTAACGATCCTGGTCAGTACTCGCACAATGACAATCACAATTCACAATCACCTGCCTTTTATATAGCGCCTTAAGACTTAGCCAGCATCTGATGTTCGTACAGCAGTATCCACAACTCCTTTGCGGTTGAGATTTTTGTAAATAGTTAACTTCAGTAGTTGGTAATTTTTTACATAGAAATATGTTACTGAAGAAAATTTTGTTTTTCAATTTCAAGTTACAAAGTTGATCCTCAAGGTTTCAAGTCCATTGCACTGCTTGGTTAGGTGTGCGGAAAATTTCAAATAACGTGTTATTGTTCTGTTAGAAGTCTACAATTAGACACTTGCACTCTTCCAGTATTAATTTAAGCACTAAGCTTAACGGAAGTTTCTAAGGAAAGAATTAATCATCGGTGCTATATTGTAAGAAAGGTACCCATGTTATATTTTTGTAAAAGAATCTTATGATCGTTTGAAAGTTGCACCAAGGTTTCTCCTTGTTTTATCTCGTCTGGTAAGCGGTATATCCTCGTTGCCAACGCCATGCATGAACTGCTCATGAAGTTTATAAATAAATAGATAATCTAAGGTGAGAAATTACAAGATACTCATGAAATTATACTTCTTGAGTGAATCAGGAATATTATCTTGCCCTTCTTTCAAAGTGGACAAGTTTGTACAACTCTTTAAAGATACATTTGATGGGCCTCCTGAAATTCAAAGCATGCTCCCCCACCCAAACTGTCAGGTACGATGGGGAGTTACAGAACACCTGTTGCTCGGTGGATGCATTTTTTCCCTTCCTACGATAGAGACAACTTTTATTTTTTTTTTATTTCTTCATGTTAAGAAATTATTACCTGATTCATTTTTCTTACTTCATCCTTTTGATTCTCAATTGTCATTTGATTGAATATTTAATAACTCTATAATAGCAACTCAGAGCTTGATGAACCTTGTAAACTGTTTGAAAAAAAGAAGCATATTGTGCTCCACATTTAGTTTTATATACAACAATTTATGCTCTTACTATGTTTAAGATCTCTCTTCGTTAATCATTATTATTGTACAGTTATTGTATCTGAGTGTAATTGTTTGCCTTGTTAGGAAGACATCAACCAAAGGTTTCAATCACTAAAATTTCTTACCAGCGGTGTTTTGATGTTCTCTATCCCTTCTCAAGCTTTAGCTGAAACATGTGAGGCTGATAACTCTTTTTTCAACATGCCTTTGCTGGTATCAGTAGCCCTCGTTGGAGCCACCGTTGGAGGTAAGGTAGTACGAGCTTCACTAAAACTATTTAATGGATGTACCTAAAACTGACGGCTTGGCATAGACCTTCATTTTGTTGCAGTTTACCTTTGTTTTTTTGGCCAAACATTGCAGGTTACATTTGTGGACGTGATTTTTATCTGGTGATTTGTTTCATTTTCTCTAAAACGAGCTAGCATAGTACTTAATATTGCTTGTATGTATAATAAATGCCTATCTTGAAATACAGGAAGCCAGCATAAAACTTAGAATTTTGGCTTTGAGCCCGAAATACCTCTTGAAAGACAATTTGAAAGTGTAGGGAAGCTGTCACTGATGGCTGCATTTGAAGATATGTGAAGTTCTTTTCCTTGTTTAGAATTGATCGGTTGTATGACAGGGTTGCTTGCTCGGCAAAGGAGAGGTGAATTGAAAAGGTTGAATGATCAATTACGCCAGATCAATGCAGCCTTGAGGAGGCAAGCGAAAGTTGAGTCCTACGCCCCCAGCTTGAGCTATGCACCCGTTGGTGGTAGGATATCTGAGAATGAAGTTATAGTTGATCCAACGAAGGAGGACCTTATTTCTAAATTGAAAAGGGGGAAGAACTTTCTGAGGAATCAAGAGCCAGTTAAAGCATTTAAGGAGTTTGAGACTGCGCTTGAGCTTTCCCGAAACTTAAAGGATCCGATTGAGGAGAAAAAAGCTGCTAGAGGTTTAGGTTAGTTTTATTGAGTGTTTTGTTTCTTGTTTTCTTCATTTGAGTGAATTTGTGTCAGATTAGTTTGAATTTCAGTATAAGTAACTGCATATATTACAGGAGCCTCACTGCAAAGGCAGGGCAAGTACAGAGAAGCCATTAAATACCATTCCATGGTATTGTCCATATCTGAAAGGGAGGGAGAGGAATCTGGCAACACAGAAGCTTATGGAGCGATTGCTGATTGTTACACTGAGCTTCGAGATCTTGAACGAGCAGGACAGTTCTATGACAAGTATATTGCAACGCTTGAAAAAGACTAAAAGCATTTCTTCATCAACAGAAGTAGTGTTCTCTGATGGCTTTACGCCATCTTTTTTCCTGCGGATTTTTACATTCACTGAATTGAGAATATTCGTTTATTAAACCATTCGGAGTTAATGGATTCCTTCCTCAGAAGTACGAACTTCTTCTGTTGAATTATCACTTTGAATAGTGACATTTTGCCTTCGGTTATTGACGCCCTGTTCCCACTTGCAAACCGACCAAAGTGTCGACTAAGTTTATCTCTCCTGTCTGCCATGCCCATAGTTTACTCTGCGGCTCCCAAACTAACTTCCAATCTCTCTTTCAATTTCATTCAATCAGTTCATGGAAAATATAAAAATAATGAGAAATCAATTATTTTTAAACTATAAATGTTAATGCTCATATGAAATTGTGTAGCATAAAATTCAATGTGGTCCAATCTACTTTCTTTGGTTTAGAAATTATTCTAGTCCACTAATGTGAGTTCTTTTTAACCTAAGCATAGGCATCCAAAAAATTCTATTGGAGGCATCCTCCTAGTAAAAGAATTATATTCAAAATACTATTAACCACTAAATATAAATACTTCTAATGAAAATGTAAATATTAATTCATAATATTATGAAAATTCCTTCCTCCTGCTAAACCCAACTCTATTGGTTCAACTGAGTATAGTCATGCTACCTCCACCTCCAGTCATAAATGTCTTTCCTTTTCTTTTTCTTTCTTTTTTTTGCCACCAGCCATAAATGTCTTATTAAATTCAAGGGTTTAAAATATAATTTACATTCACTTCCTGCTTATTCCCGCGGTCAAAAAAGCGTCTTGCTGCCACTACATAGCTTCTCTTTCTTGCCATAAACTAGTTACATGTAGATTAGCTTCCGATCAACTAGCCACAGGCCATTTTTCTTCCTCACAAAAACAATCTTCCATCCAAAAGAATGGACTCACTGCAAGAAACGATATTTCTCCTCAACAATCATCAGCCATGCAATCAAGGCAAAGTTCAAGCAATAACCATGTGCACGCCACAACCAGCCCTCAGTAATCACTTTGGAATAAACTTGCGGCATTATAACTTTAAATTTCACTAAACTAACGCCCTCTGTATAGGATGATCATGGCATGAGGGTGAAAATGTCACACAATGTACATAAATATTAATGTTGGTTAAAACACCAACACCCCAAGAGGGTAGAGAGGTATGAGAAACTTTCAAAAGCCTCAATACTTTGACCACTCATCACTACTAATAATAAAACCGCATAAATGATTATGATACAGAGCCATACAGATTATCATATCTAAATATGGTGGGGCAACAGCCACACCACTGTCCATGAAAAAGAAAACGAGAAAGCATTAAACCATATCACGATAACCCCTTTATGTATCACTGGTAGTACATCATTTGTTGTGTAGCAACATTCTGGAACCCACCGTCATATATCGCCTGGCTTCCTCCAAGTGCTGCCTGTTTAAGAGGATGCTGCCCTTGGGGATGCATCAGGGCATGGACACCACTCACCTTGCTCATTGCTAGCTGACGCTCATAGGCCAGAAGATCGGATGCAGAGAAACCGGGCAGAGGCGCAGCAGCAGGTGGGGGAAGAGGATTTGAAGCAGTTCCCGGAGGAGTGGGCTTGCTCCCCCAGGAGCACTATATGGCAACAGAACAACAACGATCAGCATCAGAATGAAACAGATCAATGAAAAATATAATTCAATTTCACTTTTATGATTAAACTGGAGGGAACATCAAATAAAAACTAACAGAGAGGTACCCTTTGTCCAAGCTCACTTTTAAATCCAATCGGACTTATTGTCAGTATATCACTAACCCTGTGCCCCTTGTCCATGATTGGGGGAAAAATTTGAAACCAAACAAAATAGAGTAAAAACTAATAACACTGGACAACTACAATTACCAATTATTGTTTGCAAAGGCAGCATTAGTTAAAAGAGAATACATCTTTTAACATTACCAAATTAGCGGACCAAGATGACAAGAATATGAATCACAAATAAGCAACCATAATGTTATATAGCAACTGGAGACCATCTCATCAGATGAACACACCTTAATTTGTTTGCCCAAGAGAAAGGACTGGGTATTCCCCATCTGAATTGCCATTGCTGTTTCAGCATGAGTACTGTACCTCACAAAACCGAACCCTTTATCACGCTGGACACGAACCTCCTCTATCGCACCAGCCCCAAGATTATGGAAGTGGCGATGGAGATCAAGCTGGGTTACCTGCACATTAACCAAAGTTCATGATGATTAAAATCACAACTACAACCACCACAGAAGTCAATGTACAGGTAACCACTTAACATAACCCGTATATTGTACTAAAAGAACAAAAGATGAATCTGGAAGGTGAGTTGTTCTTGTAGTTCCTGTCAATAGACTACTTAAAAAGAAAACGATTCCAAATTATTCGTTTAAGACCTCGAGTAAATGCGCACTATCTCATGAAAAGTTCAGTGGGTTAAGTTCACTGACCACCACAAATCTGGGCCTGGGCTAGCGCCCATTACACTATACTAACACTTCCAACCTAGTGGGTCATAAAGGAAAGATATTCCAACAGAAAAGCAATAAATCAGTGACAGCTAAAGTACAAATTTCAGCAACCCAACTATTGAAAGCTAACTTGGAAACATCACTTGTGTTTCCATCAAAAGCTACTAGACCATCCCCAGAATTGGGGATGGTCAACAATGTTTGCACTAAATCCAACATACAGATGATGAGAACAGATTCTTGCCTCTGGTGCAAGATTTCCCACATAGACGGTAGTATATTGAGGATTGTTCTCTGTGGCATCACTGTTAGTCGTCTCCTTACCATCTTCTGCACCATGAGAGGAAATCATTTTAGGCAGTTCCCATACATTAACAACGAGAACGAAATGCAACAAATGTGACATCAATATGCACAAAAACAGCATTTATTTACAACTTCTACTACTTATTTATGAATTTATGAATATTTTCTCAAGGAAAAAACGCACAAGACTGCTATGAAATACTTAATAACATCCAAACCCATTATTCAAAAAGGAAATGCATGGGATGAACAAAGAAATAGATTGTCTGTTGCCGGTACTCTTCAAAAATGCACTATAATTTACTCACCAGATGAGCCATTTGTTAGTTCAACCACACTTTTACTGTCTGAACTCTGTCTATCCTCACTAGAACCAGCACCTTTTGTTGCCCAGTTACAGCGTATTTGTCTACTACCAAGCCACTTGCCTGAAAGACAAAGTTTAGATATCTTTACTCAGCCACCAAACAGAAGTGCAAGTAAGATAAGAATGAATATATATCCCCCCCCAAGAAATTAGATGCACATAGAGTACTTATAAAATAGCCTCAAATAATTTTCCATCTTGAAATACTCGAATTAGTTTTTCCCATTTTGCAAACAATAAAACAATTCGAAACTAAATATTCTTGCAAAACTTCCCATCTTTAAAAAAACAAGATCAGTCAATACTTAATGCCTATCCAGTGAACAAGACTATGTCAAAAACCAAATTCAATCCATTACAAAAAAGATCCCAATTGAGCTATATGTTTGAGTTGGAACATAATTTTGTTAACATAAAACGATGCAAACCCAGAACATTAATCAAATAGTAAAATGGCTCAGAAATACAAGATTGCAAAAGCGAAACAAGCATGAAGGTGAATGGTGAATTTCTTACCAGTCAAATCATTAATAGCACTTTGTGCATCCTTACAATGAAAAGGTAAAGGAAAGAAGTTAAAGATTGTATAAAGAACATTATTGTAATACATTAAACCTGAGGAAATAATTGAAAAAAAATAAAAGCAAGCTGAAATGAACCTGTTGATTACGGAATGAAACAAATCCGAACCCTCTTGATCGTCCCGTTTTCTGATCCCACATAACCCTTGCATCTCTAAATGGCCATAAAGATTAAAAAATTAGAGTGATCCCCGCTGAAACACCAGCTACATATCAACTATAAAGTATGCCTCGCCCAAGTATTGCATTTGCTATATGAATGGTTTGTTTTGAATAGAGACTGATTTAATCTTGAGCAGAGAATCAATGGCATCTTTAACAAGAGTACATAAGAGACAAGAAGCTTACGAGCAACTGGGGTAAACAGAAAAGCAAGCAAACAATGTAGCATCAGTAACCTCAGGACTAAGATCACCAACAAATATGTTGAAATGACCTGCAAAAAAATTCACACATCATAAAATAATTAAGTTCCTACAGGTTCATAGAGTAAGAACAATATACGTAAGTATATTGGTTATATGAATAACCTGATGTATCCTCTCTCTGCCCACTAGCATATGCCCAGTTAACTTTGATAGGCTGACCAAATCTGTGAAGCAATTTAGGTTAACTTTTCAACAGAGAAATAATAAACAAGCGTGAACTAAACTAACAGAGACCTAAAGAGAAAGGCTTACAGGTGCCTTCCATTGAGAGATAATATGGCAAGAGCAGCTGATCTACGATCAAAATAGTGAATGAATCCATAGGATGACTGCACAAAAGAAACACGACAATGTCAAATAAAAAGCTTCATTTTCAGCAGGGACTTCAAGACAATAGATTAAACAAGAGAAAACCATATCAGATTTTGAAAACTTGCCTTCTCCTTTCTAATAAGTTTACAACCTTCAACCGGGCCATTACTTGTAAAAAGTTCCTGAAGCAGGGACTCAGTTACCTGTGGATGAATATTCCCCACATACCTGCATTTTCTCAAAGATGAAGAAGCTAGAATTGTAAAAAGAAAAAAAAAACAAAGAAAAGAAACAAAAGAAATTAGGGCACAAGTAGTTAAGTTTAGTAGGACAAAAAAACAGCAGTAATTAAAGAAAACGTTTTGTTACAATAAAATAAGTTTGAAGTAAAAGCATATACTCAAGAAATAAACAGCAGCAATTAAATGTCCACATCACCGTTCATCGTTTAAAATTGAGTAAAAGAATATACAAATCAAGCAGCAAATACCGAAGAG
Source organism: Leucaena leucocephala (assembly GCA_037074615.1). Classification (NCBI taxonomy): domain Eukaryota; kingdom Viridiplantae; phylum Streptophyta; class Magnoliopsida; order Fabales; family Fabaceae; genus Leucaena; species Leucaena leucocephala. The sequence goes on from CM073552.1 coordinate 1,706,171, forward strand.
TAAAAGAAAATGGAGACAAAACATCATATAAAACTAAAAAAGGGAAAGGGAAAAAAATGTCAAGACAAAGACTCACACACTGCGGCAAGAACTTGGATCAAAACCGGGAGGCAGATTTCCACTTGGAATTGGTTCAATCTGCAAAACCAAATAATTGAAAAAGAAGGGAAAAAAGGGAACAAATCAAGATACAAAGTTTTGTACTGTATCTACCAACATAGTTGTGCAAAAACCATCTATTTGGGCAAATACAAAAAGAGAGAAATATAAGCTTAAAATTTCTTTGCTAAGCCTGAAGCAAGTAGATGAGACCAGGAGGTAAATTCTCTCAGAATACAGGGGAAGATGCAAAGACCTACTGTCGACCAACCAGTTGAGGCAGGAGGTATCACGGTGGCCAAGACCTACCGTCGACCAAACTGTTGAGGCAGCTTAATCATGCTCAATTATGACACAGTGAGGAAGACAAGTTTTAATCTTACTTCAGGCAGCTTAATCATGATCAATTATGACACAGTGAGGCAGACAAGTTTTAATCTTACTTCAAAATTGCATTGCCCACAATAACAAGCCAAAAAAGAGAGAAGCCCAGTAATGAAAGCAAGAACACGCACGACAGAGAGGGCGAAAAATGTATGCTTCAAAACCCAAATTCCAGTAAGTATCAATTAATCATGTACCCAGTTCTATAAAAACACGCCGCTGCTAGAACAAACGCAGGCAACCCCAGTTAACCCTAAGTGCTACAAGCATCGACCACAAAAAATTAATCATCAAAAGATGAGGGGGAGAAGTATACGATCCAGGAAATTATTGAAAGGAAGAAGAAATGACAGTTAAGTGGGTCCAACCTGAGGAGCAGCTAAGAGGCCAGGGTGGTAGAGAGACTGTTGTTGCATAAGAGCTTGTTGCATCAGAGCTTGCTGCTTCAACCTGGGGTTCTGCATTTTCGGGGAGATTTTTCGAGAGGGTCAATTGCCCGACTAGGGTTAGAGAAGGTCCCCCGAGTTTAGCCCTCGAATCAGATGAGGGGATATGAAAGAGAGAAGCCTTCAGAAAACCAGGGGGATCATCCCATTTTTAGGAATATAGTCAAGAACCCCCTCGAGGGCGGGATCGTAAAATTTCCTGGAGTTTGGCAATCTCAACCGTTGGATCAGATACATGGCCCAGATTGCGACACATGCAAAAGCATTTTAAAATTTGTAGTGTGATGTGTAAATGGATGGCAATAAGCCAATAACAAAAAAGTGCCAGTTTTGGGGTGTATATTTTAATGGTGAAATTTTATATTTGATGTATTAGAAGACTAATATATCTAACTAAAGATTTTTTTTCGCAACAATTAAAAAATAAAAATTACCTTCTTTTCAACTATAAATTTCACTTCTTAGCTTTGACACCAACCATAACTAAACAGCCCGGATGGATGATCCTCATTTCTCAACCTTGCCGAGACTAATATGCGTGGATGAACAAGCACTATAATCTAATAATGAGAGAGACCACCGAGAACGAGAGAAGTAGAGCTACATACATATTCATTAAACTTAAAAATCAATCACAAACTATGATGGGATTTTGTAGGGAATTCTACGAACTAAACATTTTTGCAAGATCAAAGGAAGATGGGGGTGCTGGCATTGCCGATATTGATGGGAATGAAGGAGGAATAGGGAAAAGATGATGCTTATCAACATCAAGATTATGAATGAAGTATCAATTTTTTAATAACAAGTTTGAATGGAGTGATGGTTTTGGGCGGCAATGGGAGCCCTGGTTTGGTTTCTGCCCTTAGTAAAGCGTATAGTTTCTACATCTTGACTATGGTTGGGGGGCTTGTTTGGCATCGCTCGATAGAGACATGTAAATTAACTTTTGAGACTTAAAAAGCTAATTCATGATTTTCATTTCTGTTTGATATAGTGTTACTATAACTCATTTCAGATATTCCACTGACTTTAAAAGTGAAATAACTTTTTTTTTACTATTTGATAAAAGTCTATCAAATATACATCATATTATACTAATTAGTTTTCATCCCAGCTCTAGTTTGTAAAAGTTACTTAGAATAAAAATTATTTTTATAAACATTAATTCAAACAAGTGTTAAGTGGTTCTCTTCCCCGAATGCCAGTGTCATTGATGAGCATAGTGACATGAAAGGCTCGAAGCATGATTATGCCAATATGGTAAATCATGATTAGCAATAAGATCTTATGAACATAAATCTAAAAAGAAAAGCCCATCGTAAAATTATAGCCCATTAAATGAGATAGCCCCTTAAATTGATAGATCATACTTCACTTGTGAGATTTCTTAATATAGACTTATAATAGAATATTGAAAATACAGATGAAGGTGTAGTAGAAGTGATGATTGTGAAATTATAATACGATGCAAACGCAGGACAGATTTAGTAAATGATTACTCGGGAATAATGAAAGTGGTTATATTCCAAGGTTGAATTGATGAACCTGCAAACCAAGCAAGTACATCTTAACTAAAGACTCGGTGCAAGGATGAACAAGACGAGGCTTTAATTGCAACAAGGTTGAAGCCTAAGGTATCATTAGGAAACCTAAGAACAAACATTGGATGCTCTGAGAAATTCGTTTATTTTCACAAGCAAACAAAGCAAGCCTTAGACTGCATTTAGGGCTATTTGCATGATTTTCCCTTTAGTATTTAACATTAAGATATACTTCATAGTGTAAATTGTAATATAAAGTAGATTAAGAACTGAAGGTAGTAGTATTACAAGTCTCTCTCAATCGCCTAATTCCGAAATTTGTCTTTTTTGGTTTTTTTTAGGAGGAGCAAAACATGGATTGATCTTTCATAACCATGGTTTTGGATTTTCAGTTTTCTAACTCAACCAAACATAAAGTAATTGGCAATTTGGTAACTGTATAATTCATTGATGTAAAACAAGTATAAATATTTTGTATTTACGCATGGAAACTTGGGTTGGGTTGGGGTGGGGGGGGGGAGGAATTATAATGAAACCCCTACAATATCGATAAGTTGTCGATCCTTGAAACAAAGAGTCGTACCATGATTTAATTCTTTTGTTTCTATGCTATCAACTAAAAGTGATGAGATATCAAAGCACTATACGTTAAGGTCAAAGGGTTTGCAAGATTGATCTTCAGGGTGGCCTCCACATCTACCGCCTTCATGCATATGATATGGTCCTCTTGCAATTACCCTGCACAATTAACCAACTTTAATTAATCCACCATTGATTCATAAAAGCTAAATTAATCAGAGAACAAATCCAACACTCAGACTTATAAAATTCCCCTTTGAATTCGAAAGGAAATTTAATTCATTGATCAAAACATATGAAGATTGAATAGTTGAGTTTCCTTATAGAAAACATGTAAGAATTAATTTTCCTTTCAACTAAAATATACACAATTTGATCTTTTGAATCAACTTGCCCCGTATTATATTTTAATTAGAGATCTATCGAGATAATAATGAAATGAATATCGCAGTGAACATTCATGATCCACAAGAACATGAAATTTGTCCTTACCTTTCTTTTCTTTTCTCCAGAAATTTTAAAAGCGAAGCTCTCCTCGGGTACCTCATATCTGTTAGACACAAGTTGAAACCCAGAATCAGTAACTAACTTCAAAATGATTGCAACAAATTTTCATCTTTAAAAAACCTTCATTCGGATCAACAGGTAATAGATAAATACCTGAACCAAAAGCGACAGAGCCTGGGCGAGAAGCTTCTTGGGATGTGCTTGTTTGAGGCACCTTAACCTCGTTGAGGTTTTCAAGGGCTACAGAAGCATTTGGGGTATTTTTGCTGATCCCAGAATTATCAGAGCTTAGCTTTGTGGCTAGCTCCATGATCTCCGTCGCCTTCTCTGGCGGAAATTCGTCAAACATTAACACCTTCCCGGAGTAAAATATTGCCATTTGGGGAGTTTTAGGCTCTGCCTTGATCTGTGACCTATTATAGTCGGATAAAGTAGTAGTGGGATCAGGAACTTGAACTGACTAAAAGGATTTCAACGGTACTTTCATGTAACAAATATGTGCAGAATTTAATTTGCCACGAACCTAATAATAGTCTGGTTTTCTACAAGCTGGGGAAGAAAATCCATAGCTGAAGGACTTTGTTTCGAGGTATCATCAGATTTTTCTAGGGAAGTTAACAAGTCCATCGTAGTAGTTGGATTTCCTGAACCAAAAAATTAACAATAACTCAGTTAGGATTATTCACCATTCTTATTTGTGACTCAAGAAAAAAAGCGAACACTTGGTGGACAAACCAAGGCACAGATTAACATGAAACCAGATCCAATAACCAAATCTACCTTTGGGTTCAATTTTCCCGCACATTCCAAGGCTCAGAGCACCAGAAATACGCTTCTCCTTCAAGAACTGGCTTAAGAGATTACAAGTCTGGGAGAAATTGGACCTCTCCGCCGGCTTGCCAGCCTTCTGACTATCCGCCGCGGCATCAGAAAAAGTCGACATTCTTTTCAAAACCCACAAAAATTCTCAAGACAAGATGAGATAGCTTTGACGAACGTTATTGACGAAAGTGATAAGCAGTGATCGCAATGATGCTTGAAGATGAAAGAAGCTTTGAATTTATGGTTGAATAGTGGGAGAGGAGGAGGAAGAGAATAATATATAAGGAGGCAGGCGGTTTCCTGAGCATGTTCCTTGAACCGAGTTGGTTGTACGAAGCAGACCATGTGGTCATTATCATTCAATTTAAAATTGCGGATTTATTACGATTATTTTATTTGGTTTTGGAGGGATTTCTATAAAGCACGTGATTCTTGTGGTTATTTTTAAGTTTCAAATTGTGTGACTGTGTGACGAGGGGGGTGGACGGGATCGATCTGGTGATCGCCAAAGTCCAACTAAGAGGAGAGAGAAATTATTAAATTAAATTAAGAATTACACCACGAGGGATTTTGAATCAGGGGACAAATCAATGACCTTGTATATACATAACTCTGGCAGAAGTGAAATCTAGATTTTTAAATTTGTGAAGGAAAATGTCTCATCTAGATTGATTAAATTGGCAAGATATACCCTAGATTTTGCAATTGTTCTTAATGGCAATGTATTATGGGACGCGCCAAGACCAGCTAAGTGAGCTACTAGGAGCAAGGGTTCGGTTATCTCACAGGATATTAAATAATATTTACCTGATTGACTAGCAACCAACCTCAAATACAACCTGTTTACCTGTTTAGAAAATTATTAAATTTAGATTTAAAAAAAATAGCTTAAATTTTAATTTAAAAATAAAATAAAATAAATAGTTATATTTATCCATAAGTACTTTTGGACTAAATTATAATTTTGAATAAACTACTGAAACTAATTTTTAGAACAGTAAAAAAACTTATAAACTATCCAATTATTATATTACCCATACTTTTTCTTATACACTTCTCCTCTCTTCTCTCATCTCAACCTTCTTTTTTCTCTCTCCTCTCTCCTCTCTACCCACTACCATCTCTCATCTCTCTTCTCTACATTCTCTCATTCCTCTTACTTTTAATCAAATCATACTTTTTTTAGTAATTTACCAATATAAAAAATCATTCTAAAAATAACTATCCAAAAATTTATCTATTCAGAACTATTTTTTTTCATAAACTATTTTACAAAAACCTTTTTTTATAAGCTATCCAAAAAAAAATTCTATAAATTATTTTTTAAAATTTTATCCAAACACACATCTAACAGCACATCTAAAAGCAAATACTCGTAATAAACAGGCATAAAGTAACAATATTTACCATCATGCGTTGTGTAACTATATAAAAAGCATTTATGACTTGTAAATTAGACAAAATATGAGAGGAACCTTCGTTTTGAGGAAAACATCGTGCTCTCTCCATCTTTTAATATAAAAATTTAAATAATTAATTTATAAAATTTTAAAAACTTGATTAAATTAATTATTTATAAAAAAAATATGCTAGTTTTTTTAAATATCATATTTAATCATATGGCAATTGAACTATTTTTTTGATAAAACTCATTTAATATATGTAATTAATAAAAATAATTTTAGAAAAAAATTATAAATTTGATAGATAAAATTTATTGATATTTTATATTTAAGAGTAAAATAAACTCTCATACTCTAATTAGCATATTTAAAACCAAATGAACTATTAAATACATTTACACAAGGGGATTTTAGATTTTTTTGTAAGAAAAATATAGAATAAATTATAAATAGTTAATATAATATTTAATCCTATTAACATAGAGTTTATTTAACGATATAAGGTTTTGTTATATTTTTAAATCTCAAATTTAATTTTTAAAAGAGATATTTATAATAGAAAAAATAATTTTAAAATTAAATACTTAATAATATAAATTAAAGTCAAAATAAGTATAAATACTATAATGACCAACATCCCATTAAACCAAATAATATAAACGGGAATCAAAAAAATTTATGCCATGAGCACGAAAGGAAAGCAGAATTGTGTCGACAAATGGGAAGTAGATGGTGGGCCCTCGCGTTTCATGAGGGCCAGTGGATACCAATCACGCTATAAATAATGTATGTTTGAGAGACCTTTAAATTATAATTTAAAAAAAAATATTTAAATTTTAATTTAAAATTTTTTAAAATAAATAATTAGATCTGTTAAAAAAATTTAGACTAAATTATAATTTAAAATTAAAATTTTAAATAAATTATTAAGACTAATTTTTAAAATAATAAAAAGACGAACTACTTAATTATTATTTTACTTTTATTTTTTCTTACATACTCTTTTTTCTTTATTCTCTCCTTTCTCTTTTCTTTTTTTTATCCTCTCACATATCCCTTCTCTCTTCTCTACATTCTCTCCTCTTTCATATTTTTAATAAAATCATATTTTTTTAATAATTTATCAATTATAAAAATCTTATACTAATAATTATCCAAACACTTATTTTTTTATAAACTCTTTTTTAAAAACTGTCTAAAAGCTATTTTTTTATAAGTTATTTTTTAAAAAACTATCTAAGCAAATTTAATATTTCTAATCTCATGGTTAATTCTATCGTTTCACTGACCTCCAGCTAAATAGTATTTTAATCCTATTCCTTTATCATGAGCAACCAGTGGAGAGAATCTGCGCATTGGATGAATCACATCTTACCAACTAAATAATTCGTGATTCATAGTTTTTTTTTTACCCAAAATCTTTATTATTGCTACAACTACTTTTAAAAGGCACGCCAAAAACAAGTCCCTTTGTAATATTAAAATAATGGTGGTATGGGTCCATGGCTTATTATTAAATAATCAAACCACTTGTAAAAGTAAAATTGCCCCTAAGGCTGCGTTCATTTTTCAAAATAACATTATGCATTCATTCGGACATCACTATCTATTTTTTTATTTATTTAATTAAAAGTATTCTCATATTATTTTAAACTTGAGACTAATTCCCTCTAATATTTAAAATATACGAAATTTATACCTCTTATAATAAATATATTTCTTAAAATTTAAACTCATATAATTCTCCTTACAAAGATAATACCGTTTATTATATCAATCAATAGTTATTTGTTGGTTAGCATAGCATCACAATCTTACACACATTAATAGCAACAACATTATTGATAATATTTGTTTAGAAAAAATTACACATTTTATTCTTTAGCATAAGAGCTGGTTAATTTTTTTTTATAAATTAATAAAATTAAATAAATCAGTTGATTATGACAAAATCTAACTCATTAAGATAAATTCATATTATGTACTTCTTAATTTACCCAAATTATTCAATTAGATATTATATTAGCTATAATTAATTTATTTAATTTTTTTAATCTATTAAAAAAATTAACTAATGAAGAAATGAAGTAACATATTGTCAATAAAAATTGTAAATGCACTACAGTACTTAGTTATTGGTTTCTTAACTGTTTAGCTCTCTTTTTTCACCAGAATATATGCATAACAATATATCTTACATCCACGTGATAGGTCCATTTATAAAAAAAGAAAAGCACACTTCCACGTTTTAAATGAATAAAAGTACACGTTCACCACCACCAGCTTAAAACCCGTTAAATTCTTCAATTGAAGTGGAGTAAGTTCATACTAATATAATATCAAGCGATCCAAACCAACAAATAACAAAAATACAATTGATCAAATTTTAATTTTTATAATTTTAAATTATAATTTAGTTTTATAAAAATTTAGATCTAATTTTAACAACGACAAATATAAGAACTAAAACTAAACTCATGAGAAATATAAGAGTTAAAACTAAAATTTATTAAAGTTATATAAATGAGTTTATTTTTATACTTTTAAATAGTATTGTATTGTATTATTTTTAGTATCTATATATGTAAAAAAAATAATAAGTTGCATGCTACTCGTTTATAAGAATGTTTAATGATTTAATTTTTTATGTAGCACTTTATAATAATTCTACCTATTTGATAAAAATTAATTCTCTCTATCTTTTCGGCTTGGTGGCGAAAGAATTAAGGTGGGATTAAGATCCTCCTTAAATGTGTAACTCGATTTCGACTTTAAGATGAAGTCCATGGTGGATATAGAGCAGTTTGCAGTCTGATTTTCATTTGGGGCAAGCTGTTAACAATAAACATTAAAGATAAATATCAATAAACATTGTAACAAAAAAAAAAATATCAATAAACAGTATTTGATAATACTATGGATACGAACTGGTTTATTAAAAAATATAAATAAAGTGTGTATTTGCTTTTAAAAAAAATATTTTTGGACCCAAACTAACGTATATTTTTATGCTATAATTACTTGGTGACAAAATTATTATTTCCCTCGTTTAAAATTATAATTTTTATATAGGCAAATTTTAGTAGTTTTTACATATTTTTTTCAGATATTCTTATAAAAAATGACGATTTTATCCTTATATTTTTTTGTCATTTTATTGTATCTCCTCTCCCTCTTTTAATTATATAATTTTCATTTTATTTCATACATTTTTTAATAATTTACTTATAAAAAAGTTATATAATAATTATTTAAGTATTTATTTTTTAAAAATTATTTTTAATATAAAATTGATTCTCTAAAACTACTTTATAATCAATTTTCTCCATAATATATTCTCTATAAGCAAAATCAAACATACTAAAAGATAAATATTTAAAAAAAATGGAGAATAGCATGTTTTTGGGGAATCACTAAATCATAATTTTAGAAACATTGTTAAATTAAACTCCTTTCATATATTTATTTAAAATTACAACTTTTGCATGTCACGCGTATTTAGCTAAAAATGTGACTTAAAAGCTCTGGGTCTGTCTGTTTTTGAGCTGATGCTTCTTATAGTTGCTATTATCATTTATTAAATATTTATAAACAAGCACGGCAATTCCTGTAAAGTTGAATATCACATTTGTTAAAAAGTCATGTCATGCTTTGAATGAGCAACATTTGAATTTCATATTGTAAATTAATTTTCTATACGCAGCTCTTAATAATATTTGGATTTTGGTTCGTTTATAAATTTTAGCAGGCCAAAAGGTTCATCTTTATTTTTTCCATTTTCCAAATAATAAAAAAGAAAAATTATCAATAATAACTGGTCCTTTTTATTTTGGTATGGCGTACTCAATGTTTCAAGTATAAGAAAAATTATGATTGCTGATATATAATTAAATATTAAGGTACAGAAAACTCGATTACTTATTGAGTAGTTTAAGAGTCAATGATTTAATTATGATTAAATTATCATCAATTTAATCATAATTAAAATAATATAATTTAATTAAATAATATAAAATATTTTTATATAATTATAAAAAAAGTAATATTTAAATAAAATATTAATTAACAAGTAAATTGAAATTGATATATAAATAATATATAATTTTACAACAAAATATTAAAATATAAATATGATAGGTCAACAAACCGGTGGTTGAGGTACTAAAAATCATCACTCACATAAAAAGGAGAATACAAATTCAAATAATAAAAAATATAATCATTAAGAGAGTAAAAATTTCATAAAAAATAAGAATACCTTTTACTAAATAAAAAAAAATATAGATATGATATAATGTTAGTGTTCTAAACTAAAAATCGCGTTCTTTTATATTTGAAAAAATAAAAAAATATATAAAATTTAATTTATTTAATCTGTCTAAATCTTTCTATTAAATTAATTAAGTTATTAATTCATTAGTTTGACCCGTAACACAAGTTGACTTTTAATAGAAACGGGGGTGCATCGCAATTAAATTCATATGGTTCCCGTCAAGGATGTCAAATAAGACTGCAAAGGTGGGTAGTGTCCATTATTGGAGGATTCCTAACCTTAACCAATTCCCTAATGAGAGAATGGGGTCCATGCTCTCACCAAAATCTGTGCCTCATTAATTTCCCTGCCAACGTTCCTTATGTCACAAGTTAAGCAGCACTGTTTTGATCCCAAATTAATTAATAAACAAGCACATAAAATTTAGAGAGAATATTTTTTCATTTTTTTATTACAAAAATTAAAAAAAAAACAGTTGGGTTCACCCATAACACAAAGTCAGGACGAAATCTTTTTAATATTTCTTCTAATAGTCATAGAAGATATGCTTTTTTTTAAAAAAACAAAATGTTTTTTTTTTTTAAATGTTCTAATTTATACCTGTTCAACGTGCCAAAGGGAACTAGGCCTAGTTCCAAAATAAAAGATGTTCATAATCCACTTCTCTTGCACATTTTGGGCCCATCTTCAATAGTTTTTTATGTTAACAAGTTTGGGACATCTCAGAACGATGTTTTTTATAACCAAACAAAAAAAACCTATTGGCAGGGTGTTCAACTGGTTAAGGGTGAGACATATGACTATTTAGAGTATGTTTAAATTATAGGGAATACCACTTTGTTGTGGTTCTAGTCGCGGCGCTTGGAGAGGTATACTAGCTCCTAAATGCCTAAATTTATGCCTGAGAGTAATAGATGGCTTGCCCTACTCGATATTGGTATCGCCTAAGAAGAAGGGAGATTTCGCCCTACCGTTGGATCGTGGGTGAGCCCAACTTCTTTTAAAAATTTTTATAACAAAAAAAAACAAAAAAAAGACCTAAAATGCTCATGAAATGTGAATAAAAACATCACAGAAAAGAAAAAAATAGAAATTTTTAGACCGTGAAACAAATATCTTAAATTAGAGTTAGAGACTCGAAATAAAGAAAAAATAAAATATGCAAGTCGACTAAATCCTGAAGCATCCCTTTTAAACAAAGAAAAAGATGTTAATTGAAATAGAACTTAATTACTTCCTAAAGAGCTATTTGCTTTTTCAATTGAACTGGCGTAATTACTTAAATGAAAGAATAATGAATAATATCTATGTATATTGTTTCCTTAGATTGAAAAATTTTAAAAAATTTGCTATAGCCTCTATTCAACTCTATTCAAAGAGGAGAACTAAGTCTAGATATTATGAAAATTCAGAATATGTCTAGGAGAACTAAGTCTAGACAAAATAAGTCTTTATATAATATCACATTTTTTAATACTTTTCTTTATTTCATAATTTTTTTTCTCGTGAATATGATAGGAAGATTTTACGTTGAATTCAAATTCACAAATTAGTAGATTGTGAAATGGGAATGATGTTGTATTCTTTATAAAATGGAACTATGTATGTAAAATCAGAGAACCCAATTTCACTTTTTACTAAATTAACAAGATAAGTGCAGTTGCTTGCTAGATTTTAGGGGGGGAAATGATTTCCTACCTCACATTAGATGTAGAGATGTTTTGATTTTTTATGTGGGTCTCTGTTTTTTTTGGTAATTAAAATAAAATGATTTCTTATTAATTGTAATAAAACTGAAGAACAGAAATTCTGTTTTGTTCAATGCCTTGAAATGTGTTTGCAGTTAGTGTGATTGTTTTTGGTTTCTGTTTGTTGCTCTTTGGTTTTCTTTGATCCAAATAACAACTCTTTCACTTTCCATCACAGCTCAAAGCAACCTATTGTCAAACACCAATATTGCAACCCCTAGACGAAAAGACCACAATGCCCTTGGGACCATGAGGAGAGTTGAGTCAACATGGAAGGGCATTAGGGTCAATGAAAACAAACGGTTTTGACGGATTTTCCCTCCTTTTTTCTTGGACTTGCTCAACAAACAAATTTAACTTACCTAAGCCTTAGGGGTCGCAAATTTATTCCTACACAAAATCGAAAAACCTGCAGAAAAAAAATGAATGATTAGAAAATCCGCACACAAATCCATTGCTAAATTTTCCCACAGACAATGGCCGTAGCTCCGGCAATCTTCCGGCCAACTCTCCTCTTTTTCTCCACCTTCTTCATGGTTTTTCGATTGGTGAATTCAATGTCAGAAGCTCAAGCTTTGGTTAATTTTAAAGCCTCATTCTCATCTTCTCAAGCTCTGAAAGATTGGGTAGTCAACTCTGTTCCTTGCAAAGAAGGGGAAGAATGGGAAGGGGTTATCTGCAACGGTGGATTCATCTCTGGCATTCGATTAGAAGGAATGGGATTGTCAGGGAAGATCGATGTAAATCCATTGCTGGAGCTCAAGGGTCTTCGAATTTTCAGCATTTTGAACAATTCTTTTTCAGGTACAATTCCTGAAATCAATAGGATAGGTTTCTTGAGAGCTCTGTACTTATCGGGAAATCAATTTTCCGGCGAGATTCCGTCGGATTTCTTCCAGAAAATGAGGTCTCTGAAGAAACTATGGCTTAACGACAACAACTTTACGGGTCAGATTCCGTCGCAGATTCCTCTACTCCTCGAGCTACGCCTAGAGAACAATCAGTTTAGCGGTAACCTCCCGAATCTGAGCAAAACACTGTTGATAGAATTCAATGTGTCCAACAATAAATTGGAAGGCGAAATCCCAACGAGCTTATCAAAATTTAGCGCGAGCTCATTTTCCGAGAATCCGAGCCTCTGTGGTGAGAAATTAAACAAACCGTGTCAAAATTCAGTTGAACCGCCAAAACCCATGGAAAATATGGAACAAGAACAAAATAAAGACAGCATCGCATCTGATTCAAACTCTAGCAGTAAGAGTAGCAACACAGTGAAGATTGCCGCCATAGTTGTTGCATCAATTGTAGTACTTCTCGCACTTCTTGCTCTACTCTTTGTTCGATCAAGGCAAAAGAAGAAGGAGAAGGGAATACTGGGTTCAGTCCGATCAGAGAACAACAACGAAGAATCATCAGCATCAGTGGAAGTTCAGGTTGCTTCCCCAGAGAAGAAAGAAGAGGCAGGTATATCCAGAAAATCAAGTCGCAATGGTTCCAGCAGAAGGGGTAAGAGTGGCTGCGGCAACGGTGGTGTTGGAGATCTTGTGATGGTAAATAGTGAAAGGGGTGTGTTCGGGATGCTAGATTTGATGAAGGCAGCAGCAGAAGTTTTGGGGGGTGGAGGGTTTGGGTCATCCTATAAAGCAGTGATGGCTGATGGGGTTGCAGTGGTGGTGAAGAGGATGAGGGAGATGAATGTGTTGACGAAAGATGGGTTTGATGCAGAGATGAGGAAGCTAGGGAGTTTCAGACATAGGAATATCTTAACCCCTTTGGCTTATCATTATAGGAAGGATGAGAAGTTGGTGGTGTCCGAGTTTGTTCCTAAAGGAAGTCTGCAATATTTGCTGCATGGTAAAGACTTTGATCTCCTCCTTCTTCTCCTCCTACCTGGTTTTAAGCTTAAATGCAGTACAGTTAAGAGGTGGATTAGCGATCGTATACATGATTTTTATTTGTTTACAAGAGAAGCTTCAATTCCTAAGGCTATAGCAGAGAATAAAATTCTAGTCACTTGAAGCTTGTTCTCCCTTTTTGTCTGTTATAGTGATTTAACAGAGACTAAATGTCTTGGGATTTTGCTAAAAACTACATTATTAACATAGAATGAGGAATTTTGCTACTTGCAGGTGATCGTGGACCATCCCATGCTGACCTGGACTGGCCTACCGCTTTAAAAATTGTGCGAGGGATTGTTGAAGGGATGATTTATCTTTACACACAGCTTGCTTCATCTGTTTTACCTCATGGTAATCTCAAGTCTAGCAATATTCTCCTTGGTCCCGATTATGAGCCAATGCTAGTTGATTTTGGGTTATGCTCTTTGATCAACCCTTCTAATCTAAGCCAAGCCCTATTTGCTTACAAGACTCCTGAAGCCTCACAGAAAGGCCAAGTTTCTCCAAAATCTGATGTTTATTGTCTTGGAGTTGTCATTCTTGAGATCCTCTCTGGGAAATTCCCTTCCCAATATCTCAACAACAGCGGTGGAATTGATGTAGTTCAATGGGCTAACTCAGCAATATCTGAAGGAAGGATATTAGAGATGCTTGATCCACAACTTGCAAGCTCTAAAAGTTCTATCGGTCAAATGGAAAGACTCCTCCATGTTGGTTTTGCTTGTACCGCAGATAACCCCGAGCAACGACCAGACATGGCAGAAGTGTTAAGAAGGATAGAGGAAATACAAAATCAAGGTACCCAAGAATCAGGCTCAAAAGGTCAAGATGAGTGGTCCCAGAGAAGTTTTGGATCAAGCAGCGTTGGAAGCCAATCGGGTCACCATAGTCTTGATTTTGCCATTTCCTAATCCTCTTCATGAGCTAAGATATGTACATAATTAGGCACTTAATACATCTCAACTCGCAAGGGGTAATAGCATTAACTTTCTGTCAAGACACATACAAGTTTTTACTGATCCCTCGGATTATAGGATAGAGTTTGTTTCCAGTTATAGAAGATGAAAAAGGATCTCACAATCATGTTCCTAAACATTTTTTATTCATATATCCATAGTTACTAACATAAAATATCTGTCCTGTTTCCCAAAACAAGATGTACGCAATAAGCAGCTTCAACGATGAGCAGTATCCATTATGCATCACAAACGAGCCATCCATGGTGGATGAAAACCGCCATCAACATCAGTAAATACCAGTGAAGCCGAAGAATAGGAGAAAAACAAGGAAGCTGAAATCGAGGGCAGATATGGAGAAGAAAGAATTGGCTAAAGATGCCGGGCAATGAATAATGGAAGGGAACAAAGAGAGAGCAAAATCTGACGACAAAGTAGAATCGAAAATTGAATGGAAAGGTAGCAAGTGTAATGATTTGGTGTGGAGGTTGAACGGGGGTTTGTACCCTGTCGAACTCTGCGAGAATAGCATATTAAGGCCAGTTTCAGAACCTCATCAAGACTAAGACTAAGGAATCTTCAGTGAAGTTAAATTGTTAGTTTGAATATCAAAATGTAAAAAGAAGCCATAGTGCAGAAAAATGGCAACAATGTAAAGACCTCCCCACTTTCAATTTCCTGCTCCTTTATACGTATTACACCTTCAAGTTTCGTTTCACACTCAATGCGACGTTTTAAGATTAATAAATAGACGGCCTCGTATAGTATATAGGTATTGTTGCAGGCATGCGATGCTGGCATTAAATTTAAAGGCATTTTAGGTGTTTATATATTAAACACATGGATATACAAGTATGGTACAACAGAATTTAGGGATGGTGAGATTTCAAAATTTCCGGTTCAAGAGAAGATCGTGATGAGCATGAGATATGAGAAAACGAACAATGAACAAGAATCAAGCAACAGCTGTTAGGTTTACCCTTATCAGCGTTAGGCTCAATTAGCTTACATTGTTTTTCATGATGCTATGCAACTCGAGCGTTGTTGATTTTATATTTTTGTCTTATTTCTTTATTTAATGAGTATTAGCACATTTCACTAAGATTTAAAATTATTCGCACATTTGCCGTATTGTGAGATCATTTCGTTATTTGTTTGACCAAAATTAGTGCTAATATTACGGGTGACTAAGATTTTCACCACATCATTCCTCCATCGATCGTCATTTAATTGACGAAAAAATAAAACATATAATCATTTAAAACATATTCAATCTTTGAGAAATATCGTTTTATTATAGTTCTAGTCGTAGTATTTAGGAAAATATCCTAACTTTTAAGTATCTAAGTTTACGTTTGAAGATAATTGTCGCTATACCCGACATTAATATCGTATAGAAGGAAAAGAAACTTTGCTCTGTTCTTAGATCGTGAGTGGGCCTAATTTTTTTTGTTAAATTTTTTGTATAAAAAAAAATCACCACATCTTTTTGCTATGTTTGGATGGAGATAAAAATAAGAGAAAAGGAATACTGGAAAGAAAATTTTCTTTTGTTTTACTATTTTTGAAAGTTTTATCTTCTAGTATTATTTTCTTCTTAATTTTCTTTCCAGCCAAACACAAAGTTAAGGTAGCCAGATCCTCAAAGCTATGTTTAGATAAACAGAAAAGTGAAAAGAAAATAAATAAGAGGAAATACTAAGAAAAAAAATATTCTAAAACTGATAAAAAAAATTACTATTTTTAAAAATTTTCTCAACTAGTATTCTTCCTATCTAAACATAGGGTTTTTGTCTAGGCAAAATCAGGATCATTTACTTCATTTATGTAGTTTCTCACAAATAGGGAAATGAATATACTAAGGAGTTTGGCGCCTAAAATATATGTATTTTTACATTCATATACAACTCGAAACTTCGTATTTAATCAGCCAAATTCACTCTCATTTGAACCAACGCCCTCTTGGTGGAATAACAAATATTTTTATTTGAACATATATCAGGCCGTAAGTTCATATTGGCGTATATGTGTGGGCAAAGAGCAAAACCACAAAAGATTGGGGAGGCAGGGGGTGACCCAGTTGTAAGTAAAACGCATAAAATGAACTTGATGACAGAAAAGAACAAAAGGAACAGATTACATATAATTTCCACACAAGTGCTAATGTAAAAGTTCCAACTTTTGCTCAAAAATTTGCTTCCTTGTAACTATTTATTACCAAAGGCATCGGTTGACTACTTGATTTGAATGATTTGGATAGCAAATAAGGAATGGTTCTGAGTATCACCTAAATAGAGAGCGAAACTTCATCCTACCAGTGAACAAGTCATTTGGGATTTGAGTCCTCATTTTGTTGTCCAAAACGACGCCTGAACTTGGCAATCTGTCCCAAACTCTCAGCCATTTGACGTTTAGCTCGGAAGTGGTAGACTTTGCCAACAGGGTGTACCTTTGTCATCATCACATGCATCAACCTACCACTTTGGGTTACATAAGATATCCATTGCATCTGTGGGTGCAACCCCTTCTTCATCTTATTTCAATCTGCACACAAACAGATTAAAACTAATACTAAATGCACATAGACTCACAATCCAGACTCCAATTACAGGTGATTAAAATGCCATGACAAGTAAGAGCATGTTCACGTTGTTATCCACTTATATTTTCACTTAATCCTCCATTAATTGAATAAGACATTCAATATTGCATTTCATTCCATCTTCATCCATCAATTACTGAAAAACTTGATAAAAATACAGTACTTATCAACTCACAGCTGGTACACACTCAATCTACAACAAAAGAATTCCAACTAAAAACCTTAATATCGTGAAATTCAGAAGTTTTATATCCCTGAAGTTTGCCAACTGAACCCTAATTTCGTGTACTTGGTTATTTCATGAGTGTCAATATGATAGTTAGCACTATGTATGGTGAAGCTTTGCGATTAATCTTATCCACGCTTCAGTAGCTAATGAACATGCACCAAACGCTTGAAAGAACATTCAAAAGACCCACCATGAGTAATGCAGGAAGGTATCACTTTCACTCAAGCAGATTCAAATCTGAAAGCAGAGTACTTGATTATTTATACTAAAGCCGGCAGCAAAGTATTCAAAAGTTTCCGTCAAAGCATGAACAAAATTTACAAGAAAAGAATAATAAGGTAGGCCAGAGTTTTTGTTACAAAATTTATCAGAAAACCACAGCCAAAAGTCAAATCACACATGAGCAACAAGGGATCCTGTTTTGACATTCAAATAGTGATTCACCATAAGTCAAATTTGTGCAGCACTTTAACAAATCAGAAGTTCAGAACTTTACAAAGCACGAAACTGATTTCAAAATTAAAAGAACCAAAATCAGCAGTGTGTTATCGGGACACGTAGGTATACGGAATGATGGGTCCAGAAATAGACAAATGTGACGCGTCTTTAGCATCAAGTTCCCAATGCACACTCTGAAATGAAACTCGAGTTCATTTTGAAATTTGCAACGCACAGCAAAACCAAAGTGAATAAGAATTGTGGAGCTAAAATTTGTTAAAATAAGTGGTAGAAGTGAGCAAGATTCAGTTTGTACCAAATGCTTTGTTTCTCTGAAGAAACAAACACAATAGCATGACAAATAGAACTTCAAACTAAGAAGCGATATATTTCGCAGAGTTTAACAGTCAAAAAAAAAAATTGACGCACTCCAACTGCGCTTTGAGGTAGATCTTTACGCCCTCTCTCTAGCGTTCGAGCATAAACAATTGCGACAGCCAAGATGAATGAAGAATCACAAATCATAAAAATTTAGACTCAGAAAATGGTAATGCCTCTTTGTTGCTTACCTCTTCCTTGTCAACGAAGGCGAGATTCGAGATGGTAGATGCGAGATTGCTTCGAAGTAACCTCTGCTACTGGAACACGAAGACGCAGAGCGAGAGGAGAAAGAGAGCCACGTGTGAAAGGGTCGCGTCCAACCCTAATCCCATAGTTAATTTTATTTATGAAAATGCACTACTGAAAACAATAACTAAAAAAATTCTTCTGTTTTGAGAGCAGAAAAAAGTTTTTTTTTTTAAGACGAAAAATAAAAAACTCCCTTAAACATTACAGGGTTTGTTGGATTTTATTTTCATTTTTTATTTTCAAAAATTATTTTGTAACAATAATTCAAGAGTTAAAAAAATTCTTTTGATAATCGTCAGTTCGTGCGAAAAAAGAACTTCCATCATCGTCAGTTTTCCTCAGCTTAAATCAGTATGATTTTTTTTTTGAGACCGGTTGGAAGAGGAAGAACATTAACTTGATCTTGAACAAGGCCTAAGTCTGTTGGCCTAAAACAAACAAGGCTTACGTCACAATCTTGTCCTAATGAGTTTAGGTGAGCCTCATATCAAAATCGAAGTCCATGCTACCGCAAATTCAGGATTAACGCTTAACTACAAAGGCCAGAATGCCAAAACCGATTGCAACAATGCATACAGATAGGTGTTGAGGCCCTGAAATGATTGTAACAAAAGCATTTTCTCAAGAAAAGGAATCAACCTGGTATTCATTCAGAGTAATTATATCACATAGAAGAATATTGAGCAACGTTCAATCCTCCTAATTCCTACAACTACATCTGAACAGTTACCAACACAAGAATGAAAAACAGCCGCTATAATATTTGCGGACAGAAAAGGGAAGGATCTGTGAGCGTAGGGTTTGCTAGTCCAAGTCCAGGAACTCCATCCTCCTTCTCATTGTTCCCTTCAGATCTGTAGCCTCCCTTTCTGCTTTCTGTGCCTGCAATATTCACATTCAACTCCATAAATTATAGGCTGCCGTGGAACATAGTTTTCTACCAGTAAGAAAATCACAGTTAGTCCTGTGTCTCATCACAGGTATTCAAAACCAAATCAAACGGAACTGATTATAACAAACCAAAACTGAAGGAAATGAGGCCCAAATTGATTTATTGCAGGAAAAAACCAACCTAATTGGATTAATTTTCAGTTTGTGCTAGACTGGTTCAATTATTACTTGTTATATAAAGAATAAACAGTTTGATGGTATGGACACGAGCTTCATTTTAAAAATTAAGCAAATATTCAAATTTAAATCGCCCAAAGTTGCAAGAGTCAATTTGTTTTTGATAAAAATACAATTAAAAAGAATCAAATCAAAATCAATCCAAAACCAAACCAAAATAAGCCTATGAATACCCTTCCATCATATTAGATAGCACAAATCCACTCTGCAATGACAATCATGGTCACTGCGGAGGAAATAATTTGTAAACGAAAAATAGACACAAAGAATGCCTATAAAATAAAGGAGTATCAAAATATGAACATTTACCCTTCTAATTTCTGCCGTTGAAACACGTGTCATGTGTGGGGGAAGTTCCTCTTTTTCCAACTCCTAAAAGTGGGAAGAAAATTCTTTCTAAAATTGAGGTTGAGAGGAATACAAAATTTACAGGCAAAGGAATCTAATCAGCAACCATACCAGCTCACCAATCAAAACAACATTCTCCCCACGGATTACATAGAGACCCAAAGGGATATCGCAATACAGTTCACCAACAATAACCCTCTCACAAGCACCCTCAAGAACAGCATTAGCTGCATATCATTAATATGAATATTTAGATGATCGCCATGCGCTATGTCAAAACTTACATACTAGGAGGAAAGAAAGTTACCAAATTGATCAAAAGAGCAAAGTGTTCCCAGTAGCTTTCTACCATCTCTCAGCAATACAAGAAGTTTCTCTACAACAACAAAACAACGTCAGACCATTCAAAACTGGCACAAAATAAAAACAGATTTGCCCACATTGTAAAACCCCCCATCAAAATTTATAATCATGACTGGAAATTATTGCTTTCAGAACAATCTATAGATAAAAATTCCTTGCATGAGGATTTGTATGCTGCATAAGAATGAGGCATTGTTAGCAATGTTAAATATAGTCTATTCAGTGAAAGCTCAAAAGGAATCACGATTTCAAATTAAAACCGTTTTAATCTTTTCATTTATCCATGGGCTACTACAAGAGTCTGGCAGTATGAGGTCAAACAACAACAGGATAAGATTATAAGAGGCTTACGTTTATCCTGCTTTGGAAGTAGCAATGGAAATTACGGGGATGCCGCAGAAAGAGGAAGAGACCAGGTATTGGACTTTAGACCTAAGTTATCATGCTACCCGGCAAATCATAAACGTTGTCTCCTAGTATGTCCTTATATAATGGTTGCTATTTTATCACAGATAATCATGTATGAACTGAAGGCCCTTCCAATGTAGGTGACGCCTCTCATAACCTTTACTTTTCAAAATTAGCAGCAGAGAATTATCACAATTTCTCCGAATCCAGGGAAATGATCATTACTATGTTCTAAAACTAAGAGTAGGATGCGTCAAAATCACGTTCTTAACCACATAGCTCAAAACTAACATGCATAAAATGAGCCCCAATCATATACTATTGAAAAAGTGCCCACCATATGTTCATGATTAAGAAAATAGTCAAGGACGCACAATATTAAAGCCGAGAATTGTTGATAAAATCTGAAACATGGCTTCCACAGATGATTGAAAATCTTAGATCACATAAATTTGTGGGCAGTAACCGTAACACAAAATTTCCAATCTTTACAACCCAATCAGGAAATAAAATAGTCTAGCAATATAATCCAAAATATAGAGTATTTGAATGTAATACGAAACGTCGTACGGAATCTGAATTTATTGTCAGACACGATATGGCTCTGCTATACTTTGAAGACTACGATTTTTCAAATAACCTTTCCAATGTATATCCACATGAAAGAATACTAAAGAGTACTCACTGTCAAGATAACTAGCGAGTGAAGTGGAAAGGTAAACATCCTCAGGGCCTGCCCAGGACATTGTTGAGCTCAAACTTCTTCGGTATCTCAAAAACCACCGAAAATTTCCCCAGAAACCACACCAATGGCATTGGCAGCACCAACTCGACTCTGAACTCTGAAGCCCCCCCAACACTTCAAAGAAAATGAAAACCCCAATTCTAGGAACACTACCAGAAAGGGAACTATTATAAAAGAAAGAAAAACCTAACGTTCGGCAAACTGACAGAAAGAAGCTCAAGCGAGTTTCCGATCGAATCACAAAGAATGAATGATGATCAGGGGGCTAAAAAAATGAAAAAGAAAAGGGGCGTTCCTCTTCCCGATGGAACTGGGTCGTTTTTGGAAAAATAAAAATAAAAGGCCCTCAGATCCAATCGCCAGTTAAGAGTTTTTTTATTTTTTGTTTATTACTTATTTGTTTTTGATCAATGCACCGCAAGAGTTTGGAGGAAGAATTTTCGTAGAAAGGAAGAGACTTTTTAAGAGGGAAGCACTAGAAAATGCCGGAAATTTTGGAAGGAAAAAATGGGTTTAGCTTGCTTAATTTATAGGGTTCGGAACTTCGGACTTTGATATTGTGAATGCTGGAGTGAGGAAGTAATAACTTTTCGGCTTGGATGTTCAATTGATTGCAAACCGATGATTGCGTCTGTGGGGGTGGAAAATGGAATTGAATTTTCACATTTGAATATTACTTATTTTTAAATATAAAAATTAATTTATAGTATAAATTAAATCTTATATTTAAAATTAGATAAATATATTGAAAATGTAATTTTAAGTTAATTTTAATTTAATAATAACTATACATTTTCCACGAGTTGACCAGTGCTTCACTTTCCTACGGATGGTCAACAGTAACTTTACAATTTTAATGAGAGACAGATAAATAATTGCATATTTGCATATACATCTTAATGCTTACTAATTTCAAATAATTTATAATTTCTGCCATAATGAGAAAAGTTTGACAAACAAGTAAAAAAAAAGTACTAATGAGCACAATTGATTTAATTAACGTTGGCTCTTTTTCAACTCAACTTTTTATCAATTTTGTCCACCATTTATGGATAAAGATGACATTTTTATTTATTACTTGAATTATATATATGTTGGTCTTAAAACTATATTGATATCTTACTTTCCAATATTATTTTTGAGTGAATAAGAATTTATAATTCAATAAATAATTTTTGTTGTCAATAGATAGGCATCATTGATTATAGATAACAAAACACTAAAAATTTATGGCACCAGTCCTAAACATCTCTCTTAAATATATTTATACATTTGGTCTCATATTATATATGGACTTGGACTGTCTCATTTTATACATGGAATATGATTTTCATTATGGGAAACTTGAATTTACCTGTAGGAGGTCATAGACAGAACTTGTTCAGACTCAACAAGGAAACAAACATATTGAACTCCACATATAATTCTGAAGATTACTCATTGCCAAATCTTCTCAGAAACAGAGAAGCCCACAAACTAGGAGAGAAAAATGAAAGTGGGGTGATAAGTAATAATAGAAAGTGTAGCATTGTGAGTGCAGATGGCTACAAAGCTACGATTTTCTGTAACATGAGTTGCTCTGCATCCGCAGATACAACAACCATGAGAAAAAGTAGGAAGTTGGCACTGCTAAGTGCTAACAAAACAGAGCTTCAGCATTTGCACCTGTCCTTTTGGGTTTAACCCTATGGAAAAAAGGAGACTTTATCTGCTAAGGGTCACAGATAAACTCTCCTTTAAAAAAGTGAGCTCCACTCCATAACCCCATCTTGCTTTATGTATATCTTCAACTTGTGGACTTAACCTGAGGCCCGCAAGACAAAGGTTGTAAACTGCAAATTATTGTGCGTGAAGTTAGATACTGTTATATTTAGATACAAAACATGGAAGACTATTTATTGTATTAACAGTTTACTAGAGTCAAATGTGAGAAGTTCAGAGAAATTTTCTTTTCTGTTACTATTTGGATACCACAGACACAAACACACTAGGATTGTCTGCTGTGTTAACAATCTAATTCAGGCAAAAAGTAAAAAGTGCAGATAAAGTTCCAAATGGTTCAGTTCAAACTTCAAAATGCCCATAAAGTTTTTTGTTTTCTGATAATACTGTCTGGATGAAGGGCTACCCTTTTAAGGTACCATTCTTTTCTGCTCAATATATCTAGCTTTACTTATAACTGTTTCAAGCAACTTAATGTATGAAATCAATCTTCAATAACTTACCTGAGAGTGTAAATAAAAATGTAGGACTGTTAGAGGTAGATTTATTATATCTCTAGGACGATATCTGCAACAATAAAAGGATCTCATTAGTTTGTGCCACCCAATCACATGTCTCTCATTTTGGAATTTCCATGACTCATAAAAACAGCATCGAAAGATTCATGTCAACTTACATTCGGAATCAGTCTTAACCCATTTACAGCCATCATCAGTTCTCTCCTCTGTTTCTTCCTCCTCATTCCTCTCCATCATCTTCTTGTCCTCTAAGCGCCTCTTCATTGACGTTGATCGAGAAGTTTGGGAGTATATTTTCTTGTGAAGAATTGTCCTTAAAAGCTGCATGTATAAAAAATGACAAAGATTTTAGTAAAGCACTATATAGTACTTCAGCATGATACGCAAATAACAAAATGAAAAGGCATCTTAAGATCAACGAGCAGCGCCTTGATTTGGTCAACTAAAGTCAAAATGGACATATAAAGTGGTTAGAACCTTCAGAGAACCTTTGTAAAGGCATATTATAAACTTGGAGATTCAAAGATTATATATACATGAGGTCGTAAGTTTCATGTATCTTATACGTAAACAATACTTACATGTCATGTATCTTATACTTACATGACACGCAATACAATACTTCAAAACATACTAAAACAACATATCACCATTTAATCAAATCATAGTATTCATATCATGTCATACTCATGAAATATAAATTTCAAAAAAGCTTCTGAACTAAATCTTGATTTAGTAAAATTTTAAAATAAACAGTTATATTTGTCTAAAAGAGTTTATAGACCAAATTATGGTTTTAGATAAATTATTAGGAATAGTTTCTGAAACAGTAAAAAAGCTTATGAACTACCTAATTACTATCTTGTCCTCACTTTTTTCTCACTCTCTCTACTCTCTTCCACAATCTGCCCCTGGCCCGTCCAGAAGAGGGGGCCGCTCTTCTTCACTTTTGTCTAGATTGCCATCACAGAGGGGACCAATGACTTCTTCTAATCTTCTTCCGACTTTCTAGAAGCTCGAGGGTGGTCTTCATCTTCTTCCAAATCTGCATCAACTATGGCGACAGAGGAGGGATCATAGTGGAAGAGGGAGCCGGTGGAAAAGGAACGTCTAACTATTCATTGGGATGAGTAAATAGTGATACTTCATACCCTTTCTGATAATTTATCAATTAGAAAAATATACTAACCACCTAAGCACTCATTTATTCAAAATCATTTTTTTTATAAACTTTTTTCATAAATTATTTTCTAAAACCAGTTCAAAAACCCTTTATTGCATAAGTCATTTTTTACCCAAATCGGCCCATAATATCGCGTCAAGAACTGCTTCCTAATAGTCACCGCACGGTTAAGCACTGCTTAGATATTGTTTTTTCTCATCTTGCAAAGTCATGAATGAATCTAAAGAAGCAAAAATTTGAGAGTAATATAATCGAGCAGGTGGTGTACCTTTTCCATTTTTGATTCTTGTAGTATATCTTTAGGATTTGGTGGCGGCGCAAACCCGCTTCTACAAACCAACAATTTCTTAAGAAGAGAAGAAATCGGCTTCTTCCCAATTGCATTCTTGGTATTATCTGCACAAATGTCCTTGCATTTACAGAGGATGACACTGAGTGTCTTCTCAATATCTTCTTCTTTATCATCCAATGAATCACTGCACAGAGCATTGCTGATCCTTCGATCGACGTGCAAGGAGGATGGGCAGTTGAGAAATCGGTCGAGAGGGAGTTTGGCGATCCCCTTCTCCACATTGGGTTTCTGGCTCAAGAGCTTATTGAGCTCTCTCTGGAGGTTCCCAATTTCCTCAGGAGTGAAATCTACTATTTCATCGGATAACGAGGATGGATCGTCTTCGCCATGAGCGTTTTGAGTGTCTGGATTTGCTTTGATTTCATTCTTTTTCCCGAAAGTTCCAATTGCTAGCAAACCATGTGGCCAATCCCTGAATTCTTCTCGGGTCTCTTGTTTGGCGTGATCTATTCATACAGAGAACCAGAAAATTCCAAGATATACTACATCATTCTCGAGGGAAGGTTTTCCCACATGAATTTTCTTTAAGCTATTTTATTTTTTTAAAAAACCCTTAACATTAAAATATTTAAAAAGTTTGGTTCTTAAAATAAATTTAATGGGAAAAAATAAAAATGTTGTCTTGTAATAATCCAATCATAGTTAAGTGATTATACCATGTCTATTTCTCTTAAGGAAATGTTTCGAGACTTCTAATAACACTATTCAGTTTTCATATTCACTTTTCAGTCCCTTTGATCTTCTTATGAAAAAGGAAATAAATTAAAGCTATTAATAGAACTAATTAACTCGTCCAAGTTTGGATTTTACTGATTGATTGATATCGACAAGCTATCCAATACATTTGAATTATCTGCAATGAGATTGAACGTATAAGAAACCAATTTTTGTTTTTACCGAAAAGAAACCAACAAATTTTAAAAACTTATTAAATGGTTGTATCTTATATTAGACTCCACCATCAATTGCTCTCCATAAAGTAAAATGCCATCTTTTTTCTTTTTGAACAAAAGTAAAATACCGTCTAATTATAAGTAAAAACTAACTAGTACAGTAAAAAAAATGGAAAAACATTGCTTATAGGCCCCAGATAAAAAAGTAAATATAAATAGGTCCCCTAAAGTTTATTTATCACTAACAAGTTTCCTGGGATTTAATATTTACAAGTCCAGATATGTCATTTATAAGTTCAATTTATAAATTAATATTTACAAGTCCAGTTAGGTCATTTCCAAGTCAATTTTTTAAATATTAAATCATCAATAACTGAAATTTAAGGATTGTTTCTCTGTATTTAATTTTCGTAACTGTGACCTTAATTTTTCCAAAAAAAAAAAAAAGAGAATTATCATATATTGACCGACCCATTACCCTTGAAAGAGTAATATGAAAGCATATCTAGATCGAACCTAGCTATCGAGGGCTTCATTTTTCAATTATTCCGTGTTTGAAAAACTATAAAATATACTGAAAACTTGAACATCTCATACTCTCTCTCTCTCTCTTCTCGCACATACTTCAAATATATGATTTCCATTTCTGTAATGGGCTGTGTGTGTATATATATATATATAAATCTGGCTCAAAAACAAACTCGATCATAAAGTAAGGAAAATATGAATGAGAAGGGACTTACATGTAGTGGATGAATAGGCGTTTGGAATTGATCTGTTGTCTTGCCTCGCTCCAGCGGCGGCTCCGAGTTTGTGCTGCACCCAGCTCAAGAACTGCAAATTCGGAGACACGTACGTTAACAGCAAGCTTCATCATATCAGTATCAATTATACATATATATTCTACAGAGATATGTATATCAGAAACTTCAATTCATTCATTAGTAGATGTCTATGAAACAAAGAGCTTGCCTTCATTGTGATCAATGGAGGGAGAGAGAGAGGCTTATGTGGGAGGCTGGTGATATGGCTTCTGATTTCTGAGAAGAACACGAAGCAGCGATATATATAGATATATATAATTAATAACGTGAGGGAATAGAAAAGGTGGTTGTGTTGTGCCGTACTTGGTGGTTGCCGGATAGTGATAGTGAGATGGCGAGAGAGAGAGAGAGAGCAGTGTGTGAAGATGTAGAAATCTAATCCTAATTTGGAAAGTGAAAGGCAGTGTATGTGTATATTCAGTGAAGAGGAAGAAGCCCAGCAGAGATCTTATTTATTAAAAGAAAGCCAATCAGGAACGAACTTTTTGGTATAATAAAAATGGTAGATATTTCCTCAATTACGAGCCCCAAAACACGGCCTTCTACCATCTCCCTTTCCCTTTTTTCTCTTTTATGTTTTTTTCTTCCAATATCTGTGTCTTTGTATCTGACGCAACGCAACAACCTTCCTTCTTGCTTCCATACATCTCTCTCTTACTACTACAAGCGTGTGTTTTGTTAGTTATCAAAATAAAATTTTAAAAAAATAATTTTAATTTTTGTTTAAAAATTTAAAATAAATAATTATATTTATTAAAAAGATTTAAATACATCAAATTATAATTTTAGATAAATATTTAAAAATAATTTTTAGAATAAAAAAATTTATAAATGGTTCAATAACTATTTTATTTTTATTTTTATTTATTCTCTCTCCTTCGTCTCTCATCCGAGGTACATGTTGTGTCCCATCGCGCTTGGACGGAGATTAAGAGAAGGAAGCGAGATACCGTAGACTGGCCATTAGGGGAGCACTGAACGCCGCGCCAGAAAGTAGAGCAGGCGTCGGCGCCTGTCCAATTGAAGAGAAGAGAGCCATGAGCATCATCTTGGAGGCGGAACTGAGTGAGAATGTGAGTGTCATTTTGGACTAAACCCAGAGATTGAGTGACACAACAAAGTAAAGCGAAGGCCAAGGCCAATGCAAGGTTCAGAGGAGAAGCGTTGTTCATGTTATGAAGAGAGAGTAGAGCTTTGTGTGCGTGTTCCGGCGGGAAGAAAACATAAAAATTAAAAATTTCAATTTATATAATTATCATTTCATCTATTATTTTATAATAATTTATTAATTTTAAAAATTATTCTATTAATAACTATTTAAATATTTATTTATTTATAATTTTTTTTATAATTTTTTTTTAAAAGAGTTTATTTAAAAATATTTTTTATAAACCCTTTAAATTACTAATCAATTATTTATATTTAAAGATAATCTTTTAATCCAACTATTTAAGGGTAAAAATCCATCCTCCTAAAATGTTGAATCTTGTTTTGCCAATAAATATAAATCTGTCACAGCCAGAAGCGCCCAAATGGAAAAAGAAGAACAGTTGGGCACGTGGTTGTCAAAATCATAGTTTTCTGATTGAAAAGTTTATCTTGAAACTGCAGGCATCACAAAAGTGGAACAGAGCTCATGTATTGATGAAGATAACTGACAGGTCGGCAATTTTTTCATTTTATAAAAGAATCCGGCTTCTTAAAATATTTTTGATATAATTTTATCTTAAAATATTTTTTGATATTAATAACCATACTAAATTTAAGATATGAGTATTATTAAAAAATATTTTAAAAGATACACTATAAATTTTTAAAAAAATATTTTAAGATATTAAATATTATTAAAAAATATTTAAGTTATTAATTTATCACAAATTAATTTAAAATGCTACGTGTTATAAAAAGCATAATTTTATTTATATTAGAGGTAACTTAAACTTATTTTTTTAAAAGCAATATAGTACTTGAATAAAAGCCAATCATTAAAAGCCCCAATAATTCTATAATAACTATTTAAGCCAATTTAATGTAAATGTTCAAAAATCAAAGATAAATAAACACATAGAATAAACCCAAAATAAAAGGGTGCATAGAATCCATCCATTGATAACATATTCATATTTGTATATATTTTGGGTATGGAGTCGTTTTATTTGTTTTATTTGTATAACTGCAAAACAAACATGGATGATCAAAATATATTTTCTCATATCTTTAATATAAGAATTAATTAATTTTTTAAATAGATTAAAAAAATTAAATAAATAAATTAATTATAACTAAATTCAATCTTTTAAGATAAATTCATATTTTATACCCATCAATCACTAAATTAGTCAACTATTTTTTAATTAATTATAATTAAATAATTTATTTTATTTTATTAATCTATTTAAAAAATTAATTAACTCTAATAATTAAGATTAGAGATACTTTAATTTATGTCTCAAGACATGAATAAGTACTGACTTCAATGCTAGGAATCCGGTAGCTAAATAGAACCAATTATGCTACAAGTATATTATTTCTCCTATATCTTTAATTTAATTTAAAAGTTATTTAATTAATTTAAATAAATTAAAAAATTAGATAAAATTATTTAATTATAATAAATATAATATGATATTTCTAAAATATCCTTATATAATATTATATTATATATATATGTTTATGTGTTAAGTAAATTGATTTAAAAATATTAATATTAAAAAAAATATATTAAAATCTTATATTTAGAATCAAAATAAAATTCTCTTTAAATAATTCTTATATTTAAATTTGGAGGAGGATCTCGCTTCTAACTAGCACATATACTTAAAAAAATAGTTAGATATTATGGAGCATAGGAAAGTAATTTCAATATACTCATAAAGGCATTTTTATAAAAATATTAATTACTTTTAAAATACTCTATATATATAAATATAGGATTTTCTGGAAAAAAAAAATTGCTCTATATTTGAAAAAATGTGTGTCTATATTTATGGTTTGTCATGTTATATATGTATTTGGTACGCTTACTTACAGAACAGAACTCACTCTATGGCTAGGTTTTCTCCAAATTAAATTCCGCAAGAGTACAATATATAATTCACCACTTACATTTGTCGGTTTAATCAGTTGTGCATATACGCCACAAGATGTTCCTATATCCTCCAGCACTACAGTGAAAATTTGTACCAGACACAAAATACTTACCGACATGTACGTAATATTTAATTTGTAGTATTTGAAAAGATAGTTCAATTAATATTGACTATTGGAGGATTGGTTGTTTTGACCCAGCGGCAGGGCTATATATGATGTGTATATATGCAGGTGATTTCCATATTATATAAAACCAGACGCACATGTAGTTTAGGGAGAATTTGTTCACTTTGAGATGGAAAGATTTTGAAATTCCACTACAACCTAGCAAAGGATCGAAGTAAATTTTTTTTATTTTTTTTTATCCACCCGGTTCATTAGAGCCGTTTACCACTCGAACTAACCCCTATTAGTATCGAAGTAAAATTTCATTTTGATGGTAAATGACTAAAATGTCTTCCGTCCATTTTTTTTATAATTGCAACAATAGCAAAATTTCACACACGTGTATAAAAATTTATCACTCATAATTTATATTATAACAACTGATAAAAAAATTTGTAAGTATTCATCATAGTATATTTAAAGTAGACAACAAACAACAGTAAAATTTACTTATATATATATAAAATATTAATTATAACGCTTAATTTATAACAACTGATGTAAAAAAATTATAAATGTTTATGAGTGAATTTATAAATATGTATAAATATTTTAATAATAGACCATAACAAAAGTGTCCATAAGAAAGAAAAGGCATCTAATTTTATGGGCAGATCGTGACAGAGATGATAAAATATCAGATGAGTCTCGATTATTACTAGGTTTGTCCTTGAGCATCCTGTAGTGAATTAATGATAATTTCATGGGCAGATAGTGACAGAGATGATAAAACATGTGTCCTATCCAATGCTATATATAGGACTGTGTCCTCAGTAAACTTCCAGAGAAATATGGCCTAGACAAAAAGGTTGAAAGAGACATGCCACTTTAAATAACCTCTGTTCTTAGTCCATGTTCCAGGTTCCATTTGCTAATCAATTGATGTGTCTTGATCTGGATTGATGGATTGTGATTAGGACATTGTCCATAACTCATATGTAGTACTCCATCTTTTATTATCACAAAAATAGTTATATATCCAAATGCGTAAAAAAGAAGTAACATTTGTCATCTAATTTGTGTCAAATTTTTTTCTATAAATAAACGTATGATTAATTGTAAACAATTTAACTTGTGTGGATTTTTTATCGTCTTGTGTTGATTAATTTATCAGTTGGGACGTACACACGCAAGCGCGCCAAAATTACAAGTATATAATGGGGTTCATATAAGTAATTTCATCACCATATTCTGAATTTCTTTTTCTCAGTATTTATTTGATGGCTAGAATAGGGCCCGGCAATTGTTTTTCGGAAGATTCTCTATTTTTTTTTTTGGCCGAAAGGGAAACTTCTCTAAATGAATATGGCACATTGGTATAGCTCCTTGTAGCTTTTAATAAGATTATCAATCAACACATACTTTAATTTACATGTAGCTTGAAGTGAGTCATATTATTTATAAGTACAACAAAATTCAGTTTGAATTATTTATATCTATTAACTCAAATTTATAAATAAATTTATAAATGTACATACATATTTTAATAACTAATAATAGTATAATAATAAGTATCAATAGAAAAATTTATAAATCATAAATTCTTATCCTGGTCCTATATATAAGTCTATTTTAGCTGTAAATTTTATTCATTAATATAAGCCCACTTAGAGGGTATTAATGAGTATTTTTCAATTGTATCCCTATTAAAAATGGATAGAGAAAGAAAGAAGGTGAGAGAAAAAATAAAATAATACTCATTATTAAATAAGAGCAAATATTAAATAACTTAATTAATATTTCTTGATACGTGATAATTGCTTAATATAGACTTATATAAGACCAGATCAGAGCAGTACTTTAATAAGAGCTAATGCAAAAAATTTTAAATATTCATAAATAAATTTATAAACGTAAATAAGTATTTTAACAACTAATAAGAGTTAAATAATAAATGTAATAGAAGAATTTGATTTAATAAATATAAATAATTTAAACTATCTAATTAGATAAATATATTTTATATTAAAGAGTAGAGGTGTATATACAACACGTAGAGCACTAATCTTACTACATGATCATACAATACAAGTAAAAAATCCATTTTTCTTGTATGTGTGGTTGAAGGATGAAGTAAGGCAAGTAACTTGGAGATGAACAGAGAAGATGTGGCTAGTGATGACTTGGAAGGGACACACAGACACTAAAAAGTACCTGAGATTGATCTAGAAGGAGAGAGGGAAGTCTAGCTAGCTTTTAGCTGTAGCGATACATGATTTTGACAGACGCATAATAAGTAAGTAGAGCTAGCTAGCGGTCGAGAAGAAAACAAAGAGAATGTGAAAGGTTTGGGCGAGGAGAAACGAAGATGGAAACAGAAATCTGATGAGGCACACAAATCAAGTATGATCCACACCAGCTAATTACAAGGGGAAGAGGAGGAAAAGTGCAATACTGACGAAAGTGAAAAGTGATGAAGAAAGAAATTAAAATAAAAAGGCATGAAAGGATAGGGTAGGTCGGGTCGGGTTTGGTCATCATACATATATAAGAACGAGAGAGTGCGACAACGTTGAGAGCGAAGCGTCGCGGGATAATGTCGTTCACTCGCCGGACGCTGTGTCCTGGAATTTACCGGCTCCAACTTTAAAATAACTATTGCTTTTGTGTGCATGGACTCCATAGCTCCAGATAATTCAAGAACGTCATCGATCAATATACATAGCATTCGTCTGTGTGGATTATAGTACTGATAGATCCACTCGCCATACGGACATAGACTAAGTGATGTCTATTTTACCTTTTTCTCTTCATTAG
Source organism: Leucaena leucocephala (assembly GCA_037074615.1). NCBI lineage: Eukaryota > Viridiplantae > Streptophyta > Magnoliopsida > Fabales > Fabaceae > Leucaena > Leucaena leucocephala. Next base: position 1,739,225 of record CM073552.1, read on the forward strand.
AATAATGCCCCATCAAGTTGGCATTTAATTTATTGGGACTTTCCACGTATTTTCCTGTGCGTGTATAGATAAATAGGGCAACTTTTTATATATTTAATACCTGTTTGGATTAACTTATTTTATTTTAAGTGATTTTATCCTATATAAAACAAATATATGAAAGGAGTTTAGTATTATAAAGTGTAAAAATATTTTTGATTTTGATGATTCCTGAACCGGCACTTAATACTTATATTGATAGTACGCTTATGTTTAGTTAGAGCTGATAATTTGAAATTTAGAGGCACTTAGTTTGAATATTATAGGCTAAATAGTTAGCTTGTGAATTATTTCTTTTTTAAACAATTGCTTATAATTATTGTTATTTTTTATTTAAAAAATAGTTTAAATGAGTTGCGTTCTAAAGGCCAGACTCACTAAAACCAAAAAAAGAATTTATATATTATTTCCTAATAATATTTTAGTATGTGTTGTAAAATTTAAACTTATAATCTTTATATATTATAAATTCACTCTTTATCAGGCTAAATTTTATTGATTTTATAGACACTATTCTTTATAGCGAAAGGGTCAAAAAGGCATATATTAACTAACGGAGTTGAATCTAGTAAAATATTTTAGTTTCTTATAATATAGTAAATAAAAATTTAAATATTCATTTATAGATATATTAATATTTAGTGATTGATAATACCTTAAATATAATTATTATACATATATTTAATTAAAAAAAAGCATACATTTTTTTTATCTTGATCTTTAGAGTTTCGTGAGCCTAAATGAGCTGGCCCCTTAGGCCGAGCTTGATGACTTGGTAAAATTCGCAAAAAGAATCTATATAATCTATATTTATATATACCATCTATATATATAGGGTCTGTTTGGTAAGTGCTAAAATCATAGTTTTAAAAGGGCTTTTAGCTCAAATTTTGGTTTGAAAATTTTTTAAAACAAACCGCTATATTTGTCCATAAGTGTTTTTGGGCAAAACCATGGTTTAAAACCATAGTTTTGAATAAGCTGTTAAAACTAACTTTTTGAATAGTAAAAGAGCTTATGGACTATCCAATTATTATCTTACCCCTACTTTTTCTTACACCCTCTCTCTTCTTTCCTCTCTCCTCTCTACCCTCTCTCCTCTCTCTTCTCTCTTCTCTACCTCTCTCATATTTTTAATCAAATCATACACTTTTTAGTAATTTATCAATATAAAAAGTCGTTCTAAAAATAAATATTCAAACACTTATTTATTTAAAATCACTTTTTTTCCATAAACTCTTCTCTAAAAATCCTTTTCCATAAGCTGTCTATAAACCCTTTTTTTTCATAAGCCCTTTTTTAAAATCCTATCTAATAGGCCCATAATGTAGAGAAACAAACTGATATAATGAATTACCCAAGCGAGGGCACTAGATTAATTTGCTGGCTTATCAAAACTGATACAATGAATTTGTCTCGTAAATAGTGGTATTATACGATTTAAAACATTTTTAAATTTATATTATACAATGAATTTCGCTTGTATTATATTATATTGTGTATTATGACATTTTTTAATGTTAAAATTAGTGACTCCTCGTAAATAATTGTGTCTCCTGGTTTCTAATTAAATATATTCAAAACAAAATGATATTAAGAACATACTAGATTTAAAACACCAATATGAAAACTACAAGGCCCTAATTAAATATATTCTTATTGCTAATTGGTTTTTTTCATAAGAACTCTTTTAGAGAAACACCCTTATGACAGATATAAGTGTTATCATGGAATTAAATGAGACGCCCTAACGATTGCGACTGAGCTTGTGGCAACTTGTTTTGATATTTTATATAGCTTGTTAATTTATGTTTAGCTGAATTTTATTGGTATATATATATGTGTATATATATAGGAAAATCACTATTAGTTTATAAAAAAATAATATAATTACTAAAAAAATTTACAATAAATAAATAGTATGCAATGATAAATTCTGTAATAGAAAATAATAATATATCCATATTAGTTATTTGTTATTAAAATTTTGATAATTATATATTTTTTAAGTCTTTACAGTGATTATTCAGATATTTTGCTCAAATGACTCCGCTTGGTAAAATTTGCTAGACACCCCTTCTCTCAAACAACCTATAATATATATATATATATATATATTATAGAAATTCATATAATGGATTTAGCTTATAAACGGTATTATGATTATTTGAGATAATTAACTTTTATATATCTGACTATACATATTTTGTAGTCTTCTTGTAACATAATGTTTTGAATTTTTATTTTCAATAACTCAAGAATTAGTGAGTTCCACTACTAGAATAATTAATTAATTTTGACATAAATACGTCTTTACGAATTATCTGGCATAATATAGTAGCATAAAACAAACAATTAAAAAAATTAATTAGTCTTGTTTTCAGTTGGTGTTACATTGTGTCCGTTGCTTTTTCAGTTGGTGGTCCAACCAAATGGCTCGACACGTTGCTGGAAATATGTAATGATGATATCCCACATTTTGGCATGTTAGCTACTTACTTGTATCTGCCTAGTTTTTGTCGTATAAGCGATATTATTAAATAAACATCAAATTAATGAATAATCAATGATACAATATGTCCCCCAAATTAAAGAAGCCTTTTCACCTTTAAAACATGTACAATTTCCTTTGAAAATCCCCCCCAACTTGACGTTTATCAAAAACTTTCTGAAAAGTATTTGAAGACTCAAAAATAACAAATATCAAGATATTTTTTGAACAAAATTATTTTATAATGTTAATATCTATTTACAAAATAATTTAAAAAATAGATTGAATTCATACTCACACTATTTTTTGTAAATCCATAATATTTCAATTGTTTTTACATACATAACATAAATTTAAATATTTTTTATTAAAAATATTAATCTCTCATAATATAGTAAATCGATACCTAAATTTTTGTTAATAAATATGCCTAAATTTAAGGGTAAAGGTGCATCCAGCACCCCAAACTAATTTTGGAGGAGCAATTAACACCCTAAAGTATTTAAAGGTGCAATTAGCACCCTGAACTAATTTTGGAGGTGCAACCAGCACCCTAAAGTAATTAAAAGTGCAATTAACACCCTAAACTAATTTTGGAGGTGCAATCAGCACCCTCAAATATTTAAATTGGTACAATTTTACCCTTTCACTAACAAAAATACTTACTTTCATTTGATACATATCACATAATTTTTTTTTTGGATACATTATTGTTTAAAAGCCATATTTATAATATTATTTTAATAAATTATACTAAATTTTTTTAGGGTGCTGATTGCACCTCCAAAATTAGTTTAGGGTGTTAATTGCACCTTTAAATATTTTAGGGTGCTGGTTGCACCTCCAAAATTAGTTCAGGGTGCTAATTGCACCTTTAAATACTTTAGGGTGTTAATTGCTCCTTCAAAATTAGTTTAGGGTGCTGGATGCACCTTTACCCTAAATTTAATACAGGTAGCGCCTCAATCTCAAGATTGGGGGAGAGATCAAATGGGTGATGAGTGGTAGGTTAAACACTCCATTTTAACTTAAACTTGAGTTTATGAGTCATTTCACTTTTATATATATATATAACGTTACCAAGCTGAATTCCATTTGAGATATTTTAACAATCTACGTACTCTTCAAGTGTAAGTTTATCATAAAACCATCCAAACAGGCCCAGGTACACTAAGGAGATAATTAATTTGTATTAAACTATTCTCTTTTCAACATAAGAAGGCAATCTCTTTCCAATTCCAATTATTGTTGTTATTATTGGACACAATATGCGTCAGCAAATGCAAATAATGATTTTTTTTTGATAAATCTAAGGTGAGACATGCGACTATTTAAAGTATATTCAATTCCTGTAAAGTATCCTCATTTTATTGTGGTTCCAGTCGAGACGTTTAATGACACATTTTAACTATTGGGTGCCTACGCCTGAGGGTAATAGACAATTTGTCTTATCCGATATTAGTATCTTATAGGAAAAAATAAAACTTTATCCTACCCTTAGATCGTAGGTGAATCTAACTTTTTTTTTTAAATGTTTGTATAAAAAAAAACAAAGATAGTGAAAATAATGAATGGACAGATCAAATAAGCACGATTTAATTTCGGAGTTAAATATTGTTGTACGTTGTCAAAATCTCACGTAGAATGAAATAATATAAAATAAGCCGCACGTAAGAATTAATGATTGTGCAACAACATTAATCCCTTAAACCAACCATTTGCCAACACATATCTCTTTTGGACCATTAACACAAATTGGGATTTGTGTTCATCATTAAGATGCCAAATCAAAAGTTAGCTATAGTAATTTGCAATTCAATGAAATTATGTTTTAGTTCATATATATATTATCTACAATATATAATTAATTCTTGCTTGACCTGAGTAATCGAAGAATGTCGAATTTATGGGGTAGATTGGAGATGTTGTATTTGTATATATATGCCTTTGAAATTGAAATTAGCAAAACAAATTGAAGAATTAATGATTAAAGTGAAACATATACAGGAATGAGGAATGATGTCAGGGAGTTCGTCATGAGGAATAAATAATAGAGAAAGGGAACGAGATGGAGGGGCAAGTCCCGGAAAGAATGAGGTTTTATATACCAAGATGCTTAGGGTGCGTTTGTATTAACTTTTGGAGAATAAATTCTGGGAAGAATAGATTTTAGGTAGAATAGATTTTGAGAATAAAGATGTTTGGATGATTAGTAGTAGAATAACTTTGTATATTAATAAATTACTAAAAAGGGTATGATATGATTAAAAGTAAGAGAGATGAAAGATGATAGAGAAGAAAGATGAGAGAGAAGATAGTGTAGAGAGGAGAGAGGAGAGAGAAAAAGAGAGATAAGAGAAGAGAGAGAAAAGAGAAAAAGAGAGATAAGAGAAGAGAGATGAGAGATGATAGAGAAAAGAGAGGAGAGAGGAGAGAGGGTGTAAGAAAAAGTAAGGGTATAATAGTAATTGGATAATCCAAAACTTAGATTTCAAATCAAAAGCTATTTTCAGTGGTTTATTCAAAATCGCGGTTTCAAACCGAGGTTTTGCCCAGAATCAATTCTCAACAAAAATAGCTGTTTGTATAAAAATTTTCTAAACCACGATTTTGGCCTATAATTAATTTTGAAACGGGCTCCCAAACACACACTTAGTAATAAATAAGTTTTGAGCCCCAAGAAATGGGAAGCCACGTGAATTTTAATGAATGAACGTGGCATTATCTCCGTTTTTAATTTGATGTTTTATATTGAGTAACTTTTGATATATCGGGATTGATCTTCCCCCACGTGTTGCCCTCCACATTAAGGGCCTGTTTAATTCAATGGAAGGGACGTGTGGGTTGTCTGCTACAAAAATTATTTTTATTTTTAATATTTTAAGTTATTTTAATTTTATGAAAAAAATTTAAAAAATAATATGATAAAAATAGAAGTAAAATATTCTAAATTATTTTATTATGTTATAAAATTTTACACATAATATTACTTTTTAAGTATAAAGAATTACACCAAATTAAAAAAATTATAACTAAAATTATACTATAAATAAGATTAGGATATTAAGTACATATGAGAAATAAGATAATAATATTGGGGCTATATAACCCTATTTTATATTGCCAACGATTCCATCACAGTGGGCTCAAATAGCCATCAAGGCCTATAGGAAGCTGTTCCTGGACCTAAGTAAAAGTGGGCCAAGATATGGGCCGAAGCCTTTTAAATCTAATAGTAAAATTAGATTTATTTTTCAAAAGTTTTTACCAATAATCTGCATTAGTGTATCATAAACCGCTAATTTGTGTATATTAAAAATAATCTCCACTAAACGACACCGTTTTTCTTGCGGAAGGACTGCTACTGCTAGACTTGTTTCAAGTAGCGATCCAGGTCTGAAGAGGGTAAAAAGCCTCTTCGCTCCTTTTCAGGTTCGACCTCAAGTTCGTCGTCTTCGTTCGGAAACACCAAGACCAAGTCACCGCACTAACCATGAGTCGAGGAAGTGGAGGAGGATACGATCGTCATATTACTATTTTCTCACCCGAAGGTCGTCTCTTTCAAGTAGGTATGGGACTTCTTCTGCCTCCAACTCATATTGCAGTTTTATTCTGATTTGGGGCTTCATATTTCAAATTTTCAATACAAAGGAAAAAGGTTTTACGATTTAGAATCTCTTCACATCAGCTCAATATTGTTTCCCCGAACTTCTGTTATTGATTTTTTATCCAGTTTTAGTCTGAAGGGTTTTTAATTCTAAACTGTGGGTTTTCTAAATGCCAAAATAGAGTATGCTTTTAAGGCTGTTAAGTCTGCTGGGATCACCTCAATTGGCGTCCGAGGGAAGGATTCCGTCTGTGTTGTTACCCAGAAAAAGGTTCCGGTGAGTGCACTCTGTCATTTGTGCTTGCTTTCGGTATTTTTGCAAGCTGTGAGTCTTAAGTTGCTTTAAATTAATAATTTGCTGCAGGACAAGCTCTTGGATCAGACAAGTGTTACACATCTATTTCCCATCACGGAGTACCTTGGTTTATTGGCAACTGGGGTAACAGGTCAGGCTGATTTATTTGGGGTGTATGAAATTCATACTCTCATCAGAATGTGTTTATTGCGGGGTATTCTGGAAAATGTTCCTGGAAACATTGCATTTGGAGCATACTCGACTAAAATTGCTTCAGAGATGTGTTGACATGATACTTTGTTGTATAAGAGAACTCTAATATGTGAACATTTACAGTCTTCTTTGATTATATATCTTGAATGAAAATAAATTTCGGCATTTAGAGCTCACGTTTGCTTGATAATACTACTTCCCAGCTGATGCTAGGACGTTGGTTCAGCAAGCAAGGAATGAAGCAGCTGAGTTTCGCTTTACATATGGATATGAGATGCCTGTTGATGTGTTGTCCAAATGGTAAATTCTTTATTTCTAAAGAAGATATCAGTGACTACTGCTTTGCAGTTATTAATTCATTTACTTTCTGTAATTTCTATGGCCATTTTTTTGTTGTACTGACAAATGTTTCCCGCACCCTGATTTGTGTTATTCACATATTATACAATGGAGCTGCACATAAGAATATTTCCAGTTTCCTTCAAATATGTAGTGTCTAAATCATGTGTTTTGAAGATTCCATTCTGTACTTATGTGGCTTCCTTAACATGCAAAATGCTGTTTGCACAACGTCTGGTGCAATCACGGGCATCTTGTGTGCTGGGATTTTGCACAAGCTCTTCTTGCTTCTCTTCATACTAGGTAGTCTGACAAACCCCAAACTAGTTGCCATATGCCAATAAAAGCTTGGAACTCCTGGAACTTCTGATTGAATGATAGTCATGTTCTGATTTTCACCCTTGTCAGTAGGAATTACTGTGTTTTAATTTTTTTGTTTTTGTTTTTGTTTTTGGAGTGGCAGTGATTGTTAATGGGGTAGTTGCTGTATTTGTTTATAAGATATATGGAAATCACAAAATGCCACAGACCCTTGTAATATTGGTGCTTTCTGGGCCAGCTCTGTTTTTGCTCAAGAGCCTTCAGGAAAAGAATGATTTTTTCTAGTGGCAATTTTTTTGGGATAAAGAGGGCATTTCTGACTGCAGTTTTACTTTTGGGTTGCTATAGCTTGTTAGGCGTCACCTTTTTCTTTGAACACAGGGAGTGGATCACTGTGCCATATATTGGTAGTCTGATGATTAGGATTCTCTTCTTCATAATGGAATATCAAACTGTTTTACTGCTCTCAGTTTGGTCATGGCGTTATACATTATCCTTATTTTCTTAATGTGATTGCTGAATTTGCAGAAAACATAATTTAGTCCTTATGTTGACTGCCAGGTTGATTTCTTATATGCATAACTGCATAGGAGAATATGGGCAGTTGCAAGTTGCGACAAATCAGTTATTGCTTTTTTTGTGCTCTAGACCTGGACATTGATTGTGATAATTTTAATGGATAATTTATTTGAATTGTAACATTGGTGTTAGATTTTCACACATAACCAGTACATCTTATGTATCTGACCATTGTTGGAAACTATTGTTTCATAGGATTGCTGACAAGTCACAGATCTACACTCAGCATGCTTACATGAGACCGCTTGGAGTAGGTGTGTTTTTCATCCTTTTCATTGAAAAGAGGGGAAATAATCTCTTGTGTGAAATATTTTATCATCAAATCAAGCCTGGTCAGATTATTTTTGTTAAATTTTTGAAGTTCCTATAGTCTCCCCTCCCCTTAAAAATGGCTTGAACACTCCTCTTGTCTTGTGAAAATATATATAGGCTTCCTGTAAAACCCAAAAAATAAGATGCAACTGAACCTATGCTGACCAAATGTAAAAATTTTGAACTCTTTCGATAAAAAATAAATAATTATTGAAAGCAAATAAATACATTTTCTAATTATTTATAATTTTAATAGTAAAAATAATAATCTTACAATCTGATGGTTGAAGATATTGTAGTTTTTATATGGTATTAGGGAAGTTCTATGTGTATTTTCATAATAGAGGGGAGAGTCATGTAATTAAGCCATCTCTTGAAGGGAATAGAGTAATTTGAGCTGTATTTTACTTCAAGTTCTCATTATTAATGTTAGTTTCATGTTTTATTTATTTCCATTCTGTTGCGTTTTGAAGTTGCTATGGTATTGGGTATTGATGAAGAATATGGACCTCGACTTTATAAATGTGATCCAGCTGGTCATTACTTTGGTCACAAGGTAATTGAGATCAATTGATTGACATTTTCTACTTATACTTTGGCAAAGTTGGCTGTTCATTTTTGTATATGTGCAATTGATGTACTTGAATTACATTGTAGTGATGATAAGAGAATGGTTAATGAAAGAGAAAACAATTTATTTTATTTTATTTTTATGATTAAGGAAAGAGAATTTCTAGATCTCAGCTACACAGTGGAGACGATGAACATAGTGACAAGTTTGTTAGAATTATCACTAGTGAAATTATTCTCACGATCTCAAACTTAAAATACATTACATTACATTACATATTGATAGATGCTTTGGCTGGGATTTTATTCTTTGCATGCATGTGCTTGGTGACAGCTTAATTTTTCTTTTGGGATGTATAATGTATTTAGGCCACAAGTGCTGGATTAAAGGAGCAAGAGGCAATTAATTTCTTGGAAAAAAAGATGAAGAATGATCCTTCATTTACCTATGAAGAGACAGTGCAGGTATTATTGCATTTTGTGATGATTTAAGTTTGAGTTTTGAAATGTGCATGTGGAATTGTTTGAGAAATGGACCATTAAATTCCCTCTAATTCCTGTTTTGTGGGCCCAGTTATGCATAATATATGTTGAAGTTTTCTGATCTCCTAAGATGGTGAAGTAACAACTTCTAGTTTCTCATCATACTTGTTTCATTAGAAATACTTTCCCGTAAAGACTCGTAATCATTTTGTTTTATGAACATTACATAAACTCAACAGCATGAATTTGGGATTTTAAGTGTTAGTTTGATGAGCGAACTCATAATTAGCTTGTATCATATACAAACTGGATTTTATTCACAGCATTTTGAAGCATGCTTTATGATAATTTAAGATGCCATGATTTTAATAAAATCTTGTCATTACTATGTCTAAAAAATAATAAGAATAAATTCATTTCTTTTGGGCTATAAGAGCAGTCCTGTTATTGCTTCTGCTGGGATCCCTTTTTAAATGATGCTTTTGTTGTGCTAACAGGCTGCTATATCTGCACTGCAATCTGTTCTTCAGGAGGATTTTAAGGCCACTGAGATTGAGGTACTTAATATTCCTTTATTCATGACTTGCATTATAGCATGTGGCACCATGTAATTGCCATAATTTTTGTATTGCTTTTTTAGGTGAAGATTGCCTTTTAGATTTGATTAATCCTATGGTATGCATTTTGCAGGTGGGAGTGGTGCAAAAGGAAAATCCAAAATTCAGGGTTCTATCCATCGAGGAGATCGATGAACACTTGACTGCTATTAGTGAGCGTGATTGATTTCCAAGCAATCTTGACATATGAACAATTTCCATCGTTTTTCTTCCATTTGTTTAAATTTTAGTTATCAAACTTCCATGTCGTGCTCTACTTTGAAGAGCATTGAAGTGAAAGATGCCATGTATTTTTCTGTGTTCTACTTTGATCCTCAAATATATCCAATATTTTATGCTGCTCCTGAGAGTATTGGTTAACATTTTGTTTGTCAATTTCCACGAGATAAACACGCAACGTAATATTTGAGAACGTGAAGAAAAAGACAAATCTACCAATATAGGATGGGTGTAACTGTATAATGTTTTATTAGATTTTTCTGAGTCTTGAGTCACATAGGAGATATTGTTGGCGTAAATAATTACGAATTTTAAAATTAGGATAGTTAATTATTCGGATATCTGATAATAATATTTTCAAAAAGTGCTAGATACCAAAGAAAAGAAAAGGGCATTTTTAAGGAGGAGGAAATCAGAAGGATCAATGAATAGACAAGTGTCTTAAGGGGAAAAATATCAAGTCATCAATCCTCTTATCTAGTTGATTTAAAAAAGATGTTGATTTTCAACAAATCAAAGAGTTTGTTTATAAATTGTAAGAGATAGTGGGAAGGAATTTCTTAAGCATATTGCTCCAGCAAGACATTTGATTTAGTGAACATAACTATATAAGTGTCAATAAATGAAATAAACACAAAATGTCACCATTCAACTTTCATTATTTATAATTAAGCTTTTGATTTGAAAAGTGATTATGTTTTTCACTTAAGTAAGGGCATTTTGATCAATAATATTTTTCTGATAAAAAAACGTAATAATCTTTTTCTTTATGTTGATATATTATTTTTTTTTCAAAAAATTAATAAAAAAATAAAATGATAGCGTACGTGTCATCGCCTACGCGATTTTAAGGCGGTTTCAGCCTTCAACCATCTCCATCCCCTACGCGCCACGTGTCCTTTAAACCCCCATTTACAAAATAGAAAAACATTGCAAAAAAAAAACTGTTACTCTGTTTTTGCTTCATCCAGAAACCGCGCGGAAGCACGAAACTTTGAGAAGGTTTCATTCGTATTAGTTGATGCCTTTGTGATTAAACTATCTAATTCCTATTTCCGCCAAAATCAGTTTCTTTATGTTCGCCCAATTCTCCCCCTTTTTTCTTCCTGGTATTTCTGATTTGGTAGGGTTTTGGGTTTCATCTTATCTCGATCGTTGTTTTTTTTTCCTTATCTGAAAGCAGCTAAGAACTGAAAAATGTTGAATTCAAATGTCAGATACGCAGTTTATACTTCTTTTGGGTTTTTTTTGGGTCACCAGCTGATGATCAAACCATTTTAGTTCCCCAAATCTTTGTGGAGTTGAAGACGAAGGATTTGTCGTTGGAATGTAGTGTCACCATTATTTAAGTTTTCTGTAATCAGTCTTAGTTGTTCATTTACTAATTTGTCGTCTTCTTTGCAGGAATCATAAAGTCATGGCGACTGCAACCATGACTACTGCAGTCGGTGCAGTTGCGCTTTTATACTATACATTAAATCGGAAATTACATTCGGATACAGAGAATGGAGATGAGGATGAGGATGAGAATGTTAGTTATTCATCCACTATGGTGCCTGTGGGAATAGACCGTGTTTCACATAGGTTAATACAAGCCCCTGCTACGTTGTTAGAGACAATATCCACATTGTCAGAAACTCTTAGATTTACCTATTCTGAGACTCTTGGCAAGTGGCCAATTGGGGATTTGGCATTTGGTATAAGTTTTCTTCTGAAGAGGCAGGTAAGGAATAATACTTATTTGTCCCGGTGTTATCAACCGATAGGCATGAGAAAAATGTAGAATGTTTTGTTTTCTTGTTTTTATCTACTAATTAATGAATGATTTTCCCCTTCCTTCTGGCCACTGAAGAAACTTGTTATTAGGATTTGAAAATGCTAAAGACTAGGTGGGAGTATATATCTTTAGGAAAAACTAGAACTGAATGTTTGGAGGGCTAGTCTAAGGCTTGCTATTTCAATAAAAGAAATTATTGCCTTTGACCAATGGCATTGGATTTAGGTAGTTCGACACTTGTTCCCTTCAAGCAAAATCTTGGGTTTAAGTCTTGTGAATGGAGAAAATTGTTGTTGGGAGGTTGTTACGTACATAGTTCAATTTGACTTGATGTGCATTAGTTGGAGTCCAATGTGGCTCCCAGGGGCTAGATGGTATATCCAAAAAAAAAAAAAAACTAGGGCCTTTGAAGAAATAATACAACCTTTGGAGAGATTTTTTTATATGATGGGTACTTCTTAATCTCTTTGGTGTTTGCTCTTTTACAACAAAACGGATTAGTGATGCAAGACAAGAAGATATAGTTTCCTTTTCTTTGCTGTTTAATGAGATAATAATCATGTGAGATTCATGAATTTGTGGTCAGATTTTTAGGATTATTTAGGAATTACCAATAAGGACATTTGAGCCTAGGGATAGGATCAAGGTTATCAAAGAGTTTAGGCTTTAACTTATAAACAGGGTGGACAAGCGAATTTTTTCCTCTTGATTTGGGTGATATAATGACCATTGGAGATAAGATTGATTCTATATCATCCTATGGGATAATGGTACCGATATATCAGCTGTGACTCTTCCATGTTTAAGTTCTTCAGGTCAACTTAATAGAAGAATAAGCTGATCTGTAATATTGCTTTTATGTTCATGTTTTTACATGTTTACGTGGGGTTCTTGTTTCTGTTCTGTTATAGACTTTAGTTTTGAAAACTTAGTTCCATACTGTTTATAATTCACTCACAGCACGTTAGGTTTATTTTTTATCTGCAGAATGGCTTTGGATTGTGGCTGCGATGCTTCTTCTTCTTTGTCTTCTCGGTCTCTCTTTTTTCCCTTGAGTTAAATATAATTTTAAATTTTAAAAATTCTGTGTTATACAATGCAGGGAAACTTTCATGTTGAGAGTGTATTTGGTGGGAAGGATAGTTTACAGCCGAAAGGACCTGAGGTTACTGCTGAACTTAAATCTCTCTTGAACTTGCTGACCCTTTGTTGGCATTTTTCAAAGAAGCCATTTCCTTTGTTTCTGGAAGAAACTGGCTACAGTGAAGAGAATGTTCTCCTTCAAGAACCAAAAGCAGGAGTAAGTTTTATCTAAGTTTTCAGTTAAAACTTATTATAACTTAATGCCTCTACTTTGTACCGAAATACTAATTACATTATTGAAATTATTATTCATACTTTCCTTTTATGGGAGGATGAAAGACTTGATTGACTGGGTTGATTGTTTTTAGAGGGAGGGGGAAATGGGATCAGAGGAGATAATTGAAGTTGTGGGGGCTTTTCTTTTTCTTTCTTGTTTTGGGGAGAAAGGGTGGGGGGATGAACTGCATAGGGAGCTAGTTGCCCAATGACCGAACTTAGGCAATGGTTAAATGAAAAGGTAATTTAAGTTATTTTTACATGATTAGCTATGTAGCGTTTAATGTCAATATGATATATATAAAATTTTTCTGTTCATTTGTTATGCAGATTTTGAAGCCAGCTTTTACGATAATAGCTGATCATCAGACAAGATGTTTTCTTTTGTTGATTCGTGGAACACATAGTATCAAGGATACTTTAACCGCTGCTACAGGAGCTGTGGTACCATTTCATCATAGCGTAGTGCACTAGGGGGGCTGTTAGGGATGTGGTTTTAGGTTATGCCCATTGCGGATGGTTGCAGCTGCTCGTTGGATTGCAAAGCTTGCAATTCCTTGTCTTATTGAAGCACTTGACAGATACCCTGGCTATAAATTAAAGGTAAATATATTTTTCTTTAATACTATACTTTCCCCTAACTTGCCGTGGGGTCTGAGGTCGCGGGTTCGAACCAGCCTCCCTGCAAAGCAGGGGTAAGGCTGCTTAGATTATTCCCTTCCCCAGCACCCCCACCAAGTGGGGACTCGAACTGGGTTGGCCCTTTTTTTTACTATACTTTCCCCTAACAATCCAATGCATTTGCTGATTTTGCAGATGTTTTTCTGCCTTGTCTTGTGTCGACATCATTTCCACAAACTGAGGATTATTTTGCCTGATCAAACTTTCAAACATGAACACATATGATTGATTATTATATCAGTTTCTTTTTAAAAAATTGTTTTCTATTCATCAGTGTTACACTCTTAGTTTTGCATAGCTAGTGTTGATGAGGATGTTATAGAATGTTAGTTTGACAGCTAAATCTTGTTTTTGAACTTGATATCTGATTGACTTGATATTCAGAATTTAATCAACCGGCAAATGGCTGGTACAAACTCTTCTTTATAGGATAGAAGAATAAAATAGAGGCAAAATAACCAACCGCCATGCCTGGACTAAAACTCAAGTAGTTACAGAACTAAAAAATGGAAACAAAAGGAAATATAAATGACACCCCTGACTTTCAAGGGGTCAGGGACTCTTCTCACCAAGACCATATTAATTCCTTACCATATAAATGACACCTCAGATGCCTTAGTATGGAGTTTCTTCAGATTTTGAATTGCCTTTTCAATGTTCTTTATGTGTAGATTTAGGGCACTCCTTGGGTGGAGGCACTGCTGCACTTCTCACATATATATTAAGAGAGCGAAAGGAACTGTTTGAGACTACATGTGTTACATTTGCTCCAGGTTTGTCAGCTTTAGTATGATTTAGGTTAATTGTAAATCTCAACTTTCAGTTCAGGGATATTATTAGAAGGTACAGCTTGAAACCGACTGTTTGTTACTCATGCAGCTGCTTGTATCACATGGGAGTTGGCTGATTCAGGGAATGGTTTTATCACTTCTGTTATAAATGGAGTCGATTTGGTGCCAACATTCTCAGCCGCTTCTGTGGATGACTTGCGGGCCGAGGTGGTGAATCTTATCCTTAATTTGGTTCTTGATCTTTTTACTAGATATGCATGAACAGGACTCTACAGTGGTGTGGACAGTAATATTTTTTTTTTTAATTTAAATAGTCAAATAAGTTGCTTCTGAGTCATGATATTTTTGTTTTGTATCTTAGTTTTTAGCTAGTCTGCTCCATTGTGTATTGAAGTTCTTATCTTGATTGGCAGGTGACAGCTTCAGCATGGATAAGTGACTTGAGAAATCAAATTGAGCAAACAAGAATACTCAGTACTGTCTACTATCGTTCTGCTTCAGCATTGGGTTCTCGCCTCCCATCCATTGCCACTGCTAAGGCAAAAGTCACGGGGGCTGGGGCCACTTTACGACTCGTTTCAAATGGTACCCAGGTACTCTTCATACCCAAACTGGTTCCCTTTCACTCTGTACCCCCAGTTATCATGCAACTGTACAATACATTGCCAACGAAATTTCTGTTTGATCTGAATTTCGAATGATTTCAGGTTGTGATGAGGAGAGCCAGGAGCATGGCTCAAGCAGCATGGACACATCCACCTATGAACTTGTTCACCTCTGCAACCCACGCTGAAGACGACGTCGCCGCCGCCTAATGATGGAGGAGTTGAAGACGTCTAATGACGCCACCTAGCGACTCTACCCAGCGAAGAGGCCTGACGCTTGGAGCTGAAGATGCCTGAAAATGAAGACCAACGACTCTACCCGGCGATGCTAACTAGCGACGCATGAGACGACGGAGACGGCGAGCTCCAGCGGCAAAGGCACAGCAACGGCGACGACGTCAAGCTGGGAAGAGAGAAGAGGGAGAAGAGGAGAGAGAGTGAGAAAAATAGAGATAAAATAGTAATTGGATAGTCCATAAGTTTTTGTACTGTTTCAGAAGCTATCCTAAATAGTTTATCTAAAACTATAGTTTTAAACTATAGTTTGGTCTAAAATTACTTTTGAACAAATATAGTTGTTTATTTTAAAATTTTCTTAAACTAAAGTTTAGGCTTTTAACCTTTTTAAAATTATAGTTTTAATGTTTGCCAATTTGCATGAAATGGATGTTTCTCCCCAAAAGTTTAATGAACGGTTAGCTGAGAACAAAACATGTTAGCTTTATGACTGACAAACTAGTCTTGAGAAACAATTGTGAATTCACACAACGATTTGGAAAAATATAAAACTAAAGTTTTTTTTTAATTGTCTATCTAGTTTATTGGACTTTTGTCTCGACTACATCTAGATTTGACTCGCGTCGTGCACTTGGCTATGGTGGATAAGTCTTTTAACAGGAATTTTTTATATACACCTAGGCTCGAACTCGAGATTTTGTTTAAGCAATACCGAGTCGCTTACCATTCGGATTAATCCCGTTGATATATAAAACTCAAGTTACTTTGCTTACTTATATCCATGTGACCTACCATCACTTTGGATAGTGTTCTTGGCTGGCAGGGATACAAATTGAGCTTTAATCTTTAATCATCTTTTTGAGTATTGTGTGTTAGGCACTTCATTACTTGGACGTAGTCAATTATAAAAACACATTAGATAATTTCAATTTTTACTAGATTGATATTAATATATTTATTATTTAATTTTATTAGATTAAAAAAATTAATTAAATTAATTAATATAATATATTTTGTCTAAAATATTTTAATTTTTTTTTAATTTTTTTTCTTTTTTTATTTAATTATTATTAAAAAAGTATTAATATAATTTTAAAAAAATAGATAAATATAATAAATATTTTATATTTATGATTAAAATTAAATTTATAATTAATATTAATTTTTTAATTAAGTATTGGATTAAAGATTGGAGGACTATTAATTTGGAAAATTTTCTATTTTTCCCTCCATCCGAACACTCCCTCTTTTCATATATCCCCATTCAGTCATTCACTTCCTCTAAACCGCATGGGAATGAATATCCCCTAATTTTGTGGCGAAAAAAATGAATTACCAAAGGAAAAGGAATATGATGTAGCCAAGGAAATGCCGCCGATACCCATATCTATTCCTTTATCCCCAGATGTCGCCCATTTTGCAACCGCCAAGTGGATAAGATTCCTTATCTCCAAACGAACACTTCCATTTCATTCTTCTCCCCACAGTCGTTTAATCGGCGATCATCTGCCAAACCCACCCACCTCACAAATGAAAGCTCTGCTCCTAAGTAAACCTGCTACCCACTTCAATTTTTCTTCCAAACATACACATTCTTCTTCACCTCTTTTCACTTTTCCCACTCAATCTCTTTGCCTCCAACCAACCAAGACCACTTTATTCACCTTGCGCGCCATTCAAAATCAAGGACAGCAAATTTTCCAGGACACGCCTGCTCCCATCGACAACCATGATGAATCCTACGGCGAAGTTAAAGGTATTATCGGAAGCAGAGCCCTTGAAGGCGGCGCTGGCATGGAGTATTTGATCGAATGGAAAGATGGCCATGACCCCTCCTGGGTGCCCTCCAATTTTATCGCCAAAGACGTGGTGGCCGAGTACGAAACCCCGTGGTGGACCGCCGCAAAGAAAGCCAACGAATCCGCTCTCAAGCAGCTCATTGACTCCGACGACGGCAGGGACATCGACGCGGTCGACAGCGACGGGCGAACCGCGCTCCTCTTCGTATCGGGTCTGGGGTCGGAGCCGTGTGTGAGGGCGCTGGCCGAAGCGGGCGCAAATCTGGATCATCGAGATAATTCGGGGGGCCTGACGGCGCTTCACATGGCGGCCGGATACGTGAGGCCTGGCGTGGTCAAGCTTCTGGTAGATCTGGGGGCGGACGTTGAGGCGGAAGACGACAGGGGACGGACACCGTTAGAGCTAGCGAAGGAAATTCTGAACACAACACCGAAAGGGAACCCGATGCAGTTCGGGAGGAGGATAGGGTTGGAGAGCGTGATAAGGTCTCTGGAGGGAGCAATATACGAGTACGCAGAGGTGGAGGGGATATTGGAGGGGAGAGGGAAGGGGGAGAACCTGGAGTATTTGGTGAAATGGAAAGACGGAGGAGAGAACGAGTGGGTGAAGGCCAAGTTTGTCGGAGAAGATGTGGTGAGAGATTACGAAGCCGGACTGGAGTACGCGGTGGCGGAGAGAGTGATGGGAAGAAGAGAAGGCGACGATGGGAAACCAGAGTTTCTGGTAAAATGGGCCGACATGGAGCAGCCCACATGGGAGCCCGAAGATAATGTGGATCCTCAGCTCATACTGGAATTTGAACAGGCCCAAAATAGTAGCCCAAAGTGATACTTGGTAATCTAATCTGGACTCTAGTAATGGAAAATTGGTTGGGGGCGAGTTTTTTTTGGGCCTGGCCCAGTCCATTGTTTATTTTTATGGATATGCATAGATATCCTTCCATTGGTTTTGTTCGAAGAACTGTCAGGCTCTAAATATGGATAATTTATTTAGTGGGATTCGAATATTAGTTCATTATGTTATAAAGAATTAGTCATTTTTATTAGCGTGAAAATGTTAGGTTTGAAAGCTACACAGCATCATCCACTGCAAATGTGGGTCTTGGAGGTCCAACTTGATATTAAATAGAGACAAATGGAAGTGGGAACAAAAAATGTTTGTTAATATATAATTGGACCTATTATTTACGAATTCAATGTGTCTTTATAATCATCACTTATGATACATACTATATTATATCATATCTGTGCGTATTCGTGCAACATGCAAATCTCTAATTTGGACAAAATTGATGAACTAAAGCTCTCTTTGTGAGGTCAAAATCTTTGAGCTGTGCATAATGTTCATAGAAATACAAAAAGCCTATCAGCTCTCTCCAAGTTCCAAGTTTGTTCATCTGAGGGGTGAAGCAGCTTATCATTTTAGTGAATAACTTGTTGATTATAATATCTTTTTTCATGTGGAAGATTCATCCTCAAATTTGATATAATGCACGAGAAAATTACCTAACGGTATATATTTGACATAATTATGTGGTATTTAATGTTATTAAACTAAATTCAGAGTATAGTTAGATTTATTGAGAGAGTAGCTTTTGTTCTACACGATTATTTATCCATAAGATTCTTTTTCCCGGAAAGCTCTGTAGGATAGATTACTAGAGTCCAAACAGAGCAAATGCGCCACATAAGAATTAAAATAAGAGAGGGATAGAGGTGAACAAAAGAGCTCAAGGTTGGAGTGAGAAACTAGTCGGGGAGCTCCCCTATTTATAGCGTTGGGTGAACTATAAGTTAGGAAGGTGGAATCTTCACATATTAGAAAATTTTTCCTACTGTTATTCTTAGAAATGTTCTTTCCTTTTAATTTCTTAATTATCTCAAAGGAATTATATGCTGATTTAATTAAAAAGATTTGCTATTTTTAAAGTTAAATAGTCTAATCCATCAAATGTGAACCAGACCAGTACCAAAATCTAATCCATAAGAGTTGTACTGTTCAACGATATTTTAGCTCGTTTTAAATGAGCGTAGGGATAGACGAGGACCATCGTGGAAGAGGATAGTCAAGGGAAAGCTTTCATAATTGGGGAATTTGTAATTTAACATTCATATCATCCCCATTATTGAATTATTTTAAATCTTAAAAATTTGTGGAGATTTTAAGTACTTTAAATCTACGTGGAAATTATTATTTATGATTCCATGTTAAAAATTATTATTCTAAGACATGTTAAAATAATTAACGTTATTTACACCCTTCAATTCTATAAGTTAAGAAATTTGTTTTAGTTATAAATATAAGAAGTCAATTCATTTTATTATTAATTTTATAATATTTTATTTAAATTATTTCTACTAATTGAACTTATGTATTATGAGAGTTTTTATCGAGAATGCTGTTGTTTAGTATAAATAATTAAAGTGATTATTTTTTAAAAATTAATATATATATTTTATAAATAAATAATTTAACTATTTTTTTTAATCTTCATAAGTTAATTATCTGGTTTCAATAATCAGGATCAGAGGTGTATATTTTTTTTTTCAGCAAACAAAGCAAAAGTGAGAGTTTGCTTGGGGAGGTAAAATCTAGTTAATGCAATCAGCATGCATCAGTTTTTGTGGGGAAGGCATTATACCTATCTAAAGAGAAAATCTTTGATACTAATAGGTGTGTTAGTTCAAATAGAAAAGAATTTGATTGTTTAAACATAGAGTCTTAAATTCAAATTTTATAAATATAAAAAATATATTTAAAAGAATTATTCGTAATTAAATCTCACTATACTTTGAGAGAGTAGTCTTATTCATTCGAGCCCGATATACTGTATAAAAAACTCTAGTTAATGCAATAATGGAAGGGGATGGCAAACTGTTATGGTCCATACGTTGTAAGTTAATTAGAGCACACAGAAGACAGAACCTATATATATATATATATATATATATATATATATATATATATATATATATAATGGCCGATTCCTGGGGTCCCTTCCTTTATGTTATAGCAAATCAAATCCACGCAGGGATTCATTGCCATCAGTATAATATTCTCTTGTTCTTCCATATCTATAATCACCGTATATATTCCCTCCTACACATATATTCCATTTTAAAAAATAAATCATATATAATTTACTCTTAATCTTTAATCAACTGAAATTTGATACCTCTAGGCCTGATTAATTAGCATGGAATATTAATGTGAGAATGTCTACGAGGTCTTAAAGAATATAATTAATTACCTAAAAATTAAATAACAATTGAAAATCGTATAATAATAAATTGTAGTTTAACAATAAATTTATATTGTTAATTTGTTATTAGAAATTTTTTTCATAATTAAGTTAATTTTATGGGTTTATAGTGATTCCTCCCATATTAAATATATCAAGAAGAAAAAATAGAGACAACATGAAGTCCATTAAATCCAAACATATATATATATATATATATGCGGGGTTGGACTTTGGAGAGGCGTGGTTGTCCCATCTGGAATATAACAATACTTTCATATATATATATATATATATATGTTTTGTTGGATTCCCAGAACACAACCTCCTCAAGATATCTTTGAATAATTTTGCCACTTCAATTATTCACCCCTTTCTCTCTCTTTCAATCCAAAACAATCCCACTATTATTATTTTCACAAATTGAAGCTTTCATATTTTGATTCCAGACTTTGGAATGAGGAACCTGATTCAACCTAAACCACCACCACCAATATATATATATATATATATATATATATATATATATATATAGCCATCATTATTAATTGGCCTCTATTACCTGACCAATTAACCCAACTTCTTCTTATTATTGCTTCCTTTGGGTCCTCAAAGCTCAATCAGTTGAAACCCATTGACTTTAAGTTTCCTTTCATTTTTTTTTTCTGTATATTTTTTACTCATAAAGTGATTTGATCTTCTAATATTTATCTATATTTATAAACAAAATTTTAAAAATTTATTATTTATTCCCAATGTAACTTTATAAATATGATTTAGTAAATGTATCTATCCTTTTTTAATATTTAGAACGTAAAAAATTTCTATTTCTCCTAATAAATATATTTTGTAAGATTTAAATTTAGATTTTTTTTATAAGAATAAATCACTCACTATCTCAATTAACAATTTGTAAGTAAATATAAATATAGGTTTATAAATCTATAATAAAGAATTTCTCTTTTAAGATGTGTGCTCTATTTCTTTTTGTTTTTTTGGGAAGTGTGCATGATATTATGTTTTTTTTGGTAACATGCTTGATATTTTATTACCTGGCATCACGGCATGAGAAAACTGTCAATTTTTTTTGGTGCAAAGGGATGCTTCCAGACAAATTAAAAGTTGATGTAACCGTCAACATTATTGTTACTATTTATTTGTAATAATAAGACTCATCAAATCATTTTTAATACCATTTTAGTAAAACCCCAAAAGAAAGAAAAGAAAGTAAAAACATGCCATATTGGGCACATGAGCATTGATTGATTAGCTGTGCCATGTAAAATCTTTCCTTTTCCGAACTACCGGCCATACCAAATTGTCGACTACTTCAAACTTCAAACCACCGTGATAATAATATGAACTCTCTTTTAAAATAAAAAAGAGAAATAAAAATTAGACTGAATTCTTGAAGAAGATAAATTATTATTATCATGTTCCATAAATTATTAAATTAATATAAAATTTTAAAGGACTTGTGAGCTATTTATTAAAATTTTAAAAAAATAAATTTATCTTAATTTATCAATTAATAAGTCAATATGTTACTAATAATAAGTTAGGGTGACATTAATAACAAATTAATGTATCACTAAATAGCAAGTCAAAGTACTACTATATATTGACAAATCAATGCATGACAAGTCACGATACCCCGATAATAAGTCAAGTTTACTCAATTGATAAATCAATACGTTATTAATAACAAATTAAAATAAATTCGTGTATTTTTGGATTCCAATAAATCTCTCACAAGTCTTTAAGATTTATTGATAATTACATGGAACTTGTTTGAGATAATTTATCTTTTTTAAGATCTGATTGTAATTTTTTTAAAGAAAAAAGAGAGAGAAAATAATCATTCTAATTTGATATTAAGGCCCAAATAATGAGTACTATATTGTACTAATGAGTCGTTTTAGTACAAATAATATAGTAAATCAAACCTCAGCAACAAGTCGTGCAAGTTGTTCCTTCGTTGCATTGTGGCATTTCCACACACGCTTGATCCATGTTGCTTCATAAAAAATTGCATAGTATTTACCATTTAGTTGTAAAAAATTGCACTCCGTTGCACTTTTATTAAAAAAAAATGATCATTGCTTTTTTGGGCCTGAAAATTAAATTACTTGAAAAGAAAAAATTGACAATGGCATGGTGCTTAGCTGGCAATCCTAATCAACAGCCAAAAATTCACTAATTACAGGGGAAAAAGATTGCCGACGTGGATTATGCCATTGTCCACCTCCTTAAAGCTACAATCATTGGGCTCCTCCTTGCTCTTACTACCTGTTCTTTCTCTCTCTATAAGCTGTTTTCTTTCTCTGTGTGGTTATATAGTTCAGCGAGGATTCTGTGGAGGAGAAGCAAAAAGCAATCTCCGTTTACTAGCATTAGGTTTTGGTTCCTTTTAAAGCCATCGATCCCCCTTTCAAAGCATATAAGAAAGTTTGCAAGAGATAGAGAGAGAAACAAAGCGAGAGGGTATTCTCTTCTTCTGCGATTGAAGTCTCTGTTCTATGCAATGTTGTTCATGTTCGAGATTCTGTTTGCCGAGGAAGAAAATATCGAAGAAGGGGAGTGGGAGAAAGAAAGATAAGAAGAGCTGAAACCCAGGAAGATAAAGACCAGATTCGATCTATTTTGATCCGTTTCTGCTGGTAATAATTATAAAACCATGAAATCTCCGTTTTCTTCATCATTTCATATAAAGTTTCACCCTTTTCTTGTTTTCGAGCGTTCAGAAATACACCTTTTTATAGATCTGGAAACTGCTCCTCTTTCTTCATGGATCAGAACAGAAAATTGTTATTCAAGTTTCTTCTTCTTCTTTTCTCTTTTCAAACGCGTTTTCTTGGTAACCAAACATAAAGACTTATTGTTGAATCTTAATATTACAGAGCCATGAGCAGAAAGATGCTAACTTTTCTTGAAAGCTGTTGTTTCTATTGGGTTTTGTTCCTTTTTTGTTTTCTTGGCAACCAAACAACTTTATCATGAATATTCTAACTTCGATCGTTTCTTTTCTCATCATAGGGAAGTTGAGCAATGTCTGCAACTATAATCAGCGATCCAGTGGTTATGTCAAACCCAGAAACCCAACCAGTGGCTCCAAGTAACATTCTAGTTTCTGCACAAACAGAAGTTGAATCTGCAATATGTGATTGCTGTGGACTGACAGAAGAGTGCACTCCTGCATACATAGAACGAATCAGAGAGCGATACTATGGGAAATGGGTTTGTGGGTTATGTGCAGAAGCTGTAAAAGATGAGATCTTGAGGTCTGACAGGCTTATTAGTACAGAAGAAGCCATGGCAAAGCACATCAACTTCTGCAAAAAGTTTAACACTTCAGGGCCTCCTCCTAATCCAACAGTGCATTTGATCTCAGCCATGAGACATATTCTTAGGAGGAGTTTGGATTCTCCGAGGGGATTAAGGTTAAGATCCACACCAAGTAGTCCAACTAAGATGTCTGACACAGAAATTCATACTACTCCTGGGCTTACCAGGTCTGAAAGTTGCATCCCTAGCCTGTCTGCTTCATCATGAACGGCTTATGCTGAAAGATGAATAATTTTCTATGCTGTTCATCGCTCTCAAGTGTTGTCTTTATCTTTCTGAAAATGACACTCTCACTTTCCTAGAAACTGAGAGGATCCATATCTGTAAATGGGATTGGGGGAAAACAAAAGCATGGAAGCGACAAGAAGGGGAAACTGAACTTGAACTTGATTGGCTTAAAATGGATGAGGGAAACAAGAATAAACTCATTATCAAAAGTTAAGGCTTCAAAGGTAGATGTTCAATTGTAAGTTATATAGTACAGTAACTTTCAGTCAGTTGTTATGACAAGTTTCATGTAATTTCCTAAAAAATTTGTTTCACTCCCAACACTTGTTCTGTTTCCTTCTTACTTGACTTCTCTCAAACTCTGAGAATTAAAATATATGCAGCAGATGAGATGATTGGACCAAGGCAATACCATTATCACTTAATCTTCACAGAATCCTAATTAAAGTTACCTAATCTTTTAATCAAAGCCATTATAGATGTATACTATTATCAGATATCTAAACAACCAACTAATTCTTCTCAAAGGTCATTTTTTAATACAATAGAATTCGAACATCAATTATCGCACTTTATAACCTAATTGATCTATTGTTAGATCAAGTATCTTTAGGTAGATATCTACTACAATGTTATTAACTCATCTAAAAACATTCTTTTGTCTGTCATAATGCAAAAACTCAATAACTCAGTAAGCAGATTCCCAATTTTCTTTTTCACTTGGATTGAGAATTGCAAATCAAGGTAACTGTGCTATTGTAAGGGCTTATAGATCTTGTGTAACAATGAAAGAGATACAACGTAGGGGTAAAGACAAGTTGTTCTCTCTTTTTTGAGGAAGGATTTAGATTATTAATAATGCTCTTTTCTTTCTGCCAAGTAAAAGACAAAGAAGGGGGCGGAGGAGAATTAATAAGTAGGTGGTTAGAACAATCATAGAGATCTTGAAATGTGGAGAAGCCCTGAAACAGTGAATCAGACATATGATCTAATCTTAAAAATACAGAGAATAGAGCGTAAATCAAGGGATGTTGCCATGTATGACAAAAAATGAAGCTAGGCAAGCTAAGTTGTCTAGTTATATGTAGGTAGATCTTGGAGATGTGCATGTCTGGTTGTGATATATAATTGTTATTGATATCATATAATAATAAAATAAATGTAGAAAGAGAGAGAGGCACATTCTTGGATAGAGACATGACTTAGAAACAAAATAATAATGGACTCTAAAAATGGTACAAATAAGGGGCCACCAAATATGATTGTGCCCTCACCAATAGTAAGTGGCTGGAAAGTCTCATTCTCATCTCATCTTCATCCCTGTGATCTCCATTGAAGCTCTCTTTCAGATCCCTCTCTCTCTCTCTCATACTACACGAGGGTCATGACAACTTGGATATGTATGTGGCATCCAAGCTTCCAATTATTGATATAACACCAATATAATTCTTACTCTTTTATATGTTCCCTTTGCTTTTCTCCAAGTTGAGGAGTACTTCTATGTGATGATTCTCAAAAGATGCTTTAAAGGCACAGTTTAATTATATGGGTGTGTTGTCCCATGTAGCTCCATTGCCACATGACTCAAGTTTCTTGCATTTAGACTATGTTGTTGAGTGGAACATACCATGTTTTTTACTGTCTGATTAGAGAATGCAGGTTAAGTACTAATAAAAAATGTTTTAACTGTTTGAATGCAAAAAATAAAAACATCTTTAAGAGAGAGAGAGTTATTTTTAATTGAGTCGAATAATATTTAAATCTAGTCCATTTAAATAGCCATGTAAAAAAAGAGAGAATATAATGTTGATTGAATCGGTGGCATAATTCACATCGCATTATTATTGTGAATCGGTTCTCTAATAGGTGGGTGAAAATATATAATAGGATCATTTTCTGAGCACAAGTGGGAAGCTATAGCCTTGTCTTATTCTTAGGGTATATATAATTATATGATATAGCTATATATAGTGGGTGTTTGGTTTTCCCAAAATTATAGTTTTAAAATGGCTTTTGACCTAAACTATAATTTAAAAAAAAAATCAAAACAAACAGTGTCATTGTTCTAAAATGGTTTATAAACTAAACTATAGTTTTGAATAAATTCATTGAAATAGCTTCTAGGTGGAGAAAATAGCTTATAAACTGACCAAATACTATTTTACCCTTACTTTTTCTGACACACTCTCTCTTCTTCTCTACTACGAAGAAGGAAGGTTCGCCGTCGTTGAAGGCTTCTCCATCTTCTTCTCCTCAAAGTTCTTTTTCTGCCGTCGCGTCTCCACACTTGAAGAAAAAGAAGACAGCAGAGACAGCTATATATGGAAGAGGGATGAAGGAGATTTGGGCGTCGTCTTCTACTGTTGTTTATGCTCATTGTCATTGAGATATGGGTTAGTCATCATCGCCTCCGTCTTCTTCATTGTCATTGTCATTTAGAGCAGAGCATGGTGGAGGAGGAATGGACGGTGAAGGAGATGATAGCAAAGCAACGTAGCAGAGTAGAACATGATGATCAACAATAACAAATTATTATTTACTTACTTTTTTTTACCATATACTCTTTCTAGTAATTTATCAATTATAAAATTCATTCTGGTAATAACTATCTATACACTTATTTTTTTATAATCATTTTTTTTCTATAAGAGTTTATCTAAAATTATTTTTAAGTTATTTTTTTTTATAAACTCATATCTAAAAGCTAATCAAAACGGCCCATAATTGTTGCCCTAATATATCTGTTTCACAACCTCCGATACCTTGAGCTTCTAATGCAGAAAGAGATTCTCCAACTCACAATTCTCTGTGTTTTCTTTCTTTTGACGTCCAACTACACGAGTGCTATCTTATCAAGCTTTTCCGTGTGGCTTAGAAGATAAAGATTCTAAAACAAGGGCTCATTTTAACCCCTCTAAAACAACTGGTACCAAAAGTATAATAAATAATTATATAAGAGAAATAAATCATCTACAAACTTCTACACAAAATTATTGATTGTAAAAGAATATACCCGAATATGTAGGAGTAAGGAATTATAAATTAAGTTACATTTGTCACTTCATGAAGAAAAAGATGTGGGTCCCCAATTTGTCAACTTGCTAATCAGTAGTTTTACTAAAGAAATAAAAAAAAAAATCTCGAAAACAATGGGAAGATTGCTTTGTTCATTGTCGATTAATCGAGATAGGATTGGATTTTATCTCCCAGGTAGGATGATAAGCAATATATTATCAAAAAATTAAACTGTCATTTTCCTTTAAAATTAAATTAACCACCCCAACAAGCCAACACTCTCCCACCAATCCTTAGCCATCTCTCTTGTTTTCCCTTTCTTACATGCAAATTGGTTTTACCTAATTTCTGCATTATAATATCACCGCCTTCCGCCGTTTTGTTCTTTGGGGACCAATCAATAATCATGATTAGTGATTAGTTTAATTAATTAATTAATTAATCAAAGTGGTGGATTAAAATGGCCTCATCAACCATATATTCATGACTTTGTCTTGTTTTTGCTTTGTTTTAAACCAAATTGGAACAATTATTAAGGCTATGTTCTATTATTTATTCTATTATATATGTTGCCGTGATTGGAGGTTCTTAATAACTATATTCTTTTTTAGTACTACACTTTTGGTTTACGATTATGTTATTGCTTTTTTTGCATGATAACTTACAACAAGGTCCACGCACAACCTGTTCTATTCAGTATTATGGTATGATATAGCTGGGGGGAAAAGAAAACAATTATGCCTAGCTTGTATGAATATTTTTTTATTTTTTGATATATTGTTGACATTTGTTTTTTTTCCTTAAGTTGGAATTTCATTTATTCCAAAATATGTCTAAGGATGAATCTCCTTTAAAGTAATGAGAAAGAAACATGCGAAGTCGGAGGATTAGTTTTTTGCATGATCCCACAAAGTCAAAGAAAGATTAGTCGACAAATATTTGAACATTGATTCACATGAAAAAAAAGTGCATTGCACTGCAAAATCAAAATCAAAGGAAGGTATTTGATATAAATTGATAAATCAAAATATTTTAATTAATATTATATCAAATATTTAATATAAGAACTAGATAACTAATTTGTGGATATTAAAAAAATTAGTTAAATTAATTATTTATAATAAATTTATCTTGGCTTCTCTAAATTATCTTTTTTAATTATATATAGTGGAACTACTCCTTGATTAGAAGCTATGTTAATATATACCATTAATAAGAATATTTTAAAAAATTTATATAAAATAAATTTAAATTTTATATTTAAAATTAAAATGAATATTTTTTCACTTTTATATTTAAAATTAGAAGGAGTGGTTATAATTATAGTTATAGCTTTTGGATCAGGAACAATTGTATAGTTATAGTGTACATCTCAATACCCTTGATAAATTCACGATGAATAATAAATCACGCATAATTTTCTTTTTTTTTTGTGTGGTAAAGTTGGTAATATGTATTTTTTTTTGTTCAACGGTAGCATGTATTACTTTCAGTTCGATAAATCTTAATAAAGAAAGTATCGGTTGTTTTTTTATGAAATATAGGTATCATCTTAGTTAAATTGTTGTCAGATAATAAATGTTGCCAAATTTTTTAATAAAAATTTAAATTTTAATTTATCATATTATAAAAAACTAATTATTTTCGTTAGACCCAATCCCTACTGGTATAAAGGAGGTATCATTTTGTTTTTATAAGAATAAAGGAGGTATCATTTTTTCTTTGGTGCAAAAATTTTTAGAAAATGGTTGGGTTCACCCATGATCTAAGAGTAGAATGAAATCTTCTTTCCTCCTAGGTGATACCAATGTCGGACAGGGCGAGTCGTCTATTACCTTCATGCGTAAACCTAAGCACCCAGGAGGTAGGATATCTCCCCAAGCACTGCGATTGGAACTACAATAAAGTAGTACTCCTCAGGGTTCAAATACCCTCTAAATAGTCGTATGTCTCACCCTTTAATTAGTTAAACCTATGGACAATGGGTATAAAGGAGGTATCATTTTTTGTGTCCACCCAGTTCATCAAAATTTTGTCTCGACTATATCTAGATTTAACCCGCTTCATGCACCTATCTATGGTGGGTGAGTCTCCCAACGGGAATTTTCTGTATCAAGACTCAAACTCAAGATCTCGTTTAAGTGATACTGAGTTACTTACTACTCAGATTAATCCTGTTGGTTATAAAGGAGTATCATTATTCCGTAGATTGTCGCACTCATCTTTGGGCTTTGGCCACTGTGTCCATTGTCCAAAGCATAGGTATTAGGCTACGATCTTGTTATTTTTATTGGACTAGAGTCAGGCCTATTATTATATGAGCTTAGGTGTAGCCCGGACCAGATGAAGAGACAGAAGAGTGTTGGTGGGTTTGGAAGAGCAGAAGGGTATTTGCTGAAGTGAATCAGAGAAATAGTAAGTGGAAAACCCCATGATGAAGGTACTGTTAAGATGAATGTTGATGGTTCCTTCAGGTTAAAACAGTGGTGTGTGTGTTCATGGAGGCTTAGCGCTTCTGATGTGTCTCTCTTTAATGCCTTAACTTGGTTCAGAAACTCCTTTTATCTGAAAGAGGCCTTCTTGTTGAGATGTCCATATCTGCTTTGTAATGGAATGTGAAGGCTTGTACCATATAAGATAATGTTGAATGATTCATTAATGGTGTAATTGATTTTTTCAGTGTTAATAAAATTGAGCGTTTTTGGCGGGGAAAGAAAAACTTCGATGACAACAAAATCAAATATGCAAAGTCTCCCAAAGCCAAACCAGGAACTCAAAAGCAAAAGCTCGATGACATCTTGGGGCGACAAGTCACAACTCGCAACTCAAGACACGAACCACCATGCTACAAAACAAAACCATCTTCCTCTTTCACCCTATTAAATAATTCAGCATCGCGCAATTCCCAACTCTTCCTCACGTGCACTTGTTCGGTTGCTCCTTCATTTCCCTATTTTCCCCGTCAAACCCTCCCTTCCGGCCTTCTGATTCCTTTCCTTCTCCGCTTTCACAGTCACGTGCTTCTGTACCTGCCTGCCATCTCCATTCTCTCTGCAGAACCTCAACATTACCCCACCCTCACCATGAAACCCAAAACATGAACACTTCAACTTCATACTAAACCATCTTTCAGAGTTCCCAACTTTTCCCTACCCACCTCTTACTTCACGTCTCACATTCTTTGGCTCTCTGTGTTCGCATTTGTTGATTCAGCTTGGCTATTAAGTTAGCACTTAGAAATACAACAGTTTGGACCAATGTCTTTCACATCAATGTCGACTTCATTGTTTAGTTCGACGGAGCAGCCGTTGAGTCCCCAGTCGCCGCCGCTGGGGCTTCTGGATTTCTATGGCAAGCGTAAGCAGATGGTTAAGATTCAGGTTTTAGAGAGAGAGATCGCTTTGCTTCAGGTCACTATTAATAACTTTTCTTTCTTGTGAAAACTTTTCCCTTTTGTTTTTCTTGGTACTAAATGAAGCAATGTGAAAGCTCTGTTCTGTTCTTTTCCTTCTTACCCTGCTGCTTCATACACACGACCACATTCTCTGTTATCAAGTTAAAATTGGCTTAGTGTGTTACATTTAGGGAATCTTGTGTTAGTTATGAGGATCAGGAATTCAAGATAAGTGAGCTTATTGCAACAAACGATTTTCTGGCGTATTGCGGAACAGTTTTTGATATAGAGATAGTCCGAAAGACCAAATACGGCTTTAGTCAACATCTTTAGGTCAAGTGATTTAATGAAGTTATAACTATAATGTACATCAAATGCATTTATATTTGTGGTATATGAACAATGTAGTTAAATATCTTGTCAAAATCTGAACACAAGGGGACGGTTGACCTAGTAGTGACTAGCACAAGTAATTTGAATTCTTGATGAAACTAGTTTTAACCAAACGGAGCTCATTTTCATACTTTGATGATGTATATGGTCTGCAGGAGGAGTTAAAATCACTTGAAGGTCTTCAACCTGCTTCTAGATGCTGCAAAGAGTGAGTCTTTCTTCCTTACTAATTCATATATAGAGATACGAAATCTTGAGGTGGAGCAGAACTAACAGTTCTGATAGATCATGAGCTCCTTTCAGCTTTCTCAGTAATATTTTTATATCACGGTTATATGTTGAATGCTTATTTGACGGTCGATATATATATATATATGTATGTACGTATGTATATTTCTCGACAGGCTTGATACCTTTGTGGGGTCTGGTTCAGATCCTTTTACACCCACGTAGGAATCTTCTCAAACAGTTAGTTCTTTTGATATACTTTATTATTGATTATAATTTATAAGTTAGTGAACCTGAGATAATTAACCATTGCTTCTCAAACAGAAATCAGACAATCTCCAAATCCCATTGCTTTTGGAAGCACATCAGGTACTCAATTCTGAACTCTCTTTCATCTAATCATTAATCCACTATAAATTTGTTCTATTGCGCAGGTCAATATTATTGTTGGTCTTTATAGTTTAATTAAATTTAATTTTATTCTTTCTAATTTTAAATCATGATTTTTAGTCCCTGTTTTAGTCCCTAACTTTTAGTTAACATCTTGAGTATGGGCCAAAACCAAAATTCATTGAGAGTAAGTTTGAATGGAGAGAGAAGTAGGAGAAAAATAAGGGGAGGGACTACTATAAAATAATATTTTTTAAAATAGTAAATAAATTATTATTTTTGGGAGTTTTCACTCATAGTATTATTTCCTCCCTCATTTTCTTTCCATCCAAACATAAGGTAAAAGTATAGAGACTGAAATCAAAACTTATTAAAAGTACAAGGAGGTACTAAACAAGTTTTAATTTTGATCATTATACTTTTAACAAATTTTAGTTTTAATCCCTGTACTTAATGACACGTTAGCTCAAACCAAGTCTTTATAAGACTATAGTGGCTAAAACACCCAATTTAAAACTATAGAGAACAAACTAGAATTCAATCAAATTGTAATAAGTAACAATATTATTAACCATTGCTAAAAGAGGAAGACCAGAGTACTCCTTCGGTAAGATTTAAGTACAAGCACATAGTAATCAATGGTCATCATCAGCAGGTTAAGGTTGTTGTGTGTGGTGAGTCTTCCATGGGTTTGCTGCAACAGATGTTGTCTACTTCCTAAGAGAAGGGTAAAAGGTTGTCGTAGGAGTGGCGGCTGCTGCTTGAAGACCAAAACTAAGCGGTGTTGTTGCAATGTTGGGAAACCCTGTGGTAACTGTATTGGGTGCTTTTCCTGTGATTGTTGTTGCCGTCGATGCTGTTATCAATAATACAAGAAACTCTACCCCCAGGATCAAATTAAGATACTGCACCTTCGCCATCTTCCTCCACTTCCTTTTGTTCTTCCCTAATGAGTAAACAGTATCTTTGTCACTGAAAGCTGTAATGACATAAATCTCTTGCTAAATGCTCATCTTCCAACTAACAAGCTATTAATTGAAATGGTAAATGATTTGGAGAATATAAATTTGAACCTCAAGAAACAATTTATTGAGAGGAGTGAAAACTCTTTATGATTTAAACTAAGAAAGTGATCAAATAAAAAAGACTGTTCTCCCATGAAATTAGAGCATGTACTCTCCCCTATTCACATTATAAGTTACTTCAACTAAATAGTTAATTTATTGAATCTGTTTAAAGGTTTTTTCTCAATTTTACCTATGCTAAATGAAGTTTTGAATGAGAAAATAATATAAGAAGCTATATTTAAGCATTAATTATATAGATATAATTGACAAATAAATAGTAATTACTTTCTAAGTGATTTATATTATGGATTAGAAAATCTTTCTAAAAGTGTCTTATATTGTAGATGAAGGGATTAATTAAGATTATGATTAAATAGTCAATTATGATTTATGCCCAAAAAAATAATTATAGATATGGTTATTATATTTACAAAAATTAATTATAATAGTATTTCACAAAGTATGTTAAAGTTGATTACTCCCTACGATGTTTTTCACCAGTGCTCTTGGAGAAGGATGCGTTCAATTAGGAAAAAGTGTATCGGAGAGAGGAGTATTTTCATGAAAAGATAAGGCAATTTTAAAAATATTTACGTAAAATAGGTAAATTTCTTTTTAAAATTTTGGGGTTGATGAGGTTAAGTTTAAAATTTTGAAATATTTAAAAAAAGAAATTTATTATTTATTATTTATTATTATTATTATTATTATTATTATTATTTTGCTTTTGTTATTTTTTTTAGTATTACGTAGGGGTAACATAATGTTTCAAGTAATTAACTATCAAATCAAACTCGCAAACTCCAAAACAATAAATGTGGGCTTCATGGCCAATGTCTCTTGTCATTTTTTTGTGAGAAAATTCTAGATCAGGATCCTGTATAAAATTTATTTCAAAAAACCTTAAAAATCTCTTAAAAGATTGGAAGTTAATGTTGTGATGTTGAAAGATAAAAATATCCTCACCGGTAAAAGAAAAAAATAGGGGCATTGACAAGACAAATATAGATATTAACAAGACTTATATTTATCTAGTTAAAACTCATATTTAACCTATTAAAACCTTTATTATTTTTATTAATACCACATTTGTCTTGTTAATTTTTTTATTGTTCAAGTTAATGTGATTATTTATCTTGTTAATGATATTATTCGGTCTTGTGAATCTTTTTATTGTTTTAGTTAATTTTTTTATTTATCTTGTTAATATCTCTATTTCTCTTCTTAATTTCTTATTGTTCTTATTAAAATATATTTTTTTATTAATATTTATATTTATCTTATTAATTTTTTTATTAGTCTTGTTAAAATTTTTATTTTTCTTTCTTTACTCGTGAAATATTACTGGTGGGATATTTCTATCTTATTAATTTTTTTATTAGTCATTGTTAATTAATTTCAGTTCAGCCTTTAGCCTTTAGACTACAGTAAAGTTTCAAAAAAAATTTGAGAATTTTTTAAAATAAATTTGCTGCAGTGGTCTTGGATTAAACTTTTCCCTTTTTCTAAAAAAGGACAATTACACACACCGACCTATCTCATATTCGCAAGTCGCAACCCACAGCCTCTCTTTGGAGAAGTACTCGATTAGTATTGTAGGTTGTAGCAGAGTAGGCCATTGGGTTTTGCTTTCGTGCTTCCCAAGGTAGCTTTGAGTCAAAGTTCTGAAAACAATACCCTATATCACAGGGCTTGCCCAAACCTACCTTGCTCCTCAGAAAACGACACCGTTGCTATTAATTTCATTTGCTTAAAACTGATTTGCACAGTCAAATTTGTAGTATTAAATTAGAGTAATGGTTAAGAATTTAAGATATTAAAAAACAGAAATGAAGACCCCAGTGATCAATTAAAATAGTATATACAGAGTCATCAACTTGACATCATCACTAACAAATTTCAGTGTTCTTTGTACTGTTTTGAATGAAAATACTATTATTATATATGATCTGACTCATCAACGTAGCAAGGCTTGCCAAACCAAAAAGAAAAGAAAAAGGTTGAAGTGACGCATGAATGAATGGAAGTGTAAGTTTTGTTAACTGTACTAGAGCAAGTAAGTTGAAGTTGAATGACTGAATCACTGACTGAAAGTAGGAAATGGAGTGAAAAACAAGTTGGTGATCCAAGAGTACTGCTGATTATGATCATATGAGCTCTATGGATTCTCTGATTCTGAAACTGCATCCTTCTCTCTTGCGTCTGCAAAAGCGAATCAAGATTCCCTTCCAAGTCACTACATTCATAATATATATATATATAAAAGAGACAAGAATTTATTATTATTACTGAGGAGTGTGGTTGCATGTGAGGAGTCTCGGGAGGATCAGTAAATGAAAGGTGGAACACGCAAAATATATACAAAGGATCTCAGCATGTGAAAGAGTGATCTCTGATTCTCAATGATATATAATCCAAAACTGTTGCTTGGCCCCATCCTCGTCCTTTTGTTTTTTCAACTTATGTATATTTCTTTAACAACGTTAACTACCTCAATAATTCGTTAGATTATTGTCAAATTTGTTGTTACAAAATCTACTGGCTTGGCTTTTGCCTGTTAATAAGATATCTCCTATCCCTCCCCTCTAAATCTGTTCATGTCTTGGAGGTCGCTGCCACAAATTAATAGTTGTTGTTGTTGTAATATTGTTTGTTTTCTTTTGGATATTTTGTATATTTGTTCATTTGTTTAATACTCTTTTCCATCTTGATTACAAGACATTTTTTAGAAGTTTTTCATGTGTTTTTATTGTAAGTCTCTTCATAAACTGTTTGAAACATGTATGAATTTTTTTCAGAATATGTAGAGCTCCCAAAGCTCTCCATACTAGGCAGGCTTGCACTAGCATACAAAATACCTACATTTTATAGTGATTAAAAGAGGGGGTGAGGACATTTTCGCAAACAAATTATTTTGCTGCTTACTCTTTAATCCGGTTCAATTTTAAACCGGTGTTGAAAGTAGTTTCTACTTCAGTTGTATGTAATAATACACTATAGAGATAATGCAAGAATTTTGAAATAAGACTCTACTCATTATTAATGTAAGAATTATTTAGTTAAATTAGATAAATTAACAAAATTAGATAAAATATTTAATTATAATAAATATAATATAATCTCCCTTAAATATTTTTATGTGATATTAGACTATACTCCTCTAGTCCTATATATTATGTACTTATAACATATTTTATTATAACAAAAAAAAAACTTTAAACCTCATCAGTTGAACTTTAAAATTTAATAATTTTTTAATTTTACTTATATTTAATATACACTATATCCTAAAATATAAAATTTATATAAAAATAATAAATAAATGATAAAATTATATATTTATATAAAAAAAATTAATGATATAATTTATAAATAAAATAAAAAAATCTCTCTAACTTATAAATAAGACCATATAAGTATATCAGTTTATAAATAAGATATATTAATTTTAAAAAAATAATAAATATAATAATAAAAATAAATTAATATATTATATTTAAAATTAAAATTAAGCTCCCCACTCGAGCAGTAGTAGCAGGAAACTTTATTTTCTTACGTAACGGCGATGTAAGGTAACTTTTGATCTATTTAAATACTCTGTGCTAGTGTTGGTAGGTCCCGAACCTCCTTCTATAGGCTCCTTTTGTTCTAAAAAGATGCCTTCTTCTTCCTCTTCCTAATTAAGTCAACCCCCGTCTCTCTTCATCTCCTTAAAATCCCCCTCCCTCCTCCTTCCCTCTCCACATTCTCACCCATTATGGCTCTTGATCATCCCAAAGATCATTCTCCTCAAACTCCAGCCCAACTGAACACCACCGACGCCTGGCGATGGTACCCCCGCCGCCGTATTCCCTTGATGCGGCGGCGGAAGGTGCAGACGGTGCGGCTGGGCGGGGATAAAAAGACGACAGGGCGACGTCGAGTGCTTGTTGTGCTGAGAATGTTGAAGAAGATAAGGGTCAAGTGGTTGAAGTTGCAGTATAGTCGGATGCTCAGAAATCTGAAAGAATATTACAGAAATGTGGTGAAGGATATGGTGGAAGCTGGCGCCACCATTGAAGCCTTTCAACAGAGGCTCTTCATGGAATCTACTTTCTCTGTTCCCGCCGGCGTCACCTTCTCCATCTACCCTCACAGCTTCGGATCAGATCGCCCTCGAACCATCTTCATCTTGTGATCCATCCATCTCTCTTTTATATGTATGTATGTATGTATGTATGTATGTATGTATGTATGTATGTATGTATGTATGTATGTATGTATGTATGTATTCTCTCAGAATACAGATATGTTCAGCTTTCAGCATTAATCTTTGAACATGCATGTTTGGCTTTTGTTAAACGAGGATATATTCCTGAAATTAATCTGAGGCTAAACAAGTTATATATGTGATATAATTTTAATAAAGGGTGCTAAACAAACTGCAAGGAGGAAGCTATATATTGAGGTTCTTACAGGGATTTATTTGCTTTAGTTTAAATCTGATGATGTTGGAGAATATTGTTGGCTTTGTAATCTTCTATCACCTTGCAGCATGCGTATTTATTATCATGAAACTGTAATGAGAAGAGAATTAGAAGAATCAAATTAAAATGATGATGCAGTTTTCAATATTTCAAATACAGCTTAATCGAAGTGCGCTGATTGGCATGAAGGAGAGAGGTGGCGAAATAACAGAGGAAAGAAAGAAGAACTGAAATATAAACAAAACAGAAAACGAATTCAATTTTGTTTTCTTTTTGCAGCACAATAAATTTATTTTCTGAACTGATCTACACAACCTTCACATGCATGTTGTTCTTGGTGTATTCATTGGAGAATGTATTTCTTGAAGTGCTGACCCAAGGGTTTGGACAAAAATAATTAATTAAACAACACACTTCTTTAGTAACCAGGCTTTGTTTTCTTTGTTAATATAATTATTTTCTCGTTTGACCTGAAAAATAGGAGATCTTGGGAATATTAAAGTTAAAGCCTGCTTTTTGCTTGTGGCACACCTTCTAACATTCCATTATAATTAAGAAAATATTTTTTTTAAAACAAAATCAGAACGTGATCCGCATCAAGGCATAGTAATTAATTTCCCCTTTTTAAATCCGTTTCTTAATTAGCAGAAAATGTTTGAGTCCAAATGACAAGGTATATATAATTTTAAGATAGATATACCGACATCTACCAATATAAAGTTAATATAGCGGTATAAAATTTTGTTGTCCTTCTAAATCTTGAGTTTTATTTTTAAAAAATATATATACTAGAAAGGATAATTATAAATTCTAAAATTGAATACTTAGTAATAAGATTTAAAAATAGTATAAAAAATTATAAATAACATTATAGAATATGAAATAATAATGGCTTAATTTTCACATATTCAATGCAATAGAAAAAAATGTCTAAGATAGAGAGAAGCATCTTGAAACACGTCTAATTAAATATCAATCCTAAAAATATATAATGGATTATTTTCTTAATTTAGCCCATTCAAATTTATTTGTAAGTATAATTTTTAATTAGAAAATAAGATAAAACTGAAAATAAGCTAAATAATTAATATTAATAAGAATTTCAATTTTTTTTAATTCCTAATCTGAACTATAAGCAATAAGACGCACAAACTACAACCCAAAGGGATTAATAATCAGAGAGAAATAGGGAATCATATGTAAAATATAAATTCAGGCATATATTCCAAATATGACCTCCCTAACTCTATTATTTGTCTTCAAGTGAGCTATGGATCTTAATCTTTTGTAATCACATACAATACAAATAATATTATAATTCCCTGCCCAAATTTCATTCTATAGGATATATAGATCAATAAAATATAGCTTCTTCAATAAAATAGATAAGCTAATATAATCACGTCTTAATCATATATGATGGATCAATTATAATATTTTAGCTGCCCAAAATTTCATATTAGGAATTCGTTATACGGATCGCTGAACATACTATAAAAAATTGGATAAAAATTTAAAAAATGGCAAGAAAATAAATCATTAGGCGTCACCATGTGCAATGTACATCACAATCTAATATCTTATATATATATATATATATATATATATATTTATATGTGTGTGTGTGTGTGTGGAAGAATGTGGATAAACAAACAAGGTTAGAGATAGGGCATATATATATATATATATATATATATATACATACATATATTATCGGGTCTAAATTAGCAGTTTTCTATGCGCGGTTTTTTTATTTATAAGGTTTGAGCTATGAATATGAAATGAAATTAATTTCCTTATTTTAAAAAATATAGAAAAAAAAAATCTTACTTTTCTGATTTGAGATGGAGATAAATTGAATTACGTGGCCAATATGTCCACCGGTAAAGCACAAGAGGTAGGTGACCCTGATATCACCACTACTGAACAATAATTATCTCATGGGTATAATTAGATATATATTGTAATCACGACCACTAATTAATGGGTTTCTAGATGATCACGACTAGATGGGGAAAAATCAAGATGATCACGGCTAAGTATTTTATCCTTCGTTTTTTCAATATGTAGTTTGAAGTTTTAGTGAACATATTAAGAATATAAGTATATTAAAATGTCTGAATATGTTTCTTTTATATATGATCTCCATAATTATCTCTCTTACTTCATAATTAAATTTAATAAAAATAAGAGTATAATAATAACAACTCATATTGTACACGCCCGCTTTGTGACAAAAAGAAGATGTAGCACAAAAGTAAAAAAAAAATTATGAAGTTGGAGCAACATTAAGTACCATAAAATCATATTATATTATACTCATACGATAATTAATATAAGAATTATCTAACTAATTTAGATAAATAAAAAAATTAAATAAATTAGTTGATTATAATAAATATGGCGTAATTTCTCTAAATTTTTTGTGTACAATATTGGATTCTATATTAGTTTATAAATTAGATAAATTAATTTAAAAATAATAAATATAAGAGATAAAATAAATTAAAATATTATATTTAATATAAAAAATAACTCTCTGACCAACTCCTATATTATATTCAGAATATAAGGAGTATTTTTTTTTTGTATAAAAAATTTAGGTGAGTTCGGTACCGGTTCTTTATCAAAGTCAGAGAATAAACTCAAGACTTAGATAACGCTTATAGGAGACTTAAGAGATCACCTACTAAAAGAACTCTCATAACGATAGTAAAAATTGAACTCACGTCCTTATAGGATATAAGCTCGTTTATTAACATGAAAGACATATGGTTGGGTGTTTGGGCCGGGCATTAGATGATGTGGGCTTTGGGCCGCTGGGTTTTTTCAAAGCCCCATGAGCTTCACGTGATTTATTCCGTCCCTCCTTTCACTCTCACATCTTTTTATCTCCATTTTTGCTATCATTGTCACAAGGACTGTTCTTTCTTTTTTCCCGTGTTATTTATGTGGCCTGCAATTCTACTGTTAGGTAATGATTGGAGACCTTCAACCCCATGTTTTCTAATACCTCTTTTTATTATCTGTCCAAAGTCATGTTTCAAAAAACATCGTGTGCTGGAAAGATTTTAACTCAGTTATTATGTGTGTTTGGAGTTTGAGTATACCCTCTTCGTATACGTTAGAATTTTCATTTTTTATAAAGTACATATATATATATCTTTTTCTTAAAAATAATTCTATTAATTACAATTATATTTACACAAAGTACGATGAGGAGGGATGGCCGGTGACAAAAAATAATAAAAAAATTGTCGATGTAAGAATATTATTGATATGATTTATAAATCATCTTTGAATTTAGAGGCATAATCTGATTTTAGTTAGTCCTATGACTTAATTCACATGAATTTTCTTTCTATATATAAAAAAAACCATTGAAGGCCAAAAGTTGTTTTAGCGTTGTTCTGATGGGCAGGGGATTAAGAAGCCTTTCTATCTCTCTCTCTCTCTCCCCCTTTCTATTTTGAACGTAATTGGCTCCCACATTTTGCACGACACAGACTGAACTTAATTAGGGCTTGGTCTTTCAACAAAAATAATCTTGTTCAACACACTTTTTTTTTCTTCTAAACAAGGTATTTACATATTGTTAGAACAGCTCGTGATTCTTGTGATTCTACTTAACTTAATTTGAATTAGTTAAAGTCCAATAATATAGCTCTAAATATCAATGTTAATAAAAAAAATAATGAAATAAATTGAGGAATAATATTGCTCTAAATATCAATGCTAATAAAAAAATAACGAAAGAAATTAAGAAAGAAAGTAGAGTTGTGCATGTACTTAGTGCACACGTGTCCTACTTCCTCTATGTCAACTTAGAGCCGTGACATGTGGGAGGATCAATAACCTCAAATCAACATCACACCTAAATGTGGGCTAAGAAAGGTTTGATGTAAAGCAGCAGAAGATACCAAGGGGAAGGAGGAGATTCCTTTTTTCCTGAGAACCATATGTTAATACTCTATTCAATATCTTATTAAGCACTTAATAATAACAATTTTACATAAAAATTAATATAATTAAAAAGTTTTATAATTAGTAAGGAATATTAGGTGAAAAAATTGGCGAGGTTAGTCCCTTTTCCCTACTTGAAATTCATTAAATTCAAGGTTTTTGTGTAAAATCAGGGTATACTCATTGCATAGAAGTTGAAGATTGGTCCCCCAAGAGGGACAGAACATAAAACGAGCACATGAAGTGAGACACAAATGGCAGCTTAATGAAGGGATACATCAAATAATGATAATGCAGCATTACAAAGTGGGAATGGCCCTCTCTCCCATTTATTTATATATATGTATATATATAATCGAATTTGCCAGTTGTTCCTTTTATTTACCAGAATGCCCATCATCGTATGTGGCCTCCCAACCCTCCAATCATAATTTAATTCATTCATGCATGTCAATTTTATGCTTTCAATTTTCCAAATAATCTCTCATTTTTGTAAATTTCTTTTTCTAATTTCTTTTTAAAATTTGTTAGGCAACTCCGTGCCATTTGTTCTCTTTATTATTGTAACAACGTATATTTTGATATGAACTCAACTGACGTTCCAGCATAAAGCAAACCTTTTAAATATAAAATTTTGAGAAAGAATGGCATAAGAATCCCTTATAGATACTTTAATTTTGTTTTAAAATAAGGTCTCTTTTAAAATGAACAACTATGGTATATTATATCAATAATTTTTTCAAAAAACAAAATTTTGGGCGGTGGCAGTGCTTCTTGTCCCCTTCAGGTTTGGCCGAGAAATTTCGTTTCCAACTGGATATGTGCTTTAGTTGTTTAATTAAATTGAATAAAAATATTTATAACTATCTTAATTACGGCTCCATTGCTCATAACTCCTCTCATTTTTTAAAATTTTAAAATAAAATTGCCAACTTTTATATTTTGACATTTAATATTATATATTAGAATGATCGTTACATATAATAAAATATATGTCACATCAAATCATTTAAGTCCTCTCTACCCTAATCTACTGTTCCCAAGAACAATTTCCTCACCATCTACAGGAAAAGAAGATCTCGTGATTCAAGTTTTAGCCAAAACCATAAAAAAGCGTCTCTATAATTCATAATAAAGAAATAATTGACGAGAGAGAGGAAGAAAAAATGAATGGAGAATGTCATTCGGGTCTCTTGTAAGAGAACTATTAACCGTTTTTCTTGACTTATAAAACTTCGAAATCGTTTGTTGTTTGCTGCTGGTTCTTGCAAGGATAATTTATTGTTTAAGAACGAATTTTATATGTCTATCTACGATCCGTGGAGACCCCATAACTTCAAAGCAGAGAATTTTAGATTTCGTTCCGATTGGCGGCATAGAAATATATAGGCGTTCCTCAGCGGCGACCTCCTCTTCCCCTCGCCTTATTAGCAATCGACGGCCTTTATGCGAAAACATGAGCGAGCACCAGAAAAATCAAACGATCGGCCACCCACGCGCAAACTCCTTCGGCCTCCTCCACTATCGATACTCGGTGATTTTGTAAATTAGGAGGAAACTATTCTTGGGAACGATAGGGTAGTAGGGTAAATAGGACTTGCGAGTTGTAGTGCCTGAGAGAGGAGAGGACAATACGTGGAATCACCATAGATAGATAAATAAATAATAAAAATTACATGTCATATGCTAATTCCTTCTAAATGATATGATATGACGTGTATTTTGTTAAATTTCACAGTCATTCTATTAAATGACACAATATGAAGGTTGGGGTTTTATTTTTAAACGATAAGGGGATTATGCGCAATAGAATTTTAGTCAAGGGAGTTGTGAGTATTTTGACTATTAGGTTATTCAGCTTTATCCGAGTCCACTATTTTGCAATTATCACATCAATATAAAATATATAAAAATTGAAAAGGTTATGCATATGGTTCTAATAAAATTGCGAATAATTTGAATTATATTTTTAAAGTCCTTACAAAACTAGTTAAAAATTGATGAAGCCAATATAAATTTAATTGAAAATTTTATTGGTCGGTGCCAAGTGAGATGTCGTTTTGTACATAGACTGTGTTTTTGAGTGTTGTTAGGTTGGAGGCCGGGGATAGAGCTGCTTGGTGAAACCCGAGGTGGAAACGGTCTACTCTCAGGGTCAAGAGTTTGACTGTTGATTCTTACGGTGTCGTTTTTACGTAAGCAGGCTGCTTAGCGAGGTATCCTTGTGTTCTTTTTTGAAGGTCAATGCCATATATTATTTCACGTATCTTGCCGAAAACAAGGGGCCTTTCACATGGAAAATTTAAAATAAGTCTCATAATATAAATTTAGCTTCATTTGATTCATTATACGATGTTTGTGTTATTGGAATTTTTCTAAGAATAATTATTGAACTAATTTAATATCATATATGTCAGTAACATGTCGGTCATTATATTGAAGTATAATATTAATTCAGTTAACTTTATTTTTATTAAAAAATATATTAATTATTCTGTACGTTTCATAGAAAAGAATATATTGATGATTTGATGTTAGAATAGGGTACGTTGAGATTTTTTTAGGGTAAATTAACTATTTTTTGTTGGAGTAAATGTTTAAAAAGCAGTAGCACATAAATTATTGCAGGGTCGAAATCAGCTCGTATGTGTTAGAATTAGTGAATGGTTGGATAAAAATAAAGGATGTGACCTGTGAAAATTGTAGATTTTTTTTTTAAAAAAAATATCACTTAAATTTTAAAATTTTAAATAAAAAATTAATATAAAAATGTATTTTTATTTATTTTATAAGAGTAGTTAATAATTTATAAAATATAATAAATAAATTAATTTTAAATTTTAAATTTAAATAATATTTTTTTAAAAAATTTTCTAAAATTAAAGTCAAACCTAAACATACATATTGCATATTCTGATTGATGCGAACTTATTATAGGTTTAGTTTCCATAAATATAACATCTATATTACTTACGAAATTCAAATTGATGAATTAATTCCCATCGGTACGTTCACTAGGATGGAATAATTTTTATAAAAATAGAAGTAAAAATAAAATTAGGCTAAAATTAAATTTTAAAAGTTAATTTAATAGGTTAAAAATAAGTATATAATTTATGTATATTTTTTTATAACTTAGAATAAAATAGTCTAAAATAATTTTTTATGACTTAAGAAGGGTTAAAATTGTCTAAAAATTTTATAATTAGGATAAAATAATATAAAATATTTGACTTTCACTTTCCCATATTATTTTTTAATTTTTTTAATAGAATTGAAATAACTCAAAAAAGTGGAAGTGGAAGTGGAAGTGAAAGTGGAAGTGATTTCTATTTTATCAAATAAAAATAATTCTTGATTTCACTTTCATATTTACTTCCTCACTCCCACTTCTATGTTATTAAACATGCCCTAAACCTTGAAAGGTAAGGATATTTTTTACTAAATAAGAAAAAAATCTTAAATTATAAAGAATATAACTTATTTTTAGATTATATATATCTAATTTATGTCAAGATCATTTATATTTATTTAATTTATTTTTAAACATATAATTCAAAAATATCTATTTAGAAATATAAAAATAATTAAATGATAATATTCTTTATAATAACACCACATCAGTAAATAGTAAATGGTTGTGACTCTTGAGAGATTATTTTATTTCATGTCAAATATAAAACACAAATTTCTCTTGTTAT
The DNA here is from genome assembly GCA_037074615.1 of Leucaena leucocephala. Taxonomy (NCBI): domain Eukaryota; kingdom Viridiplantae; phylum Streptophyta; class Magnoliopsida; order Fabales; family Fabaceae; genus Leucaena; species Leucaena leucocephala. The sequence continues at coordinate 1,783,991 of CM073552.1, forward strand.
TTATTACTCAATTATTTATTTATTCAATTGATAATTTTATAAATTTACAAAAAGATAGAGTAATTTTTTTAAAATTATATGTTTATTTTCAAGTTTATAATATTCTTTTTAAATTATATACAAGATTTTACCCTTTTTTTTATATTATATTAGAGTATGATCAAACTAAATCTTTTTTAAGAAAAAATTAATAAAAAATCTCTACTTAAAAATTTTATTAGTAAAAAAGACCTATATTTTTTTATATAAAAAAAATATTAGTACTATAAAAAATTTATATAGAAAGAGTATTGGTTCTCAAATTTAGATATCTCTTTAGAATAAAATTTTTAAATAAAAATTTATACTATTTTTTTTAAAATAAGATCTTTCTCCATGAGCTTAGTTTAATAGTTTATTAAAGTAGAACATTGTTTCATATTTTCTATGGGCAATGCTACGGTCGCAATAAACAAATTAAATTATGAAGCTCCAATTCCTTGGAAGGTTCTGCGTTCACTTTAAATTTTATAAGATTTATTGTACGGCCAATCCCAATTTCAATTTGAACTTGATGAACACTCTCCAACACCTATGATTCGGTCTAGCATCAATAGATTTGGTAATACATGTATAATGAACAAAATTGTAATAAAACGTGCAAGGCGTGAGAAAAGGGAAAATATTCTCACAAAAAAAAAGGGGAAAATATTAAAAAAACACTATTTAAATTTTAAAATCTCAAATTAATAATTATTATAAAAATATGTTATTATTCGTTTTATAAGAGTAGCCAATAGATTATAAAATATAATAAACAAACTGATTTAAAATTTTAAAATTTAAATCATATTTTTTTAAAAATTTTTCCTTTAAAAAAATGCACAAAATTTTAATTGGATTCCAAATTTATAGTACTATTTATAAATTATTTTTAGTATATTTTACACACACAAAAATAATCTTAATTAACTCATAGCTCTAAAGTTTAGGAACTTTTTAATTTTATTTTTATTTAATATATATTATAAACGCAATATAATAAATAGTAAAATTATATTTGTATAAAAAATTTAATAATATGATTCATAAATAAAATTAAAAAATTTATTCTCTTTAATTTATAAATAGGGCTATAGGAGTATATGCATTGAATTATGCTAAAATTTTTTGGATATATTTTAAAATACTTAAAAATATTTTTTTTATTGTCTACTTAGTTCACCGGAATTTTATCTCGATTATATCTAGATCTAACCCGTGTCATATATTTGGTTATAGTAGGTAAGTCTTCTAACAAAAAATTTTTATATACGTCAAGACTTGAACTCAAAATCTATTTTAAACGATATCCAACTTCTTACGAACTCGAACTAAGGTCGTTAATTGAACACACATTATTACACACACAAGACACAGCGTCTTTCACGACGGCACGGGCCCCAATCCATAAATATATTATAATTATTTTTTAGTATAAATTAGATAATATTTCTAGATAATAGTTTAAAAATTAATTCTTTCAAAATATAAAAATTATAAAATTATATTTTATTTTTTATAATAAATATATTTTTTATACACATAATTTAATTTAAATTTAAAATATTATATTTAAATTTTTGTTGGCGTAACAAAAATATCTTGTAATTAATGCGATCGTGGACTTGGTAGTGGAACTTAATGCGTAAAAATCTACATCCACATATATTTATATTGTAACAAAGAAAATCACTTATGACTTACTACTCTAATTCCTATTATAAGTCTATTCGAGGGAGAAATTTTTATTTTAAATATAAATCTATTTTAAAGTTATTAATGATTATTTTCAAATTTTATATTTATTTAATTTTTTATAAGAGAGACAAAAAAAGAAGAGATACGATATAAGAATTATATATAAATATAAAGAGAGAATAAAATTAAATTTAATAAAATTTTCAATTCAATATGTATTTAATCACTTAAATATTAGTAAAATTTAAAGCTTTAACCCTTCCAATATATATTTTTTCATTTATTTTATAGGACTCTTCTGGCTAAACTACTGAAATTTTATTCTGAAAAATTAATAATTACGCAACGTAATTTGTTAATTACTGTACATATTTATGAAATCTCTAGCTTAATCTAATAGGTTCTATAATATGCCTTTTGCACATCATAAGTATATTAATTTCTTACTATTATATATAGTCGCCGCATCGATATACCCTCATAAATTAAGGCTTTATAAGACATCCAATAAAATTACCCAACTATGCAAGTAAAAAAATAAAATTGCTATAGAAAATTTAATAAAATGTGTTAAGTTTCAACATAATATTTATTTTATGAATATTTAGTCATATATAATTAGAAAATATCCATAAATGTGTTACGTAGAGAAATAATTCATAGTATTTCTTCTGTTTTGGTAAAATAAAAAAGTATCCTTTGCTACCCTTCAATAATTAGGATTGTTCTATATATAAAAGTAGAGATTCAAACTCCCCATCACTTTTTAATGAGAGTCCCTAACATTCGCATCACTAGTTGGTATGTGATAGTAATATTATTATTTCATGTGTTGTATATTTTATATTAATATGATTTTTTTTCTTTTAATAAAGTAACCTGAGTTTCTTCCAAATCTAAAACTTAGTACCTTGGAGATTTATTATACTGGTAAGCGTGACATATTATAATAGGCTGCGTTTGACTGCTCAAAAGGTCTAATTCTGATTTCTTATGATCTTATCCAAATAATTCATTCTTTTTAAGTCCTCCACGTAGCAGAAATATTACCATCTTATATTTAACAACCCACGAAGCAATCCCGAACCTTCACACCAAACGAATCGTATATTTATGTTTGGCTTCCAAACTTGGCGGCTCTTCAGTATTTATGTTATAATTTTAATTGTATGTTTTGTAATTAATTATTATTTTTAAAAGACTATTTTATCCTGTATTTTATAATATTCAAAAGATAGCATTCTCTGCCTGATCCATTAAATTTGCCCATAAAGCAACACCACAAATAAAGACAAGTTAAAGCGAAGTAATTGAAAACTATTTTGTTAATTAAGGTGAGGAAAAATTGATTCCCCCACGCCTTAAATATGCTTTAATTAAATAAGTTTTGATTGAAGGAGTCCACTAAATATAAATGAGTGACTTGACTTTAATCTGCAAAAAAACAAATCAAAAGTTGCATCTCCAATTCTGCATCCATATATGTATTCTACAAAGTGGGGTTACTAAAAATTTGAACCAAACAAAGGTTAACGTTGTTGAAAGCTTACAGTATCCAACACTCAAATATCTTCAAATCCTCGTTATGATGTGATTGTACTTTGTGTCCCCACACAAAAACCTGTTCCTAGTGCTGGTTGGTTGTTATATGTTATGCCATTTTTTGTTCCATTTTCTGCTTTCATCTTTCTGTAAAAGAAATAGAAAGTGAAGGTAAACAAAATGGATTGTTATTTTTCTCATTTTGCTTAGGGAGTGTTTATATTTGAATCCATTTTTTTATATTTTTAGTTCATTCTATTTGGTGACGTATTTGCTTGAATCAATATTTTTTCCCAAAAGAATCAATGATATAATGACAAATATTGTTTTCTTTAGCCAATTGTGTTGCCTTAGAGGCCGGTCTAGATTCAAATCATTAGAACAATCTCTCCACCTATAAAGTAAGAATATGTAGATATATCCCTCTTTAGACTCTATTTGATATAAATCTTATGCACTAAACCTCTATTTTTTTTTATTTTGTTAACCATTTTTGGTTATATGGTTTAATGGGCATATATTAAATATATCATCAAAATTTTAAATTCATTTTTTTATATTATTATTTGGTTAGGTCATATTCAAGTATTTTCTAACCTAATTGGGAGTAGCTCTTTTAAAGAGATTTTTTATATTTACATAGACTTAAATTTAAAATCTTGTTCTTACTTGAACCAACGCCTCTTGGTTCAAAATTTTGAATTCTAATTTAGCAGTTAACCTAATCGACTAATATAGATTAAGGTTTTGTGATCAGGATAACTTTCACCTAGATCTTTTTTAACAAAGTGCAATTCGAACTCAATTCTATAATTTAGTTAGTCTAGACCAAAGATCTGCTAGTGTAATTACATAAGAGTAATTAAGTAAATTTGCACCACTAATAAAGCTATCTATTGTGCCAAGATCTTTTTTTTTTCCCTACCCGGTTCACCGGAGCTTTACCCCGACTACATTCAGATTCGACCCGTGTCTCGCACCTGGCTATAGTGTGTCAAGATCTTAAATAGTAGCAATACTGACAATAGGATGGACGGAGTATTTACTTATGTTTTTATTAAATGGTTTAATAATTGAACTAAACACATACAAACGGTATATAGGCTCGAATTATCAATGACTTTCGATTAATTCAAATTTGAGTTGGGTTAGGGCCTTTTTAGGAAAACCTATTATATATAATACAACTTTTTTTAATCATTTGTAAGGTTTAAACTCTAAATCTCAAAGATATCGATGAGCATCTTATTACATGACCAACTACCATTAACGCTATATTTTCTCTGGCTTTGATATGAGTTATTTTTAACTAATACATCAGTATAGATTTTCATTTCGATCCTTAATATAAACTATCTTGTAAAAATTTTATTTAGTGATTAATATAAAACATTTTAAAAATTTAGTGACGAATTGGTTTGAAACATGTTTATATATCTAATTGGTTATTAAAAGTGTCTTGCAAATAAGATTTGATAAATTAAAAAAAAAAAAGTGTTTGTGTAATGGAAATGGCATGTTCCCAAGTGTGCGTGGCAAAGTTGTGCAAGAGTGAGTACGACCACATCTCTATGAAGAGCATGCATTTATAAATAGAAATGGGACAACACACCCCAAAACATAATATCTCCTTTGTTGAACGTACAACACAAACTCAACAAACGCAATCGCATTTCAAAGCGAAATTTTACAATAGCAGTTTGGCAATAAGAAATAAAGGCATAAATGACCACAAATTGGCAGTTTTTTTTTTTTTATGGCGCAAAGAAATGCATTTGAGCAAGTTAATTCCAAAGGAATTGTGGGAGTAGTATAAGATTAAGAAAGAAATTGTAGCTCATTTGTTAAAATATTATACTCCCACTTCTAATCACCTCATTAATTAAAATCAATGAGAGGTGTTAAGTCATTAATTTAAAATTTAAAAATTTTCTATATTTAACATCATGAATTATATCTAATAAATCATAGAAAATGTAATTAATGAGATTTTAAATAGGTACAACCATAAAAAAAATATAATTAATACTCTATCACTTATAATAAAGATGATATATTCTTTCCAAGAAATGTTTTATACTCTCTTTAATTTTTATTATAAGGCACAAATTAATAAATATTTTTAGTCTTTTTTATAAGATACTTATTTAGTTTTAAAGATAGTATTAATTATTTTTTTATATGTCTATATTTAATAAGAGTAGAAGAAGAGAGTATGATAAAGTTTAATATAATTAATAAAAATAATATTAAAAATTATTTAAATTTTAAGATAAAATTAATATTTTTAACTATTTTAATTGACACATGAGAATTGATAGGTAATACATCACAATAAGTGAGGGAATAACAAGAATGGGGTGGAATCATGGAATAATATTTTTCAAATCCATCCTTATTAAATTCAAAGATGTTTTACATATTTTAAAAAGTTACACACTTCCCGACAAGGGTGCCTTGAACAAAAATAATTGAATGTCCTAGAGAATATACTCTCTCCTGTGCTTGTTATAAAGGTAGTTTGGAAAAGTGTTGTAATTTTTTTTTTAAAAAAAATAGATTTAATGAGTTCACTTTCTGGTCTAAATCATAGTTGAAGCCAAGATGAGAGACGGGGATAGAATTGTCATTTTAAGTCACAAGCAACCCACTTTCGCATGGGGTTCCCACTTCTGCATCAACCGCGTATCATCGTTTGACGCTCGACTTATCGCTTTGACTCAGCAGCCCATTCCTTCGAAGTCTGAATGCTATCGTAACAAATAAAACAAAAATCCATTAGTAATTTATAATAATCAAATATGTTTCCCAAACACAAATCATAAAGCGAGTGATTCATATTTCACAAGCGAAAATTATTACTAGTAAATTTTATAAAAAAACGTGTTTGGTCGGTGAGATTCATGCTACTCCCTCTTCCCCACTTTCCCTGTATATATAAACGCAATAAAAAAGCCACTACCTCAATTCCCACCACCTCCCAAGCACACCCCCCTGAAGCCGCCACCATCATCTCTGGCTCTCTCTCTCTCTCTCTCTAACCTCTGTTGTCAGAACCCAGAAGAGCTAATAAGGAAGAGAGGAAGAAAGAAAGATGGTCCTGGCGAAAGAAATCATGGGTTCTTCTTTGATCGAGAGATCTTCATTTGCTTCTTCATCAAAATTGCGCCTTGGTGACCATAGTTTTCAGCAGAAGCAGAGGCGGTTCTTGGTGATGAGCCCTTTCGCGGTTCCACTGGAGAAGAATAGACGAGCAGGGAGGTTGACAAAAGCTGTGAAGAAGAACACTGTTGCAGCTATTAGTGAAGATTTGGTCAAGTCCTCGTCTTCTTCTTCTTCTTCAACTTCTTCTGTTCCTGCTGAGAAAGCAGTGGCATTCAAGGTTAGAGCTGTAGTTACTGTTAGGAACAAGATCAAAGAGGATTTTAAGGAGACTCTTGTCAAGCATTTGGACGCCATTACTGACAGAATAGGAAGGAATGTTGTTTTGGAACTTGCCAGCACTGAGATTGACGCAAGTAAGGTTTTTTTATTCCTTTTTGTTTTTGGTTTTTTCTCAGAAACGCTTGTGTGATTTGAAACTCTCGCTCTCTGGGTATGTCAGAAACGGTTGTAATTCCTTGAAAGTTGCGACCTTTAGATAGATTTTTCCTATTTTGATTGATTTCCTTCTTCTGGATTTGTCAGAAAACGGTAGCAAAGAAAGTTTCAGCCATAATCATATTCTGGGTTTTTGAATTCCGATCGTACCCAAAACTTTCACAAATTAGTTTTCTGGGTGTGTCAGAAATGGTTTTCTTCTTCTAGGCGGACACCAAACTGATGGTGACTGTTGTGTTTGATTGTGCAGAAACGAAAGCCCCAAAGAAGAGCAATGAAGCTGTGCTAAAAGACTGGTCAAAGAAAATAAATGTGAAAGCAGAGCGAGTGAATTACACAGCAGAGTTCATGGTGGATTCAGATTTTGGAGAACCAGGAGCGATCACAGTGACGAACAAGCACCAACAAGAGTTCTTCATGGAAAGCATAACCATAGAAGGATTTGCTTGTGGTCCTGTTCATTTCCCCTGTAATTCCTGGGTTCAAGCCAAGAAAGATCATCCTGGAAAAAGGATATTCTTTTCAAACAAGGTAATCTAATCTCTCTAGAGAAGTTCTTGTTCAACTTTTTTAATTTTTTTGGTTTCTGGCATTTTATTTTCAAACTTTGAGGAATTGAATCTGTATAGGCCCCAGAAAGGGAACGCAGCTAATTGAGTTGGTTTTCTGTTTTAATTCTTTCTTTTTCTTCCGGCTGAAAAGGTCAAACTTTCCAAAGCAATTTTTTTTAATATTTATTCTTTTTTTTCTCAATTAATCAGTCAGTGGGATGGTTGTCCCCTGGCCATTGTCACCTATATGGAAAAGTCTTTTAATTTACTCCATACTCGTTATTTAAGAATTCCTTAGAATTTGCAAGTTGGTGTTCAACTCATAGACAAAACAATCCCAGTGATTGTTGTAATTTTTAAAATATCGGATGAGGTATTGTACAAAAATATTTAAATTATTATATTTTTAATTAAAAATCACATGGAAAAAACATTTTTTTCCTTTTGGAAATTGACATTAAAAATTGACGTGATGACATCATCCCCCGGCAGAATTGACTTTGCCCAACTCACTATTTCAGCCATTGTGTATGTTTTTACGTTTGGAAAAAAAAAAGTTTGATTTTGGATCAAACTATTGCTTCAGTCTAAAAGATCTAAATACTAATCTTAGTCATATAATTATTTTTGAATAAAATTATAGTTTGAGTCATTCTAAACTATAATTTTTTATAAATATCTATCAAAATTTAAAATAATTTTTAAATATTAAATATAACAAATAATTATTTTAACTTCTAAATTTTTGTCATCTTCATTTTTTATTTATTTATTTTATACAATTTTTATTAATTTACTTATAAAAAAATATTATGATAATAAGTATTTAAATATTTATTTATTTAAAATTATTTTCCATACAAAATTTATTCTACATAATCACTTTAAAATTATTATTTTTTTATAATTTTATTCTCTAAAAACTAAACTAAAAACACCCATAACCCATAGAGATATCTTGTGCTTGCGAATTCTAATAAATAAATAAATAAATTCTGGTTTGTCGTTCACTTGTGCCAGCCATATCTACCCCATGAGACACCAGCTGGGCTAAGAATACTGAGAGAGAAGGAACTGAGAAGTATAAGAGGTGACGGCTCAGGTGTTCGTAAATTATCAGACAGAATATATGACTTTGCCACCTACAATGATCTGGGCAATCCAGATAAAGGCACCGACCTCGCTCGACCTATTCTTGGAGGCTCAGAAAAATATCCTTACCCGAGACGATGTCGTACCGGCCGCCTCCCTACCGACACCGGTACTTCAACTAATCCTGTTAGGATGTCTAGGTGTGAGTAAATTTGACCTGATGTGGAAACTTTAACGTGAGTTTTGATGCAGATATGAATGCGGAGAGCCGTGTGGAGAAGCCACTGCCAATGTATGTTCCAAGAGATGACAGATTTGAGGAGTCAAAGCAGAACACATTTGCAGTGAAGAAGTTGAAGGCTGTGCTTCATAACTTGATCCCTGGGCTCAAGGCAAGCCTCTCTGCAAATAACAAAGACTTCAACGAATTCTCAGACGTTGATGGATTGTATAGTGAAGGTCTTCTTATTAAACTGGGTTTGCAAGATGAAGTTCTCAACAAAATCCCTTTGATCCGCAAGATCCATGAATCTAGTCAAGGCCTTCTTAAGTACGACACTCCCAAGATTATTTCTAGTGAGTATCATCACCTTCCTCTGTCTTATGGAATCTTTTAATTTTTTTTAATTAAAGGGGTAGATGCTACATTCGAGGTTACCTGCAGAATTGAACCTCCAACCTCCCATTTTATATAGAAGAGCTTCCAAAACATCATATTACAAGTTCATTGACATGATATGGAATCTTTTGTTTTTTTCTAAATATTCACAGTTATGTCCAAATCTAGTAAAGCTTGTTTTATAATGAGATCACTTTTTTTTAGTGGGGATTGTGGGGTCAGTAAAAGATTGGAATTTTAACGCAAATGATGTGGCCTGAAAAGGATCACGATGCATCACGAGCCCACATGTTATTATTATTATATTGATATATCATCAAGAGCGCAGCCGATTATATACAAATAGATAACTTTTATTGTTTCGTTTCACATCGATCAAAAGCAAAAAAAAACAAAAAACTAATGTTTCACATGTGAATGTTGAGTGAAAAGAATGGTGTTGTGGTATGTTGATATAATAATAATAATAATGGACCAAAAGTGATCCACTATGTTTGCCGATTAAAGTAATGATTTTTCTGCGTGTGCTCAACTTGCAGAGGACAAGTTTGCGTGGCTGCGAGATGACGAATTTGCCCGTCAAGCAATCGCAGGAATCAACCCTGTCAACATTGAGAAGCTTGAGGTTTTCCCTCCTGTGAGCCAGCTTGACCCTCAAGTTTATGGCCCTCAAGAATCTGCCCTCAAAGAGGAGCACATTTTGGGTCAACTTAGTGGCATGACTGTTCAACAGGTACCCTTCTCTTTCATTTAAAAACTTGGAAGCATGTTATGACCAAAAAGTTTCACAGAACAATATGAATGTCAAGTTTTTGTGTAAGAAATAACAACAGACTTATGTTATTGTCTTATTATTGAGACTTTTTGGTAATTATAACAATCTTTTTTAGGACCTCAATTATTTTCTTTAAAGGCTCTGTTTCTTTGTATAGATACGATGATATCAGAATTACTGAGATTTTTTGAATGGGAATTTTGCAGGCAATAGATGAAGATAAGCTGTTCATCATAGACTACCACGATGTCTACCTTCCGTTTCTTGATGGGATTAATGCCCTTGATGGTAGAAAATCCTACGCTACTCGCACCATCTTCTTCTTGACCCCCATGGGAACTCTCAAGCCCATTGCTATAGAGCTTAGCCTCCCGCCGGTCGGACCATGTTCCCGATCAAAACGCGTAATCACGCCCCCGGTTGACGCCACCACCAACTGGGTGTGGCAGCTTGCTAAGGCCCATGTCTGTTCCAATGATGCTGGTGTGCATCAACTTGTTAACCATTGGTAAGCAAAGCCGCCTGAAAGCTCTGTTATTTCTATCAGCTCTTTAACATGCTGATAACAATTGTCAACTTGAGAATGGTAAATTTTGTGTATAGGCTACGGACACATGCGTGCATGGAGCCGTTTATATTGGCAGCACACAGGCAATTAAGTGCGATGCATCCAATATTCAAGCTATTGGATCCTCACATGAGGTATACACTTGAGATCAATGCCTTGGCTCGTCAAAGTCTTATCAATGCAGATGGAATCATTGAGTCTTGCTTCACTCCTGGACGCTACTGCATGGAAATCAGTTCTGCTGCTTACAAAAACTTTTGGCGCTTTGACATGGAGGGCCTCCCTGCTGATCTCATCCGCAGGTAAATCATATATATATACACACTTGTATCTGATGGAGATTTGGTAATATGAAATATCGAGTCCCATATCGAGTAAGAATGGGATGCTCAATAAAATATTTAAATAAGTTAGTTATCATACCTTAGTAATATACTTTTGTAGTAGGATTCTTCATCATATTAGTGATATCATATCTTGTATGTTTTGAGTAAAAAGATTGTTGATCGCAGGGGAATGGCAGTTCCTGATCCAACTCAACCTCATGGTCTGAGGCTGCTCATAGAAGACTACCCTTATGCCGCTGACGGACTCATGATCTGGTCAGCCATACAGAACTGGGTTCGCACCTATGTGAACCATTATTACCCTGACCCTAACCTTGTGGCTCAAGACAAGGAGCTTCAAGCTTGGTACTTAGAGTCCATCAATGTGGGTCATGCTGACCTCAAACATGAACCATGGTGGCCACCATTGAACACGAGTGACGACCTCGTCTCCATCCTCACAACCTTGATTTGGAACGCTTCTGCACAGCATGCTGCCCTTAACTTCGGGCAGTACCCTTATGGAGGGTACGTTCCCAATCGCCCTCCAATGATGAGAAGACTAATACCTGATGAGAGTGACCCAGAATATGCCAGTTTCCTAGCTGACCCTCAGAAATACTTCCTCAATGCCATGTCTAGCTTGTTGCAAGCCACCAAATTTATGGCTATTGTTGATACTCTGTCCACTCACTCGCCGGACGAGGAGTACCTCGGGGAGCGGCAGCAACCATCGATCTGGTCCGGCGACACCGAGATGGTGGAGGCATTCTACGGGTTCTCAGCAAAGATCATGCAGATAGAGAAAGAGATTGACAACAGGAACCGTGACAGAACACTGAGGAACCGATGTGGTGCTGGAGTGTTACCTTATGAGTTGCTTGCTCCAAGCTCAGAACCTGGCGTTACATGTAGAGGTGTTCCAAACAGCGTATCCACATGAAAACAAGAAAAATCAAATAACAACCACAATTATTTACATATTGTCCTGAAAATAGGAGTTTAGTTGTGAGGGACATTATCATGGATGGTTCATTAATTACTGCTATATATATGGGGTAGGCATGACGTTGTTTATTTTTTACCTAAGAGTATGTAGATATCTAGATACGGTTGTATAAGTTGTATATGGAATAGAGAACGGTATTGGGTACGTAACTATCTGTATAATTGATATAAAAATTAGCTATTTTCATGATATCATCCATTTTTGTTTGACTTTTTTATTTTTAGTAGAAATCAAGTAATATTATTTAGCCGATAGCTTAGAGACTAATTTTTTCGAGATGTAGAGATCATTGAAATAGGGTTTGCTTCTTTTAATAAAATATTTTTTTATACGCATGACTTGATTTGAACTAAATTGGATTGCATTTGTCGATAACTTTTGGATTTTGTAGATTGGGCTCACATTTAGTAATGACTATGAAGGCCTGAAAGAGCCCACGACACTCGTCAAAGTCTTGTAGTAAACATCAAACTGACCTTGTGTTACTCATCGTCCGTAGGTTCAGTTGATAAAAGGGTGAAACATGCGACTATTTGAAACGTGTTCGATCCCTGGGGAGTATCACTTTGTTGTGGTTCTAGTCACGGCGTTTGAGGAGGCATCCTAACTCTTGGGTGCCTAAGTTTACATATGAGGGTAATTGACAGCTCGTTTTGCCCGACATTGGTATTGTCTAGGAGAAAGGGAGACTTCGTCTTACCCTTGGATCATGGGTGAGCTCAACCATTTTCTAAAAAAATTTGTATCAAACAAAAAACTGAGGTTGCATTTTGAATTTGTCAGATTTGGGTGGGCATTATCTCTTCTCTGGCAGCTTCATTCAGCAGTATCTCCACTGCCACTGGGACATCAACAAGACTACTGACCAACTTGGTTCTATTAGATCATTCCTTATGATTCATGCCATCGGATTTAAACTGAGCTTATTTTAAATAATTTTGCACTATATAAGATTAATATACTAGAGAAATTTTGTCTCATAAAATATAAAATAATTTTATACAAACTGTAGGTAAAGAGAATGTAAATTTAAATCTTGAAAAATATAATTGTTGATTAATTGACTGAGTTTTGGAACGTGGCATTGGCTCGATGTTCTCCTAGATCTTTTCCTGCATCTGCAACCCATTCTTCATTAATTCTTTCAATCCTCAACCATTTCTGAGACATCCATACATGAACATGCTTGGTCTGAACCTATATATATAAAAGTCTACACAACCCCAGTTTGTGCCCTTTTTTTATTAAACACAGAGGAGAGAGAAAAGGGTCTGGTTCTGTAAATTTCGTGGTAAGTGGAGAGAAGTGCGTATGAATAAAAAAGAGAGACATGAAATTGACTTCTTTTCTCATTTCAGATTTGTTACTTGTACTGAAAAAAAAAAAGGATATACAAGATCAAATATATACATACAAGTAGTATATAGAGCATAGGGATAATGGAAAACGTGCAGAATTAATAGAGCATACGCTGGACAAGTTGAAATTGCTTTGGGTTCACCAATGATCTTGTAGACTAATATTATATAAGCTTTTCTGTAAATAAGATAGCATGGGGTCAATATCGTTTATAATCTCAAAATATTAGTACTTGCTCTTTAATTTTTTTTTTAAAAAAAATTGCTTTGGCCTTAGGGTTTATAAGTGGATCCCACTCCAAGTCCAAAGCACATGCATGTCAGATTTTGGCTTCCCCGGTAGGATAACGTCGGATATATTCAACTTTACTCAATCCTTTTCTACCTCTATTCAACTTTTCATTCATTTATATCTTACACATTAATTCAAATATGGTCGACCAATCGTATGAAAAAAATCTCTCTTTTGTGTGTGTGTAATATATCTTTCAAATCATCTGTATCACCAATGTGTTAGGGTTTTATCCATAACCACGCATATTCAGATCAGAGGTCCACGACTTTCAAGTATCTATTAATCACGGTCAACTTCGTACAAAATAATATAAAATGGACACTGTTCATTACTGTATCTCTCAATTATGGCCATACTTCAATCTATCACACCATTTCCTTGAGTGCATGGTAATTTGATTTTGTTCTTTAAAAAGAAGCCCTCTCGCATGCCTTCTTCCTTCTCACTCACAGTCCATATTCCTGTACTTTGTTCCTAAACATGGCACAACTGAGTTTCTTTGTTGGCATCATAGGTCTCAAAATAGCATTTTCTTTCTCCTAACACTCTACTATATATATATATATAATATGTTGCTAACTATATTATGGCTATACTTATTCATCTCCTAATCACTTGGATGCAGGAAACATCGTCTCAGTTCTCATGTTTCTTTCTCCAGTGTAAGTTCCTGCTTTTTCATACAATCTAATAAGGTTAGCAAAATTAATGAATTTTAAATATTGCAGGCCGACATTCTGGGGAATAATAAAGCGTGAATCTACGGAAGAGTTTGAAAGTTTGCCTTACATTTGCACATTGCTAAACTCATCCTTGTAGACTTATTATGGAGGGATGAAGGCCGGAGAATACCTGGTGGCCACCGTCAACGGCTTCGGGGTTGTGGTGGAAATCGCCTGCGTGATTCTGTTTCTTATAAATCCTCCGACCAAGATGAGAGTAAGCCATTAAAATCTACCAGTGATCACACACACACACACACACACACACACACACATATATATGTGATTAATTAATGGATGAGATTGGCAGGCAAAAACTGGGATTCTGGTTGGAATATTAGATGTGGGATTCTTCGGAGTGGTCGTAATAGTTACTCAAATAGCGTTGCACGGAGAAGTTCGGACTGATGTCGTTGGAATTATGGGTGCTGCTTTAAACATTCTCATGTACGGCTCTTCTCTAGCTGCCCTGGTATGTCTAAAATAACCTTAGCTTTTCTTCAATCTATTATAATATATTAAGGAGTCCAGGTGGACTAGTTGGATAATAAATTTAAGGTATATAACCTTGAGATAGGTGATACCATATTAGTTTTTACTATTTTGACATAAAGATAAGCGTAATAGTCCTCTGGTCCTAAATATATGATTTATTTAACTAATTTGATTAGATTAAAAAAATTAATTAAGTTAGTTATTATAGCATATTTTTCTTAAAATACTCTAATAATTTTCCTTAATTCCCTCCTTCTCATACCTAATTATTGTTGACAAAGTATTAATAAGGATAATTTAAAAAATAGTTGATAATTTTAAAAAATAGTTCCTATATTTAGGATTAATATCAACTCACTAATTATGTTATATCATATATTTAGGACCGGAGGAGTATATACCCAATCTCTTAAAATTGAAGTTCACATATTGACTAACTAATTGGACAATAAACTGAAGGAACATAACTTTGAAGTAGATATTATCAAATTGACTTACACTATTTTGATAAAAAAAAAACTTAATATATAATTTATTCGTCTTATTTATAAGTCATTTCTAACATTTTCACATATAAAAAAACTTAAATTTTATTAACTCTACTTTAAAATTCAACAACTTTTTAACTTTATCCTTATTTAATATATATATTATACTCCATGAGAACAAAGTCAATAAAATAATAAATGAATGATAAAATTATACATCCATATAAGATGTGACTTATAAATAGGATTAAAAAACTCCTTCTCTCTTTATCCTATAAATAGGATAGTACCTAATCTCTCCGTCAACTATAATACAATTTCCCTTACTTCTTCCCAAATTTTACTTGAAGATATTTAAAATTAATTAATGACTTTTATTAATGATTTTGCTTAATGATATGTAATCGATCACCTGATCATGACGGAGGACATATTGGTGGTTGCAAAATAAATGTCCAGCTGCCCAAAAGCTAAGCATATGAAAATATCACATTTTCACAGTGTGGATCGCTAGTTAAGTGTGGTCCTCTTTGATTTGTTTTGCACAAAAGTGGCATCGTCATGCATAAAATTTGTGGCCAAGAAGAAATCGTAACATGCATAATTAAAGGGTTAATAAGGGTAAGCTTATATGATTGAAGGAGACATAGTGGGTCCTTTTAGCTTCGTCGTTATGCACAATTGCATCACATGCTTCAAAACCTTTTGTCCACTACATGTCATATTCACACCTACTTTTTATTTCCTCTATATTTTGTGGGGCTTTTCTCATCAGCACATATTTATCTGTTTTGGTATTTCTTTTGTCATTATTTTATAGGTATTTAATTTCATGAAAATCACCGCAAATAATTAATTATGTGCAGAGATTAGTGGTGAGGACAAAGAGCGTGGAATATATGCCATTCTTCTTACTTTCGTTGTGCATGTTTTTAAACGGTGGCTTTTGGTTGCTGTATGCCATCCTTGAAAATGATTGGATCTTGTGGGTAAGTAATAGGAGAAGGATTTTGCATGTCCCATTTATAAGTACATCATTAGATTTTTTATATAAATATATAACTTTACCTTTCATTTATTATTTATTAAACATGAAGTTGCCAAATGGAAGTGGGTTTTTACTGGGAGCGATACAGTTGGTGATGTATGCAATGTACAGACTACAGAAGTCCTAAATCTGCCAACAAATTCAATCAAGACGAGGAGCAACAAGATGATCCTCTCATCTCATCTCATCTTCATGAATCTTCAAATTCAAACAAGAGAAAGTCACATGTTGGTAAACATGTTCGTTTGAATTAGCTAGGGAGAATTAATTTTGGGTTATATGAAATAAATATCTAAAAGTGCTTTTTCCCCCCTCAAGTGTTCTCAAACTTGCCAATCTACTTTTAGTATCAAGTTTTGTGCAATGCATGCATGCATGGGGCTCAAATATGTATGTCCCCTATTTCTATTTTAAATTTGGTTACTGTACCAAATATTTTGGCATCATTTGTGAAAGAAAAAAAAATCCCGAGTTGTTCATTGTTCATAAAGTTATTCTAATTAAGTTATTAGCGGATCTTCGTTGTGCTGTTCAATGCTGAAAATATATAATTAAGGCTGTTCAGTCAAGTTGGCAAATTTGGTAGTATGACGGAGGTGGACTTGGACATGGAGGAAACTTTGTTATAAAAAAATATTTTTTTAATGGCGATTTTAGTGAGTTGAAAATCAATTTTTTTTTTGTAATATAAGCATAATCTTTCATCTCATCTTTATTTCTGGTGATTATATATATAAGGAAAATAACATTTAATTAAGGACTCATAATATATATATTCATGACGATATTAAGAACCTTAAGTGACTTTCAAGTTTCAGCCATTATTTTCCTCATATTTGAGTGTGGTGGTCTTTGTGATTTGAGCAGCGTCTCATTTAGTTTCATGTTATTGGTATTACTTGTATTATAAAAAGCATAAGGTCAAAATGATTAGAATGTAATTATTAATTACTTAATAATTTATTTTTTTATATGTTTTTTGCCATTCAATATCCGGCGCTTTTCTTGGACCCTATTAGCAGGTGTCCGAGCAACTTACAAATCTAAATCGAGCACTTGTGGGACCTTCTGGGTGACAAGCTCTCTCAATAAGATTTAACCCTACTATATTTAGGGCTCAAACCCGACACCTCGTATATGCAGATTAGACGGCCTTATCAATCCCACCAAATTAATGCCTTCCTCTGTTTCTCAACTATGAAAGTAAGTTATTTTTTAAGTTATGTTTTTGGAGAAACTGAAAATAAAATATTTGTTGGCCAACAAATTCATTTATTATAGTTTGCAACACTAATAAGATATATAAAGCAATCTTATTTGAATTATCAGAGGAACAAAATTACACAACAATGTCTGATTAATGATACTGTGAAAGATATTTTTCTTCAAATTAAAGCAATGTCTGATTGCATTTTTTCCTTTATTTTTATCCTATTCATTGATTAAAGATGCTGTGAAAGATTTTGTTGTTTACAAATCAATATGTGGTTTCTTGTTTATAAATTATAATGCCTTTCTTACGGACTTCTTCCCATCACAAACCCCATCGACAGATAATGGAAATGAAGCTGGCATCATGGCCAGCCATCTTCCTCTTCCGCCATCTCCGCCACCGCCGGTATAGCCTACCGCCGGGACCAAAACCATGGCCTATCATCGGAAACCTCAAACTCATAGGCCCTATTCCTCACCACTCCTTTTATGAACTCTCCCAAAAATATATATGGACCCATCATGCATCTCAAGTTAGGCTTAAAACACGCCGTCGTCGTATCCTCCACTGACGTCGCTAAAGCCTTCCTCAAAACCCACGGTAACACCTTCGCTTCCCGACAAGAAACCACCGCTGGTAAGTACGCAGCCTACAATTACTCCTACATTCTCTGGTCCCCCTATGGCCCCCACTGGCGCCAAGCCCGCAAGATATGCTTCACCCAACTATTTTCTCAGAAAAGCATGGAATCCAGCGAGCATATCAGAAAGGAAGAGTTGAAAAGTATGCTTAATGAACTGTTCATTTCTTCGGGCAAACCCATACTACTGAAAGATTACCTATATGCTTTAAACCTGAATATTATAAGTCGTATGGTGTTGGGGAAGAAGTACGTGGAGAAGGAGAAGGATCAGAGCGGGTTTATGAGCTGGGAAGAGTTCAGAAGACTGGTGGATGAGTTTTTCTTGCTGACTACGTTTGCGAATATTCGAAATCTCATCCCTTGGCTCAATTTCTTGGACTTTCAGGGTTATACGAAAAGAATAAAGGATTGTAGTGCGAAGTTTGATAGGTTTCTGGAACATGTGTTGAATGAACACGAAGAGAGAAGAAAAGGGGTTGAGGATTATGTGGCCAAAGACATGGTGGATGTTCTTTTAAAGCTTGCTGAAGACCCCACTCTTGAGGTTCAACTTCAAAGGCACAGTGTCAAAGCATTAACTTTGGTACGCGAGTGTTGTGACAATTTCGCTTCTTTCTACTTTAGTTTGCTCCTTTCTTTCTAATTCCTCTCTTCAAGTTTTGTACTGTTTAAATCAAATTTTAATAATTTTTTCTGTTTAGAGCTTACAAATATATGAGAACGACTCACAATTAAGTTAATAACATGCTTTGTATACTTCTCAGGACCTTGTGGTAGGTGCAATAGATACCTCCAATGTAATTGTAGAATGGGCAATGTCAGAGCTCTTGAAAAACCCAGAAATCATGAGGAAGGCGACAGAAGAGTTAGACAGAGTGATCGGAAGAGACAGATGGGTGAAAGAGAAGGACTTATCCAACTTGACTTATATTGAAGCCATTACCAAAGAAACAATGAGATTGCACCCTGCAACACCTGTGTTGCCTCCGACGACATCGGCCATAGACGCGACTCCAAAGTTGTGACACAAGTGATCCTCAACGTGAGGGCTATCGGTAGAGACCCTGCGAGTTGGGACAACTCTAATGAGTTTGACCCAGACAGGTTCATAGGTAAGGACATTGAGATAAGAGGAAATCACTTTGAGTTAATGCCATTTGGGGCGGGAAGAAGGATATGCCCTGGTTATCCTCTTGCTCTGAAGGTTGTTAATGTAAGCTTGGCCAATCTGGTGCATGGTTTTTCATGGAGCTTGCCGCCGGATCATTTGAAGAAGCAGGAGGTGGACATGGAGGAAATTCCAAGGCATACTAGCCTAGGCTTTCGTCTCATGATCTTTACCTCTAGTGATTATATATATATATAAAAGGAAAATAACGCGTAAGGACTCATAGATAATCACTTTAATGTTTCCATTTTAATTTTATATGCACACACTATGTTTGGAGGAGTGTGTGAGGGTATGGCAAGGACTGCTAGAATTACAAATGGGAAATATTTGAGAGCGGTGGTCTCTGTGTGATTTGGAGCACTGTCGTTTAGTTTCTCGTGTATGGTAAAAGCCTATTGTCAAATGAATAAAAAACTCTCTCACACAGGTTTGATGAAAATTTGTGTTTATTTGATCGCCCTCCACTTTTTGGACAAGAGATGAAAGTTGATAAAAGAAGCTAGAATCCTGAATTGGAGTGGAGATTATTGTTTTAATCCATGGGTTAATTATAAAAGTTTTAGAACGTGTTTAGATAGATATAAAAAAGTACTCTTAGCTTTTAAAACCATAATTTTAAAAACTAGATGCTAAATAAATGATTTTTTTTTTTGTAAAAATATTTCTACATTCAAAATATAGTGTTTGGGAGTGGAAAATTATGATGTTTTAGGAGCCCAAAATTTATATTTTTTTGGGGAAGCTATTCTCTTTTAAAATGGCATTTATCACTTTTCTCTTCCTCAAGTTATTCTAGTTAATCCAAATACATTTTTAGAAGGCAAGATTTATTATTAACCAAGAAAGTATTGTACCCATCGTCCGTAGATTCAGCTGGTGAAGGGTTGAGACATACGACTATTTAGAGTGTGTTCGATCCCTGGGGAGTACCACTTTGTTGTGTTTCTAGTCGCGATACTTGGGGAGGCATCATAGTTCCTGGATGCCTAGGTTTACGCCTGAGGATAATAGACGGCTCGCCCTGCTCGACATTGGTATCGCCTAGGAGGAAAGGAGACTTCACTCTGCCCTTAGATTGTGAGTGAGCCCAACCTTTTTAAAAAATTGTTGTACCAAACTGAAGGTTTTTTGGGCGTACCTTGGATGTTTCTCTGTTTACCGAGATAGCCACGCGTCGCCGGAGCACCTTATATGGACCCTGGCACGTATACACAGCAAATGACACCGATGAAGAAAACAGAGCGTCGGACACAGAGAGGGAGCAGAAACATTTTTCTGTTGCTTTGGAACGGTTCCAATACACACAGCCACCGGAAGCAAAATGACCACTCCTCTGGAATTGGTCTCGCGCTCCCTGTTTTTGCTTCTACGTGTGTATATAGGGGGGAAGTTGCATCACCGGTTACTTCCCATTGGCTTTTCAAATTATAACCGTTCCCTCCTTTGTTCTTCATAGATCTGGGCTAATCCACCATGGGTGGACTGGCCCATTTCCTTACATCTCCCACTCACACTTGGTGGATTAGATGTCTTGGATCCAATCTCATTTTCTTCCTTCTTTCATACTAGGTGCTTTGCCGTGACCGCGTAGGCATGACGTCTCCTTCTGGGCGTTTGTACTAGAAATCCCTTTCACAGAGACCAGCACAAAGCAACCCTTTAGTGCAGCTCGATCAAATAAGTTATAGTGCCTTGAATGTCCTAGATTTGCCCATATACACTTTCTTATGGCTAATCTAATCCCTCTTGAGTCAGTATATAACTCAGATAGCCTCCACTTATGCATAGTATCCACACTTATGAAATTAGCAAAATAATATCACAAGGGACCGGTCACAGACACTAGCATGGATGTGTATATTCTGACAATCTTTCTTTCGCCCATATATTATTTTGATATGAATCAACCGCTTTCCTAGCATAATACCTTTGGTTCATATGTAATTTGACCATAGGACATATACTAAAGTAGCAATCGCTGAAACATACCTCCATAATACTGTCAAAGTCAAAGGACATTAATGAAAGGATGATACCTTTCTGGAACTCACACAACAATGAAGCAGGGATTAATTCACTTGCTTTCCATTTGCGGTTCTTTAGCACATGTGGTATGAATCACATGTTACGGTGTTCCTCTTATCTTATAAGAGTGTACGTCGTTTTGATTCTATCAATCACACCGTACAGACTTAAGTCCAGACACTCATAGCATCTAAACCCAAACTCTTCAACTCTATTTACATAATATGACGTCAATTTTGAAGAATTTGTTATCTGGCTACAGGTTTCATAGATGTGGGTATCCATTGTTCGATCCATATCCATACTCATGGATCTCATCTTGACTTACTGCACTATTTAAGCCAAGGCGACATTCATTGTGTTTCTTCTCTACCATATCAGCACTCTTGCTGCTTTACTGGTGAACACATGTCTCATCTTTGAACGCTTCTCTAGCATCAAAGGCGGTTGCTCGTGTGAGAGAGCTACCCTTTTCAACCTGTACGACATACTAGACATTGTATACTTTTACTCAGACATATAAGTAATAATAAATGACATAATATCATTAATGAAAACAAAAATATTACATACAGTCTGTAACTTTACATTTTTCGTATGCCAATGGCTTTTACATGTTTCTCAAATGTTTCTTTGCCTATTGGCTTAGTCAGGGGGTCTGCAACCATACACTTGGTTGAAATGTATTGTGCTGTTACAATTTTCTGTGCTATATAATCCCTCACAAAGTTATACTTGATATCAATGTGTTTGGTCTTACTGTGATACTTAGGGTCTTTGGTGTAGGCTATGGCTGCAGTATTGTCACAGTGTATCAACACCGGATTGGTACTCTCGTTCCCAAACCCTAGGTGTTCGATAAATCTCTTCAGCCAAACAGCCTCTTGCGCTGCTGCAGTGCATGCCACAAACTCAGCTTCCATAGAGTGTAAAGCAATGCACGTCTGCTTCTTGCTACTCCAACATATGGCTCCGTTGTTAAGCAAGAAGGTGTATACTGAAGTAGATCTTCGTTCTTCTTCATCACCGCCTACATCAGCATCGGAATAACCGACTAGGCGCAGATCATTTCCTTGATAACACAACGCATAATCAGATGTGCCCTTTAAGTATCTCAAGATCCTCTTCACTGCTTTCCAGTGTTTCTCACCGGGGTTGGACTGGAATCTGCTAACCAGCCCCACGGCATAACAAATATCTGGTCTAGTGCACAGCATTGCGTACATCAGGCTACCAACGGCACTGGCATATGGAACTCTTTCCATTTGCTTTCTGTCTATATCAGTTTTGGGACACATGTCTGAACTCAAAGCCACTCCAGTGGCTACAGGGATATCCATGGGATTGCATTCACTCATATTGAATCGCTCAAGTATCTTCTTGATATAACTCTCTTGTGAAAGAGTGAGGATTCTCTTGGAGTGATTTCTTCGAATCTTGACTCCAAGTATGTATTCTGCTTCACCATGTCTTTCATCTCAAAGTTTGATGAAAGCCATTCTTTAATAGCTATCACCGAGTCAAGGCTATTTCTGGCTAATAGTATATCGTCTACGTATAAGGATAATATTACAAAGTTACCCTCAAACCGCTTAACGTTGACGCAGTGGTCGTCCTCTATCATTTGGAAGTTATATGAGGTTATTGCCTTGTGAAACCTCAAGTACCACTGTCTGGATGACTGTTTTAATCCATAAATGGATCTTTTGAGTTTACACTTCTTGTGTTCAAACCCTTTTTCAATGAAACCTATTGGTTGTTCCATATAGATTTCTTCATCCAGATCACCATTTAGGAATGCGGTTTTTACATCCATCTGATGCAACTCCAGGTTTAAACTGTTTACTATTGCCAGAATAAGTCTTATAGAGTTGAAGCGCACAACAGGTGAAAAAGTATCCTCATAATCAATACCTTCCTGTTGTGTATATCCCTTTGCAACCAATCGAGCTTTAAATTTGTTAATTGATCCATCCGCCTTTCTTTTGATTTTAAGAACCCACTTGTTCCCAATGGCTTTACGCCCTTTTGGCAGATCAACCAATTCCCAGACTTGATTTTTCATCATTGAGTCCATTTCCTCTTTCATTGCTTTCTTCCATTCCTCCTTAGCAGGACCTGCCAAGGCCTCATAAACAGTGCGGGGTTCATCATTCCCTTCTGGAGTAACTAAGAGTGCTTCTCCTTCTATTTGGAAGCGTCTCTTTGGAACACTTTCCCTGTTACTCTTTCTGGTAGGAGCAATAGCAACTTGCTTATCTTTTCTCATTTGCCTCGGTCTTTGTGTTGACCGTTCTTGGCTCCCACTCAGATTGACATACCTGGAAGATCCTGGTCTGTCAATTTGTTCAGCACTGTCCTGTTCCTGAGTCTCATAAAAAGATACAGTGCGGTCAACATCTCCCCTACTGGGAAATTCTGTTTCAATGAATACAGCATCTCTTGATTCTGTTTCAGTCACTGTTCCATCTTCTATTTCACTTATGAATACATATCCTTTTGAGGGTTCAGAGTACCTTATGAAGATACATTTCTTCCCTCTAGGACCCAGTTTCCCATGCCTATGAGAACTGTCATGGATATAAGCCGCCGAACCCCATGGTCTAAGGATGCTTAGATCTGGCTGGCGTTTAGTCCATAACTCGTAGGGTGTGGAAGCGACTGACTTGGAGGGCACACGGTTAAGTATGAAGGTTGCTGTCAATAAAGCATCACCCCAATGTGAAATTGGAAGATTTGCCTGAGCCATCATTGACCTAACCATGTCTAGAAGAGTTCTATTTCTTCTTTCGGCAACCCCATTCTGTTGAGGTGTGCCAGGGATAGTTAGTTGCCTAATAATCCCTTTTTCTTCACAGAGCTGTTTGAATTGATCCGAAAGGTATTCACGACCTCGATCAGTGCGTAATGCCTTGATTCTATTGTCCATTTGATTCTATACTTCATTAATGTATCGTCTAAAGCACTCTAGTGCCTCGGACTTGTGTGAAATCAAATAGACATGACCATATCGTGAAAAATCATCAATAAAGGTAATAAAATACCAAGCTCCATGTCTTGCCCTCACACTCATTGGACCGCAAATATCGGAATGAATTAATTGCAATAGATTTTTAGCTCGTGTTCCCTTACCGAATGGTTTTCTGGTAGCCTTACCTGCTAGACAACTTTCACATAATGACATATCCATGTTAGGGATTACCCCCAACAAGACTTCTTTTGCCAGTTTGATCATTCTATATTGATTAATATGTCCTAGTCTAGCATGCCAGATATTCATATCAGGATTATTCGAAGTAATAGCAAAGCAATCATGAACATTAAAATCACCAGCAAGATCCAAAATAAAGAACTTTTGAAATTGAAAAGCTGAACCATAAAATATTGAGTTGCTATAAATGTCTGCAACTTTACCATGAAAGTTTACATTAAACCCAAAGTTCAATAAGCAAATTACAGAAACTAAATTCCGTCGGATGTCAGGAGCATGAAGCACATCATGCAGCATCAAGGTCTTTCTACCACGCAAAACAAGTTTACAGGCGCCAATGCCTTGAACCTCAATCCTTGCATTATTGCCAACGAAAAGCCACTTGCTTTGAAATGGCAACCGACGGTATTCCACGAAGGACCCTCGATCTCGACTTACGTGGTCTATGGAGCCTGAGTCAATAATCCAAGAAAAGGAAATAGGTTCTGTTAGAAAAATAGTACTAGAAACAAATGAGACATGTGAATTCACATAATTCACTTTTACCTTTCCGCTCTCGGTCTGTTTAGAACAGTCACGTGCGAAATATCCCATATTATGGCATGCAAAGCATTTGACCTTCTTTAGGTCTAGCTTTTTCTTGCCTCCTTTCTTTCCCTTCTTGTATTGTTGCTTGCCTTTCTTAGGCGGAGGACCGCCTTTCTTCCCATTTTTCTGAAATTTCTTGCCCTTTTTAAATTCAGGCTTAGATTGGGAAGGACCAGCACCTTTGGTCAGATAGGCTTGTCCAGTGGCCTTATAAGCCTCCAGACGTTCATCCTCTAGCTCCAAATGCTTAGCTACATCATTGAAAGTGATGATGTTCTCATTATGGGTCAGATTGACTTTCATGTGCTCCCAACTGGCAGGGAGCGACCTGATTACAGCTTGCCTTGCTGCTCGTCAGATAAATTATGTCCAGCCTCCTTCAATTCACGGATCATTGTGGATATCTCTCGCAGATGTTGCCTCATAGGATTATTCGGTTTCAGCTTATAGGTATCGAATTTAATCGTCAACCTTCTAAGCTTGGTCGTGGAAACTCCACCAAACTTATCCTTTAAGGCAATCCACATAGCTTGTGCCGTTCTGTGTGTCTCAAACTCACACATCAAATCATCTACCATTGCACTTAGCAGTGTAATTCTTGCTATGCTATTCTTCTTTTTTCATGACAGGTATGCTTCTTGGTCCCTCCTGTGCTGGGCCGTATTTCCAGCTTCAGGCTCTACCATTGCCATAGTTAATGGCTTAACTGCATCCTGTTCTTCCAGAATATATTGGAGCTTTCGGTGCCAAATATCCCAGTTGTCCCCGTTGAGTTTTTCCCCTTTGTTCAATTCAGCAATAATGTTCTTTGAGGCCATTGTTCAATATTGGCTCTGTGACAAACCTATCCCACATTAATTTATTGAACTATAGAACATTAAAGTGAATTTATATAGCACATGTAAAGTATACAATGTCATGTACTTTTATCATTTTTGATCAGAAAATAATAACATTACTAGACCCACGATCAGGAGAATACGTTTGTACCTCCCATCACATAGGCACTAGCAGCGTCATTATTTTCTATCAAAATCACTCTCATGTTTTGCTTTTAGAATACTCATTATCTAAAAGGCTCCCACTTATAAAAGACATACTTTAATCAAAACTTGTAAAGAAATTAAATAAAACATAATTCCATTGCATATAAGGCATGTAATAAATGTCAAGTCTTTACAAATAAAATATGTCCTTAACTAAGTAAAGCAATGGTAATCAAATACAAATATGCATCATTCGATATGAGCTTTACAATAATCTAACATTGCTTTTCTTAATTTCTTAAGCTTACGAGGCGGCTTACGAAGGTTAGATACAAATTCTATTACTCTAAGCCAATATTTCTTGCCTAAGCGTCCTTGTTTAGGCTTTCCTCTAACCCTAACTGCCCTTATATACTCCATTATGACTTTCAAGTAGAATGCAGTATTCTTCTTATCTGTCATTAAATCAATGTAGTCGTAAATCACGCCATTAACTCCTTTTATATTTGTTAATTTAGCTGCATCTCTTTCAGCTATACTCATAGCCAAAGCAGGGGTAAGAGGTTGATCCACTTCCTCTCCATCCTCAACTGGAGATTTGTCGTGAAGAGTAGACACCGACTTGGAGTCTGAAGAATCCATGAAAGGCTGCAAATGAAGGGGTTCGATGGGGAATAAAGTTTTCGACCTCGGTCCGGAAATACACGTTACATGTGGTTCCTCTTGTGGAACTTCCTCCATCAACTCCTCTGGTTCTTCTTCAGAAAGTTCGTCAAGATCTTATTCTGGATCCTCTTCAGGTTCCCCCTCGGGATCCTCTTGAAGGTCCTCCTCCGGGTTATTGACATCATCCAGAAATGAGATGTCTTCATTTAAGCTTAGTCCCAGAGATTCAGTGTTAGATGAATCCATTTTCACCTAAATAATAAAAAATATTAATTATTATAATTTTCTGGAATTTTTAAACACAAAAAACATACCAGAAAATACACTGAATATCCATAAATAGGTCTATAATTGCCTCCAAATTAGGCAAATTATATATCAGAATGAAGATCTTGATTTTAGGGATTTTTAGGAACAAACCGCACCTCAATCGGAGCTCCGACGCGCCCCAAGAAGGATTAATTCAGGAAAAAAACTGAATGAAGCCCACTCTCAGCCTCTGGCGAGTGTAGTACACACGCCAATCTGGTGCTGCCACGTGGCCACTGCCACATGTCAGGCACCAGAATTTCCTCCAATTTTTTTTTAATAAAATAAAAAAAATTCCGAATACCCTACAGCCTCCAAAAAAAACTTTTTTTTTTTTGCAAATGGGCCTACTCACTGTGGCCCAAATTTTTTTTTTGCACGGATGGACTGGGCTGAACTCAGCCCAGTCCACAGAAACAGAAAACATTTTGTTTTTTTTTTTGGTTTTCTGCTAGACGCAAAACGACGCCGATTAGGGGAGGATCAAAACGACACCGTTTTGATCGTCCCTGACCTCCAGCCGGGTCACACAGATTTCGACGTCCGTAACTTCTCCGTCCGACGTCCGATTTCGACGTTCTTGGTGTCATTTTCTTCGTTTTTTCGATATCTACGCAATGGGACTAATATAATAGCCTAAAAACACTGTTTTCTAATGACCCAATTTCAAAAACGAAATGTCTTTGTTTCGGTTCACTGCGAAAATGCTTCTGTCTATGGTTTAAACGCATGCTATATGTATCTTGGCATAAAACAAACATGCTTAAACAGAAATATATGCAAGAACAGCATGCTACCATAAAAAACAAAAATTGACAGAAAATAAGCGGAAGCACTGAACCTTGCTCTGATGCCACTAAAGGGTTTTTGGGCGTACCTTGGATGTTTCTGTTGGAAATCGTGCCCTAGGGGCCAATCATTGTCTTATGAACATTATTGATTTATGAATTTATTAATTGAGTTATCATATTATTTGCATGTTTACTATGATGACCATCCTTGGATAATTCATGATATTATCCTAAATGTCCCTGGTCGATCATCTATGTGGGAGCACAGATGAAATAAGACCAGTATGACTTTGAAGATGTATAGAGATATAAATCAAAGTCATAAGCACATGTAAGAGTACAGGGTGTTGGACCGACCCGCTATGAGAGAACTGCATGGGTAACGTCATAAGCTTCTCTCATATACAAACCATGTCAATATGCCCTTTGACCTGAGATCATCATGCATTCCTACATGACAAAACGCTCAGCTTTGACCTAGTCAAAAGTCACTTTTGACCGAGTGATCATAAAGACTATGTTCGGGCTTAGTGGTTTTTCATGCGGAGGAATGTGAATGGTCAAGATGGAATTTGTCCCTCACATTCGTGGAGAGATATTACTGGGCCCCTCGATGAGTGAGTCTGAGAAATGTATGGCCATACTGTAATGGAAAGGTAGTTCCATTTCTATAGTCAGACTACTCAGGGATCGAGAAAGTAACGGTCGGGAATAGGAGGATGACATTATCCATGCCTCATCCATGACCAAAATATCGCGTGACAGAAGGGACATGATATGGTTGTATAAAAGGTTACATCGTTTATCGATCCTCATATGATTTGGGTAGTTGTTATGTCTTGCTAGAGACCGCTTGCGACTTGTGGGCTAGTATAGCAAAT
Source organism: Leucaena leucocephala (assembly GCA_037074615.1). Taxonomy (NCBI): domain Eukaryota; kingdom Viridiplantae; phylum Streptophyta; class Magnoliopsida; order Fabales; family Fabaceae; genus Leucaena; species Leucaena leucocephala. The sequence continues at coordinate 1,812,682 of CM073552.1, forward strand.
GGCCCACTGCCAACTTCATATGGGCCTACAGGGTCGCACACAAAATAGCCCAACACGAGCTATGATGTCCAGATTCATTGAATCTAAGACATGTCTAGATTCAATGAAAGATCCAGGTGAATGTATATATATTTATTTATATTCGTATATATATAAATTCGTATATATATATATTATATATATGAGATATATGAGATTTAATTTATAAGGATAAATTAAATCCCTATCACGTTTGAATTCGAAATTCAAATTGATAGGATATCTCATATAAGAGATATTTATAAGATTTAATTTATAAGGATAAATTAAATCTCTATCACGTTTGAAATTCGAAATTCAAATTGATAGGATATCTCATATAAGAGATATTTATAAGATTTAATTTATAAGGATAAATTAAATCTCTATCACGTTTGAAATTCAAAATTCAAATTGATAGGATATCTCATATAAGAGATATTTATAAGATTTAATTTATAAGGATAAATTAAATCTCTATCACGTTTGAAATTCGAAATTTAAATTGATAGGATATCTCAAATTTGATTTATGGGAATAAATCAAATATAACTCAGTCTCATCTTTATTTAAAGTTAAATAAATAAGTAATTAAATCTGTGGGACGGATTTAATATTATTTTATTTAATTAGTTTCTTATAAAATTATACAATATATGATATTGTATCAATTCGGAATTAATATAAGATTAACTCCAAAATCCAATTAGGTCAAGTGGAAAAACGCATAGCATCCTCTATATCTGATTGGAGGAGCTACGTTTGAAAATAACACAGAACACAAAAGGCCGAACGGAATCTGCAAAAGGTTTGCAGACAAGAAACTGCCGAAATAGAGACGGAGACTTGTGAAAGCCTTGGAGGGACAGGAGACGCTAGCACGTCGTTCGTGGTTGGAACGCTGTTCGTGTGGATACCAGTAGAGGAAGCCGACCTGAGGCGTCGACTTCTTGTGATCGGAAAGAGACCACCGTCCGCGGAGAGAATATGTGAAGGTCGCTGAGGAACACTCCATCGATTTCTTGCGATCAGAAAGAGATCACCACCCACGTAGAGAAGCTGTGAAATTCGCTGAGCAACACTAAGGGTAATGATTCTTTCCACTTGACTTAAACACATACGGTAGATCCTGGCAAGGAATGGAAAATTTTTAAAGTTTATTTCCGCTGCGTGTCTTCCAATTCCTTACAGTTTCTCTGTTTAACGAGATAGCCACGCGTCGCCGGAGCACCTTATTTGGACTCTGGCACGTATACACAGCAAATGACACCGATGAAGAAAATAGAGCGTCGGACACAGAGAGGGAGCAAAAACATTTTTCTGTTGCTTTGGAACGGTTCCAATACACACAGCCACCGGAAGCAAAATGACCACTCCTCTGGAATTGGTCTCGCGCTCCCTGTTTTTGCTTCTACATGTGTATATAGGGGGGGAAGTTGCATCACCGGTTACTTCCCATTGGCTTTTCAAATTATAACCGTTCCCTCCTTTGTTCTTCATGGATCTGGGCTAATCCACCATGGGTGGACTGGCCCATTTCCTTACACAAACAAAATAAAAAGCCAAGAAAGTCTTGTTGCATATGCTTTCTTTTGACAGTGGAATGAGGGATGGATGCACTGATGCCTGAAAAAGCCAGAAATCTTGAACTACTTTGCATACAACCAACAAATGGTATGGGCCGGCCCACGTGGCCCAATATTGTTCAACAAAAGACACAACTTGAAGCACAGTTTAAGCGGAACAGTAAAAATTGTTCTACGGGGATTGGTCCGAGTGGTAAGCGGCTTGGTATCGCTTAAGCGAGGTCTCGAGTTCGAGCTTTGACATACGCAGAAAATTCTCGTTTGGAGACTCACCCACTATAGCTAGGTGCGCGACGCGGGTCGGATCCGGATGTAGTCGGGGTAAAGCTCCGGTGAACTGGGTGGGCAAAAAAAAAAGTAGAAGTCGTTCTATTTTCAGATATATGAAGAAGAGATTCAGTGATAGACAAATGTTTAAAATATAATTACAATAAAAGTACGTAAATTATTCATTTAAAAAAAAATAAAAAACCAAGCTTTTCTTTTCTAATTTTTGGCCATGTTGAGAATAAAGTCTTAATCTAATTAAATATTTCTAGCTTTACATGGGATAGAATAAAATAGTCTCATGAGTCGCGTCATGCATTATAGAAGCAAATGACAAGACAGAGTAACAAATTGTTGTAAGATAAAGTGTCAACTTTCTTTGTTTTAGAATCAGTACGACTTTAATAAGAATTATGATAACGCCAACTTCAAATTCTGAGGTCATATAATATAATTATGAGGTTTAGTCTAGGACGAGTGTCCTTGTAACTTCTCCAATCCCACTTCCAAACTTGGCTCACATTCATCTTTATTTGACTCTCTATGTATTCATGTTAATGCTAACTAACCAGATTCCTTATTCATTAACCATGCATGTATATGCAAATATTCTAATATATTTTCACGTTGAAAAATTTTGAGGAATTCACACTCAGGTTGTAAGAGTCAGATAAATTATCACCATTAAATTTTAAAAAATTTATATAAGATTTGTTAAAATTATAAAAAAATGAGTTTATTGTGACTTATTATTAGTGGCATATTAACTTATCAATTAAAGTGCCTTGACTTGTTATTGATGGCATCGTGACTTCTCATATTCTGACTTATCAATTATAACACCCTGTTTATCATTAATGTCATATTAACTTGTCAATTGAGACGCTATAACTTATCATTAGTGACACCTTACTTGCCTTAACATGTCATTATTGGTATATTGACTTCTCAATTAAAACACCCTAACTTACAATTGATAGCATCTTAACTTGCTATTAGTGACACATTGGCTTGTTAATTGACAAGTCAGGTAAACTTGTTTTCTTACTATAAGAAAATAGGTCGGTCTACCCCTCTCTTCCATTATATTAAAAAGTTAAAATATCATTTTGAATATCTTAAAATATTTAAAATGACGATTGGAATGATTATGAGGTAACTACCTCTCTCCCCCATTATCTAATCATGCGTGAATAGGGGAGGTGAGGATCAATATTGTTTTTCACAATACGAGACAGAAGTTTCAAAAGAGCTCTGCGTGCGTGAATTTGCTCTTTTTTTGAGCAGAAACTACAACTCTCTCTTCTCCTATCCTGTGTATATTTATTGTGTATCAGAGACCTGAGTCCAGTAACAATGTCGAGTTACCATATGGGTACTTGAAGTAGGTGAACTAACGATAAGTACGCCTGAAATCTTACAATCACAATTTCAATAATCACTCCCAAGTCTTTTGAGACTTTATATTAATTTAATAATTTTATCAGATTTGATCTTGTGAATTTGTTTTCTTTAAGATTTCAAGGTAATTCCCTAAAAATTATTACATGTGCTTTTCCAACGTTAACAATGATTTGGCGGTGCATTATAAGGTCTTTATTCTATGCGTATGCATAGGATTAGGAGGAAAACACGATTACTTTACGGTGATTGAAAAATTAGGAGTGACTCATTTTTACTCACAATTTTCAACAGCACACGCATCTCTTGTTGAATAATGATGATGCAAAACTAGGTCGATCTATTGATAAACTATAATAGAAGTAGATAAATTCTCATGAAAGCTAATTATAATTGATTTGTATTGCCTCTATTTTTTACTATATATTAGATTTATTTTTACTTTTATAAATTATTTTTAAAATATATATTATTTAAAATTCATTAATTGATTACTAGCACGTTTACTTGTTTAGTCGTGGTTAGACTACGATTCAACCATTGAAATATACATTATAGTACCTCAACCGATGCCTATGGATCTAACATTATTGTTCCCAACAAATATAGATATTTTTGTTTTAAAAAACTTTAGTAACTTTTGACTTGATATATGAGGATGATAACACAAAGGGCTCCACATATAGTCAGTCAATTTTGGCACTTTGCCAGTCCAGTGGCAGGTGAATTATTTAGTATACAAAAATTGAAATAAAAACCATCCGATTCAGGTCACTAATAGATAATAGATAAGATATATGATTGTTTAGAACATATTCGATTTATAAAAAGTACTATTTTATTATAATTCCAGTCGCGATGTTTGAGGAGATATCATAGCTCATAGATGTCTAAATTTATATCTAAAAATAATTGACAGGTCACCCTGCTTAATATTAGAATCGCCTAAGAAGAAAGATAATTTCGTCTTACCTTTAGATCGTGGGTGAGCTAACCCCCTCCCAAACATTTTTTTATAAAAACAATGAAATAAAAGATTTAGAAGAAGAATCAAATAAAAATAATAATTTTATATTTTATTTCAAAATACAATACGATTTAATTATTATTTAATTCATTGGAGGTGCTTGTTATATTGATGGTGGAATGAATAGGCAGAATTAAGTCTTATTCAAACAAGTTTACACGTTAAGAGTGGCATCACGCCTAACTTGTATCAAATAGACAATTAAAAAATATTAATAATTATATATATTAGGTACCACATGTTCAATATAATTCTTAAAGTTAAACATGAATATTATGTTTTGTATTTTAGTGTCGCAGTCTCTCTACATTCAGCGTTCCAAATATAATATGACAAAACAGATTTCTTTTTCTTTGAATACTAATTATGAGGTTACATGTTAATAACATATATCATCAATAATTTGTTAGATGAGATAGTACGCGATGCATCTATATAAAAAAAATTAAATTTAAAAAAATATATTTATTGAGAAGGTTTTAATTTTAATGCTCGATAAATTAGGTTTAAATCAAAAGTGATTAATTGAGAATATTCTAGATTTAACGAAAAAGAAGATATGCCACGCAATTTGATTTAGCTTCAATATTTAATCAAAAGCAAAGTCTTGAAAAGGATTCATCAATTGCTATATAGTGCTAAAAGTCTAAATTAGCCAGAAAAAATCCAAATGCATTGCCCAATTTTTTCTTCATTCATGGACCATCTTTGGTTGATTCTTCTCTACTTGTCCGTACGTTGGTGAATCATCTAATTAAGCTTAATTTAATTTGAAGTTTAAACAACCCATACCATAGATTAATGGGGAAAATATATTTAAATCATATACAAGAAATCTAATTATAGAGAAATCCCGAAAAATTATCAAAAGACTGTGAAGTTCTACGGGACATGAGATTAATTTTTTCGAATTGTGAAATAACGAAACTACTCTTAAAAAAAAATGTCTCAGTTATTCTTTTTTTAGCCCCAGTTATTATTTTTTCCTCTGATAGTTATCATTCATATTATTTGAGTTATTTTTTTTCTTTTTGTTTGAGTTGTTATTTTTTCATAGAGTTGTTATTCTTATTGCTTGAGTTATTTTTTTTTTCCATGGACAATTCTATTATTTTACAATTCAAAAAAATTAATCTCAACTCCCATGAAATTTTATAGTTTGATAATTTTTTAAACTTCTCTATAATTAGATTTTTTACATAGGAGTTAAATATAATTTTCTCTAGATTAATACTATATTCATCGAAACTATTTCATTATTAAGGAAAGCAAATTGTATCTCACTCACATTATCAATGAGATTTTTTCCCCTTATTCTGGAATGAATGAATTGATGGGATTATGATTAAGGAAGTTACATCTAAATTAGATTGTTAGATCGCATTCGTTTTGAAACACGATGACGTTGATGTGAGATGACACGAGTGATTTGATAAAACCCAGACTAGGACTCAGAAAATGGGGATGGCTTTGATAAGTAATAATCAAATATATCAGCGTTGAATGAAGTAGGATTGTTTGGTGACATCTCACCAAATTAATTAAAGCATCTGTGTCTTAGATTCTTAATTAGTGATATTAGCATTCCCACAAGTGATTTTCATGAACCCCACACGGTTTTGTTACGTTGCCTTTGGTTGGGTTTGGTGAACAATGAATATCATTCCCTCGCTCACCTGCCCAAATTAACCACTTATTTAGCACCTAAACATATAAAATATCGATAACTAAAATTAATTCAAAAAAAAAAAACAGTCATTGCTGTCACTCTCTAGTTTTCTTCTTCATTTTTTATCTTTTCTTTTGCATGTTAGTTCTGAGGATACACGTTTGGCTCAGGAAAATGTAAAAGACTGAAGGGGGGATAATGGCAGAAAAATTTAAGCTCAGGTTTGTTGGGTATGATGGAAGCTTTAGAAAACAATAAACATTACTTTATTCGATCCTTAATATAAGAACTAATTAATTTGTTTAGATAGATTAAGGAAACTAAATAAATAAATAAATTATGACTAAATTTAACTCATCAAGACGAATTCATATTATATACTCCTTAATATACTCAAATTAGTCAACTATCTCTTATATGAGTTATAATTAATTAATTTATTTAGTTTTCTTAATAGAACTAAAAATATCAATTAGCTCTTATATTAAAGATCGGAAACAATATTATTCTGACCAATTTGGTTTGATGGATCCATTTTTTTCATTCTTTTTTAAAATTTCTATCATACCAAACATCACTTAAAAATATTTTTTTTGAAGCATATTAAACATTATTTTTTTTCTTAATACTGATTAAAAATCTTTCCAATATATACCAACGTGAATTTCAAACATAACGTAAATGACAAGCAGGTTTCAAGGACCTCAACTTGAATAATCCATCTTGTGATGTGAATGACTAATTAAAATCAAACAAATGTGAACCTCAGTATTTTTTTTCAGACAGCAATGTTAATCTCAATAAGAAAAATTAACATTGGCGAACAGTTTTTCCTTAATTTAGTTCCCACACGCAAAAGGAGGGCATCTAATATAATTCCAAGAAATAAATCCAAAGTCATGTGACAGTTAAAAGAACTACAAAGAAGAAGAAATTGAGTGCTACAATTTTGAATCTTGTTGATTAAAGTCGAGTCCTTTTGTTATTTGATAATACACGGCACAAGTCAACGGTGCCGGTCAATGGCTGATTTGGCCCGTTTCTGTCTTTGTAGATTAAACTCATTCACCATTTTTTTCAGCACAACTTTTTGCTACTTTCTAACTAAATGATTTTGTTAATTGTAGCCCTCGTTGATTTCTTCATCCCTAAGCCATAGTGGGAATGATCACATCCACCATGATAAACACACACAACCACCCTATAATTTATAAAAAAAAAAATTTAATTATCAAAAATTTTTAACAAGTGAACAAGATAAATATTATTTAAATTTATCGTTGCATACTTTTTAATTATTATTAAATTTTTGATTGATTAAATCTTCTTTTTATGATTTTATAATAATTGCTCTAATATATAGAAATCAAAGAAGGAAAATAATGGAAGTTTCAAAACACCAAAATTTTTTAATTAAAATCTCCCCCATTGTATTAGGAAAGAAAAACATAGAATTAGAATAATATCCCCTTCATTATAAGGAATTTAAAAACCATTAACGTTTTATAAACACACTGTTCACATTTTCAAATAAAAAAATGCATGTCTTGATAAATAATTTATTTTAGCAAAATGAATCATTTTAATTGAGAGCTGGAAAAATGTTTATTCTATATTTTTGTCATAACTCATATACTTATTATACTATGTAAACTCAACCTCACATTTAAAAAAGTTTTAAGAAACCCTTTTGATATCATTTGAACTACAAAGTCACGACCAAAGAATGTTTATCGTTGGATTATATAAGTGAGGAACAATTAAGGATTAAAAAGAATATAGTATATTTTAATAATAAATATTTTACTTTTTTGATACGCAATAAATATTTTGCCTTAATTATTTGTAATTTGTATAAAACAAACAAATAAACGTTTAATGTACACTGTTATCACCTTCCTATTCCATGCTATGCTATGCCTATATATTGCTTATACAACAAAAACAAAAGAAGATTAAATATCATTTTATTACACTAATTTGATTATTATACAAACTAGTACCAAGAGATTTATATAATGTCGTATCAGTGTAAACGGCACGAGACTTGAGTGGTCTAATCTGTCGTTTACGTCTTCGATTTTTCCGATTCCTCGGCCGGCCCTTCTCTTTCGTCTCCACCTTCTCCTCTCTGTTCTCGTTCTTCCCTCCATTTTCAACTTTACTCTGAACCCGACCTTCCATTTCACCCTCTTTAGGAACCACATAGACAAAGTGGCTCAGTGGAATGTCGGTCAGGTTCATGATAGATTCTAATGACTTGACCACGGTTCGCATTGATGGCCGAGTCTTGGCCTGATGACTCAGACATTGGCGAACCAAAGCGGCCACCTTTCTAGCTCCTTCAATAGAGTATTGTCCCTCAAGTCTTGGATCCATTATTCTTTCGAGTTTCATGGTATCTTTCAGAAGTGGTCTCGCCCATTCTACTAAATCCTGCTCTCTCGAAGGTCGTTTCTTGTCCACTGATCTCTTCCCTGTAAGTAGCTCTAATAGAACCACTCCATAGCTGTATACATCGCTCATTGTTGTCAAATGCCCTGAGTGAGATCAAAGTTTGAATTTTTAGACGATTCTTTCTTAGCTTTTTAGCAAATGAAAAAAAAGGGTTTGGCTTCAAAAAAAGGATCAATGAATTAAAACCTGTCATAATATACTCAGGAGCAGCATAGCCGTGGGTTCCCATAACTCGAGTTGTGATGTGGCTCTGATCTTCATCTGGACCGTCTATCGCTAGCCCAAAATCAGAGAGTTTAGCCTTGTAATCCTGATTATATTTGAATATAAATATCTTAGTTTGAGTTAAGATTGTAGGTAGAATAAGTTATTGAGTGAGACTCTGAAAGAACTTACTGCATCTAATAGTATGTTTGAGGCTTTAACATCTCTGTATATGACTGGTTTCTCTTCTTCATGAAGAAAGGCAAGACCTTTTGCTGCCCCAATTGCTATTTTGATTCTTGTCAACCATTTCAACGCCGCTAAAGAGCCTGCATTTATCAGAAGAAGAAGAAAATTACTCTGTTTTTCATTTCACTGGTCAGAAGACTATTCTCAAGACGACAGAATTATGAATTGAATTCAATTACCTTTGAAAAGCTTGTCATCTAAATTGCCCCTTTCCATGTATTCGTATACCAGTAGCCTGTTCTCATCTTTACAGCAATACCCAATTAGGTTCACCAGATTGGGATGCTTCAATTGCCCCAGAATTATTACTTCTGCCTATTCATTAAAATTTCATCACTTGATTAGAAAAACACATACATTATGATTACCCATTTATCTAAAGGTTAGAGATAATGTAGCTGCTTACCAACCACTCCCTATGGCCTTGTTTCCCATCTAAGTCTAAAACCTTAACTGCCACAACTTGAGGTTTTAATAATCCAGGCCTAAGCTTGTCATCAATGAAGCCTTTATACACCTTGCCGAATCCACCTTCTCCAAGAACACTGCTTCTGCTAAAGTTGTTAGTGATCTCTTGAAGCTCCTTGAAGGTGAAAACTTGGAGATTTGATCCGAGAACAGAGTTGGACAAATCACTCATGATAGAGATTGAAGAAACATTGCTCAAATCAGAGAGGGAAAGTCTCCTTGAAGGTGTCTTCTTGGAGACTAGAGATGGATCAGAGGATGGCTTATTATTCTTGGCCTTGAGGCAGCCAAGTAGAAATCTTTTGCAGGGCATGCTATTTCTAAGAGATGAATTTGCTATGTATGTGAATGTTTAAGTTTATTTGATAGCTTAATTAAACACAAGAGCCTTACTTTTTATAGACAACCCTAAAACGCGATGTCATTACTTTCATCTCCTCTTCCTTCCTATTGGACAATGGTATAATAAAATATAAAACTATGTCCAGGATTATACAAGTCAATCTGTTAATGTAGTAGTTTGGAGTTTAAACGGCGATAATATGCTTTTAGTTTTCAAGAGAGAGAGCGAGGAGGGTGTTAATTAACAGTGCTTGGTAGATATAGGGTAATATCAAATGGAAGGAGAAGAGGATAAATGAGAAAGCTGGCAGGTCATGGCAAGCATTTTCAAGGTTAGATGGAAATTTTCAGGAGATAGGTAATAGTACTATCTCTTAATTTATTTGAATAAATTAAAGAGATTAAATAAATTAATTATAATAAATATAACATTATCTTTCTAAAATATCTATGTATAATATTATATTATATATCAGTTTATAAATTAGGTAAATTAATTTAGAGAAACTAATAAATATGAGACAAATTAAGATTTTATATTTATGATCAAATATAATTTTTTAATTAACTCTTATATTAAATACAGGAGGGAGTATTAACAATATTATTATTGTAGGAGACAAAAATCCAAAAATACATTGTTGAAGAAATAAGTTTTATTTTATTGGATAGGAAAATGACATTGGCTCCTCCTTAATATATTGACTTTGATTATTTGAAATCCCAAATTCTATGGGACGTTCATGCTCTCTGTAAGTGTTAAATAAGCCAGCCTTTTGTAGTTGTCTTCATACCCTTGATCTTATTATTCTCCACAGCTCTTTCTTTGTTATTTCCAGATTCTTCGTGGGGGCTTGGAGATCTCCTTTTCATATTTAAATATTTCGCGATCATAAATTTATCGGATACACCGATACAGAGCAATCAAAGAAAAATAAATAAATAGATTTCATACATATTCTTCATTGTGACATTCTTCTATCCTTTCAAGTTTGATTGACTTTAAAAGGTTTTATTGGTTTTTTTATTAAAATTATGTGCAGCTGTTTCTTTGCAATTTCATGATGAGTAAGTTTTGGCGAATTCAGGAAAAAAAATGAAGAAAAGAATATCCATGGGAGGTTCGGAAACTTCCTTAACGTTGTCTGTCTGGAGTGGAACGTCGAGTTGCTTATGTATGGTAGCTATTCTCTTTCTTAAGTCATTGTTGTGTGGTCACAACACGCGCTCTCATCCATCTGTTCATCTTTGAATATGATTAAGGAAGGTGAAATAGAAGTTATCGAGGCAAAATAAGACATGGTTTTCTGGATTTTGTAAATCCCATTCAACTCATGGATTTGGATTTTTAAAATTTTACAGATTCATAAAATGATTTTCAAATAAGTAAAAGGGAAATATAATAGTGGATTAAAAGAATGAGAAAATTAATTTATAAGTTCTTATAATTTTTATTTGAATTTTAATTAGCTCTATGTATTATTTTTTTATCAAATTATTATAGTTTTATTTTATTTTTAATTAGGTCTATGCGGTTTCATGTCACTAATAAAAAAAAAAGCTACAAGACAAAATTAAAAATTAAGTAAAACTATAATAATATGATAAAAAATAATAATTATAACAACCTAATTAAAAAAAGAGATAAAACTATAGGGACTTGTTGTGAGAGTTATATATCAACGATGAGTGACAATATTCAAATATAAAATAATCATAATTACTATATAATATACTACATAGTTATAAAAAGCAATACTGTTAAGTTGCTTTTGAAATTAGTCGAGTATTAAATATAAACGCATCTTCTATTAGATATTTAAATATTGGTTTACTACGTTATACAGAAGTAGCTCTTTCCGCTAGATCTATATATATATGTTAAGTTGCTTTTGAAATTAGTTGAGTATTAAATATAAACACATCTCCTATTAGATATTTAAATATCGGTTCACTACTTTATAAAGAAGTAGCTCTTTCTGCTAGATCTATATATATATATATATTCTTGAAGATCTTTCTCCCGTTTGTTTATCTTTAACAATTTAACAAACGACACAAAGCAGGTTCAAATGTGACTTTGTTCAATAAGAAAGGGTTTTATGCCATCGTTATTAATGGTCACCGGCATCCCTCTGTTTTGTTGTTGTTTTTTTAACAAACAAGAACGATGCACCTAAAGATAAAACACCATGTTTAATGGACCTCTACTCTATAAGAGTTGTTCTATTCTATCTATGGACCTCTCCTCCTTAAGAGTTCTATATATTTCTTCAACTCAACTAGTTCATTTGGGACCATCCTAAAAAGAGTTTTTAGATATAGGTTTAATCCTAGGTACTAACTCCACAAAAAATTCAATTTCTAAATTTACATAAATCTAACTGGGATTGTAAGTGGCCATTGGCATGGAAAAAGTCAATTTCTGTATATTGAAAACCTTGGAGAGATGATGGGATGGCTGTTGGTATAAAAATTTTAGATGAGTTCTGCACCAGTCCTCTATTAAGGTCAGGGCACAGCTCTAATGTTCAGAGAGTGTTTACAATGGACTTACTAGATCACTTATCAAATGAGTCTTGATGATAGAAGCATGAATTGAACTCGTATCTTTATGGAATACGAGTTAGTTTTTTATTATCTGTGTCAACTATCTTTGATTTCATGTTTTTTTTTATACAAAGCAGGATTTTTTTTTTGGTAAAAAGGAGGGCTATAAGCCCAATTTAACTAACATAATTAAGCTACTTGGGGATCAACTCCCAAACACATATCAAGAACAAGATGTCTCAGATTCGAGGGGCAAGAATGCCATATCTTCGACTTATTCAACTCTTCTTTAGCAAGCTCATCCGCCAGTTTATTCTTCCTTCTAGGTATGTATTGTATCTCTAAATCCAAGAAGACTGAAGCAGAGCCTGAATTCTGGATAATAACAAACTGCATCTATCACCTCTCAGATTTAGAAGCATGTTTACCACATTTTTTGCATCCGTTTCGAGAATAATTTTCTTAAAACCGAAAGATGAAACTAGTTTAAACCCTTCATAAATAGCCCATTGCTCAGCTTCCATTACACTGCAGATCCCCAGCTGAGCGGTAAACCCCGCAATCCACCTCCCAGCATGATCCCGAATAACTCCACCATAACCATCTCTATTCAGAGAAGTATTCAGGGCACCATCCATATTTAATTTGACCCATCCCCAAGGCGGTGGTTCCCATTCATTCGTAACTGTCAGCGCCAAACTGTCATCAATAGGAATCTGTTGAATTTGCACAAAGCTTTTCCAAACTTTCATAATAATGGAATAAGGATCCAAAGGTTTGTTGAACCCCTGACCAAACGAAAATTGGTTCCTCCAATTCCACAGATTCCAAATTGTGACCCCCATATAAGACTCCAATTCTCAATGCCATCTTTCCCTAAATCTCTTTTGAAGTTTAAAGCAAACCAATCTCTTAAAGAGGCATTAAAGAATGCCGGAGCAACCCTTGGATGAATTAGTCTACTCCACAGCTGACTAGCATAAGCACAGTCACAAAGAACATGTAAAACATCTTCTGTATCTTCATTACAAAATTCAGCATTTCATGGTAAATGCTGAATTTGCAAACATGTGAGACCTTAACATAGGAAGGCCCCAAACTTGGGAGAGTAAAATTGAGGGAGGTCCAATTTGAAAACCCACAGTTTTATAGTGTCAAGTTGGCATTTAGGCCCACGACTTTTGGGTCCGTATTGAAACTAATCATAACGTGACTCTAGGGGTGATTTGGTATGAGGGATTTAGAGGGGAAGGAAAAAAAAATTTAGCTAGATTTACAAAAATTAAAGAAGTGGGTTAAAAAAATTTAATTAATTTTTTAATTATTTTATCTTGCATCTTCTCTTTACTAAAATTTTACTACCCTACTTTCTCAATTTTTTAAATCCAACTCATAAAATTTCCTTGCCACTCCTAGATCCTTCAAATCCTTCATACCAAACGACCCCTGAATGTTTGAGCACAAGTTTAACTTAAAGACCACCAACATAACGGTAGTTGGGTGTAGAGGAATGAAATAGTTCCTAATTAAAATTTGAATATCTACTAAGAGATATATCTATATTTAATATCATGTTGTCTCTAATAAGAAGATACATATACCTATAAAAAAAGAGTTTAACTTAAAACCTTCCTAAAAAAAATATTCTTCCTTTATATATTCCGTATTATAGGATGCACCTACTTTTGACATTAAGGAATTCAGTTATTTTAGTTAAAGTTAATAAATTTGTAACTAATTTACATTATCTTGCCAAACCAAGGAGGAGTTACTTTGAAATGCTTGTTTACAAAAATCATATTAGAGATAAGTGACGGTTATAATGTCAGTAAATGATAATAATAGGGGAAGTAATGGCAGGCAAAAGTGTAAGTAAAAAGATATCCTATGGTGTTGCAGAAACAACACCGAATTAATTACTGGTATTAGAGTAGGAAATCCCAAGGAATTTACATTTAGAAAGGGTCAGAAGTAAAGGGAAGAGAAGCACAAGCGGAGCTAAGATTTAATAACAAAGAGGATTGAAATCAAATGTTTGCGGGGATAAACATACATTTATCAAAACTTGGTTATGGACCCATCAGCTCAAACTTCAAACTCTGAGCTGTTAGATTTAAATTTGAATTTGAGTAGTTCAAATTTGATATTGTATTAAATTATTAAAAATTAAATAAATAAATTCAAACTGTTAAATTTTATTAAGGACAATTCAAAACTATAATAACAAAAACATTTTATTAAACAGTAGATCGGAACTGCTGCAATTCCAATCTAAGATATCAATTTAATTTTTTTTTTCTGTTAAGCACGTGTATCTTGAAAGTATTATTAGTTACTAAATATAAGTATCTATGTTAATAACATTAGTTGTAAGGGACTAATTTTTTAAACTATACTTAATCTTGTTAGTATTAAAATAGGAAGACGAAGGAATATAAAGTAGAGAGAACAGAAATTTATTAATTTGATCAGGCTAAAACTATTTTAGCTTAACCGTAGGTCTTAAATTTAAGATATAGATATGCAACACTTTAGGAATTAGGGGTACCAACCTTAATAGTATACGTGCGCCATGCAAGAAAAAGAAATGCAGTCACTCAGAGAGAGAAAAATTACGCGAGGCATGGGAGAAAAGGGGCGTCTGGGAAAATGAGGCAGTTGCCAAGACTCAAGAGGGAGAGAAACCCAGTGATGCACAAGCCGTGGTTTTGTGTGGGCGTGGAAATGGAAATTAAAGAAAGCGTTGCGGGAATGCCAAGTCCTAACATGCGCTTCCCCCTTGCTTGCACGTTACCCTTTATTATTATTATTACGCGCATATATATATTCCACCGCTTCACCGACTCATTTGGAATTGTTTCCATTTGCTTGCTCTATGCAACCTTCACTACTCAAAAAGCTCATGTAGCCAATACAGGTTCAAGTTCAATTCCTTATTATGTAATCAACAAGAAATAAGAAAAATTAAACTATCTAACTTCTCAAAATTGTGCATCTGACACACAAAACAAAAACAAACAAAGAAATTGCATCCCGCTTTAAGCATCTATGCCCTTGTTTCTATGTTACTCCGACTACTCCTTTGGAGTTTTGCCCTTCTTTCCAAGATGGAACGCCTATCTACTACTATTACTCATCAAAGTTAGTTAGAAATTAATTATTCAAAATTTACTAGAAATTATAATAATTGGTTTTAAGGCGGATGACACGATTTGGGAAACATATGGGATAGAATAAAGCAGCCTGAATTTAATCGCATCGGAACTCTTTCACAATTTGTAATCTTATAGAGTTAGTAAATGCCCTTGTAATTTAAAAAAAAAAATAATGAAGAAAAAAGCAGCTTGTGAAAGGAGGGAAGTCAAAAGTGGGGAACACTGGAGAGGGACGCCCTCAGATGTCGGAGAGAGAATAGCACGTGCATGGAGTGTGACCTCGTCCCCGGTCCAGAACCTCTTGGATGCCTCTCTCGTTCCTGCTCCGGCCGCCAATGACGACCACGTGTCCCCGCTAAAAGACGAACGTCTGGATGGCGGAGGAGGGGGCGGTGGTCCTGCTGTTAAACAAACCAACCACCTCCCCCTTCTTCCCTTCTTCATTCACACTGTTCATACCGTCGTCTGCCTTTTCTCATTTTCCCCATATTGCCCCCCTTCCTCCCTCCAATTTTCAAATAATCCCTACTCGCATTTTTATATTTAATTATACGTAACATAATAATTTCAAAATATCTAAGCGCGCCAGCATTCATTAACCATGCGGTACACCCCAGTGAAGCATTTTTTTTTATAAAAAAAAATTCAGATAAATTTAACACTAATCTCTTATTAAAACTAGAGCACACCCCATAACTCATAAAATATTTATATAATTTATAAAATTATTTATTAAAAGAATTCTCATAATAATAATAAAAATTAAATTTATATATTTATAAGATAGAATCCTCAACAGAAAATGTATAACTGATTGTCTCGAAACGGCAGGCATGCCCACCAGCCAACTAGCCTACACAAGTGCATCATTCCATGTATATGCCCAATTCTCTTCTTTTCATTCCGAAAGAAATACTACTCCTCTTGACTTTGATAAGATATAAATAATTAAATAATATTTAAAAATTTAATTATAAATGATAAATATATAAAAAATCGTAACTTTTCCCTAAAAATACTCTCGTTTATGGAAAAAGTAGGTGTGACTGGATGAGTGGAAAAGTATATAAATAAAATGAGGGAGCGGAGGGGAGGGGGGAATTAGAAGAGCATATAATTAATTAAAAATAAAAATTAAAAACATGTATTGAATGTTTATATATCTCTAGAATATATTTATGAAGAGTAACATGCCCATTTAAAATTTTATATTTTGTAAAAAAACATAGGGATTAATATAAACATTGAATCTTATCAATTAATCAAATATTTATTGTTCAAAATATTTTTTAAGGTGTTCATTTATTTTAAAATTGAAACGTGGAAAATAATCCACCCATTGATGCTGAGGGATGAATTTCGTAACTAAAAGGAATACATACAAATTCTTGCAACAGAAGCTCCTCTCTCTACCACTGTATTTTTTATTATTGGGATAAAGATAAAGTAGGGGTACGTGCCATGCTTCTTCTAGAAGCTTTCTTCCTCATGTTTTTTCTTAATTTAATCGGTAAATATAATATAAGAAAAATGGGGAAACAATGATAAAGATAAGTACGAAACTGTTATGTAATAAAGCGTGTGTTGTTGCCGAAACTACAATCAACGTCTCAATTATTATGTCCGGGCTATTCCTTCTGCTGACCTTAAGATAATTAATTGTTCAATAATTCCAAATCCAATTTAGCAATCGCGTTTAAGCTTTTTTTAATAAAGCCATTCCTGGCTCCCACCACCTCTTCTCAATTTCTTTATTACAACTGGTTCGTTGATGACATCACCCAGAACCTTATCCTTTGTTCTCATATCTTTTAACCTGTTTTTCATTCCTCCTCAGATTTGTTGTTCGTGGAGGCAACACCATCAAAGGTAGCCTTGGCATTTGTTCCTAACATTTCCGAAAAAAGAAAAAAGTACGGCAATTGCCGAATCTATTTTTAGTTTTCTACAGTCAAAAGAGATAAAATCCTTCCCCCCCAAAAAAAAAGAATCTTTATTATAATTTATCACTATATTATTAATTACTGGGGGAAAATACTCACAGCAGATCATGATGATACTTCTTGAGTTCTTCGCTCACAGATTTGTGTCATTTCCTGTAAGAGAGGATTATATTCCTTTCTCTCTCCAACATCACTGCATATACTCCATTCCTTTTTAAATTAAATATAGGAATTAGTCAGAAATTTATTCTTATCATAAATTTAATAGCTAAAAGGAATATTTTTCAAGAATGCAAATCATACCCAACCAATAAACCATGGTTTTTTCTGCTTTCTTTGGGAAAAATTTCCTTGCTTTATTCCAATGCTTCTTCAATTCTCTTTTTCTTAAACTTCTCATCTCCCCCTGAAGAGCGTCTAGATTCATAGGTGCCCAAACATTGCCAAATTCTACATCAATTAACTGATAGCCACCGGATCATCAAAAGAAGTTTCTAATCACTGTTTTATTTTAATCCTAAAATCCCCATTTGGGAGTATGATGATTAGTGGCAATTGGAGATTCCGTCATTAGCGGATTGCTTCAAGGTCAAAACAGTAAATTCCACTCCCTTCCCTTCCCAACCCTCTCACCCTCCTTCACAACACAACGAGCAGCTCCGGAAAAAAACACAAACAGATTTCGGAGATAAATCCAGGACGCAGCCTTCGTTTAATTTCCAATCCTATTTGACTCTCTTTCTCCCTCTTTCCTCGAAAATCAATAGGGTTAATCCCCTTGTAAATTCATGCCTCTTTCTCTCCTATACCTCTCTTATCTATAAAATCTGTATACACACACACCCCTGTTCATTTCCTTCCTGTATATTTCTCAAATCAGCGCTGAATCTTTGAATTGTTCAAATTGGTTTCTGTATGCTTCTTTTCTGGCAGTGGGTTTTACAAAACTGTCCAAAGGCATACAAAAGAGAACGTCTTTCGCTGAAGTCATTGGGGCCTTCGAGAAATTGCTAGTGGGTTTCTGGGGAGAAATCAAATATATTTGACTTTAGATTTTTTTTAAAAAAACTATATTTATTGGTAGTTTGGGATCCGAAACCCAGTAGGCGAAGATACGAGGAAGAAACATGACGGTTTCTACTATAGCTTTATGCGCTAGCCCACCGAGCAGTGTGTGTTCCACTGCGCACCCTTGCCATATCAACGCCCATGCATCATACGATTTCGACTTGGGTTCGCGATCGTCGTCGTCTTCTTCTTCCACGGCGGCGTCCACATCTCAGAAACCAGGAATGAGTGGCCTCTCGTGTTTATTCTCTTCGCCGACGGTGAAGCCCGTTCCCTTGTCGAGCTTTCCCGTTGGCGGAGAGGAATTGGGTCCTTTGTCTGAGTTAAAGGAATTGAGCAGCTCCTTCTCCTATTCGCCGAGCAAATTTGGTGGGTCTTCTTGGAAAAGGGATCAGAGCCCTGTTTCGGTTTTCCAAGGACCCGTTTCATGTAGCATCAGCAGCGTTTCTGGTTCCGCAAGGAGTTTCCCAATGAGGATCGGTGACGATAGCTCGATTCGGTGTAGGGACAGTGGATTGTTGGATGGCTTCGTGAGAAATTCATTAGGTTCATGCTTGGATTTCAATTCGCCAAGATTCGAGCTGCGTGGTGGTGGCATAGATTTGGGTTCTTCATCTTCCATAGCGGATGAATTGACCTTCAATTTAGAGGATTCTTTTGTGGGGGGATCTTTCGAGCCGTACGCTAGACAATTGCTTGTGGGTGCCCAGTTGAAGCACAAGATCTTTTGTGAAGAATTCGTTATTAAGGCTTTCTATGAAGCCGAGAAAGCGCACAGAGGGCAGGTAAATAAATCCAGATATATAAATTATACGTATGGATCATATGATTTGTGGGTTTATTGTTGTGAGTTGAAAGGTTTTAAATTTGTCTTTGTAGATGCGAGCTTCTGGTGATCCATATTTGCAGCATTGTGTCGAAACAGCGGTTCTGCTTGCTTTGATTGGTGCCAATTCCACAGTTGTGGCTGCTGGGCTTTTGCACGACTCACTTGATGATTCTTTTCTGACTTACGATTACATCTTGGGGCTTTTTGGCGCTGGGGTTGCTGATTTAGTTGAAGGGGTGAGGAACATGTCTCTTGAGATTTGAATCAATTTGGTATTTGAATTTAGGAATCTGTATTCTTAAACTGCTTGTAGCTTGCAATTTAGGAATCTATATTGAAAAATTGTCTCTGGTTGTTATGTATGTTTTGAATTTTGGATGTTGATTGTTTGATCCCTTGAGGATTCTATCTGATCTAATCTCTATGGCATTTTAGGTTTCTAAGCTAAGTCACTTAAGCAAGCTTGCACGAGAGAATAATACGGCATGCAAATCAGTTGAGGCAGATCGGCTGCATACCATGTTCCTTGCCATGGTTGATGCAAGAGCTGTTCTCATCAAATTGGCAGATCGATTACATAATATGATGACCCTAGATGCATTGCCAGTGGCCAAACGGCAAAGGTTTGCTAAGGAGACCTTGGAAATTTTCGCACCTTTGGCCAATCGATTGGGAATATCTAGTTGGAAGGAGCAATTGGAGAACTTGTGTTTTAAGCATATCAACCCAGAACAGCATCAGGAGATTTCTTCAAAGCTTGTGGAATCATATGATGATGCAATGATTACTTCTGCTATAGAGAAATTAGAGCAAGCACTTAAAGATGAAGGCATTTCTTACCATGTCCTTTCTGGGCGGCACAAGAGCCTGTATAGCATATATTGCAAAATGCTGAAGTACGTACCACTTATCCCTTAATTTGTTTTGTACTTCCATTCCTGAATTTGAATAATATACGCAGATAATACCAGGAATTTCCTTTCTATGGGGTTAGGGAGGATTGTTTGAAGAGTATTATATTGCACAAAATCTGTGTCAGAAAAAAAAATGCTACTGCATAAATGCTTGTAAACGTAAAAATTTGTGTTGGAGTTGTTGGAAAGTTTCAGCATTTCTTCAGCTGCAGTTGGTTTTATTTGAACTTCCTCAAATGTTCATTGATGCGTGTATGTATTTGCAGGAAGAAGCTAAGCATGAATGACATTCATGATATTTATGGGCTGCGGTTGATTGTTTACAAGGAGGAGGACTGTTATAAAGCCTTGACAGTTGTTCACCGGTTATGGTCCGAGGCACCCGGAAAGTTCAAGGACTACATTCGCCATCCTAAGTTCAACGGGTATGTAATAACTTAGGATTGGTGCTCTGAAGCCTAAACTTGCATTTGGCTATCTTTATTTTATCTGACTCTTTTATTTTGCGATTTTAGGTACAAATCTCTGCACACTGTGGTGATGGGCGAAGGAAAGGTTCCCCTTGAAGTACAAATCCGGACAAAAGAGATGCATCTGCAGGCAGAGTTCGGATTCGCGGCTCATTGGAGATACAAGGAAGGCGAGTGCCAGCATTCTTCATTCGTGCTTCAGATGGTCGAGTGGGCCCGATGGGTCGTTACCTGGCATTGTGAGACAATGAGCCAAGATTGTTCAGCTGTTGGATGTGCCGATTCGGTCAAGCCACCATGCAAGTTCCCTTCTCATGCCGACAATTGTCCACATTCTTACAAACCTCATTGTGGTCAGGATGGCCCTGTGTTCATCATCTTGATTGAGAACGATAAGGTTCGTGTGATGTCACATGTTCACACAACATCTGAATTTCATGTTCTATTTTCTAGCCAGGTTTTGATTCTTAGAACTTTGTATATATATATATATATATATGCAGATGTCTGTGCAGGAGTTTCCGGCAAACTCAACGGTGATGGACTTGCTCGAGAGAGCCGGGCGAGGGAGCTCTAAGTGGAACCCATACAGATTTCCATTGAAGGAAGAACTAAGGCCAAGGCTGAATTATGAGCCATTGAAGGATCCAAAGTGTAAGTTGAATATGGGAGATGTTGTGGAGCTGACGCCTGCAATACCTGATAAGTCTCTGACAGAGTATAGGGAAGAAATCCAGAGGATGTATAATAGGGGGCTAACTGTATCTGCTTCAACTCCCATGGTTGGCTCAAGAAGCTGACCTTTGATTTGGGTTTTAACATAGCATAACAAGAAGACAGTATAGTTAGCGACACTTGTTATAGCACACGTACACATCTGTACAGAACACCTCTTATGTTTCCGCTATGAACTCGCTAACTTCGATTCAATGATAATGCTCTCCAGATTATTGATGGAACTTCTTCGTTGTTCGCTCGCATCTGCAGTTTTTTGTTTCCAAGAAATCATCGTAATCATATTTGATTGATTTTAATTTGGTTAATAATGAGAGAGCAGTGAACTCCATTTGTTAAATAAGAGAAGCTAATTTACTGGTGGTGGGTCTTGAATGCGGCCTCTGTTAAGTGAGCAGTGAACGCTCTGGTGTCCATTTTTGTGGGGTATTGTTTCTCAAGTTAATTTTGAGATTATATTACAAATAAGTGAGTTAATAAAACAAAACATATTTCGGGCCAATAAAAAAGTGACTTTTTGTTTTTGATAGCAAATTTTTTGGAAAGAGATTGGCCTCACACATAATTTAAATGTAGGACAAAATTTTCCTTCTTTTTAAGCCATATCAATATCGAAGAAACTGGCCTCGTGTATCACCCGTTATAACAAAGTGACTTTGTTTACTATTTTGGGAATTTTACAACAACAAAAATGCATTGTTTCCGTAATAATGTATAAAAAAAACGCCTAGAGGAGTTGCATAATTTGAGGCTTGTTGGGTTGAAGAAAGAAGGCCCAATAAAGAAAAGCCCATTATATTTTGTTTAGAAGTGAATTTGGAAATTTCACAATAAAGGCCTAAATAATAAAAGGGAGTTTGAAAAGCTGTGGCATTTATACTAATCATTTCATCCAGTTTTAGAATTCATGACTATACCTCTCAGTATAAATATCTCATTTATAAATTGAATTATAAACCTAAAAATGTCTAGCAAGATTTTATGTTGCTAAATAACTTTATGTTAATCTTTCATCGTTGACTTGATAAACTTATCATTGTGATTATCGTAATGTAACGGGTGAAGATCGAACTTACAATATTAATGTGGGAAATTAATTACATAGTATACTAAAATTTTCAAGTTCCATTGTTAACTCCATTTAAGGGTAAATGGGTATTTTCCACTCAATTTAACCATTGTTGTAAACACCGAGTCGATTAACATAAACTTTCTCGTAAAAAGAAAAATTTAAATTTAAATTTTATAAATTGTACTTATTAAAAGGATGCGAAAACCTTTGAATTCTAAACAATGTAGTTGTGGCGACGTACATGAATTGTATTTGCATTATTAAGTAAAGAATGCACGAGAAAGGTCCGTTGCTCGAGAGAGAGCAGAAAAGGTACGATGAGTGTTGCTTCTGGTTCTGGACTTTGACCATGTCCTCTGCTCTGAGAACAACGATGCATGGTAGCCAAATTCGATGCTCTCGTGTCTTAGTAATTATACATATGATGCTGATACAGAAGATCCAGCACCTTTCACATACGACAATATTCACAACTTTAACACTCTCTTCAGGTGTCCAATCCCACAATAAACCCTACTCAACCTCTTGCACAAACGTCCATACATTTTTTCAGATCAGACATTAGTCGCATTAAGTCTCTTCCAAAGTTCATGAAAAAATAACTAGTAACTTATGTAAAAGTTGGGGCTTGTGAGAGAATTACTGTATAATCAGTAATTTAATCATTAAAACATCTTACAACGAGAGATCAACATGTAATAATAAGACTTAATGTAGAGTTGTAAGAAATTTTTTAACGATTAAATTATTTACGTATGACTGTATAGTAATAATTCTCTTTAAAAATAGACTATTTTGATTTCAAAAGGAACCATCAAAGTGTGTGAATAATAGGAAAGTCTTTGCTTAAGTGCTAAGATATATTCATTGCACAATAAAATGGTGTTAAAGCCATATATAGTGATCTCCAGTGACGAAGCAGGCTTAGGTTTGAGAAAAAAGATTACGCCATATATACAAGAGCAAGCTTGTACACTGCATTATATATATTCTTTTTGTATCTTTTTTCACTGCAGATTTTAATAATATTTGATGCAAAATGAATGCTCATCATGATCAAGATGTTAGCTGGCTTCCTCAACAGCTTCTGCAGTTATATACTGTTTTCACAGTTTCAAAGTATTACCATTCTGTCTTTTGAGATTCTTTTCAAAATACTGCTCGGTACCTCATTACAGTCACAGCGATGACCCCTAATAATACAGACAACAAGGTATAAATGCTTTGACGTGCAACCAACGAACGAAGGGTTTAATTACTCAAAAAAAAAAAAAGAAAAAAAAAAGCTTTTTTAAAGCTGCAAATCAATTTGAAAGACCAAAAATGTCGTACATGTTGTGCTTATATGCTTTATAACGGCTCAAGTTGACCTTGTGATGGAAAGAAACCAAGTGAACCCCGGGACAGAAAATTCACAGCATCTAAGTGATGAGAGAGCACATGCGGTTAAAGTGTTTTTAGGGCAGCCTCTAGCTGGCTAGGAAATGGTAGACACAGTAAAAACCCTAGCACCAACCCTTCACAATGCCCTAAAAAGCAAACTTTACTCGTTCCATAAACAGCACAATTTGAGTTTTCTATATTGGGATGCATGGTGGGTATACAGGAAAAGCCCTTCTGTAACTGCATGACCAACCCTTGATTAAGACCTTCTTTCCTTGGCCATAGATGGACTAAGATGGTAATATTTTGGAAAAAATAATCTTTTGCATGATTTTTTAGTTTTAATTAAGTTATAACTCAATTTTCAGATTTTGACTTTAGGCAATTTAATCTTTATAATATTGACTCAATTAAAATTTAATCCTTAAATTTTAATACTGCAACTTAAAACTTTAGTCACTAATATTTATAAAATATATAATTATGTTAAATATAAGGATTAATATTTAAAATGGTTAAAATATAGAGACTAAATTATATCGAGTCAAAGTTTAAAGATTGAGTTACAATTGAGTTAAAATTATAGAAACTAAATAGTAACGAGTTAAAGTTTAAATGCTAAATTATAACTGAATCAAAAAGGACAAAAAGATTAATTTTCTCTAATATTTTTTATAGCAACTTTCTAGTTACTATAAAAAATATTGCCATAATTATTTTCTTTAACTCTCTCCATTACTCTTTTATTTGATTATTATTGATAGGGTGTCAATAGAGGTAATTTAAAAAAATTTGATAAATATAAAAAATAAATCTTATATTTATGACTAAAATTAATTTCTCAATTATGTTATATATTAAGGATCAGATAAATATTACAAAGTATTGTCAAAAGCTCAAATACGTAGGAGCTCTTCCAATGTAAGTCCTTTCATTTTTTACTAGTGTTACTAAGATGCCCAAGTTACTTTAAAAATATCAGTTAGTACATCAAGGACTAATGAAAATAAAAAAATGATGATGATTAAAATATAGTTAATGACAACTCATGAGAATAGTTTCTCACTTTCTTGTAATACATACTGTTATACCTCATCACCTTCACAGAGAAAGTGATTAGTGAATCAGAACTTTTAATTTTTATACAATACACATCTCCCTACTTTTCTTTGGCAGTTATATATATACTACGCACAAGGTTTATCCTTCATATATATATATATATATATATATACATACACATATATATATTGATCATATATCCAATTTATTAACGAAAAGGGAAAGCAATATTTTCCATACTCAAATTAGTATATGGATGTGATCGAAGTGAGATATATAGGATGTTTTGTTTGGTACAACAAATTTTTGACAGGAGTTAGGCTCACCCACAATCCAAGGGCAGGGCGAAGTCTCCCTTCCTCCTAGGCGATATTAATATCAAGCAGGGTGAGCCGTCTATTACCCTTAAGCATAAACCTAGGCACCCAAGAGTTAAAATGACTCCTCAAGCTCCGCGACTAGAACTACAACAAAGTGGTACTCCCTAAAGATCGAACATGCTCCAAATAGTCGTATATCTTATCCTTTCGCTAGTTAAACCCACAGACGATAGGTAGATATATAGAATGTGATGCACAATTTGTGTATAAATGTAAAAGTGAAAGCAAAAACAAACAAAAAAGCAAAGACATAGTGGCACTTGTGTTAAGCCTTAAAAGGTTTAAAACCTTTTACGTAGAGTTTTGAATTGGAATTTTACAAATAAAACAAATCATGTTAAAAAGAGGTTGCATGACTTACCTAGCTAGAATTTAGAATCTAGTTTTGCCACCAATAGTGATTAGTCCTAATAAAAGGTTTGTAATTGCTCTAATTGCTCAAATACAAGGTTTGAGTCCATCAATGTGTTTTCAAAAAAGTTAGCCTTAATTAAACCTAACAATACTTAAGTCTGATACATATCACGTAAAATAAATTTAGTTTTGTTGGTCCGAGTTCATGGATACTCATGTTTTGTTAACTAAAATAGTATTTGTGGCTAATAAATATTAGTTTATTTGGTAAGGAGTTAATTTATAACTCATTAGATCATGAGTTTAAATTTTATTATTAATATAAAAATTTTGATAATAAATAATTTATAATTTATAAGTAGCTCTATAATTTTTTTTTAATCCTATAAACATATCTTGCATCCTAGTAAGCTCGGGATCCACTTACCTGAACTTTTCTCTTACCAAAAAAAAAAATTGTGGAGTGAGAGAGAGTTGGAGTTGGGTATGAGGAAATGCACAAAGGGAGGGGGAGGGGGAGGGGGAGGGGGAGGGGAGGGGGCATGTGTAGAGTGGGGCAGAGAGCAACAGAGTTTTAATACCTTGCCTTACCTGACACTTCCTGCCTTTTCTTTTCATTTCTCAGCACACAAATTCAACAAATTTGACAAATTCTAATTCATTTCTTTTTTTTTTGAACCTTAAGTTTTTAACATCGACTATTAAAATAAGTTTTATCTCTTTCAATAAAATATTTTTTATGTATATAATATAATTAGAACTTATGACACGGCTGGAAAAAAGACTTTCTAAATCAATTGAAAATAGACTTCTACACCAGAATTTGATCCGGTGTAGAAACAGCTCGTGTAAAAAGTTTAATATTCTACACCGGTTGTATATGACTGGTGTAAACAATCAACTTTTTTAAATCGGTTTTTCATACAACCGGTTTAAAAAGTAATTTTAAAATAAAAAAAATCAGAATAAAAAAATTCTAGATCTGAAATTATTTTCTTCTTCGTCACAAATCTGAAGGAGGAGGAGAGTGATGAAGAAGAATAGGTACCTGTAAAATGCAAGCAGAGAACAAAAAAGAAGAAGAAAGAAAAAGCTAGAGAACCCAGAAACGAAAGAAACAAAAATTTAGATATATGCGCAGAAATGAAAACCCATAAACGTCGTCACCTAATTGAAGATATCACAAAAATATCGTCACAATTCCTTTTGGTTACCTGCTCAAAAGCAAACAAAAATATATTTAAACAGAACCCAGAAATAAATGAGACAAAAACCCAAATATATATAAAAACGAAAACCTAGAAACGCCGTTACCTAATTAAAGATATCACAGAAATATCGTCATAATTCCTCCGACTTACCCAGTTAAAATTGAACAGAAATATATTTAAACAAAATCGAGAAAGAAAGGAACAAAAAAATAGACACCCACCATCGCAGATCTAGGTCTTCTTCTTTGGTGAGCTTTAGAGGCTACAACGACTGATTTCAACAATAGAGAACGACGAGCATAGGTATGGGTCATCGCATATCTAGGTCTTCTTCTTCTTCGGCGAGCTTTAGACGGTGTGTTATGAAGGTGGAGCTTCCTGTCATCATGTGTTCTCCCTTGTCTAGTTTTCTTCATGGACGATGATATGATTTGTGAAGATAGGGAATCGTAAAAAATTAACGCCACCGGTAGTGACTTTTTACAGCGGTCATATTTTACGACCGGTGTAAATATTTTATCTTATTTACAAAAATACCACCTCTCATGACTTTTTACAGCGGTCATATTTTACGACCGGTGTAAATATTTCATCTTATTTACAAAAATACCACCGCTCATGACTTTTTACAGCAATCATTACTTTTACAGCGGTCATATTTTACGACCGGTGTAAATATTTCATCTTATTTACAAAAATGCCACAGGTCATGACTTTTTACAGCGGTCATTACTTTTTACAGCAGTCATATTTTACGATCGGTGTAAATATTTCATCTTATTTACAAAAATGCCACTGCTCATGACTTTTTACAGCGACCATTACTTTTTACAGCGGTCATATTTTATGACCGGTGTAAATATTTTATCTTATTTACAAAAATACCACCGGTCATTTTTTTTAAACCGTCTCCGCAATGACCGATTTAAAAATAGGGCTTTAAAAAGCCTATTTTACAGCAGTGTGACATCATATTTAAAAAACTTAACAATCTATCAACTTTGTCAAATTTTATTGATTATTTTAAGTAATTTTAAAATATAAAACACATAAGCTAATTTTGTTTAAATTGTTTAATCTATATAAAGTTATTAATAAGTTTATATAAATAATGGATAAATGTAATATTCCTCTAATCCTAAATATAGAATATAATTAGTGAATTGATCTTAATCTAAAATATAAAACATATTCCTAAATTTACTATATCTTTCTCAAATTATTCCTATTGATACTCTCTTAATAATATATCAGTAAAATAAAAAGGAAAAGAGTTGATAAAAATTATTAAGATATTTTAAAAAATATATATTATAATAATTAATTAACTAATATTTTTAATTTAATTTAATTAATTAAATAGATTATATATTTAGTATAAAAGTATTATTTTTCAATAATGTGACTCTTCAAATATCCATAATAGTAGTCATATAAAGGCAAAGCTTGCTGTAGGGTTCTGTAACTGAGCACCTTACACTTCAAACATATCATCAGATGACACTATTTTCCAGGATGTAATGTGAAGAGACAGCAAACCCCAAAGGTGCATGGTTCTCCTTTATTTGAATTTAATTTTTGCTTTGCTTGCGTTTTGTTCATTTGTTTATGGATTTTTGCAAACATGTCAGAGACTACAGCAGAAGCTGCAGAACAAAGAGACAAAAGCCATTAGATGTTCAGTCATTATAACTTACAAGAACAAAGCAAGAAGAATACACTCACTAACCCCAGCAAGCAGAACAAGCCATTAGTCTCCACTCTTATCCATGCACAGAAACAAGATTCTTAGCCAATGCCCTTCACTTCAGAAACAAAGAAGAAATCCATTTCCTTTTTGTCTTTGAAAGTTGAAGAAAACACCTGAGCTTTTCTTCATCACTCTACTACATAGACTTTTATTTACATATAAAGCTTTTGTTTTTGGTGTCAAAAATGATAACTAGTGAAACAAGTAGTGTAAGAAATAGATCTCCTTTCACAGCAATTCAATGGCAAGAACTTGAACAACAAGCTCTTATCTTTAAATACCTGGTCTCAGGCAGCCCCATCCCACCTGATCTCATTTACTCTGTCAAAAGAAGCCTAGAATCTTCTTCACTGTCTTCTTCTTCTTCAAGGCTCTTCCCCTTCCATCCAAGTAAGAATGAAGCATGTTATTTCGTGGTGATTATTAAAGAGTATGGTTCAGTTTGTTTTCTTATTTTTATTTTATATTGCTGCAGTTGGATGGGGGTGCCTAGAAATGGGATATGGCAGAAAAGTAGACCCAGAGCCAGGAAGGTGCAGAAGAACAGATGGCAAGAAATGGAGATGCTCAAAAGAAGCCTACCTGGACTCAAAATACTGTGAGAGGCACATGCACAGAGGGAAAAACCGTTCAAGAAAGCCTGTGGAAATTTCTTCAACAGCAACAGCAGCAACTGGCATTTCAACAAACACGTCACAGCCAATCTCTTCACCATATAGTAACAGTAACAGAGGCCTTAGCATGAGTAATCATCCCAATCCACCCTCAACAACTTCTTCTTTCCCTTTCTCTCTATTGCCCTCTGATTCCCAACCTTATTCCCATATGTACCAGAATTCTTCTCTTAATCCCTTGTTCTACACTCATTCAACCTCATTTAGAACTCCTGATTCTGATTTTTCCCCTCAAAAAAGCAATACCCACCAGCTATTTTTAGACTCTGGATCTTATTTTAGGGATGAAGACTATAGGTTTGTCTGAAACAAAGGGTTTAACTTCTTGTTATGTATGTTCTTTCTATTGGTTAATTATTACTTAGTTTGAGTTTATTATTTCCAGCAGGCATATTCATGGAATGAGGGAAGGTGTCGATGAGAGATCTTTCTTCCCAGAAGCCTCAGGGAGTATTAGGAACTTTCCTGATTTCTCCCAGTTCCAGAACACGAATGATAATACAACTCCAACAAGACAAGAAGAGCAACATTGCTTTGTTCTGGAAAGAGACTTCAAATCAGCAGGACAAATAAAACATGGGAATGAAACTGAGATGAACCAGAGATCATCACTTCATCATTTCTTTGGTGAATGGCCTCCAAAGAACACAGATTCATGGCTTGATCTTGCTTCAAATTCCAGAATCCCCTCTGGTAATGTTCTATTATATATAGCTTCCTCTTCATTGTTTATCTATATAATTCTTTTAATTTATTTAGCCTCCTCCTTTCCTGTGCAGATGAATGAAACAAGACTCATAAGAGAATTGCTGCAGATAAAAGAACTTAACTTATTATGGCTTTTGAGAAAGAGTGGTCTTTGTTGAGTTATGTAGGGCCACAGTAAGAGGATCTGTCATCTGTGTCTGTACTTTTTCGTGATATTTATTATATATATTACTTTATCTCTTCTCCATGAAGGGAAAAAAGTTGTCTCAGATTTGCACAGTTTGTTGTTTGACTGGAAAGCATGGTGTTGTTACTCAATAGCTTCTGCTTCTTCTGAACATGTCCATGGACCAACACAGAAGAGAACATGTGCAATGAATAATAAGTAAATTGTACCAACACAACACTAGCTCCCTGGCCTGAAGTCCTCCTGAACAGAAAACTACAAAAATTCTGTCTCACTTCCAACGGACAACTTGAGCTACTAAGATTTTTACAGCTAGGGTTTCAATTTCAAAGTTTTAATCAAATAGTGCTTTTCACATGGTTCATATTTGTGCTTTTGTTACACTCCTTGATTCTGCTTTCTTTCTTCGCCAACTGATGACTTAGGAAGCAGTAATCTAATCTCACAATTGGCAGACTTAAAAAGCTTACCAAATATTGGACAAAAAAAATAAACTAATAAAGTTTTCTCGACAAGAAATTACTAATTTTTAGTAGTGTCCAAAGACAACTTTGACCCTAGTCCCAAGTAAAATAATAATTAATATGCACCACCAATTGAACTGTTCTATGTAAAGCCATATGCAATTCTCTCGCACCAACCCTCCATAAATCAATCATTTTTTTTTATGTATTTCGAATAATCTAAACAACTGATGTAAGACAAAGTGTTCTTAAATTATCTATTAGGGAAAGAAAATAAGAGTTCATTAACTTGATAGCGTTAATACAACAACAACAACAAAGCCTTTTCTCATTAAATGGGGTCGGCTACATGGATCATACGACGCCATTGTGCTCTGTCAAAAACTAAATCCTTAGATAGGTTATTGACCCGGAGATCCCGCTCAATGACCTCGTTAAGCGTTTTCTTTGGCATTCCTCGACTCCTTTTAACCGGACTCCAATCCGTTTGATCCACCCTCCTCACCGGCGCATCCCTTGGCCTTCTTTGTACGTGTCCAAACCACCTAAGACGGTTCTCCACTATTTTCTCCTCAATAGGTGCCACTCCAACTCTTCCCCGAATTTGTTCATTGCGAATCTTATCTTTTTTTGTATGCCCACACATCCATCTCAACATCCTCATTTCGGCTACCCCAATTTTATGCTCTTGCTGTCCTTTTAAAGCCCAACATTCACTTCCATAAAGCATTGCTGGTCTTATAGCAGTACGATAAAACTTTCCTTTTACTTTATCTGGTACTTTCCGATCACATATAACCCCAGTAGCCTTTCTCCATTTAAACCACCCAGCCTGGATTCTATGATTAACATCCTCCAAAATTTTACCATCTTTCTGTATAATTGATCCCAAATATTTGAACTTATCTATTTGTGGAATAACTTGATCTCCTAATCTGACCTCCAAGTTACTTCTAACTTGCCTCTTAGAAAAATTACAATGCATGTATTCAATCTTACTTCTACTCAGACGAAAACCCTTCGACTCTAAAGTACTTCTCCATAACTCAAGTTTAAAATTAATCTCTTCTCTTGACTCCGCCATAAGAACTATATCATCCGCAAAAAGCATTCACTTAGGGATTTTATCTTGAATAGGCTTAGTTAGAACATCCACTACCAGATTAAATAAATAAGGACTCAATGATGATCCCTGATGTAGACCAATCTTTATGGGAAAATCCTTTGTTTCGCCCCCAGACGTTCTTACAGTAGTAGTTACCCCTTCATACATATCTTTTATTGCTTTGATATATGCCATGCGCACACCTTTCTTTTCTAAAGCTCTCCAAAGCACCTCCCTTGGCACTCGATCATATGCTTTTTCTAAGTCAATGAAAACTAAATGCAAATCTCTTCTTTTGGTCCGGTACCTTTCCATTAACCCCCTTAATAAATAAATCTCCTCCATTGTAGACCTACCTGGCATGAAACCACACTGATTCTCCGTAATATCAGTCTCTAATCTCAACCTGTGTTCAATTACCTTTTCCCATAACTTCATAGTGTGACTCGTAAGTTTTATCCCTCTACTTGATAGCGTTAATAATGAAAACAAATCATATGCGGGCATACTCTACGAATTCCTTGTCTGTTATCGAAAATGTATAGGTAGAACCATTTTAGGAAACAAAAGATAAATTGAACAACACGAGACCTTAGTCTCTGCCTTGTTTGAACATTTTCTCAGATTCATCATCCCACAAAACTGACCAAATACATGATTTCTAAATTACATTTCAACATCATGTATTTCGTTGGGTTGGTTGGGTCGACAAGTGTCATGTCCTGTGTGTACATAATCTCCTTGGCTGATAAAGAATACAGTCAACATGAAAAGAACACTATCATAGTGCATCCTTATGCCAACTTTAACAGTTTGAAATCAAATTTAGTACAACATACTTTGAGAACACCTGCTTGACTCAATGTCTTGATTCTGAATCTGACTAATGCCATTATATATATATATATATATATATATACACCAAATATTGTTCACAGTGTTCCACTTCTCTAGATTTTTAGAAAGCGTTCGACATGGTAAGATATTGAGCAGGAAAGGTCCATAAGGATTAAAGTGTGTCCAAGTCCCATGTTGAGTACTATAAACTGGCTCAACGAAATACCAGGCATGGCCATAATTTATTCAGATAACAGAATCAATTTAAGTCCCGCGGATAGCAATCCTAAACCCTGATCCATGCTCAATTCTGAAGTCTGAACTACATTCCTTTGTTGCCTGCCAGGGGAAAACAATGCTTTCTGAGTAACATTAAAAAATCCTGAATGGTGAGAAATAATACCAGTCCCCAGTCCCCTTCTGGAATTTCAGGTAACCTATGAAGTGTTCAACATCTCTTTAATAAACGCCAAGCATTTGCCACTGAATTAGAAAGTATGATCCATTAGGTAAGCAATAAACAGTGACCGACAGAAGTAGTAACATGAAGCATAAACCAAGTTGCAAACACAACAGCATACAAACACTGAGACTTCTAAGAGTAAATAGTCATCAACATGACAAGCTTCCAATGCATGATACGTATGCAGAAACTACGGAAAGAGACAGAATACTTCTGCAAAGCATAAGAAGATAGGCATACTCTCTGACATTTTATATTGAAGAGAGGACTACACAGAAAGTAAGCAAAGGAGGGACTAGAGACTATATTCGGCCTGCTCCATACAATTAACTCCAACAAGATAGATTATTAGATAAGATGGGAAGAGAAAGAAAGACCAACTATGGGGTCGCTAAATCAGCAAGCAAAATGGAGAAACTAGTAACTTGAGTCTCAGTTCACGCACGGCACAACACATCCATCTACCATTCCAATTTCAAATTATCTCTCATTTAAGGTTATGCGCACACAAAAAATAGCTATTAAAAAGCCTAGGTTGTAATAGAATCTACTGGTATTTGACTAAGGCATTGTTTGGTTCAACTTAGGGGAGGGTAAGTTGAGATAATGTAAGGGAGGGTAGGTAAGGGTAAGGGAGGTTATGGGGGTGAAGGTAGGGGAGGAGAGGTGATGCTTTTTGTTTGGTTCGGGAGGGGAGGGTAGGGGAGTTAATTAAAAATTGACAAATATACCCTTACCTATTTATTTAAATTTATTTATAATATTTATATTAAAATTATTATTTTTTAATTTATAAATCTCAAAATTTTTTATCTCATTTATATATAATGATAAAATTAAAAAAATAAAAAATATGATAAAATTTTAATGTTGTCTCTTATTAATTAATAATTATTATATATATTAATATAATATATAAATTAATAAAATGCTTGAGCAATCAATGTAAAAATGTTAAAAAAAGAAAAAGAGAGAAAATTGATGCTTGATGTGTGAGGAGAGGAGGAGGGTATAATTGGAATATTAAAATATTATAAAGGGTAATTTTATCAAATTTGCATAAAAAATTTCTCTCCCCTCCAAAAACCTCCACTTTTGGAGGGGAGGTGGAGGAGGGGAGGTGAGTACATAAGGACAAAAAATTTCACCTCCCCTTCATTTTTCCCAACCAAACACACTTATATCTCCCCTATGCTCTTCTCCCCTTCAAAACCCCCCAACCAAACAAAGCCTAAGATACTCTTTTTTTATTTTTCTGCTATCTTAATGACTCTCTTTTATTAATTAAGGGTAAAACTGGTCCAAAAACAATTAATACTCCATTGGAATTCTGAGGTGACCAATATTTTAAAGCAAAACACATGGAGGATTGGAGGGAGTGTATTAAAGTTTGTTGGAAAGTCATGACGCCAAATTCTGTAATGTATGGATCGGCTAGAGACAAGTTAGGAAACTAGAAGAACGATCGGAGATAGGACTTTAAGAGAACCTGTCTCTTACAACCCTAGCCATGGAGACACCACAAGAATGATCAGCCCTTAATACAGTCGAGTATTCTCACGAGAATATGAGGCGGCAAGCAAAGCTCACTCAAGAGAAATAAAATTCTCTAAAATTTATTCATTCAAATCTATTCCAATTACAAAAAAACGTAGCCTTACATATGCAGCAAAAGAACAATCTAGAATAAAAAAAATCCTACGTCATAAATGCCATAAATGTGCCTTAATGATGATTGATTATCTTGGTTGGCACCAATTAAAGCTAAAAGAAATAGGAAAATTACCTTTTCTTGGAGAAAAAGGCTACTACCTAAAAATAATAAACTAACCTAAAATATTCTTATGCAATCTTTGACCAAAATGCCTTATTTAATACAAATAAAAATGGAAACTTAAAAAATGAAATTAAACCATAACTAATACATAAAGACGCCTTCTTGATGCTTCTTGAATATTCTTGGACGTCACTTATGCTCCTCCTCCAAGGCACATGCTTGTCACATGATATTTTGAGTGAATTCTTCAATCTGGACTACACATGGGCCTGCAATGCCTTGTAATGGGTCTTTTAGACTATTGGACTTCCATCTTTTAGCTTGGGCTCCACGCTCCGTGTTTTAGTCTTCCTTTAATGCTAGATCATGCCATGCCATGCTCCTCTATCATAGTGTTTAAGCATAGAAATCGCATTGGCCTGGAGCAACCTTAAGAATAATCACAGACATTCTGGTAAACACAAACACTCAAAAAACTAGCAGTAGATACATTCAACAACGAGGACTACGCAACATAGCGTAAGGGAAAGAGTATGCAGATGTGATTGTTAAATTTCCATTACCTCCTAACATCATTGTACAGTGAAAACGTCAGACCGAAGAAAAAAAGGGCTTCTGTTAGTGATAAGCCATGTAAAGAAACTAAAGGGGAAGGCGTGAGATACGAATAGAAACGAACATTAAGAGCAGACAACATCGACTAACAATACCAATATACAGAACACTCTGACGGCTCAAATGGGAACAGCGATGCCGCAAGCAAGGAATCCACAATTGGCGTCCAATTCTTGTAGCCCTTGCTTTCTTTGTTCTTGCCAGAATATACAAAATCTCAGTCAAGAATTTCAATTCTACCACATTACGAAGAAATGACAGGAGAACTCGCAGAGTAATTTTCCCAAAGAACAAGTTTCATATCTGTCATAACTCCTTCAAGAGTTACCTTCGCTTATATATTAATAACCCGATCACCCCAACTTGAATTACTGCCGCCATACCCAAAAACAGTAATCCAATCTTCTTCCCTGCATTCATAGAGGGCGCCGGCTGACGGAGCTGGTTAAGGTGGTTGTCATCAAGAGGAGGAGGTGGTGGAGATTTGTCCCCCGGCACTTCATTCGGCGGGGAAGCGGGTGGTGGTGTAGTCGGTGCTGATGGTGGTAGTGGCGGTGGTGGCGGCAAAGATCCGGGCGGGGGAGGTGATGCTGGAGGCGGAGGTGGCGGAGGAGGAGGGGGAGGGGGAGGCGGAGGAGGTGGCGGTGGTGGGGGATGAAGAGGAGATGATGGCATTACATTACTACTGGTACTGGCTATGTCGTTGGATTCAACAAGTAAAACATAAAGGCTAATGGTAAAGCCAAATATTACAAAACTCATGGACGAAAATGTTGAATCCATAAAACAACGATCAAAGGATTTCGATACCCAAGAACAATTCGGCAATGGAGGGGTTTTTCGCATCTGGCTGCAGCCACCGTTGGCATGTAATTTGTTTTTTGAGGGGGGCCTTATTCATCTGCAAATGCAAAACCTCGCGGTTCCAAATCCAACGCAGAGAAACCAACCATACGGGATTATCCCCAAGCCTTCGCTTTCTTCCTCTGGATCAACCGACGAACAAATCCGAAATCTTCGATGAAGGGCTGTGTCCTAGGTGCCCAGACAAAAGCGGGTCCCTCCTTGTCGGGAAGATAAGAGAAATGGGTAAAAAAGGAAATGCCGGAATCAAGACGATACGGAGAGGATTACCAGGTAGTAAAAATTCGCAAGAGGAACAGACGAGGGTGATGGTGGTGAATGAGAAAGAAGACGACGTTGAATCGGACCCCACGGTGGATTGAATTTCATGACGCTGGGTCCTATCCATCGTGAGAGAAATTGGAACGGAATTGCACAGGAAAAGAGTAAAGGAGCGAGATTGTACGGTGGGTGTTCAACGGCTGAGCTAATTTAGGCGAGTCGATGAGCTAGCTGGATAGAATCTTCAACGTTTGGACCTGTCACGAGTCATGAAGACAGAGAGAGGTAGAGAGAGATAGGACCCTGAGTTTTTTTTTTATTATCAAATTTAAAAAAAAAAATAGGCGGAAGAGTAAAATAAAATCTCTTTTATTAATACTAGTATCAGAGATAAGACGAGTTGTCTATTATTTTTAGTTATAAATTTAAATATCTAAAAATTAAAATATTTTTTAAGTATTTTGAACTAAAATTATAATAAAATAATATTTTTTAAAAAATAAATATATTTTAAATAATGATATATCTCACACCCGAAGGTAAAGTGATAGGATCCGGAGTTGGGTGTGGGGCTCGAGGAAGAGTGATACGTGTCAGTGAAGGTGGGCCCATTACAGTTTGATTGCGCGGAGCCCATTTGGTATAATGGTCATCATATAAAGGGAAGGAAAGTGATGTTGTGATTTGTGAGCGTCATGGCTCCCGGGTTAGAATTGAATCATTGGTTATTTCACATATCAATTTAATAACTCAGAAAATCTTTGAAAATCTTATTATTTATAAAAAAAAAATCTAAATCTCAAAGTATCAATACTTCGTAGGTATAGAACTTACACAATAACCAGTTGATTTAAATAAAAAAAAATAACTGTTGAAATATAATTTTTTAAATTTAAATTTATGTAAATATAAAAAAAATTAAAAAAATTATTTTAAATTAAGTTAATAATTCTTAAATATGACCTAATCGGATATCTATATCAAAAATAAATTATACAATAACACTTTTGGTGTTAAAAAAATATTAAATTATTCCCACTAATAAAATTTTAAATAGGCTAATTTTTTTCTAATTTTTTCAAATTTTTATGCTATTGATTAAAAAAAACACTTGTAAATATAATATCAGTAGGCTGTAACGTTTTGCTTGTTGATTTCTTTTCGTTTTTATTTGTTTGTCTAAAAGTGTTGTAAAACTGCCAGCTATTTTTTTTTTTAAATAAAGAAAACCAATGTAACATTTTGCTTGTCATTTTTTTGGTGAGCATATGGATGGATTACAGAGTCTAATCTTCATCAAAGTACTAAAGGCAAAAGGATGATTTATTTCAACTAAGTTTTGCTAATATTATCTTTTTATATAATATGGATATATAAATTGGTTCTCAAAATTATTTGTAATTTGTAACTAAATTCATTTTTTTCCCCAGATGGATCGATTCCTAGTAATATCATATTGCATTCTCCTACTACTCATCTATCACATCAAAACGTAAAGTTATGAAATAATATCTTGGGTTGACCAAATCCCCTAAACCCATCGACCATGTACTAGTACATCCCAGATTTCAAACAGTTGACACACTTTTATGATTTAAAAATGGTATTATTTTTTAGAGTTAAATGGTATTTTTTCCTAAAAATATACGGCGAACTAATTCGTACCGAAAATTTTACGAGGGATAATATTATTTTTAAATATTTTTTTTGAGGTAATATCATCCTATTATTTAAAATTAAATTTAATTATCACTTAATTAATATACTAACTTGACATGTTGACATAATATTCATATTATATTTTATTATTAATTAAAGTATAAATTAATTATAAAAATTTTTACTCAGAAGTACTGGGTATCAGAATTTTTTTTTTGAATTTAATATTGTCCCGTCATTAATAGATATCACTATCGGAACATCATACTTTATTTTAAAAAAAAATAATTAGTCAGTACACATGTCATCTATTTTATTTTTTTTCTAAGTCATATTTATAAAATTGAAAAATAAATTCATCCCGCTAAACTCCATCGTTATCAAAATATTACTCTCAGCACACCATATTCTAACAACCTCTCAAAAAATAATATATATTATTTTCAAAATAAAATATGATCTCATGAGAGAGTGATACTTTGTTAATAACGGGATTTTAAAGAATATATTTTTTTAAGTTTTTCTAATTTATAAATTTAATCTCGAAAGAAACAAAGGTGGATGGCACATATGCTAGTTAGTTCAGTATATTTTATCAAAATAGCAGTCAAATTAAACCTAACTAACGGTTAGGGTAATATTAAATAAAAAAATAACTTCTAAGTACTTAGCGCTCTTAAGTGAACAAATTTAGGGCAAATTTATACTTTAACCAATAATAAAAGATGACATACACACCACGTCAGCATATTAGTTAACTGACGGTCAAATTTGATTTTTAGTAACGATCAAAGTGAAAATATTATATTTTTAAACTTCTAGAGTGATATTACCCTAAAAAAATATTTCAAGACAGTATTACCTTTTATAAAACTTTTATGGTGTATTAGCTTATCGCAACATACTTAAGAGATAAACATATCTTGTAACCCTATTTTTTATCATATTATACAAATCTTATGTATATTTTAGAAATATCAGATATATTTTATTAAAAGTATTGATTTTATATCTAACATCTCTAATCAACTATAAAAATTAACCAGTGAATCAAACAACTCTAAGTAATAATTTTTATTGAAGACAATATTAAGATTTTATAAGAAATAATTAATTTTAACTTTTTTTTAATTAAATAAACTACTTAATTGAAATTTATAAAAACATATTTTTCACCATAAACAAAATTTGTAAAGCTGTATTTCCGTCACACACTACCTTTGTTTAAAAAAGCAATAACATGATATTCAATTATTACAAATTTTAATTAAAAATTGAACTATTTTTCGTGAAAGCCTGTCTCTTAAAGTTAAATCTGAAGTTTGTGACTTTGTTGGGGATCAATATTGTTTATTTATTTATTATGAGAGGGGTTAACATGGCTTTTTTTTCCATTATTGGGATATTAAGTATATATACGAGTGACTGTGATGATTGGAGTGACATTAAATAAAGACGAGACAGCTGATAAAATCATTATGGTATTACGGGACCAAATCTAACGAAAGGGAAGTAGATTTAGTGTGTGTTTGGCACTACGATTTCAGAATGGATTTTGGGATAAAATTTCGGTTTAGAAAATTTTTACACAAACAGTAATTTTTGTTGAGAATTAATTTTGGACAAAACCTCGGTTTGAAACCTAAGTTTTGAATAAACTACTGAAAATAGCTTTTTCTTTGAAACTTAGGTTTTGAATTATCCAATTACTATTATACCCTTATTTTTTCTTACACCCTCTCTCCTCTATCCTCTCTATTATCTCTTATCTCTCTTTCTCTCTCTCCTTTCTCCTCTCTTATCTCTCTTTTTCTCTCTCCTCTCTACACTCTCTTCTCTCTCCTCTTTCTTCTCTATCATCTTTCATCTCTTTTACTTTTAATCATATCATACCCTTTTTAGTAATTTACCAATATAAAAAGTGATTCTACTACTAATCATCCAAACATCTTTATTCCCAAAATTTATTCTACCTAAAATATATTCTCCAGAATCTATTCTTCCTATAATCTATTCTTCAAAAACTAATCCCTAGTTCATTAAGAACTAACTAGATACCGCATTAATTGCTACCATTCCCATTTATTAGATTACAACCTTCGAATGACTTCGCAACTTCCATTACACAGGGATATGTGATAGCTTATGTTGAGTGCTCAAATTAATTATTAAATTAATTTTTATATAGTAATGGATTAACTTGTGTTATATCTCAATACATAGTCAATGCGTAATTTAGTTGTAGATTAAATGAAATGTGAGGATAAAAAATTTGATTTATTATAATTTCTAGGACAATAAAGAGAAAATAATAAAACAAAAAGAGAAATGAATGATATCACCAATCTGGACAGCGTTCTAAAAGATTGATGCGTGACTATTATTGTTTAATAATATATCGGAGTTATAATAATTATATACGCTAAGTTTTTTAATATGTAGAACTATAAATAACTGTCGTGGTCATAATCAAACAATTCACAATTATATCTTTAACTAGTCTACAATTGTATCAATAATGATTATTGAATATTCACTTAATATATGATATATTAGAATTATAACAATTATATATATTAAGTCCCTAACATATAAAACTATAAACAACTGTTATTGTCATAATCAAACAATCCACAATTATATATATAACTAACATATAATTGTATCAATAATAATTATTGAATATCTACTTAACATGTGTTAAATTAAATAATAAATAATTTATTATTTTAACATGGATATTTAACCGAAAATTTTATAATTAAACATGTGAACTCAATATAAATAATTATTAAAATAATATTAAATTAATATAATAGAACATAATACTAATATAATATAATATTATATTAAAGTAACAAATTGATATAATAAAATATAAAATTAATAGAGGTATTTTAATTTTTTTAATTATATATTATAATTTTATTATTCAATGTGACAATTCCTCGATTACCCTTCTGCATGATTACAATATAATATAATTTAATAATAATTAATGTGGATCGTAGTCATCATTTTTTTTAATTTTTTAAAATACATAAAAATAAAATAACTTCATACAAATTAATTTAATAAAAAAATAATAAAATTAATAAAAATATATAAAAATATATGTTTAATTATTTAGTTTATATAATCAGCTAAAAAGACAATGTGAGAAAAATTACTCCAATAATATATATTAAATAAAATAATTTTTTTTTAAATAAATATGAAATAACACGATCAAATAGTGATTCTTCAATATGCCTTTTATCTATCCGGGTGGCTTACATATTTAATCATCACTCCACTTTTTACTTTTTGCTGTCACATGATTATGCCTTTCCTCCTCTTACATTTCCATACGCATATATATATATATATATATATATATATATATCCTTTTAAGGGAATAAATAAATCAAGAAATTTCCCATCCACATTAGTTTAAGGACTAATTGTCATGATACGTAGAAATTATACAAAGTGAGTTTTGCGATTCCTAATAAAAAAAATTATATTTATATAATTCAAATATAGAATATTATATTTAAAGAATTTAATAATTTATGCTAAACTTTGTAAATCACGTTGTCTTTGGGAGAAGTTTAGCTCAAATCGATATTAGTTAGGCCTGATGATGGACCACCAATTCATTGCATAAGCCCAACCAGCACACACCTTGGACTCTGCATACAGGAAAAAAATAATAATAAGAGATCAGATCTAAATTACCAATATGCCCCTTCATAAATCATAACAACTTAAATAGTAGGGCTAATTTTGTAGAATATACATAATATCATACCATGATATTCTTCAATTAATATGAGTTTGGTTTATTTTAATTTTAAATACTCCCGCACTAGTGCCTTTCTTTCTCATCATCTCCCCTCACTCCTCATATTTCCATTTTTTTAAAAAGAACTAATTATTTTGTCGTCTTGCTCCCACCCCCCATATTATTAATTATTAATTAACGGTTGTATTAATTGATAAATAACAAAGTGGTGGGTGGATTATAAATTGAGAGAACTAACTTCGATTCTGACCTTATTAAAAAATAACTTGGAGAGAGATGTCTTCATTATAAAATTTTAAGTTTAAATTTTTTTATACAAAAAATTAAAAAAAAAATAGTTTCTCTAACGATCTAAACAATATTAATATCTTTGAGTGTTGAAAATTAGGTGGCCCAAATGCTTATATAAAAAAACAGTGCATTTGCAAATTGTATGAATTATGTATCTATTTCATTAATACAAAATTAATCTAATGTTATAATATTTTGTTATATTACTTTAGATATCGAATTCAATTTTTTTAAAATATTTATATTAAAAAAGATAATTCTATTTAGGATCAAAGCAATATATATTATAAAAAAAATATCTTTTCCTCTTCCTATGTGTGGTCTTTGTCTCTGTCATTTTCTATATCCTACTCCCATCTGCATGCTTGAAAATGACCCCTCCCTGCCATTAATATCTATCAATGTGGAAATACAAATGGGACAAAGAGGTAAAATTACAAAAATAGATAATGATTAAAATGTAATATATATAGATAAATATACTCCAATAAATAAGGATATTATGAGAGAGAGAAAATTAATAGAGGAAATAAAAGAAATAAGACTTTATATTTAGAACCAAACTAAATGAATGGACTTCATATGAGGATTAGAAGAAGTATATCAATTATGCATTATCTTTTTTTTAAAAAAATAGTCTATATATTTTTATTTTTTCTGTATGTGTTGGAATTTATGGAATATTTCATCTCCCAATTTCCGCAATTTACAGCCCATAGCCCAAAAGTGATATGATACGTCGGAATTGTCGAGAGACCCCCATACTACGAATTGATGCAATATGCAAATTTAAAGAACTCTCTCTCTCTCTCGAAGGGACAAAAAGTAGAGGGAAGCGCACAGAGGCACGACAGGGGGAAGCGTTGGGAATTGCTTGCAGATGCAGGGGATCAGCTTCAGGTCCTGGATGAAAGCCACGCGACGTTCTCATTTTTACGGTTATCTATTTCGTAAAATTTAAATACATGGGAGAAGACATTATAATCACAAACTGTTAGTATAAATACAAGGATGCATGAACTCATAACCTGATTGTAAGATAAGAAGCGGTGTTGTTCACGAATTACAAAAATTTTACGTATAAACACAGAACTACAACTACAAATGGAATGCCAGCATTCAAGGGTGGAAGCAAATGTAGTTGGAAGGGACTTGGTGTTCCTTGTTAACTGGTAGCTTCTTGAGGAGATTAATGTGTATTGATTAATGTATGATGGCTGGCGGCTGAAGTAGTAATTGAATAGTAGAA
This sequence comes from Leucaena leucocephala, assembly GCA_037074615.1. Classification (NCBI taxonomy): domain Eukaryota; kingdom Viridiplantae; phylum Streptophyta; class Magnoliopsida; order Fabales; family Fabaceae; genus Leucaena; species Leucaena leucocephala. The sequence goes on from CM073552.1 coordinate 1,856,187, forward strand.
AAGAAAATGTGAGTGAGAGGGAAGCTGAGTCAGGTTGGGAATGGATGGAAGAAGGGCATTTAAAGATTGGAGTGTGGGAAAAGTCAAAGGTACAGAAACAAAAGATGGAAAGGGTCAGAAAACTCTGCGCGAGAAGTCAGCGTCTGAGGGATTCTGAGAATGAGACGAGAGGGAGAATGAAAGCGGCATGCAATTGCAAATATCTGTTGTGTCTGAAACAGCATAGGGCTATATATGCTCGTAGCCGCTGCACGCATCGCACTAGCCTCATAGCTTATGCATCCCTTTACTTAGCCTTCCGTACCTCCTCATCTCACCTCATGTGATTCATGGCTTGGATTCGTAAGCCCAAAATTGATTCTTACTACTACCAACTTATTCAACTTATCTACGAATAACCAACGGGGGTTGATCCGAGTGGTAAGCGGCTCGGTATCGTTTAAGCGAGGTCTCGAGTTCGAGCTTTGACGAATACAGAAAATTCCCGTTGGGAGACTCACCCACCATAGCCAGGTGCGCGACGCGGGTCGGATCCGGATGTAGTCGGGGCAAAGCTCCGGTGAACCGGGTGGGCAACCAAAAAAAAAAAAAAAAACTTATCTACGAATAACTAACGGAGTTCGAGTAGTAAGCAGTTTAGTATCGCTTAAACGAGTTTTTAAGTTTGAGCCTTAACGTACGCAGAAAATCCCCGTTGAGATACTCACCCACCATAGCCAGGTGCGCGACGCGGATCCGATCTAGATATAGTCGGAGTAAAGCTCCGGTGAACTGGGTGGAAAAAAAATTTATCTACAAATATTGTATCAAACAAAAAAAACGAATCTACAAATATAAACTGAGGTTGATTTAAGTGATAAGTAATTCAGTATTATTCAAGTGAGGTAGCTAGATACGCGACTTTGTTCGGATCCGGATGTAATCAGGGTAAAGCTCCGATAAACTGGGTGAGGAACAAAAAAAACTAATCTACAAATACAAAGAGGTTAATTCGAGTAGTAAACGACTCGGTATCGCTTAAGCAAAATCTTGAGTTCGAGCCTTAGCGTATGTAGAAAATTTCTGTTAAGAAACTCACTTATCATGGCCAGGTGCGCAATGCGGGTCGAATTCAGATATAGCCAAGGCAAAGTTCTGTTAAACTGGGTGGGTAACAAAAAAAAACTAATCTACAAATCAATCAATGTAATAATCTTCCCCCTTTTCTTATTATATAATTGATTAACTAATTATATAACTTGTATTTATTAAATTGATCATATTTTTTTATTTATAATAAATTTTGAAGTTAAAATTAGTTTATTGGAAAGCAGATATAGAAAACTTTCGTAAGGATAATTCATCTGTTATGTTTAGAGTTAAATAGAGGAAGCTATAATAATTAAAAATTGACCAATTAATTAACTAATAGATTAACATATATTAATTTATTAACTAATTGATTAATAGAATTAATTTTAACTTATATAAAATAATTTTGAATACATTCATCAAACAATCAAATGATTAATATATACTAACTGATTAGCTAATCGATTAATAAATTTAGTTTTATCAACAAATTTTTGTATCTAGCACACTTTACGAGTTTTGGATAGAGCCTAAACTTACTCAATTACGATTTTAAAGCTTTGCTCGCTCTTATTTTTATATAATTAGAAGGTAAATTTATATTTAGTACTCCTATCAAAATAGGTTGGATTAGATTTTTTCATCTTTAAAAGAAAATTAGGGGAGGTAAAAAAATTAGATTCTAAAAAATAGATGAATCAAACGTTTGCTACCAAAAAAAATTATTTTTCTTTCCCTCCTTAAATTTCGGCTAACCAAACGGGCCTAACACTATCCTTGTGGAGAATTTAAATTGAGATGAGATAGAAGTCCATGAAAAACTAAAAGAAGTTAGTCTGAGTAATAAATAGTTTAGTATTATGTAAATAAAATTTTGAGTTTAAGTTTTAATGTATGTAAATAATTTTTATTAAAAAATTTATCTATTATAATTAAGTGTGTGACGCATATCGAATTTAAATGTAATTGAAATAAAATTACGATGAAAGTATTGGGTTAAAAAGAAAGGTTCGTAGAAATTTGGAAATAAGGTGATTTGTTTTAAAAAAAGAAAACAAGAAAGGTGGGGAAAGAATGGGATTGGGCACGCAAATTAAGGGACCTATTCACTGCATACTCTGAGTCTGAACTTTGCTTGGATTCTTTCAATCTTTCTCCCTCCCTCCCCTTTTGCCTACGTTGCTGGGTCAAGCCCCATTTCCCCAGCCAAATAAAATAATAAACTCCCTTTTACTTTAATATTCTATTATTAACAGTCGAAAGATGGCTGGCCGTAGCGATTCCCTGCTGCTCTGCCGTACCGCAGTTAGCATACTCGCCTCCCACCCTAATTTTTTATCCTTATATTTTTATCAACCCCATTCAAAACACCCGCTTTATGTCTACTAAACAGTACGTTTTGACTTTTGATGACTTTTGTTCCCTCCTTCTACGCTATCTGGGCCGTCCATTCCCACTACATCTCACCCGTCCTCTCAGATATCTCCATGCATTCTTCTGTCCCATCTCTTCGTCCTCCCCCCGGCAGCCCTTCATTTCTACGCATTTTTCACAACACCTTTTTGGAATGATTTTACTAAAACGCTGCGTTCAGAGGCTCTTCTTCTTCTTCCCAACCAGATCCCTAGTCAATTGCTAGGATTTCAGAACTAAGAAACAATGAAATTCAAAACCAAACTCAAATATTGCTTCATAATCCTGATTCCCTAGGCTATATTTCTATAATTTTCAACTAGTTTAACCTCACATGTTTAGCGTGCTATTTCTTTCACTCAAAAAGTAAAAATAAAAATAACATTCCGGATTCGTTCATTTAAAAAAAAATCAGACATCTCTAATTAATAACTAAAAATTTATTTTCTTGAGATATAAAAATTATTAAAATAAATTTTATTTATTATAATAAAATTTATTTTATACATACCACCTAATTCGAATATAATATTATCTTTAAAAGTTACTTAACATTTAATAGAGCTATATGCATACATTTTAAAATTAAAAATACAGCTTTCAGTTAAATATTATAGTGTGCGGATAAGCATTATTCTATAGAAACTCAAAATATAGGGTGCGGCACAGCTTTTCTGCTACGACTTCTTTTTATCGTACGTTGCTTCTTTCTGGGCGTTGATCCATTATCGTTGATCATGCTCTCATCAAAGGCGGCCCCCTTTTTCCACCTTTACATTTTTGCATTCGACCAAAATTCCAACAACATTCGTACAGCACAAAAGCAAGAAAACTATCGCAAGATTAACGCTTAGTCATGTAATCCAAAATTATCATAACTTGCCATATTACTTAACGAATCCCACTTTAACTTAAACACGGTAAGATTCAAAATTTCCATGCATTCATTTCACTTCTTAATTTTTCCCCTTTCCCTAAAGCTGAAAACAACTACAAAATCCTATATCATAATCTTCATCATTGTTCAAATCTTTCCATCTAAGGCCTAACTTTCCCTATCAACTTCATTCATTCCACAAAGCAAACATGGGAACTGGATGAACCAGTCCCATGTTCCCAATCGGATTGTCATTATTCAACTTATCATTACCGCTGTCGTCGTTGTTCCCATCATCATCGTCATCAGCATTATACTTGGGTCCCTGCAACGAGAAGAACCCACCTCCAAACCCTGAACCATTCACCCCAAACTCCTTCCCCATCCCCACAGAACACTTGGCACTTTCTTCTGAGTTCGAAGCATTCTGAGCATTGTTATTATTCTTGCTGTTGTCCGAATTACTCTGATCATTCACCTGTTTCTCGTTGGGGTTCCCGTCATCATTCCAAAACATGTTGGCCAACTCATCAGAAGAGTGCTCCCCATTTGTTACAGCCAAAAACGGCTGTGGCTGTTGCTGATGAGCCGTTGTCACCTCCAACGACGATGCATTAGAATTGAAGTCGTTGGTCGTGGCGGTGGCGACACCGGGAGCTGGAGCTAACTCTTCAGGAGACTTCTTTGCCAGATCTCCCGCAATGAGAGTGGAGCTCGAGCATATCCTCTTCACGTCATACCGGCTTATATCGAAGTTGGTCACAGCACTAGTTCCCCTGAACTTTATCGCTGCAATATCGTATGCTTCTGCAGCTTCCTCTTGTGTGCCTGCAAGCAAAACATAGTCATTAATTAAAACACGAAGAAGATTACGAGTAAACGAGGAACAAGTGTTTAAAATAAGGTTAATTAAATTACTAAATGGTGAGGTTGGTTGGTGAAACTTACTAAATGTACCGAGATACAAGTCTTTGTTTCCTGCAACTCTACCAATCCTAGCTTGCCACCTTCCATGTTGATGGTGTCTGATGATGGACAAAGGAAACAGATCAATGTTTTGCCAATAATGGCCACCAAGTTTTAATTCAAAAGCTGGAATTGCAGTAAATAATGGGAAAACTTTTTCATCAATATTATTAATGATAAAGTATAAAAGCTCAGAACTTTTCGCCATACCTTGTCACGCCCCTATACACAGAAGCACCTCTTGAAAATCCACTGCTCTTCCTGTGAAGGACACGTCGTTTTGTAATATATTGAAAATTAATCGAGGAATGAAAAAGTCAAGCGACAATGCTCAGATAAAAATTTATATTGAAAATTTTGCAGTAAAATTATCGCAGCAAAGTCTGCTACTATTACTACTGAGAGTTGTACAAAAAACCAAACTAATCCAGTTATTATTGCTGAAGGATCGCTATCTAAAAACCGAATCTAACAAGATCACGATAAAAGATTCTGAATGGGTACCTTCTCAAATTAGCCACAAATTCTTGCCTAGTCATGTGCTTCATCTCTTCAAGTTCCTTCTCGTATGTACTTAACTGATGAAGCATTTAAGAATGATTAGATCAAGTGTGAGCTATATAACAACAGCAAACGGTTAAGTACCATGAAATAGTTCTCACTTTTCCATAGTTTTAAGCTAAACCACAAAATAATAAGGAACATAGAGATGATAAGACTTTTCGATTGAAGGAACAGCGCAAAGTCTGAGAAAAAGCATACACTTACAGGGAAATTTATGTGAGTAGTTGGACCCCAATACTTGAGCGCAGCTAAATCATAAGCTCTTGCTGCTTTTTCTTCCTTATCATAACCACCTAGGAACAATAATATAAATCATTATTTTCAAAAAGGGATGAATAGTATATATATTCTCAGAATCATGCACAAAAAGCACACCTTTTGGTGCCCCCCTTTAAAAAAAAAAATATAAACCATATCAATTAAGAGATTGTTGTCATGGAAGAACAGTAAAAACCAGCGAGATGGTAAAAGAACTAAAGAAAGAGACATGCAAACGTATAGCGGATTTTCACCTACCAAGGTAAACTGTGCAGAGAGAGAGAGAGAGAGTTGAAACGTTGAGAGAGGAGAGGAATCCAACCAGTGCATCAAACAAACCGTTAGTACATATATTCTCATCAAATCAAGGGAAAGGGCGAAAAAGAAAAACAATGGTGAATGATGATCATCTACAGCAAGGTTAAGGGCGTGTTTGGTTCTTACTAAACCATAATGTGAGAAAACAAAAGGGTAGTTTTTTCACTCACCTTGTCTTCCTTTCCTTGTTTGCCCTTCCTTCCTGCAACTATTATCCCACAAATGGGCCTCATATCTCCCAGTCCATCTATGCCTAACACCCCAAAAATGGAAAAGAAAAAAGGAATAATGTCAACATGATGAAGGAACAATGTAATAGTTCGTTAACTAGAAAAATCATTTTCCTTACCTTGTAACACCTCTATATTGAGATGTTCTTTGACCAAAGGTATCAATAGATTTGCGAGGCACAGGTTCTCTAGCAGCAAGAGATTTTGTCATTGACCTTTTACGAGCATCATCTTCAACTTGAACCGGGTAAATTGCACCACAGAGAGCGTTTGGTACACTAGGACTCATAGTTAGGGCTAGAGATTGGTAGTTATAGCCATTCGCTTCAGCAGAAGATTGAGATTGAGCCAACCAGGACTTGTACATGCCATTATTTGGGATTACAGCTCGCTGGTTACCATCATTGTATGCATGAAAAGATTGGATTAAGGAAGGAGGGTTTGTGAAATTTCCCCCATTAGCTTCTATCTCAGTGTTGGTGCTGAAGCTTGGGGCCACATTCACATTGATTCTGCTCGAAATGTTGTCCTGGTTCTGGTTCTGGTCTTGGTCTGGTTGTTGTGTACTGCCTTGGCAATACACTTTGGTTTCAGCAATATCAGAGGAGTTTGAGTAACAACCCAAGAAATCTTCAAGCTTTGGACCTTCTTCATTGGAGCTTCCTCCTGCTACTCCATTATCATATCTCCATTCTAACAGAGCAGCCAAAAAAAAACCAGCCAGATGAGAAATCGATTTTATCTTCAGAAAACATGCATCAAAGGAACTGATTTCATTATGCAGCAAAGGAACTGATTTCATTGCTAAGTAACAAAAGTAATCAAGGAAATAGAGCGAAAGAGCTGTTTTGGCTAACATGCAAACAGAGGCCAAAGATCAAACACCTCCTATTCATAAAGAGAGACAACTTCTTGAAGATTCAAACACAAGACAGATACAAAAGAAGAGAAATAGAATAAAATGGAGATATTTAAATATGAACAGTTACATGCACCAGTACCTTCAGCTGCACCAGAGTGCCTAAAAGGGTCGGCAACACAGAGAGAGCCATCTGATCTTAAAGGCATAACCGACAAGCGAGGATGAGAAGGAGGATAACCTCCACGGTGTTCTTCTTGGTTTTCTCTGCCATTCCCATATACTTCATCAATCCTCAAGTGCGGAGTCAGAGAAAACCCCATCCAATCGCTCATATTTTAGCCTCTCTCAAGAAAAACAATCACCACACGCTTACACAACAACACAACCACCAGATCTCTTTCTCTCTCTTTCTATATCTGTGTATCTCTTTGTCTGTCCCTCTCTAAAAATCAACAACCATGTGTATCTCTATGCAAGTTGGGAATGTTGGAGTTCGAGCTCAAACTTCAAAGGGTGTTGTAATGAAGTTGGGGGACTAGAGGATGGAGTTTAAGTTTCCATTTTTTCATATGGGTGTATCGTAAAAATCATCATACGGACTCTTTTCTTCTGGTGGGTCTATAGGACTGTGATTTTCCTTTTCCTATTCTTTTTTTGTTTTCTTGGATGTAGTTCCAGGTCGGCAAGTGAAGGAGTAAAGAGGGTGAAGATTTTTGAGAAGCTTGTGTCGTCTTATATTCTCAGCTCTGTCCGTGTTTTCTAATGAAAGTATTGGGCTTCGTGCCCCCCCCCCTTTCATTTCTTTCTCAGATTTGCACAGAGGTGGCCATGACATGTAGGAAGGAAAAATTAAAGACACTAAAGATGCCAAAATTTATCGAGCTGTGATCAGCTACGTCATGATGTAATCTCGCTTTCTGTGTAGAGCCACGGTGGGATTTGGATTCGAAGTCCACGATTGAGATTCGAGAAGGAGAAAGGATCGCGTGGAATGGAGAGCAGGAGAACGCGGATGACCCCAAAAGCAGTGTGCGGCAGAAATGCATGTGTTTGGTTTCGAGGTGATACTCTTTTTCTTTTAAATATTAAATTTAATAATTTTACATTAAAAGTTATTTTTATTTATAAATTCTCTACTTTTTTTAATAAAAAAACTAAAAACATTATAAGAGTTTAATCTATTTTTTTTATTTTAAATAGGTAGAATGCATGGCAGTAAGGAAGCAAATAACTAAAATATGGGTTGATAGTGTTTTGTAAAGAATATTCATAATCTATGAAGAGTATAATGTGGTATAGTGTTTTATAAAATTATGTTACGTGTGCGTATATCAGTATATATATAAATAAATATTATCCTTTTTAAGTGATTATACTAAAATAGCACCATCGTTAAAGGAAGTAGGATAATTTTTTTAATAGATAAATTAAAATAGAACCTAACCATACATTAATTAAGAGGTTTTTTGGTACGAAAGAAAGATTTAGAGAGTATGGGAGATGGGATAAAAACTTTCTAAGTTTGATTTTAAAAAATTGTAAAAATGTGGTTATAAAATTTTAACAAAAATAATATGTAGGATTAAAGAGTTAAAAAAATTAATTGAAAACTTTGAATCACCCTTATCTATTTTTTTTTAAATCTAACTTAGAAAAATCTCCTCTTCCCTAAAAAATACTCATACCAATAAGCACCAAAGTGAGATTAGTGTTTTCTAAGGAATTTGTTTTATATAGCTATAATCGAGAGTAAATTTGCTCTCCTTGTTTGTATAAATTAGAAGCTAAATGCTTATTTAAATTAGCTTACGATAAATGTATTAACGTAAGTTGTGACACAACTTCTCACACATATTTATTATAAATAGAGAATCTAAACAAGCACATACTTGATATTTAATCAGCTAGGGTAATTGGGAAGGGATAGCCGTGAGGAGTCCGTATAAGTAAAAGGTAAAAGGAAACGTATGGAGAGAGAGATGATTTCTTTTGATCTGTGGTATCCTAAAATGGACCAAAGTCAATTGATCTGTTGTGAGTTACCTGAATATCAATAACTAGTTGTGTAAGTTTGCTTAGTTATGAGCCCTGATTGCTGATTGTGGGGAAAAAACCTCTCCGGTTTGAACTTGTGTTATTGAAGAGCCAATGCAAGATTAGATTAACCCAACATGAGTGGATAGAGTGGTTGATATTTTGACAAACTGAAAGCTTTTTGTTTTTGTTTTTTGTAAAGGAGAGGGTTTAATGCCTAAATAACCTAATAAATAAGTTATAAGGGATTAATTCCCAAATACTACGTATCAAATATTAGCCTCAAGTGTGAAGGGTAAGAATATAGAATTATATTTTAGCCAAATTTTATTTAATAAAGGCATTCGTGAGTTGGTTGTGATCGCTAGATATATATTGAATCTTTAGTTCTCGCATGTGAGATTAATAAGTTGTATCTATTTACATTCAGATATGATAGACATCTTGACCATCCGATTCAAAACATCTATCCGCATCAAAGGTCTAATAACTAATAAGCTGCGAGACTACCTGAAAACTAAACACAAGGCCTTCCCAACGCAGAAATGGAAGACCAAGGATCTTTTTGGGCCGATAAAGAGATTGGACTATAATGTAATGAAAAGATGACATGGATCTTAGGCCTCACTGAAAGCCTTTCAAATGGGCTAGGCCCTTTTCATGAGATTTGATCTTACTCTTGAAAATAAAACATGAGAATGACCCAATTAATTGACCCCTCTCTAGACAATCCATCAAGTTTGTCCATATAATTATAAACAAGAGTTAATAACCCATTATCCGTTGGTTCAACTGGCAAAAGAGTGAGATATACGATTATTTAGAGTATGTTCGATCTTTAGGGAGTATCACTTTATTATAGTTCTAGTCGCAGCGCTTGGGAAAGTATCTTAGCTCCTGTGTGCCTAGGTTTACACTTGAGGGTAATAGATGGCTCGCCTTACCCGACATTGGTATCGCCTAGGAAGAAAGGAAATTTTGCTCTGCCCTTAGATCGTAGGTGAGTCCAACCCCTTTCCAAAAAATTTTATAACAAAAATAAATAAATAAACAATAGTTAATACAATTTTGCCAATGAAAGTTAATACATATGGTAAGGAATAAACTCGTATCTTATAAGGGCGCGAGTTCGATCCCCGCTACAGTTATGAGGGCTCATTTGATAGGTGATAGTAATTCTCCTGTAACTACTCTGTGAGCCTTGGGACTGTGCCCTGACCTTAATGAGGGATTGGAGCCAAATCCAACTAAATTTTTTTATACAAAAAAATAGTTAATACAATTTTTAGTTATTTAAATTTATTTTTATTTTAATTTTGATCTCTTAAATTTTGGTCCCTTACCCCTTGTTTGGATTGAGAGAAAATGAGGGAGGAGAGAAAATTAGGAAAAAACATACAAAGGGAGACAAGTTTTTTTTCTTATTTGAATAAGGGAAGAAAAGTGGAAGGAAAAAAAAGTTAAGGATACACCTCATTTTCTCTTTGATTATTCTCTCCATTAGATAAGCATGAGCAACGGGCGGGTTGGGCCAGCCCGATAGCTAGCCCGTGCCCCGCCCGTTTAATTTTTTATGGGCACGGGCTAACCCATGCCCGTGCCCCAGCCCATTTAAGCCCGTATTAAACGGGCTGGGCTGAACTTGTTTGGGCTACAACGGGTATGGGCAGCCCGTTTATAAAAAAATATATTTTAAACCCGTTTAAAGTTCTAACAACAATAAATACTCACAGATAACATAGTGTATAGTGATAATAAGACAACAATAGTATACATATGATATAATTATTCCTAAAATCACAACCCTACAAAATATTTATTCAAATATTCTAAGTTTAACATTATTATTTTAAATATTTTACGAACCCATAAAATTTTAACCCAGCAAAACTCCATCATCTCTAAAATTAGTAGATAAATATTATAATCTTTGCAATTTAAAACTTCACAACTCCAATAAAAGTAATAATATTATAATTTATTTAATAAAAAATTATTAAATAAATATTTGAATAAAAAATTATTAAAATATATATATACACACACATAAACGGGCGGGCACGGGCAGCCCGATAGTGTGCTCGCAGCCCTCCCGTTTAACACATATAGCCCGCCCATTTAAGCTCGCCCGTTACGGGCTTAATTTGGGCGGGACCAATTTGGATAAATTTACCCCAGGCTCGGGCGGGTACACCGGGCAGCGGGTTGTTTGCTCAGCCCTACCACTAGAGGTGGTAATACGAGTTAACCCATTTTCTCCTTAACTATTCTCTCCACTAAAAGTAGTAATGCGGGTCAACCCATTTTCTCTGTAACTATTCTCTCCACTAGAGGTAGTAATGCGGGCCAACCCATAGCAGGTTGAGTTAGAGGTGGGTTGATATAATACCAACCTGAGCCCGCCATGGCGTGTTAGCGTGTTTATTTTTTTTAAAAAATAGTTATTTACATGTATTTTTTTTTAAAAATTTATATGTATCAATATTAATTAGATTTGAAGCATGATCTGAAGTTGTCAAAATATTTATTTCGTCAGCTTTATCACTAGAGCTGGTAAAACGGGCTCAGCCCGCGGGCTGAGCCCGTTTTACATCAAAACGGGCCAGAAACGGGCTGACATTTTGCCAGCCCGTTTTGGCAGCCCGCCCCCTCCTGGCCCGCCAGTGCTGGCTAGCTGGCCCGTTTTTAAGCGGGCCAGCCCGCCAGCCCATTTTTTTATATTTTTAATAATATTATTTATTTGACTCAAATATTATTTTGAATACTTTCATTATCAATTACTAGTAAAGATGATTACTTATTTGTTGATATATAATAATTGATTAATATTTTGTTAATGTTTATTTAGATTTATAGTTATAAAATTTGAGATTTTTTATAAAAAATATGAATTTTTAAGAGTATAATATGAACAATTTTTTTATTATACTAATATAACATTAGAAATTTTTTATTAGTATTTTAAAAGTTTAAAAATAATTTTTTAAAAATATTAAAAAAAAAGTGGGCGGGCCGCGGGCTCGGGCTGGCAAAATGCCAGCCCGTTTTGCCCGCCCCGCTAGCCCGTGGGCTGGCCCATTTTGAGCGGGCCAGCCCGCTTTCCCACCTCTATTTATCACTATCCGTAAATAAATCTGTCACAAGTAAAATAATAATAAAATAAAATGTATATATATAAATAAATGATTTAATGAGATAAAGTTAGTATAAATGAAGTGTAATGTAAATCTTGATTTGGTTGAGACTCTGAAATTAGTAAAATATAATGTAAATGATAAAAATAATAACAATAATAAAAAAAAGGGCTAACCTCGCGGATATAAGTCAAAAAGACCCATACTAAAATAAGTCGTAGATTTAGCAACTTAACTTTGGTAGGTTTGGCTCAATTTTTTTAATATTCTTTTGCCTCCATGTTAACCATTGCATTTTTATATTATATTTTTAATATTTATTAATAATATAAATTATTTATTTATTTTTATTATATTTAATTTCAAAATATTATCCACTTTTTTTATTTTTCCTTGATAAATTAGATTTTTCTTCAAGTTTCATTTTTCCTTGATAAATATGATATAAATTGTATTTGATGATGACACTGTTGATATAATTTTTCTAATATAATTTAATTTTAAACATGATATATTTTTATATAAATATAATAGTATTTCAATCAATAGTTATTTACCTATTTTCTCCTTTCTCTGTTTTTTTTATCTATCCAAACAAAATAGATGATAACATCCTTTTTTTCAATTTTTTTCTCTACATTCTCTCCTCCCATTTTCTTTCTTCTTAACTTTTCTTCCCATCAAAACAAAGCATTAAGATTCTATCAGTATAAAATATTGATCTTTATAATTTAAAAAAACTCTAAATTATTTTACCTCTTTAAAAACGTAAAACCTATAGTTTAAAACTCGAGAGATAAAAATTAAAATTCATACAAAGTTAAAAGACAGAAGATTGTATTAACCCTAAAAAAAATCTGAAATAAAGTTAAACAAAACCATTGCAATTTACAAGTAGTTGTCTAGTCAAATAATCTCAATGCAATAATGTGGGGAAAATCTACGAAAGAGATTAAAGTAATGCAATATATATAGGTCTCTATTTTATATTAAGATAGGTTCATGAACAGCAATAACCCTGATTACCTTTCGGCCTTATCAAGGCTAATCTCCGTCTCTGTCATATAAATTTTATAAACAAAATATTATAATTTATACCATAACATGCATGCATCACTTTCATTTTTAGGCTGTTTCACACATTTTAAGATGATAAGGTGATGTTTCTTCCACTAAAGCCATTTGAGATTAAAAATAGAACATTAAAAAAAAATACAACTGCTCCTATTTTTTAAATTTAGAAAAACAAATTAAATAGCTGTCTCAATATATAATCCATCATTCAACGTTCTGATGCGATAGCATGTAAGTTATTAATTGATGATTGATTCATTTTAATGTAGTTAGATAAACCACAAATTAAGATCGATGCATGCAACTTGGAGTAAAATGCCAGCTGCGCCTGCATCAAAACATAGCTTTTGATTCGATCGAGTAAAATAAAATAGAGAAGAAAACTGGGTCAATAGGTCAAACGGGTTGGAGAAAAGATCATAGCCGTCGGTCAATAATTAAGTTGTGATTAGTGAATTTATTTATTTATTTATTTATTTATTTATTTATTTATTTATTTATGCGACTTTCCACTATATTGCTTTCCATTGGAATATTGGTTTCTTACAGGATAATTGAAACTAAATTATCAATTTTAAAAACGATGCAATTAATCTGGATATATCATTTTTTTTTGTATAACCCATTCACCTTAGAAATGGTTCAACCTCACAATTTTAAGTTTAAAAAAGTCTTATAAGAGAGGTGTTTAGTGTCATTTGGATTTTGGAAGGTGTTATTTTGAGATTAAAAAAATGGCATATAAAATATTATAAAGAAGAATATTGTGAAATTGACGTTTGTATTTTCGTGTAAAATTACTGTAATTTTTTAATTAAAAAAACGTGGGGTAATTTTAATTTCATTGAAATGTTTAATTTGTACTTCTAACTCAATTTCATACTTCATACATGTTTTCTTAACAATTTTTATCTCATCTAATAGAAAAATCCTAATACATGTATTCCATGCACATGTCACCTAAAATAATTCCACAACATAATAACACACACATCATCCTTAATCCTTAATTAGCTCCCCATTAATTAAGGACCTTCTAGACGAATTTGTGTTCTAGGCATTAATTTGGACCGCTGGTTTTTTACCTAACCAAAGACATGATTAAGATTTAAGTCAAGGCTTTTAATTGCAAATCATTTCAATGTTAACAACCGATTGACTACTAATTAAGTAGGGTTACTCACTGTGAATCATATATATATATATATATATGAGACGAATCCGAAAATCGAAGTGATCTTGTGAGGTGTAAGAACACTGAATATCTAAAATTTAATTCATTATTTTATGTCATTTTTGGATATTTCAAAATATAAAAACAATATACATGAGAATATCTCCTTCCCAGAGGATCACTATCATGAATCTACATTCCCTCTCTCGCTCCACGTATATTTATATATATATCAAGTTGATTGATGACGACCTTATGAATTCAAATTGGTATAGTATTTGATTTCATTTGGGTTTATATTATTGACAAACAATTACTCGATTTTAATTATTAGCATGTTCATTTATTTCAATATATGTGTGTAAGTTTATATGAGTTGGATTCTTAGATTTTATCAGGGTCAATGCATACATCTAATCTCATAGCATTTAAAAATATATTTACAGATCGTTCACTAATAAAGCCATTACATCACATCAACAATGAAATTTAAGAAATATTTATATATTCTATAAGCACTATAATGTCTAATCAAAATATAACAACTCAACTGATGAATCGTATAAAAAATTCACAAATTTTTTTATTTTTAAGAAAAAAATATTTTAATTTAAAAAATAAAAACACATTTAAATTAAATTAAAATATTTATTTTTTTTCTTAAAAGCAAAATAAAATATTATTTGTTTCTGATGAATCACCAACCAACTAGAATTTGAATGTCTTTAGTTATTATATTTTGATTAGATAAAATTTAAATAATATGATACTCTAATTCTTTTACGCTTTGCATGGGGTCCACTCTAATTCTTTTAATATTTAATAGGATATTATAGTATATATCCCATTTTATTAATTTTTGGAATAAGATCATATTTATTATTTTTCATCAACTTTTTTAATTTAAATGAAAACGTAGCACGTGATTGCAAGTGTAACGTTGCTGCAACCATGTGACAACAAAGCCTAGTGGTTAATTATATGCTGTAAAATAAATTAGTGAGCCACCATAGAGCGGGATTAAGATTCCTATATCTAGCTTAATATAATTTAATTAATTAATTCGTAGGGGAAAAAGCGATCTCTGAGGCTAATAATTGAGTTAAAAATCCGTGAAAGATATCAAAGTAGGCCCAATAGGCCCCATTTTGCATCAAGAAAGCCTTTATGTTCGGATTAATAATAATTATACAGTAATTATGCGGCAAAATCTTAAATTAAAGATGGCTCATCCAACATCACTTTGAGTTCTTTAATTTGTTGTTTTCCCATAACAACAAAATTAGGTGATTATTTTCTTCCCAAAGTGACAACCATCCACATATTATTCCCTATTTTTTTAGAATCCGTACAATATTCCCTAATTAATAATTAAAAATTAACGACATATTTATTTCTGTTTTAAAAATACTTTTTTAAAAAAACTTGTTTGGATTCTTAACTTTATCTAACTGTTTTTTAAAACAAAAACATTGAAATATATTTTTAAAAATAGAAAACCAAGAACAAATTTTAGATATTTTGTACAATTGTTTACTTATTTTTTTTGTTTTTGTTTTTTACATTTTTTTACTATGGAAAAGTGACATTATTAAAAAATAATTTATTATTGCCACATGTTACTGTCCAAGGATGACCACCTCTGTTGTCAGCCTCCAGTGATCGCCACCAACGAATGCATCCGTTGTCGACCATCGCCACCGACAGCCGCATCCGTCGTCACTGCACTCTTGACTTTATCTTTTATATTCTCTTAATTCTCAAAATTAGCTTTAAAAACATTTGTTCTAAACAATTTTTTTATGTTTTTTAGTTTTAAATACAAGTTTTTAAAATAATTATCCAAATAGATTTGTTTTTGTTTCCAAAACTTATTTTAAAAGTAATTTTATAAAATTATTTTGAGAATAAAAAGCAAATAATAGAAACAAACATGCTATAACCTTCTCGAATTGTAGAGATTATCAAGGTATGTTTTTACTTACTATAACAAATTTTTTTTCATATACACGCCATTATTTAAGTTTATGATATCATGTTTAAGAGATCTAATTATTTATTAATTATATCAAACTTTGTTGGTACCATCATATCATTCTATTGCTTTAGACACTACATATTAAAATCTCACTATATATCTTAATAATTAATTAGTTTAACAAACGAATTTTCTTAGTATTAATTAAATATATAGTTAGCATATTGCTGATCACTGTGAGGGCCTATAACACTGGGGTCCACCAAAGTATACATTCATTTTTTTTTGTCAAAAAGTATATGTTCATTTATTCATCTACCATTCTTACTAACTATTTAATATCTAACATGTCGATTTGCCTATAGAATGGGGGTAATAATATTGAAGTAGAAGTAACAATAATTCAGAACTTTGTTTAATATTTACTCAAGTGAAAATACGTACAGCTTTCATTTAATTAGATAAAGTATAGCATAAATAAATAAATAAAGAGCAGAGGACATTGCGAAAACTGGAATTTAATAAATTAGATGTTCAGAAGTTTCACAGTAATATATATGTTGTCAGAAAGTGCACAAAAAGATAAAGACCATAGAGTCTCAAAAGAGAAACATCACCAATAATCTTTATTCCTCATGCCATACTTCACTCACTACAAGGTATTATCCTACTAGCTACTTAAATACTTTTATGAAAAGTATATTCTCTTTTAATTATATATGTGACTAAAATCTTAAACTTAAATGCAATATTATATATATAGAGTTACATCCAATGATTCACTCTAATTATACGATACTTTTAACTTTAGCCGTCGGGGAAAATGTAAATCACGAAAGATTCCTACAAATTTACCATATAAGCTACATGACAAAGGCTATTTTACCTAATTTCTCTTTTCATTGGTCTGACTACAGTACTCAGATACGCTCACGTTTTCTTATCAATGCAAGAGTCAGACTCTCAAATGCTTTATTGGGTGACAAACCGATGCCAATTAATTTACGTCAATTCGATTAATATAATAAAGGAATAATCATTACTAAAAATTTTATAATAAGTGAGCAAAACATAATCATAAAATCTGATGTAGAAAATAATAGCAAGTCCATGACTGTTACCTAGGGGTGTGCAAAATGCCCAGTGCCCGGTATGCCCGCCCGAGCCCGGAGAAAAATAGCCCTGCCCAGCCCGAAAAAAATGGCCCGAAATATAAATGGGCAAGTTTGGGCCGGGCTAAGTGTCGGGCAGGGCAGGGCATCGGGCGAGGTATACTGCCCTGCCCGTTTGGCCCGGCCCTATATATATTATATTTATAATTTATTTATTTTTATTAAGTAGCCCTAAAATCTAAACCCGTCCAGTGAGTCTGGAGTCCATCTTCATTCAGAGCGCATCCATCCTGCGAGTCGCCGCCTACACCCGTCGAGTCGTTGCCCACACGCAGCACCTGTGAGGGATAATTCTTTTACACCTGCATTTACTTCTTCGTTCCTAATTTCATTTTTGCCTCCGATGGCCTCCGACACCTTCTCCAACAAGAATGCTGTCTTCAAAAAACTCAAGGCAAAGTTCGATAGCAAGGTCCGTCTTCTTCTTGTTTTTTTTTTCTTGAAATTTAATTGGGCCCATCTTCATTTTATACTTCCTTTAAATCTTATATTTCTTTTCTTTCTTCCTATGATTTTTAGTCTGTTTCATTTCTGTGGATTTTGCGAGATCGGGTTCAGATCTACACTATTTATTTGCTCTCGATGTGAAATCTCAATTTATCTGCTTGTATTGCAGATGTGTTTCGATTGCAATGCAAAGAATCCAACTTGGGCGTCAATTACATATGGGATCTTCCTCTGCATCGATTGCTCGACTGTTCATCGCAGCTTTGGTGTGCACGTCAGCTTTGTGAGGCAAGTTGAATTATTTAGCCTCTTTTGGGGAGGCAAGTGCCTCTTATTTGCTTATTTGAATTTTGAAAGTTGTTGATTTGCTCCACAAGCAAAACTATTAGTTTTTATGTATGGGGTCATGTGGAGCAATGCGAGTAGGATTCCCGTTTCACATTAAATAGTTAAACATGTCGATGAATTTAAAACAGTACGAAGCCACTTTTAGCTAATTTGCAAATGGAATTGTTGAAGCTTAATTTCCTTTTAATAATGGCTATAAATCTGAATTCCGCATGTAGTATATCATTTCCACATGCCTTAATAGAGTATGGGGGTGTTTGCAGATATTATCTCTGTGCCATTAATATTTTGAGGTATGTAAGTATATGGCTGCATATATGTTGATTTTTTTTCCTGCAATGGGTTTGCCTACTTCGTATTGGAGTTTTAATGGAAATCAGGACTAGCCTGTCTCTTTCATGGACTTTAATGCTTTATTTGCATGTATATAGCTTGCGAGGTTCCTTTGTGGTTTGTTTTCCCATCGAAGTATATTCCCGTCTTTTCTTCAACCAATGGAGGAGCTATGACTGGTTAGGGGGACCATCTATGAAATTGAATAGCATCTTAGTTGTCAACAGATGAAATCAACTTGGACCTAATGAAAACATTGTATATAGTATTCCTTTGTTATTTCTAATGACATAGAATAGTTATATTTTCATATTATTGATTAGGGGATGGGTAAAGATTATTTTCACATCCTATGAATAATTTGAAATGCTTGGTAGTTGTGTGATGTATCACTAGATTAATAATGTTTCATCCATGCATATACTTTGCTTTTGATGATTTCCTTACCTAGTTTAACTATTAGATATATAAAAAAGGAGGAAGTAGCAGAATGTAAGAAAAATGAAGATGCGTGCCATGAATCATGATAACTATGTCCTTTTTATGAAGATCTACGAATTTAGACTCATGGACTCCTGAGCAGTTGAGAATAATGAGCTTTGGAGGGAGCAATCGGGCACGTTTTCTTTAAGCAACATGGTTGGACTGATGGTAGAAAAATTGAGGCCAAGTATACATCTAGAGCTGCAGAGTTGTATAGACAATTTCTCTTCAAGGAAGTAGCTAAAAGTATGGCAGAGGAGGCAGGTTTACCATCCTCATCTGTTGCTTCTCAGTCTGCCCAAGTGCTTGAAAATTAGAAGTTCATAATTACAGATTTTTTTTATAACATGAGCATGGCATCACGACTTGGGCATGCCCAGCCCGCCCATGCCCAGCCCGTTCATGCCCAGCCCAAAATGGTTAGGGCTTTTACCGGGCAGGGCCGGGCATCGGGCTGCAAAATGCAGCCCATGCATTTTTCGGGCAGGGCACCGGGCAGGGGAGATGCCCTGCCCAGCCCTGCCCATGCACACCCCTACTGTTACCTTATTTTAAGACTTTTTAATGATCGTGTTTCTTATTTAGTTTGAGATCTTGTAAGGATTCTCTCCATAATAATTAAAATCCAACATGTTATGGAGAGTTTTTGTAATTTCTCAAAAAGTTGATTAAAGAACAAAGATAGAATATCCTCTTGCAACTGAGAAAAAATAATTCAGTTTTTGAAGGTCATAATCACTCATGCTTTGCCCTTTTCTTTTCGAATATCATAGCATCCTCGTAGCATTTTATAGCCATAGACTTTTTTCCCTCCTAGCATTACAAATAAAAAAGCATTATTAGTTAAAAAGAAAGAAAGGGAGACTTTTGTAGGACTCTAATATATGGCTTGCTCAATCATCGACCCCATGATCCTTCTCTTCACACTCATGACAATTATAACTGGCACAAACGATACACTTCTTTTCCACTGAGAAATTTTTAGTCTTCTTTGTAGTTTTACCCTTAACAATTCATAAACTCATACAGCAACACTTTTTTCCCAGAGCTCTCTCTCTCTCTCATATTCTAGAAAGATAGGAAGGAAAAGACAATGGCTTCTGAGGCCACTAGTTGTATTAAAAGGAAAGTGAAGAAAGTTGACGAAGCCATGACAAATGTGCCTCTTAGTAAAGCAGCATGGACACCAGAAGAAGATAGGAAACTAGCTGAGGTTATTGCAGTTCATGGGGCAAAAAGATGGAAGTCCATTGCATCCAAAGCAGGTATTATTACATATATCTTGTTATAGTTACTATAACAAAATTATGAATAGAATTTAAAATTGAATAATTCTCGATATGGTATTAAAATATTAACTTGCTGAGATCTTGGGTCAAAACTCAAAGTTCTTATAAATTCTCGAGTTGACGAGCTAAATTTGGTTGATGTAGGTCTTAATCGGTGTGGTAAGAGTTGCAGGTTGAGATGGTTGAACTATCTCAGACCCAACATCAAGAGGGGAAACATATCAGACCAAGAAGAGGATTTGATTCTTCGACTTCATAAACTCCTAGGAAACAGGTCAGTGTATTAATTATATTGTTAGAAATGATAATAGAATTTATTAATTTCGTTCATTTTACTTAAATAGCTGATAAATGTTGTAGGTGGTCCTTAATCGCTGGGAGACTACCAGGGCGAACAGATAATGAGATAAAGAACTATTGGAATTCTCATTTGTGCAAGAAGATAAAGCAGAAGGAGAAGCACTCGAGTGAGAGTTCAACCAGAGATCAAGAGAAACAAGAGGTGGCGATAGAGAAGAAGGTTCCAGAAGAAGCTGAGGCAATCAGAGAAGAGATTTCCTCTGAGGAAACTGAAGACTCATCAACAAAACCCAGTTTTGATGTGGATGAGTTATTTGATTTTTCTGTAGAAGAGGAAGGTCCATTGAATCTGGAGTGGGTTAGCCAGTTCCTTGAACTTGATGAAACAACTCTTGGACTCTTCTCATAATAATTAATTAAAAACATTTGTTGTATACTAAATTTTGCCATTTGGTGTTAATAATAAATGGTTGTCATGAGGCCAACATGATATTCATAAACTTATAAAGTACCATGAAAATATCAGCGTCTGTATTCAGAAGTGATGTAATTAAGATCCTTATTTTGTTTTCCTGGTATATACATACACTGATCTCAATACTTTAGGAGAGTGTGACATTTGTGACAAAAGAGAGCGTTCTTCATTAATAGTTCCAATCCCAAGAGATTTCTATATTTAGTGTGTAACAGTATTTTAAACAAAAATATCTCCAACAGATAAATATCTTTGCATAAGTCTTTGCAGAATACAAATTAATTAATCCATGCTTATATTGTAAATGTATATTCTAGCAAGATGATGGAATTTATGAAGGAGAATTTATTGATATTTCTTGGTATCAAGATAATGAGAGGAAGAGTACTGGTGAAAAACAGAAAAAGTGAAAAGAATAATAATAATAATAAAAAAAGATAGATAGAGAAGAAACTGAAATAGTGTTAACATGTGAAGGTAAAGGTATGCTGAGACCCCGAGAATGAAGCTCAAATAGTGAAGTGTTACTATTGTCTCTAACATATTCTTCTGTCACGTTACATCATTAATCAAAGAGGAAGGCAAAATCATTTTGAGTTTTATTTGTCCATGGAAATTAAAACTCTGAAGCTGTCGCGACATGACATATAATAATTCATTAGCAAGTTCAATCATACTGACACCCACATATAGTATATAGCACCTTCATTTCCATCTAAAATATAAAATTTCTATCAATGTTTGAATAATGAAACTTATTTTTCAAATTTTATACACTCCATATAAGATTATTCACACCAGACCACTAGTTGATAATAAGAATTAAGAAGAAAAAACTTTAATAAATATGTGCTAGCCATGTACGTAATATTCACCTACGATACCTATATTCACCTACACCTCATTATTTCCCTAAAAAATAATTGTTTGGTTGGTAGAGCATTAATTTTTGTGTCCCCAACGGGGGAGGAGATTTAATAGGAGGATATAATCGTCCGTACAATTATGGAGGATATAATCGTCCGTACAATTATGGAGGATATAATCGTCCGTACAATTATGGAGGATGTGCAGCCAAAACCAGATAGAGAATAAAACAGCAGAGAGTTAAATAATACACTGTGGCAGTTCTTTATATAACTTGCTCTTGAAAAGAAACAGAATCGAATGTTAAGGGTATGATCATTTCCCACCTTATATTATTGAGTTGTCTTTGTCCATTGCCATATATGAAGATAAATATATAAGGAAAATGAACAGACTCATTCGAAGCCATTCAGAAAGAGGAAAGCAGAAAAAAACAACAACGAATAATATGGTTCTTGATCGGGAAATGACTTGAATGAGTCCACAACAAAACAAAATCATCAAGATTGTGAAATGATATGATGATCATGAAGCGACCTAGGGTCTCTTGGCCTCAAAGCTCTAAAAACTATAAGTTTAAAAATGATTATTAAGACTTTAGGAGGGAGCTTATAAATTAGAATTTAGAACTTAATTTTATTAACACGTTTAGTTAATTAAAATAAAAAAAATTGGTAAAAAATCCCTATTTAAAAAAAAATTGATTTCATACACAGAAAGTATAAACACTCTTAATAATTTGTATAAAGAAAATAAATACTTGAACTAAACTCTTTCTACCTAATAAAATTTTTAATATGAAGTTTTTAATTAATTTTCCCTATAAAATGCCTACTGGTTTAGTCATTATTGAAGTCAATTATTAATTTTTATGAACTGATAGCTTTTACATATATATTTCTTCTTTCATAAGCTTGGGTTTGTACCGGAGATATGAACTGCAGCAATAATTGTGCAGGGTTTAGAACATAAATTCCTAGAGTACAGTTTCATTCTTTTGGGCATAGATTCAGCTGTAAAATGGATGGGAATTTATGAAAGTACTCTGTATTGAAGTACTTTTTAGTTATAATAATAATTGGGGATTAATTTAGAGTCGCAATTTAGAGTATTTAGAAGTGAAAGAATCAATATACTTTTGACATGAACGACTTGAAGCCTTTAAATCCTTACTCAATTATTATGCATACATAGAGGAGTTTTGTGCAGGTTCAAGAAGAAACTTTAATCACTGATTGTATTACTACAAATTTGTCTAATTGGCATCCTCCTCTTTTGGGATGGATCAAAGTGAAAGTTGATAGTGTTTTTGTAGCAGCTCATGGTAAGACAGGATGTAGTGGAGTCGTTAGAAATCATTCAGGTAGTTGAGTGGTTGGATTTATAGTCAAATTGGGGTTTTGTATTGTGATAAAAGCTAAGCAATAGGCTATATACAAAGGACTCAAGTTGATATAGGATTTTAGTTTTAAAAAGATTATTCTAGAATCTGACTCAAAATGTTATTGAGATATTATCCAATGGGGATGTGGATAGATATCGTTTGTTGATAGTTCAAGTTCAAAATTTCATAAAGCTTGCCTAATTGAAGCTCCAATATATTCTTAGATATTAGAATAAACTTGAAGATGCTCTAGTTAAAGAATGTTTGACTAATATGGAAACTCTATTTTTTTGCCCTCCACGTTTAGAACCTCTTGTTATTTCGATTGTTTGGGATTTAATCTCCTATGATCGATTTAGATTTTTTTATTTTAGGCGCTCAGCCCACTCTTAAAAAAAAAAAGATGTACTTTTTAGTTTGTCCAGCCAACTCCCAACTTCAGTTGCTTTAGTCATTTAAATTTACTTCCTTGAATGTACCAAACTTGTTTTTAATCTTTTAATATCGCACCCCCTAAAAATATATTTACATAATTTTTTATTCCGAAAGGTTTGGTGACTTAAGCTATATGTTTAAGAGGTTTATTAGGATGAAGTCAGATTTCATGATTTGAAGAGTATTTTTGTGTATATATATATTATTTATTAATAAAGTTCTCATATAACAAATAACGAGAGATCAATTAATTTGAACATGTGGCTGTTACTAGTGAGATTTAATGGCAATTAATGAATGACATGTTTACAATTGAATATAAGGATATTCATTGTAAGGTTATAAAAAATGAATATAATTAATTATTAAAACATCTTACAATAAATAAATAATATGTGATAACAACTTTCGGTGTAAGTAAGGACAACATGTTTATAAGGTATAATTTATTTTAAGACTTTTTAATTATTATATTATATCTTTGGGTCCTCATAATTGAATAGGATTGTCTCATGAATCTTAGTTATCTCTCAAATTAAACCTCTTTGATTTTCATTCTCCTCTTCCACATGAATCCCTCTTCATCTATTGCTCGTCATTCATATTAGACTAAATTCTGCTTTTAAATCCTTCTTAAATATAAGATTGTGAGTTAAAATCCTCTATAGATATAATGGGCGCATGAATTATGATAAAAAAAAATCCTTCATAATTTCATAAAAAAATGGGATATGTACCCCAGTTTTAGTAATATCCAAAATTGGAATAACTACTTCTCTTAAACGGGCATCTTTGAATAATAGTTTCAGCAATTCTAGCTTCCTTGCCACATGCCCTATTCATGAAGGGAGAGAGGTTCAATTTTAATAATTAATAAAAACAGAGATTTTCCCCTAATGCATTACTCAAACCATGTTAACCAATATATATTGAGTAGACTTGAAAATATAATTTGTTATTAAAGCTAAAACATCATGGCCTTCATTTTGGATGAAAAATAGCTTCTAGAAGAAGATGTTCTATATTTAAAGCCAGGGAGAGTAGCTATTTTACATTATGAAATAAATAGA
Organism: Leucaena leucocephala; assembly: GCA_037074615.1. Classification (NCBI taxonomy): domain Eukaryota; kingdom Viridiplantae; phylum Streptophyta; class Magnoliopsida; order Fabales; family Fabaceae; genus Leucaena; species Leucaena leucocephala. Next base: position 1,880,743 of record CM073552.1, read on the forward strand.
AAATCAATGATATCTTTATTATCCTCAATTTTTAATGATTTGTAATTATTTTTTTTTTGGTACAAGGGAGGGTCAAACACCCAAAATAAACTACTAAACTAAGAGAGGATTAAATCCCAAACACTCATTAATCACAAGATTTCTCAAATGTCGAGGACACTCATGTAACACTGTCGTATTGTTCAACCCGTCCTTTGCCAACATATCTGCAAGTTTGTTTTGTTCCCTAGATATATGACGTATATCTAATTCCCAAGATAGCTTGACAAGGTTATGTATCCGAGACATCAATAGGCTGCACCTGTCATCTTTGAAATTCAATAACATCTCAACCACATTTTTAGCATAATGATTTGTAATTATAAATGTGAGAAATGTCTTTAATATGTACGGTGTGGCAACAATGAACCTAAATCACGGACGGATATGTCTAGGCAACGATTAAAACTATTTGTCGTCGTCTGTCTGAATAAGATATATATATATATAAAATAGCATACACAATTGGTAAAAAGGAAAAACATTAGAAAAGGACTCAACTATTTTACTGGTGACAACATTATTTTAAGAAAGGGGCCATTATTGCCAAATATATATAAGCTTAGTTCACATAGGATACCAACCATCTCGAGGCAAAATCTATGAAATTTGTCCACCGTCAAAAACTTTTTTCTGCTATTCTCTTGTTTTCAGACCTAGTCGCTAAAATAAACCGTATCTCTCGGCTTTATAATTATAGGACAAGACGAATAAGAGTTAATTAATGAATTTATATAGATTAAAAAGTAATATAATATGAATTTATTTTAAAGAGTTGATTTAATCATAATTAAATAGTTTATTTAACTTTTTAATCTACCCAAATTAACAACTAGTAGAGATTCAAACTTTATCTTTCTACATTATAAAGGACTAACTCATTCTGCAAAACTCAATCCTTGTTACTTGTTGGTAATAATCATGTATATCACTATATTTTTTTTTGGTAAATTTTTTTTTGAAAAAGGGTTGGACTCACCTACGATCCAAGAGCAGGACGAAATCTCTCTTCCTCCTAGGCGATATCAATGTCGGACAGGACAAGTCGTCTATTACTATCAGACGTAAACCCAAGCACACAGGAGCTAGGATACCTCTCCAAGTACACCGACTAGAACTATAATAAAGTGGTACTCTTCAGAGATCTAACACGCTTCAAATAGTCGTATGTCTCACCTCTTGGTCAGTTAAATCTATAGTTGTATATAACTATATAAATAAAATATCATGATTCATTAAGACACATGGGCCCATTATTATTGGGGGCTTGGATTGATAATTTTGATCACACTTACCAACTACGACACATAAAAAAAAATGCCTGGCTTATAAAAAGCTATGTATTCCAATAATGTTAGCGAAAAGATTGATTAAAGATGCTTACTAAATCAAACATCGGCCGTACGTGCAACACAACGTTGCTAATGCAAGTGGCAATATGGACCACAAAATCTCTTCCTCTGAGTCCACACGTTTGACTATCACTTACCTTTGTTGTCACTAGCCAATCATTTCATCATTGACATAATCAAATCTAAATAAATAACTTGTCATTATTATGCATATGCTAAGCATTCCAGACTGTTATGTATACCATATAGTTAAGTTTAATTTTCTTGTCTAGTGAGTGAACAATACTCACGTAAAACTAGAAGTTGCACCATTACAGAAAAAAGAGCAATAACACTTATTTTTTTTTCTAGTTACTATTATTTTTGAAACACTTTTAAACCAGTGTCACCTGATGTTAGAAAGAGCTTAATAAACACCACAAAAGGTGAGGGAAGCGGAGCGCTTCTTTGAGGAAGTGTTACATCTTGAATTTATTATGCACTTTTTGAATGCTTTGGATGTATCAAAATATATACATTCATTCTCTTCATGTTTCGTAGTGCTGTTCTCTCATTTTCATTAAGGAAGATTATTGATCTTTGTGGCCCCAACATCATTTTACAGTCATATATTGTTCACTTTTGTTAATATTACCCAAGGTAGCTTCTTATTTTTCTCTCCTTCACTTCTCTTTCTGTGTTCTTAACATTCTTCTAATGTTTCGCTTGTTTTCTCTTCATGTTATTGACTTTGCAAAGAATTAAACAGTTGCCTCATCGTTCAGGGAAAAATTTTCTAGGAAAGTTGTTGAACAACTATTGGGCCAGCCATATATCAACAATTACTTTTCTTGTCTGATTTACGTCTCATCCACGAAGTTTCCTTCTTCTTTTTTTTTCTCGTTTCGTTTTCGGTGCCAAAACAAAACTAAGGTAAACGATTTTCAAACTACAAATCAATGAGTTCTCTTGACTTAACATTTTCAGTTTATATATACAATTCATATATGGCGATCAACTACGCAAAACCCCGATCTCCTTTTTGCTAAAATTCTTGATGCTTTGTTTTATATACATAATAGCTTTGGTTATCATGTAATAGTAATAGAGTTAAAGTCTAATTTTTTTTTGAAAGTTTTCACACAAGAGCTAGAGCTATAAGTATATGAATTTTTTTTAAAATTAATATCGCCCTGAAGTCAAAGTGTCAAAAAAGAAGTCAAGTCTCCTTTCTTAGCACTTTTGAGGTAATATTAATCCAGTAAAAACTTTCAGATACCGACAGCTTTTACTCAAAAAGTTCTGAGACAAAATTCCACCTTAATCTATAATAATACAGTGAAACAACCTAAATCCGATGTCGCCTTAGGGTTATTTAAAAAATTTAACTAAAGATTGCAGATAGTGCAATCTCATGTTGTTCTCTTCGAAGAGCTGAAAATAAAATTAGATTCATAAGTAACTAAATAAAATATAACTTAACTTAGAAAATATGATTTGATTTGAAATGACAAGAATTAAAATAAATTTGAATAAAATATTTTTCGTATTTTAATTCAATAATTAAGTGATAAAGAGTGAATTGAATAAAAACACAAGTAATTGACAATGATAGAAGTAACCCTCCAATTCAATAACGTAAACTATCATAGTTTTAATAGATATAAGAGTTAAAAATAATTAATTAAAAATTATAATTAAATTTTTAATCAAACAACTGAGCTACCTCAAATTATCACAAAATATTTTTTAAATTTCTAATTTATTAACTGCCACCATAATAATAAAATAGGACTAAAGATATTAAAAACTAGGATTAAAGTTAGTAAGAGATATAATGATCCAATAATTCAAGTCACATTAAAAAATCACAAAATATTTACTCAAATCTCAATACAAAGTTTTGAGTTTTGACCCAAAAGAGAGTAATGAAATTAAGTTATAGTCAGTATAATATCAAATGTTAAATAGAAATTCAATTATAACAATCTTTAGTAAATATAAATAAATTATTATAAAGCTTTTTATTAATTATAAAATTATTTTAAGACCTAAAAATTATAAAATAATTAATACGTAGAATATTAGAGTAACTTAAATATGCTAAACTCATGCCTTGGATTAGAAGATTAGGACACTTAGCCTCTCATAATCATTAAAGATGACGCCAACGTCAAGCTCTCACCGCCACCCGTGTTCGCCATAGCTGTTCGTGCTTGCAGTCTGAGAGCTGCTTATGTTCTGTCGTCGACGTTTGCTCACGTTCTGTCGTTGCTGCTTCTGGCCTGCTACTGCCGTCGACGTTTGGGTATGTGCGTGGAGGGAGAAGCGAGGAAGGAGATGGATGATGATGGCGTGATGGAGGTAATGGATGGTGTGCGTGGGTGGGCGGCCTCGTGTGTGTGGAGATGGTGTTGATGATGGAAGGTCACGGCAGCCCTTGCGTTGCTGTCCCCCCCAGCTCTTCTCCTGTGCCTCCCGTGACTAAAGCTGAAGAAAGGAATTAAAAAAACTTAATAGGCCAAATAGCAAGATTTGACCCATGGGTCCTCATTTATAATTTTGAAATTTATAGTCTTTGTTGTTATTATAAATTTTGATTTCGGGAGTTGAGACAAATGGTAAAAAATAGGCTCATATCTTATAAGGACGCGAGTTCGATTTTCGCTGCCGTCGTGAGGGCTCCTTTGATAAGTAATCTCGTAAGTCTCCTATAAGCGCTCTTTGAGCTATGGGCTGTGCCCTAACCTTAGTCGGGGACCAGTGTTGAACCTACTTAAACTTTTCAGTATAAAAAAAATTTGCTCTAAAATAACTGAAATATAAATCATAATAATATAATATCTTTATTACAAAAATAATTACTTTATGGAAACTATAATAATATGACAATTATATCCATATTAAGTACTAATTCAGATATATCAATCCAAATAGTGCATAAATTATATAATTAAGGACTAAAATAATAATAAAAATCTATTAAAATGATATGAATAAATATATAAAAATATAAATTTATTATACAGTTATACTTCTGATCTGCTCAATTAAATACTTCAGTTTTAGCAACGTCATCAGATCATGAAGCACAGAACTACCTGCATAAATATTTAAATTAGTATAAAGGGCAGAGGGGATATTGAAGAAATATTGGAATTTAATGAATTAGCTGTTGGAGACCTAAAGTCCTCAAAAGAGAAACACAAATTAAGAAACACAGAAACATAACCAATAATCTTTGTTCCTATGCACTCGCCCCCACAATAATATTTGACAAGTGTATTCTCTCATCCATCTCATGCTGTCAATAATTTCGAACTTATTACACTATATAAAATTTGTCCATTCCCTTGGTTTCGTCGTAATAATACGTTAATTAGCACATGCAAAGCAAAATGAAGATTACACAGATCTATCCGCTAAATGACCAAAAGCTATTCTACGTACCTACTAATTATACGCACACACACACTTGCGGCTTCACTTAATTATACTGTCACAGTAAATCCATGAGATTCTTACATATACTTTTTTTTTTAATAATAAACAAAATCAAATAATTTTTTTTAAAATAAGTTTTGTAGATTGTATGGTCCACACACTAAAACCTATTTTGACAATAATCACTTTTGCTTTTGACACAGTATTAATGGACTGATACACGTGTTTACATATTTTAAGTAGTTGTTATGTATCATTTTTGCAATTATGGATCCCTTTTGTGATGGCTACCTTAAAAAAACATTAAATTTTGACTGTTGTCACAAACACCCCACTTGGCCCTTTTAATTCTTCTGGAATGCATGCTACCACGCCCTCTTTAATTTGTATAGCAGTCTTTTTTATATATATATATATATATATATATATATATATTGCAGCAGACACTCTTTTCAGCATTACAAATTAAGGTTAACAAAAAGTTAATAATAATAAAAAACTAGAAAGTAGAGTTTGTAGGACTCGATATATTGCTCAATCATATGACAGTTTTCTCCCTGATACTGACAAGTGTCTTAGTTACGATATCTACCTCTTCTTCAGGGCACGTTTCACATATATGTAACTGTAAGTTGAGGAATTGAACTTCACTCACTCACAAGTTTACTATATATCATCCTCTTGGCTGTTACTGCTTCACATGCATACAAGTGCCACAAAGCTTTCCTCTCTGTCTGTCTCTCTCTCTCACTCTCCAATGGCTTGTAGGAGAGATGATAATAAGAGCGAAGAAGTGAAGTCATCAAATGAAAGTATGAAGAACGTATCTGTGAGCAAGGGAACTTGGACAGCAGAGGAAGATAGGAAACTAGCTGAGGTTATTTCAGTTCATGGGGCCAAGAAGTGGAAGTCCATAGCTGCCAAAGCGGGTATCATTAATTTCTTCCTTAGAAATTAATAAACAATATGTTTTGTTTATAATCACAAGGGAAAAAAATTTGATGGTTTTGGTTGATGCTGCAGGCCTTAATCGTGCTGGTACGAGTTGTAGGCTGAGATGGTTGAACTATGTTAGACCCACCATCAAGAGAGGAAACATATCAGAACAAGAAGAGGATTTGATACTTCGACTTCATAAACTCCTTGGAAACAGGTTTGCATAAGCTTCGAACCCTAACAATGATGATTTTCACATAAAGATGTTAATAATGAAATTGTTTATGAATCTTTAATTAGATGGTCTTTAATTGCGGGAAGGCTTCCTGGAAGAACGGACAATGAGATAAAGAACTATTGGAATTCTCACTTGTGCAAGAAGATAAAAAAACAAAGGGATGAGCAGCAATCAAGTGGTGGAAGTTCAACAAGACAAGAAGAAAAACAAAGACTTCTGTTGGAGAAAGCAGTTCCTGAAGAGAATTCTAAAGTGCGAGCTGATGAAGACACATCAAATAATAAAGAACCCATCAATTTTGATCAAGTGGATTATGGCTTCTTTGACATGTCCAATAGTAATGAAGAAGGTGAATTGAATCTGGAGTGGTGGGTTAATCAATTCCATGAACTAGATGAGGCCACTCTTGGACTCTTCTCATAATAAAATTAACCTTCTTGCAGAAGTTTTCTGCTTCTGAATCATGGAATATTAGGGTAGTTATTGAGAAGTGATGTAGATTATTATTGGATCACTTGTAGCCACTTCATGGGAGTATGTATGCATGCATGTCTTAGATTTCCTTTTATGACAAAGAGGTCATGCTATCGTTTATTCTATATGACTAGGTATGAAAAATTATGCTTTGCTACATTCTCCCTCCCTCCTACCCTAAATATAGTACAGAAATATAGTACACAGATTAAGGAATCTGTGTTTATAATCTAAATTTTTTATTCTTTTTTAAATCTGCCCCTAATTAAATAGAAGTATTTTTTTTTAAAAAAAGATCATTTATTAAGGGTGGGGGATAGATCATTGAGTAGGTGTATTTTTTTATAAGATTTTTTAAAACAACATGAAATTATGAATTAACTACTACAATATTGAGAAACAGAAAGGAGTGGTTCGTGCAAATAAGGGACAATCCAGGAAGGGGATGGAAAATAGTAGGTTAAGAAATATGAGACCAAAGGGTGTTTGGTTCAATTTCTGCCGACCATCTGTTATTTACTGATATTTATTAATTATAGTGTTCTCCATTTACGCAGTGTAGACAACTTTTTTTCTTCCTTTTTTAAATTTTTTTCACCATAATAAAACTGAAAGATTGGTTAAAAAAGGTGGAAAGATAGAACAAATGAATAGATAGATAGATAGAAAGGAATATAGTGGGAGTGTGAGAAGCAACTATAATTTTGATATTATTCTCAAGATATCTAGAAATGCACATGGTTAGTACTGCCATGATTTTTCTAATTAGTAACTTGTATTATATAACTTGCCAAGGATTAGTGCATAGCTTTTTTAAAATGTTTATATTTAGTTTTAATTTTCATGGTATCAAAAACTATAACATTGATACATAGTAGTATAGAATATGGTGGTTCAAACAAACCTAGAGAAGGAGCAGCGCGCTCTAGTGTGTAACAAACATATACGTAATGATTATGAAAGCCTTCACTTGGTTTAGGAGAATTGATCTTTTTATGCTATATTTGGTTGGGGGAAAAAGTAGGAGGAAAATATAGGGAAGAGAATACTAAGAAGAAAAATTATCAAAAATAATAAAAAAAACTTACTATTTTTAAAAGTTTTTTCTCCTAATTTTCTTTTCATCCAAATATAGGTATATTAAACGATTAGGCTTACAACAAGCTGGGAATTTGGACTTAGTCTGGTGGACTATCCCAATTAAACTCGATAAATTTGAGGGTTATGGTTATATTAAATGAAATGGGCATAAGGAGTTTGAGATAATCACAAGTAGTCATGGTTAAACATACAATCTCTTATAACTTGTTTATATTGATAATTAATCTGATAGAGGTTTGAGGGAGGGAGAGAAATAAATAAAATGTGTGCATAGTAGAAAAAGAATAGAAGGAAAAGGAGACGGTTTAAAAAAATAAGATAAAAATGATTCTTTAATTATTTGATTTTATATAAATTTCATTTATTTAAAAGAAATAATATGTGAAAATAGAGAAAATAATTATAAATAAATTTGTAAAATTTAAAATACATACAAAAAATATTTAAAGGTTTGACTTCTAATAAGGAGGGAGAGATGATGAAGAAAGGAGGGGTAGATTTATTATTTCACTTTTATTAGAAAATGACAACAACAAAAATACAAAGTTTTATATAAAACACGCCCGTGGGGCGGGGGAATTTGCCGCAATCATTGACTTTAAGTTCTCAATTTCATATTCTGTTGATTATTACCACTATGTTGACTCTATTTGTATTCTTTGCTTATGTTTAGTCTTTTTATTTTTGTATTAGAGTCGCTAGATTTATATGTAAATATGTGTGTCTGTGTAAGAGAGGGAGAGAATCCTATGAATTTCAGAATGGTGAACAGGTTTTAATGAAGACTTCTTGAAAAATAATTATATTTAAAGACTTAATTAATAATCCTTAGTCATTCAGTTAATAACTTATATATTGGACATGTGGGAATAATTTGTTCTATGACATAGCAAATGCTAAAATTTTGTCAACCTCCCATTATCAATAAATTTTAAATTGATATTATATCTTTCGATCCTAATTATAAAAGTTAGTTAATTTTTTTAGGTAAATTAAAAAAATTAAATAAATCAGTTAATTATGACTAAATCTAACTCTTTAAAATTAATTCATATTTTATATTTTTCAATCTATATAAATTAATCAAATAATTTTTATATTATTTATAATTAATTTATTTATTTATATTTTTTAATCTACCTAAAAAAATTAATTATCTCTTATAATTAAGATTATAGTATTTTTTTTTGCCAGAATTTTTGTTTATATAAAAATGAGATCAACATCTTATAACCCACCACTTCCCTATACAAAGGGAAGTACTTTGCCACTCCTTATATTAAAACTTAATACTATCAATTTAATTGCTCTTATTGTCACAATAAAAATTAGACCAGTACTTACATTATAGGATTATATAACATTTAATACCTTAATTTTTTTTCATATATATCTAGTATTCTAATCTTATTTATGGTACAATTTTACCCATAATATTTTTAATTTGGGACAATTTTACCTATAATCTTTTTAATTTGATACAATTTTACACATAATATTATTTTTTAAATACTAATAATTATGCCAAATTAAAATTTTTTTGGGTAAAATTATATCAAATTAAAAAAATTATAGCTAAAATTGTACCACAAATAAAATTAGGATACTGGACACATATAAAAAATAAAATTAAAATATTAAGTGTTATATACATTATACATGCAATTATATGTTTGGACTGGTTTAAAATTTTCATTCACAGAATATATAAAATTAAAATATCAAAAATCTAGTTTCATTTTCATCTTGGAGGAATCTCATATGCTTACTCATCTGCACAGCATCCAATAAGTGAAATGATTTGTTCCACAAGTGTCTCACTCAATATGGACATTATAAATTTTTAATATGTCATTATTATGTACTAATTATTTTTTATTTGTGAGGGTCAATTGACAGTGACCTAGATTGAGCCCTTCAAAATTAATAATGAAAATGCAAGAGAGGAATATCAAAAAAATAAAATATTTTAGCCTAGTAGAGCATGGCCTAGACCTAGCTAATAACCAAACTGTATGTGCGATTTCTTCGCATTCCATTTTATTAATACTTACTGAAGATCAGGTTAGTGTCTTTCAAAAACCTATTTGATGTAGTGTTTTCATATATAATAACCATTCGTATGACTTGGGTTAACAAACATGTGATATTAATGTCTTATGAAAAAATTAATAAACAGATTTAATGCTATTTTAATTAGTAATCATTTAATTATATATATAGATATATATATTCAACGGTTCTTCCCTAAGATATGTATTCAAATTTGTCTCATACAATTACTAGCTAGTAAGCATTTCTCGTGCTATAAAATATCAGATAGGACCATATAGGAGTCTTCGCCTAGGATTGTGCTTTTAAGGATACTGCCAAACGGATTAGTTTAATTATGTATATAGGATCTATGATTTATGATTAAGGAGGGTGAGGGGAGAATTAAGTAAGTGGCAGTCGGATTTACCAAATCTTTCTTATGGATCTAAAAGATTATATTAAAAAAGTTTAAAAAATTTGATAAAAACATGTCAGAACAAGAAATTTGATAAAGCACATTTTTAGTGACAATTCTTTATTTACTTCATTACTTCGTGGGATTCCCATTTATTAGTTCAGTAACATCCCCCGCATATCACTTGCCTTGGACAACGCCAAAGCTCTCTCATTATAAAGTAAATAAGAAAAGGCAATGTATAATTTAAAAGACTTTGGCATTTTTTTTATATATGTTATGTTAAAGGATATAAACGTTTAATATTCAAAATTATATCTTCATTTCATCACCCTCATTAAATGTTTTTTATTCCTTTTTTCTTTGAACATAAAAATTAAAATATACTCCTCTAATTCTTAATATATAACTAGTTTAACTAATTTAATGATCTTTAAGAATTTAGTTATATTAATTAATATGACATATTTTTTTAAAATACCTTAATAATATTTCTTAACTTTTTCACTCTCTCTCCTTTTTTGTATAGTACCCATACTCTCTTTCTAACTTAATTATTATTGAGAGAGTATCAATATAGATAATTTAAAAATAAAATTAATAAATATATAAAATAAGTATTATATTTAGGTCTAATATCAACTTCTCAATTATATCTTATATTGACAGGAGGAGTATAATTTTTTTGTTCAAATTACACACTATGTTAAATATTTTACTTTAATTTAGAAATTTAATAACAAAAAATCTTATAACAAATAAGTAACATTCAATGACAAATTCTATTACAAGAAATAACATGTTTATACTTTTGTTCACTTATTATAAATTTTTTTAGTGATTATATTTTTTCTTTAAAGCTTTATAGTATATTTTATGAGGTTATGAAGAATAAAATTAATCACTAAAAAAATTTAAATAATATAAATTTGTTATCAATTTATATATTGAGATTTATCTGCATTAGTTTTCTTAGTTATTATTAAAATTTTTGAATAATTAAATTTTTTATTTAAAATCTCATGATAATCCCCACCCTCCCCCTCTCTGTTTTTTTTATAAAAAAAAGGGCAAAGCCCGAAGAAAATAATTATACTAATGGGAAAATTAATCTCAAACACTCAGCATCTACTAAATGTAACATATGAGACGGGTAAAAATTAAATATAGAAGATCTGGTGAGATCGAACTTTACAAGTGCATCAGCAAGGTAATTCTTCTCACGTGGGATGAATTTTAATATAACTTCCCATGGCTTACTCAAGAGATCCTTGATCTTAGTGATCAACAAATTACCGACATTATAACAGTTATCCCGCTTCAAAATATCCACTAGCGTTTTTTAATCTGATTCAAGTATTAGCTTCTTGTAACTATAAACCCATACAAATATGAGTTCTTTGTACATTGCCTATTGTTCCGCTTTAAAAGCAGTATACGTTCCGATGAAGAGAGTAAAGCCCGCTATCCATTTACCAGAACTGTCCTGTATTACACCTCCACATGCAGCTCTATTACAAGAAAATGATATAGCTCCATCTACATTTAGCTTCCCCTTCCCCCTCTTTGGCTAATAAGTATTAAGTACTAAGAGATATCAAGACGAACCCAAAAGCGGTGGGTAACGTTGTTTAGCCCATGAAGCCGAAAAGTTAACATAATTAAGAGAGGAAGGGCCCTCCCAGAGAGATCCATTTGAGAAGAATAAATGTCCATATTTGCACTAATTTGGGTCCTAACCTAAACAATGCCCTAGGGGGCTTATATTACTAAAATTTGCATTCCTCAAACCAAATTGATTTATGTAATATATATTTAATATTTTGAAATTATTTGTGTAATATTTATTTAATCTTTTTGAATTATTCAAGTACCTCGTTCGCGCGCGTGTAGTACGTATACGAATATACTCAATTTAATTAATGCCCTATATAACTTACTGGGAAAAGGAGTTTTGAGATCATAACATGGCCACCTACAAAGCTGGAAGCATTTAATTAGTTACTTATTTAATGTATGAAGTTCAGCAGTACGTACCTTCTATTTGATGCAGTGGCTGGCATATTACATATAAATTCGTTTGATTTTGATGTGGGAATTTTCATTAAAAAAGAAAGCTAAATTTAATGTATATTTGCCATCTCAAACCACAGCTCCCGAATTGTTTTTGCTCATATTTACATGCTTTAAATTCTTAGTAAATTAACACATCATCACTTGATACATATTCCTCAATTCAATTGGGTACTTGTTCTGCAATTTTACCATATTAAGAATGTGTCGTTACCAACCGTACCATAATATCGCCAGCAGGTTTTCAAAATAGGGTATTCTTGAAAAATGTAATGCTGACTTTAATAAAAATCACCCATTCCTTCTAAAAAGTTCCCTAATTATTTTCACGTAAAAACAATTACAGCATTGTACTCTAATTCTTATGCTAGTTAATCACCTTATCTAAATAAGAAAATAAAACTTTTAGAATACGAAGAATTACAAATAAGTCCCAAATAAAACAATTAATTATTTTATGAGTTTCATTTACCTATCAAACTTCAACATGTGCAAGTCAAATTTTGACATTTACAAGTAGCTAGGACGTAAGGATAATTAATTTTTTTATTTAGGAATTATATGAAATTCTTCCTTTAAAATATGTATCTTATATGGAGGAAGAGCTGACCAGTTTAGTGACAAAATCATTCTAATAAACCTCAAAATAATAATTAATTAGCAATTATATAATCTTGGTAAGTTTGGCCAAAAAAAAAAAATCTTGGCATGCGTGATCCCGTCTAACCTACTTTTCCTACCAACTAACAAAGTCAAAAGAAACATGTCCCAAAACAAAAATGATTAAGAGGCTTTTGAGTAGTAATTTTATTTAGGAACAATTACACTTAGCTCCTAAGAGACCAATTTAATAATTATTTTGATCCCACAATATTTTTAAAGAAGATAGCTAGGTAGCATGATCGTCTCTGTTCACAATCTTGCTGAATCTAAGATTTGGATTCCTCCTCCTCCATTAACTTTAATTAGTTCTCCTCTCTGAACAAAGCCAATGAATCCAGCAATTGGTTTCGACTTCCTTCTCCTCTATCGGTTGTGATTTTGGCGAAGCAAAGATTGGAAGTAATTAAAAGAATTATAAGGGAGAAAAATAATGATGGTAGAATCCCTAGTCTGTATATTTTGAATTTAATTGGATTGCTTTATTTGGGTTCTTTGGTGTTGATTTTGATTGGATTGTTTTAGGATTTGTTTGGCATCACGCTTCAACGATGCTAAACTGACTTCTAACTCCTAAATGCTCGTTCAGACCCTTTGCCTATGTTTAGATTGGTGTATGGAGTAGCTAATTTTTTTGTCCAAAAATTATTTTAAAGTTAAAGTAACTTTTTAAACTTTTGACTTTTAGTTTTTTTTTTTTATATTTGAACATTATAAAATTGATTTTTTAATATATCATTTAAACATGTTTATATGAAATTGACTTTTTTTTTATAAAAGTCTATTTAAATACAAATCATATTATATTAATTAACTTTTATCCTAACATTAGTTTATAAAAGTGAGTTGAAACAAAAATCATTTTTACCAACACTATACCAAACAAGCCCTTAATCTATTTGTTGTCCATTCAGATGAGACCTAGTGGCTGGTTGTGAGAAGGGAAGCTAGCAAGTAGAAAGAAGGAGGGGATATAATAAAGTTTTTAAATAGACAGCTGACAACTTAAAACTATAAGCGAGATCAAATTTATAATCTCTTATTTAAAAAAAGTTGTTATGCTATTAAATTATAACGATTAGCTATCATAGTACTTTTATAAGAATCATAGGTGCCTTTAATCTTTTGATTGCAATGAATAGGAGATGAGGTTTAGGTAGCTAATTTATTTATTTATTTTTGTTATAATTAAGCAGCTAATTTAAATATTATCTTTGACGATTTGAGAGGATCAGCCTGTAATTAACAAGCTTTTTTCTTGCATTGTTTTTAATTTCGATGTGGCCATAAATCACATCACAAGCCTTTTATATGATTGGGGGATATTCTGTCAACACAGACCATTATGCCATAAAAATAAAGTACATTATTTGTGGTCCAAGCATTTGATGTGAGGATCATGATAACCCCCCCCCCTGCCCCTCCTTTGATGTTGTATATATTTGAAATCCAAAGGAATAAATTTTATTTTGTTTGTCTTTTTCACCTGCGTGTCTTATTTAAAGGTTAAGGTGAAAGTAACGTGTTCAAAGCCAAACCAAATCGATTGAGGAAACAACCAATTTTTTTAACTGAATAAAATTGACTATGACATTTTAGTTTGGTTTTCAAGATATATATCAAATCTTGTTCAATTTACAGTTCCATCATTTCATTTTTTTATACTATCAATATGTATCCGGCCTTTTTTTTTAATCTTATTACTACATATCTGAGTAGTCGACTAATTAAATTTTGCAGTTTTTGGCTACCCTTTCAACATAGGTGTATCTTTTGAAACTTAAATTCAAAATCTAATATAATTTAATAGGGTTTTATATCGTTAGATTAATTTTGTGTTGGTTGATCACTTCAATTTTGATTGATTTGAATAAGAGGAACACACTCAAAATTATAATCTTCATATTTTCAGAATATTATGGATAATGAATCGTCGTTGATGAGGTATTTTGAAAAGTAAACATGTGCATATTTTTGACAATGATATGCATATATTATACAAACCTCATGCTAAGGGTTGTTTATGTATAGCAATAACTTTTGTTGTTATATTCTAAGGAAATTGACTCTAAAGATATTATTAAATTGTTTGATTTCCTTAAAACATATCGAATTTAACTAATGTAGAATTAATATTAATAACGTATAAGTTTACGAATTTCAAATTTTATTTTAAAAGAATATACAATTAAAAACACTTTATTAAAATATTACAATTTCTGTTTAAAAATATCATTTTAGCATGACTCAAGCCAAACCAAACTGACAAGCAGTTTGATTCAATTTTAATTTTGCCTAAAACCGAACCAAACAAAACTTTGTAAGACACCTCAGTATAGGTAAGGTGAAAGAAAAAGATAAATAATATATTAATCTAAAAATTATATCATGTTATCCATCAAATCCACTTTTGGTTCTGCTCCCATAATATTTAACTTATATGAAAGATCCCGACTTTTTAGTATATAGGTTAAATATTTAATTAATCTAATAAGAAATTCAACACAACCATTTTGTGATGTAACTTGAAAGAACTGATTTATTTCTGAAAATATGAGACCTTAAACTAATTAAGTAAAACAGATCACTAAGACTGGAGTATATGTAGCTACGTAATTATTGCAATTAATTTTTACCATCACAGTAATTTGGTTAATTGTTTTTTAATAAATTTAGGATTTATATTAGAGGAGACTCTTTTTTCTCAATCGATCAAAGCTTTTAATTAGAACCTTAATTAATCTTAAGTATTGGTTCAGAATATTTGATTTTCAATTATCAGCATTTTCTTTATGTATATATAAGGAACCAGCATTCACTTTGAGGAATTCAACTATATATGTACTCAGCAAGTGGGATAGAAGAAGAGAGAGATATAATATAATTAACCAAGCCAGGACATAAATCCTTGACAAAGAAACATTCCCACTATCAGAAAGAAACATAAATGTTATTTATGAGTGCACTCATGGGTTCATATAATAAAGCAACCTAATTACCAAATAACTATCATAAAAAAAAATCTATAGTTTGAGATTATTCCTACGGGGAGCTAATTTCAATTTCAACAATACAAGATCGAAATAGTTGTAAACTTATGCATTTAGAAGATTTCAAAGGCAATCAAATTTGTTATCCATCAGAGCTGACATTGATTGATGAAAATCCTCAGAGCTATGCAATATTGAATCATCGGAAACATTGAAGCAGGTTTCATTAGAAATCGGAGGAGACAAATGATAACAACCTTGTTGATTATCACTGGTGCTGGCGGCGCTACTGTCTACCGCAGCTTACATATTAGCGACAGTTTTATTCTCCAAACAACACGGTTCAGATGATATATCCATATTCAGAAGATCTGAAAAGACACTCTCGTCAATCTCAAAATCCACATTGAAATCCAACGTGTTGTTTGTAATTCCCTCGGAATCCACGAAAGGTGGCTCCTCCATTTTCTCATTATCGCAGGTAATAACATTCATGTGATTATGATGGGTCGAAGAATGTTGCGCATCCATTAGTGGTTGGAGTTCTTGACTGAGTATCACCTGGTTGCACCTTGTTGCTTTGGTTCGAATCAGGCAGGAACCGGTGGTCTTTGGTGTGCGTTTTATTAGGTCAAGCTGATCTGGATCCGGGTCGGAGTCTTGCCCGGCTAAACTTGAGGATCCAAGTTCAACGAATTTCGAGTTACCAAGCTTCTTTCCGATGTTGGTGTTCCAATAATTCTTTATGTCATTGTCTGTTCGTCCTGGTAGTCGCCCAGCTATCAAAGACCACCTATCAAACAATAATAATTCATTGTTAATTAATAAGTCACACGTATTACAAAAACTTAACAGAATATGAACTGAATTAATTAAGATGATCGAAGGAACTCATAATTAATCACCTATTTCCAAGAAGATTGTGAAGCCTGATAATGAGATCCTCTTCGTCATGAGTAATATTTCCTCTTTTGATATCAGGTCTTAGATAATTTAGCCATCTCAGTCTACAACTCTTCCCGCATCTCTTAAGACCTGCATATCATCATGTATAAAACTCATTCAAATATATATATCAGTGATTCAGATGAACCTGCACAACAATTCCAAATAAATGAATTCACACACATCATAATAAAACTCATTCAGATATTTATCAGCCACAAAACCCAAACAATTCCATATATCAATGAATTCACAAAATACCCAGCAAGTACATATTATACATAATTATATATATAGTTATATGAATGCCTAATAACCTGCTTTGTTGGGAAGGTGTCGCCATTTTCCTTCACCATGAAGCTTGATGTATTCAATGAGAATCTTGTCTTCAGCAGCTGTCCATGCTCCTCTATTTAAACCTTCCTTGGAACAGCAAGGGCTCCTTCCCATCTGCTCTTTCTAGCCTGTGAATTGAATTAAGAGATCTGAGAGAACAGTCATGAGGTTCGCTAGATTTGCTCCTCTGCGTATATGATTATTTATTTATGTATATATTGTATGAAATTATAAACATGCTCATAAGGAAGCTGGGGCTTTAAATTATTGAGAACTTTAAAAGCTCTCAAATGTCTACTACCGTCAATTGTTAATGGTTCTTGAATCTTGTCTTTGTCCGGCGATATGGACTCGGAATTTATTTAATTAAAAATGTGAAAGAATTCAATAGACATTTGTGGAAAATTGTTAAAGAGTTAATATTAGTCATAAATATAAGATATTAATTTATTTTATCTCTCATATTTATCATTTTTTACAATAATTTATCTAATTTATAAACTGATATATAATTAAGTAATTAAATAATTTTAAGGAGATAAATTCATATTTATTATAATTAAGTAATAATTTATCTAATTTTATTAATTTACTTAAATTAATTAAATAACTTTTATATTAAGGATCGGAGGAGTATTATTATATCAATAAATTAGAAAAATGAAAACCATAATATGACTAACCCAACGACCCTTCTAATGAGAAGAGTCATGCATGGACACAGGATCTTCCTCCCTTCCATCTAACTTTCTTTAACAAACTCCACAAAAGTTAGCTGAATATTGTTATATAATATAAATCTTTAATGTTGAGTTGTTCACTTCATGAACATGTTTGATGAATTTCACGTGTTCATATTTAAAAAATATGCCCGATTAAAAAAAACGAAACAGATGAAGAGCCCCACTATCAGTTGACATGTTGAACAAAGAAGCAATGAATCTTAGTTTTTTTTTGTTGACCAATCAATTTCAATATGTTCATTGCCTTCATTATTGAAGAAATTATTATGTAAGCCATTTGAATGGCACTATGATACAAGAGAGTCATCAAGAAAAATGTAGTATCTACCACGATAAGTGGGATCACAAGCCCAATTTGGAAGGCTAAGAGAACAAGAGAAGCATTTGTAGAGAAATAAAGAACATGGAGCATTACATGCGATTATTTGGAGTATTTTCGATCCCTAAAGAGTACCATTTTGTTGTTGTTCCAGTCGCGGCGCTTGGAGAGGTATAATAACTTCTAGGCGGCTAAGTTTACACCTGAGGGTAATTGACGGCTAGGAGGAAGGAAGACTTCGTTCTGCCCTTAGATTGTGGGTGAGCCCAACCCTTTTTCAAAAAATTTTGTACAAAAAAAAACAGAACATGGAGCATTACCTAGGAGGGTCGCCCTGTAACTGGATTTCTACAGTATCGGGGAGATTAATCTCTCACCTATCGGGTGGGGGATACTCTGGTATACAAAAAAAGAAAAAAGAAACGTGGAGCATAGCCAATGAGAGTTGTAGTAAGGAACGGGCTTATAACCCACAAGGATGCAAGTTCAATTTTAGCTGTCATTGTAAGGGCTCTTTTGGTAGGTGATCTTATAAGTCCCCTGTAAGTACTGTGCTCTGGCCTTTGTGGGAGACTAGTGCTAAACCCACATCAACTTTTGTGTATATATATATATATATAAAAAAAGAACATGGATCATAGCACCTTTAACATATTTGTGCTGCCATAATTAAACTGAACATAACATGTGGTTTAACCCTTTGATCGGATGGAAAGAAAATTGGGAGATAGAAAACAAATGGAGAGAAAATGGGAAGAAAACGACCTCTCTCTCTCTAAACCTTTCTACATAATCAATTGAAAGTAAATTCTGCAATACTGATAAATCATCAGACTTATCCACCAAGAAAAATATTTAGTGAAAAATAACATTTTCTACTAAATCAAATTATTTGATGTTGTTAATGTAACATAATTTCTTGATTGTGATATTTAATTTGATTTTAAACATGCTATATTTTGACATAGGGGTAAGGTAAGAGTATTTTAGTTATTCAGATATTTATTCATTTTCTGTCCTTCATATTTTCTTTTGTCCATCCGAACAAGAAGGGGGATGATATTTTCTCTCAAGTTTTTTCTTCTCTCCAATTTCTTGCCCTCCCAACTTTTTTTTCCATCCAAACAAACGGAAGGTAAAAGGAGTAGTTATCTTATTTAGTCTTACTACTAGTGGGATGAGCTCAAGAAATTAAATCAGAGTTTGGCCTCTAAATATACCATCATCTAAATAGAGTACTTCAAGACCCAAGAAGTAGTTTATAGAGATTGGCATTGATACTATGTAAGATTGGATAAGCTTACATAGAGAAAACTGGCCGAAAAGGTACAAATTAAACAAGAGCAAGAGGTAAATGAGTGAATTCCCATTTAATTTCTTTGTTAAGTCCCTAGCTAGCTAGCGTTATAAACATATGAAAAGGCTCTCCTATTAATTAGTATAAATGGATTAATTACCATATACATTTGCTAAACATGAAGAAATTATAAATGCATGATTGAGAAAACTGTCTTATAGTGCCACCGCAAAATCCGCTAATGTGGCGAATTATTGCTCTCCTGTTTCCAATCTTCCCACCAAGTCTAGCTGTTTGTTTCACACTGCCCTATCTTGCAATTTTCACCATATATGATCAGCCGTTTCTACTAATTTTAGACTTTCTTTCTTTTCTTTTCTTCGTTTGCCCTCTTCTTTATTCTTCGATTTTCTAAAATTTGCTGGGTGCGTGATGGTTGGGTAAAGGATTGTTTTGGTGGCATCCTTCTTATTGTTTATGATCTTCTGTAATCACTGAGAAATCTTTTGTCATACTCTTTCATTTGTCAACTAAAGTCTCATTGCAGACAAATAGTAGCACTTTCAAGATTTTTTTTACCTCAAGAAGGACTTAAAGTTGAATGTTCGGTTCTACTAAAAAAGTATGGAAAGTTTGGGTACAAAAACAATACTCTTTCGATAATCTCTAGGATTAATCTTTTGTTATAAACTTTTAACAGATTCCCTGGGTTTTCATTCTGGTATATAGTAAAATTAAAAGATATATTCTTTGGTATACAGTATATAGTTACTACTCCCTTTGCTCTTTAATATAAAAATTAAATAATTAAAAAAATTAATTAAATTAATTATTTATAACAAATGTATGCTAATTTTTTTATAATATTATTTCTAATGATGTGTATTGTAACTAACCCATGATGATCATCTCATAATTATATGGCAAGTATTTGGAATCCCAGAGTGCTAATGAATATATCTTTCATAAGAAGTGGATTTTAAAAACTTTGATCAAGTCGCTACGTACAAGAGATATAAGCATTCAATGTCTGATAAATTTAGATGTTCAGCAGTTCTTACTCTTTAAGTTTTCACAAGACTTAATTTTCCCAGGCAGTTAGTCATTACTAATTAGAATATAGATCTCTGCACTTTTCCTGCAGAAGGAAAACCAGAATTAGCCTCTGCATCAGATAAAGTTCCTTGTTCATTACCAATGATCATTGCCTTAGCGAAAGTGGGGTCATCCAAGAGAAGAATGTTCCCAGTATGAATTTCTATCAACGCCAAATTAATTAATTAAAAAATATTGTATTTCATATTAACTAGGAAGGAAACAATATGCTCTTATTTCCCTATTCCTGTGTAGGAAACGAAGTGTTGACTAACAGAGTAACAGGTTGAAACAATTCATAAGCAAGATAATGACTAGAGAATGAACAACTTAAAGCTTCACATTCCCACATTTTGAGCGTTAGACTCACAAATCCAAAAATTATTGAGAATTAGCCCCATGCCATGGAGCATGCGTAGTTGACCACCAATTTGCCATCGATCCCAAAATTCTGGACGACATGGGTAACAACATGTGAAATCACAACTTAAACAAGATGCAATATGATAGTGAACAACAAAACTAGCACTTGAAAGCTACAATATCACATCACTGAACCTTGCCCATGCCATCTAAATATCTAAAGCTGATGGGTTAGGGGCAGGAGAAAAATTTCAAGTCAGGTCTTAAGAGGAGAGAGCCAACCTCTCAAAAGTTGGCAAACTTGTTATGTTCTTGAGGATTTAGCTCTGTATTGTTGTGCTTGGGGTATGCGTATTTCTGTAGTAAAATAGTTTAGTTCTTTTGTTCATCTTATTTGCTGGTGTTCAGAGTCTGTAATCCATTTCTGCACTTGTGTTATTTGTAGTATCTGTGCTGCACAATATCCTATAGCAATGGTATATCAATAGCCTTTCATCATTTTTGTATTTTGTTGCTATATTTCCGTGCTTTCTAGGTGCAACAAGGTTGTTAGGTTCAATCTTAGAGAATTTACTAGTTCTTATTTACAATGAGTATTCATAACATAATTTCTAAGCATGAAGCAATGACGATAAAATCTTAAACATTATCACAATCTTATGCATTCTACTGCACGCACATGTACCCAGTTACAATCTCTCCAGCAACTCTGTTCTAGCAAGGATGAACAGATTATTATCATCGAATGAAATAATTCAATTCCAACAATACTATCAGAAATATGAATAATTAATCACAATAAAGATTAAAAAGTGGAAATTAAAAATAAAAGGAGTCGTAGAGGTCTTACATTATACAAGTCAATAACGGATTCATCTGGGTTTGGTGAGAAAGCACTATTCACATATACAAACTGCAATGCCATGAAATAAAATTCAGTATTCATCATTTGTGGAGTATTTGACAATCGGTAATATGTACAGTGCTTGTTTACCAATGTCTCCCTGTGGAGTTGCCGGCGAAGAAAGTCTATCACTTTAGCAAATTTATCAGTCCCAGGAATCTGCCATATCAGTAGTATATAAAATTCATATTTTTTCAGGAATTCATTATCATAGAAAAAGGCTTTGCAACAAACTTCGCAAGCATTCATACAAAAAATCAATTTCAGATTTTCCAAAATGGAATCATTTAACTAATTCAATGTTGACTAGACTTTGAAATCATAATCATACACCTTGAACTTTTTTGTTTTCATAACATCAGGGAAGTTTAAAGCCTGGACCTCTAACTACCTAACCCACCCTTACCATCTGAGTAAGGCTTAGGTGTTCCTTAACCCTATGTTTTTCATTCAAGAGAAACTGTTTTATTCCGTCTACAATCAAAGACTGCAAATCCATATGGATAGGCATGAAATTATAAATTATAAATAAATAGAACGCT
Organism: Leucaena leucocephala; assembly: GCA_037074615.1. Lineage (NCBI taxonomy): Eukaryota > Viridiplantae > Streptophyta > Magnoliopsida > Fabales > Fabaceae > Leucaena > Leucaena leucocephala. The sequence goes on from CM073552.1 coordinate 1,903,022, forward strand.
TCATTCCATTCCTCTTCCCTGATACCAGGATGAGAAATTATGCAAGCCACAGGCCCTACTAACTCCTCACATATTTAATAATGTTTACACCCTCTAAAGATAGATCATGCTACACCTAAGCCTAATTAGAAGTCCCTATCCAACGAAGGCCATTTGTTCTAGTGGCACAAGATGTGACCTTGGTGGCAGTAGGTCTAGGGTTCAATCCCTAGATCTTCAAGCTCTAAGCCTGCCGTCCAAATAAAAAGAAGAAGAAGAAGAAGTCCCTATCCATTTAGGTCATCTAGAAGAATTCAGTAATCTACCAGTATCCATAGTAGATGCCAAGTGAAAGCAAATCTAGCTCCAGTTATATGGCTGAAACTGCTTATTTCTTCATTATTCCATTCATTAATAGCTATCAAGGTAATGCTCACTGTAATGATTGTGGAAAACAGAACAACTGCAGCTCAGCAATCAGGATACCTTCTTGGTCCCATGAGTAGTATGAATGTTGATTCCTACAACAGTTTCTTAAACTTTTTGTTTCCATTCCTAGTCCAATACTGCATATGTTGATCCAGGGTGGTTTGGGCAGTTTGATTAAGGTCATGGACCAAATAAAAAAAAAATCATATACTTTATAACTGAAATTTCGCCAATTGTAAAACTTTCATTCATACACACCCCAAAAATGCCACTGACAGCCTCAAAACATACGCGACAAAAAAATTAACAATTTGACTGAAAAATTAAAAGTAGCCACTAAAAGAAGAAATAGAATTCCAACTTCAGCGATAAATACCTTAAATTTCGCTTGCTTGAGTATAGGAGCATCACCGGTGGCTCTCAGATGGACAACCACTGCACCAAGATTAAAACCCATATTCCAAACCCGTCTGAATAATCCATAGTATAATTTAATGCGCAGATAAAATAGAATCGAATTGTTGATTCATCCGTTGGGACTCACCTTTGCGAACGGAACCTGGTGAATCAGTAGCCATAGTCTTATGAAATCAAGGACCCGCTCAGGAATCAAAACTGCCCCAATCGGCCCTTCCACTCCAATTTTCCCGACCGGCGTTCTACGACAAAAACAAAAAGGTAAATTTCCTCAATATTGAACAAGATACGGCCATAGCCCATAAGGGGAAGGAAGCGGGCCAATAAAACAAGATACAAGAGGCGTGCGGAACTGCGTTCGCCCCCATAGGCCAGGACCGTCTTTTTCGGCCCCTTTTTTTTTCTCAAAAAAGTAAATAATAAATAAAAATAGTGTATCAGTTCACTATACAGGCCAGGATCCACTTTTGTCATCCCCTCTTTCTCCATCAGCCCATATAAATTTTGTATTTTATATTAAATTATTAAAAGATTATATAGTATCTAATATTCTGATTTTATTTCTTATATACGTCTAATATCTTAATTTTATTTATAGTATAATTTTATCCATAATCTTTTTAATTTGGTACAATTTTACCTATAGTTTTTTAATTTGGTACAATTTTACAAATAAAAGAATTGCACCAAATTAAAAAGATCATGGGTAAAATTATAATCTAAATAAAATTAAGATAATGGATACATATAAAAAATAAGATCAAAATATTTAGTGCTATATAATCAATCCATTATTAAATTATAAGAAGTAAATAAATCTAAATAATTAACACATTCAATATAAACAGTTTATAATTGGGATAAAGTTCATCCATCGCTTTAAAATATTTTGTGGTGTATCTATTATCTTAAAATAATTTTTAGATGCGTCCAATAGTCTAAAGTATTTTTTAGTGCTTTGGTACTAGATATTCCAAAGAATATTTCAAGATATTAGATACATCTAAAAAAGATACTTCAAGTTGTTGGATGTATCAAAAAATATTTTAAGGTACTTGACATATTTAAAAAAATAATTTAGATTGTTGGATGTACCATAAAATATTTTAAGACAATAAATACACATAAAAAAATACTTCAAGATGCAAGATGTACATGAAAAAAAATAATTCAGGGTACTTTAACCCTTTATAATTTAATTAATATATAAATTTTAAAACTTGAACCATCCAAATTCAATTAAATAGTCTAAATACAAAGTGAAGCAAATGATTAAAGAAGTGAGATAGAATTATATTTAAAAGGGTCGTAAATAAACAATGAACCAACAAAAACACAACACTTCACATCAGGCATATTGAATGGAAACCCCCAAAGCAATGCAAGGAATCAATACTACATAAAACTAACTTTATTATCCATAATACAAGATCGAAGAGAGTTTTACAAGACAATGCATGCATGGCACAAGTTTTCAAATTAAAGACAATGAAATTCATGCTCCATCAAAGCTGACATTGAATGAAAATCCTCAAGGCCATGCAAGGAAACGTCGTAAACATTCAAGGACGTGCCATCAAGATTTGGGGGAGACAAATGATGATGACAACCTTGGTCACTACTTGTGCCGGCGTTGCGGTCTTCCACGTTTTTATTCTTAAAACAAGATGGTTCTTCGGATATATCCATATTGAGAAGAGCCGAAAAGAAGCTATCGTCCATTTCAGAATCAACAAAAGGTGGTGCCTCCATTTTCTTCTCATGATCATTATTCATGTAACGAGTCAAAGAAGATTCAGCCATTAAATGTTGGACTTCTTTGCTTAGTTTTACCTTGTTGCACCTCGTTGCTTTTGTTCGAATCAAGCATGAACTTGACGATGAGTCTTGTCCTGTGAAGCCTTTTGAGTTTCCTGTTTGAAGGTTCTTTGCGATGTGGGAATTCCAATAATTCTTTATTTCATTATCTGTTCGTCCTGGAAGACGTCCAGCTATTAAAGACCACCTATAAATTATGACACATCATATTATATATATTTGAATGAAATTAAAATGATCCCCCAAAATAAAAAAAGAATTTCTTCAGGATAAGCTAGAGTGTAACTGATAAACCTGATTCCAAGAAGATTGTGAAGTCGGATGATAAGGTCCTCCTCATCTTCAGTAATATTCCCTCTTTTGATATCAGGTCTCAAGTAATTTAACCATTCAGGCTACAACTCTTTCCGCATCGATTTAGACCTACACATCATAATATAACTCATTCATATATATATATAAGTGATTCACATAATTAAGCCTGAACAATCACAAATTCATATGAATGTTGCATGTAAAACTTGGGTATTAGTGTGTGTATATATATATATAACCTGATCTTTTGGGAAGGAGTCTCCATTTTCCTTCTCCATGTTTCTTAATGTAGTCAATAAAAATTTGGTCTTCTATGGCGGTCCACGCTTCTCTGTTCAAACCATCCTTAGGACTGCAAGGATTCCTTCCCATATCTGTGAGTGTGAGAGTGTATATGATGAGAGAGTGATGATGGCAAAAGAAGATGCTATATATGTGCGCGCGCGCGCGCGTGTATATATATATATATATATTTGCCAGCTTTAGGGTCCGTGACTACTGCTTGTTCCTCAGTGGGTATTATATACAGAAACACAAACACTTACTGACACATATGCACGCTCATATAATAGGTGTTAGGATGTCCAAGTGTGAGTAAATTTGATGAGGGAAGTCCGGCATCTAATAGAGTTGGACATGATAGTAGAAATATAATAAAGTAGAAAGACCCATAAGTGTAAGTTTTAAGATTTTGAATTAAAATATGGTGTCCTCTACTTCTTACATGTAACTGCCTTTTAATGAATCCAGACTTCAATTAAATTTGGTTTCATGTGCCTCGCTCAAGAGGGGCCATCTACCTATTTGACTACTTTAATGAGATTTTTTTTAAATCATATAGTTGCACTTTAATTAAATAAATATATTCATTATTCTTTATGCGATTCTTTGAAAATATTTTTGCGTGGGACGTTTGGTAGATTAAGCATGATATAAGAATGGAAATAAAACTTGAGTGGATGACCAAAACAGGACCCTCCATCTATTAAAACAGTTAAAAAATAATTCTTATCTATTTATATTTTAAAATTCCATAACTAATAAACTTAATTATATACAAATAAATAGTTTATTTTATTAACGGTTATATCTATTTCTTTAATTAGCTTATGGGCCTTCATACTTGCTTGTGATTGTATTCTTGGACAAACCAATTGATGATACAACCATATTATTCCAATCGCGTCAGATCCAATTATCAAACTCAGATTTTACTTTGAACAAATATTGGTCTAATTATCTCTTGTATTATTTTTTTTATATTGTCATCTTATATCAACATTTTTTCTATATTATATTATTAGGTATTAGAACAATCGATTATTCTAATTTTAAGATTTATAATTGTCCCTCCTAACACAGATATCTCTTTTGGGACTCAAACTTAATATTTAAAAAAAATTAACGAGACCTTATATCACTATATTAACTCTGTTTAATGGTATATATGTCTCGTATTAATTTAGTGTGACAGAGATTGATTACAATATATTATCAAGGCACGCGTGATTCAAGCTAGAACTTCACCAATCATTGGATAAAGTTGAGAGAAATATATACAAAGGATTAAGGGAGTTTTTTGGTCCCCTAATTAATAAATTAGAGACCGTCGTTTTTTCTTCTTAACTTGCATAATTTATTTTCATTCTACTTCAACTTTTTTACCTAATTCGTACGTGGTTTAGGTTGCTGCAAATTTGAATATTTGACATTTTGATAGGATCAATTTATAAGAAACTTTCTTGTAAAGTTTTGTTTCTTAACTTCCTCATAAATGATCACGCGTCCTAGAACATGAACATAGCGTATAGTCTTCAATATATATATAATTGATTTATCATTACTCAAATAAACTAATATATGTATAAAATAAATTTGAAAAAGATAAAAATATAGTAGATATATAAAAATGAAACTAATTTTATAAAAAATATAAATGAAACTAAAATATCAGAAATATTGTGTGGAACACTAACAATTTATTTAAGAATATTTTACGAGTTTCACTCATAGAGTAATAATGTCATCTCACGATAATATGCAGTCAAATAATCTAGACACATGATCCCAAGTTCCAAACTAGCTATTACTTTAATTAGCTGGGACAAATGTTCAAGAGGCTTTTTCTTACATTAATATAAAACCATCTCCTCTTTTATTTAATTATTATTAAAATAGTATCAAAAGAGATAATTTAAAAAAAGTTACTAAATATATAAAACATATTTTATATTTATAACTAAAATCAACTCTACAATTAAATCATTTATATATTAAGGACTGGAGGAATATTATTTTTTTTAGACACAAGTATTCTCTTATTAAAAACAATTCTATTTGAAGCATTATCAAGTACTAAATATAGGTATATCTTTTATCATAATTTTTTTTGTTGCCCACCCGGTTCACCGGAGCTTTGCCCCGACTACATCCGGATCCGACCCGCGTCGCGCACCTAACTATGGTGGGTGAGTCTCCCAACGGGGATTTTCTGCATTCGCCAAAGCTCGAACTTGAGACCTCGCTTAAGCGATACCGAGCCGCTTACCACTCGGACCAACCCCCGTTGGTTCTTTTATCATAATTTAAATATTAATTTATGTATGATTAGTCCCTTCTGCTATATGACCCAAGCCCGGTTAAATTCTTAATTTACCTATATTTATTTTCATCATATTTTAACTATATATTTTAAACAACACGTATTTCTTTCATAACTTGCAATCGAGTTAATCTTATCATACATTGTACTTGAGCGGGTGACGTACGTAGGAACTACCAAATAAGATTGTTCTGGTATACCCATATTTAAAAGCTCTCGTCCATCTCGCTAATATTTTATTATTCATTTATCTGTATTCCCCTCGGAATCCACAAAAAGCCTAGGTAGCGTCTCTGTAATTTTTATTATGTTCCTCAAATTTATATTTTAAAAAATTTAAAATAAATAGTTATATTTGTCCAAAATAGCTTCTGAACCAAACTATAATTTAAAATTGATATTTTAGATAAGCTACTGATATTAGTTTCTGGAACAATAAAAGAGCTTATGAACTATCATTTACTATTTTATCCCTATTTTTTTTATACTCTATTTCCTCTTCTCACTTCTCTCTACTCTCTCCTCCTCTTCTTCCTCCTACATCTTCCGGTGAGAGAGGGATGAGAGAGAGATAATAATTTTTTTATGTCATACATTTTTTAATAATTTATTAATCACAAATTTTTTTCTGGTAATAACCATCCAAACACTCATTTATCTATAACCACATTTTTTTCATAAGCTCTTATCCAGAAGCCATTTTCTAAAAGATATCTAAAAGTTATTTTTTTCCATAAGTCATCCTCTTAAAAATCTATCCAAACACATACTATATATTATTACCTAACCTAACAGTAAATGTCAATAGTCAATTAGAGATAAGCCCATCACTATAATGGTTGCATTTCGTTGCTTTGCTCAGTGTTAACTTCACCTAACTTGTTGCTTTGATTTCAACCTCGCATATGGACCCGTGTTTAGTGAGATTTTTGGGCAATTAAAATTTAGGAAAATATTTCTTAATTAAGAAGCAAATGACCTTAAGTTTGTAAAATTATTTGTTAGGATCAAGACAGTCTATAACATATATGTTGCTTCTTTTGCAATTTCTTTTTGCTCAGTTTTCAGAACTTGCAAAGTTCTGAAAACACATGGTTGCAGATGTTTTTCTCGGTTCTAATAAATAATTTATAAAGTGAAGGTTCTTAATATAAAAATATGTCTTCGATCCATTTGCTATTATTTAAGAGAAACTTGCCTTAATTTTTAGGCCAACCCATTTTGAACATATCTATATATATATATATATATGTTTCGTTATCTCAGGCATAATTACTCAATTAAAATGGTCAATATAGTCAAGTCACGCGCGATCCCAGCTAGCTACTTCAACGACCAGTGAAAAAAAGTCCAGAGAATCATACATGTAAATTCCTATCTCCAATCTTAATTATAAAAAAAGTTCAGAGAATCATACATGTAAATTCTTATCTCCAATTTTAATTATAAGAACTAGTTAACTTTTTGGATAGAAAAAAACTAAATAAATCAGTTAATTATAACTGATATAAGAGTCAGTTGACTAATTTAGTTAAATTAAAGAGTATATCATATAAATTTATCTTAAAAAATTAAATTTAGTTATAATTAATTAATTTATATTACTTTGTTAATCTAATAAAAAAATTTATAAACTTTTATAATTAGGATGGAAGGAGTACAAATTTTTTTATAAATCTTATAGGAAATCTACGATATTGGTGGTGGTGGCCATGGTGGAGAGAGGAGGATTTCTTTCTTTTCAAAGAATGGCATTTACGGAAATATGTTTTATTTCTAAATTTATTAAAGTTTCTTGGCACTTGAATGGGATTTCCCAAATTTAAAGCGCACCTAGATGAAATTCTCCAAAAATAAATTAAGAAAAAAATTAAAGGTTAAATACAATGTTTGGTCTATCAAATTTGTATGAATTTTAGTGTTAGTCCATCAAGTTTTAAACTATAGGTTTTGATATCTCAAAGGTAAAATTATCCAAATTTTTATTAAATTATAATGATTAATGTCTTAGACAAAAAGAAATATGAGACACTGAAACTTATGATTTAAAATTTGAATGACCAAAACTAAAATGAAAGTAAATTTGAGGGATTAAAAAATATATTAATAAAAATAATTTGAACAAAAAAATATATTAAAAAAATTTGAGGGATCATTATGGTCCTTAATTATGATTTTAACTCAATTAAAACATAAATTCTAAATTTTAAAGTTTCTATAGGTGAGAAAGGCTAATCTATTGCTTTCAATACTTCGAAAAACTAAATTATATCGATGGAATTTGAACTCACAATTTAATTTTATGGACAATTTCTTATAAATTGAATTAATTTTAATTTTATTGGGCAGTTCTATTTTTTAACGACGCAAGTAATTGAAGGTACCAGCAAATAATGCAATTATTCTACTACGTAGTATTATGAAAGATGATTGTTTAAAGTGCTGAGTCTATGAATGAAACGAGTTTCTTAATACTATCTGTTCACAGACAAGCCACAATAATAGTATTATTAAATTAAACAACTAAACTCGTGTTATAAAAAATCAACTACATAAACCAAGTTGTAAAGCCCATAATCTGTAAGAGTTGATGTGTGATATCATAAAAAATCAATATTCTAGGCTATACTGTCAAGGTTTGATCCTGGACAGTATATATAGATATAGTCTCATGATTAATACTAAATTCCCTTCAAAAAATTTACTGTGCAAAGAGAATAGTTATTATTTTTCACAGTATATATTTTAAGTTTATTTTAAAAAATAATCAATTACATGCATTAAACTAATGGGGTTTGAATTTAGCATAATAGCTAGTCCATTGTATTGTAGCAGAACAATAATTAAATTCTTATTATATAAAAAAATTACGTTTAGTATTCGATAATATCTTAAATAAAATTATTTTTAATATAAAAATATTATTAAAAAAAATTCCAGCATTGAGGAGGGGTTATAATGAATCCGTAGAATTAATTATTTGATGTACTCATTGTTTGCTTGAGGCAAAAACCTAATCAGACAATACTACGGCAGATGGTTTCATGTAGAAAGAAATTACAGAGAAATTAAATCGTGCTCAGATGGGATGGTACATAGAAAGGGAGAGGTGCGAATAAATCTTCAAAGTAACTTTGCACAAGTACATGACTAGCTAAGACCAGCTATAATTATAATTTTCTTTTCTAGTTTTTCTTTAACTCCATGTTCATAAATTTAGAGCATATATAAATCTGTACCATTCCACGTTACAACGCACAAGTACTCAATTTCAGCCCTTATAACGACTCGCTTCTAATCGTTTTAATGAAATCAAAGTGTGAGATGGTTGCCTCATTTAATTTTTTGTGAAATTAATTTTTTCAATTTTATTCATATTTAAGGCCATAAAAAAATAATTAACAAAATCTTAGGTAACTAATAAATAGTTAAATCTTTAAATATAATATTATAGATTCAAACTCGATATATATAGATCTATTTTAATAATTTCTACATCTTAAGTAGCATATATAGAAAAATAGGCTGCTCGATTGTATATACATGATACAAGAGTAACAAAAATTAATAATTAAAAATTAATTTAATAATAAATTATGTAACTTTCTCATAATTTTCTTTTGTTTCTTTTCTCCAACAAAAGAAAAATTTTTGCCCAAAGTTTGACCATCGGTGAATCACAAAATCGTGGGTTGATGATATTTCAAGCCTTGACAGAGTGATTGACTCAATAAATCATTCAACCAAGTTCGAGAAATTTAAGTGGATATATATAGGCTTTATATTAATGATCAAGATAGGGAACTTACATACTGTTTTATGTTATATATATATATATATATATATATATATATATATTAGCTCTCTAACATGCGGATGAATAGTAAATAGTAACAAAAATAGATATCTATTATGGTCCCAACTGGTGAGTTTATAAACCATAACGCAAAAATATATGTTGGTGCTTTATGTTTAAATCAAAATTTATTTTAATCATTTAAATTTAAAAAATATATTTTTAGTTTTTTAAATTTAACAATGTTAATTTTATTTACTAAAAAATATTGATTCATCAAACTTAATTAAATAATAAATTTATAATTAAATACTAATAAAATATGTTTATATTTTAATCTTTTTAAATTGTGTTATATTTTATATTAAATAATTAAAATTTAGATATGCTTTATAAATATTTAATCACTGAGTTATCATTTTAAATTTATTAAGTTAATATTTTTATTAGTAAAATTAAATAGTATCAAGTTTAAAAAATTAAAAATATAATTTTTTAACTTGAGGTACTAGAGCTAAACTAAATATTCTATATATACACACACATATATATATAGTATGTATATTATAATTAAATTCCCATATTATACATGAGAACTGAACTATTGACTAGGTGTGTTCATAGGTAGGACTGGACAGGGCAACTCCCTGCCCAGTACCCTGCCCAAAAAAAATATAGGCTGTATTTTATAACCTGATGCCCGGTAAAAGCCCTAACAATTTTAGGATGAGCATGGATGGGCTGGGCGTAGGCAGGTTAGGCATGCCCAAGTTGTGATGCCATGCTCATATTGTGAAAAAAAATCTGTAATTATAAACTTATAAAATAATACTATATTCATATGTCTTCAAAAGTTAAATAATATCTATAATTCACTAAAAATAAGGTAAAAAAAAGATAATATTAAAGTCTTGAAATTTATTGCATATAAAAAAAAGTCTTGAAGTCTAAGTGGTTTATAATTATAACTATATCAATTTTCCAAACGTTGACAAAGATAAAATATCTAAAAAAAATAAAATAAAAAATTATAATTTATAATGTAATCATATTATAATTAGTAAAGTTAAAAAAAATATAGTTATAAATATTAAAAGACGCAACTTACGTACTTAACTACTTATATTTCTAAAATGATATTTTAGTCACGAGTAACTATTATATTCTTCTTTTCAAATATAGCATCTAAGGAGAAAAGTAAAAAAATAAAAAAATAGGTGCTCATGGATAGGGTAGGGCAACCCCCAGCCCGAAAAAAGTTTGGACTACATTTTGTAACCCGATACCCAGCCCTGCTTTATATTTATCGGGCTGGACAAGATTTTTTTTTCGAGGGCTCATATGAATATATCGAACCGCGGCTTTTATGAATACATCTACTATTGACAACTCTGGAATAATAGGAAACTAAGTTAAAGAAAATTGGTCAAAGAAAAATGGAAGAACAGCGTAACGTGGGGAAATGAAGGCTGGACCACACCATATGCTTTGATTACTGATGACGGCTTCGAACTAACACCTGACAGCCTCCATCGTTAATGCTCATGACATTGACTAAGAGATCATGAAGGCTTTAATTTTATACACCCATCTCATGATACTGACGGGAAACAAAATATTCAAAATATAGGCGCTCATCTTAAAGAAATAATAGTTAAATTATTAAATATATTTTAAATTAATATAATTTTTTAAGTTTATCTTTATTAAAATTTTCTTTCTCTCCCTATATTTACAAAAAAGATAAAAAAAGAAAAAGCTAGATAATCCATAAATAAAAGAAACGAAAACTCAGATATATATACACAGAAATGAAAAACTATAAACGGCGTCACCTAATTGAAGATATCACAAAAATATCGTCACAATTTTTTCGGGTTACCTGCTCAAAAGCAAACAGAAATACATTTAAATAGAACCCAGAAATGAATGAAACAAAAATCCAAATATATACACAGAAACGAAAACTTAGAAATATCGTCACTTAATTGAAGACATCACGAAAAATACAGTCACAATTCCTTCAACTTGCCTAGTCAAAAGTGAACAGAAATATATTTAAACAAAACCCAGAAATAAAGAAACAAAAAAAATAGACACTCACAATCGCAGATCTGGATCTTTTTCTTTGGTAAACTTTAAAGGCAAGAACGACAGACTTCAACAATAGAAAACGAATAGCACAAGTATGAGTCATCGCATATCTAGGTATTCTTCTTTTGTGAGCTTTAGATGATGTGTTATAAAGGCGGAGCTTCATGTCACCACGTGTTCTCCATTGTTTGGTTTTCTCCATGGATGACAATGTGATTTGTGAAGATAGGGAAGCGCAAAAAATATCACCGCTTATTTTTTTTACACCGGTCATGTGTACATCAGGTGTAAATATTTTATTCTTATTTATAAAAATACTATCGCTCATTTCTTTTATACAGTCATGTATACATTAGGTATAAATATTTTACTTTTATTTATAAAAATACCACGAGTCATTTTTTTAAATAGTTTTTCACAAAAACCGGTTTAAAAATAAGATTTTAGAAAATTTATTTTATAATAATGTGATACCAAAGGGTTGAGTGAAAGGGTGAAGTTAATTATATTCTTAGCTTAAAATAAAGGGAGAATGACAAGTGAATCCTAAAAGATAGAATTAATCAAATTAGGTTCCTGATAAATGTTTGCATCTTAAACTATGTCTGTTAGGGGCACGTGATCAAAGTTCCAATCTAGCTACTTTAGCAACCACCTAACAGACAAAAGTCAACAGAGAAGATATCGTTTCCCCTTTTTTCCCCCAGAAAAAAAAATCATCTTCCCATATGTTTGAAGTATAGTACTGGCAAGTATGTCATTACCTTAAATTACCGTTGTAAAATTGCATTTTTTTTAATTTCATTTTTATTTAACTAGTTATATATACAACTAACATTCTAACTTGAAAATAATAATTTTAAGGAAATATCAGGCGTTAATCTTTTTGACAAGGATGAATAGAAGATGTATGGGTTTAGGTAGCTAATTTGAATATTACCTTTGACGCTTTGATAGGGCCAACTTCTAACTATTGGACTTTCTTGTAAAGTTGTTTTATTTTAACATACGTGGTTCACATGCATGCCTTTGATTTGATTTATGGGATATTTAGTATCAAGATAAACCAACCACCCTATAAAGCAGGTTAAAAGTTACTTATATGTGATTTATATATATTTGGACTATATTTTATCTTTTTTTCTAATATCATTTAACTCCCATGCATATATCCATCATGGATGTAAAAGACAAAAACCTCCCTAATATAAAATTAGTTATTTACATATATTAAATTAATTATTTATAAAAAATATGTTAATTTACTTAAAATATAATTTAAATCATTTGCATTGGAAATGACTTATTTATGAAAATCCTTTTAATAGGTACTATTCTAGTTTTATATATAAGTCTATTTTGACTAAAAGTTTTAGTCCTTAATATAAGTCTATCTAGAGAAATATTAATGAGTGTCTTCCAATTTTATCCCTATTAAAAATGGAAAGAGAAAAAAGGAGACGAAATAAACATAGGAAATACTTATTGGGTAAATTTAGAAAAGACTTTAAATATAAGGCATATTAAATGACATAACTAACATTTCTTGGTATGTGATAATTAGTTAAAATAGATTTATATATAGGACTAGAGTGGTATAATTAATAGGATGAGTAGTTTGAGAAGAAAATTGTAAGGTTGGGAAATAAAATAAATTAATATATTATATTTAAAGCTAAAAGAAATATCTTAACTAAATCTTATATTTATAAAAGAGAGAATGCTATTTTTTTTAAGTGTAACAGAGAGTATATTCTACTAACAATGGATCAAAGGTTAATCTCTTTCGGACTAGTCTACTAAGGGGAAAATATAGCCCCGCCCAATCAGATTATTTAGGATATCTTATAACTAAGATTAAAATAAATCTCTTAACTAACTTTTATATTTAAATTTTTAATTGTGACACATTTTAGAGTGAGGCATGCAAATCCAAGCTATGACGTGTAGCGTGAACAAATTAATTATAGGTCATAAATAAAAAAATTAAATACAAAACGTTCTAAAAATTCAAATTTTTTATAAGTTTTACCATCTTAACTTGTAAATCATGTCACTCGACTTTTAAATATAGAAATTTAACTTATAAATATAAATTGTTTAATTTTACTTGTAAATATGCAAGTTTGATTTGTATATATATGAATTGTCTTAAACCTTTCTATATTTAATTTTCTTATATGGAACCTATGGTAATTTCCCCCCTCTTTCTTATTTACATATAACTCTGAATTTTTCCCACCACAAAACTACGTGACTTAATTGAACGAGGAAAACAAATATAACTTTAGGTATTAGTCCCTTTTCAACATCATTTTCTTTGGTTCAAATTGCTACCCTATGTAAGGACATTCAGAAATTCAATTACTCAGACAACTAGAAAGAAGACTAAAAAAGTAAACAATGCCATGAAATTATTGTTGACAAATTGTACTATTCCCCCACGATCTAAAGTCCTTAAGCCTATTATAATTATTTATTATCATATGCCATTATTTTTAATGTCTCATCAACCATATTTTTTCATGTACTACTTTTCAAACTTCTTATTTCACCATCTTGTGCACATTTAATCTGTACACTTTTTTTAAAAAAAAAATCAAATATTCCTTGACAAAGCAACAATATGCAAGGTAGAAAAAGGATCAGTAGTTTCAGATTCCTGTAATATAAAACTGATTTTTTTATTATCGATAATAAAAGATTGAAATTTTAAAATTTTTTAATTTTTTTATTGATTACATATATTAAAGAAGTTTCATCAAGAAAGTAGTTCTCAATACAAATTATTAAAATTAGTATTTTAGGAAAACTAACACCCGTATACAAATAATTAGTTTACTAATTTTTTTAAATATTTATAAATTAGTTATCTAGTTTATATATTATTATATTTCTACACCATAAAACTAATTTTTTATTATTGATAATACAAGATAAAAAATTTACAACTCTGCATGGCAAGAGTACAGGGGTGCACATGTGCTTTTACAAGAAATTTCTCAAAGCCAATCAAATTCATTCTCCATTAAAGATGACATTGGTTGGAAATCCTCAGACTCATGCAAGGAAGACTCCTCAGAAACATTATTATTCAAGTGGGTGTCGTCATTAGATACTACCGGTGATGAAGAAGACAAATTCTGATGACAAACTTGTTGTTCACTGGTAGTGCTGCCGTTGCTCATTATATCTTGTTGCACAGGAACTTTATTATTCTCAAAACAAGACGGTTCGTCCGATATATCCATATTCAGAAGATCCGAAAAGAAGCCCTCGTCCATCTCAAAATCCGCCATGAAATCTAAAGCGTTGTTTGTATTATTATTATCACTATTTCCCTCAGAATCCACAAAAGGTGGCAATAGTGCCTCCATTATTTTCTCATGATCATCACACCTAACGTTCATATCCTCATAATAATAATCACGAGCGGTCAAAGATGGTGGTACAGCCGCCATTAATGGTTGGAATTCTCTGCTCACTATCACTTTGGTGCACCTTGTTGCTTTGGTTCGAACCAGGTGGCATGGACCGGCTCCGGTTGGTTTTTGCGGGGCTTTTGGATCCGAATCTGAGTCTGATGATACCTTGTCCTGTCTGGCTTGGCTTGGCGAGCCGCTTGATGTTGGAGACGACTTCGTTTTTGAGTTTCCATTTTGAAGCTTCTTTCCGATGTTTGTGTTCCAATAATTCTTTATTTCATTGTCTGTTCGTCCCGGTAGTCGTCCAGCTATCAAAGACCACCTATATATATATATATATATATATAAAAGAACGCACGCAAGTCAATGTTGTTTATAATTATTACTGAAGATGATGACGTTGCTCTCATTAAGACACTCCATAATTATATTTCTATATTTGAATCCTAAATATATATTTATATATATGAATGAAATTTCATTTTCAGCCTTGAAAGTGAGTTAATAAATCAAATTCATGATGAGCAACAAAATTATAATAGAATAGATGGATTGTCCTTTGATAGGTTATTAATTAAGTTTTTTTTCAACATCACATCTATATTTAAATAGCTATGAGAGAGAATATAATACAAATATGAAAATTTTACATTTAAATATGGGTAAAATTATAAATATTTTTTATTTGTAGACAAAGTTAATAACTTAACCATATCATATTAGTTCCAATAATATGCTTAGAGGTGATTTATAATAGGGACCGAAGGGAGAGAGTATATATAATTTAGTAAGAGTGTTGTGTAGATTATTCCATTTATAGATATTATTTGATGATTAACATTTTTTAAATAATGAATACGTGTGCTCGGCTTCTTTTTTTCTCAAACGCCAATATGTCGCATTTCTTTTTCTCTGTTGATTTGAGAGGCGTATTATAGTCTCTCTCTTCTCTGTCGGTAGCATAATTCTTAGATAATTTCACACATATATACAGAAACTTAGAAACAGAATTAAGACGATCGAATAATCCGAAGACAAAAGAACTGATCATTCATTAGAAGAGTAATAATGGATGAAAACCTGTTTCCGAGAAGTTTGTGAAGCCTGATAATGAGATCCTCTTCATCTTGAGTAATATTTCCTCTTTTGATGTCAGGTCTCAGATAATTTAACCATCTCAGCCTACAACTCTTTCCACATCTCTTCAGACCTGCATATATATCATATATGATAAAACTCCTCATTCATATGATAAAACTGAATAATTCATATATATATATATATATATATATATATAAAGCATGCAAGCTTGTATTTAAGTATGAAACCTGCTCTTTTGGGAAGGTGTCTCCATTTTCCTTCGCCGTGAATCTTAATGTAGTCAACGAGAATCTTGTCTTCTATAGCAGTCCATGCTCCTCTATTCAAACCTTCCTTCGCACAGCAAGGGCTCCTTCCCATCTCTTTCTCTCTAAAGGCACGAAGAAAGAAGGTGAGAGAATGAGTGATGATGAGGACAAAGGAAGAAGGTGAAGCTTTTGGGCTTGTGACCACTTGTTCCTCAGTGCGTGTTATATAGTTATATATATATATATGTGTGTGTGTGTGAAGGGGTTACCTACACATGTGTATATATTATGAAAGCTATTACTTTAAATTCTTGAAAACTGAAGGGTCGTAAATCTACACTAGTGTCAATTGCTACATTGTCTTTTATTGGACACAAATTTAATTAATTTGGTTTCAATATTCGCATTTGCCATAAGTGGGACCATCTACACTCTTGTCTGATTTTAATTGAATAATCCTGGAAATTATATCATCTTTATAAATTACTTCTAACATATTTTATCAGAACTAAAAAAAATTTTAAACTTTATTAACTTTTTCTTTAAATTTAATAACTATTCAATTTTACATCTATCTAATATATTCATTAATTTTACCCAATAAGAATAAAATCTATAATAATAAATTAAAAAAAGCAAAACCCAACGGTTTTTCTAATAAATGAATAATGAGAGCCTGGCCACGGGTGCTTCTTCCCTTCCATCTAACTTTCTGTCTGGCGACCTTGAAAGTTAGCTGAAGACCTAGAAACGAATTAAACCTCAGCATCAATATTGTCTGTTAGTGGGGGCAATTTCATAATAAAAAAATAAATATATAGGAAATTATTAAATCATGTGTGTTTCCAGAAAGTGTGGAAGCTAAGCAACACGTACGGTCTGAAACGGTAATTTGTCATTGGGATCCGAGATCGAACGTACGTTGTGTCTCAGTAATACAAACATCACATGAGGTCTGAGCAATTTTGAGCCATTTAAGTTTTCACTCCTTTCCTCCTCAGTTCTCACATGCTTCTTTCTTCAATAGTCTTTATGATTCCCAGGGGTTGGGAAAGATCAATCACTCAATTTGAAAATATAATAATATCATACCTAAAATATAATATTACTACACTCCTCCAATCTCAAATATATGAGTTACTTAAAGGTTAATTTTGGTTGAAAAGAGTTTCAATACTAAGTGAACTGATGAGTACAAAGAGATTATGACCATTGCAGCTATCCATATCTAGACCGTTGAAACTATATTTAAATAGTGCATATTTCACTATAGTGATGAGCATTGTGATACTCATCATTGTGATGAGTACGGAAATTAGTTCCAATTTTAGTCATAACTATAATATATTAATTATCTATTTTATTTTTAATATTTATTATTTTTTTATAAATTATAAACTAATATATAATCTAATGTTATATTAGGATATTTTATAAAAATTATATCATATTTATTATAATTCAGTAATTTATCTAATTTTTTAATCTAATCAAATTAGTTAAATAACTCTTAAATTAAGGACCGCAAAAGTATAATGAATTACTCACTACATGTTATGTTTTAACAGAAAAAGCATCATTCCATCTATATTCTAATATTCCTTCTGTGTGTATATTATTGTTTTAATATAAAATTTATAAAAAAATACAGTATTCATAAATAAATGTAATTTATCTCGAATTTCATGTGAGTATGAGCTCAATATTAAAATCAGCCCATATGATAAGGAGAATCGTAGAACTGGTCATTACCTATGATCGTGTGTTTAGAGAAGCAAATTCTTTTACAAATCGGCTAACGTATATGTATGTAAGAAGCACATTGCTATAAATCAATCATCAATAGTTGTTTCCCCCCCTCTTTTATATGCTCTTTCAACTATAGTACTGTGTATTCTGAAAAATCAATCAATATTAAAATTTGATATAAAATATAAAATTATTTACCAAAATTTATAAAGTCTGCATGGACCCACGTCTAATTGGTCAAAGATTAAAAAAATACTCTATTTTATTAGAAAAACTAATCAAACTAATTAATAACTCGTACTTTCTTCTTAATTGGCATTTGAAACTGGTTTCGTTTCCTTGTTAGATGCCAGCATCACTGTACCTTTCGAGGGTAGGCCCATTCCAAATGACATTTTTCGTGTGACGCGTCCTAGAGAAAGCTCCTGTAAAAACTAAAAATATTAAATTGACTAATAAAAAATACTCTATTCAATATATAATATATTTAACTAATTTAATTAAATTATTTAAATTTATTAATATTATATATTTTTTTAAAATATCCTAAACATCTTTTTTAATTTTTTAATTATTTTATTTGATTGTTGTTAAAAAAATATCAATAAAAATAATTTTAAAAAATTGATAAATATAAAAAATATATTTTATATTTAAAATTAATATTAATTTTTTAATTAAATAATATATTAATGACTGTAGGAATATCTTTTAAAATATTAATTATAAATATAAGAGATATGATAAATTGTAAGCCAAGATAATAGATGACTATAAGAATTTAAGTCAGAATCTCAACAACCCTTGCAACATATAAATAACCGAAACTCCAAAAGTAATGTCTTAAAATGATGTCGAATACATATATTGACTAACAAACTAGTACACTATTTAACTTGTCACAAAATAATATTTATATAGACTAATAAATTATTTGTTGAGGTGATAAGAGATTTTATCTCTTAAAGAGGAGAACATAAATTTAAATATTGAGAAAGGTAAAAATATTTTACATTTTAAATTTTAAAAAGTATTACACCATTAATTAAATAAAAAAAATATATCTCATGCACTCCATTGTACTATTTGTTATAATATTAGTTATTACATGTGTCTAAATTAGCGGTAAGAAAATGGATTTTGAATAAAATTGATTTATAATAATGAGTTTGAGAAAATTTATTAGTTATAATTGACTTATAAAAGTGATGATTTATAAGATTGATTTTGGATATAATTGAAAAATCAATTTAAAAAAAAAACTATCTAAACACCTCTATCCATGTCAAAATCAATTATGAACTTAAAAACAAAAAAATATATTTATCTCATAAACTACCATTACATGCTTTCCAATTAAACTTTCTTAACTACTTATCCAAACACCTAATTTTGATTAAATCAACTATACTTGTAAGTCAATTTTATAAGCCTTGTTTTATCCAACATTAATTCAAGTGCACCTGAAATATGTGGACGCTGCTTATAAGAAACATGATTAGTAGTCTCATAATTGACTTTAATCAAAATATGGATGCCTGGTTGAACGTCTCAAAACTTAATTTTATCAAAATATGGGTATTTAGATAAATTTTTAGGAAACCGCGGTTTTGAACATCAAAATTGTATTATCGTCTGAAGGTGACCGCTACATACATCTCGATCGCTTGGTGCATAAAATTCAAAAATAAAAATACTATAAAAAGTAAATTCAGAACCCCAAATTCATTCGAATAATATAATTCAACTAAATGGAAAGTTTAAAAAACTTAATGAATTAATCCTCATCATGTTTTGTACGATGGCAAGCTTTGATAAACAATTTAAATTACAGATTACGTGAAGTTAACCAATGAATGGCTAGGACACTTATCCTAATGAGAAAGAACTGAATCACAACCCATTCCTCTGTGTTTTTTCCCTCATTTTTTTGTTCTCTACCATTGGATCAAATTCTATCAATTCAGATTTATGTAAAAAATACGAGCTTGTTGGGCTAATATTGGTACAAGTGATTTTTATCACAACTAACTTTTAGAAAAAAGTTAGGATAATATAACTGTAGAAAGGTAGAAAAGTCAATTTGTCATCATATAATGTGATGCCAAACAAGCACTACAACTTTGAAGTGTTAGATAAATAAATTTAAATTATCAAAATTTAATTTGAAATTATCAAGATTAATTCTGCAGATTGTTCTCGAGAGGAAGCTAGCTAGAGGAAGTGGTCCTATATATATTAATGTTTTTTTTTATTTTCATCACATTTTGAATTGATAAATGGGGTAGGATGGTCCAACCTCATCAAACTTGTACATCGTACTTCATTGCGTTATTTTGTCCTAAGAAGATTTAAGTGCCCTAACCATGTGAGGTAAAGTATAATGGTAGAAGCGACAGCATACTATAAATTAATTAGTAGACGCATTATCAATATCAATTCATCTGTTTCATGGTTGAAAGTTTGTTAGATCCATTTTTTCTAGGTTTAATTCCTCATACAGTTTGCTTGTGAGCTCTGAATCTCAAGTTCTTAATATAAGATTTAATTTATAACATACTATAAAATGATGCAACACTCCAATTATAAATCTTGAAATTTTCAAATGCTAGAAGACCAAAGTGTACATGTGAATTTTAAAAACGTTTTAAATATATGAGGATGAGTTGGATAACTAATTTATAGATATTAAAAAATTTAGTAATGTTAATTATTTATAATAAATGTGTGGTACTTTATCTAAAATACTACCACTTTTAATTATTATTTGCGTTGATTGAATCCTTAAATATATGTAATCAATAAAAATAGTTTAAGAAAAATTTATAAATTTAGGAAAAAAATTAAGTGGATTGATGTATTATACTGAGTACTAAAATAAATCTATCAACTAGCTCTTATATTTAGAATTGGAGGAGTAATAATCAACTTTGATAAAGAAATTGTGAGAATTAAATAAAATCTGAAACATATTAAATTCATTCTTAAAATATTTTCGGGGAGGAATTTAATCTACCACAAAATGATTTTAATTTTATTTTTGAAAAAAAAAAATACAGATATACATTTTGGTCAGTGGAGATAATTAACTGTCGAATTGATTAAGGTCCACACAAATAAGGAAGTGGTAGAAGTCAAAGTTGGAACACGCCTCAATTTCTCAATTTCACCTAAAAGCTTCCTCATGGATTGAACATTTCAGCAATGATGATTGATCATAGTCTATTTAAATATATTAAAAAGAAAGCTTCAAAATTCAATACATGATTATTTTATGGTTAAATTATACAAAAAGTTACTTAAACTTTGCTGCATATACAAATAACCCATTTAATTTTTAAAACTTAATAAAAAACTTCCCTAAATTTTCAGATCTATACATATAATTCACAACTATCAATTATATATTTTTTAAACTTTATTTTCGTATGTATAAATGTCTCAAAATTTGATTAATATGTAAATAATCTCCTTAAATTTAAAGTTGCGTAAAAATAAGTGATGTATAAAATTAATATCGTATGGAGTTGTTTGTATAAATATAAGTAGAGGGTTGCTTATAAGGTTTTAAAAGTTATATGTATGATTTAAAATTATAAGAGATTAGATATAATTAGACCTCATTTTATAGATGAAACAATTCCACATTAATCAAGCTCACATGATCCCAGTCCATTAGATGAGTACTATTCATCTTATTTGTTTGCATTACAATAAAAATTTATATCTATTCGAAAGTTTGTCACATCTTGTAAAATAACAACAATGTGATTCTGGAATTGACCCGAATATTCACAAAAAAAAAAAAAACTCCATCGATCGACTACCATGCATGTATATATGTTGTTGAAATCATGTGCCCACTACTACTTTTATTCCTTAATATTAAGATTTAGTTAATACATGTCAATAAATTTAACTAGCAAGTTATTGAACCACCAGCCAGTAGTAGTTTTCAAAGCATAATTGAAATGGGGACAAGATGAGAGACAAAATATTTGATGATCAAATGAATGGATCTTGGGGGCAAAAATAAAAACAAAAACAGTTGAATATTGAAGTTACGAAAATATCGATGTGGTCTAATAATTGGTACGACCCTATTTACAAGACGGGGCACATTTAGATCAGGGGCATATGGCAACAAGAAGGCCGTAGCAGTCAATTTCATCTTCAGAGGGACCCTTACTCCTGGTCTCATACGTTGCATCGATGCTGGCTTTTCAAGCACATGTCCCTTTTCCTCACATGCCTCCATTATTACTATATTTATATTATGTGTTTCTTTAATTTCATTTGTTCTCAGAATTTACAGTGTTTGTTTTAAAAGAAAACAACAGAAAAGTGCGTACGATGAGAATCGAATCCACATTGTAGAGTTATTTCAAAATTTTCACTTCTTTATAAAATCAGTCGATTAAGTTCAAAACTTTGATGATGATTGGAGTGATAAAAGGTGCTTAAAGCATTAAAAAAAAATAGAATTTTGGTGACGATTTTTCAACAGCAACTTTTTTTATCGGCGCTAAAAGTCCTGAGTTTTTATAGCGACAAAAATGTCGTCATTAAAAGTAAGACTTTTAGCAGCAACTTTGTTTTGTCATCGCTAAAAATAAGACTTTCTAAGGCGCCACTAATTGTCGCCACAGAAGGCCAATAACAAAAAAAATTTGGCGACACTTTTTAGCGGCCACAAAAGCAGTCGTCATTGAAAGTAAGACTTTTTGCGGTGACACTAATTGTCGTCGTAGAAGGTCATAATATCTATAGCAACATATATGTGTCGTTACAGAAAGTCTATAGTTTTTGTGGCAACAATTTTTTGTCGCTGCAGAAGGTAGGATTTAGTGGCAACTTTTTTCACCTATTTGTCATCGCTAAAAGTCTTCGTACAATTTTTTTTCAATTTAGAGGGGTTTTAAGTAACTATCTAATATATATAATTAAATTATTGAATAGTGTCATTTTTAAATAATAAATAAAGAAATTTCACATGTTATTGTAACAAGGAGAGATTATACAGATAATAATGTGGTGTTTATGAAAGGAGATAAAGCAGGGGTATGTGCATAAGAGAGATATTATAAATGTGTGTCAATGAGTGTGAGAGTTAGTATGCGTGTGTTAGAGATAATGTGGGGGATGAGATAGAGAGAGGGAGATGTGTGAGAGAGAGATAAAGAGAAAGAATAGACGTAAAATATACACACACACATACTTATAGTGTGTGTTAGAGAGTGGAGGAGAATTGTAATTAAGCATGAGAGATAGGGAGAAAGAAGAGAAGTGACATACATGCATATATTCTTAGTTATTATTGCATCTGCCCTCTGTTATTGCATTTCATGTAACATCTCAACTTCTATAAAAAGAATTTATAAGGTATTATTGAGGTTAAGAGTATTTTTTTGGAATTAAAAAGTCTCAAAAGTAAAATTTTAGATAAAGAATAAAAGAAAGAATAATCATTACAAATATTTTGGGGTTAAGAAAAATTAAGAAAAAAATTATAAAATAGGTATTTTGGAGATTTAGAAAATTATGAAAGAGTTAATTTTCCCAAAAGAGACCCAAATGATTGAATACTATTTTTTAGGAATTAAATAACTATTTTCTTAGAAAATTCAAGAAAAATAGTTAGAGGTTATCATTTGTCCATAATATTTTAGAAAAATTCCCTAATGAGTTGAAGAAGCTATTGGCGACGACAAATATCGTCGCTAAAGGTACTCAGCGGTGACTTCCGATAAAAAATCAATTATTTTATAGTGAAGATTGGAAAAGTGATTGGAGATACTACTTGGAGGGTGTTTGGATCTTCTGGAAACAATTTAATATAAAAATGTTTATGAAATCATGGTTTGAGAGCATCTCCAAAATTGAGGACTCAGAACCCATGAGGCAAAGAGAGAAGTGAGCAAGAATTTGTGGACTTGGCTACATCAACTCAGTTCAAAGTATTAGATATGGTCAATGACCTTATAATTTGATGATATGAAATTTTTTTTATAAATGGGACGTAGCGAATTTGATATTTTTTGATCTCATATTGTTAATAATTGTCCATCAAATTTGATTAAGAAAAGCATTATACATTATTGTTTTGCTCGCAACTGGATTATGGAGTTCTTCAAATAGTCAATTTCATCTTATCATGCATTTCAAATTCAACTGGCTTTGGTGGCATTATATATTAACAAACCTATATTTTTATATATTTATCCATATCATTTTAGTAGACTTTTGTTTTTATTTTAGACCTTAATTATATTATTTGTGCATCAATTGAATTATTGAACCTTACAATAAATTAGTGTTTAATAGAGGTATAATTGTCATATTTTTATTATTTCTTCTAAATAATTATTTTTAAAATAAAAAATATTACGTTATTATGATTTTATATTTTATAAATTTAAGAGAAATTAAAATTTACAATAACAACAAAAATTACTAATTTAAAAATTATATTAAAAGGCTCATGGGCCAAACTTTGCGCCCATTATGTCACTTTTTTAAAGAAAGCATGTAGAACCACGAGACGCACACCCCTCGGCCAGATAGCTACAGCGGCCAACACCTTCCATTCATCTTCTTCAATCCTTCACCTCCATTCCAGCTTCCATATCCACAGACGCACACCCCTCGGCCAACACCTTCCATTTATCTTCTTCAAACCTTCAGCGCATTCCATTCCATTCCATTCACGCCGCGAGAGAATGCAATTGAAAGTGAGGAGGACGAGCCAAAACCAGATTCCACATAGGCAAAAAAGAAAAGGGAGCAGGACGCCGCGGAATTGAAAGGAAAAAGAAAAGAGACGCACGCGAGGATCACATAACCACACGCACGGCCAGAAAAAATCCATTCATACTCCTGCTCGCACACCATCTCCACCTCCATTCATTCGGCTAGCAGGACAACAGCACCGTCGACCACTACAGAAACAGAAGCAGGTGTCCACAGATTTTCTGGACAGTAACCAGAACGGAGAGGAACATCGAAGCACAGCATATATATGAATGCTTTGTGTTGTTCGGCAGAAATGAAATATTATATATATATATGTATATATATGCAAATAGGATATGTTTTCCCTCTAAATATTGTACTTTTCTCTTGACAATGAAGGTGACGCGCATATATATATATATATAAATATTCAGAGAACGTTTCTTTTGCAAATGATGACTTGTTTTGGGATTGAGAAATTCATTGGAAACATTTGATTGAGGATCAAACGATCGCACGAAAATACAATACATGTCAAAAAGTGATTGATTTGATAAAAATACTTTTCATATATCACAAATATGTTCTTGTTGTCGATATATAAGTATTTTTTTCCTACATAAACGTTTTTTGAACTTCTTCATTTGAATTTTTCTGCTAACAAATGTGTATATATGTTGTGTATCCATATATAATTCATCGTCTAAGCTATAATAAATTTTATAGATGAGACAATTCTGAATTGATATATCAAGCTCTCTGGCCAGTCCATTAAATGAGTGTTCATCTTATTTTGTGTGTATTGCAATAAAAATTTGGTCACTGGCCCCTTTGTAACATCTCTTCATATTAATTCCGATAATTAAAAATGCTTGAATTGGCCTGCATATTCAGAAAAATCATTGACTTACCATTCTATATATGGAAATAATAATGCTTTTTTTATGCACTGATATACATGGAGAGAAATAATGCCATATATGGCACTCTGTTATATTGAAATAATCATTAAATCAATTAAAATCACAATGATTTTATCGTTTAGCTAAGCACGTAACTCAATTCACTTCGAAATTTCAAAATCAATTTAATTTTTTTATGTAAAAATCGCCTGAAAATTCATGAGAGCTGGGAAGTAGCTTTCAAAACATAAATGAAATGTCGGGAGGAAGAGAAACAAACTAATTTTGGTATAAAATCAGATTAATGTTAATGTCCCAAGCTATTTGATTGGCTAGTTTTATTTTAATCAGCTATTACTTGAAATTTCCAAATTTTGATGCTCCCTCCCTAAATATAAAATATAGTTGAGCAATTTGGTTTGATTATCTTCTCATATATAAGATCTTAATTTTCTCTCTCTTTTATTTAATACTTTTTTATAATTATCTTCATTAATTTTTTTGAGTGACTTATCTTCATTAATTTAACGTTCAATGCCCTCATTTAAAAAGGAGTATTTTAGAAAACTCAACACAATTTTCACTCAATAATGATACATCATACATATAACAACTTATCCAATTTTAGTTAAAAACATAAAAATAGTAAATAGTAAATTCATTGAATCAACTCGTAAGATTGAGAACAATGCAACCCATAGATTGAGATTGCTATCTTATATGAAGTTGCTGCTGTTGGTGTTGCAGCTGAGGATGTCGTATTGGTGCTTCTACCTGAGACTGTTGAACTAGTGCTTGTATCTGAGACTGTTGACGATGATGATGATGAAATTAGGTAATTGTATTGAAGATTGTTGTTGTATTAACTGCAGTTGAGGTTGCCCCATCAACTGTTGCATGTGAGGTTGTCGTCTTAGTTTGTGTTGTTGCACCAGCTGGGGTAGCTGTTGTGGATCCATGGCCACAATGTTTTGTTTTCTCTGATGTTGTTGAAGACACAATGATGAAGATGAGCTATGGCTAGACATTTCTGGGATTTGCTGGCCTAAAGAATTATACGTTATCGGCAGTCTCTGTATGTGAGATAGTACAACTTCTTGTTGATCCGACAAGGCAAGGGATGATCTCCTTGGTAAGCTTTGATCAACCTATTACAAACCAGAAAGAACATTATAATTAGCATAGTATTAATCTTAATTCACAATATTACATCAGGTTATACCGAGAACATACCTGTGGACTGATTATTATTGAACTTGGTTGTGATAATTGATGATTTGCCTGAGGGCTGATATGAAAGGGCCTCATCATCCTCATTGCTTGCGAATGGGCAGGAATCAAATGAGATGCTTGAACATGCCCATCATTCTGCGTGCACACAGATAATTCATAATTTTTGTCTAAAATCTCAATGAGTTAAAAAAGCTTAACAAGAAGCTCATTTTCATATATTCATAATTCTATTAAAGAACTTCATCATTTTATCCATATTTATTATTTCATACTTCCTTCATTCCTTATATATTATAAAACACCTCCAACCACCTGATCACCAAAACCGACAAGACATAGTTAAGTCATTAAATTTGTCTAAAAATAAAATAAATTTTATATTTTACCCATATTTTGATGAAAAGTCAATTATTTGAATAGGGTGATATTAAAAAAATAATAATTAATATAACTCTATCGGGTGAGGAGGTAAGCGGCCCCAACCTTGTAAAGGGAGTTCGAATCCCGCGAAATATATTTATTAGAAGAGATAAAAAAATTTTTGTACTCTAAGTCTTAAAAGAGATCATATTTAAAGAACCTAACTATTTATTAATTGTGCTTAATTTTGTTGGTAAGAGAGTTTTAATCGATGGACATGAATGAAATGCCTGATTTAGACTTATAGCCCAAATCAAAGTCTCAAATATTGGCACAAAGATTATAGGTGAAATTACACCATATTAAAAAGATTATGGATAAAATTATATCATAAATAAGATTAGGATACTTGCCATATATAAGAAATAATATCAAGATATTGGGTGCTCCTTTACCTAAAAAAGAATGTATTCTCTCTCTCTGATCCTTAATATAAAAGCTAATTAACTAATTTAGTAGATTAATAGGTATATAATATGAATTCAATTTAAAATTTAGATTTAATCATAATTAATTAATAATTAATTTATTTAATTTACTCAAATTAAATTTGAGAGAGTATGATATGATGTCCACCAATATGGTGGTAATTGTAGACCACTTTTCTCTCAGCAATTATTGCAAGAAATCCCTTATGTCTCCTCATTTTTTCTCCATAGAACCATTTGAATACACTACTAAAAAATAAATACTTATCATGATATTATTTTAGGACAGTTATAAATAAAAATAATATAAAAAACAGTGATATTTTTATAAATAAATTTTATTTTAAAATATTTTTACAATAATTTTTATCAAAATTGGCGTAAAAGACATTTTTAATGATGATTATGTAAAAAATTACTGTTAAAAGTACCCGGTAGAGTAAAAGTACTAAAAGTTGGAGTTCCTATGGGGATCAGCAATGATTTAAACGGAGGGGTCTGACTGGATGTAGATGTTGAAGAGATTAGGATTTCCGGGAAAACTTTTTAGGAGATTGGAGTTTGAAAGCGATTTTGGGTTTAGGATTTGTGGGGCCTAAGCGGGAGTTAGAGGAAACGGAATGGGCGGCGTGTGATGCTCTGGTGAAGAGAGAGAGATTGTCAAGGTCGTCGGAGAGGTGAACATGAAGTTGGCATGTAACAAGTGTCATGAGAGAGAGAGAGCAGCAGGGGGTTGCCATGATGAGTTTTTTTAGTTACCTATCTGATTTATCGAAATTTTATCCCAATTATATCTAGTTCTGACTTACGTCACATATCTGGTTATGATGGATGAATCTTTCAATAAAATTTTTTTATATACGCTAAAATTTAAACTTAAAATTTTATTTAAATAATATCGAATCATTTATCATTCAAACTACCCCGTTAGTAAGTTGTCATGGTAAGTTGATAATCTTAAAGAACTACGGCTGCTGAACTGAGAGATGGGGTGATTGGTGAAACGGACGAGACATATGGATGAGTTGGTTTAGAGTGGCCGGCCCATTCTGCTGTTTGGAGGGTAAGCCGGTGATTTTAAAAAAATTGCCAATAAAAGTCATAAAAAAATTCAATCTAATTATTTTAATAGCGATTTTTCATGTTAAAAGTCTTCCTAAAATTTAAAAATCTTACTTAATTATAATTTGATCACTTTCACTTTTTAAAGTTATTTGAAGTCCCGTTCTCCTGCTCCACTACGATAAATTTGCACAAAGGTCATTTTTAACATTTTTTTTTTATTTTTAGTGTCTATCTCTGTCGTTCTTCGTCATCATCCTCTGTTGTGAAAGCCGTAAATTACCATTTAATTTATTTATTTGCTCATTTGTCTTGCTTTTTCGATTGTTTATTATTTATAAACTATAATATATCATATAGGATATTATCCTTGAAGAGCTTCATTAGCAAAATCTTTCTAGATCTTCAACTTTTTTGCTAGATTTGTAATTTTTTTTCAGATCTAGTGCAATACTTTTAGTGAGATTGACCGTGATGACTAACAGTGGGTAGTGACAGATAGACCTTATTGGAAGGAGCTCAGAGAGTTTCAATGAAAAAAGTTTCTGGATCTTCAGTTTCTTTACCAAATCTTTGACTTCTTTTCTCTAGGTCTGGTCTGATACTTTTGATGAGTGTAGCAGAAGTGACTGATTATAGGTGTAGGTGAGGAAAGTTTAAAAAAAAATTGTAGCTCTCCACGGTAGTTTTAATTAATTCTTTTTTTAAATATTACTCTTTGATATGTTATTAATTAACTCTTTTTTTAAAAAAAAATTACTCCTATTACAATTTATGATTTATGAGGAGAAGACTTGAAGTATAATGTAATATTATCTATATTCTTAAGTAAGGGAAGGAGAGAGGTGAGAATGATTTGTAAATGTGAAAAAAGGAGAAATTTTAATAAGGATAAACTTGAACAACTTTATTAATATAAAACATATTTAATGACTGTTATATTTTGATACGCGAAAATTGGTTGAAATGGACTTATAGGAATAGGTTGGTAATTAGGACAAAGAAATCCTGCTGTCTGAAATCTTCATCATAACTTTATATTTTGGACAAAATTCCATTCGCTTCTAAAGTCCATGACCTGTGAGAGTGGGAGAGGATCATACCAAACATACCCTAAAATCAATTCACTTGCTCTGTCTTGCCTTATATCTTTCTAATACTCAGAGCTCTCTTCGCCGTTGCCTCTCCTTATCCATAGTGATTCGTGCGCCACGCCCGGTGAGGTTTGTTATTTATCTAGTGACCTGTCCCTTAGAGAGGAAACTCCAACGTTCTGGAGGTAATCGATCAGACAATTTGATTTTTTAAACTCGTATCCTCTTAGCTTGCTGGCTAAGAGAGTGTTTTTCATGTTATCTTCGTTCTTCACAAAATATTAGGAATTGTTGCTATGCTTACTCTGTGTAATGTCATGTTACCTGCAACTCTAGAATGACAATCTTCATCAAGAATTCTGATTTATTGGAGGATGACTTAGAACTACATAGATAATTTTGTTTTGTTAGTTTCATGTGAACTTGGAGATGAAACTGATATCTGATTAGCTGTATTTATGCTGCAGAAATAAAATAACGAGTTCCATATACAGATTGCCTAGTTTGGGCAGAAAGAGATTCCTCTTGAGTTCTATCCCCATACAAATTCAGTCGCAGGCATGTACATTGTATTCTACTTTGTTGTATTTTCATTATTATGGTTTTCCTTTTGGCATCAGGTGTTGATTCCTTGATCATATGACATGTTGATTGTTCAGGACTTTTGGGAACGATGAAGTTTTCATAAAAATCACACGTTGTGGAGTTTGTTATGCTGATGTAATTTGGACTAGGAATAAACATGGTGACTCAAAATATCCTCTAGTACCTGGGTATGTCTATGTCGGACTTCTTTTGCATGCAGTATGGATAATTATTCTGTCATCTTAAACTAACTAACATATCTGTGTTTTATTTGCATATCAGACATGAGATTGCTGGAATTGTACAAAAATATTGGTTACAATGTCCATCGATTCAATCTTGGCGATCATGTCCGAGTAGGAACTTATGTGAATTCATGCCGGGATTGCCAATATTGTAACGATGGATTATAAGTTTATTGTGTGAAGGGATCAGATCATACTTTTAATGGGGTTGATGTTGATGGTACAATCACAAAAGGAGGACACTCCAGTTACATAATAGCCCATGAAAGGTGAACTTATCTGATGCTATTAATTTATGAATCATTTATTATAGATTTTATACTCCCCGGTTCTAAATTTAGGACCTAGTTAAGGGGTGAGTTTTGGTTATAAATATAAGATATTAATCTAATTTATCTCTCATATTGATATATATATATATGTGTGTGTGTGTGTGTATGATGTTGTTGCTCAGTTTTATATTTAGTCTTGAATTTCAGGTATTGCTACATGATACCAAAAAGTTATCCACTGGCTTCAGCAGCTCCTTTGCTTTGTGCTGGTATTACTGTGTATTCTCCTATGATGCACCACAAGATGAATCAACCAGATAAGTCCCTAGGAGTGATTGGCCTTGGGGGACTTGGTCATATGGCAGTAAAATTTGGGAAGGTTTTTGGCTTCAATGTAACAATTTTCGGCTCAAGTGCATCCAAAAAAGAGGAGGCCCTTAGTCTTCTTGGTGTTGACAACTTTGTTGTTTCCTCTGACCAAGAGCAAATCTAAGCAACTAAGCATGGTGTAAAGTATTTGCCAAATAAAACATTTAAGGCATCAATAAGATTGTAGCCTTGTGTTTTCTTTTTTCATATTCCTGTTAAAATTGACGGTAATTCCTATACAAGCATTAGTAAAATCTTGGTGATCACACATTTGATCCTTACATATATGTCACTTTTAAATACCTCTGGAGTCCTAGTGTTAGTTGGGTTCTCGAGTGTGGTTAAATTTAGCCCCGCGAGCCTTAATTTAGGTATGCTGACTTTATGTTTAGAAAATTTGTTGTAACACACAATTTTATACTTTTGTTAGTTTGAACTTGAAGTGATGGGACTATAAATGCATAAACTTTTGATAGGTATGAGAACCATCTCCGGAAGTATTACAGGTGGTACAAAAGAGACTCAGGAGATGATTGATTAATGTGCTGCAAATAAAATTTAGCCAAATATAGAAGTGATTCCAATTGAATACATAAATGAAGCTCTTCAGAGGGTAATAAATAAGGATGTAAAATATAGGTTCTGTGATAGATATTGAGAACTCTTTAAAGTAGAATTGAGTACCATCCTTTTCAAATTAGACATGGATGATCTTGACTATGTCCTCTGCTGCATTTGGAACTTCTGTGTGAGTTCCTCTCAGCAATGAGGATAAGAATAAAAACTCTGAAAGTCCTTTTTATTATAGCAATGAAAATGTTCTTACTTAATGTTGAATTTAAGGGATGGTAAAATTTGAATCATTGGATGC
Source organism: Leucaena leucocephala (assembly GCA_037074615.1). Lineage (NCBI taxonomy): Eukaryota > Viridiplantae > Streptophyta > Magnoliopsida > Fabales > Fabaceae > Leucaena > Leucaena leucocephala. The sequence continues at coordinate 1,935,208 of CM073552.1, forward strand.
TAATAGCTCACATCTGTTGACAATTCATCGAGGCACAATAAAACAACAATTAAACTCCTTCACATGGTGAACTGTGACAATAATGCTCTAGCTGATGAACTACGTGAATCGATCCCCTGCTTAAGAATTAATTAAGATGCTCTATATACCAAGTGATAAATTTAAAAAAAAAAATAACAAAACTATCATCCACTTAAAATTATGTTTTATTTATCTTAATTTATTATGCTACATTAATTTCTAAAAAAATAAAACTCTTTTGGGCTAACCAAGAAATAAATTTTTTTTTGGTACAAAGAAATAAAAATTTATCCTTAATTAAAGAGAAAATGATCAGCCCAGACCAAAGCCCAAATCTGGCTGGAAAAAAAAATATGTAGAGATGAAATTCCGATCTAACTGCCAATATTTTGTCTTTCTCATCCTCCTTCAAACCCCACATCTGGCTGGCGTTCACGATCAGCGGCTTGGACTTACGTACGGTCACGCCTAGTCCTGGCTTCATCATCTGACTCTGGTGGACTGGAAATAGCGCACATCCTGAAGGTGAAGCAAACCAGGATTCCAAATTTATCACTCTTTCATTCTAGAGTCAGAAAGAGAGAGGCTTAGCTTTCTTAAAGTTCCCATTTTTATTCTAATATTGTCTTTTCCATGATTTCTGGGCCTCGTTGCTAATTCGGATATTCGATTCATTTTCCCTACCTTTCTCATAATTTTTCTTTTTATTTTTCCCCCCACTTCGCTGACGTAAAAGCCTACAAACTACAGCTTGGATGCTTCGTGTGGTCAAGGCAATCTTTACCAGGTACAGTCATTTAGTGGATTCAAAGATTTCTCTTTTTTTCTTTCTTTCTATTGCTCAGAACTTTCTGGATTGATGGTTTTTCCTGATACGCATCATAAATTTCATGATTTGCACCTTCCCGATGCCTCTTTATCTTTCATAAGTTGACATAGATACCTGGGTTTAAGAATTAAGACACGATTTTCTGAGGAAAAGAATGTAAGTTGTTTTACCTCACTTTTATAGGTTATCTTAGTTTCTTCGAGGAGAACATTTTCTCTAATACTGGCTGGCTTATGGAGTTCCCTCTACTTGGGAAGCCCAGCAAAAGAGAAGGTTCTTTTCTGTGCAGAAGAGTCCTGCTTTTATGTCTTCAAAAGTTGTTCTGTCTGGTGTCTTTTATTTTGATACGATGAATCTTAGAAATTAGATCCTTTATGATCATATTCCAAGAAGAGTGTGATCTAAAGGGACAATCTCCCTCTGGCTTGAGAAAACCTTTTGCACGCCTTTTTTACTTTTTGGGAATCGAAACTGTCTACCCGAGACTGTTCCTTAGATCATTCCTTAGGTCATAGGTATTGATTGGCACAAGTTTGAGGTTAATCTGATGATGTACCAAAAATAGGTATAAGTAATAAAGTCAATAATGAGCAGACAAGTTATAGGTGAATCTCACTTTAAAAGTAATGTGCATGATGTCTATCAAAGAATATTTCTAAACTATGTTATGTTGGCAATGTTTCTAGAACAAAAAAATTTCTGTTGAGTCCAATTTAAAAAGCTATTCTCTCAGCAATTATGGCAAGAGATCTCTTATGTCAGTTTACCTTTTTCTCTGCAGAACTAATTGATGATTGACTCACACATTGTAATTGGAATGGAAGGTGGTATATTTGGGGACGTGAGTAATAATGCAGCAGTGCAAGTAGATAGCAGAATCATTCAGGCGTCTCAGAAGAACTTCCTTGAAGCACAGGACATTTTGGATCAGAACAGATTGTTAATCAATGAGATTAATCAAAATCACTCGTCAAAGATGCCACATAACTTTAGTAGAAACGTGGGGTTGATCAGAGAGCTGAATAACAACATCAGAAGGGTGGTTGATCTCTATGCTGATCTTTCCATTTTTTGTATCAGATCTCGAGAAGCTTCATCTGAAGGGGATTCAAGTGGGACTCTCAAGTCTGATGGAAAAGTAAGCCGAAAGAGAACTGGAATCAGCTAACAGTTTGAATCTGAGCTTTCATGTAGAGCAGTGAAGCATATTCTGGTGTTGCATAGGATTTGTTTCATTCAAGGGATCAAGAAACTGTGGAGCTCCTCCATATTTGCTTTACCTTGAGACTTGTTATGACTGAAATCTTCTTGACTTAGCCTATTGGGTAGAGATAGGATTGGGGGTGTAACTTCCATATTCAACCCCCCCCCCACCTTCTTGTGTTTATCTTTTGCCAAAATGATTATATATAAAGAAAGGATTTATTTTAAGAAAATGGTTATAACCTTGTTAATTTTCCGTCAATTATGAGTAGGAAAGAAATATAATATATATATATGCATGCGGGCGCGCGCGCGCGCGCGCATGAGCTCTACTTATTTCCACTCATTATCCCTCTTTATTTCGACTCATCATCTTTTATATCACGGGCTTTTGGGTAAAGATGGAGTGTAGTATCTTTTCTTACCAGCTTAATCTCCATTTAATTTTCTCTCATAATTGATCAAATAAAAATTGAAAAGCTACTTAATTTTTTTTTGTTTTTTTTTGGCGGGGGGGGGGGGGTAGGGGTGGGGGGGGGGGTTTGGAAGAGAAGATACTGAACTGAGAGTAAAGCAGCAAAATAAAAATCTAGACTGATAAAAAATGAGCATGCTTTGTATGTCTCCAAGTTCATTAATTTTTAGTCTAAAACCATCAAGGAAGAGAATATTTTCATTGTAACAGATATGCTTTGCCTAACAATAAAAAGCAAGTAAGAGGAAAACTTTTCCCTTTCTCACATGACTTTGATCATCACATCCATAAGAAAAAATAGATATACAACTGTTTTTTTGAGGTCATTGAAGTTACTGATTTGCCTTTTCCATTAATGAGGTCAAACATTCTTTCCAATCCGAAACCTTGTTTTCTCCATTGACAACCTCAACTATGAATCCAGATTGTGGCACACATTCCAAGGCTTCCACACACAAATGCTACATCTTCTTTGCTCAGACTCCCTCTAGCTGCACAATCCTGTCCTCATGAATACTAAGTTAATCAACCCTTGATTAAGATGATAAAAACGACTAAACAAAAATACAGTTTCTTGATTAGGATTGATCGTCACTTGAAGAAACCTTTCTGTTTCAAAGTTCTCTGTACATTATAAAGAATATGTCAATATCTGTACCTCTTAAAAGGAAAAACCTTGCTTCCCACCGGGAGTGTCTTATAATAGACCAGTCCTAATTATGGTGTAAGGGATTCCTGAGTTCCCCAATACTGATTCATCTCGCTCAGCCAATTTCTTTGCGTTGCTTTTCATCATAGATTGAATTCCACTTCTACCTCTATAAACAGACAACTGCAGCTTTGTTAAAACAAAATAAAAAAGAACAAATTTGCAAATTTGTACAATAAAGAAATGCATTGTAGATTCTCTAAATTGATGCATTCATGTGTTCATAAACGAAGTGGCATAAAAGTATGATTAAATGTGTTATCTCTCTCTGAATGTACTAAATGAATTAACTGTTGTGAATGTAGATGATTTGGATTGAAAATAGTAGTACGTGCAATAAGAGGAGTATATGTCTAACTCCTTGTAGGCTCCCAACTCTAGAAAGAATACCCTCCTGAAAATAATCAGAGCATGAAGACATTCCCCGAGAAAAGTTATGAGCATTAGGTTGATCCAAGCATTATGCTGTGAAGATCTCTGAAGTACAAAATACTGAGTGCAGAAAGTAGCTAGCCTATATAGATAGACTAGTTTCTTGCTTTCCACTTGTGATTCTTAGTTTCTAATCTTCAACATGGACACAACCAGATCAAAACTTCCAAGTTTCTACATAATGTACTAGCTTAAAGCTTGTGAATTACTCCTTCTACTCATTAATATAGGAGTTAGTTAAATAGTTATATTTAGTTTCAAATATAAAATTTTAATATATTTTATATATAATATTTATAATTTTTTTAAAATTAATTTATCTAACTTATAAATTGATATATAATCTATTGTATAAATATTTTAAAAAGATAATATTATATAATTAACTGTTTATTTAATTTTTTTTAATTTATCTAAGAATTAAAAAAAAAAGAAGAAGGAAAGTCTTACCTAACCCATCTCACTATCTCCATCTGTCATAAGTACTGCATCCCTGACTTCGTCTTCTGCTTTCAAACAAACAGTGGGAGAACAAAAACTTACGAAAGAAAATAAATAATTCCTATAGGTTAGTCCACCAGATTGGATATCTCCTCTTACTTGAGGAACAGATATACGACATAAAAGTGTTAGGAGGGGACCATAAATGTAATTTCTCAAAAATTTAAGGTACATATACTAATATAACCATTGATGGATTAATAAGCCATATACCCAGATATATGTCCTCATCTTCTGCGGCAGGTCCATGTTTAGGAAGATCAGGGGCACCATACCATGTTCTTAATTTGGGACCTCCTAAAAAAAAATGAACAAAGAATCAAAAGAACCATAGTAAAAAGATAAAATTTTTCGAAGCTTGGACGAAATGGCAATGTCGGTAGAAAATTCACCTTCAATATAATCAAGAATTTGGTCGACCAAGCTGATTTTTTTCTTTGCAGAGCACACAGTAATAGAGCCCTTTTCGCTTCTGAATGGTAAAGGGGAATCCAATGGTCTTCCTGAGCTTTGAGGAGGGAAATTCAGAGAATTTTGAAGCAAAACAGTGGAAGAAAGCGATGAAGCACCTGCCATTGCTGACACTCCTCCAACCGTTCCATTCCCGCGAGAATGGATAACTCAATACAACGCCATAAATACCCTTATCAATATGTGATTATTACAAAAAGCACCGTTAGGACTATATTTTTTAAAATTTAAAATAATAAATTTTAAATTAAATATGTTAATACTAATAATAGATATATTATTAATAATAATAGATATAATATTAACAATATAAAATTCACTTTAATATTTATTATCTTTTAGAGTATTTTTCTATAATTTTTTTTAAAAATCTTTCCCCTTAGACTTATTATTTAGCAAGTTCTATAACAACATTCATATGTTTGACTTAGTTTCAAAAAAATGTAACAAGTCCTTAATTCTTAGGCCAAAAAAAAAAGTAATTCACAAATTTATTTTTTTAAAATTTTTATTTTTGTAATTATAGTTATAAAAAAAAATCGAAGACTCAGTCTTAGAGAATGAAATTCGGAATTCAGAAATATTAAAATGTCAATTCACATGTACAAAAATTATAGTTCTCAAGGCGAAGTTAGTCTTTTAATCGTGTCCATCAAAATATTCTGTTAAACGAGATCAACCGTTGGATCGGCCCAACTCACATATCAAAACCCTTCGCGAGTCTTTTGTCTTTCTAGGGTTTCACAGACCTAATCGCAGAGAGGAGGCTTAGTTTTCTTCGGAGTTCACAGAAGCTCATCAACATGGCGACCCAAATGAGCAAAAAGCGAAAGGTGAGTAAAAAAATCTCCTTTCTTCCTCATCAAATGGGAGAAAACTTGCCGTTTTTATATTTTCCTTTTTTGTCGAAAGCTGTTTGTGACGCAGAGCTTGTGCTCCTCAGTTTGTAGCCGATGGAGTTTTCTTTGCGGAGCTGAATGAAGTTTTGACTAGGGAGCTTGCAGAGGATGGGTACTCTGGTGTTGAAGTTAGGGTTACCCCCATGAGGACCGAGATCATCATTAGGGCGACTCGCACTCAGAACGTTCTCGGTATACTTGTGTTTGTTTAATTGTTTAAAAGTTTCACTTTTTTTAAATTAAACCCCTCCATTCCCCTCCGACCAAACAGGGTTAAATTATCTGTAGAATTGTAAGAAAGGAGAAATCTGAATCTGAACTGTTAAGATCGTCATTCGTGAGAAATAAAAATTGGTGTAAATTGGTGTGTTTAATGACTAATACCTGGGATCAAATTTGGAAGAGTATTTTCTGCATTGTTGTAAATCAAATGCCATGATTATTTGTCAAACTTGAGTTGCAATCTGACTGATGTAGTGTCACATTCCTTTTATCGGTGAAGGTGAGAAGGGAAGAAGAATTAGGGAACTGACATCTATTGTTCAGAAGCGTTTCAAGTTTCCTGAGAACAGTGTTGAGCTATATGCTGAGAAAGTCAATAACAGAGGGCTCTGTGCTATTGCACAGGCAGAGTCTCTGCGTTACAAGCTTCTTGGAGGGCTTGCTGTCAGAAGGTATGGAATGCTATTTGAGTTTATCATTGTGGTCTAGTCCCGTATTACTTTGACGCTAAGTCCAGTTCTGGGGTTTAGAACAGTTGAGTTTGAGATATTTAGATATGGTGCTTGGATTGATCACTGTCACTGTTAGTTTACCGTTTGGATCTTTTGGAGTGTTTGTTGTTAGCTATCTTGCTGTTAATATCTATGTCCCGGGGGAGTCTACTGGTTATTACACCAACCTTTTGTACTTTTTTTCAGGGCTTGCTATGGTGTCCTTAGGTTTGTCATGGAAAGTGGTGCCAAAGGTTGTGAGGTCAGTAAAGCCATACTTTTCCACCTTATTCTCCACAGTATATCTGTAGCTGTAGCCAACTGCTAATTCTCTGATCACATGGATTTGATAAGATTACATGAATTACTGATGTATTCTGGTAATTGTCAAATATCTCCAGGTTATTGTTAGTGGCAAGCTCAGGGCTCAGCGAGCCAAATCTATGAAATTCAAGGACGGATACATGATATCATCCGGTCAGCCCGTCAAGGAATATATCGACTCTGCTGTGAGGCACGTGCTCTTGAGACAGGTCAGCATATTTTCTCTGTTGGCTCTAAGCCCATAACTTAGTAGATCTTCAAGTTATTGTTTTTGCATCTTTTGATTGAAATCCTACCTATGATTGTTGCAGGGTGTTCTTGGTATCAAGGTGAAAATCATGCTTGATTGGGATCCTAAGGGCAAGCAAGGACCAACTAAACCTATTCCGGATGTTGTCACAATCCATCCACCCAAGGAAGAAGAAGATTACATTACCAGGCCCTTGCAACAGCCCGCAGTGCCCACCAACATAGAGATTGCAGCTGTCTAGATTACTATTGTCACTCCAAAATTCAGTTTTTCAGAACGAGGAATAGAGAAGATATGTAACTTATTTTCATGTTGGTTGCTAAGATTGCAGAATCTATAGTTTTGGACTTTGTTCTTGTTTTCCAAATGTTGTTTTGCACGATTCTACTCTATAGACTAAATGCTTCATGCCGAACTTATCGTATTACCGTTCATTGAGGTTATATATTCGATCCATGTTATGCATATGCTGGGTATTGCAGAGGTTGAATATAAGTTAATTCTTGAGCTTCTCTCAAGTACAACGATGGGATCTTGTTGGAGAGTAATTTTTCATGTCTTTACTTTTTTAGGGTTTTTTAAGATTATGTTACATGGCATAAATAATGATGAAATGTGCATCTTGTAATTTTTGTGATCAAACGCGCCCCCAATTGTGTGCCCCCATTTTTTGGGTCCTTTTTTAAAAAATCAAAATTCTGAAAGCATAGAAGGTACCAGCTTGTATTGTGGATGGTACTTTATAATATATCAATGGTTTGAATATAGAGCTCTTAACATTTTGATCTTTTGATGAAGTTCTAGATCAGTATAACAATTTACATCAATCGTAAAATATATTATGCTGCATTTAAGTCAAACAATATGACCTTATTTTATTATTGTATAGAATTGGTTTATGAATAATTCAAGTTGTAAGTTTAAGTTGTATATTGATAACTTTTTAGTAAATATAATAAAATTTATGTTTAAATTATGTACCGAATTTTATGAATAAATACAAGTACACTTGATTAATTAAATCACAAAATAAACAAAAATAAAATACCAAAATATATATAACTCTCCTCAACTTTAATTATGTTATATCTCCTCACACTTAAAAATTTAAAAATCAATTTTTCAACTTTTATAGTTTGATAGTTTGTCCTTTCTCGTTATCGTTAAAATAACAGTTAAATCTAATAGAATAGATATCAATAACATTAGGGGGTGGGATTTCTCACACGAAATAATTTAAATTGATAGCAACAGACTCTAGACAAGCAAGAGTCTTAATGTATTTTTCTATAGAATAACAAGAAAATTTGCCCTGTTTTTATAGCTCTGACGTATTATGTTAGCGAGGTATAAAAAATTCATAGAATACCTCTACGACAGTCAAAAAGAGCATGACAATATCATAAAAGAAAACTATTTTAGAAAAAAAGTTTCAGATTTAAAAAAGGAATGTGATGATAAATTTTAAAATGAAGAATATGATTAAGAGATGAATAAAAACTTACTAGACATCTTTATGTTAAAATTAATTCATCCTAAAAATTACTCCTCTTTCTTTAGAGTACCATTATGGGATTGATTTGTTATGAATTTTAAAAGGAAATTAGGAGTTGATGAAGGTAGTAAGTGGGGTCTAATTTGAGAGATTTCAATTTGAAGTTTATGAAAATAAAGGGATCAAACTATATTTGATAGTGATTTTATTAAGCCATTGGACCCCTACTTAGTCATTATACAAACATAGAGAAGCTTTGTGCATGTTTAGAATGAATATTTGTCTAAAAATTTGGGTTCATCAATTAGTTAGCAACCTCCCCTTTCAGAATAAATGAAATTCAATATTGATGAAGCAGTTATGGTGGCTCGTAGTAAGACAGGTTATAGTGAAATTATTAGAGATTATACTTGAACTTAGGTTGCGGGATTTACAAGTATTCTGGGTTTGTGTAGCGTCAATGAAGCCGAATAATAGGCTATCCTTAAGGGATTAAAACTTGCTTGGGAGGTAGGATTTAAAAAGATCATACTTAAATCGGATACTAATAATGTGGTAGATATGTTAATGAATTTGACAGTTCATAGATGTAGTTTATTACTTTTACAGATATAGAGAATTATAAATTTATCTTAGGAGCTAAAAATATAGCATATGTCTATAGATCAAAATTAACTAGCGGATACTCTGGCAAAAGATGGATTAAGAAAGATAGAACTACTATCTTCATGCTCTCTTCACTTAAAGACTCTTATGGATAAGGAGAGTTTGAAATTTGATCCCTTAATTTCTTTTCATTTAAGGCACATTAACCCTCTTTTGTAAAAAAAAAAAAAAATTAAAAGCCCAAGGACCCGCAGGTTGGGAGATGCTAGAATTAACATGTCCTCCAATTACGTATCGTCTGTAGGTTCAACTGACGAAGGAGTGAGATATATGACTATTTAGAGTGTATTCGAATTTTAGGGAGTACTATTTTGTTATAGTTTCAGTCGCAGCGCTTGGGGAGTCATCCTAACTCCTGGGTACCTAAGTTTACGCTTGAGCGTAATAGACAGCTCGTCCTGCCCGACATTAGTATCGCTTAGGAGAAAAAAAGATTTCAGTATACTCTTAGATCATGGTTGAGCTCAACCCCTTTCTAAAAATTTTTTTACCAAAAAAAAAGTTGTCCTCGAATTTATTGATATTTCTTTATATTAAAATAATAAATTAATGATTAAGGGAAAAGGATGGATCTCTTTTAAATAGATTTCTACATACCTAAAGGCTAAGCGTAGAGATTTGAGTCCGCAACAATTTATTTAGATAACAAGAGTTCTGACCGTTGATACTCACATAAATTAATCTGAGTAATTTTTTAAAAAATTTATATTACATGTATTGGGTTTTTGTTTAATTTTTCTTCAGAAATTGATGTATCCAGTTGTTCAGAAACTTCAAAACAACCACCCCCCATTAGCTCCGAAGCTCCACTGTGGTAAGACCTACGCCTGCAATCCTTCATTCCTTCCCCACTCTTTCCTTTCTGTCTCCCTCATCGGCGGAGACTATTTCTCTGTTTTGGCATTGCTGAGGACCTAGTTCCGGTGAGCCATCCCTTCATCACCGTGTCTTTGCTTTTTTTTTTTTTTTTGTCTTTAGATTATATTTTTATATGGGTATGGCAATTGATTGTTTAAATTCCTATCTTTGGAACAAGGTAGTAAAGGAACTGAACTATTAAGGAGTTGCGATTGCTTGAGAGCGACATCTCTCTGCGGAATCGCTAGCTTGTTTTTGTGTATGCAATTCTGCTTAAGTTGAAAAGTTTTCGATATACCTATATTCATTGCTTGGTAGAGAAATTTAACATCTTTCTCATTCTCCTCTTCTTTTGAAGGTGGCAGCTAATAACTAGGGATAATGGGTATCATTGAGAAGATCAAAGAAATCGAGGCCGAGATGGCTCGGACCCAGAAAAATAAAGCCACAGGTACGGAGTGGGCGTTTCTTCCATATACATCTTTCTTTTTCATTACTTCGATATTTGATTGTTATAATCATAACATCAAGTAATTTGGTATATTTATCTTGGGGTAGCTTAATATAGGAAAGATGAAATATTTTAGCAAGCCTTCGAGCAAGACAATTTGATCGTCACTTATTTGATTTTCTCCTATGAAAGTGAACGTGCCTCCTAACCCAACTGAAAGGAAAGTTTTTAAGTGATTTGAAGGTTTAAGAGTCTGGAAAAGGTGTTATGGTTGCAGAGAGATAGAAATCTTGATAAAGTGTGAGTTTGTAAGTTTCTTCCCCTTTGAAAACGAGGGAATCGAATCTATTTATAGGGTAGTTTAGAGTTGTCCGTTAACTCCCATGGTGGCCATGACTGAGAACATAGGATACTAACTATATGTTAAGTGCAGGGAACAGTGGGTTAAATATGTGGTTGAATTTAAGGGAAATTGAAATCATGGATGTTGATGCATGTGGAATGAAAGATATGCTTGTTGATTGTTGGTTTGGTAGTTCAGGATGACGGGTCTAGTTAAATGGTAGAGGATGGGGAGTATCCAGTCTTGCTCTTGGTGATAACTCCTTCTGGAGGGTACTGCTATGGATGGGGGAATGTGTTAGCTAGAATAACTGTTCTACTTACGAAGCATACTTATGGCTTTTTATTAACTAAAATAAATGACTATCAGTGTTTATAAATTAATATAAGGCAAGAGCCATCAAGGAATCTAAGTATATCTCCTATTTCTTTGTTGCACTTCAGTACATAAATGAATTCACATTTGTTTACCATGCAGAATATCATCTTGGGCAACTCAAGGCAAAGATAGCCAAACTAAGGACCCAATTATTGGAGCCTCCAAAGGTATGTAAGTCTGCTTTTTTTTTTGTTTATGGTTTTGTGTATATAGTTTGTTTTATGTTCTCTTTTGCTTAAACATGTTTGTGCCCTTGACATTTTTCATGTGACTTTTGACTGTTTGGATGAGATTATCTGCCCTCAATTAAAAATTAACTGCCACTCATCCTCCTAACTTGGTTGATTATTTTTAAAACAAATTGACTTTAAATGTGATAATTGACACTTCATTTTATTTTTTCGCAAATAATGAGTTGCCTGATTGCATAAGCTAAACTGATTTCATGTATTTTGGCTCCATTTAGCATCAAGGTTTGACATTTCCTTATAGCGTCTCTGATACATATTAGTAATCATTTCACATATGTATTCTGTACTAAATTAAAAAAAAAATTGGAAAAAAGTGAGTATTAGGATTTTTAGTGGCCTTGGAAGGGCTACAGAATTGTGTCCTTAGTGAGTTATTTGTCTCCCGTATTGTTTTTTCAGTTAAAATATCCATGCTACGGTCATTATGCTTCTTTAGTTTACATATCTACTGGACAGAATAATAACAAATGTTCTTGCTTGATATGTGGTGAAAGTTTTATGAATTTTTTTATTAGTCTATGGTTAGTATTGGATGAATTTTGTGAACAGTATCACTTGTTTTAGCTTGCCTAAGTTTCTCAATTTTTGGCCTACCATAGCCAACTATCCATCTGTGCACATTTTTGTAAAGTTTTCTATCTTGTCAAATCATGGAATAGGGTTCCAGTGGAGGTGGAGAGGGATTTGAAGTGACGAAGTTTGGCCATGGACGAGTTGCACTAATAGGATTTCCAAGGTCTGTGCTCTGGCATACACTTATCTCCCTTTAGACTCATTTTTCATTGATGAATGATGAGTTTTTACCACTATAACCACATAGGAAGTTAATTATACTATTAATGTTCAATATTTCATTGTTTTTCTTTTACATTGCTTCTGTGTGTGATGTATGCGCCTTCATTGTATACCTAAATTTTAGACATGCTTATTAAAACATCACCCTTCCAATCCCTTTCCCTTTTCATTAACAGTGTGGGGAAGTCAACTCTTTTGACAATGTTAACTGGCACGCATTCAGAATCTGCATCCTATGAGTTCACAACACTGACATGCATTCCTGGAATCATACACTACAATGATACTAAAATTCAGCTGCTTGATCTTCCTGGAATTATTGAAGGTGCTTCTGAAGGAAAGGGGCGTGGGAGACAGGTAAAATAAATAGTAATTGATTGTTGCTGTCATATATTTCTCTCCATTAGTAAGTTTTAGGGCACCGTTTACCATAACAAGTTGATAATTGAACATAGATGCCCGCTGACTGAAGTTGATTATTAGTTCCTTTCACTGATTACTCACTGTATAATGACTCGGGCATCATTAACATGACAAGAATTTTTTTTCTATATTCTCAGGTTATTGCTGTTGCCAAATCTTCTGACATAGTATTGATGGTTCTTGATGCCTCTAAAGTAAGTGTTAATTTTCTTCTTTTCTCTTTAAATGGTTGGAACTGCTATTTTCTAGTGTACCTTTTCATTCCTTATGTCCGCATTGCTATTTGGTAACATAATATGTCAATTGTTGCATTAATCTAGGCAGTATTTAAAGAATTGTATTCTGGCTGGGAATCAATTATTTTTTACAGATTGCTTGGCGAATTGCTCCACATTCTGTCTGGATTTATTAATTGTAGTATTTAGTTTACTGTGAATTGAAAAACTTTCCCAATCTTGGCATAAAGTAAATTTTTTCCCTAAAAATCTGCCAGAGTGAGGGTCATAGACAAATATTGACAAAGGAGCTGGAAGCTGTTGGCTTACGGTTAAACAAGAGACCGCCTAAGGTGAGTTTGTGCCCCAACGATATAGAATGACTCCAGACATGGATTGGCTTTTATTTTAAGTTCTTGGTTGAACTTTATCTACTTCTCATCTGCCATTGCTTTGAATTTGTCTACTTGGCAGATATATTTTAAAAAGAAAAAAACTGGGGGCATTTCATTCAACAGCACCATACCTTTGACTCATGTTGATGAAAAGCTGTGTTATCAGATTCTGCATGAATATAAAATTCACAATGCAGAGGTATATGTAAAATACCATTGTGCATTTATATTCAAAGGACATGCAAATATCGGATCTTAGAATTATGGAGTTGTAGTTATTTTAACTGAAATGACTTAATTATTAATTCCATAGTTTGTTTAACTATAGTGGGAAGTTAGATAATTTTATCTATTTCTGTAAAATCCTTAGCTAGTTTCATTGTGTAAATCATCATTTTCTCTATCATTGCTTTTCTTTGCAGAAGGTTAGAAAAGACTGAATGATTGATGATATAAGTACATGTCCCTTTCTTTTCATTTTTCGGCCTTTGGTGATGAAATACTTGAAAAAGGATAGAGGAAGACTGAAGATAACACTCAATAAAATTATTGAGCTAGACTTTTTGGTTAATCTATTAAAAAAATTGGTTGTCAATAGATTACAATGGAACCATGCAATCTATATAGCTGATCTCACCTAATGGGATAAGGCTTGTTGGTGATGAAATACTTGTCTCTTTTTGTATTAGGCTATTAGTGTTTGTGATAAAAGGGTGCCAAATGATTCTTTTCTCCTGCAATTCATTTAATTTATTTTGCTTGCCCATTTTACCTGCACCAAGGCTTCTCTAATAACCAGCGGTCAAGTCATTTTCTGATCTATTTCTAACTCATTAACTGGGTGCATCTGGATATCTGAGTTTAATCCCTTGAAATTATTTGGTCTTCAATTCATGTCTCTGTAAGTAGGAGTCAAGTAAGTTGATGATGAAAGCTGTCATTATTAAAAATAGATCAGACAGGCATTTCTGATGTATAAAGATTAAACAGTTAACCTGCCCATCTAGTTGTTGTATTTCTTGCCTTCATAGTATATTGATAGCACAATGTCCTCTTGATAATTTCTGTATTTTCCGTTACCACATACACTATATGTAAATATGTAATTCTCTGTTTTTTCTTACCACCTCCCACATGAAGGGCTGACGAAATTTATTTCAGGTCCTTTTCCGTGAGGATGCCACCGTGGATGACCTCATAGATGTTATCGAAGGGAACCGTAAATATATGAAGTGTATTTATGTCTACAACAAGATTGATGTTGTTGGTATCGATGATGTGGACAGATTAGCCCGCCAGCCTAGCTCTGTTGTCATTAGTTGCAATTTGAGGGTGGGTTCCATAATTTCTGAGCAAACCATATTACTGATTGATTATTGGTGGGGAACTTTGCTATGATTTATATTTTGTCAGCAGAAGAATACAAGGCTCTGCTTAGTTTTAGGCCTTTATGCTTGTTTAATTTCGAATTCTGTCACATAAAACATCAAATTCTTTTTTTTTTAATCATTTGATATTTGTTATTGCGGCTAAATTTCATGTTTTCATACACAGCTGAACTTTGATAGACTGCTTTCAAGGATGTGGGAGGAAATGGGTCTGGTTAGAGTTTACACAAAGCCACAAGGCCAGCAGCCTGATTTTTCTGATCCTGTGGTGCTTTCTGCAGTATGTTGATCTTTTAACTTATTATCATAGATATGTGTCCCTTGTACCACTCTCTCAAAAAGATTTGGCTCTTTATAGCCCTCTTTAATCCATCCTTGGTGATTTTACTCTGGTAAATTATTGCAGGATAGAGGTGGCTGCACTGTAGAGGATTTCTGCAACCACATACACAGAAGTTTGGTCAAGGACGTTAAGTATGTTTTAGTATGGGGTACAAGTGCGAGGCACTATCCTCAACATTGTGGCCTTGGTCATCTTCTTCAAGATGAGGATGTAGTTCAGATTGTTAAGAAAAAGGTCAGGAAAACTGCCCTCAACTTGTTTTCTGTAGTATGATTGACATGCATTTCTATATCATCCTTCCAGCAAAATTACATTAAGCTGAACCCATATGATCAAATTCTATTTCCTTTTCTTGCTACAAGCTGAACACAAAGTAGAATTCTCACGATGAGCCGCTGGATGCGATTAATATTCCTGCAGGAAAGAGAGGAGGGAGGGAGGGGGCGATTCAAATCACACTCTACGGCTCCTGCTCGGATATCTGACAGAGAGAAGAAGGCCCCACTGAAGACATAATCACGATGCTACCTTGTCATACATTGGTCAGTGAGGTGGGTGGGAGGGATGACCAAGGTTGATATTTCTAAATCAGAAGCTTCTAAGGTCATTGAGTTCTGAGGTTCCTATTATGAAGAGCATTATAACCTCCTGTGCGCATACTAAGGGAAGCACATAGGCTTTTGCCACCCATGCATTCGTTGTATTTTTGTTTGGTTTTCTTCGTTATTTTTGCTTAACTGGTGATTGTTATGACTTGTACTTATTATCTATGAAGTCGGCATCTGACATGAGAGGATAATAAAGATAGAGGATAGAAAGCTAGACTTGTTCATTCAAAGATTGACCACTTTGATACAATTCTGGGTTTGATCTATTTTTGAAGTTTCAAACCATTCAGAGCAAATATTCAATTTATCTTGGTTTCTTGCTTCTAAGTTCCTTTTGAATCTTACTGCTAAGCCTGTTACAGTGCAATTCAAAAAGTATTGGGAGAGCACAGTGTAATATATTTCTCTAAATCCAACTACAACCAGGAGGTTTTCTCATTCTATTTTCACTCATCATCTTTTTAACCTTTTCCACATCATCCTATATGTTCTTCGATGCATAAGTATTTGCTAAAAGAACATAATTTCCAGAATCATTTGGGTCAATTTCAAAGACACGTCTGGCTGCAATCTCACCCAACTCCACATTACCATGAACCCTACAAGCCCCTAATAAAGATCCCCAAGCTGTGGCATCATCACTAGCATTCTCCTGTATGAGGTTGCATGCCCTTTCTAGCTGCCCGGCACCCCCAAACAGATCAACCATACAAGAATAGCGTTCAGATAAAGGCTAAAGTCCAAATGAACATGTCATCTGCTTAAAATATATACACCCTTGTTCAACGAGACCAGCATAACCACATGCATTGAGGACTCCAACAAATGTAATTTGATTTGGCTTGACTCCTTTTTGCATCTTTAAGAAAAGATCTAATGCATCTTGTGATTTCCAATGCTCAGCCAGGGTTGCTCATTCTATTGAATTCCCTCCAGGCCAAGGCTGTATCCACACTTTGAGTGCATGTGGATCAATGCGTTTAATATAGCAAGCGTCCTATCTGAGATGAAAGCAATGAGGGGAAGAATAAGTAGTTTCCAAGTAATTTTAACCTTTATGTGAGGAAAGGAAAGTGTTTTTTTTTTTTTTTTTTACAAATTTCTCCTGATACAAATTTTGTAGTATATGTCAAATTGAAAGGTTTTAATAGATGCATATGTATCAATTACCAAAGTAATCGTCCTCAAGTTGGTCCGTCAATGTCCTTGACAGATGAACATCTGTAAGTTGTACACTAGCTGATATAGCTCCCACCATAGCCACATCAGTGATTCGAATCTTTCTTTCTCTCATGTTGTTATACATTCTAATAGCTTCCTTTGCAAAACCATTTTGGGCATAACAAACCACCATCGCTGCAAAACTCAAGGCATCCAGCACCGTTATCTCATCAAACACCCTTGCTTCCTTCTCATCACCACATTTCCCATAACCGGCAATCATCTCAACCCATGTGATCATATCCTTCTCCTTCATCATATCATACAATTCCTTCGCAGCTTTCATATCTCCGTTGTTTGCATACCCAGCAACCATAGTAGTCCAAGTAAATTAATTTCTTTCCTTCATGTTCTCAAACAACCACATTGCGTCAACCATCATTCCCACCTTAGTATACGCACGAATCATAGCTGTCCACACAACATCTCTCCCACCCATTTCATCAAACACTGCTCGTGCATCAGACACCAACCCACATTTTGCATACATATCAAGAATTGCAGTTTGAACAATCTTGTTCTTACATAACCCAGATTGCAAAACTCTCGAATGCACTTGTTTCCCTTCAGAAATAGCTGGGATTCGGCAGCAAGCATTGAGCACCGAAGAGAAGGTGAACCCAGATGGCAAGACCCCATTTTGGTGCATTCTAGTGTACAGAGAAATGGAAAGGTGTAAATGACCATGAAGTGCGTATTCACGAATGAGTGATGTCCAGAGGAAGCCATTTTTGCAACTGGGTATTTGATCAAACACTTGGGAGGCATAACGAAGATTACCACCGGGACACTGGAGGATTCGGAGGAGAAGACGACCCGTAAAGTATTGGTAGTGATGGGGCGTTGTTGCGAGGTGTTTAAGCAAGAGTGCTTGGGTTTGTCGTAGATGATCGATGATTGCAGAAAACATCAATAATTTGAGCATTCGGTTTGGACAAATCTCCCATTTTAGGAAGCATTGAGCTTATACATCCAAACATGGGAGCCCAGTTATATATGGGGCGTCAATGGGCCATTCCATTTAGATCTTCTGGTATATTCTTTACTTTTGCAGTGCGAAATATCAAAATCGCCCGATTTTCTTAAGAAATATAGTTAAATCAAATGATGATAAACTAACAAAAACAAATATAGTCGGTAGATAACTAAGTATCTTAAATATAATATCTTAACTTTAAAAAAATTAGTCTCTATCTATCAGTTGGGGATAATGCATGCACTTTACCAAACAAGTAATGATCAAAATATTCTCGAACATAATACTAATATATTTTTATAAATTAGCTAATATTTATAATTTTTTTTAAATTTTAAGTTAATTGTATATAACTTTTTTTATATTTCAAAAGTTTAAATTTAACTTCCTCAATGTTTTAATTTATGACATTACGGCCTTACTGTTAATTTTATCGTTATGTTGCTGACAGAAATTACCACATAAAATTATTGAGGATGACATAGAATCCTACATGATATCTATATAGGCTAATAATTTTATGATAATTATATATTTTTATATAAGGCTTCGAATGTAATTGTATCGTTAGAAAAAACAAACCCTCTTCCCTCTCTACGCCTCAATATGGCACAGCCACAATTACACCTTTCCTTGCTACTGTAAGTACCACGCCGCCATCTCCATCTTCTCTTTATCCCTCCTGTCTTCCATATTTAAGTCCCCCGATTCATCTCTTTCTTCCTATCTTTACCCTTTTTTTCTAAATTCTGAGTAGTTCCCCTTTATGTCTGTGGCATGTAGCACAAAAAAACAAACTCTCTCTCTCTCTCACTCTCATGGATGGATGTCAATGGTGCTTTGGCATCTAAGGATGTTAGCCTTTACTGGTAGGGAAATAATCTCAAGGGTTGATTATACTTATAGGTAAATGACGGTGGCGTGGAGGTCAATGGCTTATGTAAAACATATGTAATTATTATAAAATTATTAGCTTATATAAATATCACGTAGGATTCAACGTCATCTTTAATAATCTTATGTGACAATTTCTATCAGTAATATAAAGTTAACACGGCAAAAGCTTTAATATCACACATTAAAATATTAAGAATGTTAAATTTAAATTTTAAAATACCAAGAAGATTATATATAACTGACTAAAAATTTAGAGGAGTTTTATAAATTTTAGCCTTATAAATTATAATATATATAATTAAAATTTATAAAGTTAATTTATTCAAAACTTGTTATGTTAGTTGAATGCATATTCTTGTTATATTATAACACAAATAAATATCAATACGATTTTATAAGAATATATGTAATTATAATTAAAGAATCTTCTCCTCACTTTTATTCTTAAGAATGGTGTGATTTTGTTTTTTTTTTAAAAAGGAATGTCGATATTCTATGAATCAGGCAATCATTATCATAACACCACCGACCAATATTAGCAATCAAAGTTTGATAATATTAGCACGCAACAGAGACATTTTTGACCAAAATTAATTTGCACAAGAAAAGGACCTCTATGTGTTGGCCGATAATAGAAAAAAGACCTTTTATATATAAATAGACACACAAACACACACTACTATGAAAATGAGTTCCATTTAATGTATATCTCTTAATAAATTTTGTCTTGGAACTATTATAATATCCTCTTTATTCGAATATAGTCCCACATTGAATAATTGAAGAAGATGTTAATAGTATATAATATCAAAGGGAGTTCTATCAAATTGATTTAAGTCATTTTAATAGAAAAACAACTCTAACCCCTAATATATACTTGTAATCTTAAAATTTAACACTCTTTGAATGCAATTTCTATTATTGTTTTTGTGTTAAATTTTGTCACTCGCCATTATTTGGTTCGTTTGTGTTCTTGTTTAAAATTCTCAATCAGCCATGCTCCATTCTCAATAAATTTTAAGTATGCCAATATTTTTTACAACCTCAATAGTTGTTTTCATTGAATTAAATGACCTATTTCAAGAGTCTATTTCCTAACCCTTAATTTTTTTTACAAAAGACAGGTACTAGTGTAGTATATTAAATTAAAATATGACCATCTAATACCAACAGAGGCTATATTTAGTAGAAAGAACTGATCTCTCACAGCGAATCTATATTTTAATTCCTATTAAAAGAAGTAACTATATTTAGTTCTTGATCTTATTTTGAATATGATTGTATTTAATATGGATATAATAATGAAAAAAAACCCTAACAATATACTATACCCCCAACCTTAACTATAGCTATAACTTGCTTTTTATAAATAGGCTCAGAGATATTATTA
The DNA here is from genome assembly GCA_037074615.1 of Leucaena leucocephala. Classification (NCBI taxonomy): domain Eukaryota; kingdom Viridiplantae; phylum Streptophyta; class Magnoliopsida; order Fabales; family Fabaceae; genus Leucaena; species Leucaena leucocephala. The sequence goes on from CM073552.1 coordinate 1,955,128, forward strand.
TATATATTTATTATTTATTTAATTGTTGTATTTGCTCGGAATTTATATACGTTCTTTTCCATTGTAAAATGACCTTGCCGCTAATTAAGCCTATCCAAATTTTTGCATCGTGTTCCAATATACATCTCATGTAGATGAGAAATTCTTAGAGAGAGATGTTGGACAATTGAAATGTTTATGGATTTTTGATATAATCATATCGTAAACATATTTATCATTTAGTGAAGCAAGTATTTTAACGTCTCGCTCGTTGTCATATTTGACTTAATGAAGTAAATAATTAATGTGGTGCCACAACGCGACAAATTAAAATATACAAACAGGAAAAATCTTGTTGGCCAAATTAAAGTGAAAACTCTTAAAAAACCCACACATTCCTCTTTCCCCAAACAAGATTTTAAGTAAGTACTTAATACTCCTCATATCCTTAATATAAGATATATTTAATTAATTTGATTAAATTAAAAAAATAAGTTAAGTTAGTTGATATGACATGTTTTTACTAAAATACTCTAATTATCGTCTTTAACTCCTTACCTCCTTCTCTCACTTGATTATTATTGAGAAAGTATCAATAGATATAATTTAAGAAAAATTTGATAAAAATAAAAAATATGTCTCTTATATTTAAGATTAAGATTAACTCTCTAATTATGCCCTATATTAAAGATAGGAATGAATACTATTTAATTTGTACTAACCTCAATTAATTAATCCTTATTATAGAGAAACATGTTTGTTTTAGTAGAGTTGACAGGGTGAGAAATAACGCACACGGGGTAACACGATCCATGAAAAAGCCATGCTTTCGTGGTAGGGCTTAGTAGTGACCACTAGTTAAGGTAGGTGACCTAGGTAGTGAAAATTGGCAGCCCCTATATCATCGCCTTCGTCCACCTATATCCCCCAATTAAACACCAACTTGATTCACATACGCATTCATAAATAACTCTTAATTTCATCACACAACAAAATTTATTAACTACAGGTTTATATTATCAGAGTTTAGTTATACATTATACTATTACCTCTTGTTCGCAGTATAAGTTACCCCATTATTAAACCAACTAAACTTCTTTAACTAACGGCTTTTATTGAGAGTAATTTTAAGATTTTTTAAAAAATAACTAATTTTAACTAACTATATAAAAAGTACGAAAGAAGTGTGTGTATATATTCTCTAGTTGCACAGTTACAAAGCATTTGGATTAGATGAATAACAATGTAGCTAGGGTAAGAAAAAATTGACCTCTTCCTAACATTACTGCTACGTACGCACATACATCTAAGATTTTTGGCGCAATTCACGGCATCTAGTTACAACATAAGACCATTTCATTTTTTCAATTTTGAGTCTCTCTAAGCTTCTTCATTGTTCTACGCACGCAACAAAGACACTTACCTAAGACTCCTCTCCTTCATTGCCTGTCTGTAATACCTATAACAACTCAAAACCCCACCTATTTAATCTTATCACCATTATATATGACACGTATACATATACATATAATTCGCCCCTATAACTACATCAACCTTGTCCTTCTCAAAGTTTCCAGTAAACATAGGATGCCTTAAATGTATTCACTGCATATAAACAATAAAAACTTAGCCTAATCATTTTAATTTCACTGTTTTAGAATATATATTCTATGTACACTGTATATAGATGTGGACGTGAGCCTCTTGGCTTTCAAGTGCTCGGTCTACCAATATATATAATAACCAACAATATGTAATAATAACCGTCGATTACATATTTCATGTTTGAGTGAGTTTTTTTTGGCATGAGTGCATACGTAGTTAGTGCACCGACTACGTACAATTATCTGTGTATATACGTGTGTTTTTCTCATACATATATATATACACACTGAAGTGACGTGGATGTGATTGATCTGTTGTTGCACAATAGTTATTTGAGTGATGGAAATTTAATTTCTTTCGATAGTCAAAGAGCAATTATGAAACTTGCATTTCATGATAGAATATTCAGGAATAAATAATTTTTCAATGTATTTACAATGTATACTTATATATATTAAATTGAACTCTGAAATTGAAAAAGAGTTTTTTTTTTTTGTTCTTTTTGAATCTAATCAATTTTGCCACAAATCTAGTTAGATGTCTAAAACATAAGTTGTATGATTATCGCGTGCTTCGACTCATTAAACATGTGTGAAAGAACAATACTTGATATGAAATGATGAGTTTGAGAAAAATTCAGAGGACAAATTTGATCTTGATAATTGATGTTTAATTAAAATTGATTCCTTTTCAAAGTAATAAGCATGTAGCTACTAAGATACTATATTAACTTAATTAATTAGTGGGATCATATTTGAATTTTGCTTATATAACTCCATTAAAAACTTATTAGGAGAATTTTGCCGCTCTTCTTCTGAAGTAATTTGCCTACTTAACTTAACTCAAATTAGTCAGAATCTAATAGAATTATTTTTTTATTCATGTCAGTTTGATATAAAAAAAACTCATGAGATAAAAGTTTTATTGGCTAAAAACTATTTTTATACACAAAAAATAGTGATATTTTAAAAAAATTATATATAAAGAGTATTAGTATTTAAATTCAAGTTCTTCCAACTAATAATTTTAAAAAAAAAATAGCGACTTCTCATTGATTTTTTTTTTTTAAAATTGATTCCTGAACTTCTCACTGAAAATTAAAGGGAAAAAAATCTTCAAGTGTGAACTTCTCACTGAACTTTTAAGTTGAAATAGGTCTTGTAATTGATTCTAACTTCATAGATATTATTAGGCCAATCTTCATGAAACTTACTAGTTCAAGAGATTCGTTAATGGCGGAAAATCATGTGTCAGTGTAATGGTATGGGTGGTAGGAGCACTTCGTGTCACTATCATTGCATAAATTTCTCTGACACATTCAGTTTTTTATTTATTATATATTATTATATTAATAGTAGCACTACTCACTTATCTGAATATTCGCTTTCAAACTTATTTATATATTTTGCTCGATGATATGAAATTCCTATCCTATTCAAGAACAAAGGCAATGACGTTTCCATGCCGAACATCAAACTAACTCCTATATATGAATATCTTCAATGAATACAAATCAATCACTCAATTAACAATCTCCACGTACAATTCCAAACAAACAAAAACTGTTCTACCAACGGTTTATATATTTTGATTCTATAATATCATCTCTTAGAAAATTAAAATCAAATAATATAATTAGAACTATTTAATTAATTTTAATAAATAAAAAAATTTAAAAAATTATTTAATTATAATAAATATGATATTATCTTTTTAAAATATATTTGTGTAACGTATTTTTGAAAATAATTTTACATAAGTATTGAACAAAATTTAAAGTAAAAGTATTTTTAAAGCCATATTTTAAAATCTTTTTTAAATATATCTAGATTATATATCAATTTATAAATTAAATAAATTAATTTAAAAAAATAATGAATATAAAAAATAAAATAATTTGATATTTTATATTTATGATTAAAATTGACTCATCTCCTATATTTAAAATAATAAGAGAAGTAACATATTAAAATCATTGACTCTTACTTCAGATTAAGAATTAATCGCCATATGTATTATTGGATTTGCTAGCTCCAACAAGTTTTTTTTTTTTGCGTTTTCATCACATGCAAAATTATAAATATTTGCAAATTAAAGTGTATATATATACACGCAACTTGTTTTCCCTTTTTTTTTAGATTCAATTATTACACGACGGACTATGTGGAAGCTTAAAGAGGTAGATGGAGTACGTTGCTTACTGGTATAGCTTTATAAGGAACCCTCCTATATATATATATATATATATATATATATATATATATATTAGAGTCCTACGGTTTTATATTAGGCGCGTCGACCATGTGGAACCTTAAATAACCCTAGACGATCGTAGGACGATGACATGGGAATTGAATATACGTGACCATATATTTCGCTTAAAATCCTCCACAACAAAAGTCTCTTTCATCTTTAATATAAAACAAACATAAAGTAACCCCAATGAATGAACATACACTAACATAACTTTCATATATGGCAGCCCTTCACGTTAAAGTAACAGATCAATCCATATATATATATGTATATTATTAAACTATGTATATAAAGGCGTCTCTTCTTTTTCTTCTATGGATGGGTGAGGATCGAACGCGTAACAAAAATAACTGCTTTATATATATTGCTGTATTGAACTGGAACCAGAATAATATATAAAGACTATGAGAGTTGTCTCTCTACGACTTTCAGCAATTCCAAGGTTTTCTCATGTCTCTGGACTCTCGAGTGGATTAGTAATACTTCTCAATAATTAGCATGCGTGTAGTTTAAGAAAATATAACAATCAGCAACGTCGTATCACTTGTCTCTTATGGCCATAAGCTAGCTCCTAATTAAGGTAAATTCTTGCTTATCAATTATATTAAGAAAACCAGTTTAACATATGTTGGGAAGATATATCAGAAACGATTGTGAGAAGGAGAAAAGTCTCATGTTAAACAAAGTTAGTTAAAAGAAGAACACTTACCTATATACTTTACATATCACTTACCATTAAAATTCTTATAAAGACACTAAGAATTTAACTCACGATCTTATAAATTATGAGTAAATTTTTTATCAATTGGACTAACTTTTATTGACACTTATATAGACACACACATTTTCTTGCCCATGGAGTTTAAGCAAATACTAGTACTAAAGAAATACTTTATATTTATTGCATTGTCATTGATTCCCATTTAAAATGAAAATTAGGATACCTCCTTTTCTCTTTACACTTGGACCAAATTTGTGTTTGAAAGCACTGAAATTGCCTATGCAATCGAACTTAATGCGTAATGAAATCAAGAGGGAGAAAAAAAACAAAAACAATTAAAAAGAATTAGGGAAGCTAATAAGATACATTAGGAAGCAAGGAATCTGCATAGAGGGTGAGCCACAAGTCTTTGTCTTTCCAAAGAGAAAAAGAAAAGCTGCTTCAAAATATTTAACTGTTTCAAGACAAGCAATCTCCTTGGGATCACCAAAATTCCCTCCATCACCTTTCTCTTTTTTCCATTTCATACATACTGGCACAACACTCGCACACACACACACAGAGTACACATCCAAATCCACAACACCCCATTTTACTTTCTTTTCTTTTACTAAAGCTGCCTTCTCCACACTCCTCCCTTCTTTAAAACCCTACCACTTTACTTTCTTTCTCTTTACCATCTCTCCCCAATATTCCATTCTCCAAAACCCACCTCCTCAAAACAATATCCAAGATTTAAATGGGTAATTAATTAGTCCTCTTAAATGTTTATTTCTTGGTAACAAATTCATATGTATCAATCGATATAAGTAGTATCAGAGTCACCATATATGAGAACAAATTTAAAAACTTTTAAAAGTCAAAGGCTTGTGATCGAGTCTCGTAGACACTCTGATTATTTCTTCTTCTATTCTTGTTCTCACTTGGTGACTTGAAGTAATTGAAATTAATTAATGGGAATGAATATGAAAGAGAATGAAGTTGGCGTCCACGTAAACATGTCCCTGTGAGTGGGAATGAAAGAATATTAATGTGAATAGGGAATGATTTCATGATTGATATATATGGCAGAGAGATCAGATATGATGAGGATCTTAAGGGGATCAGTGAAGAAGATAGATAACACACGTGTGCATGCATCATAGTTCTGGGACATGTGGGACAACCCCATCACGTGTGCGTGGGATCGTATATTTAAAAGCAACACAAACAAACAACCAAAGAACAAAGAAATTAATACTGCACCCCAAAAAAAAAAGAAGATGATAATGCAGATAAATATCGCTTATGTTCTGGCTTTATTTCCTTTCAAGCTTTCATTCATGGCATGCTGGCTTTGGTCAAATATAGCTGTTGGATCAGATCAAGGGCACTGGCAAGAAGAAGAACATATCTCAAAAGGCAAAGGAATGGCAATAATAAGATCGTCTATTAATACTCAATTATTAATAGTATTGAATAATATATATATATATATATATATATATATATTGTTATGAAGGTGAACTTCAAAGCAATAGTCAGGCTGCTGACATGTGATCTGAAAGTCATAAATTTAAATTATAAAAATAACATCTTTATTTGTGGAGAAAATATTACATGTATACATCTATCCCTCCCTATATTTTACCTAGTGGGAGCATTGTATAATAGGCTGCTTATATATATATTCTCATAATAAGATCATCTATCAACAATAGAGACAAATTTTTTTAGAGTATTCATGAGAGCTATACGATTTTAATGCATGAGGAATGACAAAAGAGAAAAGTAAGGTGTGTGTGTGTAAACAACTCCATATACTTTGGACGAACTATTTTGGGAAAAAATATTAATGTTGTGATTTGATGAGTGAAATGGAGGACAGGAGAATTTGAATAGGTACGTACCAAATGATGAATAAATATGATAGCCCACTATATGCACAAATCGAATATATATAATACCTTATAATGAATATAGTAATATGAAAGGTGACGCGGTTCCATTATATATTGCCTTATTACAAAAAGCAGAGTATAATAATGCACGCACGCCAGTGTTGATTCGAAAAGAATGTGGCTCCATAAATAAATATATTTAATTTGCATCACAAAACAAAGGTGACAGCCTAATATATATATAACAACCCTAATTAATTAAGTTCTTTGCATTTTCCCCAACTTATCAAAAGCAGCTCCCAATTATTGATCAGGACCTAGTTAATTAACACCTAGATGGCTGTACCATTAATGCATCTTGAAAAAAAAAATACCAAATATCATGTCTGAGTATTTTTATAAGTTACTTTTAATATTTTCACCGAAATCAAATAGAGGTAAATTAATTCATTATCAAAATTAACAAATTTTTCAAAATTTTCTTTATTAAACTCAATTTTTAGAAGCCCAAGAGCTAAGTTTGAAAAACACAAACTAACATTAGATAAGGGTAATATGAAGGTAAAAAATAATAATAAAAAATACAATACTCATATATGCTAATCAAACAGAACAATATTATAAATGATAGATAAGTGGTCATCAACCGCTAATATGAACACTTGACGAAGCCTTGACTAGGAATCGATCTTCCTTTGGATAGCTAGGAAAACCATATATAGTTTCACACATATAAAACGAAAACTAAACATGTTAATTATTATTTATAATTTTATAGTTATTATATAGCTTAATTAATTTTTATTTGATTAAATAATGTTGTGTTCATGTGTGGTTGCCGCATGATGGGGAAGTGACATGGCCAACAGCCAATATGTATGTGCTTCCACTGTCTGACAGCACAACTCTCCTAAATAATGAGGAAAACATTATGTACGGACAACATGGTAGTTCAACGCATAAGAACAAATCCCTAAATATAATAGAGGATTTTAAAAGCCAATAAAGACATATAGTGTGAATAGTGTAATTTAATTTGGGTCAAATCCATCAATAAAGTAAATATTTCCTCTGTACATGGAGGCCTACTTAACAGTATTATTATTGATTCATTGATTTATTATTATTTGAAAATAATATATATAAACAATCCCTCTTTGTTAATATAATAATTTTTGAATTTTTATTGTCAACTCTATTAATCCAATGTTATTACTGTGGCTATTATGACCAGAATGGGAGGAATTATAAATATGGATAAGCGCTGTGAGCGCTTTACAACTATTTTGTTTTAATCTAATGATGTAATAATTAAAAATAATTAGTTAATTCTTAAATTTTAAAGAACTTTGATTGGTTAATTATTGTTGACAATTCTACCCAAATATTCCCATTATTGTGGCGAGCCTCGCCCACTTCACCAACCATATTAAAAACAGTAACAAACATGTCGTTTCAAAGCAAATACTACTAGTATATAGTTAGTTAGTTTAAAGTAAACTGTTTGTTTAATTAAGCATAGAAAATTATAAAACTCACAGTTGCCATGTCATCCTCTAATCGATTCCTTAATGTGTTTTGTTTTATCATTCTCTATTGCCCTATGACACTTTTCGAGTATAGCAAGCTTATAGCCTTTTCTTTTATGTATTATTCCAAGTTCTAGCCAGCTTTGAATGTTTCATTATTTTTGCCTTTAATTGGAGTACTATGTTGTATAAAAATACTCAATTAATGACTAATTAATGAGCATTTTATACTGTTATGATTTAGTGATGTTTCCCAGTATATGTTAGTTTTTTTTTTTGCCATAAATTTCGTTTTCTTTGTTGATGAAATACAAGTTGCTATTCATGCTCTATACCATCAAAAGCACACGAATATTTTTTTTGTCCATGTAATATAAATTTGACAATTAAATAGTTGCGCTATTTATAAACAAATAATAAACAGTATGGCTGACTTTAGATTCATGTAAAATGTGGGTTCAAACTTCAAAGTCTAGTTATCACTTTGCACTCTACAAAATTATAATCTAATCTTTCTAATATTATATATGCATACTTTTATTTAGGGATAATATCAAATCTAAAACATCATTGTAACATTGCAAAAAAATAAATTATAGCTTTAAGAAGTAATTTTAGAAAGCGCTAATAATATATAACTTAGACCATCTTTTTTTTCAATTCCAGGATGGTCTCCGAATTTTTATAATTTTTAGAAAAAAAATATAAATATGGATTATTAAGTTCCTTTTTTTTTTCATTTTCAAAATTAAAAAAAAAGGAGTAAGAATCCCAATAAAGTGGGTGTTTAGATTTACATAAAACTATAGTTTTAAAAGGATTTTTAGCTCAAACTATTATTTTAGAAATTTTTTAAACAAACGGCCCTAAATGTTCATAAGTACTTCTGGGCTAAATTATAGTTTAAATGATAGTTTCTGATAATAACTTCTGGATGAAAAAAAAATGGTTTATGGGCATCAAAAAACTATTTTACTTATACTTTTTTATACTATATCTCCTCTCTTTGTGCACGAGTCACTTCTCTACAGATTTTGCCATTGAAGAAGCTCGAGTCTCTCTGCAGCGTCCTCCATCTCTAATCTTTGCTTCTAGTCTTCTCCATCATCGTTGGTGGTCGCTTATAGTTGATGCTCGTCGTCGCTGGTCTGCAAAGGTCATGCTGGTTTGCAGCGGTGGGATGAAAATGATGAAGATGGTCGTCGCTGTTCACAGATCTATAGTGGTCGGTGCTCGGTGCTCGGTGCTCGGTGTTTGTTGTTCACTTTGCTGGGGATGATGAACAGTAAATATTTATTATTTTTGTATTTATTTTTTCATCTCATACATTTTCTGATAATTTACCAATTACAGAAGTTACTATAGTAATAACTATCAAAACATTCATTTATTCATAATTATTTTTTTCTATAAGAAGAAGAGCTTATCCAAAATTATTTTTAAATCATTTTTTTTATTATAATTTTTTTTTCAAAAATCAATCCTAATAGCATAAAGTTAATGGTTTTGTCCTTTTTTATTTTTTCGCCTAGTTGGTACTATGTAGTTCGTAGTCATTTGTCAGGAAAACTAAAGCCTATGTGTGTTCTAAATAAGTACTTTATGATCAAATAAAGTGACTTAGTTTCTTAATATATATTATAAAAAATTTATTTAGAACGCTTGCGTTATTCCCTAGGTTTAGACTTTTCAATTTTAAAGAAGAGGGGTAAAGGAAAAAAATGTATGAAAAAGGGAAAACATATGTTCAAGATGAACTCGAAACATTTAAAGGTTAAAAAAAGAAGGAATTTGGCTTGCACTGAAGGAACAAGAGACAAGCAGTGACAAAAATAAAAGAGTTTGATTAAGAGCATCATAAAAAGGGGCTTAAGTTATCGATTAATTTAGATTATTTAAGTTTAATTTAAAGGTATATATGTAATATTTACAAACATGGAATAATATCCCATCAAATTACTCCAAGACAAGCTCTCTTTTGGCTTTTATGATAAGCCAACCAAAATTAACATCAAAGATTTCAGAGAATCCAAGAATTGATCTTGAAGACTTGTCCACATATATCTTTAGAGGACCTTAATTATATTTCTTCCCTTTATTTTTACTTAATTATTAAGCACATGGTTACAATTCCTTTTATTGCTTCCATTGTTCCGTATATATCTTTTTAAAATAAAAAAAATGAAGAGTAATTATGGTAATTATTAAAAATCAAATAATATAATAAAAATATTACTGTGCATATATATATATAATCCGTTTCTTTTACTAGTATCAATTTTAAAAGAAAGAAAAATCACATTAATAAATCAACATGTGAGAACTTTTCGACTATTGCTTCCCAAGCATATGTCGTGCATGAAGAATAGTTTTTTTTTTTTTAAAAAAAAAACAAAGATAGGGTTACATTGAAGCAAAAAAGAGGTCCCACGTACTCAAGAGAGAGAAAGCAAAAGCCCTTCTTTGGCTTGCCATTAGTGATAATGTAGAAATTCTGCCTTCCCTTTCAACTTCATCTTCTTCACCACCCCACTCTTTCTTTTCTTGCTTTTTCTTATATTCATTCACTTCTCATGTGAATTTTCCAAATTTTTACTCTTTAATTACATTGCTCACTCTGTAAGCCATCTCACTCTTGAAAAATAATCATAAATACGATAGAGATGAAGAAGGGATTGAGAGAGCTTCTTGTCTAATATTAACAACAAAGTAAAAGAGACATACATATAATAGATAAACTAGAACAAAACAAGATTATATTATATGACTAACAAAACCAAAAGAAAGATATTATTTCTCTAATGTAACCCCCCAACTGAAACTTTTTTTAACAGTAGATAGAAATTACAGCATGAAGCCATTGTTGGAAATGGCTCGTTTGGTACTGAAATGGGTAGTTTCATACACTGGCAATTCTTCTCTATACCTTTCAATATTATTCCCAATTCCTGAAAGATTTTCCAATTCAAAAAGATCAGAACTTGAACAACTTGCTGCATCATCATCATCAACATCTTCTCCATAATGCATCATTTCATCATCAAACTTGTTAACATCTTCCTTCTTCTTCTGATAATTCCTCAACAAATCTCTCGCGTACTCCTCAACTCTTCGACTCTCTTCCATCACATGGAACTTTAGCTCTTCATTGTTACTGTTGTTCTTGTTGATATAACTGAATTTCTTGATACCCTTTTCTTCTTCTTCGTAAAGATTCTTGTGCCCACATGGCCTGCAATCTTCATCAACTATGACACTAACTGGGCAGAATCTCACAGACCTGTTTGCCTTCGGTGCTGATCTTGATGATGATGGGGTTTTGCTCAAACAAGACCTTGAAAACGAAGATGCTGAAGAACAAGTTGTTGAAGGTTGCGTAAGAGTGTTTGACGACGACACCACCTTTGGTTTCTTTTTGGCATTGTTGTTGTTTCCACCACCAGAATTGAAGAGAGAATTCAGAAAACTTGCGAGTTTAGCTCCGGGTGAAATAGGTTGCTTTGATTTCTTCAAGTCTCCGTATAGGATTCGTCTCAGAGCTTTCGATTTCGTCGTCTTCTTCTCGAAGCCATTTTCCTGCTTTGGCTTCTGGGTATGAGCAGAATAGTTCTTGTGCGAGTTTAGAGAATCAAAGTTTGGTTTTTGAGGAGGAGCAACACTGGTTCGAATTGGCTTCAGCCTCTGGACGCCATGGAAGAGCTCTGATGATGATTCTGAAGAAGAAAACCCGCCATTTGAGCTGGAATCTGTGGAGCTTGAGCTAGAATGTATGGAATTTCTTCGAACATCAACTTTCTCGCACACCCTTGCATCCATCCAGTTTTCAACCTTTCGAGATCGACGAAAGCTCGATGCTTTAGCTTCGTCATCATGATCGTTATTGAACAAGTTGCTCTGTTTTTGCTTCTTCATGGTTTCTCTGTAGAGCACAAGCTGGTTTTCTTTCTCCTCCGTTTCTCCTTCGTCGATGGATCGATAAATGGCGTCAAGAAGAGTAGAAGAGAAAGATGGATTCTCTCTGTAGCACCTTTGGTTTTGGTTGCGATCTCGTTGTGATTTATCCCACCTGTCCATTGGTTCGATTTGTTTTTACTTTTAAAAGGAGCTATGGTATGAGGTTGAAAAAGAACAGAGAGAAACAGGGGATTTTGAGGATTCTCAATTACTTTGGACTTTTGTTGTCTGATTCAAACTTCCAATTGTACTGCAAAATCTCAAGTGGACTCAGAGAAGTTAGAGAGAGTGAGAAAGAGAGGTTTGAGGGAAGTAAGAAGGCATGACCATGTGAAGGGACAAGAATTTGATGCCTCTTCCGATAAAACAGAGGAGTCTGAGGTGAGTATTTCAGAAAATGCAAGGTTTTAAGAGGAAAGAAGGAGAAAGAAAGGAAAAGAAGACATGGGACATTGATGATGATTTTTAGAGAGAGAAACTGAGAGTTAAAGAGAGATACTGCAATCAAAGCCAAATTCCACGCCTGAGAAGAGAAGAGAGAACAAAGGAAGATGATTGAGTGAGAGAGAGGTTGTTGAGAGTGTTCTCTTTTGAATGCTCTTATAAAGGGTTGAGGGAGACGTATTAGAGGCATCCAGGCTGTTAATGATGATGCGGAATGTGTTTTGTTTAATTTTAATGCTGATTAGATTCTCTAACTATCCCATTTAATAGACCATAATTAAATACAAATTATTTGTATTAATAATAGTTTAATATTTAATAATTATTTTTTTAAAAAATTATTATTCATATTCATTAATTTCTGAATAATATAGCATTAAAAATATATCAGAAATAATTTAATTTTATAATCTCTACAGAAGTAGCAATTTTAGAATTTAATAATTATTAATATAAATTGTGAGAATTTAATTAATTCTATTTTGGCTTGGATTTAGCTTCTTGGTTATATTTGCTGTTCTACAATGAAGTGACATTAGATCCTTACTTTTTCTTTTATAAGAAAAGAAAGGAAATTTATTAGTGTGTAGGACCATGCAAAGCAGATATTGATCTTAACAGCACAACCTATTTTGGCATGGGTCCATATGTTTTGTTTTTCTTTTCAATTACATTAATTAATTTTGCTTTTTTTTTTTCAAAAATGGAATTTCCATGCTTAATGCAAATGGGGTCTCATGGAAGATTCCACTTCTGCTTCATAAGCTTATTGATATATTAATTACTTTAATGTTCCAAATGTTTGTATTTAATTTTAGGTTAGTACATGCCAAGAAATTGCCAATATAATTTCGTTAGTCAGTTTTTAGCAGCAATTAAATATTTAACCTTACTATATTTCTTTATACTAATAATATAAAAAAGTTATTTTTAATTTTAACTACACTGTACAGCGCAAAAAAAATCAAAATTTAATTTTAAAAATTTAGGAGAACAAGTAAAAAACAATAAAAGATTATGATTAGTTGACTTTTTATTGCACAAGAGACAAGCTACGTAATAGAGAAGTTGGGTGGAATAAAAATACTGAATAGTGGAATTAGGAAATGGTAACTAGGACGATAAACTATATAGATAAGAAAGCATTTATTTTATATATATGGATCAGATTCGAAGGACCTGTTCAAAATGAATTACACAGATTTTTTTTATTATATATTGAAATTAGATTTTCTTTTAAGAAATACATGGATGACCACTTTTGACTTTCACTCATATCTCATATATAGACATTTTTTTTGGGGAACTTTTTTTATATTTTCAAATATACTTAAACATTCTCTTAAAAAAAACAAGGAGTTAATTACATATTTCTTGCTTGAATTTTGTTAAAATTATATAGGCTTCATTTTTTGTTGGGAGAAATTTTTTATCTATTTTTAAAGTATAATTAAAATATATAAATTTTAACATTTGATAAGAAAAAGTTTGTTTAAAGTTAAGGAGAGTTTTTCATATTTTACTTTTTAGCCATAGAGATTTGTATTGTTTGTAAATGTCAAGTTATAGGTTTATATAATTTCCAAAATAAATAAAAACTCAGACATTGAAACATCTATATATCTAGTGTGCATGGACTTATATGTGATAAGCTAGTAAAAAAAAACAAACTATATGGGTCATTTTAAATAATTTTTTAGAAAATAATTTTTAAACAGCTTTTAAAAAAGGGATTCTAAAAAAATTTATAAAAAAAATGGTTTTAAATAAAATGAGTATTTGAATTATTATTACCAGAAGAATTTTTCTGATTGATAAATTACCAGAAAAAATATACAACAACAACAAAGCCTTTTTCCCATTAAATGGGGTCGGCTACATGGATCATACGACGCCATTGTGCTATGTCAAAAACTAAATTCTTGGATAGGTTATTGACCAGGAGATCCCGCTCAATGACCTCGTTGAGCGTTTTCTTTGGCCTTCCTCTACTCCTTTTAACCGGACTCCAAACCGTTTGATCCACCCTCCTCACCGGCGCATCCCTTGGCCTTCTTTGTACGTGTCCAAACCACCTAAGACGGTTCTCCACTATTTTCTTCTCAATAAGTGCCACTCTAACTCTTCCCCGTATTTGTTCATTGCGAATCTTATATTTTCTTGTATGCTCACACATCCATCTCAATATCCTCATTTCGGCTACCCCAATTTTATGCTCTTGTTGTCCTTTTAAAGCCCAATATTCACTTCCATAAAGCATTGCTGGTCTTATAGCAGTACGATAAAACTTTCCTTTTACTTTATCTGGCACTTTCCGATCACATATAACCCCAGTAGCCTTTCTCCATTTAAACCACCCAGCCTGGATTCTATGATTAACATCCTCCAAAATTTCACCATCTTTCTGTATAATTGATCCCAAATATTTGAACTTATCTATTTGTGGAATAACTTGATCTCCTAATCTGACCTCCAAGTTACTTCTAACTTGCCTCTTAAAAAAATTACAATGCATGTATTCAGTCTTACTTCTACTCAGACGAAAACCCTTCGACTCTAAAGTACTTCTCCATAACTCAAGTTTAAAATTAATTTTTTCTCTTGACTCCGCCATAAGAACTATATCGTCCGCAAAAAGCATGCACTTAGAGATTTCATCTTGAATAGGTTTAGTTAGAACATCCACTACTAGATTAAATAAATAAGGACTCAATGATGATCCCTGATGTAGGCCAACCTTTATGGGAAAATCCTTTGTTTCGCCCCCAGACGTTCTTACAGTAGTAGTTACCCCTTCATACATATCTTTTATTGCTTTGATATATGCCATGCGCACACCTTTCTTTTCTAAAGCTTTCCAAAGCACCTCCCTTGGCACTCGATCATACGCTTTTTCTAAGTCAATGAAGACCAAATG
The DNA here is from genome assembly GCA_037074615.1 of Leucaena leucocephala. Classification (NCBI taxonomy): domain Eukaryota; kingdom Viridiplantae; phylum Streptophyta; class Magnoliopsida; order Fabales; family Fabaceae; genus Leucaena; species Leucaena leucocephala. Next base: position 1,970,413 of record CM073552.1, read on the forward strand.
CAAATCTCTTCTTTTGGTCCGGTACCTTTCCATTAACCCCCTTAATAAATAAATCTCCTCCATTGTAGACCTACCTGGCATGAAACCACACTGATTCTCCGTAATATCAGTCTCTAATCTCAACCTGTGTTCAATTACCTTTTCCCATAACTTCATAGTGTGACTCATAAGCTTTATCCCTCTATAATTTGTACAATTTTGAATATCTCCTTTATTTTTATAAATAGGAACTAAAGTATTTTTCCTCCAATTATCGGGCATTTTCTTAGAACTTAAGATCACATTAAATAGTTTAGCAAGCCACACCACCCCCGTTTCGCCTAAACACTTCCAAACTTCAATAGAAATACCGTCAGGTCCAACCGCTTTACTATTTTCCATTTTCTTAAGCGCCTCTTTAACCTCGCCAACACGGATCCTACGGTAAAATGCCAAATTTGGTTCAACTTCTCGTGATAAATCTCCTATCTCATAACTCGATCCTCCTCCCTCGTCATTAAACAATTTGTAAAAATAGGTCTCCCACCGCTCTTTAATATCACCATCTGCAACCAAGACCTTGCCTTCTTCATCCTTAATACATCGTACTTGATCCAAATCCCTCGATTTCCTTTCCCTGTCTCTTGCAATCTTATAAATCTTTCGTTCTCCCGACTTTGTCCCTAACTCCTTATAAAATTCCTCAAAAGCTTTAGAACGAGCTGCACTCACCGCCTTCTTCGTTTCCTTCTTAGCTAAACGATATTTTCCCCAATTTTCAGTATTATCACATAAGTGTATAGCCTTGAAACAGTCTCTCTTGTTCTTAACTTTCTCTTGCACGTCCTCGTTCCACCACCAAGTCTCCTTATCTCGGCGACCAAAACCTTTAGATTCTCCCAAAATTACTTTAGCAACTGTTTGGACTTTTTCAGTCATTTCCTTCCACATGATATTAGCATTTTCCTACACCTCCCAAACCCCTTCATTTAACATAATTCTTTTAAAAGTTTCCCTCTTCTCTCCCTTTAACTGCCACCACTTGACTCTTGTGTTTAAAACATGTTGGCGCTTTTCCTTACTGCACTTAATACGCACGTCAAGGGCCATTAACCTGTGCTGGGTTGTCACTCCGTCCCCTGGAATCACTTTACAATTTGTACAAAGTCTTCTGTCATGACTCCTTACCAAAAAGAAATCAATCTGTGACCTGTGAACCCCACTCTTGTAAGTGATCAAGTGCTCCTCCCGCTTTTTAAAGCATGTGTTGACAATCTTAAAATTGTAGGCTAAGGAAAACTCTAGGATAGATCGTCCTTCATTATTAATCTCTCCAAAACCAAAACCACCATGAGCCCCCGCATATTCCCCTGTCTCCTTACCAACATGACCATTAAGGTCCCCACCAATAAAAATCTTCTCAGTATGTGGTATACTTTGAATCAACCCCTCCAAATCTTCCCAAAACTTTTCCTTAAGATGTGCTTCTGTTCCCACTTGAGGTGCATATGCACTAATAACGTTGATTGTATCCCTTCCAACAATTATTCTCAAAGATATAATTCTGTCATCAATCCTTCTAACATCCACCATATTCTTCTTCCACTCTTTATCCACAATGATATCAACCCCATTCCTCGTACCTGTTTTACCTGTGTACCAAAATTTGAACTCATTGATTTTTTGAGATTTTTCTCCGACCCATTTAGTTTCCTGAAGGCACAAGATATTAATCTTTCGCTTTACCATTACTCCCACCACCTCCCACGCTTTTCCGTTCATAGTTCCAACATTCCAAGTGCCAAATCTGATATTTCTCTCCTGAACTAGCTTCTTTAGCCGCCTCCGTTCGTAAGAGAGCGGTAGCCCTTGCTCATTTAACACTACATCCGGGCGACGATGCAGCGGCCCTTGCTCACTTCTCACTGTACTCGAGCCATACAGCGCGTTACTTACGGGCAACGACCTAGTAATAGCGCAATTTCTTCGTGTGTCCATGTTCATAAGATTCGACAAGTTTTACGTTGGCTGTCGGGGCCTAACACAACCCTCCTCCTTTACCCGGGCTTGGGACCGGCTACATGCGTAGGCGGAGTTAAATTACCAGAAAAAATATAAGGTAAAAAAAATTAATTATCTCCCATCAGCATCATCTCTCTTTCATTGACCACAAATTTTCAGCGACGAAGGAAAACAAATTTTTAAACCTTCAGTATCATTATCTTTCTCCTCTCCTTCGACCATGGAAGAAATAAGAGAAAAATAAAAGCGATGAATCACACATAAACAACAACGAAGGAAAATTCGGAGATGTGATGGCATGAACAACGATAGAGGAGGACTAGCGACCAGCAACCACCGTCTTTCTCTTCTCCTTCTTTTGGCGACGGAGACCACAACCTCCTAGCGACAGCGATGGCAAAAATGGGGACAGCAGAAAAGGAGATGAGAGAGGAGAGAGGGTGTTAGAAAAAATAGGGGTAAAATAGTAATTAGGTAGTTCATAAACTCTTTTACTGTTCCAAAAGCTATTCCCAGTAGCTTATCCAAAACTATAGTTTAATCCAAAAATCTACTATTTGTTTTAAAATTTTCCTAAACTGGAATTTAGCCTAAAAAAATTATAAAATAATGGTTTACTTTGAATCCAAACACATGCTATATCTAATGTCATTACTAGAGATTTACCAGTAGATATTAATTTCTTAACATATTTTTTCATAAGTTGAAAAACTAATTTCATAGTATGCTTAGAAGCATTAAAGTAGTATTAGTACAGTCCACTAATACGGCTCCATAAATAAAAATTGTGCTTTAAATTAAAGCTATCATTCTTTTGCCTACATTATTATTATTTCCTTTCAGTGCCTCCCGATATTTAGTATTGGCTTATAAATTTATAAGCGATTCATATTGCATGTTATGAAGAAATTTTTTAATTCATTAATTGGCATGAGGGAAATCTGAGAAATTGAAAAACGTATAGTTTCTCAAAGATACACACACAAAATTGAGATGAATTAATTGCGAGGCATCACTCAAAAAAAGAAGAAGAAGCAATGTATATATATATATATATATAATAATGAAAAAATAGAGAGGGAGGAAATATAATTGAGAAACTTTATGACGTGGCGTGCCTTAATTCAAAAAGTAATGGCAACATTTAGCAATGCTCCCCACACAACGTAATGTAATGAGAATAGAAAAGTCCAATTCCTCCATTCATGCTTCTTTCAATTAAAACACATCAATCATCAATCACCATTTTATTCTACGTGTCTCTCAATCACGCCTCCATCTTATGAGGCCCCTCCGGCCCCCTCTTATTAAGTCAGAGAGATCATGAAAATTTGATTCAATCACTGAAATATATATAGATCCTAGTAGTCTAGTACACTAATTTAATTTAATTAAAAAATTAATTAAATTATTTAATATAATATATTTAAAAAAATATTTTAATTATTTTTTTAATTTACTTATTTTTTATTTGATTATTATTGAAGGAGTATCAATAAAGATAATTTAAAAAATAGTTGTTAAATATATATATCTTATATTTAAGATTAAAATTAACTCTCTAATTAAGTTATAAATTAAGGACAAGAGAAATATAATTAATTTTTAACTATCTTATAATAAGTTAGTTATATCAGTAAAATTATAGAAAAGTTAGTTAAACATGTGGTTTCTTAAATAATATCCTACAAACCTACAGAGAGTAACTTTTTAAATCTTATAGCATGCCAAATGAGAAAACCTTATTAACCCATAATCCAAAGTATTTTGTAAGTACTCTTAATTTGTAAAGTCTTCCTTTATTTGTAGGATTTCTTTCATGGAAAAGCCTAATCATTTAGTATATATAATTACAACATATATAGTTATAACTTAGTTATTGAAGTTCAACTCATTCAATATAGTTCCTTAAGTTTTAGACATTTTATCGGTTAGTTCCTACACTTTTTTTGAAAAATCATTTAATCCTTTATAAGAACTAATTAGTTGCAACAAGTTATAAAGTGCAGAGACCAACAAATTAAATGGTTAAACTTAATGAATTGAGATGTAAAATTAAATGGTTAAATTTTAAAAATTAATTTAAAATTATATGGATGAGAAGATTATTTTTTTTCTCTATTATGTTTCCTTTCACTTAAAACAGCTTTAAATAAAAGAAAGGAAAGAAGGGATGGGTGCATGTTTGTGCTTATTTCCCCAATGATTGTTCTCGATCGAGGATGTTAATGGAGTTTTATTATTAATTACCACGTGAAAGAGTAAAAGTGATGATGGAACAAATTAGCACAAAAGGTTTATATTTATAATAAATTAATAATATATATGAGAGATTTGGTTAACCCTAACAAGGCACATCGATCACAACAAAACAATCACAGTACTAAATCCAACTCATGAGATCCATTTGTTGACCTTCTAAGTTCTAACCTTCAGAAAAAAGCCATTGCCTTGTACTATTTTGACTTCCTTCTTATCTCTCTTTACTTCACCCTCAAGTTTATTTATATTTCATAATTAATAACGAACCTATCCATTATCAATATATATATATATATATATATATATATATATTATAACACACCCAAAAGAGTCTTCTTTGGCAATCATGGCATGCTATGATGGCGCACGAGGGCTCTCAGAGGCTTCAATGGATTAGCTTCATGTAAGAAATATATTAATTAATAATGATTACATCTATATATGTATGAGGATATGAAGCACTTATAGGCAGGTTAATGATTTTTAATAATTTTTTTCTTGTCAAACAAGATGAGAGATTACCATTTAAGATAGGAACGGGGTAAAATAAGTGCGTTGTCACTACCCACGTTAATTGATTCTTCATTATATCTACCACATATGTGCATCATCAGTACATTAATTATAATTTATCAAATCAAACTAATTAAGTATAGAAACCCTAGCAGCATATGAAAATTAATTAATAGAGTAATACATTTTTGACAAATTAAAGGAAGCCCACAATCGATATGGTGGCTAGCTGTTATTATTTGATTTAGACAATTCATATCATTTTGTACAAATTTGTGGCCAATTCATATTGGAAGGCTCTCTTTTTTAGGAGTGATATAATTTTGTAAAAATCATTGTGTTTATCTCTCAATCTTTACTTGCGCCGTTGCATCACACTTTTTTTTTTATTATTATTTCATTGGAATAAAAAGAAGTTGTTCATAGTAGAGCGTATATACGATACTTTCATATACTTCCACATTCATTAAGCGATGCTAATACCAATTATTAGGTTAATTAAGTATATATTATAACTTTTAGACTATAAAGGTGGCGAAATTAGTCTTGATATATCATAGATCCAACTTAATGAAAAAGGATAAAGATTCCTTTCAGTGATAAAAAGAAAATTTTCTGGGAATGAAAGATTTCATTAAAATCGTTGCCAATCGCCGTCCCACCAAAGAATTAATTAACCAGTTGTATATATATATATATATATATATATATATATTCACATGTACAGTTCAAATCAAAGCAAATGGAGATAAAATAAAAAATAAATAGAAAATAGAACAAAATGGAATTTAGATTGATATTACTAGTTCTTTTATGTGTGTGTATATATATATATATATATTGTCATCACAATATTCAATTCCTCATATATTAGCTTAGAAGAAAAATAAATAAAGCGATTTTATTCAAACGGAAAAGAGAAAAACACATGTTCATCATATTCCTTTACGATCATCATATTCCTGGGCTTTGCCAGTGTACAAATACCACTAAATAAGATTAGACACTTGTCCACTATATACGTTCATGAATAATACTTCATATATATATATATATATATATAATGATAACAATGGGAATTTGTTATTAAATGGTTTTGTTTTGTAGCTCATCAGTGAAAATTGAAATGTCCATAGCTTGATATTTCGAAGAAGCCAATAAAGCGATATAGACACACGATAATACAGCTTGTCTTTGATTTAATTGATGAAAGCATAAAGCATGTCATGTGATTCATTTCAACGTTAACATTAAGAAACGAGCATTTCTGTTTGAGATTATTATCCAAGTTTCTGCAAAATTATATAGAAGATGTTTCCGTTTTAAGATCACATCTCATATACCTAAAGAGGTATGAGATAGTTACATCTTAACTAAAACCTATAACATCATCGATATTGAACAAATTAAGATTATTTACAACTGCTTGTATCCAGAGGAGCAAGTTAAACGTATGAATTTCCATTTCCACGATTCTGCATATCTCTGGTTTCATTATGATGATGATGGGATGAAAGAGGAGCAAATTGAATTGCTAAAAACAGAAGGAACACATTGATGGGATTGCATGATTTGTTGCGTGTGTTTATCATCGTGCTTTGATTTGAGGCCACCTTGTGTGTACTACACAATGACAATTTTAAGTGGCATCCACGCAGATTATATTAGTGGATGTTAAACTCAGAACGTATAATCATTCTTCTCTCTTTTTCAAAAGCTTGCATCCATTTTATTATAAATTTACGCTAAAAATTTTAAAGTATAGTAATATTATCCCACTTTTTAAAAAAAACTTACGTTGAGAATTAATATTTTAACAATAAGGAGTAGCATTACTCTATTTTAATATTTTTAAGAAAATCTTAAATCTAAAAAAAATTTTAAGGCAATATTGATTCTGAGTAAAAATGTTTAAGATAAATTTATTCCTTAAATCTTATATCTTCTACAATATTGTGCAATCATATAAATATATATAGTTAATTTAAAAAATGAGAAATTATAGTTTATTCCATTTATGTATATCTTTTTTTAAGCTTAATTGTATCGATTGTGAGACTTTTCTACTCTATCCCACATTGACTCAAATTTTATTATTTTTTAACGTAATGCCCTATATATAATTTTGTTCATAAGAGATTTTATAGAATTTTATGTTAGTTCTGCAAGACCTAACCCATGCCTCATTCTTTATCCGTACTTAGGACTAACTATAAAATATAGATAGAGTTGGGCTTTTAAAAGGATAATAAGAGTATAAAATTGGGTAAGAAAAGATGAAGATATATATTGAAATGGATGTGTAGTTATATAAAAGAAATATGTACAAAGAATATGGTTGAAAGTGTTAGTGATAGAGCAGATCAAAAACAACATTAAATCCTCTAAAAAGAAGTAAAAAAATATCGAATAGCACATTTAATAGAATTATTAAATAATATTTTTTTGTTAATAATATATCTAAATATTTAATTATTAATAAAATATAATGATGTAGTGTAATTTATATAACTCATTCCACGTAATGAAATAAGATTTATTGTTAATGGTGCACTATATATAATTTTTTAAGAGATTATAGCTAGATATTAATTCAAGCCTAAAAGTCACGCCTCTATGACAATTGGTGCGTACAAGCACCAAAAGATGATGGACATAGTAGCCAAATTTAGGCAAGCCATGCTCCATCATTGGAAATTTCATTTCAAATTGTGGGGTCACATCCTCCACAAAATCAAAGTTTACTTTTGCCGATTTTGATTACTTGAAAAACTAGATCAAATTAATTATCTAGTTAAGGTATATCATATCATCATTGATTTTTTTTTTCTCTTGATAATTCATTTATTGAATCATAAAATGGAAAAGTAATTAAATGGATAGAGATAAACAATCAATGATTAAAGCATTACACTATATCAAACTCAACGGTATTACTTCTATTTCATACGAAATTGTCATAAATATTTAAAACTGTACAAAATTTATATTATTATTTTTTTTATACAAAAAAATTTAGATGAGTTTAACCCTAATTTCCTACTAAGATCAGGGTATAATCTCAGGACTCAGAGAGCACTTATAAGAAACTTACGAGATCGCCTACTAAAGGAGCACTCATAATAGTAATAGGAATCAACCTCATATCCTTATAAAATATAAGTTCATTTTTTATCATCTGTACTAACTCTCATTAAATATCATTACTTATAAAAAGTTGCACTATTCATCATTTATGAGCGATGTCTTTGATCCAATACAATTGAGATACGAGTACTTTTTTTCTCCTTAATTATAAGATACTATCAATTATATATTTTCTGGAAAAGACTTGATATTGTATGAACATATAACATATCAAAACCTGGTTGGACAAATTAAATTTATTTTTTAAAAATTAATTTTCATATTAATTATAATATGTTGTTTTATGTTTTTATAATGGATATTACTTTTTACTATAATTATTCTTACAAAATTGAAATAAGTTAATTTGTAATTAATATTGTTTTACAATAAACGCCAATTTTTGATTTCTTTTCAATTGAAAGAAAGGAAATTAAATTTTCCTCTCAACTTCCAAAACCAAAAAGTAGAACCCTCACTTGTCAAACTCAATGAAGTAGGTAATATTGCCTATTTTATGTATATTCTTTTTCGTTCGGTTGATCTCTTCGTTTTCTTTCCATTAATTGAAGAGACATTTTATCATTTTCTTGATGGAGTTTATTTGAATTTGTTTTATTTCAAGTCGGCATATAATAATAAATATCATGATTATGGCCAATTTGAATAAGAGTTTGGAAAAGGGTTTATGAAAAAAAATATTTTTAAACAACTTTTAAAAAAATAATTTTGGAGAAGAGTTTATAAAAAAAAATAATTTTGAATAAATGAGTGTTTGGATAGTTATTGTTAGAAGAATTTTTGTAATTGAAAAATTATTAGAAATGATATGATTTTATTAAAAAAATGATAGAGGAAAGAAAAGAGAGAAGAGGGAGGAGAGAAAGTAAAGAAGAGAAAGGAGAGATAGTGTAAGAAAAAATAAAAGTAAAATAGTAATTGGATAGTTCATAAGCTCTTTTACAGTTCTAGAAACTAGTCTTAATAGTTTATCTAAAACTTTAGTTTTAAACTATAGTTTGGTCCAAAAGTTCTTTTGGACAAATATTTTTATTTGTTTTAAAATTTTTCTAAATCAAGATTTAGGCTAAATTTTTTTTTAAAATTACAGTTTAGATACTTTCCAAACACACTATATACTTTTAGAGCAGTGACATGCATTTTCGAAAAATCAATTTCCTGATATGTGAAAATCGCACCTTTTGTGTATATATATAGGTTAATTTAATTTCCTAAGAACATGAAAATATATGAGGTGGTCTAGATTGATTTCATACAAATTTTAAAATTCTTGTGTAGTATAAGTAATACAAAAATAATGAATTTCTAATATATGCGAATATCAATTTTTCATAATTACTAAATGTCAACTTTTGATCGTATGCAAGTATAATTCTTTTTATCTTTAAAACTCGAAAGTGATTTCTCTCTAAATTTTTGGAATTGTGCAAATAATTTTTCTGTTTATCTTTATAATATGTCAATGAGAATAAAATCTATCTAATTAAAGTCCATTTGTTGTGCAAAAAATAGTTTAGAGTTGGAATCATATACCAATAATTTTCCTAAAACTTGAAGTTATGCACTACTACCTCTGGTCTTAATTATAAAAATCAGTTAATTTTTTTAGATAGGTTAATAAAGCCAAATAGACCAGTTAATTATGATTAAAACTAATCCCTTAAGATGAATTCATATTATATACTCTTCAATCTACCAAAATTAGTCAATTAGCTCTTATATTAGTTATAATTAACTAATTTATTTAGTTTTCTTAATATATCCAAAAAAAAGTAACTGACTCTTATAATTAAGACCCTAGAGAATAATAAACAACGATCAATTGGAAAGATTTATTATCGAATTGAGAGAAACATACTCCTACATCCTTAAGATGATTATGATATTTTAAAGAAAATATGAGATGTTAATTAATTTAACTAATTTTTTAAATTTAATTAAATTAGTTAAATATATCATTTATAGATGAGTATGTGTATATATATATCCTTATAGTGCATTGAGAAAAAGAGTGCATAAGTATCATAATAAGAAGTAAATCAGGGATATTAGGGGTGTGCATGGGCAGGGCTGGGCAGGGCATCTCCCCTGCCCGGTGCCCTGCCCGAAAAATGCATGGGCTGCATTTTGCAGCCCGATGCCCGGCCCTGCCCGGTAAAAGCCCTAACCATTTTGGGCTGGGCATGAACGGGCTGGGCATGGGCGGGCTGGGCATGCCCAAGTCGTGATGCCATGCTCATGTTATAAAAAAAATCTGTAATTATGAACTTCTAATTTTCAAGCACTTGGGCAGACTGAGAAGCAACAGATGAGGATGGTAAACCTGCCTCCTCTGCCATACTTTTAGCTACTTCCTTGAAGAGAAATTGTCTATACAACTCTGCAGCTCTAGATGTATACTTGGCCTCAATTTTTCTACCATCAGTCCAACCATGTTGCTTAAAGAAAACGTGCCCGATTGCTCCCTCCAAAGCTCATTATTCTCAACTGCTCAGGAGTCCATGAGTCTAAATTCGTAGATCTTCATAAAAAGGACATAGTTATCATGATTCATGGCACGCATCTTCATTTTTCTTACATTCTGCTACTTCCTCCTTTTTTATATATCTAATAGTTAAACTAGGTAAGGAAATCATCAAAAGCAAAGTATATGCATGGATGAAACATTATTAATCTAGTGATACATCACACAACTACCAAGCATTTCAAATTATTCATAGGATGTGAAAATAATCTTTACCCATCCCCTAATCAATAATATGAAAATATAACTATTCTATGTCATTAGAAATAACAAAGGAATACTATATACAATGTTTTCATTAGGTCCAAGTTGATTTCATCTGTTGACAACTAAGATGCTATTCAATTTCATAGATGGTCCCCCTAACCAGTCATAGCTCCTCCATTGGTTGAAGAAAAGACGGGAATATACTTCGATGGGAAAACAAACCACAAAGGAACCTCGCAAGCTATATACATGCAAATAAAGCATTAAAGTCCATGAAAGAGACAGGCTAGTCCTGATTTCCATTAAAACTCCAATACGAAGTAGGCAAACCCATTGCAGGAAAAAAAATCAACATATATGCAGCCATATACTTACATACCTCAAAATATTAATGGCACAGAGATAATATCTGCAAACACCCCCATACTCTATTAAGGCATGTGGAAATGATATACTACATGCGGAATTCAGATTTATAGCCATTATTAAAAGGAAATTAAGCTTCAACAATTCCATTTGCAAATTAGCTAAAAGTGGCTTCGTACTGTTTTAAATTCATCGACATGTTTAACTATTTAATGTGAAACGGGAATCCTACTCGCATTGCTCCACATGACCCCATACATAAAAACTAATAGTTTTGCTTGTGGAGCAAATCAACAACTTTCAAAATTCAAATAAGCAAATAAGAGGCACTTGCCTCCCCAAAAGAGGCTAAATAATTCAACTTGCCTCACAAAGCTGACGTGCACACCAAAGCTGCGATGAACAGTCGAGCAATCGATGCAGAGGAAGATCCCATATGTAATTGACGCCCAAGTTGGATTCTTTGCATTGCAATCGAAACACATCTGCAATACAAGCAGATAAATTGAGATTTCACATCGAGAGCAAATAAATAGTGTAGATCTGAACCCGATCTCGCAAAATCCACAGAAATGAAACAGACTAAAAATCATAGGAAGAAAGAAAAGAAATATAAGATTTAAAGGAAGTATAAAATGAAGATGGGCCCAATTAAATTTCAAGAAAAAAAAAACAAGAAGAAGACGGACCTTGCTATCGAACTTTGCCTTGAGTTTTTTGAAGACAGCATTCTTGTTGGAGAAGGTGTCGGAGGCCATCGGAGGCAAAAATGAAATTAGGAACGAAGAAGTAAATGCAGGTGTAAAAGAATTATCCCTCACAGGTGCTGCGTGTGGGCAACGACTCGACGGGTGTAGGCGGCGACTCGCAGGATGGATGCGCTCTGAATGAAGATGGACTCCAGACTCACTGGACGGGTTTAGATTTTAGGGCTACTTAATAAAAATAAATAAATTATAAATATAATATATATAGGGCCGGGCCAAACGGGCAGGGCAGTATACCTCGCCCGATGCCCTGCCCTGCCCGACACTTAGCCCGGCCCAAACTTGCCCATTTATATTTCGGGCCATTTTTTTCGGGCTGGGCAGGGCTATTTTTCTCCGGGCTCGGGCGGGCATACCGGGCACTGGGCATTTTGCACACCCCTAAGGGATATAATCATATTGTCGTGTATTAATCTCTCACTGAATAGAAAAGAAGAAAAAAATAATGGATTGGTGAAGAAGATTAAATAGTTTATAGTCCTGATTTTGACGGGGGAAGAATAATTATATGTATGAAAAAGTTACTTGTGTGGCCAGGCAACCCGGAAAGTGTTATTACAAACCATGCCAATGAATTCTGTTAGGTATATCAGTGCTGTCAAGGATCAACTGCTCGAGACTTATTCACCAGTCGTCGTTCGTGCATCTGGGAGTTTGCTGCAGGGAGGTATCACAATTAATAGTTTCACGTGTGTTTAGAGAAGGAAATCATTGCATGGATTAGCTTATGGATTTGCTGCATAGGGACTCGATTGCTTTTTGATTAATTTTATCTGAGTTGAGGCTCCCTTATATATAAAAATAAAATGTATGAAAATGTTACCAATTGAACGTGATAATATCTTTATAGTTATAAGTAAAGAAAAAAAAAAGTACGTTTTGAGAAGTAGGCGTGGGGGGTACTTGGGACTTGAAAACTTTAAAAGAGAAGCCTTTGAATGAATGTGATGGGATCAAGTATATTAATAATAATTTAATACCCACCGGCCTCTATAAATTTAACTGACAAAAAAATAAAATATATAATTATTTAAAATATATTTAAAACCTAAAAAATATCATTTTATTATAATTTCAATCGTAATATTTAAAAAAATATCTTAATTTCTAGGTGCTTAAATTTACGTCTGAAAATAATAGACAGCTCGCCCTATCTAATATTAATATCATCTAAAAAGAAAAAAGATTTCGCTATACCCCTAGTAGGTAAATCTAATTTTTTTATAAAATTTTTTATAAAAAAAAATTTAATTAAATAATAAATAGTATACAAAAAGAAAAGGCTTCGCCGATCCCAATGAACAACAAAGCTCATTGTCAAGTGCCCCCAATAAAGTTGTATAAAAAAATAAAAAAAGTGCCCCAATAAAGCTGCTCTTTTCTCTCACCAGCCCATTTCTGTCTGCTTTCTTTCTATTTGGGTGAGGCTCTTCAACTAAACTCAATCAGCATCAGCATCTAATATTTTCTTGTGTACAACTAATACAAAAATTGACAAAAAATAGTATGCATATATTATTACGTTAATATTTTTTTCATATTATCTAATTTCTTAATTTTATAAGATATTAAAAAACATATTAAAATTAACAGGATAATATGTTAAAATTAATAAAATCATACTTTGAAGTGCATATAGAATATTTTTATCATATAAAAATATTTTTATCCTACATAAATAATATAATAGATTTTCTAACTTTTATATTTTAAAAAATAATAATTCTAATATAACTATTATAAAAGAATATGGAAGAAAATCTAAATAAAAAGATAAAAGATATATCTATCAACTTCTCAACTTCTCAACTTTTGAACCTAATGAGAAATTTCCCCTCCTTTACCCTATCATCCAATCAAACAAAACTTATAAACTCACATACCCTTACCTACCCTCCCATATTTCAGTTGAACCAAACAAAACCTAACAAGTATGCTTTAGTCCTGTTTTTTTTCCCCATCTGAAGGAATAGGCACTTGTGATTTGAGAATATTTGAAACTCTACTTTCTTCCCCAGTTAAAACTTGACAATTTCCACAGCTACCGCAGATGGACAAGATTTTTCTTTAAAAAAAGGAAATGAACGCATCATGATGCATTGGGGGGGAAAATTCAGTAATAAAACCTGCCATTTTTTTTCTATATCTACTTCAGCCCCTTACACGGAAAGAGTTAGGATTCACATTCTATTTTCTCTCCTTTCAGAAATTTGTCGTCCAATTGAGGTGACCCATTTGGGGTTGTTGATATGCACCGACCTGAGCCCCGGGGGAGGCTGCAGCCACTCCAACTCCAACATTGTTGCCCATAGCTGGTCCTAAATGGTGATGAGGGCTAGCCATGGCAGCCGGCTGCGGTGAAGCATGGTACATTCCAGGGAACTGCATGTGAGAGGATTGTGCCGCTGCTGCATTGAAAGAGGCATGGCCGGCATGAGACAGCATGTATGCCGCATGATGCGGTGTTTGGCCTGGCATGTTGTAATATTGAGGAGATTGCATGCTGGGAAGCTCCCTTGGGTTCTGTATCCAGATTTCTGATGTCTCAGCCTGTGAAACGCAGAACATGACAATACTGAGTTCCAGTCCCAAAGAAAAGGAATCAAGGAAAGTAGGTCTTGGATCAACAAATGAACTTGTCATATAATCTTAAGAATATATCAACGAATTCTTACTGGCCTGGCATTGCCAGTAAGAATTTGCTGACAATCTTGTTTACCATTTTCTTTACCGACAACCCCAACAACTTTTCCACACAAAAGTAAAGATAAGAAAAAGTGCAATACCTGCGGATTTGGGACATAAAGATTATCTTTGTATTTGATGCGAGATGAATCTTCTAGAGCAGTTGCACCTCCAACCATACCAGGGGCATTCATGGCATATCCAGTTGGATTTGCAAAATTTCCAAACCCAGTAGGACTGCCAGAAGGAACAGGCTTGAATGGCTGAACCCCATATTTAATGCTGTTGGCATTAAGATGAGAACCGCCTCCAGGCATCAACAAGTAACTACTGCCATTTGATGGATGAGGGTAAGGAGGATTGCTTGAATATCCAGGCATGGGCATTGGTGGAACGTATACGGGAGATAGAAACTGACGAAACGGCATAAGATTAGAGAAATGTGAAACATGAACTTGCGGATACATCTGTGACACTGGAGGTTGTTGCACCACGGGAATTGTGGAGTTAGAAATATTATTGGAATTATGGGAGCCATAACCCTGCAATCATCCCAAAAGTTGTTTAGGTAAGGTCATGCCTAAGGAATGAGTCTAGAAGTGAATAGTATCAAAATATAATAACACTTAGGATTGAATGAGGAAGGGAAAACACTTGAAAAATTGGGCTTGAAGGCATGAAAAAAAAAAGGCCAGCTTTAACTAATTATATAACGCAGAAATATAGATAAACGTTTCTGCTTTTTCCAAAACAAAACCCCTACACTAGTAATTTATGCATACCTCCTGAGCAGATGGCAGACCCTGCACTCGTACAGTTTCATCTGTAGTGTGTCTCAAATAGGATATGTCATACCCGGTCGGGGGATCATATGCCTGTTTGCAGAATCATTTGTGAGAATGCAAAGACAATAACAGGCACATATTTGTTACACATCATAATGCAGATATTTGTTCCACGAACAATGTAGAGTTACTGGACAGACACCAGCTATAGTAAAGAACATAAGATTGCCATTCTTAGGCCATCAAATATCATTTCAATGTAGCACAAGCTTAATATATCTTGCAGATTACAAACTTCTATTTTATCAACAACGCCACTGAGGCTTGATATTATTCAGTACTTGTAGTTAATGAGATTTATTCCTGATTTTTCACCTTTTCCCAAATGACATGAATCTGTCCATTGGTTTGAGTGTTAAGCTACAATTCTAATTGTTTAAATGCATTAATTTTCTAACTTAATCAAAATTCAGTGCTTTCAATTTTCTCCCATATTTACAATTTTAATTGCTTTCCTTTCTTTTAATTAGATTGGACTAGTCACTATTTCTCCTCTAATTTGTTTGCCAAAGTAATTTTAGAAACATACTTCATAACGTATTTTACACAATTTAATTCTAGATTTTATAATTATAATAGGAAATATGTGATGCAACAAATATAAGGAAAACAAAAGCCCACTAGCATTTACTTAAAAAAGTTTAACACAGAAAAACCATCATCTTCAAACACCATGGCAAGACAGCTCATGTGTCAAGCACAGGCCCTTTGTTGCGGACAATTAATAACTTCAACTACAACATTACAGGGAATTTCATTGATCAACCAATCTGTCGGATAAAACAGAAAGAAAACACGTACCGAGAAGCCTGGGATATCATGTGAATCCTGCTGTTGCTGTGATTCTGAAGGTGTATAAGACATTCTATTATCGTGCACCAGCCCAATATCCGCATAATTGTCGAGATTGTGAGGTCTTGAAGATTCATTGTTGTCTGGTAATTGTTGCTCAGCAGCAGCAGCAGCAACAGATGATGGTGAGTCCGATCCAGTACTTTGAATGTGGTCATCCTGTAAGTCCACCTGCTTGCTTCCAGAAACATCGTTGGTCAACTTCAGAGCCAGTACTGACATGCTGAGATCACAAGTAAAATCACATCATAACTAGTCATGGAAATTCATAAACAAATTCATTTATGCATGCTTTCCCCCTACTCATCAAGATAAAATTCCTACTTATCAAGATAAAATGTTGTACACCCAAAGATTCTTCAATTTTTTACTTGTTTTCTTATTTGACATGTTTATATTCTTGCATCCCTAAAATCTAATTTTTCTCAACCACAAGAATATAGCAAAATAACAAACTTCATGAAAACTCAATCTCATACCCCACAAATCCCAAATCTACAGCTCTCCGACCAAAAGTGATCTTTGAACTTTCCACACATCAGAATGATGAGTCAATTAAAAAGCTACCCAAAGAAAAAAGTGCCAACCTTGCTACAGACTCCTCATTTGATTTTTCAGCAGTTCCTATTGGTAGACAATTAGACTGATGCCTAGAAGGATCCACTCCGGTCCCGATGGTCCCAAAAGTCAACTGACAACGATCAGTCTCTGGAACACGAATATGCTTCGCTATGATCACATTTTGGCTCTCAAATATATTTACTTGTGAAAGTTCATCTTGAAGCTTTGCTGTGTCTGATTCTACATCTTCAGATTTTTCAGCGGGTGAAACAGAATTTTTAGGTGCTCCAATCACTCCAGGACCACTAACATTTAGTTTCTGGCTTGCTTTAGGTTTCCACTCTTTGTTGTGCTGCGATACTGCATCAAAACTCAAAACTAATCCAAATCAGATGCATTCCTGGGATTTAATATTAAAGTAAACATTTAGAATAAAAACAGTAAAAAGGAAAGAATAAGAATACATCAGTAATAAATGTACAAAACATCTCATTAAAGAGAATGAATAAGTGGCAATAAATATACATAATATGGTTGCTCCAAACAGAAATATACCTCTCTGATGTCCCACAAATTGTTGATGTTGCCTATTGTTATACTGATTGTTCAAGAATGATCTGCTAACTGGCATGCCGGGGAATGAAGGTTCAGTTACATTAGTTTCACTAAATTGTTCAGTCTTTCAGATAGTATTAAAATGATTGAAATGAATTTGTAGAGGTACCATCTTTTCCCACAAGATTAGCATAAGAACTACTAGGAACAGATGATTGTTTCAATGAGTTGTCTAAAGAATGTCGGCGAACACCAACAACCCCTACTTCACGCCCAATGGCTCCAACAGCACCTGATGATCTGGAATCAGGAGAAGGCACATGAACTGGATCTGTAGAAGAAGAGTATACTCCAACAGCAGAACTAGATGATGCCACTGTCATAGAATTTTGATGGACATTGCTGGGCTTAACTGGTTGCGACTGCAGTGCACTATTTGGAGTCATAACTAGCTTCTCCTTAGATGAACCTTGTCTGTCAATGGCATTAGAAACACTATCACCTGAGTACCTAGTATGTGATTCAGAAGGACCATTTGGAATATGAGATGATTTTCTCGAAACAGATGACTTTTGATTGCTGGAATCTGCTGATGATCTGTCACAAATATAATACAGAATTAAGGCACAAATAACTTCCTTATAAAGTGAAATCCTGTGAGCAAATGTAGTAAAAGACATCAGAAAAGGATAAAAGAATATTGGGATATAGACATCTTGTGATCTAATAGTTAATTAGAAGTAGTTCAAGACAGTAATCCACAATGAAATACAGCCCCCATGAAATATATTGTTGTAGTCTTTCTTCAAAAGACACTTTCTTTGGTCAAAGTTTTCCTCACAAATGAGGTGACATCACAGGCAGAGACATAGCTCAAGACATCAAAACCTAAACCAAATGTAATTGACATGCCCCAAGGAAATGGATTAATCTATGTATTACTAATAAAATCAGAAAGGCAATCAAGACAGTTAAACAACATAATCTAGATCATTTAAATATTAAAATGTACCCTTTTTCGGATGAAGTTAATTGCTCATTGGTGGATGTTGAACATTGAACCGAAGGAGGCTTCACTTCTTTATATATATGATTTGCTCTGTTATCTCTAACAACACGAAACTCTCTGCTGATGCCTGAACAGTTAGTAGGCATTCAATCATCAGCTAGAACACTGATGCTAATGACCACACAAAGATAACATAACCAATGATCCCTTAGTCATTTACGAAGTTATACAGATGAAAGTTTGCTACAGAAGATTATAAATACAAAATATGCAATGAAATTCAGTGACAGACAAACAAAAATATTTAACAAATTCATTAGATTTTAGACTACAAAACTTCAGAGGCGTTCACATTTCCATGCATGTTCTATGAATTAAGATAGGATGGTGATTACCAACCAAAAAGTGAAATATAAAGTTTACCAGGTAAAGTATTTCGAGAATAGTTTATTCTTTGAGAAGCTCGTTCAGACGGAGCATGAAACTTCATTCTGTAACCATTATTGTCAGTACGTCTTTGCGGTTCAGATGTACCCTTGTATCCAACACTTTGCGGCTGCAATAAATTCTTTTCAATAAATTATTCATCAAGAACCATACTCTATACTGTGCATACAAACATATAATGAGGAGCAAAGAAAGGTATAAGAGGTTATACCTCTTTCTTTCTGTCTCTTCTTCTCTTCACTTCATGGAATGGATCTGAACAATTAAGTCACAATGTAATTTAGAATACAAACTATCAACTTCTCATTTCTTACAATCTATTAAAGTCATAATCAAAACGCAATCAAGGATCATTGCTTCTGTGAAAGAAATACTTCGGCAAAACAAAAGGATGCCAGAAATCGAAGATCAAACTCCAAAAATAATTGTTGTGTCAGTCACTTCAACTGAAGAATGTGGCTCATATACGAATTATTTTTAAACACGATAGCCTCAGTATCCACAAAAATAGTGCTTTGATAATCAAGAAACCCCCGGTCAGTACAGAAAATTAAATCAAGAAACCCCCAGTCAGTCAAGAAAATTAAGGGAAACCAAAAGCACTCATTGACCTAAAATATTAATGAAAGGAAAACCACTTGAAAAATGAACCAAAAACATCGTGCCCCACCTTGGTTGAGCAGTGTCTGGGTGGTTTCATTAGGATCCATGTTGGCTTCCTTAAGGGCAGCATAAATATCAGCATCAGAATGGTTACCTACAATTTCTTTGATCGATTGGATGGTTTTGCGCAATCTGGAAGGAAGTGCCTGTGTACTTCCATCCATTCTCGAACCAGACACCATAGCAGGCAATACTGCGAAAACCTAGAATCAAAAACTAGGTATCTAACTAAAAATCAAACCTTGAAATCGAAGAAGATAATATAGATAAGAAAGAAGAAACGGGTAGGTCTCGCATTCGAAGGCCGAAGACTGGAAAGCGGCTTGAGAATGGAAGAGAAGGGGTTTGGGAGCGAAAGAGGGACGAGGGTTTTGAAATCGTTTTACCACTCAGAGACTGTTGAGGGAAAATCTCGTGGTAAATAAGTTAATATGCCCTCGGCATTTGATAAAAACCACGAAAATGCCATTACGTTTTCCAATTCTTGAATCGAATAAGTAACAAAAAGTGAATGATTCTGCCAAGAAGTAAGCAATAATATAAGACAAAAAGTACACATGAATCTTACTAGGCAAATCCTTTCAGGGAGAGCAAATTTGGAATTTTTGGAAGGTTATATCCTTCCACATGAATAAAGGAAAAGGAAACAAATTGGAACACTATTTATGAAGTTGATATTTTTGCTTATTTAATTGTAATTATTATCTCAATATTTTTTCTGGCATGATTATTAATAATTAACTAAAATATTTAAAATAGCCCTCTACTTAAAATAATATTATATTTAAACTATAATTTATTACTTATTATCTTTTATCAATATAATGTAGTTCAATATTTTACAACATAGATTTTCGGATGTTTTTAGGGTCAAGCCAAGAAAAACCATAAGAGTGGCAAATCTCTTCAATAAATATCCCTATTTATTTGGTACACCCTATAATACCCTTAATATAAAAATTAATTAAAAGTTAAATTTAATCTTAAATATAAAATTTTAATATATTTTATATATAATAGTTAAATTTTTTTAAAACTAAATTACATAACTTATCAACCGATATATTATATTATAATTTATTTATTTATTTAATTTTTTTAATTTATTTAAATTAATTAATTAGCTCTTATATTAAACACCCATATAATATTATAGTCAAATCCTTCTCCTACCTTGTTTATACTATTGGCAGACTTGCTTCTCCGAAATATCAATATTTTGGATGAATATATTTACCCCAAATGAAAATGAATATACCACAACAACGTTGGAATATGAAGCTTATTACGTCCGATAATACTATAATGTACAAAGATTAAAGTTGATATACGATGAAGAAAAGCATTTAAGCATCCCAACACAAGTTGCACTATTGACTAAATCTCGCTGTGCTGCAACTTATTGTTCCTACTATCAGCATCATCTTGTCATAGCTACAGCGAAGTACAGAGATCCCAGACTTACTACTTCAGTTACAGACTAAGTCACTTGCCCATCAACTGATGAATAAAGAGAACAAAAAACAGTAACAGGACCTAAGAATACACAAAACGCCTCTATCCATATCCCCCAGCATCTATATATTTGCTGTACTTCCTCATAATCCTGTTAGCCTACTCAAACAGTTTTGTCTCACAAATATTGCTCCTGTATCCTCGCCCGGTTCTCCTCCCACCACAACCTCGCGTGCATTTCTCCAAACCTTTCTCGGCTGCATCAAAATAATATCAACACTGTCAGATAATTTGTGTCAAATGCTTCCTAAGTTGTGTGCCATGGAAAGGACAACGAAAAACAGCAAAAAAATGTTTAACTAACTGGGGTAATGGATTTGCGAACCTGAACCGGACGCGCCTGAGTTCTCTAGTTCCCCCTGGAAGCGCTCTGATGGTGATGTATACTCCTGGTTCATCCTGTTCAACCCATTCAGTCTCCATATCACTGGCATTGCTGAGCGAAAACTCGCCTGACTGATCTCCCTCTCTTGATGAACTAGTCCTCACAGAACCGTCTAAGGATGATGTTTCGGTCTTTGCCCCACTGATGCTAGAAAGCTTAGGTGTTGAAGCTAAGCCGCTCGTTTCATAGCATGGGCGTTGTTGTTGCATCGAGTGCTGATGATCCAGTGAATCCGATGAGGAGTATCCCATTCCCATTTGACGGTGGAGAAGATGATGAGGTGGACGCTCTTTGTTAAGAGGAGGCGTGACAGGGCTGTCCCTTACAGATTCAATCTTCGAGCTCTGAGACAAAAAAATGGAGGTTCTTTAATTACAATAATTCTAGCCAATTCCCTCACATACAAGATTTAATATGAACTATTAGAGTAAACAATTAAGGCAACAATCTAGCACCATAATTAATATAGTCTATTATAAGAAGCTGAAGTTCACTCACTTCCCAATTAGAAATGGCTTTGAGCTTTGCATGAAACTAAATGCCTTAAGGCCTTAGTTTACTCACCTCATCTTCCGATCTTGGCGGGGTTGGCAGTGGACCAACTTGTTCATTGAACCTTTGAACATTGTACAACTCCATGACCTTGTCATAATTCTCAGCCCACCACCTTTGAGCTTGCCATTTATTAAACATCTCCCGGCTGATGATCAAATTTATAAAATGATAATTAGTAAACCATTACTGACAAGCAAAAGATCAACTCAGATTAAGACCAAGTGCCTCGGGTCTAGACATAACCAATATTCAATGAAAGTTACAATTTAAATCATCACTAAGGATTATGCCATACCCTAAACTTTTCAGGAGGATAGAAGAGCCAAAAGTTAAAACAAAAAACTTCTAGATGCTGATCCTTTAAAAGCACTCCAAAAAAAGAAAAAATATGCTTGCTCTTCCAAATCATTCAACAGTTCTTGTATTAAGTTCCCATTTGATTGTTAATAGAGCACAATGGCACTGTGCAATTCATGTATTTGACCCCACCTAATAAGATAAGGCTTGTTGTCGTCATTGTAGTTGTATTAAGTTCTTATCTCTATTCAATTACTTCACGCAATGAGTGCAACTGTGGTACAAAACCAAGCATGCCTCTCTCTCTTTTTCTTTTGCATAGCTTCCTTTACTTTTTCATGTCCCTCTTTCTTTTCTTTTTTACTTTTTCTTTTCGTGGGCAGAAAAAAAAGAGTGAGTTTAAATCACCGCAGAGGCTAGAAGAAGATAACAAAGCTTTTAACTTTTTCCCATTTCTACTACAACAATAATTCTAGAATGACTTACTGATAAAATTGAACAAAGCTAAAGTCCATACCAAGAAGTTACTATGCAAACTAGACAAAGCTGCTTCTGCTATTGCAGAATCTGAACAGCCTTTAAAAGTATGTGATCATCACTCTCGAACAAACTTGTCCTCAATCGCAAGATCAACAAGAGAAAGTTTAAAGTACCATAAAAGACAAAGTTACATTACTTACTAAAAAAGTTAGTTCTCCTCTAAGGCATCACAATGCATGTGGTAAGCCAATAAAGACAACACAGACACAGATATTGGACTCAAAGAACATCAAAACATGACCAAATATAACTAGTCACTACCATCAATTTAGTACTTGAAATTAACTACCTAACATATTAGTCAAAAATTTAAGACGTACATCAAATAGATCCTTCATTAACTTATCAGAGTTGTGATGGAATCTCAGTGACAGACTTGGTAATTCGTCATAGCTTCGAAATGGAAAACTTTTGATGCTAATAAATAAACTGGTCTTTTCTTTTTCCAGGTGAAAACTCGCCAAATAGGTCGAGATTATTGAACCATGGTGTCAATTCCTATAAAATTTTGCTATCAGAACTGACATCTCAGGATCTTTTTGATATACTTGCTCAATTATGAGGACAAGTTAATGACAATTGGGAACTGATATGGATAGATTGTTCATGATATGAAGTGTAATTTGAAGTATATGGCAAGAACAAACAAGAGAATGTACCTGAACCGTATTCGTTTCAGATCATTCCCACCTTGAGGCAATGAAACGAAGGTGATAAGTACACCAGGTTCTACTTGAGCAACCCATTCTTTGGGCTCATCCTCCTCCATGAACACCACCGACTCAGTCCGGCCACTCACCGACGCCGGAGTTCCTTCCCCGCTAGAGAGTCCTTTCAGTCTCGCCTCCATCTCCTTTCCCCAAAGCCTTGGGGTTGAGTTTGAGCTCCCAGCCCTTTTGTACGCCCAGTGAAATCTCGCTGATCCTGAAGCCATATCAGAATCAGCATAGTTCTGATTCCTGTTACCATTCGAAGATCCTGAACAAGGCTTGCAATTTTTATACGCCCCAGAAGCCTTCACTGCCATGTCCTTGATCTGAAAATCAAATTTGTATAAAAATCGCCAAAAAAATAAATTGGGTTCAGCACTAGATTGAAATTTCAAGAACTAGAGAATGGAACAGAAAAAAACCACTACCTCTGAATTAGCTATTATAGTGTGATGCCATTAAGAGATTAAAAAAAGACGAAGAATTACATGATTCAAGAGTTGAAATTTTCGGACGACTTAATGAATTACCTGAGCGGTGAGGGCCTTAATGGCCTGCTTGGTGCTGGGTGTGTCCACAGCTTCTTCGTGCTCATCTTGTTGAGGAAGAGATCTCTTGTCATTAAGCTGCTTGGAACAAGCAATGCAGGTTAACATTTCTGATCTCCTTTCTAGAAAAACAATTTGATGCCACCCTTCAGGTATTAAAATGATGATTACTGGGGTACCACAAAGCCAAGCTCTTAATCGGAAAAGGAAAACACTTTAGCAGAATCAAACAAATTGAAGATCTGGGTCAACTTGGTCGAATCGAGAAAGCTCCATTGCCGCCCTGAACCAAAGCACTATGCCATTGAAGTTGAACTCAGCAAAACAAAGAGAGAGAAACAGAGAGATGCTGACGAGGGAGAACACCAATATGATCTATGAAATATTAAAATCTAATAATCAAAGAAGTTAAGAAACTGAAGCATAAAAGCAGAAATGTCAAAACTTCTCAACAGAGCCAGAGAGGGAGGGACGGAAGACGAACGTTAGGACTTGGGGAATAAAAGATGTAGCAAGTTTCAAGGCGAGATTTGTGAGGGATTTCGTATCGAAACGCCGTAAAAAAATCATTTTTTTTTTGTTTCCTTCTTTTAGCTGTAGCGGTAAAAGTCTCTCTCTTTTGATCTTACTCCTCGCAAATGGCTAAAACCCCTATTAAGATTTTGTTTCTCTACCATTCCCACTAAGGGAGTTCCATTTATAGTGCAGGCTGCTGGCTGGGGCTAGTCCCTAGAAGCATGACACTTCAAAAGAATTGGAGCTACTGTGCAAATTTGATTATGCCATGGACTTGTAAAATGAAAGGAAAAAACAAAAAGAAAAAGAAAAGTTGTTAGGGAGGTTCCGTATTCCCTCGGTTGAATCGTTCGATTCTTTCATCTTTATCTTTTATAGGTCATGCGGTGGTCTGAACAGTGAACAGAATCCAAAAAGCTTTAATTTAGGATTAGGCGCATTCTCTAGTTTACTGGTTTTCTCATTAAAAGGATTTATTTGAATTCAATGGTTTGGATATTGAATCAACTAAGTTCATGCATGTATTTAATTGAATTTACTAATAAAATTAATGTATTTTTTATTTTATACATTAAAATATTAAATAGAAAAATAAAAAAAATATTAATTTACTAATAATGTCATAGAGAATTAGTACACTATTTACAGATAATGTTGCTCTGTTTTCATATGCATAGACCTTCATTAATAGGCCCACATCCTTTTTTAATGCTCATTATTTCTGTTTTTTCTCTCACTTTCTGAGTTATTCTTTTTATATTTCCCTTCAATAGGTCTTGAAATGGCTGTAAAGAATCCAAATTCATCTGCGCAGGTCCACTTTAATTTCTCTTTCTCATTTTTTTACTGGTTTTCTTTAGTCATAGAAAATATCATAAGTATGGTTTGAAAATTAGATATTTTAAGTTCATGCACCTCATAAGTGAAAACAATATCAATATTAATATAATATATAAATTTCATTAAAAGTTGTAATGTTTACAAACAATACGATTTATTTATTACATTTTATATGATACATACATCCCACATAGCTAAGTATATATGAATATACTTTTTTTATTTTTATTACTATTTTTTTAACTCTTTATTACTCGTTGAATATACACTACAAGTGATTTATTCCCTTTTTAACATGTCTTGATACTTCAATTCATATCATGAAATCTATAAAAAAAATATTATTTATAAGTTATTAATAATATGATTTATTTTTTAGTTTACATAAAAGAATGGTAGTAATAATAATAATTTAAATGAACCCTATGCATTTTCAATTTTCACAAAAAGTATGAGATAGGTTATACCATTGTTGACAATCTATTACATTATACGATATTTTTGGGAGAATGAAATTTAAGTCAAAAAAAGTGAATTAATGACTACAATTAGGTCTTAGGTCAACAAAAAAATTCTGAAAAATTATTTGCAAATATTGCAGTTGCAAACAAGAATCTTAATTGCAAATTGAGAGTTACTTTTGAAATTTAAAAGTCTTGTCTGCAATTGAAACTTCTAAATTTATAATTGTTTGAATCATATTTGCAACTCCAATTTTTTTTTTTTAAAAAAAAAACTGTATCAAGGACCTAATTATGATTAATTCAATCTTTGGACACCTTATTGTGATTCTCCCTTCCTAATGCTTACAAATTTGCTCAGGAACCTGTGTGCGTGTGTCCATTTCATTCCATTTGTCTCTAAGTTAATAGTAATAAATAGTAAATTCGTCCTAGAATAAAATAAAAAAAATATTCTTAAAATTTTTAATATATGATCTATTTAAATAATTTAATTAGATTAAAAAAAATTAGTTAAATTAATTAATATAATATATTTTTTTAAAATACTATAATTATCTATATTAACTCTTCACTTTTTTATTTAATTATTATTATTAGAATATTAATAGAAATAATTTTAAAAAATTGATAAATATATATTATATTTAGAGTTAATATTAACTCATTAATCATATCATATATTAAGAATGCTAAAAATATTAAATATTATATTAAAATTTTAAAAAGATATTGATAGTAACAATTTAAAAAATATATATATAGAACGAAACATAGACATTGATAGTAATATGTACGAGTGGCGTAGGCGAGGGAGGAAGATGGTGAAAGAAAGAGGAATGGGGTATGTATATATATTGGTAGATTGTTGCGTGCCGGGGAGAGCCACCAGCGCCGCCCTATGATTGGGCTACACGGACGGGGCCCCTACACCAAGAGGGAAGCAAAAGTCATTCACATGGCGATATAACAAAAATTGATACTAACATATGTTAGTCTAAGTAGTAAGCGGTTTAATATCACTTAAATGAGGTATTAAATTCGAACTTTAACGTATACAAAAAATTTCTGTTAAGAGAGTCGCCTATCATAGCCAAATGCGCGACGCGAGTCGGATCCGGATATAGTCAAGGTAAAATTTTAGTAAATTGGATGGGTAACAACAAAAAAACAAAAAATAAAAATTAATATAAATAATAAAAAATATATTTATATTTTATAAAAATACGAGTTTGATTTATATTGTTATTATAAAATTTTTTTAATAAATAATTTCATAAATTTTTTATAAATATTTTTTAAATTTTAAGGTTGTACTCTACCTTTAATAAAAAATTAATGTCAAATTTATTTAAATTTTTATATAAAAAACAATATTAATATAGGCTTTGAGATAACGTATTTCATTTAATTTTTATAAATTGAAGTTATAGTAAAAATAATTTAATTTATATTTAGATAAATTTTTATTCTAATTGACTTTTATGAAAAATTTATTTTGATAATATATTAAAAAAGTAAGTTTTTATCATATTATATGATCTTTCTTCTATCATTTCTTTCCTCACTTCACAATGGTAAAGTAACCATTTTTTTAGAAGCAACTCAAAGTAGTTTTATTTTTAAAGTTATTTATTGTTAAGAAATCGTATGAGAAACAAAATCATGTCAACCACTTAATTTTAACTGTAAGTCACTTTTTTCCTTGCAAAATTTTTGAGACGTGTTTATTGCAAAATCACTATGAATTTTATTTGCAGCAAACTTTTCTCTTTGTTTTTCTTTTTGGTTGTTGTAGTGCTTGTAAATTTAATTTCAAAATATAGTAAAAAATCAATAGATTTTCTTTTTAGTATTTGACATTTTCCCGAATTGTTTTTAACCGAATTGGTATTACAATTATTTCCTCTCTGTTTTTTTTTTTTTTTGAAGTTTTGGTAGATATTGTTACTATTATATTATTAGGTGCTAATAAGTAGCCGTTAAAATAAGAACAAAAGAAAAGGAGCGAGTGTGTCGGTCACGTGAGGGGTAAAACAAGTTGTTTCTATTTTTTTTTTACAAAAAATATTTAAATAAATTTGACCGATCCCCTAAAAAAACATTTATAATAAACTCATGAGAAATAAAGTTTTTCTATTTATTTGCAATAGAACGGAACCCAAAGCACAAGTTGACTCAAGAATGTGTGATGTGCGTCTTCTTGTTGAAGCTTCTGATCCCTTTCATTTATTTGTCCACATGCTTCTTCTTCTTTTTTAACTTTAATTTTCCCTAAATTATTAACAGGTTACATCTAGCGTGTGTTTGGATATAATTTTAGGAATTGATTTTGGTCAAAATCGCGGTTTAAATTTTTTTTATACAAACATTCATTTTTATTGAGAATTGATTTTGGATAAAATTTCAGTTTGAAACCTAAGTTTTGAATAAGCCACTGAAAATAACTTTTAGTTTGAAACCTAGGTTATGAATTATCCAATTACTATTCTACTCTTACTTTTTCTTACACCCTCTCTCCTCTCTTATCTCTCTTTTTCTCTTTCCTCTCTCTTCTCTTATCTCTCTTTTTCTCTCTCCTCTCTCTTCTCTCTTCTGTTATCTCTCTTTTTCTCTCTCCTCTCTCTTCTCTCTTCCTTTTATTTTCTATCATCTTTCCTCTCTCTTATTTTTAATCAAATCATACACTTTTTGGTAATTTACCAATATAAAAAATGATTCTGCTACTAATCATCCAAACATCTCTATTCCCAAAATCTATTTTTTAAAATCTATTCTTCCCATAATCTATTCTCTAAAAGTTAATCCAAATACACCCCTAATAGAAGAGATTAGTTCAGTTATTTATAATACGATGAACTAAAGTTTTAATCTTTTTCTACTAGAAGTGTCAACATTTATATAAAGTTAGAAGCTTATGTGAATTTGCTATTAAATTTTAAAAATTGAGAAATTATTTACACGTATATATATGGTTGAAACTATAAAATTGTGAGAAGTCATTCCATTTCTATATGTCTCTTCTTTAGTAATCCTGTATGAATTATTAGTAAACTCTAATTTGATCATATAATAAGTCAAGTGGTTATTATTATAATACCATAGTTTGGCTATAATAATAATAACCCATCTGTTGAGATCTTACAAATGCAAATTGTCTTATAGTATTTTTGCTTTATTTTAAAATTAATCAATATCAAATGAAATGATATTTTATATATCTATGTGCCTGTTTGGCACCACGGTTTGAGAATGAATTATGGGGCAAAACCTCGGTTTGGAAAATTTTCACACAAACAGCAATTTTTGTTGAGAATTGATTTTGAACAAAACCTCAGTTTGAAACCTAGGTTTTGAATAAGTTACTGAAAATAGCTTTTTCTTTGAAACCTAGGTTTTGGATTATCCAATTACTATTATACCCTTACTTTTTTTTACACCCTCTCTCCTCTCTCTTCTCTTATCTCTCTTTTTCTCTCTCTTCTCTCCTCTCTTATCTCTCTTTTTCTCTCTCCTCTCTCCTCTCTACACTCTCTTCTCTCTCCTCTTTCTTCTCTATCATCTTTCATCTCTCTTACTTTTAATCATATCATACCCTTTTTAGTAATTTACCAATATAAAAAGTGATTCTACTACTAATCATCCAAACATCTTTATTCCCAAAATCTATTATTCCCAAAATCTATTATACCCAAAATCTATTCTCCATAATCTATTCTTCCCATAATCTATTCTCCGAAAGCTAATCCAAACACACCCTATGTGCCTGTTTGGCACCACGGTTTGAGAATGAATTATGGGGCAAAACCTCGATTTGGAAAATTTTCACACAAACAGCAATTTTTGTTGAGAATTGATTTTGAACAAAACCTCGGTTTGAAACCTAGATTTTGAATAAGCTACTGAAAATAGCTTTTTCTTTGAAACCTAGGTTTTGGATTATCCAATTACTTTTATACCCTTACTTTTTTTACACCCTCTCTCCTCTCTTTTCTCTATCATCTCTCTTCTCTCTTCTCTTATCTCTCTTTTTCTCTCTCTTCTCTCCTCTCTTATCTCTCTTTTTCTCTCTCCTCTCTCCCCTCTACACTCTCTTCTCTCTCCTCTTTCTTCTCTATCATCTTTCATCTCTCTTACTTTTAATCATATCATACCCTTTTTAGTAATTTACCAATATAAAAAGTGATTCTACTACTAATCATCCAAACATCTTTATTCCCAAAATCTATTATTCCCAAAATCTATTCTACCCAAAATCTATTCTCCAGAATCTATTCTTCCTATAATCTATTCTCCAAAAGCTAATCCAAACACACCCTATGTGCCTGTTTGGCACCACGGTTTGAGAATGAATTATGGGGCAAAACCTCGGTTTGAAAATTTTTTACACAAACAGCAATTTTTGTTGAGAATTGATTTTGAACAAAACCTCGGTTTGAAACCTAGGTTTTGAATAAGCTACTGAAAATAGCTTTTTCTTTGAAACCTAGGTTTTGGATTATCCAATTACTATTATACCCTTACTTTTTTTTACACCCTCTCTCCTCTCTCTTCTCTATTATCTCTCATCTCTCTTCTCTATTATCTCTCATCTCTCCTCTCTACACTCTCTTCTCTCTCCTCTTTCTTCTCTATCATCTTTCATCTCTCTTACTTTTAATCATATCATACCCTTTTTAGTAATTTACCAATATAAAAAGTGATTCTACTACTAATTATCCAAACATCTTTATTCCCAAAATCTATTCTTCCCAAAATCTATTCTCCAAAATCTATTCTTCCCATAATCTATTCTCTAAAAGCTAATCCAAACACACCCTATATTGTATTAAAAAAATTCAAAACGTAGGAAGTAAGATTTATAAAACTTTTCCCCGCTAAATGTCCGGAGACAAGACGCGATGAACACATTTGACCAAAATAAACTAGACACGATTGGAATGATTTTAGTATCTCAATTTTTATTTTTAAATCAATCAATATCAAATGTAATCATATTCTAAACATTGAAGTCAAGGTACTAAATATCAGACCAATCATTAAATTGGTTAAGATATTAATTCAAAAATAGATAGTTGATACTTGATAGTTTGTTCAATCATAATTGAATCAAGATGAACCTTAATAATAATAATTAAAATAATTATATTTAATTTAAATATATAAATATATACTATATACGATTAATCTAGATTTTTTTGGTTCTTGAGCGCTTTAAGTTTGCGAAGTTTAACGTTGAGAGTTTGAAAAACGAGAGCTCGCCTGAAAATAAGTTCACCCGTGTGAGTATTGAGTTTAAATGTTGATATTTTTTTAATAAAAATTTTAAGTTGTGAGATTTTAGTTTTTTTAGTAAAATAAATTTAAATTTCTTTTTACAAGTGTAGGCTGTGAATTTAAATTTCTTTTTACAAGTGTAGGCTGTGAGATCACTTGCTAGCTCACTTTTTTGTTTCTAAAAAAACAAATTTCAAACTTTGAATTTTTAAATTGAAGTACAATATTTTATAAATCAAATTCAAGGTGTTTTTTTATATTTTCATAAAATTATATAATTAAATTAATTTAAAAATTTAAAAATATAAGCATAAAAAAAACTAAAAATAACAATTCAAATCCTCCTAATTATATGCTCAAAATACAGGCAGGCGAAATGAACTTTGAAAAACGACTTACTGAGATATAATACAAATTATTCAAAGAGAAAGTTAAAGAAAGTAATTTTTTTCTTTATAAATTGTTGAAATATTTTTAAAATGAAGTGATATGTTTTTTTTAAAAAAAAAATCATATCTTTATAACTGAAGAAATTTATATAAAGAGTTGTGTAGGAGTTACACCACTAAAATTATGTATCTTTAATTTCTAAAAACACTTATGGAAGATTATAATTGGAAGTGTGGTAACCACCATGTAACTACCATTTAGTAAAAGGTTATGTCATTTAAAAAAAAAACTACATATATACTAGAATGGTTACATTTCATGGAAAAGTTATTGGAAAATTCTTAAAAATAATCTTTTAAATTTTTAAATTTTAAAGTGATCACACTAATTTTTAAAATCCTAAATTTATACTCATAACTAAATAGGGATTTTAAAATTTGGTTAGTTTTACAATTTTGCCTTTTGGAAGATCTATTATTCTTATAACAAAATTTACTACACTTCATTAGATATACCAAAGAATAATACAATTGACAACCATATTTTTCATATCTTAAACATATTAAAATAAATCATATTTTTTAAGAGATTTACTACTTTTATAATAAAATTTATAATTTTATTAGATATTTATCATAATAGTAATTTATTTTAATAAGTTTAATTTTTTGAAAAAAAAAAGTTGTGAGTTGTATTACTTTTGTAATAAATATCGTGTAATAAATTTTATTACCAAAGTAAGAAATCTCTCAAATGATTCATTTATTTTATGTTTGAGATATAGAATATGTGGTTGTGAATTGCATTACTATTATAATAAATATTTAATAAAATATAGTAAATTTTGTTAAAATAGTAATAAATCTTTCAAAAAGAAAAATTGAAAAAGTATATAAATTTTAAAATTCTTATTTAATTATAAATATTAATTTAGGATTTTAGAAATTTATGTAATTTAAGAGTATATTATTTCAAGAGCAACCGCTTCACTCCATCACTCCAGCGTTTATAAATACCCCCATGGCCTCTCCATTAAAAGACATGAATACAAACATCAAACTTGCTACTTTTTTTCTTTAAAAGCAGGAGAGATAAAGTTAAATTATCATATATTATAAAAATCATTGTTGTCAAGACTTGAGTTTTGAGAGTACAGTTTATATTCAAGGCCATATTTGTATATTGTAGAAAGTTCACTGTCAACCCAGTTTACACCTTGACATTGGAAAGGCGAGGGCAAACTAAATATTTTTTTATTTTTTTATATAAGAGTTAGTTAATTTTTTTAAATAAATTAAATATATTAAATAAATTAATTATAATTAATATAAGAGTTAATTAACTATTTTAAATAAATTAAAAAATAGATAGTATAAATTAATTTTAATTATAATTAACTGATTTATTTAATTTTTTTAATTTATTAAAAAAATTAACTAATTCTTGTATTAAGGATTAGAAGGGTGTATAAAGAAAAATATTGCTCATATCTTCAACGCATCTACACAATTTTCTTTTTCATCTCTTCAACTTCGAATCAATGCCACCAACATAAATAAATAAAGAGATTGAAGATTGAAGTCTTCAAAAAAATTGTTGAGGGGACATCTTTGTAAAAGGATATCCTTTGACATCCAAAGATTGAGAGAAGCTGCAATCGAATGAAATTACACCTTTTGCCTTCTTGAGGAGGAATCCTGATCCTATCATTTGCATCACTGGAAAAACAAAAACAAAGAGGGATAAAAGAAAAAGGAAGTAAAGGAAAAAGACAACGTTCAATTTCAAAGCATAAAATTGTGAAAAATTAAATTTCTATAGAGTAAAAAAAATAGTTAAATCAACTAAAGTCAGTGTAAACTGCAGAGGGACTCTCATTTTTCTAAAGTACGATATCCCACTTTTGTAGAATCTAATGGAAATTGTGTGATTCTTTTTTCTTTTCAAAAAGATATACAAATACAAATACAAATATTCTGCAAATGAAAAAGTTGTTATAAAATTTATTTTAATTTTTATTTTTTTTTTACCAAAATATCCTCCATTAAGGCAGTAATCTACACATACTTTCCTAAAAAGTTTTAAAAAATCAAATATATGCATGAAGTAACCAAGCTTTATGTAGAGCTAGGCTTAAACAATACAATGTTGCGTGAGTTTAAAAATTTATATAAAATAAATATATTCAAATGGAGAAAGTAATACTCATTGTTTTTTAAAATAAATATTTAAGATTTTTTTTGCAACCACCTGTTATCCAAAAATACATACTACCTTTGGTTATAATCATAAGAGTTAATTAATTTTTTAGATAGATTAAATAAACTAAACAAATTAATTATAATAAATATAAGAGTTAATTGACTAATTTTGATAGATTAATGAGTATATAATATGAATTCATCTTGAATGATTAATTTTGGTCATACTAATCTAGATTCAAATTGAGATAGAGTAAAATTGGGATAACTTTAGGCTAGTTCAAGCGTCAAATAGAAATAATAACTCTATTAAAAATATTTTTTATATTTATATAAATTTAAATAAAATATCTCATGAAGATGATAAATTTTGCTTTTTCTTTAACACAAACAAAGACATCTGATCAGCATTAAAATATGTGCCCCCCTTCAACTTCAATAGGACAACATGGGGGGGGGGTTAGATTAGGGTTTAATTAAGGCACTTTAAGTTCTTGTCAAGAAGAAGGGAGGAATAAAGTAAAAACCACCCTTTTATTTCTTTTGCATGGTGAAAAACTGCTTTCTTTCTTTGTTTTTTTTTTAAAGAATTGTTTCCATACCAATCTATTCATTGCTCAATTCCATAATTAAATATTTTATGAGAATTCTTACATCCTAAGGAATATAAATCTTATAGGTCAGATGCATCTAAGTATTTGAAGTTATAATATGCTATTGTTTGGTCATGACTCATGACTATATTAAAATCAAAAGGTGTTACCCTTTTTATTTCAAAGGCATTTGTTAGAAATTGAAAAAAAAAACAGAGAGTAGAAAATATTTGAATTATTTTTTTAATAAAATATGCTAAGTTTCTCTAAGTATAAAAATATATAAAATTCGTGAAATAAAAAACCTTATGTTCTTCTGCATGTCCCTTCCTCTCATGTTTATATATGACAATATAACTTAATTCAAAAGGCATATTAGAGTATTATTGTCCCAAAAAAAGGCATGTAGAAAGTAATAAAGTCGGACTTGATTCTACATTTAATCATCCTTTAGCTTTCCTTTTGGTTCATAGAAATTATTAAATTAATTATTCCATTTTTTAATTTTTTTAATAGAAGCTACTATAAATATTCATCCATGCAACCCTGGCTTAAATTTTTTTAAGGAGTTAATTAGTTGCATCTGGTGATCCCTTCAACTTTAAGCTAAGCCAATAGTTTTTTAAATTTTCAAATAATTGACAATGGACACCAATATCTATTAGTAAATTAATTAATTAATTAATATTAAGAAAATTAACTGTCTATATATTTTAAAAATATATTATAACAAAATTTATTGTATTATTCACAATCATTCATCCTTACAAAAATTTATAAAATTTGTATAGTCAACTTTTACAAATTAAAAAGTTGTTTGTATATCTTTGTCTTTACTTTATCTTTTTTTTTTTGTTTAAAAAAAAAGTTAGGCATCAGAATTCTGGCTAGTTTGGAGGGAGGAATACTCAAACATATGCATACCTTAGTTTAAAAGAAATGCATTAATTCACAGAAAATATATAAGAAGTATATATGATCTGTTTGGTGGGCTTAATTAGTGATCAAGACTTGAAAAATTGGGACATTGCTCGTGTTTCAGCTAGCAGCTAGCTAGCGAAGGGGTAAAACACATGATTATTTAGAGCGTATTTGATCCCTGAGGAATACCACTTTGTTGTAGTTCTAATTGCAGTACTTAGAGAGGCATCCTAACTCTTAGGTGCCTAGATTTATACCTAAGGGTTATAGACAGTTTGCCTTACCTAACATTGGTATCGCCTAGGAGAAAGAGAGACTTTGCTTTGCCTTTAGATCATGGGTGAGCTCAACCCTTTTTTAAAAATTTTTGTATAAAAAAAGGAAAAAATGATAGGGGCGATCAAACTGAAGAAGCATATATATATATATATATATATATATAAATGTAAGTAATTGACCAATCAATTAGTTAGCGTAGAAGAAGAGAGATTAATTAATTAATTAATAATGATAACAAATTAATTTGGGTATGAGTGAAGATGAATAAATTGACAAATAATGATAGCAGTGGACCATAAGTCACATGCCTCAAACCAAAAAGATTGCTTTGTGTATTGTATGCAAGTCTCCATAATTCACATTACGTAATATATATATATATATATATATATATATATATATGTAGGAAGAGCATGTGAATGCACTTTGTTGTGAGAGCAAAAGAATGATGAAAGTACTTTAATTGGGAGCTTCAATCATTTCTGCTAATGATTCAACAAGCAATGGAATTACATTAACTAATTAATGATCCAACATAGGTAAATGATTCATGCTACGTCAGTTTGGGAAGAAATCATCAAACAAATCATTTAATTTTTTTCCTAATTAATTACCCTTTTAAAGTTTTTTTTTGGTTATAAATTTTTTTAGAAAAAGGTGGGTTCACTAATAATCTAAGAGCAGGACAAAATTTCTAACATTCCTAGGGGATACTAATGCCAAGTAGTGCTAGCCGTCAATTATATTTAAATATAAATTTAAGCACCAAGGAGATATGATATTTTCCTAAATATCGTGTCTAAAATCATAATAAAATAATATTCTTTAATAATTAAACATATTCCAAATAATTACTGATATGTTTTTAAGGATGGCTTTGTTTATGGATAAGGATGAGCAGGATTAGTGTCTTTTTTAAGGTAAAAACATTGTTATATGGGCCACTTTCACAAACATTGCTTTGATTCAATTTCTGTTCCTAGTTCAAAACGTCAATTTTGAATAATTCGAAATGGCTAAACTACATACACAATCCAAACCACACGAAACAAACCATTGAAACGTTCAATCGATAGTTG
Organism: Leucaena leucocephala; assembly: GCA_037074615.1. Lineage (NCBI taxonomy): Eukaryota > Viridiplantae > Streptophyta > Magnoliopsida > Fabales > Fabaceae > Leucaena > Leucaena leucocephala. The sequence goes on from CM073552.1 coordinate 2,006,924, forward strand.
GATTGTTCAGTTTGGTCTGACTTTCAAATAATTGAGTATAATTATTTTATTTTCCATGCATTTGCATTTTTTTAGTTCAACTTTATATGATATGAGTAATACTTTTACCCTCATTTTAACTTGTACCTTTCGCCTTGCATTAACTGTTGGCCTTGCTTTCAAAGATTTTCTTTTGGCCAAAAAAATGGAATTGAATCTTTTTATTTTTGGCCTACAAAATGGAATTAGATTTAAACACGAGGTGTCATCTCATACTTCATTTTTGGCCTACAAAATGGAATTAGATTTGACTAAATAAAAAAAAATATTTTCCATATTAAATTTGAGAATTTTCATCACAGGCAAGTACCTATTTTAATACATATCTTTTAAGTTTGAGCTTAACCGTGGAGGAAAATCAAATAAATAAGATTTGTCAATTTCATTGCCTTTTTTTGGATGCCAGCAATTCATTTTAAAATTAAATAAAAAACCTACATATTTTCTCATGGCCCAACAAAATAAAATCTTGTATCATTACATTACCTCCCCCATTACAATAGACCTTCACCTTGTCCTCAAGATCCAAGGTTGGGAAAATATCTGCAAAGCAACCAAGATGCACATATACAGGTATAAGGGGGATCAACCTCATAACTTTTCACTTATATAAGAGTTTTCATATTATTAGGTTATAAAGTTATTCGCGTACATGTCATAGTCTGATAAAAGTCAATTAGAGTGCGTGGAGCATCACCATATACAAAACCGAAATGCACAGTAGCAATCATTAGGAAATTGAATAGAATCCTATTGGGTCACGAGACCTTAACTGCAATGATGCAATTTTTATGTTGATGACACAGAGTCTTAATAGCATTCGTTGGCATCTTATATCTCTCAAGCCAGTCAAAAGCAAGTGGATGCTTCGTATGTTCATATATAACTGAGGTCTTCAAGGTAGTTGGCAAGATAAACACACCCCAAAAGAAAAATGCCAATCTTGAAGCAAGTCATAAATTCTGATTGGTTTCAATAATTTAGCTTAAGTAAAGGCGGTTAGCAGCAAGAAAGTCACTATTCTTCACTTGACAAAAGTTGAACTCCCTCACAATTTTTAAGATTGAAGTCATGCATCAAAACATGAACTCCACATCTTTGAACCTTGCTATAGGGATAATCTGTTGATATCTGAACCAAGTTTCTTCGAATCAGTTCACTCAAAAACTTGATAATAACATTTCAAATGGGGGATCACTTGCCAATTTTGATCCAAGACTTTTAAGAACACTTTCCCATTCATAAATAGCTCTCTTTTCAGGTGATAAGAGAGCCACAATTATCTTATTTGTGCAAAATGCAATGTACGAATCAAATAATCGATCCTACAGCCCACCTGTCGTTGATCTTTTTCAACTTCTTTTACTCCATCTTCTGTGCAGGATTTGTGTCTTGTGTTATATGACTGAGGATCTCCAGCAATTTTAATGGAGTGATTAGCAGATCATCATTATAATTGAGAATATTACGCGTACTTTTTTCTTTTCTTCTTCTTTTGTCCCCGCTCACTTTGTTTAGGGGTCCCACTCTTACAGGTGAAGTCTAAGATAAGGGAAAGGAGAAGCATGGGGAGAATTTTAGAATTGAACATGGCTTTTGCTTGTTTGGTTATGAAGAGTAATTTGAATCATATGAAAAGAGTAATGTATATTTTCTAGTTACTAGTACGCTTTATGGACATAATCTTGTGTAATTGGGTAGTTTTATTCATAATTTGAAGTAGCTTTATTAGTATCAACCACTAGGATAATGCTACTTTTTTTCTCAAATGAATAACTGATTTATTATCATATGGTGGAGAACTTAACAAGGAAACCTAAGCAGAGGAGATACTAGCATATACTAATATTAAGTTGTGGCTTCAAGGGAGATATAAATAAATAAAATGATTTTGAATACACAAAATAATTACCATGTTCTTATTTTAAAAATAATAACAAGACATGGAAACAAGTAATTAATTAAAACATAGTAAAGAGATCATACAGGGGCAGCTTTCAAGGAAAGAAAATCTGAAATTTTGTTGGTAAAGAAGTCAGGTTGTATAGTGTTGTTGGGATTCTGAAGCATGGCCAATGAGGTTACCCCTGACAGCACTAGAAGCGTTTTGCAGCCTCCATTTTGTCCAAACAATATATCAGTGTCTAATCTGTCCCCAACCATGCAAATCTGTGACTTCTCAATTCCAAATCTGTCATTTGAAAATATCACACCACATTCAAGTGATTTGTTGAGAAAAATGTCAAGTTCTTTCATTCAGTGAAATATAAAAGCTTACTCGTTAGCTAAGTAATCCATCATAAAAGTTGAGGGCTTTCCAACCACTAGAGGCTCACGTTGAGTAGATCCAATAAGAGCACCAACCATAGATCCCCCACCTAAAATCAGTTAGAGGAGCATTAGATGGATTTTTAACTTCTGGACAAAAATATCAGGTAATTTCATATTTATAGGAAATTTTTAATGATGTCTATACTGAAACTTAAAGTACTGCTGAATAAGATGGGTTTCAAGATGAAACATAACAAATATTCCATGTAATAGAAATATTTAAAACTTTCTCTATCTTGGAGTCTAGTGGCCAGCTCAGAAGCAGTTATTTCGCTGTTTGGCCAACACGAATCTAGCTTGAAGTTATTTAAAGGAAAATCCAGAATGTTGCATATTTAAAGATTTGCAAACACAGTAAGAGGAAAGAAGGTTTAACCTGCCCATTCCTGAGCATCTGTGAGATGAGTAACAGCATCTCGATTTGTTGCAATGAAAAGACATCCTGGATTTTCACGTATGCAAAGTGTTCCATACCTTTCATTATGACAAAAAATACCTTTTATTATGAAGAAAATAAAAATCTCTACAAAATAACACTATTGCATACTGGCACAAGGCTCAATTCTACAATACTTTGTTAAACACCCTAACTAACATAACGGTCCCTAAAGACTGATCCTCCTTACTACTAACAGCCACAGTTCACGTAAGAAAAACATAATCACAAATGTCTTGTATAAAACCCCCCCACCCCAAAAAAAAAAAAAAATCCATCTCAAAATCGAGGAACCGCTGTCATGTAGATTCCAGTGATTCCAAAGGAGCATCATCTAGATTAGAGTGCTTCCATCGAACAAGCATCTATATCAGTGGTTTATTTTCCTTCCTCACAAGCTTCCTTCCTAACATAGCTTCAGTATAGAAATGTAGGGTGGCTACATGATTCAGCAGTCAACTCCAACTAATAAGAAACTGGCCCCACCTTCTTTAAGGCCTTGTAGGGTTCATAATACTTGGCTGCTAACTTAGGCAGGCATTTGCAGTTGATAGTATTTCTTCTGGATTGGTGCAACTTGAGAAAAACCATATACCCTTCTTTTAATTCGCCACCTGTTGCATTTTGTTTTGAGCCCTCTCCCAATGATACCTCAGCAACTGCCTTATCACTATTCCCATTAGATACAGTAAATGATTACAGGGTGGCACAAACAGCTTCATATGAAGTCATTCCTATTGAAGAATGGAAGTAGATGTTGTACCATAATTATACAAATAGCAACTATTTACTCCACTCCTTAGACTGCATTCCACTCATACGTCTTAGATAGCACTCAAGGCTTCTCTTTAAGGATTGTAGGCTGAGGAATAGAAAAACTTAACTTTGTGTGCTTAAAAAGTGCCCTCCATAACTTGCCATAGAAGATAGGATTCCTGTTTGTTACTTTTGACAGAGGAAAGCATTGGAGCTTGATGACGTTATCCATAAAAGCTTGTGCCACGTGAATAACTTTAAAAGGATTACATTGTCTCATTTTTGTACCTTAGGCAAATATCACAGCTTCACATATACCTCCTAACATCCTTGGCCATTCATTTCCAATAAAAAGATGGCTGGTAAATATCACAGCTTTGCACAAAGCTCCTAACATCCGTGGCCATTCATTTGCAATAAAAAATGTCTGCCAACGTCTTGTAAGTGGGAGTAACCTGAATGACCTCCTACTGGCTTACAATGAAACTGATACAAAAACTCTTCACAAAGCTTCATCTTCGCTCACCAACTTCTTCCCATTTCCTTTCAACAACCCTTGCTGCCGTGTGAACTTGGGTGGCTATCTGGAACAGTTTCCAGCATTGAAATGTCTTGTATCGCAAATTGTTACAAACTAAATTTTGTTTGCAGAGAAAAAGTTTCTTGTACATATATTATAAGTATACAAACACAAAAATGCCTCCCTTTTATAAGGAAAAGGAACCTATTTCCTATAGTCCTTTCTATGGAAATGGAATCATAAAAGGATATTAATGCCAACCATGATGAACTTTTTCTTCAATCAAAACGTAGTAGTTGTTAGGTCTCTAACTTCAGTGTAAAAATGAATTTGTCATGTCATATGTGCCTGTGTTAGCATTTGATATCTTACTGGATTTTATAGTAGTTGAAGTAGCGATCAAATCCAACAACAACAGCTCCAACCTAACAATGAAGACACTTCTTGGATGAGGCCCAAAAAAAGGCACACTGCTTAGAAACAAGGTAACATAATGCAATAACAAGGTAACAAGGTAACCAATAACAACTTTTGATGGCTAATAAAGTTTGGAAGGTCTTAGTATCTTACATCCTCATCATGCTCCATCAAAAATCCTGGCTTCAACTCTATCTTTTTCGCTCCATCTTCCTAAAGGAACAGCACATGTAAAGCATGAGAGGGTATCATATATAACAACTCCATATTTCAATTTATGTATCGCAACTGACATAACTATCAGACAGTGAAACTATAATATGCTGTCCATATCAGTTAAACTGAGTTTTAAATAATAGTAGTAGTAGTAGTAGTAGTAGTAACAAGGGTAAAAATAAGTAAATCTTTTGCACGTAAAGCATAAGAGAACCAAGAGATCACACAAATTTAAAAGCATAAAAAGAAACAGCCAGTAAAGCTTTCATGTAACAGAACGGAGAACATACTGGCCCACCAAGGTACTGATACCCAGCAAGCTCAAGCTCCTTCAAGATGCCATCTTCTCCAATGACATAAACCTAAATAAAACTCAATGATCAGTCCCTTACATTCACCAACATACATCGGGCCAAAGAATAGTTAGGATTGCGAAAGATTTGAATACAGGCACCAAAAGTGATACTGTTCAGCAATATTGCTCAATATATACACTGCACACAAATATCAAAGTAATAGAAGTTGCGTTCAAGGTTTAAACACGGATAAATACCATGGGCCTACTGCAGAACTAGCAGCCCAAACATATAAATTAAGGCAAATAACTAATAGGAGTATTCATGAACATGAAATGGAAGAAAATTCCGATTTCAAACTGATTCTGCTTTTCAGGTGAGATGATCATCTAGCCCTTGGAATAGCAATTAAATAGAACATTAGTTTCAGGTCAACTTCAAACCGAATCGGGTGATCGTACCTTTTTATCTTTCGGGAAATTAATAGATTTCAAATATGCAGCAGCTGCAAAAGATGATGCAAAAATTTCCTCCTGAAACGATTCAGGAATTAAAGCTTATAGTTATTGATCTTTGTGCCAACGGACAAAAGAGCAAAAACTGAGGACTGACCTCGTTAACATTCAGACCAAGAGTCTCAAACTTCTTTCCGTATTGTTTCCTTGACTTCGTAGAGTTGTTAGTAACAAAAACTAATCTTTTGCCCTACAGAAGTTTATCAACATTTGTAAATACCCAAATTTCAAATTTTGATTGTTAATCAAAGAATCAAAGAATATCAAATGCTTTCAATTTACAAATGCAAGTAATTGGCCACTGTAGCAAGCAGTAACAAACCTTTGCCCGAAGCATGTCAAGAGTTTCTGGGACTCCTTCTATTAAGCTATCTCCTTTCCATATAACTCCTGCAAATTCATTGGGTAGGTGCCGTTAAGATTATAGGGATGGAGTGATTTAATCCGACTCAAATTTGGACATGTGGAAGTACTGTACCGTCACAGTCGAAGATAAAAGTCTCGACGGAATCAATGAGCTCATCAGCGTTCTTTAATGGCTGAGCCAATGCGCGTGTCGTGAAAGTTTCCATTGCCGATCGGTTACTGTTGACCTTTCGGTTCCATCTGATGCTCGCAAAATTGGACGATGGGTTCTTGACAGACAGAGAGTTTTTGTTGAGGCCCCCAAATTTGAAGACTATCGGAGCTGATTGGAACCAAAATCTACAAGAAAGAACAACAGAGCGAGAAACGATGGGAGTGGTCGTGCCCACAAGCATCTCCTTAGCACAATTTTCAATCTAATTTTCTTTGATTTTCAGTGATCCGTTTACTGAAACAGGAACATATACCATTGAGAGGGAGACGATAGGGTTAGGTTTGTGCGTGTGTGAGAAAGACTGCCAATTCGAACTCGTGGTTTGGGAGGGGAAAACAAATCCTTTCACCATCAAGCCACAAGTTCGAAAAGCGATAAGGTTAGCTACTTAGCCACAAGTTTGTATTGTGTAACTCACCTTTTTTTTCATTTCCAAGTCATTCCTTTTGGTAGCCGGGAGACTCCCAAGTTACAGCGTGGGCTCCCCCCTTTCCCTTTGATTGTTAATCCCTTTGGAAACTTCCAAGCGTTCAGAGAATGTGAATGTAAGAGAGAATCCATCAAATATTACACAGAGGATTCCCGAGTGGGCTCCTTCTACTTCCATTATGTGCAGCTTCTAATACTTCTCTGTACACTTCCAGCTCTGGTTTTCACACTTCTCAATACAACACATACAGTTCTCCCCTTGCTTCACGATCAAATAGATATGGCCCTTATGCTGCTTCATCCTCCTCCTCCGCTTAGTCTCTCCCCCAAGAAGTTTGATGTCTTCATCAGCTTTAGGCATTATTTGGTTGAGGTTTTTTGGAGGAAAGGATAGGGGAGGGTAGGAAATAATGCTGTTTGGTTCATTTTATGGAGGGGAGGGGAGATAAATTTTTTTGTCATTTACTGCTCCCCTCCCTCACTGTTTCAACCCTCCAAAATCGGGGGGTTTTTAGAGGGTTGGATGACTTTTGTCTATTTTTTTACAAAATTGCCCATGGGAAGAAAAACCGGAAGAAAAAGCTGAGGAAGAAGCAAGAATGGTGGAAAGAAGAGCACCTTGCTGAATTAAGCAAGAAGAGTAATAGTAGTAAGCTGAAGAATCTTCAAGCCAAGTGGAAGAAAGGCTTCAAAGTGCCACATTTTGACTTGGGAAGAAGGTTTTATCTTTGCAGGCGAAGAAGAAACTTCACCTGCGAAGAAGCTCAGGATGATGGGAGCGATCAAAATGGCGGCGAGTTCAGCTTCAGAAGAGGTTGGAGGAAGAAAAGTACTCGTTCCATCGGGAGTGACATGTGGAGCGGAGATCTTTTCAGCCACGAGCTCAACAGCACTACCAGCATGAGAGGAACACTGTGTTATGTTGCACCAGAATATGGAGGCTGTGGATATTTAATGGAGAAAGCTGATCTTTACAGTTTGAGTTTTGATCCTTGTGATTGTATCAGGAAGAAGACCATTACATATATAGGCTTGAGGGTATTTAACAATAGGGTGTCCAACTTTGTCCCGTCCCGGGTGTCCCGACCCGGTCCAGGGGATTTCGGGACGGGTCCGTCCCGTCCCGAAATAGACCGGGACGGATCCATCCCGGGACGGGACAAGATTGGTATTCGGGATGGGACGGGTTTCGGCCCGTCCCTCGGGAATCCCGTCCCGTCCCGATTTTTTTTTTTTAAAAAAAAATTTACATTATCCTATCTTTCCCACTCTTATATAGATATTTTTATTCTTATACAGATATTTTTATATTGATATTTCTATTCTTTTTTACTATTACTTTTTTTCCCTTATATGGGTAAGTTATTATATTATATAAAGGAGAAATGTTGGTATTTCGAGTAAGTTGCTGGGGCATTTTATATGGAATAATTTATTGAGATGATTTTATTATAATATATTTTTAAAAAAAAAATAATTTCGGGTCCGTCCCGTCCCGTCCCGAACCCGTCCCGGTCCCGTCGGGACCGGGACACGGGACGCATTTTGCGTCCCGTGTACTGTATCGGGACGGGACACGAGACGGGGTTGTCCCGGTCCCGACCCGTCCCGTGAACACCCCTATTTAACAACAATAATTATATAATTATATATATAAATGAGTAAAAAGTTTTTTTAAATTTATATTATAAATAAAAAATAAAAAAATTTAAATAAAGGCTTGAGGGTATGTTTGTCAATTTTTCATTACCTATCCTCCCCTCCCCTTCTGAACCAAACAAGAAATATCATCTCTCCTCCCCTACCTTCACACTTATAACCTCTCATACCTTTACCTACCCTTCCTTAAATTAACCTAACCTACCCTCCCCTTCATTGAACCAAACATAGCCTTAGGGTGTGTTTAGCTCAAACGGAGGGGAGGAATTTTAATAGAGGGAAAATAAGGGAAGGGAAAAAGAGGGATTTTATTATTATTTTATTTAGATTAATATTAAAGGAGAGGAGGGGAGGGATTTTCATATTACCTTGTTTGGTTCAAGAAGGGAGGGGAAGAAAAATAGACAAATTTATTTTATATTATTTTATATAATATTTTAATAAAATATAATATAGAGGTAATATTAAGGTATTAAAAAAATTATGGGTATATTAATATTATAAAATAATAATATATCACTTCCCTTCCAAATTCTCCCAATTTTAGAGGGGAAGTAAAGTTGGAGGGGGAGTGGAAATTTTAAAAAAATTTCCCTCCCCTCCAATGAGCCAAACAAGGGGAGGGAAGCAAAATCCCTCTCCTCCTCCTACCTTCCCCCCAAATATTCCGTGCTAAACTAACTCTTAGGGTGTGTTTGCCTCAACTAAGGGGAGGGGAGAGAAAGGAAAGGAAGTGATTTTAATATTACTTCGTTTGGATTGATAGAAAAGGAAGGGATTTTAATGTTACATTGTTTAATTCAGGAGGGAAGATGAGAGAAAATATTTTTATATAGATAACTGTAAGATGCGGAAAATATATTTTAGGGATATTAAAAAAATTATTATATATATAATGGTCAAAATAAGACAAAAATTTAATTTTTACCCCAAATCCCCCCAATTTTGGAGGGGAAGGTTTAAGATTTCCCCTCCCCTCCTAAAAGTTGTGGTGCCAAACAAGGGAAAAGGGAAAAATCCCTCCCTTTCCCTCCTCTCCCTTCCAAATCCCTCATAACAAACACACTTTAGGGTATGTTTGGCTCAATGGAGGGGAGAGATTTTAATAGAGGGAAAGGAAAGGAAAGGAAAGGAAGGAAAAAAGAGGGATTTTATTATTACCTTGTTTGGATTAACATTAAGGGAGAGGAGGAGAGGGATTTTCATATTACCTTGTTTAGTTCAAGAAGGAAAGGGAGGGAAAATACTTTTATATAGACAAATTTACCTTATATTATTTTACATAATATTTTAATAAAATATAATATAAGAGTAATATTAGGATATTAAAAAAATTATGGGTATATGAATATTATATAATAATTATATCACACTTCCCCTCCAAATCCCCCCAATTTTGGAGGGGAAGTAAAGTTGGAGGGGTGAGAGAAAATTTTAAAATTTTTTCCCTCCCCTCCTAAATATTTTAACAAGCCAAATAAGGGGAGGGCAGTAAAATCCCTCCCCTTCTCCTACCTTCTCCCCAAATACCCCATGCCTCCCCAAATATCCCATGCCAAACAATGCGTTAGGGGTGAGACGCTCCAACTTCACTAGCCGTCTTTACGATTCTCTTTCCAGAAAACACATATATAGACTACCAACTCGCCAAAGGATATGAGCTGTTGTTGGAAATATTGTAAATAGTGTTAAAAGAGAAAAAAGGTTTTTTTTTCTTACATGACTCTTTGGTGATGGGACAAATGGAGTTTGTCTCTGCTATTCCATACTATATTAAAGAGACTTCTTGACAGAGAAGAAGAATAAAAAATGATACATTTTTTATATTACTTTTATCTTTTATTATTTTGTTTTCTTATATCTTATAGAAAGAGTTGATTTAATTTTAAGGTTTAATTTTAAGAGTGTAACTCATTTTTATTTTTATTTCTAATTCTAATCAATCTCATCTAAATTTTTAGATAAGTGAAACTGCAATCTTCTAGTCTGATGCTGTATTGAATTACTCAAGTTGTCTCAACATTTTTTGTATTTTTGAACCACATCGATGTTATCCTTTATAAGAAGAATTTGTTCGATGATCTCTTCGTCCATTCTGATTTTAGTAATATCTTGAAAAAGATGTCAGTTCCCGGTTTCAATCTTTTTCAATCACTCTATAAAACATATTTTATTAATTCTTCATTCCCTAGACTCTATTATTCCAACTTTAGCTATAAAATTTTCTTCATTTTATATATAATTGATTTTTTATAGAAAAAATTACATTCTTTTTTTTCTATAAATTTTTTAAAAAAAAATTAGACTTATCTACCATTTAAAAATAGGATGACGGTTAAAATTTATTTTGCCTGTCAAATGTAGCCCAGGGTGCCGCCATCATCAGATCTTGTCTTATTCATTGGGCTTAGGCCCTTGTTTTTGTAATCAGTTTGTATTTCCGTTTTCCACAGAAAAAACGAAAGAAAGCAAACAACACATCGTGTGTTATAGGGAATACTACTTATTATCATTTCAGTAACGTTTAAAAAAATATCTTAATTTTTAAATATTTAATTTTATATTTAAAAATAATTAATAGCTCATTTTATTTAATATTAATATCGTTTAAAAAAATTTTACCAGTAAACTTAATTTTTTTTTTTAAGTTTTTGTAATCACAGGGAAAAAAAGAAAAAGAAAGCAAGCAAAATAGAAGCACGGGAAAAGCCTCAAAGAAGTTACTGAACCTGTCTTCCTCTTCTCTGCTTGTGACAAGTGTCTACTTAATGATCTTCTATTTTTCCTTCCTTCTCCTTTTCAATTAATCAATTCTTGTTCGCATCAGATTCCCTGTACAATGCATATAATAGTTTCTTACATACATCATTTCCGACTAATGTGTTTCAGGGATGATTCGATTCTTGTAGTGTTTGTAAGTGAAAAAAAGGAAAAGAAAAGAGCGATTGTCCCCTACTGCCATTCATCGACAGTGTTTGGTCATGTAATATGGTGGTTCAGACCCAAAGAGATAAAAACGGGGGTCACGCACCACGTTTTGGCCTCCATGATTCGTTGGACTTGTTGCTGCCTGTGCCGTGTTCATTATCAAAGGATTCAAAGGCATTTTCATCGTTGTTATTCCCCGTCCTAAGAGGTATACTCATGCAATAGCTTTTCAGTCTTTCATTTCCAGCAAAGTTACATTGTTAATATGGTTGATGCCCATTTCTACTAGGGTCTTGCTGATATGCTTCTTGAGGTTTCTGGCCATGTCACTGAAAAAATTAACCGAGATAGAAAGCTGTTTGCCACGTTTCAATTTTCTGGCCCCCATACCTCTCAAATTTCATGAAAAGGGTGACCTGGGTAAGCATCCTCATAGTATTGAGAATCTGTTTGGTTGATTTCTTATTGCTGATGTTAGAAGGTTGAATTAATTAGGTAATTAGTGTTAATCACTTGGTTACTAGATGACCTTAATTCTATATAAAGGGTCATAGTCTATTGGTTAAGTGTGTGAGATTATGTAATCTTCACTTTAGTGAAGGAAAGGGTAACTTGAGTCTCTCCTCAAAGTCCCCAAGTGGGGTTAGTTTATCTCCCTCAAGTGAGGGTAGATTAGTTTGAAACCCAAGTGGGTTACTATAATTGTAATGAGCATGTTGCTCAATAGTTAATGAATATGAAGATATTCTTCTCTATTTGATTTTGTTAACATGGTATCAAAGCAGTCATCCTTGGGACAGAAATGTTGAAGCAATGCTCTTTTAATACTTCCTTCATCTTTTCTAAGAAGCCGACAATATCACACCTTTGGGAGGATTCTTCTTCACACTAGCGATAGAAACTGGATAATCTTGAGGCAGACGCATTACGTAACTTATAGGATTTTCTGCTTCTCTATTATCTTCTTTGTGCAAGTTTGAATTAATGGCGCCATGTTCTTGTATGGATTCTTGATCTCCATCTCCATCCATCTCAGGATTTTCTTCATCTCTATCATCTTCTTTGTGGAAGCTGTTCAGATTCTCGCTTCTTGGTAGATTCTCATCAGAAACTAGATAATCTTCATTCTGATGATCGTGAGTAGAATGAAGAATTCTAGCATTGTCAATGAGATCATCAGCTTCTTGAATGATGCCGAAACTCCGTTCTTGGTTTAAGGCAGGCGATTGGGGAGGGGATTGCTGACGATGACAATGAGCGCAAAGAGAAGAAGCATAAGCTCTTGGTTGGTTTGAATTCTCATCATCATTATTCGACATTATCGTCATTCAGTTCGGATCCGTACGACACTAACTGGAACGAGGATGGTCATGACCCCGAGGATCCCTGCAAGAGGCGCAAGATCAATGTCACATATCACGAATCAGATGAAACGAATGAAAAGGTTCCGAAACTGACGAACAGCAAACATGGTTCGCAGGGGGAGTCCGGTCCCACGACGCCTTTGCCAGACAAAAAGCTCTTGGTGTTTATACTTGATAGGCTTAAAAAAAAACAGATACCCATGGAGTGTTCTCAGAAACTGTGGATCCAGAAGAGCTTCCTGATTATCATCTCAAATGCAATGCAATATAATGCACCGGATACTATTTACCATCGGCAGGCCCAAGCAATGCAAGAGTTGGCTAGGAAGGGCTTTAATAATCTCCGGCACGATAGTGATGATAGTGAACCACAGCCCAAAATTGTGAGTAGAGGTAGGCCTCCAGGCAAGAACTCAAGAAAGTCATTGGGAATGTCTCCCTCTGAGCGTGTTGCTCCTGATTCTTCCTCAGATGTAACACTTGCTTCGGGAGGAGATAGTGCCAGTGGCCCAAACAATTATAATTTGAGAAAAGGAATAGGTAAGTTCCAGCCTGTAGATTCATTAGTCAGGACTTCACACAGCACATTAAACAGTACAAGATATACTAATTGGTTGTCTGAATGGGAGAGTGAATTTCCAGCTTCTGTTTTGAAAGTTGTTTTAAGATATGAAAAAAAAAAGCAATTCATGGTTGATGAGACCAGGCGTGACACTTACACGCATCCAGTGGCTGCTGAGAATGAACCTCTAGTGCTGGCTACAATTGAAGAAGAATTCAAGCAACTAATTGCGGTGGGTTTGAATGTGAAGCATGGCTATACTAGAAGCCCGGCCCATTTTGCTGCCGATCTTGGTCTACTTGTTTGGAAGATTGCTGCAAGGAAAATCAGCAGTGTTTTACCAGTTGGACAAGAATTTGGTCCTGGATGGGTGGGAGAAGGTGAGGTGTCACAGCAGCAACAGTTCGTAATTTGTGACAAGGATATAATCGGCAACTTTGCTGCCAGAGCTCCATATCAGACAAACAATACCAAGAAGCCAGCTGAAGCCATGGATGGGCTTGTCTCCTAATTCACCACAAGTCTGAAGCTGCATGCAACTAGCACATCCTTAGTTGTTGTTGGGATGTTAGTGACAATATTTTTATGGATATGATTCGTTAGGATTAAGAATGAGAGACAATTGCTTAAGTATTGATTGGAGAGAGTTTTGAAGAAATTTTTATATTGTATTTTGTAAAATGAAAATAGTTTGGTTTAATTCACCTTACTCCCTTGTATGTTGTGTTAGCAAGTTGAACACTTAAAGTTTGAACACTTAAAGTTAAGGGGTGTCAACTTGAGCGGGGGTGTTAGAAGGTTGAATTAATTAGGTGATTAGTGTTAATCACTTGGTTACTAGATGACCTTAATTCTATATAAAGGGTCCTAGTCTATTGGTTAAGTGTGTGAGATTATGTAATCTTCACTTTAGTGAAGGAGAGGGTAACTTGGGTCTCTCCTCAAAGTCCCTAAGTGGGGTTGGTTTATCTCCCTTAAGTGAGGGTAGATTAGTTTGAAACCCAAGTGCGTTACTATAATTGTAATGAGCATGTTGCTCAATAGTTAATGAATATGAAGATATTCTTTTCTATTTGATTTTGTTAACAGCTGAATTTTGAAATAAGACGCTCTGTGGTACAAGGATAATTGACTTCCCAAATGGCTGTAAACCCTATTTAGATGTCTAGCTATAACAAATATGGGAATTTTAGAAATATGTGTTTTTTTATGTCCTTAATAATATAGGGATGATGTGTGTGGGTGGGTGTATTTTTATATTTATGTATTATGTTAATTTTGCTGATGGGTTGATGCAGAGATCCCTTGACCAAACTAGTAAGCAAGTTAAAAATGTAAGTCTCATTGAAACACTAGAGTTGGTAAGCCAAGCAAATGAGTTTGGAGCAAAAGCTAAGAAGGCTGCTCTTTGTAATGCACTTAGCTCTTGTGCAAAAACCCAAAATTGGAAACTGGGAATAAAAATCCATGCTTATATGATTCGTTCTGGATATGAAGATAATTTGTTTCTTAGTAGTGCACTTGTTGATTTCTATGCAAAATGCAATGCTATTGGGGATGCAAAGAAAGTATTTAGTGGCATGAAATCACATGATCAAGTGTCTTGGACTTCACTTATTGCTGGATTCTCACTAAACGGGAAAGGAAGAGATGCCTTGTTGTTATTTAAAGAGATGCAGAATACCCAAGTTAAGCCAAATTGTTCTACCTGTACAAGTGTTATAAGTGCATGTGTGAAGCAAAAGGAAGCCCTAAACAGTGTCCAACTCTCCATGCTCATGTTATCAGACAAGGATTTGATACTAGCAATTTTGTGATAAGCTCTTTAATTGAATATTATGCAAAATGGGGGCAACTTAACGAGGCTGTATTATTATTTAGTGAAACATGTGAGAAGGAAGGATACTATTATGTATGCTTCAATGATCTCTGGGTATTCTCAAAATCAATATAACGAGGATGCCCTTAAACTTTTTGCAGAAATGAGGAGAAAGAATTTAACTCCTTCTGATCATATTTGAAGTGGCATTTTGAATGCTTTTGGCAGCCTTACAGGACTCCTTGAAGGAAGACAATTGCACTCGCTGATTATTAAAATGGGTTCTGAAAGCAATGTGTTTGTGGCCAGTGCTTTGATTGATATGTATTCAAAGGGTGGTGACATTGATGAGGCTCGTTTTGTGTTGGATCAGACTTCTGAAAAAAATACTGTCTATGGACTTCCATGATCGTGGGTTATGCTCAATGTGGGAGTAGTTCAGAGGCTTTAGTGCTTTTTGATAGTCTATTTACTGAAAAAGGCTTCGTTCCTGATCATGTTGGCTTTACTGCTGTGCTAACAGCTTGTAATCATGCAGGATTGCTTGACAAAGGGGTGGAGTACTTCAACCAAATGAGAACAAATTACGGTCTATCTCCTATTCTAGATCACTATGCTTGCTTGATAGATCTTTATGCAAGAAATGGGAATCTAAGGATGGCAAAGGCTTTAGTGGAAGAAATGCCTTATGAACCAAATCACGTAATTTGGAGTTCCATCTTGAGTTCCTGCAAAATTCATGGAGAAGTAGAGCTTGGAAGGGAAGCTGCTGATCATCTCGTAAAGATGGAACCAAGTAATGCAGTACCTTATATAGCACTAGCACATATCTATGCAAGAAATGGTTTATGGACTGAAGCATCTGATATCAGAAGCCTAATGAAACAAAGGAGATTAAGAAAAAAATGCAGGGTGGAGTAGGTGGACTAGCAGGTTCATGTCTTCGCGGATGGCAAACAAAATCAATACAGAGGTAGAAAAGTTTTACCTGGGAAGGATTGAGGTTTCATCCTGCTATTGTCAGGCGGTACAAAATTTAAGTGTAGTACTAACCTACTTCTACTAATAGTTTTGTAACTTAGTGGCATGAAATTTTCTCTCTAAATAGATTATCATAAGTTCAATTTTATTTATAATCTCATATTTAGTACTTACTCCTCCAATTAAGAAAAAACCAGTAGTACTCTACTTCTCATCAAAGGCATGGATTGTATATAGTGAAAAATTGAATTAATGTGTTAAAATGAATGCCGTAATT
The DNA here is from genome assembly GCA_037074615.1 of Leucaena leucocephala. Lineage (NCBI taxonomy): Eukaryota > Viridiplantae > Streptophyta > Magnoliopsida > Fabales > Fabaceae > Leucaena > Leucaena leucocephala. The sequence goes on from CM073552.1 coordinate 2,023,049, forward strand.
TTGGCTTCAAAAGCAAATTTAACAGGATGTCACTTCTCATGCATCTAATGATTTCTTAAACATTATAATAAATCTCTATTTTATCATATTATTTTTTATCTATTTAAAAAAATTTATCATATTTAATATATATTATTATAGTAGTTTTACTACTTTGTGCTTTAATTAATTATATGAATTAAATTATTAAAATTTTTTTATTGTGTTTTTATTGATTTTGTTATTTCTTTTAATTAAATTGATTTGACTAAAGGTATTTTATTTTTATGTATTTAAGAAAATAGGAAAAAATAAATAAATAATGATTAAAACTCACATCAACTACTACACAATTATATTATGAGGAATGTTAATTAAGAAATTGTCAAATTGAAGGAAAAATTATAATATTTAATTAAAAAAAATTAAAATACCACCAATAATATTATATTATATTTTATTATATTAATTTATTGATTTAATATAATATTATATTATATTAGTATTATGTTATATTATATTAATATCATTTGAATTAATTTAAAGATAATTCTTTAATATCTAATATTTGAATTTAATTAAAGGGTAATAGATAGAGATGTTATATTTTCCTATTTTCTTATTAATTATTTTATCTTATTTATCCTATTACTTTTTATTTAAATTATTTTTAGGATATTTGAGTTAAAATGATTATCTTTAGAGATATTAGAAAAGATACAGCTTGAAGATAATTAAATATCATAGAAGATAAATTAATGATAAATTATCATATTTTAGATAGTCAATTAGTGAAGAGTCACACATCAACAAAGAAGACACCAAGGCCACAGTCTAAAGCTATATAAAGGATCCCAATACTCTTGTATTTGACATACCAATCACCACCACTGTCACAATCATTTTTTTATCTTTTCCATAATTCTATCCCTTTCCTTTTAAATTCTTGATGAGAGATATATTGGTTCGAGTTCGTGTGTTTTAGAGTAAGAGTTGAACAATTTTATAATTTGATGTTTTGCCTTTATGTAAATTTATGATTTTCTAGTTTTTAGATTTGTATATGTTAGATCTAGTATTTCAAAATTAATAATTTAGAGTTAAATTACGTATTGACTCTATATAAAAATTTCTATACTATATAAAAATTAATTTAATAAATAATTTGAGCGTCAACAAATTATATTATATGGTCTGTTCCTTTTATGGAATATGAAAGGCCACGTCTGATTATAGGGACAAGTTGCATAAGATTAAAAAGCAAATAAATAAAAGTGAGGAACAAATAGAATAAGATTTTGTCATTATTATTTAATTTAATTTCTCATAAAGGGACTTGGACTTTTCTTAATACTAATACTAACAATAATAAATTGTATAATTATTTTAACCAATTAGGGTAATCTCTTCTCTATGAATTGTAACAGCGGGTCAATTTTTAGCTTGTCATGTTATAGGATATTCTGTAAATTTATAGTTTACAATGTTAATTTCGATCATGAATTATTTTTTAAAAAAAAAAATTATTTTTTTATACTATTTATTAGATCTCTATTACTAAGTATATAGTTTTAAAATTTATGACTGTTTCTCTCAATATAGGTGTATTTTTTAAAAATTGAACTCGAGATTTAGATAAATTTAGTAAATCTTAAATGATTATATTAATTTTATATTAACTAGTTTCTTTATTTGTACACGACTCAGTGGATAAGTTGATCAAGGTACTTTTGAGTCGATTAAACCTAATTGAATAAGCCATGTTCTTCTCAAAAAAGAATATTCATGTTTTTCTTAGTATCGTATAGAATATAAAGATAGATAATGGGATCCTTCACTTTTTATGCCTTACGTAGTTCAACTTCACACGACACAGCTTATTTGGTTGCTTGAAGTTTAACTATATAAATTAATTTTAAAAAAGTTTATTTTTAAAAACATTTAAAGTGCAATTAATCTAATAATATTAGCATCCATAAAATCAATCTTTTATGATTTTCATTTATGAGTTTTAAGCGTTGGATACCCTAGCGCTCTAGCAATTCTTAAATCAATTGAATTATATCTTTAATTTGGAAGAAGTTGTTTTATAAAAAGAATATGTGTAAATTTTATTTGAAAATTAAACACCCTTTATGAATAAAATTAGTATAAAATATGTCTAAATTTATGACAACCCATGCGATGATGGAAAAATTAAAAATAAAAAAAATAAAAAAGGGCACCGATTCCCCAACGATGGAACTCCAGAGTACACTCGGACGCACCTAATAACTTCTAATTTCATTTTGGGGGCTTCTGCTTCAAAGCGCTCTAGCTTTGCTTTTCCCTTCAAATCAAAGTCTCATAAGCCTATTTCATTCTCCCTCTCGATCACAACAGAACGGAACCCACATCGATCGAACTCCTCCGTTGCTGTGATTCGTGTTTGGTTCGTCTTGTCGTGGTACTCTATCTTCAACTTGCAGCTAACCCCAATCATCCCAATCCCTAGAAGAAAAACTTTTGTTTCAGCTCGTCTCTTGAACTTGGAAGTGGAATCAAACAATTGGGCATTGATCAAGCTCAAAGAGGTATCCAAATTGTTCAGAACTCGTTTCCTTGTTGTTCTTTACGTTGCTGGTCATGTTGCTTGCTTGCTTGATTGAATTCTTCGTTGTGTGTGTTATTATTCAATTATTCTTGCTCTCCTCTTTGGTTCTGACTTGGTGGAGAGGAATGAAAAAGGACCAAAGATAATATTTTGTTTTCAAAGGTTCATTCTCTTAATCCCATGCTGGCATGCTTGCGGTTATGCTTATCTATGAATGGTAGCTGCAAATCGATTTACCGTGTGTTGAAATTTTTCTTTTTAATGATTTTTAGAATTGTTTTTTCTTTTCAATATTTATGAATTTTCCTTTTCTTCCCGTGGCTTGATTTGATTCGCACTGCTTATTTCACTTGACATATTGCTGCTTTGCTAGCTTAATCAATGTCTTCGGTTCTAATATATTCCTTTGATGTAAAATCAAAAGCTCCGAGAGAGATTAACCTTAATTAGAAATGATGTCTATCCTGTATTGCCATCTTTGCAAGAATGTATCATTGTAGATTGACTTTATTACTATTCTAGGTTTGAGTGGCTGATAATAAACATGAATTTGCAACAAGTTGGCCAGCCCAAATCTTTTAATGGATATGGCCGCCGAAAATCTGAAAGAGAAGGAGCATTTAGGTCAGAGAACAAGATCCAGTCTGGAAAATCAAATGCCAGCAGATTAGCAAGTACTGGTGAACTTCTTACCTTAATTGTTTTTTAGTTCAATTTAGTTCACTTTGCTTATATTTGTATTTACTGATGCAGTGACTGGCACTAAAGGTGATTATCATGAGAGTCCTTCAGGTGATCGATTATTGTATATAGCAACTTGCCTCATTGGGCAACACGTGGAAGTCCATGTGAAAAGTGGATCTATATACTCTGGAATTTTCCATGCAGCAAATGCTGACAAAGATTTTGGTACTTTTTACGGACTCTTTTGTTTTATTTTGTTGACATTGAAGTGGAATAGCTGATAAGCTGAATAGTTAATAGGTGTCTGCTTACTTTTTTCATTTAGTTTTCATGGGATATGGAAAAAAAATTTCATTAACTGCTTTCGTCATCATTATTTTTCTTCCTTAGGAATCATTTTGAAGATGGCTCGCTTGATGAAGGATAGTTCTATTCGAGGGAAGAGGTCTGCTGTAGAATTTGTTAGCCAAGCTCCTTCAAAGACATTAATTGTATCTGGCAAAGATCTTGTACAAATCATGGCAAAGGTAGTAAATATTTAATGGCTGTAAAAAGGATAATTTTACTAGGAAAGTTTTAGTATTCATTTTAAAGTCTGCAATCCTATTGGCTTTTGTGCAGGAATTTTTTGGTAATTAATTGTTAAAAAAAAAGAATCTAGGTTTGGATGCAGTTGCTGTGAAAATATTGCTAAACTGTTTCTTATTGAGGTTTATGGGCTTTTCAACTATGGTAGGATGTTGCTGTTACTCGGGATGAACTTTGTGGTGAGGCTCATCATGAAATGCATCAGGAGATTATGGTTGATTCAGCAATATCTCAATCTCGTCATGTCGAGATGGAAAGAGAACTATTACCCTGGGTACCTGATGGAGATGATTCACAATGCCCTGAACTGGAAAATATATTTGATGGCCCTTGGAATAGGTTGCTATTCCATCATTTCTCTGTCTTTCCTCAATGTATAATTCACTTTCATGGATAAAAGAATTATGTCTACTTTTGAAACTTGGCTATTGGCCCACCTAACTCTTCAAAGTTGGCTTATCAGTTTCTTTTTCCATATTGCAATTTTCCTAGAGGTCCTGGGTTTTGTCTGACATTATTTTATCTTGTGGTATTTTTTAAGAAGATGGGATCAATTTGAAACAAATGAAGCATTGTTCGGTGTAAAAAGCACATTCAATGAGGAATTATATACAACAAAGCTTGATAAAGGGCCTCATATGAGAGAGTTGGAAAAACAAGCTTTAAGAATAGCAAGAGAAATTGAGGGTGAGGAAACCCGAGATCTTCATTTAGCAGAGGTTAGTGTTGCTTGAATGCATTTCTTGTCTTTATTTTTTCTTTTCTCTTTTCAAACTTTATCTTATTGATGTAGTATTTTGAATTCCTTGAACTATATATATGCATATATGTCTATATTTATCAATTTTTACACAGGAAAGAAGTATACACCTACATGAAGACTTTGATATTGATGAAGAGACCAGATTCTCATCAGTCTACAGGGGTAAAGGGGTTGATGAAAGTGGACATGATGAAAGAGAAGATATACAAATAGATTCCCGGAATTCTGAAACATTTGGTGGTACGTTTGCTCCAGTCGTCAAGAAATCCAGTGATTTAGCCAGTGGAGAAGGCAATGGTGGAGCTCGACTATCATCAGATTCCTCCGTTATGGTATTTCATCAATCAGATATTCAATTAGTATGTTAGATTTTAACAAGTCTCCATTGTGTCCCTTTAAAGGACACTAGCTTGCTGTATTTTGCTTGGAATGCAATTGAATAATACTATGATACCTCCTTTCCATGAATAATGTTTGTCTATAGGTCTTTTTTTTGTTATTCGATGTTCATATAGTGTTTCTGCTTGCATCCTTATTAGTATTGTCATTGTATTCAGGATCTGTGCTTTTGAAATCAGTACAGTTTTAATATCTAACCATTACGTTTAGATTTATAAATTGATGACAACAACAGCAACAAGAAGCCTAATCTCACTAGGTGGGGTTGGCCACATGTATTGCAGGACACCATTATGCTATAAGATTTTGTAAATTGATAGTGTGGAAAAAATATTGGTATCAAAATTTCCTTTTAAGTTATTGCTACCCCCTACCTCCACTGCTCCTTGAGTTTGTGTGTGTATAGATATATAGACATATAAGCATTGGGCGTTGTTCTCGAACATTCAATGAACAATACTCAGTGGGAATTACATAGGGCAGCCATTTCGTCCCCCCCCCCCCCACCTGATTTGGAGTTTTTCTGCCTCCTATACTCATGTTCTGTGTTAGACACTGGACCCATTACTAGTTATTATTTTCTTAATTCGATATAATATCTTGTTTATATGGGTGTAGGATCTCCCTCATTCATCTCAGTCAAATATTGGCATGGATGTAAGCCACTCTAGTACTTATGATCCTGCCAAACAATTAGCATCTGAACTCCCTGCCAAAAGTTACACATCTTTGGATGGAGAAAGGTTTTTGCTTACATTTTCTTGTATTATATATGGTTACTTATTTGCTCTGCAATGATGTTGTGATGGCTTTTAGGAAATAAAACTTCAGTACTGACTTTGTAATGAAATTTCAAATACACCAAAACTTACAGGGTTCAGGATTCAATTGTTGATCAACACGGAGCAAATGATAGTAGCAAGGAAGAAAATCAGGTAGTGACCTATGTTACTAGCTTCTGCTTCATGCATACATAAATATTTAACACATGATGGCTATTGTGGACATGACTAAATCCCTATTTTCTTTTCTTTTCCTTTGTTTAATAGATCCAGCAGGCTGAGGATGATCAACCGTCAAAATCTGAGGGTTTGTGAAGTTTCTTTTTCAGATCCCTGGAAATTGAGTCGATTAAAAGCATAGGCTTAAATTAATCTGCAGGAAAAAAATTAATCTGTAGTGGTACCTGACGTATTTCTGCATTGCAGAAGTTTCCTATGCTTGAAACTTTGTCATAGTGGTTGATGGTTGCTTCTTCGTTTATATATTTATTCCTCTGATCATGCAACTCTTAGTGCAGATTCACAGTCACTGCTCAACTTGAAGAAAGATGGCTCTGATAAAGGGGAATTAAATGCCTCCTCTTTTGCCCCTTCATCTCATGTTTTATTAAGTACTCAAGAAAAGGCAGGGTCACCTGGAGATATGGTTGTGAGTTCAGCTTCAGGCAAAGTGAATGGGGATACAAAGTCTGAGAACTCCCATGGAAGACCAGGTAGTTCTGCTTCATCTGCTTCAGAGCCTGTGGGAGGTTTGACAGCATCTTCTCGTCCTGGCCTCTCGCCAAGTTCTTCAATTGGTTCATTTTCTTCTGAAAGATCAACTCTGAATCCCAATGCAAAGGTAATAAAAGTTCAAGATTGACATGTTCAAACATACAATCGCCCTGTTTCTCGCCTTTTAAGTTACAATCATATGCAACTGAGCTTCCCCAATCTCGTTTTACTCTTGATGTCAGGATTTCAAGCTCAACCCAAATGCAAGGAGTTTCATTCCATCTCAAACACCTAGACCTCCCTCGCCAGTGTCTGATGCTTCATTCTATTTCCCAACTAATGTAACTAGTGTGCCGCATATGCCAACCATGCCCGTTGGTGTTGGGGTAAGTATTCCATGGTTAGATATGCTTGTATGTCCTGTGAAGGAGAAAATGTGTTGTATCAAAGTTTTTGATTGTTTTTACCGTAATTAAAGGATATGGTTTTTACCTGCCATTCATCTGTGAGGTTGGCATGGGTTTCGTTGTTATACTTAGGATATTTTGTCAACTCCGAGGCATATGTTTGGCAGTCTAACCTTCACTTTACAAGAGTCAAAGACTTGGGTAGCTTGTGGTCTTTTGGTTTATATAATGTTTATAATTTTACACATTTTATACCGAAAACTATTATTATTTTCTCTGCTTTACTTATGTTTACAAACATGATGAATTTTCATATGCATGCAGATGGGACCTACATTTACGGGGCCACAGCAGGCCATATATAATCCACAGGTTGCACAAGTGCCATTGACATATTTTCATCCAAATGGACCACAGGTAAGATGTTGGTTGCATTATCTCCTTAGTGACTGTTGAATGGAAATTGGTGCCTTGCGACAAATAATAAACAGTATTTATCTAATTACAGTATGGGCAGCTTGTTGGTCATCCCAGGCCAGTCATGTACATGCCACCAGGATACATACCTGTAAGCACTCATATTTTGCACCCCAGTTGTTTGATTTGAATTTTTTCAAGTGTGGTATCTTTTTTATATTAATTAATAAGATTAACTTTACCCTTATTTTCTTTTATTTCAATTTAAATAATCCCTTTCACCTTTTTCTTCATTGTGGTTAGAAGACATCATAGGTGTATGCTGTAAATTTATAATTCACACTTCTTAGAAATGATAGGAGCGAATATCACAATAATCAATTTTCCATAAAATTAAAATTATTGATAAATGCTTGATGCTTTCTTCTTTTACACATCTTAATTCAAACAATGTTGGCTATCATTATCTCCTTCTGGGCAACTTGCAAACTCTTCAATTTAATATCTTACAGGAAACTCAGTATAGGGGACGGGATTATTAGGGACGTGGTTGATTTAATTCTCTGCTAGTCTGCTTCATTCCTGAAGAATAATTTCTGTGGATGGCTTGAAAGAGTTCTGAAGGAAAAGGATATATGCTGTCTATGGGAGTCCTATATATACATAGGTCCTGTACATCCAGGCAAGAGGACTTGTTCAGGGATATAATTTTATGACCTTTAATTAACCAATACACAGGTTTCAGTTTCTGTCTTCTTGTAGCTTCAGTTTGTTTGACTCTTCTTACCCTCAATTTTTATGCAATTTTTTGCTTTTTTGTATTTCTTCCAGTTTAATTGCTGGCATTCATTGGTCCGTTTGCCATGTTTCATCTTGTGATGACACTTGTTTCTGCTGAGCTCTTTCTTTTCTTTTTTTCTTTTCCGCTCAAACGCTTGTGCTGAATATAAAAATACGTTTTGAGATTTAAGTCGACTCGTCTTACAAAAAAAAAGAGTAAATCAAAGAACGAGAAGAGGCATGGGAGGTGGGCTCAGCAAAGAACCATGTGCTGAGATTAATATTATAGTACTGTGCGAGTATATTTTTTAATTGAGATTTAAAATTTAATTTGTTGTGAAAAATTAATTTTTTCTATTAGACTCTATCGATTGATTTTTTAAGAAAAGTTTTGATGTCAATATTTTATATATATACATATATAGATAATTTGGGCCTGGCAATGTCGGACCATGAAATATGAGGGAAAAAAATAAAAATTAGTGGTTACCAACAGAGATTTGAGCTAATAATTTCATAAATTAATGTTTAAATTGTTGTTAAAAAAGATATACATATTTAATGTTTGATTGCGATTCAAATAAGATTTGTCAGTAGTTATTGCGTACTAGGAACATTAATCTAAATGAAACAACACTACAAAGTTGTCTTTACTCAATAAATTAATAATTAATTAATAAAACAAGCAGTATTTGTGTTTTTAAGCTATTATCGGTTAGCACTCTAAGTCCTACTTTGTCCTCTATATATCTGTTACTATATTTCACATCTAATATATAAATAATTAGCCGTAGGGAGACATGATGCGTGTTTCGTTTAAAAATTAAAATCAAGCATTGACATATTTGTTGAGTGTTAATAAATCCAATGTAGTTTTGATTTGAACTATAAACTATAAAGCATGAAATGTGAGTTTGTTTAAAATTAACAAAAGAAATGATTTTGATTAATTAAATATATAGATTACTTTCAACATATCCCCATCTTTATCCCAACAAGTCCTTCATATTTAATTAAATAAACCAAAATCACGTTTTTCATGATTCAACCTCCCAAACTTTTTCCAGATATCCTCTTTATATATATTCAACTGTTTAATTCTTCTTCTGCATAATTTCTCTGATAAAACCATGGCCTCCTCTGCCTTTTCTCCTTCCTTGGTCTCCCTCTCCTTCAACTCTGCCCTCCCATCCACCACCCATCGCCCAGTTCAAGCCCTTTCTACTTCTGTAAGTCAATCGCATTTCACTTCATTTCGGGTGTGTTTGGCATGGCATTTCCCATTCGACCTTTTCAATTGAAAAAGTGAATTTAAGTCTAAAATAATGTTTGACGTGTTGTTGAAAGTAACTGACTTTTGAGTTATTTTAAGGTTAATTTTTTTTAACTTTTAACTTTTAGTTTTTCTTCTAAGTTTTCAATGTATTATCTAAATCACTAGTATAAAATTAATTTTTTTTTTATAAAAGTTTGATTAAACATAAATTATATTACACAAATGGACTCTTACCTAAACTTCAGTTTGTAAAAGTTAATTAAGATAAAAGTTACTTTTAAAAATATTAATCCATACAAACCTGATTCATCGATCACAGTTGAGGCCCACCAAATGATTAAGGGTATAACATTTATGAGAATTTTAATGATTCAATGGATAAGGTGGGAGAATTCATTGATTGCTTTCATGTGCAGGGAAGTTCCGTGTTTGGAGGGCTAAGACTTGGGAATAAGGTTCAGTTGCAGATGGCGACAACCAGAGTGTTGTCTCTTTCTGGCGGTTTTGCAACTAAAATCTCATGCTCCACTGTAAATGTTTCTTCAACTTTTATATAAACCAATTAATATCAAATAGAATGTTCATTATTGGTATATGCATATAAAGATTAAGCCTTTTTTTAATGTTGCAGGCTGAACCAGAAACTCTGCAAATTGTGCAAAGCATTATTGCAAAGCAACTTTCTGTTGATGAAAGCGCTGTGACTGCCCAAACTAGATTTGCAGATATGGGTGCTGATTCACTTGACTCTGTACGTGAGTCCTCTTCAATCATCATCACATCACACAGTCTTGAAAATACCATTTCCTATTCTAATTTGTTTTGGTTTTTGTAATATATTGCAGGCTGAAATTATGATGTCTTTAGCAGAGAAGTTTGGGATTTCCATCCGAGAAGGAGCAGCTGAGAATATCTCCACCGTTCAAGAACTTGCTGATCTCATTGAGAACCTGATGAAGGCTCAATCCTGAAACCAGGAAGCTGCTGAGAAAGATGCTTGCTTCAGTTTTCAATACTTCAAATTTACTCTCAAGTTATTTGCTTTACCACCCCTCTTCAAATAAAATTGATCTCTCAGAATTTAAGCCCTTTGAGCCCCCACTAATTTTTATTATTGATTATAACAGATCAAATTTGTAAGATCTAATAAGTAATCCATTCATCATACAAACAGAAGGAAAAGAGAAGCAAGCCGAGATTAAAACAGGAAAAGAGAAGGTTATTTACTAACACAGAAATGAAAGAAAAAAAGTAGTTGGACTCAGCAAGCCCTGCTTTCATCTTCATCTTCCTCCATTTCTAAGAATCTCATGAAGCTCTGACTTTTCCTGAAATTACTGATCTGCATCTGAATTTTGTATTTGTGTGTGTGTGTCTCTCTCTCTATATATGTGTGCGCGCGCGCGCGCTGAAACTATGGACAATGTAATTGAGTTAAAATGGAGGAGAGAGGGCTGAGAGTGTTGGCTTCAACACCGTCGGCACCCTGTAACAGAAGAGCAAATAACCCGAGTCGCGTCCAAGGACACTGTTCTTAAGAGTTATTCCGCGACAACCGGGAAAGATGAAGCGGTACTCCCCAAGATTAAACGGGTTCTTCCTGCGGTAACAAGGAAAACAGAAGCTAGCGGAAGGAATTAAACTCAGGGAGAGAAGGTAAACGTTGGTGTGTTTCAGTGAAGGGATTTCCGTGAAGCGATAATCAGAGAAGGTAAGCACTGCGGTATTTATAGGCACATACATACACTGAACGAAGAGATACACCCGTAAGACATGCCTCTTCAACCGAAACATTGCATCTCTTCGTTTGCAGCCGTCCAGACGCCTCTTAAATTCCAACGCGTATGTTGTGGAAAAATGTAACGTTTTATCTTTCAAATGTTGACCCTTGGAATTTAAGAGGTTTCCGTATAAGCATATATACCAAAATATTTTTCAACAAAAAGTGCCAAATACCACGCTTTATCTCGCGCGCAGGGGGGGCAAATCGCCGGATTTCAACTGAATTTCCAATTTAAGGCCCATTTTCGTGCGCGCGAGCCCACTTCTCTTCTAGGCCCATTTATTAGCCCAAGATTGTGTGTTATCATTTATACTCTTGAACCTTCACTCTCCCAAGCAATGTGGGACTTAGCTTCTTTTGAAACACCCATATTTACAACAATCCCCCACATGTTTCAAAAGAAACTCCACTCTCTGAGTTACACATGGATATAATCATTGTATCCAGTGGTCCTTTGGACTATGAACCAGACCTAGACCGATAATACTTGGTATACAGAGATGCTAGTGGTCCTATGGACTATGAACTAGCATCTCTTGGGTGTATACCAGAGGTACTAACAGCCAGATTATACCCCCACATTTCCACTGTTTATCGAGCGGTTTTGCGCTTTAGGCGGCCATGCGCGTGTCCTGGTTTTAACGAATGCTCTAGAGATTTCGCCATGATCTCATAGGAGCGGCCCACACTCCACATTCGTATAGGTGATTTCTTTAAGTGTATCTGCACATAATACACCATCCCGTAGAATTTGAAATCATTAAGAGCTCTTGCTCATCCTCCTCTATGCAATCTAGCACTTTATCACACACCATAGGAAAGGACCAGTTATAATATTTTGGTGCTAGCAGTACTAACTAGCGACTTGTTCTTACCCATTGAACCTTCTTCATGGGATCACCAATCACAAAGGTTGGGTTGCCATTTACTAGTGGTCCTTTGGACTATGAACCAGACCTAGACCGATAATACTTGGTATACAGAGATGCCAGTGGTCCTATGGACTATGAACTAGCATCTCTTGGGTGTATACCAGAGGTACTAACAGCCAGATTATACCCCCACATTTCCACTGTTTATCGAGCGGTTTTGCGCTTTAGGCGGCCATGCGCGTGTCCTGGTTTTAACGAATGCTCTAGAGATTTCGCCATGATCTCATAGGAGCGGCCCACACTCCACATTCGTATAGGTGATTTCTTTAAGTGTATCTGCACATAATACACCATCCCGTAGAATTTGAAATCATTAAGAGCTCTTGCTCATCCTCCTCTATGCAATCTAGCACTTTATCACACACCATAGGAAAGGACCAGTTATAATATTTTGGTGCTAGCAGTACTAACTAGCGACTTGTTCTTACCCATTGAACCTTCTTCATGGGATCACCAATCACAAAGGTTGGGTTGCCATTTACTAGTGGTCCTTTGGACTATGAACCAGACCTAGACCGATAATACTTGGTATACAGAGATGCCAGTGGTCCTATGGACTATGAACTAGCATCTCTTGGGTGTATACCAGAGGTACTAACAGCCAGATTATACCCCCACATTTCCACTGTTTATCGAGCGGTTTTGCGCTTTAGGCGGCCATGCGCGTGTCCTGGTTTTAACGAATGCTCTAGAGATTTCGCCATGATCTCATAGGAGCGGCCCACACTCCACATTCGTATAGGTGATTTCTTTAAGTGTATCTGCACATAATACACCATCCCGTAGAATTTGAAATCATTAAGAGCTCTTGCTCATCCTCCTCTATGCAATCTAGCACTTTATCACACACCATAGGAAAGGACCAGTTATAATATTTTGGTGCTAGCAGTACTAACTAGCGACTTGTTCTTACCCATTGAACCTTCTTCATGGGATCACCAATCACAAAGGTTGGGTTGCCATTTACTAGCCCAAGATTGTGTGTTATCATTTATACTCTTGAACCTTCACTCTCCCAAGCAATGTGGGACTTAGCTTCTTTTGAAACACCCATATTTACAACAGAGAGAACTTACTTGTCGAATAAGGAGGAGGAGATAGGTAGTGCGAGAAGAGATTTACAATCTTTGCCATCGAAATGAGGAGAGAATATCTGTTAGAAAAAGAAAAAACAAACAAGAAGGAAGAGAGAGGGCACTTGGGTTTACTGAAGGCGAGATGTGGTGGGAGAGTCTGAAATGATGAGGTGGACGGCAGTTACAAAAACACGATGGAAGCTTGTGATTGCCACAGACAGTTTGTTGCTGTTAATTGTTAATAAATCATTCTATATTTAATAAATATTAAATTATTTGTTTGTTCCTGTTATTTTGATTTCCAAGGATAGGGGCCAAAGAACGATGGTTTTTTGGGTGCCTTCTAACTATTGTTGTTTAATTTTTATTGTCAAACTGTAAGAATTTGCTTCCCAATCTTATGAAATAGAAGTGATTCCTTTTCCTCTCCTATCTTTCTCTCCCATTCTTCCCAGGCAAACTCACCTTCTCTCGCCTTCGTTCTCCATGGATAGCCCCTTCCATCTAAGATTTGCGTAAAACAACTCTAGATCCATATCTGATTTAGTTCGAAGCACAAGGTTCTTAGTGGTGGGGCTCAGATTTGAACCATGAAATAGTGAGGAAGACGAAGGTGAAGGGGAGGAGGAGAAGGGACTTGGTCTTCGTCCCTCACTCCCTTATTTTTCCACAATCCCGTCGATGAGTATAGAACAGTGAGAGAGGGAGAAATTTCTGGAACCACAACCTGTCTGTTGCTCTGTTCTCGCCATCTTCCTCCGTGCTGCAAAATCGTGGTTGTGTGTTTTCTGGTCAATTTCTTATTCTTTTCTCCTCTGGTCGATTTCTTTGTTTTGATTTCATTGGGAGTATAAGTGAATTTGGGGGCTTGTTTTTCCGGTGAAGACAGTGATGGAGAATTTTCAGTTAGGGAACTAGTGTAGAAAATCTGGTCATTATAGGAGAAATTGTAGGCATTAATTGTATATAGATTAGGAGCTTTGACTTTCAATCCCCCATTAATAACCCTCGATTCTTTGTTCTCTGCATGGTCCTCATCTTCAATAAGGCCGGAAGAGGTTCAGGGAAGAGGCATTGACGTGGATACAAGCGAGACCCACCTAAGTATCTGATGACAAAATGAACGGACGTTTGCCATTTTGCACCTGAGATTTTATTATGGTGCCAACAGCACTTTTGCCTATAGTTTATAGGCTTCTTTTACCTTTACCCATTATTGAAACTAAAGCTCACGGACATTTCATATGCAAATTTTCATAATAGATTCTAATTGTTATAATATATTGATTTTTAAATAAAATACGATATATGTATAAATTTTAATAATAATATATAAAATTAAAATTATTAAGTTTATTTTCTATTTTTGATATGATATGGATATAAAAATCAAATCTCTTATCGGTATGTTTGGATAAATTTTTAGAAAATATTTTATAAAAAAAAATAATTTTTGAACAATTTTTGGGAAAAGGTTTTTGAAGAAATGCTTATGAAAAAAAAAAGTAATTCTGAATAAATAAATGTTTAAATAGTTATTACCAAAAAAATTTTGTGATGGGTAAATGATCAGAAATGGGATAAGATAAAAAAATAATTCCTTTTTTTTGAAATATATACTCACATTTAAGGCCAATATTCTGTTACATTGTAGCGTTCGACAGCGAGAGCGAGAATGAAGCTTATGAGAACAGAAGTAATCTCGTCGTCCATGTACACTATCGGCAAAAATTATTTAAACACCGCCTCCATCACCCACCACGTGAACACCCAAGCTATCACGCCTAGCATATTCCCACTTTTAGCCTTACCCTTTCTGGCGAAGAGAAAGCAGCAGCATCAGAGACTATCGCTACTGGAGATCTGACAACAGAAAAAGAAGTAGCAGCAACGATATGGACCACGACCCCTCCCACCAACGATGACGAGGACCCCCTCCCAGCAACGTCTATTTTCTCCTCTAGTGACGATGACCCTCCTCCCTCTCAATGACGGCGACGATAGAAATTGGGACGACATAAATAGCGACAAAAAGAGAGAGAAAAGAAGAGGGAGTATCTGAAAAAGTAGGGATAAAATAGTAATTGGATAATTTATAAACTATTTTATTGTTCTAGAAATTATTCTGAGTAGCTTATCTAAAATTTTGATTTTAAACTATAGTTTAGTCTAAAAACCTTTTTGAATAAATATGATTATTTATTTTAAAAAATTTTTAAACTAAAATTTGGACAAAAACTCCACTAAAATTAAGGTTTACCTTTTGTTTAAATAGGCATATCATCGTCTATTCATTCCTTAATAAAATTTACAAAAAATACACACACATTGCATTTGCTCCAAATTATGTATTTCCATTTAAAAAAAAAATCCAATGTTTCTGCACAATATTTTTTCGCGAATATTTCTAAATTTTTTACATTATTAAATCCCATTTAATTTAAAAATTTAAACCAGGAAACCTAATATCAATATCAAAACCCCAAGTCAATTACGTAAAGAAATACCTTCCTTCAAATTCCACACCACCATTCCTCCACACAGCGTTTTTCTCCTTTTCCTGAATTTCTCATAGCCTGAGCCACCACCTTCGGACCAGAAATTCCGTTCAATCTCCGCTCACAAAACGACCTGGTTCTCGTTATCCTCTGTTTTGTGCACAGAGGCAGTCATTGTTTGTGATTTTGCTTCTTAAGACACTCAGAGAAGGAAGAGGAGGCAATGGACGCGCGAACAAATCATACTCCTCGCACTGTCGAAGAGGTTTTCAGGGATTTCAAGGGCCGAAGAGCTGGAATGATTAAAGCCCTTACAACGGGTACATGCTTCTCGCATTTCTGTTTGTGTTCTCTTTTTCTATTTTGTCTTTTCTGAGTAAGTGATAGTTGTCCGTGAGAATACGCGTAAGCAAAACGGGAAGGGTGAAGTTTTAATTCGGTGTTTGCAGCTAGTTCGGTTCAAATCTTTGCACTTTCGCTGCAAACTAGTAGGGTTTATATATTTATTCATTTATTTATTTTCGTTAGTTTTGATTTCCTAGTGGGTAAATTGGAGTGAGTGCATTAAGGTTATCTCAAGAATATTTAGGGGAAAAATGGAAAGGGATTTCTAGAATTCGGTGTTTCTTGTTGATAAGATTGTCCAGTACCTTCAATTGTTTATTATCCATGTTACTCATGAGTAAAGAGAAGCAGAAATTCTGCCACCCACCATTGTTTTGTCTGATAAAAATGGGAGTTGCTTAAATTATTTACTAACGTCAACTTTTTGCTATTATCTAAGATAGCGGAAGAGGACCTTACTTTTACCCTCTAGCTCTTCAATATAAACTTATATTTTGAATTGTTCCATAAAATTGTTGTGTGATAGCTGACGGAATAGCAGAGCAATACGTTCCCTCTTGTTTGATGGGTTAAGGTGCAGCATTGGTTATGACCAGTGAAAGGCTCAATTTGGAATTGGTACTATCTGATTGGGTGTTGATAGCAATTATTGGTTGATTAGAAAATTGGATCCCTGCTGTAAGGAAGTGCAGAATGTTTCTTGTGGGGAGTTTTTGAGTTCTGTGTTTAAGGAAGTTAAAGATTGCAGATTGTCCTATATTTTCAATTGTTCCTCATTCAGCGTTTCTTGTTGATAAGATTGTCCAGTACCTTCAATTGTTTATTATCCATGTTCCATAGCAGTTTGTTAGTATACTGCACAGTCAAGCTATACACTCTCTTGTAAGATGGGCAGAGGTAACTTTGGCATAATCCGCAAGGCCTCGTTTGCAGCTGGAATTATCTACGTTGGTGTGGATTACAATTATTGTTTGATTAGAAAATTGGTTTCTATTGTATGGTTAAGGATATTTGCTTTTCTCTCTCTTGTAAGTCTTATTGTCATTTTCCTCTCAGTGCGGCTAGCTTAGGCTTCTTTAACGCTTGATGTAGAGGTTGTGGGGATGTTGTGAAAGGACTTGATTTCTTTCCCCTTCTCAACTTTTTCCCCCTAAAAATATTTTCGGTACTTGGGTATGAATTTTCTTTTTGATGGTTATTGGGTGAAATTGGATAAAGAAAAGGGCAATAAGTTATATGAGTTCTGAGTTTAAATGTTTCAATATCTAGATCCCTGAGTTATGCTGTAGAAGAGTCTTAGATGACAGATGTGTCTCTTCTTCTGTTCTGTGCTGAGTGTGGCCGAACCAAACAGTATTATCTTGTCTATGTTTTATATATAATTTCTTGATTATCATGTCATTAAATCTTTTCATTTATGAGTTGCAAAAACTTTCTTGCTGATTATTTCTTTGGTTATGCTGTTGCAGATGTTGAAGTTTTTTACAACCAATGTGACCCTGGTTAGTAGTAATGTCCTTAGTTCTCCATTCATTTGCTCCTTTTCTGCAAACTTCTTTGCTAAGTTGCTGATGTGTAATGATAGTGTCTTTGGTGGTGAAGTCACTTTGTGCAAATAGTTTTGCATTTCCAATTTGTAAATTTTTAAGCTGCTAGTTGGTGCAATACTCTCTAATGCTTTCTTTAAGAATTTAAGACATTTAATCTGTTGATTCATGATATCATTTGAATCAACTCTCTCAAGTTTAAATTCTTTCCTTTCAAGTGCAGTTAATGAATAATGTATTTTATAGCCCTTTTCTTATTGTATTGCATGCATTGATAGATTAGTTATGTACGGTATTTTATAATCAGAAATAGGCCAGTCTTGCTTGTACTTCCTTTATTTGTAGCTTTTCTGTTCTTTTTTGTATTTTGTTCTGGTTATGATTATATTGTTCTTTC
This sequence comes from Leucaena leucocephala, assembly GCA_037074615.1. Lineage (NCBI taxonomy): Eukaryota > Viridiplantae > Streptophyta > Magnoliopsida > Fabales > Fabaceae > Leucaena > Leucaena leucocephala. The sequence continues at coordinate 2,041,009 of CM073552.1, forward strand.
AGAGAAGGAGAATTTGTGCTTGTATGGACTTCCTAGTGAGCAATGGGAAGTGAACTTACCTGCTGAAGAAGTTCCTCCAGAGCTTCCTGAGCCTGTTCTGGGAATTAATTTTGCTAGGGATGGCATGCAGGAAAAAGACTGGCTATCTTTAGTTGCAGTCCATAGTGAAACATGGTTACTTTCCGTGGCCTTCTATTTTGGGGCCAGATTTGGGTTTGATAGAGCTGACAGGTATTTTATATTTAAGCCATAACTGCATAAATTTTATCTTACGTTAACTTGTATTGGGTTTGGGGCAAAAGAAAAAAACTTGCATTGACTTGGCTATTGAAACGTAAAAGCAGGAAAGTACTTTGGGTTCTTAGATTCTGGTTGCAAGATCTAAGATGACACTATCTATGCTCATTGATATTTTTTAGTGGGATAAGGCTTCTGGTGGTGGTGTTGGTTAAGGTGGGCAAACTTGTTAATTCTAGATAGATGATTATGCGTAGAATATGTGACATTTTCATATATTATGACTCATGTTAAGTGGAGCAAGGAGGATAGCTTGGACTTTCTTATTCACTATAATTTATATGAACTTTCGTATTACATTTGTCTCTTGATCTAGCAGCCATGATTTAATGTTCCTTTGGTCACCATATTATTTTTGTTGGTTAAAAATGCTTGTATGATGTTTAAAGTTTTTTGTTTACCGTCAACGTCTGGTTCTCCATGCAGGAAACGACTTTTCAATATGATCAATGAGCTGCCAACAATTTTTGAAGTTGTTACTGGCGCAGCAAAGAAAGAAGTGAAGGAGAAGTCTTCAACTCATAGTGGCCGCAAATCTAAGTCTGGCTCTAAGGCGGTAAATATAGTTTTCTTTTGATTGCACTTCAGAAGAAACTTATTCATTAATAGTTTAATAATTGTGTCCTTGTGCAGTGAAGAAATCCTGGTTGGTCTCGGGTGCTGTCTGTTTTTAGATGAAGGCCTTTTTCATAATTATGCCCCAAGTTCAATGAGTTAATTTTATGTATGGGGTTTCTTGTCTAGAAATAGAGATGTTTAATTTCGTGCAAATATTATGAAATTTGTGATACAATGCGCTATTATGCATGTATTGAAACTATATATAGCTTAGGTAGGAATCGTATAATATGAATATGTATATAACCCTGAAGAAAAGTAGGTTATAGTTAGTGGTTATTCACTTATTTGAGTGCGTGTCAAGATGCTTGTTTAAATGGATGGAAAATTTGATGGTACTGAACGATTCCTGCAATCCTTCCTTTGTGCCTGTGAGCATAGTGTCAATAGTTTATATATATAGACTTCTGAGCTAGTTCGTTTTCTCATTTATTTTTTGGCTTCTGGAGCAGATAGCTTCAGAAATTCAGGGTAGACAATCGAAGGTTTTTCAACCAAAAGATGAGGATGAAGTTCCAGACGAGCAAGATGAAGATGATGAACATGGGGATACCATGTGCGGGGCATGCGGCGAGAATCATGGTACTGATGAATTCTGGATTTGCTGTGACAACTGTGAGAAGTGGTTCCATGGCAAATGTGTGAAGATTACCCCTGCAAGGGCAGAGCATATCAAGCAATACAAATGCCCATCATGCAGTAACAAGAGAGTTCGGTGCTGATCGCTAGGTTCTCTCGTTGCAAAGCAGTGCTATCTTTTCTTGGTCTGGTTGATCTGCTTTCACAGGCAGTCGATGGATAGGTTCATATTTACCCGTGGAGTTTTCTCGTCTTTCTCTTTTTACTCTTTTCTTTTTCCAGACTAGGGATTTTCCTGTGATGATTTAGGTTCATCTTTGTCATTCAGAAAAGTCAGAAATTTTAAAAATAATTCAAAGCCAGCAGAATATTGTGTTCAGCTCAATTATTTTGCGCTTTCGTTTCCTTGTAGTTAACTAGAACTGAGACCACCACCTTCGTTTTTTTTTTCCAAATAAAAAAAAAATACAGACGCCTCTGCAAAATGAAACAAATTTTATTAGATCAATTAATATGAAGTCTTTGCACTCGGATTGTCTGTCAAAATTAACTTGATGAGCTAATCAATCAGCATAAGTATTCGTTTCTTTGAAGACGTGATCGGTTATGATGGTCCAGTTGTGTATAAAGAAGTTCAATGTTCATTACGAATGAGTGATATTGTCCCGATTGAAGTTCTTAATATCTACCAGATTTAGCATTTTTCCTATGAAAGGGAAAAAAACACCATTCCATTAATTTTCTATTTGTGGTCCCACCTAATGTCACACATTCTCTCTCTTCTCATCCGTCAACTCTCCCTCCCTCTCTATCTCTCTTCCCTCGCTGGCCCTCCGTCTCTGTTAATGTAAACCTACTGGTCTCTTTTCTCCCTCTTCTGCGATGGCTAAAAGAAAAATAAACCTCGCAGAAACCAAAAAAAAAAAAAAAAATCTTTCTTTCTCTTGTTCTTCGTTCCAAATCTTCCCTCTCCTTTCTTTCCACAATCAAGCAAAGACCCTTTTCTCTTATTCTGTTATTCCTCATCCCCTTCATTCTCGTTCCAATTCTCAGGCCAGAATCAAGTTTCATTCTTTCCAATTCCACCAATACCTTTTATAATATTTATATATATTTTTACATCCTTACAAATACAACTTTGTCGTTAAAATTACAACTTTACCCATTTATCAATCCAAGGTCTAATGATGCGTTTGTTTTTGGATTGTAATATAAACTTAATTATTAGTAAAATACTTCCACAAGAGAATGCTATCCCAAAGAAGTAAATCAATATAAAAGTCATGATAGGAAATACCTTTCTTTTTTTTAGCCATTATGTCATCCACAAACTTTGAACTTTGCCACTTGCTTTTCTTCCCAATGAAAAGTAATAGATTTGGAATTAGAACATCTTACAAAATACAAGCTAGTATCATTCTCTGCTATACATATATCTAACTGGTAGTGATATTCAATATATAACAATCAACTAGTATAATAATCTCATATATATATATATATATATAGAGAGAGAGAGAGAGTAAAAACTCATTGTGCATGGATTGGACCCATAGAATTAAGTTTATATTTGATATATGAAATATTAATACACAAACAAATAAAAACACAATTTCGAAATGATCATAAATATCAAATACATAACAAATATTACATGAAAAAAGAAAAGTTCCTACGTTAAGCCCTGCCTTTCCCCTTTCATCATATCATACCAAAATACCAAGCATACCCTAACGTACAGTGGAGTTCCTCATACATAATCCTCATCAAAGTTATGTGATTACATTATTCGAAGCAGTTTAGAGAAAGGGACCTGTAATGTTCACAAGCCAGAGTATCAGAAGACAAATAAATACTTTTTCAGCACACTATGAAAACTGCTAAAACAATCTCTGTTCTACGACTGCTCAAGATTTTACATGACGATTGCTATGCTGAGTTATTGAGTTAAAAACTTGCAGTGCTAAATTTAAATACAAGAACAGGCCAATCTATTCAACACTCCATAAATGTAAAAGGGCATGCAAATTAGACATGCTAGAGCCACTACAAATTATTTCATAGTATAATATAATTAATTGAATAATATATATGTCATAAGTCATAACTATAAATATAATTCAAAACCTTTAGATGCAATTTTGATAACTTCTTTTTCCATATTATGATATATTATGTAATAAATGTATGCATAAATATAAGTGAAAAAGATAAGAAAATTCAAAATTCTAAAAAAGTTATCTAAATATGTAAAAGGATATATTGGTCACAAGTATAAATCTTTGCCTGCAAGGGTCCGGTCCGACTGGTCGCAAACGGGAGTGTAAGGCGCGCCTCCCTACCATGTCTTGGGCTCGATACCTGCAAGGCACCCTGGGATTAGTCTGGCTGTTACGCTGGGATACCCGAGTTAGCGATCACATCCTACTCAAAAAAAAAAATAAATCTTTCTTTTTAAAGTTTAAAAAAAAAGAAGAAATTATCCTTATTCCTTTTCTCATTCTTTCTCTTCCCTCTTCCTTCCATACCCTCTTCCTTCTCTCTTCCCTCTTCCTTTCTTCCTTCCACTGATAGAGACTTGTTGTGCAGACGAGGGACGATGTGACCGACATAGCTTCACATGAGGTGGAGCTTGGAGGAGGCAGCAACGGGAGGGAAAGGGTCATCCCAGGAGTCAGCGTTATGGGAACAGGGAGAAGAATTAACAGAGTCGGGGTAGTTGAGGTGAGAGGGTGGCATTGGAAGCGTGACGACCGCGGAGAGGGTCCGAGCAGTGAGTAGGAGGAGGCGACAGGTGGTAATGGAGGATTTTCTCAGTGGTGCAACCTCGTTTGGAGGAGAGAGAAAGAGAAGAAAATGAGAGTGGAGTGAAAGATGGGTATGGTGGAGTTGGCTGTGCTTCTGTTTCTATTGCTGTTCCTCACCTTTCTCCCTGTTGTTGTCGCTGTTCACTCCTCTCTATCTCCTTCCTTCACTGATTGTCGCTGGTCCTTGGCTTGTTTCTCACCGTCTCTGCACTATTTTTGTGTCGTCGACACTGTTTTGCTGCTGTCGTCGTTGTCTCGTGATATTGTGTTGGGCCGAGTAATAGGATGGTGGTAGAAGATGGAAACGTGGAGGTAGAGTCGGCTCTAAAGGGAATGCATTCAGTGGGTGATGATGGAAGATAGGTGGCTATCAGCAAGTGATGATGATGAATGATGTGAATAGGAGAAGGAAGATGTCGACTGTAGAGGGAGATGGATGGAGGCCGAATTACTTGGATCAATTACTAATCGTATAATGAGATTGATAATTTTTATAATGATTTTGACCACATTCGTTAAGCTATTTATTACTCTCTTTAACAACTTAGTTGCAAATAATTATTTGGGTCAATTATTACTCGTGTAATAGAATTGATAACTTTTGTAATAACTTTGACCCCATTCGTTAAGATATTTACTACTTTCTTTAGCAACTTAGTTGCAAGTTATTACTTAGGTCAATTACTACTCGTGTAATATAATTGACAATTTTTGTAATGACTTTGACCACCTTCGTTAAGACATTTACTACTCTATTTAACAACTTAGTTGTAAATAATTATTTGGGTCAATTACAACTCATGTAATGAGATTGACAACTTTTGTAATAATTGTTACCACATTCGTTAAGATATTTACTAATTTTTTCAACAACTTAATTACAAGTAATTACTTAAACCAATTACAACTCGCGTAATAGAATTGGCAACTTTTGCAATGATTTTGATCAATTTTGTTAAGACATTTACTACTCTCTTTAACAATTTAGTTGCAAATGATTACTTTAGTCAATTGCGTATAATAGGATTTATAACTTTTGTAATGATTTTGACCACCATAGGAAAGATATTTATTACTCTCTTTAATAATTTAATTGTAAGTAATTATTTGGGTCAATTACAATTCATGTAATAGGATAGACAACTTTTATAATAATTTTTACTATATTCGTTAAGACATTTACTTGCAACTAAGTTGTTAAATAGAGTAATAAATATCTTTACTACGGTAGTCAAAATAATTACAAAAGTTATAAATCCCATACATAATGAGAGGGACCACTTTCAAGGGCAATTTTGTTCTCTCCAAAATTTTGAAATGAAATATTGATACCTGTGAATAATCTGTCTTTTTACTAATTCAAATAACTTGTTTAGAATTTTGAATTTCATAAAGTATTTTCTTGTCTTTTCCCTAAATATAAGGAAGAACACTAAACAGACACTCCTGTACTTCAACCCATTTACGAACAGCTACCGTCTACTTCAAAGTTTAGATAATAGACCCTTGTAGTAGCTTAATAAAGAAGGAGAGAAATGAAGAAGGAAGTGGAGCTTCATAAGTCCTGCCTGCATGAACTAGGGTATGAAATCAATATTGCGGACAAAATGAAAATTGTGGCTGTCTGGGTCAAAATTTTGTCGCGTCTAACTTAAAAATCCCAAAAGAATATTAGGAGAAAAGGATGCCTTGGTTTGAAATTGCAATGGAATTGAGGGAAAAGTGAAATTATGTAATGGTAATCTCGGTTGAAATTATAGGTTTGTATCCAAAGATTTGCAAATGGTAATTCGTAAAAAGGTCGACTCCCAATTTCGCAAAACATAAAGGTCCATTATTTGGATTTTAAAGATCATATTAGCTAGTCGTAGATGAGTGCAAGATGCGCTAATGCATTTCTACCTAGATAAATAAATATCCGTTACTGAGTCTAGGTTTAGGTAGGTGAAGCAGGGTAGTTATCAAACTAATCACCCTTAGATATCCATAAACCCGAGCAAGCAAATTTTCTGAACACCTGTACGGCTTGAGGTATTTTGCCCCTTCCAAGATTTGTGGCTCAAAGTAGCAATACCACTCAATCAAGCCGCTTGGTTTTCCATATGAAATTACTAACGGACCAAGAAAAAAGTAATCAGAAAGTAGAAAGTTTTGCAAATTTTGGGTATTATGCTTCAATTCAACTGTAAAGAGCTCTATGATATCAGTATCCAGAAATTAAACTTCTGGGCTTCTGGCAAAGAAAAAAAAGTATCCAGAAATTTAACAAAGATATAACTCCCCTATAGTTTCATTAACAGATCTTGACATCAGCAGTCATCTATGACTTGACATCGTCCAACTTTGACACCACAGCCAAGCATTTGTATAGCTTCAACCGAGACGCAAAAAGCACAGGTTTATTGGAAGAAAACATTTATTTCCATGATGTATACAAGGGTACCAGCAATAACCAACTTTGATCAAGCAGTCATCTTGGCTAGGTAAAGGTGAAAAAGCAAATATGGGGGGAAAGATGAGATAAGTAGAGAGAAAATAAGAAGAGAGTTAGGCACAGAAGAGAGTGAAAAAACCTCTTTCCTCTCTGTTTTCTCTTTTGTTGTAAATCTTCTATCTTGTCAGAACTTCTTGATTCTTTGTTGAAAGCCGTTTCAAGAACTCATATGTGGTGATCATTGTTGTCGCAGACATTGACATTGAAGCCCATCGAGGTCCCAACCCTCTGTAACAGGCCATCCAACCACCTTCCTTGAGCAATTTCCTCACAGTCTGCATAACTGTTGGTCCTCGACGGCCATTCCCATCACCATCCAAGACCTGAAGTCTTGTCTTGATCGTATCTAGTGGCATTGTGATTAAGGCAGACATGCCACCAGCCATTGCTGCACTGACTCCCTGAACTGCCATTACAGTTCTTGAATCTGGCCTTAACACATCAGCCACAGAATCGCTGGTCTTATCATCTTTCTTGCCCCAGTAATACCCAACTCCATTCCAAATCAGCCTCTGTGCAACAGAGTATGAAGCCCACCAAACTGCATTTGAGGGTGCATATGTCAAAATCGATATCCCAAACCCCCTATACAAACCTCTGGGACCATCAGAGATCAGAATTTTCCTGAATGCATCAATCCCATTGACATATAGATGTGCCGAAGCCTTAGGATTATTTGAATTACAACCACCTTGAACCATCAACCTCTGGCTCACAACATCAACAGGGGTCCACACGAGTTGAGCTGCCATGGCAGCACTCAAACCTGCAGCTGCATTGGCGACAGTAGCCGCAGTTGGTTCCGCAAGCCCTAACCTAACCGTGACAGTTCCTACATCGCTCTTAGTAATCTCCAGGGCAGCCATATATAGTGCTCGAGCTGGAATTGTACCCATTAAGGAAGTACCAAAACCTCTGTACAATGCTCGGAAACCCTCATGCCTAATAAGTGAAAATGCAGTTTGGATACAAGAAAGTTGGGATTGAGCTACTTGCTGCCTGGTTTTCAATACAACAATCGGGTACAGAGTTGCTGAAACCCCTGAGAAAAGGGCAGCACCGAGGAAGAAAAACTTCGATTTATCAAGCATATGCCAATCGATATCAGCCGGGACTTGAACTTCTTGTGCTGATTCTTCCTCGGCATCTCTCTCACTCATGCTCATTTTCGCCACCTTTTAACCCTCAAGAAATGCACCGAAATAACCCAGAATAAGAAGAAAGTTCAATTTCTTTCAAGCCATCTTAAACCCTAACTGTACAATCTCAACAACCCAACAAAGGAACACGGAAGGGAAAAAATATAAAAAAAATCTAACTGTACGAGCTGTACAATTGGCAATCCAATAACATGCGCACAAATTTGAAGACAACATCAGAAGGAATCACCCAAATGAAGCCAGTTTTTTCCTCTTGTGGAACCATGTTTTTGATCGACCATGAGCCACGACGAATAGATCCAACATTTCTGAGTAAAGAATTACAACCGCATCATACCAGGAAACCGGTCATCCTCGACACCGGCGACGGAGAACCCAACCTTGCCGGAAAATTCAAGCCATCCACCAACATCAGATAATCACGTAAGCGAATACAAAACAAGTCGAGGCCGACTTAGGAGTTATAGGAAGAACTCATCTAGAGAGAGAATCAAGGTTTCGATTCGCTGGTGGTACGGTTTGAGTGAGAAAGGGAGACCGGCAACTGGGAACGGAGGCCACCGTAGGGAGGAATCTCGCGGCAGAGCTTGCCATTAAGGTAGAGATAAACGGACACGTGTCGGTTTTGGATGAGGGGCTAACTTGGTTTGTTTCGGGAAAACGGAATTTTTTGTTGGTGGATTGTCACGAAGGTACGTGTTATCCGAACCCGCAAGTGACGTGGAAACCCTTACCACTTTACCAGTGACTAGAGTTGTAATCCCATGTGTCATGTACGATGTAACTTGTATACTCCGAAAATGATATTGAAACGTCTAAATTTAATAAAATAATTGTATAGTAATTTTTTAATTCTTATACTATAATTGAGCTTAGTTTCTGAGAAATATTTTTTTAAAAAAAATTATTATTAATTTGTGTGAAAGAACATTTTATTTGCTTTTATTTGAACTCGGTATCAAACCCTGTGAAATGCATAGGGATCAATACACCATGTTTTAAAAAATGCATAACTAATAGAGACTAAGTCTAGTGGAAGGGATCAGTCTCTTTATTTGAGATATTATTAAGCACTAAATATATACTTCTTCCAATAAAAATTTAAATCTTAATTCACTATATTATGAGTGACTAATTTTTTCTATTAGGCTCAACTTAAAATTCTATATATAAACAAACACACGATGCATTAATGATTGGGCTTCAAGTTTTAGAATTCAGGCTTTTTTCTTTTTGATACAAAAATTTTTAGAAAAGGGTTAAACTCACCTACGATCCAAGAGCAGAGCGAAATCTCTCCTCTTCCTACAAGCCATCCTCAGGCATAAATTTAGGCATCCAGGAGCTAAGATGCCTATTTAAGCGCTATGATTAGAACCACAATAAAATGATACTCCTTAAAAATTGAACATACTCTAAATAATCATATGTCTCATCTTATCATCAGACAGGCTTATACTTGGTAGCTCAAATGCTAATTCTTAGGCCAGTCTCACAATTGTGGAGAATATAATCAGGGATCCGATCAAGCAATGATCCCAAGAGAAATGGGTCTCGAAACTGATCCAATTGGGAGCCCAAGCCTGGAGCCGATGATGGGCAAGATATGAAAGATCCAGAGGATACGTAAGAGTCAGAGACCATGGAAATGGAGAAAATTGGACGAGGATACTTATATAAAGACAAAAAAAATTGGCTACGGAAGGGCTGTGGAATGATTTTGGAGGAATCCCACACAGGTTCATATAGGAGAATTTATTCATATAAGATTTCATAAAATCATTAAAAATTTGACAAGTCTCATGTGATCTTAGAGGGGAGAGACTTTAATTGTAAAATAATTATCTTATTAATGTTTATTAAAAAATAATAACTTTATGTGATATAATTTATAAATCAGATATTAATAAATCACAACTCATATTAGGATTAAATCCATAACCTTTCATAGTTGGTACTAGACCAATAAGATTATTTTGGTCGTGGCCCATCATAGTTGAATTTCTTACCTTAAGATTATTGTCTTCATCTATAGTATCTGTTTAGGAAACACTCAAATTATAGTTTTAAAAATATTTCTGACCCAAAACTTAGTTTAAATTTTTTTTAAAACAAACAGGTATATTTATCCAAAAAGGTTTTTGAACCAAACCATCGTTTAAAACTATGATTTTGGACAAATTACTAAGAATAACTTTTGAAACAGTAAAAAAGCTTATGTACTATCCTATTACTATTTTATCTTATTTTTTTCCTCTCTCTCCTCCTTACTCTCTCTTCTCTCTCTTTTGCAGATAGTCTTACTCACTGGCGCCGACGTTGAGCTGGAGAGGAGGAAGATGTGGTCGCTGGTCACTAAGCTGGAGATGAGGAAGATGGTGGTCTCGCATCGCTGGTTGTTGGTCGCTCCACCTCTCATTGCGGCTGTCCATCGCGTCTCATCGTGGCCGCCACACTATCGTCATACTAGACACAGTAGCTAGTCCATCGTGTCTCATTGTGGCCACCACACCGTCGTCATGCTGGACACCATTACTGGTCTATCGCATCTCATCGTGGTTGGTCATTGATAGGAAGAAGAGAGAAGAAGATGAACAAGAAAAGACAGTGATGATTTTTATTATCATATCCTTTTTAGTAATTTACTAATCACAAAAGACTTTCTAATAATAACTATCAAAATATTCATTTATTAAGAACTATTTTTTTTTCATTCAGAAGTCATTTTTTAAAAACTGTTTAAATTTTTTTTTTCATAAGCTATTATCTAAAAATCTATCTAAATGGGCTCATAATAAAAATCAGAAATGGACTTATTGTGCCAGTTAAGTTAGAATACTCTTGTTGTAATTTCCTCCACTCCATGAATGAAACATAAAGACAACGAGAAGTGGGGATGAAAATATGAAAGGCCTCTCCAATATTCCCACTTTGTAACGTTTTAAGAAAAAGTGCATACCAATAAAGTGACTGTACGTATCCACGTTTGCATGCCCCCCCTCTCTCTCACACACACATTATTCCTTTAAGTGCCACAACACAATTTCTAAGAATATAAAAAAGGAATCTCGATCCCTTAGTTATTTAAATAAGGGCCACTGCTTTCTAGCATATACATAGCCCCACATATATAGAACTTATGCTCTATCCACTATACAGAGTTCTTTTGTAAACTTTCCTATTTGGTAGAGATAGGCTTTCCATCATATGTATAGCCTTACAGATATAGAATTTATCCGCTGTCCGCTATGAAATTATGTTTTTTGGTTGACGAGCACTACACATATTTAGACCCCCCAAAAAAAGAGCACTAAACTACATATTCATCCAAAATATAAATATATGCACTTGCTAATCAAGTAATTCCATATAATTTACTTTTAAATTTATAATTTTTGTGTACACTATTTTATTGATTACATATATTAAAAGATCGAGAGTTAGTTTCCATCAATTATTATAATTTCAAAATAAATAATTAAAGATAATATTTTAGAATAACTAATACATATTTTTTTACAAATAACTAACTTATTTTTTTAACTTTATCTAACTCTTGTATTATTATTATTGGTTAATTGCTTCTTGTTTTTTTTTAGAAGTGGAGGTGTTGAAGATTATAATAAGCCATCTATATAAAGGGTACCATATAGTGATGCATTTATCTAACGCTAGAGATGGAACTCATCAACATAACGGACGACGACCGAATGAGTGAATTCTATCGGGCAGCATGGCTTGGGGATGAACAAACTTTGGTCAAATTGTTACAGCAAGACGCAACAATCCTTGCAAACATTCCAGATGGCCGTCAAACTCCCTTACACATATCAGCACTGCTTGGTCACGTTCCATTCACAGTGCTTCTTCTCGATCGCCATCGCGAACTCGCCACTAGAGAGGATTCTTCTCGAAGAACAGCCCTCCACTTGGCTTCTACAGAGGGTCACATCGACGTAGTGAAGGAACTGCTTCAAGTTAACAATAAGCCATGCTTGAATCGTGATGTGGAAGGAAGAATTCCTCTGCACTATGCAGCTATGAGAGGAAGAACAGAGATTGTGCAAGAGTTGATCATGGCAAGACCAGATTCTCTAAGTCTTGGTGATGGAGAAGAAAGCAGTGTTTTTCACTTGTGTGTCACACACAACCATTTAAACACTCTCGAAACTTTGGTGAAATTGGACTATGCCACTGCTAATATTACTGCAGGCCAGCCTCGTCCTTTCATCTTTAAGCACCCTGATCGAGTTGGGAACCCCATTCTCCATTTAGCTATCATGTTGAGGCGAGTTGAGGTATAATATTCTTTTACTATCCTTTTCCCTTATTTTGATAATACTCCTCATTAATATAAGATCTATTTAACTAATTTAATTAGATTAAAAAAATTAGCCAAGTTAGTTAATATATCATATTTTTTTTAAAACACCTTAATTATCTCCTTTAAACCCCTCCCTTCCTCCCTCCTTCTCTTCTTTAATTATTGTTGAGGGAGTATCAATAGAAATAATTTTTAAAAATATAATAAATATAAAAATAAGTCTTATATTTAATACTAAGATCAACTTACTAATTAGATTATAGATATATTAAGGACCAGAGAGTAAACATAGATTACTTTCAACAAATTTAAATATATTAAAAAAAATAGCCAAAATGCTAGTTAAAGTATATAAATTATCATAAAATTGAATTAGTTTTTAATATTATCTTTATTAATTACACTAAATCCTACAATTATGTTAATTTCTACCCTCTCGTACTGCCCCTACATACATCACAGTTTTAAATACAAGGCCTTTATATATGGAAAAAAAAATTTATGCTTCAAATACACCTTCTGGAATGTATGCTTGATATATAGGAGTATATATTAACATGTGACAATTAATTAGTTCTTATATTAATAAGTTAATGGTTATTTACGGACATGGTATAGAAAAGCCATGGTATTCAGAAATCATATATAATCAACCAAATTAATACTTTGCTTCATGTTTGTTATTTAGGTGGTAAGCTATCTCCTGTCAATTTCAGAAATAAGAGAAACAGAAAACTTTAAGAACAAGAAAGGATTTACAGCTAACGATATCTTGGAACAAATTCCAAAAGATTTCAAAATCTGTGAAATACAACACATGTTGGCAAAGGCTGAACATGAAGGATTTAAAACTGACGTGGTCCCTCATGAGGATGATGATAGTTATATTAAGATGTTTAAGTGTGTTGGAAATTATTTTATGAAAATTTTAAGATGGATTGGAGATTGGTTGGAGCATGATGATGAATGGCTTAAAGAGATGAGGGAGAATCTGAGTCTGGTGTCTACCGTTATAGCAACTATAACATTCCAAGCTCTGATTAATCCACCTGGTGGCTTTATTCAACAAGGCTTATCATCATCATCAACATCATCATCATCTAAAGGAAATACCACCCCATCATCAGATAACCCTCTCAACTGCACCACCCTTGATGATAATCACGAACGTTGTCCCGGACAAGCTATGGCTTCATCCTCTGTTGATCTCCTTCCTCGTTATAAGAAACATTTAGTTTTCGTTACGATCTCTTTTTTTTCATCACTTAGTGTCACCCTCTTGATTGTAAGTGGAATATTTCCCATGAAGAATAAAGCTGTGATATGGGTGGCATCAATAGGCATGTGTATCACTCTTACATCCCTTGCAGCAGCATACATTAGCGCCATCCAGATTATAACCCCAAGTTATCTTTTGGATAAGGGATTAATTTGGAAAATGGAGGAAGTAGCATTCCTTAAGGTCTGGGGTAGTTTGCTTGAGCTAATAGGAGTGATAATCACACTACGCTTTTTCATTTGGGCGGTGAAGAAATGTGACATGATATTCAAGAAGTAAGAAGCTGGGTAAGGAGAGAAAATGGGCGTCGTGGCAGATTTCTGTATGTGCTTTTTAGGGTTATTGTTATTTTTGTTATGTTAGCGATCTTTTCTGTCCAATCATTCGTAGTATACTTAGTTTTTAACTTTTAGTACTATTATATATTAGTTTAGTGCTACATTTATATGTATTAATGCTGCAGTAGTTCATAAGCTTAGATATGTTTTACATTAGCTGTGGGGTCTAACACAACCCTCTTCCTTTATCTGGATTTGGGACCGGTTAAAAGTATAGGTGGAGTTATTAATACTGCAGTAGTGTTTATAAACTAATTTATTTTGGTGTCTGAAGTATGAATGTAGCATCCAAATTTCCCTTCTCATAACATGCCTCTTGTATAAGTCCCACCTGTAGATAGAGGATTAGACAAAATATCTACAGTGAAACGCTTTTTCTGCTACCAAATTTCATCAAAGGTAAATCATACAACAAAAACAAACGCATGGAACTTCAAGCATACATTAAAAATATCACATTAAATTTCCCTGACGATTTTATGAAGTTATATGGTCTAGTCTGGTGCTAGGTCAGTGAGAAGCAAATTCAAGCATTGGTTAGTAAAGCAATGCTATGCATGCTTAATATCATCATGTGGATGAAATCAATCATGAATTGAGCAATCATTTGGTCCAGATTTACTCCATAATGATTTTCACTAATCAAATGAGCATACAAGTTATAGGTTATTCTATCATGCGCATATTTGATTACTTCTTTACGTATATATCAACACTAGACTAAATTTTATGAATTCCTGGAATGATGAAGAATGTTACAGCACATCAATTCTTCAGCATTACCCACTCCAAGAAAGTGAAGAGGTTTGTTTGCATATATCCATAACACTGCTACAAACCATATCAAGCTATATACCACCACAACTTAAGTCAGATACCAAATTTGGTTGAAGTCAAAGCTAGGTCATCGGATGTCGTTTTTGTGTGCTCTGTAATTGAGGTTTTTCTATCAATACAAAAATTCCTTTATCATCCAAAAAAAATTATAATTAATTAATTTATTTATCTTCTTTAATCTATTTAAATTATTCAATTAGTTTTTATATTAAGGGCCTGGGACATGAGGAATAATATAATTATGCTGCAAGTAAAGAAGAGCATATGTGGTTGGTTTAGTTAATGAGTGATGCAAGTTTAGGATATAACTTGTGTTACAATTTCTAATTGATGTCTTGTACGTGCCCCTTAACGGAATATTACAAGTATTTTTTGCTGTATGTGAAGTCAACTTCTGCGTTGTTTCTGTAAGCTGTAATCAATTTCTTTAGGAAGACATTTTTTGGGTGCATGAATTTAATCAAGTCAACAATTTTCTCTTTAGTGATAAAAATCAAGCCTACGTTCTTTGGTTGTTTAAAGAATATAAATAAGAGACATGTGATTATTAACCATATGTAGTAAAATTTCTTGGTTACATATTAAGTTCACAATAGGGGGAGATTCCTGCCCCTTGATCTTCTTATTTCAACGGTGTGATCAGCTACTGGATAAGTGGCGATTTAGTCAGAGGGAATTAAATTAATTATTCCCAAAATATAAATAGTTCAAAAGCAAGAGTGGGTTTGGGCACACAACAATAAGCAATCAAACACAGTTAATTGAAATAACTTAGAATCCTTTTATTAATGGGGTTGGTTTAAAAGAATAGATTAGTTCCTTGCAAGTCACAAGGCATAGAATTAAAATTTTAATCCCCGTGAAGAGATATGGTCATATTTAGTATTTTGGAAAATTATCTTTAAGAGGATAATAAAAGGATACATATGCTTAGGAAAAAAACTTAGAATCCTTTAATTCTAAAGGTGTTTTTTGGTTATTTGTATTGTTTTTAATAAAATGGTTATTTGTAATTTTCAATACCGTCTCTTTCAGGTCATCAGTCAGGGGTCAATATTTTGCTTGTGAATGGGGTTCATATGAAGAATAAAATCGCTATTTATGGAACCAAGGCACCTTCAACGCAAGGCAAGTTCCATTTCCTCATGACTATATTCAACGGACTGACGGAGACCGATACAATTTGAGGGTACACATAAAATGTAGTATTAATCTTGTTTATAAAATATATTAATCTAGATTAGGGGTAAATCGTTTTCATAAAAATTAGAATGAATTTTGTTTATAAATAATGCAGTTTCCCTTATTTCTCATGACCATATATATATATATATATATTGACCGAGTCAATCACATCTTAATTTTTTTAATTATATAATCATTCTCTCGTAGTTGATAAGAAATGAGAGTTGGAATTAAGAGTATCATGGTATCAATTAACAAGAAGCATTATATTAAATTGAACTTTCAAAAATTGATCAACAATGTCCTTCATATTTAACCCATTAATTAGTATCAAAATTAATCAGAAATTGACCGACGCTTGCTGAAAATTAATCAAAATTAATACCGTCAAACTCCCTTACACATATCACTGCTTGGTCATGTTCCTTTCACAGTGCTTCTTCTCGATCACAACCGCGAACTCTCCATTAGAGAGGATTCTTCTCGAAGAACAGCCCTCCACTTGGCTTCTACAGAGGGTCACATCGACGTAGTGAAGGAACTGCTTCAAGTTAACAATAAGCCATGCTTGAATCGTGATGACGAAGGAAGAATTCCTCTACACTATGCAGCTATGAGATGGAGAACAGAGGTTGTGCAAGAGTTGATCATGGCAAGGCCAGATTCTTTAGGTCTTGGTGATGGAGAAGAAAGCACTGTTTTTCACTTGTGTGTCACATACAACCATTTAAACAATCTTGAAACTTTGGTGAACTTGGACTATGCCACTGCCAATATTACTGCAGGCCAGCCTCGTGCTCCCATCTTTATGAGTGCTGATCGGGCTGGGGACACCATTCTCCATTTAGCTATCAAGTTGAAGCGAGTTGAGGTACAATATTTGTTTACTATCATTTTCCTCCATTGTGATAACAGTTATAGTTATCATAAAATTGAATTACTTTTCAATATGATCCTTATTAATTACACTAAACCCACTTTCATATTAATTTTCTACCATCTCTTACTACCCTTACATCAAAGTTTCCAATACAAGACATATACGGAAAGAATATTTTATGCTTTAACAACCCTATAAGATGATTAGTAAAATGGACCAAATAAAGACCCCTAAAATATGCTTGATATTTGTGTTTGTTATTTAGGTGGTAAGCTATCTGCTGTCAATTCCAGGAATAAGAAAAATAGCAAACTTGAAGAACAAGATGGGCTTTACAGCCCATGATATGTTGGAACAAAGTCCAAAATACTTCAAAATCTGTGAAATACAACACATGTTGACAATGATCGAAAGGGAAGGATTTGAAGCTGATCATCCACACTCACCACCATTAACATCTACTGATGTGGTCTCTCCTCATAATGATCATGGTTGTTGTATTAAGATGTTTAAGTTTTTTATGAAGATTTTAAGATGGATTGGAGATTGGTCGAAGCGTGGGGGTGAATGGCTTAAAGAGATGAGGGGAAATCTGAGTCTGGTGTCTACCGTTATAGCAACTATAACCTTTCAAGCTTTGATTAATCCACCCGGTGGCTTTATTCAACAAGGCATAGTATCTAAAGAAAATGCCACCTCAGCAAATGAAGTCCTCAATAATTTCAATTCATCATATGACCTCCTCAACTGCACCATGCATGCTTCATGATAATAACACGTATTGTCCTGGACAAGCTATGGCTTCATCATCCCCTTAGCTAGATGATTTTGAGACGTATTTACTTCATGTTACGATCTCTTGTTTTTTTTTCATCACTTAGTGTCACCCTCTTACTTGTAAGTGGAATATTTCCTATGAAGAATAAAGTTGTGATATGGATGGCATCAACAGGAATGATTATCACCCTCACATTCCTCGCAGCAGCATACAGTATTGCCATCAATATTATACTCCCATATCATCTTTTGCAGGATAAATTTCGAAACTGAAGGAGAAGTAGCATTCCTTGAGGTCTGGATTACATCGTGCGGAAAAAATTACTGTTTTGATATTTTATTAGTTTTCATAAAAAATTAATTATGAGAAAAAATTAGTGTTGGATATTTATTGATTTTGATGAAAAATTGATTGTGGAAAATGAGGAGTTTTTGGATTATTTTATCCAAAATCATAGTTTGGATTAAAAATAATTTTTTCACAAAAATCTATTATACTCAAAATCCATTTTTCTAAAATCTATTCTTCCCATAATCTATTCTCTAAAATCGATTATCTATAATCTATTTTTCAGGATCTATTTTACCCAAAATCTATTCTCTCAGATTTAATCCAAACAAACCCTACATTAGAGAATCGATGGGTTGGAGATTCCTAGGCATTAATCTTATTTCTCAACGGTGTAATCAGCTATTTGATTTTTATGGCCAAAATCAGCTACTGGATCAAGTGGCGATTTATTCTCTGTCTAGCTTGGCTAAAATTTTACGGTCTGATCAGTGTTTGGTTGTCTCTATAACATACGCTGGTTCAAAAAAATTAATGTGGTTAATTGGGTTATTGGCTAGAGGGGGGAATTGTTTGTGTCTGATGAAGGGAGACATTGTTTGGGATGTTTAGCATGGTTTGAATGGAGTTGGCTTGATTAAGAATAGAACCCCTAATGAAAAAAAAACCCTAATTAATCATCCCACTTCTGTTGTACTATTCTATACATCATCAGGAGTTTCCTCTATTTTGAACCAAAAACACCTAATTAATCATCCCACTCCTGTTGTACTTTTTGTACACATAGTCACTAGGTGTCTGTTGGGCTTTATTCCTCTGTAATGCCCAATTGGCTTGTATATATAGGATCTGTTCGTAACATTTATGTATGGATTTTTCCCACATTAATAACATTGAATATTTTCAATTCGCTGTGCAATCCAACGGGGGTTGGTCCGAGTGGTAAGCGGCTCGGTATCGCTTAAGCGAGGTCTCGAGTTCGAGCCTTGGCGAATGCAGAAAATCCCCGTTGGGAGACTCACCCACCATAGCCAGGTGCGCGACGCGGGTCGGATCTGGATGTAGTCGGGGCAAAGCTCCGGTGAACCGGGTGGGCAAAAAAAAAAAAAAAAATTCGCTGTGCAATGACTCTGAGGGCTTTCATTAGTATTTTTTTATTAGTGAAATTAACGGTGTTAAATTTAAATAACTAAAAACATATTTTTTTAACTTAAGAGGACTAAAATAAAATTTAAGAAATAAGAGGTTGGAATGAAGATCAGTATATACATAGTATAATCATCAAGTAGCATTTTACCATAGTTTAACTTCGAACTTAAATGATTGCCTTCATCTAATGAAATAATTGACGTATCAAAATTTATGCGGAATATAGATTAGGAAATGAGAGGTACGAAATCAACCATGCATATAGCTCACTGCTCTTAGTTGAACTTTCAACTTAATCTTACAAATTGATGGTTCGATGTATCAAAATCAGAAACTTGCGAATTAACTTCGAATACTTACAAGTTCCTCTATCTCATGAAACAGACGGATGAGGGAATCTTTGGATGAAAAGTACATAGAGTTTATTTAGATAACAAATGAGAGGTAGGAATGAACATAAGTATAGCGTAGCTCACCATGTTGTTGAACTTTCAACTTAAAAATATTGTCTTACGCTAACGATTATTTATTTGTTCGATATATATATATATATATATCGAGATCAGACACTGACTCTTTTTGTTAGTTAAATCGACTGTATCCACATTTGCATGCCTCTCTCTCTCATTTATTCCTTTAAGTGCCACAATTTCTAAGAATATATAAAAAAGGCATCTCCCTTATGTCTCGTGACTTTTGACTGCTGTGTAGCCAACCATGTCTTAATTTAATTATTATAAACAATCACTTTCGATAAGAAAAGAGAGGTTTCAAAGAAGACAAGCATTTTAAAATAGTTGAATTTTCAACTTGAATTATTGCCTTCATCTAACCAATGAATTAGTTGCGTATATCGGCATTATAATTAGAAACTGACCCTTGCTGGAAAAATATAAATGCTTTTTTCACCAATTTTGGACAAATTGTAGAAAGGTACGCAGAAATGTTCACTGATTTTTACTTAAAAATCTAATTCACCATCTATTTTTTTGCCCTTTTCATACATCAGGAATTTTCTTACACTCTTTGAGCCAAAAAGGCTAAAAAGCATGTCCGTGATATATTGACTTAGTCAACTACGATTTAATTATTACGTATATAACAACTCTCCTCATAGTTGATAAAAAAAATAAGCGGCTGGAAATAAAAGTACTCCATGAAGTATCAATTGAATAACTACAAGTTATTGAAGTTTGAACTTGAATTATTGCTTTAATATAACCAAATTAAATAGATGAAGCGTCAATTAATGTTGATCCGAAACTGATTACCCTTGCTATGAAATCTAGATAGAGGAAGGAAGAGTATGAAACGATAGGTAAAGAATTAACCATAAATAGCTAGTTGAGCTATCAACTTTAAATAATTGTCTTAATCTCTCACGAATTGTTTTGTTCGAAACTGGCTTGGAGAAAGAAACAAGCGGTAGCATCCAAATTAATATTCATATAGTCCACTTGTAGAAAAAGAAATCTGGTTGTGTAGTGTGATCGGAGTCTTATTAGCATTTGTCTTTTTGTTTAACGAAAAATCATAGAAGGCACTGCATGATACTGAGAACTCTTGGTGTAGAAGTCTATAAACGGCACCGTGTAATGATGCATTATCAAACAAGAGATATGGAAGTTGAACTCAACGAAATAACAACTTCTGGCCAAACGAGCCTCCTTTACGAGGCCGCATATAGTGGGGATGTGTCAATGCTGAATTCGTTGATACAGCGATGTCCACATATCTTGCACAAAACTTCACAAACTGTTTTCGCTGAAACTCCTTTACACATATCATCTTTGCTTGGCCACCTTGAATTCACAGAGAAACTTGTCACTCACAAGCCTAATCTCGCCCTTGAGGTAGACTCCTCACGAATGACAGCTCTCCATGTGGCCTCTGCAGAGGGCCACATCCATATCGTGAAGGAGTTGCTTAAAGTTAACAATGAGACATGCTTGTTTCATGATGAAGAAGGAAGAATTCCTTTGCACTATGCAGCTATGAGAGGGAGAACAAAGGTGGTGCAAGAGTTGATCAAAGCAAAGCCTGAGTCTTGGAGTTTTTGTGACAATGGCAAAACTGTTTTTCACTTGTGTGTCACATACAATCATATAGAGACTCTCAGAGCTTTGGTGGAATTGGAGTCTGCTATTTATAAGGGCAAGCTTCTCAATTTCACAAGCCTTGATGATGCCGGAAACACCATTCTCCACTTAGCTATCATGTTAAAGCGAGTTGAGGTACAATATTCTTTTACCATCCTTTCCCCCCATTGTGATAACAGTTAAATATAAATAATTTTCAACTAATTTACCCATATTAAAATAGTGGTCAAAGGCTAAGTAAAAGTACTTATCATAAAATTGAATTAGCTTTTAATATTACCTTTATTAATTCAGTATAAGGTACTATCATATTAATTTATACTCTCTCTTACTTACTACGCCTATATCACTTATTAAAAATATATTTTATGCTTGCTTCAACAAAGCCATAAGATGATTTATACATAGGACTGGAAGGAGCAATGAATAGCAATTAATTAATTAGTTTATATAAATGATTGCCTTCATCTAATGAAATAATTGACGTATCAAAATTTATGCGGAATATAGATTAGGGAATGAGAGGTACGAAATCAACCATGCATATAGCTCACTGCTCTTAGTTGAACTTTCAACTTAATCTTACAAATTGATGGTTCGATGTATCAAAATCAGAAACTTGCTAATTAACTTAGAATACTTACAAGTTCCTCTATCTCATGAAACAGACGGATGAGGGAATCTTTGGATGAAAAGTACATAGAGTTTATTTAGATAACAAATGAGAGGTAGGAATGAAGATAAGTTAGCGTAGCTCACCATGTTGTTGAAGTTTCAACTTAAAAATATTGTCTTAAGCTCTAACGATTATTTATTTCTTCGATATATATATATATATATATCGAGATCAGATACTGACTCTTTTTGTTAGTTAAAGCGACTGTATCCACATTTGCATGCCTCTCTCTCTCTCATTTATTCCTTTAAGTGCCACAATTTCTAAGAATATATAAAAAAGGCATCTCCCTTAGGTCTCATGACTTTTGACTGCTGTGTAGCCATCCATGTCTTAATTTAATTATTATAAACAATCACTTTCGATAAGAAAAGAGAGGTTTCAAAAAAGACAAGCATTTTAACATAGTTGAATTTTCAACTTGAATTATTGCCTTCATCTAACCAATGAATTAGTTGCGTATAGATGAAGCAGCAATTAATGTTGATCCTACTGATTACCCTTGCTATGAAATCTAGGTAGAGGAAGGAAGAGTATGAAACGAGAGGTAAAGAATTAACCATAAATAGCTCGTTGAGCTATCAACTTTAAATAATTGTCTTAATCTCTCACGAATTGTTTTGTTCGAAACTGGCTTGGAGAAAGAAACAAGAGGTGGGATCCAAATTATCATTCATACAGTCCACTTGTAGAAAAAGAAATATGGTTGTGTAGTGTGATCAGAGTCTTATTAGCATTTGTCTTTTTGTTTAAAGAAAAATCATAGAAGGCACTGCATGATCCTAAGAAGTCTTGGTGTAGAAGTCTATATAAACGGCAACGTGTAATGATGCATTATCAATCAAGAGATATGGAAGTTGAACTCAACGAAATAACAACTTCTGGCCAAATGAGCCTCCTTTACGAGGCTGCATATAGTGGGGATGTGTCAATGCTGAATTCGTTGATACAGAAATGTCCACATATCTTGCACAAAACTTCACAGACTGTTTTCGCTGAAACTCCTTTACACATATCATCTTTGCTTGGCCACCTTGAATTCACAGAGAAACTTGTCACTCACAAGCCTAATCTCGCCCTTGAGGTAGACTCCTCACGAATGACAGCTCTCCATGTGGCTTCTGCAGAGGGTCACATCCATATCGTGAAGGAGTTACTTAAAGTTAACAATGAGACATGCTTGTTTCATGATGAAGAAGGAAGAATTCCTTTGCACTATGCAGCTATGAGAGGGAGAACAAAGGTGGTGCAAGAGTTGATCAAAGCAAAGCCTGAGTCTTTGAGTTTTTGTGACAATGGCAAAACTGTTTTTCACTCTTGTGTCACATACAACCATATAGAGACTCTCAGAGCTTTGGTGGAATTGGAGTCTGCTATTTATAATGGCAAGCTTCTCAATTTCACAAGCCTTGATGATGCCGGAAACACCATTCTCCACTTAGCTATCATGTTAAAGCGAGTTGAGGTACAATATTCTTTTACTATCCTTTCCCCCCATTGTGATAACAGTTAAATATAAATAATTTTCAACTAATTTACACATATTAAAATAGGGGTCAAAGGCTAAGTAAAAGTACTTATCATAAAATTGAATTAGCTTTTAACATTACCTTTATTAATTCAGTAAAATGTACTATCATATTAATTTATACTCTCTCTTACTTACTACGCCTATATCACTTATTAAAAATATATTTTATGCTTGCTTCAACAAAGCTATAAGATGATTTATATATAAGACTGGAAGGAGCAATGAATAGCAATTAATTAAGTAGTTCGTGATTATTTATGAAGACAATATAGAAAAAATATATGGTATTCAACGATCATAATTGAACACTTTACCATCATATTGGTTATTCAGGTGGTAAGTTTTTTGCTGTCAATTCCAGAAATAAGAGAAATAGCAAACTTGAAGAATAAGATAGGCTTTGCAGGCCATGATATCTTGGAAAAATGTCCAAAAGACTTCAAAACTTGCAAAATACAACACATGTTGACAAATGCCGAAAAAGAAGAATTTGAAACTGATCATCCATGCGCACCACCACTCACATCTACTGATGTGGTCCCTCCTCAGAATGACGGTCGTTGTATTAAGAACTTCAAGTGTATTGGAAATTTTTTTATGAAAATTTTAAGATGGATTGGAGGTTTGTTGAGACATGAGGATCAATGGCTTAAAGAGATGAGGGGGAATCTGAGTATAGCGTCTACATTTATAGCAACTATAACCTTTCAAGGTTTGATTAATCCCCCCGGTGGCTTTATTCAACAAGGCATAGTAGCTACAGAAGGTAGCACCTCATCAACTGGAGTCCTCAACTGCCATGATAATCAACACTCTTGTCCCGGACAAGCTTTGGCTTCATCCACTCTTCCTGATGATTTCAAGCTCTACTTAAGTTCCATTACGATCTCTTTTTTTTCATCGCTTTGTGTCACCCTTTTGCTTGTAAGTGGAATATTTCCTATGAAGAATAAAGCTGTGATATGGCTGGCATCACTAGGCATGTGTGGGTCTCTCTTATACCTTTCAATAGCTTATATTGCTGCCAGCGGTATTATAATCCCAGTTCATATTTTACAGGAGAAAATGGTTTTGATCCTGAAGGAAGTAGTATTCTTGGTGATCTGGGGTAAATTTGTAGATCTAGTAGTAGTCATAATCACACTGCGCTTTTCCATTTGGCTGACGAAGAAATCTGTCAAGATATTCAAGAAGTCAAGAAGTTGGGGGAGTGAAAATGAATGTTGCAGATTTCTGCGTGTGCTTTTTAGGTTTAATGTTATTTTTGTTATGGGAGTGATTTTGGTTGTCCAGCTGTTAATAGTTGTTGTGTTTGTTTTATCTTTCTCAATTTAGAATTAATATATTAGTGCTACTTTTATAAATATTAATCCTGCAGTGATGTTTCATGTGATAATAAAATTGCTAGTACATGATGAAGAACATCATTTTGTGTCCGGTTTTCATATTTCAAGAGCGCACATTTTTATCTATCTCTAGGGTCTATCCATATTTAACGCTAGCTTCAGAAACTTTAATTATCGTGAATGATCACTTAGCTATATGTTCATTTTAGAGGAATAATATGAGACTGGAGATAGAACATGTGACTCCCAATTATTTCTACAATTCTTAATATAAAAGTTAATTATCTTTTTTATATCGATTAAGGACACCAAATAAATTAGTTAATTATAAGTAATTGATTAATTTTGATAGATTAATGAATATATAATATTAATTCGTCTTGAAGATTAAATTTTATCATAATTAATTGATTTATTTAATTTTTTTAATTTACCTAAAAAAATTAACTAATTCTTATACTAAACACACGAGGGAGTATTACAATTGAGATTTATATATATGCAAATGTCTAAATCAAGTTGCCGCTAAAAATTTTTAATTTAATTTTTTGTTTAAGAAGGAATTGATAAGGTTATCCGTTGAATTGAATTGTAAGTATTTTATTGGATATTATAAGAAAAATGTCCTTTAATGTCTTGTATGATTACTTGAGAGAAAATGTTGTGATTTTGAAATCATTTATTATAAATTGAGCTCATTTTAGATATTATTAATTTCTAGGAAAAAATGGAAGAAGATAAATTGCAAGCCGTTCACCAAATCATGATTTGGGGCATAGTTCTGAATGAGGAAGGCAAAGGCATCATATCATGATATGAAAGATATTGAAATCGTGATATTGAGGCACCTGGCCGGAATCGCGATACATAGAAGCTGAAATCATGCTCGTATCGCGATAACGACTGTACCACTACACTTGTTGTACAAACACTTGCTATCTCACTCCAGGTGGCTTTCTTATTTGATTTTTAGCATTGAAGATATAAACTGCAGTAAGGATATGAGTTTTTACATCTAAAGCGCTCCCAATCATCAACTCTTGGACTTGTGATAATGAATATGAAGACAATACTACTTAATTAAAAAAAATATTCTAATTCAACTTTTATGATTTACATCTTGGCTAGCTTTTCAGCAAGCATTTTCAACTTATATGTGAATAAAAATTATTAATTGAAAATGATATCAACTAAAGTTAGTAGACAATTTTCAACTTATTTTTTAAGCTTTCTAGTTTGCATGCCAACATGACATTTTGGTTAATTGACTTTTTCCCCCTTAAATGTCAGTATATAATTAAGATCCTTAATAAAATTCTTAAAACTTTGGGATCCTAGAATATTATTATCTTCGCCAAAGGTTCCATTTCCATCGCAATCGACTAGAGACGGAGACCAATGCACCTACTTGACCTCATTTGGATATATGTGCATTTTGGAACAATTTCACATGCCAATAGTTATATAGGGAGAACGTAGCGTAAATTAAAATAAAAGGAAAGTACAAATATAAAAAATAATTTTTTCAATAAAAATATTTTTATATCACTTAAAAAGTAATAAGATATGTTATATATAACTATTGCGCTCCCAATCCATTTCTTTAAGTTATCATTACCTAATAATTTGTATATTGTAATATGCTCTTGTCAATAAACCATGTGCATGGACACTTTGTGCAAAACTGGTGGAAGAGTATATTAGCAAGCAAATCCCTAATTAACCACCCCACTTCTCTGTTAATTGTACTTTCTCTACATCAGGAGTTTTTCACATAAATACTACCCATTCACACACACTTATTTATTTGGTTTGGCGAGAAATGTGCTTAGGACAATCAAGAAGGTGTCAACATGTGGAAGTAGCGAAAATGGATGTTGTCTCTTTGTATAATCTATTTGTGTTTAGCAAATATGTTTATTTTAGAAGGAATGACTTAAATGTTTCAGATTAACTCACGCGTCATGTTCAAGCTATTCGTTTTTCATTGACAGTTAATTAGTCCCAGCAGCAAACTACAAGTATAACGGTCTTTCTCTCCAAAAACCAATTCTATTACAAATTACAAACTCAAAACAGAATAATATTTTATTACACGAAGGAAACTGTAGAGAGCCTGATGAAATTTTTTAAGTAATTGAAAGTAAGTATAAATATTATTTTGTGCCAAATTATCATAAGAATCATGGTTAGCCGAGTGGCTAGAAACGGTGTAGCTTTTCCGGAGGTCCGTGTTCGATCCATAGCACCTGCAGCCTTAGAGATTTTTACTTTTATTTTAGGTTTGTGAAATTACCATTTTGCCCCTCTGATTTCTTACACCTGCCCCCGACCCTCTTCCTTCATTTCTACTCTGTTGCTTCTCATTCCAGGGCAGAGCAGGAGCAGCGTGCAGGCGATGCCGTGGGGGGGTGTGGGGGGGGGGGGGGCGCGGAGTCGGCGTGCGGCGCGGGGAGAACTTCTACGGCACAGAAGGGTCGGTCTCTGTCACCTTTTATTCAAGCCATTCCTTCCCCATTTCAATTCTTCCATCGACAGAGAAGCGAGAGTGAGAGAGAGTGGAAACAGTCGGGAAGCGTCGTAGGTTGCTGAATCTATCACCTCCGGAACTTAACCTCTTCTGTCGTCGACTGTGTTGCCGCCGTGGTTTTCTTTTTCTGTTGGCCAGTGAGTGTGAGCGAGGAAGCGGAGAAGCGACAGAGCAAGGAGATGGGAGGTGGTTGCCGGCAGGGAAGAGAGCGACTGGAGCATTTGGTCATGTACGAAACTATTGGGTTTAACTCCGCTGCTGTTCCCTTCCATTATCTGATGCCATTGCTGTCGGTGATGAATCGCCCACCCATCCTGCTATTTTCTGTCCGTGAGAACTCACCCTTTTCGCTGTCGCCGCGATGTCTGATGCCATGCTATTACAGAAGACCATCGTGTGTGGTGTATGGTAGGTACAAGTCACTCCTTTCCACTGATCATCCATAGCTGTGTGTGGGTGTATGAATTTTTGTCTGTTGCTCTGTCTGGTAATGCCGTGAGGCTATGAGGGAAAATGAATGGAAATGGATGGGAGGAAGTTGTTGTGGCACTTTAAGGTTGGGGGTGTGTTGATACTGTTTTATAATAGAATGTGTATATGCGTGAGCTATTGCCTCTGGGCTATGAAAACAGAGGGGAAAGAATAAGAAGATTGAACTGGGCGTACTGTTTATATATGTGTTGTTACTGCATATGGGTATATGTATACATGCTGATTCTGTTGGGGGGGCTGAGTGTGTGCGAGTAAGAGAAGAGAAGAAGGAAGAAGCAACGTCCGACGCTTGGCCACTACAGAAAAACCAACGTGTGCGGTGGGGTAAGTTTCCTTATACTTATTTCTTCCTGTGTGCTGTGCTGCTCTGTGCTGCTGTATGTATATGTTAGAGTTGGCTGCTGGTGTTTCGAGTGTTTGAGCTTGTAGGGATTTATTTTGGACAGCATGTGTGTGTATATATCTATATATATATACATATGCAGGGTAGCAAATTGAAGGTTTTGGCATAAAGAAATGTGTGGATTTACTGAGCTAGAGATGCACACAAGTACAAAGGAATTAGATTAAAGGAATTGAGTTGTTTTGGAATCAAGGAGCAATGTATTGTAATTATAACCAAAGCATAGAATCATGAAGGATAATTGTTAAAGAATTAATTGGGTAACCTATGCTTGAATGGCTAAATTGTGTTGGGAGTTGTAAACTATTAAAGCATGTTATGAGGTTTCAAAGTAATCTTTAGATTGGCGTTGTTTAAGCTGAAACATTTAGTGCACTTAAGGTAATTTTTTTTATATGAAACAAATGTTGGAGGTGTTAAGCCATGTTCAAGGTCAGTTAAAGCCTTTAAGAATATATATTGAGCTCAAATGTTAAGGATGGAATTTGAAAGTGAGTTAGTGAACTCCCTGTTTTGAAAATGGAAATGATGATAAGAGGAATTGTTAGGATATTTAAATGCTAAGGGATTTGTGGTGGTTGTGGTAAATTAATAGTAATTGGTATTAAGGGGTGAATGTTATTTCCTGATAGAATATTCTACTTTTGAAACTTAGTTAATTCAAGTGAGAATATTTCCGAAGAGTAAAGCAAGGGTAAACTATATCGGAATATCACAGGTGAGTAAATAATATTCCATAACTATGACATTTTGAAATATATTTAATTATTTGATATTTCAATTAAAAGTTAACTTTCAACATGATTTACGAAAAGCGAGCATATGAATTCATAGTTTTTAAAAGTTGAAATCGTTATTTCATTATTGTACTTGTTCATATGGATTGACAAAAAAAATGTTTTGATGATTTATCGAAAATGTTCATATTGGGGAGACTTCATGATTATGAACAATTTTAATAGAAATTATTGCATCGAAAGCGTTATGTTTATTTAAATGCCAAATTACCCTCATGCATGTTAGAAAGGTTTTTTTAGGACGGAATATAGAACGCTGGTTACTAACAGCAGTACTGTTAGTCTTTGGTGCACCATAGTATACTTTAGCTTGACAGTTAGTGGCTTGGAGCCACCAGATTTATTTTGTGGGATTTATTCTCGCGACAATGGCTTGGAGTCACAAGATTGGTTAGTTACCCTCGTGGACTGTGTGTCCAACCTGTTTCTTTCTGTTGAAGTCTTACGGAAAAAGAGTTATTTCGAAACGATTATTTTAAATAGTTTTTCTGAAAAGAAAACGTTTATCGAATTATTCGTTTTGAATTACAAATCTATATGATTTATGTTTAAAGGTATTGAAAATGAATTATTGTTGAAGTCCTACGGAAAAATGATTGATTTGAAATGACTGTTTTGAAATGTTTTTCATGAAATAAAGTGTTTATTTTCATGAAATGAAGTTTACTAAAACAATTGCATTGAATTACTAAATAGTATGATTTATACTTAAACATACTGAAATTATTTATTTTTACATTTCAAATTATATTTTTGGGACGTTATTCACGAGTAGAATATTTGGCTTCAGATAGTATAGTTGACTTTATTTCTCTAGTTGAGCAGTGAAGAGCCTCACGTTTGATCCAAAGCAATTGTTTTGGCAAGTCGACTTTAGAAGTAATCATATTTTCTGAAATATATGTATTATTTTGCTAAATGGTTAGATGCTCCACCTAACTTATAAATAAGTTTTAGGTTGTTTCGAAAAACGTTTGTAAATGGTCGTAGTTCGTTATAGGGTCTTCGGGAAATCGGATACATAGAAGATGCCGCTGAAAGTCCTACAAATGATTTGCGTTTTGATTTAAATATAATTGATATTATAAATATTGATTTGAAAGTTTTTCTTAAGTTTGAAGGCTTAAAGAATATGAATATATTCATATTCTGTGCCGGTCATAGTTCAAATTTTGGGGCGTGACAAAAATAAAACCCTAGTATAACATTAATTATAGTCCTGAAAGCATCCCATAATGCCACTTCTGACAGGCCAGACAATAGCATTAGTTGAAATGAGATATATGTAAAGAAACAGCATCAACTTTCCCTAATTCCACATGTGATCAGCCTTTTTACAGCTCTGACAAATTTCTTCACGATCCAAATTATAAGGCGCAGTGTGATCAACACTATAATCAGCAAAAGCAATACAGTCCAGGCCAAAACTGAAGCTTCAATGGTGATCTTTGCTGCTTTATTATTCCAAATATGGTCTGGCATCACCATTCTAAGGGCACATAAGTAAGCAAGGGCTAGGGTTGTGAGAGTGATACACATGCCTATGGATAGAAGCCATATCAAAGCTTTGTTCTTCAGAGGAACTCCACTTACAAGCAAGAGGGTGACGCTAAGCGACGAAATGAAAGAGATGGTATTGAAAATTATATACTTCAGAAGCATATTATGGGAAAGAAAAGATGAAACTGCTTCACCAGGACAATAAGATTCGTTGTTATAAAGGATGGTGCAGTTTAGGGCATCAATGGATGAGCCTTGAGATAAACCATGTTGTATGAAGCCACCAGGTGGGTTAACTAATGATTGAAACGTTATGGTGGCTATAACAGTGGACACTAAACTCAGGTTTCCTCTCATTTCTTCTATCCAGTCACCTTTGTGTCTGAACCAACCTCCAATCCATTTCAAGATTCTTATAAAGCAATTTCTCTTCTTCTTTCGAATTCGAGGTCTTGCAAGTGGTGGTGACGAGTGTAAATGAACGTGGAATATTCCGTTCTCTTCCTCAGTTCTGATTCCAGAATATTCCATCAGCATGACTTGTATTTCTAGGGTTTTGAAATCTTTTGGACTACGTTTAAGGAGGTCATAGGCAGTGAGACCCATATCGTTCTTCAAGCTTGCCATTTCTATTACTTTTGGGATTGATAGCAGGTACCTTATGGTCTGAAATAATGAACATGCATGTTAGTATATATATTGGGGAGATGTCATATATATATATATATATATATATATGATTCTGGGGTAAAAAAATTAGACTCAAATATTTTTCCAATAAACTCACTAGCTAACTCAGCTGGATCAAGGTGGCTTATTTGCCTTGTACGGCAATTTTCTTTCATCTCATGACAAAGAAAAGATTAGAAGACGAAGCACATAAAGTAGATATATCTCTGTTCATATATACTTCATACTTTGCTAAAAACAAAATAAAAGAAAGAAAGGAAGCAAGAAAGAATAGTTCGGTGAAAAAAGAAAAAAGGACAGCAATAAAAGAATAAAAAAAAAAGTCCAAACCCGTGAACCATGCCCATAAAAAAAAAAATCCAAGCCCTTGAACCATGCCTAGCATATAAGTCATGTCATCTTTTCCTCCTATTTAAATATTTCAAACTTTGAGCTAAAATTCTCTTCAATATAATAAATGGATTATTTTTGGAGTATTATAACCGGGGTGGGGATCATTTGAAGATAGGGCTCCATTTCCTTCCTTCTAACGAATTAACTCGAAATTTCTTTGATCTTTCCTTCATCGACGCCATCATCCATCTGACCAGGTGGGTGATTCAACTATTGGGAAAAATAAACAAACTAGCTAAAGGGACTGAATTATAAACTGAAAATAAATTATATATAATCATTTTTCAAATTTTCTTGTTAATATTGGTAATAAATTAAATGGGCCAACTAGCTAGCTATTGACCAAAATTATTCAATTTTTTCTCCCAGTCTGTAAAATTTCGCCATGTGAACCGCATCTGTCATGCTCTATAACACAACAAATCACACCGATACTCCAGATTTATCGTTTCAGCCAATAATTCACGAAAAAATATATATAACTTGTTCATGTAAAAAGAAAACTCTCTCTCTCTCTCTCTCTATATATATATATATATATATATCAAGATAAAGAAGGAAGAATATCAATCATACCTCAACTTGCTTGGACGTGACTGCTAAATGGAAAACAGTGTTGCCAACTCCATCAGAACTCGTGAAGTTAAGAAGCTTCCCAGAAATGGCAAGTTCCAATTCCACCAAACCTTTGAGAGTCTCCAAATGATTGTATATCATACACAAGTGAAAAACACTGTTTCCGTTGTTATCAAGAAAGCTCAGAGACTCAGGCTTGGCTTTGACCAACTCTTTAACAACCTCTATTCTCCCCCTGATAACTGCATAGTGCAAAGGAATTTTGCCCTCTTCATTAGGAAACAAGCATGTCTTGTTATTCACTTTAAGCAATTCCTTCACGATGTCGACGTGGCCTTCTGCAGAAGCAAGGTGGAGGGGCGTGTTCTGCGAAGAGTCAACCTCAATGGCTAGTTTGGGATTGTATGTGACAAGTGCCTTGGTGAATTCCACATGGCCAAGCAAAGCTGATATGTGTAAAGGAGTTTCAGTGAAGCCGCTTTGTGAGATTTTGAGGAGGATTAATGGTTCTTGTTGTAAAAGTGAGTTCAAAGTGGATACAGATCCTCTGCGTGATGCTTCATAAACAAGGCTCATCAATCTGTTCTCTTCACGATGAGAAGTTCCCATTTTGATTATAGTCTCACTTGCGTGAATGCGAAAGTTGCAGATATGCATCATTATATATATATATATACATCATTTTGAATGAATCTGTCAAAGTCTGTATTTATTTTGCGTGTGATTGCTTAATGTGCTATAATTGATTATTCTAATCAGGTTTGTGGTTGAATAGTACTCTTCAACGAAAAGGGACATGTTAATTCAGTTAAGTATGTTTCATCATCTTATTTTAAAGAATATATTCACTGAGTTCTTATTCGGGGATAGATGAAAATGTATTTGGCTGATAAACTAAACCGTAAACGGGATGTTGCAATTTCTTTTAAGAATCTGATACGGCGAATCCTCTTAAATATTTTATAGTTCTGTGAAAATTATATATGTGAAAGCATCATCCACGACTCATCAATTTGTCAAGGTAACATCTCACTATCTGAACAACATAAATTAATACTTTATCGGCCATGCTATTTGAATAAGTTGTTTTCTAAATTTTGACCTGTCAACTTCATCATGATAATATTCTCATCACCCAAATAATTAATTCAATCCAAAAACATACCTGAGGCTGTATTTCTTTGGGCCGATTCTGATCAATTCAACCATTCTTTTAAAAAAAACAAAGTTTGCTAGAAGAGGGTATTGATATAAATTACTAGTCCTACATATAGGTTGGCCATGTTATATATGTATTATATCATTTTTAAAATTCTTAGAGTTTATTTTATGCTTAATTCAACCAATAGCTTAATTATTTTTTTTATACAAAAAAGTTTAGGTGGGTTTGGCACCAGTCCCCCACCAAAACTAGGGCACAGTCTCAAGGTTTAAAGAGCATTTATTGGGGATTTACGAGATCGTCTACCAAATGAGCTCTCATGATGGTAATGAGAATCGAACTCACGTCTTTATGAGATACGAATATATTCCTTACTATATGTGCTAACTTTCATTAGTTAAGAAAAAAAAAATATATATACACACACACACAGAGTTGACTTAAGATTAATACAGATCTATGGATATAGGGTCCATAGTTTTTTTAATGAAATTTAAATAAATATTGTCTGATGGGCCAAAACCATACAATAGAGCAAATGGTCCTTTTTCTTATGGCCCATAAGCCGATTTCTCTGCATTTGACTAATACAATATGCATATCTTAAACGTTCTGCCCAGGATATTCAGATTATATACATTTTAAGGAAGATTAATTAAATTATTGATATTTTAGCTAAACAAAAATTATCCATGACATCTTTTTTGGGAGCTTATCCCCTTATTTGGAGGAGTTAATGACTAGAGAAAGCATAGGAATTATTTCCCCTTAGTTAATATTTATATATAATGTAGGTATATCTCTCTTTTATATATATATATATAAAACAGGTTCTGCCCGGGAATCGAATCCTTCACTTTATAGAAAGCTCGGAATACACGGCAATAATCAACTTGGATTTATTATATAATCCTTAAGACCATACAAAACGCTTGATATTATATTAAACATGTTTAGTACTTCAACTCTTCTTGTACGAGGGCAAAAGTGTATTTTAGCGCTTTAACTTTACACAAAGTTTGAATTTACTCCCTTAATTTTTTGTAAAATATTTTTTCAATCCTACAACCCTTGTTAACAAATGATGCTCACGTTAAAATTTTAAATGTTAATAAAAACAATCTCAAATGTTGATTATTAAATTTAATTTTAAAACATAACAAAAATTAACATAGAAAAAATTATTATCTAAAACTAACGGTATTAAAATTCAAAACATGAAAAGATACTTTAAAAAATTAAGAGATAAATTGAAATATAATATAAAGTCAGAGGATCAAATGCACATTTTTACCTTTTGTACAATCTGAAAGTATACTTAATTAAATAAGCTAAAGTACATCTAACATTATAAAATATTTTTTAGGTGTAATTTTAGTTATTATGATAGAACAATTTCATCCGGAAACGTTCGTTAGGAATAGTATTAAATTTATTAAAATGGGGATTCCCCGGAGTGATGGCACCACCAGGTTCTTCTGCAACCATCGCTCCCCTTCCAATGGCCTCAACACCATTATTTGCTGTAGACAAACGTTTGAGAATGGTGATGTAGAGGAACAAGCCGAAACCCTCTTCATCATTATCCAATGTTTGTTTACTTTTTTAGTGGCCTCTCTTTTGTCTAGTGCTTTTTGGTGATATGCTGCACGAAAATCGCAAGCTCAGTAAATTTCAATCGGGCAGTTGAAAGTCATCATCAAGACAACAACTAGCTTACTAGAGAACCGCCATCAGGATTCCTGCTTCATTCCAACCTGGTGGCCCCCGATCCCACTTGGAACATCGACTCCGTGTCAGAGGATAAGAATCCCCCGCAACTAGAATCCGAGGAAGAGGATCTCGAAGTTGAACTGAAAAACAGAGCATCTTGGGACTGAAGATCATGACGTCGACGTAATTTCTTGTCCCTCTATGTCGGCCTGGGTCTCCCACGAATCCCATGTTTTCCAGCTATCTTCTTGTTCGTCAACTTCTCCACCGGTGCAATGTTTCCCGCTGATTCTGGTCTGCTTCTTGGCCACCATTTCTTGATACAAGTATAATTCGCCACTGGTGCTCTCACCTTCTTCAATGGAGCGGCATATTGGGAAGAGGAGAAAGATGGGGATTTGGGGTGGTTGTTCCTAACGGACGTTTGTAATCTTAACGGTTTGGATGAAATTGCTCTAATTTAACAACTTTAAAGGTAAAATTGCAAAATAAATAACTTTAAGGAAATAACTTCAAGTATTTGGTGCACTTAAAAAAAATACTTTATCGTGTAGATGCACCTTAACTTTAATTAGATTAATCTATATATAATTAATTAAATAGAATGGTATACTTTATTTGATCACCAACATCCATTTCCAAAATTATGAATATAATAAGGAAAGGCCAGAATTGTACTCCTCTCTGGCTCTCTCAAATGAAAACTCAAGCACACGATCGAAAGTAGATAGGAAGAATTTATTTCTTTTCTTCTCTTCTCTTTTGCACAGGAACAAGAATTTATTACAAATTTAGATTTAAATGACACTAACAAAGCATCTCATTTCCTGTAAATACACACCACTTACTACAGTAATCTTGAAAAACCCTAGCAACCGTTAATTTTCCAATAGCCCAAGAACTCTCGCATTATTGATTGAGATATCATATCAAGCAGCAGTTGAATATTCCGTTTCTGTTCCTCGCATCCGATGCTTATTTATCCTTACTAACCAAATAACAAAGAGGGTTATGATGTACATATAAACGAGTCCAAGCAATCCAATCCAAGTGAAAATGGCTATGTTAAAGGCTAATCAGTGGGCGTAAACCCAGGTTTGTATGGGGTGATCAAGAAAAGGGCGATAAAATAGGCAAGTCCTAGGAATGTGAGAGCAGTAGACATGGCTATACACATCATCCACATCACAACTTTATTCTTGAGAGGAACTCCACTTACTGGCAAGAGTACAACGCAAAGAGACACAACGAAAGAGATGGTATTGCAAATTATGAAGGACTGAAAGCCACCTGGATAACGAGAACCAAGCATAGCTTCTCCAGGACATGCTTCTGCAATAACGTTGTTACCATCAGAACTATTGATCAATGGCAAGCAGCCGAGGGGTTTAAGATTGTTGTCTTGATTATTGATAGTGTTGGAACTGGCTAATATACCTTGTTGAATGAAATTTCCTGGGGGATTAAATACAGCTTGAAAGGTTATGGTTGAGATGACAGTAGCAACCAGACTTAAATTCCCCCTCATGTCTTCTAACCAATGATCACCATTATTACACTTGAACCATTTTCCCATATGCTTTAAAATACTTCTCCAACAGTACTTCTTCCGAGGTCTCATTTCTTGGCCAACAATATTAGTAGTTGTCTGTGCTTCATGAGGAGTGTTCATTTCTCCATTTTCAACTTTCATGCCAGAGTTCATCAATATAACTTGTATTTCGAGGCACTTGAAGTCCTGCGGAATTCTCTGAAGAATATCTTGGGCAGTATAACGCATCTTGTTCTTCGAGTTTGATGCTTCTCTTATTTCAGGAATTGACATGAGGTACCTTACAGTCTAAACAATAATCAAGTGTATATATATATATATATATATGAATATTTTTATTATGCTTTTGAGGTATAACAATACAGATAACAGATTGAAATATAAACGCTAATAGGGCAATCAAATATAGGGGTTCTACATGAGATGTTAAAGTAAACTTCACTAGACTTGCATTTGAATTCTAAGTAAAGTTATTTTTGTAAACTTAGACATTAATATTTTAAATGGATAAAATATAGAGTTAAGTCAAAATTTAAAAACTAAATTTTAACTTTATCAAAATTATATAAGGACTGAGTTACACTAAATTAAAATTTTAAAATTGAGTTATAATTGAAATAAAATTAATTATAGGGACCACATGATTAATTTTTTAAAAATTTTAATTTAGTGTAGACTAGATTGTTTGAGTCTAGCTAGATATATATCAAACTCAAGCTAATTAAGACAGTGCAAAATTATAAAAATAAATCAGAAGTAGTACCTCAACTTGCTTCAGCATGACAGCCAAATGGAGTATAGTGTTCATTCCATCCAAGTCTCTCTCATTTAGGAGCTCGTAGATGTCATTAGTGGCCAATTCTATCAAAGCTTTCATGATATCCAAGTGGTTGTACGTCACACACAAGTGAAAAATAGTCTTCCCTTTATGAAGTATCCTCAAAGACTCAGGCTTTACTCTAATTAGCTCCTTCACAGTCCCTAGTCTCCCTCTTATAACAGCATAGTGCAAGGGAATTCTTCCTTCTTGGTCACAAACCAAACATGCCTCATCACACCACAGCAAAAACTGCTTCACAATGTCGATGTGGCCTTCTGCAGAAGCAACATGAAGAGGCGTGCTTCGAAAGGAGTCAAACTCAAGGGCAAGTTTGGGTTTGTGAGTAAGAAGGGCTTTGGTGAATTCAAGGTGGCCAAGTAAAGCTGAAATGTGTAAAGGAGTTTCAATAAGGATAGTTCTCGAGTTAATTCTGTGCAAGATCAGTGGATCTTGGTGGATTAGAGTGTTCAAAGTTGAAACACAACCTCTGTATGATGCCTCGTAGAGAACTCTCATTCTCTGATCATCGTTGTGGTGATTTTGAGCAGTTTCCATTTTCATGAGCTCCGTCTCTCGCGGCAAATTATAAGTAGAATCTACCATTTGCTTTACACCAAGAGAACAAGAATATACTTATGTGAAACTTAAGTTCAGGATAACTCATTCTCCTATTTATAGTTGCAGATATCAATATCTCTGGCCCCTCAACTTATTCCGTTTGTATTTTTCAATATGTGAAGTTAACTTCTGCGTTATTTCAATTACATGTAATTAGTTTTCTTTTGGAAGCTAGACCTTTTTCCTGTGGGCACGTTTGATCAATCCAACATTCTTCGTTTGTCATTTTAATAAAAAACACAGAGAGAGAGGGAGAGAGAATTATTTAACCTTACATGAATTTCTAGTTAAGTATCTCTATATATTGTATTTTTTTGTTGTTTAATTAATAATTCTTTTCTTGTACCTCTAGGCCGACATAATTTTGTCATACGCACCAGGCTGGTGCAAGTGCATTGTCCTTAAGATTAGTTAATAATTCCAAATGAAAGTAAATGAAAGGTCCAGAACACTATTTTTATGGTCTGACCCATCAGGAACAAGTTTGAGCTTAATAAGTTGAGAAGTTTGCCAGAATTTGAATTTTCCAATTGTACATCGCACACAAGTCAAAAACAGTATCCTCTCACACGTTGACTTGTACGGTTCAATAAAATTTAAATACAATGATCTAGTTAAAAGAAAAATGAATAATTAATATAAAAACAGGAGGAATTTCGTAGTGCTTGTTTATTGTAAGAATTGTTTTAGAACATATAGTATACAGAGAGCTCGACTTATGATTAAAGTGGATCTATGGATAGAGTTCACAGTTTGTCTCTTCTTCTTCTTCTTTTTTTCTTTGGGTTACTATTTCAAGGTAATTTAACAAAGTATATATATTCTGGCCAAAGAAAAAACTACGAAAGTTAGATGGCTAAAAAACACAAAGCATACAACACAGAAAGATCGATGGTGTTTTTCTTATGTGGTCCGATCTCTTGTGTCTCCATTTGACCAATTCAAATGCATATTAAACATCCTAGAAAACGAACACTCTTGATTATATTACCCAATTGGGCAAGAAAAGGTTATTTTACCCGATTAACATTATTTGTAACTGGTAATCCATGTACTATTTATTATTTTATATCAAATCCTTCTTCACTTATAAATAGCTCGGAACACACGACAATAATCAACTTGGATTTATTATAATACTAAACTACATGAATAATGGTCTTCACTATGCAAAAGTTTAACTTTTTAAACTTTTAATTATTTCACGTGTTCACCAATTAGCATAATAGAATTAAAGCATTACCAATGTAATGACCCTGAGAAATATTAGATATGAAATTATTTTTAAGAAAAGAATATATATTATTTCGTGAAGAAATTTTGCAAGAGGCATGGTTAGTTGAGTGGTTGAAAACGGAAGATTGGAAGAATAAAGCTTTGGTCCCGTGTTCGAACCCCGTGACTGCAGAGTTGAAGATTTATTTTATTTTTCAGTCACATGAAATTACAACTTTGCCCTTTGCCCTTTCTTTTTCAACACTCCCGACACCCTCTCCTTCCATTTCTTCTAATCCGTCGGTGGCACAGAAGGAGCTCATCGGGAGCGCAGAGAGGAAACTTCACGCCATCGATGCCGTGTGACCAGTCGATGCTTTCGTCAATTTCTCCGCCTGAGTTGTCGCGCTGGAGCCATCGCCTCACCTACAATTCCTGTCTGTCCGTTAAATTGAGGGGATATAATGAAAGAGTGGAGGGGAATTTCTGAGAAAGCTTCACGACTTCATCGAGCCCCACGACTGATTCTGGCTATTTCTGTCACTCGTGTTGCCGTCGATCGCTGTCTTTCTTCCTTTTCTGTTCAGCAACAACGTCCTGTGAGTGCGCCGATGAGATTAGAGAGTGAGAGAGCGGGTGGAAGAATGGGAAGTCGCGACGTGGGGTAAGGGAAAAGAATTGGGTGCTTGCGATGACTGTTTGAGGTGAGCTCCCTAACTTTGTGACCACCTTCGATTTATCTTTTCCTCTCTGTTTGTTGGTGTTCAAGAAAGTGGGATCAAGCCTTAAATCTGTGTTTTTAATTGGTAAATCACACAGAGATAATCTCTTGTTTTGAGTTGCCGCCAGCGTGTTGGTGTGTAAGTCTGGTTTGCTGCTCTTCACTCCTCCTTTTTCCTCCTCAATCGTTGTTGTCTGGTGGATGTGAGAGTGCAGCTCGTTCCATTTCTTTTCCTGCTGGTCTCCAGGATCAAGTGGTAAGTTCCACTTCTTTCTCTTCTCCCCTGTTGCCGTGACTGTCTGTGGTCTCCTGCTATTTTCTGTTTACCAAGCTGGAGTAATGCTGCTGCTTGATATTGGAATTGCTATGTTGAATGGTGTATGTACGTGTGTATGTGTATGATTGAAAATGTGATGCTGTTTCGGGAATGTGAAAACAGAGAAGGGAGGATGTGGACTCTGCTGGGTGCATGTTGCAGTATATGATAAATATGCAATAATGAATTTGCCTTGGGTTACTGTCTTAGTATATATGTACACATGGTATTGCTGGTTGGGAAAATTATATATATTCATGATGCTTCTGTTAGGGAGTTAAGTGTGTCTATGCATGTATGTTGCTGGCTTGGAAAGAAAAAGAAGAGAAATGAGATTCTTGAGCAATGCCGTGGACTATGCTGTGAATATTGTTGCTATATTGATGATGTATATATATATGCTGTTATATGGATTTGTTCACAGAGAAGAAGGAAGAAGATGTTGGACAGTATATATATATATATATATATGTATATACCTCAATGAATTGCTTAGGCGTGCTGTCTTGATGCATATATATATGTCACTGTTTTGGAAATCATGTATGTGTATATATATATGTGTTGATGGCTGTTTTGAAAAGAGTGGAAATAAGGAGATAAAAGTATTTCCGTGGGATGTTGTATATGGATAAAGCTGAATTGTGGATATGTATATATATATATGTACATAAGTATATGAATAAGGATTTGTTGGGATATTTGAATATTTAGGGATTTGTGTGATTGTGGCAATTATAGTATTGGCAATAGGGTGATGAAGGGTATTTTCTGATAAAATATATTATTTTGGAAATTTAGGAAATTCAAGGGAAAATATATCCGAAGGATAGAGCAAGAGTAAATTATATTGGAGAATCACAGGTGAGTGAATAACGTACCCTAACAATGAAATTTTGAAATATATTTTGTTATTTTCAAAAGTTGATTTCATCATGATTTACGAAAAAGCGAGCATATGAATTCATGGTTTTAAATGTTGAAAATGGATATTTCATTATTGCATACTTGTTCATATGGATTTACATACATGTTTTACTGATTTATCTAAAATGTTCATGCTGGGGAAGTTT
Organism: Leucaena leucocephala; assembly: GCA_037074615.1. Taxonomy (NCBI): domain Eukaryota; kingdom Viridiplantae; phylum Streptophyta; class Magnoliopsida; order Fabales; family Fabaceae; genus Leucaena; species Leucaena leucocephala. The sequence goes on from CM073552.1 coordinate 2,082,245, forward strand.
CATGATTTTGAACAATTTTAATAGAAATTGTTATGTTGAGAAGTACTATGATTATTGAATGATAAATGGCCCCATGCATGTTTGAAAGGTTTTAAAGGACATAATACAGAACGCTAGTTACTAACAGCAGTACTGTTAGTCCTTGGTGCACCATGGTTAACCCGAGCTCGATGGACATCCGTGGGTCTTGTACTCGCGCATGTTATTCGTGGGATTATTCCCATGCATGTTATTCGTGGGATTTATTCCCATGCATGTTATTCGTAGGTTTCATACCTATGCATGTTTCGTGGCCTTGAGCCATGCAGGATTGGTTATTTACCCTCGTGGACTGTGAGTCCATGCATGATAGTGGCTTGTAGTCACAGACTGGTTATTTACCTCTCGTGGACTGTGTGTCCATGCATGTTTCCGTTCTGTTGAAGTTCTACAGAAAAAGTATTATTTTGAAACGAATGTTTCAAACGGTTTTTTCTGAAAAGAAAATGTTTACCGAGTTATTCATTTCGGAATTACGAAACTTTATGATTTATATTGTACGTTTTGAAAACAACTATTTCCGTATTTCAAATTATGTTTTTTTTGGGACGTTATTCACGAGTAGATTATTTGGTTCAGATAGTGCTGTCGACCCTATTTCTCCAGCTGAGCAGTGAAGAGCCTCCGTATCGCCGAAGCAGCTTTTGTGAACGTACTGCATTATCATGTAATCAAATGTTTTGAGAATACGTGTATTACTTTTCTAGAAGTTTGTGGTTCCACTTAATTTATAGAAAGATTTCTGGTCATTTTGAAAAATGTTGTAAACGATTTAAACGTTCGAAATTCATTGTAGGGTTTCCAGAAGGTCGGTTATGCAGACGACTCTGATGAGACTCTTACGAATGAATTGCATGTTGATTTTAATATAATTGATATTATGAATGTTAATTAAAAGGTTTTGTTAAGTTTGAAGGCTTAAAGAATGTGAAATTATTCATATTCTGTGCCGGTCACGATTCAACTTTTGGGACGTGACAACCAATTGGAAAATGAGCTTCTCTTTAACTAAAATGATTTGCCTAATATAATTTAACTTATTCATGTATAATTAAATCAAAAGAGTTTTACTTAGACATACTTCTTGACCTTTTTTAATTTTGCTTTAATCTTTGGTAGCGTATAGCCCACTATGTCTAGCTTATAAAAATTTCAAATTTTCCCGTCTCTAATTTGGTAAAAACAATAATTGAATTCTCTTAGGGAGCTTTGTAGTTTGATAATTAGTTGTCTTCGTCCACCCAATAAACTCCAAAGCCATGTTTGGTAGTTTATAAGGGCTCTTTTAAGAGGGAAGGAAAAAATGAGAGGAAAAAGGAAGGGCCTTTGATGGAAGCTTTGTGTGTGTCCAAAACATGTTTAACTGACATGAAATAGAAATAAAGAAAGTTGTTTTGTTTGGTAGGAAGGCATGAAGGCTATAAAGAAAGAATGGTATATAATTAAATTACACATTATCGATAGGCATTATCTAAGTGAAAGAGTTTTTACTGTTTAAATACTATGTCTCATGTCTCGAGTTGAAGTGCAAAACACACATTTAAAAGAGCTACCCCTATGCCTATGCCCATTGAGCTTGACAATGCTAAGCAAATAGCCATATCCAAAAAGGAAAAAAAAATACACATTCACTTAATTAGCTTGCTTCGCTCAACCATATCAATTCGTTGAAGAAATGTTTTACATCTTATTCCCTCTTGTTATTATGATAAAAACCTATTAATTAATAACTCTATACCCATACTTCTATAAGTTGTAATATAGTGTTGAATTTTTCGCATTATCGCCTTGAGGAAGAATGCTTATGGGTCGTTAATCTATATTCAAGAAGGAGAAGCAAATTAAAAAAAGGAAGATATGAGAAAATTAAGGAAGTAATAATTGCAACCACATGAAAATGAAATGCATTAAGCATAAATGAACATTGAACACTCATTGCGACTGAGAAGATCGAAGAAAACTATCTGTAGTTAATTAGTTTAGTAACCAATTAATTAACTCGCATGCCAAGTAAGCAATATAGTCTCTGCATTTACGTAGCCAACTTAACTTGCCTGTCTGTTTACTTTCAGATCTTTGCCAGCTTGTGAACAGCATGTGTTATTAACTTGTAAAAAGAAATAATTTAATGTTTTAGCTTTCTAGTCTGAAAGATTATTTATGGTGTTCGCCCATTCAATAAGACTTTTCAAAACGAATTTACAATTACTCTTTCCCCTTTTTCCCCCGTGTTATATAGTAGACACGCTTTGTCTTTTGTAATAGTGTATCATTTGAAGCACTTGCGATGACACATTTATTAATACATCGTTTCAAGCACAAGGTATATAACCCACTAACTTTATCTAACAAAATTAAAAGAAGAAAACAATCATTACCTTAGAAGGTTGAAGAAGAATTCAAGATATGAAGCAAGACAAAGATATTAAAAAAACGAAGGAATTAGCAATAATTTCTACCACATGAAATGCAACATCAATAAACATTGAATAAATCATTGACTGAGAAGGAAGGAAGGAACTAGCTTTCCCCAGCATCATTGAATTAATTAGCAGCCAAAAACTGGCATATCATGTGAACAATAATATAATATAGACCCTGATTCAACTTAATTAGTTTTTTTTGTTACTTTTGTATTGCCAGCTTGTATGTGAGCAACATCTGATATTTATTTAAATAATTTGTATTGCCAGCTTGTATGGAGAGGGAGAGAGAGAAAGAGGAGAAAGAGAGAGAGCCTTCTATTCCATTTAGTACTTGAACTGTTTTTGTAAAAGTCGTACACATCTGACAACATATATATATATATATGATTATCAAGCAGATAATTTTTGGTAGAGAACTCTTGTCATTAACCAAAGAACATATATATATATATATATAGCACACTATTGATTGATATCATATCAAACAACAACCATTTCCGTTTTTGTTCCTTTGACAGATTGAAATCCGATGTTTAATTATCTTGACGCATTTCTTCACTGCCCATACCACCACCCCCACTACGATGTAGAAACCAACGACTCCAAGCAATGCAAACCAAGCCCAACTGGCAACGTTATACACTTTACAAGTTGAATCCCAAATTGTATATGGTGATATCAAAAGGAGGCCATTAAAGTAAGTCAGCGCAAGAGCTGAGAGAGTGACGCACATTCCTATGCATAGCGTCCACATCACAACTTTGTTCTTCAGAGGAACTCCACTTACCAGCAAAAGGGTAACTCCAAGAGATGCAACGAAAGAGACGGTATTGTAAATTACGAAGCTGACAAAGTATTCTGGATGAACAGAAGCAAGCATCGCTTCCCCGGGACATGCTTCAAGTTCATAACCTCTGTTGTCTTTGAACGTGAAGCAATCGAGAGGTCCCATATTGGCACTTGATTTGCTATTGGACTTATTTATATCTTGTTGTATGAAGCTCCCTGGAGGATTAATGGCAACTTGAAAGGTCATGGTTGCAATGACGGTCGCCACAAGACTTAAGTTCCCTCTCATCTCCTCCAACCAATTACCGTTATGCTTAAACCACTTTCCCATGCTCTTCAAAATTTTCTTTGTCCTACGCCTTTTCTTAGGTCTCTCATCTGCTTCTTTGTCAACAACCACAGCAGTAAGTGGTGTCTGAGCATTTTCCATTCTTCTCTTTTCATCCCTTTTGATGCAAGTAGTGTCCTGTGGAATTCTTTTAACTATATCATGGGCCGCGTAAACCATGTCGTTATCTAAATTTGCCACTTCTCTTATTTTAGGAACCGAAAGCAGGTACCTGACAATCTGCATAAGTAATCACAAATAAAAATGTCAATACTTGTAATAAGATTTATACATGATAATAAAAATAAGCAAATTAAAATACCTCAACTTGCTTCAACATGACAGCCAGATGCAGAATGGTGTTGTTTCCGTCCACATCTCTTGAACTGAGGAGCTCGTGGGTGTCAGCAGTGTTCAATTCCACCAAAGTTTTTAGGATCTTCAAGCGATTGTAAACGACACAGAGGTGGAATATAGTGTTCCCTTTGTCAAGAATCCTCAATGACTCTGGCTTGGCTCTAATCAACTCTATCACAACCTCTAATCTCCCTCTCACAACAGCATAATGCAAAGGAATTCTTCCTTCTATATCAGAAACCAAGCATGCATCATCACAAGCTACCAGCAACTCTTTCACAATCTTGACATGGCCTTCTGCTGAAGCTAAGTGAAGGGCTGTGCTTTGGAATGAGTTCAACTCAAGAGCGAGTTTGGGTTTGTGAGTGAGAAGGGTTTTGGCGAATTCAAGGTGGCCAAGTAAAGCTGATATGTGTAAGGGAGTTTCAACAAAGAGAGTTTGTGAGCTAATTCTGTGCAAGATTAGTGGATCTTGCCGTATCAGCGTGTTCAAAATCGAAACACACCCCTCGTATGACGCCTGATAAAGAACTTTCATCTTCTCTCGTTCATGATGATGATGATGAGCAATTTCCATTTTCACGGGCTCCATATATATCTTCCGGGAATTAATGGAGATGGTAGTTAATGTACGAGCGATGCTGGTTCAGGATGAAATTCATTAGTGCAGCAACTTATATAATTTCTCTGGCCTCTTCTGGTTGGTCTCCTCATCGAGACTGTTCCACATCCACTAAACTAGAGTTATTTATTTAACTTGTAAACTATTCACGTGTCCCTCTTTAGAGAATAAAGAACTTTTAAGATAAATCCGGTTTAGTCGTATGAGCCCACTCAAATAGACTTAATTAGCAAAGTTAATGGAGCTGCTTTAGCTTATAATTAAGTCAGAAACCATTTTACAATAAGATTATTAGATAGCCGTACTTTGACTTTGGGCAGTGGTGTAACTAATATATATATAAATATATATATATGCATGCAAAGGATCACACCTTAATTTACTGCCTATATTTGTCGGTAAGAAAAAAAAGTTGATTTCATATTTGATTAAGGTTGCCTGTATAATCAATTCGTTGTTTTCTGGCCATGTATTCCATCAATATCAATATAATATAAATTAATCCCTACAATTTTAAATATAGTAGTTAGCTAACCAATCCATCTAGATTAAAAACATTAGAAAAAATTAATTATTTGTAAAAATTATGTATTATTTATTTAGTTATCCTAAAATGTCCATCTTTTAAATCATTCACATTGGAATTGAAATATTATCAACGTAATTTATACGTGTTAAAAGAATCTAGCTAACTATAAAAGTTGTCTAGGAAGAAATCAAAATAGTAAAGATGTTAAATTTAGAACAAAAATAAATTTCTAATTAGCTCTTAAAAAAACTTTATAATTTAAAAAATGCCTTCCTATTTAGTGGTGTGACTATCACAATTTATTTCTAGATTTTGTATAATATTAGAGCCTACCTTGGTTTTTTCTTTTTTTCCTGCATTCAGAAACATTCCCATTTTCTCGGAAATGGATAGCTCCTTGTTTTTAGTCACGTTATTGAAACAATCTGCAAATGTTAGACATTTAACAATCTATGACTTAAAAAGATATATAATTCTAATAAGTTCTAAAAATTTTGATGTTCACTACTATTTCAAATTCTTCATATTATTTAACTAGAATAAAGATTCTCTTAAAAATCTTCATGTAATTAAGATGTCTCATTTTTTTTAATGTTCACATCGTGAAGTTTTCTTTTTTAGATTGTGATGAACTCCCACTCTTTCGGAATGTATGACTCAAAAATGTATCTCTTTGAGATTATCCCGTAATACTCTTTTCAAGATAGGGAAAGAAAGAAAGAAGATATAAAAAGCATTATAGAATATTGTTAATCTTGACCCAAAAATATTAATATTATAAAATCCACTGGTAAACTAACATTATCTATAAGGAAAATGATTAAAAAAATTCTGGAAAATAAGAAACTCTAAATTGAGATTGTAACATTTGTAAACGACAGAGTTGTGAGAATTTATTCTGGCATTTTGATGTTCTGAGTAAAAAGACCAAAATACCTATATCCTCTCTCTTCCTCCTCCTTCTTTCTCTTTCTGCGGATCTGGAATAGTTCATTATATGGAAATGCTCCTAATGGGACCAGTTTTTTTTATGGTAAGCGTCTAACTTTGAAAAACCTTGAAACCTCTCAATCATAATTCATAATCCACGGTCGGTACAATATATTCAAACTCTTTGTCACAAGCACAAACAAGAACATCAAGCTGAATCAAGAAGTGTAATCGAGAGGCAAAAAAGAAATCGACCCTTGGAGATGTACTCTAATTCAGCGCATTTGAAAACGAGGCCGACGGAATTAAAGAGAACATCAGAGACGTGAGAGCAAGCATGGCAAACTTTGTCAAGGCGAAGCTCTTGTTGCTTTGTGTTCCCATTATTCTCAGCGCCATTGACGAACTTGGCAAGGTGGACTTCGAAAGCGTCGGCTATGGCGGAAAGTGGTATGACGGCCATCGTCGAAGGCGGTTGCTCATACATGCCTTCGCTATGAACCATTGTTTGGGATTGAGATTGGGATTCCGCTACTGGTAGATCAAAAAAACTGCAGACTCGTTGAAGTTGGAAACTGCAAATCTGGAATAGTTCATTATATGGAAATGCTCATAATGGGGCCAAGTTTTTGGTTGCGATGGCAGCTCTTTTTACAGTATTACTTTTGTCGTTGATTTTGGTTGCGATGCATAAACTCATGCAGATCTGCAGAGAGAGAGAGAAGACGAGGGAAGGAGAGAGGATGTGGCTATTTTAGTCTTTTCATCCATAACTTCAAAACGTCATAATGGTCCTGACATCTTTATGTCATTATAAATGTTAAAGTCCAAATTTAAATTTTTCTGTTTTCCAGAGATTTTTTAAGTAATTTCTCTTTTTATATATATATAAAATGTGTCCATTGATAGTCCCGCCATTTGGCAAGCACTAACTAATTAATATTTTAAATTAATAATATGCGGCACTTGGGCTTTCTACTCGATGACACTTGTAATATTGCTGAAAGTTTGAAAAATGGCTGTACATTACCCTCCCTTCAATCCTCATTTCCTATATCTATATAAGAGAGAGCTTTTGGCATCATAACTTCTATTTTTAAAATACACTTAAAAATTATTGAAGTTTTTTAAACTATTTTTCTTTATTTTTGACCTTATTAATGATATATAGTTACATTAACTATCCTTTATGAACACTTTTTTTATATAAATGATAGTATTTTAAAAATAAAATATATTTTATATTTTTATTGCTTTTACTAATTTTAGTCAAGTTTCTTAATACAAGTCATTTTTAGTGAATAGTGAATGTTTTTTAAAGATTCTAATGGCTTTAAAATTCAAAATACGCACCACCAAACCAAGGTAAAAGGCATGTTTAATATTTCCACAAGTTAATAACAACAATAAATCCGATCCGATCCTGACAATCATAACTAAAATCAATGAGATTAATTATTATTTTCAACAATCGATAATCTAGGTTTACTTAAAAAAGAACAACAATAAATCTTAAAAAATTATTATAAATTTATTATTATAACTATAAATAATTAATAGAGTTTGTTGTATTAAAAAAACAATAAAATAACCTATATAAATTGTTGTTTCATTTATTCAAAGTACAAAATCCATTTCCTCTATTGCTTCCCATTACAATTAACTACTAATTATTCATAGAAATATCAAGATAATTTATTTTTTAAATTAGCCAATTCAAAATATGTAATGACCCTAGACTAATAAAAAAATAAATAGAAAAATAATATCACTTTAATGATATATATGTAGTAATTTTTGCAAGTTTGGTACAAAGAGAAATTGAGAGTTGAGTGATGTTGAAAGCGAAGGAGCTTAAGGTATTGTTTGGTTGGAGGTTTTTGGAGGGGAGGGTAGGGTAGGGGAGGATATATGGGTGTTTGGTTCAAAAATTGGAGGGGAGGGGAGGCAAAAATTTTTGTCCTTATTTGCTCCCCTACCCTCTTCTCTCACCCCTCCAAAATTGGGGTTTTTTGGAGGGGTGAGAAACTTTACTCCACTTTTAGACAAGATTACCCTTGACAATTTTAGAAAATTCCAATTGTACCCATGACAAACTTTATTTATATATTATATTAATATATAATAATTATAAAATTTTATTATATTTTTTAATTTATCCTATATATATAAATAAAGTAAAAAGTTTTTTAAATTTATACAACAACAACAACAACAACAACAAAGCCTTTTCCCATTAAATGGGGTCGGCTACATGGATCATACAACGCCATTGTGCTCTGTCAAAAACTAAATCCTTGGATAGGTTATTGACCAGGAGATCCCGCTCAATGACCTCGTTGAGCGTTCTCTTTGGCCTTCCTCTACTCCTTTTAACCGGACTCCATACTATTTGATCCACCCTCCTCACCGGCGCATCCCTTGGCCTTCTTTGTATGTGTCCAAACCACCTAAGACGGTTCTCCACTATTTTCTCCGCAATAGGTGCCACTCCAACTCTTCCCCGTATTTGTTCATTACGAATCTTATCTTTTCTTGTATGCCCACACATCCATCTCAACATCCTCATTTCGGCTACCCCAACTTTATGCTCTTGTTGTCCTTTTAAAGCCCAACATTCACTTCCATAAAGCATTGCTGGTCTTATAGCAGTACGATAAAACTTTCCTTTTAATTTATCTGGTACTTTCCGATCACATATAACCCCAGTAGCCTTTCTCCATTTAGACCACCCAGCCTGGATTCTATGATTAACATCCTCCAAAATTTCACCATCTTTCTGTATAATTGATCCCAAATATTTGAACTTATCTATTTGTGGAATAACTTGATCTCCTAATCTGACCTCCAAATTACTTCTAACTTGCCTCTTAGAAAAATTACAATGCATTACTTCTACTCAGACGAAAACCCTTCGACTCTAAAGTACTTCTCCATAACTCAAGTTTAAAATTGATCTCTTCTCTTGACTCCGCCATAAGAACTATATCGTCTGCAAAAAGCATGCACTTAGGGATTTCGTCTTAAATAGGCTTAGTTAGAATATCCACTACCAGATTAAATAAATAAGGACTCAAAGATGATCCCTGATGTAGACCAATCTTTATGGGAAAATCCTTTGTTTCTCCCCCAGACGTTCTTACAGTAGTAGTTACCCCTTCATACATATCTTTTATTGCTTTGATATATGCTATCCGTACACCTTTCTTTTCCAAAGCTTTCCAAAGCACCTCCCTTGGCACTCGATCATACGCTTTTTCTAAATCAATGAAGATCAAATGCAAGTCTCAAATGAAAGGTTTTTTAAATTTATAAATTAAGAAAAAATAATTTTGATATAATTATTTTAAATAAAAAGTAAATAAATTTAAATAAAAATAAAAGGGTATATTTGTAAATTTTTAATTACCTACCCTCCCCTCCCTTCCTTAACCAAACAAAAAATACTATCTCTCTTCCCATACTTTTATATTTATAACCTCCCCTACCTTTCCTTACCCTCTCTTAAATTAACTTAACCTACCCTCCCCTTCGTTGAACCAAACATAGCCTAAGGGACAGGATTCGAGTTTTAGCACTCTTCAACATTTTTGCTTCAGTCAATTACGTAAAATTATAGAATTGTCCCTATTTGTTTTTAAATCAGTATCCTCCCTTTCTTTCCATTCTGCAATAGCGTGAGTGAGACATAACAGAGCAACATATGAAGCTTCTTAACTCTCCTTGAAACCCATCGTTGCTGTGACTCCGACTTCTCTCAACGACCGTGTTGCCATCGCTCAAGATTGCTGTCATCCGTCATATGTTATCGTGTCATCGTTAACGTACTTGAATAAAATATTAAAATTAATTTTTAAAATAATAAAAATATTATAAATTATCTAATTATTATTTTTTTTTATTTTTTTTATACTATCTCCTATTTTATCGCTTTTCTCAACCCTCTCTTCTCTCTATTCTTTTTTTTCTCTCTTCTCCACCCTCCATCCTCTCTCTTCTTTTTCTCCATCCTCTCTCCTATCTCTCTCATCTGTTTAATAAAATCATACCATTTTTAATAATTTATCAATATAAAAAATTATTTTAAAAATAACTATATAAATATTTATTTATTCATAATATTTTTTTAATAATTTTTTTTAAAAATTCTTTTTTATAAGTTTTCTAAAAATCTTTTTTTTGATAAATTTTTTTTCAAAAATTTATCCGAACACAGCTTCCTCTACTTTCCTCCATTTTGGACAGCGACAGCGAGGCAGAGAACAGAGCAACAGAAGAAGCTTCGCGACTCTCCTAGAAACCCACCGCTGCCGTGACTCTGACTACTTTCGTCATCCGTGTTGCCGTCGCTGGAAGCTGTGCTGTTGTCTTTCTTCCACTCAGAGCTCAGGCAGCAGCTGCTGTCTTCTTCTTTTCTGTTCAGATCTCGGGCTGTTGGGGAGCTCTGCGTCGCACATTCGCTGTTGTTCTGTTCTGCAACTGCGTCGCTGGAAGTTAGGGGGAAGTCGGTCATGCGCGCAAGGGAAGAGTCGACTGAGAGAGACAGAGTGGGTGACTATGCAGAAAAAAAAAATGAAAAGAAAAGGGAAGCAGAGTCATCGGAGAAGGTGACTTGAAAGGAGGGGAGAGCTTATTTATGGAAGTGATTTTCGACCGAGGTGAGTCTTGTTCAGATTTTTAGTTGCTGCTCTTTCTTGCCTCGTTCGATGATGTGATCTTGCTTTGTTCGGGAATTAACGTTTTTTTTTTAAAAAAAAATAGAAGCTGTTGATTGAGTTGATGAACTTTAGATTCTGTAAAAGTTGAGGTAAGATGGGAGCATCAAATAATGATTGAGCTGTGGGTTTGGTTACAGGCTGGGATTAAATTTTTTAAATTTCCAAATGAGATTTCCCTGGGTTATGCGTGAAGTAAGGGGGATAATTGGAAGCTTAAACAAGTAGGAATTTCATTCTAATATGCTTGGTAAATTGTTTAAACTATGATTACGGACAAAGGTATTGGTTATTATGTAACAAGAGGCAATTGTTCTATATAATGAAATTTGGATGTTACGGAGTTTCATGACACTGTTGGAATCTATAGACGGATGATTTGGAGAACAAATGTTTAAATTAGCATATTTATATGTTGAGGCAAATAGTGGGTAGAAATTGAGTGGATGCTCTCTATATATCAAATTCAGGTTAATTAAAGTCTTTCAAGCTCTCTGTAAAAATGACAGAAAAGAATCTATATTGTTTGTATATGTAAACATTTATGGATGCTATAGTGGTAATTAAATTTATTCAATTTAAGTTTGACAAGGAGTAAGTGAAAATGAGGAGAATAATTTTTAAAGTTTAAATATTGGACTTATAAATTAAGGGTAAAATGTTTTATTATTATTTAAATTGTCGTAATGTTATTTAAAAAAAAAGGATTAATGTTTAAGTTCTCTTTCTATTATGAAGTGTCATAAATTGAGTATTAGGATGTGATTTTAGATTGTCAAAAATATAATTAGAATTTTAATGTAATATTTTTAGGATATTGGGGAATAGATAAGTGAAAATTATTGGCAATTATTTAACTAGAAAAAATAAAGGTTTATAAGCGTGGCAAGTGAGCAAATAATATTCTTTGATAAAAATAATATTTTCAAATAATATTTTTAGATAATATTTTACAATTTGATACTTTTTATTTAAAATATCAATTTTAAGCATGTTTTGTTAAAAACATATTTATATGAATTAAAGGTTTTTATTATTATCATTAATTTTTCATTTGAATGGCTTATACTATGACATGCTTATTTATGGAATGGACAAAGAAAGTTTTGAAAGATACTTTATAAATTTTTACATTGAGATTGTTTTTTCTCTCTGAAATATTTTTATATGAATTCTTATTATTTGAAAAGAGTTTTATTGCATATAAACTAAAAGAATTTTTTGAGATTTTATTTTGATTTTTATATTGGGTTTTTGATTATAAAACATTCTTTTTGAGATTTTAATATTGAAGGATTTTGTTATTTATAAATGATAAATTGATCTCATGTATGTTTGAAAATATTTTGGAGAGGATTGAATACAGAACATTGGTTAATAATAATAGTACTGGTAGTTATTGGTATACTATGATTAAAGTTGAGCTCGCTTGATATTCGTGAGCATAGTACTCATGTTAGATATTTGCGGGATTTATTTTTATACTTGTTATTTGTGGGTCTCATACCTATGGTTAATTTTTCATGTGGACTGTGTGTCCACGCTAATTAATTCGTTATATTGAAATCTTACGAAAAGATATTTGAAAATTATTATTTTAAACTCGTATGTTTAAACAAGTTTTTTTATTGAGCATTAGATGGATTTTATTAATGATTTTTATGTAATTTATTTTTACTATATTTCTCTAATTCATAAATTGAGATTTATTATCAAGTTTTTTATTCGAAGTTAAATGTGTTTAAATTATTTTTTATTTATTGGAAGATTATTTGACATTAGATATCACTGTAGACTTTGTACCTCCTATGAAATAAATAAGACCTCATGACTAATTCAGAATACTAGTTATTAAAGCAGATCTCACGTATGTTTGAAAATATTTTTGAGAGGACTGAATACAGAATACTAGTTATTAAAGCAGTACTGTTAGTCCTTGGTGTACCATAGTTAACCTCGAGCTCGCTTGTTATTCGTGGGTCTCGTATCTGTGATTGCTATTCGTGTGTCTCATATTTGCGCTTGTTATTCATGAGTCTCGTACCTACGTTTGATTTCGTGGTTTTAGCTGCGTTGGAATGGTTACTTATCCTCATGATTGTGTGTCCATATTTGTTTTCATGGCTTCTAGCTGTATCGAATGGTTAGTTACCCTCGTGGATTGTGTGTCTACACTTATTATTCGCTCTGTTGAAGTCTTACATAAAAATAAGATTAAGGACTATCGTTTTACACTGATCTCCTTAAACAAGTTATTTTACATGATATTAGATTCATTTGATTGATTATTTTTGTATAGTTTTATTTTTGTTATAATTCTATAATTTGAAAATTAAAATTTATCATCAAGTTTTATTATTCAAAATTTAATATGTTTAAACTATTTCTTTTTCTATTTAATTTATTTCTATTAATAGAACGTTATTCACTTATAAATTATTTTGACTTCAGATAATACCGTTTACCTTGCCCCTCCATCAAAAATAAAAAAAACTCTCATAACTAATTAAAATTCATAGGTGCTTCACGTAATCTATAGGTAGGATTCCTATTCTTTTTTATCTTTTTGAGATATATAAATAATTGTATATATTATAGTATTTATCATTTTAGAATATATAAATATATTCATATATGATAAATAATAAAATAGTTTATACATGTTTAAGATTATTATCATATTACTTATAATGTCTAAAAATTTATAGAATATGAGTTCTCTTATATTTTGTATCAGTCATCTCTATATTTTTAAGCCGTGACAACACTAGCTCAATAAAGCTGCATATCTAAAGAACAAGTCTTTCCTGAAACTAACATTGGTTTAACACTCAAAAGATCCAGCAAACTAAATCGATGCCATAATAGCTTTTTTCAATAATCTAATATAGCGACAACACTGATTAAAAGCCCTAGCACCATTGTGCTGAAGTCAAACACTCCAAATTCAACACCAAATTTAGTCTCCATTCCGCCTCCCCATAGATTTCAAAGTGAATAGAATCAACACGACCATAGAGAGGTGGGCAAACCCCTTGATCAGGCCAAAGAGAGTGATGACAAAATCGCTTGCCTTACCTCCTAACTCCTAAGGCACTAGGACAAAGAACTATTCGTGGTCACTGCCTCCCACCCCATGAGAGGCAACGCATTCGATCAGTCATCACAAAAGAGTGCCTTTGGCTCCTTTATTTTCACCGAAACAAAAGAAGTGTCAACTCATAATGCCAATCCAAAATTATAAAATAAGATAGTAATATGAGAAAAACAAGAGACAATAAATACCAGCAGATTGCTATTTTAGAAATTAAAGAGAAGAGGGTAAAATAATTAGGTTTCATTTGCAAAGATAACATGTCATGTTTTCGAAACTCATGTCATACCAAATTTACTTGTATCTTTTTTTGGTTTATATAGCATTCTTTTTTTTTTCTTTTAGCGCATTACATCACTCCAGTGGACATCTTTTAAGAATCTCTCACCACAGGAATCTTAGAATTCAAGTACTTTAAGGTGCCATTTGTCTTTAAGATACTATTCCAAAGACAATAAGCAAAGTCATAGCACTACAGAAGCAGCATAAGAAAAATCATGAATTAGGCTTTCCTTCTATTTGTCAGGACAAAGAAGGGGGCTGCCGCATGACCATAGATCACCACTTCAACTTAGTGTTGCCTACGCTAGACCATAAATTTCAAAAACAAAATTATGATATATATATATATAAAACCATGGAAAATGGGGAATGCAGGAAAAGAATTGTATTCCAGCAAATGAAAACAGCTTCAATCTTACAGTGAATATTTTTAACAAGTTTCCTAAGCTTCTGCCGACTCTTTTTTAAGTCCTCCATGGATAAGTAACTCTTGGCACAATCCCACTGACACAGTTTCACCAGTGCTTTCATTTCAGCTTCAACTTCTTGGTATTTAAGTTCCTTTTGTTGGACCTCATAGTAATTCTTTCAAGTTTTTTTAATGAACAATAAATTAGGTACTTATGTGAATTTCAACTAATAATTAAAATTAGAATACTTTGATCGTTATATGCACTTTAAGATAAAAGACAAATTCAGTGGCAACAATAGTCGTCCTTGTTTATTTGTTTATTATTTGCTTTCTCCTTCCACAAATGCTCGATTCCTACAAACATTGAGCAAAATTGTCTCCCTACTATACGTTCACATTCATATTACATAAACTAATCTCGTTAATCTAATATTTAAAACTTTAGTTTTTCAAGTATAAAATACTCAAACTTCCGTTAAGTTCTATTGAAATTACACCCACATCACACATGTACATATCAATGAAATGAAGAGGCATTTTTATGGGGGAAAAGAAGGTTTCTTATTCACTTAACCAAGTAGGACAACTTCAAAACTTGAAACATGAGATACAAATTTTCTGATGATCTGATCAGGATGCGATCAGTGAAGATGATGAAGACAATACCGAAAACATGCAAAACACAAGTTATTCATTAAATATTAAAATGCACGCAAACACTAAGAAAATAAGCAGTAATAATCAACCCCTGAAAAGAAGTCGTGCACACTAATAAGACGCTTCAATTTGATGAGATGATATCAAGCAATATAAGCAGTGTTATCCGTCCCTGTTCCTCGGTCACTTGAAGTGCGATGCCTAGTTTTCCTTCCCTTCAATTTGTTCACTACCCACATATGTAATGTGAATGCGATGTATACGCCAGCCAGTGCTTGCAAACAGTGAAAACTCAAATTGGCTACGATCACCACTTGATTGATAAGCTCAGTGTAAGGGGCGACAAGGACGAGGACAGAAAAATAAGCATTTAGTAGGCTCGTGACAGCCATAAACATGCCTACAGATAGCAACCGCATCAAAGCTACATGTCTGAGAGGAACTCCACTAACAAGCAAGAGGACCACAATCATAGATGCGACAAAAGAGATGGTGCTGTTGACTATGAAGTTGCCAAAGTCATATGGCTCACGATAAGCAAGTATGGCTTTCCCGGGACATGCTCCTAAAGTGGAACCAATATTAGTCCCATTTATCTCATCTTTGTAGTTCCAGCAGCCAAGTGGTCCTCGAGAGAAAGAAGTGTTGGTACTTGGTCTTATACCTTGTTGGATGACACTTCCTGGAGGGTTAATTACAGCTTGAAAGCTTATGGTTGCGAGGACAGTAGCCACCAGACTTAGATTCCCCCTCATTTCTTCTACCCAATCGCCATTATACTTAAGCCATTCGTCTATACGTTTGAAAACATTTCTCAACGAGCACCTGTTCGTCCCACTTCTATCTTCTTCGTTAGCAACCCCAATCCCTCCGGTTTCTCTCCTTCCGCATTGAATTCCAGACTTCATTATTATGACTTGTATTTCAAGGCTCTTTGAGTCCTTGGGAATTCGCTCAACAATATCGGCGGCAGTATAACCCATGTCATTCTTCAGGTTCCATGCTTCTGATCTTATCTTTGGGATTGAAACGAGGTAACTCACTGTCTACAAAACGATGAACAAGCAAATTTAATTTGCCATGCTTGTGTTTAACATTCTGATTTATATTATATATAACCGTACCAGAAAAAGATATGAAAGAGTAAGTAAAAAGTACCTCAACTTGATTCAGCATGATAGCCAAATGGAGAATGGTGTTCTTGCCATCCGAGTCTCCCTTAACGAGGAGCTCGTCGTGGGTTTCATGAGTATCCAAAGCCACCAAATCTTTCAACATCTCCAACTGGTTATACGTCACACACAAGTGGAAAACAGTTTTCCCCTTGTCACCATGGATCTTCAAAGACTCTGGCATTGCTCTAATCAGCTCCAAAGCAACGTCTCTTCTGCCTCTTATAACTGCATAGTGCAAGGGAATTCTGCCTTCTTGGTCGCGAACCAAGCACGCCTCCTCACGAGCTTCCAACAACTGCTTCACAATGTCGATTTGACCTTCTGCAGAAGCTAAGTGGAGTGGGGTGCTTCGTAAAGAGTTTCGCTCAAGGGCGAGTTCTGGTTTATGAGAAAGGAGGGCTTTTGTGAATTCAAGGTGGCCATGGGAAGCTGATATGTGCAAGGGAGTTTCTATGAAGACGGTCTGTGAGCTAATTTTCTGCAACAATCCTGGGTCTTGTTGGAGCAATGAATTCAAGGTTGAAACACAGCCTTTGTAGGATGCTTCATAGAGAAATCTCATTTTCTCTTCTTCATGATGATGAGCAGTCTCTCTGTTCATCAGCTCCATCACTTGCCAATCAGAATCACTCATTTGCTTCTGCAGAAGAGTTGTATATGCAGTTGGTTTAGTTAATGAGTGATGCAAGTTTAGGATAACTTGTGTTCCAATTTATAATTGCTGTCTCGTCTCGTACGCGCCCCTTAACGGAATATTCTTCCAAGTATTTTTCTCTGTATATGAAGTCAACTCCCGTGTGTTTCGGTCAGCAGTAAACAATTTCTTTAAGAAGACCTCGTGTTGTGTGCATGAATTTGATGAAGTCAACATTTTTTTTTCTTTCGTGATAAAAAGCAAGTCTCCACATTCTTCTGTGGTCGTCGTTTAAAGAATATAAATAAGACTTAATTATTAATGTAACCATATAAAGTTGGTTACATTTTTCACTATACATACAGTATTTTGATTAGAGAAACGATGGGATGGAGATTCCTGTGTATATTGATCTTATTTCTCAACGGTCTGGTCAGCTATTGGATCAAGTTGCTATTTGTTATTTGTTTTAGCTAAAATTTTACGGTCTCTGATCAGAGTTTGGTTGTCTGTAGAATACGCTGGTTCAAAAAATTTAATATGGTTATGTTCCTGGCTTGAGGGGGAATATCCTCAATGAGTATACGTTTGGTTGTCTGTAATATTGTTGGAATGTCGTGCTGATTGATTTCTATACATCGTGTTGCTGTGGGACATAGCTGGACTCTCCCTCTTGTACCAACTATTATTAAAGCATCATTACTTAATGTACGTTAATAGCTGTCCTAGGTTGACTGCTTGTATTCACACTTAAAGGTCTCTTGAACAAGAGGTTGCCTACTGGTAAGCAGTTGATGCGCACTTAAATTTTTAATTGGGAACTCACATTTATTAAGTGGCAAGTTGAGATAATGCTTAGAAGGATGATGTACAAACGAAAATCTATGCAATATAGGCCTTTATTATTATAGAATTCTCATTTTCTCTACATCTTCGTGATGACTTGTTTCCATTTTCATTGCATAGACACTGTCAGTCGAGTATAACTAGTACTGCTTCAATTTATTATGTGTTGAGTTTTATATAGGATAGTTTTACAAATAAAGTTTAGTTTATAAATTTAAAAACACTCTCTACTCAATATAGAATTTTTTTTTGGATGGACTGCTCCTTTTAGACTTCCTGTGTTCATAACATCGTGACAATCTTGGTAGTTTCTTTATTAATATATGAAAGACTCCGTTAAAGTACTGAACACCAGCATTAATAAATTTGCGCTCGCCCAAGAAGACTTTGAAAAATGAGCTTAGAAGTTTCTTTAATGAAAGTGTTTAAGCTAATTTAACTTATTCATGTAGTATAATATAACTAAATCAAGAAAAAAAATAATAAAATATTTTTGAAATTTAAAAAAATAAAGAAAGGCCTCTGAATTTTAAAAAGATAGATTAGGCAGGAGGCCTAATCTGTCATTTGTAAATTCTTGTACAAAGACCGAATACTATTATAGGAGTTACAAATACTATTATGAGAGTTGTAAATACTATTAGTAGAGTTACAAATACTATTATGGGAATTACAAATATTATTGGTAGGGTTATAAATACCATTGACAAAGTTACAAATACTATTACAAGAGTTGTAAATACCGTTGGCAGAGTTACAAAAAGTGTAATTTCGTCTTTTGCCTCAAATTTTTAAAGGACTATTTGTAACTCTGCCAATGATATTTGAAACTCTCATAATAGTATTTACAACTCTGCACAAGAATTTACAAATGACAGATTGAGCCTCCTACCTAATCTATTCTTTTTAAAATTCAGAGACTCTTTTTATTTTTTTAAATTTTAAAAGATCTTTTATTGTCTTTTTCTCTTAAATCAATGATTATTTTCCTATAAGATTTTTAAATACCGTACTTGGTATTTTTAATTTTTGCTTTAATCTTAAGGGGTGTATTGTCTATTATGTCTAATATTTCTATAATCTTTAATATAAAATTTATTAACTAATTTAATTAGATTAAAAAATTAATAAATTAGTTAATAAAATATTTTTTTTAAAATATTATAATCATATTTTTTAAATTATTGTGGGAGTAATGAAATTAAATTTCTAAGTAATAAAATAAAACACAACCTAAACTATAAAATAAAATTTGGTTTGACTGATTAACAAGTAAACCTCAAGAATTAAAATGAATTTAAATAAAATAATTTTTGATATTTTTTATATGAAAATAAGGAATATGAATGGGATGAAAATTCAATTGATTAATAGTAATAACAGTAACCTTCCAATTCATTAGGGCAGATAATCATAGTTTGAATAAATATTATATTTAAAAATAATAAATTAATAATTATAATTAAATTTTTAATCTAACAACTGATCCACCCGAATTGTCATAAAATATTTTTCTAAAATAATTCAATAATTCGTAAAAATATAATTAAAACTAAGAAGAAATACAATAATTCAATAATTAAATCACATTAAAAAATCATAAATATTCACTAAAATCTCGATATAAAATCTTGACTTATAATAAAATTAAGTTATAATTAATATAATATTAATTACTAATAATAATCTAATTATAATAATCTAAAATCACTATCAATCTTTTCAATAATTATAAAATTATCTTAAATGTAAGAATCATTTTATAGCTATCAGTAGAAGATATCTCAAACTCCTTGAGATTTTAAACTCATGCCATTACCATTAAATTTTAAGATACTTTAACCACACAGAGATGGAAATTAACGCTACCTTCAAGATTTCACGGTTAGACGATGAATAAAGATGTTCTTAGTATAGGTTTTCATAAAGCCCGCGGCTTAATATGTCCACCCGAGCCAGCGAAAAAAAAACCATGTCCAGCCTAATAAATATAGGGTAGGGTTAGGCATCGGGCTACAAAATGCAGCCCATACTTTTTTCAGGTTGGGCACCGGGTAGGAGGTTGCCCTGCCCAGCTCTACCCATGAACACCTCTAATTCTTGGTTTGTTTTGGCCAGAATCAGTGGAGCCTGTCCTGTACTACTGATTTGGCACTATTCAGTATTTCATTGCAAAACCGAAGGATTTCCCTCATTTACTTCTTCTGCGGTCCTTTTCTTGTGTTATCTTCGATATTTATCAGCGGAGTAATATCAAATACATTAAGAGAAAGGGACGAAAGGGTCTATAGAATTAGAAATACATACAGTAGACACATGCAAAAGGCGCAAAACAAATAAATAAGGAGCCTTCATGGAAAACCGGAACTCACGTAATCTGCAAGACGGTTGAGGCGTTCACAGGTTCAATAAGCGTATGGGGCAATGCAGTATCAGTTGTATCCAAACCATCCATATTTGATCTCATTTATTTATAATATAATATTTTAAATATATATGTTTCCATAAAATATTTTACAATCATATATATTTTTATTCCATTTATAAGATTGTAAGATGATATAAAATACCGTACAAAAAATGAAGGTAAGCAACTAAGCATCATTTTAACTTTGCTGATTCTTATTTGCTTTTATTGCTCCCATAATCTAATCTACCTTGCACACAAATATCAAGGCCTTGCCTTAATATTAATGACAATAATTACTTCTGAACTTACTAGATATTTTTCTTGTGTGTTGTACGTAGAGCAAATAGGTTATAATTTATTAATATTTATAATTATTATGAATTATTATTATAGTTAAAAAATTAAAATATCCTAAAATTAATTAATGATATTATTGATTAATTACCATCTTAAAATTTTTTAAAGACAAAAGTAGTTCATAATTAATATAAATAATTAGAATGATTAGAAATTTGAAATACCATATAATAAACTAATAAAATTACTTATAATTTTATTAGGATTATCATAATCAAGTCTTGAACCATGAGTTACATTTATAGAACTATCTCATGTGGTAAGAAAGGAAAAAAGAATTTTGGGTTCTTCCTTTCGGGAAGGGAGGATTATGATAATCCTATTGATTGTAATTTTCTCTAAACCCTCCGGAAAAATATGAAGAAAAAACGCTCGAATGGTATGATCCAGTCGTCACCCATAATTAAAGGGGCGATCTTAAAGTTTTTTGGTCTGTGAAAATACATTGGTAGGTGCTCCAGTTTTATTTTTCTATCGAGGCTAAACCTAGACCCATATTGGGTAGGATGTAGTGTGAGATTAGCAGATTTAATTATGTTAATGATATTGTCCTATAAATAAAAAGGAACTGCGGGAGAATATTAGGTTTAATTATTTCAATGATAGCTTCCAAGATCTTGATCCAGTTATTAAAGTAGTTTCATGATTCATAATGGATCAAATGGTTGAGTTTTCTGCCATGAAAATGGATTGAATTATTAATAAGATACCCATTATTGCATTTTTCAAGTGAATTGATCGGCCTTTATTTTTAACTATATATATTGTTGGCTTGTATTTTGCATGATATTTGAGAAAACATATAAACAATAATTAATGAAAGTTCATCTAGATTCTGTTCTTCATCAAGGTCAAACAAAATCTGAATTCTGTTCTTAAAACAAAAGAAGGCTAAAGCCCAACAACGAAACGACTAAATCTATGATATATCATCAAGAAAATCATGCCACATTAAAGTTTTGCACTCTAGTTACAGTTTTAAGCTGATTTTTGTGTCAATTTCTGATGTCATGTCTTCTAAAAAAGCGTAAGCTATCATTTGATCTCATCTGTAATGTCACGAGCTGGATGAAATCTGCCTCGTAGATTCACTATATTATGAAGTATTACCTCCATAAAGTAGGACCAGAGGGAGCATAAACGAACCCACCTTAGAGCTGGTGTTTTTTCTAGTGGACTCTTTCCGTAGTATGATTGCTGTTTACTCAACTTATCAATTAACTGACTATAAAAGTTGATATAGATAGTAAAAAATAAGTTTATATCTCATAAAAATATAAGTTCAATTCTAACTACTGTTGTAAGGACTCTTTTAATAGGTAATCTCATAAGTCTCTTGTAAGTGTTCTCTGAACTCTAAGATTATACCCTGACTTTAGTAAGAAACTAGTGTCGAACTCATCTAAAACTTTTTGGTAAAAAAAAAAAAACTTATCAATTAACTTCTTCAGCCACATATATATCTTCACTAACCACGTGTCTGGTTAAGAAAGCCATATCCTTCTCCCTGTATTCCTTTCCCACATAAAGGCTTTACTATATATACATCTATTCTTCCACAACATATAGCAAGTTTGAGGGAATACCACTTGCCAAAAGCAACTATCTTTGTTGCATTGCTTTCTGCTTCAAAGTTTGCATTTTACTCCTCCAATTTATAATATATAGTCTATTTAACTAATTTAATTTAATTAAAAAAATTAATTGAGTTAATTAATATACTATATTTTTTAATATACTTTAATCATCTTTCTTAACTCTTTATCTCCTTCTCTTATTTGATTATTGTTGAGAGAATGTCAATAAGGATAATTTATAAAAAAAATTAATAAATATATAAAATTTATTTTATATTTATACCAATATTAATTTTTTAATTAAGTTATATATTAAGGACTATAAGAGTATAATTTGAGTCTTACAATAGCATAATGAAAAAATAGAGTAAGGTAGACAAGACTTTTCTAATTTTTAGATATGCTCGAATTATAACCTCACTTTTAATTTAAAGGATTTATCAAAAGTCTAGACTAATCTAAAATTCTAGATCAAGTTAAAAAGGATCACACTGATATATTTTAAAAAAATTAACTTTTTACTAATTAAATCGATTATTTATTGGTTTGACCTTATAATCCTATTTAGAGTAACTTTTCAGGTGAAAAACATTTAATATTCTCATAAATGGGTCATTTGTATATATATGTACTCGTTGAGGCATGGCGAAGATACTCCAATGTTACCAGAAAAATATTGTTGTGACTTCTTTAAAAAGTAGTACTAATACTTTTGTATTTTAGCTATTTAATCATTTTTTTTAAATGTAGCATTCATTCATGTGGATACTTTTGATATGGTAGCACGTGAGAATTTTTCTTTTAAAATTCATAGCATCTAGAGCTGGTAAAACGGGCCCACCCCGCGGGCTGGGCCCGTTTTACCTTAAGGGGGTTGCCAGCCCCGCAAATTGGCGGGCTGGCCACTTTTTTTTATTTTAATATTATTATTTAACATTTATTTTACTTAAATGTTATTTTGAATACTCCTATTATCGAATATTAGTAAAAATAATTACTTATTTATTACTATATGTTTACATATTATAATTGATTAATATTATGTTAATATTTATTTAGATTTATAATTATAAAATTTGAGATTTTTTTATAAAAAATAGAAATTTTTAAGAGTATAACATGAGTAATTTTTTTATTATACTAATATAACATTAGAAATTTTTTATTAGTATTTTAAAAATATTAAAAATACTTTTTTAAAAATTTTAAAAAAAGTGGCGGGCTGGCGGGCCAACCCGCCACTAAGGGGGGGCGGGCTCGGGCTGGCGTTTTGGGGCGGGTTACACAGCCCGCCCCGCATTTTGGCGGGTTAACCTATTTTTGGCGGGTCAGCCCGCATTCCCAACTCTAACATCGTTATCAATCATGCCTTTTAGTGGTCTTCTAATGCAGTTCATGATTTTGGCAGATTTCTCATATTGCACTATATCTCTATTGGAATAAAATCAAATAAAAATATCAATTTACAGATATAATATCAAATCAATCACATACCTTGAATATTTTATTCCAGTTCCCAGTTTATTTATTATGTATGTTCAGAAATATAATATAGCTAGTACATAGAAGTACAAATTAAACCATCAATATATACATAATAACACACACAAAAATATCTAACATTTAAAAAAAAAACTTAATTCAACAAAATTCCCAATTCATATAAAAAAAACGATGGTTGCAAAATAAGAATTCAAACAAGCTAAGCTAGAAAAACAAAATATAGAAGTTGGATATTCTAGAAACTCTTAAGGTTTTTTTTTTATATTTATTCTTCAATTTTAAAAATGTTAGAAGTTAAATTGAAGAATGAAGAGTAATATATCGTTTATACAACTTGAAATTTTTATAATTTTAGTGGGATTCATTTGCAAAAACATGGGCTCATTTTATCAAAAGAAAAAAAAATTAAAAAATGACCTTTTTGACTTTGTTCACAAAAAACTACACTTAAAAATATTGTATTACTTAAGGTTATATATTTAGTTCAACAAAAAAGAAAATAAGTTAGGTTAATTTAAGAGAGAGTAGAGAAAAATAGAGAATATTATGGGTAAGAATGTTAGAAAAGATAAATGGTATTTCTTATTTAATAAAAGAAAGAAGAAATAAATTAATTAAAAATTAATAAATATATTTTTATTTTTTTATATTAAATTTATTAAGCTACCTCCTCTCTTCCTTTATTACTCCGTTCTTCCCACTGTGTCCCTTATTTTTTAACTTAAAATTCAACCCAAATGCACTACAAAATCTAAATGGACCCCAAATTCACACTCAACCACAAGCTACCTCACTCTCCTGTCTCTCGCTTCTTCGACTCGTGCTCTCTAACTCCCTGTATCTCTCCATCATGGCCTCCTCTTCAGTGTTTCAGGGTTCTCCTTTCACCTTCAAATGCAAACCCTCCGTTCCATACCCACAACCCAAATCTAACGTCTTACCCAATCATCTCGTCATCAAAGCTCAATCTCAACCGGGATCGCCGATTACCCAGAACAACAACTCTGTCTCCTCTGCTTCGAAACAGCGTCGCCCCACCGACTTGAACATTCGCGAGGCGGCTCGCCGCATCAATGTCGGTCACCCCCATCGATTTTCCGCCAAGTATGTCCCTTTTAACGCAGACCCTTCTTCTACCGAGTCCTACTCTCTCGACGAGATCGTGTATCGGTCCCAATCTGGGGGGCTGCTTGATGTTCAGCACGATATGGAAGCGTTGAAGAAATACGACGGCGAGTATTGGAGCAACCTTTTTGACTCTCGGGTGGGTAAGACCATGTGGCCTTATGGTTCCGGCGTTTGGAGCAAGAAGGAATGGGTGTTACCCGAGATCGATAGTGACGATATTGTGAGCGCTTATGAAGGGAATTCGAATCTGTTCTGGGCTGAGCGTTTTGGCAAACAGTTTCTGGGTATGAACGATTTGTGGGTGAAGCACTGTGGGATTAGTCACACTGGAAGCTTCAAAGATCTGGGTATGACTGTGCTGGTGAGCCAGGTCAATAGATTGCAAAAAATGGGACGACCTGTTGTGGGTGTTGGTTGTGCTTCTACAGGTGACACTTCTGCTGCTTTATCTGCTTATTGTGCTTCTGCAGGGATCCCATCAATTGTTTTCTTGCCTGCAAATCGGATCTCCATTGCTCAATTGGTCCAGCCAATTGCAAATGGTGCTTTTGTGTTGAGCATTGATACTGATTTTGATGGGTGCATGCAGTTGATTAGGGAAGTCACAGCCGAATTGCCTATCTATTTGGCTAATTCTTTGAACAGCTTGAGACTAGAGGGGCAGAAGACTGCAGCTATTGAGATTTTGCAACAATTTGATTGGGAAGTCCCTGATTGGGTCATAGTGCCAGGAGGGAATTTGGGAAATATATATGCGTTTTACAAGGGGTTTCGAATGTGTAAGGATTTAGGACTTGTTGATAGGATTCCAAGGCTTGTTTGTGCTCAAGCTGCAAATGCGAATCCTCTGTATTTATACTTTAAGTCTAGTTGGAAAGATTTTAAGCCCATAAGGGCTGGCACCACTTTTGCATCTGCCATACAAATTGGTGATCCTGTTTCCATAGACAGAGCTGTTTTTGCCTTGAAGAATTCAGATGGGATTGTTGAGGAAGCAACTGAGGAAGAATTAATGGATGCTGCGGCTCAAGCAGATTCCACGGGCATGTTTATTTGTCCTCATACTGGGGTTGCTTTGAGTGCACTGATTAAACTGAGAAACAGTGGGGTCATAAAGCCTACAGATCGCACTGTTGTTGTGAGTACTGCTCATGGATTGAAGTTTACCCAATCAAAAATTGATTATCATTCCAAAACCATAAAGGACATGGCTTGCCGATTTGCTAATCCACCAGTGCAAGTGAAGGCTGACTTTGGGTCAGTTATGGATGCTCTGAAGAAGGATTTGTTGAGTAAGGCTCCAAAGCATTAAGTAGATGTGCCAGTTTTGCTCTTGATAGTAGATGTGCCAGTTTTGCTCTTGATTATCTATCTACTTAGGTACTGCAATGTCTTTTTATAGTAGCTTTCTGATAGCATTCTGTGCGCTGATCTATGTTGTATTTTGCTTGTTGTAGACTATATTTTTGTTGAGCGTTTTATGGTCCTAAGAGAAGCGAATTCGATCAAATTTGAATTCCAGATTTAGCACTTTTCTAGTCTCACTTCTCCTTAGTCCTGTCACGTCCCGAAATTTGAACCGTGACCGGCACAGAATATGAATAAATTCATATTCCTTAAGCCTTAAACTTTCAATGAAACATTTAAAATAATAACCATAACTTACTTTTCAATTTAAATGAAAAGGCAAATGCTTTAATTCAAATTCAGATACTTTCCAAAATAATACGAAAACAGAACTTTATCTATAAGTTAGGTGGAGCATCTAACCCTTTAGCAAAATAATACATGTATTTCAGACAATATAATTACTTCGAAAATCGACGTGCCAAAACTATTGCTTCAGATCAAACGTGAGGCTCTTCTCTGCTCGGCTGGAGGAATAGGGTCAACTGCACTAACTGAAGCCAAATAACCTACTCGTGAATAACGTCCCAAAAATATAATTTGAAATGTGAAAATAAATAATTTCAGCATGTTTAAGAATAAATCATAATATTTCGTAATTCAATGCAATTGTTTCAATAAACTTTATTTCATGAAAAATATTTCGAAACAATCATCTCAAATTAATCACTTTTCTACATGACTTCAACAATAATTGATTTTCAATACCTTTAAACATGAATCATCTAGTTTCGCAATTCAAAATGAATAACTCGGTAAACTTTCCTTTTCAGAAAATCGGTTTAAAACCATCCTTTCGAAATAACCCTTTTTCCGTAGGACTTCAACAGAACGAAACAGGCGTGGACACACAGTCCACGAGGGTAACTAACCAATCCGTCGTGACTCGAGGCCACGTAAATCAGGCGCAGATATAAAACCCACGAATACAGGCGCAGGTACAAGACCTACGAATAACAGGCGCGAGAATAAATCCCACGAATAACAGGCGTGAGAATAATCCCACGAATAACAGGCGTGAGTCCAAGACCCACGAATATCCGTCGAGCTCGGGTTTAACCATGGTGCACCAAGGACTAACAGTACTGCTGTTAGTAACCAGCGTTCTGTATTCCGTCATTTAAAACCTTTCAAACATGCATGGGGGCCATTTAACATTCAATAATCATAACATTTTTCAATGCATCACTTTCCATTAAAATCATTCATAATCATGAAACATTCCCCCATCATGAACATTTTCGATAAATCATCAAAACATCTTTGTCAATCCATATGAACAAATATGTAATAATGAAATATCTATTTTCAAAATCATGAATTCATATGCTTGCTTTTTCGTAAATCATGCTGAAATTAACATTTAACTGAAATGTCAAATAAACATATAAAATCATGAGTTCGAAATTCTTTTCTCGTAATTTGTGCTAAAATTCACATTTAATAAATATGTCAAAAACTGATTATATTTCAAAATTTCAGAGTTTGGGGACGTTATTCACTCACCTGAAATGCCCAATATAACTTACTCTTGCTCTAAGCTTCATAATATCATTCTCCCTTCATTTCCCTAGATTTCCCAAAAATAAAATTTTCCATCAGAACATACTATTCATCTCTTGTACCATATACCATACCAAGTCGCACATACACTTACAAATATTTACATAATTCAACAATTTCTCTTATCAATGATTTCATTTTCAAAGCAATGAGTTACTAAATTACTTTCAATTCCAATCCTTTAACATTCAAGCTCCACCTGTTCCTAAAGACCTTAATTGACCTTGACTCTAACTTCACCACTTTCACACTTAATAAAATTCCTTCAGTGCATTAAAATTTCAGCTTAAACATCACCCGTTAAACATTACTTTAATGATTAACAACTCCCAACACCATTTAACCTTTCAAGCATAGGTTACCCAATCAATCCTCTAACAATTACCCTTCAAGATTCTAAGCTTTGATTATACTTATAATATATTGCTCCTTGATTTCAAACAACTCAATTCCTTTGATCCAATTCTTTTGAATTTGTGACCATCTCTTGCTCATTAAATCCACAACGTATAAACAGTGTATATATATCATTCCAAATCAGTAGCTATACATATATTCACACCTACACATTTCCCAAAACCATATCACATTCAAGCATATAATTCCTCATTTCCATTTCCAAAACAATGAGCTCAATAGCTCTCTTTTAGTTTAAATCCTTAAACTCCATTCCACTGCAACAATCAATATAAACCAAATACATATATGTATGCACATATACTACCTAAGACCATTTACAATACTCAAACACGCATACCAACAGAAAGTTATTACTCTGGCTGCAACGTATATATATATATCCACACATACATACATAAGCATCAAAACAAACATATACTCCTTATATCCCGTTCTTCCTTCTCCTCTTTATCTTTCTGTTCCTCATCTTTTTCTTTTTCATAAAAAAAAAACAATTCACGCACACACATATTTACATAGCAGCACTTAAACACAGAAGAATATATATATATATATATATCCTTTCCAAACAATCCAAACATATCCCACAACAACATGCTTCTGCTTCCATATTTCCCCCTATTTTTTTCCAAACAACTGTAACTACAGGTGTCCAAACAGCAGCACAATGAATTCATATGCGTACACACACTGTCCCGACACCAGCCAAAACACAGTGCCCATACTCAAACTTTCCTCCTATTTTTCCTTCTGATTCCACAGCCCAAAGACAGCAGCTCACCCACAAACAAGCACACATATATACACCAATTCACATAGAAATTTCAATATAGCATACAGCAGCATTACCCGGCTTGATAAACAGAAAACAGAGGGAATCTACCGCACATACCAATTAAGTATTTTTTCCAGAACAGAGCAATCCAATCCACACCCACATACAACCGACTCACAATGAACACACACGCATGGCAACAGAGACTGCAGCATACACATACACATGTTCATCCTCAGGAGCACTAATCGTTATTGAGGGAATAGAAGAAAAAGAACTGCAACCTCACTTACCCTGAAACGGCACCTTAAACCATAGAGCAATGAATATCCTCCGGCAACCCCGCTCCTGACGGAAAATAGAGCATCCGAAGGTAACACAACCTCAAGGCCAACGGCATCGCGAGCTCAATCTTAGTCCTTCGGTCACTCCTTATCCATCAAAATCTTCTAGTCCTAAGCTTTTCCTTCTCACTCTCTCTTTGCAACTCAATTTATCGAACACCGTGGCTTGCAGCTGACGCGACAACTCCAGCGGCGACAACACGACAGAGGAAAATTGACGGAACACAGCAGATACAGACCACACGACGCTGCTCCTATTCCGTCTGTGCCATCGAGTATATCAGAGAAGAATGGAGAAAAGGGTACGGTGTCTGAAGGAAAAAAAATGGGAGAGGAGAATGGCTTGGATATAAGGTGACAGACACCGACCATTGCGTGCCGTAGAAGTTCTTCCCGCGCCGCTCGCCGACTCAACTTCTCCCCCAACCACCGCTGTCGCCTTCGTCGCTGTTCTGCCACCAGCGCTGTTTTGCAGAAGAAAAATGGGAAAGAGGAGTCGGGGTAGGTTAAAAGGGCAGAGGGGCAAAATGGTAATTTCGCACCCCTAAAATGAAAATAAAACCCCCAAGGCTGCAGGCGCTGGGAATCGAACACGGGACTTCAAGTTTAATTACTCAGGTACCAACCACTTGTCTAGCCATACCCTTTGTGATTTTACTGCACTGACTAATATATAAACTTTAATAAATTGGTTCCATATCTGCGTAATTTCTCAGGTCATTACAAGTCCAATGTGTAAACATTCTCAACTCGGCCTTGAGGTCTGAAAAGTAACACAAATACGTTGTAGATTAGTATTTCTGGTATCTCTGAAATAAAGAGGTCAAGCAGGCAAATCAAAATAAACTGGATTCCTCACTGATAAATTAAGATTTGAATCTTTGCTGGGATAAGTACCAAGAATCTCCATTAGAATTGTCTTAAATAAGAGAATCTATATATTTAAAAAAAGAGGGGGGGGGGGGGAGGGAATTGATAGGATTGATTGAGTCTTTTAACTACCTTTTCATTTTGGGATAACGTGTGGTAACAAATTATCTTGACCGAGTCGAAGTTATCACTCATGATTTTTGCACTGTCCGCTTATAAAGTGTTTGAGACATCAATCACAGTTTAGTGTTAAAGTTTACTGTCAATTTAATTGTTTTTATTCCCGTAAAAGTAAAACAATATATTTTAAGGAACGGAATGTAATTTTTTTTTATAAAGAAATTTTTGAAAAAATATTAAGTTCACTTACGGTATAAGAATATAGAGAAGTCTCACTTTTTCCTAGACGATACTAATATCGGGTAAAGTGAGCCATTTATTACCTTTAGGCGTAAATTTAAATTTCTAAAAATTAGGGTGTTTCTTTAAGTATCGTAATTAAAACTATAATAAAATAGAATAACGAAATGTAATTTTTAGTACAAGAAAAGTATGTGATTTGTAACTGATTTTCTAAGGAGCTTGGCCCAAAAAGAGTCTCTAATTAGCAGTATAGTCAAAGAGGAGATTCGTTGATGTCTGGTTAGTAGTTTTTTTTTATATTAAAATTTTTGGAAAGGGGTTGGGCTCATCTACGATTTAAGAATATAGCAAAATTTTTTTTTCTCCTAAACGATATTAATGTCTGGCAAAACGAATCGTCTATTACACTCAAGTGTAAATTTAAACTCAACGTATTCCTTTACAAGTTAACAACAAAAATAACTTTTTTGGTTCCTGACTTTGGCTAACCTTCCAATGTGAGTTGGTAAAACCAGGATAAAGAAAGCAATAGACTCATTGAAACACCACTCTTTCCTCTCTTAAAGTATGTCTGTTTAATTATTTGTATTAAATATTACCTCTATAATTAATAGATATAATTAAAAAAAATATCTAACAAGCTATTAGTTAAGATAATAAGTAACCTCATCTTTCTATAAAAAAGATTATACAAGTTCGGCTCTAAATTTTAAAAAAGATTATACTCTTAATTAAGTAAAAAATTATAAATAAGAGAGCTAAATTAAATTAAATTGACACATTTAGCATCAAAATAATTCCTCTACTTTTCCCCACAAAAATAATTCCTTTACTAAATCTATCAACGGGAGAAAGTAATGTTTTCTGAATAGGCGAGGGAAGTGATTTGTTTTATTTTTCAAGCCGGACGAGAGTAAAGGGTAGGGATTTACCAAAATTGGGCATGCGTGGATAAGCCTCACGTCTTTGTAATGATTCAGCTGTGATGAAAATGGTCACGAGAGTTAGTAGGAGTAGTAAATGATTTAGTATCATTTAAATGAGATTTTGAATTCGAACTTTGGCGTATACAAACAATTTTTATTAGAAGACTCACCCACCATAATTAAGTACGCGACGCGAGACATAATTAAATGTAATCAGAGTAAAATTCTAATGAATCGGACGGGGCAAAAAAACTGTGATGAAAATGACAGTTGTTAGATCCAGCAACAGTCCCTCTCTCACCAGTCAATTATCTGTGTTGAGTGGGCAATAATGCCGGGTTTTGTTGATTAGTCTCCATGTTCTTTGAATGCATCTCTAAGGTGTTAAGAGAATTGCCGCAAGGTAGTATACAAAACCTGAGAACCTGAAATAGATCTTTGGGAAGAATAATGGAAGCCATAATAATGCTTGGCCAATGGCCTACAAGCGCAGAAGACAGAACAGTAATCTTTAAGAAGGAACTTTATCCGCTGAAAGACATGCAAGACTAGAACGGGCCATTGGTTAATTCAATGTGTTACATCTGCCAAGAACAAGCACGTGAATTTGGCATAAGAAGATGAAGATTCTATCCCCAGCGGAAAAGTAAAACAGCTTCGCAATGATTGATTGGTCCCAATGCCTAGTACTCCCTGAGTCCCAAAATATAATATCATTTTAACTAAATTATGTTTTTTTAATAAAATAGTTAAAATTAATTAAAAATAATATATAATAAATATTTTTTTAAAATATGCCCTTATTTATAATAGTTAGATAAGATAATAATAATGATTAAAATAATGAGATATCATGTATTTATTATTGAGAGATAATGAAATTAGATAAGGATAAAGGTAGTATAAAAGTATTTATTATTGAGACAAAGTTAAAATAGATTTTAGATTTTGAGACAAGTTAATTTAAAAAAAAATCTTATATTTTAAGATGGAAAGAGTAATAAACTTATAAGTATAGTAATCGTGAAACCCATAAAAAGTAGGGCATTTTTCTTGCACAAGATTGTTTCCATATATAATTAATTATAAGAATTATTTAATTTTTTTGGGAGATTAAAAAATTTAAATAAATCAATTAATTATGATTAAATTTAATATTTTAAGATTAATTATTATTATATATACTTCAATTTATTTATATTAATTAATTTTTATATTAATTATAATTAATTAATTTATTTAATTTTTAAATTTTTTAATTAATTCTTATTCTTATCATTAGTACTTGATGTAGTTGTTGATAAGCAAATGGCGCGGTTGTAGATAACGCTCATTGTTGTATGTTGACTTTATTTGGTTTCACGGATCACCTTGTAGGACTGAAACTTGACTAGAGAAAAGGACCGAGGGATGACCATCTTCTTCAATGGCCAAAGAGTCAACCACCATGGAAAAAACTTGCGCACAAGTTGGGAAAATATCTCTCTTTCTCAGCAAAGCATGCTAAAGAGAAGCCTCCACTACTCTTTGCCACACAAATTTTTAGCGAAAGCCTCGGAGGATAATGGAGCCCAAACAGAGCATAGAGCAATTCAAAGGTCAAACAAGGTTACCCAAATTTGCAGTTCCAAAACGCTATGATCTTCATCTCAAACCTGATCTCTCTTCTGCCTGTACTTTCTCTGGCACCGTGCAAATCAGCCTTACTATAAATGAAAACACTAAATTTCTTGTCTTAAACTCGCTTGAACTCGATATTCATAGAGTTTGGTTCACTAATTATCATCATGTAGAGGTATCGATTATGTTTTCCAGTGATGAGGTCTTGTTTTCTTTATGCAAATTGTGGATTTTGGTGACCATTCTTGTTCTAATTTCAGCAGTACTCTCCGTGTGATGTTGTTGTGGATGATGATGATGAGATTATCATCCTGGTGTTTGATGAATCGCTTCATGTTGGAGAAGGAGTTCTGGGGATTGAGTTTTCTGGGATCCTCAATCAGCACCTTAGAGGATTCTACAAATGGTGCCTTCTTTTCCCGGATTACGTTAAATTTTCTCTACTTGAGAGTTTTGCTGATAAGAGAAGATGAATTAATTCGCTTCTTAAATTTTTATTAAGAGATATATTAGCAACTAAGAATTAACATATTGCAAGCTGTATAAATTTTTTATTAATTTTGAATGGACAAAGCAGCTTAGATTACAACAGATTAACCACTTATTATTTTTAATACTAATCCCAAGCTTCGACAAAATCTATTACAAATACCAAATTTAGAAATCTTCTCGGGAAAGATATCTTCATTCTGACAGTAATGAAATTCTCTCCAAATCATCATTCATAGAAAATTTCATTGATGACTCTATATACTATAGATGTATTCTAGAGGAGTACAATTTCCAAGCTAGTTTTCGTATAACGGAAACAATATACATACCTTTGCAAGAACCAGTCAACTCAGTAAGCACTGTCTCCGAAGAACTTGTGATTTAGTCTCCTGGAAATTTGAAGAAATCCAAATTCTCCTTGTGAAGCCATATTCATAAAAGTAACGCTTCTAGAGCTACATCGTTAAATGACTAAAAGAATGGATTATGTTCTGAAAGATAAGCAGAGGATAATCTGACTCTTACTGGCTCATATTTAAGTTAAGCTATCACGAAACTATTTATTTGAACCCCCAATGAAAATCTGGTTGGTACTCGGTCGCAAATTCTCATACTGACTTTTACCAGCACATTTGTTGACGGAGGAGTGAAGAAAACTATGGCAGTTACTCAGTTTGAGGCGGTTGATGCAAGGCGATGCTTCCCATGCTGGGATGAGCCTGCTTTGAAGGTATGTAGAATTATATTTCATGCATTTACTTTCATTGGTGATCTGACAACCTGTTTTGACAATGTTAAACCTTCTTAACAGGCAACCTTTAAGATAACACTCACCGTGCCATCAGATTTGACAGCATTGTCTAATATGCCAGTTGAAATTGAAAACCATGATGGAAACTTAAAGACTGTTTATTTTGAGGAATCGCCTGTCATGTCTACTTATTTGGTAGCTATCGTTATTGGCTTATTTGATCATATTGAGGAAACATATTCTGGTAAGCAAATGAGTCAGACATTAGTGATGCTTTTGCAAGGCAAACTTCGCATAGTTATGGATTCTGTTTTGATCTCTTTTGCAGGGATCAAGGTTAATTTATATTGTGCTATTGGGAAGGCTGATCAAGGGAAGTTTGCATTGGATATAGCAGTGAAGTCACTAGATATATATTCAAAGTAAATTCATCCTTCTTAATTTTGACAGTAGATCTCAGTTTGCATTGAAATTCAATTGAGGTAAAATAGTCATATCTTTTTAAGCCTTCTTATCAGTGAGGTAAGAGTGGGTTTCACTATTTCTCTTGCAAGAGCTGATACAATTTGGAGACCTTGGAGAATAAGGGAAAGTATATATATTAATGTTTTGGTGCCGAGGGCCCTATCAACAGCTTCCCTGAATCAGCATTTAAAATATATAATTAAACTGAACAATCCAAACAAAAACTACAGTATTTCCCCTCCATTCTGGAAATTGAAAATTTTCTTCTCTCTTTCCCCCTTTTTTGGTGTCCTTACACTGATTAGTTCCGGTTGAACTTGTTTGTGAAATCATAGGTACTTCTCAGTGCCTTATCCACTGCCTAAACTGGACCTCGTCGCTGTTCCTGAATTTTCCGGGGGAGCCATGGAGAACTATGGTTTGATTATCTACCGCGAAAACGAACTTCTTTACCATGATTTGTATTCTAATGCTGCTAAGAAGCAACGAGTAAGTTACATACCTAGTCACCCTATGAATTCCAGCTTTGTTTGCAACTAGAAACTTCCTGTTTTCTTTGAGGAACAGCAGACTTCTTATAGCCCTTGTCTGTTCCCTTAGATGACAATTGTCACAGCACATGAAGTAGCTCATCAGTGGTTTGGCAATCTGGTAACTATGGAATGGTGGACTCATTTGTGGCTTAATGAAGGTTTTGCTACTTGGGTAATTTTGATTCTTAATAACCTGGTGGATTTGATTTATAACCAATCCACAATACAATAATCTTTGCTTCTGCGATCATTTTTCCAGATAAGTTATATGGCCAGTGACATGTTATTTCCAGAGTGGAATTTATGGACTCAGTTCCTTTTAGAAGCTGCTAATGGTTTGCAAATGGATGCTCTGGAAACATCACATCCAATTGAGGTAACAATTACCAATATATGCTGTTATGTTTTAAATTTCTTCATCAAAACCCACTAAAAAGTTTTACATTAATGCTGGTCGTAAAGAAATCAGCTTGGAGAAACATTATATTATGCCCCACACAATGATGTACTACCAAGACAAAAGAACAGCTAGATTTTAACTATTTTAACAAAGAGAGAAGGAAAATAGAGAAAAGAGATTCTGACAAAAGTACACAAGAAGCCACTTTCATCCTTGATTCTAGTTTATGTCTTGTATCTTTCTTCAGCCTTAAGCAAATTAGTGACTGAGTTACTTCTGATTGGCGTATTTTCAGGTAGAAATACATCATGCACGCTCAGTTATTGAAGTCTTTGATGCTGTTAGCTATGAAAAAGGATCTACTGTTATAAGAATGTTGCAGGGTTATCTTGGTGATGAGATATTTCAGGTAACAATGCTGTTTTGAACCCAAAATTATTATGTGGAGTTATGTCTTCACAGTTTCTTTGTTTTGCATTGACCATTGCCATGGATCTGAGCACTTCATTGTGATCTTGCAACAACATACTAGATCTTGAACCTTTTTTTGTAAATCTTAAATTCTAGTTTTAGAATGGAAATATTTATCTGAAATTAGGTTTGCATGACTTCCAAATTCTCCTCAAAATTAAGCATTTTGTCTGATATGAGAAAGTTTCACGGGAACCTCAGCTTCACTGTGTTATACTTCTTTCCTGTTATGCTTCTTTGTGATATTTTCATGTATACTTTTACCATTCATCCATAAAAGTTTCCTATGCTAGTTTCATTAGTTTGATTCATACCCACATGCGTTCTCGCATAAACACTTTTATATTCCCACTATCCACTATTTTGAATTGAGCTCCACTTCCAAGTATCAGGATGTAAATTTGTGTGCTATAAACCTTGTTATGTTTGAAATATAAACAATCTTTCTGCTGGCTATTTGATTACAAGATTTTTAGCATGCTGTTATTGTTATATTAACCGTTTTAATGAAATAAATTGAAGGGAAGTGCTTCCTGCCAGCTTGCTGTTTTCCTAGTTAGTAGTTTTCAAGCATCACAATTGAATTACCCAAATTGTAAATTGCAATGTTAAATGAGAAGCTTTGAGGTAATCCTGCTGACTTATATATTTATTTTCCAACCAGAAATCCTTAAGCAGTTATATAAGAAAATATCAAGGCCAGAATGCAGGAACAGAGGATCTATGGACTGTTCTTTCAGAGGAGTCAGGTGTGCAAGTCAACTCAATGATGAACACTTGGACAAAAAAGATAGGATACCCAGTTATAAATGTTAAACTAGAAGATCATATTTTGGAACTCAAACAGGTATAATGAAGTAGCAATCAAAATAACACTCATCAAATGGTTATATATAAATTTTTTCCCTTTTATTTTCACCTTTGAGTGTAATTGTTGTTGGAGTCATTCTAATGTAACAGTTGGATTTGCAGTCACAATTTCTTTTATCTGGTGCACATGTTGATGGGCAATGGATCGTTCCCGTAACCTTGTGTATTGGTTCATACCAACGGAGAAAACATTTCCTTCTGGAGACAAGCCATGGAAAGTTGGATATATCTGGACTGGTTCAAGCAAGTGGTGATAGTCAAAGCTCAACTAAAGAGGAAAATGTGGAAGACAGTGATGAAAAGTTATGGATTAAAGTCAATGTTGATCAAAGTGGTTTCTATAGGGTAAATTATGAAGACAGGCTCGCAGTTCGACTGAGAAAAGCCATACAAAACAATTACTTGAAAGCTACAGATAAATTTGGTGGGTAGATGCACAATTTATATGTATGTAGCAATCTATGATACTGCAATTCATTTGAGTCTTTTTGCAATTCATTTTCAGGCATTTTGGATGATGCAAATGCTGTTTGCAAGGCTTGTGAACAGTCACTTTCATCTTTACTTTCGTTGATGGATGTGTACAGAAAAGAGGTTGATTATGTTATTGTATCAAAACTCATTTCTGTAAGGACAAGTACTCTATTATAATATTCTTAATAAATTCATGAGTTATAAATAGGAAAATGATTTCATAATTCTTTTTATGACAGGTTTGTTATGATATTCTCAAAATCTCTAGTGATGCCATCCCAGATTCAGTGAATGAGTTGAAACAATATTTTATATGCCTCCTCAAGTTTTCTGCAGAGTAAGGATGAACTCTCCAATTATAAGTCACCTTAATTGAATTTAAAATATCAATTTAACTTTGCTGGAAATATATCTCAATATGGAGAATTCTGTGTCCTCATAAAATGTTTTTCAATAAATTTATCATCTAGGAGATAAATGTTTCATTCTGAATTCACATCTTGAAGGTAAGATTCTGCTCTTGCAGATGAATGATTTAGTCTTCTACCATTTATGCAGACAATTAGGTTGGGATTCTAGAGAAGGAGAAGACCATTCAAGTTCACTCTTAAGAGGAGAAGCATTTCAGGCTTTATCTACATTTGATCATGGTGAAACTCAGCAAGAAGCACTACGGCGCTTTCTGATATTGTTAGATGACAGCAATACTTCTCTGCTTTCAGCCAACACTAGAAGGGTAAAATTAACAATTTTTATTGATGACACTTCATAGTAGTTTTGAATATATTCATGTTTGATTAGAAGATGTGCTAAATATTCTGAAGGCTGCGTATGTGGCTGTCATGAGGAATACTACCACCAAAAGCAGGACTGGATTGGAATCCCTATTGAGTTTCTACAAGAGAACTGATGTGTTGCAAGAGAAGGAAAGAATACTCCGTATGATACAGAAACATTTTGATTGAATGCATTTTTTTTTTTAAATTAGATGAGTAGGTACTAAGAGCATGAGGTTACAAGATCGAACTTGTAACCTCCTATTTATAGGAGAGCTTTCATATTACTTGGCTACAAGGCCGTTGGTAGATTGAATCTGTTTTGAGTGTTCCAATTCAAGTTTCCACTCCATTTCTTGATTTGCTATCTTTGTTTTAAACTCATTAAGGTTGTCTTGCATCAAGTGCGGATCCAAACATAGTTCTGGAGGTTCTAAATCTTCTGTTGTCTGATGAGGTATTGCATTTTTCTGATGCAATTTCAGTTTGTTTAGCAGCTGAAATTCCTTTCTGTCTATAAATGTTCTTTATGAAAAAAAATTTAGATTCGGGATCAAGATATTGTTTATGTACTTGCTGGAATAAGCTCTGAAGGAAGTGAAACAGCATGGAGATGGTTGAAGGTATGTTCTTCCATGGCAGCTATTTCTTTTTTTGTCGTAATTTTTTTCATCGTTATCCTTTTGGGATTCAAAAAAAATTCTTTGATAAATAAACTCAATGCAGGACAATTGGGAAAGGATCTTGACCAAATATGGTGCTGGACTTTTGCTCACCAATTTCATTAGCCAAATCGTCCCATTGGTAAGCAAATGATTACCTTGTAAACATAGCAAGTGGCGTGTTACATTATCAATAACTGTGTTGCATTCCTTGAGTTTAACAGTTTATCATAATTTGTAGTAAATTAAATCAATTGACATTTCACATTTCAACGATAATTCCTCCTTCCTCAACCCTTTTCTGTAAAAAAACAAGTGTTATTTGTAAAGAAAAGTTATACAGAAAGTAATTAAAGAACAAACTAGTAAAGATCTCCATCAGTGAGAATTATAAAAAATGAAGAACAAACTAGTTCAAATACAAACGCAATATGTGGGGATTGGACTGACGAAGGCACAGATTCCAACCCCACAAAATCAGCTACAAAAAAACAACAACAAAATGATGAGTTAAACAGAAAAACAGAGTAAAAGATGAGAGGAAAACAAATCATTAAATATAGTTGACAACTAAAGGAATTAATTAACACCCCTTCAAGCTGGAGAATGGATATCAATCTTCAAACTTTACTCTTGGAGCTGTGAAGGAGATTGTACGTGAGGCCAATATTTCAGAATTAAATTTCTCCACATGCTTAGTTCTGTCATGATAAAACAAGATTCTTCACAATGTCTTGGATGTTTTCAAAAATCGAATACTCCCTTCAGTCCTTAATATAAGATTTAGTTGACTAGTTTGGATAGATTAAGGAAGTCAATAAATAAATTAATTATAACTAATATAAGCTAGTTGATTAATTTGGATAGATTAAGGAGTATATAGTATGAATTCGTCTTAAGGGGTTAGATTTGGTCATAATTAACTGATTTATTTGACTTTTTTATCTATCCAAATTAATCAATTAGCTCTTGTATTAAGGATAAGAGGGAGTACTATACAACAGTTTCTAGAAAGCCATAATATTTTCAAATCAGGCAAGAGTACTGGGAAGGTCAGTTGACAGCTAAAAATGGTGGCCATAACGTGTTGTTGCTGATGCTTGTTTTATGCCATACTTTATGGACACGTCACCCTTAAATTATTGAATTATATTGCCAATAAGGCATTCCTTAAAGCACTATCCAATTTGGGTTTGCATGAGAGAGTCAACAATTTGTGTTAGCCTGGGATTGTTTTGATGGTTTTTTACTTTCTTATGGTTGACTTCGGTTTTATTTTCTGTTGTCATTAATATTTGTGCGCGCGAAATAACAAATAGGATAATCCAATCATGAATAGATAGGAAAACAAAAGGTGAGTCTTCTTAAAATATATTTTATATAATGTAATGTTCAATCATAGTTGACTTAAATTATATATTTTGTGTGAAACACACTGTTTTTTTAAGGTCACAAGGATGAAACTTGGAATCTTAAAGTCCTGCCCTTGAATTTCATATAATCTGGCAGGTTAATAGCAACGAAAAAGCAGATGAGATAGAAGATTTTTTTGCTAGTCGCATGAACCCTTCAATTGCTATGAACTTGAAGCAAAGCCTGGAGCAAATCCGACTCAAAGCCAGGTGGATTCAGAGTATAAGGCAAGAACATTCTCTGCAAGACCTGATCAAACAACTAGGTCAGAGGAAATAGTAGCTTTTACATTAGCAGCTTCCTTTGAACCAAACCAGAAACAAGTAGTTTCTTTTCTTTCAATAATGTGTGTCTCTATGACATGAACAAAAGACAACGTAATTCTCCAGTTTGGAGTAAGTTTTATTAGACCAATACACCTTCCAAACTATTATGTTCATGTCAAAGCATGCTTTAGTTATCAATGCCTGGAAATTTCAAGTTGTTCTGTATAAGGCAACATTGTTTTCAGTAGTTTCTTTGGACTTGGCTCTGTTTTGTTATGTCATAACTCATAAGCACTGTGTAATAGTAAATAGGGTGAAAATTACAAATTGTAATACACAAACTGCTCTCATTCATTCATATATCACATGAGTTTTGCACTACAATCACACATTCAAAACTGAAAATTTCAAAAGCATATACATTACCCAAAGAAAATGTAATACAAGAATTGTATGTCAGAGACTGCGAATCCTTTCTATTCTCTATGAGTTTGATCTCTGTGAAAAAAATCTAACAAAGAACAAAAGAATGCAGAAGTATGATCTTTAAAGAATACTACAATAACTAGAAACTTCAATCTAGTCCAGTTTATTCTCTGCTTTCTACACTCAGGAAGGGCCTAGATTGGACTTCCCTTTCATGGAGTTCATCTTCTCCAACTTCAAACCAGCTCTGAACCTCGCAATGAAGGTGTCAGCTTTGGTATCAACATCTGGGCTAGGACAGAACAATGGCGGTGTCGTAGGTTGTTCGTGAATGGTTGGCGAGTCCACACCTTCGTCTATATCTGGCGAATTACTACGGGAGCTTCTAACGCTATCGATTCTAACGAAATCACCCTGCACCCGAAACTTCCATGCTGGTATCTTGAACGGTGGCGGAGGTGGAGGCGGTGGGGGAATTGGGTTGAAAGGTGAATCATTACCGGGGAGAACATTTCCTTCCATGCTGTTGAAAATTTGTCTCTCGTTTGATATGGGAGGTTTCTGGGTTTTTGATACTCTGGTGGACAAAACAAGCGGTGGCGATGGCTCACGGGGCGGCGGGGGAGCAGAGTGAACTTTCTTGTTTCTGGGTTTCCTGGGAGAAAACAGATTATAAAAAACTGACGGTGGTGGTGAAGGAGGAGGAGGAGGAGGAGTTGATGATGGTGGCAGTTGTGGAGCTTGAGAGTTCAGAATACTTTCAAAATTTTCGACACTCCTCTGTCTCTGTTTCTTTTTCTTGCCCCTTAATGATGTTAAGAACTCTTTAGTAGCGCTCCCTCTTTTTTTCTTACCTTGGCCAGTCTTCTTGTCCGATGATTGATAGAATAGTGGCAGCGGAGGAGGAGGAGGCGGCGGCGGGATTGCTGGTGGTGCTGGTGGGAAATTCCTGACTTCCAATTCACTAGTTTCCTCTTTCTCAATCATTGGAGGGGGGCTTGAACTTCGATATGTTCGCCTGGAATTTTTTCGAACACCTTTAGCGAGTGGAGCTGGTGAAGGCGATGACGTCACCATCGTCGAGTGTGGTGGTTGGGACATTCTGACTTCCAATACATCTTTTTCCTCTTCCTCAATAATTTCTGATCTCCCAGCGGCGGGATAAGTTCGCTTGGCATATCTTCGAACACCTTCAGTGGTCTGCACTTGCGGCGGCGATGGTGGCAGTGGATGCGGGGAAGGAGGTGGCAGCTGCGTCTCCGGTATCAGCGGCGCACTGGGAATTTCCTTTGCACGAACAACAATAGTGTCGACGGCTATGTTCTTAAAAGTATCATGTTCCTCTTCTAAAACCTCCGATCTTGTCCGACGGTGGCGAAGCTGCCGGTGATCATCTAAGTCCGATCCACGGTAACCTCCAACACTGGTATCGTCGTGAAATCGCCACCGTTCGTCGCCAGCGACCCACAAAGACTCTTGCCGGAGATCAGGGTAGGAGTTGATACTCCTCATCCTGTTGAACGCCGTGAGATCTGATTCTGAATACTCATACCATCGCCTTGTAGGTGTTTCTGGGATTGATTTCACATACTCTCGAGCAGAAACCGCTTCTGAGAAGCTTCGATCTTCATAGGAACGTGGGGTTTCATTGCTATTTCTACTAAGAAATCCACAAACAATGGCAAAGAGAACAAGCACCAAATTCAAAGAATCCCAGCTCTTCTTCACCAATTGTGGTTTGAATATATGGGAAGTGAAAGAGCGCAATGTGGGAAGTACGATGAAGACAATCACACAAGCCGTGACAATGATGAATACAAAAAGAGCACCAGAGCTGAACATGAGGGAGTACGAGCGGCGGAGACGGCGGCGCCGGCCGCCGTCGGATTGCAGCCAAAAGGGAGGAAACATGTCTTCCTCTTCTTCCATTTTGGGTGGGTTTTGCTTTAAAGAG
Source organism: Leucaena leucocephala (assembly GCA_037074615.1). Lineage (NCBI taxonomy): Eukaryota > Viridiplantae > Streptophyta > Magnoliopsida > Fabales > Fabaceae > Leucaena > Leucaena leucocephala. The sequence goes on from CM073552.1 coordinate 2,125,296, forward strand.
ATCGATGAGAAGGAAGTGAACTTTTGAAGAACACTTTAGCCTTTATGATTGCTTTTGTGTTGTGTTGTGTTGCGTCGTGTCGTGGAATGCTGATTCCAACTTTTGTGAGCTTTGCTTTCTTATATTATGGAGACAACAGTGGGATAGGTGGGAAGGGGAACGTGACGATGGGTTTAAAAAAAGTTTGGTTAAAACTTAAAAGCTTTTTTTTTTTTTTTAAGAAAAAACCTGTTTTGTGAAGGTTTCGATTTATTAATCGTTTGCTTAAAATTTTATTTTCTTTTTTAAAATTCATTTATTTTTAATTCTGTAATTTGATTTCATATATTTATATATTTTATTTAATTTCAACTTTTCATTTTTTAGAATTATTCAAATATTTCTTTTTTCTATAATGCTATCAAGTTAGTTCTGCTTGGATTAGCAGTGAAGATATTTAATTTTAAATAATCAATTTTTTTATAAGTGATATTGGTTAATTGTGACATTTTCTTAGGTACTTTTTTTATAAGTGACTTCTATTTAGATTTTGATTATTACAATCACTTATAAATTTATAATTAAAAAAAGTAAGAATTTTATGATTTACCATAAATCACTACGCGTTTTACAGGACCTTACCCATTTTAGAAATAAGGAACTAAAATTAACAAAATATTTGAATGAAATTTTTAAACCAAAGCAATCAAAAAGAATGTTGGGAATTCAGTGCTGGGTTGTCGTCTTACAGGAATGACAGGTAATAAAAATTAAAAATTAAAAATAACCAACGGAGTTGGTCCGAGTAGTAAGCGACTCGGTATCGCTTAAGCGAGGTCTCGAGTTTGAGCCTTAGTGTACGCAAAAAATTCTCGTTGGGAGACTCACCCACTATAGCCAAGTGCACGACGCGGGTCGGATCCGGATGTAGTCGGGACAAAACTCCGGTGAACCGGGTGGGCAACTAAAAAAAATTAAAAATAGTTAATATGGGTAGAGCAAAACATGTGGCTTTTGAATTTAGAGCTGGAACATTGACTTGGCCACCCAATATTATTTCTTAATTTCTTCCTAATTATTGTTATTATAATTGTACCACAGAGTATATTTATCTATTTCAATTTCAATATTATGACAATTGGTCCCCATCCATAATTAAAATAATTAAATTAAAAAAAATCATCAAATTGTTTGACCAATATGATTGACAAGTCACCATCATTGAGCTTGGCCAAACTAAATCCCTGCCCTAATTCATGTTAATTACTTGCACGTCAAGCACACTGCTATGCTCCTATTTATGATTTTATTCCCATCAAAATAATAATTCATGTGAACAATAATATCAAAATCAAATAGGTTTTTGGTGTTATTAATTCTTTTTTTTCCAACCATTTTACTTATTCAAATAATTTATGTATCATTATCTAATAATTTATTACTAATACACGTCTAAGAAAACTATTATTAGTCTAATCATTGGGATTGAAATCATCAAGACACTAAATGAGCAATTAGCAATAGCAAGCACTGAAAAGTTGCTTGAGACTCCAAAATTTTCTTCTTATGTTTTCTATCATTAAAGCAATTTTGTTATACTCTACCATTTCTATTATTCTTTGCCATTACATGGGAAAATGAAGAGTATTCATTGGTATTTTTGGAAAAAGAGCATTAATATTAATCGAACTCTAAAGTATTGCTTATAATATTTGATAACAAATATTAGCAAATTATTTTTTTTATTCCTCCAATCTTTAATATAATTCTAATTTAATAACATCTAGAATATATAACATTTAAATAAGGGTATTTTAAAAAAATAAAAAAAAATTCATAAAAATACCATTTTAATTTTAAAATTTTAAATCAGTTTTATTTTCTGATTTAGAATTTTAACATTCAAGTGGTATTTTTGAGAGATTTTTTTAAAAAAATATATATTTCAAGAATACATAAAAAAATAATTTTCAAGAATAAATTTGAGTAATTTTTAAGCCCTAAAACTTGGGCTATAGACCAAATAAATCTCTAGAACCAGCTCATCATTAGTTTAGTTAGACAATAAAAGAAAGAAGAAAGATGAGTTGGATGAGCATGCTTTGCGCGTGAGATCATTAAAACTTACTCAGAAGTCTGAAACTTGACATCTAACAATTTGGAGTGACGTATTTGGATGCACAAAATGACAAAGCTAATATCACAAGCGCGTTACGCAATATTTGTTCTTGTGACCCTTGGTTGGATCTTGGACACTGTTCCATGCTTTGGTCCCAAGATTTGTTATCCTCATATTACGACTGGTCTTGACATCAAGACAAATGGAACATGATTGATTGGGTTAATTTAATTAAAAATATAACTATTAGTATATATTTATGCTTCAAGAAAATTATATCTAGATAGTTTGAAGTGCAACTAATTTTTATCTGGATGATATTTTATTAAAGTTACTGCTAACAATATTTTCTAACTACTAATAAGTGAAACAGGATGAAGGTTGCAGGAATTGGATCAAACCCCATGTGTTTTCTCACCTACTTCCTTTTGCCACGTATTGCCTTTTACTTGCCTATGGCATATAAGAACATGTAAAGACTATCAACCCATATTCAAATCATATCATTGATGGGTCAAACCATTTTCAGGACATGATACATATATACGTAGTAAAAGTCTGTTTCAGAGTGAAATTCTTCCCTGATTAAAGCTGAGTTACATCAATCTAAGCTGTATATTTCAGTTGTGAAACCTAGGCTAGTTACCCATCTTTCCTGGAAGTTACAAACGATCACAGACACAGAGCTTGATCCACCATGCATAAAGCTTGCCTTCCCTCAAGAGGAGACTGATAATGAGGATGGGATTATTTTCTAAATGCTGATTAGAGATAGGTGAGTTGAAACTGTAGTGACGACAAAAACAGATAATGTAATCAGCGCAGCAATTGTAAATATTAGAGCCTGCGACAACCATAACGTCTGCTATCAAAAACAGGAGCCGTTCTTTCATGAGAAAAAAAAGGGCCACAATGGTAGCAAAGCAGCACACTTGACAAACCAAGTGGGGTATGAAATGTAAATTGGTTCTCAACATAAAAATAAACTTACAGCTATTGCAGATGCAGCTAATCCAGCTCGCTCTCTTGGGTCCTTGCGATAGTAATTGCAGAAGTAGAGAAATGTGTTATAATACCAAAGAAGTGGGCAAACAAATCCTAGCAGAAGGCTGGCAAGAAAATAAAAGGAGTGGAGAAGATGCCGTCAGAAAACAAGTTAAGAATAGAAAGTAAGAAAGATAAGAGCCGCATAAAATAACTCACAAAAACCATCCAATTCCACAGCCAAAACAAGGAAGTGGCTTGTCAAATTTTCCTGACTGTTCGTCCTCTGAATCCCTGATGGGAACATACTCACCATTCCTTTGGTCCATCACAATCCAAGCAGAGCCCTATGCAAACCGAACTCAATTTCTGTGACTAGTTCAATTATGTCTATCTAGCATAATATCATAATTCACTCAGAAGGCAGTGTAAAAAAACAGAAACAAGAATATGCATGTATGAGTTAAGTTTCTGTATTAGTCATTTCCCAATCATACAGAAAATGGCAGGTTTTACATGAGAAGAGCAGAGGTTCATGAGAATTAAGGCTCATAAAAGTGGGCTAATGGATAATTAATGAATAGTGTTTCAAACTAATAAGACAGGATTGAAGAATCCATCAGGCATTCCAATCCCAATTTCTATCTAAACATGAGAAATTTCCAACTACGCTTCCTAGTTGTTGATAGATATAAACAAGATTCTACAATTTAGTTAAGAGTTAGATGGATTAAGAATTATAATATGACATGATCCAATAATTATAGATCAAAAATAAAAGTTTTGAGAATCATGATGACCTGATAAAATAACCAACATAAAAGTAAACAAGAAGTAAGCCTATCGCAAGCATCAACAACTGGTAAAACTTAGAAAGCTCCATATAGAACTCTCACAAATGACTAACAAGTTTAACTTTACTAGTTATAAAGCCTCAACACTCTAAGTGAAAACTACAATTTAATACCTAACTTTTGAGCTGGAAAAATTTTTCCTTACGAACAGCACTAGGAAAAGAAAATATGAATACAGCTTCATAAAAGATGTCATGTCCAAAAAAGGGGTCCAGAAATTAATACTAATATTATATAAAGTTAGAGAACACGATATAATTGTCCATCCAAGACTTTTAGTCCTAAATTCCTAATCAGATTCATATAAAAGGGGGAACTATCCAAAAATTGAAGACAGATTCAAGAGGGAGGCCCTAGAACTTAGCTATGAGCAAGAAGAAAAAAATGAAGATGCAGTAGATCTATCAATGGCGTCCTCTGACTGAAAATCATGTAATTCAACATCAGAAACACTTATTAATTGATTTAGAATGAAAATATCACAATAGAAAGTGAATCACGTACAATTACATCAAATCACAGCATCACACTATACAACAAGTAATTGATAATTGTAAAATGCGAGCTGCATTTATCTTTGCTTCCTTATGCACACAGGGCTTATGCAGCAATTACAGAGAAATATAGAAATCACATCAAATTATTCTCCATTATAGTACCCCAAATCTATGTGTCAGCATCAGATAATTGTTCATCATTGGTTGTGTTTTGAAACCATTTTCCCTCATTTATTACTATACATTAGATGAGCCACAAAGAATATACACAACTAAGAAAGAGCTTGTAAAAATTGCACGAACAAAAAGGAACAGGCTAAGAGCTCAGAGTCATGAGTAAAGGAAAATTTAATTCATAAAAGCGGCATTATCCTCCAAGTAAACTGAAGTGCGCATTCGAGCCATTCATATAAAAACAATTTACTCCTCCACCAAATGCCACGTCAGTGAAGCCCCTCCCAAAACAATCTTCAGCAAACGAAATCTCAAGATTATAAAGAAAAAATAACAAACAATTTTAATCAACCGACAAACATACCTACTCAAATATCCGACTAAAAATAACTTAACAGAAAGCACGCAACACCAGAAATCAGCTCTAACAAACAAATTAGCTATTTAACCAGGAAGGAAAATAAAAGAGGGAGTGAGAGAGAGAGAGTTGTTACTTGAGAAATTTACAGTGAAGAAAACTGAAGGAAGCAGAATCAGTTTGGGGGAAACAGGTGACTAAAGCTAACGCAGTTGCTAACAGTAACGGAAGAAAAGGAAACTTCCCCGGGAGAAGTGAGAAGAAATGCTGATGCTCCACATGACGGCGATGATCAAGTTCGCTTCCGATAGGCACTGGATTTCCACTTTACTCGCAGAGGGAAACAAAAACTGCTTACGTAGCACCTTTTCACGCACTCACACTAATACGACACCGTCTGCTGTCATTTCCAAGACAGAATTATTATTAATTTTGTTGGAAAAATATAATTAATTTTTTAATGATAAAAATGTTTTCAGTTTTATTTCAGATATTCTTACACCACTTTCACTTAATATTTCTAGTATTTAGGATAATAGTATAACTTTTGATAAAAAAAATATTAAAAATAATTATAAAATTTAAAAATTTGTTTCTATATCTTTCTTTACATTCAATAGGTAGAGTTTAACCTTTTCATTTGAACTATGAAAAATTATATAATTATTTTGTCCTACAAATTATTTATTTGAGTTTTGTATACAAACTAAGGGAATCATAACACATAAATATATATATTTTTTTTAATATTCAAGTTCTCATCCATATATTTCCAAGGCAAACGTACAAAGCCTATTATACAACTTGCAAAATAACAAACACACAGCAAGCTTGGTAAAACCAAAAAGAAAAATCTCAAATTAATTTGGGCCTTTTCTTCCACCACTTGCAAGAGACAGGCCAACAGGCCACTGTAAAGGTATAAGGGCCATGTGAGTTTTTTTTTTTTTTTTTGCCCACCCGGTTCACCAAAATTTTACCCCGACTATATCCGGATCCGACCCGTATCGCGCACCTGGCTATGGTGGGTGAGTCTCCCAACGGGAATTTTCTGCGTACGCCAAGGCTCGAACTCGAGACCTTGTTTAAGCGATACCGAGCCGCTTACCACTCGGACCAACCCCCGTTGGTAAGGGCCATGTGAGTTGGGCAAATCATGAAAACCATGCCGATTAGTCCCACATGATTTATAATTGATTTTATTTTTTATTAAAGCAAATAATAAACTCATAACAACGGAAGTTAATCCGATTAGTAAGCGGCTCGGTATCGCTTAAGTGAGGTCTCAAGTTTGAGCCTTGGCGTATGCAAAAAAAATTTCATTGGGAGACTCACCCACCATAGCCAGATGCGCGACGCTGGTTAGATCCGGATGTAATCGGAGTAAAGCTCCGATGAATCGGATGGGCAACCAAAAAAAATAAACTCATAAAATTTTGTATAAGGCAACGTATATATTTTATAAATAATTAATTTAACTAATTTTTTAATTTATATAAATTAGTTATCTAACTCATATATTTAAAATCTGAGAGAGTATTAGTTAATAATAAAATTATAACATGATATTAACCTTTTTTTTTTATAAAATTAATTTTCAATAAACTATTTGCCATGAGATTGTGCATGTTGTGAGACCGGGAAAATTGACCATGATTTCAAACAATATTTATATATTTCCAAATCTCTAAACTATTCACTTCCATTTTTTGCCCTGATTTTTATTTTCAGTTTTTGTTGTAACTTTCAAGGAGTTAACGGCTATTTTCTGCGTCTATTCCCGCCAAATATAGCAAGGCCATGTCTTAAAGGCGATAACAGATTTTCCCGGGAAAATGTAACCATGCATGGAATAATCATATTGTTCTTCAATTTCTCAAGCGCTCACATTCACCACCGCCCCATCTCGGTGGGGTGGCGCCACCGTGATGGCTATCTCGGGAACACCATCATATGCAGAAGTTGGCCCTCCTGTCATCGCCGTTGATGATGACGTCAATAGCGTGTACGCTGTCAAATGGGCAATTCATTATCTTTTGCAGAAGAACTCAGATTCTATCCTCATTCACGCTCGGACCAAGAATTTACATCCTCGTAGGTACTCCTTTTCTTCAATCCTATTACCACCATCCATAATCTCTCGCTGGATGCTATTCTGGGTCGGTGCCTTTTTGTTTAAAAGGAGTTTGTAATAATGTCTGGCTGAAAAGTTTAACAAAGGGGTTCGTAATTAGTACCTTGTATCATTGCCTATTAAATTATCTTATTGTTTATGCTATAAGGCTATTAATAATGAACAATTACTGCAGATTTCTTTCGTTTATTACATTTCTCGTCTGGTTAATGCAGGATTGCAGATGATGTTGATTCTGTCCCCAAAGAAGGTCGTCCACCAACTGAAGAAGAACTAAAACAAGTTTTTCTTCCTTTCCGAAATTTTTTGGCGCAAGAAGGGGTAAGTAGTTGTCAGCATCAAAGATCCTACAACCCAAAATATTTGAAACCCATATGTAGCACGCATTTTGCTGATATACGAAGGCATGTTGTAAAAGTATAGTCCCACATCGGGGGAGGTTGAGACGAAGCAACCCTATATAAGGGTGTGGAGACTCCTCCCACATAACGAGGCCTTTTCGGGAGCAAGTGCCCCGAAGAACAAAACCCTGCACCTGTTATGGTGTTCAAGCAGGGACAATATCGTTGATGTTGTTTAACATGGTATCAAAGCCAGGTGGCATCGATGTGCCGGCACGTTGCCGGATCCGGAAAGTGGATGGAATGTAAAAGTATAGTCCCACATCGGGGGAGGTTGAGACGAAGCAACCCTATATAAGGGTGTGGAGACTCCTCCCACATAACGAGGCCTTTTCGGGAGCAAGTGCCCCGAAGAACAAAACCCTGCACCTGTTATGGTGTTCAAGCAGGGACAATATCGTTGATGTTGTTTAACATGGTATCAGAGCCAGGTGGCATCGATGTGCCGGCACGTTGCCGGATCCGGAAAGTGGATGGAATGTAAAAGTATAGTCCCACATCGGGGGAGGTTGAGACGAAGCAACCCTATATAAGGGTGTGGAGACTCCTCCCACATAACGAGGCCTTTTCGGGAGCAAGTGCCCCGAAGAACAAAACCCTGCACCTGTTATGGTGTTCAAGCAGGGACAATATCGTTGATGTTGTTTAACATGGTATCAAAGCCAGGTGGCACCGATGTGCCGGCACGTTGCCGGATCCGGAAAGTGGATGGAATGTAAAAGTATAGTCCCACATCGGGGGAGGTTGAGACGAAGCAACCCTATATAAGGGTGTGGAGACTCCTCCCACATAACGAGGCCTTTTCGGGAGCAAGTGCCCCGAAGAACAAAACCCTGCACCTGTTATGGTGTTCAAGCAGGGACAATATCGTTGATGTTGTTTAACACATGTAAGAAGGATTTAAGCCTGCCAACGAGGATTATGCATTTACTAACGCACATGCTAAAATTAAATTAATTTTTGAATAAATTTGAACAGTTTCAACTCTTCATATATATATATATATATATTTAGTATTCTCTACGAACTTGTTTATAGAGCCGAGTTTACAAATTGGATTGATCAAAGGCCAAAATAAGACAAAAATAACATCTATACAGTTTACATATCTGAAAATCAATTACTTTGTGCTTAAGGGCCTTGAGAAAACTCAACAGAATCGTTCATCGTTCTTGTGAAATTCATATCAGATCACAGCGAAGGAGTTGGTTCTGCACGGCAATGATGTTACAAGTGCACTAACTGATTACATCATTGACCACTCTATCAGCAATATTGTTGTTGGCGCTTCCCATAGAAATGCTCTTACAAGGACCCCTCTCTCTCTCTCACTCATATACATAGACATGCTCATAAGCGAGATTGCAGATATATCATGAGATATGTTATGAATCAAATTATATTATACTTAAGGACCCTTTAACTAATCGTCTTTCTATATGATCACTGCAGAAAATATAAAGGGCTAGGTGTTTCAAACAGTTTAATGAGGTCCGTACCAGGGCCTGCACAGTACATGTTATATCAAAAGGAAAAGTGATAAATATCCAACCAACAGGTTTCCCTCAAAGTAATAGCATCATACAAACTACACCGATGGAAGACACATCGTCTGCTGGGGGAAATTTACCACTGGATAAAGTGTATAATCTTCCTTCTGATACCTCAGATTCTAAAGATACAGACAGGTTTACCAGTTGTATCATAATAAATGCTGTCATCTTCATAGTTTTCGAGCCTCTCAGATGCCTTTTACCTGTCAGTTGATGAAATTTATCAGCCTAATGAAGCCTTGTTCATGTGAGAACCATTTTACTAAAAATATCTATAATCCAACATTGAAAATAAGAAGGATGATGAATCCCCTAAGACTCTAGATGCTACGGCCAAATTGCTTGAGCGTGATGGTTATGAGGCCAGAGACAGCTCATTTTCTATGTAATTTAAATCTTTTGACATGCATCTTCAACTTTCACTTTAAACTTTTATGGACATAATTGGTTTGATGGCTTTTCTTTGGCGTTCCATGCATGATTTTTTTATGGGGTTCACTATTTCAGAAACAGATTGGAGAGCCTCCCCTTCATTGAGTCAGTTTTAACATTTAGCAGTTATGTACTTTGTTTCCAGACTTTGTTTTCTTTGACGATTTATTTAGCAGTTATTTAGCCTCTCTTCTATTCTTATTTCTTAATAGAACTTGTTTAAGTGAAAGAAAACATTTAGAATGCTAGAACTGGGAAAGAAAAAAATGTGGTAGAGACAATTAGACATTACTGGTTCTATGGAATTCTCCCTTGTCTCAGTATATATGTCCATGGTGCTTTCTTTGACTTTTTATTTATCACTGGGATTTTGAATCTCTACTACTCATTTTTTTAGATCAATGTCTTTGACAATCTTTTTGTTTATAAAGAAAATCATTAAAACATAGTTGGCCAAGCTCAAGTCCTGATAGGTATATACCGGTGAAAATAACTACGCTACCAAGAATGGGTAAAAATAAACTTCCTTATTTTTGTTAAAAAAAACTCCAACTCATCTATTTATATTAAATACCATTTAAAATTATTTTAGTAAAATTTTAGTCGACTCAACATTTTAATAGCTAAAGTTAAAAGTTCTTATTAATTTAGATGAAATTATACCATTTTAAATAATTTGTACTATTTTAAATAATTTATAGATAAAATTATACTATAAATTATTTTAGAGCACTGGACGAGAAAATATTTTAGGATAATTAATTTTAAAAAATTGAGACTGAAAAAAGAAGTGCCCAAAAATTCTCCCTTTATGTATATGGTGGGAGATTTTTTTTCCAAGAAAAACAAGAAGAAGAGCGTTTTAGTCATTAGCAGTTAAAATAAAATTTCAATTCAGTTCTTTAATTCTGGCGTATATGTTTACAATCTTTTGAGTTTGATTTGAAATTAAATGGCTACAGTGATTAAAAAATGAATTTCTCCCTAATTTATTTTTATAAAAACATTTTATTAAACTAAATTAAAAAATTTTAATTGAAATTATTTATTTATTCCTTAAAAACATAATGCAATTTGTGGACGAGAAAGAGGAGGTAGGAGGGAGAAATAACTCAAAAGCCAAGAAAGACTGTGCCGCTGACATTCGGATAATGTAGCCAATCAATTTCTTACACATGTCAAAATTGAACCGGAACCGAACCCGATCTGATTTCCTATGATAAAGTTATGCAAACGGACCGGCTCCCGCCACACCGCCTTACCAGCTCGATATTTTCCCACAAACCAATACGGGAACCTTCTCTGTACCTGTTCCGCTGTTCGCGCCTTCCTTCTCTTTATTGCACCCAACCCTAACCCTAATCCCCTGGAAGCCACACGAATGGCGTACCATTCCCCTGATAGCGAATCAGGATCCGACCGGCAAACCCCAACGCGCCTCTATAATCCTTACAAGGACCTCGAAGTCCCGATTCGAAACCTATACCAGCTTCCAACGTCCCCTGAGTATCTCTTCGTCGAGGAGGCTCGGCGTAAGCGTCGATCCTGGGGTGAAAATCTCACCTTTTACACCGGCTGCGGCTACCTTGCGGGCACCGTTGGTGGTGCCGGCGTTGGCCTGGTCGATGGCGTGAAATCTTTTGAATCTGGCGACACCACGAAGCTCCGAATAAACAGGGTGCTTAACGCTTCTGGCCATTCGGGTCGGTCTTGGGGTAACCGAATTGGTGTTCTTGGATTGTTATATGCCGGTATAGAGAGCGGGATAGGGGCCGTGAGGGACGCTGATGATGGGTGGAATAGTGTATCGGCGGGGCTCGGTACTGGTGCATTGTATCGTGCTGCGAGAGGGATGAGATCAGCTGCGGTGGCGGGAGCGGTAGGCGGAATTCTAGTCGGTGTGGCCATAACCGGCAAGCAAGCCTTGAAACGATACGTGCCAATTTGAGGAGGTTTTATTGATTGCGATTTTATTTTAATTTTAATTTAATTACTTATCAGTTTTGAGCTATTATTGAGGCAGAAGTTTTAGATTATAGTGTACCACTATGTTGCACTTGGTAATAGTGCTTTTGTTGCAAAACATTGATTAAATGCATTTTTCAACCAGATATTGGCTAACTTCTAGAATGAAATTTATGGACTCATCTTGTAGTAAACAATTATAATGGATTTAAATTTGGGTACAGCGTAAAATTTATATGTTTTCCATTTTTCTTCTATTCATTTGATGAATTTATAGCTTGTCAGTACATTGAAGATCATCAGATTTTAATGCGAGCGCCCTTTGCTTTTATGATATATTACTCAGTAGAAGCCAAGTGTATTAATATTATCAACCTTGGGCTCGTGGTCACTTTATGCAAATATTGAGATTCATGAATTTAAGGGCATTGCTTGTGAACATGGTCTAATATTCTGACTGTAGACCATTGCATTTGTATACCTGATAAGGCGACAAGAGGCAAGGCTCGTATAAGTTACTAATATTTGATGGTTTCTGATGGAATGTTGATTCTGATGGCTTAACATAGAAGTTCTTTCTTCTTCAAGTTGGATTATGTTTATATTATTCTGAGATTTTGTATTCTACATCAAATCTTTTTCCTAATTTTTACAAGGCTTGCAACGAGTTAGGCGTTCAAATTATGAGTCAGTTGGTATTAGTTTGACAGAAGATATCACCTTTTAGATATAGGAAGTACATATAATTATTATTTATTACAGTTAAGATGCCTCCCTGCTTAAGTAAAATTTTGTTCGTTTACAAATCATAACTAAGCTGCATCTGATTCTATCAAACAAACTCTTTCTTTGTCAAAATACAAAGTTGTTTTAAGACAAGATGATTACCTTGAGTGATTTTAGGCTCCTCCTTTAGTTTTACTTTTGAAGTCTTCCTTTCGACCCTTGCAGGTTGCAGCCTAGAGTTTATAATTTATAGTTGATTATTTCTTATAAGATAGATTTCTAATCAGTGGAGGTTTCCTCTGCGTCATTCCTTGGGGTGAAATAAGCACATTAGCAGGAACCTGTTTTCCTTGAGAGTTAATAAATCATCCATCAACTGAGCTTTTCTGTTTAGAAAGACTGAGGTGACCTTGTGAATTTTTCTTGCCTGCATGGCAAGCTTATGATGAAATTTGCTACTAGAGGTAGTTTACAGGGGAGCTTCTGTCTCAAGGACCCTTTCTTTGTTTTGGTAATGTCTCAAGGAACAATTTTTACTATATGGATCACTTGCTACAGTATGTTTTTTTTTTTTTTTGGGGAAAGTCACTATAAGGTCCTTAGGAAAGAATGCAATTACTAAAAAATTCTATGACAAGTGAGTAGCATGCAATGTCAAGTTTTAATACAAGAAGTGACAACAGGTTATTGCTTACTTATTCTAGGACTTTTTAGTAGTTACATTCTTTCTTTGGGATTTCACAATGATTCTCCCTTTTTTTCAATGATAAAATATTTGAGTATTTGACACCACATCCTAAGGAACAGAGACAAGAAAAGGTTACACTTTTATTAGTTCCTAGGTCCAAATTTGTGGAGATTTCAGCTTTCTCGTAGTTCGTAGTTCCTATAAGTGGATTTCCTTTTCTGTTCTGTTAAGTGGAATCTGATAAACCGAGTCACAGCTCTAGGATCTATTCCTTGTTGAGCCGCCCTCTGCTCCCCTGATATTTCTTAACCCCTTTCTTAGCAATATATACATGCCTTATCATCTGATTTTTATTATTGTTTGTTTTGGCAAGTGATTAGAAGACTTATATATAGATTGGCTATTTTCCCTTCCAGAAAATACTAGTGTCTGATAATGCATATTTTGCTATGGTGCAGTGTATTCGTTTGTTCAATGCACATTTTTAGCTTGAAAATGGCCATTTGCATTAATTCAACTTGCCAAATAATCGTGTAATGAATAATCAGAATCTGTTTAAATTTGGGGATAGCATAAAAGTTCGTTATCTAACTATTTCTTTTAATGATGGATTCGTTACAGTAATGCGAGAAGGTTGTGCGGTGTTGTTATATTGAGCTCTTGAGATTAATTAATTTGATGTGGAACAGTGGAAGTACTTCATGTTTCACACTATTCATCTAAATATCCCTCTTTGATAAGTTTTGGCTATATTTGCGTTATCTTTAGATAGTGAATTCTTTGCATATCTCAAATTGTTGGCTGTTTATGTTACGCTGAATAATACCAGGTGGAAGAGATGTTTTTGTTTGCTCGAGGGTATTTTAGTATTTTCGTATTATTAATACATATATCAATTTGAATTTATATCTCACTTTTATCTTTATACCAAACACATTAAGTTGTCTTAGAAGGAGTAATAGCTCATGCTCTTGTTTCTTAACTCTGTTTTCATCTACAAACACCAACCTGCTCGGTGCTCATTCCTTAGAAGCAAGTTATTTTATTCACATGCCAAAATTTTCATGGAAATGGAGTTTATAAAATTATAATTTCCTTGTGATGGAATTACTCAACTGATAAAAAACACTCAAAATTCACTTCATTAAATGGAATCACGGGAGGCTTTAAACACCTGCGAATAACTTGTAATGCTTATAACATATAGGCATTTGTTTTTAGTACAAAGATTTTTTAAAAAAATGTTGAATTCACTTAGTCAAATGAAGTCTCTTTTTTTTTTTAAATAATATTAATATTAAATAAATTGAGTTATTAATTATTTTTAGACATAAATCTAAATATTGAAGAGTTCGTATATCTCTCTAAATATCGTAGTTAGAATTATAATAATAATATGATATTCTTTAGAGATTAAATACGTTTTAAATAGTCATATATTTTATATTCTTTCGTCATCTAAACTAACAGATAGAGCTGGTAATGCGGGCTGGTCCGCCAAAAATGGGCCAGCCCGCCAGTAGCCCGCGGGCTGGCGGGGCGGCCTGTGCAGCCCGCCCCAAAATGGGCTGGCATTTTGCCAGCCCGCCTCATTTTGGGGGCGGGTCAGCCCGCGGCCTGCCTCTTTTTTTTTTAAGTATTTTTAAAAAATTATTTTTATACTTTTAAATATACTAATAAAAAAATTCTAATGGCATAATAAAAAAAATTGTTAATATTATACTCTTAAAAATTCATATTTTTTATAAAAAATCTCAAATTTTATAACTATAAATCTAAATAAATATTAACAAAATATTAATCAATTATTATATGTCAACACATATCAACAAATAAATAACCATCTTTACTAGTATTTGATAATGGAAATATTCAAAGTAATTTTTTAGTAAAATAAATAATAATATTAATAATTTTTTTAAAAAAAGAAAAAGAAAACGGGTTGGCGAGCTGTCCCGCCTAAAAACAGACCAGGCCGTCAGCACTGTCGGGCCAGCAAGGGGCGGGCTGTGCAGCCCGCCCCGTTTTACCAGCTCTACTAGTAACAGATAATAATGGATATAACAAATAGACATTTAAATTTATATAAGCCCGCCCTATTTTACCAGCTCTACTAGTAACAGATAATAATGGATATAACAAATAGACATTTAAATTTATACAATCATACACATCACGTGTTATCAGCCCTTGTCAAGATGCCTCTGCCACGGAAAATGGCCCTAGCAAGGAGATGAAATTCCTGCATAATCAATTTCTCTTCACAAATCTGCAATTAATGTTGACAACATCTTGAAGATAATCTTTTTTACACAACACTGAAAAAATAAATTTCAAGTTTAGATTACAGAGCCACCAGCCTGATTCAAAGAAACGTACCCTCAAAGACCATAACCGCCATTTGAGTTCCTTGGTAAACAGATATTATTTTATTTTTAATTAATTTTTATTTTATGTAATGGAGCCGTTAATATCTGCTCAAAGTCCTATATATCATTCCACCAGAAAGAAGGGTCCTACAAACAAAAATAGAATATAAGCCAAAAATTTTAATATTTCCTAATGTTTTTAATAAAAAATTAATTGGGGGTTAAATTTAGTCTTAATTATAAGATATTAATCAACTTTTTCCCTTAAATTTATAATTTTTTTTAAAAAATATCCCTATTCATTATATATATATTAATAAATTTCTATCTAAAGATAGTAACATTTTAAAAAAAATAAATCATATTTATTATAAATAACTAATATAATTAATTTTTTAATTTATTTAAATTATTTATCCATCTCTTAATCTTGAAAATATTAAGTTTGTTTTGGGTTAAGAAGGGATGCTGTGCCATTAGGTAATAAATTAATGCCCCTGTTTGGGCGGCTTCATTGGATATGGTCATGAGGAGGTTGGTATACTGTCATATTACCTTTTTTTTTTTTTTTTGTCTTTTAAGTCACCCACGGGACCCACCCTTGCTATATACGAATATGCAGGCAGCAGGGCATCTTCCAAACTAGTTTAAAACTGAGTTCAAGCATTGGCGTACACAGAAAATCTCTGTTGGGAGATTCACCCATCATAGCCAGGTGCGCGACGCGGGTCGGATCCGGATGTAGTTGGGGCAAAGCTCCGGTGAACCGGGTGGGCAAAAAAAAAAAAAAGAGTTCATATAACAAAGTATGTATAATGTAATAGTAGCTACTTAGTATTACGTCATTTACATGCGTATCGTAGCTCAGACGATGACGTCAGGATCATATTGAAAATGACCCCGCTTTTGCCATTGACTCTTTTTATGAGTGTGTAATTGGAGCGCCCAATGGTCATCATTGAGAGTGGGGCCCACTAAATTTTGAAAGCTTGGTACCATAGTTGATAGATCTGAAAGGGAGAGAACATTTTTTTTAAACTAAATTTTAAAAAATTAGAGAAATAGAATTAAACAATTTTAATTCATTTTTTATTATTTTATTTTATATATTTTTAATTAAAATTTTATAACCTCATTTTTTTCAATTTTTTTAGAATCTAATTTTATAAAAAAATATTCTTCACTCCAAATCTTTTATACCAGACCTTGCCCTCTTCCCTGACAAACTAGTAAGACATTGTTAACATGGAGTTTTTTCAGAAAGGAGAATACGTGAATATTGAGGATATGTTATTTGGTTCAAAAAAAAAAATAGAAAGGAGGGGAGAAAGGAAAATTTTATTATTTTCTATTTACTTCAACTCTCCTACCCTTCCAAATTTAAAGATTTTTAGAAAGATGAAAAATATTATATTTTATATTAATAAATTTATCCTGTTAATTTTTTAATATTCTAAATTTGTCATTTCTCACTAAACTTTTTTATCTCTCCATACCTAAGGCATTGTTCGGTTGGGGGGTTTTGGAGGGGAGGGGAGGGGAGGGGAGGGGAGGGGAGGGGAGGGGAGATATAAGTATATTTGATTGGAAAAAATAGAGGGGAGGGGAGGGGATTTTTTTTGTCTTTTTGTGCTCCCCTACCCCTCTCTCTCACCCCTCCAAATTTAGGGTTTTTTGGACGGGTGAAAAATATTATGTATTAGTCTGACTAAATTACCCCTGCATATTTTTCAATTTGCCAAAATTACCCCTGTGTAAAAAACCCTTTCTCCTTCTTCGGTCTAGCCATTCCACTCCACAGCAACACAGAACCCCCAAATTCTTCTATCAGTATTTCCTCTTCTTCTCCACGCTTGTTTTCTTCTCCGACTTCGAAACCTAGCCACCGCAAGCCGCTGCTCGGCTCTATTCTTTGCTGCACCGACGTCGCTGGTCTGGCTTCAGTTCTTTGTCGTGTCAATTCCATTATCTCCATCTTCAGACGTCACAGAAACTTGCTAAGCTGGCCAAGCGTAAGTAATTGATTTTTCATCAGAACCTTCCCTTCCTTATATGAAGAATCTGGTGAAGAATTGAGCTTACGAAGAAGGACTTGGAAATGGCCGGGAGGTTGAGAAACGAGGCGAGCAGTAGCAGCAACAGCAGAAGGGAAAGCGTTGTGGTTGATTGTGGAAGATGTCGAAGCTCTTGCGGTTATTGTAGATCCCCTGGTCGTACCAGCATATCTCATGGTTTGCTTCTTCTAAATTTTGATCCTTTTCACTCCTGATTTTCCCCCTTTTATATTTGGGTTCCCTCCTTTTTTATTTTTCATTCAATCAGTTCCTGAATTATCAGTTTTTATCACACGGAGCTGTATTCTTGATAGGATTTGGTACACTTATAAATTTGTTTGCTCAACCGATTTCGGATGTGTTAGAATTGTTCCACCGTCCTATCCAAGGACAAAAATGTGATGAGAATAGTTAGTTCGTGGAAAACTTGAACTTTTCTACTGGATAGACTTTTGATTTAATTAATGATTAAATGTATCGGATTAAAACTTGGGGTAAATTTGAACATTGAAGGTTACACTTGCAATTCCTAAGTTTCTGGATTGCACTAGTTGCAATGATTATCTGTGGAGTTTCCAAAATCACGTACGGTTCTGTTTACATGCTTATTCAGAATAAGGCAATGCAAAAACAGGAGCGTTTTTCCTGAAAATTTTCCCTAGTTGGCATTATGAATCAGAACTAGCTTCTCTTTCAATTAAGTTAAAAATGACATGAGCCTAAAAATCATTTGAATCCAAACAGTCAATTCAATGCTTAGATGAATTATAACAAAATTAGTGGTTGAGATCAAGACTCTTGATGCAATGAGAGGACATGGAATGGGGACCTGTGAAAACTGCCCCATAACTACTTATAAATGTGTAACAGCAAATATAATGTATATATTTGGCTATGTTACTAGAATGGAATTATTTTCACTTTGGAATTATTTAGCTATCTTCCTTTCCTGCAGGCTTGTGGGCACAAAGCCTTGCAGTGAATGATTACCAAGGTAAGTGCAGATGGAATTTTACATTGCGCTGCATATTTGGTTCTTTTTAGTATTGATTTACATACAAACATGTAAAAGGACCTTTGTATGCACTTGACACTCTTCGTGGCTCTCCACAATCTCATTTGCACGGTCTAAACTACTAGGCTTAGACGATTTCTTTATCTTAATTTGAAGCCTGGTCTGGGTCTAATATGCTGTAGCTATGTGGTAGGGTCTTGACCTTTCTGTTGCCATATCATTTTCTCTCGCAAATCAAGATTGATGCAAGTGTTTTCAATATTTTTCCTTTTAAAAACATTTTTGCTGAAATTTATGGTGCCATTATTCAATTTAAACCTCTGAATTTATTTGCTTGTACTTGTTTTGGTAGATCTTCTTGATCGAAGATGGAGAAGAGCTGGATGCTTTCTTTACAAACCAGAGATAGAAAGGACATGCTGTCCTTCTTATAAATTAAGTTTTTTTTTAAATTTATAAATAAAAAAATAACAATACTAATATAAATATTATAAATAAAAAATTAATAAATGTAAATAAAGGCTGTCAATTTTTCATTACCTACCCTCCCCTCCCTTCTTGAACCAAATAAAAAATATCATCTCTTCTCCCCTAACTTCACACTTATAACCTCTCATACCTTGACCTACCCTCCCTTAAATTAACTTAACCTACCCTCCCTCTGTTGAACCAAACATAGCCTAAATTTGTTTCGGTCGCCGGTATCTCTGTTCCTCCATTGCTTTTACTCACCGCTCACCGGCGCTACTGCCGACTGTGGTCCTCTTCACTCATTGTGCTCTTCTAAGTCTTTATCACCGTCTCCCACCGTCGGCCAGATTTGCATCGTCATCTAGAGAAGAGAGGTATGGTTCCATTGTTCCATTCCCACTTATTTCTTTAAAATGCTTTATATGTTCTTGGAGGCCAAATGAAGAATTTTCCTCTCTGCTGGAGAAAACAAATTTGCGATGGACACTTGTGACGGGGAATCAACTGGATTGGAAGAAACGATTCTGTTTTTATTAAATGGAGGCGCATTAGAGATTGAGACAGAGTAAGTCCAAGGAACTTATGAAGCGGATGGACGGCTCGAATAGGTTCCAGTTCCACTAGCAGGTTACATGAACCAAACAACACAGTTCGAAGTTAACAGCAATGCGATTGCGCGAGACTTATGGTTTGAGACAATCACAACTTCGCTTTCTCTATAGCAAGAGTCAACCAGCGAGACACAGAAATCCAAACCCGTCTCCAGCGAAGAAAAAATCTTCACATTCAAAATCTTATACGTTGAAACATTCCCACCCAGTTTTAAGGACCCTGACATTTTTTAATGGAACAAGACCATTTCTTCTCACATGTGCAATGGGCACTGCCAAGCCGCTCTCCAGGTCTTCAGCACCATGCCTCGTCGAAGTTCTGTCTCATACAATGCTACGATATCTGGGTACTTAAGGAATGGAAAATTTAATCATGCAAGGGATATGTTTGAGAAAATGCCTGAAAGGGACCTGTTTTCATGGAATGTAATGCTCACCGGCTATGTTAGGAATCTTAGGCTTAGTGACGCCCGCAAGTTGTTTGACTTAGTGCCTAAAAGGGACGTTGTTTCATTGAATGCTATGTTGTCTGGGTATGCCCAAAATGGATACGTTGATGAGGCAAGGGATATTTTTTAAAGAATGCCTGATAAGAATTCAATCTCGTGGAATGGATTGCTGGCAGCGTATGTTCAGAATGGAAGACTTCATGATGCTTGCTAGGTATTTAAGTCAAAATCAGACTGGCATTTGATTTATTAGAATTGTTTATTGAAATGTTCATTGTAATAACCTCTACATTTTTTTAAAAACAAATGCTTATAAAAATAGTTTATACACGTACTAACATATATTGATTTTAGTGGAATGGGCCTTAGTCACTTAATAGGCACGAGTCAAGAGTTTAAATATATATAAAAAGAAGTCTTTCGGTTAATTATATCCAACACTAGAAAAGGGTTTTCATGGACTTAAAATAGTAGGACAACCTTCAAAACTTAAAGCATGAGAGATACAATTCTGACCAAAAGAAAACTTGTAAAAACACAAGCCATTATTCATTAAATATTAAACTGCATGCATGCATACACGATGAAAATTAACAGGAATCAACCCCTGAAAAGTTGTGCACACCAATGACGCATCAATTGATTGAGATCATATCAAGCATTAGCCGTGGGGTCACTTGACTTCCCATACTTAGTTAACTTTTCCTTCGATTTCTTCACTATCCATTTAAAAAATATCACCGCAATGTATATAGCAACCAGTGCATACAAACCAATAAAAATCAAAATGTAACCCACGGTACTACTGGCTTCTGGAGTGTATGGCCTGACAAGGTTGAGACCAATAAAATAAGCAATTAGAAGGCACATGAGAGTGATACCCATGCCTATAGATAGCATCCACATCACAATCCTACGTTTGAGAGGAACTCCACTCACAAGCAAGAGGCCAACAGACACAGATGCCACAAAAGATATGGTATTGCAGGTTATGAAGTTGTCAAAGGAATATGGATAACGATGAGCAAGAATGGCGTCCCCGGGACATAGTCTCAAATGGCCATCACGCTCAGAATTATCTTTGTACGGCAAGCAGCCGAGGGGTCCTAGAGCGAGAGAAGTGTTGGAACTGGAAGTGAGGTTAAAATTGGGATCACCCGGTCTTATACCTTGTTGGATGATGCTTCCTGGAGGGTTAAGTGCTGCTTGAAAGGTTAAGGTTGAGATCACAGTAGCCACTAGACTTAGATTCCCCCTCATG
This sequence comes from Leucaena leucocephala, assembly GCA_037074615.1. Lineage (NCBI taxonomy): Eukaryota > Viridiplantae > Streptophyta > Magnoliopsida > Fabales > Fabaceae > Leucaena > Leucaena leucocephala. The sequence continues at coordinate 2,146,390 of CM073552.1, forward strand.
TCTTCCAGCCAATCGCCATTATACTCAAGGCATTGGTCTATAATTTTAAAAGCATTTATCCACCACCCCTTCTTCTTCTTCCTACATCTCTCTTCATCGCCAGCAGCAACATCACTCCTTTCTCTTCTTCCACATTTGATTCCAGATTCCATCAATATCACTTGTATTTCAAGCACCTTGGAGTCCCTTGGAATTCGCTGAACAATATCTGCGGCACTATACCCCATGTCGTTCTTCAAGTTCGATGCTTCTGATCTTATTTTTGGAATTGAGATGAGGTAACTCACAGTCTACACAACAACGAACAAGCAAATTTCATTTGTTATGCTTTTGACTTATATATAACAGAACCAGGAAATTAAAGATCGAAACCAGTTATATATATATATATATATCAAAGAAAGAGGTCCATTGAGTCCATCGAATCTTGCCTCCTTTGCTACCAATTATTTCTCTTTTCCTTTTCTTTTTCCTAAATCAAAAACTTACATATGAGAAATAGATTCCTTGGAAACATGCAGATTTTATTTTAATTGTAACATTTGATTCAATTACTGATGGCAGCAAGGAGGTAAGAAAGAGACCCTCAAAACTCAAGCTAATTATCAAAGTAAGTAAACAGTACCTCAACTTTCTTCAACATGATAGCCAAATGGAGAATGGTGTTGTTGCCATCCCAGTCTCCCTTAATGAGCAGCTCATTGGTGTCATCAGTATCCAAAGCCACCAAACCTTTCAAGATATCCAGTTGGTTGTACGTCACACACAAGTGGAAAATAGTTTTCCTATTGTCATCAAGGATCTTCAAAGACTCTGGCTTTACTCTAATCAGCTCCAACACAACGCTTTTTCTCCCTCGTATAACTGCATAGTGCAGAGGGATTCTTTGTTCTTGGTCACGAACCAAGCACGCCTCCCTATTACGAGCTTCCAATAACAACTCCTTCACAATGTCGATGTGGCCTTCTGCAGAAGCTAAGTGGAGAGGTGTGCTTCGTATAGAGTTTCTCTCAAGGGCAAGTTCTGGTTTATGAGAAAGGAGGGTTTTTGTGAATTCAAGGTGGCCATGGGAAGCTGATATGTGCAAGGGAGTTTCTATAAAGACAGTTTGTGAGCTAATTTTCTGCAATATTCCTGGGTCTTCCTGGAGCAATGAATTCAAGGTTGAAACACACCCTTTGTATGATGCTTCATAGAGAACTCTCATTTTATCTTCTTCATGATGATGAGCAGTCTCTATGTTCATCAGCTCCGTCTCTTTCCGACAAGAATGACTCATTTGCTTCATAATTATGCTCCAAGTGAAGAAGAATGAATATATATGGTTGGTTTAGTCGTGATGCAAGGTTTAGGATAACTTGTGTTCCAATTTATAATTGCTGTCTCGTATGTGTCCCTTAACAGAATATACTTCCAAGTATTTTTCACCGTATATGAAGTCAACTTCTGCGTTCTTTCGGTGTAAGCTGTAAATCATTTCTTTTGGAAGACCTTTTTGTGTGCATGAATTTGATCAAGTCAACATTTTGTTTTCATTCGTGATAAAAATCAAGTCTACATTCTTCTGTGGGGTCGTTTGTTTTAAAGAATAAAAATAAGACACATTTATTAACCATATAAAATTTATCGGTTACCTATCTCACACTAAATATACAGTATTTTTATTAGAGAAACGATGGAGTGGAGATTCCGTGCCTTGTTCTTATTTCTCAACGGTGTAATCAGCTACTGGATCCGTTTTCGCACAAATTTTATGATCTGATCCGCGTTTGGTTATCATTTCTAGCATAGGCTGGTTTGCTTGTTTGTGTTATTGGGATTGTTTGTGTCCTCAACGAAGAGATTATTGGGATGTTAAGTACCCAAGTGTTAATAGACTTCATATGATGCAGTGAAAAGTTTCATATCTCAAGAGTTTTTGGGTTAAACATTATTATTTATATGCTAATGTTTAGATGGAGGAAGAATTGGGGAAAAGTAGGGGGAGAATATTAGGAAGAAAAATTTTAAAAATAGTAAAAAAAAAGTTTACTATTTTTAATTGGGAAGCCAAAGAATAGTATTTACTTCTTTAATTTTTTTTATCCAAAACAAGTAGTGACACAGGTATATACTATATATATATATATGATTGGCGATAATGTTGTGCTAGTTCGGGTGATTATTATTATTATTATTTTTGTTGCTTATGAAATTTTTAAAAAACGTTAGACTTACTTACAATCTAAGGGTAAGATGAAGTCTCTTTTTTTTAGGCGATACTAATGTCAGATAAGGCGAGTCGTTTATTATCCTCAGACATAAATTTAGGTACCTAAAAATTAAGATATTTTTTTAAACACAAGTGATTAGAACTATAATAAAATTATATTCTTTAAAATAGTTTTAAATAGTATTATGTATTATTTTTTTACTAATTAAACTCAATTATGGTAGTTCGGGTGATTCTGAAACGACCTCCAATTCCACCCGAAAGACGGGTCCCAACAAAAGATTGGGTTGTAGAAAGTTGAAAGATTTGGTCGTAAAAGATGTTGGCATTGCTCAATCATTCCAAAAGAATGAATTGTTAAAGGAAAAGTCGGATAATGCTCATTAAGAATATGAACTCCAAACGAAAATCTACGCAACATAGGTCTCTATTATTAAGTTTTGTAGGGCCTATATAGGTCCCTATTATATAGGTTTGTCTGCTGTCATATTCCTTTTTGGTCTTTTAAGCAGTCCACGGGACCCACCCTTGCCATATATGAATATGCAAGGCATCTTCCAAATAGTTTGAAACTGTGTCCATCATATAATAAAGTATGTAATACTAGCTACTTAGTATTACGTCATTTACAAGACTCTCATAGCTCAGACGATGACATCAGGATCATATTGAAAATGACACCACTTGTGACATTGAGTTTTTTTATAGGTATGTTTAGAAACGTTACAAATTATAATTTTAAAAAATTTTTTTGATAAAATTTTAATTTAAAATTTTTTTAAAACAAACAGATATATTTATTTATAAATATTTTTAGGCAAAACTATAGTTTAAAATTATAGTTTTAAATAAGCTATTAAAACTAACTTTTTCAACAGTAAAAGAGTTTATATACTATCTAATTATTATTTTACCCCTACTTTTTCTTACACCCTCTTTCCTCTTTCCTACTTTTTCTTACACCCTCTCTCCTTTATCCTCTCTACCCTCTCTCTTCTCTTTTCTCTACCTCTTTTTTCTCTTTTACTTTAAATCAAATCATACCCTTTTTGATAATTTACCAATATAAAAAGTCATTATAAAAATAACTATCCAAACACTTATTTATTCAAAATTATTTTTTTTTCTATAAATTTTTTTTAAAAACCCTTTTTCATCTTTTTTTAAAATCCTATCAAAATATGCCTATATGAGTGTGTAATTTGAGCGGCCCAGTGCTCGTTATTGAGATTAGGAAACAGAAAACATGTGAAGGGTATGTGGTATGATTTAACCTAACCTCTTTAAAAAATATATAAATTTAAATTTATATAAAAATTTATTTTTTTTAAAAGGTTAACCTTAAATTCTTTAAAAAATTTATTAAAGTATAGTAATTTATAGTTGTTATCAAAATATATTTAACATAATAGTATAATAAATGAGTATCGAATACAATCAGACTATTGAACTAATATATTTTATTATTTATTTTATTCTTACATTATAAATTTAAACTTAATTCTATAATCTATCTCATAATTTAAACTTAGATTAATAATTTTATTCACACCTCTCACTCTCACACTCTACCTTCATCGTCGCTCTTCCTTTGCTGTCACTCACTCTCAAGTCTGTCTTCCTCTCTTCGCTCACATCTCTCTAATCTCTATTCGCTATCACTCATTCTCCAGTCTCCGCTCTCTACATCCACCGGCCAACAATGACAGTGAGTAACAGCGAACTCTCATCAAAGATGGAAAGGGGAACCTAGTTACCATAGATCTGAAGTGAGATGGTGTTGAGGATCTTACAAACCACTTTCATCACCTTCCTTGTTGCATCAAATCCACTGGTCTTGCCTCCGTTTTGAACTATTTCAAACCCAAGCCTATTGGTATTTCCCCCTCTTGCTCTCACTATTGTCGTCAATTCTACATTTTTCTTCCTGCTGATTGGATTTTCCATGTCTTCGGGGAGGGATTGAAGTTGAGGGGTTACCGCTATAGGAAGCGTACTTCAGAGGCAGGAAGTTAGATGGAATATCAATTCTTCTCCCTAATGGATATTGTGGTATGTGATCTTCTTTGTTTCAAGCTTTATAAATCTTAGCTACATTACTCAAGAAACTTCTTAACTTGCCTGTACAAATTACGTAGGCCATCATGTTAATTAATTAGCTTCATATAGGTTGTCAATTAAAGGAACTTATTCTTTGACGCTTATAAACGAAATTTGATAGGTATATATTGTGGCAATTAATCAAATAGTCAAGACATACGAATGAGCATACTTCATAGTCTTTGAGGGGTAGCAGCATATTGGATGTTATTTTCTTAATATATATGTTGTTTCACTCATTATTACTGTGATTACTGTATTTTTCATATGGCGACTACTGTTGGGAAGAAGATGATATGGAAGGGTAATGAATGATAACCCCACTTCACTTAATCTTATTGACAGAAATGGCTATAGCTATCGTGCTGTGGCTGCGTATATATAATATAACAACACTGATATGAATGGGCATGAATCTATGCACAATAATAACTGCTTGTAAACTGGTAAAGCAAGAGCAGTTGAATCTCAAGGACAAAGTTGATCCTTACTCTCAGGTCTCCCTATATCCTTCTTTACATATAACTAGTGTCTAGTGATAAAATTCTTGAACAGTTCATTGTAATAACATTGATGAATTCACTTGCAGTTGCTGCGCCAAGTCGAGCCATCCAACTCTGCTCAACTCCCAAAATGAGCAAATTTTTATGGGATTCCCCTTATGTTTTGTGTTTTGTAATAAACAGAAAATTTATGGTTTGGTCTAAAAATTCTTTTTGATAAATATGACTGTTTATTTTAAATTGTTTGCACAAAAATACTATGATCCTTTTGTACCAAAAAAACTATGATCCCTCAAGGTAGAGGCTTGCTAGATTTTTGGTGTTAAACTAAATATAAATAAACTTTTAACAGTTTTAGTTTTAGTTATATATTTTTTTATTATTTTTATCCTTATATTTTATTTTGTCTAAAATGTTAGTTCAGCATATTGGAAACTTGCTCGATGATCATCTTTAATTTCCTTTAGTATTTACCTTATTACTTTATATTTTCTATTAAAAATTAATCTTCTACATTTTACATTTTAGCTCTGTTCTTTTTCCTCCGTTTAAGACTTTGTAATGTTTATAATATATATATATATATAATAATTTTGTCCTTTTTTATGAGAATTACTTAGATATACGATAGAAAATAATTAATTATTATAAAATACAATAAAAATTAAACAGCTTATAATAACAAGTTATAAAATAAAAAATAATAATATGTTTATACTACCAATTTATCGTTAAAATTTTTTAAGATTAAATCTCTTCTATGAGGATTTTAAATTATTCTCCGTTTTTTTTTTAACTCTTCTCATCTTCTCTTGGGGACTTGGTGGATTCATCCTTTTGGCGCTTTTAATTTCCTCCCCATGCCAATCACGTGATCGAGCAGGATTCACTGGACTGGCGCGAAACAATTGACCAGAAACTTTTGTCGCTCACTGTACAAATCAGTACACCGAGGTCACCTTCATCACATTTTTCATATTTAAGGTATAAATTGTTTTCCGACGAAAGAAAATCTTAAATTTCACTAATTATATTATAAAATTTAATAATATTTTAATTTTAATCTTAATATACATTATACTAAATGATAATAACGTTAATATAAATAAATAAAAAGAAAAATAATATATTTATATAAAAAATTTATCTCTCTATCATATAAATAGAATTAGATGAGTAATTTACTGAGATGGAATTTATTAGAAAATAATTTACAAGTATACGTATAAACAATTTCAAAGTCATTAATATTCAACTCATAAAATTTTGTTCTTAAAACAAATTGATGAAAAAATTTTATTTAAAAATCTTAATAGTAAAATAAATTTGATATATTTTTTATACTATACAAAAAATACTTATATTTTAAAAAATTTATATATAGAGAGTACTAATATTCATACTCAAACTCAAATTCTTCTCTTTAATAAAATTTTTAAATAAAAAACTTTTCAACAATTTTTATATAATATTTACATATTCAATCAAATTCCAAATGACTTGAATATTATCAATTTATTTTTTTATAGTTATGCTTATAAATTATTTACTAATAAAATCCATCTCTGTATATTAGATTTATACACTTAACTTGGAAAAAAAAGGGGAAGGAGAAGTGGAAGATGAATAGTGTAGGAGGTAAGATATCAAATTGATCTATTTTCACATGTGTGAATCATTATTAGCAAATTTAATATTTTTTAAGTGGATAGAGATGTGAGTGGAGATATTCCTAATTTTTTTTTGAATGATTATTGTAGAAAAAGTTCTACAATAATAATGACCTAGTGCTCCACGTTGTTTTACTTTTCTTTGACTTTTTGTTAATGGCCCCACATTACACCACACTTCCCACATTCAGCTTTTTTTTTTTTTTTTTTTCCTACTCAGTTCACCGGAGTTTTACCCCGATTACATCTGGATCCAACCCGCGTCGCGCACCTGGCTATGGTGGGATTTTCTGCATACGCCAAGGCTCGAACTCGATACCTCGCTTAAGTGATACTGAGCCGCTTACCACTCGGACCAACCCCCATTAGTCCACATTCAACTTTTTGTTAAAGGTCATTTTCTTTGTCCACTCAAATTTAAGTGAGTTCATCATGATTTCCATTCAAGATATAGTTTAAAAAGTACTTAGAAAAAAAATTATAAGATTATTTATTAAAAAAATCTTTACAATTTATTAAAAGAATCTTTATAATAACAGAAAAAATTAAACTTATATTTTTATGATATACAAATATATTTCTTATCATTTTTTTATTTATATTCAAGGTCCTGGAAATAAAAGACCTCATTTTTCTTTAGGAATGAGCCCAATGGGCCATTTTAGATTAGCTTTAAAAAAATATTTTTATATAAATCAAAATAAAATTTCTCTCACATATCTATTTTGTACATCGGAAAATTAGTTTTAAAAATTTAATCTAACTAATAAAGATTATATATAGTAGAAAGAGTTAATCTCTTACGACACGATAAACTAAAATTTAAATTTTTATTATAATAAATACCTACATTTAATACGTGATAGTATTTTAAATATAATAAAATTTAATAAGAGAATATCTATGATCCAAATATAATATGCTAACAAAACAAGCAATGTACGAAAGATATATTATGTTTACAATTGCTTGAAATTACTTCTATAGTTTTATTGAGTTATATCAAGCCGTCCTGTTCTATTATTGTATTTAAAATATGTCAAATAAATATCTCCCTAATAATAAAATGATTTACTTTTGTAATATTCTTATATATGTAGTATTAATATTCTCTTGTAGGATGAGAGGTACAGAAAGATCAAACTCCATTATCTATACCTAGTTTTCGTTTGGCGTCTCAACTACTTAACCATATGCTAATGGACTTGAAGAATGATTGTAATGTACGGGTAATACTCGCATAGGCTAGCTTATTTGGATCCGGTCTTTTCATTAAAAAAAAAAAAGATCTCATGTAGTATGTATTATTATTCTCTCTCATTATATCCGTACGATATTTATTTAATTAATTTAAATAAATTAAATTAATTAATTATAATAATTGTATTTTAATTTTCTTTAATTATGTATATTTAAAATATATTTGATAAATATTTTTTTATATGTACAATCGTATATAAATATATTAATATATTATGATATTATATTTATAATTAAATTAATTTTTTATAATTAAAAGTGAAGGGAGTACTATTTAGTCAACACTTACAAAATTTAAAAGATTTCCTGTGCATTATGCGAGGAAGAAATCCAATCCATGATTCTAATTTCTAAGTAAAATGGCAAAAATACATGCCATTTATATGTATTGATATATATATATATACATATATATATGTCCTTAATTTTTTTATTCTTTTAAAAATTTTAAATAAATTGTATAAGATATATTTCTAATATTTTGTTGAATAAATAATAATTAATAATTGAAAACCTGTTTTGTATAATTAAAAAAATTAAAAAATAATACAGAATGGATATAAGTTCGTTGGATGTACTAAATACTAATTATTTATTATCAATTAATTGAATGAAATATAATTACCATTATTATTGAAATAAATCTAAATTAAAATCTATTCTGATTTATTATAGATTTTTTTTATAAAAAATTAGGTGGTATCCTAACTAATATCTTAGAAACTAATTATTCTGAAGTTTTATAGCATATTTATTTATATGGATTTGATTGGTACTGATATATTGACAATTTTGATATATTCAGTATTCCATATTTAAACTTTTTATTTTTTAATATCCAATATTATCACACAATTTTCTTACTCTCTCACGGAGCATGCGGGTGCCAGAGACGGAGTTGTTTCTGCTTCTTGAAAACCCCGGCGACGGAAGAGTGTAGATTGGTGAATCCAAATGGGAAATCAAAAGCATAAGTGGACCGCCGAGGAAGAAGAAGCTTTGCTCGCTGGCATTGCTAAGCATGGCCCCGGCAAGTGGAAGAATATCCTCAAAGATACCGAATTTGCCCCTTTTCTCACTCACCGTTCCAACATCGATCTTAAGGTTCCTCGATTTTCATCCCGTTTCTCTTCCTTTTCTCGTCAATCTTTACGATGGCGGGTGTTTAAGGTTATTTTTTTTTTTTTGTTCTTTAGCTGTTGTTTGCGGTGAGATTGTTAATTGATTTCAGGTATTGTTTTCTTTTTTCTTGTTGTACTATTGTGATGTTTTGCTTTGGCTCTCAATTTTGTGTCCGCAAATGAAATATTAACCGAGTGCATCTACGCATGATTTACAAATAGCTGATGTTGTCATTATTTTCTGAGTTTGACAAATTTGAACTTACTCTGAAGACTTTTGTATCTTGAGAAAACTTATTTTGTCTTTTTTTCTTTTCTCATTCTGGCACACTTACCAGGATAAATGGCGAAATTTAAGTGTTAGTACTTCAGCTCAAGGATCTAAAGAAAAAGCTAGGAATCCAAAGATTAAAATTACGGAACCTGCTGGCACGCAAAACGCTTCTTTTGCTCCTCCACTTCGTCAATGTGCAGTTTCTGATGCCGTCACAGATGATTCTTCTCACAATGTGCAGGATGTCAAAAATGCTCCACAGTAAGCGGCCCGCTGACTAAACTGAACTCTCAACTATGAAATTCTAATCATTTGATCGAGCCACTTTATTTGGATATGTGTTAGTCCTATGTGGCCACCATTCATTTCCCACCCATTCTTTTTATACAGGATAGGATTATAAAAGGGAAAATGTAACCTTAGAAATGGCTTTCTTTCTTTTACATAGAAAACATGGAATTCAGCATCACGCAGATGCATCTATCTATTTGTAAAGACAGCATTTTGGCAAATACTATTTAGAAATGTCTCAGGCTCTACTGCTTTGTGTTGAATAAATTTATGTATTTTGTTTTCATTTTATATGTTCCTAACATATTCGAAAGCTTGGTTGTTTTCACCTGAACAAATATGTGTGTGATGGATTATTGCCACCTTGGAATATTATATCATGTTGCAGGAACTAATGCACCACAATTCTGCGCATTCTTTAGATAATCTCTACCTGTTGTGTCACAAATTTTATAGTGTCTTCAATATAATATGCTTTACTTTTTATTTATTACCTTTACTGTTTAATCTAGATTATATCATAACTCATTAGGGGTTTTGTGTACTCTATGTTCTTCAACAGGTACGATGCAATGATTTTTGAAGCCCTATCAATGATAAGAGATTCCAATGGATCTGACCTAAATGCTATTGTTAGCTTCATTGAGGTCAGATGAAGTTCTAATTTTGTTTTTTGTTGCATTAGACAAATCCTCAGTCAAGGCTGTAATTTTTATTATGGTTCTGAGATTATTTTAAGATGTTAAAGATCAAAGTTTAAGTATAAATATACGATCATCATATGGTTGTTTAGTTGGTTCTCGATCTCATCCATAAGTTTGCTAAAAAATCTAGGGTCGAAATCTGGATGAATATTGGCTTGTATGATTTCTTCGTCATGAGCTACTTAGACTTGTATTTACATCTATTCACCAACTTAAATGATTTTTCCGAGATACTATATTGAACTTGAGCCAACAATATTAATTGATCTTTCAAAATATATGCTGTCATCTTAGTGTCTGTTGTTGAAGTCATTATGACTTGCATTTAGTCAAACAGTTCAGTTTGTTAAAACTACTCTTCAATCCCCCTCATCTCTTTTCCTTTTCAGTTGCTTAGGCCTTTTCTGGAGGGAGTGGGGTTCAGGTTTTTTGAGGGTGGTGGTGTGTGAAAATTCACTAGAACATGGATTATTGATTGTGTTAGAGTTTCTTTATGCGCTGAGTTGTTCTATGCTTAAATTCACAAAGGATGATGACCACGTATAATGCTGCAGCAAAAGCATGAGGTTCCTCAAAATTTCAGACGAGCAGTAGGTGCAAGGTTGAGGAAGCTTGTTGATCACAGAAAACTTGAAAAGGTAAAATATCCTCTTTGATGTTGACCTATCTTAGAAATAAACATGATAGAGACAACTTAATTTTCATTGAAATTATTTTCTTTAGATATATGGTATGTGGGTTTAAATGTTGAGTTTCCTTTATGTTTTATGGTAGCCTATTTGCTTTTCCTTTATTCTGTTTGGTTGTCGTCCAGCTTGCTTTGCCTTGCCTCTGTTTGGTTACTCTGATCTTGAGTTTAGATTTCATTTTCTTGGTTATATATGTTTTGGGTTTCTCTACTCTGCCCTCCCATGCAGGTACAAAACTGTTACAGGATAAAGAGAGCAACACCTCCGGAGACAAAAACACTTGCACCAAAACAAAACAATTCCAGGCCACGTCAATCACCAGCCTCTGGATTTACGGCATCTCATGAGACGGTAACGGATGCTGCGGAGATTGCGGCACACAGAATTGCTGAAGCAGAGCACAAATCACATTGGGCCGCTGAAGCAATCAAGGAGGCAGAAAAATTCTCAAAGTTGGCCGAAGATGCCGATGCAATGTTACAGCTAGCGAAAGAGATTTATGAGAAATGTAGTACAGATAAATAGCCCCTATCTTCTCAAGGATTTATTTGATCATTCCTAAGAAAATGAATGAACCGGCTTTCTTGTGGGTTTATTTATGCAGGTTCACGGGGTGAAATCATGCTCTTGGCTTAAACTTACAGAGAAATGCAAGGTCGTTAGATGGAATTCTATTGATTTTCGTATTTATGTACATTCTGTGATCCAATGAAACGATGATCTGTCCAATCCATCCTCTCCCCCCCTCCTCCCAAGAAAAAAAAAAAACTTTACCATAGAAGTTCCTTTGGATTGGAAGTCTGTTGTGACATCTCAGATTTTCGATACTTGTATTAAGTTAAACTTAATACCACAAGCAGTGCTTATTTGAGGCTGATAGGCTCTTACGGTGCAGTGCTGTTTTCTCAAAGTGAATTAAGGTTGGCATTTTTTTTTGATAAAAAGATAATTTATTATTAAAAAACTAAATAAAACGATACACAAGTTATTGGCCCTTTAAATGACAAGGCCAGCTAAAAGCATAGGAGCCCAATGAGAAACAAAATAAAGACACAAATAACAACAAACAGTATGAACAATAAAACGAGAAAGAGAAGAGCTTGGAACGGCACCACTTGGACCACAAAACTATAAGATAGGAGGTTAACACGATCAAATAGAGAGGCAACTGCATGTAGGTTAGCAGTATTTTGGTTGACCTGAAACTCAATTCGGTTTAACCAAGTTACAAAAAGAAAACCAAAAACAGCCAAAGAGACTTGGTATACTCAGATTGGGACATTGAACTCAGGTATGTGGCACGTATAAGAATTCAATGTGCAGATTTTTTTTTTTTAGCGAGAGGGGCTCACCAAATGAGCGAAGAAATGATTTTCATGCTAGAACCTCATCCAGGTTGCAAAGAAGAGCGGATCTTTTGGAGAACCATCCAGTTCTTTTGATTTGCGTTGTAATTTTCAAGCTTCAAGTTAGCCTTTTCCAAAAAAAAAAGGGAGCCAAGTTTTAAACATTATAAAAAGTGATAAACAGAAAAACCTGAATTGAAGAAAAAGATCGAGAAAAGCGCATAACCGTTTCAATAGCATGAGCATTTTCGGCCAATCAATTCAAGCATCTATTAGCTTGATGGTAGACGTATAGGGCTTTGTTTATTTCTATTCTCTGTGTTCATGTTCTGAAAACAGATCTAAAAACAAGTTTTGAAAAAAAAAACAAAAAAATCTGTTGGGATCTGAAAAATTATATTTGAAAAAAAAAACTAACTTGGAACAATTATTTTTAAAACTAACTTTGAGAATTAAGAAAATGTGAAAGTTAAAGTAAAGAGTATAGTGACGACAGATGAATAGTTGAAGAATTGAGAGACAATATAGACAATTATTCTCATCAACTTAAATAATAATTGATGACAGTTGTTGGTGGCCGCGGTTGTTGGCGACAACAGCACTTGTCAACAACAGAGATCATTGGTGGTGGTGGTGATCGTCAACGGTCCAGCAGATGTTGTTGATGGTCGCAACAGTCGTTGGGCATCATTGCTGATGGTAGCCATCGTGAGTGGTTGTGGTGGTAGTCATTGGCAGACATCGATGAACATCATTGGTGGTGGTGTTGATCATCCACGGTGGTCACCAATAGGGACAGTCATCCATAGAATTCATCGACGGTGGCAGTTGACATCGACAGCAATTGTCAACATGGTGGTGATGGGCACTGATGGGGGTTGGCAACAAGGTCGGTTGTTGGCAACTAACAACGGGCGACAGATAGTGGTTGTGACATGTGATGGTAAGAAGATGTTTTTAATAGTAGGACATTTTTCTAAAATAAAATAAAATAAAAAACATAAAAAAAAAATTCTACCAGACATTTAAAACTTGTTCTTAGTCTTCTATTTTTAAAAACAGATTTCTATTTTCTTTGTTTTGGAAAACAGTTAAGTAAAAATGAGTTCCCAAACAACCATTTTGTTTTTTTTTTAATTTTTAAAAACAGAAAAACTGTTTTTAAAAACAGAACAAACATTCCAAAATATAATTAATTTCTCAAATTATATGCCACGTATGAATCATATCTAGTAGAGAGTGTAAAAACTGATGCAAAAGCATGTGAGAATAACCAAAAAAAAATGCCAAAATTCAATGCTTGTGGCAGCCGCATGCTAGTTAATCTAAAATTCTGGCAATAAAACCGTCATGATCTCTTCAATTGAACTTAAAATGACATAATCAAGAGCATGCCCAAAAACTACAAATAACAAACGGTATTTCTCTAAATTAAACCAGTTCTAACTCAATAGACGCCAATTTGCAAAATTGTTTGTTTCCAAAAGTAAAACTTAGTTTTCAACCGTGGGTCATCACATATTATGCAGCCAGACAATGTCTAGCAAAACCATCATGATTTCTTCATCCATCCATGCCATTATAAAATTTCAAGACTTCAGGACTACAGAAGTACAAGTCCAAGCTCTGCTGGATTCAGAGCCTGCCTTATTCTGTAGTTGTAAAGATAGTAGTGAAGCTTCCCATCACCTGGTCCAAATTTCAATTCCTTCAAGAAGGATTCATTCTGCATGACATCCAAGGCATTGAAAACATCGTAGTCCTTTTGTTTCGCGACAATGAGAGCATCGTTCATAAGCTGAAGCAAAGGAGTCTTTGTTGAAACATTATAATAGGAATACCCTGCTTTCAAAATAGAATAGTTTTGGTTTCCAAGAATGGTTGAAGGAAGCGTGTAAAAGCTGCAGAAGTCAGTGATCTCATGAGTTTCAGGACTCTCAACCAGATAGCTATCAACAAAATTCTCCTTCGGAAGAAGCCAATGTTCCACATCGTTTTCATCAAAATCAGGTGCAACAACAAACTGGCTTAGGTAACTCCTAAGAAGCCGTGTAACTGCAGGAGCATCATGTATTTCCATCTTTCTGAATCCCGGAGTGACTGTTGACTCTGGTAACTTATAAAGCTTGATTGTTCGACTCATTGTCATTCGTGCACCAAGCCGAGAGAATCCAACATCAATTAACTTCTTGGGATTTAAAGATCTGTGCCAGTATTGGCAGGTTGCTATTGGTGTAGGAAGTACCACCCCAGCAGTATAAGCCGCCTGCCAGATATTCTCCAAGTGCACCCTTCTAGTCACCTCTTTAATCATGACAGGAGCAAGCCTCTTTGATCTGAGCTTCTTATGCACACACAGAAAATTAATCTCTGCCATATTAACAACCTCATCACGAACTCTGATTCTAGCAGGAACTCCTGAGATAAAGGCAACCAACTTTTTGGAACTTTTAACACGGACACCAATATGCCAACTCCTGAAATAACCAGGAGGTTGCAGAGCCCAGCGTAGAAACTCCTTTGAGTAATTAAATCTGAACATGTTCTCATCATCTTCAACATAATTATTAGCAAGAAGGTTATAAACCTCATTACACACCTCCTCAGAGTTGATGTCACAAGTAATCCATTCATAGAGGTTAGGAAGGTTATATGGTTCTTGTTTAACATCGGATAAGGGAGTTGGAGGTTCAATAGGGCCTTCCGGCAAACTGGTGTTTCCTATATCGTTGAACTGCCCAACAGGTTGAGTTTCCCAAAATTTATGTTTTTTCTCAAGAGAGAGAGACTCCTGAACCTTTTGGGCTAGAGTATCAAGCACAAGATCACTTTCTGAAGGTGCATTTCCATCTGGAACGGGGTTTTGAGTTTCTTCAGGAGATCCAGAAGATGCATTGCTATCAACCATTTGAAATGGTTCCAGAAAAATGGTCTGAAAGATAATGTAAAATTCTTTTCAATAAGCAAATTTAATGAAAGAGAGCAAACTTCCATATCATACTGGACTGCTATGCTGTTTTAGAAAATAAATTCTTGTTGGGAAAATAATCTCACATATATGATTGAGTCAAAGTTAATAATAAGTATAAGAGTCCCTAAGTTTAGTATTGTCTGTAAATTTATGTGGGTTGAATTAATTCAACTCGAAATATGTATTTTCAGTATGGTTTTAGCAAACTCTATTAGATAGGAGTTAGTTTAAGGGTTATGGAAAATAGTACAAACAGTTAAGTGTTTCTTGTATTGTGAAGAATAGATTTTGAAGAATGGCTTGTTGTATGATAAAAATGTGTTTTGAGTATAATCTCTTCCTGGTATATTCTTGATTAAAGTTGAGTAGATTTGACTAGTTTTAAATTGTTCTCCCTCTCCAAGTATATCCTTTTGCTCTTTCAACAAAAGTAGCATCAAAGCCTAAAGAGAGCGTATGAAAAACGCGCGTGCAGAGTAGTACAAAACAAGGGCTGTTTACATGTATTGGCATCTCATCTCTTAAAAGAGAATCCATTGAGGAAGTGTTTCAAGATATCAAGGTTTGCATTGAAGATAACCTGTTGACAGTATGGGACATAAAGAATCAGACACCACAAAGAAAGGAAGAGAAGTCTTGAAGAGACAATGAGGTTGAGAAAAAAAAAAGTCTAAAGTTTTGCAAAAGCCAGAAACTAAAGAATGGATAATGAAGAACAAATTTTTGTGACCCTTCAATCTAAAGCGATACTCAAGGAGTCAATGAATCTGCCACCAGCAAAGTATTTATGTGAAGCATGGTCCAAATCATCAGCCAATTTTTCTAGCCAAAGTTACATATGTGGACAAGTATGTAAGGCACAGACAATATGGATTGAAGGCATACACAAAGAAAGATGCTGAAAATGAAGCTGCTCTTTGTATGACGAAGCATCTGACATATTTTTATAATATTGTGGTCCAAGATGTGGATGACAGAGGATCATACGAAGTCAAATGACTTGGAAGAATTGAATGAGGAATCAAGAAAAGTTTTGATTAAGTTAAAGATGAGCTGCAAGCATTGAAGACCAAGATGGAAGAAAGAGAATTTAAACAATCCAACTAATGAAGAGCTGGTTACAGTTCATATTAAAAGAAGACTAGCTTCTGTAGTCTGAGATGTTCTTTCTGGTTGTGGTCCAAGTCATCACCAGTGATTGAAGAAAATATTCAAGTTTAAGGAGAATGTTGGAAATGTAAATTCAAAATATATGATTTAGTCAAAGTTCTTTGTAAGTCTTGGAGATCCTAAGTTTAGTATTGTGTGTGGATTTGTGTGGGTTGAATTCTGTATGGTCTTTATTAACTTCCATTGAATAGGAGATAATGTAAGGGTCATGGAAAATAGTATAAATAGGTTAAATATTTTGTGTATTGTGAAGAGTGGGGTTTGTTTCATAAGAAGTTTGATATAATATAAGGAGTTTGTTTCAGGAGAAGTTTTAATAAGTGTGTTTTGAGTATCTCCCTCTTCCTAGTATCCTTTCAAGTAAAGTTGTGCAGATTTGAGAAGTTTTGCATTGTTCTCCCTCTCTAAGTACATCATTTACTTCTTCCCAACAATTCTTCTGTATTGCACCTGATGAAACTATCTCACCTGCTGAGGTGAGAGTCCCTGCAATTTTCTAACTCCCAAACCAAATACATTGAACAATTTATTGCAATGAATCAGCCTTTCAAGAGCACAAACTAAAAGCATTTTGAGGTGACACATCCACACAATAAAATTTCAGTCATTACAAGCATAAGTACTGAACTGAAGAAAATTATCATTAATTGCACATGATTCTGCAAAGTGGGTGTGCGGCAGTGATGTTCTGGTAGAAGGCAGATCCATGAATTACTATTAGGCACATGAGGGCCTATAAAGAAGAATTCATAATAATTTAATTTTATAAAAGTGGTTATGAAATTTTAAGAAATTAAGTTTACAATTCCACATTCTTACCATTTACTCCTTCGATATTCCAAAAGCCATGACAATATTCATAAAAAATGCTACAATCTAAAAGATACATCAACTAAGATTATTGGCACAGTGCAACAGCAAATTGACTGCCAACTCAGTCAGAGGAGTGACTTGAAACAGATTTTAATAGTCCTTTCCTTTTTACTAAAGAAAAGCATCTAATCAGCAGATTATTTTGGGATGGAGTGAGGTAGTAGCTTTTACAAAGTTGATAAATCTACTCAACCTCAGTTTTGCTGGTGAGATGACTTACTTTTGCTACAACATAAATTCTCTAGATAAGCCCATGGCAGTTTGAACTCTGTCGTGGAGAGATCTGAGAAATAATATATGTTAAAATAGTTGTTCTAGAATATTCAAAATAGTGTTCATGGCATTCAAATGTTGAAGTGTCCAAGGAAGATAAGTTCTGTGAGCTGATGAATAGGAACTAAATTCTCCGACCAACCAAGAATCCAACAAGGACTTTTGTCAAAAGGTAATATCAATGAGTTCATCTTAAAATGCATTTAAGAATTGAGACTTACCAACTTATAAAAGGAAAACAGATTATCTATTCATAAGACTTAGCAGCTTCAAGTCTTCAACTAAAAGTTTAGTCACTGTATCACCTCCTAAACTATGGACTTTTTTTCCTCTGACCAGTGAATAGTGGGATTTTCCCGGATTGAACTTAAGTAGTTAATGCTAGATAATCTATACTAAAATTATGCTTTTGACTAGAACAATAGGACATAGAGGCCACCATCTTGAGTAAACGAGCAGCTTCTTAGTTATTGCTGTCGAGAAGAACATAATAAACTATAATGGTTCAGATTCAAAGAAGAAATTCAGTTCCTTTTGCAAAGGGTATAAGTAAATCCAAACTATATGATACAAACACTAAAATAGCTTCCAGCGATTGAGCTTAACAAAATGATGACTATATTATTTCGAACATGCGGGCAGAAGACGGGCCAAAATTGGACTGTCAACAAATCTAGTAGCAATATCATAAGTCGACTAAGATCTAACCAACGAGAACGCAATAGACAACTTAGATTAACTGTTTGTACAAAATGGAAATCATAGTTTCAGCAACTGTTCTAAATCTAAAGCAGCGCCGAAAATATTAGTGCGATACGCCCCTTTTCGTTTGCCTTCATTTTCAAGGGAAAGAAATGTAAAAAAAAAAAAAAGTTTTCGAAAGGAGAAGGAAAATGGAAAAGGAAAAAAATATTCGGTTTTCTCGATTACCTGAAACTGAAGCGAGTGTGAAGATTATTAATTTCAGCCCAATCCCTCCGAGCTTCCTCTAGTTTTGTAATCGTGAGCTCAAATCGTCTGAGAGAGCTTTGGAGGAATCGGAAAATGGGGCTGACAGAAGCGTTGTGAGCTCCGGGCAGTGAAGCGGTTCATCGGACCTTTTGGAATTCTATTTTCTTTTATAGAAAAATCATAATCAGCATAAAAAAAATAGGGGAAAAAAAAGTCATATACTACCCCATCCTTAATACTAACTCTCCATCTCTTCTCTCTCTACAATAAATATATTTAATTAATTTAATTAAATTAAAAAAATTAATTAATATGAAATATTTTTTAAACTATTTTATTTTTTTTTAATTTTTTTTATTTTCTTATATGATTATTGTGAAGGAATTATCAATACGGATAATTTAAAAAATAATAAATATAAAAAAATATTTTTTTGGGTCTTAATTATAAGAGTTAATTAATTTTTTTTAATATAATAAGAATGTCAAATAAATTAGTTAACTAAATTCAACTTTTTAAGACGAATTCATACTTTATACTTCTCAATCTATCTAAATTGATTAACTATCTCTTATATTAGTTATAATTAATTATTTTATTTGATTTTCTTAGTATAATAAAACAAAGTTAACTAGCTCTTATAATTATGATCGGAGGTAGTAGGTCTTATATTTAAGATTAAGATTAACTCCACAATTAAATTTTATATAAAGGACTGAAGGAGTATAAGATAAGAACTATTTAACTTTTTTTAGATAGATTAACTAAACTAAATAAGTTAATTAATTATAATTAATATAAAAATTAGTTGATTAATTTATATAAATTAATAAGTATATAATATAAATTTATTTTAAAAAATTAAATTTAGTTATAATTAACTATTAATTAATTTATTTAATTTTTTTTATTTATATAAAAGTTAACTAGTTGTTAATACGAGAGGGAGTAATAATTTTAAAGTAACAATCCATTCTAATTTTATACTGACAATAATATAATGATTCGTTTTATATTGAATATGTGCATTACCAACTATATATGAAAAACGTGATCTCGGGGTCTCTTCGTCTCTGGTGTAGGTAATAAATTTAATTTTTATAATTATTAAGCTATCTGACAAGTTATTAAAAATATTATAATAACTTAAAATGACATAAATGATAATTAGAAACATGCGGTGACAATTTGAAGTATCATAAATAATAATTTGAGGTATACAATGACAAACTTCAATTGTCATTTATACCATTTTAAGTTGTCATCGTTTATAACTCTAGTTATCATTTATATCATTTAAATGTGTTATTGTATGTTAAAAAATTATCATTTGTATATAAAAATAATTTGATAATTATATAAATTAAATTTATTATTTCCAAATCTATTAAAATTATTTAATTATTTGATAATTTTACGATATTTTTTATAATAATTTTTCTATATATTATTGATAATGATAATGGTTTATTAATATGTTGATTTGATTGATTTTGAAAAAAAGACAAGATATATACAGATAATAATAATTACTCTAAATATTTTAGAACGAAATAGTATGCATGCATGCATGCATGCATGCATGCATGTATGTATGTATGTATGTATGTATGTATGTATGTATGTATGTATGTATGTATGTATGTATGTATGTATGTATGTATGTATGTATGTATGTATGTATGTATGTATGTATGTATGTATGTATGTATTGTCTGTAGAAGGAATCAGAAATCAGAACAGCTCTACGTCCTACGTCCTTCTTTCTATTATCTCTCGTTAGCTCTTTCCATATACAAGCAAACTTCAACGTACTACCAGGTACCTCTTTTCTTCCAAAGCAACCCTCCCATATGCTTAATTCATTCTCTGTCTCTCCTGATATTCTTGGAATTGTGGGTTTTGCATTCATGCATAGTTGTTTAGAGTTCTGTGGCATTATTAGCAAGATGACGCGTTCTAGTTGTTATCTGTTTTAGTTTTTCTACAGCTTTTCAGATTACTTCATATGCTTATTTTTTCCCTGCCTTGCAGTGATGGCAGGATTGGCTCCAGAAGGAACTCAATTTGATGCTCGTCAATATGATGCTAAGATGACTGAATGGTAAGTAACTGTTCACTTTTATGTAATGCTTGGACTAATTATTTAAGTTCCTATTCTGTAGTTTGACGTGTTGCAAATGGATTATTCAGGCTTTCCACTGACGGACAAGAATTCTTCACCTCATATGATGAAGTTTATGACACTTTTGATGCCATGGGGTTACAAGAAAATCTTTTAAGAGGCATTTATGCTTATGGTATGTAGCAGTAGCTAGAAGTCTTTTTCACTATCAATTCCTTCAATATGTTTTCTTCTGAATGTGATTATTCTAGAATTAATATATTAATCTTGTTTTAAATGTTTTGAGAGGCCTTCGGCAATTCAACAAAGAGGAATAGTTCCTTTCTGCAAAGGACTTGATGCAATTCAACAGGCACAATCCGGGACTGGGAAAACAGCAACTTTTAGCTCTGGAATTCTGCAACTTCTTGATTGTGGGTTAGTTCATTGCCAGGCTTTGGTTTTGGCACCAACAAGGGAGCTGGCACAGCAAATAGAGAGTTATGAGAGCTGTTGGTGATTACCTTGGTGTGAGAGTTCATGCTTGTGTTGGGGGAACAAGTGTACGTGAAGATCAACGAATTCTCCAATCTGGTGTTCATGTTGTTGTTGGTACTCCTGGTCGTGTGTTTGACATGCTCCGAAGGAAATCTCTTCGCTCAGACCACATAAAGATGTTTGTCTTAGATGAAGATGATGAAATGCTTTCACGTGGTTTCAAGGACCAGGTTTTTGAACTAGCTAGCTTACTTTCCAATATTGTTTGTCATCAATCATGACTGTTTCATCATTAGTTTTCTGTCATCATCCTTAGAGTTTCAGTCTCTGAACTATGTACATGGTATAATGCATGATTAAGGAGATTTAATTGATTACAATAACCTAGACTAGAGCATGTAATTGCCCATACATTAAATAGACATGACACGAACTAACTACTAAATCTGGTCTTTATTAATAGGAATAAGAACTAGTTGATTTTTTTAGATAAATTAAAAAAGTTAAATAAATCTCTTAATTATAACTAATATAAGAGTTAGTTGACTAATTTATGTACATTAAGGAGTATATAATAAAAATTATCTTGAGAGTTTAGATTTGATCATAACTAATTGATTTATTTATTTGACTTTCTTAACTTACTAAAAACCTCAATTAGATTTTACATTAAGAACATGAGATAGTATATATAAAATAGAGATCAAGGTTTAAGTCTTCTGTTAGGTGGAAACAGTTTGTTCTCTGCAGGTATGACATTATTAATAGTTTTTGGTTGTTGGTATTGCAGATCTATGACATATTCCAGAGCATCTTGGTGAACCGTGATGAACTGACCCTTGAAGGTATCAAGCAGTTTTATGTCAATGTTGAGAAAGAAGATTGGAAGTTAGAAACACTATGTGATCTTTACGAAACACTTGCTATCACACAAAGTGTCATTTTTGTTAACACAAGGCGCAAGGTTGATTGGCTCACGGATAAGATGAGAAGCAGTGATCATACTGTTTCATCTACACATGGTGACATGGATCAAAACACTAGAGACATCATCATGCGTGAGTTCCGGTCGGGTTCTTCGCGAGTTTTGATCACAACCGATCTCTTGGCTCGAGGTATTGATTTTCAGCAAGTGTCATTGATTGTAAACTATGATCTGCCAACACGACCTGAGAATTATCTTCATAGGATTGGAAGAAGTGGAAGGTTTGGAAGAAAAGGTGTTTCTATATACTTTGTGACTAATGATGATTTGAGGATGTTGTCTGATATTCAGAAGTTTTATAATGTTACCATAGATGAGCTGCCATCAAATGTTGCTGATCTGCTTTGATTTTTCTGTGTTTAAGTCATTAGGGTTTCTTTTTGACAAGTTCGATCTATCTTGTTCTTTTTTAGAATTTTACCTTTAGAGTTCAAAGCCATGTATGGCCATAATTTGCAGTGGATATAATACAAAATTTATTTATTTATTTGTTGATGTGTCTGGCATTCCATTATCCTTTGTGTTATATTTGGTAGAGTGAAAGTGAAGATGGGGAAGTAGAAGTAGAAATTGATTCTTCTATTTCTCTCGTTTAGTACGATGGAAGTCACTTCCACTTCCACTTCTAATATTTTAGGTCATTTCAATTTTATCAGAAAAGTTGAGAGTTGAAATAATAGAAGTAGAAGTAAAATTTTTAGACTATTTTACCCCATTTATAAAATTCCTAGACAATTTTAATTATTCCTAAATTATAAAAAAAATATTTTGGACCATTTTACCCTAAGTTATAAAAAATATATACATAAATTCCATACTCATTTCTATCCTACCAAACAAACTTTTAAAAATTATTTATAGCATAATTCCACTTCTATCAAAAACTCTTCTATCCTACTAAATGTACGGTTGCAGAAGTTCAATAATATGAAAATTAGTAATTAATAATAGTATTAGTAACGACAATAATTGGTGCCCCAAACTCACAAAAGAACAAGTAAAACTTCTTGGAAACTTATTTATCCATATTGTTTAACTGAAGGACTTATCCAAGAAAGTTAATATATGAAATAACTTAAAAATGTGATTCTACATGGAAGATAAGTTTCGTATTTTTATTTTAATAATGTACTTTATCAAGTGCATCAAATATTTTACATGAATAAAGAAAACCCAGATGCAATTTCTCTAATCGTTCAAATTAAAAGCTTCATCACCTTACTCACCTATACTTTTATCAATTTAAAAAAAAAATCATATTTAGATTTAGATAGATGTATATAGTTTCTCTCTAGTCACAAGACTAAACGGATGGAAAGAAAAATAGAAGTTTTGGTGAATGTCCCAATTCTTAATCCTAGGACTAAGTAACCTCAAGAAACGATGTATCACTAAGTAAATTGAGATTTACAGTGGCTAAATGTTGATGTTTGAGTGCATTCTTACAAGGAATTTGTTTCTTTTCTACTATGATTAGCATTTAATATGTGATTAAACTCTTTTATACTATATAGTAGTATATTTTAATATATTTTATTTTTTTCTATTATATAGTAGAATCAAACTATTTAATAAAAAAGTTATTACTACATCCGATCCTTAATATAAGAGTTAAATAACTATTTTAGATAAATTAATAAAATTAATTATGTTAGTTATTTATAATAAACATAGTTTAATTTTTTTAAAATATCATTTTTAATTATAAAAATCCCTTAATAAGTGCAATCAATAGAGATATTTTGAAAAAATAAATTATAAATTTGAGAGATTAAGTAGATTGAGGTTTTATATTTAATATCAAATCTAACCCTCAACTAGATCTTATATTAATGATATGATAAAGTATTCAAATACATGATTTGCTTTGTTGAAAATCTGAAATCTCTGAACATAGACATTTCATTGTAAAGGAGCTATATTATTCAAATACTTTACAAAGCAAAATTTGCTTTTTTGAGTGCCAAATTATGAGAAAATGCATGGTTGATAAAGACATTGGATTGCTTATCAACAAGGTCATCATCATCATCAAATGGGACAACTGTGATTATGTTCTCCAAATTAAATTTGCTTCCAACAAGCAACAACCCAACTAATAACAACCCTACAAATTAAATTTGGCCTAAAACTTGAAAGTAAAGCCTTTACAGAAAGACATAATAATCATGCATATTTTTCAAAGTGTTTGTTATCACTGCTTTTTATTAGGTTCAGCACCATTGATCAATTAATTTAAAACAAAATTAAAAAAAATTAATAACAAACATGTATATATTATTATGTAAACTTTACTTTAAGTTTCATTCTTTACAAAAACTCTCAAACCTAGTTTCTTTAATAATGGAATGTCTGTAACTCAGGTATTGAATCCAATGTCTCAAGAAAGAAAAAAAAAATACTTTGCATTATGAAGGAGAACAAAGTCCATAATAGTCTGCAAGTATAGTATATATACCATTCCATATTCACTTTGTGTTGTGTGAAAAATGTGAGAAAATTAGAATGAAAAAATCAATATAAAATATTAAAAAAATATAAGAATTCGTGTTAGTCAGAAATAATGAATAGTACAACTTATTGCATATTCTTTGTAAAGATTCTCTCATATCTTAAATTTAGATAATTAATTTATAAAAATTTTAAAAAAAGTTAATTAATTCAATTATTTATAAAAAAAAATATATTCTTTTTTCAAAAATACTTATTTTATAATTTGTATCAAATATTACTCTCTTGATATGTGCAATCAATATAGATAATTTATAAAAAAATATAAATTTAAAAGATAAAATAGATCATAGTCTTATATTTTGGATTATAGTAAATTCCTCTATTAGTTCTCTTATATTTAAGATCGAATAGAGTATTAAATTATAACCTTGATGGAATAATTTTTTTTTAAGAAAAAAGTTTTGAAAACTTAAAAATTTTCCTTGAAATGTTGATCCTCTCGATTGAAGAAGTAAATTGGGGAACTATTCAAGAAGTGGACCAAAATGGACAACTCAAAATCAGTGCTTTGCTTTTCAATCAACAAATATAGTTTTATAGGTTGGTTTGAGTGGTAAACGGTTCGATATCGCTTAACGGAGATCTCGAGTTCGAGCCTTGGCGTATATAAAAAATCTCGATTAGGAGACTCGCCCACTATAGCTAAATGCGCGATGCGGGTCAGATCTGGATGTAGTCAGAATAAAGTTCCGATAAATAGGGGAAAAAAAACAAATATGGATCTCTCTCTCATGTTAGATTTTGTCCACTTACTCCCATCAAATCCATTTCACATGTTTTTAATTGAAAACAAGACAAAAGGTAACGGGAAAATTACCTCTAATCTAAGTATCTAAATTTTAAAAAGTTGAAGGACATTTAACAAGTATAATTATTTTTAAACGTAAAACTTACCACAACATTTTAGTAGACTTATTATTACATCTTAAAAAGTTATTATAAGTATTTCAAAAATATATATATATAATTTTAAAAATTTTAACCTAAAATTTCCCCAAAAAAGTTATTATTACGTCTTATATTCTTTTTTTTTGTATTAGTCTCTCACACAAATATCTATATATAAATAATTCAAATAATATATTAATATTATCAATATCAGATGTAAAATTTATTACAAGTTACCCTTATCAAAACTCAAGCCATAAATATTGATTTCCTTTTTAGCTTTTATATTTTATTTTTACCATTAATTAATAAAGATCCGCGTGTACCTAAACCAGTCAAATTCAAAACCAAAAGGAAAAAGGCAAAACCTTCATTCAATTCTGCAGCGTTAAGCAAAGTAGAATATGTCTCTATGCCCCACAAAACTCCATTAAAATAAAACGCTAATAATAACATCATCATCATCTTCTTCAACCGCTTCTAATTCATGGAAGATTCTGATTATATTAAGTAAATCTTCAAAGGCACAGTACATACAATCATAACACAATTCAGGGAAAAAAAGAATGAAAAAGAAACCTCAAGAAAAAGCAAACCCATCAATCATTTCTTCACTTTCCTCCTCCTTTTCTCGCCTCATAAACACATACTCTGTTTTTCAATTTTCTTCTGTAATCTGAAATTTTCCTCTTCTCCAGATACTCAAACCATGGAATTCAGATCCAGATCATGCAGAGATTATGAAAGTGGCAACACAGGAGGAAGGGGATTCCCAGAAAACATGCAAGATCTGAGGAGTTACAGTGCGAATTATAGTAATCAGAAGGAGGGTAAGATGAAGAAAGCGAAGAAAGCTTCAAAAAGTTGGAGTCTCAGTGACCCAGAAATACAGAGGAAGAAGAGAGTTGCTAGCTACAGAGCATATGACATGGAAGGGAAAATGAAAGGATCTCTGAGGAAGAGCTTCAGGTGGATCAAGAACTCTTACACCCATGTGATCTATGGATGGTGGTGATTAATGGGTACTTATTAGTTTTTACTGGTCTTTCTTTAAATTCTGAATCTGTTTTAAGTAAAAAATTGTCCCTGTATAATATATGCAGTTTCATGAACTATCATGTTTATGTATGGAATTGCCAGATTTGGAAAGTTTCAGTTCATCTCTGAAATATTGTTCTATGTGCTTTGAACTGAGACATTTTGATCCTGTGAGGCAGAATTTCATTAATATCTTTATTTGGCTTCCTTTCTCACAAAATTTAAAAAAGAAATTGGCTATTAGAGATGTCTTAATTAACCGTTTAAACTCTAATATTACACAAGAAAATAATTTTCCTGAAATCAAATCACAATTATAATTTCCATCCTTTTTGTTTATACGACTACGAAAACACTAGTGGCAAGTGGCAACTCATTGAATAGGGATCCCTATTTTGTGATATGTAGTTATATAAAATTATCAAATTGGAAGTAAAAGATTTATGGACAGAATAATTATCATTAAATCGAGGATTGAAGACAAATACCCAAACAGTTCACCAGAGAATCTGGTCCTTTCAAATTGATCATAGGAAAAGGGGAAAAAGAGGAGAAATAAATGATTGAAAAAACGAAACCTATTTATTGGGATTGATTTCTCATTTCAAAATTTAATTTTGTACTTGAAAAGGAACATTTTATGGGCATTTGAATTTAGCCCATTAATTGTAATGCTACAGCACATTGGTTAATCTTCAGCCTCAAGCTTAGCTTTTCACTGATCACGTTGACAAATTTGACGAGTATAGAACTAAACTTTTCCATTTTAGTTTGCCTCACATAAATTACAAATTACATAAAAACTTGATAAAATTGAAATTTATGAAGGGCAAATACATTGAAATCTCTCAATAAGACATGGTTTAAATATTTCAAGTACATACAATCAGAATTCACATCCTAAAGTAAAATCCCATTTTCAGGAGCTTTCTGGTCTCAACTCTGAAATATTTTGTAAAACAAACCTCATGGTGTAAGTAAACCATGCTATTATTCATTCAAGGAGAAAAATCAAATGACCAACAAATAGTCACTGGTACTTGAAACTGATCCTGCTAGGGTAGAGAATACACAAAGGCACAAAAGCAATTCTCTCCAAAGAACTCAACAGAATAACTTAGGGACTGAGGGAACACCTCCAATATCAATGTGAGCTGGTAAAAGGTTAATCAATATATGAGACAATCAGCACTAAACGGAGAAACATAACGCCACAAGTTGATCAAATTTTTGAACAAAATATACTTTAAGGTCAAAAGCTCCAAGTTCGTTGTCATACAAACAAGATACCTTCAACCCATGATTATGTTCACATCTTGCTCAGCGATCACAAAATCTTTCGCATTCTCCTACTTAGAAGTCTTTACATTATAATAGTTTAAATCCAAATATTAGACATATATCAAAAGGCATGGATAAAAATTGAAGAGAGAATATAGTAAAGATGACGTAAAGCCAATATTAGTACATTATCAGTATTAACAAAAAGCCTCCTTAACAGGCCAGAGACCGTCAGGAATCCACCTAAGCATGTCTTTATTGTATACTTCTTAAAGTGACTTCCGGACTTGTTGCAGCTTTCTTCCAACAATGCATAGACAACACCCCGTTGAGTAAAGCACGTTAAGACTTCTTCAGAATTTACAAGAAAGACAAGGTACAAGGAGAGGCAGCTGCAATTACTGCACCCTCTCATCATTGAAGTGCAGGCCCTCGATACCTCTGAGTGTTGACTCAAAATTCTTCACATTTGACATGTTTCTTCCAGATGAAGTTCGGTTTTGTTCTGATGATATAATAGGTGAACCTCTTTGCGCACCAGAGACTTTACGAAGTGCTGCAGGACTTGCATCCACAGCAAGAGGGCGAGAGGGTTCAGTCTCACCACTAACAATTGCATCACGACTGCCAGAAACAGCACCTCGCCTTTGTGATCCACTTGACCGGAAGAGATGGGAGCTTGACAGCTGCATAATCGGTACATAGGAAATTAAAAGTTTGAGCTCTTATGTTAATTTTATTGAGTGTGTATGTGTGATGCTTAGGTTTTCAAGCCTCTGTAAAAAGAAATTAACCTTAATACTTCAACTTTGTTCAAGAAATACAACCAAAGGAAGAAAATCCCCATTAGTCAAACATACACACCGTAACATCTTTAGAACCAGTCAAGTCATTTGCAACTGGGGCCTTTTGTCTTGGTAAAATGCCATCATTTGAAATAGGTCCAGAGTTTCTCCTCCGAGTAGGATCTGATGAAGTCCAACCAGTGTGCCTACCATCTTCCCCACCTACAATCAAGTCAATAATCTGTGAAACACACAATAATGAATCACAAAAGAAAATATTAAACACCAGGCATACACTAACATAACCTTGTAAAATCATTTCAGATATTATAAATTTTATTCGCTCACCAAGATGGAAGAAGTCAAACAAGTAAAAGAAAAAGTGACCTTACTCTTGAAGGTGTTTTGACCGAAGACATAGACATCTCAATCAATATACTCCCTCCACCCCTTATTATAAGATCCAACTTTTTGAATTGGCCTGTCCCTTTCATCAGATCCAACTTGGGCTTGTCTAAACATTAAATGCATTTTTACCCAATTTACCCTTAATTAATATACTCTCTCATTATCTTTTACCCATACATTCTCTCTCATTTTTTTTTCACTCTCACCCACACACTTATAAATAAGGGCATATTTGGGAGAAAAAAAGTACATTTCCTACATATTTATTACTTTTAACTAATTTTAACAGTTTTCTTGAACAAAGCAATTGGGTTCTTTGGATCTTATAATAAGGGATTGAGGGAGTACTTCATAGATCAATGAAGTAAGAAAATAAATAACAATATAAACATGTAATTAACAAGAAAATAAATAACAATATAAACATGTAATTATATACCTAAATGTCTATCAGCATTTGCAACTGCTGGTGGCATGCCAGAACTTGGTCCAACACCAGGACCCTGCAAACAACATTTCTACTAAGATCACCTACTGACAACAAGCAAAGAGAACAACCAAATTGCACCTATCACTTACAATACCACGTGCAGGAGGAGTGGCAATTTGAGATTGCTGATATTTCAAAATGGTCCAGTCAAAGACATAATCAAACTGAAATCCTGGTGAAACCAGAAAACAACAAGCGTAACGGCAAGAAAAAATTAAGACAACCATCTAAAATGAAATATTATCACCAGGAAAGCTTAGCTCCATAAATTGCATAGTATAGTTAAAAAAGCCTAAAACCTTCACGAATAAAAAGGTCACGGAAAAGCCTCTTTAGATAAGCATAATCAGGTTTATCATCAAACCGAAGTGACCGACAATAATGGAAGTATGATGCAAATTCAGATGGATAACCACGGCAGAGGGCCTACAGAAAAAGTAGTCCATATTCAATTAAGATATAAATGTTGATTACAAAATTACAACGAATATGTATGAACACAGTCTTAGCACACAATTTTACCTCAATAGAAGTAGAAACTTTCTTCTCACTGATCTTTTCATACTTTTGCTTCTTAGTACCGGCTTTCAGTCCCTGCCAAGGAAGGCTATATAGAAATACCATGTCAAAATTTAACGCATAGAAGGGAAAAGAGGTATAAGTGGTAATACAGGCACAAGGAGGTTTACCTTCCTCTCAGAAAATACATAAGAACGTATCCAAGTGACTCCAAGTCATCTCTACGACTTTGCTCTATAAAAAATAAAAAGGACATTATCCAAAATCAGAATCACTGACCAGCTTACCACCAACGAATACAAAAGGGAATATTTGCAGGATAAATACCAATTCCAAGATGAGTATTCATGCTAGCATATCTTGCAGTTCCTGTTAAATTCTTATTCTCTCTACAAAAATTAGAAGCATGTTAAATTATCACACACAGAAGAAAAGTACACTGATACTTGAAGCCACCAAAAACAAATGTTACATCAATATGAATAGTTAAAAAACTAATTTCAAGATATTCATAATAAAAAGTATATAAAAACATACATTACAATCGTGCACACATGCACATCTCAGAGGGAAAATTACCATGGGTTATAATAAACATAGGTTCACAACATAGAAGCTCTAGTATGTATGGTTCAAATAAGAATAAATACCTGTAAGGAATATGCTGATGAGTAGAAGTGTCTCTATATTTCTTAGCAAGACCAAAGTCAATGACGTACACCTACAAGAGGGGTGACTTTGAAAATTATACGTCCATATAAAATATGACAGATGATACAATGAAATAAAGAATTATAAATAAGCTAGCATTAAAGTAATACTTGATTAGCACGCCTCCCTAAACCCATGAGGAAGTTGTCTGGCTTGATGTCACGATGTAAAAATGATTTAGAATGGACAAATTCAACTCGATTTATCTGAAAATAGTCCAAGGTTGCCACATTTAGTAGAAAGGAAAAAACTGAGAATGAAAGATAATAGAAAAAATGTTCGATGGTGCTGGAATCCTACCATCTGATCAGCAAGCATCAGAACAGTTTTGAGGGACAACTTCCTACTACAAAAATTGAATAAATCTTCAAGACTAGGCCCCAGTAAATCCATTACAAGCACATTGTAGTCTCCTTCAACTCCAAACCATTTTAAGTTTGGTATTCCAGCTGTCAAATACAGGTAGTGAGATATAAATTATTTAAGCTAAGTGAATAATATGCAGCCGGTGACTATAAAACAAATCCAGCAGGCTGAAATATTGTGACAAGAGTCATTACTTCCTCCTTGAAGTATTTTATACAACTTCGATTCATACAACAGTTGGGGGTGCTTGGTCTTGACATTTTCCTGAGTCAAAAGGCAAAGAAAAGGAAAACATTTCATTAAATACAATATGACCCTACGATCATCTACATTTACCAGCAGCATGTTCCAGCATTCTAAACAAAAAACTAAATTAACAAATTAGTACTGAGTTTAAACAAAGCTGCCACATGTTTTACGCATTGAAAGTGATTTATAAACTACAATATCGAATTCGCCCATGACATAAGAATGTTAAAAAAAATCTATCTTCAAGTAAGTCAGGGCACTCACAAGCTTAATTGCAACCTCTTCATTTGTCTGAATATTAGTACCTGACAACAAGAAAGATGGAATCAACAAAAATTCAGAATTTCCCAGCCAAAAAGGGAACGAATTAAAAGCGAAATGAATCAGAACTCACCGAGGTAGATCTCTCCAAACGATCCGCTACCAATCTTCCGGCCGAGACGGAACTTGTTTCCAACTCGAGGTTCCATCCAGAAAAATTTGATCAACGATCAGACCTAAACCCTAGAATTAAATCAGCAAAAAAAAATTCGAACTTTACAACCCCTAGAAAAGGAATTGTCTTCAGAAATGAAAATTGGAAAAGAAACACCAACCACTTCAAGTAGACATTGCAGCAGGAAAATCGAAGGTTGATGAAGAAAGAGGAAAAGGGAGATACGGTGGAACAGAGAATTGGCTACAAGGAATTGGGCTTATAGAACTTCGTGGGGCGGCGGATGAGGAGAGATAGAAGAAAACCCCAGAGGGAGCGTCATGGCGCTTTGATCCAATCGATACGGATTTTACGCAGAGGAGCTGACGCTGTATTTTTCTTCCTCGCTATCAATCAAGAACAATCAAATATAAAATCGTTTCGATTAGATTGATGCAAGTCAATATTTTCAATTTCTTTCTCATATCCGCAGTCAATAATCATCAATAATTTTTCTTTTAATTTTTGAAAATAAACTTTTTGATATTTAAAAAATTTTGAGTTTCATAGAAATAATTTTATAATAAAAAATATGAATAAAATTAAAAAATTAAAAATAAAATTATATTAAAAATAAAATTAAAATATTAATTATACTTAAAAAATAAAATTAAGATATTGAGTATTAATTTATCTAATTTTTAATTATAATTTATAATAATTATAAGTAATTAATTAATTATAATATTTTTTTACAGTACTTCCTTTCCTATTTTTCCATAAGATAAGAGACTACTGTCTACTGAAATCTAAAACCACACCGTTGTTTTCATGAGTTTAGACTTTTATTATTATTATTATTATTATTATTATTATTATTATTATTATTATTATAAAAAATATAGAAAAAAGACTATAAAAATAATAAATGTTAAAGTATAACTTTATATTGTAAATACTATATCTATTACATGATTTAGAATTTATCATTTATTTTTATGGTCATAAATATATAACTTAATAAAAAATTAATCTTTATTTTAAATATAATATTTATTTTTTAAATTTATATTTTTTTATATTATTCTGATACTTTTAACAATAATTAAATAATATATTAAACAAAAAACTAAAAAATGATTAAATTACTTTATGAAAAATATGTTTTAATAAATAATTTAATTAATTTTTTTAATTTAATTAAATATGTTATATTTAGGGCAGAGTTTTTGTTGCTAATGCGATGAGTTTATGCTTTTGTTAGAAAAAAAAGGGTAAAGGTGCATCCAGCACCCCAAACTAATTTTAGAAGAGCAATTAACACCCTAAAGTATTTAAAGGTACAATTAGCACCCTGAACTAATTTTGGAGGTGCAACCAGCACCCTAAAGTATTTAAAAGTGCAATTAACACCCTAAATTAATTTTAGAGGTGCAATCAGCACCCTCAAATATTTAAATTGGTGCAATTTTACCCTTTCACTAACAAAAATACTTACTTTCATTTGATACATATCACATAAATTTTTTTTTGGATACATTATTGTTTAAAAGCCATATGTATAATATTATTTTAATAAATTACACTAAATTTTTTTAGGGTGCTGATTGCACCTCCAAAATTAGTTTAGGGTGTTAATTGCACTTTTAAATATTTTAGGGTGCTGATTGCACCTCCAAAATTAGTTCAGGGTGCTGGTTGCACTTCCAAAATTAGTTCAAGGTGCTAATTGCACCTTTAAATACTTTAGGGTGTTAATTGCTCCTCCAAAATTAATTTAGGGTGCTGGATGCACCTTTACCCAAAAAAGAATTCAGTTTAGGCTTTATTGGACCATTGTTTTTGTGCATCTTTCTCGCAATATTATTGAGTCTGTAGACAATGCCAAAAAATTTTGCCCAAAAAATGTTTTTCTTAATGTTTTAAATGTGTGTTTATTTTGTTTAAAATGTATGTACTTTCTTATAAATTTATTGTTACAAAATAAATTTTTCACTATATATAACTTATTTAATTAATATAATTAGATTAAAAAAAATTAGTTAATATACTATATTTTTTTAAAACACAACTATTTTATTTAATTTTTTTATTCCCTTTTTTACTTAAATATTATCAAGACAATATTAATAGGGATAATTTAAAATAAATAAATATATAAAATATATCTTATAATTAAAACTAATATAAATTTCCGATTAAGTCATATTTTAGACCGGTAGAGTATAATTCAAGCCAATTGTTTTATCCACAAAAAATTTGAAATATTTAAAATTAAAAATTTGTAAGCACTTTTAAAATGAGAGGGAATGAAAATATACAGGTCTATTTATAAGGTACTTTTAACCAAATATCTTAAAATATAAAGTTTGTTGCTAAATATAATGTACAAGTCTATTTCCTATATTTTTACAAATTATTTCTCTCTCACATTTTAGAAGCAATTCATATTTTAGTTTCATAAGATCAAAGTGCTTTTATATGTGAAGTGGATTATCTTTTTTGGAGTTTCCACACATTCAATCATTCGGCCAGTTATATGAAATCGTTGAAAATTATTTGAGAAGTCAACTGTTCCTTTGACTAAACTAATTAGCTATAAATTGACTTATGATTAACTTAAAATCATCTTATTTTGAAGGGTGCTTGTCGATTGATTTCTTGATCATTGTCTCATAATTTTCTTTCGTAAATATTTAGACTATCTTTAACAAATATTTTTTACCATCTAATTTGAATTATGTGAACGTAATTTTAAATAATATTAAAATATTTTTGCAACTCTTTCACTTGCAGCTGCTATAGTTTAAAATTTACAAGAGGGATGTAATTTCTTAAGACTATAATCTAAACATAATAATTACACTTGCTTCTTTCTGTTGTATGATAGATTACAAAACAATTTTTCTAAGTCAAACCCCTAGCATAATTAGCTGCTTCCCTTCTCCATGATCTCTTGAATCATAATCCATCATTTGATCAAAGAATCATGTGCATATGTACTCAAAAGGGAAAACTAATCTTTTTCATTCTCATAATTTTGACTCAATTGTAACTTAACCCATAAATTTTAACTCGATACAACTCAATCTTTATAATTTTGACTCGTTTATAACTCATCCCCGACACTTTGACTCAATACAACTTAGCTTTTATAGTTTAATCATTTAAAATATTAGTTCCTATATTTTAGAAAATAAAATTATATATTTGATGAAGTTTAATAACTAAAATTTTAAATAGTTAAAATTATAGGGAATTGAGTTTAAGTTCAGGGATCGAGTTTCAACTAAGTCAAAACTATAAAGACTGAGTTGTACCAAATCAAAGTTAAAAAATGACTAAATTATAATCGAATCAAAACTATAAAAATTAAGAGATTAATTTTCCCAACTCAAAAAGAAAGAAGAAAAAGAAATCAAACCAAAATTGTTAAATTATTTGAAATGTCCAGTTGGAGAAGACATGAAAGACAAGGTTGATTGCTTCTTGTGCAGCTTCTGCTTCAAATTTCTCATCTTAGCTTCCACTCTTGCACTGAATCCAATATTGGTTTTCTGTCTTGCTTTAGACCTTTCCCTCTTCCACATGCGTTGGTCCTCTACGTCCTTCTTGTAGTGCTTGATCTCTCTGATGATATGATGATCCAAGGGGGCTTTCCATCTTTGAAAGCATATATGGGCATAATAAGGGAAATTACATGTAACTGTTACTAGAAAAGTCGCCAACCAATACATTGGTGCAGGAGAAAGAACTTCAAGCAGGATTTGGTAGGCGGTTTTTGAATAAGTTGGTGAAAGCATGCCATATAGCACCAGGAATATGTACCAAAAGGATATACTTCCTATGATGAATATATATTGCATCCATGTGACATGGCAAATGGTGAGGGCAATCTGGCAGTTGACAGCCCAAATGATGCAAGTGAACATCGTGGTACCGACAATAGCCATGTCAGGGGTCCGGCCATCGCCTCGGAAGGCTTGGTCATAGAAAATGCAGATGTTGAATATGAAGACAACAAGGGAGCAAAATACACCATTGAGCATCCATCCCAATATTCTATACCAGTCAAAGAACAAATTTCTCGGGCCTTGCTGATATAGAGCAGGAAACTGCAAGGAGAAAGATTGCATTATAAATATAGGTTGGTAAGTTAAGTTTACTTCCATTGTTTCCCATGGACGGAACGCTACGAAGAGGGCAAACCTGTAAGCAAACTTCTGATGGAACATCTTGTTCAAAAACTCCAAGTGAAATGACAGGTAATGAAGTAAGAACAACATTGAACAGTATCATGTACCAGTCATCATAAACTGATTGCCCAGAGAAGCTCGTCATGGCCTCAAAATAGAAGATGGTGAGCCCAAAAGCTATGTTTTTGTAGAAGAAATAGCATATCTGCATGCATAGAACATCATTTTCAATTTATAATGGAGTGACATTGAAGATATATCCAACATGAGAGCAAAATATTCAAGATGAACATCAATCAGCAATCACCATTTGAGCTATTCTCTTGTAGCACCAGTGTCCATGGATTACCAAAAGTCGTTCCAAATATTTAAATTGGGCAATAGCGAAGTCACTAGCCATCACTGCCTGAAAAAAAGGTTGCAAGTTTGAGATCCTAGATTTCAGACATGCTTCTGAAATAGAAAAATCTGAATGTTCACTTTCTTGATTTCTAATGATGAAAATAAAATTGAAAGAGAATCCATTGGCTATAATACTCTACAACAGGTCAATGATGAAAGCTTGGGAATGAATCCAACCAAGTTAGTGTATCTACACTCTCATGAAGGATAGCATTCAAATTTACAGAATTTAAATTTTGAAAAGTTGACAATTCCTATACATGTCATATTTAAACCAATCCACAAGCCAAAAGAAAGACATTTCTAAATTTTTCTAGATAAAGGAAACCTTGAGTCTTTTTTTCTACAAGGCACTTCCATTTTCTCATAATTTAAGAAATTGGTTTGGAGATGATATGACAATGCAGAGCTCACTGCTTCATTGATTTGTTTATCAAATATCACAAATGGAGAAACGAAATGACTTGACAAGATTACGAAAAGTTTGCTCCACATCATCTTGAGAAATGGAGCTATGAATGTAAATATACAGGACAGGCTCCCTCTTTCTAAACTTCATATCTTTTGAAAACAAAGTAATGGAAGCTATACAAGTAAAATTTCGGTCGTCTTTGAATATAATGTTGCAATGAAACAGCTAGGAATGCAGGCACACTTTTGTAACACAACCATGGAGAAAGTGTCGGAATGTACATCACTAACCTGCATACCTTCAACCCCACTAATACCAACACCAATATCTGCTTCTTGAATCATGCCAACGTCATTTGCACCATCACCTATTCCTAAAGTGGTCTTCCCAGTGCCTTCTTTCACTAACCTTGTTACCTGACACCAATGTATTCATAAGTTAATAAGAAATAACCAGTATGCAACATTATTCTATTTCTCTTGAAACAGTGAACAATTGCCCTTATGGACCCATTTGAGCTTTTTATATTTAGCCTCGCATAAACTATTTCTGGCCAAACTTTAATGGAGTCAAGTGTATCATTGTGCAAAATCCACAAAAAAATCCACAAAATAGCAGTACTGAAAGTGATGAACAACAAATACGTAGAATACCAAATATTAGAAGAATGCCTACAGAAGTATAAATGAGAAATGGGAAAAAAAGTCCTACCAATGCCTTTTGCTTGGGAGACACCCGACAGCAGATGACAGAGGCACAATCAACGGCCAATCCCAAAAATTGATGTTTCATATCATCTTCTAAAGTATATGCCAGAGCCTTCCCATCAATAATTAATGCAAATGCAGCAAGTGGATCTTTCTCCAGCTTTATCATTTGTGAGGCATTGATGATTTGATTCAAAATGCCCTCCTTAATGGCCTGAGGGTGTACAAGGACTAGGTCTAAAATCAGATGAAACCTATGTCCGTAAAGTAAATTTCTCTACTCTCTCAATAAGATAAGTACCTCTTTGTCAAAATTGGTAACTGAGTCTGCCTCTAGAATAGATATGCAGACCTGCTTCATGCCCTGTCGAAGCAAACTACAAGAAAAACTGCACCATGCAATAAAAAACAATCTTGCTTACAAATGCATGGTAGCTCAAACTTAATTATGATAAGATAAATAGAATAATAAAGTGTGTTAAATAATTTTTGGTAGACAGACCCGATGTTGATTGCAGTTTCCATCTTATCCCCTGTCAAAACCCAGATCTTGAGACCTGCTTGTGCAAGTTTATCAATGCATTGAGGAACCTGATAAGAAAGAAAAAAAAATGTTAAAAATGACTGGGGAAGAACATACCTGCAACACTGTGATATGGATTAATGAAGAATTATAAAGCCTACCCCATTTTGGAGTTTGTCTTCCACAGCAGTAGCCCCAACAAGAATCAGCTCTTTTTCCATTCTTTCAGCTAATTCCTCAAGCACTGTCTCTCTGTCAGGCCCAACAGTCGTTTTGGCTTTCTGAAACTCATTGTTCCAAGCATTGTACTCTTCCTCATCAAGCTTTCTGTAAGCTAGAGCCAATGTTCTCAAACCATTCTCTCCATATTCGTTCAAATGTTTTGTTGTAGCCTCTAAAAACCTCTTTCCATTCTTTGCCAGTCGATCAAATATGATACTGCAGAACCAAGTAGAGCGAGATGAAAGTCAAAGTTTGATTGGTGTCCACATATGTACATGTCTGCAGGCTTCTGTTCTTGGACCTCTGGTTGGGGCACTGATTTTAATATTTTATTGAGAACTAGAGGGAAGTACACTTTACAAAGTTTAGTGAAATTTAAATTTCTTTCACAATTCACTCTAATTGAAAATCCAATTGGAGCTCAATCTTGGTCATCAACATCAAGATATTCTGTTATAAGTAGTTAGGGACAGGAACCAGATATTACATAAACTAACCTGTCAGCTCCTTTGCACATAAGAAGTAAACTTCCTTCCTCATCCCGCACAATCACTGTCATTCGCTTTCTTTTGCTAGTAAAGTCCAATAGATTCAGGATTTTGTACTCCCTGTATCATTCAGCCAAAAAAAGGGTAAATATAAAACAGACAGAAAAATATTGTGATATAAATAATTGCAAGAATTGTAAACCCTCCCTCAAGTAAAAAAGAGTAAAAACAGAGACAGACTAAGTTTACCTCTCAACAGCTTGTTCTGAAGGTGAAAGTTCTTCACGGATGAAAACACTTGATTGAGTTCTTTTACAGAACTCAAAACCAAATTCTCTTGCTGCTGCTAACAAAGCCCCTTCATCAGGGGATTCAGCCTCATAAGATAAAGCTCCTGTCTCCTCATTCAGTTCAGGAATAGCAGTATGGCAAACAGCTAATATTCGAAAAAACAATAAAATGACATCAGGATTGGACTCTTTCAACCAGTTACAATTCATGAGGCGACCGTCCTCAAATCTGAAGCCCTTTATAGTAGCCTTCTGAGCCTCATCACCCTTTGAAGTAACAACCGTCTCCAGGTCAACATTTTCCCATGAAACAGATGCCTTGCCCTCATGTGTGGGTGTATTGGAAAGACCGTGCTGCAGGTCCTCCTCAAGTTCAAGAGCCATCTGCTGTGCTGTAGCAAGTTCAACTTCACTGGAACTCACACCATACCCAGCACCAGCAATGGAGCACTTTAAAAAATCCATCTGATTGCAAGTTAAAGTTCCAGTCTTATCAGAAAGTATAGTGTCCACTTGACCCAACTCTTCATTCAAATTTGATGTTCGGGCAGAAGCAGGAGTCCCAGTTTCTTCATGATACATGTGCAAGTCTTGTTCAACCAAGTTTGCTTGTAAAACCTTCACAACCTCAATTGAAACATAAAGTGATATGGGTATCAAATATCCATAAAGAATGAGTGCAGTAACTAGATGACTAAATCCAGCCAATGGAGCATTATCGGGATCATACAGGACTTCTGATTGCATGGGCATTAAATACCACCAATTTATTGTTTGGAATCTAGTGATTACAGCGAATATTACTGAACTGAATAAGGATATCAAAATAAGAACAGTGAATAGAAGGTATATGATGTAATCCATCTTTCTCTCTATTCTGCTCCTTTTTGAAGGAGATTTTGTAGAGTTCTGCATCACTTTGCTTTCATGACCAGTGAAAATGACCACTCCGTATATGAAATCAGTGTTCCTGAGCTTTGAATCTCGAAGGAGAATTTGACTGGGCTCAACCGGATGAACCTCACGTTCATACTCAAAATTTCCAACAAATGTGTAGAGACTAGGATTTGGGTCTTCACAACGAATTATTCCTGTGAAATCTTTAAAAGATTCATCATTATAAAGAAGCATGGTAACCTCCAAAGATCTTTTCACCTTTAGGTTTGTCTCACCATCTAAATTCATAGTTTCCACATAGCATATCCCATCCTCATAACTTGACGACAAGAAAAGCAAATCAGCAGGAAAAAACTGATCCTTATCTACTTTTACTACATCCCCAACCACAATGTCTTGCCATTGCTTGAGAGCAAAAACACCATTGCCTTTATGGACACTAGCTTGCCGGTGATTAACTTTGACATCCTGACGAAACCTGCGCCAATCTTCCAATGCTTCCTTTGCCATACTAAGCCCAACAACAAATGCCAAAGGAGCAATCATGCTGATTGGAGAGAATGGCGAGATTGGAGAGGCTGAGAGGCATGCAGCCACAAGGAAGTATACATTAGCAACCCGTCGAAATTGCTCATAAAGTGCCTTAGGTAAAAATGTTGCAATATTGTATTTTGTAGTTGATATATCATTCCGGCAGTAAATCTGAGGCTTCTTTTCAGGGAGATGAGGGTGGTTGCAATGTACAACTCTTGAAAAACCAGGACCTTGAAGGTTTTGAGCATTCTCATGTGCAGTGTGACTCCCCCTAAGACATGCAAATGTGTAAAGATGGCTCCTTTTAAGCTTGGCTCTTAATTTACGTAGTCCCATTTAGCCAGATTTCAGCTCAATGCAGTAATCGATTACACATGCCAACTGAGAAAAACCAAGGGCAGCCTTTAGGGAACGAGTTATCTCCAGTTTCTTCTTCTAACGCCTAATAAGATAAACATACGGAAACTATTAATTACAGCGTATAAGCATGATAATTTGATGCATAAAATGTCCGTATAATATGTCAAGTTGAATAACTTGCAATCAAATTATAAATTCACACGGGTCAACAAGTGAGAAAGGAAAATGGAATCCGAGGTAAAAGTACCTATTCAAATTGGCAATCATGAACCAGTTAACTGCCTTGCTTTCCAAATATTAAATATCAAAATAAATCAAAAATTGACCAGCTATTGTCTCTTCCCGACTAACTAATGCATTCATCGTTCTTAGCTTTTTCAACAAAACGTAGCAGAAGCAAAACAAATCCAGCTTAGGCAGAAAAACTATTATTTATACAAGCACATATTCGATTATTCGTAACCAAAAGCTCCAGATTGAAAAAGAAAATTGCTTTTACGGAAACAACCGATAAAGCTTCAAGATACAAGTTATGAATGTGAAAAATAAGAATAAAGAAAATGTACCGAACGCCATTGAGTCGTTCATCTTCGAAATGTGGCAACGTGGGACATAGGATGGAGGCATGAAACATCAAAGAAAAATCGAGTCGCAGATCGAAGGAGACAATGTCTAGAGAGAGAATCACTAAAGGAAGACCAATCGAAGAAAGGGAAAGAGAGACAGAGGACAGGGGCCTCTATCTCGCTTCCCCTTCCTTCCGGCCTCCTCAGAAATCGGGAACAATGTCAGGAATTTTCGGTACCTCGTTTCCCGCTAGATGTATTTTTCTCAAAAAGATTTGTTTCGAAATATTGCACTATTTTTCGCTTCTCACTATTTTTTTTTTTTAAAAAAATTCAACTTGACGAACCAATTTTTTTAGGCTTTTTGGTACTGAAATTTTTCTTCTTTAGCATGGTTTAGTTTGCTGCATTTGTAAGATTATTAACTTAAGCAAGATGAACTTTCTGTGTTTGAGGATTGCAAAGTTGTCGTTGCATGGTCTTTAAAGTTAATTAATTTTTTTTATCTTTTTTATAATTATAGAATATCTAGAGCAATCAACAAATACCATATTTACATAATCATTGAATGTAAGAAGTCAAATCACATTTGCTAGGCTAAAGGTTGGTTTGAGACGCAAAGTTAAT
Organism: Leucaena leucocephala; assembly: GCA_037074615.1. Taxonomy (NCBI): domain Eukaryota; kingdom Viridiplantae; phylum Streptophyta; class Magnoliopsida; order Fabales; family Fabaceae; genus Leucaena; species Leucaena leucocephala. Next base: position 2,188,273 of record CM073552.1, read on the forward strand.
ATGCTTTTGGCTTCGCTCATACAGCAGGAAGGATTTGAAAAAAAAAACAAAGAAATCACGTTGATGAGTAGATTGATCTAGAGAATTAAATTCATGTATTATTAGGTTTAAGCATGAATAATTCTCTTAATGTAATTTTATCCCAAATATTACTTAAGAAAAATTTCACAAAAATTCCACTTAAATTTTAAAATTTTAGATAAATTTTATTTCTTAAATTTTAACCGCTATTGACTATACTTAATATATAAATAATAATATTTTTTTTTGGTTAAAATACACAAAACTTTCTAAATATTGAGTCAGTTACTCATAATTTCTATAATTTTTAAAAAATTAAATCAATAAATTTAATATTTTATATTTTGATTATCAAGATTTTTTCGTTTAAGTTAATTGTTCTTATCATATCATGTCAAAATTTTTATATTTTTTTTATTTTACATCATGTCATTTAAAAAATAATATTTTATACTTCTCATATAATTTTAAATTTTTCTTAAATACTTAAAATAAATTACTTATAAAATATAAAATATTTAAATAACACTTGAGACTTAACATATAATTTAAAATAATTTTTAAATACTTAAAAGATATAAAATACTTTAAAAAGCATTTAAAATATTTGTTTGACTATATATTTTTTAAACAAAAAATATAAACTATTTAAAACTACATGTAAATTAGCAAAGTACTATTTTTTAAATTAATGTGGTATATAATAAAAAATATAAAATTATGATATAGCAAAAATTGTTAACTTTAACAATAATTTTAACAGCAATAGTTTGATAATCAAAATATAAAATATTATAGTTATTAATTTAAGGTTTTAAAGATTAGAAAAGTTTTGCGTTAGACTCAAAGTTCAAGAGATTTTGTATATTTTATCCAATACTATTTAATAGCATTTATCAAATTCCGCTCTCAATTTGACAGTTGCTACCTCTTGAAAAATTTAAGAGAAGAGTCAGAAAAGCGTAGGCAAATATATGAGGACTTTTCTAAGAATTATCAAATGATACATCATTTGAAAGATTTAGTCGTAGAAAAGTTTTGATTGCACTTGATGATGTTAGCAAGACAAGTCAGTTAGATTATTTAGAAAGTGAAGCTCCTCCTTTGGGACATGATAGTGAAGTCATCATAACAAGTAGAGATAAACATGTACTTGATGGAAGAGTTGAAAAAGTACATGAGGCCAAGGCATTGAGGTATAGCGATTCACTTAAGCTTTTCAACCTCAAAGCCTTCCGCAAAGATGGTTATAGAAGTGAATATATAGTTGAAATAGCAGTTGCTTATGCCCCAGCCAATCCATTGGCCTTAACCATTTTGGGTTAATTTCTTCATTCCAAAGCTATAAAGGAATGGCAAAGTCCATTGACAAAATTAAAAAGGATGATCCATCAAGATATTCAAGCTGTGTTAAAATTGAGCTATGATGGCCTTGATGATGATGAAGAGAAAGAGATTTACAATTGAGTACTGATGCCTTTAGAATGATGACTAATTTAAAGTTTCTAAAATTCTTCTTACTCTGGGATAAAAGATCATGTACTGTGAATATTTCTTGAGGGTTTAAGTCATTTTCTAATTCATTAAAATATATTAAGTGGGATAATTTTCCTTTAGAGTCTCTACTATTGTCATTTTGTGCAAAGAAATTAGTTGAACTGAGATTCCTATTTTTGAAAAATTGCTTGAAATTGGAGAACTTGTTTCTCATTGAAGCGATTAGTGTGCACAAAACAAAGAAGTGGTGTTTGTTTCCCTGGAAGACAAGTTCCAGAGTGGTTTAGATTTAATCAAGGAACAGAGGCCACTTCCAACTATATAAATATTGAGCTTCCTTCAACCACAAGTAACCTGATTGGCTTCATTTTTTGCTCCGTTCTTTCTCATCTCCCTCATGGCAAATTGCAACGCCAACTTAATTATGATGGTAAGCAGCGCATAGTCTCAAAATTTCCTTTGATGATGATAATGATAAATTTTGATTCACATCATGTTTTTGTATGGTGTGATCCTGACACGTTCAAAAACTTGCATTCAACAATGGACACTCAAAACACCAATTACAAGCCAAGGTGTCACTTGAATTGGAATTGGAGTCAAACTCAGGTATGATCCCCTCTACTGTGAACGCATACTACAAAAACTCCAAAGAAAGATAAAATGTATTGATGAGGTGCTTGAATTTGGATTTAAGTTTGGTGATGGCTTGATCAAAGAATGTAATGTGGCGTTCGCCCAAGATATGTCCAGGAGTACAAAAACTTCCTTCAACAAGAGAAAAAATTGAAGGTAAGTACGCTTCCAAAGAGGCATCACAATATTGATGATGACCAAAACCCATAGCTACCCTAGGTAAATGTAGATGATGCTTTGAAATTAAATCTGTTACTTTGTAATATATTTAATTCTATTGATACGTTTGAATCCAATTATTTATAGAATTATGGTTTCAATTTCTTGGATTCTTAGAATGAGTGTGTATCTTCTCAGACAACTTCATTGATTTGTTTCTTGATGTAGAGGTCCAGTAAAGCATAACATATTGGGAAATAAAAAGTATTAGTGAAGGGAAATGATCAACCAAAACTAAAAAGTCTCCATGATTTAATCAATTGTAGTGTAGGTGTAAATTGTGGCGGAGCAAATGAAGCTTTTATCTCCTCTAGATTTCATAACTAAGTATTAATCAAATGTGGGGCAATATGTCGATTGCTATCATAGCAAATGCTAATTGCAGCAACAACCAGAGATTGAAGGTAAAGAAAATTCAATTCTGGGGATGAACTGTTACCCTATGTTTAGATAAGAAGAAAATTAGGAAAAAAAGAATACAAGAAGGAAAAACTCTCAAAAATAATAATTTTTTTAACTATTTTTTGAAATATTTCTTCTTAATATTCCCTCCCTCCTATTTTCCTCTCACTTTTATCTCTATCTAAACATATTTAGTTATTAATATCTAATAACTAATATTATTATGTTTTCCTATGTCTTTGCTGTTGGACATAGTATATATATATTCAGTCATCATTCTCAGCCAAGAAATTGTAAATTTTAAATTCCGGTTTGTTATAAGGACTACAAGTTATACTACTTTGTAATGCATGGGAAAGCAATATAATTGGTACTACAGAATCTTGATCGAATGTTGAATAATGACTTTATCATTTACTGCACTATTCACACTCAATGATTTGTAGAAAATAATAGCCGAAGCAACTCCTCAAAAAAAAAAAAAAAGTTCTTTAATGTTGATTTACTAAATGGATGAACGATTCTTGATATTTTCGTTGGGAAGGACCTGGACCTCCATTTTAAAAAACTATGCATATTTCATGTCTTCACCTTCTCAAAAATAAAGAACTTTAAGGGAGCAAAGGGGCAGCATTCTTCCATTCTATAATCACGAATGAAGCAACAGACCAATTGAACTCCAAATCAATTTTCCACGATTCCTTTGTTAAAACAGCACGAAATCACTTTGGGCCACAATAAAATGTCACAAATTTTATGCTCCTCCAGAAATGGATCATGTAACGTGCATATCCTTTACATATTTACTTGCCTTCATAGTATTTGCCATCACATATCAATCTTTAATCAAAGAATAAATCCCTGGGACGAATTTCAGGCATACATGTCATACTAGAATAGTATGGTCAATCAAAGACTACAAGATGAAGTGAAATTGACACGTAGAATCCTTTAAACTATATGGCCATGACCAACTCCGATTTCTTTCATTATAAAACTATAAAACTAATTATACGTATCAAATATGTATGTCGTCAAGCTCAACCAAATATGCCATAAGCACATAATTTCAAACATATTTTCGAGAAAAATAATAAATCACTTCTCAAGAATCCTCGATCAGTGGAGTCGCCGGAATGGTATATGATCCTCCAGTCTCAATCTCAACAAATTGGAGGACAAAATGACTGTCGCTAGCAAAGAAAAACTAGAACATTTCAAATAAGGATAAACCCACTCATTTTCTAGTAAACATCATTTCAGAAGGGTTCTTGTCAAATGTTCTCTAGCTGTGGCCCACGCTTGAGTTAATGTCTGCAATATCAGAATCTCACCATTAGATTGAAGATCAGAGATATCCAGTCATCAACATCCAAGATTTTCAGCATATCACAAGTCAAAAATGACTTGTGCACAATGAAACATAGCTTGCCAAAATGTGAATTCAGTCAAAAAAAAAAAAAAAACAGTTTGAGAATTGCATTAACACTAAACCGTAACAATTTAGCAACTAAAATGCAGTCACATAGGAAGCGAAGACAGAAACTAAAATGCAGTCACATCACCTGCTCAGATAAGGGGGCGTCAGCATCAATGCTATGAGAGGTCACCTTTTCAGCAATAAGGGATCCATTTGTTTCAAGTATCAACCTTAAAGGAGGGGGAAAATGGTAATCAGAAAATATTTAAAATTTTAATGACAACGAAACATTGTAATTAAGAAACACAAGCATACCCTCCATCAACAATCTCATCTAGGCATAAAAGAATGAGATCCAAGTTCTCAAGTGCCTCCCTTTTGTCAACATTGCTCCTGAAATTTGAGATAAGAAATGAGCTCATTTTAAATCTTGAATAACACGAATAACAGGGCCCTCTTATTTCAAATCTTGAAAGCATAATATAACCTAAAATACCTCAACAAATAGGTGACTGCATCAAAGAAACCCTGAAGAACTGAAGCCAAAATGAGCTCGTTTTCATCATCATCACCCGTGACAAAGAAATGCAAGTCTTGTACAAACTTGTATATAACAACATTATTCTCAATTAGTGTTACCTCAGCTGCAGATGATAGTATACAGCACATCAGTCATAACTGAATAACGGAACACAATAAACAGAACTACAGATCAAGTCAAGAATTGGCAATAACTGCTCAATTCAATATTAAGTCAAGGCCCAACACTACAGCTTAATTTCAAATGAGCATAAATTCTAGACTCACATTAGAGATTTTGAAGACATACATGCATAATATAAAAAAAAAAGTCACTTCACATAATTATTATTTCTGTCCATCAGTAAAAACCTCTGTGCTGCATACCTTCTGTCCGAGCATTTGTCTTCGCAGTCTTATTGTATACTAACTTTTCAAAAGCTAACTTTGCATTGTTTGTTGGCCAGTCATCAGAATAGTACTTGACTGCTACACGCTTCCCTTCAGAATCTAGAAGAAGAATGTTCTTTACCGATGGACATAAGCCCTATATATGACAAGACATGCCAATCCAAGTTATAAGATGTGTATCACTTCTCTGGTGAATAAACGAAAAGGAAACCCAAGAAACATTAACAATATACACTCTACACTTTTCTATTTCAATGGTAAGAAGTGAAATATGGTATGGTATGCCTATATGTAAACAACACAAACAAACTCAATTCAACTAGATGCAAACCATGTTAATTCAACTAAAGTATAAGGTCAAGGTCCAATTACCATTACCATCACAGTTTAGTATACATCAACAGAAAATGGAACTGTTCTCTAATCACTGCATCCCTCACAAGACGTTGCCAAGGGGTCATACTTAGAAAATGATAACTAAACAGTAACCGATCTAGAAACTGGAGACACCTTGGTTGAGTTTATTAGCCAACAATTAACATTCAAAACCTAACTGAAGTTCTACTTGTTGTGGAAGCGAATTTACGGCTGTCAGAACTCAGAAATGAGAGAACTAGTGTTATAAACGGATCCGAAAGAACGACAAGCAGATACACCAGATTTAGAACCCATCCCAAAATAAATAAATACTCAAGCAATTACAGATCCAACCACTAGTAAGACCACGGCAAGAAAACTATAAACGGAACATAGATGACTTCAAAATCAATTGCCTGACTCAACAAATTTCTATAATTCCAGGGATTCATTCTAATATCAAATACTTCAATGTCAGCTCCCTAGAGTTTACTTTCTTTACTAGACCTTTGTCAGAACTATCGGAAGTATCCGTAACGTTTAGCTATTCCATTGCGATTTGTGTTGAGAGCAAGATTATTACTATGAAAATACTCGGAAAGATAGGATGCAGAAGTTAGATGACTCAATAGAGACTTACATTAGACGCCATTGCAGAGAAGAGGAGAGAGGAGTCACAGAAGCTTGGACTTCGCAGATCTGGGATCTGGCGGAATTGAGGATAGTTTCCTTCCTAAAAGTGAAGGACAATTCGGTAAATTGGACGAAAGCTTATTCTTGCTTATTAGGACCTCTCAGACGGATTTCATTTTCATTAAATTAAAAAATAAACATTTTAAATCAATTAGGTCTCATTCCAATAAAGCATAGTAGAAAATTGTACCAAATTTTGGAAAAGTATATAATTAATATTTCACTTAATGACTTGTAATAAGGATCAACTGTCATTTCTAAAAAATTGTCTTATAACAAAGATGGGATGGGGTATTTGTTAATATTACTCTGTCTTTTAAAATTTAGAAAGTCAGTAAATTGAACACAAATATGTTTTTCTGCAAATCTCTCTGTTTCTTTTTTGGTTAATTTTTTAGAAGTGTATTGGAGATTTTTTCCAGAGAATCGTATTGGGCGGATACGTCAAGAAACTTCTTGGGCAAATCATATGGTTATGGAATGAGTTCTTGTCCCACTTGTGCTCGATTATTTTTTTTTGTTGCCCACCCGATTCACCAGAGTTTTGCCCCGATTACATCTGGATCCGACCCGCGTCGCACACCTGGCTATGGTAGGTAAGTCTCCCAACGGAAATTTTCTTTATACGCTAAGGCTCGAACTCGAGACCTCGTTTAAGCGATATCAAGCCGCTTACCACTCGGACCAACTCCCGTTTATATTGATCTCCTTTTGCAAAACGCTTTTTTAACCCCCGTTTTTTTTCTTGGGCCTGACCAACCAAAACCATAACTGATAGTTTTAGGACGTAGTCATCCATGATTCACTAATTTTACAATTCTACCTCATCTTTAAGTGTTTAAATTTATATATAAATATAATAGATAGTCTTACTCAATATTAATATTTTTTAAAAAAAACTTTACTAAAAATTTATATAAAAAAATTTATATAAATTTTTTTAAATTAGACCCCTTTCTAAAAATTTATATAAAAAAATTTACAATTCCATAATAAATTAAAACCTTTGAATTTAGGTGGATAATTCATTTTATAGTCATTAACGTATTATTTTACTAATAAAATATAAAAAAAAAATAAACTTAAATATTCACTCATTCTAATTTAATGAAAAAAATACCTTAAATATATAATTTTAAGTACTAAAATATAATATAACAAGAAATTATATTTTTTGTACAAATAAATTATTTATAAATAATTTTGTAGCTTTAATTCCTGTCTATATAACTATTTAAAATGTCTTTAGCCCAGAAAATTACTCCCCTAAATATAAGAACTAATTGAGGAGTTGATATTAATATTAAATATAAAATTTATTTTTTAAATTTATTTACTCTTTTTCAAATTATTCATATTTTTCAAATTATTCATATTGATACTTTCTCAACAATAATTAAATAAAAGAATGAGGGGTTAATGAAAATAATGTTTTAAAAAAAATATGTTATAATAATTAATTTAACTAACTTCTTTAATATAATTAAAATAATTAAATAGATATTATATTTAAGATCGGAATAATACTATTTAAGTATAACATGGTATTATTTAATGATAAATAACATACTAATTATAAGTAATAAAATCATCAAGAGAAAACCAAGATTGTTTATCAAATTTCAAACATAAAAAACTTAGTCAGGCCTGCATAATTTAGTCTGGTAATAATTAAAAAATATTCTGCTAAACACCAGAATTCTTAGATGGATTATGGATTCCACAAACACTTGTTCACATTCACATCGCACGATAAATTATCAAATCAATCAAGTATATATAATATTAACATTAAGATAGGCTGGGTATGATGAAGTGGTATGAATGAACAGAACAATAATATAATATTCATTCATTCAAGGGCTGTAGATGGAAGGACCACACTTGCATTTCCAGCTCTCAGGCTCATAGTTTGCATACTGAATAGTCAAATAGCTCCTTCTTCTGCTAATGCTTGGCACTTGAATGGCTTCACATGGTGTGCATCCATAACATTTGTGTTCACATCTTGGTGGGCTAGACCCTACTTTCCCAATCCCTCTTCTTTCGTACTCTTCTTCTTCTTTTACCATTGTCTCTGCCATACCCTTCTGCAAATAGAGAATATTACAGATTCAGTATTTGAATATTCAGGAAGAAGAGAAGAAGCACACTGAACCCCCACCCACCCACCTTGTTTGGTTGACTTGGTTCTGTTGTGTATGGCGATGACTGTGGAGCCTCTTCTGGGCCTGGTACAGATTGAGCACAAGAAGATATGTTTGTGAAGGAAATTTTTGTTGAGAATCTCTAGGTAAGAAAATATAGAAGGATTCCATTCTCATATGGTAGATAAAATGTTTGAAGAAATGTCACAGCTAAAGTTTTCCCTAGTAATATCTGCATTCATATAATATTCATAAGAGTGAAGACACATAATACAATGTACCTGGATGGGAAATAGCATCAGTTTGTGGGAATGATCTTGTTGCTCCAGAAACCCAAAAAAGAATTTGCAGAGCTAGCATAAGGAAACAGAGTTTCCCCTTCATGGTTCATCAGAAGCTCAAATGATGAAACTTGGTGACGAAGATGGTGGAAATGTATGCAAGAGAGATAGGATTTTGGTTGGGTCACTCGCTCACAGATCACAATATAGAGTAATTGAGAAGCTAACAGTGAGCTAGCTGGCTTTGAAAAGGTTCTTGAGTTAGAGATTATGCATCACAAGCAAGAGTGGTTCTGGATTTGTCACCCCCAGGTAGCTTCACCTTCATTTGAAATCTCACTGGACCTCTCAGAGCCCAAGACTGGACTTCTCTCTCTCTTTCTGCCTGTATCCTTCGATTGCTTAACTTTCAATACAAGCAAAATAAATCTCTCTCACTCTCTCTCACAAATCAATCTAAAAGAGGAGCAGTATATATGGGGGTCCGAAAGTTCAAAGTGACAGTATCCTTTTTTGGTCTGACGCGCCTGCAACATCTGCATATATAATTATCTCTTATATTTTGCATCGTAAAAGTGAACAGAAGATATGACCTGGAATAAGAAAAATAAAAATAAAAACTGCCTGTGATCTTAATATGGGTCGTTTTCTCATTAAATTGGGTAACAAAATAGTTAACAAAAATAGATGATTTACTTGCCTGAGACTCAAGATGAAGCAGGTGTCAAAATTTGAATGTCTGATAGTCACTGTCACATGAAAGACAGATAGAAGACCAAATTTAAATTAACATAGGATTCTGTAACTATGTCTGAGATGAGTGATGCAATCAATGTTTGATCCTGACATGTTAACACACTAATTTTACATTAAGTGTTAATAATAATAACAACAACCATATCTTGAAGATCAAATTTTGTGTGTTTGTGTCTGACAGAAATTGAAGATATGAGCAGAAGAAATAAATGAGGGGTAGTTGAAGGGATTAAATGAGGAGGGGGTCAACTTTTGTGGGGATGGTTGGTGGGAAACAGAAGACCACCAATATATATCCAATATGGGGCGTTCATTCACTGTAAGCTATTCCATGATTCAACAAATCCCATAATTAAGAATCTTCTCTTTAGTCTCATTCATGATTCTGTATTTAACATGGCTTGCGGTTTTGAGTGTGTCACTCCAATGCAGTTACCAGGATGCTGAATCTCCTTTGCTCCAAAATCCTCTGATCATTTACTCATTACCTTCTCTCCCGTAATAAAGATAGCAGGCTTTGCTAGCTATCACTGACGATGGTTTATATGTTTGGTGTGCTTATATACTTAATTGTTAATTGTAAAGGGGTTAGGCTTACCCACGATCTAAAGACAGGGTGAAATCTCCCTTCCTCTTAGGAGATATTAATGTCGAGCAGGGCGAGCCATCTATTACCCTTAGGCGTAAACCTAGATATCCAAGAATTAGAATATCTCCCTAAGCACTGCTACTAAAATCATAATAAAATAGTACTCCCTAGAATTTGAACACGTTTTAAATAGTCACATATCTCATCCTTTCGTCAGTTGAACTTACGAACGACGATGGTCATATCTCCCAAATTGATTATATGTTAAGAAAGTCATAAGGTTTGGGTGGGTTTTAATACAATACGTATGATATATACTCCTATGTCTTATTGTCTTATTTATAGTACGCTAGAGACAAGAAATTTTTTGGTCATAAAATATAATATATACTAAATAAAAATAAAATTAAAAAATTATTAAATTTTAAGACAGAGTTAATAGAGTTTAAGGTTTTTTTTAATCTATGTGAAATATTTTGGAAGTGATTTATACATAGAATTAGAGGAATATATATATATATATAGTTGGAGAAATATTTACATACTCCATAAATAATATGTCATCTGAACTCTATCTAATTAAAATACAACAACTCATGAGCTGATAACTCATCTTACAAAAATTACAATTTATTTTATTTTTAAGAAAAATAAATATTGTGATTTGAAAAAATAAAAACTTATATAAACCAAATTAATATATTTATTTTTTCTTAAATTTTAAGAATATGATTTGTTTCACATGAGTTATTAGTCAACTAGAATTAAAATCTATTAAAAAATTTCAAATATCAAAGTGGGGCTCAATTTTTTTTAAAAATCAAATTTTAAATTTCTATAATATTTCAAATTTTTAATGATAATAAAAATTTATAATAATAAATAAATAAATAATTATAACTTATTTTTTTATTACTCTATGTACAACGGGAGAAATCTCTAGTTTAAATTAAACTTTTAATCATATATGAGTTTTAAATTCCAAAGTTTGTTTGAAAGGCACTTATAGTTATCTAACATCGTTTGTGTCAAAATTCAACATTTAAGATAAATATATTAAGAATTAAGATTTGAATGAAAAATTTAGTCTTCATATGTTCTACGTCTTTCTCTTTTCAAATTTGATAGAATATATATATATATATATATATATATATATATCAATGAATGGAGATCCGAAGTAAGAAAAATATGCATTATATTGAAATTATTTTATGTATAGTTTGATATAACTGGTACATATATTGCAGGAAGAAAGGGAGGCATATGAAGTGATGATAATAGAAGGGAAACTTGCGTACGGGCAAAGCAAGGTTCCTGTACGCACACCTGAAGGATCAAAGTGGATATTTGTACTGAGCACTTCAAGAACTTTGTACATTGCAGAGAAGAAGAAAGGGTTCTTTCATCACTCCAGTTTTCTTGCTGGTGTTGCCACCATTGCTTCTGGCAGATTGGTTGCTTCCCATGGACTCCTTCATGTGCGTAACACATCCAACACACATATATATACAGAATTTTCTTCACATTTTTAAGGTCCCTGCATATAGTATACTAATGCTCATGTTACATATATTTATTTGTGCAGGCGATATGGCCCCATAGGGGTCATTATTGTCCAACTTCGATTCATTTTCAGGTGTTCATTACCTTCTTGGAGAATCATAATGTGGAATTGACAAATGTGAAGGTATCAAATTCAACATCGGAGAATTATTACAGTTTGATTGCAGAGCGGATAATAATGTTAATGCTTGTCAAAGAGAAGAAGCCATAGTGGAATCATCTTCTTCACAGGTGAAAGAAAATAATGGTTATCAGTACCCTATATCAATAAAAGTGCCAGTTGAAGAATTTGAAACGCTGCATGTATCAGCTAGGGTTAATGTTATCCATGGAAAACTTTGCAGAAAAGCTTCTATACCTATAATACCTTCTCCAAAACTCAATTTATCATCTTCTCCTTTCGTCCCACTCCAAGGCTACGTGTTCCTGCAAACTCTACACACAAAAATAAGTTCATAAACTAGTATATAATTGTGTTATTATTGTATGTATTTGGATATACGTTTAAAGGGCCCTTGACATCTGTTTTTTTCCTTACTGCCACACACACACATCAGTAAATTGACTTTTATTATTTTATTTATTTATTTATTGTATTATTTGTTTAAAGCAGATATCATCAATGTCATAAATAAAAGATTCATAAGATTTCCCTTTTTGTTGCCAGATTCTTTCCATCATGTTTTAACTCAATTAATGATTTCAATAATTTTTTTAGTGTTGAGTTCCATTCTTTATGATAAAAAAGTTGAATTTCCAATTAGATGAGACAATTCACAAAATTAGCATGTTTATGATAAAAAAAAGGTTGAATTTCCAATCTCTCTTTTCATAATTTACAACACCACCGATAACACACTCACGCTTCTCTTTTGAAGCCAGCTATATATCTTTTAGTAGTAACTAAATCGAGGTTCCCAAAAAATATAAATTATTATTATTATTAAATTTATAAAACTATTAAATTGATATGAAGTTTTGAGAGATTTGTTGACAATTTATTAGAATTATGAAAAGATAAATTTATCCTAATTTCTCAATTAATAAGGCGTTCAATTGATAAGCTAATGTGCCATTAATAACAAGTCTGGACAAGACAAGTTAGGATGCCTCAATTGATATGTAAATGTGTCACTAATGATAAATTATAGTAAACTCATCTTTTCACAATTTCAATAAATCTCTCACAAACTTAGTGGAACTTCATATCAGTTTGAGGATCTTATGAAACCTAATAGTGATAATTTATCTTCTTTAGAACCTGAGTATAATTTTTCCTATTTTTTATATTTTTTAAATATATATATTCTCATATTAGATATAATCTTATTCAAAATATTATTAGAGATTAAACGTGATACCTTTCCTAAATGAATTCAAATATTTTTTATTATTTATACGGATATAATGATTTCTATGCTTCAAATCTTCAGGCCCAAGCTTCTCAGCCCACAACAAATAAGTAAACATATATTTGGGTTGGGCTATGGGCCTGAAACCTCAAAGAGAAACGACGTCGTTATGATGGCCAGTGGTCGCATTGATTGTGACATTGACATTGACAATTGTCAAATCGGAGGGAGCGTGAGGAAAAGTCTTCGCAGTCGCACGCAGATATCCGTTACGGTTCAGGGAACCGCTTTTTCTGCAAAACAACATTTTAATTTCAAATTTCAAAACAAATTTCAAGACGCTCTCGCTTCCCAGCTTGTCTCATTCTCACCTTACTTAAGAAGCAGAGACAGCTCCCCTACTCAGAGACAGCTCTCTAGTCGTCTACATTCACATCACATTTTCAGAACCTGAATGATCTGATCTTTTTTTCCTTCTCAAAAAGGTAATCTTTTTATCAAATGGGGGCTTCAGGAAGATGGTTCAAATCCCTCATTTCTCATAAAAAGCCCTCCTCAAATGATCCTGTAAGTACTTTACCTTGGCTAGGTTCTTCTTGTTCTGTAGAGTAAGTTTTTATAACTGTTCTGCTTTGGACTTGGATTTGAAAAGGAGAAGGTTGGCGATAAGATTAAGAAGAAATGGAGGCTATGGAGAAGCTCTTCAGAAGGTTTTGTATTTGGGTCCTCCACGAAAAGCATGAAGAAGGTACGCGATGCTGCATCAGAGAGGTCTGCGATGCCATGGCTACTGTGGCAGTCCGAGGAGCTGCTCCTAAGGATTTCATGCTAATCAAGCAGGAATGGTCTGCGACTCGCATTCAATCTGTGTTTCGAGGCTTCTTAGTAAGTGAGATTTTAACCGCTCGCCTAATTTTTACCATACTTAGCCACACTATGCTTGTTGCTCTGCTTTTCAAATCATTTCCTTCAGATTTCCTATGGTCTTGAGTGTTTATGAGCATCTCATGTATAAACATTTTGGTAACAGATATAACTTAGTTCCATTATAGTTAAGACCTCCTAATCTTAACACAGTCTTCACCTGTAAAACTTGCTTCTTCTTCTTCTTCTTTTTTTTTGTGTGTGGTTAGAAACAGTACTAATAATTATAGTGTCCCTACTGTGTCATTGTTTTATTGACTTGAAATAAGTTAGTCATGTCAATGTTGCTACTTGCTAGACCTAATCATATTTGCAGCTTTCTAAAACGCTCTTGGTTAGTGGGGGTTATAATTAATAAGACTTGTTACCTTTCCTCAAGTTTTTTTGTTTGTTTGCAGAATCACATCAAATAGATTCACTAAATATATTATTTGTTTCTTTTGTTTAACTGAAAAATTAGTTAATCATTGGAAACTTCTTATCACCATATCAGTTCAAATGATTGAGGAATCACATCAAATAGATTCACTAATGTTTTCCATATCCTTGTTCACAATAAACTTCTCTGTTACACTAATGTTGCAGGCTAGACGAGCTTTGAGGGCATTGAAGGCAGTGGTGAGGCTGCAAGCAATATTTAGAGGAAGGCATGTAAGAAAGCAAGCAGCTGTAACACTAAGGTGCATGCAAGCTCTTGTTAAAGTTCAGGCACGTTTGAGGGCAATGAATGTAAGGATGTCTCCAGAAGGGAAGGCTGTTCAGAAACTATTAGATGATTATCACAGACAAGCTGCGGATCCTGTCAAGCAGGCTGAGGTAACAGATAATCTTTTCAAGCTCTTCACAGTTTAGCAGATACTAAGGTGTATGTTGTTGTTAACATGTAATAAAATTCTGTACCTGAAATTTCCAGGAAGGATGGTGTTACATCCCAGGAACTGTAGAGGAAGTTAAAGCGAAGATACAAATGAAGCAAGAGGCAGTCATCAAAAGGGAGAGAGCAATGGCTTATTCTCTCTCTGCTCAGGTAATCATCTTGAAAGATCAGACTCAGGCATAAAGATCTTAAACTTGTTCTAATTTTTTAATTTGAACAGTCAAGAGTGAGTGGTAGTCCCAAATCAAGAGGAACAAAGACAGTGAACAAGAGCTCGTTGTTAGAGCAATGGATGACAGTGAAGCCATGGGAAAGCAGGTTGATGGAAGAAGGTACCTATTATGACTCACCTGACATCATCGCTCCTCCATTGTTGTCCAGGAAAAGCAATGAACTTGTTCAAGAACAACAACAAGGCTTAGCAAGAAAGAATGTTGTGAACACAACCATTTCCAATAGGTCTCTTACAACAACGAGTCAATCCACTCTCACATCATCGTCTTCAACCTTGAGTTCTGAATGCTGCACATTTGATGATAGCCCTGAATCGTCAACTTCATACACGTACATATCACAATCTGTGCCATTTAGCAGCATTACTATTGCGGAGGAAACAAGAGAGGAAAGGAGTGTTCATAGACCTAGCTATATGAATCTGACAGAGTCAACAAGGGCCAAACAAAGAGCTTGTGGTTATATGATGAATCTGACTGGAGATTGTAGAAGCACTTGTTCTGGTTCTGATTGTTGTGTTAATTTGTGGAAAGGTGTATGTGCAACACCTGAAAGGTTGTCTTACCAAAAGAGAAACTCTGGGAGACAACAACAAAGGTTGGCATAATCAACCTTCCAAGGATTTTAATTCCTCAACAGCTTGTTGTGAGAGTTGAACAAGGGATAGTATAGTGTTTTAGAGAATACAAGTGGTTAAAATGAAATACCGTATTACTTAAATTTATGAGTGATTAATAGAATTTTTTATATCTTTTTTAATAAGGAATTTAAACTTCGTATAATTAGAGTCAACTTTAAATAAGTGAATTTATAAAAGTAAAATATCATTGTCAAGTATGTATATACTTATAGACAACTAGTTACTTAAGTGAGAAGTAAGAATGATCTACCGTGTAAACAAAAATTAGTAAGGTCTCAGCAAATAATTTTTTTTTGGCGAAATCAACAAACTAAATTGATTATATCAATGATACAATGTGTGTTTGGATATAATTTTAGAAAATAGCTTAAGGAAAAAAATGGCTTTTGATCCAGCTTTTAGAAAAAGGACTTTGAAGAAGAGCTTATGAAAAAAAAGTAGTTTTAAATAAATGAGTGTTTGGATAGTTATTAATAAAATAACTTTTATTATTAGTAAATTATCAGGTATAATTTTATTAAAAAAAAAATCTTTTTTCTCTCTCTCCTTCTCTCCTCTCATGTTCACTCCCCCTCCGTTCCTATGAATAGAACGTGCTTCACCGTTGACGGCTTTTTGGCTTGAACAAAACAAACCCATCCACCTCCTTTCTCCCATAGCACATCACCGTCAGTAGAATAGAAACAGTGACAAAATAGAAGCATGGAGCACATCGACGATAAGCATAGGCGACAGCAAGTTGAAAGGCGAAGGTGGATATGAAAGAGGGGAGGGGGAGGGGGAGGGGGAGGGGAGGGAGGGGAAAAATAAGGGTAACATATATAAACTATTTTACTATTTTAGAAATTACTCACAGTCCAAAAGCCCTTTTGGACAAATAAGGGTAAAATAGTAATTGGGTTTAGTCCAGAAACCTTTTTGGATAGTTTATAGACTTATATTGATCTGCTTTCACCTCCTACTCAGTGTATTTAAGGGTTACTCAATTGCAAATAAGAGCTATTTAGGATCTGAATATTATAATTTAATAAAAAATGATTTTTTTCTGGGTTTGCAACGGCTACTGTTCATTCCAGGAATTAATTATTTTTTCCTTTTTCTTTATTCATGTTTTTGGAAAAATGTTACAAATCTTTTTCAGATTTTATTTCCAACGGCTAATTTTTTCTAGAGCCATGTTTCGCATTTTGTCTAGATTTGCGTATTTTATCTATTAACAGTTTGTTTCCAACGGCTATATTTTCCAACTCGATAAAATTTGACCGTTAAAAGAGTAGTGTGAGCCCTTTCATTCTATTTAACACCCAGGACCCTAGTGAGGATTTCTTTCTTGATTATTCGGAAGGGAGGCTCTCCAAGCCAGCCGAAGAAGAAGAAGAATCTGTTCGCGGTGGTGTTTAGCATTTCATCTATCAAGATATTTATAAAGGCCAATCTTTTCATACTCCTATATTGGATAAGAAACGTTTATCAATCCTCTTCTTGAATTGATGTTGATCTATCTTATGAATATTGCTCTCCCCTCTCCCAGACGTCAGAATCTCAGAAGGGGTGTTCTCCAAGCAAGCGCAGAACCAGAGTCGTAGACCAGAGGTATTGTCTCCCCTTTTATTTTCTTCTTTTATTTTGTTTATATTGTCTGTTGCCGATGTTCCACATCAAACCTTTTATCCCAAAAATTATTTTCTTCTTCAGAATCTCTTGCTGTAAAGTATTCATTCACAATTCCTTCTTCATGGATTATTTTCAATTATCTTTTTGAGTGTCGGATGAAATCTTGGTTTATCGATAATAGGCATATGATGCGTCGCTCTAGCTTAATTAACTAGACAATCTATAGCTTCTCCCACTGCGATGGCATCTTCAATCTCTTTTGTTATTTTCCAGATTTCGTACGCAGTTTAATTGTGTGGCTTTCCTGATGACTGATTTCCCCTCCTTGTATTTTGATGCTTTACTCTGATTCACCTTACGTTTGTGGTGGATGATGCAATTGCTTCTGCTATGGCTAATTTTTACCATACTTCAGCCAAACTATGCTTGTTGTTCTGCTTTCCAAATCGTTTCCTTCAGATTTTTTATGGTTTTTTGTGTTAATGAGCATCTCATATATAAACATTTTATTGGCCTTCTGTGTCGTGGTCATCGCTGTTTCTTGAGAAAATTTTAGCATTCCATTCTTCATGCTTTCAGCCACTAGAAATATTCTACAATCAAATTATATTATATCCCCACTTAAAGGGATCATCATCAGCATGTTTATGCTTTAACATAAGGCTTACTTTTCTTCTCTGGTATTATGTGCATCTGAATTTGGTTGTGTATTTATCCCTTCTTGGCCATATTTCAAATAAAATATCTAATGAATTTATGATTGCTTTGTTTATCTCTACATTCACTACAATTTATTGTCTAAGATTATCTCATGCACTAGCATCTAAAGCTTTTAGAGCTGAACTTAAAATTTGCTCATATTTTTTCTGTTGGTTCAATTCTTTAAATTTAACAGACCTGGTGACCTGATAATAAAATATTAACTGTTTGGTTGTTATTATGGGTCCCTCTTTTTTTAGGCTAAAAACTGTTGTTCACTTTTTCTTTATTCAAGCTGTGTTGTGGTATATTTAATTTAAAAAATATTTTGAATCAGGAACTCTTTGACTATATTGCTGAATGTCAACATTTTAAAGTCCCTCTTGTTGGGTTTAGACAAAAGGATTTAGGTTTTACCTTTAAATACTGTTCCCTTCCCTTTTTCGTAATCTTCTTGATTGTGATAGATTAGAAAGCCTTTTTAAGTAAATTATGCTTGGTATCTTCCATGCTGTATTGATAGCATAAATTGGTAACATAAGTAACATTTGTGACTTTAATACATAAATTTATTACATATGTTGTCAGAATTCGGATGGTAATTGGTGAAGCATGTCGAGTTGCTTTCTTCAATAACTTAGACATAGAAGATTATATAGGTTCCTCCATGCTTCTGCTTCTTGATCTGCATAATAACTTGAAACAAAGTGTTAATTAAGTAATTTTGGGATTAGAGTAATTACATCTGTTTTCTAGAATTCTAATGAAGCTATACAATCTTGCTTTTGGTTATAGAATCACTGACCAATGACGAAAATCACTAACCAAAGATATTTCCCCTTTTTAACCTTAAATTTTATGAACATATCAGTTAGATAATTGTTTTTCCATATCATGTACATTTCTTTCCAATCTGCCTTTTTAGCATGACTTGTGTTTGGGCTTGGGTTGAAGTTGCAATTTGGCGCATATTCACAAATAGCTATGAAGACCCTGTGTATTTTTTCAATAATTTCTCATGTTTAAACTGTCTCTTTTAATGAATTATGAGTTTACACTCGGGGATCAACCTTTGTTTCATGTCTCCATTAATACTAATTTTATTTTATTTTTTTAATACTTTTTGCACTCTTTTGCATAAACATCATCAACTTGCATAACTTCTGAATTACTACCTGATATTTGTAGATATAAAGACACCTATTCTGTGTATTATGCTTTCCATCTGAACTTACTTTCATTATTTATTTTAGTTTTAGGTATAAATTATGTCTCTGAACTACTTATAAACTATATTATGGCTTGTCCAGTGGTTATTTTCTTTTCAATGATCCAGGAATTACCAAAGACCGCAAAACATTTGCATCTTTTTTACACAATGTAACATCATGAATCCGGCCGCTATAATTCTGTCTTTCTTCTTAATGTATCTATTTGGGTACTTACTTATAGGTTGATGGAGAACTTGAACATAAAAAGGTTTCTAGTGTTAATTCTAGAGGTTTCCATCAAATTTCAATTTGGCCTTGAGCTTTTGCTTTTATTTGTTTTTCTATTTATGTCTATGATGCACCATGATCCATCTGCTGATCTCAATGTGGTATGTTGGAAACACAGTGAATTTATTTCTCTATTGTTGGGAAAAAAATTACACATAATGGCTTTTATAGAATACATATACAATGATTTGAACTTTTAGTTTTGGAATACAGGGTTTATGTTTGTGCTTATATTTGAGTACACAGACCTTTATACTTATAAAAATTGATTTATTTTTATTTTTTAAAATATTAAAATAGATTCTATATTTATATATTTCTATATGCTAATTATAAAATTTCAAATTGATTCTAATATAGAACAAAAATACAATGATTTAAACTTTAGTTTAGTTTTCTTATGTATCACTCAAATACAGGAACAACATATCAACATTTTCATATTGATCTGTGTTTATGTTTTCAATTCTAGATACCAAATACCTCCCTGAAAGTAAGGAAGGTACAATGACATGAAAATAGAATCAACTCTTTGCTATATGTAAAAAGCTTTCACCATCAATTCCTCTCCTCTTCTATGGTAAAGGTAATGTGATTTTGTTATTCTGCTTCTTATAATCTCTAGAATTTCTATAAAATAACATATGCTAGATATCGAGGAACTCATGTCTTAGAAGATCATCAACTTTGATTTGGTTTAAAAGTTTTTTTTAAAATTAAAATCATCTGACTTTATAACTACTCTGTCTCTAGTTAGGAAGTATCAGGCTCTGATACTAAGCGGGTGAGTCTCCTTATGAATTTTAAAACCCAGTCTATGATATTCATAAAACTGGTTATACTAGAGTCTTATCTTGGCATTCTCTCACCATATTGCAATATTGATATTTATATGCCTTAGAAGATTATCAACTTTGATTTGGTTCAAAAGTTTCATTTTTTAAAATTAAAATCATCTGACTTTATAACTATTATGTCTCTAGTTAGGAAGTATCAGGCTCTGATACTAAACGGGTGAGTCTCCTTATGAATCTTAAGACCCAGTGTAGGATATTCATAAATCTGGCTATACTAGAGTCTTATCTTGGCATTCTCTCACCATATTGCCATATTGATATTCATATGCCTTAGAAGATCATCAACTTTCTTTTTTTAAAAATTAAAATCATCTGACTTTATAACTACTCTGTCTTTAGTTAGGAAGTATCAGGCTCTGATACTAAGCGGGTAAGTCTCCTTATGAATCTTAAAACCCAGACTATGATATTCATAAAACTGGCTATACTAGAGTCTTATCTTGGCATTCTCTCGCCATATTGCAATATTGATATTTATATGCCTTAGAAGATTATCAACTTTGATTTGGTTCAAAAGTTTCATTTTTTAAAATTAAAATCATCTGACTTTATAACTATTATATCTCTAGTTAGGAAGTATCAGGCTCTGATACTAAACGGGTGAGTCTCCTTATGAATCTTAAGACCCAGTGTAGGATATTCATAAATCTGGCTATACTAGAATCTTATCTTGGCATTCTCTCGCCATATTGATATTCATATGCCTTAGAAGATCATCAACTTTCTTTTTTTAAAATTAAAATCATCTGACTTTATAACTACTCTGTCTCTAGTTAGGAAGTATCATACTCGGATACTAAGCGGGTGAGTCTCCTTATGAATCTTAAAACCCAGGCTAGGATATTCATAAATTTGGCTATACTAGAGTCTTATCTTGATATTCTCTCGCCATATTGCCATATTGATATTCATATGCCTTAGAAGATCATCAACTTTAATTTGGTTCAAAAGTTTCTTTTTTTTAAATTAAAATCATCTGACTTTATAACTACTCTGTCTCTAATTAGGAAGTATCAAGCTCTGATACTAAGCGGGTGAGTCTCCTTATGAATCTTAAGACCCAATCTAGGATATTCATAAATCTGGCTATATAACTATTATGATTTGGTTCAAAAGTTTCTTTTTTTTTTAAATTAAAATCATCTGTTTTTATAACTATTATGTCTCTAGTTAGGAAGTATCAGGCTTTGATACCAGGCTTTGATACTAAGCGGGTGAGTCTCCTTATAAATCCTAAGACCTAATTTAGGATATTCATAAATCTGGCTATACTAGAGTCTTATCTTGGCATTCTCTCGCCATATTGTCATATTGATATTCATATGCCTTAGAAGATCATCAATTTTGATTTGGTTCAAAAGTTTCTTTTTTTAAAATTAAAATCATCTGACTTTATAACTACGCCGTCTCTAGTTAGGAAGTATCAGGCTCTGATACTGAGCGGTTGAGTCTCCTTATGAATCTTAAGACCCAGTCTAGGATATTGATAAATTTGGCTATACTAGAGTCTTAGTCTTATCTTGGCATTCTCTCGCCATATTGTCATATTGATATTCATATGCCTTAGAAAATCATCAACTTAGATTTGGTTCAAAAGTTTTTTTTTTAAATTAAAATCATCTGACTTTATAACTACTCTGTCTCTAGTTAGGAAATATCAAGTTAGGATATTAAGCGGGTGGCCTATTATAGGATATTCATAAAATTGGCTATACTAGAGTCTTATCTGGGCATTCAGTCGCCATGTTGCTATATTGATATTCATATCCCTTAGAAGATCATCAACTTTGATTTGGTTCAGAAGTTTCTTTTTTTTAAAATTAAAATTATCTGACCTTATAACTATTATGTCTCTAGTTAGGAAGTATCAGGCTAGGATATTAAGCGGGTGACCTAGTCTAGGATATTCATAAAATTGGCTATACTAGAGTCTTATCTGGGCATTCTGTCTCCATATTGCTATATTGATATTCATATGCCTTAGAAGATCATCAACTTTGATTTGGTTTAAAAGTTTTTATTTTTAAAATTAAAATCATCTGACTTTATAACTACTTTGCCTCTAGTTAGACTCTGATACTAAGCGAGTAAATCTCCTTATGAATCTTAAGACCCAATCTAGATGGTTTATCTTGGTATTCTCTCTCTCGCCATATTGCCATATTGATATTCATATGCTTTAGAAGATCATCAACTTTGATTTGGTTCAAAAGTTTCTTTTTTTAAAATTAAAATTATCTGACTTTATAACTGCTCTGTCTCTAGTTAGAAAATATCAAGCTATACTAAGCGCCGTCTCCTTATGAATCTTAAGACCCAATCTAGGATATTCATAAATCTGGCTATACTAGGGTCTTATATTGGCATTCTCTTGCCATATTGCTATTTTAGGACCTTGATCTATGGATACCTAGGCTAAATTGTAATCTCTTGGATCAAGATCAGATTCTTTTTTATACACAAGAGCAGGGATAAGGAAAGATAAAGCTTTCAGAAGAGAGAGAGCTTTGATTTCACAAGATGAGTTACAACGTAAACTCTTGATAAATCCTCAAGGAGTGACGAGGGATCCTTTTATAGAGAGTCGGGAATACAAACTGACAAAAATAATTAATTTACATGAGCTAGAAAGATAAAAAGTAATCCGCACTAAAGCTATCCGTAATTTTACAAACACTTTATTAAAATCTGAGCAGGAAATTTTCTTTATTAAATCACTGTTGAGGAGAGCACGCGAGCACGCGAATCTCCTTTACACTTCCTCATACATCTGGTGAGAGGTTTGAGTAGCCTTTATCACGAGTCATATGTTAGGAGTGATGCTACATCTTGAGAGACAGGGGTCCTGTGATAGGGAAGTACCTTGAGGGACTAATTACTTTGAGCAGAGAGCTTGCAAATGGCTCTGATTTGTTGGACTTGAGATTTGGCCAATGAGCTTGGGTCTATCACAGATAAGTATAAAGGTTTTTCCTTGATAATCTATGTAATATGATCTGTGTAGAGCAAAGTTTGTCGATCTTCTAAGATTTCCTAGAAATGCAATGCGTTTACTAAGTTATCTTCACCAAACATGGAGAGGAGAGAACCATTGTAAAACTAACCAATAGAAATTTTTATTTTTAATGTCGTAATGGTAAACATGTTCAATAGCTATGAAACATTCATAAAGAGCATAAAGGGATCATAGGTACCATTTTAACTCTTCAGGAATATGACCGATTAAAAAGGAAACAGTTAAGTAAGGTTTTGGCTACTTGTTGGATTTGTTCAACGTTTATGGGTTTAAAACTAGATGGAAATTCATGGTGTGTGGTGGTAAAATAGGAGGCTTGGCTTCTGGGAGAATGCGATCCATTAGTAGGATATATTGAGGTCCAGAGGGAGTAAGGAGTTGGACATATTATGGTGACCTGTGATGTGTCTCACTGTGTATTTATAGCAGGAGAACAAGTCTTTCTATCTAAGAAGCTGTGAGTATGTAAGAGTCTTTTTTTGTGTGTCTACTAGCATGGATGGGAAAGATATGTCCATTTCAATAATAAATTCGTAAGAACTTAAGTGAAAATTAAATTTCTCAATGCCTTTTTTACTGTAAAGATCTCCTTATAGGTTGCATGATAATTTTTTTTAATTCCTTAAATTGTCCGCTAGCATGGTCACAATAATTTCTTTTTCCATTAACTTCTTTAAGAAGAATCGCTCCCCATAAATGATCACTAGCATCAGTCTACAGAATCCTCTGTCATGTACCTGGAATCTTTAAAAGTGGTGGAGTCTGGGTAACTCTTTAAAAGAGTTTTTTTTTAGAAGTTTAGACAGTTGACTTGTATGTTTAATCACATCTAGAATAAAGTCACGCAGGTAATTGACGACGCCTAGAAAATGCTGAATCTGCTTTATTGACAAGTTGTCGTCTAAAAATTTGAGCAATTTTTTAGCAATATGAAAGTCAGGTTGGTACAAACCATCATATAAAAAATCAATGTCAAGGAATTCTTTTTTGGAGGAAAGCATGATCCATATTTTTCAACCAGATCAGCAAATTGGACTAATAGGGACTTATGTAGATGAGGGTAGAGTTGAGGATAGGCTCAAATATTTTTATCATAGTTTTTTGAAAGATGTACAAAGTTACCTTCAAATCGAATGGCATTACAGTCCACTGGTATTGACCATAATACAAAAGGCAATTTTGTATCTTTAGGGTGAATCCCAAGCTGGCTAAATCCTGTTTTCAGATCAAACTTAGAAAAGATCCTTGAATAGCCGAGAGGCTATGTATTCGAGGCTATGTATTCATCTTGGTAGAGGAAACTTATCATTCCGTAGAAACATGTTAAGGCTTATAGTTGCTCAGATCACTTTTTTACATAAAATGCCTAGCAAGCCGAATTAGACTATGTGGGCTCAATAAAACCTTAGACCAACAAAGTAGCACACTCCTTTTTGGCTAGAATTAGATCATCATGATTCATTCCTGATTGACATCTTTATTTTTTTCTTAGAAGGCAATTTTACAAAGAAGTATCGGTTCTGCCAAAGTGGGAAAAGGTATTTGAATTGGTAGCCACATGTCACGGAGTAGAATGTGGGGCCTTAAGGATGGTAGCACAAAAACCTTGATGGGCTTATCATACTTAGTTGAGAGGATCTTGGCTTCAATATTTGGCCTAGGAGTTTTGTGAATTTGAGACGTTCCTAAAGATCCGAAGGAGGATGGGTGTTGGCTCTTTAAAAAGGCTTGTGTTTGTGGATAAAGAGTTAAGGGTGTCATTCATCATCAGAACTTTCTAACTTAAACATATGAAGAACATACTACGTATCTTCATCTTTTTCATATTGTTCTTCATATATGGTGGATTCAAT
Organism: Leucaena leucocephala; assembly: GCA_037074615.1. NCBI lineage: Eukaryota > Viridiplantae > Streptophyta > Magnoliopsida > Fabales > Fabaceae > Leucaena > Leucaena leucocephala. The sequence continues at coordinate 2,213,352 of CM073552.1, forward strand.
ATCTTCAGTGTTTGCTAAATGACTGATAATGCTCTACACTTGTATAAAAAAAAGAATCTATGGAAAAAAAAATTTAAGCATGAATAATTTGTCCTAAAACAGCAATACAGTGAGAAGATGCTGACCCACTTAACATTAGAGTCTGATATTTTCTAACTGGAGACATAATAGTTATAAAGTTAAAGATGAGTGAGTAGGAAGATTTTATAACCATGAGTGAATTATTGAATATTAAAAACCAAATTCTAAAAAAAATAAACTTTTGAACTAAGACTCATATTTCAAATTTTATGGTCATACTAACATAATGCTCAAGAAGCCTTTTAAAATCAAAGTTTCTAAAATATTTCAAGCATGATGATCATCACATGTGACATTTTATAGAAATTCTAGAGATTATAAGAAAAAGCATAATAACGAAACCACATACCTCTGTGTCTTGTGTAAATTTAACTTAACTCTCTAACTTTGACTCAGCAGCAACTTAACTAACCCTACCGTAGATGAATTGGTGGTGAAAGCCTTGTGTGGAACACCCAAAACTTACATCACAAAATGCAGCGAAAAGCTGATTCTCCGTATTCGCATTAAAAATTAAAACAAAAGATTTTACAAAAGCAATAAATTTCTCTCAATTGATTAATGGCAGCTCTGCCAACTATGTTGAATAGCTGAACAACCTCACTTCCAGAGAGGTCAATATGACAAAGTTGATATGTTGTTCCTGTCTTGAGTGTGTCTTGAGTGACACATAAGAAAACTAAATTGTTCCTTAAAGGTCTATGTACTCAAATATACGCACAAACACAAACCCTGTATTCCAAAACCAAAAGTTTAAATCATTGTAAATCATATAAAAGCCATCCTGTGTAAATTTTTTCCCAGCAATAGAGAAATACCTCCAAGATCAGCAGATGGATCATGGTGCATCACAGACATAAATAAAAAAACAGATAAAAGTAAAAGCTCAGGGCCAAATTGAAGTTTGACGGAAACCTCTAGAATTAAGACTAGAAACCTTTTTATCTGTTAAAGTTCTCCATCAACCTATTCTAGCAGATTATTTTTGTGTAAAAGATAAAAAGACAGAATTATAGCATTACTTGGCCAGATTCATGATGTTACATTGTGTAAAAGATGCAAATATTTTGCAGTCTTTGGTAACTCCTGGATCACTGAAAAGAAAATAACCATTGAACAAGCCATAATATAGTTATAAGTAGTTCAGAGACATGATTTATACTGCAGGTATGATAGTTTCCTTGTGGTGTAATAAATTTTAAGATCAGTTAACAGATACCTTAAGCATATTATGAGTTTCCATGTAACTATACACTATACAGCATTCAAGTTCATTGAAAAGTTAAAAAATAGTTACAGTAAGGCAAGATTTTTCACCATGTTTAATTGATGTTGCAAAAATTAACAAAACAGTGGCTGACTAGATAACTTAATACCTTAGTATAAATTGAACTTTCAATTTTGCAGAACCAGCATCACCAAATAAGCAAGCTTCATTAGCCATTTTACACGGTACTCAGCGGCAGACAATTTCTCCCAGATATACATACCACAATTAACTTCTCAAAAATCTGGAAACATTAGAGAGGGTACTTTAGGAAAAGAAGTGATTGATTTTATTAACGCAGATGAAATGGAATGTAGAATGAAGTAAGATCATCACCAGGGTTTAAACTTTCAGCATCTAATGCAAAATCATACTCAGTTAATGGAAGGTGTGATGAACAAAAGGCTTCAATCTTCTATTCTTAACCGATATTTTGCAGCCCCCATTAAGATTAAAAAAAAAATATTTGAGTGAAGCAAACTAAGATCAAAGCCTCACCATTTCTCCAGATTTCGGCACGCTCCACATATGCTGCATTTTATATACCTAAAATAAGTAATGAAAGTAAGTTCAGATGGAAAGCATAATACACAGAATATGCATGTCTTTATACCTACAAATATGAGGTAGTAATTCAGAAGTTATGCAAGTTGATGATGTTTATGCAAAAGAGAGCAAAAAATATTAAAAAAAATAAAATAAAATTAGTATTCATGGAGACATGAAACAAAGGTTGATCCCTGAGTGTAAACCCAGAATTCATTAAAAGAGACAGTTGAAACATGAGAAATTATTAAAAAAAAATACAGGCTCTTTATAGCTATTTATGACTGTGCGCCAAATTGCAACTTCAACCCAAACAATGTCATGCTAAAAAGGCAGATCGGAAAGAAATGTACATGACATGGAACAATGATTAAGCTAAAAAGAACTGATATGTTTCATAAAATTTAAGGTTAGAAAGGTGAAGTGTCTGGATTCTCATGAATTTCGTCTGTGGTCAGTGATTCTATAAGCAAATAATAGCAAGAGCTAAAAGCAAGATTGTATAGCTTCATTAGAATTCTAGAAAACAGATGCAATTACTCTAAACTTGTTCCCAAAATTACTCAATTAACACTTTGTTTCAAGTTATTATGCAGATCAAGTAAGCAGAAGCATGGAGGAACCTATATAATCTTCTATGTCTAAGTTATTGAAGAAAGCAACTCGACATGCTTCACCAATTACCTTCTGAATTTTTTCATAGAGAAACAAAATTCTGACAGCATATGTAATAAAATTATGAATTAAAATCACAAATGTTATTTATGTTACCAATTTATACTATCAATATTGCAATACTGTATGGAAGATACCAAGCATATTGTTCTCTATAGATGTAGATATTTTATTCCTATTGAAATATCCGGTCTCGCAACCATAATTTACTTAAAAAGGCTCTGTAATCCATCACATATAAAGAAGATTAACCTCATCGCCTATGGCGAAGCCTTTTGTCCACTTGATAAGGTTTTCCAGAAGCAATTGATGTTTGCATTATAGGGAATTTAAAGGTAAAACCTAAATCCCTTTGTCTACCCAACAAGAGGGACTTTAAAATGTTCACCTTCAGCTGCAACATAGTCAAAGAGTTCCTGATTCAAAATGTTTTTTAAATTAATTATACCACAACACAGCTTGAATAAAAGAAAAGTGAACAACAGTTCTTAGCCTAAAAAGAGAGGGACCCACAATAACAGCCAAACAGTTAATATTTTATTATTATCTCACCATGTCTGTTAAATTTAAAGAATTGAACCAACAGAAAAAATGAGCAAATTTTAAGTTCAACTCTAAAATCTTTAGATGCTGGTGTATGAGATAATCTTAGACAATAAATTGTACTGAATATAGAGACAGTAATCATAAATTCATTAGATATTTTATTTGAAATATGGCCAAGAAGGGATAAATACACAACCAAATTCAGATGCACATAATACCAGAGAAGAAAAGTAAGCCTTAGGTTAAAGCATAAACTTGCTGATGATGATCCCTTTAAGTGGGGATATAATATAATTTGATTGTAGAATATTTCTAATGGCTGAAAGCATGAAGAATGGAATACTAAAATTTTCTCAAGAAACAACGATGAACACCAAAAGGCCAATAAAATGTTTATATGTGAGATGCTCATTAACACAAAAAACCATAAAAAATCTGAAGGAAACGATTTGGAAAGCAGAGCAACAAGCATAGTTTGGCTGAAGTATGGTAAAAATTATCCATAGCAGAAGCAATTGCATCATCCACCACAAACGTAAGGTGAATCAGAGTAAAGCATCAAAATACAAGGAGATTGAAGAGATTGAAATCAGTCATCAGGAAAGCCACACATTAAACTGCGTAAGAAATCTGGAAAATAACAAAAGAGATTGAAGATGCCATCGCAGTGGGAGAAGCTATAGATTGTCTAGTTAATTAAGCTAGAGCATCGCATCATATGCCTATTAGCGATAAACCAATATTTCATCCGACACTCAAAAAGATAATTGAAAATAATCCATGGAGAAGGAATTGTGAATGAATACTTTACAGCAAGAGATTCTGAAGAAGAAAATAATTTTTGGGATAAGAGGTTTGATGTGGAACATCGGCAACAGACCATATAAACAAAATAAAAGAAGAAAATAAAAGGGGAGACACAATACCTCTGGTCTACGATTCTGGTTCTGCGCTTGCTTGGAGAACACCCGTACTGAGATTCTGACGTCTGGGAGAGGGGAGAGCAATCTTCATAAGATAGATCAATATCAATTCAAGAAGAGGATTGATAAACGTTTCTTATCCAATATAGGAGTATGAAAAGATTGGACTTTATAAATATCCTGATAGATGAAATGCTAAACACCACCGCGAACAGATTCTTCTTCTTCTTCGGCTGGCTTGGAGAGCCTCCCTTCCGAATCATCAAGAATGAAAGGGTCCCGGGTGTTAAATAGAATGAAAGGGCTCACACTATTCTTCTAACGGTCAAATTTTACCGAGTTGGAAAATATAGCCGTTGGAAGCAAACTGTTAATAGATGAAATACTACTTGGCACCTGAGCAAATCCAGACAAAAAATGCGAAACATGGCCCTGGAAAAAATTAGCCGTTGGAAATAAAATCTGAAAAAGATTTGTAACATTTTTCCAAAAACATGAATAAAGAAAAAGAAAAAAATAATTAATTCTTGAAATGACCTGTAGCCGTTGGAAGAACCGAAGCAGACTGGTATGTCACGTGCATCAATTAATAGATGAAGTACTGGTAACTTGGCCCTATGCAAACCCAGAAAAAATAATTTTTTTATTAAATTATGATATTCAGATCCTAAAATTATATATTTGTATTAAATAGCTCTTATTTACAACTGAGTAACCCTTAAATATACTAAGTAGGAGGTGAAAGTAAGTCTACAAACTCTTCAAATGATCTGTATTTTTTTTTTGGCAGAAATGGTGTCTATACGTATTTTTTCCCATTGCATTATCAATTGTTTTTATTTAATTATTAATTATTGATAAAATGCAATGATATGATTCATACAATCAATTTAATTTGTTGATTTCGCCAAAAAAATTATTTATTGAGACCTGACTTATTTTTATTTATATTATAGATCATTTTTACTTCTTACAAAAATAACTAGTTGTCTATGAGTATATTCACATTTGATAATGATATTTTACTTTTGTAAATTCACTTATTTAAAGTTAACTATGCTTATACAAAGTTTAAATTCCTTACTAAAAAAGATATACAAAAAAACCTATTAATCATCCGCGATTCTTAAATTCATAAAATTATATTAGTCTTAAGTGAGTTGTGCGGCCAAGTTTAAAGAAATAGTGTTGCACCCTAACTAATAAATATAGCTTTCGGCCTAGTGACTACTTTTTTTTATAAATTTTTATAGAAAATGATTAGATTTACCCACGATCTAAAAATAAAATTTTATTTTTTTTAGACGATATTAATATCTGGTAGAATGAGTCGGTTTAGTAAGTACTTGGTGCTACAAGAAAGTTTGATTCTTATAGGCCCAATTTCATCAGAGTCAATTTTCGTCTGACATTTAAACCTTTTTTATCTTTTTGCCAACATCAAAGATTTATGTCAAGTCAATGCTAAAAGCTCATAATTGTACATCGTCAAGCCCAAAGTTAAAGGCCTACTTTTGTCGTGGACTTGTGTGGTCAGTGGTCACACCATTTAAAGGCTTATATTTAAAAAAAAGGCTTATATTTTGAAGCCATTGAACTGATCTTTCGTTGCACCTAAGCCCACTAGACTCTCCCTTTTCGATGCACTCCTTTTGTATTCTTGACTTTGTTATGCCTACAACATGGAGTCTCATAATAATAATTAATACTAATTTTTTTTAAAAAAATTATAATATAAAAAGATTATTTATTATTTCTGACTGTAGATATTTTATACTTATTTTAAAAAAATACGCAACATAGTATTTTTATTAACGGGATTAAATCTGACGAGAAGAAATTAATCCTCATAACGTGAAGAATTAATGTTTGAATCCTTAACTTAATATATGTTGTTTAAAAAAACAAAAGTCCCAACTTCATAAGTTCCTAGTCCATAGTAATAAACCTAATTAAATTTGATAACTAAATACTCTGAATCTAATTTCAAATACAACTCATTTTTAAATAATTAACACATACCAATAAAACAGTTAAAAATATTAAAATTGTTATAAAATTTAAATAATTTTTAATATTACTATCATTCACCATACTAAACTCCAACACCTCTTATTGCTTTAATTAAAAATATATATATATAATATTTAATACTCCTTAAAACTATCAAATGCCTAATAAAAATGATTAACAACACCATCTAAAATGCCCTATATGGGACTGAAGGATTATATTTTCTCATGTATTTAAGAAGTAAGTAAACCGCACTACGCAGATTGAATTGTTCATTACTTATAAATGATATAATTTATAGTTGATATTAATAAATTTAATTAAATTTGATGGTGTGATCTCTCAAAAATATGTTATCTTTTGCATTAAGAAGTAAACTATAATGTTTATGACTTATTATAAATTTTATTATGTGTATCAATATTAATAGTTTATGGTTAAAAAAAGCATGGTTGCAACAACAAAGTAAACTAAGTAATTTATTTATCTAATTCAATCAGTATCTTATGATCAGAAAGGAGGATCCGTGGAAACCCAAATTAAAAACCATATACTACCCCCAGTCAGCTAGATAATTAATACTTCTCATATTCTTAATATAAGACTTAATTAGAGAGTTGATCTTGATCTTAAATATAAGATATATTTTTATATTTATCAATTTATTTTTTTAAATTATTATTATTGATATTCGCTCAGCATTAATCAAATAGAAAAAGAGTTAAGAAAGATAATTAAAATATTTTAAATAAAATATATTAATTAATTTTCTTAATCTCATAGCATGTGTCAATATGTGTAAATAGCCAACTTTAACTTTATAGTTTTGCTAAAATATTAAATGCACATATCAATTACAATATATACACATTTTAAATTATAATTACATGGAAATGAAATAAAGAGTGACTCATAGTTTGACCAAAAGAAGATCTTTGTACTGTTTTGGAAAGTAACCTGATTCACTAATTCTGGTTGTCGCCCATTTAACATTGTTCAACCCAAAACTGCAGTGAAGTAGTAATAATTAACCATCAACATATATATATATATATATATATATATATATATATATATATATATATAATGGGGTAATGGCTCCATGAATCGTCAATTCCATATTATAAATAACTAAACTTGATTGATTAGATACATCTTTTCTCCATTAAGAAACAACAATATTATTTAAGGGTTAAATAATAGTTAAAAAAATCTCTTGTGGTCCATAATTGTGAAATTATGAAACTGCATATACCATCATGTACTGTTTTATATGGCCCGGCTATTTATGCTTTGTGCATTGGATCACTTTCATTGATACGGTCAATCCCTTTAAAATATTTGATGCATGCATCGATCACTTGTGTTGAACTTTTAAATTAAAGATTAACTTTTTAAGTATGCTAGATATATTTCATGCTACTAGGACTTTTTTTTGACATGTTTCTTTGTGGTTAAATTATTATATATTGGTATTTGACTAAAAAAATTGTAAAGGGATATTTGTTAAAAACTTAATTAATAAAATAGATTCATGTTTCAGAAATCAATACAAGTAACTGATATCTAAAAAAATATACTTACCAGAAATCAGAATTCTAAATTTAACAGATATTTTTCAAACTTTTGAGATATTATGGGTGTGTATCCCCCTGTCATCAGATCCCCCAAACTAATCTAACATAACTGTGTTGTGCATTAAAAAGCTAAATAAAAATGGACTCACATGAATCTCTATTTTAACTTATAGCTTGCTAGCTAATTAAGTCAGGTCCATAATAAACCAAAATCTGTTCAACAATGTATCCAACCAGATACCAAATAAGGAAGTTGATAGAGCCAGGTACAAATAGACCACACATGATGAAATGGTTCAAGGGTCAATTTCATGGTAAGCATATATGTGTGTGTGTTAATATGTATGTATACATACTAAGATATTAAAAACCAGACTGCTCATTAAACTGCTTGAGATGGTATATAGTTGAACTAGAGTCAACATAATCATGATTAAAATAATATAATTTAATTAAAATATACAAAATGTTGATATATAACCTTTTTTCAATAAAAAAAAATATTAATATACAAATAAATAGAACCTTCATATATAAACGATAGATAATCCAACAAAATATAATAGTCATTAAAGTACAAATATAATGGAATATTTTTTTTTTGTTAAACTCAAAATGATGTTGTTTCATGCTTAATAAGAAGAGAAAAAGACATAAAACTTATTTGACGTATCCAAAACTTTTAATTAGACTTATCAGGATATTGATTTACCAGTTCATTGATGACTTGTCCATCCAAGTTGGATTTTAATAGCATGATATATATACACATGTATGAGGTTTTAGACAGTACCTTCAATCCATGAAAGGTTTGACTTCTCTGCTTTGAAGATGAGATTATGCGCTAACAAATGCAAGAAATAAGGATGCCGCCAAAAGTTGTAAAATTTCTTCAATCTGTGTCATTTGATGGGAATTTTTTCTTCAATTTGGAGTACTAATTAAGTTTGCAAGCTTTCCTTCCAAATGAGGGGATCGCTATGAATAGAAGATAAGTGGGGGCATTAGGGTTTGGGCCCTCTAGAAGGGTCTTTTTCTTATGTATATATCCCTTTAACTGTGGGGTAGTTTTGGCTTTTTTTCGTTGCTTTAAAGAGAATATAACTTGTGGTTTCATTTTCGTTTATATTCCCAAATTAATTATTTGTACTGAAAGGGCGACCAACGTGGCCCTTGTGTGTCATAAATTGTTGTCAATCAGTGATTGACTTGAGAAAATTCAAAATAAAGTTTGGTTCATTATTTCTTCCTTTTTTATGACTAATGAAAGCTTGATTGCCAAATGGGAAGGAATTAATATAAAACACACCTCGTGTTATATTTTGTCCACATCATTAAGTTGAAACTTGTTTATCAAACTTTTTCATGTTCGTCAGCTAGCTAGCTTGTGTCTTGCTGTAAAAGAATGAGCTGGGTAGCCTCGGGAAGGTATTACAAGTATTTTAGCTCTAATTAAACGTATGTATTTGTTCTTATTAATAGATATAATGATTAACCATTTAAATCAGTTGAATCACTGAAATTTATTTAAAATTAATTTTTTTCTAAAATTTGGAGAATATAATCCTCACACATTAACTTTATAATTAGATAAACATCATGTGATTTTGTTTCAATACAAAGTGGCAATTATAGTTTCAAACCCGTTCTAGCGGGATTGAGTATAATGCCATAGAAAAACCAATTAATTATCTCTCTTCATGAAGTGTGGGTTCAAAGAAGATCATCCATATCCATATATATATATATATATATATATATATAATATTAAGAAGGATTGGATATGATTAAGACTTAAATATTGACTTTGTTTCAACAAGTTTTTATGAGAAGATAAAAATTTATAAATTAAATGAATGTGTCAATATTATATTTGATATAAATATTATAATAACGGTCGGCTATATGTACAAACAAAAAATCACCTATCCAAAATTCAATAATATGATTCACCATAATATGTGACTTGAAGATAGGTCTTGGGTAAGCCAGAAGCCACAGCTTGTTTTGCTGTCTAGGGTTTGTCTGTTATATCTCAAGGGACACTGATATTGATCTCTTTTCTGATAATAGCTAGAGAAAGAATCATGATCCATCCCTCTCATGATTCATGAAGAGAGAGAGAGAGAAACCATTAATTTTTTTGACTGAAAATGACTCGTACCAAATTAAATTCAGTCAGAGATCATGAGACACACAGCGATATATTATTCTTTCGTATGGTACTTTGTTTTTTTATAGTTCAGAGGGCAAAAAAAAAAAAAACCGAAGAACTTTGAAAACAACAAGAGTCCTACTGATAGCACAACAAATAAAGCGAAAGAGCAACAGTAGTATTTAATGTTGCATGTGCAACAATTAATAATATATATATATAGGAATCTTGTATATTAATTATTAGAATTAGAGAGTTAGCTATATATTTCTTTTATCATAAGCATTATCCATGCAAGCTAGCTCTCTTACTTTTTCTTTCTCAAGCAACAAATATTACAGGAAACCCTAGTTTGAAAGATGAATTCGGTCCCAAAATTTTTTGCTGGAAGATGAGTTGCAAGCATCAAATCATATAGTTAATTATAATCAAGATATGAAATCTTAGCTGCAAATTAAGCATTTAGCTAGCGTCATAGATGATTATACGTCTACACGAGTGTACATGGTAGTTTATGTGATTTCTAGGGGACAAAAAAAAATACCAAAATACAAAGAAAAGAAAGAAATTTGGAAGGAAAATTTAATAATATAATAACCATAGAAGTTGTATTAAACTCAACTAATAATTGTTTTCAATTTGAGTCAAGTTGAGTGAGGATAAACCTCGAAACTATGCTAACTACCATATGATCTAGAGGTCATAAATTTTAAATCCAAGACATAGCCTTTCCTCTTTTGAGAATAAGGCTGTGTACATCGATCTCTTCTCAGATCTCACTTAGTGAAAGTTTTGGGCACTGGCAACCATTTTGAGTCAAGTTGAGTAAAGACCTTAATAGTATGTTTGGTTGGAGGGAAGTGGGGGTGGAGAAGTGGAAGTGAAAATGAAAGTAAAATCTCTCACTTCCCTTATTTGGTACAATGGAAGTCACTTTCACTTCCACTTTCTTGGGCCATTTCAATTCATCAGAAAAGCTAAAAATTGATATGATGAAAGTGGAAGTGAAATTTTTTAGACCATTTTATCCCTAGTTATAAAATTCTTGGACAATTTTAACCCTTCCCAAGGTATAAAAAAATATTTTAGACTATTTTACCTCAAGTTATAAAAAAAAATATACATCAATTTCATACTCACTTCCATCCGACCAAACAAACTTTTAAAGTCTATTTTCAACTTAATTCCACTTCCATTTCCACTTTCACTTCTATAAAAAAACTCTTCCATCTTACCAAACATACCCTAAAGTAGCAAAACTCTCAACCAATATTTTTTAATAGTTATGTAGTTAGGACTTGACCTTAAGATCCCATAAGTTAAACTAGCAAAATCCCTATCAACTGTGCTACAACTCTTGTCGGTTCTATTAATCATACACTACTTTGGTTAGAAAATTAATGCATAAACAGGATGTAAAAGCATACTATTGTCAATTCATAAGTAACTTTGGTCAATAAATTAATGATTGAAATTAATTAAATGGGGGCATGTTGGATGTATTACTCGAAGTGGCCGGCAATTAGATTCCTCTTGTTGTCCCCATTTCCCTCTTTTCAGTTGGCAGAATTTCCAGAAAACTCCCCAAAATGATATAGATTTAGCCCCAAGAAAAAAAAGAGAGAAAATACTCGAAAAAGGAACGTTTTTTCTTATGATTGTTTAATTTAAACTGAATTCGTTATATTGACTATATTCTCCTTAATTATGTAGGTGATGTGTTCATCATTCTTGTTATAAATTAAGCTACATTACTCTTTTTCTTGTGTAGATAATTATATTGAGAGGTTTTACTAAGGAATCAAATTAGAAGGAAAATATAATTTTTAAAGGATTGAAGCAAAACTACATCTTTAAAACAGATTGAATTATACTTACGGATTGAGTCTAGTGAAAGAAGTAGGATTCTTTACAACGTACATAAACCAAGATTTAAATTCATATTAAAAGATATATTCACATTTAATATCTGACTGTACCTCGAATATAGTTGTCTTTAAAAGAAAAATATTTGTGCTTATAAAAAAGAAGATATCGAATTATTAAAAATATATTAGGCTAAATTATTAATAAATTTTCCAACAAATTTATATAAAAATGATTGAAAAGTTAGCTAACATTTCTTGTTTTGAAGATAGGTACAATTTTTCTTAAATATGAATATAATATATATATATGTATATATAAAAGGATACTGTGAAGATGATCACATGCAATCTTATTATTCGTTGAGGTTAGAATCTATACACACATTACTTACCAAACTGAGTAGAGTGCCCTTTGAAAATGCTTCATGCATGTGAGCTATTTAGCTTAAGAAACGAAAAGTCAGATAAGATATATAATATATATTAATAAAAATAAAGACATAATTTTTTATCATATAAACAATGATATGACACTACACCAACAAGTATTAGCAACACGTCCATGCAAAATATTTTTTTAAAACTTGATGAAAATTCATGCGTTGACGCATGCATGTGTGATGTGTCTGTAATTATCGGATAAGTATGAATTCATCTTCTCTTCTCTCGAACTCTCTCCTACCAACTTTTATTTAAAGAAAAAAATTATAGATGAGAAAATATTTTTCTGAAAAAATTGGTGAACTCGTTGTTTGAAAATTTTATTAGCTGGAATAAGGATTTGAGTTCGAGTACTAGTATGTTTGTATATAAAATTCTTTAAAGTATCAATACTTTCTTTATAAAAAATTATATTAAATTCTTCTTACCAATATAAGATTTTTACAAAGAATTTTTACCTGCTAAATTTTCTTCAATTCACGCAGCCATGTATATGTACATTTTAGTTTTTTTTTAAAAGGTATAATGTTTAAAAGCCAAATTTTAATATTTTATGGGGAAAATAATGACATGATTTGCTATGATTGTGAATAGGATTAATACAACATTTAGTTCTTTAAATTTATCCTCATTTTAGCTTTTATTCTTAAAATTTTAAATCATAGATTTTGGTACATCAAATTTTTTTCATCTAAAATATTATTTTTTATAATTTAATTAAAACTTACATCATTTTACTGTTTAAAAATAAAAAATTATGATTTAAAATTTGAGGGACGAATACTAAAATTTATGTAAATTTAGAGGGGTTAAATATTATATTAACTTTTTGTGAATATAAAAAACCTCCTGAGTTGCTGTTTGATTTTCTTGCAATTTTACCACATTGTTAGTCTTCCTCTTGCTCGTGCATGTAGGTTAATTAATATCTTGATTTATTGTTTTGATAGTCCCTAATCATAATATTTTTTATTTATTTTTATACCATAAAATTAATTATCTTCAGACGAACTTAATTGTAAAAATCTGGCATATATAATATTTGTGATTTGAATAATATTCAAAATTATTAATTACTGACTAATTTGGATTTGAGTCACGTAAACAACCTTAAATGTAAATAAATTTTCCGACATAATTGTTAATATATTTATAAGACTCCAACCAAAATGCTACTAATAATAAAGAGATAAAGATTGCCACCCAAAAAAATTAATCACATGATCAAAGATGACTAAGTTATATATTTAGAATCAGAGGACATCTTCAGTGAGATTTTGTTAGATCCATGAAGAACAAGCATGATTAATGTATAATGGAAAAATGATAAAAAAATTCTAAAAAATAATAAATATTAAAGTAAAATATTATATTGGTATTGCTTAATCTATTATTAGTAACAGACTTAATTTAAAATTTATTATTTTTTAGAGTATTTTTTAATCATTTTCTTATATGTAAAAAGAAGAGTAATGATTAAATATGGCCCAAAAAGAAAGAATTATTAATTATTATTACTTTGCCACGTATATTCACCTAAGCGGTTAAGCATGCTTTATCGAGGTTTGATAAAGTACTGAGAGCAATTACGTTAAAAGAAATCTTTGAAGTGACATTATTCAGTCCGAAAAAAAAAGTTAAGGACATATTCCAATTTGTTCATCTTTTTAGATTTTACTTTTTACTGTATATTCTCCACAAAGTTAGCCCTAAGATTCCATGATTTAGTGAATTTTGTTTTGGAATATTTTCAAAATAAAGATATGTATTTTTTTAAAAAGTCATGCATCCAGTTGTAAATTAAGAAATTTATATAAAGAGTTATGTAGAGAGTAATGACTACTTATAACACTAAAAAAACACCAATTCCACCTTTTTTAGAACTAAATATGTGATAATTATACCACTTGGTGAAATGTTATATTATTTTAAAGAAACCATATATATAAGAAGGATGCTATTTTTCATGAAAAACTATTTTAAATAATCATTAATTATTGAAGATATGTTGGTTTATGAAATAATACATAATTATAATTTTTTAAATCGAAAAAATTTAAGAAGTACCACTCTAAAGCATGACTTCAATATCTATAAATATCCCTCGCTATCACTCCATTCAAAGAAAATCATCAAAAAATCCAAATTATCACTATGTAAAAATTTGTCTTGACTTAAGTTTTAGGAATACAAACCATACTCAAGAATTTTCATTTATATCCAGAAGAGAATAGACTAAAGTTTAAAAAAAAAAAAAGTGTTACCCGCGACTTGAAAATATTATTCATAATTTTCCTTTTTTTCTTCTTCTTCACAAGAATATTAAAATTTTAAAGTGTTTCCGAATTTATCATTCCGACTATTATTCAAAATCTGATCTTAAAGTGTTTCATTTTAGGAAAGAATATATATATTGATTGCCTACCGGAGAAAGAACATGGACGTTCTGAAATCACAGTAAGAATTTGATGAAGCAAAATATCAGAAGTTATCTGTGGAATCATTATAAAAGGACACGAATTAAGATTGAAGAATAACGCAGAAGATATACACATACGAGCTGCATCGAGTAATATTAAAAAGCAGTGTTATGCAACTAAGTTTCATTGTAACGTTATATATGTGGCTAATAAACTGAGGGTTAGATTGTATAAAAACCCTTTTTAATGTTAAGGAAAGCCGATGTATGAAAGCTTTAATTAATTAGGTTGGTTGAAACCTAGCTAGTTAGTTGTCAAAGCCATCGAGTGCAACAAATATTATATTTATAACTGTCTGATTAAATAACATGTATATATATAATCAATATGTGTGGATTTCTCCAGGTCCTATTCTCTTCTTACAAAGAGAACATGTGCAAAACTATACGTATAATTCATTGAATAATTTATTATAGTAACTCACACCGATTAATTCCATATAATCAACCTGCTAAAAAAATCGATATAGAATTAGTTTAATAGTGTAAAGCCCGTTAGATACTAGTATAAGATCCAGTAAATAGTATCAAAAAAAAATTGTAAAAAACAAGTTCAGCCATACTAATTAATCAATTTTTGACAAAGAAGTTACCAATATAGAAAATAGATAGCCATTTTTTTTTTTATTTTAGGGTATTGATGAGTTATAAAGCATGGACTTTGCTTGAAACTATTTACGACTTAATTAATTGAGCACCTATTTTCAGGACGAGTCTCTCTTTAACTCATAATAGGAATATTCAAAGAGTTTAATTCCATGAGAAATATTACTAATTTCTTGCGGTCTAAGAATATATTGAACCCCACTTATGTTACGTTGTGGGGAAAAGAAAAAAAAATATGAATAAGAATAAATATAAACAACAGAATGGTACATGATGTTACTCTGGAGGGCCAAGTTGCTGGAAAAGTAGACAGCTTTAACTTGCAGTAAAGATAAAGTAACTTATCGAATCAACAATATATATATAGAATTCAACCCTTTGCCTTTTCATTATTTGCCTAAACTCCACCTTTATCCTTTGAAAACTTTTGCATCATCTTTTATAACTTTATGTAATATTTTCAATCAAATTATTGATGAGGTTTTGGAGACATTATTTCCATATGTTTTGGAGCTTTTTACATCTTACCAACCGGAAAAAAAAAACCCTACAATTGCAATATCTTTCACAAGATCCTTTTGCAGATATTAGTTTTATAATAATACATACAGAAAACAATGATGTCTTTGATGAATCCCAATGGACAATGGTTGCAAAAGATAATCATATTGGATTATATTTATTAATCATTCAATCCTTAATATAGGACCTAATTGAAAAGTTAATCTTGGTCATAAATATAAAATATATTTTCTATATTTATCATCTTTTTTTAAAATTATCTCTTTTGATACTCCCATAATAATAATTAAGTAAAACATGGAGGAAAGGAGTTTAGAAAAATTATTAAGGTATTTTAGAAAAAAAATATAATTAACTAATTTAACTAATTTTTTTATTATAATTAAATTGGTTAAATAGGTCATATATTAAAGAGTAAAGAAGTATAATTTTAAACCCTCAAAGTTTGATCCTTTTCATCTACATATTTACAATCATATATTTAGAGAGAAACTAGCACAAAACTATTATATATAATTTTTGTTTGAAGTTCATTTATTTGCTTTTAATTATTTATTGATTTCTATTTCTTTGTGAATTTATTATATATAATCATTTTATGACAGTAGAAAATCCAGATTAATGAATGCGTTAAAACCAAAGAATGATCCTAAAATAAGGAAGACCGTCCACAAGTATCAGGTTTTACCAAGTTACGTATATATATATATATATATATATATATATATATATATATATATATGGTTTAACAATATTCTTCATCTGCATATGTCTGACGTGGTGGGACCCTTCAATACAAAGGTTCCCTCAACCTGAATGCATGCCACGTGTACTAGCCAGTCCATGCTCAGTGTAGAAAGGAAAAATGATCCATTATAAGGCACACAATTTCTGCAGTGATTCTGCATCTTTTAGCCTTTTTCCCACAAAAACCCTAATTAAACTATGATATATATCTCTCTCCTCCACATTAAATTCACCACGTACCTCACTCTTTTTCACACTATGACCTTTTTTTTTTCTTCTGTATATTTTATTGTGATCTTTTCTCAGCAAGCTAGCTGGCGAGAGCTTATTAATTACTTTGTCCTCTCCCCCTCATGTTTTCTTTATATATAACTTGAAAGCAGATCCTTGTTTTGCACATTAATTGGATGTACTAAAGAATAAGTGAGGAAAGAATAAAGATTAAGCTAACTGCAGGAATCATGGGTCATCACTCTTGCTGTAACAAGCAGAAGGTGAAAAGAGGATTATGGTCTCCTGAAGAAGACGAGAAGCTCATCAACTACATCACCACTTATGGCCATGGTTGCTGGAGCTCTGTCCCTAAACTTGCAGGTTTCGTTTCATATCCAAATCTATCTCTGCAAAACATAGTTTTATCTCTCTTCCCATTTTCTTCTCTCTTACAGCTCATGATTCTTCCAAGCCTCATTTGTGTTGTATATATGGAGACTTAATAGTCTGATTTTTGTGTATCAAACACAAGCCAACGTTTGAAATGCAAATGAACATTAAATATTTTGTGCAGGTTCTTCATAGTATTGTGTTTCTGAGTTTGAAGCCTGCCCCTTCAAGCATATATTCATATATATATGGTCTTCTTTTGTCTGGCTGACAAGCTATATATAAAGCACTAATATTTACAAAGATGAATAAGTCATGTAATGTGTAACATGTATAGAAATGCTATGTTGTACTTTATATTGCAGCTATATAATTAATAAGAACAGGATATTTTAGCTTGCAGGAATGATTCTGAATTTGTTTGTGTTCTTTCCTTAACTGTTTTCCTTAACTGTGCAGGACTTCAGAGATGTGGAAAAAGTTGCAGGTTGAGATGGATAAATTATCTGAGACCTGATCTGAAACGAGGAAGCTTTTCTCCTCAAGAAGCAGCTCTCATTATTGAACTCCATAGCATTCTGGGCAACAGGTGATTAATTAATTAATATCCTTAATGATGCGGGTTAATAATTAGTTTAGCAATATTATTGTTATAACTTTAATTATTATTAACAGGTGGGCTCAGATTGCAAAGAACCTACCTGGAAGAACAGACAACGAGGTGAAGAACTTTTGGAATTCAAGCGTCAAGAAGAAGCTTCTTTCTCGTCATGATCATCTTCTTCTTCCTCCTTTAACCACTTACAATGGTACTTCTGTGGAAAGCTTCTTCCCTCTTACTCCAAACCCTAAGAACCCTAACATGATCCAAAACTCTCACCATAATTATCACCAAGACAAGCTGTTCCTTCCCACTTGTTCATCACTTATTCAAGGTTTTCATCAATTTGATCATCATGAAGCTTCTGAAGATCTTAAGATAGGCAATCTCCTTCATGTTCAGAATCCTAATAATTTGCAGGAAATTACACCATCCAATAGGAGTGTTAATCCATCTTCTTATGAAGATACTAATTGGTCACTGGTAAATCAAGAACATACCAATCTGTTATCCCCACATTACATTGATGAGAAATTCATGAACCCAACAAGTTCAACTTTGCAGCAGCGTCATAAGAGTCAACCTGTGGATCCTCGTATTGAACAGAAAATGTTTCAGAGTACTATTGAGGATTATAATGTTTGTGGAGTCCCGTATTCATCTATATCTTCTGCTTCACAAGAACAAGACCCTCTTGTTGCAAGATTTATTCATCACAGCTATCCATCTTCTGGTTTTGGTTACCAACAAGATCATCAAAGTCAAATGGCTGACGTGGCAGCCAATCACATGGAGTTCATAGATGCCATCATGTCGTCGTTGCCATTATCATCTTCAGCGTCCTCGTCATCATCGTTATCATCAAACAATCAAGTTGTCACAAATACCCCTAATTTTCCTTCATGCTGGGAGCCATGAAGATATATAACTACTTACAAGATGCTTCTGAGTAAAAACTCAGTTTGATTCTTCAGACATAATCTTGATATTAATTGACTTCCCCCAATTTCTCTTATATAATCACTTCAATTCTCAACTGTATCTTTTTGTTTCAAACCTATGCAATCTGAAAGGATTATGGGTTGAAACAAAAAGTGTTGAGTATTGAAGTGATTAAGAATCTTTGAGTATATTGAGATTATGTTTGATTGAGTCGAATGTAGTTTTGCTCATTTGATTTTTATCTATATACGGGAATCTCATTTGATGTACTTATCATGAATACTATATCATAGAACTTTAGTTTGTCTTGATCATCAGTTATCTTTAGTAGTGAATATCAAAGTCATCACCATAAGTAGTGCTTACCCATGTTCCATAAATATGCATTTCTCTTGCTTCTTCCGTATGTTTGTCACCTAAAAGTATATTTCATGAGTCATACTTTCTCTTGTAAAAGTACTATATATCTATTTATATACCAATCAATATCATATATTAACATATTTCATTCATCTCCCTCACTCCCTCCCCACCCCCCCCCCCCTCCCTCTCTCTCCCTCTCTCTCACGCGCTCATACACACGCACAAACAATGGTCAACTTGAAGGAACGCACAAATGGCTGTACTGGCTTTTTGGGTCACATATATAGCATTACTTTAATTATTTCAAAAGTTTATCGTACCAATATAGAACTTTCTTGCGGTTGAAGGTTTGGTAAAGATTCCTCAACGTTGTTTGGTGAGATTATGAGCTTATGATTTAACAATAAAGAAACATTTTAAGTCTACGGAAAACAATTGTTCAGCTAACTATAATAACATTATTATTAATACTTACTTATTCATAGTTTTTTCCATTAGTTCCCGTTTCAGATTATTAGTTTTTCTCCCAGTTAGATTTTGTTATAGGTTGACCAAAAAACAAGATTTTTTGTTAGATATGGAAATTAATATTAAAATAATATGTCAAGATATGAAACTAGAAAGTATAATTGTATCATTTCAAACAACATCAGCCTACTCAAAAGTTACCTCTGCATGCATTGACTTTCTCAAAGGGTCATTGGATCAACTTTTGAAAAAAGAACGTAAAACAAAGAGTCATTTCCAGCTCGTGAAAGAAACAAAGGAAAAGATAATCGCCTTTTCCCCCACCAATTTCTTTTCATTTCATTTTTTTTAATTTTTTAAAACCATGTGCTTTGATAATTACTTCAATCAATCTACGAGAAATAAATGTAAATCTTTCATATACTCATGTAATCATCTCTGATAACTCCTTACATTTGTTGTCGGAAAGTGTGTGATCGAGCATACGTGACATTGGAGACTTACTGAGTATCAATTTAAATTCATGGCAGAAAGGTGCATAACAGGAGCGATTTATTTACTAAGAAGATTAATAGACTCACATATGATTTAAATTGACTTTCAAGAAAAGTGACAATCATGTATCAAGAAAGTATTTTGGAAAGCCTTGGGAAAAAAATTATGCGCATATATCAAAGTCATATGAGATATATATATATATATGAGGAGGGTAACAATTAGTATACGAGTATCTCGAGATGAGATAAAAGACTTCCTTACAAGGATTGATCCACATTAGTGACCATCTTTGAGCCCAAACTCTTGTTTAACCTGGTTTTAGATATTTTAATTAAGTTTGTACAAGAATAAATCTATTAATATGTTTTTTATTTTGTTGATGATGTAATTCTTATGACTCAACTAAAGAAAAAATATGAACTCTAAACTTAAGTTATGAAGGAAGACTTTGGAGTCGAAAAGTTTTTTTCTTGAATAAGAGTAAAACATAATACATGTACTATTATTTTGATAAGAAATAAGTTTGAAAAAATTTAAAAATTAAAATGAGAAATTAAATCATTCCACAAATGTTAAAGTTTAGATATTTGGAATCAATTAAGTTGGGTGGCTCAAATAGAGAAATACTACCATAGTTATTTAATGAGATAAGAGAGAACATAATAAGAAAAGTTTTATCAAACTTTTATAAATAAAACTGGAAATACTGTATGTTAGTAAATGTTGGATTTTAAAAAGACACTAAAAGTATAAAGTTGGGTGGTCAAAATAAAGATATTGAGATGAATGTGCAGTAAAAAAAAAGATAAGATTCATAATAAATATATTTAAAGAAGAGTTGGAGTGTCGTAATTGAAGTAAGTTGTTGAAAGCACAAGTGATAAGAATATATCAAATAATATTGAGTCTTCTAAAATAAAAATAAAAAAAGACTAAAAAAAATACTCGATAAAATTATTGAATAGTACTTTTTGATTAGTGATATGTTAAAATATTTGGTTACTGATAGAGCATAATAAGATCATGCTCCACTTGATGAGATTAGACTTGTCATTGTAGTTTTTTTTTTTTTGTTGCCCACCCAGTTCACCGGAGTTTTGCCCCAACTACATCCGGATCCGACCCGCGTCGCGCACCTGGCTATGGTGGGTGAGTCTCCCAACGGAAATTTTATGCATTCGCCAAGGCTCGAACTCGAGACCTCGCTTAAGCGATACCGAGCCGCTTACCACTCGGACCAACCCCCGTTGGTGACTTGTCATTGTAGTTGTGTACTCATCCAATCATCCACGTAAAGAGAGAGAACATTAAAAAGGAATTATGACTATGGTACTTTGTTTTCTTTATATTTTTGAATGAATGTGTTATACACAGTCATTTTTACAAGATTGATTGCCTCAGTGATGTATCACAAAACAGAAAGAATGGGCTAATGGTGAGATGGAGTTAAGAGCCAGCAAGGTAACTAGGCAGCTCAATAATGGAAGGGCCCAGAATTTTGGGGGTGGACTGCGTGTCTGAGACAATCTTTAGATTTTAAGCGACAAAGCTCCATCACTAAAAGCTGGCCCTTTTCCAGCATTCCAATCAGTGTCCACATTTAGGAATCTTCAAAAGTCCCTTTTGCTTTACCATGGCCCATCTTCGTCTTCTTCACATACACTTTCTTCAAACAGGGTGGGGTTTCAGCAGCATTACGGAGAAAAGCATGAGAAATTAACACCACCTTTTTTCTCATTTGACTTTGTAACATCACAAGCCTTGAGGTTGAGGTTCAATCACATTATACACTGTAAGCTGCTATTGCTTTTTCTCATCTTTCACACGAGATCGTGACTTGTAAATACACTTAAACAAGGAAAGGCATAATATTCACATCTTCTATTTCTTATTCAACCACTTATTTATCTTCAAGAAGAGTTGTTATGACTTGTGATCCTTTTCAGATATGAACCTTTATTTCAATCCCATTTCATAATCAAAGGAATAATAATGCCGAGCAGAACAAATTAGCTTTTGAATCAACTATAGATGGACTCGATTTTCCTTGAGTAAAATAAAAAATCCAAACCTTGTCAATGAAAAAATTTGGACAAGTTATTTTCAATTCAACCTAACAATATTTGAATATGGTTTAATTTTGTTTTTTCAAAAAAACGTTTGGAAGTATAACTCCAAAAGTTCATACCAGGGTCACGCCATTTTTGGTCCGTTCAAAAATTTACTGCAGTTGTATATGGTCAAGCTCAAGGTTCCCATAAAGTCTCCACAGAGTAATTGAAGAATATGAGGACTGAAGGTTTCCTTGTTCACAGAAGCTCAAGGTTCAACCTCATGGACTTTAAGGAGATTCATAGCCTGAAAGGTCATTTATCAGATTGAGAAAACAAGATTCATGAGTCTCACTTACGAATGCCATGATGGCAGGCTGCTATTATGATAACGCCGTCATGTATGTAATCTTGTGAGAATTGCCATGGGAGTGAATATCGCACAACAAACTGCTAGCATTGTTTCCCATTAAGTCTCTAGGAGTGAATATTCAGCCCCAGATTCCACTGATCCTAAGCTGTAATCCTCGACCGTCCTTTCGCTATTCTTCGAGCAATGACTCTTCTGCCACCCTTAGTTGCCTTCCTGCTCATTAGAAAGCAATATTATGTCATCTAAATAATCACAGTTAGCCATGTCATAGTCTGTAGTTTCAAGCTCCGTTTTCAGCCATAAAAACTTTTCTCAAATTATTTTTATGTCTGCACTATCAACTTATCAATGCTACAGGGAGAGAAACCTAATCTACAGCCGTAGGCACTAATGTAAGTGATACTCAATGTCACAATCCAAGCAACAAACTGATACATAATTGTGAAAAGAAGAGTGAATTGAAGAATTGGAGAGTAGATGATAAACTGAAATTATACTTAATACTCATAAGTTTAAAATATTCAAATCATAAGAAAATAAGATTGATGATCATATTTATTTATAAGTGATGGATAATTATAATCTTAATTAAATATATAATCCTAATATATCATATTATATATCATAATATCTAACTATAATATTGTATAATATATAATCCTAATATATCCTAATATATATATGTGTGTGCATATTATGATATCTAATCCTAATATCGCATATTATCTAATACTAATTATAATAAAATAATAAAATTAAATGACTTATTTATATTTTACATATGACTAACCATATCCCATATAGTTTAATCATTTATTTCTGTTTACCAAAATTACTTTATCATATTTATTTTTAGGGTAAAGTAGTACCTAATATCTTAATTTTATTTATCATATGCGATTAATATCCAAATCTTATTTGTGATACAATTTTACCCATAATCTTTTTAATTTGTTACAATTTTATTAATAATATTACTTTTTAAATACCAAGAATTATATTAAATTAAAAAGATTATAGTTAAAATTATATAAAATTAAAAAAATTATAAGTAAAATTGTATCACAAATAAAATTAAGATATTAACCGCATATAAAAAATAAAATTAAAATATTAGATACTATTTTATCTTTATTTTTATTATTTATTTTTATTATTTATTTTTAGGTAGATATGCAATCTTAACAATAAAATTTGATGCGAGGGGCTTCTAACACTATTGAATTTACTTGGTGCAAAAATGTACGTAAACACTATAAAAGGGGACAAAAATACTAACTCGGTTAATGTTTCTAACTTCCGTTACTTTACTATTTAGTGGGTCCCACTAGTCATCTAAGGGAACATCCCTCTCTCTCCCCCTCTCACCTTCCTCTCTCTCTTTTCTCACCTGCCAACATCGGAAATCTCTCTTCTCTCATGTGGGCACGATAAAGCTCCCTAACACCAAACTACACAAGCTTTCTTACTTTCTCTCTCTGTCGATTTTTTCATGGTGACTTTGATTCCCTCAGAGAAGATGAGAATGACGCCGACGAGTTGAAAGACCCAATACGAAAGGCAAACTCTAAAGTGAAGGTATCCATCTTTGATCCCCGTGACGACGGAACCGCCGATTGCTGGATCGAACGCAACGCTTCCATGGTCCGCCTCAAGTTGGAGCCACCCTGGATCGAGAGGCTGGTGTGTGCCGGAAATAGAAGGAAAGAACAAAGTGTCAGAAGGTTGAATTAATTAGGTGATTAGTGTTAATCACTTAGTTACTAGATGATCATACTATAGGTTAAATGTGTGAGATTATATAATCTTTACCATAATGAAAGAGAGGGTAACTTGGGTCTCTCCTCAAAGTCTCTAAATAGGGTTAGTTTATCTCTCTCAAGTGAGGGTAGATTAGTGGGTAAACTCAAGTGGGTTACCATAATTATAATGAGCATGTTGCTCAATAGTTAATACAATATAAAGATATTTTTCTCTACTTAATTTTGTTAATATGGTATCAAAACAAGCTGCATTATAGACCTGTTATGTGCAATTCTTGATTCTCCACCGTCGCCCAGGAAGTCTAGTCTTGAAGAAAGGAAGAAAATGACCTGTTGAATTGTTATTCACAATCCTGCTTGGAGATCCTTTCTTGAGTGATGGCAAGAGAAGTATAGACAACAATGCAGGCGCAAGATGATTGACTTGCAAGTGAGTTTCAAACCCATCTTCTTCAGAGAAATTCTGAGGCTTCCCCATGGTGAAAATCCCAGCATTGTTTATCAGAACATTCAAAGGCCTTGACTTTGAATTCCACTATTCTGCAAAATGATCTTTCATGTTTCACTGGTTTATCAAATCATGAACGGCCATTGTTGTGAGTATCATGTGGATTTCGAATCTTTGGGTTGCACTTTGAAGCATAATTGATTTTGAAACCGCTTTCACTGATTTTGGAATGGTGGATTAAGTTTTGAATCTTGAAAAGAAAGATTTTCATTTAAGCCGTCTCAAAGTTCTGGTCTGCAAGAAAATCATGTTCGGGTTGTATCGATAAAAAAGACTCGTGTTCTGACTCGGCCATCGGAAGCAAACTGTCTTGATCTCTGACTTCTCCACCACTACTGGTTCCGCTTGACATTCCTTCCCCCGCTGGTGGAAATCGGAGATATTGTGAAAACAATAAACTTCTATCTCTTCTGGTAATAAGTTCAAAGCCAGAAGTACGTAAAAGAAGAATGAAACTTCTGATTTTTCATCTCTGAGTATAAAGGGAAATTGGCTTTGTTAGAAGGTTGAATTAATTAGGTGATTAGTGTTAATCACTTGGTTACTAGATGACTCTAATTCTATATAAAGGGTCCTAGCTTATAGGTTAAAGGAGTGTGAGATAGTGTAATCCTCACCATAGTGAGGGAGAGGGTAACTTGGGTCTCCCCTCAAAGTCCCCAAGTGGGGTTGGTTTATCTCCCTCAAGTGAGGGTAGATTAGTGGATAAACCCAAGTGGGTTACCATAATTGTAATGAGCATGTTGCTCAATAGTTAATACAATATGAAGACATTCTTCTCTACTTGATTTTGTTAACATGGTATCAAAGCCGGCAACGTCACACCTTTGGTTCTTGAAATCTTCCAATATTGAAAGGTTCTTGAATGGATTCTTTGTGCAAGTTTAAATTAATGGCGCCATGTTCTTGGATGGATTCTTGATCTTGAGCACTCTATTCTTCATCACAGCTTTGATAGAATCCATCTTGTATAACTTGGGCGGAATATCAAGCCGGCTGGAGAATGAATATAGCAGGGGTCATTGCTGATTTGACCAGGAAGGAGGCAGCATTTCTTGATGAAGAAGATAGAGGAAGCGAAGCGTGGACCAAAAACAAGAAAAGTATTTTATTCAATTATTTGTCCCGCTCGGTTATGGCCATGCAACAGATGTTGAGATTCGGCCTTTGAATGAGGAAAAAGCAGTTCAAGCTGCTGTAGACCTTATTGGAGAACTCTTCGTCTTCTTGGTTGCAGGAGTTCTATTGATCTTTGAGGTACAAAGAAGTGCAAGATCTGAAGCAAGAAAGGAGGAGCTACGCAAGCAAGGGATGGAGGCTGTGAGTCAAAGAAATGAAGAAATTGCCGAAGAAGTGGAACTTCTTAAGCACAAAATTCAAGAACTAAAAAAAAACTGGCCAAGGGACAAGGACACAGCGGAATCCTGAATTTTAGACTGGGCAGTACAGAAGGTGGAAAGACAGGAAAAGCTGCTTGACCTGATGAATATAGTTTGAAAAATCAATATTCTTTTGGGGATCAAAGGAATTGAGGAAAACACGTATGCGGTATACCCATCATCTGTCAACAAAACAAAAGTTTCAACTATCCGCCCTCAGCGTCATCAAAGTCAGCAGGATCATCTTGTTCAAAGACTTCAGATGAGCTAGTTGGCGAATACATGGCTGTGGCTGAAGGGAGAGCTTCTATTACTGCATCAGCCAGATCCATAATGAAGGAAGAATTGGTACCAAGAGCAGGAACACGTCCCTAATTCTTGATCCCAGATTCAAGAGCCAAATGCTTGTACTCCATATCAATTTCTTCAAGGGTCTCAATGTGCTCACTCACAAAACTTACAGGAACGGCCAACAGACTCCTTACACCTTTCTGGCCAAGTTCAACAAGAACTTCATCTGTGTACGGTTTCAGCCACTGTACAGGACCCACTCGACTCTGATAAGCAAGAGTGTGCTCATTATTGATTCCTCTAGCTTTCAACTCCTGCATGATCAAGAAAATGCATTCCTCCATTTGATCTCGATACGGATCCCCAGTATCTTCAACATAACTGACAGGTACCCCATGGGCACTAAAAAAAAATACCATTACCTCCTTAGGTTGAGGAAAAGTCTGAAGCTCTTCCTCAATTAAATCCACCATTGACTTAATATAACCTCCTTGTGTGCTCTACGTGTTGTGATTCACTTGTACCTCCAAGGGTTGATTTTGCTTTTAGCAGCAGCAGCAGCATGGACTGTGCTGATAATTATCTGATTTCCACAGAGCGTAATAACTTTCTGGAATATGGTTATGAGAGACAATTGCTTCAGTATTGATTGAAGAGAGTTTTGAAGAATTTTCATATTGTATTTTGTAAAATGAAAATAGTTTGGTTTAATTCACCTTACTCCCTTGTGTGTTGTGTTGGCAAGTTGAACACCTAAAGTTAAGGGGTGTCAACTTGAGCGGGGGTGTTAGAAGGTTGAATTAATTAGGTGATTAGTGTTAATCACTTGGTTACTAGATGACTCTAATTCTATATAAAGGGTCCTAGCTTATAGGTTAAAGGAGTGTGAGATAGTGTAATCCTCACCATAGTGAGGGAGAGGGTAACTTGGGTCTCCCCTCAAAGTCCCCAAGTGGGGTTGGTTTATCTCCCTCAAGTGAGGGTAGATTAGTGTGTAAACTCAAGTGGGTTACCATGATTGTATGAGCATGTAGCTCATGAATAATACATATGATTCTTCATCTTTCTTCTCATTTTTCTCTCTAGTAAAGTTAACAGGCTTTATATTGGAGTTGATTTTGCATCTCTATTGTTCGATATGGAATCGGGCTCGAGCGGGCAAGAACCTTCTTCTTGGGATGAGCTATATAATATCAATTTGATGCCGTTGGAGTTCTTCTTCAAGTTCCAGAAGGAGCTACAAGGTTTTCGAGTTGGTCTTAATATGGAGTTCTACAATGCTCCATGCAATGAATATCAGGCAAAGCTTGTATTGAAACCTTTGACACCTGAATGGAAATGGAAATTCATTTGTGAGCCTATTCATCAAGATGTTCACATTCTCTCGAAGAAGATCCCAATAACCAAATTTCTAAATCTCCAGGTTGGTGTAGGACACAATTTTCAGATGCATGCTACTGGGTGGAAATGGAAGCTTACCACATGTTTGGGTGGACATGGTGTCTCTAGGATTCGAAACAAGACAACTCTCGGCTTGTTTCCTGGCTTTGATTTACGGTTTGGATGGAGGGTAGATTATGTTCTTCCTGAACTTAATGGAGCTCTGGGAACTGGTGAGCCAATGTTCAACGTGGACGATTATATTTTCATATTATATTTTTTAAAATGAAAATAATTTAGTTTAATTCATTTTACTCCTTGTGTGTTGTGTTGACAAGTTGAACACCTAGAGTTAAAAGGTGTCAACTTGAGCGGGGGTGTTAGAAAGTTGAATTAATTAGGTGATTAGTGTTAATCACTTGGTTACTAGATGATCATAATTCTATATAAAAGGTCCTAGTCTATAGGTTAAATGTGTGAGATTATGTAATCTTCACCATAGTAAAAGAGAGGGTAATTTAGGTCTCTCCTCAAAGTCCCCAAGTAGGGTTAGTTTATCTCTCTCAAGTGAGGGTACATTAGTGGGTAAATTCAAGTGTGTTACCATAATTGTAATGAGCATGTTGCTCAATAGTTAATACAATATGAAGATATTCTTCTCTACTTGATTTGCTTTGGTGAAACCAAACACACTTAGTAAGTCGTCCTCAGGCAGATCTGGAACTTGAGACACAGAGAATCCATTGTCGTCCATGAAGATCCATGGAAGCTTCCAAGAATTAATGACCTCTGGTTCGGAACGGAGAGGACAATATCCTGAGAGTGGGTTGGGCAAAATAGAACCGAAGGCAAAGTGAGAATGTGGGGTGGAAGGAGGAGGGTTGAGGTTGAGTGGAAGTTAGAGACGATACGGTGACGGGCTTTTCAGAAGAAGGCAGGGAGAGAGTGTGTCTAAATCAATGAGGGAGAGAAAGCTTCAGAAGATAGAAGAGAGTGGAGAGAAAAGGAAGGGACACGTGGAACACTAGTGGAACACTAGTGGAACCCACTAAAAGCAAAGTGACGGACGTTCAATTCAGTTCATGGAGATGGTATTTTTGTCTCCTTTTATAACGCTTATATATATTTTTTGCACCCATATAAATTTAACAGTGACAGGTATCCCTCTGCTAAAATTTTGTTGTTAAAATTGTCTTTTAATTGTAAATACATATTTTTTTTATCATATTTGTCAATTATATGACTAATGGCCAATGGGGTTGAATTCTCTGAACTAGTCTGTCATTATCATCAGACTTTATTCCTCAGGCACATTAGACGCGAGTTTATATTTCCTATATATATATACATATATAATAATCACATAATTAAAACCAACAATCCAAGTGAAACTATATTCAAACAGATAATTATATTGAAAATTACAGCTGCACCCGTGTTGCTAGTAATAACTTACAAGAAGACGAAATGGCATTTTCAAAATATGCCGTGCAGATTACAAGAAGCATTTGCTTTACATATGAAACAGAGACCAAAGAAACAGAAACGATGAAGACGATGGGAAAAAATCATACTACTGAATTTATGTGACTATTGCTTCCTCCTTCCATCTTTGATTAAAAAAAATTATGAAAACAAGAATAAAGAAAGAATTATCATAATTCTTAAATGTACAGGACTTCCCAGGTTTTCATTGTTCAATTGGAATCACAGTAGAGATCCAATCAGAAGCTGCCGTTTGGATATCAGATTCAACATGAGGAGAAATTGAGAGTGGGGTTACTGCAACCTGTTCCTCCAAATCAGATGCAATAATCAGAGTAAATAAATTAATATAAAGGAGAAAATATAGTTTTTAACTTTCTTGTACGGCCATTGTAGTTTTTAAGAGGACTTCCTTATGCCCCCAACAACAACAATAAACTTTATCCCATTCAATAATTTTCATTGAAGATTTTAGATAAACAATTCAAGATAGTCCAAAGCTAACACTTACAAATCCATTTTCAAGCGCTCTATAATCCAGATCATCTTCCAGATCTTCCTGCTGCTTTTCTGAAAACTGCAGATACAAGTAGTGGAAGACTAGGCTCACTTTTATAAACAATTAATTGCCATTAAAACAAAGAAAATTTATCAAAGTGAAATACCACCTGAATCAAATGTGATGTGAAGATTAAGATTTAGAAGACCATACTTCAAACGAATCTTTCAAAGATTTCAGTTACCAAAGAGAACAATTACACACGCCTGGAATAACCTCTTCTTACTAATTGATATTGTTCATATTCACCACAGAAAAACTAATCCATGCCACAATAAGAGGATTATCCCATTATGAAAAAGCTAATGTTTAATGACGGTTTTCGTTTGTCCTCCCTCCTATTTACCTCTAATCTGAAATATTTCTTCACTTTGCTGAACTTAGGCTTTCCCGCAGCTCCAACTGATTCAACAACCTCTAAATTCTTTTTCTGTGTAGTCAATCGACGAGCTGCACCCTGAAGTAACCAAGGTGAGAGAGATTCTGATATTAGCATCAACAGATGCACTACAATCCCTCAAGATAATTACAACACACACAATAACAAATATGTACGATACTCACAGCAGCAGAGGCATCTCGGCCAAGCTGCGCAAGCTGAATGCCAAGGCCTTGTTGATTAGCCATGTGCTGAGCAGGAGGGTAGCGACTACTTGAAACGGCTTGCCAGTTTAGAGTGGATCTCCACATACTTTGCTTGGTCAATTTGAAACCCTGCCAATCAAGCAATTAACACAAATCCATATAAGACCATGAACATTTGAGTGAATTGAGTCTAAGAATAAAAATAGCTAGCTAAAAAAAGAATAAAAGGAAAATGGGTTTACATTACAATATTACTACTCCATTAAAAAAAATGCAAACAAGAAAGAATAGCCATGACCTTATGAATCAAAAACAGGATGAGCAAGATATGTTCAAGCTGTATAGCTCAAAAGATGAAATTTAGCAGGAATTTGCCAGATCAATCCATCAAGATTGAACATAAGTATGCAGAGTGAACAGTAGCCCGTTGAAACAGTTATTGGAGCATTTCTCAAAAGAAGGTCAAATTTGATAGATCTAGAGTCAAAATAAACAGCTAAGGCAGAGCTAAATGTCTAATAGCTCGATTGAAAATGAAGAGAACTGTATCATCACCACATAGTATCAGCATATCAATGTCTACCAATTTACTACTCCAAGAGCAGCAAATTTCCTAGAATTTCATCCATTAGTGCTAAAGGTCTGACAAAGCTTGTAACTTTCAGAGGATATATAATTCTTTTCAGTCTCACAAACTCAGTGTTCTGAGATTCAAATAACAAGGTTTGGCCTAAGTTGTGAACGTTGAATTATATCCCCATTTCTAAAAACCAAGATTATGGAATTTTCACAATAAAATTATCCAAGGCATGATAAAATTAGCAGACCTTGTTACCCAGGGGAGATGTTGGAATTTCTATATTCAAAAAGCAGCTTTTGGGGAAAGTTCCCTTTTCAATATCCCTTACAGCTGCATTTATCACCGGTAAACAGACTGCTACTGCATCCTTGAAATCTGTTTCTTGACTTCCATACTTTTTCCTACAACATTATATGATACAATTTTATAATCTCTGATAGGAAAATGCAGTTCAGACTACACATAAACTAGGAAGGAAAAAATATCTTGAACACACCAATTCAATGATATTGACAGTGATGGTACACCACAAAGTAATGCCTCTCTAGCTCCAGCAACAACACCTGAGTAGAACCTGCAGTATTTAAAACATGACATAAACTTAGGTCACCACCCTAGAACTAAAGTTCCAAAGGATATACACACACGATTTGTCAAGCGTGAGACAAGATAAACTTACATGTGATGACCACAGTTTGACCCTCTATTAATTCCACTAATAACCTGAAATTTATATTAAATTATAACCACTTTGTTTATGACAATAAGTGTGGGATTACATCATCATATGTAGAAGATAAGGGCTAACCAGCATAGGCTTTGACCATGAAAACAACGCCCCTGATAACGCTAGTGAAACACAATCCACAGGAGTTCCTGATTATAAAATATAAAATAATATAAACAATCTGCAACTAGAATGATAAACCTACACATAAAGGTTATGCCCATTTGAAAAAAACACTATAAAATCGACTATCTTTCAGTTAAAAAAACTTAACAGCCAGATGTATTGATGTCAAATTAGTGGTATCACTATTACAAATTTAATTTCTTTTCTATCCAAAGATTCAGGCCAGTGAATCCAATTCATTTAAGCTCCGATTTCAGATGATATTGTAATAATGATATATGTGGAGGCTAGTCAGTACAGAGAGGTGACATGCTGCAAACGATCAAATAAGTCATATTCGTTAAAATACGTTGATCTCAAGTAAATTCAAACCTTAATAGGATAGAATCCGATCACGAAACCCTGTATGTATTTTGAATAACGGATACCATGGTAGGAGAGCCCTAAAAGAAAAAAATAGAAGTTAAGTCATACCTGAAATCTCAAACGCAGTGGCACCATCAATTTGAGCAGAACCCGCTTCCACCGTTTCTCTGAACGTTAGAGAGTGCCCTGCAGCTGATTTGTCCCTAAAACAATCATTTAGACGTTTTCCAATTACAAAGATAACCCGAATTCGGTGACAGACAAGAGATGGGATAGAAGATTTCCAGAATTGAATGAATGACGAGATATTCAAAATACATTTAAAGCAAAATAACAAAAACTATATGGAGAGAACCCAGAAACCGAAAAGTGGCGATGTGTGTGAAGAGAAACAGAATGCCAATCGAGCAAATAATCTCACAAATTCCAAGCCCGCAGATAAGAAAATCAAAGTAGATAATTGGCGCATTAGATTGACAAATAAATGAAGATTTTTTTTTGGGGGGGGGGGGAACGAAACCCACGATTGAGGAACGCAGATATGAACATTGTAGAGGCCTTCGCGAACAAGAGCTTCAACCAGCAAAGTAAGGCCAGGGGACTCAATTCCTTCACTATTGGTGACCAAGACAATAGGCTTCGAATTATCAATGATCTCCGCGGAATCAGGCCCGGAAGTAGAAGAAGAAGGTTCGGTAGATTCGGCACCGTTCTCTGATTGGTCGCCTTGTTCGGCTCCTTTCCTGCTGAGCAGGGCTTGTTGAAGATTGGAGACGAGACCAGGGGGTATCATTTTGTTCTTCACAGAAGTAGACGTCAAGAAGAATGAGAGATTCTTGGAAACAGGAGACAAATGATGAGAGAAAGAGAGGGACTTTTACGAATAATAAAGATTCAAAACCCTAAGGAGAGAAGAAAGAGCAGAAAAAAGAGGGCAATAAAGCGCTGAAAATGAAAAGGGTAGGGACTGCTCGAAGAAATGGATAGATAGACCGATTCTAACGGCGTTATGTGGAAAGAGAAAAGAAAAGACATCGAAGAGAAAGAAAGCTGCAAAGCGCTAAACAGAGTCAGAGAGAGGGAGAGGGGGATTACTTGTAAAAATGGGATCTTGGAAACAAGGGGCAGCAAGAACAGTGATCGGCAATTCTAACGAATGAAACGCTTCAAAGAATGGTTTCTTTCGTTTTTACTGGTAACAGTTACAGTCAACTTTTCCTCTAAGTAGGATTTGTTGCTGGTAAGAAAAATATTTGTCAAAATCGATAAGATAAAAATATTATATTTTTTATAACTATTATTGGATTTTATTTTAATTCTTTAAGAATGGTTTCTTTCGTTTTTACTGGTAACAGTTACAGGCAACTTTTCCTCTTGTCAAAGTAGGATTTGTTGCTGGTAAAAAAAATATTTGTCAAAATCGATAAGATAAAAATATTATATTTTTTATAACTATTATTCGTTTTTATTTTAATTCTTTAATTTTATAAAATATTTTTTAGTCTTACAACCCTAACATTGTTAATTTTATTAACAAGACAATGAAATTTTTAAATGTTGAAAAACATTTACAAATATTAATATAATTCTTAAAATAACAATTATTGACATAAAATTATTATTTGAGAATGATGATGTTAGAATTAAAAGATTAAAAAAAAACATTTTATAAAATTATAAGATGAAACTGAAATTTTGTATGAAATGAGAGTATTAAAGTGCACTTTTGCCATTATATTTTACCTCAACTTTTGCCATTATTTAATTACTATTTAATATGTCATATTTATTCTTTTTATGAAAATTACTCAGTCTTACTATTCTATTCACAAACGCATAAATGAAAATTAAAGCTTTCAAAGCAGGTTTAGGTAGAAAAATTGGTAATAGGATGACTTCTTTTCTGGTTTGATAACTGGTCTGAGATGAATAGACCATTGATTGACTTGATTCCTGGTTTGGAATGGATGATTGACGATTGGATTGTTGACTATGTGGACTATCAGGGAGACTGGGATGGAAGGAAACTTAGTTTTTGGTTCCAACCTCATATTGTTGACCGCATCACTCGTGCACACCCACCCCGTGAGGAGAGAGGAGAGGATAAACACTTTTGGAAACCATCCAGTGATGGGAGGTTTTCTGTTAAAAATACATATCAATTTTTGCTTGCATGTACTCAACGACAAGAGGAGAACGTTTGGAAGCTCCTATGGAGATGGCAGATCCCAGAGAAGATCGAGTCATCCATGTGGCTATTTTCACACAACAGATTACACATGGAGCAGCTGAGAGCGAATAAAGGCCCACAATCGTCAGCGCGGTGTCTTTTTCTGGTGTGATTAGAACGAAGACTCAATGCATCTTGTGAGGGATTGCACAAATGCTAGAGAACGATGGAAATCTGTGGTTTCACCCTCACTGTGGAACAGATTCAACTCCTTAAAGGGTATAGAGTGGGTTCGATGGAATCTTTAACATCAAGCGGGAATGCATCATACTCAGAGACTACAGTGGCCGGTCCTCTTTGGGTATATTTTTTGGGATATATGGACGTCCAGATGTAGCTTTTTATTTGGCACTGATGGATCAATGAATAATCTTAGTGCTCAGGCCAGTTTCTTTAGGGCTTGTTCAGACCATGAATATATTGCAGAGTAGATGTGAGTTGTATAGATATAAAGCTTCGCTTAAGGCAAGTGATAACAAGAATCTAGAAGGGTTTATCAAGATGGAAGTAGATGGTTCAGTTCTCCAAAATGGAAGCAGTGGTTGTGGTGGTGGGCTTAGAAGTAACGAGGGACAATGGATTTCCAGCTTCAGTTGCAAACTTACGGGAGTCCCTCCTGCTGTTGCTGAGCTTATCGGAATCATTCAGGGATTGCACTTATGTTGGCCTATGGGTTTTAGGAAGATTTAACAACTTAATCACGAGAGTGTGATTCAAACCACCCTTTTCGTACATTGTTGAGTAACTTTTTTCAGCTTCCATTAAAAAAATTAAAAAATAAAAACTAAAAACACACTCATTTATGTAAATATTTAATATTCCCCGACGCTATACATTGTACTAGGCTTTTTTTTTTTGTTCATCCGGTTCACCGGAGTTTTGCCCTGACTACATCCGGATCCGACCCGCGTCCCGCACCTGGCTATGGTGGGTGAGTCTCCCAACGGGGATTTTCTGCGTACGCCAAGGCTCGAACTCGATACCTCGCTTAAGCGATACCGAGCCGCTTATCACTCGGACCAACCCCGTTGGTTGTACTAGGCTTTTGAATCATGAAATTTTTCCATCCTATCCAAAAAATTTTGATTATGTGGGCCTTTACCGTGATTTTCATTGAGATTGTGCCCCATGCTGTTGTGAGGTGTTGTACCAGATTGTGCAAAAATGTTGTGGGTTATTAACGTGATGTGCGTGTATCAAAAAAAAAAAAAACGAGATGTGAGGGTTTTGTACGATACATGATGTGAGAAAATGTTGTGCAGGGAGGGTTACGTGATTGTAGTACATGCGTTGCCTCCAACACGTGTTGTGTTAGCGTGATGTTGTGAAACAACGTTGAAAAGCAATAAAGCATAACGAATTTAAGCCTAGTATAAATTTTAAGCCATGTATAAAATACGGAAAATTTTAGATAAGGATCATTGTAGTAAATTTATTTCGAAAAACCCTCCATAAAACTCTAAAATTTTACTACAAGTTAAAGGCTGAATTGAAATTAAATTTATGATATCAATATACATAAAGATCTATTAATGAGAGAAAGAATAATAGGAGTATTAACAAGACTTCTATTTATCTTATTAAAATATATCTTTATCTTGTTAAAATTTTTATTTTTATTATTAATACTCTATTTGTCTTGTTAATTTTTTTTATTATTCTTGTTAAAATATATATTATTCTTGTTAATATTTTTCTTTGTCTTGTTAATACTCTTATGTGTCTTATTTAAATTTTTTTATTATTCTTATTAATTCTCATATTTATCTTATTAATATATATATATTTGTCTAGTTAATTTCCTTATTATTCTTACTAAAATTATATTCTTCTTGTTAATATTCTCATTTGTCTTGTTAATTTTTTTATTATTTTTGTAAAAATTTATATTCTTTTTGTTAATGCTTCTATTTATCTTATTAATACTCTTATTTATCTTGTGAATTTTTTTATTGTTCTAGTTAATTCCTATATTTGTTTTATTAATGTATCTATTCGTATTGTTAATCTTTTTATTGTTCTTGTTAAAATCATATTCTTCTCATTAATACCCATATTTATCTTATTATTTTTTTATTATTCTTATTAAATCTCCTATTTTTTTATAAGTGGGGTATTTCTGTCTTTTTTATATTACAAAGTTAATTTTAATGACTGTAATAAAATTTGAGTTTTCTAAGAATTTTTTAAAATGAATTTACTACGTGGTATTTGAATGAAATTTCACTATAGAATATTGTGAAGTTTAGACAGTGTATTTGATCCTAAATATTAATGTTAATTAAAAAAATTGTTTTAGTCTTAGTTATAAAATTTTAATTTATTTTATTTTTTAAATTTATAATTTTTATCTAAACCTATTTTTATTAAAATTTTATCAAGAGATCATTTTAATATAAATTATTAAATAGAATATTTTTAAAAAAAAAATCAACATAGATGTTTTACAAACAACTAATCAATAATTTTTAAATAAATTTGAAGGTTTAAACATTAAGAATAAAAATGATTGAGAAAGCACACCGAATTAAATCAAACAATAGTTAAATTCAAGATACAAGAAATATAGATGGAAAAAAAAATTATTATGGATTAAAAGAGAAGTGATATTATGAATCATTTTCTTAAAATAAGACAGCTGCTATACCCAAAAAAAAAAAAGACAGCTTCTTTTGCGTGCATTGGAAATATAAAAATCTGGATCATGACAGGAATCATGCTTTATTATTGATGATGAATGGTATATATACATATATATAATATATATATTTATATTAATGCCAGAAACTTTAGGGAAGTGAGCGGCACTAAACAAGGCCCAATTATATTTCAATTATTCTTAGATAGAAAAGATTAATTGAATTGGACAGAAATTGAGATTGGAAAAGCCTCCACACCTGCCGACAATATAAATATAAAATATTTTATAATGACTCAGTTTATATTAAATTATAGCATTATAATAATTAATTAATTAATTAATTAGTAATTTTAATTAATTAGCAAGGAGACGGAACATGTTAAAAATTGCAAAAAGGAAATAAATTTCGTAGGATTTGTTGAGCAAACTGAGATTTTGGAGTCAAATCTTTCCCCGTTCTGCGTAGAGTTTGAGTTTCATGTGGAAGCTTTCTTTCTATTTTTTTTTATCTAACTAAATTAAATTTAAGTATTATCGAAACAATTCCTCCAAAAATATATTCTATGGACTATGTTCAAGAGAAGAGTAGAAAAAGCCCACTAATTTGGAAAGACTCGAATCATCTTCAATTAAACCCATAAGACTCTATTATTAAAAACCTATAAGACCCAAATTTTAGCATATGTATTACTATGACCAGTTTACGTAGCATTTTAGAAAAGAATTATAAAAAAAAATTAGATAATTTTTTTAAAAATTTTTTTTAAAAAAATAGTTCAGATTAAATAAATATTTAGGTAATTACTACTAATAATATTTTTTATTATTCTATAAATTATTATTAAGAATTTATTTAAAATTATAGTTTTAAACTATTATTTATCTAAATTTTTTTTAGCTAAATGTAAATATTTATTTTAAAAAATTAAATTAAAATTTAATCTAAAAATATTTTTTAAATTATGTATGGTTACGAAAACACACATTATAATTACGTTATATTAAGGGAAAAAATTGTTTGCATCCTCGGTTAAGAAAAAAACAAAAAAGAACCCGTCTTGCTCCGTCCTTGCGACTTGCGAAGCGAACATCTTCACAATCCTCAGGGCTTCACCCTCCACTTCCGCTCGTCCTCATCTGCCATCTCGTCTTCACTTTCATCATCGACTACGACGTTATATTGTGATTTGTGAACTTGTTTTTCAGTTTCAGGTTCTATTCTTTCTCTTTCTGTATAGGATTGTGCTGATACTCTTGCTTCTCTGTCCATATCGATCTTCCTAAGTTAATTTTTCAGTTAAATGTATTATCTCTGGTTGTAATTAGTTAATCTTTCCTTGCCTTCCTTGACCTTTGTTTCGGCGTAGCCATTAGGGTCGACAAAATTTGTCAGGGGGGAGTTAAATGGGAAGTATGATGGGTATTTGTGAGTTAAGGGAGATATCGAACTACTTTTCTTGAAAGGTTATCCGGCTTTAATGCGTAAACAACATTCAGGATAGCCTACGAGGATTAAATTTGGGCTTTTCAGTTTCAGACTAATTCCCGTTGGATGTGCAATTTAAGCATGTGATCGTTTATGATTAGAAACATGTAGGAACTTTCATCCTTTGGTTGATTTCATTTTACCTTTTGGAAGGGGGGCTCGAAAGTGACGACATTCTGCTGTATGCAAGTCTTCCCCTCCCATTGTCCCTAAGAGGGGATAGAAATCTGTGGTTCCCTTTGAGAATTGTCTCCTTCCTTTCTTTTGTGATTATCCATGTCATTAGACAAAAAATCTGGGTGATTTTGATAACTGATATTTTGAGATATTTTAGCACTTGATTTTTAGGCATTTTGAAAAATTCCTAAACTTGACTACTGTGATCACATTTTACTCAGCTAAAAGCCATCACTCATGACTAGAACAATTTGCAAGTGACAATTTATCTTTGCATCATGGAGAATTAATAGCCTTAGCGATAGCTTGAATATATTGCTTCAGAATCACGAAGTGGGGCTAATTCTGGCACTTCCTTATTTCGTTTCCCGTATCTTGGACAGTTCTCCTAAATGGAGTTCAATGAATATCCTGGGCCAATAGATAAATCTGTACTTTATGATCAAGATAATCATGTCTCTTCAGCAGTTTGGGATGGGCAGGTGAGTTTCTTGTCACTACTGCTATATATTTGTCAATATGCATATCATCCGTGTTATTCATACCAAATCCCCAATTGCATGTTAAGATCATGAGTTTATTAGATGTGCAGAGGGATTGGGAAGCTTTGCTACGTGATTAAGTTTGCTTCCTATTGTAGTTTTGGTCCCAGTACTTTATCTTATGAAGATACTTCCTTTTTTATTTTCCCTTCCTTCTTGATAACATTTCCTCATGTATTAAAAAATTGAAAACAAAAAACACAGGAGCGTGGTGTTCTTAGATGTCATGAACACACTTCAATGCTTGATCAGTGGAAGCTCACGCCTAAACAGATTGAGTTGGTTGAGAAGGCTGGTTTTGGTTACCTAAGATTGCTTCCTGCTATGAGTCTTGACAATGCACTGATAGCAGCTTTGGTGGAGCGGTGGAGAAGAGAAACAAATACCTTTCACTTGACTGTTGGAGAAATGACGATAACCCTTGAAGATGTAGCACTATTACTTGGATTAGCAATTGATGGAGATCCCGTCATAGGTCCAATCAGCACTCCAAGTTCAGTTTGTGAAAAATTGCTTGGGAGAGTACCGGAGGATCTGAATGGTGGAATGGTGAAGCTTACTTGGCTGAAGGAATTCTTTTCTGAGTGTCCTGAAGATGTGCCACTAGAAGACATTGAGTGCTGTACTCGTGCTTACCTTCTATACCTAGTGGGAAGTACGATATTTTCCACAACAACTGGGAACAAAGTCCCTGTAATGTACCTTTCTTTGTTTGAGGATTTTGACAGAGCTGGGAAGTTTGCTTGGGGTGCTGCAGCATTGGCATTTTTATATAGAGCCCTTGGCAATGCCTCCCTTAAATCTCAAAGTACCATTAGTGGCTGTTTAACTCTAGTGCAGGTCCTGAACATTATCCTTTTGCCCTTGCTTTATTTGTTATAACGATTTGTTCTGCAAATGATTTTTGTTCAAAATGCTGATAAAGTAGTGTTCTTTTCAGTGCTGGAGTTATTCTCGCCTCAATGTTGGTCATCAAAAGTTTAACCAAGAACCAGAGAGCAATTGCTTTCCCTTTGTACTTAGATGGAAAGGGAAAAGTGGTTCAAGAGCTAAATGTAATGTAGTGACCTACAGGAAGGCTTTGGATTCTCTTGATCCTTGCAATGTAAGTGTTAATAATTATGTGGTTCATATTTTCATCATGAAGATACTAAATCTGCTTTAGTGTTTATATCCAGGTCCAGTGGCTTCCTTATAGGGATATGGACTGTACAGCTATACCAGAGGATATAAGAGCCTGTCTACCGTTACGTGCGTCTAGAACAATGTTATTATGTTTTGACAAGGCAGAAAGGCACCTTCCAGATCGCTGCTTAAGGCAATTTGGGATGCTTCAAACAATCCCACAGGAAGTGCAACGGTGGGAGAGAAAGAGTCGTATAGTGGACCATGGGGTGGACTTGTTGGGAAGAATGGATCTGTCACTCAAAGAATGGTCAGAGCGTTGGCTTTATATTGTGGAAAGGAATGACACTGTCAATGAGAATGAGTACATGCAGTGGTACCAGAACATTACTCGAAGATATATTGGAAGGGTTACATCATCCCTGGAGTCAGAGTATCAAAGAACTGTAAGTCTCTGTTAAACCATCAATATTTATTTGTCTATTGAATTTAGCTTTTAAAATGTTCAGAACCTAAAAATCAGTCACACCCATTAAACCAATTCAACTGCTTCTTGCTTTTAACTGAAATATCATTAAATGGTTTGGTTTAATAGAACCAATCGAATATTACATGTTATTTCTGTGGGTAAAGTTACAGGTCTGAGGCTTATCAGCTAAAAGCTGTTTAATTGTTATTTTTTTTTAAGAGTGGGCATTAGTTAACAAGTCATTACTTAAAGAGATTAGGATCACCAAATATGGGTGGGCTGAAATTATTGTTTAGTTCCACTGGTTGCTTCAGTTTGGTTTGCATCGTGTAAATGACTGGACTGAACTGATGGAAATCCCTCGTACTTGTGTATACCTGACTACTGCATGCTATTTTTCAGGTTACTGCAATGAGGGAAATTGCAAACATTGCAGATATAGTCTCCACAGAGGGATTGGATTCTTATAATAGAGAGTTGCTTGATGAGGTTAGGAACATTGTACATAAATGTTTAACAGAACAATTTGAAGATTTGCCAAATGACAAATTGAGAAAGAAGGGAAGTCGGAAACGCAGGCAAAAAGATTGCCTAAGTACAGAGTATGAAGAGCGTGGTACCAGTAACAATCTCTTAGGCCAATTTTGAATCTAGCCCATTGATGCTATGACATGAGGTTGGTCAAGGACACAAGATGCATACCTAAACAACACTGGGAACATAATCCTGTAGAAGAGGATGGGATTTATTTAGAATTATGAAAAGTTTTTACATTTGAATGCCAATACAATGTCTTGTTGGAAAATAACGATTGTAAATCGCCATTTGGTCATTATGAATTGGTTTGTTGTAAATTAATTTCTGACATTTGAATGCTGATAGAATATGTATTGAAAGGAGGATTTCTAACATCTTCTGTCAATCTATCATTGTCGTACTTAAGCACCATTGCAGCTGTAACTGCTACCTCTTCATAAATAGTAAGACAGCTCTTTGCCCCACTTCTTTTGAGAAGAGCACCTACTCATAACAAGTTAAAATATAAAAAATAATAATAAATATCAAATTTATAGGAAGTTGAACTATTCATTAATCATGAGCAATGAGACTTCGCAAGAAGAAGCTGCTCGTGTAGTGCAAATATTGTTGTGGTTCAGCTGGGGTGGGGAGAGAAGATGAAATTTCCTTTTTCTGAATTAATCTTGACCATCTGCTAAACGAACGGTTAAGATTCGCGACTAAATTTAATACGGCGTCGTTACTTCTATGTAGCAAACAAGACCTTTAAGACGCTTGTTTCCTCCGATTGTCACCCATATGGATGAAAATAGCTCAGATAGTCTGTTAGGAATTTCTAATCTAGTCTAATCTAACTTAACTTAACTTATTATAAAAAATATACAGGTTAAAGTTTATATAAAAATTTATTTTTTTATAAGGTTAGGCTCAGGCTTATTAAAAAGTCTGTTAGATCTTTTAGGCGACTTTGTGCCTATTATTTAAAATATATTTAATATGAAAATATAATAGATAGGTGTCGAACTCACCACCTATTAAATATAATACAACAATTAAACTATAAGACTAACATATATTATTGTAAATTTTATTTTTATTTTTTTATAATAATAATTAGATAATAAATTTTCTTAACAGATTTTAGATTAAGTCAGATATATTTATAGGTTAAATTTATGCTAAAAAATTAGTAAGCTATAAGCCAGGCAAAAACTAGATTATCATTAATAGGCGTGGTCTTGGCCTGGCCTATTTCGACTCACCCACTCAAACCCAATTGTAATTTCCCTTTGGCCCTCTCCTACGCGCTCTATCGTTCCAATCTATATCTTCTCTTCTGCTACACACTCTCCGATTTTCAATTCCCTCTCTTTCTCATGTCAATC
The DNA here is from genome assembly GCA_037074615.1 of Leucaena leucocephala. Lineage (NCBI taxonomy): Eukaryota > Viridiplantae > Streptophyta > Magnoliopsida > Fabales > Fabaceae > Leucaena > Leucaena leucocephala. Next base: position 2,256,020 of record CM073552.1, read on the forward strand.
TTTCTAGTCTTCTCAAATGTTTGGGTTTTCTTATCCCTGAAATGCTAGGGTTCTAGTAATTTGATTCCATCTTTCTTTGCTGATCGGGCTTCTTTGCTGCTGCTGTTTATTGTCTCGCTCCGACGGATCCTAGATTGATTGGTGATCCAATGCACTATTCTCGAAGCTCTGTTCGAAAGCGTTGTTTGTAGAGGGCATTTGGAGTTGGTTCTTTTCCCCTCAAGCTTTAAAACCGTGGAGCTGACTATTGATGCCTTTACTTACAAGTGGCACTGCTCTGAATGTTCAATTCGGTAATGATTAGTTCACATCGGAGACTTTCTGAACTTCATATTTCATATTCGTTGGCTGGGTTTTCGGATTTGAATTGAACAGTTAAGAGGGCTACTCTGGTACTTGGAAATATTGTATGAATTTCGGGTGCTTTATATTAGTGCGTCTGATTTAAAATCGAATTAATTATATTCTGTTCTGCTATAGAGTATTGGAAAGGGGAAGCCAGCCAAGATAGCTTTTGACAAAAGCATAGGTACTGTTCAGAGCATTATTTTGATTAGGGATGAATCTTATTCATGAGTTATTGAGATGCACAAGAATAGCTTCTAGGATAATCTTAGATATTTCAACGAACAATCCTGAAATCTGCACTGAAATATATTCGCAATGTCATTTTTGAACAGACTCAAAAGCTTAAACAGAGCAACAAAACGAAAAATTGAGCTATAGTTAGAGATTCAGATGATTTACGAATATAAACTATATTTTTTTCCCTGTGTGATGTGCAAGATAGATATTAATTTGAGGAATATGACTTATTTGGAAGAAAAGAAAATGAAAAATGTTAAGAGAGGAAAACAAAATCACTATAAAAAATGTAATTATTACATTGTGAAAAATAAGAGAGAGAACTGTGAAGAAGTAAAAGATAAGGAGAGAAAAACAAAAAGAACAAATTTAAAAGAAAAATCCTTTTCATTGCCCTTCTGGTCTAGTGGACTTTTATACATCTTAAAAAAGGTTCCATTAAATTTTAATGGTATTATGAATATTCTTTTTTCTTTTTTTAATGTAATGTTTTCACTCTCTATTGATTTTTCTTTGACTCTTTAGCTGGTGGTTTTTATACACAGAACACTATATATAAATATATCGGAGAAATTGAAAATTTCACTACTGTTGCCATTTTTGTATATCTTAGTGAAGTTTTCTATATCCCTTCAGGTACTGTGGTAGTGAGATTATTGAGAACAAACTTTATGCAGCAGTGCATGCGGACATGTGACACAATAGTTTTGTGAGTGAAGAGGATCTGACTTTTGCCACTATAATTATGGATTCTTCTTTTCTCATGGGTAGTACAATTTCAGAGCCTCGTGATGATATGGAATTTGAATCGCATGAAGCGGCCTATGCATTTTATAAGGAATATGCTAAGTCAGTGGGGTTTGGCACTGCCAAATTGAGCAGTCGTCGGTCTAGAGCATCGAAAGAATTTATTGATGCCAAGTTTTCATGTATAAGATATGGTAATAAACAGCAATCTGATGATGCAATCAATCCACGCCCGTCTCCAAAAATTGGTTGTAAAGCAAGTATGCATGTGAAAAGAAAACCAGATGGCAAGTGGTATGTCTATAGCTTTGTGAAAGAGCATAATCATGAGCTTTTACCTGCTCAGGCTCATTTTTTCAGGAGTCATAGGAGTAGTGATCCACTTGTTAATGATGTCCGGATGCGAAGGCGGAAGAATTTAACTGCAGTTTCCAAATTATTTAATGCATATCAAAATGTTGATTGTTTAGAGAACTTTTTGAGAAATCTACATGATAAGGGACGGAGTTTGGTTCTAGAAACTGAGCATGCCCAATTGCTTCTTGAACTCTTCATGCACATGCAGGAAGAAAATCCAAAATTCTTCTACGCCATTGATTTGAATGAAGAGCATCGACTGAGAAATGTGTTCTGGGTTGATGCCAAAGGTGTGGAAGATTATACTTACTTTTGTGATGTTGTTTCTTTTGACACAACATATTTCACCAGCAAGTATAAAATACCGTTGGTACTTTTTATTGGAGTAAACCATCATATTCAACCCACATTGCTTGGTTGTGCATTGATTGCTGATGAAACCAACTACACTTTTGCTTGGTTACTGCAAACATGGTTAATTGCAATGGGGGGACGAGCTCCACAAGTGATTCTTACTGATCAAAATGAGGCCATGAAAACAGCTATTGCTGCAGTTCTTCCAGGTACACGTCATTGTTTTTGTTTGTGGCATATTTTGGAAAAAATACCAAGACGGCTTGAATTTTTAGGCTCATGGCATGATAATTTTATGGAAAAATTAAACAAGTGTATATATAAATCTTGGACAGAGGAACAATTTGAAAAGAGATGGTGGAAGTTGGTTGATAAGTTTAATTTGAGAGATGTTGAATGGATCCAATCCTTATACAATGATCGGACACATTGGGTGCCAACTTTTATGAGAGAGATCTCTTTTGTTGGACTGTCCACCAGTTCTCGTGCAGAAAGTTTAAGTGCTTTGTTTGACAACTATGTCCAGTGTGATACTTCGTTGAGAGAATTTATAGAGCGGTACAGAATGATTCTTGAAGAAAGGTATGAAGAAGAAGCCAAAGCAAATTTTGATGCCTGGCATGAAACACCTGAATTAAAATCTCCTTCCCCTTTTGAGAAACAAATGTTATTCGTTTACACGAATGAAATTTTCAAAAAGTTCCAAGTTGAAGTTCTGGGGGCAGCTGCTTGCCATCTTAAAATGGAAAATGATGGTGTGACTGCGACATATACTGTGAAGGACTTTGAAGATGATCAAAGTTATGTGGTAGAGTGGAACAAATCTAACTCAGATATATGTTGCTCATGCCGCTCATTTGAATATAAAGGTTACATTTGTAGACATGCTATTGTTGTTCTACAAATGTCTGGGGTTTTCAGCATACCACCCAAGTATGTGTTGCAACGATTGACAAATGCTGCTATGAGCAAGCATCCTATCAGTGAAAGATTAGAAGAGGTACAATCTAAGGTACGACGGCTCAATGATTTATGTAGACGAGCAATAATATTGGGTGAAGAAGGTTCTTTGTCCCAAGAAAGTTACTATATTGCTTTAGGTGCCATAAAAGAAGCCTTAAAGCAATGCACAAACATGAACTCTGCTGGGAATGATGCAAGACTTGATGCCCTAGTTACTCAAGTTTGCAATGTTGAAGAGCATCAATCTGGTAATGCTTATAACAAGAAAGTTCCTGATCCAAGGATGACTACTGGTAATAAGTCTGCGAAGACTGGTCGGGCTGCTAGGGAAGTAGGAAGTGCAGAAAATACCGAAGGAAATAAAGGGAAGGTCAGTGAGTTTTTGGATATGTGATTGATCTTTGTTCTTATTTTGTTTTAAATTATTTACAAGTTTTGCTTCTTTATGTAATAGGTATCTCAACTAGAAGCAGTGGGCAGCCAAGATGGGTTTCACCAACTGGTATGCTGGGTCCTTACATTCTTTTATTTTTAAAGAGTATAAACGGGCATTTTCCTTTGCTTTTGGCTTCAATGGTGTATATACTTTTTATCATAAAAAAATATGTGTGGATTTTTTTTTAGTGCAAAGACACCATTTCGATATGTTGTTAGGTAATTGCACAATTGTGCAATGTCATCTTATATGCAATCTCCATTCTCCATTCTCCATTCATCTTCTGAATACATTCAACATATCTTTATTCTTGATCATGTCTGTTTATTATCTTGACGTTTTGTTGAATATGTTGAAGCATGAATTCGGAATGATTGTCTGGATATGTTGTTACAGGAAGTGACAGATATGAGGCAACATAATGTCCTGCCTATGCAGTTTCACAGTATGGTGCCTTCTCTGTTCCATACATCAACACAGTATCATAACGCGGCTTCAACTCACTTGCATGAGAATTGCCTTCCTCGTTAGCCCAATGATGATAATAGTTTACTATGTAAAGATTCCAAGATTTTGTATAGAAGTGTGCGGAAAATAATGTTTGAAAATGTATTAGGAACTGCTTCTGGAATGTACAACATGTTTCAGTGTTTTGGTATAATATGTTCTGTAGACGATAGGTATGATAAACATAGGCATCTTTCAATCTTGGTTCTCTTTTTATGTCGAATATGTAAATGGGCGTATATATGATTATAATAAGGGGTGCATGGTAGGAAAGAAAATCTTAATATAGAAAATAAAGGGGCGAACATGAAACTGGAATAAGCAACAAGTTAAATATTATTGATTGTATCTATTACTTCATTCTCAAAAACCCAAAAGAGCCAAAGAAAGATTGAAAAATAACCCAAGACCTATGCGATTCCGTGTGAGGCATTCAGAAGGACCTAATACAGTCTACTTAAAGTCTTCAGCTGGTGTTGTCACCAAAAAGAAAAAAGTCTTGAACTGGTGATTATAGATACATCAGTGAGTTGACAAGCATGTCAACTTTTTTAAACTAATTTTTTACAATATTAAGTTCCAATTTTTTTTATATCTTGATATTAAAATGCTGAAAAATGAATTTATATTGAGGTAAAAAAATAATTTACACTTTAGAATCTTAAATTCGTTAACTACGGAATTACTGTTATCTAGTTTTATTCTCAATTCCGTGTGGGATGCAAAAGTGCAACAATCTTTTTCTCTTGGAAAACTTATATATATATATCAAGATGTTAAAATTTTTATTATAATTATTTTTACATATTATATATATATAATCAATTTAAAAATATGTTTGAAATAATTGTATCATCATTTTAAAAATTATTATTTTTTCTAAAATTTGATATTATATATCTTACAGTTTAATAAATACTTTTACATGAAAATAATTTAGCATTTAAAAAAATTTACTTTTAAATTTCTTAAAAAAATTATGATTTTTAGACTTTAATTAGAACAAGAGTTTTGTATAGTATACATGGAGCATGAAAAATGAATTATATTACTCATGGATTATGAATAATATGATTATTAAATTAAAATATTTATATTATATATGGAAGACGTAAATATGTAAAGCCATGAGGTAATATGAGTTGTAAATTGTATATATATGATTTATAAATATTTTTAATTTTATTATATATATTGATACACAGATAAATAAGGATATTCTCCCCCCCCCCCCCCCCCCCCTTTTATCAACATTTTATCCCAACTGGGACTCACGCTGCCTACAAATGCGAGCAGCTGATTTTCGTTGAACTCAAGGCCAACAAGCCCAAGAGGGAGCAATCCATTGGTCAAGTCAAATTACTTCCCCTGCATCTCAAACGCCATGGCAATGTGCTCGAGCTTCTGTCAACAAATTTCACATAACTTTACAGGAAGAATCATCTATCCTTTCTCCATTTCATCACCAAATTCTGTATATTTCAGAGCTTTTTCTCCTCAGATATCCAATGCTTCAGCCCAAGGTATTCAATTCAAACTACCCATTGTTCCAAATTTGAAATGCAATTTCACGATGGGCATGCCCTCTGCTTTCTTTGTCAAGTTTAAAATGATAGAGTTAATTTACATTGATAATGGGCTGCGCATGTAAACTTTATGCTCAGTTGTGTAAAGAACAGGTTTATAATAACAGTCATGACAAGATTAAAAATTGCAGTTACTTAGGCACTGATGGTGTAGTCAATATAGTTTTCTGAACTCTGAAGCTATAGAACAGAATGTTTGTGGCTGCTAGCTTATTTTTACTATTGAGCGGCGTTTTCTAGTTAACTTTGACTCTGATTTAAAGTCATCATGTAATTTATGAACTTCAAAGCTGAAATTTTCAGTAACAGTATGCACTGTGCCAATATACTTTACTACCCACTCAACCAAACCATTGTTTTGTGCTTTCAGTAAATGAGGCACCACGTGTTGGCTTTTTAGGCATCGGAATTATGGGCTCTCCAATGGCACAAAATCTGATAAAAGCTGGGTACAAATCAACATAACTTCTTGATTGTATTTGTAGGAAGAGTTACTCCATGTATCAAAGGATAAAATTTAAATATTACCCAAAGAGTAAAGTTAGTCTGCATCATGCATTTTTTTCCTGGTTTATGTCATTGTTCTGGCCAATTGTTTGTGTTGGCATTAATTTCTTGTTAAACTGTTTAGATTTGAATAAATGTGACAATAACAAGTCCATCACAAGCTTAAGCAATCGTGCATTTCTTCAGTGGTTTATTGATTCACTTGGTTTTGCGCTGCAGATGTGACCTGACTGTTTGGAATAGGACCAAGAGCAAATGTGATCCACTAATTAGCTTGGGAGCAAAGTAAGTTTTTGATATATAGGTTTCCATATAAATGCTTCTTTTCCATGTGACCTTATGATGAAATTTCCAGACCATTACTATAAGAAAATGCACATTATGGATTGGATTTGGTATTGAGGTTCTTTTCTCAAGTCTCTGGTATTAGTCTGTAACATAGACATGGTTTATAAATTAGGGTGTGCAGACACATGTTTTTGTTCATGACAATAACTGTATCTCTGCTGTTAATATAGAGAACAGAAAGTTTTCATCCGTCTTCTCTTTCTGTCACCAGAAGTTCTGAAAGTATCCTCATTTAATTTATATTCTAGTAGTGGTAGTAGTAGATGAACTTGTTCAGCTTTCTGAACTTATCTGGCAGGAAGGATGTGTCTTTACTGCTCATGGTACTTATATTTGAAAATAAGTATGACTCAGCTGGATATCCCAATAATGTTCCACATGACTTTGTTTCTGCAGATATAAATCATCTCCTGAGGAAGTAGCTGCATCTTGTGATGTCACATTTGCCATGCTTGCCGATCCTCAGAGTGCTGTACGTATATTTCAGCTTTGTCTCAATTGATATCCAATTGCATGTCAGCTCTCAACTTCTATCTTCACCCCGTTCCAGGTTGATGTTGCTTGTGGAGAACATGGGGCTGCAAATGGATTGGGTCCGGGAAAAGGGTGAAATGTGCAAATTAAAACTTTTTTCAGTATTTTTCTACAATTTGACCAATAATGTCATTTGAAATGGTTATTGACCCTTTTGCATATCAAGCACAGCAATTCTTTCTTCCCAATCTCCCCATACCTTATAGCCTCACTTCCTAGAAACTTTACCTCCAATCTGATTTTAGCGTATCCATCACTGTTAAGAGTTAACATTGCTATTTTTGTAGATTGCTCACTGATATATATTCTTAGTTGCTGGTTTATTTTTCAAAAGAAGTGTTGAAGATGCATTATCTACCTACTAATGGTGTTTTGCTGCATTTTTCTTCCATAGTCTGACAAACTGTTGTACCATGCATATATTCAGATATGTAGATGTTTCAACAGTTGATGGGGCAACGTCTAAATTGATTAGCGGGCATGTCAAGTCTAGTGGAGCATTATTTTTGGAGGTGCAGTGCGTTATAGTTTCACTTTAAATTCTCCATGATACTTAATTGGTGCAATTAGGATGTGCATCATTTCACACTTTTGTTAGGCAAAAGACATTATTCCTACTAAGACATTTTCCGGTGCCCACAGGCTCCAGTTTCAGGTTCCAAGAAGCCTGCAGAAGGTGGACAATTGATATTTCTAACAGCAGGTAAAGTTCTGCTTTGTTATCAATCAGTTGTATAATTTTTCATGGGAGAAAATTTTCAAGGAACTTTTCAATTTTACCAGAATGAGAATCAACTGGGATGTGCAATATAAAATTGAATCAATTCCTGGCAACTGCAGATGCTTGAAATTTCCTTTAACAAAGTTATAATGTCATCCACTAGCTGAATTTTCTTTTCACATCACCATCCTTAATTGAATAATTAAGAGAGAACACATAACATCCTGACAGCATTTAGATTGTTTTTTTAACTAGCAAATTGGACCTGACCTGCTCCAAAATATATGTATGATGTTTCAGGTGATAAAGGTCTTTATGAAACAGTTTCTCCTTTCTTGGACATAATGGGAAAAGTATGGAGTCCTTTTTTTTCCAGTTTTCTTCCTTCACTCTGAGTAAAATAGTTAATTGATTCATATCTAATTATGTTTTATGCCCTACGCAGTCAAGATTTTACCTAGGAGATGTTGGAAATGGAGCTGCAATGAAACTTGTTGTCAATATGATTATGGGCAGGTTTTGTACAAGTGTTTGCTCTCTATTTGATGCGATTTATCATTACATAAATAACTGAGGAAATGATATTTCTATCTATATTTTTCCAATTGATCACAGTATGATGGCGGCCTTTTCTGAAGGATTACTTCTCACAGAGAAAGTTGGTCTGGATCCTAAAGTACTAGTGGAGGTATTTCCCACTCCATGAAATTTCACTACCAAATTCTATGAAAAGTTTTCATGAATTCCACATTGATCACATTTATTATTATTGTACTTTATATGGGCCTAATATAAACCTGAACTATGACGTAAATGGGCCAGCTCCTTTATCAAATGGGATTAGGAGAAGTGGGTGGGTAAGATAGCCATCTTTGAGGCGGTATTTGGTACGAGGGACGAGATTTTGCTTCCTCCCCTTGTTTAGCTTCATAAAACTTTTTCCTTCACCTCTAAAATTGGGGGGATTTTTTTTTTCTTTTTGGGGTTTTTGCCCCGGGGGGGGGTGGTGTGGCATAATATTTTGTCATGTCCTGACCATTTTACCTATGAATACTTTTTATATTCCCAAACTACCCTTCTTTATTTTAAGGGAAAGGAGGGTCTATAGATGGAGAAAAGAGCTTCCCGGAGTGTCTGAAGAATATTGAGAACCTTTTCCTTCTGATAACTCTGATTCTTCTTCCTGTCCGTGATGTGATTGTTCTCCCTTCCTTTTTTGAAGTTATTTTACTGTTAGGTTGTTGTGTGAACTTGTATTTCTTCTGTTAGTGTTTGATATTGCAGCTTTATAAATGGTGATATTGCAGGTTGTTTCGCAGGGTGCCATTAATGCTCCAATGTACTCAACCAAGGGCCCATCCATGATTCAGTCACTTTATCCAACTGCATTCCCCCTAAAGCATCAGCAGAAGGTATCCCACAATCTATAATTTTGAAATTATACTAGAGTTGCTAATTTAACCGATAAAAACCAGTAAGTTTACAGGCTCGGTCTTCAAGCTTAACCGACCCGCTAGAGAGCTGGTTAAAGGCCATTGATCCTTTACATTGTGGATGGAATAATGCCTGCACTGCTTCAATTGATGTTCTTGATAATAGTTATGCTGAGAACTGGAATTATTCTCTTTAACACGAAATTAATGGTGGCAGGATATGAGGCTTGCCCTAGGGTTAGCAGAATCAGTTTCACAATCAACTCCAATTGCTGCAGCTGCTAATGAGTTATATAAAGTTGCAAAATCCCATGGCCTTGGGGATCAGGACTTCTCTGCAGTCATTGAAGCCTTGAAAGCCAAACTGCAGAATTCATCCAATGAGTGATGACAAACTCAGGTTTACTAGTAATGCAGCTCCAACAATGAACCTTCTCTGTTTTCAGAAAAATGACTGAATTCATATTTGAGCATTCAAATTTCCTCTTCGCTTTTTCCTAGGTCGACCTTCTTATTGCAGCATATCTACACTGAAACTGATGATGACGTTGATGCCATCAAGTTTTCTATGTCATGGTAGAGTTCATGAGCATAAATGATGAATACCCTCCATTCTTAACCTTCTCTTATACTAAAAAATCTACTGAAATTTCCATTTTTCATCGAAGGGATTTTATTATAACTTGGGCTAACTTAAATAACATGTAAAACAATAAGGAGTGCCTTAGAAAATTCTAAACTGTGGGTACAAAATTGAAATACCATCTAAACTATAGAAACTAAATTATTAATTTTTCACACATTCACGCAAATTCTTTTTTTTTTTTTTTTTGATAAAGAGTGAGGGTTAGAGCCCAATTAAAAGAATTTACACTAATGTGAAATTTAATCCTAAATACTCAGAAACTACTAAGTTTCTCAAATGAGACGGGCATGAAATAAGTATGGAAGATTAAGAGAGTCCCTATTTTGCTAGAGTATCTGTAGGTTTATTCTTTTTTTTTTAAATATATTTTAATTGCACCTCTTATAACTTACTCATCAGTTGCTAAATCTGTACAAAAAGCAAGTTGACAATATGTGTGTTGTTCTCTTTTTTCAGTATATCAATAAGAGATTTTGAGTTTGATTTAAGGATGAGCTTCTTACAACCATAATCCTATGTAATTATGAACCTTTTAAATATAACTTACTATTCCGACTCAAAGAGCACTACAAGATCCAATGAGATGTGTAAAATTTATCACCCACTAGTAGCATGCAAATTCATTTTTATATATGTAATCTGATTCTTACAAAATATCAATAAAATACACCTTGGGCCTCACTCAATTGATTAATTAATGGGTTTTGAATGGGTAAGTTATCAAGTGTATAAAATTTTTGACCGCATTTTAAGAAGTTAAAAGGATGGACCTGAAGTAAAATAAAAGTAAAGAACTAAAATAAATTTACATCAAAGTTAAATTACTTTACCACGTGACTCATTTAATTGCACACAAACTTAAATTAATAATGGTATTTAATTTCAATTAAGAATTGCAATAATGTTTTTTGTTTTCCGCCAGAATTAGGCTAATTAAACGTGCTTTTCTGAAACAAGAAAAATAGTTGAATCAATAAACTTTTCAAGAGGTGGCCACATCACCGTTACTTAGGACAACTGACACAACCACGTCCTCCCTAATCTATTGGTCCGTGTTGACACGCGCTTCATTCGCACGTTCAGCAGATTAACAAACACAGTCTTCTACACTGCCGCACAAGTTACATCCACCACGTGCCGTCGCCTTCTCTCTTCTTTCATTATATATTCTCTCTTGAATCGGTTTCCTTCCTCTCTTACTTTTTCTCTCGCTTTTTCCTTCCTTCCTTCCTTGTCTGTCTGATTTTTCCCGTCTTCCAAACAATCTCAACTATGAGTAACGACGCTTCTAAAAACGATACTGTAGGCGTCCCTGAAGCTGACGCCGATCTTCCCGCTGCCGCAGCCGGTAATTTCAATAGGAACCCTTAATTTTTTTTGTGCTGTCATGTTTATCACCGCTTGTATCTCTCTTGTTCGTAATTTGCTGTTATATGATATTAGTATGAATTCTTCATCCCCCGGCTGCTGTAAGCTAATTTCTTCTTTTTCTTTACTTTTTTCCCGGTGCTCTTTTACTTATCACCTTCCGTATGGTTTGTCTTATATTAAAAACTGAGAATTTATCATTATTACTTCTGCTACTATTGACTGAAGAATATGCTATAAATTCAAGAACGTTTTGTTTTTTCTGTAGCTCTTAGTCCCGAGGATCGTGCTGATCTTGTTAATGCGCTCAAGGTAAGTTTATGTTGATATCCTAGTCTTTTTTTTATTGAAAAAAGGTGAATTTTGACCGAGGGCCGCTTTCTTGGTTGGTAAAACTTATACACAGTAACTTTTACTTTCTGGGTGTGGGATGGTGATACTGTTGGCAAAATTTATCTGGAATGCTTTATTCGGTATTTATTTTCCTGTCCTCATTATTGGGAAGAAAGAAAGATGGAGTCTACGGGTTTATGGAATGAAAATAAATATCTACGCTAGCTAACTTATCATAATGATATTTTCAAAACCAAAGTTTTGCTACCAAGATGAGCTAATCACGAGTTTTTACGGTACAGTTTAAACTAATTTGTGTTACGTCTACTGTTTTTGCAGGATAAACTTCAGCTCTTGGCTGGGCAGCATGTGGATATCCTTGACACACTGGCACCCAAAGTCAGGGAACGCGTGGAGCTTCTCAGAGGCTTGCAGGTATGATGTTTTTGAAAACATTTGAAAACACCTGTACAGAGCCCATGTGTAGAGGTGGGTCCCACTTTTCTTATTATCTCTCTCTATTCACCAAGATGAAATACTTCAGAGGATCTCAAATCTCAATTCTGCCAACTCTTGCTTTTGCTTATAGATATATGCCATGTTGCCATGTTTGGTAGGTGGGAAGTGGAAGTGAAATCTTCCACTTTTCTCGTTTAGTACGATGGAAGTCACTTCTACTTCTATTTCTAACATTTTAGGCCATTTCAGTTCTATAAGAAAAATAGGAAATTGAGATGATAGAAGTGGAAGTGAAAATTTTTAAACAATTTTACCCCAATTATAAAATTACTAGACAACTTTAACACTTCCTAAGTTATAAAAAAAATATTTTGGATCATTTTACCCTAAGTTATAAAAAATATATATATAAATTCTATACTCATTTCCATCCTACCAAAAAATCTTTTAAAGCCCATTTCCACTTTCACTTCCATAAAAAATTCTTCCATCCTACCAAACGTACCGATAGTGTTCGTTGTATTTAATAGCTTTTACATATTTTTTGTTGCAACTAATTTTTGAACCTTGTTTAAAATCTTATAACTACTGTGGAATTTATAGCTTCAAGAGGGTGTGTGTGTGTGTGAGGTTTGCATTCTCTCATGAAGGAAGTGCTTTCTGTTTTAAGTGTCTGATTAAAATGGTGCTAACAGAATCCAGTGTTTGTGACTCTAAAACAGGTTGATGTAGTCTGATTGATCTCAATCTCATGTTGCAATAATTTATAACCCAGATGCTTTAAGCCTCAGTAATAGTTGGCATGCCATTCTTTTAAATTCTTTCAGTCTCCGGTCTTGTCTCTATCCTAGTGAGTTTATTGCCCCAGTAGCACTTGCAGTGAATTAGCATGTAGCATCTGGTTTTGTTGTAATGGAGGCTATTTTTGTTATGCTCCTGAATAGAGTCTATTTCCTCTGGCTTCTTTAAAAGAAGTGTCATTTTTTCATTAGTTAGGTACTCAAATGAAAGTTCTTTTTTTCTTTCCCCGCAGAGCCAACATGATGAGCTGGAAGCAAAGTTTTTGGAGGAGAGAGCTTCATTGGAAGCTAAATACCAGAAGCTTTATGAACCATTTTACACAAAGGTGTGTGCATTATTAATTGTCAGTGAGTTTCTGGTCTTGTTTATTTGTCAGATTGCTTTCTGGCTTTTGAGCTTTTTTGCTCAAATAGATTTTAAAATTTCATGGGTTATGTTCTACAATCCTTTATTGGAAGAATTGCTTATGCTTTTGCTTTACAGTCATAGCAAATAATTTTTGTTCTCTTTGAATTTTTTATGGTTGCTAGAGGTATGAAATTGTCAATGGCATAGTTGAGGTTGAGGGAATTACAGATGAAGTAGGGGCAGACAAGGAGAAAGTTACGGAAGGTAACTCTTATGCTCTTGTTTACTCATACAGTTGCTGGCATTGATGTTTAATACTATTTTGTTTTCGTGATAATCAGAGAAAGGAGTTCCGGGCTTCTGGTTAAATGCAATGAAGACCAATGAGACACTGACCGATGAGGTAATGGAATTTGTTGTTTTTTGTATGGTTTTCATCAACTGAAGCATCATAGAATTATAATTGATTTCTTTTCTGGAGCAGATTTCTGAACGTGATGAAGGAGCTCTCAAGTATCTTAAGGATATCAAGTGGAGTAAACTTGACGAGCCCAAGGGTTTCAAGCTGGAGTTCTTTTTTTCTACGAATCTGTATTTTAAGAATTCTGTTCTGACAAAAACTTATCACATTGTGGATGATGATGATGATGATCCTATATTAGAAAAAGCAATAGGGTAACTAATATCACTTAATATTTTCATGTTTTGTTATGTTGACATTTCTATGCATATCTTATGTTGCTTTACTTTGTAGAACGGAGATTGAATGGTATCCTGGAAAGAACTTGACACAGAAGATTTTAAAGAAGAAGCCAAAGAAAGGGTCAAAAAATGCTAAACCTATCACAAAAACAGAACAATGTGAAAGTTTTTTCAACTTTTTCAACCCACCCGAGATCCATGAGGAGGTTGATATCGATGATGATGCTGTAAGTTGCTATTTTATATTTATTTTATTGGATGTTGCAGAATTATTTTTGATGATAATTGTCTTTTATATGTGCATTGATAGGTTGAAGAGCTTCAAAACTTGATGGAACATGATTATGACATGGGGTAAGTTAACTAGTGCCTGCATGAGAGATATACCCTATTTCCTCTTATCTGAGTGTGCAGCCTCTTGACTTATCTACTGGTCCTGTCGGCATTAGAATTTAGTGATGTAAGGATTATAGTTATCTCTTACATGCTTTTGCATCATTTGTAAAGCAAAACGTGTTTACTACGTTGCTTTTCAAATTCACGTCAGAGAAAAAGAAAAAAGCCTGTGCTTCATTTTGGTGATCTGATAATGAAGTTAGAAAGATTAGAATGTATAAATCATGAATTGACCAGTGGAAGGCATTGTTGGCTTTTGCAGAATCTCGTGATGATAGATGTATCTAAAAGAATGTTCATGGTGTTGTATTATTTTCTTGTCTTGAGTTGTAATTACCTTGGTTTAATATGCAGTTCTACAATTCGGGATAAAATTGTTGCCCATGCTGTTTCATGGTTTACTGGGGAGGCAGTACATAATGAATATGAGGATATAGAAGATGATGACGACGATGAGGAGGAGGAGGAGAATGAGGAAGAGGAAGAAGATGAAGACAAGGAACAGGAAGGAAAAAACCAGAAAAAGGTATTGCTTGTTGCTCATTTGTCTATGGAGGTGTTTGAAATGTTGTTATCTCACATATGTTGTTAAATTCCTCGTATGACACTTTAGTATCTAGGATGACATACATCATCTTGAATTATCATATACGGAACCTAAGCATCATGGACCCTGCCTAGTATTTAAGACATCAAGGTCAAGATAATGGGGCACTAAATGTTTCTTATATTTCAATCATTTATGTTATATATAAGTTATGATCAATGCTTTGCAGAAAAGTGGTAGGGGCAGGCCTGGGAAGGGTCAGCGAGGTGAACAGCCTCCTGAATGCAAGCAGCAGTAGGATATGGATTTGAACGTTGCAGCCATAGATAGGCCTAGTGTCAGTGGAGTAAATACTGTGGAAAATTCTAGTTTATTTCTGTCAGAATTTACAAGTTACAATGGAAATTTTTACTGTGTGGTCTTTTTTTTTTTAGTTGATTTTTTTGGGCACCTGATGAGGTTTTCTGGGTTTCATTGGGTTTCGCTGTGATCTGGATTTTATTTCCATCTTCTTTGAAGTTAGAAGTATTAATGTGTGCTTTGTCCATATTTGTAGGGTATTATACGACATTGTACATATATTCTTACATAACTCTGCTTATTCTACAAAAGTTCAAATTCTGTCAACTTGTCTATGTTAGAACAATAGAAGTTACAACCTAGGATCAGGGTGTTTGAGATAAAGGTTAGTTAGTGTAACAATGAGACTTAATAAGGAAATAGATAAGGGCCCTCCAAAATGGGAGACATAAAGAATCTAATTAACGCTTATGAAATTTGACTACTCCATTCTACTTTTTGATTTTTGACTTAATGCACGAAGAAACATCACTACCTAAATAAGGATATATCAAATATAATTTTATTTAAAATACTATCAAATATTAAATATAGACTAATTTTTAACTTAATATATACACACGAGCATGGCTACATGAAAAAAGATATCTGTCTACGCACCTGATATATATTATTGGGTGATATCGAGTTAAATTTAAGTATATTAATTTGTTAGATCTGATTAATGGTAATTCAGTTCTCTTGACAATTTTTTTTTAATTCTTGCAAGATTCAAATCAACCCTAACCTCACTTAACCATATTATGATAGTAATTAACAACTGTTTTAAAGATTGATTTGAGTATAAGCAAAGTTGTTTTTTTTTTAAAAAGGAAGAGATAGATGATGGGGTGGGAGAGCATGTTGGCAATCCCATTTTCAAAAGCTTAATGATTGATAGAATAAACACAAGAAAATGACAACCAAATCACTGTTTATTTTTCCCTTTTTATATTAATTTCCCATTCTCTTTTTAGAGCTCAGACATGGCGATTGCGGGTATGGGCAACAAAACCTCATCCAAATTTTAAGTTTTAACAAATCCCAACACTAACTAATATGTTTATATAATTAGTTAAATAATTTTTATATAATTAATTACAATAAAATATCATATTAATGTGTGTGTTTGTGTGTGTGTGTCTCTCTCTCTATATCAGTTCGTGACAATACATTTGTTTACAGAAAATTATATTGAAACAGATTTGTAACTTGTTGAGAAAAGTAAAAAAAATTTACACTCGCCAAAAGTATATGGATATTCTCCACTAAAATAAAAAATATATTGAAGCAGACAAATTAAATTAATGGTTTAAGACTATAATTTTACTATTTTCCTCTTAGTAGGGAAATGACATACGGGTAAAATATTTTTAACTCTCAAATTTAAAGTTAGCTTGAACATAATCTCAAATGTAATACAGATAGTAAAGAACAGGCTCTTATCTCATAAGGACATAAGTTTGATTTTTGTTATCGTCGTAAGGGCTCTTTTGATATGCGATCTCGTAAGTCCCATGTAAGCGCTCTCCAAACTTAGGGCTATACCCTATCCTTGATGGGAACAGGTACCGAATCTGTCTAATTTTTTTGGTACAAAAAGAAAAAAAAGCTTGAGCATAATCAATATATCAATCAATTATAATAAATTAAATCTATATATCACTGTGTGGATGTGTGATTGTATTATTTGTATACACTAGCAATGATTTTAAACAATATTTATAGATATTGTGAAATGAAGACAAGGACGACAAAGTTTGTGTTTATTAAAGATGTGATGGATTTAATAAAGTATGGAGACATGGAACGTGGGTGTTTTAATTCATTTTTCTTTTTGATATAAGGGGTTTTAATTTATTCAGACACACAAATCCTTGGTTCTATGGATTTTATGATCTATATTTTTTTAAAAGAAAAAAAATCAAAGAAACGTGCAAAATTGTCAGAAATTTCAGCTTTTAAAATAATAAGTATATAGCTCAATAATAATAAATTTGAACAATAAGGAAAGTAAACAATAATATATAATGCACAGAATAGGAAGTAAAAAAAGAACTGAATTATGGAAAGCTTTTAGCCATACCTGTTAGAACCTTAATCCATTGAACCATCATGTCGCCGTAAAATTGTAGAAAGCAGGGATAGGGATCTACCAACCTTTATATGTTAATTAAATAGTGCACAATAAAAATAATAATTTCTAACCAACAATTTTATAATCCAGTTTTTTATAAATTAAATAATACAATTAAATACTTCTTATAGATTAATATATAATATACTTGATTATTTTCTTCAGCTTCTATATATATATACTTACAAAAAATCTATAATTAATATCTAATGCATGTATTTAGTTTTTAATTTGTGAGGTTAATTCCTATCTTGACATAATTATATGCTGATCTGATCTGATCGATTATAATATGAGATCTAGTTGTTAGTAATTTCCAAAAACAACTTTAAATTTTACAGATGGATGATGGTTCTAATTGACAAGACAATCGAGTGAAGCATTGCCAAATAAAGTTTTATAAAGCATAATCATTTCAAGGAGACCCGTGAAAATTAAGATTAACATCAAATTTTTAGTTTTACACAATCGTTAAATCATGGGGTTTTTTAAAAAAATTAATAATAAAAAAGAAATTCATCCGTCCCTATCTACATATATAAATGAAAACAAAAAGACTACTTTGTAATTTTTACACCACATTGCTAATGCTGTTTTGCTGCCTTATCTCTGCTTTTTTTTTTTTTTGTTGCCCACCTAATTTACTGGAGTTTTGTCCCGACTACATCTGGATCTAACCTGCATCGCGCACCTGACTATAGTGGGTGAGTCTCCCAATGAAAATTTTTCGTATACGCTAAGGCTCGAACTCGAGACCTCGCTTAAGTAATACTGAATCACATACTACTCAGACCAATTCCATTGGTTGCTTACTTGACATAAGAGAAAGGAAAGGAAAGAACAATAATGCTGTATTTAAGCAAAATATTAGAGCAAAAAAATATAAACTTTAGTCAAAAGCAAATTGTATTCTATAAACAATAAACAATAATAATATTAAAGTAAGAAAAGTTTTTGCCGGTAATGAGAAAGAGAACAAAGGAAAAGACAGAAAGTTCACGTCAGAGTTGGCAGTAGTAGTAGTTTTAGGGTTCCCCTTGGGCTGTAGTTCTTGTACAGAGGGAATCCAACCCCTTCTCTCTCTCTCTCTGAGTTTAAAGTTCCAAACTTTAAACAACTGGGTCTATACTTTTGTTTCTATTATTATCAGTGTGGCAATTTCGAAGCATGAAGAAGAAGCTAGGTAGCTAGCTATATACGCATCTGGGTTCACTTTCTGATTTAGTTCTCTTTTTACATTTATATGTATCAGTCTGTCTGGTTTCTTTCTGATCTTTCACACAAAACAACAGAGAATTTCATTGTCTCTCTGTTGGTGCCAAGCTAGAAATTATTAACTATATCTTAGATTATTGTTTGTTCAAAGAGTATTTTACTCCTCTTGCTTTGATTCCAAAATCTTCTTAATAATATGCGAAGAAGAACAAGATCTACTATGGATGACCATAATATAATACTGTAGAAATCTTAGGATTATTCGGAGAATTTCCATGTTTAAGAAAAAGATAGATGTCGGGTTCTTCGATCCATGTTCCCCGGCCTCCATCATCACCATAATATGTCTAATTTGATGACTACTTCTGCATCTGCTGAATCCAATGTTTCAATTTATCCTCATCCTCGTCAACAATACTTGGCTTCGTCTCGATTATCTCAGCCAGTGAAGAAAAAGAGAAACCTCCCTGGCAACCCAGGTTGTTTGTTTGTTTCTCTAACGTTGTCGGTCGTCGCCTAGACAGTAACATCAACTGATTTTGTCTGAATGATTTAATATTTCATACTCTCATTCTTGTTTGTGTTTATGTTTGTGTTTGTGTTCAGACCCAGAGGCTGAAGTGATCGCCTTGTCGCCAAAGACTCTGCTAGCGACGAACAGGTTCATATGCGAGATCTGCAACAAAGGGTTTCAAAGGGACCAGAATCTGCAGCTTCATAGAAGAGGGCACAATCTGCCATGGAAGCTGAAGCAGAGAACGAGCAAAGAGATTATAAGGAAGAAGGTGTACGTGTGCCCAGAACCAACCTGCGTCCACCATGAGCCTTCAAGAGCACTCGGAGACCTCACAGGGATCAAGAAGCACTTCTGCAGAAAGCACGGCGAGAAGAAGTGGAAATGCGATAAGTGTTCCAAAAGGTACGCTGTTCAATCCGATTGGAAGGCTCATTCCAAAACCTGTGGCACCAGAGACTACAGATGTGACTGTGGAACTCTCTTCTCTAGGTAACTAATTTTCAACTCTCTCTCTCTCTCTCTCTATGTATATTGGTTCAAGATTACTGTCCCAAGGATATCAAGCAGATCTCTAGGTTGTTAATAACAAGCAGTAATTCATTTTTTAACAACAACTGACCTAAGTCTGTGGATTAATTTGCTTAAATTATTTTGGGATGACATGTGAATTACTTGTTCAGTTAGCATATAGGGTTAATTAGCATATAACATTTTAAAGTATTATTTTTATTAGTATTCAATATCCTAAACTATATTTTTAGTGCACCCAATATTATGAAATATTTTCTTAGTAACACTTAGTATTGCTCTCAAGGTAATTGTTGGTACATTTAATATTTTAAAATATTTTTTAAGTAGTACTCAGTATTTTAAGTTTAAGATGCTCGTTGTTATTGAAAAAAATATTTTAAAAGTAAATTTACATAAAAATTACTATAAGATAGTGAGTACTATTGAAAAAAAATTTAATTAAGGTGCGAAATGTATTAAAAATTAGTTTAATATAAATAATGCTACTAAAAAATTACTTTTTAAAACACTGTATGTATCTTAACCTTATAACATCACATTGTTCTAGCAACACTCTAGACAAGTGATAGAAGGGTTCATAATTTATAATTTATATATATAGCAGACTGCTATATATTAATTTGAGAATAATCTGGAGATGATAAGAATAAACAATAAAAGAAAGAAAGAATGCAGAAAGAGAGGCAGATGACAAGACTAAAAAGAGATGAAGTCAATGCTTGTGAAGTGTTAATGTGTCACATATATGTAACAACAATGAGAGTGACATGTTGTTGTGATATTATTTTTCAGGAGGGACAGTTTCATAACGCACAGAGCATTCTGTGATGCATTAGCAGAAGAGAGTGCAAGATCATCACGAAACCACCACCAAGTTCTTCTTCTTCCCTCTTCACAACAACCACACTTAAACACTTCTACTTATAATAATAATAATAATCTCCAAACCCAATTCAATAATATTAATAATCCCTTGAAAAACGAGGTCACTCTCACGTGTTCTTCTTCTCCTTCTTCTAGTCTCAGGCAAGGATTTCATCAGATTCCCTCTTGGCTTGGTGGCCCACCCACTAGCTCTGCCATAGATCACCACCGTCAACTTCATCATCTTATAAGCCATGAAAGTCCAAACCCTAACCCTAGTGCTACTAGCCTCGGCCCCACCACCACCAGCACTAGTCTTCTTCCAGGTCCAGCGCCTTCTTCGCACATGTCTGCCACAGCCTTGCTTCAGAAAGCGGCTCAGATGGGTTCGACCCTCAGCCAAACCTGTTCGTCCATGCTCAGGACCCACCACAACAATACCACTAGTCATGTGTCTGCTACTACCACTGATCTCTCTGACGGTTTTAAACCTCAAGGTCACGTGACCACGACCAGCCATGGCTTCTTCTTGTCTCCTTTCTCTTTCTCTTCTTCTTCTACTACTTCTGATCAATTTGGAGTTGGTGCGGGTTTTTTGGAGGAGGCTTTGATTATTAATGGTGGGATTTTGAATCCCAATAAAAAAGATGCTAACTTGCATGACGGTGCTCTTTTCAAAACAACCGACTCCGGTGGCGGCGGTCGGAGAAGTGGCGGTGGTAGTGTTGGGAATG
Source organism: Leucaena leucocephala (assembly GCA_037074615.1). NCBI lineage: Eukaryota > Viridiplantae > Streptophyta > Magnoliopsida > Fabales > Fabaceae > Leucaena > Leucaena leucocephala. The sequence goes on from CM073552.1 coordinate 2,277,035, forward strand.
AGGGTTTCACGAGAGATTTCTTGGGTCTGAAACCTCCTTCCCATAATGATATGCTCAGCATGGCTGGTATTGGAAACTGCATAAGCTCTTCTTCTTCCTCCTCCCACCAGCAGGATCAGCCAATTCGTCAATTCCAATGGCAAGCTTAATTAATTCCGTATTATTATCATATATATTATATATATGTCTATGAGTATTATCTTCTTTTCTATTCCTATATCAACTTAGAATTTCGCTTTTGTTATAATCCCAAAAAGGGAATGAATATATGTTGTAATTCCTTATGTAGCTAATTATTTAACGAAAATTTTAGTTCACTTTTCAATATCATACACATGCATGGTAAAATCTTAATCTAAATTTATGGTATTTTATTCCCCAAACATTATTATATAAAAGCATTTAAATTATGTGTCGAATTCAAAATGGTTTGTCATGCATCATTTTCTAGTATATAAGCCCTGTGGAGAAGTGTGTTGTGATGTTTTTTGTATATATTATTTATTATTATCCTTTTTGGCATAGATAGATTAAAATAATAAAACGTGTGATGGAATTTAGTTATCTTTGCTTTAATTTTCTCACATTAATATTATCTTCTTGTAATTTTTTGGCCACATGATTCAGTTTGAAGGTTTTGTCCTTTTATTTTTTTTAATAGAGTAGGCTCATAGTAATCACATGATCATCAATAATCAGTCCTTCGTAATCTTTGTTTTATCCACCAAAATATGCTTTAAAGGAAGTAGAAGAAAGATCCAAATTAATGTATAAACTAATAAAATAACAAAAAACCCAGTAATTTCAACCACATGATCGCCTAATATGTATTCCCTCATTTTTATTTATAAGTCGTCATCTAAATTTTTTTATGTTTCTATTTATAAGTTAATGTGCAAAATTTATAAAACAATTAACATTATTTTTAGTAATAATGCCTTTGATATGGATATTATTAAGTAATATATGTTGGGGAAAGAATGAAAAATATGAGTAATATTGAGTTATAATTTATTGCATTTAATTAAGAGTACTTTGGAAAAGATTGGGTAATTTTAACAATATCAACTAATTTTAACTAACTTATTTAGTTTATGTAGTTAAAAGTCATTTATAAATAATAAGAAGGGAGGAGTACGTCATAATTCTTAAAAGTTAAAAACTTACATATTCTTACTTCAAAATAGAACTTGGCTAGCAAACCTCTAGCTAAAATCATATTGTTAGTTACTTATGTCACTCTACAATTTCAGCCATAATCAAAAAAAAAAAATATTGTACGCCCCAACTCACTCTTATATAATGAAGTTAGTTTTTCACTAATTAGATCTTGAGTTTTTTTTAACCACCGTCACTAATTACAATGTGCTAAGCAATGAGATGCACGCTCAGATTCTAGTCCATGCAAATTACAACCCTGGCCATTGTTATTAATATATTTTCAAAAAATCCAAGAAATATAATATAATATATATTTATATGAACTATGCGCGATCACTTGCTTTATACTTCCATAAATTTCATGGCTTATAAATAATACTAATACGTTCCTTTTCACACATATAAATATGTTAACATCATGTTTAAATTTGAGACCACATCTAAGCGAGTGACATTGACAATCCTAATCTATATTCCTTCTTGTCATTTTAATAAATAACAACTATCAAAATCATGCAGATTAAAATATTAGTTAAAAATAATAAATATATCATAAATATAATTTATTTTTTAAATATACTATTATTTATGAAGATGATGGGTGAAAGAAAGAATGAGTGGAGAAAGAGAATGAGTGAAAAAATATATAATTATTGAAGGATAAATATAGAAAAAATACATTAAATATTTAGACAAATTTATAAATTGTTACTTATACATATAGGATCACTCCTATGAGAAATAATGTTACTTACAAAAAATATAGGAGGGAGTGCCCTGTAAGAGTGAAAGTATAATTTTTTACCCTAACTTTTTCAGACTATTAAACTGATATCCTTTTCGCATTAAATCCAATTAATTCAACTTGAGTCGATGGAGGAAGCAACTCCGCAAAGCAAAAGTCACTCGTTTCATTAAAAACATCGTTCTGACGTGGATATATATCTCATATCTTATCACTTAATTTGTGCTATACAAAGACACTCACAAAGCGTTGGATTCGTTGAATATGATAGGCATATATATATATATATATATATATATATATATATATATATGAATATGAGAATGGTGTAGATAGATATTGTTGTAAATTTTGAGGAATATTATGATGGTTGAAGTGGGTGCAAAGTGGGGGGGATTCAATCCCGAGAGAAAATTATTATCAATCGCTTGCATTACAGTGGTCGCTTTTTCATTTTGGATTTCACAAAAATACATCAAAGCATAAAATCTACTTTTCATTAGATTCCCTTATTCTTTTCCCCCTCTTCCTTTTCTTCCTTTTTTCGCTGTCAAATGCCGCTTTGTCATCTTGTTCTTGGAAACTTGTCATCAATACATTGAACACTACTCCACCATATATATATATATATATATAATCATCTTCAATTGACACTCAATGATTGAGAGCTTGTTCTAAAGCTCCAGTAGAGTGTAATATAATGCAGCTTCGACTTAATTTAGATAATAAGCACTTCAATAAGTGCATGTAAATGTGAATATATTACTTCAGTTTGAGAAAATGATCGAGAAGAGAAGCAGCAGATCATGGGTCTCAAGTTTATGCTGTAAAGTGTTAATTAAGTGGCCTTTTTTTTCTTTTCTTTTACATCTTTTTATATGAACATTTTTAACCATAGCAAAGTAGCTAGCTAGAGTTTTGCATATAATATTGTTTGTAGAGAAAAGAAATACTCATAGATCTTAGATATAATCAGATCAAGTCAAATTTTGTAATTTACAAGAAATAATGATTTCTATTTATGTTCTAGTATAAATATTAGAGGTATCCTTATGGACTTAATTAGCAGAAGGAGCTTTTAATGAAAATAAATGAAAAATTATTATGAGGTATTAAAGAAAAGATTTAATCACTCAAAAATTTCAAAGACAAGTAGGCAACTTAAACTTATCATTTCTTATATTAAAAATTATTATTACATAATCATCAGTTATTAATAAATTTTTTAGTAATTAAATCTATTCTTTAATAACTTATACTAATTCCTCGTTAAAAAGTAAAAGTGAGAAATGCTGAGGCAGGTAAATTTGAAAGTGGTGTATGTGTAAGGTATGTTAGGTCAATGTATGCGTACTATAAAAAAGCCTACTTTGAAAGGGGTGTTTCCCAACATCTCTCTGCACCCAAAGATTCCTCTGAATCCCAATGCGCTCTATATGTACTGCATATATTCATTATATATATATATATATATATATATATATATATATATTCATCTCTATCACACAAATTTTGCAAGCAGCAGAAAGGATATCTGCAAATCATGGGTACGTGTCGGATTATAAAATTGTCTATTGTCTGTTGTGAGATTGATATGAGATAAGGATCAGATGGTTTTGCAATGAGAAGATGTTTGTTTTATATATAGCCATTCTCCACTGAGAGGGTATCATTTCTAAAACTTCAACTTTATGGGAATAATGCGCATAACACTACAAGAGGTTACATCATGTTGTTATTAGGGTATTGATTTAAGTGCTGAGAGGTAGTGGAAAAGCAAGGTGTGTGAAAATTAACAGTGTGATGAGTATAACAAAAAAGGGCAGCCTAGCTGGTGAGCTACCTATGAAAAGAAAAGAGCACCAACACCCGACAAAATTAAAGATGTGTATATATACACAAATATGTATATATAGAGAGAGAGAGAGGGACAACAGTAAAGTATTGGATTGAGAGTAGGACATGTCTTTCTCGGGCAATTTTAAATGTATATTACTCTAGATTAAAAAAAACAGTTAAATTAATTAATATATAATATTATTTTTTTAATATTATCTATTTTTTTTTATTTAATTATTGTTGAGGGTGTATCAATAATAATAATTTAAAAAAAAATTGATAATAGGATATGTGCATTATAAAAGGGATGAAGGGCATATATAACAGAGAGAAGGAAAAGGAAGATATGGTTAAGGGTGCATGCATATGTGGGTGGTGGTTTTAGGGTTTAAAAGCTGAAAGACACATGGCAAAATGAATCAATCATATTTATGTTATCATGAGTTGGCATCATAAATAAAACCCAGAGGTGACTTGTCTTTTCTTAACCATGTTTATGTTTATGTATATGTATATGTATATGTATATGTATATGTATATGTATATGTATATGTATATGTATATGTATATGTATATGTATGCTCTCCGCTTTGTCTGTAAAATGATAATGCTGCCTTTTCTTTTGGATTCAACAGCCCTACAACACATACAAACATTCTCATCGATATATTCCTTTTGTCTCAAAAGTTGATCAACTTCAGTTACTCATTCAGTCTTTCTAATGTTACTTTTGCTCTTTACAGATATATTATTAATTTGATTCAATCCTTTCAGAAGAATAGAAGATTTCAATTTATAAGGTTCATATACAGTATATATATATATAACTAGTCTGTCTCTGTCTTACGCTAATTTCTCAAATTAACCCAATTTCTTTGAATCTATAACTTGTTAGAGCCCACTCAATGTTTACATCAATTTGATGATGTTCATAATTGCAACCTTGTTTCAAAATTACTGAATTTGAATCAGTTCTAAATTCAACTACATCGGCTATTCGGTACATTGAATCAGTTCTACACTCCTCGTTGACTCTGCCAAGTGACTTAAACTCTTGCCTTCATTGATGAAGAAATCAACGTTTCCCATCACTTTGATTTGTTATCCGTTGAGTTATTGTATATGAACAATGAGCAAGTTGTTTGAATTTACACATATGCACCACGATCTTGAATTGTATATGGACACAGCAAGATACACCATGATTAATTTACACTTGTTGACCCTCTTCATTTTTGAGTTTGGGTTATCTACAGAATTTTCCCTCAGTTTTTCTAAGCCCATTGTGGATGGATCAATTGATTATCATGGACTTCAAGAGTCATCTTATTAAACATTATCATTGTTTTTTATTTTTTTAAAAAATCTATTAAAACACCAATAAAAATTGACAGAAATGATAAAAAATAGATTTTAGTAGACGATCTTATAAGTCTCTTGTAATAATAATAATGGAAATGTTAAACATATACATTAAATCTCAATTCCAAGTCAAGTCTTGTGCCACACATCATAATTCTAATTCTTGAAAGAGTAGGATGCTCTTAATTAAATAAAAAAAACACTAACTCATAACATATTCACGCTCACCAATCCCTTCTTCTTCTTTGTTATTAGACCAAAACTTTGAAATATATATATATATATATATGCAGATTATTCCACCACAAATATCTCCTAATTTTTCTTTAATTTCTATGAATTCATCACATCGCACTCATAATCAATTCAATTCTTCTTCTTCTTGTCCAATTCACACTTGCAACTTTGAAACATGCAGATTCATTTGGTAATGCTGCACCATTATTGCCTCTGCTTGTAACATAACGCATCATGCCTTTGCAGCCGGGATTCATGCTTCCCCCATTTGCTTTTACATAGTTTCACATTTGTTATAAATTGATGGGAAAATTATTATGAGATTTTAAGAAAAGAATATAATTTCTAAAATATTTTAGAGCTAGTTAGTAGCTATAGACTAATTATTATTTTTTTGATTGAAAGTCATTACATATTACTCATTTATTATTTGTCTTTTTAATGATTACATAATTTCTTTTGGACTTCATAATAATTTTTTTATTAATTACTAATGCTAATTAACTCTAAGTTGGTGCCACGTGTAGCTAGGAGCTATATCCTCTTTAAGCAAATGAATTAGAGTTGAATTCATAACCATTATGTATGAAGTAAACTTAGTTAAGAATAATTTATCATTTTCTGCTCTTTAGAAAATAATTGTATATCTTTGAAAGTTAATCTTATGGGAAAATAATTTTAGGGAAAATATATCTTTTAATCCTTGAATTTTTTTTCTAAATATATTATTAATTCAGTCTCAAGATTTTGACTCAAAATAATCTAGTCTCTATAATTTTTTTGACCTAGTATAAGGTCTCTTGTGTCATAAATAGTGATATTCTTCCTATGATGGCTAGCCTTGTAATTTAGCAGCAGCATTAACTCATCACAATGTAAACATCATTGAGAGACAAATAACTTTTATTTCAAGCAAATATCTGAATACCTCTTAAGATAGTTAATACTAACTCCCCTTCAACCAATAGATAATTTCTCCTCACAATACAAGCACATTTCTTTCTTGATACCATAAGCAAGTATAACTTTTTTTAAATTTTTTTATACTTCTAAAGTTTTTTCCCACTATTTTTGTAATTCTAGAATCTTCTTCACCCTTAGAAACTACTTATTGAGAGGTATTATTATTACTTTCCTTAATTTGTTGTTCATATTGAGGTTATTGAGGAGGAGGAGATTCAATTGTGGTGTTATTCTTGCTATCCATTAGAAATTATACAATTTGTCTTATATAATATTAGAAGTATAACATGTAAACGTCTCTCTCATATAGAGTTACAGACACAATTTAATAAGATGTAATGAAAAGAAATTACATATTTAATAAATTATTATTTATATATTTAAATGCATAAAAAATAGCAACAAATTACATAGCAACCACTTACAAAAAAGACTAACAAAGAAAAAACAAACAATAAAAAGGTATAACGTTCATATATAAGAGCTACCTTATATTCTACATATACACTAGTTCAAAAGAATTTTTCTCGAATTTATTTATGTTATACGTACATGTAAAATATGTAATATATACAAAAAATTTTGATTCAAGTGATTACTATTAAAAAGAATAAGGACAAAAAAAGTGATATAATTTTTTATTAACAAATAACAGTATATATATCTTTCTAAAAATAAAGGATCAGAACTCTACTTGAACTTAGTTTTTTTTTTCTCTTCTTGATCTAAAAATTTAAATGCTAATTTCTATAATTATAATAGAATTTTAATGAGAGAATAGTAGTGATTATAGAAGGGAAGAATAAAAAATATATATTAATTTTAGATCTATTAAATTATATTTAGATAAATTAGATATATATTTTAGATATAATATACAAATATATAATTTAAAATAAATAATATAAATATTTTTATGATAATATATATATATATATAGATTTTAGATTTAGATATATTAGATTGTATTTATAGATATTATATATATATATATGATTTATTCTATATATTTTTTCTCCTAAATCTAATCCTATCTAATTATGAGGATAAAAAATATTATTTTAATAAAATTTATTTTTATAATTTTATTTTATAAGAGATATTATAAAATAAAAGAAATAAGATGAGAGTAAAAAGAAAGATTGGGTATTAATTGTAATTTTTTCTAAAGTCTAAGAATAGGAGATAAGGGATGAAAGCATTGGAGGACTTAGGGTTATTAATTGTAATGTTTTCTAAAGCTCAAAAGGGATACATAGATTATTTAACTATAATTTAGATTAAAGTATATATATTATATATATATAAATAATATTAAACAGCCTTGTAGCTAGTCAGGCTTTAAAAAAAAATCCGCACTCTAATTAATCTGGCCGTAGGCCCCTTTATTTGTTACCAACTGCAATGAGTGCAAGCGCCCTGATGAGAATTGGGTTGAAGAAGATTCACTCTACCAACTTCAGGCTTCCAAACTTTTTGCAATGGCTAGCAAAAGAAGAGCCAAAACAATCACTTCCTTGATCCTTGCCTTTCTCATAGCATTTTGTACCTTAGTTCCTGTTTTCGCTTCTCTTCCTTCTCCCTTCTCTCACCACCATGGTAATCGTTCTCAGCCCAAGAAGAATAATGTAAGTCTCGTTACCCTTTTACCTAATATAGGAGTATTCTGTCATGAGCAAGCATGCTTGATTCTTCAGTATTTCTGAAATTTAGTTTCTGGGTAGAGGGCAAGTAGGAAATGAACTTGCTATTGTTGTGATTGTTGGAATCTATAATGAATTTACTTTTTTTATTGAGCAAACTAGACCTGTTTGGCTGACGGGCTTTTGAGTTTTCTTCTTCATGATTCTTGTTTATTGAGGTTCAGAACCTTTTTACAGAGGAAGAATTTTTTCAAAACTTTGTCAGTGAAATAAAATTGTAAATGAAGTTTGAAGTTTTATCTATTACTCAATCTTATCTACCTCCTGCTTCTTTTCTCTGGCGAGTCTTTCCATCATTAGAGAACGGTGAGCTATTCTCTCTTTTCAGCTGTACTGGATCCGTTTCATGAAAATTATTATCACATTTCACATACGGCCTTAATGTTGAGATAGCTTGAGTTGCGGCTTTTCTTTGTTTTGAGCTGAGTTTTATAGCCTCTTGACCAAGTCCACCCTCCTGCAATTGTTACAGGTCAGCAGTAAGTTCGAGATCAGCAATGATATGTTTTGGAAAGATGGTCATCCCTTCCAGATCATTGGTGGCGACTTGCATTATTTTCGGGTGCTTCCAGAGGTATATATCTCATTGACATCTCCCTGTTTAATGAGAGAATGTGGATGTTTAGCACTGAGCACATCATAATTACATCACAAGGAATGGCTATTTGTTTACTTCTTAATCCAATGGAAGCCAATATCCGTTGAGGTCATTTCTCACCTGTAACTACAATAGAGATAGGTATTGGAAATTGGGGGCATCCATCCTTTTTGGTCCCAAGCTCATTCGGCCCTGGAGTCCTTGAAATGAGATCCTTATCTCTCTTCTCGTTCAAAGTAAAGATATAACAAGGGATTCTGTCATGGAAATCACTTGCAATAGATGCCTTCCTATTGTATAAAACATATTACCGGCTTACCGCATTCAACATTTTTTTGCCACTGAGATACAACCATGAAGAAATAAGTGATGTCTTTTTGCAGTTTCTTATCAGGCATAATCACTATAATGTAAGATTGAGTGAAGTGTGAGCTATCACCATCTGTTGCAGTCATCCTCATTATGTGAGGAAAGTGTAGATTTGATAGATGATTCTTGCCCAATCATTCTTTTTCATTTTGTAGTCAGTGAGTTCTGTTATTCTCATATGCTGTTATATGGTGATATCATATATCTTCTATTTTTGCAGTACTGGGAAGATAGATTGTTAAAAGCCAAGGCATTGGGATTAAATACCATTCAGACATATGTTCCTTGGAATCTTCATGAACCAAAACCTGGAAAACTTGATTTTGAGGGTATTGCCAACATTGAAGCATTCCTCAAACTTTGTCACAAACTTAGTCTGCTGGTGATGCTTCGAGCTGGACCTTACATATGTGCAGGTTAGCTGTAACTTTTTTAAGAGAAGAAAGAAAGCATTTTGTCTGCAAATGCTTCTATGCTGTGCCTAGAATAAAATGTTATCTTTTGATTTATTATTCTTTCCCTGTAATGATTGAAATGAGAATCTCTACAAGTAGCTTAGTAATGAAATGCACTCATAAGTCATGACCCAGTTACTGTGCTAGTTTTGCTGACACTTCACTATTTCAGAATGGAATTTAGGCGGTTTCCCTGCTTGGTTACTTGCTATGGACCCATCTCCAAAGCTAAGATCATCTGATCCTACTTTTCTTCAAATGGTATGTTTTGCTTGGTTAATGGATCCATCTCCCCCTGTTTGTTATTTGCCTCTCCCTTCTGCCCCCCTCCCTACTATTCATTGCTACTGGTCCTGCCTGCATCAGTACATGATTTGTTCCTTATAATATATACCACCTTTTATCGTTTAGCTTCAAAATATGGAAGTGATTAAATTACACAACTCCCAGGAGGGAGCATTGCACCTTTGCTGCCAACAACATACATTTGGAAGGACCCCTACTTTTGGGGGCTCTGCATACAACGTTTACCGTCAGAAGTTTTATTTATTCAAACCATATATTAATAAACATTATAAAATTAAAAGGTGAACTTTATTTGTGGTTCAACCGTGATGATATCTATTTATGGTCTTGTTGTGTACTCATGCTTAATTATTTCAGCTTGTTCTTAACTTATAGTTCGATGTTTAAAGGTTGATGGATGGTGGAGCAACCTGCTTCCAAAATTAGTTCCTCTCCTTTATGACAATGGAGGTCCTATAATCATGGTTCAAGTATGTCTTTTTCTACTAGAGTTTTCTTTATTACATTCATTAGATTGCCACTAGGCCCCAAGATGTTTATAAACATAAAGCATTAAAATGTATACTGGTTACACAAACAGAAAGTCTCAGAATTTAGTAAGATGTTGGAAGAATTTCCTTTATAATTTTATTTTCTCTGAAACTCTAATTATTAATACTCTAATATGCCGGCAATACAAGTGAACAATTGTTTATTTACATGAGATATTTACTTGTCATTATGAATTCCTGAATATATTAGCATCTTGTTCCTGTTGACTTGAAGTTAAAATAATTTTGTATCAAAGCTTTAAGGAATTCTTTTACTTTTGAGATTTTGATGTCTTTTCTAGTAATCAACTAAAACATTGTTCATCACAGATTGAAAATGAGTATGGTTCATATGGAAATGACAAAGCATATCTTCATCACCTGGTCAATTTGGCTAGAGGTCATCTCGGGCATGATGTTATTTTGTAAGAGGTTTAATTTTTTTGAAATCTACTTTTCATAGTTATTGAACTGTAGCAGCTGGAGGGAATATGATGGGGATGTTATACAAGGCGATGGCAATACTAATTTAGTCTTTTATAATCTACTCCTCCAGATGCAAGTGGGTCATTTTTTCAGCCAATTAACTAGTTGTTGTGATAGAACCAGTAGAATTGAGTAGAGGTAGAAGATAGAGAAAAAGAAGAGGAAAATCTAGAACCAGAATCTGAAATTCTAGACCAAGGATGAGAGGATTTTATCTGAATAATATCTAGAACCAAAAGCTTGCTTCTCTGAAGCTTATCTCCAAGTATTCAATGGGGGCATTCAGGATCAACACATATTTCTTCTGAATATTTATTTTTCTCCTTCTCTATAAAACTGTATGTTCACTGTTTTCAGATACACCACAGATGGAGGAAATAGGGAACATCTTGAGAAAGGAACTATCCGTGGGGATACTGTCTTTTCGGGTAATAAATCATATATTATAAAGGCTGTTGCCAGATTTTATAGACATTTTTTCATTCATCTCTCTTCCTCCTCCCTCCTCTTATATATTCATGTCACAGCCCGTCATCCTCTTTCCATTGTTCCATTGTTTAGCTATTATCAGGCATATCAACTGATACTCACAGGATCTGCATTGGATATGTTGCAAACAACCTAATATATATGCTCTTTATGTAGCTGTTGATTTCAGTACTGGAGACGACCCTTGGCCTATATTCAAGCTACAAAAGGAGTTCAATGCCCCCGGAAAATCACCTCCGCTCTCAGCGTATGTGTGTTCATATGGAATATTATTCTTAAATTATGAAGGAAGGAGAATATTGGAGTTTTAGGGCGGGTGATAGATAGATAGGAATGGAGTGTGTGTGTGTGTGTGTGTGTGTGAGAGAGAGAGAGAGAGAGAGTAGAGAACCAGATAGGCAGTGGTCACTAACACCTAACAGCCAAATGGCATGGACTAACTTACAGCCATAACCCCTATAACTTAGTTACCATTTCTTATTTTATACTGATAGTGCTTATCATGTCAGTGAATTCTATACCGGATGGCTTACACACTGGGGAGAGAGGATTGCTACGACTGATGCTGATTTTACAGCAGCCTCCCTTGAAAAAATTCTGCAAAAGAATGGTTCAGCAGTTCTCTATGTATGTCTCAACTTCCACCTTTTAGCTGTTATGGATATAACATTTAAATAATTCTTTTGGCATGGCTTTTTTAATTAAGATGGCACATGGCGGGACAAACTTTGGATTCTACAATGGAGCAAATACCGGTCAAGACGAGGCTGACTACAAGGCTGACATCACTTCTTATGATTATGTCAGAAATCTTTGAACCCATCAATTCACATTGTATTGACTTTTGGTCTGCATGTTATAATTTATGTGCCTCCATCTTGTCCAGGATGCACCAATCAGGGAATATGGAGATGTAAACAATGCAAAGTTCAATGGTGAGAATGTTAGCTTTCTACTTATTTTCAGGTTATCATTTATGCACTTTTATTAGTAAGCTAATTCTTTTGTGATTGCATAACAAATGCAAACCCAAAGAGTATGCTAAGGAAGCAATATTTATTGAATCAAATGTAGGCTGGATGTCCAGGCAACCTGAATTTCTGGATTACCAGCTATGATAATGTATCCCCAGCTCAGGGCATTTAAATGGGGTGCATGCTGTTGCAAGAGAAAGGACTTCTTTCCCCCATGTAGTCTAAGACTTAAAGATGTCATGCAGCATTCCATTGTTACTTAGTACTTGTACATGGATCCAATGAGCCCTTGATGGTGGAACCTGGTGTCAATTGGTAGTTTAAATAGGTTACATTGCATCCCCATGTATCCCCAGCTCAGGGCATTTAAATGTGGTAGATTGTGTCAATGAATGTTGATCCTTTTAGTTTTTCTATCTGTTTGTTAGTATCTATCATCCAGTGAATATGCGATAACTGTGAGCAAATGCATATCAGCCACATGGCACCTAATGAAGGAAACTGGAATATCATGAATTAGATTTATGAGAAACTTTGCAATACAACAATTTATTCATTTTTATGCTGCCTCACTATGATAGGTTTGCTAACATTTAATTATATCTAAGGTATTTTTTAATGATATTTCACCCAAAATTATCACGATTTTGCTATCCAAGACATCGTCCCAAAAAGATATTAAATTTGAGCTTGTTTTAAATATTTCAGCTCTTCGGAAAGTTATAGCGCAATATAGTTCAACCCCTCTTCCATCAGTTCCCGCTGATAATGGAAAGGCAGGATATGGACCAATTCACTTACAAAAGAAAGCTTTCTTGTTTGATATGCTTGATTTGGCCACTCCCACCAATTTGATTGAATCTGAAAACCCATTGTCAATGGAGTCTGTGGGCCAGGTATGTGAGAGCTGTTCATAATGATTCAATTGCTAAAGGTCTATTATTGGAACTGAATTACCTTGCATCCAGATGTTCGGGTTTTTGTTATATATGTCGAAATACATTTCTAAAGGAGGCAGAAGCATTTTATTCATACCTAAGGTGCTGTTTTTCTTCTTTCAGTAATTCTCAGTCTTGTTTTCTAGTTATGTCTTTATTTTCATTACTAATAGAGACAATCCAATCAATATTGGATCTCAGGTAAAGGCTGTATGAGCATCTCTTTTCATGTTCTCTTCTTTTATGGATTACCCAATAGCTAGATAGTTTACAGAATGTCTCGTCTATACTTGTGTAAAGCTTATTACGAATGTGCAGGTGCATGACAGAGCTCAAGTATTTATCTCGTGTCCTTCCAAAGAAAGTGGTGCATCGCCAACTTATGTCGGTACCTTGGAAAGACAGCTAAATAACAACCTCAGCCTTCCTGAAACTAAGTGTTATTCTGACATCAATTTACATATACTGGTATCTGCCTCCTATTCCTGATTAATTTACTTAATTTATGTACAAAGGAAACATTCTGGGGTTTTATCTGCTTATTCTAAGTTTAGCTGCCTATAAGTTGATGTATAAAACAAAAAAGCATAAACACTCGTTAGCATATGTGTTTTAGAAGTAAATTCCAATCCCATGCAAACTTTGTCCAGTTACTGAAGTAAAGTATTGTACTTTATAGCCCAGTCGCTTGAATATATATATTAATTAATGCCTCAATGTATGATTATGGAAAGCAAAACATTTAAGATCAACATGGCAAGGACATAACTATAAAGAGGGTATTTACTGCCCTTGACATTTTAAGGACTTGAATTAAATGTGTTTTTCTTCCCTCTTTTATAGGTTGAAAACATGGGTCACTTAAATTATGGTTCTTTCATCTTTGATAGAAAGGTAAAGGTTATCCGAAGATAGCGTATTTAAAACTTTGATTGTTCTTGGATTATTTTTTTCTTGGCTGATTTTTTCTCAACTTCTATACAGGGCATTCTTTCTTCTGTTTATCTTGATGGGGAAACTTTACATGGTTGGAAAATGTTCCCTATTCCTTTTCACAACCTGAATGAATATCCAACTCTCAATCCAATTACGCAGGCTGCTTTTTCGACATTCAGTAAAATATCGATGCATCGCAAGAAGTTAATAAACAAGTCTGGTAAGTACCAAGATATTAATTTTTTTCTCAATATTGAACTCGAGTTTCACTTAGTAGGGTTGTAATATGATAATATCAAATGTATAACCAAGGCTATTCTTTTGGCAGAGAATACTTCACATGCACCTGCTATCTATTCTGGCCATTTCTCAATTGATAATTCAGAACTCATCAAGGATACATTCATATCATTCAACAACTGGGGGAAAGGCGTTGCATTTGTTAATGAATTTAACTTAGGGAGATATTGGCCGGTAAAAATAGCTTCTCTTGTCTCTTGGGTTTATTTTGTTTGTGATTACATTGCATGGCTGTATATGTAGTTTGTTCTTTATACTTATGATTGTTTTCCTCTTGAAGTATTAATATATGTTTTTCTAATAGTTGAAAGGACCTCAATGCAACCTCTACGTTCCAGCTCCACTCCTTAAGCAAGGGGATAATACCCTGGTATGACAGAGTAGGAGCTACTATTTGTCTTTAATATAGAGATGTTCACTATGGGTTAAATCATTTGAGGCCAGAATTATTTCTACAAATTAATTATTGATTATTTTATGGAAATTCATCTGTCTTTCTTGTATTCTGCTTGAAGTCTTATTTCTGTAAATTGATGCGCAGGTTATACTTGAGTTGGAATCTCCAAACCCTGAACTTGTGGTACACTCAGTTAATGAACCAAACTTCACTTGTGGCTCAACCCTCAAGTTGGAGGAAAGAGCCAAGATGGGTCCAAGGTTAATGTGAGGGAACTATTTAGTTCAAATAAACAAATATCATATTGGATCAGCTGAAATTTTGTGTGTAATAAATGGAGGATAATATTTTTGTAAAGGATCTTAATTCTCCCCTTGTTGTATTGTTGCACACAAATAGTATTTATGAACTCCTGAGACAATAGTGTAATACAATCTTTATATAATAACATATATTCCCGATTGTTCTGATCCATGTATATTACTTTGGATAAGCCTTGGCTTGTAAAATTCTCTGTTGCATGGCGGGCAGCATCTTTGAAAAATATCTCCATTCTTCCATTATTTTGCTGATGCATACAGTAGTACTCCTTCTGTCCTTAATATATTACTTAATTAAAAAATTAATTTTAATCATAAATATAAGATATATTTTTTATATTTATCATTTTTTTTAAATTATCCTTATTGATACTCCCTCAATAATAATCAGGTAAGAAGAGAAGGAGAGAGGGAGTTAAAAAAATAATTAGGATATTTTAAAAAAAATATATTTTATTAACTAATTTAACTAATTTTTTTAATTTAATTAAATTAATTAAATAAGTCATATATTAAGGATTAAAGGAGTAATATTGATGAACTCAGAAAGCTATCCCGTAATACAATTGCTGCTTATCATTAAACTGGAATCCTTCATTTACAATTTGAATGAGAAAAAAAAAAAGTGACTTATTTCTCCATGTTGGTAACGAAACTTACTTCACAACAAAGTATAGATAATTTGCTTTGGCAAACCAATAGAACGTATCAATAAAATGATCCCATATGAATACTAGTGAAAACATAAAAGCAGCATACTGAATTACATTCTGCCTGCACTGAGGATATATGTAAATGCATTTTGAATACTTGATATTTTTCTCGATACATGACGGAGTAGAGATTTAAAAATAAGATATCCTGCTGCCCTAACTACTTTCATACGTTTATAATTTGGAAAGCAATCAAAACCCCTAAATTTCTTAGAGCAAGAAAACAATGTTCCCTCTAAGTGCTTATTACTACATCACTACCCATCAAGACTACAATTGCAAATACAATACAATATCTCTGTTCCCATGAAACTCTGGGAAAAGGCAACTAGGCTACATAATGTTTCCAGCAGACAAAACATCAGGTTCCAAGAGAGACAAAATTGTGGATATCATTTAGGAGTGCTTTGAGAAGCATCTTTCTGGTCCTGTTTTGACCCTGCCATAGCTGCAGTTGCTGCAGCAGTCATGGCAGCCGCAGCTGCACCCATCTTAACTCCACCTGCAGCCTTCATTGCCCCGGCTATTTTTGCAAAAGCTGCTACGCCTCCCACAAGTATCGCCCTCAATGCAACCGTTGGTTTTACTGCCATACTTCCAAGACTACCTGCAATTTCAAAAAAGACTAATCAAACGAATGCCAACATCCAAACCTTCTGAATGCAACACATCCATCATCATTTCCTACAACTAGCATCATCAACAATCTAATAGCACTGTAATAGCTCCCAAATTGAGCTTTTGCGCAATGGTCCAAAGAAATGAGGATCAAACCAAAAAGGAATTCAGAGAAGAGCTAGGTGGCGGTCCTAATATTTTCTCACTAGGTTTAAAATACGTTTCTTCAATATCTGTAATTTACAAAGGACAAAATTTTCAACGAAGATTTCAGTTTTTTGCCAACTATGCTTATAGATTAGGTGCTTTCAAACTTTAGAGTTTACCTGCACGTAGATAAACGGGTAACCTTTTAGTTGACTCCTTTCCATTGCATTGAATTGAATGAATGAAAATTGAAAATATCCTTGTGACATGAAGGGCACAGAAAATGTACAACTTGGTTTCTATGTCTAATGTCAATAATTAGCAAGAGGATTATGGCTTTGAACACACAGGTTCATGCCAGCAATTTTTCCAGGAAACTTATGACCTCAGGTCCTTCGGCAATCTGGGACATACGCCCTTATCTTCCTTAAAATCTTGAGACTACATTCAATGAGCCATGACACCCATCCATAAATACTGTTAAAACGCACCTGGCTACCCAATTGAGCCTTATCATCAGAACTTTGTTTTCCAATGTTAAAAGCTCAAAAGTTCAAAACACCTCGGGAACCAAGATATTTGGTGTGGGATATGGGTCAGAGACAGTTTCAGATATAAGTTATGTCATTTCCACACTAAGTATATAGAGACTTTCCAATTGTCTCACTTCTGAAAAGTTTTGCAAATAAAGGGATCCCATTCTCATTAGACTCATTTTTTGGACAATAATGATTTACCGTGGATAAGCATTAGCCTAAATGTTTGAGATTTGAGAACAAGCCAAACTTATGGATAATAATATGAAGGCAGAACAGAGTCAATAACCCCTCATAAATCTGCCAACAGCATGTCTGTAATCTGGGGAAAATCTATAAAGGAAGCTTTTACATATCATTTGGTATTAAGTAGAAAATCGAGCAGCTTAAACAGCTCCTTCTGACAGTAGTACAGATTGATGGCACTCAGATGTACACACGTAGTTTTCAGGTTTACCTCTCCAACGAAAAAAATCATTAGCAAACTTCACTAAATAGCCCGAAGCCTAGAATAAAAAAGAAAAAAAGAAAAATTTTACCCAATGCATATGTCTATCTTGATTAAATTCTCAAACAAATATTTTACTCTCTTCATTTCCTTTCATTCTTAGCCTAAGAATGGGGCAATTCTCAGAGAAAAAACAATAGACAAATAAGAAAACTAAGGTGTGCATTTTACACAGCAATTTCCAGTTTAAGAATTCAGAAGCAAAAAAGTATACCAAAATTCAACACGAAAAGTGCAGCAGAATAGTGCAGAAAATGGAAATCAAACCTGGAACGCAGTAAAAAAAAGGAGATTTATCAAGGATTGAAGATTTGTGCTAATGTAACTAAATTGGAAGGGCCGCGAATTTAAGGCACGCCGATCTTTCCTTCTTCCTCGGAGCAAGAAATAAGGTCTGCAGTCGTCAATGGACCGGACGCTATGCGGCTGAGCGGCGGCAGCCAAGGACGTCGTTTCACCTTCTTCTTTCTCCCCAGCACATAGTTATGCGGATATTCAAGTCTTCTATTTTTATTTATAGGGGCAATCAATTATTTTAATTAATTATGATTATATTTTTTCAATTTAAAATAAATTACTGTTCCTTCATTTTGCTTATCAAATTATATTTTTGTTGATAGTAAGGGATAATTATAACATTTATTAACTAATAAATTTTTTAAAGACTAAAGAGCAATTTTTTCCCCATTTTCCATTTTTCCTAAGCAAATATTGATTTTTAAATTATATAAATAGATTAAGATTCTGAAATGGATCTGGGGACCTCGCTCCATTTTCCCGTCACCAAAGAGAGAAAGAAGCGTTTTTGTTATCGCTGCACTACACTGCTTGAGAGGAAGAAGGCAAAATGGATTACGGTGGAGGAAACTGGACTATGATCCCGACGCACAACTCCAACCTTACGCAATCGAATCAAGACCCTCTCTTTCTCCATCAACAACAACAGCAATTTCTCCAGCAGCAGCAACAACAAACGTTTCAAGCACAAGCTCCGCAATCTCAATTTCAACAGCCGCTGCCGCAGCAGCAGAACCTCTATCAGCAGCAACAGCAGCAACAGCCGCGTCTTCTCCAACAACATCAACAACAGCCGCCGCAACTGCAGCAACAGCAACAGCCACAGCTGCAACCGCAACAGAATCCTCATCAGTCCTTAGCTTCTCACTTTCATCTCTTGCATGTTAGCCTTCCAAACCCTAATTTTCCTAATTTTTATCTAGTTTGCTTTCAATTTCGTCATCTGTTGTTGACTTCTATGGGGGATTTCTCTGTTATGGGCATAGTTGGTGGAGAATTTGGCAGAGGTTATCGAACATGAAAGTAGGGATCAGCAATCACATGCATTGGTATAATTCACTCCCTTCTTCCCTTATTAGTTTCAATATTTGCCATTGAATTTGACTTTGGATTCTCAAATATCAGCCTTTATATTATGTTTTGTAACGATTATGAATGACATTTTTTTTATGAAATTGATGAAAGATTAATGAATTAAGCAACCATTTCGAGAGGTGCCAGCAGTTGTTAAACTCAATTTCAGGCTCCATTAGCACCAAGGCTATGGTAATTAACCTCTCTTCCCTACATATATGCGCTCTAGTTTGCTTTTACCTTGATTTTTAATATAACATGTTTCTTCCAAATTTTCCCTGCTCTTTTTATATGTATATTATGAAGGAAAAATGAGTACTAGTTGAGCCCTTGAGCTTAAAAAAGAAACCATTTCAACATTGTGCAGAGACTGGGTGGTTATGCTATTGGCCTATAGCTTCCTTCTAATTAAACGCGTTCATCTTTCTGTGGAATAATATGTGGTAGTTTTATGCAGCATAGATCATCGGGTTTGAGATCTCCTTTTCATTTTTATAATATATCCCTGCCCATAGGCAATGATGAGCAGATTTCATATTGAATTTGAATAAAGGGGGGAAAAGATTCTTGTCTAAATATGACTGTTAAAAACAATAAAAGGTTAAATCTTCAACTAATATTTTGTAGTCAGTGTAAGTTTTCTTGATCTAAAATTAGGACTTCCTGGATGCTCAACACAGACAGTAGAGGGACAGAAGAAAAAGCTAGAGGAAAGTGAGCAGTTGCTAAATCAGCGAAGGTTAGTAGTAGTACGAGCAGTTGTTTCATACATCTCTTTATGCTAAATACATGCCTCCCCCTTTTGTTTGTCATACAGAGACTTGATTGCCAATTACCGAAAGTCTGTGGAAGAGCTTATCAAATCTGAGCCATAAGTTCCTGTCAATCAAATGTGTAAGGAACTTTACACGAGTCTAATTTCTCAATAGATTAATAGTTTTCTCCCTTTATCAGCAGGAAAGCTGTAGATTATTTTTCTGAAGTTGAGATTGAACAGAAACATCTACAGTTATCTTTATTAAATGAAGCGTAATACTTGATAAATTTGAAATAAATTGTCAGCGAAGATGACTACTATGTGTAAGCTTTGGGGACTTAACAGCATTTTCCATTTTAGTCCGTATGTCATTCAAGCATGTTATCTAACTATATTTGCATCCATTTGTAGTTTAGAGTGGGTTAGTGTGAAGCTAGAGATGAAATTAATTAATTTTTAATTACCTTTCACAAGCATAGGAGTTGTCTGTTATAGAGACCAAGAGCCCCCGAGTTTCAATAGGCTATTTGCTTAAAATTAGTTCAAAATTAAACCGAGATATTGTTTTTGCTTTTGTGCAGAGCTTTCTATAATTAATATCTGAATATTACTGTTCTGAAGGGAAAAATCAGGAGTTTTGACAAATAGGTTGCAGGAAATGTGGAGGCAACTGGTAATTGGGAACTTAAATTTTGACAAGTCTATTTTCTTCATTGAATATTGATATTTCTCTATGTAACAGTCCATTATTATTGGGTGAACCTTCTTATTTAATGTCATTGAAAGTTCAGTAAATGATAGAACATGTCTTTTAGTTGCATGCATCCATAGTTTGCCTACCCATCAACCAAAGTAAGTTTTTTTTTTTTAATTTTTAAACCTGAAACTGTGATTGACTAATAGGTTTTATAATGTATTACAGATCTCACATTGTAGATGGGCTTAAACTTCTGATTTATGAGTTTAAAGGAAGGCCAGAGAAGCCATCTAGACTAGTTCAGCTCTAAATTGCTGCATTTCATATTATGTAAAAATTGGCCAGAGGATCTCCTTATTGACTCTTTTTGGCTTCTTTGATAGTATTTAGGATGGAATATTCATCAAGTGAGTGAGACTTCTTAGGGTTAATTATTAAACACTTTTTTATGATAATCAACCTCTTTTTTTTGTTAACTAATTAATTTGACATAACAATTTTAATTAGTAAAATTATCATGATAATAACATTGAATTTTTGGTTATGAAGACTTTTCTATTGTGTTTGTAAACTAAAGTATTTGATCTTTATTAAGAGAGTTATGTTGAACTCCCAGAGAAAATATATAAGCTGAATGAAATTTATGAACAGATCATTCTTAATTTTGGTATTTTATAAAATTAAGTAGTTCATAGTTGAATTTCTTGACCATGATTTTGATCTATCTTCTGGAAAAATATAAAAGTTAAAAAATAATATTCATAAAAATGAAAACCAACTTGCCATAGAACTTAATTTGAAAGTATATCCCATATAAAACTTTGAAAAGCAGTACTTATCAAGTCTTTTATATAAATTTTTAAAAATAACCATTATAATTAAACCTCAACTAAAAATAAGGTGAGAAATACTTATATATTTTAGGAGCACATCATCATGTGAACTATGTCAAATTAAAATACAATTTAACACATTTTAATTTTAGTTAGTTGATGTCTTATATGAAATAATTTATATTTTATTTTATTTTTAAGAAAAAATAAACCTTTTAATTTAGTTAAGATGATTGGATATTCAGATAACGTGGTATTTCTAGAGTATATAAATATTTCTCAAACAGTATATATATATATATCACTTAACATTAAAAGTTAGTATATTTATTATAGGGTTAAGTTATATTTAGCGCAAAAATATTCGTTCAGTATCACTCGTTATCTTAAAATATTTCTTTTTTGTTTCTATTATCATAAAATATTTTTTTAATAGTATGTTTGAATCTGATTCAATCAAATAGTCTTATCAAGAAAAAATAATAACACTTAATATTTTAAAATATTTTTAGTGCTTACTCTTATATTGTAAGATTAAATTTAACTTTCTAAAAAATAAAATATTAAATAAGCAAGATATTCATAAACCTTTTGAAAAAGTTAATTTTTCATAGAATAGTTGAATTAACTAAGCAAGCACTTAATATATATAGTTTCTAACCAATTAGTCATCTCCCTATAAAAGAGTTGTAACTAAATTTCACCCAATTTTAAAAAGTGACAAAGAAAGAAAATACTATTTATTTATAACTAACTAGATACAGTCCAATCACGCATGTAATTAAGTTAAATCAGTTCATATATATAAAAATATTTTAAAAAATTAAAAAAATAATTGAGATCACTCTCTCTTCCCCCTTCTTTCATAATATATGATAGTATATACACCTAGCTGTGTCTCACCCTCCTGGCATTTCTCTGAATCTCTCATTTCCACAAACCCTAGCTTTTGTTGCACACAAGGCCCAGAAATTTCAGGAGATCTCTTACCCTCCAAACCTCCTCCTGTTTCCTCGTTCGTCCCCAGCCTTTCCCGCCGGAGACGCTTTCTCTTTCCTTTTCCTTAATTCTCCATTGCCATGAACATCTCTCGAAACAACACCACCAACGTTAACAACAAAATCAACAACAACAACCAGGCTTGTGCTGCTTGCAAGTACCAACGTAAGAAATGCGCTCCTGACTGTATTCTAGCACCTTATTTCCCTTACGATCGCCAACGCCAATTCCTTAATGCCCATAAATTGTTCGGTGTCAAAAAGATCACCAAAATCATTAAACACCTTGATCCCCACGATAAGGACCAAGCCATGCGATCCATCATTTATCAATCCGACATGCGAGCTAATGACCCTGTCGGAGGTTGTTACAGATACGTTCTAGAGCTTCAGGCCCAGATCAAATACCACCAGGCCGAACTTGAGCTTGTTCTTCAACAGCTTGCAGCTTTCCGATCCCAAGATCACCTTCATCATCATCATGATCATTTGAATCTTTATAATAACCCTAATAATAATATTGCCCTAGTAGTACCTCCGACTCATCATTATCAATACCTTCAACGAGAGCCGTACATGATCGTTCATCAGCAGGAACATCAGATCAGTGATGTCTCTTTTCAGGATGATGTTAGTAGTGCTTGTTGGGCTGTGCAGGATTCTGGGTCTTTGTCGTCTTTATCGTTACAGAACAAGAATATAGTGGATGATATTTATGTGGGGGATGAATTATATAATGATCAAAAGTCTTCGTCAACGTCTTTGCTTGACATTCATTGTGATGATGAGAGGAATGAAATCGGTTTTGAACCTCAAGAATTAGTGGATCGCAGGTGTGTCGTCTTTATAAACATCATCTTTCATATGGGAATGTGTTGGGTTAATTTACTATTCTCGCCAAGTAGTTAGCAATCTGAAACTGTCCTGCAATTTCTGATGCATATATATATATATGTGCATAATGTGGTATTTTCTAAATATCATTTTCACCTTTGATCAATGATATGGGGTTTCATTTGGTGTGGGTTTACTTCTTCTTTTTTTTCTATTTTAATATAATATAATGAGGAGGCTAAAGCCTATAACAACTCATCTCAGCTAGACAATTGAATTTAAAGATCTTATGTCATTAATACTTTGCATTCAAGAGGAGAATCCGATGAAACTATTCAATTTTGCATAAACAATCTTCTAATATCTTCTGAAGCACCAAAGGGTGTTCTATCTTGTAGTTTAGAAATGTTTTTACTTTCTTCTATGGAATTAGCAGAAAACATACTAATCTTCTTATTGAAACCTTGATGACAACAAAGATTCAAGTCTTCTTGGTGATACTCATTATTTTTGCAATGGTATTAGGATATATAGCCCATCATCATCATGATCATTGAACCATCTACATCCAATCTAATCCATTTCATGTGATCATTATCAGCTTGATTTCTCCCTAGCATGTCTTTTAAGTCCCTTAGGCTATGTTTGGATAGGGAGAATTGAGGGAAAAATAGGGGAGGGAATATTATGATAGAAATTTTTTAAAATAGTAAAAAAAAGGTACTATTTTTTAAAATTTTCCTTCTTAAGTATTCTTTCATCTTTATTTTTTTTCCCATCCAAACATAGATAGGGTTAGAGTCTAACATTTTCACTAACAACTTGGGTTGATCAAAATACAATATCCTTTGTGGGTAAAATGTCTCTCAAGGTACTACCCTCTGGTACTTAATATAGGAGTTAGATAGTTGAATTTAGTCCTAAATATAATATCTTAATCTATTTTATATTTAGTATTTATCATTTTTTCTTAAATTAACTTACCTAACTTATAAATTGATATATAATCTAATATTATACATGAGTACTCTAGAGAAATTATATCAACTAGGTCTTATATAAAGATCGGAGGGAAAGTAATATATATTTAGAAGAAATGTTTGTTTAAAATAGGATGGAATTTCAAGAAAAGAAATGGCATCCCAATATCCATTCTTAACTATTGTCTAATTACGTAGGATTGGATTAACATAGGAGATTAAAATACTGAAATGTAGTTGTGCTTTAATTATTTTTATAAATTAAAGCAACTCAATTATTTACTTTATCCTTTTGTTCGATTCCCTGCTTTAGTTTATATATATTTTTAGCTTTTCTTTTAGTGGTAGTCTACCCTTGATGATTGATGAGATACATGCAATTTTGAAGCTTTGAACGCTTTCCTGTGTACCAACGGTGTAATTAGACAATAATTTGTTACAATAATTCGGTTGTGATTTTCGAGAATTATATTAGGGAAGCATGTTGTGCCTACACATTCAATTATTTACTTATTTTTATGTTATTTGAGCATTCCAAAGTAAGCATCATGTGTACTGTGATTCATTAAAGTGTAAAAAAAAAAATAAACAAAAAGAATTCCTACAAAGTTGCAATTCTGTTTCTAGAATATCTAAAATTCAATATCATGTGCTTTATTTACAATAAGGGGAATGACCTCAAAATTCTAAGTAAAGGAATTAATTATCTTAAAATCTAATGATAACTCACAAGTTTCAGTATAAGAAATGATAATAAATTTATGTTGTTAATTTATCACTAAAATTTTTTATGATTAAATCTCTTCTTTAGAACCTCATAATCATTCCCCTTTATAATAGTAATAATAATAAAAAAAATAGTTAAGTTTGTTAGGGTCGAGAACTAAACTCCCAGCTTCTTGGAGGATCCTATGTTATGTGGTATATACATATAGTTATACCGTTGATTCAACCAAAAACTGACGAACTGGAGTGCAAATAAAACCAGTTCATAACACTACAAGACTAGTGAGCTTGAATAATCGTTGGCCAAAAAGAAAGTAAAAAATGGAACCCCCAAAAAAATAGTATTAGATCGATAAATTTGTCTTCCAATAACATTATATAATTAGGATTATAATTATACATAATATAAATAAATACTGTGATGATGAACTATCTTATTTGGATTTGAATGTTAAGTAATGGAACTTATTATTAAGTTTTTTTATTATCTATATTATATTTTGATATATATAAATTAAAAATACATTATTTTAATTACTTCATGTTCAATGACTCATATAATGAAAAAACATTAGTACTGTGTGCATGAATATTTTCATTTTAAAAAATAACTAAATTTTCATATAAGATTTGCAGTAGTTTTTATTAGCCTAGTAATTTTGATTTGATTCAAAGGGCAGTACATAAAAGGATTACATGTCAAATGTATTATTTACGAAAATTGACAAATGCTCAAAGGTAAAAGGAAAAAGCTTAATGTTGAAGCAGTTTAAGAAGTAGCATGCTTACCTTTAGGCCGAATTGTTTCCTTGTTTGTTATTGTTGCATAATTCTAACGTAAGTTTTTGGACTGAAATATGCAGTGATGAAGGGGTCTTGTTTAAGATAGAAAATGCAGTGTTAAAAGCAGAGGCTGATTGCATTGAACAAGATCAAGATCAAGATCATGATCTCAAAGGTGCTGCAACTTTGTTCACTCTCACAAATTGTACTACCTGACACTTATGCTATAGAGCCCCCTATAGATCCTCTATTTCAAGTCTCAATTTTGCACGAATGACAAACTGTCCCAATGGCAGCTCCACTCGCCACGCTTGAACGAGGTTTCAGACTTGACATGCTTGTGTATGTGCACACGTTTAAATTGTATTAAAAAAAAAAAAAGTCTCAATTTTGCGGCAATCCTATTTTCTACTACTAAGATAGGAAGCAACAATGCTTCTGAGCGGCTACAGTAACCACTTCCTGTAGAGAAACTCTGGTTCCTTTTTTTATAGAATAAATAACAGTGTACCCTCCTGCATTACTCATTCTTGAAAAGCTATTCAAATTTTTGTTCACCTTGTAAAAATATGTTTTCTCACTTTGCATATACACTTATAAATGACACTTTCTTTTTCTATTTTACTCAGAAAAATTGAATATGGTTCTTCACTGGGAAATAATCAGCCTACAGGGTATAAATACTTTTATGGAATCAGAATATTGCTTCTCAGAGAATTACAAGGTAATCTAAAATGCAAGCGACAGTAGAAATAAAAACACCCGGCCAAATCATGGCATTCAAACCAGCACCAAGATATCTGCAAGTGTTTAGACCCAGTAAAAAATCCAGAGTTAGGAAAGACCATTGACCTTTTGAGAAAGCTCCAGGTATCAGAAGACAAAATATGTCCTTTATGGGAAAAACGTAGCATTGGTGAAACTAAAATCATCTCCCTGTCTGGTTTTCCTTGCACCGGAGGCATAAAACACACAGCATAATGTTAAGGAGATGTTCTTCAAACATCTTGAACGAACCTTCCTTTTGACAATCAATAAAGCATCTCTCATAAACTAATAAGAATTGATCTCATCTGCCAATGTAAAATTCCACATATGTTGCTCCAAAGTTCTTTTTCTTATTTTCTCAGGATGACATTTCAATTTGAATGAAGATGATAAAAACGGCAGCTTTCTTCTTTGAATAGAGGCTAGTATTTTCCTAAAACATCGTATTCAGAAGTAAAATGTCTGTGCCGCAAGAGAAAGCCATACATGAAATAAAACATCTAGTCTCTCAGTTTGCAACAACCAAGAGCTTTGAATCCTCATCATCAATGCATTGTCGATTAAGTGTACGTTTGGATTCGTAAATTTCACTCTCCATTTGGAGTGCCAATTCCTCGAGCATCCTATGCACATCTTCCATTCCTGATTGGACAACATTCCCTGCTGAGAATGTATAAACGTTCTTTTTCACCTCAATCAAACTCTGACCAGGAAATTTCTTCAAGCCCCTTGACTTCACTGAAATCCTAACCCTAGCAGAATCCTCCCATCTTCCACTTGCAGCATAAATATTTGACAGTAGCATGTAACTTCCCGTTACTTCTGAATTTAGACTTAGAATATGTGATTCTGTGTCTTCTGCACTGTCTATTTCCCTGTGCATTCTGCATGCATTTAGAAGAGCTCCCCAAATACACCCATTAGGCTCATGCTTCTAACGATATCACTTGCCTCTTGCAAAAGTCCAGCACGGCCGAGAAGATCAACCATACATGCGTAGTGCTCTATCAGAGGTTCAATTTTGAATTCTTTAACCATCCTGTCAAAAAGCTTGCGGCCCTCACTGACAAGTCCTGCATGACTGCATGCAGAAAGAACAACAACAAAAGTGACATTGTCCGGCTTGATTCCAGGCTTAATCATCTCATCAAAAGTTCTTAATGCATCCTCGCCAAGCCCATGCATACCAAAACCACCGATTAATGAATTCCAAGAGATTAAGTCTCCGCCTTCATATTATCAAACACCAAATGCCCTTCCTTGAAACCCCCACACTTCATATACATATTAATCAAGCCATTTACCATCAAAATATTATCATCCATCAGAGCCCTAACCGCATAACCATGGATTTCCCTGCCAAGGTTCAGAGCTGCTATCTGCACAAACTGATAAAATGCTGGAGACTGTCACACAATTGGCCATTACTTTGGCCTGCTGCATTCTCCTAAAAAGCTCAAGGGACTCCTCAATACGCCCTTTTGAAGCAAAACCGCCAATAACAGCACTCCAACTTATGACATTAGGTCTCACTGGAGGATGACCATCTGACTTCTCCAGCTGCAAAAATACTGACAGTGCCTCATCCCATAACCCACATTCGGCATATGATGATATCAGAGCATTCCAACTTACTACATTCTTGCTCATTATTTCGGAAAGTAGCTTATGTGCATCTTCCAGAAGCTCATGCTTCCCATAAGTGACTATTAATGCATTTTTCACACAAATAATTTTCATATCCACCCTTTACAATATAGCTATGTAGTTCTTTGCCCCTGTCAATTGAAGCCACATCAGCGCACACAGATAAGACAACAGCTAGGGCCTCAGCACTGATTTCAGTTCCCCTCATATTCAATGCCTTAAACAACTTCAGGGTTTCATCATAAAGGCCACATCTAGCATGGTTTGACAAAAGTGATGTCCATGTCACGGAATTAGGTTGGAATCTCCCCAACTCCATTTGCTTAAACGTCTTACAAGCACCAAGACGATCATGGTTCAAAGCATAACCAGAAACCATAGTATTCCATGAAACTTGGCTTTTGACAACCATTCTATCAAACAATCGGCAGGCATCATCCATTTGCCCAAGCTTCCCATACATATTCAGTAGTTCGTTCCCAACATGAAGATGATTCCGGAAACCCATTTGAAAAGCATGACAGTGAACAATCTTGCACAGAGTGGGGGTGACCACATTTGAACAAGCCCTTATTATCAGAGGAAAAGTGAACCCATCAGGCCAAAATCCAAGCTTTCGCATCTTAGCATAAAGTTTAGGTGCATAACCATAGTACCCATGAGAGACATTGGCTCTAAGAATTGAATTCCACAAAAGCAGATTTTCAAGATCCTCAACTTGGACTGCATCAAATACTTTCCGGCATCCTGATAAACCCAAAAGATGCATAAACCGCTATGAGTTTGGCGGCCAAGAAGGCCGACTGATGAGCGCCAGTAACAAGAAGTTGGGTGTGAACTTTTTTAGATTGATGGACTGTAAGGCATCACTGAACAATGACATCAAAGAAATCCAGGAGTTCATTGCTGGTAATGCAGATCTGAGATGATGGCCGTGAGCTATGGAAATGGTTGTGGGCAACGTAGATAGAGCAACTGAGCTTATGTAGCAAGTCGAAAGACTTCACTGCATATCGCGAAGATATAGGTATGAGGCGGTCAGAGGCAGCATTGAGCATGAAGTCTCATGGGTCAGATTATCTAAACAACAATCCAAAATCTTATCCTCTATACTAGCGGAACTCTGTTATTAAATTGTTCACAAATGCAATGCAACTAGGGGGGAGAGAACCTCAATCTCTGCTCACGAATTCAATCTATCGATTCCTTCTCCGCTCACAACTTCCCTTCATCATCGGTCTACAGACCCACCCATCAAGCACGTGAAGAAACTCTAGCCAAACGATTTGCAAAACTTCGGTAACCATCAACCAAAACAATCTTCGCACCAAAAAAAAAATCGAGCTTGTTGTACAAAACAAATTGAAGATACATATAACTTATCTTAACCACCCTCCCTTAACGATCGTCGGCGGACATAAAGCCTTCCGGTGTACATCCCCATTGCCAGAGATTGCACTCTGTACACCACAAACTCGCTGAGAGACCTTCAGCCTTTAGAGCTCAAGCTTCAACTCAGGTCGCAGGGCAGAGGATGATCGCCGCCTTGTTGATGCTTCGTCGTTGTAAGCGGCGGCAACTTCATTATAGGAGTGGTAATTTCATTCAAAGACCACAAATTTTGAAAATTTCACAAAAGACCTAGGTCAAAGGGAAACAGAATTCAATGGAAGGATGGATGAAAAGTCCTTTTCCCTCCTTTTTATCACTCTCCCTCTCCCCCGCAATTGTGGGAGCCGTCAATGCCGTTGAACTCAACCATATCTCTCTGGATTCTGAATTTATCTTTTTATAAAAAAAAAAATATTGCTCTGATGTAGTAATTTTTATTTATGTCCTCATTTAAAAAGAGAAGTAATTTTATTAAAAAGCCCCTAATAATTTTTTAGCGTTATCATTAATAAGTTAGGGTACTTCTGGAAGTAAAGTTATATATATATTTTTGATATGGCAGTTAAGTTATATATATGTATATGTATAATTTGTTACTGATTTTATCTATCTTTCTTAATTTTGATAAAGTAAATATTTGTTCTTTGTAAAAAATACTAATTATTAATTATTAATTATTTCAATCAAGGGGGAAGGTCTTGATATTTCAATTTTTTTCAAATATATCATTTTTTTAGATACAGTTGACCATGCTAATTATTAATTATTTGCACGTAATATTGATACATCTTTATAGCAGGTATTTTATGTAAAAAAATACTAATTACTCTTAAAATACCTCAGATTGAAATATGAACGTTCAAAACAAATATTTTATAATAGTAAGCCGAAGGAGCATTTTTAACTTTCACATTATGAAGTTAAATCAAAACACCGATTAAGTTCGATAGCAAACCAAAAACTCTGGCAACGTAGGAGTGAGAGTGAAGAGAAGAAAGAAGGGTATTTTCGTCCACTCAAATATTTCTCTTCAGGGGACCAGGTCCTTCATTGAGATTTCCAAGATTTATGATACTTAAATGGAATTAAATCTCTTATGATATCATCAAATGTCATTTTCTGTCTATTTTTTGATCAAGATTTCAGTCTTGGTAGCAAATAATGCACGAATACATCCCACTAAGGATCTCACATATTCCTAGATTCAACATGAGCATATAAAATGAAGCTTTAAGAAACTTTGGTATTACGTGGGAGGCATCTATAGTAGCAGGAAGCATCTGGCCGATACAAACATGATCTGGCAGAGCATACAGAGAAGATCAATTTTGCCGCTCTCTACATGTGCCTTTATAGACTTGTAACATATGAAGTAGAGGATACCAGTCTCCATCTCAAACAGCATCGACCTGCCATTACAAGTTACAATGACAAGAATAAAAAGCAAGCAGTAAGTGTTTTATGGAATTGCCTGTCATCCACTGGTCCTTCTTCCTCAAGCTGGATTCCTGTGAGATATTCTTTGTTTCTGCAGGCAACAAATGGGTCTAGTTGTGCTTCTGGAACTGAAACATACA
Source organism: Leucaena leucocephala (assembly GCA_037074615.1). Taxonomy (NCBI): domain Eukaryota; kingdom Viridiplantae; phylum Streptophyta; class Magnoliopsida; order Fabales; family Fabaceae; genus Leucaena; species Leucaena leucocephala. The sequence goes on from CM073552.1 coordinate 2,308,028, forward strand.
AAACAAAAGCCTCATTCAATACATGTTTCAGTTAAGTCCCTGGGTTATGAATATGATTAAGAAGGAAAGAAGTGAACATTTGAGTCCAGAATCTGATCTAGAAGGATAATTATTTGCACTCTAGTAAGCAAACCTGCTACAAGCAAAATGACAACAATGCCCTAAATAAGGACTGCCAAGTATAACCTCAGACTATGAGTTGAATACCCTCCATTCATTTCATTCCCATCCTTTGAAATAAAGTATTCGGTGCGATGAAGCAAATGAACTGGAAGCGATGGCCACCGACGAGACCGATAGGGCTTTAGAGAGGGTTTAAGGGCTTCTGTTTTCCTTTTCTTTGGGACCAAGGAATTCACATTCTTTTTTATAAAAAAATAAAATTTTATTTTATTTAATTAATTTGTTCTTAACATTTTTTTTTTCTCAATATTAACATTCTGTTCGGTTGAGAGGAAATCTAACCAAATGGAAAGAAAATTACTCATTGGTAGCCGATAAGAAAATTAAATACATAGACGATTTCAAGATTCAATTTTTAATAAGTTTTACAACTTTAACTTGTAAATGATGCATGAGTTAGTTGTATATGTTAGTGATTAAAATCTTCTTAATAACAAAATATTGATGCCAAAACGAATACTCCTTACAAAAAGTGATCCCTGATCTTAGCTATAAGCTTAAAAAGTGAAATTATTCTTAACAACTATAAATAAGCTACTGACATGGTATGCCAATTTAATCAGACTAGTAAATTAATGAATCAGTTCTCTAACCAGTGTAATCAGAAGTTTTGGACTGCAGATTGATCATGTTGGATTTAATTTTTTGCTTCTTATAAGTTTGAAATGACATTGTTTTAAGTTAAAAAAAAAGTCAGTTTTAGATTATGTATGGTTTGTTTTTTGTGTGAAAATTATGTATAGTTTATAAAGAAATACTTATATACTCTATGAGTATCACACCATCTAAACTCTGTCCAATCAAAATATAATAACCCATTTCATTTCAATTCTAGTTGGTGGAAGACTCATGAAAAAAGTCATATTTTTTTTTTAAGAAAAATAAACTTCTTAATTTGTTTCAGATGAATTTTTATTTTTCTAAATTAAGTTTATTTTTTAAAAAAATATAATGTGAATTTTTTCGAATGAACTATCAGCTGAATTGTTATATTTTAATTGAATAGAGTTTAAATGATGTGACATTTATAGAGTATCTAAATATTTTTCTTGATTTATACATGAATATTTTATTTCCAAGTAGATTAATGTATTTTATATTTAAATAATAGTCAAATATTTATATATTTAATTCTGAATTGAGCTCAATTTGAATCACTACCTTAATGGTAATAGTTCTGTTTTCACAACTTTGCTTGTTATCACTGTTTTAGATTCAAACTTAACCAAAGCTAGTAATAAATTTAAAATATTATTTAATATATTCTTATAACATTGAAAATATCAAATTGATATTTAAACATCATTAGTATAAATAATAATAATGTGTCTTTAATTGTTATGGAGTTCCCTTTAATGAATTGTGCCTAAATTTAACCTTTACAGAAAGAAAGAATAATATGCTATTTATAAGTAAAATCACACAAGTAATATAAACAAAAACAACACACGTAACAAATATAGCTATTATATCTCTATCATCTCTCACAATCTCTCATTTGAATTCCCAATTATCTCTAAGGTTTCTCTTCAACTAAAGCCCAGAAATTTCAGGAGATTTCTTTAACCTCCCAATTAACCTCCGTCTCTTCCTCATCCCCAGCCTTCCCCGCCGGAGACGCACTCTCCTCTTCTTTCTCTGAAATCCAAAGCTTTTCGCTTTGCCATGAACGTTCGCAACACCAACAACAATAATACCATCCACAACAACAATAATCAGGCTTGTGCTGCTTGTAAGTTCCAACGTAAGAAGTGTGCTCCTGACTGTATTCTCGCACCTTATTTCCCTTACGATCGACAACGTCAATTCCTCAACGCTCATAAATTGTTCGGTGTTCGTAATATCACTAGAATCATCGAAAACCTCGACCCTCACCATCGGAACGAAGCCATGCGAACCATCATTTATCAATCTGACATGCGAGCCACTGACCCCGTTGGAGGTTGTTATAGGTACATTAACGAACTCGTGGCTCAGATTCAATACCACGAGGCCGAACTTGAGCTTGTTCTTCAACAACTAGCTGTGTTCCGTGCCCAAGCTCGTCATCACCATCATCCTCATCATCATAACATTGTTGATGCTAACCCGGATCATTTCAGCTTGTATAGCAGCCCTAATATTGCAGCAGTTCCATCACCAATTTCTCATTATCATCACATTCAACAACAACAAGATCCGGTGAATATGGTGGTGGTTAAAAAGGATCATGACAGTAATTATAATGATAATGTTGATAACAATTTTTAGAAAGATGTTAATTATTGAGTTATGCAGGATTCAATGTCTTTGTCATCTTTATCGTTGCAGAACAAGAATGGTGGGGATGAACATAGTAGTTATGTGGGTGATGAATTGTATAATGATCATCATAAGCTTTCGTCGTCTATGCTCGACATTCATCGCGATGACAGTTTTTGAACCTGGAAAATTATTGGTGGAATAATGATAATGCAGGTGGGTTGTTTTGTGCAACTAGTTTTGTTTGTGCGTCTTGATTAATTTGTTTGTGCTTTTTGTTGAAACTAGCAAATTTAAATTGAGTCTTTGGTAGTTGGAAAATCTTACTAAATCAAATCATATAGAGATGTAAAATATTACGAATCTTATATATTAGTATTAAAAATATTAAGATCTAACTTTTTTTTATTATCAAAAAGATCTAGCTAGCCGCATTAAAAAACAAAAATTGACTGTAACATGCAGTGATGAAGAGGTTTAATTTATATGGTTTTTTTGGTCTTCAACACGAGAGTAATAAAGTAGAAATATCAGGAAAAAAATTATGCATACGGTTGGATATATAAATGTTTTTCCCCTCAAAGTCAGAATATTGTTTTTCACCAGAAAATTAGATTAACCACATTAAATTTGTCAAAATTAGGTTTGATTTAGTTAATGAAAACAACACATATAAGAAATCTGAACATGATGAATGAACATGCTTGGAAGTCTATATATACATGCTAATTCATCAGCCAATAATCCATGACATTTCCACCAGCAAAAAGCAATATTTAAATACTTGAAGTTCATATACCCAACTTTAATTTATTCGTCTATTTAATTGTCCATTTGATGATTTATTCACTATATATCTATTATCATCATCATTTAAATACTCAACAATTATAATAATAATTCTTCTTTATAAATATATGGTATGGAGAGAGAGTATAAGGAGGATCCAAATCTATATTTGCATATCCAATTAATTAATAACCAACAAGTTCTTGTTTGATGTGGTGATCGTAACGTAAACGGTTTATTTTTATAAGGAGGAGAATACAACTTCGAATTCTATAAAATATATGTTAGAAGAGATAAAAATGTTTTAAACCTCGAAAGGGTAGAGATGCTTTTTACTAAATTAAAATAATATATATAATTAATTAATATTGATACAAAATTCTAGTTGAACAAAACAACCACACGTTAATTAAATATTTAACGTCGCCAATGCATTTGTTGAAAATAGACTTAATCTTGCTAATAAACTTTAGTAAGTGCAATAACAACAAGATATATATTTTTCACATCCTTATTATATTTCTCTTCCTATTAGGAAAACTTTGTTAAAATGATACTACTAATTAACAAATTATGGTTAGAAAAGGATAATCTTAACTGATATATATATCTTTATCTTTGGGATTTTAAAATTTAAAATATTCCTCGAATTATTACCAAAATATTCATAATTTAACATTCATATATATAATAAATATAATATTCGTCACTTAAAATTAAATAGTAAACTAATATTCTATCATCATAATATAATTCATTAAATAAATATGCAATTATTAATAGTTATGTATAAATATAACGCTAATATAAGCCAATAATAGTTGTTGATGCTTATTCAATTGGTAAGAATTTGATTCATAATACTAACCTACAATGATGTCAGCTAGTTTTAATCCAACTATGAATATGAAAGCCTTATGGATGGTTAATTTATAGGCACTTTCATAAATACTCTAATCATATTGATTTCTACTTTAATCTTTGTAAGTCCCCTAAATCTAATTCATCTGGACCGACCAAATCTTTTTTTAATATTTATTTTTTAAAATAATTATTTTAATGGGTAGAGAATTTAAAATAAAAATAATCTCTTAACTAATATTTTTTTTAAAAAATAATTTTTTACCTAAAAATGTCATTTGAACAAAAATTAAATTTGGACAATCTAAATCTGGTAAATTTTGATGAGCACCCAAACGAGTATGAAGGAGGAGATTGATGAGTTTGAGAAATAGTAATTAAGAAGAACACTAACCCAATTCTTAAAGAGAGGATGGCCATTTTGGTCTTTTTACTTAGAATTTCAAAATGTCAAAATGGATCCTTATATCTTTGTGTCATTTGTAAACATTAGAGTCCCATTATTTTTCAGAGTCTTTTTAAGTCTTTTTCTCTTGAATTTACCCAAAAAAGGATTTTGTTTTTATAATTACAATAGATAAAGATGAGTTAGTTAGGAAAAATAAGTGATGTACACGTGTCTATCCATGTCCTCCCCCCATTTCTCTGCATGTTCCATTTCCTTCACTTTCCCTACTTTTTTTCGGTTAAACAAAGCCCAGAAATTTCAGGAGAAATCTCGTGCCCTCCGCCAGCCTCTCCCGCCGGAGACGCCATTGCCATGAGCCTTTCTCACAACAACAACAACAACCCTAACAACCAGGCTTGTGCTGCTTGTAAATACCGACGTAGAAAGTGTGCTCCTGATTGCATTCTCGCACCTTATTTCCCTCAAGATCGCCAACGTCAATTCCTCAACGCCCATAAATTGTTCGGTGTTCGAAACATCACCCGTATCATTGAAAACCTCGACCCTTGCAAGAAGGACGAAGCCATGCGAAGCATCATTTTTCAATCCGACATGCGAGCTTCTGACCCCGTCGGAGGTTGTTACGGTCTCATTCAGCAGCTTAATGCTCAGATTCAATACTATAGAGCTGAACTTGACCTTGTTCTTCAGCACCTCGCGGTTTGTCGTCCTTCTCATCATCATCATCATCATCATGAACCTATCTATATCAATTCGGATCATTTGAATCTCTGTAACCCTAATATTGCACCATCATCGCTACCTCCTAGTCATTATCAAGATCCGTATCTGATGGTTCAGGAACATCACCCCAACAATGATTTACATCATGTTCCTAATTTGCAGGACGATGATGTTAATTATTGGGCCTTGCAGGATTCCAATATGTCTTTGTCGTTGCACAACATTAAAAACGACGGCCATGATGATCAAAGTGGTTATGTCAGTGATGAATTATACAATGATCAGAAATCTTCTCTGTCTCTGCTTGAAAATAATATTCTTTGTGATAATGAGAGAAACGAGATTGGTTTTGAACCTGAAGAATTATTGGAACGCAGGTTTGTCATAACAATTTTATCACTTTTATTTTATATGTTGATAGATATATATCTTGGCTAAACAGATTTCTCCATATATTGTATATATATAATTTGAAAACTAAACCCCCTACTATTCATCATAACTTGGAACTAGTATTAATTGTATGATATATGTTGGATTGTGTCATATCTTGATATGATGATATAAATATTTATCATACTGTTAAGTAATAGTATAAAATTCAATTTGTTTTTAACGTGATGATGAAGTTTTTTATTTTTGACAATTATTGTATGCAGGGATGAAGCGATATTGTTCAAGATAGAGAATGGAGTAGTAAATGAAGAGGTTAATTGCGTTCAGCAAGTTCAAGATCATGATCTAAAAGGAGCTGCAACCCTGTTTACGCTCACAAATTGTACTAGCTCATGAGAAAGTATATATATAGAGAGAGAAAGAGAGAGACTCTCCTAGATTAATTCCTTCACAAAAGAAATCTTGATTTCTTCAAGTTTCAATTTTGCCACTATCATGTTTTTAAGATAGAAAGCAACAGCGGCAATAGTACCAATTCTTGCAGAGAAACTATTATTTATGATGTTAATTAATTAGTTCTTTTATATAGAATAAATAACATTATGCTATGCCCTCCAACATATATCACTGATTCTTGACAAGTTACTGTAAGTTTTGTTAGGTGAATTCAGTTGGCGAAATTATTGGATAATCATTGGAGTTCTATTAACAAAAAAAGAAACAACCTAAATAATCAATTTCTAAATAGGGTCTTAGTTCTAGATAAGGAATTTTTTGCTTTGGATGTACTAAAAAAAGATCAGATTATGTATCCAAATGTATTTTTCTCTGTGTAAGTTTTATTCTTGATTGAGAATAAAACACTTTTTTTGATTCGTCCCAGATGGGATCCGTTCAAGAAAGGATCATATATATAAATATATATATATATATATATATATATATATATGCTCAGTTTTTATGTAAAATGAGACTTTTATTTAGCATATATAGTGCAGCGTTATTGTAAGGGTCTGAGATACAACATTCGTTAAAGTTCATCAACACCACAGTAATAAAGTATATATATGATCATTCTTCATTGGCCTGCATCGTATAATGTTTCTCTTGAATCAGAATATAAATTTAAATGACTGATTAATTGGTGTAGTGAGCCAAATGCTTAACTAGTTAGTTCTTTCGCTGCACGGTTTAACTATATATGCCTCTTGTATTCAAAAACAAAAAAAAAAATTGCTTTTTAAAAAATGTAATAAACTAGTTTAGGTAAATTAGCTAAAGTTATTTTTTGAAACTGGCATAGTGGTATCGAATATTAGATATTTTGTGTGTGTAAAATACCCTCCACCCAAATGATCAAATTAAAGAACCACTTGGATTTACTTTGTTTTTATTTTAATATTGTGGACTTAACTAGATGTTCCAATGTTGTTCAAGAAGCTCCTTCACATAATTTATCAAAATGTAATTATATTATTATATTGTATGTAGGAGGAGAGGTTTCAATTAATTTTAGACATATATATGTTTTGTTTAAATATTTATTGATTATAATAAAATAACACCTTAAAATCTGAATCCCCTACTTAAATCATCATCTCTACATTTAACGCCAGAATTGATGTTACACCTACCATATAACTCCCAAGTCACAACTCATTAATGATTTACTTCTATCTTATCTTCTGCTTAATTGAGCCTCATTATCAATCAAGTAGTTTAGTTGTATGAAATTAAAACTGTTAATTGGTAGTTTCAACTACACTATAAACATTCAACATCATCATTAGTATAAATGTGGGGCCTATATATCATCAAGCCAACAAATTAAAACCAACTAAATAAAACACTCTTCCAGAATTTAATATAAGAGTTATTTAACTAATTTGATTAGTTTAAGAAAGTTAATTAATTTAATTAATATGATATTTTTTTAAAAATACCATAATAATTTTCTTTAACTTTCTCCCCCTCTCTTGGCCTCATTAGTATCAGAGCCTCATATCCTAATCATTCCAGTTGAATTATATAGAGTATTTATCATACCTTACCTTACAGATATCATAGCCTCATCTCATTTCACGGATATTACTTGTGAAAGTAAGGCAGAAGAGATTTCGTAAAATATGAGCGAATCCAACACAACACTTTCTAACCCTGTTACACTCTCATCCACACTCTTCTTACAACTTTCGCCTTCTGTTAAGCGATCTCACACAAACAAATTAATAGGGAAACTTATAGAGATCACACATCTCCCTGAGGATGCTCAAATCTGATATACCAATCCTCTTGTGCTGAACCCTTTTACCCTATCACCAACCTAATCGTTTTACTAGAGGTAAACACTCACTAATTTCCACCAAGAGACCACATATCAAAGAAGTTGTTCAAACTTCTAAACTTGATCAGTGTGGCCTACATGCTATTTCTGCTGAGCAATATGTCACTCTTGAAATTTCCCAACCTTTGATAAACTCTTGGAAAGTTCAAGGGTACACGCATCTTCGTGTTGGTGCTATCCAGCTCATTCTCACTCTCCATGGTAGAAAAGGGATTCCAACAACTGCAAGAATTGCCCTTTTAGACAACACTTATACCTCGTATAGTAACGCTCTGATTGACACTCTCCTAACTAGTCTTAGTAATTGAAGTGTCATCTTTACAATTGCTCCAGATTTTATTATGAAGCTGTCTAATTCAACTCTTTCTGACAGGCTAAAAGTTCAGATTCAAATTGTTGGTGCAGACCAAGATCTTATAGCTATCATGTGGCCACCATTCATCAACAGATTATATGATATTAATTTATAACAAGTCAAATTATTTACATGCCATAAACAAAAGTTTAACTCATTCTTCAAATTTTGTATAATATACTACTAAATATTCACACAAGAAGGATTGAAAACAGTAATTGTCAAATTGGGGGCAAAGATAAAACATGAAAATGGGAAATAAGGAAAACTTTGAGGAAATAGAAATTTTTCTTTAAAAAAAATAGCTTCACAGTTAACACTCTCCTCTAGTAGTAATATCTTCATTCGACGTACCATTTCCAAATCTTGAACCTCACGTCAACCTTGCACATGGCGCCAGAAGTCGCTGCCATCTCCGGTTTCTTCCCGGCTGCCGGAAAAGTAGCCCTGATTCCTTCACGAGAAACTCGAAGTCCAACTTTGGGTGTCTTTGACCTTCCCATCTTCGCCTTGACCTTCGTCTCCAAATTCTCCTTCATGTACAATCCATTTTTTCTCTGCACATCAGCCTTCAATCGGCTACTAGATTCACCGTCTAGTACTACACCATTGCTCAAAATCGAAGCCCTCAAGAGCGTCATGTTCTTCTCGCCGTGTTCGAATGAGGGTAATCTCTCGTCGCCGACATCAACGTCACGGGAGATTACGGAAATTGAGATCGGTTTGAACTGGAAGGCGACTTTCTAGCTTGTTAGGGTTTATTGGGGTGATATTGAGTTCGAATCTGGAGTTAAGTGAAGAGGAGAAAGTCATGTTAAGGTATGAGAGTTTGAAGGAGTCGACGGTGAAGGAAGGGCTGTGGGGGCCATAAAGGAGGTAGAGAACGTTGCCAGTGATACCGATGAGGAGTAGGAGGATGAGAATGACGAGGAGGAACCAGAAGCAGAAGGTGAAGAAACGTCGGCGGTGGCTCTGACGGTGGTGGTAGGGCTGAGGACGGTAGGCGGGTCGAGTGGTGCCGTAAAGTTGGGCTCTGGTGGTGGGAAAAGATGGCTTAGCGCCGCCATGAGCTGAGGCGCCAGGATTCGCTGATGGGTAGACCCTGTCGGTCATGGTGATCGGAGAAGAAGAAGCGGTCTGAGATCAGCAAATGCAGAGAAGAAAGAAATTGAAAAGTGTTTGAATTTTAGTGTGAAGAGAGAGAGAGAGATCATAGCACTAAAAATGCTCCTCACTCTGCACTAAAAATAAATCTTCTCTACCTAAGTATCCATATATCACAATTGAAAGTATCAATTATGTTGAATTTCGATTTATTCATTAATTAATAATAAATATATTACAATCAGGTTATAGGTTGCTTTGTTTTAGCTTAAATTAAAATCATAAAATATAAACTCTATATTGATTTTAATCGGGGAAAGTTGAAAAAATACTGATAACATTTGAAAATAGGCATAAAAATAATAAATTCCTTTAACTTCATTAATTCATGGTTAGAGAAAGAATTTTTGACTAAATATACTGAGACGTGGATGATGCACATAATTTTGACTAAATATGTTGACATAGAAGTGGATGATGCTAGCAATGACATGATTATATTGCATCTGTATCTATATTAGTACTTTTAGCCCAAAATTCTTTACCTAATAGTCAACTAATGTTTATTGAATTTGGTATTTTTGTGCCTATTTTTAAATGTTATAGATACTTTTGTACCTCTAAAAATATTATGGTATTGCGTATTTCGTCGCACAAAAGTTCATGGATATTTATGTGCTTTGCCCATTTAATTAAGATTATATTGTCAATGATAGTGATTTCCATCCGCACTTTTACTAAAATCGTGAATGCAGTAATGCAAAATCAAGGGGTCCACAAGGACATGATTTTACTACTGGAAAAAAAATTTTGACGGTAGTTAAAATTGTCTTTTACAGCGATTTTAGGAGTGACGTGAATTCTACTACCGTTAAGTTTATCTTTTAACGATAATTTTATAACCGCCGTTAAAGGTAATCTTTCACGGTGATTTTTTCATAAAATCGCCGTAAAAGGTGAAATAATTAACAGCATTAATTACTTTATTTTCACAGCGGTTCTGGCTAAAATCGCCGTGGAAGACTAGAATTTTTTTAGCTTTCTTTAGCCTACACCCACCATTAGCTACTTTGGCCACAGTCATCAAAAGTATAAGACAATATATGGAGAGAATAAAGCAAAGATCTGGTGAAGATCCAGAAACTTTTTTCATTGAAGTTCTTCGAACTCCTTCTAACAAGATCTATCTGCCACCACCCACTGTTAGCCACCAAGGTCAACATCACTAAAAGTATTAGACTAGATCTGGAGAATAAGTTACAGATCTAACAAAAAAATTGAAGATTTAGAAAGTTTTAGTTATTGAAACTCTTCAAACTCCTGACACGATAATGAAGAGATTCAAATAAATGCGAGGTTAAAGGAATGAAGAGAAAGATGACAAATAGAAAATAAAATTTATAAGTTTTTAATATAAAGATGATAGCTCATATGATCGATTTATTATAGTTTATAAATAACAAATAACTGAAAAGCAAAAAAAAAAAGAGTAAATAACAAAATTAAACGGTGACTTATGATTTTTACAACAAAGACGATAGAGATAGGCACTAAAAATATGAGAAAAACTCTAAAAAATAACATTCGTGCAAGTCTGTCGTGGTAGGGCAGGAGGAACGGGATCTCAAACTGTTGTGAAAGAATAAAAGTAAAATTGTAATTAGGTCAAAAATTTTAAATTTTTAGAAAATTTTGAATGACGATTTTTTATAAAAACTGCCAAAGTTATTAGAGGAAACTTTTAAAGGCGATGGTTTAAAAACTACCATTAAATGATTGAGCTATTTGAATGCATATTATATTAAAAAACCATATTATATTTGGATACGAACTGAGCTATTTAAAAACCATATCATATTAATTGTTGTCTCCTATTTTTTATTTATATTATTATTATTATATATATTCTTTTGTTTTTGACCCTAAAGCATGCGTCACTTTGGGCCTCACTTTATTATTATATTAATTGCTCTTTCTCTCAAGCTAAGTTTGGTAACAAAGATGGTTGGCATTCTATGGATTTCTCAGTGAGTTGTTCTCCTACTTTCATTCCCAATCTTCACTTTCTTTCTCGATCTCTTTGTTTTTAGGTTTGGCTTCTTCCAACTTTAGTTCGTTAAGTGTACTACTATGGCTTCCACTAGTATTTTTCAATTATTGTTATTGTTAGTCTTTCAGTATTATGAATGTTTGCATCGCTGTTCTCACCAATCCCGTGATTGTCACGGGGCAGTGGGCATGCTGTCTGAGTATCAATTGCTTCTCTTTTTCACTTAGTGGCTAATGGAGAAGATTGGTTCATCAGATCACATGGAGGGAGGAGAAGACTACATAAATAAAGGAAGATCTGAGCATTATTGCAGGGAGAAGACAAGAAACCAGAGCAGATCGATAAATAGAAAGAATAATGTGCAATCTATATTAACCATCCATGGATTCTTGCTTTTGGGCACGTGTGGAAGAGCCTTTCATTTCTGGTTTTTATGCTGTATATTCCTTTTTTTCTTTTGGTACAACTTATATAATGTGTATTTCTGTTGCTGGCGTTAAGCTGATCATTTCTTTTTTCTTTTTCGTTTTATAACAGTTAAGTTGATAATTCTGGTGTGATAGAGGGATTGAGTTTGGGCGGTGATTACTAATTACCATTTACCAATGAGAACTAAATCGTTGATAAAAAAAAAACAATAGCACCAAATCGGTCCAGATTTATGGGTTTTATTTTTTATTGTTTAAAAAATATTGTTTATCGATGCTCATAATCTAAATAAAGATAATCTCTCAATTGTTAATTATTTAAAAATTATTAATTAAAAATTTTAAATTTAACTCGTTAAAATTATATTAGATAGTATAAATCTTATCATAGCGATTAATACCATAATACTCATCACCGCGGATCATTGCAACTGGGTCTGTGTTAGAATTAGGAATCTTTCCTTTGTGATATGTGGAAGCTTATGTCATTGTCTGTTTTGGTTGAATAATTATAAACCCCAACCAAATTATTTGTAATTATAAAACTAATTGAGAAATTTATTTTTGTCCTAAATATAATATTCTAATTTATTTTATTTTTTAAATTTATATTTTTCTTAAATTCTTGGATCATTATCCATATTAAAAAATTGTTATCAAAAGAATCATCTATCCCAACATATAATCTAATTAAAAGGATATTTTAAGAAAATAAACATAATTTTTTTATAAATAATTAATTTAATTAATTTAGTTAATCTCTTAAGTATTATGAACCGTATACTAATAAAACCATATCATTTACTAAACATACATTTGCGGACCGATATTTAAAAAACCATAAGAACCTTATCATTCTCATTTCTCAATTCTGTCTTTTACTTTTACTCTCTCTCTCTCACACACACATGTCCTAAACATTTGCGGACCAATCTTTAAAATTGAAGTTAATGCCCCACGTGGAAGTATTGCCAAATGATGTGATTTGTCGTTTTGTTTGTAATATGCCACTTGTCTCCTTTATTTTCCACTCGTACTAAAAATTAACCACTAGTAACAATATAAATTATTTTAAATTTTTAATATATTATTATTTTTCTTAATATAAAAATTAAATAATTATTTTTTTAAATTAAAAAAATTAGTTATATTAATCATTTAGAATAAATATACTTAGATTTTTTTTAAATGTTATATTTTATCATAACTATCATTAAATATAAATCTCTTGTACAATTAATATAGAGATTTTTAAAAAAAATATTATAAATTTAGAAATAAAATAGATTAATATTTAATATTTAAAATTAAATCTAATTTTTAACTAACTCTTATATTAATCATATGAAAAAGTATTTGTTATTCATCTTTTTTTGGATAACATGCATAACATACTTTTTAATTTTCTAGGAAAAGAGGACAAAATTCTATATATAATATTTGAAAATCTATCTAAACATATAAAATAAAATAAAATAAACTTAAAAGGAGGGTATAACGCATTGACACAATACATCAAAAAGTTAGAAAAGGATGTGCTACAATGACGACATACTTAGAAAAAGTTGTTATAATTTGTTAGTTAACTATAAAAACTAATTAAATATTGTCTTCACTCATTTGTTAATAAGGAAGTCTACTATAATAATACAATTAAATCAATTAAAAGTTCCAGATCATCATGTCCTAGTTAAAAGTGCCTCTTGCTGGCACACAAAAAAAAAAACTAAACAAAGTTAGACTGTGTAAGATATTTTGCCATCAATGATTGCTTTAAAGTTATATATCTGGAAAAGGAGTTTGGTTCCTAATGTGAATCAATCACACTATCAACTTTTCAAAGTAACACAAATATCTATATTATTAAATAAAGACATCTTAGATTTCATTTCATTGGTACCTCCCGATTAAATCTTTATGAGTTCATCATAAAACCTACATTTTATTGGTTACATAAAACCTATATATATTATAATTTTTACTTATTATATGTAGTTTTAACTGGTAAAAAAATAATATATACGATTATTTAAAATGTATTTAATCTTTAAAGAGTAATATTTTATTATAATTTCAATTGTCACATTTAGAGAAGTATTATAACTCTTAGGTGTTTAGGTTTACTCTAGAGAATAATAAACAGTTTATCCTATCCGATATTGATATAGTTTAGAATGAAGAGAGATTTCGCTCTGCTTTTAGATTGTGGGTAAGCCTAACTTTTTTTTTTAAATTCTGTAGCCCAAAAAAAATTTTCATCTTCCTTTAAGTTAATTATTATTGTGTGGATAAATTAAAAGAAAGTCAAGCATTATGATATTTTTGTTTTATGAGATAGCATTGTGATGTTTACTCAAACGCTTACTTTAATTTTTTGTCTGCTTTAACTAGTTTGACATAATCTAATTAATACTTTCAATTTTTAACCATTGAGTCATGCAAGAGTTTTCTGCTAATCATTTTAATTTAATGGTGATAGTATAAAGATGTTTGAAATTTTGAAAACAATTAAGCAGGAGGAACTCAATTTTTAAAACAAAATTAAAAATTTAAACCATGTAAATAAAAAAGGCATGCTCGGATTGGATGGGGGATATATTAGAAAAAATAATAAAAAGAAAAATTCAATCATTAAACATTTAAGATATAACTTTGCCTTAATCAAATGCGTTATTGATACAACTTTCTCGTAGTCAAATGCATTATTAAAAAACGAAATCATTGAAGGATTATTAATTTATTAACACAATCTACTGATGAAGTGTTCCGTTTACGTGTCATTCTTTACCCCCTTCTCTCTCTCTCTCTCTCTCTCTCTCCATTATGTAAGCTCCCACACGTTTAACCCCACCAACTCTCTTACAGAGAAATCATTGTGCTTTGCTGCTTCAGAGTGTAGCAGTGGACGAGCATCTCGCACTCTACTTTAATGCTTCGATCTGTTCTTTAAAGAACGATAACACTGTCCTTTCACATTTCTCATGTCTGCAATTTATCTCTTCTGATCAAAAGGCGAAAACTTTGGTGTCTCCAACCAAACCCATTCATTCTTGTGCCATTACCCATCTCTGATCTTCTTTCTCACTCTCCTTTAACTCCCATTATGCCTCTGCTTTAAACGGTCGATTCAACTTATGCCTCTATTTACTGTGATCTTCACGTTTCAATTCAGCATATGTAGTTCTCTCTGCTTTATCAATCACTCACTTCCTTTCAATTTTAGACAGAATCTCAGAATTCATCACCAGAAAATGGCGCTGGGGCTGTTGTTTTTCATGATAATTAAGCTGCATTTAGTTATCAGTGCCACACATTTTCATGGATATGAAGGTATTGTCTTAATTTAGCTGTTGTATAACTTAGTTTTTGCAATGGGTGTTTATGATCCGTTTTGTGTAGTGGAAATGTGATTCAGATTTTGAATTTGGGGGCTTTGTTTGCTTGGATAAGTGTTTCTCTAGGTGAACAAGTGGGAACTTGGAGATTAGTTCAAAATTAACTTTTTGAGGAAAATTGTTTGGTATACATAGTTCAGTAGTCATTACAGTTGATTTCTACCACATATTCTTGTATTTTCCTACCTATTCAAGTGAAGATCAAACCTTTGATCTTGTCGGAAACCATACTGGAATAATATATATATAGCTAAAGACCATCCTTATACACAAAATAGATTTACAATTGATGTCTAGGAACCTATAGTTTAAGTATAATATAAAGACATGTTTAATAATGAGTTTAATTTTTGTTCACAGACATGATATATATATAACAGTGATCCCGATGTATTTCAGATCTGTTCTTGGAGTCATATGGAATTCTAGGTATTGTCATTTCTTTTTTGTGCATTAAGGGAAAAAATAGCACAGGTATGGAAAAGGATTAAGAATTATGGCATTTTTCGGCATCTTCAGGACTGTGAATATTGTTGGCCAAAAACCATACCAGTCACTTTATGGGCAATGAGTATACTTGTTTTACATCAATATTATTGGCTGAAAAAAAAAACTTCAGCATCAATGTTTTTGTATTGTCGCACCCTTGCTATTTATTTAAAATTTCCTGTTCTCATCCTACTTCATACTTTATGTGAAATTTAATATGGGCTATAGATAAATAATGACCTGTATGATAAATTGGATGTTCTATTTTTTTCTCTGTAGTCACCAATCAACACCATTCCAGAAGCCACACAAGTATTGCTCTCCCCCCAACCAAGTCATCTTATGGAGTTCCTGAAAGCATTGCACTTCTACCTTCTAAGTCATCATCTAAGGCTCCGATAGAGGAACAGACCCATGGTTTAGTACATTCTCCTATATTACATCGTAGGCATCACCATTCCAGAAGAAAGTCTGGTGAACCAGCACCAGAGCCAACTTACTCAGTTGATCCACCCACCTACAGTCATCAAGGTTAGATTCTGATTCAAGAACAGGAAACTATTCTTGTGTCAAATTAATTCATTTTGGCATTAATTATTAATATAATTGTCATTTATTCTGTAAACTTAAAGGTATGGGTCCTTCTGTCTTCCAACCACAACCTCCTTTCTCTTCACCAGAGCACTGGAAATTACCTGCACCTGCACCATCACCAGCTGTTCTATCAGGCCACTTGAATGGTATGAAAAACACCTATTATGACCTTTTTCTATTACCTGTATACTGATGGAGACTTAGTAATACGGGGTATTAAGTCCTACATTGAGTATAACGGGATGCTTAGGTATTTAAGTAGATTGGTTTTCCCATCTCAACATCTAGCTTTTGAGGTAGGGTTCACCATCTCACTTAAGCACCCATCATATACATATTCTTTATCTTCCATAATGATTGGTAGGTATCTCAGGTTGTTTCCTTTGTCCATTAGTGCCTTCTCCTTCACCTGGAATTACACCTCAGGGTTCACCATTGAGGAAGATGAAGACTCCACCAAAAGCACCTGTTTTGGGTCTGCCACCTCCACCTCCTAATAAGGGTACTTTCAACTTAATCTGTTAACCAGTTTGACCTTGAAGATTATTTATATTATTTTAGTGTCTTCTTTTCAATTCATCCTAAGAAATGCTGTGATGTCGATTTTACCTGTAGACTGTATATGGGTGACTTGCTCAGAGCCCTTTACATATGCACCTCCTGGATCACCTTGTGGCTGTGTATTTCCACTTCAAGTTAAGCTTCGCCTTGGGATTTCAATATACAAGTTCTTCCCATTGGTGTCAAAGCTAGCCGAGGAAATTGCTGCCAGTGTTTTACTGAAGCATAACCAGGTTCGCATTGTGGGAGCTGATGAAGCTAGTCAGCAACTGGAGAAAACTATTGTTCTCGTAAACTTGGTACCCACGGGATCGAGATTTGATGATGCAACAGCATTTTCAATATATAAGAAATTCTGGCGCCGGGAGATCCACACAGATGCTTCCCTTTTTGGTGCCTGTGAAGTTCTCTATGTTCATTATCCAGGTTATTTATTGATTTCCAGTTTCCTTTTACTTATTTTTTTATTTTGGAATTTATTTGGTTTTATTAAAAGATTTCCACATTGGTTCTTGCTCTTTGTTAACATATGCACAGGTATTCCTCCTTCTCCGCCTTCAATTCCCTCAAACATTGATAGCCCATTGTTCCCTGGTAATGACAACAACCGAACAATGATGAAACCTTTGGGAGTGGCTATACCAAGGAAAGAGAAGACAGGGAGCGGCAAAAACATGATTTTAGTAATTGTGCTGTCATCTTTAACAGCTTTTATTATACTTGTTGGATTTGCATGGCTTTGTCTGACGAAATGTGGCCCTTGTGTTCGTGAGAGTAAACAAATTCCGACCACAATTCCATCCTCTTCAAAACCATCAGGTAAAACCGATTATCTATTCATTCAACTCTTTTGGCAACAAGTTAGCATAGCTTTTTCTTGTTTTTTTAAACATTTGGTTGCATCAGTTTAAATAAATAACTATATTTGCACTTAGCAGGGAGTGCCAGGTCATTGACCAATAGGAGAATGCCGGGATTTGGTCCTACGCCCTTAAGTTGTAGAACGATAACGTATACAGGATCTGCTAAGACTTTTACTCTGAATGACATAGAGAAAGCAACTAACAACTTTGACGCTTCAAGAATATTAGGAGAGGGGGGCTTTGGGCCTGTTTATAAAGGGGTTCTATATGATGGAAGAGATGTGGCTGTGAAGATTCTCAAGAGACATGATCAGCATGGTGGCCGTGAATTCTTAGCAGAAGTCGAGATGCTTAGCCGTCTGCACCATAGAAATTTAGTTAAATTGATAGGTATATGCATAGAGAAACAGACCCGGTGCCTTGTCTATGAGCTTGTCCCTAATGGAAGTGTGGAATCCCACTTACATGGTAATCAAAAGCTAAATTCATGGGTGTTATCGACAATTTTAGAAGCCGAAATCTTTGGAAATTCTTCACAGGCTAACTTTTGAGTTCTTTATATGTTCACAGTTGCTGAAAAAGAAACCAATCCACTCGATTGGAATGCCCGGATGAAGATTGCACTTGGTGCAGCTCGCGCCTTGGCTTATCTGCACGAAGATTCGAATCCATGTGTCATACATAGGGACTTTAAATCCAGCAACATCTTGTTGGAACGTGATTTTACACCCAAGGTTTCAGATTTTGGATTAGCGAGAACTGCCCTTGACGAGGGAAACAAGCACATCTCCACACAGGTTATGGGAACATTTGGGTAATAAATGTCATCATCCCTCTTTTGGCCTTCATGTTAACATTTTCAAGCACTGTCATGTATGTGGTAGTTAACAATATTTACAATGATGTCATTTGGATCCAATATCTCTTATGTTTGATGGGTGCTTTACCATTTTATGTGCATTTTGTTAACATGAAATCTAACCATTGCTGATATATTGCTTTGCAGCTACCTAGCACCTGAATATGCAATGACAGGCCATGTTCTGGTCAAAAGTGACGTTTACAGTTATGGAGTGGTACTTCTTGAGCTCCTAACTGGAAGAAAGCCTGTAGATTTCTCACAACCACCAGGTCAAGAAAACCTTGTTACTTGGGTTCGTCCACTTCTCACAAGTAAGGAGGGCTTAGAGATGATCATAGACCCGGTTATAAAGCCCGAAATCACTGTTGATTCTGTTGTAAAAGTTGCAGCAATTGCATCAATGTGTATTCAACTCGAAGTCTCTCAACGCCCGTTCATGGGCGAAGTTGTTCAGGCTTTGAACCTAGTATGCAGTGAGCTTGAGAAAACAAGCACAAGAAAATTAAAGAGTTTCCAAGAAGAGGGCCTTCAAGCCAAAGTAGATGAACGATCTTCCAGAATTTCAGGCGAGATAGTGAATTTTTCAGATCATGAAATCAAAGTAGCATTATCAGCATCAGAGTTTTTCAGCACATCAGGCCAGTGTTTGGAGTCATTCAGGAGGCATCATTCCAATTCAGGGCCTCTCACTACAGGAAAGAAAAAGCAGTTCTGGCAGAAACTGAGGAGTTTGTCTAGAGGGAGCATGAGTGAGCATGGCAGTTCAACTCAACAATGGTCTGGTTCTCAGTAAACTTCTCAGCAGCATAATTGAAATGTTGTTTTTCTCAGGCCCATGCTCTTTATAGGTCATACTTGCAAATGAGTGAGAGTAAATGTACAAGATAAACATGTTCTTTAATGACTTCTTTTTGGGTGAGAATTAATGACTTGATTTTTATTCTAGAGTAGTATTCAAAAGAAGTTTTATCCGAGAATGGTGAATTTAAAGTATTACAGATCATGTATCATCTTTCGAATTAAACTAGTGATTTATACTCTGTGAATCACACATATGTGATGTTGATCTCTAGATAGGATATATAAGTACACTTTGCTATTGTTCAACAACCAAGACTCCAACTAAAACAGAAGATAATAATACATCACACCAAAATGATTCTTCCCTTACCTTTGTTTACTGACGATCACTGTTTACTGAACATCACAACAAATATATACCACATCAATTTCCATTGTTACAACTTACACAGTTCCTTTTATATCATCAAACTACAGTATTCTTCCCTAAGCTGATTTCCGAGATCTCTCTCTCAAAATCTTCAGTCCCATGTACCTGTGATAAACATAAATTGATTAGTTGACAAGATATGGATAGTATGAGAACCAAAATAATTTTCAGGGATGTCTACTACATATTATTATTGGTGCCCAAAATGGTATACCTTCTTGTCAGTAGGCCAAACTAGTGCCCTAAACTTTTAAATTGAGACCAAGCATATCAATGAGCCAAATGGGTTCACGGAATGTGTATCAAAATATTTCTTGATGGAAATCTAGTGCAAATTACAGGCTCCCTAAATGCTTTAGCTTTTATCGGCCAGACCAAATTTGTGCTAATAGCTAAGTAGGCTTTGAAATATATCTGTTTACATGTAATACATGCATATGTATACGCACACATTTAGATAAAAAAATCAAGGATCAAAATTAAAATAGAAATATTTAATTTTACAATTATTTTTCCATTAGACTTGACTATCAACTCTGATCTAAAACAATGTTTAATGATCCATCTTATTTCTTACAATAAACGACTCCGATTGATATATATCTCTGATGGAGAAGTTTATTGCAAGATATATTTATTACTCTGTTCTGGTCTCTGTAGTTCTGTACATACCTGCCCATCATCATGACAGTGGCTTGAGGATTAGTCCCTGGAGATTCTGTAAATGTTGAGCCATCCACCACACGTAGTCTGTCAACTCCAAGAACCTTATAATCAGAATCAACCACCTTCCGCACGTGGCATCCACCATGGTAGTGCCAGATTGTGATCACTGTGTCTCTGCAAAACTGCTCCAGTGACTGTGTGTCATTTAGATGCTTAGGTATGAGGTTCACATTGGCCTTCACAGTGAGGTTAAGAAGTTGCTCTGTGGTTTGTTTGGAACACATGGTATAGTTTGTGAAGTGCTCTGACTGCACAACCTTAGTGGCTATTCTGATACCCTGAACACAACGTTGGAGATCATAGGGGTGACTGAAATAGTTGAAGGTGACCAAAGGGTTGTCTTCTACATTTGTGTTGTTTAACTTGAGCTCACCAAAAGACAAAGGGTTGGCCACTTTTGACAGGATGAAACCTCCTCTGAATGCTTCAACTGGGAGATCGCGCTTGTTCTTGATAAAAGCTTGAACAGCTTCTGGGGATCTTTGCTTGGGAGGGATTGTGGAGAGCTGGCCAATCTGATATATCATTCAAAAGGAAGAAGAATTAATTCCGATGAAGTATGCAGCTTGAAACTGCCTTTGAAGCAAAAGAGATAGAGAAGATACTGTAGTAGTGAGAAGGCATGAACTAAGTTCCATGCATAATTTCAATCTTAGTTCAAAAACACTTTTAACTTGAGAAAATATCAAACAGTTGAGGTTGAGCACAAATTTTTTTTCTTTCCCTCATTTCATTCAGTAAATTCATCAAATATATTGCATGCATACCTCAGCAGACAAGATTCCATGGTGACAATGAATGCTATCATTGGACTGACTAAACCCACAGCTAGCCTCAATGTAGACTCCACGTTTAGTAATGCCCACAGTCTCAATGAGTGACTGATAAACTGGTACATTGGAAGGAACAAAAATGGTGTTCATGGGGTTATCAGCCATGCCTTTCCCAACAAAGGGGTTATCAAACACCACAGGGATCTTAAACTCCTGAAGCTGCTCTTTTGGACCAATCCCACTTAGCAGAAGCAATTGAGGAGTCCCAATTGCACCACTAGACACTATCACTTCATTCTCCCTTCCTTTCCCCAGATTCGCCTGATGGCTCTTCCCATTCTCATCTTTGAATATCACTCCCACAGCTCTCGGCCCCTTACCTGCACCCATCCCATATTAACTTCATCATACATGTGAGCTTTTTCTTACCGTATATAATTTTTCTTTCAATTTAAGGTACCTCGAGTGTCAAAAACGATCTTGTGGACGATAGCGTAGGTGAGAACGGTGAGTTTATGAGGGTTGGCAGAAGCGAGAAGTTCAGCAGCAGTGTGGCGACGACCGAATCGATCGAAGATGGTGCCGCCGACCTTGGTGCCATAAATATGATCGAAGGTGAAACCGTTGAAAGGAGAGATTCCGGCGTCGAGAAGGCTGTCCCTTACAGCTCTCTGAAACTCAGAGAACTTCGGCCGGTGAACTATTTGCTTCTCTACCCACTCGTATGACTCGTTCACCACCTTCGCATCCCACCCCACTCTCTTTATAAACCTGCATTCATATATTTATGTGTGACATTATGGGCTGTTTGGAAGAGCGGAGGTTTTAAAAAAATTTCTTGCTCAAATTTTAATTTAAAATAAATAATTATATTTATTTAAATAGGTGTTTAGACTAAATTATAATTTAAAACTATACTTTTAGATAAGTTGGTCAGAGTAATTTTTGGAACAGTAAAATACTTTTCAACTACTCAATTATTATTTTACTCTTATTTTTTCTTACACCCTCTCTCCTCTCTCTTCTATCTTTTCTACCATCTCTCCTCTTTCCTCTATCTTTTCTCTCCTCTCTCATACATACCCTTTTTAGTAATTTTTCAATTACAAAACCCTTTTTTATAACAACTATCCAAACACTCATTTATCTGAAATCACTCTTTTTCCATAATCTCTTTTCTAAAAACTATTTTCCATAAATTATCTAAAAATTTTTTTTTTTTATAAACCCGTTTTTAAAATCTTATCCAAACACACACTATAACTTAATGAGTATACTACAATGATTGATTTTAAAATTTGGAATAAATGGTTTTCTTTAAATTTTTAAAATTTAATATAAGATTTATTTAATTAATTTAATTAAATTAAAAAATTTAATTAATATAACATAATTTTTTAAAATACCTTAAATATTTTTCTTAATTCTTTATTACCCCTTACTTAATTATTATTTATGAAATAACTATAAGGATAATTTAAAAAAATAATAAATATAAAAAAAATTATATTTAAAATTAATATCAACCTCTCCATTAAAAGATTAGAGAAGTATTAGTATTTTTCATATTACAAAAATTCTTTATTCATTTTATTAAAAAAAAAAGAAATTCTTTATATAATAAAGAAATTTAGAATGATATGAAACAATGAAACAATAATTTTATTATTAATCATAGTAATATATTTCTACTATATTTTTGGATTTGGATAATGTAAAACATGCACCCCAATCCTTTTTATCATATATAAATAATTTATTAAGAATAATAAATATGTAAAAAATATAAATTATTTTTAAAAATAAGGAGTAGGGAGAAACAAAATGAGCAAATAGTTAATTAATGCTCTAATTTTTAATACAAAATTTAATTTATAGTGTATTAACGTATTAAGGATAGGAGGAGAAAACTAAAATCAGTAATTAGTGGGACATAAATAAAAAATGATAGCCAAAATTTTAGAGTGACTATTAGTACTTTCTATAAATGAATAAAATATATCCACTCTATACCTAAATATTAGAGTTAGATAATGAATCTATTTTAATTTTAAATATAAAATTTGAATTTATTTTATCTTCTCAAATTTTAATTTTTCTCTAAAAGTGTCCTTTAATTATTGCACATATTAAAAAATTTCTATCAAGGTAATTTAAATACACATAATTAAAAAGAGTATTTTAGATAAATTAACATATAATTATTATAAATAATTAATTTTAATTTATCTAATCTACTTAAATTAGTTAAATAGATCTTATATTAAGGATTATAGTTTAAAAAAAATCTTTTATAATACTCATTCCAATTTTAATTATAAGAATTAGTTGACTTTTTTTAATAGATTTAAGACATCAAATAAATTAGTTAATTATAATCAAATCTAATGATGAATTTATATTATATACTCTTCAATCTATCTAAATTAATTAATTAATTTTTATATTAATTATAATTAACTAATAAATAGTAAATAATTTTTATAATTAAGATTAGAGATAATAAAATATATATATATATAACACAATATCTAAGGTCATTTTCTCTTTGGATTGCATGATTACGGATTGTATAACATCCTGGGCCGTTGGCACAGATTTGCATTTTTGTCGTTTAGCTGTAAAAGGTTAGGAAGCGTCAACATCTATGTTCCCCATCCAAAGCGACATTACTTATAATGATTAGTGGTTTTTAAGACCCCATATTACTTGAAATGAACCAAAATTCATTAGCAAAATTTAATGATAATGAAAGGCTAAAAACAGAATTGTGGGACCCATGAAAAATAATGGCGCACACACAATTATGTAATTATGGATCAAATACCATTGAAAGCAGTGTAGTTTGGTGAAGTCTGCTAAATTCGGATACAGAAATAAAATATTAGAAAATAAATAAACCTTTTATTCCCCCCCCCCTCCCTAAATTTGGTACTATATTCTAATTAGATTGAGAGTTTGATTAGATCCTAATTATAAAATTATAATTTATTTTATCTTTTAAAATTATAATTTTTTTTTAAAATATTCCTATAGGATTACATATATTAAAGAGGTTTATATGATAGTTCAAAATATACATAATTAAATATGATATTTTAATAAAATTAATACATAATTATTATAAATAATTAATTTGTTTAATCTATTAAATTAATTAAGTAAATCTTATATTAAGGACAAGGGATAATAAATTTTAACACACTAACTAAAAATAATGAATGATTTATCGTGTCCGTGTTTTTAGTTATAATTTAAAGCATAATTTATATATTTAGAAAAAAAAAAAAATGAGAACAATTGAGAAATTCAACAAAGTTTTTTCTACTAATCAATGCAGCAGAACTGCCATTGCTTTAAAAAAGAAAGAAAATTTTGTTAAGAAATCATAAATGAGAGTTTCTAAAAGCAAAAAACCAAAAAGCCAGCCACCTAGTTTGGAAGAAGCTTTTATTTTGGTTAATATTTAGTCTTTAAAATTTACATAAATTTTAATTTTGATCTCTAAGAAATAAAATAATTTAGATTTTATTAAATTAAAAGAACAAATGTTTTAGAAAAAAAATAATAGACAACAAATTTTAGTTTAAAATTTAAGGGATCAAACGAAAATAAATTTAAATTACCTTGAACTTGCTCTCGTGTAGAAGCCAGCATTAATGGAGCTACCACCTCCCAAAACCCTAGCTCTGGCATTAAGAACACCATCAGTTGAAATGAAGTACTGGGAAGCTGAAGATGGCGAAGTATCAGCCAAAGTGATATGAAAGTTCTCCAGAAATGAGACATTGGGGTTTGTAAAAGGGACACCCCCTCTTTCAAGGACCAAAACCCTAAACTTTTGGGACAGTGTTGAAGCCAAAGGGCAGCCTGCAGTTCCACCTCCAACTATTATATAATCATAAGCATTGTTGCTTGGTTTGGTTGATGATGAAGATGATGATGATGATGAGAATGAACTTGCCTTCTTCAGAAATGGATATTTGTATTTGTTATACCAGTTCTCATCGTTACCTGCAAGTCACATTTTTTGGATTAGATTGTAGCTTTTTTATGTGTTTGACTGTTTGTTGCTTTGAATTGAACAATTTTTGGAGCCAAACCAAAAAAGGAAAGAAGAATAAAAAAGTGGGATTGTTGTTAAGAGTGTACTTGATGTGTTTGATTTAGTGTCACAATGAAACAGCATTTGATGATCATTTAACTATTATTAGCGTTTCACTGAAATGTTGTTGTCTGGTTTATGGGTTGTTAATGACAATCAAAAAGTGACTTAAAAAGGAAATCAGAATCGCGATGTGATTGATTTAATGCCAGAAAGAAGCAGAGCATATGATCATCACATTTTTGTTCAATTTATGGCTTCTTTGATGAGTTTCTGTTTTGACTGAAACACAGTTTAAAGAGAAGCAAAAAGGAAATCAGAATCAAGAAGACGTTGAAGTCACATTTTGTCAAGTTTGAAACTTTTTTAATTAGTTTGTCTTCAACAAAAGTTCCAGACAAACCCAAAGGAAGTTACAGGCTAAAAGAGGAAAAATATAAAGCTAGCGATAATAAAGCTTATGGTTCTGTCTAAAGGTTCTGTTTTCTGCAAATTGCAATGAAAAGCATATCGTGTGTCTGATATATTCAATGCCAAGATCAAGAAGCACAAAGTTTTTTATATATAAAAACAAACAAACAAGGACTCAGATTATTGATCTGCTACATTCCCAACAAGCCAGCCAATAACAAAGCCTTGAAAACAGAGGACCCTTTAATTTATAATGTGATGAAAGTCAGCATTCTGCAGAGGAAAGTCTTGAAAAGTGAAAAACAGAAGCAGAATGAAGGTGGAGAGGAAGAAGAAGAAGAACAAGACTTTTTTTTGGTATTGAGGAAATAAAGAAGAAGAGGGCACCTTGGCAAGGAGGGAGAGAGAACAAGAGGCAGAGGAGTAGTGAGCAGAGAAACAAGTTGGCTGCAGAAACAGAGGCCATTGAAATCTCACAGGGGCAGAGACTGAAGAAGCTCTCTCTCTCTCCTCTCTCTCTCTCTAAGTGGCTGCCTCTGGTTGGCCTTCTTTTGTGTGTGGCCTCTCCTATAAATACTTCAAACATGTAAATTACTAAAATATTGTTATACAATCGATTGATTCCTTGTTTCATATTTGGCTAATTTCTATTTGTCTTTATTCATCTAACATAAGTTCTCCTAAACTTGTTTTCTTTCTTCTAATTGAAGCAGTTCAGCTTTTTAGTTTCTGCCTAACAGAACACTAAAAGAGTAGGATTCAATTTTATTATGAATTTAAATACCAATATATATATAGGATAAATGAATGGTATACATAAAAATATAGGAATAATAAAAATGAAATGAAATATAAGTAGTGATTGTTATATACAATTATACATAAAAAAAGAAAAAAGAAATATAAGCAGGGATTAGAATTCAAAATATTTGCATTTTGTTGAATTTGTGTATATCATAGAGACTATAGGTGCAATTAAAATTTTAAAAATTCTAAGGACCAAAAACTATGTTTTCCCAAAATATTTTATTGTCTAAAAATGATATATATTAAAGGATTTTTATGAATGGTAGTTTAAATACACATAATTAAAATGTATATTTTAGAAAAATTAACCCACAATTATTATAAATAATTAATTTATTTAAATTGATTAATTAAATTTTATATTAAGGATTGGGGAGATATTAATTAATTATAAATGATACGCTGTGGAAGTTGGACACATCTTATATTGAGGCTGGAGTGAGTAGGAAGGAAATGTGTAAATTAATTAGAGATGAAAAAGGAAGGAATTAATAAAAGGGAAGAGAATTAAGAAGAGTGAGGGAAATTAGAGGAAGACATTTAATGGTGAAATCAATACCGTTGCCACGTGGAAGATCTCATGGCCGTCAGATCTGCCACTGATTCCTTTCGTACAATGACAGCTCCCTTACCCCTTCCCCCACTCTGTAATAACCCTCCATATTTATTATCCAAATTGGTATAACCCCCTGGTTGGACCAATCGAATTTATCGCATTTTTTTTAAAAAAATAATTTTTAATACAGTTTATAAATAATTTAAATATTTATTTTATTTTTATAAATAATTATTTCTTTTTATTTCGTGCATATGTTATTTAAAATAGATTAATTTAATTATGACTGATTCAACCATGATTTGACTACAGTTTAATTGTTGAACATGAATGTAATTTCATCGGTTCAAAAGTTGATTCAATTGTGTTAATGTTGATCTAAACCATCCTTAAAAAGTTATCCTTAGCATTAGGGGTGTTCACGGGACGGGTCGAGACCGGGACAACCCCGTCCCGTGTCCCGTCCCGATACAGTACACGGGACGCAAAATGCGTCCCGTGTCCCGTCCCGTCCCGAATTTGTTCCGGTCCCGACGGGACCGGGACGGGTTAGGGACGGGACGGGACGGACCCGAAATTATTTTTTTAAAAAAATATATTATAATAAAATCATCTCAATAAATTATTCCATATAAAATGCCCCAGCAACTTACTCAAAATACCAATATTTCTCCTTGATATAATATAATAACTTACCCATATAAGGAAAAAAAAAGTAATAGTAAAAAAGAATAGAAATATCAATATAAAAATATCTATATAAGAGTGGGAAAGATAGGATAATGTAAATTTTTTAAAAAAAAAAAAATCGGGACGGGACGGGATTCCCGAGGGACGGGCCGAAACCCGTCCCGTCCCGAATACCAATCTTGTCCCGTCCCGGTCCATTTCGGGACGGGACGGACCCGTCCCGAAATCCCCGAGACCGGGTCGGGACACCCGGGACGAGACAAGGTTGGACACCCCTACTTAGCATGTATAAAGTAGTTAATTATAGCTTATATTAATAATTATAGATAATGTACATTAATTCAATAGTGGTGGTTATATACAAAAGAATAGAGAATAAAAGAAAAGGAAGAATGACATTTGACAGCCAATTAGATTGGATTAATACTATTTTAAGATCAAATGATTTTGAAATTTGAAAATTATAACAATTGTGGTGGTTATATCAAATACTTAAGGTAAGAGTTATTAAATTAATTTAGGTATATTAAAAAATTTAATTAATCAATTACAACAAATATGAGATCTCCTTAAATACTCCTGTAATATAGCAGCTTGTTCTAAAATATTTTAACTATCCTTTTTAATTCTCACCTTATTTTTCTTATTTGATTATTGTTAGGGGAGCGCCAATGGAGTTAATTTGGAAAAATATGAGAAATATATCTTATATTTAGGATCAAAATTAACTTTCTAATTAGATCTGGAGGAGTATATCAATAAGTTAGGCAAATTAGTTTGAAATAAATTAATAAAAATATAAGAGATAAGGTGAACTGAGATATCATATATTTATGATCAAAATTAACTACAGATAATTCTTATATTTAGGCTAGAGGATTAAAATATATTTTTAGAAAAATTATTATGAGATCCTAAATAAGAGATTTGATTATTTAAAAATCTCAATAATAACTAAGGAACTAACAATAATAAGTTATAGTGTAAAAATTAATAAATTTATAGTATTTAAAAAAAATCATTATTAAGTCTCTTTTTTTTAGACTTCAAAGTAATTTCCTCTTATTTTTTCATTTATAAGGTGAAAATTCGAAATATTTATTGAGAAAAAACATTGAGTTACTTACCATTCAATCCAATCTCATGCGTTGGTGGTGAGAGTGATATGTTGTGTGTATTGTGTACATGTTGACTCGTCAATAGCGACAAGTCTTAATTGCTTCGTCTTAAATATATATATATATATGTTTTGACCAAACTTCGTCTTATAATCAAAACCATTTTTATATTTCTACTCTTTTTTTGTGTGTGTGTGTGTGTGTGACTATAATATGATTCAATACTTTATATATTAATGCTGGCACACAAATACGACATATAAATACACACACATATTAATGATTTATATCAATATTTTAAAAGTAAGACGGGCTGTGGAACTGAAAATGTAAGCGTGTATTCATTTTCATGGCTCAATTTAATAAAAAATAATTATTTACATATATATATAAGAAATAAATGAAAATAAATCTAGTTGTGAATATAATAATACAATAATATATGAAGTTATTAATGAAATAATACTATATGGCTAATAATAGTATGAAAATATATTAAGTTTTTTTAGAAGATCAATTTTTTAATTTCTACATTTTTTTATTTTTTTTTATATTTTTTCCATCAACCCCAAAAGTTGCCTAATTTTCTAAAAACCATTCCAGTTCTTGATATAATTCTAGTTTAATGGTAATTCAACTCTACTTCAATCTTACTCGATCATGAAAATGGGTATTTTGTCCAAATCAAACCGCAAATGAGTCTTATTGACGGTTTGACTAGTTAGAGTGTCTAATTGTTTTTTTTTAACAATAATTGATAATTGATAATTGATATATGTAAAGTAAAAAAGAATTAAAAAGAGAATTGATATGTCTATTTTAGATCATTATTTCTTTTAATTCGATAGTATATTTTAATAATGATTGATATCCCAAGCATGGGAGAAATTGCAATTTCTTATAATCATAAAAATAATTATATATAGTTGGATAATGCAATCAGTAAGAATGAAGGGAAAAAATCTACACATAATTTTATTTATTTAAATAATAATGTTTTGATAAAAAAAAAGTTAATAATTTTCATAGATAGTGAAAGTGAAAGAGAGGGAAGGTGGGAAGCCATTTAATCCATGTGCAGGATCAAGCTACTCTCAAATCTGAATTCAATATTTGCTTCTTCATAATTGAATATTTGGTTTTGGGACATTAATTTGAACATACATGCTCCCTCAGTCAGATGTTCAACAGTCATATTATTAATAACATATATATACAATTTATAATAATTTCTATTATTTATAAATAACAATAAGCAACTAAAAATCGGATTAGTCATTGAATTACTCGAAACAGTAGTTTAAGAGTATTATAATTGAACCAAGGTCAAATTAATTATAATTAAAATAATATCATTTAATTAAAATATATAAAAATATTTTATATATAATTATGAAAAGAGTAATATTTAAATTAAAAAGGGTTTAATCCACATATAAAGATAAGTATAACATTAATGTATAAAACTAAAATACATTGGCTAAAGCTATGATATCTCATATAGCTTAGATGAAAGCCATTTTCTCATCTCAAACTTCAAAATCACCTCATTTTTAGATGATTGAAATGCTTTACATGTCAATGGCCATGTGACATACAAATTTTTTTTAGAAGTCGTAAGTTTGATTTTACTTATAATCTTAAGCTATTAATACATATGTCTTTTCGATTAAAAAATAAATAAATACTGTGGAGCACTTAGTTTAATTAATACGGGGTTGTCGTTGCACATTCTTAACTAGAGATTTTAAATTTGAGTCATAGGAACGCATCGCTATTGAATACTTGGTGGTAAGCTTTATCATCCTTGTAGTCCTGGCTCGATCTGAATTAGTTTGGATCCTGATAAATTATCCAAATTAAAGTGAGGTAAGTCTAAAATATCGTATGCTCCACACAGGAAGAAAAAAAAAGTAAGAAAGAAATGCTCTACTTTATACATTCATATGAAATCTCAAATTTTGAATGAAAACGATCTGATTTTTCATGCTTTTAGTATTGGAGATGAAGAGGTAGGGACGACACTTTCAAATTTTCTTTTTATATAATTTACTCAAAGTACTCTCTATATTGAAGCTGTCCATAATTGATATAAACAATAAAAACATAGTATTAATTAATTGTTAAATGAAAAAAGAATAAAGGAAGAAGTTGAAGTAGAACCTGAAGTGGTAAAAGTGACAGCTCATTATAAATTGGCTGGGGCAAGCTGCTCTGCCATCTAATGCTTTGCTGCTTCATAGGTTTGAATGCATACAGTTAGGTAGACTAGTTAATTCTTTCTTCACTCTCATTTACCAACTTCTTCTCTACATTTTCAAAATATGCTCTAACCCTCATTCCATGCCTTTGACTTGCAGCTATTCACTTCCTATTCTTTTAACTTATAAATCAGCCTTTAAGTTTGTGCTTTGTATGATATGAGCTATGGGATTTTCTATCTTGCACCGGGGCTTTGGGATCCCAATGATACTAAACATTTCCTTCAAGACTTTTTTAAGTTTGAGGTTGTGATTCGAAACTTCTGTGAAAGATATGATGGGTGGATGCATGAGTTATGACAACGACAAAAAAAACTTCCCAGACGGTTATGGGACATATATAGAATAAGTATAAGCCTCACATTGCCTTGTAATTTTATACTATGAATTGCAGCAAATTGATTTAGTTCAAATGATTCAAAGTTGTGATGGGACCCAACTAGGATCATGTCTCAAGTGTTGGCGAATTTAATGTGGGCACAAACTTAACTGTCAAAATGTGTGCATTAATGCTGACATACTGGTTTGTGTGTTGTGAGGGAAAAACACACACACACAACTTAAAGCTGGATATCAGAAGAAGCCAATATCACCCGAAAGCGTCGGTGGATAGTATTAAATCAAGTGTTGTCACTTGAGGAAGATCATGTTTAGAACAAAAGGGGAAAGAGCATTTGGCTTTCAACCTACTCAGATGGAATCAGTGTAATGTTTGAAGAGAAAGAGTTGTTGAAGCAATCAGATTCAGATGTTTCTTGTGAGGTATAGAGAGTGGACTCCTCCGCCAACAGCAGAATATAATCTCTCTGGTCTTGTAAATATTCATGTAAAATGGGAGGATGTAAGTTCTACTTATAACCTTAGACTGTTAGTATTTACTTTTTAAAATTAAGTATCTATGTAATCTCTCCCAAATACTAAAGGCAAAAGATAGGCTCCTCTCAATTAAATTGCTATATACTCCCTTCGGTCCTATTATAGGGCATTTCTAGAAAGATTTTTTGGTCTTTAATAAGTTATTTTAAGAGTTATTAATGTTTATTTGTTAATTTTGCCCTTATTAATGCTTAAATGTGACTATTGATTTTTTTTCTCTTTTTCAAAATCTCATTAATAGGAGTAAAATTAAAAAAATTTATTGATTTAAAATAAATTTATTGAGTTAACTATCTCCTTAATTTATATAAATTAGTTTAAAATACCCATAATAAGTACCCGAGGGAGCATACAAGAGCTGGAATACTACTCATGATGACTTGAGTTGGTGCAGCACCATTGATATTAATAACATCAATTCAAAAGTGCATGGTGCCTTTGTGCAATTGTGTGTGAGAGAGAGGAGCTTCAAGGAAATGAAGAGACGAATAATCCTACAACTTCAAGTGATATGTGTTATCCTGTTACTTAATATAAAATTTAGTTAATTTTTTTAGATAAATTAAAAAATCTAAATAAATTAGTTAATTATGACTAAATCTAATCTCTCAATACCTTAATCTACCCAAATCAATCAACTAATTCTTATATTAATTAAAATTAATTGATTTATTTAATTTTTTTAATCTATACAAAAAACCTAAATCTTATAGTAAGTAATGGAGGTATTATAACAGAACAGTTTTATCAGCAACCCTAACAAAAATGACAAGCAAAACCTATATCTTATCTATCACACAGGAGCCGAGTGACCAGCAAGATCCGTACCAAGGATACAAATTCTTACCCACAACTTGGGATTTCAGGGACCAGCAAGATCCGTACAAAGAATTTAAGTTTCTGAATATCATAATGAATCCATGAAACCCCACAACCATCAAGTCTGAAATTAATGGTGTCCAACCACAAAAAGAGTACAACTTTCCAATTTTCTCTGAGCAATTTACTGGATGATAAATCAAAATCAATTCTTTAATTCATATCCATATATAAGTAAACCAGCCCAACCATTAAAATTATCCTAGTGTGAGCAACGTAATTTTCAATCAATGTCTAGTCACTTTCATGCATGTCTATTTATAACTGATTCAGAATGTTTATCTTTTTCTGACCAAACATCAAGACTTTTTTGCAATAATTTTATCTCACATCAAATTCAAATTCTAAGTAAATAATATTTTCCCTCTTTCATCATCATATTACTTGCAAAGTGGACAGTTCATCTTGCAAAGTGAAATGGGGATCCCTGTGCAGAAAGATATCAAGATGGTGATAAAAATACAAGGGTTCAAGAATAAATTTTCAATAAGAATACAGATACAGCTTCTTACAACCAAAATTGAGGCAAACCAGCAAAACCATCAAACTATCTAAAGCACCTAAATTTGGTTATAGAAAACTATATAATGGGGGGATACCTAGGAATGACCCATGCCCCCCCTGTATTTGGCACTTGTACTAAAACCAGTGCCCTTGAATAGCTTACCCTTTGAAAGCTCACAAAATCATAATTTCGTAGACACAACCAAAAACCCAACATGCAGCCAGCAGACGTCAACATCTTAACAGGGGAAAAAAATTGCTTGTCATAATAATGAGTTTCTGTGCCTACTCATATTTTGATGAACTAGAGTGTTCAGCACCATTCTCCAATGAAGTTACATTAGACGAAGCTTTTTCGGACAAAGTAACGTTAGAAGGAGCGCTAGATGACATATTGGTTCCAGCTGTAACAGCATTGTGATTGCCTCCTGATGGGTTTCTCTGCGCATTGTTAGGTGCAGGGTTCTGTGCCTCCTCCGCGAGTTTTCTAACAATGTTCATAACTGTTGGAAGAAATCTCGTGGACAAGGATATGATTCCTGGTAGCTGGAAGCACACAAGAAATAAGGCGAATGAATGCTACTGCAAAACTGAAAACAAACAGATGGCAAGACACAGGTTACTAGGCTAAAACACTACTACCTCCTGTCCTTAATACCCCCTTCATGTACAATTAATCGAGATACTATAGGAAAAAATTATAAATTTAGGGGTCAAAGTAAATTGGAGTTTTATATTTAGGACCAAATACATCTCCCCAACTAGCTCTTATATTAAGGACATGAGGGAATATTTCACAACCCAATTAACTACTCCAGTTTAGATGTAAACTACATACACTATGCTTCTTAAAACAAGACAGGGCATAAGAGAACAAGTCACATGGCATTAGAATACTTAATGAACAACAGATTTTCTCTTAAAAACGAACACGTTAAAAATTAGAAACACAGCCGAAAACTTCAAAAATTGTCAGATAAATACAATGTTAAGAAATTCATCTAAAACCAAGACCCAACGATGCCTAAATTCCTAGCTGTTTATCAAACCTCTCTTTTCCTTCCAAAATGAAGTAAATGATGATAAATAGTTGTTATACCATACTTTTTCTACCCAATTAAGGGCCAGTTTGTTTAAGATTAAAAAAAAAGTGATTTTAGTTAAGGTTAAACATGAGAGAAGTGTTGGGAGTACGAGGGAGTTGTTGGAGAATTGCTAAGCACATTAGGGATGTGTTAGAAAAAACTTATTTTGATAAGCTACTTGGAATAGCTCATCAAAAAGGCTATATATAGATTTTTTCCAACAAAACCTTCATGGTTAGTTTAATGTATTCCCAACAACTCAAAGTGTTAAACTTAACTAAAATCACTCCTTTCTTTAATTTTAAACAAACTAGCCCTAAATGAATGATGTATATCTATTATCAAGTTTTCTTGAAGACGAATGACACCTGAACCCTAATAACTCGGTGAATAAACCCTACAAGAAAAGCAAGGTCACTCCCAAGTAAAACTTCCTACTGCTGAAAAAAAAAAGAAGCAATCCAACTAAAGGGGGTACAACTAAAGACACCACAAAATGAGGAATTGAACGGTCGGAAAATAAATACCCACCATTCCGTTGCTGAATTCATTAGAAATGTCCATCTGCACCCATAGGGCTTTTACAAGAAGAAAACCAACAAAGATAACACCCAAATACAATGGATTTCTGCGACAAAATAACACGTGAGTGAAACAGTTAAATGGTAGAAAGTTAAGGCTTTCTTGTCAGTGCTTTCAAGTAAACATAATGTTCTTCAAATACAAATTCAGTAATTCATGCACAACATGACTCTTTTAAATCAATCTTTTTAACAGTGTTCATATGCTGTATCTTTATGGCGAAGACTCAAATTTTTTTTTATTAACATAAAGCCATTCTGGTGAGTTAAAGCATTTTCTCAATTTAACTCTACTACTGCCTGCACTACTGTTGTTGGTGTATTACTGTTCTTGTAGCAAATGGTTTTGTCCGAATGTTCAGAATTAAGTTGAATGTGTGACCTCTTTTTATCAGATTATTGGCCTTTTATGGTGCTGATCTAAGGTCATTTTAGGGGAGTTTAAACTTTAAATAGAGGGAATGAAGAAGGGTGAGCTTTACTTAGTTGATGATGAGTAAATTTTGTTTTGTGTTCTAACTTTTCTGAATTTGGTTTCTTTAAGGAGGATAACTTATGCTGCTGTACTTCACCCAATTTCTTTCTCATAATATTTCTTCTTTTATATTCCTACATAATTTCTTATAGTTCTTGAACTTCTTTATGAGAAGGCATGAGAAGAGTTAGCAGCAAGTGAAACAGAACTTCACTCCTTAAAATATTGAAATATATCACAGTTGATAAGTACCTTAGAAGGGTCATAAATTCATTAAATCCCAGAACAACCAAAGCAACAATTGCCCATGGAGGAGGTAACCAGTTATTATTACGCTTGTTGGCCTCCTGAAAATGGATAGTTACATCGGCCAAAATAACAGAATATATATAAGCATCCATGACAAGTATATCCATACAACACATGGAAACTAAAAGAAAACTAAGAAATAGAGCATGTTTGGGACCATAAATTACATAAATGCATGGTTTCGGCTAAAGTTTAAATGAAAGTGTTGGCTATGTCTACCAAGCTTGCATTTATCTGATAAGTTAAGCAGATGGTTTCAGCTACCAGTTTAGATAGATGAAGACAAAAGAAACCAAGTATCAGAAAACTCATGATTAATTCTCATAGACAAATTTCAATGAACATAAATACTACAACAACAACAATAACAACAAGCCCTGTCCTGCTAGGTAGGATTGGTTACATAGATCACATGATACCATTATGTTCTATCAACAATCAACTCTTTAGATATACCATTCAACAAAGTCACATTCAATAACTTCCTTAAAGAGTTCTTCTTGGTCTTCCTCTACCTCTCTACAGAAGACTCAATAAACATAAATGATGAGAAAAATCTTACCTGTGCAGATATGGCCTGAGAGACATGATACTCTGTTT
Source organism: Leucaena leucocephala (assembly GCA_037074615.1). Taxonomy (NCBI): domain Eukaryota; kingdom Viridiplantae; phylum Streptophyta; class Magnoliopsida; order Fabales; family Fabaceae; genus Leucaena; species Leucaena leucocephala. The sequence goes on from CM073552.1 coordinate 2,344,662, forward strand.
CCATCTTAAATTGCCTCCATAATGATTTGCACTGTACAGGTGTGATCAATGTTTTTGAGGAAGGAACCTGCAAAGAAATTTCAGTCACGTCTGATCAAATTCCTATATAGAAGTGGTCCCAACGACCCAAACCATTATAACAATCAAAAAAACAAAAAATGCCAGATTGTGCACTAAATTATGCATCAAAGCAATTCACATGTTGACGTTAAGTACCTTTTACATGCATTTAATTAGTGAATATAAGCGTTAATAGAATAACTCAACTACTGAAGGACCTTAATATCAACATACTGAAGGAATTAGGGAAATGGTAAATTCACCGAAAAAGTTGACATGCATGCCACATTTGACTTTCTAGGTATCTAAAAATCACTTGATGTTCAAAAAGATGACCCATCTTGATAAATTAGGATACAATTGAATACATTTGTCAGGCTAAGCAATAAAACTTGACCTGTTCCCAACTGCTTGAAGCCAGTGGATCAACCACCGTGATGCTCCTATCCTTAGTAGCAGTTCCTGATGAATCGTCTAGAGCAACTGCTAATGTTTTCTCAATATTACCAACGTCTTGATCATCCAAACGAGTCGCAGCCATAACAGATAGCAACTTTAAGGACTGCAAACAGTTAAGTTAGTTGAAACAGATATCCAAATGCAATACAGGCTCAAGCTAAAAACATTATATCCATAATTATGCCATACAGCAGAGCGGGAGGTCTTAGTAATGGCTCGAATGTCTTCCTTCCCCGTCCAAATACGAGGCATTGAATCAGAATCACGACTGAACAATGTTGTAAACCTGTTTTCACATTGAAGGTAAGTTGCTTAAAATGTAGAAGTTTCATGCAAGAAGAACAAGGTAAGTCAAATGTTGCAGAAGGTTTATACCTATCCTTCATACGAATTAGAACCCTTCCAGCTTCTTCCCTAGCCTTTGCTTCCACTACACCCCTTGCATAGTACTCTAAACTCGTAATCATGTTCTGTCGTGTGTTTTCCTCCATATCATACCCAGAAATTGAGGCAGAGAAACCTGAAACTGCTGATTCAGTTTCACACCTAATAAGTTTTCTTATTGCTGGCCAAGTATCACTGGTAGCTTCATCTAAAAGAGCTTCAACAGGTCCAGCTAAGGCCTCCTTCAATCTTTCCTGCAAGTGTACAACTATCAGTAAACTTCCCAAGAAGTATTTATCTTGTCAACTACATAAATATACCAATTGATGCGATTAGGAAAAAATTCAAGTATTACATACATAGATCCTGTATTCATGAAGCATACGAGCAGTCGGGTAATTTCTTTTACTTGCTATAATTAATAAACAAAATGTCAACAGCATACATTGTATCGTAAGGGTATTATAAGTGGAAACTCTTGCTTAATTCATACTATATTAGGAACCAGTGAAGTTGAAAACAAACCAACTATCGACTGTGTTTTTTGTGTTAAATGCAATAAACTTTCAGTTTTTTACAGCATAACTATCAAGTTTAATTTGATGGTACATTTGAGTTGTCTTCCATAAAATAAATACAACAACAACAACAACAACAAAGCCTTATCCCATTAAATGGGGTCGGCTACATGGATCATACGACGCCATTGTGCTCTATCAAAAACTGAATCCTTGGTTAAGTTATTGACCAGGAGATCCCGCTCAATGACCTCGTTGAGCGTTTTCTTTGGCCTTCCTCTATTCCTTTTAACCGGGCTCCATACGATTTGATCCACCCTCCTCACTGGCGCATCCCTTGGCCTTCTTTGTACGTGTCCAAACCACCTAAGACAGTTCTCTACCATTTTCTCCTCAATAGATGCCACTCCAACTCTTCCCCGTATTTGTCCATTACGAATCTTATCTTTTCTTGTATGCCCACACATCCATCTCAACATCCTCATTTCAGCTACCCCAACTTTATGCTCTTGCTGTCCTTTTAAAGCCCAACATTCACTTCCATAAAGCATTGCTGGTCTTATAGCAGTGCGATAAAATTTTCTTTTTAATTTATCTGGTACTTTCCGATCACATATAACCCCAATAGCCTTTCTCCATTTAAACCACCCAGCTTGAATTCTATGATTAACATCCTCCAAAATTTCCCCATCCTTCTGTATAATTGATCCAAAATATTGGGCTTTGTTGTTAAGAGAACTACTTAAATCACACAAAAATTTCTATCAAGAACTACTTCGGCGCAAAAACTTAAGTTGTTAAGAGAAGGCCCATGAAAATTTTTATTATAATATATAGCAATTTCAAACATAGAATTCTAAAATTTTTGAACAAACTTATAATGTTTTAAAAGCTTTACCGAGCTTAATCAATATGCATTCCACAACACATGAACTATCTCTGTAAGACATGCACCTGATATGATGATGTCAATTCAGACAGCTTAGCCTCACGTACAGAAGCAACATGTGCATCAATGTCACGATGCAGTTTCTCCCTCACTTTAGACGTATCCCAGTTTGCTTTTTCAACAACAACTTCTGCAAAGATGACATTAGCAGCCTCACATTGTAACTCACTTGTGCTAGTAAGAAACCAACTTACAATAACCATTATAATAGCATCAAGTTTAGAAGTTCTGACAGTTCTTAGTGGAACAAACCAAGACGCTAGCAGGTTTTTCATACAATCCTCTTCATTTATACATCTCTTACAGGTTATTTTTCCATTTTGAAAAAGTAATTATATCTTTCGTCATTCAAGTTTAATTATATGTTGTCAAACAAAATATACAGATTTCCAACTACCTGCACATGCTTCATCAAACTGAGACATACAAGACTCAACACATTTTTTAGCAGCAGCAGAAAACCCTTCCCCTCCATCAAAAGCCTTGTCAAATGCTTCTTTAAATTTATCAAAAGTTCCAGACCTTACATGTCCCAGTGCAGATTGGAATGCTGGTTGGACAAGCTACCAAAGAAACGTACAAATAGTAAGATCTTATAATCATAATGGCTGATGTATCAGTATCAGTAAAGAATATAAAACCTATATTTCTTTTAAAAAAATAAAAAAAAAACTATAGAGTCGCACTATTTATTAGTCATGAATAGTGCAATAGGCTCCAAGCTACTTTTTTCATTAGTTAACCTCTCTTTACACATTTCATTAGGCTTTGTTTAACTGTTTTTTTTCATTTATTCAATATTTTTCCACACATTGCAACGAAATTTAAATATTAGAAAAATAAGTACAATCTTCCAAAACTGACAAGTTACCAGCTATCCTGTGCGTTGCATGAGAAAGAGACATCTACTTATGATGAAAAAGGAAAAAGAAAAAAAAAATGGAAAAAAAAAAGACAGTGCAAGAATCAAGTTGAGAAAAACTACTTGCAATAGTTTTTCTTGAAGCTGCTTTTGTTTTGCAGATCTGACACCTTCATCAAAATAAGTGACTTCTATGTCATACCTGCAAAAGGAAATGCAATAACTGAATATACATGAAACCCACATCAAGATGTTTCTACAACATTAAACATGAACATACAAAATAATATCAAACTACAGTTTAAGACTAAGACTTCTAAAAGTATTCTGGCATAAAAAAATAACAAAATAAAGGAAAATGCTCATCTAGTCAAAAGCTTAAGATAAAATATTGTCAAAAAACGTCAAAAGTTAAAGAGGGTTAGTAGAACGCTTATGTCGCATAAACATGGTATTCATTGTTCAATAACTGAGCCACTTAAAGATGTCACATAAAATGAACTATACTCACTCTGAAATAAAATTATCAAGAATTGAATTGAGCCTTTTCCCAAATCCAGGAATCGGACCAGATTGCACAGCCTCCTCCAACTGACACCATTCCTGAGTAATAATTACAGAACAATTTCCATTATGTCAATAATTTAGACTGCCCATATGCACAGGGTTATGGGATTGAATGAAAAGAAATATTGATACCTCATTTGTACTAAAAGCAGCATATTTCTCATTGGCAATCTCTTCACAGCGTACAGTAGCAACCATGACCTACAGAGTGAATCATGGATAAATAACCAAATTAAATCAATCGTCAATCAATAAACATGTAAAATAAAAGCAGCACCGCATTTAAACAACACCTTGTGGGCAGGTAGGTCAAGGTCCTTGTTCTCCTTAATGACTCTCCAAATTTGCTGTGAGCTGAAAGAAAATCCAGAAGCAGGAACTACTCCACGTCTATCCCCAGCAAGTCCACCAGGAGCAATAGAATGCTGGAATCGTTGCCTCAAGCTGGCAACCTACATTTATAACAAACAAAAACAAAAGACATAAGCAAATTAGATGTATGAAAGGAAAAATAATAGAATAACTTGTCTGCATAGACAGGAAGACAAAGACGCTCAGTAACATGCAAAGGCAGAGACAAAGGTCCTGATAAAGGATCATTTAATACCATCAGCAAGTAAACGAGAAGACATCAGATGGAAAATGAATACCTGCTCCTTAAATTGCTCTTCCTTTTCTTCATAACTAGAAAGAGCAACAACTTCGACCTGGCATTTGTCACCACATCAAAATAAGTATCAAAGAATCTCCCCAAAAATTCTTAAGATCTTTCAATTTACTAACGTAAAAAAGGGATAATGGATTACATTGAAAAATTCACTTAGCGGGGTTTCCTTGTGAGCCTCTGGCTTAGGAACAGAGTCCCATATCTGCAATGGGAAAAAAGTGAATAATAACAAACAAATTTAATATCAATCAACAACGTTGTATGAAGATCAAGGCACTGCCTTACCTTCTGAATATCCTCTCGTAAAACAGGCTCTAAATTTTCAAGGGGTGTCTATAAAATGGAAAGTTAAACACGTTAGTAAAAGTTATATTAAAGATGCACTCATATTGAATAAAGATATATAGGTTCTTCAACATTGATGAAAGGGCTATGCTAAGATAATAATAAAACAAATTTGCCTACACACCCTTGTTTTATCACGAATGACAAACATCAATGTTGTTTTGCGGGGACTAAACAATCTCATCATGACCTGAAAGCAAATAATAGTGTGCCTTGTAACAACTTTTGAAATTCAATAAAGGCATGTAGTCAGTCAATAGCTTGACAATAGATACCTGAAAGACAGTTTTCAAAAGAGGTTTATTTGCAGCTTGCTCACGCCCAATGTCATGACACCACCTTTACAAAAATTGCAGGGAAAATAGTTAAGTTACACAACCATTGGACAAAAATTTCAAGTATCTGCAGATTCTGGACTCACACAAAGTTCATTACATAAGTCCCCATCAAAGATATACGAATAGAGGGGGGGAAGACTCACATGTTTATGAGCACTATATCTGAAACAGCAAGAGCAAATAGAGCACTCTGCTTCTCGAAAGCAGTATCATCCTGAGAGAGAGACAATTTCAACATATGAAAATCAAAAAAGAAAGGGGAGAGACAATCCATTTCTCAATTTTCTTTCATTTTTGACCAAGGAACGGAATTTATAAACACATTGCCATGTGTGCATTTTCAGTATATAAAATTGAAATGGGACTGGAAATTGGCAAGAAACTCCACATCGCAGTCATGGTTATTGAAGTTGAGCTATGGTGAAAGGATAAGCACCTCTCCACGTTCTCTTCCATCTGTGCCCTCCAAATCCATCACTATTGTACAAGGCTCCAAGCCAGCACATCTAGCCATCCAAATTCCTTTAGTGGTTTGAGACCTGAGAACAAGCATATATCATAGGCTTGATAACTAGATGGATTAGAAAAGTTAATGCAATGTTTGAGAGTTGCGAGAACATGCCTTCCCCTGAAAGCATCCATCTCCCTGAAGTTAGTTCTGAACAATTGATTTAATAGAGTGCTCTTACCTGTCCAGACCAAAGAAAACAATAGTTTAGATACAGTGCATTTTGATAAAGAATAATAAAGAAAGTAGATTATAATCGAAAAGAAGCAATGAGGAAAAGATGAAACTCTGATGAGAAAAGTTCATGAGGTGATAAGTCTAAATCAAATGTCAACTGGATTAAGTTGTTACTAATAACTCTCACTGAAGACATGAGATTCGACTCAACCTTCATGTACTTCTTAAAACCTATAAACTCCAGCATTCAATGTGAATTGTAAAACTAAAGAAATTTATAATCATAAGTCACAGATCCTTAGGAGCAAAGACTGGATAAAGCAAACATGATAAGCACTAAGCTAATAAACAGAAGAAGCAATGGAATTTCAGAGGCATGAAAGCATACCACTACTTTGTGGACCCATTATAGAAACTACAGCATATGAAAGTCCAAATTCACCCAATTTCACCTCCTTCATAAATTGTTCAATTCCAGAAACATTGAATGTACCATCTCCATCAATAAGCTGAATTGAACAACAATTCTCGCTTGCCTCTGGAAAAGCAGATATTCAGCATAAGTTGACAGGAAAAGTAGAAACAAAATAGATAATGTAACTATATCACTGCTAACCCACCCCAAAATAAGAAAAAAAAGTACTCTTGCGATGGATTTCAATATCAAAACCACAATTGAACGGTATAAATTATTGAATAAACAATAAGCTACCACTTTAATTTGCTAAGCAGTAAAGAAATTACTTCCCCTTTACAAGAGATAAACATTTTTTCATAACTTGTTAGTTGGCTACTGAATCCTGAAACTATATTACTCCATTCATCAATCCGTTCCCAATAATTTCACAAGTACTGAAAGACCGGGGAACAAACCTTCAATATTATAAAATAACAATAATTAAACAAGCATCTAATTAGCATTTTCTTTGTAACTTTAGCCTTTCAAAACACAAGTTATGGATCAAATTGTCAAAGTTGTTCACATCAAACCAAAACCCATAAACCTTATAAAGTTTTCCACTTTAAACTGAAAATAATTATATTAAAACAACAGTTTTAGAGAACAACCCATAACGCCTACAAGAATAAATGCCAGCTTCAGTTATAGTTAACATCCATCGTCTATTTTTAGGGAAAAAATATATATTGGATGGAAATCAGAATCACAAATGACACAAAATTTATAGAAATCGACCACTGAAGAAAGCTTAAATCAGTGCATAAAAATGCATGAATCAGACATGTAAACAAATCGATAAGGGGAATTAAGAGTAGAAGACGCCTACCCATTGAGATAGACATGGGCTCAGCTGCAAATGGCTGCTGATGGGAAATGCACCAAGGAGATCGAATTGATGCAGAGATCGTAGGAAAGAGAGACGATATTGCGATCTCAGACGTGTCTTCAATATTTGGCTTTGGCTTTTAAAAGTAAGATTGACTGTTTGCGCCTTGATTGAAAACGCGAAATCTGGATTGTTAAAAAGAAAAAAAAAAAGAGGCCTTTTTCCGCTGGGGGAAATCTGTAGGGTAGGTTTGTTTTGGATGAAAGAGTTTTTTTATATAGAACCGAAAGTAAAAATAAGATTGAAAGTAGAAATATAATTAAATTATAAAAAATTGTTTTAAAAATTTATTTAATAGGATATAAATAAATATAAAATTAATATATATTTTATTTTATAATTTAGGGTCTAAAATATTTTTTTATGACTTGAGAAAGATTAAAATTATCTAAAAATTTTATAATTTAGAATAAAATAGTTCAAAATATTTCACTCCTACTTTTATCATCTCATTTTTTAACTTTTTTTATAGAATTAAAATTACCTAAAATATTAAAAATAAAAGTAACTTTTATTATACCAAATAAGAAAAATAAAAAATTTTATTTTTATTTCTATTTATATTCTACTTCAACTTCTATTTCTATTGTATCAAAGATACCATTAGCATAACATTTATAAGATGGAATAATTTTTTATGAAAATAGAAGAAATAAAAGTAGAAATAAAAATAGAATTAGGTTAAAAATATATTTTAAAAAATTATTTGATAAATTAAAAATAAGTATAAAATTTATTTATATTTTTTATAACTTAAAGTAAAATGATCTAGAATATTTTTTTTATAATTTATAAAGGTTAAAGTTGTCTAAAAATTTTATAACTTAAAATAAAATAGTCTAAAATATTTTAATTTTACTTATTTCATCTCATTTCACAATATTTTTATAAAATTAAAATAACTCAAAATATTAAAAATAAAAATAAAAATAATTTCTATCATATTAAATAAAAAAAATATTTAATTTCACTCTCACTTCTACTCCCCCATTTCTACTTCCCTACTATCAAAGTGCCTTATGTGTTCAAGAATTCATCTTTTTTTCGTAATTCTGTGAGATTCCGCGGAACAATTTGTTGAGATTTTTCTTCTTTTTCTATTTTATGCATCCCAAAATGCAAAACCATGCGGCGTGATCGGATATCTTGATGTTCAATGCATCGCATTAAATTAAATTGAAAGTAAACACGAATACGAATGAATTTAATTATTTTAAACTTTGTTTACGTGGTAATCATTTTTAATTTTAATTAAATGATTTCAATTGATAATCGGTAGTCAGCTTAAAAAAAATATAATATCCATCATAAATCATATTTTTTTATAAATTATAAATCCATAATAATAAAAAATAATCGTGTTCTTTCATGTCTTTATATAAACAATAATGCCATTATTTTTTCTAATTTAAGAGAATTTCAAACGTCATCGCGGGGATTAACTAATAATAATAAAAAAAATTAACTAATAAATTGATAATTGAAATGGCTAATAATTTCGTCTTCATAAAAAAATATAAATTTAAATTAAAAAAAATATTTATTGTTTAATATTATAATACAAATATATCACATATAATAATTACTTTGAATTTTTTTTCTTAATAAAATAATCATTACAAGAAATGTTTGAGAAATATTATATTAGATGGTAAAAATGAGAATATAAAATATGAGGGTAAGAAAATGAGAACATACCATATGCATTAAACCTTATCAAGAGCCCAGTCAGGGGAAAAAAAGAACTCATCAAGAGACATGGGATTTCATTTGCATACTCATTATAATCTTAAAGTTAAAAGTTAAGGCTATGACCATTATTAGTTATCAATTATTATTAATTATTAATTATTAATTATTATTATTATTATTATTATTAATGCAGTTCAAATGAAAGAGAAAAACCAATATGATTAAAATTTATCATAATTATTCCTCTGCCACTTTAAATGAAGAAATCTAATAAATTTTGGACATATCGATTTCTTTTTTAAAAAAATATATATCATAATTGGCTAAAAAAGAAATAAATCAGATTTTTTATTATACAATTATTTATCATCACGTTAAATCCGAGCACATCTAATTGAGTGTTACTCTCTTAACATAATTTTGGAACATAAAATTCAAACTCTTGACGCTTAAATATTAATAGTTGTTCTGGTGCATCATATCCTACTCAATTAAATAAAATATTGCTACTATCAATTAATTTAAGTTAACAAAGAAATAAGAGTTCTTATCATGAAGCATGTTCATATTATTAATAAATATAAAGGTTAATATGTATCTAATATTTTAAAATATTTTTTAATTATATTTAATATTTTATGGTATATCAAGTATTTAAAATATTTTTTAAGTACGTCTAGTATTATAAAATATTTTTTAATTTATAATTATTTTTTAATATAGATTTATCTTCTAAAATTTAAATTTAAAAATTAAAAAAATTTAATATCATTTTATACCGTTAAATTAATTCAACCTTTTGTTGGTTAATATATATATGTATATGTATATATGGATATCATTTATAATTCTGCAACAGGAGAGAGATGGAAAATTTCAAGAGGATAAAATGGGAAGCCAGGTGGCAGTGAGCCCCACCGCTCACCGCCTCTACTCAGTGGGGTCCCATTGGCCGCCCAACGCTCTTTATAATTTTTATTTTCCCATATAGCAAGAGTCTGTGTGGACGGTGGATGAGTGTGGGTGTTCAGAGTTTCGTGGATCCACGCGCTCCTGAATTGGAGGCCACGACTACTTGTGGTGGTCCCCACTTACAGGCTTCCGGCCGTCGTTTCTGTCCGTGGATCACACGGATGGGTTGTAAATCTAACGACAGACATTCCTTTCCAAAAAGCATAACTATTATTAAATTAATTATTCATGTACTTAAACCCCCTCTAATCTAGTCTGGATAACGTAAAATTTGGAATAGATTCCTGTAAATTTTTTTTACGAATACCATATTTAACAAAGCCAATGAAAGCTCTGATGTATAAGCTAGGTCTGGGTTTTGTGGTATTTTTGACCCTTTTTTATTTTGACAGTTTTTTCTTCTTGTTCTTTTTTTCTTGTAATCTTAATATCTTATATGCTTTGCTTTGCTTGTTCGTGTCCTTTGCTACATACTAATTTAGCGAGTGTTTTGTTATATCTTAGGGAGCTTGCAATCTCTTGTCAGACTTTCTTCCCAACAGAATCACTATGTATATTTGGATAATATTTTAAAAAAAGGCTTATAAAAAAAATATGTTTTTGGATAATTTATAAAAAAAGTTTTTAGAGAAGAAATTATAAAAAAAAATTTGGATAAATGAGTTTTTGGATAATTGTTACAAAAAGGGATTTTATAATTGAAAAATTACTAAAAATGGTATGTATGAGAAATGAGAGAGGAGAGATGGTGGAGAAGATAGAGGAGAGATGAGAGATAGTGGAAAAGATAGAGGAGAGAGGGTGTAAGAAAAAGTAAGAGTAAAATAATAATTGAATAGTTAAAAAGTGCTTTTACTATTCCAAAAGTTACTTTGACCAGTTTATCTAAAACCATGATTTTAAATCATGGTTTGATCTAGAAGCCCGTTTGAACAAATATGGCTGTTTGTTTTAAAATTTCTCTAAACCCAAAGTTTTACCCAAAAGAGTTTTTAAAACTACAGTTTACGAACAAACCAAACAAGCCCTATATCAAATTTATATTTAGAATTAAGATTAAATTTTTAATTAAATTATATATTAAAGATCAGAACGATAATTTATATATAACTAAAGATATGTTAAATTTACTCAAATTCTAATTCTTCAAATCAACGAAATTTCTAAACATGTGCTTTTAATAAAGTTTTCCAAAATTTTATGAACGACTCCATATATACATAGCAAGGATGGCAGTGAAATTTATAATTGTGGAGGAAATCTTGGAGCTTATGAGCAATCTCTTGCGTTGTCCTTTATCCTTTGGACTTAAAAGGGTGTGGGCGTGTGGCAGAGATGTATTGAGGAGAGATTAGAGGAGTTTCCATAATAATGATTTGCATGATAAAATGGTGTTGGTGAGCTACTTCAGCTTTTTAGTTTGTAGTTTGTGCTTTGTTTTCAGGTCGAAGGATGTGGTCCTTTTTGGGGGTTGTATTGCCTGTTTCGTTGTTTGCCTGTATTAGGTTGTATCACTAGTAGGTTTTGACGTACTTCTTCTTTTTTCAATCTTTGTCCATCAAATTAGAATTTATGAACGATTAAATTAGTTTGAAAGCTAATGCAATCAAACCTGTAACGGCAGCCTCGAAATGGTAAAAATAATCTTAACTAAATAAAAATAAAAAAATCCTCATAGTACCATTTCATTTTAGTATTTATTTGTGGAACTCTCAAATAACGGTTAATGCCTTCTCTCTTTTAGTATTTAGAGGGTGGCAATTAGTTTTAATATATCTATTTTTTTTTTACACTCAACACATATTTAAATTTGGGAGAATTGCTTAGAGCTCCTATATAAGATAATTAATTATCTTAAAAACTAATGATAATTGAGCAGTCTGTGATGACAAATTACGCTATAAATAACGACAACATGTTTATGTAGCTCATTTGTCATTTTAGCTTTTTGGAGATTAAATATCTACCATATGACCTTTGAGTAATTCTCCTTTAAATTTTTTGCCCAATATCAAACTTCGATTCCATCAACTATAAATATATGGCCTGATTGTCACCTATCTGCAAGTTATTAAACCCTCTTTCTCATGGGCTCTCTAATGTATTAGTTGTTTCTACCTTTCTTTTATTCTTTTTGATCAAGCACGTTTCTAGCAATCAAACGGGTAGTGGATTAAGAGCCAGATGCGCACATGTAAAATACAAATCTTAGTTGGGGTAATCTATATCAAATACCAATCATATCCATCAATATATATAAACTAATGATACTATTGTTTCAATTAATTAAGCCTTCATCTATTTGTAAGTTTATGTTTTGAAACATGTTTGCCGCCTATACCTCCAATATTCTTTCTAGTCAAATCTCCTTAGTAATTTTATTTTTATGTTGTGAGACTCAAAATAAACATGAGTGCCCTATTTGATTACTGCACAGAAAATATTTAAATTCGAGCAAAAACTACTTTTGAAAGCCACTCATAATTAATCAAGTGGTTTAGGAGCAATTCGGTACTCTAAAATATTTTTTTAAGTATATCCATGCTGCATCCGAAATTAAAGAGATGAGTAGGAAGGAAGTGGTTGAGTGCTTGTAGGTTTTGCGAGGGAATATGCATGAAGAGAGATTATTGACGCTGCTAGAAGAGTTTGGCTGAGAAAAGGAAAAAACGATAAGCCGCAGAAGAAGAAGAAGAAGAAAGCAAATGGTACAGCGAAGGAGGAAGAGAGAGAAGTGGGAAGCCCCATTTTTGCTGATGTGGTGTTGCCCAAGATGCCAAATAAGTGCCACATTGTACGAGTTAGGAGAGACTAAGATATTTTATAAAAATTAGGAAATTTTAAGGACCGAGTCGCAACGAGTCAAATTATAAAGAATGAGTTATAAATTTAGTGAAACTATAAAAATTAAATAATTAATTTTCTCTTTAAAAAATTATTAACTTAATATAACTTTTCTTTAATTACTATTATAACATATCTTGGACTATATACAAAAGTCTTCAAAACATAGACAATTTGTATATATCTAAAATGTGTTGCATACGGATGTAGAGAAGTTTTACCCACCCAAATTGAAGTTTCTAAAACAAATACTTTCACCCACATACATAGCGAGGATGATGGTGAAATTTGTAATTGTGAAGGAAATCTTGGACAGCAATCTCATGCATCGTCCTTTATCCTTTGTACTCAATAATGATTTAAAGATGACCGAAGCGGTGTTGGTAAGCTGCTGCAGTTTTTGAGTTTGTAGTTTGTGGTTTGTTTTTCTGGTTCGGGTTGTAATGTGCCTTTGTTTGTTTTGTTGTTTGCTTCTACTACGTTGTATTCCTAGTAGGTTGTCACATTTTTTTCCAATCTTTGTCCATTAAATTATAATTTAAGAATGATCATAATTATTGAACTCAAACTCTACAAAGTATGGTTCATATTTAATTTCACATCCACAACTTTAAAATTTTGACTTTATTTTAGAATAGCAAGCTAAAACTAACTTAAAAGATGATCGGACCAAACATGTCACGTCGTTTCGCATATGGAGATAAACATAATACTTCTTCTTATTATAATTATAAGAGCTAATTGACATTTTTAGATAGATTAAAGAAGTCAAATAAATCAGTTAATTATAACTAATATAAGAGCTAATTGACTAATTTGAGTAGATTGAAGATTATATAATATGAATTCATATTGAGAGGTTAGTTTTAGTCATAATTAACTGATTTATTTAATTTTTTTAATCTATCTAAAAAAATTAACTAACTTTTATAATTAGGATCAAAAATATTATTATTAAATTATAAGCTCATTGACAAAAACCTAGTTTTGTTGGGGTTTAATGGAAGATATGCTCGTGCTAAACCTTTTCGTTTTTGATAAAAGGCAAATTGATTGATATGAAAAGTAAAGAGTTACAATACGGAGTAAGTCATCGGATATAAATACATATTTTTTTTATTTTTAATATAAGAACTAATTAATTATTTTAAATAAATTAAAAAAATTAAATAAATATATTAATTATAACTAATAAATGAGTTAGTTAATTAATATGTGTAGATTGATGGCCACATAATATGAATTCGTTTTAAATTATTAGATTTAATTATAATTAACTGATTTATTTGACTTTCTTAATTTATTTAAACAAGTCAGTCAACTCTTATATTAAAGATAGGGGAAATATTTTGCAAATAATAATAATACTTTAGAACAAGAATTAAAAGAAACTTGAAAGAATTTATCAATAGAGCAATATCCTGTCAAAGAGCATAAGATGAATGTAAATATCGCTCCATGAAGTTCAAAGAATTAGAGATTTGTCTATGAAATCCATTGGCGACGGAGATTCATCCTTCCCCATATGAAATTGAGCAAAATTAGTAAACCGGCCATGCCCATGAGAAAACCCAAACATGCTCATTAGTCCCATTTCTTTTTATTTATTTATTTGTGGAATTCTCAAATAACCTTTAATGCCTTTTACCTGTTTCCAGCAAACAAAACCAGCGAAGTATAGCCTTTTCCTCATGTTTCTTTTTGCTTACCATATATTTATAATTCTAAATTACAAATAGTTATCTTATTATTCTAAATTAAAAAATTATGTGATAAAATACAAATAGTTATCTTATTATTCTAAATTAAAAAATTATGTGATAAAAAGAAAAGAAAATATTATCAATGTGGTTGGATCTCTTTTTTTAAAAAATATATTCACATTTAGTGTTTGATAGTATTTTAAATATAATTATTTTTGATACGAGAATACCTATCTTTAAAAAAGAAGAAGAAGAGATTTTAAAGATAAAACATAGTATTTGGTAGATTGCACTAGTGGTAAGGTAGTCCCTTTGTTAGAGGAGGTGGAGGGTTCAATCCATTCATCGCGAATTTAGTCTCCTTTCCAATTAGAAAAAAAGGTACAACATTGCATTAGAGGTGTTTATGGGTAGAGATAAGTAGGGTAACCCCTATCCGGTACCTTACTTAAAAAAAATATGGGCTGCATTTTGCAGCTCGATGCTCTACCCTACTCAGTAAAAGTCCTAATTATTTGAGGCTAAGCATGGGCGGGCTGGGAGTGGGTGGGTTGAGTATGCCCAAGTTGTGATGCCATGCTCATGTTGTAAAAAAAAATCTGCAATTATAAATTTTTTAAATAATACCATATTCATATGTCTTCAAGAGTTAAATAATATCTATAATCTACTAAAAATAAGGTAACAAAAAGATAATAATTAAAGTGTTAAAATTCATTGTATATAAAAAAATGCCTTGAAGTCTAAGTAATTTGTAATTACAACTTTATATCAATTTTTCAAATGTTAACAAGGATGAAGCATCTAAAAAAAATAAAATAAATAATTATAATTTGTAATGTAAACATATTATGATTAGTAAAGTTAAAAAAATCAATATAATTATAAATATTAAAAGATGCAACTTACGTACTTAACTACTTATATTTCTAAAATGACCCTTTAGTCACCATTAACTATCATATTCTCCCTTCCAAGTGTAGCATCTAGGGAGAAAAGTAAAAAAATAAAAGAAGAGGTGCTCATGGGCAGGGCAACCCCCTGCCTGGTGCCCAACCGGAAAAAAGCATAGATTATATTTTGCAGCCCGATGCCCAGCCCAGCCCTATATTTATTGGGTTGGTCATGGCCTTTTTTCGCGGGTTCAGGTGGGCATACCGGGCCGCGGGCTTTATGAACACCCCTAAATTGCATCGGGTTGGATATATACATCATATGATATTATTGTACTCTATAAACAACTAAATTTTTAGATAAATTATTTGTTAAAAAATTATATTTAATAATTTCATTAAATATTACTTTCAATATTCTTTTTTTTTAACATACTATATACTACTTGACCTATCTTTTTTTATTGACATCTCTTATAATTTTTTTTATGTTCAAGCAACCTCAGATAATTTTTCACCATTTTTTCTTCAATCAATTTAAATTTTTTCTAGGAAAAATGACAAAAAAAGATAATTTGAAATTCAAAAGGACAAAAAGGGCCCATAAATTTGGAAAAAGACAGATTGGGCAAGAGGCCCAATCTGTCATTTAGAAATTACTGTTCATAGTTGCAAATATCATTATGGGAATTGCAAATACCATTAGCAGAGTTGCAAATAAAAAATGAAATTGTATTTTTTACAACTCCGTCAATGATATTTGCAACTCTTGTAATGATATTTACAACTTTTTCATGGTATTTACAACTTTTTTAGTTGTATTTGAATTTCTATAATGGTATTTACAACTCTACTAATGGTATTTATAACTCTCATAATGGTATTTGCAACTGTGCACAGTAATTTGAAAATGACAGATTGGGCCTCCTGTCCAATCTATCTTTTTGAAAATTCATGGGCCCTTTTTATCTTTTTGAATTTCTAAATGATCTTTTTTTTTTGACATTTTCCCTTTTTTCTATACATATTTATTACCAATTTTATCATAATGTATAATTACACACTTATCCAATATCCTTATCCCAACCACTTCATTTTATGCATCGCTTTAAAATCTAGGGTAATAAGACTTTTCTTTTACCTTCCTATTAGGTATTGTCTCGTCACAAATAACTGGCACAAGAAGCATACTGAAATTGTACTAAATATTTTAGTTGAAAAACGTTTTGTTAATTAATATAGTAAAAAAAATAAAATTATCAATTATCAATTAACTATCAACTATTAATTATACTATTAAAATTTTATAATACATAGATATAGATAGTCTAATCAATATTTTTAATTTTTTTTTTATAAATTACAACAATATTCTGAGTTAGTAGCCCTATTTTAATTTTTAAAAAGTTTTGAATCCTATTATTATAATTAATTAATAACGATTATATAATATTTTAAATTTTTAATTATAATGATGATTTATAATAATTATAAACTATTTTGATCTTTAAAAAATTTTTAGCCTATAATAATAATTAATAAGTAATCTTATTAACTAATTATATATTTTAAAATTTCTAACTATGATAATTCATAATAATTAATAATTATAACATGTTCTTTCCCGTTAACTGTGAAACTCGGGAAAAATCCCTAGTTTATAACAAATCCCATTATTTAGCCATCACTTGTAGAAATTACAGATAATTGTTTAAGCGACCCGCCAGAAATTAAGGCTTTTTCGAGGTACAAAAATGGTTCCGGCAAAAATGAAAATGTCACAAAAATGGTACTACTACTACATCAAGAGGCCACGCGATAGGGACAAGCCCACTTCCCAGTTCCCACGCCGTACTTCCAGTAGGCGGGAAACACAAACGGGCAAAAAGCTCTGAACTTTCCAGAATCCAGTCGGCACACTCAAACACTCTCAAGTCCCCGACGGCAAATGAAGGAATCCGGCAAGGGCTCTGCTCCTCCGTCGGTGGATGAAAGATACACTCAATGGAAGTCTCTGGTACCTGTCCTCTATGATTGGCTCGCCAACCACAACCTCGTCTGGCCTTCTCTCTCCTGCCGGTGCTTACCCTCTTTCCCACTTCTCATTCGCCTTCATTTATTTTATTTTATTTCATTTTTTTTAGTAATGTCGGTTTTCTTGTATGTGGGAAATAATGACCTGGGAGATAAATGAAAGACGATTATTGGAATGTTCATGTTGGTTTTAGAATGATTCGCGGGTTTAGGAAATGCGTATGCAACTTTAATTTAATTTGCCATTGCTTGTAATGGTTGAATGCTGTGAATACTCGGGTAAGGAAAACCAAATGTGTTGATTACGGCTTTTCTGTAATGTATCTAGTTTTATATTAGTTCGTTATTTCAATTATTGGTTCTTTTCTGTGCAAAAAGTATTAAGGTAAGTTTTAAAGTCACAGCTTTTTCATTGTTTACTGTTGTTGAGCCTCAGACAATGCTTAGTTTGACTTTCGTATTTTCATGAAGTGGTATCACAGCAAAAAATGTTAATTGCCTGTGGGAAATAGTTCTCTGATTAGATATTGGATGAAAATTCGTGATGTCAATCTAATCTGTGTGGGAGAACATGATTGTGGACTGCTGAGTTTTGAAGATCACTATATAACAATAGATTGAAGTGCTGACTTATAGAATGCCAGGATATTCTACTAGTTTTAATTCTATTCAACTTCTGAGAGATGATCCTCTTCTTCCCATGGTGATTCCATTTGACATTCTTATGGCAGATGGGGTCCTCAACTGGAGCAAGCTACATACAAGAATCGTCAACGTCTCTATCTTTCTGAACAGGTGAGATAGTATTCTCTTGCAGCATTTTATTTAAGTTTTACCCTGGTTGGAAAGAACAACAGTTGCATTTGAATTGTTGTGAGATGCTTCCATATATTTGTTTTGTAAACCATATCTTATTGTTGAAAGTTTGATGTGAAAGTTAATTGACCATCATCCCTGTTTGTGTTGACTGACTCTTCTCTGTCAAGGTTTAAAACTTACTATCCTATAAATCAGTATGTTGTATTTCAAATTCAAAGTATGGTTTAAAGTCGTCAATTGTCAAAACCAGGCAGATTCTCATATGTGCATATTCTTTTTGTTCGTTTGCATCATCATCCTTATTTTGATGAAATCTTATGTTTATTTGTCCAATTTGGTTTCCTTACATTTTTCCTTACTTTCAGACTGACGGAAGTGTACCAAATACTCTTGTTATAGCAAATTGTGAGGTTGTAAAACCTAGGGTTGCAGCAGCTGAGCATATATCAGAGGTAATTTCGGTTCATTTTCCCCTCTTCATGCATTTTATTTACTGTTTAATTTTGTGATTGGTTGGGACCATTCCGCTGCTAAAAGCTTAGGCTGTTATAGGAAGGCCTGGGAATGGTGTTATTAACATCTCTAACAACGGTCATGAAGTCAGTATCTAAACGGTTGCAGGTTACTTTGTGTTTTCTTGATCTTTCAGTTTAATGAAGAATCTCGTTCTCCCTTTGTGAAAAAGTACAAAACTATTATACACCCTGGCGAGGTATGCATTATTTTTAGAATCCCTTCCTATTCAATATTAGATTGCTTCTTATTCTTGATCACTGTTTCAGTGTCACATAAGTCGTATGAGGAAATAAATTTTTTTGATGCCTTTTTGTGCATTCATAAATACTTGAATTATCTGATAAGTACATGTAACTTTCAAATGGTCTGATCATAAGAAATTTTAAATATGTGGAAATCATATATATTTATATTGAGTTCGGCCAGTAGAGAAATTTTATTGCAAAAGCCATGATAAAGGCTTAGTTCTTTATTTGTGTTTTTTTGGCTGTAGTGAGGAGTAACTACTTAAACACTGTATTGCCTTTTGCCAATTATATTCTTTTAGGTGAACAGAATCAGGGAACTCCCTCAAGACAGTAAGATAGTGGCCACCCACACGGATAGTCCTGAGGTAAGCATATACTTATGTGCTTCCATATTCCCTGTCAAATTAGTATAATCAAGAATTGGGTATATCTTCTTTTTTAATCTTATATTTTATCGTTTACTTTGTTGTTTGTGAGCTATTATAAATTTGATGGAGCAATGAAGCTCTTCCATTTGTGAAACAGGTACTGATATGGAATGTTGAAACTCAAGCTAATCGCCATGCCATCCTGGGAGTTGTTGCTTCCCGCCCAGATCTGGTTAGTTGCTGTTTGAAATGTAAAAATTGAATGGGAAGAAACAAGTAAATTTATTTCAATGATTGCTTTCATTGCTATAAAGCTGTAAAAAGTTAGGAACTACATAATGGTTCTTGTTTCCTGAATGGTATATATTGCAATTTATCAAATGCATGGAATGTTTAATTCATCAAGTTAATTTTTGTATATTTCAATTCATGTATTGGGAAACTGTAATCCTGGTTGCACCTTTTTGTAGACGTTGACCGGGCATAAGGATAATGCTGAATTTGCTCTTGCTATGTGTCCAACCGAACCCTTTGTTCTTTCTGGAGGTAGGAGTCTTTTTAATTGCTTTCTCATGGTTATGATATTTAGACTCCACTTAACTGCATCCTTATATGAATATCTTATAAAGACCCTAACTTTTTGGGTTCTGTGGTACAAAATGAGCTTAAAGATTGCAGATTATCATAGTACCCCTTCAGTGCCATTGACATTGGCCTTGCAACCATAGTCTGTGTATTTATGCAGCAATGGTTTCCTATATCGAGGATTAGAAGAGAGCAAACAGCCAACGGTGGTGCAGCCTAGCGCCCCCAGCTTCTTATTGAATCAAAACTTGCCAAATTTTGAAGCACCCCTGTAAACCAGATGCACATGATGTGTGGTTAAATATTGAATTACCCTTGTCAATCAAACCTTGCCAAATTCTGAAGCACCCTTGTAAATCAACCCCTCCGGGTTTTTTTTTGGTGTTTTGTGGGGGGGGGGGCGCAGAATAGATAAGACATGAAAAGATTTGTATGGTTCAAATGCAGCTGCAATTGTGTGGCATATATATATGATTTTAAATTGTGCACTCTCAATATTATTGAATGCTGCATCTTGGTCTGTTTGGCTCAATAAAAATGTACAACTTGGTTACCGCTTGGCTGTCATGAATGATGACATCAGAAAACATGTTCTTATTGTGATGATCAAAGAAGAAATTCAGGCACTAATCGTCCCTGTCACTATCACAAAATAGTAGCGGTGTAGCACATCCTCAAGATCTATTATCTCTCCGCGCCATTTAATGCTTTATATATTTAGATTCTTCTACATTTCTCTAGTTAGCACTACACTTTAAATATTCATGGGCACTTCAATTTCTCTGATTTTGCAATAAAATTAGATGCCAGATTTTCCCTTTGAAAATATCTTCAACTCTTAACTTATTTAGTGCTATATTGACATGCATTGTTATCAATAGTTGAAATGAGAGTCGGAGGCCTTTTTACGAAAAGAAAGCTTTTTACCCAATAAAGCTCCTTTAGATACAAAATATTATGTCTATATAGTTGATGAATATAACTTTCTTCTCTTTCTGGACATTCTGTCTTGTATGATATACTATGCATTTTCTTTACTTTGTGAGAACTTTGGTGACAGGCAAGGACAAGTGCGTGGTCTTATGGAGTATTCACGATCATGTTTCAAGTTTAGCAGCTGAAGCAGCTTCTAATGCTAAACAAGGCACCAAGGCTGGAGGGAATGGTGAGAAAACTCCAGAAGGCCCTTCTATTGGACCACGGGGCATATACAAGGGACACAAGGACACTGTAGAGGATGTACAATTTTGCCCATCAAGGTAATTCCTCTTTCTTTACTCAGTTGAATGTGTCAACTATGTGTAGCTAAAAAATTGTTATCCACAGTAATCATTTGCGCTTAACCTCATTTTTTGCAAGTAATTTTGGTTTCTAAATGGAGTTTTAATACGATTGACTTGTGATATTAGAATTTATTGTGTTATTTAAATTCCCCATTTAGTTAAAATAGTGATTTATTTCCAAATAGATCAGAAAATAGACTGTAATTGCAAAATTTCAAATTCCCATTCAGTTGTCATTCAGATTTGAAGGGATCAGATTTGCTGAGTTCATTGTCATTTTGTTTTGTTTTTCATGGTGGTTGATTAATTCATCAAGTTTCCATTTTGTTGTTTTCTGATTTCTTCTACAATTTTCTGTATAAATTGAAGTGTGAACGAGTTCTGTAGTGTTGGTGATGATTCTTGCCTCATACTCTGGGATGCACGATTGGGATCTGCTCCAGCATTCAAAGTATATTTTCATCTATTCTTGTAAACATTATCTCTGTTTTTTTTTATTAATGAGTAGAAGTTTAGAAACACAACATGCCAACGAGCTAAAATAAGTCAGGGTGGTGTGGAAAGTACTGATTTAATCTTTATATCAATTAGCTGTTTTAAAGCATTTATTTTGTTCATTTTTTGATGGGCTGCATCTAGAATTTGGTGGCTTTAGAAATTTTTGTGGTACTTACGGATTCAACTGAAACTGCAGTTTAGTCTTCATATTCAAAATACTGATACTTTCGTTTTTCTTTATTTTTTTTATTTTTTAAATATATGTTCCTTTGTGGTACAGATGCAAGAAGTTTATCTGTCTTAATATTCCCTGTAAGAAAAAGAGCACGATGTCATTAGATGGCCTTACTTACCATTTACCATGATGCATTTTGTACTTTTTGTTGTTTTAAATTTACAATCAAGTTTTGTTGTCTTGGTCATTTGATAATTTGTCCTTTCAACTCTTTTTGAGAAAAATAATAATTGAAACCTGAATATGTTATTACCTGTTCATTTTTTTTTCCTTTTTTATGGTTATCTTTTGAGCAGGTTGAGAAGGCGCATAATGGAGATCTTCATTGTGTTGATTGGAGTCCTCATGATATTAATTATATTCTGACTGGGTATTCCTGCCTCCTATTGAATGATTTTATCTTACAAAATTATGATCTTCTATGTTATTTTTGGGCTATCTATTTTTAGCTCTTCATGGATTTTAATATGTAGTTGGATTGCTTATCCTGTTGAATGTCAAAGCACTTCATAGGACTATTGGATCCTCTGTAATTTTTGTTTCTTTGGCTTCAGTTCTGCTGATAATACAGTTCATATGTTTGACCGTCGGAAATTTAGCTCCGGTGGGGCTGGGTCTCCAGTTTATAAATTTGAGGGTCATGATGCAGCTGTCCTCTGTGTGCAGGTGACTATTTAGACAGTACCTTATTGATTTCAATTAACTTTCTGTGTCTTTTTTCTTTTCTTTTTGGTCTATTCAAATGCATGCCAAGTTTGGGAATTTTGGTTGTAATTGTTACTCTACAATTATTCATCTGTTTCAGTGGTGTCCTGACAAGGCATCTGTATTTGGAAGTGCTGCTGAAGATGGCATCGTAAACATATGGGATCATGAGAAGGTCTGAATACTTCAAATTTTTAACTTAGGGTTGCTTCATTTTGTCCTTCACCACCTTGTTCATCATGAAATGCACATTGCATTCTGAATTAATTTAATCTAAGTTCCAATGGGCTTGGATATTATATTACGTTGTTGTTCGGGCCAATAAATTAGGAATATCCTTCAAGTGCAAAGGTTACTGAAATCTTTTGCATTCACAAACACTTTATGTAATGGATATTTAGGATGGAAATTGTAAGCTTATGGACAGCGACTGTAACCTTGAATATATGTTGCTGGTATAAACTAAGCCCTTAAGTGCACAAATGGAAGAGCCTCCACATGTGAAAGAGTATACCTTATCGACACACAATTTTTTTTCATATGGATATCTGATTAAGTCAGATTCGAGCATTGTTGAGCATTGGTAGGTATGCCTTTGGGAGAGCTACTTTCAATTGGGCTCAACAATACTTAAATCTTATACAGTTAAATAATCATATATGTATATATATAAAGTATTTTAGTTTTTCTGACTTAGT
Source organism: Leucaena leucocephala (assembly GCA_037074615.1). Taxonomy (NCBI): domain Eukaryota; kingdom Viridiplantae; phylum Streptophyta; class Magnoliopsida; order Fabales; family Fabaceae; genus Leucaena; species Leucaena leucocephala. The sequence goes on from CM073552.1 coordinate 2,367,935, forward strand.
ATGCATTATTCATGTTTTTAGTCTTTTCTGGTGTAACATTGATCTTTATTTGCTTAGGTTGGTATAAAGTCAGATTCTGCAGGTCCAAAAGTACCCAACTCCCCTCCTGGTTTGTTCTTTCGACACGCTGGGCATAGGTATTAGGGGTGTCCAACCTTGTCCCGTCCCGGGTGTCCCGACCCGGTCCCGGGGATTTCGGGACGGGTCCGTCCCGTCCCGAAATGGACCGGGACGGGTCCGTCCCGGGACGGGACAAGATTGGTATTCGGGACGGGACGGGTTTCGGCCCGTCCCTCGGGAATCCCGTCCCGTCCCGATTTTTTTTTTTTTTAAAAAAATTTACATTATCCTATCTTTCCTACTCTTATATAGATATTTTTATTCTTATACAGATATTTTTATATTGATATTTCTATTCTTTTTTACTATTACTTTTTTTTTCCTTATATGGGTAAGTTATTATATTATATCAAGGAGAAATGTTAGTATTTCGAGTAAGTTGCTGGGGCATTTTATATGGAATAATTTATTGAGATGATTTTATTATAATATATTTTTAAAAAAAAAATAATTTCGGGTCCGTCCCGTCCCGTCCCGAACCCGTCCCGGTCCCGTCGGGACCGGGACAAATTCGGGACGGGACGGGACACGGGACGCATTTTGCGTCCCGTGTACTGTATCGGGACGGGACACGGGACGGGGTTGTCCCGGTCTCGACCCGTCCCGTGAACACCCCTAATAGGTATGAACTTTATAGGTGTTGATATATGACTGGCATATAACACACACACTCTCTCCGGTCCTCATTATAAGAATCTAATAATTTTATATAAATTAATGAAGTTAGTTAAAATTAGTTATTTCTTGTAAAATATTAAAATTACCCTCAACAAAAGTCATTAGCAAGAGGAGTTTAATTAATTTGTTAGGAAGTTTTATAATTAGTTAAAGATACTAGGCGGAAAAAATTAATGCTTTAGACAAATCATGTTATATTATGAAATATGCTGGATTCCTTGTAATAAGGACCAGAGGGAGTAAGACAAAATTATCAAAGAAATGAAAAGGCCATTTGACACGCATGCTAGAGTAATATTTTGATATAGGATTGGGCTTATAATATTCTTTCTTTGGTGCTTGTTTGGGAGCACTTAAAATAAGAGCTTTTGCGCTGTACGAGAAAAACCCTTCTGACATTTATTTTGTACAGTGTAAAATCACTTCTCTATACCTAATCCAAAGGGGGCACTAAATTAAATGCAAGGCAGTTAATATTTGCTTATTCATTCAGGGATAAGGTTGTTGAGTTCAACTGGAATGCTTCTGATCCATGGACAATTGTGAGTGTCTCTGATGATTGTGGAAGTACTGGAGGTGGTGGTACCCTTCAGGTAAGCAATTTTTTATTCATTTGCTTTTTTTTTTTTTTCCTGGCTAACAATTTATTCAAAGATTTAGTCGATAATATAACACAATAATATCGTATGATTCATGTAGCTAATCCCACTTAATGGGAATAAAACTTATTTTTTCCCCCTTATGATTGCACAAGTCAGCTTGAGTTTGTGCAATTTATTACACTTTTCTGCTTACGATCTATGAATTGATGAATTTCTTGCTTCCTATTTCCATTTTCGTTGAAAATCGACAAAATGTTTTGGAAATATTTTAAATGAAGTTCATATTGTGATGCAGATATGGAGGATGCTTGATCTGATTTATCGACCAGAAGAGGAGGTTTTGGCTGAGCTGGATAAGTACAGATCCCATATTATGGGATGCAACAACAACCAATGACATGTCTGGAAATTCTATGACTTATCATGTAGTTTTAGGAATTCCCTGAACGCTGTAACATCTTGTTCATTTGCAAAGAAGAAAGAAAAGGATAGTGTAGACCTGGACAACTTTCTCTTTCATTCCTCAAATTGTTTTCTGGCTTGGGCACCCTTTCCAAATTGTGAACATCCCATTTGGTTGATAGTTTTGGATCTTTGTCTAGAAGCCTCTCTCTCTCTCTCTCTATACACACACACATGTGGCAAATGTGCAAAAATATATATATGAAATTTTACCCGAAGGGTGCCCAGCACCATAATATTTTTAGAGTTGCAAAAGTACTCATTTGAAAATGGATAAAAAAATACTAAATTCTGATGGTTGTTAAAGAATTTTTTTTGACTAAAAATACTGATATAAATGCAAATGTGACATAATTATGTTTTAGTTAGTATCATGGACTAGCTGGAAATTGGGGAGAGAGGCGTTGAGAAAGAGTGAGTAAGGGATTGAGAGCAAAAAAAGAAGGGTGGTTTAGAAAATTACCCATTCTTAAAAAGTTTTAATTTTAAAAAAAGTAAGAAATTAATATTAGTCGACGGTAGATGATGTTAGCTAAGACATAATTATGCCATAATTAATGTAAAAAAATAAAAAATTGTAATTTAATCATTATTAAAAAAAATCTACCTATAACAAATTCTGCTTCCTTGAACTAATTATTCTCAAGTCAGCATTTTTCAACTACTTTTAGTTATTTTTTTATTTGTCTGAATTAGTTGAATATAATTTAAAAATATAAAGGATGTGAGTCTTCAAGAGAAAATAAATATATCAGAAATGTGTATTAGGGCCTGTTTGGTTTACCCTCAAACCATGGTTGAAAAAAGGTTTATAGCCCAAACCTTGGTTTAAATTTTTTTTAAAACAAACAGCCATATTTATTCATAAGTACTTTTGGACAAAACCATGGTTTTGAATAAGCTATTAAAACTAGCTTTTGGAACAGTAAAAGAGCTTATGGATTATCTAATTACTATCTTACACCTATTTTTTCTTACACCCTCTCTCCTCTTTCTTACTTTTTCTTATACTCTCTCTCATCTCTTCTACTTTTTCTTATACCCTCTCTCCTCTCTCTTCTATTTTCTCTAACTCTCTCCTCTCTCCTACTTTTAATCAAATCATACTTTTTTTTATAATTTTCCAATATAAAAAGTCATTCTAAAAATAACTATCCAAACACTTATTTATTCATAATCACTTTTTTTTCATAAACTCTTCTTTAAAAGCCTTTTTTTATAAGTTATCTATAAATTCTTTTTTTTTTATAATTTTTTTTTAAAATTTTATCCAAATAAACCCTTAGGCATATACTAAAAGAAACCGTTTTCTTCTTCTTTTCCGGTTTTTTCCCAAACCGTCCCTGCCGGATGCACCCACGCACACATATGTCCGTCTTCCGCGTCAGCTAGATTTTATTTTCCATTTTAGTTGTCTCTGTCTGAAGCTCCAACAAAATCGCAGGTGCCTTTTTCTGCGTCATTGTTTTGATCTTCCTTTCTCTGCATGTAAATATCAAATTCGTCTCTTTTCTTTTCTTACTTAAGCGACCCATCCTTCTTCTTCTATTTCTTGGTTTTCTTAATAATTTTTCTGCAATTGAATCTAATTCTGTTTTTGCGACTGCGTGACTGAGGACGAGCGGTTCTCCAACTCCGGCGTGGTTCAACTGAACTTTAGTCCAGCACATTAATCTTGCCGTAATCTTTGTCTCGAAAAATACCTGGACTGCATATCTTTCTAGTTTGATGTGCGAAGCGACGGAGTATTTGTGTGAAGTTGATGATGAATAAACCCTGACTTTCCTCTTCTTTCATAACGCATAAGACCTGGACTACATATCTTTCTTGTATTCTCTGATATTTTTCTTTCACTTCTTTGATTTATTTTGTTTGCTGTTTTGTTGTTAATATAATCATATGAATTGATTCATAGCAATTGTTTGGTGGACACCACTTGATCGATTCAGGCCTTTTATCTTGTTTCATGATTATGTGGATTTTTATCTATTTGAAATTTAAATTATCCAATTTAGTCAGGAGCAATAAAGTTTCATTACTATATGCATGTATAGAAGTTGATGGGTTACCGAATTGTGGTCATGAATCATGATCATACTAGTATAGTCCAGTTTCTTGTATGGTAGGATCGTTGGTTTTTTAAGGTGTTGTTTTTTGTTCGAGTATTCTTGTTTTATTTGAATGAAATTAATTCGTGTCATGGTTTTGTAGATTCTTGGGTTTTGTAATTTGTGAATTTCTGGAATTTTTTTGCAGGGTTTTGGAGGTGATTGAAGATATTTGAGCAGTTACTCATATTTACAAGAGGAGGATTGATCCTCTGGACTTGTAAAGAGCTTGGAAATGCTCTTAAAGGATCGCCTATTGATACCTTGATCCAATCTTGTCTTTTGGAGGAACGATCTGGTGCTGCATCATATAATTATGATGTCCCAGGTGTAGCTTACACCCTCAAATGGACCTTCCATAATGAGCTTGGCCTCGTGTTTGTGGCTGTGTATCAACAGATCCTTCATCTGTTGTATGTGGAAGATCTGCTTGAGAAGGAAGAAATAAGAAAAAGAGTGAAGGTGCTTTGAAAAGTGATGGTGGGGATGGTGATGATATCAAAGGGCATAAGATGGAGAATGGGCACTCCAATGACCATATTGTTGCTTGTAAAGAATCTAACTTGGATAGTAGTACTAACGGTAAAGAGAATGCAAGTTCCAATCTTGGAGCTTTTGATGTAAATAAGCTTCAGAAGCTTATAGTGAAATGAGGAAAGAAGACAGATACTGTTACCAAAGCCTCAAAGGTAGAGCCAAAGAAAAAAATGAAGAAAAATAGAGTGTGGGACGAATCACCTCCTGAAACAAAACTGGACTTCACAGATCATGTGGGTGAGGATGGGGGAAGTAACATAGATGTTGTGGCTGCTGATGTAGGTGAAAGTATGATGGATAAAGAAGAGATTCTTAGTAGTGAAAGTGAGGAAGAAGATGATGGCATGGAGATGAACAGCAAGCCTGATGCTAAAAAGAAGGGTTGGTGTTCATCCATGTGCCAGAGGTAAAATTGCTGACTTTTTGGATTCTTAGATTTCTTTTAAGTTGTTTGAACCCCTAGATGTTTAATTCAGATTACTTTACTCCCATATCGTCAAATTTGCCATAAACTTACTAGGTGGTCCTCATGTATCGGTTAGAATTTAAGGAATGAGTTGTTAATTGTTTTTAAATTTATGATAATGAAGTGTATGCTATGCTTATAGTATGGAATTGATACTCTTATGTTTCAAATCACTAAAATTGAAATATTGATATTTTTCTCATGCTTGTACAATTGTAATGTTATTAGGTGTTCTTAGATTTCACATGAAAGTTACAAAATGGGTTAGGTTGGAGCAGAGAATTAATGGAGAAAGAAATAAGAAATGAGGCAGATAATTGTCCTTGGACTTGAAATTGCTCACACTGGTGTGATTATTTGTGTCTCATCTATATCTTTCTATTTATAATATAAAATCTACAGGATGTTGCATTATTCATAATTCATAAATAATGCAGCTCATCTAAATTTCGTGCAAAACACAAGCCTATAATCTAGTGTTTTTTTATAATCAAGGGGCTGGTTAATTTAGATGATAATTTCCTAGTTGTTTATATGCAAATAAGTTTGCACATGCTATCATCGAGTTTCCAGTTTATGAATTATGACTTGATTTTAGATTCTTTATTTCTGTTTCCAGACTTCACTGACATGAGTAATATTAATATCCATGTACATCGTTGTGCTCAGTATTGCAGGAAAAGACTTGGAGAAGTCAGACCTGGAATCAGCTTTGAAAGCTCTGAAGGATAGGCTCATGACCAAGAATGTGGTATGTGTTTGTATTAATCAGTTTTAATTCTTTTTTCCCTGTTTACGTAACTTGTTATATATCTGGACCTTTGAGTTTTGCCAGTTAGCTAATATTGATTGCAACATGTGGATATGCCCTTGTAGGCTGAAGAGATAGCTGAGAAACTCTGTGAATCTGTGGCAGCAAGTCTTGAAGGCAAAAAGCTAGCTTCGTTTACAAGGATATCTTCAACAGTGCATGTTCGTTTCTATCTTTTTTCTTATCTGCATTAGAGGCTTCTCTTTATGTGTATGTGCATGTTTTTTAGGTCAGCATACTGATAGCAAATTTCCAAAAAAAATCAATGCAGGCTGCAATGGAAGAAGCACTTGTTCGAATATTGACTCCTAAGCGTTCTATTGACATACTAAGGGATGTGCATGCTGCCAAGGAGCAAAGGAAACCGTATGTTGTCGTATTTGTTGGTGTTAATGGAGTAGGAAAATATACTAATCTAGATAAGGTGAAGACGAGATGTGTCTTTTTCTCTCTTTTTTCAGTTTTTGATTGAGATGTCTTATGTAGGACATGCTTTCTGACCAGATCGAAACGGTCTTTTTTCCATGTCTTTGTGTAGGTTGCTTACTGGCTTCTGCAGCATAACGTTAGTTTCATGATGGGTGCTTGTGACACATTTCGATCTGGTGCTGTTGAGCAGCTGCGGACTCATGCACGTCGACTTCAGGTTCATATTGGTTATACTCCTTAATGGTTAAAATGTTTATATAAGATGCACAGTAATTCTCCCTTTTTCTTTTTCTTTTTTCTGGGAATATTGATGTTGATGGTGAACCAATTTGGCAGTTGGGAGCTGCCCTTTCAATGGTTTACATATCAGGAGCTCCAGTGATGTTTGTTGGCTGCGGACAGTCCTACACTAACCTCAAGAAACTCAATGTCAAATCAATAGTGAACTCTCCTTAAATGATGTGTTTGCAACGCTGTTCATCCTTCATGAATGGTTTTGCATTTGTTGTTCCTTTCATGGGTCCCCTTTTGTCCTCCCCCCAACACTCCCCCCCCACCCCACACACAAAAGGCGGCGCGTCTGTGACCTGGGAGGCTATTAGAAGTCAAAAACTCAACTCTCTCTCTTTCACGCACACCCCCACATTCTCCGGCAAACTTGATCTGAACGGAATTGGAAATTGAGATTTATTGAAGATATGAATTATATGAATTACTTAAAAGGTTCACCTGAAATTAAACATGAATTACAGAACACACGATCAACTTTGACCTTCTATTCTCTAGTACTCTTCTCATTTAGAAAGTATTTTTTGTTTAAAAAAAAATCCCTCCCCTCCATTTCCCTCAAACCAAATGAAATAACATCATGAAATGAAACTAAAAGAAGGGGAACACATCAGTATGTAAAAGACCAAATCGCATATTTGTAATTTAATACTCTTCTTATCTTAAATATAAGATTTAATTAAATCAATTAGATAGTTGATTATAATTTTAAATATAAAATCTGTTTTATATTTATTAATTTTTTAAAATTATTTTTATTAATATTTTTTTAATAATAATTAAATAAGAGATAAAAAAATTAAAAAAAAAATAAAAAATTAAAAAAATATATGATATTAATTAATTTAATTATTTTTTTTAATTTAATTAAATTAGTTAAATAGATATTATTATGTTGGGAATTTTTTTCCATAATTTACATGCGATTTCCTTGTTCTTTACTGTTCTATGACTGGCTGTCTCGTCCATTCTCACTCTGCAACGCGGAAGATCATGGCTACGATCTCCGTCCGCACGAGCACCTCCCTCTTCCTAGCTCTCCTTCTCATCTCCTCCGCCCACTCCTTCTACCTTCCCGGCGTCGCTCCTCGCGATTTTCAAACTGTATGCTCTAATCCTATCTTTCTCGCTTCTCCCCCCTGTTGATTCATGCTTTACTTTCTGTTTCTTCTTCCAAGTTGTAGTCTTTTAGTTATTTGTTATTTCTAAACCATCTTCAAGTGGTTGGGCCTAGGGTTTTAGGTCTGATCTAAGGCATGTTTTTGACGGTCATCGTTCTGATTGTGAAATGGTGGAAGTGAATTTCTTTCGTTTTGTATTTTCCGTTATACTACCATTCTTGGGTTTCTTGAACTCATGGTTATTAGGGATAATTCTGTTGTTATGATGTGATTTGAAAGAAAATGGATCTATATCATATGCTGCCACCGGATCGTTTTTTAATGGGATGCTCATGAAACAGAACACTGGAGTTTAGTCCAATGGGCAGATTGTTAGGCAGCTATATATGGGGTTGTGACCTAAATAGTAGTGTTTATTATGGCTTAAGCTGTCAGTCTAGTTGTGCTATGTTCTTAAGAAATAACTTTGTCACTTGCAAACATAGAACAGTTTATTTCATTTTCTTTCTTCATTTGATTCGTAGTTATACTGTACTAGAGAATGTTAATTTTTTGTTTGCACTATGGGACCAGGGCGAACCCTTGTCAGTCAAAGTGAACAAATTATCATCTACAAAAACCCAGCTTCCATATGACTACTACTACTTAAAGTACTGCAAACCCTCCAAGATTTTGAACAGTGCAGAAAATTTGGGTGAAGTTCTTCGAGGTGATCGAATTGAGAATTCAGTGTATACGGTGAGCATCTCTTACCTAATCCTTTTAAAATTTTCAGGTACAATGAGGCCTTGAATTTTGGTTACTATTGCTTATTCTTTGGTTATGTGAAACTGAAGTATGATTTTTTTTTCAGTTTCAAATGAGAAAGGATCAGTCATGTACTGTTGCTTGTCGTGTAAAGTTGGATGCTGATTCTGCAAAAAATTTTAAAGAAAAAATTGATGACAAATATCGTGTACACATGTAAGTGGGGAATGAATGGCAGCTCCTTTTCTTTCTGGTAGAGATCTTGAAATTTCTTTGCCAGTTTTATGGTTGTCTACATGTTCCTGCTATTAGTTCCTGGATGATGCGAAGTTACTTTACCAGGCAATGTGGACTGTGCTACTAGTCTACTTTCATGGTATATTTGACCCGACTTTAAATGGACATGCAGGATTCTGGATAACCTTCCTGTTGCTGTTCGTAGACAAAGGAGGGATGGAAGTCAGTCAACAACATATGAACATGGTTTTCGTGTAGGATTCAAAGGAAATTATCAAGGGGTATGACGCATAATGCATTTATGTTATGCAAATATCTCATACTTCAAATTAAAAATCTTATGAAATTAAAATTTTATGACAGAGCAAGGAGGAAAAATATTTCATCAATAACCACTTGAGTTTCAGAGTCATGTATCACAAGGATGAAGAAACTGATTCTGCTCGTATTGTTGTGTTTGAGGTTACACCAAACAGGTGTTGTTCTTTACCCTCTCTCTAGAGAGGTTTTGCATTCATTGTCCTGGCATAAAATGTTGAAGCATCTGACCCTCATTTTGTGAGTAGGAGTGTTGTTTGAGAGAAAGCAGAATTAAACAAGATAAGTCTAATAATTTTACCTTCTAAGTGATGCTGATTTTGTTTCAAGATAACACATTGTCATAAACATCTTAAAAATGGCTTTTGCACACTCCCATCCTCATTACTGTTGAGTGACTGTGCTTGTCTGTTTGACTGCTTCCTTGATGAATGTCGAATAATTATTAGACATGTTTCCTCTCTTCCTCATGCAAGTCCTTTAATTGTGATCAGCATTAATCATGAATACAAGGAGTGGGATGAGAAGAATCCACAGGTGGCTACATGCAATAAAGACACCAAGAATTTGATGCAAGGTAGCACAGTTCCTCAAGAAGTTGATGCCAACAAGGATATTGTATTTACATATGATGTTTCCTTTAAGGTATCTCTGATCAAATTCTTGGTCATGCTTATCCTCTTTGACCTCAGTCTTTGATCTGATATCGTAAGCAATGTTTGTTGGCACTTTTTTCAGGAAAGTGATATCAAATGGGCATCTCGATGGGACACATATCTTCTAATGAATGACGATCAGATCCACTGGTTCTCCATTATTAACTCTCTGATGATTGTTCTTTTCCTTTCTGGAATGGTGGCAATGATCATGATGAGAACACTTTACCGAGATATTGCCAATTATAACCAGCTAGAGACCCAAGATGAGGCCCACGAAGAGACAGGATGGAAACTTCTCCATGGAGATGTGTTCAGGGCACCAGTCAATTCAAATTTGCTCTGTGTTTATGTTGGCACTGGCGTTCAGATATTGGCGATGACACTTGTGACAATGATATTTGCGTTGCTAGGATTCTTGTCTCCTTCCAACCGAGGAGGTCTCATGACTGCCATGGTTCTATTGTGGGTTTTTATGGGTTTGTTTGCTGGCTACTCCTCAGCACGTTTGTACAAAATGTTCAAGGGCACAGAGTGGAAGCGGAATACCTTAAAAACTTCATTTATGTTCCCAGGCATTCTTTTTGCAGTCTTCTTTGTGCTGAATGCTTTAATTTGGGAGGAGCAATCCTCTGGGGCCGTACCTTTCGGAACTATGTTTGCTCTTGTCTGCTTATGGTTCGGAATATCAGTGCCCTTGGTCTTTGTGGGTAGTTACTTGGGATTTAAAAAACCAGCCCTTGAAGACCCAGTGAAGACCACTAAAATTCCCAGGCAAGTACCCGAGCTGGCATGGTATATGAAACCCGCATTCTCTATTCTTATCGGAGGGATTCTTCCATTTGGCGCCGTGTTTATTGAGCTTTTCTTCATCCTGACATCAATATGGCTGAATCAGTTCTACTACATTTTCGGCTTCCTTTTCATAGTGTTTGTTATCCTACTACTCACTTGTGCAGAGATTACAATCGTTCTCTGCTACTTCCAATTGTGTAGTGAAGACTACAATTGGTGGTGGAGATCTTACCTCACTGCAGGGTCCTCTGCTCTCTACCTTTTCCTCTACTCCATTTTTTACTTCTTTACCAAACTGGAGATTACTAAGCTGGTCTCGGGAATCCTTTACTTTGGGTATATGATAATTGTTTCATATGCTTTCTTTGTCTTGACTGGGACTATTGGCTTCTATGCTTGCTTCTGGTTTGTCCGCAAGATCTACTCTTCAGTGAAGATTGATTGATTAGATGCAAATAGAAGATGAAAATTAAATCTAAGAGAGGCTCTAATGGGTGTGTGAAGACTGGGAACAGATTTTCTTCTCGTCTCTTGAGGACCCCTTTTTGGTGATGTGAGACAGGTAGGGTTGAAGAATGTGGACTGCTAATTTGTTATACATTTCACATATCTTTGTACTATTATGAAACAATGAGATGTCTGCATATGTTTTATATGTCTGTAACAATGTAACGAGGGTATTCAATATCGAGCGTTAGCGTACGTTATCTATGCATTTTATGTATCACATAGATCTCATTATTTGTTTATAAATTTTTTGTTTCTCACAAAAATGAGATAAAAGTGAAGGAACATGGTCTTGCACTAGAATGAGTGTGGATTTCAACATAGTAATGTTTGAATTTACGCTAAATAGTAACAAGCAATCATATCAAATATTGGGGTTAACTTGCTCATACTAAAACTTGATTAGCATGAAAGCTCTCCATTAATGAGAGGTTGTGGATTTGATTCTGTTTGTTATCTTTAGAGTTTAAACTGTTTGATGTTTGTATTTGCCTCTAAAAAAAGAACAGAGAAAGAACTTCTACTAAAACTTGGATAAGCTCCAAAACCCAAACCCCTTACCCGACCACATGACAAGTGCAAATCAATTTGGGTCTGCTCACACACACACCCTCGTAGTGTAAGAAGCTTAAAAGGTTCGGCTGCTATATATCTTGTAATACCACGTTCATTAAATTTCAGTTAACAGGCGTCATTTGTGGAGAAAGGTATTTTCTTGGGATACTTGCGATGGAAGCAAATTGTAAATTAGTCCTAAAAAATTATATAATAAATGTGAAGTCCATGAGATTTGAGATTAATCTTTTTTTAATTATGGAAGGACAAAGCTGCCCCTGTGGTTTAACAATGGAGCGAGTGGGGAGACCCCTATAGCACGACGAGCTCTTCTGATGAGGAGGAAGGGGATGCGGATTCGAGATCCGAAGATTGGGACGCGTTCAAATTTTGGGTCCATTCGGGCGCAATCCATCCAGCGCTTCGACTTTCACGGAACCGGCTGCTCCGAAGATGCCCAAGACCTCAAACAAGACAGAGGATCGAGTAGGCCACGTCCCTTCTCCTTCTCTACATTCTCAGTTCTCTTCGTCTAAGATTTCATCGAATATCGAAGGGGAATTCATCTTACATACTGAGTCCTTTGTTAAGTCTTAATGCCGCAAAGTTTACCCTAGTTTTGTTGTACTTTCAGGATTTAACTTCCGCGTGGGTGTCGTAAATCTTTCAAGATCCAAACCTATTTCTACTCTTATCATTTTTGCGAGGTACTTATTCAGCTGGTCGCGTTCATTCTCTTCCTAAGGTAATGATCTCAAGATTATGAATTTCTTACTTGGTTAAAAATTTCAATTGAACTGAAGACCTGACTTTTGAGCTTTGGTTGTTGAGAAAGACTTATGCTTTACGTATCATTGTTCTCATTATTATGTTTTTTTTTAAATCATTTTTCTATCTAACCCTTGATGAAAACACTCCATGGTCTGGGTATTTTTTTATCATTGGGTTACTTAAAGGTTGTTCTGGTTAATGTTTACATGATATTCCATGCAACTAGATCGATACACTTTACCTTTTCAAATGCTTGTCCTCTACTTTGATGTTTTCAATCCGCTCATATTTTGCATATATTCTCTGTTTTGTATTTCCCTTATAATATAAAGCTCTTCAATTAGAAAATTTTAGTGAGCTTCTGCATCATTTGTATTCATGTTATTTTTCTCTCTAGCACTCAATTTGGTATTGAGAATGTCTAATTATACATGCCTATAATTATAGACAAATGACAATTCGAATTCAAGTTTTTTTTTCAAACAATTGTTGCCTCAATTTTCTGGGATCTTTTTGGTTGCTCGGAAAATGTTTGGGTAATTTAAAGTTTAAACCAAGGTGTCAATTTTTAAACTACTGGCATCAAATTCGTTGTTGTATTGGATTGATATTATGATGTTGTTACTTATTCCAGTTTTAACGAATGAGAGTTATGATTTTGGGCTTGAAGTTCAGGGATATCGATAGGAAAAGCAATAAATTTCATTCCTTGATTTTCCATCTAATTCAACCCCTCTAGCATATTGGGGAAAAATTCAAGAGATAATGAAAATATATGGTGGAATCTAGATAGTCATTATACAAGTGATATTGCTTGTGCCTGTATAGATGGCAGTTCCTAGGCAACATCCTGCAAATCATTTGCAATTCTTGTCTAACTTTTAATTTTGATTTGGTAGTTCTTAACTATATGTTTCTTTGTGTGCTTTTACAGTTTCAAGCATTGCAATCAATGGTGCATACTAATCCTCAAATTTTGCAGCTATTTATTTTCTTAATTACCCATATGCCTTCTGCAAGTCTGTTGTCAATGTCTAAAGAACCAGACACTTTTCATTGCAGCCTGTATTGCAAGAGCTTGGAAAGCAAAATCCTCATCTATAAAGACTAATTCAGGAGCACCATGCTGAATTTCTCCAGTTAATGAATGAACCCATGGAAGGTTCTGGAGGGTAAGTATATTGATTGTCATATATGGTCCAGGACTTGATGCCATACTCATACTTCTGTGATAAAGTTACAATTCTTGTCTGTTGACCTCTTTGCGATGTATGATATGTAGTACGAAAGTGATTCTTTGCCACATGTTAACGGGTTTATTTTCTTCCCTTGAATTCATAAGCTTGTTGAACTGTTAGATTTAAGAAAAATAACCTGTCTTTTGCATGGAGTGCGCCTGTGATCGCACTTTTGAGTGTGCATAGGTAGATATATGGTGTCAGTTAATGCAACAGCCACTTGTTAAGTGGAAAACTGCGAGTATTCAACGATTGTTTGGATGCAGGGTCGGCGGTAGATCAAATTGAACAAGTCATTGGGTATGTGAGTATAGGTTATCCATTTGTTATGACTGCTTTCAATTGGGGTCATTGATTCCCAACAACTGAAATTAATCAAAACCATGCAATTGGGAAGGAAAATAACAATTCCACTAGGAAAGAATGACAACTCAACGATAAAGGAATAACAATTTAGAAATATTTCTTCCCAACTAATTGATCAATGTGCTCACCATAGATTAGAGAGATAGTATCCAACAGAGTGGTGTTCGATAACGATCTCCGGCTTATATATCTTTTAAAGGTGCATCCATATAATCAATGTTGATTAGCTACATTGTGTTTGGTTCTTCATGCCACTAATGAAATTGACACACGTTTTAAACCCTTCGTTTCAGAATATTTCTTTTCTTATTTTTCTTATCTCCAACAAGGATGAGGGAAATTTTTGGAAAAACAATGTGGAGGTTTTCAGTACTTGTTTTGTCCTTGCCTTGATAAGAAAAATCTTTATGAAGATTTCACTTAAGATTTGGCAGACAGTGTTTTAAATTTTATATGTGTCTTGTTTTGAACTGCTATGTTAACGGATTCTATTTTTGTAGGTATGGATAAGTGAATATAGATTCTACTGTTATTGTCGGGCCATTATTTGTTTGATTTATTTGACTTTTGCTTTTCTTTTTGGGGTTCACAGGTAGAAACAGGAACCTTTAAAATCACATATTGTTCCAGATGTCACCTTACCTCCAGTTGATTCCATTTAACAATGACAGTAGGCAAATCTACCACTCAAAATTGTTTCAGTTATTTGTTGCTTAACTATTGCAATTGTAACTCTTTATTAGTATATGTTAAGCTACTATAAAATTATCCTTCATATCGGGACCAAGTGTTGTCCATCCTAGGTGGTAAAGACTCCAGCACGAATAAAAAAAGTGACTACTTCGTGTAATTAGGATTTTGACAATTACTGACAAATTGTGTCATCAAACAAGCTTAAAAAATGTAATATTTTTATATTGTTAATGGAATAATTTAATGTTGTTCAATTATATGATGTGTTATTTTGTTGTTTAGTTAAGCAAGGAATTTGACAATTGCAACGTAAGAAATAAAAATAAGTGTGTTAAATAATAACAGCCGCTTACATAAGGTACTGGTGACAGTATCTCAAGATTTGGAATGGACCAAAATAGTTTCTGTGGGTAAAAAAATAACAACTCCATTACTAAGAAATAACAACTTTATAGTGAATGAATCACAACATAGGTATATTTCATGCAAGGATTTTAGGAGACATAGGAATCCACTGAGCACGCCAGTCCAATACATACAATGAACCAAAAAATCAAGACTATGGGAACAAGAAAAAGTAACTTCATCGATAAGAAATGACGAGTGTATGACATACCAACACTTGGAATGCACCTAACGAGAGTTAATTGTGGAGAGAATAATTACAACTCTACCATTAAGAAATAACAACTCTATGATCTCAACCATTAGAAAAATAACTACCCCACAACTAGAAAAATGATAACTCTATCACTAGGAAATAATAACTCCATAGTGAAAGAATAACAACTCAACCATTAGAAAAATAATTACCCCCACAAATGAAAAAATGACAACTCCACTAATAGTAAATAACAACTCCATGTTGAAGAAATAACTCAACTATTAGAAAAATAACTACCCCACAACTAAAAAATGACAACTCCACCACTAGGACATAACAACTCCAGTGTGAAGGAATAACTTTACCAATAGTAAAATAACAATTCAACAACTAAAAAAATAACAACTTCATGATAAAAGAATAACAACTGGGGCATATTTTTAAACACTTGAGGCAGTTATGTCTTTTTACAATTAGAAAAAATTAATCTCAAATTCTATGAGACTTTATAATAATTTTGTCATTTACCGAAATTTTTTTACAATTTAATTCCTTCCACGAAGCCTAGATATAATTTTCCCTATTTTCTTTCCATCTAGCATAGTAAAATCTTTTATAATTTATAATGTGTCAAACCCTACAGAGTAGTTTTTAATATATCTAGTATTCTAAAATGCTTTTTTGGTGCATCTAACACCAAGGTGCACAAATACTTTAAGTATTAGATACACTATGAAATACTTTAGGGCACAGAATATACCACAAAATACTACAAAGTATTAAAAACACCTTTACCTAAAATTATATCTATTATATTCTTATTATTTTGTAATAATTCTTTTTTCTTTTTACTTTTGAGACGACATATTTTTCATTAACACTTTTTCCCGTTCCATTCTATATTCTAATTTCTAAGCACCCATAGGAAATTCAGAGATTCTGTTTCATCTATTCCACAAAACACAACCAAAATGAACGTTTCTGTGACAGTACGAGATTACAAACGTGGGATTTGGATCTACACATGTTAAATTAACAACGGTTACAGTTAGCCAGCCTAGCACTGTCATTCATCAGCTTGAGCATTGCCTGGATTTTGCAGCTTTTTGCCTGCACAGGTATCCAAAGAGTAATTATAGGTGAGCAACTGATTTAAGGATAGAAACAGAGGGGAGACACAACATTCCAAAGTATAAAAAGAATGAAATAGGAAATCAACTGACCAAAATGAATCCTTTTTTTCTTGCGCTAATAATTCTTCAAATGAGATGTCAGAAATCTCATTTTCTTCGTTCTCCCCAACCTCACAGGATTTTGCCTTCTCCATGCAAGTTCCAATTTCAAGCATCTGTTAGGGCAGAGGATTGCACAATCAGCATTATTTGTGACCAAGTTTAAAAGACCACCTTCAGAGAGGAGGCTTTATCCATCTCTTCACAAAAATCCTTCCAATTAGCCATGACAATGCAATAGAAAAAGTTGAAGACTACAGGGCTATTATACCTTCTTGTACTCCGGTGAGAGTTTAAGCTGTTCTTGAAGCCAGTTGTAAACGAAAGCATCCTCCTCTAATCGCTTTTGTTCTAGTTCCAGCTTGTATATCTGAAATATTACAAAATTGGTTACCCAATGGAGGTGACTGCATGCTTGAGATGGCCTAAACTTTTACTTTGAGAATATCTTGCAAACTAACGAACCTGTTGACGAAGGCGGTCAAAAGAAGACCTGTCTGCCTTAAATAGCAGTGCCTTTGTGATAACAAACTTCCGTTGGATTGTATCCGCTCTATCATCATAAAATAAAAAGGCAATCAGAATAGCAGGGGGAATTAAAATGTTTTTTATTTGTCAAGAACTGAATTCACTCATAAACTGAGTTTCAATTCGAACTGAAGACCCGAATTTCACAAGAATATGATGCCAAACAATACAAGTCAGATGCTTCAAATAATATGCAAAAGTCACAAACACCAGAAAATTAATTATGATATAATATGGCACAATCAGGTTACTGAGTTCCCTGTGGTTGCAATTGTGCCAACTAGGAAGAACACTATGATATAATATCTGGAATAATTTTTCAAGAGTACAAAGGAAATACACAGAATTCTATCAAAGTAGCATTCTTAGAACAAGTAGACGTACTTGTGCTGTAGCTCATTCCTAGCATCAACCAAACTATTAGCAAACTGTACAACCTGCATCACAAACGAGCAGGTTATTTAACTTGTAAGGTGATTATATTCAAATGAAATTGCTGCCAGCATCTCATTCTGAAATAATCATATTTTGAAAATAGCATGTAACATGAAGAGGAAAATCTTTCATTTTCTTAAGAGAACATGTTTCACTGCTAAATTTGCTTCTTGACAGATCCATAATTTAAAAGTCTGATAAGCTAACAGTTCATATTTTGATAGATCTAGGCATTTTCATTTGAAATACCTGAAGCCCTTCAAATACCCCATTAATTAACAATATAAATTGTGCTGAAGCAATCAATAGAATCACAAGAGACCTTCAAGGTCACCACCCTTTTTGAGGTTAGCGTTGAAACTAGGAAGATGCTGCATAGAAATTGGCTTATATCTTTTAATTTTGTATATAGAGAGAAGAATGAGAAAGCTAACTCTCTAGCTAGGTTAGCTCAGATTATATAGGATGATTTTTTTACCATTATCCATCTAGTAGTCTAGAGGCAAGTTGTGTTCAAAGGTAATCTTGGACGTTTCTTTGTATTTGTACTTGAGTTTTGAATGAAGGTTTCAGTTTATATTAAAAAAAAAACATTGAATCAGGAAATGATAGTGATTCATCTCATCTATTTCAAAGCAATATAGAAACTTCTGATTTCCCTCGAACATATGGCACTTTCTGCCACTCTGGCTATGCTTAGCATCTCAATAATGTTCTGAGGCTAACCTACATTTCGTAGAGGGAGGATGCAACTAGTAACAAAGAATATTTAGTGTCATGTTTTTTTGCAGTAGGATGACTGTTCCAGATCCTGAAACAGGTCATAGCCTAGTTTGTCTTTCTAGTTTTCACTACACACGAAAAATATTTTTTGTTTTCCTTACATAATCTAACATACAAGAGCATGTCCATATCAAAAGAGCTCTCTCTGGCAATCTAAACAATTATCTATTACTCCTTCTAATACATAATTGGGTAATGTTACCAAATTAATAATGTATATTCTATTTCTATGCATTAACACTATATTTATAGCATACCTCCAAAAATCCTGACCATGTACTTCCCCAAACCTACTCATCCAAATTCCCAAACTGCTTCTGCAAAAATTCAAACAGGTGATAGGTCACCCACCCGCATCACCCAATACGAAGTTCATAATTCTTTATCACACAAACCAATAATGACCTAACCAAGTAAGTCAAGTTGATATTAGGGCAAAGTCATTGGTTTGCTTCACTTTTGGAATCAGTCCAATTGCATAGTAAAATGAGCTTGAAATCCAGAATTAAATGTATATTGTGATTCACTTCAGAAAATGGTCAAACCTAGGAGGCAATTCAACTTCGCATTGCAGATAAAACAAAAGGTAGTAAAAACATTAAAGCAAGAATTTTTTGGGCTATATAAAGTAAGATGAACAATACAACAGTCACTCGGATTGGGTATAACCTGAGGTAATGTCAACTTCTTGGACTCGTGGCACTTGAAAAGTTCATCATACTGTTGTTTGATCTTCCTCTGCATAGGGCTACTAGAAGAGGTGAACGGGTACAAGCAAACGGATTCCAATCGAAGCCCGGAAAACGAACCCAAATTCGCTCGCAACCCTTCGACTCCATCTTCAGTCAAAGAGTTCGCTTTCTTCTTCTTCGCCTTCCTCTTCTTCTTCTTCCCAGTCTGGCCCTCGTCCGTTGAGTCTCGATTTGGGTCATCGCAACCTTTCTCGTCAAGCACACTGGTCCATTTCGTAGAATCGGAGGGCAAGACCTCGAGTAAGAGAGAATGGTTCGGGATGGTTTCGTCGGGTTGACTGACTCTGTCCCCAGCCTCCGACACAGAATGCTTCACAGTCGAGGTTAGGTCCGAGTTCGTATTCGAATTATGGGTCGTCCCATTTCGTTGCGGTCTGGAGAGATTCTTGTACACAGAGAAAGCGGTGAAGATGAAAGAGAGAAGGGAAAAGGAGAAGATGAGGAGCGCGAAACAGAAGAAGGGATCGTGCATTTGGCGATGATGATGATGATGATACTGAGGAATGATTGATGGTTTAGAATGAAAGAGACGGAAGAGTTGTGAGGAAGGTAAAGAAGCGGCCATGGAAGATGGAGGAGAAGAAGAAGAAGAAGCGTGTCATTGAGAGAAGAGAGAGAGAGAAAGGAAAGAAGAATTGTGAAAGCAAAGTAATGGAAAATTCTGCAGCGAGTTTAGCCGCTATGAAGGTTCAATTTTTTGATCTGTTTCCTTCAGTTTCGGGTTAAAGTGATGATGGTGGGCCAGATCTCTGAGACTAATAGGAGCTTTTTTTTTAAAAAAAATTGTTTTTTTCTGAAAAATATCTTGCTGATTTGAAGAGTGAATTGAACAGTGGAATGGGTGATGTTTGACCACATTCGTTTAGGTTATAGATTTGAGTGTACTTGTTTTATAACGAGTTCAGATGAGAATGAACAAATATGAATGGACACACTTGCACTTTTCTTAATATTTTATTACAAAACATGATTTTATTTGTTTTCTTATTACATTTTAAACAATTATCATATTAATTGTATATATAGATAGAATCATGTAAAATCAATGATGGCAAATAATTTGTAATCATGCATGTTAATTTATTTGATATGTTAAACAGAGTCAACAATCACCTTGAGTAATTGGTGTCAAATTCTGTGAATATGATCTTGAAATTTCTTTTTAATAAACATAAAAAAATTACTTTTATTAAATTAATTAATGGATCACTGAAAATCATCACCTAGGGGCATAACAAAATGCAAGAACACATGGCACATGGTAATAACCTTATCATTATGATAAATTATAATATTCTTCTAGTCCTTAATATAAGTTATAATTAAAGAGTTAATCTTGATCCTAAATATAAGATATTTTTTATTTTTTTATCTATTTTTCTTAAATTACTTCTATTAATATTTTCTTAACAATAATCAAATAAGAAAGGAATTGAGAGAATTAAGAAAGATAGTTAAGATACTTCAAAAAAAATGTTATATTAACTAATTTCTTTAATCTAATCAAATTAGTTAAATATGTTATATATTAAATATAGTTAAAATAGTTAACTGAATATAATATCTCTTTAACCGAATTGTGTTTTTTTAAAAAAATAGTTAAAAATAATTAAAAATAATAAACATATAGGAAATACATTTTTTTTAAATATGCCATCGATTATAGTAGTTAAAGACTTAAAGGAGAGAGAGTAATAATGAGTAAAGTGATGAAAGAGAATAAAATTAAATAAAGATAAAATAGGTAAAATAACATTTATTTTTTAAACAAACTCAGAAGAGATCTAAAATATGACAAGTGAAATCAAAAAAGGATATTATATTTTGGGACTAAGTGAGTATTGATTACTTCATGAATTATTATTGTTATTATATATATATATATATAAGTTGTAGAAGAGTATGAGTAAAGAGAGGATAGGAATTAATTAAGTGTAAGACCAAGGTAATGTCAAAAAGTAATAATACTAGTAATTGAATTCAACAACCACATAAAAATGATGGACCTGATCTTATTATATTAGCTTGGGAAGTTTCATACAAGAAAGAAGAAGGAAGCAACTAAAATTGCCTCCCAGAAAGATTACAAAAGGGAATTAAAAATATTACAGGAAGCAAGAGGCTTCTTCTTCAACACTGAAACAAGAATAATAGGAAGCATTTTGCTGCACATGGACTCAATTACTATCGTCTCAATGTGCATCATCATCTAGCAGCAACAATTCTTTCTTCACTTTCACTTCTTAACCTTCTTGAATTCTGCAGAGAATAGAATACCAATACCATATTTACACAAATCCACAATCATCTTATCTGCAATCTCCCTAGAAGCTTTTCAACCAAGGTGTGTTGTGTTTCTTCTTCAACTTCACCTTGGTAAAGAGCCAAGTGAATAATCAATGCTTGTGGGCTATCTTGTAAGATCTATGCATTGTGAAAAAAAACAATAGTAATGATCAATATGGTAACTTCATTCCCTTTTGTTTTTCTTGGAATAATAATCATCATCATCTTCATCATCAGGTACAAATGGCTTCCACTGAGAGTTTCTTCATGACATTTGGACATGGATCGCCTCCAAAATTTTCAGGCGACACGGTTACTGTGCATGAGTTCTGCCCAACACAATTCTGCAACAGCAAACTCAGGAATTTAGAAGAAGCCAAAAAAGGACAGTAAACTAAAAGGATCACATGGCCTACAGAATTGAAGTTATACAAGATTTTGTAACCAAAGCCATAAAAAACTTGTGTTCCTCAAGCATTGTCTGTTTTATCTGTTTGGCCTAGCTGCAGAGAAGAGTATGTTCTCGTTTTGGTTTCTATATGTTTAGTGTGTGTTTGGGTAGATATAAAATAGCACTTTTGGCCTTCAAAACCATAGTTTTGAAACAGAGAGGCCAAACAGCTTTTTTTTTTTTTGCAAAAGTACTTCTAAATTGAAAACCATGGTTTTCAGAAGCCCAAAATTTTTCCTTTTTCTACTAAAATCAATTTTATCACTTTTCTCTATAAGCCATTCTCCAAAAGCTAATCCAAACACATAAGACACAAAACTGATAGCAGAATCTGTTGTTTCAATTTGTTCGCTCTGAGGGACGCAGAGGAAATAGAAGCTTCTCCATCCAAAACAAGATTTGACAATAAAAGGTGTTTTCTTGAAAAACTAAGTGCTTATCAGATGATAGGGCCAAATACAAAGTACTTGTTGAGAAACTTGTACTTTTCAGATGAGTAGAAATTGAAAGCATAGACAAACAGACAATAAAGAGAGGGAAGAAGAATTTAATACCCTTTGGAAGGCGTCGTATGACTTGTGGGCGTGGCAGCTTCCTTCGCGGAAGTTTCCACAGGAGCCTATGGGAGTACCAAAGCTAGCAAATTTGATGGAGGAGATTTTCTGGCCAGGGCCACATGACAAATGAGCTTTTGGTCTTACTGGTGTGCTAGATTTACCAGAAGCTAGCAACTGATAACTTATCAGATTTGGCTGCCATTCATAGATATCAGCACATGCTCTATCTATATCCCTTCTAACCAAAAATATCCCATTGGGATCTCCACCCATCTCTTCAAACACAACTAGTAAGTTCCCAGTTGGCTTCAGCCATGATTGAGGAACATGATACCTGAAATCATCAATAACTGGTAAGTTTTTATGTTTTACTCAAGTGTTTTATTCACTGCAGAGACTAAGATTTTTAAAACTATAGAGACTAAGGGCGTGTTGGATTAGCTTATAGAGAAATGTGATTTTAGAAGAAAATAGCTGCTGAAAAAGTAGAAATTTTGGGTTTCTGGAAAAACATGGCTTTAAATGTAGAAGTACTTTTCCAAAAAAAATCAGTTGTTTGGCATAACTTTCTCAAAATCATGGTTTTGAAGGCCAATAGTGCTGTTTCATATCTACCCAAACACACCCTAAGTTACAATCTTTTGAACAATAAGATCCAACAGAATAAATTTGACTTCAGAGGAAGTTGTTTGTTTCTCACCATCTTTGAGAAGCCTCGCCGCAGTTGCTGTTGCATTTCTTCTCACTATAAGTTCCAGCATAATCACAGTCACCACAAGTTCCAGAGGCTTTGTAAGCGGGCCAGTAGCGACCGAGGCTCTGTCCATTTATCCAAATTTGACCTTTGCCCATGCCGCCCATGTCTAAAGCCAATGGCGCTACTCCTCGTGGGGCGTCAAAGGTTGTCTGTAATAATATCAAAAGGATGTTAAGTTACATCATTACTTTTAAGTAAAACCAAAGCTTGAGTCTTTTTGTGGTCCTCACTTTGAACCAAGTCAATGGTTGTCTTCTTGCAACCCAATTTCCTTGAGTCCACTCAATTGATGGACTTGCACTGAGAGAATGAAGACTCATGTCTTCACCTTTAAGACCAACCTGAAAGAAGCATAACCTCCGATGAATCTTAAAAGAAAAATCCGGCAACAGAAGATGTCGAAAAAGCGCACAAACGTTTCAAAAAAAGAACCTTGTAAGACCATTTCTGCCATGATAAGTCCCTTTTCCCCTCATTGAGACCATCTAGTGAAATTGGGCCAAGAACACCAGCATTCCATCTTTCAAAATGTGGACCAACATTCTGTATGTCCATGGAAATCAGAAGAGGGTTATTACTGGAAAATCAAAATAGTGTGAGGATATATTCTTCAAGGCATGGCATATTATATATATAGAGAGAGAGAGAGAGACCGGCAGTCCAACTGCAACACTTAGCAGGGAGATTTTGTTGACACCAGCTCTTAGCTTCACGCTCTGACTAAATGTTAGTTTTGGGAATTCTAAACTTCCGTATGCAGTTCCTGACCATAAGAAAAGAGTAATATGCTCAGCAAAACAATTATAAGCTTATTATTTTTTTAAAAACGACGTGGATTCTAAGAAAAAAAGAGTAGAGAACTGGAATAATTTTTAAATCCTTGGGATTGTTCATAGAAATGGATGAGTTGTTATTTTGTACATAAAAATTAAGCTGCTCACCTGCCAGCTGACCATTGACAAAAGCATGCAAAGCATGTCCAGCAGACAAGACTGTAAGAACAGGATCCTTTCCATTCTTCAAAAAACCTTCATTGGAATTTATCACAACACTGAAAAAGAAAAGGAACAAGTATTAAAAGGTGACAAGAAATGAATAATACTCCTCCGGTCCTAAATATAGGATCTAATTAGTGAGTTGATTTTGGTCCAAAATATAAGACATATTTCCCCCCTATCTCAACAATAATTAAGAGAATGAGGGAGTTAAAGAAGATGATTAGGGTACTTTAAGGAAAACATGTTATAATAACTAATTTAAATAACTTCCTTAATCTAATCAAATTAGTTAAATAAGTCATATATTTAGGACCGGAGAAGTAATAAGCTTTATCAATGAAGTATCTAGCCAAAGATTGTAAGGAAAATAAAAGGAGAAAGCTAGTTGCAGAGTCATTAGTTACTTACTCTGTGGAGTACCACAGGTAATCAGATGCATCTCTCGTCGCATTTATCTGCTCCAACAGGCCAGAAGTGGTGAAGGTGCTATCATCAGTAGAAGTTGTCTCTTCATTGAAAGCTTGCCAAGAAAGTCCTCCATGCATAGGAACACGAGTCATTTTCATCAGTGCACTCTGAGAGCCAACCTGCACAGAGAAATTTTGTATACTTGATCAGTTGGTGTTACCTTTACGTGGCTGTTATAGTTAAGAGTTAGTTAAGAGGAATGTTAGTTAGTTAGTTAGAGAAGACTGTTATAATTTGTTTTCTCACCCTTGCAGTGTTATAGACAGTGTTCTTGCAATCAGGAAGAATGCTTATAGACCATGGGGGGAGGTTGTAATGCATATTTCCAAATGACACGGTGGCGAAAGATCTCGGGTTATAATTTGCAAGGAATGCAGCACAAGCTCCTGATTTTGATTTGAAGACGTGAGCCTGGACAAACAGTTTAAAAGAAACTTGTTAGTTATGAAGCATGTTTTCTTAGGATTGATAATTTTGAAGGAAAAATAAACTGGATTCTGTTATTATACCTCTTGATAGTTTCCAAGCCGGGATACAGTAGGATCTGCAGATACTAAAGCAGGTTCACAGAGTTTTATTGCTCTGTGTAAATCCTTCAGATGGCCCCACTTTGGCTGTCTAATTAGTCCTGCATAAAACAAGAAAAGATAGTGTTACTCAAAATTATATTCATTTTCCATGTCATACAAATAGACAAACCCAAATAGTGGCTTATGGAAGTCATCTTTAAGTCAAATATTATATTTTCCCTGTCACACATCCACAAATGGGTTCTGCTTCCACAAATCATTATAATAAAAATGATATTTTGGAGAATGACATGCTAAAATGGAATTACAGACCACATTATTTATATTCAAGTGTCACAAAAAAATTGAAAAAAACTGGATAAAAACAAGCTTTAATTTTCAGAATACGCCAAGCGATGTTTTACAGAAAATGAAAATTCTGCCAAACATATCACAATTAATCTCAATCCCTTGTCACTACCGAATTGAAAGCTTGAAAAGTGAAATACATCAGTGTTTATGGCATACCATATTCATCAATAGGCGCGTCATAATCATAGCTTGTAGCGATGAATGGACCACCAGCAGTTCGACCAAAATTCGTTCCTCCATGGTACTGGAATGAAAAAACAAAGATATTTAGTTATGTGTTAAAAAAGAAATCGTGCGCCTGCTTATTGAGTTCATGGAATAAAGAAGATACCATGTAATAGTTTACAAATGACCCCCCTTTCTGTATGAACCTTGCAACTGAAAACGCCAAGTCTTCAGCCGGTCGGTGAGGAACTGGACCTCCAAACTCAGTATACCTGCATGCATATCAGGCAGCCAATGAACTTTTAGGTCTTGTTCTCAGTAAGACTTCAGAAGGAAAAATAAACAATGAGCCAAATATACCAGCCAGTCCAAGCTTCTGTCCACATCTTTGGTTTATACGCCTTGTTAGGAGAGAAATAATCACAATAGAAGCCATTGCAACTGTTAATCTGTCAAAATTTACAGTGAAATCAGAAGCTAAAGAAAAAACACAACATCAGAAACAATTAATATTTGCATGCAAATGTAACTTACAATAGGATCAGGAGCATCATCTTGCTTGCACATGACCCATGGAACACCTGTACCAAGTTTTACAGCCATATCAGCTGCCCATTGAGTATAAGCTTTACCAGGAGCACCAATTTCATACTCCATCGGTCCATATTCATTTTCAATCTGTATACCAAAAAATGTTTGAATATAGTATTAGAATATATTACGTCCCACATTGATTAATCGACTAATTGAAAGATGAATTAAAAGTATATAACCTTGAGGCAAATTTGTTTAAGCTATTTTGATAGAAAGACAAACCTAATATGTAACTAATTCACTATAGTCGACTAGATATTCTAAATCTAGTTATCAGGTTAAGAAAAAGGCAAAGAGAGTGTTTTGTCTACCTGGGAAAGAATTATAGGACCACCCTGCGTCTCAAATAACCTTTCCGCTTTCATCATATTGACGATCTTGTTGGTGAATTTTTGCATTTGGAACTTCATGGCAGTATAAAAAAATTAAAATAATCAGATTACTCAAAGAGGAAAAAGTAGAGATTTTTTTTTAGCGATTCTTAAGGTACAGGGATGAGAGTTGTCTCACCTTGAAAGGTCCATTGTCTGTTCTGAAGTTAATACCTGGAATGTACTTCAGCCAAACAGGAAAACCCCTACAAAACAGATCAAATTGATTCTGTTTAGATATATTTAATCCAGACATGAAAATATCTTCTTCTTTTTTTAATTTTTCAGAAAAGCAAATCAAAAGTTTCCAAATCCATTACCCAAAATTCCACTCAGCACAGACATAAGGGCCAATCCTCAGATGAACAAAAAGCCCTGACTGCTTCACCAACTTTATGAACTTCACCAGATCATAGTTGCCTTCAAAGTAATACTAAAATAAAGAAGGAAAAGAAATAAACAAATTAGTTCTTGTTGTTGTTGTTGTTACTATTATTATTACACCCACATAAATAAATAAAAATGCACTGTTAAACACAGCAAAAGCAAAAGTAGTTCAAGATTGATTACTTTGCCAGGTGAAGGTTCATGACCATTCCAGAAAACATAAGTCTGAATAACATCCAAACCACCTTCCTTAGCCTTCTGAATAAGATCTGGCCACATCTGAAACCAACAAAAAGATATAAACTTTTTAGGTACCCAGTTAATAAAAACAAAGGAAGCTACAGGTGAGCTTGAAATGATGAAGAAGAAGCACATTTCAGAGTAATAGGGAAATAAATACCTCAGGGGTACTTCTTGGGTAATGAATGGATCCAGAGAGAAGAATCCTTCTTTGGCCATTGATAGTTATGGCTTTGCGATCGTAAGATACAGAAGCTGAAGCAGAACCAATAAGTGAACTTGCTAGAACCAGAATCAGCAGCACATTCCACATTATGATGAGCTTGAAGAAGCCCATGAGTACCATGAACAATAATAATTAAAAAGAAAATAAAAGGTGATATTCTTCTTCCTCAGTTTGGTAAAGCACTGGCCTTTCCCTTATACTTTATTATATATGCTTGGATACTCTTTTTATAGCGTGTGAAATGATATTGGAGAAGAGAAAGCTGGAGAAGGAAAGTGAAGAGAGGAGAAAAAAACGAAAGAGGAAGAAGAAAGAGTGCTTGAATTTTGACAAGTTTGAAAAGAGATGGATTTTGCTTACGAAGAAGGTGCTTTGCAGCTGCTTTTAAACACTGCACGGTGAAGGCACTGTTGAAGGGTTGCGGAAAGAAAGTGGGACCTACTCCTTGTCCTTTAGTTCAACTGACGCTGAGCGCCATCCAATGGAAATTTTTATTTTTTTTATTTATGTTTATCAGTATTAATTTTTTAATATACTAGAATAAGTTGTTTGTATATATTTATACGAAACCCAAAGTCCATACACTTTTTTATGCTATATATTATTTTTTATAACATAGTAAATTGTGTTATTGAAATTGCATATATACATATTAAGTGTTGATATTCAATGCTAATTACATTTTATTTATAAATTAATATATTAACATAAATGTATATAATAAAATTTATAATGAATTGTACTTTAATTTATCATAAATAAATGGAAGATTAATGTATAAAACATACATGATTTAACAAAAAATAGTTACATATAAATTACATGGACTATTATCTTTTAATTCAAATGAAGTAGTTTCATATTTAATAAAGAGAACAAATATAAAATACAACATATTGAACACAATTAACTCATCCAAAATACTGGATCAGATCAATTAGAAAAGCTTATTTACTATTTCACTTAACTAACCAACCACCTCAAATTAAATTTTAATATATTTTTAATTATTAATATAAAATTTAGTTTATAATAACTCACATGCTAAATTTTGAAGTGGAATTGTTTTGTTTTGTTGGTTCTCATTTGAAACGACAGTGAGATTTTCACCAAAATACAAAACGACAGAGAGATTCTCTACCCAATCCCAATCAATACGGTCGGTTCCTACTTCAATTTGCACAAAAACTTAACGCTCACTCCAATTAAATTGCAATTCCCACGAGCAAATACGGTGAGTAACTTTTACTCGCTTCTCCCACATACAAAATCACGGGAGCTTCTTGAAACCGTCTAAACGCTAAAAACTAAAAAGATTAAATATTTTACTGTTAATAAATTCATTTATTAATTGGTAATGTTAATTACCATAAAAATGATAAATACTATTCTATGGTTTGTTTGCATGCGTCGTGTCGTCTAAGGAAATACAGTTCAAGTATTCAACCTTTTTCAAGATCCCGTGATTACTCTGCCAAATATATGCAATGCCTTTCGCTAAATAAATTATTATTGGTACATATTACATTTAATATATATATATATATATATATATATTTTATTGGTAGAGGAAATGCAAAGTGGATTGAAAGGTTAAATCACGTGCAACCTTAGCGCGTGACAAAAGATACTCATATGAGTGCTTTCTATTTTTTTTGTTAATTCAAACATATTACTTTGAGACTAATAAATTATAAGCTCTACTAAATTTTAATTAATGTGCAAATTCTGAGAGCAAAATTGAACCTTAACCCTTATATATATATATATATATATATATATATATATTTGTGTAATGAACCGTTATTTTCCTCACCTATTGGGGTCAAAGCACATAGAAGCTTATTCTCATTCCCTTTAATTGATGGCAAAGTCTGAAGCATACCAAACAAACTTTAGCACAAGAATCCTTTTCAATTTCTTTTCCCATGATCAGCAGCCAAACGGGCGATCCAGAAGTGAGGGATAAAATGAAGAAGAGACGTACAGGTATAGAGTTAGAGAAATATATAGAAAGAGGGATTTGATGGATTACTTGGCGGAAGGAGAAAGTAAAAGAAAGAAACAAGGGAGAAAAAAGTGTTCTTTTTTTTTAATAAACAAGAAGCAATATTATTATTATTATTATGTGATTATTTTTTTTCTGGTGTACCTTCCATACCCATTTAATTAATTTTTTTAAAAAATAAACAAAATAGAAAATGCATACTTGCATAGTTTCATTGCTTCTATACTCCTCTCCCACTAACATCTCCATCATTGCCAACACCAACCCCTCTCTTAATCCTACCAAAACCCTAATTAATTATAAATCGTAAGGGCAATCTTTTAAATCTGGTATTTGGTACTACTAAATAATAAGTAATAATTAAAATATTATTCTTTTAATATGATTTTTTCGCGCACAAAATTCAAGTCTTATATTTTATTCAAGGCATGCATGTTGAGTCATTTTTACACACTAATTAAGGGCAATTCGTCTTACTCTCTCACACAATATTCTGCATTTTTTTTTAAGAGAAAAGGATGAACTTAATTAAAAAATTATTTCATAAATTACTTAGCTTATTTTATAACTCCATGAGACCTTATGTCATGCAAATTTTCGATCTGTCCCATGTATTAAATCATGCTAATAAATAATTTTAATAAAATAAATATTATTTATCCAGAAGCAAAATTTGAGAGAGGGACTTATATGCCCAGCAGAGGGGGGGGGGAATAAAACTGATAAGAGACTAATTATAATTATATAATATTGTATTGAGAAAAAAATGATTTATTTATGTTGAGCATACATGAGGACCTGACCAGAATTGCAGAGAGAATGTTTGGTGCTGGAGAAACCCATAAGATTAAAAAATGCACAAAAAGTGGGATTTGCTTTCCGTGGAAGGAATTAATTAACAACCTTCCCATTATTTAATTTATTAGACAATAAATCCAAATATTTTGATCCTGAAAATTTTTTGAAACTCAATTAAATTTGGGAAACATCATCCACTTGCAATATATATATACTGTTTGATCAATTACGTGCCCACACCAGTCCTTCATCTATCTTATTTAATATAAATTCCAAGAGATTGAATAATTAAGGAAAAATCCTCATTATTGTCGGCTTTCTATTAGTGGTTGATTGAACAAGACATCCATAAAAAATGTGTCGTGTTGGACTTTGAGGCATGCTATATATATATACGAGGATTTTTTTTATATATATTTAGCTTTTTATCAAATTAGATTCAAAGATTATCCGATTAAGTTGAGAACTCAAGGGAAATCGAGTCTCTTTTATTCGGTCAAATTACCATTAGTTGTGTCAAAGGGTTCTTAATTGTCATTCTTTCTAAAAGCTTTGTTGAGTTGTATAGCAGGAACTCACTACGTTAGGGCACACATGATAATTTAAAGAATATTTATAGGTATATTTAGAAATTACTCAAAAATGATGTATTTATTTTAATAATAAGATTTGAACTCTTTTTTTTTTAGGATATCAATTGACTCTTTATCAATTAATTAAATCTTTATTAATTCAAAATATATGAATGATATTTTTTTTTCAAGTAATCAATATCAATCAATATATCCGGAAAATTATTTCAAGCTATACGCAAATGCACATGATGACCAACTCTTATATATCTAATGACACAACAAGTGTGGCCATGAAGTGAGTGAGTTTGGTAGAATTTGGATTTTGTTTAGTGTGGCAACTTCTTTCTTGGCAAAACATTATGACTCTCGTGAAAGAAATTTAAAATGAGACTGGACCATCATTTGGGTAAGATCTTCCCTCTTATTGTTATTAATATAAAATCTAATTAATTAATTTAAATATATTAAAAATTTAAATAAATTAGTTAGTTATAAAAGACATGATATGATTTCTCTAAAATATTTATATATAATATTAGATTATATAATTTATAAATTAGTTAAATTAATTTAAAAAAATAATAAATATGAGATATAAAATGTATTAAAATTTTATATTTATAATTAAATATAATTTTTTAACTAACTAATATATTAAAAATTTTATGTGATGTCAGTAGTTTAGAAAATTTTTATTAATATCTTGAGTGAACAACATATCCCTTTTTAAAGAAACTCTAACTACTTGTTGTGTTTATTTAAATAAATAGAACTGAAGTTATTTTTAAAAAAAATTATATTTAAGTCCGATACAAAGAATTTAATTGTAAAAAAAGCTCAGAAAATTATCAAACGACTGTAAAGTCTCATGAGACCTGAGATTAATTTTTTAAAACTGTAAAATGACGTAATTACCTTTAGAAAAAATGTCTCAATTATTATTTTTTTTGCCCTCCAATTGTTATTCCTTCCTTTAAGAGTTGTTATTCCTATTATTTGAGTTGTTATTTTTCTCTCCTTACTTGAATTATTATTTTTTTCTTATAGAATTGTTATTCATATTACTTGAGTTATTTTTTCTTAAAGAAAATTTTATCATTTCATAATTTAAAAAAACTAATTCTATATCTCATAGAGTTTTATAACCAATTGATAAATTTGTGGGACTTTTATACAATTTGATTCCTTATATGAATTTAAATTCAATTTTACCTTATTTCTTTTGGATGAATAGCACTAATTAAAAGGAGGAACTTAGTGTTGACGATGTTCCTATTTTATATATTATATAAACTCAAAATGAAAACGATGCTTTCCTCTTTAGAGGGTAATTTCAAATATAGAGTCTGTTATATTAAATAGCCTAATAAGTTAGGTGAAAATTGGCTTAATTAATTAATTTCACAAGTTTAGGGTTTCCTTCTTGTTTTTCAATTCTTTGATTATAATCATGGGATGTAGGAGATTAAAGGTTCTTCTTTCCTAATATGTCGTTTTCAGGATTTAAATCAACAGAAAATTTGTGAACCTCAATTGATTCCAATTTTTTGTTTTAATTGAAGGCCTTAATTTTCATTGTTTGGGATAATTAAGAATTTAAAATTAATCAAGTGTTTAGTGTAATAAGCATCTTTTTGAAGGCGACACGCCTCTCTTTTTTATGAGACAAGCAATTATCGATTGCTGTTTTGCAAGTGGGAAACTTGTTTGTCAATCATATCTCAAAGCCACGTGACAATGTTTTGTTGATGTTTTTTTTTCTCAAAAAAAGTTCAATTTTCTTAATTAGATTTCATATTTTTTAAAAAAAAATTAATATGTATGTTAAATATTTTATTAAGTTTGAGAAATAACCTAGCATTAAAAAAATGAAGTAATTTTTTAAAGTTTTTATATTGTTTTATGTTATATATAGATATAGATGATTAAAAAGAGGGTTAAAGTTAAGTACTCAAAAATAGTTTTTAATGTGGATCTAATATCTTAAAATATTTTATGTTATGTCCAATATCATGAAGTATTTATTAAATATATTTAGCACGCTAAAATATTTTTTTAAGAAAATATATAAATTGAAAAGTAATTGTTTCATAGATAAGTATATTAAATAAATGTTAAAACAAAACTTCATTTTAATATTATTTTTTTCTGAAAGAATCGGCAACGGAGTATTTAGTCAATTTTGATTAAAGTCTCTATTATTGTCATCTTCAAAAATTCTGATTTGAGATTGTAAAAAGAAAACTAAGAAAGAAAATCTTACAAAATATTACATTCTCTATAAAATTTAATTCAATTACCCGTAATTTTAAGGACTTTTTTTTAATGGAAAAGCTACAAAGATGTTAAATTAAAATTTCAGAGAACAATAATTGTGTTTTCCTAAAAAAAGTGAATTATCAATATAAAAAAACAACTCGTTTATTGTAGGGAAAATGATAAAAAAAATATCATTTAAATTTTAAAAAGATAAAAAGAGCCCATAAATTTTAAAAAAAATAGATTGGGCAGGAAGCCGAATCTGTCATTTCTAAATTACTGTGCAGAGTTACAAAGACTATTATGAGAGTTGTAAATACTATTGGTAGAGTTGCAAATACTATTATAGGAGTTCAAATACAATTAGTAGAGTTATAAATACAATTGACAAAGTTGCAAATACCATTACAAGAGTTATAAATACTATTGACAGAGTTGCAAAAAATACAATTTCGTCTTTTATCTCAAATTTACAAATGACTATTTGTAACTCTGCACAGTAATTTAAAAATGACATATTGAGCCTCCTGCCAAATCTATCTTTTTTAAAATTCAGAGGCTTTTTTTATCCTTTTGAATTTCAGATTATCTTTTTTTGTCATTTTTCCTTTATTGTATGGTATAAAATAATAAAATATATGTTTATCAACAAAAAAAATATATGGTAAAATGTAATTTTTTGGATAATGTATTATATTAATAAGTTGAATTATGTAATTTGATTATGAAATCCTGTGAAAATCACCTTGTTTTAGTATATAAACATGATCTGAAAACAAAAGTCGTCATTATCCACGTCCTAATCACTTTTTTCACCTAGATAATCTAAAAATGATACTAATCACACTTTAATTCAAAGTTTGATGAGAGAAGCATGAAGAAATATGTGGGGATTAGCTGGGAGCTAGTTAAGAATGGAATTGGTGGGTCCCAAAAAATGATAGGGCCCAACCAAAGGCTTTTGATGACCAAACATTACAACCATGTTGACCACATTACAAACCCAGCCACTTAATAATGACCTGTCTTTATTTTTATTTTGTTGTTTTTTACAGTTTTAAAATGATTTTGGTCCATAAAAAATATATAAATTTTTTCAATAAAATGTCTCAATTTGACTAAAAAAATGAATTATGCTTATTTTTTTGTTTTGAGTATATTTTTAATCAACTTAATTATCTTTTTGAAATTTGATAGATGGGACTTTGGACATCTATCCCATGTTCATTTGGCATGATTTTAACAAGTCCTATTATGTGTGAATTACAAACAATAAAACTTATTTTTAAAACTTTATATTTTATATATATATAATTTGATAGAAAATATGAAAATACCTCCTGAAAAGTCAAGTACATGGCATGTTGCTCCCTCTTTTCTTTCTGGCATCAGCACATCAGATGTTTTTTAAGTGTGTGGTTTGTGTCCAAAACAAAACATAGGCTCGGATAAAATAATTTAAACACTCCATATTTTTTATAATTAATTTCTTACAAAAATTAATAAATTATGTAAATATTAATTTTTTTATAAAAATTAATAAACTATTCAAATACTATTTTTTCACAATCAATTTTTTATTAAAATTAATAAAATATCCAAACTATACTTTCTATCTATAATCTTTTTTTTAACAAGATGATGATGTTGGTATAATAAGCTAAAGGGAATAACTTTTAACTCGTGTGTTTAGATTATTTTTTAGAGGATAGATTTTTTAGGGAAGAATATATTTTGAGTGGAATAAATATTTTTTATTGATATTTTTGGAGAATAAATTTTACAAAAAAAATAATTATTAGAATTAGTTACTCTAACTTTTTTAAAACTATAATTTTGGGTAAAAAATTGATTATGAAAAAAATTAATGTTTAGATATTTTATTGGTAAAAAATTAGTGTTAGATAGTTTATTGATTTTTATAAAAAATATAGGATATTTGAATTATTTGATATAAAACCTTGGATTAAAAAATAATTTTTTTATAAAAAATTATTTTACTCAAAATTCATTCTACCTAAAATCAATTCTCTATAGTGAATTATGCCTACAAGTTAATCCAAACAAAACCAAAGGGAAACACAATTGAAAGAAAGAGCGGATAGATGGTACGCTTTTTTTTATTTGAAAAAGATGTTTTTGAATTTTAAATAAAGCTGACGTAGTAACTATTCTCAAGCCTTCAAGGGACAAAGCGACAGTGTGAACCTATGAAATTATTGTATCGACAGAGAGGAAAGCGCCAAATGTTGCAAGAATATAATCCAATAATAAATTTAAGTGAAAAATTTATTGAAGGGAAAAAGAATTATAAAAGTTATGGATAAAAAAAGAATTATAAAAGTTATATATATAATTATTATATCACGAATGTATATATTTTTTAATATGAATTTTTTTTGTAATATTTTGAGAGAGAATGAGAGTGAGTGTCTCACGTGAGTCATGGGATAATGCATAAATTTATTTTTTTTATAAATAAATTTTTAAAAAAATACTGAGCTCGCCTACGATCCAAAAGTAGAGTAAAGTCTCTTTTATTCTTAAGCGATACTAATATCAAGTAAGACGAGCAATCTATTATTCTCAAACGTAAATTTAAGTATTTAAGAACTAGGATGCCTAAACATAAATTTAGGCATAAATTTATTAATTATAAAAAAACTTTACTCTAATAAACATATAAGCAATAATACGTAGTGGAATATGATGTTATCTATACTTTAGATAAAGAAATATAAAAATATTTCACCTAAAAAAAAAAGAAACATAAAAACATATAATGCCCAGAAAACAACAAAAGGAAAGATGAAAATGGAATCATTTATCATTTAATGGACCCTATATCATGTTATCTCCACAAGAATATATGCTTTTCTTATATATATATATATATTTTTTTTCCTTTTAACTAACCTTTCTCTCTCCTTTATTCATAATATATATACACTTTATTTTTTTTTTGGGATGAAATCACAATTAAAAAGTATCCTAAATTAAATATATTTCTAATGAATACTTCAATTGTGGAACTACCCCTATCCTTAAAGACTCCATGCCAAAAAAAAATTATGTGCAGAGAAAAATGATAGTTTAAAACTATAAATTAATTTTTTATTCACATACTTTTATATTAATATTTCGAAAATTTTCTTTGGCTATTTTCACCACATATACGTATTTATTTTTTTATTTTTTTTGTTACATCACATATACGTATATATATACACCTAACAGAGGTAATATATGGATACTACACTGATATGGTCCCCTGAATGGGCCCTTGGCCTAATGTTCTTTATGGATGGACATTATGAATTGGTCCCTACGGGTTTTCCCCAATCTGTTTAATTTAATTTAATTTAATTAACTCCTTGTAACAAAAAAAAATTAATTAATTAATTCCGCCTCACTCTTCTTGTTTGTTTTTCCCTTTTCCTTTTAAAGCATACTCTTTAAATTAAGATTGCACCAAATCCCAGTGGCTTATGCTCCATCCTTTTCAAAAAAATTCTGGAACAACCCTTAAACAATAATGAGTGGACTTGCTTATCCATTACCCTATATAATTTATTTATTTATTGAATTTGATTGAATGGATGATGATTGTGAGGAATCAAAGAGAGCATGCAAATATTAACAACAGAGGAAATTTTGTATAGTATAATAAATTAAGATTTAAAATTTTATTGAAAAATATATCCACATTATTGTCTTAAATAGACAAATACTGGGGATAAGAAAATGAAGAAGATGTGGATTGATTTGAAAGTGAATAAGAAGCAGAGAAAGAGAAGGAGGCTAAGGTGAGAGGGCTTCTTTTTTTTTTTGCACTTTATGGGGAGAAGAACGGAAAAGGGAAAGACACATCAGCAGGACATGTGGAAAAGAGATAATGATAGAATGACACATTGACACTTCAGCAGGGCTAGGAGGGTCTATGAGCCATCATCAATTGGTTCAGTTCCTCAGGGGCCACAAATGCTCTTTATAGGCTCTCCCAAGGGTTGCATTTATACGTACAAACACATTCTGGTTTCATACCCAATCTAGTCCCAGAAATCTCATCCTTTTATCCTCATCCAAAAATTTTGACGAGGTCACATCCTTCACAACAAATTTCATACCAAACGAGCTATGTCTCAAGTATTACACATAGCGTTTATATCGTATGGATAGAATTATTGTGCAATCCTATATAAATAATCTAATTACTAATAAATCTTATAAAAATTGAGTAACATACAATCTAATACTACCTCCTAATTATAATATTTACTTCATTAATTTAGATAGATTAAAAAAATTAAGTAAATTAATTAGTTATAATAATTATGTATTAATTTATTTTAAAATACTCTATTATGTGTATTTAAATTACTTTTAATAAAAATTTTCTTAATATGCACAATCACATAAGGCTAAATTGGAGGAAACGTTATAATTTTGGAAGATAAACTTAATTAAGGTCTTATATTTATGAATAAATTTAATCTCTCATCTAGTTCTTATAATTAAGAACAAATAGAGTATCATTTTTTGTACCGAATATTATCATTATATATTACTTACTTATTATACGATTTCTTAGTAATTATATTATTTATATAGAGTATAACAATAATTCTCTCTATTTTATATTAATTAGTTTCACTAAAACTTCAAGAGTAATGACGTTATAATTGTCGAATCCAAATGAACATGTGAAATTTTCACCACTAAATTGAATCGAAAACTCATGAATTACCAAAAAATAAAAAATAAAAAAAAATCAAGGAACTCCAAATGTCAAGGAAATGCAAGATGACATGGTAGTTTGGTGACCAGTGCAAAACTCTTATTCGTTCTTATTACCTAATTTTGTTAGCTATTAAGTATGCTTTTGAATATTTGGTTGCATTATTTTATGATTAATAAATTTAAAAACATTTTAATAATGGAATGTAAGTAAAAATTGGGCAACGTGTGTGTAAAATATATAAAAGATGAGTGAGTGTGCCACGCACATTTGTGGCTAAAATTGATTTGAAGCTGAGATCCAAGTCACAATCACACGTGGCACAAATCAAGACTTGTAATCAAATTTACGAAGATTAATTACTGGTCCAATAATTAAATTATCAGTTTTAAACAAATAATATGTCAAAGCGTGTAAGGGAGTGAACTTTGTTTTTTAAATGTCAAATAATTTTGGAGGTTGGATTAAAGTTCACTGAAGCAATAATTACATCTCTTCTTTGATTAGATAGAGAGTAGTTATGATAAGCTTCTTTACTTTCTAAAAGACTCATAACATTGTTATGTGCAAATCGAAAATGTTATCCTTCTAAATTATCTTTTCTCATGGTTTATTTATTTATTTATTTATTTTTTGAGTTGTTTTTTTATTTGTCATTTTTAAGAACGTAGATGTTGGATAATATCAAAACCATCTTTGACAGGTATATTTGGATCACGTGCTATTTTATATTTAATTAGATGGGTCCTTATATACCATTTGAAATTCAAACGCGAAGACACAAAGGATGATAAAGATTCAGAACATGTTTAATAATCACTCAAACTGTAGTTTTAAAAAAAAAATTTAACTTACATTTTAATTTTTAAAAAAATTAAAATAAATAATTATATTTATTTAAAAAAAAATTAGACCAAATTATAGTTTAAAATTAAAGTTTTAGATAAGTTATTGAGACTAACTTTTAAAATAGTAAAAGAGTTTATAAACTACCTAATTACTATTTTACCCTTATTATTTTTACGCCATATCTTCTTTCTCCTCCCTCCTCCCTCCTCTTTTATATTTTTAATAAAATCATATATTTTTTGATAATTTTTCAATTATAAAATTTTTTATAGTAATAACTATCAAAATACTCATTTATTTAAAATTACTTTTTTCTACGAGCTCTTCTCCAAAAGCCCTTTTCTAAAAACTGTCTAAAAACTATTTTTTTCATAAACTCTTATCTAAACAGGCTCTCAAGCTTTCATGATATAATTTTAAAAAAATAAAAAAATATGTGATGCCACTTTATGAACTATATGTAATTTGTTGTAAATTTTGTTTATCATATGTATTGATATTATTTTTTATATATATTAATGACATAAATTGATTACACTTCTAGCAAATTTTATCAACACACTATCAAAAATAAAAACATACGTAATTGCACTCTAAGCCTAAAAAAAAGAAAGTAGGAATACCT
This sequence comes from Leucaena leucocephala, assembly GCA_037074615.1. Classification (NCBI taxonomy): domain Eukaryota; kingdom Viridiplantae; phylum Streptophyta; class Magnoliopsida; order Fabales; family Fabaceae; genus Leucaena; species Leucaena leucocephala. The sequence continues at coordinate 2,407,007 of CM073552.1, forward strand.
TTACTAAATTAAAAAAACATATATAATTGCATTGGTTAAATCAAATAAAATGAAATTAAAAAAAGAGATATCATTACAAACTTTTGTGATGGAGAGACCAGTTAATTGGTTTAAAAATTGGGTGAGGGGTTTAAAGATTAAGGCAATGATTTAACTAATTAATACTATTTGTACTTGTTTTAGGTCAAGAACTCCAGTGTTTGATGAGTTGTAATAGTAGTAGGGTTCATTGGGTGTCCATATCACATGATGTCAAGTCTCTCCCACTTGTTTTACTAATCCCTTTTCAAACAGATACACATTTGCATCAATCAATATTCAATTAAAAAGGAGGAGGAAAATCATGCCATTGTTACTACAAAGTTATAATCACTTTTTTGGGATTAACTTCAAATTATTTTTTAATATACATTTATCTAATATCTTATGATAATGTTACGACAAATTCAAGTATTATTGAGTCCAATTAAGATGATGCAACCCCTTTCAACATAATTTTTTATATAATTAACCTTACTTAAAGGAAATTAAATCCTTTATGCAAAATACAACAATCCTTCATCCAGCTTAATATTCTTGTATATTGATCATATTTCTTCTAATTTTAAATATAAGATTTAGATAATTAATTTAAAGATATTAAAAAATTAAGTTACTTTTTTGTAAAAAAAAAAGAGCATTTGTTTCCTTAAAATATTATTTTTGATCATTTGCATTGAAAATTATCTTTCATTGATAAAATTCCATTTGATATATATACAATCAATATGGATAATTTAAAAAAAATATAAATTTAAGAGGCAAGATAGATTAAAATCTTACATTTTTAACAAAAATAAAACCTTTCACTTGCTCACTTGTGTCTCATGGTTTTCATACTTTGTTAAAACCCATGAGCACATGATTGAGATAAAAATAAATTTTTTAATTAGCTTTTATATTTAAGAACGGAGTATATTATATCATTATTCTGCTACTAGTGATTAAGATAACTATCTATAATTTGTCCTACATATGCTTAATATTAGAGATTAGTTGGTCTTCTTATCGTGTTCATATTTGTCATCGTTAATTAATAGAGATTAAGTGAGGGTTTAGAGATCAATGTAATGATTTAACTAATTAATAATGGTAGATTTTGTTGTACTTGTTTTAGATTAAGAACTCAAGTCTTTGATAAGTTGTAATAATAATAATAATAGGTTTCAAAGGGTGTCAATCTCACGTTAATGTGCTGTCTTAACCAATCACCCACCACTTGTTTTTGTAATTACTTTTCAAACAGATAAACATTATTTGCATCAATCAATGTTGAATAGAAAAAAAAAAAGAGGAGGAAAATCAAGTCATTATTGTTACTACCAAATTATAGTCACTTTTTTTTTTTTTTAAAAAAAATCAACTTCATATTCTTGTGATCATATAGATCATTATTCTATTAAAACCGCTATTAAATAGACTTACAACAGCGATATAATTTACACCACTTAAAAAATTATCATAAAATATCACATTTAATAGTTATTAAAAGTTTTTTTTTCCTAATAGTGATTGCAAGTTACTAGGATCTATTTGTGTGGCCTATGCTTGATATTAAAGATTATCTTGTTCTTTTCATGATGATCATATTTATAATTCTTAAATCTACTAAACCTAATTCATTTATCATTAATGTGGAAGACGTGTTAGCTCAACAATATGATGACTTTGACCTAACTTCTATTTTTTTAATGATTGGATGCTGTTATTTGGTAACAAAATTATAGGAGATTAATGAATTAATTAGTAGCATGATTCACATGGAGGAATATTAAAATCCCATATGTAAATCTTGGTCCCAAAAAAACTTTATATCTTAATCTACCTTTTTAAGAATTTTTGTAAAGCAAGATCTTTACTTTAACATTATATATCCTGTGGTTAAAATATCTAAAAGAAAAATGTTTTGTTTGGGGGATTGCTTTCTCGATGTTAATTGGTAAGTTGAACTTTTTTCAGGGAACAATTAAAAATGATATTAAAGCATACTTCCTCTCTTGATCATTATAAACCATTTTAATTAACGGCTTCTTATGGTCCAAGAAATAAAAATTAGGTTATTAAATTTGTCCTAAATTAATTTTATTTTTAATTTTATCTCTCTTTAAAAGACGAAGTTTGAAGAGCTTGATTCACAAAATATTAATAAATGACATGGTAAAATAAGAAAAATAGTAATTAATTAAGTTATTGGTGATTATGATAAAAACAAAAAACACCCTCTAATTAGTATCTTATAATGAGAACAAGAGGGAGTATAGTCTATTTTATTGATTTATTTCATTCAAAATGAAAATAATTTTTATTCTACTATTCTCAAATTATTTGTAAAACGAGTATTTTGTTGATTTTTTAATTTTAATTCATTATTTTTTAAGTTGAAATTGAAATAAAAATAAAATATTTTTTATTACAATAAATTTTAAAATATTCTCACACAAGGATCTCAATGTTAGGTTTAAACCAGAGATCTCATCTAAATGTGACAGATATTAGTACGAATAGGAAAACTAACCTTTGACAAAATACTCCTCCAGTTCTTAATATATGATCTAATTAAAAAATTGATCTTGATCCTAAATATAAGACATATTTTCTGTATTTATCCATTTTCTCTAAATTACCCATGTAGATACTCTCTCAATAATAATCAAATAAGAGAATGAGAGAAAATTAGGAAAGATAGTTATAGTGTTTTAGAAAAATCATACTATATTAACTAACTTTCTTAATTTAATTGAATTAGTTAAATAAGTTTTATATTAAAGACCAGAAGAGTAATAAATATCTAGAATTCATTTGTAAGATGAGAGAAAAATAAGTGTCCTCCATATTGACCTTTTTTTTTGTTGCCCACCCGATTTACCAGAGATTTACTCCGATTATATCCGGATCTGACCCGCATCGCGCACCTGGCTATGGTGGGTGAGTCTCCTAACGGAAATTTTCTGTGTGCGCCAAGGCTCGAACTCGAGATCTCGCTTAAACGATACCGAGCCGCTTACCACTCGGATCAACCCCCGTTGGTTTTCCATATTGACTTTTAAATATCTTTGGAATGTTCTAAAAATGTCATGGTTTGTTAGAGGAGGAGAAGAAAGCAGGCCAGTGAAGCAAAGAACATACCTTGTTGGTTCAACCACTTGTGGCCTTCAATTCAAATAACTAACCACTGATAACCATTTTGCTTCCAACTAAATCAACATATTCACATTGACACTTGTTTTTGTGCTTGTGTAGACCCCTTTCCCACGTTCTTTTTGTTTTGCAATTTTGTTATCTGCCATTTGTTGTTTGTTTGAGGTCCTTTGCCCCAACCACTATGGACCACTAACACATGCATGATTCAAATATCATTTGTACAAAAAAAAGGTGTTTTTTTTTTACAGTTTGCTCCTCACATTCCAATGCTCATCTTGGTTTTTGAAAGTGAATATTGTGGCTAAAATATCTAATAAAGTCATGATGGATCATGAGATTCTTCAATTCCTGATTTCAAAGATATATAGAATGCTTTAAAACAAAAGATACAAGTCCTAGGGAATAACTTTTCATCCGAGAAAAATTTAGTTGAAAAATCTTCCTCCTCCTCCCCCTTTTGGGGTTCTAATTTTCTTCTTTCAAATGTTCATGGAGAGATTATCTTTCTCTGTACTGTAAAACATGTGGGGACCATTTATTTATGTACTATCAAGCTTTTGTTTATATATATACCTAATAGTTCATGCCAACGCTCGATGAAGATGAGGCTGTTTTTAAAGCTTTCAGGAGCAGGATCTATTCCAAAAAGAATAGTTGTTTGATTCATATTTGCTGAAAATTGATTCTAACTCCATCTCTTTCTGCTGTTTGTACTTTTTGTCCTTTGTTTTTACTCATTTTTCTTTTATAAAAACTTATTTAGAAATAGATTGGGCTAATCCACAATTTAAAAGTAGAGTGAAGTTTCTTTTCTAACTAAGCGATACCAATGTCGGGTAAGACGAATCGTCTATTACCCTCAATCCTAACCCTAGATACCTAAGAATTATGATATCTTTATAAATATCACGACTAGAATCATAATAAAATAGTATTCCATGACACATGACAAGTGGTACTCATTTTTTCTATCTATCTTTGGAAGAGACGTGAGACGGTGACTTAAGTGGGTATGGACGGGGACATTCATGGTTTGAGTTTTAGGGTCCCATAATATATAATGGCATTCATGGTAAACTATTTAAATAAGGATATTGAGTCCTAATGGAATTGTATGTTACAGACAGGTGCTAATAGCACTTTTGAATCAGATGTCCAAAATAAATCAGTCACAGTGCTCTTTTCAATACTTTTATATCTTATGGCCTCAATTAAAAATATATACTTTTGTTTAAATGCAATCAATTTAAACATACTGATACAAACATGTCAATGTTGAGTTCAAACTGAAATCTCATCCAAGCATAGTGCGTAATGCTGTCACGGGACAGCTAGAGCTGATAAAATGAGTTAGAAACCCGTCGGTACTAGCGGACTAGCCTATTTTTAAGCGGGCTAGCCCTCCAGCTCATTTTTTTTTAAATTATTAATATTATTATTTATTTTATCTAAATATTATTTTGAATACTTTTATTATTGAATACTAGTAAAGATGATTACTTATTTATTGATATGTGATGATATATTATAATTGATTAATATTATGTTAATGTTTATTTAGATTTATAGTTATAAAATTTAAGATTTGTTTATAAAAAATATGAATTTTTAAGAGTATAACATTAATTTTTTTTATTATACTAATATAACATTAGAAATTTTTTATTAATATTTTAAAAATTTAAAAATAATTTTTTTAAAATATTAAAAAATTTAAAAAAAAAGGCGGGCCACGGGTTAATCCCTCCTAAAATGAGGCGGAATGCCAGCTCGTCCTCTCTCAACTCATCAGAATTAGAAGGCTAATCTATTTTTAAGCAGACTAGTCTGTTTTCTAACTCTAGGGACAGCTTGCGGTTGATAATAATGACAATATATTTAAGATCTTGTAAGATTTAAAAATATATCTGGTTTACAAAGATTGCATTTGGTACAGAGTAGCGCACGAGGCAGAGAAAAGTAGGGAACTGAAATGATTTCATTATTCAACAGAACCTAATGAAGTACACATGTACCGCTAATCTACTTGCCTATTCTGCTAATCTACTTGATTTCTGGTTTTATTATTTTGGATACGTTCTTTTTGTTTTTTTTTTTATAACAATTTTTAGAAAAAGTTGAGCTCATCTATAATTTAAGAGCAAAAGGATAATTAATAAATCTGCATGTTTGGCAAAAAAAAGAAAAGGTTTACTTACTTTGGACATCCATAAATGAAGGAGTTTGTATCTCAAGTGCATCATATCTGCCTTTAGGGCCTAATAAAAAAAGCTTCATTAGATCTAGCAATATGGGCCATGAAACCCCCAAAAGATTTGACGAAATGAATGCTATCTAGGACTCCCAAAATTTTTGGGCTCAAACTTTTGCTTAGTATGGGATATAAATCTTAAAAAAATTATTTTAGAGTTAGACACAAAAAAATATAGTTGATTCTATTCTATAAATAGATAGTAATTATGTATAAGTTTAAATTATATATATTTTAAAAAAGTATAATCAAACTAATGATGTATTGGTTAAATAAGATTTATCTATGTCATCATTTTTTAAAAAATATCCTTTGTTTGGACGCCTTAGTAACTAAAGAGGCTATGAGAATTTTCCATAATTAAGATTATTTTAATTTCGGTATATCCCTCATCTGTATATAAAAAAAATGATTCTAATCTATCTCAAGACTCTCAACGTTGCCATGAGATGTCTTCTTGTATTTTTTCTTCATATTTTTCATTTTTTTTAATTTTGTCAAATTAATTAATTAAATTTTATATTAAAGATAATAATAATCTGGGAACATTTTTCATTCCAACACCATTCATTAACCTATATGCCAAGCATTATTATTGTTACCTCCACTTCCTATTGTTCCTACTTTAATTTTCATGTCTCAGCCTCCCCAACTGTGATATGTATATATCAATTGTTAATCTATTTCATTATTGTAAATTTTAAGTTGCTTTGATTAAGGTTCAAAGCTCTTTTTTTAAATTAACTGATTTGGAATATTAATTACACAATTGCGTTAAATAGCTGTTAAGAGAATTTTGTCATTATTATAATCCTTTTTAGTTAATTTGACGCTTAAATATCCTATAAAGGTCAAATAAATTATCAATTATTAAATATCCTGCCAAAAAAAAAAACTTATAAACATTCAATTAGGTTTTCTGCGAATCTCGTAACAAAAAACTCCAATCTGACGAAACGACATCGTAAAACCTTGCGCCGCAGATCCGAGATTTCAAGGTGAGGGCCGAGTGTGGATGCACCAAGTTTGATTTCATCGATCCTCCTTTCTGCAAATTTGGTTCCCTTTCACAACTCCGCTTTCCTCTGCGACAACCTTCAGGTTCTCGTTTTCCTGTTGGAGACTCCGTTCTCCGGATAGAGCTATCAGAAGGTTCAATATTCTTCTACCGATGAAAAACTCGCTATTCTGCTTCGTTCTTTGCCTGTTCTGTAATTTCTGAAGCTTCTTTTTACGTCTTTGTGAGAGTGTTTTCTGTTTTATTTCATTTTTAATTTCCCTTTGTGTATTCGTTTCGTAATCTCGTCCTTTTATGTGTCTCGTCTTGCTTTGCTGCAAATTTATGTCTTGTTTCAATCTTTTTACAATTCTGAACGATGGTTTTAGTGTTCAGTATTCAGTTATTCAATATAGTTGTGTATTTGTGTTTATATTTTTAGGTAACTTAAAATGGCTAAACGTAGCCGTGGTCAGAGAGAAAGAGAAGCCGTCCGTGACCGGCGGGGATATTTGCCTGAAGGCCCTTTTCTTCGTGAACCACCTTTGCAACGCCCGCGTTTGCCTCCTCATCCGGCTATTTTGGAAGAAGAACTTGAAATACAGCACGCAGAAATCCGGACGTTGATGGCTGATAATCGGAGGTTGGTTGAGGATCGAATGGCAATGCAGCGGGACCTTGCAGCTTCAAAGGAGGAGCTTCATCGGATGAATCTTGCCATTGTTGACCTTCGTTCAGAACAAGAGATGCGTTCGAGGGAGTTTATTGAGAAGGGACTGGAGTTGGAATCTGAGCTTCGTGCAACTGAGCCTTTGAAGAAGGAGACTGCACAATTGCGTGCTGAAGTTCAGAAACTTAATAATCTTAGACAAGAGCTTGCAGGGAAAGTTCAGACACTCAACCAAGATATTGCAAGGCTACAAGCTGATAATCAACAAGTTCCTATGCTGAGGGCCGAGATTGAAGGCCTGCATCAAGAACTTATGCGTACTAGGTGTGTGGTTTAATTGCTAATGGAGTTTTCGTTTTTAATGTTTAATCTCTTTTGAGATGTGCAATTTTGCAAAACTGCTTTAAAATGATAATTTTTTAAATTTTCTAGAACCATGGTTGACTATGAAAAGAAAGCAAATGCAGAGTTGATGGAACAGAGACAGGCCATGGAGGAAAATATGGTTTCCATGTCCCGGGATGTGGAGAAATTACGGGCTGAGCTTACTATTGCTGAGGCTAGACACTGGAACGCAGGTATGAGATTTTTATTGTTCTGTGTTTATACCTCTACAGAACTTTGATGGTCCTTATGAGATATATTATCATTGTGTCTCTTTAGTTGGTTAACATTTTAGCAATACTGGTCATTAGAATATTATTAAGTTGAAATTTGGATTGAACAAAATGTGATGAATAATTGGAAAGTCAATTCATTCAATTTGAAGACCTGAAAGGTGGCATATATCCAGTTAGATTGAAGCCCTAAATAACATGCTGAATATTAAAATAATTTTTGTCAGATGAGACTTCTAGGGTAAGTGCTTATTGTTGCTCTAATATACATCATGGGCTTTTTCTTGTCTTGCTTCATCATTTATCAAGGTGGGCCTTATGGTACAAAATATGGTGGCTTGGATTTACCAGTTCCATATGCAGATGGATATGGTGCTCATATGGTATGTTCTGCCCTACAATTAAAATTTGGATTTTCTCAACTTTTTTGGGTTTCATTTACGTTTCATGTGCTTTTGGCCAAAAAAAATAATTTACGTTTCATGTGCTGCTGTCTAGGGTGGTGCTGAGAAAAATCCTCTGTATGGACGAGTTCCTACTTCAGGGGGAGGACGTGAGAAGGCTCATTCATTTCGCCGTTGAGATATAAGTAACTGCTGTTGGAATGAACAAAGGCACTTCCTTTGTTTATGGGAACATCTGATTCTGAGATGAAACTTGAAGATGCTTTTTCTTTGCTTGCGGCATCAACGGTCAATTATCTGGATATATTATTGGTCCTAAATGACATATATGAGGTTTTAGACTCTTAGTGTTGCTATACTTTTATCATAGGCACTCTGTTTCTGCAATATGTCTTAGTTTATTACTATGATGGAAATCTGACTCTCTATGTTTCATCGACTGATAGTTTTCCTTCTTCTTACTATTGTTTTATTTTTCCTTGGTCTGATTATGAATTTAAGTCTTTCTTCTCTTTAAATTCATCTCTTCTATTAGTTGAATTTTAACCTGGAAGGCCTTGTTTGGGTTTTCTAACTCCCATATGCTGAATCATGTGGGCCGAAGTTCATTGTACAACAAGAATCTCATTCTCAAACATTAGAAGACTATGTAGTTTGTGTCCTTGACATCAAAGTTTCTGGTTGATAACCTCGCCACAGATTTAAATGAGCCATGCTGTTTAATACATTCGATGTTAAGGATTATGAATGAGTGATTTCAGCTTTAGTCTAGCATTTGGTACATGGAAATCTGGTGCTGAAGTTATCACTATCCAGAAGTCTTTAGAGGATTAATCATTTAAGTTTATGTATTCTTGCTGATTTAGTAATTTAAGCTGAACGAAAAGTTGCATTTTGCCAGGAAGAAGAGTGTATTTTCCTTTAGTTTAGATTGATAGTTAAATATATATATGTTACTATTCCAAAACTATATTGGCCAAACATGTGGATGTTGATGTTGGTGGCACTGAAGCTTTCGTTTGGCAGTAGTCAGTGTGATCATTCAACTGAGAAGGGAAACAACCTACTTACAAGTTATTGAAAAAGGGTAATGTCAATTTGTGAATCACTTTTATTACCAACAACTTCCTGGCTGTGCAAATGAGATGTCCTTTTCTCAGAGATAGAGTTGCTGGTTTCTCGATGAGGAGTTATGCTTTATGGGACTTCCTTTGATTCTTCTTCTGGGGAAGATATTTGTATGATTGTGATCTTGGGAGTATTTAGGTTGACATGTATAAGCATCTTTTGCTCCTTATGTTATCTGCTGATGAGACCTGGAAATCGGTTGTAGTATATGTGAATAATAGCTTGTTTTACACCACCAACCAATGGGTAATAAGAGCAAAGAGTGACAAAATTAGACCAGTCTCATTCTAACCCAGGTTTTGAAAAGTCAAGGAGATATGGGAAATAAAATAAAGCACAGATAGAAGGAATCTCCCGACTTTTGAGATGTCAGGTCCTCTCCATACCCAAAACAGTAGTTTCCTTCGTCTCCTGCTGCACACTGACCTAGAAAACGTCTTCCTCAGCCCTTGTCAATAGCTTTGTCAGCATCGAACTGGCATTTCCAGCTGACTAACCGCATTGATTGTTGGGCCTATGATAACCTTCCTCCTTGCATACTTCTGGCACCATTTCCTATCAATGGGCCTCCTCCTTGGGTAGACTTGGCCCATAAATGTACCAGGTCCATCATCTCCTAAGATGCCTGTAGTACTAGTAACTACTGCTTTTTGCTGGCATGAAAAGAGGGCAATTTAAGTATATGTCCTTTTTGTTGAAGTGGTGTTTATCTGTATATCTTAGAAACAATGCGCAGCTGGCCTTGTGTCTTTTAGTAGTTTTTGAGAAATTTTGGCACACTGTTATGTTGATCTATTGTTGGAGGGTTGCCAGAAGTATAATGGACTCGAATGGAGCTGTTACAGATGTAGAAGTATCATGGGCCACTGCTTGGTTTACCCTCGAAATCTGATTATTTTACTTAGATCTTAGCAGCTGCAAATTGTTAAATGGTATGCTGAGATCAGACTTTTGGTTGGGGAGCTAAGTTATTGAAACTGGTCTGTCTGCCAAGTTGATAGTTTTTAAAGGTTGTGCAAGTTGTCCTACTCCGAACTGTTTATTCAAAGTGGACCAAAAATTATTTGATCTGACAGTGAAGGTAGGATGGGAGGTTGGTGGAAGTAGACATATCTCTCTGAAACTAAAAATTGAGGGACATGTTATCTCATATATTATTGTAAACTCGTGTCAACATATGGAAATCTCAGTTGTTCAAACTCCTCTGTGATATGCAAGTTTCCCTTGCGGTGCTTGTATTGTCATGAGATATCGGAAGAAAAGATTGTGGAACGATCTGAAGGCTTGCTGCTAATCTGAAGCTCATAGGCAAGTATTCTATTCTTGGTCTGAATAATGTAACAAATATGGAGCTGTGCTTTGCGTGATCATGCTGAATATCATCATGTAAGGTTCAATAACTGCATTTGAAATATAATTGTTGCTCATCTAAATTGGGCTATAGTATTAGATCATCTTGGCATTTGTTTCAAGTATGTCATCTAACCAGAAAATTTAGAGTAGAAGAATAACAAGGAACTTCAAATCCATATTTAACTGGATCAATATTATAATTTATTTGATTGATTAAATTATATAATCCAAATTGGTCACCTTTTCCCCTCTATTTCATGCTGAGATTGCCCAGCTTTTTTGTGATACTGGTAAGAAGATCGTAGGGATAGCAACCTACCTACTTTGCTTGCAAGAATAACATGGGATCTAATTGGGTTGTTGATTAATTTTCCATTAGGTCTACCTTTGGAGTTTTCTGGGGTTTTTTAGACAAGCCACTTTCTGAAATACAACAAGCCTTATCCCATTAGGTGGGGTCAGCTACATGGATTATATGGCGCCATTGTGTTCTATCAACAACCAAATCTTTGGATATATTGTTAACTAAAAAGTCCCATGCTATAACTTTATTGAGTATTCTCTTCAGTCTTCCCCTTCCCCTTTTTAATTGCATATCCTACTTTGGAATGGAAAGCTAGAGAAGTAATTGGGATGGTATCAGTAGCTGTGGTGAATGTGGAAGAGTCAGAGAAGCTCTGGTATTATGGTTTTATTGCTTTCTTGGATTGGAGCTAGCTGAAAAGTTGTAGGATGATAAACCTTCCTCATAAGTTGTTCTTACAGGCCAGTCTCTTAAATAGCCTTCTAGTATTAGTAAGAGCTTAGATTTAGTTTGTGCAGGTGACAATCCATGGTGAACTATGAAATCATTTAATATGGTTTATTGTTTCTGGATTTTGCGACCTCCTAGTTTCCTTGGAGCATTGGTAGCTGAAGCCTGAAACTGTGTGCTTTCTTTTATTCCTCTTCTAAAGCAAATGACTGAACTTGTTTCCAGTGAAGCCCACTGGTTGTTACTGTTTTTCTCAGATTTGCATTTTGCAGCATTTATAGACTTTGATGAAGGACATGAACCTAGGGCTGGAAATGTTTTAGGTCAAAATGCACCAGTTATTAATTTTGCTGATTTGAACATAAATTGATCAAAGTGGTCTGAACATGTGCAAAGAAAGTCACTAGAGGCATTAATGAGGGGAGTTGAATAGATAGTTTTTAACCTTATGAAGAGACTTAAAGGTAGACCAAGAAAGACACTCAAGGAAGTTATCAAATGTGATCTCTTCATGAAAGATATTTCTGAACACTTAGTTGTTGATTGAGCTTAATAGTATTGCGTGACTCATGAAGCTGATTTCACTTAGTAGGATAAGAGAGACCAGGAAGGACACTCAAGGAAGTCATCAAATGTGATCTCTTCATGTATGATATTTCTAAAGAGTTAGTTGTTCATAGAGTATATTAGTATCATTTAATTCCTCTAGCCAACTTATCTTAGATAAGGCTTGTTTCTCATGAACAATTCTTGTTGTTAGATGATCTTAGGAAAAGCAAAGTTTCCTAGGAAAAGCAAAGGCTATTGTCATTGGTGATGATCTTAATCTGATTTCCACCTGGACCAGAAAATGTGGATGTACATCTTAAACTGATTTTGACCTAGACCAGAAAATGCAGATGTAACATCTCTTTTTTCAAGCTTTGAGGCTATTGACCACCCATATGAATCATTAAAAGTTACGGGGATACTTGGTAATGTATGTGATGGATGCTGGGGATCTGGAGATTGTTGAAGATATTAATGAAACCTATGTGGACTTTTACCTCACAGCTTATGATTTTGGGATGAAGTTTGTTCATTACATAGTATCGAAGAAAATATGAGTCTTAATGTAGTTTGGGATGAGGTAATGTATGTGATGGATGCTGAGGATCTGGAGATTGTTGAAGATATTAATGAAACCTATGTGGACTTTTACCTCACAGCTTATGATTTTGGGATGAAGTTTGTGCATTACATGGTATCGAAGAAAATATGAGTCTTATTTAGTTTGCTTGTATAGTGCTCAACTCATCATTATAACAGAAGGCAGTTTCACATCATTGAACTGGCCCCTGTATGTTGGTTCATGTTGTATTTTTTATCCTGCTATTATTATGTTATATAACATCACGAATTATGCTCTTTCAACTTCTTTTGCTTATGATACTTGTTGTGATTCTTTTCAGTCATTTTTCTGCATATTGAGTCACTTGCCATTTATTGGAATCTAATATTAGGTTTATTATGGATGCAGATGGGAGACTGAGACTTGTAATCCTTCCGATAGTTTCAGGGAGAAGCTTACTCCGGTCTGAACATTTCAGTCATTGATGCAGGATGAAGTGTGAATTATTATTATTTTTTATTTGAAGGGGCAGGCACTAGCGGTTTGAGATTACAAGCAGGATTAAGTTCATAACCTCCAACTTATAAGAAAATTTTCATGCTACTATGTTACAAAGTCACTAGCAGCAGCGTGAATAATATTTTAGTATTCCAAAGAATACTTAAATATCGTTCATGCAGTAAGCCCATCAATATAAATAGGTGACATAGCTTAACACAAGGTTAATTTGGCCGTAAAATGTTTGGTGGTTGCTAAATGTCAGAATGGATCACTCAAGCAATATGGTATTGTGGCTACTGGGAATATTAGAAGTGGCCTATTGCGACTTGTTTGGTGGCAGTTGGATCAGTTGCTTCACTCTAGGCATGTCACCTATTTCTATTTATGCTTGTGTTAACGGGGGCTTGGTGTGAGAATATTGTTAAAAACAAAATATTTCTTAAAAGATTAAAATGATATGTTTAGACTATGGATAGTCAAATTGACAAAGTAGGTCTTTTAAAAGACCAAAATGTCAATTCACGCGCGGCTATATTTTGCCTCCAAGTGATGGATCATAAATACCCTTCTGAAACAGAGTGTTGATATATAGAGTTATTGAATTGAATCTATGAAGGATTGTCATTACTTTACTGTTGTTAAATACGGTCAATTATCCATGAAAAACTTAATTTTCCGTTTTGGGTGTTTCTTTTCCAATCTTGCCTTCATCAATTGCACTATATCTTGTATTCTCAACTTACATGCCCAAGGGCCAATTTTGTTTTACAAAAGCAGCGGACCAATTTTGTGTATTAAGTTCAAGTTTGACTATAATTTTGATATGATAATATAATTAAATAAATTATTTAAAAAATAATATTAGTTCAACTATCAATGAACTGTACATGAGCCTGAGAGTTAATTTACAATCTTTAAATAATAAATAGATAAAGTAAAATAAAATGATGTTTCAAGCCTTCATGCGTCACCTTGGATCTCTGGTGTTGCGTGGCTAAGTAGTGGTGACAGGAGGCAACACCTTGGATCTCTTCCCCTTCACTGTACACTGTATCAGGAAAACCACCCTTACACTCATTCACTTCTTCTACCAAACCTTCATGCATCACCTTCAAAGGGTAGCTCACCAGAGGAACGCCTTCCATGTCCACAATCTCTTCGCCTCTGTAGATTTTCCACATTGGATCTCCGATGGATCGCATTTTCCGAACGCGTTCCAAACTCTCTGGCTCCGTCAACCAGTCCTCTTCGCACCTACTGTGCCCGTACCACAGTGACATCCTGTATGCGTGAATCTCGCCGCGATTCACCGCTTCGTTGTTGGAATGCGCGTCTTGCGATTGGTAGCAACCTATGGCTATCTCCGTGTCTCTTTGCCCATCCATGGATCTCTGGTTCACGTTAGCTGACCCTCTCAACAAGTACAGGTCGTCCACTGCAAATAACAGTCGAGAAAGTGGTAAGATCTTATTACTTGTCTTTGCTTTGGAAATGGGTGGTTGTGTGGTGAATGAACTGCAATCAGGTATTTACACAAATTTAGCATCTAAGTGGTTTGGCTGTTTTAAAACTTGTTATTTTCGTTAGATTTGCAAGTTTTGCGATTAAAGCAAGAAAATTTCGTGTTTGGTTTGGATAAGGTTAATCTTTCATACCTATCATGAGCTTGGAGTGGACATACACCATGAACCTTCTACTCTTTTGGGCATTCAAATAATGTGTTTCATTATGGGGAGAATGTGGTTGCATGTACTCCCCTTCTCCCTTCTGTTCCCTATTTGCTAGGCAAAAGAAATCCAAGTAGTCTCTTGGATGCCCTGCTTCCCCACTCTCTTTTATTGCTGCTCCAATCAACTTATACATCATTGTCATTGTTTCTCTGGTCCAATGCAGAATGTCCTGAACTGTGTCACTTTCAGGTAATCCTTCTGGCCACATTGGAATCACTACATACACTGCAAACCTCTCCTTTGCTTTAATCTTACTCACCCCCTTGAGTGCTATATCAATGGGGATCAAATTTCTGCATCCACTATGCTTGTCTTTGTTCCACAAATAGCACCCCCCTATGAAATACTGGTTTTCAATGTATATAAACCTATCGGCGCGCCTGATTGCTTCAACATAAGCATCATGAATGCTCCTCTCCACCGTAAGCTTTCTAAAAAATTGGGAAGCAGAGATATGGTCAATTGATCTGTATACTTGAACTTTCCAATTCCTCTCAATAGGTATGCTTGAAAACAGTTTGGGGCATGAGGTTTGTTAAGGCACTTGCAGGGATTAAAAGGGAAGGACCGCACTGCTTTGTCCATCTTTGCTCAAAATTTGTTAACACATCCCAGGCAGCACCACCTATAACACAAGCATGAGCATCATGCCAAGGCTCTCTCAGCCCTCGTTTATTAGGGCTAGCTCCTGGAATACTTGTCTGATAGAAATCATGACAATGGGATTCGCTATTTAGGGTTTGAAACAATTAATGCTGCTGTGTCTTGACCTGCCATCTCACAAATCTAACCCACCGATAAAGCTTATAATTTCTCTATCGTTCACAGATATCCGAGCTTTGGCATCAACAGTAATAGTCTTCTAATGGTGAGTAAATAATGTGGGGAACTTCTGGTGTAATCTGGGACACTTTCTGCATATAACTTTTGTATGTTGGAAGTATGCAAAAGCATCCGCAACATGGGTATTCATCATACCCTTGTTCTTAATAAATGGAAAAGATGTTTCATCATCCCAAACCATCACCCTCCCTGCCACTCCTTCCTCTGCCTTCCTTTTTAACACCTCACCAAGCTTTACTCCTCTCGCATGTGGGATTTCCGTTTCAGGATCTCTGACCTGCTCAAGAAGCATAGAGATTTCTAAAATTAAATATAGAATGAAAAATGGGGCAAATTACTCTATTGATTCCTATTCTGCTCAAATTTTAATTTCGTTTACGGCCAAACAATTTTTTTTTTAATTTAATCTCTGCCATTTAACCTTCATTTGGTTAAATTATGCGGACAACCTTAAGCCATCTCGATCTCAGAGTATATATATTTCACATTAACTCACTTGAGACACTTTGATATGGATGGCATCACATGTCATACTTCTGAGTATAGTTCATGTCATTATATATCTTACTCTTATTCTTAAGATAAATCATGGATATCTGAAAATTTAGAAGACATGTGGTTTGTCGCATTGGTAAAATATAACAGCACTTTAATGGACTGGAGTAAACAATAAATTGGAATTAGAGGAATCCAATTGTAAACTGTTCAACTATATAGACGGAACTAAAATTTGATTGAACTTGTGGAGACTAAGAAAATGACTTAACCAAAAAATAAAGAGAGAAAGAAAAAGAAAAGAAATTTTGGAATAAGATAAAATTTACCAGAATCATCTTAGGATTGAAGGACCATCCTGCAATATAAATTAAGTACTTTGCACCTCAATAGCTTTATATACATCCTCCCATAGCCTTCTTGGAGCTCCACAATGATCAAAAGAAGTTTGATAAATGAAAGAATGGTAAGGCATCCCTTAAGACATGAAATTCCCCATCCCTTGGTAGCTTTTCCCAACTTGGTTCAAGCCCTGCTGGTTTGAACCACAATAGAAACCTTAACTTGAGTTGAGGATTTGGTTTTCCATTTTCCATTTGGAGGGGGAAGAAACCATTGATTAAACTTTCCTCCTTCAGTAACTTCTGGGCCTGAATATGAAATCTCCCCAATACGGAGCATGATATTTTCAATGTGAGGATGACAATTGAATCTTCTGGTTGAGCACACTGGATCTGAAAGGTTTGATTCCACACACGATCTCGTTCTTCACTTGTCTTGGCTACCTTCTTGTTGCCTAGCTTGATGGTCACATATGCAGGTTTACCATTTGCACGGATACACTGATCAAATAACAAAAAATTGTAAGAGTATGCAGAAAATGCTACAGGAATTTCACATAATATAGCCTATGCAATTTATGTAATGATAAGTGTAGAAATACATAACTAGCCTCATTGAACCTTTTAGCCCAGTTCCCTGTTACCGGATATGTTTCATCAAATTCTATCATTCGATGTTTCCAGACGAATTAGAGTTAGTCCGATTATCAGTTGAATTGGTGTGTGCAAATGACATAAAGGAATGATAGTACATGTTTCCTTAATAGTAGTATTATCTGGAGTTTACATTGAAGGGAAATGCTGGTGCACAAGGAGTAGCATTGAAGATGGTGGCTTCAATTGTTCCATGGAGAAGCTCAAGTTTTGTCTCCATTGCCTCCACCTCCAAAATGCAAGAGGGTGAGGAATTTAGAGAGAGAGAGAGAGCTGTCAATTTTGTTTTGACCGAGAGGAAGTGAAAGCTATCATTACTGGTAATGCAATGAAGGTCATCATATATAAAGGTAGGTGAGTTTGGTGTCGCAGAAGAAGCAAGGGAATCTTGGGATGCAATGGAACATTCCGCAGTTTGGAAAATCTTGTGGACTTATGTGATGGCACAACCAATCTTCAAGTATCCATCCCAATTTTTTGCTTCAAGTTCAAATTTCTTAAACCCTCGTCACAATTTTGCTTGCTTGATAAGATTAAACTATATCGCCTGCCCCTTGTCGTGTTTTCTCTGTAATTTACATCATTTCAGGGTCAATTGTGAAACTGCTGATTTTATTGTTTTACTAGGAAACCGAATCTATAGGAGAAACATTCGCACGACAGTAAAAGGGTGATAAGTTATTACTCCAAACTCTCAGGAGGTTTCAAATCTGAGAGAGGATAACAGTATATCATGGGATTGTGGATGAAAGTGGATGAAGTTAGTGGATTGGTTTGTTAGCATATTTTCAGGGGTGGTTAATTTATTTTGTCACAAATAATAGAGATATTGTTTATAAATATTTCAATTAGGATTTGTTTGAATTAGTTTATTTTATTTGTTGAGATATTATAGGGGAGTATTTATCTTCTAAAGTACGGTTTATAGCAAGTTTCAATTTAATCAGTAAATTTTAAATGGTGAATCTGCAATTAAATGCCACTGAAATATGATTAAATTTTAATCATTTAATATAGTATTTTTATAGTTTAAAATTAAAATAAAATATATAAATATAATATTGTTGAATCAAATAAGTATCTTCTTTTAGGTAACTTCCTAAAATACTTCTACACTTTTGGTGAACCACTAAGGCATTGTTTGGTTCAACTTAGGGGAGGGTAGGTTGAGTTAATGTAAGGGAGGGTAGGTAAGGGTAAGAGAGGTTATGGAGGTGAAGGTAGGGGAGGAGAGGTGATGTTTTTTGTTTGGTTCGGGAGGGGAGGGGAGGGGAGGGGAGGGGAGTCAATTAAAAGTTGACAAATATGCCCTTACCTATTTATTTAAATTTATTTATAATATTTATATTAAAATTATTATTTTTTAATTTATAAATCTCAAATTTTTTTATCTCATTTATATATAATGATAAAATCAAAAAAAATAAAAAATATGATAAAATTTTAATGTTGTCTCTTATTAATTAATAATTATTATATATATTAATATAATATATAAATTAATAAAATGCTTGAGCAATCAATGTAAAAATGTCAAAAAAAAAGAAAAAGAGAGAAAATTGATGCTTGATGTGTGAGGAGAGGAGGAGGGTATAATTGGAATATTAAAATATTATAAAGGGTAATTTTGTTAAATTTGTATAAAAAAATTCTCTCCCCTCCAAAAACCTCCACTTTTGGAGGGGAGGTGGAGGAGGGGAGGTGAGCACATAAGGACAAAATTTTACCTCCCCTCCCTTCCATTTTTCCCAACCAAACACACTTATATCTCTCTTATCTTACCCTCCCCTTCAAAACCCCCCAACCAAACAAAGCCTAAGGGTATCCACTTTTTTTTTTAATAAATACTTATATTAAAAAAATATTTATAAATTTTAAAATTAGATGCATTTTTTTTTGTTGCCCACCCGGTTCACCGGAGCTTTGTCCCGATTACATCTGGATCTGACCCGCGTCGCGCACCTGACTATGGTGGGTGAGTCTCTTAACGGGGATTTTTTACGTACACCAAGGCTTAAACTCGAGACCTCGTTTAAACGATATCGAGCCGCTTACCACTCGGACCAACCCCCGTTGGTGATACATTATTGTTCCTTCTCACGCGTTGTACTTTATTTAGTTCAGACTTTTTCATGTTCCTTTTTTTTCTCATTATTTTGAGTTTTCTTAAATTGGATGTGCGCCTTCGGGAGTTTGGCCTTGCCTTGGCAACTAAAATTCCAAATCTGGAATATGAAGAATATATATATATATATATATATATAATAATTACTTTCCTTAGTCAGTCATGGAGTAGACGAAGTTACCAAGAGAACTCAATTGAAAAAACACCATAAAGGGATAAAAATATGATTATTTAAGTGACCAAATAATTAAAGATCATGAAGTGGGAGGGGGAAATGATTAAGAATGAAAGTTTAATTGATGATACGATGGGCCTGGAATTGGTTCATATCTCATTTAAAAAATCTATGAGATTTAAAAAGATTAAATCTTTTATTTTTTTTTATTAATTTTAGTTTATGGTTGGAATATATATATATATATAGTGATTTAGTGACCCTGTGTAATGTAACTGTAGCTCATTGCTGAATTTATTTAAATTTAAATGCTTTTTTTATATTGAAAACATTTTAAGTCACTGCAAATCATTGCCCATGAAAATGTTAGTCCATCTTTCTTCGTTTAAGATAACAATGTTAACTTTAATTAGAGATAATGAATTACAAACCATCTTGAATTTAAGCACTAGAGATGTGCATTCACCTTTAAGATAAAGTTTGTAAAGATGAACATTATTTTTAGTTTAACATACATTTGTTTTTATTTTTTGCCTGTCCAGCATTTGCGTGAGTACACTTGTTTAACAGCATCGTTAGATATGGGAATCATTTTCAGCAATGATATACAAATTGAAACTTTCAAATAAATATGAGTGAATTATAAGTTGGATAAAGAAATTATATGAAAATAGTTTAGTGTGTGGGTGTAAATATATATATATGTATTACTGAATTTGTTTTTGTGTTGAAAAGATAGTTTATTTTTTAGAATAACACCTAAATAACTAATTTACCTATTAAAAGTTAATTAAGTTAATATCTCATTTAATTATTTGCATTAAAAACTATCTCATAAATTAAAGATAGAAATAAGTCAAATTAAGCCAGCCTTTAATTAAATACACATAAGCGTGTGAATATAAAATTTGAGTCTATACAAGCTTTTTTATACTCAAACTTAAACATTTGAAAGGCCTGTCAAACTTATATCTTTTTAAAAGTCTATTTAAATTTTTTTAATTTATAAATAATTTTAAAAAAATTCCGCAAACCAAATTTAAATCTTACATTTAAAATAAAAACAAATTATAAATACTCTTAAATTCATCCAACACTCTTACATTTATGATTTGATGGAGTATTCTCTTCAACTTAATTTTGATAAGAGCCCTTTCGAAACGAAAATTAAATATCTAATATATTTATTTTTTTAATTGTTTTTTCTTTGAATAGAACAATTATTTGTCCCTTATAAATGGGTATGAATGGACTAATTAATATAGTAGAAAAAAAATTAAAACTTATATTATGGGTCTTATATTAAAACCTCACTATAACATGAATAATGTAGTTGATTTATAAAGCACCATGCAACACAAAAAGCTGCCATAGGTCGTTACCAAATTTTGAAAACAGAGAACAGATGCCACTAATTTCTGGGATATAAGGACAAGGGGAAGAAAAAAGACAGGATTTTTGGGGATAAGGTGAAGAATAGGATTTTGTCTTAGTCAAAAAATGCCAAAACATGTTAAGAAACGACATTTGACATTTCCTATTAATAAATGTTGGGAGTAAATTAATTCTGAACTTCTCAGGCTTCCTGTCATCATCAGCCAACTAAGATTTTATCTGTCTTTCATCTTTCAAATTTCAAAAATTCTGACATTTATCCTTCCCCCCAAAATCAACATTAATGCTTACAGCTTCTATCACTATCTCTCTACCTGCGTGCTTTAGATTCTCATAACTAGTTACTTTAAAAAATAAAAAATGTAACTAAATACATCACAAAAGCATATAGCTCTATCCATGTCTTATGAATGACATTTGCTTGATGCATGCAACCACATTCAATGCTACCACATGAAATCACAATCAAAGCATGCATACACATGCAGCCTTTAAAAGAGATTTTTTACACTTTACGAGACAAAACTTGCACATTTATCTTGTATAACGCAAAATCAATTATCCACAGCTAATCCAAAAGGACACTGAGATAAAAGTATTGGACCACTTTGGATTGAGCAAGCTATGTGAACAAGGCCATTAGGCAATAACTTCATAAAGAATTTCAAAAGCATCTGTATATATTATCTTCCTAACCTACTTTCCCTTCCCCTAATATACACACAGATGCAAAAATAGATTATGGCATTGCAGAGAAATGGGAAGACAAAAACCACCAAAATAATAGAAGCGAAAAAAAAAACATATTCAGGCCTCTAGCAAGTGATCATGCATGTAGTTTTTCACTGTGATTCTACGTTTTACATATATCACCATCTTCACATGGAAGTTCGCTTAGGCTTTGTCCCTTTCCCAGTAGGCAGACCTGTATTTCTCCAGAGAAAGCTTACCACTGAATGATGATTCCAGGGCCTCATCCAGCAGGGGACCACTATAATGATGCTGCATCTGCTGCTCTGCCCAGATCCGACCACTCCGGTTACCAGCATCATAACCAGCAGTTGCTAGGTAATTTGCCTCCATGACCATGTCGCCCTCAAGCATTCGGAGAACCTTCAACAGGGACACAGGCATGCAAAAGAAGTTAGCAGAGCAAACCAGAGGGCTGAATTAGAAGTGAAATGAGAGGGTTGAAGATTTTAAATATATAAACTTGTCAATAAATGTTTCCAAAGATGCCACATATTTCTTCTATTTGCTCATCCAGAGGTGCAACAACTGAATTTCTAGTCATGTCAACTTCAAATGTAGCCACCAACCAGCTCACACAACTCAAGTCTTAGTCTTCATGATTACGTTGAGCTTCATGTTAAAAACTTTCAATCTCTAGTCCATGTCACTTTTGGCACAAAGGGAGACGGGTAAAAAAAGGTACATGCAGGGGATCAATCTTGGAGAGGAAAAAATTTGAATGCAGTTTTTATGTGTTTTCCATGAGATTTTCCAACAGAATTATGACACAGGAATCATTTAAAGCCATAAATAGATGGTTATTGGCAAATAAATGAACTTCAGCTAAATCTTCTCCTTTTGCAAATAAGGAGAGACATTGATTAAGACGACAAAAAAAAAAGAATATGAGATTTATACTCCATTGACTTCAAAGATTAGCCTACAACGGTCAACTAGTTAAATTAAATTCAGGGAATCATGGAAATTCTTTGATTAATTAACCTACATCCACTTCCTATTTCCACAAAAAGATATGTTAACAGTTTCTCTTTACCTGTGACATGCGAGGTCTAGAATGAGGATCTCGCCGTATGCATAATGAGGCTGCATGGAGCATGCAATAGACCTCATTTTCCGAATAGCAATTTCCCAGCCTTGGATCAATCAGTTCCTCGATGGCATATTCCTCTAACAGTGGTCGCGCCTGTTTAATATCCAAATGCTCACAATTAACTCAAGACTAGACATAAACAATACATTATACTTATTGTCTTTCCTTTGTCAATCGGTGTCATGTTTCTCATTGACAATATTCCAAAAAGTGAGAGATTATTGGGAATACCAAGTATATATAAAATTAATAGACCACCAAATCAATAATGAAAACATAAATAAGAATGTTAGAGTAGGCCCAACTTAAAAGTATGCTAGATTACACGTCGTTATGATTAGTTAAATCTACTCTTTCTTTGTAGACGGAATCTAAATAAATTATCATAATAAGTTAGGCACTGTTATCCTCTAGGCTCTAGCTTACCCATTCAGTAAGACACTGCTGCCCTTTAGGTCGATTGAGATCCACAGCTTTTCTCCCAGTAACAAGCTCCACTAATACCACCCCAAAGGAATAAACATCAGCCTTTTCAGTGATTTGGCCACTTTGAGCATATTCTGGAGCCAAATACCTAAATAGCAGCCACACAGATTGGTTTCTAGTCCATGGTTGCGTTGAAAATAATTCAGTAGTATTACAAGTTTACAGCACATACCCAAAGGTTCCGATGACTCTAGTTTCCACTTCAGTGTCTCCATCAGGTTGCCACCTTGCCAGTCCAAAATCACCAACCTTGAAGAATTTAAAAAACGAAAAATAAATTACTGTTAGAAGTGAGACATAATTTGAAGCCCCTTAGGACATGGCTTATATTTTATGGTACACAATCTGTAGGATGCTTTGATAATCCAACACATTTCATTCTATATAGAAAATTCTTAAAATGTTACATAATCTAAAATTCGTTGACCCATTGAAATAATAAATAACGAAAAAATTGGCAGACTGCAAAAACATAATGACTTTTATTTCCGGTTATGCATTATACAAGGGAGTCAAAGGATCCAATACCAATGGTTCAAAATCATGAGTGATTAGAATATTGTTTGGGCGCATGTCCCGGTGGATAATGCAACCCACTCTGCACTCTTCATGAAGATATCGCAGCCCTCGAGCAGCTCCAACAGCAATCTTTTGCCGTGCAGACCACTCTAATACATCCCGTTGTCTCCCTGAAAAATTCCAAGGTACTGGATCAATTATCAAAGGATAAAAAATGGCAACATTCATACATAATAAATCAGCATGGCATTTATCATAAAAGAGCATGCTCCATCCCATTGTTTAGGTATAATGGTTGAGTACTATATCGGCATAGATTTAGCATATCTAATTTCATTTCTCAATTAGTTAGTTGATTATGAGATCTTTAATTATAATTATAGTAAGCATACAAAAACTCATTAACTGATGGGCTACATTGATACCGCATGCTCCATAACTTAAATAAGTTCAAGCCAATAAAAACATGTATTCTTCATTGACAGCATGAGTTATAGGCCAAGAAATTACCATATAAATGAGAATCCAGTGATCCATTGCATATATACTCATAAACCAGTAGCCTTCTCTTATCCTCTATACAAAACCCAATCAGCATAACAACATTCCGATGCTGAGCACAGCTTAAGACTTCTACTTCTGAGCAAAACTCATGATCACCCTGAGAACTTGCCAATTTATGTTGCTTGACAGCAATGACTTGCCCATCTGATAGAACCCCTCTGTGAACAGATCCAAATCCTCCTTCTGCCAAGAAGTTGGCTTGTGAAAATCCCCCGGTAGCAAGCTCCAACTCAGCATAGCTAAACCACCTTGGAGGTTTTCCAAAAACCGGTGCTTTATGTTGACATATTGAACATAACGGAGGTGGACCAGGGGGAGCATTTCTAGATAATGCTATTGCATCTCTTACATTTCCACTGAAATCCAAGTCACTTCTATAGGTTGAAATTTCAAATCCGGAATCTCTCTCGAGCCTTGAGAGCTTTTCAAGCAAGGTTCTGGTTGTAGATGTTTGGGGCTTATTATGAGATCTCTCACATCTTTCTTCTGCACGTTGAGATGATCGTTGATGTAGAAGCATTTCAGAGATCCAAGGCTGGAATCTCATGCTTGCTGAAGATGTGGACATATTTTCACTGTCTGTGTCCGAATTAGTATCATCAAGTTCTTCATTTTCCTTAATTGTCTCCTCTCTCTTTAACTCACCATTGATATCTGAGACAAAAAATGGTGAGGTCCCAGGATCTGAGCTCGAAACTGATGAGGTACCAGCTTCAGTCGCAGTAAATGGTGTCTCTTGCTCCGGGCTGCTAGTTGGGGTTACAACAGGTGCTTTTATGGAGTTTAAAGATTCGTTCTTCTGTTTGGCTTGTTTTCCTGGTGTTTCTTTCACAGAAGGTAATGGGCTGGCTTCTTCAGGATCCTTCTTTTGTGATCCAACCAAATTCAAGCGGAGAACTTTTGGTTGAGAACGCTTCATAGCTACAATGTTACATTGCAATTCTTCCATGCAGCGTTTTTCTTCATGTTTGAGATCTCTGCAAAACAAGCATCAACCCAAAAAACACCAACAAACATCATAAGGATCTCATATCAACAGCATAGTGAACTGGAAACGGGGAATTAACTCATGATTATGTTTTATAGTCACAAGAGCATGCCTTTCTGAACAGAAAATATCTATTAAAAATATTAAAATATATATTTATAAGGAGGGGGAAAAAGACGATTACTTGTCTAAGACAACCCAACTGGCCTGAACTTTTTTGGCCTCTGCAGCTACTCCTCCACAAGGAGATCCAGATACAGTTTGAATCTTGACATTTATCTGTTCGAAAAATTTGTACAAGAGGGGTAAGCCACCAACATTCAATATGCAACATGCTTTCTCATATCAAGACCACTACAAACCTTATTTGGATCATAGACATCATGAAGCCGAAGGATCAGCTGGGAACAAGAATCATTGATCTCACACTTCTTCTCTGAAGTTGTTCCGGAAGGAGGAGACTTCTTGCTACCGCTGGCGCAGTCACCAGCAAATCTAGGAAACACCCACAATCTTCTACCTGCGTATTCACAGAGTAAATATTATTTGCGCATGGAAAGCATAGGAAAGGTTCAATTACTTGTCAACGACACTAAAAAAAATTCAGAGGCGTGTCTTATGTAACAGAGACATCAAACTCACCTGTAAAATAAACTAAACGGAAGAGAAAGATAAATTACCTGAGCTTTGTGGAGGCAAAACCACTAACAAAATAATGCAATCCCCAGGTTGAACGACATGAGTTAGAGACCAGACAAGAGCAGTCTTAGGTATTTCCTTCGATGCCTTGACGGCAACAATGACCACCTCAGCACCATCAGACTCTTTTTCTTGCTTCCCTCGCTTCTGTTCTCGATTCATGAGCACCAATAATCCCCAAACGCAAGCAAAATGTCTTGTTTTAAGAGTTTAGCTGTGAATAACCATGAAGCATACGTTCTTATATTCTTAAACGACACCTTCAATATCTGCCACTAGTACGTTCATCGCCATCATGCCAATAAGAAGAAAAACCTTTATAGTCGACTTAAACCCACTTTCAACTTTCTCAGAATCTAGCTTTTTCTGTCCCGAATACGAGTGATTCAGTAGTACGATCCCAAAAATAGTAGCAAATCCGTGAAGAATCAGATACCCTTTTGGCTCAGAAAGCAAGGAGTTGCAGTTCCAAGCTAAGAGACCACAAATTTGATGTATTTCAAGGCTTCCTTCAACTTAAGAACATTCAAAGCCCCGTTTAGCATGAGATGTCAAGGACACATGAGCCACAGGAAGCCTTCCAGTCTAGGACACTGGAATGCGATTGTGCCTTCAAATCAGCAAGTCAAAATATCATAAAGAAACAACTTTAAAAAGAAGAAATTGCTGTACTTTGGATCCAGCTAGTTGGCTCCACTATCGATAATAACATTAGTTGCCAAAGATTCCACAACAGAAATAGTATCATGTCTTCATCTTCCACAGAACGTCAAATCAACACTAGTAAGACTGAAAGTGGAGGCCATTTTGTTTAGCTCTCTGGGGAAATGGAAGTTATCTTCAAGTTTTACCCCTGCACAGTCCAGATTCCACTTGGATTAAAGAAAACGAACCGGAAAGAGAAATAATAATGCAGAGCAAAGACATGTGAAGAAAAAAATAGCAACAAAACATAAAAATATGAATCAATTTTCAACGGCCATTTTGTTGCTTTTAGAAGATCAAATGCATCATTGGCGACTTAAAAACAAAAACAGAAGAAAAAGAATGGGGACGCAGGAAATAAGATCCAAAACATTTATTTTTCTTTATTGCCTAACAATTTTGCTTAGGCATTGAAACGAACAGCCACGAAACAGAACTATATTATATACCTTTTTATCATTATTATCAGAATCATCACAGAATTTCCAGCGAAGAAAAATAAATAACTCCCACCACAGGAAACAAAATCGATAAGGAAATTAGTGAAACCTATCAGTAACAAGACGGAAGTTGATTGAATTCGAAAGAAAACGAATACCCAAGAAGCCCCATCGATGAATTTCACAGATGAAAGAGATAACAGTTCGTCCCGGTTCTTACAGTTCAAGAAAACTCGCAGAAATTAAAGCTGAGAAATATTTTTTCTGCTTACTTCGCCGTACTTCACAGAACAGAATGAGGAAAAAGTCAAATGCAGTGGAAGCAGGCAGAAGAAGGACCACAAAGACGAAACAAATATGGGCGATTTAACAACAACGGGCCAACCCCTAGGGAGAAACAGGAAAGTCGGTAGAGATGAAAAAAGAGCAAGTACAAAATAGAATTCTATTTTCCGGAAAGAAGCCCGGGAAAGGAAAAGGGTAAAGCGTAAGAGGAGAAGCAAAAGAGATCAGCTTAGTTGTGAGCTGCGAGGGCTAATTGGAGAAAGAGATAGACACAGAATGGAAGGGGGTAGAAGAAGGAAAGATAGAAATATAAGGAGAAAACGCAAAATCTAGTTCTATACATACACATGCATAGATTTGCAGAGAGATGAGAAAGTCGTTTGAAAGAAAAGGCACAGGGACCAAAGTGAAATGAAATCCGTTTTCTCTTGCTTCTAGTTGCAGGCAGGGAGAGACTGGGAATGCTGTAAATCGGCGGTGAGAGGTGGGGCAGATGAAGCGCCCTGTTCTTGCAGTCTTATTTGGGAAATGACCCTCGTATCTGGGGAAGCATTCAATGCATGAGATCTCATTACTGTTTCTTTCAATTGCAGTAAAATAAATACCTTAATCTTCAAATTAAAAATGAAAATTCAAACAAATAACATCTTGGATTGCATATAACATCCTGCCATTGTTTTCCAAGTGAATCTAATACTTGATGATGTTATTCTCTTGTATCTAATACATTAATTTTACTTATAATTTAAATTATAAGATATATTATCCATTAAGAAATATTAATCTAAATAGAAAGAATTTGATTTGTTTAAACACGAATTCGTAAATTACTAATCATATATCCCTATAAAAAAGAAAAATCACTTTATAAGTACTAATATTTTTACTCAATTTTTAATTTAATACTTGTATATTTTTTATTAAATATTTTAATTTTATTCTATTAATATAATTAACTCAATAATTTTATTTTGTTAACATCTTTAATTTCTATATAAAAGTTAATAGTATTAATAAGGCAAAATTA
Organism: Leucaena leucocephala; assembly: GCA_037074615.1. Taxonomy (NCBI): domain Eukaryota; kingdom Viridiplantae; phylum Streptophyta; class Magnoliopsida; order Fabales; family Fabaceae; genus Leucaena; species Leucaena leucocephala. The sequence continues at coordinate 2,435,287 of CM073552.1, forward strand.
AATAGTTAATTAATAGAAAAAATATATAAATATTAAATTAAATTTTTTTAAAAAAATATAGATATGTCACGTATAGTTTTTCCATAAAAAGAACAGATGAGATCCAACATGCCACTCCCTATTTAATTTTAATGAGATACTCGGTTAAAAGTATAGACTGGACGGAATGAAGTGTAATAAATAAATTAATAATTTAGTACCTTCCATTTGAGTTGACTAATGGATGGACAAATGACTCATGTCCAATGTAACACCTTGAGAAATTCTTACATGCAGTTGGAGTGCCACCTCATTTATGGTCTCCCAATAAAAACTCACCAACGCAACTAAGTTTAAGTCCCATGTGGCAGCAATAATTTAGTTTACATTATTATATTTTTATAAAAAAAATCCCTCTGCGACTCTGCCACTTCCTTCAGATTTTTCACTTTCCGGCGGTGACACCCATATCTCCGATGGCACATCCGCCGCTGGAGCTGCCATTTTTGGAAAGCTTCCTGCGGGCGAACGACACTCACTTCGCAAAATCGCATATCTCCTCCCTTGCTCTCTTATTCCTCTAGCCTCCTCATTTTCTCGACTCCATCTCTCTCAATCCTTCCCCCTATCTCTCCGATCTTCATACAGAGAGTTATGCACTACTCAAAATAGATAGATACAGAGCCGTGCAAAGAAAGTTGCCGCTTCCAGTCTCTCGCCATTTGGGGTCAAATCTGTCTTCTCTCTTCTCTTCTCCTCTCCAAATTTAAGCTCTTTACTTCAAAAACCCTTCAAAACACCAAGGGGCTTTAGAAAATCCATAAAGAAAGCTCCTTTAGGTGTTGCTAGAGAAAAAGAAAGAGCTCAATTTCTTGAAACAAAGATCTCTGCATTGAACCCCAGAGTGATTCTGATTCTACTCCTTGGTTTTGATCAGTTGGGGTCTCTATGATTTCTTCTGGAGTTAGAGAAATGAGTCAAGGGAAGATTGAAATCAAATCTAAAGAAGACGCGAAAGAAGGCACGATGGATGAGAAAGAACACGCACCGCGAGCCGCGAACAAGGAGTGTGAAGAAGACGCGGAAGGCGCGACGCTAGCCATGAACAACCGAGCGAGGAACTTCAGCCAAGAACAATTCTGAAGTGATGCCAAAGGAGGGAGAGGGAGCGATGCTCATCAATGGTGGTTATGGGAAGGGACTCTCCGCCGTCGTCCCGCGATGAAGATGCTACTTGGCGTGGGTACACTTCCCCGTCGAAGCTTGGGTGGTTATTTTTTGTCAAGTGTTTTTGTTTTTCCAGGGTTTTTTTCTTAAAAAAATATAATCTGAACTGGCTGAGTCATCAGCCATGTAGGATAACAATAATCTGACTTGTTATATTTTAACTGGTCCGACTATAAATGATGTGGCACTCCAGGTTCATATAAGAATTTCTCTCAGTGAAGTGAACACGAAGATCTTATTAATTTATAAATATTTTTATGAGCTTCTCTACGAAAAAGTTAAACAAATTAATTTTACTTATAAATTTTTTCCCTTTTTTTAGATAGTATTTCTTTTTTCAGTTCATTTGTTATAGGACAATTTCGCCACTTTTTGTTCATAAGTGGGTAAAATTGCTTCTGAGCAAGTTTTAAAGCTACAAACTAATTCAAATTAAAAATTAGCCTATAACTTTAAAAAAATTATTTTTTTTACACTTTCCAAAAAAATTATATTAAAAATGGTAAAAAAATCTTATTTAAAAAAATTTATATACAGAGAATATTAATACTTTAAATAATTTACACATAGAAAATTTCAATATTAAGATTTAAATCATTCTAACCAATAAAATTCTTTAAGAGAATTTTTCACCAATTTTCTCAAAAATTACATATTCACTTATATATTTATGTGCTGTTATGAGCTAGAACTTGTGTATTAAATATGTGTTATTATTAATAGAGGTTGATTCGAGTAATAAACGGCTCAGTATTATTTAAGCGAGGTCTTGAGTTTAAGCTTTCGTGTATGTAAAAAATCCTCGTTAGGAGATTTACTCACCATAGCCAAGTACGCAACGCGGATCAGATCTAGATATAGTCAGAGTAAAATTCTAATAAATCGGGTGGGCAATAAAAAAATATATATGTGTTATTAGTACTTGTGTAGTAAATGATTGAACTGTCAGTAAATACAATATCCCAACCACTGAATGAAATTAGTAATGGGAGATTAAGTGTACTTAATGATACTGATAGTACAGTCTTGTCTACTAATTTATTGACCCATTTAAGGTAAAAAAAACAACCTTAAAAGCTAATAAATATTAAGAGTAGTGTATAATATTTTTTTAATTATTAATATATTTAATAATTTTTTAAAATTATTTTTATTGATACTCTATCGATAATAATCAATTCATAATAAAAAATAAGTTAATAAAGATAATTAAATATTTAAAAAAATATAATATATTAATTAATTTAATTAATATTTTAATTAAATTAAATTAATTAAATATAAGTAAAGTATAATATAACTAGCATGTATTAAAATGATGTTTATTGAACATGGTACTAACATGTATTGTTTATTTCCTAGAGTCTTTTACACTGGTTAAATAAATATGGTATTATATTTTATTTATGAAGTTTGTCGCCAGTTGGCATGCTTCCCGCCCCCAACTTCACCTCACGTTCCATGCCATCCCCATTGTGGGCCCCACTTGATCTTCTTCCCCCCTTTTTGAAATTTCAAAATACTATAAAACTCTTGTCTTTATCGTTTTAATACTGGCTCCTACTATCCCTTCGTTTGATGATAGGATATAAACATTTGAATGTTGATCCATGAAAGGTATATATAAATATTTATACGCTGATCCATATAAATTTAAATTTGGATAATATAGTCAAAATTATATAATAAGGATTATCTGATTTATTATAATATGTTGCAATTAAAATTATATTAAATTATTTTATTATGCCAGCCAAATGCCTAAATCAGCGGGATGTACTAGGATGATTATGGATAATCCTGATATATATAGAATTGAACCAGATGTGATAAGTAACATAAGGGGCAAAACATGAGAAGGTAAATGAATGAAAAGATTTAGGGAAAATTATCTTACAAGTAATTATGTTTTCTTTAAATTTTTAATTTAGTGTTTGTATATTTTTTTCCTTTAACTAAATTTTTAATTTTATTTATTCTATTAGTATTATTAACTTGTGTATAGAAGCTAATAATATTAGCAGAGTAGAGTTATATGGGTTAATAAAATAAAATGATAAATAAAAATATAAATATAGTAAATAAAAAAATTGTGAGGAAGTGTATCTACCGGTAAGTGGTTTTCTTAAATATTTAATACATAAGGTTCATAAACACCAAGGTTATGGACCTCAAGGCGGCGTTACACGTCGGGATGCGGGAGAGACACGGGGCGTTTGTTCATCGAGGAGCGAGGTTGGGGATTGGACTCTACGACGTCGTCTTATGCTGCTCAATTTTGGCGCCATCTATCCTGGATCCTGTCTCGTTGTTTTCCTTTCCCCAATCGTAGCCTCTCCCTATTTATTCCCATTTTTTGTTTAATTAAAAATTAAAAAAGAAAAGTACTGGAAGAGGAGGACAAAGTTGGGTAGGAATAAGATAATTGAGAATATGTAAGTCAGTCAATACATTATTGCTTCTTACTTTGGATCTAATAGATTTTAAAAAAAAAATTATACAACTCTTAGAAAAATATTTATAAAAAAAAATAGTTATGAATAAATGAGTATTTAAATAGTTATTATCATCAAGAGTTTTATGGTTGATAAATTATTAAAAATAATATAAGATAAAAAATATTAATTATGTCACGACCACTGTTTATTTACTGTTTATCTTCTTCTTTCTTTTTCAGAATCGCAAGTTCATCTTTTTCTTTATTTATCTTCATCGCATCACAACGAAAGAGAGCATAGAATGCACAGAGAATGGCGAGCACGGCGACAACTCTAGTGACGGAGAGCATGAGTGAAGTGATAAGCGACGTCCAATTATCTTCCTCCCTCCTAGCAATATGACGGTGACAACGACAACGATGCCAGAGGTTCCGACGACGTAAAGGGAGATAAGAGAAGAAATAGAAGAAGAGAAGATAGATAATAGAAGAGAAGGTGGAAGAAAAAATAAGGATAAAATAGTAATTAGATAGTTCATAGGTTTTTTTACTATTATAGAAACTACTCCCAGTAATTTATCCAAAATTATAGTTTTAAACTATAGTTTAATATAAAAGTATTTATGGACAAATATAATTATTTATTTTAAAAAAATTTTAAACTAAAATTTAAGTCAAAAACCCTTATAAAACTATGATTTAGTGCCTTGTAAATAGGCAGTATGTCTCTTGCTCTTAATTTAATTTATAAGTTATTGTAGCTGCATGCGTGGGATCGCGTTTTGCTTTTCGACAAAATCCTTCTCCTTTTTTTTTATTTTTTTTATATGACTATATAATTAAGTTAAATTTAAATATTATTTAGTCTAATTGAAAATAATTCTTCTAAAAAAGTGTTATACATTCACAACATCACATATTCAAATTCAAAATCTCATATTTAAATAACTAGAGCCTATTTAATATAATTAATGTCTATTAATCATGCACCATTTATCTTTATTATAAGTCGTTTTAAACTACATCAGACTTTTAAAATAAGTGATTAAGTTGTTGGATTTGTCTAAAAAAAAAATCATCCATATTTAAAATTATGTATTACATTTTGAGCAGCGAAAAAGAAAAATTACATCAAATTTTAAGTATGTACAATCTTAAAAAATTGTATTTTTTCTTGCCATTAAAAAATATAATTAATACTTTTACTTAATGATTTATAATAAAGATTATCTTTTCCTTATAAAAGGTCCCTAATAATAAAACCAGAAGAGATATGTTATTGGTCTTACTCCCTTTGATATTTATGAGTTAGATAATTCATTTATAGAGATAAAAAAAATGTATTAGTTTTTTTAAAGTATTCTTTCTAATAGCTTATCCACAAAATTACCCCATTAATAAAAAAAGCTCTCTTAACATACACAATCAATATAAAGAGTTTAAAAAAATTATAAATTAAAAAAAGTTAATTGAAATATTGTGTTTAATATAAAAAAAAATATATCCAAATTTTTATATTTAGAACCGTATAAATAATAATCATCGTGCTTGCTTACTTCTTTGTTTAGTACTCAGTTAGAATAATAGCTCACTTTTTAATTAACTAAAGCACAAATAATAGTAGGATATATAATAATAGTGGGAGTTTGGGAATTCGTGTTGTGTTGGGATTGTATTGATTCTAAAACTTTGTTTGTTCCATAAGCAACATTGCATGCACTTCTTAATGGTTGTGCCTATTGTCATCCATCCCATGTTTTATGTTTTATGGGTACTTTCATAATTAGTGCACTTTCTATTGCCACATCCAAATGCTTCCCAACGAAATTGGAATCATAACGTACTCCTATTTTATATTTTAATATTAACTAATTTAATTAGATTATAAAATTAATTAAGTTAATTAATAAAATGTATTTTTTTAAAATACTTTAATTATATTCCTTAACTCATTCTTTTAATTATTGTTGAAAGAGTATCTATAGGAATAATTTTAGAAAAAATAATAAATATAAGAAATAAATCTTATATTTAGGATTAAGATAAACTCCTCAATTAAGTCTTATATTAAGAATATGAGGAATATTATTTTTATTTATGAATAATAATACTTTTGGATTTTTTTATTTTTTGTAAATAATGTCTTATTCTTAATCATTTTAGTCTCATTGGCTCATCTTTTTTGTTTTTTTCCCTGAAAGAAAATCCCTTAGTCCCTTACATTTGAACATGATTTAAAACTCAATATAATTATCCACATATAACTTTAAGAAGAATATTAATAAAAATCTGAGAAATTTATTAAAATCTCGTGTTATTTATCTATTGAATATCACTTAATGACATAATATTATTTACAAAAATTTAAAGAGTATCACATTGATCACAAAATTTTCAAATCTATAAATCTATACATAATATAGCATTCATAAAAAACTATATTATTCATAAGGAATGATACATAACAAACTTGACAAAGGAACCCCATTTTTCTATTTATTGATACAAAGCTTGATGTTCTCCCATGACCCCCATTCCAGCCAACTTCAGCTTACAGACTTTTTATGTATTTGGCCTCATTGGATAAGGTTATTAATCAATATTTTATGTGTAATTGTTTTTTTTGGTTGCCCACCCGATTCACCGGAGTTTTGCCCCGACTACAACTGGATCCGACCCGCGTCGCGCACTTGGCTATGGTGGGTGAGTCTCCCAACGAGAATTTTTTGCATTCACCAAGGCTCGAACTCGAGACCTCGCTTTCTGCTATGGGTAATTTAATAGTAGAAACATATGCAATAGGTATTACTTTCCATTTTATTACTTAAATCCCAACACAAAAACTAATTAAAAATTAGAATGAGGTTGATCCAATTTTTCTTGGTACAGTATCCAATCTGACTTGAGCACCCCAATTCATATTATTACTATAATACAACCCTTAAAATATAATGCCTAGTTAATATATAGATCTTGATTAATTAATTAATTAATTAATTAACTGCCCTCTAAAATGAGGCTAGAGTTTGAAATTAAACAAAGCTAGATTCCAAAGTGTCTTCTTGTTTGTTGTGGAGTTGATTAAACAAACATATATAGGCGCTCTCAAAATCTGAACAAGACAAATTGCCTCAATTTCAGAAATTAATTATTTAATTAATAAGATTCATACCCAAAAGTACATATACACCTTCCAACACTGTTTTGCTTCCATAATCTACGTTGAATTATTTTAATTACTGAGCTTTTAAAATTATAATACAGCAGCATGTGATTCTTAATTTAGAAAAAAAAAATAATGGAAGGTATATATGCTTAGATTAATTCAGAATTTAAATCAATACAATATCTTTCTGACATTCACAGAGTTTTAAAAACGAGTTATATTTATGAACAATATAGTTTTTGTTAATAATTTTATGATATATTTTGAAATTGGGGAGACTGAAAATGAAGGATACACACGCATATGTAGATACACAATAAGATTTAATTATTTCTTGGGGAAGAGTAACATTGTTTTTAAAAAAAAAAAAAATTGAGGGGTGTGAAGCTAAGACACGATAAATGTTGCTGGGCCTCAAGCTGTCTAGGAAGACAGCAAGATATGTCACAGCTCACAAAACATACACAGGACGAGTTCCCGCACATCTCTCTCACCTCCCATGCCCTCACAAGGATTTAGGATCTTTTGAAAAACAAATCACCCAAAATCATGGTATTATAAACTAATTTGGTTTGATAAGTGAAACTAATAAACTATGAACCACTTCTTTAACTAGTTTTAATCAGGAGTTTTGGATTAGATTGATTGGGTTTATTTTAATTTTTTTCTTCTTACTAAGTTTGAAATGAAATGACATTATTTTGAGTTTAAAAAAAAATCTTGCAAATAAAGCTTGATACCATTAGTAGATATCTAGGTCTTTTAAATATAATGTCATGAGTTTAAATTAGATCGTACGTATTGAAAATAGTTTTGTTAGAAGAGGCAAAACATACTTTAGTGATATCTACGTTTTGTGAGAATTAATCTCTAAACTATCAAATAAGTGATGCAGCCTAGCTTCTATTAAAAAAAATAGTAATATGTCAAATTTTTGCTTTAGTTAAAAAATGATTTGATACTATGTACTTAACTAGTGACTATAACCTCTTCTAGAACAAGGATTAAACGGATTGGTCATGAACTTGTTAAGATAGTGATTCAATAGATAATGGCCTAGCTATAATTAAACTATGGTCAATCCAATTATAATTAAAATACTACAATTTAATTAAAATATAAAAATATTTATATATTTAAATAAAAAAATACATGAATCTATAAATAAATAGAGTATTTATATATAAATCATACATAAAAGTTATTAAAGTACAAATTTAATCTACTGTTATTTTTATTTTTTTAAATTTAAAATGACTTCAATTTAGAATCAATAAAGGAGAACAAAAAAATATAAAATTAAATACAGTTGATTTAACCAAAACTTTTGACGAAACGAGATAAAAAATCGTTCATTAATTTAATCGGCCCATCAAAATTAATTTGTAATATTATGGTAAAACCAATGTCAGCTGGTTTTTCCCTTGAATTGCCTTCTTTTTGTTTTGGTGGCTTCACTCCTCACCTCACTTTTCCCTTGAAATTTATTATTGTACGTGTTTAGATTTTTTTTAAGTGATTGTATTCATTCTGTAAGATTTTACAGTGATTTCTAAAAAGAAAAACAAGAAAAAAACACATGCTTTTAGTTCAATGGTCCCTTAATTAGTTGATTTTCAAGGAATCGTCATGTTGTATCCCTTCAACGACGACTCACTTGTTTTTTTAATTAAATCCTCGGCAATCATGTCTTATAAGAGAGTGATAGAATTAAAAAAATAATTATAATATTTTAAAAAAATATTATATTAATTAATTTTTTTAATATAATCGATTAAATTAATTAAATAAGTCTTATATTAAAGATATAATATAGAGAAGATGGATAAGAAACTTATAGCACTGCATGAAATTGGTATTGATGCAGGCTGCAGGCACATACGTAGTACTGATTGATGAATTATTAATAAAATTAGGTGGTGGGGCATTATTGTTGTTGATATACACAAAAATATTGGGTTACAAGACAAACAATAGAAGGCGTGAATCTACGAGCATTATGCATCTTATTAGGCTAAGCATTTTCACAATTATTAATCACGTTGTCATTTTCATCAAACCCTAACCCTACTCTGCACTACCATATCATGTACATATTACAACGCACGCCGTGTGCTCTTATTTCCTTTCCTTTCCTTTTTTTTTTATATATAAAAGTTTAGGTAGATTTAACAACGGTCATCTACCAAGATTATGACATAACCCCAAGGCTCATAGAGTACTTATAGGAGACTTACAAGTTCACCTACTAAAAGAACTCTCACAACGACAGCGGGAATCGAACTCGTGTCCTTATGAGATATGAGCTCATTCTTTACTATTTATGTCAACTCTCATTGGCTCTTATTTCCTCTTAATCTACATAAATTAGTCAACTAACTTTTAGATTAATAATAATTAACTGATTTATTTAGTTTTTTTAATAGTCAACTAATTTTTTATTAAAGATTGAAAGGAGTATTTATTTAATTATTATTATCATAGACAATTAAAACATAACCAAACTAATTTGTACAAGTTAATTATTTTGCCGTATGAATATACCCATGGGACTTGGTTTTAGTAGTAGTAGGTAAGTACTCTTACATGACAATAATTATGTAACAATCTTTTAAACATAGTTCTTAAAAAAATATTTTAAAATACTATTATAAATTGTTAATATAATTTTTAATTTAGTTTTTTCCCCTAGAATAATAATTAACTTCTTAAAAATTATATATTTATATATATAATTCGGTGAGATTTGGATGGTGCAGATGCAACTATTGAAACATCAGAAGGATCGGGATAATAATAGTAGAGGATTCAATTCCAAATTTATGACTTATGGCATGTAGATGTGTTTAATTACTAACAATTTTATGAATTAAGTATATTTAATGATATTTATGTAGTGATAAAAATAATTCTTGGTTCACACACAAGGGATTTGAGGAATGAATTAATTTAAGGATCAAGAATTGGAACACTAAAGTTGCACTACCATATATTTTTTTAATTAATTTAAAGGGATAAATATTTTAAAAATATGAGATTATAAGTAAAATCGAATTTATAATTTTTTTTTTTATAATAGATGTCTCGCATAATTAAACTATAAGTCCATTAACGTTGCAATGGCATTCTATATTAATTGTCAACCATTCCTTCCATATGAAAGTACCTTTAATGCAAGGTACCTAGCCAGCTCAAGGAATTGCTATATATATATATAAACACTTTCTTAAGGAGCCTAGCTAGGTGATGATATTTTTGTTAGTTGTCTATCTAATTCACCAAAATTTTAATTTACCATATCCAAATCTCACCCAAATGTTGAAGAGAATCTAAAAAGCCAACAAGTCAAAAAGTTGTACCAAAAACAAAAAAAAAGAACAAGTCAAAAAGAGAGGCTCAAAAGGCATGGGGGATTTGTGTAACAGCGTATGCATATCACAAACACAATAATGGAGGGGGATGGGGCCCAATTAGGGTATGCGGCCCACATTCCATTAAATTCACAAGAAGAATCAAAGATACCTCAAGGAACTAACGGGGGTTGGTCCGAGTGGTAAGTAGCTCGGTATCGCTTAAGCGAGGTCTCGAGTTCAAGCCTTAGCGAATGCAGAAAATTCCCGTTGGGAGACTCACCCACCATAGCCAGGTGCGCGACGTGGGTCGGATCCGGATGTAGTCAGGGCAAAGCTCCGGTGAACCGGGTGGGCAAAAAAAAAAAAGATACCTCAAGGATTGTATCAAAAAAAGAAAAAAAAATACCTCGAGGAACCTCAAGAAACCTATCGTCTGTGAGTTCAACTGACGAAAGAGTGAGACATATAACTATTTAAAATATATTCAAATCCTAGGAAGTACCATTTTATTATAGTTCCAGTTTGCGACATTTAGGAATATATCATAATTCCTGGGTGTCTAAGTTTACGCTTGAGTATAATAGATAGTTTACTTTACCTGACATTAATATCGCATAAGAAGAAAGGAGATTTTGCCCTGTCTTTAGATCGTGGGTGATCCTAACCCCTTTCTAAAAATTTTGTATATAAAAAAAAAAGATACTTCAAGGATATTCATCATCCGGAAATTTAACTAACGAAAGGATGAGACATACGACCATACGGAGCATGTTTGATCTTTAGAGAGTATCACTTTATTGTGGTTCTAGTCGTGACGCTTAAAAGGCATCTTAACTTTTGGGTGCGTATATTTATGCTTGATGGTAATAGACGGTTCGCCCTACTAGATATTAATATCTCTTAGGAAGAAAAGAGATTTCGCCCTGTTCTTAGATCATGGATAAACCTAATTTTTTTAAAATTTTTTGTACAAAAAAAAAAGATATCTCAGGGACAGATGGCGTAGATGGTATACCTCATGGACAAATTCACATCAGAGTTGACACATATGATAAAGAATAAATTTATATTCTATAAGGACACGAGTTCGATTCCTACTGTCGTCGTGAGGCTCATTTAGTAAGCGATCTCGTAAGTCTCGTATAAGTACTATCTGAGTCCTAAGATTGTACCTTGATATTGGTAGGGAACTAATGCTAAACTTATTTAAACTCTTATATATATATATATATATATATATATATATATATAAAATACCTCGGGACATGCATCCATAGTTCTTCCTTCTTCTCTCAAATCATTATCTATTTGCTTTCAATGCTTTCCCACATTTTCCTTTTTACATATTTTTTTTCTGTCTCTCCTCTCTCACGCTCTGATTCCTTATTCCTTATCTTTGTGCAAAAAAATTCACTCCCCATTTTACCCTCCCTTTAATGTTCTAACCTAACATACAAATATCAGTGTCTATTTGGTTCAGAGAATAGTAGACAATGTAAATGTAATGATAGGGAATGAAATAATGATTATAGAATATTTTAAGAAATTATGGAATAAAATTTATATTTTATTTTAAAAAATAAAAATAAATATGAAATGATCTTTTTAACTCTATAAAGACTAAAAATAAAAGATGTAAATGTCTAAATATTGATTCATAGATAGTATATATATTCATATGTTGATTCATGTAAACTTGAATTTGGATTGCATAGCTAAAATTATGTAATAGGGATTACTTGATTTGTTGTAATCAGATGCCTAATCAAGAGAATGCATCAAGATTATAGATAATCCGAAATTGAAGGAGAACTTGCAATTTTCATCCGTTGGGTTAATGTAAAAGTAGTTTAGATCTTTCCCTCTCTAAGGGTTAACTTTTGGGAAATGATGATTTTCTCAAGGTTTACTCTCAATAAGGTTTCTTTTATTTATTTATTTTTTTTCTCTCTTTTGTGAATTTAATATTTGGGGGCATCATTGCATTATTATATACACAAGGATGAATCTGTTTGAAGACTGTGCCTGTAAGACAAATTTTTTGCTCTCTACGGACACACCCACACAAAAAGGTTGACTCTTGTCCCTTGCCCAAATTATTATCTGTCCCCTCTCTCTCTCTCACTCATTGATTTTTCATCGTACCCTTACAAGGCCAACGGGACATTTCAGCTAGAGGTAAATTTTATTATAGTTTTTAATGGGTGGTGTATTATATTCATCTCTGTTTATTTTCTTATAAAATTATGTTGGTTTTTCAATCCAAGTTCCATTCATAAAGTATCATTTAATTGATTCCCCACAAAATTGTGAATACATGTTTGAAATATAAACTTCAAATAACTAATTTATACGATTGAAAAAGTTAATTAAAATTAATTAAAGATAATAAATATATAAAAAATTAATCAAAGAGTGAATGAGAAAAGGAGACGAGAGAGAATAAATAAAAAAATAATTTACAATTAAAGATAGAAATAAAAAAATGTATTAAATAACTAAATAAATTGAAAGTGAAGCTTATAAAAAAAATATTAAACCTTTTTAAAAATTTGGATCTTATATTTTGAATTGGAAGAGTATTGTTCTATCAAATTATAAGTAAGTGGAAATTATTGATAGTAATCTTACTTGTAAATGGTTAGATAGAGAAATGTCTAAATAGGAGAGAAATTATTTTTACTAGACTAAGTTAAAAATTATCCATGAAGATTTTACCAATTGACCAAACCAAAATGAGATCTTACTGTTTGATGCAGCCCAAAGAAGGAAGAAGACAAAGCAAGTTTCATCAACCAAAAACGAATAGACGGAGGCCCCTAAAAAGTAAAAGGCACTCTAGAAAATGGGCCTACTTATGGATGCCAAATCGATAAATTGAGCCCAACATTCTTGAAACTGTAATTCTTGGTTTATAATTGGGCCATGTATTTCTGGATCCGGCCTACTTAACCATTAGTTTTTTGAGCCATTCAACTTCTAGACCTGGTACCAACGGGATTGATCCGAGTGGTAAGCAGCTCGGTATCGCTTAAACGAGGTCTCGAGTTTGAGCCTTGGCGTACGCAGAAAATCCCCGTTGAGAGACTCACCCACCATAGCCAGGTGCACGACGCGGGTTGGATCCGGATGTAGTCGGGGTAAAGCTCCGGTGAACCGGGTGGGCAAAAAAAAAAAAACTTCTAGGCCTGGTGCTAATGAGAGTTGACACAGATAGTAAGGAACGGGTTCGATTCTTTTGATAGACGATTTCTTAAATTTATTGTAAGTGCTCTCTGAACTTTGAAGCTATACTCTGCTCTTAGTGGAGGACTGATGCTGAATCCACCTAAATTATTTTGTATATATATATATAAAAAACTTATGGGCCTGGGGCACTTTCCTCCTTCAATGTTTTTCTTTTTATAATTATCTGTAAGGGAAATAGAGTTAATTAATTCATATTATAGTATTTTTTTATAAATGGGAACATTAATTTCACAACAGAAATATTGTCCTTGCCAATAAATAATTAGTTGCGATGCTAAGCAGTTTCACTCATATAGGAAGCATATTTGTTAGAAAAGCTTTAACTTGAATGCTCCTGACTCGATAGTGATTAAACTTAAGTTTAAAGTAACTATGGGATATTTTGAGTTTAAAAAAGAAAATATTATTGTCTTTAATATTTTGTGTGATTGCATCTGATTCAGTTGGGCTCTAAATACTTTCTGAAAAGATTGATACTGCAATGTTGATGCCCCACAAAATCCCGCTTTCTTTATATGGCAGAAGATGAATAAATCTTCTAAGTTTTTCATAATTATTATTTTTTCTAATTTTATAATTAATAATCAGTTTATTTTAAATATAATATCTATCGTATAAAATACGTTTCAGTATATAAGGCACCTCATCGAGTTTTAAGAGCAGTTAATATTTTTCTTTTACCTAAAATGCCGTAAGACTTTATTTTGCATTAGATAATCCTTAACTAGATTTGATGAAACAAACCTATGGGGCTAGTTAAGTCTAAAAATGGTTAGGGTCGAATTTGGGATTCAAACCTTTAAACAAGCAAATTTATAAAAACTAGTCCTAATTAGCTAAGAATTTAACTAAGCTGATCAGTCAGAACCCTTTTATTTAATTATTTATTTATCCATTAAGGTGCATCTATCCATTCTAAATTGAAAAATAAAAGAAGCTAATTAATCAAATCCTTTATTTATTTATTTTTTCCTGGAAAATCAAAGGATATGTAAGACCTAATCATGAAGGGAGCAAGGAGGAGACATGAAGGGAACATAATTGCAATTATTTTCAACACAAACCCTCCAATTTCTAAATTTGTGTAGAAGCCCAAAGAAGTTGACAACTTACACAAAATGGAGAAAGCGTGAGTGGTGCAGGACAAAAGTGTCATCATTTCTTTTTAATAAAACCCCTTAATGTTCAAAAGACACATTATACTCTAACTAATCTAAATCAACTAAAGTATAATCATAAAAAATAGCAAAGATCTATCAACGAGTTTTTAACCTGATTACCTATAATCTAAGATCAACGATTAAATTAGCACATCCCACTATCAATTAAGCTATGTATTATACACTAAGCGTAGCTGCTTCTAGGCAAACCTCTTGGCTGTCTCTGCACCCCTACCTCCTTTATCATTGAGCTGTCATTTAAGGACCTTAGCTAGTGATTTGGGTTGTTTCCCTCTTGACGATGAAGCTTATCTCCTATAGTCTCACTAGCCGACCTTGACTCCTGTTATTTTGAGGTTATATCTAGTATTCAGAGTTTGCTTTAATTTGGTATCTGTCTCGCAGCCCATATCGAAACAATGTTTTACCCTTAGATATTCAGTCAACTGCTGCGCCTCAATGCATTTCGGGGAGAACCAGCTAGTTTTGGGTTCAAGTGGTATTTCACTCCTAACTATAACTCATCCGCTAATTCTTCAACATCAGCTGGTAGTAATTATATTTAAGATTTTGGATGGGATTGTTTTGGAGTTTGTGGCCATTGTGGTTGTTGTTGAAGTTGACATTTGAATGTGGGAGTACATTGATTTGATTTTTTTTTTCTTTTGGCTCACAATTGGTTTGATATTTATTAAAATTAATTAATTAATGTGAACCACTAAATGAGGGCCATTTGATATGGAGGGAAGACCATTTGGGTGTTGGTCCCCATTCCAGATTTTGAGGGCTTGTTGGATGGATTATTGTGGATGAAAAATAGCCAAAAATTCAAATCATATTGTTTGGTTTAAGTGGTAGGGAAGACAATGGATTATAGCTGGATTAACTTTTTGAAACATTTTTTCACCTCATTTTTATCTTATATTTATTTTTTGTGCACTTTTTTTATCTTATATTTATTAGTTCTATACTTTCAGAACTTCTTTCAAATTCAAATTCATTGATATTTTATAAGATTGTTCTCGATTAATATCAAAACACATCCAAAAATTAATAACTTAAATATCAATAAAATAATTCTCAAATCAAATTATTTTTCTATTATTAAAAACTAAATTATGAACTTCATATTTTATACTTAAGATGAGTCCTATTATTTAGGACTTACAAATAGCATAATTTTTTGTATATTTTATATTATACTAAATAGATATTAGAGTATACTTAATATTATATTATAAATAGTATAATGTTCCAATAATTTGTTGTGATTCTATTTCATTTAACTCACTATATTTATTTTTTTACCATAATATAATGTAATTCTTTAAAATGAATATTTATTTAGTAAAATTTTTTATTATTTAACATTTGATGTGACGTATTTATGATATTAAAAATTATATTAAAATATATATTTAAAAAATAATGAGAAAGTCTATGTAATTTTAACAAAATTGAAGGAAAATCAATATTTTTTTCTAAATATTATATATAAATATATTGATGTTGATGATATTAAAATCAAAATGAAGATATGTATATACAATTCAATATTTTAGCTTGGAAAAGGAGACTTATTTAATATAATGGCAATAAGGGAGATAATTAAGGAGGAAAATGTTTTTTTTTCATTTTATCATTTTTGACACTTCATATCATGGCCCAAAAAGAGTCCGATTGTTTGACCCTGTTGTTATAACACTTCTTACCCCACACTCTTCAAAAATGCCAAACAAGAAAAAACAATGTTTGTTTGGCAAAGATGAAGTGAAGAAAACCTCACCATTGTCCACACTCCCTTCTGCACTGGCAAAGACATAGTCTGCAACTTGCAACCAGGTGAGATGAACTGATATGCTTCTTCTTCCTCCTCCTCTTTAGATACTGATTACTATAAAAAAAAATACTAAAAAATATTTTAAAGTACTATTAAAAAAATATTTTAAAATATTGAGTACACTATATATTAATTTATGATATTTGATATTAGTGAAAAAAATACTTTAGAAATTGGAGTTTATAGGAAGGAGAGAAGCTGTATTCAACATAAAGGGCCACGTGTGGTGAATTTCAACATTCACAAGTCAAAGAACAGTGCTTGAATTTAACAAGATGAACTTTCCAAATGAATAATACGTATGACGTTTTTATGTTACAGAATTTTTCGTCAAACAATTCACAGTTCAAAATAATTATGCTTCCAGGGTAAACACAAATAGCATAACCATCAACCACAACCACATTCAAATCACCCCATGAATGAGAACAGTTTAATAGGCATATTCACAACCAAACACATCTTCGGAACAGTAATTGGCCGACAACCCTGCATTATTGTCGGACTCCTCCGTCTTGCTTGAGGTCCAGGGAATCTTTGGAGCAGGCAATGCGGTGACGACCAACGTTTCGATGATGGATTCCAGCCGCACCGACCCGAAATTTGAACGCATCCCCCACTCCCGCTCCATCTCATTGTACTCCTGATCGTGAAGTGCAAAAATTTATATCAATATCTCATTAATTGTCCACATACTCCTTTCAGAACTAGGAATTCTGTAATTTCTTGTTATTATTGAACACTATTATAACAACAGTCCTTCTTGGACCAGTTACACCATTAGGAGATATCAGTTAAACCTGATTTAGGGGAAGACCCCAAAAAGAAAAGAAAAGGACTAATTGAATTATGCTACACTTTCAAAGATGTTAAATCATTGAATCGGCCATTACTGCTGAACTCGGAGAGGTCGAGGCCGAGACTCAGGAGCAGACACGGACAAAATCTGCAACTTGCAATCAGGTGAGATGAACTGAGATGCTTCTTCTTCTTCTTCCTTAGAAATCTTGTTGATCAAGTGAATCAAAACCCTCTCAAGATCTTCCCCATCCCTCCATTCATGGATTTTAGCCTTCACAAGCAAAGGGTCTTTGCATATCAAGTCCCACACAGGAAAGTTCTTCCTTGGCATCACACAATCCCTCTCTTTCAGCCTCAAGCTTGGACAGTAGTCCCCAGCTCCATCACCAAGATAGATGAACCTCTTGCTTCCTTCAGGAGATATTGAATCTTGAATCCTCTCTATGATCAGACCCTGTAATGGAAGAAAGATTTGAATCACTTATATGATCAGATGTTGATTGGTGATTACTTTATTCTAAGTACTTAGAATTTTTTTTAAGTGTATTACTTATTTTGACTATTATATCTGAATTGGGGCATAGGTCAAGCTTAAATCATTATTGTTTTTCCCTCAGTATTGAACATGATGATCTAAGCAGAACTCATTTCTAGCTTCTCTGGTGGGGTCAGTGAGGCCCCACTTGTATGTTTGCCAAAATGAATTCAAGTTGTTTGTTTATGATTAGTAATCAAGGGTGAATTTTCTTCTTCTTCTTTTTTCCATGCAGAGCAGAAAAGTAAAAGAAATGAAGGATGAGAATAGAGTACCTTGCACATGTTTGGAGGGCAGAGACCACAGCCATGGGGAGCTTTGTTAAAGTCATGATAAGGCAAAATCCTCAACCTTCCTTCTCCATTAACATAGCCAGGATTAGTGTTAATCTCAGAGAAGCAATCCTTTATTCCCAAATGCTTCAAAATTGTCTCGATGAAGAACATATTTGCATCACTCACAACCCTTAAATCACACCTGTTAAACAAAAAAATGCAGATCATATATTTCTTTCTTCTTCTCCAAAAAGGAAACAGAATTTCTTCAGAATCAGATGCATACCCTAAAGCATGAGCTGCTTTAATGGCAGGAACTACTCTGGGATGAATAGGAATCCTCTTCAGAACCTCTTCAATTTCCCCAATGGTTACTCCTTGTGAATGAAGCTCCATCATCATCCTATCCTATAAAATCAATACCAGAAAAGCAATAAGACTCAGTTATTTCTGTCATAAATAACAATACCAGAAGCACAAACTTTGCAGCAAAAACTGTGAAACTAAACAAATTCAAAACATTTTGGTACTATGACATCCCAATATCAATGGAGAGGCAATGAAATGGCAATATCCTTGAATGAGCAAATGTGAAGAAACAAAAGTTAAATCTTCTGAATCAAAAATCTTACCATGAGAGAGTTCCAAGGCATGGTGGGAAGAAGTTGGTTGAACAAGTCTGTGAAACCGAGCTCGTCGACGACCCAATTGTCACTATCGCAGTCAACAATGGTCTTGTCGAAGTCGAAAACCACAATAATTCCAGACATTGTTAATAAATTTCTCAATGACCCAGAAGAACAAATCTTATTGGGTGTTTCGTAGTTCTCTCAAAATCAACTCTTGGCGTGGATTCTACAACTCATAAGACATGGGTATTTATAGAGAACACCATGGCCAAAACCTAATCCTAAATAAGAGAGAACAAAAAAACCGGTTCTTTTGATTCCAAAGGAATATTACTTGAGGGGTTGAGAAGAAGGAGGCCATGAAGGTCCCTTTTTTGACGGATTGCTTTTTCTAGAGCAAATCTTTCTCATGAATCAAAAGCCTGACGGCTATGTTTCAAATCTCATCAGGACCGTTGGATTTTGGTCAAGAAGATCGAACTGTGAAGAGATTAGAAAGGATTCTAAGCCAAGCGAACAAAAACTTGGTTGGGAACAAAATGGAATATTCCAAGGAATTCAATTTTTAGTCGGCCACCTTTGAAAATGCACTTACCACTGGCTCCAAGAATATTCTGGGTATGGTTCTGTTTCGGTCATCATTCTAATATTTATTTATTATTTATTTTGTTAGAATATTAAATTTTGGAAAATTTGCTCAACATTAGGCATGTGCTGTGTTTGTGCAAGTTTACAAATTGGATGAACCTGACCAAGTACATGTTTGAGCTCAAATTGGATTCTATTTGCTTTATATATGCAATCATGTTTGTGATTTTGTAAATTATTGATGGTGAAAAAAGTGCATATTTAATTTTTTACTTTATACAAATTTATATTGTTTTTTAATTTTATGAAATATCTTTTCAGTCCTCTAATTCTAATATTATTAACTTCATTAACAAGAAAATAATATCTCCATTAAAATTTTAAATTTTAATAATACATTCATAAATTAGATTGTATTTGCTTTATATATGCAATCATGTTTGTGATTTTGCAAATTATTGATGGTGAAAAAGTGCATATTAAATTTTTTTCTTTATATAAAGTTTTATTTTTTTCTATAAATTTTATAAAAAATCTTTTCAATCCTCTAATTCTAATATTATTAACTTCATTAACAAGAAAATAATATTTGCATTGAAATTTTAAATTTTAATAAAACATTCTCAAATTATAATATAATAATTTTAATTTTTAAAAATAACAATGATTAACACAAAAAATTATCATTTAAAACTTACTAGGCTTACATAACTGAACAAATAGTTAAAAAATTAAAGAACCAAACTAAAATTTTAAATAAAGTTAGAGGATAAGAAATATCCTTTTGTATATATTATTTTAAATACACTTATTGGTTTTCATGGGTCAGTCGATATAACTAATGTAAAATATTATGAAAATAAATCATAGCATGAAATTTCTTGGCAATTCTCTCAGGTTAGGGGGGAAATTTATGAATCTCTTAAGATTCCTTTAATTTAATATAGGAAATAAATTTCTTTACATTATATTTATTTCATATACAAGAGTTAAAAATTGAATCTCAATTATTTACATAAAAATCCTTGCCATTTACTCCAATTGGAGTTGGTAATTTTTTTAATAATATGTATTATATCCTTATAATTATTATTTTTGTAATTTTGTTATTATGGTTTGAAAGCAGATAAAGAATGATTATTTATCATTTTCCAAATTATTTTTTCTTTATTTGGTATAGTAATTACTAAACAAGTTTGTCTGTGAGCCATTTTGAGATGGGACATATTAGTGTAATACAGCTACTAGATTTGAACTGTTTGCAAACCCAATCCTACAAGTAATCTCAATAGATCAATCCAAACTTTTAATATGATAAGACTAGCACAAAATTTTCTTTTTATATCATCAAGCATGCATGAGTTGGATATTGAAATTTATTAAAAATAGGATAAGCCTCACAGCTAATTAAATATTATTTTTAAAAGTGTCAATAATAATATTCAATTACTAGTAAACCAACACATAATTCCAATTACTAATTCATTTTTTAAAATTTTTATTAAATAACAAAACACAATTTTGTTTGGTAGCAGTCATAATTAGCCAAATTATTTTTAGGGTTAATTTATTCATACATCTTGATAATATGTTTTTATTCCTAATAAATAATAAATTGACTAAATATAATTATATTTTTATAATTAATTAGGCAAATCGCAAATGATAAAGTCTAATCTCTAGAATTTGACTAAAAAGTGGATAAAGTTTAATTTGTTTATTTAATCCATTGAATTGTTCCTGATAGATAGGTAGATTATGAGCAATGTTTTTGTCTCAAAGAAATTAATTTCAAACTAACTAGACATTTGTCACCAAGAGTTCTCTCAGACGTTGAATTGATTTCTTTAACTACAAAAAGTAAATATAATTTTTAATTTGTATTATCAAATTACCATTAAATGGATTAGAGAATAATTCAATAATGAATAATAAAACAATCTTATTTATCTTAAGATAATTGAGTTATTTATCAGTCATGATGTTTTAAATAATTGACCTAATTAAAAATCACATGAAGCTGGATATTTTCAAATTTAAGTTTTAAAGAAAAATGAGTGATTTATTATGCTTATTTTGTCATTTTTTATACATCCCATGCTTCCTAGATAGGGATAATTCAATTTTTTAATGTTAATATTTAATCTTTAATTAATTTAATGGGTTTGCAATTTGCCTGTACCAATGGGTTTTGGCCCGCAGATTTTGCTGTTCCAATTGCGTCACTGCCATTAAATATTAATAACATAAAATAGTTTAATATGACTAATCAAGTATCCCATGTAATCGGGATAAAATTCCGGTGAATCGGGTGAACAATAAAAAAAAAAAGTGTCCCCGTGCACGTCCTTCTCATTGCCCGCAAAATAATCATCGAGAATTTTAATAAAATTAAGTGTAAAATTTAAATCGTGCACATTACAAATTGTATTTTATTGAATTAATAATTGAAAGATTATTTTATTTTATCATCCTATACAATAAAAAGTTGAGAAAATTAATCTACAATTCCTTATAATTTAACTCAATTTTGAATTAGGTCCCTATAATTTATTTTATTTTAATTGAGCCTTTATTGTTTAATTTAATAATTTTAATTTATAGCAATTGTTAAATTTTATTTATAGAAATGCAGCTATTAAAACAGTGTCAAAGGAAATTCCGTAAACTTAGTGAAATTTGATAAATTAAATTAATGAATTTTATACTCAAGTATGACTGTCCATAATGGATCATATTGTAAGGACTCAAATCAAACAAAATAAACAACAAAAATCTGAATTAAAATTGAGGTAAACTATAGTAACTTGTATATTATTTTTTCTCATAAAATTACTAAAAAAAATCTAAAATGTCTATAATCATTATAAATAATCTAACCAATATTTATTATCTATCTGCCCTTCCCCATCTTCAGGATATAGGTTTGGTAATAACTTAGCATACGGCCAAAGTGACATCTATTATTGTGATAGGTGATGCGTTTTGTGGATTGATTAAAGAAATTATTAAAGCAAGCTAAACATTACTTTATAGAAAAAGTTAGCTCCCACTTTCAATATGTTGGTTATGTATATATATATATATATATATATATATTTGTGATAAAATTTTTGGAAAGAAGTTGGGTTCATCTACGATTTAAAAGTAAGATAAAATTTCTCTTTTTTTAGGCGATATTGATATCAAATAAGACGAACTATCTAAAAATTTATTTTGATATCATAGTCAAAGCTATGAAGGGAAAGGAGATAGCTTTGAACTTCATTCCTCCGATTCAAGGGCGGATGTTGTAGCTAATGCAGAAACAATGGAGGGTCAAAATCTGTAAAATAAGAAGAGGGGCGAATTATGCACTAGCGAAATTTGGTTTGAAACTGAAAGTGGGGTGCTACGTTTGGGAAGGAATGCTGTCAGAGATGGAGAGGGTGGAAAGGGATAAGGTTGGAATGACGGAGCAACAAGTTTACGAGTTGCAAAAATTTGAGTTGGGTGTACTGTGTGGTTAGGTTTTGTCATGACTTAGAATCCATTCCTCTTTCCTTACCCAAAAATAATAAAATAAAATAGTAACTGAATAATTATAATTTTTTACTCTCCCATGAGACTTTTTAATTATTTGAAAAAAATTTAGGATCTCTTAGTAGTTATTTCTCTTAATTGGAACTTTAGTGTGATTTTTTCTTAAAAATTCCCTCATATTTCAAAGATACTTTATGAGTGGGGGAAACTAAAGCCAGTTTGGTACAGAGAGATGGGTTTTGATGAATTAGGATTAGGAATGAGATTGAGATTAGGAGTAGGAATAAGGCTACGATAGACTTGAGGGTTCGCCAAGGTAGGTTAACAACATTGCGATGAAGACACAACGGCATCCCTACAAGAAGACGGCAATGAATGATATCCAAGTATAAAGCATCACACAAGTTCGGCCATCTTCTAATAATATGGGCGATTTTGCAATTGTATTGGCGATTTTGCGATTGTAGGTCAGCCCACCTTAATTTGTAAGCTGAATGAGGGTAAGTTGTGCAATCCGCTATAAAATAGACTAGCTAAATGTTAGCCTTAGTCTGTCTCGCGGGTTAGCCCGTCACCTTTTTTTAATATTTTAAAAAAATTAGTTTTAAAATAAATTTCTAATATTATGGTATCATAATACAAAATTATTAATGTTATACTTTTAAAAATTTTTAATTTTTATAAAAAAAATATCAAATTTTATAACTATAAATTTAAATAAATATTAACATAATATTAATCAATTATAATATGTCAACACATATCAATAAATAAGTAAGCATATTTACTATTATTTGATAATAAAAATATTTAAAGTAATATTTAAATAAAATAAATAATTATTAATAATTATTAATAATAATACCATCATTGTACCTCATTCTATCTAATTTGGATTCATTTGAGGGTATATATGCCCTGCAAAATACTCCAAATTAACAATTAAAATATAAGAAAACGACAACAATAAAATTTTTTATCAAACTAGATGAAGTAAGCTAACCAAAAGCCTTTTTCTATTAGATATAATCTACTACATCATGGAATGCAGGACACTATTGATTGCTAAATTTTTGAATATATTGTTAATAAAAATATTATGTTTAATAACTTTACTGTATATTCTTTTTAGTCCTTTTCTATCATCTTTTAGAGGACTCTATACTATCCGATTTATTCACATCACGCTTCCAATAGCCTCAAATAAATTGGTGAGCCTGAGATGCTTTAAAATAATAATTCATGGAGAATTAAAGTTATTATTAGAGCTTATTAAAATTAAAATTAGCCTATATTTTTACAATTACAATTTAATAAATTACAGAGAATGAGCAATAATTTTGAGAAGTACCAAGAGTAATTTGAAAAGCACAAGTGAATATTTTAATCCTTAACAAATATTTATAAGAATATATGAACAATTTGTACAATCCTTGCAGGGAGTGAACGCTGCACCAATATTGGGTTTGGTCATGTTCCATTTTTGCCAGTTTGATGCTAAAGAATATTCATCAATCCTATTCCTTTTTAGTTAACATCAAATCAAAAATCTTTACAACCGAATCCATTTACGATTATGTTGATTAAATTTTTAGAAAAAAGTTAAACTCACCCAAGATAGTTTAACTAAATGTATTTAAGATTTTTTTTGTATAATTTTTTTTTTAAAAAGGTTAAACTCACCTATGATCCAAGGACAGAGCAAAATCTCCCTTCCTCTTAGACGATATTAATGTTGGGCAAGATGAGCTGTCTATTACCCTCATGCGTAAACTTAAGCACCCAGAAACTAGGATATCTTCCCAAGTATCGCGACTGAAACCACAACATAAATGTATTTAAGATTTTTTTTATACAAAAATTTTTGGAAAGCCTAAGGGCAAGGCGAAATCTCCCTTACTCCTAGACAATACCAATGTTAGGCAAGGCGAGCCGTCTATTACCCTCAGGCGTAAACCTAGGCACCTAAGAGTTAGGATATCTCCCCAAACGTCACGATCGAAACCACAATAAAGTAGTACTTTTTAAGGATTTAACACACTCCAAATAGCCACATATTTCACCCCTTCTCCAACTGAACCCATGGACGATGGGTGTATTTAAGTTTTTTTTTTTTTTGCACATCCGATTCACCGGAACTTTGCCCCGACTATATCCAGATCCGACCGCGTCGCGCACCTAGTTATGGTGGGTGAGTCTCCCAACGAGAATTTTCTGCATATGTCAAGGTTCAAACTCGAGACCTCGCTTAAGTGATACCGAGCCGCTTATCACTCGGACTAATCCCCGTTGGTGTGTATTTAAGATTATAACTTAACTAAATCATATGATAGCAAACCAGGCCCAATGTACCACCCCAAGACAATAGGCCCAACAAGCGCATCAAGAGAGGATTTTTGGGCCCAAGCTGGAGGATCTGGGCTCCGTATATGTGTTTTCAAGAAACACATTTACGTATTCCAGAAACAAAAAAACGAAACAAATTTACGAGTAAAAATAATACATTCCTTTTAGTCTTTTTTGAGTCAAGTAGATTAAAATCCAGTAAAAAAACAAATTAACATACAAACAAATATTAAGAATTAGAGTTGGCATATATGATAAAGAATGGGTTCGTATCCCACAAGGATGCGAGTGCGATTCCCGTTACCGTTGTAAGGGCTCCTAAGTCTCTTGTAAGTGCTTTAGGGCTGTACCCTGACCTTAGTAGAGGACCGGTGCTAAATCTACCTAAACTTTTTTCAGTATAAAAAAAAACAAAGAAGCAAACTCGTGCACCTAATTAATTTTAAAAAACTAAAGTACGTGTAACAATCCACAAATGTAGTCAAATTTTACTTTAATTATCAGCAAATGAACAGGTTTCTTTGTTTCTTAACCTAGTAGTATAAACAAAGTGGGACAAGAAATATGTGTCAAAAATGAAGTAACCGAACTCATTCTGGAGTTCCATCATTCTTCTGATAACCAATAATCAACGAATCACCATAAAAGCACCGGTATTAATTTTTTCAAAGGCTAATACCATGGACGAAGTACCTGTTTTCTCTATACCTGAGAATCCTGTCTTCTGCTCCAACACACCATATATGGCCTTCCAGACCTAAGTTTCCTTTCATTTGTGCAGTTTCCCACACAAACTTGAACACTCCCAGTGCTTGGTCTAGCTGCTTCACCCCACGCCCAATCATTTTTTCATCATCTGAGGTCAAGATTCTTCCCATGGACAAGCAAAACATATCTTTACTTCCATTTTCATAAACCCCACCACGTATATCCACCTCAATATCTGAAACTCTTCTGTATAGGTAATATAACAATAGAGTGAACAAACACCTAGATGAGTGTCCCAATGTTTTGGTGAGCTTCTTTTGTACTAGACTTTCTTGATGTCTAGCTTCCTTGTATCCAATACTATTGTCAACTATAACATCTTTGATTTGAGAGAGACCCTCCTTCATTATCTCGAGCTTTGTCACATGCAACTTAAGCGTAGTTTCGCTTCTGAAACATTCAATCAAATCATTGAACATCTCGAGAATATCTTCCCATTTGTGGGGATCAGAAGAGTCAAAGGGTTTAGAAGGTGTGAGTTTCATCCATGAAGCAGTTTCAGGATCAGAGGAAGCTGCAGTTTCAGTCAGAAATTTCATGCAGTTGTGAACGATTTGCTCGCCCATTAAAGTACTTGTGCTTGATCCTCGAGCAGTTAACAAATCCAAATCAACTTTCATGCCATTCAGAATCTCCTCAAGTGCACCTGTCCATACACGGTGCTGGGTCACCTGGGGGCACACTGTTAAGCGGACTGATTTCCTCTGTTGAGCAGTGACATTGAGAAAATTGCTTATTTTAGTAAGTGAATCAACAACCATAGGCTCTCTAGCACTTGCTTTGCTGAAAGGACATATCGAATCTTGACTTGTTTTCTGTGAGTGTTTCACCTTTTGCTGAATTGATGGAGACCCAATAAAGGTACGGACAAGTGATTTCAATGTACTCATTTCATGCTGGATTTGATCATCAACAATGGTGGAATTACTGGTAACATCAACAAGCCTTCCATTAATGGCATCCACGTTTTTCAGCAAATGGGTCAGTTGTGAAATCCTGGGAAATGCGTTCTCATACCATTTCAAAGGCAAGACGTCTTGGGAAGAAAATGATTCTTCCAAAGAGTGATATAGCATCGAGTTCAAATTCATAGCACCAGATATCTGAGTTCTCGTAAGGGTGCCATACCAGAGTAGCTTATGAAATCTCAAGGCCATGTTACTAAACATCATAAGATTGAACTAGAAACCTATTTTCCCAAAAGGATCGTCTAGCTTCTGTGTGTTCGGTCATGCAACATCATTGCGGCGTTAAATCAAACAGATGGAGTGCACTTCGTTTCAAAACCGTGAAGAGTCATCATTATTGAATCGCCAGTATTTTGGGGAATTGGCATGCCCCACTATAGCTCTACTTCTCTGTTTCAGCTTAGGCTACGTCTACAAAGTTGAGCAATTGAAACATTTGGAGCTCCCGAGCAGCTAGCTTGAGCATCATTGGGTTTTAGATTTTCAGGTTGGTTCAACAGTGGTGGGGTGTCTGGATATTCCAACGTTGGGTTTTGGATTTTCTTTTTTGGCTAAATGGCATTTGAAGCAAACCTGTAGCCAGTTTATTCAGTTCAATCAACAGCACAAGTCATGGTTTAAATTCATTCCAAACACAAATTCAAACTCAACAATTAGAGCATAACAATAGCCATTAGTAATTACCATTCAGCAGAAACCAAATTCATAATGAACTTTCATAACAAGCTGGAACCAAATCCTGTCATTTGCACCAAACAACCCGAAAAAAAATAGCAAGATGCAAGATATCTTTACATGTTATAATAAAAATTACCTATCAGCAGACATAAATATCAAATATGTATTCAGAGCAGCATCATTCTCCAAATTTGCTGTCCCTTTTCTCCTTCTTGATTGACTTGCTCGCAGAACGCTGAAGAAGAGCAGTGGAGAAATTGGGAAGAGGAGGAGGTTGGTCCCAAAGCAATGATGATGGAGGAGGCCGTCCGTCACGGAGCAAGGTTGCGAAGAAACTGGTTCTGCGGCTGAAACGATGGGAGCAGGAGATGAAGACCGAACATAAAAATCTAAGGAGGAGTGAACATAAAAACGTTTTTAACAAACCATCTTACTCTCGTGTCAAGATTCAAATGTTGTTTTCAAACTGTGAATTTGAAGAGTTTATTAGCCTTTTGTGTTATTTACGGAAGAGTGTGAACGTCGACGAGAAGAGGGAGCAGTGCCGACGGTGAGAAGTGAAGACAGCGTGATGAATAGATATAGGAACGGCAGCGGCCCGGAGTAAGGGCTTCGACGGGAGACGAACTGAGGATGGATGTCGCGGTTGGGGGAAGCCGAGGAAGATGGGGTCAAGGTAACGCAAAACGCATCACTCCACTGTTGTTTTAATCATATTTATAATTATAATTACATTTATTCAATTTTAATAATTATAAAATTATAATTTTATAAGTTAAACGTCATTTGTAACTATATTTTAGTATTAAACATTCTATAAACTTTGAAAATAAATAAATAAAATAAAGGCAAAGTTATATATATATAAATATTTTTGCTCCCCTTAATATTAAAATTTTCCTCTTTCTTTTGGTTAAAATATTTAGTCAATTCCAAAGAAAGCTTTTGCTCAATCCACATGAAAACTTAACATCTCTCTCACACGCGCACAATTTTTAGGACCATGTCCTTCTTCTAAGCAATCTCTCTCTCTCTCTCTCTCTCTCTACTCCTATGGGTTCTATTTATCTTGTAATTATTTCTCTACCCGTTACTAAATATAGAAATTACATAATTAATTTATAAAAATTAAAACTTTAATTAAATTGGTTATTTATAATCAATATATATTAATTTTTTTAAAATACAAATTTTAATTGTTTATTTTAAAAACTATTCATGATAAAAAAATCCTTTAATATAAAAAATACTATAAATTTATGAAATAAATATATTAATATTTTATATTTAAAATTAAAATTAATTTTTTAATTAAAGAATATAGAAGTGTTACATATTTATTAAGCCCTCGAGTATTTCAAGTTCATAATACAAATATCTTACAAATATCACCCCCCCCCCCCTCACACACTCATCATGCCAAACTCTCAACTTTATATTTGGTAAATTATTTCTAAATTATCCAACACATAATATGGGGAAACTGCTATTGGGTCAGATTTATTTATTAATTTGATTTGCTTTATTCATGTTTGGTCAATTTAAATCCCGATGACGTACTTCTTGTTATAATCTGTCTTGTGATTTTGAAACTGCTTGTAAAAGTATTAGTTATTTGTAGATTAGTCTACTAACAACAGAATTTAAATCCATAAAACATTGTTCGACATAATTTGAATATTTTGTTATCGCACAAAATAATTATATATTTAGAAAGTATTAATATTTTGGTATCGACATTGTAATGAAATTTCAAAACATATACGTTGGGAACTTGGAATAGTTTGTAATATCAGTTTTAGGCAAAAAATATTTTTTTGTAATATTGGTAAGATAATGTCTCGCATTGAATAGAGATTACCCAGTTATGTCTCCTAAAATTGAATAGATGTACCTATTGGAACTTATAAGATATTTCCTCAAATAAATTAGAAGAGGTATGCCTAGCTATTAATTCTCCAACACATGATATGGGAAACTAATATTGGGTCAGATTTATTCATTAATTTGATTTGCTTTCATGTTTGGTCAATTTAAATAATCTAATAATTAATTTAAATAAATTAAAAAAATTATTTATAATAATTACGTGTTAATTTTCTTAAAATATCTCCTTAATCATGTGTGCTTAAATTATCTCTAATAAAAATTTTATTAATATGTGTAATCATGTAGGGATATTTTAAGAAAAAAAATTATAATTTTAATAGATGAAGTGAATATAAATCTTATATTTAGAATTAAAATAAATTTATCTTCTAACTCTTATATTTAAAACCTCTTGATAGTGAATAAGATTTGGTATGTGTTTGGATAATATTTAAAAAAAAAAGGTTTACGAAAAAAATGGGCTTTTGGACCGCTTATGAAAAATGGGCTCTTAGAGAAAAGTTTATGGAAAAAAAGTGGTTCTGGATAAATGAATGTTTGGATAGTTATTAACAAAAGGGATTTTGTAATTGAAAAATTAATAAAAATAGTATGTATAAGAAATGAGAGAGGAGAGAGAGTGAAGAAGATAGATGATAGATGAGAGATGGTGGAAAAGATAGATGATAGAGGAGAGAGGTGAAAAAGATAGAGGGAAATGAGAGATAGTGGAAAAGATAGAGGAGAGAGTGTAAAAAAAAATAAGGGTAAAATAGTAATTAAATAGTTCATAAGTTATTTTATTGTTTCAAAAGCTACTCTGACCAGTTTATCTGAAATTATAGTTTGGTCAAAACCGATATTTTGATAAATATAACTATTTATTTTAATTTTTTTAAATTAAAATTTAATCTAAAAGTTTTTTTAAAATTTAAGTTTAAAAATTTATCAAATAGGCCCTAGATCAAAGACAAAAGTGATTTGATCACCTCAACGCTAATTCAAATGAGTTCTTTCTAAGAGGTTTTAGTTTATTTGAGAAGCCTTTATTTATAAAACATGCAATCATTGTTTTTTTAAGATGATGATTCATCATGCCACGAAGCTTATCCAAAATTATTATTAGACAAATGACAACACCAAATTTAGTTCGTACAAGGGTGCTCAAACTTTAATTTCGTGCATGTAAAGAATCATATGATGCTGAATTGGTTATATTAAAATATTTTTTATTAATTTATTCTTACATGATAATGATAACATTAATTTGATAGTACAACCTTTCTTACTCACTCCATATAGTACTGTTTTGCGCTCTAATTATTGTTACAACTAGTAAGTCTTGATAGGATGATTTTGGATAAGAACGAATGAAATTTCCTTATCTTAATCAACATAGGAAAAATCTTAATGGCCTTTTGAGTTAAAGAACAATTACCCTCTTGATAATTAATATTTATTTTATTCTTAAATATAAAAATTAATTAAAAAATTATTTTAAACATAAATGTAACGATTCGTTATAATTTATTTCTTAAATTTATATATTTTTTTAAAATATATTCTTTTAAGTATATATATTTTTATATTGAAAGTAATCTTATTGGTAATATTGTCAACAACTAAATGTGAAGTTTCAAACTTTAATTAGCTACATTTTTAAGGATTATCCTCTTCCGTTAAATATGGTGATTGTTGACTCTAAATTATTTTTATTAATTATATATATTAAAAAGATTTTTATTAAATATTGGTTATAATGTAAATAATTAAAAAGATTAAAAAATAGTAAATATTTTGTATAAATAACTAATTTAATTAATATTTTTAATATTTATAAATTAGTTATATTGAATGTAGTAATATTAATAGTAAAACTATGGCAATAGTTAGGTTAAATAGTTAATAATGAATCTCTATTATATTCCCTTGGGAAATCTAACAAACCCAATGTTCTTGTTACTCATAATGACTTGAGTACTTTTGCTTGCAACTTGGAGAAGAAAAAAAAGACATGTCTATGGAAAAAAGGGTCATACAATTGTAAATTAATTTCGAATTTTAAATATAATAGCAGCGGTATAATATAATATAATAACATTTCGTGCATGAAAAGTCTATTTTGTCTGGAAGATAAGAGCCTCTTAATAATGTCCAGTGCATATTTAATAGATTTTTAGAAAATAGTTTATTAAAAAAATATTTTTTGATAATTTTTAGAAAATAGATTATGGAGAAGAGTTCAGAAAAAAAAGTAGTTCTAAATAAATAAATGTTTGAATAGTTATTATAAGAAAAATTTTATAGTTTATAAATTACTAAAAATAGTATGAGATAAATTAAAAAAAATTAGATCAACCCACGCCTTTGCATTTTTTTCTCTTTTTCCACCGTTCACCTCTGCAACAATGACGACGATACGGTCGCCTAATGATAGAGGAGCTTAAGACTACTACGCCGCCTAACAATAGAGGAGCTGAAGATGAAAAGCAGTGACAGAGAAAGAAGACGAAAACCCCACACGACGACCCAACACCCACCCTGACGGTGAGCTCTAGCGACGAAGGCACATCGATAGCGAAAAACCTAAGCAGAAGATAGCAACTGGGAAGAGAGAAGAGGAGAGAGTGATAGAAAAATAGGGATAAAATAGTAATTAAGTAATCTATAAACTCTTTTACTGTTTCAGAAGTTATTATCAATAGCTTATCTAAAATTATAATTTAGTCTAAAAACCCTTTTAGATAAATATACCTGTTTTAATTTTTTTTAAACTAAAAATTAGGTCAATTTTTTTTTTTAAATCTAAATTTATAAACTATCTAAACAAACAAGCACATGAACCCTTTACATACTTTGAATGAAGGAAAAAGAGTGGTTGAGGCCAAAAAAAAAGGAAAACGGAGACAATGCATGGGAGACTCTTTCTTTAATAGCATTAATGGAACTTGCCAT
The DNA here is from genome assembly GCA_037074615.1 of Leucaena leucocephala. Lineage (NCBI taxonomy): Eukaryota > Viridiplantae > Streptophyta > Magnoliopsida > Fabales > Fabaceae > Leucaena > Leucaena leucocephala. The sequence continues at coordinate 2,467,632 of CM073552.1, forward strand.
CAACATCTAATATTACATGTTGTTTTGATTGTATTTTTATTATTAAAAATAAAATTATACTCCTTTAATTTTATTTATAAATTACTTTTAATATATATTATATATATATTAAAAAAATTTAATGTTATTAATTATTTTAAAATTTAATAACTTTTTAATTTTATCCCTCTTTAATATATATTAAACTCTATGAGAATAAAGAACAAAGATAACATTGTAATAAACTAATAATAAAATTATATATTTATATAAAAATTTTAATAATATAACTTATAAAAATATTTAAAAATTCTATTTTTTTATTTTATAAATAAAATTAGAGGGACTATCAAATCAAGGATTTAATCACCGGGACAAAAACAAGCTACTTAACCCAATTTTATCTTTTTTATATTTTAATTATAATATTTTTAAGTTTCCAGCACCATACTAATATGAAAAAAATATTTTTTTAAAATACTTTTATTTATAAAAAGCGCGATTGCCAATTTTGTTTAATGAAAGTTAGTTAAAATTTTAGGCATATCTCATATTATATAGGCGTCTTTGGGGAAAAAAATTATATTGGCTGTCCCAAATTTTGTATCTTTATATATAAGACTGGGCGATTCACTCTTTTTTTTTAGAAAAATTCAATAGTGACATAATATTTAAATTCAAACATTAATATCAATTAATAAAAAATATAAAATTTATAATAAATTTTATTATTTAAAAGTTATCAACAATATAATTTGTTTAATTAAAAAGATGCAGGCTTGATACAGAATATTTCTGTCTAAGGATAAATTCTTTTCTACAAATTCTCAGCCGCTGGATCACTGTATTGTTCTCATTTACCCCTCAGAAAAGATCTTAAAAAGAATAAAAGGCAAGGACACACAAGTCATTTGAGACAGTCTTATCTTACCTTTTTATCTTTAGACAATTTCAATTCCTTTTACAAAGTTCTTAATTTAATTAATCAATAATTTAAATACCGGTAAACTATTCTTAACATGACAAGACTGTGCCACACAGCCATCACATCCCGTTGAAATGGGGAATAATGTCAAGGCTGAACGGAAACGTGTTCCAATCAAGATGAGTGAGTCATCTCATTGCCTGACAGATAGGTGAGGTTAGCATAAACAAGGAAATTATATATTTACGTGCAAAAAAAACCAACAGAATCGTATTAGGGAGTTGACAGAGAAGTGTGTGCGTCTGTGTGTGGGAATTGTGATTGTTTGTGTCATGGTGTGTATTGCCTCTCCAACACCAAAGAACGGCTTGCTCAGTCATTGTAATCAGGAAATCCCAATTTTCTCCTTTTAGAGAGAGAAAATCTTGGATAAAGGATTTTTGTAGGAGGAGAAAGAGAGAGGATTTTTGGTCTTTTATGCGTTCCAATGGTTCAACTGGAAATCCAAGGAAGGCTGTGAAAAAGAAAAAGAAAACGAAAAATTATTTTTTTGATTATTGATATACTTTTTTTTGTTATGGATGGAACTCTGAAGCTATGATCTATAAGCATAGAAAGCGATCTACGATGCAGTGATTAGATTGGCTGATTCCGTCGTGTTTTCGGGGGCCGTTGATTTGTTTTCCCGGGAAATGAACGGTGGCGATGAGGTAGTCGCAGCTCCGGCGGGTCCAACGCAGCCGCTGGAGTGGAAATTCTCTCAGGTTTTCGGCGAACGTACGGCCGGCGAGGAAGTTCAGGAAGGTAATTGGAATAAATATGCTGTATTGAGGAGACGTGCCTGTGTTGTGACTGGTTGGATCCAGTTGATGTAGTGTGCCTTTGTTGGGATTAGGGTTCGGTTGCGTGCCTTCGATCTATTTCTGGTCGTGCATCGTCAGTCACTCGTTGTTTCGGCTTCTGGGTCGTTGAGTAATGCATGTATCGGCTCGGGGGTCGCGGTGTAATCATTATCTGGTTGTTGGTCTGTTTTGGATTTGGGTAAAGTAGTGGGTTTTGTGCGTGGATTTTTTTTAACTGTGGCCCGAAGGTCTCCATGTAATACATAGTTGCCTTCGTTAAGGTTGTATTGCATTTTACTGGGTTTGAATGATTGCGTGTGGAGCTAACATATGTAAGACTTCATGGTGTTTAACGTTTTGTGTTTTCAGCTCGTGCTTATTTTACAAGCACTTCACTTCTGTTGTCGTTAATTGGCTTCTTTAGTTTGTCCGGATATCACCATGAGACTTTGGGTCCTATGAGCAGATCTTCATCATTCTATATGTCTTTTATCCTTTGATTTCTCCTTCTCCTTCGGTTCTTGCCAAGTATCATTAAGAATACGCAATAGGGGTACTAAGGGAAGGAGAGTGAGAAGGAGCGTCTTGGTGGTTGCACTAATCTTCGTGTTATAATGTTGACTCAACACCGTGTCTTCTTTATATTTAGATTTATCCTTATTCAATTTTTGGTGCAACCACTAAGATGCTTCATAGTTGGGAAACATTGTCCTCGTCTGATTGTCTCTTGGTTTAGAAATTTGAACTCCTCGTTAAATTCTATTTTTCTAATGAACAGAGTAGCTATATTTATTTGGTGGGAGTCGAAACGATGACAAAATACTGTATTGATATGTGTGCTTAGCTGGAATGCCGTAAGCAAACTCCCAGATTTTGTAGATAACAGCGGTAAAATTGTATAGAATTCAAGTGTTATTTTTCTTTCAGTTATTCCTTTTTGTGTTTAAGAGGGGCAAGGTTGGAGTTAGTAAAGAAGCTTTAGACAATAAGTAAGTAAATTTTTTAATCAATATGAATGGAAAGGCAGGCACTTTTGATCTGGATATGAGAGAGCTAAGGATACTTGGTGCTTAATAAATTGTATTTATGTTAGCTGTTTAGATTTATTTTATACTGGGGTATAATTGGAAATTTGTTGTAGTCTCTCTGCTTTACTAAGGATGATTCAACTCACAGAAATGACATGCTCTCGTCAAACTGTAACTGAGATGTATTTCATGGTTTATGAGGAGTAGAATGATTCTTGATGGGGCTTTTAGGATTTAGGGTTTCTATATAGCACTAACTCTAGACATTTGGACACTATCAACAGGGTTTGGTAATCTTATGGTACAGAGTGATTTAGTTTTTTGACAAAATACTGATACAGAGTGATAGACAAACCTGTTTTAGCTTTCGTTGCTCAATAATTCAGACCTGATTGTATGGCTTATTTTATTTTCCAGTGGACATAATTTCTGCCATTGAATTTGACAAGTCCGGTGACCATCTAGCAACTGGTGATCGTGGTGGTCGGGTTGTTCTCTTTGAGAGGACAGATACAAAAGATGTAAGTCTGATTTTCAGTTTCGTTGGTTTCCTTGACCATGGCGTTAAAAATTGATGTTATTTACTCCAATATTTTAATATTTATGTGTACGGTGTGGCACAGCATGGTGGATCAAGACGGGATTTGGAGGGGATGGACTATCCTCTAAGTAGGCATCCTGAATTCCGTTACAAAACGGAGTTTCAGAGTCATGAACCTGAGGTAAATATCCTTCACTAGTCAATGCTTTACCATACTCCGTGGCTCACAAGTGTTAGTAGTATTAACGTATCATCATTCCTTTGCGCCAGTTTGACTATCTTAAGAGCTTGGAAATAGAGGAGAAAATCAACAAAATTAGATGGTGCCAATCCGCTAATGGTGCCCTATTTCTTCTATCCACAAATGATAAAACCATAAAGTTTTGGAAGGTATATATGAATGCTTACCTGTGGCTCTCTGAGTGAATGTCTTTCAATCATGGATTATGCGCATTTGAACTTATTGGATCCAGTTTGGTCCCTTGTTTATGTGTTGAATGCTTTGACAGTGTGTCTGTTTATGGACACATCTTGTAGTTTGAGGCACTAGTAGGAATCTATTGCCAGGGATTAGCCTTAAGAAACTTCCAATTTGATGTAAAATTTCTTTTCTTACAAATAAATTGAAAGCATTGTTCTATAACTGATGGACTTGGCATGTAGAGGATGACTTCTTAATGTTTAAGATTTTCATTTCCAAATTCATAGTGTCATGACTTTCTTTCTGGATGCTTCCATCTTTCAGTCACATTAAGTTTAGGATTGAAAGATGAATGTGCTTTTAAATATATCTTATTGGTTCAGGCTTGTGGTCTAACATGTCACCAGCATTGAGTCTTTGCTTGTACATACACATGTAGAGGATGACTTCTTAATGTTTAAGTCGTGTTGATTTTCATGTGAATAAAATGAATGATCTATTTCCAAGGTCAATCATTTATTATTTTTCCCTTATGAGTATTGAACAGGTCCAGGAAAAGAAGATCAAGAAACTTTCTGAAATGAATGTTGACCCTTCACAAGCTATGGGAAATGGCTGTGCTGCTAGTTCCAGCAATTCAAATAATCCTAGGACATATCTTGCCAATGGAGGATCTATGGATAATTCATGCGACCATCTAAGCAATGACTTCACATTTCCATCTGGGGGCATTCCCTTATTACGATTACCTGTGGTAGTTGTATTCAGCCCTTCCATTTGCATTTCTTTTTTATAATATTTGTTTGTTAGGGACAGATATATTTACAGTACGAATTTCCCCTCCTATTTTCAACTAAAACCGAAAGATCTGCATGATTATTGCAAAAGCTTTTCAATGCTTACTTAGAGTTGCAACTTTTTTGTGGTTGGGGATTGGAGGAAATCATGCGCCAATTTATTAGTTGAAGCACAAGAATACCTGAGACTCCTACTTAATTAAATTTTAGCTGATTTTGTCACCCTACTTAACATCAGTATTGCTGCTAAGCATGATAAATCTTTATTGAACTCCTGGTTAATAAGCATGAAACCATCAGCTTCTCATTTTTTTCCTTCCATTCATAATTTTGGAGATTAGAATAATACAGCTCAAGTTTTGAATGTTTGATGAATCAAGTACATGGGAAATGTAAAATATGCTCTGATGTTTCTTGATAGGAATTATATTTCATTCTGCACCTTTTGGTAAAATATAAATTTGTGCCCTATGATTATCGTACAATACAATGAAGTAATGAAATGCGGATAAGTTCAATGAAGATGGGTTTGGTAAATATCATTTAAGCAGGTCCTAGAAGTAGCCTAAATTAAAACAAAATTTGAGACTCTACAATGGTGTCTCATGTTTTCTACTCGCCCTTTGAAACTGTCCATTTACTCAAGTAAGCTAGGTGCAGGTATTGGGTTTCTGAAGTAACTCTTGCTGTGTTGATTTTTGTCATTTGACCTAAAGTGCTAGTAGGTATACAAAGCAATCCAAATTGACAAGTGATTATGAGACTTTCTACATACCTAATGACACCTCCCTTCTTTGGGGTAATATTATTCTTAAATTTACAGAGACAAGAGGAAAGAAAGTAAGAATTAAGTTTGAACGTGCAAAGCAGGTGTAGGAGTGTTTTTCCTAGTGGAAGCAACGTGATTTTGAAGCTTCTCTCATTTTTGGTTAACCATTTGAGAAATGCCCACGTTTTCACAATGCTTTTATTGCTATTGCATTGGGAAAAGAAGGAATTAACTTTGATATGGCAGTTGCCTTTCAAATGGCACTGATCACTTGCATTTTCAAATTACCAGAATTGAAGTAGAAATTTTGAGCTGTTCTATATAGATCAAAAGAACATTACTGAATAAAGAAAATGAGACACTAATACTTCATTTTTGTCTTAATTCTTCTATTCATTACAGTTTTTGTCATATGTTTCTTGATACTTTAGAAGAGAGGAAGGAAAGAAAAGATGCTGCAGTAGTCTCTTTCTCAATCTCTGACTTTGACAATTGCTTGTTAGAGACTTTGCACATTGCAGTACTTAACCTGAGTCATACAACATGTGTAGGTAACCAGCCATGAGACCAGCCTGGTGGCTCGATGTCGTAGAGTATATGCCCATGCTCATGATTATCATATCAATTCTATTTCAAATAACAGGTGAATATTAGAGAGACGGTTCGCTTTGAAATCTTTTCCCCTTTCTGGTGTCTTTAAGTAACTGTTGACTGGTTATATGTTTTGTATTGATAAAGTGTTACTTTATGTGATGCATTTACTTTGTAAAACTAAACATGTTTCATTTCATGTAAAATAAGCTGTGATTTTTGTTTTTAAATTTGTTTTTTCTTTTTCTACTGAATACTGATCGAATTGGATGATTGCATGTTGGTCACTTTCTGTAGTGATGGTGAAACTTTCATATCAGCTGATGATTTGCGAATAAATCTTTGGAACCTGGAAATCAGCAATCAAAGTTTTAATATAGTTGATGTCAAGCCTGCAAACATGGAAGATCTGACTGGTAAGCTACCACTGCCATATTTTTCGTTGACACTGATAGTGTTGTATTTCATAATTTTCTGTCTTCCCTTATCTGAGTTGCCACTACCAAATTCTTATGAAATCTTGTTCATTTGAGAACGAGATGGAATCGTAGGTGCACATAGTAGCCTTTTTGACTGGGGGGGGGGGTTTAATTTATATCATAGAAATTATGATTCTTTGTTGGTCATGATCAGGAGAGGGTAGAAAGGAGGGACATCATTGTTTGTTTTGCAGGAGGCTAGGTATTATGATACCCTCATGTCACGTTTTTATAGTTTAGAAGCAACTGATAATTTCTTTGAATAACATTGCAATCTTTTAGAAACTATATTGCAGGATGATCAAGTATGTTGCTATAAAATTGTGGAATTAGTTTGTTCACTCTCATTTCAAGGATGTCAATTGGTGTTTTAATATTCTTTGAAACATTATGGCCTAAGTCAGTTGTTTCTAATTTTGTATGATTATTTATTTTCCTTTTGAATTAAACCTTTTTTCTGAGGATGTAAGAGACAATGCAGTTTGTAGCCCACTAATTCATTTGATCTTGCTTATTACTAGGCAGTTACCTTTGTGGATGATGTGCCTCTGAAATGTAACGTCTGACTGCATTATTTATGACATTTGATATGCTTCATTGTGTGAATCCCTCTTGGTCGTTTTTCCCCCTTCGTTGATGTTCCCTTTTATCCTTCTGATTTTTTTGGGGGTTCTCGTACTAGGTAAAGGGGAACAAGAACTTGGTTATTTTCACTCCCTGTTATGCTTGAGTATACTAAAAACTTTTCTGTCTTGTTTGCAGTTCTGAATTCTTTTGAAATTGTTTCACTTCTTTGCCGGCTTGCTTCTTATTGATTGTCTTATATCTCATTTGATATTGCTTTTGCAGAGGTTATAACATCAGCAGAGTTCCATCCTATGCATTGCAATACGTTGGCATACAGCAGTTCAAAGGGTTCAATACGACTTGTTGACTTACGGCAATCGGCATTATGTGATTCTCATGCTAAACTGTAAGCGTGTCTTTTGGATATGTTTTTTACGAGGTTAATCTTATAGATTCTTAATGATTAGGTTTCCAAATATTCCTAGCAAAACAAAAAATAAAAATGAATGATATTCTCCCTTATTATGGCTTATAGGTACTTAATACATGTGATATTGGCAAAATTACAGGAACAAAGATGACTTATTTGTGTGCACAATCAAAACAATGCTTAAGGAGAAAAGAATTTTATGAAGCTTATTCTACATGCACACTTGTATAATTTTTTTCTCTCTTGTAGACTATAAGAAGCATTGGCCTTTGATACAGGTTTGAGGAACAAGAGGCCCCTGGGTCAAGATCATTTTTTACAGAGATTATTGCTTCTATCTCAGACATAAAATTTTCAAAGGATGGAAGATACATTCTTAGCCGTGATTACATGACTCTAAAGGTATTAGGCTTCATATATTTATTATTTGTTCTTTTGATATTATTTTGTAGTATTAATTTTAGACGGGGATACTTTGGGCTTGCCAAGCAAGGATTTTTTATTATTTAATTTATTGATGAATTTCCTTTCTATGTTCATGTAATATTGAACTGTATCTGGTTTTCTTTGGGTATCTTCTGCTAATTTTGACTTCGTTTTATATCTCTGAGATCGTACTCTAAGATTTAACTATGATGTGCCCAAATTTTGTGGACTGCAGAGAGAAATTCTGCCTTATTCATGGCTTCTCATTCACTATTGTTGTGCTTTTTTTTGTCAGTTATGGGACATTAATATGGATTCTGGTCCAGTTGCAGCTTTCCAGGTTCATGAGTATCTAAGACCCAAGGTTAGATTCCTTTGTATGGAGAAATGACAAAAAATAGTTTTCTTTTTGTGCTTTATTGAATCATAATGGGCTATGCTTTTGTTTCAATGTGCCAGTTATGTGATTTATATGAAAATGATTCAATTTTTGATAAGTTCGAGTGTTGTCTGAGCGGCGACGGATTACGTGTTGCAACTGGTTCTTACAGGTCTTTGAAGCAAAACCATTTCTGTAACAATTTCTGTACCTTAGTAATTGAAGATGTTTAGTTTGCGTCTCACATTTCCTTTTCATTAATGTACCAGTAACCTTTTCCGTGTCTTTGGTTGCACCCCGGGAAGTACTGAAGCTACAACTTTGGAAGCCAGTAAAAATCCAATGAGGTGATTTTATGAGAAAGTTCTGATGCCATGTATGATACATTTAGAGGCACTAAAGTACCAACATGATTAACCTTTTTATTTCCCCAGGCGACAAGTTCCAACCCCTTCAAGGCCTTCGAGGTCACTTGGGAGTAGTTTAACACGGGTTGTAAGACGAGGTTACTTCTCTATCTTATCACTTATTTTCTCTGAGCATTGTGTTTTCTCATAATATATACCTTATTTGTCATGACTTCTAACATTTGGTAATTGTAATAGGAGCAGAAAGTGCCGGGGGTGATGCAAATGAGAATTCTTTTGATTTTACAACAAAGTTACTGCACCTAGCATGGCACCCAACTGAAAATTCAATTGCGTGTGCTGCTGCAAATAGCTTGTACATGTACTATGCATAAAGGAAGAATGCTTGAAGAAGAAGATATGTATTGCTTGGTTAACCTGCTCGTGGGTTGTGCCACGAAGAAAGGCTTCTATTCCCCTTCTTTTACCACCATTGAATTGGAGGCTACATTGACTCACACTACAAAAGTGCCCTTCAGAAAATCTCTTTATAGCAGGAAGCTTCTTGAGAAAGAACTGAAGTTGGCTGATATCAAATTCCCGGGTAGTCAGACATGAATGATTTTGTTCCAGACTGGCGGCATCATCACTCTTCTTCCTTGTTCTTTAGTTTTGGCATTCCCTGTCTGATGATATCCTAATATATTCTTTTCCCTCCCCTTTTTCTTTTGTATCTTATTTTCTGAAAGAGAAGGTGCAGTTAGTTCCTCAATGTTTCTCAAAATTGTGTTTGGCTTGCAAGTGAAGAAGAAAATGTGATTGTAGCTCTCCTACAACGATACTAAAAGGATGTTCAATATCTGCCACTAGGATTAAGATAAAATGTAGTTTTCTTCTTTTTTTTCCCCATTTGGTGGGATGAAGCAGTTGAATCAACTTGCAGTGCATCAATTTTTTCATTGATTATTTTTGTGTTGGAATATAATTTGATGATGTTTTAGAATATATATACTTTTTTGTTGTATCAGTTAATTGTATAAGAAAAACCTAATAAAGTAATAGTTTTTTTTAGGTTACTATCTAGGAGATATTTGTTTTGGTTCATAGACATCTACGAGTTTTGTCCACATAAATTTCTTTGAAGAGTTTTTCCTTCTCCCGATGGATGTATATTTTCAGGATTTAAACTCAGTTCAAATTTAGGGTGTGAGGTTGTTTATCAATTCAACTAACACCATATTATATTCTTTTATATTGATTTGGTCTTTTAACTTGTATGAATCTTCATACACAGGTCGATCACATGGTTCTAGCATAAAAAATCTTCAATGGCAACATGTACGGTAAAAGAAAATGCTCTCAGAAATTACGTTTTAAAAGAAGGTTCATCACATAGCTCTAACATAAAAAACTTTCAATAACAACCTGTACGGTAAAAGAAAATGCTCTCAGAAATTACACTTTAAAGAGCCCCACAGTTAAAATCTTTAAGTTTGGCTCCAATTATTTGAGTGTGTCATTGTAAGTTTTAAGGATAAGGAAAGAAAGAATCTAATAGTTGGAGTCTTCCCAACTTTTAAGCATGAAAAAAGAACACTTCAAACTAAGGTTAAATTGAAGAGAAAAAAAATGCCAATGAGCCTTCGCTCATACGGCATGACCTTAACCGCCTCAATACCTCATTGAGGAGGTTGGGGTTCAATCCCAAGTGGCTCAACATAGGGGAAGTGTGTGTGTGAGTGGGTGTGTGAGTGGATGTGTGAGTAATGGGTAGGGGTGGTAATGCGGGCCAACCCGCCGAAAACGGGTTGGCCCGCCGCGGGTTGGGGGGGAGGCGGGCCGGTTAAAATCGGCCCGCCTCCAGGCGGGTTGGGGAAACCCCAACCCGAGACCGCCATGGCGGGTTGGCGGGCTAGCCCGCCAACCCGCCAGCTTTTTTTTTTTTTTTTTTAATTTTTTATATATAATTTTTAAATTTTTTTTCAACTTTTTTTTTAAAAAAAATTACATATGTCAATATTAATTAAATTCGAATCATGTCTTAAGTCGTCAAAATATTTATTTAGTCAATTTTGTTACTATCTATAGATAAATCTATCACAAAAAAAATTATAATAAAATAAAATAAATATATATAAAGAAAGAAATGACTCAATGAGATAAAGTTAATATAAATTAAGTATAATGTCTCTTGTTTAACTAAGGCTCTCAAATTAGTAAAGTATAAATGTGTAATATAAATAATAAAAAAATTAAAAAAAAATTAAAAAAAAAAGTAAAAAAAAAAAAAAAAAAGCGGGCTAACCCGCCAACCCGGCGGGTTAGCCCGCCGCGGGTGCGGGCTTGGCGGGTGCGGGTCAAAAAGACCCGCATCAATGTGGGTTGCAATTTTTGCAACCCAACCCGCCAGTTTTTGGCGGGTTGACGGGTTGGGCCCGCGGGCCCAACCCAAATTACCAGCCCTAGTAATGGGATAGGATAGGGTGTAAGAAAATGGGGAAAGAAATGACGTTTGGCATGGTTTCCAGATAACTGACTTTTTACTAAAGAGTCAATTCAAAATTAAAATAAAAAAAAACACTTTTTTGTTTATTTATTCACATACAAATTATATTATACTAATTAATTTTTATGTTAGTATTAGTTTACAAAAATTAATTAAGATATACGTCATTTTTGTTAACATTATTCCAAAAAAACTTTAAAAAATTTTACAATAAATTAGTAGCATTAACATGTTATTAATTTTTTATTTTAAAACTTATCATTACATGTTATATATTTTATATAAAAAATTTTAATAATTATATTATTTTTTTTAGAGGATCTAGATAATTTTTCTAAATTTTTTAAAAAAATTCTAAAAATTACCCATTTCAATTTTAAAATTCTGTTTATTATATTTTATAACATATTTATAACTCTTATAAAATTATTTATAATTTTTTTAAAAAAATTAATTTAAAATTTAAATGGGTGGTTTTTTAAGATTTTTTTTAAAATCATTTTAAAAAACTAATATACTCTTGACCCCATCCTTGCCGTGTAGGGTGGGCAGGAGACACGACACGACACGTCAGTGGGATTCACCATCTCCCCCATGCACCAATCTCATTTAGTAAAACAAAAACAAATACTTTAATTATTAATAAATTCATATAGTTAATCAATATTAATATAAAACATAAAACATAAAGCATACAATACAACTTAGTATCTAGAATGTTATCCTCCTGGTTTCACTCTCTAAAATATATATAAAACTTTTCACCATCAGTCCATTATCAAGCTATAAATAATATGGTTCCACTTGAGATTTGTGTAATATTTTTTACCCTTCTTTTTCAATACATTTGGGTATGTTATGTATAGGCCTGTTTAGATAGGATTTTAAAAAAGTACTTATGAAAAAAAAGGGTTTATGGACAACTTATAAAAAAGGGCTTTTAGAGAAAAGTTTATGAAAAAAAAATGGTTTTGAATAAATAGGTGTTTGGATAGTTATTTTTAGAATGACTTTTTATGGTGGTAAATTACCAAAAGGGTATGATTTGATTTAAAGTAAGAGAGAGGAGAGAGGTAGAGAGAAGCTAAGAGAGAGGAGAGAGGGTGTAAGAAAAAGTAAAGATAAAAGAAGAGAGAGGAGAGAGGAGAAAGGAGAGGGGTAGGTATGAGAGAGGAGAAAGGGTGTAAGAAAAAGTAGGGGTAATATAGTAATTAGATAGTCTATAAGCTCTTTTACTGTTGAAAAAGCTATTTTAAATAGCTTAAGCACTTATGGACAAATAAGCCTGTTTGTTTTAAAATTTTTCCAAACTAAGGTTTTGCCCAAAAGGGCTTATAAAACCTTGGTTTGGGTGTGTTCTAAACACACCCATAATTTTTTTTAATAATTTCTACGAATTTTAATACGATTTAAATATTTAAAAATGAGTTTAATTTTTAAAAAATTGAATTTAATATCTTTCTCGTGTTTAAAACATATCTCGTTTATATTGAGTTTTAATATTTTTAGGTCGTAATTCCTTTTTGTTATCTTTTGAAGTACATGTAAATTATTCATCTATGTTTTATTTTAGAAAAAATTATATTTAACTTTTATGCAAAAGAATTTAATTATAAAAAAATTTAAAAAATTATTAAACGACTATGAAATCTCGTGGGGTATATGATTAATTTTTTTAAATTGTGAAATGATAAAATTGTTCATAGAAAAAAATAACTCAAGCAACAATAATAACAACTTCCTAAAAAAAAATAACAACTCAAGTAATAGGAATGACAACTCCTAAAAAAAAATAACAATTTGGGACAAAAAAATAATAACTGATAAATATTTTTCTAAATGTAATTCTGTTATTTTAAAATTCGAAAAAAGTAGTCTTAAGTCCCATCAGATTTTATAGTAATTCGATAATTTTTTGAGATTTCTTTACAATTAAATTTTTTACTTAAAACTTAAATACAATTTCTCTTTATTTTATTCTCTCGTACATGACCATAAAAAACATAATAAAAGTACAATTAAATAATATTAATGTATTACTGAAGAAATACATGATAAATTAGTATTTCATTCTTAATGTGCAGTTATTTTAGCCACCGACACTACGCATCGCCATCCACTATTTTTTTGTTTTTTGTTTTTATGTCTACAAAGAACACAATTTAACAAATGTATTTTTGCTTAATTTCGCAAATATATATATACACCAAAATATTAATGTGACATTCAAATTTAAAAATTTAAAACAAATCACATTATTTATATCTAATCCTTCTCATTTCTCAACTCATTTATGCTGCGACTCTTACCAAGAAACAATAATAAATAAGAGTTAATATAATCTTTGATATTTTAAATTTATTATTATTATTTTAATTTTAATTTTTTAAATTTTATTTGTTGAGAGATCTAAACATATAGTTTAAAATTTGAGAAATTAAAATTAAAATTTATTTAAATTTAAGAGATTAAAAATTATATTAAATTAATAAAAAATGATTAAAAAATAGAAGATGGAATGCATATTATTAAGATGTGTTTGGTATGATGTAATTATGATTCCTAACCCTAGAGAGTAGAGAATCATGTTCCTGCAAATTTAGTTAAATCTGATTCCATCGTCATATAGCTGATGGAATCAGATTCTGTTCTGCGTACATTCTTATAAAAAATAACCTTCCCTCTCCATTTGTATACAAGCAATTTTCTGGGGGTTATCATGAAATTGTTGAATTTGATATTTTTGAATCTAAATGTTTAGTTGAAATCATTACCCTAGTTTTGTGAAGTTGATGGAGAGTCATTTTCTGCTTTAATCAAAACTAATGGTTGGGTTCTGGGTTGTGAAATTGCTAGGGAGCTTGGGTTTTACATAATAATTGGTATTTAAAGTAAAATAATTTTCTAAAAATATTTTTTATATTTATATAAATTTAAATCTAAAGTTTAATATTTAAAAAATGACCATTTTTAGTAACTCAAACTATTACCTTAATCAGTTTGATGACATGGCTTTTGCCAATATTTTTTTTTTGGGACAAAGCGTCTGGTACCCGAAATTACATTGAACTTTCTTTAATTGCTTATATTTATATCTAAAAATAATTGATAATTCATTCTATTTAATATTAATATACCTTAAAAAAAAAAGGAGATATTGTATTGTACGTAAACTTACCCTTTTTTAAAAAATTTATTGTCTAAAAAAAAGAAATTATATTGAACTTTGACAAGTCAAAATTACCTTAAATATAAGGTAATTTTTTAAAAAATACTTTTTATATTTATATAAATTTAAATTTAAAATTGGGCAATAACCCATCTTCACTAAAACGAATACCACTATGCTTTTATAGGGGTGTGTATGGGCAGGGCTAGGTAGGGCAGACCTTATGCCCGGTGTCCTACCAAAAAAAGCATAGACTACATTTTGCAGCCCGATGCCCGGCCCTGCCCGGTAAAAGTCTTAACTATTTTGGGCTGGGCATAGGCGAACTGGGCATACCCAAGTTTTGATATCATGCTCATGTTGTGAAAAAATTTACAATTATGAACTTATAAAATAATACCATATTCATATGTCTTTAAGACTTAAATAATATCCATAATTCACTAAGAATAAAGCAACAAAAAGATAATAATTAAATTTTTGAAATCCATTGCATGTAAAAAAAGTCTTGAAGTCTACGTAATTTGTAATTGTAACTTTGTATCAATCTCCCTAATATTGACAAATATTAAGTATCTGAAATAAAAAATAAACAATTATAATTTATAATATAATTATATGATGATTAGCAAAGTTAAAAAAAAGAAAAAAAAAAGAAAAAATTAATATAGTTATAAATATTAAAATATACAACTTACATACTTAACTACTCATATTTTTAAAATGAACCTCTAGTCACCAGTAACTATCATATTTTCCTTTTTAAGTGTAGTATTTAGGGAAAAAAGTAAAAAAAATAAAAGAAGTTGTGCTCATGGGCAGGGCAGGGCAACCCCCTGCCCGGTGCCCAGCCCGAAAAAAGTATAGGCTGAATTTTGTAACCCGATGCCCAGTCCTGCCCTATATTTATCGGGTTAGGCAGGGCTATTTTATTGCGGGCTGAGCAGAGCATACCAGGCCATAGACATTATGTACATCCTAGGCTTTTAGTTATACTACTTCGTCCGGTCCTTAATTTATAAAGTTAGATTTTATATTAAAAATAGAAGAAATAAAATATTATAAAAATATGAGATAAGAAAAAAAAACTTAATAGAATTTAGAAAGAAGATAAATGAATGAGGGCGATGCAAACTTGAGTGACAAGAGTAATAATGAGGGAGGAGCAGTTGTGCATCCATCATTTTCCCATCCACTGTTCCACGTTTACTTAGGCTTCACTTACACTTCTCACACACACACAACATGTGTGTGTGTGTGTGTGTGTGTGATTTAAAACTGCAGACACACACGTTGTATGGGAATTGACCGTGTCTTCACTCTCAGGGACTCTTGGAAGTGATCAGTGGTTGGGTATTCTCATGAAACATACTATCAACACATGTTCCACGCATATCGTCTATTCATTCTCCCTTGCGTACGCATCTCAACCATTCATCTATTCTCCTCTACTCATTTTAATATTATCTCTATTTTTAATTATAAAAATTAATTGATTTTTTAGATATACTAAAAAAATTAAATAAATAAATTAATTATAATTAATATAAAAGTCAGTTAATTAATTTGAAAAGATTGAGAAGTATATAATATGAATTTATCTCGAGAAGTTATATTTAGTCATAATTAATTAATTTATTTAATATTTTTTAATTTATCTAAAAAAATTAACTAACTATTATAATTAAGATCGGAGAAAATATATATTACAATTATATTTTCCCCCGCAAGTATTCTCTAATAATAAGTTATAGACAATAAAGTATAGAAAATTAAATTAGTCATTAAATGAGGCAAAGCATGTGTCTATGGATTCATAGTCTAATTAGAGTCAAGTTGAGTCATAATTAAATTAAAATAATTTGATTAAAATATATAAAAATATAAATATAAAAAATATTTAAATAAAAAACTTTAATACACAAATAAAATGAGATATACATGCACAAATACATATAATATAATAAAAGAGAATTATTAAAATATAAATATGATGTACTGCTATTTTTTAAAATTTAATATATGTGAAATTCAACTTAATTTACCTATTCAACGTAATTCAATCATTTATAGTTGGCTCAAACTATATAAAAAATAAATGGGTAGTAATTAAGAGTTGACTGCGATAAGCACCCAAACTAGGTCAAAATATGAGGTTTTTTAGGAGAATTACATATAAGTTTTATGAAAAATAAATTATTATAAAAAGTTTTGTAAAATAATTAAATAGTTAAAGATAATAAATTTAATTTATGTAATTACTAAGTTACTTTTATGCACAATAACAATTTGAAGCAACAAAAATTATAACTGGAATTATAAGCGATGACAAATTAAAATGACACAAATGACAACTAGAGGTTGTTATCGCATACTACCAGTTATTATTTCTGCCACTTCAAATTGTCACCATATGTCTCCAGTTATTATTTTTATTACTTCAAGTTGTTATTGCACTTGTCATTTATGCATAAGCGTAACTTGATAATTATAAAAATTGAATTTATTATAAAATATTTAATTATTTAATAATTTCATATAATTTTTTATAATAAATTCTCTTCCATGAGATTCCTATATAATTCTCCCTTTTTTTATATCCAAATAAGTGGTACTCGTATTATTTCATCATTTTCATTTTTCTTAATAAAAAATTATATTAATTAAGTAAATTTTATCATATTATTGTAAGACTATCAATACTATATGAGAGTAAATGCTATTTTTAAAATGACAACACTAGCATAAAATTGGTGTGGCAGAGAATGACAAATATTGAGATAAATGTTTGATTGTGTAAAAAAAAATATAAGATTAATAATAGATATATATAAGGAAAAGTTGTTGTGTCTTCTATTAAAAGGAAAATGGAATAAAATTGTTTGAGATGGTTGATGTATGTAAAGAGAAGGTAATTGGAGGACCCATGAAAAGTATAAATTAGGCAATATAGAGTTATCTTAAAAAAAGATAAGGGATAAAAGGATGCTCTATAAAATTATTAAATAAATTTTTTAGATAATAATATATCTAAATATTTAGTTATTAATAAAGAGAATTATTAAGAGGTCATGTGGAAGAGAATCTATTACAAAAATCTCCTTAAATAATAAAACAATTAAATAGTCTTAGAGGACATGAGGTAATAAATTCGATTTATGTAATTACCAAGTTACTATTATGCATAAATAAGAAATTATTGAAAACGTAATAATAATTTAAAATAGCACAAATAATAATTGGGGAGTATGCGATGATAACTTGAAATAACATAAATAATATATAGGGGCATATGATAATAATTTTTAATTGTTATTTGTAACACTTCAAATTGTTAACGAGTGTCAAAAATTTATCATTTGTGTATAAGAATAATTTAATAATTATATAAATTAAATTTATTACCTTTATGTCTCGTGAAACTATTTAATTATTTAATAACTTCATAGGATTTTTTTGTAATAATTTATGATCAACGGGATCTCTGGATAATTCTCTCTCGTTGATATACTACCTTCAGTCCTTAATATAAAATTTATTTAACTAATTTATATAAATTAACAAAATTAGTTAAATTAATTATTTATAATAATTGTGTTCTTTTTCCTAAATATCTCCTTTAATAATATGTATTTGAGTTACCATTAATGGAAACTACTAACATATGTAATTATATATAGAGATACTTTGAGGAAGAAGTTATAATTATAGAAAAATAAATAAATTAGGGTATTGTAATTAAGATTAAGATAAATTTATTTTTTAATTTTTATATTTAAGATTGGAGGGAGTAGTATAATATTTTTATTGTGAGATATATTTAGTTGAGTTTACTTAATAATAATTTATTTATTTGAAAAAAGAAATCAGTCATATTGTGAGATATATGTATTTGACTCTATCTAACAATATAATATTTTATTTATTTTTTGGAAAAAAATTAGTCTTCAGATCATTTAGATATTATTCCTGATAAAGTTTAAAAAAGTTTAAAGATTGATTTATTTATTTTATTGGGTGAAGCGAAGTGATGATTCGAGGTTTCCTTATTTTTTGTTATCCACTCAATTTATCGAAATTTTATCTCGATTATATCCGGATTCGACCCGCGTCGTATATCTGGTTATAGTGGGTGAGTCTCCTAATAAAAATTTTCTGCGTACATCAAAATTTAAATTTAAAATTTTATTTAAATAATATTAAACTGTTTACCACTCGTACCAACCTTATTATCAGTTTTCTTGATAAGAAAGGAGTAGAAGGCAGCCTCTTTGTTCAGCCCACGCGAAACGTTCAAGGCTTCATCATGACGGCCCTCCATTAATCAGACAAACGGACAAAACCCAATCAAATCACAACGTTTTGGGTCCCACCTTCACACTCCAGTCCGTCCCTGTAGCTCTAGCATTATCTCCTTCGGCGAATTTCACAGCATGGCTTTGTTTCTCCACGTTGCACTACTCATTAAGCTCTCCTGCCACTATGTGTGGTTCCGCCACGTGTCGCTGGAGACCGACTAAGGGTGACGGGGACTCAACGCAATGTTCCTCCGTCGCATTTCTCGACACTTTGACGTCCCCGATTTGCAGCTCGTCTCATCGGACGATCATGATTCGGCAAATGCATTCCCCTAATGAGGGCCCCCTTTTTTCGCCGTGGGTGCGGGGTTGCTTTGTTCGCACTCAAGCCAATGGTGGGTCCCAGTCCTTGGCGGCGGCCCTGCCTTATCCCTCTCTCAATTCCTGCCACGTCAGAGCTAGTTGAACCATGCCTTCTCTTCATTGACTCCTTTCCAGATCATTCGTTACATGCCTACGGTCTATAAGTATTTCTTATAGGACTTGAAATCAATTTTGGCAACCAACTACCATTATAGCGGTTTAAATTTGATATTGGTCCATGTGAATACGAAACACACTGTTTAAAGATCTATATTCAATTGTATCTAGTAATATTTAAAAATTTTACCAATCACATGGCCATATTAAAAAAAACGAAATCAATTTTGGCAGAAAAGGAAACAAAGAAATCAATCACTCATTCTAACTCCTATGTGTGGGAGTTGGTTAAAAAGTAATTTTTGATCTGAACATAAAATCTGGATTTATTTTATTTAATTTTCTTAAACTAATTTATTTTTTATTATTTTGTACTAGACTATAAACTCAAATCTATGCCCATACATCCCAGCCAAAGTATAAAATTTATAATATTCTAAAGTAATTTATCTAATTTATAAATTAATATCTTCATATAATTTTATTTATAAGATATTTTTAAATTATTTCACTAGAAGGAATGAAAGAATTTAAATATCATTAATCTATTTCTAAAATTTTAATAATTTATAATTTTATCCCTATTCAAAATATACTTATTCAAACACAATCTATACAATAATAAATAAAATATAAAATTATATGTTTATATAAAAAATTTAATGATATAATTTATAATGAGATATATTTTTTCTACATACTTTATAAATAGATATAATTTAATGTTATAACATTAATATTTTAAAAAAATTATACCGTATGGGTTATAATTGAATAATTTATATAATTCTTTTAATATATTTAAATTAGTTCACTAGAATAATACTTAAATTATTATAAGATTTGGATTCAGATAATATTTTGATTTAAAATGTGCTTGGCACAACTGATTAGCTGTTAAGACAAAATTATGGGTTTCAACTCAGATTGATCAGGATTTAACGTGACTAATAGATACCTTTTCACACTCACTTAAAAGTTTGAAGTTAAAACACAAGATAAACCCCAAGAAAATGATGAAGAATTTTTATTACAAAGCAAAGGCTTTCATTTGATGTGTTTCATGAGGGCTGAGAAGAATTTGTCCCGTACCTAATTAACTAGCCAAATTATTCTCTTAATCTATTCTTCATTTTTACCACTCCGACCAACATGATTCAAACATGTATACATATTGTGTTAGAAATTGTGCTATAGGGACTAATTATTATATTATAAATATTATTGACTTATGAATTTTTTTTATTATGTTATCACATTATTTACATATTTACTGTGATGACCATCATTAGATAACTCATGATTTTATCCTAAATGTCTCTAGTCAGTCATCTATGCGGGAGCAGAGATGAAATAAGATCAGTATGACTTTGAAGATATATAGAGATATAAATCAAAGTCATAGGCACATGTAAGAGTACAAGGTGTTGGACCGACCCGCTGTGAGAGAGCTGCATAGATCAAGTCATAAGCTTCTCTCATATACAAACCATATCACTATACCCTTTGACCTGAGATCATTATGGATTCCTATATGACAAACGCTCAGCTTTGACCTAATCAAAAGTCACTTTTGACCGAGTGATCATAAAGGCTATGTTCGGATTTGGTGATTTTTCATGCAGAGGAATGTAAATGGTCAAGATGGAATTTGTCCCTCACATTCGTAGAGAGATATTACTGGGCCCCTCGATGAGTGAGTCTGAGAAATGTATGACCATACTGTAATGGAAATGTAGTTCTATTTCTATAATCAGACTACTCAGGGATTGAGAAAATAATGGTTATGAACACGAGGATGACGTTCTCCATGTCTCATCCATGACCAAAATATCGTGTGACAAAAGGGACGTGATGTGGTTGTATGAAAAGTAACATCGTTCATCGATCCTTATATGATTTGGGTAATAGTAATATCTTGCTAGAGACCACTTACGATTTGTGGGTCAGTATAGTAACTGGCTCATTGTCAACTTCATATGGGCCTACAGGGTCGCACACAAAATAACTCAACACGAGCTGTGATGTCCATATTCATTGAATATAAGATATGTCCAAATTCAATGAATAATTTAGGGTGGTTATATATATTATATATATAAATTCGTATATATATATTATATATTATATAAGAGATATTTGTAAGATTTAATTTATAAGGATAAATTAAATCTCTATCACTTTTGAATTTGAATTTAAATTGATATGATCTATTTGAATTTAAAATTTAAATTGATAAGATATCTCAAATTTGATTTATGAGAATAAATCAAATATAATCTCGTCTTATCTTTATTTTAAATTAAATGAATAGGTGAATTAAATCTGTGGGACGGATTTAATATAAACCATATTTATTTAATTAGTTTCTTATCAAATTATGCAATATATGATATTGTATTAATTTCAGAATTAATATAAGATTAATTCTGAAATCCAATCTAATAAGAGCACCGATAGCATCCTATATATTTGACATTAGGGGCTAGAGTTCTTGAGGAGAAAAAAAGGGGCAAGGAGAGTGCAAAAGGTTTGCAGATAAGACGGTGAGGACAGAATCTTGAGAAAGCCTTAGAGGGACAAGAGGGCATAGCACGTCGTTCGTGGTTGAAACGATGTTCGTGTGAATACCGGTAGATGAAACTGATCTGAGTTGTCGACTTCTTGCGATCGAGAAAAGAGTACCAGGTACGAAAACAAGTCACAACCAGTTGACACAGAGGTTGCGACTAAATAGGTATCTGAACGTCAGAAAATTGAAAATAGACGACAGGTCGCTACTAGAAGCAAAGGAAGTCGCGACTGATAACTCCAGAGGCTACAGGTCGCGACGAGTAGCTGAGGAGGTCGTGACAGAAAACTCTAGAGACGACAGGTCATGACTATAAGCTGAGTAAATCGCGACTGAAAATTCCAGAGACGAAGAGTCGCGACCAGTGGATACTGAGGTCGCGACCAGTGGATACTGAGGTCGCGACCAGTGGATACTGAGGTAGCGACCACAGCTCAAATACCGAAGGTAACATTTCTTTTTCCTTGACTTAAACACATTCAGTAGATCCTGATAGGGAATGGAAAAATTTTAAAAATTAATTTTCGCTGCGTATCTTTCAATTTCCTTGTTCAATCAAATATAAATTGTTTGTATTCTTCGTTTGTTCTTCTTTCCGACATATCACATTGGTACTATATACATACATGTCTAGTCCTAATTTTAATGAGCATAAAAGGGAAAATTAGTACTGTGACATTGATCAATATAGAATATAAAATCCGTTATAAATAGTAACTATTGAATAATTTAAATAATAGTACTAGAAAAGAAGCTCATTACTCATTTATTTTTTGGATTCAAGGGTTAAATAGATTTTAAAAAAAATATTTATATATAAAACATTAAACAAATTTTAGAAAAGGACTTTTTAAAAAAGAATTTATAGAAAAAAATAATTTTAAATAAATGAGTATTTAGATAATTATTATTAGAAAAAAATTTATAATTAGTAAATTATTAGAAATAATATGAGATAAAAAAATAAATTAAATATCACAGTTCATATCAGCTTCTTCCATGACAGTAACTAGCGTGCAACTACAAACGACGATGAGTAGTGAGCAACAACCACTGTCTTCCATTTTGATGAGTGTTAAATAAATTATTTAATCATTTATAAACATTCTCTTATTTCTCTAATTTGAGTGGATTAGAAAAATTAAAAAAATTATTTAATTATAATATATATGCTATTATTTTTTAAAATATTTTTATATAATATTATATTATATAGTAATTTATAAGTTAGGTAAATTAGTTTAAAAAATAATAAACATAAGAGATAAAATAAAAAAAATTATATTAAGAATTAAAATCTATTCTAAAACTATATCCTATATTTAGGGCAAGAGAAGTATTATTTTAATCCAACATTGATTCTATTTAATCCCCAACAATTTTTGAACTTCCATTTTGATGAGTGTTAAATTATGATGTAAATTTTGCAAAGGGTCAATAATTTATGAAGGTAAAATTGCATTTAAGTTATATACAAAGAATTTAATTGTAGAGAAATCTCAACAAATTATCAAACGATTGTGAAGTCCTACAGAATTTGTGATTATGTTTTTTGAATTGTGAAATGACTGAACTACCCATAAGAAAAAATATTTCAGTTATTATATCTTCATTCAGGAGTTGTTATTCCTATTACTTGAAATATTTTTTGTATTCTTCTTGCTTAAGTTCTTCTTCTTTTCCAATGGAATTGTAATTCTTTTTACTTGAGTTGTTTCTTTTCAGGGTAGTTTTATCATTTTATAATTTAAAAAAATTTAATCACAGGTCCCATGGGACTTCACAGTCGTTTGATGAATTTGTGAGACTTTTTTATAATTAGATTTTTTACATTAGATTTAAATAAAATTTTCCTATGATAAACATAATTTACTTTGTTTATATATATTTCTCACCCATCCTGAATATAAAAGTTAGTTAGGTAGTTATTTTTTTCTTGTCTTAACTTAATTCACTTTATTTATTATATTTATCATTTTAAATTAATTTATTTAATTTATAAATTAATATAAAATATAATATTACATGTGAATATTTTTTAAAAAATATATTATATTTATTATAATAATTTATCTAATTTTTATATTAATAATAAAAAGAGTATTAGTTTTTTGAGATACTTACAAATTGTTTGGGTCATTTGGTTTTTAGTGGTCCTATGCTTTTATAATACTCCCGCGCAATGCTTGAATTAACAGTGTCAAACACGATAATGATGATTTTAATATTTGTTAAAAAGAATTTGAGTGTAAATTTTTTTTACAGCATGTTGTATATTTGTATTTAGCATATTACATTTGACACAAAAATCAAGAAAACTTTTATAAAAATGAGAAGTAACTTTTGTTGAAAATGCTTTTGCAATATTAATTCAAACATGCTCTTAGTTTTTTTAAGCTAAAGAGGGATTTTAACTCGCTTTCATGAGACATATATAATATTATTTTTATTTATTTATTTATACTGATCAAATTTTATTAACAATAAACATTTGTATTCTTTTATCAAGCATAATTAATTTTTTATTAGAGATAATTCTATTATAGATATTATTTAATATTAAATATGAGTATATCTGTTAATGAGAATTTAAATATTAGTTTATTATATTGTGAAGGATTAAATTTTTTTATTATACTTAACTTATTGATCCAAAAATTTACATTCTACTTGATCTGTTCATTGCATGAAAATTTTAGTTTTAAATTTCTTTATTACTATTGATTTAATTTACTTTTAAAAAAATATAAAGGCATTATTTTTAATTAAAAAGCAAACATTTTAGTTATTGCTTTTTTTCCTTTTTCTCCAACAAACTTTTCATTATACTAGTTTGTAGTAGCAGGCTGTGTGTGGAATTGCACAAGAAAAAGATCAAGCACAGACCATAGACGCAGTGACACACACACGAGAGAGATAAAGAGAGCAGAATTGTGTTTCTATTTGAAGCCTGCCCCGGTCGTCACTCTCCCACAGACAAGCTTGTGATTGATAGCTTTTAGCTTTCAACATTCTCACCCTCGAATCCGAATATCTTCTTTTTCATCTTCCACTCTCAGATTTTCTCTCCAATTCCATCGCCCACAAATCCGTCAGATCCTGCGTCTCCTTTTTCCCTCAAGAAAATCAAGTAGAAAACCCTACGAGCATGTGAAACTCTCTCTCTGTGGTCTCTTTAGCTTCTTTTTCTGAACAACGTTTTCTGTTTTTTAATCTTTACTATTTTGGTTTGTTCCACTCGTATTAAATTAAGACCCGTTTCAGTCTCTGAAAAAAAATATCCCTCCCCTTTTTTTGTCCTCTTCCTTACTCTCTGCTCGTTAAACTGTTCGCCACTTGCTAGTTTGCTTCTCCTTCTTTTCCGTATTCGTGTAATACTCCGAGACCGAACAAGAGAAGGGTTTTTAGTTGTAGGATTGAATTTCTGTTTTTCAGGGATATAAGAAATGCAAGACCCAACGATGTTCCAGCCGATGAAACCCCAATTTACTGAACAAGAACAGCTTAAATGTCCGCGTTGTGATTCTACTAACACCAAATTCTGCTACTACAACAACTATAATCTCTCCCAGCCACGCCATTTTTGCAAGAATTGCAGAAGGTATTGGACCAAAGGCGGTACTCTTCGAAACATACCAGTCGGTGGTGGAAGCAGGAAGAACACGAAACGATCGTCAACCACCAAACGCCCTTCTGCTGCTACTTCTTCAACATCATCTCCTCCTGCATCGGCTTCACCTGCCTCCACAGCTCGTCTGGATCCTGACCCGGCCCGGTTTTTTGCCAACCAGAGTGGTCCCATGAACATTGGTGGGAGTTTCAGTTCCCTTCTGGCGTCAACTGTGCAGTGGGGAGGTTTATTGGAAGGTCTGAATTCAAATGGGCCTGGTTTGAGAATGATGCAACTGAATGAATTTGGGGAGAATGTGGGTTCTGCCCATGTGAAGAATTCGGATTCGGGTCGAAACCCAGGGCTGGAAAGGCAGAGCAATGGTAATTCGGAGAGCTTTCTGGGTAAGCAAAATGTTGATTCAAGCTGTTGGAATGGTGGTAGCAATGGGTGGTCTGATCTTGCAATATATACACCAGGCTCAAGCTATCAGTAGAAGAAGCAAGAGCCAATTAACTGAACTTTTTTGTCTATGGTTATGTAGCTGATTCTGAGATTCATACTTGAAAACCGTTTATCAAATGAGTGATCATAGTTAATCAAACAGCATTTTCTGACGCTATTGGATGGAAATGGAAGATCTCATTAGTAGAAAAAGCCTCTAAAGAAGCATCATCATCGTTTAGGTAATCTAATAGCTCTCTTTTGTTTTATGTTTTGTTTGTGAATGGTGTTCTTTAATGATGGAAAAGAGACGAATAAAGAATCATAGTGAAGGTGATTTCTGGAGGGATAGATAGTATACATATATGATTGTTGTTATAGAATGGATGTGTTTGTGATGTAGGAGATTTGTCATCATGGTTTGGGATTCTAATTTATATGTATTGAATACATGTAATATGGTATATCTTTATGCATAGTTTTTTCATGAATCTATGGCTGTATGGGATCAGCGTAATGGCAATTCATTTATGCATTCTCATTAATTAGACTTTTTTATGGAATGGAGGAAGATATGGAAGAAATCAAAGTGCGCTAGTTTTCTATATTTTAAAAATTTCCCACCTGAAACCTTTGAATTAAAGTCCACATGGTTCAAGTGTTCAGTTCACATGCATTAACGTGAGTTATAAGAATTAAGAAGTAAGATGTGAATAAAGGTTGCTCTAATAGTTGATAAAGAGTTGACTAATAATTTATAAGGTTGTGAGTTTAAATCTTATTGCTGAAATGATAATTTTGTTAGTTAAATACCTCCATAAGTCTTTTTGTGTTTGAAGGCACGGCCTTGGTGAGCTGGGATCCAACTCATGTAAAACTTTATGTTTACCAAAAAAAATCCAAAGAAATTCAAAGGCGACAAGGTTCAACCCTAGAGGATGATGAGATAGTGTCTTTTATTAGAAGGATATAACTATCACCACTTGTTAATTGATGTGGGTATGACGTAATAGGATTTGAATATATTATGAAGGGTTAAGAAGATGATAGAGAGGCTAAAATTCTTGGAGACCCATTTTTTTCTTCTAAATTTGAATTTGGAATTGGGGATTGGTTTGGTGGTTGAGGTGGTGGGATTGATAGAAATTCAAGTGGTGTGTGTGTAAGAGTTACACTTTAACACTATCATGAATCATGAATGTTGTTGGGTCCAACTTTGGACCACTCTTCCTCTGCCATTTCATTTACGCCTCACATGTGAGTGCTTATGAGTCAAGTTTGTCAAACCCACTACTGGGAAAAAGACATGAATCAGGAAATTTCTTACCCGCCAATTCAGTTGATCACTCTCAATTATCCATTTTTGGCTGGAACTTTAATGAAAACTAGAATGGGGTTTGACGTGGGTTGAGTTGTTTATACGTGTGTTTGATTTTACGTTCGACAAGTTACCTACTTGTTAATTTTTTTTTCGTTTTTATATATGTCAAATGGGAAAGGATTGGATCTTTGTGAGATGAAATTCCCAACCCAGTACTTACGATGGGAATAATATTATGAAAACAAATGTTTTTTAGATTGATTAAATAATGCTAATACTGATATAATTAAAAATAAATTTTATACAATTTTATTTGATTTTTCCCCCTTGAAGGAAGGTGAAACTTGAAAGAGACTTTTTTATTTAAGTTTTTTTTATACAAGACTTTTTTATTTAAGATTTGCTTAAACTCTATAATAGTTTTTCTGTATTTGGACCGTAAGCCCAAAAAAGCCCAATTATTGGACCCAATTCGTCAGAAGCATATATGACGGCGTTAACTTGTGTCTTGCTACTAACGGGGTTAGTTTGAGTGGTAAGTGGCTCGGTATCGCTTAAGCGAGATCTCGAGTTCGAGCTTTGGCGTATGCAGAAAATTTTTGTTGGGAGACTCACCTACCATAGCTAGGTGCGCGACGCGGGTGATGTAGTCAGGGCTAGGGGTGCTCACGGGACGGGTTGGGACGGGACAACCCCGTCCAGTGTCCCGTCCCGATACAGTACAAGGGACGCAAAATGCGTCCCGTGTCCCGTCCCGAATTTGTCCCGGTCCCGATGGGACCGGGACGGGACGGGAATTCTCGATTTTTTTTTAAAAAAATATTATAATAAAATTATCTCAATAAATTATTCCATATAAAATGCCATAGCAATTTCCTCTAAATACCAACATTCTTCCCTAATAGAAAATAATAACTTACCCATATAAGGGAAAAAAATAATAGTAAGAAAGAATAAAAATATCAATATAAAAATATCTGTATAAGAATAAAAATATCTATATAAGAGTGAGAAAGATAGGATAATGTAATATTTTTTTTTAAAAAAAATACTTCGGGACGGGACGGGATTCCCGAGGGACGGGCCGAGACCCGTCCCGTCCCGGTCCTCCTTTTGTCCCGTCCCGGTAGTGTCCCGGACCAGTCCCTTTCGGGACGGGACGGACCCGTCCCGAAATCATCGGGACCGGGTCGGGACACCCCGGGACGGGATAAAATAGACACCCCTAGTCAGGGCAAAGCTCTAGTAAATCGGTTGGACAAAAAAAAAACTTATGTCTTGCTCGACATTGATATCTTTTAAGAGAAAAGAAGATTTCGCTTTGTTATTGGATCGTGAGCGAGTTTAACTTATTTTCAAAAAAATTTATTAAAAAAAAATTGTGCTGTTGTGCAAACAAGTTTCATTCTTGTGTCTCTATAAAAGCCACCAAATAACATCAATCTTGCACAATTCCCACAGATTATTACATGCAGTGTGTTTTCCGTTCCATTACTGCACCGTGCACACGGCTCACACGGATTTTAGGGGTGTTTGGCATAGTGCGAAGAATTGATTTTAGGAGAGTTTTATCGTTATTAAAAAGGTGATTCTAAACCAACGGGGGTTGATCCGAGTGGTAAGCGGCTCGGTATCGCTTAAGCGAGGTCTCCAGTTCGAGCCTTGGCGTACGCAGAAAATTCTCGTTGGGAGACTCACCCACCATAGTCAGGTGCGCGACGCGGGTCGGATCCAGATGTAGTCGGGGCAAAACTCCGGTGAACTGGGTGGGTAACTAAAAAAAAAAAAGGTGATTCTAAGGTACATTCGAACACCCCTTTTGGACCTCTATAAATTCTCATTTTTGATAGTCGATCATGAAGGATGGCTTTAGAATTAAAATGGAAAATATTGACAATCCGTTCATGTATTAAAAGTTCTCTAATAACTAATGGGGTTAATCCGAGTAATAAGCGGTTTGGTATCGCTTAAGCGAGATCTCGAGTTTGAGCCTTGGCATATGTAAAAAATTTCTGGTGGGAGACTCTCTCACCATAATTAGGTATGCGACGCGGGTTAGATTCGGATATAGTCGAGATAAAACTCTAATGAACCGGGTGGGTAAAAAAAAAGGTTCTCTAATATCATATGTATTACCTATTAGCAAATGTGATTATTGAAATATGTAGAAAATACTAAGAGAATAAGAAAATTATATAAACAAGATAAAAAAAATGGTTGTACGAATTTTAAAGAAATAAATAATATTATTTATGGTTTGTAAATAACATGATTTGAGATTTCTTGTAAATTTTATACTCCTATTATATATGTATATATTTTGGATAGTTAAATGATTTTAAAAAATCATATTAGACAAAGAATGATATTAGATTTAGCTAACACAGATTAATCTAATTAGTCATGAGTTGAACTTATAATTTATTATTTTTTAAACGCTTTCTAAATTTAAAAATATACTTCAGCTATAATAAGATTATGATATCTAACTTACATAAAATTTTTATTATTAAAAAAATTATATTAGATTTCAACTAATCAAAATGAAGTAGTTAGATATTATGGGTATATAACTTTTTTTTTTGTTGCCCACCCGATTTACCGGAGCTTTACCCCGACTACATCCGAATCTGACCCGCGTCACGCGCCTGACTATGGTGGGTGAGTCTCATAACGGGAATTTTCTGCGTATGCCAAGGCTCGAACTCGAGACCTCGCTTAAGCGATAACGAGCTGCTTACCACTCGGACTAACCCTCGTTAGTTATGGGTATAAAACTCTTTGAATAACAATATTCTTAAAAGCAAACTTAAACTCAAAAGCTTATTTCAAGAAATAGACACCCAATCTCTTGAGGGTGTGTTTGGATTAGCTTCTTGAAAATAGATTCTGGGAAGAATAGATTCTGGAGAATAGATTTTGGGTAAAATAGATTTTGGGAAGAATAGATTTTAGGAATAAAGATGTTTGGATGATTAGTAGTAGAATCACTTTTTATATTGGTAAATTACTAAAAAGGGTATGATATGATTAAAAGTAAGAGAGATGAAAGATGATAGAGAAGAAAGAGGAGAGAGTATAGAGAGGAGACAGGAGAGAGAAAAAGAGAGATAAGAGAGGAGAGAGGAAAGAGAAAAAGAGAGATAAGAGAAGAGAGAGGAGAGATTATAGAAAAAAGAGAGAAAATAAGAGAGAGGGTGTAAGAAAAAGTAAGGGTATAATAGTAATTGGATAATCCAAAACCTAGGTTTCAAAGAAAAAGCTATTTTCAGTGGCTTATTCAAAATCTAGGTTTCAAACCGAGGTTTTATCTAAAATTAATTCTCAACAAAAATTGCTGTTTGTGTAAAAATTTTTCAAACCGCGGTTTTGCCCCAGAATCCATTTTGAAAAGCTGTCCCAAACAGGCACTGAATAGTTTTTCTCACCACCATGAATAATTTAGTTCATATTTTATTTTAGATGTAATTTATATATTATCCGTTTCTTTGCCAAATGATTTACATAATATTGATTACTATTAGATGACGATGAGAGTCAATGTTTTTTTTTTTAGGAGAATAGTTAGATAATTGTAGGTCCAAAAAAAATAGTGGGTGTGTATATATTTATAAAAATAGAAAAAACATGTAGTGTTTTGTTAATTATAGGATGCCATTTTTGCCCATGAGTTCATCAAGCCCTCTCGCTCTCATCTTCCCAATTTTGAAGAAGAAAGACAATCCCAGAATAATCAATCAGTCACTTGCACTCAGCAACAATCACCTTCAAATAAAGTTTACCCCTTTGTCATATCCTTCTTGTATAGTCTCACTCAAGTATCTTCTCATCAGAGAACCTTCACTCAACTTGAGCCCCAAGATCTCACTGAAAATTTTGTCGCCCAGTCTGCAGACTCGCTAATAAAATCAACGGAACCAAATTCGGGGAGGATAGAATACGCAAGGGAAGGAGTCTGAAACTCTGACTTGGGCTATTCTATTCCACCCTATCCGCTCAAATTTCCAAGGTATTTTAGTTTACCGATGAAATATAAGTTCTGGGTACTTCTTCGCATTCAATTCTAACTTGTGGGTCGTTTGCTGAGAAATTTCTTTTAATTTCTTGTTTAGGTTTTGGCGCTTTGACTCGGTGTGTTCGGCCGTACCTTTCTGTTACTGATTGTCGAAGAAAGTTAAGGGGGATATTGTATGATCTTTATGTTGACTGCGAGCGATTTAAAATTCGAGTGGGATTTTTGTTTGTTACGGTTTTCTAAGAACTAGGGACTTGCCCATGAAGTTTAAAATTGTCGTCAAAGGATATCTGGAGTGACTTGAATGTGGTTTTTGTTCTCTTTACGGGCTGCATTATAATTATTATTTTCCTGCCTGTTGTAGACCACCATCTAAGGATCTTAGTGATCTGCATTTTCAAGTAACTTGGGGAGTTGAGAATCATACCAACACTTGGTGTTGTTCATTGTTGCCATTTAACTCTAGAGCCGATCCTACTCAATTAAAGCAAACAACTTTCTGAGGCGGAATGAGTGACTTCATGTCACAAATTTTGTTATTTCTTCTTTTGCCTTTATCTACCAAATAGGTCACCTACTTGGTTTATTGTCTTCACAGAGAGTATTTGATTAAAGTCGTGGGGAGAGTTGTCATGCTGAATGTTGCTTCCAGCCACAGGAGTAGGGATGAATTCTGCAATGGATGATATGAATTTGATTCAGCAAGCTCAGAGGCATCATTTGGTTGTGAGGGAGATAGGCGAAGAGATTGATTTAGAAATTGGACCTGGGGATGACGATCCTTCTTTTGGCAATGCAACTCTAATTGGTGCTCCTCCAAGAG
Source organism: Leucaena leucocephala (assembly GCA_037074615.1). NCBI lineage: Eukaryota > Viridiplantae > Streptophyta > Magnoliopsida > Fabales > Fabaceae > Leucaena > Leucaena leucocephala. The sequence continues at coordinate 2,499,391 of CM073552.1, forward strand.
AATCTTCTGCTGAAGAGCATGGAGAGAGCAAGCAAATGGGGATGGGTTCTCAGCTTCCTAATGATGACCAGGATATGTCAAAGACACAACCAGCGAAAAGGAAGAAGAAGGTTGTGAAAAGATGGAGGGAGGAGTGGGCAGACACCTACAAATGGGCCTATGTTGATGTAAAAGATGGGACAGCAAGGATTTTCTGCTCTGTCTGCAGGGAGTATGGAAGAAAGCATAGAAGAAACCCTTATGGAAATGAGGGCAGTAGGAATATGCAAATGAGTGCCTTAGAAGAACACAATAATAGTTTGCTTCACAAAGAGGCTCTTCGTCTCCAAATGGCCTCCAAGGATAAAATCATTGTCGACAAGCCCATTTATGTCAAAGGTTGGCCATCTTAGCATGTTCTAATCAGTAGGATGTGTATATGTTTTCCCCCCTCTTTTTAAGCTGATAGCATTCTATAATCACTACCTGGAATAAATTGGAACTTGTGTTTACTAAAACATTGAATTGTGCTAAAGATGCAATCTACCATTTACAATTAAGTTACCTTAACAATGAATTGTACTAAAACAATGATAGCTCTTCTGCTGCATTTTATTGATGCTTTGAAGTTACCTTAAGCACAATTAGTGTACTTTTAGATAAATCTCCCACATGAATCTAACGTTGCTGTTATTTTGCTTTAATTTTTTTAAGCATTATACTTTTCTTGGAATTAAGTTATTTGAGAGGATCCTAATTTTTTGATCACTTTAATATTAAAGAAGTTTTCCTTATTTTTGCATATTAAATTCTCTGGTTTTAGATGATTAATAATTAGAGAATTTTAGCTAATTCCTCTTGTTTTTCTTGATTAAGTTTCAAGAATATGAATTAAAAAACCAATTGCTTTATTTTTCGAAAATAATTGTTAATTAATTGTGTGGAAATTGTATAAAATCCTTATTGGTTTTATTAAAAATGCTTACGTCTACATCCTTTTGTGTATGATCTAACAATTCTATAATTGAAGCTCTTATGTCAAAAACAGCGGGATCAATTGTTGAAGCTGCACTAAAAAGGGATCCTCATGAGGTTGAATTCATTCAGTCAGTCCAGGAAGCAGTTCATGCTCTTGAAAGAGTAATAGCCAAAAATTCACAGTGAGTTTCTTGCAAATGAATTTATAATTATTTACTTTTTGTTGTTGTATTTATTTTTCAACATAGAGAAACCTAATACTTTGGTATTGATTGAATCTGAATTGTTAAATGTTTCAGCTATGTCAGCATCATGGAGCGCTTGTTGGAACCAGAACGTATGATTGTTTTCAGAGTTCCGTGGGTTGATGATAGGGGTGAGACACATGTTAACCGTGGTTTTCGGGTACAATATAACCAGTCACTGGGTCCATGCAGGGGTGGTATTCGTTTTCATCCGTCAATGAATTTAAGTATTGCTAAGTTCCTTGGTTTTGAACAGGTATTATGAATATATTTAGTATTTAATAAGGGACATTTTACACTATAGTTCATGACAACTTTTTCCAATTATAGATGAAGCGCTTTTGTAGAGTTTGTAAAACTTAAAGGTCATGGAAAGGATTTTTTACTTTATCTTCTTATTGTACTATAGAAGTGCAATTCTCAATATCCTCTTTCAAGATTTTTCATTATACCTTTTCCTCTACAGACTTTAAAGAATGCCTTATCACCTTACAAATTAGGAGGGGCAGCTGGTGGGAGTGATTTTGATCCGAAAGGAAAAAGTGATAATGAGGTGAATCTCCAATTTTCATTTAATATCTACTTGAGTAGTTGTATGATTGCTAAATGTTATTTTGATATGCTGACAGGTTATGCGCTTCTGCCAAAGCTATATGAATGAGATGTATCGTTACTTTGGTCCTGACAAGGTAACTGGGTGTGGAATCTCTTTCTACACATTCAAACTTGTTCAGCATCTTTTTATTCTTTTAGTGGATGTAAAATAGGACCTTCCATCGGAGGAGATGGGTGTTGGTACTAGAGAAATGGGATATCTCTTTGGACAGTATAGACGACTAGCTGGTCATTTTCAGGTAATCCAATCATTCGGATTCCAACTTATTTGGGGCAATAATAACATATTTTGCAATTTATTTTAGACTTCTGTTTCCCTGTCTCTATGCCTTGGATCTAAGGGTGACTTTTCTTGTGCACTTGATGTTATCTAAATTGAGCGGTTTATTCTTTTTCTTTTTCCTTCCCCGCTGAGGTAAGTAAGTTTTATTGCCGTGTGAGAAAGAAATAGTACTATAGCAGAGTTGAAGCTTTTGCAACGCTGAAAGAGAAATCTCTCTTAACAGTTCATTCCCTGACAACAACAATTTGTCTTAATAATCCCCAAACTAAGAACTTTGTCCCAACATAGAGGTAGCGGCATAAACTATCCTTGAAAATTCTGGTTTATCTAAATCTGAAGTTGCACTATTTTATTGTCATCAAGTGTAAATTTAATTTCACTTTTGAAGCTGATTGACATTGATTTTGGTTGATTTCCTTAATGTGTACAATTTAGGGTATATAATAGATATACAGTGCATCATTTATAGTGCTATAAGTGATTTTTTCTGTAATTTTTATATGTATTGTTTACTTATGCAGGGAAGTTTCACAGGGCCGAGGATATTTTGGTCTGGCTCTAGTCTTCGAACTGAAGCTACTGGCTATGGTCTGGTAATTTTAACTTAAATTCTTTTAATATCCTACATGTGGATGTATGAAGGATGTGAAAATATGAATGGCGTACTCAGCAGTTGACCTTTTATCTGTTTTTCTTTTTGATTTCTCAGCAAGATGTCAATTATTTATAGTTCTGTCTGCTTCCTCTGTGCATGCCTTTTCTTTAAAAGATGGCAATCCATAGGGCTTGTAGCAGTATTATATCTCATTTCTGCCAACCTGCTGTTAAGGACCCAAACTCAGTAAATGACTAAAAGAAAGCAGAGTATAGGTCTGAGCTGTAGCTTTGATTTATTTCTGAAGTCTGAACCACATTACAACAGCATTCATCATTCTCGCTAAGAATATCATCCAAAGTTTCTGCGCATACTTGATTTAAGTTCTTAATATGATATAATGAAATGTTTCCCATCCATCTGCAGGTTTTCTTTGCTCAGCTTATACTCGCTGACATGAATAAAGAACTCAAAGGATTAAGGTTCTTCTCTTAGTTTAAGCTATTTTTTTAAAGATTATTGCTACTGGCTTATTTAGTATAGGTGTTATCCCTTTTATTGTGAGTGCTATTTATGTATTCATATAAAATTTTTGATCCTTTTTTCTTTTTGCTTAAAGTTCCTTTGGGGACGTTGAATTTATTGTTCAATTAAGTTTTTTTAAAAAAATAAAAAGCGATTGTCTAGTTAGAATCTTCTGCTTCTAAGTTATTTTTTTTCCCTTTTAAATTTTGGGTATGTGTTAGAGCAAGGATTCAATCCCAACAGCTAGTAACTTGCTTCTTAAATTGGTTTTACATATTTGTGATTATAGAATATTCTGGTTATATTGTTTTTTTCTGTAGATGTGTCATAAGTGGTTCTGGAAAGATTGCATTGCATGTTTTAGAGAAGTTGATTGCTTATGGCGCTCTTCCCATCACAGTTTCAGGTAATTTTTTCTCTGATTTATAGAGCCTACTGCATTTGCTATGATGTGGCATGTAGTCATTTATCTCCTGGATATGAATGGACATCTGCTTTTCATTACATGCCAGTCAGATTCTAAATTCAAAATATTGACAGTCAGATTTTAAATTCTCTCAGTTGTCAGAGATGTCCGGATTTTGAGTTCTTTTTTTGTAATCTGTTCCTATGAAGACATGCACAATTTTTCTTTTTAATCAAATATTTTCTCAGATTCAAGAGGATATTTGGCTGACGAGGATGGATTTGATTACATGAAAGTATCTTTGTTGAGAGATATCAAAGCTCAACAGAGGAGTCTGAGGTTTGTCTCACTCTTCATTATCGTGTATTTCGCGCTGGAAAGTATCCCTAATTGTGGTACTTGTTTATAATTTCACATATGCAGAGACTATTCAAAGACCTATGCTCGATCCAAATATTATGATGAAGCAAAACCCTGGAGCGAAAGGTGTGATATCGCATTTGCTTGTGCATCCCAGAATGAGATTGATCAGTCTGATGCAATCAATTTGGTTAATTCAGGATGTCGTATGCTAGTAGAAGGTAGTTCCTCTTGTAAGATGCAATGTGGATTTGTCTCTCTGTTCTGCTTCTATCTTCTTTCTTACTAATGGAAACTACTCTGAATCGTTTGTAACCTAGGTTCAAGCATGCCCTGTACACCAGAGGCAGCTGATGTTCTGAGGAAAGCTAACGTTCTTATTGCTCCTGCAATGGCTGCCGGTGCAGGAGGGGTGCGATTCTTAGCTCATATATCCTACAATACAGATAGAAACCCATGCCAATCAAAACAATAATGATAACAATGGTGGACATGGCGTAAAACCACCCACTTTATGATGCATGTGATTGCGTAAATGCTATATTTGTTCTGTTTTATACGTTGGTATCATATCTAGGCTTCAATTGCCTTGGAGATGAATGAGGCTTGGGAAAGGACATGAACTAGTTTCTTAAGAAATGTAGTTCCTTGTCTGAATTTTTATTCTCTTCAATTTCCCCCCGATTTTGGCAGCAGCATAAACTCAATAAAAGTACTTTTTTGCTGATGCAGTGAACCTCTGGCAGATTTCCAATATCAGCATGCTGCTAGTATTGTGACTAATATTCATTAAGCTTTCGTTTTCTTTAGTTTAATTGACCAGAAAGTCTCATTCTTTTTTAGTTTGGCTTTGTATGGCAGTTCATTGATGTTTTTGTGGTATGATCTTTTAATGAGTGTGACTAGAGCAATTATCAAAACAACCTAATAGTACCGTTAAAAGCTCTGGTCAAGCTGTGTCTGACAAAAATTTCAGATTTAAAATTAGGATCACATGCTCACGTTGGTTTAATTACCATATTTTGTTTCCAGTTTATGGCAGATTGTAAATGAGCATGTTGTCAAAGCTTTGGAAGGGCCCTTGTCTAATCCCATGTTATCCTTGCTTGCAGGTTGTGGCTGGAGAACTTGAATTAAATCATCAGTGCAATTTGATGCACTGGTCACCAGAGGATTTTGAATCTAAATTGCAGGTAGATCAGAATCTGTTTTCCTATTAATCATAACTTTTGTTTTTTTTAAGAACTATTTTATGTTTTGTTAGGTTTGCTTTCAAATATACATCATCTTCCTCTTGTAAATCAATTTTCTGCACAAGTGAATAGCATTCGATGTTTCAGTTTATTAGTTGCATGGTTTATAGAAATGCGGTATTTTCGTTTGTGCCAACGGTTTAGAGTTTTATTAAGAAATTTGTAAAGTCTTGTAGGATATGCAAAGAGTTACTGTAAGGCATTCAAAGTGAAGGGTATGTGTCTTCATGTGGTGATATTAGAAGGGCAAGTTGATCGTCTACAGTCAGAGTCTTTCACTAATATTTCATACTTTTGCTTTTTCCTACCTTTCTCAACATGTTATCAAAACTCAGAAATCACCTCCTTGAATCCTAATTTTAGCTTCTGTGGAGAAATAAAAAAAAATACGAAAAGTCCTACTTAGGAAGCAAGAAACTTTATTCAAATTCAGTTCAAATTATACTAATTCAAAATAAATTTATCCATGTTCCTTATTACTCAAAAAATAGAAGTTCTAATAAAGTTCATACATAAACAATCTTTCAATATAATCAAATCTCAAACATAAATAGAAGTTCAACAAGCATCTTCAAAAGTTAGATCATTGTCTCCACCTTACTCATTACGATCATCTCCACCAATATCTCACTTCCAACCTTGTTATCATCAATATCATCTTTATCTAGATGTAGGGTTTGGCGCTTTGTCTTCCCCTTTTTCTTTTTTGGACCTTAACTCTTCAAATGACTAAGAAAGCTTATTCTGGATGGGGCGTCTTGTATGAACATTTTTAAGTTTCTTTTGGCCACGCTAACATAATTCTTGGGCCAGAAGGGAATATTTTGAAACTTGCCAAGCAAATAAACTGAATCTTCACTAGCTCAAGTTTTGAGTTTTCAAGATATCTGACATGTTTCCCTTGATAGAGAACATAGACTCTGTAAATTCAGTGAAGCAACTATTTTGATAATTTGTTTACGTGTGTGCTGGGATTCCGTTGCTTGATGAACAAGCGTTACTTTGTTTTTGTTTTCCTTCCCCTTTGGGGAGATTGTCTTCGTTTCACATTTTTTGTCTGTAATCAAAATGGTTATTTTCTTTTGCAGGAAGCAATGAAACAGACTTATCAGAGAGCTATCAAAGCAGCATCTGACTTTGGTTATCAAAAGGAAAGTCCCGAGTAAGTGTCGTACCGCTCATGTGAATTACCGTATACTGTTTGCTACATTTTTCCAGTGCTACTGCTCTACCAGTAAGCTACCTAATTGATTAGCTCTAGCCTCTATTCCTTCCAGTTTTCTTTCTTCCCATATAACAAATTTGTGACCTCCCTCTAGAGATTTTTTTTGGTCCACCAATTGTGATCATGGAATATACTAAATTACTAGTGCGGATATCATGTATATTTGTATGGGGTTTTGTGAAAGTGAGACTTGTTAGAGTTTTTTTTTTAATTATCTATAGATTTGAGGCGATCGAAATCGCAGTCCTACTTAAAACCTACATGCTTGCTTGGTCAGGGCTTTGGTACATGGAGCTGTGATATCTGCATTTCTGACCATTTCTCAAGCTATGACTGATCAAGGCTGTGTATAGGAGTTGTTGATACTTTTCCAAAACTTGAATGCTTCTTATTGCTGCTGGTAGCTACAAGGCTTAAAGATTAAATGCTGCCACTGCAATCTCAATGTCATGCAGGTCCCTGTACTTAGAGAAGATGATTTGACTGTAAAATATGCATTGTAATAATTTATACTTGGAAAGAAATATAAGTAATAGGCATTTGTAAGGAAATGTATAATGTATGGTTTAGATGTATAACAGAAAGGGCGCTCCAATTAATGCCAGGAATAAGAAATATTTGTAAATGGCTCATCCAAATGCTTGCAAGTTTCAGATAAAATATTAGGATTGAATATGATTGTTGTATTGTGCGTTCAATCACAATTAGGCTCAATGCTGGAGATCCCTGTTCTTATGTTGTTTTATTTGGAATAGTTTTGGAGCTTAAGTTTGGTATGTATAATGAAATGAGATGAAAAATAAATGAAGTTACAAGGTAAGTGTGTGTGTGTACTGATAGTTAACTATAACTTGTTTCTTTAGTTTTTAATTTCATTTCTCAATTTATTTTATTGAGTTTAATCTTTTTAGGAAGTACATTGAGAATTAAATCGTGCATGAATTCACCAATTCAATACGAAAAAAGAAGTATGGTCTTATAATAATGGGGAGGCGTAATAACTATTTATAAATTGTAAATTGGGGCCCACAATGCATGTATGTGGTCACAATTTTATTAACAGAAAAGGAAAAAATATTGAAAATTCAGTAAAATGCACACGTAAGTTGGCTTGCGTGTCAACTACTCTTATTATATATATAAATATTATATAGTAAGGCAATTTATTAAACTAAATGAAAAGGTACATAGCTAAATAGTTTGCTCAGATGGCTGCAACCCTCTTGTTTTTGTTTTTTGCCTACCCAGTTCATCGACGTTTTTCCTGACTACATCCAAATCTGACCAGCGTCACATACCTAGCTATAGTGGTTCTACGCCTTTTTAAATGAGTGTAATTTTTTGAAGTTTTTAGTTTTAGAACGCATAAGGCAACGTGTGTGATACTTTTCATTGCTTGTATACATCGTGCCTGTTTAGGAAACACTAAAATTATAATTTTAAAAGGGTTTCTAGTCTAAACTTTAGTTTGAAGAAATTTTAAAATAAATAGTTATAATTGTCTAAAAAGGTTTTTAGACCAAACCATGGTTTAAAATTATAGTTTTGGATAAACTACTGGGAATAGCTTCTGAAAAAGTAAAAGATTTTATGGACTACCCAATTACTATTTTGCCCTTATTTTCCCCTCTCTCTTCTCTCTTCTGCCGACAGTCTCACTTAACGGCGCCAGTGTTGAGTTGGAGAGGAGGAAGACAGTGGTCGCGCTTCGTTGGTCGCTAGTCACATCGCGTCTCGTCATGGCTGTCCGTCGTGTCTCATCGTGGTCGTCACATTGTCGTTGGGCTGGACACTGCCGCTAGTCTGTCACGTCGTCGTGGCTGGCCATGGATTAGAAGACAAGAGGAAGAAGAGAGAAGAAGATGAACAGGAAAAGACGATGATGGCTTTTTCTTTCTCATACATTTTCTCGTAATTTACCAATCACAAAAATCCTTCTAGTAATAACTATTTAAACACTCATTTATTCAGAACCACTTTTTTTTTTATAAACTATTCTTTAGAGGACATTTTTCAAAAGCTGTCTAAAATCCCCTTTTTTTTTCTATAAACCATTTTCTATAAGTCTATCTACACGGGCCCATCAACTTATAAAACAGGGCGATATAGTGTTTTATCTTCCTCTGCTTTTGTTGTTTACTCAACAATATATATATACCCATCGTCCGTGAGTTTAGCTGGCGAAGGGGTAAGACATGCGACCTTTTGGAGTATGTTCAATCCTTGGGAAATACTACTTTGTTATGATTTTAGTCTTGGAGAGACATCCTAACTCTTGGATGCCTAGACTTATGTCTAAGGGTAATAGACGGCTCGCCCTGTCCGATATTGATATTGTTTAGAAGGAAGAGAAATTTCGCCTTGCCATTAGATCGTGTGTGAACCCAATCCATTTCAATTTTTTTTTGTAAATATATATATATATATATATTCCCCAATCTATTAACTTTCATAGATTGAAGTTTGTAAAGTTTCAGTCTTCCACGTAATTTAAGGTTCCAAAATAAAATAACGCTTAATTCTGGAATATATATATATATATATATATATGATACACTTTCATTACAATATATGATACTTTTTCTCTACTAAAAATGACTAAAAGACGGCTGGAAAACAGAGTATAGGCCTGAGTTGTAGATTTAATTTGTTTCTCATTTCTGTGCATACTTGATTTAAGTTATTAATTTGAGACTCTCCTATCGCAGTAACTGATATCGAATATATTTAATATGATTTATTTTTATCCATCTTTAGGTTTTCTTTTCTTGTTGCAACAAAGAACTCAAAGGATTAAGGTTCCTTTTCTAGAGTACAGGCAATATGTGCTAGACAAGTGATAGCTAAAGATTAATTCTCTCGAGACATAAATATCACTAAAATAGATTTTATTCTCCTAATAAATTATTTTTTATACATACAGCCTAATTTAAATTTAAAATATTATATTTAAAAGATTAAGTTATTTACTAATTGTGTCTGGATGTGTTAATAACTATAAGCATTTCAGATCTCACATGTTGGGTCTCATAGGGATGGGTGCTAGTAGGATATAATTCAAACCCAATATTCCTGACCTAGGCCCAATCACTTGTACATGATCCATATGTTACCACTAAGTTTGAAGAAGCCTCGATTCTTAAAGGCAGAGTTCATTTAATAATTGATCTCATAAATTTTATATAAATATTTTAATAAGAGACTGATAGTAAATTTATCTAAATTTTCTTATAACAAAAAAAAAATCTTAACGTCCAACAAAATCTTATACAAAAATTGATATCTATGAAGTCTTATTTTGCTCAACATGAATTTTATTTTGGTCAAATAACCAAAATGAGTTTGATCCTTCGGATTTAGCACAAATGACAATTGGCAAACATTATTGTGAATAATCTTATTTCACAAGGATCCCGCCAAAAGGGTGGTTTAGCTATTCTTAAGCTATTTAATTATCTCAGCAAAGACTAGAGAGCATCCAATTTTCTGATACTTATGGAGAAATGAAGCATTGTTTATGATTTGTAAATATTATTCATTTATGCTTAATATAGAAGTTAAATAAGTATTTTGTATAAATTAAAAAATTAGTTATATTAGTTACTTAAAAAATTATTTTTAAAAATACCTTCTTTAATTATTTGCACTAGAAATACCACCATATAAAAATTGTTTAATATGTACTATTCATAGTCATAATTTTGGATATTATGCCTATTTAGATAAATATGTAGCTTTTGGCCCAAATTATGGTTTTGAAAAATTTTAAAACAAACAGTCATATTTGTGTAAAAGGGTTTTTAGACCGACTATGGTTTTGAATAAATTACTGATAATAGTTTTTGGCACAGTAAAAAACTTATGGATTATCTAATTACTATTTTATCTCTATTTTCTCTCTCTAATATCTTCTTCCTATTCTCTCTCTTCCCTTCTCTCTTATGCTCTTCTTCTTGTCACTGACCGTGTGCCTCCGCCGTGTCCATTTTTTCCGTGGGTCGCTCTATCTGCCATTGTTGTCGTTGGACTTTCGCAGAAGAGGAGGAAGAAGATCTATGCTGGAATTTCTGTGAACAAATTGACATGGGTCGTCTCTTCTTCCTCCACCGCTGGTAGAAGAGAGACATGAGAAAGAGAGGGGGAAAATTGAATTTTTTTATAAAATCATACTCTTTATAATAATTTATTAATATTAAAAGTTTTTCTGGTAATAATTATCTAAATATTTATTTATTCATACTAATTTTTTTTCTATAAACTCTTCTCCAAAAACCCTTTTCAAAAGTTGTCTAAATTTATTTTTTATAAATTATTTTCTAAAAATCTATCATTAGCCAAATTTAAAGTATAGTTAAATCAAATCGCACGTAAAGCAAGCCTATATTGGGCAAAACATGAAATTGATTCCTTGCCTATGCATCTGTGTCCATATAATCTTTGACATTCAAAAGGAGGAAGAAACTATTACAGAACAGAATTACCGGTAATTATCATCACGTGCCCAATAATTTGTCTATATGTATAAGGGTAATTTAATAATTACACAAATTAAATTTATCATCTTTAAGTTTTTTAAAATTATTTAATAATTTTACAATACTTTTTAATAATAATTCTGAGCAATTCTCACACAAAAAAAGGGAAAAATTTGATAAAAAGTCCTCTTTAAGAATTTTATTGATAAGCAAGATTTGAGTTTAAGTATTATCCTAGTATATAAATACATTAAGTCATTCTCACTAATAAAATTTTGGAACATGATTTTTTTTGCCAATTTTTCTAAAAAGAAATGAAATTAGAGTAAATATGTGTATATATTGATTAAAAGGAATTGAGGAATTTGGTAACTAATTGTGACTTGTTTCTTTAGTAAAAAAATTATTTCTCAATTTATTTTATTGAGTTTATTCTTTTTAGAAAATACACTGAGAATAAAATCGTGAATCCCCCAATTCATTATGATAAAGAAGTGTGCTCTTGAAATTTTCTCAAAAGGCCAGTGGCTGGAACAAGGGTGAGCATATGCAAATGGAATTATTTTAAAAGAAGAAAATGAATAATAATAATTAGATAAGATAAACGATGTCCCTGGAGAAGTAAACGACGTGGGAGGTGTAACTGTATTTATAAATTGTAAATTGGGGCCCACAATGCATGTGACCCAAATTTTATTAAAAAAAACACATTTATTGAGAAATTAAAAATAAAAAATAAAAAATAAAAAATTTATATAAATTAAATTAAGAAATTTATTTTTTTTAAAAAATAAATATAAAATATATATTTTTCAAACGACTCAACATCTAATTAATATTAAAATAAGATAAATTATTATATTTTAATTAAATATATTTTAGATAACTTCACACTTTCTCTAGAATTCAAACTTTGTAGATGAAAAAATAATTTAGAAATCTCTTGATTGCCAATATGACCTATTCTCTTTTTATTCTCTTTTGTAAAATTTTTATTGTAGCGCTGGATAATTAAAAAATGAAGATTGGCAAAAGGAAATTATTAAAAATAAAAATGAAAATCCTAATAATATTATATTAAAAATTAATATAATGAGAAGTATAACATTATTTATAATTGTAAATTAAGTGAATCTCATATTTTAAAAAAAATGAAAAATATGTCACTATGTTTATAATTTTTGAATAATACTGGCCCGATAATTTTTTAAAAATAATTTATAAAAAAAAATTTTAGACAGCTTTTAAAAAAATTTTTTGGAGAAAAATTTATGAAAAAAATAGTTTTAAATAAATAAGTGTTTGGATAGTTATTTTTAAATTAAAAAATTACTAAAAATAATATGATTTTATTAAAAATATTAGAGAGGAGAGGAGAGAGGAGACAGAGGAGAGAACATGGAAAGGAGGGAAGAAAAATAGTAAAAAATATATTAAAATAGAGTAGAGAGGAGAGAGAAAAAATGGTGAAAAATAAAAAGAAGAGAGAGTGTGAGAAAAAATATATGTATCATATTAATTGGATAATCCAAATTTTTTTTTATTATTCTATAAGATATTCTCAATAATTTATGTAATATTTTAATTTTAAATTATAATTTATTTTAAAAATTTATTTAAATAAATATGACTATTTATTTTAATTTTTTTTTAAATCAAAATTTAGATAAAAAATTATTTTAAAACTTAGATTTATAACAAATTCAAACAAGCACACTATTTATAATTAATGGATTCTACTGTGTATATGATGAATGCGTGTTATTTCACTATGGGACATTTTTTCCTGTTACTTATGAAAATGCGTACAGATGAATAACTTCCTTTTTCATATATATTGTGAAAATTTTCCTGCCTTTCATTTTCTTCTTTCTTATTCTTACCAAAAGTTACCCCCTTCTGAAAAAGAAAAATGTCCAAAAATAAGAAAGATACATCCCCTGACAAGACGAAGTCGCGAAACAGTGTAAATATAACCGTATATAATACGAGTATTTGCTGTTTCAATGTACAAGCTTAAAGATTCCCAAAGACAAGATACGTTTGATCCAAAGCACCAAACCAGGAACCGATCTTTCTGTTTCTCTCTCTCTTACTACTTCACTCCCTTGGTGGCCGTACGCTCTGTGTGCCACCAGTGAACTAGCCTCCCTCTGATGATATCTCACTAGGAAGAAACCAACACCGAAGATCAGAAAATCGCACAAGCAGTCACAGTTTATTCGGGATAGTGGGGAAAATATATTTATTTAACAAAGACTCAAAAAATGCGAAAGATCCGTGCTTTGGGCGGCGATTGATTTCCCATTTGCTTCTTCTCATGCCATTTTTTCTTACAGATCTTCACCCGTTTTAAACCCTCTGCCTCAGTTGTGTCTCTCTTCTTCCTGCACTGCAACACAGCTCCATCTTGGTGCGTTTGCCATGTTCTTCTGACCATATCTGTTACTGAAATGATATTTCATGTTTTTTTCTGGGGTTTTCTGCCCTTTCATTGCATGCGATATTACATGTCCTTCTCTTATTTATTGGATTTTGTTTTTTAATTTCTTATTGGGATTTTTAGGCTTGGAGTTGTGAGCTTTCTCGCACAAAGGGGAAGCTTCAGGCCTTCTTCTGCACTGCGGAAGTTTGACAATGGCGGGTGGTGATTGATTTCTTGGGATTACAATTTTTCTGTTTAGGTTTGCACCTGGTGAAATGGGTAGCTCGGGAGAGTCCAACGCTAACGGAATCGATGCGTCGGTGGGTGGCTTGGTTTGGGTCCGACGCCGAAATGGGTCTTGGTGGCCTGGCAGGATAATGGGTCTGGATGAATTGTCTGAGGGTTGTTTGGTTTCGCCGAGATCGGGTACTCCAGTTAAGCTGTTGGGTCGCGACGACGCAAGTGTGTGAGTTCTTGTTCTTACTCTGTTTCCACTTTCCACTCCTTCCACTCAATGAAGTTGTTCATCTCTGGTCCCCTTTTTTGTTAATTATTCTTTTTAAATTTTTCTTATGAATTTCTCATGGAGTTGTGTACATTTTGAAGGTTTTCCCCCTCTTCCCCCCTCCTTTTTGACTACTACAAGTATAGTTGATATAGAGCTTAAGTGTTTCCGGGAGATGTTGTGACAAGTCATGTATTTGTAAGTCCTTCTGTATGATTACGTGTGTTGGTATGTTGGTAATTGGTGTCACTGTATCCTCAGTGCATTTTGCTTCAGTGGTTCTTTCTTTTGGTTTTCACCAATCATAATCTTGATTTTCTTTCTGATGTTTAATTGATTGTGCTAAATTTCAGTTTTGTGTTTTATTTTCCCTGGGAATTCGAATCAATGTTCACAAGCAGACCTTTCTTTTCATATTAAGGCAAGTACTGTTATGTGGTATATTCTTTAGATTTGAATGACGGGCACTTAAGGCAGGTGTTGAGCGCTACTTAGTTGCATCCACCACTAAGATATATTCCTAATTCTTCACCACTAAAATATATTCCTAACAGGACTGTCACATCTGCCTTACTATGTAATTTGAAGTTATGTATTTGGTAGGGAGGGAAGGAGGGGGAATTGGGGATTTAAATTTGGCAATATATGAATACGTGCTGTCAATATGCTGCTGATATTCCTGTTTAACTCCATTTCTCCAAATTTCATCTTTAACAAACACATCCTTGATTTTTAAAGTTCATCTTGCTATGTGATGGAGCTATAATGACTTGACCATATAGTATTTTTGGGGGGCTTTTTTTGGTGTGGGTAAACTGCTTTGTTTTTACATTGTACAGTGGGTTGTGATCTTTTATAATAAACTTTCAGTATATTTTGAGAGATTTGGGTACCTCCCAATATCATGGAGCATTTTTTATGACTAGTTATTTTGTGCTTATGAAGGGAGAAAATTTTCTGGACACGTGCATTGTAGCCTGACATGGCGTTTTTGGTTTTGTACCATCGAATCTATATTATGAGGTAGAATTGATTTCTTCACATCTTAATCTTGTTGGGTTCATGTTCTTTTAACGGGTGTGCCCTCAATGTTGAGGCCTTGTTAAGTGCATTTACATGCAAATGTACGAGGTAGCAAATATGGAATAGGGATTTATATGCCATTGTTATAAATCCTGTCCTTTCCTGGTGTAGCTCTTACAGATTCTAAAACTGGAATGCTTGTGTTGCCAGAGTGGAAATTTGACTTTTTTAAGGCTGTAATTAGAGTTGGTGACAATTTCTTAGACCAGAACAGCCTAGGTTTAAGTTGGCTTTGAGATTAGTGCGATAAGCTGGGTGGTTCCTGGTGTGTTATATGTGACTCACTGCAATTACAGAAGGCATGTAAAATTTTGCTTTATCCAGTCAACATTTTGTGTTTGCTATCAGATTACAGACTTGTAAGAGTCCGTTTTGACCCATGGTTCATTTTCCTGTCAATGGAAAGCCCTTTATCTTGTGTTCAGTTTTCTTCCCAATATTTTTCTAATTTGATTTTTGTGCCCTTGTGAAAAGAAAAGATCAACACAAATTTTAATTCAGTTTTGTGTCTTTGTTGTGCAAATGTGTTTAAAGTACTTGCATTATTTTCAGCCATTGGATAGCTTTGCTAATTGCCTAAGCTTTTCTGGCTTTCTCCTTTTAATCTCTCTGATTATTTTGGCTTAAATTCTTTTCTGGGCTTCTATTAGTTGAAACCTTCGTTCATATACTAATAATCAATTTAGAACCTATTTTTCAAAATTTATAACTTCTGCTTTTCTTTCAAGTGAAATGCATTATTGTTATTTTCTTTAGTTGTTATGATGGAGACTTAAGTAGTATGTGATGCTTTATAGGGTATTTTAGTGGGTTAGTTCTCCCATCTTAATAGCTTGCTTTTGGGGGAGGGTTTTCTATCCCACTTGAGTATCCATCCGAGAACCCATCAATTGATATTATAGCCAGTGGCCAATGACTCTAGAAAGGGCTATTTTAGAGTGAAGTGTCATGGACTGAAGTATTTTAGAGTGCAGCAGTTTATTGTTATAGTTGAGCCCTTTCATGAATGTTATTGATTCATACTGTTTGTCGCAGAAAACAGTGAAATCTTGATTGAGATTTAAAAATTATTTTTCTTTATATGTTCAATTCCAGTTCCTTCTGTTCTTATGGCTTCTTAGTTGATTTTCATTGAGAAACATTCCTAGGATAGGTGATTAAATATGGTGGTCTCGCAGTCATATATATTTAGCAATGTTGTAGCATTTCATGCTTCAAGCTTGAGAAACTTGTCCTTGTGTTGTTGTCAGTTCTTATAGTGTATTTGCTACATGGAAAAGTTATTTGAAGGAAGCGAAAAGATGAGGGAAAGTATTTTTATTATGTTTGGTAAATGGTATAGTGGTTTTGTAGCAAACAAAGCTTCCATGTTTATGGGAGAGGGCTTCTGCATTCCCATTGGGCTCTTATACTAACACTGCTGGTAACAAATTCTTTAGAATGAAGAATTCATTTTAGAATAAAAACAATTGTTTTACTAGGTTTTTGTTCTAATGATTTGAATGTATCTTTCCCTTTTCAGAACTGCTAGCAGGAAGTTAGTCTTTTTTTAAATTAGACATTAAATTTTATAGTTCTCCTGTATTTTTATTCAGTGAGGTTAACTTAATTGTCTCTTTAATTATTTTATCATTGTTGTGGAGATTTATTGATCCTTGCTTGCAGTCTGATTTTGGCAAATTCCTTCATGATTTAGGGATTGGTATAATCTTGAAAAATCAAAGCGTGTTAAAGCTTTCCGTTGTGGAGAGTATGATGAGTGCATTGAGAAGGCAAAGGCTGCTGCTGCTAGTTCGAATAAGAAAACTGTGAAGTATGCTCGCAGGGAAGATGCTATTCTCCATGCTCTTGAGATAGAGAGTTCTCGCCTTGATAAAGAAACATTAAAATTTTACTCAAGAGCAGATAAATCGGCTAATGAAAACGGTGATTCAGCTGGAGCCTCACAAGGCACATTGAATTCTGGGGATGACAATGAGGATATGACCGATGATCTGAGTGATTCTGAAGACAATTCTAATTCAGCTCCAGGATTATCTCAATCTCGTATATCTTTTGAAGAGCCAAATCACAATGGTTCCTCCAAGATGCGAACTGTTCAGGGAAGAAGAAGAACCCCTAATGATTCAGAAGATGATGGGACAGGAGTAAAGCGAATGAGAGGACTTGAGGACCTTGGTATTGGTGTAGCCTCAAATAGAAAGGTCCTGGGAGCAGGGACAACTGTTGTAGTTCAGCAGGATAGTGCTTCTCCCTGCAAATCACACACAGGAAATGGCCTGGCAAATGGAACTTCTGTAAATGGCGTTAAGGGTAGTTCTTCAACTCTGAGAAGGAAGAGATCGCAGGTGGCTAATGTTCATGAATTCTTGAAAAGGAAAAGTAAACGCCGGCCTTTGACAAAGGTTTTGGAGAGTACGGCCGTGGTATCAATTCCTGTTGTTTGTGATCAGCTTCCTAGTTCAACCAGTTCTCCACTTTGTGGGATATCTGAAGGCAGAATTTCAGGATTAGATTCCAATGAGTCAAAGAAAAGCTCTCCGCTGGTAATACATAACATGGATGGTACAGGAGTTGAATGTGAGAAGGGGACTGCTTTAAATGCTCATGAACAGGGCAATGATGCTTCCCAAATTAGTCACAATGTCAAGGAGAATGAGGCTTCTGGTGGTGGGTCAGGGATGGTTGGGAATGATTCTTCCGATAAATTATTCGATGTGCCATTTGTTGGAGTTTTGGGGGAGGAGAAACATGCACCAGGTAGGCCGCTTGAATATGTAGTACTTTAATCTGGGTTTTCTTGTACATGTGCATTGTCTGGATGAAATTCTGAATGCTTCCTATCTCATTATCATCCTTTATTTATTTTTTTTGTTAGGAATGATTATTTTTTTTATGGCCTTTTGCCCATCTTCATGGATCAGGGGTGTTTGACTAATGCATCAATATGGGCAGTAGGTATTCTTTTTTTTTCTTGTTCTTTTTGGGTGGGATTTCTAACTAGGATTTGATCAATTTGAATCATTATATACTCATTATAATTTGTTTAAACACATACATCTCCCCTTTTGAAATTTTTAAACTGCTTCTATTGGTTTTCATGGTCTGGTGTCCCAAAGTTTATGGCACAAATGTTTGGTTTCAAGTAGAGTTGCTTTCCTGGTCTGGATCTGAAGTATTAACTGATTGATTAAACAGGTCATTGCGGGTGTGAATTCAATTTTCTTTCCTTTTACCATTTTCCTCCACAATTAGATCTTTTCCCCCATTAATGTTTCTTTTCTTTGGCTCTGCTTCCATATTTTGTGCAGCCTTGTGTGTTCTGAATCTGTGGTTTGAACTTCTAAAATTCCTGGGGTGGCCAATTTTCTTTTGTGCTGATGTAATTCCATTTTCAGGTTTCTCTCCCATTCTTGGTTCTTGTTCATCGGGAAAGCCTCAAGTTGCTAGGTATGGAAAACAAACTTGTCATGGTGGTCAATCTGATGCTCGGTCATTGCAAGAGGTTGGCCGGAATGAATCCGGTCCTACTAGCCCAGCTGCTGATCATAATAATACTATTGCCTATAGGGTTGAGAAAAGTAGCTCAAAATGGCAGTCAAAGAGAAAGAGGAATTCTAGACGTAGAAGTAAAAATAGAAAACAAGGCTCAAGAAAATTTGTGGACATGGATAATGAACCCGCTGCTTATTTGGCAGGTCTCGAGAAGCCAGACGGGTTCTCTTGGGTTGCTGGTCCTAAAGCTGAATTAAATGTCTCGAGTGTACCTGCTGCTTCATACAATTGTACCTCTCAGGCTAAGTGCAAACCAGATGCTGAAAGTCATCTCGATGAATTTCATGACATAAGCAAGCATACGAGGGGGATAATGACTGGGGTGAAGTTGATTCCCGATGGATCACCAATGACTCAAAGATCGCTTCCTTATCGCCAATCCCGTTTTACTGTCAATTCGAGATATCAAACAGTGGATTTCCCTGGTAGAAATTATTTCTCTGATGCATCATTATATGAAGTTAAACTTGAAGTTAAAGCCAGCTATAGGCCACAACATGTACCTTTGGTTTCTCTTATGAGTAAACTGAATGGTAAAGCAATTGTAGGGCACCCTCTGACAGTCGAGACTTTAAGCGATGGTTATTGTGATGAATTGCTGAGTAGCATCAGATGTGACTCAGAAGTCGGTGGCATTTATTGTGCTGTTAAGCCATACTCAGTGACAGGAATAATACATTCCAAGAATTCTCCTCGTTTTTCGCCTAGTAAATCTTCCAGATCAAAAAAATCTGGGCTGTTGTCCAAAAAGATCCGGAAATTGTCATCACTGACCGGTCACCGGCAATCGGACGAGGATAGAAAACCCGTGGTGGATAATAAGCCAAAGGGTCCTGTTATAGCATGTATACCCCTGAAGGTGGTTTTTAGTCGGATAAACGAGGCGGTGAATGGTCAAGCCCGGTCAACATACCGTGTAGTATCGACATCCAACCCTTGATTGGACTCGAGTTAATGGAAAGAGGTTGCAGAGAGTGTAGGATTGTGAGGAGAATTGGTTCCAATAGTAGTTAGAGAGATTTTTCTACTTAATTTTAACAATGCACAGTTTGCAGCTGCCCTTGTTAACTCTGCCATGAAGGTGAAATCTTTTGTACAATTTGAGGATATATTTCCATGTAGACCTGATATAGGGTTTAAAATCATCTGAGGCTTTCTGTTCGCTCTCTGTAAATAATGTAACATTAGCTCTGAGATGTAAAGATGATCAAGTATTAGGTGTTATTGGTGACCTGATATCAGGTTCTTCTCTTTTTAGTCATGAATTTATTAGCTGTTTAGGGAGCTCAAATAACTTTTGACAATTCATATTGTACTCTGATCCTCAACTTTATCGGTTACTTGAGAGTCTACAACTGAAATGAAATTGTGGGCGCTTTTCATACGGGGACGGGCCCACTCACAACCTAGCTGACTCCACAAATTTTTTAAATTTCTTTTAATATATATTATTTCTTAATATAAGAATTTAGTTAATTTTTTTTAAATAGATTAAAAATTAAATAAATTAATTATAATTAATATAAAAATTAATTAATTATTTTAAGGGATTAATGATTATATTATACGAGTTTATTTTAAGAATTTAAATTTAGTTATAATTAATTTATTTAAATAAATAAATGAATAAATTAATTAGGTGAGGAGAAGGAAGGAAGGGAGGCAGTGCCCCAATTCCATATGTATTAATTGCCCCCCAGGGGTTGGTAATATTACTTTCTTGTGCCACCTAAATTTTTTGACTAGTTTTTATTTATATTCATAATTTTCACGACCCACATGAAAAACTGAAATGGTTTATTGAAGTATTTTGTCACTGTAATTCAAAGATTTTAGCTTTTTCTTTCAGCCTTCTTCTGATAGAAAGGCGTCGAGTGTGGGCCACATGCCTTTTGTTCTATTTGCTTAATTTATTCATTTATCTTATTTATTTAGATTTTGATATAAAAATTGGGGTTTTTATGCTTCTTAAAAAGGGAAATTTTCTCAAAAGAAAAACAACATCAAGACAGCAATCTTTTGAAGCACCTAATCAAAAGAAAAGATTTTTGGAATTTGATTTAATATTTGTCTGGATTTACTTATGATAACTACTTTGAGATAAAACTTTTTTCACATATTTATTTTGATTGATTTTCCGCAAAGGCAATCTAGGAATACCTGTCACAGATTTAGTCCAAATTGGTATTCAAAATATGCTTATGCTGTTATCTTATGAGATCAGTTTTTTTGTGAGAAGCATCATGCTATCAATTCCAGATATGAATGATAATCAAGGGGCAAAAGGAAGAAAGTTTTGACTAAATCAAACTCTTCAAGATAAATTCATATAATATTCTATCTCTCATTCTAATTATAAAAGTTAGTTGATTTTTTTAGATAAATTAAGGATGCTAAATAAATCAGTTAATCATAATTAATTTAAGAGTTAGTTGACTAATTTGAGTTGATTGAGGAGTATATAATATTAATTCATCTTAAAGGATTAGATTTAGTCATAATTAACTGATTAATTTAGTTTTCTTAATCTACCTAAAAAAGTTAATTTACTCTTAAAATTATGACTAGAGAGAGTACTCATTAATCTATCCAAATTAGTCAATAAACTTTTATATTGATTATAACTAACTGATTTATTTAATTTTCTTAATCGTTATAAGAAAATCAACTATATCTTATATTAAATATCGGAGGAGTAAATAATTTTTTGAGAGCCACAATGAGATGAAGAATCAGTCTAAGTGCTCATTATTTTGATACATATCCTAAACTCATCAGATCTTAGACCAAGTTAATGTATCTTTGATCACTTTCAAGGAAACCCTTCTAATAATTTTAACATATCAATTATGTGTGTGTTTAGAAAATCCTCAAACTATAATTTTAAAAGAGTTTTTAGCTCAAATCTTGGTTTAATTTTTTTTAAAACAAACAGTTATATTTGTTCAAAATGGCTGTTGGACCAAACCATAATTTAAAACTAAAGTTTTAAATAAACTACTGAGACTACTTCTGAAACAGTAAAATGGCATATAAACTACTCAATTACTATTTTACTCTTATTTTTTCTTATACTCTCTCCTCTCTCTTCTCCACTCTCTCTCCTCTCTCTTCTCCACCTTCTCTCCCCTATCTTAATTTTAATAAAATCATACTATTTTTGATAATTTACCAATCACAAAAATCTTTCTACTAATAATTATTCAAACACTCATTTTTTCAGAATTACTTTTTTTCTATAAACTCTTCTACAGAAATCCCTTTTCTAAAAGCTGTCCAAATTTTTTTTTCTATAAGTTATTTTTCAAAAGTCTATCCAAACAACCCTATATTAATAATAGAATGTAATAGAATCTCTTGTACTCGTCACAATGACAAACACTTCCATGCCAAGTAAGGAGATAATCAAAATTTTTTTATCATCTTATTAGTTATTTCGCCAATTACTATGAACCACATAATTGAAGTAAAATGCAATACACATAATACATATAAACTACCTAATTACTATTTTACCCTTATTTTTGTTTACACACTCTCTCTTCTCTACCCTCTCTCATCTCTCTTATTTTTAATAAAATTCTACCATTTCTAATAATTTACCAATCACAAAAGTCATTCTATTAATAATTATCCAAACACTCATTTTTTTCAGAATCACTTTTTTTCTATAAGATCTTCTACAGAAACCTTTTTCCAAAAGCTGTCTAAAAGCTCTTTTTTGCCATAAATTTTTTCCCAAAAGTCTATCCAAATATATCCTATATTAATCATAGAATGTAATAGAATCTCTTGTACTCGTCACAATTACAAACACTTCCATGCCAAGTAAGGAGATAATCAACATATTTTTTATCGTCTTATTAGTTATTTCGCCATTACTATGAACCACATAATTGAAATGAGATGCAATAAACAGAATCCTTTGCATATGCTGAAATTTTTGCATGCATTAATTGAAGAATAAAAAGTCACTATTTCTTTATTTACCTGAAATTCTATCCTTCTTCAGTTCAAAAAAAGAATTCTATCCTTCTTCCATAGCAGAAGAATCAAACATACAGCAAGCAATAAATGAATGAATGAACAATTCATATCACATAACAGCAACATCTATATACACACAACAATGTCTCTCATCCAAATTAACCAATCTCTTTCATCTTCAATGAACAAATCTTATCTCTGAGATTTTCCACCGGAGCTTCCAAACCGGCCGCTGACTTGGCGGGCATAGGCCACAACAGCCTTAGCCCACCTCCTGATCTCATTCTTAAGCTTGTTGGAATCCATGTCCTTCAGCTGCTTCCCTGGCTCCAGAGATACTTCCACGAACGAGAACCACCGGTTGAAACGTCGTCGTTTCCTGGCTTTTTCAACTGCTCCGGCGGCCTTGTCTCCGCCGTTCATAGAGGCAGATTTCTTTACCGACATGGCTGCTGATTGTTCGGCAGCAACAGCAGCCAGAATATATTATGTATGTAGCAGACAGAACGAGGTCTTATATAAGGCAAAGTCAATTGCAGCAAGGCAAGTAACCTTAGTATTATTCTAATGCGTGTGTTCCTGTGCTTTCGTTGACCCTTGGAATTCTTCAGCATCTCTACAATGTTTTTGAAATTTTGATTGATTGCTCACCAAGTTACAATTCGTGCCCAACTAAATATTCCAATAGGATAATTAATGATTAATAAATACTTAAACTTGCATATTTAATGTATTTCTTTTTTAAATCAAGTTAAAAAGTGTTGATTTTAAATTTACAAATGAATTAAATATAAGGACCAATAACAAAAGATGCGTTTTTTAGTTTGATCGGAAAAAGGAATCTTAATTGTGTGATTTTATGTACTTGCATTTTAAAAAAAAAAAATTATGCAAATTTTATTACAGGCGAAAATGTCTCTTTTATCACTTTCGATTAAACCCTCCTAATAATTTTAATATATCAATTATAGAATTAATCATTCAAAGTAGGAGAATCTCATGTACTCGTTACAGAATTACAAATACTTCCATGCCGAGCAAGAAGATAAATAATTAACATTTCTCCTCCTTGTTTTTGTTTTAAAAAAGAATTTGTTTCGTTTTAAAATTGATATATTAATATTATAATAAATATTAATTCAGAAAGTAAAATATAATTCTCCCCCCTCAATTTTATATGCATTTGTCAACACCATTAGTTGGTAAGTTAATCCTTAGCTTTCAATGTCTAATAGATTCTCTTTTGTGGGGAAATATCTAATATTCTTTCTCCTTCAACTAGTCTATATATTTATTTTATACGTAATATAAAAAATTCAATGAGTCAACATATTCTAGAGTAATAAAAATCCACCCTAGTTTCTCCAAAAATACGAGTGGCTGGCCTTTAGAAGAAATTTTCCTGAGCGGCCCTAGTTGTAAACTTAATCATATAAAACTAATGACTTAGTAAGAAACAAGAAAAGCAAGCATATATGAAAATGACAGAACCCTAAAAAGATAAGAATAAAACCATAAACGTATAAATCCAACCCGCAAGGGTGCACGCATCCAAGACCATAAGCTAGGCACTGCGTCGAGAAACCCTTATGACGCATCATAATTAAACTAGGTGCGCGACGCGTGTCGGATCCGGATATAGTCGGGGCAAAACTCCGGTGAACCGAGTGGGCAAAAAAAAAAAAAAATAATTAAGGTGGTGTACAAGAATTCCTTTAGTTCATTTTCGCAGGCTCCAAAAGTTTCATACATACCTTGACAATTTATAAATTATGATAACGTACCTTACCTTTTCTCTCTTTCTTTCTTCACCACAACGGCAAAGAAAGAATTCAAAAATTACCCATGGAAAGGTCTTCTAAGGTTGCATCAAATAAAGTGGCTTGACTGTTTTTTGATATAAAAGATCAAGTTTTACATTGCCATTTTAAATTATATCAATAGCCAAAAAAGCAATTGCCGTAATTTTACCAGGATGCAAAAAAAATCCATTAAGTGGAATGCTGTAAAATAGTAGTTCTCGATTCAAAACTAAGAATAAAAAAATTGTCAACCATAACAAAACTCAATCTATAGGAATGTCAGCAAACAACAATGAAAGTACTACAAGGGGCAAAATGGGGGGTGGCAGCAATATAACTTTTTGATTCACTTCCTACCAGCAATCCTCACAGCCTGTCTGTTCCTCTTTTTAACACCAGACTTGGCAACTTTGAGGCTCCTATGAATGGCGCTCAACCTCGCAAGGGCTGCCTCCTTAAGATCAGGCCTGTAGTAGTTATCTCCAACCTGCAATATTTCATGGCATATCTAACTTTAGCAAAGTTGTAAATGTAAGAAATGTAATAAAAATTGCAAAGTGGATGATAATGAAGCAACTCCTACATAAATGAAGGGGGCAAAAAGGCAAAAAACTCTACACATGGTGAGTTCAAAGCCCTTTAATTATTAATCATCAACATAAAACCAGAAGGAATCAAAATAGCACATACAAGATATAACTTCTGAATGATAGAAAGATCAGAAGCCATGAATGCAACAGTCAAAATAAGTTTCATTTTATTCTCTCAGATGTTTAAAACTAAACAATCCAAAGATCTGAAGCATGGAAAGAAAGAGAATTGACATTTTGGAAATAGCAAAGACCAATTACTCAGAATGTACACCATAAATACGCATAATCAAAAGCCTTGCAAAAGTCTCCGAACTAAGACATTATTATGATTTTGTTTTTCAAACTACCTGGTTCTCTACTGCCTTTGCCATCATTCTGAACTCCTTTTTCATGACAGACTTATGAAGCAATGCAGCCGGCTTGTTCTGCTTCTTCGTCTTGGTCGTTGCCAGCAGCACAGATTGATCCTTGCCAGCAGGCTGAATAGTAATGGTTTTCTTGTTTGCCAAGCCTAGAATAGTGGTATAGAACCAACTTAATGCATAAACAAGCGAATCCCTAGAATTCTACAAGCACAAATTTTCCAATATAAAACTAACTCTAAGATAAGCTAAACTTTTTCTACCCCAAGAGGACAATATATGAAAATGCATTTATCATACTAATAACTCAAGCTCGGTTAATAATTTGTTTTGCAATATTGCCACTCTCATAATTTATTATTCATATCTGTAACCAATCCGGAGCTCATCAATTAAGTATTGTTGAGATCAACAATCTATAAAGTCCTCAAATTTCTCGCTATTATTCCAACACAACAATTGACAACTAAAAACTTGGAAAGACCCCACACCTGTCGGGGGAGTACATTTCCCAATTTATTATCAGATACATTTAAACAAAACTCACTAAGCTACCAATCTAATACCATCCAAATCAAAAAACAGCCGGGGATGATAAGTTGATCAGAAATGTCGTAACAAAAAAGAAAAATTACCAGAGAACTTGAAAGAGTTAAGGTTGTAGAGATTGTTGCTCTCTTTACTGAACTGCACGCTCTGAGTACCCCTACCAAACTCCTTCACCAAAAAACAGTTGTTCTTCTTCACGATTTCCCACACGAGCTGCCCTGGTACTGTGGCCATCTTCTCCGCACCTGCAAATGCACCACAACAGATTTAAATTACCTCACAAAATTTCACACCAAATTCAAGATCTTAATCACACACTCAGAAGAGAACCTGTTTAGCTTTCGCTCGTCGAAGCTTTGACGAGGGAGGCTCGGGGCACAGGGTAGGGGTTTAAGTTTACGTTTTGCGATTGATACTCAACGATGCCAAACCCTAATTTATCATTTGTAATGGGTCGGTTCCTCGTTCGGCCCATTTCAAGATTGGTGAATTATTGGTCCATCGTGGAAAAGCCCATTATGCCACTCAAGATCCAAATAAGTGATCTGTACAAAAAGAGATGGATTAAAAAATAAAAAGACTTTTTTTTTTTTTATCAAAAAAACAAAAAACACGCTTTTAGTTTTACGTTTTTTTCTAACGGCATTTTCCCCTACGGCATCTTAATTCTTAATATAAGCTCTATTTCGCATTCTTCGCATAACCCGAATCTCGCCTTCTCACCCTAATCCCCAAATCTATCAAAAAACCCTAGCTGATCTTACAATTTCTCTTTGTTGTATTTTTTGAAATTTTTGGTCTTGATCTTGCCGACTAGGTAACGAGTTGGGAGGAAATCATGGGCAACACGGAGAAGCTGATGAACCAGATTATGGAGTTGAAATTCACCTCCAAATCCCTTCAACGCCAAGCCCGTAAATGCGAAAAAGAAGAGAAATCCGAGAAGCTCAAGGTCAAGAAAGCGATTGAGAAAAACAACATGGACGGTGCTCGCATCTACGCTGAGAACGCCATCCGCAAACGAACCGAGCAGATGAACTATCTGCGGCTCTCCTCTCGGCTTGACGCCGTGGTGGCTCGGCTCGATACCCAAGCCAAGATGAACACCATCAGCAAGTCAATGGGTAATATTGTAAAGTCCCTTGAATCTTCCTTGGCTACCGGTAATCTCCAGAAGATGTCGGAGACCATGGACCAATTTGAGAAGCAGTTTGTGAACATGGAGGTTCAGGCGGAATTCATGGAGAGCTCCATGGCTGGATCCACATCCCTATCTACACCCGAAGGGGAAGTTAACAGCTTGATGCAACAGGTGGCCGATGATTATGGCCTTGAGGTTTCGGTTGGTCTGCCACAACCCGCAGCGCACGCAGTGCCCACTAAGGAGGCTGAGAAGGTAGACGAAGATGACCTGTCTAGGCGGCTTGCCGAACTTAAGGCTAGAGGCTAAAAGTTGAATTTTTATCGTCATTAGAATGTTGGGTATATGACTGCAATATATATGCTATTGCGTAATCATAGTGACTGAGAGTTGTGGCCATTAAACATTATCCTTACCATGAGTGATTTGTGTATATTAAACTGAATTTGGCTCTTAGTCATTATGTAGACTTTGCATTGGGAGTTCGATGCCCTTTGCTTAATGCTATAATTTGGTTGGTTTGCATATTGACTGCGATAATGTGAATTTTTAAATTTGAATGTTATCTGTATCCTCAATTTGAATGATTTGGGGTAGGATTTTGTGTGTATTAGAGATTTAGAGGGTATATGTCTATGTGATGTTAGGATCAACTTGTTGAAATGTGAATCTGGTTGAATGGGTTTCCCATTCATTGTGAATGTAATCTTTTATGTGGCGTAAACTGTGTATAGCATAACTCCATCTCAATCTTTTTTTAGATCTTGGTAAATTTCTGGGTTTATAGTGAGGTGTTTCTAAAGTGTGGGCAGAAAGTACAGAATTATGTTATTGGTTTATGTTGACATTGTGCTGGATCTGTGGAGATTGATGCATGCAAAAGGAAAGCATTCATAACTTGGACTGCACTTCTCATTTCTTTCAACTGGGGTTAGTTGTTTTGTGCTCCCTGTAGG
The DNA here is from genome assembly GCA_037074615.1 of Leucaena leucocephala. Classification (NCBI taxonomy): domain Eukaryota; kingdom Viridiplantae; phylum Streptophyta; class Magnoliopsida; order Fabales; family Fabaceae; genus Leucaena; species Leucaena leucocephala. The sequence continues at coordinate 2,527,288 of CM073552.1, forward strand.
TTGATTTTGATGCTTCGAAATATGTGACTTGATAAATGAACTTCAGTATTGTGCATCTTGGTTCACACAATTGAACTTGGGTCAGGGTAGGTCACACATACGTATATTGAATCTTTACGATTTATTATAAATGATTTGGGGGATTGTAAAACCGGTAAACTTTATTCTGGGTGATGATCCTTCTGAAACATTAACATCCCCTCTTGCTGCTGAATGTGTGTAACTGTAAATGCCTCTCCTTTCGGCTGCAAGAGAGATCCTAGTATCAATTTCTTGTTGGCTTTGTTCATGAGGCATAAATCAAGTTGCATGAGAGGGTGTTTTTGCAACCAGATTGTGCTTGCCTGCCTCCCTGGTTTTTTCCTCTCTTTGGTACATCTTTCTTTGTCAATTTTCTGATTTCCTGCTGAAGCTGCCTTTTCAAGTTTTTCTTTCATATTGTTTTTTTTTGTTACAACTCCGGCACTACAATTTAAGAGCTAATTAGGGCCAGGTGTTTACTTTAGCCTTAAATGTAAAATTTTAATCTATGTTGTCTCTAAAACTCATAATTTTTTTTAAATTATTCCTATTAATTGTATTTGTTAAGGGAGTTTTCATCAAGATATGATTCTCTAATACGAATGATCAAAGAGAGGATATTAAAAAAAACCTTCTGTATATTTTTTATAAATAATTAATTTAACTAAATTTTTTAATCTTTATAAATTAATTAGCTCTGAAATTACTTGTTTTAGCAAATGTAATGTACTACAAGCAACTCAGAAAGTGTTTATAACTTATGTCCGTTACCCCTCCTCTTTAAAAGTGGCGCTTCCTTTCTTATCAAAAAAAAAAAATGTGGCGCTTCCTTCTCCATTTTTATCAACCATTTGGTTTTTCTTCATCTATACTTTCTCTCTTCGTAATAAGTTTATATTTGTTTCCAGATACGATGGGTTTGGGTTCCTAGGGATATTTAATGTCTTGTACCATCATTTCAAAAGTTTAAATTCAAAATATTAATAAAAGTATAAATCAATTTTTATCAACTTGCGTTTGTCTTCACATCAAATAGTTAATTAAGTTACTAGTCAAGGGCCAATTCAATTTGTACGATCCACATCAAACGTGCCATTTAAGTTTGTGAAATAGGGATATTTTTTTGTCATAAATGATTAATCTTGCTTTTTGGTTGTACTCACAAGTCATTTACAATATTCTATCATACCTGTAATGCTTTTTATGACCAAATATTTTATATCCTACTTAAACGATTTTACCAAATTGACGCGAGCGTTACATTAGCTGATTTTTTAAAGCAACAACTTTGGATATATAATAAGAAAAGGATCGTAAAGACTTGTTAGGAGATATAAAACTCATTCTCTACGTTTTTTAAAAATTAGTCTCTAGTTATCCTTTTTATTTTACCAAAAAAAACAAAAAAAAAAATAAACGTATACTCCAAGAGAGAGGTTAGCAAGTGGACACACATGAAATCGTTGAATTCTCTCCACTTGGAAGAAAATTTGAATCCAGACAAAGGCTGATTATACATATATCATGCATCATTTAGCATAAGAATTAATTAGAAGATATATTTGAGGAGACAAAAACAGAGGGAATGAATTGAAGTTGAAACAATTCCAAGGTGCTGAGGAAGAGAGGCAGCACTGAAGGTAAAAGAGGAGAAGGAAATATAGGATAATTCATGATTAAGAGCTTACCCCATCACTAAGAGCAATGGAAGGCTCTAGAAGCAAAGAAGAAACTGAGTAGTGCTAACAAGGCTCATTTCATTCTGTTTATTGTCAGATTAAAGTATCATTAATTAACTACTTTAGATTTTGGGTTGTTTGGTATGGTTATCCTTTAAAGAAATATTTGATTAGCTCTAAAAGGGTTCATTGTAATCTTCTTGTGATTAATGACATTTAGTTATCTTTTCTTTTATTTCCTTATCTACTTCTTGCTTTTTTCATAAAAAAAGCAATTTCCTTTTTAAAAAATTATTTTGCTTTGTAATAACCATTCCTTTATTTTTAAACCACAGCTCAATTTTTTTTAAAAATCAAAATAGAAGCTCGAAATTTTTTAAAAATAAAATTTTTAATTTTTAATTATAATAAAAATTTATAATAATCATAAATAGCAATCAATTATAATATATTTTTTTTTACTCTATGCAATTCAGGGAAGAAATCTCTAATTCTCACTCATACTCTCTTGTAGCTGAACACTATTATTAATTTTTATGAATATTTTCAATCTCATTTACTTATAGTGTTGTGTTATATCGTTGCTGAATATTAAACCAGTGAGGGATAAGATCATTACAAAAAGCTAGAAATAAATCATACTAAACGTTGAAGCCATGGGATTTACTCTCCTAATTATTCCAGAGTAGAGTCAAAACATTTAAACTACGTTTACCGAGGAGAGACGATTACTTGCTCAACAAACAACTTTGTTTTAGACGAGCAAATATCTCCATACTCATCTGTTCCAGAATAGACGTGAAGAGAGTAAGGTTGAAGGCTTATTGGAGGTACGGGCGGCAAACATGGGGGAGGCCCAGACATTACTATAGCGACGGTGGCTGTTGCAGCTTGAGTGCCTTGTTCATTTACTTGCATGAATGACTTTTGAAATGTGTAACTCTCTACTGTCAGAACAAGTTAACATCTCTGTCAACTCTCCTCCATAGAATGGCAATGTTATCCCTGTTAGTCCCCTCAGCAAATTGGAAGCCTCCAATTCAGAAGAAATATTAAAGAAATGCAAAGACAAACTCCGCTTATCTTTACTTTGATTTTTTTTTAAAAAGCTGATATAATCGCCAAATCTAGCAATTTCTTTGCTCTTGGCAGTCATGAAGTGATATAAAATTTAAATTTGATATAATTAAAGATATTTTGAGTGGAGTAAAAATGACCTTGGTGTGAAAGTCCACTGGGTTGAGAGCGGCTCTATAATCAGAGTCGAGAATGTGTTTGAAAGAGGGCCTCAGAGTAAGGGACTGATCAACCCATAAGCCATTGGAGCAACGCATACGAGGGCCAATGACGGGATCACAATCGGTCAAGATGACGTCGGAAAGTAGAGAGGCGATGGAATTGAGACACTCGACGGGATCCTCTTAGAAAAAGGTACCGGCGTCGAAAAAGGTGAGAAGCTGACGGCGAGTCGAACTACCGGAGCCAGCGGCAAGGAGGTTGAGCACCAGTTGGAAGGACAAGGGTGAAAACACCCTGTTTTCGTCCAATTTACCGTCCAAAAGTAGATGGTCTCCTAAGCTCTTCTCCGATTTCTCGAATACTAGCGGAGAATCCTCATCATATCTCAGACCAGTGCTTGATCTTGTGGTGCAGTAAGGAGCCGTTTGGTGGAAGGAGAAGGAAAGGAGACTCCTTTGAAGCCATGGAATTATGTGGAGCCGGTTCCGGAGATAAATGAGGTGTAGCAGCCGCATCATGGTTCCACTTGGTGCACGAGGTCATGAACGTCTTCCTCTGAAAACTCCCAATAATAGGGAAAATAGTAAGACGTGAATGAGATTGGTGTCTTTTAATTGGACAAAACTTAGCTCAAATTTCTTATATCATTATGTCAATTTCATTGGTGAATTTATAAGTGAGCATACGCATTAGTTTAATTTAATGCTCTCTGATGGTTTAACCTTGTTTTAAAAGGTACCCAGATGACATCTATGATCGAATATGGACACCAAGTAACTCAGAAGACTGGAAACAGATAAATACCTCACTACCTGTAGACCAAGGGTCATCATCAACAACATCATCATATGGTTTAATAACTTATCCACCCTCCATTGTCATGAGAACTGCATCAACTCCAGCAATTGTTAGCAACAAAATGGAAGTTCATTTCCAGATTGGGAACAATGCATCCTCATATTTCGCATACATGTACTTTGCTGAAATAAAGAAACTCCAAGCAAATGAAATCAGACAATTTAACATTTTTGTGAATGGAGAACTTTTCAGTGCTGATTTCAGTCCTTCATATCTTCACGCCTTGAATTTCTTCTCTCTAGGAAGTGGACCTTGGCTCAATATTTCGATCAATAGAACGGATAGATAAATTCTTCCTCCTCTTTTGAATGCCATTGAGATATATAACGTTAAGAGTCTGTCACAATCTCAAACACAGCAAACAGATGATATGTTCATTGCTTGCAAGTTCTGTTTATATTTTCAGAATTAGTCATAGTTCTTTGTTTAATTTGACTGACATGCTTTTATTATAAAAGTTGATGCTATCATGAACATCAAGTCATTTTATGGGATCAAGAGAAACTGGCAAGGAGACCCTTGTACTCCACCGGTATACTTGTGGGATGGTCTTAACTGCAGCTATGATGGATCTGGCCCCTCAAGGATCACATCCTTGTAACTTTGGCATAAAATAGCCATAAAAAATTGAAGATTTTATAGTTTTACTTAATTGTCTCCACCAACAGTGATGAACTCCCATACTACTTTGCTTTTAGGAACTTATTCGCTGAGGGATTAACTGGAAACATAGCTCCAGATGTATCCAATTTGATATCCATTGAGTATTTGTAAGCATCTCAATCTCTTGAATGAAATTATAGTTAAGAATCTGTGAAGATGATTTACTATCATTTCAGGGATTTGTCAAACAACAATTTGGTTGGAGATGTACCTAATTTCCTGTCTCAAGTGCAGTTCTTGAGGGTTCTGTAAGTAAACTGCTTCAATTTTCATCTGGGTTCTTAAATTCTTTATAAAAACATGTATATTCTTGAAAAGAAAGAAACTAAAACAAATATTTATTTTATTTATTGAAGAAACCTAGAAGGAAATCAGCTATCAGGAACAATTCCAACAAAACTTATTGAGAGGTCAAAGAATGGATCACTTAAACTCAGGTATATATGCTCCTTTTGTAGTTTTCATTTAGAATCTCTCTCACTTAGGATCTTGAGCATATATAATCTCCCTCTTCAACTTTGGTTTATGCGTAAATAACCCTTTTGAACTTTAGGTCATGTGCATGTGTAGATAACTCTTTTGATGTGTATGCTTCTACTAGGGAAATAACTAGCCAATTAAAAGAGAATTATATGCACAACTTTGAAATTTTAAGAGAAATTCGTTGTCCAGTGTTGAAGTTTAGGGAGTAATCTATCATATCTCAAAGTCAAGAGGAGCTTTATAAAATCTAGCATTTAATTTATCTTCCATTTTAGAAGTTCTGGTTAAGTTAATGCTCTATTCATTATTGGTTCTTTGGAAAATAGTTGAGATATGACTTGTTCACCTTTCATTTTAAATGCAAGTTTTGGTGGAATTCCAAATCTTTGCTCTTCAGAAGATTCATGTAAGAGTAGCAGGGCAAATTTCATCATTCCATTAGTGTCATCATGTTCGAAGCTAACCCTGAAAAATAAGAACAATACAGTAAAGAGAGAAGTGAGTTCTATTAGAAGAGATTGGAGCAAGTATCTTACGGAATGAATATTTTAGTGTGGAAATAGCTGATTTTGGATTGTCAAAAATCTTCCCTGATGAAGATGATACACATATAATTACTATGATAGCTGGCACCACAGGATATCTTGACATTGAGTAAGTTTTTTGGAGAATTACTTTGTAGTCTTACATAAGCAATTTAATCCCCAAAAAATCCCTTGAGTTATCAATATACTATAACCTGTTATTATTTTTTACATTAAATCTTGTCACTGTCATGCTGTTTATTTGTTATGAAACTTTTTATAGTTAGATTACTTACGTGAGACTGCACAATAATTTTCCCTCCGTGAATCATCATCATCTTTAGTTCTCAGAAATTGATGAGTGAACAAATCAGTCTTCTTTTCTTCTTGTTTTTACCCCTTAAGCCATAGGTTTGAGTTGCAGGTTTTCTGTGATGCAGGTACAATATGTCAAACAGGTTGAATGAAAAAAGTTATGTTTACAGCTTTGGGATTGTTGTGCTGGAGATAATTACAGGACAACCTGCCATAGCCAAGACTGAAGAAATGCTCACATCACGTAATGGGTTAATCTCAAGCTTGGTGAAAGCAAGATTGATGATATGGTGGATTCAAGATTACAGGGGAACTTTGATAATGATTCTGCAACAAAAACTTTGGGTACTGCAAAGGCTTGTGTGGCACCTTCTTCCCTGAATAGGCCAACAATGAGCCACGTAATGATGGAATTGGGACAATGTTTGGGTATGGAGACAGCTCGTGGACTTCATAGTAAAACTGATTTTTCATTTGGTGGAATTAGTGGAGAGAGTTCTCTGGCTAGATAGTTATAATTTTGGTAAATGCCAAATACATGTATTTTTTCTTTCTTTTAGAATGGTACATAAAGAGATACTTCTCTAATATTATTTATACAGATGAGAGAATTTTTTAATCTTATTTATAAGTTATATTATTAAATATTTGATATGAATATATAATTTTAACCTTAATTTATTATTGTGTTGACTTTGTTCTCATGAGATATAATGTATACTCCCTCCAGTCCTAATTATAAGAGTTAGTTGAATCTTTTAAGTAGATTAAGGAATTCAAATAAATCAATTAATTATAACTAAATTTAACCTTTCAAGATGAATTCATATAATATACTCTTCAATCTATCCAAATTAGTCACCTAATTCTTACATTAGTTATAATTAATCGATTTATTTAGTTTCTTTAATCTTCCTTAAAAAAATCAATTAGTTATTATAATTATGGATAGAGGTAGTATTAAATAGGGATAATGTTGGAAAGTTTTTTAATTTTAATGAAATTTAATTTTTTCTTGGTGTGTATGAAATATGATGGAAATAATTTGTAAATTGAAAAAAATGAGTACTCTATTTGAACTTGAAATAGAAGGGTTTACTTTGATCCTAAATATAAGATCTTAATATATTTTTTTATCAAAATTATAATTTTTTTTCTGAACTCTCCCTATTAATTACACATATTAAGAGAATAATTTCTCATGTAAATGATTAAAATAGTACTTTAAAAAAGCTAATACATAATTTTTATAAATAATTAATTTTTAAATTTTTGCAAATTAGTTATCTCTTATATATTTAGGATTAGGGGTGGGAACAGGCCAGGCCAGGCCAGGCTTTAGTCTTAACAGGCCAAGCCTGTTAAGTGACAATTTAGCCTGCGCCTGGCCTGTAGCCTGTCGGAGGCTAATTTTTTAGCCTAAGCCTGGCCTGTATATATGTCTGGCCTGGCCTGAAGCCTGTTAAAAGAGCCTGTTTTGTAATTATACTAACAGGCTTTTATAACAGGCCCCATAACAGGCTTTCGTAACAGGCCCTCTGACAGGCTTTCGTAACAGGCCCCCTAACAGGCTTTTTTGTAAATTATATTTTAAAAAACTAGAAATAAACTTTTCATAATATTAATCAATCTAAAATTAATTAATATCCAATATACCACCAAGACAATGCTAAACAAATAGAACAATTGTCATTATAAGAATACAAGTACAACATTCTAAACTAAATCAAAGTAAAACTATTGGCCGCACATCATGAAATCTTCAACGTAATTTCTTCCTCTTGCTCGAACAACGTAATTTCTAATTCTGATTTCACTGGGGGAAGTGCTTGCTTTTCACGAACAATGCTCATGAAATGATCAAAACCAGAGACTTTAGAAGAACAAGGTGCATTGGCAGAAGAGTTGTTGCCGACATCAACTTCATTTAATGTATTTGACTCTTCCTTATAGTTAGCAACATACTCATCATACATAGATTCCAAAGCCTTCACAACTTTATCTATATTGTCAGAAGCCACATAATCAGGCTTATAAATCGAAGAAAAGCAATAATTCAAGCCATATAATTTGCACCTGGGATCCAAAACACTTGCTATTGCCATTACCATATTACATTGCCCCCAATATTTGTCAAACTTTTCTTTCATTGAAGCCACCATTTCTCTTATGAATAAATCTTCATCTTCTATGGCATTATCAATTTCTTGTTTCACTCTCCAAACTTCAGGAAGGTATAAATTTGCAGTAGGATACTCACTACCTGAGATGACATGAGTAGCTATATCGAATGCTTCTAAAATTTTACAAATCTTCTCAACCTTGTTCCAATCCTCTTCTGTTGGTGCATACTTGTAATGTGGCTCTCTTTCCTTATAATCGGGAAAGACAACCTTGAACTTCAAAGCAGTAGACAACATCCTATATGTAGAATTCCACCTAGTTGGACAATCAATCATTAGCTTCTTTTCCTTCAAACGTTTTTGCTCAACAATATCACAAAATGCTTTCAGCCTTGCATCATTATAGTTAACATATTTCACACTCTCACGGACATTATGTATAATGTCTTTAATGCTCCCAAGGCCATCTTGCACCAACAAGTTTAGTATGTGTGCACAACATCTAACATGAAACAAGTTACCACCCAAAGGTAATGAACTACTAAGTGTTAAAGTGTCCTTAAGAACCCGTAAACAAGAATCATTATAAGCCGCATTGTCAACTGTCACAGAAAACACTTTATTATCAATCCCCCAAGCCTTCAAACACTTGAAAATAGCATCTGCCACATCAATTCCTCGTCTTGGAGCAGGAACCTTCACAAAATTCAGAACCCTCTTTTGCAGATTCCACCCCACATCAATGAAATGCCCGGTGATAACCATGTATTCAGCTACTTGGTGAGTTGATTTCCACATATCAGTAGTCAAACTAATCTTGCTCACACCGTGTAATAGGGCCTTCAAATGTTTCTTCTCTGCCTCATATATAGCTAAACAGTCACTTCTAGCTGTCTTGCGAGAGATTTTCTGAAACTCAGAATTTGCATATTGGAAGCCCCAAAATTAGGATAGCAAGAGGAATTTCAATACTAATTATGAACAGACATAATATTCTATTTCCCCAATGATATGCCAGACTAGGGGAAGCTAAAGGAGGAGGAGGAGGAGGAGGAGGAGGAGGAGGCCCATGTGGCTCACCATGTCAGCAACTTCTTGCTTTGTAATCACCAACTTATCCAACATGGCGTTGATATCAGCACATCATTAAACAGCATTTAGCTAGGTCTGTAATAGAGACCAACAGATTAAGGGTAGAAACTTTACTGAGTGTTATGTTATAAATAGTATTTTAAGATCCAATTTCTACACCTAGGTGAAGTTCAGGGACCAAGAGGTTAATTTTTTCCATAAAACTAATACAATTTACTTGTGTATAATTTAACAAAAGTGCAGGAAAAAATAGCAATGCATTTTTTTTTCTTGAAAACAATAAAAAAAAAGTTGTTCAATGAAGTCCATGCCTAAAATATTTCAATCCAATTTTCTCAAGAATTAAAAAAAAAGAAATATTATATGAATTAACTAGCTTATCTAAAATATGAATAAAAGTCAAATCTGAATCAACAACTATGACACAAGTATGTAGTGAAGAATTTGATGAATCAAAGCAATCTGTGCAAATTGCAAAACCCTACCAGAAAAATAAAATAAATGAGCTCAGCAAAAGATATTTTTATTAGAACACGTAAATTAGTTGTATGATACCATTTTTCTTGATTATGAAGTTTTTGGTGGCTTTGCCTTTCACAACAAAATTTCTATTTTTAGTAAGAAAACCCCCAACTACCCCACCAAATAATATACTCCATCATATCTTTAATATAAAAGTTAGATAATTTTTTTAATAGATTAAAGAAACTAAATAAATCAGTTAATTATAACCAAATCTAATATTTCAAGACAAATTCATAGTATATATTCTTTAATATACATAAATTAGTCAACTACGTTTTATATTAGTTATGATTAACTAATTTATTTAACTTCTTTAATCTATTAAAAAAATTAGTTAATTCTTATATTAAGGACATGAGGTGGTAGCTTCCTTTATTTTGATCCAAACAACGTCAACCTAACATACCCTTTTTCAACCATGCCCCTTCATTTCTATCAACAATTTTAACACAAATTAAGCATATTTTGCCATGCATTTCAAGCCATGAACATTGTTGATCCATGCGAAGACATATTTTTTAAAAAAAAAAAACTTAATAGTTTAAGGTTAATCTGCTTTTAGCTATAAGATAATGATATATTACCAACAATGATTGAGTTGAGTAAAAAAGAGTTGATTCCTCTCAAGTAAACTCAAAAGTTTAAACTTCATAAATAAAAATGATTATATACGTTAAAAGAACTACTTTCAATTTAAAGTGAGAATATTCAAATCTAACTCGATAATACTATATTTTAGGTAGTTATATAAAAAATAATCATATGCGGATTAACTTGATGATAAACCCATCACAAGAAATCATTCTATTGGAAAATATAATTGGCCTCTAAAGTCTATGATGAATAAGATGGTCAACCAAAAAAGATAGAAATAAAGGATTGTTAAAGCGTGAGAGACAGAAAAGGGAAGAAGAATAAATATGTAATTTTTATTGTCTGAGATGGAATATATTAAAATCGCATGCAGAAACAGTAACACATAGGCATGTGCAATAGAGTGAAGCTAAATGAATATTCGAGCCTAATTAATTAAAATAATACAAACAAAAATAACTCATCGTCTTCGTAGCCGTTTTTCTCATCATAGTCATCATCATTAAGAATATCATTAGGTCTATTCTAGCGTTTTGAGTTGTTTTGTAATGTTTAAAAGAGACAGAGAAAGAGAATGTGCTGGTTTTGTTTTTGTTTTTAAATATATTTGTACATAGTGGTTATGACAAACACAGAGGCCAAAAAGGAAGAATAATGCTAGGCAAATACACGTGCTAAGCAATGAGCTTTAGAGTTGATATTCTCAAGAGCACGCTTTGGGTTGAATCAAGGAGACAGGACCACTGACTCCTCATTCTCACGTTGTCTTAAGAGAATGTCTGTCTTATATATTGCATAGGTTATCTAACATACATAAAGCAAACCACTTTCATTAAATTAATCAAGGTTAGCTAATTATTTTTAATAGTACTCAGTATCCTAAATTAATTCGTAATTCATCTAGTATCCTAAAGTATTTTTTCTTGTTCAATAACCTATAGTATTTTTTCAGTAATAATTTTTTATACATCCAGTATCTTAAAGTATTTTTTCAGTAGCACTCATTATCATAAATTTAGAGTACTCATTGCTTTCGAAAATAGAAACAAAAACACTTTAGGATACTAAATGTTACTGAAAAAATATTTTATAGTGCTGAATGAACCACAAATTAGTTCATAATACTGAATACTAAATGTATCTTAACCCAATTAAATATATATCTCTAGAAAACAAAGATGACCTTCATCAACGTGCTTATCTATTGCATTAAATTAAACTATTAGTATAATTGAAAGTTACTATCACTTTTTCTAGAGATCCCTTTATATCTTAATCATAGGTGCTATAATTGCTAGAACTTTTTGTATGCTTAAAGTTTTATATAATTTGAATCACTTCCTTTTCCTCTTTCATCCTCACTTACAGTCTAATCATGTCCATATCAGCTTATAAGAAAAAGACATTATTATACAGTGTAACAAGAATTCGCAGTTTTCTCATGCATGATTAGTTATAATGGTGAAATTTAACACATACAAGTCAAGTCATTGAAGATGTGGAAAAGGAAACTAACAAACATCACATGTCATTCATTAGAACTTTCTTGCAGATTTTGGCATAGAAAATGAAAATGAAAATGATCATCTGCTATAATATTCTTATAACTAGCTACAACATTTGGAAGCAGATAACCATTTTTGTCTTTGAATAAATTCAATGTTGGATATGGTGATAGCTAGGGTTAAACTGCATGGGAAAAGAAGGGTTAAAAGAGAAGGCAATATTGGTTGGAGGACAATTCATGGCCTCAACTTTGCTTCCTAGACTCTCTAATGCTTTCACTTGTGACCTTAGAAACTTGAGGTAATTTGCAGCTTCATCAAGCATTGAAGCAGTGTCCATCTTGCTTCCACCAGGAACCAGTTTCTGCAAAACACTAATTCTTTCACTTATTCTCTCCCTTCTCAGCCTTGCAGCCACAGTTTGAGGATCTGATGATATCTTCACATTCTTCCTCTTTGGCTTCTCCACCACCTCCATTCCTAAATTCACAGGCCTGAATGCTGCAGCCCTATATATCATCTCTTTCATCTGTGCTATGGCATCTGGGTCTGGTTCTTCCATGGAAGATGATGTTCTTGTTGATGAATTATGGGGCTGCTTAAAATTGATGTTTGAAGAAGTTGGAAGATTAGAATCCCAGCTGGGTCTTTTGGGTTTTGGTAGATTATTGTCGTTGTTGCTGTTCTTCTCCTTAATGAGCCTGAATGAAGAACTTGAACCACCTTCTTCAATGCTGAAGTAGGGATATTGATCAAAGGCTTCATGAATGCTCCTTTTTGAACACTTGTTAGTCTTGGTGGATTCTGCAATTTTTACTATTCCTTGATTTGCGTAAAGATCTGAAGAACACTGAGATAATGCTTCATGATCAGCATTAGTAGTACTCTCAGATTCACTTCCTCCATTGTTATTATAACTACTAAAGCTCCATAAGGATGATCTTCTGCAATCAGGTAACATAATGGTGGAGACTCCATCATCTTCAACAGATGTAGTTTCTGTGTTACTATTTGTAGCTGAGAACAAGCAATCCAGTGACTCAGCTGCAGAGATGGTACCACCATTTTGCGAGCCATTATTGTTATTATTGACAAGTTGTTGTGGATGATGTTGTTGTTGTTGGTGGGCCATGTTGAATTCTGCAGGAGGATCAAAATTACCAAATGGGTAATTCATACTGTAAGATCCACCATCACCAGCCCAGCAGCTGGGACCACCTACTAGCTGTGACAGAAGATTTGTCTTTGAACTTGTAGTAGTAGCTCCTAATTCTGCTTCATCAGCTTCTGATAATTGAACCATCTCTTTGATCAATCCTTTCCGAGAATCTGCATATAGATGATGGTGATGATGATGACCTGCTAGAGGAAAGCTTGGACTCAAGCTTGCTTCAAGCTCTTGTTGTTCTATATTGCTCCACAATATGGGTAGGTTCTCCGCAGCATTTGAGGCATCCCAACTCAGACCATCCATGGATAAGGACTCTATATATACTTCTGATATGAATTTCAAGAATTCAGAGATCTAGTTAGTTGAAAGTTCATTATCTGTGTGTGCACGAGTATGTGTGTGTATAAACAGACCCAGTTGAGGGGTTTACCAGTTCTATATCTAGCTGCTATCAACACCAGAATATGAATCCAAGAGCTAGCTAGCCAACTCAGGAAACTAGGTTTGAGTCTTCAATGCGAGAAACAGAGCAGAAGATAATTGACAAATATGAGCTTCGTTTGATTCAGAACATGATCAAAACTGTAATGAAAGGAAACAAAAACAACCAAAGCTTATATCAGATTTGGAATTTGAACTTTAAGGTTATGTTTGCTTTTGTCTATATATAAACACTGATAAGATAATCTAACAACCAAAAGACAGATTTGGAAAGAAGAAAGGATGTACCTTGATGAGTTGCCATGGAAGACCAGTAGTGGAAAATAGATGTTAGTTTGTTGAAGAGAAGCTTATATATATAAATAGGAAGAACAAAAATGGTGTAAAGCTTTGTATATATAATAAGAAATATATTGGTACTTGGACAAACTGCGTCAGGACACTATAATAATAAAGAGGGTACTAATAAAATATTCTAGTTTTGAAAAAAGATAAGGCTTTTTGGGTCAGGTGGGTGGGTTATGTTGAGACTAAATTTTGCAGATGGGGAGCATATGAATGAACGAATGAATGAGATATTGCAGAGAGAGAGAGAGAGAGAGAGAGAGAGAGGAATTTTTTGAATCAGAAACTGATTAATTAATTGAATTTTTTATTGGTTTAGTATATCTCTCTTTTTATTTTATTTGTATTCTTTTCATATAAGGGGGTAAAGGCTCTGACCTCCTTTTGGTTTGTTCTGTACATTCCAAGTTCTCATGCGCACTATAAAGTTGCAGTGAAAATTGCAGGGAAAGTTAGAGAAGAGAGAGAGCATCTTCTAATTCTAATACTAATATAAATCACTTCTCTTTCTAAAAGATTTCTGTTTTAATCATAGTTTTAATCATGGCCTGTGATGTTTTCACTTTCTGCTACATTCTTCTTAACTTATTGACACACACACACACATATTTACATATAAAGGTATATATATATATATATAATTAATGGGGCCATCTTTCTACCACTCATCAAAGCATTGAAACTGCGAGTGAAGGGCTGTGTGTTGTGGGACTTTAAGAGGAATCTACTGATGAAATCAGAAAGCACAGTACACAAGTAAAGATTCAAACTTTCTGCAACCCTAACATTATTTGCTTCTAATTTTACAGGATTCTTTCCTGAGTACATCTATGCAAACCCTAGTCTTCAACTTTGATCTTGCTTACCAGTATATATTAATATTTGTTACTATCACTATCTAATATGACCAATCTAGATTCATATGGCTTTTTGTTTATCCATAAGATTCAATTTTTTACTTTATTTGAGGAATATCATATTCTTTCTGTTTGCTAAACAATAGCAATAACTAGCTTTATTCTACTACGTTTGGTTAGCTACATGAATTGCAAAGTTCTATTGTGCTCTATTAGCAATCAACTCTTTATATATATTGTTAACTAAAAAGTCTCATTCAATAATTTTACTGAGTGCTTTTTTCGGTTTTTTTCTACGAATTTTCAAAGGATTCCATATTATATGATTTTGTACTACTTTTTTATCAATAAACATCATGTCAACTCTTCTTAGTATATGTTTATTATAAATCTTATCTTTTTTGTAGACCACACATCCATCTCAGTATTATCATCTCTACTTTCTCAAATTCAAGGATATGAATATGAATACACCGTGAAAAATAAAATAAAAAATAAATAAAGAAGAAGAAGAAAGAAGGCAAGTTGGGCATGCAATTTTTTTAGCTAAGTGCATTCTCTGCAGTGCTGATATGAGTCCTATCTTTATTCTTCAGGCTAAAGCCACATGCCACCCATCATTACAGCTCAATATAAGTGTCTTCCCATGGCATTTGCTTAACAACATGTTGGCTTCTCTTTTATTATTATTCTCAACTTCTTGGATTTTGGTATAATAAATAATTATATTTTATATTTATCAATTTTTAATGATATCCTTATATTCATAATTTAATTAAAAATTATGCACTTATTTTACAATTTATTGGATAATTATATAATCAGCTTATTATGTTTTAACTAAATAATATAGCTATTATTAAGAAAAATCTCACTCCTTTTAACAACAAACCATACACATGTCAAATTATCTTTTGTAACTGTAAATATTTTTGATAAAAAGATTAAAATAATGATGAATATAATTTAAATATTTTTTATCAAGAAAATAAAGAGAAATAATTTATGCTAGTTAATGAGTAAATACAGTGAATTCAATTAATTATTTTTTTTACAAGAAAGTTTAAGTGGATTCGGCACTCCTCCTCTACTAAAATCAGAGTATAACTCCAAAGTTCAGAGAGCGCTTATAGAAAATTTACAAAATTACCTTCTACAGAAATATTCACAACAGCAACAAAAATTAAATTCGCGTTCTCATGAATACTTTTTTTTTGTTATAAAAATTTTTAAAAAAGGGTTGGTCTCGCTCATAATCTAAAGGCAGAGAAGTATCCCTTCCTCTTAAGCGATACCAATATCAGATAGGGCGAGTCGTCAATTATCCTCAAATATAAACTTAACCACCTAAGAGTTAGGATGCCTCTCTAAATATCGTAACTAAAATTACAATAAAATAGTATATCTTAAAATTTAATACACTCTAAATAATTATATATCTCACTTTTTTATTAATTGAATCTACGGAGGAAGAGTTTTTTTTTTGTTGCCCACCCGATTCATTAGAGTTTTGCCCGACTACATCCGGATCTGACCCGCGTCGCGCACCTGACTATGGTAAGTGAGTCTCTTAACAAAATTTTTTTACATACACTAAAACTCGAACTACTGTTTACCTTTTAAGTGATACTAAATTGCTTACTATTTTGATTAACTCCCGTTGGTGAAGGAGGAAGAATTGTTCTCATCAATACTTGCTTACATGAGGAAGAGTGTGAATGAGGGAAGCCTAAATAGAAACAATTTGGGTGGGCCCCAACATCTGGACAAGTGGTCCATCAGGAAAAGAGAATACGTGTAGAAAAAAATGAAAACAATGTCAAAATCTTATAAAGAAAACAAATGTCAGCATTTCAAAATTAAAAAAAAATGTCAAAATCTCAATTAATGAATGTCCGTTCTGTATCACGCGCCGCGTTACTTCGGGGACATTCTGGACAATGAGCTGTCGGCTTCCCTCCAATTTTTTTTTAATAATACCATTTATAATAGTATTTAATATTATCAACTAATTTAATTTTAAAATTTATTACGTTTAAAGAGAATACGTAACACTCTTTTAATATAATATTTTTATTATAAAATTTAGATATATAATTCTATTTAAAGAATGAATACCAAATAATACTGACTAATTCAACTTTAAAATTTATAATTATTATTTTAATATATATGTCTCTTTTAAAATTTAAATTTAAAATAAAAAAAATCTAGCAAGGTATTATATTATTAAATTTTGTGTTAAATTAATTGGATTAATGTGATTTTACTTACAATGAAATAATTATATTATTATATATAATCAATTAATAATATTTTTTTATGAATATAAGTTCATTTCTTTCATTTAAATATGTTTTTAATGTTTTCTATTGCATTAAATATTTTAATGAGTTAAATTAGACATTATTTCTCAGCTTATAAATAATACAGCATTATATACATGTGTGTTTGTGGATTCAGTTTAGATTGTTATTTATTAAAGGATATATAGCACACAATATCTTAATTTTATTTTTTATATATGTTTAATATCTTAATCTTATTTATGATATAATTTTACTTATAATTTTTTAAATTTGATATAATTTTACACATAATCGTATTTCTCAAGTATTAAAAATTATATTAAATTAAAAAAATTATGTTTATTAAATACTACAATAGTACAAAATATACTATAGTTTTGATCCTAAATGCAACACTCCCAACTCATGTTATTTGTTCACATTATTATTTTTTTCTAATTAACTTAGCTAATTTATATTTTAGCTAAAAAAATTTAAACTTATATATAAATCAGGGATATTTTAAGATCCGTATAAACGCAAAAAAACACATTTAGATAGCTATCTCCAATTGGACATAAACCTGAAGATATTTAAATATAATTCAGATAGCTATATAAAAAATTATATAATTATTTATTTTTGAATAGTTAATTTGAATACTATTCTTATTGTCTTTTTTAGATAAAAAATAATATTGGAATTTTAAGATATAGGTTCTGGAAATTGAGGGTAGGTGTTATATTGAGATAAACAGTATCCATTTTCCACACGTGAAGTCAGCACCCTTATTCCCACGTGGCAAGCTTTGATTGGATAGAGATATGATGAGATAGGCGTCGGTCACATGGAATGGGACCATCTGATCCCACCCCTCTTCCTTAATATACTTTAACGTTATCCTAATAATATTATTATATTCTCTCAATTTTTGATTGCGATTTATGGGAGCAATCCTAATAATTCTCCGCAACCAATTTCTAAAAGTCACATTGAATTTTGACTAATCAAGATCTCATTAGATTGGATCATATATATGAGTGTTAAGTTATTTTAAAACTTTGTTTTTCTATATAATACTCAAATTGCTAACTAATTACCTTGTTCATGCATGCCAATGATTTGATTAGTTTCATAAGTTGGGTTAGATAGGCTTGATGTTAGTACATGGTATTAAAATTTAATTTGAGTTACCTGATAATACTAATAATAAACTGATGAATGGGTTCTTTAATTAATCAGCCATGTTAAAAGTTTTGGATAGATTTAAAGTTAGATTTTATAAATTTTTATCTCTTTTTATTGAGCCTAAAATAATATTGTTTAGAGTAAACAAAATATAAATAGAAATCTATCAAATTTGCGCTTTTAATAATTATATTTTGTAGGATTACGTGTAATACATACATGAATATTATATTTATTTATAGGTTAATATCTCTTTTTTAAATAAAATTTAAATATTACTCTTTTCTGTGTTATATATTAATATTATTATATATTTTAATTATGATTGGGTTGAATCCAAATCTCTAACTCAACTATAGTTAAACTATTGATCATTGAAGTATTATCTCAACCAGTTTAATATATGACTGATTCAATTTGTAATACCTTATACTGATTTAATTCCCCCCAATTGACCCAAATAGCTCATGGAGGATTGGGTTTAATGGCTGTTAGACCACCGGCACAGCCCAAGAGTAAACTACGTATTTATGAAACCAATGGTATGTGTTTAATAATATTGACACTTTCTTGTTGAATATGTGATGATAGGCCGCAGGAACAGAGAAGTAAAAGGGTTGGTACAATCTGGAATGGGCAGAAGAAGATGAAGATGAAGATGAGAAGAAAGATAGGAAAAGGTTATATTGTATGAGATGTGATGGCCATCTAGCTGTCTATCTTTGAAAAAGGAACTTATAATATCCATGACTTGTCCTCATCCTCCCCCAACTCGCCCATTTACCTCTCTTTATTTCTCAGCAGCCTTATTCCAAGATTTTGAGATCCCGTAAATGGAAACAATTAGGGTATGTTTGGTACAAGAAAAGTGGAAATAGGGAAATTAGATCTTCTACTTCTTTTGGTACAATAGAAACCATTTTAACTTCTAATATTTTACATCTATCAATAAAGTTAGAAAATGTAATGATAGAAGGGAGAGTAAAATATTTTGGACTATTTTACCTTAAGTTATAAATTTTTTAGATAACTCTAATTCTTCCTAAATTATAAAAAAATATTTTAGACCATTTTATCTCAAGTTATAAAAAAATATACATAAATTTTATACTTATTTTTATCTTACCAAACAAACTCTTAAAACTTATTTTTAACATAATTTTATTTCTACTTCTCCTTCTATAAAAAACTCTTCTATATAATTAACTAATCAACTATTTACTAAATAATTAAAAAAAAATCACGATAAAATTTTAAGAAAAAGAGTGTAATTACAAAATAATTAACACATAATACTCTAACAATTAGTCGGGAAGGGAAAGGAGTGTGAAATTATATTACTTTTCTGGCTTGAGATTTGTATTCAAAGCTACCTCAAAGCTATGAAAAGGGAAGAATGGGAGAAGAGGAAATCAAGGAAAGAATGGAGGAACATTGATAATGGATTGTGAGTGGAGGCAGGGAGCGGGAGAGAAAGTAAGAGGAAGGGAGGGAGGAAAGAGTGAATGATACGAAAAAAAGAGCTGAAAGATTAAGAAAAAAAAGAAGATGAACATGCACTATAATAATATTTAAGACATTATTAAATTTTAAATATTATTAAATTTTAAATATTAATATACTTAAAAATTAATACTTAAATATTAATTTTTTATATTATAAAGAATTAATTATTTTGTTTAAATTTAATTCTGTTAGTAAGTCAAATTGTGTGCGCCAGCTTATTCTAGTGATCACATAAATATATTATTCTAGTATATCAATTGCAATGCATTACAACTCGAAAGAAGACACAAAATAACCAAAGAAAGTGAAAGATGGAAAGTAGCAGAGAATAGAGAATCCTTCATAGAAGGCCAGGAGGTGGAGAATGTCATAGAGGAGGAGACGATTCCACAAAATTCTTCTCTCCCCTCCAAAACACTTTTTTTTGTGTTACAATTTTGTTTTTAAAAAAGTTTGACTTATCCACGAACTAAAAGTAGGGCAAAATCTCTATTTCTCCTAAACGATACTAATATTAGGCAGGGCGAGCCATCTATTATCCTCAAGCGTAAATCAAAGTATCCAAGAATTAGGATACCTCTCTAAGTGCCACAACTAAAATCATAATAAATTAATGCTCCTTAAGAATCAAACGAGCTCCAAATAATCTTCCAAAATACTTTTTGCTTCATCCGTATCTTTCATGTGAGCCTATATCCCTAGGCCCAATAAACACTCCTTTGGGCCATTCTTTAGTACCGCATAATCCCAAATCATAAGCCCATTCTTTACATTTATTGAGGCCCATTGCACTTCAGCACAAAAGTTGGTATCAGCCCTTTGATTTATGAGACTGCATTTAGAAATCATATCGCCTATATAGTAAAGAATAATTTTATATCTTATAATTTAATTTTTATTATTATAAAATTTTTTTTAATAAGCGATCTCGTAAGTCCCTTGTAAATATTCTCTGAGCCTTAAAATTATGCCATGGCCTTAGTGAGAAACTTGTGTTGAATCTACCTAAATTTTTTTAAAACAAAAAAAAAATTCCTTATTGGGTATATGTTTCAAATGTTCTTTTTTTACAAATTAAGAAAATTAAATTGAATATTATACTATTTAATTAATTAAATATAATTAAAAATTAAAATTGATTTTTTGTGAATATCTTAATATATGTTAATTTAATTATAACTAGTTTGATTTTTTGTGAATATCTTAATATATATTAATTTAATTATAACTAGTTTAATGACAATTTTTAAACCATCAATACAAAGAATATATCTAAAATTATTTTCTAATAAGTATGCAATTTTTCGAGAAATGACAAGTGATGGGAGGATAACATTAGATGTCCTAATGTTTTTTTTCAAAAAAAAAAAAAAACATTTGAGGCTCAACAATGTGCCTTAGAAAGATTTTTTAAAAAAAGTACAAATTATTTGTATATAAAGTTATACCCATGAGATTTGATTTTGTAGTTTGTAATTTGTGTCCAATCGTTGTTGCATTTGCATGGGAACGAAAACCGAGTTTGCAGGGATTATACGTGTAATAAATTAAGATTATCCGAAGTTATTGTCAAAAACAAAAAAAGATTGACCGAATTTCTTACAACTTCAACGTGTTGTTATGATGCAGTCTCTTCGCCTTGCACTTCGCCAAACACTTCGATGTGAAGAGACGAGACTCGGTCACTGCCTTTTAAACGCATTTCCCAATCTTCGCTCATCCAATTACCAAGTTGTTCCTATATTTCAGATATCATTTTCCTTGATAATGTAGGTTTTCAAGATAAGCTCTGTGATAAAGTAAAGGGGACGATAAAGAGATTCCTTGGGTTTTGCCCAATCCCCTTCTTCTTCAAAAGCTATTATACCCTAAACTGTTAATATAACACCCTTTTGCTCTTTTTCACTCATACCTTGTTTGATCTCTATATGTTGTATAGCTAAAACCTAGATTTTTGAAAAGTGGGTAATTGTTGGTTTTTCTTCCCCACACCTCATGGTTTATGATCAGAAGTTATATTTCTTTGAAGCGGATTAATCTGTATTCAGTATTGTTGACATTGTCATTCTTGGATTTCTTCTTGTTTTTGAGGACTGTGTTTTCTGGAAGAACTTGTTGTCTTGGAGAAGGTTAAAACTGTAATGCCTGCCAAGTGTTTGATAATTTTTCACTGAACCAAATTTCTCTGAAAAGTATACATACACACGTGAGGTCTTCTGAGTTTGGTGGGATTAAGAACTTTTTGTGAGTGGATTAGGAGTGTCAAGAGGGAGAAGAATGAAGGGAGGAATTGAAGAGATAAAGGAGATAAGCCCTATGTTTCCTAGGCTGCATGTTAAAGATGTAGATAAAGGAGGACCAAAAGCCCCTCCAAGGAACAAGATGGCTCTCTATGAACGATCCACCGTCCCTTCTCAAACTCTTGCTTCTGGATCGCCACCCAAGTTTCCTCCTTTGCTCAGAAACAATTTCCAAGTTCCTCCATTGTC
The DNA here is from genome assembly GCA_037074615.1 of Leucaena leucocephala. Taxonomy (NCBI): domain Eukaryota; kingdom Viridiplantae; phylum Streptophyta; class Magnoliopsida; order Fabales; family Fabaceae; genus Leucaena; species Leucaena leucocephala. The sequence continues at coordinate 2,549,194 of CM073552.1, forward strand.
TGGCCATGTAAGTCTACTAATGATCCTCATGATTTTTCAACAAAAACATCCAAGCTTTGCTCAATTTCTTAGATGATACCATACACAGTTTGATTTTCCATTTTCCCCATCATAAAGTGTTTTGTTGTTGTGGGCCTCACATCATCTCATAAAGACAAACATTTTTAAGCACATTGCATTCTGTTTACCTTTGCTGCCGTTTTGATCATAATGGCTATATTGGGTCACACAGGTTGGTAGCAATCAAGGCATCCAATTCTGCAACTCTGGTGTATCTTGTTATCTGGCTGAGAATATTCATGCTTATCAATCCAGAGCTATGAACTTCACCAAATTGATGGTAAAACCCATGAAACCAAAGAGTTAACATATTTTGAATTACATGTTCCTATTGTTACTGACTTGTAAATGCAATGTTTCAGCCAGATGGTCTCATCGGTTGTAACAGATCTGTTAAAACTTATGAGCATGATGATGCTTTGGTAACTCCTGTCCCTGCACATAGGAAAAATTCATGCTGCAGCATCAGCCAGAATGAGGAAGATGAGGAGAAACTTGTTCACTGTAAATTAAGCAGTTCACTAATAAGTCAAAATTCATTCAGTAAGAATGTGAATTTAACTAGACCCATAAAACTGATGTCAGCAAGATATAAGAAGAACCAGATAGACGACCATAGAGAAGTCAATCAAAAAGATCTCCCGGAGGAAGGGCCTGCTCACTTTGGTGATATGACAGATGAATCATCGATCTCATCAGTCAAACTTAGGACTCCTAAACCAATACAGAAAGCACATTCATCTTTGATGGAAGATTTTAGAAGTATTTCAGCAGATAGCTTGAAAATATTGCAGGGTAGCAATGTCCTCACCAATGAAGAGTATGCAGCTTTTGGGGACAAAATCAACTTTAGGGATGGTTACTTGGAGAAGCCAGCAACAAGTGTTATTCATAAATTTCCTGATGCTTTAGAAATTGGTAGAAATTTCTTCTGGGGCAAGAGAGATGGGCATAAAAGTGAAGATACATATAGACATTATGATGCTCAAAGTAAGAACATCCCAGACTATGCAGTAGATATTAAAATCACTCCTGATGATGTTATGAGAGTTATTGGGGAAAAGCAATTCTGGAGAGCAAGAAGAACTATCATCAAGTAAAGTTATCTGTCTGCTAGTGTTTATTTATTATTCATCCTTTAATTCTTTTTTTTTTTCATTAAACTATTATAGATTACATAGCTAAATTGATTGCTAGAAAACTTCTAAGAACAGCATGCAAAAAGGAGGCTCAAGAGGGAAGGAAAATCAGTTAATAACGGATTCATGAGGGAGACTTTTAGGAGTTAATCATAAAGGAGGCTCCATATATACTCTTTATCTGCATATGGTCATTGGAAGTGAATGGAGTTCTTTTCTACTTCTACTTCTATAACCATTAGATATACTCTTTTATTGGGGTTTAATTCAGCCTTTCGTTAGTTCCTTTGGCATGGTCCGTCTCATGCAAGACCAACACAGAACAAGAACAGGAAAGAGAAAAAGAGGAATTTATTGAAGTGAAAAATATTTTCTTTTTAGTTAATTTGGTTTAGCTGGTATTTTTCAGCTTTAGAGAAATCGGTTCATTGGTATTTAGAGATAAAGAATAGGAAGAGTTTGACGTAGGGAATGGCGCTTGGTAACAATTTAGTTTTCAAATAAGCAACCCAACTATAACTACATTATCCTAAGTTACTATTTTTTTTTTTACACACATAATCCTAGATTATTGATGATGCCTAATTCAATAATAAATATTGTGCACATATGTTGCTTAGTAAACCTATTACTCCCCATCTTGTATGTTTGATTTTAATCTTGACTTAAACACGTGAATCGTTATTTAAAGTCACTTCATACGTTTTTGCTCTTTATTTCTTTGTTTCTATTCTGCTCTCTACTTAGACCTGACTCTGGTTTCTATTTTCAGTCAACAGAGAGTCTTTGTTCAGCAAGTGTTCGAACTGCATAGACTGATAAAGGTAAATGCTACATATTGTTCTCTGTTTTTCCCCATAGATTATTTTTTCCTGTTTGTGTGTATTTCATGGAGAAATATTGGGTAGCTGGCACTATTATATGCCACTTGTGAATTCATAGTGTTTCTTGATGTTTGTACTCTAATGGCCTGTTTGATGTAAAATGGAAATAGGGAAGGAAATAGAGACGGGAAAATTCAGTAACACAATAAAAATACTTTTCTTCATCTTTTCCGTTTTTTTCTAAAGAGTTTGTTTTTTATGTGCCAAATGCACTCTAACTTTCAGATTCTGGGATGTAACTGGAATGTTTCTTCAATCTAAACAGGTACAAACAAAAATTGCTAGATCAGCCAATCTCTTGATTCAAGATCAGCTTCTATGGAGCAAACCTTCCCTAAAAGTATCTGCTCCCAAAAAACTACAATCCGACTATGTCATAGAACAACCATCCTCAAATGCCAAACTGAACAGCACCGAGTTTGAGAAAGCTACACCTGTTGAATTTGCTGAAAATACTTTACTTCCCCTTCCTGGGGTCAATAATATGAGCAAAGGCCCTATTAGTGTTCAGCTTCCAAATTATGGTAATCGCTCGGGAAACAATCTACTACCCCTTTCAGCTCCCACTAACAACACCAAAACATCCCCATGTTATATCTACCCACCACCAGGAAACCAGTGGTTAGTACCCTTCATGTCTCCTTCTGAAGGCCTTGTATACAAGCCCATTGTAGGACCATGTCCTCCAAATCCAGGCTTCATGGGACCAGTATACGGAGCTTGCAACCCTATAAGCCTCACCCCAGGAAATAAGGATGTTCAAGATGCAACTCATGTTCCATACATATTTCCTCCATGTGGCCCTCCAGTCATGCATCCATCATCTATATCTGCTTTTGCTCATGAGCAAATGAGCCCTCCCACTAAGATGCAATCTAAAGGTACTACTGAAAATTACCAATCAAATGGAGTTGCCAATTCTTCCATATTGTATCAAAGTTCATCTAACATGTCAAGCCAGATAAATCAAGTGATGTCAAGACAGGTTACAAATGATAATCCCACATCAGAAGATAAAGATTTACAGATTATTACAGGCAGTAGTCCCCCAAAGAGTATGAAAGGGGATGCACTTCCTTTGTTTCCTACGGCACCAACATTTTGGGCATCATCACATCAACAGAAAGCCCAAGCTGTAGAAGAAAATCAGCCACGTATAATCAAAGCTGTACCTCACAATCCCAAGTCAACAACAGAAACAGCAGCTAGAATATTTAGGTCAATACAAGAGGAAAGGAAATATTTATGATTAGGCTAATCTATATCATGCCATTTCAGTTGAACTATCCCTGTAGTCCACCAAAGAGGACAAAAGGGGATGTCCCTTGTTTCCTATTGCATCAACATTTTGGGCGTCATCAGATCATCAGAAGGCCCAAGCTGTTAAAGAACATCAGCCATTAATAATCAAAGCTATACCTCACACTCCAGAGTTAACAACAGAATCAGCAGCTAGGATATCTAGGTTGATATTAGAAAAAAGGAAATATTTGTGATTAGTCTATTTATACTGTGCCATTACAACGGAAATATTCCTGCAGTCCACCTAAGGGGATGAAAGGGAATATACTTCCTTTGTTTCATATGGCACCAACATTTTGGGCATCATAAGACCATCAAAAGGCCCATGTTGTTAATATTGACACGAATACTCAAAGCTATACCTCACAAGCCCAAGGCAACGACAGAATCTGCGGCTAGAATCTTTAGTCCATACAAGAAAGGAAATATGTGTGATTAGTCTATTCTATATTATACCATTTCAGTTGAAATATTTCGGTAATATTCTAATTTTGTTCAGTAACTATTTTCCTCATACATACCAGTTGTACAGAAGCAATATTTTTAGTATAGAAACACACTGCAAGTCTTGCTCTACCTTCATCTTCAGCAATTTGTATTCTTCACAAGGATCTTTCATTTGATTCTGATTTCTTGTGATCAGGTGATTCTATATGGTGAAATATGATTCCCGTTTGTTTGAATTACCTTTTAGTCACAGGAAAACGTTATGTCGACTGATTTCAAAACATCGTCAAGTATTAAGAAAGCTAGATCCAATCAAACACAGTACTACTTTCGATCTTAATTATAAGAGCTAGTTGACTTTTTTTTAGATAGATCTAGAAAGTCAAATAAATTAGTTAAATATGATCAAATCTAACTCTTTAAGATAAATTTATATTATATACTCTAATATATTTAAATTATTTAATTAATTTTTATACTAGTTACTATTAATTGATTTAAAAATGTCCTCTACAAAAAACAGTAGTTCAATGAACAACACTAACACTAATAAGGTATGAAAAGAGAGATGTAATTATATGACTATTAATAATAACATTCACTATTACTTTGAGGTTACATATCTTAAACTAATTACCCATAAATTAGTGAAAGTAAAAGTTAAATTGCTCTCAACTAAATTTAGTCCAAACACAAATGTTAAGAATCAAACAATTAACTATCTGTTTAAGGGATGAAGTCTCAACCACCATGTTAATTTGAGTTAGTGGTTTGGTTGGTATTCAATTTTCTATTTGTAATATATTATCAAACTTACCGTTTAGAAGGAAAGAAAAGTGAGAGGAAAATAAAAGGGAGAAATATTAGAATTTTTTTTTCCTTAAATGGTAAAAAAATTATTATTTTTAAGAGTTTTCTCTTTTAGTATTATTTTCTCTCTAATTTTTTTCCTATTGTTAGTGGAGAAATTCATTAACAATTTTAATTAAATTTAAATAATAACAAAATTACTAATGATCTTATAGTCTAATGGCAAATAATTTTTTTTATAAGTAGTTTTTTTTTCACTATGGCTGGGATTTGTTTCCCTTTTCTAGAATAATTAACCAAAACACCAAAGTTCCTAAGCATCATTAAAAGAGTAGGAAAACGTACATCATGTCACGTGAGATATTTTTTCGATAATTTTTAATATATAATTTATTTAATTAATTTAATTAGATTAAAAAAATTAATTAAATTAGTTATTATGATATATTTTTTTTAAAATACCATAATCATCTTTCTTAACTCCCTTTCTCTCTTTCTCACTTGATTAATTATTATTGAGATATCAATAGAGATAATTTAAAGAAAGTTAATAAATATTAGAAATATATATTATATTTAGAATTAAGATTAATTATTTAATTATATCTTATATTAAATATGGGAGGAATATTATTTTAGTCGTATAAACCTTTATTCCTAAATAATAACCAAAAGAATTTCTCTTTTTTGCTGCAACGGATTTAGATCACTGATAATCCATATTATTTTCATACGTTCGCACACTTAATTTTGGAATTTTAGTATTTTTTTAATTTAGTTTGGGTTCAATTGTTTTGTATTTGTGTTAAGTGGCGAGAAGGACAAATTGGGGATTTTAGGACTCTAATTCGTAATTTTAGTGAATTTAATGGCTAATAATATTAAATACCTATTATATCAAAATTATAGTTTAGGGAATGAATTTATGGTAGATAATGATAAAAATTATAGTTATTTAAAAGTACCCAATATCAAAATATAAATTTAAAAATATTAAAGTCATGTTTGATTTCTTATTTCAAAAGTATTTTGTTATTTATTATTCTTAGTTACTTGGAATTGAGGGGAAAAAACAGAGAGAGATGACAGATCTCTTCATAAAACTATAAGATAAAATTTAAAAACAAATCAAACAAAACTAAATTATCCTTAGCCAAACCTACAAAGTAGAGTGATACTATGTGCCAGAGATGGCCAGAGATCCTACTCCTACAGTTCTTAGGGAATATGAGGAAGAATACGATGATATGTTGAAGGGAGAAGAGGCGTTCAAGAAGACCAAGGTGCCGCCATGGCCGAAGGGAGAGAATTCAGTGTTTACCACAAATTTTGTCCTTACTCACATATATCCTTGTTGCAGATTTTTCCCATTAATTTCATTCTTCTTGTATGAGGCAAACTACTACCTGGCCAAGGGAGAGAATTCTGTACTTGTCATATTCAGGGACACCAATTCAACTGAGTCTCCTGTATCAGCACAACTGTGATTGGTTCTAGCTACTTCTGTTGTCAAACACTCCTTTAGCACCACCTCCCTCATGGTTGGCCTGTTGTTGTGGTTTCGAGAAACACAAGTCATTGCCATTTCAACAGCTCTCCAAACAGAGTTACTGTCAAAGTCCCCACTTAACTTTGAGTCAACAATGGCCTTTATATCCCCTTTATCAACCATGGAGCTAACCCATTGACTTATGTGAGTTCTCTCATGGTTTCTGGATATGACTGGCAGACCTGTGATTATCTCGAAAAGAACTACTCCAAAACTAAAAACATCACTTTTCTCTGTCAATCTGTTTGTTATATAGTACCTGTGAGATAAAGAAGACAATATAATTTAGGGTGTGTTTGTTTTCAAATTGGGAATCATGAAAATAACTTAGAATAATCATTGGAAGGACTTACTCAGGGTCTAGATAACCGGGAGTACCGGCAACAACAGTTGACACATGAGTTCCACCATCAGTTGGCATAGTTTTAGATAGACCAAAGTCAGATATTTTTGCTCTGAAGTTCTCATTCAGCAAGATGTTTGAGGATTTTACATCTCTATGAATTATAGGTGGTTTACATCCATTATGCAGATACTCCAACCCTGAGTCAAAATTTATATATATCAAATAACATTGAAATGGAAAGATTTAGAGCAGTGAAAAGTGAAGACACAGGTAATTTGTTTCGTTTTCTGACCTAATGCTGCATCCAGTGCTATAAATAGTCTGTCTTGCCAAGTCAGGAACTTTGTTTCGTTGTCTTTACCTGCAGAATCAAACTCTGTAACTTTCTGTACTTACTGTTATTTCTAGACTATTAGTTAATTGAAAATTGATTGGCACCAACAAACCTGAAAGGTACTCTTGTAGGTTACCATTAGCCATGTACTCATATATGAGCCCCTTATTGGTTTCTTCATTGCAATACCCAATAAGGGAAGTCAGATTTCTGTGATGAACTCTCATTAAAAGTTTCACCTGAAAATCAATACCATACCCATGCTTAACCATAAATAGATACTTATCGATTAAGAACTCGTGATTTTGGCACAATATTAAATTTTACCTCTGCCTGGAATTGCTGATAACCTTGAAATGAAGATAGAGAGAGCATTTTAACTGCAACAGGAGTTTCATCAACGTAGCCCAAATAAACTGTTCCAAACCCACCTTTTCCGAGAATTGTGCTGAAGTTATTGGTCACTTTGAGGACATCATGGTATGAATATTGTCTATTTGTGACATGCAGAGTCATATCTTTTTGTTGTTCAACTTTTTCAACTTGCTGTGAGGTCTGAATTGGACTTGTTCCTAATTTGAAATCATGAAAAAGCTTTTGGTTGGTTCTTTAACATGATCAACCAAAATTGTGTTTGTGTTTGTGTGTGAGATTGATAAAAAGAAGCATCACCTCTTTGTTTTCTCCATTTAAGGGTAAAAAATATAGTTACTGCAGCTACCAGAAGGATCAGAACTCCACCAACTGATACTGCTATAGGAATACTAATATTGTTCTTTTCCTTCTTGTTGCACGGAGGAGATTCACATAGATATGGATTTTGTCCAACACTAGCATGGAGAGTCAGAGAATTATGTTCAAGAGTTATGTGTCCCAAATTCATGTCAAAATAATTTCTTGGATTTTAGGATTTCAATAAGAGCCATACCTTAGAGACAGGGTTCCTTTGTTTGATTTTTCAACCAGATTAGAAGGAACTGTACCTGTGAAGTTGTTGCTCTCCAGGTTCCTGCAAAAGCTATCCAGCTATAACATCCTTTTCCATTGTTGTTCAATTAATTATCACAGAACTTACAAGATCTTCAAGTTTTGTAGTTGAGACAGGAAATCAGGCAATGGTCCATTTAAGCCATTGTTTGATAAATCCCTGAAACAAGAAATAAGGTTATCTTTCTAAAACAAAGCTTGGCCCAGGCCTAAGTGAAAAATACTCACAACTTCTCCAACATGGTGAGCTTTGAGATGGATGGATGTATCTGTGCTGTCAATCCACTTGAAGATAAATTCCTGTTTTTCTTTTTCAATATTATTAGAAAGTTCTGATTCAAGTTTCATAAAGTAATAACATTAATTTTGGGAAAACAAGCTTACAGGGATGTGATTCTTGGGGAATTCTGGCCATTATAAGTACAATTCAGACCTTCCCAAATGTAGGCCACAGGGCCACATGGATCTCCTTGCCAATTTCTTGTCACCCCATAAGAAGATTTGATTCTTGTGATTGCATCAACTATTTCTCAAAATAGCAAGCTAGTCTAATAAATCATGTATCTTTTTTTCCAGATTCTTTGAAAAACTAAGAATTTTTAGGTGAAATTCAGTCTGTAGAAGAAAAGTCTAACTCAATCACATAGATAATATGCATCTTTAAAAGTTTATAATGGAGAGAATTCATGTATCTTCTTGACCGCAGTCTTTGAAAACTAATAATTTTTAGGTAAAATTCTAACTATATATAAAATAAAGTTAGCATAACTCAATCACAAAAAAACAAATAATAAGCATCTCTAACATGTCTATTCTTGATTCTACCAAACATTTGTTTTCAAGAGTTTATATATGCTGAACATACCATCTCCTTGATCTGTTTCTGCTTGGGAAAATCCTTTAACAGTATAAATCTCAATAGCATTGAGAATGGGAGGGAGGGTTGAATTATCATTCTTCTGAAGTAAAAACGTAATTTTGTCTCCACTGGTAGGATACTTGCTGAATATAGTGGTTGTGCCTTGGTACTCAGGTACAAGATTACCATAAAAGAGATCTCCATTGAGAGTAATGCTGAATGATCTTGTCTGATTCTTTGCCAATACTTGAAGCTCTGCAAAATGCATGTAAACATAGAATTGGTCTGTTGCATCTTCTGGCTCCCATTCTACTAACATTGGATCACTTTCATTTACTGGTGTGGCTGCATTACTCATAATAATGGCTGGTGGTTTGAAAATATTTTGAGTTAAGAGATCTTCAGAGATTGAAGCACTTATTTGCGTCCAGTCTGGGTTGTAGTCAGTATTATCTGTCCAGAAGCGATCATAAACATCATCACTATACCTGTATCAAAGTCATTCTCTAGTCAATTTAACTGAATTTTCTTTGTAAAGATGAAGTAAAGGATCACGAGTTCAATCTTTCCCTCATGTTGAAAAAGCTCCTTCAATATTAGAGCTAGTTAAAAAAATGATTTAGAGCCTATTTGGCCTAGTTGTGGAAGAAAGATAATTACATGGGTCACTCCAGATCCTTGTACTTTTAATGAGTTTTGGTTTTAGTCCCTACCATATAAGCCACACTCATTGAAGGTAAACCAAAACTTGTTAAAAGTATAGGGATCAAAACTAAAACTTGTTAAAAGTATAGGGACCTAGAGTGGATCCAACCCTATAAAAAAAGGCAATTTAAATGCATGAAAGAGAGCCAAAGAAATCAACTTTAAAGAAAGGATTTACCTGTATGTTCTGTTGTTGGTTGAGCCTAAATCCCACCTCAAGTAAAGTGACAAGGATCCAAAGTAAGTAACATAAGTATTGTTCATCAAAGTCCTTAATTCTATAGTAGAGATAAATGGGGTTCCAGAGCCTGTGCCAACGAGACAGATTTGAATGTAATCTAGTGACGGAACATGTATGATCTCAAGGTTTTCGCTAATTGATGCATCGTTTATTTTCACAGTTTCCCACAAGTTAGGCCCAAGATGAAGATCAAAACTTGGTAACTCATTCTGGCCATCATAATTCCCATGCAGAAAAGTAGCCCTTATCAGATATTTAGAACCACTTGTGATATTTATTCTGTAACAGTTTCTTGTTCCTTGAGGAAAGCTTCTCATGTTCCAAAATTGCTGCTGATACATACTTTTGAGATCATCGGTTATGGACTTACTCACTCCAGAATTTATGAACTTGTCATCTGATATGTAATTTAAGCCTGTTATCCTCTCTGTGTAGGTGGACGTTGCAGGTATCCCACAATCTATGCTTATGAATCCTGAAACATAGTGGCAAACATTAATTCTTGTTAAATAGTAATGTGATTATATTTATGAGTTTTTGGTAACAAATTACCTGATTGATCCTGAGATTGAACAAGAAGTGCAAAAACCGGACTACCTGTGAGAAAATAGAAGAAGCTCTTTGATGTACCCATTACCTTCTGCAGATTCTCTCTTGCTTGGGAAGACCAGAACATGAGCGACCTTGTTGTTGCTTGTATATAATACTCTTCATTCCTTAAAAACTTTTGCAACATAGCAAACATAATGTTATATATTATAGGGAGAATTACTTCTCACACACAAAAGTAATTTAATTACTAAAAAGCTATGCAATAAATGAGTAGCATATAACTTGTTGTTATTTCTTATACTGGGTCTTATCATATGCGGGATTGGACAATAATTCTCTTTATATAATACTTTCTCCAGTCTCTATTATAAGATATATTTAATCATCTCACCAAAGTAAGGAGGGGTGGTTAAATTATTAACTTCATATAGTATAAATTTCTAATTTTATCCATATTTTCATATTTGTATTACATTTTCTCTCTTAGTTAATGACTTTATATTGAAAAAAAACTTAATTAATATCCCATCAAGTGATGTATATTAAGGATCATTTATCTCTTCTAAAAACTACCTTATAATAAAGACTAGAAGGAGTATTAGCGAATATCATGTCTATCTCATGTCCATGTACAACTTCCAAGTTTTTATATATAATCTAATTATTTTAGGTTAATACAATCTTTAATTTCTAAATTTGTCCTCATTTTAGTTTTTGTCTATCAAGTTTTAAACCATTAGTCCCTCAAGGGGTAAAATAATCTAAGTCTTTTAAATCATAGAGACTAATATTTTAGAGGGAAAGAAACTTGAAGAACCAAAAGATATGTTTTAAAATTTGAGGGACTAATACTAAAATGAAGGCAAATTTTAGAGGCGAAAATTGTTTTAACCCATTTATTTCGGTGTTTCTTAACGTGCTACTATGGTTTGATGTTTGGTTAAGTTTAAATTTTGTTATTTAACTAAACTACTTGATAAATTTTGTATGAGGCAGACATAACCGGTATGAACACTCCATATATAGTACGCTATGTAGAAATTCTTTAATAATTAAAACCATATGTGATTACAACAAAACTCTTTGGAGGAATTAGTCTAATTAAGAAAGAAAACGCAGTATTGGTAGTGATAGGCGATGGCAATGTGCATGACTTTAGATTAAAATGTATTAGTAAATTACCAATAAGGGTTTGGTGCAGTGAGACAAATGCTAGATAATCTCTCATAACACAAATTAATATTTTTATTCTGTTTAGTATACGATATAATGTCTCCAATAAAATTACTTTTAATGTAATGATACGGGATACTAATGCATTATGCAAAAAAAAAAAATATGCATTAGTCAACAAAATAAAGAGTATGATGTTAATTAGTTAGATTTATGAAGTACTATTTCTAATCTTAATTATAAGAATTAGTTAATTTTTTGGATAGATTAAAGAAGCCATGAATCAGTTAATTATAATCAAATTCAATCTTTCAAGACAAATCATATTATATACTAATTAATTTATCTAAATTAGTCAATTAACTCTTATATTAGTCATAATTAACTAATTTATTTAGCTTCTTTAATCTATTCAAAAAAATCAACTAGCTTTTATAATAAAGTTTAGAGGGAGTATTAAATTTCAATTAAAATGTGAATTAATGTAAGCGTATCTTTGTGTGATTTAATCCTTGTTTCCATATGAATAAAAAGAACAAATTACAGCATCTTCAAACCTTTCATGCTTGGCACACGAGATATTGCAACATAAATATCATTATAAAATAAAACAACTTGATCATCGGTTCGTCATCCTCAAATAATATACTTATAATAAATCAGTATATTTTTTCAATAATAATTTGACCCCTTTAACCCATGACCTGTTGTAGATTAACTTGTTTAACTTGATCAACATATTATTTGTAATAAAGTGACCTATTCAACCCATTTCAATTTTCAACAACTCCATATCCATTGTTAATATTTTATTATATATGCTACAAAACATATGTATTTAACTCTTGATATGTAAACGAAATCTTTAAAGCCAACCCTCATGTTTTCATTGATTTGGATATGATAACATTCTAGTTTGAAGTATTAACAGGACTTGGATCCAATGAAAACGATTAATCATTCATAACGTGGTTTAGTAAGGTTTGAATTCTCATAAATATATTTATATTTAATACCTAATAATTTAACTAATAAGATTACTTTCGATAGAAAGATAATTGTACACTAGAAAATAAAAACATTTTAGTTGAAAGTTTTGAAATTTATTGGATATAATGTATTATGAATACACAAAGCTGCAAAACAAAACAATTTTTATTGCGTATTTGACCAAATTAAAATCTCAAATTTTGAGTTATTTAAACAAAACATTAATATGTGGCAAAAAAAAATTATCAGTATGAAATTATCCATTATTTTAATGTATATATAATAGTATCATGATTTTATATATATTCCACCAAACAAGTGATAAACCCATATGTTATCATGCCATATACGTCATGGCCAACGACCATATCGTTGTGATATATGCATGTATTGATTTTGAAGCTAAAATAAATTAACTACTTGTAATTAATAATGGTTGCGTAGTTCACCACAAATTAATTACGGTCTAGATCAAATTTTAGTCATTAATTAATTTAGGCCTGATTGATCTCATCTATTGATTTCTGAATATGTTAATACAAATTCATATTTCAATGCAAAATTTTACATAATTTTAAAGGTTGATTTAGATCATGATTTGTTGGAATTGATCAAGCTATTTGTTGAATCAGTGAATCTATAATGTTGATTGATTGTATTTTATTTTGAATTCAAATTGTAATTAAAAATAATATTTTACGGTCATTAATTATTAAATCTCAGATCTTTTAGTTACAGATTCAAAATTTAATTCAAATTATTAAGTAAAATTTATTTTTTGTAATATTATTTGGAATCTATTACTATGTATTCTAGGGTTTGTAACTACCTCTTCCAACATAGTTTTCTCTAAAAATTAACGTCAAAATTTAGAAGAATGTAGTGAAATTATACTGTGTCAACTTATTCAAACTCTGTCAGAATTTTATTTTTCCCCTTTGATGTACGTAACTGATTAATGAAGAAATTAGTATGTGTAAGATTGTCAAAGTAACGAGTTTAAGTACAATTGTAATAGGGAGATAAACTTAGTGAACTCGAATAATAAATTCTTAAGAATGTATTATTATCAATAAATAGTTATAAAAAATTCATAATTAAATAATTAAAATATGAAAAATGAATAATATTTAATTTAAATATATTTTAAATAATTGAAATTAAATCTATAAATATTTATAATTTATCATATTCAATAAAAAAATTCTATAAATTTTATACAAAAAAATAGTAAATTTAATAAGTAAACTCGCGAGTTTAACTAAATTTAATATTAACATGAGTTGAAGTATAAATTAAAACAGAAAATCATGCCAAACTCTAGGATGGAAAGAGTTTAGGTTAAGTCACATATTTTGACTAAATAGGCTTGAGTATGTAACAACATTTTTAAATTTAGGTCTAAACTTTTAAAAGGTTTGTTGGTCCTAAATTTTTTTTAGAAACCTACTTACCATATAAGCCGCTAAAAAGATATTATACTTGAGGTCGTAAGTAAGCTTATAGGTCAGTCTACATATATATAATTAAATAAATCAGACTTTCAGACTTTGTAGCTCAAATCTTAGGAAAAAAATTTGATCTATTTAAACTAATAGATTTTTAAATAGGCCTAAAGTCTAACCTATTTATTAAACATATCAGATTTTATTAAACTCTAATCAAACTAATTTATAAACTCCTGTCTAACCTATTTCTATCTTTACATAAATCTAGGCACTGTAATACTGAAAAAAACATTTAATAAGCCAAGCTAGAAGTCATCTACGTTAAAAAGAAAAACAATTTATTTTCTGTTGTCCATCACTAAAATCCATGATGATTTCAACTAGCTGGAGCCTACCATAGAAATGACTTTTTATAGAAGCTTAGTGATGTTATTGTGACTATACAATGATTATTTCTTTATATAAAATGTCATATAGGATATAAAATATCTTGTATTAATCTCCCCTGGTGATTTTTGTTACAAAGATAACAATAAGTTAACTCTAAAAGGTCGATAATCAAATAATAGAAAAATAGGGAGATTAAATTTAAATTTTGAAACATTAGGAAAGTTATATGTAACTGTTTTAAAGTTTAGGGGAGAGGAGTTTTGTATAATTTATCCTGACAAAGTGAAACAATTCATCAGATAAATTAAGCATGCTGATTAATTGAACTGCCCCCCCCCCCCCCCACAAAAAAAGGGACTTCCTCAAACAAAAATCAGACTTCACTGATATTCACACCGGTAGTACCTTAGCTTCAACGAAACAAAAATCAGACTTCACGAATAAAAAAAGTTAGTACCTTCAACGATAACTAATGATATGCAATTATGCAAACCGGTATCAAGTAAAAACAATTAATGATATAAATGCAGTTGCATTCGTACCGTTAGATAAATACATCCTACGAACTTGTTTCCATCATATTAAAGACAGATACATGTAATGACCGTGAAAAAATATGAAGTCAATATTAAGTTATTTAGAATTTATTAAGAAAATGGAAACTTATAATTAGTACTCAACATATTCCTTAATATAGTATTTAATTAGAGAGTTAATATTGATCCTTAATATAAGATTTGCCTATTTTTTATATTTATAATTTTTTTTAAATTACTCTATTTATATTCCTTCAACAATAATATAATAGTAGGCCCATATATAGTCAATAAAAATTCAGGATAAATATAATCTTATTAAATCATTATTTCTTTCATGTATGGGGCCAGTTAATTGATCCCACCATATTAGTTGGCAGATTAAATAGGCCTGAAGACGATGAATTAGAAGCTGTTTTGACATTTTTAATTAATAAGATCAATATTAGTAAATGCAAATTTGCCAAAAGCAGTAAAGAGATAAGATGCATCAAATCAGATATTTTAAGTATATTAGAGAATAGAGAATTATCATGGATGGAGAGAGTACATTCCACCAATTAATTAGTGATGAATCGAATGAGCCGAAAACATTGAATATTTGAGCCAGATTTTAATAGTATTTAATAAGATGAATTAATGAAATATCATACGTGCCCAAAGCAGGAAAAGAAAACATAAGATATTATCGAAAAAAATAAAAAAGATATCAGACACGACCCAGATATTTTGAATGGACATTGTACCTTTCACGTGTTTGCTAGGTCCAAAAAATTCACAAAGTCAAAAGTGTATTTAACATTTTAAATTAATTTTAAAGAAGTAATTAATATTTTAAAATATTTAAAGGTATAATTAATATCTCAAACTAATTTTAGAGGTATAACCAGCACCCTAAAGTATTTAAATTGGTATAATTCTATATTTTTACTAATAGAAATATAAATTTATATCCAATTTATGTCTCGTAAATTTTTTATTTTAACATATTATTATTTAAAATATTACATGTGTCATATTGTTTAAAAAAGAGTACTGAATAAACCCTAAAATTGACATTGTATAGAATTTATATGTAAAAATTGAGAAATTTTATAGTTTATTTAGTATAATTTATTAAAATAATATTATACATGTGTGATATTTTAAATAATAATGTACCAAAATAAAAAGTTTGTATGGGATGTATAAAATAAAAATTTATATTTTTGTTAGCAAAAAATTAAAATTATAATAATTTAAATATTTTAAAACGTTAATTATATCTTTAAAATTAATTTAAAATATTAATTATATTTTTAAATATGTTAAGTACTAATTATTCTTTTAAAATTAAAATTGAGGACGTTGGATGAAACCTTTACCCATCTACAAATAGTGAATTCATTTTTGTGTGTTTCAGTGTCTAGGGCTTCTGTCTAATCAGCAGCTAAGCTCTCTTACAGTGCTACGTAGTGGCAACAAGACTGACCAGTCCATGGCTTCCACAAGCAAAAAAGCTCACAAGCTCGACCACTCCCACGGAATCTTCCGATTGCCGGAGGAGATTCTGCAGAGAATCTTCTTCTTCGTACCCATAGAAGATGCATTATCGTTATCAGCTTCTTCAAAGACTTGGAGAAATCTCTGGACTTCGCTTCCAGTCCTCAAGCTAAGCTTCGATCATGACGAAAGTGTCACTCTCGAGGACTTCATCGCCTCCATCAAAAACTCCTTGTCAACCCTAAGATCTCGCAGCGCAATAATTGAGAGCTTCTTGTTGATGATGAATCTGCCGCAAAAAGAGGGTTCGATCAACTTGGAATCTCACCTCCATGACTGGCTTTCTATAATCATGAAAAATCATGTCAAGGAGATATATCTTAGGGTTTCCGATTCTCCAGACAACATTTTCTGCACTTTACCTCAATCACTTTTCACTTCAAAATCCTTGGCCAAACTTCAGCTTATAGGCTGCAAATTCCCCTCTAACATTTCATTCTCTGATAAGAACTCCATCAGGCTTCATGAATTTCTCTGTCTTAGAGAGATAAATCTGGAGGATGTTGTTGCTAGGGATGACCAAATCCAGGAGCTTGTGAATCTTTCTAGGGACTTTCTTGAGAAGTTGACAATTAAAACCTCTCCTCCAATTGAACATCTGATTCTCAAATACTTCTTAGAGCTTGAATTTATTGAAGTAAATGTTAAAGTACTGCGAGTAGATCAAGCTGTGAGTCTGGATAATATGGTTCTACATGGGATTCATAGAGTAAATGTTTATGGTGTAAGGAACATAAAGACGTTAAGGTGCTTCAAATGGCACACAACGGCCTACGAATGGATCGGAGCACTTATCTCCAGCCTCACACTTGTGGAGACGATAGAACTGAATATGAATCACTATGATATGATCATGCAGATTCGAAGTCGTTCTCTTGAGACTTTGTTTTTGTCTGAAGGTGAAATATTTGAGCAGCTTGTAGAGGTTGAGGTTGATGCTCCGAGACTCAGCAAAATATATTACAAAGGGTTTTCTGTTCCGGAGATTATACTGTTAAGACGGAGTTCAAAGGTTGATCTTCATCATTTTGGTCATCCCTCTGGTGGGATTATTGGCTCTGAACTCTTCAAGCTTGGGAGATTTGCAGTACACACGATTCATCCGCCGCTAGAAATTCACTTATATCGGATTTTTGTTCAGGTATGTGAATTCTTAAGAGGCATTCTCTTGTGTTTATATATATAATGAGGTACCCTTGTTAGTCGTTGTTGTTATTGACAATTAATTTGCAATATAATCGTTCTTGTTATGTTATACATGATCAATATTAATGAGGTACCATTGTTACGAGCTTTGAGTTTGATAGAACTAATGTAGTTGAATTAAGAGAATCTCAGATGAGGACGCCATATGATCATTATTTATCTTTAGAGAAAATTGTAGTTCGTCTTAAATAGAGAATAGATGGAAGTTGGCAATGTCATGATGAAAGCTGAGGTACGTATAGTAGCATACACTATATATCCTAAAGTCCCCATTGAACAGTAACAGTATATATATAGATTGTTTAACGAGATACATAAGTGGTTTCGTGTGATAATCTATACATAAGCATTGATTCAAGAAAAGATAAAGAATATTATGGATCGCAAAATATTTTTTCCGGTTCAAAAAAGGAGAAAAATGTTAGAGAAAATCGTTACGAATTCTTAAGAAATAAATATAATTATTAAAATGTCTGAAAACAAATGAGTATCATGAACCTAATTAACCAATATAATGTCACTTTCTATATCGAAACTTAATGTCATTGCATGGTTGTAAGATTTTTTAATTATTATATTTCTCACTTGAGACTTCTAAGTGATTTTTCCAAAATATTGTTATTAAATGTGGGCAATGTCAGGAAGAATAATCCCTCTCGCTGACACAGTTGAATTTGATCGATCGGTAGCAAATTCTAGTTCAATGAACTTCAGTGTAATGAATTTCAGTCTATTTTTTCATGGAATATATATATTGAGTTTTATTTGAATGGACAGCATCTGACGACTCTGGAAGAGCTTAAAGAAGGTCCAGTTCAGTATCAACCAACAAATGTGAATATGGTTTCACTTCATTGCATTCCAGCTGCTTCAAATTACTAATTGTTTCTCGATGGTTTCTTTTGGACCTGTCATCCCAGTCATCTGCTTGTCTTGATGAATGCAGAAGAAACCCTAAAATCACCTCACAAGGCCAGTTTCATACACGTAAGTGATGCCGCCAAATCTTCAGGAAAAAAATTTATATATACACTGTTATTTTATTTATCCTCGTATTGATTTAGATTTCATGAATCCATACCAAGCTAGGTTACTGTTTTTGGAAAAGTAAACTCAAATATTTACTAGTCATTTAGTTTTACATATATGTGTGGCATCAAGCTCCCCCTGCTTGTGTGAGGTCATCAGTTTAATCCCACACATATTAAAGTGTTAAGCTTGACCCTTTTATAATTAAAAAGAAGATGTAGAGAGAGAGAGAGAGAGGTGTGGTTGATGATTTTTTTCTTGTGATTAGAGGGAATGTGAAGAGGAATATCAAAGAAATTAGGGAGAATTACTCAAAGTCCATCCAATTAATTATTACTAAAGAATAATTTAAAATTATCAAATAATTAAATAGTTCTACGAGATCTAAAGATGATAAATTTAATTTGTATAATTATTAAGCTATTTTGTGCACAAATAACAAGTTACTGGAAACACGATGACAACTTCATATGTCATAAATATCAACTAGGGGCCGGCATGCAATTACAATACTCAGTTGCCATTTGTGTTACATCAATTACTTGCCCCCCAGTTATCATTTATTTCACATGAAGTTGTAATCAGTTTGCCTAGTAACTTGTAATATGTGCATAAGGGTAACTTGGTAATTATATAAAAATAGAATTTATCACCCCTAAGTCCCTTGGGACTATTTAATTATTTGATAATTTTTGTCACACCTTACTTTAGGTAAGAGTGGTTTAGCCATTATAGAATCACTATGCAACCCAAATAATATCATTAGTAAGACAAAAAAACTTAAAAACTTTTCTTTAAAACTTGGTACTGTTAGTATTGAATTTTCTTGAAACTTTAAAAATTCGTATCAAATTCAATATGGCTCCAAAAATAGTGGTTCAAAGCTCAAATTTTAAATCTTGTAAAGATATCTGTTATAAAAATAAGACCCGATTTTCATTTACGTCCCATTTGGCCCAAAATGCCAAAATATCATATCTATAAATAGAGTTTTCGTATTTTTTAGATTTTTAGTCCATACTAGAAAAATAATAACTTCTAATTTCCACTTCCAAAAATTATGAAATATGACTCATTTGAAAGTTTAGGATGTTTATTATATCACTGTAAAGTTTCAAGATATAATTCACATGATAGTCTTATCAATTATCTATTCCAAATTATAACTCAACATAAAAAGTACTAACTAACTAATTAACACTACTACCATCCATAGTTGTTAGGCTCGGCCTAGTAGTTACCTAAAGCATCCAAGCAACCCACTTATCCTCCTTAGGGTACAAGCCTTAATAATTAAACATTTACATGTACGTATAAAACTAGCATACAATCACAAAATAATATATAACAAAACAAGTATAACTAGCTTCCTCCAATCTCCATTTTCTTTATTAATTCTCTATTAACTTCGTGTTACTTGCTACTACTGTGGTTACATTAGAAGAAATGGGTGAGATTTAGGGAAATCTCAATAGCAAAATCACATTTCAATATGTAAATATATGATTACAACTAAGCATGTAAGTGGCCATGGCAATAACTAGGGTAAGGGATTTATATGTTCTCATGCTTAACTCACTGGTAGAAAATGGGCAATCAAAATCCCCATTTTTAAACCGGTCAATGCGGAGACGGTTTTACAAAAATGAGCGGTGGCATTTTTGTAAATAAAATAAAATATTCACACCGTATTTACTCATGAACGATGTGGAAATATTTAGTCCGGTTTAGATGTTTACTTTCTACAGCGGATGTTATAGAGACCGATGTGGAAATATTTCGTCCGGTTTAGATTTTTACTTTCTACAGCGTATTTATATTGACCGAGGTGGAAATATATAGTCCGGTGTCTGTTTTATAAAAAAATTAAATGTTTACACCGGTTTTAAAATTAACCGATTTAAATATAAACACCCGGTGCAGCTTCATCGCCTCTTCAGTTTCCTGTCTATGATTTCCCGCTCGCTTCTTTATTTGTCAGACCTTTCATTTCACTTCTTGGGTTCCCAACGTTTATACTTTGTAGTCATTATGATAGAAGGCCAATTGCGCATTCTTCTATATTCTTATTGATCATGAACGTTAACCATATATATATGTATACCATTCTTCTGTTTTATTTTCTTTTCATCTATCTGACTCCTCCAATGGCCTCTTCCTCACGCACGCCTCCTTCTCCACCCAACAAAAGAAACAGAGACGACTTTGAAGACAAACATCCTGATCCTCACCCTTCTGTTCCTTCTCCTCCTCCCCTGGTTGTGACTCTGATGGAGAGGCTTGAGGAACTTATACTGCGCTTCAATAGGCTGGAGGACTCTGTGGAAGAACTGAATCGTAAAGTTGACAGACTGAAAGCAAGTTTCAGGGATTTCCGCTCAGAAGTTTGCCGCCATCAACCCCGTGATAGCTTCTTTAATCCTGTTGATCTCACCCAATCTGATGACTCCCAAAACTCTGAGTCTGATGAGTAGTGAAAGATTGCAACTTTTATATATTCTGATGTATATATTTTTTTGTGTAAAAGTTGATGACATGGCTGACTCTGGATGTAGGAAAAAAAACTGATATATTATACACCGGTCCATATTTATTGACCGGTGTAAAATATACTATAAATAAACTGATATATTTTACACCGGTCCATATATATTGTCCGATGTAAAATATACTATAAATACAACTTTTATATTTATATCTACACCGGTGTAACAGTTTGTCCGGTGTATAGTTTCTTATTTTTTTCCAAATACTCTTTTATTTGGTACATTTCTCGCGCCTTCCATCTCTCATTTTCCCTGGTTCGCGCGTTAAGACTTCTCGGCGCTTCACGGACGGTGAGTTTTGTTTTGAACTCCTCTCACGAACTAAAAATTTATTCTCTCCATGCATTAGCTGCAACGTAATGGTTTAATTTCTTATTTTCTGCTTTTCTAGTTCTTATAGTCTTCCACAAATATGGATCGTAGTTGGATAAATGCTAAACGAACAAGTGTTGAGTATGCTGAGGGGGTGAAGGAGTTTTTGGATTTTGCTAAACGGAATGGTGATGATGACAATGGAAGGTTTTATTGTCCTTGTGTGAGTTGTTTGAATGAGAGGAAACAAAGTCCTGCTGATATTTACACTCATCTAATTTGCGAGGGGTTTTGCAAGAGTTACACGGTATGGGTATGGCATGGTGAACAGGTGGAACAGACCTTTGACGATGACATGGATACTGATGATAGAGTAGAGGACATGATTCGTGATGTTGGAGAAGATGCTTTTATGCGGTCACACGCATATGGTAATATGTGCAATGATGCAGAAAAGCCTCTATACCCAGGGTGCAGAAAATACAACCTGTTGAATGCAGTGTTGAGATTGGTAAGTGTGAAAGCTCGGCATGGGTGGAGTGACAGTAGTTTTTCAGAATTGCTTGACTTGTTACAGGACATGTTTCCTGAAGAAAATGCTTTACCCAAACGCTATTATGATGCGAAGAAAATAATAGGTCCTTTAGGCATGCAGTATAGAAAGATTCATGCATGCCCAAATGATTGCATATTGTACAGGAAAGAGTTTGAAGATGAGGAGAAGTGTCCAATATGTAAGACACCAAGGTACAGATCAAACAACTCTCCTGCCAAGTTGTTATGGTATCTTCCAATTTTACCAAGGTTTAAGCGACTTTTTTCTAATGAAGATGATGCAAAGAAATTGTTATGGCATGCAAATGAAAGGATTAATGATGGAAAGATTCGTCATCCTGCTGACTCTTTGCAATGGAAGAAGATTGATGACTTATTTCCCGAGTTCGGCAATGAACCACGAAACCTAAGGCTTGGACTTAGTACGGATGGAATGAACCCTTATAGTAGCCTTAATAGTATCCATAGTTCATGGCCCGTCCTTCTGGTGATTTACAACCTATCTCCCTTGCTGTGTATGAAACGGAAGTATGTAATGTTGTCCATGCTGATCTCAGGACCAAAACAACCGGGAAATGACATAGACGTTTACCTAACACCCTTGATCGAAGATTTGAAGAAGCTATGGGAAGGTGTGGATGTCTTTGATGCTGTTAAGAAGGAGGTCTTCAATTTGCGGGCCTTGATCTTTTGTACAATTAATGACTTTCCTGCATACGGAAATTTGTCAGGGTATAGTGTTAAGGGCCATAAAGCATGTCCGATTTGTGAGGAAGGGACTTGCTACTATCAACTTCGTCATGGAAGAAAGACGGTCTACCTAGGTCATAGGAGATTTCTAAGACAAGCCCACCCATACCGTCGACTGAAGAAGAAATTTTATGGCGGCCAAGAATTTGAAAATGCTCCAAAGCCATTGACTGGCGAACAAGTTTATGAAAAGGTGAGAGACATCAATGTCACTTTCGGTAAGCTTACCAAGAAAAGTGAGAAAAATGTATGGAAAAAAAGATCTGTGTTCTTTGAGCTTCCTTATTGGCGACATCTTCATGTGAGGCACTGTCTTGATGTGATGTATGTGGAGAAAAATGTGTGTGACAGCATTGTTGGAACACTTCTCAACACACATGGTAGTTCCAAAGACGGTTTGAAGGCAAGATTGGATTTGGAAGAAATGGGAATACGGGAGGAGTTACATCCGAGGCCAGATGGTGAGGGGAGCTATCATGTTGAAGAGACTAATATTTTGTCCAAGGCTGAGAGAAGAAGTATTTGTTAGTGTTTGCAAGGAATCAAAGTTCCCTCTGGGTACTCATCTAATCTTAAGAGGATTGTGTCCATGAAAGATTTGAAATTAGTAGGCCAAAAGTCTCATGATTGTCATGTACTGATGCAACAATTACTCCCAGTGGCTGTTCGAGGAATCCTTCAAGATGAGTTGAGACATATTGTAACCCGACTTTGCTTCTTCTTTAATGCTATATGTGGCAAAGTCTTTGAGACTGAAAGGTTGGAGGAATTGGAGCATGAGGGTTATGTTATTTTGTGCCAGCTTGAAAAACAGTTTCTTCCTTCCTTTTTTGACATCATGGTACACCTCATCGTTCATCTAGTGCGAGAGATAAAACTGTGTGGCCCTGTATACTTACGATGGATGTACCCATTTGAAAGATACATGAAAATCCTTAAAGGGTATATGAAGAATCCAAGTCGGCCCGAAGCATCCATTGTTCAAAAATATGTAGCCGAAGAAGCTATGGACTTTTGTCAACAATACCTGTCTAAAGCAAGACTTACTGGTCTCCACAAACCCATTGCCACACAGGGGGATCAACGCGGAATGTCAGTGAGGAGTGTTGATCGTAATGAACTGCAGCAAGTACACTTACACATCTTGAATAACATTGATGAAGTTCAAGACTATATTGCTGTTCATAAAGATCTTGTCCGGAAAACAAATAATAGGATGACAGAGCAAAGGCTCATTAGAGAACACACCAAATCTTTTGCACATTGGTTCAAATTGGAGGTTGAAAATGAGGATTGTGTTTCTGATACAGTTAGATGGTTGGCATGTGGTCCTGAACATAATGTGATCTGTTGGAATTCATTTGATATCAATGGGTATTCCTTTTATACGAAGTCCCTAGATGATAGAAGTAATGTGCAAAACAGTGGTGTTATGTTAGTGGCTGAAGCTATGCATTTCTCTAGTTCAAAAGACAACAATCCTAAATTAGCAGCCATCCCTTATTATGGCGTTGTTGAAGAGATTTGGGAGGTGGACTACTCCAAATTCAAAGTTCCCGTATTCAAATGCAAGTGGGCTAATGTAAACAACGGTGTTATGGTCGATCAGTTAGGATTTACACTGGTGGATTTGAATAATATAAGTTTTGGGGATGAGCCTTTCATTATGGCAGACCAAGCAAAGCAAGTGTTCTTTATCACTGATCCTCAGAATGAAAGATGGTCTGTCGCGCTCCAAGGGAAAAGTGTTGTTGACAATGATGATTCTTTTTATGAGATCCCTTCTTTTTTAGTAGGTTTACCACAATTAAATGAAGAAGAAGTGGATTCTGATTAATTTCTATGTGTTTCTTGTTTAGTCTAAACATGCAATTTTAAGTTTCTTGTAATGATTGCGTATATGATTTTGATGTAATAATAACAGAGACAGATTCTTGTTCTGATAAGAATGTTGTGACGCTAAGGATGGGATGATATTATAAGGTGGTGAAGTTTTAAAAAAAAAACTACAACATTTAACACCGGTCTTAAGTGATATTCGGTGTAACAGGTCACGTCTAATAATAATTTATTGTTCGATTTTACACCGGGTTATACTTTATCCGGTGTTATAATTATCGATGTTTATTTTTGACACCGGTTGTTAAAATTAGACGGTGTAAAATGTTTCACTTTTACGTCGTTTATGTTTTGACCGGGTTAGAATTATTTACAACCGGTGTTAAATGTTTATATTCATTTTTTTAACCCGCCTCTTGGCGCGATGACCTTCAATCTTCTCCTTTCTCACATACTCTTTTTTATCGCCGCTCGTCGTGCTCTGTGGTTCTCGCGAGGCTTCTCCGTGCTCGGTCAGTCGTTCTTCTCTGTCACCTCTCTCGTTCTGCTATTCCGTAAGTGTACGTGTTCTCTGCATTTTTTTCCCTGTGTACGTGCGATGCCGTTTTTATGTTCGTTTAATCTAGGTTTTCTATTTTTCCTGATGAATGCTGGCACATCTTTCCATTCATAACTGCTAAAGGAACAAGTTTTGTGTGTTCTGACGGGTTGAGGGAAAAAGGGTTAAGTCTGTTTTCAATGTTTTTGATGTTGTTATTGCGTACATAGGAATATGGAGGATAGAGTTACTCAGATTGAGGCTGGCGATGCTCCAAGCGCCACTAAGCAAAGGAAGGGCAGAAGTGCGACTCGTTTGAAAGACATTACGAAGGACAGGATAGAGGGGAAACTGCTTCCGATAGAGTTTGACAGAAACTGGAACCCAACTGGTGAACACAGGACAAAGTACGTAAGTTTTGTCAGCCTCCTAACACGCAACAAGCCTAGCATCACCTATTTGACTTGGGATGCTGTGGATGATCGCGTGAAGAATCAAATTTGGGACACTATCCGGGTATAGGAACTATCTAATATTGCATGCAGAGCAATACCAAATACACAACTGTTTGTTGATTACTCTGCTTTCAATGGCAAACATTGCAGCTCACTTACGATGTGCCCAACAAT
Source organism: Leucaena leucocephala (assembly GCA_037074615.1). Lineage (NCBI taxonomy): Eukaryota > Viridiplantae > Streptophyta > Magnoliopsida > Fabales > Fabaceae > Leucaena > Leucaena leucocephala. Next base: position 2,574,892 of record CM073552.1, read on the forward strand.
GAGTTCTTGAAGAAGAAGACGTTGTCTTATTGCTGTGAGCGTTGGAGGGCATTCAAGACACAACTAGCTCGTCAGTATCTGCATGGACAGGACAGAAGTGGTCATCCTCAACCTTCTCCATGCAGCAAGTATCAATTCATTGACGAAGCTGCGTGGGAACAATTTGTTAGGAATCGGACCACGCCAGTAGCAATGGTGAGTGTATCCTTTTGTATGTGGTTGCAGAAAACGTATCAGAGTATCATATGTATTGATTTTAAATACTTCATGTCTTGTAGGAAAAAAGAGCAAAAGCGATTGAATACGCCCTCAAGAATGATTGCCCCCACACAATGTCTCGAGGGGGTTACGCGAAGGCAGAAAGAGAGTTGTTGGGGGCCAAGAGGAAGAGGTTAGAAGAAAGTGCTGGGTCGGATCCTAGTGTTCTTCTTGACCCCCCCTCTCCGATACGTCGCGAAGAAAAATGGTTGTACGCTCGCCAAAGAAAGAGCGGAGCTTTTACAAGCGACAATGCTCGCATGATTGCTGAAAAAATTGTAAGCACTACTTGCATTATTTTGTGATAGTAGACTATATATAATTATATCATTTTCCTTATGTTTGTTGTTCTTTCTATGTTATAGAGTGATCTTAAACAACAAGAGTCCCATGGATCCTTCAAGTCAGATGGTAGGAATGACATCTTGACTGTTGCCACTGGGAAACAAGAACATGGGGGCCGTGTCAGGGGAGTTGGAAGAGGTGTGGGTATAAGAGATTACTTTGGAGCATCTCAAATACGTTCCCCACATGTGGTGCCGAGGGCAGAGTTGGCATCCTTGCTCTCTACCATAAGGGCAGAGGCTAAGGAAGAGGCTTGGATAGAGGCTAGGGCACAAGCAGAAGCTTCAATTGAGGCGCGATTACAAGAGGGGTTCGCAAAGATGAAGGAAGAAATGTTGTCCATGATGACATCAAGGCAGCAAGAGCCAACTGATCCCCTCCCACCCTCAACTGCAGTCCGTCAAAGCACTAAGGGGAGTTGTTGCTTGCCGCTGTCAGAGGATGCAGAACATTGTGATCTATATGTTGAGGATCCTCTTAGACGCTTAGTGGCACGTGGCTCCATCCATAGCCTAGGGGAAACTACTGTTCACCACGTCCAAATTCAGGACGATCAATTAAGGGTGACAGTTGAAGCCGTGCTAATTGGAGATGCTCTTGTCCCAATTCCCACTGATGAGGTGAAGACAGTGAGCCAAGCAAAAGGGACTTTCATATTATGGCCAAAGCATCTTGTTTCGGATCACGTCGCCTCATCCCCCGACCAACTTCCCACCCCTCCCGCTTTGAATGCCATGCAACGTGTGATCCTAATGGCATATGACAAAACGTTCCATGTGGACGCGTTGCCTATGGATTCAGTTGTGGGCGACATGGGGGCACCGGCCTTCCTGGATCATGCGGACGTCAAATCTCTGATCACTCCCAAGGAAGAACTGACCTCCGGCTGCATCCAAGTGTTTTTGATGTAAGTATAATTTAAATGTAAATATATGTAATAACAAAGTTCAAGTCTTACAACTAATATCGTGCATGCATTGCCTGTAGGTACATGCAAGCTGAGTTGGTTTCCTCCAAGGGCAAACAAAAAAAGTTCGGATTCCTATGCCCAATGCAGATTTATGCTAAAGGGACCTCTCAATCTTCGAGACTTGCATACATTTCAGAGAGGCTCGGTGAAACCGATATTGATTGTTTCTTCGCACCATATATGCATGAGTAAGAATAATAATGTTTCATTTTATTTTATATATACTAGTTTTGTAGTTGCTTAATTATAATACTCATTTTCTTTTAACTAATCTCTACAGCAATCATTGGCAACTTGTCATCCTATGTAAGCATAGCTATAAAGTTTTCTTCTTATGCTCCCTCCATTACAAGCCCTCGGTGGATGTTAGGAAGATCATGAACACGTACGTGAGTTCTCTTCTATACACAATGATCTGTGTGATAAATGGGTTACTAACTTGTTAACTTTGGTTATAGGGCTATGAGGACATTCGCAGTTGCAAGGGGCCTTAAGCACGCTAATTTGGTGAGGGACCCTGAATGGATCACACCGATGGTAATAAAAGTATATATTAGGTGTTAGCTAGGTTCCCCGTTTTGATGATGAGAAATAATTTTTCTCTTGTTAACATTACAGAGTCGAAGGCAACCCAGAGAAAGCAACTTGTGCGGCTTCTACATAGTCAGACACATGGTCAATATTATCTTGGCAAATAGGATTGACCTAAGTGGGGAGGTAAAATTATATTTTGAATGATTTCATATTTCTTAATTGTCAATCTAATCTAAATTAGTAATGCCTTAATTTCTTTGATTTTGATTTCATATTTCAGATGTTTGAACAACCTGATCCATTTCCTGACCAAGATATTGAGGACCTGCGTAATCGGTGGGCAGAGTTTTTTATTCAAATCCTTCCTTCTCAATAGTATTTGTCTTTCACTGAATACATTTTTCTGTTCAAATTGTATCATTTTTGTATTGAGTTTTATTCAATGAATAATATAATGAGCAATTGAATTATATATGTCTCTGGCATCTTGAACTGATGATGATCGATGATTGAGTCATATATTACATTTGGGCAGTTTACTTCTGAAGCTTCAGGCCAACGAAATCTATCAAATATAAATTTAATAACATCTACATCGGAGGTACATACCCACCGGTGTAGTAAGAACATATATAAATTAAATTTAATAACATCTACACCGTCCCAATATTCAACCGGTGTTAAAAATTTAAAAATTTACACCGTCCCAATATTCAACCGGTGTTAACATTTGAAAAATCTACACCGTCCCAATATTCAACCGGTGCAGATGTTAAAAATAATACACCGGATGTAAATGTGAACCGATTTAAAATTTAGTCCGGTGTAAAAAATTATACATTCTACACCGATTATAGGACCGGTGTAAAATGTCTGACTTTTTACACGGTCCGTTTATACACCGGTTGTGTGTGCGATGTTGAATGCCATTTTCAACCGGTGTTGAAATGCTTTTTTCCAGCTGTGACTATAGCAAATATGACACAAATAAATATGCAATCAATGCAAAATAATAAATAGTGATTAAGCTACCTCTAGCTTTCTCCTCTTCATAAATACATTTTTTTTGTTCCTCCCTTTATGTCTCCTTGGTGGGCTTAGGCACAAATCAAAACCTATAGTTTATATATATATGTGTAGGGAAAATTCATAATCATGTCTTGGTAATTTTTAATAATATAATAAATCCCTTTCAATCCTAAACTTTGAGTAATTCAATTAGCTCTTCTCCTTTTCTCTTAAGTTTTAAGTTTGCTTATACTTTGACTTAAAGTTCTTTCCACAAACCTATCCTACACAATTACATCTTTTAAGTTAATTGGGGCACTTAAATTCAACAAAAATCATTTCATTCCCACTGAAATAAAACTGTCCGAACAGGGGAATGGGAAGGAATTGATACAATTAAATTCTATTATCATTAAATACCTCGTAGGTGCTTCTATACAAGCATTAGGTGTATTAATATAGTTTAGGACACTTGTTCCTCACTTTTACAACTTAAACAGTAGCATTTCCCATGAATTTCAGCCTCCAAATTCAAATTCAATAATCCTTCAATCCCATAAATTAAAACAACACTACTAGCATACAACTCCCTTGGCATTTACGAATTTTATCCCTCACAAAATTTTGGACAGCCACAATTTCTGATATGAATTTATTTCCAAATTTTAACTCATTTGCTTTCATCATCCCACACCTAAGCGCGCGCGCGCACACATATATATATCAAAGTTATATGCATTTGGATACTCTGATTCATACGGCTAATACTTCAAATCCTTAAATTTCAGGTTTCTAAAATTGTTCCATCTTTGATAACTTAGTTCCAAACATTGCTTTAAATCCTTAAAAAAATAATCTAATATTTAAAAACACCCATCTAATATTTCAAATGTCAAACAGGGAATAATTTCGGCTTTTAACTTTCCAATTTCAACTCCATTGTGCGTTCCAACAACATACCATCATATAATACACATACCCATCAATTGCTTTAGCATTTGGATACTCCTATGAGATTTACATGAGGAAAAGTCGAATAATCTCCTCTGTACAGCAAAGTCCCAAATCACAATTCATCTTTCCACAACCACATTTAATATATCAGCCAAGAAACAAATAAAACAACCTATATTCCATCATCCTACTTTATTTCCTTAAGCTATGTGTTCTTCACTTTCTCTCTCTCAGAGTGAGATTTTTAATCATTATCCATTTACACAGAACATTCCCCAAATGAAAAAAATAATGAAGGAATAAGGTTCAAGACCCTTTACCTTATTAGCCTAGATATCCAGTAACATGCAAGGGATCTCTTGTTTCTTGACCTCTTCTTCTTCTCTCGGTTTCTCGCAACTCTCTCTTTATTCTTCTGTTGTGGAGGACGAAAATTAGTGTGTGAGGAAGAGGCTGGTGATTTTAAGTGTGGTAAAAGCATTATTTTGTTGCCTTGGGTCCCATGAACACAAGCTTACTTCATAAGCATCCTATTTTAGCATTTCATGAATCCTAAGCCCCAAATCTGGTTCCCTTCTTTTTAGGCTTAGTGAAACACGTCCAAAGCTTCTTAAATTGGGTTAATGTGGGGTCCAATTCCATTTTTGGACTTAGGATAGTGAATTTACTATTTTACTCTTTTCTATCAATACTAATATTCCCAAATAAATTCTAGAAATTAATATGGGACACCTTATAAATATTTTATACCTTAAATAATTTCTTTATCTTATAAAATAACCTTCCTAAAATTTTTAGGCCTAAAAAAAATCTCTAACTATTTTTCTTGTATTTTTCAAGAAAATAGACTCTTAATTCCCAACAAATAGCTCTAAAATTATTTAGGCATCTTTTGAGGAATTAAACCTTCTGATAATTCTTTTAACACCTCAAAATAATGTTTCCTCGTTTCCTTTGAGCTCTTATATAATTTTAATAGCTATTTTTCTACATTACTATTTTTTTCATTTCTCAGTGGGATGTTACAATTTTATGGGACTTGTTAGTAATAAATTATCTTCTATGGGACTTTTGAATAATTCTCCCAAGAAAATATATAGTAACAGAATCTCCTAATATAATATAAAATTGTTTTTGTGTGAAGTCTCCCCAATCAAGTATTGTTATCCTTTTCCTCCAACAAGGTGGTTTAAAGAGTCTAGGGGGCGAGGTTTAATTAAAGAAGGAAGGCTATTTGTTGAAAATCAAATCCCTTAATTAAGAGTGTCAACTGTTGAGACAAAACACATCATCATCTGAAACTGACATGTTAGGGTTAAAGGACTAAAATGGGTTCTAAATATAAAATCCACTAATTCGAAGTGAATTAAGAAACTAAACTATACAACCTTGTATAAAGTTAGAGATTAACAAAGGTGTATTTTTGCCTTCTCTTTATCATTCTCTAAATTATTGTATCATATGATTTCATATCTTTATGAACATAAGCAGATTGGATATATATAATTTTCTGGCATTGAGTTTTGCATTATTATTGTTATTACTTAATTACTTAATTAATTAATTAATGTGTTGGGCATGTTACAATAATATTGCAGTACCTTGTAGATGAATTAGTGAACAGGGAAAACAATCCATCATGCTGTCCTGAAGATGATGAATCCAAGTGCTGGAGACATTACATTGCAGATGTGAGGTTTGAGTTGTACAAAAGCACCCATGAGTTTGAAGCTGAGGAGCTCGCAGACATGCCTGTTGAAATGGCAGAAAATGGTGCATTCTCTGTTGTTGAAACCAGCGCCAAAGGCATCGTTGTAGAATTTAGGCTTCTCTGATCACAATATCCTGTTTAATTTTCCTGCTACATTAAATTGGTTATATAAACTAGTGATTTACTCTCCAGTTCTTAATATATGATATATTTAACTAATTTAATTATATTAAGAAAATTAATTAATATAATATATTTTTTTCTAAAATACTGTAATCATCTTCTTTGACTCCCTTCCTCCCTTTCTTACTTGATTATTATTAATGGAATATCAATAAAAGTAATTTGAAAAAAAATTAATAAACATTTGAAATAGATATTATATTTAGGATCAAGATCAACTATCTAATTAAGTCATATATTAAGGACCATATGAATATTTATTATTATATTCTCGGCAAAAAAGGTTCATATAGTGATAATGATCATATATGGGTAAAGCTGAGAAAAAAAAATCAATTTTTAAGATAAATTTAATAAATTAACGACTATTTTTTTATTTTAAAATGAATTAGTTAAAATGATTTATATTGTGAACCGAATGCAATGGAGTATATAATCGATACAAAATTAGAAAAAGCAAGTCAATTATTTGATCAAAATAAAAATTTGAATATATAATCATGTAATAAATAGTAACATGATATGGTCCTAAATATTCCTAGACATAAGGTACATTTAACTTATTCATATGATTAAAAAGTACTAGTTAAAATGGTTATTCGCAATTAATAAATAGATAAATTGTGATATTTTTTTTTTAAATATACCTATATGTGTTGGCAAACAAAACCTATGACGTTTAAAAAGATAAATAATTTATGTAGGCGATTAGAGATTGGACATTATATTTATGTAGGCGATCAGTAATACTTAGTATATTAAAATAATTTTTAGTACATTTTAGCAACCAAGTATTTTGTAGATGCACATTCAATATTTTAATTTTTTTTTAAAAAACCTAAATATACATTTTTTTCAAGTTTTGAGCAAATTCATCCCCCAATTGATTGATGAATTGAATGAGCAGCCCGAAACATTGAACATTTGAGCTTGCTTTTAATAGTATTTAATAAGATGAATAAATGAAAGCATTCTACCAGAAGCAGAAAAAAAAATCAGATATTATCAAAAAAAATTAAAAAAAAAACAAAAAATATCAGACACAACGTAACCCAGATATTTTGAATGGACATCGTACCTTTCACGTGTTTGCTAGGTCTAAAAAAATTCTATAAATTCTAAAAATAGTCAACTCATTTTTGTGTGTTTCAGTGTCTTATGCCTAGTGCTTTACCAAATTCAAAGTCTAGGTCTTCTTCCTAATCAGCGGCTACCTCTCTTACAGTAGTACGTAGTAGCCAGAAGACTAACCAAACCATGGCTACCACAAGCAAAAAGGCTCACAAGCTCGACGGCTCCGATGGGATATTCAAATTGCCGGAGGAGATTCTGCAGAGAATCTTCTTCTTCTTACCTGTAGAAGATGCAATAACACTGTCAGCTTCTTCAAAGACCTGGCAAAATCTCTGGACTTCGCTTCCAGTCCTCAAGCGGAGTTTTGATCATGATGAAAATGTCACTCTGGATGACTTCGTCGCTTCGATCGAAAAATCCTTGTCAACCCTAAGATCTCGCAGTGAAATAATTGAGAGCTTCTCGTTGAAAATGAATCCGCCGCAAAAAGAGGGTTCGAACAACTTTGAATCTCACCTCCATGACTGGTTTTCATTAATCATGAAAAATTATGTCAAAGAGGTAGATCTTAGGGTTTCAGATTCCCCCGACAACATTTTCTACACTTTACCTCAATCAATTTTCACCTCGAAAACCTTACTCAAACTTCGGCTGATAGGCTGCAAATTCCCTACTAACATTTCATTCTCTGGTGAGAAATCTAGGCTTCATGAATTTCTGTGTGTTAGAGAGATAACTCTGGAAGATGTTATCGCTCGTGATGATCAGATCCAGGAGCTTGTGAATCTTTCTAGGAACTTTCTTGAGAAGTTGACAATTAAAACCTCTCCTCCAATTGAACATCTGATTCTCAGAGTCTTCTCACAGCTTAATTTTATCGAAGTAAATGTAAAATCATTGCGTGTACGACAAGCTATGAATTTGGAAACTATGGTTCTATATGGGATTCATAGCGTAAATGCTTATGGTGCAAGGAACATAAAGACGTTGAAGTGCTTAACATGGCACACATGGGCCTACCATTGGATCAGAGCACTTATCTCCACTCTCCCACTTGTGGAGACGATTCAACTCTATATGGTTCGAAATGAGATGATAGAGATTCTTAGTGATTCTCTTAAGACTTTGTTTTTGTGCCAAGGTCCAAGATTTGAAGAGCCCTTAAATGTTGAGGTTGATGCTCCGAGACTGAGCAGAATCTTTTTCACTGGGTTCTCTTTTCCAGAGATTAAAATGCCGAGATCGAGATCGAAAGTTGATTTTCATCATTTTGGTCATCCCTCTGGTGGCGTTCATAGCTCTCAACTCTTCCGGCTTGGGATGTTTTCACAAAAGGCGATGCATACACTTCTAGAAATTCACTTGCATCGCATCTTTATTGAGGTATGTGTCGTGAATTCTTTTGCTCTTTGGGTTAATTATTGGTGAAATTTATTCTTAAGACGCCTTATTCTGTATATGTTGAATAATCCTATTGTCTGAGTCTGCTGTGATGTATCTATAGTAGTTGTCATTGTTGTTATTGACAATTAATTTTCAATCGTTGTTTTTGTTGTGGTATGATCAAATATTATTCCAACGCCAAAAATATTATTCTCAGTTTTTAGTATCTTATGGATGGCTTCTCTTACAAAATTGCTGGGTATAAGCGGTTTTGTTGCAGAATTGATTTTTTTTTGGGAATAATAATGATGAATCATTGTTACGTGATTTGAGTTTGATAGAACTAACGTAGTTGGATTAGGAGAATCTCAGAGGAAACCAGATGATCATTTATCTTTTTAAAGGAAATTGTACGTAATTCGTCTTAAATAGAGAATTGATGAAATTAAAGTTGGCAATGTGATGATGAAAGCTGAGGTACCGTATAGTAGCATACCCTATATATACTAAAGTCCCACATGGAACAGTATATATATATAGATTGTTCTACGAGATACTTAAGTGGTTTAGTTTGATAATTTAGGTATAGGAATCAATTCAAGAAAAGGTAAAGAATATTATATATGGATCCCAAAACTTGTTTTTCCTGTTCAAAAAGAGAAAAATATTATTATTAATAGTGGGTATGTCGGAAAAATCCCTTTCACTGACACATAGTTGAAGGAGATTGATATCAATGCAAGGTCGAAGATAATTAATCTGGTGGACAAGGGGCCTCTAATGCCCATTCAATTGTCCTAACTTTCTAAATATTTTTTCTTTTTTTACATGAATCATTTTTTGATATCTTATAAATATAAAATGGAGTAGTTTTGAATTGTACATTTAGGAGGTTGGTGCATTATTACAAGGGGAATTAAAGAAACCTTGGCCCGATTCGCCTGCAAGACATCATTTGTTCTGAGAATACTAAAAGTAATTTAAAATATAGAAAGGAAGGGTATTTTGCTTTGCAATCAAGTACGTTCGACTCACAAGTACTCATGTACTTAGCAAATTCTAGCTCAATGAACTTCAGTGTCATGAATTTAAGTTATATATATATATATATATATATATATTGAGTTTTAAACAAGTTTGAATGGACAGAATCTGCTGACTCTGGAAGAGCTGAAAGAACATCCAGTTGTACATCATCCAACAAACGTGAACATGGTTTCTCTTCAATGCATTCCAGCTGCTTCAAATTACTCATCTTTTCTCGATGCTTTGTTTTGGACCTGTCATCCCAGTCGTCTTCTTGTCTTGATCAATAATGAAGAAACCCTAAATTCACCTCACAAGGCCAGTTTCATACGCGTAAGTGATTATGCCAAAACTTCATGAAAAAAATTTATATGCATTCATCATCATCTTTATGAACATATAAGCAGGTTGGATATATAATTTTCTGCCATTGAATTAATTTTGCCTGATTATCATTATTGATTAATTAATAATGTTTTGGGAATGTACAATAATAATGCAGTACCTTGTAGATGAATTAGTGGACAGGGAAAACAATCCAGAGTGCTGTCTTGAAGATGATGGACCCAAGTGCTGGAGACATTACATAGCAGATGTGAGGTTTCAGTTGTACAAAAGCACCCATGAATTTGAAGCTCAGGAACTCACAGAAATGCCTGTTGAAATGGCAGAAAATGGCGCATTCGATCTTGTTGAAACCTGCAGAACCAAAGGCATTGCTGCACAATTCAGGCTTCTCTGGTTACCATATCCAGTTTAATTTTCCTGGTAAATTAAAGTGGTACTTATTATTGTATCCAGTGCAAAAAAAGTTAATGTAGTTATGATCATATGATGAAGATGTAACTCGCTATTATATATGCTGTCAATTTAAGAATGTATGTAATGTGCTTGTATTCGTGTACCTAATTAATTAGAGAAGTCCAGAATACTTATATTGGAACAATATGTGATTGGCTCCTAATGTTTGATATTGAGTTAGATTAATATTCAGGTTGAATTTGGGTTATCTTTTTTCCCAAAAAGACGAGGAAAATAGATCCGCATTCCTAAGGTTTGGTGATTTTTGCATAGCTCTTAAAAGTTTGATGTGCAAAATTGCACCACACTAAATTTAGGAATCAGCAGCCTTTTGCAGAAAACCTAGTACCTTCAAGGATAAATATACACACACACAATGGACAAACAAAAATATATATTAATCCATAATTAAAGCTAAATGATCCTAGAACAACGGAACTAGCCACACAAAATCATAGTTCCAACTTCTTCTGAACAATACTCATATTTTCTCTATGCCTTATTTTGGAGATGTCATCCAAATGTTCATACGAATATTTTATCAACATAATTTATCCAAAGGAAAAATAAGCAGCTACACGCCTCAGCTATGGTCCATTTATAAATATTAGCTTTGATCTAACAATTTATGATTAAAAAAATACTGCAAATATACCCATATATAGGATATTTGCAATTTTTTTGGTGTATATAGATGCATTTATATTAATTTGAAGCCCACTTCCAAGTCAATATAGTATTTCCATGCAAAACTTAATAACTTCGCTTTTATATTTTAGAGAATTATTAGAAGAGAATGAAGAGGAATAATTCGTATATATAATGAATGGAAACAAGCTAATTCAGTTCCAACTGGGTCAATTAGCTTGTTTTCTTTTTGGACACGCCTTATTCTTTTAAAATGGAACATTGTATGTGTAAGAAATAAAATGTTTAGTTTAATTTAATTTAACACACCCTCCTCCCCCAAAAAAAAGGGACTTCTACCTCAAACAAAAATCAGACTTTCCAGTGTACCAAAAAAAAATCAGTATTTTTTAATACGCAGAAAAACTAGTACCTTCAAGGATAATCAATGAAATGCAAACCGTCAATTATTAAAAGCAATTAATGATGGAAATGCAGTTGCATCATTCATACCCCTAAAAAAATACATCAAATGAACTTACTAACACATTAAAGACAAATGCATGTACCAAGAAAAAATGGAGTTAATAGTAAATCATTTATAATTTATTAAAAAAATTATAATTATTATTATCACAACGGATCAGTAATACTAATACCCACTTAATTATAGTGAATATAAAAATCAGGATATTAAATATAATCTTAGTATTAAATTATTTATTTTAAGTATATATGGGGCTCAAATTAATTGGTAGATTATTAAATACTCCTGAAGACATTGAAACTAGAAGCTGTTTTGACATTTATAATAAAGATACATTGGTGAATGCAAATTTGCGGAAAGCAGTAAAGAGATAAGATGCAAAAATCAGATATTTTATGTATATTGGATCTTTCACGTGCTTGGTAAGTTCAGAAAAAAGTCTACAAATACGAGAAACTCACTTCATTGTTTTCAGAGTTCCTAGTACTTTGCCCGGTCTTTGTCTGAAGTCTCTACCAGGAACAGATCTGATCTAGGCTCAACCATGGCTGCTCCCAGAAGCAGCAATAGATCTGAAGAAGCTACCCAGCAGCTTGACGGCGGCACCGATGGAATATTCCGGTTGCCGGATGACATCTTGAAGCATTTCTTCTTTTACTTGGCACTTGAAGATTCACTATCCTTATCGGCTACTTCAAGGACTTGGCGAAGCATCTATAATTCCTTTCCAGTCTTTGAATTCAAATTCGATATTCATGAAAATGGCTCTATAGATCTCAAGGATTTGCTCACTTCCATCAAGAGATCCTCGCCAACCCTTAGAAATCACAGAGCGATAATTTCGAGCTGTTGTCTTAATATGGATCTGTCCGAAGAAAAAGGTTTGAAGTTAATCAAATCTCACCTTGATGATTGGCTTTCTCTAATTTCGAAGAATCATGTGAAGGCGATACATATTGGGGTTTCGAATAATTCTTCATCGGACAACAATATTTACTTCACTTTACCCCAAGCAGTTTTTACATCGAGATCTTTAGTCAAACTTTACCTAAAAGGCTGCAAATTTCCGACCAACATCTCACTTTATGGCAACAATGTTGTCAACGACGACAATGATGGAAGAAATTCCGGGTTTCATGAATTCAACTATCTGAAAGAGATCTCTCTCGTGAATGTTGTTGCTAGTAACGATCAAATCCATGAGCTTATAAATCTTGCGAGAAACTCTCTTGAAAACCTACTGATTCAAGTGTCTCGTCCAATGGAATTTCTTGGTATTCAATCCTTCCCGAAGCTTGATTCGATTGAAGCAAATGTTAGGATATTGTTTGTAAAGGAAGCTATGAAGCTCGATCAAGTGACTCTCTCTGGGCTTAAGAAAGCATATATTTCTAGGGTTGATAACATAAGAACATTAAAGTGCGTGAAATGGTTCAACAATGCCTTAAGATCACTTGAAGCACTTATCGTCAACAGCCTCCCATTTCTGGAGACATTACAATTGATTATGTTTCGTAATCAAAGGATAAGGATTCTAAGTCGACATCTTAAGACGTTGTTGCTTCAACAATGTCGAAGGTTTGAGCAGCCTTTGGTGGTCGTTTTGTTCACTCCTCAACTAAGCAAAATCTGTTTCCATGGATTTTGTATTCCAATCATTAAAGTGGACGGCAAGAATCAGAAACTTGTGTGCAATCATTTTGGTGATCCCAGTGGTGGTGCTGTCCATGGCTCCCACCTTCACAAGCTTGGCAAGTTTTCCAAGAACTTAATGCAATCAATGGTCAAAATACACTTGCCTCAGATTTTGATGATTGATGAGGTACGAGAATTTTATTCTTCTTTTGCTTTTTTTTTCTAAATTTTTATTTGGTGCTGTATGCAATTGATTTTTAGAGGCATTCTTGTGTATAATATTCCATGGGATCATAAACGTTTCTCTCTCTCTCTCTCTCTCTCTATATATATATATATATATATATATATAACATGAAACATTTTGAATCTTATGAGACAAACTTGTGTGATAGTTATTTTGTAAACAGAAGGGCTTTGTCAAATTTAAAATTTATATTATTCTCTTGTTGAATCTCATTCATTCGCTATATAATTCTGTAACTTTTCAAGTCTTGTTTAATTTGAGGGAGCTGCAAAAATGGTACAATATTTTACTAGTAATATAATGATCAATTCTCTTACGTGATTGGGCATTGTGTTGCATGCTAGCTTAATTAACTCACGAGTTCACCCTTCCATTATATATATATATATATAGGTAGAATTTTCGCATGTTGGGTGAGTACTACAATTAAATTTGATTAGCTTCTTACTATTCTAAACCTGATGAACTTGTTCCTTGGATTGGCTTTGTAAAATTGGGAGGGAAGATAGGTTAATGGTGTTCAAAAGATAGGAGGGGTAATTTAGTTCAAATGAAAATTCTTAGGGTTAGGAATCATAATTCATGAGGTCGTTTGCCATATAATAAAAGAGGTCACTAACAAAGCTCCGCACAATTGATAGATAGCTAAATCTCTTAAAGATAATAACCTGAGTTCGAATTAAGTCGTGTGTATGAAAAATATTTTATTGTAAGAAGTAAAACTTACTTTAGTGATCTCTCTGCCTCCTTGGAATGATTAGTCTCTAGTTATCGGTTAGATGATATTGCATGGACTCTACACACACAAAAAAAAAAAGCAAAGCCCAAATCAATCATAAACTAGTTAAATGAAGATCTCAAGATGTCTTGATACAATGAAACTAAAACTAAAACTATGACTACTACTATATATAAGGTCAACCTTTACAAGCTTATAAAATGTAAAACATGAGTAATGAGAAGCAAAGCAAGCAAATTGAGAAGCACCTTAGGTTCAATTGCTCCCACGATTAATTCTTGATTAGGTATAAATATCTTCCAGTTCATATATTCATATGAATACTTAAGATTCAAGTATGCACAATCCTTAATTATCTAGCTGGATTACACATAAGGTATAATTAATTAATTGCTAGTACGTAGCTATTACTTGAATGTCATGAACTTGATAATTAAGTTATTTTGTTCTGACTTATAGAATGGAGAGAATGTGGTGAAAACTCTAGAAGAGTTGAGAGCAGGAGGAGATGTGCCATGTCCTTCAAATGTGAAGATGTTGGTACTTGAAGGCATTTCTGCTGCTTCAGACTACACCTCTTTTCTCGATGCCTTGTTCTGGACTTGTCAACCAAGGACTCTGTACGTCATGTTGACTACTAAAGAAACCCTAAAATCACCTCACAGGGCTCCTTTCATTAGCGTAAGTGAATGACACGCTCTCTTCTTTTAATTTTAATTTAATCCTCGTACTTACGTACCTACATGCATGTCATCATGATGTCAATATTAGTCCAAGGTTTCTCTATTATCATGATGCATCAAATACCACTTAATTATATACAAGGATCATATTTAATCATGCATATTTCCATGGTGCAGCTTCTTCTAGTTTCGTCACCAAACTATGGCTTTACTGTAAAGAGTTTGAGATGAGTTATACTATTATAAGTAATCTCACTTGCTATAGATCTCATATTATATGTAAATTGATTCTCATCATATAAAAAATCAAAATATACAATATTCTTATCTAATGATCCAAAGATACAATGACTATTTTTGCTAACATGCCATGCATGTAGGAGGGAAATCTCGAATACTACAGTGTCTCAGACACATTTTCTGGTGCATTATATACATTGAGTCTGACATTGTCATCACCGCATGCCCACCAAACTATCCCTTTATAGAGTCTAAGGCGAATTATATATACTAATGATGGCTTAAAAGTAATATCGCTTGCTATAGATTTCTTATTATATATATGAATTGATTCTCTTCATACAAAAAACAAAATATACAATATTTATTATATTCCTCTTATATCTAATGATCCAAAGATACAAAGACTACTTTTACCCCAATATCACTTTTTTTCCATTATATCTATGTCATCGGTTTTTGTGAATGCAGGAAATATATATATATATATATATATATATATATTGGATTTGATGTGATTAAATGATTAATTATCTTGCTTGAGATGCTTGTTGGTGATGTACAATAATATTGCAGTACCTTGAGAATGAGTTATCACTGAGAAGGGAAAAGAATCCAAGATGCTGTAATGAACCAAACAAACCAAAATGTTGGAGGCATTACGTAGAACAAGTGAAGTTTAATGTGTATATCATGACATCTCTGATGATGTTGACGAAGATACCTCAAACAAAGAAGAAAAGCTTGTTGTCGAATTTAAGATTGTGTGGAGACCATACCCATGTCATTTCGGTAAAGTTCAGATTCCTCATGAAGACTGATTACTGCTCATGCAATTACTTTTAGATATATGTTGTCAAACTTATATATGCATTGTGTTACGTTGTTTGTTGTGTTGTGTTCGTCTGTCTTAATATATTGGAAGTCACGTATGCTATATATACATATATAGATTATATACGCACTATTTGTGTGATTTGTATGTTTAATGTTTAATCAGTGTTGATGTTGAGTGACATGGCATGATTTCTCTAGGTTTTTATTTTGTATATCTACCTAGAGAAGCTAAAGGTTGGGTAAAAATTGGGTTGGGTCATTGTTCTTCACAAAATATATGTTTTCTTATCAAGACAAAGAAAATAAAATACCTCTGAAATTACTAATACCGAAATCAGTCCCCCCCCTCCCCCACCCCAAAATCATCAGATTTCATATCAATTCAAGGGGATCAAATTCGGATTTCAGAATTAGGTGAATCGATTTAAATGCCCTCCTTTTAAGGGTCACGATTTTTGTTTGCCTCTCCACAATCTTTACTTCTTTGATAGATTGGGTTTGAACACTTTTTTTTTCCAAATATCATTGTTCTAGGTTTGATTTTACTGAAATTGATTGTTTATAGGTTTGATTACGGGTGTGTTTGGATTAGCTTTTGGAGAATAGATTCTGGGAAGAATAGATTTTGGAGAATAGATTTTGGGTAGAATAGATTTTGGGAATAATAGATTTTGGGAATAAAGATGTTTGGATGATTAGTAGTAGAATTACTTTTTATATTGGTAAATTACTAAAAAGGGTATGATATGATTAAAAGTAAGAGAGATAAAAGATGATAGAGAAGAAAGAGGAGAGAGAAGAGAGTGTAGAGAGGAGAGATGAGAGAGAAAAAGAGAGATAAGATAAGAGAGAGGAAAGAGAAAAAGAGAAATAAGAGAAGAGAGATGAGAGATGATAGAGAAAAGAGAGGAGAGAGGAGAGAGGGTGTAAGAAAAAGTAAGGGTATAATAGTAATTGGATAATCTAAAACCTAGGTTTCAAACCAAAAGCTATTTTCAGTGGCTTATTCAAAACCGCGATTTCAAACCGAGGTTTTGCCCAGAATCAATTCTTAACAAAAATAGCTGTTTGTGTAAAAATTTTCCAAACCGCGGTTTTGGCCCAGAATCAATTCTGAAACGGGCTCCCAAACACACACTACATTGTGTTGGATTGTTTTGGGTTCTTTCATGATGTGTGCTTTGTGTGCTTATACTGATTATTCTGCAAGCTTTCCTCTTTGGATATTATTCTAATTTTTTTATATTATTTATTGAATCTTATTACTAGATATCTAGTTTAAGAGTTTGTAGCTATATATTCCTCTTAGTATAAATGTTTTTTTTTAGGAAATCGAACTTTTGCATGAATGGGTCTTGCTCTTTGCATGAATGGGTCGAACTTTTAGGAAATCTTTTATTTTGAATCAGCATTTTTTTATTATTTTTACGTTTTTAATTCCTTGCTCATGTGTCTTGCTCTATTCGATTGTCATGTGCTGCAATTCGTATTTTGTTGCAATTTGTAAATAAATTATGGACAACAAAATTTTGGTCCTGTATGGTTAGAGATATTTGACTTTTGATCAAAACAAAATGTTTATAGGGTAGGAAGAAAATTTTTTTATATGAATGTACAATTTTACTTTTTATTTACATTGATTTTATTTCTATTTGGTGTAATATATATTAAATATAGATAAAGTTAAAAAATTGTTAAATTTTATGGCATAATTAATGAGATTTAATTTTAAGGTTTTCATTGGTCTATATAAAATATGCTGAAAATAATTTATAAATAGAATTAGAAAAATAAGTATACGATGGTAAAGTTACTAATATAAAACTTAAAAGTTACAGTTTCAAATACTGAAAATAATTTCTCTTGCTTATAAAAGTTAAAGATTTTATCTGTCATTTGTCAAACCCCTTGTGTACTTCATATCAAATGTTTTCAATACGCCTACCTGCATAGTCCATTCATTGCTAAGATTTAATTTCTCACAACTGGAGCTTTAAAGGATTAATAGATCTTATATATTATTCGTCATGGATAGTGTTTTTCTTTGTTTGGTCGTTCGTTTTTTTGTTGTTGAATGCTTTCTAATTTTTCTTTATGTTACATTATGTTAATTGTTATGGGTGTGTGTGTGTGTGTGTGTATTATGCTTTGTTATCATTTTGTTAGATACAGGTTTTGCATTATGAAATTATATACTCCCTCTCGTTCATCGTTCAATATATAATACGTTATTAACTAATTTACACGAATCAAAAAATATTAGTTAAATTATTTGATATATTTTAAATTGATAAAATTTATCTATTTTATTTTTTTAAAAAATATAATTTTTAAATATGTATTTATTATATGTTGTATCTCTATCTTCTATGATAGTAAAAGCAGAAAATAAGTATTAATTACCTTGTCAACTTTTTATATTTTAAACTAAATTTTTTAGAAGATTTCTTATATATATATATATATATATATATATATATTAGTTGCATGGAGCTGCGCATGGAACTGATCCTTTTGATGTATTTTGCAGGTGATCGTTATCCAGTGATACGAAGAGGCATGGCTATACATTATTGATCAGTTGGGCATAAAATTCAAAGAAGAGCGTTCATCATATTATGTGCTTTTTTTTTTTTTTGGTAAAAATCATATTATGTGCTTTAAATGTGCTGCAATGTCTAGTTCACAATGGCAATGCTGATGTAAAAGAGTCCATTGTATATCAAGGATGGTCAAGATAGATACAGTGTAATTTGATCTAAGTGACAACAAAACATTAGGTGGCAAATTGTGGACAATTGCTTATCTATATGGTTATTTGTTATTAAGTTGTTGTTTGCTCATTTGTTGTAGTCAAATATGTTTTGCTTCTGCCTTCTCTTTTTGTTTTCAACTCTGAAATCTCAATTTGGTTCTGATGTGGAATTTGTTGATTTTGAGGGGACTGATTTGGGTTTTCGGTATTTCAAAGGTATTTTATTTTATTTTTCAATTCTTTATTTGTCTAGAAATTATAAAGTTAATTGAAAATTTTGATTTTTTTTTTTGTTTAAAGATCTTGTTCTTATGAAGGGTTGGGTTCTAATAATCATGTAAATAGCAAGATTAAGATATAAAATTATTCTTAAAATTTTCGTTAAGGAATACTAAATATTTAAAACTTTTTAAGTTTAATGTCATCTTAATCATTTTTAATTTATAACAATGTCAATCTCACTTATTATTTAATTTAAATTTAACTATTAGTTGATAAAATTAGTTAAATTGATTGGCCAAAGTGTCATTTACTTTATTCTTTTTGGATTTAAGGAGCAAATTTGTCTATAAATTTTTATTCAGTAGCTAAGTACCTAGAAGATTTTTGGGCTGAATGTAAAAAAAAAAAAATATGCAAGAATGGATAATCTCTTTTAAAAATAATAAAATAATATGCACGAATGAAAAAAATAATAATAAAGTTTTTTTAGGTTATTTTTTGTTTGGGTTCAAGTTTTTTTTTAAAAAAAAAATCGAATGGATAATCTCTTTTAACAAAAATAATTTTATTAAAAAATAATAAATATGTTGTTTATAAAAATAAAAATATTTTTAAATAAAAAATGAGAAATATTTTATTAAAAAAGACTAGAAAGAGTAATTTTTAATTTTTATATTAATTTTATACAATTAGAATCTTATCATTCCCTCTAGTTCTTATTATAAATAGTAACCATAAGATATTTTGAATCATTTTTATAAACATACTAGTTTAAAATTCAAATGATATTTTTTTAAATTTTTTAGTTTCAATAAGTATTATTAAATATTTTTTATATATATCTATATTTAATAAAAATAGTAAAAAAAAAGTAGAAATTGATATAATATATTAGAATTAGTGAAATCAATAAAAATAATATTAAAAATTATTTAAATTTTATGAAAAAAAAATAATGGTCCCTCTCGAGTCTTGACGCGGCTTGTGGAATTTTTTGGGATGTCACGTGGCTTGTGGAACTTAAACCAGAGGGAAGTGGGATTGCAAAACGACACAGCTTTGGCTTAGACTCCAACGGTGACTCGTACAGGATCTGGAAGCTCTGGAAAGCTAGCAGGATCGGGAGCGGATCCTCTCAGAATCCGCTCCCTCATAATCCCTCAGAAGCAGTGAGTTGCACCTTTTGCCTCTTCCCTCTTGCCTTATCTATAAAAAAAAAAAAAAATTAAAAAAGCTGTTTTAAAAACGCTCTTTTTTTTTTAAAAAAAAGTGTTTCCGCTGGCTCCTCTTTAAAATATTTTTTGTAAAAAAAATATTTTTTTAAAAAACATTTTAAAAAAGTGTTTTGAAATTTTTTGAAAAAGTGTAATTTTTAATTTTTAAAAAAATGATTTTTTTTTTTAAATAGATAGCATGAGAGAAGAAGGCAAGAAGGCGCAACTCACACGGCTTCTGAGAGGGAGCGGATTCTGAGAGGATCCGCTCCCAGCAGGATCCCGCGAACCGGCGATGGCGACACCTCCGATGGGGCTGCCGGGAAATCCATTGTTCGACGGGGCTGCGCCGCCGCCCCCACAAACTCCGTGGACTGACATGAGCGGAATATGCTTTCGAGACCAGCTCTGGCTCAACACTTACCCTCTCGATCGCAACCTAGTGTTCGACTATTTCGCCTTATCACCCTTCTACGACTGGACCTGCAACAATGAACAGATTCGTATGCGCTCAATCCACCCTCTTGATCCCTCTCAATTATCGTAAGATACATACCATCTGAATCCTCATTGTATAAGTGTATCTGTCTGCATGCTTCACTCATATACTAACTGTTTGAACGTTTGAATTAGCTAGGGTTTTGGGAAGTGGTTAGGATACTAGTTGGGAAATGTGCGGTATATGAATATATTTTTATTGAGGATAACATTCTTGAACCTGGAATTATTCTTGAGTTAGTTTAGTTGCAGTGGAAATGTGGTAAGGAGAAAAGTTGGAAGCTTCAGTCTTTTTGTTGGCGGAGATAATAAATTTTCTTGGGGGTGGGAGGTTCTTACATGTTTTTCTGCTAAAAGACATTTTGCAGTGGAAATGTGGTAAGGAGAAAAGTTGGAAGCTTCAGTCCTTTTTTTGGCGGAGATCATAAATTTTCTTGGGGTGGGAGGTTCTTACATGTTTTTCTGCTAAAGGACATTTTTCTTTAATCGGAAGAAACAATATCACTCGGATCATCAGTGGCCTGATTTAAAGACTGAAGTCCGAACTATGATATATTTGATGATTGAATGGTGATTAAAGAAAAAAATCACATAGCACTCTTGGAGGCAGCAATAGTAAAAGCTTTACAACTGTCATCTAAAGATTTCAAACATAATATATATGAAATTTCTAACTAATAATATTTATATATTGATGTGCAAGTCACTTCGGATGTTTTAAGATTCAGAATGCTCCTTTACATGACACTTTGTGCTCGGGGAACTTTGACTCAGATTAAATCAATCATAAGTGACCTGTGACCATATGTCTTGTTAGATATACGTTATACGTTAAGACTGACCAAGATTGGCGATAATCCTAGTGGACTTGTGTCAAATATATATTTCCTTATTCACCCTACATTACTGCCTAATGCAAAGACAGAAGAGCCAGGAGTGAGATGGGGGTCCTGGGATAAATGCTGTACATGTTCATTTCTTTGGGAAATAATTATGAAGTGTTTTTTATGTTATGATTATTTGGTTCATTTCGCTTAGGCATTTAGCCTCTGCATAAAAAGAAATTCAATCTTGTTCCTTGCTTTTAGAAAATATTATTTGGACTAAATTGTCGTATGGTACATGTTGCTGATCTAAAGTTGTTGGAACAAGAGACTGTTATGTAATTGTGTGGCTATTATGCTCTTCAGGAAAATGACAGGCATAGAGTATATGCTCAGTGAAGTCATGGAACTGCACCTTTTTGTTATGCGCAAGCAAAAGAGAGATGGCCCCGAGAAAGTTACACCGATGCTAGCTTATTACATCTTGGATGGCTCAATATACCAAGCACCACAGCTATGCAATGTTTTTGCTGCTCGAATTGTAAATTCATATTTTATATTATTGTTTGATTATTAGAATTAGGAATGACCTTGACATGTGATTACTTATTTGCAAGAAAAATGGACTTTGGTGATTGTGAAAATAGCGAATTTCCTTTGTTAGTCCTGAAATTTTTTGGACTTCTTGTTTTTCATATAAAAGCAGTAGTTGCCTATTAGGTTCTGAATCTGAACGTCTAACCATTTTAAATTTTTGATGATATGACAGCAACAATATATCAATTATGCTTTATCCAATGAACTCAGTGCTGTTTGCTATCTTTTTCTCTGTTTTGTTTAAAACAAGTTTTGAGAGACAAGGTTTTGTTCATTACCGGCTGTGATTGATCTTGCAGGGAAGGGCACTATACCATATACAGAAGGCTTTTAGTACAGCTGCATCAAAGTTGGAGAAGATAGGATATGGTAAGCAGATTTTTAAAAGGGGGTAGGGGGTTAACGTAGGACTGTTACTCGCTATGATGTGCTACGTTGAATTGTCTTAATTTGTTCTCACAATGAGGTATTGCATATTTCAGTGCCATTTTACCGTCCCACCCTCTAACTTCTGCCTTTCTAAAGAGAGTAAACTTTCAAAGAGGTTGAGCCGTGCAGATATTTGTCTATAAATTACTAGGATTAGTATTGTCAAATTCTGGATGTAGCATTTAAGCCATGTGCAACTATATTATTGCAAGTATACAAGGAAATGCTGCTAGTGGTACTTTGCCATCTAGTTATCTATGCCTGTCTTATTACCCCAACACTAGTGCTCTGTTCTTCCTACTGATTTACCATGTTTTGAAGTATATAACCATTTAATTAGTTCAGTGCTGACTTCTGTGAATGTTAATCGAACTTTGTATCCTTTTTCTGCTTCAGTGGATTCTGAAAATGAGCCTGCAGTGCCAGAAACAAAGGCTGGTAAAGAGAAAATTGACATAAAGGAAGTTATGCGGGTGGATCACATTCTTGCATCCCTACAGCGTAAGGTATGTTGAAATGATACAGGTTTTCCATGCTTCCTTCCCTATTGAAATATGTAACCATTCATGTCCTTATTATCTATAAAATCAAGGTCTGAAATAATATGAAATGTACATCTTTTTCTCCTGTTGGCAATATAGCTATTGAACTGTTGTGAATATGTCAAAAGATGGTTTTCATTTAAATTTTCATTGAATACAAGTTTCAATGTTCTGAATTGGTCCATCAATGTTATCTCAATTTTGATCTGAAACACTTTTTATTGCTATGACTTGACTATTATTAATTTGCCATTCTAGCTACCTCCAGCTCCACCTCCACCACCATTTCCTGAAGGTTACAATCCGCCTCCAACTGCGGAAACTGAGAAAGGAGCCGAAGGTCAAGAAACAGGACAATCGCAAGCTCCTAATATTGATCCTATAATTGATCAAGGACCTGCAAAGAGGATGAAAGTTTGAAAAACTGCAATTACTATGGAGATTTTGGTGCTAAGAAAAGGCTGTTATTATTAACTGGTGGCCTTTGCTAGAACACGATGAGCTTCATGCGGTTCATGTTAGATGCTGTTCGGGTCCTCACGATGGCTTACTGTGTAGATATTATCAGCTAGGCTCACTGTAATTTGATAATATATTTCGTGTCTAGACAGTGCATTAATTGATAGTATAACCAGAATCAATCTTGAGTTCTGGATATTTGTGTCAAACCATAGATGAAATTAAAAGACCAAAAGTTGTGAAAATTATAGCTTTTTTCATGGAAAAGTGGTGGCATTAGCACTTTGCCATCTGGAACTATGGTCGATCTGAATAGGCCGATGGTTTTAAGTTGCAGAGCCCTGTCAAGGTTATTTAGGCATTGGGTGCCAAAATTGAAAAATGAAAAAGTGATAAGAAAAGTGTTGAGGAAAAGTGTGTTCTATGTGATGCAAATTTGTGGCCCTTTTTCTTAATTTTAATTTTTGGATAGAATAAACTCAAATGGAGTGTTTTTGGGGTGCCATATGAAATCACGTTGTCCAAAGTAATTCACTTGAAGAATTGAAAAGTTGTATTTCTTCTATAATTAGTTAATTTTTTTAGATAAATTAAAAAAATTAAAAAAATTAATTAATTATAATTAATATAAGATTTAATTGAATAGATTAAATATAAGGAGAGTGTTTTTCAATATGATTTGTTTCTGGTTGGGTGAAAGTAATCAGTAAAGTTTGGCATGAGAAACAGTTTTGTCCCCATGATTCACCCCAACTCAAATAAAATACTCCCAGATTCAAAGATTTTTCTGTTTTCTGTCCACCTCAAGGCCGAACCAACATTTAATAATGCCCGGTGGAAATTGAAAAACATACCCTGATGCAAAGTTTGTCCAAGTTTTAAAGGACGAAAATATATAACACAACAATAAATTTTATTCCATATAATAAGATTTTGAATGTTCTTTTCGATCTTTCATTACCCTTCTTCACGTAATTTTATAATGTATGATCTACTCTCGTTACCATCGCATCGCATGTATAATAATAAGAGAATTTGACAATTTGAAGGGCATGACAAGTGGTTCTCATAAAAATTATATTAAAAGCATAAAAGCACATGGCACCATACAGACGTCTATAATATGTTATCTTGGCTCTTGAGGTTGCTTTCTGGTCATTAGTGATTACCCTTATCAATCTATATTTTATTCCTATAGTCTATCTCTTGCAGAATCATTTTCCATTCTATGAACCGTGTGCCAATCAAGTAGCTGCATTTTCATTAAAAAAAATGCTGTATTTTGAGCGTTTCCACATATTATTTGAGTTTTTTTTTTATTGAAAATGGGAAACAAATAATGATATGAATATTTTTTTTTTTTGGTAATGGGTGTGTGGGAACTGGGGAGGAAGTGGACAAAAATTCATATCCAAATCTCGCTGAGGCATCCAGCTTGCTGAAAGAGACTCGACATCTGCAAACTGCTCAGTCCCTTTCTCCATCAATCTCTAATCCTTTCATCTCACTTTCGTTCTATTTTCTCATGTCAATTTGTTTTTCCGTCAAGTATTTTAGCCACTGCTTTTATCAACTTGTTTCTCCAATTAATTCAATTCATGTATAAATGATATCATCACAGCTCACCCGTTAACGTCTTACATAACTAAAGTATGCATTTTTTTTTCACCTGTTTCACTTAAATTTTAACCTGACTATATCTGGATTTAACTTGTATCGCGCATCTAATTATGGTGGATAAATCTCTTAACGAGAATTTTTTATATACGCCAAGGCTCGAATTTAAAACTTCACTTAAATAATACTGAGTCACTTATTACTTAGATTAACTTCGTTGATACTAAAATATGCATTTGATTCATATCAGCTCGGGTTATTCTCCAAAATGATCCATTCATCTGTATTTTGAATCTAGCGTAAGAGGCCCATTTATATACATATTTATTTATAAATTTAAGCTGAAAACATCATTTTGGCCTTTTAAAAAAACTTACAGTATTTTTTTTTAAGAAAAAACTATGGTATCTACGTGTGAAGAGTATCTAAATTCTGGGAGATCGAAGTCAAAAGTAGTACAAATAGAAACCCAAGACGATTATCCATCGCACGTGTAGGGATCTCGTGAATGAGATCACACGTGCTGTTTGCGGATCCTGACACGTGTCCGGCGCGAAATTACCAGGTCGGTTTCCTTCCTTCATGGGATGGCAGCAAAAATATCAAGAGCCTTATAATAACAACACGTGTGGGAGCCAACTTTGACTCGGTGCCACGTCACTGGGCCCCACAAATCCTGGATATTATGAGTATCCAACGCAATGCTGAGTCAGACGTGATAAAGAATAAGTCCCCCTGGTCCTACATATCTCCTTGAATTTCCGCTTCTTTAGTAATATTGCAAATCATATGAGCCAATAAATTTTTTTATTGTTTTTCCTCCAGAAAATTATGATTATAATTAGAATTAAATTACATTATCTCCAAATTATAACATTAAATAAAATAATGTTAATATTTTATTATCTTGGATTAAATTTGTACCATGAAATATATATATATATATACCTTATCCAAGATTCGTAACTTTTCTAACTATCTCATAATGGAGTAGAATATTGCCCAATTTAAAGTAGCTTTTAATATGACTTTTTATTCATAAAATTTGAATAATTAGCATTGTTCAAAGGGTGCCAATACCATATCTATCCTTTGTCTCTATAACAGAAAATGAATATGACATATTTATAGTGCGTGGGTACATTAAATTTTTTGCGGTAACATAGAAAACTCTTTTGAATCCGGAAAAATATAAGAGAAAACATTTTTATTATATTTTTAATATAGCCATCTTATTTTTTTACTAATATATAAATATTTTTTATCAAAAATAACTTTATTCAATATATTATCAAGTCAAACACTAAATATAAATATATCTTTTGATAAGAATTTATTATATTACAGTATATTTTTTAAGAATATATATGATAACTATGAGAAGAATCTACTTTACTTAGTTTATGAAAAGAATAAAAGTTACAAGGTGCCTTAAGTTCCTTCACAAATTTAAGAATGTTTTTAAATAAATTTATATATTTTTTTACACGCTTATATCTCTTATATAACGAGGAGAGATAAAGATTTTTTGGGGAAAAAGAAAACGGGAGAGAGCCGAAAGTCTGAATTCGTGATTCATTTGGACTTGTCGTGAGATCCAAAATTTCGCGGGGATCAAAAGGGTAATAAAACATAATATATCCCAAACCGTAAGACCGAGCTTCGTTTTGTAATTTTTTAAAAAGGAAGAAAGTTTGTTAGATTTTCAGGTAAGGACTCGGGGAAGTTCCAAATCTCAGGGAAGGACTTCCGGCCAATTATAAATAGCGTCGATCCTTCTCCTCCATATCCAAGCAAATCATTTCCTCAACCGTCTTTTTCTTCTCTTCTTCTTCTTCTTCTTCTTCTTATTCCTGCTTTACTTTTATCGCCGTTTTCTGTCTCTCTGAAGATGACTATTCTCCTTGATCATGCCGATCTGCGTGGTAACATTTTATTTCTTCGTTTCATCTCCTGAATCGTTTTCCTTGCGTTTCGAAAATTATGTGCTGTGCATACCTACAGATCGATCTGTTCCTGGGAATTTTTGGGTTTCGATAAACTGGATCTTTGTTTTACGAATTTCTGGTTTTAACGCATTGATTTACTGCGTAAAATGTCTATTCTGGTATTCGATGGAAAAGTGGCCGATGATGAGGCGACGATTTTGAGATGTGAAATTTTCCCGGAAAATGGCAGGAATTGAAGCAGAGCAAAAGAAGGCATCCATAAATGAGAAAGAGAAAGAAGTGGGATTTGTGGTTCCACAGAGGAACTCATTTGGCCATACATTTAGGTTCATCTCTCATTTGCATCACTTCATTATTTTTTAATTCTTATCGTTTATGACGTAAAACCTTGATTTTCAACTCTCTTCAATCTTTTGAATCCTTTCCATTTAACTTGAGACATTCCCCCCCTGTTCTAGCCAACTTATACAGTTTAATTAAATTTGTATTAAAATATGTAAAATATAAAACCAAAGTAAGACTTTAAAAATCCTTAAAATATGTGGAACGGCTGAGATTGCTCTCGCTTCTAATCTTGACTTAATTTTTGTGGAACAATAATTCAACACCGGAACCAAAAAAAAAAATTGAGACCATATTTGTTTTCAAATAATACCCTGCGGGAAGATAATTAAGGTTTATAATATTGTGATATTAAATAGAAGGTAAAAATAAAAAAAACATAATTCTTGGTCTATATATTTTTTTTATGAGGACTTATAAATAGGGACTTATACTAAATTTGTCTCTGAAAATAATGAATTAAAATTATATATATAAATAAAAAAAAGATAAGCACTTTCCGTTTCATAAGCAGGTTTAATTATTATAACATGGTTGGACGTTAATTATTTTCCATTTTCCAAGAACAGGTATATTTAAATTTGCCCGAGATGCGTTGAGCCATTAAGAAGCTACACAGAGAAATACAAATGGCCTCAAAAATCTAAAGCCCTCTGTTCAACAATAATATGAGGGTCCCTTCCGTTTTAAAATAAGTAGTTGTCTTGAAATTTTATTAAAATATTAGTTATTTTCCTATTATTTTACTCCTTCACTAAATAAAAAAAATATGATAGGTGGCAATATAATACATTTTACTGTATTTTAATATTTGGATTGTTCGACAACTTTCATAATCTATATAATTATTTCGATTGTTCAGACCAAAACAAAAAAAAAACATTAATGATGATATAAGTAAGTGAAGATAAAGCGATTAGGATTTCTGGATTTGGCTTGAAAAGAGTTAAAGAACAGAGTTAGAATAATCTGACAAAAGCCATGGTTGATCGATTCAGGGACTATGATGCTGAGAGTGAGAGACAAGAAGGAGTTCAGAACTTCTACAGGAAAAACCACACTTACCAGACCTATGACTTTGTAAGATCACTCTTGTTTTTTATGTATATATATTTTATATTTACATTCCTGAGAAAATAATCAGGTGGTAAAACGGGAACAGGTAAAGAGGCTGAGGGAAGAGTATGGGAAACTGAACAGAGTGGAGATGACCATATGGGAATGCTGTGAGCTTCTGAATGATGTGGTTGATGAGAGTGATCCTGACTTGGATGAGCCTCAGATTGAGCACTTGCTTCAAACTGCTGAAGCCATAAGGAGGGACTATCCCAATGAAGACTGGCTTCACTTGACAGGCCTTATCCATGGTATATATTTCTTCCTCTATTGGTTAAGATGTCGTGTCAAGTCTACTTATATTACTTTAATGTTGCCATGAAGATTGGCTTCAACTAACTGGCCTTATCCAGATGTGATATCGAATCCACTTATATTCCTTTCTGAAATCTAGTATATCTCTCTGAACTCGTTTAATGTTACGCCCAGATAGACATAGTTGCTTGCTTGCTTGTAATAAATGTATGGAAGTTATTTTGCATGTTAACAAATACTTAAGGAATTGTAGATTAAGTTTTAAGCTTCTTAATTAAGACACTATTAGGAATATGATTTATTATTGATTGATTGATTTGCAGATCTTGGGAAAGTGCTTCTACTTCCTAGCTTTGGAGGGCTTCCTCAGTGGGCTGTTGTAGGTATGCTATTCATCAAACTTAGAATTCCTTTTCTTCTTCTTCTTCTTCTCTCTAACCTATAATAATATGAGCTCTCTCTTTAATCCTCCTCCTCCAGGGGATACATTCCCAGTTGGATGCAGATTTGACAGTTCCATTGTCCATCACCAGGTAATTAATCACTCAATTCAAATTTCTCTGATATTACAGAACAAAAAACCAAGTCCTATGAAAATCTAACCCATAATCTTGCTTACCCATTTAATTCCAGTACTTCAAGGAGAATCCAGACTACAACAATTGTGCTTACAACACTAAATATGGGATGTACTCAGAGAAATGTGGACTCAACAATGTCATGATGTCTTGGGGACATGATGATTATATGTATCTGGTAATTTTTACCCCCTTAGATCAGGAGAATCAATGTCTTATTCTTAATAAATTATGAAATAATCACAAACTTTTGAGCCTTTTTCTTCCCCACCAGGTGGCAAAGGGGAACAATACTACTCTGCCTTCAGCTGCTCTGTTCATTATCAGATACCATTCGTTCTATGGTAAGTCCAACTCAGAAGAAATATTCCGACTTTGTAGTAGGGGATGCTTAATTGGCCTACGCATCAAAACCACATGCTCAAATCGAATCCAACTTTTCTCTCGCTTACGAGTTCATGATCTCGTGCACTTTTTACAGCATTACACAGAGCAGGGGCATATAAGCACTTAATGAACGATGAAGACGTTGAGAATCTGAAATGGCTGCATATTTTCAAGTAAGAAATCAACAAAATGATCTCAGCTAATAACTCTTATGATGGTTGGCTCGTAAATGTGTTCCTAATAACTCTTGTTCTACTTTGTCTTTGCAGCAAATATGATCTGTACAGCAAGAGCAAAGTCAGAATAGACGTTGAGAAGGTTAAACCGTACTACCTATCTCTTATTGACAAGGTAATAATTAATATCCTAATTTTACAAAATACTTATTAGTATATTTATTTTCCCTTCTATTCCCTTTTGTTTTATTTATTACTAATGCATCATTTTCTATTTTCTGGTACAGTATTTCCCTGCAAATGCAAAGCTCAAGTGGTGAGACATTGGAGATATGAGGAAGAAGGCCAACTAGTTAGAGATTTAGAGTATCTATAAGCAGTAGATCATGGAATAATCTATTTAGAAGTAGCATCAATTTGTGTTTTAGGGCTAGAAGTAGTATATTTTGTACCACTAATTTGCTGTAATCATCCCCTGTGAAATTTGCTATCTGGAAGTGACGTATTAATAAAATGTATTTTTAAGTTTTTAGTTAAATGACGTCACATTGAATATGAGTATGACTTTTTTCTTATAGATTTTAGGTAAGTATATAAGAGAAATTTAATATAAAAGTATTTCTAAAATTTATAGTTTGAATTTAACAAATTTATAGGACTAAATATTATATTAATTTTTTAAAATTTATAGTATGTTTTTTTTAGATTGTATATATTAAAGAGTTTTTTTTTATTAAGAGAATAATTTGTAATATAAATGATTAAAATAAATATTTTAAAAAATTAATACATATTTTTATAAATAACTAATTTAATTATTTTTTAATACATCTAAATTAGTTAGGTAACACATATATATATAGTTAGAGGGAGTATATATTTACAGGAAAGTCTTTTATTTTCTAAAACTCTAAATTGAAAAAGTGTTTTCTTTTATATATTTGCATTTTCCAATTAGTAGTGTGGCCGTTGTCCATTTGGGGGACAACTATGGGTCTATTTGGATAGGATTTTGAAAAAGGGCTTATGAAAAAAAGGGCTTATGGACAACTTATGGAAAAGGACTTTTGGAGAAAAGTTTATGGAAAAAAAGTGATTTTGAATAAATAGGCGTTTGGATAGTTATTTTTAGAATGACTTTTTATGGTGGTAAATTACCAAAAAGGGTATGATTTGATTTAAAGTAAGAGAGAGGGGGGAGTTAGAGAAAAAAGAAGAGAGAGGAGAGAGGGAAGAGATGAGAAAGGAGAGAGGGTGTAAGAAAAAGTAGGAGAGAGGAGAGAGGGTGTAAGAAAAAGTAGGGATAAGATAGTAATTGGATAGTCCATAAGTGCTTTTACTGTTGAAAAAGCTATTTTAAATAGTTTATTCAAAACCATGGTTTTAAACCATGGTTTTGTCCAAAAACACTTATAGACAAATAAGCCTGTTTGTTTTAAAATTTCTCCAAACCGATGTTTAGGCCAAAAACACTTTTAAAACCGCAGTTTACGGCCTTACCAAACAGGCCCTATATGGTTCAATCCCAATCTATTTCCTTAAATGTGCTCACAGCCACATGTATTATACTTTTTACATTACTAATGTCTCTATTTTGAAATTGGAAGTTGTTAAAAAGGCTGAACACTAAAACGTACGTAGGTGTGCAATGTTTTTCTGATGGACTGGTTTCTAAATATCTTCATAAGTATAAAAAAATCTCTTTTTATGGATATCTAGATGATAAGGGGTTGTTTGGTATATGGGGTGGGGGGATTTTTATGGTTTGGATTTTAAAAAATTGGAAAAGTGATGTTAAAAGTTTTTAATTTTTTTTTTTATATTTTTATCTTACATCTTCTCTCTATTGAAATTAGGGTCCATGTGTAAAAATATCTATAAAATTTTACTCCTGGAGCGCCTAATATTATATGATTTTTTTTAGGCAAAAGTAATCATACCGCTTTAGAATAAGCGCAAAAAATGCCAAATTCTATTAGTTAATTGTTAGAGAAATAATTTTTAACTAAAAATATTGACATGGGCGTAGATATAATATAATTATGACCTAAGTGGCATTATTTATCATTTGTCAACTAATATTAATTTATTATTTTTAATTTTTTTTTAAGAATGAGCACAAAACCTCAATCTAGTTTATCTTCCCAAATTAATAATTTTTTTCCTAAAGTATCAGTATTTTTTAATAAAATTTTAAAAATAATAAATTAATATTAGTTGGCAGGTGATAGATGATGCTAGTTCGAGTATATTTATACCACATTTAGGGTAAAATTTTATAGGTATTTTTACATATTTTCCCTTAAAATTATATAAACCTACTTTTCTAATTTTTTTACATTCAACGCAAAAAAAAATTCCCTCCCCTACAAGTCCCTCCAAATCCCTCACAGCAAACATAGTCTAAGGATGGGAAGGGGCTCCAAAAGATGTGGCTGAGGAACTGAAGAAAGCGCATGGTAAAATGATTGATAAGTTAAGAAAGAGAGCTATTTGGAGTGCCCCTAGAGATCATGTTCTAAAGTTGAATATTGAAGACCTGTTCCGGAATTCCAAAGGAACCATGATCAAAGCTTACTATAGGCATTTTGGCTAGATAGATAGTCATTTTCAAGTTGATGTATGGGGTATCCTTGAAGGCTTACCATCAATTGAATTTTCTGGATTGAATAGGGTATTCAAGATAATCCAGTGTAACTATTTAGTCAAGAAGCTTATTGATGAAAGAATATCCTATTAAGTAAAGAAGATGTTCGAATATACATGGATTTAATATTTTAAGGCATTATACTCTGAATATCGAAATTCATTTAAACGATATCTCTATGAGCTTGAAGGTAATGGGTGGGGGAGCTCCAGAGTTGGATGCTCTACATTTAACAACTTGTCATGACAGCATGTGATTGATAAATTGAAAAAAATCAGTGAGACGGACAGCGCTCAAACATGATTTGATCAAGCTGAATACAGAAAGGACATTATTGAGATTCCTTATCCCTTGTTGGCTCTAAAATACTGAATTACTAAGAAACTCTTCCCCGGAAGAAAAACTCACAAATGA
This sequence comes from Leucaena leucocephala, assembly GCA_037074615.1. NCBI lineage: Eukaryota > Viridiplantae > Streptophyta > Magnoliopsida > Fabales > Fabaceae > Leucaena > Leucaena leucocephala. The sequence continues at coordinate 2,607,655 of CM073552.1, forward strand.
ATAGAAACCTAATAAAATTAAGTAGAAAGTAGAAACTTACAATACAAAAGCTATAGGAGACAGCATATTTGAACAAGTTTCCCCACATCACTGTCACTCTAACGGATCAATCCTTTTCTATCATGTTGAGAGTAGGACAATTCATAACATGAGTTTTTTTTTTTTGTTATAAAATTTTTAGAAAGGGGTTGGGTTCACCCACGATCCAAGGGCAGGGCGAAATCTTCCTTCTTCCTAAACGATATCAATGTCAAGCGAGATAAGCCGTCTATTATCCTAAAATATAATAACATGAGTTTTAATATCAGTTGAGGAAACCCGTGAAGCATAGATAGCCACCAAATCCGCGCAACTATTTTCTTGGTTCCTTGGATTGCAATATCCGATTGGTAGGTTATGTAAAACTTACTTTTACTAAAATGTGTATTTAATTTTGAATTAAATCACATCACATTGAATATAAAGTATGACTTGTTCATCTATTCTTTTTATCTTCAAGGTTTAAACCCATGCCTTACTTAAAAGGGTATTATTAAATCCTTTATCTCTTTAAACTAGCTTAACTATTTGATAAATACAAAGTCGACATATAAAATAGAATAGAATAAAATGATAAATAAAATATTAAAGTAATTTTTATACATGAAAACAACTCTCTTTTATATAATAATACCTTTTTGTTGCGATGGATTGGATAGCACATATTTTATGAAAAACTTCACTGTTAAAAAAATGTATTATTATAAACAAAAAAAGTATAAATTAATACACTCGGAAAAGCCTAAATAAATTTTTTTAGTACAAAAATTTTTAGAAAGGGGTTAAGCTCACCTACAATATAAAAATAGGACGAAATCCCCCTACCTCCAAAAGCCCAAATGAATTGAAGCTAATACAATACCATAGTCTGAACCACACATTTTCTTCTAGGTTTAGGCAAAAATTGGGCTTCACCCTTAAAGCCCACAACAAGAACAAATATTACTGATGAATAAATCTTGGCACATATAGTTGAATCTCTTAAATATGATGTCTTAGGTTTAAACTAGGCTGTATATATAGAAATTACTTTGTTAAGAGAAGAAAAACTCACTTTAATGATCTCTACACATCGGAAGGATTAATCTCTTGCTATCTATTGGGGAATCCCACCTAGACTCCACCCAAAAAAGAGTAGCAAATTGCACTGTTCAAACAAAATGAGGAAAAAAAATCAGTCAGTGTCTAAATTAATTATAAACAGATATACAAATATAGAAAAAGATAATTGTACTTTCCTTAGCAGATTTACTCATCTGTTCCTAATCGGCTTCATTTATTTGCTTTTGGTTGAAAATTCCCACATACATATATGCGATATAGGAACACAAACTGTATACAAATCATTGTTTTTATGATATAGGGTCCATTAACACTTGTACACAATCAATACAATAAATGCCCTTAAAAATTTCTCAGCTCACCAATCTTTCTAAGAATTTTCATTGTCCTAATAAACATATACTAGAAAGAGTTAGAGTAGCATCTATTGATGAGAAAATAGTTAAAAATTATTTAAGATAGTTCAGGCATATACAAAAAAAGTTATTGGATACGTTAATGAAGAGGGTAGATTAAGTAGTATGAGTTATCTAAAAAGAGGAGGAAGAAGACCAAGAAGAACCTCCATAAAACTATTGAACGGGACCTTTTGGTTAACAATCTATCCAAAGATTTGGTTGTTTATAAAGTATAATGGTATTATGGGACCCATGTAGATGATCCCACCTAGTGGGATAGGGTTTATTGTTGTATTTGATTGTGTCAACAAGGAGTAAATCTTAGCTATCTATTGACTAGGTTTACTTGTATATCAATGAACCAGTAGTAGTCACAACAAGTCCAGGGCCAACGCCATGAACATGACATCATACAAAGTTGTATCTACTTGCAATCTTTAACCTCCTATATTGACTTAATCAATGTAAATAGTACAGCATTAACTGAAATGCTCAAGACTTAAAATTCACACATTGACATAAACACATTCTCAACCAACCAAAAGCAAGGATCATTCTAAGTTCTTTCTCTTTCAATCTCTCAGTAGTGTAATGGGGTACTCAGCTGTGACAGCTATTTATTTAAGGTGGAAATTATGGTGCAGACCAGTTTTCATGTGTAGTTGCAACATTAATGCTAAAACTATGTTTAACTAATTTTCGTTAATTGTTTGGTGTGTATTTTTCACACTTCATACCTACACAAAGAAAGGCTATGTGGAAAAAAAAAGAAAAAAAAAAGAGGTACTAATTAAACTACATCTATGTGGAAAAGTCAATGAGGTATTCAGGGACAAAACAGATATTTTATTGACAGATAATTTCTTTACCAGTTACTTAGAATAACATGTACAGAATGATATCCACATATATGTTGCCTTTTTATAGTTAACATTCATTATTTTTCTTCTTATCACAAAGCATATGCAGGTTCAATAATATCTTGTTATACCAAGTAGTGCATCCTTACTGAGACTACATGGCTGTGGAATTCAGATGCAACTGGGCTTGGCTCTCGTTGTTATGGTTTGTCTCTGTAACAGTATCTGCTATTCAGGAAGTTGATGGGATATCCATAGTTCTGGCTGCAGAGAAGAACTCTGCAAATATCAAACAGGCCAGAAGGAAATTGGATGATGTGGGTGGTGAGTACTTTCTTTAACCTACTGCTCAGAACTTGCATGAAAACCCAGACAAAAAAACTGTAAACAAATTGTTCTGATGCTATTTGTGTGGATAATTTCAGGCTCTATTGACATTGATTGTGGCCTACTTAATGAGCATGGCTATACTGACAGCAAAACTGAGATACCCTACACTACAGATTCGAAATTCATCGATACTGGAAAAAACCGGGACATATTGATTGAGTTCAATTCCAAAAGGCTTGAAGGAATATTTAGAAATGTAAGAAGCTTTGCTGAGGGTAAGAGGAATTGTTACACTCTAAGACATCCAGAAGGTAGAAATACTGTTTACTTGTTGAGAGCTTCTTTCATGTATGGCAACTATGATGGTCTGAATCAGCCTCCCAAGTTTGGTCTTTATATTGGAGTTAATTTGTGGGACACTGTAAATTTCGACAACGCCTCGCATATTGTAATAAAGGAGATTTTACATGTGCCACCTATGGATTTTGTACATATTTGCTTACTGAACACCAATGAAGGAACTCCTTTTATATCAGCACTGGAAATGAGGCATCTTCACAGTTCCATTTATAACAAATCTCGAACCTTAGCTCTCTATAAACGTCTTGACTTTGGTTCAACAACCAATGAAATAGTGAGGTAAGTTTCTCAATGTATCTTTGTTGTCCCTGATCTCTATGATACAATTAAAATTTCAGCACAAGATAGATGAGTATGTGCTTTGCAGCTCAAGATCAAAGTTTTGGCCAATCATAGAGGGTTCTTATGCCATATTAAGGGCCAATTCAACCTAGAAACTTAAGTTATTTAGCAAATTCTTAAAAACAATTTTTATTATAATACTACTTTTGATCTTTAATATAAGAGCTATATAATTTAGAGAAATTATTTAAGTTAGTTATTTGTAACAAATGTATTAGAATTAACCCTTCATGGAAACCCCCTAATATGGGCAGTCGATAGGGATATTTTGGGAAAAAACTATAGATTTTGGAAATAAAGTGGATTGAGGTATTATATTTAGAACCAATATATACCCCTTGTCTAACTCTTATATTTAAGACCGGAGGGAGTAAGATAATAAGATTTCTACTTGAAATGGTTTTTGACATGAAGTGATGCTTCTATCATATTCATTTCAACTTATAATTACTTCTATGTGGCTTAGTAAAACTGGAATTTAACTTGCTTCTTGTTTGGCAACATGTAGGTTTAAAGAAGATTCCTATGATAGGATTTGGTATCCTTACAATTTATCTAATTGTGAGCCATTGAGTACTAACTTGACCATTAATTCCTTCAACAATGCATATCGGCTACCATCAACAGTAATGAGAACTGCTGTAACACCAACTAATAGTAACGAAACCCTCGAAGTTCGGTTTGACACTGGTGATGCTATTTCAAAGTTCTATGTTTTTATGCACTTTGCTGAGATTAAGGAGCTCCAGGAAAATGAGCACAGAGAATTCAACGTTACATTGAATGGGAAATTGTTGGATGAGTCTGTAGATTATGTAGTCCTTAAATATTTAGAAGCTACCACAATTCATAATCCACAGCCCATCACAGGACCCAACCTTTGGTTCACTTTGAACAGGGAAAAAAATTCCACCCTCCCTCCAATTCTCAATGCAATGGAGATTTACTTTGAGAAAGATTCATATCAGGAACCTACAGACCAAGAAGATGGTTGGTTGTCTGTTTCTCACTTTCTTGTAAACCTGACTACTCCATTATCAATTGGCTCCAGTTCACCCTTAGAGATACTAAAACTGATACCTATACAATCATTATATGGTTTGTTTGGATTAACGTTTGTAAAAGTGATTTTTATCCCAACTGCATTTTGCAAACTAGAGTTAGGACAAAAGTCAATTACTGTAATATGAATTATGTTTAGACATGTTTCTGTTAAAAAGTCAATTTGAATGCTCATTTGGCTTTTGTAACCCCAATAACTTAAAAATGTGGAACTTGGCTTTTGGAAAAAAAAATCATTTGACTCCAATGCCAATCCAAATATAATTTTTGGGCTCAAATTGGCTTTTTGAGCTTTTAAACCGGCTTTTGGGGTTACAAAAGCTAATCCAAACAAGCCAATAGAATCAAAGATTCTATATAGTCAGAACATTATTTGTATTTAGTACTAACTGCACCATTGATGGAGGTAATCTTGGAAGGATCAAAATGGGATTTTGGTCTTTTAATAGTTATTCTTCAAAAAGTTACAGAATTTCTGAGTTTGGCATCAAATGCTTGTGAAAATTCCAGTTAATGCTATCATGGACATCAAAGAAGCCTACACTATTAAGTCATGGCAAGGAGATCCTTGTGCCCCAATGTATTCCTCCTGGGATGGACTTAACTGCAGTTACAATGGATATAATGCACCTAGAATAATTGAATTGTAAGCACTTTTTTATATTTAAATTGAAACAAGGAGTAATATTTACCACAGTGATCTATTCATTATGTTGACAAAATTCTGTGAATTGTATGCAGAAATCTATCCTCCAGCAACTTGTCAGGAACAATAAGTCAATCATTTTCCATGCTTAAATCTTTAGAATATTTGTGAGTTTGAATTTAACAGCACCAAGAATTCAATCCAATCTTTAATACAAGCAGTTTTACTTCTCCATATAATGTTGACTCCAACAAATCTGTGCATATATTTCAGGGATTTATCAAACAACAGATTAACTGGATCACTGCCTGATTTTTTCATTCATTTGCCACGCTTGAAGACTCTGTAAGTTGTAGGAGATTCTAGTTGCTGCTATAACTCACTTAAAAGTCCCGAGGACCATCTGACATATATCTTTTTGCAGAAATTTATCAGGAAACAGGCTCTCTGGTGAAATTTCATCACCTCTCAGGGAAAGATCAAGTAATGGGTCACTTTTGTTGAGGTTTGCCTTCATTTACTATCATAAACTTGATGCTAATACTGATCACCAAAGAATGACAGCTGAGAACCTTTTTTTTTTTCATGCATCTTTAATTATTTAATTGGTTTCCTTCTTCAATAACTTGAGAAAATCTGATGTGATCACAGTGTAGAAGGAAATCCTGATCTTTGCCAGAATCCTCCATGCAAAGAGGACAATAGTACTTTTCCACTTCATGCAGTCATAGCCATTATTTCATCCGTAGTCTTTTTAATTGTACTGGGTATTTTAGTCTGCATTATCTGGAGAAAGAAATTCAGCAAAAAACCAGGTCTGCAAATTGATGTTTATTTACATCCCCGGCTAGATTGAGAGATGTTTCCAGATAATTAAAAAAAAAACACACACACACAAATTTTCAAGCATGATGTATATCAAATTATGCTAATTATGAAAACCAATCGATTCATTAAACAGCAAATCAGCCGGTGACATCGCGTGAGGAAGTTGTGCTGAAGTCAAGCAATACGCAATTCACGTACTCCCAGATAATAGATATTACCAATAACTTCGAGAAAATGATTGGAAAAGGAGGATCTGGAACTGTTTATCATGGCTCCTTATTTGATGACACACAAGTTGCTGTCAAACTGCTCTCATCGTCAGAAAGCTCTACGCAGTTTCAGACAGAGGCATGCTCTTAACTCCCCAGAAAATTCAGTTCATTTTGTTTCTTAAAGAATTAAATTCTAAGAACAAAATCACTTACATTATATTTTGCTGCATTTGCAGGCAGAACTCTTAATGCGAGTTCATCATAGAAACTTAGCTTCCTTCCTTGGATATTGTAATGAAGGCGAACACACTGCAATCATTTATGAGTTCATGGCTTATGGGAACTTAGAGAAGTGTCTTTCAGGTACAGTCATATTAATTCATCTAGGATTCATACTTGCATAATTACTTAATCTTGGACCAAATGAGAAATCTTACCATATTTCTGTGACTATGTGATGAATAGGTTCAATGAAAGAATTATCAAGTTGGAAAAATAGGATTCAGATAGCAGTCGATGCCGCTCAAGGTAAGCTGTGAGGCTTAGTGCATTCTTTATTTTCGTATGAAGGTAATTAACATTGGAAGCTATTTTTTTAGGACTTGAATATTTGCATCATGGCTGCAAGCCTCCTATAGTTCACAGGGACATAAAGACATCAAACATTTTGCTGAATGAGAAAATGCAAGCAAAAGTTGCTGATTTTGGGTTCTCAAAGTCCTTTTCAACAGAAAGCGAAAGCCATATATCAACGGGAGTCGTTGGTACATTCGGGTACCTTGACCCAGAGTAAGTTAGTTGTAATGCACAGATATTCTGTGCTTTTTTTTAACCACACACAAAAAATCAGAATTTTTTTTAAGTTGAACTTGCCTTGAACCGTTTCTGCATGTTACAGCATACACACACCCCACTTCCTTTGACAACTTAATTACTTCTATGAAAGAAAATTAATACATAGTATGATAGGTTCCACATCACCTATCACAGGAGGAACAAGAAGGGAAATAATCTGATTAAGTAGCATTTAGTAACTTCATTAATTAGTATTTAGTATTTTAATATTCTAAACCACGATGTAGTAGATAGTGTAGATAATGCGTGAGTCCATCTTGCTCTTTTTTAGGTGTTGTGGGCATGTTGCCCGATAATGTAGGGAGAGCCAATTCTGAAATCCTGTTTTGTATCTATATATACCCTTAGCTGGTTAATACTAAGGGCAGAATGAAAATTATATTCATCAGAGATTCTCTAGGCTTCTAATTACCGTTTTCACGAGATTCTTGTGAGAAAAGTGAGTAGGAGAGTGTGATTCATACCATAGTATGTCACCAAAAAAAAAAAAGAAAAAGAAAATTAATACATAGTATGTTGATGACATGTTTCTACTCAAAGAATCCCCTATCTTTTAGATCAAATATGGAACGTATTAGACCAAATATCTCAGAGTTGAGAAGTTATAGCGTTTAGGAAAAGATGAACTAGTGAATTTTTAGCCCCGATCTGATAATATAGGGTATGTTTGGATTCTTGACACCTCCCTTGATTTAGTTTGAAATTGAATAATTATCTCATTCCCATCTCCTCACCTTTTGGTGTTTTAAGACTAGAATCTTTAGTTTCAAGAGTACAGACATGACCCGGATGAGTTTTCTTGTGCAGATACTACTCATTCAACAGGCTTACCGAGAAAAGTGATGTTTATAGTTTTGGCATTGTGCTTTTGGAGCTTATTACAGGGCAGAGAGCAATAATTAAAGGTCAAGAGAACACTCACATTGTGAATTGGGTTACCCCTTTTGTGAAAAGAGGAGATCTGCAACAAATTTTGGATCCAAGGTTGCAGGGAGATTTTGATTTTGGTTCTATGTGGAAGGCTGTGGAAGCAGCAATAGCTTGTGTATCTCCAACCTCCATCCAAAGACCATCAATGAGTTATATTGTCCCAGAATTAAAAGAAAGCTTAGAAATGGAAACAGCTCGTCAACAAAAGTGGGCTACAGATGGAAAAATGCTGAAATCAAACAGCTCATTCCACAGTCATGTTGATCTTGAAGCTGCCTCTGGTCCAGAAGCAAGATAGAATCTTTCTGATGATAATAGCCTACAAAGAATCTTTTAAAGCTCTAGTCTGGTAAAAATCTTGATATTATTATGTACAGGAGAATCAATATGTATAAAGAAAAAGCATCAGGAAACAGAAATGCGCACGCGCGTATGCAAGCATATGTAAATGTTTGTGTATTTTCCCTTTATTCTCTTTATTTTAAAATCTTCTCTCACTCTCAGTATTTTGTAATCATGATCTTCATTGGAATAAATAATGCAATTGCCTCACAACAATGAGTATTTTGGGGAAACAGTTTAGGAATTATTAAACACAGAGTAAGTGTTTCCCACTAGAAGGTAACTATATAGTGATACTCTGAACCAAATTTGTATCGATGAATGCTTGCTGTACATTTGAAAGTGCGTTATGTGTTCACGACACAATTAGCGTTGGAACAGATCCTAAATTCATTCCACCCTATTTATTTAAAATACGTACAGTTGAATAAAAAAAACTACTACGAGTAGCTACCAAGTTAAAATGAACTATATGATGCTGATCTTCTTCCAAAGCCACGTTTGGGAGTGGAAGATGGACCAGAAGAGCCTTTTAAAGCTTCTGCATATTTCAGTAATGGAGTTTTCTCTATGTTTACTGTATCTGAATTTGTGCTGTCTTCTTCTTCCTTGAGAATCGTCGACCTGTATGGAGTACTTTCAAAGTCACTACTCCTTCGACACGTGTCATTCCCAGCTGATCCGCTTGATGAACAGAACTGTGGCGAATTGCTATTTTGGGATCCACATTTTTCCCCAGGTGAAAGCTGATCATGATTCTGCTGCCTATCTTTGCCTTTGATCAATCTTCTAAGTTTGTGAAAGAATGTGTTCTTGTTTGAAGTCTGAACTCTGGGAACAGATGATGATGATGATGAATTTCCAAAAGGAGAGCGATAATCATCGGCGTCTGGAAGAGAAGAAGCCTGAGAACTGAGAAGATGACCATTGGGCTGAAGGTGAATCAAAATCCATTGTTCCTTCAGATTTTGCATATTCTTGTATGAGCTGTTTTGCTTTCTTCTCAGAGGTAGGGCTTAAGCTTTTGCTTAAGTCCCTTGCAAAAGTTTTACCAGGCGGCGGCTGATAATTTCTGAGCTCAAATCGTAAGCAAGCATTAATCCATCGAAGATACACCAATTCTTCAACATCTGTACATTGATCTGCTTGAAGTTGCTCAATCTCCTTCGTCAAGCTCTCGTTCTCTCGTTTCAGACGTTCAGTTTCTTCCTTGAGAGCATCTTTCTGCATCCACATCCGCAAGTACAAGCTAAATTTGCATCCAACAGAAGAGGCAGGCAAGTTCATGTGAAGCAAGCAAGTGATCATATCATTTTTAAAATTTTAAAATAAAGCAGAAAATGATTATACATATAACAACAATGTCAATATATATAAAATAAAATTAATTATTCATAGTACAAATATATTAAATTATAATTCTGTTTTTGTTTTTTAATTTGTATATGGTTCTGAAATTTCGAAATACACCTTAGAATTTAAATATTTATATTTAATTTGAATACAGTTGATTTTGATTCATTTTTTATATCTTTATTATTATTTTTTGAACTGAATATCTTTATTATTTTGGTCATCATAAATTATACACGGGTAGAACATTAAAATAATATATAATTATTGCTATAATAATCAATTTTATTAAAAAATTACAATATGTTAACAAAATAAGGTTTCATTAATTATAAGAATTTAGTAACAAACTTTTAATTTTTAATTCAACTTTTACTTTTATTAATATCATAATTTAATTTTTTTTATAAGATTAGTCCAAAAATATTTAATGATTTCTTCAAAAAAAAAATATATGGATTACCATGCTCTATTGCATCAAACATTCAAATATATGAATGAAACTTTGCTAGAAGAACTATCACATGGTTGGATTATAATAATCAAATTTAAATTAATTAATAATATTAAATATTATATCAATTTTAATTATAAAAATAAGTTAATTTTTAATAAATTTAAAATATTAAATAAATCAGTTAATTATAACTAATAAAAGAATTAATTAATTTATATAAGTAATTTGAAGAGTATATAATATAAATTTATTTTAAAAATTAAATTTAATTATAATTAATTTATTTATTTAATTTTTTAAATTAAATAAATTAATTAACTATTATAATTATATTTGTTAGAGAATTAAATAATTTTGTTTGTAAAATATATATACATGCAAGTGGAGTCCATGCTTCGTTAGTTCGCTCCCAATGAAGAAAGAAATCAGATTGAATAAAATGGTAATCTTAGTTTACCTCTGTATCTTCAAGAAAAGCATTCGCAAGCATCTGAGTAGAATCCAATGTTCGAGCCAATTCTGAATTCTCTACCTGCAATTTCAAATTCGACTCCCTCAATTCTTCTGCTTCAGTCTCTAAATCCTTCAGCTTCTGCAGCTTCATCTGTAAATCTTCATCACTATCAACATCTTTGTGATCTTCTTGTAATTTTATAACTCTTTGTTGAAGGTTCCTTATCAATTCCCCGTTCTCTTCAGCTTCATGCTTAATTCTCTTCTTCAGCAGCTTCTCTTTCGCTTTCGAACGCTCCAGCTCTGCTACAAGTTTCGCATGATCCACCATTTGTGCTTCTAGCCTCCGATTCTCAGACACCAGATTCTCTACCTTCAAATCGAACATTTTCGCCTCCATATTGCTTATCGCCAAACGGTTTTGAAGCTCCATTACTTCTGTTTCTTTCTCTCTAAGATCGTAGTAATCGAGCAATTGAACCTTAAGACTCGTTTCTCTCTCTTGAAGCATTCTGATGTTCTTGAGATTCTTCATATCTTGATAGTAATCATCCTTTTCTGGAGTTACATATGCTTTAGGAGGAATCCTAATTTTGACCCAGGGGTCGTATCGCTGATCACCTTCTTGATGAACGATTCTTCCTGAAATTAAGGTAATGTGATTCAATTCCCCTATTTTAGTTAAACGCGAGCCTGAGATCGAATCCTCTTAATAATGCTAGTTCTGAGTAATTTTTTATTGTTTTAGTTGACTTGAACGATTCAAATTTCTCATTGGAACTTACCGTATCCAGAAAATGATGTGCGTTTGAAAAATTGTTGCAAGAACTTGATCTAGATACTCGCTTTATTTTTAATGCAGGAAGATCATGTTTGATTTGTGTTCTTTCTGAACTAACGTCACTTTCATAACCTGGGAAGTGCGTTGCAAAAACATAATGTAACTAAGAATTTAGATTTCATCATTTTCCAATTCATTAAGAACAACAAAGAAAATTAAAAGCAATGAGAAATAGGCTTTCAATAGAATAGGCTTTACATCTCTGCTCTCTCTCATCATCATTTTTAAGAACCTTATAGAGCCAATCCAACTTTCAATAGAATAGGCTTTACATCTCTGCTCTCTCTCATCATCATTTTTAAGAACCTTCAAGCGGCAGAAAATTCTCACGTTTTCCTTGTCTTCATCATCAGTCTCTTCTCCATGAGAACAACACCCAGACACATTCTTGGCTTATGCCCAATAATCATCGGAGATCAGCAGATTAAAATTGTTTTATATCATCAAACCCAGAAACTACAAAATTGAAGAAGGTTCACAAAAAGCTACCATGTCATTGATTCTGCGCCAAGAAAAAGAACATGATCCATAATATCAATATCAATGTCAATATCAATAATCAATCAATCATAAAACTAAGAAACTGTGAAATTAACCCAAAACTCAATTCCAACTATTCAGAAGTGGTAGATAAATATCCAAAATCCATGTCATTTTAAGTTATTCTGTTTCAGCTTATATTCAGGGGGGAAAAAAGAAAGATAATAAGGAGCCTTACCTTGTAGAACCATCATATTCCTTGACCTGATTCAACGGTTGAGCTAAATACTTTATTTTAGGCTTTTGATACTTTGTTTTGCATCAGTTTTGATTTGATTACATGTTTGCTTCTTCCTCTGCAAACAAATCTGGCTTTACCTGCAAAGGCCCTGAATTTTGTGTTGTTTTGTTGGGATGGTTATGGCGAAGAAGATTACCAGAGAAAGAGAGAGACAAATAGGAATGATGAAGATTTGAACAACATATCATTGTGAGAAGCAAATAATTAATCAACGGCTAGTTATAACTTTTTGGGACTTTTGGCGAAAATCAAGATTTGCTGGCACAGTTAATATATGAAACCAGATTTAGTGCGTGTTTGGGAGCCCGTTTTAGAATTGATTCTGGGTCAAAACCGCGGTTTGGAAAATTTTTACACAAACAGCTATTTTTGTTGAGAATTGATTCTGGACAAAATCTCGGTTTGAAACCGCGGTTTTGAATAAGCCACTGAAAATAGCTTTTGGTTTGAAACCTAGGTTTTGGATTATCCAATTACTATTATACCCTTACTTTTTCTTACACTCTCTCCTCTCTTTTCTCTATCATCTCTCCTCTCTCTTCTCTTTTTCTCTTTCCTCTCTCTTCTCTTATCTCTCTTTTTCTCTCTCCTCTCTCCTCTCTACACTCTCTTCTCTCTCCTCTTTCTTCTCTATCATCTTTTATCTCTCTTACTTTTAATCATATCATACCCTTTTTAGTAATTTACCAATATAAAAAGTAATTCTACTACTAATCATCCAAACATCTTTATTCCCAAAATCTATTATTCCTAAAATCTATTCTACCCAAAATCTATTTTTCAAAATCTATTCTTCCCATAATCTATTCTCCAAAAGCTAATCCAAACACACCCTTAGCATATATCAAAATAAATGGATGCCCTTATCAAACGGTCTTATAAGTTATAATTACAGTTCAATTTTCCCTCTATTACTACCATTTTTCTTTCATTGTATTATTTCTTTCCAACTCTTTGTTATCATATTTGCTTCAAAATGCATAATGAAAGATGGGACTTTTCCTCAAAAAAAAAATAGAATTTTCAGGTTAGCAATAGCAGACTGAGATTTGGATTTGTTTGCCATGCAGAATAAAATAGAAGAAAAAATAATTTTATAAATAAAAAGTAAATGCATGTCTTTAAATAAATTAATTATAAATTATAAATAATGATAAAAAACTTACACAATATAAAAATTCGTTACAAATGCTAAATGAAGCCTAAACATCGTATATAAAACCATGAACGGTATCTCCAACTCTACATTTCGAAAAGAAAACCTACATTACATGTTAATTTCATTATACTCATAATTAGAATTAAAGTTGTGATTAAAATACTATGTTGTGACAGGTAAATAAAAATCGCCTAGGAAGGAAAAAATAAGTTAACATCCCCATATAATTTTTAATTATCATAATCCCGTAATACTAAAATATTAAGAACTAATGGTTCAATAATTTATTATTAAATTTTTTGCCAATATTTGTATTTATTTTATTTTATTAATTTAAAATGACTGTAAAAAGATAATGGATAGTGTAAAAAATTTTTTATATAAAAATTTTTGAAAAGGAGTTGGTTTCATACACGATCTAAGAGTAGGGCGAAATCTCCCTTCCTCTTAGGCAATACTAATGTCGGGTAGAGCAAACTATCTATTACCTTCAGACGTAAACCTAAACACCTAGAAATCAGGATGTTATGTTATGACTGGAATTACAATAAAATAGTACTTCTTATGGATCGAACAAATTTTAAATGGTTGCATATATTATTTTTTCGCCAGTAAACCTATGAATGATGGGTATGTATTATAATTTATTAATATTGCTCAACCAATTTTTCCATGTGAAAATAACTACGTGCTTGTGCATATTTTGACGATCTCGACATGAGCCATTATTTGTTTAGGGCTGCATCCGTTATCACAATCGCAGTAAATATTTCACTTTTTCCCGTTATTTTTTATTTAATTTGAAAATAAAAAAAATATAAATTGATTTACATGATGGTTCATAGTGCTCTGCATAATACTCCCCTAAGTAATTAAGAACTATTTTATTTTTTTAAGTAAATTAAAAAAATTAAAATTATTTAATTAATTATTACTAAAATTAACTAGATAAAATTATATTATATATTTTTTAATTTATTTAAATTATTTAATTAAATTTTATATTAATTATCAACGTGCTATTAAATTACATCGCTTTGCAGAGTTGATAGTTGTCAGATGTATAAACATAATATTTCCGATAGAATGTTCCTTCGGCCGCAAATTTTGGTTTGGGACTTTGGGGGTTCCTTTGGCGCTCATCTGGCGGGCAAAACGGCCCGGGTTTTCATAGTGTTGCTGTCTCCATAAAGGCAAAAGGCCGAAAAGATTTTATCTTTCAATCGATTATTTGTTTGTAGTTACCCTCATAAACCCCAAACAAATTCTCTACAAAGTTCACTTCACATGCAAAGCTCTGTCATGAGGGTCCTCAGAGCTGTCTTCACCACCAAGCTCCACCTGCTATACCCCACCACTATCAAACGCCTTTCAGCTCCTTCTCTCATTTCCTTTTGTTCCTTTCCGAACCCTCGATTTTCTCGTTATTCCCATTCCGCAAGCAGTCATCAGATAGATTCGAGCTCTGGCATTGATACCCCAGAAGAACCGAATACCAGTTTAAAAACTCATTCCGAAGAAAAAACTTGGTCGCGACATGGTCATTTATTTAAATCCTCTAGGGAAGGGAAGAAGAATCCGTTGGACTCTGGGGATAATAAAGTTGAAAACTTTGGAAGCCAAAGTGAAAATGGAAGAGCGACGGAGGCGAGCTCAGTTCAAGGTACCGAACAAGATGGAGGTATTCGAAGGAGAGGGGGGATCAAGAAAAAGGAAAAAGGAAAAAGCCATTGGGTTTGCTCCAATTGTGGGTATACGGCTGGGCAATGGTTCGGATTTTGCCGCTCGTGTAATAGTGCTTCCACGATGAAAGAGTTTCGTGAAGCGAAAGTCAGTGGTCCTGGTAAGGTTAGTGGCTTTTCAGTTTCTGAAAATGTAATGGGGTCGTGGCTCCCTCAACAGGCAGGTGAATTGCGTCCTTTGAAATTGACGGATGTAAACCGTGGAGTTAATCGTCAAGAGTGGAGATTTCCTTTGTAAGTTCGTATTATTCTCCTAAGGACTTTTGCATTGATTGTGACCATGTGCATGAATGCCTGTACGTCTAGTCTTAAATAAAATGTGCTGCTTTTCTCTTCTACTACTATACCATGTAGTTTGCTTTGATTTCAGCTCTGGTCCTTTTGGAAATGAAGTTTCAAGAGTGCTTGGAGGTGGTCTTGTACCAGGTTAAGTTCAATTCACTTATCTATGCTTATGTGCTGTTAAGTTTTGAAATCATTATGTTATGTTCTTTCTTGTGTGCCTTTGTCACAGAGATTGAGATTGATTAGTGAATGAGAGTGGAGTTTTTATTGGAAATATAAATGAAAGAATCTTAAGCACACATAACTTCAATGAAGTGGTTTACTTGACTTGCAATAGATTATTCTTCCGCTAATTCCAGGTGTGATACCTATATTAGACATAACATAATGATTTCAAAACTTAAAGATACAACATAAAATATAAGATACAAAATAAAACGACAATAAATAAGAAGTTTACAGTAACACTGATCTTGCACTTGTTGTCAGTAACCTTCCCGGTGGTTATGTTAAACTTGGTCAACCCTAGTCTTCATTAACTCCCACTCTTTCCCTACTTTTGTTCCTTCTTGAATATGTGATGAGTGGAGATCTATCACTCTGTCACTCCGTCTATGGGACTTAGCCAAGTTGCTCATAAATTTAGTTATGTATATTCTGGTAAGAAGTAAGAACTATATCATGCTGTTTATATTTCCCTTAATTTGAGTTTATTATATATGAATTCGTTTGCTTTACACAAACATTTTGCTTTCACTGTAGCCTTTTGTTTTGAGAGTTTTGAATTGTTCAATAGAGTTACTGGTGATCCTGATGATCACTGTGGCTATCACTGGCTAACTTTATCTACAATTTTGGATTTGAAGGCTCTTTGATTTTAGTTGGTGGTGATCCTGGTGTTGGGAAGAGTACACTTTTGTTGCAGGTATGCTTTACATTTGGATCATGTTTGACACAATCTCCAAGTCAGAATGTTGGCTTTGTTTTTTTGACTTGTCAACCTTTTTTTTATGGTCATGCAAGTTTGTTTGACATCACTGACTCTGCCCATTAACCCCCTTTTCTTTCTACATTGAAGATTGCTGCAATGATAGCAGATGGGTGCAAAAGTGATGAAGCAGCTCCAGTTGTATATGTATCTGGTGAAGAGGTGTACTCTTCTTGAGCCTCTATTTAGTTTACATCAACTCATTATCATTAAATCATTTTCATTACTGAATGGCATACCTCTAGAGAGAAAATGGATAATTTATGAAATAACATTTATATTAAGTTCACACATATTATCTATATTTCTCCCGTTCGCTCATGAGATTAGTAATTAAAAGTTTTAAAGAATAATTTCTGTTTCATAGAATGTGTGCTTGGTTGGATGGAGAGTTCTGAACACACAATACAAATGAAGACCTAGGACAAACAGTGGGGAGAAGGAACAGGACACATTTCATGAACTACGATATAGCCATATTCTTTCACTTAAGATAAAAGAAAAGCTCCTAATTAGTTTAGCTATGGAAAATTATAGGTGAGCCATGTATGAATATTGTTGACTACTTGCTCCAGTCATCCTGAATCTTATTATTCTGTATTATAAACAGAGGTAATCATTGTTTTAAAAAAAAATTCTCTCCTTCCTTGAAATTGGCTGCTGTAGTTTCACTTAACATTTATTATTATATCTGTTATTTAGAATCTGTTGTTTTCCTTTGGCTTGCACTTTTATCAAGTTTGTTTCCTTTTGTGTTAGAGCATTGAGCAACTCGGTAACAGAGCAGATCGCCTGGGGATTGAATCAGAGATATATATATACTCAAGTACTGATATTGAGGTGCATTAACTTGGATTCTTTTCGCTAGTTTTTTGTTCCACTGATACTGCTGTGTTGATTTACCTCTTCTTCCTTTGCAAGAATTATGATCATAATTTTGTGTTTTTGTTGGAAATTACTCCTGAATTGTATTATTCACTGAAGAAAAATACTCCACAGATTATACTCTAATGGAGGAAATACGGAACTCAAAAAGAAACACAGTTACACTAGTGCATTGAGAAGCACCATTCTCCTCATCAAAATCCAATATTTTCCATGCCTCTCTCTAAACAACGACCCTGACGTATATCCCCCATTCCCTCTAACTGCCATCAGTAAATTATCCCAAATGCCCTCCACTCACACATTTGGCCCTTTCAATTATTTGGGCCTCCACCTATAACAACAAGTAAATGCCGGTCCATGTTCATCAGTTTGCCAAGGCATTATCACGCATTTTGTTTCAGTTAGTTCTGAAATTTGCCGGATTGGAGCTTATAGTAGGAATCTACATGATTATTCTTTCTTTTTCCTTTCTGATGGTATCAGGACATATTGGAGAAAACTCAGCGTCTCTCCGCTCGAGCTGTAGTGGTTGATTCAATACAAACTGTTTATTTGAAAGGAATAATTGGAAGTGCTGGAGGGATTTCGCAGGTGAAGAGTATGCCTAATAGTTATAGTCAAACAATTTGTTCATAAAAAATAATAATAATAAAAAAAAAGAAATCATGAGTCAATCAGTTCTACTTAGGCAATCGTGAATTCATGATAATTTAATCTAGGTATAATTTCTTCCTCTACCAGGCAATCGAAAGTTACACATTTTTCTCTGAAATGAAATTCAGATTCCCCAGTACATTACATTTTAAATATACCGTGACAGGTGAAGGAATGTACTTCAGCATTGCTGCGATATGCCAAACGGACTAACACTGCAGTTTTTTTGGTGAGCATTCATCTACATTCATTCGGCTTGCACTTTTATCAAGTTTCTTTCTGGTCATGCTTCTAAAAAGAGAACAGTCTCTTTAAGTAAAAAAAGTACTCCCATGTGTGGCCAACACAGGACTATTTTAAATGGCAGCATAATCTTTTCCCCTTTATTGTGGGAGAGAAGCAAGGCATTTGTGGCAGAATCCAAAGCTAAAGGAATTTCTGACACTTCATTGATAATGGCCATTAAGCTTTTCATATTCATGAAAATTATGTTTTTTTTTCTCACTTTTCATTCTTGAATTGTTCTTTACTTCAGATTGGGCATGTAACAAAATCTGGAGATATAGCAGGACCTCGTGTCTTGGAGCACATTGTTGATGTTGTTTTATATATGGAAGTAGGTATCTTGTTTTGTTCCCTTTTTGTATAGTTGGTAGACTGAGTTGAGCCATTTATTATATAGTTGCTGGGTTGAGTTAAGCCATTTATTATATCGTTTACTACTTGGCTGATAGTTGTTTCTTGGATTCCTTTTTCCCTTTCGGATATACCAGTTGCTCTTGCATCTTTAAAGCTTTCATGTGGCTCATAACTGAGTAGAGTCCCATTACTCCTATGCCTGGCATACATTGTAGCATGTCTTGAGAAGATAATGAAATTGTTGCAACAATAAGGGCATGATTTCTAGTTTTCCACTAATCCACGATGATTTTTTTGTGGATTTGGATATAAGAAAGTTAACAACAAATTTGTGATGAAGATTATAATTTGAGGCAAAACACATGATGTAGAAATCGTCCTACAGTCTGCTGTCATCCATTATAGCGGTTGTTGACCAAAACTACATTTTTTTCCAAAAATTTGGCTCGGTTCACACCCCCCTCCCCCTTCCCCACACCTCTTTTTCCTGAGCTATAATCTAGAAGTTATTTTTGTAGCTTTGTTCAATGTATTTCATGTCAATTTTCTCTATGCTAATTACTCATTAATTCCCAGGGTGAGAAGTACTCTTCCCATCGAATGCTTCGAGTGGTGAAAAATCGGTTTGGATCCGCTGATGAGGTACACAACGATACTGATTATTCAACTTCAAGTCTATCGTTGACTTTTTTTAAAGAAAATATGATGTTGGAGAATCACAATGAGGTTTCCACATTATTGTGCTATCTTGTCTTTATTTCCTTCTCGATTTGTTCTATATTATATCTCTGCTGGTTCCTATCATGTAACAGCTAAATCTGTCTTTGTTAGGATTAACATTTGCTTTTATTTTTACTTGTTACGCTATTCAAGCAATGACACACATGTAGTAAATCTGCACCACTGTAGAACAGAGTCATGACATGTGCCATATGATCTGCCTTTCTATTATGTCATTTTTTAATATGGGCTTATATTTTTCTCACTACTAATAGTCTAATATGTGATCTGGGAATTTAAACTGTCTTATCTGTTCCTCTGATCTATATGGTTAGCTTGGAGTCTTTGAGATGTCACAATTAGGCCTCCGGGCTGCTTCAAATGCCAGTGCAATATTTCTAAGTGAGCAACACTTAGATTCAGATGTTTTAGCCGGATTAGCTATTGCTGTCGTAATGGATGGGTCTCGAGCTTTCCTTATTGAAATTCAGGTAATCTTTTGCCATTCAAATGGACCAAAAGTTTGTAGACCCTCAAGTCCATTATGGTGTCCTTGTACGTTTAGCAATTTTCTTTTGACAAACATTATCATTATCACCTTGTCATTAAGTGAGAATATTTTCCGAACCATTGCAAGAAATGATGATGCTTACACAACCCTGGATTTAATAATTGCTGGTAAATACATTAATTGCAATCTCTGGATTTGAATGAAGAATGTTACTTATTTTTTATGTCTTTCAACATTTTCTGATTCTCCTCTTCCTTATCCATGTTAGATACCTCCAATTATAGATCTTCAATTGCCATCTTTATATCTAATGTGTACTTTATAATATTGTCAGTGTCCTTTCTAACTTTTCGAACTATTTTTTGGTACAATTCTAGCTTTTCTAACTTTAACATCCTCTGTAGGAGACAATTGAGACCAATATCTATTGTGTTTTTCAGGCACTTTGTGTTTCTGGCTCAACTGTCTCAAGGCATGTTAATGGCATTCAACAAAGTAGAGCTGATATGATCATATCTGTAAGTTTTTTGTTTCATGATTCGCTATAATAATACAAGGTCAACTCTTATTTTATAAAATATATGAGAGTGTTGAATACAACTAAGTATTTGAAGGATTGGTTCATTTTTTATTTAAAACAGATGTTTTAGTTGAAATCTGTTTCCATTTTTTAAAATGTAGGTACTTATAAAGCAAGCTGGACTTCGACTTCAAGAAAATGTAAGATGACTTATAAATTGTGTTGTGCTTATATAAATTGGAAAATATAATATAGTGTACTTTTTATTGTTCTTATAATTTGTAACCTTGTCTTACCTCCCTACTGTCAGGCTGTGTTTTTAAATGTTGTTAGCGGATTTCAGCTGACTGAGACTGCTGGAGATCTGGCAATGGCGGCTGCAATTTGCAGCAGGTATGCAATCTTGTAATTATTGTTCAAATTAGTTTATCTGACAATGATTAATTATGCTGTAAGGATTGAGGAAGGTGGTGTTAAATGCTCAATGTATACAAAATTAAACAAGACTCTTCTTGCGACACTTTTTTCCTCTTTTTAAGTGTACTATGAACTTTGGCTTTATTGCATTTAGTAAACATCTCTTGTTTTTCTTTTCCAGTTTCTTGGAATTCCCTCTTCCCAAGAACATAGCATTCATTGGTGAAATTGGCCTCGCTGGTGAGCTCCGCACGGTGAGTTTATATTGATGTTGGTAACTTGCCTTTATGATATTTAAAGGGTCAATTTTTCATGTGATTGAGATTATCACTGCAAAACTTGGTATAATTCTATGTTTCATGGCGTTTGTAAGTCTTGTTTATTCTGGCTCAGGTTCCTGGATTGGATAAAAGGGTCAACACCGTTGCGAAATTGGGTTACGGAATGTGTGTTGTACCAAAAGAAGCAGTAAAACTTTTAGGAACAGATGGTTTTGGGAAGATGAAACTTGTAGGTTGCAAGAATCTGAAGGAGGTTATTAACATTGTTTTTAAAGAACGAAAATGAAATTAAATGAAATTGGTAACCGGGAAAGTTAATTGCGTTTTGATGATTTCTTGTATTAATATATGTAAATATTTCATTATTTCTCTACAATGCACTAAATATAGATTTCGTACCAAGATGGTGATACTTTATACTATTATCTCAATTTCATGCCAATTATTCTTTTTTTGCCTGCATCAGATTTGCCCAAAGCAACCTGATAAGGAGTGTTTGGCCTTTTACAGATAGATATACCTATATTTGATTTCATTACAGAACCTTATAATTAAATTCCACTTCTCAATTGTATCCAAAAAAAAAATTGCACTTCTCAAATGTTGTAAATATGAAACATAAACAAGAACTGTTATTCACCAGGTTTAGCCGCAATCGTTTCTATATGGTTCTTCCCATTTGGTGTTTGGTTTTTTGTTGTTTCTTCTGTTTCTCCATTGATATTGTTAGGTTTTATGAATCCTGGTTGATTGGTTGATGATAGTAACCTTGCCCACATCCGGTCAGTTATCACAACCCTCTTTTGTTCTGTGGTTATCCTCTGCAAATAGCCAAACACAACTTGCTGTGAAATTGAAGTTGAAATGCTGATATAAAATCCAAGGATTGTCTTGAGTATAATATAAAATAGGAAAAATTAATTTTTTAATCCTTGTAGTTTTAAATCGGTTATAACTTGGTGTAACTCGGTTCCTAAATTGACTCGATACAACTCAATTTCTATAGTTTAATCATTTAAAATATCAATCCTTATGTTGTAGAAAATAAAATTATACACCTCATGTCTTTAATATAAGACTTAATTGGAGAGTTAATCTTAGTCCTAAATATAAGATGTATTTTTTATATTTATAAATTTTTTTTCTAAATTACCCCTATTGATAATCTCTCAACAATAATTAAGTAAAAAAGGGAGGGAGGGAGTTAAGGAAGATGATTAGGGTGTTTAAAAAAAAATCTCATATTAATTAACTTAACTAATTTTCTTAATCTAATTAAATTAGTTAAATATATTATATATTAAAAACTAGAGGAGTATTTCATAAATTTTAGAGACTAAAATTTTAAATAGTTAAAATTATAAGGACTGAATTGTAATGAATAAAAATTTAGAGGCCAATTTTCAACCGAGTTAAAACTATACGGATAATTACACCGAGTTAAAGTTTAAAAATTAAATTATAACTTAGTCAAAACTATAGAGATAAAAAAAGTTAATTTTCTCTATAAAAATTTCGATGATGAAAAAGAACTTACATGGAAAGGAATATAAGCACGTCTACCGTGGAGGAGGCCAACTGTGAAGCCTGTGTATCCTGCCATGGCGCCATGAACGGCACTGTGAGCAAGGAGTGTGCGGTATATATTATCAGATGCGTTGCTTGGAACAGCGCGGATCATGTATATAGGATCTGCCAAAAATTTACTAGGTAGAACGTGTTGTTCATATAAAATACTCCCTCCCCTCATAAATATAAGACCTTGTTTATAGTGTAATTTATACTACAAATGAAATCTTATATTTAAGACTAAAAGGAGTAGTCATTTGGTACTACAAAGTGTAATAGAGCTCACCAATGTACTTAAGAGTCATTGTCATTTTTCGACATTTCTTGAAGTGATCCTTAATTTTCTGAGATAACCAGAGACCAACATCTTGGAGCAACCTATTTCCAGAAGCATCCTGCTGGTTCATTGTAGATAGACACTCAGAAATTAGGTCTTGACCTGCACCTTCAGCAACTACTATAACCATGTGACCATTTTCTTTGAGCCTTTTCTGTATGAACTCAAACAATCCTCCAGGTCCCTCCAGGAAAAATGGTGACTCTGGAATCAAACAACAATCCACATCTCTGCTCGCTAGAGTAGCATTCATCGCTATAAATCCTACACAATCACAAATTACTAGAGGCATTCTTAACTGTGGTAACAAGGAAAATTACTATAAAATCTCTAAAAAATATATATATAATTATTAAAAAGTCTTACAATAATTAAGTAGTATAGAAAGGTGCATAAGAACAAAAGGAGCAGCATACCACTATAACGTCCCATTAACTTGACAACGCCAATGCCATTCTCAAAGCTTTCTGCTTCCACATGAGCAGCATTAATAGCTCGTTGTGCCTCCTCAACAGCAGTATCAAAACCAAATGACTTGTCTATAATCGGAATATCATTATCAATAGTTTTTGGGATTCCCACCACTGCAACTTTCAAGCCCCGTCTTCTAATTTCCTGTATCATTAAGTACCTCATCTATATTCAAAATCTGTTGTGAAATTTAAACTCAATTTACATATACGCCCTGAAAACAAATAAAGTGACGTACTCCTCCTATCTTTAATAAAAAATTAATTAATTTTTTAAATAGATTCAAAAAATTAAATAATATAAATTTATTTTGAGGAGTTAAATTTAGTTATAATTAACTTTTTTATTTGATTTCTTTAATTTAGTTAAAAAAATTAACTAACTCTTATTTTAAGGAGTGAGTACAATATTAAATCATTACTTCAAATATCTGGGCAGCTCCTTTCTGAGTTCCATCTCCTCCAATGATGTAAACTTGATGAATGCCTCGATCCTGAATACTGTCAACAACCTTGGACGTATCATTGCCTCCCCGTGAAGTGCCTAGGATTGTTCCACCACGTTTGTGTATGTTGTTCACTACTTTTGGGGTCAATGGAATCATGTTTCGAGAATAGAATCCTCTGTATCCTCCCTTCATTTTTTTCTCAAAAAAAAAAAAAACATTTTAGAACATTAATTCGTGATAAATTCGTATTATTCATAAGTCAAGTCATGAAGAATGATCTTACTTCTATTCCGACAACTTTGTGGACTCCGTACATGTCGTATAAACCGCAAACTATTTCTCTAATGACTGTGTTGAGACCCGGACACAGGCCTCCACATGTCACCACACAAGCATATGTTTCCTCCCATTGAAAACATACCTGCCAAACATTCCATCCATAGCTTTGTCTATTTTACTTATTATTCTTACAATTTTAAATTAAATGCATGCTATTCAATAATAATATTAATAATAAAATATCTTTTAATTGTTATTTTTAAATTGAGCTAAGAAACAGAGAAGAAAATTAGCAAACCTTCTGACTTGGTCCAGCACGCCTAAAGTGAACCCCTCTTGGACTGTTCTTCTGTGCAATTATCTATAATACAAAAAAAAAAACAGCTGAATTTAATTTGAATAACTCAAGTTTTACATTTTTTTTTTCAATTTGTTATGTTTAATCGTTAATTAATTGTTGAATCAACGCAAATTTACTTGCCTGTTCCGCAACGGTGTCTTCCTCATTTACAAAATACTGCCTGCAAATTAATTAGCTCTGCCATCAAACTGATTTCATGGATATATTTCAAAACATTAAAATTTGATTTCCGAGAAAATACCTATCAATGTTTATGACTTCAATTATAGAGCACAAAGTCAATAAAACCTTTTATGTTGGAGTTAGGTCTTTGGTATGAATGAAAGAGCTTTCAAAAGAGGGAAATTGAAAGGGAATTTTTTTATATATATCTTAATATGTTTGTTACACATCACTCATTCCAGTACTTAATATAATAGCTAATTAATATTTTTTTATAAAAGAATATAAAATAAATTAGTTAATTATAACTAATATAAAAGCTAATTGATTAATTTAGGTAGATTAAAGAGTATATAATATAAATTCATCTTGAGAGTTTAGATTTGATCATAATTAACTAATTTATTTTAGCTTCTTTAATTTACCTAATTAACTTGTGTTGATTAGTCATATCTCAAGGCACATTAGGGCCAAGTCGATAAGCTGCGCTTATAACACAGGAAATGGTTTCATGTGGTAGCAGATATTCAAACTTTGAATGAAATGAAGACTGAAGAGTGACTTACTTTACAGCTGAATAAGAAGGAGTATCTTGTAACGGGTCAGGATAAGTCGGCATGAACATCGCCAAGAAACAAAAATATAATCACTATACCATAATAAACTATATATATGTATATGTATATGTATGTATGGACAAAACACAGGCAACATATGCAAAAATCCATTGATAATTCTGGTGAATGCAAGTGCCGAGAGAGAGAGAGAGAGAGAGAGGGTGATATATACAGGGAGGGGAGGGAGGTAATCAGATAAGTGAGGAACATCTTCGAAGACGTAGCCAGCATCTCCAGTGACGATCTTGGGGAGGAGAGGGGCGGAATCCACCGTGGAGGTGGCAGCGGCAGCAGTGGAGGAATGGGATTTGGGAGAGGTTGAAGAGTAATAGAAATGTCTGGGGCTAGAAAGCGACGAAAAATAGCCGTTAGAAGGATCAAAGCATTGGAATGTGGGCGTTGTGAGAGATGCAGAACTCGAAATGGAATCCATCAATCCCCCTTGCTCCAATCTAACACCAAATCACAGAAACTAGAACGAACATGCACACACATATATATATAATAAATTATGTTTGCGTATTTAATTATAATGGAAGTAACGATTTAATCAAAGATAATAAGATAACATCGAGGCCACATCAATGGTATATGTGTGGCATTGGGTGTGTATAACTAAATATACAGGTTGTTTGGTAATCATAGTAAAGTGTATATATATATATACTCCTCTTGACCTTAATATAGGATCTAATTAGGAAGTTGATATTGATCATAAATATAAAATTTATTTTTTATATTTATCAATTTTTTTTCTAAATCATCCCTATTGATACTTATTCAATAATAATCAAATAAGATATGGAGGTAGAAAATTAAAAAAAATAATTAGCACCTTGTGCTGCTGTTTTTTGGATAATCTAGAACTATTTTGAACAATTCAGATTTTTTATTTATATTTTATATGATTTTTATTATTCATCATTATTTATATAACAACTAATAGATAAGAGATCATTTTTACTTTGTATTTTGTATCTCTTAAAGTAAAATAACTAATATATAAAATAGTCATTTTGAAAAATTTAAATCGTTTAGATTAATTTAAACATTGTGGATTTAATGTGAAAACAACAACAGATAACACAATCTAGATCAAATGTAAATAGTATGAATCATTTAGAAAAATATTTTAATATTTATGGTCGCTTAAATTAATTGCATATAAATTCATATTTATATATCTACAAAAGCATCTATTTAAGTTACCCTCATCAATTTTTTTCCGTAGCATGTACTTAATTAATTTATAAATATTTCTGTACTCTTTAGACCATGAAGTCCATCATGCTACTAAAAAAAAATCCCATATTTATCTACCCAAACTTTTTCAAAAGGAAAATCATATTTATGAGTTTATTATAAAATAATTATTACTTTTTATATATAAGCAATTTCATTAGTTTGGATTGTTTGTGATCTCTTTCAATTTGTATACTTTAACGCTTATCAGAAGGCATAAGTAGTATTATTTTATTGTGATTCCAATCGTGGTACTTGGGAAGAAGTATTCTAACTCCTAGATATCTAGATTTACGCCTGAGGGTAATAAACGGCTCGCCCTACCCGACATTATTATCGTCTAAGAGAAAGAGAGATTTTGCCCTACCTTTATATTGTTGATGAACCTAACTCCTTTCTACAATTTTTTGTAATAAAAAAAAAAGGCAAGAGTAGTATTTACTATTTAAATTTCTAAAACAACTTTTTATTACAATTTAAGAGGGAAAACGGCTTATCAATTTAATAAAGCTAGATGCCTCTTCAAATGACATGGAGATTAAAATGGCAATTTGTGATATTTCTCTGTCCTGCAGCCTTTTCTCTTTGTTCTGATGAAGGAATTAGTTATATATAAAATTGTTTTTTGTTTAATATATTAGACTATTTATTTATAAGTCTAATTGACTTATGTCTTATTGGTGAGGTAATTAATCATAATATCTTACTGATACATTAATTGATTAATATTAAAATTATGCTTCTTTTTTCTATGGGACATTTGAAAGCAAATATGTTTCATCTAATTTAAAGTATAAAAAGACATACTTGATGTTAATTTGTAATTTTAATTTGTATGATATCCCAACTATTTAAATTTAAATTCTATTTTACATTTGAAAAACCCAAAGAAGCGGATGCCAAAAAATGATATGGCTATATAAATAATTTAATAAATATTAAATTATATTGAGACTGAAGATAAATATAGTTTCAATTTGGAGCTAAGCCGATCTGTTTAGCTAACCCATTTTGTCTTCAACTTAGTTTCAATTATGTCTTCATCAATTCTAAATATTTATAGGTCTTCTGTATTTATAATTATAAAAGTAGATGTATAGGGAAGAAATGAAAATATGTAAAAATAGAGATTGAGATATTAATACATGCTTTTTAATAGATTCAGGCTAAAAAAACAAAAGTACAGGTATATCCAATATGCCAAACTAATTTTAGATGTCTATTTAATATTTTAAAATATTTAAAGATACAATTAATATTTTAAAATAATTAAATTGATATAATTATACATATTCACTAATAAAAATATAAATTTCTATCTAATCTATGTTATATAAATTTTTTATTTTTACACATTATTATTTAAAATGTCACATATATAATATTATTTTTTTAAAAACGCATCAAATTAATAAAACTTAAAATTTCTCAATTTTTATATATGAGTTATTTACGGTGTCAATGTTAGAGTTTATTTAGTATTTATTTTAAATATTATTACACATACAACATGTTAATAATTATATATCAAAATAAAAAATTTATGTGACATAAATCAGACAAAAATTTATATTTTTATCAGTGAAAGGGTAAACTTATACCAATTTAAATATTTTAAGGTATTTATTATATCTCTAAAATTATATCAGGATGATAATTAAATATTTTAAAATATTTAAAATATAGCATTTACCATAAAAAATGTCTATAATAAGGCGCGAGTTAGGCTTAGACCGATTTTTTTTGTACAAAAATTTTTAGAAAGAGGTTGAGCTCACCTATAATCTAAGGGTATGGCAAAGTCTCATTTTCTCTTAAATGATACTAATATCAAACAGAGTGAGTCAGGTTTAGACCAACTTAATATAAGATAAGTCTTTGTTTTTTTTTATTATAAAATTTTTAAAAAAGGATCAGATTTACCTATAATTTATAGATAAAGTAAAAAAAAAATTCTTCTTAACGATATTAAAAAGGGTAAAGGTGCATCCAGCACCGAAAACTAATTTTAGAGGAGCAATTAACACCCTAAAATATTTAAAGGTGCAATTAGCACCCTGAACTAATTTTGGAGGTGCAACCCCTAAACTAATTTTGGAGGTGCAATCAGCACCCTCAAATATTTAAATTTGTGCAATTTTACCCTTTCACTAACAAAAATACTTACTTTCATTTGATACATATCACATAAATTTTTTTTTATACATTATTGTTTAAAAGCCATATGTATAATATTATTTTAATAAATTACACTAATTTTTTTTAGGGTGCTGATTGTACCTCCAAAATTAATTTAGAGTGTTAATTACACCTTTAAATATTTTAGGGTACTAGTTATACCTCTAAAATTAGTTCAGCTGTTGGATGTACCTTTACCCATATTAAAAACGAGCTATCTTTAATATGTCTGACGCATTTTCACCCTATGCCCCTAGTAAACTTGGCTTGAACGTGGGCCTTTGTCCACGTTTTTTTTTTTTGATAAATCAGAAGATAAGGACAAGATCAATATAAGTATGTGAAACTTGCCCAAAACTGAACCTGCACTTTTATGCTCGTACAGACAACACTAGGATGTATCCTAATTTATAGATGTCTAGATTTATATTTGAGGATAATAGACAGCTTGTCCTACCTGATATTAATATCACTTAGGAGAAAGGGAGATTTTATCTTACTCTTGAATTATGGGTGAGCCCGACCATTTTCTAAAAAATTTTATATAAAAAAAGAATAGTAGCAGGGGCATATAGGACAATTAAGGATCCATAATTTATGAACATTTTGTTCTTATTTTTAAGAATCATGAAGTCAACTTGGTCTGAGGACGAAATTCGAACTTGATTCTTTTTTTTAGGTGTTCACTTGGTTTATTAGAATTTTATCTTGACTATATCTGAATTCAACTCGTATCGCGCACCTGGCTATAGTAAGTGAGTCTCCCAACGAGAATTTTCTCCATACGCCAAGGCTCAAACTTGATACCTCACTTAAGAGATACTAAGCCGCTTATCACCCGAACTAACTCCCGTTAGTAATTCGAACTTGATTTTAATTACCTGAAGTTAGTCAAAATTCGAACGTCTTGCCCTTCATGAGTCTAGAAACAAGCCTCTTTCATGGGGTTTGATACATGAATTTCTTGCTGGAGACCAGTCACCTGCTCTATCTAAGTCTGACACTAAAAATAGAGTTTGAGAACATGGGCTCTTGGATAAATTAATAAGAAATTAAACCATGAAATCTTAAAGCATTAACTCTTTAAAAAATTCTTAAAAAATTGAAAACAACGCTAATTTTTTTCTATAAAATATTAAAATTTCACTCTTTTATATATAATGTAATAATAAAAAAATATTTAGGAAGTTAGAGAATTTTGAGAAACAGTACTAAAGACGCATCAGACACCCCTTGTGGCTGGGGTCATGGGCAATTTATTCTAAACCTTTTTCTTACTATATTTGATTTTAATTGTATAAGTTAGATAATTAATTTATAAAAATTTCTTAAATCAATTTATTTTATAAAAAATATGTGTTAATTTTTCTAAAATATTATTTTTAATTATTTAAATTTAAACTACCATTTAATATAAATTCCTTTGATACCCAGTTTTTAATGGTTATACCCAGTTTGCCCTAGGAGCTTCTTGTGTTTTTTTTTAAATGGTTACACTATTTTTAATGGTTATACCCAGTTTGCCCTTCAAATTATAGTTTTTTTTGCCCTAGGAGCTTCTTATAGTTTGAGCCTTTTTTTTCTACTTGTTCTGTCTACTTAAAATTTGGTATTTTTTAATTCATCCTCACCATCTTGCTTTAGTTAGGTTTTGAAATTGTTAAAATCCCTGCTTACCCTGTTTTTGGAGGTTAGAATTAAATTCTCTGCCTAAAACTACAGACATTGGTGATTAAATTAACCTTGGAGTGCAATTAATAATCATCTATTTGTGTATAGTTGTAAATTTATGTTATTTTCAACAAGTGAAAGTGAGCTAATTTATTACTGTTCTTCAGGTGGACTTCTAGGTAGGGGTGTCCAAAATTGTCTCGTCTTGGGTGTCCCGACCCGGTCCCGATAATTTTGGGACGGGTCCGTCCCGTCCCGAAAGGGACCGGGCCGGGACACTATTGGGACGGGACAAAGGGGAGAGTCGGGACGGGACGGGTCTCGGCCCGTCCCTTGGGAATCCCGTCCCGAACTTTTTTTTTATAAAAAAAATATTAAATTATCCTATCTTTTCTACTCTTATATAGATATTTTTATTCTTATACATATATTTTTATATTGATATTTTTATTCTTTTTTACTATTATTTTTTTTATATGGGTAAATTGTTATTTTCTATTAGAAAAGAATGTTAGTATTTAGAGAAAGTTGTTGTGGCATTTTATATGGAATAATTTATTGAGATAATTTTATTATAATATTTTTTAAAAATAAAATAAAATTAGGAATTCCCGTCCCCAACCCAAAAACTAAAACAAAAATTGCTATCTACATTGACAAGTCATAGGAATTACAAAAAAAAAAAAAAGAGCAAAAGAACAAAATCTTCTATGTTGTCATTGAGCTGCTCATACGTTGTTATTTCTTGTCCAATAATTTATCATTGGCATCTGCCCTTCTTTTGACAGATTGCCCTTCTTTTCTTGCATCACTATCTTCTATATGTTAATAACAATGATCAATCCCCTGCATGTCCATGGATTTTATTACTAGATCCATTGTTTAATATCTTGGGTTTCTTCTTCAATATTGGTAATTATTGGGTTATAAAAATAAGGGCAAATTACTGTGGTCTAAACTTGTATGGGATGAAGGCGAAAAAGAAGAAAGACATAAGACATGAGAACAAATGAGTGAAGAAGATGGGTTTAAAGATGAATCAGGGTGGCGAGTAGTGACAATAAGAATTTGACAAGAGGTAGAGACACGGAGACGAGACGCAGAGTGATGTTGGAAGAAGGCGATGTACGCATGAGAGGTGGAACGCGCAATAACTGTTTTTTTTATTACTTCAATTATACTTTTCATGAGAGTAACTATGTAATTTCACAAATAGTATAATTTCTGTAGGTTTGGTAGTATAGAAGAGTTTTTTTTATAGAAGTAAAATTAAGCTAGAAATAGAAGTGAAAGTAGAATTAGGCTAAAAATATATTTTAAAAATTTGTTTAGTAGGATGAAAATGAGAATGAAATTGATGTATTTTTTTTATATAACTTAAAATAAAATAGTTTAAAATATTTTTTATAACATAAAAAATGTTAAAGTTATCTAAGAATTTTATAATTAGGGTAAAATCGTCTAAAAAAATTCACTTTCACTTCTATCATATCAATTCTCAATTTTTTTTGATAAAACTAAAATAGCCTAAAATATTATAAATGACTTCCATCATATCAAATGAGGAAAGTGGAAGAATCTATCATCCCAATTCTATCAAATGAGAGAAGTGAAAGAATCTACTTTACTTCTATTTTTACTTTCCTATCCTATTTCCACTTCTATCATCCCAATTCTCAATTTTTTATAGAACTAAAATAATCTAAAATATTAAAAATAACTTTTAGAAGAATCTATTTCTACTTTTATTTCCCTAACTCCACTTCCACTCTGCTATACATATCATTAAAGTTCTTCGAACTTTTTAATTAGTTGATGATTTTAAGGGAGTTATTAGTAATAAATTATTTTTTATGGGACCTATGTAATTCTCCCAAAAAATTGAGCAAGAAATGAAAATGGAAAATGATAGTAAAACCATAACAGCACTTAGTTACCGCAGGCAAGTTCGCTCACCGTAGGGATTCAAAAACCTACTCCTGAGATCAAAAACCTCGCTTCCCTTCGCTTCCTAGCCACCTTCTTTCTTCGCTGTCTCGCAAAACCTCAAAATACTGAAATTTGTGAGGCTGTGACCCCAAAGATTAGGGATTTACTCTGCAACCGAGCTCATCATGTACAGAGCGGCAGCTTCACCACTGAGGTCT
Organism: Leucaena leucocephala; assembly: GCA_037074615.1. Classification (NCBI taxonomy): domain Eukaryota; kingdom Viridiplantae; phylum Streptophyta; class Magnoliopsida; order Fabales; family Fabaceae; genus Leucaena; species Leucaena leucocephala. The sequence goes on from CM073552.1 coordinate 2,640,092, forward strand.
CTCAAGGTGAGTGCCCACTTCTTCCGGCAATGCTTTGACTTTCTGTTTAAATCCCATTCAATGTTTTGGCCCTGAATAACCATGGCGTTTGATTGACGATGTCAGCCTCTAATGCATGACTGTAAATTTCTGTTCTTTTTTCTGTGGAAACTTGATTGTTGTGGTTGGATGAATGCTTTTGGGTAATGAGATGTGTTATTTGGTCAGTGATTCATTTAGTGCTAAACCTTCAAAAGCCGAGGCAGATTTTTATTTTTGTAATGTGGCGTGTTTATTTTTAGCTCATTTTATTTGTTTGCACGTTATCATCTTATGTAACTGTAGAGGGGATGTTTTGTTTTGATTAATCTCCTTTTGGTATCAAAAAAATTCTGTGACATTAGGGCCGTGTGAGTAACTTGGGAACTACTAGATTTGCAACCTCAAGTGCAGTAGCTACAAGGCCTACCTCTGGAGGGTTTTTTAGCTGGCTTACTGGAGAACGTTCAAATTCTCTTCCCCCTTTGGATGCACCACTTGGGGGTATTACTCTTCCAGCTCCAGTACCAGATTATGTTGAACCAAGCAAGACCAAGATCACAACCCTCTCCAATGGTGTTAAAATAGCATCAGAGACGTCATCAGTATGTTCATCTACCCTTTCTTGGGATTTTAATTCAAGTGACATATTCGCTTGAAGGTTATGTACTTTATTTTGTATGATTGTTGCCTTGACGTTTTCCCCCCCTTCTCTGGTTCAACTAGAACCCTGCAGCTTCCATAGGGTTATATATTGACTCTGGTTCCATATATGAGACACCATTTTCAAGTGGAGCATCACACTTGTTAGAGAGAATGGCGTTCAAGAGCACTACAAATCGAAGTCACTTTCGCATTGTGAGGGAAGTAGAGGCAATTGGCGGTAATATTGGTGCCTCAGCCTCTAGGGAGCAAATGGGCTACACATTTGATGCTCTGAAAAGCTATGTTCCACAGATGGTAGAATTACTAGTTGATTGTGTAAGGAACCCAGTCTTTTTAGATTGGGAGGTCAAAGAAGAGGTATTTATTATGTATAACTTTATCATCTCAAAGATAGTATTCTTGTATTCTGACTCTTAATCTGTGCCTGTCTTTAGCGAACTCAGAGACCATGTTCTGCTGAGGGGCAGGGCTTTACCATTTTTATGTCATTCTCCTAATATGGATAAACTAATTCTGTGGAAATGGCAAACCAGTAGCGTCTATTTAAATAGGCCATTTCTTTTGTATTAATTGAGTAACAATTTAGTATCCTAGAGGTTCTTACTTCTTAGCAAGGGAGAGAAAGTGACCCCATTGTGTTATCTATGTTATATAATTGGAGATTCCTAGCTCAGCCTTAAAGATCATTTTTATTTTGTTTTGACTGGTTTCGTATCAGGAAAAAATGAAAGCTTTACATTTATGATTCTACAGTGTTGTTTTATGCTGACAACCAATCAACGGTTTGCTTGTTTTCTGATACTGGAATGGTTGTTAATCATTCACTGAATCCAGCCAATCTTTCTAATATTGTTGAACCATCTACTGATACAGCTGCAAAAGGTGAAAGCAGAGCTTGGAGAACTTTCAAACAATCCTCAGGGTTTGCTTTTGGAGGCAATTCACTCTGCTGGTTATTCCGGTGCATTGGCTAATCCTCTTTTGGCTCCTGAATCAGCACTTGATAGACTGGATGGCTTTGTTTTGGAGGATTTTGTTGCTGTAAGACCTGTTATTCTTTCTGATACTGGATGCGCACTACTAATTTTTTGGTCTATACTCATATTTCTTGTGCTGTTCCTGCCCTTTCTAATTTAGATTCTGAATGTTGAATGTGGAAAATTAGGAGCATTATACTGCACCCAGAATGGTACTTGCAGCTTACGGGGTTGATCATGAAGAACTTGTATCTGTTGCAGAGCCACTTCTCTCTGATTTACCAAGTGTTTCCCGTCCGGAAGAACCAAAATCTGTCTATGTTGGAGGTGATTTCCGTCGTCAAGGTGAAGCAGGAGTGAGTATTATTTCAGATTTTCCTCCTCAAATTTCTGTGTTTTATCTAGAAGCTTTAACACCCTTTCAAATAAAATGTGTTTTTGATACTTATCTACTGCAATATGTTGTGACATCAGGGTGCTCATGTTGCTATTGCTTTTGAAGTGCCTGGTGGTTGGCACGAAGAGAAAGATTGCATAGTTTTAACTGTTCTGCAGGTGCGCATTGTTTCTTAGTACCTCTGAATTCAAAAACACATTTTCTTTTTTAGTGGCACAAATTAGAAAAATGAATGAAGGTATTCATAAAAATATTTGCAAGCACTGCAGATGCTTATGGGAGGTGGCGGTTCTTTCTCTGCTGGGGGGCCTGGAAAAGGGATGCACTCAAGGCTATGTAAGTTTTTTCCTATATCTTCTTGTTTACAACGTACTTTGGTCAATTTTATTTATTAACTTAAATTGTCCCATCAGAGATGAGTTTTCTTTCTGCTTACCTCTATATAAATATATCTAAGTGCTTATTTCTTGCCAATGGCCTAGGTGCCATAATGGTACCAAGTTTCTCCTCAAATCCTTTGGGTAGGTCACAAGGTCGAACCTGTGGTGTGCACACCCTTTGGGTCGGGGTGTGTGTGAGTGATAGTCCCAAGTAAAAAAAAATGCTTACCTCTTAGATGTGTATATTGAGCCTTTTTTTTTTAATGTTTTAAGTTGATTTCATTATGTCCATTTGAACCAGATCTTCGTGTCTTGAATGAACATCAAGAGATTCAATCCTTCTCTGCATTCAACAGTATCTTCAACAAAACAGGATTGTTTGGCATTTACGCAAGCACTGTAAGCACCCCCTTTGCTTTCCATACTTACAATTCCTTTTATTCTTTTATATGGCTTATATTGTTAAATAAAAATGAACTGCCATGTGGGTATAATTCATAATTCCCGATGGTACCTAATGCTGAGAGAAGATAGACTTATAAAAAAACTACTGAGTTGAAGTTACCTTTTTTATTGACAATATAGCTAGTTTGTAGCTTTCTGTTGGCCTTTTGTTTGTTTGTAAATTTGTAATGTATCAGTTAATATTATTGTCCTAAGCTCAAGCTTTTTTTTTTATTTAATGTGGCTGTAGAGCTCTGATTTTGTGTCAGACGCTGTGGATATAGCAGCCAATGAATTAATAGCAGTTGCATCTCCTGGACAAGGTTTTGCCTGCATCTCTTATTTTCTACACAGTTTATTTGTGAAGGTCCTGGTTTCTGGTAAATTAAACTTACATTTCCTGCAATGGCAGTTTCACAAGTACAGCTCAATCGCGCCAAAGAATCCACGAAGTCTGCTGTTCTAATGAATCTGGAATCTAGAGTACGCTATCTCTATCTCTCTCTCCATTTCCAGTTAATCTAATTGTGATACTTTTAAAGAAATCCCTTAAAGCATGAGACTGTATATTATTACGTCATGATAAGTTTTTCTTGTGGTTTTTCCTCTGTTTCCTTCTTCCTGCTTGCTTACACATATGGTCACTTTTGTAGATGATTGCATCAGAGGACATAGGAAGACAGGTTTTGACTTATGGAGAAAGGTATACAATCTATGAACATGCCTTTTTCTTATGCTTTAATTCCTTAAGATCAACTAAAATTTAACCCCTTTCCATTTTTTGCATAGTTGCATCTACCTCTGTGTAGCACCATTACTTTCTGAGTCTTCAAACATGCAAATGACACATCTCCAAAGAAATCTATTAAGTAAATAGATTAGGTTCTTGTTTATCAAGTTTTATTAAAAGATAGGACTTAGGTTACTTGGATGTTTGTTTTGGGTGTTTTTGTGAAAAAAATAATTGTACGGGCCTGTTTGGACACCGTCCATAATCAATTTTAAAGGCCAAAATTGTGATTTCCTAAAAATTTATCCCAACGCTCAAATTTTGATTAAATCAATTGTGACGCTCAACCAAACACTTATATGTTGAGTAAAATCAATCATGAGACCATTAACTATGTTTCTCATAAGCAGCCCCCACATGCTTCGTGTGCATTTAGGAAAGTATAATTGAAAAGCAGGTAATAGTGGCTTATGAGAAAACCATGATTTTTGACATATGTGTTGAGAATCTCAAAAGTATTTTAATTGAAAAACTCGAGAGCAAACATCGAAACTGTACCTAAATTTTGTAATTCTCCCTTTGTTGTTACATCTTCAAGGAGTATAGCACATGTTTGTGAAGAAACTGTATTACCTACTTTCAGGAAACCTGTGGAGCGGTTCTTGAAGGCCGTAGATGAAATCACGTTGAATGATATTACTAAGATTGCTGAGAAGATTATCTCCTCACCTTTGACAGTGGCATCATATGGGGATGGTAAATTTACTTTTAGAAATTTTTCCGTTTATTTGGTTTTCTGGTAAGATAGTGCATTGTTCATCATTGAGTAATGAGATCTCTTTTTCTTTCTACTTTTGGCAGTTCTAAATGTCCCCAGTTATGAATCTGTTAACCGCAAGTTTCATGCAAAATGAAATTGCTCCTCGTCGTCATCAATAAGATCCAGAGAATTTTTTTGCACGGATATGAGGAACAATAATAAGTTTTCCCCTCTATAAAATGTTCTAGTCTATAGATTTAGTGTATGGGATGGTGAGATAGTGAGGAAGAGGGTAATTTGGGTCTCTTCTCACAAATCTCACATGTTATGAGATTAGTTCATCTATCTTAAGTGAGGGTGATTAGTGTATAAATTTAAATGGGTTATAATGATTATATGAGCATATTGCTCTTAAATAATATATATGATTTTTCATCTTTATTCTCATTATTTCTCCAATAAAATTAACATGGTATCAGAGTAGGTTATTTTTGGCCCAAAACAACATAACCCAATTCCTTTTTCTTGCTTCAATGCTACCGTTTTACTCTAACTTCTTAATTAGCCACTGTGAACCACAAATGATGCCATTGTTTGACCCTAGGTTTCTTAAATCTCTGATTGTTTCTTTTCATTTTGCCCTCGTTCGTCACCCTAATCTAGAATTTTTGACTAACCACCGTTTAGAACAGTCATGATCCATCGTCTCCTTCTTTGAATGAAACCTTTGTTTCTAGACACCAAACTCTAGTTGTCTTCCACTTATCAACAAATCTTGAGAAATTGTGATGGATCCATTTTGTTAGCTAAGAATTTTGGCCAAAAATTATGCGCGAATCCACATCTTCTCGCTCTGCTTCGAAGATTCTTGTCGATCGAAGCCCCTTTTCAGCATGATTCTCTAGTTCTTGCCCACGGTATTGGAATGAGGGCAACTTCGTTCGATCAACACCAATGATGTTATGGTCATTGCCTTCTAATTTGGCCAGGAGCAAAATGGAGAGGAATATCAGAAGTAATAGAAACACCATGGAAGTCCGGTAACGTGGTCGTTGCCTTCTAACTCGGATTCCAAAAATATTCTGATGGGGTGTTCATCATTGTCATCTTCGTCTTTTATCCCTTGTGATTGACTAAATATTGATCTCTATAAAGGTGATAAGTATAATTTGTGCCTTGATATAAAATTCTTTACAACTCCATCAATTTATGGTTCCCTTGCAAACGGGTACAGTCTTCGTTTTGTGATAATGTCATCGAAGGGGTTCAAAATTTCTTAGTGGCATAGCATAACAAACTTTGCTTTAATCTGCTTTATTTCAATTGAAATGCTTGAAGTGGATAGCATTGTGAAGCATTCCCAATTATCCAAAGGTGGAAGCATCATAATAAGGAAAGAGACACCAAGTCAAAGCCATTATACATGTGAATGATGCTCTATGGAAGTGGTACAATCTAAGAATTCATGGGAGTGGTCATATTCAAATCTCATCAATTTTGGGCAATACATGGAGTCAACAACGTACAAGGATATACTTTGATTTGAAGATGAGCAAATGTTATTTTAAAGGGATTGAGGAGTTTATTTCTGGGTTGCTGATTATATAAGTTAGATAGAAGTTTGAAGCTATTTCTGGGTTGCTGATTATATAAGTTAGATAGATGTTTGAAGCTGTTTCAACCAACAGCCATCACAACACTGTGCAAATAATATTTCTAAGCTTCAGCAGAAGGGTCAATAGCTAGAGGATAAATGCATTCATGAAGCATAGGAACTTAAGGGTTGAAAATCAAGTAGAAGTCAATGTCCAAGCAGTAAAGCAGAGGTGTGGAGTTTGCATTCCGAGTTGAAGAAGATGCTGTTTGGAGCCAAGTGGCTAAGGTTCAACTCAAGGAAGGGCTTAATGAAGATGTTATTCATGCACTGAAGATGGTAATGTTTACCATGACTTAGTAAGGTAAAGAGAATTTTTTAAATAAAGATTAATATGATAGTGTAATTCATCGTGGAGTTGTAAATAGAGAATAAGGCTAGAGTAAAAGAGCCGAAAGTGGCACACCAAAAGACTTATGAAGAATCAAAAGATGGGTTCTATCAAAGCTTTTTTCTTTGTATAAAAGTTTTTAGAAAAGGGTTGGGTTCACCCACAATCTAAAAGTAAGGCGAAGTCTCTCTTCATCTTAGGTGATACCAATTGAAGAATGGAGTGCTCAAGGTTTTTTTTTATTACCCATCCGGTTCACCGGAACTTTGCCCCGACTATATCCGGATCCGACCCACGTCGCGCACCTGGCTATGGTAGTGAGTCTCCCAACGAGGATTTTCTGCATTCGCTAAGGCTCAAACTCGAGACTTCGCTTAAGCAATATCGAACCGCTTATCACTCAGACTAACCCCGTTGATGAGTGCTCAAGGTTTTTTTTTTTTTTTGGTTGCCCACCCGGTTCACCGGAGTTTTGCCCCGATTACATCAGGATCCGACCCGCGTCGCGCACCTAGCTATGGTGGGTGAGTCTCCCAACGGGGATTTTCTGCGTACGCCAAGGCTCGAACTCGAGACCTCACTTAAGCGATACCGAGCCGCTTACCACTCGGACCAACCCTTTGACTACGAGTAAAGTATCAAATTGGCACATCTAATCTCTCTTTGTAATGCTTGAGGTGGCCCATTATACTCATTTCAGGCCCACTACGCCTCAAAATTTCTAGGGTTTTTCTGCCTCCGCAATTCATCTTCCTATATATTCCACGGCACGGAGTCGCTCCTCTACGCATCTCTCATTCTTTATGGTTTCCTCTGTTTCGTTGATAGCTCTTTCTATTTTCTCAGTGTTGTTAGTTTAGATGCAGAGATTGTGTGTATCGGTATAGTGCTTCGATTCAATGCGCTCTCCCGGAAGTGTTCTCTGCTACACAGATTTGGGGAAGGTGGGCAGTTGTGTTCCATCTTTTTCATTGGATCTCACAACAATCATCTTCCCCACACTTTCTTCCTTTCTTTATCATTCTTTTTAACTTTGAGGATCTGAGACATGACATTACACCTTGTGAGATTTTCGTTAAGCTTTGGTCTTGAAGCAGAGGGTTGATTAACCTGCCACAGATTACTTACTGTTAACCCTGTGGTATTTCTTTATACCTAACCCTAAAAATACTGAAACTTAGATCATCATATCTTAGGAAAAGAACTCGAGATTTTGCCTTCGTTGATCCATGATATGCATCGACATCAATCTTTGATAAATAATGTTGGTATCTATAAATCAATCTAAATATGCGATGCAAAATGCAATGTGTAGTATGCTATAAACAAAATAACAATCCTAAGCATGCATTATTATAAGCATTGAATTAAGTTTTCCCCCAAACGAAATCAGAATATCACACCTGAATAACCTGTAAAAGGACTAAACTCAAATTCTCTCTTTAAAGATATGTTAGACGGCAGGGGCAAATTATATGAACTTGCTGAAATTTGTGTAGTTTGAAGTCTGAATATGAATGCCTATAGAGATTGTATTGTTTGAAGCATGTCAATTTGGTAATTTGTGAAGTTGTGTTAAAGGTATTGCTTTAAGTCCTCTCTGACTCTGGAGAAAACTAGAAAGAAAGTGAATAGAAGGGGCTGAATCTGATTAAGCCTTGGCCTTGTAGGTAATGTCATTTTCAGGCTCACCTTTTGGATGGGTTTGAGAAGGATAGCACAAGTTTAAGAATCTTCTGTAATAGAGGAAATTGCCCTTAATTTCTTAGTATGATATCCTAAAACCATAGAGTTTTTGTGGATTAAGAGTCATAAGGGTATTTTTGATAGCAAACTGTGTTATGTGACACTTGTTGAACTTCTTCTTGCATAGCACTGATTGGGATTATTCACAAATAAATTTTTTATCAAATTCTTTCAAATAATTAAACTCAATTTTTCTAAATGTGTGAATTAGTTTTCTTTATAGAATTGGAGGTAATAATAATGGATCATACAAAAAGTCTAATTTAGGGCATGCTTGGATCATACAAAAAGTCTAATTTAGGGCATGCTTGGATCATACAAGAAGTCTAATTTAGAGAATTGGAGGTAATAATAATGGATCATACAAAAATAAGGCATGCTTTGATCATTCAAAAAATTAATTTAATTCTCGAGAAAAATAATGAACCTGTTTACTTCTTAAGGCAAGGCGTGTTTTCTAAATAGGGACATCTTTTTTTAATTGGAAATTCAAACTCTCGATTTCAAACTCCTTACGTTAAATCAATCTATTAACACACATTTGATTTTCAATTTGTTAAAAGTGTATTGATTAAAAGTTTGTTTCTTAAATTAGTGAGTGTTTGGTTTAATTTATTTTAAGTGATATACAAATATATAAAATAAATTTTGCCTTGTAATACATAAAAATATCTTTAGAGGGAGGTCAAACTCATGATAAGGGAGTTATTGTTGGATGGAAGAACGATTAGTATGAGAAAAATATTAGTTTAGCCTAAAAATATAGTTTGTTAATTTTTTTATTCTAAGCACATATATCATCCTATTAACAATAATTTTATTTAAAGTATTAGGATTCAAATTTTAATTTTGTATATTACGAGTGACTAATTTTTTTATTAGATTCAAATCTCATTAATTAGTCTATTAGTTTTTGGACTCTCTTATCAGAGGAAAAATTAGCCAAACAAACTTTTACCAAAAATGTATTTCTTGTCAATGAGAGTTAGCACATATAGTAAAGAACGTGTTCGTATCTCACAAAAATATGAATTTAATTCTTGTTGTTGTTATTAGGACTCATTTGATAAAAAATTTCATAAATTCTCTATAAATATTTTTTGAATCTTAAGGCTATACTCTAATTTTATTAGTAAACTGGTGCCGAACTTAATTAAATTTTTTTTATAAAAAAGAAAAGAAAAGAAAAACCTATTTCTTAAACAAAATATTCCATAAAAATACTTTTCTTGCTGGTCAAGGAAACTCACACGACACGATCGCCAGAAATATCTCTTTATTAGGAGCGTGACTTTGCCATCACTGACCATCCCCAAGACGCCACGTGTCTCTAGCATATTCTGAAATTTCATCATCGTCATTATATATCAAATTAAAAAGTTATATCAAAACAATATTAAGATAAGGAGACAAAATGATAGACGGGGAGGACAAATATGATGTTATAAGTGTTTTAAAAGATTAATATTTAAATTGAGAAAGAAAAGATAGATATTTAAATTTAAAAATAAAATTATTAATAATCAAACAATCCATCAATTAATAACGGCTAAGTGATACGTTAAAATTTGATTGATTATGATATGATAATTTTATGAATAATGAAAAGAGAAAAACAAAAAGAAAAGGAAGTACGGAGTGTGTATATAAAAATTGAAGAGTCCGTTTAATAATATCCCAGAAAAATCAATTACCCGCGAACCCCGCCCACGACAATTCTCCGGCCTCTCCCGATTCCGCTCCTCCCCTCTCTCTCTCCTCTGTTTCTTTCTCAACCTCACCGACACTATTCTCCTCGGATTCGTCACTGTTTCCCCTAATCGTTCATATTTTGATCCGATTTGGTTCTAACATTAACGGTATCATATTTTCTCTCGGATATTTCCCTCTTTTCTTTTCCACTCTCCTTCTCAGGATCTAGGGCTTTGATTTTCTCCACTCCTGCTCGCATTAGATCGTTTTCATTCTATTACTATTCGCATAGATATCTTATTGTCGGTGTTTCTTGAGTTTTAGGGTTCCGATTTTTTGTTAACCCGATTGTCGTTTCTGGGTTTGTTTTGAATTTTCGGTAAGGACCAGTGCGTTTCTATTTTATGTTCTTTTCGTTAGGTTTTTCTAGGACCATCGTTCTTCGAAAGAGAATATAAAGGGAAAAATCTTTTTACGAGGTTGAGATGAGTAACTCTGGGGGAGTGATGGCTTTGTCGCAACCTTCCCAGTCGGCGGCTAAGCAATATGGTGTGACGAAGCCGATATCAATGGCTGGGCCCAAGGCGGCTGATTTACAACGGACTTTGGAGTTAGATGAGGTTCGATTTTGTGTGAAGTACCCTTACGTTTCGCAAATTTAAGTCCTATCATTGATGAATTCTGGAATTTTTTTCTTGGGTACGGAAGTTTCTGGTTCATTCAGGGCTATATGAGAGCGAAGAGGAGGCTGCTAAGAGAGAGGAGGTCCTTGATCGACTTGGACAGGTGATTGTGCATCTCTTAATATTCCCAGTTGTTTCCTCAAACACCCCCCTCCCCCTCTAAAAAAAATATGTGTGTGAACTTTGCTTTAAATGTTTTGTCTGTTTCAGATAGTAAAGGATTGGGTGAAGCAACTGACGCGGCTAAGAGGATACACTGATCAAATGGTTGAAGATGCAAATGCTGTCATATTCACATTTGGTTCTTATCGACTTGGGGTGAGTTTGTTTGATGCCTCTTTTGATTTGCGATGCTTTATGACTTAGCCTTGGAGTAACCGTTGTGTCATGCTTAAGCCAAGTTTTTTTTTTTTTTGAAACATTTCAGTCTTGCTATCTAGTGACTCTCGGCAATTCTGATCCCCTCTTATCCATAGTTATTTATAGTGTTTAGTGCCTATTAGTGTGCAACGTTCAGCATGTTATCTTAAACATATTGATCTAAATCAGAATGGAAAGTCATCTGTTTTCCTGCATCTACATGGAAAATACATTACTAACCCAAAACGTTAGTTCTATTTAAAAACTTCATCAATGTCCATAAATGCAATGGACTAATTGTAGAAAATCTATAGTTGTAAGCCTATCAATGATTTATACATATGGTACTTGTTCCAAAGGTATACAAGGGGGAATTCAATCTCCTATCTCATGCGGTATTGTGCTAGGGATTTTTAATTATGTTTTGTTGAGAACTACAAGTATTTTAGCTGTAGATCTAGTTTAAGGGGAGTGTTGAGATACGTTATTAATTATTAATTAATTAATATTATGTTTTATTAATTATTTAATTAATTATCTAAAATTAAGTTTTAGATATTATTTAGGATCAGATTTGAATATTAAATTATCACATCTTAAGAGAATAAATTTGAGATATTAAGATTATGATAGATTTTAGGTTTAATCTATTAGCTTATATTTTTGCCTATATAAAGGTCTATTTGTATTCTCATTTTTTAAAAGGATTAATAATATTTTGAGACTTTTTTCTTCTACTTTCAATCCTTCAAGTTTTCACATGGTATCAGAACAGGAATATTAAATCTTAAGGTCTCGATGAAGAAGAAGAAGAAAAATGCCAAGTCTGAAGAGAAGGCAAACCTTCAAAGTCTTCAAGTGAGGATTAGTTATATATGATAGAAGAGGTTAATTTTGGTCTCTTTCTACAAAATCTTATAGGTTATGGAATTAGTTTATTTTCCTTAAGTGAGGTTAGATTAGTGTATAAACCTAAGTGGGTTACTACGATTGTATGAGCATGTTGCTCTTGAATAATACATATGATAGAAGAGGGTAACTTAGGTCTCTTCCCATAAAATTTTATATGTTATGAGATTAGTTCATCTCCCTCAAATGAGGTTAGATTAGCGTGTAAATCTAAATGGGTTATCACGATTGTATGAGTATGTTGCTCTTGAATACATATGATGGAAGATGGTAGTTTGGGTTTCTTCCCACAAAATCTCATAGGTTATAGGATTAATTCATCTACCTCAAGTAAGGTTAGATTAGTGTGTAATCCTAAGTGGGTTATTATGATTGTATGAGCATGTTACTTTTGAATAATACATATGATTCTTCATCGAGTTTCTCTTTTGCAAATGTTCTTGTTAGTCATCTAACAATAACGTTCTTCGTCAAGTTCGCAACTTTATCTTAAGATCCAGATTCAAGATTCAATCAACTTCAATTTAGTGAATATTACTGGTTTAAGGATTTAAAGTTCTGGTTCTTCTATAATGATGCTACTCACATCTAAGCTGCCTTCTAAGTTGAGGGGAAGTGTTGAGAAGCACAAGTATTCAAGCTGTAGATTCAGTTTGGGAGGGAGTGTTGAAATACGTTAGTTTAGAATTAATTATTAATTAATATTAGGTTTTGTTAATTATTTAATTAATTTTCTAAAATTAAGTTTTGGATATTATTTAGGATTAGATTTGAATGTTAAATTATCATATCTTAGAAGAATAAATCTGAGATATTAGGATTATGATAGATTTTAGGTTTAACCTATTAGCTTATATTTTTGCTTATATAAAAACCTATTTGTATCCTCATTCATTAAAAGGATTAATAATATTTTGAAACTTTTTTCCTCTACTTTTAATTCTTTAAATTTCCGCATGTTTCCACTACACTTAAATCTGGGGTAATTACGTCTAGGCTCTAACTGAAAACGTGATTCAAGATCTCATTTCTGGCACTCTTGAATATTTATTAAACCAATCCATTAGCTTCTATGGCATCCATTATCTGGGATTCAGAATCTATCATGACATTCTGATATACATTCTCTGCTAACAAATCGCTTTTAAGGAATTAAATGATGCCCTTTTTTGCTTCCCCTTTTTCTTTCTTTGTATTTTTTGGGAATTAATATCCATTAATAAATAAATTTTTTTGGCGCAGGTTCATGGTCCTGGGGCAGACATAGACACATTATGTATTGGACCATCCTATGTGAATCGAGAGGTATGTTGGGAATGCAAATAATATTCACATATGTGCTTTGTCTTAATCATTATCTTTTTTCTTTTGGGTTATAACTTTCATATTTCTTCATCAGGAGGACTTTTTCTTTGTATTGCATGACATTCTGGCTAACATAGATGAGGTGTCTGAACTGCAACCGGTTCCAGATGCTCATGTACCAGTTATGAAATTCAAATTTGATGGAATATCAATTGACCTACTTTATGCTAGTATATCCTGCTTGGTTGTGCCGGAAGTAAGTGCTGTTTCTCAGTTCCCTGTTTCCACTCACTGCATGATCAAAATTAACTATCTTGTATCTGAATTGCAATAAGCATCTTCCTTTTTAGTCTGTCATATGTAGATAAGTCATTGCTGCTAATGTGTTTATAGATTTTTAGTATTTCCTTTATCTTTGAAGTTAAAATGGATGAGTATTTTGGATGTGGCTTTTTTAATGTGTATTATTTTGACAAGGATGAAATTAGAATGATGACTCTTGTTCATGTTGGTTACTTTTATTATGTTGGCATTTCCATTGCCCAGCTATATTTCCCCTTTTGGTTTTGAAACCCTCAATTAATTACAATTTATGAACAGAACTTGGACATATCTGATGTATCTGTCTTATACAATGTGGATGAGCCTACTGTTCGAAGTCTGAATGGATGTAGAGTTGCAGACCAAATTTTAAAGCTTGTTCCAAATTTTGAGGTAATTTATCTGTCTTCATTTATCCCTGAAATGTAGTTCTTTGGTTCCTTTGTAAATGGCTTTGTGGTATTCAGTAGATGTCCAAGTCCAGTTAATTTTTCTCCATATTTTGGTTTGTAGCACTTTCGAACAACGCTTCGGTGCTTAAAATTTTGGGCCAAAAGACGAGGTGTTTATTCCAATGTAACATATCTTTCCCACCTTTTCTGTTCAAATTGTTTAGTTTATTTTACTTGCTATCCCCATCCATATGGTTAATGATTATGCTACTTGTTCTGAATTTTTCCACTGTTCTTTATACAACACTGAATTTAGGTGACTGGATTTCTTGGTGGTGTGAACTGGGCCATTCTTGTTGCTCGAGTGTGCCAGCTCTATCCAAATGCAGTTCCAAGTATGCTTGTCTCTCGATTCTTTCGGGTGTATACTCAGTGGCGTTGGCCAAATCCTGTCATGTTATGTCCAATTGAGGAGAATGAGCTTGTATTTTCTATTTGGGATCCTCGTAAAAATCCTCGTGACCGAACACATCATATGCCCATAATTACTCCTGCCTATCCCTGTATGAATTCTAGTTACAATGTTTCAACAAGTACACTTCGTGTTATGATGGAACAGTTTCATTATGGCAATAAGATATGCGAGGTAAGGGGTGGGTTTAATGATGCTGTTTATAATTTAGGTGCTAAGCCTTTTTGCCATGTATAATTGATGCTAGTACTTTGTTCTTGTTGTACAAATGCAGGAAATAGATCTGAATAAAGCTCATTGGAGTCGTATGTTTGAGCCATACCTTTTCTTTGAAAGTTATAAAAACTATCTGCAAGTTGACATAGTAGCGGATGATGCTGATGACTTGCGGGGATGGAAGGGTTGGGTGGAATCTCGACTTCGGCAGCTGACTTTGATGGTAGTGTATCTTAGATTTTGGTGTCAACCAAGGAGAGGCTTGTTCTAAATGTTTCATTGTATTGAAGAATTTTGCTAGGATTATCAGTAATGCCATCTTTCCTGACTCATTGGTTGCTATCAAATATTCTTTGCAGATTGAGCGTGACACTCTTGGAAAGCTTCAGTGCCATCCTTATCCTCATGATTATGTGGATGCTTCTAAACAATGTGCACATTGTGCCTTCTTCATGGGCTTGCAGAGGAAGCAAGGGGAGATTGTTCAAGAAGGTCAACAGTTTGACATACGTGAGACAGTTGATGAATTTCGGCATTCTGTTAATATGTACATGTTCTGGAGACCTGGGATGAAAATATATGTTTCTCATGTTCGTAGAAGGCAAATTCCATCTTACGTTTTACCTAATGGTTATAATAAGAGATCTCGACCATCAAAGCCAACAGCACAAGTAGAGGAACCTGTTAAATCATTTAATGCAGTTGAGGTGTATGGGACTGAACATGTTGATGGAAACCGGAAGAGGAAAAATGTGTACATGGTGGGTGAGAAGCATGATGTTATTGCAAAAAGGCTTTCTATTAGTCCTCAGAGGCAAGATTCAGTTTCTTCGGGAATTTTGGATAAGTCAGTGGATAGCTTGGGTATCAGTACAAGAAATGGAATGTGCCGGTTTGAAGTGAATCGATGTCAATGTCTGGCTTCTGATGGTCAAGAGTTGAGACCTATGGCGAGCATTGAATTGTCCTACAGAGGGCAAAATGATTTGGATGAAGGAATGGCATCTCCTGAACAAGAGCCTGAATGTGCATCAAATTCTAGTGTCATTACATCTGCTACAAGTGATGGTGGTTCTTCAGAGGATGCTGGGATTGAATCAGTGGCAAACTCTTCTGAGGTCGACATGAGAGGAGTTGAGGGGACTGTCAGAGAGGGTGATGAGATGGCTAGTGAAAAAGGATTATCGCAAGATGAGCTTTGGAACAGTATGAGGTTTATCTTCCAATTTCTTTTCCTCTTCTCATTGCTTGTTGAATTGCTTTTGCTTATGATTTCTTTTTCTATATATTATATTCTCAACACTGGGCAGTGGTCAACTATTTTATTAGCACTCCCAAAAAAAAAACGAAAACAGAAAAGAAAACTCCCTCTCTCTCTCCCACACGCACGCGCACACACATAAAAGGGAACCAGTATATTATCTGGCTATACAGCCATTGGTGATAGGCGATATTGTTAGTAATGTTCATAAAATTGTTGAGTGCTGTGGGTAGGTCTTGATAGCTGTTAGTTCTAGTGTTTCATTCGGTGCTTAAGGATGGGGGCAGTGTGTGTCATTATTTCTGCATATTAGTTGTATTTTGTCCGTTCATCTTATCTGATGTTGTACACTGACCATTTACGATTTTTTCTTTTATAAATATCGGTGGCTAAATGCTGCAGTAGGAAAGGTTCTTGATTCGTCGGGCATAGATGGCTCAAGTTGTACAGAAGCTAGAGATAAGGCATGTTTTTTGGTTAATCATAACTTTCTTTGTAGCAAATCTGTTCGTAATTTGTCTTTATGCTGTGGATTCTGTTTTGGACCATGACAGGAGATTCAGTTTAACATAAATAACACAGGAGACTTGAATATAGCATCAACCAAGAGAAAACAAGTTCAACATCAATTTCTGGAGAGATCAAATTTTGGATTACATGACAATCTCAAAGGGGGGGGACACGGCAGCGGAAGAAGCAGCAAAAGACATCCAGTTTGGGTGAGTACTGAATTTAAATGTTGGCGTTCATTGCTCTTAACTCTTTTCAGGCATGCTTGGCTGTTCCTCCAACCTCGCAAATTCGGTACTTGTGACAACTGGCTACGTCTGTACAGTTGATAATATTTTTGGAGCATTATGGAACTTGCATAGAATGTTGTGGCTAGGATTCTCTCTGAACATCCTAATGCATTATGGAACTTGCATAGAATGTTGTCTTGTCCTCTTTAGAGTTGGCTAGGATTCTCTCTGAACATGCTAAGCATGCAGTTGGGTGTGTGTTTTGAGGCAGATTTGGGATCATTTTCCTTTTCTAAGCGTTTAGCTTTTTGTTCCAAGAGGGAAGAGGCAACAACAAATATGGTGGGTGGGGTAGTTGGGGTTGGGTTAGGAAGATGAATACATGGCAAACACGTCTTATGTACATTTCTGCCTTGATATATAGTATATAGCCCGTTATTTGACCTCTGTTGTTTTTGTTTTTCGTACGGTGTCTGGTACATGAGTTAATCAATTAATTTATTCATAAATCACGATTACATGTTTTTAACTGATAAGAGCGAGCGATCTGCCTAACTAACTCGCACCTAACTCATTTACTTCTAAACAAGACTCCCTTATATTAAACTGGTTCTGGAGATAAACTGAGAACGATAAGAGTATAACTTGGTATTACATGGTGTTCAGTTGTATTGGACTTAAGGTCATTGATATTTTTTTTTTGGGATTTCATCGTCATTACCCCTGGAGTTTTTAAATATTATAAAATTAAAATCTTTCAAAAGAAATATTCATATTAAATGCTTGACGTGGTGATTTAGTAATACTAACTTCATTATTTTATATAATTAGTTAATATAAAATAATTAACCGTTGAAGCCCTATAGAAACCAACAAAGCCATGTTTAGCTTATCCAACGAAGAAGCGTTCCAGTCTTACATTGTAAAACTATGTTCAATAAAAGCTTCCGATTCCTTCTCCTCACAAAAGCTAAATGCAAATGTGGCATCCAAACATAGAGTGTTGGCTTATACCCACTAAAGTATACCCTATTCTCATTACCTACTTCGATCTAGATTGACGGATAAACCCATTCAAAACCGTACTAAATTTAGAAATATGATCCTCTGTTCAAGGGGGGAAACTATGCAGTAAATTTTATAAATAGAAAAAACATAATAATATAATTTGATATAGAAATGTATACCTATGACGGACTTAACACGTTAAATATAAATCATCAATACTAATATAAAACATAAAATATAAAACATAAAATTCATAACAAGTTACACTCTCGTAGTCTCTTTACTATGTGCGAATAATGTGCCACTCAGTTCACAAACAAATAAAACTATAAAAAGTTGTTCCCGACATGAGTCCCTCACATTGTTCGTAGCTTGAACCTCTTTCTATGCTTCTTCACTTTATTTTTCTCCTAAGGAATCTGAACAAGCTATAAATTATTTTTAAACAATTAGTCAAGAACCCACATGTTTGTATAAAAAATAAAATAATAAAATAATTTTTTTAAAAAAAAATCTTTTTTTTGTACAAATTTTTTTAGAGAAAAGTTAGGTTCACCCACGATTTAAAAGTAAGGCGAAGTCTCATTTTCTCCTAAACGATAATAATATCAGGCAAGACAAGCCGTCTATTACCTTTAAGTATAAATATAAGCATCTAGAAGTTAGGATGCCTCTCCAAATAACGCGTATAAAATTATAATAAAATAGTACGATCGAACACACTCTAAATATTCTTAACTCCCACCCTTTTGCTAGTTTAATCTATACACCATGGTTAAAAAAAAAATTGTGTTCTGTTTTACGGTTTAACTCATGCTGTCACGTTCCTTACCTTGCTTCTACAAAAGGCCCTTTTGTCTTGTAACCATCTTGGTCCAATTCCCCGGTATATGTCCACCTCTTCCCAAATTTATGTTCGTTTTCCTTTCAATCCAATCTCACTGGGACAACGCCACATTACTCCCCAAACCTTCCAATCCAATCTTTCAAGTCAAGGAACCTTTCTCTCTCTCTGTATATATATATATATATATAATATGGTTGCACGCACTTTTCAACTCTATTCTTGGGATCCATTTTCTGCGCCAAAGGTCAGAGCTTTTGGTTTGATTGTTCCGAGTTAATCCGAATGGGGAGGCTGGTCGTCGGAGCTATAGTCATAGGTACTGCGACGGCGTGTGCCGCAGCGGCTCTTCTGGTGCGCCACCGCATGACGAAATCGAGACGGTGGGTCAGAGCGATGGCCATTTTGCAGGAGCTGGGGGAAAATTGCGCCACTCCCATCGGGAAGCTGAAACAAGTCGCCGATGCAATGACGGTGGAAATGCACGCCGGGCTTGCCTCAGAAGGTGGAAGCAAGCTGAAGATGCTCATCACATATGTTGCTAATCTTCCATCTGGGTATCATGATTCGCAGTCTGCAATTTCTCATTTGATCTATGAATCACTGACATGAGACCAAACTTTAAATATATATATATATTTGCCCTGTCACGGTGTCCATATCACATAGTGTTCCATATTTATTTGGATCAGTTTTAGTGGTTCGTAGCGTTGCATTTGATCTAATCCATTTCAATGTTATATGAGTTGTGTGTATATGAATGCTTCATTATTTCAGTTTAACGAGACGTTTTTTTTATCCTGCTAAAAAAAAAAAGGTTATCTCAGAGCTTATCCAATCATCTGGGAAATAATTGCCGATTGCTCTCCATGATCAATAGGTTGATTATTCAAATGCAAAATTATTGCTTGCTTGCGTTCTTGTTAATGGTGTGATTTTATTGTGTGATTTGCATCTTTCTTACTAAAATATGTTCCTGCAAGCTTCAAAGCAAGAACTTACTTAGTCCTCTTTTGTGTTGTCTAGAAGATATTATCTGTTTTACATGTTTCTCTCTTTGTTGGGAAAATATTTTGAGAATTTTGACTTTGAACAATATCATCTATGACTGTAGAGTCTTTCATCTGATCCATGTAGCTAATGCCACTTATCTTTTTGTGTCATCGCTGTTTCTTGAGAAAGCCAGAAATATTCTACAATCAAATTATATTATGCTCACTTAAAAGGCCATATTTTAAATAAAATATCTAACGAATTTAGGATTATTGGGTTTATCGCTATATTCACTACAATGTATCGTCCAAGATCATCTCATACATCAACATCTAAAGCTTTTAGCTTTTAGAGTTGAACTTAAAATTTGCTCTGTTGTTTTTTTCTTGGGTGGTGGTTCAAATCTTTAAATTTAACAGAGATGGTGAGCAGATAATCAAATATTAACTGTTTGGCTGTTACTGTGGATCCCTCTCTTTTCAGGAATGAGGAAGGATTGTTTTATGCATTGGACCTTGGAGGAACTAACTTCCGTGTGTTGCGAGTGCAACTGGGAGGGAAGGATGGCGGTGTTACTAATCAAGAATTTACTGAGGTGTCAATTCCTACTAGCTTAATGGTTGGGAAATCAGAAGTAAGCTCTTATTGCCTAAGAACTGTCGTTCACGTTTTTGCTTTATTCATGCTGTGAGAGGTATAATTAATTTGGAAAAAATTTGGAATCAGGAACTCTTTGACTTTATTGCAGCAGAAGTTGCAAAATTTGTTGCCCATGAAGGTCAAGATTTTCAAGTTCCTCTTGGTAGACAAAGGGAATTAGGTTTTACCTTTTCATTCCCTGTAATGCAAACATCGATTGCTTCTGGAAACCTTATCAAGTGGACAAAAGGCTTCTCCATAGATGATGCGGTTCATCCTTTTTTTTTTTTTGCCTTTTTTTTCATATTCTTTAATATGGATTATCTCCTTGATTGTGATGGATTTGATTGAAAACTTTTTAAGTGAAGTATGCTTGCGAGACCTGGATATTTCAATTGGAAAAAATATCTGCATTTACACAGAACAATATGCATGGTATCTTTCATACAGTTATCTATTTCTATTGTTGTAATATTGATGTTATAAATTGGTAACATAATTAGCATTTGTGATTTTAATTGATAATTTTATTATATATGTTGTCAGAAATTTTCCTCTCTGAAAACATCCACAAGGGAATTGGTGAAGCATTTTGAGTTGCTCTCTTCAATAACTTAGACACCCTTGGAGATTATAAGCTTCAGCTAACTTGATCTGCATCATAACTTGAAACAAAGTGTTAAATATCGAAGCAATTTTTGGAACAAGTTTAGAGTAATTGCATCTTCTTTCTAGAATTCTAGTGAAGCTATACAATCTTGCTTTTGGCTCTTACTATTTGCGCATAGCATCACTGATTGAAGATGAAATTCATGAGAATCCAGACATTTTCTCTTTTTAACCTTTGTTTTATGAAACAAATCAGTTAGAACATTTTAGCTTAATCATTTTTCCGTGTCTTGTATAATTTCTTTCCAATTTGCCTTTTTAGGATGACGTTGTTTGGGCTGAAGTTGCAATTTGGCATGCAGTCATAAATAGCTATGAAGACCTTATTTATTTTATAATTTCTCATGTTTCAACTGTCTCTTTTAATGAATTATGGGTTTGCACTTAGGGAACAACTTTTCACGTCTCCACGCATGCTAATTTTATTTTTATTATTCTATTAATAGGTTGGCCAGGATGTTGTGGCAGAATTGACAAAAGCCATTGAGAGAAAAGGTCTGGATTTGCGTGTAACGGCTCTGGTAATTGAAGTTGTCGTGCTCATTCACATAAACATCAACTTGCATAACATCTGAATTACTACCCGATGATATTCGTAGATCTAAAGACACTGCATATTCTATGTTTTATGCTTTCCATCTGAAACTTACTTTCATTATCTATCTTAGGTCAATGATACAGTTGGGACATTAGCAGGAGGCCGATACAAGAACAAAGATGTCATTGCTGCGGTTATTTTAGGTACTGGAACCAATGCATCATATGTGGAGCGTGCTCAAGCAATACCAAAATGGCATGGTCTTTTGCCGAAATCTGGAGAAATGGTGAGGTTTTGATCTTAGTTTGCTTCACTTAAATCTTTAATCTGAACGAGGGATGCAAAATATCTGTTAAGAATAGTAAAACGAAGATTTAAGCCCGTCTGAATTTATGACTTCAGGTTATTAACATGGAGTGGGGAAACTTCCGTTCATCGCACCTTCCATTGACTGATTATGATATTGCATTAGATGCTGAAAGTTTAAACCCTGATGATCAGGTGAGCTTATAGTACTTCCATTCTAAGTTCCATTTCATCGGCGTTAAAGGATTATATCACTTCTTTTCCTGAAGTAATCTATGATGTTTCCAGATTTTTGAGAAGTTAATTTCTGGTATGTATCTGGGAGAAATTGTCCGCCGAATACTGTGCAAAATGGCTGATGAAGCTTGCTTATTTGGTGATACTGTTCCTCCAAAATTGAAAGTTCAATTTGTACTAAGGTATTAAATTATCCAGTCAGCCACTGTTATGTTAATTTTTATGATAGTAATTAAACATGATTAAAATCTTGCCTTGCTGTAACTGTTTTTTTAATTTTCATTGAACTTGAATGCTACAATAACAGTTACAAGGAAACTCATAATATTACACCACAAGGAAGCTATCAAACCTGCAGTATAAATCAAGCTTCTGAACTACTTATAAACTATATTATGGTGGTAATTTTTTTTAGTAATCTAAGAATTACTGGAGACTGCGAAACATTTGTATCTTTTACGCAATGAAACATCATGAATCTGGCCAAGTAATACTATAAATCTGTCTTCTTAATGTATCTATGTGGGTGCTTATCTTTTAAACAAAAATAATCTGCTGGAATAGGTTGATGGAGAACTTCAATAGATAAAAAGGTTTCTAGTCTTCTAGGTTAGCCTTCTTTTTAACTCTAGGAATCTATTAGACCTCTCAAGTTATTAAAGTCCACTTTTAATTCTGTGTTATTCTAGAGGTTTCCCTCAAAATTCAGTTTGGCCCTCAGCTTTTATTGTTTTTCCATTCTTTTATTTAGTGGTGTCATCTCATTTCTGACAAAGTTTAACGTAGGATACTGAATCTAATTCGACAAGCCATGTGGCAAATCGGTGAAAGCAATGGGTAATCAATGGAGAATCTGATTTACCGGTGACTGCGAATTAGGTTATGTTAGGGATAGAAGTTAGGCATAGAAATGAGGTTGGGATGCAAAACTCAGTATGAAGGCGCTCATTTTGCTTGTCCATGAACCATGTAAGCCATGACCAGTTAGGGTTTCTGCGTAATTTAATGTCACAATATTGCTCTCACTGCATCATGATATAACAAGATTTTTTAAATTCCTAGATTTCTGTGCTTGTAATTACTTGGAGTGTCATAAAACTGTTTACATATTTTGAGTTCATGACCATAGCTTTGGTTGTACAGGACCCCGGATACGCAGGGGATGCACCATGATACATCTGCTGACCTCAATGTGGTTGGGAACACACTGAAGAACGTCTTGGAGGTTAGGATCTCTTTCTTTATTGCTGGGAAAGAAATACATGGAATAGCCATCTGATTGGATCATATTCGAGTATTGTCAGACCTAAATGGGGTAGCTCTCCCAAAGGCCTTTTTTTTATATTCACATAAATTCGAACTGAAGATCTCATGTTTAAACAGACAAAGTTCCTTCCACTAGGACTAACACTCATTACATAGAATGGCTTTTATAGCACCTATACAATGATATGAACTTTTGGTTTTGGAGTAGGGAGTTTGTCTTTGTGTTTATATTTGAGTACACAGACATCTTAAGTTCTTGATTTCTGAGTACTGAGAAAGTTTTCATGAACAATTTAGTTTTCTTTTGTCACTCAAGACACGGACAACATATGAACTTTGTCATATTGACTTGTGCTTATGTTTTCAATTTTAGATTCCAGATACCTCCCTGATAGTGAGGAAGGTGGTTGTTCAGGTCTGCAACATAGTTGCTACACGTGGTGCTCGTCTTGCAGCTGCTGGCTTCTTGGGAATCTTGAAGAAACTGGGGAGAGACACCCTCGTGGATGGAGAGAATCAGAAGAGCGTGATCGCCATAGATGGTGGATTGTACGAGCATTACACGGCGTACAGAAAGTGCCTGGAGAACACCCTAACTGAATTGCTCGGCGAAGATGTCTCAAAAACTGTTTTCATTGAACACGCGAACGATGGTTCAGGCGTTGGCGCAGCCCTTCTAGCTGCCTCTCATTCACAGTACCTTGATTGATAGTAATCAAAGTAGTGGTCTAAATTTTGAAATTGTTGAGTTATTTCATTTTTTTGAGGCTATTAGCCATTTATGACCCTCTCTTTGTACAAGTAGGAATGACTTTTGTATGATTGTGGGGCAGTTTTGCTTAATAGTTGCCCCTGGGACTCTGATCATCTTTTTTGATTCATTTATATTATTCATTCATAAGCATCTTCACATGGTGGTGCTGGGATGTCTCCAATGGGTACTAAGTGGGACGAATTCTATCTCAACAACTTAAGTGTTAAGGTAGGAGAATCAATTCATTTAACTGCCCCAAGTCTATTATACGTTGGGGACTTTTTTTTTTGTATGTAAACTCCTTGCTTCAAGGACTTGGAAGCAATTGAAGCTGGATTTTCATGTTTAATAGACCTTTTCTAGCTAAATGAATCAAAAGGATTTTTTTTGGGGGGGGGGGATAGACTGGGTTTATTAAGGATATTTTATTCTGCATTTGATTTTGATTAAAACAATAAAGAAATAAAAACAGGAGTTGATAAAAAGATCAGAATTTCTCGTATTAAAAAAGTTGGCAAAAGGAGATATTGATGGTGTTAGAGGACAAAAGAGATATATTTGGTTGCAGACCAAAAATTTAGGTTTCGTCCATGTTGAAATAAAACACAAATCCCGTTGAGTTGGTTGGAAATATCTTCAAGGGAAATTAATTGTTGCATATATAACAAGGTAATTAAACTTTCTTATTGTCTTCTCTGATCCTTTACCATCTTTCAATTCTACATATGGACTGCTAAGTACTACTTTTATAGTAATCAAGTTATAGTTAAAATTTATAAGAAATAAAAATTTTATAAATATTAACAACTCATTTTTTATAAATAGGCCCAAAAAATAATTAGGAAAATTTGTTGAAAAATCCCATATTATCTACACAATAGGTTCTTGAGCAAGTGTAACAAATATTTAGTTATATATAATATATCTTCTGTTTTAGACAGAGTTAAAGATATATTGCATAAAACTAAAGAAGAATTACATTTACGAAAAATATATTGTATTTAGGTCTTTAAACAAATTTAAAGCACATTTAGACAATAATTTTTTTCCAAATAATTAGGTTGTCAGCATTATTACATAAAACAATTGGCTATGCTTGGCAATGTACAAAGTGCAAAAACTTCTTCATTCAACCATATTTCCATAGAAATGAAAAACTTGAACACAAAGTTGTATTGGCCTCCTTCGTGATTATTGCTGTCGTTACCCATTGATCATTGACGTTTCCTCCATTATTGCATTCCCTTGATCATTGTCACGGTTGCCTTCTCCACGATAGAGGCCTAAAGCATGAAAATAAGCCGGTTCTTCCCTCGCTGTATTATTTTAAGACAATTGCTCAAACTTTTTGTTTATCACACTCCATCTATCTTGACAAACTTTAACATATCTAATGTGCCTCGAGCGTACCATGTCATTGGCAAACTTCCCCACCCAGCAAAACCTATGGTCCGAAGCTCAACTAATTTCTACATTTCCATACTAGTCCAGGTTTTAGCAATACTTTAACAAGCCTTGTTATAGGGGTTAAATCAAACAAAAACTAAGTTAATGCCATAAAGTGTTAGTAACCTAGGTGTCAGTCTTTTTAAGGAGCCGAATACTAAAGTGATAAGCTAGATAAATTAAATGCAAGATAACAAAGATTGGAGGGAATTGTATCTATTAATTAGTGGAATTGAATAAGTGGAACTAATTTCAGTTCTTGAGCTCCAATATCCCAAGATATCCTGCGCATAATGAAATTCCCAAAAGTAATTTTCCCATCTAAAAATGGGGAATCAATTAATTCACAGTTGTAATCCAAAAAGCATACAAATATTAGCATTTAAACACATTTTTCTTGAAATGCCCCTTGCACTAAATTAAGCCTAAAATGATTATTTATCCCATGAATTTGCCTATAAAGCTATACAAAATGACATGAAAATAGCGTATACAAATATGGGTCTATCACTGCTTTTCTTGCACCACGGTACGCCATGTTTCTTGCACTGACGATGGCACCAATGGGTGACACTATGTTGCTGTTTATCCTAACTTGCCCACAGAGTAATATAAAGTATGATTTTCTCTCTTGAATTTTATGTAACACACAAAATAAGATCTAGAATCTAGATATCATGAAGCATGGACTCTTGCTAGCTCTGATACTAGTAGGAGTTTGGTATCAGACTCGTATTGGTGGGTACTGGCTTTAATAAAAGGAAAAACTAAATATCCACCATTTCCTATACATCTTTACCATTCTCATTGCCCCTTTTATTTGTTTTTGGATTTTTTTTAGTCTATAAGCTTCATTATAGATTATGCATAATATTGAAGTTCCTGAATTGGCAACCTTAGAAGAGTTTATCATTATATGTCATCAATTCCAAAACTCACTACGTATCATCAAAATTAGCCATATGTAATCATGAAGCTTCATTGTAAGTTGTACGAATGCTTTCTTCTCATTTCAATTCTGGACCTCACAAATATAACGAATGGCGTATAGCATATGCTTGAATTTTTCAAAATAAGGTATGCTTCATCATGAAGCTAAAATGAGCTCATTGAATGACAAAGGTATATCCAATTCCCATAAAACTTGACTTTTGAAATCTTTCATCTATAAGAGAAATTGCATGAATAATATGATATTTCTCATTCTCATCCCTATTGTTCATTAATAAGTCACATTCGCATTCAATGCTAGCATGACAAGGAATAACTTTTTCTTTTTTTTGGTGATAAACAATCAATAACTTTTATAATTGGCACCTTAGCTATCAAGATAGTCTAAACACTTCTGCTAATTCCTTCTCCTACAATACACAAGTCATATGTGTCAATATTTTGAACTTCATCATCAAAGATGATAGAATTTTTAACATATGAATGAAAAGGGATAAGATCTACTCATCCACAATAATTTTCATTGAGGTTAAAGATGTCAACTATTCAGTTTAGATTAAAAATCCTAGATATATAAATATCCCCAATTAATAACCAATGAAGGTATTTTTCTAACATCTGTTTGATTGGGTTTCTAAATAGGCCATTCGATTCATTGCATCCCAGATTGTTAAAACGCTCATATAAGATAAAGTTATAAGGCCAAGTTACTAAATAATGGCAAATGTATTGAGTTCTTATGTAAAGTCTGTTTTTACTCTCAAAGAACTAAATCTATGATAACCATAATTCTAAAATATAGTGCAGTAACATAAATATTTATACTAAATAACTCCAGGTTGAAATGAACTTTATGTAAAATATCCATGAATCTGGTAGACATTGAAAAAATTAGGGCTTAATTTTTTGTATGTGCATTTTATGAAGAAAAAAGTTGTTAAATAAATAATTCTATGATACTATATGAAGTCATGATGAACACAAGAATATATACAAAAAAGAAAACAGTATATGCTTGACATAGTGATTATCTTTTGACCAAAGTTGCTACCCCATTTAAGAATACAACATGCTGAAATAATAAGTGCCCCATGTTGCTATTGTTGCCGTCTTCCTCCAAATGAAACCCTAGTTGACATTTTTCAGCCCCTCCTGCTCAAATGTTTAGATTCCAAGAAATTGCATTACATATAATCTACATATTTAAGAGTAACTTGTGCTAGATTCAATCTCGTGCTCATTTAACTACTCAAAGAAAGCAATTATCTTTATCTAGCAATTAATCTTGTTATAGGTAAAGGTTTATCTCAAGATAAATAAAATGTAAATTTAAATTCAGGCTAATTCTAAATTATATTATTGCCATTGTAGTATTATTTTCATAGTCAAATCAAAAGTTCAATTCTCTTTCAATCTTCCAAACTGATGTTTTTCATATCCCACAATTTCTTGCATTTCACAAAACGGAGCTTTTAACCGATAAACCAAACATATATGATTACTTCAAAGCATAGATTTAAATCTTCGGAAGTTAGAAGTCAGTATTTGTTTAAATCTTCAAAACATAGGTTTAAGTTTTTTTCCAAAAAGAATGCAAATTAATATAATTATAATGCAAACAAAAGAGAGAAAATGAAAGGATTCCCACTTATACAAATATATATGATTACTTCTTTGGCTAGAGAAGCAAAGGGTCAAAAACACAAAAAAAAGTTATAAATGTGGTGAGATCCAATTATCCATTATTATTAATAATATAAGTCATATATAGAACCCTGCACTCACTAATTAATTTCCAAAAGCCATTAATTAGCTTGACCTTTCTCCCTCTTCATTCAGCAAAAGTTTCTTCTTCTTTCTTCTTCTTCTTCTTCATCCTCCATGGCCAGAGATTCAGAGGTTATTGTTGCAGATCATCAAACTATGGTGAATCCAAGTGTGGAAGAAGACAGTTATTATAAGGTGAACAATAATAATACTCCATGATTAATGTTTAATCTGTATATCTTTCCATATCTTATTTGTACTGTGTCAAGCTATGGCACACAGGCTGAAGCCAGGCAAAAATGTTTTATTGTTGAGGAAGAAAAGCCTTTAATATATATGAGCTACATTTCTTTTTTTTCTTTTTTTAGAATTTTAGCTAGGTTTTTAAATTATTGATATATATCTTGATGAATGTATGGATCTCTCTCTCTGCTTGTTTTGATCTAACCAAGATCTCTTAAATTAACAATATTTGAATCTATATATATATTTAGGTTGATGAAGGGGCAATTCGTTGCTGTTGTAATTGTGAAAGCCTCTGTAAAAATGATGAATAGATTGAAGTTGTTTGTAGTAATTACCGTTGATACACACACACACACGCAAATTCCAATCAATAATCACTGTTACAGAAAATACTTACGTGAAGATTATTTTTGCACTTATTTGATGGTTAGTGATCGTTCAAACATTAATTGAACTCTTAAGTCTATATTTGATGATTTTTTAACTGTTAAATAGAGGGTTATTTATTTGAGGGTTAAATAACAAACAGTTTACCAACAAAACTCCATATAGTTAATAGATAGTTGTGTCTATTAAATATAATATTCTAAATTTAAATTAGGTCATGCATATAAAAAATATTTTATTAAGAAAAAGATTTTACTTTGATAATATTTATATTTTAGGAAGATTAGTCTTTAGTTATTGGCAGAAATGTCACCTGAACTTTACCAAAATGACAAACTGTCTAATGTTACAATGTTGGTCTAAGGGTGTGTTTGGATTAGCTTTTGGAGAATAGATTATGGGAAGAATAGATTCTGGAGAATAGATTTTGGGTAGAATAGATTTTGGGAAGAATAGATTTTGGGAATAAAGATGTTTGGATGATTAGTAGTAGAATCACTTTTTATATTGGTAAATTACTAAAAAGGGTATGATATGATTAAAAGTAAGAGAGAAGAAAGATAATAGAGAAGAAAGAGGAGAGAGAAGAGAGTGTAGAGAGGAGAGAGGAGAGAGAAAAAGAGAGAGAAGAGAGGAGAGAAGAGAGAGAAAAAAAGAGATAAGAGAAGAGAGAGGAGAGATAATAGAGAGGAGATAGGAGAGAGGGTGTAAAAAAAGTAAGGGTATAATAGTAATTAGATAATCCAAAACCTAGGTTTCAAAGAAAAAGCTATTTTCAGTAGCTTATTCAAAACCTAGGTTTTAAACCGAGGTTTTGTCCAAAATCAATTCTCAACAAAAATTGCTGTTTGTGTGAAAATTTTCCAAACCGAGGTTTTGCCCCATAATTGATTCTCAAACCAAGGTGCCAAACAGGCACTAAGATGTAACTGCATTAATTTACTAGATAGTTTTATTACAAAATAAAACCGTTGTATTAGAAATTATTTTAATAATAACTTACTTTTCTACAATTTATTACTATTAAGCATACTAAAAAATAAACAAATATATTTTACAATTTATTACCTTATTTTATTTAGAAGTTGTTATTATGTATAAATTGAAATTTCAAATAACAAAAATTTTACTAAGTTGCATACTTACCT
This sequence comes from Leucaena leucocephala, assembly GCA_037074615.1. Taxonomy (NCBI): domain Eukaryota; kingdom Viridiplantae; phylum Streptophyta; class Magnoliopsida; order Fabales; family Fabaceae; genus Leucaena; species Leucaena leucocephala. The sequence goes on from CM073552.1 coordinate 2,669,745, forward strand.
TTTTACAATTTATGTAAATCAAATTTGTAATTTTACCGTATGCATCCCATCCTTTTTTTTTTGTTGCCCACCCGGTTTACCGGAGCTTTGCCCCGACTACATCCGGATCTGACCCACGTCACGCACCTGGCTATGGTGGGTGACTCCCAACGAGAATTTTTTTGCGTACGCCAAGGCTTAAATTCGAGACCTCGCTTAAACAATACCGAGCCGCTTACCACTTTGACCAACCCCCGTTGTTATCCCATCCTTTTTATAGCAACTCTCATATCAACAATTCATGTTTTTTTACATTGTGGGCCTCATATCCACCTTTCATTTTCGTGAGCTCCACATTTTCCTAACTTCTCTACACTATATTTAAAATAAATAAGTTTACATTTGAGCGTAATAGATGACTCATCCTACCTAATATTGGTATCACCTAAGAGAAAGGGAGACTCTACCTTACCCTAAAATCTGGAGTGAACCCAACCCCTTTCTAAAAATTTTTGTGCTAAAAAAAAAATACTAATGGGAGTTGCCATAAGGACTCAAGTTCAATTATCGCTATCGTTGTGAGGGCTCCTTTAATAGAAAATTTTGTAAGTCCCCTGTAGGTACTCTCTGAACCCTGGGACTATGTCTTAGTCTTAGTGGAAAATCGACGTTAAACCTACGTAAACTTTTATATATAAAAAAATAAAAAAATTGCCTCAAAATGATGCTGAAGAGAGACAAGACCATTTGGAAGCAATTTACTAGATATAAAGATCATATAACTATAGTTCAAATGCAATTTATAATTATTAAGATATATATATATACAGACACCAATAAGTTTTGGCTATTTAAACATAAAGTCTTAAATCTAATTACGCCAATAATACTTAAATCTAAAATATCTATATAAAATAAATATATATAATTTAATGAAATAAAATGTAAGATAAAAAAGATTGGAGATGATGATGAGCATTAAGGAATTGGAGTTCACCTTATGAGGTTACAAAGTATGTTGTTGCTTTAAAGGTGTATTTGGATTAGCTTTTAGAGAACAAATTTTAGGAAGAATGTATTTTGGAGAATAGATTTTAGGAAGAATAGATTTTAAAAATGGAGATATTTGGATGATTAGTAGCAGGATCACTTTTTCATATTAGTAAATTACTAAATATGACATAAACTAAATATGATAATTACATAAGGTATAATTTTTTTTTACAACTTTTTTCATTTAAGTGATTAAAAAATAGTACATGTATATATGTGTTTGAGCAAGATAAAAATTTATAATATTTACCTTAATTTTAATTTCTTCTCTACTTAAATAGTATTTTTTTTAATTAATTTATGTGAATAATATAAAAATTTATATAATAATATGTATAAAAAAAAGACAATACCATGGTTTCTTGTAATGGGTATCACGGAAATAATAAAATTTATCACCCTCCACAGTCAAAAGCTTTCTATGTGCAGATTTTGTAAACCATGGTTTTGTGAGCATGAAACCATAGTTTGTGGTTAGAATTGATTTTGAGACAAAATTGTTGTTTGGCACAAAAATGAGAAAATCATACTTTAAGACAAAAATCTATTCTCAAACCTAAATACCAAACACACTAAATTCCGAAACTGTCTTTAATTATTTATTAATATTTCTCTCTTCAAGTTTATGTGGTTGTTTTTCATATTTCAGTCCCTCAAACTTATCCCCTAATCAAATTTTACGGCGATCAAGTATCATATGAAATACAAATCAATATAAATACGTAGGAAGTTCAGATCCAAGACAAGAAATAATCCGAAGAACAGTAATATAACATCAATTCCAAGTAAGCTACATTCCTATGTTTAACTGAAAGTTTAACAACAACTTATGTGAATACAAAACAACAAATATATGACATCAAATCCAAACTCAAATCCCAAATCATAGGAAAGAAAAATGAATGAAGAGAGTTCTTAGTGAAGAACTCTCTTTCACTATCACTTGATGTTATCATTTCAAACTCAGAATAATTTACTGAAAGAAAGTCTAATTGTACATACTCCCTGCAGTCTCTGTTATAAGAAAGGAGCACTCTTAGTTATTATAAGTCCCCAAGTATGTAATATTCTCAGTTCTTAATATAAGAGTTAAATAACTAATTTAAATATATTAAAAAAGTTAGTTATATTAGTTATTTATAACAAAAATAGTTTACTTTTCCTAAAATAACATCTTTCATTATGACTACTTTTGGATAAATACTCCTTGATGTGTGTAATCAATAGGATATTTTAGAGAAAAAATCATAAATTTAGGGGCAAAGTGGATTATAATTTTATGTTTAAGACTAAATAGAATCCTTAAACTGACTCTTATATTAAAGATAAAAAAAATATTAATTACATATTTTTAAGATTTTCCCTAATTAAAATCTAATACGGTTTCCCATTTTTGCTTATGATCAAGGTATACTTCATGGTTTTAAATATGGTAAGTTTTTTTTAAAAAAAAAATATTTTCAAACAAATTTAATAATTTAACTATTTTTTTTATTTTAATAAAATAGTTGGAGGTGTGAGAAAAAGTATGTAGGAGAATAATGGGGTGGTCCCTATTAGGTAGGATATGGAATTTAGGCAGGAGTATATGAATGAGAAGGGCCATTAATTTTCTTTGTATTTTCATAGCCATGATGCGTCTCTTGACCATCCCCTTTCTTTCTTTTTCTATGTGACTCATCACACCTTTGTCCGCAACACACCACAAAGCCTACCATCTCTTAGCTAAACACAATTTTAAGCCCTACTATTCCTATCTCTGTTCACATGAGATTCACAATAGTGATAATTGGATTCTATTGAAAAATAGTTATAATATTTGCCAATATTAATTATACAAATTATTTTTAACTACTTTCTCTAATTTGTGTGAAGTAATTCAAAATACTCTTCCACTCCTAAATATAGGACTTAATTAGTGAGTTAATCTTGTCCTAAATATTAGATTTTTTCCCCTAAATTTACCAATTATTTCCTAAATTATCACTATTATTACTCTTTCATCAATAATCAGTAAAAGAATTATATAATGAGTTAAAAAATATAATTAGAGCTTTAGAAAAATTATGCTATATAACTAATTTCTTTAATATAATTAAATTAATTAAATATATTTTATATTTAAGATTAAAAAAATATCATATATTAAAGACGGAACATAGTATCATAATGAGAGAGAGAGAGAGAGAGAAGAGGTGTCTACACGAGCAAAAAGAGGAGAGATTCAATACATGAAAAATAATTTTAAATATATAAATTAGATGACTAATATGTAGAGATTAAGGAAATAACTTAGCTATATGTAAAAAGTATGTAGTGGTTCTTTAAAGGACTTCTTTTATTCATTGAAAATTTTTATTCATTTTTAATGAAAATTATTCCTCTAATAGAAAACCCCTCTATATGTGCAACTAATTTAAAGAGATAAAAAAAAAGTTACTCATATAAATTTAAAAAATAAATAAATTTATATTTTATATTTAAAATAAAAGTAAACTCATTTATTAATGTGCATTAACATTATTTATATCCTACATTTTTTTTACAAGAAAAGTTTAGGTAGATTTAGCACCGGTCTCTTATTAAAGTCAGGGTATAGTCTCAGGACTCAGAGAGCTCTTTTAAGGAACTTAAGAGATCACCTACCAAAAGAGTCTTTACAACAACAGTAGGAATCGAACTCGTATTTTTATAGAATATGAATCTATTTCTTATTATCTGTATCAACTCTCATTAACTATTCATATCCTACATAATTGTGATGTGGTTGTGAACACTAAGAGCAGGGTGCTAGTCATTTTCTAGGTTGTGGCTAATAACATAGTTGATACACATAAAGATAATTAAGCGCTGGCTATAATAATAATCAAAGTTAAATTAATTATTTCAAAAATGAGAAATTAGTAAAGAAAATAATGGAGAAAAATGAGGTTGCAACTAAGTTTTTGAACAAATTTCAAGTATTTTTAGATAATAAATTTTATAATCGAGAATTTTTCAATAATTTTCTCTTTTTTTGACTTTTTCTATTTAATGAAATTATTTTTTTATTTTATTTTTCTCAAAATTCTTTCTTTACTAGTTTGACAACGAAAATAAGTCATTCGTGTATAAAAAAAGTATTAGCTCAGTTTGTGAGGATATAATTGATATCCTAAAAGTGTATGAGTTTGAATTTCCTGCGTATATAAAGATTTTATTGAAAGGTCATTTATAAATATTCCTCCAATCGCTCTCTGTTTTTTTTTTGGATACAATCTCCAATCGCTATTTAAACCTTGAGACCTCTCAGACATAACCTCTCTCGCCTGAATTTTGTGTCACAAAAGTTACTTATACATGACACACCCTTATTATGGCTTGAAGAAGATAATATCAAATATCATATTGTTAAGTTTTTTTTTTCAAAAAAAAAAAACGAAACAAATATTCATTCAATTAAATACCTCAACATATTTTTCTCTTCCTAAACACATGTATCTTTTTATTCGAAATAAGTATAATCTTATTTGAGACACTGTCAAATACTAAATAACTAATTTAAGTTGACATGGAAAGTTGCCACTATAGTCTTATATATATAATTTATCTTAACTAATTATCATATGTCAAGAAATATTAGTTAAATTATTTAATATATATTATATTTGAAAATTTTACTTTAAATTTATCCTTATTTGAAAGAGTATTGCCTTACATTTTCTTTCTCCATTTTCAATAGAGATAAAAATGAGAGATACTCTTATTTTCAGCCAAAATTTTCAATGCCCCTCTAAGCCGACTTACATTAATGACTAAAATTTTCAGCTAAAATGAATTTACATACAAGATCAGAGTAAGTGGTAAGTCATTTATTAATTTGTTAGACTTGGTCCAAATATTAATTAAAGTAGAGCAAATAAAATTTATCCGAGATTAAATATCCCATTACGTATTTTTATTTTAAAAATATGAATATAATTTTTTTTATAATATTAACCGAATCTTATCTTTTTATTAGGAGTTCATTGTTGCCCTTATAAATATAAATATCTTCTCTAAAAATCGATCTCGAGACTTAGAACAACGTAACAGAGTCTAACATACTAGATTAACTTTATGTTAGTTGAATACGAGTTCTTTTTTTATATAAAATTTTTTAAAAAAAAAATTGAGTTCATCCACAATCAAAGGTAGAACGAAATGAATCTAAGTTTTTTTTTTATCCACCCGATTCACCAGAACTTTGTCTAGATTATATCCGGATCCAACCCGCATCGTACACCTGATTATGGTAGGCGAGTCTCCGCGGATTTTCTCCACACCCTACATACGTGCAAACCCTTCATAATGACAAAACCAAAAACAAGTGGACATGGATTTACTCAACAGCACATAAGTACACACATTCCGTTCAGGTTCTTCCTTAATTACCCCTATTTCTACTTTGCATCAGCACAAATTTTCATTAACAAAACAAAAACCAAAATACACTCGTACACATCACTTAGGACCTAGTAACATGTATGTGTAAATATATATATATAATTAATAGCTTCATTTTTCTCTGATCTTCATCCGCGAAAGAACTGAAATGTTCACTTGGACTTTTAAAACAGCTTCGTCAGTTCTTCAGTTTAGATCATTGCCTCCTCTCAAGTGGCTTTCTTGCCTTGCTTGTTACCAACTGAACAATAACATTTTTATCAGTCATATTAATCACAAACTTAAGGGCATGTTTGGATTGAGAGAAGAATATATTTAATAACACTCACGGGTAAAAGCAGAAAGCTCAGAACTCTTCAACACACGCAGCCTTTTCACAGTTGATACGAACATGCTGCAAAATCACAAAGGGGAAACAAATCTCAGCCACCAAAGACAGTGACAAAAGCATAACAAAGAGCTTAATTAGTGTGTGTTCTTGTGAGGGGACAGACAGACGATCGAGTATTATATTTTTTTAATGAAGAAAACAGACATACGATTGCCAGAATTCAAACAAATGAGAACAAAAATAGTTTTTAAACAAGAAGAATATATGAGGAATCAAATCAAATGATGCTCTATAGTATTCACAAAAAACAAGTTAGTTTAAGATTAAAACAAAAGCAAGTGGGGGAATAATGAATATAGTATATTGGAACAGAATAAGAGAAAGGGGTTGTGCTGTGGATCAGATCCACAGTGGTGTCAAAGATGCTTACTGCCATGGCACGTCTCCAACGAGCATCCTGTCTCCTTCATTATCCTCATAAACAAGAGTATATTCCCCACTTCCATCCAATAAACCTGTTATAGCTTTTTCTTCTTCCTCTTCCTTGTTCTTGATTCCTCCAGCACAGGAATCTCTTTGAGCTGAACAGTCAATTAAAAAAAAAAACTCTCACTATCATGTACTGCAAGTAAAGTTGATAAGCAATAACCCAAGAAAAAAACAGGATAAGAGACTCTTATGGGCAAAATGGTCTAAATTTTTATTAAATTATAATGACCAATATTTTAAATAAACAAAAACCGGAGGGACCAAAACCCAAATGAGGACAAACTTGGGGGACCCAAGACTGTATTAACCCAAATTTATCCCATCTACCAGAAAAAACACAGACCAAGTCAATTATGAAGACATGTAGGTGTAGCCAGTGGCCACGTGGCTTAATCTTTACTGAAACTCATCTTTAACATGCTTGTGTGTAGAAAGATATAACTAGCTTCTTTTGTTTCTGAAGGACCTCTTCAAAATAGTGTATTAAGAAACTTTTTCCCATTGACCATATGCTAAATCTCCTATTTTACATGTCTATCTAATGATTTTTAGTTGTTAAATAAGAGCTCAACCTTCCAAGAGCTTGGTTGAGTGTCTTGAGGATTAGATCTACCTTAAGATTCTCAAATAAATGTTTTTTTTTAATTAGTCAAGTGATAATCTCAAAGTAATCACTGGTCAAAGTATACAAAAGTGAAAAGTCTCACAGCTTTCCATGGTAAATACATACCAGCAAGGAGGCATCTGAAGAGTTCATCAACTGCAGAGGAGAGTTTTTCATAGCTATCATAGGCATTAAGGTCCACTTTTCTCCCTATGGGAACTCCATCCATGTTGATCTTCACAAACAAACCTTTATTACCAACGTTGTCAACAACAACAGGTTCCTTCCCAGCAACCTTGTCTGCAACATCATGCTGCTGTTGTGTCTCATTAGCTGTCTTAGAAATGCCGCTGTTGCTGCTTGCAAGGTTCTTCCTAAATGAACGAATTGGAGGCCAACCCACTACTGGCCCAGGAGCAGTTCTGTTCATCATGGATCCAAAGATAAAGTTCAAAATTAACACTGAACAATTTAAAATAATCAAATCTTTAGATGTCTGATAATAGCATGTGTTAGAATTTTTTATAAAAAAAAAGATTTAGAGAATATCATAACAGAGGTGTAACAACTGTATTTATTTAACCTATATTTAGTAATTTACTCAGCCAAATGTTCATATGACGATTTTTGTTTTTTTGTTTTTTTTTTTTGGTGAATCATATGTAAAATTTCATATATTTTGTAATGATTCTTACGCAAATTTCAAGAGGGGGCAAAAGATAAGTGAAAGAGAGAAAGTCAGAAGCTGACATGCATGCCAATATCAATTGAGTTAAGACAAGATATATAATGAAGGAGGATAATAAATGAAGATAGAGAGGGGCATCAGAAAATCAGATGGAGACATATCTGATGCATTCAATACAAGAAAGGATAACAGAACAAAATAGGGAGTACTGATTCACAGTACACAGGATTCAAGGGTTTATCATGGTTCCCTTTTGTTGATGAAGATTTCCCATAATTATGACATCTTTTAAAGTTTTATTTTTTTTTCTTTTTTATCACTGAGAAGAGCAACAGATGAAACAGAGCTGTGACTCCAGATCTATCACATTTGACCACTCATAGTAAATGAATATCCTCTGCCTTATAAAGTTCAGAAATAAATGAAACAAGATTGAGGGGAAAAATAAAAAAGGAAATACACAATTTCCATATTTTAGAAAAATATTCATCTCATTTATGAATTAGACCTTCAAACTTGATGGATTTTGCAAGTGCTGGATGCAACCGTTACAAATTATGAATGATTACTGTAGAGAATAGTGGTAAATCTAAGAATGAAGGTTAGAGTAATACCTTTTCTGAGAGATATTACTAGAGGGCAAAGATGGATTCGCAGAACAAGATGAAGAGAAAGCTTTCTTCTCTGGTGAGAACTGAAGAAATGATGAAGCCTTAGAAGAAGAAGGCCATGGAGAGTTGGAGATTTTCTGGGCTTGCTGATAGAAGTAACCAAGAGAGAGTAGAGACTCATGATCTTCACCAGGTGGAGCAAGTCTGAGCTCAAGTTTTCTCTCCTCAGAACAAGACTTGTTTTGGGTTCTTCCTTCTTCTTCTGTGTTGTTCATATGCCATTCTTTTTTATCCCTTGAGATCAAATCAAGCAGCTGAGGAGACACCTCCTCATTTCTCGACCTCATATACATCTGATGAAAATAATCCTTCTGATAGCAACTCCACTACGTGTAAGCAAAACAACAAACGATGGCGTTCTAGTTAGCAATTACAGTTCAGATAACATGAAAAAATAAAGATTTCATCTTTCTTTGTTACACATAAGAACAAGCTTCTGAGTACCTTTGATATGTGAACTCCAGGAAAGAACTAGAGAAACCCAGAAGCAGCGTGCAAGCTTGAAAAGCGTGAAGCAAAAAACTTTGATGCTCAAAGAAGTTGAAGGATGCGACAGAACATAAGAAGAGATTAGAAACCACAGAAAGACAATAAGAATGAATTGTAGCAAGAGACTCTAAGAAAAGAGCAGAGAGAGAGAGAGAGAGAGAGAGGGAAAGAAGGAGAAGGGGGTACAATGGAATAGCAAGGGGATTGTTGGGAGCTTTGCTTTTTATAAAACTTTTGATTTTGATTTGGATTATGATAAGCACGCTTTGTGGGGTGGTCTGGTTCTTTTCAATCTCAAGCTTTTGGAAGGCAGAGAGAGAGAGAGAGAGAGAGGTTGTCCAATAGGAAGAAGCAGAAGAGTGGAATCCTGGGATTAGAGCACAAGGCACGCTATCTCCTGAGAGTCCTGAGATCCCTATTCTAACGTTAGCCTGTTTTAGCTCTGGAAGTAAAGCGCCCTACTACAATACAGGTTCTTTTTTTTAAAAATATATATATTTACTTCAAAACATTATTCTTGAGGTTTCTTACTTTGTTTTGTTCATTGAACAAAATTTATTGTTGATATGTTATTTATAAATTTGAATGAGTTTGTGTTTGGTTTCATTTTTAATCATAGCAATGTGAATGTAGGTTTGCCTCAAAAGCTATAAAATCATATGGCAGTTACCAACCAAACATGCCCTAACAATAATTTATTACAAATTAAGTAAGGGATAAAAATATGCTTATTTAAATTTGATAAGGAAAAAAAAACACATTAATCATGTGAACTTAATAAATTGTTATATTAATAAAGAGGTGATCTATTAAATACTCTCACTAATACTTATTTAAAGTATTATTTTAATTTTAAAATCTAAATAGAATACCTCAAATTTCTCTGTCTCACTCGTTTAATATTTTTTAATACTAACAATCATAATAATTAAATAAAAATATTTAACTAATTATGTTAAATAATTTAGGGAGTACGTTGTTAAATGAGAAGCAAATACAAAACAAATTTGTGGTAACACATGCTGCTATCCATAATCTAAAAATGTGTGCTTTTAGTAAATTTTATATGATAAATACTTAGATATTCTAAGAGTCACATGTAATTTAAATTTTAGCTAATTAAAATATAATAAATCACCATATTTTAATCTTAGTGAGCCAGTAATATATATAAAATAATTTATATTTTATTTTATTTTTAAAAAAATAAACATCTTAATTTGATTCAAATGAGTTTTTATTTTTTTAAATTAAAATATTTATTTATTTTTTAAAATAAATAAAATAGTGAATTTTTTAAATTTACTCATCAATTAGTTATTATATTTTGATTGTACATAGTTTAGTTAATGTAGCACTCCTAAAATATATAAGTACTTCTTATTTTATATTACTCTTCCGGTCATAAATATAAGAGCTAATTAATTTTTTAGAAAAATTAAAAAAGTTAAATAAATCAGTTAATTATGATTCAATTCAACCCTTTAAGACGAATTTATATTATATACTATTTTATTTACTAGAATAGTTCTTATATTAGTTATAATTAAATAGTTTATTTAACTTTCTTAATATATCTAAAAATTTTAACTAATTTTTATATTTAAGACTTATAGAATATAAGTATTATTCATTATTATTATTATTAGAAGAATAATTTGTTTTATTTATAAGATGAGGAATAGTGTATTTTTTATATTTTAAGATTCTTTAACTAATTTGGGTTGAGACAAAAACACTAGAGAGATTAAATTAAAGAGAAAAAACAATTTCCATAAAAAAACAAAAAAAAAATCTCACAACACCATTTAAGATTAGACACAAGTTGGCGATAGATAAGATTTTATTTAAATTACGAAGTGATTTATTTAAAACCAAAAAAAAAATTAGTCTTATATATTTTTTATTTATTTATTCAAAAAATTAAAAAAGCATGCTGATCAAAAGATCTCTTGCTGCTACTGTTGTCTGCTTACACTTTTTTTCTGTCTCTCCTTCTCCCCCTATCGGCCTATCCCCACATGAGTATTAAGTTCAGAATACGAGCCCCCTGGCTATGATCTAGTGTCGTTCCCCTTTAGATGTAATCCTACGTCAGATGATCTTATAGCCGTTAATCATTTAATGTGGAGATGTGTGTAGGCTCTCTGCTGCAATCTGCATCAATGCAGATCCCCCTAAACCCTATCTACATAATACACGTAATCTGGCAAAAGTTGAATGAATTCTTTCTTTTCTTTTTCCTTTTCTTTTATTTTTCTTTTACTTTTATATTCCTTTTTAACCCAATAAAAAATTTGATAAAAGCAAACTCTGAACCTGATTTGCCAAACAGCTCAAAGGGCAGCCACTTTTGTTGCTTTTTTTAACGCATATATAATTACTTTTTATTTGGCCAAAAGAAGTTTAAATTAAGAATAATCATTAATATAATAAATATTAGCCATATAATTCGATTTCTACATATTTAGTTATGGAGAACACGTAATTTTATCAACATAGAATTAGTATAATATTATAAAATTTTGTTAAATATTTTTAAATTTTGAGTTTAATTTATAAATGAGATATTTATATTATAGTCTAAAAAAAAGTCATAAATTCATAAATTAAATATTTAATAATAAGATATACAGTGACAAAGATAAAAGAACATGTGAGTAGTTAACAAGTTAATAATGGAATGGACGGAGCCATAAGCGGCTTTTTGACTAATGATAGCAACTAATTTGATCGAGGTTGTATAGAATAAATATGTGTCTTTCTTTTTTATTATAATTTTTTAAAAAAAAAAGTTAAACTTATTTACGATTTAAAAGTATAATGATTTTTTTTTTCTTTAGACAATACTAATATCAGGCAGAGCGAGTTATCTATTACCTCCAAACATAAATTTAAATACTCAGGAGTTATGATACTTCCTCAAATACAGTAATTAGAACTGCAATAAAACAATACTCTTCATAATTTAAACATGCTCTAAATAATCACATATATTACCCCTTCAGTTTAACTGTATGTCTTTCTTAATCATAAATCTTTGCTACCTCATTGTATGAATAGCGTTTAAATTCATTAATGAATCCATTCCATCGGATTTAATAAAAGAAAATTGATTTCTTTGAAATATTGGTTATGCTCAAACCTAATAAAATAGTAATCTTTTATGTTTTAAGATAAGATTTATTTAACTAATTTAATTATATTAATAAAATTAATTAATTTAGTTAATATAACTTATTTTTTTAAAATATTATAATTATTTTAAAAAAAATTATTTTCTCTCTTATTTTATAATTGTTAAAAGAGTATCAATAAAATTAATTTTTAAAAAAATTAATAAAAATAAAAAATATATTTTATATTTATAATGAATATTAATTTCTCAATTAATTCTACGTTAAAGAATAAAAAAATACTAAATACCAAGTACTCATTCTCATTTCTGGTTAGTGACGAGAGGATTTCTATCTCAAGCTGCAAAAATATTATAAAATATTTATAACTAATCTCCAATGGGCTTTTCCATCCTCTCTTCCTATTGAGCTATGATAATCAAATATCCAATAGTAATTTTGAGAAATTGTAAAAAAAAAAATAACTAACTTCAACTAATTTCTATTAGTGTCAAAGTAGTTAATAAGGTATTATAGAAAGAAGTGGAGGGAGTTAATTATTAGTAAATGGTACATAAAAGATCTTTAAAACCTTAAACTCTATAGTTCCTATGAAGCAGTCCAACACCCTTTATTATAGCCACACGAAATTTTAAGGGGCCATTTGCTTTTGTTTAGGAATTAGATAAGAGAGAAATAGTAATTGTGAAGACGGAATGAAACGTTGACTGGTCAAAAGCATGGAAAGTGGGTCAAATATACTATTTTTGGGATAGGGACCGACTTCAATTCCTACAGTGACACCTTTGCTATTTGATTCCCCAGTCACTGCTTCCTATGATCAATTCCTATACACACATTCTTACTTTGCGTGATCAAATTCCTTCATTGCAATATATATATATATATATATATATATATATATTCACCTCATGTGTCCATACATTTTAACTAGTTTTCTTTATCAAACATGCATGTGCATTTATGTTTGAAATTTTTAAAAAAATAATAGTTTCATTTATGTGTTGGAATTAATAATTGAAAATGAAGCAAATTAAGTATGGTTATGCATACTAGTGCTACAAATAGGAATTAATCACATTGCTTCTAACGTGACATGTATTTTTGTTTCCAATTAATAATTACCATATACAACATATCTTTGATAGATATACTTTTTTTTAACTACATACAATTTATTTTTAATTATATATAAAATAAAAAATATTTATATATAATTAAAGATATGTTAAATATAATTAAAAGATAAATTATATTTGCTAAAAAAATATAAATATTTAGATATTTTTAGATAATAAATTTTGGGATGAGATACTCTTCATCAATTTTTTCAATTAAATATGGGCGTGCATACTAGTACTAGAAACTAATCACATTGCCTTCAATATGACAGCTTTTTTTTTTCTTAAAAAAAAGGGGGACAATCCATAATTAACTACTTAAGCATAGTTAAGGGTTGGCCCACAAAAAAATTAATAGTTAAGGAGGGAGGTTGGTTGATTGTTATTCACTCTTATTTTTATCATAAGATATTTTTAATTAATTTTTATATATTTAAAAAATAATTAAAAGTATTAAATTATCCTAAAATTTAAATAATTTTATTATTATCTTTATTATTTATATTAAATTTTATTATTATATTAATTTTTACTTTCTTTTACTACTTTTATTAAATATAGATATATATAAAAAATAATAATTAATACTTTTTAAAATTAAATAATTATTTTATAAAAAAAGACTAAAAAACTTGGAGTTCCACTTTAAATTGGGAACCGACAGTGTGACATGTGGTCGGCTGCTAGCCCTGTTGGATACTGCCAAACGCATTCTATCTCCTCTCTCTTTCATTTATCACGTCATCTCCGTCCTTTTAATATTTCATAAAAAAATAATAAATAAAAAACCCAGAGGGTTCAATTAGTCTCCTACACCTGGGAGTTAATACAGCAAATAATAAAAATTATTTTCTAGACATTAACTTTGTCATTATTCCATCCTACGATTAATATATGAGATAATTAATTAATTTATAAAAATTAAAAAAAAATCATAAAAAAAATCATTACGGGTGCCTAGCCACATTTTCTTGTGGACCATATTTACAAAATTAGGGACTATTATCACACTATCGCTTTACGAAATTCATATCCTCTTATTCCCAACAAATTTTTCTTTTTTTTTCCACCCAGTTCTTCAAAAATTGTATCTCGATTACATTTAAATTTAACCCATATCACTCACTTGGTTATAGTAAATGTCTCTCAACAGAGATTTTTTGCATACGCCAAAGCTCGAACTAGGAGTGTGCATAGACAAGATTGGGCAGGGCAGCCCCTTGCCAGTTGCCCTACCCGAAAAAAGTATGGGCTACATTTTACAGCTCGATGCTCGGCTTTACCTGATAAAAGTCAACTATTTTAGGCTAGACATGGGTGGACTGGGCGTGGACTGGACATGACTAAGCTTTGATGTCATGCTCATGTTGTGAAAAAACTATACAATTATGAATTTCTAAAATAATATCATATTCATATATCTTTAAAACTTAAATAATATCCATAATTAACTAAGAATAAAACAACAAAAAGATAATAATTAAAGTCTTAAAATCCATTGCATATAAAAAAAACTTTAAAATCTAAACAGTTTGTAATTGCAACTTTGTATCAATCTCCCCAACGATAAATATTAAGCATCTGAAAAAAATAAAATAAATAATTATAACTTGTAATGTAATCATATGATAATTAGTAAAGTTAAAAAAATTAATATAGTTCTAAATATTAAAAGAAATAACTTACCTATTTAACTACTCATATTTCTAAAATGATCTTCTAGTTACCAGTAGCTATCATATTCTCCCTTCTAAATGTAATATTTAGGAAAAAAAATAAAGAATGGGTGCTCATGGGCAGGGCAGGGCAGAACAAGGTAGAGCAAGGCAGCTCCTTGCCTGGTACTCAGCCCAAAAAAAATATGGGCTGTATTTTATAGCCCGAAGCCCAACCCTGCCTATATTTATCGGGTTGGGCTGGGTTATTTTATTGTGGGCTCGATTTGATATACCGAGTCGCGAGTTTTATGAATATCCCTAGTTCAAACTTAAAATTTTACTTAAACAATATCGAATAACTTATTACTCAGATCAACCCTCGGTATTCCCAACAAATTTTGATTCTACTCATCTCCGCGTAAGCTGTAGCTTTTTCATGAGATAAGAACATAGTCCAATCTTTTTTTTTTTTTTTACAAAGAACATAGTCCAATCTAATTCCCCTGAGAATCTCTAGTAAGACCATTCCAAGATAAAATGCGTTTTTTTTAACTTTCCATAACTTATAAAAAAATATACATTTTATCTTCTATATTTCTAATAAATATATATAGTTGAATAAGAGTTATATTTGTTTAAATATAATTTTTATATATATTTTAATACTATCTCTGGTCTTTAATATAAAAGTTAATTAATTTTTTAAAATAAATTAAGTGAATCAAATAAATCAGTTAATTGTGATAAAATTCAGACGAATTTATATTATATACTATTTAATATACATAAATTAATTAACAATCTCTTATATTATTTATAGTTAACTAATTTATTTATCTTTTCTAATCTATTAAAAAAAATAACTAACTCTTATATTACCACCGGTCTTAATTATAAGAACTAGTTAACTTTTTTGTATAGATTAAGAAAATCAAATAAATCAGTTGATTATAACTAATATAAGAGTTAGTTGACTAATTTTAGTAGATTATATTGAGAAATATATAATATAAATTTATATTAAGTGGTTAAATTTAATCATAATTAATTAATTTATTTAGTTTTCTTAATCTACCTAAAAATTAATTAACCTTTATAATTATGATTAAAATAATTTTCAGCATGAGGTAGGGATAAATTTTGTGATGGGATACTTTTTGAGCAATTTTCCTTTTAAGCTGATGTATTTTACATTTGTTTTTTTATTCCATGTTGTTGTTTTGTTGGGGTTGGAGAATTCTTAAGTATGTTTATTTTCCAAAAAAATAATTAAGGATATGATTAGATTCTTATTCCGAAATTTCTGAGGGTGTGTTTGGATTAGCTTTTGGAGAATAGATTCTGAGAAGAATAGATTCTGGAGAATAGATTTTGGGAAGAATAGATTTTGGGAATAAAGATGTTTGGATGATTAGTAGTAGAATCACTTTTTATATTGGTAAATTACTAAAAAGGGTATGATATTATGATTAAAAGTAAGAGAGATAAAAGATGATAGAGAAAAAAGAGGAGAGAGAAGAGAGTGTAGAGAGGAGAGATGCGAGAGAAAAATAGAGATAAGAGAGGAGAGATGAAAGAGAAAAAGAGAGATAAGAGAAGAGAGAGGAGAGATAATAGAGAAAAGAGAGGAGAGAGGAGAGAGGGTGTAAGAAAAAGTAAGGGTATAATAGTAATTGGATAATCTAAAACCTAGGTTTCAAAGAAAAAGCTATTTTCAGTAGCTTATTCAAAACTTAGGTTTCAAACCGAGGTTTTGTCCAAAATTAATTCTCAACAAAAATTACTGTTTGTGTAAAAAAAATTTAAACTACGATTTTGGTCAGAATCTATTCTCCACCGCTGTTGCCAAACACGCACTGAATAAGGAGAAACAAGAGAAGGGGATGGTGGGAGTGGGAAGTAGAGGGTGATGATGGGATGGTTGATTATTTGGAGAATGGACGGCGATGAATCGAATCTTGTCCATAGCCAAACAACCCGCTTATGTCGTCGTACCACTCATTATGCCTTGTCCCTTGTACTACCATCTTTATTTTTATTTTTATTTTTTCTTTTTAAAAACACTGTACTATTTCTATTTCCTCAGACCTCAGGTTCCCTTCGTTTTCAATAAATAAAAACATTCCCCTTTTCCTCCTTATTTTCTTCTATAACATTATCATATATTACTATTCTTTTTAAATATTTTACCCAAAAAAAAAAAGAAAAGAAAGGAAAAAACTACACTTTTGAACTTAATCATAAGTTACACTATTTGTAATGATATTATTTGATATATATATATTCGATATTTATTAAATAAAAGTATAAAAGTAATGTTAATTCAACTGTTAAATTTATGCATAATTCATAAATGATTAGGCAATGATATGAAAGGATTTAAAAGTGAATAAAATTATGAGTGAGTTGCCTAGGAAAATTCATGTAATATTTTCGTATTTTTAATTATTAATATCAAAGATGAACTTATAATGAGTTACATTAATTACAAGTTATTAGAAGTAATAAAATTTATTTTTTAATGAAAAAACCCAATTAATAATATTCTCAAAAGTTGAGATTGTTGGTATATTTTGTTTATAAAAAGAAATAAAATTAAATTGTAAATACTTTTCTTTCTTTTGCTTGAAACGCGGAATAGCGATACCACCAAATTTTTGGTTCAATTAGTAGGGTATAAGGGTGTGCATGGGCATGACAGCTCCTGGATATTTTATTTAAAAAAATATAAGTTATATTTTATAGTCCGATACTCGATAAAAGTTTTAACTATTTTGAGTTAGGCATGGGCGAGTTTACATGCCCAAGTCATGATGCCCTGCTCATATTATGGAAAAAATCTACAATTATGAACTTCTAAAATAATATCATATTTATATATTTTTAAGAGTTAAAATAATATATATAATATACTAAGAATAAGGTAACAAAAAGATAATAATTAAAATTTTAAAATTTATTGCATATAAAACAAGTTTTGAAGTCTAAATAGTTTGCAATTACAACTTTACATCAATCTCCTAAAAATTGACAAAAATAAAGCATCTGAAAAAAACTATGACAGTTAGTAAAATTTAAAAAAAAGAAATAAATTAATTTAATTATAAATTTTGAAGGATACAATTACCTATTTGACTATTCATATTTGTAAAATTATCTTTTAGTCACTAGTAGCCATCATATTCGTTCTATGTAAAATACTATAATTTACAAATTTTGATATGTAAAAACAGTAATCAATTGGGTAGGGTAATAACCCCTGCCCGATATCCGATCCTACCTAAATATTGGATTTGTCTAAAATTATTTATTTTATATTGGGCTATTTTTTATCGAGTTGGGTAAGATATTTTTTATGCGGAATCTAGCGAGCTCATTAAGCCATAGGCTTTTTCCACGTCCATAAGTTATTGTACTAATCTAACAAAAGGTTAGCAGTGTGTCACGTGGCCATTACCCTCTCCCCATAAAATCGGTTGTACAGGGTGTGCAGCGCCACACTTATATAGCCAGGACCCACCCCGCACCTATCCGATGTGGGACTTCTGAGTCATCACACTCTCCCCCACCCAATCCTGTGACGCCCTCGTCACAGTGGGCCCCCCTGCCTACCCCGCACCCCGAGGGCGCTTGGCGAGACATCGGAGTCGGAGTCCGGGTCGGCTCTGATACCACTTGTCACGTGGCCATTACCCTCTCCCCATAAAATCGGTTGTACAAGGTGTGCAGCGCCACACTTATATAGCTAAGACCCACCCCGCACCTATCCGATGTGGGACTTCTGAGTCGTCACAAGTGCGAGTCTTAGAAAACGTAGGATTGCTTTAAATAGTTCTACTATTGAATGATTAAAATGTAATTTGCAAAAACAAAACTTTCACAATAAATAAATTTTCTATTTAAAACAGGAGGTAGTAAGATAACTTTTAAGATCTTACTCAACCTGATCTAGATTAGTATGTGCCATGTTGAGTCGTCTAGTGAGTCAGATGCAAGATATCAGGGACCTAATCCGAAAAGAAAAGAAACAGTGAATAACAAATTGAGATTGTTGAGAATTCACGGGGCAAGGCAGGGGAAAGCTAAATGTGACATTGTTTTGAGTCCCTATAATTGAATTGTCATTTTCATTCAAAGAACTTGGTTCATCCAAACACTTCCATTCATATTCGTGTGAACGAATCAAGCTGCCTACTTTCCCCAATTGTATTCTCATTCAGAATAATCCATTCACCTTCGGCCCCCTCATGTCTCCTCCTCCATTCAACTAAATTATTATTGGGATCTCAACATCTTCACTATACTACTTAACCTTCTAGACGCCACTCTCATGGGATTAGTGTCATCTAGTCATATTATAAACATCATTAATTATCTAATTAATACGTCATCATGCATATATATATATAATTATATTTTAATTTTATCTAGTGGAGGCTACTTCTCTAGCTATATCTTTTTCACAAACAAAGTATATGTAAAATGAATAGTTCATTAAATATATTATACACATTTCATTAGCCTTCTAGATGACAGCTACTCATGAGATTAATCGAAATTATTTACACATAATGAAATATATATTACACATAGTTAAAAAGATTAAAATAAAAAAAAGTGTACTTATTAAAGATAATATACATCCATTAGTCCTTACTTTATGTTTGAATTAGGGAAAATTAGATAAGAAATAATAATACGGGGGAATACTCCAAAAAATAGTTACTATTTTTTGCTATTTTTTTTTTAAAAATCCACCCCACCCCACCCACCCCACCCCACCCCAATTTTCTTCCTATTTTTCCTTCCATTCAAACCCAGGTAAATAATTTCAGTTACTTTAGGCAATAATTTTTTTTAAACAAAATGCATGTAAAATGAATAGCTCATTCTTCTCAATATTGTAAATAGTAGAACCCACAAAAAAATAATTTTTTTAAAATTTATTTAAGAACTAATAACTCTTTTTTCAAATTTTAACTATATATAAATATCTGTACAATTCATCTCTAGTTATAATTGGGAGATTTTTAAGATCTATCTCAAATTCTAGTTATTTATTATAGTATTAATAGATACCCATTAGTTGAGGTGAAGCGAAGATGATTTAAATACGATATAAGCAGAATTTATTTATGGGAAATATAGCTTCTAGAAGAAAAAGGAATCAATATATCTATCTATCTATATATATAAAAGTTTATCCAAAATATGATTAATAATTTATGAGTCACATGTCACACACTTGAAAAGTTCGTCACCAACTAGGATTAATAGTCACGAACTGGGATTGCTATGGAAGCTTTAATTTATATTGTATCACAATTAATTAAATAACGATATTGTAATTTAATTAGAGGAAAGTGCATTGAAAGGGTCAAAAGTATATTAAACTCATTCAACAACTAAAATCTTTTCAACAGTGCCACTAGGCATAGATGGGAAGATAACTGTATTCTGCAAATAAATGGGGACAACTACTTTTTTTTGCACTAAAAATAGTAAATCAATTAATGTTCAATTAATTAAAATTCACTGAATGGGTCATTTATTATGTGTTTGCAGCTTCCACAGTGTTGATTTTAAAAATTAAAAATTAACTTTTGAAAATATATAAAAAGGAAAGGTGTGGATTAATGGTGTCATGTCATGAATTCAAAATCATCAGTAGTCCCTTTATGTTTTTAATTATTGTAAGGACTATTAATAACTTTAATTTGCAATTTACATGAATTTAATTAAAATTAGTTAATCCTTCTGAAATTTTTAATGGGCACATAGGATTGTTACATTCCCTAAACATGTGTTTCATCAAATGTTGGGGAATATATTTGGATGTAAGTCGCATATTCTTTTGTTTATAATGAAATTAAAATATATAATGTCGTGTCCTTTGATTTGATTTATTGCATTAAAATGATGTGAAACCAAAAACATATGTGGGGAATAATATAACACAGTGGTATGATCGATGAATAATAATGATTGGAGTGATGTGTGTGTGTGTGTGTGTGAAGGAGGCTGGCATGTTCATGTTCATGTTCATGTTTGAGGCACGTGTTGAAACATCAATATCTCTCTCTCTCTCTCTCTCTCTCTCTCTATTCCCACCATAGATAACTCCAACCCACTACTTCCATTTCCACTTTGTTCCTATCCACTCTCTCTCTCTCTCTCTTCTTCTTTCTTCTCTTTATCATTATTCTCCCCAACTCCCTCTCTCTCTCTCTCTCTCTATATATATATATATTATATCATCCCCACACATATATACATATATTCCCTTTATTCGCCTCCTCTCTCTCTAATGTAGTTCATGCTTTCATTCATGACATCCATTGCTATGTCTTTTTATATTGTTCTTCTGTGTAGTCTCACTATCTTTAGCCCCCTTTGTTGGGGCATTTGGTTGCTTTCTTATGCCTATTATTGGCTCGTGCGCCGCTATAGTATCTCCCAAACATTGTATCTATCCCTTCTCAAATTCGGATTGGTTATGTAATCGTTTGAGACAATGATTTAGTGATTTATAGTGAATAGTCCAATTGGGATTGCTTTGATTATCATTAAAATAATTTAATTTAATTTAAATATATAAAAATATTTATATATAACCTAAAATTAGTAATATTAAATAAAATTAACATTAATCTATAAGTAAATAAAACTTTCATATGTATAAACTACGTATAATTTAACAACATAATTAAAGCATAAATATGATATATTGTTATTTTTTAATTAAAAATAATGTTATAAAATCTAATAAATCCATCTAATACTTTTAACTAAACTAGTTAAAAAATTAGTTTACCGATTTATTTATTCGATTGGTTAAGATTGAGTTTTAATATCTTGCTATTTTCATACACATACGTATTATATGCTTTCTCTAGAATCCTCTACTTTTTACACATGCTTTCTTGATCTTTTGATTATTTTAGTGTAATCTTTCTTCACTCTCATTTTAGTTTGTATATATATCAAACCAAATCCAACTAGTTATAAGCTTATAATAATCAACATGTCATACATGCATGTACATTAATTGTGATCTTAAAAAGCTTTCCCCTTTCTCCTTGGATTTTTCTTTCTTGCTTGCTTACAATGCTTTATTCTCGATCGTGATCATTCTAATCTTTGAAAGAATCCAACTTTTCTTCCATCATGCCCATATATAAATAGAGCTATATATATATATATATATATATCATTTTCCTTTTTCTTAATTAATTAATGTGAACAAAAACTAATTAAATATGGAGTCAAGGATTATGATTCAATTTTTTTTTATAAAAAAATTTAGATAAATTTAGCACCGATCTCCTACTAAGACTAAGACTCAAAAATTATTTATAAAAAACTTACCAGAAACATAAAGTTGCAAAAGCATATATATATATATATATATATATATATATATGAAACAAAAAGTGAAGTTGATTACAACTATACTCTTTACTGAATTAACCCACTAGGGTCTCCAATTTTTTTTTTAAAAAAAATAAAATCATCAAAAAGGTCCGCTTGTCCAAACATATTTAAATTTTAAATAAAAAAACCCAATAAAAAAATATGGTTATTGTTTAGATCAAGGGTAAATGATTATTAATAAGTGAATTTTGTTTTAATTAAGTATTCTGATTTATTTATTTTTACTTTCTTTTTCAATTTGATTTTCCCTAACCTTCCAAACTTTAATTTTCGAATTACATATATATAATTCCTTGGATTTTGAATAATGTTATGCACATTATTTTTTTTTATCCTAAAAAATTAAACCATTCTAAATTTTAATGACTTATGTAAATTACCCCTTATTATTAATTAGTTTCTTAGTACATTAATCGAACATAATATGTCAAAAATTTGTTTCGCATGATCTAAAAAATAATTTATTCGTACATACATAACATAACCCAAAAATTGATTATTAATTGTTGGTAAGTACTTCATGTGCTCTGTCTGAGTTCTACCAGTGAGATAATAAACTATACAATGACAAATGATTATACATATAAATTTAATTAAAATTCGAAAGGATTGATTATTAAATTGCAAAAATATTGAAATGATCAATAATTAATCACGCATTCTACCAATTAAATAAATTAAAGAGTTAATCTCCACAGTGGAATAATACTTGGTCTAGAGTCTAGACAGACATCAAGTACTTCCACAGGAAAATCCATAAAATGATTGGCTGTTTAAGATTTGGGCTGCTTTGAAGTTGATCGCGTGTGATTAATTAATTAATTCATTAATTACTAATAATTCGTCATTAAGTCAATATTAGCTTGAAAAGCAAAAACATCTTTCCATCTCTCACTAGTGAAAGATATCTTAATCAGAATCACTTATGTCTTGTCATGGTCGCGCCACTCGGATTATCCTTCTCATCCAAATCTTCAAAGACAATAGTACATTTTAATTATTTATTTATTATGATATTATTATTAGTGTATCGTTCCTATAGCCCCAATATTTTTTTTAAAAAAATATTACAGCTTGAGAATCATGGTTGTGCGGTGTGCCACTCCGATTATTCTTCTTCGTTGTTTATTGGTTCTCCCAGGTTATTCATATGCATCCTAATGTGCATTTCTGTACAAGAAACAAATAAACTTGATTCAATCAATACATATAACAGTAACTTAAATATTATTCACTAATATAATATATTTTTTCTAAAATGCTGTAATCATATTTTATTATTCTCTCTCTTTTTCTTATTCAATTATCGTTAAAGGCTATCAATAGAAGTAATTTAAGAAAATATATAAATATAAAAAATATATCTTATATTTAGAATTAAAATTAACTCTCTAATTAGTTCATATATTAAAGGTCGAAGGAGTACACTCTTTTTATATGTAAGAGTTTATGAGAGTTAGATTTTAGAGGCTTATCAAAATTAGCTTAGGTCCCACAATTTAACAATTGTTGATAGAAATACTTATATTTCAGTATATTTATTTATGGTGAAGAATAAAATTGATTTTCTTTGAAGAATAAAATTAATTTCCTTACTCTAATTTTTTTTATTAAGTATATGTATCTTCTTATTAGAGATAATTTTATTTGAGACACTGTTAGATACTAAATGGAGGCACTTCTCCTAACTAGGATTTGAATATTAATTTATCACGTTTGGGACTAACCCATTATGTTAGACTTAATCTCTATTGATTACTTACTCTAAAATTAAATGTTCATATACCAACAAAGTTTAGTACAATTAATAGATGATTAGATCCTTTAAATATAATATCAAGGGTTCGAATCAGGTCATGTGTATAAAAAAAATGTATCGGGAGAAACAAAATCCACTCAGGCAATTAGTAGTAGTCTCTTGTCGGGGATACAACATGAACTTTAATTAAAGATTTTTTTGTTGCCCACCCGATTCACTGGAGCTTTGCCCCAACTACATTCGGATCCGACCCGCGTCGTGCACCTGGCTATAGTGGGTAAGTCTCCCAACGGGAATTTTCTGCATACGCCAAAGCTCAAACTCGAGACCTCGTTTAAGTGATACTGAGCCTCTTTTCACTCGGACCAACCCCCGTTGGTTTTAATTAAATAATTTTTTATTTTTTGGTTACCCACCCAGTTCACCGGAGCTTTGTCCCGACTATATCCGGATTCAACTCACGTCGCGCACCTGGCTATGGTGGGTGAGTCTCCCAACGGGGATTTTTTGTATACGCCAAGGTTCAAACTCGATACCTTGTTTAAGCGATACTGAACCACTTACCACTCAAATCAACTCCCGTTAAAAATGTTCATAGAATGTGGAGCTAATGGGCGAGAGGCTCAATAATGTTCATGCCTAGGAGATCCAAAATTGCTTTATCATCGGTCTGCGTTAAACTTTCTGGGTCTTGGTCAAGAAAACAAACGTTCTGGGTCATCCAAGCCCACATTAGTTTAAGGAAACCTGAGGCCCAGTGGACCTAGAAAACCTAATAATTTACTTAAAAACTTATTATGTGCAGTCATGAAATTTTACTATTTGTTTGAGGCGTTAAATGAAATTTACTATTTAAATTTTCAAGCCATAATAGACTGGAGTATTCAAATTCAGATATTAATTAGTTGTTTTTAAAATGTAAAAAATGCTAACACTCAAATTTTTTGATAAAAAAAATGCAATAAATTCTCCCCAAATTATTACAACAAAAGGCAAAATCTAGAACTTAGGCATGCCATTAAAAAAGAAATAAAGATTGTAAAAAAAAATAAAAAAAAATAAATAAAGAACGATTTTTTTAATTTTAAGAAACATGTAATTTTCTACAAACAAATTGTTAGTTGAAGTGGTAAATAACTTCACTCTTGTAAGGAAGAGAATATAAATTTAAGTCTCCAAAATCATATTTATTAAAAGAAATAATTTTTTTTTACGTTCTACGCTTTGAAATTGATTAATCTCAAGCCTATAACGGATTGATGATCTTTTAATCAAATAAAAAATATAATATTCCGTACAAGAATTTCAGTTTGGAAATGAAGAGAAATTGATTGCCTAATATGTTAATTACCACAAACAAACAAGGAAACGGCAAAACTTCAAATGATTTCCACTCCTTGTATTACGCTACCACCTAATTGCTACTTATTTTAGGTTGAAAAATCTCACATCTATTTTCGCTTCACATTGTTTTTTAAAAAATAGAGTAAAATACATTGAACCACACCCAAGAGTCATTATGCTCATTAACAAATTATTAATCAAGATATTACTCCAAAAATTAAAAAAAGAATAAAAGGGAAAACACTATGATGAGCATTATGCTCATTAAAAAATCTTTAATCAAGATATCAATCATAAAGTTGATATGTGTGTGGTAGGAGCAATCTAATCAATAAAATTTGCTTTTTTGAGTATACAGGCATATATATCAACTAAACATATTTTTCTTCATAATACTCATTTACAACAAATTTTAAAAATAAATATATTATTTATGATTTTTAAAAAATTAATCAAACTTATTATGTATTTTATATTATATAGAATCGTTTTTCTTCAGGGATGATATGAATTCATTACTTATATTTAATTAGAATAAATTATTATCAATCACTTTATAATTTAATGGTATGAAAGTTTTTTTATAAATGAAAGGTCACGAGTTTACTTCTGTTTGTAACTTTAAGTTGTGTTAGTGTCCACACCTCTGACTAACAAAATATAATGAATTATTATAACTTTTTTTTTGCATTTGTAACTATATTAACATATTGATATATTGATTTTTTTTGTAAAAATTAATATATTGATATATTGATTGATAATTGGGGTGGTGCACATGGCGATGGCTTGCAAACAATGATTTGTGTTTGGAATTCACATGCAACCGACGTAACTATTGGGTCCCATTTTGCTTTTATTGTATTTTTTTATGAATAAATATTTCGTATTATAAATTCATAATCCAAAGATTAAGTAGGTTGGTTAGGTATATCACAAGGCACTCCATAGATTCGTTTTCTGCTTAATCATATTTTAAGATAGCTGGAAAAATGGCCCTCTTCCTTCTATCTATTCTGTTAAATATTATTTAATATTTTTCTATCTCATAACTTTCATCTATTAGGAAATTTAAGCTCTTTATCTCTGAAATAACAAATGTCTCATATGACTATTCTTACCGTAGGCATAAGTTGCATGCATCCATCCATGCTACATATATACATGTACTGAAACATGTATTTCCCTAATTAAATGATTAAAATTCAAATTGCAGGTTAATTACATTTACCAAACTTTACAACTCTGTTCTTAAATATAATATTGTCATTCAATTCAGTCGATTCACGCCAATGACACTTTTTACTAAGGGGGAAAAACTAAAATCTATACCAAGGTTTGGTGTATATCAGATAGGATGGATAGACTCAAAATATTGCACGTGACCCATCTCGTTGTATGGGTCAAGCTGAGCTTGAGTTAACCTATTTTACTTAGTGATTTTTTTTTTAAAAAATTAAATTCAGAATGCAAAAATTCAAGCATTATTGATCATAAAGAGGTTAAATATCTTATTTTCACTATTAATGATGTTGTAGTTATTTGTATATACCATTAATCTCTTTCAATTCATAATCTATATTTTATAGGGATCTTTTGAGAAAAATATCATTGGCCTAATCTTGCTCAGGAGTAAGTAATGTCCATCAGTCTTTTCTAGTTCATTCTTCCCATACCCATCGTCCGTGGGTTCAACTGGCGAAGGGGTGAGATATGTGACCATTTAGAACGTGTTCAGACCCTGGGGAGTACTACTTTGTTATAGTTTCAGTCCCGGCATTTGGGGAGGTATCCTAACTCCTGGGTGCTTAGGTTTACGCTTGAGGGTAATAGACGGCTCGCCCTGCCCTACATTGATATCACCTAGGAGGAAGGGAGATTTCACCCTGCTCTTAGATCGTGGGTGAGCTCAACCCCTTTCTAAAAAATTTTATAACAAAAAAAAATAGTTCATTCTTCCCACAATATATATATATATATTAATTTCTTACATTTGGCAGATACTTGAGTGATGGCCTTACAACATCCAAAAGCGATGTCTATGCCTTTGGGGTTTGTTCTCTTTGGGATTATATCTGGGAAGGAGGCCATCATTCGAACAGAAGGCACAATGACAAAAAAATCCAGAAAGACGTTCATTGGCATCTGATTTATTTTATGATTGCATATTCCTGTGCTCTATATATGGTTGCGACTGTTATCCGGGGCATTGAGCTAACATTCATCACCAAATTGCAGATGCTGGCAGCTCTTAGAAACACACCTGATTCCTTGAACATGTCAACATGAGAGATTATATCGATCCAACATGATGGATCTTTATCCTCATTATTGTGTATACAAGGTAAGTTTCTCCATTAAGAACAAGCTCAGCCTAATTGCTACTTGCCACATTCATTACTGATTTCTCTTGTTACCAATATTGTCGGTGCTAAAGAACCAACTTCATGTGTTCTGAAATCACATAATATAATAACAGGATGAGACTTCAGCACATTTCCACAAGTATTTGCTATCAGATCCTTAAATTAAAACATGACATGCTGGTCTGATAACACTTGAAAACTTGGGTTTTGTCCTGAAAGAAATTCCATGATGTTTGACTGTAGTGACTCTATCGATCTTCATTTGTTCTTTCGTGTGTTCTGAATTTTGATGCACACATGGCGATGCTGGCCAAGCAATGCGTGGACGATGATCCCATCGTACGACCCGATATGAAACAAGTTGTGATTTCCCACTCACAGATTCTCTTCTCTTGTATTGAGTGGGAAGCGACTCTTGCCCGGGAACAGTCAGGTTTTCAGTGGGCTTGTTCAAAGAAAATAGTTAAAAGAGCAAGATCTGTTTCATTCACTACCTTCAACGGTATTCTTTTTCCATTATCCTGATTTTTACTTCTCTTAAGTTTGATAGTTTTGTATTCATAGGAACATAGAACTGGTGGGTTAATATCTATCTTTTGCCATTCGTTTGAAATGTCTCAAAAATACCACATCTTCATTTTGTTAAAACTGCAATTTAGTGGGTAGAAAATTTTGGACCTGAGTTAGAATATGTGACGATGGAGCTGGGTAAGGATTTTGCAGTACTGTAATTCGTATTGATATATAGTCTGAAATTCATACCTTAAGCATGTTTGAATTCTTTGCTTTCTTCTTGCACTAAAGTTCCCTTTTGTCTCCATGAAGAGGAAATTTCAGAAAGGCATTTATTTCACAAGGGGATTTCAGCAAAATGTGTTGTTGACTTATATCTTTACGTATGTTTTTTATTATGAAATTAGTTTATTTGCATTTTATACATTAAAATTATTTTAAAAACAGGCATTATTTTTTTATGATTATTTGATAATAAGTACGATTAGATAAGATTCAATTTAATTGAGTTCTATGATTTATGTGATTTTTTATCTATAAAGTTTGTATCCATGATCTTGTTTACATGATACTCCTTCCAGTTTAAAATATAAGAGATAATTGAGGAGTTTGTTATAATTCTAAATATAAAATTATAATTTATTTTATTTTATAAATTTATAAATTTTTTTAAGCTATCCTACTGATTGCATATATGTTTTCATCAACAGAAATAATGATTAAATGTGATATTTTAAAAAAATTAATATATATTTATTATAAATAATTAAAATAATTATTTTTTTAATATTTACGAGTCAATCATTGCAATCATGTATATATTTTTTTTTGGGTTTTTGGGGCCTAGGCTTACCCTAACCTGGGCCTATTGGGCTGAGGCTCATAAAATTTATTAAGAACCCAATCTATGAACAGATCTTGTCCAAACTTATGGCCCGTTTGATCAAGTTCCAAAAATGCCATGTCGTTTGCTTCCTGTCCCCAAATTAAAGGGCTAATAACCAGATACATAAAACTATTTAAAATATATTTAATTTTTTAAAAAATATTATTTTATTGTAATTTTCTAACTCGCTATTTATATTTAAAAATAATTAACAGGAAGGGAGACTTCACATATGTTGAGGCTTAACCTTTTCCACAAACTTTTATATCAAAAAAACGGTAACATTGGTAGTGAGAAGTGAGAACTGAAAATAGCCTCGCTTCTAGAAATTGCAGAGGAGAAGCCCGCCTCTCCAAACCCGACGATAAATTCAAAAATCCTCGACGAAGATAAGTCGCAGGAAGGGAGGGAGATGCCCGTGAATGAAGTGAACGCGAAGTCGGAGAGGAAGCCGCTGAGGAATGTAACAAACAACTATGGTCGGAGATCCTTGAAATCTGCGATCTTGAAGACGTTCTCTCATAAGCAAAAGGAAGAGACTGCTAAGGAGGAGACAGAGGATGACGACGTACTCGATCGCATTCTTCTTGTTCAGTCCGATATTTCCTCTATTCTTCATCAGGTGTCTGTGTAATCGAATAGTAGTACTTTATTTGGTTCTCTAGATTTCCAAGCGGTCAGAAATCCATTTCCGTCGAATTTGAAGCCACGAAGTCATTAGGATTTATGGTGGATTTGTTTACTGCCACTCTAGGGCATTGTAATATTACTTAGTTGACCGAGTTTAGTTTTAGAGGAATTGCTGACGGATATGAAGTTTTTCTATTGAGAAGAGGCATGTTACTAGTTGGAATATTTTGGATTTCATGTTTGCCTCGGATTCTTTTTCTTCCAAGCTGACTACTTTTAAGTTTATCATACTATTATTACTACAGCCACTTGAATAGAGTATATATTGAAATCGACTAGCTAGCCTAGTTTGTTAGCCAAAATTTTCTGTTTGTCCAACCAAATGGAGCTTCCTAGATTTGTTTGTTTAATTTGTGGTTTCAAGGCTTTAAGATATGCGCTAAGGATTTTGCCTCTTATTTTATTCCAATAAACGATAAGAATTTTCGGAATTGCAGGAAAAGTTATTCATGAATTAATGTATTGAATGGCAGATGGATGAGCTTGTTGCACAAGCATTTAGACTCAAGACCACAAGCAAGGAGGGGATAAAAGAGATCGAACCTTTATCACTTGTGTTGTCTGACATGCTATCATCCTTAAAGGTCAATTCTCTATCTTCGTTTCATGCTTGAATAATCTTTCTGCACCACTTACTGATAGGTGTTGTTCTGATTGCAGCCATGGGCGGCCAGATTCCAGATGGCACTATCTACAACCTCAGAAGAGTCTGAAAATCAGCCTCAACAGGTTTTGGCTAAGAAACCAGAATCTAACGAGGTTAGAGATGCAAGTAAAGTCAGTGACAGTCCTGAGGAGACCAAGTTGGACTTCCTGGTTTCTCCTTCTCCTCTTGTGTCCTGGCTGGCTAACTGTACCGTTGAGAGAGGCAGACAAATGTTCATGCTTACACCTCTTCCTATATCCAAAGCATTATCATGCAAACGTCAGGAGCCATCTAAATCAGAGTTCAATAGATTATCTTCCTCTACTAATGCTTTTGGGACATCAACTATTTTTGCCTTATCTGGAGATATGCCTGATCGCTCGTTTGATGCTGTTGTAGTGGAGCCAACTCCACTTAAACATTTTGCTTCTGTTGCTATTCAAGAGGCAAATGATCAAGAAAATGGATCTATTTCTTCGGCGCTTTTTTCTAAAAGAGAAAGCTCCATGCTTGTAATGACACCATGCTTAAAAATGTCACCCCCTAGATCTTGTGTTTTGCTTGAACCCATATCTGAAATTTGTCATCCAGGCAAAGACAATGACAAGGTACGCAAATCTACTCCATTTCCTGTTGGGATTCATTACAGCGATTCAGAGACTTCTGATTCTTCTGGTAGTGAGGCTTCAAAAGGTCCGGCGTTGAAGTATCTAGAGCTATTAGGGATACAACACATTTCTAAATCTGGAGTTGAAAAGAAAACGACAGAAGCATCCCCAGATTGGGTTATGTCGCCTCCTAAAACTTGTGTTTTGCTGGAGCCACCTGATGATGAGAAGCCGTTTGATTTGGAAAAGGCTGATAAAGGTTTACAGACGACAGATGCTGTTATTATTAATCAAGAAGCTAACAAACTGAAAGACAATGTTTTCGAAGACCATAATCAAACCATAGTATCTTGTAACAAAGGTAACACTACTACTTGATCTTCCACTTTTCATAGCTTTGGACCTTTTGGGTTGACATGATTTTGGCTTATTTATTTGTGTAGAACATTTTGGTGACAACTTATCCCATATGGAGAGCACTATGTGGCTTGAGCCTGAAAGCTCGTTTAGAGCTGGGAAATGCCCTGGTGAGAATACACTGAAGAAAGAATTGTGGACAAGATTTGAAGCAGCATCTACCAAGGGGCTTCCAAGTAAAACCCCCTCAGTTAGCAATTTTACTCAAAAAGGGTTTATGGATCTTCTGGAAGAAGCTTCTTGTGAAGATTAATATCTCAGCAAGCAAAAGGATTTTTTTCTCATTTGGGAATTGAAAATTTTGGCTGTACAAGTTTATGTTGTAAGGTTTGGAGCAAAGAGGCCTACTGGCCTAATGCACTGTGTCTTAATCCCCCCACCTAGAAGATAATTTTGCCAGGGGATACAGGACACTTGATGAAATTGTGTTTGCTTAGCTGGTTTTTCTTGCTTCCCTATTGATGTCAGGAAGAAAGGAATGAAACTATGGGAAGTGTTGTTTGATGCTGCATCAGCGGAATCTATAATCTTGTCTGTATCATTATGCACTTATCACAAGAATGTGAGATAGTACATTCAACAAGATGCGTGGAATCATGATAGATGGTGTTTATTGTCGAATTCGAAATCAAAGCAATGGATGGCATGGCAGAAGTTAAAGCAGGAAGAACACTAATTTCAGTTCCTTGAATTCTTTTTAATCATATTTATATAATACACAATATATCCATATAACAAACAGGTGATAATTTCAGTACAAGAGTATATTATATCATAAGGTAAAGTAGTATCTACTATCCTGATTTTATTTTTTATATGCGGCTAGTATCATAATCTTATTTGTAGTATAATTTTTTACCTATAATTTTTTTAATTTAATGTAATTTCACCTATAATTTTTTTAATTTAATATAACTTTTAGTACTTGAAAAAAATATTATGGGTAAAATTGTCCTAAATTAAAAAGATCATGGGTAAAATTGTACCACAAATAAGATTATGATACTGGGCCGCATATGAGAAATAAAATTAGGATATTGGATAATATTTTACCCTATATTATATTCTTGGATCATAATAAAATTTAACATTTTAGATTATAATGAAAGCAAATTTTTACCTCACTCCCACCTATTTTATAACATTATTTTCTATCTATATATATAAGCAAGGGGAATGAAGTAACAGCTTCCTATTTCTAGGAGTTACAGGGAAGCTATGGAACCAGTGATCCGGCAAACAAAATTTAAATTATTCATGTTCACATTAGTCGCTTGGATTAATTTAGTGAATTTGATCATTTGGCTAAATTATTATAAAAAAATACTAATATAAAGTTAGTCTAATAGTATAAGATCTTACTAGATTCTTCTAAAACTAAAATTTAATTCTTAAATAAGACATCTAAATTATGAGAGATAGTCACATATTTTTTAATTAAAATATTTTAATAATATGATCTAGTTAATATTATTAAAAAAATTATTATAAAAAATAGAAATTATAAAACGACTGAACAAATAAATTTTAGAAGACTGTGATTATAATTTTGAAGATGTACGGAGATTATGTATACGAAGCTGTGACGCAAGTAGTTCAAAATATTATCCATATTGGTTAATTTAGAATTAAATTAAAAAATTAATTTTAATCATAAATATAAAATATATTTATTATTTTATTTAAATTATTTTATTGATATTCTTTAGCAATAATTAAATAAGAAAGAGAATGTAAGAATTAAAAAAAATAATTAGAGTATTTAAAAAAAATTAAATAAGAAAAGGAATGTAAGAATTAAAAAAATAATTAGAGTATTTAAAAAAATACTATTAACTAATCTAATTAATTTTTTAATATAATTAAATTAATTAAATAAATTTTATATTAAAAATATAAATTTTTTTTTTGGACTAAACAAAAACAAACAAGTACTTCAAACTTCAACCCAGTAAATAAGGGAAAGTATGTAAATAAAATTTTTGCGTAACAAAAAAAATTAACAGAACAATATTATTCATAGGATTCTGACAGAAAAAGAAAAAAATATTGTTCATAAGACTTTCTTTGGGTGAAACTTTATTCGCAACTCGCAAGACTTTGTTATTGACTGGCTTGTACTGGCTCATTATTCTGCCTCTAGCACCTTACTGCTTAATACCCTTTCCCGCCGCTCCCAACGAGTACAAAAGCTCTCACTTCACTTCACCATCCCTGTAAAATCCCTTAAATCATCACAAAATCATTCTCTTCCTGTAAATTCTGAAACCCTAAGTTATCCGTGTTCGTTGTCAATGGCGAAGCTTGATCAGCTGACTCGGCACATTGAGTCCTATGTCGACTCGTCTGCTACTCCCGCTCAGCAGGTCTACCCCCTTCCTTGAATTCCCTTTTTACAAAATGAATAGTTGCATGAGCACAGTTCAGTTTTACGTCGAAGCAGCTTGGTTTCTTTCTTTCTTTTTTAATTGTATAATTTTCATTGTTTTCTGAAGAAAATAACTAATTTCCTCCTTCTGTGAGGAGTATGTGCTTTCGCTAATTGTCTGCGAGCATGCTTTTGTCTTGGTTGTTGCCATTGACAAAGTATACTTTTGCACTGCAGGTTGTAAGTGTGGACGCAATTGGAAATCTTGTAAAGAATAATGCTTTAACTCTGGAAGCACTGGTATGCTTTTCACTTGATCCTTATGTTTTTTTTTCACGTTTATGTTTAATTCCATGCATTCATGCTAGTTTTCTCCCCATTTTGTATTACCTCTATTTCCCTTTAAAGGTTAGAGAGTTGGAGATGTATTTGACCACAACAGACGACATCATTCGTGCAAGAGGTGCGTCTTATTTATTCTTATATTGTATGACATTCTTATCTACATACGTGCATACACACCTTATGCATGCATGCATGCATTCAGCTATGTTTACACTTTACACATGAATACCAATGCATGTGAATTTTAATGGTATTATACCCGTGATTGTGAGTAATGTGTTAATTAGAGTGAATGCTTGAATATCGTTTGGAAACATATTTTCAGGCATCCATCTTCTAGCAGAGGTGCTTACACTCATTGAATCAAAACCTCTTGACAATGCTACTGTTCATAGCTTGATAGCTTTCTTCAAGGACAGATTGGTCAGTATCAATATTCCTTCTGCAAAATCTCTTATGCTTTCAAGGTTTTTGTTTGAAAAAGTTGTCAATTTATTTTCCTTTCTAGCTATCAAATTTTTGGGTTTTGGGAGGCAAAAGGAGTGCAAAGTTCTTTGGCATTGTGGGGTATTTGGTTAGAACAGAATGTTCCAAATAGGTTGGATTTTGATTAGATTGTATTGATTTTATGGTGGATAGATTTGAAAATGTAGTTGAAACTTCAAAGGAAATGCATTAGAATATTAGCAACCCAGGCTAGAGTTATATTAGGGAATCATTGATGGGATTTTTACTTATCTGGGCTTACTTAGGACGTTAGTTAGGGTTGAGTTGAACCAGACTTTAGACAGAAGGGAACCAAAGGTCCGCAAAATGCTTTACTTGTGCTAACTCTACCCAGCAAGAGCGTTGGGTCTGGTAGGTTTCTAATTAAAGTCAAGCAAGACAAATTCAGTTTTCAAAGAAGGAACTTAACTTGTTGTCTGTTGAAAAAAATTTGATTTAGGTCTGTTATAAACTGAGAAACTCTTGTTAGAAAGTAGAGACATACCTTTGGATGAAGATGGAAATATGGATTTACATCAGAGAAAGACAACGATCCTAATTAACTCTGAATTTCATTGTAAAATTGATCACCCTTCTAAATTAATCATTGCACATATAAATTGAGCTTCTTATTTAATCCTTTGAGGACAGAGGGTCTCTTTGGTGCAAAGAAGGAAAAGAAATGGAATGAAAAAAGCGATTTTTATTAAAATGATCCCTGTGCCCTTTTTTCTAAAGCCACAGTAAAAAAAAAAGATAGAAAATGTTGATTGCATGTTAGGACTGAATGTCAGTAACAAACCTAATTGTAAGCATATGCTTCATTTATTTGTGTGAAAAAACATAAAATAATCTTTACGCATGAAATCAATCCTGCAAATCTCTTTAATTGCCTCCTAACTTGAGACTTGCTGGAATTCTTGTTCTTTTGTTTGTTGAGTTGTGAGTTTCTGATTGGGCAAGTTCATCTTTCATTTTTACTTTAACAAATGTTCACTGATCATCTGTGATCTCTTCTAATTGGTAAATGATTTTATCATGAGTTTTTCCAAATAGTACTAACAACATAATATTGTATTTAATCAGGGAGATTGGAGAGCGCTGCAAGGTGCACTTGTTGGTTGTTTGGCAATGATAAGGAGAAAAAATAATGTGGGTGTTGTAACTGATAGTGATGCCAAAGCTGTTGCCCAATCCTTTTTAGAGAATCTGCCAGTTCAATCTTTAGGACAAAATGACAGGAAGGCAAGTTATTGTTAAGGCTAGAGTGCCAAGATACTGTTATCTTAACAAGGATGGAAAAGACATTAGAACTCTTTTTTCCTTTTGGAGTTTATTTTTATTTTCGTGATGTTATCTTTAACACTTCATGTTGGCTTTTGTTGCTATGATATTGCAGCTTTGCTTTGAACTTCTTAATAGCCTGCTGGAGCTATACTCTGATGCTGTTTCTTCACTGGTAGTCTTATTTTCTCTGAACAATTGTACTGTAAAAAAAAAATCCTAAACGTTTGATGCTTGCTTTTTCTTACGTGTATTTCTGTTGAGATCTGTCTATCTGACACATGTGGAATTATATTTTAACCATCTCATAACACATTGCCTCTTGAGTGTCTTGTAGGGAGAAAATCTTGTTTATGGCATTTGTGAAGCTATGGATGCTGAAAAGGATCCAGAATGTTTGATGCTTGCTTTTCATTGTGTTGAGAGTTTGGCACGATTATATCCGGATCCTTCTGGTGTACTTGCAAATTTTGCAAGAGATATTTTTGAGATTTTGGAATCTTACTTTCCCATTCACTTTACTCATGTAAGCTTAGTTTTTTGTCTTATATTTCCATTGAACAGCTTTCATTTACCCTTTTGTTAATTGTTATAAATCACTTGAGCTTACCTTGATCTAATCTTCTAATTGTACTTAATGTTGCCATCATGTGACAAGATATTAATGTTCTTTCTAAAGATCCACATTTTCATTAGGGGTTTATTTATTTCTCTGTTTCTATTTCTTGACCAGCCAAGGGGTGGGCATATTGATGTCCAAAGAGATGAACTATCAAGGGCTCTGATGGTATGTGCAACTTCCCTTCAAACTATGGGTAACATTTTACTTTTAGGTCATACAGAAACTTTTATTGGATGTGATAATTTAACAGCCTTTTCTCCCATCTTTTCTAATATCAACTGTTTATTGCTTGGCTATCCACATAAAGAAACATTTTTATTGCTTCTCTGTCTGTGTTCATTTATCTACTTTGAACCATAAAAGTTTTCTTTGAAACTGGTGAGCAAATGTTATTTCATCTTTGCTACTATCGTGAACTTATTATTTGACTTCTCTGCAGTCTGCATTCTCTTCCACGCCTGTTTTGGAACCATTTGTCATTCCTTTGCTTCTCGAGAAACTTTCTTCTTCCCTACTTTCGGCAAAGGTTTGTATTAATGGAATATATATAGTTCTACCTGAAGTGCTAGATAGTTGTTAGTTACCCTTATGCTTTCCTTCTTTCTAGATTAATTTGGTCTTTGAATAAAGAGACATGAATTTTTTTCTGTGGTTGATTTTCTATGCTTATAGGTCGATTCCTTGAAGTATCTTAAGGCTTGCTCCTCCAAGTATGGAGCAGAGAGAATGGCAAATCATGCTAGGGCCATCTGGTCTTCATTAAAAGATGCAATATCTACGTATTTGGAAGAGCCAGTTTTTTCTTTTACTTCAGAACCTGTAGTTGGTGTTAACTTTCAGAAGAATGAAATTGTGACAGAGGCTCTATCCCTTCTTCAATTGCTTATCAAGCAAAATAGTGGTTTGTTAGTGAGCTTGATCATTGACGATGAAGATGTGAACATGGTTTTTGACTCCTTTGCATGTTATGAGAAATACAATGATATTCCTGTTCAAGAAAAGCAAAAAATACATGTTATTGGTCGTATTCTCTATGTTACTGCCAAGACTTCCTTTTCCTCTTGCAATCTTGTGTTTCAGAGTCTTTTCTCTGAAATGATGGATGCTTTAGGATTTCCTACAAAAGAAATCAATAGTTTGCCAATTGATAATATGTTGCCCCCTACAGGAGTTAAGTTTGGATTCCTTTATCTCTGCATTGAACTCCTTTCGGGTTGCAGGGATTTGATCGTGTTCTCTGAGGAACCTGGGCTGAATTGGGATTTTGAGCATGAGACATTCTGCACCATGCTTAATAATTTTTCAAGTTCATTATTCAATGCCTTTGGTTCTGCCTTGTCATTTGGTGCTGATAATCATATTCTTGATCCAGATATTTATATTGGAGGTGAGATCTCTTTTTTCTATTTGAGCATGATTATATTTTCTGACTCCTCAACCTTGAGAACTCAGTTATTGACTCCTAGTTTATTTATCATGTGGTCTAATTACATGGTCTGTTTAGGTTGATTTTGTGTAGTCCTGACGTCCCTATGTCCTCATCTCACAAGGAACATACTCAAATATGATATGTTTATTGACCGGAGACTATTTGTATAGTCTCGTTAGTTTTTCTAGTGTTGATTTTTCTGTAGTGTTTCCATCTAATGCAGTGGGCAGTCCTATCCTCTGATTTTTAATAATGTTCCCCGTTGATAATAACTGTTTTTTCGTATCCAATAGTTGATATGATGTAAACTGGGGATACAATCTGGTCATATTGAATGGTCTCAATTTGACTGTTAATTCATGACAGTCAATTTAAATATTTTAGAATATGATTTCTTGTACATATATTTATTTTTGTTATACTTAATGTTTAGACTAGTTGCACAAAGAAATATATTGCAGCAATGCAATTTGGTACTTTTGTTTTACTACATTGTAAATTTATTAATACGTTATAGTTTCAAGGTTCTGATTTCCATATTTTCTTTGGTACTGACGTGCAGTGAAGGGATTGCAGATATTGGCCATGTTTCCAGGAGATACTTTTCCAATTACGAAACTTCTATTTGAAAATATTTTGGGGAAATTTATGTCAGTTATAACAGAGAATTTCAACAAAACACTATTATGGGAGGAATCATTGAAAGCATTGGTTCATATTGGCTCATATATTCATAAATTTCATGAGTCTGAAAAGGCTAAGAGCTATAGGAGTTTTGTTGTAGAAAAAATTGTCAAACTGCTGTCTCTTGAGCATTCTACTATGCCTTTTCCTCTCAAACTGGAAGCATCATCTGACATAGGCATGACTGGAATGATGCATATGCTGAAAGTTCTTCAGGAGTTTGAAGGGGCTGTATTTGCTAATCTATCTATGATTTTTGTATGTACATAACTTCAACATTTTATCTGCTATGCTATCACTTTATTTCAGTACATTCAGCATTATCCTCAGTGTTTGGCCTTTCTGGTATTTGTTTGTGTAGGTCCATGGGAATTTAAGGTCTTCCGAAACTGTTCAGCTTCTTGAGTGCTGCTCAGACAAGTTGCTTCCATGGTATTTGATATTTTCACTCTCTTTTGACTGTTCGTGTCATTATTAAATTTTCTGCACCCTTTTTGACCTGCAGATTACTAAAGTCAGATGTAGTTAATATATAACTTCTTTACAATGTTAGTTTGCACTGTGTAGATTTCTTTAGGCAATTTCTCCAAATTTGAAAGATGCAGAAAATTTATGATAATTATTGTATTCTTATTGGGCTCTAGGCTTAGCCTTTTCATCTGAAAATTTTGAATCAAAATTGCCAGGATCCATGAAAATGAATGCTCTGAGGAATCTGTGGTGCATTTTGCTGTGGAAATTTGGAGTCACATAGGAATGTGCATGGGCTTTAGTATCCCATTTGAGGAAAAGGTATATATAGTTATGACTATGATGTGTTGGTCAAGCTTAATTTGTTTTGTGAGTTCTAAATTTTAATTATATATTATACTTGTTTATTGTTGAATAGCAATCAAATGACAATCCAATGTTGATGCTGATTTTTCTGCTTTTATCTTAGGGACTTCTGGGTGCAATTATGAAAGTGATGAAACTTGCTGTTGGCTATTGCTCTGTGGAAAGCCAGAATATTATAATTAAAAAAGCATACGACATACTTTCATCACACACTAGTTTTCAGTTTCAGGAACTGGAAGGATCACCTCTAACTCCTGGACAATATGATGTTTCTGATCGAGATAAATGGGTGCTATCAATATTTGCATCAGCAGTTATTGCAGTTCGCCCCAAAACATGCATTCCAAATGAAAGAATAGTTTTGCATCTATTTATAATAACCCTCCTCAGGGGTGTTGTTCCAGTTGCTCAGGCCTTGGGTTCTATGATTAACAAAATGGTTTCAAAATCTGAAGGTACTGAGACATCTAGTGATCTTTCCTTGGAAGAAGCTCTTGATATTATATTCAACACAAAAATATTTGGTCAGAAATGTAGTCAAATGAATCAAGGAAATGATGTGGTTCTGACTGATTTATGTCTTGGAGTTGGAACTGATAGATCGCTTCAAAACAATGCCATTTGTGGACTCTCGTGGCTTGGAAAAGGTTTGCTTCTACGTGGTCATGAAAAGATTAAATATGTCACTATGATTCTTTTGAAGTGTTTATCATTCGGCACAAAGAGCGCCTTGCCTTTGATCCAAGATTCACAAGAAGAAACTCTCATGAAGAATTTGGATCCTTTAGTAATGAAATGTGCTGCTGATGCATTTCATATTCTTATGAGTGATTCGGAAGATTGTTTAAACAGGAAGTTTCATGTCAGAATGCGGCCACTCTATAAGCAGCGGTTTTTCTCTTCCTTGATGCCTATATTTCTGCAGTTGATCCCAAAATCTGATTCTTCAATCTCCAGGTACAATATCCCCCTTGTCCCCAAAAAGAACCCCACCCCTCTAAGCAGCACCTTGTTCTTCCATTATGTCTTGATTCACTAACTTAACATACCTGCTTTGACGCTATAATTTCTTGTCACCTTTTGAATTCCATATTAAAACTGTTCTCTGCTTGGCCAGCCAGAGGAAATCATGAACACTTTCTAATTGGAAATTACCATAGTTTCATGTGGACCAAAATTTTCTGCCTGCATACTTTGCAACGATATCAGATTTTGTTGCCCTAGCTCCTTATCCTTTTGCACCAGAATAACATAATATTGATTTCGTTATCTTGCACAATTTCAGGTCTGTGTTATATCGAGCGTTTGCACATATCATATCTGATACTCCACTAATTGTAGTATTGAGTGAAGCCAAAAAGGTTAGTTTCAGAAATTTGAAACTAATTATTTAATTCCATATACTTCTGTTGAATTTTATTGATCACCCACTTTATCATAGTAATTCCCGTGCTAATTTTGCAGCTTATACCAGTTATCCTGGATTGTTTGTCCATCTTGACAGAGGATATTCAAGATAAAGATATGTTGTATGGTCTGCTGCTTGTCTTATCTGGGATCTTAACTGAGAAAAATGGTAATTACTTTGCTTATGTCTTTATTGTTGCTCCATTAAAATTTATGGGGTATGTAAACTAAAGACACTCAATGTTTGTTGGTTCTGAACTGTAGTTCATTTGGTTTACTTTTGTCTTTTCCTTGTATGAAAGAAAAGGGGAAGAATTCATTATTCATTCTTGCCAAATTCGTGAAACATGTTGCAGATTTAAAAACAGATGACTCGATTTTTAGTCATTTGAAAATGTTTCTTTCATGAAAATGGTGTCATTTTTGTGTGACATCTATGGGGCACCTATGAAACCTTGAGAGAACTTCAAATATTCTTTAATCTAAACAGTAAAAGATATTGCTTCCTTGTGCCATCGGACTTTTGAGCCTATACAATATTTATTGAATCAATGACTTGCCAATGCTACTGATTAATTTCCTTATCCCACCCAACGAGGGTTTATACATTGAGACTGCCAAATTGATTTCCATGTATAAATTATGTGCATGCAGGGCATGAAGCTGTTGCTGAGAACATACATATTATCATCAATGGCCTGATTAGGCTTGTAGAGTACCCTAATAAATCGGTAAGTATTTTCTTGTTTAAGTTTATTTGGTGCTGAAATGTCCTGAGCTGTGTTGTAGAGCAATTCTATTACCCGTGTTGTGCCCCGACATGCCGGATCGAGTAGTGTAGACATTTTTCTTGCTCTGGATTATGTTGGAGCAGTAGGGTAGACCTGAACTCCTGGTCCCAGTTATTAATTTATTAATGAAACTGATGTATTTTAACTTATAAGAGTTTCTAAAAATTTCATTTAAAAGACAAGCTGTGGGAGTAAGTTTGCTTTATCGCTCTGCCTTGCCTCATTGCTTTGCTGAAGAATTCATCCAAAGTCTTGAACATTCATATCTCCGTTTCTCATACTCAATCTCTCCTTTTAGTCTTTTACTTTATTGTAAAAAACAGCTCAAAGTCAATGACGATGTTAACGGACTTCTCTCTCTCTCTCTCTCTCTCTCTCTCTCTCATGCAGCTTGTCAGAGAGACAGCTATTCAATGTCTTGTGGCCATGTCCGAGATGCCCTACGCCCGGATCTATCCTATGAGAAGACAGGTCTGTTTGACGTTTAGCATAACGTTGATTGTTAGGTCTTGTAGAGATGAAGAGTATGAATTTGTGAAGTGGTTTTATATTTGATTACCACCTTCCCCTTTGTGTTGAACTGTTCAGAAAGATTGTCCAGCTCTGATTTTGTATTCGTCATAACGATTTTATTAGGTACTAAATGCAATATCAAGGGCTCTTGATGATAAAAAGAGAGCTGTTCGTCAAGAAGCTGTCAAATGCCGGCAAGCATGGTTGGTACTCTAGTGATATCCTGAAACCTCTCCCAGAAATGTCAAAACTAGGCTGTCTTCTCTTTTGTTTTTTATTTATAAAAAAAAAATCCATCTCTTTTG
This sequence comes from Leucaena leucocephala, assembly GCA_037074615.1. Taxonomy (NCBI): domain Eukaryota; kingdom Viridiplantae; phylum Streptophyta; class Magnoliopsida; order Fabales; family Fabaceae; genus Leucaena; species Leucaena leucocephala. Next base: position 2,712,124 of record CM073552.1, read on the forward strand.
AAGTTAAACACGTTACAATGACGTTTCTTGAACAAAATGTAAGCTTCAAATTGATTCATATTTATGGCTTTTTTAACACTAAATATATATTGAATTACCACAAAAGATTCAAACTTTAAATTTCGAATAAATTAAATTTGGATGGTTTTGTTAATCTTTTGTGTATATTCTCACAATAGAAAATTGTTATATAATTTACTCATATCTCAGGAGAGGAATATGTTATGCATAACTACTACTTTCAGGGTTCTTTTTTTATCATGTTTTCTTATAGTCATATTTCTTGGTGGCAGGGCGTCGATTTTTTGAACTTTTCTGGCAGCTGAAACCATTTTGACCGTTGGTTTCAAGCAAGTGGAATCTTGTTCATAGTAAAGGTTGACATCCCATTGGCAAAGTCTACTTCCCAGTGGCTAATTTTTCTATTTTCTTTTACATAATTTTTTTTTTCCTTTTTAAAGATCTTAGTTCTTACACTTAAGAGGATATGTCCTTATCCCTTGTATCATTCTTTCTCATGTTGCATCTTTTTCGCAATACCATGTACAGAAGTTTGTCAACACTTAGGTGTGTCGATGGAAGGGAGAGTAGCGAAAGGATTTTAATGAAAGGAAAAGAAGACGATAAATTTTATTATTATTTTATTTAGATTAATATTAAGTGAGGGGAATTGAGAGATTTTAATGTTACCTAGGCGAAGAAAAATATTTTTATATGAATAAATTTATCTTTATATTATTTTATAAAATATTTTAATAAAATATAATATATAGAGAATATTAGGATATTAAAAAAATTATAGATATATTAGTATGATAAATTAAAAATATTATCCCTCTTTTCTAGGGGAGGTTAACAGGGAAAGGAAAATTTTAAAAAAGTTTCCTTTCTCTCCTAAAAGTCATCTCCCTCCAAATCACTATACCAAACGATACATTAGGAACCAGCACTTGAATTATGAAATTGATTATCCAAGTCTGATTTATATCTTGTGATATTCATAAATAAGTCGCTTATCGAACAAGATTACCAAGCAGCATTGATTTAAAAAAGATAATATAAAATTGCAACATGTAATTGTAAATCATTGGACAACCAAAGGTTAAGAATACATCAAATGGTTGAAATTTAATGATACCATGTCAACAACTTATACTGTTTGTGAAAAATAGAAATCGCTTTTACAACTTATACAACAATGGAAGATGGTCGAGCAGATGCTCTGGTTGAACTTTTGTTTTACAGGAACGCTCAACGCCAATTAGCATTTCTCATCACTGGGCACAATGAATTATCAGTTTACAAGACTTCATCCGCAATTCATAATCTGGATCAGTGTCCTCCATTAATGCATCCAGCAAAGAAGCCTGCATTTTAGTATCATTTCACCTGATTTTTTGTCATAATTATCATGCCATTGTCAACATGTGAAAGATTTTAGAGTTAACATGTTAAAATACTAGTTTCCACGAAAATATTATCGTGGATAAATATGATAGATATTCTCAGGATTGTGCTCGATGGTTAACTTGAAACTGCCTACAATCCGGAAGGTTATGTATATGGATTCAAGGGGCAAAATTTATAGGATCAATCATCTTGTACTCCTTTCTCTGAAACACTTGGAGTCAGCAGGTCAAATCGACTACCTGCCGCTAACTCTGCCGCCACATCTTCATCAAGCAAATTGGGACTTGAGGCGTTGACATTTTGTTTCAAAGGCTCATTCTGACAGGTCATCCTCCGCTCCACTAGACTGATAATTATCCTGGTGCATTGCAACTCTATGTTGCTGTTCCATATCGTCATCCATGTCTAAAGCCCTTCTCTTTGAAGAACTGCCCTTAATGTTTGTATAACCCTTTGAAGCAATTACAACACAAGAGTAATTTATTTTAATAATCTCAATGGCTAAGACAAGTTTTAAGATTACTTCAGTGTCATAGTCATACCACAGAATCCTTCCGTTCAATTGCAGCCACGGTTGGCCTTCGCCTTACAGTCACTTTTGCAGGTGCAGCAAATTGCTCAACCTCATCAGTAGATTTTCCCTCCCTGGCCCTCTTTTTTCTCAACAAAAGTTTTGTTGGAAGAGGCTGCAGATTAAAATTGGAATAAATTAACAGACATTTGGAAAACTAAGCAGCAATATGTCAAGCAAATGGATGGTAGGCATGGATATATTAGTTCAAGAAAATACCAAATATCGTGCTTCTGAATCTTCGAAGGAAACCAGGTATGTCGCAGGGTCATCTACATCATCACCCCGAACCTATTTGGGGTGTAATAACAAAATTGGTGGAATAGTGTTAAAAAAGGAAATGATTTGTATGATGAGAACATATGATAACAATATGAATTTTGACATCTTGCCACATACATCCCAGAGATATTCTCGAACCCAAGAATATAAGATATCTTCACTTTCATCATACATATCCTTTGGTAGCTGCCATGAAAGTCAGATAACAAAAGTCAGCAGCTTCAATATATATATAGAATCTAGCGTAAAGTATCAAAAAACTGAAATGTGAATAAAGCTTTATAATGCAGAGGCTTGTCTACCTCTCCAGGTGTCGGGACCATGTATCCCAGAAATTTCTCAGGATTTGCATGATCTGCACCTGTTGCAGCATAACTTTTCATAATTGCCTGTATATGACAAATGGATAGGAGTCAAAATCCAACACATTCAGTAGTCATCACCACAAATAATCAAACCACTTTTTAAAAAGTACTGAATGCTCCTTTACATGAAGGATTAGAAAATAATCAATGCCATATCTGGCTAAAGTAGTCATCATAATAAGAAAGATCAAAGGGTGATTTCAACATAAGATGAACTTATAGCAATAAAGCACCCCCTTAAGGTTTTGTTCACAAACTTAGATACTATGATGTAATAACAAGTCCTGTAACAGGCAAGAAAATGAAAACTATCAACTTGCCCACCTTTGACAAACACTTTAACTGTCATGGAACAGTAATACCATCAATCAACTTCGATACCAATGAGCAATGACAGCACAGCAAGTTAGCAGTAAGACGTTTGAGATACAGGGACATGGATCATAAAGATTGCCATGTGACCACAAACAAATTTTTTTTCCTAGAGTACAGGGACAGTAAGACCCTGAGGCCAAAACCATTTTTGTACCACAATGAGTTATGTATCCCTATCATACCAGTGAGATAAGAATTCAAATGCAAATTGGAATTTTTTTTTTTTTGAACTGAAATGCAAATTGAATGTATCAATAGATAATTCCGCAGACATGTGAGATATGTAACTACTTGCAGTCAAACCAACAATAGTTTTCCTGATATTGTCACATGCATTATTTGAAATATCTTGTTAAGATTTTTTCATTGCCTTGCAAATTTCAAATTTTATTCTCATTTACTATTTTAAAAAGGAAATAAAAAAAATAAAAAATCAAGATAATAGCATGATAGGCAAATATCTAAATATATGACCAAAATTTATGTTACTAGGAAGTAGGAATAGGTTTGTCATCGTGAGATGGCCTACCCTTGATTCATGGGCATCACGAACAGGTTTATCCAACTTACTGTACATTTCTGAATCAGCTGTTGGAGCACTATCAAATGCTGCAACAACAAACTGATCATCATATCTGCAAAACAAGATGACATACAGCTTAGGTAATATGACCACAAAAAACATGTTATGAAGAAGCACCAATTTTTGGTACATAAATTTAGGGTTAGGGTTCACTTGGCTGGGGAGAAGGGAGGGAAATTAAACTTTTTGAGAAGTAATGAAATTGCTACTATTTGATTCATTAAAAACTATTAACTTCTAGGGAACATTATTAGGGAAGCAACTTACTGAGTAAACATTTGGTTAATTCTACTTCCCTAGTTTCATTTTTAAAAAATTATGAAAAAATTACCCTTTATAAATTTTTAATTGATAATTAATAAATGGGTATTTATGTCTTTAACATTAAAAAATATATTTATTTAAAAATAATTTTAACTTCCTGGGAAATAAAAAAAGTTAAACATGCAACTCAAATTAACTTCTTGAGAAACAACTTCCCAAAAGGTGCATTTCCTGAGAAGTTAACTTCCCATTAAATATGATCAGTCGAATTGAGTGACAATTTAATATGTAACACAAACAATCAACTGACCCATAGTACCTAATTTCTTTCCCTGACAAATCATTTAGGAGGTCATACCTTTCAAAATCAGGCAGCAGAGGCAGAACCTCGACAGGATACAAATTTTTGTTTGTTGCATGAACAGTGGGTAATTTTGCTGCTTCAAATGACGCTTCTATTTCCTTGATTTGTCTTTCCCTGTAATATTAGTTTATTATGAGTTATACCCAAAAAAAATATCACTGAGCTCATATAGGAATATTCATATTTAAAATTGACATTTGATGGACAAGATCAGTAACAGCATACCTATCGTTGAGATTTTCCAAAATATTGCGGCCCCCCTTCATCTCTCGAAGTTCTTTTGCTTGTTTTTCAGTTAAAGACTGCAGCAACATGTTATCAAGTCATTACTGCTAGGGAGAATAGTGTGCCATTATTCCAACAACCACGTCATTACCTGTTTTGCTGATTCCATGCTCAGAGGAGATATGTATTGTGTTTTAACAAGCCAAGCAACACCTTTATCAGTAGGCCTTTCCTTTCTTCTTATGCCAGTTTTTTTAACAGGGGTTACTGCTTCATCATCACGCAATAATTCTTCATCTTCTAGAGCAAGAGGTTGTCTGACGCTGGGAGGACTATAGGACAAGTGAAACACAATTCATCGGACCTTCTACGTCAGTGTAAACAATTTAAATTATCAAATATAGCAAAGAAGTTGAGGATAATACTTGTAAACACTGAGATCAAGAAGGTCTAGAGGTATCCCAAGATCTGGCTCCACAAAGAGTTTGGGTTTATATAATTTCTCCAGAGATGTAATTGTATACTTTGAATATCTGCACAATGATCATAAGATACCAAAATAAGATACAGTCCAAGAGAAGTATGTATATTTTGTAAGCATCAAGCCAACAAAATACCATAGTTTAATAATACATAGGAAAGCCCTAAAATATCCAAATCCACAAAAACTAATTGCATCCCCGTCCACATTATAATCTTGATATCTTGTAGGGATTTCATCTGCTCAATACTGATGCATAAGTCTCTATAGCTGTTTCTCTAAAATGTTCCATGTTCTATTTCCATCATTCATTTTCTCTACAGGGAAACCACACTCTTTCCAAGAACTTAAAAGATAACCGTGTCTTTTTGGACAGCAATATCTTAATTTCTGTCCACAAGCTCCACCAGGTATCAACTCCACACCTCACCTCACATCCAACCCCAAGAAAAAAGAACAAAAAAAAAAAATGAAAAAACGCTGCTGGGAAGTATAGGTACATTATCAATTGAGGAGTGTTTATAATATAAAAGGTGGGAAAATTAAATCCTCATTATTGACTCTTCCCTGGATGATCAAGATAAAAAACCTAAAGCAATATCACATACACATGCCACCGCATGTTGATATATTCAATAAATCTTATGAGTTAGATTACAAGACATATCAACACTGACAACCCCCAACTGTAGAGATATGTATGCTAAGGGCTAAGAAGCCTACACATGTTACATACAACGAGCATATTAATGTGAAGAAGAAAATAAGAATGCATACTGATCTTTATCTTTCTTGAATGCCATAAGCTTGGGTTGTGCACTTGGATCTGGAAGCTCATTTCGGAATCTTGAATGTTGAACACATATAAGAATGTATCAGTACTGGAAGGAAATACTACAAAAACGGCACACAAAGTCCCCTTCATTACAATAATTTCAATTTCCTTCCTTATGAATTAATAAGGACACTCATATAATATAAATAAAATAAAATTAAACACCATTTAAAACAAAAACACCCATAATAAATAAAAACCAAGTGCAATATATACAGAAGAAACAGATGTTTTATGTTTACATTGATGACCTGGAAAAGCAAGAAAATTGAAAGAAATGTTGAACTCAGAAAACATCTCAACATACTCACTTCAGCTTGCACAAAAACGTCGTGGGCTTTTTCAACCTATTTTCAATCCTCTCACCGCTCAATAGCGGAGTAGTTCTCTTTTCACCCATTCGCGAGCCTACAATTGAACCATGCCCCTTCCCAGATGACAAAATTTGTGTCTTTTGCAGAACACTGTTCTGTGATTCCTTCAGCTGCTGCCTATGCTTTTCTTCCTGCCTTTGCTTCTCAAATTCTCTCTTTTTTCTCAACCTCCTTTCCTCCTCTGTCTCAATCCTCCCAGGATGCCCATTTGATTTCTTCGGTGGCATTGCAGGAAAAGAAGGCTTCTGCTGTTTATGAGGCATCCCATGCTGTGAATGCTCATGATCACGCCTACCAGACGGCATAGGCCCTTTATTGCGGTCGTGGAATCGCCTATCACCCTTAATTTGATTTTGTGGACGAGCTGCAGCTGAAGGTGGTGAACTTGGGGGAGGTGGAGGTGGGATGGAAGAACTTGGTGGCGGAGACAAAGGAGGCGGAGGTGGCTGCTGGTCATACTGAGGGAACTGGCCAGATGGATAATACATAGGAGGATGTGGTGGAGGTTGAGCCGAATTTTGTTGCGGCATTGAAGGTGCTGGTGGTGGAGGAGGTGGTGGAGGAGGGTAAGAAGTTTCAGGCGGTGGTGGAGGTGGTGGCTGATATGGATACTGCTGATGGGAAGGAGGGGGAGGGGGAGGAGGTTGTTGACTTCTGGGAGCACCATAATGCTGTGAAGAAGATGATGATCCATATCCACCATGATGATAATTAGAATTTGGGGGCATTTGGTTGTAATTTTGGGGAAAAGAAGTAGAAGGAGTTGAAGGCACACTGCCGTCGCCTCCACCATAACCCCAGCCTTGATTGTACTGATTTCCACGCTGTTGTTGTTGAGGTGGATGACCTGGCGCTATAGGGTTTTGGCTCGGAGGAGGAGCATACGACGATTGCGTAGGAAAAGGCCTGTAAGAGGCCATGGCCGAATCAAGGTTCTAACTCCGTTAATAAGATTAACAACTACGGACCAAAAGAACTCCAATTACCTTCACCAGTTCTAACAAAGAAAAAAACTTTCGAACCGATAAGCTAACAAGCTCTAGGGCAATCTCCTACAGTTTATTTCTTTCCCTCCTCCAATCCCCAAATCTCAAAATTCAGGTTGATCAAGGGTAAGCCCCGAAAATAAAATAATTAACAATAATAAAATAATAATAATAATAACTCCAAATCACAAGCTCGCGAAAACCTTTGAGAAATTATTAGACTAGCAGGAGCAAAACGAAGTTTTAGTACACAAAACTCTCAAGGGGAATAAATATTCCTAGAAGAAATAGAAGTGAGGAATTCAAACTCTAATTCCTTTTGAAGTCGCCAAATCAAAACGCAAACCCTGGAGGCAAAAAAACAATCAAAATGCCGTGGATACCCTAGACCTAGAGAGACTAATTCTAAACTTGTCGAAGATTATGCCTATATCGAACCCCAAGTTGGACGGAAGCAAATGAGGCGGACGCATATCAGTCGTTCCAAAGAATTAAGAAAGAAAGGGAGTGAAGTTCAGTGGTGGAAGACAGAGAAACAAGAGAAGATGGAAAGGAAGAAACGAAGGATCGACGGAGAGTGACTGCAGAAGAAGCACGCAGCGGGAAATCTCGAGATTTTGTTCTCGGAACTCGGCGTTCTTCGTGTCCTTTTTTTTTCCGATTTAATTATTTACCGATAAACACATAATTAGCAACTAAAAAAACCCTACTAATTTTTTATATTATTATTGAATGAAAAAAATTATATTGTAAAGCCTACCCAATTTCATAAATTTATCTCTTTCATTATCTTTTTTATCTTTACGAATCATGTTCTTTTATATTTATTTTATCTGTCATTTTCTATCTTAAATGATGAGATTTTAGTCAATAATAATATTTAACATTAAATAAAATATTATTAATTTATGTGTCACGGATAACAAAGAAGATTTTTTTTTATATAATAATTTTTAAAAAGAATTTGGGTTTACTTATAATCTAAAGATAAGGTGAAGTTTCTCTTTCTCTTAAGCGATACCAATGTTAGACAGGACAAGTCGTCTATTACCTACAGAAATAAATTTAGGTACTTAAAAGTTAAGAAACCTACCCAAACGGTCCATTTGAAAAAATTGCTCTAAAAAAGTTCAGTCCAATATTCAAATTAGATATTCATCCATTTGAATCTAAATACAAATTTGATTTAGTTAATATCTTAGTAGATATTTATAGATTTGAATCCAAGTACGAATTTGATTTAAAAGATTAAAAGTGATACGTATAAGCTTCAGATTAAAAGATTCACATGAATAACATAACTGCTCTAAAGTTATACTTGTGAAAACCAATTTAATGAGGATAAATCATCTTTAAAAGCCAAATGATACATTAATTTGATCTTCGTTAACCCAAAATTGATTTATGAAAGAAAATTTAATATTCGTGACAAAACTCGATTTAAAAGGTAGAACCCGAGTTTTAGAAGGCATAATTTGATGTGCTTTAGTACAATGTTGATTTATAACATATAACTTTGATTTTTATTAGAATATATGTACTAAATATAAAAATTTAATATTAAAGTAAATAGAACGAGCAGAGCTCTTCATCTAGCACTCATTCATCTAGTTCCTCTCCTTCTACTCCATCACCTATGACGTGTCCCTCTCTACTAGTCATAACCTCTTTTTTATCTTTACCAAGATTATCTTTGTGCTCTAATACCATAAAGAAGAATGTATAGAGACATAAGAGCCGACATCGCGTTCCAGAATTCGTTCTTGTTAACGTTGTGGAGCTTTAAAATTTTAGAGTTTTAAAATTTAAGTAGTATTTGTTTAGAATTTTCTCTAAAAAATTATCCTAACACCTCTAAACAATAGTGGAGCTTGTTAAAAGTACATTTGCTTGCCAAATTAGTAAGATTTTTTTTAACAGCAAAAAATAACTAGACAAGAATTTCAAAAATGGGGTTTATGGGCTATGGGATTTTGTAACTTATGGGCTCTTCTGACCGAAATAAACTTTTATCAAAAACTCACTTCTTAAAAGGATTTTGGACTCTTAAAAGTCCACACCAAATCACTTCCTTCTTAGATTAAGTGTTTTTTGAAAATTTAAAAAGATTTTTAGTTTAAATTATAGTTTAAAAAAAATTAAAATAAATAGTCATATTTGTCCTAAAAGGCTTGTAGACTAAATTATAATTTTAAACCATAATTTTAGATAAACTCTTGGGAATAACTTCTAGAAGAGGAAAATAGCTTATAGACTATTCAATGACTATTTTAATATAATTTTTTTCACTATCTCTTCTTTCTCCTCTCTCTTACGTCGTCGTCACATGTCTTCTTCTGCCGTCCGCCATCCCAGTCGTCTCTTCTAGTCTCTCCTCTATCACTGCCATAGTTCGCTTGAGGTGAAGAAAGAAAAAAGAGTCGATGGAAGAGGGATATAGAAGAGGGATGATGACGGTGGAGGAGGGAGGAGATATCGTCGCTAGAAGGGAGGAAGTTCATATATGGTCCTCGGTTATATTGGGGATGATGATGAACAGTTATCACTTGTATATAATTTTTTTTTATCTCATATCTTTTTTAATAATTTACCAATCATAAAAGTCATTCTGGTAATAATCATCCAAACACTAATTTACTCGGAATCACTTTTTTTTCCTATAAATTATTCTCTATAAGAGCTTATCCAAAAATACTTTAAAAAATATTTTTTTTTTTATAAATTCTTCTCTAAGAACTAATCTAAACGACCCTAAAATAACAAAATATCATATCCATCTACTATTAAAAATTACTATTTACCTATCAATGCTCCCAAAAACGAAAAGTACTGTTGGCTTACTAAAATATGAACTTTTTTTAAAAATATATGTAGCTATGCTTGTATGATCAAATATATTAAATAATAAGTATTTATATGAAATTAAAATTAAAAAAAATTATATCAAAACAATATTAAGATAAGGAAACAAAAAGATAGATAGTAAAGCCAGATATCATCAAGTAAGGGTATTAAAAGGTTGATATTTAGCTGATAAAGAAATAGTGATAGATATTTAATTTGAAAATAATAATTAAAAAAATGTCATCTGTTCTTTTTCCTCAAAGAGTTGACATCTTTTTGAATAAAATCAACAATCAATAATCAATTAATAACTGATAAGTGATATGTTAATTTGATTGATTAAGTGATTGCTGGATTATGATAATTTATATTTATATCTCGCGAACCCCCCCCCCCCCCCCCAATTCTCCGGCTCGCTTCCGTTTCCACTCCTCTTCACTCTCTCTATCCCTTTCTCAGTGGTTTTTTTAGTTTTTAAAGGATTGTAAGGATGAATAAGCATTTTTAATATAGTATTATATTATTGTTATAAATACAATCAAATAGTTGTGACATATGCATATATGGAACATTATGTCTTGATTGTCATTTTTATTTAAATATTAGCTTGTTTATAATTAAATATAAATATTTTTTATTAAATTATATAAAGATACAAAATTAACCTAAGTTGACTCCAATATAACCTATTGACCCTTGAGCCACTTGAGACTGCTTTAACTGGTTGATTGTCCAATCCAGTTTTTTCAGTACCTTGCTATTTTTTTATTGCCCACCTAGTTAACTGGAGCTTTGCCCCGACTATATCTAGATCCGACCCGCTTCGCGTGCCTGGCTATGGTGGGTGAGTCTCCCAACAAAGATTTCCTGCATACGCCAAAACTCGAACTCGATACCTCATTTAAGTAATATTGAATCGTTTACTACTCAGATCAACATCCGTTGGTCAGTCCATGCTATTAACAACTTACAAACAGTTGCAAGATAGAGCCATAGAGCCACGGAGGAGAGAGTTCTAAAATGAATTGGGCTGGGCTCTTAGACCTATTAGAGTAGCCCAACCCTATAAGGGGTATAACTAGTGGATAAGACGTTATTGCTAGGTGAGGAGTGTTCATGGGCAGGGCTGGGCAGGGCAACCCCCCTGCCCGGTGCCCTGCCCGAAAAACCTATGGGCTGCATTTTGCAGCCCGGTGCCCAGCCCTGCCCGGTAAAAGCCCTAACTATTTTGGGCAGGGCATGGGCGGGCTGGGTATGCCCGAATTGTGATATCTTGCTCATATTGTGAAAAAAAATCTGTAATTATAAAATTATAAAATAATACCATATTTATATCTTCAAGAGTTAAATAATATCTATAATTTATTAAGAATAAAGTAACAAAAAGATAGTAATTAAAATCTTGAAATATATTATATATATAAAAAAAATTTGACATCTATATCAAGGTCGGATATCTGTAGAGATATTACAACACTAATAATTAAATGTTTGGTAAGTAAAGTATGAAAGTAATTTTAGTATTTACGTAAATATAATATTTATATTCAAAATTTAAAAAATGAGTAGAGAGAGTTGTGAAAAGTATAAAATTATAAATTAAAAAAATTAAAAAAAATAAATTTATAAGAAAAATAAAAAAAAAATATATATGTATGTATATATATATAGGGCCGGGCCAAATGGGCAGGGCGACATACCTTGCCCGATGCCCTGCCCTGCCCGACATTTGGCCCGGCCCTGCCCTGCCCAAATGTATTTTGGGCAATATTTTTTGGGCCGGACTGGGCAATTTTTTCCCGGGCTCGGGCGGGCGGATCGGGCCACGGGCATAATGAACACCCCTAGGTGAGGTAAAAGAACTAAGTTGGCATTTTTGTGAGTGAGAGTTAGCACAGATGATAAGGAATATATTTATATTTTATAAAGATACGGATTTGATTCTCACTGTTATTGTGAGGGCTTCTTTAGTAGGCAATCTTGTAAGTCCTTTATAAACGCTCTCTGAATTTTGGGGCTATGCCCTAACTTTGATGAGGGATCGGTGTCGAATCTATCTAAACTTTTGTACACAAACAAAAAGTTGACACTCATCAAAACTAGTCACATTATCAACAAGATCTAATAAAAGAGATTAGTATATTACAACATAATAAATTAGGTTGCATACTTCTCGTGAAACTTTTTAGTACGTAACTTATTTACGTGGGATTGAATAACAATTTTTCGTAAATATTATTACTTTAAACTATTTCCTCTGCCTTCATGATCATAACCACGAAACCTAATGGTTTCGACTGATCATTTTGTTACATGGGGGTTGCATGAAGCATTGGAGCTCAAGAGGGGAACGCAGAGTGTAGTCTGTTTAGGGAATATTGCGGAGCAGAAAATGCAGAAGGGTAATATATTATATATAACCCGTCTCTAAACTAGATACTTGTTATTTGATAATGAACTTACCCGTTCGATCGTTTATATATTTGTTCTTTGTTCTAAACTAGATACTTGTTCTTTTATATATATTAATAAAGCAGATGCAAGAGGAGTTTCCAACAACTGAAGAAAGAGCATGCTGTACTGAGAAAGGAACTAGAAGCTTATTTTCAGGTTATTGCTTCTGTACATACGTTTATATGCATTATACTGTATTATAAGTATCTTAGTAATATATATGATAACAAATTTTTGTAGCTTCAAATACATATTCACCACAATAATATATAGAAAAATAAATAAATATCTTAGTGGGTTTGGCAAATGCTGTGGGATATTATTATTATTATTATTATTCCAGAGGGATCTGACATCTGAGTTCATCATATTGGATAGGGGAAGGATATGAATATTGTAAGTTCATTATAATGAATAAATTGTTAAATACTAATTTCATGCATAGACTCTGACTCACAATATTATATACAATCAACTAACTTTATATGAAATTGACTAAATCATAACTACAAAAAAATATTGATGGAAATTTATTTATGGATTGACGTGATAAGTTATAGATACCTGTGACAATTGGAAAAATGTAAAAAGAAATGACTAATAAATAAAGGGAGGGAATTTCTTTTCTAATAATAATAGGATGTTAGAATGTCAAATGACTAATAAATAAATATTGATTTATTGTGTTCCACATTCGAGCTTAAATATATTTTTTTAATATTATTTGAGATATTATCATAAACTAAATATGAATTTTTCTCTCAATATAAATTTAAAGATTGATTCGCTAGAGATTAACTCCTACTAGAACTAACCTTTGTTAGTGGCTCAACATGAATTGTGTAACCTTCAAACGACTTGCAAGGCAGATTTCTTCACATACAAATATCTACTAAAATAATATTAGATTAATCTTTTTATCATCGTCTTTACATAAACTCTATTGTAAATCAAGCTCTGATACTATTTGTTAGACTTGAAGAATACTCTAAAAAAAAGGAGAGGTGGAGGTGGGGGTGGGAATCTAAATTGGGCTTAAGTCAAATTAGAAAATTTGAAACTAATCCAGCGTGCTTTCTTAAACAAGTTTGTTAGAAGGACACATTAGTAAAAACCTTAATTCAGAAAAACTATTAGTAATTAATTTGCTTATTGGGGACTTTTTTATGTGGTATTGCCCTTTGTTTTTAATGAAACTTGAACACATACACATGATAAGCATCTAAAGTATCAAGAACTTTCTCTGTTGAGACGTTATAATTTTTAAATATAAATTAATTAGTTGTACTGGATATTAGATATTTATACAAAAAAAATGCCAAAAGAAAACCTTTGCACTAGTCATGCCTACCCCATAAAATGATTCATTATATAAAATTAACACTAGTACAGAGAAGTTTTAAAGTTACTGTCTACTCCAACTAACACTACCAGAAGTAACCGGCTAGGTTTTCTTACTTGCTCAGCAAGTTACAAGAGCAGGTGAATATTTAAAACACAAAAATTGACAATAAATAAAAAATTTCACACCAAGCTCAACAAAATAAATAATAACAATGAAAAAGGATATTCATTGTTTCTTCACCGATATCTTCTGTAGGCTGGAGTATACATGCAGCTCTCAGCAAATTTAACCAAATCTTTTGGTTGAGGAAGACGTGTGGCCAACCCTGAACCAAAAACAAAACTCAATTCTACCATCATTCTTCTTATGATTTTTTTTTTTTGCCAAAATAGTCCATTTTTTTTTTATGAATTTAAAGGCAAGAACAAAGCCATGGAAAGAAAGAGATTGTCTATTATGTTTCTGTGATCATTGTTCAATAGTAATTTTTATTCTTTTTTATTACTTTTTAAGATAGAGGTACTAAAATGGCAGATAAAAAAAAAAAAAAAACCTTACCAAGCTCATATGATTTGGCAGCTACATTGGCAGCAATATGAGCTGAAATCTTTCTGATGCCTTTGAATGGTGGGTATATGAGTCCCTTGTCAAAGTGCTCCTGTGTCACTTGTGAAGCCAAAGCCTCCGCTGTTTCGAGAAATATGACCAAAAATCAATTCCATAGCATACGAAACGAAAATTATGATGATAATCAACAAGGGAAATACATGAAGTTAATATTCAAGTTTCATGCACTTACAGGCAGCCAAAAGCAAGTCATCGTGTACTCTAATGCTCCCAGACATCATTAAACCTAGACCAAATCCAGGAAAGATGTATGCATTATTGGCCTGAAACCAAAATGAAACAAAACACATAATCAGTCCTAATTCCATGTGACAATGTTTAAAATGTAAAATTTCTTTGAAGCTTGGACCTGGCCAGGCACAAGTACTTTCCCCTCGTATTCAACCGGGGCAAACGGGCTCCCACTAGCGAAAATGGCACGTCCCTAATAGTAATGCATAAAGGATAAGGGACAGATGAAAATTGATATAGTCAGTGATGATATATTTCAGACACACACATATATTGAGGAAAGCAAAGATCAAAGAAGCTCAGATTATAACATACGCAGATGCTGGTTGCAGGTTCTTATTACCTTGCTCCATGTATAAGCTTCTTCAGCAGTACATTCTGCCTGTGATGTTGGGTTGGAAAGGGCGAGAATCATAGGTCTCTGCAAGCATTGTTACATGATACATCGCTTTGTTTTTGTAACTGGGAATGAAAGTCCACATTAAGAAGATGGATGAATCAAATCGAATGTACTACCTCGTTAATTTCAGCCATAGCCTCAATCACCTCTTCAGTAAAAGTTTTGCCTCGGCCCGATGTTCCAATCAACACTGTTGGCTTAATTTTCTGGGAAAACGAGATTGAAAATGTAAGAAATTCAAAATTTCTGTTCTCTTGCAAGTATGTGTGTCTGGATATAAAGGGGACCGTTCATACTTTAACAGCATTTACAAGTTCTGTGATAGGTTCATGCTCATGAGCCCAGGGCTTCTTAAAATGTTGAAGTAATTCTTTACGGGAGTTGACAATCAATCCCTGCAAAAGTAGCAGTAAAAAAGATCTAAAGATTAATATGGTGGAAAACAAAAATCTATTTTATATATAGGTGAGAACTAAACTAGGTTATGTACAACCTTTGAGTCCACCAACCAAATGTTTTTGCGCACTTCTTCCACCGGCTTCCCTGTCTGCTTCAACAGTTTCAGTTTCTCATTAAATATAAATTTATTCCCCACAAACAAACACCAAAAAACAATCAAGGAGAGGCAAAAAAGAAAAAGTCAAAGTAGTGACTCTTAAAGTAGATGGCAACCTGTTTTGAAGTTTCAAGTGCTATGAGCTCTGCTATTCCAGTGCCAGCCTGCAACCACCAATATAATTTAGCCATAACGACATAATCACGTGACAGTGGGAGGAATTTGTATGCTTATGGTAAGGGACCAAGTGAAAGATTTGACTTGATTAGATCATATCTTTGTAATGTAGTTAGTTCAGAAGATATGTTTCTACATTCCATTTCTTTTTTATGAATCAGTTAAGAAAGAGACATAATTTAAGGTTGTATGGACTTGCCTCTCCAGCTCCAAGGAATAAGAATCTGTGATCAGATAACTTCCCCCCAATAAATTTCAGACCTGCAACAAGTCCGGCGAGGACTACTGATGCTGTTCCCTGGAATGAAGTAGATAGAATATCAGAGATAGATCAATGGGCTTTGATTCATTGTATTTGACTTGTGTCTATTGAATGATCTGGGTTCAGATCCAATTTCAGCCAAATTAACAAAAAGAAAAGAATATTAGAGATAGATAGGGACTAAAGAACAAGAATTCATAACTTAAGATGAAAATATTCACCTGAATATCGTCGTTGAAAACAAGATGTGTTGATCTATATTTTTCAAGTAGATCAAAAGCATTGTGGTTCGCAAAGTCTTCAAACTACAAATATGGCACAGCAGACTCAGAAAAAAAAAAACTGAAAACCAAAAAATTAGTGATTTCTGTAGATCGCAGTACTTCAAATCAAGAAATGATTATTCCTTTGCATGCAGCTTAATACCTGAACAAGGATTTTTTCCCCATAATTTTGCTTGACTGCCGTCATAAATTCATGGACGAGTTCAGTATATTCCTGGAATCAGAATAACTGAAAATATTACAGAATAGTTCAATAATTTTAATGATCGGGATTAAGAACAATTAGTTCAACACTAGCCAAGAGAAGAAAGCAGATCAAAAACCTGCCCAGTTGCTCGTCTTTGCCTGAGGCCTATATATAATTCATCATTCAAAAGTGCCTCATTGTTCGTACCGACATCAATGGTTATTGGTAAGCACTGAAACAATCAAGTTACAAGATAACATCGTATAAAACAATATGAAATTATCAATTTGCCAAAACAGGGTTCTTTTCCTCAATTGATTGAAAACTCCAATTTCAGTAACATCTGTGAAGTCAAAACAAAGTAATTGATCCTTGCAATTTTATATGGACATAATATACGACTTAGCAACGTGGATTGCGAACACTTACAGCAGAAGGGCGAACTCCTCCAAGTGCAGTATATAAAGAAAGTTTTCCCACCGGTATTCCCATCCCCTGAGAAACAAGGCATAATTAACAAAGAAGGAGAGATCACAGTATTAAATATTATGCTTCAAACTAACTATCAGAAAACTTTTCTCCATAACAGTAACAGAAATACCTGACAGCCAAGATCCCCGAGACCAAGTATTCGCTCTCCATCGGTTACAACAATAACTTGAATGTCCTTCTGGGGCCAATTTTTTAGTACTTCAAGAACCCTCCCCCTTTTAAATCCCATCCAAAAGAAAAGGTAAAAAATTATTTTGACAAAAGAAATAAGAGAAAATACTGAATGAAAAGAGCAATTGGAACCAAACTCACTTCTCCTTCAAACTTATATAAAGACCCTGCGGACGCATATAGATGCTCCCGTATTTCTGGCAAGCTTCTCCAACTGTAGGAGTGTAGACAACTGGGAGTAACTCCTCAACATGATCAATAAGAAGTTTGTAAAACAGCCTTTCATTTGCCTCCTGAAAGCATTAGAGTTAAAGTCCAAAATTTACAAATCAATACGTACCCTCAAGTAATGATCTTGCTGTAAACAAACTAGAGATAAACTGTTGAAAATCGACGGAGATGTTAAAAAATTGACTGTCTGTACAAAAGTGAACAAACAAAAGGAAACACAAAACCTCAGTAATTCAAAAACTCATTCCCTGCAAATCTGACAAAAAAATTTCTAATGAAGTAATTCGAAAACCTGAAAAGTTTACTTCCCCCCACAAATTACCCCATCCAAAAGCTAAGAATGATTTCTAATACATGTCAGCAATGGTATTGTTGTGCAGTCTACAATTTTATGAAAACCAGTTTGCTGAAATAAGTAAAATAAAAGACTAATAGAAAGAGACCAAAAGCTTCATTCTTTTTCTGCTGTTATTTTTGTTAAAATGCGCGTATGTATATATAAATTTGTTTATAAGACAACCTGAAGATTCATCATTGCCATGTATTTCTGCAATGGAAGTTGATACTGACGTATATGCTGAAGCATTTTCTTCACCTGAACAATAAAATGGCAACCACTTTCACTCAATGTTGTATGAGCACATTCTTTGGCCAAACCAAAAAAAAGCGCATTTCCAATTTATTAAGTCATAACATATAATAATACGAAAGATGTTCAGAATATTTTCAAGACAGAGTTTATCTGACCTGAGTTTCTTGTGAAATACATGTTGGAGGAAGAAGACCTCGCAAGAAGTGCGCATCCCTTTCTTTATCAGTGAACGCTAGCCCCTTGTTAAAGTGCGGATCTCGCAACAAGGTATAACCACTAAAAACAAACAAGTCAAAACATGAGAATTATATTCTCTTGCCATCATTTGGATTTGAACAAAGAGCATAACATTCTGGCAACATAACCGCTGAAAAAACCTCAAATATTCAGAAGCATATGCATATCAGACAAATAAACCAATATTACAACAATGAAGCCCTTCAATTTGAATCAAGTATATAAAGCAAAAGACATGAATAAAAGTTTGCCAATGAACATATTCAAGATCTTCATTCACACAAGGTTCATATGAATCCCATATTAGAATCATATTTTGCATTCAAGTCATTACAAGATAGCAAAAAAATTGAATAGTCTTTAATTATAGAACACTATTACTGTCACCTAGCAACAGAAGCACTCCATGGAGTAACAAATTGATCTTCTGTGGCCTTATCCTCGCCATAAACATCCCGAACGCCCCCGGCTACCGTTGAGTTATTGTCCACGTCAGCTATAGCTTCCATCACAGGGCTGTGTTTTCTGTCACCACCTGAACTACTGCTAGAAGCCAAACATACCACCCTGAAAGGAACCAAACGTTTCCTCTGTAGACCAGAGGAACTGGAACATCCAGCTAACCCTGTATTGCTCTGTGTACAAATTCAGAGTAATAAATCTCTATATCTCGGGAAAATTAAAAGAAATATTGGACTTTTTTTTTAGAAAAATAAAACTCTAAATAGAGAACTCATAGGCATAATTTCCAGTGAACGGGTCTAGATTCTTGTCATATCAAATTGTGAGAAAAATCAACCAGACAAACCCATTGTTCTGATTTACCAGAAGAAAAATTACTAAAGTAGTGCTTGAGTTTGAATTTTTTTTTTTTTTTGTTGAGGCAAAATAAGGAACATGAATAAAATTTGATGGATTTGAATTTACCAGGAAGCTGCATTTATTGGATGAGATCATGATGGCTAAAAAAATGTGAGAAAGAGAGAGTCTTGCGGTTGTTGTATACTCGTATTTCAGGGGGGGGAGAGAAAGAGAGAAATGAAAAGAAGAGAAAGAGAAAGAGATAGAGAGAGAGTCTTCAGGGAAGGGGCCCTTGCTTTTCTCTTCAATTCTCTTTTCCCTCACTCTCTCTGTCTCTCTTCTCTCCCTCCTTGCCTGAATTTGTCACAGAAGAGAGGGAAGGAGGAGAGAGAGAGAGAACAGAAATTTGGACAAATCTATGACTCGGTCCCAAAACTCTGTTAGCTGGAGACGGGTGGGGGTGAGTGACCGTTGTGGTGCCACCAAACCAAAAGCGTTATGTATTTACTATTTAGTGCAGCTGATTTATTTATTTATTTATTTGTTTTCAAATGACCTAGTGAAGTTAAAAAAAAAAAGCAAGGCAAAAATACAGTTGAGAGTGGGTTAAGAAGATTTATATTAAAAAAAAAAGTCTTAAATTACTCCCTCAGCCCCTGTTACATTATAAAACTACAATTAATTATATTTTTTAAGATTGTGCATTTTTACGATAATTTATTGGTATATTTGGCTAATTCCTTTAATGAAATAATTAAATAAATTAGTCTCTCCATCAATGATCTTAATTTTTTAAGTGAAAGTCTTTAATTACCTTATTTGGACTTCATGATCATGATATTTTCAATTATCGTAATTATCTTACATTCCTATTGTTATATCTAAACATAACTCTTCCGTGGGAAATTTTTTACTTATAGGGCTCCAATTTCAACCTTTGTGAGGAAATGGGCATACATGAAGTGCTAGAGTGCAATCTACTACCTTGAATATTCACTCTAAATCATATCAGTAGAATACAAATTATGAACATATACATACGAATACGGATCTTCTTATTTTTATTTTTCTCCTCATCCGTCGTCATCATTTCCCTTCCTTCCTTTTACCTTACCTCCTCCTCCCTTTATCCACTCTGTTGTAAAATAAAAAAATTAAAAAAATATTTTTTTAAAAACACTTTAAGTGTTTTTTAAAAAAAATTATAAAAATAAGCTTTTTTTTAAAAAAAAGTATTTTTTAAAAAAACGTTTTTTAAAAACACTTTAAGTGTTTTTTAAAAAATTCAAAAAAATAAGTTTTGTTTAAATACGTTTTTTTAAAATAATTAAAAAACACTTTTTTAAAGTGTTTTTAAGAAAACCTTTTTTTTAAAAAAAAGTAATATTTTTTTAGGAAATAGATGGAGTATGTAAGGCAAAAAAAGAGAAGGAAAGTGATGATGAGGGATGAGGAGAGAAATAAAAATAATAAGATATGCTTCTATAACATATACACCACATTTCGGAGTGGAAATTAGTGAATATATGTGCTAGTTAATTTTTGTAACCTATGGCCTAAGAGTTATAACACTATAAATAAGAGTTACTCATAAATGCTTATTCCTCTCCTTAATTTATTACAAGAGAAACACCCACAAATCATCAACTATATTCGCTAATAAAGTTTAATTAAAGTGAGTATATAACAATCCTTGACCTTATATTCTTGTCATTTCCATTGGCACCAATGGATAATAGACTTGGGCATAATTCAAACAGGATGGATCACCCATGGTCCAACAACCTTATTTAAGATAATCAAGTATTTTTCATTCAATCAAACTATTATGTATTGATAAGATATCTATTTTTTACAATATGGATCATAATTGTTTATATCTCCAAAAAGAATCCAATGTTCCAATAGTCCCACAAGTATTTTTTTTTGTGATTTGAATTATGTTAAGGAAGCCAAATTGTCCAGAGGAAGCCGCATTTATAAACAGTAATGAAATTATATTTTAGCCCATTATAATGAAAAATATTAATTAGATTGTGTTTAGAGTTCAAAAGTGAGTGCCATGGTCTAAACTTTAAAAAGAGTTATATATATATATATATATATATTAAGAAACTGATATAGAGTGAATATCAATAAATTTAAGATGTGCACTGTTTTGTGAAAATAATTAAGTGCTTTTGTTAGAAAATTATATTTTAGGCCATGAGAATAGATATACATATATATATATCATTACCTGTAATCACCTTATTTTTTTGTCCAAAAAAATATTCCTAAGTCACTATTGTCACCTTGAAATACACAATGAAGTCGAAAGTAAAACTGTATAATAGGAAAATTTAAAAGGCAAAGAAAAGAAAATAGTAATTTTGCTGCAAAAAAATATAAGCCATGAAACTTAACTCACTGATACTCACTCATAACATCCCAAATTTAAGGGACAATTCTTTCTTTATTTTTTGTTGTTAATATTATTTTTGATCCTTTAAGTTTGCGTAATTATTTATTATAATCCCCTCAAGTTTCAAATCATGAGTTTTTATTTCTTAAGGGATAAAATAGTCTAGCCATTTATTAAATGATAGGGACCAAGTTTTTAGACGGAAAAAAATTTGATGGATCAAAACTAAAATAAGAATAAATTTGATAGAGTAAAGACTGTATTAACTATTTTTTTTTAATAATTTATCATCTATAAGATTCTTTCTGTCACATACATGACAAAGGAAATTTGCTGCATCTATCTTATTTATTATCTATGAGCTATAAATTACATAAACCTTGGACAAGCCACTTGATACAAAAATTTCTTTCTGAACTTTGTTCTCTACGACTTATCTCTGAATGATTCTGATAATGTTGTTGATCTATCTGGTCTGGAAATTTAAGAACTGAAGGCCCAAAGCAAACATGAAAGCAAAGAAGACAGCAAAGCCGACCAAAATTGCAGCAATAGGTCCCATGTAGTTAGGATCATACCCAAAATAGCTTTGAATAAACTCTTTGATTGGTTGACCATGTTCAATCCCAGGAACTTCAATTCTGTCTTCTACATCACCATATTGTGACACAATCAATCCATAAATTGTCCATGACACTGGGCAAATCCAGCAATACCAAGACCACCACTTAGGAATCCTCTGAAATATACACATACAATATATTGTCAATAAACATATACAAAAGAATTAAATAACATCTACACCCTGAAGTATTTTTCTAGCAATAATCAGTATCATAAACAAATTTTTGACGATCTTAAAGTATTTTTCTAGTAGCACCCAATATTTTAAAATAATTTTTAAGGCATCTAGTTTCATAAAGTGTTTTTAAGTAGCCTCAGTATCTTAAGTTTAGTATGGTCTTTGCTATTGAGAAAAATATTTTAAAGATAAAATCGAACCAAAAATTACTTTAGAATGCTAGGTACTACTGGAAAAATACTTTAAGATTCTAAGTGTTACTAGAAAAATATTTTAAGGTGCTGGATATAACTTAATCCGGTACAAAAATGATAAATGCAAATGGGAATGGTGCTAGTACTCACTGGTCTTGGGATCATAAAACCAGAGAAGATATTGAAGAGTCCATAGAATGCTGATGAGAAAATTGCAGCAAGTTGGGTGGTGGGAGTGATGGCTACAGACATCATGCCATAATATGTGAAGTACAAGAAGGAGAAGAAGCAGATGAAGTAGAACCAGAAGAACTTTGCTGCAGTCCATTGAAATCCAATCATAGAATATACTATGATCGAGTAATATGTACATTGAACAAGTACATACGGTATTTCAATCACAACCTGCAAATTAATCAAAAACAGTACAAGATCATTCAGATAATAATGCTAATACAAGCTCGACTTGCTCTATATAGCTGTTGAACATAAGTTCAAAGGGAAAGTTTATTCTAAAAACTTAGTAGGTAGGAGAACCAACCTATTTAAATATCTGATTGAGTATTCTATACTACTCAATGTGATCACATACTATCAAGTTTCTGTCAAAATCTAATCTAAATGATCTATATACAGTAACTTTCATGACTCAGGTCGAACCTGCGCGATGGCATAAGGCAAGCCGGCGTACATTCCAGCAGCCTTCTCGCGATAAAATACTGTTCTCTCAACGCCTATTACCGGTTGAATAGTTGAGCAGTTGTTTACTCCAACAAATTGGACAGCAGAAAACATGGCTCCTATAACAGTTCTGAAATCAGTCCAGCTTTTCCTGCACGTATACCAAGATGATATATATATATAAGAAAGAAAATAGATGAAGGAAATCCTCCAAATCATGTTATTGAATTGAAGTTACCTTCTTTTTCCAAAGCCCCAAAATATTGTCCCCATGAGGAGGCCAGTTATGAAAGTGAAGAAGAATCTGACAAGGTTATAATCTGGATTTCTCCAGTAACTCCACCATTTCTTCCACAAACAGTATTTGAATTGCCCCCATGTTGATTCTGAATACTGACTCTCAAAGTAGAGATCGTTTGCCCCTTCTGGTGGTATGCTTAACTCCTTCACAAGTTCCTTGTTTCTCCTACTCAATATTAGAATATATTAAAGAGTCTTTACATTAACTAATTGAACAATGAATTGAGGTATATAATCTTGACGTAGGTCCTATTAAATTGGCTTAAGCTGTTTTGATAAAATGACAAACCTAATATATATATATATACCTAATTCATTAAAGTCTAATACTCATAACTTTAATTGCTATTGATATATTTTCTACTTGTTTGTGAACCTACTGGTACAAAGATGATGACTTGTAGTGTTCAGCAAAATCAATTCCAAGTCGAACTTCTGCAGAAATTGAAGTTACTTCTAGCATCCACGCGGCTGGATTGTACTTATCCCTGATTTTTGAGACACCTTCAATTGCCTGTGACAAAGGAAGGAACATAGGATCAAATGTTTAATATATTAAAAACTCACTTAACAAATCAGGTCTAAAAAGTGTTGCTTCTTGAACTTAACTTTAGGAATCGGTCCAGAAAATACTTTTCTAGACTAGTTCTCTAAGTGGTCTAAAAAGTGTCTTACTTTCTAAACTGCCCATATCTAGACCGGTTCCAAGTGAGGTTTAAAAAGTCATTTTTAACCGATTTAAAAAGCCATTTTTGCACTAGTGATATTTGTTTGAGTAAAAGAATGTATATAAATATGTTGAAATACCTCAAAGAATTCTATGATTTTTTGAGAATGACGACCTAGTGGTCCTGAGTAGGTCACTTGCCCTCCTCTTTTCATCAGCAAGAGCTGGTTGAAAAAGAAACAATTCAATACAAAGTATATAAAAAGATAGGGAGACAGAAACATATAGAATCACAACCTACCTCATCAAAGGCTTCAAAGATATCAATACTAGGTTGGTGAATTGTGCAAACAACTGTTCTTCCAGTGTCAACCGTATTTCTCACAGTTCTCATTACAATGGCGGCTGCTCTTGCATCTAAACCTGAAGTTGGCTCATCCATGAAAATGATTGAAGGATTAGCAACAAGTTCAACTGCAATTGTTAGTCTCTTTCTTTGCTCTGTTGATAACCCTGTAACACCTGGAATCCCTACTATAGCATCCTTGAGATTGTTCAGCTCCACCAAATCCATTACTTCTTCCACAAATTTCTTACAAGATAACACAACAGCAAAATTTAGTTTCTTGTTGTTAAATTAAAAGGCATGTTTATTAAGGAACCAATCAAAAGAAATCACATACCTTCTTTTCTTTCTGACTGACTTCTTTAGATATGCGGAGGAAAGCAGAGAATATCAAAGATTCATAAACAGTAACTTGAGGTGAGTGGATATCAGTTTGTTCGCAATAACCAGAAATTCTTGCAAAGCTTTCTTGCTTCTTAGGGAACCCGGAGATTCTGATATCACCTTCGATGTAGCCACCGGTCTTCCTTCCTGCTAAAACATCCATTAAGGTTGTCTTTCCTGCTCCACTGACTCCCATTAAAGCAGTCAGAACACCAGGCCTAAAAGCTCCAGTGACGTCCTTAAGTAGTTGTAGCCTATCATCTGTCAATCCTTGCTCTTTCATTTCCTGTCAAAGTGAACTTAGTTTAATAAGTTGAAGCGTTCATTTCTTTCTTCTACCCATTTAAGGTATAATAAATAGGCAAAATTATACATAACTCCCCTGAACTTTATGTTATATATGGATAACCTCCTTAAATTTCGAAACTCTACCATAAATCCCCCTAAACTCTTAAATTTATGCAAATAACTCTCTTACTAGTAGTTTTGTTCATTACTTATCTACACATATTTTAAAGTTTAAGGGAATTAAATACAAATAACTCAAATCTTGAGGGGTTTTATACAATAAAAAATATAAATTGAGGAGTATATAGTTGATAGTTGGGGTTTATCTATATAGAGTTAAAAGTTTAGGTGGGTTTATTATTAAGTTTTAAAAGTTGAAGAAGTAATTTGTATATGGTTCAAAGTTTAGGAGAGTTCTGTATAATTTAGCCTAATAAATATCTAACAGTATAGGTAAGTTCAAGGATAATATAGGGCTCTTACATTTGGCATATCAACATAGTAATTAACACTATCAAAGGACATTGCAAGTGGTGTGAAAGGTAGAACCATTCCTCTGTTGGGGCCAACTCCAGTGGTTGACTCTTGTGCTGAGTTATTAGTATTAATTCTGCTACTCAACTGCTGCATTTGCACTTGTCTTTTGTTCATATTAGTCTCCACTTCACTTGCTTCCTCTTCAGATATAGTAGCTTGTTTTCCTCCAAGAGCTAAGTGCATCAAACAAGATAAAGAGAAAATTAATTAATTACATTTTAGACTCAATGAGGAATTCAAATAACTAATTAAAAGGATTGAAAAAAAATCTGAGATGCTTACGGTTTAGGTACATAAGTGCAAGGGTGAAGAGAATATGGTACACAACTGCTAATCCCACAATAGCTGCTGCAGAAATCCAATACCATTTCGCTTCAGGGTATATACCAGTGGCTTTTAGTATGGCTAGACCTAATGAAGTGGAACCATCTGAAGACTGCACACAAGGAAGCAAAGTTCAACTCAAAACTTGAATCCAAGAAGTATTCAAAATCTTCATTTGCTCAATACGGTATTCAAGTGGGTGGTTCTCCCACATCAACAGTTAGCTTTTTAGGTATAGTTCTCTATATCACTTAGGTACCCACCAACTACTTAAATACCCTATCGAGCATTCCATTCTACTCAATGTGAGGTTTAGTATCCCATACTCTTGAGTCTCCATCAGAATTCAATGCTATTGTCTTACCCTTTTGTTCATCCACCTTGGAGCGGTCATTTCATTCAAAATAAGGCCAATATAGGAATATGACATTGGTGAAATCCACATAGACCACGACCACCAACTTGGAATCTCATCTGTTAACAATAAGCATTATTATTGTGCGAGTCTATAAGAACATTCATTAAACGGGTTAAAATTAAGTATCTATTTAAATCCAAGTTCTGACAATTTGCTTATGTAATGTTTGTATTATTTCTCACTCACTTTTGGGAACGATGAAACCAGCAAGTAGGAAAATGAGAAGAATCATGAGAGATCCCCCTGTATTAGCAATAATCACCGACCTACAGACTGCAGCAATTGTCTTGTACAACCCAGATGCCATTATTTGAGTAAGAAATAGCAACAACATTTGCTTAAAGAACCTGAAAATGGATTAAAGCCCATTATGCTCAATTACCCTCACTAAGAATCATGATGTATGTATTCTTCATGAACTTCCTTTCAAATTTTGACTCAGAACAATTCAGTCCTTCTAGTTTAATGAATTATAAAATTTTAAGAACTGAGTTGTTCCAAGTCAAAATTTAGGACTAAATTGAAGAAAAGTTCAAGGATCAAAAGATATATTTTTCCAACTAAAAAACTTACAGACAATTGCATGAACATGGGACAAAACACAAACATTTGAAAGACACAATATGACAGGAGCAAGCTATGAATAAACATACTGATATTAATTACTCCTTCCTGTCCTTATTATAGGAACCTTTCTAGATGTTTCATAATATAACATATTTTGTCTGAGACATTAATTATTTTTTTCACCAAATATCCCAAACTAATTATAAAACTTCCTAACTAATTAACCAAACTCCTCAAACTAATGACTTTTATTGAGGGTAATTTTGATATTTAATAAGAAATAACTAATTTTACCTACCTTCATAAATTTATGTGAAGTTTTTATTAGGTGCTTATAATAAGGATCGGAGAGAATACCTGCTAACTTCAGGTGCATAGCCTACAGTGTAATAGGTAATAGCGACCCAAATAATCGTCTCCAACACCATTCTAGGGAAAGCAAGCAGAAAATTGGGAAGAGTGTAAGCCCAAACAGGATGAAAAAGCATGTCACGTTGCCTATAAAACACAGGAAGCCTTTGCATGATAAGACCAAGTTCTCCAAAACCACTGAACATGTTATTGAGCATGGAGAACATAATGGCCCCAACATAAACTGCCCCATCATTCTCGTCATTCTGGTGCATTGTCGTCCTGAAGAACACCGTCGCAGTTATAAAAGCTAGAATGATAATCTGACATGACTTGAATATGTAGACGAAGGAGTTTCTTCTTAAGAGTAACCATTCTTTTCCCCAACACGCTTTCAGAAGTTGCATTTTGTCAACTGAATGTTTCTCAAAAACCAATGCTGCTCTGTGTCCCTTTGACTTATTGAATGGCACTGAAAGATCTTTCTTGAGCTCAACCCCGGCATGAAATTCCTTGAATCTGTTCACAAACTCTGCAACTGTCATGTACCTGTATGGCTTGCTTCTGTCTGCCCAATATTGTTCTTGGTCTTTTCTTGAATTTACCTGTCAAAATGCATAATTCCTCTCATATACTCCAAGTCACATTTGTCCATATATATGTGTGTGTATACTTCCCTCCTCTCCCTTATATATCGCATTTTTTTAGAAGGAATTGATGCTCTATATATGTGTTGTTAATTATTTATTTTTTTCAAATAGTATCCCTTTTATAATTTATTAAAAAAATGTGGCAAAAATATTAAGAAAAGAAAGTTGAAGTGTGATATAGAGTTGGAAAATTTCTGAAAAATCTCCTCTTGAAATTTTTATTACCCAAAGTACATAGAATCTGCTTAAAGACTCATCCTTAAACAAATACAATTCTTTTTTAATTGTGTACAACATAGTTATAAGCAAGTGTCTTCTATTTTAAAGACTTTTGCACATAGTTAAAGATAAAATATACAGTAAAAAAGAGTTATACTTACTAAAATAAGTTACACATCCTATTTGAAAGACAAAAGAGAGAAGAAAATCATATGTTGCATATAGCCGCATGCATGCATGCATGCATGTATGTATGTATGTATGTATGTAGGTACTATATTATAAATTAGGAATAGAGACCTCGACTAAGAAATCGGCGGTTCCCTTTCGTTCAGGGCAACGGAAGCCGCAGTATTCGAAGAAGTCAAGGATGTGGTGACGTGGGCCTTGGTAAACGATGCGGCCCTCGCACATGAGGACAACATCGTCGAAGAGGTCGAAGGTTTCAGGA
The DNA here is from genome assembly GCA_037074615.1 of Leucaena leucocephala. Taxonomy (NCBI): domain Eukaryota; kingdom Viridiplantae; phylum Streptophyta; class Magnoliopsida; order Fabales; family Fabaceae; genus Leucaena; species Leucaena leucocephala. Next base: position 2,740,713 of record CM073552.1, read on the forward strand.
GCAGGTTGAAGGAGGGACATGAAGATGGTGGCTTCTGTAAGGTGACAAATCTGCTGCAAGCATTTCACTATCTGGTGCGTGGTGGAGCTGTCAAGACCCGTCGATATCTCGTCCATCAACAGTGTCTTTGTGGGCCCCACTATCATCTCCCCTGTCGTCACCCTCTTCCTTTGTCCTCCTGAAATGCCTCTTCTCATCGCATCCCCCACTATCGTGTCTTTGCATATATCCAACCCCAATATCTATATGATTTCATATACGTTCGTTAATTAATTAATTACAAATGTTCAATGATCATCATCTTTCTTGTATTATATTATTGAACTAACGAGGTTGAGAAGATATCTGAAATCACTTACTTTGAGAGTGTAGTCAGTCATGAGACTGCTTTCTGTTTCTGGCACTGCAGAAGCCTGAGGATTTAATTAAAATAATCAGATGATTATAAAGTTTAGTATATGGGAAAATTAATCTTTTCCTCTCAGTTATAACATAATTTCTTAATTTTGACTCAATACAATTCTGTCTTACCTGAGATTTAATTGAATTAAAAATATAAAGAATTAGTATTTTGCAATACATAATTAATTGGGAAGGTTAATTATTAAATAAATTACTTTCATGAAGAGATCAACTTCTGCCTCTGGATATATGCCTGCTTCCTTTTCTCTCCTGGCAAGCTCAGCTAAAAGATCTGTAACAGCATAAGTGTGGGAAGATTGTTAATTAATTTATTTGATTTAATATAAGAATCTAACTGATTTTTTTTCTTGGAAAAACTGGGGGAAAATCTATATTTAGAAATTTTATTGACTCAAAAATATAGATATATTTATATATACGTAAAGTATTAATATTCAAATTCAGATATTTCTAACTAATAAAATTTTAAAATAGAAAGTTTTCAACAATTTTTTTTTATTAAAAATGTCGATGAAATTACCATATCTAGATCCAACGCCTTGGCATCTTGAAGAGAAATCCAGAGTTTCTCTGACAGTCATTTCTGCAATATGCTCATCGTTTTGACTTATGTAGGCTGATGTCTTCCTAGGAACAAACTCATTCAGCTTGTACCCGTTGTAATTGATCTCTCCTTTTACCTTAATTACGTTTAAAACATAACAAAAATATTCTCATAATTATTTTAATGATATATATCTTTCTAGAGAAAATTAATTAATGAGGCAAAGAAACAACAGAAAATTATCTACCTTTAAACCTTGTTCTAATTTATGAGCCAATGCTTTCAAAAGGGTTGTCTTCCCTGAAGAAGGAGGACCTAACAACAGAGTCATCCTGTAAAGTGCTACACTAAGTTAAAACAAATCAATTCTAACTTTCTTAGAGTGTATTTGGCTCAATTGAGAGAAGGGGAGGGGAATAATTTTGATGGAGGGGAGGGAAAAGAAAGGAAATAAGGGATTTTAATATTATCTTATGTGAGTTGATGAAAAAGGAGAGGAATGGAAAGATTTTAATGTTATATTATTTAATTTAGGAGGGGAGGAGAACAAATATTTTTATATAAATAACCAATATTAAAAAAAATTATTATAGATATAATGATAAAAACAAGACAAAAATTTAATTAACCTCCCCAAAATCTCCTAAATTTTGGAAGGGATAGGGTTAGGAGTCGCGGAAGGGATAGGGTTAGGAGTCGCGTGGAGGAAAAATTTTAAAAAAAAAATTATCCCCCCTAAAAATTTTATAATGCCAATCAAGAAAAAATTGATAAAATTTCTCCCTTTGAAATCCCTTATACCAAACGCACATTTAATTGTTGATACAATATCTAAATTTTAACTCAAAAAAATTCAATATTCTTATAATTTTGAGTTAAAAAACAGGACGTGCCTGGATGGTTTAATAATGCCAGAGACATCATTAAGGATGGTGATTTTTCTTCTCTTAGCCATGTTAATGCCACATAAACCAAAAGCTGATTCGATGATGTTCAAGGCCACGTTTGGGAGTGTTGGTAAAGCTCTTTTGCCCACATAAGCATTTGCCTCAACGGTCAAATTCTCAAACCTCACTTCCACCGTTGGAAGTGTGATCCCTACCCTGCAATTTTATCATTCAATCATCAATTCAAATATTTGGAGGCCGCAAATTAACCAAAACACAACAAAAAAATGTTCCAAATGTTAAATTAAAGTGTCCAAACAAAGATTATTAAAATTGAGAAAATGTTATATTTTTATGATATTTATTACTATCAAATTATACCTATATCATTGTCAAGCCAAATTGAATGCAACTTTATCAAAAAAAAATTATTCACAGGGTTTAAATATCCCTATTGTTTCCACTTCATCTTTTTCTTTTCTCTTTTTAATTTAAAAATTCATCTCAAAATATGTGCTTCAACTCTCGCTATAAATATATTTGGGGGAAAAAACTTTGTTTAGGCATATAAAATTAAAAATTTTAAAAATATTGGTAGGACACAATTCAACAATGTTTTAAATACAAAAATTAAAAATTATTTTAAAATATTACAATTTATTAGAGCCCCTATTTTACTACTAAATTTCGGCACCGCATGGATCTTTATTTTCATTGGAGAAGATTCGTGCTCAAAAAGAAAAGCCCCTCAATATAGCATCGTCGATCAGCATCATAGAACAAGAAACAATCACAAGTCAAAAATATTTACACATATAGTAAAGCTTAAATCTGTGACACATTAGCCTAATTAACAACTATATATATGCATACCATATCACCAAATATATATCTCTTTTTTCTATTTTGCTAATATATATTTGTAAATAAATCAAAGAAAATAAAAAAGGATTGTATGAAGAATCCAAAACATCTTTATTAGGATCTGATAATCATTAAATATAGAATAATATTTTTATCTTATAATTATTTAAAATATTCACCTAATTAATAATTTATAATTATAGCAATAAATCCATCAGAAAATAAAATATGAATATTATAATTAGATAATAAATAAAAATCCGAAGTTTTTGAGAAAACCGAATACAGCTAATAAATAAAAATCTCAAGTTTTTGAGAAAACCACTTACAGCTCAAATAGGAAACTCTGTCTGTATACTCACCGATCAATTCTGGCTCTGGACTTTCTCAGAAACTTCTCATTATCTTCCTCGGCAACCTTAAAAATCCTGTCGATGATTTGTTGTCTCTCGTTCATATTCAGTTTTCGAACATCAACTTCCTTCGATCCTCGTGGCCGACCATTTTGTTCCACGAAATTCTGTAATATGCTTGTTCTTAACCTGTCGTAGGTTGGTAACTTCTCTATCGCCGCCCATCTCAGCGCCTCCTCGTCGTCGTCGGAGTTTGAAGTCCGGCGAGATCCATGGCCTCCAACGTTCACCACTTCTTCCGTTATCTGACCCGACTTGCTCGTGCTCCTCCTCATTCTTCTGATCCTCGCAATAATATTCCCTTCCATTTCCAAATCAATAACATCAATATATCATATAAAATTAGAACGAGTGGTTACACCTATTTCACTGTTTATTTACTATTTATTAATAGCATAGTTAATTTTATTTATGAGAACAAAAACCCTATATGCAGTGTCTGGTTGGTTCTCGGGAAAACTCAGCTGGAGAAGAAAAGCCCAGAGGAAAAGTAAAGGAAAGGAAAGGGGAAGGAAAACTATTTCTGCACTAAGATCACAGAGAAAAAATCAACCTGCAGATAGAGATAACGAAGAAGAAAGAAGATGATGAAAAATATACTTACTTGATGATGTATTGGGTTATATATATAAAGAGCAAGACTAAATTAAAGGAACTGAATATATAAGAGATTGTGGTGGGTGGATGAAGAAGATGAAGGTGATGGGATTTGTTTTTGGAGTTTCAAAATTGTGATCTTGCTCTCTTACACTTTTGCTATATATCAAGTGTTTTTGTTGGAAGAAAGAGCGCTTTTATAGAAACCAGTTTGAGAGGAAAACCGAAGAAAGTAAAAAACTGATCACACTGACTACAAGGAATACAACTGGATTCTTTAATTTTATGACTTCCAATATAAATAAATCTTCTTTTTTATGGTCATAGATTTTCAATATATATAAAGATCATAAAAATGTTAATTAATTACAAAAAACTTTACAATCACATTTCTTTGTTCTAGAATGTTTACCTGTCCATATACTCAAACTTGATAATGTTAAGTAATTAAGTAATAATAAGAAAAATGTTATTTATATCTAACAATTAATATTGACAGCTGGAAAAAAAGTTTTCTTTAATTTATCAAATTAATTTTCTCTATCGATCATTATTCTTCTTTTTGAAAATTACGTATAAAATCTATCAACTAGCAAAGCTTTTTGGCAATTTTTCCAAGTTTGATTCTGACCTAGCTAGCTACTCAGATGTTTTTTTTTTGTTTTAATTAGCCAAAAACTAAAAAAAGCATTATTTTACTTGTTTCATCTTTAGCTAAAAGAAAGAAATGTGGATTATTTTTATAAATGTATCTTTTATATATGGGAGTAGTACTTTTATTTGTAATTTAAAACTAATTGCAATAATATTTCAATGTTATTCACTGCTTTGGGATTTTTTTTCCTTTTTGAAGTTTTGAAATAATCTACTTCTGGTCAAATTATGTCACCCATCTTTCCTAGAAGTCACTAGTGCATTGGTACTAAATAGGACTATGTTAATCAGATGATATTGTAATTGATGAATTGGAAATTGTTGTCCATTAATGATTTTGATCATGTATGTTGACTGAGTATTTGATTGATATGGGAAATGATTTTATAATTCATTTAACTTTAATTAATTATATGTTCTTTAGTTAATATTCTTTTCCATAAGAATCAGATTTTTTGTATATATAAACTCAAGGGCCTGTGAAGGAAATTCTTTGTTAGAAGTAATTAAAAAGGTTAAAAAATGATTTCCTTCTTTTTTTTGCCAACGTAAATGATATCCTTCAATCTATAAGATTATAAGAGAAAAATTTGCAATCTCAGTCATTTTAATAAGTAATGATAATATCTCTTTTGGGATTGGAAGTTTGATAAAATGGGGGGAAAGAAAAAGAAAAAGATATACAATAGTATCTTCTAGACTTTTACCAATATAACTTTGATTTTTTTCCCCCAGATAAACGTGGGAATCAACAATATTGATGGGAATAAAATCAGTGTCAATTAAACTAGTTGGCATATTAAAAAAAATTAAGCCTATGCACCTATGTTGGCGTTAATTAATTTATTTTTTTATCCTATAATTTACTTATGTTATATATTATTCGAGCAAGTAAGTTTAACATTTGTATAATTATTTTAATCAAAATTGATTTTAGCAGTCATATGAGAAGAACTAATTTTAAAGCAAATCATATACAATAGTAAAATATATTATCTTTATTAATTAATTATATATCCTACCAAAATTATAAGCACCGTATTTTTCTCAAAGCTTTTAAAAGTAAAAAAAGAAATAAAATTTGAAAGTAAAAAGAATATATTGTTTACTTTATTTATTTAAATCAAAACTAATTCTAGAATTAAAAGTAAAAAAAAAACTTAAGATAAAACGGATGTATAATTAACCCGTTTCAGGAATCGTATGCTTCAAAACTAAAACGATAATCTCAAGAGCTGATAAATTATTTTTAAAGAAAAACAAAACTTAAAAATTTTAAAACTACGTGTCAAAATTAATATTTTTTTCCACGAGTACTAGTTAAAAATCAAATTAAATCTATAAACAAACTGTTGGTAATCAACTTAACCCTGAAGAACACAAATTTAAATATTTAAAAATTTACTTATTTTTTAAAAGAGAAGAGATATCCTTCATTTTTTACATTATTTGATTAACAAGAGTTTGATGTCACTCACACCAATTACAATAATATATTACCTTTTACAGATTTTATAATTTACATTGAAATACTAATATTAATACTAACTCAATTCTAAATATAAGAGTTAATAAAAAAATTTATTTTGATATTAAATATAAAATTTTAATTCATATTATTTTTTAAATTTATATTTTTTTTAAAATATCCTCATTAATAACACATATTAAAGATATTTTTACACCCAGAGTATATGTAAGCTAATCATATCTAATATATTGTTAGATATTAAATATATATATATATATCTTTTAGTAAAAAATTAAATATCTATTAGTCAAATTATAAAAAATAGATCCTTTTACTAGAATTAACTCTTATTAATTTAGTATTGAAAAAACTTTTCATTAAAAAAATAGTTTTTCATACGAATAATTAAATTAGGTGCTTTTGAAAATCAACTAACATTTTTATAAATAACTTTTATTAATATTTTTTAAATTTTATAAATTAATTATCTAATTCATACAATTACATTTAGCATAACATGATGAATAAAACAAAACTCACCGTTTACTGGTACGTACGTATCTTTTGAAAATTTTTGTGCTTTTATAAAAATAAAATACAGTTGTAGTCTATTATTATATATTGCAGTGCATTGAGGAGTAGTCTTGCATATATATATATATATATATTGCAGTTGTAGTTAGATATTGCAGAGGGAGCTACAGTGATGTAAGAAGGATACGTGGAACGAAATAAAGGAGCCCGAGCAAGACGCTGCGCGTGGAGGATGTGGCAGTGGCAGGAGGAGGAGGAAGACGGTTGCAGCAATTGCAGAAGAGGCAGAGAAGCAGAGAGTCAAATCCCATCCCTTTCATATGGTCTGCTACCGCCGATCGAGGCCATCGCTCAGAAGCAGGGCTATCGCCATAAGTGATTGCCAATATAGCTGTCGCCTCTCTGACCCTAGAGAGAGAGAGAGAGAGAGAGAGACGACGGAGACTGATGATATTGATACAGCTAATGAGCTAAGATCATGAAATAATGCTTCACAGTTCAGACTGATATTAGGGGAGGAGGAGGAGGAGGACGAGGAGGAGGAAGAAATGTGGCAGTGGTGATTGGGGTCTACGTTAAATCTATTTGACCTCATTAATTTAGCTTACTTGTATATCAAAACCCAAATCTATCTTCATTCAATTACATCCAATGTTGTTTAAACCAAATCATGAAGTTGTACTTCTGATCCTAAATCCTAAGTATAGACTAAAGTTAACTATTTTACTATTCTTAAAGAGTGATAATTTTTTTCATGATCAAATAGTCAGTTTAAGTGAGTTAGATATTAGGACTACGACTCATTAGGATCATATAGATTTTTATGTATAAAAAAAATATTTATAAAAATACTTACAGATAATTTATTTAACGGTTCTTATAAAGAATGGTGATTGTTTTAATAAAAAAAGTTAAATAATTTAAGTTTTAAATACTCACTAAAACTAAACAAAATTTTCATATTACCAACAAAATTTAAATAATTTTATGGATTTTTGAGCAACTTTATTATTAATTGGCAAATAGTAATAATTGATATCTTTAAATTTTTAGAAAAATATGTATATCTCCTCTCAATTTTATCCTTGACTGAAATTAGTATCCACGCACATTAATAATGTATTGGACTAGAACCTGTTTGGATTGGAGACAAACCATAGTTTTAAAAAAAAATTTGGACAAAACTTTGGTTTGAAAAAATTTTAAAACAAACAATCATATTTATTCATAAATGCTTTTAGGTAAAACTATGGTTTTAAATAAACTATTAAAACTAACTTTTTTAATAGTAAAAGAGCTTATGAACTATCCAATTACTATCTTACCCTTATTTTTTCTTACATTCTCTCTCCTTTCTCATCTCTACCCCTCTCCTCTTTCCTCTCTCATCTACCCTTTCTCCTCTCTCTTACTTTTAATCAAATCATACCATTTTTAGTAATTTACTAATATAAAAAGTCATTCTAAAAATAACTATCCAAACACTTATTTATTCAAAATTACTTTTTTTCCATAAATTATTTTCTAAAAGCTATTTTCTATAAGCTGTATATAAACTCTCTTTTTTCATAAACCCTTTTTTAAAATCCTATCTAAATAGGGTGTAGAATTAGAAACAGGATGAGGGGTAAGATTGAAATAACTACACTTAAACATCTTCGCCCAATATTTTGAATCAAGTGGTGCCTTTTAACTTTTCGCAATAATTATTAGTACTAGAGGAAGTATATTCAAATATTTGAAGAAATTTTTGTTATCCTTGACTTAGTTTCTATTTTGAATAAATGTAATCTTTTTGTGATATTTTAGATTGTTTAAACAGACAATGAAATTGCTAACTAAAAATGCATTCAATGGATCTAAGAAAGATTCCCTCTGCTCCTTTTTACAATACACATGCCAGAAGAAATAACTAGTCTTTTTTTATATTTATTTCCCCTCCGTCATCCCTATTAAAATTTTGTTAGATAATATAAAAGGTGTATAAATTTTTATTATTTTTTTCAATGAATATGTTTAGATATAGGTCGAATTGGAAATATTTTTTATTTTTAGATAAAATTAATAGTTTAATCACCTCTTCTTAATTATGATGAGCGATTCTTATGAATTCTCAATTAAAAAGACTAGAATGAATAAATGTAATTAAGTAAGGCCCTCCAATTTAATTGAAGGAGCTACTCAGGCAAGTCCAGCTCCTCTTAATTAAATAAATACTCCCTCTTATTCTAAATATAAGAGTTAAATAATAATTTTATTTTTATCCTAATTAATAATTATAAAACTCCAATATACTTTGTCTTTTAAAATTATAATTTTTTTCTATATTTATATATGACTATATATATTAAAGATGTTTCTATTGAAATTACGTAGTTCAAATGTATATAATTAAAAAGAGTATTTCAGAAAAATTAACATGTAATAATTATAAATAATTAATTTAACTAATTTTTTTAATCTACCTAAATTAGTTAAATAGATATTATATTAAGGATAAGAAATAGTAGTAAATAATAAAGTGAGCGCAAAGAAAATACCAGCTAAGTGCTCATTTGATTTATTTTTTTGCCGTCAAAGTATTTAAGTAATAAATCATCAATATTCATGTTTATAAATAAAACACAGCTATTGAGTTAAGCAATAATTTGTTTTTTCAAGTTTGAAATACAATTTAAAATAGAAAATATGAGAAATGCCCACCACTTTAAATATATATATTGAGTATAATAACCACTAAATACGAATAAACGAGTAGTGACATATTGCAATACATCCACTATCAAATATTGTCACATAAGTAATAATTAGAATTCCATAAATGGTAAAAGAGGTTCCCAGTTTGCTATCCTTCTTGTTGGCTTTGCAATCTCAATTTCTTACTCAATCTTCTATATATCTTAAGGATAGTTCACACTTTGACACACTACTATTTTTATTTTACTTAAAATCGGTGTCTTTCTTGCTTAATAATGACAGGAAATAACATATTTATCTTATCCTATTTATAAGTTACTTTTAACATATTTCATATAAATTAAAAAAAAATTAAATCTCATTAACTATGTCATAAAATTTAAAATTTTTATAATTTTACCTAATTTTAATATACATTTTTACACCCCATGAAAACAAATACAATATAATAATAAATAAATGGTAAAATAGTATATTTATATAAAAAATTTCTATATCTATTTTATAAGTATGATCAAAATAAATATTTTCTCTTTGCTTTATAAATAAAATTAAAAGAATAAAATTTAACTCAATAAATCTATTTAATACTCTGATCTCAACCAAACTAGTTACAATGAAATTGATTTACTGATCCGATCATCTCATGGAGTTTAGTTTTAAGACTGTAAGTTTTTAATAAATTAAAGGGATAAACATTTTAACCCGTATTTTTAGACATAATAAATCTCATTAATATACATGAACCGAATCTTCTAATTATTATTAAGGCCCAAAAGAAGATATAAACAAGTTATATATATATATATATATATATAGTTAAAAGATGATAAACGTTGAAGGTAAGGTGCTCAACAGTCAAAGGTGAAAAGAAAGAACCAAGAAGGGAATCTTTTTATCTATATAGAAGGGTTGCATGATTAGAAAAATCCAAGGAAGTTTTCAAAGTGCAGAAATAAAGAAAAGTTGCTGCAAATATTGCAGATTCTGACTGACAACGCAGGCGATCGCATCTTTCCCAAAATTAAGGTCGTGGATTTCAAGAGAACGTTATTTCAGATGTATTTTGCCACGTATGCCATCCGAAATCTGCATTCATTAAAACCCGGGGCGGTCTATGAATCGGTTGAGTTGAGGCAGGGGGTTAAAGATTAGCGAATCAAACCTTCGTAATAAAAATAATATAATTTAATTAAAATATACAATTATTTATATTTTAATTATAAAAAATAATTTTTAAATAAATGGAAGTCCATAACAATTTGCAATTTTAGTTATGTTTACGCATTTCTATTGACCTGTTATATGAATATTTTATTTTCAAAATACCCATGTCATCTACTAAATTTTTATCTCTTTCTATTTATTTTTTTTTCTTCGGGTTTATATTCTCTCTGTTTTAGGACCTAGAACGTGCATTCCCTCTTGAACATTGTCGCATTAAATGAGAAAAGACGGTAGTAACAGACTCGAAGCATACGTTGGCTCTTTCTTTCTCTCTCCCACGTATTGAACACCAGTAAAAATGTAAAAATACCTATAAAATTTTATCTTAGAGACACCTAACACTATCTGACTTTTTTGAATATAAAAATAACTATAATATTATAAAATAAATTTAAAAATATTAAATTCTATTAGTTAATTATTGGAGAGAAAACTTTTAATTAAAAATGCTGAGTGTAGATGTGTATAATCATGACTTAATTAATATCATCTATCATCTACTAATTAATATTAACTTATTATTTATAAAAATAATTTTTTTAATAATAAGCATAAGACTTCTATCCAGTTTGTCCCTCAAAATAATTTTTTTTAAAATATTCCTATTTTTTAAATAAAATTTTAAAAATAATAAATTAATATTAGTTAGCAAATGATAAATGATACCTAAGATATAATTATACTATATTTGTGTTCATTTCAATATTCTTAATTAATAGTTTTTTCTTTAACTGTAAACTAACAGAATTTATCAATTTTATATTTATTTTATAACGATGGATAAAATTTTAATTTTATAGATTTTTTACATATTTACCCTTATTATAAATAATACGAAATTATGAAATTGTATTTTTATACTAAAATTGTATAAATTTGTCTCCTGGATAAAGTCATTTCTCCTTTATAATGTTTCAGAGTTCAGATTGGAAACTCTTCCTCGTATTCAACAATGAATCTTCAAACCGGTAAATTCCATCATATTCTTTTCTTTTGCGCTTTTGCAGGGGTTGCTATTAAACTATGATATTTTAAAAAAAATTAAAAATATATTTTAAATTTAATTTTAAAAGAATGATTTTTTAATAAAATAATTTAAATTTTTTATAAAAATATTTACTAAATCCTATTCCAGTGTATTCAATTCCAGTGTCCATAGCTACCTTTTTTTAGGATAGATATTTTCTCTATAAATTGAATTCAACACGTAAAAGAATCTAGTAGAGTTTTATACCATTAAACTAATAACTTTATATTGATAAAATAATTTTAGTTATACTTGTAAATATGTTTCTATTAATAATTTTGGGATAAATATACATTTTTAACCTTATCCCAACTAGAAGTGTAGTGAGACCCGGTGTTAACGCTTTAATAAGGTGTTAAATAACTCAAGATCTTTTAAGCTCATAGTTAATTCGATGGATTTATCTTTAGCGTCTGGCTTTGTTGACAATATTTTTTGAACTTGTTTTATGAAAAATGAATACGTAACCTTGGTGCTTTTGGACTCGCATTATATTCATGAAAATTGCTTGGTGCTTAGGACTACTTGGAAATACAGAAGAAAAAACATATATTTTTTATAAAAATAAAATAAAATATTGATTTATTATATTTTTGCAATTAAATTTTATAGTATTATATTATTTTTACATAAATATATAAGAGTCAATTTCTATGATATTTTATATTTGAATACGTTTTTGCTATTTACGTACACGTAACATCCATCACTAATATTTCCGTGTAGGCACAATTACACACTTTTAAATTAGCGGTTTCATTTAGAAAGAAGCTCATTTTTTTACTTTCTTTTTTTGTGGTGTTTGAATTGGTTCATGATTTATTATTGCGCTCGAATGAATTTGGAAATGATGTGATAACACCAAATAAAAAAAATGAATTCAAGTGGTTGTGCCACAATTGTGATTTTTGAGGCCTTGAAATAATTGAAATAATACTGTAGTAGTCTATTAATAGGGATTGGTCTTGGGGGAAGAGACTTTAGCTAGTTAAACACGATGTTTATAGTTTAAATTTATATGAATATAAAAATGCCCTTATGAGAAAGATACTTCCTGTTCAACTTAACATAATTGAGGTTCTTCGGGGTAACCTTTTTGCTAAAAAATTATTTCATAAGAGATTAGTCACTTGACCTCATTATCAATTATTTAGTTTTAGGATTTATGGTCGCCCCTCCTAACACATGTGTCTCATTAGACAAACTTTATACTGGTTATTATGTTTCATTTGTTATTAGGATTTTTTTTTTGTTACATGAAAGTGTAGGTAGGTTTAGTATCAGTCACCGACTAATATTAGGACATAGACTTAAGGCTCAGAGAATATTTATAGGAGACTTACAAGATTACCTGCTAAAATAGCCCTCACAACAAGAGTTAAAATTGAATTTATATTCTTATAAGATATAAGTATATTTTTTATTATATATAGTAACTCTTGTTAGCTGTTATTAAGTATTTGGAATACTGAGGTCTAAATTCAATAGAAGGTATAAGGCCCAAGAAGAAAGTTCACTTGAGGGCTCACAAAGATTGCATCAAGCTTGTGAAATGAATCATGAACACCATTATCACCAAAAAAAAAATCATGAACACCATTACATAAGAAATACAAATTCAACAATCATCAGTTTTCATATGAAATACTCGTATGAAATTAATATGAAGTTTAGTTGTCAAAATAAAGTATAATAAGTCAAACCATTCAAACATTACAACTTAATCTTTTTTAACTGGGTATAAAGTATAATGTAAGACAGTGGCAAGTTGTCCCAAATGCTATTTGCCATGTTTGGATGAACAAATTATCTTTGTTATTCATATGCATCTGGCTCATGTGAAAAGGACTTTCTTTGATCAAATGAACACGCCACACAGGAGCGTATATGGCTAATTGAACCATGCGAAATTGAGTTAAAAAAAAAAGCGCAAATGTATATTAATACAGGTATTATTAAATGTTTGTTTGAATTAACTTTTAAACTAATGACTTTTACAAATTAAAGTTTTGGTACAACTGTAGAATTCAATTAATATAAGGTGATTATATGGTTGTAAAACATGTTTATATGTAAAATATAAGAAAATAATATGAGTTTTTCAAATATATATATTATGCACTGAAAAAATTATGTTCGCAAACCATCACATTATACCCTTAAAAAATTGATACTCAATGACGACGAGTCACCGCCAGCAAATGTTGTTGATCTGATCCTATGATAATTGTGTTGAACACAAACATAATTAAATAGTAATTAAATAATTATATAGTCTATAAAATAGAGCAATAGCAAAAAATTTGAACGAATACCTCTTGTCATGTTCGTTGATCATAGATAGAAAATCGTAATGCTCTAAATTTGATATAATAAGTACAGAAATATAAAACACAAGGTTAGAAGAATACAAATAATAATAATAAAAAATTTTCTAATTGAAAAATAAGCACAGTTTTTCTGATTGGAAGATAGATACAATAATAAAAAATTCTCAGGGAGGGTGTATCTATTTTATGATTTTGATTCAGTATCATTGACTCCAACCCTAAATCAGTCTATCATATTTATAATCTCATATAAAAGTTAATAATAATAGATAATTTGACTTAATAATATCATAAACTAGATTTGATATAATTATAATTGAGTCAATGACCATAATCAGAATATATTTTATTTAAAATTAGGAAACTATAATATCTAGAATATATTATAATTATTATAATATTTAGAATATTTAAATTTAATAAACTAACAAATATAAGATTTTTAAATTTTAAATATATCCCAATAATATCCTGATGCAATCCATTGGAATTAACAATATATTTTATAATAATAATAATAGTTAATAAAATATCTAATAAATTGCAATTACGAAAAGGGGCCTACTTGCACACAAGAAGCGGGGTAGAAGTAGAAGGCAAGAAAAGTGTACAGGAACCATTCTCATGTAAGTAAAATACACACACACATATATATATGTATATGTATATATAGAGGAATGTTCATGACTCATGAGCAATAATTAACATTAACATTAACATTAATATTTTAGATATGTTAAAATATAACATATTTCACATGCATTAATAGTTTTGTTTCCCCTTCTATCGAAAAAATATTTTTTTACATATTTAAAATAATAAGATAATATTTAAATTTAAAAAATAAATAAATTAATAAATAACTAAAACCATAAAATAACAAAAAAATACATTTTTATTGCAAATTTAACTACGGCGAATTCCAAATTTTGGAGGGAAAACAATACCATATTAAATATATATCCATATATATATATTGCCACTTTTTGTTGCATGGTAGTTGTACTTGTGTGTGTATATATTTGCTTGGGCAGTAAAAAAAAATGACCTCATCATGAAAGATAAAAAAATAATAATAAAGATTCAGTCAACTATACTCAAAATTTACCATTGACGGTAGGAGTTAAAGATCAAAGTGAATCTTGTTCGCCTAAAGGGGGAAAAACTCCCTTTGGGTAAAAAAATTTAAACTCGCTTCCTTTCAGAAGTACTTTTGGTTGTGTCGGATTTCCTCGAGAAGAAGTACTTGAAAGAGCAACGTTCAGTTCAGTCTCATTCCTTCATTTCGTCATCATTCATCAAGGTCTTCATCCAGAATCAGGTGATCCATCAACTAAAATTATGCATTTTCTCTCTCCTCTCTCCTCCAAACAATTTCTCTTCGACTAAAACTATATTTTTGTCTGTTAATTGCAGCGACGATGAAGAAGGATCTTGGCTCCAAAGATTCCTCTTCCCACACTGAATTTTTCTTAGCTGAGGTAATTAATTTCTGTTCACAGTGAATGAATCTGTAAATAAGGGTTATTCAAAACACATGTTCTTTTTACTGTCATTTCACTGAACGTTCTGGGTTTTGCCCTGCAATTTCTTTCTCAGTTATTCTGACTCGTTTGCTGCAATGAGATGGTTTTGTCTATTATGTTAATTAAATGCTTTTATCCCTCAAATTTCTTATGTATTTATATAAGAATGGCTTGTACTTCATTGCATTTTATATTCCAATTCATTAGATGGTGCAATTGGAGAATATATACAAGGACGTGGGAGAAAAATCTGTGTCTCTGGAGTTCTGCAAAGGGCTTGCAGACAGTTTCAGGTGAACTAAGTGATTTATTCAGTTCAATCTTCCCCAGAGATGATTATGTTGTTTAGTGCTCACCATCTTCTTTTTGTAATTTGGTTTACATTTTTGTAGTTCTTCATCGATCCGTGCTGGAAAAGATCCTATATCTTGGCAACAGGTTGCTGTCATTGATTTTTCTGACATTTTGGGGTTTTGTTCATAACATGTTTTAATTCTCTTCCTGTTTTTTTCCCGAGTTTCAGGTGCAAGATTGGTTCCGAAACAAACAGAAAGGGTCAGAAGCCGAAGTGCCTTCTTCACCGGCCAACTCGGCGAAAGTTGTTGCTTCTTCTGATGCATCTACTGTTACTGATGAATTTGAAACTTGTCCAAACCTAAAAGGTTATTTTTTTTATCTTCCTAACATAGCAAATGGCTCCAATGCAGAAAAGGAAAAGAAATCTGTGGATGGAAATTATTCTGTTGTTCAGATAAGTTAATGGGGCCCAAGAAATTACGTTGAAATTAAACCGGTGATGGGTAACCCTTACAGAGTCCCTAAAAAGTAAATCACTTAATCCTCAAAGAGGCTCACACAAGAAGTGAAGAATCTAAATCCTAAACCCTTACTTTAGTTAGCCAACTACTCTGCACCGGAATTCCGGTGCTATATGTGTGAACAATTTCAACTTGGCAGTCTCTACCAATTTATCCGTGGTCATGGTTTAGTAATCTGTGTTGTATCTCACCACATTGTTGTGCTTCTAACATGAATACAACTGTGTGGAGTCACGATTTATTACTATTTCTCTGTCTCATATCTTCTTTATCCACTTGATCCCATAGACAAGTCCCCATAGTTCAGTTTCTATTACTGTGCAGACACCCACATTTTTGTAGAAATCACCCAATGATTGCCTTTATCATCTCTAAGCACTCCACTACACCCTGTCGATGTTAAGTTACGCCCATCCATCTTGTTTTTATTTAGTGTGGCTTCGAAATTACTCAGGAACTTTAATCATTAGAATATGTGGTTGTCAATTAAATTCACCTATCTCTTAGATTATGTTTGGATTGATGAGGATGGGGGAAAGGAAACGTTCGATTTAAATCTAAATCAAGGGGAGTGCCCTATCATGGCGGCGGTTCCTTTGGGAATAACAGAATAATTAACTAGGGTTTTGAAATTTTGAATCGTGACCATAAACTCCAAGTCACATATATTTTCTTGTATTGAGGCTTAAGATTTTTAGAATTAAGAGCTTGCCTTTCTCACAAGGCGTGCGGTTGCAAAATTTCTTAATTGCAGCCTCTTCATCTAAATAATGTTGACAAGGAATTTATGTCATGATGTATCTTCATTTCCTTTTCATATTAATAGGAGCACTTTAATTTCCATTTTATAACATATTGAATTGGTTTTTTCTTTCTAATATACTCCATTTGATCCTAAACGCAGGAGCTAGTTTGGGGGTTAGTTTTAGTCATAAATGTAAGATCCCAATCTCTTTTGTCTTCCATCTGTAAATTTTAAATAAACTGAATTAGTGTCTGACATGGTGAGGCAAGTGAAAATGACAGGCAGTGTAAATTTTTGAGCTAATAATTATTTTCTGATCTTAATATCAGATGAAAAAGTTCCTGATATTTCAGAGTTGGCATTTGAAGCTAGATCATCAAAGGATGCAGCATGGTAAGGGATTTTCTTCTGGTTGAGTATTTTAGAGCATTGCTGCATATCTAGATTTGAGCTGTTCTGATTTCATTTTGTCTTTTAAATGAGAGTTATATGTGAAAATCTGATCTTTCTTTGTGGCATTTCCAACTGTAACAAGATTGAACAAGACCATTTCTTTTTACTTCTCAAGAGAATAGAATCTGTCTATGGTTGCATCCTGTTCATGCACTCATCTCTTACGAGATGTTTGAGAATTCGGAAGAAAAGGGAAGTGAAAGGAAGGGATAGTTAAATAATAGCTTTCCTTTGCTTTGTTTCAAGAATTTTCCTCTTAGAAGATTCCCTAAATTATGGGAACTTAAGTTAAAAATAGAGAAAATTAATTTTTTGGTCCCTATAGTTTTGACTCAGTTGTAACTTAGTCGCTAAATTTTAACTCAGTGCAACTCAGTTCCTATAGTTGACTGAGTTAAAACTTAGTCATTCAACTTTGACTCGTTGCAACACGGTCTTTATAGTTTTAGTCATTTAAAACATTAGTCCCTAAGTTTCAAAAAATAACTTTAGGGTCCAACATTTTAAATAGTTAAAACTATAAGGACCGAGTTGCGTCAAGTCAAAGTTTAGAGACCAAGTATCAACTGAGTCAAAATTATAATGACTGAGTTGTGTTGAGTTACAACTGAATCAAGGAAAGACCAGAGGGATTTGAGATTTAAGAGGGTTAGTGGAAAACCCTTCATTATCATTTCCATCGTGTTCATAACTCCCGAAAGTGGGAACTGTTTCAATGAATCCTTCCATTGCTTTCCCTTAACCTGTATCTCATGTTTCTTTGAATTTGAGACTTGAGAGGGTTAGTAGAAAACCCTTCATCATCATTTTCATCGTGTTCATAACTTCCGAAAGTGGGAACTGTTTCAATGAATCCTTCCATTGCTTTCCCTTAACCTGTATCTCATGCTTCTTTGAATTTGCATTTACAGGTATGATGTTCAGTCATTTGTTTCCTACAGAGTTGTCAACAGTACTGGTGAACTTGTAAGATTTTCCCATATTATAATCTATTCGCTTTTTGGACTATCAATTGAATAAGTCTTTTTGTCAATTTAGAATTTGAATTTCCATTTATAGGTTTGATGTTGAGTCATAATTGAATCCAACTAGAGCCCCAACTCAATTGTCTATCTTTCCTTACCTTGCTTTATCAAAACCTAAGGATTTCCCTCATTTATTTCTTCTGCTGTCCTTCTTGTACTATTTTTCTGTTTCTTATCAGCAGGGCAATAACAGTTTCCATTTAACTTCCATTTTACAGTTCTATGACAAATTTGAGCACTATGTAGGAGTTCCTGTCAAAGTTAGGTGTTAACAGTTGCCTTAGGTTGATTTTTTATCATTAAACTTACTTCACCATTGCAACTGACTTTTTAACTGAAAAACCTCAGATCCCTTATGTAAGGGGCTATCCTCTTTCACTCTGCAATTCTAGTTCTCGTCCATCTGCTTAACTCTACTACAAATGAAATGATGCGACGTATCGGTGGAACCTCAAAAACATGCATATTTGTTCCTTCAAAAATCTAATATTATTAACGAAGAAAGGAATCATAACCAAATATTTCAGAACATAGAAGTGTGTCAGTGGGAAGCTAATTCAAGTCCTTGGATCTTTTGATGCAATTTAAGGAAGTACGTGTACGATATGCTGGATTCTGTAAGAGTCAGGATGAGTGGGTGAATGTGATAGAGTCGGTCCGCGAGAGATCGATTCCATTAGTGCCTACTGAGTGTGACAAGGTGAAGGAAGGAGATCTTATTCTTTGCTTCCTGGTAACACTTTACAGTATCTTTCCTTTTTCTTTCTGATAGGAATTTACCTTATTTGAAGCCAGCAGCAGCAGATACTGCTCTCTACGATCCTATTTATGAGATACAAGTTTTGGGATGGCATGGTCCTATTTATAAAATACATTTAAAAGATGTATGAAATTAACCAACAAAAGTTGGTTCAGTTGGTGAGGAGTTGGCTCGTAACTCACAAAGTCATGAGTTTAAATCCATTGCCAATGTGAGAATCTTGTGAGTAAATGATCTGTAAGTACTAATACTGTCTTTGAGCCTAGGGCCTTAGTAAATCTCTGGACCCAACTCACATAAACTTTCTTGTATCGAGAAAAAAGGATTTTGAGATTTTAATCAACTTGTTTCATTTTTCCCCCCATTAATGACATGTTACAGCCCTGCATTAATTATCTACCCCACTCTCTCTCTCTCAGTATTTTTGGAAAATAAGATACATTTTTTTACACATTTATTACCTTTAATCCACTTTTTTATCTACGTAAGGGAGTATCTCTTACTTTAGTAGTGACGTCTTTTCCCTATGGTCAGGTCACATGATCAATATAATTAGTTAGGCTATATGAGTAGAGTCTCATCATAACCAAAATGATATATATATATATATATATTTATTTAAATGTTATGATTCTTTAAAGCCTTTGTCGTCATCAACAGGAAAGAGAAGATTATGCTGTATATTGTGATGCTCGGGTTGTCAAAATCCAAAGAAGGCTTCATGATCAGACGGACTGTCGGTGCATCTTCCTCGTCCGATACAGCCACGATGACACTGAGGTGATATTTGATGAGCATGTTTCTTTTTAATCTACGTAATTCAATTATTTCCTAAGTCTCGAATCGCATGCATGTGGCAGGAGGTAGTTCAGTGGAAGAGACTATGCCGGAGACCGACACAAGAGCAGCCTCTATTCTCCATGAATCCCATAGCAGACTTGTGGGGCTGAGGATCAGCCAATTGACCAAAGGGAAAATGGCAATTAAGAACGCTGTTAAACTATTAATTCTAATTACAGACATCCAATTATTTAAATTTCATTGAAGGGCCACCAAGAGACAACTCCATTTCCAATTGGTTATCTCCTTTTCCTAGGTGGTTTACTCGGAATTCACAACAGATTATATGCGATTTCAGTAGTTTCTTTCACAATTTGTGGAATTTATTTGAACATTTCTTTTTCTCGCAATTGGACTAATGAATAAGTAAACTACTTGAAAATGGAGTTGTCTCCAGGTGGTCCTTCAATGGAATTTCAATAATTGGAGGGATGTAATTGGAATTAATTGCTTAACAGAGTCCTTAATTGTCATTTTTCTCTCTTAGCAAATGTGTTATTTATTCTTTTAGTTTGGCTAAAGAAAATGCCAGTAATTTGGTTAAACTATTATTCCAATTGTTGTAGAACTGAACTTGTGTTTTAAGAAATGGTAATAATAGTTTCAGAATTTTTAATTTAGTCTACAGGTATTGAACAATTTCTTGATATGACAAACTATATGATTGTGAGAGTAAATATGCATCATTATGTCAGAACAAAATGAATGTGTATAGCGAATGAGAGTTGACAATAATGGTAAGGTGTATCTTACATTTTTATTGTGATAATTTTTTTGATAGGCGATCTTGTAAGTCTTTTGTAAGTACTCTTTGAACGTTAGGGTTGTGTTTTAGTTTTAGTGGGAGATCGGTGTTAAACTTATCTAAATTTTTTTGTATAAAAAAAAATGAATGTGTATATATATGCATATGGATCAATACGCAGTGTTGCATAAGTCCTTTGTTTTGTTTTTCTGTTTTTGCTAAAGAGATTTTTCTTTTGTATAAAAATTTTTAGAAAAGGGTTAGGTTCACTCATGATCCAAGAGTAAGGCAAAGTCTCTTTTCCTCTTAAGCTATATCAATGTCGAGCAGAGCAAGTCGTCAATTAACTTCAAGCGTAAACCTATGTATTTAAGTGTTAGGATGTAAAAAAATTTCGTTGGGAGATTCACTCACCATAGCTAGGTGGGTAACGCGGGTTGGATCCGGATATAGTGGGGCAAAACTCCGGTGAACCGGGTGGGCAACAAAAAAAAAAGTGTTAAGATGTCTCTTCAAGTGCTTGACTGAAACTATAACAAAGTGGTACTTCTCAAAGATCGAATGTAAAATTCTCCTAAAATATAACTATTATTAATTATTTAAACATATTTTATATCCAATATATTTTAAAAATAATTTATAAATAAATTTGGTTTATTTCAAAAGAGTTAATCATGGTAGAAAAGAGTTTTACTAAAATATAAAAGAACTCTACCATGGTTATAAAAAGATTTTTCTTAAAATATAAATAAAATAATAGGATATATGAGTATGCAAAATAAAATCTATTGTAGCAATATATAAGTATTCTACACATACCTTCAAAGGATAAGGCTATACAATCAATATAATTTTAATTAAGCCTTTGAAATTTTTCTTGGGGTCCTAAGATGAGACTATCACCTGAAAAAATATTATAAAAATAGGATGAGACTAACGTCTCAGTAACCAGTAGTTCTAATCATTATGAGTACGAACATGTGCTCATGAGGCATTAAGTGGGGCCGATCACAAAATACAATATATAAAAAATAAAATATTATCATAATAAAATCAAATGAATAACCCACCCAAGTTCCTCCCATCAAACCAACCGAACCGCCTTATTCCCGCCGACCGAACTCATGGGCTAGTGGTAATTACCCCTCGAACAGCTAACCGATCAAGTGGTATGAATAGGTTAAAATTCACAAAGCATATGAATGAACCATGAGTTATTTTAAAATATATGATATCATAATTCTATCATATATTTTAAAATTTAAACTATATTTTTAAAATAAAAATGCACATCTAAATCTGAATCTAGATCTTAATAAATTCATAATTAATAATAATAATCAAATAATAAAATTCTAAATAAAATAAAAGTAGGATAATCTATAATCATATTTTATTGAAAATAATAAAAATATTAAATTATAATAATTTAATTAGATAATATTTCTAAATTATTGATAAATAATATTTTTAATTATACTTAAATATAAAGATAAAAAAAAATTAGGAAACACTCAACGAGGTCATTGAGCGGGATCTCCTGGTCAATAACTTAACCAAGGATTCAGTTTTTGATAGAGTACAATGGCGTCGTATGATCCATGTAGGCGACCCCATTTAATGGGATAAAACTTTGTTGTTGTTGTTGATAAAGATAAAAATTAGAATATTACATCGAACATATTTTAAATAATTGTATATCTAAACTCATGGTTGATAGGCTAAAGAGAAATTAGTTGCACGATGATAAATGGCGATCAAGTCAATAGTTCTTCGAAGCATTTGCTAAAAACAGAAGCATCCGCCAAACAAAATCCCACAGCCCCTGGGTGGGATACTTTTACCAAAAGGAGAGGGTTCGATTCTTGAGATTATCACAACTTTGGGGTAAACATCTCATATTAGGGTGGAGCATGTAATTAGAGACTAATTTCCATGTAGTTAATGTGTCGTCAGGCTTATCCTACCCAACATTAGTATCATTTAAGAAGAAGGAAAATTTCGCTCTATTTTTAGATAATGGGTGAACCCAACTCTTTTTTAATAATTTTTCTATAAAAAAAAAATCCCGTCTCAACCAATGACTTGGCCCAAATGGGTAATAGGTGAACGGTTGGGTGGTGTGTGACCAAACAAAGCCCTACTCTTAGTTTGTAAAAGAGTCTAATTACTCTTATCAAAAAAAAAAAAAAAAAAGAGTCTAATTCCTTACCTAAAACATTTTTACCAAAATAAATAAATAAATAAATGCGACTAACAACTTACCACTCTTAATTATATTTAGATGAAAAGAAAAGTGAAGTGAAATAGAAAGAAAATACTAAGAAGAAATTTTTTCTTAAAGATATATTTGGATGCAAAGAAAAGTGAGAAAAAAAATAAGAGCATACTAAAATGCAAAATTTCCTAAAATAGATTTTTTTTTCTTCCCTCATAATATTCTTTATTCTTTAATTTTTTTCCCATCCAAATATAAAATATATAATTAAAAAATTTATTAATTTTAAGAGTCTTCCATTCTAACATTCTTTCCTCGCTAATTTTCTTCTCGTCTAAACATAGTTAACACGCTTCATACAATTGTTTCTTAAAAGTGCCACAGTTGAAGATCTAAGCATGCCGTTCTGGAATTATTCATTTCTCTCCATCGGATTGTTCTTCAACCTTACTACATGCACAGCTTTGAGATTGTGTATTTCAAATATTATTATTATTCCTTAGTGGTTTTACGCCCTTCGAAAGAAACTCAATTTAGTACCTTAATTTTTTTGTTTTTGAAAGAATAGCCACAATCTTAATACTCAGAAATGATGAAATTTGAAAGTAACCTTACCAGTATCTAATTGAAATTTTATCAAAGAAAATAAATCCTTGTCTGCCAAATGTCAAAGTGATCGATCAATGGCATAGGACCAGAATCTCCAAGCAATTGGCAACATAGATGTTCGGTGTGCCTGTCAGATTTTCTACATACAAATAATTAGAGCTAGTCATCAAAACTTCTTGGGCTCTGGACCATGCCAATGAATAGGGCTTCTCAGGAGGATAGCCAGAGTCAGCAAATAACAAAAGCCAAGAAGGATGCAGGTCAAGATACTGTTCTTCCATAGCAAATAGATGCAATATACAGGTTCTTTGCCCACTTCTCCTGCAAAAGCCATCATTACATGTTCTCAAAACCAGACTCTAAATCCGTTATAATCAGAACCAAAGCAGTTAACTATAAAGACATCATTAGAATATTGATCTACCTTGACATGTACACTGGGAAAAGACGAAGTTCTGAGTGTTTCCTGTGTTTCATCCGCAGGTTTCCTCCTAGGCACACTGAGGACAAATGCTGCTTGATCCCATGTTGCTGCGGTTGCTGTGATACGGTATCCGTAATCCCATCGTTTGTGAATCCCTTCACTGGGATAAAGGAAATCTAGTTCAACCACCTGTAAGGGCATGAATGCTTGAAGAGTTGAGTTGGCTATTTATGCTACCAAGATGCATATTTTGGTTACAAAAAAACCAACAGACGAAACTCTTATCCAAAAGATAACCTGATCAGAAAATCCTGCACCACGAGACATTACTACTGCCCATCTGCTACCAGCAGTGGCCATTGCAGTGACATAAAAGCCCTCCCTCCATTTTTTGTTTATCCACTTGAATGGAAATGAATCACTCACTTTGTAGGATTGCTGTACAAACTGTGTGCCTGGATTCCACAAGCAAAGTCAGGAACCAAGTCAAAATTGGCCAAAGCACACCAAGTATGCTTGAGAAACTAACCCTTAGACATCACTACTAATGAACTCCCATTTGTAGCTCCAGCTATTGCACTTATATAGTAATTTTTTTCCCACTGATCCATTATCCATTCCTTCAAATACATGAAAACAAAATTACTTCCAAATAAACGAGTGAGATACCAGAAGTGATGTTTCTATGGGCATATAAACCTAGTGATAAATCATAAGCAGATTGACATTACCTTGTGGAGAAAAGAGGGAGAGAGTTCATAAACCTGGGCAGTAAAACCAGTTCCTGCATCCATGATTAGGGCCCACAGGTTCTGAGATGAAGCCACGCTACTAATATATAACCCATCCTCATTTCCTTTCTCAATGTGCTGGGACAGCCTTGTATCTGCCACGTTGTAATGATATCTACAAAGGAAAAAGGAATGTTACACGCACAAGAGTTCCTAAATATTAGTTACAGTATAAGAATGGAAAATTCTAAGCATCCATTCCCAGTGCTAAAGAGATCAAATCTGATGGGAATTAATGCCATAGAACTGTACATCATTGGGGGGTGGTTTTGTGGTGGGTTTGTTTTTTGGGGGGGGGGGGATGCCAGTGTCTCATCGCATTTGCATAAACTTTATTTTCTTTGTTTGATGATCAGATCATTGCATGAACTTTAAGTTACACGTGCATTCTTAACCCAGCATACTTAGTGGCTTGACAGCTTATATTACCTTTGTTTCATTGGTCTGCGAGCATTGTAAACACTTATCCATTGCGTTGCTGGCATACCCATGCGTATCTTCTTTTTAGGTTGTTCATCGTCCTCTTCTTCCATGGCCAACCGACCTCTCTTATGACCAATGAGCTACAACAGTATAAAAATAAAAAATAGGAAAAGATTACATTCAGAAAGGACTGCAAACTTCAAATGCATATCACACAACAGGAAGGTCATGGCAAGATCAATACCTTTTGTGCACCTTCCGTATTAATTGGCCTAATGTCTGGATTTGGACCAACAATTCCATCGAACAAAGAAATATATTTTGCATAGTTAGGATCTTCATCGAACTTCAAGTTCACCACATGTTCAACAAACTGTCTAAAAGGCTGGGGGCAGAAGCAACATAGGCTCTCCGGAGAAGTTCCCATCTTCTTCTTGCAAACAAGAAACACCTTGTTTTCTCCCTGAGAAAAGCATGTTAAGAACTGATATTCTGAATATATTTATAGCAAAAGGATATTTCTCAAACATGTCCAACCTGATACCCCTGCCAAGGGAGACGACCTCGAAGAAGGAAAATCAATGTGTAAGCTAGCGATTCCAGATCATCCCTCCTGCTTCCAGTTCTTCCCAAGTGTGCATGCACACTAGCATAGCGAACTGTACCCCTAATAAAAACAGCATATTATAATACAAGAAGCCATAAGTTTACAGAGAATTGAGTGAAGTAAACTATATAAAAAAGATTAACTTTTGAACCAAATTCAATACCTGAAAACATCTGGGCGTTGGTCATAATCCACATGCATACCCGTTGCAGTATCCCTCCATCTAGTAGCTGTTGGCTCAAAAACAGCAATGTTATGAAAAAGGTGTAATTGAATGCTGCCATAAAAATGAAGATACAAGATAGCTACTTAGATAATACTCAATCACACCTAATCCAAGATCAACAAGAAACAGCTTTTTTTCATCAGGGGTCCCAGGAGGACCAAGCAGAAAATTTTCAGGCTTCACATCCCCATGCACAAACCTGCCACAAGTCATAGTCATCGAGTTATAGCCATAAAGTTTCAGAATGATATTTTCCTCTACAAAGCAGAAAATCAGAGAATGGCTCTATAAGAAGAGTTATTCACACTTTGTTATGATATAAGAAAACAAATAATTTTAAAGCAATAAGCAGTTATAAAGCTAAGAGTGAACTACATAAACTCCCCATGTTTACTTCCAAAATTTCATATGCCAATTTAATCCTTGTTCTATGTTTTGAAAGATACGTGACATTACTGTTTCACAAATTAGACAGATATTCCTCTAAAGTATAAACCAACACATCCCTTTCTATTATGCCATAAAGGGAGGTCCTCGTAAATAATTCAAACCTTAGAAGATCTTTAGGATTTTACTGTCTAATTAATAAATAAAACTCATTCTCACGATTACTGAAATTCTAAATCGAATACCTCGACCAGCTTACAGAGAAAAGTTTCAACGGAAAAGGGAGAAATTGCACCCATCCCCACTCCGGAAACTATCACAGTTCTAACTCATTAAGAGACAGTGGAACTGGCTCAACAAGTAAACACAGTATCAAGAAGATCCAACACCCTCCCCTTCTCAATTTATAAAAAAGGCTACAAAATGAAGACTGTTTGCAGACAAAAGTCAGGGAATTACCCTCGAGAGTGCATCTTTTCCAATATAGATATTGCTTCAATAGCAATACAAGCAACCATTTCCGTGGACATTCTGGATTTGACAAAAGAATGTAAGCTGAGTATAAGTAAAAGTCAAAATACACACATTATATAAATATTTGATTGATGACCGAGTTTTAGAAAACTCACGTGTGAGAGTTATTATTCCAAACATCCCACAAACTAGGCCCCAACATATCCATAACCTGAAAGCATTACGGTCTTAAATTAAAACCCCGGTCCTCACATGGCAAAATCAGATGCAAGGAACATTGAAATAGTTTAAAATATTTATAACCAATCAATAAAGAATATGTCTACGCAGCATACCATGATATAATAGTCACCTTGCCTTCCCTTGTAGTGTACACGTGGCACACCATGACTTCCACCAAGATTACTGTGCAAATAGAAAATTAGTTAATATGGGATCAAAAATACAGATCCAGGACATGCTTAAAACACACACACACACACACACACCAATCCGGACCACCATAAACATAATAAAGAAGTGAGACATAAAGGGAAACAGTCCAAAGGAGCAATAACAGCACTCACTTGTACACTTGCCACTCATATGGCGGTCCATAGTTACATCCTTTACTACTTCTATGCTCAAATTTTAGGGCAACCTGATAGGAAAAAGTAAAGAAATGTGGATTTCCAAATTTAATGATGAAATTAAGGAATTTAAGAAACAGGAGATATCGATTATCACCCAATACGGTAAAGAAGCCTATACCTCTACAGCTCCAGGTCCAGTCCTCTCATTCATATTTAAACCAGAAATCCGTCGACCAACATATACTTGTCCAAATCCACCCTTACCCAGTTTTCTCTCAATTTTATACATAGGGGAACCACCAACTTGAACCTGTACCCAGAGAAGAACAATATTTTAGCAATTAGAAAATTTACAAAACGTACAAATACTGTATCACCAAAGCTATTGAGGCATGTTAGAAGAATGCCAATATGCCATACATAAGTTATCAAATGGAAAGTAAATTCAAAATGCCAAATGGCAGACCAAAATAAGTACTTTCGTAAAAATGACCAATCTAGTTTTTTACTGACCACCCCAAACAGCCAAGATATCCAACCGGTTTGAAGATTAATCAACTGCAATCATGCAGCTAAACCCAGAGATAAGGCCTGTTAGCAATCATCTCCTAATAACATCTATTATTTCTTTCTACTTTAAAGAATTCATTTTTCACTCTCAAAATCATTTTTTTCATTTAATCTTCCATTCCATTGTACATATCAAATGGCTTTAGCTCAACATTACAGTATACAATGAAGGAATAGACAATGTTTGCCATCTCGTCAAGAGACTTACGTTAATCTCAACACCTATCAAATGTAAGCAACAAAAATACCAACAAAGTTCAAAGAAAGTTAATATGCGCAAGAATTTATTAATCACCAGAACGGGGAGGAAAACCAGACCTTCTCAGGAAGCGGAGCAGTGCTCCCTTCATCTTCACCGGCATTGCCCTTATCATTGCTCCGGGCTCCACTATCGTATTCATCCATCTGCTTCTCCCCTACCTCTTCTCTCTCCGCTCCACCAGCAGCAGCTTCACCAACACGAATAGCTTCGTTCACACCCTTGATCTCGTCCTCCTTCACCGGTACAACTACCTTCTCATCGACCACCGCCTGCTTCTGTTGTTCGTTAGCCTTAGGCTCAGCTGCCGCCGCCGCCGCCCGCCTCCCCCTTGTTCTTGTTGCAATTGCTTCCCCTTCCTCGATCAATGGATTAGGTTGCTGCTGCTGTTTCTTTGCTGCTGCCCTGCCCCTGCGCACTCCACTACGCACTACCGGCATCGTTCATCCTCCAAATCTCATCCTCCTCTCAGGAATACCCGGAAGAATGCCAAAAATTAGAAATTTCTCGACGTACAGACACAGTTCACTTCCGATCACAACCCACCAAAACCAAAAAGCGCAAAACCGACACAAATCAAAGGGACGACTTCAGACAAAAGTTCATATCAGAACTTCACGAATTTGGCCGAAAATCGTAACAGAAATGGAAGGAAAACAAGATCAAAGCAAATAACACAATCAACAATCCAAATTGCGATGCTATCTTCCCGAATATCTAGAACTCCGCGAATCTTTGAGCAGTTAATCGTGGAACCCGAGTTAGGGTTTGGAAAGAAATCAAACCCTGTAGTAGAGAAGCGATCAACGGGAGAGAGAGAGTGACGGAATGCTTGTGTACTTTGTGAGACATGGTACACAAAGTTCGATATTTCTTTCCATAAAAATATAATTGGAATTTACCAGATTTTCGGTAAATTCATAAGATATTCTGTCACTTTTTGATCCGTCGATCGGGATAAATTGAACGGCCCGATTAGTGTTCAGAGAGAAATCGATGTTTAGAAAGAAATATGAAAATACGAAGGAAGAATTGAAATTACTAAAAAGGGCTCAAGGATATGATCTCCTGATGCACGGAGGAACCTTACGGGGCTACAACTCACAAGGCAACAGATCCATTTATCATCGTGGTGTGATCCTTATTCAGCCATGGAGATGCTTTCCTTTCGTTAAGATCCGCCCCATCCCTAAAATGACGTAAATTATATAAAAAAATAAAACTGAGCATGCATTGAGTTTTCTTTATTTCCTACATTTGTTTCTTATTAATAATATATTCCAAAATGTATTAATTTAAGAAAAAAAACTTATATCAAATTCCTTATATATATTTTATCAAGTATTTTAATTTTATTTTATCATGTGTCATATTTTTTTTAATATTTTCACTTAACTTAAACCCATATAAAATAATAGTATAAACATAGGAAAGTATGATTAGAGAACTTAATAAAAATATATAAAAAACTTAAATTTAGTCCTTAAATTAATAGTAGTATCATAGGTTCACAATCATCAAAATATTCAAATAAAATAGAGATATATTGTAGTGAATGATCAATTTGTAAATGAGATATAATTCTAACCAACCTGGTAGTTATTTTCTCAAGTGTAATAAATAGTTAATTGAGCATAGTTAAATTTGATATTTTAAAATTTTTAGTGTATGTTTTTAGAATGCTCCCAAAATTATTTTATGATATTTTAAATTTTTTAGGGTATTTTAGTGATGTTAAAATATCATCTGGGTGTATATTTTCATAATACAAGGTGGGTGAATTTTACTAAAAAAATATAAGTAAAGAATTTTTTTCCTTCTTATTTAATTTAATCTACTTCGGGAAAAAAAAACGCCTACTAATCTATAATTTCCAATCCAAATATACCTTGAGCATTTTGGGCCTATTCTAATGGGTTCATGGATCCTAAAGCCCAATGAAAACAGTACTACTGCTCGGAAAGGTCCAATAATCTACAATGAAACAGGCCCATTATTGTTTCTCAAGCATCAACCCTTTGCAAGATCCAGCTAGCGAGAGATGGTATAGATAATAAAGAATTAGCTTATAGTCTATAAGAATACAAGTTCGATTCTCACTACTGTCGTAAAAACTTATTTAGTAGACGATCTCGTAAGTTCCATGTAAATACTTTTTGAACCCTAAGGCTGTGCCCTAATCTTATTAGGGGTTCGATACCGAATTTACCTAAATTTTTTTATAAAAAAAAAAAACCCTTTGCTAGATCCAAGAAAATCCTGCAGCAATTGAACTATTCACCTTTGTCACCTGAACACGATTATACTATAAATAGTAAAAGAAAAGTACCAACGGGGGTTGGTCCGAGTGGTAAGCGGCTCGGTATCGTTTAAGCGAGGTCTCGAGTTCGAGCCTTGGCGTACGCAGAAAATCCCCGTTGGGAGACTCACCCACCATAGCCAGGTGCGCGACGCGGGTCGGATCCGGATGTAATCGGGGCAAAGCTCCGGTGAACTGGGTGGGCAACCAAAAAAAAAAAAAGTAAAAGAAAAGTCTTGATGAGAAATATTATCAAAATATTACACTAGAAATCCTTGACCATATAAACGAGTTAAGAATTATATAAAAATTGTTTAGCCCAAAACGGATTTACTTATCTTATGTTTATTTTTTTAAAAAATAATTTTATAAATACTTGAATTTTTAATTTCATATTTATACTATTTTTAATTTTTAATTTCATATTTATACTATTTAAAAAATAATATTTATACTATTTATAAAAAAGTCTTAATTTTTAATTTCATATTTATACTATTTTTTTAATCTTAATTGAATTCTTTAACTTGACTTAACGATATTAACATAATAAAATTTTAAAACTTAGGTGAGAAGAAGAATTTGAATTCTATCAG
This sequence comes from Leucaena leucocephala, assembly GCA_037074615.1. Classification (NCBI taxonomy): domain Eukaryota; kingdom Viridiplantae; phylum Streptophyta; class Magnoliopsida; order Fabales; family Fabaceae; genus Leucaena; species Leucaena leucocephala. The sequence goes on from CM073552.1 coordinate 2,771,748, forward strand.
GTAAGAAATGCGTAAGATTTAAAGTATTTTTAAAAAAAAAACTGTAAATTATTTATTAAGTTAGAAGGATATATAATGAAAAAAATTATAAAATGAATAAAACTAAATTATATATTTTTCTGGACGAATAAATTATATATTCTAATTACTTTTGTAGGGTTTAGGGTGATTTATAAAGAGTCCGATTTTTGGTCATAACTTTTCGGGTAATTTTGGTTTTTTTGTTCGTAGTTATTTGATATGAAACTTGAGCGGAAATTCTTTCAATAAAAAATAACAAAGAAAAATTAAGAGGGAAAATTAAAAGAAAAAAATCTAACTAAAAAGAAGATAACACCGAAGATGGGTGCACCCACGGGTTACTGTAGGGAAGGGGAGATGGTTGAGTATATTACAACAAAGCCTCCACCACTAAGCTTTCTTTCTCCTCCTATATATACACATGCCTTTGCCCTCTCTTCCTCAATTCATCTCTTCCTCCCTCAGTTTCTCTCTCTCTCTCTCTCTCTCCAATAATACAGAAATGGAAAACAATTTACCAGTAATATCAAACAAAGTGGGGAACATAGTACATATCGTCTTCTTCATGCTCCGAAAAGGCTTCATCAAACCAAAACTCTTGATGGATCTCAACCTCATGCTCAAACGCCCCGGCAAGCTCGCCGGAAAAGCCATCGCCACTATCATCTCCCACCACCACCACCACCACCACCACCACAATGGCAGCTCCGCCGTCCCCCACGACTCTCCCATGCAGTTCTCCACCCCTCGGGAGAACGAGTTCAGCTGCAGCAACACTCCCAACTACAGCTTCTTCTCCAAACGTCATCACCGTAATTTATTTGCGTGTGCTCACGCGCCGCTCACACTGGACGACGACGCGGTGGTGGTTAATAATGCTCTTAAGGTGGCGTTGGAGATGCTGGATGACAAAAAAGGTAAGGCTGTGGTGGAGGCGCCGGCACTATTTCTTGGGTCTGCAGGGCGGACCCGCCGGACGGTGAGACAAGTGAGGGTAACAGACTCTCCGTTTCCGATGCTGGACGGCAACGACGACGAAGACCACCAGGTTGACAAGGAGGCGGAGGACTACATAACGAGGTTCTACAAGGATCTGAGGAAGCAGGGCCGACCCGCTGAGCAATTTTAAATATGTTGCTTTGTTAAAATGTTACTACTAATTACGATTAGTTAATCATAAAACATGAAGTATATGTTTGAATAAAGGGAAAAGTTAGAGAAAAATAAGGGGAGAAAATATTAGAAAAGAAAATTTTTTAAAATGGTAAAAAATTTTACTTTTATTTTTAATTTTTTCCCATCTAAATATTGTTGAAGTAATTTTGAATCTGTTGATTATAATCGTTTTGCACTCAATAAACAGAAAAAAATTTTAAATGTTATAATTAACTGTCTGCACCTCTCTTTTTAGCTTTTTTTTTCCAACTTTTTTGTTCATTTAAATATCGGGCCTGTTATTAATGGAACACATGAGCATCTAATTTTATAAATCATCCATCTTCGCCCTTCATCCATTTGGTCAATATCAGATCGATGAAATTATAATTAGGAATTTTTTGGTTCTTTAATTTCAAGAATCACAGCCATTATTTTTATTTATCATATATAACAAGGCAACAAAATATTAATTAATTCCTCCATTGCCAATTTCATTACCTTTTAAATGAGCGCTTCGTGGCTACGTATGATTTTAGTCTTTTAATTAAGTTGATAGTACAAATACAATTTGGCAAGACATTTTTTAAAGTAGATCATGAAGAGAGCAATCCCACTTTTCTAATTTCTAGCCGTTATATATATTAATTAAAAAACTACTTAGCCCAACAACATAATTAAATGATCTAATAAATTAATTAAATAGATGAGTTATTTGAAAATTTAGGTAAGTTAAGCCATAAGAGTTCATCAAAGTCATGACATGTCTCTAAACTTGAATAACATTTATATAAATACTTATAGATTGTCCACAAACAATATTTTCAAATCAAAATGAGATTTAAACTCATAACATTATGTGTTATAGGTCAACTCCTTATTAATTAGACTAATTTTTGTATAAAGTTTCTATCTTTATTTAAAGAATTTGTTTAGAAATGGATTGTGCGCGCCTTTTAAGGTCAACTTAGGACAAATTGTGGCATTAACGTGATTCATTAAGAATATGTGAAACTTAAATGTGGGAAATGTGTATTTGATCTTACCCTAATTAAGGTTCATATATAGTTCATGCAGTAGTCAACATATTCATAATTACCTCCAAATTTTATTTAGCGCGCACACAAACATATATAACAATTATGATTCAAATACACATAATATATTTCCAAAATTTGGAGCATATAATAAATTAAAGTTGTAGAAATTCATTGTTTTTCCAGCTACCATTCCTTTTACTATGAACCATATATATATATATATATATATATATATATATATATATATATGCTGACCATTCCATAGTTTGGTCAATGGAAGGACCCCATACATTAAGAAATAGCATATGAAAAGTCATATTTGCCCCTTATTTGCTTCTAAGAAAAAGTTACTTATAAGGATAATCAATACTCCATGATATTTAATATATAAAAGTTAATTTGGAAGTTGAATTTAGTTCTAAATATAATACTCTAATATTTATAATTTTATTCTCTAAAATATCTCTATTGATTGCACACATTAACGAGTTTCTGTGTAAGGGTAGTTATAATGAAATAAGGCATTTTAAGAAAATAAACCTATATGTGTTATAAATAAATAATATAATTAATTTTTTTAATATATACAAATTAGCTATATAGCCCTTATATTAATAACCTGGAGGAGGAGTAATTTGGTCAATTTAAACTTCAAGTTATTCATTTTTATTATTTTTCTACTCTATAGCAAATAATATATTTCAAAGTTACTGATATTACTTATAGCGCCACATGGCATTAAGTAATATTATTCCATTCCATTATTTTATATATATCTTTTATAATACTCCTCCCGTCCTTAATATATAAATTAATTAGAAAATTAATCTTAATCATAAATATAATACATATTTTATATACTTATTGACTTTTTTTAAATTATCCCTATTAATATTCTCTCACAATAATTAAGTCAGGGAGTTAAGAAAGATGATTAGAGTATTTTAAAAAAATATATCATATTAACTAATTTAACTAACTTTTTAAATCTAATTAAATTAGTTAAATAGACTCTCTATTAAGGAGCAGATGAGTATATTCTAACACATCAATAATTGCATGCATGTGTCGCTTTTATGAGTCATATGATGATGAATTGCTAAAATTAAAAGAGTATATGGGAGGCATATTCACTCAATTCAAAGGTACTAGGCTTTGGCACATGATCAAACACGGCTTGGTGGGGGTTGTTTTGAAAATAGAAATATAATGAAACCAAGCGAGTTTGAATTATAATTGGAGCCAACCTTTGTTTGTGGGGCTAATAGGAGAAAGCTTAGCATCAAAGAAAATGAACTTCTTAATTTTCTACGTAATATCTTTTCTATAAAGTCACCTTCTACACTCCTTCATGTACCATGTATAGCTTTTAGAGCCTTTTGGAACCACTCTTGCAAACGTCATGTTGATCTAATTAGCTAGTTACTACCCTTAATCTTAATTATAAGAGTTAATTGATTTTTTATATATTATTTATCCATACAAAGCTTAAAGTTGAGGAGACTATCTACATTTAAATCAAAAATTAAGGGGTTATATATACACACACAAAAATAAAGTTTAACGGTTATAATAAACTCATTGAAGTTTATTATTAAATTTTAAATGTTAAGGGAATTATTTATACATAATAAAAAATTCATGGGAGTTTAGTTTTTTTATAATTTAACCTTAAATTATATCTTGTTTAGATTAGTTAATTACTATTGTTGTATAATGTATTGGATTATACTTATATTAAATTCTTTAAATCTATTTCATCAATTTTTCTAATTTCACTTTATCATGTATCATATTTTTTAATATATTCATTTAATTTAAACTCACATAAATTATATATTTTTTATATAGGTTTAAGTTAAATGAAGGTATTAAAAAAATCTGACATATGACAAAATAGGATTAGAGAACTTCACAAAATGGATGCGAAGAACTTAATCTAAATTTTATTCTAATGTATTAATCTCCACGGCTGAATGTATAATTGATCTCTGTATACTTTTGTAATAGTGTGAAGAAAATATCTTGCAGCCAGGTTGTCTTTTTCAGTTTACTTAACCATGCAGCTCGCAGACATATATACGACGTTGCAGGTTCCGTTCAATCATGGTGCTCAAAAAATCTTGCCTAATTGTGTTTATTTTAAGTAAATTAGGTTTTATAATATTTTTTATTCAAAATAATTATATACTATAACAAGAGTCGCAGCAGAGAGATTTATGCAGAAATTGAGGAAAGATGGCTTTAGGGTGTGTTTGGATTAGATTTTAGAGAATAGATTCTGGGGAGAATAGATTTTGGATAGAATAGATTTTGGGAAGAATAGATTTTAGTAGAATCATTTTTTATATTGGTAAATTATTAAAAAGGGTATGATATGATTAAAAGTAAGAGAGATAAAAGATGATAGAGAAGAAAGAGGAGAGAGAAGAGAGTGTAGAGAGGAGAGAGGAAAGAGAAAAAGAGAGATAAGAGAGGAGAGAGGAAAGAGAAAAAGAGAGATAAGAGAGGAGAGAGGAGAGATAATAGAGAAAAGAGAGGAGAGAGGAGAGAGGATGTAAGAAAAAGTAAGGGTATAATAGTAATTGGATAATCCAAAACCTAGGTTTCAAAGAAAAAGTTATTTTCAGTAGCTTATTCAAAACCTAGGTTTCAAACCGAAGTTTTGCCTAAAATCAATTCTCAATAAAAATTACTGTTTGTATAAAAAATTTTCAAACCACGATTTTGGCCAAAATTAATTTTAAAACCTAAGTGCCAAACAGTCACTTAATAAAGGTGTGCTTCGATTTTCGTCAGGTGGAATTTTTGCAGTAGGGTCCACTCACAACTTTATATGCAGGATGCTTTCGCTTCATCATTTAGAACCTCTCCCGTTCATACATATATATATATATATATATATATATAAATAAGGTCAGAGAACAACAAAACCATAATTTTAAAAAAAAAATTAATCCAAACCTCAGTTTAAAAAAATTTAAAAATAAACAGCTATATTAAGTTTAGACCAAATAATAGTTTAAAACTATAGTTTCAGATAAACTAGTTAGAGTAACTTTTAGAACAGTAAAAAAGCTTATGAACTACTCAATTACTATTTTATCCTTACTTTTTCTTATACCCTCTCTCCTCTCTCTTCTATCTTTTCCACTATCTCTTCTCTCTCCTATATCTTTTTCATTATTTCTCATATCTCTTCTATCTTTTTCACATTCTTTCATCTCTCCTCTATCTTTTTTACCCTATCTCCTCTCTCATATCTCATTTATCATATATACATTTTTTAGTAATTTTTTAATTATAAAACTATTTTTGATAATAACTATTCAAACACTCATTTATCTAGAACCACTTTTTTTTTTTATAAACTTTTCTCTAAAAACTCTTTTTTATAAGTTGTCCAAAAATACATTTTTTTTATAAACTCTTTCTAAAATTTTATCCAAACACACACGTGCATATATAGTAGCAATTTATTCAAGCAGCCCTTCAAGAGAAGGCCATCATGATAAGACACAAGATTGATTGATTGATTGATTGATTATGAGTTCCTTTGCCAATTAAGCCAATTACTTGTACCTAGCGATAAAGTAAATTTTTTTTAATATAAAAATTAAAAAAAAAATTAAGTTCACCTATAATTTAATTTAAAAATAAAATATTTTTTTTAATAATATTAATATCAGATAGACTATCTATTATTTTTAAATATAAATTTAAACTTTTAAAATTAGATGTCTTCCAAGCGTCAAAGTAAAATTTGGGTACACCTTCTTTAATCAATTGGGACTGTAGCCCATACATATTTGTCGGCTGACGGCTATAACACATGTTGCAATGGCTCACTTAATTGTTAAGGGTTAAGAAATTTTTTATTTTCACATTAAATGTTTTTTGTATATTATAATAGATTGTAGAATGAAAATCATGATTACCGTTCTTATAGTTCATATAGTTGATATTTTTTAATTATCTTTCAATGGAAATATATGCATTTGTATGAAGGCTTTTGTAGCTATAGATTTAAAATACATATTTCTTTTTAAATTTTGTTATTGTTGAGAGTTATAAAGTGTGAGTTAATGCGGGAGAAAAAGTCTTATATTACATAAAACTGATCAACTAATAAGAGATATATAAATAAAAATATGTGTTTTGAAATTTTTTTGTTAAGATGTATACAAAATAAAAAATAAAAATAAAATTTTTATTAAAAAAATAATGTCGAACTTATATATATATATATTCATAGAACAGAAGACTTGGAAGAATATCTACCATACTGTAATAAGTGGTATGATAGCCTGATTATGGTAGATATTTTTACGTATAAACAGCTGTATTAAACCAAAAGTAAAACGTGGCAACAAAAAAACAAAACAGAAGAAGAGCAAAGCAACTCCATTTGTTTCTTGAGACAAAAAAGGTAAGGAAACATGCATGTGAGTGTGTTTAATCTTCTTTGTTGCTATAATAAGAAAAATAATATATTCTTTTTAAATCCACAATAGACCATATTTGTAATTAATTTTTCCTCTTTTTAGCATCAACTTTTGTAACAGAGTACTGAAGAAAATATCTTGGAGCCAGCTGGTTGTGTTTTTACTTAAACCTGGTGCTCATAATATCTCATTTCTTAAGAAGCAAGAGTAATATTCCGTATAAAGCTTTTACTCTCTTTTTCCAACTTGGTTAATTTTTAACCATAAGTTGATGTTTACAAAAATTTAATTTTCAATGTATGATGCCCTAATTATGGAAGAGATTCATTAAGAACACCTTTAATTTGTCATTTTCACTAGACCATATTTGTAATTAATTTTCCCATTTGAGCGCTGGGGTTGTACCCTAACATTGGTAAGGGATCGGTGTTGAACCTACTTAAACTTTTTTTGTACACTAAATTTTTTTCCCTTTTTGAGGATTAGCTTTTGTAAAAAACAAAGTGATTGAAGAAAATTAATATATATGTTGGAGCCGGGCTGTCTTTTTACCTAATCATGCAGCTCAGAGTCTTACTCAAACATGGTGTGCTCAAATGAATATCTTATGTTTAAAGAAGCAATAACATATATTACGTATAAAGTTTTTACTGTTCCCTTTCCAAGTGGGTTAATGCTTAAACCAGCTTAAGAAATAAAAGTATATATTCAAATTAGACTTGAACTTATCGAAACACTCTCAATAATTTTTTATACTATCTACTGGATTTATACCATTATAGTGATATAAACTATGAGGTACCCCCTCGCTAGATGATTTTTTTTAACTAAACGTAATATCTCAATCTACTTTATTTCATAAATTTATAATTCTTTTACTAAAAAATCATATTGACTACAATAAAAAAACTAATATATATTTATTATAAATAATTAACTTAATTAATTTTTTTAATATATGAAAATTAATTGTCTAATTTGTTAGGTTTTGGTCACACGAGCAGTGGAATAATTTTTTTTTTTTAAATGTCAAGACCCCCCAACAGATCCATTAGTACTACTTAAATCAAATTAGGAAGGAGATTTACTAATTGAACTCAAGATCCAATCTTCAAGATTATGTTTGGCAATTCCGATCACCAGTACTGCTCCTCCAGGAAACATGCTCTACTAGTATCCTAACTAATGAGATCACACGAACTCAAACATTGTGTTTAATTCAGATCACAGGTGCTGCTCCTCGAACGAACACCCTCCACCAATATCCACACGAAGGGGTTGCGAATACGAACGATGTGCTAGTACCTTTCACTAACTATGCTTAGTTCTTGTTATCCAAGAAGATCACACTTATTCTCAATAGTGTGACTCAAGTAAAAAATTGCACTCAACTCTTTTTATAGTTTTCTCTCTATGGATAGTTTATGACGGTTCTCTAACTCTCAAATAACTCACAATCTCACTATGGATCAAGTCAGTTACCCTGATCACTGAGATATCCTATTATTTAACTTAAATCTCATATTTAAATTAAACAATAAATTATATACAAATTTTATATATTAAATATATAAAATTTGTGCACTACCAATAGAAAAAAGATATTGTATTTATCCTAATTAAAATATCTATTTGAAAAATATATATCATATATACATTAATTTTTAACCACCAATATCTTTAATAGGATTATTATTCTATTTAATTTAGGATATATTATCTTCAATATGAAATATTTCAAAGATATCATATTTTAGAATAAATATTCTAAATAATTCCAATCCTAAATTAAATAGAATATTATTTCATCATAAATAATATTATATTATTCTAACCCATATTAAAAGATCTTCTAGAGTTTTCTTATTTAAGAAAAGAAAGTTTCTAGATTAAATGAGGACATTTTATAGTTATTGAATTTGAATATTTTCTAAATTCAATAGATCCGGACATCTTAGCTCGTGTTAGCCCATTCTTGTGTGCGACCCTGTAGGCTCATATATAATATTGATAGTGGGCTCAAAATATGTTTTGGTCAACAAGCATAAGTCATAAGTGGCCTCTAACAAAATATTATGACTATCTAAATTATATGAAAGTCGATGATCTTATATAACATATTTTATAACCATGTTAAGTTTTTTTTGTCACACGATATCTAGACTGAGCATGAGACATGAAGACACCACTCTCATATTGCTTAATCATAGTTTATCGATCTTCGAGTAAACTGACAAGACAAATAAATTTTTTCATTTGAGCACGGCTATGCATTTCTCAGTCTCACTTATTGAGTGGCCCAGAGATATCTCTATCATAATAATAGGAACAAATTCTATCTTGACCACTTATTTTTCTCCATATGAATCCCACTGTACTTAATCACAACCTTTATGCTCACTCAGTTAAAAGTGACATTTGATCATGTCAAAGTACAGTGTTCCTCGTGTAGGTATTTATAGTGATCTTAGGTCTAAGGGCACAATTACATAACTATAATGAGATAAGCTTATAACATAATCCATATAGCTATCTCATAATAGGTCGATCCAGCTCCTTGATTTCTAACAAATGCCCATGACTTTAATTTTTGTCTCTATACATAATCATGAAGCGATAATCAATAAAAGTCATACTAATCTTAATTTATTATTGTTCTCACAATAATAATCAACTAGGGACATTTAGAATAATTCTTCAATTATTTATGGATCTTTATTATAAAGAAAACATACAAAATAATATAATAAATATTTATTTAATAAAATTCCTTTTATTAAATAAATTATAATATATACATCCAACAACAACGTAACTTTTATTTAGGACATGAGAGAATAGCTTTTTCAAGAAGGGCAGAATAAAGCAGCATGCAAATGCATGGGTGTAATGTATAAAGTTTTATTAAAAGAAGTTACTGCGCAACGCATGGATTCATTTCATGGTGTGAGTGTTTCGATTTTCGTCATGTGGAATCAAATTTTGCAGTTAAGTGTCAAGTCGTTACTTTTTATAATGCTTTTGCGTTAATGGTGCTTCATTTATATATAGACAACATGCCCCTTCATGTTCCTAATAATATATTCCAGCAGCCCTTCATGTTCCTAATATCTCATTGCCTTCTAGTTTCTTTCCAAATTACCCAATTATCTAATATTTTAGTATTATTTGTTGGATATATTTTATATTTAATTATATTTCAAGTACTAGAATATATATATTTGAATAAGAATTAAATCAATACTTAAATAATTAAAATATATTATTTGATTCTTTCAATGGTCCTCAAATCAATTGACTAGGTCTAAGTTTTGGGTTAACTTAATCATATTCAATCAATTAATAATATATGATGGCTGGATTATTAAATAGAGGTAGATTATGTAAGCTTGGCGGCACAAAAAAATTGTGTTTACGCTCTCTCATAAGGATTCCCTTACTAATAAGGGTAGAATTCCTAGTCAGCATGCCCTTATAATGTTAATTAGGAGAATCATAGTCTCTTTAATTTGTTCATCTAATTATTCTTTTAACTATTTTTCTTTTTCTTTCAGTTTTTTAATTAGCTCGAGATAATTTAGAGGGTTGTTAAGATCTACTAGCATGATGAGAGATATTTAAACTCTTACTATTATTTTCTCTGTGAGTTTGTCTGCCCTAAAATTAGAATATGTCCTACATCATTGTCTAATTCATTTTCGAGCGTGATTAGGTTTGAATAAGAAAGATCTTTCCTATATTTTGTTTCCTCTATAAAAATTTGAAATATCAATTTTATCTAAGGTGTATCAAGTTGGTTTCACTTCATTTAACCTTTGTGAGTAAAGTTGTAACCATCTTCCAAGAAGGTTCAGGTGTAAGGAACGGGGTATCAACAAGCTCTGATGTCAAAATTGATGTAAAACAAAAAAGAAATGGGAAGAGATGAGAGATCAGAGAAGGAGAAATCATAAGAGGAAGAGAGAATCGAGAGAGAAAACTGTAATATGATAATCTAATATAAACTACCGTAAAATTTATTAAAATTGAAACCAAATTATATTCATAATCATATATGCAAAATATGAGCCCACACGTAAGTGCAGTTATACCCTGGCAAGATTAGATTTGTGTCTTTTATATTTAAGGACTCTTATTATTTTTAAGTGTCTAGGAGATAATCCCCTTGTAATTTAATTTATTTCGGTAATTCGGCGATTAGCCCTCACTTATAACAAAAAAAAAAAAAAACTAAAAGCTCGTCATGATCAGTAATTCACTATGCAAATACAAATTATTCCATCCTCACTTTAAGAGTTTCACCGAACTTTCACCTAATCTTTTGGCTTTATGACAATTTCTTTTGCTTTCTACACTATAAAGTTAAAACCCACACACCCGTAAAAGTCTTTAATATATTGCTGCTTCACCTTTACCTGCTAGAAATAACAATTATTGTTGCCCATTTCACTTTCACAGTTACTCCGTCCATTTCTTTTTATAAGGTTATTATTATAAAAATAATTTATTTTCTATTTAAAGCCTTTATTGTTTTTTTCCAGCTTATGCCCCCTTATTAAGGATGAGAGAAATATTCTTTCATTTTTTCCATGTAATTTTCTTCAGGGTTTTATTAAAAATTTCTGTATGCCTATATATTTTATTCAAAACTTCTACTTAAATTATCATACTTTTTTGGTATCGGAAAAATATGTATTTGTTCCTTATAAAAAGGAATGAAGGAGTATTATTGTTGGTTAATAATTTTAATATGTATATACATGAAAATTTGTCAAGTTAGCCAAGAACCCAAATTGACCCATAATCTTTCAATTTAAACCAGCCGCCGTAATAATTCTCTTATCATCAGATCGCCAAAATCACTTCTTCCACCGTATGTTTCTCTTGACCAGACCAATCATTGTCTTTCCTAAGTAATTAATAAGATTAAATGTTTATTAACAGATATATATATATATATATCTCAAAGTTTCCAATAAAACTAATTGATCGACATAAAGCTAGAATACCATATTAGCTGTTTTTGACATCTAATTACCTACTCAAAAACCAACCTAATCTCTAAAAACAAGTGGGTAAAATTTAATTCGGAACCCCCATATATGATTTTAAAATTAATACTTGTGTAGGAGTGAGTTAGGAAGTTGATTATATTATCCTATATATAAGACCTCTCAATTTACTTTACTTTGTGTTATAAATTTATAATTTTTTTCTAAATTATCCTATTAGTTGCATACATTAAAAGTATTTCTTTATATATATATACATTATTTTCTGGATCTTATTACCATGTATTTAGTTTTAGGATTCGTAATTACCCCTTTTAATATAAATATATTCTCTATTACTCAAATTCAAGACCTAAAGGGATATAGAGAGGCTTTACACCAATGAACCAACTGTATGTTAGTATTAAAAGGATTTCTATCAAATAACAGTTCTAATGTTAATAATTAAATATGATATTTTAGACAGATGAACATATTTTTTTATAAATAATTGATGTAACTAATTTTATTTATTTAATCTTTATAAATTAATTATTTATTTTTATATCAAGGATGGGAGGGAGTATCTCTTTTCAAACTTCACCTGCTTATAAATATACAAGTAATTAAATCAAGTTAAATATGTAATAATATATATATATTAACCTCTTCTATGACATCTGTAGTCTTTTTTATTTCACATTAAGTGATCATCCAATTATTTAGCATTATTTAAATGTGTATTTAGTAAATGTAAACATCGCATTATTTAGCATTATTTATTTATATAGTACAAAGTGACAATGGGTACGTAACTTATTACTTTATATATGGATCTTGTTGTGGATATTTTCTTGTGAGGAGGTAGCAGCACCAGCAAAAGAGAAAAAAAAAAGAGATTGGAAAATAAAGCAAACAAAGTAAAGTTTGTGGAAAGGCCTCGATATTTTGGAGAGGGCACAGCCTATAGTTTCACTTTGACGAGTTAGTGGAGTCATATCAACACTACTTTATCCAAAACAGGGTGGTCTTGATTGTGACATACCCTATTTAATTAAGTTTAATTAAACCAAATTAGAATCACTAATTAAGATCTCACTTTTAATTAATTAGGTCCAAAGCATAGCTTTAAATATTTTTCACCTTCGCAAACTACAATATATGTAATTTAATTGGGATATCCGAATTTCTATGAAGATTTTTTAAAAAAATTAAAGTATATTTTTATTCCTTCTAACTATATTTTAGTTTAATTCATTAATTATATCAAGTGTTTTTCCAATCATTTAATCCTAAATTATTAACAAAAAATGTTGATATTAAAATTTTAAATGTTGACAAAATATTTTTAAATACTGACACATTAAATTTATTTTTTAAAATAATAATGATTATTATAAAAAATTATCATTTCCAATTAACAGTACTGTTAAGGTTTGAGAGTTAAAAAAATACTTTATAAAATTGAAGAAGTAGACTAAAACCTTTTATAAAGTTAGAGAAATAACTATATATACGTTTTCCTTTCATTTTTTATATTTTCACCATTTTAATGTTTTTAAAAATATAAAATATTCTCTTTCTTCCTTAAAAAAGCAAATTTTAGAAAATGTACGAATCCTCAATTTTAAAGGATTTATTAAGTTTTTATATAAAAAAAAAAGTCGCATATTTGATCTGACTTATAGACGGGTGTGCCTACCCCTTTAACTAAGAGAAAACGGATCCATTTCCAATTTAATTGGTAGCCAACACAAAGAAGAATATGCTTGATTTGAAGTTTATGAGCCATAATTATATAATTAATTTCTTTATACAAAGATTCAAAATTCTTTCAGAAGGTGTGCTAGAGGATATGTAAGGGATATTCAATTATAATTGTATGGTGTGTTAAGGGTATATACCCTAATTTGTAAATTCATAAACTTTATACTAATTAATATATATATTCCAAAATCCTTCACCTTTTAAAGTACATATATGATTTTTATATTATCTCGGATATTCTTATACACTATCGCCATCCCCATATTTTCATTCTTCTCAGTTTTAGAATGAGAGATGCTCAGACATTGAAAGCATGGCTCAAAAGGGAAATAATAAGAACAATGCCCTTATCACACAGTGACATTAATTAAGTCTTTGATCGCTTCTCGGGAGGTTGGGTTCAACTTGACTCAAGCTGTTAAACTTTTATAATTAAAAAAAAAACAAAGAAAGAAACAATGGAGAGCTAATTGTATATATCTTTAATTTCTTTTTCATTTCAATAATGATCATAGACAAACAATAGTATAAAATTACAAATTCATCATGCACAAAGGAATGTACTGATCATTATCAACATATCCATATCCAGTTTTTCTTTTTTTTAATTGGCCACAACAAAGTCTATCAGCCATATCCAAAATTGCATATTATGCTAATTAACAACATAATTAACACTTAATACGGCGGAGATCATGAATTTGAGGTTCAAGCTTGCTTCCTCAGGTCCTTGTAAAACCTATTTATAAACTCCTCCGCCGCCTTGTCCACTTGGTGGTCCCTGTCCTGGTTGCCGTCTTGCAAGGGGAAGGGCGAGTCCGTCACCCTCAGCTGCCTCACCATCGGGCTCCTTCCGAACCCGGGAAGCGCCGGAGATGCCTCCACCATATCCTTGTGATAGTTGTTGTTAGGAACATTGTTGTTATCTAGCATCTCCAACGCCACCTTGAGCGCCTTGCTGACGGCCACCATGTCGTCGTCCTGAGTGAGTGGCGCGTGAGAACACGCGAAGAAGAAGGGATTGTGGCGGTGGTGGTGGTGGTTGCGGCGCTTTGGGAAGAAGCTGTAGTTGGGAGTGTTGCTGCAGCTGAACTCGTACTCACGTCCCACAGAGAACTGGAGGTGGGGGTTGTCGGAGGAGGTGGAGCTGCCGTGTTGGTGGTGGTGGTGGTGGAACATGAGGTTGGCGATGGCCTTTACAGCGAGGTTGCCGCGGTGTTTGAGCATCATGTTGAGGTGCATCATGATTTTGCCCTTAGATATGCCTTTTTTCAGCATGAAGAAGACAACGCGAACCATGTTCCATACTCTCTTAACTATAGCTGGTACGTTGCTCTCCATTTCTATAATACTGTGCTTTTCTTCACAACTTTAGAGAGAGAAAGATAGTGGTTTTCTTTTTGAGTCTTGAGAGATAGAGAGACAGAGAGAGAGAAGAGATATGTATTTCTGATTTTCTGAACTCTGAAGAGGAAGGGCCTACGGGATCGTGTATATATAGTGGGGAAAAGTTAATGAGAGGGTGAGGAGGTGGAAGAAGAAAGACGGAAGGGAAAGGGGTGTTATTTGGTTACGTGGGGGCGCAGCAACTAGGTGTTAGGCTTCATTTTTATTATTATTTTATTGATATTTTTTTGACCCCGTTATATTATTGGCCCTGCTACCCCCCAGCTAAGTTACGTTAAAACTCACGTGAGATTCTGCGGATCGCTTAAGAATCCTCACGTGAGCTTCCGGTGTGGGTTATATTGCTTATTGGTCGGTTTGCATTGAGCTTCCGGTGTGGGTTATATTGCTTATTGGTCGGTTTGCATTTCTCATGATCAAAACTTTGTTTTTTAAACAAAAAAATTAGGTCTAGCAAAACAGGCTAATCTCTCACGACGCAATGAACTAATATTTAAATTTTTATTGAGAAAAATATCCACACTTAATATTTGACAGTACTTCTAATAAGATGATACATATACTTTGTAAACAAAAATTTCCATCTTTTACTAGAAAAAAAAAACTCACACCCATCGTGACCCTATTTGATACTTGGCATTGGTATTGAATATTGATATTGATATTATTCATTTTATAATGTTTGGTAGAAGGAACTAAAGATAACTTGGGATTGGGGAATACATATAGGTGGGATTGCTTAAGCCCTCTCACACCTTGGTATTAATAAAGTTACCCTAGGATTGAAAAATTGAGACAAAACTATCCCTAATTTATAATAAATTTCAGAAAAAAGTACCTCGTAAAATTTTGCCTAGAGGTTTAAGATTTGTCTATTCTCATCCATATCAATTGCTGAAAATTCTCATTGAAGCTTTGCCATATACTAAAAGTAATTTTAAAGCCTTGTTCCAACTCTCATTCCCAATCTCATTCTCAATTTAAATCCATTAAAATTCAGCATTGCGTATACTAAATAGGACCCATATCTATAGAGGGTATATCGAACTCGTAACCTCATATTTAAAAGACTTAATTAAGGAGGTGTTTAATGTTATAGGGCCAAAATGCCTCCATATTTAATGATTAAAACTTTACTGCAATGAAAGTGTATCATATATAGATATATATTCTAGAACTAAGCAAACCTTAAATTAAGATGCTTTTCCTAAGACATGAAGCTTGCAACCATGTAGTTTCCCACTAGCATATAGCCATAGATATTCTTTAAGAAAACATGCTCCTCCACCATCACGTAACCCCTTAAACCTCATCCTTATCCGTTATCTTTAATTTGTCATATTATTATTCAAGCTTTATTCTCTGTAACACCCCCCAAAAAGCAACATATTTAATATCTCATTTTCAGGATCTCACGATTATTAATTCATCACAACCCTGGCCTATATATCCAAAGCTCTGTATTCTAAAATTCTATAATTCATGTGCCTTTTCTATACTTGTCTTATATCCCAAACTGGATTTTTGTGAATTAAATTCCCTTAATAATTTATCATAGCTCAACTTGATTAATTCAGAATATATATATATGATGGTTAGGCTTGAATTTGCCACCTGCAACTCCAGCGGGTTTCCTTTGGTTGATATATTAAAAAATATTTTGCCTATTTAATATTTCTGCCCCTATAGTTTTAAAAAGTTTATAAGAGCACTTTGTAGGTGGAATTATACATATTTGGGTGTTTTTTAAGTTGGGTAAAGCATTAAAACTTGGCTGTGTTCAAAAGGACGCGAACCCAAAGCAGCTTTATTTACGGGCATTAACTTAATATAGTTAAAGCTGGTAAAGAGAAAAAAAGAAGAAGAAGCCAGCCCCACGTTTCCATTTTCTAGCCATTATATATATAGTGCTTTCCTCTTTCCCAGAGTTACTTGCCAACTTAATTAATTAAATTCCTTGGGCAAAATTAAATCAACGTACAATCTAATTAAGTTTTAGTACTTAGTGGATTTGAGTATCTTGGTGCTTCTTATACTAATTAGAACTAATTATTATCATGATTTCACTTAAAGATATTGATTAGACTGTTTAAAGGTTAAATATGGCACTAATTTTATCAGAATGCAACAAGTAAACGTAGGATATGGCCACTCTATTCAATTACGTGGAACAACCCTCAAATTAATTAGACAGTGCTCCAAATTAACACAACTGATTCTGCATATATAAATTAATTAATGATCAACAAATTAAACAGAATTATTATCTACAAATTAGTTAGCCAGATATGAACCTCGAATGAGATTAATATCCCATGAGACCACACTCGTATACACACAAAGACTAAATAATATTAATATTTTCAAATTGTTATCATTATTATTATTCTTGTCCTAGCTCTGGTTCTAATTATAAGAATTAATTAATTTTTTTATATAAATTAATGAAGTTAAATAAATAAGAGTTAATTGATTAATTTATATAGATTGATGAGTATATAATATGAATATAATTTATCTTAAGATATTAAATTTAGTCATAATTAACTGATTTATTTAGTTTCTTTAATTTATTTTAAAAAAATTAACTTATTTTTATAATTACGACCGGATAAAGTATTATTTTTTTTACCTCTTCTATATGGTATGAAATCAATATTTTAGGGGATCAAGGTTTAAGCAATTACTTAGTACAAAATGTCAATGGGTCCATAATTATAACCTTTTTTTTTGGTACGGGGACTTTTCTTTTGGGTAGTTTCTTAACTTTGGACAGCTAGAAACGATTAAAAAGTAGTTTAACAAAACTATAAAGCAAATGTAAAAGTAAATTTAATATTCCAAGAGAGGAAGTATAGCTATATATAGTCTTAGACTCTATTTGTTTCACTGCCATGCTTTGTTTTTGTTTTTTGTTCAGAGCATTTTGTTTTGTGCTATATATATAATATTATAAAATTAACAGCTTGATCATATATATATATATATATAACCCACTATTCTATAATTAACGTTTATCATTAATTTGTATATTCAAAGATATTATATATAACTATATATTAGATTCAGCGGACAGTGTAATCATATAAGAAAACCCGATTAAGAAACCTGCTCCACTAACCACTAACAGATAACCCTACGCTTCATCCATTATCCTCTATCTGATCTTTAATGTCTCAAAAAGCAACCTTTTAATATTCAACATTTCTCCAGTCCTAAATATAATAGTTAGTTAATTTTTTAAAAAAAATTAAAAAAATTAAATAAATCAGTTAGTTTTAATCAAATCTAACTCCTAAAAACCAAATACATATTATTATATACTTTTTAATCTATCTAAATTAGTTAACTACATCTTATATTAGTTATAATTAACTGATTTATTTAGTTTTCTTAATCTATCCAAAAAAAATTAACTAGATATTATATTTAGGATCCAAAGAGTAAATTTTAGGATCTAACAATTATTTAATTCAAACATTATCGATCATGGCCTTACGTTACCTCCAACAAAAAGAAAAGCTCACCCTAAAATTTAAATAACAAAACATTATAAAATACTAATATAATAAGTTTGATCTTCAAAAATAATAATGATTGTAAAAAAAAAACTTATCATTTGATAATAACAATATCAAAGTTAAATAACCAAAAAAATATTTTATAAAATTAAAGGATTAATATGAAACACTGTATAAAGTTAGAGGATGAAAGATATATTTTTACCTAATTATTATTGATTTAATTTTTTGATACAAAAATCTTAGTTGATAAAAAAATAATTTTATATCCAATTATTCATGAGTCTGATGAGTTGCTATGTATGACAAAAATGATGTTACCGTTAAACTTAAGAATATTTTAACCTTCTCAACACATATAATTCAAATTAATTTGAAATATTCAATTATGAATGTGACTTCAAATAGACTAGCTAGGTTGAAAGAAGTTACCACCTCCTGCTCCAGCAGGCTTCGTTTGGTCAAATAATTAAGATATTTTATCTGAGGATCATGAAGCTTCTACTTAAGTCTAATAATCGTGATTTAATTACTCAAATATCCCTTATAAAATAAAGGTGATTAAATATACATTAAGATATTTGGTTAATTTAGAATGCAACACGCGTATAAATTAGTATGGTTGATTTTGATCGATGTTGCTTTTAACTTTTTTAACGGTGCTTATGAAAAGACCTTTGATATATTTAGATGCTTTCCAAGTGCCATAGATCAAACGGTTTAATTAAAAAGAACACATACAATTTGTATAGTTTATATGTTAATTAATCAAAAGAGATCTAGAAAATCTAAAGTCCCACTTAAAAAAAAAGAAAGCGTGGAAGAAGTTAAACGTTGTTGTAGAATAATTAAAGAAAGAAAAGAGAAAAGTGATTTAATTATGGGTAAACTGAATTAAGTACATACATTAGAAAACAAAAATCTTTTATAATTGATCACTAAGTTGAACTCAAAGCCTTCCCAACCACTTCTCTTTGTTCCTTGTCATTTTCAAGACTTAACTTTTTGCTAGAACGTAGCCTAAATCAGAGGAAATTTCATTTTTATCCAAAAAAAAAAAACGAAATGTACGAAACTAAATTATTTGAAGGTGCTTTTTTTTTTCGGGTTTAGTTTTCAATCACAAATCTTCCCTCCAAAAGAAAGTTGTAATCATGTCACCAGATAGTTTCAAGCTTTATTCATCAGGGAATCTAACGGATAGCTGGGGATATATCCACTAAATTATCTTTAATCTAGTCTAAATTATTAAACTAATTCATATATTAGTGTTTAAAATAAAATTTAAAACTAGTAATTAATTATCAATTTTTCCACGTTAAATTAATAGAGAAAATTTTAACCAATTTGCTATTATATGTATATCTCCTAGTACTTGAGTTTATATAAATAAATATAGGTCCTTTCACTTTATTATATAAGATATATTAAACCCATTAATTTTTTTATACTATCTACTATATCCTATTAACAAGTATATGACTTCTGAGTTTGTGGCTATCCTTCATAGCATAGATGTAACATATATAAATCGAACTCGAGATCTAAAAAGATCTAGCAAGACTTTACACCGCTAGACTAACTCTATATTGGTACTAAACCTATTAATTTTATCCCAAGTCAAACTTCCCATATCAACTTGAATTCACTCACAATTAGATATCCTAACATTTACTCAGTCAAATCATATTGTATTAGAGTGTATGTGTGTGCTTTTAGGGTTTTGAAAATGAAAGCCGTGTTTGAATTATATATTATGCATGGGACCATCTTGTTTGTGTGGCAAGAAGGAGAAAGCTTAATATGAAAGAAATGAACTTTAATTATTTTTTTTTGGTGCGTAAGGCCCACCCTTTCCTTTTGTATGTTACCTTTTTGCCGTCCTACAATTCCCATATATAGTTTTGTTTAGAATGATGAATCTTTCAAATCACGATTACATACACTTTGTTGTATTAATTAATTCAATAAGATTACTTAATTAAGCCTAATAATACATTTGCATATATTTTCACGATTCATCACACAAATATTTAGCACTAAAATTTTGGCATTCATTATATATATGTGATAAAGACATTGATAAATAATATAAATCATATTTGGCAGTTTCAAAGGGTAGGAATAACAATAATTTGAAGTTATTTAACTTTTCATTATTTGAACATATTAATTTAAACAATTATATGTTCAACCAGATGGAAATTATAGTAAATCCATATCTCCCTTTTATTTCTCCAAAAAATGTAAGCGAGAGAAAAGGAATCTTGATTGTTAAACTTAGAAAAAGAATATCCACTATATATTATTTGATATTTCTTCATCATCATATATAGATAAATTGACCAATATGTATGACTTTCTTTCTTGAGAAATTAACTTTTGTATTTGTGAGAAGAATATATATATATATATATATATATATTTGTAGTCAAATACTTATAAGCCTTTCTCCTAAAGAATGCAGCTCTCGCAGACGTATTCCATTTTTAAAAAAAAAAAATTAATAAAACAATATAGTTTATATATAATAAGTTGCACTATTGTTAAATTATAACTGATAATATTTCTCAAACTTCATTAATGTATTTCATGGGGCTTGAGCCAAGCTTTAATAAAGATTCGCGTACCAAAAAAGAAGATACATTGGAAAACTTTAGGAAATATATAAGAATTAGTGATGGAGGGGCTTTGATTTTCGATCGTCATGTGAAATTTGATTCGGAGTCAAATGATTTACTTTGTCGAATGCTTTTGCCTTATTTAACTAATGTGATTTGTATGTTACATATAGTTTCAACTCTTTATAACTTATGAACACAATATAATTTATTAATATTTTTATATATTCTATAAAGATGCTTTAATTGGACAGCAAAACTTTGAGGCATTTGGATTCTCTGTTATTAATTTTGACACAGTGTATTTGTATTTTATCATACTATATATTAATATTTTCTATCTTAAAAAAACACACACACACATTCGATAACCAACCAGAAGAAGAAGAAGTAATGCAGAAAAATTAAAAAAACATTAACTGAGATTAAGATTTCACGTGAAACATGACGAGAAATAATAAAAAAGGCCAAATATGAATTCAAAAAAAATAACAGAGAGTCCTCATCTTTCAAACTATGACTACCGAACTTTTTACCTAAACTTATGGCTTTATCTGCTTCTTTTCGTTGTGCTTCATAAAAGTTAACATCACTAGCTAGCTAGCATTTAGCAGCATGCCAATTAAGTTTATAATAATAATAATAATAATAATTAATTAATTAATTAATTATTATTACAGCTTCAATTTGCCCGACGTAACAATACAATTATCTAGCATTCACAATTATTATTGTTGGCTCCAAAGCAACATTTTCTTTTGTTTAAAACTTGTTGCTATTAAAATTTACATGAAAAGTCCCAGACTCTAATTTTTAATTACCTTCATTTAACATATTTTCGAATTCAACAGCTTAATCATGACTAATTAAAAACAAGTCTGTTTCGGCCCTTCCTATTATATATGCTTATTTAGATTTACTTTTAATAAACATACGTTCAAACAATTCAAGACAAAACTCATTTCAAATACTTACTTTATAAACTGCAAAATTACGATTAAAATGTTACATTAGGTTTCAAATCACCAATCCAAATAAGCATTTTGTCTACTTTTTTTTCATTTCATATATATATATATATATATATATATTGGTATTAGCTAGCTGAAATAATTCGAGCATCCCAATTTAGTAATTTGGTTAAACAATGCCAATCCGGTCCCATGTTCCTTTGTAAATAGATTTGGGAGACTTTGTTTGATAGCTAACTTGAAATGAGGAAGTGGTTCTTATAAACACTTGAAAAATTAAAAGAAAAAAAAAAGCGATGGAGAGAAATATGCAAAACAAATGAGAAAGGCAACACTATTTTGAAGAGAAAAGCAGCCAATGGCTTTTCTCTTTGAGATGTTAAGTGGGATCATATATATGGAGACAAATTAGTGAAAATAATGGCGCCCTTGGCTTTGAAGTCCTAAAATTGGACTGGTCTTGATTGCGAAAGGAAGATGTGAGAAGTCTCATATTTAATGAAGTTATAGGCT
Organism: Leucaena leucocephala; assembly: GCA_037074615.1. Classification (NCBI taxonomy): domain Eukaryota; kingdom Viridiplantae; phylum Streptophyta; class Magnoliopsida; order Fabales; family Fabaceae; genus Leucaena; species Leucaena leucocephala. The sequence continues at coordinate 2,794,200 of CM073552.1, forward strand.
AATGAGTAATATATAATAAGAACAAGAAGGTCTGAAGAGATTATCTAAATTGTAGCCGAAATGTTCGTTCAGACAGATATATAAATTTCAGATTTTTTTTCTTTATTTATTGAGTATAAAACAATTAGAAGTACAAATATATGTCTGAAATAACAATTTGGAAACCAAAATCCCCAACCCCCAAAAGGTGAAAACTGAGGTTGGAATGATTATTATCAACATATCCAAATTCACTTAATGTTTTACTGTTAATTAATCGTAATTAACGTTTAACAAAAAATACATCCAAAATTGCTCAACCCTGCTTCCTTAACTCCTCGAAGAACCTCTCTATGAACTCCTCCGCTGCCTTGTCAACCTGGTGGTCCCCTTCGTAGTCGTTGCTGTCATGCACCGGGAACGGAGAGTCCGTACCCCTCAGCTGTCTCACCTTCCGGGTCGTCCCAGACCCAGGAAAAGCCCGCGACGCCTCAACCACATCCTCGCATTTTTTGTCATCCAGCATCTCCAACGCCACCTTAAGAGCATGATTAACCGCCGCCGCGTCATTGTCTAGCGTAAGTGGCCCGTGAGCACACGCAAATAAATGACGGGGAATATGGCGTTTAGAGAAGAAGCTATATTTGGGAGTGTCGCTGCAGCTGAACTCGTACTGGCGTGCGGTGGAGAACTGCAAATGGACGTCGTGGGAGGCAGCGGAGGTGCCATGGTGGCAGTGATGGTGGTTGGAGATGAGATTGGCGATGGCTTTTCCGGCGAGCTTGCGTGGGCGTTTGAGCATGAGGTTGAGGTCCGTGACGAGTTTTCGTTTGGTGAAGCCTTTTCGGAGCATGAAGAAGACGACACGTGCTATGCTCCACACCCTCTTTGATATTACTGGCAAATTGCTTCCCATTTCTCTGTATTGCTGAATAGCTTGAGAGTGAGAGAGAGAAGGGGGGAGGGTTAGGATTCTTCTCTTATGGTGTCTACAGAGAGACTGAGACGCGAAGAGATGAATTGAAGAGAAGAGGGCTAGGGTATGTGTATATATATAGTGGTGGAGGAGGCTTTGTTGTATACTCAACCATCTACACCTTGGGTGCATGTATATTCAGTGTTATCTTTCTTAATGAAGAGATTTCTGGTTCCGTAATTTCATGGGACAGAATAAAAGATAATTGGATGTTCTATTCACTTTTCATTCATTATTTCAACGTGTTTCAATTGTACAGCTATATGTTTTAAACGGGATGGAAAGAATCTTGATGGTTAAAATTAAAAAATTCATATGCTCTCTTCTTAGCTTTAATATTTTCCATTATTAGTACTCCTATATCATTGTTTCAACTTTCACTTTGGTATCTTGTGCGAAGAAAACAAAATAATTGTAAGTGGTAAACAATATTAACTGAAAATTCAAGAATGCAGCTCTCTGACATATTCAAGTTCAAGCCAAAAAAGAGATATTATATATAACTTTATATATATATATAACAAATTGCACTATTTATAAATTATATATAAACTATGTGATATTTCTCGAACTTGATGGATTTCATGATGGGCCCACACGTAGCTTTAAAAAAGATGCGCGTGCAAAAAAGATATGACCATTAGAAAAGCCTGATAAATAGGGAAGGGGTGGGTTATGATTTTGGTGATGTGGAATTTGAAGTCAGAGTGGACTGATTAATTTTGCGGAATATGATTATATTATTGGAGAAAACACAAATCATTTATTCAAGCAGCCATTAAAGGCAAAAGCCTGTGGCCTTATAATTATTAACTTGTGTGGTCGGTATATATGTTGCACACCGTCTGAACTGATTAATTATTATAACTTAATGTACAACATATTTAAATAATTTAATTAGAATAAAAAATTAATTAAATTAATTAATATAATATATATTTTAAAAATATTTTAACTATCTTCCTGTAATTTTCTCCATCTCTTAAGACATGGTTGTTACGATGAAACTTTCGAGAGGAAAAGGAAAATCTCAAATTTTCAATTGCTTGACGGACTTCGTTACAACATTTTCTAGGAGAATGATTTCCCTTCCCAGCGCACAAGGCAGCATCTTTTTCCACCCATGTGGGGGAACCGATTTTCTATAGTTGGAAATTCCCAAATAACCCCTCCTCCTGCATGCTCTCATTTTTTTCATTGCATCATCTTCATTAATTAGTATCGGAAATGGCGGAAGATTAGTAAATGAGTTGTCGACGTTCCCCAAGGAACTCGAGTTGTTTCTTGCGAGTCGCATTGCCAAGATGCAGTCCAATCATGAGATAGTTATATTGACTAGTTTATAAGTGTATCTTATTATAGTCGGGTCATTGAGCCTTAGACCTGAGTTCGCCGTAGACTATTACACCAGGAACATTGTGCCGTTGACATGATCTATAGTTATTTTTAACAAAGTATCATAAAGGTTAGGATCAAGCATAATAGAAATCTATGTAGAGAAAAGTGAATGGTTAAAATAGAATTTATCATTTTTTTTATTATGAGAATGTTATCTCTAGACACTTTAGGGAACATTTTTTTTTAAAGGTTAATGTGCACTAATATCCCAAATTATTTTTAAAAATATATCTAGTAATTTAAAATATTTACTGGTATAATTTTAACCTAACATATTAAAAATAAAGCAATGTCCAACTGTTAACAAGAGCTTAACCACCGTTATCTCTCATGTTATTGTTACTGTTCATTATCTTTTGTTATATGGAGTCTAAATTTTACTACTCAGTTTATAGCTTAAGAACAATTTATCATAAATTTCATATCTTATATTGATATATGCACAATTATATATATTTTCCTTGTTATAAAATAAAATGCTCTTTGTATGAAAAGAAACAAGGAGAGCTGAAGAGATAATACAAATTGTAGCCGAAATGTTCAGTCAGGCATATATAAATTTAGATTTCTTTTTCCCCCTTCGTTTATTGAGTATAAAACAATTAAAAATACAAATATATATATCTGAAACAACAACTTTGAAACCAAAATCCCTAACCCACAAAAGGTGAAACTGAGGTTGGGATGATTATCATCGTCAACATCTCCAAATTCGCTTCACGTTTTACAATTAATTAATCGAAATTACCATTTAACCCAGAATAACACATCCAAAATTGCTCAACCCTGCTTCCTCAACTCCTCGAAGAACCTCTCTATGAACTCCTCCGCCGCCTTGTCAACCTGGTGGTCCCCAGCATCGTTGCCGTCCTGCACCGGGAATGGAGAGTCTGTCACCCTCAGCTGTCTTACCGTCCGGGTCCCCCCAGACCCGGAAAGTGCCGGCAACGCGTCCACCACATCCTTGGATTTTTTGTCATCCAGCATCTCCAACGCTACCTTAAGAGCATTATTAACCGCCGCCGCGTCATTGTACAGCGTGAGTGGAGCGTGAGCACAAGCAAAGAAATGGCGGGGAATATGGCGTTTGGAGAATAAGCTATATTTGGGAGTGTCGCTGCAGCTGAACTCGTACTGGCGTGCGGTGGAGAACTGAAAATGGACGTCGTCGGAGGTGGAAGAGGGTCCATGGTGGCAGAGATGGTGGTGGGAGATGAGATTGGCGATGGCTTTTCCGGCGAGCTTGCCGGGCCGTTTGAGCATGAGGTTGAGGTCCGTCACCAGTCTTCCTTTGGGGAAGCCTTTTCGGAGCATGAAGAAGGCGGCGCGTACTATGTTGCAGACTCTCTTGGATAGTACTGGCAAATTGCTTTCCATTTCTCTGTATTATGGAATAGGATTTTGTCTACAGGCTGAGAGAGAGAGACAAGGGGTTTTGATTCTTCTCTTATGGTGTCTAGAGAGAGAAACTCATCAGACACGAAGAGAAGAATTGAAGCGGAGAGGGGAAGGGTATGTGTATATATAGAGGAGAAACAGAGCTTTGTGGTAGGTTTTGTTGTATGCTTGAATCTGGCCTTCCCTACTACGATTACCCGTGGGTGCATACATATTCAGTGTTACCTTCTTTTTAACAAAGAGATTTCTGGTTTGATAATTCCATGGGACAGAATAAAAATAATTTAATATATGTTCCCTAACTTTTCATTATTTGAACGTGTTTCAATTAAACATGGATGCGTTAAACCAGATGGAAATTAAAGCAATTCCATATCTCGCTTTATCACGCCAAAAAAGTAAGCGAGTGAAAGAATCTTGATTGTTAAAATTTGAAAATTCATATGCTTGATTGCTGCTCAGCTTTAGGAGGAGGAAGAAAACTTGTTAGCAGCTTGCAAAATTTTAGAAAAAAGTTGAGCTCACTTACGATCTAAGGATAGGGTAAAGTCTTATTTTTTTTTTAAACAATACCAATATCAGGCAGGGTAAGCCGTCTATTACCTTCAAATATAAACCTTAGCGGTAAGTTTATGCCTGATGGAAAAAATTTAGTTTTAGGTTTTGTGGTACGCTTGAATCTACCCTTCCCCACTATGTGCCTGTTTGGTAAGACATAAAATTATAGCTTTAAAATGGCTTTTAGTTTAAATTTTAGTTTGAAAAATTTTTAAAACAAACAGTAATATTTGTCCAAAAGGGCTTTTAGACCAAACTATAATTTAAAACTAAAGTTTTGGATAAGCTACTGAGACTACCTTTTGGAACAATAAAAAAACTTATAAACTATCTAATTACTATTTTACCCTTACTTTTTTTATACTATATCTCCTCTCTCCTCTCTCCTCTCTCCTCTCTCTTCTCTACCTACTCTCCTCTCTCCTCTTTCTTTTTCACCCTATATCTTCTCTCATCTCTCATACTTTTAATAAAATCATACATATTGAATAATTTTTTAATTACAAAAGTCATTTTAATAATAACTATCCAAATATTTATTTATTCAAAATCACTTTTTTATAAGCTTTTCTCTAAAAAAAAATTTAAAAACGGTCCAAAAACTCTTTTTTTTATAAATTATTGGGCATACATTTTGAGTGTCACCTTCTTTTCATTTTTATACAAAAATTAATCGGTTCCTTCTTATTTCTTTTCAATGACTTTATATTATTTTTTCCATCTCTAAATTACTTCATAAGTCAAATAAAATTAAATTTTCTTTATTTGGTAATAATAAAAAAGAATTAAATTTTCGCTGCTTAATTATTTGTCCCATACCTCACGTGACCGGGTGCCTTCACAACTCTCACGTGACCTTTGGTAGTGCCCTTAAAGAGCTTTCATGATAATCAATATTAATATTTTTCTTATTATAAAGATGCACACCCAACATCTTTTCTTTTTTCTTTTTTTGAACCAACGTACTTTAACTCGCACCAGCTCAATATATTTAGTATATTTTTATTAATCTCGTGTACAAAGTAAAAATCACGTGTTAATCATGCCCATCTGCTCGGAAATATTCACAGCTACGTGGAAGAAGCCAATCAAAAACTTCATTTTTTTCCTGCAACAAGCTAATCAAAATCATTGAAGTAGTGAGGTATTCTTTGCCGTCAATTTCAGTTTGATAAAATTCCTTATTTTTACTGTCTTACACTATCATTTCATATTATTAGTAGCCCTAATTCGTTATTTTACATAAAAATTTAAATAATTTAGATCCCAATAACTTATTAAACTAAGGCATACTTCTAATTTTAAAAAAAAAAAAGTTTACAAAAGTACGTATACATGGCTCATTAATAAAATATTCACATCAATAGTATGATTTAAATTTTTAATTGTATAAATTATGAGTTAATTACTTACCAACTAAATAAGATGAAGCCTAATTCGTTATTTCAACACGGACACCATTATATTTCTTCTACTACCATGTATTTTTAAACGGAAACAACACACACACACACACACACATATATATATATATATGTTACATACAAATATCAAATGACAACCTTTAAACTTATTCATTCAGCATAATTGGTACATGAAGAAACAAAATTACTAAATAATTAAAGCCATATTTGACCAAAAACATATAAAATCCCTCTCATCAAGTGAAAGAAAGATATAAGTCTAAGAACGAGAAAAATAATTTCTTCTTTTTCTTCAAAAAAAACAAACTCAGATTATATAATAGGTTATAGTACTCCTCGGGGGAGGGGAGACCTATGAATAAAAAACCTCAAAAAGGTACAACACAGGCCTCTTCCCTTGACAAATACACCCTGCTTCTCCCAAAAAATACACAGGTCATAAGCAGTTCAAGACACAAGGAACGGGATTATATATGCATATATACACACAAGTGCATGTATGTGTGTGTATATATTTCAAAGAAAAACTCACATTTCACTTAGGGTTGCTCCAATGATAAAGGTGAGGTGGAGTTAGAGTAATAAGGGTGCCTTGTGTATAAGGTTCTCACCAGGTAGTTAAGTTGGCGAGGGACAAATATACGTAGTTTTATCCTTACAAACAATGAGACTATGTCCAAGATTTGAACCCGTATGACATTAAACTTACTGTTGCACCGCGGTAGAGTAATACCAGAATTTTTTGGTGTCAAACATAGAAAGAGGAAGATCATTGCCCTAATTCTCAAATACCATATATATAATACAAGTACATACAATGATCAGAATTCAGTTTTTGACAATCTGACATTTGAGTTTCAGATATGGATAAAAAATTCTGATTGTACATGTATATATATAGTATCTAAGAATTTGAGCAGAACAGAAGAGATATATTAGAAGAAGAAGAAGAAGAAGAAGAAGATTCATAGCTGAGGGATGCAGCTTGAACTCCTTGCAAGGCCTCCTTTCTTATCATTGTTGGAGTCTCTTGGGTTAAAGGACTTGACTCTTCTTCCATCAAGCTTATTGCTCTTCTTCAACATCTCCTTCATGGCCTGAGCTTGAACCAGAACAGGAAAAGCCCTACCATACTTGTTGAACTTAACACACGCGCTCATGTGTGCGTTTAGGGCTTCCTCTTTCGTCCCTCCATTCTTCTCAAGCTCCTCCTTCACTGCCTCAGCACACAGCCCACACACCCACTTCCCCAAGTACTTGTCCCTCACTCGCTCTATGTACTCCGTCGTGCACTCCTCGCTCATCCCACAGCACTCACACTTGGCGTCTTCAACCTCTGATATTGCCGGCAGTGCCTTGAGATCTTGGACTTCTTCTTTCGAGATCTCGTAGGATATGTCCGACACTGTTCTTTGAAGGTTGTTGCTGCACTTTGACATGTTGTGGGGTGCCATTTAGTACCGCACACAGACAAAGTACGTAGTAAAGACTAAATCTTTTGATGATTTTGTTGAATGCTTTTTTTTTAGGATCAATGGATGAGAAGTTATAGTCTGAATTGTGTATTTATAGGAGTTCGTGTGGATGATGGGAGCTGAGATGTCAGTTTTCTGAAGTCGTGAACTTTATAGATCTTTTGAGAAGCCATTAATTAATGAAGAAGCAGAGCCATTACTAAGAAAAGGTAGTTCCCTTCATAACCAGCTGAGCAGCAATACAAGTTGACGAGGTATTCACATGTTGGTAGGCGCGTGAAACCATGTGTATATACCTACGTATAACATTATATGTATACATACGTATATCTATGGCTTTGTGATTTGGTCCACAAACAAGAACTTTAAGATCACGAGCAAGTGAATGAGCAACAATGAATGAATGAAAAAGTGGATGGAGTTAATTGTAATGAGGAAAAGATATTAAAAGGAAAATGAAGGAAAAGCCTCAATCTAATAGCTGGGGGTTCATGTAGTAGTGAATGGATGGATATGCATTGCATGATACGCAAAGCACCCATATTTATGTATTATTATATGAGGAATATTCTAGAACTTGTAAAGTTGATATTTGGGAACTCTCTTTTCTTGAAGGTGAAAAAAGTTTTATTTATTTTGACAGCTCACTAGAATTAGAGTAGATTGTTTTGTAATTAGTAAAAAGATTCAAACTGATCCTTATAGGATATAAATTGCATTCGTATCAACTACATCAAACTTTGATAATTAAATTTATTAATTTTAGCCATAAAATAATTAACTTAGACTATGTTTATTTACTTTCTCTAAGTATAGTCTTACCATAAATCGTGTACATTCAGAATATTTTTAAAATCTTTTAAACTAAAATACAAATTAATTATTCACAAATAAACCCATAATCACAAAGAGCTCACTCATTTTGCCTTTACATAATATATTGATTCATTTGATTGGCTTGGAGTTTATGTAAGGACTTTTTTTTAGAATAATTTTAATCTAATAATAGATTTTAAAGGAGGGGAAAATAGTTATATCATTGAATACATGCAAAAAATCTAGTATGAGTCGTTTTTTCCCCATGTTATTTAGCATCATAAATTAAGAACAAATAGCTATAAAAATTGTCCGTTGATACATTTACCAAGGGATGTACAGAAAACCCAAAAAACTAGTGTCACATTTAATATTTTAAAAAATTAACTAGTACATACTTTCAGAGAATTTAAAATCCAGGGATAAAAATGTTCATTTATTCTTCAAAAAGATTTGAAGAAGGTTGTCCTAACAAGAAGCTATCCTGGTCATAAAAGAAAAGAAAAATGTAAAGTCCACTGATAAGTTAGCAAGATACACGAGAGGATAGAGAAAACAAGCAAATATAGTTTTAACAGTCTTCAACAGAGTCTTCTGTATGCAATCCAAGTCCTAATACAAATCCGGTAGATACGTAGCACATGAAACGATGCAAGTCTTAGGGTACACTGCTTCAAACTATAACATTTTAATTTACTGATCTTGGCACATAAAATCATCAAACAAAAGACCAGTTCACGAACATAAAGCAGATGCAATGATCATTCTGCTCTTCATTCAGCACTTTCCAGGCCACAACTCTCTCATGTGAGACTGGCCGCCCCATGCTTGAGACACAGATACCACCTTGAAGGCAAGCAAAGCCCTTAAATGAAAGAATGAAGAGAAATCAATAGGAAACTTGGAAACCTTGAAAAGAATGATCAATTTAACAATCCCTTCAGCCATAACATAATAGGAAGGAACCAGCAAAAAAAAAAAAGAACTACCAGTCCAGTAGAGGCAAAACCAATGATTATCTCAAAACTACATAAGCAGACCTGTTGTATAATCTCGGGAAACTCGGAACAGAGGATCTTTCTACCATGATCATCAAATATTTTCTCCAAACTTAAGTCTTGTAGTGCAACTAAGGTAGTCTCCAGCATGTCAAGCCCTGCCTGGTTGGCAAAAGTGAACACTGGCGTTGCCTGCATAAAATGGGTTCAAGATTCAACGGATTCAGAAAAAATATTCATCTTGTGCTCTCCGTTGCCGTGTACACCACATTCAGAAGCAGAACAATCAATATTTAACTTTTAATTATTGCAGCCTTTGTCAACATATATCACGGGATTTCAGTCCAACTCTTCCCTTCTTTTTAGCAATAATGAATGCATGTACTGTTATTTTGGATTAGATTTCAAGAATACCTTTAAAGTGCAGCACAATAGAGCGTCTGAGTGATGCCACAAGGCCTGGAGTATCGATTTATTCCCCTCATTATTAGATTTTAACAGATCCACTCCCAAGTAGCACCTACAAATGTAGAACAGTAAAGGAACAGCCGTCTATGAAATACTACTATTTACCAGCAAAACCAGTTTGAAGAAACATATCAACCCCAACTGTAAAGGTATAGAACATAATCAAGCTGAAATGAAATCCTGTTGACATGACAATTATAGCCATACCACTAGTACGCTGCAAAAGAGTAGCAATGCAATTGCAGCAATTTCTGTGTCAAGTTTAACTAGATTAATGGTAATTAAAGAGCTACGGCTTCTTTACTGAATGAGCATATAAACAAGATTCACTTCTTGTCTGTATGACAATCTTGAATGATGATCCTTCTTATAACAATGACATTGCCAGTTATTTGAAAATAGTAGAATTGGCACACCTATAACTGTTGCAGATCCACCGCGCGAGTGTTTGGGCTTCAGAAGTACCAAGCGGTGAACTAAGCCCAGCCTCTGAGCCCAAATGAGATGGAGAAAGAGCTAATGCCACCCTTTGGACAGATGATATGATGCTGCGAACATATTGTCGTGCCATGGATGCTACATGCTCCTGCATATGACTTTCGAATGTAAATTCAAATGCTATTGTCATCACAGATCTCATATAGCCAGAATTTCCAGCATAATCATTAGATGCCTTATTTCCAGCAGGGCCAATGTCAAGAGAAGATGCCAGGTCAAGGGTTCGATTTGGGCTAGAGGCTTCCTGCAAAAGTAATTCATTGAAATCGAAATGATTAAGAGCCCATTTGGAGTACTAAATCGGAGGTAATGTAATGTAATGCAATATAATGGAATATAATGTAATGACAATTACATAAATTTATTTGGTGCACCATTAAGGAAAGATGATGCGTAAGCATAAAAACGTTTAGTTGGATTACCACAAACATAGGAATAAATATGAATAATAAATTGAGAGACAAAATCACCCCTATCAAAATATATATATAATAAATTAAAATGGTATATAATAAAATTTTTAGTAATTAAAATTGTGCTTATATATATTTATATATACACATATATTATAATAACTATTATAATTTTTATATAAATTTGAAACTGAACAAATAAGCGAAATTATTGTATGTAATTATCTATATACAATATATATATATTAGTTTTGCTTATATTCAAGTTCTTTATTTATCTCATTAATTTTTTTCTCTTATTGACTTGTATCCAGAACACGTATGATTGAATTAAAGTAAAATGAAATTTTTATAACACCTAACATAACTTTTATATAAATCTAGATATGAGCTAATAAGCCCAATGTAAATCTATGTATGATAATTAACTAGTTAAATCATATCTACATAATAATAAATTAAAGTATAATGGAGGTTTTTTTTGTTAAAATTGTGTATTATATAACAAATTAAAGTATAATATAGGGGTTTTCAATTAAAATTTTGTGTAGGCGTATATATTATAACAAGAAATATTATTTTATAATATATTTTTGTAATGACATCGTGCCACTGGAGGAGGACCGCGGCCGAAGAGATTTGCCGTTGGCGGTTCATTGCTGGAAGAGGCTAGAAGGCAATGGTGGCTAAGCAAAACACCCGCAACCCCGTGCACCCACCTGGGCCCGGTGTAAATTTACCCGTTTCGACCCCACCCAAAATAAGCCCATAATGGCGGGCATATAGAATTATACAGGCGGCTACAGGCTCACCATTGGGCTGCCTGTGCCCGCCTATATATATATTTATATTTTTAATTAAAAAATTATAAGGGTAAGGTTTCACTTTAGATTCCTCATTTCAGATTTTTAGTCATTTGCTCCACGCCTCTGTCACCTCGTCGCCTCCTCCGCCTCCCTCTGTGTGTTGGGCACCTCAAGTTTCAGTGTAAGAACTATGTAAAGGTCAAGGATGATAATGAGGAGAAGGATGCAGAAGCTATGCAAGTTCCGGCTTTGATTGCACTAGATAAATTGAAGGGGAGGGCAGCAAAGGCTGAAAGGAGGACTGTCGAGAGCTCTAATGAGAGTGATGAGGAGGAGGATAGTGAGAGTTTAGACTCTGAGGTAGACTCAGAGATTGAGAGAATTATTGCAAAGCGATCTGGGAAGAAAATAAGCAAAAAGGGTGGTTCTTCAAGAAAAAGGAAGATGATGATGAGTCTGTCACTCATTCTGGCAAGAAGAGAGCGAGATCAAATAAGTTACACAAACAGGCTGCCCATACCCGGACGGGTTCAGCCCAACCCGTTTATTACGGGCTCGTGTATGAGCTTGGGCTAGCCCGTGCCCATTTAAACTTAAACAGGCAGGGCACAAGCTGACCGTCAAGCCAGCCAGCCCCGCTCGTCGCACACCCTAATAGTAGATGTGTGGTTAAGTGAAGGAAGACTACAGAGGAGGCAAGGGCAAATAATATCTTTTTTCATATTTCCATTTATTGTAATCCTCATTCATATGTCTTGGCAATATAATACCTTTCACATTACATAAGTCTAACCAAATGTTTGAATGAACCCATTGCATCAAGACTAAATGTAATCCCCTCAATGGAATTGAACCGAATGGACCATAAAAGAAACTAATGGTATGTTTGGTAGGATGAAAGAGTTTTTGATGGAAGTGGAAGTGAAAATGGAATTGAACTGGAAATGGGCTTCAAAGTTTGTTTGGTAAGATAGAAATGGGTATAGAATTGATGTATAATTTTTTTTATAACTTAGCGTAAAATGGTCTAAAATTTTTTTTTATAACTTGGGAAGAGTTAAAGTTGTCTATAAATTTTATGACTTGGGATAAAATGATCCAAAATATTTCACTTTCACTTCCATTATCCCATTTCTTAATTTTTCTGATGGAACTAAAATGACTCAAAATGTTGGAAGTAGAAGTGACTTCTATCATACCATATAAGCCCTAATGGTAAGGTAAATGAGAGGAAATATTTTCCATCAACAATGATTGAAGCTAACCTTCCCAAAATCGAGAGGAATAATGCGAAATCCAGAAGATAAAAGGGTGGCATCATCAGCAAAGGATGCATCAATTGGAGCAAATATAAGCTCAGCACAGGTTCCAACAGCATTCTCATCCATCCCACTACAGAGCTGCCAAATGTAGCATGAAAATGAAATTTAAGTTAGCCACAGAGGAACATCAATGAAAACATAATGATGGTGAAAGAAATGAAAGCTATCTCATTCTAGCACAAGTTCAATAACTACAGGACTATACAAGCAACTAGCAAGTCATCTGCTTGATCGAAAGTCTTGACATAAAGCATATAGAATTGTTTCTTCAAGGAAAGAAGAAACTGAGAATCACCCCCCCCCCAAAAACATGACAAAAACATAAACAGTGATGATATGGACACAGTTTCACTTCCTACTAGAGGAAATGTCAAGGATAACAAAACAAAGGTGTTAGAGGTTGAGGCTACAATTACACTAAGATCTATAGTTATATTTGGTCTCCAAAACTATATTAGTCATACTAGTCAAGATAATTTTAAAAAACTTCAGCAGTAATCAATAACTCATCAATATATCAATATAAAACCTATAATTAGCCGCATCATTCATAAGTCATGAACTATGTGACTCATCAAGACCCACATCTAGTTAATACAAGAGATCAAAATTCAGTTCAGGATTTAGTATAGATGTAGTTCAAGACTGACTACTGACAAAAGTTAATGGCGAATCAAGACGAACAAGTCATCAAAATACTTGGAATTCAGATCTATATGTCAAGTTTCTGAATCTGCAAACCCTATATTTAGCTGAGTTATTAGAATATAGCACACTATGTTTAGGTTGCAGCGTGTTGTAGAATGACTTGAATCCTTAAATAATTCAGTCCATGTGAATGGCAAGATAAACTCTAAGGCCTCTACATATTTCTGTTAATTAAGTTTACAGTACTTAACATACAACTTATAGGTTTGTTTCTCTGCATTAGTTCCAGTACCATCAGCATGGATGCTTTAAAGAATTAAGGAATTACAGATAAGGAAACAAACTTGCAAAAGAAACAGCTCTCTTGGCATTATTGTGTCCTCAGCAGCATGAGCAATTCCATCCAATTTAACGACTTCCAGAAGCTAGCAAGAACAAGAACCCAGTTAGTGCATCCAGCATTATCAAATCGCAAAACTCGTAACGGTTTCATGCAAAACAAGCACCAATATATCACCTCTTCATGCTCAATAGTATGGGCAAGAGGAAGCATAACTTGACCACCATAGTTTCCAACACGAGATCCTGGCCAGCTACAAGGACCAACTTTAATGGAAGCAGCTGAGTAAGCATCCATGTTGTTGTCTGCCCATTCTGATCTATGCTCCCGCAGAAACCTAAGGAGAATGGCCGGAGGCACATTCTGAACAAAGAAACAGCACATGCAATAGAGAAATATAAGGGTGAAGTTAAAACAGGAAATAGAAAAACTGCTTCAATGAGCTTGAACGAAAAGTGTTCCGGTTTTAGGTTCGGAATATTCTAAGACTTGGATCATGATTAGGTGAAGACAGGGACTAAATGCTAAATAAGGCTGTTTCAGAGGGCCAATGATTAGTTAAGTAAATCCTTGCATGTGCCAATCAAGAGTAATTCAATGTCAGCTAAGCAACTGTATGATAATGACAATTATATCCCTTTGTTCATTTTTTAAACCAAATGTGTGCTCAACAGCTCATGCAACCACAAAAATATTGAGAATTTTATGTTTTTTAGACACCGATTGGCATAAATAGAATGGATACATCCCTGTATAAAACTTAATTACAAGAAGAAAGAGATATCTCGTCTATCTATTTTTCTTCTCTAGTTTGGAGGAAACTTTAAAGCATCCTGACCTGTAACAACATTGATGCTTTGGCACATAAGATTGCATTGCTAATGGATGGAAATCCATTGGCAAAGGACAGATCTAAACCAATTAATTTTTCAGGAGATGAATTCACCAGGATCATTACATCATCCACACCACCATTGCCAATCATTGACCATCCTTCATCAGTAAACCCATTTAGAGCCTCATTGAAACCCCTAAAGTTAAAAATGCCTGAGATTCCAATTATATAAAAATAAATGACAAATAATCTTGACTAACAAGTAGAATAAAATAACCTGCTCAGTCTCTGACTAAGTGCTCTTAAAGTTGCGGGTCGTCTGCCCCACCCATTGACATTAGGCTGAGAAACGTCATGAGATATCTGCCTAAGCTGGCGTAGGGCCTGAAAGAAAAGGAAAAAAGATTTGATGTTAGAACTTTGCTCATCCATATAGCCAATAAAACTATTACTCTGATTATATTTCCTCATCTCTAGCAATTTGGACTGAAAACCTAAGCAGCATAATGCATGTACCATTCTACCATTACTAAAAGAGATACAATAACCATACCACCATGGTTGTCTTCTGAGCCATCACTGTTGATGATTCGTACCATGGACGCAGCACTTCTGGCACACTCCATGGCTAACAATGACAAAAACATTCTGAACTCCTTGTTAAACAAAAATTGGTAACTGATGGGAAAAGGTACTAAGATTAATGTACCTCCAAATCCATGTGATCAACAATGTGTATGATAGAGCCACCCCCCTCACAAGGTCTTATCAAGTACCCACTGGGAAGCATCTCTGCTCTCACAAAATGCTGCACAGGTGGCATGCTTGGACCATTTTGAGTATTTTTAAGAGACCTCTCACAGACCTGAAGCAAGGCAGACAACAGAAAAATGAGATCTTAGAAATACTAGTCGCAAGGGTCAAATGAAAATTTTACAAGGGAAAGACAGTTGCACGCAAGAAAGGCCTGTTACCAACTACAATAAGTCAAAGTCAAATCTAAGTAATGAAACCTTTAATTGGTGTAAAAAAAACTTATTTAGAGACACTAACCACAAGGCTGCCATCTTCTAAAACAGATGAGTAGCGCAACAGCCAAAAGTCACGAGCAGGCGCCAATGTTGTTGGCGCATATAGCTAAGTCACCAAAAAATCAAGCATTCAACAAGTGGTCCAGAAAAATCTACTCAACCACAGATAGTCATACACCAACAATAACAACAACAAGCCTTACCCTACTGTGGGTCCGATACACAATAGTCATAATTCGGAAAAATTAATTTGAATACTACCTGCATATAAAGCAGCTCTATGGTTCCACCATTAGCTGTGGGCAGCACATTCAGAACATCAACAGCTCGGCAATCCCGAAACCATGAAGGCAGATCTTTGAGGATTTCTGCAACCTGTAGAGATTATAGTAAACCATTAAATTTATTAGCTCAAGCAAGACAGTCAGCATAAAATTACTATGTCCAGAGCACTTACCCTCGGGGGTTCAAGACCCACTAGACCACAGGCTCGTGCTGCCACGCCAGTGCAACCGTGAGAAATAGCAACGATTCCAATGGAATCCGGACCAGGCTGTCCAAATCAGCAAGCATCAAAGAAGAAACACAACTAAAAATTATAAGTTATTCTATGGATGATAAAACTCATGCTCGTTAACCAATTTGTGTATGACTCAATCATAAAGAATAAAAAGAATTACCTTCATTCCAGGCATCTGGACCCACTCAACAGCAGTCCCCGTAGCCTTTGAAAGAAACTCTGCTAAAGTTTCTTCTGCAATGGACAACAGTCTAGGGAAAATAACGGATGAATTCATAAGTCACAGGCACACAATTAGGTGATGAAGGGCCACAATAACAGATGCGGACATAATCACATTCCACTAACCCTGCAGGACTTGCATCCCTTGGGGGATGCTGTGTCATCAAACTATGTTGACCGCTCGTCGCCGCAGATTCACAGCTTGTGTCCTTACTTGCAATTGTTGTCTGAAAAGAAAGAGCCTTTTTAATTCAATTCTCCGACTATCAATATTATAGAAAGGTATAATGGAACAGTTTAGCCCATGACTTAAAAATTATCTCCCAGATAAAAGCTTTGGGGCGGATGCGAACAAGTTTTACATTAGTTGAAGATTATTAACGATTAACTAATAACTAATGTTAATTACAAAATCGTATCACATTCTGACAAACTAGAAGCACGTTAGGCAAAACTCTCACATTTTGTGTGTGTTGACGAAAGTAGCCATTTTCGTACACCAATTGAGACACCTGCTTCTGTAACCTATCATTCTCCTCCATCAAGAGCTTGTTCATGGCTGTCAACTTCCTATGAACAGCTTGAAGGCGCAAAGCCTCTTTTCTCTGCTTCTCTCTGCATCTGAAATATCAAAAATAGAGCAATAGGCATCGTTCATAAACAAATCCGAACTCCAGGTAACGTCATTGCAAAAAAGAATGAACATTTAAGTTCTGCAATTAAATGAGTTGACTGACAAGATATTGAGTAGTTGGAACAGAGAGCAAGAAAACCACACCAGTTTCGCATCACCAAAGTAGTTCATATAAGCTAAATAATGGCGTTAAGCAGATAGAAGTATTGAGGTTATAGAAAAGATGCAGCTCTTCTATATTACTTTACTTACTCAAAGCGTGAACAAAATAGAACGAGACATTATAAAGAATACCTTCTGTTCTGAAACCAAACTTTAATTTGCTTCGGCTCAATGTTGGAGAGAATAGGGCACTCGCGGATAAGCTGCTGGCGACAAATGGAACTAGGTTTGGGGAATTCGTGGTAAAGCCTCTCAAGGGCTTCAACCTGCTCAGGTGTATAACGGACATACTTGCCGTGGTCCAGTGCTATTTTACCATCCTTGCAGGACATTGCCATAACTAGTTACCTACAAATTCCAAATTCCCAAAGAATGAGAGAACAAGCTCAAGTAGTTTTCACCAATACTTGACACAGTATAACTCGGGTGTGTTTGGCTCAACGGAGGGGAGGGATTTTAATAGAGGGAAAGTAAGGGAAGGGAAAAAGAAGGGTTTTATTATTACCTTGTTTGGATTAACATAAAGGAAGAGAAGGGGAGGGATTTTCATATTACCTTATTTGGTTTAAGGAGGGAGGGGAAGGAAAATAGACAAATTTACTTTATATTATTTTATATAATATTTTAATAAAATATAATATAGTGGTAATATTAAGATATTAAAAAAATTATGGGTATATTAATATTATAAAATAATAATATATTATTTCCCCTCCAAATTCCCCCAATTTTGAAGGGGAAATAAAGTTGGAGGGGGAGGGAAAATTTTAAAAAAATTTCCCTCCCCTCCAATGAGCCAAACAAGGGGAGGGAGCTTCCCTCCTCCTACCTTCCCTCCAAATACCCCATACCAAACTAAGCCTTAAGACCAAGTATGCATTCACAGAAGTTTGAAGAGAGAGGAGCTGCCTGAACTGATACGCAGTTATCCTTGTTTCCCCACTAAGGGCTTGTTTGGCACGGGGTATTTGGGGGGAGGGATGGGGGAGGGAGGGATTTTACTTCCCTCCCCTTGTTTGGCTCATTACAAAATTGAGGAGGGGAGGTAAAATTTTTTAAAATTTTCCCTCCCCCCTCCAACTTTACTTCCCCTCCAAAATTGGGGGAATTTGGAGGGGAAGTGTGATATTATTATTATATAATATTTATATACCCATAATTTTTTTAA
Organism: Leucaena leucocephala; assembly: GCA_037074615.1. Taxonomy (NCBI): domain Eukaryota; kingdom Viridiplantae; phylum Streptophyta; class Magnoliopsida; order Fabales; family Fabaceae; genus Leucaena; species Leucaena leucocephala. The sequence continues at coordinate 2,812,289 of CM073552.1, forward strand.
TATCCTAATATTACTCTTATATTATATTTTATTAAAATATTATGTAAAATAATATAAGGTAAATTTGTCTATATAAAAGTATTTTCCCTCCTTTTTCTTCTTGAACCAAACAAGGTAATATGAAAATCCCTCCCCTCCTCTCCCTTAATGTTAATCCAAACAAGGTAATAATAAAATCCCTCTTTTTTCCTTCCTTTCCTTTCCTTTCCTTTTCCTCTATTAAAATCCCTCCCCTCCGTTGAGCCAAACATACCCTAATAGACAGCTACGAACACGAGAAAACATAAACCTCTCGAGATCAGAGATCAGAAAACCAACGATCTGATAACCAGAAACATTCCCAACAAGAAACTGTTACCCAAAATTACCAAATACAGAACTTGAGCACCAGATTCGATTCAGCCAAGAGCCAACCCAAAACGTCATTCATATCCCAAAACCGAAAAAGATTAAGCTGGTATCTTCCTTAGGAAGTGAAAACCAGCCAAAACGACTACGCTCCGTCGATCTCCATGGTGGTCTAATATTCGCAGTCCATTTAATAATCTATTGGGTTGCTGCCTGATTTCTGAATCATATTTATCTTTTTCCAGCTTTCACAGTGGAAGCGCCATTGACAGAAGTACAAAAGAAAATGGAGGAACGATCAAAGGGAGATTCTGTTGAAGCTAACGAGGGATCTCTCTCTGGCATGTGGACATGCTGCTTTTTCAGCCATCTGTGAATTAGTAAACTTTAAACTAATTAAACAAGAAAAAGATAAAGCGGGAACCCTAGATGGAAGAGAGAGCAGTGGGGCGAGGATGGTTTTGCTTTATATGATTTTTTGATTTCATATGTTGTTTTTGTGTTCTGGGATTTGCTGTGTGGGTTTCATTGGTTCATCACTTTCGGCTCACAGGTCTTCATTTCGCTCCACTGTTGGGAACCAAACGGACCAAAACTTTTTACGGACCATTATACCCTTTTTCCTGCCCTGTCTTCCTCACTCTTTGGAATGACGGTATTTGACCGTGATGACATCAATGCCCTCGTCATCACTCATCACCCCCTCTCTGACATACTCTGAAACCAAGTCCTTTTTTAAAAAATGTATAGATATTGTTTATAATAATGCTTTTATTATTTAAGAATATTTAATTAATTACTAAATATTTTTACCCAAGTAATACATTAAATTTAGAAATATAATAATTTATTATTAAATTATTATTTTTTTTAAATGCCTATCTTCAATATTTAAATGTAATTGGAAAGGTTAAAAATTAAAAAATGCGAAACAAAAATTACATACATATGATTTATACACATAAAATTTGAAAAATAAATGAAAAGGTGCTGAGCAAAAAAAATAATAATTTTATTAAAGAAATTGTATTATTTACAATTGATGAGTGTTTAATAGCGAGTTTTTGAATTTCGGTTAGTTGTTATCTGGTACTTATATGGACGTTTAGCCAGATTTAGAAGGGTTTTTAACCGAATATAAAAATAAAATTAGAAATAAATATAAAATTTAATTAAAAATATATTTTAAAAATTTGTTTGTTAAATATAAATAAATATAAAGTTGATGTATATTTTTTTATAATTTAAAAAAAATTAAAATTGTCTAAAAATATTATAATTAGAGTAAAATTGTCTAAAAATTTTACTTCTATTTCTATCATCTCAATTCCTAATTTTTTTGAAGGAGCTAAAATAACTCAAAATATTATAAGTAAAAGTAAAAGTGACTTCTATTGTACCAAACAAAAAAAATGAATAATTCACTTCTACTCTCACTTTCACTCTACCAAACATACTCTTGGTTTTAGGAAAATTAATCTATATGTTATATTTATAATTCGACTCTATTATAACTCCCACTCTAAATTTTAACTTTTATAGTTTGACCATTAAAAAGATTATTATATATACATACATACATATATAGGAAGAGTAGGGAATTGAAGTGTGGGGAGTGGGGAGTGGGGAGTGGGGAGTGGGGAGTGGGGAGTGGGGAGGGGGGCGGGGGGATGGAATGGCAAAAGGGTAAAAAGAGGGGGAGAAAGAGGAGTAGTTGGGACAATCAAGGACAGAAAGATGAGGATGATTGCATGCGATTCAATGGAATTGAATTGAATCCAGTCTCATTTTGAAATTAACAGGGAGAAGAAGAACAAGAAGAATAAAAAATCAGGTAAGTAAATGTAGGGTTGCGTCTCAGAAAAAGGAGACGTAGGCGATGATGATTATGGGACCTGCCACACACCCATGTCGTAGTATGTAATGTAAGTTGGTATCTGGTGGCAATACTTACTTCCTTCCTTGCTCTCCAGTACTCCTCTTTACTAATTCCTCTCTTTTCTTCTTCTTCTTCCCTTTGACACGACCTCTGATTTGATGCCACTTGATCTGATGTGACCACCCTATCTGTATTTTATTTTGACATTTACTTCCATCAAACTCCCCCTTTTCACCCATTTGTCGCCCTCCCAGAAGTTCCCTGTTCATTTTTCAAACAGTAAGAATCTTGGTCATGGCAAATAGCACAAATATCAATTAAAAAGTGAGATCAACGTTTCAAAATACAAGGTGGACGGGAAGAGCAGGAGGAGCTCTACTAGATTTTGCTTGGCATTGGAATCTTTTTTTTTATATACTTTTTTAATATAAATTTAAACAAATTAGATCTCAAAAATTCACAAAAATTAAAATATATCTTCTTACTCTAGAGTTACTTATTTTCTTAGAAAAAATAAATAAATAAAATACTTATTTATATATATTTTTTTTAATTTTTAATATACGATCTATTTAACTAATTTAATTAAATTAAAAAAATTAATTTAATTAGTTAATATTATATTTTTTTAAATATTCTGATCATATTTTTAAATTTCCTCTATTCTCTCTTTTAATTATTATTGAGTGAATATCAATAAGAATAATTTAAAAAAATTATAAATATAATAAATAGATGTTATATTTATAATAAATATCAATTTATTACCCTTACCGGGGAGTATATTAATCTCTACTAGGTACTTATGCTATTTGGAGAAAAACATGTTTCATGAAATACAAATATATGGTATTGCTAATGCCAAGACTAAGTATCCTAATGTGAGATTTTGAGTTATGAGAATTGTATTTATATATTATAATGCAATGAATTTTGATGGGGTTGATAAATTTTAAGTTGCTACAAGGAGATTTGAATATTTAAGTGAGGATGGAATCGTGTGAATATAATTATTCTTTATAAATATAACTATCATTTAATTAAAAATAATTTTATTTAAGGTATTATTAGTAACTAAATATAACCTATTTTTCTAACAAAAATTTAGATATTAATTTATCATACTATAAAAAAAACTATCTTGTTCATTTGACTCACCTTCATTATGACTATATTGGTTTGGGCACTAATTGTAATTTAAGTACCCATTCGGTAATGTTGTTGGTGGCAGGCGCTCTCCTATTGCTTTTGCGTAATTAATACTTCCTCCACTACTTTTTTATAAACAATAATTATCTAGGACTAAAATATTAGTTAAAAATAATAAATATATTATAAATATATCTTATTTTTTAAATATATTTTTATTTATTATGAGGATAGGCGAGAGAAAAGATGAATAGAAAAATAGATAAAAAAAATAGTGGAAGAAAGACGTATAATTAATTAGAAAATAAAAAATAAAAAATATATTAAATTTTTAGATAAATATAAATTGTAGCTTATAAAATGGACTAAAGATAGTATTATGGTAGTATTACATATTATATATGACCTACAATAACGGTGTCAAACATATTTTAACAAACCCCTCTAATCATGTTCAGATTAAGATTAACGCAATCAATTAGTTAAAACTATTTATCAATTTTTTTTATACAAAACTATTTATCAATTTAATTAATCTACTGCGTTGTATATTGAAAGTAGTGGAGAGTCTAGAGCTGGTAAAACAGACTCCCGTCAGTCCATTTTTTAAATAAAATTAATATTATTATTTATTTTACTCAAATATTACTTTAAATACTCCTATTATTAGATACTAGTAAAGATGATTACTTATTTATTAATATATGTTAACATATTATAATTGATTAATATTATGTTAATATTTATTTAGATTTATAGTTATGAAATTTGATATTTTTTAATAAAAAAATAAGAATTTTTTAGAGTATAATATTATTAATTTTTTTAGTATGCTAATATAACATTAGAAATTTTTTATTAGTACTTTAAAAATTTAGAAATAATTTTTTAAAAGTATTAAAAAAAGTAAAAAAAAAAAAAAGGTGACGGGCTGACGGTAGGGCTCGGGCTCGCATTTTTGCCGGCCTGTTTTGGAATGGGCTGCACAGCCCATCCCTCTAGCCCGCGGGTTGCGGCAGGCTAGCCCGTTTTACCCGTACTCTGGAGACCCTATTTTATTGGGCCACTTGACCATTCTCTTTACAAAAGGTAAGCCCAAAGGAACACCATTTCTTATTGGGTTTATTCAATGTGGACTCTCTTAAACACCAGGCCCACCATGGTTGAGGCAGGAGCTCAAACCTAAAAAAAAAGGAACAAAAATTTACCAAAAAAAAAAGAACAAAAGAGAGAGAATACTAGGCCTGTTTGATTCCTAATTCCTAGAATAATTTTTGTTTTAGGCTAAGTAGTAAATTTGTTCAAATATAAATTTGTCGAAATATATCGTAAGGGTCTGTACTGTTTTTTTTTTTAAATCAATATCACTCTAAAAATCTTATTTTGATGTAACGTAGCCCTGATATAATATTTTTAAATGATTAATTGTTAGTTGATCTAACTTGAAGATAACCTCACATTTTTTTCCTACTCATATTTACCACTAAAGGAAAAAAATTTCATGACTGTAATATAGAAAAAGACCTCCAGAACCCTGTCGGATTCTTCCTCTTCTTCATCTTCATTATTATGACCCCACCATAGCCAACCCCACTTCATGCTTCACAACATTCACACAACTCTTCTTCTGATCATCATCTTCTTCTGAACTATGAATATCAGTACTTCTCTTCTTCTTCATCTTCTTCTGCTGCTTTAGGTTCATCAAAGCTGGAATTAAATGGCTCAATGCTATTTTTTTTTGGGTTCCACAGAGTAAATACGCCGTCGCTTTGTTCTAAGCTTCCCCTCCATATCTAAACCAGAAAAAAATACTACACAATCACTCTGAAAGATATGTAATGAGATCTGAAGAAGAAGAAAATCATCGGGCCTTATGTTGTACCATTGAATGAAGAAAATCAACTTCATCACCCATTTCTAAGCCTCTCAATAATGAAGAAAATTTGTTATTTCATCACGCATTTCTTGGTCGCTTTCTCTGCTCTCCTCACATCTCGGTACTCCAATGCTTATCCCCTCTCAACCCAAAACCGATGGATCATATGGACAACTCCAATGGCGAACGAGCCAAATTCGTGTGCGGCAACTGGGCGGGTCACCTTCAGCCGATGATTCCAGAAAAGTGAGAAGACGCCGGAGATCGCAAAGGGTGGGAGATGAGGAGGCAGTAGATCGGACAGGGTGAGAACGGCGAAAGGGTAGAGGGTTGGAGATTGGTCGAGAAGAGGCGGAGGGAGGGTTAGAGATGGATGAGGTGGAAAATTTTCTTTTTTTCTTTTTATAAAAATGTTTTCCAACTCAGAAGCCACATCATCAAAAGTGAGTTAAAGAGGAGAAATTAACTGTCAAAATTAATCATTGCTAACGGTGGGGCAATATTACACTATTTTTTACAATTTTAAAGTGACATTAATTCAAAAAAAAATTTAAGATAACATAATCTCTCCTAAAATATTTTTAGGATAAATTTGTCACCTTATCCTTTTGTTTTTAAAACAAAAATAAAAAATAAAAAATAAAATTTTAAATTATTTATTAAATTTATTACTAAGTATCTAATTTTAAAATTAAGTATTGGTTAAGTGTTTTGCAAAAAAAAAACAAATAGGAATATATTTTAAAAATTAAAAAATTAAATTTTTTTTTACTAATTTTATTTTTTGATTACTCACGTCTACACTCTCTACTCTATCTCTAATCCATTGATAAGAAATATAATTTTTTTTGTTTTTAAATATATTTTTAGAATAACTGGTCAAATAGATCTTTTTTTTGTTTTTCCTACTCAATTGTTTTTTTTTTAAAATAATTTAATAAAATTATTCTAAGAACATATAAATTAAAAATAATATCATGGCCTAATTTCAACGATATGTCGGTCATGCATTGCAGGCTCTCATTAGAGCCCATTTAATTCATGGGAAGGGTTGAAATAGAAAGGAATATAATGGAAAGAAAAGAAATAGAATAACTAACGGAAATTAGTCTAAGTGCTAAGCGGCTCGGTATCGTTTAAGCGAAGTCTTAAGTTTGAGCCTTAGCGTATGCAGAAAATTATCGTTGGGAGACTCACCCACTATAGCCAAGTGCGCGACGCGGGTCAGATCCGGATGTAGTCGGGATAAAATTTCAATAAATTGAGTAGGCAACTAAAAAAAGAAGAAATAGAATAAAAAATTATTGACCTAATGACTATTTAGTTAGCACTAAAAAAAATAGTTTGATAAAAAATTTAATATTTATTTAATTAAAAGTAATAAAAAATAAGGTAAAAAAACATGCAAATGATTATATTACTTTTACTAAATTTATATTCTAATTTAAATTTATATTACCCTTAAGGCAAGAACCTCAAGCCTTAAGTCATGAATCATCCACGACGATGTAGCAAGCAGGCAAGCTCCGATTTATTCTCTTCTCCACTCAGAAACATGCCCAATCTCAAGGATAATTTGATATTTTGTCCTTCGAGCTATGAACGGAAAATCAGATTCTGGTGTGATCCCATTTTTCTTTATGTACTAGAAAATCACCCACTCCTAGAAAATTGCTTCCCACCTCTTCTTCCAGCCAACCGATGCCAAAAGGGAAAATTTAAATTTTCAACCAACCAAGCCCTTTTGTCAGGTTTGATAGGTGAGTAGTAGAGGTGAGAAAGTGAAGGTTTAAATCTTTTAATTTTTTGGATGCAAAAAGAAATTATTTCTATTTTTATTTTTAATATTTTAAATTATTTTAATTCTATTAAAAAAATTAAGAATTGAGATGATAAAAATAAAAATAAATTTTTTTAGACTATTTTATTCCTATTATAAAATTTTTAGATAACTTTAACCTTTCATAAATTATAAAAAGTATTTTAGATTATTTTATCCTATGTTATAAAAAAATATATATCAATTTCATACTCATTTTTATCTTAGAAAATAAATTTTTAAAATCTATTTCTATTTTTATTTCAATCAAAAATTCTTCTCATCTCACTAAAAGTGTACAGTAAATCTTTTGGAGGCGAAGTGAACCAAAAGTCACGTGCTGCGCCGCGTAATATTGTTCCCTGTTAAGGCATGGGCAGCTCCACGCACGTGCGGAGGAAGCAGCACAGGAAGCTGAGAGAGAACTCCCCAATTTTCCAGGCCCTAGAGAGAGCCAATTTGATTATTTCTCTCTATCCCAACTTATTCGAATTTAAATTTTATTAGTTTTAATCACATGATAAGGAATAGGGTCAGGTGGGATGCGATTATAGTATATAAAATTTAAAATACTCCCAAAATAGTAAAAAAAAAAATATTATCCTGTTCTTCGAATGATATTTCTATTATAACTATAATATCAATCCTATGTTTTATATTTGAATCAAAATGATAAAAATATTAGTTATGATTATATGAGAATATTATTAGATTTTATTATGTTTATTATTATAAAACTAAATGAAAAAATTATTTTTTAAGATTTCAAATAAAAGTTGTTAACTTATTATATAAGAATATTAATGTAAAAGAAAAAAAATTGTAAAAATATTGTGTTACTTGAAGGGGCGTGGTTTAAGTTAATGTGTTGTTAGTGAATCGATTATCGCGGTTTTAGTCAACTTTCCTAAGGTCTCACGTGATGGCTGACATGTGACAACCCTCACTGCCTTTATCACGTGCTGCGTGGGCCCCACCCATCCTAACATCTATCCAATACTAAAAAGATAAAATGTAAGATAACGTGAAATTAACAAACAAAAAAAGAAAATCTTAAAATAAGGAAGTTAAAAATAGAATAATTGAAAAGGGCCAACAAAAAACAAGGTGTGAGGGGTAATTGTTTTTTTAGTTGCCTACCCAGTTCACCGGATCTTTATCCCAACTACATCTGAATCCGACCTGTGTCGCGCACCTGGCTATAGTGGGTGAGTCTCCCAATAGGGATTTTCTGCGTACGCCAAGGCTCGAACTCGAGACCTCGCTTAAGCGATACCGAGCCGTTTATCACTCAGACTAACCCCGGTTGGTGAGGGGTAATTGTTTTGTTTTGTCCACCCGGTTCACCGGAGCTTTGCCCCGACTACATCCGGATCCGACCCGCGTCGCGCACCTGGCTATGGTGGGTGAGTCTCCCAACGGGAATTTTTTGTATACGCTAATGCTCAAACTCAAGACCTCGTTTAAACGATACCGAGTCGTTTACTACTCGGACCAATCTCCGTTGGTGAGGGGTAATTGTTAATTAACTGTAAACACCTTATCCGCTTACCGGAATGCATTAACCTAGGGATTAGAGTCCCATGACCCCTCCCCAAGCCCAACCCACTTGCCTCCTCTCTCATGCCCGGATTTATTGCCAACATCATCAAATTAAGATTATGCAAAAAAATGCCTCAAATAGATTCAATTAGTAAAGAGGTAAGATATACGACTATTTAAAGTATATTCGATTATTAAAGAGTATCATTTTATTGTGATTATAATCGCGATATTTAGGGAGGCATCCTAGCCTTGAGTGTATAGATTTACGCCTAAAAGTAATAGACAACTCTCCTTGCCGGACATTAGTATTGCTTAGGAGGAGAAAAAATTTCGCCATGCCTTTGGATCGTGGGTGAGTTCAACCCCTTTCTAAAAATTTTTGTATAAAAAAAAGATTATACAAAAAAAAATATTATTTATAAAATCATAAATAATGTATAACTCGTACACAAGTTTATTTTACTTTTTTTCTATTAGCTTTGAGTTATGGAATAAAAAGTCATGGGTTTTTATTTAAAACTAGTGGTTGAGGGTTGGTAAGAAATTATATGAATTCGAATCTTGAGAAACATATTTATTGATAGAGGTAAAAATTATTTATACTTTGAGTTTTAAAAGAAACTATACCCTTGATCGGATAAAAAAGTTAAATCATGTTGTTGATACGATGACCTTATCGATGAATGATTTGTAAATATCATATGTCTTTTTAAATATAGAAATATGTCCCAGTTCTAATGATTTGAAATTTAACTTGAATTTTTTTTTGTTATAAAAAAAGGTTGTGGAATAATTAAAACATACAATCTATGATATACATAACAGTGTATCTCTGCTCAATAGTCAAAACATCGGCCAATACACTCTACTAATTAAAACATACACTCCATAACATACATAACAGCGTATCTCTGCTCAAGAGTTAATGTATCAGCAAATACACTTTGCTAATTAAAACATACACCCCATAACAGATATAATATTGTATCTCCACTCAAGAGTCAACACCTCGGCAAATACACTATGCTAATAATTAAAACATACACTCCATAATATGCATAACAGTGTATATGCATTCATGAGTTAACACCTTGACAAATACTTCCTGCTAATTAACACACACACTCCATAACATACATACCAACATATTTATGCTCAAGAGTCAACACCCTGGTAAATACATTATACTAATTAAAACATACACTTCACAGCATAAATAATAATGTATCTCCACTCAAGAGTCAAACACCCCAATGAATACACTCTATGACATTCTGACATTTTTTTTTATTTTTTTCTCTGATATCTCAGGGCAGAGTATCTTACAGGTACAACAACGGCCTTAGATTAATCTGGATTGAGAATTGAATAACTCTTTTTTACGATTACCCTACTATCTGTATTTGCTGCGTACCTAAATCTTGAACTCAAGACCATTTATTAAACTAGATCAACTCCCTAACTAACTAGTCTAAACACACGGTAGTTGATATTTTAACCTTATACTAATTAAATTTTTTTATAAATAGTCATAATGTAACATAGCCACAATATTGATTTCTCAATAAAAACATTAATGTAGCAAGCATAATGTAAAAAAAAAAAACAAGAATTCTATCCCACTTTTAAGGCAATAAACCTCCCTAATACTAATACGAGACTTATAACACAATAACACATCAATGAGTGAGCTAAGAGTTCCCTTTCAAATTATATTCTTGACCGTTTGTGTCAAGTGTCAACTTAGAAATGACAACATAGTTAAATGTTATGATATTTTCATTTTTTTTATTTTTTTCCATTTTCATCATAAAAAATATGAACCTATAAAAATTAGCATAAAGAAGCTTGAAGAGGAGAAGCGAGAGAGGACTATAAGGAGGGTTGGGGAGTGAAGTTGAGCTGTAAGCATCGTGCAAAAACGTGAAAGGAGGAATTGATAACAAGTCATGATAGGGGAAGAAGGTAGAAAAGTACAAGGAAAATTCCACTGAAATATTGTATTAAGTCAGGAAAGAAACCCTCATTAATTATTTAATTAATTCTTAAGCACAATTCCCTAAGCATTAAACATTATTAGCTTCCCTCTGTAAACTTGGACACTATTGGATGAGTGACAGCGACAAAACCTGCAACTGTTTTATTCCTTTTATTTCTTTCTTTCTTTGTTTTTTTTTTGTTTGCCTTCCTTTTTTGTTCTCTCTCTTTTACAAGATTGATTCTTTTGGGGTTGAATTATTGTTTCTCTTCACGTTAGTTCACCTTTAATCATTGTTAATTCATGCGATAATAATGTCCCCACCCCATTCCATAAAATATTATTATCCTCTTACCTTAATTTAGTTCAATGTGTAAGATTATATTTGGTAAAAACTTAATTTTATATAATTATATTTGTCATATCTTGAATTTTTTTATGGTCAAATAATAAAATTTTAAGAAAAATTTATTAGAATAATCTGATATAATTATATGTATAGAAAATATTAGTACTATAAAAAATATATACATAGAGAGCACCGGTACTTGAATTCAGATTTTTTTAACTAATAAAATTTTTAAACAATAATTTTTTATCAATTTTTAAAAATTTGATTAGAATTCATAATGTCAAGGAAGGAGTATTTTATTATTATAAAATATCAATTATTCATATTTTTTTTGCACAAATGAAATGCTAATTATTTTTTATTAATTGTGCTGCTGCTTGCAGTTGATTATTTTATAGAGAACACATGATTACTATTAATTTCATCAACTAGAAACACATGTTTATGCCAATTCTTTTATTTTTCAATGTCATGTGAGTTCTTAGTAATTTTGGACTCGTTATTGTTTCTATTTTCAATCCCTTAATTAAATTATCCACCCTCTGCTATAATAATTAATAAATAATAATTGTGTTTTTTAATAAGGTAGATTTGAGCTGTTGCATTAGACCATCCGTACCAACTTGCAAGTCCCAGCTGTGTGTGGTGTAATTCCAAATAATTTATCAAATTGTTTATTTTAATTTACGCATTAACAAAAAGTCATTAAGCCCCTTGCAGGAATTATTATCACAAAAGTCAGTTGCAATAAGAGGAGTATAATATAATGTAAATAATTAATGCCTAATTTCTAAAGTAACAATAATTGACCACAATCCCATTTTTTAATTAACAATTAAAAATGGATAAAAAAAATAAAACTCTGTTTCGTTTATACAAGGTCAATTTTTATCACAAATGATGATTTACTGATACATTCGCAAAAAGAAACTCATTTGTTCCATTTCTATTTTACATATTATATAAGATTTTTTATATTCAGTATCATAACTGAAAATTATTACAAATAACGTAAAACTAACATTGCCCCGTGCAATATGCACGGGGATTTTCTTCTTCTTCTTTTTCCCCCGGTTGGGCATGCATTTTCAAATGGATAATATATAACAGGGAAAAATTAATTATTATATAATTATATAATCATAAATATTAATTCATTAAACTTGCGAGATATAAACACACTCAAACATGTTTTTTCCTTTTTATAGATTTTATGGTTCTATATTATAATATTTAGCTAACAATAAAAAATATCTATTTTCCCAAAAAAATGTTGCAATATACCTAATAGGATGGAAATAGGTCAAGTCAAGCTCAGACAAGAATATAAAGCATGATTCTAAGTATGAGCCTATATACACGCTATTTTTTAGGCTCAAGCCTGAGTTTTTGAAAGGCATGCTATCCCTAAAACTTTTTTAGAGACATACTTATAATGTAGGCCTTTAAAAATATCTTATAGTTTAAGGTTTAAAAATTATAAATAAATTTTGAGCCTACTAAAATATATATTTATATAGACTTTTAATAGGTTTTAAAGCCTATATATTCACAAATAGAATATTCTATGTAGGTTTTAAGCCTATTTATACTATATATATAATTAAACAGGTAAGACATGTATGCTTGTAGGCTAAGCTTTAAGAAAAAAAAAGCTTAGTCTATATAAATCAACATATTTTTAAATAGACTTAAGGTTTGATTTTTGTTACTAAATAAGATAAACCTTACAAGGCTTTAACTAACCTAGACTATAAAACCATGCTAAAAAGCTTAACATATTTTCACCCTTAAGATTGATGAGTACTACTGTTAACCAAATTGGCAAAGTTGACATTTTGGCTGACAAAGTTATTCATTAATTTACCTAAATACAGTAAGAAAATTAAAAGAGTAAAAAAAAATAACATTAATTAAATTGAATGAAAGGGAATTAATGTCAATGAACCAAAATCAAAAATTTCAAATACTGTGAATGAAAAAAATTATGTTGCATGAGTTACATTGTATTTAGATTTTAATGCTCATCAAATAATGCTCATGAAAAAAATAATAATAATGCTCATCAAACATAAATAAATTAGATAATAGTAGTAACTAAATAAATAGTAAGAATATCTTGATGAATAAATAACTTACCATACTAAATAAAAAGAAAAAATAAATTAAAATAAAACTGCAGCGGCAATAACTTTACAGACCTTGCAAGTCCCTTACCATTATTATATCCATATATCTCTGCATGGAAAAAGATGCTCCAATGTTGCTTAAATTACAATTTTGCCACTGCCTTACTCCTCAAAACCCCACCGCTCCCACCTTCACTTTCACACAAGCACACACGCAGGCCCCAAGCCCTCTCTCTCTCTAATTACAGAAACCTCTCATTTTCTCACTCCTTCCTTCTTTCTACAATCGTACACATTATTCGTTCATGGAAGTGCCTGAATACTTTGTCGGTGCCTACTTCGGCTCCGGAGGGTACCATTTCTCTCCGGAAAAGCGCCACTCCGACCAGAAGCCCGCTGAGCCTTTTGCCGTCGACGACCTCCTCGACTTCTCCCATGCCGATGCTATCAAGTCCGATGCTTTCATTGGTAATGTCGCCGGGAACTCCACCGATTCCTCCACTGGAACTGCTGTTGAGAGCTGCAACTCCTCAATTTCCCGTGTCGACAACCGTTTCTCCTCCAACTTTGGTCCTCGTCCCTTCGGCGATCATCAGTTATCTGGTGAACTCTGTGTGCCGGTGAGTGGTTGTTTTATCGTTAACCAGTAGCTGCCATTATAACCTGCAAGTTTTTCAAATCATAAACTCTAATAATTACTGAACTTTTTTTCAGATTTCTTTTGTCGGTTTGTGAATTTTTACTTTCTGGTTGAATTTGTTCGTTTACGTGAAAATGTGTAATGAAATGCTTTGAATTCGACAATGGAAATTTGTCTTGATTGATGGATCGATGGATTTATTGCAGTATGATGACATGGCGGAACTGGAATGGCTATCGAACTTCGTGGAAGACTCGTTCACCGCACAAGACGAGCTGAAAACACTCCACCTTCTATCCGGCACCACCACCGCTTCCGCATTTGGCGCCAAACCTCAGACTCCAGAATCTTCCTCCTCTTCTGAAACCCTCCCGCCTTTCGCTCCCGATGCAGCTCGGAACGCACCGTTTTTCCGTCCGGAAACTCCATTACCAGGCAAAACTCGGAGCAAGCGTTCACGCGCCGCTCCTGGCGATTGGTCCACGCGCGTCGTAACACCAGCACCGCACAACCAGACGGCCACGACGGACGCGAAACCAGTGCAAGCCAAGGCGCCGACAATGAAGAAGAGGGAGAGTTCAAATTCCGATTCCTCAGGGCGGAAATGCCTGCACTGTGCCGCCGAGAAGACGCCACAATGGCGAACGGGACCCATGGGTCCGAAGACGCTGTGCAATGCCTGTGGAGTCCGGTATAAATCCGGGAGGCTGGTGCCGGAGTATCGACCGGCGGCGAGCCCGACGTTTTTGTCGACGAAGCACTCGAATTCTCATAGGAAGGTCCTGGAGCTGAGGAGGCAGAAGGAGATGCAGAGGCATCCGCAGCACCATCTGATTAATCAAGCATCAATTTTCGGTGTATCCAACGGCGGAGATGAGTTCTTGATCCATCCCCACGATGGGCCCGACTACAGGCATATAGTCGAGGGACTGCTAAAGCAGTGACAGTAAATTAGGGTGGAGCTCCAAGCAGAAACGAGCAATCTTTTTTTATTATTATTCTGGTGGGGAAAAACTTTTGTATTAAAAAATTTGAATTTTTTAGGTCCTTCATAATTTAGCACAAGTAAGGTAATTGGGGGAAAAATTGTAGAATTAATCAAGGGGAGGGGGAAAATAGGTGAAGAAGAAGAAGAAGCTTCGTTTGTTTGGTTTAATTTGTAGAATTAATGCACCCTCAAATAATTTTTTGGCCTAATTTGGCAAACAAAAATCTCAGCTTTTATCTATTTTGTGGGATAAAATTTGCAGCAGCCGACCTCTTTCTCAAAACCAATGGACCATGAAAATTAATGCATATGGAGGATTAATAGAATAATATTTGTTTTAGAAGGACGTAAGTGTATGGTAGAATAAACATCGGAACTCAAAGTGGTTGGGGGATTGCTTCATATCTTATGGATCTTTTTTTTTTGTTTAATGCTGTATAAGAAATGTTTTAGAAGAATGACAACTTTTTTTTTTTAAAAAAAAAATTGCCCAATTCTTGTTAGTTTATAAGTGATGGTAATCATTCTATATTCATCATTTGAGGTTTCAAGCACACAGGAAAAAAAGGGTAATTATATAAAATAGCAGTAGCAGTGTGAAGAATGATAGTATTCTTACTAATAATAGACCTTAGTTTAAATAAGATATTTTGACTACTTAAATATGACGTTTTAAATTTAAATTTATAAAAATTAAGAAAATATCTTTAGGAGTGACGCCTCCGAGTGAATTCAACAATATTCGATATAAAATGAAATAATGATATAGTACTATTTTCAACTTTAAATATAGTACACATAAAATTCTTAATATAAAATATATTTAATTAATTTAATTAAATTAATAAAGTTAGTTAAATTAGTTAATATGATATAATTTTTTTAAAATATTTTAATTATTTTTTAACCCCGTTCTTTTTATTTGATTATTGTTGAAGGAGTATGTATATGGATAATTTTAAAAAGTATTAATAAATATAAAAAATATATTTTATATTTATGATTAAAATTAATTTTTTAATAAAGTTATATAATAAAAAACGGATAAATATATGGATATTAATTTTGTTTTCAATTTTACTTAAAATTTTATAAAATATTATTAAAATTATGAAATATTTTTAAAAAATTAGGGAGTAGTAACATGGGGATGAGGAAGAGTGAAAACCAAGGTGGGGGGCATGGGTTTCAGTGAAACGAAGGAACGAAGAAATGATGAAGATTGGCAGGAAGCCATCGTCGTGCGTACGTAGTACCATGTCCCCCACAGACATTGAAATGCGTTATGGTAATTAATTAAAACCCCCCCAACCCCAACATGGGAATGAGTCAAGCAACGGGATAGGAGAGCACCTCACTCCAAACTCCAAATATATTAATTAAAACAAGTTTAATTTAATTTCAAGATAGTTTTCATGTCACTATATTGCAATATTATTTAGCTTTCTCTTCATCATCAACTTTCTAACTCTAATATATATATATATATATGAGCTGCTAATTAGCTCTTTAATTCCTATACAACTTGTTCTAGTTCTTTTAGAACGTCATGTGACTCTGCCAAACGAGAAGCAAGAAATAAATAAAGTTAAAGGAAAAAAAGAGGAAAGCTAAAACAGGGGAAGCTTTAATTTAATTAAAATCATGGATTTGCATGGCAAAAGGATAGGTATGGCTATCAGACTCATAAGCTTTTTAGAGAGAGAGAGGGGGGGGTCAAATAAAGGGAAGGGAAAATGAAGGGTACGCACGAAGTACAGTGTATGTTCATATTGAGAGTGTGGTGTGGCTATTGTCGGCATTTTCTTTTATTTTCTTTATATAATAATAAATAATAATAAAGAGGTATATATATAATTGAGAGAGAGGATGTGCATGTGGGTGATGAAACCAAGCACATGCGCTACATGACGTGCATGCCTGCTACCTCCCTCCCTTATCACCCTCTTTCCATCGTCATTATTTTCATCATTTTCTATTTTTCAATCATATTTTTTTTATAAAAAAATTTTTGAAAAAAAGTTGGGCTCACCTACAATTCAAGGGTAAGGCAAAGTCTCCCTTCCTCTTAGACGATACTAATATCAGGTAGGACAAGTCGTCTATTACCTTCAGACGTAAATCTAGACATCCAAGAGTTAGGATGCCTCCACAAGCACCACCACTAGAATCACAACAAAATGATACTCCCTAGAGATTGAACACGTTTCAAATAGTCGCATGTCTCACCTTTTTGCCCGTTGAACCTACGGACAATATGTATTTTTCAATCATATTATTCATACATACCAAACGCACATTATATTGTGGGTTTGGAAAAGAAAAAAAAAAGTCATTTGGGTCAAAAAATACTCAAATACTTATATTAGTGGTAGAATTACTTTTGGGGACAAACCATGATTTATTTTTATATAAACAAGATCCACTAGCTTTTGAAATAATTTTTAGATATTAAATATAGAAATTGATCATTTTAACTCTATGAATTTTTATCATCTTTTTATCTATCATTTCTTATTTATCTCATACTCTTTATGATAATTTACCTATAAAAAAAATTATTCTAATAACAACTATCAAAACACTTATTTCTTCAAAATAACTTTTCATACAAAATCTATTATCCAGAATCAATTTTCTCCAGAATCTATTAAACCAAACACACCAACACACCCAAAGCAACCAAGTCTCTTCATTACTCTCATTCTGTCTCCTTCTACATATGTAGTACTAGCAAAAATTAATCTCTCTTGAAAATATTAAAGGTAACAAGTACTAATTTTTCTAATTAATAATCAGACTTGCTTTAAATTCCCTGTTGTCATTCTTGTACTAGTTAGAAACAGGATTTTCAGTTCTCTCTATTTTAGATTGCGAGCCTTGAGAATTGCTACTTCATGTTATCTGACTATGGCAAGAGGTATTTTCTGCTTCTGCTGCTAGTATACTTTGAATTTTTGGATTTCTATATGCCTGTAGTTTCATGTCAATACAATCTGGTTTAATTTGTTGATTTGATTCGAAGTTTAATTAGATTATGGGAAACATAAAATTCAAAGTAAAATGAGAAGGGAAGCGTTAGACTATAGGCCATAATATATGGGATTCAATTAAAGAAATTAGATCACAGACAAGAGGAGAGATTGTATGAATATTTTTCGACAGAGACGAGTATTTTAATTTAATTTCTCTGTTAACTCTATTATTATGTTCACTTTATAACTACAGAAGCTATATATATATAAAATATGCCCATTCTCTAGGCATCTTTCCACGTTCTCTTATTCTAATTACGTACTCTGTATAATGCTTGTTTCCCCCCCCCCCCCCGTATCAGTTCGTTCTCTTATTTCTTTTGAACCTTAAATTTTCATCAGTATAATCAAATCTTTTTACATTGTAAATAAAATCAATACATGCACGGCATTAGGCATTAGGCATTAGGCATTAGTACCTTAATCAATAACGTTACGTTGAAGTAATTACTAATTAGTCTATTCTTTGTTATTTATTTATTTAATTCAGGGCATCCCCAAATCACTTTCGGCTTGAGAGTAATCCTTTTCGAGATTTATAGTGCAAAAAGTTTATACCTCTCATAGCAAGTCTCTTATGAAAGTAATATCACTTATCACCTCAACTAATAGTTTGCTGAGTAAAAATGTTGTGAAAAGTAGTGGCATTACAATGGGGCAAAGAGGTACGGTCAAATTGAAATGTTTGATTATAAAGTAATTTATGAGGTACCATAAAAATATTTGTTTGACTAAATTAAACTTTCGATTAATTAAGGATATATCAATTGGAATTAGTGCAAATAATTTTTTGGAATCATCTCACTAACCAAGGTTTCTTTTTCATATCTTAAGAAAATTATACCTAATTTCAAGCCTTGAAGAGGGTGGGGGTGGGGAGATGGGAGAGAAGGTCAAAACGTTGTAACTTAATTACTGATTAGATTAGATTAATTAATTGAATTGCTTGTGTAAGTCATTCAAATGGGGTCAGTTGAAAGTTCACGATTCATTTATTATTAAATGGAGTAGTAGTTAATTAGCATATATATATATATATACTTTTTTAATCGAATAAGTGAAAATTAAAAATTAAAAGTTTCAACTTCATCAATTTAATTAGAAGAATTGACTTTTACTGTTACCTTGTAATATAGACTTAGTATGAAAATTTGAAAGTCAAACATTAGACTTTAATAGAAATAGCATTAAGAGTTGCATTCTCTTTTATGAAAAGACGTGAGGCAGGTGAGTTAATTAGTTGAAAAATGACTTTTGTTTATCGTAGTAATTAACAAAACTAATTAAAAAAATTAGAGAAATGCAAATGAACTGATCGAGTTAACTAATGAGCGAAATCAATTCCCAAACAGATTAATTAATTAAATATACTAAAATTTGCATAATTTAGTTAACTACTAGATCCTGGGCCTAGCTACTTGTATGATTACAATCGCTTCACGTGGGTAAAGATAATAAAATGTGCGATTCTATTCAAATAGCATCAGGTTCTGATTCGAAGTGGGTGAATAACAACATGATATATAGATCTGTCACACACTAAACAAGTTATTTAGATAATAATAATAATAATGGACGGTAGAGGAGCTAGACCTATGCCTCAACAATTCGATGCTACATATACTACAAGAAGGATAGCTTCAAATTCAGAAATCAATGGAATCCAGTACGATCACGAGGCTTATAAGTTCCAACTACATATATATACACAGTCAGAGAAATGATTTTTTGGTCATAATTTTATAAGTTATATTAATAAATTTTTTTATATAAAAATATAATTTTATTTTTTATTTATTATTACGTTAATTTTATTTTTATAAAATATAATACATATTAAATATGGATAAATTTAAAATAAAATTATTAAATTTTAAGATAGAGTTAATAAAATTTAAGATTTTTTTAGCTTACATAAAATATATTAAAAATGCCTTGTATAAATAGGATCAGAGATGAGTATTTAAGTATTGTAGCATATACTATTCTATGTATCTATATAATCTAGGTTTATATCATATTTAAAGCGAAAAAGTTGTGTGTTTGAATCACTTTGGCAGCTGCCAAGAAAGCAAGTTGGCTTCATCTCTGTGAGATTGTAGCTTATAGAAGTATATAAATAAGTTAAATGTCCATGCCCTATAGCTGTAACGTCATTTGACTATAGTTCCCTACTAATAGCTATAATAATAATATATATTTCGTATAACCACAAGGAACTTGAATATCATCATTATATTGTGGCGATGCACTGTCATTACTTAAGCAATAATCATAATTAAAATATGCGAATTAATCTTTGTGATCAAGTTGGATATCACAATAATTAAGTATGAATTTTGGAGATAAAAATGAATAAAGTATGAAGACAAGCCTTTCGAATTATACATAGAATTTCACATTTTCGTGGAGAGAAGTTTCATAACTTCTTTTTTTTATTATTATTTTAAATTGTATGATGAGATGTTTTCTTTTTTTTGTCAATTGTATGATGATATGCTTACAAAGTTATCGTTTAAAATAATCATCCAAATTAATCATAAATATAAGTTTATTTAAGAAATTAATTTATATTTGACTATTAGTCACCCGAGGTTGACTAATTCAAGTGATAAGTGTCATGGATGAATAGAGGTTTAAAGAATAATCATATATCCAACGCTTTATCCTATTAAATTGTGGGATTGACTATATAAAATACACGATGCTATTCTATCTTATCAACAGTAAATTTTTTAGATATTTTGTTAACTAAAATATCCAATTTCATTTTAAATAAATGCTATGACAACTGTTCTTTATATATATTCATTACAAATATTATATTTTTCTTATATTATTACACATTTATTTCAATACTCTTATTTCTATTACCTCAACTTTAAAACCCAACATTCACTATCTTGAGTTAAAAAAATAATGTTAAGCCGCATATGGCTCATACTAAATAGCTATTCATTATTACATATATTTGACTTTTTCTGAATCTAATAAAGCGAAAGGCCTAGAAAGATCTTCTATAGTGTGAAATGTTCTGATTGGCCAACATGAGAGTATATATACAAAAGATGAAAATTAATTACCACATCTCTTTCATTTAAGCGCACACACGCATGTACACCTATATATGAACTGGAAAATGAAAGTTACGTTGACAATCAGAAAGAGATGCATGAATGGTGGAAGCTATAAAGTGAAAGAGTGAGTGAATGAAACCTAAACCTGCTTTTGATAATGGCCACAGTTAGTGAGTATGAGAGAGGCACTCGAAAAGCAGATAGTAGTTGATGAACAATTCCACACAAAAATGACCCACACGGGAGTGATCCCAACCATGTTTGCCTTTTGCCTTTTGCTTTTTGCTTCTTAGTCCAAACACTCCGTGACCCTATTAATTCAATTCCCAACCTCCTTCCTCAAATTTTCCTCATTCAATTACTTACATCATGTATGTATATGTCAATGCCCAATAAGCTAGCTCCTAGCTATATAAATAGCTAGGGATTGGATGTTGAATTGATAATTCTAACAAGTTTTCATGTGTTTGGCTTTTTGGATATGTGTTATCATACATATATGGCAAATACTACTACTCGTCGCTCCATTGAACTCGAGCCTAAGACCTTAAATCAAGGCCAGCTCTCCCAAGCTAGAGTACTACTTATTACTTCCTTTCCCTCCATTTTTCTTTCACTTTTCACTTCATTTCCCACTTATATACGTACATATAATGCATGTTTAGCTTTATATCGGAAGCAGGGGGTTTCGATTTCTAACGTGAAACCAAACATGCTTTATAGGTTGTTTGTGTATAATATATGCACGTATTCGATGACTTGTCATTTTCTCTCTCTCTCTAATTTGATGCAGAAAGTAGCTGCAGATGTAGTACAGAAGATGGAACCAAAGGAAGCCTCATCTCTGTTCACAGAGGTAATTACTATATCCACTTGGTATTTACTTAAACCCTAACATAATGAAGAATGATCGAAGTGTGATTAATTTGTATGTGGATGAAGAAGGGACTGGAGCATTCAGTGGAAGAGGTGAAGGAGGTGGATGAAGAAGAAGAAGGAGAAGGAGAAATCTGCATAGAAAAGATTGAGATCATAGAGGAGAAAGTTTGCCATATGAGCCTATGCTCTTCACTCATTGTTGATTCTCCATCAGATCATTAGCTTCATCTTCACCAACAACATGAACCTCTTTCTGCTCCTTTTTGATTGATTCTCTCTGCATCAGACAATATTACACATGATATTGTAATAAAACCCCTACTTATTGTTTCACTGGCTCTCTTGTACGTACACAATAATAAATTTATTACCTACAGGCTACAGCTTTTAATGAGATTAGTTCTCGAGTTTTTGTGAGACGTACGTAGTCCATTGATGAGCTCTAACGAGGAAAGGAAATGCTCCCTTCCGATCTAAATGTGGTACTACATCCTCTGATTTTTTTTAATAGATTAAATAAATTAATTAATTATAACTAATATAATAGTTAATTGATCAATTTAAATAAATTAAGAAGTATATATTATAAATTCGTATTGAGAGGTTAGATTTAATCATAATTAACTAATTTATTTAACTTTCTTAATCTATCTAAAAAAATTAACTATCTCTTATATTAAAGACCATATAGAGTAGTTAGTTATATATTTACTTTGATTATAACTGTAATATCTCAATTCAATTTGTCTCCCAATTTATAATCTTTCCCAAATCATCTCTACTGATTGTACATGTTAAGAAGGTTTTCATCCAGAGATATTTCTAATACAAATGATTAAAGATGATATTTTAGAAAACCAACACACTATTTTTACAAATAATTAAACTAATTTTTTTAATATCTTACAAATTATTTAGTTCATATATTAAGAAACATAAAGCAGTTTAGATTGATGCCTAACTTTTACTTGCTCTAGAAAAGATAATGATATGGAATTGATGGGATTCACATGTTATGATTCTTTTTTTCTTTTATACAAAATTTTTTGGAAAGGGTTTAAGCTTACCCACGATCCAAGGGTAATGTAAAATCTCTCTTCTTTCTAGACAATAACGTCGGGTATTGCGAGATTCACATGTTATGGTTGAATTGAATTGAAGGTCACACGTTGGACGAAAAAAAGAAAAAAGAAAAAAACGAATTGAAGGTCACACACCGGTAGAGAAGCTTCTTTTTTTTTGGTTGCCCACCCGATTTACCGGAGCTTTGCCCTGACTACATCCGGATCCGACTCGCGTCGCGCACCTGACTATGGTGGGTGAGTCTCCTAACGGGAATTTTCTGCGTAGGTCAAGGCTCAAACTCGAGACCTCGTTTAAGCGATATCGAGCCGTTTATCACTCGGACTAACTCCCGTTGGTGGGTAGAGAAGCTTCTAACTAGTGGATTAAGTCAATAAAAATTATTGATCCACTGGCTACAAAGTCAGATTCGGGTCCAATCCACAGGAGTCTGAGGCTTTGTCATCAAAGCGATTTTTGGGCCCAACCCGAATGTTCATCATAATAATCTTTATATATATTTTTTTCTCTTAAAAAAACAAATAAAGTTTGATAGAGTTAGTTAGATATTTTAAACTTTTCAAAAAGTACTCTTACTGAATTGTAAGTTATATTTAATAATTTAAAACTGAAATATGTGTTGTGAACATGTAATTCTATCATTTATAAATCCTCCTTTGCAATTAATAACTCCTTTCAAATAATTTATTTGTTAGTGTCCGAATTTTGTTTTAATAAAAATATTTCCCTATAATTATTTATTACAAATGGAGCGAAAGCTTTGTAATGGATAGAGAAAAATTTAAAATGATGCAGTATATTGAGAGAATCTTTTAATTTTATAGATTTATAGTGACACTTTTTCTTTGTTTGGGCTTCAATTTTTTTTTGGTCAACTGTCTGGGTTTGAATTCGAAAACGACAATGAGAAGGAAATTGATCATTTGATTCCGTCACATTAGTGTCGTTTCGAGATGAAGCAAACTTCTTTCGGGATGCAAATAAATAGCGGAGACGGCATTAGGGTTTTCAAACGGTAAAGGAATTTTGGGAGGGAAAGTTGTCAGAAGATTCAGAACATATTCAAGGAAAGAACACTTCCAATTTCATAACCTCAATCGATCGCATCGACCTCTTCTCCCAACTCCACAAGGTAAACCAATGAAAAATTAGAATCGCATTTTTGCTCAGATTCCTCATAAAATGTTCGTGAAGTAGTGGTTTTATGTATACGAGGATGCCGGTGCTTCATTCGAAAGCACCGCTCGCCGTCACTTTAGAGACTTGTTTTCTCTATCTTTTTTCCTTTGATTTTGGATGGATTCTTAATGAATGGAATCGGTGTTTTGTAATTTACTTTTTCCCGAAAAACTCAATAGAGGATTATAGCTAGCGGTCTTAAATTGCTAATACCTTCTTTAACCACGAATTTTATTGTTCTCTTTTATTTGTAGTTGATGACTTTTAGCCTCCACCTGGATTTTTCAATGTGTCTTACTAACTTTTGCCCTTGGTATGTACTATCTCTGGTTCCTGTGCTTGATGAAATACAATAGAGTTAATGCATTCGCTACTCGGGTTGTTTTATATGCTTTGATTACTCAGTCTGGGCAATAACTTTGTAATTTTGGGGAGTTTAGCTCATCTACGTTAGTCCATTTAATATTTATCACCCAATTCTAAGTGTCCTATTCTAGGCTCCACTTTTTCAGCCTAATTGATGATAACACATCTATTTGATTACTGGTATGCAGATTTCACTTCTCTTCTGTTTTAAGAATACAATATGAGCACTGTTGTGCAAAGAACGCCAAGATCTGGTAGGCAGTCATTATTCTATCAAGATTTGGCTTCACCTGTTTCTGCTCGGAGAGGAAAATTTTCAAGTCCAGGTCAGGCAGCTGCGGCATCTTCTCTATGGCGTGAGAGCGTTAGCGTTTCAGACCTCCCACCACCTCCTATTTACACCTTGGAAGACAGATCAGATATTTCTCCTGAATCAGGCATACCAGATTACCAAATATCTCCTGAAACTAAGTCAGACCCTAGAAGTCCAATCCAAACTGTGAATAGGGAATTTTCAACTCCAGCCAAAAGCAAATCAGAGGCCAGTACATCTTATGCTTTAAAGAGTTTTCAGCAGAACCAGCAGAGTTCACCAGGGCTGAGTTGGTGGTCACCTACGTCTGCAAAGAGTGGTGGTGAACAAGTTGAGAAGGGAAGGAGTTCACCAGTTGAGGGTGTAGTTCAGTCTGGTGCTCTGGTCACTGTTCCTCCTCCAAGGGAAGTTGCAAGGACAGAGGTTGAGCGAAATTCCTTGCCTGCAGGGAATCAAAATGAGGAAGAGTGGATAACTGTTTATGGGTAATGTCTTGACTTTTAAACTTAAGCGCTAGAATTTCATCAATTGCTTCCAATTTTTTTATTTATCTTTTTTAATTTTATTGAAAGCATTACTGGACTAGTAAACCTGCTGAATTGGTTTTGATAACTGTGAAAGAGAGAATCATTGGCATATTGGTTGAAGATTCTATCTTAAGTTAAGTTCAGAAGATTTTAAAACTTGTGCATAACTGGTGCCTTCAATTATTTAAGTGAGGCGATAATCGTCTATATTTTTTAATGAAAAACTTGTCTTCATTCATTATCTATTCCTTATGGCCTTTGGAAATGAAGGTGTTGAGGCATTTTACCTGAATGAGATTCATGGGCAGATGGGACCAGAACCAATTTTGTTAAGATCTTTACAGCCAAGATATTCTAGGTATTAAATCATTTTAGACAAAAGCTGGTATTAGGTTAGGAAATGAAGGAATTACAAGGTTAGAAAATGAGATATCCTCATGATCAAAACCAAACACTACAGAAACCAGAACAAATAAGAAAACATAACATCTAATTCTTCTTGGTTTATAGACGCACAGCACAAGCATAATGAATCATGCATGTGGATACTAAACTTGTTAGGTAAAGAAAATAGTGCTATGCTGATTGAGGCATTTTTCTTGCCTAGTTGGAAGACAATTAATCTTGGGTATGCCGAATCATTTAGTTAATAGCATTTATTTTCTTTATCATGTACCGATGATTAAGAACATGTTTGTAACAAAGCTTTTTCTCTGCACTCGGCAGGTTTTCTCCAGGGGACACTAATTTAGTTTTAAGAGAGTTCGAAAAATGTGGTAGAATTTTGAAACATGTTCCTGGTCCCAGGGATTCTAACTGGATGCACATCTTATATCAGGTTAAGTATTATTCTTGGGTGATCCTGCACTACTTATGTAGTGCTTCACAACTATATCATTAATTTTAAACGTCATTTACTGATGCAGAATCGATCTGATGCTCAAAAGGCTCTAAACAAGAATGGGATGCAAATTAATAGAGCACTGATAGTGGGTGTGAAGTCTTTGGATCCCTTGCAACGTCAAGCTTTAAATGAAAGACTTGCCAATCAGGGATTTATGTCCTTACCTCCACCCTCTGCTAGAGCCACAGAAGGGAGTACATTCAGATCTCCTTATCTTCAGAATGGCAACACGAGCACTAGGCAAACAGGCGCAATCGCTTCCCCAGCAAAATCTGTGGTTTCGAAAATAATGGATTTGATGTTTGGTGTCTAGAATATAGTTGTTCTTGTGAACCAACCAGGCTATATCAAGTGTTTTATTGTAACCAAGTAAATAAGCTTTACAGAGCTATTCATGTACCATTCAAGAGGCTTGTCATGTCTTGTGCATCGGAGTTAAGTTAAGTTGGAATTTTTATCTAAGGATTTGAGCTATGAGGAATTTTGATATCTTATCATTACATAAGCGGCTAGCTAGATCAATTTTGTTGGCTGCCAAATATTTTGGGAACGTACAATCTACGTACCTGTATTCTCCTATACATTAGAGAGAAGATTTCTTGCTGCCATTATATTTTACTCAAACTTTATATGTTTTCCATGCATGTACCATTGATGGCGGATCTAATCTTTGTATAATACTATCATGTTGTATGTACCTAAATTAGAAGCCATTTGGTATTATGCTTGAAAATATGTCGCATATCCAGGGCGATGTTTCGGCCATGTTATTGGTTTTGATCGGATCAAATTTCCCCAAATAGTGGTTCAAAAGGCATCAATTTTTAAAATAAATTATTTTCTTTCCTATATTCTAATATTATATAACCATTAATTTTGTAGATAATTATTAATAATTATGTATTTTCTTAATAAATATTGTGATGATGGATTATTAGTTTACAATTGAGTTTAATGTCTAATTATGGATAAATATTAACGTATTATTAAATTTAAATATTAAGTCATGAAATGTATTATTGATAGTTTCTTTGAAAATATATTAATTAGCAATGCTTTGAAGCCACCTGACTAGAAAATTTGGAAAGAGTCGTGATACAAATTACTTCCTCCGTCTCAAAATATAAGATTCTTTTAACCAAATTATATTTTTTTTAAAAAATAATTAAAATAAGTTAAAAATAATAAATATGTAAGATACACATTTTTTTTTCTAAATATGTTCTCATTTATAATGGTTAAATAAAAGAGTAATAATAAGTAAAATGATGAGAGATAATATATTTATTATTAAGAGAAAATAAAATTAAATAAGGATAAAATAGGTATAAAAATATTTATTATTAAGACAAACTCAAAAAGTATCTTATATTTTAGGCAAGTAAATTTAGAAAAAATAATCTTATATTTTGGAGGAGGGAGTATATTATAGCGGTTAAAAAGGTGCTAGTCTCTTGTAAATGTACTAACCGCAGGAGGAGGTTACCGGAGGGAAGTGGGGATTTGGTCACGACTCACGAATATTTCACCTTCCTCTCTTGTACTGTGAAGCTCCATTCATACAGCTATATAGTCGTTGTCATTTTTGCAAAGCTCATTCACAAACTATACACGCTTTTCTCCACAGAAGCAGCACATTCCAGAAGCTCCTTCTAGCTCAAAGAAAAACGCAAATCAGAGATGGTTACTGAGCAAAAACCACTAGAGGAGGAGAAAGTGGTGGTGCTGGAGAACGGCACAATGAACGGCTCACTCGCCGGACCTTCAGCCGGGATCCGATGGAAAACTGACGCGATGCCCTTGATTCTGAGGCTGTTATGCATGGTCAGTTCAGTGATCGCTCTTTTGTTCATGGTGACGGCCAAGCAAGCTAGCTCTATATCCATCTATGGCTTTCACTTTCCGGTTTACTCCAAGTGGTCCTACGCTGAGTCGTTCGAGTAAGCTTCTTCAACTTCCTTTTAATGTTCCAGGATCTGATCCTCTCTGAGTTTCTTAATTATTGGTTTGCGATTTTATGTCATTGTGTATTTTTTTTTTCATGTATTGCGCTTCGCAAATTTCCTGATTTGTTCATGTGAAAATGAGATTGGCATGTTTCCCAAATATAGTTTAGTTTTCTTTTAAACTGTTTCGCAGAAGAAAGGCGGAACGGAAATTGAAATTGCGCCTGTTTTAAGTAACTACAGTAGCTATTATTCCTTACCAAGAACTTGAAAGTTACTAGAACCTTTTGCTCATAGATCGCGTTCTTTAACTGAATTCAATTCGTAATCAAGAGTAATTTTTATTTTCTCGTGTTTCCTGGTTAGTTCATTGCAATTTCTTTGCTACCTTTCCAAGCACATTGTGCCATAATTTATGAGTTCATATCCATGCTTTCGAACTTTATTTTCCTTTACTAGAGTTTGTTTACTGGCGTGATTTGGATCCATCTGAGAATTGATGACGAAATTGTTGGGAGTGGGGTCTAGACCTGATTTGTAACTGTGTGTCATGTGAATGTGAACTTAAGCTCGTTTTGACGAGACTGCCATTGGATTTGGCGCTTCGAAGTAACGACGAAATTCGGGGGCTCGTCTTTATTAGTCTTTGCTTTCGACTTTCGACTGTCAATGGTATTTGAATAAACAGAAACAGACCCGTGATGGATTTTTTCTTTTTCTTTTCCCTTCATTAACACTTTTCTTTTCTCCCTTTTTTTTGTCTCCTTTCATATCCTGATGACAAGGTTTAAGAAAATTTTGAACATCCCTCGTTGTTTACTTTGAAACACAACCATGAAGCAACCAAGACTAATGGTTTTTTAATGATATTCTTTACGGCATGGAATGCTTTCTTTTCTTTGGGCATGCGTTTAGTGTGTTATTTTTTTTTGTGTATATATATATATATATGTATGAGGGCTAAGCGCCCGAAAAAAATAAGACTAACTCAGAAAGGAATTAGATCATAAATATTTAATGAGAACCATCAACTCTAAATGAGGCAGACAAATATAAAATATCCCAGTAGAATTTAATCCCTCTTTGGCTAAAGTATCCACAATCTTGTTTTGAATTTTAAGAATATATTATATCTTGATGTCCCATAATAAGTTTATAAATCTCTTTATCTGGGCCACTAGTAAATTGCATATATCAGTATTAAGGTTCATCAGTATATCTATAACATTCTTTGAGTCAGATTTAAGGATAATCTTCTTTAAGCGTAGATCCTAAACCAATTGGAGTCTTTTATATATACCCTATTGCCTTATCTCAATAAAACTATAAGAGCTCAGCTTATTTGTAAAATCGGCCACCCAGCTACCTGAATGATCTCGCAACCCGCCTTACTGTGAGTCACAATAAGGACTCCATTAACATTTATTTTAAACCATTCCGTAGAAGGAGGTTGCCAGCTTGTTGCATTTTGTATATTAATCTCATTAACTACATGATCTCTTGAATCTATACCAAACTTTTTTATGTTTGCAAAATGATTGAGCAAGGATCCACATGTTTTAAGAAATTCAAATAAAAAATAACATGATTTCTTTCCACTTCTATAAACTCTAAATTATAACTCTATAAATTAAACCTATTTACTAGTGTGTTAATAAAATCAACCAAAGACTTTTAGCCTTTTATATATTTCTTGACATCTCATAGAATGTTTTTAGTGGGCCGGGCTAGACATAGGGTAGGTATGTATATTGTTTTTATGAAAATATTAAATTTAGATTGTATATGATTAAATTTTTCAATAATATAATTTATTTTATTTTTGAGCTTTATCTCTCTCTTGTATATAAAAAAAAAAAGTTGAAACCCACTTGAAATAGGATTAAATTTGTGATTTGTGATTATAGGAGCATTGGTAATGTTGAATTATGTAATTGATAATATCATCGATTTCTTTTTTGTATTTTTTATTTTTAGTTCTAAATTTATAATTTTTTAAGTGTGAAGCTAAGATATTGTAACATGATTTTTTTTAACAAAAGGAGAGAGTGTATAAAGAAATAAAGTAAAATTGATATATTTTCACCTTTTGGTATTACTCCTTCTCATTTTAAAGGCAATTTATAGAATTCTGAATTCATATTTTGGAGGATCTAAACTCCTTTTTACGTTCAACTCAGAAATTGAATGGCGCATGATTTTGGCTCATTAAGGGTGTTTACTAACATTTCAACCTAAAACCTATAATGAGTCCATTTTCACAAAGGATGAGTTGAAAATTCTCCTTTTACAATGTATGACTTATTATTTTAATATAGTCACATTTCTTTATAAAAAAAAAGTCACATTATTCATGACTTAGAAATAATATATTTTATTATGAATTTTATTTATATATATAGATATCAATATATTGATTCGAATTTGAGGGAATCATGTTGATTGGAAGTGTGCGGGGGTATTGTTTGTGCACGGGACCGTGACGTGTACAGTTCGGAAGCTTGGTTAAAATGTTCTAAAGCACCTTCATTAATCTTATGCTGCACAGATATCTTGTTGGTGTTTCTGCTGCTGTTTCGGCTCACTCCTTGCTGCAGCTACTCATTGGCACATCACGTTTTCTAAGAAAATCTCCTGTGATTTCCTCGAGAAATTTCGCATGGCTTATATTTGCTGGGGATCAGGTATATATATATATATAGTTATACAACTGTAATGGTCTTGTGATTATAATACATGAGGATAGGAACATGGAGCAAAAAGCAATGCAGAAAGAGAGATCACATTTGCTGCATTATTTCCCTCTTGTTTTAAGTGTTCTTTTTGTTTGAACTGGTGTATGTATCCTCAATAATTAATGAAATTGTTTTGGTCATTGAATTGTTAGTTCACTTAGTTGTTGCTCAAAATTTGCAGGCATTTGCTTATGCACTGATAAGTGCTGGATCTGCTGCATCAGGAGTGACCAATCTGAAGCACAATGGAATAAGACATCCAGCTCTGCCAAGTTTCTGTAAGCCCCTCCATAAGTTCTGTGACCATGTAGGCATCTCAATAGCCTTCACTTTTATAGCCTGTTTGCTGCTCGCTGTTTCTGCTATCCTGGATGTCATGTGGCTGTCTATCCACTAGAAATTACCTGATATTCAAACATACTCTATGTAACATATCATCTGAATATATATATGTAAGGAATTGGAAGACACGCAGCGGAAATAAACTTTAAAAATTTTCCATTCCTTGCCAGGATCTGCCGTATGTGTTTAAGTCAAGTGGAAAGAATCCTTACCCTTAGTGTTGCTCAGCGAATTTCACAGCTTCTCTACGTGGGTGGTGATCTCTTTCTGATCGCAAGAAATCGACGGAGTGTTCCTCAGCGACCTTCACAGATTCTCTCCGCGGACGGTGGTCTCTTTCCGATCACAAGAAGTCGACGCCTCAGGTCGGCTTCCTCTACTGGTATCCACACGAACAGCGTTCCAACCACGAACGACGTGCTAGCGTCTCCTGTCCCTCCAAGGCTTTCACAAGTCTCCGTCTCTATTTCGGGAGTTTCTTGTCTGCAAACCTTTTGCAGATTCCGTTCGGCCTTTTGTGTTCTATGTTATTTTCAAACGTAGCTCCTCCAATCAGATATATAGGATGCTATGCGTTTTTCCACCTGACCTAATTGGATTTTGGAGTTAATCTTATATTAATTCCGAATTGATACAATATCATATATTGTATAATTTTATAAGAAACTAATTAAATAAAATAATATTAAATCCGTCCCACAGATTTAATTACTTATTTATTTAACTTTAAATAAAGATGAGACTGAGTTATATTTGATTTATTCCCATAAATCAAATTTGAGATATCCTATCAATTTAAATTTCGAATTTCAAACGTGATAGAGATTTAATTTATCCTTATAAATTAAATCTTATAAATATCTCTTATATGAGATATCCTATCAATTTGAATTTCGAATTTCAAACGTGATAGAGATTTAATTTATCCTTATAAATTAAATCTTATAAATATCTCTTATATGAGATATCCTATCAATTTGAATTTCGAATTCAAACGTGATAGGGATTTAATTTATCCTTATAAATTAAATCTCATATATCTCATATATATAATATATATATATATACGAATTTATATATATACGAATATAAATATAAATAAATATATATACATTCACCTGGATCTTTCATTGAATCTGGACATGTCTTAGATTCAATGAATCTGGACATCATAGCTCGTGTTGGGCTATTTTGTGTGCGACCCTGTAGGCCCATATGAAGTTGGCAGTGGGCCATTTGCTATACTAGCCCACAAGTCGCAAGCGGTCTCTAGCAAGACATAACAACTACCCAAATCATATGAGGATCGATAAACGATGTAACCTTTTATACAACCATATCATGTCCCTTCTGTCACGCGATATTTTGGTCATGGATGAGGCATGGATAATGTCATCCTCCTATTCCCGACCGTTACTTTCTCGATCCCTGAGTAGTCTGACTATAGAGATGGAACTACCTTTCCATTACAGTATGGCCATACATTTCTCAGACTCACTCATCGATGGGCCCAGTAATATCTCTCCACGAATGTGAGGGACAAATTCCATCTTGACCATTCACATTCCTCCGCATGAAAAACCACTAAGCCCGAACATAGTCTTTATGATCACTCGGTCAAAAGTGACTTTTGACTAGGTCAAAGCTGAGCGTTTTGTCATGTAGGAATCCATGATGATCTCAGGTCAAAGGGCATATTGACATGGTTTGTATATGAGAGAAGCTTATGACGTTACCCATGCAGTTCTCTCATAGCGGGTCGGTCCAACACCCTGTACTCTTACATGTGCTTATGACTTTGATTTATATCTCTATACATCTTCAAAGTCATACTGGTCTTATTTCATCTGTGCTCCCACATAGATGATCGACCAGGGACATTTAGGATAATATCATGAATTATCCAAGGATGGTCATCATAGTAAACATGCAAATAATATGATAACTCAATTAATAAATTCATAAATCAATAATGTTCATAAGACAATGATTGGCCCCTAGGGCACGATTTCCAACAACCTCCCACTTGCACTAGGTACAATCATTAATTTGACTAATTCCCATTGACCTAACATGACGCTCATGCTTTGCCTGCACAAGCGGCTTTGTTAGAGGATCAGCAACATTATCTTCTCCTGCTACTTTGCATATTTTTATATCACCTCTATCGTTGATTTCTCTGATGAGATGAAATCGCCTGAGTATATGCTTGGTCCTTTGATGTGACCTAGGCTCTTTGGCCTGTGCAATAGCACCGCTATTGTCACAGAGCAAAGTTATTGGATCTGAGATGGTAGGTATCACCCCTAGTTCTGTGATGAACTTCCTGATCCAAACGGCTTCCTTAGCTGCATCAGATGCTGCTATATACTCAGCTTCCGTTGCAGAATCTGCTACAGTGCCCTGCTTAGAGCTCTTCCAGCTTACTGCTCCATTATTGAGGAGGAATATGTATCCAGACTGCGATTTTTGGTCGTCCTGGTCAGTTTGGAAACTCGCATCTGTGTAACCAGTTACACAGAGCTCATCATCCAATCCACCATAGACCAAGAATAAGTCCTTAGTCCTTCTTAAGTACTTAAGGATATTCTTGACAGCAGTCCAATGGCCCTCACCAGGGTCCTGTTGGTATCTGCTAGTCATACTTAAGGCAAACGAGACATCCGGTCGAGTACATAACATGGCGTACATGATAGATCCTATGGCCGAGGCATATGGAACCTTACTCATGCGACCTCGCTGATCAGATGTACTAGGACACAGATCTTTGCTGAGGTGAGTACCATGAGACATGGGTATGAAACCCCTCTTTGATTCGTGCATACTGAACCTATGCAGTATTTTGTCTATGTATGTACTCTGACTGAGTCCTAGAAGTCTTTTAGATCTATCTCTATAGATCCTGATTCCTAGGATGTAGGTGGCTTCACCCAAGTCTTTCATCGAGAAAGACTTTCCTAACCAAGACTTGACAATCTGCAAGGTAGGAATGTCATTCCCAATAAGTAGGATGTCATCGACATAGAGTACCAAAAACACAACTGTGCTCCCACTAACCTTCTTGTACACACAAGGTTCATCAATGTTTTGAAGAAATCCAAACTCTTTGATTACTTCATCAAAACGATGATTCCAACTCCGAGAGGCTTGCTTTAGTCCATAAATGGACTTTTGAAGCTTGCACACTTTACCAGAGTCCTCGGAACGCACAAACCCTTCAGGTTGTGTCATGTACACATCCTCAAGGAGCTTTCCATTAAGGAAGGCTGTCTTGACGTCCATCTGCCATATTTCATAGTCATAATATGCTGCAATAGCAAAGAGGATTCTGATTGATTTGGCCATTGCTACTGGGGAAAAGGTCTCATCATAGTCCACACCATGAGTTTGAGTAAAACCTTTTGCAACCAGTCGTGCCTTGAAGACATTTACATTGCCATCCATGTCAGTTTTCTCTTTGAAAACCCACTTGCACCCGACGGTTTTTACACCTTCAGGCGGGTCGACTAAGGTCCAAACCTTATTGTCGTACATGGATTGCATCTCAGACTTCATGGCACTAAGCCATTTTTCGGAGTTTGGTCCCACTATAGCTTCTCGATAGGTAGTCGGCTCATTATGCTCGATGAGCAACACATCACGACTATCAGAAATCAGAAATCCATATCTCTGAGGCTGAAGTCGTGTCCTATTAGACTTTCGTGGACCTTGCGTGACTTGAGGAGTCTCAACAACTTGTTGTGAGTCTTCTCTATTTTCCATCTGCAGTTCTGTGGTGTCTTGTAGCTCTCGAACTTCTTCGAGTTGTACCTTACTCCCACTGGTTCTTTTAGAGATAAATTCTCGTTCAAGAAAGATACCATTTCTGACAACAAACACTTTGTTATCAGCAGGGTTGTAGACGTAATATCCCTTGGTTTCCTTAGGATATCCCACAAAAAGGCATTTTGAGGATTTGGGCGCTAATTTGTCTGAGGCTTGTTGCTTAACATAGACCTCGCATCCCCAAATCTTGAGGAAAGACAAACTAGGCGTCCTCCCAGTCCATATCTCATACGGAGTCTTTTCGATTGCCTTAGATGGAACACGATTGAGTGTGAACGCAGCTGTCTCTAGGGCATAGCCCCAAAAGGAGGGCGGAAGATCTGTTCGACTCATCATGGATCGAACCATATCTAATAGTGTTCGATTTCTCCGTTCAGAAACGCCATTCCATTGTGGTGTCCCTGGAGGAGTCAATTGTGAGAGTGTCCCACAATTCCTAAGATGATCTATGAACTCTTGGCTCAAATATTCACCACCCCGATCAGATCGAAGGGCTTTAATTGTTTTGCCAAGCTGGTTTTGTACTTCATTTTGAAATATCTTGAACTTTTCAAAAGATTCAGATTTATGTTTCATTAGATAGATGTACCCATATCTGCTGAAATCATCTATGAATGTTATAAAGTACGAATAACCTCCTCTGGCATTTGTGTTCATCGGTCCACACACATCTGTATGTATGAGGCCCAATAAATCAGTGGCCCTCTCACTGTGCCCAGTGAAAGGTGACTTTGTCATCTTTCCTAACAAGCAAGACTCGCAAGTGTCATATGATTCAAAATCAAATGAGTTTAGAAATCCATCTTGATGGAGTTTGGAAATGCGTTTCTCATTTATGTGGCCCAGACGACAGTGCCAGAGGTATGTGGGATTCAAATCGTTTGGTTTGACCCTTTTGGCGGTTACGTTATAGATATTTCCATGATTGGGTTGTTCCAAATTTAATATGTAATGATCAACATGCAAATCACCATGAGCATATAAAACATCATTACGATAAATAGAACATCTACTATTCCCAGCAATGGAAGTGAAACCTTCCTTATCCAAATAAGAAAGTGAAACAATGTTACTACTTAAAGCAGGAACATAATAGCAATTGTTCAAAACTAACAAAAGCCCAGTGGGCAGAACTAATTCATAAGTGCCTACAGCTAACGCAGCAACCCTTGCTCTGTTTCCAACTCGTAGGTCAACTTCACCCCTTTTCAGCTTCCTACTGTCCTTTAGTCCCTGCACATTCGTACAAATGTGAGAACCACATGCAGTATCTAATACCCATGAGGTGGAAGTAGAAAGATGAATGTCTATAACATAAATACCTGAAGCGATAGCCCCGCTATCCTTCTTGTTCTTTTTCAGATCTTCGAGGTAGAGTTTGCAATTCCTCTTCCAATGACCCGGTTCATTGCAGAAGAAGCAGACTCCTTCCTTCGGAGGCTTTGCCTTCTTTGGTGCAGGCTTGGTTTCGGGCTTGCCTGACTCTTTGGTCTTACCTGATGAGCCATGACCCTTCCCCTTGCCTTTGCCTTTCTTTTTCGTACCCTTTCCCTTTTGAACCATCAAAACACTACTGGATTTCTTCTTAAGACTCGGCTCAGCAGTTTTAAGCATCCCATGCAGTTCAGAAATAGATTTCTCCATGTTGTTCATGTTGTAGTTCATAACAAACTGGTCATAACTTTCCGGGAGTGAGTTTAAGATCAAATCTGTAGCTAACTCCTGGCTCATGGGAAATCCAAGCCGTTCAAGGTGATCAATGTACCCTTTCATCTTTAAGACATGAGCACTGACTGATGCACCTTCAGCCATCTTGCAGGAATGTAAGGCCTTAGTGGTCTCATACCTCTCTTGCCTTGCCTGTTGCTGGAACATTTCCTTGAGATGCACAATCATCTCATAAGCCTCCATGTGTTCCAGATCTCTTTGGAGCTCCGGAACCATGGTGGCTAGCATCAAGCATCCCACATCGACAGAGTCTTCCTTATGCTTCATATAAGCATCTCTCTGAGCTCTGGGAGCATTGGCGGCTGGCTCCTCAGGAATGGGTTGATCTAGGACATGCGCCTTTCTTTCCTGCTTGAGAACAATTCTCAAGTTCCTAAACCAGTCAAGAAAGTTTGTCCCATTAAGTTTGTCCTTCTCAAGGACAGATCGCAGCGATAATGTAGCAGTATTACTAGTCGTCATGATTCTACAATTAAAATATGCAATGTAATTAGTAATCTCCCACTAAATAAACAACCCTCAATGCAATAGTTAGTGGGCTAAGATCCATATTTGGCTCAAACTTAAGTCCGCTTTGGCAGGACACTTAAATTAAGTTATTTAGGTAGGTAACACCTTTACCAATTACATCAAATGTAACTCTTAGATATTCATGGGATCCTATCATCATATGATCTGGCATGTTCTAATCCCATCTAATGCCTTGAGATCCAAAACCGTTTTGTTAATCTCAATTAAGTCAAACAATAATGAACCTATGAGAGTAGCACCATTACTCTTTGCTTATCTCCCCAAGATAACTCAAAAGCACCCACTTTGGTGGA
Organism: Leucaena leucocephala; assembly: GCA_037074615.1. NCBI lineage: Eukaryota > Viridiplantae > Streptophyta > Magnoliopsida > Fabales > Fabaceae > Leucaena > Leucaena leucocephala. The sequence continues at coordinate 2,849,758 of CM073552.1, forward strand.
GTCCACAATTGAGCGATCGAGGTTTTGACAAGTGTTCATAAATTGACGGCATTATGACTTAAGATTTCTTTTAGAGGGCCTAATTTAACTATCTGGTTTATAAAACGCATGTTTCTCAGTTCGTATCTCATACAAGTAATATGCATGTGCTGATCTAATCATAAGATGCATAATTCAAACGTGATACAATATGGCTCACCTATCCTAAGTCCCCTCAAGCCAATGAGAGGAGCTCTCTAGTAAGAAAAGAGAAATTACATATAGAAACCTCTTTTAACATTTGAGGGGAGTGAGATGAGAGGAGAAGGTACATTGAGAGTATATAGAGGAAGGCACGACACGTAGGCCGTATTTTTAAAAATTACAACACTTGCAATCTAGAGCCATATTGTTCACCATACCCAAACATTCAAGAATCAATATTCAGATCTAATCGAAGGGCAAAAAACATTTACAAAGTAACATATGTTACGGTTATGTTGCGCTACGAACAGGTAGCTACGGCGGTCCCGCTAGCCGGTTAGCGGGCGGCTGTCCCGCTAGCCGGTTAGCGGGCGGGGTCTCTGGGGCAGCGCCCCGGAAGAAATTTTTTTTTTTTGTTTTTTGTTTCATAAATAATCACGAATCTGAATTCGGTTTTCACAAATAATCACAAATTCGAATTCGGTTTTCTTAGACCCCATCTATGCGGATTGATCAAATCAAAAAGCATCACCACCGATTTCAATTTCCTTTTAGATTCCTTTTATGTCATACACAACAAGGATTCCATATATGTCACACATACAACGCTTATTATATGATCGGCTACTACTAACATATATCATATAAATCACAAATCAAGCCTAACTTAAACACAAAACGGCATGGCTCTGATACCACTGTAAGGAATTGGAAGACACGCAGCGGAAATAAACTTTAAAAATTTTCCATTCCTTGCCAGGATCTGCCGTATGTGTTTAAGTCAAGTGGAAAGAATCCTTACCCTTAGTGTTGCTCAGCGAATTTCACAGCTTCTCTACGTGGGTGGTGATCTCTTTCTGATCGCAAGAAATCGACGGAGTGTTCCTCAGCGACCTTCACAGATTCTCTCCGCGGACGGTGGTCTCTTTCCGATCACAAGAAGTCGACGCCTCAGGTCGGCTTCCTCTACTGGTATCCACACGAACAGCGTTCCAACCACGAACGACGTGCTAGCGTCTCCTGTCCCTCCAAGGCTTTCACAAGTCTCCGTCTCTATTTCGGGAGTTTCTTGTCTGCAAACCTTTTGCAGATTCCGTTCGGCCTTTTGTGTTCTATGTTATTTTCAAACGTAGCTCCTCCAATCAGATATATAGGATGCTATGCGTTTTTCCACCTGACCTAATTGGATTTTGGAGTTAATCTTATATTAATTCCGAATTGATACAATATCATATATTGTATAATTTTATAAGAAACTAATTAAATAAAATAATATTAAATCCGTCCCACAGATTTAATTACTTATTTATTTAACTTTAAATAAAGATGAGACTGAGTTATATTTGATTTATTCCCATAAATCAAATTTGAGATATCCTATCAATTTAAATTTCGAATTTCAAACGTGATAGAGATTTAATTTATCCTTATAAATTAAATCTTATAAATATCTCTTATATGAGATATCCTATCAATTTGAATTTCGAATTTCAAACGTGATAGAGATTTAATTTATCCTTATAAATTAAATCTTATAAATATCTCTTATATGAGATATCCTATCAATTTGAATTTCGAATTCAAACGTGATAGGGATTTAATTTATCCTTATAAATTAAATCTCATATATCTCATATATATAATATATATATATATACGAATTTATATATATACGAATATAAATATAAATAAATATATATACATTCACCTGGATCTTTCATTGAATCTGGACATGTCTTAGATTCAATGAATCTGGACATCATAGCTCGTGTTGGGCTATTTTGTGTGCGACCCTGTAGGCCCATATGAAGTTGGCAGTGGGCCATTTGCTATACTAGCCCACAAGTCGCAAGCGGTCTCTAGCAAGACATAACAACTACCCAAATCATATGAGGATCGATAAACGATGTAACCTTTTATACAACCATATCATGTCCCTTCTGTCACGCGATATTTTGGTCATGGATGAGGCATGGATAATGTCATCCTCCTATTCCCGACCGTTACTTTCTCGATCCCTGAGTAGTCTGACTATAGAGATGGAACTACCTTTCCATTACAGTATGGCCATACATTTCTCAGACTCACTCATCGATGGGCCCAGTAATATCTCTCCACGAATGTGAGGGACAAATTCCATCTTGACCATTCACATTCCTCCGCATGAAAAACCACTAAGCCCGAACATAGTCTTTATGATCACTCGGTCAAAAGTGACTTTTGACTAGGTCAAAGCTGAGCGTTTTGTCATGTAGGAATCCATGATGATCTCAGGTCAAAGGGCATATTGACATGGTTTGTATATGAGAGAAGCTTATGACGTTACCCATGCAGTTCTCTCATAGCGGGTCGGTCCAACACCCTGTACTCTTACATGTGCTTATGACTTTGATTTATATCTCTATACATCTTCAAAGTCATACTGGTCTTATTTCATCTGTGCTCCCACATAGATGATCGACCAGGGACATTTAGGATAATATCATGAATTATCCAAGGATGGTCATCATAGTAAACATGCAAATAATATGATAACTCAATTAATAAATTCATAAATCAATAATGTTCATAAGACAATGATTGGCCCCTAGGGCACGATTTCCAACAATATATATATTCTACAAAAATCATCACTCATCACTTCCCATTTTCACCCCCACCTTATGGTCAATAGCAAATGGGTGATAAGTCTGCAGACAGAATGTAGTATATGGGAGCCTGAAGGTGTTTGTAAGATGATCCAACTCGGGTCAAAAATCAGGAAAAGTTGTTAATTCCTGGTTGAAATGCAGGACATATTACATATTATTGTGCTTTCTTGAGTAATATATAACTGACACCCATTATATTTTTTACAGAAGATTCGAATTTACAACCTCTTAAATTTTTTTTTAAGAGAGTTGTTTGGTGTCATTTGAGTTATGAAGCGTGACAACTAATATATACAGTTAATCACTATAGCTGAGCCATATAATTGTGGTAATCTTTTAATATTAATATTAGAAAGTATGATACGAGGGAACTTACAAGATCTTCACATAATGCATGATAATGCTATGAAATAAAAAGCGCAAGAATGACATCCTTTTTTTCCCTATGAATCTCTTCTTTTTTAGCACTTCAATATTTTTGCTTTTTTTGTTTTTTTGTTTTGAGAAATACGGGCATTTTTAACAAAGGTAATAGTAATAACTTTACTTCCCAATAATAGTATTGTTGGGCTAACGCAGTCTTGGAGCGTAATGAAATGATCCTTGTATTAATGAATAAAAAAGTGGTAATACAACAACTGTTTGGGCATACATATATACACTTTCAAATCCCAACTAATTGGGCCCAGTGGGCTCCTAAAATACCTAACTAAATCCATCACTCCCCCTCAAGTTGGGTGCCAAATACATCAATAACTCCCAACTTGCCGAGAAGCCTATTCTGCAAATGTCCACTCACTGCCTTAGTTAATAAATCAGCTTCTTGTTCTCCTGACCTTACATACTGCAGATCAATGAGCTTTTCTTCCAACTTTTCCCTAACAAAATGACAATCTACTTCGATATGTTTGGTTCTCTCATGAAACACAGGATTGTTAGCAATATATATAGCCGACTTGCTATCACAATAAACTTTCACTGGATCTAAGACATTCATACTTAATTCCTTCATTAACCCTATAGCCCATACAATCTCTGACACAGCCATTGCCAACGCTCGGTATTCAGCTTCAGCAGAAGATCATGAAACAGTATTCTGCTTCTTAGTCTTCCACATAATGAGTGAGTTGCCAAACTTCAACAAATATCCTGTCACCGACCTCCTTGTGGTTGCACATGAAGCCCAATCTGAATCGCAATAACAGCTTAGTGATCTGTCTCCATCTGCACTTATGAAGATTCCCAGACCAGGCTTCTGCTTGAGATATCTCACTACTCCCTTTGCTGCAGCCATGTGTACCTTCATTGGTGTCTGCAAATATTGGGTAAGCACCTGCACAGCAAAGGAAATGTCAGGGCGAGTCGATGTCAAATATATTAACCGTCCTACTAATCTCCTATAACTCCCTGGATCCTCCAACAAATCTGCCTTCTTGTCCTTTCCTTCCTCAAACGCTCTCAGCTTTAAAGTTGGAGCCATGGGAATGTTCAGCGGTTTGCAGCCACTTAGCCCTATATCTGCAAGCAAATCTAACACATATTTTCTTTGGGATAAAAGTATACCTTTCTTAGATCTAGCAATTTCAATTCCAAGGAAGTATTTCATCAACCCTAAATCTCTTATTTTAAAAGTGCTGTGCAAATAGTCTTTAACCTCTTTTATTCTGCTTTCACAACTCCCAGTAACTAATAAATCATCAACATATACAAGTATAATCACTACCCCATCTGAAAAATGCTTAAAAAATAGTGAGTAATCATTTTTACATTGATGAAAACCCCCTGCAATCAATGATGATGTCAGTTTATGATTCCATTGTCTAGAAGCTTGTTTAAGCCCATATAGTGACTTCTTTAATTTACAAACCATATTTTTTTGTTCAGCACCAAACCCTTGTGGTATAGTCATGTAGACTTCTTCTTCTAGATCTCCCTGCAAAAAAGCATTGTGAACATCCATGTGATATATATACCAGTCATTCATTACAGCTATTTTCAGAATTAGTCTTACTGTTGTCATTTTCACAACAGGGGAAAAAGTCTCATGGTAATCCACTCCTTCCTTTTGATTATATCACTTGGCTACCAATCTTGCTTTAAATTTATCTAAGTCACCATTTGATTTATACTTGACTCGGAAAATCCATTTGCACCCTATGGGTTTCTTACCTTTAGGCAAAGGTACTACATCCCACGTTTGATTATGTTCAAGGGCTTCCATTTCAACTCTCATTGCTTTCACCCATTCCTCATTTCTTATTGCTTCTTCATAAGTTTTTGGTTCAGTTACTGAATCAATTTTACACAAGTAACATAAATGAGAAGGTGAGACATTTTGATAAGTCATATATTTATGCATAGGATATAAACAGGTCCTTTGATTGTTTTCTTCCAGATTTGTTTTCACTAAGCGAAGCACATAGTCCTTAGCCCAAATGGGTGGTTTTCTGTCCCTACCCGACCTGACCCTATGCTGCACAACAGAAGTGTCTATATTTACTAAATTGTCATTTATGTTGCTGTTCTCTAGCCCTGCACCCTCTTCCCTGACAGGTTCTGTCATTCTAGGGTGATTCTGTTGAAGGAGTTCATCATCAAATAAGAATGAGTTTCTGGTTTCGTTATTCACTCCCCCTTGATCCAAGGTGGAGTTTTCCTTGAAAGGGAACTTATGCTCTAAAAAGGTGACATTTCTACTTGTCAACAATGTCCTATTTCTCAAGTTATACAGCAAATATCCTTTCTGATTGTGAGGATAACCCATGAAAACACATGGAACAGATCTGGGTTGAAATTTATCCGTTGAATTCAGATCAGTTGCATATGCTAATGAGCCAAAAATCCTCAAATTATTTAGATCAGGTTCTTTTCCATAAACTATCTCAAAGGGAGTTTTATATTGCAAGATTTTTGAGGGTATTCTATTCACCAAATGGGTGGCCATTTTTACACATTCCCCCCAGAATCTGATTGGCATCCCTGACTGGATCATTAGACTTCTATCTATTTGAATAAGGGTTCTATGTTTTCTTTCCACTATTCCATTTTGTTCAGGGGTGTATGGGCAAGATGTCTCATGGATTATGCCATTTTGATTTAGAAATTCCCTTAAAGCATAATTAGTAAACTCTGTTCCATTGTCACTTCTTACTTTCTTTATGCTCACATTAAATTGAGTCAATACATATGATGCAAAACTCTTTATACAATCAGGAACACCAGATTTATTTTTTAGTAAGAAAATCCATGTTGATCTTGAAAAATCATCTACAACAGTCAAGAAATATTGATGCCCTTGGTGTGTAGGTGTCCTATAAGGTCCCCACACATCCATATGTACCAATTCAAAACAGCATTTACTTTTAATACAACTAGATGTAAAAGGAAACTTAGTCTGTTTTGACTGGATGCATATTTCACAAACATTATTCATCATTTCATTTACATCACCGACAATGCTAAGGTGTCTAAGTACAGAAATAGGAGCATGTCCAAGTCTATCATGCAGCAATTTCATATCAACATGTGTAACATGTTTATTCATGTTCCTACTTGTCACAGTATTAATGGAATCGGGTGTTTTTGCAAAATCAAGTACATATAGTTCTCCTATCAATCTACCAATCATCTTCCTCTTCTCCTTTCCACCCCGGAGATCCTGCACCACGCAATAGTTAGGAAAAAAATACCACTTTACATTTTTGTTCTCTGGTCAGTCTTGGTACCGAAATTAAGTTAAATTTAAGTTCCCATGCATATAGGACATCTTTCAAGATTATTTCATCATTTAGTTTGACTGTTCCTATATGAGTTACTTTTATATGCTCCCCATTTGGAATCTTAATGTTTTGAATAGGTCCATTATTTATTTTGTATTCAGAGAACAGATCTAAATTTCCTACCATATGAGTGGTGGCTCCAGAGTCTAAAATCCATTGGTTTAATGGTTTCAAAGAGCAATTAAAATTGATCAAACCTGTACCGGTGAGTGCATGCACTGGAGCCTCCATGTCTCTCTTCAGCATCTCGAGTAATTTGTCATATTGCTCCCTTGTGAGAGATGGTGTCACGGTTCCATTGTACGTGACTGAGTCATTTTCAATGTACTGTGAATCTACAGCAAGTTGATTAGCAGAGGCACTCTGATTCTGCCTTCCTCTATTCCCTTTAAAGTCAGGAGGGTATCCTACCACTTGCCAACACACGTCCTTCGTGTGTCCTCTCTTATGACAGTGGGTACATTCTGGTGGGGTTCCTCGCCCCCTACCTCTGCCGCGACCTCGCCCTCTAGAAGCAGTCATCGCAATTCCTTCAGCTGGACCATTTTTGGAAGAGTTTGCAATCCACTTTTGGGCTTCATCCTCTGCAATCATGGCGAAGGCTTGATTGACAGTAGGTAAAGGGCTCATCAGCAGTATTTGGCTTCGGGCTTGTGCGAAGCAATCATTCAATCCCATTAGGAATTGCAGAAGTTTCTGTCGCTGCATCTTCTCACCGTACATCTTGGATGTATCACATTGGCAGGTGGGAATGGGAAATAGGGTAGACTCCTCTTCCCACAGCTCTTTCAATTTTGTATGGTAGCTTGAAACAGATAGGGATTCTTGTCGGAGCGAATTGATTTCCTGATGAATAGAGAAGACCCGTGAGCCTGACACCTTGTTGAAGCGTTCTTGAAGGTATCTCCATACCGTGCTCGCCTCATGGTGAAAAATGATGCTATTTCCGATCTCCTTTGAGACAGAACTGAGAAGCCAGGCAAGTACGACAGCATTGCATTGCTCCCATTGATCTTGCAATCCATCTTCTTGGTGTTCTTTCCTGCATGTTCCGTCGACGAAACCTAACTTTCGTTTTCCCTTCAGTGCGATCCGCATGGCTCGGCTCCATATAGTGTAGTTCTCGCTTCCAATGAGCATTTGTGGAATGATGGAGGTTCCTTGCGTGTCTGAGGGATGGAGGTATAGAGGGTGGTTGAATCCGATCCCAGATTCTGCGGAAACGTGCTTGTCTCCCATGGATCTTGTATGTACGCCTCGGTCGTCCGTCTGTTCTGTATCTCCAGGAGCCTTTAATCGGTGAGTCTTGATCGATTGGATGTTGCTTGGATCGCCGGTTGATTCAGTGCCAGCCTTAATGGCAAGTCAGCAACCCCTCACCAGGTCGGTAGGTTTTCTGGTTTTTGAGGTCGCCGCTTCAATCATAAATGACCTAGTGCTTGAGTCGTTCTTGCATTTTGGCCATGTGATTCTTGTCTTGCGGGTGCGGGTCTTGGATCGTAGTTGGCTCTGATACCATGTTGGGCTAACGCAGTCTTGGAGCGTAATGAAATGATCCTTGTATTAATGAATAAAAAAGTGGTAATACAACAACTGTTTGGGCATACATATATACACTTTCAAATCCCAACTAATTGGGCCCAGTGGGCTCCTAAAATACCTAACTAAATCCATCAAGTATTGAGTTGGATGGCTATATATTCATATTTGAGAAAAAAATTATAACTTAAGAAGATAAAATAGAATTGAGTATTATATTTAAAAATAAAATTAACTCCTTATTTAATTCTTATATTTAAAATTGAAAATAGTATTATTTTTTATTTAATTTTTTATTAAAAATTTAGTATTTAGATATTTTATTCAACTCCAAAACAAATATAGAATTCCAACCAAATTTAAGGCACCTTATTCCTTTTGCAAAAGAAAAACATTATTCCATGCAAGTGACTGTAGCAAACGAAATTCGTGCGAGTTACAACTTGTAAGTTAATAGAGCTAATTCTCTCCCCTCTCTCTCTCTCTCTCTAAGTATATATACACATATTCTCATATAAACTTTGAGTTAATCCTCAAATCTAAATGAAGCTCAGAAGCAGCGCGCAAGTCAACGTCACCATTTAACAACAAAATGATTGTCGTTTAAGAGCATCGGCGAGGCTGAAACTACAACTCTGTAAAAGTGAATTCAATATTTTAAATTAATTTAAAAAAATAATTAACATTTTAAAATATTTAAAAATATAATTAATATTTTAAAATAATTTTGGAGATGCACTTTAAAGTATTTAAAGATATAATTAGCATTGTAAACTAATTTTAAAAGTTTAATCAATACTATAAAATATTTAAATTAATATAATTTTATCCTTTTATTAAAAGAAACATAAATTTCTGTCATATCCATATCACATGAGCTTTTTATTTCGATATATTATTATTTAAAAGGTCATATATATCATATTATTTAAATAAGAGTACTGAATAAATTCTAAAATTAACATGATATATAATTCATATGTGAAGATTGAGAAATTTTACACTTTATTTAGTACAATTTATTAAAACAATATTACACATATAGCTTTTAAATAATAATATGTCAAAATAAAAAGTTTATGTGATATGTATCAAATGAAAGTTAGTATTTTTGTTAGTTAAAAGATAAAATTAAACCAATTTAAATATTTTAGGATGTTGATCATATCTTTAAAATTAGTTCAGGTACTAATTATAAACTTAAATATTTTAAGATATTAATCTTAATTTTAAAATTAATTTAAAATGTTAATTATATATTTAAATATTTTAGATTGATAATTATTTTTTTAAAATTATTTGAGGCCCTGGATTCCCTTACTATTATTTTTTTTAAGGCTTTTTAGGGAGCATATCCAGGACCAATGAAGCTGAGAGCTCATCAACTTCATAGTTCGCTCAATGGCGAAGCTCTTGCTCTTGTATTTGGCATGTAATCTCGGCTATCAATGGCTTCGGTAATTCCTTGTATTGTAAAAACAAAATTCAAAATCTTCACATTGTGACTCAAGATACTACTCCATGGCTTGCCATTGCCTTCTTCAACATTCTCCTTTGTCATCTTCCTTCCTGCAATCCCTGCACCCAAAACACAAAACCCTACCGAGGCTACCCAAAATCCCCTCTTTGCGATCGATTTCCTCGCAACTTCAAAAGCCGGGACTTGAGAATGAGGCTGAGGAGAAAAGGCGGAACACTCAATTCGATTTCCTTAGGCTTTCAGTCACTCTTACTGTTATCTCCGCTTCCTTAACTCAACCTTCAGCTCTCGCCGCTGCCGCTGCCGCTGCAACTGCCAAAGAAAAGAAACGAGCACCCAAAAAGCCTTCTGCCAAAAAAGTCGAAGCAATATCCCCGGAGGAGCTTAAATCCTGGACACAAGGTCTTCCTCTGGTATCTGATCGCATTCCGTACACTGAAGTATTGGAATTGAAGAAGGAAGGTAAGCTCAAGCACATAATTAAGACGAGTGCTGTGAATTTGAGGCAACGGGCAGTGCCAATTTTAGTAGTTTTGGACGATTCTAGAGTTTTAAGAACAGTTTTACCATCGTTCGAGAGTCACAGGAAGTTTTGGGAGTCGTGGGATGAGTTAAAGATTGATTCTTTGTGTGTTAATGCATATACACCGCCTCTGAAGAGGCCGGATTTACCTTCCCCAATTTTGAAACTTCCGTTGCCTCCTAGGGTCGAGTCTTTTTTGTCTTCGCTTCTTGATGCTAAACCAAAGAAGGAATCAAAGAAGGCCGCGGAGTTAAGGCGACTTAGAATGGAATTGCAGAGAGAGAAGAAAGAGGAGCTAAAGAGGGTAAGGGAGGAGAGAGAGATTATGGAGAAGACTATAAAGATGCAGAAGAAAGAGGAGGAGAGAAAGAGAAAGAAAGAAATAAGGAAGAGGAGATATGAGGAGTCATTGAATGTAGCAAGGTCAAAATACATGCAAACAGCACATTTTTGGTATGATTTGGCGAGTGACCAAAACGTGACTAGTGCTCTTGGACTGGTTTTCTTCATCATATTTTACAGGACTGTGGTGCTTAGTTATAAAAAGCAGAAGAAAGATTATGAAGATAGGCTGAAGATTGAGAAAGCAGAGGCTGAGGAGAGAAAGAAAATGAGGGCCTTAGAGAGGGAAATGGATGGGCTTGAGGGTGATGATGATGAAGAGGTTGAGCCAGGGAAAGAGGAGGAGAATGCTTATTTGAAAATGGCAAAGCAGTTTATGAAATCGGGGGCTCGGGTTCGAAGAGCACAAAATAAAAAACTTCCTCAGTATTTGGAGAGAGGCGTGGATGTAAAGTTTACAGATGTTGCTGGGCTGGGTAAAATACGCCTTGAACTTGAAGAGATTGTGAAGTTTTTTACACATGGAGAAATTTACCGGAGGAGAGGAGTGAAAATACCAGGTCACATTTTCCTGACTCTTGCTAAGCATTTAATAGCATAATCTGAACTGGCCCTGAAAAATTATTTGATGAAAATTAAAAACAAGCTAGTCTAGGCTCTTTGCCTTACGGCTTTTGTTGACGATCTATTTCTTGTTGCATATTTTATCTCATAATCTGCTTCCCTCTTGTTCGCATTGTTGAGGGGTTTTTAATGCAGAACTTGTTCTTTTCACAGCAAATTGAGGGAAAACATAGATAGATATCAGGTTTCAAACCCTTAAGCTGACTTCAAAAGCCGGGGTTATGTTAACATTTATCTTTGCAGTGCTTTGCACTGGACTTACTGATGGTTAAAATGGTCTTTCAATCAGGCGGCATACTTCTCTGTGGCCCTCCTGGAGTTGGAAAGACTTTGCTAGCAAAAGCAGTGGCTGGAGAGGCAGGGGTTAATTTCTTCTCTATATCTGCTTCACAGTTTGTTGAAATATATGTTGGTGTTGGGGCTTCTCGTGTCCGAGCACTTTATGAAGAGGCCAGGGACATGGTACGAGTTGTTTTCAATTTTTATTGTCTTACGATTTTTCCTGTTTGATTCAAGTCAATTGTTCAGTTGGTTTTCACAAGTTGTATCTAATTTCCTCTGATATCTTTTTTGTTGCACTTAGCATCTTTGCCTGAACCCATTATTTTGCTTTTCCCTTTATGTGCTCCAAAGGGGAACTTGCCCCATTCTTAATCTAATTGACCACCTTTCTGTTTAATTCTCAGGCTCCCTCTGTTGTTTTCATCGATGAGCTGGATGCTGTAGGAAGGGAGCGTGGCTTGATAAAGGGTTCAGGTGGACAGGAACGTGATGCTACTCTTAATCAGGTTCATCATGGCGCAACTGAAGTTCCCAACTGCAACTAAGTTTTTTTTTTGGTGTGTTTATTGGTTGATGTTTAGTATTTACTGAATGCTCCAGCTACTAGTCTGCTTAGATGGGTTTGAAGGAAGAGGAGAAGTGATTACAATTGCTTCCACAAACCGACCTGACATTCTGGATCCAGCGCTAGTAAGACCTGGGCGTTTTGATCGGAAAATATTTATCCCCAAGCCTGGACTCATAGGTCGCATAGAAATTCTAAAGGTGGCAGCTCCAATGATGTATTTCATCTATATGTTTGCATTAAAGATTCAGTTAAATCTTACAAATATGCTAGGCAGTTGTTTTGCTTTTAATTTCAGAACTAGTAATGGTAAATACGTGGTTAATGGAAGCTTGCAATTGTTTTTTGCGTGGCAATAGGTCCATGCTCGTAAAAAGCCAATGGTTGAAGACATAGACTACATGGCTGTTGCCAGTATGACTGATGGAATGGTTGGTGCGGAGTTAGCCAACATAGTTGAGGTTGCTGCCGTTAATATGATGCGAGATGGAAGGACTGAGGTAGGTTTGTCTTAGCTTTTTCCTTTTTCTTTGCCTTGATGGGAGGTAGTGGATGCCAGAAGTTTCTATTTCTCCTCCAAAAGAAGCCACTTACTATGGAGGCATAAAAATTACATGCATACACACAAAGTGGAGGAAAGAGGTCAAGGAGGAAATAAACTACGGATATCCAAGTTGTGCTGACATGGAGACTATTCTACTTTGTACTTTTGCAGATTACAACTGATGACTTATTACAAGCTGCACAAATGGAAGAAAGGGGAATGCTTGATAGAAAGGAGAGAAGCTTGGAGTCGTGGAAACAAATAGCTATAAATGAAGCTGCCATGGCTGTTGTGGCTGTGAACTTCCCTGATCTTAAAAATATTGAATTTGTATGGTCATTACACTATCTATTTCATCATTTTGGTTACGCATATTTTCATTCCTAAAATGGGGAATTTGGTTAAAATTATATTCTGCATCACTGGTAGAGGACCTTAGAAATGCTTACTTCTAAATGGTTATAGAGAGCAATATCATCTATGAATTCATAATGCATTATGGTAAGCATATGCATCATTTTGTCAGCCGATTATTTTTATGTACATCAGATGTTAGAATAACAAACCATTTATTATGGTAAATAATTTTAAAGGTAATAACAAGTCTTCTGCGCTTCTTCATTCCACTTGTGGTACTGTCTTTGTGCCATGCCATTTGCTATTGAGTGATAGATGATAGATGTGCCACTGTTAAACAATATCTGAAATTGCTGTTGTGACAACATAAATGTGATGCAATAAAGAATGCATTTACCAAAATGCTGACAGCTTTGTTCTCATAATGAACCTGGCTTACAAGAACTTAAATTTGGTATTTGATTCTTTGTTTTTGGAACTTAAATTGACATGGCCTCTGTCACGTGTAAATGATTATTTCTTTATTTTCTCCCATTCCCCATGTTTGTATTCCTGGTAGACATTGTGCCTCTCATCATTCTTTTGGCTTCATGTAGGTCACAATTGCTCCTAGGGCTGGTAGGGAGCTGGGTTATGTTCGAATGAAGATGGATTCAGTCAAATTTAGGGAAGGAATGCTTACGTATGGATTCTTTCTTGTACCCTTGGCTCCCTTTTATTATGAAAATATTTTGCTTTTGCTGATGCTTTCCAAATAAAGCATCTGTCTCTTTATTACTGGGAATGCTCAACGGTAATGTTTGCGGGGCTATATGTTGTTTGTATAATTCATTTCTTGTCAATTTAATGCTTGTTAGGATTGCATTGCAAAACCCCTTATTGATATCGTTGTATCTCTTGTAATAATATATTATTATGCAGCCGACAATCTCTCCTTGATCATATCACTGTTCAATTAGCGCCAAGGGCAGCTGATGAACTTTGGTATGGAAATGGTCAGGTAAAGTTACAGTCTTACTTTCTTTCAACTAATTTATGATATGAAGAGCTCGCAGATTAAAGAATAATACTCTCTCTGTTGTAAGAGTCCTTGTTTTTCCATATCTCATTATAGATATGAATTTGATATGGCTGTACAAATATCTAACATGCTTGGCAATATTTCAGTTGAGCACGATATGGGCTGAAACAGCAGACAATGCTAGGTCTGCAGCAAGGACATTTGTTCTTGGTGGGCTTTCTGAGAAGTATCATGGGATATCCAATTTCTGGGTTCCAGATCGAATTAATGTATGCATTCTCTGTTTCAACTTCACAAAATTCTTACGTTGTGAAGAGAATAGGTCAACAGGGAAAAACCAGATAACTCTGTTGTCTGATTGTCTCCTACTTTTTTGCAATGATGCATGTTGGCCAAGGAACTGATTATCTGATATAATTCAATTACCAGGAAATCGATTTGGAAGCCATGCGGATCGTCAACTCATGCTATGAACAAGCAAAAGAGGTACGTTATGGTGGAAAAAATGGATCAAAGAACCTTTATTTTTATTCTCTGGTCTGAATGAAAAAGTGGCACCCTTGTTTTCCTCAACAGATTTTGGAGCGAAGTAGAACTCTAATGGATGCTCTGGTGAATGAACTTGTAGAGAAGAAAAGCATAACAAAACAAGAGTTCTTTCATTTAGTAGAACTGCATGGCTCCATAAAACCAATGCCGCCTAGCATACTTGACATTCGAGCTTCCAAGCTCCAACAATCTCAAGAGTTGTTGAAGAATCACAAGGAAGCCGCCGTGAGGAGCCACGAGTGAAAAAGGCACTCATGGTAAGTAAATCAATCACTAAGATGCTTAATGATTCGTAGACTGTCCCAACATAAGGAGTTTCTAGAAGAAATAGCTTTTGCTGTCTCTTTTTGGCCATCGTCCTGCTGACAAAATTTTGGTGAACATTCTTGAGCTAGGACGAAATGACTATAATGGAAAGTGGAATAGTTCTTTTTTTCTGCTTTTGCCAGCAAAGTGGTAGGGTTCAAAAGTTTATCATAAGCAATACTTCAACTTTTTGAGTTGATGTATATTATTTATGGTCAGAGAGACGTTATAAATCAAGCTTTGTTTATGGTTTCTTTGCCATTTTATACGGCAAGGATAGATTTTTTTTCTTGATTTGATTATTGATTTTGTTCAGTTTATTATTGTATCCTATGAAACCATAATATGCTGTTCGAATTACAATTAGTTCTTGTGGATTGATATTGATATTTCATTCATTTGTGGGGTCGCATTTTCTCCAAGCTCAAATAGTTTTAGTAACTAACTCAGATGATGAGTTGCTCCATATGATAAGATGCATTATTTATGCTTTGTGAATAATACCGTTTTACAAGTCTTCTCGCCATTTTCTTTTTATTTGTGGTACTATGAAGAGAAAATTAGAGCGAAGGACCTAGGTGAAATGTGCCGTGCGCCATGGTAGATACACCGTGCACGGCGGCAGGCAGACGGTACAGTAACATGACTTCTGCGTTTTTCTTCCCCGCACTTGGGCCTACCCGGCTCGCACCCTCTAGCTCAATGTGCTATTTGCTTCTGACCTTTGAAGTCTCTAATTTTCATTCTTAGCCCATTTAATCATTTCTAAACGTTATTCATTCATAACTTAAACTAATTATATCAATATTACTAAACGAATTAAAGTTTGAATCCCTATTAAAAAGGATATTTACATTTAGTAATTAATAGTGTTACGAATATAATTATCTCAAATAAAATAATAATTATGCTTCAAAAAAAAAATTAAAGTAACTATTCCAAGGAGGTAAAATTTCGGATGTTACATCCGTCCTTTTCTATAAAAGCCTTTTAATTACCTTTTGAGATTGAGAAAAATAATTAAAATTAGTTAAATATAAATAATTTTTAATTAAAATAAAGCTATTATATATTAAAACTAAGAGTGAAAGAGATAAAAAGTATTTTCCAAAATGATGAACAATAAATATTATAAATAATTTTTAATTTCATAAAATATATTATATTAAAAATTAATAGTGATGTTAAACGAGGAAGTAGGAAAGGGAGAAGAGAGAGACTCGAGAAGAGAGAAGAACAAAATAAGATGCATGTTGAATGCTATTTATAGCCTAAACCCTAATCTTAAGAATTAAATTTAAGACATTCTACAAACTCTAGAATTAAATACGAATATTCTTATAGATAACAACTAATGATAAAATATAAAGAGATAACAATAAAATTAAAATTAAAGCAAAATATAATCTTCAAATCTCCTCGATAATCTTCAAATCCACCACAATCTTTTTATTCCTTTTTCTATTTCCATGAGATAAATAGATATTATAACTAAGGTTGGAGAAATATTAATCATGAAACAAAAAGAACATCTAGAATGCCTTGTTCTTATTAACATGTGCATTATTTTCTTGATTGATCAAAAACAAGCTCTCCACATGATCTGCAGCAAAGGCAACCCTATATTTCTCCAGGTCAAGATCTTTCTCCGTTTCTTTCTTCAAATCATCATAAAATAAAATGATCTTCTCGCCAAAAGTTCGTACCACCATTTCCCCAGAGCTCCTAAGAGCTATCACTCTTTCTATACCTGGATAGAGTCTTCAACTAACAGAAAATAACAGATTCCATGAATCCACAGCACCATACTCTTTCATCACATGCACATCATTATATTTGATCTCATTCCTCGTTAAATGTTTTTGATAAGCCAAACCAAGACAATTTCCTCTAGCCAAAAGAGATGAAAAAGAGCATGACTCATCATCCTAAAAATTAGGTAACATTATTTTTCCGAATGTCTTGTCGGCTAGATCCAATGTTGATATAAAACTACGATGATAATGTTTACCACAAATCATCCAATGTAGTGCCCCATTCACAAACATCAGTTTACGTTGGAACAATTACACATTGAAACAACTCCATTATTATTGATGATGCTTCTCCATTTACCAGTTGCAAGAGAGTAGACATGAACTTTCTCGAACCAAAAAATATTTATTACAAGCACGACAACCTTAAAATCGTTGTTTCTAGAATCAAAACCAAACTCACATGATCATGTTTGGGTAGCGCTACATATTTTCTAAGTAGACACGTTCATAATTATAACTTCATCGTATAAACTCTGTTGATTTTGATGAATATTTAACAAAACAGACTAACCCATTGCAAATATCAACATCCAAGTCAGACATAAATGGATGATTGAGTGACATAGTTATAATTGCGAGACAACTTGCAGCTTCTTTATCATTATCGGAACGTACCGACAGATATTGCTATGATATTATTTTGTATTTAGGAATGCCGTACTGATATTTAGAGTTTATTGTCAGAAATTCGTATTGAAGAAAGAGAGAGAGTTATTATTGTCGTTATTGTTGGCTCTGTCTGATCTATAACGAAAATGAGCAAGTATGAAGGGTTGATCAGTGATTACAGACTTCCAAACTTTGCAAACACAAATGCATTTCACTAATGTTTTCACCGGCAGTTTCTGAAAAATTTTCTCACAAATTTTATTTGATTGGCATAAAATTCCTTGCCAATTACAGTTTATTTTATGCAGGCTGCTGATGCTGGGCAAGGAATTAATTTGTGGGTGGAAAATGAGACTAGGGGACTCGTTAAAGACCTTATTGGTGAGGGCTCTCTCAATAACTCAGTGAAGCTCGTCTTTACAAATGCACTCTACTTCAAGGGATCATGGGGTGATGAGGAACCAAATCCAGTCTTAGGAAGCAAAGATGATTATGAGAGTGAAATCTTGGTGAGGGCTCCCTTCATGACTGCCAGGAACAAAGAATTTGGTAGATTTTACAATGATGATATCAGTTTGCTTGATCAAACATATAATAAAAAGCAAAGTGAAGAAGAAGATAAGCACACTTCCTCCTTGCATTTCTATTATCCCTTGGAAGATACTGAACAAGGTCTTATATCCCAGACACTGATGGAAGCTTCCAATGTGCTGAGTTCACTAGAAGGGATAGCATTGCCATTCTCTGGAGGAGACTTTTCTGGGATATTGTCAACTTATAGACATTTAAATGTTGTCAACATATTTCAAAATGCATTCATTTTAAATGTTGTCAACATATTTCAAAATGCATTCATAGAAGTAAATGAACAAGGCACTGAAGCTGCAGCGGCCACCGTCGCAATAGTAATTAAGTCGGAGTGTTCACTATGTTTACTGGTTATACCTCCAATAATCCGTCAAGATTACAACCCTCTCTTCCTTTATGCTGGAACATATGATGAGTGTGGACGGCCCATTTATGCTGCTAGAACAGAATTGATGATCAGGCAACTCGTTAACTCGGCTTAGTAATTTTATTTTATTTTGCTCTATAGGAGAATAAATCACATGATTTAACGGTTTAATATGATTTATTTATTATTCATTCGGTCATAATATAAGAGTTAATTAATTTTTTTAAAGATATTAAGGAAGTCAAATAAATCTTTTAATTGTACCTAACATAAAAGGTTGTAGACTAATTTGGGTAGATTAAAAAGTATTTAATATGAATTCCTATTGATATGTTAGATTTGATAATAATTAATTGATTTATTTAGCTTCTTTAATCTTTCCAAAAAAATTAACTAGCTCTTATATTTAGGACCGAAGGAGTACTAATTTTTTGTAATGGTCTTGTCCCTTTGGTTGTTTAATATGCAGCAATAATATAACACAACAATAAGCAGATGAGATTGGAAATGATTATAAAGATTAATACTAGTGCTCAGCTAGAGTATTACTAAGAATTATAAGCATTACACAACTTAGGAGGAAAAGAGAAATGCTATCAGGTAGTAGAAGAGAAATAGACAGAGGGAAAGGCGATGAAAAGAAAAGAAAAGCCTAGGATTTGGGAGTCAATGATGCATGCACTGAAGAAAAGAATAAGAAATATGGAAATGCTTATTACAAATTAAAGCAAAATATTTTTTTCAACAAAAATTGCTTTTTTTGAAGAAAAAGAAAGGGAGCAAGAAGTGGGTAAGTAAATGAAAGAAAAGATAATCATATGTCATTGACCATCAACAAGAATTCAATGAATATCCTTTTAGGGTTCATCAAATTCTTCCTTTAAAGGATAACTAAACAACCCAAAATTATTAGGATTCCTCATCCTTTACACAATCAACACATTATATTGGACCCTTTAGCCTTTATACAGAGCCTAAATATGAACTAGATTATTCAAGAGATTGGAAGCAAAAGGATTATTCAAGAGATTGGGTGTCTATATCTTGAAATAAGTTTTTGACTTTAAGTTTGGTTTATGGAAAAAATTGTTATTGAGAAAGTTTTAAATCCATAATATACAAACTAACTATCATTCAACTATTCAAAATATATACTGCCTCAAGTCCTTAATATAAAATTTAAATGATATTTTATAGATTAAAAAAATTAAATAAATCAGTTAATTATAAGTTATAACTAAAATAAGAGTTAGTTAATTAATTTAAATATATTAAAGGGTATATAATAAAAAGTTGAATTTAGTTTTAATTAACTAATTTATTTGATATATCTAAAAAAATATTAGCAAATCACCCAGAAAAAAAATGCTAAAGTGTAATACACGAGTGGTTACTGCATACAAGTCTCTTTTGAAGGGGAAAAAATTGTTGGACCACGAGTATTTAAAAATTAGTCAACAATCAATTATTTTTCCCAAAAGAGAAGGTGAAAAATTTACTTTTGCTAACATCCGATAATACATAAAAAAAAATTAACAATATAAGGCCCCACGATGTCACTAACACTAAAAAATGGCCACACCCTCCTCCACGTTCAACCTTCTGCATCATGCTTGACTAATTCTCTCTAAATACCCTCATCCTCCTTATATATATATATATAACGTGTCTGTGCATTTCTGTATATTATACACACATTCACATATAACTAACTAGTTGTTCCTCTTGGACTTGTTAATTAGTGGAAAAGAGAACTCTAGAGAGATATGGCTTCTCTTTTTGTGCTCATTTTCATGGCTGCCACCTTCACTACTTCTGTCACCGAAGCCTCAAGGCAATTCAAGGTTGGTGGTGATGACTTGGGTTGGCACCAACCCGACCCGAATAACTCTGAGTTTTATACCCAATGGGCTGAATCAAACCGATTCCAAATCGGTGATTCTCTCGGTATTAGTTCTTCCCTCTCTCTCTCTCTCTCTTAGTTAACTTTTCATCTCAGGTTTGTTTGATCTTTATCATTCGTGGCATGTCGTGTTGGCAGTATCTGCGTCACATCGAGAGTCTTGTAAAACCAACCATTTCTTTGACAATGAAAGACACTTCATAATCCATCATGTGACAGTGTCTGTGTTACGTTCTTCTCTATATATATCTGCTTCCTTTGACATGACATGACACTTTATATATATTATATAATCACGTGACACTATATATAGTTTGACGTTTGTATTTGTTTTAACTTGATGATCAGTAAGGGCAGAAACAAGGATTAATGTTGTTAATTAATGTTGTTGTTGTTCGTTGTGAGGGCAGAATTTGAGTACCAGAATGATTCAGTACTAACAGTTGAAAAATGGGATTATTATCACTGTGATGCGAGCGACCCTATCACTGCGTTTGACAATGAAAAGAGTGTAATCAATCTGGACAGATCTGGGCCCTTCTTTTTCATCAGTGGGATTCATGATCACTGCATCAACGGCCAGAGATTGATCGTCGATGTCATGTCCCCACACCCCCTCCGGCCTGCATCTCCACCGTCCATTTCCCCTGCTGCTCCTGCTCCTGCTCCTCCACCTGATGATGATGATGATCAAGCTTCCCCACAGTCTCCTCAAGTGGTGGGGCCCACACCTTCTTCTTCTTCTTCACCTTCGTCTTCTCCAAGTACCTCTGCGTCTGAGTCTGAGGTTTCATCTTCTGTGGTTCTTAAATCAGATTTTATGGCTGTTCTTGTCGTCTTTGTTGTGATGCTGCTATGTTAAGTTCCTCAAACCCTTTCTGATTTGTTTTAGGCATTAGGGTTTTAGACAATTTGTGTTCCTTATTTCCCACACTATGTTGGCTAGGTTGGTATTATTAGGATTCTTATGATGTTTTTCTTATGTTTATGATAATGGCTTCACTCTAATTTTTTTTATTGTTATAATTTGAGGAATTTTTAGTTAAATTCAGTATCTTAGACCATTTATTTTTCTACCTCTAATTCATTAATTAAAAGAGGAGCAACATGAAATGGTGGTAATTAAAATTGTGTTTTTTTCTTAGAAAGTGACAATTTTTAGAGATGTTAACTATAGATACCATTTTAACACACGAAAAGATGGGGTATATAATATTTATTTTACTTTTAATTTGTTATTCTCGTTAACAACTATTTTTTTTTAAACTTTTGTTTTATTCTGTTGTTTTTCGAGGCTTTAGTTACACACACACAGAGAGACCATCATGTCTAATTAACAAGACCAAGGCCACCAACGGGGGTTGATCCGAGTGGTAAGCAGCTCGGTATCGCTTAAGCGAGGTCTCGAGTTCGAGCCTTGGCGAATGCAAAAAATTCCCGTTGGGAGACTCACCCACCATAGCCAGGTGCGCGACGCGGGTCGGATCCGGATGTAGTCGGGGCAAAGCTCCGGTGAACCAGGTGGGCAACCAAAAAAAAAACAAGACCAAGGCCCAAAAACTTCAGGACAATTAATCTATAGGTAATTATAAAACTCATGTGGTGAAACCTACTGAATTACTATTTTATTATGATTTTAGTTATAATATTTGAGAAAGTATCTTAACTTTTAAGAGTTTAAGTTTACGCCTGAGGGTAATAGACGACTCGCCCTGTCCGACATTGGTATCGCCTAGAAGAAAGGAAAATTTCGCCTTAATTTTAGATCCCCAACCCCTTTCTAAAAATTTTTGTAATAAAAAAAATATTATAAAACTCATGTTTCGATTTTAGGATGAATGCAAATAATTCTGTGTTTGATTGAAAAAGAAATGACAAAGACATTCACAGTTGTCATCCTTTAGTTTTTTTTTTTTCCTAATTCAATCACATGCTTAATGTTCTCATTCTGTGTACATTATTGAGAAAAGTCTCTAGAGAAAATTAAAATATCTATAATTTAATAATAATTAAATATAATAGCTCTAAAAGGGTATAATTATTACTATATAAACTATACCATTTTTTTATGGAAGAACATGTGGGTTGGTATTCTATTATATATGGACAAAAGTAGGCCTGAAATCGCAGATGCATCGAACAATATCATGCTAAAAATAATGAAAATATATTAAGCACATGAAATTAAAGTTAAGTAAAAAAATAATTCTAGCATAAAAAAACTTTTTTGAGTTCATGTTAAGAAAGATATAGAAATCTGAAAATTATAACCTTTTTTAAAATAACTAAATTTCGATCCAAATTGGAAAAGTATAAATTTTGATCACATTATATTGTAATCAAAATTTATACTTTTCCAACCACACACACACAACCAGAGTTAGACAAATATTCTAACTAACATTCTGTATCTATATGTCTCTCTCTCTATATATATATGGTCTATTATACTTGTACATTGTATATTTGTCTTTTGTCTGTGCCAGCATTATTAAGAATAAGCCATATAGATTTAAATCTTTAGGCATAGATACATTTTAATTAATTAATTAATTAATTAATCTTTTTTTGGGTACAAGAACTTTTAGAAAGGGGTTGGGTTCATCCACGATCAAATGATAGGGCGAAGTCTCCCTTCCTCCTAGGCAATATCAATGTCAGGTAAGGCGAATCGTCTATTATCCTCAAACATAAATTTAGGCACTTAGGAGTTAGGATGCATCCCAAACGTCGCGATTAGAACCACAACAAAGTGATATTCTCCAGAGATCAAACACGCTCCAAATAGTCGCATGTCTTACCCCTTCGTCAGTTAAATCTGGGTATTAATTAATTAAGTAATTATGAATGCATAAATAATGACATGAATTGTTCGTCTCTTTAAAGCCTCATCAGGTGCGGAAACATCACGAAGGTCTGAGCCCTAAGCATCCCACTTGTATTATTTCATAAAAACAGGAATTATTATTTTTTTAATTATTTAATATGAATCACTTTTAACTATCTAATAAGAATCAAGAGAAAGAGTTAGTCACATAATTAAAATTAACTAGAAATTGCTTTGGTTACTATATTTATAACTAATAAATATCATAAATTTGAAATACATATACTCTTAATCTTCCCATTATAAAAAATAAGAAAAATATAAATAAGTAATTGATCGAGAGTTATGAATATCAGCTTTTATGTATGCAACAGCCTAACTGAGAAATGTAAAAAGTCTACTTTCCATACGGATTCGAAATTAAACTGTGCTATATATCAATGAAGCATACTTCTTGTAAAAATTGAAAAAACAAAATTTGCAAAAAACACAAATACAAAGTGACAAATTAAAATTAGGAAGGAATAAAACAAAGCAAGAGATACTCAAAAGTAGCAAAGTTGAAGCTCACTTTATGCGTGTTTGAGAACCCTAAATTTTAAAAGAGTTTTTAATTTAAATTTTAATTTAAAAAAATTAAAAAAAATAGTTATATCTGTCTAAAAAAGTTTATGGATTAAACTATAGTTTAAAATCAAGGTTTTGAATAAGCTACTGAGATTAACTTCTGAAACAGTAAAAGAACTTATGAATTACTTAATTATTATTTTATCCTTACTTTTTTTAACACACTCTCTCCTCTCTCCTCCACCATCTTTTCTATTTTTTTTCATCCTCTCTTATTTCTCTTCTTCACTATCTCTCCTCTCTTTTTTTCATTATCTCTCATTCTCTTCTTCACCCTCTCTCTTTTCTCTTCTCTCCTATTTTTAATAAAATCATACACTTTCTAATAATTTACTAATCACAAAAATTCTTCAAAAATTCTTTCTGCTATTTCTTTTTATAATTTTTTTTTAAATCTATCCATGCCCTATATGTGTGTGTTGTACTTGTAGTTTCAATCCTCTATTTGACTTTTTCCCATATTTTTAACTCTTTTCAAAAAGTTAAATATCTCTTGTACGAAGCTCAAAGAAATAAATTAGGTACTGAAGACCAAAAGAGTCGTTAAAAGTCCACGCCCAGTGGGATTCGAACCCACAATCGCTTGATTAGAAGTCAAGCGCCTTATCCATTAGGCCATGGGCGCCTCGTTGCTATCAATTCACTATAATACCTAGTTATCTGTCTTAGACAAACTAGAGTCAACTTTTGATTTTGTAAAACTATTAAAAATAATCTTATTTAAGACGTTATAATAAATTAAATATAATATTTTTTCTCAATAAAAAATTTAAATATTTATTTATCAAACTAGTTAATTCTGTTAGTAATTATAGTTAAAAGGATAAGTCAATCTTATTATGCTAATGAGAGACTAGTAAATTTAATCCCATTTGTAACATCCCGTGACAAATTGCTGCTTTAATTAAGAAAAATTATAAGGTTAGTGGCCTCTCAACCTATATAAAAACAATTTTTGAAACAAATAATTACCCATAAATATTTTTACTTTTCAGGATGATATATATGAAGCACTGGAGAATCTCATTCGATAAGGACTTCCAATAATTTCTTGCCCTCTGGTTCCAAAAATAATTATTAAAATGAAAGCCACACGTGTCACAAACAGTTTCAAGATGATTTGGTTCTTATTTTAAAATGTTGCAAGTTACATGTTTTAATTTTTCTTCTTCCTCTCCTTCAGGTCGTACATGTTACAACTTAAACATTAATTTAATGTTAATTCGTGTCTTCTATTCTTCCTGAAAATTAATTTAAGGCCTAAGGCGTCTTAGTAACTTAGTTTGTTGAGTATTTAAATGTTCTTGTCAATATAATTTATTTCAAATATTTTATAGTTATACTGTAAAGTTTATTTCTAGTTTTTCTAATTAAGTCACTCTATTTATTTTATTTTTATTATTATTTCTATCGTTTAGCTTGAATTTCGATTTTGAAATTTCCACTTGATATTTTGCTCATATCAAAATACCATTCCGTCAAAAAAAACTTCTATCAAATTGATATTTAGTTTAGATAGAAAAAGAAATATAATTTGGAGCAAATCACAATTATAGTATTTCAATTATGATTAAAGTTTATTTTAAACACCATTATTATTATTTTTTTTGCAATTAAGTTATTAGAGTGAAATGTATTTTGGTGAGTAGCTAGCGCAGGAAATAGAACAGGTAGAGACATACATAAATATTTATACACACAAACAATTAAACATTTTGTATTAAAAAAAATATTGGGCCCCACGTATTGCAAACGGTCTGATTGGTGTATTTTGTATAGCCTAATGCCTATACGGTAATTTGCCATAAACTCTATATATATATTTATTGATAATTGCTTTAGGATTTTTTGCGTTAATATATCCATCTATTCTCTCAATATATATAAAATTAATTTTGTTACTTTTAAAATATTTTTTATAAAAAATATATTTTTTTAATAAATCATCAACCTATAACACATTTTTTTAAGAAAAAAATATTTAGTTTTATACCCCACATACACAACACACAAATATATTTCCAGTCTATAATATAAATTTGATTTGACCTTCTAACAGTAGATTAAAAATATTAGTTAGAAGTTAGTCAGTACCACATTAAATGTGTACATAATTTGTAAAGTTTTCTTTTTTTCTTTTTTATAAACATATATAATTTTTTATTAAAAATAATTATATTTAAGATACTGTCTATAGTTTAAAAAAAATAAAAAAAAATACTCAAAAAAAAACTCTAAAAAATACTAATTTTTTTATTATTTTAATTTTTTTTTATTATTCTCACCCTTATATTTTTCTTTATTTTTTAATTTATCTTTATCCAAGTATAAATGTGAAACTTCTTTTAACAATGATTCAAATTTTAATTCAATATGTTACGAGATATTAATTCTTTTTACAAAATTAACCCTTATTTATAAAGTTTTATTTTTTTTATTATAAATTTTTTTAAAGGAGTTGAGCTCACCCACTATCTAAGAGTATGACAAAATTTTCTTTCTTTCTAGGCGATATCAATATCGAGTAGGGCGAGCCGTCTATTATCTTCAAGTATAAATCTAGGTATCTAGGAGTTAGGATGTCTCTCCAAGTGTCGCGACTAGAACTATAACAAAAGTGATACTTCTAAGAGATTAAACACGTTTTAAATAGTTGTATATTTTACCTATTCATCAATTGAACTCACTTAATGTGTTATTTGTAAAGTTTTCTTCTTTTTTATACAAAAAATTGTGAAAATAGGTTGAGCTTACCTACAATCTAAGGGTAGGACGAAGTCTCATTTTCTCCTAGGCGATAACAATGTCAGGTAGGGCGAGCCATCTATTATCTTTAAGCGTAAATCTAGGCATCTAGGAGTTATGATGTCTCTTTAAAAGTTACGACTAGAATTACAATAAAATAATACTCTTCAGAGATCGAATATACTCTAAATAATTATATATTTTATTATTTTGTCAGTTAAATTTACAGGGGATAGGTTGTAAAGTTTTATAAACAGGAAGAAGAAGGAGAAGGGCGGGGTCCATCTCCATAAATTTGAAACAGCTAGGCCTTTTATGCCATGACGAAACCATCTTAACGGCCACACACAGACACACTCCTGTTTTATACTAATGTGTTACTGTGTGTGCAACTGTCAACACTTACGACATTTGATGTGAAACTCTCCAACTCCATGGGGCTCCTTCCTTTAATATCCCCTATTCATCCCGTATATTCCTCTCATTTTCATTATAAGATTAAGATTGTTTTCTTTTACAGATCAATCATTACAAGTTCATATAATTATTAAAAAATTCTATAATAATTGAACAGTAATATAGTAATATATAATGATAAATTTTAATATAAAATATAATAGGTACATGCTACTCAATACTCATTTATTATTAGAATTTTTTTATGATAACATTATTTTTTTATAACAGGATAATATTTCTCTTTTTTTTTGTATTATCTTTAATTTTTTATATTGTAGAATATTATTTTATTAGAAAGTGTTTATATTAAATATGAGTAAAGTTAAAAAGTTATTAAATTTTAAAATAGAATTAATGAGGTTTAATGATATTTTAGGATAAAATATGTTATAAATGTATTATAAATAGGATCAAATGAATAATTATATTATTTAACTACCTTTATTATTTAATGCTAATTATTTAGTGTTTGTTAATTATGACAATATATGGGTCGCCATCTTTTCATTCCTTAAGCCCTGCCCATCGCGTTTGTTGGGATATATATTTATTCATTCCTCCTTTTTATTTATATTGAGATAATTAAGGCCTACTTGGAATATGCTTAAAAATTATATTACGTATACTGCTCATTTTAGTCATAAAACACTATACAATAATATTCCTATTCATTCTTCTTTTATTTCCAAATATTATGCCCCTTCAACTATTGACGATAATTTAGTCTTTTAACACGTCTCTGAAATTAAAGGGCTACATAGTCTTTTCCTTTTTTTTGGTCTGGAATTTATGTTATGCTTTTTTCACTCATCACAAACTGTGTTTTTTGCGATTTATAAATTACCAATATACGTGTGCGCCAAAGAGAATTACCGATACGACCACATTCATTATCAAACTTATTTTTAAAAAAGATATTATTTATACTTATATGAATTTAAACATAAAGCTATATATTTAAACCGTTAAAATTCCTCCCGTTAGAATCAATAGCTATGGATACCAAAAGAGCACTGAAAACCACCTATTATAAAGCGAACATCAATGCCTTGTCCTTTCGAGAACGTATGATTAAGATATTTGGCCGTATATAATGAAACCAGTGCTGACCCACGTTTCGTACTTATTGGCTATATAAAGAAATCCCACGTGTTTACTAGCTCATATCCCTGTCGATCGTCGTCCTCATGGATATAATTTTTATAATTAATTTTAGCTAAAATTATAGTTTAAAATTTTTTTATATATATAGTTATTTTTGTTGAGAATTAATTTTAAGCAAAATCTCAATTTAAAAATTAAATTTTGAATAAGCTACTGAAAATATATTTTAATTTGAAATATAGGTTATGGATTATCCAATTACTATTCTACCATTACTTTTTCTTATATCTTCTTTCCTCTCTCCTCTCTCTTCTCTCTTCTCTTATTTCTCTTTTTCTCTTTCCTCTCTCTTCTCTTATCTCTCTTTTTCTCTCTTCTCTCTCCTCTCTACACTCTCTTCTCTCCCCTCTTTCTTTTCTATCATTTTTTCTCTCTCTTACTTTTAATCAAATCATACTTTTTTAGTAATTTACCAATATAAAAAGTGATTCTGTTACTAATCATCCAAATATCTCTATTCCCAAAATCTATTTTCTAAAATATATTCTTCCCATAATCTATTCTCCAAAAATTAATCCAAACACACACTTAACAAAACTCATCAATCGCTTTTGCAATTTTTGTAGGAAGCTCATCAACTATAATAAGATAATTACGTTATACAAAAAGGGCGCAATCTCTCACCCCACAAAACCCAATTTAAATCATGCTATTTGGTTGCGATCTCATGTTTTTTTTTTTAAAAAAAATTAATAACATCGAAACATCCCCCTCGTAAATGTTTGGTCTCCAATATTGGCTTGGAAACCTATTGCTTTCCAAGAATAATAGAATTTAATAAGGAATATACTCCTCTAATTTAGTCATATTTATAAGATAAAAAGAATATATGTACGTTTTTTTATTTTATTTATATATCACAAATTTTATCTTTTATTTATTATCATTTAGAATGTTATTTTTTTAAAAATATATATATTAAATATGGGATAAAATTAAAAAATTATTAAATTTGAAAATATAATTAATAAAATTTAATTTTTTTTATTATAATAAAAGACGTTAAAAGAGCTTTATAAATATGATCAGAATAACTTACTTTAAAGCGTGAGAAATTTGTTTGTATGTATGGCATTTTTTCCAAATGTTTTTAATTGACTCTTATAGAAACCGGTTGGTACTAGCTTGTATAATATAACACACGAGTTAGCATGCATTCTAGTTATGGATAAATATAATAACCTTATTAGTTTTTTAAACTTAATAAAGTTCCACCAAAATTTTAAGTTTATGGAAATAACCTCTCACCATCCATTATATTATTATATATGTTATCTCAATAATGAAGTATAATGAGTTGCAAAAAAATGTTCAATTTTAAGTTATGTGTAAATAACAAACAAATTAAAGCCTTGTGTAGATATAAATCCTTGGTATATTATATTCTTTTTAGTAAAAATAATAGTTAAATTAATGGCAACGGAGTTATTTTTCTAATTATGTAACTGAGGATGCACACTCTTCAACGATTCTTTGTAATGACAGGACATCTGAAATTAAATTTAATATATAGTCTTGTAATCAATAAATTAGTGGGAGGAAGTCGATTTTTTAAGTAATAATTAAGGACAAAAATTCGAACCTTATAAATAAATAAAAAATTAATATTAAAAGAATTATTGACTTTAGCTGTATCCCAAAACAAACGGGGAAACGCCAACAATGATGACGTTATAATTAGACAGCCTAACGATCTATAAGGAAGAAAAAAAGATACCACGTCAATTATTTATTTTTAAATGGAAATAAATTTTTATAAGTGAATGAATTTGATGATTTCATTTTGTACTAAAAACAAATGGGAGAAAAGCGTGAATGATGTTTTGAGTGTCATGCTTATATTTTTAAGATTGTTTAATTTTGACGTATTTATTTATTGAATTATTAACTTGAAAAAAATAAGGATTTAAAAAAAGATAAATAAATCCGATTTTTTTTTGGAGAAGAAGAAATGGTGGAGGTTGAAACAGAAAATACGAGCACGCCGAGGCGATAAAATGTTGAGAAAAAGGAAAACAGAATAAGGTAAGAAGCAAAAGAGTCCAAATAAGAAAATTAAAAAAAGCGACAAAAACAAAGCCAATTTAGAAGCCGATTCTTTTTGTCTAAAGCATTCATAATAATAATGGTGTACAGTATGCATGGTGGGGGCAATATATATATATATATATATTTGGAAAAATGACAAAAAAAGACCATGAAATTCAAAAGGACAAAAAGGGCCCATGAATTTGAAAAAAGACAGATTGGGCAAGAGGCCCAATCTGTCATTTTTAAATTACTGTTCATAGTTGCAAATATCATTATGGGAGTTGCAAATATCATTGGCAGAGTTACAAATAAAAAATGAAATTGTATTTTTTACAACTCTGTCAATGATATTTGCAACTCTTGTAATGGTATTTACAACTTTTTCAATAGTATTTATAACTTTTTTAGTTATATTTGAATTTCTATAATGGTATTTACAACTCTACTAATGGTATTTACAACTCCCATAATGGTATTTGTAATTGTGAACAGTAATTTGAAAATGACAGATTGGGCCTCCTGCCCAATCTATCTTTTTGAAAATTCATGGGCCCTTTTTGTCCTTTTGAATTTCAAATGATCTTTTTTTGTCATTTTCCCTATATAATATTTTGGCGAATTGTTTATTATATATAAAAAAATAAATACTATATTTTATATGCTTTAATGTGCAAAATCTAGTAATAAGAATTAATAATTACAATTGTCGAATTAAACAATAATACGTCTTCAATCACTTGGCAAAGAGATAATTTCACTCTTAAAGACTTTTTATCTCTTGTTAGGTTTGTGTTATATAACTCAATCAGATAGTTATATAAAAAATATTCATACCACTTTGATGTTGTCAAATAACCTCTTGAATTAAAAGAGTAAAAACTAAAATTTAAGATTATAAGAGATATTAAGTTGTAAAAATTTTTATTTATAATTTTTTTTTATATTATTAGACTACAAGGCCATCTATCAATTTTTCCTCGCTCAAAATCTACACAAAACAAAATAATTGTAGTACACAAAACAAAATAATTTTTTATTTATAATTTTTTTATATTATTGTAGATTTTATATTAGTTAATAATTATTTTTATTTTTATTTTTATTCCCACCCCTACCTAACATGCGTGTAGTAAGTAAATTTGACATTCTCTGTAACTTTATATCATTCCTTACTCCCTTTTGGAATTCTTAGTAAGTTTTCTTGGCGGCTTTTTATTACCCACTCATTTACCCAGTCCACGACCACGAGATTCAACAGTTTTAACTTTTACCTATTCAAATTTACAATAAATAAATAAATAAATTAATTAAAATATTACGTTAAAAATTATGAAAGGTTAAAGTTAAAAAAACTCGACATAGAACTTCCACTATTATTCTTATTATGTTCCCATTTCTTTTTTGACTTTAATATACCTAATTCCTTTGAATATTTTTTTCCTTTTTAAAATTGGAACAAAACTATGGCATGAATCACTTTATTTTACCTAATTAATCACTTACTTCTCCTTCTACGAAATTTCTCTCGTTCTCCCTAAGTCCAATTTGACAATATTTAAATAATTTTTTTATAAAAACAAACACACACACACACACATCTGGCAGATAGAATTTCAACGATTTATATTGGAATATTCTCGCGGACACATTTATCAGTATCTATTTTTTTACATTAAAAAATATATATCTGCTTATTATTATTATTTATTATAATGTGACAAATCCATCATTTTTTTTCATTTTTGGCCGACGACAAATTATCAAAAAGTTGGCGAAGAGAAATGTACAAATCTAATAATCTTTTGAATTGTAACCTTTTTGTAATTATCGTCCTATATAAGATCGATCTTTCAAATAATTGATATATATAAAGAAAAATCAAAACATTTCAAAAAGGCATTTTTCTAAATTGCGGATGTTTTTAATTTGAATTTTTGAGAATTTAAGCCTTCGAAATTTATCTAATGTACTCCCTTCTCTAAAAATTAAGAGAATTTTCTAATTTGTTTTTGTTCAAATTATAAATAACAAAGAATTTTTATCTAAAAAATAATTACATTATCCCAATTATACTCTTTATTAAATTTGGAGTCGAAATTAATAATCACTAAATATAAAGCAGATTTTTTATAATTAAATTAGGACATTCGTAAAAAAATTCAATTATTTATGGAAGAACTCCAGATTTCTGTTCGAGATTCAAATAACAGAACGGTCTATATTTTGAATTATTACTTTTCGATGTCTGTGAATCCATCCAATGAAGCAAAGTAGTAATTCACTTATGTGACATCGTGATTAATTTTCTGATAATAAAAATTAATAATTAATAATTGAGAATATTGTAGGATATGTTTTTAATTTAGACTGAAAATTTAGTTACTCAGCTCATTTTCGAAAGTTCCCTATTAGTGACAACAGTTGACAAATTGTTATTACTATGCATAATCACTAATTAGAAAAATTTGTTGTTCATTTGACAGTGTTATTTGATTCATAAATATTTTTGTATTATTTTTAATTTTTCTACTTATTATAGTTATGTATATAATAATTTAGACTGATTATTTTATGAATGAGATGTTTATTTTTTACCACAACTTAGTTACTTAATTAGCCAAACAAATTCAATCTGCTAAATATTTACTTAATTATTGTCACGCTAATAAATTAGGGGTTTAATCAAATTAGAAAATGAAGGTTTTAAGGTTGAATAAGCTTAAGAAGAGATCAATGTGATTGAAATATTGCTTTTGTTTTTTGTTTTTAACCTTGAATGCGGCATAGTTATTAAAACTGAATTTGATTTTAATAAATCAAATTAAAGATCAAGCGACTTGGTATTTAAATATAATAAAATATTTATTCAACAAATTTATAAAGACCGACCATTTAGATTAAGTCTTGAGAAAAATAATATAAATTATCTTGGTTGCTTTTGTGCTCATAAGTCATAATCAACCACTTGAAATTGTTTATATATTAACTTAATGATTAGTTAGGATTTGTAATAAAAATAAAGAGATATTCTTCTCAGTCAAAACTATAAGTAAAATTAATTAAAGTTTAAATGGCCATTTATTTAGATATATATTCATCAGTTGTAATCTAAAAATAACACAAATTGTTGAACACAATAAAAAAAAAAACTCAAATTGAATTACTTTATTAATAAGATGTATAATTCTTAATTTTACCCCCTCTATTACTTTTTATAAGTTACGAATAACTTAATAATATTTTTGAAAAAATTGATTAAAATTTTACATTTTTTAAAAGTAAAATTATATTATGATAATGAATTAACCATTTCAATGGGTGTCATTAATCATTATTACCATGGGTGCGACCAAAAATTATTTTTTTGTGGGTTAAATATATTAGTAATATTTTTATACACTGAGTAATGTTTTTCCTTTCTTAACTTATTTTATAATTTGGTAAATTTCATAATCAATTTTAAGTTAGTTTTGTAAATAAGAACAATAGACTTGGAGAGTTTTTCTCTTAGAATAACTAATAGTTTGGATTTATTAGAGGTGTATAATTTCTCTATAATGTTAGAATCTCATTAAAATGGATGCTTATATTTAATATTTGATAAAATCTTAAGTAAAATTATTTTTAAAAAATATATATATGTGCTGTATAAAAAAATTAGCTGAAAATATGGATATAGGGTTATTTTTATAAAAAAATAAATTTATTAATATATTAGAAAATAAAAATATGTAAAAGAAGAGAAATATCTATATATTGTATTATATAATTTGAATTATATTTAATTAAAATAAAAAAATTTAACATATTTTAATTCTAATTTATTGATAACTTATATAAAATAGATTATATTTTATTTTATTTTTTTAAAAAATAAATATTTTAATTTAGATAAAATGAATTTTTATTTTTTTAAATTTAAATATTTACATAAGTCAAGTGAGTTATTATATTTTAACATTACACTCTTACTATCTAATTTTTCTATAAAATAAAACCTTAAAGCAATGGAAAAAGATACTCTGTTTTCTCAATCCTTGGCAGCCACTCGGTCACTTACATCTTTCCGGATTTTCTACTAACTAATGAAAGAGGAAGGTGGTTGAAGAAGAAGAAGAAAAAGAAGCTGTAATGAACCCAGAAAATGGTCACCACCCTCCATTGATAAACAAGTGAAACATTATGGATTTCATCACTTAAATCTATCATTTAGCTAGCATCTGAGAATTATTCAGTGTATGGTTGAAGCCGATTAGTTACAGTAGTAATATTCTCACGACAAGTTGCTAATTATCCGGCCTCCAACAAGGCGGAACAGAACAGAGCAAACCAGGGTCGTCAAAATCCACCATTAATCCCAAATTGATATCTCAAAGCCTTCTTCTTCTCCAAAAAACTGGTCAAAGAAGCCTTCTTTCCGTAACCCCATTAATGGAGGATCATATACCCAACAATCCATTGACTCCACCCACACAAAGTCGTGACTACTCGACGACGACGACTCCACCGAATCGAAGCTCTCTTCAATGTTGGGCAATTCCACTATCTCACTCAGCTCCGACGACTCTGCTTCTTCCGGCAAAGAAGAAGAAGGCGAAAGCTGCTGAGCAGGGTCGAATTTCACCATGGCTGCGGCTTCTGCGGCGGCGGATTGGATGTCACGTGGGGCGAGCGTGACAGGTCTGGGAAGCAGAGAGGCTATGTGAGGGAAGTTGAGGACGGCCGATTGACCCTTGATACTCAGAGCGGCGACATCATGGGCTCGAGCCGCCATTTCCGGGGTGGCGAAAGTGCCGAGCCAGATTCGTGATTTCTTGCGAGGCTCCCTAATTTCAGAGACCCATTTGCCCCAATTTCGCATTCGGACTCCATGATAAGATGGGTGCTTCTCAGAAGAAGGGTCTCTGCTTCTCTTGGCTCTGCTATTGCTCTGTTCTTGTTTGCTCTGAGACTGAGTTTTCTGGGTCTGAGAGTTGGAAGTTGGGTTAGATGGTTCAGAAGAGGAAGAAGGAGAAGGAGAGTGACTGGAACTGGTAGTTTCAGTGGAGGTTTGAATCGTCATTGGTGAAGAAAGAGAGAATGTAGGAGAAGCAGAGGAGGATAGGGTAGGGAGAGAGAGTGAGAAGGAGAAGAATGAGAAGAAACAGAGGGAGAAGCGAAGGTTTATATGTAGTGAAAGGATACGGTCACATTAATTTAACTACCCAATAAAATATTCATTTGCAGACTCTCCAGTTTTCACCCAAATAGTGAAAAATACTAATTTATTACCACAGATCAAAGAGAACTTGACTATGAATAGGTTCTCTTAATTTTTTAATGTGTGAATTAATTATAGAACACGTGTGAATTTTGAGATTGTTCCAATGTGAGGGTTGTGGGGTTCACTTTGTTTTTCAAACGTCACTTAACCTAGAGGGGCAGTCTCCATCCTTAATACAGGATTTAAATATTTGATCTACATAAATTTTTTATATTAAAAATTATTTTAATAGTTCGATTAATAAGAAGAGTTTTTAGTAAAATAAATTATAAATTTAAAAAATAAAATAAATTAAAGTATTATATTTATGATAAAAGATTTTTTTTATTTTTTTAATTTAGGACTAGAGGGAACTAATTAGCCAGATATATTTTGACTGATAATGTTTAAATTTTTAGAACAATTATAAATTTTCTTCTAATTTTTCTAAAATCATAAAATATTCCTTGGTTTATCTTAAATTAGACATTCTCCTCTTTCGTTTTCAAAACCTACACAAGTTTACACCATTCTCCTCTATCCTTCTAGAGAAAATTTATGAGTATATTTTTTTTAATGAAAATAAAAGAAAGTGTAAATAATACAATTTTTTTTAGGAAAAATAAAGGAAAGTAAATTGGTGGGTAGAGGAGATGGGGCCAATAAGGAAATTTATGGAGGTACGGGTCACACAAGAGGTACAATAGGACCCACCAAGCATTGTACACCAAAAACCCCTTCTTTGATTATATAACATTTTGAGAGAAGCTTCTAAAGTTTGATTTTGGGCCGTTTAGATATATTTAAAAAAAAAATTATAAAAAAAATAATTTTTGAATAGCTTTTGAAAAAAGTTTTTTAAAAAATTTTTTATAAAAAATATATAAATAAATTAATATTTTGATAGTTATTATTAGAATAATTTTTATAATTAGTAAATTATTAGAAATATATGAGATAAAAAATAATAATTCAATCAGTTGTGATTACTGTTCACTCGTCATAGTGAACAGCCCGCATCCTTCTTCTATCGTGTTTCTCCTCCACTGTCTCCCTCTTCCGTTGTTGTCCTTCTTTCATCACCGTCGTTGCCACAGATCTACAGATCTAGAAGAAGAAGAAGACCGCCTTCAAACTTTTAGAATATCATGGCCGGAAGAAAACCAGAAGAAGTTGACGACCCCTCTACGATGATGATCTGGACAAAAATAAAGAAAAAGACCCACGCAGCCCCTCTACGATGGAATTTTAGTCTGAAGGGAATTCAAACGTATACTTCCACTTTTCTTTTTTCCCTTGCGGTGAAATTTTTTATTAATAAATTATTCCTAGTAGTTGCCTCATTTATAATAAATTATGTACCCACATGCATGCATATAATATTTTCTAATATATATAATATCACATACCTATAGTAATTTATTTTTTATTTTCTTGGGGCATTTATACTATATTAGGAAAATGGAATTTAAATGATAAAGTAAGGAATTAGAGTGATAAGCTAATACCACACATTTCCTCCTTAGGATTCCATTGCTCTGTGACTCTAGTGGTGTTGAGGAGAGACCTCTTGTCATGTCAAGGATTAAATTAGATGGGGCCTTATGTCTATGGAAAATAAAATAATATTATAATTCAAAATATTAACTTCAAAATAATTATTATAAATTACCTTAAATGACCTTAATATATACACCTCTAATCTTATTTAAAAGATATAAATATAATATTTTTTTATCATATTTATAAGTTATATTTTTAAATTATTTACATAAATATACAATTTTATTCTTTATTTATTATTATGTAGGTATTATAGTTTGAGTAAAGTATATATTAAATAGAGGTAAAGTTGAAAAGTATTAAATTTTAAAATAGTACTAAAGATTTTAAGGGTTTTTTTGATTCTAATGAAATATATTAGAACTTGAAATTAATTTATAAACAAGATTAGAGTAGTGTGTATGCATATATGTGTGTATATATCATGTTAAAAGGTTACATAAATTTGTTTGGTTATTGTTAATGTAAGGTGTGATTCACTTGTTCTTTTCCATCAATCACATATATTATTTGTAGTCTTCTTATGTTGAAATGTATTTTTTTAATGTTGATAAAAAATGTATTTTTTTAATAGAAGCATTGTATAACCATTCGTATTATTTAAATTATTATTTTATTTTTTATGTAAATCACAAATGACTCCTAGTATAAAATATTTTTATGCACTATAATACTAAATATTCAACAATTTATTATTAATTTCTACCTCCAATAATAATTATAAGAGTCATTTGACTATTTTGAGTAGATTAAGGAAGTCAAATAAATAAGTTAATTATAACTAATATAAGTATTAGTTGACTAATTTGGATAAATTGAAGAGTATATAATATAAATTTATTTTGAGAGATTAGATCTAGTTATAATTAACTAATTTATTTAGTTATTTTAATCTACCCAAAAAAATTAACCGGTTCTTATAACTAGAATACGGAGGGAGTAATAAGTATCATTAGTTTATGACTAAAGACACAAACTTTTGGAATTCCTATCATGTGTAAAATTAATTCTATATAAAAGAGATTATATCTTCAATTTTACACTGGCAAGAAAATCTACAATTTTACTTATAACTAAGGACCAAACTTATATCAAATTACCTAGGTCAAGTTTGTCCATGAAGCCAATCAGATTGTGCCATGTGTATTAGTTTTCCCATACTAGCACTTAATCTCAAACATTACTTAACACCGTTAACCCTAAAAAATAGGGTTCATTCTCTGCAATTCCCTTCATCTACTTTGCAAAACGGCAATTCCCAATCCTTGAATCAACGCACAATTTAGTCCCTCGTTTTCAAAATCCTCTTCTTTTTTGTCTTAAAACCATTACAAAACTTACTCCTTTGACCTTTTTTCTTCCCTTTTGGATTCTTCCCAAAGTTTCCTTCTCTTTGCTCTTCTCCTTGACCCACGCTGCAGCTGCTTCTTGTTTTTTTTTTTCAAGTTGTCTTTGGGAAAAATCTAATCCTTCTCAAACCCTCAAACCTATTTGTTGCGATCCATCAGTTGAGATTTCCGAAATGGTAATTGCTTCCTAAGATAAAGGATCCTAGAGTTAATTATTAAACTTCATAAGCATAATGTGCTGGTACTCGTCCAACACTGGGGTTATCGGTAATTTTTAGGTTAACAGTGTTAAGTGGTGTTTAGGGTTAACTGTTGACATGGAAAACCTAATACATATGTTGCACTCTTATTAGCTTTATGGACAAACTTGACCTAAATAACTTGATATGATAAATATTAACATACTCCAGGAATGCCATATCATATGAATTCTGCCCAATTAAAATATAACAATTCAGCTGATAATTTGTTTAAGAAAATTCATGTCATATCTTGTTTTTAAGAAAAATAAACCTCTTAATTTAGAAAAATAAAAATTCATCCTAAACAAATGTAGAGATTTATTTTTCTTAAAAACAAACAAAAAAATATAAATTATTTCAGATAAGTCATCAACTAATTAGGATTAAAATATGATAAGTTGTTATAATTTGATTTGACAGAGTTCAAATAATCTGGTACTTCTGGAGTATGTAAATATTTCTTACACACATATTAAATTTTTTTTTTAATACAAATGATTAAAATGATGGGCAATTTAAAAAAATAGATACACAATTTTTATAAATAACTAACTTAATTAATTTAGTTAATCTCATATAATTAAGTTAGTTATCTAATTATTGTATCTAGAATAGGAGGAAGTAACAATTACATCTTACAAGTTGTTGGTAAAGTTTGTTATCAAAATTTGACAGACTTAGTATTAATGAACAAAGACGACATATAAGATACAAATAAAAAGGCAACAAAAAAAGATTAGGTATACTTTTAGTCTTTACTTATTTACCAATTTCACATCCTTAGATCAAACAAAATCAGGAAAAAAAATAATAAAATACAATTAATACAGACAAGGAAAAGGATAAGAGTGGAACAAGTATTAACGTCGTAATACTGTAATGCACATGGCTGTTAATAAAGATGGCACATACATGAATAGGGTTGTCTAAAATTTCCCATCTGAACTGTCCCGACCCAATCCTAGGTGCTTTGCGACCAGGTCCGTCCTGTCTCATAAAAGATCAGGACGATAATATATCGAATCAGGATAAAATGAAGGGTCAGGACGGGACGGGTCTCGGTCTAACCCTCAAGATTTCCATCATATCCCGACACTATTAATTTTTTTTAAATAGAAAATATGTCAGCAAGAGAAGAGATGAGATGGAGAAAAAAAAGTCGGCAAGAGAAGAATGCTGTGCAAAAAAGAGAGGATAGGAGAGATGGACAGACTAAGGCTTGGAGAACAGAAAAGTAATCCTCAAGAGTGGAGAAGCGTGGTCTATACACACATGTTAACTGGCAGGTATAATTTGAACATTAATTAATTAATTAATTAATTAATATTTTTTTAAAATCAAATTGCTTTTGAACATAGCCTGTAGTTGTTATTCAAAAAGCAAAAGAAAAGAAAAAAGAAGAGTGAGGTTTTTGCTCTCCATGGTGTGACTGACTTGAATGTTTTGTTTTCTCGTCTCTTACTTGATTCTTTTTTAATCCTTCTTCATCCTTCTTTCTTTAAGTTTCTTTCTCAAAAAATATTACTTTTCTTAGCAATTTCAAATGAAAATAAAATAGACTATTCCTAAGCTCCCTTGTGTGTGAGAGTTATCATTGAGAGACTCATTTTTCCTCCTCTACTCAGCTTTTCTAGTGAGTATTTTTGGTGGCACAATTCAAAGCTGATACAAATGTCTTTATCGTTAATTCATACTCAGATACAGATTATCCTACACACTTTCTATTGATCATCTATGGTTAGAGCCTTGTACCAGTTTTACTCCGATTATTACTTCTTCAAGTTCATCTTTCATAAACTGTTCATTTTCTCATAAAAAATTTCTCATTTTTCAAAAGTCTCATACTTATATATTAGGAATTCCTGTCCTGTCCCGGTTTCGATCGGGTCAGGATAAAATCAGGACAGGATGGTTTGATTCTCACTCCATTTTCAGGACGAGACACGGGATAAAAATATCATGTTCCTAATCCGTCCCGGGAACACCTCTATATATAAAAACCAAACCCATAATATTGTCATATCCATCTTCTTAAGAATTTAATTTTTTTAAATATATGGACGTGTACATGTAAGCAATTTTTATTAAAAAAA
This sequence comes from Leucaena leucocephala, assembly GCA_037074615.1. Classification (NCBI taxonomy): domain Eukaryota; kingdom Viridiplantae; phylum Streptophyta; class Magnoliopsida; order Fabales; family Fabaceae; genus Leucaena; species Leucaena leucocephala. The sequence goes on from CM073552.1 coordinate 2,890,129, forward strand.
ATCTTTGCGTTCATCTTAAGTAACGAACATAATAGATAATAAAGAAGTTTGATTAAACCAACTTACACAGAAATATATATAGTACTATATCAACTCTTATATATATATATATATATATATATGCACACACACGCACGATTAGCAAGTAGTTCATTAATAAGTAATTAATTTAATTAGTGTGATTTAATTTTGTTTTGTTCAATAATGCAGCCTGTTATTAGGGTTGTAATAATTAAAAGAAGGAAAATAGATTAAAGAATGACCTGCTGAATTATTACTGTCATACGTCACATTGATCTATTTGAATCGCCAAAAAAAATAATAATAATTAATATTTAAACGCCGCCCTCCATTTTTGTTTTCTCTTTTTCCTCTTGCTGGCACACAACTAAAAATCAAAATAAACTATTTCAAGCCTTTAATTATTTTAGTAAACGTATCTGGATTCGATCACTAATATTGTTATTAAAATTTATCTCAATTTAATTTAATTAATTAATGACCATGTGATCGATGATGATCGCATTTATAGAAGAGCAACAAGAAGATGCCCACGGTCTTTTCTTTTCATATTAATTAAAGTTTTAGTTTTTTTTTAGCCAACAATTCTTTTAAGGTTTATATAGGGTTTTAATTAACAATATTTCCCCACGTGATTATAGGATGGTTGATTAAAAAAGCCATATATAGATCCTAAGAATATAGGGTAATCAAGCGATATCATTTTATTTATTTATATATATATTGCCATATCATTTTATTTATATATATAAAGCATACTTTTTTCTCATTATACCAATATTTTTAATTTTATGGGTTTCAGTTACCTTGTATACAATTAATTTATGGTTATAGAAACTTAATTCAAATTTTATTTATTAATTAGTTGAACTAAGCAATCACAACCCTACCTTAATTTCTTCGCTTTTTGAAAGTGATGATCATGAAGGCTTTAATTTGTGGGTATCATGGAGGGGTGTAAGACTGAAACATGTGGTCAAAAAGGGTAAGACCAACACTTTAAACATATGAGATCTTTTATTTATTTTATTAAAATTAATCTCTCTCTTTTTTCAAAAAATTAGGAATCTTGAGACACAATCTAATACTCCTTTTATTCTAAATATATGATCTAATTAGTGAGTTAATATTAGTCATAAATATAAAATATATTTTATAAATTTATTAATTATTTTTAAATTACTCCTATTGATACTCTCTTAATTATAATCAAGTAAGAAAAAAAGGAAGGTTAAGGAAGATAATTAAGATATTTAAAAAAAATATACTATAATAATTAATTTAATAATTTTTTTTAATTTAATTAAATAGATTTAATATTTAGGACTGAAGGAGTATTTTGTTGTCAAAATTTAATGCGCTGAGTGTCATTGAAGAAAACAAATTGCATTTGGTTAAAAAGTACGTTGTGACTAAATGTGTGATTTAATTTCTAACGTAAAATAATTAAAATTGAGAAAATCACTATATAGTCTTAATATAATTATTAATTTTTTTATAAGTAAATAATATATAATAACAAGTTATTATATTGTTCAAAAGAGTTTAGGGACATATAAATTTATATTTACTGAAAATACATTACATCCAAGTCTTAAAATAAATTTCAAATATTTTTAGTTAATAAATTTTATAATAGAAGAATTTTTTGACAATTTTTCCATTTATAATTTATAAGTATTCTTATTAGTTATTTCTTAGTATTTAATGATTTCTCGCTCGTCCCTCAATTTAAAATATGTCTCTCTTAAGAAGAAATTTGCTTTTAAGTAAAAACATATCTGGAAATAATGTGTTCTATTACTCAAACAAAAGTAGAGTTTCTGTTCCTGGTCCACGTCACCATTGGTATATTAATTAATTTCTCCTTTTTTTTCTGAGCCATTTTAAAATTGTGGTGAAAAGCATAGATATTTTTTCTTTTTATATAATCATTAATTAATTAATTAATTAAACACATGAATATTATGCCATGATCACGTGCCTCTTCCTAATCATCTGAGCACTTCATTTTAAAATTGTGGGAAAAGCATTTATATTTATTTTCCACAAATAATTATTCCACGAGTCATTTTAAAATTGACTGCATGCAATTTTTGACCTTAAAATTGAGCCTTTATTTCAGTTTTTAATTTCTATATGGACCTTCCTATTCAAACATCTGTCCTCTGTATACTAGGCTTAATTATATAAAAAAATAAAAGATAAAATAAGTAAAAGTTCAAGGCAACTTTTTTTCTGTCTCTCCCTCTATATATTTTTATGATCTCCAAATAATTATAACCGGACAAACTTATTTATATAATGCACAAATTTTATAATGAATTAGACTTTTATGATTTATAAATATTATATACATTAACTTTGTATAAATTGTATATTATGGAGACATAATTGACATTCGGGTCCTTTTCAAGAAATTCGCTGAAGATATATCAGATATAATAAATATTTTATTACTCGTGTAAAATTATAGTTTCTGTTCCTGGTCTTCATTGGCGTGTAAATTCATTGGACTTTTTTTTTCACAACTCATTTTAAAATTGTAGGAAAAGGTTCATAAAAAGATTGTGGGAAAATCATCGACATTTACGTTTTTTTATATTACCATTAAGTAATAATTAAACAAATGATTAATATGACATGACCACGTCCTTCCTTATCGTTGAAGCTAGTTTTTACATGCAAAAGCTAACCTTTATTTTACTTCTTTAATTTATTTTCAATATTGATAAACTTTTTTCATTCAAATAGAAGTTAGAATTATTGAAGGTTTAAGACAAAATATAAAACTAGAAAATAATATATTTGAAGATATTTTTTGTCTTGAAAAAAGATTAGTTGCTCTATGTGTATACAATTTTTTAAAAAATAATAATTTTGAAATTGAAAATATATATCATGAATTTTTATACTATTAAATATCATTATTTTAAAAAAAATCGCATTTCATTCATCCCTGTCCCCCCTTCCGATGACAAGAGAGCATAATTAATTAATTATAGTCAAGCATTTACCCATAAATTAAAAATATTCCAAGAGTCAGTTTATTTTAAGTGATACAGCTTTTTATAAAATTAACTTTTGATATATAGTTAAGACTTAAGATGCATACAGCATACTTCTTTATAAGTTAACTTTTCTACAAGCTCATGCATAACTTATTTATTTAAATTTAATTTCCTTTTTTTTGGATAAATATAATTTTTTAATGTTAAAGATATAAATGCTCTCTTGATTTATTGGGTTTGAGGGTTTAATTGTGAAAGTCATTTTTGAAACATCGATATATTTCTTAGGTCCTAAATATAGGATATAATTAGTGAGTTAATATTTGTTCTAAATATAAGACCTATCTCAACAATAATTAAGTAAAAAAAGAAGTGAGGGAGTTAAAGAAGATGATTAGGGTACTTTAGAAAAAATATGTCATGATAACTAATTTAACTAACTTTCTTAATCTAATCAAATTAATTAAATATATCATATATTTATGATAGGAGGAGTAATACACTTGAGAAGTACTGCTACTTTCCTTTTTTTCTTTTCACTTAGGAATTCAAATTACTTCTCTCTTTTTTTGGTGGGAAGTTGAATTATTTTCTGTTTCTCAAGAACTCAGAATTTTTCTTTTGGATTAAACAAAAGTAAAGTCACATGCATTCTCAAAATTTTTGCATCCCCCTAACTTTTCTCACATTAATTATAATTAGTAAGTAAATTCGATAAATACTCCAACTACAGTCTATATAAAAAGAATTAAACTACAAGAGTATTTAGATTAATTTTTTAAAATAATTTTATATAAAATAAGTGTATGAGAAGAGTTTTATATGGATTTACATAAAAGTATTTTTAAAACTATAATACAAGAGTTTCTCAAACGCACCTATGTGAGAAACTAACCATCCTAAAACTACGAATCCCAAAATAGTTACATGCATATTTTATAATCATCATTAGTTAATGATTAGTTTGATAAAAAAATATTAATTAATAAATAGTTAGAACGTGAGGGCACATGTAAGTATGTAAGCACATTAATTACACACAGCTTTTTTTACGATAAACAAAATCTCTGCGTATAAGCTTTGGAGAATTTGTGCTTAAATGTCATCAGTATTATAAATAAATACACTAATTAATAATGGAATCAAGCATCAAACTTTTGATTCTCACAGCTTTGATTCGCTTCCTCAAGGTCATCGCTAATTAATTTCATGTTGACTTCACAACAAGCACAATGTCTTATAAATTTGAATAGCCGTACAAATCGTAATTAAGCTTGGCAATTAATTAACAGTGCCATTGCCCAATGATGAGTATAAAATAATTTATATTTTATAATAAGTTAGTTAATGACATTTAAAATTGTACATTATTTCAAAAAATGTCTTATATTTTTAAACATGATTATTTCAAAAAAAAAAGGATTATAAGCTTGAACAGAAAGGGTATATATCTCTCTATTTCTATTTATATATCACTTATAATATTTGTTACGGGATTGAAGAGAACTTTAAAACTTATTAACCATGTTTTAAAATAAATGAATTGTCTAAAATATCCATATTAAATATATTTTTATAAGTTTAAACTCGTGTGAATATAAAATATATTTTTAAGATAATTATTTTAAATTAGATTTAACAATATTTAAATAATTAAATTTAATTTAGTCAGTTAATCATATAAAAATATACATTATCAACAAATTTTTCCGCCTTCCTACACAATATTAAATAGAAGAAAAATTATAATTATAATTTTTTTTTCAATTACCTTATACCTAGGAGGCTAGGACGGAGAGAATAACTGATAGTAGGTCAAATACATTTAAATAAGAAAGCTAGCTGTGAGAATTATTAATAATAAGGTCCATCAATGAGCTTAATAAGGATTATTTTGTGGATTCCACGAAAATAGAAAAATAAGAAACAATTCGTCAGGGTCTTTTTTTTTAAGGGGAAAAAAAAGACGTAATATATCACTATCAGCTTCACTAAAATTTGCAATGCAAAATTGAAAATTGCAAAATGCTTTTTTTTTTTAAAAAAAAAAGAAAAAGAAAATCAGTACCAACAATTGCATGAGCATCGCCAAGGACAAAAATTGAAAAGGATGAAAGATGATGAATTATTAGCGCTAAGGACAAATATTTGAAACGAAATATGTATTACCAGACAAATAAAATGAAATATATTTTGTCTCTTATTTCTTGTTTTATTGTGGTTTATTATTTATAGTTGAGTCATGTGAAATTAAATGACATTTTATAATAATATTTCTGTAAACTATGTGATTAATATTAATTTTTTCTTATAATTGATATGTAATAATTGAATAACATACAATCATTCCTTGCCATCTGCGATCGAAAATGAAATGGATGAGTATTTTCTTTATCATTTCCTACTCAGAAAGAAAAAAATATATTCTTTTGCGTGATTAGGACTTTCTTTTAATTAATCAATCCCTTACATGCAAAAATGAATTAATTTATGTTGTTTTATAGTTCTTTACTATTTATCTTAGTGATTATAATTATTTACTTTTAAAATTCTTATAAGTGTAAAAAATTTAAATCTCATGAAAATTTATGAAAATATAACTAGTTTTTTTCCTACAGAAATAAAACTAATTAATATAATATCTTTTGTTGCTAAAATAACACGCGCGTGTGTAAATGTCCCCTTGGCTATACAAATAATTCTTTTAAAAATTAAAATATTAAAATAAGTATACTAATAAATTTACTAGATATGTTTTTATGAAAATAAAAAAGGACAAAATTCGCATGCTTTAATTATTTGTACAAAAATTCCATGTAATGAATTTTCAGACAGGCAAGTTTTAACAATTAAATAGTCATATATAAAAAAACATTAGGGAAAAAAATGTACAATATTAAAAGACCTCGTGCCATATGCTTTTATCTTTTCAAATATATTAAAATGGTAGTCACAAATCTCAAAATTAAAATACTTAACAATAAAATCATGTTAATAATATAACCTCGTGCCAATGAAATTTCTCTGTATTTATTATGAATCAATCAACATAAATCCACTTGCACTAGAAAGACAAATAACAACGAAGTTTGGCCTTTATATATATATATATATATATATATATATATATTTGTACATGTCCGTAAGCAGAAATATAAAAAGAAAAAAGAAAAGCTATTTCAATAAAAAGAAAAAGATGAAAGAGAAAAGGGAAAAGAAAAGATCTCGACTAATTAATAAATCTGCCACCAGTAGTTATAATATATAAAATAAATTGATATAATTGGAATTCCGTTATTCATTTTGTCCCTTTTGTTTTGTGTTTTTTAAGGGGAGGAATATTGATTATGTACATACAAATTAGAATTAAGAATTTTAAGTTTATAAGACCCAACCACTACAAAAATTTGTTTATTTATTATTATGTTATTAACTTGTAATTATAATTTCTAAAATTATAAGGAAATATTAAAAAATTAATTTTATTATATAACTTCTTCTATATATAATTAGTTATAAGACCAAACTTAAATCAAGTAAAAATACTTACACACTCTAAAAATATTATGTCATCTGAACCATACTGTTGACAAAGTCTAGGCAAGATTTTGTAAAATTTAGGTAGGTGTGGACAAATGTTGGCAATGTCTGGATAGGGTTGTGCAAAGTCTAATAAGTGTTAGCAAGTTTGGGTGGGGTCTTGGCATGTATAGGATCGGCCCTAACACGTCTAAAACCTACTCTAGACCAGTCTAGATAGGTTCTAGTGAAGTTCAAAAACTTTACATTCGTATCAAAATTAAATTTATCAGTTATATTTGTAATCTAATATTTTAGTTAATTAATATATAATCCTTCCAACATATTAAGAGGTATGGCCCATGTGGTTCCTCCATAATTAAGTTAGTGAGAGTGCAAGAGTTTGGATTGAAAAATTCTAAAGATAATCTATAGGTATCTAAAAATTATGAAATTTGATGTTTGATCTCCTTTTTATCATGTCAAATATTGCTATAAATCCTTTTATTAAGTTGGGTTAGATGGTTCAGACGAGGAAGAAGGGGAAGGAGAAGAAGAGTGACTGGAACTGGCAGTTTCAGTGGAGGTTTGAATCGTCATTGGTGAAGAGACAGAATGTAGGAGAAGCAGAGGAGGATAGAACAGGGAGAGAAAGTGAGAAGGAGAAGAATGAGAACTTGTATATGAATAGGTTCTCTTCATTTTTTAATGTGTGAATTAATTATAGAATATGTGTGAATTTTGGGATTGTTCCAATGTGAGGGTGGTGGGGTTCACTTTTTGTTTAAAGGTCACTTAACCTAGAGAGGTAGTCTCTCCGTCCTTAATTCAGGGATTAAATATTTAATCCACATAAATTATTTATATTGAAAATTATTTCATTGATAAAAAATTACCTTAATAGTGTACTTTTCCTCTTTCCCCTTGGGGTGAAATTTTTATACTATGCAATTTTCACTGATCTATTAAATTTTTTTTTTGTACAAAATTTTTTAGAAAATGGTTGAACTCACCCACGATTTAAAGGTAGGGTAGAATCTCCCTTCCTCCTATGCAATACCAATATCGGGTAAGGCGAGCCGTCTATTATCCTCAGGTGTAAACCTAAGCATCCAAGAGCTAGGATGCCTCTCCAAGCGTCGCGACTGGAACTATAACAAAGTGGTACTTCTCAGGGTTCGAACACGCTCTAAATAATCGTATATATTACTTCTTCGCTAGTTGAACTCACAAACGATGGGTCATTGATCTTTTAAGTTGAACTGATCTTTTTTTTTTTGGCTGCCCACCCGGTTCACCGGAGCTTTGCCCCGACTACATCTGGATCCGACCCGCGTCGCGCACTTGGCTATGGTGGGTGAGTCTCCCAACGGGGATTTTCTGCGTACGCCAAGGCTCGAACTCGAGACTTCGCTTAAGCGATACCGAGCCGCTTACCACTCGGACCAACCCTGTTGGTGTTAAACTGATCTTTTAAGTTAAATAGTCACTTCCTCTATGCACAACTTACAGCGAAAACTTGGGCCAATTAGCTATGGACAGATTATTTTGGGTTGGACTCATTCAAATATAGAGATGTCAAGGTAGCTCAAAAATGACTACGAGAGCCCAATAACGTTTTGGGCTCTTGTTTCAGGATTGGCGACTCCATCTGTCGCCCCGAAGCCTGAGAAAAGCATGCTCTCCCTTTACCCAATTTGGCTCAGAGAGAAATTAAAATAGGGATTATCTCTGATAAAATATTACCTATATTAAGAGATATGTAGAATTGAAAGAGAGTCAAAGATTGATTAGGTAAGTAAATAGAGAGAAGAAGGAAGAAAGAGGAGATTAGATATGCTTGGCTGTTTTGCAGAGTGAGTTTGTTCACCAAAAGTGTTATTGTGAGTTATAGTAGCCGATGATGATATGGATGACCATCTTTATCTACCGAATCACCATTACTATTATTAAGCGCTTCACCTTCAACTTCAAACGCTTCCAAATTTGGTCAACCCCTGCTTCATTCATTCTTGTTGGTCAAATATGGTCAACCCCCGTTCCAAATTTAATATGAATTTCAGCCATGTTGAATAACAAGGATTTTTCCTTTTTTTAATAAAACACAGTTTCCTCTCTATATAAGACTCAAAAGTCAAAATCCAATTTAGAGCACACCTAGCAAAAGTCAGATGCGAAAAGTCAACAAAATAATGAAGGCAAATGCAGATGATAATTATGATTTATTAAGTGCTCTTCACGTCCTCTTTCGAACGTGGATTTGCCTACCCATGTTTTTTTATCATTTATATTTCACATTAAACGGCAACACATATAAATTATTAATTAATTAATAAAACAAATCATGATCATGATAATTATATTTGATATATTATCATAGAGACCCTATAAAATTAACTTCTTCACTTTTTCAATTATCAATAAGAGAAAGAAGGCAATCCAATCAAAAAACGTATAGTGAATTTTTTTTTGCTCTAATTTTTATAGTATTATAATAAAATTAAAAATATGAATTAATATGATAATATATTTTAAAATATGTAAATATTATATTATTGTTAAAATAGTAATAATTTAGAGTTATCTTTGGATGATGAGTGGGTAGGGAGAGAGATGATATTTTAATTATATAATGTGAGAATTTCACAAATTAAGGAAAGTGGTTTTGTTGTGGGACTTCATTCACAACTTGCCACTTCCAGATAGTTACAGCCACCAACTTTATTTCCTTAAAATTTGGCCCATCAACTTTGCATTTATTTTTTTTAATTTTAAATTTAAATTAAAATAAAAAAAAATCATGTGGCCCTCCTCTTTTTAAGTCACTACACCCTTCATAATTATATTCTAGTAAATTATTTTTTTAAAGGGGAAAATTCTGGTAAACTATGTTATCATTGTTTTGTACCAACAAATTTGTTTCATATACTATGAAGTCAAACTTTGCCACATAGCTTCTAGATTATATCAATTATAACATAATAAACTCTATTTTTATCTCTAACAAATTTTATGATATTGGTTTTTTGTACCTTTCCATAATTGATAATGATGATTTTACTAATTTCTTAAAACTACATTTAGATAAAAAAATTTATTAAAGAAAATTAATAGTGGTAAATGAAAAAAAAAATATGTAAAAAGAAACATCCTCAAATTAAGATTGACAATGCTTGATTTTTTTATACAAAATTTGATATATAAAAAATTATTGCCATTATACTTTATACGCAATATTTATATTCATAAAATTTTGAGCTTCTTCATATAATATTATTTGGTACGAATTTTCTGCATTTAAAATAATACTCTGTGATACGAAATAAAAATATGTTTATCCATGGATGTTTCATTTCACATGGAAAACATATTTATCATTGGTTCATTTATATTAAAAAAATTATTTATATATCAAAACTCCACTTGGCATATAAATCTAGTTTGTCCACACAACACGTTATCAACTAATTACCCATGTCTACCTTATTTATTAGAAAGTCGTCCTCATGCCCTTCATTAAATATAAATTTATTTCGTTATTAAATATTAACTTAAATACATAAAATTTTATTAAATTTTAGATCAGTTACACATAATTTCTCTACCCTTTAAAAATTTAAATTAAAAACTATAATATTTTATATTTTGATTACTAAACCACTGTCTTTAAAATTATATTTTGCATTACCTAACTCATAATGATGATTACCTGTTTGGCGCGAATTAAAATAAACGTAGGGGAAAAAAATAGGGGAAGTAGTAATAAATATCGGGCATGTGGTTTTTGAGCTCACAAGGCCACGTTGGCGACGTGTACATCACTCTGCTATAAGTAGAACAGAAGCTGCAGGGAACGCTCTGCAATTCATCAACCGCCAAAACTCACAATAACCTGAAATTCAATTCTACTCCGACGAAATTCCATTAATTAAATTCCATACAAGGCCGATATGGACGCTGCGGCCCTCGCCGGAGGCTACTCTGTCGGGCTGGACGACTCTTACCGGCCACTTCCCGGGCTTCACTTCGCCTTCTTCTCCATTTGGCTCCTCTCTGCTTGCTCTTGGACCCTTAATACCTATAAAAAGCGCCGGTTTCAGGTCCTTCATTTTATCCACCGTAATTTTATCCTTTATATGGTTCATCAGTGGAGATTATTTCTCCCTGTCATTGAACTTTCTAGGTGTGATTGCTGTTTCGTTGGTTTCAAAGATTGGAAATGAATGCTGGCTGAATCTATTGGTTGGTTCAATTAGAAGTAGGTAATCGCTGTGTGTTATATTTTGGCGGTTTTGAAGAGTTCTAGGCTTCATGTGCTTACTACTTGGGTTTCCTTTTCTGTCTTAAAGCTTGATCATTTTGCTTTATTAATGATCTCTTAAAAAAATGGAGCTTCATGAGAAATCGAAATTTCACTCCTGTTCCTGCTCATATTTTTCCCCGGTGAAGTTTTCAGAGTTTCCTAATTCACCTCAATTTAGTGTACAGACTACAGAGGACCCTTTGTCTACGTATGTAAACTTGCTGCAAAGATTCTTTTTCCTTTTACGAATGATAGAAAACTTTCAATCAAACACGGAAACATGTGCGTAATCTGTTTTCGTGTGCTCTAAATTGTTTCAGTATCGAATGAGATAAATATGTTACTGTGTGACTTGTGAGGATTACTTATTTTATCTATTGTTATGATTTTTTCTGTTTTCTCAGCGTTTATAATTTATGCTTTCATTTTGAGTAAAGTTAATTCTTTGTTTCCATAACTCTTGTTTTTATTTTTTTTTAATCTCTTTTGCTAGAGCAGTCAAATAATTTGCAGTGGGCACTTGCCTCAGTTCCCTTTATAAAAGTATTGCAGCTCATGCTGTCCTTTCTCTTCTGGTACGTTTTGGATGCTTATTGTACGTGTACTAGATATAAATGCTTAAATCTTAGTGTTAGAATTTAAATTCACTACTCTGTGATGGTCAAATATTTTAATCAGTTCTTATATTTATTAAGTGTCTTATTTTTGGGGGAGTGGGCCGGGATAAATCTTTTTTCAGTTGATAGTAATAATGGGCAAACAGTTGTTGTAAAATCAAGATAACATAACGTGAAATCTTATGCAAATCAAGAATTGTGCAATTTTTATTATGAAGAACAAGGCTTTGCTTGATTTTTAAGTTTTATAACACATTCTAGCATTGAGAACTTAGCATATGGTGTCTGCAAAATTTATTTCATTGAGCATTCAACATACCATTCCTGCAGGTATTCATGCTTCTATTTTCAGGCATGTTCCTTGTGGATGTCATTTGGGGTTTATGTAACTGGGGTGCTCTTTCAGACTTCTGCCTTTGTCTCCTTCTTGATCATTGCTCATGGCTACTGTATCACGTGTGAGCATCTTTCTTTAAGTGAACGCCGTACAACTGCTGCCCTTGGATGTGTCTTTTACTTAACTCTAGTTGGTTACAAAGCTTGTGTACCATACTTCACGGTAAGGTTCTTACATGGTCTATTTAGTATGCAGTTTATATTAAGCAAGCATGGTTCTCTGATGCTAACTCCTAAATTTTTTAAATTTACAGGTTCTTCTGCTTATGAATTATTTTATTTCATTCTATGTAATTTTCCGGCATATATCACAAAACTTATTGTTGTTGCGGGAACAATTGATTATTGTTGAAAATGAAGACGTTCGGACAATGCATGATGCTTTGTATACAAAGTACATGATGTTCAAGTAAGTTTTACGCACCTGAGAAATGTGTATTAATACTTTTCTCACTGATGTCTTACAAATAACTAAGCATCGTCCTTTGTGCAAGACAAGAAATCATGCTTCATAGTTGACACATTTTCCTTCATTTGTGCAGGAAGTTCCAGGGTGCAATGCAGATAGTAGCTATGGCAGAAACTGTGGTATTATGTTTGACCTTTACTTTCTAACCATAAGCGAATATTTTACTTTTAGTATCTTACTTTGAAAAGCTGCTTGATTTCTAGATATACATGAACATGGATGACTCTTCAGAGAATTACTGCCTTCGGCTATTAATCAGAGAATGGGCACAATTCTGCATTTTTTCATACATTGGGTATGTGAACATGTTTTCCTATGCAAGAATAATAAATTGTTGAAGTTCTTTTTAACATAAAATACAACCACACGGTATAGTAAGTCTTTTTATGAGTCAATTCCTGACATTCAATTGTTCTTCATTTATCCTTTATCTGCAGATGGACTTTCAGGTCACAGGACTTGGCGCCACGTTTCTCTGTTATGCCTGCCACTAAGTATAAAGGCGACATTTTGGTGCCTCCCATCTACAGTATTGTGAGTTATAAGATCTTCATATGTTGCAGTAAACATACAAATTAAATGTGCACTTCATGAGGATAAAATAAGATCAGCTTCTGCTTAATAGAATTAGCTTGTTTCTTAGGAAAAATTATTATTAGTAATCTTTAATTTCAACCCACCTGCTTTGTATGCTTAGATAGACAGGATTTATTCAAATATATATTGAGCACTAAAATAAAGAGTTAATCCATCTTAGATTTAGTTTATATTCTGACTAAGCCAAGCATGTTGCTGCAGGAAATGGATGCAGCTACTTTTAAAGATTTTAGTAGTCGTGAATGGCACATAGGGGTGGTAAGTATAAACTTGCTCTAAAATTTTCATGTGCAGTTGCAGTATCTTTATTAAAGAGTCTAATAACAATTAGTAATGAAAAAAACTTGGTTTGAACTCGGCATTCTTAGAATCTGTTGACAAAATGAGCTGGTAGCTACGTGCTTTATGAATGTTTTTGGCTGAGACAGCTTTGTATATTTTAGCAGCCAACTTGTGGTTGCGGTGATGAAAGGTCAGAAGAAGCAGTTGTAGTGATAATTGAACATCCCCACTCACAGAGGCTAAGAACGCTTGATACTTCCTCTTCTGCTGTGTCTAATCTCACTTCACAGACATCTTCATGCCAAATATAATCAATCAAGATTAGCTCTAGAAGGATCTATTAGTAGCTCATGCCTTTTATTTTGCAATTTGGCACTTCTTCCGGGGTTTACATGGTAATTTGAACGTTTCAAGATGAGGCGAGACACAAGGAGTACAAGTATATATTCTTTCCTTCTTGTTTTCTTTTTCCCTCTTATTTTTTAAATCCTTTGGAAACTTTGCTTTAGAAAATGCCGATAGTTAGTCATGAACAGAGGGTAGAATAATGAGCTTTATCTCGTTTACATTACTCCTTAGATTTTAGAGGCAACGCCAAATATGTATCTGTACACCATCAAAGTAAATGATAATTGTATAGAGTTCTTCCTTGTAGTGTTGTTCACTCATTGATTATATCCAACTAGACTCTTTTTAATGCAGCATTTCAAAAAGTCCAGTAATGGTATGCAATTTTGGTGGGAAATCTTTGGAAAAAATAATTTTCGACAATTTATAAATAAATGAATGCCACTGTTATCAACAAGTTGTTAGTTGAGGCGGTAACAACCTCATCTATGTAAATAGAAGAATGTAAGTTCGAATCCTAAAAAACGTACTTGTTGAAGAGATAAAAACTCTTTAATACTCTCCAAATTTCGAAAAATATTATATATTAGTCTTAAGCCCATATTGATGTTGTTGAGGATATTATGTAAAGTTGATAAAACAAAACGATTATGAGTCTTTATGGTAAAGGAAAAGTATTTCTAACGGAACAAGTATGATGAGAATCTAAAAGTTGTTACTTCCCGTAGTGATCCAGTGAGAAGAGACTGTAATCCTAGAGGAGATCAAAGAACTTAAACATATATTATATGCATAACTGGGCTTACAAAACAGGAATTAGAAGGAATCTAATGATCCATTTCTCAAACAATTCCACATGCCTATTTCAAAACTCAAACCTAAATTATCATAAACTGTCTCTTCATAGGCAAAGGAAGTATCATTCTTCATCTTTTTTCCAAGAAATTAATTGCCTCTTGCTCCTTTAATCCAGAACTTGTGGCCTAAATGCATTATATATCCCAAAAGAATACGAAATTCCATTACTAGCTCTATGTTATTAAATCTATCATTAACTCATCTTTGTGTCTTCTACCACAATCCACAGTATATCTAAATGATCTCGATTACCTTATGACCAGAGTAATGATGACCAGCTGGATCGTATTTATAAAGTCGAGGTCCATATTGTTCATGAATACCAAATGAAAAAAACAAGAAACCAGCATTAATAATGAAAACTTGAACAAAATACAAAAATATTGATTTGTAACATGCGTTTTATTAAGGCTGCACCATACCTGTAGCCATGAGTGTTGATATATCGAAGGCCAATTGTTTTTCAACTTCCTATAAATATTTCTATCCTCTTGCATACCTTAGTAAAGTGAATATTCGAAAGATTTAGATTGTTATATAATTATTGGGAATTAGTTTTGGAATTAACAAAGTGATTTGATTCCAATAAAGTTGAGAAAATGCTATAACTTCCCTACCATAAGTCCAAAATTCATTTGGATCAAATTTGAGCTAAATATTTGGGTGAATGGCGTGGCCTACCATCAGATTATGAGAGAAAATTGTTGCATTAAGATGGCCCAAAGATTAGAAAGAAAATGGAGAGTTAGTGTAAAATGAGGTGTCTTTCCCTACCTAATGGTATAGTATTTTATTAGCCTCTTAATTAAAACACCTAATCTTCACCCATTGCCTCGTTCATTTTCGATCAGCAGCTGAGTTTGGAGAGAAACAGAGTGAGAGGCCGAGAGGCGAGGAGGAAGAAAAAGAAGGAAGGGTTGGTCTTCCCACATGCAACTCCAGTTCTAGGCAAAGGTAAGAGCCTCAGTTCATATTCCATCTTCATTTTCTTCATTTGTTGCATATTTTGCAAAATGATGGTGGATGAAAGTTAGGTCCTAGAAAGAGAAAGTGAAGAATAAGTAAGGGAGATTAAGACACTAAGTTCAATAGATGGAATAGTAATTGTGATGCCCCTCGATAAATATGACTCACTTTTCTACCTTATGCCTTCTTCACTTCTTCAAGTTCTATTATATAGGCACATTTTAAGCCTTTTAATATGCTTTCTAAGCCTAAAAAAAGTTAGTCTCAAGCCATTTGGGATATTCCGGATATAACAACAATAAATATTATCCTATTATAGGTAGATTGGCTACAAGCCATTTAGGATAATCTTGATAATTCACAAAAAAAATGGGACTATTGATTTAATAGGAGGATACTTATATTATGTCTAGAAAAAAAAAAGTACTAAACTCAAAATGAATTCTATTCCTTAGGACTCATAAATAGTACAATTATATATAATTAAAAATTTGGATTGATATTGATATAGATAATTATAATGTTATACCTAGTTTGTAAATAAATATAAAACATAAGAAAGATTGCAAAAATTTTAGATTAATTTAACATTTTAAAAAACTTTACTTTTTTTCAATGTAAGACATCTGTCAAAGGATGACATCTTTCAAAGGTTATATATATATATATATATATATATATATATATATATCAATATAAAATATAAAAAATATTAATGAGACATACGCACCATAATTCATAAATGATGAATAGATTTCTAATTTGTTATATATTGTGCCATGCATAAGGCTTACATATATACCTAGTTTTCTTTTAAATATTCTATGTAGATATATAATTGTAGGGTAAAGGTGTAAAAGTACATATGGAATTTTATTTTAGGGTGCCCAAAACTATATAAAATAGGTGTAAAAGTATCATCTTTCATTTGACTATTAGGTAAAGAACTTTTGATTAAAAATACTGATATCGACTTAGATATAATATAATTATGACCTAACTAGTACCATCCATCACCTACTAATTAATATTAATTTATTATTTTAAAAAAATAATTTATTTAAGAATGAGCATAAAATCTCAATCTAATTTATCTCCTAAATTTATAATTTTTCACTAAAGTATCCATATTTTTTAATAAAATTTTAAAAATATTAAATTAATATTAATTGGTAAATGGTTGATGATGCCAACATAATTATATTTTAACTAATTTTAAATATACTCCTTAATATAAAAAATTAAATTAATATTAATTATATTAAATTAGTTAAATATATATTTTTAAAGAGTATATTTTTATACTTTATATTGATTAACAGTATATTAATATTAATAATATATATTGATATTAATAGTTGAAACTTGAAAGTTAAATAATTCTGATGGCCACTTGTTTCTCTAATATTTTTTTTGTCTCAGTTTTTATGTTTGATCTCAAACCCTTTGAAGCTTCAATAGTTTTCTTTCATATTCAATCCTATTCTTATGAATTGTCAAACGAATTTCTCGGTAAGAATTTTCAAAAATATTATTCATATACAAATTTCTCATTTTATAATTATTCAAAAAAATTTAAATTATGTTCACAAGGATTTTTTTGGGAGAGAATGCCATTTCTCGCAGGACAATAGACATAATAAATTCAAGGGTAAAGGTGCATCCAACACCCTAAACTAATTTTGGAGGAGCAATTAACACCCTAAAGTATTTAAAAGTGCAAGTAGCACCCTAAACTAATTTTGAAGGTGCAACCAGCACCCTGAACTAATTTTGGAGGTGCAACCAGCACCTTAAAATATTTAAAGGTGCAATTAACACCCTAAACTAATTTTGGAGGTGCAATTAGCACCCTAAAAAAATTAGTATAATTTATTAAAATAATATTATACATATGGCTTTAAAACAATAATGTATAAAAAAAAATTTATGTGATATGTATCAAATGAAAGTAAGTATTTTTGTTAGTGAAAGGGTAAAATTGCACCAATTTAAATATTTGAGGGTGCTGATTGCACCTCCAAAATTAGTTTAGGGTGTTAATTGCACTTTTAAATACTTTAGGGTGCTGGTTGCACCTCCAAAATTAGTTCAGGGTGCTAATTGCACCTTTAAATACTTTAGGGTATTAATTGCTCCTCCAAAATTAGTTTAGGGTGCTGGATGCACCTTTACCCTAAATTCAATTCATTTCAGTCGTTCTCATCTCTTTCACTCCCAAAGCCTATAGATCGTGCCCGTCACGTGAGGGTTGTTCCGGCCACCGTTTCTCAAATTTTCAACAGAATCACACAGCAGACCAGCACAGCACTCCTCTGGTTCTTCCATGACATCGATTTAGTTCGCTAAAGAACTCCGTTTTGATACGGCCGAAGGGGAGCGTGATTCGCGCGGGAGATGGGCGAATTAGGTAACTACTGCATTAAACTTAATGTTTTACTTCTCTTCCATGGTTTTTGGGTTCTAGGTTTTGATAGAAATCATAAATTACGAATATTGGCTTGATGGCTAGAGTATTGTGCTTTCACTTCCCAGATCACGAGTTCAAATTGGCTTGATAGGCTTGATGGTTATTTAATCTAAAGCTGCTCATTGATGATGGTTTGAGACAAATTCCCAAAGAACTTTTTTTTTTATCTATTTGTTCATTGCTATCGAAGGGGTTGTTACGGATTGAACTCTGCACCAATAACTGACTTATTGATGCCTGATAATTCTATGGCATGGATGCAAATAAGCAAAGTGGTTTTCTTCTGAAACGGACTTACTGGTTAAATACAATCATGTAACCGCTGTTGTTATGAGGTTCTGAAAGGGGTTCTGCATAAAGTAACGTTTACAGTATGCTGCTTTTAGAATATTTTGGCGTGAACGAATTATGAATGAAGGATTCTTGTGTGTGTGTGTCTTTGTATCTTGTTCATTGCATTACTAAGAACATGATGGATAATATGCGTTGCCTTCAAATTTTCAGTCAGAGTTTATTAACTCAGAAGGGAGAGAATTAATCTCATCTTTTAGTTCTATTTTTATGAGTGATCATTGTTGACCTTTGGTCTTTTAATTTGCTTACAGCAATAGTAAGCCATATTCCATTAATTAAGGTCAGATACATGGATTGTGTGACTTCATTGTTCTCTGCCAGCAACTAGCTGTTTGTATAATTCACTATGAGATCTTGTTTGATAACTTCCTTAAGCATGGTCTTCTAATTTTGCCATGTGTGTATATATATATTTATATATATGTATATATATATTGATGGTTTGCTTTGTCACCCATTTCCCTTATTTCAAACTTTTGTACTAGGTGGTGCATTTGGTGGCAACAGGGGACTCCGTCCAGTGCCTCCTGAGAAAGGAATATTTCCTTTGGACCACATGCATTTATGTGACGTGGTAGTGTTTCTTTATGTTTCATAGTTATATTTGTAGAAGCATGTCCCTGCAAGTTGCTATATTTTGGACTTTACAGTCCAATATGTTGCTTCTGAATTTTCCAGTTCAGTTTTAGGTAGCTTAATTTGTTTATTGGCATCATTTCAGGAGAAGAAGGAATATCTCGGTTGTCTAAAATCATTTGGTCACAAGTCTGAAAAATGCAAGGAATTCTCAAAGAAATATCTGGAATGTCGGATGGAAAAGTGAGTTGGATTCTCCTTATCATATAGTAACATGGTTCATCTCTTGTTATGTTACATCTCTTTGCAAGCTTAATAATGTATTGCAAAATGATGAGTAAGAAACCTTCTAAGATACGTAATATCTGAAGGATGGGTTTGAATACTATCTTCTAAGTCTCATACATATTGGGTATGTATTGTTCTCAGGTATCATTTGACACAATTTTCTATTGATAAATTAGTTGTTTATGAACTTTAATTGGCATCTTGCAGGAACTTGATGGCAAAGCAAGACTTGTCAGAGCTTGGTTTCAAGGAAAGTAATGTGGAAACTCCCGGAGGGAAAATTGCTGAGAGTTGATAATTGAAGCCTGTGAAGATTCAGATATGATAACTTTTTTCATGTGATAAGCAAATGCTGATTTTGCACTGGCATTTTTTTGGTGGGATGAAGGAAAAATTGCATTTGGAAGTTCAAAGAATGATCCAGGAAAATATATGGAGGGGTAAATTTTCTTATTCCCCCAAAATTGGTGGTCACAAGATTGGAAATTGGAACCTCACTGTCTTTAAGACTCGTGTCCTAAGTAGCTGAAAAAGTGTTGTCATGCTTTCATATAGCAAATAAAAGGATCAAATTAGGTAATCTAATAGATAGATAACTCTCAAATACCACAATGAATTTATTCCTCTTATTTGTTGGCGAAATATTTTGCTGTAGGAATAATAGTCTTGTTTTGAACATTTGTTTATGGATGCCTCTCGTTCTTGTGAGCTTGTTAAAGGAAGCAACGCTTTTTAAGATTGGTTTCAATTGTCTCTCTTACATTGGAGGAAAGAAAAAACCCCACGTATCTCCAAATGCAACTTACCCTCTTAAGCAGTGTGACTCGAGTTAAATGATACTCAGCATGAAATAAATTCCTTGCTGAAAATCGTACTAGTAAAGTTCAACATTGTCTCAGTTCTGTGGGATGGTAAATTTTTTACTAGTATTAAAAGAAAAAAAAACCCAACAAAATCTAGCATAGTTAATAGATAGTTAAATTTTTTAAATATAATATTTAGATTTAAACTAAGCTATGTATAGAAAAAACTTTATTTATGAGAGATAAAATTCAAATCGATGATCTCTATGCCTCAGAAAGATTAGTGTCTAGCTATCTCTCCACCTGGACTCTTACAAAAAAAAAGAAAGAAAGAAAGATAAAAGGAAAAAAAGAATACACACCAACAATGTGGCAGACAATACCAGGTAAAGCCAATTCAATCATTGATTCATGCCCAGAGCTCCAGTCAAACCACATCATAAGCAGCGCGAGACAAAGCAATGAACTAATTTTACTGACATGCTAAACGAAATGAACCATGCTTATTGTTCTCGAAGCAAGCAATAGTGAATGAAGCGCACCCTCAAGTACTACAAATATGGACTGAGGAAAGGGGGGAAAAGAAAACCGGGGGAGGGGGGACTATTCACGCAAGCTTGAATAGCAGCTTGCAATAACTCAAACCGCACAACATTGGAAACTATAAACCGCTCGCACTATTCGTATCAAATCAAAACATTACAAAACCATGAAGTCCATTGTCGCAAAAGCTCAGCCTTTCAAATTCAAATCACTTTCCTAGGATCACGAGCCGCAGCAATATGGTCCTACAAGCATGAAACAAAGTGATCAGGTAAATCAACCAAAAACTGTATAAAGAATCAACCGATAATATAATAATCAAGTTTAACACCTCTTGTTGGACACATGAAACCTAATCCACCAAGTAAGAACCCAGTTATCACCAAGACCAGAAAATGTTTAGTTGTTCAAGCTGCTAGAGAACAGATCTTCTCTAGTGCACTTTCCATCTACTTCACATATTTAAATAATCAAATTTACAGAGTTAATGGTTCAAATTTAATATTTTATAAAAATATTGTTAAAATGTTAAAAAGAAATTAAATTATATGTTTCTGGCAATGCATATTTTTCCGCATAATAGGCTTGCATAATCAAGTGGTTGATTCCTGAAGATGAATCACAAATTCAGTATGTCCAAATTTTCATTCAAATTGCAAAACTCAATAGTACACAAAGTTAGGATCCCGCAGAGCACAAATTTCAAGCAGACAGTCACAATCCTTAAATCAATGGGACGTGTAGATAAAATATTTATGCATAGACTTACTGAGATGAAGTCAAATGCTTTAGTGTCTTCTTTCTTCGAACTATTAATCATTGAGGTAGGAGTTTGAGTAGGAAAATTTGATTGGAATACGTCTGGTATTGGCGTTCTTCCACTGGTTCCAGCAATCTGAGCAACGCCTGCATCTTGCAGGCTTACATTACTGAGGTGCTGGAAATTAGCCATGGTTGCCAGGAACTGCTGCTGAGCCAAAAGATTTCCCATGGCACTATAATTAAGTGGTTGAGAAGGATACGTGTTGTTCAACATAATACTAGGCTGCACATTATATGGCAAATGGCCAGTAGGAAACATGGGATTTGCATTGAACCCAACTGTTTGAGAGTTCAACATGTTGCCTGAGACACGATCTGGGGCTTGACGGCTAAACTGACTATTCAAGCCTGATAATAAAGATTCGGGTTGTGAGGTGGAAGATGTTGTCTTCTGCGTTGTACTTAATGTATTTTCATTAACAGACAACCCAGACATTAAATCACTAACATGCTCATGGTTTGCTTGAGTGGATTTGGAAGCCAAAATGTCAAAAGTTTCAGGCTCACTAATACTTCCTAGCCCGTGAGGCAAACTATCACTCTGTTTATCACCAACTGTCATCCCTGAAAATAGATCATCTGCTTGTACTTTATTTTCGTTTGTATGAAATGATACATCAGCAAAGGGGTCATCGTCATTTTTCTGTTCCATACTTGATTCAACAGAACCATTGAAATCTCCAAATAAATCATCAACCAAAGGCGTGGATGGTGCCAAATTTGATACATTCTGATCGATTGTACTCTTTGTAAAATCGTCCCCTCCAAGATTATCATCGGTATCATCAGTGTCTATCAAGTTGGGCAGCACAGCAACAGTAGCAGCCTCTGCCTTCACAGGCTTCTCTGAAATCAATGGAGAGCTGTTTGGCTGATCGCCACCAAGAAGACCAATAACCTGTCCATCAAGGGGCCAAAAGTGAGATAAAATCATAAAATTACTAAATGTGATTTTACACTTGAGAATTCTATTGAACTTATCTTCTGTCATTTAGCAAGAGAGCAAGACATTATCATTTAAAAGAAATTGTGAATGATACATCCATTACCAGCCAATTTGAATATGGGTAAGAGCCCAATTTTACCTCAACATAACTTTGCCAAGAAAAGACAGAAATTCTTAGTATTTTACACAGGATTAAGACATAGCCTAAAATGCCTTCTGGTTTCCTTATTTCCATAAATAACTACTACCTTATAATTTACGATGATTTTTTTCCAACTAACGTGAAAGTTGAATAATCTAAACATTTTCCAATGCCTTCAGGACAATGCCAGCCTTGAGCAATACAATCACGGAGAATTACTGATGACTAAAGTTCTAAAATAAAACGTGTGTGATGGGAACATACCAAGAGAAAGTTACCACCCCAAATACAAAAAAAAAAACATGATTGCCCAGAGGAAGGAAGAGGAAATTGCTATCGTAGAAAAGGGGAAATTTAGAATTAATAGCAAACCTCATCTATGGAAATTATAAGAAAAAAGTTTAAATCCTCTGCTTGGAAGTTGGATCTTTTGGCATTATATTATATTCCACCCAACATTTTAAAACGACACTTGTCATCATAATTCTTTCCTAGTAATATTCTCTCAAATGAGAGGCTTATTCCCCTATGCAACAATCAATCTTCAGTAACAAAAAAAGGTACAGCATTGGATCCTCAATAACTTCTTTAGCACTTTCCTGGCAGAAAACTAGCAGTTTACCAAGCAGATCTAAAAGTGTTCATCCAACAAGTCCATTTAAAGTAACAGTGGTAAGAACTGACCACATCTCCAGCAAAATAATTGTCCAAGCACATGAAAGCAAGGCAAGCAATAATAGATTGATATAAAATTTAAGGGTCAAGATGAATGAAAAGGCGAAATTTCATGTGAAAATTATCTGTACAGATAAATTATATGAGTACCTTGTTAGCCTTTTCCCTCAACGAAGATTGGGGAGATTCTGAGCATCTCACAACCAAATCTTTATTTTCAGTGAAGTATGATGCTACACTTGAAAAAGTATCATCATCCCTTTTCCTGAGGATGGCTTCAAGAACACAGACAGCTTTCATGCGAACCTATAAATATAATTTTCAAAAGTTGAAAAGGCGTGTCAATTAATATTGCACAGAAGTTTTTATGGCTCTCTATTAGGCTATGAAGTTGCATTAGCATACGTGCAACATGGCAAAGACTCAAGAAAAGTGATATTTAACAATTCACTGCAAAAGGTTGAGGTAAACATGTATGTATGGTCCTATATGTCCATGCAGATATGCAAACATAAGCCCTTCAAGCTTATGATATTTTTAAGCTAGAATAGTGATGAAAAGTTCACCATACTGTGATATCAAAATACCCTTTTAAAATTTATGAAATACTCAATTTATAGACACAAGAATGTGCTTGAGAAATTGATACGGGCATGCATGTCCATACGAGTGTTTTTCTTTCTTTCTTGTTTTTTTTTTTTTGTACATAAAAAATGAGAAATCATTGTAAACTTTGAAAAGACGTGCCTGCCACATTGGAGATTGAAGCTTTAGTTCAAGGGCATGACTTAAAGACAGGGCATCCAACTTGGCAGCCTCTGTTAGGAAAACTTGAAGGGCATCTCGAGTGGGCTGTAGGCGCACACCTCCTGAGGTTACAATTGTCTCCATCAACCTATCCTCTCGTGTCTTACTCTCTGAATGCCTTGAATTGGAATTATCATTCATTGTTTCCATCTTACCCACTCTTGAGTCCGGGTTCCAAGAACCAATAGATTGATTCTTTGAATGTCCAAGGCTACTTTGAGTTTCATTACGATATGTAACTGGTTCATACCTGCCACTATCTTCCGTTTCTATAGTTAATGACCTTCGAAGATTTGGACTCTTGTAGGTTCCAGTTTCATTCTTCATAATTGAATGTCCCTGTGCTAAGTTACTAAGTCCTTGCTTGATTGATGCACTTCCAAGACCAACTACCTCACTGATAAAGGATTTCTTATCTTCTGATGATACTTCAAAGTTTGTATTCCCAAACCCTTGTATCCGCCTGTTCAGATCTTCAGCAGGTGTTGGCTTATTGTCTTCTGCAGAAAAGATGGCAGAGATGGCCTCATGAGCAGTGTCCCGCACTGCCTTGTTTAAAGCATCACCTTTCAATGGATCCGGATGTCCCTTGTAGTGAAACAACTGACGAACAGTGACCGAATGTCTCTGCATTTCCCTCCTGAACTCAACACCAGACTTTCCAACTGCATATTTTATCAATCTTAAAGCCTGCAAACATGAACAAATAAATGCAGCATAATGAGATTAATCATTAAACATACCATTCAAAAAGGCCAGGGAAAAATTCAAGTTGAAAAGAAAAATATGCTTGCAAATAATATTTACATGACTCAATACAGAAGATTGTAAAAAGGAAAGAGAAAAGTCTGCATTTTCGCCATCACATTACTCAATTTGTAATCTAATCTCATATCTTCCCAAAGAAAGTGATACTACCCATTTCTTTTGCCCTAGACAAGAAAGCAACATAAAACGGAAATTTGAAAAGGCCACGTTTATTTCCAATTCAACACTTCATCGACCATAACAAAACTCCCCATCGGATGTCTAACTCCAACTACCCAGTCCCCTTCGTGCAAGTTGAGCAAGGAAAAAGTACTAAAACAACAATCATACCTTCTGCTTTACAATTGGACTCTTGTGCTCCAGTCGTTTTAAGATGAACTCCGAAAGTTCCTTCACAATACTAACACGCGAAGACCGCAAAAGTTCGCAAACTTCTTCTAATTTATACACCGGAGTGACTTTATCTTCATCCGTTGTTGCAGAATCGATCAACCGCGACCTCCAGTAAGATTCCACCGCTCTTCGACTTGATTCCATTATTTCCTAAACTGATCGAATAAAGCTTGCTTGATTATCAAAAACCTACCGTGCAAGATAGAAACACAACCCCAGAATCCAAGGTCCTCAATTAAGACGAGAGGTCCCCTAATTTACCAGTCAAAAATGGCATCCTCTGAACACATGCAATACAAACTCTATTTCTATAAGAAGGATAATCAACAGTTACAGATCGATGAAAAGGTAGAAACTTCGTCCTCTCCTGGAAGAGATTAATTGTTGGAATTTTGTTATGCAATGATACGAGTAGTACTGGAGGACTAGAGGATTTTGGGGTTGTATTATCAGGATCGAGGTAAGAGCTTGAAGAGGGACACGGGAAGAGAGAGAAAGCAAAGAAACGACGATGAGGGCGAGGGCGAGGGCGAGGGCGAGAAGGAACGATTTCTGGCATCAAAACTCAGAAAGCAGACGCCATGTCATTGCGTAACTCATCGATACATGTGGTTAAAGATGAAGGTTTACTCTTCGCAATCCGCGTACGTTAGCGCCCCGGCCGGTGTTTGGTTTGCAAAATCAACTGATCTTTACAAAATTACGAGAATGCCCGTATAAAAACAAAAGCGTGGAAATAATTCTGTGACACGTGAGACAGCTCGCCGAATCTAAATATAAAAAATATTTAATTAATTTAATTAAATTAAAAAAATTAATTAATTTAATATAATTTTTTTAAAATATTCTAATTATTTTTTTAATTTTATCTATTCCTCACTTATTTAATTATTATTAGAAAAATATTAATGAGAGTTATTTAAGAAAATATGGATAAATATAAAAAATAAGTCTTATATTTAAGATTAAGACCAACTCCTCAATTAACTTCTACATTTAAGATCGGAAGAGTATTATATGAAGATGAAATTAAAAAAATATTTCAGACTAAAATAAGCTAAAAATATACTCCTTCAGTCTTTAGTATATGACTTATTTAATTAATTTAATTATATTATTTTAGTTAAATTAGTTAATACTCTTTCAATCCATAATATATGATATATTTAACTAATTTGATTAGATTAAAGATGTTAGTTAAGTTAGTTAATAAGTTATATTTTGTCTAAAATATCTTAATCATCTCCTTTAACTATTATATTCCTTTATTATTTAATTATTGTAGATAGAGTATCAATATGAATAATTTAAAAAAAATTAATAAATATAATAAAACTCATGCTCAAGCTAAGATTTAAAGAGATATAAGGTGTCAGTTGAGTTAAACCGCTTTGACTTCACGCCTAAAATCTTAACGGAACCTCTTGCCAATTCATTTTAACTTACATGGCTAATTTTATACTACCTCCTCCACCTATCTTAAATATAAGATGGAGCTACAGGCATAAATAGGTCCATGCGCATCTGTTCCAGCATAGAGGAAAGGGTAGTAAGCTTTAATGCTTAATGGAGGTACAGGCGGCAAACATGGTGGACCCCCAAACATTACTATTGCGACTGTGGCTGTTGCAGCTTGAGGGCCTTTGTTCATATACTTTTTATCCTTAACATTTAGAAACCACTTTTCTGATATTGGTGAAAGTAATAAAACTATGTTGGTCTAAGGGCATAAACGAATCCGTATACTTTCGAAGAAAAAAGAGCTCTTAAATTATTAATTGACCGATATCCACTTTTACATAAAAATTTATAAAAACCCACTTCAGTTGGACAAAATATCCATCCTAGATATATAATTTAACTCATCAATCCATCTTTTGGCAATTAAAATTATTTTTAAAGTACTTCTTTTGATCCAAGAGCTAACAAAAAGATTTATTTAAATATTTAATGTAAAATATTAATTTATCTCTTAAATTTATAATTTTTTTTAAGTTTTTATTAATTATCTATAATTTACATGATTTAAAAAATTATATTTTTTATAAATAATTAACTTAACTTATTTTTAAAATATTTAATTTTAATTGAAAGGAAACTGCAAAAACTTTCACCGACCTATGCATACATAATAGCCGAAGCCGTTCAAGCGCTCTTCGGTTTAGGTAAAGAAACTGGTATAGTCTGAGCGCAGGGCGAATGATCCCTTGCAGGCCCCTCTTCAGGTAAGTCCTATGAAATCTCCATGATCTGCTTATGTAGGAAGAACCCAAAGAAATTCAAGAACTCTTTTTTTGCTATCCATAATTACTGGAAGCTTCATATCTCAGCTAATACAGCAAATTCACTTTGAACCCATAAACTACAATTCGTATATATTAGTTATAATCCAATAAGATGTTTCCATTTTCTTTCTATCATCAGTATTCTCATTGTTCAGCTCTTAAGGGGCTCCCATCGACCAATTCGTTCATGTTGCTGTATACTTCCTTCTGCTGTTGAGTTGTTAAGCTTCTTTCAAGAACTATAGTTAATTTACCACTTCCCCTTCATTGGGTAGTTGTGAAGTGACTTTACTTTGCCATTTTTGCAGAGTTGATCGAGTTTTAAAATTCACTACTACATATATTGCACCGAAACCTGTAGGATGCTTTCAGGTTCAGAGCTTTAACTATTGCGTTACACTGCGGAGGTTGTTCATTTATTATTACTAATCCTTTGTAATAAGGTTCTTCATCGCTTCCGTTTTCTTATGAAGTGTTAATATTAACTATACTGATCGAGAAATGAGTTTAAGGTAGCACTGTTGCTTTTATCTGAAACTACTGAATTGCAGATTCTGTCCATATGCACATTGAAATGATGAAATTTACTAGTAAGTCTGGATATGTTTTCATATTTCAAAAGTATTCTCAAGCTGTATTGTACACTCATTTGGCTTGAAAGAATTTATTGGAAAATGGGAAGCATGCAAAGTTGTATGCATTGATAGAGTAACAACTGATATATTTTTCTGTTGCGTATTGTATGTATTGATATATTTATTTAGAAGGATTTAAGCCTGTTATAAGCTTAAATTTATTGTTATTATTATTTTTATCAGGATCAGAGAAGTTATCATTTCTTTAGCCGTAATTTAATTATGGAAGCTAGAAAGAAGAGACTGGTTATTGAAGATCATGGCACGAAACAGAAAAGTACAAATCTTGTATGGAGACCAGTCTCCACTTGCGCCAGTTCTTGTGAAGGTTTGTCCCCCACTTGAAACAATACGAAATCAACTTCCAGTTGTCCCGTGAAATCTATTATTCTGATATGAAGAAGAAAGAAGAAGTGGGGATGAAAGAGTAAATAGGAGAGAAAAAGAAAAAATTTCTGTTATTAACCATCAACCCCAATACGAAACACTTCCTTCCCTCACTTATATAGCCCTTGGCCTACTATCTGCTAACAACCACTTAACTCCCAAAAATTACATACAGACATACATATTATGTAACATATTCTTTGCAATGTGATAGAACAGATGTACTCTTTACTCCTTCCTGATCTTAAGATTATGATAATGTTTCTCCAGGTTCATAGGTCAGTGAAGAATTTTGATATTTTATATGTCCTATAATTACAAGCACATGAAGTTCCATGGCATCTCTCTAATATAAATATGAATACTTTTTGCCCCTTCTTAAGGGCAATAGGGGTAGTTGGATATCTGACTTAATAAAATCTGATGATAAGATCTGTATGGAATCGTGTATTTTTGCAGAAAGCTTGGTAAAGGATGTAATTGCTGAGTCAGAAGATGGAGGAGATGTTCATACAGTGGGCTGTAGACAATCTAGCACTATTACGAATGACCATGTTATGGAGGCAGTTGTTGAAGTTGTGGCTGAATTAACTGAATCAGCTATCACATCTAGCCCATCGCTGCACAATGACAAAGTGATAGAAGAAAGTTTAGCTGTTTCCACTGAAAAGCACTCAATTTCTGTTGAGGCAAGTCTATAATTTTTATTTTCAGTTTTTGTTGTTTTCATCTTTGGTAGTCTTGTACTTAATGCTGATGTGAACCAGTATTTATTGATCTCATCTCCTAATGCTGCTGTACCATTTGTCCTTTTCTGCTACCCAGTTGCTGAATAGGTGATTTCAATCTATATAAGATATTACTGTGGCACTAAAGTTTATTGTTTTGTTACCAGGCGGGAGAACATAAAGGCTATCCTGATGATATATTGTGTGTTCTTTTTTCTTTTACATAACAACAATTTATATCTTGAGTTATTTCTGATGTTTTTTGTTTTTTTTACAAATATGCAAGTAAAAGAAATGGTAGTAATTGTTGCTTTTGTGGAAAGTTTGTTACGCTATCTGCCACCATATTTCCGATCTCTGGTTCAACCACTCAATCTGTACTTTTACGTTATTTCTTTTTCTATTATGCATTAACTAGTCAAAAGCTGCAGGTTTTTCATTCTGTTTTCACTTTATTTTATTTGATGTGCAGGTTGGCGCTTCTCTATTTCGTTTTATCAAGGGAAAAGGGTAAAAACTAGATTTAATTTTTATTTGGCATTGGTAACTAACTTAAGAAGATGAAATGGATGTTGATGATCACCTGGGTGGAAGTTTGTCTATGTATATACTTGTTAAAGGTGTAGGCTCTGGTAAGATTGAAAGATAGACTGAAAAGGAAAATTGTAATAGAGGTAAAGGATTCTAAATAGTTTGAATTGGGATTCATGTAACACACTTTATAAGGGATGCCAACCCTGTTGTTAGTGATGTTATCCGAGAGACAGGGTGGAAAGTTGTGCATATTATGTGTAAGCTAGATTACTTGATTGTTAGTTATTACCTTATGTTTGATGGTTGATGCTGTTTCAGGGAATCCACGCAGAAAAATATTGAAGAGGAGATGGGGGTTAAGATAATTTTACCATCTTCAAAAGAAGATGATTTTGTCAGTAAGTCTTTGAATTTGCCCATGCACACTTCCTGTCTTTTCATCATCAGCTTTGTAATAATTATTCTCTCGTAATGCAATTGTTTGACCCTAATTACTGTTATGCTCTGAGATATTTAAACAACTGAATGTTGGTTCAACATAAAAAATAGTTTTTGCCTACATTCAAAAGAATCATTCTGATTTTCTGGGCTTTTGCTTCAAGTTGGACTTGACTCTATTTAACTCTGCATACCCTAAAGCCGAATTTGACCCAAACACTGAACGTCATCATGAATCAAGGAAGAGTGGGTATCATGACCCTACATCTAATGGATTTTGTATGATTATCTTTTGCAGCCATTGAAGGCATTTCAATTGATAGTGTGACGCTAGCTTCCAAGAGGATACAAGCCATAATTGATGAGGTCAGTATGTTGCCTTTTGAAAACATTAGACTTAAATTTACCTCCTGTTCCTGTTTGTTTATTAAAAGTGCATTGTGTCAGCGGTAATGAAGACTATTACAGTTACAGTATCATGAAAAAATTTATACCTTTCCTTGTGTTTGAAAACAGGCAGTTAACAGTCGAAATCTTGATTATTCACACTTCATATCACTTCCATTGGCCATCCATCCTGAGTTGGTTAATAAACTTGTCAGTTTTCAAAATTCCATCCTGGGAACTGGTGATTCTTGCATGGATGAGAATCTTGAACCTAATTCCAACATAGAAAATACTGACAATGAAGAAGAGGATGATTTGTCAGAGGAAAAACCTAATGTTGCAGTTGAACTTAAAGCCCGTGAGAGCAATGAATCAGTCGAAGTGAAGCTCATGAACGTACCACTCGTCAGTTATGCATCTAAATCATCCAAATCTTCTGCATGCAAGTCTTCTGATTTATCTGGTATAAAAATAAGTTATATTCTGTTATGTTATGATTGAGATATGTTTGTAATTTTAATTAAGAGATTGTGTATATATATCTCCTGTAATTTATTCAGCAGCATAAATATTCTCTATTTTTTCTCTATATGCATTTAGCTACATGGTATTGCTTAGTGCTCACTGAAAATATCTTCTCCAAAGAGTCCTAATCTTTAGCTAATCTTCTATTGTTGCTCAAGTTATATTCTCAAGACCTGCCCATGTTAACTGTAACCAGTTATTTTCATGCCTAATTATTTTGCTTATGTTGTTGTCTTGAAACTCCACGAAGATTAGTTAGATGCTTCAAGTTAATTACATTCCTCTGTTTATTACTTTTCCCCCTCGTACGATGCTGATTTATGTTGCACTTTCTAGACTTGGGGATCGACAAGTCTATATTTATTAAACCTAAAACGTTTCATCTTACCGTACTCATGCTGAAATTGTGGAACAAGGATCGAGTTAAGAAAGCTACCGAGGTCTTACAGGTAAGTGAAAGCCCATTGCAACTTAAAAGCTTAACCTGTTGACTGAAGGCTTATGTATAATGTTTTATTATAATCTCTACAAAATATAATGTGCTTAGTTAATTCTTTGTCTGTAATTACCTTTGTCACTTTGCAGAATATCTCCTCAAGAGTTACGGAAGCCCTTGACAATCGGCCTCTCTCTGTAAAATTAAAAGGATTGGTAGGAGTCCATCTTGACTTCCATTTGGCTGATGCAATGATTATATAAATTTAAATGCTGAGTATTTTTTTACTAGATACCATGCTTTGACGTTGTCTAATATTAGCACTTTTACTTAATCTGTAGATTGAAATAACTGAACAAGTTAAGGGTTTATATCTGCAAATTTGTTCTTTCTGTTATGTATAGAATTTGTGAGTTTACCGTTTGCTGGCTTATAGACCAATCATTCCTGTAATTCAGCAATTCATTATAGGACTTTAATATTTAATCGTTGTATCTCATAATTCTCATTCTAAATCTGAGCAGTCTTTTGTTGAAAGATTTATTATAGCATTATGTACATCAGATGGAGACTATTTTTCTTCCTATTATCAGATTAAACTTTTATGCGGTTTATTGGATATTTTTATTTGGGAAATAATATATGTAATCCTGCAGGATTGCATGAAAGGTTCTCAGGCAAAAGCTCGTGTTCTGTATGCTCCTGTGGAAGAAGTTGGCAGTGAGGGCCGTCTTCTACGTGCCTGTCGTATCCATATTTAAATTGTACTTTATGAAATTGGTTTTGTTAGTACATGTTTGGTTTTACATTAAAAACCATTAAAAATATGGTTTTGCTCTTTTCATGATTAAAGTATGCAATAAAATAACAGTGCACAAAAGTAAAGAATAAGAAACTAAAATAATGCCGAAACAGCAGTTGTCTACATGTCTAGACAATAATGGAAAAGTGCAAAAAGTAAAAGCAAGAAATAAAAATGGTGCTAGGACTGCGGTAGTCCGCACAGTTTAAACAGTGGACAAAAAATAAAGAGCCAGAAAATAAACAAGGTTAAGCCAAAAGAAAGTAAAGTACAAGAAGATAAGGTTAATAAAATCTTTATTGAAGTAAGGAGAAGAAAGTGGCTTACAAAACATCTCTCAATGGTTTTGGGTGGTTTTCAACGTGAAACCAAACATGCTTTTATTCTCTAAACCCGTAAATATTTATGTTAATTCTGTCTGGTTTAGATCATATATTAGTCTTACAAAGTCATCTGAGTTTTCTGAGCTTTCTTAGAAGTCATTATTGATGCATATGTTGAAGCTGGACTTGTCTTAGAGAATGATGTTAATCAGAAGCTGAAGGTATGTTAAATTTAGAGGATTACCATTCTTAATTCGTTTCTTTTGGATCAAGAGTAGTTAGTTTTGGTGTAACGATTTTATCTTCCTTTTGGTATTGATGCTATTTAGTAGAATAACAGTTTGTCTTCTAATACACAGACACACAGAGTGTAAACCCAGATATTGATATGTGCATTCTGAACTGATTGTAAATAAAAAGAAGAAAACATCAGACATATGTCTGTTTCTGTCTTCTGAAATGCTGCTTATGAAAAAGCAGAGATGCAAAATTTATGTCCTGATGCTTGGGTTGGAATTCTGGCAGCCAGAATCTCCCTCTTCCATACCTTTTTTTACTTGGTGGATTTGGTTTATATTTAGCAATAATCAAAGATACTCTCTTTTTGATTTGCAGTTGCATGCAACTTTGATGAATGCAAGGCATGGGAAAAGGTATTATTTTGGAATTTCCTAAGAAGATATTGTAGCGTAAATAGCAATTAGCTGATATAAGCTGCCGGTGTTCAGGACGAAGAGGAAACAAAAGTTTGATTCCTTCAATGCGCGGGGAATATTCAAGCAGTACGGATCAGAGGACTGGGGAGAGTATCGTATTCGAGAAGCACATCTGTCTCAGAGATTTTGCTTTGATGAAAATGGATACTATCACTGCTGTGCTTCAATACCTTTTCCTGAAAACATGGAGGTAGAAGAAGATTAATGTATTCATGATATGATTATTAGTCAGCTTTATTTTCTGTTGGAATAAAGATCTCAGTTAGTCTTGGTTTCTAACTTCTTTGTTTCAACTGTATTACCTGAAATGCCTTTCTTGTAAACTTCAACTTCCTCCTGTTCACATCTGAGCAAAAATTCTTCATAACTAATGCTAGAATATTAATCATTCCTGTATCAGTTTAGTTATTGTGATATGTGGAATATAGTGGGTGAGGAGCAACGGTAAGGCTGTTATAATGTGATTTGAAGGTCATAAGTTCAACTTCTAGAAACACTGTCTTCGCTTGTGGAAGTTAGGCTGCATGCATTTTTCTCCCTTTGGACCGCACCTAGTGGAAATCTTTTGCATTGGGCCACCCTTTTATCTGATGAGAAATATAGTTATAAATATAGGCCATAATTGTTGCCTCATAATGGTCTATTCAATCCTAAATATAGGAAATGGGCATTATATCTAGAATTAAGATTAACTCTTTAATTAAGTCATATATTAAGGATCCGAGGAGTAGTTTTTGTTTTCTATTCTTTTTTTTTTTTTGAAAAAAAAAAAGAAGAAAAGAAAAGTAAGAATATGATTTTTTAAAAAAAACAAGAAGAAAAGAAAAGTAAGAATATGATTTTTTTTTTTCAAAACTATTTTCATTCTATTTTTCCTTTTTCATCTGATACATTTAAGTTTGCTGCAAATTGGAATGAAGATCAACCATGGATACTATTGATTACAGACAGTGAGACAACAATGCTTGGAGTGATTTTGTTGGCCACTTTCTTCCATGTTTGGTTGCCTGCTATCAGGATCCATAATTACTATCAATGCCACTCCCGAAAAGGCATCCAAAGAGACCTCCCTTGATTTGATCGGTATCCCACATCATATATGTTTCCCACAAACATGATGTTATTAATGAACAAGTGTTCATCCTTGTATTTTTCACATCATATTCCATCATTTATACGTTAAAGTTAAATCTCCCATATCAATTTATGGGAATTTATTGATAAATGCTCTAGTGGTAATGACAGTTCATTAGTAGACCATCTCTAATAGTTCTTGCGCTTCAAATTTGTAATCTTTATTTTTTTTAAATATTAAGGACTACTCTATTGCATTTGGTTGGAGGAATTTGGAGAGTCGGTGAAGAAAGGAGAGGAAAGATGAGAGATTTTGCTCCTCTCCTATCATTTAGTTAAAAAATAGAGGATGAAAATTTTTGATGTTGTCGGAATTGGGTTGAGCAGGCCGGTTTGACTATTTCAACCAGGAACCAACTATATTCGGTATGGAATATATGAAAACTGGTCAAAATGTGAGCTAATAGAAAACCGGTTAAAATCGATGGAAAATCCGTTAGAACTGGCTTTTCTTGATTTGTTTTTTAAATTAATAACCCAATTTAATTAAAATCATACTACCCATTGAGCCGGTGGTTTGGTTGGTTCAATTCCTGTTTGATTATGAAAACATTGATTGTAATACTGCCCTGCCTTCTCTTCAAAAGTGGAGATTGAAGGGATCACTAAAATTGCTCTTTCATCTCCAATTAAATCAAATATGAGAACCAATATTAAAACTCCTCAATTTTCCATCTTTTTGTTAAATCAAAAGCCAGCTATGTAAGAGCTCCTGTGATCCACCTCTTAAATAAATAAATAAACAAACGGATAAACTCCAAAAGTTTTTTTTTTATAAATAAATTTTTAGAAAGAGGTTAGACTCACCCACGATCTAAAGGCAAGATGAAATTTCCCTTCCTCCTAGGCGATACCAATATCGGGCAGGGCGAGCTGTCTATTACTCTCAAATATAAATTTAGATACCTAGAAGTTAGGATATTTCCCTAAGCACCGTGACTAGAATTATAATAAAATCGTACTCCCTAAAAATCGAACACGCTTCTCGTATGTCTCACTTTTTTATCAGTTTAACCCACGTAACTCCACAAGCATTAATTGTTCATGAAGGAGCATGAATAAAAAGTTCAGCATGAATCACATGGTGATATCCAAAAGATTCTTTATGACCCAAAATATAAAGTCCCCTTTACTTTTTGTTCTTGGATAACCAAAAAAATGTTTATTAATGAAGTAATAATAACATAATTGTATATGATCAAGCAGCCCTTTTAGGGAAAGCTTGTGCATTAATCAAGCAGATTGGAGCTAGGAAAGTCCACAAGATTCTTCTTGTTGTTTAATATATCATCTCCAAATAAGATAATTAATTAAATGAAAACACATGACCTATGAATTTAATTTAATTCCTTAAAATGAAATTGTATTCACTCATTTTCAAAGTTTACAACTATGTTAGCCGTTTTGGAGGGGCATGGGCGGTGGTATTTGTGGTCCAGAGCAATCCATATCCGCCACCCACCCCTTGTTTTACTGTAGCCTGTCTCTATGATGCTCACATGGAGGAATCATTCATTCATTTGCTTCTGGACATTCCTAACAACTCACGTTACTGCCAGCTAAGCAGATTGGATGCCCATGTTTTATTCTCGTGTGAAAATTTATTTGCAAGGTTTCAAACTTCGTAACTTTATATTTAGAAGAAAAAAAAGTAAAATTGTTGAGAAATCCTTCATTAAAATTTTTATTACCTGAAGTTCATGAAATTGGTTTTAAAAACCTAGTTCTCCGACCTCATCTTCACAATTCTTCTTCAGTTGAGTATAACTAATCCGATAAAGATGAGTAGTCTATACACGTTCTATTTTAAAGGTTTAACAGAAAATATTTGCACATTTTAAAAATATGTTATATATAGCTAAATAAATAGTTGCACCCATTAGTTTTTAAATAAATTTTAAATATTTTTAGATAATAAAAAATTAGAGTTAATATTTAATTTTATCTCAAAAGTCCTTACGTAAAAATTTTAGGTATACAAAATTTTTTCATAAATCAATATCGTATTAAAAATTAAGCAAAGTCACTTAAATTGTTAGAAATTAATTAACATTGATTATTAGAACATTAGTGTTGACTATTATGTCTAACATTACTTTTCTGGGGAAATATTGATCAAAGAAAAACCTTCAAAATACGTATAGCTTTTATGGGAATAAAGATTAGAGCTTAAACCTAAAAATTTTAATGGGATATTTCAGCAATTTTTTCTTTACAGAATTCTAAAGATTGTAAAGTTTCTGAAAAAGGACATACATACAGTAGAGTAACACTAATAAATGAAGTCTAGAGAGTACGAGAGGAACTTATTTAGTAAGCCTCAAAACTTAAACTTGGCAAGTTGTAGTGAGTATATCTATCATATCAGAGAAGCCTTTTCTTCTATATTCTTCTTCACTCTCCTCAAAACTTCCCTATCATCTCTCTCTCTCTAGAAAAATTCTGAAGATCATGGCTGGCATAGCTTTTGGACGCTTCGATGATTCTTTCAGTCTTGGCTCCATTAAAGCCTACATCTCTGAGTTCATCTCAACCCTCCTCTTTGTTTTCGCCGGCGTTGGTTCCGCCATAGCCTACGGTTAGTTCCATCAAATCCCTTCAGCTCAGATTATATATAAGTGAGTGTGTTGAAGTGGTTCTTATTAGGGTTTTGATGAGTGATGTTGTTTTTGTAAATGCAGGGAAGTTGACGAATGATGCAGCGCTAGATCCTGCAGGGTTGGTAGCAGTAGCAGTATGTCATGGATTTGCTTTGTTTGTGGCAGTCTCCATTGGAGCTAACATCTCTGGAGGCCATGTGAACCCAGCAGTGACCTTTGGTTTGGCTCTTGGGGGCCAAATCACCATCCTCACTGGTGTCTTCTACTGGATTGCTCAGCTTGTTGGCGCCATTGTTGCTTGCTTCCTCCTCAAGTTTGTCACCGGAGGCTTGGTATATATCTTCATCTTTATCCCTATTCAAAACTCATCTATGGTTTGCACTAACTCATGTTGGTGTAAGTGGTAGAATCTCTCATCATTTAAGTAAATGGTTGGAGGTTTGAATCCCAACTCTCATAGTTTAGAGAGGTTTACCCTTTTTTTCTCAGCGAGAAGCTTAAAATGACCTTTTAGCGAAAAGCTAAGAGTTTGTTTGGGATTCCATTTGGAACTCCCAAACAGACTTCTGGACCTTAAAAGCTAGTTGAAGCCAAAACTGCGTATTTTACGACTTTGACAACAAATGATTTTTTTGCTCAAAATCAATTGAATGAACTTTTTTGGCTTTTCTTTTTAGATTTCAATATTTTGAAATTAATTTTTTAATAAATTATTTAAACAAATTTCAGTCAAACTAAATTTTTTTATATATATAAAAGTCTATCTAAATATAAATCACATTATATTAATTAATTTTTATAACTTTAATTTATAAAAATTAATTGAGATAAAAGTTATTTTTACAAATATTAATCGAAACAAGCCTTGAAACTGATTTTGGAGTTTCTAAAATGGCCTTTAATTTTGTTTTAGATTAAAAACTTTTAAAATTGGTTTTCAATATATTGTTAAATTGATTTTTTATAAAAACGTATATAAACATAAATAATACTATACTAATTGATTTTTATTTAACTCTTCAATTTATAAAATACATTTAGATAAAAGTCACTTCTACAATCCGTGAATATAAACAAGTCCTAAATTTTTTATGATTTGCGTTTTTTTTTTCAGGCAACTCCTACCCACAGCGTGGCTGCAGGAGTGGGAGCAATAGAAGGAGTGGTTATGGAGATTATTATCACTTTTGCTTTGGTGTACACTGTGTATGCCACAGCTGCTGACCCTAAGAAGGGTTCTCTTGGGACAATTGCTCCCATCGCCATTGGCTTTATTGTAGGAGCCAACATCCTGGCTGCCGGCCCCTTCTCCGGAGGCTCAATGAACCCGGCTCGCTCCTTTGGCCCCGCGGTGGCTTCCGGTGACTTTCATGACAACTGGATCTACTGGGTTGGACCCCTCATTGGTGGTGGCTTGGCTGGTCTTATCTATGGCAATGTCTTCATGCACTCAGAACATGCACCTTTGGCTAATGAGTTTTGATTATTCTGATGATCATTCTGATTCTGATTGATTTCTATTTTGTTTTCTCTGAATAAAAAGGAGGGAAATGCATGCGTGGCTTGTTTTTTCTTTCTTTTTTCTCTTTCTTCTTCTTTGATATCTTCGCTTCAGTTGTAAAGCGTTTCTGGGGTTAATTTATCATCATCATCATGATCTGTAACATTCATTAGGTTGATGTATGTGCACTAGTGTTCCGTTTTTTTATCTCTATGGTTTTCTTTTTCTGCTTCTTCTTTCAACAGGACAGAAAACATGCAAGTGAATGAACCGATCAATAATTGAATATCCCAGAAAAAGAAGTAGACATCTTTCTCTGCAAAAATGCCGTAGGGCAATGGACAAGTTAGAGTTGTCTTTCTTTTGCCATGTTGAGTAATAAAAAGTGGAAAAAAAGAACTTGAAATTTTCGAATTATCAGAAACTGACAGATGGAAAGAGATGAAGATTGAGATAATGTTTTAAAGGTCGCATATAATAAGACTGTGGGGATATAAAGGGAGCTTGAAAATCTGGGAATCCAAAAATAAAGCAACAAAATTTGCACTGTGCTTCAGATGCAGATGGATGTTCATGCCATTGCTTTTGTTCATTATGGCCGAAAGTTGTATGTATGTGTGGCCCAGCCAGCAGTGAGGGAATGATTGATCTTCCAAAGAAAAGAGGCCAAGCAATATAAAGGATTAAAGAAATAAAGAACATTATTAAAAATATCAACTTTGAGGGTCCCACGTGCATGTTTAATTCTCTGGGGTTTTCTCTGCCAGATTTGAGCTATTCTGCGAACTGTTGGACTGTGGATAGAATTCGCTGGAATGGTGGATTCTTCGGTAATTGTATGTCTAGTAGTTCTTGAAATGGGCTTTGTCAGGAGCAAAGAAACAGTTGAAAATGATGATGATGCAGTGTTTTGTCAAACTTGGAAGAGTTTGGTACTGGAACCAGCAATTAACTGCAGAAATAGTAAAAGCTGAATACAAGTAATGGAAGAGATTCCAAAAGAAGTTGCCAATTTGACGTATAAAAAATACTACTGGACTAACGGCAAACGAACCTGGTAAAAATCCCAGTTTTGGAAACTATCATATTGTGAACAGCCTAAAGCTCTAACCAACTGAGCTACTCCAGCTGTTCTCATATCAATTAATAATTTAACATTAAATTGTGATTTGTTGATAAAGAATTGTATCTGCTATTTTTGTTCAGACGTCAAAAGAGTGGGCTGAGGCAGAAAGGAAAGTGGGCCTTCTGTGAATTTTGAGCCTGTGTTGAGAAAGGCCGAAGCCCGAAAGATGTTGCCAAAGGAAAATGGGCCTTTGTGAACTTTCCAAAGTTGTAATCAAACGTTCTTGGAGTTTATTTTTTTAATTTTATTTATTGAATCTTGTTACTATATATCTAATTTTAAAGTTTGTAATTATCTCTCCTAATATATATGTCTTCTCCATAAATTAACTCAAAACAAGACTTAGAGGAAGAGGAATCTAGTAGGAATATGACTAAGAAACCTAAACTCCATTTATAGAGTTTAAAAATAATAATTCAAATTTAAATTTAACTTATTGGATGTAAAAAGATTTGGCACTCTAATGTCCAAAGTTACTCTTAATTAAATTGAAAGAAGAATCGATCAAATCTAAATCTAAATTTTAATTTAAACCTAAAAGATAATCATATGAATATTTAGCTAATCTAAATATTTTATTTTATTGAAACTAAATAAATTTAAAAGAAGCGTAAGACAGATAATGATAAGAAAATTTAACAATCCTAATTAATATGATAGATATTCAAAACATCCTTATTCATTTAATTAAAAAATATCCATATTCAAATAATTATCTGGATAAATCCTAATTATCCTTATTTAGCTAGGAAGAGAGAATAAGTATGAAAAAATGTGCGTGAGAAATTATTACAATGGTATAACATATAATTAATGGGATAAAAATAAAAATTCCAAATATCTTTTTAAGTGTATTCTATAAATAGATCAATTTTTTTCCAAAAAAAAACTATACCTTGTATGTATAATGTAGATATTATAAAAAATGAGGTGATTATACTTTTAAAAATTTTGTAATATATATTTTAATTAAAAATAGGTTTAGAATTAGATTGACCAGACTTAATATTTATAATTTTTTTATTATAAGTTATAATCAATAATCACAATCAATAATCTCAATTTGATTTTTAAAAGATTTTAAACCTCACTTTAATATAATTATTAATTAATTATTATTATGTGATTTAAAAAATTTTAAAAATTAAAATGGGGAATTAAAATCTTTTAAATTTTAAATTTTTATAATAATAATTAATTAATTATAACCTTTTTTTTTCTCCCTTCCTATTCAAAGCATGGCAGAAATTTCTATTATAAGGTAAACAAGAAGAAGAAGAAGAAATATAATTTACTTTAGTTATAAAATATATATTAATAAAGTACCATGTAATCAAAACATCTCGGTCTCATCAATAAATATAATGATTTACCCATAATTATATATTACAAAATCCGAGTAAAATCGAAATCAAAATGTCGTTAAAAGTAGATCCAGTTGTTTTAAAATTTTAAATGAACTTCATCCTTCAGAAGTGTAGAGTGAAAAAATAAATAAATAAATAAATAAATAATTGAGATTACTTTTGAAAAATACGAAAATAAGAAGGAAGGAAGATATAATCTCCAACACCGGTACTTCCCCTCCCTCCAACTAGCCGTCATCGTCCCTTACTCACCGGCATCATCCCTCCCTCCGCCATGCTCGAGAGAGTCCTCTCTCTCCGACGGAATACCCCCTCACTCCGACGAAATGTATTTGGTGATCTCAGTAGAATTACCAAATCTCATGGCTAGCTAGCACACTTACGGGATAGACCAATTGATTCCAAAAATAAAAATCTTAAAAAGAAAAAAAAAAGAGCAAATAGCCTATGCAGGTTGGTGCAACCAATTGATTCCCAAAATAAAAATCTTAGGAAAAAAAAAGGGGCGTATAGCCTATGCAGGTTGGTGCAAGTGGTCTAAGCTAAGGGTCAATTTGATCTTCGGGGTGTTTAGTAGGAGATATTTGGAGGGATATATTTTTGTCATCTACTAACTAAAATAATCGCATGCTTATATCATCATCACATGCAAATTTGCTAAAAATATATGTATAGAAAATTAACAAATGATAAAGAGAGGGTAAAAGACACAACGGGCAATTCTTTGTATACAGCAACAAAAATCCAAAGATACAGCAGCAAAACCATGTGTGTATGTAGTGTATGTATATATATATATATGTAAATATATGGTCTGGATTTCTCCAGTTAAATTCTACAGACAGAAAACTTGTCATTCTATAAAATGCATAAACCCAAAACAAAAATGGAACACTGAAAATAACATACATATGATAATATAACATCCTTGATCTTTTCAAATGCTTCAATGGTTTCCCTTTTCCCCTCCCTCTTCTGGTTTAACTGGTTTCTTTTGCAGCCAAGCTGCTAGTTTTGGCTCCTGGATTTTTCCACCACCCTTGGAGCTGCAATAATAAACACAATTCATCTGATTTTAACCAATCTTGCTTTCCAAATATAGTAACTGTAACTCATTTGAGCATATGCAAGAGTAGTTATTAGACTGACATACCGAGCCCGATCGCCTCAGAACCTTTCATGATCCTTAATCTCCTACATGAGTCAGTGAACATCCTGTGGCAACAAAATTAGCAAACTCAGACTAGAAATCATATAACAGACAAAAAATTTTCATAAGGTTATCATCAGAATCAAATCAGAGTTTAAACCAAGTGGGTTATGCTTGTAGTCCAAGAATCACTTCCTAAAGAAGGAATTTAATCCCCAAAAGATCTCAATAACAAGTAAGCAGCATGGATATGTTATCATTTCCCGTATCAAAACTTGTTGTGGCAAAACTTATTGTGGGACTTTTTAATAATTACATTCCTTCTTTGAAACCTTATAAGGATTTTCCCTATTTCTTTTGAAGGATGAACTGACAGATTTTGCAGCTATAAGGATTTATTAGATTGAATGGATAAGAGGACTTACTCCCAGGGAACATCACCAACAAGCATCCAATCTCCATCCTTATCTTCATAAGTAAGAACATATTCAGAACCATGAAGAAGGTCCCTCAAAGAGCTCTCGCTCAGGCCACCTTTCACGGCGAGTCCTCCAGAACTGCATTGACCTAAATTCGAGGAACAGAAACATCACCAAATTCAACATTTCTAGTTCAGATCTTGCTAACAAAAGCTTTACTTTATCAATTCGTCATGTTACTAAGAAAACCCTAGCATGTTTCACAACAGTAAGAACAGTTCTTTTTGTTTGATCAATCCCAGAGTATCCTTGAAGAAATAACAGAACTTTTTGAATATTCATTGGACTGTTAAAAATCAAGGTAATAAAATAGATTGCAGAAGCCGTTTAGAGAGAGAGAGAGTACCAATGGTAAAGCAGCTGAACATCTTCTCAAGAGCTGAAGAAAGTTCCACATAGTTGGTAAAGGTTTTGAGATCAACCTTTCTGAGATAAGGAGCACCATCCATGCTGACCTTCACATAGAGACAGCCATATCCTGCTTTTGCCTCGCCTTCATCATTGTTCTTCGCCGA
The DNA here is from genome assembly GCA_037074615.1 of Leucaena leucocephala. Classification (NCBI taxonomy): domain Eukaryota; kingdom Viridiplantae; phylum Streptophyta; class Magnoliopsida; order Fabales; family Fabaceae; genus Leucaena; species Leucaena leucocephala. The sequence goes on from CM073552.1 coordinate 2,933,171, forward strand.
ATTAGAGGCCATGCTGTTCTTTCGAAAGGATCGAATTGGTGGCCATCCCACAACCTGTGCCCTGTTGCAAAATATTCATGTTTCACATTATTTATCCTAATGATTATCATATATGCACAAGCAAACATCAGTGTTGTTCAGTAAGAAAAAAAGAAATAAGATTCAGTTCCACAGAGAGGAAGATTTGAATTTGATGCCACTAACTTTAAATTTCCATGGATAGTAATAACATCTATGATGAAGGAATCAAAAAATGAACAAAAAAAAGACAAGAACTAGAAATCAAAGAGAAAAGTAATACACACAAGATAAATCCATAGGGTTTGCTTTCATTGAATTAGAAATCCTTTATGCAGGACAACCAATAAGGAACTTCATGCAACAGAGATATGATATGAAATCCCTTGTTTTTGTTTTAGAAAATACAGAAAATCAATAAAAATGACATGAAGGAATCCTCTGAACACTTAAAATAATTTTCAAGTGATGCTCACAGTTCCAACATATCTCTAATTTTAAGTTTAGAAAACTTCATCATAATTTCATCAGCTAATATAACAGCCTTTCACCTTCTTCCTGGTAACCAAAACCAAATGATGACATGAAAAAGAACAGAAAAAAAGGGAAGCTTACTTAGCAGCAGGAGGAGAACTTCCATGGTCATTTGTAGCAGAAACAGTAACTTGAGGTTTCTCCTCCTCTCGAACTATTCCGCCATCTTTAGTGTTTTTTTGTTCAGGATTTGCAGAAACTTCTGCAGATACGAGAGGAGGCTTCACGAGATTCCCTCCTCCTCTGGGAGAGAACAAAGAAACTCCTTTTCCCAAATCAGCTTCAGACCCAATAATTTTGTCACTCACAGAGAAACCCCATTTCCCATCAATGGCTTCAGAAAAACCCCTCTTAGCTCCAGCCACGTTGTTGTTCTTCAAAGGGGAAGAAGAAGAAGAGCAGAACCCATTATTAGCACTAGGATCAGTATTATTATGATTACTCTGCAAATCCTTGCCAAAAAGAGAAATCCCACTTCCAGATTTCCTCTCAGGAGGAGGAGAATCACTACCAGGAAGGCCAAGCCTGAGCTCTGTCTCTTTGAAATTAAGAGAAGAAAGAGTAGACGAAGAAGCAGAAGAAGGAGAGGATATTTTCTCAGAGTTTGTCTCCATGGAACGATTCTCTGATGCTGCTAAGCCTATGTAATCATGTTCTAATGGTTTAGACATCAAAATGACACCAAGAAATGATATCAGAAATATGATACAGAAAAATGATGAAGCAAACAAAGAGTGTGTCTGTTTTATAGGTGTAAGCTAGAAGAACAAAGTAGAGAAGACAAGTCACAAAGAAGAACAAGAAGAAGAGGCTGTGGCGGGTGTGAGCCAAGCCTCAAACTCTGGTTTTTGTTGACGCAGAAAAGAACCTTCTTGGGCCTTTCTATGGCTTACTTGACGTTTCCCTTTTTCATAAAAGAATAAAGCAATTTTCCCCACACACTGACACACATACATACATAAGACATTGTAGAATAATAATTTGAGATACGATCATAATGAATTCAGGTTGGTATTACTTTCTCGTATTCAAAATAAGATTTTTATAATAAATTTAAGATAATCAGCTCAAGTTTGCACAAGGGGCATGAAGTCCGTGTATAAACAAATGTAACCACAACTTTTATTTATATAATATATAATAATCTAATTGGGATTAGAATTAAAAAAATATTATTATACTTTATTACTTAACTAATTTAAATAAATTAAAAATTATTTATTAACCTAAAAATTATTTAAAATAACTTAAAAAATAATAAATATAAAATATAGTTTGAAATTTTATAATTAAAATCAAAACTAACCTTCTAAATCTCTCTTTAGGACTACATTAGAGTATACAGTACAAAGCTAATAGTTATTAAGAAATTAGTTAATTTTTTTAAAAAATAATTATAAATAAATTTAATTTTTTAAAATAAATTTATATTATATATTCTTTAATTTATATAAATTAATTAATTAATAATATTTCAACTACTTAATATAAAAATTAATTAATTTTTAATTATATTAATTTTAATTAATTAATTTTATTAATCTAATTAAAAATTAATTAATTTTTGTATTAAGTAGTTGAAATATTATGCTATTTATATATGTTGGGGACCGAGAATATATAATACTCATACAATAAAAAAAAGGTTATATATATATATATATATAAAAGAATACGGGACAGGGGCTCCGACAGGCGGCCGAGTATTCCCCGGCAACCTTTTACGCAGTGTTTCCTCTTTCCCAATATTATACAAGTTCCATATCTTAATACCCGCCGCCTAAAATGCGCCGGACAACACGGCGTAAGTTAGACAGCGACCCCTTGCCCTTTCATGAGTACATAGAATCCACAGTGATTGTGAGGTTCATGTAGTATTATACCCGAAAGGGAATTCAACAATACCCTTCACATTCGTTGAATCCCTTCTTACTTATTCCTCACTTTTCCATATCCTGATTAACATATTACATACCTCTGTCACACTTTATAAAACAAAAATCAATTGAATTCATAATGAAGTAATTAGACTGATGATTTTGCATGTGATCAGGTCATGCTACCTCCGATCTTAATTATATGAACTAATTAATTTTTATAAAAAAATTTATAAAACTAAATAAATAAATAAATTATAACTAATATAAGAATTAATTAATTAATTCAAATAAATTATAGTGTATATAATATAAATTTATTTTGAGAGATTGAATTTTGATATAATTAATTGATTTATTTAGTTTCTTTAGTATTTTTAAAAAAATTAACTAACTCTTATAATTATGACGGGAGGGAGTACTATTTATAATTTATAAATAGTATTCTCTTTTATAAATTATATATATTATATAGAAATGTGTGTTTATTGTGTAAATTTCAATCTTACATATGTTTATTATTTGTAATTGTTTGGCACATAAAAGTGTCAATAAGTGTTTCATTTGATAGTATTTATTTGTGATTATTTTACATGTGTCTATTGGGTGATTCTGCCGCCTTTTTTTTCTTCTATCTATTATAAATAATCAGGCAACCTACTAATTGGGTTGAGGCTGTGTGATTAAAATACTCTTCCCATGAATTTTTTATAATAAGGTGGAATTTAAAAATATTTACCACTATATGATTATGTTAGTTAATTGTTAGACCAAATATTTTTAGATGATAAAAATTTATTAATAACATTATATAATGAGCCTATTAAATAATAAACAAAAACTCTAACAATTGTTTCTTCTTTGTCTTTATAATTTTTTTATCTAGAGAATATTAATAGTATAAATTTATAAATAGATCGAATTTGTAATCTCTTACTTATATAAAAAAAAAATTATATTATTAGATTATAATAGGATTAACATTATTTTTATAGGATTTGAGTTATTTACTATCACAACATTAATTCTGACAAAGATTATCAACTAAAATATCGAAGTTTATTTCTAAAAAAAAATTAAGACAATAAATGAAAAAGAAAAGTAGAAAGTTGGAAAAAAAATAAAGGAGATAAAAAGGGAATACTAAATATGTAAAGATGAAAGAAAGTGAAAATCATGATGAGTCGGCTCCATTATAGTATGACTTTAGCCACGCGCGTATCTGAATGTAATGATTGTGTAATCTAACAGTAGGAAGACGTGCGAAGACCCCGTAGCCTATCTTAACGGCAAGGATTCGTCCACGTCACTCTATTCGGCCGTTAGGGGACAAAACGGCGTTCTGTCGTTGCCGTTGACGCGGGTAAACGGTAAACACCTCATCATTGCTTCATTGATCTCTGCTCAAAGCCCTCTCCTACGTTAACCTCCCCACTATCCTCTTTTCCTCTTTCCAACTTTTTTTTTAAAAAAAAAAGACTATGTTCCGTAAAGTTTAAAAAGAAATAATCAAATTATTTATTAGTATAATATATTAAAATAATTCCACCTTGATTAAAAAATGGATAAGTTAAATATTATACCCACAATTGTTCAAGAAGCTATTTAATTATTATAGATTAAAGAAATTATATAATTTATTTATTTGTAAAAAAATTATGGGATAATTTTTTAAAAATATATCTCATTTTAATCACTTATATTCGAGTATTATTAATATAATTTATTCCCTTCTGTTTAATTTAAAATATAAGTCAATTTAAACTATTTTATTATGGCCTAGTTAGCTCATTAAATATGCCTTAACTTGAAAAAAAAATTCAACTTCACCCCTATTAAAAAATGTACACTCTCTCACTTTACTCTTCTCTTTATACTTAAACAAGAGGTAAAACTAATAAATAAACATTAATTATTATATAAATAGCTTGCATTGTGGATCAAATAATTATTTTAAAATGCTACTTATATTCTAGACCGGAGAGAGTATATATCATATAAAAATCTAACTATAATAATAGTTTAAAAATATAAAAAAAGTTAATGCCTTTTATTTATAACTAAAACTAACCTCCTAAAACTAACTTATACATTTAAGATTTGGAAAAATATTTAATTTTTTTATCAAATTATATCTATTGATTGCCCATATTGATAAGTTTTTTCATGAAGAAATTATTTTACAATACAAAATGTTAAAATAGCCATTTTAAAAAATATCAATACATATTTTTTATAAATAAATAATTTAACTAATATTTGTAATTGTGGACAATGAGAGTGAGTATTTGATAAGTAACAAGAAGCAAAATAAATGTCAAAATGGGAAAATTTTCAAAATTACAGTAAAGGCACAAACACAATAGATAAAAGAAATAATAGTTTAGAGGCCATGTATAAAAGAAGTAATTATCCTAAAGCCCAAATGACAACTGTTGAATAGCATATAATGATCGTTACACGATAAAGAATGATAATATATTTATACTGCCTACTTATCATTAGAACTTTTTAGGGATTAAACATTTGATTGATTAAAATCCCAAATTGTTGCTATGTGCAAATTAAGGTAAGGCAAGAAGTGAGGCAGTCACAAGCATTTTACTGTTAATTAATTCCTGCAAGATATTTGTGGTTATTGACTATATATATATATATATATATATATAGTACTACTAGTTATTATTAAATCTCAACAACTTGAAATCATCTAAAGATATGTTTTGATATTTAAAAAAAGGGATAAATAAAATACATAGAAGAGTTGGTTCAAATGCAATGTATCATTTGTGTGCCCCCCCACCAGCTTATATTCATGTTTGATATGTATTGTTGGTAGGTTACCATTATAGTTGTATTTAATTTCTTCCTTGTTTTTTTTCTCTTTCACTTGTCATTTTTTTAATATATTTAAGGGCTGCTTCATTTTTAACACCTTCAAGAAATTGCTTCATAAAATATACTATAAATGATTGCATTCTTGAACTTTAAAACCCGATCACCACTTAACATTCTTCTATTATTTATGTATTTTTTTTAAGGAAGTTTCGGAGAGGACCAAAATAAATAAATAAAGAACTCGTAAACCTCTAACATTAATACCTTAATTTTTGAACAAATACAATTATATATTTTTCAAGTGAACAAACTACTATATTATTCACAATTTATCAAAATTATAATGTTTCAAAACTTTTAAACTTTAATTTAACCATAATTTTAAATTTTAAATAATTATATATATTGGTGATTGAAATTATTTCATTATTAATTTACTGGGGAATCCCTTTTTATTTCAAAATTGATTTTTATCAGCAAACCTTTAATCAAAATATAGTCACTATATATAATTATATGTAGTCCTTGAAAAATAAAGTGACGAATGAAGGCAAGAAAAAAATAAAGTGACAAACTTATGACTAATGAAAATTGACAAAATTAATAAATATACGACTTATATCTTATAAAGATATTAGTTCAAATTTCATCCAATGTAAAGGCCTCATTATGTATAAGTAGTATATTTATAAATATTATTTAAATTTTGAGGTATATCTTAAATTATATATGACTCCTATTTATATCCTTTATTAGAGATATATCTCAACATAAAAAATAATACGAAAAAAACAAACAAAATAAAGTGTTTTGGTGTTCTCAAAGTAACGGGGCCGGCATGGAAGACAAATTAATTAATAGTGATTAATAATAGTTAGTGGTATTGAAACGAGGGATTAGTACGAGGCTGGAATGATGGATAATTATGATGAGAGGATGCGAGGTTATATAATTAATATAACTGAATAATGAGGGATAATTGAGAGTGTTTGGACTCAGAGACATGGTGTCCCCAGTAAGGTCGCACGCGTTTCCCTCCAATTAGCTGGCACTTTCAATCCCTACAGCCAAACAGGGCCCCAGATCACAATTGGATGTGATCCCTGGGGATAAGTAGGTGTTTGGCTCTAGTGCCCTTTCTTAACCACTCAATTAGATAAGGATTATACTCGAAAGCTCTTAATATCCATTTATTTCTACAGTGCAAAACAGAGAGAACTATTGTATGAGATCATCTCTTGTACAACCATATGTTCTAATTTAGTTGATGAGCTTCTCTGGCTAGAAAATTAGCACGTTTAATAGCTCCATACGGTGTATGTCTGATTTTAATATCCTAATCATATTCTTTATTTTGTTTATCTCTAATATCATCGGATGATTAGGGCATCTATCCTTTATTATCAGTTGAAAGATTTCTAAGGAATCCGTATAAGCAAGAGTCTTGTTAAACCCATGCTACTTACATACTTGAAAATCAATCCGTCCTACGTACCTTTTGTTGATGCAACAGTAATAAGATTGTGAGGCCGCAGCGTCAGCAATATGTTTTGGTTCTTCTACTCTTCTTATATTATTAGAAAACCATATCCTTTTGGAGAAATTTCTTTGTTCCCGCGGGGGTGCAAAAGGGATTTTGGTGAGTAAAAAAAATAGATGCTTTAGATGCTAATAAGGTTATAGATAAGTTTAGCTCATCACTTGTCAAGAATTATTAGAATTTAGGTTTTAATCCACTCTGAGTGGATTAGACTTGAGTTAATATAATTTAGGACTCAGGTAACAATAATTAAAATAATAGGATTGCATAACTCTTGATTTAGAGTCCTATAATTCAATATTCGACAGATTCTCTCTTCTCATAATTTGTTTCACTCTCTCTTCTCTTCTCTCAGTGTATTTGTTGTGTTTGAATTCCTGAATCCGTCAGTATGATCAGTTATCAAATCCAATATAAATTTAATATTCCTCTTTAAACACCTTTAGTAAGATAACACCCAGTAATTCATGAATTCACTATATGGAATTAATAGGAGAAAATTTGTTAAAAAATAATCATTGAGGTGGATAATGACCAAAAAAATCTTATATATAGAAACAAATTAAAATTTTGTTGGCGATAACAAGAAAGAAACAAATTAAAATTGGATTGAATCAAAGACATCATTTTCGTATAGTTGAGCAAGGTTGGTGTGTTGAGACTTGTTAATGAAATTTCATATCTTTGGTACACTTCATACATGAGAGAATCAATTAAGGTGTTGTTTTCTACAGGAAAAACAGTCAAAGATGATCAAGTCAAAAGAAAATCATTGCCTGTCGAAGATTCTATGGAGGTTTTAAAACGTGGTTTTGTGTGAATTATTTAGGCGTGTGTTTGAATAATATTTTAAAAAAGAGTTTATGAAAAAAATAGGTTTTTGGACAGGTTATAAAAAAGGTTTTTAGAGAACAGCATATGAAAAAGAAAAGTGGTTTTGAATAAATAAGTATTTGGATAGTTATTTTTAGAATGACTTTTTATATTGATAAATTATTAAAAAGGGTATTATTTGATTAAAAGTATGAGAGAGAAAATAAGGTAGAGGTAAGAGAAGAGAGAGAGGAGAGAAGAGAGAGAAGAGAGAGGGTAGAGAAGAGAGAGGAGAGATGGTAGAGAATAGAGATGAGATAGGAGAGAGGGTATAAAAAAAGTAGGGATAATATAGTAATTGGATAGTCCATAAACTCTTTTACTGTTCCAAAAGTTAGTTTCAGTAGCTTATTCAAAACCATAGTTTACCCCAAAAGCACTTATGGACAAATATGACTGTTTGTTTTAAAATTTTTCCAAATTAAGATTTTGCCCAAAAGGGCTTATAAAATCATAATTTTCTCCCAAACCAAACAGGCCCTTAATCAACAACAAACTAATTTACATAAGAATGATTATGAAGCGAAGCTAAATGACAAAATAATACTGCCCTCAGTCTTAATTATATACTTCTCAATTTATTTAAATTAATTAAATAAATTTTTATATTAATTATAATTAATTAATTTTTTTAATATATTTAAAAAAGTTAAATAACTTTTATAATTATGATCGAAAAGAGTATTATATATTTCACACACACATATATACATATTTAATTAATATTTATAATTAATCTCAATATTCAACCGCTAGTTCAGAACGCATTGAACCATATATATCTCTGAACATTAACTGGTCGCATCATTTTCTAAGAGGATCTTCAACTTTTGATCTTGAGAATGGGGCATAAAATTATGGGTCTCATATCATGCCATTCATTATTTTAATCAAAAAAATATTAATTTATTAAGCAATAATCTCATTATAATCTCTGGCAAATTCAACCACCAAGATCATGTCTTATATAAATTAATAATTACTTGGTCAATTCATTTTGTATAGTAAAAGATTAAATTAACTAATTAAGCAACTGATAACTGCCAGAGAGCTGGAGGTGGAGGGGGTAATATGTGATATTTAAAGAAACTAGAATGTTCATTAAACTAGAATCACCAGTAGCTTAATTCCTGCGTAATGATTTGTCTGTAATTAAGTTAATTGAAATCCAAATTAACCTACTTTTTTTTATTTTGGATTTAAAGAAGGCTAAAGCTGTTGAGGAAGTTCTCCCAGATCACCACTTTTATACCCCCTCCGTATTTCATAATCTTGTAAACTATTATTACTTATGCCCTTTTTATGTAGGTACTATGTAATCTCATTTTATTATTAATATATATCATTTTGATTTTATTTCAAAAAATTATTGTTGTCGTATTTTTTTTAAAAAAAAATACTCCCTCTGTTCTTAAATTTTCTAAAACCTTATTCAGAAACTTTTCTTGTTTTAAAGTATAAGGCTCCTCGTTATTGAGGTAGGAAAGCTACTCTAAAAATATTATTTTAACAAACATATTTGATAATTGGGTTGAAACAATATTCATTTCAAGAGAGGAAACTAAAATGATATATTTGAAATACAAGGGTAATTTTGTAAACTCAAACTAACTTTAGTAAAACTTAAGACATTCAATATCAACTAATTTTAACCAACTTTTTAGTTAATGGAATTCGGTTAAAAATATCTTAATTTTTGTAGAGTTTATATAATATATTCTAACGGATAGCTAGAGACATAGAGGACTTAGATTAAAAAGAGTTACTTATCATTTACATTAATATGAATTATATGATTCTATTATATGCATCACATACATTCAAAAGAGAGTGAGAATAAAAAGGAAAACCAACTCAGATTAATGTAAATGATAGCTAAGCCTAGTTCTTTAATTAAAATGTTGGAAGCCTGATTCTCATATCCTGTCATCTCTTTTATATATATATATATATATATATATATGAAATAAATTAAATTAAATTGAGAAAAGATTACCTTTTATCTTATATATACTTTGAAAAAAATTACTTTTTTGAGATCAATACTAATTGCCTAGCACTATGACTACAGTGATAGGCACAATTCAAATGGAATAATGATAAAGATGGATTCCTCTTGTTCCTCACTGTCCCTAACTTTTCTTTTTCTGATTCCTTTTTAACATCCTTGCATTTATAAAGCATTATTTCGGAATTTTAATATTCAACTAAACAATAAGAGACACAAAGTATCGCTTAAGCGAGGTCTTGAGTTTGAGTATTCGCGTACGTAGAAAATCCCCGTTGGGAGACTCACCCACCATAGCCAGGTGCACGACGCAGGTCAGATTTGGATGTAGTCGAGGCAAAGCTCCGGTGAACCGGATAGGCAACAAAAAAAAATAGAGCTCACAAGGCAAAAACGACTTGATTATTCATTCATTTGGGTCATTATATATATCGATCCTCATGCAAAAACCACGAGTTTAGGCTCTTTCCCCATGCCTCACGTTTTATCATCAACAATAACCAATTTAATTTGAACCTGCATTTTTCCAAGTCTCCATTGTAACTAAAAATTAATTATTTAATTTTTATATTAAAGACATAAAGTCTTTAGGTCATTGATCTAGTAATTTTATTTTTGTTATTTTAAAAGATAAAAGGTTATAAATTCAATCTCTCTGTATATTAGAGTGAGTGTGAGAGAGAGTTAGACAACTAATTAAAGAGATTAAAAAAACTAATTTAATATTTATAAAAAAACATGCGTGCTAATTTTCCTGAAATCCTCATGCTAATAATTGAATCTACATGAAATGAAATTATTTTCTTAATAGAAAACTCACTTAACATATGTAATTAATAGAAAAAAATTAAAAAATATATTATAAATTTAGAAATAAAATGAACTGATGTCTTACGTACAATTAAGATTAATAAATAAATTTATTATTAATTTTTATATTTAAAATTAGAGTAGTGGTAATGTGTGTGTATATATATTGTCCAAATATGAAATATATGTATCGACATAAATGAATGTAAGTGGTTCCGAGGACGAGGGATCTGTGAATGAATGTGTGGCTATTAATGGTGTTCATTGCATCAAATTCCTGAAACTGCATAGGAAATTAATTGCTCTGTTCAAATTTGTGAAAATAGAGCCCAAAAAAAAAACAGATTTTCCCCCAAATTGAAAGGACAGAGAAAAATGAAGATGAGAAAAGACGAATTCTAGGAAGCAAACTTCAAATAAAACATTTGGAACATGACAATTAATGATTGTCTGAGATATACATATATATATATATATATATATATATATCATATTCTTGAATAATCCATACTTGATCCTCCATGTCTGAATTCCATGTTCAGGATAAATGAATGCTTGTTTGCTCTTCTTTTTTCCTTTTTAAATAAAAAAAAAACAGATAAGCTACATGAATCTTGTAAATTATGCATAAATTAAAAGCTACTTATTAACTAAGGGGAATTAAATCTAGTAAAATATATTAATCCCTTATAATATAATAATCCAAAGTTTAAATCTTCGTTAAAAAAAATATTCATATTTATTGGGCATGTTTATATAAGAGTTTAAACAGTTTTTAGAAAAAATCTTTTGGAGATGAGTTTATAGAAAAAAAAAAGTAGTTCTGAATAAATGAGTATTTAGATAGTTATTAATAGAAGGGCTTTTATAATTAAAAAAATACCAGAAAATGTATGATTTTATTAAAAATAAGAGATATGAGAGAGGGTGGAGAAGATAGAGGAGAGAGAAGAGGGGGTGGAGAAGAGAGAGTATAAGAAAAATCAAAAGTAAAATAGTAATTGGATAATCTATAAGCTATTTTACTGTTCTAGAAATTAGTCTTAATAGCTTATTCAAAATTTTAATTTTAAACCATAATTTAGTCCAAAAGCATTTTTAAATAAATATAAGTGTATGTTTTAAAAAAAATTAAACTAAAATTTAGACTAATTTTTTTTTTAAATATTAATTTGAGAGTTTCACGGGGCACATTACCTAATAGTACCTCAAATTGAATTATTTTCTATAAGAGGATGTATGCCCTATCTATAAAAAACCAAATTATTCTAAAGGCTTTAAATCTAATTTAGATAGTTCAAACCCCGTCTATATAATATGTACCACAACTGAACTCAAATTTAACAAGGTTCTTCATGGTGAGATTTGAAAATATGCTAATGCCACCTTCCACTTACTAAGACGCTCCTTCAGTACTATTTTGTTAATACTGATCAATACTCTTATGACACGGTGGTATAAAAGTTCTCTCATAAATAAATAGACGTATATTCAATTCCACTTAGAATTTTAAATGGTTAATACTTATCTTTGTAGTTAAAAAAAAATGTAATGGTAAAATATGAGTTGTAAATTTGTTACCAAAAAATTTACTTTCCTGGGCGTATTATTGTTAGAATTTACTTGATTTGATAAACGTGTGCGCGCGCCCCTCCCACATGTAAAACTGGTGAAATCAGAACACTTTTTTTTTATATAAAAATTTAAAAAAAGGGTTAGGTTCATCCATAATTTAAAGATAAGATAAAATTTTTTTTTCTCTTAGATAATATTAATATTAGGTAAGACGAATTATCTATTATTCTTAGACGTAAGTCTAAATACCTAGGAGTTAAAATACTTTCCTAAATATTACGACTAGAATTATAATAAAATAATACTCTTTAAAAATTAAATATATTCTAAATAGTCATATGTCTTACCTCGCTCGAGTAAATCATGTTTTATTTTCAAAAAGTTCATTTAGCTTCTCTATTGTTTATTTCACGGGAAAAGTATACCATGTTACTTCAACATCACCCATTAAATATAACATGTTGATATCTTTATGTAAAAATGAACACAAATTAAAAATAATACTATTTTTCAAAGAATCAACATGAAATGATTAATTAAATTTAAAAAGAAAAATAAAATAATTATACCTAAACTATCTAAATTAGATTTTGAGTAATGCACACATTATGCATATGATCTCTTGCACCCCCATAATGACGAAGGATTTATTTCTAATAACTAAGTATATCATAGGGATAATATAAAAATAGTTAATTTGTTAAAATTTTAAAAAATAAATTAAATTTATGATTTTTCAGAACAAAATTGATTGATGAATAACATTGCAATAAATGTTTTGTTAAGAAATGTTACTTTCAGTGAAACAAATTAAGTATACTATTCCACCTTCAATCATAAATATAATACATATTTAATTAAATTAAAAAAATTAATTAAATTAGTTATTATAATATATTTTTTTAAAATAATCAAATAATTTTTTTTAACTCTTTCCCTCATTCTCTCACTTAATTATTGTTAAAAAAATATAATATAGTTAATTTGAAAAAGAGTTAATAAATTTAACAAATATATCTTATATTTATAATTAATACTAACTCATTAATTAAGTCATATATATTTGGAACTGGTGCAATATTTTTAAAAAATTTTTTTATTTGATTAAAAGTATCCCTAAAGTCACTTTAAATTTGAGATTAATCTATTTTAAGGTTTGGAGAACAAATTTTTTTTCACTATCCTGATAAATATATTTTTAAAAATTTAAATTTATATTATTTTTTTTACTGAATAATATTATTTACTATTTCAACTAACTATTTGTTAGTTTTTTTTAAAGGATTTTTAATCAAATTTAAATTAGAAGGAAGTAAATAGAAGGAATTGGGAATTTGGAGTCACTTTTCATGTGATTTTGATAGATTAGGACATGCCCTTTGACCTGGACGAAGGTGAGATCACATATTACGAAGAAGGACCCTGATTGCATTAAATGACCCTGAACAAAGTCTGCGTCTGCAAATTCATGATGCACTGTTCATCAGATAATGGCACAGCTCTCATGATGCACTGTTCATCAGATAATGGCACAGCTCTCATGATGCACTGTTCATCAGATAATGGCACAGCTCTGGGAGCTGCAAATTAAATCCCATTTTTACCAGAAAATTATAGAGAAAAAGTTAAGAGACGATGAAGTTGAAAGCTCGACATAGTATTTTCTTGCAGCGTCAAATTCAAAGACATGAAAGCCACAATTGTAGACCTGCCCTTGACTGAGTCTTCTTCTAAGGGTATATGAATGGAGCGAGTCTTTTAGGTCAAGATATCCAATATCAAAATCTTTTATGTATATATGTGTGTATATATAATTAAATTAACCTTTTTTCCCCCAAAAAAAAAAACTTTTGTTAAAGTCTAATCCATTTGTTTTTGGTGCAAGGAATCTGTCTGTTACACACAAACTTTTTTGAATACTTGACTCTAAAATCAATCACTTTCTTAAGGCCGACCAACCAAACCCACTCCCCAAATCACCTTTCCGCCCAGGAAATCTCAAGGAGAAAGAAAATTTCAGAAGGAAAAAAACCTATATACCCTATCATGCATTAAATATAAAAATTAGATAATTAATTTATAAATATTAAAAAATTAATAAAATTAATTATTTATAAAAATTATACGTTAATTTTTTAAATTATCTATTTTAATAATTTGGATGAAAATTGATAAAAAAATTTCTCAACGTATATAATTAATAAGGAGAATTTATAATAAAATTATAAATTTAAAAATTAAAATAGATTAAACTATTATATTTAGAATTAAAAACTCTTATATTTTAGATATGGGGATTATTCAATCTTTTTAATTGCAACAAACAATTTGAGAAAATAAATTAATAGGAAATCAATAATAAAATAACCAAGATAATTGATTCTACTTTAATATAGTAAATGGTAATGAATGCAACCAATTGCAGAACATATATAATAACTTACATATAGTTATGCTTTCTAAAAGACATAAACAAATGTTAATAAAGTTATTTGTTCTGACCAAGGTCCGAGCTACAACAGACATTAGGGGAAGATTGACTTATTAATTAGTCTTTAATCAAATGATTAGTCCTTATCATAACAATTGACATTTGAGCATTGAAAAAAAAAACAAAAGGACAAGACATTTTTCTTATCCCCTTAAAAGTTAGAGACCACGGGGGGAGCATTATCTAAAAATATATACCATATTATCTAAAATATAATTGCATTATTTAGACTTAATTTAATGATAATCATGAGAAGGTAATCATATCTAAAATATAATTGCATTATTTAGACTTAATTTAATGATAATCATGAGAAGGTAATCATATCAGATTGAGAATTGGAGTTGTGGCATTCACAAATCTAATATAAAATAGTATCTCTGAGAAAATGCTTAATAAGTAATAATGAAAACATATAGGAGTTTCTAGAATTGCAGCTTCAATTATCCATATGATGATTGCTAAAAAGTTTTACTTTGGTGGCTGATTCATACTCAAATATTACAGTGTTTTTTTTTCACCCACTCACCCCTTCCATGTGAAAATTTATATTAAAAAAAATTATTAAGATAATTATTTAAAAAAATTTAGGACACTAAACGTACCAAAAATTATTTTATAATATTGAGTACTACTGAAAAAATATTTTAAGATATTAAATACAACTAATAATTAAGATATTTTCACTGTTTGATCAAAATGGACTCTTTAACACTTTTTCTTATATTGAAATTTTTGAAAAGGAATTGGACTCACCTATAATCTAAGGGCAGAATAAAGTTTCTATTTCTCTTAGATGATATCGGTAGGTACCCTTTTAACATTTTAACAAACACATAAGTATTGCACATAATACTAATCTATTACTTAACCCTAGGACTTATTTAAAAAAGCATACTTTTCTCAAGTCCTTATTGTGTCAGTGCCCTAAACCGAGCTTCGAATCCTATTTCAATTTTCAAAATGGGCTGTTGGGGCCGTAATATAACATTACCTCAAAAGGCCTGTGTAATCCAGCCCACCACTCGGCTTACCTTTTGTCATTGATAGAATTCAGAAAATAATATTTTAAATTAAAAAATCAGTTAATAATGTTTAGAAGATGGTGTCGATATGTCCGAGTGGTTAAGGAGACAGACTCGAAATCTGTTGGGCTTTGCCTGCGCAGGTTCGAATCCTGCTGTCGACGCATTTTGAGCCATCCAATCTTTGACTATTTTGCTCCCTCCTGGGACCACTCAACGGACACGATTCAAAAGGTCATTTAGGTGGGGTCCAATTCCCGAACAGTGCCTGGTTGACAAGTGTTCAACAGTACCAGAGGGCAGAGGCTATTAACAACACAAAAATCCTAGCACCTCATATTAAGGCCAATAAGTTTTTAGAGCTAGTTTTTAGAGAGAGATGATAAAAAAAAATAATTTAAAAATAATTTTGAATAATTTTTTTTTTAAAAAAAGTTTATAAAAAAAATAATTCTGTTAATTTTTTTTTTTGGCCATCTTTCACTCGGAAGAAACTCACACCTAGAGTCAAACACACAACCTTAAACTTAATCAAGATTTAAGGAGACATTAAACGTCAGTTGAGCTAAACAGCCCCAACAAGCAAATAAAGTGTTTATAATTCATTAATAAAGCCACTTAATGTAAGTAAGGTCTTTAATTAAAAAACATTTAGCACAAGTCACTAATGTGTCTTATACATAAATATTTCTTTTTTTTTAATATAAAACTTAGTTAAAAAAATAATATTAGTTTTAAATATACATATTTTTTAATTTATTTTTAAATTATTCTTATTAATACTCCTACAATAATATTTAAGAGAGAATAGAAAATTAATAAAAATAATTAAGATATTTAAAAAAATATTAAATAATTTTTTAATTTAATTAAATTAATTAAATATATTTTATATTAAATAACATAAAACCATTGAATGTAAGTAAAGTCCTTGAAATTTTTTTGACATATGAGTTGCATGCTATCAACTGCACCTATTTTTATTTATTGTTTATGGTTTACCCATAATATAATATAGCCTTTTTGTATTTGAGATTAATATAAAAAGTAAAAACTCTAATAAATTATAGTTTTTATAAGTCATAAATATTATAGCTTATTTATTATTAGCCCCTTCTATAATCAACAAGATTATTTGCATTAATTTTTTACAGAAAAAATAAAATTGAATATAAGTGCCACAAGTTTTTTTTTTTTTTGTTTAATCTTTTCTTTTCTGTCCTTTTTTTTTTTTGGACGGACTGGAAAATTGATTTGCGATCCTTCTGCTTCAACCGCCTAGCTAAGAACAGTGGTGACCAGAGCATCCTGATCTCACTTTCTTAGTCGCTTTCTCGTCTTCCCTCTCAAAGCTCATCTTCTTCATGGACAGAGGATCGCCAGCCTCTTCTTCTTCTTCATCAACAACTACGAGGGCAATGACCAGCAACAATCTTCCACCACCCCAAGATGCTTGGCTTGATACCTGCCACAAGTTACTGCCTCGTTGGGAATCTCACTCCCTTTCTCATCAGGTCCTTATCTCTAATCCTCCCAAACATAGTCTCACTTTCTCAATTGTATTCAATCCCGTAATTTCTCCCTTATTTTGTGATTTAGGGTTTGATTCTTTTCGTTGGTCAACTTCTTGGCTTTCATGTTAATTAATGTTCATAACTGTGGCTTCCTTGTTGATTGGCGATTTTTTTTCAAACGTAATATGTGATTTGTTTGACGTTTCTTGTGCTACTCCCCTTCCCCCAAAATCGGTTGTGAGCCTTGACGTAGTCCAGTACTTTTTTGGTTGTGCGAATTTATACGCATGCCTGACCCTAATATTGCCTGATTGTTACTTTTTCGTGTTATATACTTTACTTGCATTTTAAATTTTCACTGGTAGAATAAATACGTGTTCATGTCCCCTCACACGGTTGATTAGTTTTATTGAATTTCCTGCAGTCAATAATTCCTATTTCTATATCAAGAGTTAACCAAGTTGATGCAGCTAGACTGGATGTTGAAATGTCAGCCATGTTGAAGGAACAGCTGGTTAAAGTGTTCTCTTTAATGAAGGTAAAGTGATGTCTTGCTTTTATATTGTTATGAAATGAATTAACATAATAGTTTTGGAACTTCTCTGAACATCTTTTAAATTCTTGTTGTTTTTGGATTTAGCCAGGAATGTTATTTCAGTACGGAGCTGAGCTTGATGCTTTCCTTGAGTTTCTTATTTGGAGATTCTCAATTTGGGTTGATAAGCCAACTCCAGGCATTGCTCTCATGAACCTGAGGTATAGAGATGAGCGTGCAATTGAACCGAGAGAAAAAGGTAAGAAGGTCCGAATATTCTATTTGAATATGTGATATGTTTGAGTTAAAAGGAGAGAGTTAGCTGTCTGTAAGCCACTTGAAGAGGCTTTACTTGCCTTAAAATAACCAATAACTGAACTAAGGAAAATCTACGCCGATCTTCCAGTGATCAGTAACCACTGCATATATACTATCATTGGAGTGTATTCATTCTAGTGATATGTCGACCTTAACAAACTTATAAACTGTTTCTTGCATGTTAACTCCCACAGTCAGAACTGGTCTTGAGGGTCCTGGACTCACTGTTGCTCAGAAGATTTGGTATTGTATTGCAACTGTTGGTGGTCAGTATATCTGGGCCCGTATACAATCCTTTTCCGCTTTTCGTCGATGGGGTGATTCTGATCAGGTAATTTCTTGGCTTTTTGGGTCTCTAAACTGGCAGCTCCCAAGCTTTTATTCTCCTGATGGAAGTGGATGGAAATGAGTTTACATTTGGTTTTTATTTTGTTTAGAGGTCACTGGCACGCCGGCTATGGATCCTTATACAACGTATAGAAGGAATTTATAGAGCTGCTTCATTTGGCAACCTGTTGATATTTCTTTGTACTGGAAGGTATTTCTGTTCAAGACTCAGATGATCCACCAAACGCTATTTTTCTGATTCATGTATTTTCAATTATTTTCTACTCTAATTGAGTAATTGGTTTTATTTAGTGTTGAGTGTTTTTAAAAGTCCTTTAGAATGAGTGTAGCTCATAATAAACTGCGCTATTCTACTAATCTTCATTTGGCTTGCGCTAATGTAAAGCAGATATAGAAATCTCATTGAAAGAGCTTTACGAGCTAGGCTTGTCTATGGGAGCCCGAATATGAATCGTGCTGTTAGCTTTGAGTATATGAACAGGCAGTTAGTTTGGAATGAATTCTCGGTAATTCTTCCTCACCAACAAGTTTAGTCTCTTGGTTACTTGAGACAGTATTTTTGACCTAGCTTTATGTGTTTCTGTGTTTTTTTGTGTTGAACTTGATCTGCATTGTGCCCATTGTTTGCTAATAGTGCGGGAAATTTGCTTTTGCTTTCTCACTCATCTTTTTAAGAATGTGTCTTAATGGGGGTACAATTGGGAACTTTGTTAATTTTTAAGAGAGTCAATAAGTTTTAAGCATTTTCTTGATTCCGGTAAAAATGGTAGAACTGACTTAAAAAAACGATCGAAGGGAGTACATATTTTTCTAGTTCATTCCTATATGCAAGTGTTTTTTCCCTCATGTCCTGCATTGGAGTTCATATCTTGTTGTGCTGGCAGGAAATGTTGCTGTTGCTTCTTCCTCTTCTTAATTCATCGTCTGTGAGAAACCTCCTTCGACCCTTTTTGAAGGATAAATCCTCAAGTTCAGATCAGGATGACAACACGTGCCCCATTTGTCGATCTACTCCAACCATTCCTTTTATTGCTCTACCTTGTCAACACAGGTGCATTTATAGACATACAATTTGACTATAAGTTATGGTTATGGAACATGGAATTTCTATCTATGAAATTATCCTTTCTGTTTGTGTATGCTTTAAATTAAAGAAATGGTCATTGAAGGATCAAAATTTCTCTAAACACAGATATTGTTACTACTGTCTTCGAACACGCTGTGCCGCTGCTCCATCATTTAGATGTTCCAGGTGTAGTGAGCCAGTGGCCGCTATGCAGCGGCATAGTGGGGGTGTCACCAATGGATGATTCATACAGAGGGAGAGCCACGGAATAGTGTTGGAGAGCATTTGATCAACATACAGAATTAGCGATATATAAAATACTACCAATAATTAGCGTGGTATTCTTTTTACCCTTTGTTTTGCTTTCCTCTTAATATATATTTTTTTTTCAAAGAAATTCAAATTTCATTGTAGTTATAGGCTTATAGCTTCTCTTCCTCCATTGAGTGATGTATTTTATTATGTAGCAATTTCCCTTGTTGCCGTGCCCTTCTTTCTTTGTTTTTCTTATTTACTTTTGCAAATCAAGTTATAGTCATTCATATAATGTTTTGGTCTTTTGTAACGTGGTTGTATCAATGTTGTTCATCCCGCATGGGTTAATTTTGCCAATTATTGGTCCAAATTCTGATTTAATAATTATAGCTGAGAAGAAAAAAAGAAAATAATCTTTTATTAAGCTAGCTTAATTTTTGTAGACTAGAATTAATATTTGAAATATATCAAGACCAGTTCATTTCAAAACGTATTTGCTTTAGTTTTGCTTGCCAAAATACTTATCTGCATTACTTGCTCATGCATATCCGAATCTGAGAATCAGAGACAGCCGACAGGTGGAAATACAGTAGAAAGCCAATTTCAACAGTTTTGGCCCAATCGGATCACTTTTTTCTTTCTTTCTTTCTGTTTCTTTTAGGGGTGTGCATGGGTAAGATTAAGTCGGTAAAAGTTTTAACTATTTTGGACTAGGTATGGGTAAGTTTATATGCCTAAATTATGATACCCTGCTCATAGTATAGAAAAAAATTTACAATCATAAATTTATAAAATAATACTATATTTATGTCTTTAAGAGTTAAATAATATCTATAATTTACTAAGAATAAGGTAACAAAAAGATAATAATTATAATCTTAAAGTCTATTGCATATATAAAAAAAACTTGAAATATGTAGTAGGGTCATATATCTGTAATAGTATTACAATACCAATAATCAAATACTTGGTAAGTAAAGCATGGAAGTAATTTCGATATCTACGTGAATTTAAGAGTTATGTTTAAAAATTTGAAAGTAGAATTACAAATAGAAAAAGTTAAGAAAAAGATAAAAATAAATATATATATATATAAGGTTGGGTCAAATGGGCAGGGTGGCATATCTTGTTCGGTGTTTTGTCCTGTTTGACACTTGGCCCGGCTCGGCCCTGCCTAAATATATTTTGAGCAACTTTTTTTAGGTCGGGCTGAGCAACTTTTTTCCTGGGCTCAAGCAGATAGGCCGAGCACGGGTATCATGCACACCCTTAGTTTCTTTTGGTAAATGCCAAATTGTATAACCTAAATAGTTCTTCTTTAGTTTTTAGTAGAAAAGTTAGTTAATTAATTTGAGCAAATTAATAAAGTTAAAAAGATTAATTATAATAAATATGATCTAATTTCTCTAAAATATCTGTATAACATTAAATTATATATTAATTTATAAATTAAATAAATTAGTTTTAGAAAAATAATAAATATAAGAGATTAAGTGAATTGAGATTTTGTAGTTGGAACAAAAAATTATTTAACCAACTCCTATATTTAGAGTCCAAGGAGTCGTATGCAATTATTTCTAATGCTAATTCTAGTTTTACAAGGCACAGGTTTGTTCCTTGCAAGATGCATGTTCAGGAAAAAAAAAACGGGGATATCCTTTGGCCTTGAAGCCATTAAATATCTTCCAGTTTAAGACTATGTTCATTCCATTTAAATGATTACAGAAAAAACAGAAAGAGAAAGGATTGAAAAGGGCAAAAAATTTTCAACACGTCAAATTCAGTCAAAGCCTTTATTTCTTCTTGTTTTTTTCCTTTAAGGTTTTTGTTTGTTTCCGTGCATGATTAAAAGGATGTTGGTTTGATTGTTATATGTATATATATAGTGGAAGACCAATGGTCAAACTCAAATCTCTGCCATCAATTTCTTATCTTCGTCTTCTTCCCAGGAACACGTGACATGTGGAATCCAGAAGCTTTTTTGTGAAAGAAGAAAAGGGAAATGTAAAGGTATGAAATAATTCAAACTTTGTTGGTTATTTGAAACATTAGGGATCATGTTTCCTTTTCATTGATTCGTAGTGTGATGGGAAAAAATTTGTTGTGACAAAAGAAGATGCGTAAAGGTTATCAACAACTTGGCCATCTGGAAAACTTGTCTACTTGCCAATTTTTTTGACCACTCTTTTGACCCAATTAGAGATAAATATTAAAGAAGCTGAATAATTCTTAAGAAAGATCCAAGAGATATATCAGTTTATGTCTCATAGACGGTGTGAATAGGGATGAAAATAGGCCATACTAATTTAAGCTTTGGCTAAATAACCTTAAGTTTGTAATAAGAGGTCTAGAGCTTGAGCCTAAGTCTGAGTCCGAATGCGCATGTTTTTTAGGCTGGAGTCTTTAAAGGACTCAGTGTGTGTTTGGGTGTGTGGTTTGAAGAGAGATTTTGGGTAAAATCTTAGTTTAGGAAAATTTTTACTAAACAACTATTTTTATCCATAAGTGATTTTTGGGCAAAACCATGGTTTTGAATAAGCTATTGAAAATAGCTTTTAGAATAGTAAAACAGCTTATAGACTATTTAATTACTATATTACCTCTACTTTTTTTACCTCATCTCTCATCTCTCTCCCCTTTATCCAAACGCACCCTTAGCTAAACCTAAAGCTTATTTAAAAGCCTACTTATAATATAGTCTCTTAAAAAGATATCATGTTATAGCTTTGCTCGTACCAAAAAAAAAACATGTTATAGCCTTGCAAGCCTTAAAAGCTATAAATAGGCTCAGCCCATATATATAATTTTGTCAGACCAAGCTTTAAACCAATTGGTTAATATTGGTCCACTGAACCCTAATTGGATTAGTCTCAACAAAAATAATATTTCTTAACTAACAAAAGTCAAGTTTAGTAAAATCAGTTAATTCTTTATAATATGACGAACTAAAATTTAAATTGTTAGGAGAGATATTCATATTTAATACTTGATAGTACTTTAAATATAATTACTTCTAATAGGCAGATATTTATTCTTAGAAAAAAATAATATTTCTTAAAAGTATATATGAAAAATTACTTGGACAATATTGATTAATATATTCTCATACATGTTCAAATATGTTCTATAATACTAGATCATAAATTAGTCCCATACATGTCAAGCTAACATAATTTGATTGTTAAAAACATTTGAAAAGGAGAAAATTGCTCATAAATATCTATTTATTCGGAAATATTTTATAAAAAAAATATCATATTCAAATTCAGATATCGTATACAGTTAATTTTCTAAAAAAGAGTGTATGGGTAATTTTTCTTTCTAAAAGTTACTTATATATATATATATATATATTCTATGGTTTAGCAATTATAGGTTTCAGAACTGAGGAGGTTGTTAATTATTGTCACATTTTAAGTGATTTGGGAGCACATATATTATAGAGCCACTAGGATTCCTAAAATTAATTTGGGAGCACATAAACAAATAACAACATATTTTTATAATAAAAAATTAATTTAAAATTTTAAAATATTTTTATACAATTTTTCCTTGTTTCAAATTTATATATTATTATATTTTAATCAAAAGAAGTAAATAATACATAGTATCACTCATTATTTTGTAAATTGAAATATATTAATGATTATTGGGGTTGTATAATCAAAAATATTTTTTTTATCTTTTGTTTTTCCTTGTCTTTTCTTTTTTGTTGAAGATAGATCAAAATGATCGAATCATAAGGTTGTGATTCACATAGCTGATTCTACTAAAGGAAAGTAATATTTGTTGTCGTTGTTGTATTTCTTCAATGTCTATCGTATTTCAAATATCCTTGAAAATTTTTATTCTGAAAATAATCGTATGGTATTTATTAAATAAGAGAAAAATAAGGAAAATAAAAAGATGGAACAAATGGGTCATCCACAACATGCTCATACTCTTTGTAGTTTTACAGTTTAGATTTAAATGGCGCAAATTATATTTTAAAAATAGTTTGTAAACTCTTAACAAAAATCACAAACGGATATATATGTAGCCCATATTAAGGAAGCCAATTAATGAAGCTTTCACTAGAGGCTATTAATTAATTAATTATTTAAGGCGAAAGATTAACATCTTGTGCCTTCAGGAAACTAAATGGGTAGGAGAAAAATCTCGGAAAATCAATGAGTTCAAATTTTGGTACACAGGTAAAACAGGTACGAGGAATGGGGTTGGTATTATTGTGGATAAAGAGTGGAAGAAGAATGTGGTGGATGTTAGAAGGATTGAGGATAGAATTATATCTTTAAGAATACTTGTTGGAAGGGATACACTCAACGTTATTAGTGCCTATGCACCTCAAGTGGGAACAGAAGCACATCTTAAGAAAAAGTTTTGGGAAGATTTGGAGGGGTTGATTCAAAGCATACCACATACTGAGAAGATTTTTATTGGTGGGGACCTTAATGGTCATGTTGGTAAGGAGACGGGGGAATATGCGGGGCCTCATGGTGGTTTTGGTTTTGGAGAGATTAATAATGAAGGACGATCTATTCTAGAGTTT
Source organism: Leucaena leucocephala (assembly GCA_037074615.1). Classification (NCBI taxonomy): domain Eukaryota; kingdom Viridiplantae; phylum Streptophyta; class Magnoliopsida; order Fabales; family Fabaceae; genus Leucaena; species Leucaena leucocephala. The sequence continues at coordinate 2,957,345 of CM073552.1, forward strand.
TCCTTAGCTTACAATCTTAAGATTGTCAACACGTGTTTTAAAAAGCGGGAGGAACACTTGATCACTTACAAAAGTGGGGTCCACAGGTCACAGATTGATTTCTTTTTGGTAAGGAGTCATGACAGAGGACTTTGTACAAATTGTAAAGTGATTCCAGGGGACGGAGTGACAACCCAGCACAGGTTAATGGCCCTTGACGTGCGTATTAAGTGCAGTAAGGAAAAGAGCCAACGTGTTTTAAATACAAGAGTCAAGTGGTGGCAGTTAAAGGGGGAGAAGAGGAAAACTTTTAAAAGAACTATGTTAAATGAAGGGGTTTGGGAGGCGCAGGAAAATGCTAATATCATGTGGAAGGAAATGGCTGACAAGGTACAAACGGTTGCTAAAGTAATTTTGGGAGAAGCTAAAGGTTTTGGTCGACGAGATAAGGAGACTTGGTGGTGGAACGAAGACGTACAAGAGAAAGTTAAGAACAAGAGAGACTGTTTCAAGGCTATACACTTATGTGATAATACTGAAAATTGGGAAAAATATCGTTTAGCTAAGAAGGAAACGAAGAAGGCGGTGAGTGTAGCTCGTTCTAAAGCTTTTGAGGAATTTTATAAGGAGTTAGGGACAAAGTCGGGAGAACGAAAGATTTATAAGATTGCAAGAGACAGGGAAAGGAAATCGAGGGATTTGGATCAAGTACGATGTATTAAAGATGAAGAAGGCAAGGTTTTGGTTGCAGATGGTGATATTAAAGAACGGTGGGAGACTTATTTTTACAAATTGTTTAATGACGAGGGAGGAGGGTCGAGTTATGAGTTAGGAGATTTAACACGAGAAGTTGAACCAAATTTGGCATTTTACCGTAGGATCCGTGTTGGCGAGGTTAAAGAGGCGCTTAAGAAAATGGAAAATAATAAAGCGGTTGGACCTGACGGGATTCCTATTGAAGTTTGGAAGTGTTTAGGCGAAACGGGGGTGGTGTGGCTTGCTAAACTTTTTAATGTGATTTTAAGTTCTAAGAAAATGCCTGATGATTGGAGGAAAAGTACTTTAGTTCCTATCTATAAAAATAAAGGGGATATTCAAAATTGTGCAAATTATAGAGGGATAAAGCTTATGAGTCACACTATGAAGTTATGGGAAAAGGTAATTGAACACAGGTTGAGATTAGAGACTGATATTACGGATAATCAGTGTGGTTTCATGCCAGGTAGGTCTACAATGGAGGAGATTTATTTATTAAGGGGGTTAATGGAAAAGTATCGGACCAAAAGAAGAGACTTGCATTTGGTCTTCATTGATTTAGAAAAAGCGTATGATCGAGTGCCAAGGGAGGTGCTTTGGAAAGCTTTGGAAAAGAAAGGTGTACGGATAGCATATATCAAAGCAATAAAAGATATGTATGAAGGGGTAACTACTACTGTAAGAACGTCTGGGGGAGAAACAAAGGATTTTTCCATAAAGATTGGTCTACATCAGGGATCATCTTTGAGTCCTTATTTATTTAATCTGGTAGTGGATGTTCTAACTAAGCCTATTCAAGACGAAATCCCTAAGTGCATGCTTTTTGCGGACGATATAGTTCTTATGGCGGAGTCAAGAGAAGAGATCAATTTTAAACTTGAGTTATGGAGAAGTACTTTAGAGTCGAAGGGTTTTCGTCTGAGTAGAAGTAAGACTGAATACATGCATTGTAATTTTTCTAAGAGGCAAGTTAGAAGTAATTTGGAGGTCAGATTAGGAGATCAAGTTATTCCACAAATAGATAAGTTCAAATATTTGGGATCAATTATACAGAAAGATGGTGAAATTTTGGAGGATGTTAATCATAGAATCCAGGCTGGGTGGTTTAAATGGAGAAAGGCTACTGGGGTTATATGTGATCGGAAAGTACCAGATAAATTAAAAGGAAAGTTTTATCGTACTGCTATAAGACCAGCAATGCTTTATGGAAGTGAATGTTGGGCTTTAAAAGGACAACAAGAGCATAAAGTTGGGGTAGCCGAAATGAGGATGTTGAGATGGATGTGTGGGCATACAAGAAAAGATAAGATTCGTAATGAACAAATACGGGGAAGAGTTGGAGTGGCACCTATTGCGGAGAAAATAGTGGAGAACCGTCTTAGGTGGTTTGGACACGTACAAAGAAGGCCAGGGGATGCGCCGGTGAGGAGGGTGGATCAAATAGTATGGAGTCCGGTTAAAAGGAGTAGAGGAAGGCCAAAGAAAACGCTTAACGAGGTCATTGAGCGGGATCTCCTGGTCAATAACCTATCCAAGGATTTAGTTTTTGACAGAGCACAATGGCGTCGTATGATCCATGTAGCCGACCCCATTTAATAGGAAAAGGCTTTGTTGTTGTTGTTGTTGTTGTTCTTAATTAATAATACAGTGTAATAAGGCCACCAGCTTTTCTCTTTGCCTCCAACTTTATCACTATTATTAGTATAATAAAAGTGAAAAAGCTACGCATCCTCAAAAAGCAACGCTCTATGAATTAAACGAATTAAGAGCCACAATTCAAAGTTTTCTCAACCTCTCTACTTATCCCTATAAAATTCTCAGACTCCCCCCCAGCTTTCAAGTTCCTTCAACACACATCTCTCTCTCTCTCTAAAATACTGATCAAATTTGAAGTTTTACATATAGAGAGGATGGTAAAGTAGAAAACCCAAGAAAATCGAAGAAGAAGAAGACTTGTTTGGGTTCTGGGCATGAACTGAGAGGAGATCTGTTTCAGTGAGCTGTGATCGTCATCATGGGTGGGAACCCTAACTTGTGGAACAATATGCATGACGCTGCTTATTTTGTTGGATCTTCCATTGCTTTCAATTCGCTGATCCCTCAAAACTCTGATCAGCCTCCTCCTTCCACCTGGAGCCAACTCCTCTTGTAAATCTCTCTTCTCTCTCCGTAATTGGTTCTTGTGTCCTCTGTGTTTGATAAAATGGTTTATAGAACTTGATCCACCAACTATGCTAGCTTTCATGAGCTGTTTGGAATCCTAGTTAACTTCCATATTCTAACCTCTTCTCTTCAACTCAAGCTTAATCATTTGGTGTGCTGGTTTTTTGCAGCTCAGGAGCACCAGGAGAAGAACAGAGATTGAGTTATGATCATTTTCAAGCAAAGAAATTGGGAACGTGGGAAGAACAGGTTCTGAATAATCCATCCTTGTCCAGAGTTCATCTTGTAGAAGGATTAATAAAGCAAGAGGCTTGCTTGTACGGCCATGGTGGTGGTGGTGAGGAATTTCAGGGTCCTTCTTCTTCAGCAGCTAATTGGTCACACATGGTGGTTCCTGCTGTTTCTTCTCCCCCTAGGTTGTCTTGCATCACTAGCTTCACTAGTAGTCATAATATTAACAACAACGACGACGACGACACTGTATTGGATTCTTTCTCTTATAACGAGGCTCCTCACACGGAGAAAACTCATCTTCCTCCTGCTGCAGATCACTCATCTGAGGTAAATATTAATCGTTAATACTTTCAAGCTAACAAGTTTCTTGATTCATGCATTGTATTTTGAGAACAATTTCCTTTCTCATGATCTATATATACATATATAGTACTGTAGCACATCCCCTGGTGGAATCTGCAAGAAGGCTAGGGTTCAAGCATCTTCAAGCCAGACTCCTCTCAAGGTCACCCCCTACAAATCTTTCCCTCTCTCTCATCATCTTAATGTATTTTAAGGACAAAAAATAGGTATTATTTGTTAAAGTGGTTGTTATTATACTAAACTCATGAACTTCATTATCATCTTATTCACTCTAGCTTGTAATATTTGAAAATTTTAAATGTGGTGAGCTGTGTCTCTGAAATTAAAGACTGCATTAATGGCATTCTTTGTGGTACTGGTCGAAGCATTTAAAAGTGAAATTAATGGAAGATGAATCAACTTACAGGTGAGGAAGGAGAAGTTAGGAGATAGAATATCTGCCCTTCACCAACTAGTTTCTCCTTTTGGAAAGGTAATTAATTAACCCTTTAAAAATAGTTTCTCTGATACAAGCCTTTTTTTGTCTACTAAAAATATATGTTCTAATTATTTTTTAAAAATAGTATATATATTCATTTGATTTAAAGAAAGGGATGACAAGAGTGGGAAGTGGTTTGGCTTTGCAGACCGACACAGCTTCAGTGGTGTTAGAAGCCACTGGATATATCAGATTCCTTCATGGTCAAATTGAGGTGATGTTTCTCTCTTATTTTTTTATTTAATAATTATAATTCAGAAAAAAGTATTTTTAACTTATTATAAATAATAATTTGTAAAATTACTACGTAATGCATAAATATTACAATGATATCAATATTAATATATATATAATATTAAATTTGTAACAGGGGAATCCATATGATAATAGGTCAATTTTTTTGAAATTATATTATATATTAGTTTACTATTACAAAATTAAATAGTAAAATAATAATACTAAAAGCACAAGCTCTGATATTGACATTGTACGAACTCTGCAAGCTGTTCAGACTTAAGAGTCAGTGAGGATCTATTTTCTTTTTATAATTCTTATTTATTGTCCTTCCCTTCCACGCAGGCTCTCTGTTTTCCTTATTTCGGAAATTCATCAAAAAACTTGAGGAATCATTGCTTTGTAAGTATATTTATATTTTTCATTTATATAATTTTTAATATACTCACATATACCATATTCATGAATAGATTATATGAAAGGATATTAAAACATTTTTAGACGCAATTCAAATTTTTTTTAAAAACATAAACAATAAGTATACAGTAAAAATACAATAGCAGTTTATTTTGATAAACAATTTTTTTTAATTTATTGAAAATATATTTTTTATTTTTTATTCACACAAAATTATATGGACAATTTTTTTGGTTTATGAGTTTACACTAACTTATTCTTTTAACAAACAATAAATTGATTTTTTTTTATTTTTTTAATCAGTCCAAACGTAATTTTTTATATAATTCGGAAAAGATTAGAAAACTGAGAGGAAATAAAAACTCAATACATATATAAAGAAAAGCTTAATAAGTGGCATCATATAAAAACTATATATTATAATGATATGGTTTTAATTTGATGAACAGGTGAATCATGGAGAGAGGAATTCTGTATTCCCAGAGGACCCTGGACAGGTATCATTTTATTAGTATTTGCCTATTTTAGATCCATCAACTTCATAAGAACAACGATAATAATAATAATAATAATAATATGTAGGACCATTTTGCAATTATTGCAAACTTTAATAAATATAAACTATAACCCCCCAAAAAAGATAGCGCTTTCCCTAAAAACATCTCTTTTTAGTTGTAATGTGAGTATTTTTTTTGGGAGAAAATCACATTTAAGTCATATACAAAAAAATTAATTGCGGAAGTCTCATGAAATTATAAACTATTGTAAAATCCTATAAAATTTAAAATTAATTTTTTTAAATTATAAAATGATGGAACTACCTCTAGAAAAAATACCTCAATTTTTTTTGCCCCCAACTTGTTATTCTTTTTTTCTCCAAGAGTTGTTATTCATGATATTTAAATTTTTATTTTTTTTGCTTGAGTTATTATTTTTGTCCAATAGAATTGTCATTACTATAACTTGAGTTGTTTCATCCCAAGAGCTGTTTTGTCATTTTATAATTTAAAAAAAATAATTCTAAATTTATAGGACTTCACAGTCATTTGATGAATTCATGAGATTTTTTTACAATTAAATTTTTTATATGGAACTTAAATATAATTTTTTTTCCTTTTTCTTTTTATATATACACGCACACTGATTCCTTTTTCCTTTTTTTCTTGTTCTTTCTATTCCATTCATGAAGCTGTTGAATAGTGACTCTTCCCTCAAAAGAAATGGAGCTCCAAACCAGGTATTTTATTCTTTCTTTCTTTCTTTAATTTCATTTAAATTAAAAGAAGCAGAAACTTTAATTAAGGTCCTTGATTATTACACATTAAGGTGAATATATTGACAATAAAGATAATATTATAATATTGATAGTCGTCATTTTGTTTTCTTAAGTACAAAAGTAGAAAGAAAAAGGGTTTACCAATTTTTGTTATTGTTATATCATTATTAAGATAAATTACACGAAACTTTCCAGAATTTTAAAATATGTATAAATTACTCTTTAACTCTTAAAACTTAATAATAAACCTACATAAGATTTCAACTATGTAATGAATAAATCCCAGCTAATTAATTATACACCCTTTAAATTATAGTTTTGTGTGCATGTAAACCCATCAAACATTGAGTTATATACATAGAATATAAGCTCCTTAAACTTTAATATATGTGCATATAATGTGGTAATCATCCGCATAAATATAAGAGTTTAGAGAATTTATTATAAAGTTTCAAAGTTTAAAAAAATTATCTATAAATATCATAAAATTTAATTTAGGAGCATTATGTATAATTTTTAGAGCGAGAAAAAAAGGTTTTGCCTGTCGGGTTAGCTCGTTTAGGCCCAAAAATAACTAAGGCCAAGTTCTAAATTTTAACATTAAAATTGTAAATTAGCTATACATGGCCAAGGGCCTAAAAGGGTCAGCCTTGTAGGGTTGAGGGCCAGCTCTTTTACTTTTTTTTTTTTTTTAAAAAAATTACTATTGTAGTTAATATTTTTGTAACTAAAGAAGAGCTTGTCCATAATGAAGCATAGTTAAATGTTGTTGATATTGATCATAGTGATACTAAAAATGATAGTCACATTGAAGTTGCTAATGTTTAGTTGTTTTTCTATTTGTAGACAATATTTATCAAAAATCAAAATAAATGTTGCACTTGGTTTAGTTTTTTAATTTACTTATATTTAAATTTTGAATCATAAATTTTTATGTTTGATATTTATTTATTTAAAAAAAATAATAATAAAAATCAGCCTAATCAGCCTTGGGCCGGCCCATGGCCCGTATACTCTTTATTCTGGACTTTGAAAAAGAGGATAAATTTTAAAAATTGGCTTTGTAGGGCTGACCCTCTAGTGCCCTATGCCTATGAAGAGCCAAAGTCGAGCTAGCTTTAATTCCCAGCTTTAATAACTTTTTTGTATTATTATTTTTAAGGATGGGAATAATAATGTACAGGAAAATGGAGAAGAAAAGGCAAAGGACTTGAGAAGCAAGGGGTTATGCTTGGTGCCCATGTCTTTGAGCCATCATTTTGGGAGTGATCCTAATAATATTGGAGCTGAGTTTTGGTCATCCCCTTACGCCGCCGGCTTTTAATTAATTAACTCCTTCCATTATTAATCAATCCTTCATTTAGCTCCAACTTCACACCAAATCTGAGTCTTCCCTAATTAAATCCACGCACAGGCTCAGTCTGTAGAATATTCTGGTAATAATTAAGTAGCTTAAATTAATCCATCACAAATAAATATGTAAATACTTCCCATATTTCTTAGCTTAATATTCTTATGATGATATATGTCCACGTTCACGAATCACGACTTAGGGTGTGTTTGGATTAGCTTTTGGAGAATAGATTCTGGGAAGAATAGATTTTAGAGAATAGATTTTAGGGAGAATAGATTTTGAGAAGAATAGATTTTGGGAATAGAGATGTTTGGATGATTAGTAGTAGAATCACTTTTTATATTGGTAAATTACTAAAAAGGGTATGATATGATTAAAAGTAAGAGAGATAAAAGATGATAGAGAAGAAAGAGGAGAGAGAAGAGAGTGTAGAGAGGAGAGAGGAGAGAGAAAAAGAGAGATAAGAGGAGAGAGGGTGTAAGAAAAAGTAAGGGTATAATAGTAATTGGATAATTCAAAACCTAGGTTTCAAAGAAAAAGCTATTTTCAGTAGCTTATTCAAAACCTAGGTTTCAAACCGAGGTTTTGCCCAGAATCAATTCTCAACAAAAATGGTTGTTTGTGTAATAATTTTCCAAACCGCGGTTTTGGCCAGAATTTATTCCTAAACGTGGTATCCAAACACACGCTTAATCGCTTTACTTTGCTTATTTATTTATTTATTTATTTCTTCTATTCACATATATAATTAATTTCCCCTAATTTCTGCACTCCGGGCAATCAATTTATCGTAATACAAGATTCAATTTATATGGATGCTATAGTATATATATTTTTTATATTTAATGTCTTAAGAGCTATTTAATTAATTTTATTATATTAAATAAATTAGATAATTAATTATAATAAATATAGTTTGATTTTATTAAAATATTTCTATATAAGATTAGGTTTTATATTGGTTTATGTTAAGTGATTTAGTTTAAAAAAAATGATAAAACATAAAAAAGCCCAAGGAGATTGAGAAGGTCTTATATGTATATATGGAACTGCACCAACCCATCTATCAACTTCTTCAAAGTCCAAACTAGAAGCTTCGTCGCTCAACTATTCTTTAAAGCTCAGCAAATAAAATTGTGAAGTGACAAGTTTTATATATATATATATATATATATTTGAGGGCAAATTTGTATTTTGAGCTTACCCACTCAGGTGGGAAAATCAAATCGTACCAAAATAGGCCATGAGGGCAAATTTTATTTTTTGCCGGGATATGATTTCTCTTTACGGAGAGGAAAATTTGAGCAGGGGGGAAAATTGGTTCTTGGAATTTTAAGTAACCAAACGGTTTCTGCGAAGGAAAAATTTGAATTTTCCTTTCCCTCCTCCTACTTTCAACCAACTAAACGGGCGTAGGCTTTGTGTTTGAGTTTTTCATTTTCTTTGCTTTTTTGGGCTTTTGCTAGAGAGGCTTTTCTTTTTTTCCTATGACTTAAATTTTAGAAAATATTTATAAAAAATTTAAAAGATCGTCTACTAAATAAATTCTTATAAAGATAGAGTGAATCGAACTTATATTTTTATAGTATAAAATATATTATTTATTATTTATATTAATTTTTATTGGGGAGATTTTGTGTTCCTACTATCTTAAATAGTTAGTTTTGAATTTTTGTTGTAATCATTTTATTATTAACATTGTTAGTTTGATCTTTTATAAAAAAAGTTATTGAAAAGAAAAATGTTGGCCCAAAATGGTGGGAAAAATGGATTTCCATTTCTGACCTCCATGAATATTAAGATTCACCAGTATCATTGGGACGATTGACATAGTAAGGACTAAGGAGGCAAACAAACTCGCCACGGCAAATCGGCAATTCTCACTTGTCCTCATCCTTTTTGAGGTCACTTTCTTTCTCCCCGCACTGCAAACTCACGCCCTCTTTAGCTCTGAAATTTTGTGTACCCGATTCTCGTTCTTGGTATTCCCTTCTCTTCACTCTCTTTTCTCTAATTTTGACTACTTAGTGATTTTTTTTTACTAATTTGGGGGTTTTCTTCAAGTGCCTCTGCAGTGGGCTCATCTATAGTAATCCCAATCCGTTGAGGAATTTGTCTCTGCGCTCAAATCTCGAGTCTCTAAAGGCTGCGCCTTTGGAAATGGCGGCAGATAAGTGGAGTAACACGGCTCTTCTTGTCATTGACATGCAGGTATGCCCTTATCTCTCCTCATTGAGTCCTTACCTCTTGGTATTAATTCGAAGAAAGTGTAAATTATACTTTTTCTCTATCAGAAATTCATGTTTTTATGGTTCTTTCTAGTTATAAAAATGTTTATCTTGTTTGCGTTCAATTCTGCTGTTGTCATCCATCATCCGCCATTTTGGCATTCTGAATAAATATACGCCATTCATGTTAGTTCATCCAAGCTATGATATCATAGTTAACGTCATATGCCACCAATTTATTTATCACTATGTATAAATTCATGTTTGGGACCAGATTAAGGACTTCTAAAGGATCAAATTAAAATGCAAGTGAGACTGAAGAGACATAGTAATTGAATCTTGAAGAAAGTGAAGTTACTCTGGGCTTTGTTATTGCAGGTAGACTTTATAGAAGATGGGGGCCCCATGGTAGTAAAAGGAGGCAAAGCGATAGTCCCCAATGTTGTCAAGGCTGTCGAAGTTGCTAGACAGCATGGTATGCTCATAGTTTGGGTAAGCATAGTTCATGCTCATCTTTCATTCTTGCCATTTCATTTGTCTTGATGAATATGTGTTGTTTATAGCTGTGAATGTGAAGATACAAATTTACAATGTTAGCCTGAGAGATTTTTGAACATTCAATTGCAATATTCTATGGGCAAGGAGGGATAATGATCCACTTGTAAATGGAATTTTTTTTCTTGAAACAAGCCTTGCTATGAATTAATTGTTTAGTTGGTGGGAGCGTGAATGCTGAGTGAAGTTTCCAGGAAAGGTATAGTTGGAATAGTAAAGAAATGAAAAGGCAAAGTTGTGAAATGGGTTTTATAATCTATGTATTTAGTTCCCAGTACATTTTAGTTTATAAATACCCGGCACTGCTGTCAGCAGTTTTGCCCCTTTGCTTAGCTGAGGTTTGTTTCCATCTCTTTTGAAGAGTTTGTATATGTAAAGAAAATTGAAGAGACATATGTATTTCATTGTGTTAGCAATTTTCGAATTTGCTTTTTCTTGGGTAAAGTTGCAAGATTTTATTTGAGTAATTAACATAAAGATTCCAAAAGAAACATTTATGTCAAGCGGTTAATTGTTGGCCCTCATAGTCAGGTCAAGAATTTTTATATTTGAAGGTCTAAAGGCACTACTTGTTTTGAGCTGCTTCCACAAAATGTTTCCAGGTTGTACGTGAACATGATTCCTTAGGAAGAGATGTTGAACTCTTCCGACGGCATTTATACGGAACAGGGGTGGTCGGACCCACCACTAATGGAAGTGAAGGTGCAGACTTAGCTGATGGCTTGGTAATTAGAGAAGGGGATTATAAGTTGGTGAAGACAAGGTTTAGTGCATTTTTTGCTACACATCTTCATTCACTCCTTCAAGGAGCAGGGATCAATAGTCTAGTGATCACTGGTGAAAAGTCCAATCCAACAAACCGAATTTATTTATACGTTTACAACCGCATATCTTGACTTCTGAAATCGCTATTTTTAGGTGTTCAAACTCCAAATTGCATCAGGCAGACTGTTTATGATGCTGTAGCATTAGATTATCAACCTGTTACTGTTCTTGTTGATGCCACTACTGCTGCCACCCCTGATATCCATCGTGGTACGTCCTTTTCACTTGCATAAGAGACTTGCAATTGGCTGTAAATTCAATTGTGATAACAATCAAAGATAGTTGAAACCCCTCTCCACACTATTTATTTATGAAAATAATAATGTGGCCAGAACATTTTCCTGTTAGGCTCTACTATGGGTTTTATTGAATCCATCCAAGAATGATGAAATTGTGTGTCTTGTGATATTCATCTAAACTTTCTGGCATAGATTAGGGTGTTTATTACTATTGTACTGAGCATGGGTATATCCATATTTGTACTATGGGCTAATTCCTGGCTATACTTCAATGTTTCTTGAAAATTTCCCATTTCGTTTCTACACATTTTGCACTCATTTGTCCAAGTATCACGAGTGGGATATATATATATATATATATATCTGATATCTATCGATCATGAGTAATTAAAATTGATCTGAACTTGGAGAAAGTCATGATCCGGTAGCATGCCTGGGAGAAAGAACATTGTTGCATTCTGTGATGCTACAGTCCACCTCGTGAATATTCCTTTCTGTAACTTTATGCAGCTTTGTGTTGTAGATGCCCCCTATTCATTTTTTTTTTATTTCCCCCCTGAAAGTCTCTCTCACTAGATCTTCATAATGTTTGTTTGTTTTCAGCCAACTTATTTGACATGAAAAATATTGGAGTTGCAACTCCAACATTACAAGAATGGAGCAATACCCTGTGGGATAATACCTGGCGCTCAGGCTCTGATGTCTTTAGTATCATGAACTGTGAAGTGAAATGATACTCGTGTTCCTCAACCTAGTTCTTCTCTAGTAATGAAGAGATAAACTGAGGAGAGAAAGGAATAAGAGTGCACCTCTCAACTTGAGTCTCTCTCTCCCCAGCCCCCCCCCCCCTTCTCCCCAGCCCTCTAGAAGAAGATCCAAACACTGCATCCCTTGAGGAAAAATTTCTTGTTTTTTTTTAAATTTAATTAAGAGTATATAATTCCTTTCGAAACTTAGAGCGTAAAGAATTTTTATCTCTACCAACAAGTGTATTTCTCATGATTCGAATTTATGTTTTGCTCTTTATATGGTGAGGTCATTTAACACATTAACTAATAATTTGTTAGTTATAATACTCTTTTATGTCTACTCATACTCATCAAACTTTAAGGATTCCTTTGGGATCCATTGCCAAATTGGCAATATGAGCTAGGAGATACTTTCTTTTTGGTTTTTTAGAAAGACAAATTCTTGTGATTCACTCAATGCAAGATGAGAGAAAAGTAGGGTGGAAGAATTGAGTTTAAGCACATCATCAAGCCCTTTGGATGGATGCTTTTTTAAGTCAAAAGGTAAAATGATGTCAGTTTTTGAAAAATCAACGAAATTCCAAAAATATAATATTGATAAAGATGACTTAAATGGAGTTGATATTCTTATTACTAGGTTTATCAAAGTGTAACATGTTTTTTTTTAATAAATTCAATAAAATGAACAATTTTGTTGCAAACAATTGTATCACCCTCTAATAGAAACTAAGCAAATATTAAAAGCAGATAAAAACTTGATAAAATATATGTAAAGAAATTGATATAATTTTTTTTTAATTTTATACGCGAAATTATATGTAAGGAGATAAAAACAACGAAAGTAAAGCTAGTCAATTATCTACGCTGAAGTGGTCCAACCTATTTTTAAGTTACCTAACTCAATCATCGTCTTTGCTAGCAAACTTGCTATTACGCACATTCGATCAATATACAGATTAAATAAAAATTAAGAAAATATATTTTTTCTAAAATTATAAAATACAAAAAATGATAAATAATAATAAAAATACATAATATGGTAAAAGGAAATTGATTTTTCTTTCCTAATTGCAACCATATTCTCCTTTTAACCAGGGAACCGATTTTAGTGCTCATTACTACTATGAGATTTGCAAAGTCAAAATACAATTTCAATAGTTGAAGTTTAAATTTTTTTATGGCTAATTTTGAAATAAAAATTTTAAAAAATTGTCACGTAAAATATTATATTTATTTTAAATTCTATATAAGTAAAATAATATTTAAAAAAAAAATTGGACTGCTCATATCAAATTTGGACGGTCTAGATTCAAGTGTTCAAGAGAGGCCTTAATTGGGATAGACATGGTGGTTGGTAAGAGATTAAATTATAAACATGCTAATATTTGGTATAATTAATAATTATAAGTTTTAGATTTATGAGCAAATTGATAAGAAATGAGGCCGAGAAAATATATGTGATGAATAATATGAAAAATAAATTAATAAAATAAAGGGAACTCGACCACGAGCGTGCAAGAAGTACATTTGCAGTGTGAAATGGAGCTTGCGAAAGCGGCAAAAGCGCTACGTCTAAACAAATCATATGCAAATGAGATTCCAAATTACCAATAGCAACGTGGGACCCACTGCCCCCGCATTCATATTACCACATTAACTGTAATGAACTGGTTTTTAAGAAAATTCATTAAATGTCTAATTATCACCGATTCAATCTATCATTTTTTTTCTCCAACGATATTTTAGGCTAGCCTCTTGTCATAGGAGATCCCGACTAATCCGAATTCAAGGTTTGACAGAATCATTTTTTCATGCGGGCTCTTACCTACCACTTTACACTGTTATATCTTTAAATCTCAAATTCAAAACGCTTAGTTAAATTAATTAGAATAAGCCTGTGAGTTGATATATTCAAGAGTGTCATCTTTCAAGCGTTTCCCACTTTCTCTTGTTCAGTTATTTTCACCTTTGCTCCTTTGAAATACTAAAAAGATGACAAGAGATGTTTAGAACTGTATACTACTGGTATCTCACTTGAGGCCTATCTATCATTCATCAAAAGCACTGAAATCACCCTACTCTGCTTTCCCTCTTCTTCATCTCTCTGTTTTTCCTTCTCTCTCTTCCACAATGGACATGGAAGCGATGGCTTCTTCTTCTTCAGTTGAAGGTGAAATGGCTCGTCATCCTCAGACTTCTCAAACCCAGAAACACAATAAGGGTGGCCTCATCACCATGCCCTTCATTATAGGTATTACTTTCCTCAAACAACAGCATATTTAATTAGAGCTTTTGTTACAATGTTCCTGTGGCATAATCTTGTATTGATTAATAATGTTGCAGCAAATGAGGCACTTGCCAGGGTGGCGAGCTTAGGGATTGGTCCTAACATGGTTCTGTATCTGATGGGAGATTACAGACTTCATATAGCCCCTGCCACAAGGATTCTCTTATTATCCTCTGCTGCAGGAAATTTCACTCCTTTGGTCGGTGCTTTTCTCGGAGATTCTTATCTTGGTAGATTCCTCGCTGTCGGCTTAGGTTCTATCTTCATTTTCCTGGTATTATTATTAGATTCTTCCTTTTTCCTTCTTTTCTCTTTAAGCAAGAAGTTCAAGTTTAGTTTACGTGTGTAGTATCTTGCTATTTCGCTGTTTAATTAATTATTGCGTTACATAGTAAGACAGTGATGAATCCTGCTAAATTAATTATTGTAATACATTGCTAATTCTTTATTAATTTGTTGACCAAACACATTTTGACAGAGTCTGTCGTAACTTCAACGGTTCAATTTTGGTTGTTCGAAAGATTAGGGATGGTTAACCAAATATTATATTAGAATAAAATCGTATAAAAAAAACTATGCTTATATTGGGATATATGATGATTATTATAAGGGAAAGATTTTTCATAAAAATCCTAAAGAATTGAAGAAAATGGGTCCTTAATGTCTATCGTCCAAAGTATTGAATTCCAAAAGAACATACAGACGAAGTTGGGGGTTTTACATGTGGTTCAAGGGTACTATTATCTTTATCTTTAATATAAAAATTAGATAATTAATTTATGGATATTAAAAAATTAATTAAGTTAGTTATTTATAACAAATTTATCTTAGTTTTTCTAAATTATTCTATTTAATCATGTGTATTAGAATTTTTTTTTGATTGGGAACCACCTTAATACATGTAAGGTGACCTTTTAGTTTAGTTTTTATATTTAGGAACACATGTTCAACTCAATAAAAAATAAGGCCTACAAGAACATAGTTTTGGGCTTGATGCAACTTTTATTTTTATTACAAAGAGAGGGCCAAAGCCTAAATAAAATGATTTACATCAACAGATAATTTAATCTCAAACACTCATATGCTACTAAGCTATTCAAATGTAACGGGCATGAGTTAATTATATAGGATTTAAATAGGCCCTCTTTTGTAAAAGCATCAGTAAAGTTATTCTGTACCCTTGTAATGTATTACAATTTTATTTCTCCAAGAGTTGTTCAAAAACTGTTTAATCTGTACGAGTAACAACTTATTAATTCATCTAACTATATTATATATGCAGATTTTACACTAGGTGAATTGAATCTGCTGAAAGTAATGTTTTTTTTTTTGATTTAGAGGGTAGATAAGATTATAAGTGGAATCAAAGCTACAATCTCCCACTTATTGGGAGCAAGCAATTGGCTAATGTTGTTTTGTTTTAATGACAGGGAATAACACTCTTATGGCTAACGGCCATGATACCACAGGCAAGACCTCCACCTTGCAACCAAGGAACAGAAATGTGTAGCTCAGCAACATTAGGGCAAATGATTATGTTACTGTCTTGCTTTGCTCTCATGAACATTGGAACCGGTGGGCTTGGTTGCTCCTTAGCATTTGGTGCTGACCAAGTGAACAGAAAAGATAATTCCAATAACCAGGGAGTGTTAGAAACATTCTTCAGCTGGTATTATGCTTCTACTGCTGCTGCTGTCATAATTGCCCTCACTGCAATAGTTTATGTCCAAGACCATTTTGGATGGAAACTGGGTTTTGGAATTCCTGTTGCACTCATGTTCTTATCAGTTTTCTTGTTCTTCCTTGCTTCTCCACTTTATATAAAGCAGAAACCAACAGCTAGCTTGATCACTAGCTTCTCACGTGTCATCGTCGCCTACTATAAGAACAGAAAACTTCAGCTTCCACCCAAGAACTTACCTGGAACAGGAAGGTATCATCATAAGGAGGGCTCAGATTTCCTTGTTCCATCTGATAAACTCAGGTGATATCAAAACTCCGATTTATTACAGAAAGTATATGTTGGGCTTTTTTTTTTTTTTATCAAAATAGCTTAAACCACTTTGACAGAACTTACCTTAAGTTCATATATTTTTAATTCATTTTTCAATTAGTTATATAGAGCTTCGCTCTAATATATTATAGGGTTAAGTATCATCTAACATCCTAAAATATTTTTTCAGTAGCATTCAGTATCATAAACTAATTTTTGATGTATTTAGCACCCTATAGTATTTTTTCAGTAGTATATAGTATCATAACAATTTTTTTTTTGTATCCAACACCTTAAAGTACTTTTTTAGTAGTACTTAGTATCCTAAGTTTAGGATACTTATTGCTACTTAGAAGAATACTTTAATTAGGATATATATTGTACTAGAAGTTACTTAAGATATTAGGTGCTACTGAGAAAATATTTTAAAGTGAGGAATGCATCAAAAATTAGTTTGAGATACTGAATGTTACTAAAAAATATTTCAGGATACTGAATACAACTTATCTACTATATATTCTAATACAACTATCATGATCTTGTGTGCATCATTCGTTGGATCATGATTTAATGAGCAACAACACTAGGTGACACTTTTATATTTGTACAGGTTTCTGAACAAGGCTTGCTTGATTATAGATCCAGAAAAAGATATAGCCCCTGATGGTTCAGCCACAAATCCATGGAATCTCTGCACTACAGAGGAAGTTGAAGAACTAAAAGCTATCCTCAAAGTCATTCCACTGTGGTCTACTGGGATAATGTTGTCAGTTAATGCTAACCAAGGTTCATTTCCATTGCTTCAAGCCAAATCCATGAACAGACAAATCATATCAGGCTTTGAAATCCCAGCAGGTTCGTTGGCTGTAATCATGACATTCACAATATTTGTTTGGATAGGTATCTATGATCGTATTCTCCTTCCTCTAGCATCAAAGATCAGAGGAAAACCAGTTAGGATCTGTGCAAAAAAGAGAATGGGAATCGGGTTATTCTTCTATTTTCTGCAACTGATTGTTGCAGCAATTGTGGAGACGATAAGGCGAAGAAAAGCCATTGAAGAAGGACATGTTGATGATGTTAATGCAGTTCTTGATATGTCCATAGCATGGCTTTTTCCTCAACTTTGCCTTGCAGGAATTGCAGAAGCGTTCAATGCGATTGGCCAACAAGAGTTCTATTACTCGGAGTTTCCGAGGAGCATGTCGAGTATCGCCTCGTCATTGTTAGGGCTGGGAATGGCAGGTGGGAACTTGGTGACTACCATGGTGTTCAGCGTTGTCGATGACATAACTTCAAGAGGAGGGAAAGAGAGCTGGGTTGCAGATAATATAAATAGGGGTCGTTATGACAGGTATTATTGGATTCTTCTCGCAATGGCTGGTGTTAATTTGCTGTATTACTTGTTTTGTAGTTGGCTTTATGGACCAAGTTCTGATGAATTACCCAAGGAAAATGAATAAATTGCTTGAATGGAGGACAATGGGGTTAAGGGTGAAAAGGAGAAGTAGGAGAGGGAGAGAATTCATGGATATGTTGAAAAGTTCCAGTAGTTTCTTCGTTAATAAACCACAGATTGAATAGCCATGCTTTTTTAATTTCCTTCCACTTAGAATATACAGTTAGAGATATGAATACGCTGCATCTATATATGTATATATATATACACTCACATATGCACTCTTCTGATTATTTTATTTAGTTTTCTTAATGTAATAGTTAGTTAATTTTTTTAGATAAATTAAAAAAAAAGTTAATTATAACTAATATAAGAGCTAATTGATTAATTTTAATAGATTAAAAAGTATATAATATGAATTTATTTTGAGGAATTAGATTTGATCATAGTTAATTGATTTATTTAATTTTCTTAATCTATCAAAAAAGTCAATTAGTTCTTATATTAAAAAATAAATATTATAGGTAAAACTTATATATCATACTCATGAAGATATAAATTTGAAGAATATTAATGTGTGTTTAGATGCTCCCAAAAATTATTTATTTGAGGGAAAATTTAAGTTTTGGAAAAAATAATCCAATCTCTTGATATTTTTTTCAATATATTTTTCAATAAAATCATGATTTTGATATAAATTAGGAAGAATAGATTTTAACAATCTATTCCAATAATCAATTATTAATTTTTACAATCTATTCTTAAAAGTTAATCCAAATAGTATGTTAAATTGTTATAATAGTTTCACTTGCAATGTCAATGATTAGTTGCTGTCATAACGAGTGTTTTGCCCCTCTTTGTAAAACCTTGGACTTAAGTTTTACGTAAAATTATACTATAAATTATTTTTTATATTAAAAATTAGAAAAAATATTATTAAAGATAAAAAATGTGTATTTATATCGTCATCATTATAAGGAGATCGGAGGACTTAATTTGCCCACCATCTAAATTAATTATAGCTATCAACTTTCACCTAATAACCAAAATTTAATTATATCTACGGCATCTAAAAATTAGACAACACAAATCCAATTATCCTATTTTAATAGTGTTATAATTTTCAATGAATAGAGATCTAGGCTGTGTTTGTTTTTTTCATTCATGGACTCTCAAACACACATCCATCAGAAAGCAATAATCTTTTGCTTCCATAATTTATGTGAACGTGTATCAAAATGAGTTGCTAATTTTTTTATTAGTAACATCTCCAAACATTATGGCAACATCGAAAACCTGAGTTGTCCTTGTCCACGAATCTTCCTCATAAAATGGGATGATACATGGGGTGTAGGAATGTGCAAGTATAATGAAAAAAAGTTAAACTATTTAATAGTCTATCTTTAATTATAATAAATACAACATAATCTTTCTAAAATATCTATCTATATATATAAAATTAAATTATATCTTTGTTAATAAGTTAACTAAATTAATTTAAAAACAAATGATATATAATATATAAAATATATTAAGGTCTTATATTTATAATAAACAGTTAGTTTAATTAGTAAATAATTGATTCATAATCTATAAAATTAAAAACTTAAATTTTACTGTTGTTTTAAAGATCTTATTGGTATACAATCTATAATTTTTTTAAAAAATATTTTAAATTTAAAAATATACCCTAATTCTAATAACCCTTAACTTTTTAACTATTATAAAGTTTTTGATATGAAACAACGTTTTATATTTGAAAAGTATATTATATTAAGGTGAAATATGAACACCTTTAAGGAGGGAGTGAGTGTGATGGAGACAGGTCATATGCTAATCCAATGGGGAATGAAATAAACAAAGTTATTTGAACGTTGACGTGTGAATAATAAGGAACAAAAAGGCACATGATCCCAACTCTTTTCTCGTACGGATTTCAATATATTATTATATTTTTCACTAAACAGTTGATTTAGAAAACTAAAACCAAACCATATTTTTATGAAACCATTGGTTGTTCCTCCTTGATTGTTACTCGCACATTAAAAGCTTTCGTCCAAAGAGCAAAGCCTTTATTTATTTATTTTTTGCCAGCAGGCAACCATGGAACAAAGCACTTACCCCAATATAATATAATGCCATTTTTTGGGGCACCATCTCGTGCTATTATTGCATGATTCTAATTTAAATAACATAATATATTACTTTTTTAATGAGTAATAGTAATATATTTTTATTTAATATGATATAGTACTAGGATTTGTATTAATGGACTCTCTAGTGCATGACTTTTCTTATTTTAAAGATAAATAAATCATTACACCATTTTCATCTCTCGATTTTAAAAATGTCAGCTTGATGCCATGATCTATTAATTATTGACAAATAGTACGTATAGTATATATTTAATTAATTTAAAAAATTTAGTTAAATTTATTAATATGACATACTTTTTCTAAAACACCCTAATTATATTCCTTAACTCACTTCCTCTTTCTATTACTTGATTATTGTTGAGGGAGTATCAATAAGGTAATTTGAGAAAAAAATGATAAATATAATAAATAAATTTTATATTTATGATCAATATAAATTACTTAATTAGGTTTTATATTAAGTGCGGAGAAATATATATATTAGGAAAAATAATTTAGAAAATTTGCTTGATGAAGGATATAAACCAAATCAAGTTAATTAATTGTGAAAAGCTTACAGTATATTCAGACTTTAGAGTAAATTTTAATAAAAGTTTGTGCTTATTTGTTTTCTTATCCTTAGTTTGATTTCTCACATATTTCTAAACTCTAGTAAAGTCAACCAGTAGAAGCATATGAACATGTCCAGTTAGTGTTTCAAAAAATATGTAGCACACAGATTAATGTGGTCCTCATTTTGTTAATATAATTTACTAATCCTCTTATTTTTAATATAAGATATATTTAAATAATTTAATTAGATTAAAAAAGTTAGTTAAATTAGTTAATATAACATATTTTTTCTAAAATACTATAATCATCTCTATTAATTCCTTCCCTCTATCTCTTACTTGATTATTATTGAAGAAGCATTTATATGGTAATTTAGAAAAAATAGATAAAAAAAATCTTATATTTATGATAAAAATTAATTCATGAATTATATCGTATATTAAAGAAGGGATCAGTATAAACTTTTCAACATTCATATATGAATGAGAAAAGAGTTAATTATCCTATAATTTTTAAACGTGGTTTGACTGATTATATTTAATATCTAATATCTTTATATTTTAAATACTACGTTTATTATTTTTCAAAATTTGATACATCATATATAGAACCTTTTCTTCCAACTAATTTTCTGTTAAAAAATTGAACTTCACGTAAATCTGAATCTCATTATTCTATTGTCAATATGATACAAAAATCACCTCAAAAGATTATAACCTACTTAACAATATAAATCAATTTTCAATATGAATAAAAACATTTGAATATGATAATAACACAGAATATGTAAGAAATTAAAATAAATTTTATTTAATTTACAAAAAATAAAATGAAGAAAAACTGAGTGTAAATTTTTCAGTAAAAATATATCTCAAGTAATGTAACTTGAACCTGGCAAAAAAAAAAACGTAACTTAAACACAAAGAAAGTGTATATATAAATCTAGGAACATAAAATAATAATAACCCTAGGAAGCTAGTAATAGTAGGTCTTCCCTATACAGATTAAATAGGCCATAGCCTATAAGATATATCGGTACTGAGAACAAGTACACCAAGATTTTGTATTTAACTCTCTCTCTCTGAGTGTCTGCTGAAGCAAAGAGCCAAAGTGGGATAAGAAAATGGAGACAAGTTCTTCAGTTGGAGGAAGGCGAAAGGGTGGCCTCATAACTATGCCCTTCATTATCTGTACGTACTTAATCTCTTCTTCTTCTTCTGGTTTTGTTGTTGGGAAGATTTATATATATGAATCGATTATATTGAAAACAAACGTACACATGCAGCGAATGAAACATTAGCGAAGGTGGCGATGGTGGGGCTGATGCCAAACATGGTCTTATATCTCACAGAAACTTACAATCTTCAAGTCCCTAAAGCTGCAAACACCATCTTCTTCTGGTTTGCTGCTTCCAACTTCGCTCCCGTTTTTGCTGCTTTCATCGCTGATTCTTTTATCGGTCGCTTCGTTTCCATTGCCTTTGGTTCCCTCTTCGCTTTCCTGGTTCGTACTCTTATTATTCTCTCTTCCTTTTCATCATTACCATCTTTATCTTCTTTACTCTTGCTTCTATATTATATATCTCAACCAGATGAAGTCTAACTTTCTACATGCTTCTTTCGAGGAATAGTATATAATAAGCGTTGGATTCAAAGTAGTTTGGCCAAACATCACCGATTTCAAGGATATTTGTGCATATTTTACAGGCAAACTTGGCGAGGGAGATTAAAAACAAGTCTTGAAGTCTAGTCTTTACTGTCCATGTTCATGTAATTATAGCGTGACTGACTCAAAGTATCTAATTATATATTATGCAACTTAGATTCCAAATCTTTTATATTAATAATCTCATTCTTACTATTTGAGCTAACCTATGTTTAGCCTAGCTCTAACCCAAATTGAGTAAAGAATTAGGTTTGGAATTGGATCAAGCACTACTAGCTAGACCATAAAGGAATCACATCTTATCTTTATTATAGCCATTACATGCACTATATATTATTTAATTTTGTTAGTGAAGAAAAGGCCAATTTTTAGTTTGGTTTGGGTCTCAGAGAAATTAATTTGCTTGTTTAATCTTATACTTTAAGGCATCTATAGTCTTTTTAAGAATACTTTTTTTGTTTGTTGATATTAATTAAAGTGTGACTGTTTCTATTCTTATTATTCTAGATGTAAGACTTTAATCTAATTTATCTCTAATATTTATTATTTTTTTAAAATTAATTTATTTAACTTAGAAAATAATATTAACTCTGATCCTTAATATATGAGTTAGTTAGAAGGTTAGATTTGATCATAAAGATAAGACCTTAATCTATTTTATATCTAATATTTATCACTTTTTCCAAACTAATTTACATATAATGTTATATATGAATACTTTAAAAAAATCACGTCACATTTATTGTTATTAACTGATTTAATTGATTTCCTTAATTTATTCAAATTAATTAACTATGTCTTCTATTAAAGACTAGAGGGAGTATATAATTTAATATTACACATAAATATTTAAAAAAAAATAAAATCACTTATGTTATAATTGAGTAATTTATTTATCTCTCAACTACATTATAGGGGATGACATTGTTGTGGATAACATCGATGTTACCAGAGTTAAGGCCGAAAGAAAACCAATCAGCAACAACATCCCAAATGGCATTCCTAGTGAGCAGCCTTGGCCTGACCTCCATTGGAGCTGGTGGCCTCTCATGTTCCATAGCATTTGGAGCAGATCAGGTCAACAACAAAGCAAACCCTAATAACCACAAAGTGTTGGAGACATTCATAAGCTGGTACATTGCTTCTCAAGCTTTTGCTTGTGTTCTTGCTTTGACAGCACTGGTCTATGCTCAAGACCACCTCGGATGGAAAGTGGGTTTTGGTATTCCCCCAGGTCTTATGGTCTTGTCCATTGTCTCCTTCTTGCTTGCTTCTCCTCTCTATGTTAAGAACAAACCACATTCCAGCTTATTCACTGGATTTGCCAGAGTCATTGTTGTTGCCTTTAAGAATAGAAAGCTTCCTTTTCCTCCTCATAACTCTGCTGGGAAGTACCATCATAACAAGGGCTCAGATCTTCTTGTTCCAACTGAGAAATTAAGGTTCAATTCCATCATCTCTATATCTTGATCATCTTGAATTTTTGTTTATATGATTTCATATTCAAATGGTAAAATGCAGTTGATTTTCAATTATTTGAAAGGTTTACTTTGTCATTTTGTGCTGGGCTTATTTGGATTAACGTTAGTAAAAATGATTTTTATTCTGATTGATTTTTGTAAACTGAAGTTAAGATATAAGTTAATTAGTATAATATGATTTATATTTATATTAAGTTTTATAAAAAAATCAGTTTGACAAAAAATTATTTGGATGTTATATTGATAAATTAATTTTAGAATATTCAAATCTAAAAAAAGAACCCAAAGCTAGAAAAAGTTGTTTAAACTTTAAAATATTTTTTGGGCAAAAGTCAGTCATCCCAAAAGCCATTCAAAACATCATATTTTTTTTTTGACACAAAAGAAGTATAAAGCTTAAAGCAAATGAAATTAAAATATAGGGGATGACAATTCCATCCCATCTTTCTACACCAGGGCCGTCCTATGTTAAGGAGCCATGTCAAATAAACTACTGGTAGTGAGGCTTCCTTTGCAAAAACATCAGATTTTTTCATCCAATTAGTTTTTCTTTTGTCCCAACTGATACTGCAAACAAGCTCTTAAAAAGTTGACTTTATGTTGATCCAACATTTTGACGATGACAACATTTTACCTTGAGAGGATGCATCAATAATTGAGTCTTTGAATTGTTAAATCTATTTTATTTTTAATAATATTTCTTAAGTTCATACTGAAAAAATCGATTTCATCATGTGTCTTGCCTCATTTAGAAAAAGATGTTAAATAATTCATACTTAATTCAGATTATTTAAATATTACTTGAAAATAACAGCGAAAAAGCCTGTTATTGCTTACACGCAACAATTGAAAATCCTAGCTCATTATTTTGACATTTCCAAATCACTTGATAGAAGAGACAAAGAGCAATGCTATTTTAATCCTTAATTTTGAATATACTTGATGTTATAAAACAAGAATTTAGGAACTGTTATGCTAAACCAGCAATGTAAAAACACTGGAAACAACTGAATTTTGTTTCATATTTGAAATTTATGATGAACCTGAAGTGTGATGATGAGTCTTTGTTGTTGTGTGTTGTTAGGTTTATGAACAGAGCCTGCATAATAAAAAACCCAGAACAAGACATAACCCCAGAGGGCAAAGCTTCAAATTCATGGAGTCTCTGCACAACAGAGCAAGTAGAAGAACTAAAAGCCATCATAAAGGTTCTTCCTTTATGGTCCACAAACATCATAATGACAGTTATCACAACACAATCCTCGTTCCGTGTCCTCCAAGCCAAGACCATGGACAGACACATAACCTCGAACTTCCAAATCCCCCCAGGTTCCTTCAATGCTTTCACCATGGTCTTCCTCTTCATCACGGTCGGAATCTACGACCGCATAATCATCCCATTAGCTTCAAAAATCACAAAAAAACCAGTCCAAATCAGCGCCAAGATAAGAATGGGAATAGGGCTGTTCTTCGGAATCCTCGACCTTATAGCCTCTGCTATAATCGAAAACAAAAGGAGAACCACAGCGATTCGACAAGGGTTTGCAGATAACCCAAAAGGGGTTGTGGATATGTCGGCAATGTGGCTTTTTGTTCATCTTGCGTTGGTGGGGATCGCAGAAGCGTTCAATGTGATAGGACAATCGGAGTTTTACTATTCGGAGTTTCCGAGGACGATGTCGAGCATTGGGTCGTCTCTGTACTGTTTGGCAATGGGAATGGGGAATCTGATGGCTTCATTGGTCTTGAGCATTGTTGATGGGATTAGTTCGAGAGGAGGAAGACAGAGTTGGGTTAGCAGTAATCTGAATAAAGGGCATTATGATTGGTATTTCTGGGTTCTTGCAGGGATCGGTGGAGTGAATTTTGTGTACTATTTGGTTTGTTCTTGGGCCTATGGGCCAAGTGCTAGAACTGGGTCAGTGGATGAGGAAGAAAAGAATGAGGTTGAAGGTGAAGAATGTGGCAGCCACAATGGTGAAGCTCCTGTAATTCATAGGTTTGCTTGATTTCCGCAAGCTATTGTACTAAATCATTATGGGGGTTTACTAAATTCTTATCTTATGGATTTACGTTTATGGGAGTGACTTTTATTCTAAATAACTTTTGTATGTTTAAGTTGTAATAAATGTTAATGAGTGTAATGTAATTTATGTTTAGTTAAACTTTTATAAAAAAAAAAAAATAAGTTAGGGTAAAAGTGTAAAAATAAATATGCACTTTTTTCAAAAAAGTGTGCCGAACACTATAGATTCTTTAGGCTTTGTTTGGTTCAACGGAGGGTAGGGTAGGGGAGGGTAAGGGAGGTAAGTAGAGGAGGGTAGAAAATATTTTTTGTTTGGTTCAGGAGGGGAGGGGAGGGGAGCTTATTATACATTGACAAATATACCCTTATTATTTTATTTAAATTTTTTCCTTTGTTATTTTATCTTTTGTATTAAAAAACTAAAAATGATCTAGGGTAGAAGAATTAAAGAAAAGAAAAGCAAGACTTTACACTAGTTGATGCCTATTTTAACTAGAAAAAATTGGGGAATGTTTACCTGGAACAGTGGGACGAATTAAAGCATATGAATTCTCTTCAATTGATAATCCATTAACTATTGTAAATCTAATCCTTTTGAAGATGTGCTTCTTAAACATGCGCTTTCTTAGTTGATTATTCATATCCTCCAATTCATGTAAATCAATATCGAACATTGATTTTGTAACTTCAATTCATGTAAAATAGCTCTTTCTATACTATATCCACCTGGAATCCAAAT
Source organism: Leucaena leucocephala (assembly GCA_037074615.1). Lineage (NCBI taxonomy): Eukaryota > Viridiplantae > Streptophyta > Magnoliopsida > Fabales > Fabaceae > Leucaena > Leucaena leucocephala. The sequence continues at coordinate 2,983,493 of CM073552.1, forward strand.
ACTTGCAAAGCAAAACAATATATATCCATCCCAATCAAATCCTGAAAGGCATAATATCGGTCAAGTAAGAATAATATCATATCTAACAAATTATGGGACAATATAGGACAAAATAGATGATATTTATATGTTAAAAACATGGACATACTGCATAGAATTGAGATACGTTGAATTCTTCATCAGGTCAACTCAAGGGAAGAAGTTCAATAGAGATGCCAAGATCTCGTACCTCCTTCAGAAAGAGATCATAAAAGAAAACTGATCAACTAAGATTAAGAAGATCAATTGTTAGATCAGTTTGGCTTATCATACTGATTCTCAAAATGATATATCACAAAGCACAAAAGGAAAAGAAAGTACAGTAGAGTTCAAACAGTCCATGACATGAAGTATTGAGCATGGAAAGAGTTCAAACAGTTCTCGGCTCTTTCTCCTTGTTACTATTCCCTATTCCTTCTGTCCACATGGCCAAAGGATCAGTCACCTACAATACCTGAACCTATTACATACACTTCTCTTAGTCTTCGATTTCCAAAACAATTACGCAATTAAAACCTCCTTATAGTATTCGAGTGTTCAGGTTTGTCAGAAAGTCCAACAATTTGTTTGAAAATTTGTAGTTAAACTTGATATTGCCATAGCTAGTGCATGAATTTTGAGAAATTGAGTTTGTAGAATCCAGAATATTGGAAAATTTGTTTTTGAGATTGAAATCAGAGTTTCTTTGAATACTCATCTTAAGAACCGAGCATGGAAAGGAGCATGAAGTAATCTTTTCGGACTGACAATGATGACAAAGATGGGTCGAGCGCAACAGCTATAGCGGCATCGGCAGATTCCTTGGTCCGATAGGTGTAGCCACCTCTGTCACGGTCGATGTGTATGCGGGAGATGGCACCGTAAATCTCGAATCGGGATTTGAGATCGAGAACAGAGCAGCCTAAAGGGAGACCCATAACCACCACCGCGCAAGGCGGCAGCGGCCTTGTTGCGTGCTTGTCTGTGCCATTGTCGGCGGTGGGTTCCAGAGCAGAAACCTCTATGGCGAGAACTCAAGCGGTTGAAGAATTAGGAGACATAAATGCATAGATGAAGGTGATGAACTGAAGATGAAGGTGATGAACGAAAAAGGCCGGAGGGTAGCACTGGAATATCAAAAAAATATCATGGGCAATTTTGTCATAAAAGGATCAAAGTTTCTCACCCCTCCAAAAAACCCCAATTTTGGAGGGGTGAGAGAGTGGGGGAGGGGAGTAGAAGAAAATAAAAAATTCCCCTCCCCTCCCCTCCATTTTTTGAACCAAACAACCTTATCCCTTTCCCTCCTTTTCTCTCCCCTCCAAAAACCCCCAACCAAACAATGCCTTAGAGGTACAAAAATACCTATGAACATTCAAAATGAGAGAATAAATAACATGATTGTTAAATATAACAATAGTGCAAGCCCACCACAAAATATAACAGTGTTAGGTTATATTTCTTTTGCAGACTGATATCATGGTAAATATCAATTATATTAGTGTAATGTGATTTATATTTGGATAAATTTTTATAAAAAATTTAGTTTTACGTAAAGTTATTTAGATGACATATTAAAAAATTAGTTTTAAAAGGTTTAAATTTAAAAAAAAAAATCTAAAGCTACGGCGAAGCTCCTGTAATTCATAGGTTTGCTTGATTTTTGCAACTGCAAGTTAATGTACCAAGTCATGAAATGTTACTGTAGAAGATTCAAACTCATAATCTCTGGTTTAAAAGATAGCTAAGAGACGAGCTTTGATATCATTAAGTACCCGATGAGAGAGAAGAATTTAAAGCTTAGAAAAGAGTGGTTTGTTTAATTGATGAGCTGAATTCTTTGAAGGAGCAGGTGCCATCCTCTTTGAGCCTCACCTCACCTCCTCCACCCTCACTGACGTCATCCTTCCATTGTGCCCTATCGCCTTCCCTTCCACTTCTACTACTTCCTGTCATTACCCTCATTCATCGATCTCACCCTTCAATTCAATTGTCAGCAGCAAGTAATTTTTAGGTTCAACAGAAAAATTAAATCTAAATACCTCTATCATGCAAGATCATCTGAAGCCAGAATCTACGGTATTAGATATCTAATACTCCCTCCGTTTCTATAAGAGTTAATTAACTTTTCTAAATAAATTAAGAAAGCTGAATAAATCAATTAATTATGACAAAATTTAAACTTTTAAAATCAATTCATATTATATACTCTTTAATATATCTAAATTAGTCAATTAGCTTTTATATTAAGCAACGTGATAGTATAATATAATAATAATTAAAATATCTAACATTCTAACATAAGAAAAGATGAGAAATAATTAACCTGGAGGTTGGCTTAGAGTAGTAAGATAGATAGAGAGAGAGAGAGAGAGAGACAGTGATGTGGTTGTCCAGCTGCTTATGGCTTCCATTAGAGGGGCCATTGCTCCTTCATGCCACTTCCCCACTTTCATCCTATATATCAATCATCAACCATTATCAATAACCCCAAACTCAACCTCATTGATTGATTCTGAATCAGGACTGTTAACAATGAAGAAGGAAAACAAATAACACAGACAATGATTTTTATTAATAAACGATTATCAAAGATGGTGACAAACCCTTTTATAGTAACTAAATCCCAAACTTTTGAGATTACACGTATGTGAGGTGAGGATCTATGTTAACTTCAAGCCTCTTGATGAGGATTCAACTATCCTAAATCACTCTATAAGACTTAAGAGTCTAATCAACCAATAATCATTTCGTCGTGATCTTAACCAACTAATTATAATATTAACTAACTGAGATCGCATGTTATATTCCAACAAGAACGTCAGGTTAGGAGTTAGGACATTATACGCCATAGTGAACCAAAAAATGGCAGAGCACAAAGCCTTTGTGAAGCTTGACGAGTGTTTCGGCCTCTCGCAGCATCGGCCTCTGCCTCCTGACCTACGCCTCCCTTCGACGACATGCTTATCCATTTCTCAAGTCTTTCCAGATCTTTTGAGTCTTCCCTCTCTCTCTCTCTCTCTCTCTCTCTCTCTCTGCGCTTTGCTTCAATCAGAGCACATTTGCTTAATTCCGACGCCTCTATCTCTTCTCTCTATATGGATCGATATGAATGGTTCCCATCACCTTTCTTCTACTTTCTTAGTAATCAAGAATCTAAAGTTGTTACAAAGGCTTTTAAAAGAAAATGTACCTCCTAGTCCTAGGTGGGTCTCTTTCTCATTGTTTTATCTTGTTTACTTTAAACAAAGATAAAGCTCTTGTCCATCCCATGTTAATTTCCACTTTTTGACGTAGGAAAATTGTCTAACTATACTGTTTATAGAAATTTATTTTATGGGGAAAATTTCAAATAAACACCTTCAGAATTTGAAAATCTTAATTCAGTAATTCCTACGAAAATATGTTATCACTTGTTTATTAAGTGTAGTAAACAAAATTGATTTGAGATTTTGATATTTTCATAGTATCTTTTAGAAAATTTCCCTATTACACGAGAATCATAAGTGAAAACAAATATATCATATATATATTGATGATGATGAGTAGGAGTTGCGGAAATAGAAATTTGGGATTAGGGGGCGGAAATTGTAACAATTTTTTTATTAGATGAATACATAAATTAAACTACTCTATTTTATCTTTATTATAAGGTACTAACTAGAAAGTATTTTTTGTTCTTATTATAAGGTATAAATAACCTCATTAATTACTCTTTTCCTATTTTATTTTTATCGATATTCAATATTTTTTAAACAAAATTTCTTGACCTCCGTGTTTTAAACGGGTAAAGTTAAAATTTTTATTAATTTAAGATAAATTTAATAATTTAACTTTTATTTCTTAGTATGTGAAAAATAGTTAAAAATACCTTATATTAAAGATTAGAGGGGGTATAATATTATAAATATAATAATTTGAGTACAAAAGACTAAATATTAGTAGATATTTACTAACTTAAAATTTTAATCATATTCTATTATTTTTTTTAATCTCTTAATTCTTAATTTTAAAATTCTAAATCTCAATTTACTTTATAAATCGTGTCTTAATAGTACTATTAGAAATTAAAAATGAGATATTACAATGGGTTCTCCACTTTTTTTTAGGCAAGAGATGAAGAATAAAAAAGAAAATATAAAATTGAAACACCATTAATCAAATGAAAGGCCTAACTCTTAAAGATGAAAAAAAAAAAAAACTAATAGTAAAATTGAAGCACTGGCGAAATAAGAGGGACGGTCATCCCCGCCCCTCATGCAGCTAAGCCCCTGATGATGACGATAAAGTGGAGGCAGCTCCCCACCCGCCATGTGCTGGTTTGGGATGGTGTTAGGAAGTTTCAGAAATTAATGTAGATAAAATAAAGTTAGTCGGATGAAAAAATTATGTTTAGTATGATTTTGTGGATAATGGAATTGAAGTAAGTTTTTTATCTTTTAACTTTTGATTTTCTTTTATATTTAAATATTTTAGAACTAATTTTTTAATATATAATTTAAATAATAGCTGACAATATTTTTTATAAAAATATATCTAAATATAAATCACAATATATTATATCTTTTTCAGTTTTAATTATAAAATATAATTAATTTTTTTAATCAATTCATATTATATACTTTTTTAATGTATCTAAATTAATCAATTAATTTTTATATTAGTTATAATTAATTAATTTATTTTATTCTTAGATCTATTAAAAAAATTAATTGAATTTTATAATTAATATCAAAAGTAATAATTGACTTTTATCTCTATCTTATTTTGAATAAAAGTCACTAATTCAATCAAGCGTTGGGGAAAGAGATCAGAAATACAAATAAAAATTAAAGTTTAGAAGGAAGTGGTTTGTTGTCATTGGAATGAGAAGGTGCCACCCACAGGGTACCCACTGCGACAATTTGTCCGTCGTCTTTGTTCCTCACCTCCACCCTCACTGACGTCATCCTTCCATTCTTCCCCATCGCCTTCCCTTCTACTACTACCGCTTCCTGTTATCATTGCCATCATTCACATTTCCAAATAAAAAAAAATTATAAAAATTAAGTTACATTAAATTAAAAAGTATTATAACCGATTAAGAAATTATTTTTCCCCTAATAAGTTTAATTTTACCTTAAAATTTATCATGTATGTGTAATATGAACTTTAGATTTTTTTTTAGGTTTAATGTCACGTTAAAAATTTTAAAATCGTAATAATTTAATCTAAATTGTTATCTTTATTAAATTTAACGATTAATTGATCGAATATATTACGCTTTCAGAGTGAACATAGAGGAGGAGTTCCTGTAGAGAGCAATGAAAAAGCTGGATATATGATACATTAAGGGAAATTGCCCGAAGACCAAAGTTTCTAGAAATCTTTCCGCCGCCATACTCTATTAATGCCGCCGGTACCTCTTTGAATTTTTTTTTTTTTCATATCTATATAGTATGCTTCCACCCCTTTAAATTTTTCAAATATTACGATACATTCGGGTAAGACTGATTTTTTTTTATAAAAATAAAAATAAAAATAAAAATAGAATTAGACTTAAAATAAATTTTAAAAATTTATTTAATAAATTAAAAATAAGTATAAAATTGATGTATTTTTTTTATGTCTTAGGATAAAATAGTTTAAAATATTTTTTTATAACTTAAGAAGGTTAAAATTGTCTAGAAATTTTATAACTTGAGATAAAATAGTTCAAAATATTTTACTCCCACTTTTCCCATCTTATTTTTCAACTTTTTTGATAGAAGTGAAATTGTTCAAAATATTAGAAGTGACTTCCATTGTAGTGAACAAAGAAAATACTTGATTTCACCTTCCCTCCTACTTCCACTCCCACTCCCATGATACCAAACATGCCCTTAAAGATGAGACATATTTTCTCTTAAAATATTTTTTTATTTATAAATCTATCTTTAAAAAAAATAAACCCAATGACATGTGGACTTGTTAGATCATTAAATTTAGTTAACTAATGGATAAACTTAGCATGGGTAACAAATGATGCGAAATTGTTACGATTTAGAAACTTTCAGATATCTAGTACTCTTGAATAACAACTTTTAAAAAAAATTATGTTTCAACTTAAAATAAAAATAATATGGATAACATATAAACATATCAACTTAGGATATTTAGTTAACTAATAATTAAATTTAACTCAGATAACTAGTGTCAGACTTTTTTTACAATTTAAAAACTTCTAAAGTGATATTGAATCCACAAAAAGTCAAGGCAACACTGCTCCAATGTAACAATTTGACCCTATATATATAAATATTGAAGAAAAGAAAGGAAGAGAAATAACCTGAAGGCTGGGCTTTGAGTAGCAAGAGACAGAGAGAGAAAGAGTGACGTGTTCAAGTGATGTGAAGGAGGAGGCTGCCCAGCAGCCTATGGCGTCCATGAGCGTGGCCATTGCTCCTTCATGCCACTTTCCACTTTCATCCTATCAAAATCGATGGGTGATGATTTGCCTCATTAATTCATTAATCTGAATCAGAGTGTCATTAATTAATTACTTACAGAGACGCCATTGTGAACGATGAAATTGCAGAGAACAAAACCTTTGTGAAGCTTGACGAGTGTGAGGCCCCTTTCAGCTTCAACGTCCACCTCATGACCTACTTCTCCCCTTGACACTCTTCTTATCCAATCCTCCAGCCTCTCCCGACCTTCTGACTCTTCCATCTCTCCTTCCTTTCAAGTTTTAGCTCTCCTCTCTCTCTCTCTCTCTCTCTCTAAGGGTCCCTGCGGGGTGTGATGCTCATTACTGTGATTGTGATGAGATTTGGGCCGTTTAAAGTTAAAAAAAAAGTCAGACTTAAAAGTAGTCCACATTGGGGATGTTAAGAGTCAGAAAGGAGGTTGGTACCATAGGCATGTCTTAGCTCGGATAAGCTCAAGATCCCGCTTAAACAGTAGGGGATATAAGAAAACGTGGTCAATGGGTTAACATATTTAAATGAAAATTTAAAGATGAATCTTCCTTGTTATTTCATTTTCAAGTTCTTAATTGTTTGCGGGTAATAAATAAAAGAATATGTAAATACAACGAGAATCATGAGCGAAAAATATATTCCTAAGAATGCATAAAAAACAAGGGGAGGCGGCCGACGACCATAATTCTGGGGGATACCGGGAGAGGGAGAGAGAGAGAAGAATTAAAGTTTGGAAGGGAGTGGCTTGTTTATTTGATTATTCTTATTATTTGAATGAGAAGGTGCCATCCACATTACGCCTAACGCAACCATTAGCCCGTCGTCTTTCTTCCTCACCGCCACCCTCACCGACGTGATCCTCCCCTTCTCCCCCATCGTCTTCCCTTCTACTTCCACCACTTCCTGTCATCACCATCGTTCATTTCATTCTTCAATTCAATTCTATGTAAGATTCTCACCTTTAATTATGACCGTTCTCACAAAGATTCTAACATCAATTTATATAAATTATTCAAGAAAGGATGAGAAATAATTGATTAACCTGGAGATTGGGTTTTGAGTAGAAGGAGACGGAGAGATAAACAGTGACCTGTGGAAATGATGTAAGGGAGAAGGCGGTCCAGCTGCCTATGATGTCCATCAGAGTCGTCATTGCTCCTTCGTGCCACTTCCCACTTCCATCCTGTCCATCAACCATATTCACAGATCTTTAATTCACCCAAAACTGAAGCCCTGAAGCTGATTGATTCCGATGAATCGGAAATTTAGGTTTTACGACTTACAGAGACGCCATAGTGAACGATGAAATAGCAGAGCACAAGACCTCTGTAAAGCTTGACGAGTGTGAGGTCCTTCGCCGGTTCGGCCTCCGCCTCATGACCTACGCCTCCCTTTGAGAAGTCGCTTATGCGTTTTTCCAGTCTTGCCGGAGCATTTGAGTCTTCCATGGATCTCTCTTAGATTTTGCTTCAAACAAACAACCACACTGTTTAATTCCCACGCCTCTCTCTCTCTCTCTCTGTAAACATCGATGGCCATGGGTCAACTTGTTATTATTCACTAGGGGTAAAAAAAAAAAAAAAGTATACCTCCTGATCAATCGTGGCTATGCCTGTTTGCCAGTGAGTCGGCTTTTTAATGGGGGAAGATGGTGATATGAAAAAAAAAAATAAAAAACAAGAAGAAGGATGATATCATATCTTATATCTTCCTTTTTCTTTATTTTTTTATTGGAAAAAAAGCAGTAAACTATGTTATGAATTTTAAAATTTTAAATAAAATATATAAATTTATAAAAAAATAAATTGATCAAAAATATTAATATGTCTTTTGAAAATTATAAAAAAAAAATAACGAAATTATCCTCTCTCTCTCTCTTTTCTCTCTCTTCCCTCTTCCTTCCACTAGGGACTCCAAACCGCCGATGCATGAGCCGCTGGTGAAAACGGCGGGCTCGCGGTTGCGGAGGGACTCAGTGTAGAGGTCGGAGGAGGTGGGGAGAGTGTCGATCTCGTGGTTAGCGGAGTCGGAGCTCTACATCTGGCGCGATGCCGGCATGAGCTTGATGGAAATGAGCCATAGGGGCAAGGATTTCCTTTCCATAATCCAAAGGGCAGAATCAGATCTACGCACCCTTTTGGATATTCCGCCGGAATATCATGTTCAGTTCTTGCAGGGCGGCGCCACCACACAATTCACCGCCGTGCAGTTGAACATTTGCAAGCCAGATGATCAGGTTGATTACGTAGTAACTGGATCGTGGGGAGACAAGGCGTTCAAGGAGACTCAGAAATTCTGTAAACCCATGTAATCTGGTCTGGCAAATCCGAGAAGTACACCAAAATTCTAAGTTTTTGCAAATTAGATCAACTTCAGAACCCACACGCAAGCTATTTGCATATATGCGCAAACGAGATTCATTTGAGTTCAAGGATTATCCAACCCCAAAGAATCCAAATGGTACTTTGGTCGCTGATATTTTAATTTCTATTCCAAACCTCTGGATGTTTCTCGATTTGGCGTGATATTCTGATCATTTTTATAATAATTTTAATTAATATAATAAAAATATTTATTATTTTTTTAATAATTTAATTATAAATAATTATTTAAGTTAATTATTATTTATGTAATAAAATTAATAATTTTTATAATATTTTTATCAATATAATAAAAATATTTACTATTTTATTTAATAATTTAATTATAAATAATTAATCGGATAAATTATTATTTATGTGGTATAATTAATAATTTTTATAATAATTTTAATTATTATAATAAAAATATTTATTATTTTATTTAATAATTTAGTTATAAATAATTACTGAGGTGAATTATTATTTATACAATAGAATTATTAATTTTTATAATAATTTTGACTATTATAATAAAAATATTTATTATTATATTTAATAATTTAATTATAAATAATTATTTAAATTAATTAGTATTAATATAATATGATTGATAATTTAAATAATAAATTATTAATGATATTTCTCACATTTTTACTATATTTATAATAAAATTGATGGCCCTGCCAACTATTTTAATCACTTTAATAATACTATTTACGATTGTTTCTACTTCAAAAATTCATACCCAAGGGCCAGTATCACAGTAACCCACCTCTGTCTCGGTCTTTCTACATAAACCTCTTCCCCTTCCTCTTCCTCCCTCTCATCATCTCATTTTACTCTAGACTGAAACCATAGCAGCAAAAAAAAAAAAAAAAACTCTTTTTTTGTTTTTGCTTCATTTCCCTCTTAGAAATCATTTTTTTGTTCTTAACGTTTTCTCCTGATAGGAATTCTTTTTTGTATTTTATCTCTTGCAGAGAAAGGGAGCTACTGGTTCTTCATAAGAAAAACAAGTTGAACCCAAGCTAGTGGAAGTTGGTGGTCTCGTGCGCGGTGAGGGGAGACAAGGAAAAGAAGGGTATGTAAGTAAGAGAAGAGAGAGATAAAAAAAGAGAGGGTAATTTCATTACTTTTTTATAATTTTTAAAAAATTGATTGATACTTATAATTAATATATTATTTTATAAATTTATAAAGTATTTTATTGTCTATTTCCTTTTTTTATTTTGCTTTTGTTTTTGTTATGAAGAATATTATTTTTTAATAGATTTAAAATGAAATAATCAAGTAAAAGTCCTGATTAATAATTCAAAGGTTAACAATAATAAATTATAGTATAAAAATTGATAAATAAATTTATTATATTTAGAACTTTTTTATAATTAATTTTTTTTTATACCTCAATAATTTTTTTATTCTTTTAATAAAATATATATGTTTTTATTAGAAATAATTTTATTTAAATAATTATTAAACATTAAATGTACTGATCCAAACACACGGGTTGTTTACAAGTTACAACGGAACTAGAGAGTTTCCCAATGATTAAAGTTTGGAAGAGGGTGGTTTGTTTATTTGATGAGAAGGTGCTGCCATCAACATGATGCCTAAGGCCACTATTTGTCCATTGCTTTTGGTCCTCACCTCCACCGTCAATGACGTCATCCTCCCCTTCTCCCCCGTCGCCTTCCCTTCTACTTCCACCACTTCCTGTTCATTTCATCCTTCAATTCAATTCTATGTAACATTCTGACGTTTAATTAACTCCGCACTTACACTACTGATTCTAACATCTATATATATATATAAATTGAAGAAAGGATGAGAAAGAAATAACCTGCAGATTGGGCTTAGAGTTGAAAGAGACAGAGAGATAAACAGTGATCTGATCAAGTGATGTAAAGGAGAAGGCCGCCCAGCTGCCGACGGCGTCCATCAAAGTCATCATTGCTCCTTCATGCCATTTCCCTCTTTCATCCTGTCCATAATCGATCCATCAAATCCCAGACTCGACCATATTTGCAGATCTTTAATAACAATCTGATTGATTGATTCATATGAATCAGAAGCTAGGTTAGGACTTGGGACATTACTTACTGATACCCTATCGTGAACGACGAAATCGCAGAGCACAAAACCTTTTTGAAGCTTCACCAGTTCGACGCCCTTTGTAGCGTCGGCCTCCGCCTCATGACCTACGAGTCCCTTTGACAGGCTGCTTATCCGTTTCTCCAGTCTTTGCTCAGCTTTTGAGTCTTCCATCGATCGATCTCTCTTTGCTTTGCTTTAGTCAACCCAGATCGCTTGAATTCCCACGCCTATCGCTCGCTAATATAAGACCCATATAATCCTTATTCTACTTTCCTTGAAATTAACAACTAAGGGCCTGTTTGGTTTCCTCAAACCATAGTTTAAAAAGAGCTTATAGCTCAAACTTTAGTTTGGAAAAATTTTAAAACAAACAGTCATATTTGTCCATAAGTATTTTTGGACAAAACCATAGTTTTGAATAAGCTATTGAAACTAGCTTTTAGAAAAGTAAAAGATCTTATGGATTATCTAATTATTATCTTACCCCTACTTTTTCTTACACTATCTCTCCTACTTTTTCTTACACCCTCTCTCCTCTCTCCTCTCTCTTACTTTTAATCAAACCATACCTTTTTTGGTAATTTACCAATATAAAAAGTCATTCTAAAAATAACTATCCAAACACTTATTTATTCATAATCACTTTTTTTTATAAACTCTTCTCTAAAAGTCTTTTTTCATAAGTTATCCATAAACCTTTTTTTTTTCATAAGCTCTTTTTTAAAATTTTATCCAAACAAGCCCTAAAACTACCCATCCGCCGGGGTTAGTTATAGCGGAATAGATTAATTTTTATACTTTGATAAATTTAATTTTTTATTAGAAAAAAATAGAATAATTCTACTTAGAAAAAAATAATAACTTATGAGAAAGGGATAACAAAGGAACTATACCTCTAGGTGTGTCTCTTTCTCATTATTTTATCTTTACAATTCTGCATCTCATAATAATTTTTACTTTTAATCGAAATTAATATACAGATGACTGTAATTTTACTTCACTTTTAATTACATCTTCATATTTTTTTCATTAGATTCTTATAATTTTCTCAATTATAAATATTAATCCTTATATTCATACTTTATAAAAGGAATGACATGCATTAGTAGGTAATGATGTAGTTTTCACTTAACATGCATTTGGATTAACTTTGTCAAATGGTTCTAAATAAAATCAAAATTAAATCTAGTGCCAACTTGCTCAGATCTCTGTCCTCAATTCTTCATATGGTTAGGTTTCGTCTAAAGAGGAATATTTTTCCTACCTCCTTGCTCATTTGTTCAATTTAGGTTCTCGGCACTGACTTACTAGACGGACTCATGATTGGAAAACCCAGTTTGGGGCTTTTAGCTTTCCTCAACCATGTGCTTCTACTGTTTGATTGTTGGCGCTACTTCCTTCTCAGATTCAATGCCAATATGAAATGGCTAGTGTCATGGTTGTCATATTCTGTATATGTTTACTTAATTTTTTGTTTGGTTGTGTTCTTTATGGCTTGTTAGCATGTGTTTATGTTTCTATGTTTATATGATTCTCTCTAATTTTTAATACAAGAATCAATTAAGAAGTTAAAATTTAGTATTTCTATTTAAAAGTAGTCATAATAATATTTTTTAAAAAACAAAACATATTTGTAACTTTCTTAATTTTGATTCCGTACTTGTGATGATTTGGGTTTGTCTAATTGGTTTTTTGCTTGCGTGATATTAAGGCCGAAGTCTAATAGATTTGTTTATTTATTAAAAGTAGACATGCGAAGGGTGACGCCTCATTTGTAAAGTGTTTGAATACTAAGAATATTATTTTATTATAATTTTAATAGTAATATTTGAGAATATATTTTAATTTTTAGGTGTCTAGGTTTATATCTAAGGGTAATAGACAGCTCGCCCTGCCCGACATTAGTATCACCTAAGAGGAAGAGAGATTTCGCCATACCTTTGTAACAAAAAAAATAGACATGCTAGTATTTAGAGCATGTTGAATCTTTAAAGAATATTACTTTATTGAGAATATTAATATTATCTAAGAAAAAATAAAATTTCGTTCTACCTTTAAATCGTGGGTAAATCTGACTCGCTCTTTCAAAAATTTTCTTTATGAAAAAAAAAATTGTACGACAAAAAAAACAAGAAGAGTGAGTCTCTTATTTTTTATAAGATTAGTGGTATACATGACTCTTCCATTTTCTTTTATAGTTCAAAAACCAAATAATGATAATTACAAGTAACAACTCGGTGAGTGCCAAATTAAATATTTTGATAAATTTGTGGAGCCTACATATAAATGAGTTTCTTGTTAAGAGGAGTCGCCTTGCTCACAAATTTGTGAAACACGAGAATCGTAAGCGTGGAAATTACAGTTTGGAAGAGCATAGTTTGTTTTTTTGACGAGATGATGACATCCACATGAGGCCCAAGGCAACCATTTGTCCATCGTGTTTATTCCTCACCTCCACCCTCACCGCCGTCATCTTTCCCTTCTCCCCCATCGCCTTCCCTTCTACTTCCACAGCTTCCTGTCATCACCACCATTCATCTCATTCTCCAATTCAACTCAATGTAAGATTCTCACGTTTAATCAATTCGCACTCATCCATATGAATAAATTGAAGAAGCAAAAAGATGAGAGATAATTAACCCGGAGGTTGGGCTTTGAGTAGTAAGAGACGGAGAGATGAACGGTGACCTGGTCTTGTGATGTGAAGGAGAAAGCCGTCCAGCTCGCTATGGCGTCCATCAAAGTCGGCATTGCTCCTTCATGCCACTTCCCATTTTCATCCTATCGATCAATCCAATTCCAGATCCAACCATATTGACCGATCAGAATCAGTACATTACTTACTGAGACGCCGTGGTGAACGAGAAAACCTTTGTGAAACTTCACCAACGTGAGGCCCCTTGCAGCTTCGGCCTCCGCCTCGTGACCTACGGCTCCCTTCGACAAGCTGCTTATTCGTTTCTCCATTCTTTCTAGAGATTTTGAATCTTCCATCGATCTCTCTTTGCTTCAAACAATCCACACGGCTCAATTTTCACGCCCCTGTCTCCCTCGTCTCTCCATATACATTAATGGGACCAGTAGCTGATATAACACTCCACACCACCCGCTTAAATTATAAATATTTAAAAAATTAATTAAATTAGTTATGAAAAACTAATAAATATGCATTAGTTTTTTATCAATACTCTATTTATTGCCCCTATCTACTAAAAAAACTTTAATATATGTTTAATAAAAATAATTTAATGAAAAATATATAAATTTGGTAGTTAAATTGGACTGAATCCTTATATTAAAAATATGTAATAAATATTTCTAGTCGGAATAAGCATTTATCTTCATCATACGAGTGGAATGGCCTTGTAATTTTTGTTTGAGCTTTTATACGGACATGTTCATAAAAATTATCAAAAATTCAGATAAATTTTTCAATGGCTAAATACAAATTATTATTTAGAAGACGAGAATAAACAGAGGATGAGCATAGACAGAGACAGAGGATGGCTAAATAGCTGTTGTGTTCACTCGTAATACTAAATAAATAGCTTTGCCTCGTAAAAAGAGACGCTGAACTAGAATTTACTGCTCCGGAGCCAGCAATTTCTTCAACTCTTTCTTGTTCACCTGAAATTTCACACAAAAACACAATAACTTGCATTCTGATCACGGGTTAAGATCAATTCATGGTCTAACAGCATACGTCGTTTGTTCGCAGTAATCTGGATTCTCTCTTTTAAATCATTGCAATGCATGCATATATAATATATTTGGAAACATTAATGTGAGTCTTGTACAAATATATATATATATATATATATATATATATATATAGATTCGTGTTATTCTTCAAATATATGAAAACGTAAAGGATCTATGTCTGCTGTACAGCTAAAAAGTGAAAGACATTTACCTTCCCCATTGCATTACGAGGAAGAGAGTCCCAAAGGAACAATCGAGTGGGTATCTGGCAACATAGGAATATAAGCATCAAATGAATTGGTGTCAGTGAAAATTGACATATTCTATACATAAATGGAAAGAACAGAGACAGATGACGAAGGAATACCTTGTAAGGTGCAAGTCTGTCTTTGGCCCAAGATGACAATTCTTCTAAGGATAAAGCAGGTTTTGACTCTTCCTCTCTCTTTTCCTTAGTCTCAGCCTCTGCGACAATAATTGCACAAACTACTTCTCCGTAATCTTTGTCCGGTAAGCCCAACACGCAACATTCTGACACAGCTGGGTTCTGCACAAACATATGAGTGTGATTGCAAGTATGAGTATGACTGTGTGTGTGAATGTTTTATAAAAGCTTCTATGGAAAAGTTAAAAAGCCATTCAAGAGAGAAAATGTTTATCTAAAGGGACATAGTCTCTACTTGCCTCTAATAGAACTGATTCAATTTCTAGTGCAGATAGTTTGTAGCCACCGACCTTCATTATATCGGCATTGGTACCTGATAAACAACTAGACTTATAAGATGGTTCAAGCCTGCGTAGTTCGCTTTTCAGGAACATAATAGGCCAATGCAAGACATTAATTCCACAAATCAGAGGTTCAGAGCAACTGAGAAAATGAACTTCCTTATACCCATCTATTATCTAGGTTTTCATTCCTTTCTCAGTAGTAGATCTTGATTTCTCATCTAGCTAATAAACATAAAACAGTTTATGGTTCATATCATATCAAATTTGGTATTCGAACAAGAATTCATTAAAAGTAAGAACTATAATTCAGGCCACGCCTCTTGTCTGAATCAAAAGACTGACCAGTGAATTTTGCACAAAACAACAGTATAAACTTCAATGAGTCAAAATATAATGGGCTCCTGTTAGAAAGAAGCTATCCATCCGACAAAAAAGGTACATTTCCTGAGGAACAAACATTGATAAAGCAATTTTTATGGAGAAATCTAGAATTTCTTACGTCCTAAGATGATGTAATATCCATCTTCATCCATAGTGACTGCATCTCCAGTTTTGAAGAAGCCATCATCAATGAATGATTCCTTTGTTACCTGCACAAGAATAATAAGGGCGTAGGTGAAAAGGGATACTGAAAAGAAAGATTTTTTCTTTTCTTTTCCTCCTTTTCAAGAAAGAAAAAGGACGTATTATTGCCCGCTTGGTGTGCCCTATCTTTAACATCTTGAAACTCGGCTAATTTGGTCCTGGTGCGCAATTAAACTAAAATCCAGCTTAGAAGAGCAAAACTACAGCCTATCTATTATTTGATAGAGGTACAGTGCAACGGTGGCCAGTGTACTCATTCATATCAAAGCCAAAAGCTGACAATATAGAAACATACTTGCCACTATGAAAGGAGTAACAGTGTGGTAAAGCAGGATGCATAGAACTGTGTAACATGTCAACTAGTGACACTATTGGGGCATACAAATTTAATTTAGATTGTGGGCTTATGTTTTACAGAAATTCTAATATGAGCTGCACTATTTATGACTTGCGAATAATGCAACTTATGTAGATTTTATATCATATATTGATATATAGATAATAGAATTATTAATAGATTAAACTGGTTCAGATAATTTCAGAACTGACAAAGAACCAATGTATAATGTTCTCTTAAATACCTCAGGAAGTTTCCAATATTCTTTAAACAACGATGGGCTTTTAATGCAAAGCTCGCCCACTTTATTTACATTACTTCCACTCTCCTCATCTGCAAGAATCTTAACCTGCCATAAATACAGAAAAGACACCGTTGAAAATTCTTTTGATAAAAATGTTCAAATTGGACAAAAAATTGCACAACAAATACCAAAAGAAAAATCACAATAAGACACTCTTCTCTTACCTTTAATTTCCTAGTTACATCCCATAATAAGGGAAAGTTAACTTGATGAAAAAGCCACACTCACACAAACTGTCTTAGATCAAAACAGAGGGATATGGGAGAGCAAAATAGAAATAGAGAAGGTGGGGGAAGGGATAACGAACAGAATTTAAGGGGGAAACGAGACAGACGAAGGGGGAGGAAGAGACATGGAATGGAATATCACAATTCTATCATCCAAAGGAACTAACAGCGGGAGAAAAAGAGGATTCAACTGACCTGCACACCAGGAAAAGGTTTTCCAACAGTGCCTGCCTTCCGCTCACCTTTCAAGGGATTTGATATTGCCATGACAAACTAGATATATCAAATTAACACGGTGAAGTTAATGTCAAACGGGGCAAAATGAAAGAGAAGCAAGAGAATCTAAGAGCATATGACACCAGCAAAACAAATGGCATGTGCACCTCCAGTATACCCACAAATAAGTTCTCAAACCACAGGTTACTTACTTCAGTCATGCCATATCGCTCCAACAGCCGATGCCCAGTTATGGCTTCCCATTCTTGCATAACCGGTTGAGGAAGTGCAGAGGACCCACACATCTGAATGATACGTGTGAAATTTAAAATTTAAGATTTAAAAAATAATTAATCAGCTCCAATGCAGAGGCACAGAGAACGAAAGTTCCAAGGTGGGCATGATTTATCAATTGCCGCATGTCTAAAGTTCACATTATGAAAGTCAAATTTTTGTCCTTTAATTCAAAAATTAATAAAAAATTAACTTTATCTTAAATCTATAGAAGCTTTTCTGATCTGCATTTTTAGAATAAAAATATCTTATGGGCTAGACTCAGACTTCTCTTACCATAAGACGCAAGTTCCTTGCAGCAGCAGCTGAAGCGGCTTGGGACTCAGGGTCCATTGCTTGGTAACCTTGTATCAATCTGGTATAAATAGTTGGAACCTGTATTTACAAGGGAATCTAATTGAGTGAGCTCAACAAAGAAAAGTTTTAAGATACATTTGCCAGAATACATAATATTGATTGTTGACAGCAAAAAGCAATTAACAAAAGGTGCAATTTCCAAATCTTGTAGGCATTACATTGAATGATATCAAATGACCAAGTAATGCTTTATTAAATCATGCTTAGACACATCAACAAACCAAGGTTTTGTGGGGAATGAGTGAAGTCTAACAGGTATGTGCACAAATGAAAAGCATAATACTTACTCCGGTGAACACAGTTATAGCGTCCTCAGCCTTAGTTCCTTCAACTGGATAGGACTCACGCCATCTCTGCCAAATTCCGCTCACGCTAAATTTGGGCATAAAGTCAACCTTCATGAAGACATTAGATTCTCAGGAAGTTTAGAATCCAGTTGAACATGAAATAAAGCTGTTTTTCTAATTTTGTCTTTGCTTGGGAAGATGCATTGAAAATTGCATTTTGCAGTAAAACTACCGTGGAACCAGCATAAAGTGGGGCCAGCAAAGCATTGAAAAGTCCATGAACATGTATAGTATAAGTTAAGGATTGAAATAATAATAGTAAAATATCCAACAAACAAACCAAAGATGACAATATGCTTAATCAAATCAAATGAATTTCTGTCAAAATAAACATAAAATTTTTCATGGATATGATGGAGAGGTAGACAGTGCAGAAATTGATCAGCAGATGTGTACTCCCACGCTTTTGTCAAGGTTTGAACCTGAAAACAAGTAAAATTTGGAAATAAAATAAAATTGTGAGAAAGACAATACCAAAAACATAATTGGATCGACTAACCTAAGTAACCAGGGTTAAAACATATCACAATCAAAATAAACTACAAAAAGCTTTTTTTTTTTTTGTGGATTTTGATATTTACACCAAATATAAGATGCCATGCAAACCTGTGCACTGATACTTCGATGCGTGTGAACGGCTCCCTTAGGTTTACCTGTTGTCCCACTAGTGTACAATATCAATGCTGGATCTTCACCTAAGCCAATTAAAATGGAAACAAATATGTAAAATCAAATGTTCTGATATTGCCATCAAGAGTCCCCACTCAAGTCATTTTTTAAATTCAATAGCTTGTCTTTCTTACTTGTTCTTTTGATATTCCCCTGATGAATTCTTTCTGCCAGCACTTCTCTACTTTGTGAATCTTCATCTCTGCTCTTCTCCGAGGATTTATTGGGAACAGGAGGAATAAGAAAAAACTGAGAAGTGCTTTTGTTGGCAACATTTTGCATTGTTTCACTATGATCTTCAGTACTCAATATCGCAGACACGTCCTATAACCAAATTATTATGAAATTTTTATAAGATTGAATCCACAAAAGACAGCATAGCAGGGGCAGACAATTGAGGATAATGTATAATGAAATTTGAAGAATAGGTTCAAGTACATTGTTTAGATAGTAAATAAGACATTTTCATAAATAAAAGAAAAACAGATGCCATAAAAAGGGAATGGTTTCTAGAGCTTACAGCATTATTCATCACATACAATAGCTCTGTTTCTGGATAGCTCAGTGCAAGCGGCACAGCAACGCCTCCACTAAGCCAAGTCCCTAGCATTGCAGCAACAAACTCCGCAGAGGGTTTGGCTACAATTCCTATTCTAGCTCCACCAACATTTCCCTGGATTTTAGTAAGTCAAGAATTTAACAAAAATATTCCCCCCCCCCCTCAGTCAATAGCATACTTATATAAGCATGAATGGCAATCAACAGACTAACTGTTCAACTTCTCTTCAATCACTGGTTGATGACCAGAATAACATGACTGTTTTCACAGATAATGTCTAAAATAATAACAGTAAAGAAATTCTAAGATGTAACTCACTGATTTCATGTCATTTCCACATAAGAGATTTGATATCTCCTGCGCAGAAGATATGAGCTGCTTGTAACTGTAACTCTTTTGATCTGCTCTAATGGCAACACTGTCATGAGCTGCAAGCCCATGTTTAGCAAATTCTGTGACCATCTCCATGAATTCAGAAGGTGATGCTGCATAAAACGGATATAACAGTCAATTAACCTTCCAGAGGATGGTGTCTCCTTCATGTAAACTGAACGAGAAAAGATCTTTATTCATTAAAGTGACTGCTCAACAAACTAATGTCGTTCAGAACGAAGATGGTCACTCTAGCCCTCCAGTCTTGAAAGTCAATCTAAATCTCGACTTATTGGAGTTCATCTCTTAACAGGTTCATTATAAAATTACAAAAAACTGAAAATTTACAACATCCAGAAAAAATCAATGCAGGTACAGTTGGTCCACCCAAAGGAACTCTGACTTCCATCCCTTTTGTTTTTCCTCTCCCTGATCTTTCAAAGTTTAAAACCAAAGATCCCATAAGCAATCATCAAAGTAAGTATGTAATCACGGGGTTGAAGACTAAATCTAAATTTGAAATAGATGCGTAAAAGACAGATGTTTGCTTGTAGCTCTATAAGCCACTTCGATAACACAATTACATCTCTTTCACCTAATGTCATCTATGTTGAACTTTAAGAAGAAACCATAAATTTACAGCTTAATCCCAAACTTCACTGAATTCACTTTAAACAAGTGAAGGACTCAGCCAAACGATACAAATTTCTAGTCTTTTGTCCCCTCTAGCAAACAACAAAAATTATGCAAACTGTTGTGCAGATAACTGATTTGCCCGTTCTTCAGGTTTGCTAGAAAACCCAACTAAAACAACTTGAATTAATTCTTCCAGGCATACCATATGATAGAAAAATTACAATTTAATCAGCAATCGGGAACTGCTTATTTTGCTTTTTATAAAAAAATGGCAGCTAATTACTTGTCCATCTGGTAAAGACTTTAGAGGCAACTTTAGAATACATTCTATCCACTACAATCATGGGAGACATTTTATCTGCCCAGTTGACGTAGAAAATTATTGCCAAAAAGGAGAAAGAAGGAGGAAAAATGGGAATCAAAACCACAAAAAGTGAATCATAATCTGATCGTCAGGAACCAATCCAAGAATATCTAGAAAACGAGAAAGAAGAGAAACGCACATGAATATAACCGAAACTGCGAGAAACAAAACCTGGGGTATGAAGGATGCGATGAGAGAGTGAGAGAAGAGGAAGCTAATGAATCACAAGAAGCTGAAATAAGGGAACGTTTATGGAAAAGGAGGAGTCGGAAGTGTTGGCTCAAAGCCTTAAATGATGCACCCATTTAGACGGTTGTGCGCGGCACTAATAATTTATCAGCAGAGTTAGGTGAGTATTTGACTGCGGGATGGTTCAGCGAATGCAGTTTCACGCTTTAACTGCGCCGTGCTGTTCAGAACTTCTTTGGCTTCTCCCAAGTCGCAAGAACTCGTACGAGGGGGACGGGGGTGAGTGGAGGTGAAAAAAAAATTAACAGTTTTCACATGCAAATTTGTCAACTTCTTTTTATATTTATATATTAATATATTTATGCGAAATAAAAATAATTAATATTTTTATGAACAATTACGCAAAATATGCTCTTGAGGGTCAGTTCTATATGTTCCTTCCTGCCCCTAATATAAGGCAATTTCTGAAAAGAATGAGTAGGCTTATTATAAACCACTAAATGGGATCTTGATTACATGTTTTTTTAAGTTGCTTATATAAAAAATTTGATGCAATTTTACTTTTTCAATGTAATTCGTTATTATTTTTTTTATTTAGTAATTCACTATTTTAAATATGAGTAGATTTAAAACATTATTTTATTTTTCAAACAAATTTATTAACTTAATCATCTATCAGTTGTGGTAAAATAGTTGAAGAACCTGTTTAGTAAGGTTTCAAACTATAGTTTTAAAAGAACTTTTGGCCTAAATTTTAGTTTTGAAAAATTTTAAAATAAACAACCCTATTTGTCCATAAGTGCTTTTGGGTAAAACCATGATTTAAAATCATAATTTTGAATAAGCTATTAAAACTAGCTTTTTGAACAGTAAAAAAATTTATGGACTATTCAATTACTATCTTACCCCTACTTTTTCTTACACCCCCTCTCCTCTCTCATCTACCCTCTCTCCTCTCTCTTATCTTTCCTCTACCTCTCTCCTCTCTCCTATTTTTAATCAAATCATACCCTTTTTGGTAATTTATCAATATAAAAAGTTATTCTAAAAATAACTATCCAAACACTTATTTATTTAAAATCACTTTTTTTCCTCTCCATAAAACTCTTCTCTAAAAACCTTTTTCCATAAGCTTTCTACTAACTATTTTTTTTATAAACCTTTTTTTAAAATTCTATCCAACCCAAAAATCCGTTACTCCATAATAGATAGGAGGGAGTATTAATTATATAGTTATCATTGCTGCCGATTATTTGTCTTGACTAATCTATAGAATCCAAAAAATTAAGCAAGTTTGTTGCTTGTAATTAATATATGAAAAAATATTTGTGACACATTTTTAGAAGTACCATTGTTATCTGATGATTAAAGATAAAAATGACTCAATAAGGGAAATATTCTCAACGTGAATACTTTTGTTAATATAACTCTTTTATTTTTATCAAATATTCTCAACGGGAATATTTTTCTTCGGTCACTGAATTTTTTTTCTTTCTTTCTTTCTATTTTTTTTATGCTGTATATGCCAGAGAATAATTCATAAAGGAACGGGGGAATTCCAAGCTTTAATTTAATGTAGTTTAATTTTTTTTGTTTGGTACAAAAAATTTTTAGAAAGGGGTTAGGCTCAAATATAATCTAAAGGTAGAACGAAATTTTCCTTCTTTCTAGACGATATCAATGTTAGGTAGGACGAGCCGTCAATTACTTTCAAGTGTAAATGTAGGCACCTAAGACTTAAGATACTTTCTTAAAAATTACGACTGAAACCACACCAAAGTAATATTCCTTAAAGATAAAATACATTCTAAATAGTAGTATATTTCATCTTTTCACTAGCTGAATCACAGACCATGGGTTAATGTAGTTTAATTTAAATACTCATAATTCATCCAAAAAAAACCAGCCTTGGAGTTCCATTCTACATATCCATATTGTATAGTCCTATTTAAGAATTCCTCTGCAGCTGCTTTATTGTTACAACACAACACCTACCACCCCTAATTTATTATGTTTTGTGCATTTTTTTTTATTGTCCACCGAAACTTTGACCCGACTAAATCTGATGGCTATAATGTCTTGTGCTTTTGATGTAAAATAAACGTTTTCATATGTAGAATGTTATCCTGTAGAATTCAATACGAAAGTCCAGAGTTTGTTTATTGAGCCCACACCTACTAACCTGTTTTTCTTGGACAACGAAAGAAGATTCAACATTGTTCACACATGATTAAGTGGAAAATTAAGATAGACAACTATGATGATGGCTAGAGTAAATTAACAGAGAAAAAGAAATACTACTGACATATATTTGAGGGCAAATTATAGAGACATGTTAAATAACAACTGAGGAAGGAAATAGAATATATATTAGTTATAACTTGACAAAACACTGATAGTAACTTTTGTCCTTGAGCGAAATTATGATTTCTAAAATTCTGCAGAGTAAATTATTATTCTATAATGAGCCCCTAACTAAAACTTTACTTCATAATGATGCACAGATCGATCGAATCCTGAAGGGCGATAGAGAATGATTGAGATCATTAACTTTGCCATCTCCTCCACCAGAAGGGAGTTCTTGGATTCTGTGATGGAGGTGGTGTAAGGAGATCAAGCATGGTTTGCCTTTCTTTTGGGGTCAATGGAACACCCCTGATAAGGTTCAAAGCCATGATATGAACATTAGTCTTCTTCTTATGCCTGTTGTAAGCCCATACACCAGCTGCTGCACCTGCAACAAGGAGCTATTCACAGAGAACAAGTTATTTTGGAATCAGAAAGAAAATGAATTTTAAAATAAGTTACAAATTCAAATGTTCTCAACCATCCTGAGAAAACTTACAGGGCATAGCCATAAAGCTGCGGTCTGCAAATCAAACTTTGGTGCATAGAGTACAGTCTCTCCATATTCATCCTCAAGCTTTTTGTATATCTCCTTATCTGTCTTCCCACCGCGAATCTCATCACGGATTAACTGCAAAATAATACAAATAATACGGAATATTATATGTCACAAAGGCTTGTTGCAGAACACCATTAATTTTCATGGTTGACTAATTATTTTATAGGAAATTTGAGCAGAAAAATATGAAAACGCACAAGAATTGGCAAGCAATTTCAAGAACTTGAGCAGCCTGGCTTTCAAACACAAGAAATCAATTAACATGTCTTAGATTTCCCAACAACTTTGCTAACCCAAGGCCCAAATCCATCAATTTGTTTCTTGATATGCCCAGGGTTAGCTTCTAAAGAATTAACCCATTGTTTGTGGGTTCAACACTGGCGAAGGGGTGAGACATGTGACCATTTAGAGCGTGTTCGATCCCTAGGGAGTACCACTTTGTTATGGTTCCATTCGCGGCGCTTAGGGAGGCATCCTAACTCTTGGGTGCCTAAGTTTACGCCTGAGGGTAATCGACGGCTCGCCCTACCCGACATTGGTATCACTTAGGAGAAAGAGAGACTTCGCCCTACCCTTGGATCGTGGGTGAGTCCAACCCCTTTCCAAAAATTTTTGTATTAAAAAAAAAGAAGCTTCTAAAGAATTATAATATGAGCAATTGCCTTGGACTAGGGGTGAAAAAAGGGAAATAAGAAGGATTCTTAGCAATATTAATAAAACTGAGAAATTAGATCCCTTTAAACCACTAAAAGGCATTTAAGGAAAAGAGGGTGGGAGGGGAGCCTATGATCTTATTTTATTAAAAAATAAGCACACATTTTTTTCTGGGAAGAACATGAAAAGCAATTTAAATTGAATCACAAAGCCAACATAAGCATGAAAGAACTAAATAAAGTGAGAAATAACTTAATAACTTAACAAAGATTGAAATGCCATCTTCACCTAGAAAAAAGGATTGAAATGCTATGACAAGGCAAAGCAGATTGACAGGTAATTAAAACAAATAATGAAATGGCAACTCATATGAGATGGGTTAAATAAAAGCAAAGCTTCCCTGTTAAATGTTACTTATAAAGTTGCACACGGAAAACAATCTGAATAGTTCCCTAGTGTCAATTCATCAAATTTACGAAAAACCACGCACCCATTTCTTCCAACTTTGACTTTGGAAACAAGTAGATGTTCTACACATATAGTTCAAACCAATGAAGTCTATCAATCTAACCTCCCCACGTGGAAACTTAATTAGAAATTACAAGTACTGATACCTTTCTAAGTAGAATCGCAATGTCTGCTTGAGAATCTTCAATGGATTGACTCCCACATTCTGTGCACCTCACATTGTGACTGATGTTTCTTGCCCGGGCATCCACTATTTGGGCCTCCTTCACTGCATCCACCTCACTCCCCATCACCAAAGGCAGCAACACACTATTATTTATATTATCTTGCTAAAGGCAGCTGCAAAACCATTGAGACATAATAACAAATGCTTTGTATGTTAAAAGTAGGGATAGAGGGAGTTTTCTTTCTTTCAATACATTGTATCAAAAAGCCAAAAGGCAAGATCAAGCAGCCATAATACATTATAATCAAGCACAATGACTCAGTGAAGCCTTATTATCCAGTGATTGCAAATGCAAATTCATGAACACTCAACACCTATAATGTACACTTAAACCTTAGTACAAACATATTACTCATCAGAACAAAACTAACAAGATAAAAACTATAAGATTTCTGCTTGTTCATTGGAAAACTTTCTGTGCAGGCAGTGGAGGTCAGGAGTGAAATTAGCATCTTTACAGAAAACACATACAAGACATGCAGCTTTGCTTTAACCCTAATCCCTCATTTCTACGGCCAACTCTTTAAAATTAATAAAAATAATGAGAGTTTTTCACCTTAAAAGCAATATGAAAAACATAATGTTTATGTTTATGCTCCACCAACTCCCCAGCAAATACAGAAGTCCTCATAATATTTAATCATAGTATTCAAACGTCAATTCATTGGAATTAAACTTGAAATCACAAGCTACAGTGTATACGTCATATCAGAAGGATGACCATAAAGGACCAAGAAAACAGGGGCTCACTAGCAATATAGCATGCCATTGATATCGAATCCTGTACGCGTCATATCAAACTTAGCTAATTAAATGACAAATTCAAAGGGCAGTGAACTCAAACAACCCATAATTTCCATCTACGCATTCTCTCGAACACCTTGAGAGCATAAAATTAGCACCCAGACTTAACCATAGCACTCGATAAACACCATTTCGCACAAACTCAGCAAAGCAATATTTTCCTCCGATTCCCACAGTAATTTCTTAAAATCTATCCTTTGGATATATCAAACAGCACTTGAAAACTTAACTCACAGTTTAGTGCAGAAAGCGAAGAGACATAACGGAGAAGCTCTGATCACCTAGCGTGGTTCCACCACAAAGATTACCATGCTTGAACTCATATTGCGCACTGGAACTTCAGTCCAAAATCGTACAAGCCTGCGAATGACGGAGTGGTTACGGCTTTGCGGGAGCCACGCCTCCGAGACAGAGCATGCGATCTTTGTTTCCCCTTTCTGGAGAGCACAAAGCTTGAAGATACAAGGGGCAAGCCACTTTCTTGCCCTTTATTTTTTTTTTTAATTTACTAGGACAGCAAAGGCTGGTAATCTTCTAGTAAATCTCCGACGAATTTATGTAGAAACTATCAAGGGGTTAGGTCTAAGGTATTGTTTGGTTGGAGGTTTTTTGAGGGGAGGGTAGAGTAAGGGAGGGGAGGGAAAGAAAAAGATATGTTTGATTCAGAAAATGGAGGGGAGGGTAGGGGAGATTTTTTGTCTTATTTTGCTCCCCTCCTCCACTATTTCAACCCTCTAAAATCGGGGGTTTTTGGAGGGTTGAAGAATTTTTGACAAAATTGCCCAAGAAAATTTTCTTATATTCCAGTGTTAACCTTCAGCCCCTTTTTGCTTCATTCCCCGACGACGCACGCCACGACGATGACGCTCGGCAGTTGCGATCCAGACTGCGATCTGCTCAATCCTCTTCTCTCACTATCGTGAATCCGGAACACAATTTGCCACCAACAAGAGATAAGACCAATAAATCTTCAGCAGCTGCCGAGGTGGCTGATCAAGATGTCAATGTTTTGTCTACAACTATTCATGGAAGAATCACTGAAACTGGTGTTGAGGGTGACGTGAAGGCAGCTAGTTCTGAAATATAAATAAAAAAAATAACAAAACTAATATAAATATTATAAGTAAAAAATTAATAAATATAAATAAAGGCCTAAGGGCATATCTGTCAATTTTTTATTACCTCCCCTCCCCTCCCCTCCTGAACCAAACAAGAAATATCATCTCTCCTCCCCTACCTTCCCACTTATAACCTCCCCTACCTTAACCTACCCTCCCTTAAATTAACTTAACCTACCCTCCCCTCGGTTGAACCAAACATAGCCTAAGGAAATTAGCTACTTTCTTACCATGTGACCAGCTAGTGTGAGGAAATAGGCAGTATCCTTACATGGTGACGAGTTAATTTTCGAATTTTTACTCCAACATGTCAAAACTCTAATTACAATCTGCCTAATTTATTTTTTCTAATAAAATTTAAATTTTGAAAGTTTGCATTTTTGTAATTATTTTCTTATTTTACTCATGAATTATAACTCCTTTAAAACAAATTCATATTATATATTTTTTAATTTATCTAAATTAATTAACTAATTATTATATTAATTATAATTAATTTATTTATTTAATTTTTTTAATTTATTTAAAAAAATTAACTAACTTTTATAATTATAACTAAAAATAATAGTGTATTTTTGCGTGATTTATATAGTAAAATTAGTAACAATTTGAGCCCAAAATAAAAACAAGACAATATAGATTTATAAATTGAAAACTTCAAATTACCATAATTTCAAATAGGATAATTTAATTAGAATAGTTTTGTTCACCAGTCTATATAAAATATATTATACTATTCGTCAACCATTGAATTTAGCTTAGAATCGATAATAAGAGGCAAAATTATAATTTCTTTAAATAGTATCATAACACCTCTCTACATATCAAAATCGACTACCAACCCAAAATCACGGTTATTTCATAAGTTACTATTGCTTGTTTTTCAATTCGTTTTTTTTTTAATTATATTTTCCTAAAAATTTATCCAAATATTATATTTTGAAAAAATCAATTCTACCCAAAATCATACTTCTAAACCAATTTTATAAACTTTATTTTACCCATAGCTAACCAAACTAACCAATTTTATTAAAATATTTAAACTACAACATACCCATCTAAAATCTAAGTGTGTTTAGATTGACAATTTGAAATTTAAATCTAGTTTTTTAATTATGATTTTACAATTTACATAGCAAATATATGAGGACTTTTTTTTTATACAAAAAAATTTAAATAGATTCAACATCAATCTCCTACCAAAACTAAGATACCCCCAATTCAGAGAGCATTTATGAGAAGACTTTAATCTCAACTTATACAAACACACTTATTGAAAGCAAATCCAAACAAAAATTGAGTCATCTTGTTATAGCGTCAATGAGCTGGAAGAACCAAGTAGCAAGCGCATGCAATAGCTAGCTATTTAAAGAAGATTGGGGACGAAGAACAAGGAAACAAAAACAAGAGGTGAAATGCTAATTTTCTAAGTTTCTAAAGGAATGGACCTAAAAAGATTGTCCAGTTAGATTTCTGATTCTGTCTAGATATTGTTTGTGCGCCAAATGTTTGTTTAGTACATTTAAAGCATCGCAGATAGTCGAGGTTTGTCTTATTTTTATATTTATATTGTTTTCAACATATTACATACATCTATTTCTCCGAATTCATATGACTAGAATACAGTGTCATACGATTATTAAATAAGTAAATAATTATATCACCAAAAAGTTTGAGCCCTCATTGCAACTAGCGGATGCTACAATACATAGGATCGTCTCAAGGACGCTGCCATTCCCCGCATTGAAGTCATATTATTAACCAAGATTTTCTATTATACTGAATTAGTTATTATCCGTAATTATTAAAATACAACTGTTCATAGGCCACAATTAGTGCAATTTAATTTTCTCTGAACAAAGGACAAGAAATCCAGTAGAACAAGCAAACTTTTTTTTTTTGTTGCCCACCCGGTTCACCGGAGCTTTGCCCCGACTACATCCGGATCCGACCCGTGTCGCGCACCTGGCTATGGTGGGTGAGTCTCCCAACGGGGATTTTTTACGTACGCCAAGGCTCGAACTCGAGACCTCGCTTAAACGATACCGAGCCGCTTACCATTCGGACCAACCCCGTTAGTATGAGCACGACTAGAACAAGCAAACTTGAGATGTCGGCATGAGCACGACTTTTTCTTAAGAACCCATGTAACCAACACCAAGCCCAATTCCAAACCCAACCTATATACCTACCTTACTTCTCAGCCTCAGCATAAGTCTCGTATAAAGGACCCATATGTTATTCTCCTAAAAAAGGCAATGTCAAAATCACAAGATAATAGCAAACAACATAAACCGCAGCCAATATCAATAAAGCTTTTCAGGCATACAAATGATAAGCTTACTACTGTGGCGCCCATCATTCAAGTCTGGGCCATATCAGTGACCTACTTAACATACATGGCACAATAATTCTTCAACGAAGGAAGATAGCCACTTTTTTCCGCCTTCTTTTCAGCTGAAGACTATTGGCCACTTTTTTTGGTGACCTACTATGGCCACTTTTTTTAGCAGTGTCACAACATCGACGGTACTTTCATTGCGAATTAGTCAAATATCATTCCGGTCAATGCAAAAACATTACTATCCAACCCACTACTTCGCTACTTCCATCAGTGGTCAAAGTTACCATAAGCATCACCTTCCAAGAAGAAACCACATAGAGTGACACTGAAACTGAGACATTGCCACAGGAAAATTGAGACTCCATGTATCTAAGACGGGTGAATATTGATATGTACCCAAAACTAGGCAAGGACAAAAGATCTCATAAATTCATGCTGCCCTGAGATCATGCATCAAGTCAAACGTATGTCAAATTCCCAAAACATCAAATTGTCATTGAAAGATTAATTGTCCATAAGAGAATTAAAAAGTAGTAAATAAGCCCCAAATATAGTAAGACAAATATAGACACGGGTGGAGATAACACAAAACTCAGCATTTAGGTTTCCTAGTCTACTTGAAATCTTAGCTACTACAAAAATATAATGGAAGGCACAAAAGATGGCACATGGAAGAAAGAAACGGTATGGGAACGGTGTGTCAAACGTAAGAAATGAATGGCCAAGGGATTAGAAGAGATGGTTATCCAGCTCACAATCAGTTAGTCGTACAGTTTGACTCAAACCAGTAATGATTAATCAGGCTTGATTTTCTGTATATATATAATGCGATTCTCGCATGTCAACATGCATAGAAATAATTCATTTCCTTCTATCTCTGTTTATTATCACTTGCGTTTTGCTTTAAGCTTCAGCCATCAATGCAGTGATCTTCTGCTTCCACGACAAAACTTGGTTAATACAAGGAGACAAAAGAATGATCACCTGAGACCTAATGCGACAAGCAATCACATACTTACGGAGAAGCACAAAGACAAACAAGTGGCTATAACGGATCGTACTGACACTCGTACGAATTCAAGAGCTATGAATCGACCCAGAAGAAAGATATGATGGATCTCATATATTAGCAGAACAAGATTTAAGATCTAACATAATCAACTCAGCTTAACCAAGAAAAACAGAAAGTAATCTTGCTCATAATTTTTCAAGAATACCCCCTAAATGAGGAAACCAAACCTGCTCCATGCTGCAAAAATTAGCAGGCACAAACTGCCATCAGATAGCTCAAAAAATAAAAAGAAAATACAATAATATTACAGTGTAAAAAGTAATGTAGACCATTCTACCTTCCTCATCCCATTCACAGATAAATCAGCTAAGCTGAACAGCCCTTCCCATAAGTCCATGTAGAATGTCTGTTATGAGAAAACAACACGATCAACAACAAACATACATCCCAACCATTACATTGAATAGCTATGTGAAGCATAAATGGGAAAAAAAATAAGACTAACCCTATTAACCCCAAACATGATGCACCAGCTAAAGGTGCATAAGCTCAGCACCTAAAAGGTCCTCCAACCAAACCAACCATTCAACTCCACTGGTGTATGAGCATATCCAATGTAAGAAGACCTAAAACACTAGAAGAGAAGAAAAACCTAAATCACTACTTCCCATTAAAATCTAAAACAACACTAAAAATGAACAAAACCATAGAAAAACATAAATCTACATGGCCCCTCCCTAACTGCAGAAGAGTTCCAACAGAAACAATCTAGTAAATCTGCACAGAATCAAATGAAATCCAAAAGAAAATAATAATTTATGGTGTAAATATTGAGTTAATTATATAGAAGGAACTGCACTACTTCCCACTGCTCACAAAAGATGAGGCCTAGGTGCCCAAATCAGTATTTCACAGTTAACATCAATCTTGCCAAACAATTATAAGATCCTCAAACCTTGCTAAATACTAGAGTACACATAAAGTCACCAACGTTAATTAAGCATCACAGGGTTTATGAATATTATGAGAAATTATATGCCCCATAATAAGGCAAAAGCTCCAACAACAACCTTGAACAGATGGGCAAGTATGAACTCATCTCCTTCTACCACCACGCTCTCTTAATGTGAGAGAAAGCACATCCCCTCCTCCAACATTGTAATAAGCAAGCGACATATTGTCCTTGAGAAAGCCAGGTTTTCCACTCAATTTCTGTTTGTTAGAAGGGAGCTGGATCTCCCCAGCAATTTTTTCCTTCAGACTGCCAACAGTTTCAGACAGAGATTGCATAGTAATCTCCAGAACTTGTCCTCTGAGATTTCCTTCATCAACATTAGGAACTGATACAGAGATACGAACTGGTCCCTGGTTGCACCAAAACAATGTCAGTAAGGATAAATGCCATCGCTATTGCCCGTAAATTAAAAGTTAAATTATGATCGTAGTAAAAAAAAGATGGAATAAAAAATCCCTACCGGATGTTGAGCCAGAAACTGATCTTCTGGGATAAGAGCAGAATCATCAAGCTTCTGCTTCTTTGGCTCTGGTTCTTCCGGAAGCGGAGGAGGAGCTTCCTCAGGTGGGGGTGGGGGTGGCACTCCTTGAGGCAAAGGTGGTGGAGGCATCATATGCATCCCAGGTGGAGGGATAGGAAGAGGGGCATAAGGTCGAGGAATTGAAACAGGAGTGAATTGAGAACCTGGGGGTGGAGGAACAGGCATCCCCGGTCCATTCACAGAAACTGACGAGGGCATTGGAGGTGGTTGATTGGACATGAATGTTTGCTGTCCTGAAGACATTGACATTGGATGAGGAGCTGGATGAACAGATGGCATAATGGGTACTGGAGGTCTTGGAGGAGGAACTGAAAGACCACCACTGGTTGGGGCAGAATACTGAACTGTGGGGGGTGGAATGCGGGGAAGATTCAATGCTAGTCCAGGTGGTGGCGGGAGAGGACGAATTGAAGGCATACCAGGTCTAGGGGGAGGTGCGGCAGGGCCAGGAAGGTTTATGGCTTCATTATAAGCAACATTAATTTGATCCTCACCACCCAAACTCTGTGACATGGCTTGGTTCGCAGTTCGTCCTATGCTACCAGTGTGACCATCCCATATAACCTGCTTAGGTTGCTCATCTTTCTTCTTTTCAATTTCTGCCTTGACAGCATTGGAGACCTCCTCTTCAGTAGTACCAAATATATCAGGACGGGTACGTGCAAGTCCAACAATGTTTCTTGAGATTTCATCATCCTGAGCCAGTGTTGTCTCACGAATTTTGGCAAACATCCTTTCTTTTTGTTCTTTGTACTTGGGATCAATGAGAGAAATTCGTATATGTTCAGACATTTCATTAATTGGAATTAGCTCACCAGTAATTGGGGAAACAACAAACTTTGTTGGATCTCTTTCTGCAGGAATCCTTTCCTCTGGTCTTTTCCAGTTTTTCACAATCCTCATAGGTGGTTCAGGCTCCTCTGTAACATTGAACCCACCTTTCTTCCCATCCTCATTGTCTTCCAAACTAGCTGCCCTCATTCCCTCTTCAACAAGTTGCGCCTCTTCCTCATCCATTTCCATTTCAACTTCCTTTTCAGGTTCAATTATATCTTCTTCCATGGCTGTAACCTTGCTTCTCCTTATAACCTCCTCAAGGGTCATTGGGGGAGGCAGCTCCTTATCCTCATCATCAGCAAAATCTATTGTTTCAACCACTACAAAATCATGCCAATCTATCATCGCCATCTGAATCCTTTCCTGCTCTATTTCATCCTCAGCCTTTTGGCGAGCTTGCTCCTGTGAACGCTCCCATTCCAGCCTGTTCACACACCGTTCAAGGACAGTAGTCATGTCAGAAACACTTTTCCTCAGCTTATCTGTCAACCCCTTCGGAGGCATCAAAACCTTGGAATATGCATCCGCGAGGGAGGTGAAAAATGTAAACATGCTGTGGGTCGGTTTCAAGAAATGGAATTGAGGATTATTAACCTCCCTACTAGTTAAACCTGTCAAAAATGATTTTCCATTTCGAGCCACAAACTGTGCCGTGAGCTTTATAATATCCAGCTCTTCCCCTGTGATCCCTTCAGGAAGCCGAACTGTATACTGCTCAGCTTCTGGGGGTTCAAGTACTTTCCTTATAGGCTTAAACTGAGAGGAGGGTTCGGGCTTTGTTGCTGCTGCTACTGCAGCATCATTACTGTCAGAAGCTGGCGCAGATAAGGTTGATTCGGACAAGGCTGAATCTACAGGTTGCAAAGGAGATTGCTGGGTAGAAGATTGGTTTTGGGCACGTAATTCTACTAGCCGATGTTGATAATATGCATGATAGGGATCCGAAGAATTCAGGAAGTTGAACTTAGCATTGCCGGTGTTATTTGCCATGATCCTTTTCTCAAATTCGGGCCCGTTTTTAGCAACGAACGTGGCTGTTTTATCTACAATAGTTCTAATGTCTGGAGGGGGATGTATGATTCCAATAGTTCTAGTGTGGGTCGCAACTGATGTAGAATTCGATTTGGTGGTCTGCTCCTCCTTCAACGATTTTTCATCCTCCATTTCCTCAGGAACTTGAGCCTCAGGAAGAGGACCTAGATTTCCATCAGGGGGAGGAGCAGGAAGTGGCAGTATCGGTAATGAACCCAACATTATGGCGACTTCTGAACAGATTCCAAACTCTGTTAGTGCCTTTCTTTAACGTTAAAGCAAAAATAGGGCATACAAGTAGGCGCGGGCTATCGAAACCAACCTGCAAATTGAAGATGGAGCAGGAGTATCGATTAAAATAAAATCCAAACAAAAATCAAACTGAAGAATAGCAAGACTAGAAATCAGCGAGACCCGCAGATCAACAAACACGGAAATTATATTAAAAAAAAAAACTCAAAGACAACCAGAGACAGGGATGACAGTGAAGGAGAGCTACCGACGTTTACGATTTCGCCTTTACGGCGACGAACCACAGTAACGGCGGGCACGGAGGATTCAGAGACTAGGAGGCGCAAGGAGTTGCAGGCGATTCGAAGAGGAAGGAGAGGGTGAAATGAAGATTGGGGAGGCGCCGCCGACCTCAGTAAGCATATTGGATGGCTTTTCCAAAAGAAATAATAATGATATATCGGGTCGGGGCCTACTCGGTTAACCAGTTCTTTGAGCTATACGGGTCAGGCTAAGTCGGTCCATTTTTTTCTTTTGATATAATAATTAATCCGAATTGTTGGGATATTTAATACATCAGTATTAAATATAGTTCTCTTTAATAAAAAAAAATACATATACTTAAAAATAGAGATAATTAATCCAACAATCTTTATAATTTGACCTACTTTTTAGTCAGGTCCTCGATGTTTCTTTTTTTAAAGTTATCTCTACTATAAACATTAGTCTTTCTCTTTAAAAAATATTAGACCCAGTTATGATCTCGTTAATGTCGTTAAGAGCAACCAAGTGATTGACAGCTAAGCAATTTCTCCCTCTTCTTCTCACCCTCCTCTATCAGCAAATAGAAAATAGAAAAATACTGATATTTAATATCTCAAATATAATTATCTCTAATAAAAATATATTTAACAATAAAAAAAAAGAAAGAATAGAAGACACAACCTAAATGCATACCTGGAATTTAAGTTGGATCCACTTGAGTTGGGTAGGTGTCACCACATTTAATATAAACTCTTAAATACATACATACACGTATATATATATATATATATATATATATCCATACATGCACTATATGAGAGAAAGCTATTTCATCACAACGAAGCTGGACTCAAAGGTTTAAAATGGGTAGAAAGAAATGGTATCACTTTATCGTGTGAAGTCAAAATTTTGACATCAATCGTGTGGTTATAGTCGCCCTTAAAGATCATGAATCACAATGTGCTCACCAATGTTACATCTGATAAGAAACATAAAAGAACACTCATATTTACAGAGGCCTCCTAGTAAGCTATGAATAGCATAACGTTATATATTGTCACTTCTTCCAAGAGTACAGGTGCGTGTGCAAGAAGATAACCTGCAAAAAAATGCTAATCATGAATGAATGTGCACTTAAGAATTTGAAACTCTTGAAACTTTTTTTTTTTTTGTATTAACAACTGGATTTCATTAACTCATAAGAGGAAACAACGAGAGGAATACAACAGTAGGCAAGCTTCTTTCATCACCTTCCATCTCAAGAAATGAATGATGGAGAATGATCAAAGATGCAATAATTCCCGTCAAGCTTGTGAGAGTGCATAGCAAGTTGGTCAGCTAGGGAGTTATCATCTCTAAGTGTATAGCCAAACTCAACCTGCCAATCCCTACCAAAAAAGTAATCCAGCTTCGTCTACAAAAGATTTATAACTTCAATACAATTAGAAAAAAGGTAAACTTGTCTAAACCCTTTAGAGCAGCACAAGTGGAGACCATGAATAATCCCTATTAATTCCGCAATTACTGGAGGAACTCTTGAAACTTTTCAAGCAATCCTTAATTGAAACCTCTGAAGGTTTAGAATTTAATATTTGCAACCACATCTTTCCTTGGTTAAAACCATAAGCAACAAATCCACAGGATTTTCTTGTGACTCGTAAAGCTATTACAAAGCTATTTATGGACTTTCCTTTATAGGCTTAAACGCTTGTGCTGACTTAGTTATTGAATTGTTCAATAAAGTGTTTTTTTTCTAGTGCATAGGTATTCTTCTACTAGAGACAATCTTATTTAAAATATTGTCAGGCACTAAACGTGTGCATCTCTCCCTGTAAAGATTCAAATCTTAATTTGATTTGTCATATTATAAAAGACTGACTCTTCCCACTAGACTAAATACTGGTGAAGTAAATGTATTCTTAGTTGTAAAAGAGCAGGACCGACATGAATATACCTCATCCATCTTACCCTCTTTAAGTCCCTTTATGCTGCTTCTTGTGAAAGAAGGGCAACTTCGATTTCTTGGAGTGACTTCTCTTTCGTTTCCACAACATTATTCTTCACAAATATCACTGCCACAAGACAGAATGCGCCAAAAATGGTATACAGGAGTTGTGCCCCGAGTTCTTCCAGCAAGCGCAAGAATAACAGACCAACGAAGAAATTAAACACCTGTTAAAGGAAAGTGCATCGGAAATCTCTGAACTTGATTCCATTGGACAAGAAGGTGGCCTGGGGATAGAGCAGAGAAAGAAGGAAGAATACAATATAGATAATCATAGAAAAAAATGTCAGCATGTTCTATTAGGGAAGTATAGAATTCCTGGAGCACAAATTCCACTTTCCACCACCATACTTGCAATCGTCAATGTCCAAAATAACTCACCTCAACCAAACTAATACATGAGCCATGAAACCTAACAGAATTAAACATGTCACGACAGGATTATCATGACTCAATTAATAACCATATCAACGTTCATACAGAGATACAGCAATAGATTACCAATTATCTTGTCATAAGCTTAGCTCACAGACAAAGGAGCCATAAACACTCCCAGGAATGATGTCAGTGGAAGTTAGTTTTGAAACTCTCCCATTATAAACACAACTAGCGAATCTGTCCAAATTGAATATGGTAAAGGAAAATGCAACAAGAAGAAACATTATAAAGCAGTTTCTAATTTTACGAGATCAGTCAAAAGAATAGAATAGAAACAATGAACAATAGTCCGCTGAAAGCATTAACCAGGAACAAATTCAAAAAGAATTACCCAATGTACAGCCAAGCAAATTGCCAATGCCTTTGCACTAATCCTGCTAGGTAATATTTCTGATAGGAGAAGACAAGTTACAGGACCAACTCCCATGGCGAATGTAAAGACAAACCTACATTGTCCATTCCACTTTTAGCAACCCCATCATAAAAATGATTTTCTAATAGTTTGAATAGATCTTTATTTATTTTAGAAATAAATTAAACTCCCACCTTACAAGAGATGTCCAAGTTAAATGTTCCTCCCCTTCATTTTGAAAATTTGCATTCCCTTCCTATAATTACACTCATTCTGACCAAGATAATCTCGTATCTATTATCTGTTATATATATAAAATAACAAGTAGTAAACTAAGATAGTCTTAAACTATATATTTGACACATATAAAGATTGTCTATGTTTGAAAATAAAACAAATCACAGGTATAGCTGTCAGCACAAAGTCAATCACCGAAAAGAATTCAAAGATATAATTTTTTATGCTAATTTTTCAATAAAAGAATTCATATTATTATTGAGGTTATTTTGGTTATGTTTTAGTTTAAAAGGGATTTTGCACTTTTTCATATCAGAAGTAAAGGACAGTAATTGCTCTGTTTTTTTTCTTTCAATTTTTTCTGAAAACAATTTGTAGATACCTTTTATAGCAAATTGGTGGCATAAATATGAAGTGAGGTAATATTTTAGATTCATATGAAGAATGCAAACATCTATGCAGCTATCCCTTTCAGGTTAAAGAATAAAAACTGTTTCTAATAGTAACACAAGCTCAAGTTAGATGGGTGCCCTATGCTTCTTCACCTTGTATATGAGTATAAGATTGAAATATATACTGACCACTTACTAATACATACAATCAATTACCTAACCCATAAATAGCAAACCAATTTTCATCTTGCTGCCATTATGTTTTCCAGTTGCTCTTTTCTTTTCTCTTTTTTAAAAATATAATGTATGATGTATGGTTTCTGGTAATTCATTTACTGTTTTACTGCTCAATCAGAGGTGAAGTTTTCTGATCACTCACATCAACATGCCACCAACAGATAAATACATTGCTCCAGAACCTGATGCCAAAGAACTTGCGGCTATAACTTGGAAACCCATTGCCCATAAATTGCAAATTCCTATACATTTGTTGGGAAGACCAGATGGAAACCAAAGGTTTTAAAGACAGTCGAAGAGAAATAAAAAACAGCATTTATGCCAGATAGCGGCTGTAAAGCAAAAGGTGTAGATCCAATTAACATCACTGCAAAAGCATAACTCATTAACTAGTAAGCAATTATCTAGAAGAAACTATCTTGTACAAACAAACTAAACAAAAAAAATATATATATATATATGATGTACCTTTGAAATGACGGCCATAGAGTAATTCTGAAAGTTTCACCTTATCAGTCTCATCATCTCTGCCAGTCCTTAACAGTTCAGTCATTGCAGGTTTCACATGTATCCCTCCCAAGAACTTCTCAAATTCTGCCTCAGCCTGATTGCTTCTTCCCCGCTGAACAAATTCAAAAAATTACAGGTGCCAGGATAGACAAATAACCTTAACCAATCAAATAAGAAAGAAGCACATATAGAAAGAATACAGACAAGAGGGATGTGCCTACCTGCCATGTTGTTCCTGCTATAGGTAAATTGTCCAATAATGCTTTAAAAATGGACATCAATAATGTTTATTCATTATTTAATTTTTTTTTGTGGGGTTGGGGGGGGGTATTGATAAGACCCATCACCTATTTCCCCCAAAACTCACAGGAGACATAAAAGAGTGGCAAAAAGGCAGAAAAGGTGGAACTACTGGTCTAGAAGAAAATACAATGGTTAAGAACCAGACGAGACAGAAAAGTAGGGGAGTAAAACGAGGTAGTCATGATGAAAAAGATAAGGAAGCAGTCAGAAAGTTGGAGTGGGTGTATAAAGAGAGGAGTTTGGAAGGACGAAAGGGGAGAGAAGAAGTTCAAGTCAGGCTGGAGTGGAGAGAGCCAAATCTCTCAAACAATTGGCAAACCTGTTATGTTCTATGTTCTAGAGTTACTGTTCTTCTGAGATTGTAGTGTCATTGTGTGTGGTTTGTATCTTTGCTCTTTGTTATCCTTTGTGTTAGAATCTGAAAGTGTAATCATTTTCCTTCCTTTACATTGTCATTTGTAATTATAGTAGAGTGGGTTTTGTGTAATGTTCCTTGTTCCAGTGTAGTGTATTGCATATAAATTAATGTGTTTTAGCTTAAGTTCTCATCTTTGTGTGTATACGTGTTCTTTATATAGCTGCAGGTGGTCTGATCTGGAGGTATTTGTTGAGGGTTCTATCAGTATTTGATAGGAAGAGAAGAGTAATACTTGTATTTAAATCACTAATCAAGTCTCATGCTAGTAGGGGGTATTTATGATTGATCCCTAACTTGATTAGTGATTTGAATACAAGTATTACTCTTTTCTTCCTATCAGTAGTAAACATAACGAGAGAGCAAAGTTATGAAAAGAGATACGAGGAGAGAGAATCTCGTTCTTTTGCATGATCAAAGGCAATAATGCCTTCAAACAACATCACATCAAAATATTCGCCACGGAAGGGGCATAAGAGAAACAACACTTCAAACACCTTAATTCAAAATTGTTATAATAAACAACAACAATGTCCCACCAATTAAGGTAAGCTATATTGACCACACAACACCAATGTACTCTATCAACAAGTAGCTGTACAGATATCAAAATATTATGAATGGTTGTGTTACCACCTCTCCATCTAAAGCTATCTATCTATCCAGGCAATAACCTTGATAAATCTCATGCTTAAACATCTATAAGCTGCGATGAAGACCAAAATTTCATATTTCATTTCACTCAATCAATGATACCCCCTACAAGGATCAAATAATATATATATATATATATATATATTAGAGCATGTTGTGCCGACCAAGTTCATGTAGAAGTTCAGTTATTTATAAACTAAATGGGAGAGTAGATAACCTTAATATAAAGCCAATGAGGACTCTCAGCACATAACTCCATGAAAAAGGCCAGTATTGCAGCAGGAATGGCAGATACCCAGAAGCAAATCCGCCACCTGATCATATTACATAATTGCCTCTCAAAAATACAGTTTCAAATCGAGGAAATTGAGAAAACTGAGATTAACAGTTAACTCTAGAGCAAAAATATATTCATAAGCTCTTCACAAACACACATCAGCTTCCCTTAGTCCATTTAACATTCCATACCAACCTTGTATAAAAAAAAAAAACATTCCATACCAGCCCACAAATTCTTTGGATGGGAATCCAATAAATAGAGAGCCTATAAGTCCAAAAAATGTTGCAATTTGAGTTATGCTACCCAAAGCACCCTGTGGTTGACACCTATAATTACAAATGGATTTATGGTGAGTATTTGGCTAAAAAAAAGTTAACTTTATATAGGGTGACACCTATATTTATTTCATTATTATTGAAAAAGGAAAAAAATTTAAATAACTTAACTTTATATACTTAAAGTACTTGCTTCCAATTAAATTAATGTATGTGTATATCCCATAAAAAAAAATTGTTACTGATATCATAAGCGCTTTAAAATTCATTTATTTTAATTTAATTGGACAAAAATATATTAATCATGTAAAGGTAATTACATAAATCTTTCTCTATTGAAATTTATACTTTGATTTTTTGGGTTGACAAAGGTGATGATCAAATAAGCTCAATCAGATATGAAATTTATACATTGATTTGATTATAACTTAATTAGAAAAAATTGATGACAAAGATATAAAAAAATGTGTGTATTCATTCAAAATATGCAATTAAATGTGCAAAATTTTAAAAGCAGTAAACGCTTTGATTTAGCAAGTTAAAAAGATTAAATTAGATTTCTGCTTCACATTCATGATTTTGACGGAGAGACTCGCAAAGGCGATTATACATGAGATAAATATTGTATCACTGTATTCATTAATTCTTTTCTCTCGATTGAACTTTTGTATATTTAAATATAACTTTTTTAATAATTTTGCTTAATTATTAACTGTTTAAGGCTAATTGAATAATCTCTTGTAAAATTTAAAAATCTCGTAACGTATTCCTTTATTTCGTTTATTGAAAAAGCAGTACTATTAACGTATCATTAGTTTCATTTAAATGAATTATCTTTTATACCATTTTCTTTGGGATAATTGTTGAACAATCTTCCATTGCAAAATATATTATCTAAAGATACTAAATGAGTTGTTTGGTAAGGGGAATTTGGAGGGGTGGAAAAAATTTGAGTTGAATTTAGAAAAATTAGAGAAGTAGAATTATAAAATTTTAATAACGATAAGATATAAGATAAAAGACGAAGGAAAAATAATAAAAAAAATTTAACCCAATTTCTCTAATTTTTATAAAAGAAAAATTTTCCATCAACTCCCTTTCCCTCCAAATCCCTAAAGTTTAAATCCTTTAACGAATACAACTTTTCTTCTATTATATACGACACAACTGAAAAAAAAATTATACCTACTAAATATAGCTTATACTTAGTCTTTATACAAATTTTAAGTATTTTTAGGCAATAAATTTTGTAATGATATTTTTCAACAATTTTTCCTTTTCTTTTATTAAATAAAGAAAAGGCTCTGTTGTTGTTGCTGTTTTATTAAATAAAGAAAAACATTATCAATGTCAAGTCAATGAATGAATAAACCTACACTACTCACACCATCAGGAGGGTATTGCGTAAGTGGAGAGTGGAGACCCTGCACCTCTTGATATATATATACACACACATTTGATGATATGATCAAAACTCAATCAAGCAAAACTTATAGGTCTTTAGTCTTTGTTGAAATCAAATGCTAAAAAAGAATCCCTTTATTGATACTTTATCTCAATCACAAGTTTCAAAATTCTTTAGAAGTTGCAGTGATTTTGGCTTGAAAAAGTTCACTATACAACCTTTTAGTCAGTATACAGATTACATCTAACCAGGTGACTTCAAGAATCTGATTCCAAGATTAACAAGATATATATCCAGAGACTAAAGGTATTAAAAATTTCATTATAACTACCACTGTACGATTCATATCACAGCAAGCTCGAATGCATAGCAATCTCAAACAATTACTAGACATTAGGCGCTAGCCGTTGATGGATTCATTCTCTGGATCTGTAAACAGATCAAGCAAGGTTAGAATGACAAATGGACAAGATAGAGAAACAGAAATAGCAAAGGTGAATACCTTATTTACAAGTAAACTGACTTGTTCTCTGTACATTTCCTTCAAGTCCACAATATCCGCACGAAGTTCCTCCAGCTAGAGACATATTTAATTACTTTTAGATTAGATGGTAACTATTTCTTTCCTTTCTAAGCCTTCATTGGTTAAAATGCTAGTGATATTAACCAAGACAATAATTTCTAGCAAAATTTATGAAAAGGGGTTATTGTGATTGGCATGTTTTGCCATTTGCCATGGTTTATCTAACCATTGTCAACAGTGAAATAAAATACAACATGTCGTATGTTTTTAAGTTAACATAAAAGAGGTAATACAATTGATTCTATTTGTTTGATCTGTTAGGGTTTTCTTGATGAAAATGAGGACTCTGCCATTCCATCCTTGTTTTTGGGTTCTGACAAGCTTCAACGGAAGTAAATTTATATGGTGAAAGAAAGCGATATCTTGGAAAAGTTTGTGAGAGAATTTCGCCTTTACTTTTAGGAATAAAATTCTCTCTGAATCCAGGGAAACTAAAATGTACCTCCTCATCACGTTCTCCCATCAACTCTAAAGCAGCAGAGTGCCTCTTCCTCAGTGCTTCTAACTCCGCTCGTAAGCCGGGCAACATGGCAGCCTCCCCAAGCAACTTCTCACACTACAGTGAGTGAAAGAGAATCATATTTAATAACATGACAAGCAAATATGCCATAAAGTATGAGAAATGGAAGTTCAAACTCACCTGTCCTGTCATTTTGACCAACTCCTCAGCAAGAGAATCACGAATAGATTCCAGTGATGCCTGAATTATTATTAAATATAAATTTCATCAATATCACAAACTTATCAGTTATAATGAATGGGTTTATATCAATTGAAGGCTTGTACATTATGACAAGTTTATGATGCAAAAGAAAACCATACCAAACGTGACATATATGAAGCAAGTTCACCCTCCTTTTGACGAAGTGCAGCTGCAAAAGCATTAGGTGTCATGCTCTTCATATGGTAAAGACTCATGCTTGGCTCCCCAGGGTTTCTTCTCTCGGAGAAACTGTCAGATGAGTCCAGTGATGCCTGCAGAAAGTAGCTTTCTTCCATGCTCCCCAAGGAGCTTGCACTAGAGACTTTCCGAGAAAGGTTGCCTACATGATGAAATATAATTGAGAATATTACAGGCTCGTAAACTGAAGGGAATCAGCGCATCCTACCGTTCTCAGAAGCAGAAGTTTTCTTCATTGTGGGAATGTGATCACGAGTAGTCCTCTCCAAATCTACTCGTGCAGCCTTTTCCTTTTCGATCTCCTGGCCAAAATGAAGAACTTAATTCAGTAAACTTGGCAAACAATAACCAGAAAGATTCTAATAAGAAGTCTACAATTTGACCTATAATCAGGAATAAGAGGCATTGTCATTTTTTAATACACAGATCATGTTCCAATTCCATATACATGATCAATATTCTGGATTAGATTGCTAATGTTTCTGCATTTTGTTATCAATATCCATTACAAACAAGACACCAAACGATGTTCACCAGTCCCAAACTCTCCAAGCTCTCCTCAGATTTTAAATGTAATTTGGCAACTCACAGATATTCACTCAATTTTCGTGAAGCTTGAATACTCTTGTCTCATTTTTATCCATCTCATTGGCTCTCTTCACCTTTCCCCACCCTTCTTAAAAGTTCCTCCTTGTTTATAATTTTTTTCTGACTCCACCATTTAATGTTCCATAGGATTAACGGGTCCCATATAATCCCTAAGATGACATTTTCTTTATTTTACCCATAAGTAAGTAATACAGCTTGGAGTATAATTATTCCATTTGTCCATTTAGAACATGATACAAAGTGCATAGAGGTATCTTGAGTAACTTTTACAAGCTGATCTTACATAATAAAAACTACAGTTCTATCAAGGTAATGATTCTGTTTATTGTTACTAAGAATACTGATGAAACAGGAAGAATTAATTTTAAAAGCTTGCATGCTCAATGGGAAAAAACCCTTAGATTGATTCATGCCATTTACCCAAGTTAAATAAAGATGCAAAATATTATTAAACGGAAGTAGGGGAGAGCTTCATGTAATGCATTATGATTAAAAATGCAAATTTACTTTTACCCAAAACAAAAAAGTAAACTTTCAGAGCCAGAAGCAGAAGCTCTACCTGCTGTAGATGTTCCCTCTGAATTAATGCCTCCTGTAACTCTTGTTTATGTTTCTGCCTCAGTTCCCTAATCTCATTTTCAAGTTGTCTCACACGACCTTCTTGAGTGTCAGCCTCCTCCTTGGCTGCAAGGTATTCCTGCCTATTTTCAGCCGCCCTTTGTCTCTCCTTCTCAAGGGACCTACTTAACTGGCTCTGTTCCGCTCTAAGGCATGAAATCTGCAATTCATCACTAGAATAAGTAATACAAGAGCAACCCAACATGGTCATGGTTTACTGAAGAAATTGCAGAACCTGAGCCTCAAGAACATTAATTCGAGACAAGGTTTGAGATAAGCGTTCATTTATGGATCGCTCTCTTTCTTCAGCAGCTGCAGCTTTAGCCTCTGCTTCCTGTAGATTCAATGGGGGAAAAGATTAAGAAGTCTATTAATATTTCAATGAGATGGTTTCAG
This sequence comes from Leucaena leucocephala, assembly GCA_037074615.1. Taxonomy (NCBI): domain Eukaryota; kingdom Viridiplantae; phylum Streptophyta; class Magnoliopsida; order Fabales; family Fabaceae; genus Leucaena; species Leucaena leucocephala. Next base: position 3,028,353 of record CM073552.1, read on the forward strand.
AAACTCAAATCAGGAAAGTTTCAGTCACCTGAAGTCGAGAATTGAGGGTTCTCTCAACAGTAGCCCAAGCTTCTGCCCTTCTGGCATTTGTTTCCTGTTATCATGTTAAATTCTAGTCAAATACAACCTCCTAGCTGAATTAAGAAACTAAAGCAAAAAAGTATTTTTTTTCCCCATATGACAACCCTCAAAAACAGAAAACACAAAATGTCTTAATATGCACGTTTACCTGCATGGCTTCAATTTGTCTTAAAAGCGGTCTTGTAGATTCAGGAACTTGTGTAATCAGTTCCTCACAACGTCTTTCACTTGCCTAATGAAAAGCAAAAGAAAAGTTGCCACAACTTAAACAAATCAACAAAGAAAAATTTATCATTTCAAAATACAAGCACAGCAAGAAAGCAGACATGATATCGGTTTTGAAGATCCTCAATGTCCCTGCGAAGCATATCTTCTTTGAAGACTGCCTGAAAATGGATAAAGAATACATTGATAACAACGAATTTTTAAAAGTCATTTAATTAGTAAGAATGACAGAAAAGTTAACAAAAACCTGTTGTTCCTGTCTACTTAAAGTTTGCCTCAATTCTTCAAGTGCCTGGACCAGCATAGATTCACGTTCCTCAGACTCTCTTAGTCGACTCTCTAGTTCAGTTCTGGCTTCAGTGTTGGCACGTGCCTCAGCCAATGCTTCAGCCTCCTTAGCAGCAGCGAGAGCATTAGAATAATATTCTTTTTGTGCTGCAAGTTCTGTTTGATGTTTCTCTATTGTTTCCTGCAATAACTTCTCTGTAGCCAACTTGTCCCTCTTGATACTCTCTACCTTATTCTCCTCCACCTGGATTACATGCCATGAATCAGACAGCAGTTTGCAGGAGTTTAAGATACAAACAAACCAGTAATACAAACTTAAACAGCAAAATCAATGGCAAAAGAGTGTTGTACCATTTATACCACATGAAATTTCTACGCACTCAGATTTCATAAGAGTGAAGAAATTAACATGATTAAAATTACTAGCTAACAATAACTTAAATGCTTTCATAACTAAATTACCTGAAGTTTAGTAGTCAAACCTTTCTTCTCCTCCTCAAGCTCTCTAATCTAGCTTTCAAAAAAAATTAAGTAGAACTTTTAATGAATTATGTAGGCAAAGAAAAAGATTAGAATTTGAGGAAAAGTGCAGTTAGTAGCCTGCATACCTGAGCTCTTAATTTCCTTATTGTAGCTTCCTGAGTAGCCTGCTTTTTTGAAAGTTCTTCACCTGAGATGGAGACAATCTAATATGAAGAGGATTTATTTTGCTCAACTAAGTGAACTATTAACATGCTTCAACAGAGAAACTTCTAACTTACAAAAGTAATTCCAATTAGAGACAAACTTGAACTGTAAGGTTCACGAAAAAAAATCATGACAGAAAATAACTTTTCCCCATCTAATGCTTTTTTCCCCCAATATACCTTGTCTAACTTACAAAAGCAATTCCCATGATGACAGTATACGTTTTCTAAGTAAATTAGACGACAGTGAGGTTCTCATATCAATTTTAGAATACATTATCCTTTTCCAACTAAAGCTCTCTTTTCTCCAATATACCTTGTAAAACTCCTTTCACCACCGCTGTAAAGTGAAGGATTAAGGGCATGGAAAAGTGCAAGGTTGCTAAATTACGCTTCTCATGTCCATTTAGGATATGGCTCAAGTTGATATATTATATGAGCATAAAATAAGTAAAACTTTTTAAAAAAAAAATCTTAAGATACCATGACTGGTATTTATGAAATCTCCTTCAACAGAATAGGTCAAATATATCCAGTAAAACATAGGGCGACAATAAACATCCAATCAGCATCCAGATGTTCAATGCCCAAAAAATTTGATATTGCCATCACGAGACTATATTCTCAGTTAAGGTTCTTGAAAAATCATGTTCCAATAATAGTGCAAGATCCCTCTAACATAAATCCAAATTTGAGACTGCACGGAGGCCAATTCTGAATCCAGCTAAGTTTTGGACACAATACCCTCATGACCAGTTTATTTAGAGCTGTAGTTTGTCACCTAAAACATCATCATGTCATCATATCTAAAAGCACTAAAAAGTCAGAAAAATTATCTATCTACGATTTTGATGAGACATTTTTCATTGGTTTTTTAAAAGCATATCATGTTTCTTAATAATATAGGACTGATTATAGATATCTCTCTACCTTCAGCCATAACCTGAGTAATTATTTCATCCTTTTCCTTCAATAAAGCAGCTGCATCACTTCTTTTACTCTGCTCTCGTCGAAGCGTATCTCTTTCCTTAGTGAGAGCATACAACTACAATGATTCACAAAAAATGCAGAAAAACTGCAGCAGTTATTGCAGAAACTAGACAGCCTAATACTGAAAGCTTACACATAACTCCAATAATTCACTTTGATAAATCAAATGATGTGAGAAATTGCTGACACTAATCACGCAATGCTTAAATTAAAATGCTAAATCTTCCTTAAAATGACTTTAAGTTCTTTCAAGAAGGTTTCATGGGAACCACATGTATATCATAGGCACTGATATTGCTAAAATTTGATTGGGAAACCTTCATTGGCTCATAATATAGACAAAGCACAGGACAAACAAATAAATAAATCAGAAAACCAATATATTCCTATGTTATAGGACATGAAAAATGCAATTTGTTCAAGGGTAAAATAGCACCCAATATCCTGATCTTATTTCTCATATGCGGTCAGTATCCTAATCTTATTTATGGTGCAATTTTATCCATAATCTTTTTAATTTGATGCAATTTCACCCATAATCTTTTTAATTTGGTGCAATTCTTGGTACTTGAGAAATAAAATTATGCGTAAAATTGCACCAAATTAAAAAGATTATGGGTGAAATTGCACCAAATTAAAAAGATTATGGGTAAAATTGCACCACAAATAAGATTAGGATACTGGCCGCATATAAGAAATAAGATCAGGATATTATGTGCTACTTTACCCTTTGTTCAAATCCACCTATTTTTATTCCTTCAGATTTTAGCCGAGTTATTAGGCATATGACCTTCTGCCTATTCCTCAATGAAAAACAATATAAAAGGTTGAGATTATGCAAAATACAGAAACAAATTTCAAATCCAAGAGCCATGTCAGAATCATGTTAAAGCATGGCGTTAAAATTTTCATATAACTAAGAGAAACTCCACTCATCCCTCACATTTTTAAGGCATTACTTGGTAAACTTTATGAATTTTATACTTGAAAAGCAAAAGCACCCTGCAACTAGGGTGGTATCAGACTGAACAATGGATTTTAACGAACAAGAATCTTAAGAACATCATTTTAAGTGTGAACAAAGCATCCCAAAAAACCTAGTGCCATATCAGATGATAGATTATATCACTTCACTTTCAACATGCTGCAAGTTTTGTTGGTTGTAACAAGGTTAATTGAAACTACAGAAAGCTATACACAGCTTGTCATCCAACCTTGAGTGAACATTATAAATAACTTTGACAAACAATGAAAATGACAAAGAATTATGATGAGCTATACCTTTCGCTCAATAGTTGCAACCTTCTGATGATATTCCTCACGCAAAGACTCAACTTCTGCCTCATTGGATTTTCTCTATTCCACAAGCAATATCAATAAAGGAAGTGGGAAATAGCAGATAAGCAGAACATGATAAAATTTATATTTAGAAAAAAAATCCACCAACTATTTTACAAGGACACGAAGGGATTTCTCCAGAAAAAAATGAAAGAAGAAATCCAGCAAATGACAAGTAGGAAAAAAAAGCATCCAAACAATAAAATCTGTGTTTCCATAATGCCAGATCATGTAAAAGAAAAGGCGAATGGGACCCAAGGCTAGAATCTGATTTAAAGTAAACAAGAAGTGTCAGTTCAGCAGACATAAATGAACACATGGATGGCATTTAAGGACTTGATAGTTGAGGATCTGAATAAAACAATAGGGGGGAAATGTTATGTAATATAGATAAGAAGCGGGAAGGGTAGTTATTAGCTGTTATTTTACTAAAGAGGTTAATAGCTGTTATAGAAAGGGGTAGGTAAGGATTTACATATATAAATAGATCCTAAACCGATTGTACAGGTATGAATCGACTGATCATTAGTGAAAGCATATTCAGAAACTCTGAGTCTTTCTTCTTTACGCTCTGTTCTGAATTCTCTCTTCTCTCTCCTTCCTTTCCCATCTTCCATATCAGAAAACAAGGAAATAAAAATATTATATACCTTTAAATCCTCAATCATAGCTTTCATGTGTTCATTTTCACTCATCAATCTGGCTATCTCATCAGCTTTAGCCTGCAAAGAAAGTTAATAGAAACATCAAAATTTCAAAATAGCAATAAAATGTTGAATTCTATGCTGGGTTCATCACATGAACAGAGAAGACCAAAAGAAGTGTAGCATAGACACAACAAGCATGCAGGTTATTAATAAAATGGGACACTGAGAAGAAAAGTACCAAAAGCAAATGAGATTTGACAAATAATAGATACCCCATTTTTGTGATAAGGCAATTGCAACAATTTGATACCTTTAAAAGGGTATGGAGCAGAGGTAGTCCGATAAGATTTGAAGAGATTCAAGAACTATCAAGATAGTAAATTTTTTTTAACAAGACTTAATATTATCAGAATCTAACACAACGTGGATTATGGAAAGTAAGCATGCACAACTGAGTGTGGTAAGAATAATTTATAATGGAACAATTATCAATCAACCCAAAAATTGCACAAAAATACAAGTTTTTGACAAAGTGAATTAGAAGCAGAGCCTTACAGTATCATCTCTGAACACCACTTTACAATCTCAATTTTTTGTTATATAGACAAAAGGCTTGATAATTTATCTTGTCCAAGACAAAGCTGATTGAAACTTATATTTTTAATTAAGAAGAAAAGGAAGAAGGCAAGATACAACAAAAGCTACCAAGAAACCATTTCATCATATTCTCATGCTTAAACATTACAAGAACAGGTCCCTAAATTGCCATGCAACCTGACCTTTTACAGTACCAAGATTCAAGAAGAGTTACTTGTCAGGAAAAAAATTGTTGCTATCATGATTACTGCAGCAAATAAAATACCTGAGCTTGTCTTGCAGCACCTTGGAGTGCAGTTTCCATTATTTTCATCTCGCTCTTTACCTTCTCCAGTTCAAGTAAAGAATCTGAGCCAGACTTATCTGTTACAGAACTGAAATGCTGCTCTTTCTTGTCAGTTTCAACATCATTGACCAAGTGATCCCCGTCAATTTCCCTGTGAATTGCTTCATTTTCATGCAAACCCAATTTGGGTAGCACATTAAGAGACTCATTTTGAGGACTAGCATTGGTTAAGTGTTCATCATGTGATTGATCAATGCTACCAGTTTCCTCAGTAGCCACAGAATGCAAAACAGGAGGCTTCGTCTCATCTCCACCCTTGCTATTACCAGATTCCTCAGGTTGGACAGGAGAAACTTGCTCCATAATAGCTTCTTCTTGCACCCTCTCTTCTTTCCTCTCCTCTTCTGTCTTGACTTGGAAATTGTCTTGCGCATCAGTAACACCATGTAACTCACTTTGCTCACTCAAACTACCGTCAACTTGATCCTGCCCATGATTAACAGGCTGGAGTTGCGCTGGCACTAGACTTGCAGTAGTCTCAACTTCACCAATTTCATTCTCTTGAGGACTGTCAGCAGAAACAGGACGTTTGACATTCTGAATGATTGGTTCAGACGAATCAGCTGGCATTGCAATTAACTGGTTTTCTTCCTTTTCATGATCTGACTTCTGCATTATGGCCCCATTTGCTGACTCTATAAACTTATCACCCTCCTCTACTGTGATCACTTTCTTTTCTTCTCCAGAGGCAATTTCTTCAGTTTCAGTATGCGCTGCATTATCATTTCCAACCCCTTCCTTTCCCTCAGTAATTGTTGGATGATCTAAAGGCTCAGTTTTTTCCGTCACATCCTCAGATACAGGTTTTTCTTGAGATGATTTAGACTGTCCAGATGTGTTTTCAGTACTTTCCTCACTGTTATTCCCCGTAAAGATCATAACAGCATTGGATAAGCTTTTCTTGTCTGTAGCAATAGGCCATGATAAATTATAAGAAGCACAATGACTCAATTAGCAGGAAAAATTTAATATGGATTTCTTCTCTAAGAATGTGCATGATATTTTGAAACATTATAATTTTTCACTAATTTGAACATCCAAACCATGAAGATGCCTTCTAGCTTATACTGCTTAATAAGCTTTTGCAGGTGCCTCCGTTACATGTAACATATCACAGACATCCACTGAGAAAACGAGCGTTTAGAAATTGTACAATGTAATTACCTTCATTGCTGGATTCAGACTTCTCTTCAAACCCGAGAGCGGAGTCAAAATTTTTCTCAATACTCTTCACACTCTCCTGAAGCTTATTCACTGCCCCCGCCAAATCAGGGAAGTTTCCCCATGAATTTGATCCACTAAACCAAGCCATCTTCAAACAAGAAACAAAAAGAATGTCATCCCACAACCAATTCAAATCGCACCAAAAAGTATGTTCATTTTACATAACTTCAAATCCCACAAATCAAGAACAATGAAACAGATCAAAAGCAATCAAATTCAATCAATGCACCGCAAGAAATCATCGCATCAAGCATCCAAAAACAGACACATATTCGAAAACCATTCGTCTACAGAAAATGGGTACACCTAAAGAATTCTCAATTATAAAATCCGGTAATCTGTCAACAACAAAAACAGAGATCAATGCAGAGGAATCGAATTTGTGAAGGGAAACGATAGATGACAAATGCGAACCTTGGTGGCTCGTGATCAAGCGACTGCCTTTGATCCGGGAATTAAATCATTGTTTCAACAGATTGAGCTCATAGTTGCGTTAACGAGTTCCCTTTAAAAATACAATATAAAGAAGATGGAGGGGGAAAACAGAATTGCCAGTGAAATTCTCTGAACTCAAAGGAGCTTAAGAAAGAGAAAGTGGGTATCGGAACAAACAGGAGAAGGAGTGATATGGTATGGTGGGAAAGGGGATGATTTGATGAGCTCTGCCAACCCAGGCGGTGGATTGTCCGACGCGAAAATTAGGTCCCAAATCCGACGACGTTGGTGACGAATGCAACGGTAGTCGTATTAGGCTGTTAGTTTTTCTGTGTTTTTTTCAGCCTAAAATTAGCTTCTCTTTAAATTAAAAACCTAACTTTTTGAATAATTTTGTATTTCCCATGAATTACATGAGTTTTTCCTGCATCTGTAGAGGTGAATCATAAAAAGTTTTAGATATGAATTTTTATTCCATTATATCAAAAAAAGTACAAAAACTTGTGATGGAAACTTGAATGCCTTTTGTTGAAAATTAAAAAATAATTCTATGATAGATACAAAATTAACCAAATCTATTTATGACCAACTTGAGTCCCGACAAAAACGGATCAAATTATTCATAACTCAAAATTGTATAGTTTGTCATCAGAATGTTTATATATATATAAATACATAATATTTTTTTATTTTATATAAAAAAAATTATTGCAAAGTTAATTAATTTTTTTTTCATAGATATAAAACCTCAATTCATTTTATCTCATATTTATTTATTATTTTAAGTAATCTCAAAGATTGTTGTCTATGTTTAATGCTCAATATTGTTTGGTTACGTTCTCATCGCTCAAATTTCATGATCAAATGTCAACGGAAATTGGTCCGAGTGGTAAACAACTTGATATCGTTTAAGCAAAGTCTCGAGTTCGAGTCTTGACATATGTAGAAAATTCCCGTTGAGAGACTCACCCACCATAGCCAAGTATGCGACACAGGTCAGATCCGGATATAGTAGGAGCAAAATTCTGGTAAATCGAGTAGGTAACTAAAAAAAATTCATGATCAGGTTTAAGTAATCTCGTTCAATGATCACTTAACTTTTGATATGGCAAACCAATGAACACAAGCTTTTAATTCTTTCATGTAAGAATGGTATTAAACCAAGTACATTTTTTTTCTTTCCACAGTCATTTAAGCCCCGCAAGGCTGCAACAAAACCCTCAGCTCTTCTTTTTCTTCCAATCCTCTCTCACAAGAACAAGAAGTTGCTTGGAACCTTAAGAATCTGCACTAAAATCACACCCTATAGTGTAACTGTCTGCAGAATTTTCACTAACCCAAGATATCTGAAATTGATTTTTTCAAGATTTGGACCAGCTCCTGCCTGTATCAAGAAAGAACTTTCAAGTGAGAGAGTACACAAATCAGCTTAACAAAATTAATTAATTCTTTCTTTCTTCTTAGATATGTATTACAATTGTAATATTATATGGCAGATCCTATTAAAGATCATGGTTAAGTTGATATAAGATAATTCTGATGGAAACTTGAATATAAGGTCACTAAACTTCTTCTTACCTATCAGGCTTGAACAAGAGATAGCGGTAAGTGAACCACTGAAACAGAACAGAGAAGTTTCAATTAATTAGTAATTGTAAATTGATCAAGAATCTAGAAGTGCCAGAAACAGAGACTTAGAATGAATCAGTGAATTTGAATGATCTCATATTATGGTGTTTGAATTCCTCATGAACAATTTAGCAATGCCTAAATTATGAGTGTGGTGGCACTTACTGAGCTGAACAGTATCCCAATTAATTCCATTACACCAGGGATAACTGGCAATTTGTCAATGGCCTACACAGAGAAATCACAGATTGGGAAAAACAAAAAATTAGAGGAATCAAGTACAGACTCAATAGCTATATTAAAAAGGAATCAAGGAATGTGTTTGAAAAATAGTCCTTCCTCCGATCCTAAATATAAGAGCTAGATAATTAACAAATTAAGAAAATTAGTTAAATTAGTTATTTGAATATGATGGAACTGAGTATTGTCTTATTACCGAGCAACTAAGATACGTTGATAAAAGCCTCCTCAATGTAATGGAAGAGGGAATAAGGGAAAATGATTAACAGACCCCAGCCACTATGCTGAAACAAAGGAAAATAGAACAATGGAAAAGGAAAAACGTCTCTGGCTGTTCGAGAGGTCAGAGGCTCTCCCACAAAATTCCCAAACACACTCATTGACTGCTTCCCATAGGGTACACAACCCTAGATAACTACTCAGACCATCCTTTAAGCTATAATGGGCCGTGTAACCACCCTAAGCCCAATACCTACTGCTGCTGGTTTATGTTGGTTAGCTGGATGGATCTCTTCTGATATACTTGGGCTAATTGAGCAGGTGGCCCATCAATAAATAATGCGTGTTGGTTTCCATAAAATATTCCTCCTTTTAATCATTTACACAGGAAACTACCATTGATTGCCCACATGGGTAGTTTAGGAAAAAATGAGAAATATGGGAGACAATTGAGATTGAGGTTTTACATTTATGGCTAAAGCAAACTTCTCAACCAGCTCCTATATTTAAGACTAGATGCAGCATAAACCTTAAACACCAATAACTTGAATTTCAGTTAAGCTACCGTATAAAGCAAAAGTTTATCACCAAGCTATTGTGGAACACTGTACCCAATGCCTTAAGCCTAGCTGGGAAGGTTACAGATAAAAAGATATCCTAAAAGCCACAATCAGTAAACATTTGTTTGCAGCTGAAAAGTAATAATCCAAATCTAAAATGAATTTGTTCACAAGCCCATATCAACTTGTGAAACCATCAACTCTAATCCTTGGTAATATAGTTTCCATGTCTTCATAGTTCGGAGCAGAAGACAGATTCATTTTCCAAAATAATCAAAAAAAAGTAGTGAGCATTACCGTAATCAGATTTGCCGATGCCCAAAGTGCCACCACAGCTGTAAAACCCAAGCCAATTAGTCCAACCCGATCCTCAGGTTTATCCCACTGTTGTTAAATAAACAGAGAAGAAACAAACAAGCAACTTAAGGTACTTTCTCTTAATTTGAATGAGTGCGATAAAAATAGATAGATAGACATGAGAGAGTGAAGTTATGGAGAACTCACAACATTCTGAACAGACTTGATAACAGTAAGGGAGGTTGAAGATTCAGAACTTTCCCCAGTAGCCCTCAGAGTAAATAAACCAGCAGCATGATTCTGTCTCCCTGTGGTGAGGGCGAATACCAGAATCCATGAAACAAGGAATTTAAGCATAGGACACAAAAAAACCTATAACATTCACTAGCAATAAAATTTTTAAGTAAATTAATGAATATCAAGTAAATGTGATGCTTTTTATAATCATTATAGCTTCCTAGAGCAGCTTTCCTGCAGAAATTTATTAAGGAATTTTATATGCATTTAATTATAGGGGGTGAGCCATGGAGCAACAGTAAGGTTGCTACCATAGGACCTACTGGTTCAAATCCTCAAAACAACATCTCTGATTGTGACAGTAAGGCTATGAAAATATGTCCTCAACTGAAGGGAGTTTTGTGTCCTGGGCGGCACTTAAATTATACTTTATAATTGCCTGAAAGCTAGACTTCGGATCCAATCAATTATAAATCAATTAATTTTGAATTTAAGAAGACAGCAAATTTCGTGATCACATGCCCGTATATTCCAGTTGAACATTTGTAGGTTGCAATTACATCATTTGATCATATTTTTGCCAGCCTCCCCACCCATATCAAACACACTCATCTCCGCCAAAATTCATAATTTCCCAGGAAATTGGAACTGACAGTAAAGTATTTCCGCCAGATTACTCACTTGGACCTAAGCTACCTGTGCTTAAAACACCTAATTAACAGCCAATTGAATGCTACCAGGGTTAGGCTGTGAATTTATATGAACAAATACATCTGGAATTAGGTATTCAAAAAACCCTTACACCGTCCAAATACATACAGAAAAGAAGAAATCGATATCTGAAACAAACGCAAATGGCCAAGACAGGGTTACCTGTTACAAGAGAAATAGGGGATCTTTTGAAGTTCCCTGAAAAAGATTTTCCCCCATGGACCAGTAATGCTGGAGGCAGGTTAGCAGTAATGGAAGCCATTTTCCCTCAGAAGTTCCAGCACAAGCTTGTGAAAACGAACATAAAATACTAAATTTTTAGTGCATGGTTCTTCAGTCAAAACCAGAGACAATCAAATGAAAGAAACCACAAGCGATACTCTGAAATCAGGAAGCAAATTACAGAGCTTTACCTTCTGCAGCTTCTGCAATGTGTGAGCCAAGGAAAGAAAGTGCTTCAGAGAATGCTACTCAAAACGGTATACACCTTGAAAAAGAATGAAAGATTATGATCCTGCGACTCGTTTCAGCCACAAAATGCTCAGGTTGGGCCTATCAAATCACAAGCTTATTATGGATCATGGCAAAACGACAAACGATAAATATACTATGGTGCCGTTAAAATTAGCACTTGGAAACTCTGTTATTGATTTTTTTTCTCATTCTATTCATTAAATTATCTTGATCCAATATATATATATATATAGTAGCAACTAGCAATATATATATATATATTAAACTTGCTAGTTGCTACCAAACTTGATCATTTTATTCTAGTTCTCTAGAGAATATAATGGGTTCCTATATTAAACAAAGATAAAAATGTATTATGAAACTAACGATATGGCTTAAATGAGGTCTCGAGTTCGAGTTTTGGCGTATGTAAAAAAATTCCTATTGGGAGACTCACTCGCCATAGCTAGATACGCGATACGGGTTGAATCCGGATATAGTCGGGGTAAAATTCCGATAAATCGGATGGACAATAAAAAAAATCTATTATGAAGTATTCAATTGTTAAAGGAAAATGACAGTTAAATTTCAAAATATCAATTTAAGAATAGTTGGATCTTTAAAAAAACTTTCTAAAAGTTGCAAATATCTATTCAGAATATTGCAAATTCTAGAGTCTCAATTACAAATCAAGTATTTAAATTTCGAATGTAATTCTCATTTCACAATTGAGATTTCCAAATGGTAACTGTATTTAAAAATCATTTTTCAGAAAAAATTTGTCGGAAGCTAACTATCATTAATTTAATATTTTGAGGCCTAATTGAATCACAAATCACGTTAATCTTAATACACACATTTAACTGAATTACTTCAAAATCATTGAATTACCATCTCTATAGGTATGCGGAATTTCTGCTGCTGTTGCTCCAGATTTTCTTTTAGGAGTTAATTATAGTCTATAAGTTTAGGTGATCGTCCTTGATCTTTAAACCATGACCTTGTTGCTGCTAGGCGGAAGAAGATTCGGGAGAGAATACCCTTAGTATCGTATTTTCTCCTTTTCTCTCAGAATTCAATCTTTATTATCATATTCAAAAATTAATAGTTTAGATTTAATATTTTATTTTTTTGATCTTATAGTGGAAATTGGATTATGAGAGAATTAGAGATAGTGGAATAGTGAGAGAAACATGATCCATTCATATACAAAAAAAGTGTGGAACTCATGAATATGATCCAAATTTAATATCCAGTTTCTCCTGGTTATGTTTTCTCCACATTAAAATCTACCACTATATGTTTCATTATTCATATTTCATGATGACTTACCTTTATTCACCATAATTATTTTCAATATACCTAGAGGAACAAGAAGCCCAAATACCTCCATCAGGCACTGTCAGGGAATCAGATGATGCCTAGGTTGTTTACACAATCTTTAATCTGCTAAAGCGTGGAACAAATATAATGTTCAATAATAAGTCGAATCTTCAAACAAACTTCTTTTTTTATGAGAAAAAAGTTTGAGTTGAGACTCACACACTCACTAAAATTAGGGCATATATCTTTAAATAAATTTTTAGGACTAATTTGTTTAAGCTTATATAAAAAAGTGATTTTGATTAAGTTAAACATGATAAATTTGTCAAAAGAACCTTTAAGCTAAACCTAAGGAATTTGTTGGAGAACATGTTCTCAGCTTATTATTGATAAGATTAACCTTATGGTATCCCAACAAATCTCATGTTTAACTCAATCAAAATCACTATTTTTAAGCTTAAACAAATGGGCCCTCAATCTAGAGGATATTGTTTACCTTCAATGACCTTTCATGATATTAAGGAAGACTACCCAACTGGTCCTTGAACGTTCAAATATCTCCCTAGGAAAGGTTCAGATCCATGCACATGAAAATGTTAAGGATTAGTCCAATCCCTTGAACCAAATGAGGCAATCCATGTTGGCTTTCTTTTCTTATTAGATGCCAAATATGCCTAACTAAGGTTTACCATTACTAATAAGAACATTTCATGTTAACGTTAATGTTCCTCTTGGTTTGTTTCTTTATTTTTAGTTTGTGGAGATTATGCATAAGATTCCTTAAATGGTGAAAGGTGATACCTCTTACTTTTTGTTCAAAACCTCCGTGAAAAGTGGTACTTTTAAATGCGGTTACAAAATAAACCACCGTTAATGGTTAACTTTCCTTGGCCTACATCCACTAAGCCTACAACTATTATCAATCACCACAGCTACACTCATCAAAAGTATCAGACCAAATCTAGAGAGAAGAAGTCAAATATCTGATAAAGAAACTGAAGATCTAGAAGCTTCTTCTGTTGAAGATCTCCAAGCTCCTTCTAACAAAGCTCATCTGCCACCACCCACTATTAACCACCATGATCAGCCTTACTACAAGTATTAGACCAGATTTGAAGAAGAAGCTACAGATATGGCGAAAAAGTTAAAGATCTAGAAAGTTTTGCTATTGAAGCTCTTCAATCTCCTTCTGACAAGATAGTGAAAAGATTCAAATGAGTGTAAGATTGAAGGAGTGAAGAGAAAGATAGTGAATATAAAAGACAATTTATAAGTATTTAATGCAAGGATGATAATCCATATGAATTATTACAGTTTATAAACAATAAACAACCGAAAAGGGAAGAAAAATGAGCAAATGATAAAATTAAACGGCAACTTATGGCTTTCACGACAAAGAACGATAATGGAGAACGACATTAATGATGGAGATAAGCACCAAAAATAGGAGGAAAATATTGAAAAATGACACTTGTTCAAGTATGTCCTGGTGAGACAGAAGAACGGGACCATAAATGGCTATGAAAAAGTAAAAGTGAAACTGTAATCGGGTCAGGATTTTTTAATTTTCAAAGGATTTTTAACTACAGTTTTATAAAAAAAACCGTCATTAAAAATTTAAAAGTCTCCTCTAATCACTTTTAACAGCTATTTTTTAAAAGTACTTATCACGGTAATTTTCTAAAAAATTGCCGCGATAAGTAGTACTTTTAATCCAACTGAGTTTTTTTAAACTCTATTGAACTACTTTTAACAACAATTTTTCTAGAAATCGCTGTTAAAAGTGTTTTAAAAAGAAACTTATTTAAGAAAATGTTACCACCTTTTTGTTTATGACATTTTTCGTATAACCACCGTGAATTATCGACGTAAAAAGTATTTTTTTCTAGTAGTAAATCCTATTCTTTATTTACCTTTAGTGTTGTTAATTTAGTTGTAAAACTAACCTCATTTAATGGGATAAAATTTATTGTTATTGTATACTCATAAGTCAATTCCAACATATTCCACCGGAACTAAAAAACCTTAAACCTCATTATCTTTGTCTTAAAATTCATCAACTTTTTAATTTTATCCCTATTTAATATACACTCTACCCCCAAGAATTCAAAGTATATACAATAATAAATAATGACAAGTAAAATTGTACATTTATGTAAAAAAATTGATAATATAATTAACTTATAAATAGGTTTAAAAGAAATATTATCTCTACCTTGTAAATAGCACCGGAGTAGGTTTTGAATCCATATCTTGTTGGTCATCCTAGAATAAAGTTTCGCGTAAATATCTAATCATTCCAGAAGTTGAAAAATCTAATAAATATACTTGATGAATGAGTAATGCTATGGATCCACCATGCCTGCAATTTCTATGTCCAATTTCTATAGTCTTTTTTTTTTTTTTACTTAATGTAAATCAACTGTTAAAATTTTAAGGTCTATATTTTCTGCATATGAAGCTGCTGGTATTTGAATCGTCAGTTAGTTGAAGACTGGTAGTTGACATAACAATTTTTTTAGTTTTGAATTGCCAAAGTTTCTAAATGGCAAAGCCATCAAAGAAAGGATGGTGTGGATTTAAAATGAGTCAACATTTTATATATAACTAGTCCTTTTTATGGTCCAATATTATTAAGCCTGCCCTACATGATAAATTCTGACAGCAAACACATTGAATAATGAAAATTCCTTATGGCAATTTGCTTGGCCTGAGTATTTAAGAAGATCAAAACCTATAACAGTTTCATCAGCATGAGTTGAATAAAGAATTCAATTTTATGAATAAGATATTAAATAAAGCAACCCATCATTGGTAGATCTTTTGAATCAACATGTTTTGCATTATATCAAAATCTCTACGACCAAGTGGCTAAGAGTTTGATCATTGCCGGCCCCATTTTTCATAATTAAAACAAATTTCAACACAAGGTATAATTGCATAGGTTAAATAAATTAGTTAAATTAGTTAATTGTAAAATACTCTCTTTAATAATTTATAATGAAACTACCCTTGATATGAACCCTTTTATTATATGGAATTAATAAGAAAAATTTGGCAAAAAAATTATAAATTTACAAGACAAAGTACATACGATGCATGTTTGGTAATAATCAGTTGGATTACATCCTATGATATATGTAGAGCATTATTATTATATGGAAATGTTCAAAATCCCTATTTTTGTCCTCTTTAGGTTGCATTCTGGGCTTCACTCACTATCTGCAACGTAAAAGAAGGATGTGAAGTGCTTCTTCATATATCAGTAAGCTTACTAAGAAGGGACAAACAAAGATTAAGGAGCCATCCCTACATATAGGTACTTATAAATCATTTAATGCAATAACATTGGCTAATGGCTATACATGTCATGAAGCACAACTACTCATCATCAAAGTGCAGAAACATTGATTAAGTCGCTTTAAAAACATTGTACTCCTCTACCTCTTATACAATTAAAACGCTGTACTCCACATTTCCAAATCAAGTAATTCAAATTTACTTCAATAAAAGCATGATTAACTTTGGGGAAACATCGGTATTTTATCCCAATAACCCAATTGTAATTTAATCCTTAAACTTTAACTCGGTACTTAGTCTCTATATAATTTTGACTTAGTTGAAACTCGGTCCCTGAACTTTAACTTATTACAACTCAATCCCTATAATTTTAACTATTTAAAACTTTAATCCCTAAGCTTAATGAATATTTTTTAAAATATAAAGACTAATATTTTAAATAGTCAAACTATAAGGACTGATTTATATTGAGTTAAAGTTCAAGAATTTAGTTACATCTAAGTCAAAACTATAGGTACTAATTAGTTACATCAAGTTAAAGTTTAAAAAATGAATACAAATAAGTTAAAACTATAAGGACAGAAAGATCAATTTTCTCTAAATTTTTACAAGTACTTAGAAAAATTTCACTACATTTTATATTTTATATGGAAGAATCTGATAGCAAACAAACAACTCAAGTGCTATGTTCTCGAGAATCAAACCGAAAACTTCTTGGGTTACAGCAAGTGAATTGTACACACACTTTTCTACTATTTCAACTTTATTATATATAAGTGACAGCTATATCAGCAGGAGTTAGTTTTTTCACTTCATCCCCACAAGGCTTCTTTTTCTTTTCCATCTAATCGTCAAAACTAACTGTCTCTCAAAGTTCGTTGAGAAGTGTTCTTTATTTTTCTTATATTCTCTAGTTTTTTACAGTAGTTAAACGTTCAATCTTTCATGTTAAATATGCTAACAACAGACCCTCATGGAATCCTTCATTTTACTAGACATCTACTGATTCCATCTTAAGGAGAGGATTCATAATCAACTTGTCATTAGTTTTTTGTTTTTTTGAGTAAATCTATGAGGACTACTGACAGTTCCCTTAATTACTTGTCGTGTTGGAATTTATATGTTAGCTTGGTTGTTGGGAATTTCTAATTCAATAACATGGTTCTAATCTTAACCTATGCCAACCACTGGTATTAGGAAGATGCTCATTATGTTTATTTTAAGCAAATAGGCTCTTTTTCTTTGATTCATGCATGAATGTTATTATGACAAACTATGAAATGTAGGATCAGATAATATTCATTGAATACAATTGGATATATAGGACTTGTTTCAATCTATGTATATGAGGATTCTGGTGTTGTCTCTTGTGTTTCAGAACTAAGCCGGTTTAGCATAGGCAAGTTCTGAAACAGACACCAAGGTTGTGTTGTTTCCAAGGTTAAGGTGTAAATTTTCTCCAGAAACTTTCCCTCATGAGCAATGTTGTCTGAAAATTTTTTTAGTTTCAATATTACCTTACAAGTGTTAAAATTGAGCAATATTACATCTTACTATTAAAAATATTAACGCTCAATGATAATATTTTAATGATCAACATTAATTTTTTATTAGGGTGGGGCGATATTGCTCCTGAGTAAAAAATTTTGGAGAAAATTTGCATTTAACCCTTGTTTCTAATGTTAAAAGTTGTACTACGTTTAGTTGTTGCTTTTCAAAGATAAGAGGTTTTGTACAGAAGAGAGGCTTTGCAAAAATGAATAACCAGAGATAGAAAGAGATGAAGCATTTGTGTACAAAGTAGAGCGTGCAAGAAGCTCTTTTTAAAAAAAAAATGAAACCATTATGAAGTAATCTGATTTAATTATTATATTTCTTGTTATAGTGCTTTTTGTGCTATGTTCACCATTGGGTTTTATTTTCTCATGGATCAGAAAAAATTTCAATATAGGAGTATTAATTAGCTTCTATCAAGATTCATCCTTCTTATTATATATATATATAGTTATAGATATTTTATATGGTCACCTATACATTATAAGTTAACATGACAATTAAAGCCCATAATGAACTATATGTGGATCTAAATAAGGCTTTTCCAATGAAATAAATGAATTGAAGATTTTTCAGAAAAAAAAAGTCTTAAAATTTTTTGTTTTCCCTCAAAAGAATAAATTCTTTAATAATTTTATTCTAAAATGAATGAAAAAGAGAAGACCAAAAAACAGTTTGATTTGAACATAGAATAAGAGTAATGTCAGACCAAACATTCCTCCTCCTTTCTAACATTGTTCACAATCAACGCTTGCTCTTGGAGGAGTACTTGTTAGAAAAATCAAAATCAAATTACATTATAATTAAATAAAAGATATTGCAATATGCAAACAAATATTGGCCCAATTGGTAATTAAATAGTTAGCTTATAATCTATAAAATCGTAAGTTTAATCTCTCTACCGATGTGAAAATATTGTTAGTGGATACGCGCGCTCTTTAAACCTAAAAGTATACTCTAACCCTAGTAGGCTCCCGATACCTAATTCACCTAAATTATTTTTTCAAAAAATAAATGTCATATATCCACTGTTAACAATTATATTATTGTAATTTATAAAAAAACATTTATGTTATTGTGTCCCCAAAAATATGTTTGAAAGTTGATCTCAATCTCTTTATTGATTATTAAATCAAATATATAATTAATTAATTAATTAATTATGACATAGTTTGGAAACATATTCGTCTGATAATTAAAGGGGAAGAGTGGCATCTTTTGTTGAGAGCAAAAGCTTATGTTAGAATAAATTAAAGGCTTGAAATGCAAGAAAGAGAGATACGATTTTTTTAGGGGAGGTTTTTTTTGGAATTTCTCTTTTTGAGGCTTTTCGTTAATGGAGGAACAATAAAATTATTTTTTTAAAAAAAAAAGAGAGAGAAAGAATTAAAAGGAATGCAAGAGAAGAGAAAGAGAATGATATAAAAAGGAAGCACAAGTGTGAAAGTAATCTTCAAAATAATGAATGCTCTTATTCATTAGGTTTTGTAATGGAATCATGCATGTGATTGCTTCAACTCATCTACCCTTCTCAACCACCATAACCACAACAAACATTATGCCTCGCTTTATTTTTTATATTTTTTTATTTTTTATGAAACTATATATATATATTTAAAAATAATAATAAAAGTAACATGTTGAGAGTCTAAAAGATACCACACAACAACATTATGCCTCACTTTTTTATTTAAATGTTAATCAAATTGTAAATCCCACTTGATTGACTAATTTCTGTTATAAGTGATGATAATTATATAATTATATTTTCTTTGAATTTTATACCAAGGTAGAAACTTATATTCTTAAATTTATATATTTAAGATACTTATATCCAATTAAATTAGGAAAATTGAATTTTAGATTTAAGTTTGAGGGTGAATCATGGATAAGAAAAAAGCCCACTTATCCTAATTCAATTGAAGCAAATACGTTAAGTATATAAGGTTAAGTACTTAAGTTGTTTGCTTATTCAAATCATATCAATTTTTTAACAGTACCACAATGTTCATGGCTTCTAAATAATTTCACTTTCTATGGGAAATTTTTGTAAGTTCTAGAATATATGGGAAGGGAAAATGTGTAAAAATTTAACAAAATTTTAAAAATTATATGTTGCTTATTTTTATGGAAGATATTAGGATGAATAAATCAGTAGTTTGATATAGAGGATAAAAGAAATTACACTGTGAAAAACACTCTCAATTACATTTGATAATAGTTAAATATTAAATAATTAGGAAAAACATGTGTAAGAAAAGGTCAAAATAAATTTTAAAAATAATTAAAAGGCTTAATAAAACTAAAAAATATAAATATATGTAAATTATTTTAATATTTACCTTGTATTAACTAATTAAGCTAGTACTTTAAAAGTGATTTTAGTGGCCATCTGAATTGGGAATAGATAAAAGTAATCATAACCCTCATGACACCAAAACTTTAATTATGGGTGGGATGACTCTAAATGAATCTATTTTTGACTTCTATATGAATCATAATCTTTGTTGTTACAACATTAACTAAAATCAAGGTTTACATTGCCAATCAACAAACCTAAGAGAAGAAAAGATAAAGAGGATGTGAAATTTCAAGTAGTAATAAATGCAAATTATAATTAAGGGCTCTTTATGTCTATTAGTCAAACAACTTTCATCTTTGCTTTACCACCCATTTATCATCTTTTGTTAACTCATGCCCTTATGTTCCCCACCTGCCCCCAATAAATTATTAGTTCAATTAACATATACTATAGGGAAATAATATTAGTCCATCAACTTTGAAGTTTGACCCCTAACTTTCATTTGATTCGAGAGAAAAAAATATTACTAATTTGATCCTAAATATAAAAATTAGATAATTATTTTATAAAAACTAAAAAATTTAATTAATTAATTAGTTATTTGTTTAAAGAAGGCACCCCATGGATATAAACCTTGTTAATATGTGCAAATATATAGTTTAAAGAAAAATATAATAAATTTGAGAGATAAAATATATTAAAACCTTATATTAAAATAATTTTTTTTAACTAACTCTTATATTTAATACTGTAAAGGAATATATATAACTTTAATTGATGTTGGCATTAAGAGATATCACAACTAACTAGATGTGTGTGTGTGATATGGTGCGTGTTTAGTTAAGAAGAAAATTATAGTTTTATAAGGACTTTTGGCCTAAATTTTAGATTAGAAAAATTTTAAAACAAAAAGTCATATTTGTCCAAAAGGGTTTCTGGATCAAATCATAATTTTAAACCATGATTTTAAATAAGCTTCTAGAAATAGCTTCTAAAATAGGAAATAGACTTATGAACTATCCAATTACTATTTTACCCTTACTTTTTCAGACACATTCTCTCTTCTCTCTCTTCTGCCGACAATAATCACTCGTTATCTCACACGCTGCAGTCGCTCACTCACACGGCGTTGCAGTCTCGTCAGCATTATAGTCTTCAATGACGAGAGGTGGAGATATATCGGCTTTTGCCACTATGTAGGTGTCGATGTTGAGGTGGAGGTGACTGGAGGTGTCGTCGTCAGTGTCGCTATGGGAGAAAAGTTGTCATTGACTAGTTGTGGAGGTGTTGGCTGGGGCGAAGCTGATGATGATGGTGATGAATAGTGGCAATGGAGGAATGAGGTGAATAGTGGAGGTGATGAAGATGCTGAACGTGGAGAGATAATAAGGGATAAGGAAAAAGAAAAAAGAAATGAACAGTGTATCCATAGGGTGACGGACAATGGGGTGCTATGTGCGCATAAGATAATTAATTTTTTTCACCTCATATCTTTTTTGATAATTTACTAATCATAAAAGTCATTATGATAATAACTATCCAAACACTCATTTATTTAAAATTATTTTTTTATAAGTTCTTCTCTAAAAGCTCTTCTCCAAAAATATGATTAGTAAATAGTATAAAGATAATGTCTATCATACAAATATTGAGAAAATATGCAATCTTTTTCTTGATGTAAGAGTCATCTAAATTTTCTTTTACTTTAAAAATACGTAGAAGTAGATGGGTGCGTATATTTGCAAAAATCTCCCAAAGTTATTTTATGTTTTGTTTTGTAGCTATTTCTTCCCAGAGAGATTCTGGATTACTTTAAATGGTTATGAACTTATGATTGGTTAAAATTGCTTAAATTCTAGGTCAATGCATTGATCTTTGAGTTGGGTTAATTTCTACTAATATTTTTATACGCTAATAATATGGGCACCTTTCTTGATAAAATTGGGCGGCCCCACTTTTTAATTTTTTATCATTAAAATCACAAATGATAATTAGAGATGCATGACCCTATCATATTCCTGGCTGAGCTCCAATGGTAGGGACCAGATGTCCACCCCAACCATAGACCGTCCCCGAAGACATTAACCATTGTTGCTAGAACCAGAGTGGCCATACTCCATTAAAAAAAATATTTTTTTTAAATAATACATATAGAAAAAATAATTAACTTAAATAATATTTATCCATATATATATATATATGCCCAAATATATCATATAATGTTTGAACTAATAACATAAATGGTAGAAGAAATTTTAGTCACTTAAACATTATATTTTAAATTTAAATTTATATGAATATAAACAACTCGTTTAGGAGAGTTACTCTTAATTAGATCAGTCTGTTACTCTCAAATTAGATAGTTGATTTTAAATATAAAATATATTTTTTATATTTATCAATATTTTTTTTAAATTACCCCTTTTGATATCCCCTAAACAATAATTAAGAGATAGATGAAGAGATTTAAGGAAGATGATTATAGTATTTAAAAAAAATGATATATTAACTAACTTTCTTAATCTAATCAAATTAGTTAAATATATTATATATTAAAAATTAAAAGAGTAATATTCTTTTAAATAATATATATGAAAAAAATAACTTATATAATATTTATTCCTATATTATTATATATGCCTTAACATATCATGTAATGTTTTCACTAATAATAGAAGTAATAGAAAGGGACTTAAGAATCTTAAGTCGTTTAAATATAAAATTGAGTTCAAATAAATATAAAAAAATATATTTAAAAAAATTATTTTTAATTAAATTAGATAATGTTAAAATTTTACTCAATCAAATACCTATACAATGTTTTATTTGCATTACTCAATCAAATACCTATACAACATATATATATATATATCTAATAATCAAGTTTTATCAATTCTTTACCAATTCATTTTCTGTTAGGGGTGTTCATAGAACCCACGACTTAGTATGTCTACTCGAGCTCGTAATAAAATAGTTATGTTCAACCCGATAAATATAAGATAGTACAAAGTATCTGATTATAAAATATAAACTATATTTTTTTTTGGGACAAAGGGATTATCTTGCTTAACCGTACCCATATACACTCTTACTTTCTGTCAGATACCAAAGCATAGGTCGGTTCCGGTTGGACTAACATGTCCTATCAGGCCTTGTAAAACCTATGCATCAAATGTGAGTCAGTTTGAAGCGGGTAAAAGTCATATTAGCCTTTGAAATGATGGGATGTCTGTTTGGAAGGATGCCACAAATACGAGATTTGAGTGGCTACAAAATGGACTCCAATGCATGGTCATGGTCATCTCAGTCTTATTTGAGTCCTCACAATTACAACCACTTGTCCAATTTTACATTCATGTATTTTTTCCATCTCTTCTACAAGAGAAAAGACGCTATATATAAATAATATTTTTTTAGTAAAGATTAATACTCCTAATATTTAAAAATTATTAAAATAAATTTTATATCTTTTAATAAAATATTTTTTATACAAACGACTTAATTTAAATATAGAAATTAAAATATTATATTTAAAAAAATTATTTATTTTCCAATTATATGATACTTTATTGATAAATTAGTTTTTTTTTTCTTTAAATAAGACAATACACATATTGCTAGAATGAATCTAGGCAGAACTTGAAAAATCAAATACTTTAGTTTTTTGAACACATGACCCTTTTGAGATTGATAATTATATATGGTATATTTTTAAACACATTCCTTTCGGGAAAAAAAGTCCTATAATTTAAAACGGATGGAGTATAAAATTATTATTATTATATTATTAAATAACAAAAACTAAATAAATAAATTTAAACTATTATAAAATTTATCATACTTATATTTGTATTTTCAATTTTGCCCTCCTCATTTTTAATTTCTTGAAAATTTGAATATTTCTTATTACTAATCGTTCGCTCAATTGAATATTTTATTATGGATATCTACCATCAATCTTTAAGAACTGTATCCAGAAATTAACTCTTTTCTATAATTATACTAATGTATATATAGCTTTGTTATTTAATCCCCTAATAATGGCTTTAAAATTTAACCAAAAGCTATTAGCGAGATCACCCTTAAATAATTAAATAAAAGAATAAAATATCAACAATACCAAAAGGATATAAAAAATTTAAATTAAGGAAAATATTATATAAATCAATAAAAAAATAAATTTTATTAAAATTTAAAGTGAAAAATATTTAAAATATCCTTGGAAAATTTAAAATGATGTCCATTTTGATGCATAGAAAATATTCTATACTATATTTAAAAGAATTTAATGAATTATTAAAAAAAATTTAGTGATTACACTATAGTAATTAACTTGTTACTAATTTATATAGTACTACCTTTTTATTGCTGACAATCGAGATTTGGGACTTTAATTAAAGTCTAAGATAAGAGGATTAACAAATTTGACTTTTAAGAAATGCACTTTCCACTCTGGATTTAAAGAATTGGAACATGCTTGGATGCAAATACATTAATTGCATATTCCCAGTTTTCAGAACTTTAATTGATATAAAGACACCATGAAAATTTAATTAAATTAAATATTTATTAATTTTCTCGACAGGCCAATTCAATGGTAAATGGACCTATTCGACTTGCTTCCCCATCAAGCCTTTTTCATCTCCCGTGGGCTGTGGCTCATCATGGCTCGGCTCACTCGGGTCAATGAGCCGACTTTCTCCAATTTTCTTTCGGTGATCCACTACGGCGTATCTTGGAAGAGCAGTTACACGTGGACACCATGATAAATTAGGAGTACTATATGGATATTTTATATTTTAAAGTATATTAAATTATCAAATTTAAAAGAAAATTGAAAGTTAGGCACTCGTTACTTATAGGAACAATAATAGAAAAAAAAATAAAAAATAATAAATGTCAAAAAGCAGAACTTTATGTTATTAATATCATATGTTGTTAATATCATATTTATTATTGTTAATAGATGTGATTTAAAATTTATTATTTTTTAGAATTTTTTTATTATTTTTCCTTACTTATATTACTTTAAAATACTAAAAATTATTTAAATAACCTACCCCGACCCCATAATAATTGAATATGTATTGCACTACTAAATGCCAAATAATTACTCCTGTTATTAGATGAAAACAATAAATAAAGTCAGGTAGATATATTAAAAGAATTATTATAAAGTCTCAAAAGAAATGTGACACTAATTTTTTTTAATAAATAAGTAATATAAATTTATTGTTATTTTAATGTATACTATTTATTTATTATAAAAAAAATTATAATTATATTACAAGTGCAAAAATGCTTTTCTCTTGTGATTAAAAAATACTTTTTATACCAATTTTGAAATCCGTGTAGAATCAGTCAATGTAAAAAGTTTTGAACATTCTTTTTCTTTTTTATTGGAAGTTTTGAACATTCTACCCTAGTTCTAATCCAATAGGTGTAGAAAAAACATTGGACTTTCTACATGTTTAATGTCACAATTGGAGTAGAAAATGTTTTTTTTTTTAAATCATTCTGGATATTAAAAAAATTATCATATTTACATTGAAAAGAAGAACAAAAATAGATGTAAAAATTAATTTATTTTTTTTAAAAAAATTGATTTTACCTTTTAACATTGGCCCTAAACATAATTAATATAGAAAATAATTTAATATTTAAAAAAATTAATCTTACCTTTCTACACCAATTGTCTGATAAATATTTTGGCGGTAGGCAGCTAGAAAAATATCGTAATCAACTCAATTGTAATAAATTTAGTGACAAGAGGAAATGAATTATAAGTTGTCTTTGTAAGAGGCCAGTAGTTTTCAGCATTTAGCATTATAGCATACGTGTCATGTGTGTGGGGTTTTTGTTTATTGGGGGTTTGTGGATGTTTAGGTTGAATTCATGAAGAAAATTCAATGGAAGATTGAGGCTATTAGGCGTCCATCATTTTCAACCAGAAATGCCATGTTTTGTGGTTTCTCTTTTTTAAAACAAAAAAAAATAAATAAATGCTGTGTTGGATTTTTTTTTTTGTTAAAAAGAGGGGAATTGATGCCACGTGTTTTAAACCTGTTATACAAAAATTTGTTTATGTACAAAAGCCTTGTGAATGTTACTAATCTATATGAAAACCTCGTCTTCAAATTTAAATTTAAATATAATGATTCAAAAATATTTGAATATTATACTACCTCATATCTTAATTATAAGAGTTAATTAATTTTTTAAATAAATATAAAAAAATAAATAAAATAATTAATTATAACTAATATAAGAACTGATTAATTAGTTTAGGTACTTCTCCGATCATATTTATAAGTCATTTTCAGCATATTTTACACACCTAAGAAAATCTTAAATTATATTAATTATATCATAAAATTTAATAATTTTTTAACTTTGCCCATGTTTAATATACATTACACCCAATAGAAATAAAGTTAACATAAATAATTGAATGATAAGATTACAAATTCATCTGAAAAATTTCTCTCCCTTCCTATAAATAGGACCAAAATAAACATTTTATCTTTACTATATAAATAGGACCAGAAGAGTATATTGGAATATATATAATATAAATTTATCTTAAAAAGTTAAATTTAATCATAATTAACTAATTTATTTAATTTTTTTAATTTATCTAAAAAAATTAACTAACTTTTATAATAATAACATCTATATATATACTATTACATAACAGGGCAAAAAATTGAATCTATGATCTTTTTTGGGTTATATGACTATATCCCACTTCTCTCCATACCACACTTGATGGCTTATGGCCTCTGGGAGCTCAATTCTTGTAATGGAAAAATAATTGTAACATACATATACACATAAATATATATGTATATATATGATGGTATTAAAGAGAAGAGCATAATTATTTACACATAAAGATTTTTTAAAAAGTATTCATAAAATTATCTCCAAGAAAACTATTTAATAAAAGCTAACTATTAAATAATTTTTTAATACGGTTCTTATAATTTTTTCTTTTTGTACATTCTTATAGTTTTCTTAATTATAAGCATAGTTCTTATGGTCGTGATATATTAATTAGGATTGATATTGACGTTAACTAAGGGATATACATACAAGTTGCTACAAAATATAAAATACAGGTGTTTTTTAAAAAAAAAAAATGAAACAATGAAATAAAATTTATTTATTATTAATATAAAAATAAAAAATCATCATATTTATAATCATTTCCTCACATCTATATATAATATGTAATATAATCTAATTGATTTAATTTTATTTAAATCAACGTGATAAAATTAATCTAAATATATGATGAGTGAGAGTCATGTTATCAACAATAAACATTATTTCTCTTACAAATTAAGAAAAAATACCTATAACTGTGGAAACTATAATAACTTGAAAAAGAAAAGGCTACAAGAATTGAATTAAAAATGAGATGAAATTACATGGACTTACACATTAATTTTCTAAAAAAAATAAAGAAAAAAGAAAAGGAGTTAGAAAGGAAAAGGAAGAAGGAACACATGTCCAACTACATTGTGAAATTAGATTTACCAAACTCTCATAACAACAACAACATGGAGTGGAGTCTCATGAGAGTGCCTTCTTAATTGCACTATATGTGTGTGTGTAGTGGCAGCAGTAGTAAATATACTGTGTATTATTTTGTTCCGTTAGGTGCATTCATATGAATTCAACCAACCCTCCATCTATCTGGGCATGTTTGGAAAGAGACCAATCCATAGTTTTAGAAATTTTTTTAAGTAAAATTTTAGTTTAATTTTTTTTTAAAATAAACAGTCATATTTATCTAAAAAAGTTTTTGAACCAAACCATAATTTCAAATAAACTGGTAAGAGTAACTTTTAGAACAGTAAAAGAACTTATGAACTACTTAATTACTATTTTACCCTTATTTTTCTTATACTATCTCTCCTCTATTTTCTTTACCCTCTCCCATCTCTCTTCTCTATTCACTCTTCTCCACCCTCTATCTTCTCTTCTATCTCTTTTTCACCCTCTTCCCTCTCTCATTTTTTTAATAAAATCATACAATTTCTGATAATTTTTTAATTACAAAAATTCTTTTGGTAATAACTATCCAAACACTCATTTATCTAGAACTACTTTTTTTTATAATTTTTTTTTCAAAAATTCTTTTTCCAAAAATTACCAAAAAATCCTTTTTTCTGTAAGTCATTTTCTAAAAGTTTATCTAAACACATACTACATATATTGTTTCTACCCTCTTCATTTCTCATGTCCTATTTCCTCTATTTCTCTCCATTCCACACAATTATATTGTGTATGTGTGTGCGCGCATATACATAATATTTATTTATTATCATAATTTAACAATGATTTTTTTAAAATTTTAGTCCTTAAATTTTTACTTGATACAATTCAATCTCTTATGTTTTAACAGTCCAATTCATTAATTTCTGTATTTAAAGATTCAGTTATAACTTAGTTCATAAATAATTAAAATATTTTTATTTTAAAAATGCAAGAACCAACTAATTAAATAACTAGAGTTTAAGGGGCTGAGTTAATTAATACCAGAAACTGAGTATGAAGTCAAAATTATAGTACCTATATGATTAATTTTTTTTTCCTTTTTACAAGCCATTAGTCATATGTTATTAGATAATATTGACTAATCTAAATTTAAGTTTTGAGAATTAAAATATAAATAATTTTTAATAAGTACGTTCCGCAAAAATTGAATTTATATTTTTTTTAAAGAGTAAGACTATTTATCACCTTAACTAATAATTTGTTAGTAGGAAAAACTCTTTTTAATATGGTATTTTCCCATCTATAAACTTTAAACTTGAGCAGCATGTTCAATTCAGAAATGTAATAAATCAAAAATGAAGGCTAAAACAAGTTATGACCTGGGAGCGAGTCAGTAGGCAGAAGAAGACAGAAAATCTGAGAGACCACAGCCACGAGAAAAAGCGAATTACAGATTACAGAATCAAGAAGTGAACTGAAAACAAAAAAACAAAAACAAAAACAACCGATTTTCCACCACAAAAATATCCAAACACAGCCTATTCAGTAGACAGCCACTAAGCCGGATAAGCTAAGCTGGCTAAGCCCTGAACAAAAGAATCCTTAATTTTTTTCTTTATTTATTTTTTTTAAAAACCGTTGGAATCATAAATTCAACTGCTTTTAACGTTAGTTGAGTCTCACACTCTCTCTCACCACCAATATCTAACAGTCAACCCTACCAGCCTTCCCTCTTTTTTTTTTGTCCATTTTTTATCTCATTTTCCATTACCATCCAAAAGCAATTAAACTCAAAATTCATAAACAAAACCAAAATAGAATAAAAAATAGTTAAAATAAACCTTAGCGAGTTCCTCCCTTTTGTTTTTATATTCTTAAATTGAGCAGTCCTCTATCCCCCCCTCCCCACCTTTTCTCTCTCTCTCATCCCCCATTTTTGCTCCTTAAAAAACTAAGCCTTCGTCGTCACACACAACATCCAACAACGTTGTTGTTTGTGAAGCAAATGGGCGTGGACATGTCCAATAACCCACCTCCATCTTCTCACACTAAAGACTTCTTCGCTTCTCCGGCTCTTTCTCTCAGCCTCGTAAGTTAAATAAATCCCTTAAAGTTCTCACCTTTCTTCATCCCCAGATTCTGAGCTTCGTTTTTCTGATTCTCTGTTTGATTTTTTCTGTTCTGTGAATCCAGGCTGGGATTTTCCGTCATGCCGGAGAAGCAGCTGCGGCGGCAGGAGCCGCCACGTCCAGCAGGGAGGTGGAGGAAGGGGATGAAGTGAGCGGCGGCGGTGGCCGGCGAGACGAAACAGTGGAGATTAGCAGCGAGAACTCCGGCCACACGAGATCCAGATCGGAAGATATTGATTTTGAAGGAGAAGGAGAGCATGACGACGACGGTGGCGACGGTGACGGAGATAAGAACAAGAAGAAGAAAAGGAAGAAGTATCACAGGCACACAGCTGAACAAATCAGGGAAATGGAAGCGTACGTTAATTTTAATTAATTTATTTTTTAAAAAAATCTCTCTCTTTATCAATTTCGGTTTCTTTTTTTTTCCCCTTTCTCAAAAATAATGTTTCAAATATACATTATGAAGATAACACCAAACAAAAACATATATTAAATTAGGATGATGCTATACATTGAGCTGAGCATAATCTAATTTTTCTTTTCTTTTCAAGTTTGTTAAGAGCATTGGCATTGTTAATTAATGGGTCTTTGTGAAGTTATATTGTTAACCTTAAAAGGAAAAATATTAATATGAAACTATAGCTATATAGGGAATCACTGAAAGCCGCCTTATGCACAAAGTACTGAACAGTGAAATTTATGTGTAAAAAAATAGTGATATGTGATTATGGGCTTTTAATTTTGAGTGGTACATAGCTTTGCAATTTTGGAATTGTGTTGGGAACATATATACCATTTGGATTATAATTGAGCTTTATTATGATTGAAAAGGCAACTGTTTTTTTCTTCTAATTAACTCTCTTTTTGTTGTCAGATTATTTTTTTTTACCATAGATACTTTCTTACATAATAAAATGTTATTTTAATCAAAATTATGTTGCAATTAAATAATTAAAAAAATATTAAGCTCAGTCAATATTCTAGAAAATATACCTATATTATAAAAAGAAAGAAGAAAATGATAAGAGCTATTTTCCACAGGCCCCAATAGATTAATTCCCTCTTTTAAAAAAAAAAAGAAAAAGAAAAAACAATCCTTTAAACTTCAAACTCTTGTTTCTCATGCTGGAAAAAAAAACTCTTTATTTTTTACTAAATATAATATATTCTTTCTAAAGGTAATACTATTCGAGTTATTATGGAGTACCTTAATTTATCACGTTATAAGATGCTAGTCTTTTTTACTAGATCTAACTAATTAAAAACAAACCATATAGACTAGTTATAATGAGATAGTGTGTGTAGGTGATAAGGGATAACTCTATTTTAAGTGAGCCCTATTATTTATTTATTTTAGTCCATTGCAATTTTTTTTATTAGTAGAGGAAATTTTATCAAATGAAAAAAAGGTGCAAAAAATATTTTCAGGCTTTTCAAAGAGTCACCACATCCAGATGAAAAGCAAAGGCAACAACTTAGCAAGCACTTAGGCCTTGCTCCTAGGCAAGTCAAGTTCTGGTTCCAGAATCGTCGAACCCAAATCAAGGTAATTTAATTAAGACCAAAATAATTACTCACAATAATCCAAAATTAATATCTATATAATATAGTTCCCAAGGAGTTTATTTAATTTCATTATCCAACTTAATTTGCATTTGTGTGTGTGTGTGTGTTTGTGTTAAACTTTGCAGGCAATACAAGAACGTCATGAGAATTCTTTGTTAAAGACAGAAATCGACAAGCTGAGAGACGAAAACAAGCAAATGAGAGACACAACCAACAAAGCATGCTGCCCCAACTGTGGCATCGCCACCACCAGCAGAGACACCGTCTTGTCCGCCGAAGAACAACAACTTCGTATCGAAAATGCCAAACTCAAAGCCGAGGTTCACCCCCCCCCCCACATACTGTTATGAGTCTTATATCAGAGAACCTTGTAGTTTATTATAAATTCAAAGAGCTCTCTCACCAAAATGTTAGACCGTAGGCACCTAATTATGACCTTGAAAAAGGCTTACTCACAAAGGGTCTGACCGGAAAAGAGGCTGATTGAGGTACCGTACCGTGAAGCCATCGGGCGGGCTCACAAGTGTAGTAGTGTGGTTTATAAGTTGAAGGGTTTCAGCCCTGGACTTGTGTTCATAACACTAATACACACACAATCTCTCACACACAACACTGTTGTGATCCGTTGTGAATGCATGCATGCAGATGGTGCAGTTAAAAACTTGAGATTGTGTTTTGCAGGTAGAGAAGTTGAGAAGCGTAATAGGGAAGTACCCACAAGGGACGGCGTCACCGTCATGTTCAGGAGGGAACGGCGAGCAAGAGAACAGGAGCTCATTGGATTTCTACAGCGGAATATTTGGGCTTGACAAGTCGAGAATAATGGAGACTGTGAATCAAGCTTTGGAGGAGCTCGTGAAAATGGCGACAGTGGGAGAACCATTGTGGGTTCGGAGTTTAGAGACTGATCGTGAAATACTGAACTATGATGATTATGTGAAGGAGTTCGGAGCGAAATCTGAAAGTTCAAGCCACCATGGAAGACCAAAAAGATCCATCGAAGCTTCCAGAGAAACTCGGGTTGTTTTTGTTGATCTCCCTCGCCTACTTCACAGATTCTTAGATGTGGTAAGCCACTTTGATTATATTCATCACAATACATATTCAACAAATATTTCAAGTTCTCACCTTATGAATTAATAAACGGAAAATTCCTTAAGAAAAACTCCCATTGCTAAATTTATTGTCAAAAATTAACTGAATTTTGTTTAAGAATTCAGCTACAACATCTATTTTGGGTCTGTGCAACTTTTTTCAATTATGTGGCAGATATCTTTTAACTAGGTAACAAAATAAAAGATATTTATATATAATTAAAAATATGTTATATAATATTTAAAGAAAAGTTGCACCCGCTTAAGGATCTAGGTTTTCAAGTAACATTAGGACAATAAACTTTGTAGTATTTTTTCTAATAAAAAACCATGTCAAAAAAAAGCTATATATAACTTTCAAGAACGAATTAAAATATATATGGTTATGTTGAGTGGAAGGGACTCAAATACAAAAATAACCAAAGCTTATCCCATCTAAACTTTTAAACTTAATAAGATTAGGGTTCAAATTTTATGAATTGAAAAAAGAAAGAAAAAGAAGAAGTTGTGTTAGGTAAAATTGCTTCTAATTAAACTTAATAAAACTCAAATTTAAATTAATAATATTAGATATAAAATAGTCCTATATAAAATTAAATGATATATTTTCTGTGAAATATGCAGAATCAATGGAAGGAGATGTTTCCATGCTTGATATCAAAAGCAGCAACTGTAGATGTGATTTGCAGTGGAGAAGGAGCTAACAGGAATGGTGCGGTTCATCTGGTGAGTGTACAAATAATCACTTTTCCTAGTTTTTTTTTTAATTTCTCTGACACTAAAATCTGTGGTCCCACATAACAAAATCTTTAATAAATTTTTAATTAAAAAAATAAACATGTTTCAATTCATTCAACCGATAATCATATATATATATATATATATATATATATATATATTTTCTTCTTCTTCTTCTCTAAAATAAGATATTTTGTATTTCTATAGTGTGGTCCTTCCATGAGAAACTGATAGCCTTTCTCTTTAATATCAAACTTTCCACGTTTAAGAAAATCTTTCATGCTTGAATTTTCATTTCAAAGAAGATATTTTTATTTTGAATTTTAGAAATTATACGTGATTTATAATAACCCATTATTTATCTTCTTCTCTTTTCTTTGAATTTAAAAAGGGTGCTCGTGACTTTAACTGTCCTTTTGTTTGGATATCAGAAAGTGATGATATAAAGATACAAAAAAGAAAAAAAAAGGCATTAAAGAGAATATTTACAAAAGTTCCAATCCCATTCACCGACTCTTTTCAGGAGTTTCCTTTCCCTTTACCATATCTCTATTACATGGTATATGAGATTTTAAAACTATTTTTTTAGCCATTCGATTAGGTATTAAAAAAAATAAAATAAAAACATGATTATGTGTAAAAATCACTACATCACTTTACCTGCCTTCTCTTTATTTTTTTGGGTGTGTTATATGCATTACTTTTATCATCACATCCTATTAAAGGACTGATAAAGCCGTTTTCTATAGGGTAAAGGTATATCTAGCATTCTAAATTAATTTTAGAGGAGTAATTAATATCCTAAAATATTTAAGAATGCAATCAGTACTCCAAACTAATTTTAGATATGTAATTAGTACCCTAAAATACTAAAGGATGCAATCAGCACCCCAAATCAATTTTAGAGGGGTAATTAACACCCTGAAATATTTAAATTAGTGTAATTTTATCATTTTGTTAACAAGAACACTATCTTTCGTTTGATATATACTATATAAATTTTTTATTTTAACAAATTATTATTTAAAAAGTCACATGTATAATAATATTTTAATAAATTATACTAAATAAACTATAAAAAAATTTAATATTCACATATAAATTCTATACAATATCAATTTTAGAGTTTATTCAGTACTCTTGTTTAAATAATATAACACATATGACTTTTAAAATAATAACATATTAAAATAAAAGGTTCACGTAACATAGATGTTAATTACAATTTAAATACTTTAGGGTATTGGTCACATATCCAAAATTAGTTCAGGGTGCTAATTGTATCCTTAAATATTTTAGAATGCTGGTCGTATCTCCAAAATTAATTCACCATTAAATATTTTAGGGTGTTAATTACTCTTCTAAAATTAGTTTAGCGTGTTAGATGCACATTTACCCATATATATATGTGAATTAATTAGCCTACACATGATTTTACTAAAAATAATTAAATTTCTCTTTGAAAATTAAATTGGGAGAGATTTGTTAAAAAAGGAAAATAATATCAATTTTGAGTTCCACATGTTAAACTAAAATTTAGTACAAAGATTGAGTCGAGCAAAAGGAACTTAGTTCCTTTTAAGTAAGGGTGAGAGTTTAAATTTTCTTAATTAGGTCTAGTAATAGTTTACTTATCTGATAATACTAGATACCAAATCCTAAATAAATGTATAAAAAATTGAAATATAAACTAGATTTGACCCAAGTTATCATAATCTTAGCTTTGAAACTCATAGTAACTAATGGGGGTTAGTCTGACGAAAATGTTAGTTAATATTTACAGTTATGATGAATTAATATTTAAATTTTTATTAGGAGAAATATTCATATTTAATATATGACAGTATTTAATTGACTTAATAGAAGGATACCTATATATATAAAAAAAAATTGAGAATACCTAGTTTATATACATGTGTGTGTATATATATATTGATATTACAAGTGGCTTGTTTGTCTGTTTCCAAAATTCAAAACTAAATTCCCAAACCTTAGGGTAAAAAGTAAAAAAGAGTGTGAGGAGGACAATCAGATGTGCGTTGTCGTTTTGGAAATGAAAGGAAGGGAAGGAGACAAAAAGGATAATAATAATGAAAGATGAAAGTGAATAAAAGTAACGAAGGAATGTGAAAAATGTTTGCAGATGTTTGCTGAGCTACAAATGTTAACGCCAATGGTGGCCACAAGAGAAGTGTATTTCGTGAGGTACTGTAAGCAACTCAGTGCAGAGCAGTGGGCTATAGTGGACGTGTCAGTGGACAAGGTTGAAGACAACATCGATGCCTCTCTTGTGAAATGTCGAAAACGCCCCTCTGGTTGCATTATTGAAGATAAGTCTAATGGCCATTGCAAGGTATTTAGTATTTTCTTTCATCCTTTTGATTTCTTTCTTCTTCACTCCCCCATCCCATCATCAAGTTTCAGACTTTCACAAAGTTCTTCCTCAAGGGTCATTCCAAATTAGGTTAAATATCTGCACTTTTCTAATTACCCTAATTTCTTCGTTTACTCCTCCCGTATGTTGTCAAATTATAATCATTTTTAATTATTCAAGTTGTAAACAAACTTTTGGCGTCTTGTTACCTGATTTTAAGAAAGATGATATTAGATTTTATACCTTTAAGTTTTTTTTTCTTTAAAAAAAAAACTAATACTCTTTCTAATTCTCACAACTAGATACCTAATTTATAAAAATTTAAAAATAGTTAAATATAATTAATTATTTATAAAAAAATTGTATTTATTTTTTTAAAACACCCTTTTTAATAATTTATAGTGTAACTACTTCTTATTAGAAATTTTTGGGGAACAAAATATATTGGGGTCTTAC
Source organism: Leucaena leucocephala (assembly GCA_037074615.1). Classification (NCBI taxonomy): domain Eukaryota; kingdom Viridiplantae; phylum Streptophyta; class Magnoliopsida; order Fabales; family Fabaceae; genus Leucaena; species Leucaena leucocephala. Next base: position 3,063,901 of record CM073552.1, read on the forward strand.
ATTTAGAACAAAAATAAATCTAAAAACTATCTCCTATATTTAAGATTGGAGGGAGTAGTAATTTTCTTAAAGCATTTTGCAAAAGTTGATGAGAAATCTGATCTTTAAAAAATAATTGTGTTATTAATTTATATTTAAAATAACTCCAAAATAAGATTTAATTTCAGGCAAAATTGAAGCATACGTTAACCATAGTAGCAAAGTAATGCTGATCCTTAAAAACTAACCGGCAACAAATTTGTGATTTTCAAGGATTGAAATGCAAAGTTGTTATTAGTTTAGCAGAAGGAAGCTAAAACCCAGTTATTGTTGTTATCAGGTAACATGGGTGGAGCACTTGGAATGCCAGAAGAGCACAGTGCACACAATGTACCGCACCATTGTAAACAGTGGCATGGCTTTTGGTGCAAGGCACTGGGTTGCCACCCTCCAACTTCAATGTGAACGTCTCGTTTTCTTCATGGCCACCAATGTTCCCACCAAGGATTCAGCTGGTAAGCATTCAAACAAGACAATATCTCTCATTCTCAAGATGAATTTTTGATGAGTACTTAAGTGGGATGGAGAATTTTACCCTAAAAGTTAGCTGTTGAGATGGGAGAACTAACCTACTTATATATCCCATTGAATATCTTATCCCACTGGATGTGAGACTTAGGATCTCATGCTAACAAGTCTTCATCAATTTCATTACTCTAAAGGCCTTTTTAAGAGTGTAAATCTTATATAAAAGTGTCTCAAGATTGTCCCAGATGATACTAACCAGATATGATGATTTCTACTTGTTACTTCAGGTGTTGCAACGTTAGCAGGAAGGAAGAGCATATTGAAGCTAGCACAGAGGATGACATGTAATTTCTGCCATGCCATTGGAGCTTCGAGCTTCCATACATGGACTAAGGTCACCAGCAAAACAGGGGAAGACATCAGAATAAGTTCTAGGAAGAATTTGAATGATCCTGGGGAACCTCTAGGGGTGATCTTGTGTGCAGTTTCTTCTATGTGGCTCCCAGTTTCTCCTAATGTTCTCTTCGATTTCTTGAGGGATGAAGCTCGCAGATCTGAGGTAACACTCCTGAAAATTCTTCGGCCTATTTGGTAAGTTATCACAACAACTAGGGATTAAAATTAAATCTTCATCCTCTTTGTTCTAGTGGGATATCATGTCCAATGGTGCTTCAGTGCAATCCATCGCAAACTTAGCCAAAGGACAAGACCGAGGCAATTCAGTGACCATCCAAGTAAGCCCTATGTAACTATGTTACTCCCTTTAATCCCTATTATAGGGTGCCTTTAGAATATGTTTTTGGGTCTTTTTATAAGGCATTTGCTAGTATTAAGGAGTACTAAATATTTTTTTCCACATATACCTATATTTAATAAAGATATATATAGAGAGAGTATGTGCCACTCTGGTTGCTATTTGCACGGCACTCTCTACTAATTCTCTTTAACCAAGTAATGATAATTAAATAATTAAATATGTTTTAAATTGATAAAATTTTCTAAGTTTTCTCTTACTAAATTTTTTTTCTTTGAATCTATAGATCATTGTTCACCTATCGCTCCTCTCTCTCTCTTCAACAGTAATTAAATAGGGGTAACATTATAAAATAATAATTAATAACTATATATTGACTTTATATTTGGAATAAAAAATTTCTTCTAAAAGTGACTTATAATAGGCATTGGAGTGATAGAAATTAATATGGTATTGGAATTTAATATAGTTAATAAAGATAATATTGAAAATTACTTGAATGTTATAACAAATTTAATGTTTTAAATTGTTCTTATTAGTATATATGAATTAATTAGAAGTGACTTGTATTTAAGGCAAGAGAGAGTACATGGTAAATCACACATATGGCTCCTAATAAATTCTAATTATGAAATATGGATTCTTCACATATTGCAGACAATAAAATCAAAAGAGAATAGCATGTGGGTACTACAAGATAGCTGCACAAATGCATATGAATCAATGGTGGTGTATGCTCCAGTTGACATAAGTGGGATTCAGTCTGTGATGACAGGATGTGACTCTAGCAATCTAGCCATACTTCCCTCAGGCTTCTCAATTCTACCTGATGGGTTGGAAGCAAGACCTTTGGTCATAACTTCAAGGGAAGAAGAGAGAAACACAGAAGGGGGTTCTTTGCTCACAGTCGCTTTTCAGGCACTTACTAATACATCTCCTACAGCTAAGCTAACAATGGAGTCTGTGGAATCTGTCAACACTCTTATATCTTGTACATCAAGAAATATCAGAACCAGTTTACAATGTGAAGATGGTTGATCAAACATAAAATTCATATTATTATTGTTATTATGATTATTAGCAGCTAGATAGATAGACTTAAGTTAGCTTTGATACTCATAGGGCTTTGTTTCTAGTTAGAGTTAGTGTTTGGTTCAGCAAAAATATAGCTTAAACTGTGTTTCAATCATCCTTATTCTGGGTTTGTTTCATTCATTGTTCTTGTTGAAAGGGTTTGCAGCAGTAAATGTATATCTGAATCTGGCATTCCATAGAGAGAGGAGGAGACACCAAAGCTTTTAGAACCAAGAAATTTAAGGATGTCTCTCATGTATAGCATTATTATTTTATTAATGAAATGTTTTTTTTATTGTATTGCAGTTTCCCAAAAAAATATCCAATGCTTGAATATATTGACACGGAGAGATATTATCATTTTTGTTGTTGTTACAATTCTGTTTATGACTATGTAATATTAAATGTAGACATATCTTCTAAATTCAAACATTAGTTTATTATGTTGTGAGAAATTAACACTTTCTATTATACCCAATTCTAGAATGTCTCAGGCAGTTGTTTTAATGGACAAATGAGTATTGTTTAACAATACTTCAAGTATGATTTCAGCAAGTTCTTTACTCCTTAATATAAGAGTTAGTTAATTTTTTTAGATAAATTAAAGAAGCTAAATAAATCAATTAATTATAAATAAATAAGAGCTAGTTGACTAATTTGGTTAAATTAAAAAGTATATAATATGAATTTATTTTGAGGGATTTAATCATAATTAACTGATTTATTTAACTTTTTTAATCTACGTGACAAAATTAACTAGAAGGACATAGGAATATCTTTTACTCGGTATGGTATACTCAGTGTAAACCGCATGTATGTACAGAGCAAAGCAAGGTTGCAGTACCCTTAAATAAGAAATTTTAAGCGTGCCCATTAAGCGTATGTTCAGATATCAGTTGTAAAAAATAGTACTCGTTTAGTCTTAAATATAAGATTTAATTTATAGTGCAACGAAGATTATTTTGAAAACTAACTAAAGAAAATTCAGTTTAGCAAAAGTAACATTCTATTTTCATTGGAATTGAGTAGCAAAACTTTTAGTAAATTAAGCAAACAAGCATTCAATGAAAAGTTGAAAACTGGGTCTGTGAAAATGAGTTCAGGCCTCCAAACTGATTTCCAAATAAAATTCGAGCCGTTTGAAGTTGAAACACAAATCAAGTTTCAACGGTCTAAGAAAAATAACGTTTAAGCTCAGCTTTAAGAAAAATGTACATATTTTTTCATCAACCAAAGTTTTCACTTGCTATGGCATCTGTTGATCTTCCATAAAAACTGAGCGTGTCAATTTCAAAATGAGAAAGACATACACATACACATGCCTATACACTTGCACGCACATACAAAAACAACTCATATGTGGTAAAAAGGAGACTTCACTAATTCATTAGTACGTCTAACTTGTGCCTTTCTCCCTCTCAAATTAATTCTGTCAATTTCATTAAAAAGATGCAGAATTTGCAATCACCAGGAAGTATCATCCTATTCCCACTATAGTAATAGTAATACAGTGATTTCTTTACCTGGGATTATAAACCAAGATCAACTGCATTTAGATCATTATGATGGTGGACAGGAAAGTAAGACACGCAAAAGGCACCGATCGAGAATGAAAAGGTAAAGAGAAGAAGAAACAAAGTCATGATCCACAATTAAAATCTTGAAATAGAAATTCTTCCTCGTTTGAGAAGAAAGATGGCAGTGAGACAGAAATTATAGATCTTATGGACCAATAAAAATTGTTCCAATTGGTAATAATATGATTCATACCCCCACAAAGATGTGGGTTATGATCTTACTGTCAATATGAGTAGTTTGTTGATAGATAATTTGTAAGTATTTCTATAAGTACTTTTTCAGTCATAAAACTTGTCTTAGCTACCCTTGGAACTTAACACGCAAGGGATAAGAAAAAATAAGGAGGTTATTTGAAAAGGTAAGCGAGCCAAAAGATTTTATGAATAAATCTTGTTGTCTGCACCATCTGCACCAACGACCTTCACCAGACATGTCTGGCACAATAAGCATTGAAAGTGCAATTCATGTCACATAACGCTGCATTTGGAGGTTATTAACAGCCTGCTCTATTTTCATCACCTTTTGTTGGTAGCTATAAAACTTCTCGTGCAAAAGAGTTATGAATTTGGAGAGAAAAATAAAAATTTGGTGGGATGCACTATCCTCAAATTCATGAATATCTAAATTTCTAAGGCTCATATAATTGCAACCTAGAAGAAATCCGGAAAAAAATGAATACTTTATGCAGAAGAAATTTCCTTTCATCATGAACACATTACATGAACATGAAATCCAGAATGGTTAAGAGGTGCATTAACAACCTTCACAGACATTTCATCAAACACCTTCTGGCACAAAGAGCTCTGTAAACAAGTGCTGTAACTAAGCATTTGGAGCAATCACAGACGAAGACCAATTTCACTTATCTTTTGTATGGCACCAATGATACTCAAAAAAATCTCAGAATAACACTTATAACCAAGGACGAAGAACAAAATTTGGCCGGACCAAATTTCATTCATCCTTAAATTCATGAATATCTCAATTTCCTACTCTGTGCCAGACAATTACAATCAACAAAAAAAATGACAAAACAATTGACATTCTCTTTATAATATCTAAAATGGCAAGAAAAAAGAAATCTATCAAAATGTTGTACTGAGCTACTTAAATCCCTTACTAAAGAAGTTCAGAAGCGTCATCATCCAAAATATTGAATATTTAACAAGCTCAAATAAATGTAAGCCATACATATCCATCAATGAAACATCATGAGAACTGTAAATCCGAAACAATTTCAATGAAACTAAAGCCCAATTAACAAATTAAACAGCAAATTGGCATCACCCTAAGCAGCTGCTGGCTGCGGCTCCTGCTGCGATTCTAATGGAATTCCAAGCTCACCGGAAGATTCATTGTTTTTGGAACCCCTGGCTTGAACGGCGACGGCAATGAAGGTCTTGGTCTTACTAATAGGTCTGCTCTTCTCAAGCTGAACGATGTCCCCAACCTTGAACTGATTATCAGGGTCATGAGCCTGGTACTTCTTCTTCTTCCTGACACGCCTCTTGTACTTGGGGTGAGGCGCCAATCGAACCACTTCGACGGCAACGGTCTTGTCGTTGGTGGCACAGACGACCTTTCCTTGCATCGATCTCATGGCCCTGATTGGAGGGAGGAAGGAGGGAGGAGAAAAGGTTGGTGGGGGCAGAGAAGAAGGGGTTTTGGAGAGAGAAGAGGAGCCATGGAGGAAGGGAGAAGAGAGCTTGAGAGAGTGTAAAGGAGGAAGTTGCAGGAGTGACATTGAGGATTGGAACTATGGGGCCGAAGGAGATCGGATAAGGGAGAAGCCGATAAATAGCACCCAACTGGCCTATCCCCAATGCAATGGTTTCCACTTTCCAATACAATTTCAATTTTGATGGGAAAAAACAGTTTCGACTTTAGACTCTTCTTTACTAGTTTACTCTTCGTAATAACTTTAGTACAATTATATTTATTAAAATATTTAATATACATATAATATATTTTTTCTGCCAACTAATATACATAATAATATATGTAATTCATTACTTGCAATTATTGATATATGTTATAAAGGCTTGCTTCTAAATTTAGGTAAGATTTGAGGTGAAGAAAAATTAGGTCAGATGAGTGTAGATAGGTTTGCCCGGGTTAAAGAAAAATTTATATTGAGAAAAATAATTCATCTAGTAATTCAATCTAAATCATGAATTTGTTTCACATCCATAGAGTAACCAATTTTCAATAAAGTAATTACATAGCCTAATTTTATTTTTAGCTATAGTATAATATGAAAATTTTGACACCACCAGGAGTACAAGTCATTGTTCAAGTATGTTGGTATAAAAAAGTCAGGACATACCTAAGCCAATCTTTATAGATCATAAGTTAAGAGTCTATATCTTTAAATTATGAGTGAGTCTAATTTTTTTTTAAATTTTTGTCATAAAAAAAAAGTCAGGACAATTTATTTTGTTTAAACATGAGTTCAACAACACTCCTATATACATTATTCTCAAACTCACAAGTTAATTTTTTAAATTTATTATTTTTATAATTTTAACTTATAAAAACATATTAACTAGTTTTTAAATTTATGTTAATAGTAAATTTAGTTAAACTTATGAATTTAATTGCTAAATTTGTTGTTTTTTTAATTTATAAAATTATATTGACACGTTTTTAAACTCATGTTAAATTTATAGATTTAATAATTTAATACATAAATTTTATAAAAAATATTTGTCAATAATTTGAATTTAAAAAATATATAAATTATATTGTTATCATTTTTTATATTTTAATTATTTAATTATATTTATTAATAAAAGTAAACTCTTAAGGGTTTATGATTGGACTATACGGTATAAATTTATGTCTTTATTATAAATTTATTTATTTTTAGTTTGACAACTTTACCTATATGTAAGATATAATTAAAATTAATTAAAGATAATAAATATATATTATTTATAAGGAAGATAAATGAGAGAGAATGAATTAGATAAAGATTAGAGGAGATGTGGGGGGGGGGGGAATAGGAGTAAGAGATATAAAGTATGTAATCAATATGGATAAAAAATGAAAAAAATGTGAACTAAAATTTTAAACATATATAAAGTATGTAATTTATATATAGAAGGGAGGGAGCAATTAAATAAAACATGCATGCCTTTGTAAATGAATATTCAATATTGAATTATTGATATTAGTTAGGCTTATCCTTCCCCAAAATGACGTGGCACCTCCTGAATGAACCTCAAAATCTGCCTAAGAAAACAAAAAGAAGAAAGACACGTGGCACTCCCAGACCTAATTAACAGATTAAAAAGACAAAAACCGACGCGCACCAACTCATCACGATTTACTCTTCACTACACGCCCCACCCGAAAACTGGAAAATCATGGCTTCTCTGTCAACCGGAGCTGCTGTTCTGCCAGCTGCCGTCAAGGGCCTCGCTGGGAGTTCGATCACCGGAACTAAGCTCTCCGTCAGGCCCTCCCACCTCAATTTCAGACCCATAAAATTAAGATGCCTATATTTGTGCTTTGTTTTCTTCTTCTTCTTCTTCTTCTTCTTCTTATAGCAAAGGAAGACTTAACTAGGCTCTACAGGATCGCTAATGACAATATTGCTATCCAAAACCAGAATATTAACTAGTTCGTGGGGAGTTATCTGACACTAAATGAACACCTCTCACCGCATCGGGACCTTTCTTGGCCAAGGCATCCGCCGCTCTGTTACACCTCCGGCCCACATACTCTGTTCTAACTTCCCCCTCTCTACTGAGCATGACACTGATTTCCTTCAAAATATTGTAGTCGGCATTATTGTCGTCCGGTTCCTGGCTTATTAATTCTATTGCACTCGTCGCATCCGACTCCAGTATCACTCTGCGATTCCCAATGTCCCAGGCCATTTTCAGTCCGTGCAAACATCCCCATATATAGTTCGGCCGTAAGAGCATCTCCCTCCTCAAGTCTGCTAAAGAAGCCTTGGCAAAACTCTCCCTCTGAATTCCGGATGATCCCCCACATGCACTTATAGATGTGCTTTGTTTTCTTCTGGTTTTGAATAGCGATGTTTTGTTTGCATTTTGAATATGTTATTGTTGTACAGGAGCGGTGGTGTGGGGGCAAAATACGGTGACAAGAGTGATTACTTTGATTTGGAAGATCTGGGCGACACTACTGGGCAGTGGGATTTGTATGGCTCCGATGCTCCCTTACCTTATAACCCTCTTCAGGTTCTTCTCTTCTCATTCTTATTTTAATTTTATGCAAATTGAAAGTTAAAGATCATGTTGAAACAAGAGAGACGTGTGAAATAAGAAAATTAGGAAAGAAAAAAATTGCTTTCATTGAGAGTCGAACTCAAGACCTCCCGCTTACTAAACGGGTGCTCTAACCAACTGAGCTATGAAAGCCACGATGGCTAATCTGTCAAATAATTTATGATATTCCATGGAATTCAATGTGCAAAGCTATTGATTATTTCCTGGCGTCCATTATGATTCTGCAGTATTAATCATAGAAGACTGTAAAAAACATTTGGCATGTTGGGTTTGGTGTCATTGCACTATCCTTAACAAGCATTGTCCTATGTTAGTGATTCATAAGTAGCAGCTATAACATAGGATAGTGATCTGTAGTCTTTGCTCTTTAGCTCTCTAATAATACAATAAGGTTAATGTCTCTTGAATTGATACGGATATGCGGAACAAGTTCTTTGAGACATTTGCTGCTCCATTCACAAAGAGAGAGGATTGCTCCTCAAGTTCTTGATATTGGGAGGTGGTTCCACCCTTGCTTACTTCAGCGCCACAGCTTCAGGAGACATTCTACCCATTGTTAAGGGCCCACAACTGCCTCCGAAGCCCAGTCCACGTGGCAAGATCTAGTCTAATTTTAGAGATCCATAATTTCGGTTTTGCTAATATATAAAATTGAATATATATCTCAATCCTCAATTTGTAAGTATGTACTTAGCATAAACCTCAGGTAAGATGTTTAATTTTATACTGATGCAGAGCCAATATATTTGGCCAATGATTATGCTGCTCTTGACTTGCACCAACCCTAGGAGAAGGGAAAAGAAGGTTTTGTTTAAGTCCAAATTGAACCAACCCCAAGCTTTTGTGCTTGCTCTAAAAGACTTTATAGAAAATCACCGAGGTTTTAAAGAAGAAACATAATTACTAAAAAGTCTCATAACAAGTGAGCAGTATGCAATAATAAGTTATGTTGTAGGAAATGATAACAAATTCATGTCGCGCACTTGTTATTAAAATTTTTTGGTGATTATATTTTTTCTTTGGGACTTCTTAGTGATTTTCTCAAGACTTCATAGCTTAAACAAGCTATTATCTTGCTTAGCTAATCATTGAGTGTAAAGGGAAAATAAAGATGAAGAGGGCATAAGATCAACAGGTTATATTATGGTAGCTACTAAATTACAAATCCTTATTGTACAGAGGGTATTATATCAAACAATGCTTCAAACCGGGCTGATTCTGCGTATTCATCCTATCTACAAAAGCCAAGAATAGACCAAGGACCAAAAAAGTCATCACTCAGCTATTCTCATGTTCAATCTTCAGGTTCATCTTGTGTTTTTCAGTTTAATGGCGTGATGTTGGGCTCCTCACGCCGCCCAAATTCTCGAGGTAAGACGTCTTGTTATTGGTGTCTATGTTGGGAAGTTTCTGCATTTTTCCATTTGTGTCATCTGTAACAGCTTGAGTGTCCTTCTTCATCATGTCTGAGTCTCTTGTATCACCTTCCCAACCCATGAAATCAGAAAGTGTCATTGAAACAGGTGTTTCTTCTGCATTCATATCTGGCTCTTGTTTAGTCGGACTCGGAGTCGGTGACTTTCGGATGCTTCTTCTTTTCGCGTTCTTTGATGGGTTTTGAGTTTGATAATCCGCATGGAGTACATCATCTATTCTTGAGAGAACTGTGTATGCCAAACTTTCAATTATTCTTGAATAGCTCTCGAGAACTGCTTGCCCTATATCCTGCGAAGGGTAGAAGGAATCATTAATTTAAGCTAATGAAACACACAAACAATCAAAATATGTTGTTGTTCATCATCATGAAACCTTGTTACTGGAACTGGATTTTGTTTGTATTATATTCAATGAAGGGTATAGGAATGAGGATGGAAGGGTATTCAAAACTAGACTAGTCAATTAACTGGTCGAGGTAATAGTTCAATTCGGGATTATACAGATCATGATTAAAATATACAAAATTATTCATATATAACTTTGAAAGGAGAAATATATAAATTATATAAAATGCATTAATCTATAATTAAATATAATATTTATATATAAATTACGCATAATATAATAAAATAGAATATGTTCTTACCATATTGTACTGGATTTTGCTGATATCTAAAGAAGATTGAGGAAGGCCAGGGAAACGCTGCTTCAAGAGAAGCAAGATGGTTTCTGCTCTCTCTTCAAAAAGTTCTCTTTTTTCCAAACTCACAGCAGAACCCCAGGCTGATTTCCCATCTTTCTGGTTCATTTTTCTCTTCCAAATCACTATGGAGGCCTCTATTCTGTTCTTGAGGTCTAATATTTTATGCTCTGATGACAGGTCCATGGTTACCAGAAACTGATCAGGATCAAAATATTCTACTGTAATGCTTCTGTAGTTTGAATCCCCTAGACTTGCCCTCCCATTCTACAAATCATCACCATCATTTCAGTATTCAAACAACGAAGGGAAAATTAGGGAAAAGATCTTGTTTGAAAATTTTAATAGCCAAAAGAACCTTGTTTTGAGTACCAGTATTTCTCATGTATGAAAATATGTGAGATCTTTCTGGCATAATAAAATTTTTAAATAGAGATTTTTCATCGATTTTCTTGACAAAAATTAGAGAGAGCAAACTTATACTACTAGTTGTTTGCCTCTTACCTTTGGAAGGGATTCAATGTAATTTTCTGGAATCTCCATTTCTGATAGGACTTGAGCATTTATGGCCATGGCTGCTTTAAGAACTTGGTTGACACTATCTTTCTGATGCTGCAGAAATTTTCTTGCATTTTCAGATAGACCTTCTGGGGGAACCTTAGGTATGGGCAACCACCACTTATCTTCATCTTTTCTCTTTTCACCATCCTCTGAATCTTTTGATACATAATAGAACTCACTTTGGCCTTCAAAATTGTCCAGACAATCCTGATCATCATCATCCCCATTTGTTTCAGAAAATTCTAATCAATTGTTGCTTTAGTAAAGTAAATAGGAAAAATTGATGAAAAATACTCTGTTTAAAAATTTTATTAGATAGAAAGACCTTATATGTTTTCATATATAGAATATACCAGTACTCTCAAGGTTTTTATATACAGAAAATACTAATACTTAAAATTAGGTCTTTTCTTTTGAATAATAAAATTTTTAAATAGAATTTTTTACCCAATTTTTCTAAACAAATAGCGGTCATCACACAAAGTTCTAACCGTGTGGTCTTACAATAAGCATAGCATCAAGCTTTTTCAATGCAGGTACGTTCATGAGGAGATCAATTCTTTGTCTCGTCGTCATAATCTATTCAATCAAAGATCAAGCTCAATTAATAAAGTTCAGTGTCAGGAATCATCTTTCTTAAATTCTGAGAGAGACTAGAAGAGAGAGAGAGAGATTTACCTCCATTTGGGAACCATCTTCCTTTATTTGATGTGATGGAACCATTTCAACGATGTAATCAGTAACAGAAAGAAGCCAATTAATTTCTTTTCTCCATCTTGCTTTTCTCTCTGGTGGCATTGGTTCTAGTTTTCTTTGTTCACCAAACACAGCAGCTGCATCCTCATGTGCCAAAAAAGACTTAAGAAGTGCAATCTTGTTATGATTTGTACATCCAATGATTATCACTTATAGGAAAAATTACTAAAAAAATCTTCTATTATAATATTTATTGTTTAAAGGTATTTGAAGGTTTAAATCTTTAAGCGGGTGTAATTTCTTTAATTATGTGTAACATATTTTTAAATATGTATAAATATTTTTTATTTTATATATAATTAAAGATATGATGCAGCTGATCGAATTTTTAAATAAATTTCAAGTAACTTTAGGTAATGAATTTTGCAAAGGTTTTCAGCAATTTTTTCCTTATTTATATCATCAATGTGTGTTGAAGATGAAGGGAAAAAAGTGAACTTACCAGCTAGATTTGTGAATGCATTAGAGAGAGCCAAAGCAGAGGAAACACCGGTTCCTTTACCAGACATATCCTCACCCAGTAGCAATTTTGAAAATTTCTCTTTCATCTGTTCCATTTCTGAATGTCAACCAAACCAAAAACAAACATGGGATTTCAATTTGATCCTCTGATTCAAACCAAATATGGATTGCATTACAAATACAAAATGATGATCTTATTATATATTCATAATAACAATCACCTTGTTGTAGTTTCTCTCTAACTGCTTTGACTGCTGCATCTTCTTCAACTGTTGGGCTTGGCTTATCAGGAGCACCTCCATTTTGATCAGAATTAGCAGACTCTTCATTAAGAGGGTTTGTTCCTTGGCTTCTTGAAGAAGACAATGGATCTTCCTCTTTTGAAGATTCTAGAATGCTTCCAGTCTCAACGCTCAAGCTCTTCTTGTGCCTACCTTTGAAATTGAAAAGCTTCGACATGTAACCTTCCTGCTCCACCATGTCCAAATGAAGAAGAAGATGAAGAAGAAGAAGAAGAAGAAGAAGAAGAAGAAGCTCTCCTACCTACAGAAGATGAAAAGGGAAGAAGAAAACAAACATGGGGTTTCAGAAAAAACTAAACTTTCGTTCGTTGCTTGTGGTGCAAGAGATAAAGAGAAGGAAAATGACGAATGGGAAATCATTTTTAGGAGATTGAGAGAGAAAGTGTGGAGGTGATTGTTTAATGGGTTTGTGTCAGTTTTTCCAATTTTGAGCTGGATTATTTAGAACTTGGGGCGCATATTGTGAGAAACTACAGAGAAAATACAATTTTTTATTGTTTTTTTTAATATTGTATTTTGGGAGAGGAATCTGTTGTGGTACATGAATTATGATGTAAGATATTGGATGGATGAGGTTGTAATTCCCAAGTCAAAGGTTAGCTAATAATAACATGGATAAATTAGATTATGTTAATATTAAAAATCAGTTTTATACTAATATGATATAAACTTGAGTATTTTTTTAGTATTGGGTGGAAAAGATTATGGGTATCTTTATACTTTTCTAATTTTTAACATATAATTTATTTAACTAATTTAATTATATTAGTTAAATTAGTTAATATAATATACTTTTTGTAAAATGCTATAATCATTTTCTTTAATTTATTCACCTCCTCTCTTACTTAACTATTGTTGAGGAAATATTAATAGGAATAATTTGAGAAAAAATTGATAGATATAAAAAATATATTTTATATTTAGAACTAAAATTAGATAGATATAAAAAATATATTTTATATTTAAAATTAAAATTAATTTTTTAATTAAAATTTAAGAACGGGAAGAGTATATTTTTATTATATCCCATGCAAACTTAAAAAAAGAAAATTGTTCATAGCAGTTTTGTGCTTCCCTCCTTACCCAACAAAAGAATCATACTATGAGGTAGTTGAATGGAATAAATTCCACAGTGTAACCATTTTCATTTGTGGGTCTATTTATTTTTTTTAAAAAAAATCACACCAATAATATAAATTCAATTGATATTGTAAAATGCAATATCATACTAGATTCTTTTATGTTAAAAATTTTAGTATTTCTCACTAATGATTGGAATTTGTTTTGCGTAGTATCTGTAATTTATAATTGTTCTAAATTCAAATATATATTCTATAAAATTCAATAGTAACTTTGTTCATGGAGGATAGTTACTATTTTCAGCTTAATTATCGTAAAATTTACAAGTATTTTGATGCATTTTGACCAGTGGTTCACTTCACGGGACACAATCTCGGAGCCGCATTCTCCTTCGATCCCTAACCCTAATTCCTCTAACATGGAATCCATCGGTGTCCTCATGCTTGGTCCAATTTTCTCCTACCTGGAGCAGGAGCTCGATAAGCGCTACAAGCTCTACCGTTACTGGAATTACCCACAAAGCGTACAGTTCCTCAAGGAAAACGCCAATTCCATTCGTGCCGTCGTCGGGAACTCCAAATACGGCGTCGACGCTGCGCTCGTCGACGCCTTGCCCAAGCTGGAGATCGTGTCTAGCTTCAGCGTTGGAGTCGATAATATTGACTTGAACAAGTGTAGGGAAAGGGGGATTCGGGTTACAAATACACCTGATGTGTTGACCGATGAAGTCGCCGACCTGACGATCGGCTTGATTCTGTCTGTGTTGAGGAGGCTCTGTGAGTCTGATCGGTATGTGAGGAGCGGGAAATGGAAGAAGGGTGACTACAAGTTGACCACTAAGGTAAGTGTGATTTTGTTGGTTGACTTTTGCATTGCTAGCAATTGAAGTTTTCTTTTTGGATGTCGGTGGATTTTCAATGATTGAGGTTGATTTTATTTTATTTAAATTTAAATGCTTCTGTTAGTGTCCTGAGTTGTTGCAAGCAACCCCCTTAGACATATGGTTTAATGTTGTCAACTCGTTGATGTTTATTGTAGTGTGTAATTTAATGCCATGCTTGTGTACCATTTTGTTGGGAGCTAGAGTTTTGTGCTTCTAGTAAAAGAACTTATACTCTACATGCTACAGTAAACTTTCTTCTTTATATAGATGCCTGTTTGGTTTGGAAGTTCAAAAGTACTTTTGGATTGGGGCCAAAGTCCCAAAACTATCAAATGTTCAGAAAAAGTACCTTTGGTTTAAAATTATAGTTTCAGATAAATTTATAATATTAGTTTATAAAATTTTTAGACTATGTAGTAACTATTTTGTCCTTATCTTTTTTTTTTTTATCATTTTATCCCACTAATTTACCTGTAAAAAAAGTTATTCTAATAATAACTATCTAAATACTTATTTTTTCATAATTATTTTTTTTCTAAAAACTATTGTCTATAATCTATTTTCTAGAATCATTTTTTTCTATAAATTTTTCTCCAGCCAAACAGGCTCGTAGATCAGTTCCTTTATTGATGTTCTATGTACTCTGTCGCATGATTCATTCAAAAGGATAACACTATTTTTGTTACCACTCTTGTTGCAGCACAGTTGTGTCTATAGTTGACTTGTGAAAATCTGGATAGCCTTTGGTTTTGATCACTGGCGGATCCAGCCAATACTTATTTGGGGTTGAAGTAGCATCCGCCATTGGTTTTGATGAATGTATAGTTTCTCAAGTTATTCTGATTTCTGAACCTTTGGGTTGGAATTGGAGTGATTTATCTGCCCGTTTGGTGGGGAGTCTGAACCTTATCAGTTCCTTTATCTGGATAGCATTTGGTAATTGTATAGTACATTTTTATGAATCCCTTATAAAACAAGAGAAAAAGGAATGAAATGTGATCTACTTAATTGTTTGAAAAAGATGAACTTTCTTGTTTCCTGTCTGAACAGGAACTTCCCCATGTTTATTTCTGTACAGAACATCCTATTTCCCTTTCAGTTGCAGCCTTGGCAGATAGCTTGTTTCTCTAAGTGCCAAACCTTAATACTGATTGTGAGTTGCTATGCTTGTAATGGCCAATAAAATAATTTGAGAATTTGAGCTTTATGAAGGGCTTTAGAGTTTAGACATCTAATTATTCACATTCCCCAAAATGACATGTAATGTTCCTCGCCTGGTCTATTTATTCATTTATCTCACACCACTCTTATGTTAGATTCGTCTTGTGATTACCGTGCATTTTATGTGGGTTCTTGGCCTGTCACAATCTAGACACGTTTCATATGAAGTAATAATGTTAGCATGTTTTTGAGACTTTATTATATTCTCAAAGTTTCTCTGTATAACACAAGCTCTATAAGACTTAAATCTACTTTGTTTTCTGGTCTCTATCAATTTACATGTTCCATTCACATCTCGTGTGAGGTGATGATGACATTCATTCTTTCTGATGCAAGTCTATCAGATTCTGCTCTTGAAAATCTCTGCCAACCGCCATATGATTTTTATTTTTATTTTTTTCCCCCTGCAGTTCTCCGGGAAAACAGTTGGCATTATTGGTTTGGGAAGGATTGGCCAGGCTGTAGCTAAGAGAGCTGAAGGATTCAATTGTAAAATAAGCTACTACTCTAGAACAGAGAAACCAGACTCAAATTACAAGTACTATCCAAGCGTTGTAGAGTTAGCATCCAACTGTGATATTCTGGTTGTTGCATGCGCTCTTACAGAGGAAACCCACCATATCATCAACCGCGAGGTGTTTAACTCCCTCGGTCCCAAGGGTGTTCTTATTAACATCGGTCGAGGTAAGCATGTCGATGAACGAGAACTGGTCGCTGCACTTCTTGAAGGCAGATTGGGTGGTGCTGGATTAGATGTGTTTGAAGATGAACCTAATGTACCAGAAGAGTTGTTTGGGCTAGAAAACGTTGTGTTATTGCCTCATATTGGAAGCGCCACCGTTGAAACTCGCACAGCCATGGCTGACCTTGTCCTTGGAAATCTAGAGGCGTACTTCCAGAACAAGCCACTGTTAACTCCATTGGTTTAATTTATGCTCATCATAGACCTGTAGAAGAGTTTACATCCAAGTAATTGAGATCATTGTTGCTAATATTTGATGTATCTTCTTAAGCGAAACTAAATTCACTTTCTCTGCTTTTCTTGTATGCAATAAATTGGTGTGTTGTAGTTAAATCGCGGATCTTATCGTATCATGTTTACCTAATTGTGATTCTAAATTTCTAGTAACAGTGACAATCTTCTGCTAGAAAGACAAGAATGATAAGAAACTAGCGCAATCCTTGTATCATTTAAAACTTGTAAAAAAAAATTAAAATTGGGTTAAATATAATGCAGTAATGTCATCAATGCATTATATGCATGTTGAATGTATTTTTTTTTAAATAGGGAAAATTGAGTCTCTATAAGAAATTCTCGATAATTTTTTATAAATACAGAGGGTACAATTTTGTAAATTATATATATATAAAATACCTTTAGTCTTTATTATCGATAAAATTTTGAATGAGAGAATTTTTTCTAATTTTCCCTTTAAATATAGTACTAAGTCTTTTTTTTAATATATTTTAGTTTAAAGTACAATTTTTGTTAAATTTTGCTTAACATAATAATAAAAAAAGACTTAAGGTTTTGTTTTCTATTTAATTATGGGTAAAGGTGTATCACTTTAGAATAATTTTAGAAAAATAATTAGCACTTTAAATATAATTAGTATCTTAAACTAATTTTAGAAGTGTGATCAGTACCCTAAAATATTTAAGTGTGCAATTAGCAATCTGAATTAATTTTAGAGGTACGACCAGCACCTTAAAATATTTAAATTAGTGTAATTTTATTTTTTCACTAACAAAATTTTTTACTTTCGATCGATATATATATCACATAAACTTTTTATTTCAACATATTATTATTTAAAAGTCATATATATAATATTATTTTAATAAATTATACTAAGCAAATCATAAAATTTCTCCATCTTTATACATGAATTATATAAAATATCTATTTTAAAATTTATTTATTATTTTTATTTAAATACTATGATACTGATTTTTTAAATAATAATATATAGAAATAAAAAATTTATAGATCAAACCAAAATTTATATTTTTATTAATAAAAAATAAAATTATAATAATTTAAATATTTTAAAATACTAATTATATATTTAAAATTAATTTTAACATCTTTAAATATTTTAAAATATTAATTTTAAGACACTAATTATATTTTTAAAATTAATTTAAAATATTAATTATTTTATTAAATATTTTATAGTATTAATTATCTTCTAAAATTAGTTTAAAATAATAAATATAAATTTATCCTATAATTATTATAACATCTAGTGTTACTCCCACTCACATTGTTTATTCACTTTAATAAATGATAATGGGCATATATTTTTATTTTTCTTCCCCCTCTTCTGATAGTCTTCTGCATAATGTTGACTGAACAACTGAAGGCAACCCACAAAACAAATCAATCGTGTCCAGGAAACTGGGATAAGGGTGAAGGCAAGCAGAGAAAAAGGAACAAGAACAAGGAATGATCCGGAGAAGAAAATATGTACTGTTCTAAGCATTATTTCATATTTACAAATGGACACTGCAACTTCCTTTCACACGTCAAACTTCAAAGCATTAAGATCCCAATCACAGGAAAAAGTTTCTGCTTCTGCTCTCTTCCTCTCAGATTTCCCTCAACATAAATTTTTTAAGGTCCAAGTCCAACACGGAGGAAGAGAAAAGGGAAAGAAAAGACAAGAAAAAGAAGCGCGCTTTTTCTCAGGTTTTTTTCTTTTCTTTTTACACGGAGACAGAACTGAGAAGCTTTGGTCATTTTCAGAAAGGGGAAGAAGATGGAGAAGAAGCTCCTTTGAAGATGAGGAAATTGAGACTCTCAAGTGTGAAGTAAATGAAAGTTCCCTGTGAATGAGTGAAGAAACACCCAAAACTTGAACCCACCACGCACTGCCATCCACACCCAAATCTGGTATCAAACTCCTGCAACTCACAAAACAAACAAAATGATTTCTTCATCAAATTCTTATTTCAGGTTTTCAGAGAAAAAGACAGAGAGAAAAGAGAGAAGAAAGTTAATACCTTTTTTATATGGGCAGCGATGGATTTGCAATCAACAACATCAAAGAGATCCAGAGCCTCAGAAGCAGAAGCCATGGCTTGGATCTGCATCTTCGCAGGCATGTCTGTGTCCTCTATCAACGCTTTACCTTCCAACATTTTCTTCTCTCTGATCTTCCTCACGCTCTTACCTGAAGAATCCAGAAGGATCTCAAGCTCTCTCTCTCTCTACTTTTTCTTTGGGGCCAACCAGAAGGATCTCAATCTCTAGCAATGAAGAAGACAAAGGGCCTTATATAGGAATAAGACAGAGGGCTCACTCTACTCTCACATATGGCCCCAAATTTATCCGCTTTTCCAATTTCTGCCCCGTCACTTCACTGAATTTGCCTTCTCTGTACCAATGAAGGCATGAAGCAAGCACACATGAGAGGGGGAAAATCTTAATTGGATAATTGTTTTTTCCTAAATGGAGACTATTTTTCAGAAATAAAAATAGATGAGTGTCCTGTGTTGTATATTGTCTTCAAAATAAACTGTATTATATATAAAGAATATAGATTCTAGATTCTCACCTTAATATGTTATCCAATTCTCATAAATTGAAAGTACTAGCTGAATTCTTGTTATAAAAGATCTATTATCTTTCTCCAATAAATTAAAGTACTAGAATCAAATGTACCTAACTACCTAACATGCTTGAATGAGATTGCAAACTAAAAGAAAGAACAAATAGTTATATGAGAAAAACAGGCATTTAATTGTAAAC
This sequence comes from Leucaena leucocephala, assembly GCA_037074615.1. NCBI lineage: Eukaryota > Viridiplantae > Streptophyta > Magnoliopsida > Fabales > Fabaceae > Leucaena > Leucaena leucocephala. The sequence goes on from CM073552.1 coordinate 3,083,229, forward strand.
TCAGGGTTTATTTGACTTTTTCCTATGAATCACTTGGCGGTGGAGCAGAAAATTGGCAAATAAATTGCTTAGAAAAGAAGAAAAATACAAAAGAAAAATGAAGATAAGGCAGGAAGATACAAGGCATGAAAAAATAGTCAAAGTAGGGTTTTCATTTCAGCTTGAGGAAGATGTAAGGAAAAAGATAAAGTGAGAAGGACAAAAAGTGGATAGGAGAGAGGCAAAAGAAGAATATAAACAAATAGTGATGGGAGGCATTGTAGCAGCTTTGCCTGGCCGTGTTCTGTTGACTCCTAATTAATATAGCAATCTCTGAATCTGTCTGAAACACAAGACCATGATATTCAAAGGTGTCTGTCTCATTTGATTCTTCTATCTCACTTAAAAAAGCAACAATAAGGGAGATTATGGGAATTTATGAAAATTCTTGCTTAAATTTAAATCACGGTTACGCAAAATTACTATTTTTAATGATTTTGTAGAAGCTTTATATCTCATTAATAACGATATAATACAAAATCACATTTTCTATAAATAGATTAGACAAATATACAATCTCCTAATACGTAGTTGGATCGTTACATTTAACAACTCATCATTGCTTAGATTTTTTGATCATCAGCTTTGTAGATGCTGAAGACTTATTCTTTCACATTTTTCGCCGCCTTTTATTAAACAAAAGAGAGCATAACTAAACATGTTCATCTACAAAGCTGTATTTCTTCAAAGGAGTTAATTATGAGTTTTGTTTGAATATCGTGTGCGTTGGATAAAGTAAACTAATTTGATAACGGGGAACAGATAAGCGTTCCACCCCATTATCCTTTCTTATCCCACGCAATGTCTGTCACGTACGTGCCACGTATGCCCTATCCCACCATACCTTGTGGACCCCACATTATCCCCTTCTTCATGGAAGCATAATGGCAGTAAAAGTAACCTTGTACTCCGTTGGTTTCTGGTCAAATATAAATGTTCAAGCCTCATATATCAACAATCAGAGTGTCGCAGCGGAAGCGTGGTGGGCCCATAACCCACAGGTCCCAGGATCGAAACCTGGCTCTGATACAAAAGAGAAGGCTTTCCGCTATTATTTTCCATTCACTTTCTTTAGGGCCATTTTTTTGGGCTTCTTTAAATTGTGTTGTGGATCAGCCATGTGAGAGTTAATGGGCCATGCTACTTAACTTCGGTGCTCGATCTGGGTTGAGGCCCAATATTATACCCAATTTGCTCTAAAGATTTTGAACCCCCATCGACTCGAAAGTTTCACATCAACCTTTTCGAATTTTTGCTGTGATGAAAATTTTCTCACCACTCACGTGAAGATTGCTTTCCAGCAAGTAGCACACCTCAGTCTAACGATGACCTTGAAAAGCTCATCAGTCATCACGGATAAGGTGGTCTTTATCTGAGGAGTCAAACTCAAAATTCAATAAATGTTTTTATACACTAAATTTTGATTGTTTGGTATTGCTCGATTTTTAATATATGACCTAATTAAAGAGTTGACATAAATTCTAAATATAACACTTATTTTTTATATTTATAATTTTTTTTTCAAATCATCTATATTGATTTTCTCTTAACAATAATTATATATAAAATGAATGTGGAATTAAGAAAGATAATTAAGGTGCTATAGAAAAAAAAAATATCATATTAACTAATTTTTTATTATAATCAAATTAGTTAAATATATCTTATATGAATCAGATAAATATATTATCATCTTTAAGATGTTACTATTAATCTCACGTCCTAAATTGCCATAATTCTATGCATGATGGTAAAGGAAAAAGGAACCAACAAAACCAAGCTCCTCCATAGAGTCAAATATGATTTTTTTTTTTTGGTGTGGATGTTGAACAAAAGATTTGTTACATAACTTTTGAGCATTGGTGCTGCAGGTGTATCCAGAAATTTTTGTGGTGTATGAATGAATAAAATGAAATGGTGGCATTTAGGGACAAGGACAAGAACACCCAGAATCTTTCTAATTGTCAAGTTGATGGAATATATAAAGACATCCAAACATTATTTTCTTTATTGGGTTTTCAATAATATAAGATGCAATGAAAATTTACATTACTGTTATTGCCATTTTATTTAACTAAAAGTCTAAAACAACTTTGCCGACATGCATATCACTGAACCTACCCTATCAATGTATGCTTTATAGGTCAGGTTCCAGCCACCATCACTATGACAATTATCATTTGGAATACCATTTCCTGTGGTTCTACTCTCATGAATTTAGGGGCACAAGTTCTCAAGATTGCCCTCTAATACCGTTTTCAGTTCCCAACATTTTTTGGGCATGCACCCTTCAATTCTCTGTATAATTTCCAAATTTTACTTATTCTAAGAACTCTCTCTACATGCATATGAAATCATAGATCATGAACTGAAATTTTTGTGGCAATTTTACTCATATCAACTTCTGCTCTAGAACAAAAGTCGTAGAACCAGAACTCCTTAAGTATAGAAACTATGAACTGAGATTTTTGACAGACCTTCTTTTCTTCTGGGTACCATTGAATTCTCATAAAGTTTCAAAATTTAACTTGTTTTAAGGATTGCATTCATACCCCTGATGCTTTCTGCAAAATTGCTCCATTTAAAGGATACTCTATAACCAGAAGTATAGAAAATATGAATTGAGATTTCTGACAGACCTTTTTTTATCTGGGTACCATTGAATTCTCATAAAGTTTCAGAATTTAACTTCTTTTGAGGATTTCATTCATACCCATGATGTTTTCTGCAAAATCTGAATCGGACACTGCAAGCTTAGCTCCATTTTCACCTTCGAGGTCACCAAAGCGACCAGTGTACTACGTACAGAGTCCTAATTCAAGGGACTCTCACGATGGATACAAGTCATCATCGATGCAAGCGACTCCAATATCGAACAGCCCTAAGGAGTCTCCTTCACACCCTTCATCATTTGGACGCCATTCGAGGAATTCTTCAGCTAGCAGGTTTTCTGGTATTTTCATGTCATTTTCAGGAAGAAAAGGTAACAGTAACAGAAGGAGGAACGACAAAGGTTGGCCTGAGTGTGATGTGATTTTAGAAGAAGGGTCTTATGATGAAGAGCAAGCTTTCATTAGGCGTTGCCAAGTATTTATTGTTCTACTGAGCTTTGTGCTTCTCTTCACCGTGTTTTGCTTGATCATTTGGGGGGCTAGCAGGCCTTTCAAGCCAGTAATTACAGTCAAGGTAAGCTAATAAGTTTAAGTATTTTGTTAAAATTCATCTCACCCTTCTCTGTTATTCCCAGAATGAAATGCTAAGTGGTTGTTTCTTCTTTGTTAGATTGTTTTGGGACTTACCCTGGATGAAAAAAAAAACTACATGCATGAAAAAGAATATTAGGAAGATTTTTTTAAAAATAATAATTTTTTTAATATTTTAAAAATTTATTTTTCCTATTATTCCCTCCTATCATTTTCTTACCTCTGTTTTCAGAGTTTATGGTGTTGTCTTCTTTTGTTTGGAATGCAATGACACAATCATGTGGAAAGATTTTAGGATTTCTTGATATAGTTTCTTGTCACGTTTTAGCATGCCTATAGAGTATAGACATCGAGAAGATTCTACTCGTCTTAAATATATTGACTATATAATTAATTTATAAAAATTAAAAAAAAAATTAAATTAGTTATTTAGGAATTCTATTGATGTTTTAAAGTATTAAAACTATATTGTGCTTTTTTGACATACATGGTGATTCTTGCAGAGCTTCAAAGTACAAAATCTGTACGGGGGAGAGGGATCAGACTTCCAGGGTGCAACCGAAGTTAATGACTGTGAATGGCTCATTGAGAATGAACATTTATAACCCTGCAACTTTTTTTGGACTGCATGTACACTCCAGGTCCATCGACCTTGTCTTCTCTGACATCATCGTTGCTTCTGGTCAGGTAACATCTCATTCATCACTTCAAGTGCTCATTACTTAAAAGCTCAGTTCATAAGCCTACTTGGCTCAACTTAGTAGCTTAAACCCTTAGGTTATTCCTGAACTTGTTTTGTAAGTGGGTTGGCTTTAGGCCTTATCCTAAATCTAATATTCCTCAAGTTTTAATATATGATATATGACTAATTTGATTAAATTAAAAAAATTAATTAAATTATTTAATATGATATATATTTTTTAGAATATTTCAATCATATTTTTTAACACATTCTTCCATCTCTTACTTGATTATTATTGAGGGAGTATCAATATGGATAATTTAGAAAAAAGTTGATAAATATAAAAAAATATGTCTTATATTTAAAATTAAGATCAACTCCTCATTTAACTCATATGAGGACCAGAGGAATATTTAACATATTAAACTTTCATTAGAGATTTTATCCAACTTAGTGAAATAGATATCATTGGCTAACTTTAAAAAAAGTGTTTGTTTTGGCGTTTCCATGTGTTAAACTTAAAAGGCATGCAAATGTCAAAATTACTCTTTGGAGAGGTTGAAAATTGAAAAATACATTATTAAACGATGAAGCTAGATTGAATTGATTTGATTTTGAATTAAGTCATACGTGTGGCAGATAGAAAACATAAAGTATTATTAGATTTTAGTTTGATTAGCTCAATTTGATTTGATTTCATTCATATTTATATTAAATAATTTTTTTAGATATTTAATTCAAAAACCCTACTAAGCATTCACATTAACTTAACCTACTCCCATTACAAGATTGCCTCTAAGATTTATTTTTTTTTAATTAAAAAGGCAAATACTAATGACCTAATAGTTACAAACAGAATCAAACTTATAATCTTTTACGATACGAACAATAAGCTTTCACACTATTAAATTACAAGGCCACTAACCTAAAATTTAAATGTTGAAGATCGGTTAATTAGGAATCCAAATTCATAGCTATGTTTGATTTGTGCAGCTAAAGAAACACTATCAGCCAAGAAAGAGTCACAGAGTAATATCAGTGAACTTGGAAGGCAACAAAGTTCCTCTATATGGGGCTGGTTCAACAATAAAACATTCCCAAACTGTTGTTGAAGTTTCATTGACACTGAAATTCGAAATCTTCTCAGGGGGAAATGTGATGGGCAAACTTGTAAGGGCCAAGAACCACAAGAAAATCACTTGCCCTCTCCTCATTGATTCTTCCAAATCAAAACCCATCAAGTTCAAGAAGAGTTCATGCACGTATATATATAAGTGATGGTGATGTTTATTTGCAGGGGAAGAAGCTAAATGTGGATACAGAAAATGCCTTCCTCTGTTTTCTCTGTTTCTTGTGTAATTTATTCTTGTGAGCTTTGTGCCAATTCATGCCTGTAAATGTGAATATATTATACATACGAAAAAAGACAACAAAGTTTGCAGCTAAAGAAAACCTGAGTTAGTTGAATTTATTCAAGTTACAATTAATCTCAATATTTGTATGGATTAACAAGCTGACCCCAAAATTAACAATCATACGAAGGAGCCGTTCATCATTATAAGTTATGGATAATTTAGTTGTAGTTTGTGCAATGCATGACTCTGTGTCTGGTTTGAAGTAATTTTTCAAGTAATTTTTTGGGTTCATTTTTCAAGTAATTTTGAGAGCATCAAGTTAATGATCAACCTTTTTTATTGTATAGAATAAAATATTTGTTAAATCAATAATATACCTTATTAGGAATAAACAGATCAAGATGGTAATTATTTACCCAGAAAGGAAAAGATCATCATTGGTTGATAACTCACCAGTATAGGATTCCCTTACTTCCTTTATTTTAACTTTTTGGATGTGACATATTTCTATTTATAAGATATATTTAGTAGTTGTCTTTTTTTTTTATAAACTTTTAATTTTACCTTTATTTAATTACTCATATTAATTTCACTATCTCTCCACCTCCCTTTTTTCACATATCTCTTATTTCTAGTAATTTATTTATTATTTCTTCCTATAAATAAGGTTAATTTTGGAAGAAAATTTACATTTTAAACATATAACATATTTATAGGAGATGTTTATTATAGGAAAATTCATTATTTGCATGGTAGAATATATTTTTCTGTTCCTATTTATATAGAGATAATATTTATTTTAATTCTATTTATAGGGTAAAAAGATAAATTTTTCATATATATATATATATATATTATATTTTATCCTTTTATTTATTTATGTTGACTTTATTTCTATTAGTTGTAATATATATTAAATAGTAATAAAGTTAAAAATTTATTAAATTTTATGGTATAATTAATGAGAATTAAAATTTTATTTAATCAATATAAAATATGTTAGAAGTGACTTATAAATAGAATTAAATAAAAAATAAATAAAAAAATTATTATTTGTAATGGGAAAGGCAGTTTTTTCTCCTAATTTCTAATGAAACTATTATTAAGAATGTTCATCCAGTAAAAATCAAGATTAAAATAAGAAAAACTTTCATCAATTTCAAGAATTATGTAATTTACTTCTCAAATTTGTCGTGGAACATGACCCCTTCATCAACTTTTTGATCCAAATATTGTCATTTGTGCTTATTAATTAATTTATAAATTTATAATCATCGTCGGTCAAAGATAGTAGCACCCGATTACTTCCCCAGCGATCACTCCCTCAAATCTTATTACATTGGGGCCCTGAAATCTCGGCGTTTAAAGTTCGCTCGACAGGCCCACTTTTTTTTCCTTACCGTCTGTGTGCAAAGTTCAGGGCTTCGTTTTTGTCCTCACTTCACACTGCTATACTGCTGAGAACTAGATCTTCACAAAAAGTCGCGTAACCCCATATATATATATATTCTAAGCTCATCTTCTTCGATCATCAATATTGGAGTCAGCAGTATGATTACTAAGAAACCCCCTTTAAAACTTATCTATTTGGCCCTCACCATTCTTCTCGCACTAAGTTTCAATGCTATTGTAAAGGCCTCCGAGGTTGCCCCAGATGCGGAGGACACCGAAGATTTAGAGGGCATTGAAGAATTACTTGCGGTGGACGATGAAGTAGAGAAGGAAGCAGAAGGGGGTAGTGAGGTGAAGTCATCGGAAGCAGACGTTTTAACTAGGGCCCAAAGAATCGTTATTGAGCTCAACAATGACAACACCAAGAGTGTTATGGATGGTTTTGAGTTTGTTCTGGTTCTGGGGTATGCACCTTGGTGTCCTAGGAGTGCTGAGTTAATGCCCCAGTTTGCAGAGGCTGCGACTTCTCTGAAGGAATTGGGAATCACTCTTCAAATGGCGAAGCTTGATGCTGATAGGTATCCCAAGCCTGCTTCGCTCCTTGGGATCAAAGGTTTTCCCACTATGCTTCTGTTTGTCAATGGTAGCTCTCAATTGTACACTGGTGGTTTCACAGCGTAAGATGCTGCCCTTATCACTTAAGTTAAACTCATGACATCAATATCTCCCCTAAACACAGGATCTGCTAATTTCAGTTAGTTTGCTGTATATATAAGTCTTTATTATGACTTTAACCCTTTTAACTAGGGTTTATTCTGAAAGTTTTTTCCCGGTATCTGTGTGGTTTATATAATCTGGAAACTAAACCAATTTAGAAAATTTATGCCCGCTTCCGGTGCTAATACCTGCTCCCGGAGGTTTACAGCATAAGATGTTAATTTTATCACTATAAGCTCGCTGTACCATTGTAAATACAGGTTTTTATTTTTATTATGAATGATGAATTATATATTTTAAGAGTGTTTTGGGCTGCGAAAATTTTCCTGGGATACATGGCTTCTGTGTCATTGATCAATTCCCAACTGTACTCCGTAATTTTACTGTGCAAGATACTAGCATTGTTTGTCAGTTTATGCTGGAAATATTAGCCTTGTTTCTTTGGTTTGTTTAATCTGGAAGCTTCTCCAATGTAGACTGATCGATTTATCCAGAATAATATTCTCAAAGCATATATATAATGATTGGTCAATCAAATTGCTTGTATAACTCAAAATGTGCATCTAGTGATTTCTTGGTGATGCTTTCAGGGATGATATAGTGGTATGGACGAAAAAGAAGACTGGCACACCTGTTATTAGAATAAGTTCTGTGGCAGAGGCAGAAGAATTTCTGAAGAAGTATCATACATTTGTTATTGGTCTGTTTGATAAATTTGAGGTAAGTAAAACAATTTATGAAGTATTCTGAGGCTACCAGATGCGTGATACTGATTAAAAGAAGGACAAGGTAATTGAAAATTGTATATAATTGAATAATTTATTCAACTTAGTTATAACTGACGAAACATTGTAAATCTTGTTTGCTCCGAGAATGGGAATAACTTGGTTAGTATATCTAATACTGCATTAATCATTTATATGAATTACTCTCATTTCTATATGTTTTCATGATCTACATTCAATTGTTTTTCTATTGTCCGTGTTGCTTGTAGATGCAATGGCTTAGAGTATCATTTATTTGTTCATGTTTTCTTTAGTCAACATTGGACACGGAATTTAAAATTTTAAACTTATTTTGGATTTGGATGGGATTGGGCCATTGGGGTTTTCTGGTCTAATTAATAATTGTTTTGCTGATGTAAATAAAGAACTAGCATTATATAGTTAATCCTTATATTTAGTCATTTCATGGATTTGGCATATGCTATTTCATTGTTGGCTTTGTGTGTTGATCAGAAGAAGCTGTTTTCCACCCCAGGAAAAAAAATAATTGCAGTACTGCAATAAGTTATTCTTTTTTATTAAAAATTTCAGGGACCGGACTATGAAGAATTTGTGAAAGCTGCAAAGTCTGATAATGAAACCCAGTTTGTTGAAGTGAATAAGGCTGAGCTAGCCAAAGTTCTTTTTCCAGATCTCAAACGTTCTGATTCTTTTCTTGGCATTGTTAAAAGTGAGCCTGAAAGATGTACTGCATATGGTGAGTTCGTAATTGGTTTCAATGATTGTTTTTCAATTGGTTCTGGTGTCTTTGCGTCAAAAAGTAGAAGTGCAGATATTCTGGTTCTCTTGAGAAGCATATAGTTATTTAATGCTTGCAATTTTTGCTGCGAGTTATTCTTCAGAACTTACTTTAACAGTGAGGCATTCTGACTCTGTAGATGGAACCTTCAGCATGGATAGAATATTGGAGTTTTTGGACTATAATAAGTTTCCATTAGTTACGAAACTGACAGAGATGAATTCTATCAGAGTCTACTCCAGCCCAGTCAAGCTTCAGGTTTGCATTTATGTTCAAATTCCTTTTTAAAATGGCCTATTTATCATTTTTTTTCATGTTCTATTTTCTATTTTGGGCATTTTCTTTTGCTAGAATTTCATGTTAATAGTAATGTAATGTAGTCTGCATATGATATTAACCACTTCATCAATTGTACAAAATATTACATATGGAATAAGATTTCTGGCCTCCGCCTATCATGATAATTAGCTACTATAATCTCTTTCAGGTTCTTTTGCAAATGAATTTTCTTTACTGACTGGTAGCCAGCAAAGCTGCCTCTATTTTTAATGTTTTGGCTACCTTTTCTCTAAATTAATGAACATGTAGCATTCTAGTTGGAGCAATAAATTGAACGATTCAAGACCCCAAGATGCAAAGAAGTTTTGTCTACTTAGTTCCAAATAAGAATCAAGATATTTATAGAAAGGAAGTAGTCTGAATGACAATGCAAAAAATTGATGAGATAATCATCCTATTTTAAGTATTTGGCCCCCGGTGAAAATAGAAAATTCTTATGTTAACTTCTTGCCATGGGTTTGGCCTCAAGATGCTTGATAGTTAATAAATGATTCTAACATTGGGTGAAAAGGATGAATTCAATTTTGATAACTTGTTGAGACGAACTTCTTAGAAGCAAGATTAATCTGAACAACCAAACATCGATCAAAATTGTCTATTCCCCTCAAAGTTCAAGTCTCTAATATCTGGATGAATGCCTACAGTGTTTATGAAAATTTTGAGTCACTCAAGGATGTTTTAAAACTTTTGTGAAGCATTTACCAACTTGCTCATCTGTATAGTGCTGCTGCTGATGCATAATAACTTCATTTCTTTTCGTCTGTATTGGTTGTTGCTTGTTATATTTAATCATAATATTGTTGTTGAAGCTTAAGAATAGTCAAAGTTAATTGTCTGTTATCATCTAGGTTTATGTCTTCTCGGACACTGATGACTTCCAGAATCTTCTTGAGCCTCTTGAAGATGTTGCAAGGACTTTTAAGTCAAAGGTAGTTTGCTCTGACCTATATTTGAATTCTTGAAACAATTTCCTTCATCTTGGTTATGAATCTTTTGGTATCTAATATGTCTCTTCCAAATGCAGGTCATGTTTATACATGTGAATATTAACGATGAGAATCTTGCTAAGCCCTTCCTAACGTTGCTTGGACTAGAAGAATCAAAACATACAGTGGTTAGTTTACATGTTAAAAACAAATATTTGTTGATATTATTACTAGTTTAATTTAGATGCCTCTAGCGACTTAAAGTTTATGCAATTTGTTTCTTGGTGTGCCCAATAGATTGCTGCGTTTGAAAATGGAGGGAGTTCAAAATTTTTGTTGGAATCAAAACCAACAAGAAGCAATATTGAAGTAAGTTTCTGTCGATATAAATTATCCTTCCGATGATTACCTTCTAGTGAAACTAAGCTACATGCTTTGCACAAGAACAAAACTAAGCTACATGCCAAAATGGCTTCCCCCCTTCTTTCTCTTTTCCTTTTTCAGGAGTTCTGCAAAAAACTTCTGGATGGTTCTCTGTCACCGTACTTCAAATCACAGCCCATACCAGATAACGTAAGTTCAAACAATTTGGGATGTGTTAATGAAGCAGTTAACATCATCTGTAACCCTTTAGTTCTTTTAAACAAACAAGTGCGCCCCTTATGTTGTGTGTAAAATGTTTCTATTCCTGTAGTTATATTACATATCTATGTGTATTGAAACCTGGGCAGTTTTATCCCAAAACTTATTCTGGATCAATCTCTTTAATTAACCGCCTTGCCCATGTGTTGAAAATTGCAGACAAACGCTAGTGTCCATGCTGTTGTGGGGAAAAATTATGATGACATAATTCTGAGCAGTGAGAAAAGTGTGCTTCTAGAGGTTTGCAAAGTCTTACCTTCATATTTCTACTATCTACTTATGATTAAACTTCAAATGTTTTCAGAAAACAAGAAAAAGTAAATACTTTCTGTAAACTAAGATGTCATTTTCTGTAAAAATAGGTATTTGCACCTTGGTGTATCAAGTGTGAGGCCACAAGCAAACAAGTAGAGAAGTTGGCTAAGCACTACAAAGTATCAAGTAATCTAATTTTTGCTAGAATAGATGCTTCAGTTAATGAACACCCAAAACTGCAAGTAAGTGTCACCAAGACTTCTATTGGTCTCTGTTTATTTGATTACATGAAAAGACAATAAGAACTTCTTATGGAAATCTAGAATGCTGCTTAATTGGGCAATTCGTTTTGATCTAAGACAGATGATTAATATAATGCAAAGATTATAGGGGTTGTTCCTTTGTTTTATATGTTAGGTGAATGATTATCCAACACTCTTACTTTACAAAGCGAGCGATAAGACCAATCCGGTAATTATTTCCTAATTAGAGTTAGAATTTTTGTTCATGAATTGAAGATCTGTAACTTGGAATATCTCTGTTCTTTTCTGCAGATTAAACTTTCTACAAAATCTAGTTTGAAAGAATTGGCTGCATCCATCAACAAGCATTTAAAAGTCAAGGATCAAATCGTCAAGGATGAATTATAGAAGATAGCAAATATTTTTAGTATGAGAAAAATTTCCCTCAAGAAAGGGGAAGAAAGTTACATGGAAAAACTCAAGGAAAAGGAGACAATGATGGGAATTGACTTAGACAATTAAAGGCCCTTGCTTGATTATTTTTAATTTTTTCTTCTTACCCTGAGTTTTGTGTGGTTACGTCTGATGTAACATTCAATCTATTGTAAGAATTAGCTTATTGCCAAAATGCAAAAGCTAGACAGTTAAATTTTAGAGTACATATACTTAAGAACCGAACGCCAATACGATGTCATTATCATCTACTTTTGTCAAAGCCCATATCAGGGAATTAACCTGAGGTTTGAACCATTTTGCGTGCTTGTAATTACCTTCCAGAAATCTTTACCAAAGAAAAGAGAATTCAAATTTAAAGTGATTTAGAATCAGTGAAGAAGTTTCTCTCCAGCACGATCCTTTTGTATATGAGAATTAAATTACACGTTGTTTAGAAGGAGCGAAAGGGACACCTTTTAAGACAGTAAATATTATTTTGTAATAGCTTTAACAGAACTTGTTATAGTATCCATTCTCTTGCAAGGATGACTGATTCATGAACCAGTGATAGATTCTTACCAACTTACTTCAATGACAGAAGAAACTCTTCAATTGACCTTAAAAATCATAGGCACTTCAAAGAAAGACTATTATATGGCATAACCAACTCATTTATATTTTGTACAACGCAGGATTCAGAATCCAGAAATACACTTCTTCCTCATCAAAATTGAAACTTACAGTTACGCATCACATTGAAGGGAAAGTATACAGACCAAGATCAACGATTTCAAACAAAACCTTCAACCAGAGTTGGTCTTTTACCTTCCTTCTCTTTCTCTTCCTCATCAACGTCATCACTGGTCTTCGTATCTTCTTGAATATCCAATCCTTTCAAACCATCCACACAAGCTTTCCCCTCCTCTCCCAATTTCTTTCCCTCTTCCCCCACGATTACCTTGTCTTTAACCTTCTCTTCATCATCCTTGTCACCCTCAATCTTAACTTCGTCCACACCGGTTTCGCTCCCCTTATCGACAGCGCAGGGTCCATCTAGCTCGTTCTCCGGCTTGATTCCAATTACCACATCGGAGGCATCCTTCGCGGTGGGCCAAGGATCCTTAACACAAGTTGCATCATCATCTTCGTCATCAGCAGATAAAATGGAGGTAGCTCGCGATTTCACGGCGGAGGCGGCTTTGAAGAAGGCTTCTTTGATGGATTCCGGTGGAAGAGCACATTCTTCGAGGCCAGCATCTTCGAGGCGTGGTGGTAGGATCTGGTGCAGCAGGCCAGCATCTTGTTCTTTGGCAGATTCCATGATCAGAGCTCGATGTTGAAAACACCCTTTGATTTTCCTGAGACGATCTGGTCATTCAATGACAAGAAAAAGGCCGTGAGTTCATGAGGGGCATCGATCAGGTCGGTGATGTGCGCGTTTGGGCCCTGTGTTGGGCTTATACTTTGGATACATTGGGCCCAAATGACCTTTGAACATGAAACAAAATTGTTGGACTCAAGCATGCTCCAGCCCGTACACAAAGGGGCATCTAGCTTCAGTTGCAACGTGTTAGGAGTACCATTTTGTTATAATTATAGTTACAATACTTAGGGAGGTATTCGCAGTATTTAGTGAGGCATCCTAACTCCTGAGTATCTAGGTTTACGCATGAGAATAATAGACAGCTTGTTCTCCCTAATATTGGTATCGCCTAGGAGGGAGATTTTGCTATGCCTTTGAATCGTGGGTGAGCCTAACCCCTTTCTAAAAATTTTTGTATATAAAAAAAATCCCCATTGGACTATCGTCCATAGGTTCAACTGGTAAAGGGATGAGACATACGACTATTTGAAGCGTGTTTGATCCTTGGAGAGTACCACTTTGTTGTGATTCCAGTCGCGGCATTTGGGGAGGTATCCTAACTCCTAGGTACTTAGGTTTACACCTGAGAATAATAGATGGCTCATCCTACCCGACATTAGTATCATTTAAGAGGAAGATGTGCGAGCCCAATCCCTTCCCAAAAATTTTTATACAAAAAAAAAAAAATAATCCCCATTGGTTCTTTGAAAGCTTTCCTCAATGTTTCTTTCTTTGTTTTTTTTGGTATAAAAATTTTTTAGGAAGGGATTAGGCTCACCCACGATCCAAGAACAAGGCGAAGTTTCCCTTCCTCCTAAGCGATATCAATGTCAGGCAGAGCAAACTGTCTATTACCCTCAAACGTAAACCTAAGCACCAGAAGCTAAGATGCCTTCCCAAGTGCTGCGACTAAAACCACAATAAAATAGTATTTCCTAAAGATCGAACACACTCTAAATAATCACATATTTCACATTTTTACTAGTTGAATCCACAAATGATGGGTTCAAATATTTCTTTCTTATTTTTTAAGAGACATGCACTAACAGTATGAGACAAGATCAAACCCATAACCCAATTATGGGTTTGAAGAATTATTGTTTTGAAAATATATTCCGGCTTCAGTAATTTTTCCATTAATTTAGTCTAATTATTTTTCATTAAACAATCTCCACTTAAGAACCTTTTTTTTTTAGACATTATGAACTACCAAAAGGAGAAAAAGGAAAGCAGAAAAAGAACACGACCATGGAGAAAGTCCTGCTTCAGCACCATTTAGGAACATATAAACTCGAATCTATTATAATAACCTTCAGCCAAAAAAATCTACTATACGCAAGCCCAACTCAACACAGAATTCTCAGTATATAAATAAGATTAAATGTGGTAGAAAATAGATTAGATACAAATATTAGGTTTGATACTAGAAAAGTGAAAACACAAAATTTAGACCACTAATGATTTTAAAAAAAGAGTAGAAATTGTAACTGGTCCTAAATTTTTCCATAGTAAACAATGTAGCTGACTAATGATTGAATAGATTCAAGAAAAGCAAGTAGAGACAGCTGGTCCAAGAACTCTCGGTTCAACATTCACAGCCTGTAGACCTTTGTTGTCGTCCACCAACACCAACATCAATTGTATCAGGCAGGTATCTGTCCCAATCATCAACATATCAAAAATAAATACCCAGCAATGGAATTCACTGCCTCTATTATTTAGAACATTCAATTTAAATCTTGAAACAAGTTGGACCCCAATAATGAGTACATTAAAACTGTCAAGGGTAATTTTTATGCAGAGTGCTACTTTTTTGAGTGGTTAAGTTCTCTTGCCATTATATGCACTTATAGATTCTCACTTTAATAATCAAAACATAAGAGCCGGAATTAAAGTGCTTTTGATAAAGTGCGACTCAGGTCTTTTATGATATCACTTCAGCTAAAATAACGAAAGAACAAGAACAGATGACGTAGGTGCCACCTCCCTTCTAGATCTCACAAAAGTGAAATCCACCTCTCTCTTTCTCACTCCAGAAAATTCTGGTATGATGATGAGCAAGCTAAAGTTCTCCAGAGATAGAAGTTTCCATAGAATCACTCAACTATTACATGAAAGTTGAAATAAAGAAAGGATATCACGTTTTTGCAATTAAATGCCAACCAACCCCATGTTAACACCATGCCATAGATTGGTAAGACTTTTGGCAAAATGGATTTTGTAGTCATATTAGGAGCATTTGCATAATCTACAGTGATAGAAACCAAATTGATGACTTCCAACACATGGCAATCCACCAATTGATCACAGCCATATTAATATGGCTATTTGTTCTTCAAATAGCACCCTTAGAAAAGTTGATTTTATATAAAACCATTAGACCAATTAATGCTCCGGTTGAAAAAATACAGGTCATATTCATACCTTATATCCTATAATTGAAAGTAACAAAGTACTTCAAAGAAAACAAATCCCTCACTTAAAATGTCCTGTTCAGTCTTCTCTTTCTCCTACTCTTTACTCTTGTTATTCTTCCCACAGTAAAATTTAGTTTTAAAATACCAGCAGATCATTGAATTAGGATAAGGAGCAGTAAATGGTTCAATGGCCCAACAGCAAGGAAATTGACGATTGATCATTCTTTTAAATATATATAATATTAAAACATTTTGCATACAATAATAAATCTACATGAAATGGGTTGAGTCCACTAAAAAATCATTAATCTTCATTACAAAATGCCAAAACAATATATTAGATGAAAACGATCAAAAATGGTTTTGGCTGATTTTATTAGTTGTTTTACTATGGCTAATCTTTTGACAAGTCAGTTTGTAGGGTGAAAAAACCTGAAACCATGGCTGATTCCCTAGTTCTCGATCTGATTTTTTTAACCATGGTAAAGTTATGCACAATGTCACACAAATAATTACTACATGCAAAACATAAAAATTCAAAATTCAGAAATACTCACACTTCTTCTTCAGGTTCATTCTTGAGTGCATTTTTGGCTATACACTGGAAAGCAGCCTCTACGTTAAATCCTTCTTTTGCAGAGGTCTCAAAGTATGGTATGTTTCCCTTGGAAGCACACCATGCCTTGGCTTTCTTCTCAGAAACCTGCAACAACAGATATGGAAGATATTGCAGTCAAGTAAAATCAACCACCACCAAGACTCTCCAACAACATGTTATGAAGGGAGAAGCAACTTACAACTCGGCTATTACCACCATCAAGATCTATTTTGTTTCCCAAGACAACAAATGGGAAGTTTTCTGGGTCAGATGGACTAGCCTGTGAAATCAATTGCTTGTGAGAATCATTCATTGTTAATTTAATTATGCGAAGTTTCTTACTATCCTGAAGCCCAAAGATTAACAGCCACCTGAATGAGAAATTCTTCACGCCAGTGATTGAGATTATCAAAAGATTTCATGACATTTACATCATAAACAAGGACACAGCAGTCTGCACCACGGTAGAAAGCAACACCAAGACTCTGAAACCTCTCTTGACCGGCAGTATCCCAAATCTACACATAGAAGGAGACATTCTCAATCTTGGAATTTTATATTCAGAAGACAACTAAATGAAGAGAAACAATGAGAATACTTCAAACAGTACTCTCTTTTCTATATCCTCCAAAACAGGATTAAAAAAATTTTGACGCTTGACCAGCCAAACGATTTGGAGGTCGAAGGGTTTTCGTCTGAGTAGAAGTAAGACTGAATACATGCATTGTAATTTTTCTAAGAGGCAAGTTAGAAGTAATTTGGAGGTCAGATTAGGAGATCAAGTTATTCCACAAATAGATAAGTTCAAATATTTGGGATCAATTATACAGAAAGATGGTGAAATTTTGGAGGATGTTAATCATAGAATCCAGGCTGGGTGGTTTAAATGGAGAAAGGCTACTGGGGTTATATGTGATCGGAAAGTACCAGATAAATTAAAAGGAAAGTTTTATCGTACTGCTATAAGACCAGCAATGCTTTATGGAAGTGAATGTTGGGCTTTAAAAGGACAACAAGAGCATAAAGTTGGGGTAGCCGAAATGAGGATGTTGAGATGGATGTGTGGGCATACAAGAAAAGATAAGATTCGTAATGAACAAATACGGGGAAGAGTTGGAGTGGCACCTATTGCGGAGAAAATAGTGGAGAACCGTCTTAGGTGGTTTGGACACGTACAAAGAAGGCCAAGGGATGCGCCGGTGAGGAGGGTGGATCAAATAGTATGGAGTCCGGTTAAAAGGAGTAGAGGAAGGCCAAAGAGAACGCTCAACGAGGTCATTGAGCGGGATCTCCTGGTCAATAACCTATCCAAGGATTTAGTTTTTGACAGAGCACAATGGCGTCGTATGATCCATGTAGCCGACCCCATTTAATGGGAAAAAGCTTTGTTGTTGTTGTTGACCAGCCAAACGATTTCATTCTTAAGAAGATTGTGTTACAAAAAGAATAGAAAATGTCATGCAAAGAAATTATTATCTGCAGAGCTTCTAATTATTAGTAAATCACTAATGCGGGCAGTCCCCAAACAATTACAAGAGAAGAGAATGTGAATATATTATCAACAAAAAAAAAAGAACAGAATGTGAACAGAGGGAGGAAAAGTCGAAACATTGAGAGCACAGACATATAACGTCATTCAACTTTGTATGAGAACACTTTCCCTTGTGAAACACTCAGTGAATCAAAGAAAGTAATTTTAACTTTTAAGAACTAATACAACATACAATCACGAGATAAGTCAAATAGATAATGAAATAGACAGACTTAAAGGGCCTAGCGACATTTTTTCTCAAATGAGACATTCACCCTGGAAGACTGTGCAAGCTCCCAGCAGAAAAATTCTACCGATATTGTTATTCCAAAAGGCATTTACATTTTCATGTCCCTCACCTGCAATGTGAACAGCCTATCTTCAAATTGAACTTCCTTGGTGAGAAAATCAGCACCAATGGTAGCCTTATATTGATTACTGAACTTACGGTTCACATACCTAGATACAAAAACAATAATGATCATACCAATACTAATACGATTCAAATAAAGGAGTACTCATCAAATACTTCCAACAGTTAGAAAAGAGGGTCTCGGGCATACTGGTTCATCAATGATGTTTTACCAACCCTGCCAAAGTCAAGGAAATACCAATTAGCAAAGAAAGCGTGGTGATTAACTCAACAAGCAATCGAATCCCACTAGGTTGTTAGCTATAAAACACCGATATGCAGCACCTGACCGGCATGATATATAATAAATCCTTTTTATGCTATTATATATCCACTAAATCCTAAAAGATATTTCCTGAAACAAAATTTTATAAACCAGTAAACCAGAAACTGGTTTCCAATGACAAATTCTTATATTTTCAGGATCTTCAAGCATTTACTCGTTATTTTCCCACGATTCAAATGCAATCGCAAACGATATGAAGGTGAAGTCTAGAAAATTCGATAAGTTTTGGTCACAAGTAAGCAACAAGCACAAACTTGCCAAAACAAATCACATATCAGAGAATTCAATAACATTATACAACCTAGGGAAACAAAAATAATCGTCATAACCATTTTTCTTTCTCGCCCATGCCACCAACCATCCGTTGATCAAATTCAAAAGGACATTTAAATTGAAAAATACAACAAAGGATTACCCGCTGTCTCCGAGGATTATGACCTTCAATAACATTCGCCGGCGAGACGCCATGGATCAAAGCAATGAGTAGAAATTTTAACCGAAAATGAAAGAATTACTGGGAAAAATTGGAAGACAGAGAAAGTGGGATTTGAGCCTGAGAAGAAATCTTTTGAAGGGCAGGGGAGCAGATGAATTTAAATAGAAATCATTGTACCAAACAATCTATGCCAGCCACGCCAGGTGCTACGACCTAGCAGGACTCTTCTCGTTTTTTCCAAAATGCCCCAGGTTTTGGGTATAATCACGCTTTTGACTTTTTCCTTTTGTTTCTGGCTAGGGAAAAATGTAATTTCCTTTTAGCTAATTTTTATTTTTAATTACGAGTATACCTTTCTTGGGTATGATTTTTAATAGCTACATATTCGCTTTCACCTCTTAGTTCATGAGTTCGAACAAGGTAATTCACAATACCTACATATTGGTTAAAATATTTTGTTGATTAAATTTAAAAATATGTATATTTTTTTATATTAAATTATCACATTTTTGTCTTTCTGGGTAGAAAAGTATTTCCCAATGGGATTCAATTCTATAAAAAAAATAAGATGCTTTGAAATAAAAAATTAATAATAAATTAATCTCGTTAATTTATTTTATTTTTATATATTTTATCAAATATATTGGATTGTAAAATATCTTTTAAATGATGTTCTAACAATTTACAGATTTTACTTTAATCATTAAATTCAGATTTTGGTTCATTTTGTTTATGGGATTATAGATTTCTTCTTTTTAATATACTACTACTGCTGAAGAAATAGTTAAAGAATTAGATTTAATTATAAATATAAAATTTTAATTTATTTTATATATAATATTTATTTTTTTAAAAAAATAATTTATTTAACTTATAAAATTATATATAATATAATATTATACATTTATATTTTGAGAAAATTATATTATATTTATTATAATTGATTTATTTATTTAATTTACTTAAATTAATTAGTTATATTAATTATATTAAGTATAGGAAGGATTACTTATTTCCAAAAGTTACAGTACCTTAGGCTCTGACTAATCGAAATGAGCCATACTAATTCACACAATTGTAAAGTCTGTATAAGCGTAATTTTTCTATCCACGTGACTTATATCAAATACATTATTAATTTATAGGAGAATTAGAATAAAAAATCTATAATAAATAATATTTATCGAGAAAGACTATAAAAATTTATAATTATTAAATTGTCTTTTATCAAATTCTCTATATATTTTTTTTATATTTTACTTTTAAAATTAATATGAATTTTTAGACCTACTACATTCTCTCCCACGTCCAATTTTACTAATTATATTAAAGTTTTTATGAAAATAATTTTTGATCTCACAATCATGACTATCACTTTTCTATAAAAAAATATAATAAATTATTTATATTTTAATAAAATATAATGAATATTACATGGATTATTTTATTTTTAAAACTCACAAATTTATTATAAAATAAAAATAAATGATGCCAAAGATTTTTTTTTAATTTTTTTAGATATGTATAACCTTTCTTTAATATATATAATAAATTATAAAAGATCTTAAGGTTTTTGCAAGTTATATAATTTTTATTTTCAATTAAAGTTTGTGTCAATTTTAAAAATAAAACTATAAAATTGAACAAAGTTTGTGTTATTCTTTTCAATTGATATCTACATAAGTGGTAAATATGGAGATAAATTTTGATTAATTTATTAAAATTTAAAATTTTATATTAATTTTAAAAATAGAACTTGGGAGAAAATATAGGGGATTTTGGTAAGAGATAATTTAGTAATTTTAATCTTTGGTCTTTTTAAATAATTACAATTTTTATAGTCCTTTCTTATATCATATTTAATATATTTTGATCTCAATATTCAAAATTCTTTAACCACAATTATTATATAATTTTTTGGTAAAACAAAATTATTATAGTTAATCAAGTAGTGGATAAATTTACTTTTAGGTAAATAATATCGACAAACATACATTTATATACCTCTAAAATTATTATAGTTGTTAACTTGTTATTTTAATCATTTGAACTTTTATTTATTTTTAAATTAAAAAATTGGACTATTTAAATTGAAAAAGATAATTAAGGTTTATCTAAAATATTTTTTACTCAAAGTTAACGATACAACAAAATAGCCGCCATGAAAATCATGACCTCATTGAATTATTTAACTTCCAATCTTCCATTAGCCCCACAAAATATCTGAGTTTCCAATAATAAACATGAATGTTGGCAATTCTATCATAGACGTGTGTGACCACCTTTGCTCATCATATTTACCACAACAAATGTGAAGGAGGCAACCAATGAAGTACCAATCCTTATTTACTATATTTACTATAATCAGATGCATGATACTGATTAAATCTAAATATAATCGAGATAAAATTTAATTAGGCGGGCAATAAAAAAAAAACTCTCAACTATTTCTCTCGTGTATTTAGCAGGCCTGAACTGCTTGAGGTGGATTGATGTTGACCGTAATCGCTACTGGGCCCACTGTACTCACTAGTTTCTCGTTCTAGTGCCAGCTTCCTGAACTTCTTTAGGTCCTCATTGTATTGGCCGGTATCATAACCTGAACTTTCAAAGGAACTAAATGCTCTGCCGTGCCCAGGTGTGCTCCCCTCATTCAGATCATCCAAAGAAATATTTCCTTCTAGAGCCCGAACTACCTGCTTGATGCCGGACATCTTAGTCGTTACAAGCAAGCACTGGATCTCTAGGTTTCAGAATTCTATAACTTGACAATATATTGCAAGTCAACACTGAACTCATTTTTTCCAGAGAAATACGTAGAGGGAGAATTCGGTATTCATACACACTTGCTTGAAGTAGAATGTCCAAAGCAAATCATCAATAGAAAATGACAGGGAACTAAAAACATATTTCTTGGTTAACTGACCTGGCTCATTCGAGGCCGATGTTTAGCTGAATGGCGCACACAATTTGCAGCACAGGCAACCATTCGAAGCATCTTATCAGAGTCGTAACTCTTCTGCAACCTTGGATCAGCAAGAGCATCGAAGTTGCCATTTTCCTTAGCTTGAGAAAGTAAAGGTCTTGCCTGTAATTTGCACAATGTCTTAGTGCCTGACAGGTATATCACCCGCATTACAAATTATCAAAGATTTTTTTTAACCATCAGTTCCATCAACAAAGGCATTGCTGAATGCCGATAGACAATTGAAAAATTGAAGAATGTTTTGTAGACCAGTTGTCTCAACTATTCTTTACAAGTATCAGCTTTAGCTCAGTTCAACACATGCTTGACATCTTCAAATAGTTAGAAAAGAGCAAATCAGCTTGGTATATTTTCAGTTCCCACATAATTTACTTTGACAACGAACCAGTGTTTGAACTACGCACTTAAATGGTTATTTGAGTTTCTCAACACGCGCAGAAAAAACTAATTTTGAAAAAGATTTCCTGTGAAAAGAAAAAATAGAACAAAAGTATCCAAATTTAAATAAGAAATGAACAGTCACATTGTAAGTCGTGAACACGGTAATCAGACCCATTATACTCTAGAAATTAGTATTAGAAATCATAAACTGTACTATACCATAAATAATCTGTTTCTTAAGAGAGAAATATAGATAATGTACTGTACCCACCCACTCAACCATACTGTCATCTTTAAATTTAAAAGACTCGGTTTTATCAACAGGTTTTCTCCCTGTAATCAACTCCAAAAGCACAACACCAAAGGAGAAGATATCTGACTTCTCAGTGAGTTTACCACTAGCAGCATATTCTGGAGCCAGGTATCTGCATTAAATCAAATCAGACAAAAAAACAACCCAAACAGTTAATGAAAAGGGGGAGGGGTCAAAGAAACATACTGCTCAATAAATGTATTTCATAGCGAGATTCAAGAGAAAAGATTCAGCACAATAAAATTTACCCAAAGGTTCCCATTACTCGAGTGGAGACATGCGTTTCAGCATCTGAAGAAAATTTGGCAAGTCCAAAATCTGCAACCTGAACAAAAGACACAGGCATAAGTACTTGAGAGAAAGTGAACTTTTGTATATTGAAAATCTAAAGTATTGTTTCTTTTGCATAATCTACAAATTTTGAAAGGGACTGAAAAGTTCAAAAAGTTACAAATCCTACCTTGGCCTCAAAATTGTCATCAAGAAGAATGTTAGATGCCTTGATATCACGATGTATGATTCTCGGGTGACCTAAATATTGGACAGAAAAAACTACAAATTTCAAGACCAACATAGCGAACCAAAAGCACCGCCAGGCCTATACTTTAAATTAGTTATGTAAATTCTAAAGCAAACTCACAGTCCTCGTGCAGATATGACAATCCCTTTGCAGCTCCAATGGCAATTTTTATCCTTGTTACCCAGTCCATTGTTGATCTATCTTTTCCTAGAATGATAGTGAATGAAACCATTAGATATACTCATATGTTATCAGTAAGACTATCAAACTTGCAACTCAATAGTGGAGCCCCTCGTCCCTCAATAGCCAACACAGGTCAGGCAAGATTTCAGTTACACTAAAATACATATATGTTGCTTTCATTTTATATATTTTCAGGAACAAAATAACAAGCTAGCTATGAAAAGGCAAGAAAAAACCTGAGGTTAAGTTGAACTAGTAACCCTAAAGCCTTTCCAGCATTCTACACCACTAGTACCGAGATTAACTTTAAAAAGCTTCCCCCAACCATTTCTTTGCAACTTTAAATTCCCAATGCACTCTAAAAACTCTGAGATGTTGATTCTTGAATCTCAGACCTAAGCATTGACCTATAACCTTCAAATGCTCTAATTGTTGTACATGGTAGGGTTCCAGTTCCAGTCAACAAATGTTTACTCTATTTTTATTCTCATAGGACAGGGGGATGCAATCAGATCCAAATTTGTAGCAACTTTATGAAAAATTTCCCCAGATATTGATTTCTCGTGGTTTTCAATAATTATAATCACCCAAATGTTTTTCATTAACAATGTGCAGTTGTTGTTGAAATTTGAGATACGGCACCTAGAGAATATATCACAAATTGTATATGACCACATTTTCACCCAATCCTATCTCAGAAAAAAGAGCCAAGCTATTCTCCATTCTACATCACTTTTGCATGCTTCTATATGTGGGAAGATGAGGGAAAAAAATTATTTATTGGAATCTTACCATGTAAATGGAATTCTAGTGTATTGTTTGGGACAAACTCATACACAAGCAACCTCTGGGCTCCAGCAGTGCAGTATCCAACTAAGGAAACAAGATGTCTGTGATGGACTCGACTAATGACCTCCACTTCAGCCTGGAACTCACGCTCCCCCTGTCTGCTCCCAGATTTGAGCTGCTTAATTGCAACAGTTTTTTCATTTGGGAGGACTCCTTTATGGACATAGCCAAACCCACCTTGACCAAGAAAGTTTGAATCTGAGAATCCATTTGTTGCAAATGCAAGTTCTTCATAAGTAAACGCACTTTGTGACAATCCCAAGGTAATAGCAGGAGATGGTGCATGGTATGGTTTCTCAGATTCCAAACTCGTGCCAATTGTAGAATACAGAAGAGGAGATGCGACATTATGGGATGGTGCCTGCTGGTTCAACAGAACTCCGTGGGGTGGACTTGGCTTGGGAGGCAGTGTTGCTTCACCATCGGTTGGAGGAGGATTGCTATGTTGCCATTGCTGGGGCAGACCACCAAACTGATCAGCTGGAGAAATTGGCATCAAGAATCGTTGAGTACCAGAATTAGGTGCAATTTAACACACATACTCCATAAAATTAAAATCACACTTTATGTATAACAAATTGGGCTAAAAGCTTATTCAAGGTAACTAAAGTAATTCAGGTTCGTCCAACCAGAAGCTATCAACCTAAATACAATGCAAGAAGCAGAAAAAGCACAATGTCGTCTAAATAAACGATAATATCAACCCACTGGACATAGAACCCTTTTTCAACCTAAAAAACGAGACCGAGTGTAGAAAGATAAAATGAGCAACTGAAACTAAACATACTTCATGCGTCGTTTAAAAATAGAAACTTTTCCTCCAGGAAGCAGTATAATGGAGTCAAGAAGTGTCTCGATCCAATATATTTCAGCACATGATTAAATAACGTAGAATGTAACGCCACATTTACTCGCTTGTCGGAGTACTAATGGACAAATCTAACTGACTTATCTGTTCCTTATACCAGTGGAATACACCGAGGAATGACCCAAAAAAAAACGTTCATATGCGTTGGGGAAGAGACTAAGTGATTTAAAAATTGGGAAAGTTTAAGGTGAGCTTATGAAAAAAATTCGTATAAAATAAGTGTTTAAATATTTATTATTAAAATAATTTTTATAATTAATAAATTATGGGTTTATTTAAGAAATCCTTAAATCAAGTTTTAAAAGAATTTTTTAGCCCAAATCTTAATTTAAATTTTTTTTAAAATAAACAGTTATATTTATTTAAAAAAATTAAATTAAATTATAATTTTAGATAAATTATTGAGAGTAGTAAAATAGTAAAAGAGTTTATAGAATACCTAGTTACTATTTTATCTTTATTTTTTTTCCTCTCTCCTCTCTCCCCCTCTTCCATATCCACCGTCGCCATCCAGCTCGTCGTCCCTATGCTTGTCGTCGACGTGCTCCATGCTTCTGTTCTATCACTATTTTTTTTCTGCCAACGGTGATATGCTATGGGAGAAAGGAGGTGGACGGGCACGTTCTTATCAAACTAGAAAGACGGTGAAGACAGAGGGGAGTGAACAGTAGAGGGAGTGAGAAAATAATTTTTTTAATAAAATTATATATTTTTTAATAATTTATTAATAACAAAAAGTATTTTACTAATAACTATCTAAATATTTATTTTTTTTAAATTATTTTTTTTATAAATTTTTTTTTAAATTTTTTTTTTAAAAATTATCTAAATTTTTTTTATAAGTTATTTTTTAAAACTGACTACAAAAAGCGTATGAATGTTGTTTGGTTGGATTTAGGTGTTATAGTTCACTATGTAGGGCTGAGACAAAGTTGGACTCTAGTCACTATATATATCTATTGGTTTAGCTGTGATATCACCATAAGAAAACACGTACACGAAATGCGAATGCACTCAAAGAAAGAACGGTTAATCTCCGTTTCATTCCGTACGCCATCACCTCACGGCCGACAGCTGCAGCAGCGAACAGTGATCTCCGGCCACAGTGAGGATGCGACTTTCCTCTTCGGCTTCCTCTCATGTGCAGCCTGCCGACCTCCCTCACCCTCACTAGCAACAACATCTGAGGATCCATGTTCGCAAACCCTCCTTCAAAGATCTCCGCCAGAGCAGGCAAACCAGACGACGACAAGGAGAACTAGAACAGCGACGACGGTGGAAGAGCTGGACGACAGCTACAGCAGAGAAGTGAAGAACCAGAACCAGCAGCGACAGTGAGACAGGGATGGACAAGTGAGTGTTGGCGAAAGAAGAAGTGAACGAAAGAGAGGAGAGAGAGAGGGGAAAAAGACAGGCAAAATAATCATTTGCACAGCCTATAAGCTCTCCGCAAAATAAACTATTCTTATCAACTTATCTCAGACCATAGTTTAAAAGCTCGACTTGGTCCATAAGCTACATTTAAATGCTTTTTGTTTAATTTTTAAACCAAACCTCCATTTTTCAAACCTAGGTTTCACAGCAAACCAAACAGGCAGCATAACGGAAAACAGGAAAGGCTTACCTTTGGGTTGGGATGGAGGAGCAGCAGCAGAGTAATCCTCCAAACCATTGTTTCTCGTCCTCCTCCGCTTTCTCCTTTTATAAGCCCAAACGCCCGCACAAACGAGCATAAGCAGCAAGCCAGATACAGTCCCGATAACTATTCCAATTACTGTAGCCCGGGACATTCCGTTCGATTCCGCCACCGCCGCCGGAGTAGCAGTAGGTGAAATGGAATGAGTCGGAGCTGAAGGGGAGGTGTCACTGTTGGCGACAAAAGGAGGAGGAGGAGGAGACCAGAAGTCGGCAGGCTGAGATGTTTCCGGAGACTCGGCAGGCTCATATGTTTCCGGAGACTCGGCAGGCTCATATGTTTCCGGAGACTCGTCAAGCTCATATGTTTCCGGATCCTGAGACGGCGAAGACATCGCCGGAGAACAAGGGTTTGTGCCTAGAGGAGGTTCAGGTGTGAGAGGAAGAGGAAAAAGAGAAAAAAGCGAGAAAGAAAGAGCATGAGAGAAATGAGAAAGATAGAAATAGAAATATCAGAAATAAGAAGATTTGAAGATTGTAATCATCAGATGGGCGGCGATGAGTAGAATGGGGTGGACTGGTGGTGGACCATGTCATGGCAACGGGTGACACTAGAAAAAAAATTTGAGAAATGAGAACGGTAACAATTATGTACGGAAGATTCTATCCTATGGAAGTTGATTCGTCACATCCTGTCGTTTTGTTGGATGTTCTTTGCGTTTTATCTCCCCAAATTTCTGGCCGTCTTGTTCTTATGGCCAAAAGTCCAAAATTCTTGCCATTTCGGGGAACGAAAATAAAATAGGCTATACTCCCTCCATCAAAAGACCTTTTAATCAAATTCCGTTGTTCAAAATAAATTTGTTAGAATTAGTAAAAAATAATAAATATCTTCGTATATCCATGTTCATAAGATTCGACCAGTTTTTACGTTGGCTGTCGGGGCCTAACACAACCCTCCTCTTTTACCCGGGCTTGAGACCGGCTACATACATACAAAGAAGGCCAAGGGATGCACCAGTGAGGAGGGTGGATCAAACAGTATGGAGCCCGGTTAAAAGGAATAGAGGAAGGTCAAAGAAAACGCCCAACGAGGTCATTGAGCGGGATCTCCTAGTCAATAACTTAACCAATGATTCAGTTTTTGATAGAGCACAATAGCGTCGTATGATCCATGTAGCCGACCCCATTTAGTGGGATAAGACTTTGTTGTTGTTGTAGTAAAAAAATAATAAATATATAAAAATATATTATTTTTTATAAATATATTTTTTTATAATTGGTCATGTGAGAATGAGAAAAAAAGTTAGAGAGAATGTATGAAAAAAGATAACGAGAGAATAAATATTAATTAAGAGTAAAATATGTAAAAATATATTTAATGGGAAGACAAATTCAAAAGGAATCTTATTAAAGTGGACAAGTCATTTTAACAAAAAGATCTTATAATAAAGGACGGAGGGAGTAATTGATTAATTATTTATGATTATTATTAATTATTATTATGGTTATAAATTTAAAATATTATAGAATTAATTAATGAGATTATTGATTAATTACGATTATAAATCTAAAAAAATTTCAAAGATAATAGAAACTTATGATTATTATGAATCATTATTATTATTAAAAATTTAAAATATTGTAGAATCAGTTAATGGCATTACTAATTATTTACTATCATGAGTTTAAAATCTTTCAGAGATCAAAGTGATATTATTGATTCAAATTATTGATTACGGCTTATAGATAAAGGAATTGAAAGTATTGAGTTAGATCGACCCAGACTTATTTTTAATTAAATTGGGTATTATAATATTTTAAAAATTAATATAATTTTTGATCTATTGACTTTATTTTTATTTTAGTTTTAGTCTCTCAACTTTTAAATATGAGATTTTAGTCCTTTAACTTTAAACAGTTTAAAGGCCCTTAATCTTTCTGGTATTAACCATGTTAAATCTAACCATATAACACTAACACCGTTTAAGAGCCCATTTAATTTATCTTTTAAAAAAGAGTTTATAAAAACAATAAAAAATGTTTCATACTTCATATGATGGTCCCATGAAATTAGATGACCCTTTTTTGGTTTAAATTGAAAAAAGTAGAATAAAAATGATAATTACAGGCGTGGAGCCAAAAGAAAAAAGTATGGTAGTGATCTAAAAGAATATAAATGATAGGGGTGTGCATGGGCAGGGCTGGGCAGGGCTGCCCCCGTGCCCGGTGCCCTGCCCGAAAAAAATATAGGCTGCATTTTGCAGCCCGATGCCCGGCCCTACCCGGTAAAAGCCCTAACAATTTTGGGCTGGGCATGGGTGGGCTGAGCATGGGCGGGCTGGGTATGCCCAAGTTTTGATATCATGCTCATGTTGTGAAAAAAAATCTGCAATTATGAACTTATAAAATAATATCATATTCATATGTCTTTATGACTTAAATAATATCCATAATTCACTAAGAATAAAGCAACAAAAATATAATAATTAAATTCTTGAAATACATTGCATGTAAAAAAAAGCCTTGAAGTCTAAGTAATTTGTAATTATAACTTTGCATCAATAACTTTGCATCAATCTCCCTAATGTTGACAAAGATTAAGCATCTGAAAAAAATAAAATAAATAATTATAATTTGTAATGTAATCATATGATGATTAACAAAGTTAAAAAAAGAAAAAAATAATATAGTTATAAATATTAAAAGATACAACGTACCTACTTAACTACTCATATTTTTAAAATGACATTCTAGTTACCAGTAACTATTATATTCTCCCTTCTAAGTGTAATATTTAGGGGAAAAGTAAAAAAAATAAAAGAAGTGGTGCTCATGGGCAGGGCAGGGCAGGGCAACCCCCTGCCCTGTGCCCAGCTCGAAAAAAGTATGGGTTAAATTTTATAGCCCGATGCCCAACCCTGTCTTATATTTATCGGGCTGGGCAGAGCTATTTTAGTACGGGCTAGGCTGGGCATACCGGGTTATGGACTTTATGCACAGCCCTAATAAATGATAAATTTAAGAAAGAGTAACGAAATAAAATAATTTGATCTTTTACAGAAATTTTAATTTTTGATGCTCATCATTAGTATTATCACTTGCAAAATAATGATTGTTTTGGTAAACATTTTTC
Source organism: Leucaena leucocephala (assembly GCA_037074615.1). Taxonomy (NCBI): domain Eukaryota; kingdom Viridiplantae; phylum Streptophyta; class Magnoliopsida; order Fabales; family Fabaceae; genus Leucaena; species Leucaena leucocephala. The sequence continues at coordinate 3,112,893 of CM073552.1, forward strand.
AAATTAACTGGTATTTTTAGAAGAGCTCATGAATCTTATTAGAGGATTTTTAACCAACATTTGTTATGAGGTCTCAGACCAATGTTAATTTAATTTAATTCTACTGCACAACAAGTAAAATAACAATGTAATAATTTAAAATAATAAAAAATTATTCCATTTTTAAAGACTCATGAACGGCAGTGCTAGCCTGCATATTATTTAAACATAATTAGGTGTGAAGGGAATTGAATTAAGAGAGTAGAAGTTTCGCAATGATAATTCCTCTCTTGTTCTTTTATTGGTTCCCCCATCAATTCATTCACATGCATGAAAAGGAAGTTTAATTTCACATCGAGTAATAAGGAAGTTTAAATAATAAATATAACAATGCAAGACGGCATATACAGTATCAATTCTCAACAAAACACTTACGGTACGGTCCTCTTGATAGATGGAAGAGTTTTTATAATTGCTTAGTATAATAGAAACGAATATAAAATTTATATATATTTTTTTATAATTTAGGATAAAATTATCTAAAATATTTTTTTATAACTTGAGAAGGGTTAAAGTTGTCTAAAAATTTTATAATTGGGCTAAAATAATTTAAAAAATTTTACTCCTACTTCTATCATCTCAATTCTCAACTTTTCTAATAGAACTAAAATAGCCTAAAATATTAGAAGTGAAAATAGAAGTTACTTCCTTAGTACTATCTTCCATTTCTACTCCTACTTCCCACCTACCAAATATAACATTAGAGTGCGTTTAGATACTTTTTAAAATTATAATTTGAAAAAAAAAACTATAATATTAAGAAAAATAATTTTAGTGAGAATATCTTATTAAAAAACTCCTTCTTAAAAACTATAGTTTTACTCCCTAAAACTATTGTTTTCATCAAAAAGTACTTTTTTAAAATTTTAGAATATTTAGCTATTATTTTTTAAAACTATGGCTTATACTCTTAAAAGTGTTTTTTTTAAGGAGTATCCAAATATGAGATTCTATGGAGATAATGCACATTGTATGGCTAGCTGAAAGAGATTAATATATAGCCTTAATTTGCACATATCATACGTCACTATTAATAATGAAAACAAGATGCTGAATCATTAGCAAAAACCCAAACCACAGCACTAACTAAATATTGCCATCAAATACGAATCTGATAAGTTCAAACTTCCAAAAGGTTCCAGCTTTGCAAGATGTTAATTTCCATTACTTGTGCCTTCCCCTAAACTACTATGAGAATGTACAGAAACAGTGGGTGTTGTTGATATTAATCCTCCGTAACGAGTTATTAGATCACAATTTCACTCGATATATGACTATTTAGAGCGTATTCGATCCCTCAGGAGTATTATTTTATTGTAGTTCTAGTTACGGCATTTGGGCAGACATCCTAACTCCTGGGTGTCTAGGTTTATACCTGAGGGTAATAGACGGCTCACTCAATCCGATATTAATATCGCTTATGAGGAAGAAAGATTTCGCCATACCTTTAAATTGTGAGTGAGCTCAATCTCTTTTTACAAAATTTTATAACAAAAAAAAAAAAGATCACAATTTCACCCTTAATTGTTTTTTTATTTTAGTCTAGTTAAATTGTATTTTAAAACTCAAAGTACAATGTTAATAATAGCAATAAAGAGAACCTTAGGATATTGTACTTTAAATTTTGTCTCAAATTTAAAAAATATGCCTTACAAATAAGATATTTTATTTCTTTTGCTTCATAAAAATATAAGATATGTACTGTGTAATCACACATAAATAATTTATTCATTAAAAAATAAGCAATATGTAATTTGATATGTTTTTACACTAAATTGTTTTATTGTATATTATTCATTCGTGGGACTTTTTAACAAATAAATTAAAAATATGAAAAATAAAATTGTGATTAATTTTATGGATAAATCCTTTAATTCTTACAATTAAATCTTAAGAAACTACATATAAATGACAACTTGAACAAATGTCTCTATAGTTTCAATTATTACTACTAGTTTACATAATTTCAATTAAAAAAATAACAAAGCTAAATATCTATGAAAATTAGGGGGCATTGAGGAAGTCAAGACATTAAACAACGACGACAAAATAAACTAAAGTCAATAGTTTTAATTTCCACACGTATACACTGCGTTACAAAGAGGTTGCATTTGATATATACATATATATATATATATATATATATATATATAATTCAAAGTCATATGAAACGGACATAACATGTACATCACCAACCAATGGGAACAAGCGTACCAAGTCTTCCACATTACCTAATTATACTTTAAAAACTAATTACTAGAATTAGAGAACCAGTTATAGGTAATCTTCTCCAATTAATCCGCTCTCATTAAAAATACTATTGTAATAAACGTAATTTTTTTAAAAAAATCATGCTCTGGAAGCTAATTGACTTTATAAAGTACCCTTTTTTAAAGTCATTTTTGGGGGGAAATTTGTAGACTGCAAGATGAAACCTTAAACACGGTTTGCTATGTTACGAAGGATTGCCTCCTTTCATTATACCAACCCGTTAATTCCTATGATTCTAATAAAATTCTTTGCTCACTAAATTTGTTAGGCCCTACTTGTACATTGCATTGAACATTGGACCTCACGAAACAATTAAATTAAATTGCCACCACAAGACTTGGATATTGTACCTCACAAAACAATTAAATTAAATTGCACATGTAGGGTTGTAACATCTTTTTCGGTTATTGATGAGTCATAGTGAGCTATTCTTATTATACTCTATCCGATTCTAATATTCTTATAAAAAATTTTAATTCATAATACTCTTTAGATATTATGTTCAAAAATAAATATAAATTTCTGTCTAACTTTTATGGTTATGAATGGAGAGAGTATGACATAAAAATTGAATCAAACTTAATAAAAGACACATTATTTTATCAAATGAACAAATTAAAATAGAGATGTATGAATCCAAAAGTTTTTTTCTTGTAAAAAAAATTTAAGTGGGTTCGACATTAATTCCCCACTGAAGTTAGGACACAACCTCAGGGCTCAGAGAGCGCTTACAAGAGACTGACGAAATCGCCTATCAAATGAGTTCTCATGACGGCAGCGAGAATTGAACTTGCATCTTTATATGATAGGAGTCTATTTTTTATTATATATGATAACTCTCATCTACAAAAGAGTTTTTTTTTTTTTGTAAAAAGAAAAAGTTAATTACCTATGTTAAGGTCAAATGTGTCTTGAAAAATCAGCATGTTGGGCCAATCTTCTTGCTTTTTAGGTTTCTGGGAATCCGCTGGGATTTTGGCCTGAAGAACTATTCAAATATGAAATGAAATGTTTGTAAAAAATAGAAACTTCTATGAATTTTCAACCTCTACTTATGAAATTGACTTGTTGACTTTAATTTTTCTTTTTTTAATTTAAGAAAAACCTCTAGACTAACAAAATTGAATAAGTCTTCAAAAGTTGTTTTACTTGAAAAAAACCCATCACAGTAGACAAGTATATAGAAAACAACTGTTACTAATTTTCCACATGATATTGATTTGTGATTGAAAACTCCATCGAATTGAATGAGTTGTTAGAATTATAAAACGAGTTGGATGATAAAGTCAGATTGAAAAGTTCATAGAAAGAGATTAAAAGGAGGAAAGAAAAGGGTTGATGTGACTGCTTGTATTGCTCTTTCTATTAGTTATGCCCATACTTACTTTTTATTATGAAAAAAATGATATGCATAGAGTAATTTCACTTCAAAACATTTCAATTATAAAATTTATGCCGTAATTAATAGGGATTATGTTTAATAAAAAGAGTTAATTTCTCATAATATAATAAATTTAAATTTAATTTTTTATTAAGAGATATATTTATATCTAGTGTCTAATTATGTTTTATGACTATTGTTGTTAAGAGAATACCTAAACTTAATAAGAAGATAAATTAAAATGTATGTAATATAATTGTTGTTATATTGTGAGTTGACTCATTGACTTTTTTTTTGTTGCCTTTTGTGAGTTGACTCATTGACTTCGTTGTTTTTAACTTGGTAGTTTATAAAATCATGCAAAATTGCTTGCATGTTTGGGGAGGAGACTTTTCTACAAAATTAGGCCCCACACAATAAAGTGTGTCTTGTTTTCCAAGTTGATGGATGACTTGTCTTGTCTCCTCCAGATCTTTTCCCTAATTTGTTTTAACAAAATACTATTTAGTAGCTAAAAAAAATTATTTTAATTAAATAATTACATGTTTTTTAAAAGATTTTTATAACTATTTTTTTGTTAAAAATTATGGGAGGTTAAAAATTGATAATTTTTTATAAATAAAATATATATGTTCAATAAAATTTTAATACATGTTAAAATTATAGTTAGCCATACTTTAAATAGTTTTAATAGCTATAGACTATTTTTGTAAAAAAAATTATAATTGTTTAAATAATTTTAATTTAATTGTTTAGTTTATAACGATTTAATTTATTTTTATAATCACGATATTCTTTTATTATTTTAGATGAGAGTATCTAATAAATTTTAAAGATATTGTTATCTTTTTCTAAAAAAAAGTGCCATGGCACCCGTAAATGATAAGGAAAACAAATTATGCTCTATTGTTATATTAAAAAAAATTGTGTAATATATAATAGATACCACCTCCATCCAAACCCTTATTACAATGTATGTTCTATAAGGAACGGAAGGTTTAATTTTTATTATAAGTTTTCGATTGAAATATTAATTATATTTTTTTTAAAATTACCCTAATTAAAGTCTCATGTAACATTTTTTTTATAACTTCAAAGGACGCAATTTATGGTTTTAGGTAAGGATAAATTTGTTAAAAAAATTCATATTTTCAAATAAAATTAAGGATTTAATTAACCACCTCTCATTATTATAATAATGAGAGAATATTCTTATGATCATTTGTTTTTTTGGGATGCGGATCTTCTCCTCATCACTTCTCTCATCATCACCTCTCTCATTCTTATTTACCTTACCTCTTTCTTCATCCATCCACTACTTAAAAAAAAATTAAAAAAAGTGTTTTTTTAAGAAATGTCTTTTAAAAAACACTTTAAAAAGTATTTTTTTTTAAAAAAAAACACTTTTTTTAAAAAAATCTTTTAAAAACATTTTTTGTTTAAATAAAAGTGTTTTTAAAAAAAACATTTTTTTTTTTTAAAAAAAAGTGTTTAAAGAGAGGTAGTGGAGAGAAGGCGCAAAAGGCAAATGGGAATAATAGAAATGAGAGAGATGATGATGAGGGATGCGGAGAGAATATAAGGAGAAGATCCGGATCCGTTTTTTTCTCGGCAAATGTAATCATTACCCGTTAGTTAACCGTACTTTCTAAGAGCAAGAGTATAAGCGCTACTATAGAAGTTACTAGCATCTATACTACATTTTTCATTTCATTCCTTTCTACATATTCACAATAAGGGATATTTAGCAGTAAACAAGATCGCTTGTTTCAATTAGCTACAGTGATGCATGTTTAATTAATTAATTTTTTTAATTTACCCACCCAAATTAGTTAAACTAACTCTTATATTAAAAATTTAAAATATATTGTATATGAATTATAAAATTAATAACAAAATCATACTCTTAAGAAAAATAATTTACTTTCAAGCTCTTTGCAATACTACATTATATATATATATGTATATCACTGAAAGTATAATTTATATATTTTAGTTGGCAAAAAAATTCACACATTTTAATTAATTTTAGTCTTCAAAATAAAACCTTAATCTCCTTTATCTCCCTCACATGGTATTTATTGATTACCTGCATTAATTGTGTAATCACCAAGGGTAATTTCCAATATAAATAATTCTCAACCTATCTGAATTTATTAACTAAGCTTCAGTTGCATTTTTCACCAAGGCGTAGACAATCAATATTTATATATCTCAAGTGAGGGCACCCTATATGTTGAATGTGAAAATCAGACTTGCAACACAAACCTAAAACTACCTTGATCAAAAGGATCATGTTATTCTGGTAGACAACTATTACTTACGGATTCATTTGTCAGTGAAGGCAGTCTAAGCTAATGCATGAAAAGCAAACCATATCATGTTCATGAGTAGCAAATCCAGGATTATCTACGATTACCAAACTGCCATACTGTAACAAAAGTTGGTAATGTAAGTAAAAAATATAGATCTCAAACTCTCGTTTAACAGTCAAAACATCTCGTGATCTTGTTCAAATTTATGAAACTACAAATAAAAAGAAATGAAAAGGACGAAGCAATGAGACTGAAAAATCAATAAGCTTGTTCCAAGGGCTAGACCTATATAATCCAGTACTCAGATTTAGAAAAACAGCAATCTTCAAAAAACTTAAGCAGTAGCAGCTGCTCCCTTCTTCCTGGGTGCAGCTTCGGTACCTAGACAACAAACATTCCAATAATGTCAAATGGATATGACCAGAACCCAAATAGAAGATTTAATTTCTAGACCAATATTAAAGAAAACAATCTCCACCAGATAAAATTCAGACAGGGTTTACATACCTTCTCTGAATCCACTCTTGAATCTGCGAGGCACATTTCTCAAGTACCTCATCCTACCAGTTCCAGTAGTCTTTCTACGGATGGCCTTAACAGACCAGTTATCTGGAATCATAATTATGATAAGAAAAAGTCTCATCACACATAATACAAATGAAGTTAACAATAAAACAAAAGCTAGTTACAAGTCTTCTTTCATGGTTTAATTAAAAGCTTGCTACTTCGAAGTTCTAATAAGCATGTCAACCACCAGCTATTCACACACGCACAAGGACAGTCATCACAAGACAAATGGCATCACATTCAAGACAGCAAATTATCAAAACCGGGAACCCAATATAATTTAAAAACAATTTTTGGTACAAAAAAAAATGAAACTTCCTTTATCTGAAAAAGAACTTCACTTCTAAAGGCAACCCAAGAACAGGTAATCACACAAGCGCAGATACAAATTAAAAATTCATCTGAAGAAAAAAAAAAAGAATACACAATACAAAGCAGATTAACTCCCAGTAAGCAACCAAGATACATGTAAAACTTACACTTCCTCTTGCGAGCGGCAGGGTAAGCGCAGGCGGCGCAGCGACTCTTCTGGAGGTGAAAGCTGCGGCGGCCACACCTCACGCAGAGAGTGTGGGTCTTGTTCCTCCTCTTACCGAAGCTTCCCGTACCCTTCCCCTGCAATTCACAGATATCATATTAACACATATAAATCAAACACAGAAAAAATAGCAATCCGACCACACAAACACAATAGAATCGTATGAAGAAAGAAAAGGATACCATCGAAGCGGAGACAGAACCCTAGATGGAATGGGAATATGGCTGGAGAGTCAGCGGCGCGAGATGAATTCTTAAATAGCTAACTAAAACCCCATAGGTTTAGGGTTGGGGGGCAAAGTACTATGATCAGATGCGGTGAGGTCCACCAGTATGATACACCGCATTTCTTTTATGGGCTGGGCTTTTATATTTTTAATTTCTGCTTTTTTTCTGGAATTTTAGATAATAGAATATTACTACAAGTTCCTATTTTAAAAAAAAAAAAATCTTGAACATGTTGTCTAAAAACACGTTTTAAACAATGACCAAAATATTTATTTTTATTGATAATTAAATCAAAATAATATTTATTTATTTCTTTCTTAATATAAGAGTTAGTTAACTTTTATAGATAGATTAATAAAATCAAATAAATCAGTTAATTATTATCAAATTTAACCCTTATAGATAAATTTATATTATAGGTTCTTTAATCTACTCAAATTAATTAATTAACTCTTATATTATTTATAATTAACTAATTTATTAAATTTTTTTAATATATCTAAAAAATAAAATAATTCTTATATTAAAGAATAGATGTATTATCAAAGAATATTAACTGGATCTTTGAAAAAGGGGGGGGGGGGAATCCCTAAAAAAGACTTTATAAATTGGTAAATCTTAAATTGATACTCTAAATATTATAAATATTAGGAAAGTGTTAGAATTTAAATAGAGATTTTAAAATTTAGAGTCAATCAATCAAATGACCAAAATATCCTTAAAATATCAAATACGGTTTACTATTTTTTAATTAAATGCGGGCATTTTGATCATTTGATTTTAAATATCAAAATCTTAATTTGAATATTAATACTTCTTTAACATTTACAATATTTATCACCTCAATTTAAAATTTACCAATTTATAAATTATTTTCTTAAGGAATTTCTCAAAAAAATTGTGTGCATTCTTCTAAAATTTTCTTTATTATAGAAATGTTTAATTTAATACTGATATATGTTTGGTTAGACGTTTTTTCAACACTTATGTTTTAAGTTTATCTTAAAAAGATATTGGGATGATTTTGTTGAAGGTTTTGTTAGGGGCAAATTGGTATTTATAAATCTACTGTTTAGTATTTGATTCTTTTAAATAATTATAATTTTTTTAATCTCCCAAATAAATATTATTTACAGTAGGTCCTTTGTTCTAATTTTCCTAAAGATGGTAACTGTGATAATCAATATATTCAAGTTTCACTTCAATTTTTCCCCCAACTCACTTCAAATTTATAATACTCAGAATCATCGTATTGATATTCATTTCAATGCAAATTTGAATTCAATAGAAATTTAATTCAATATAATTATAGTAGAGACTAGAGACGTGGCTTAGGAAATTTAAAAGAAAAAAGGTGAAGCATGGCTTTCCCGAATTGAGATTACTAATTCAATATACTCAGATCTGATCTCGGAATCACTTCGTCTTCTTCTTCCAATGGAGAACACAACATGGACGCCAAGACGTAATTCAAATCCTCACAAGCTGCACAATAACACTGACTCTCCACTCTCAATTCTTTATTTCCTGCCAAATTCCATGTTACTTGAATTGGGATTATCTTGCAATTTTTTGTCCTAAACCCTTGATTCTTACCAAAAGGAGTGTTTCTCTCTTCTTCCGAAGGCTCTTAAGACTAGGGCCTCTAAAGACCTCATGGAAGTGTAAGTGCCCGTTTCAACAACCTCCGCCATTGATGCTGGCTAAAGGATTGAAGAAAGCATAGTTGGGAGAACAAGAGAGGAGGGAATATGTGAGAAAGAGGTTTACCAGGAAGCGTTTTCTCAGAAATGTTAACTCTATCATTCCGATTCTTCTACCTAATCTCTTCTTGTTGTTACTATTTTAGAATACATTTCCTTCTGTAGATGCAGATTAATTACCGTTTTATTTCTGATACTATAGATTGAATACTTTAAACAAAATAAAATATGAGTTGTATTCAGTAATAGCAATATAATCTGTATTTTTAATTGAGTAATTCATATGTTGATTATCCATATTTGGCCTACTTTAAAAATCTAATAGGATGCTACAAAGCCTAGAATTCAAATTTTGCAACTTTTATTGGAATTGGAATAGTATATGTAAAACTAAAAGCCTACATTTATGTTACTTTGCAGCTTTGAGCTTTCTCTTTTGTTTTCATGTTACTTCTGTTGGCTAGTTTCAAGCATTATGTTTTTTTTTTCAAATACAATCAATGTAATTTAAACACGTTCACACATATGTCAACATCGGATTAGAGGCAAGACCTCATTTAAACATGAGGGGTAGCGTTACCGTTGAGGCAGCTTGTTCAATCGGCTAGCTCTTGCAAGGAGATTCTTTTAGTTGACAAAGGTTGAACCTTTGCCTCTCTTACTGATAAGAGTTCATTCATTTTGCTGGATCTATCTTACAGATGAATAGTGTCTCAAAATTCAGATCAATTTTTAATATGCATATAATCATAATTTTTTGAAATGCGTGTTATTGCATGGTTAATTGATCAGTTCCCCCTTGAATTCATACAGGGGGGCTTCTAGAGTTGATGATATAAATGGTGTATGTGAAGCATTTATAGCATTCATGCTTTTGATACTCTGTCCTCTTACTGATACTTAATGTATGTGAAGTGGGGGGGATTAGTCATGACGCAAGTTGCTTGTTGAGAAATGCAGGCAGGTAAGAAAACAGCTTTTGTTGAGCTGACACACCAAGACCTGAATAACTCAAGACTTGCAGTGAGGTTTGTGGCAAATGGATCTCTTGTTCTAGATGCAGGTTGGCTTAGTTTGATGATCTGATCATCACACAAGGCTGGGAGTAGCAGCTTTTATGATTTATGGATTATGGATGATGCGGCATAAACCGATTGGATTCCTCTTCTTTGACGTTACAAGTATTTATAAGTATTTATTATATCATCCTTCTAGATGCAGATTAATTGAGCTAGATGCCCCTTACTTTTGGCAAGTTCTTTTTTTTCTTAAGAAATTCTGTTCACGGGCATGTCAGAATTTCTAAATGCACCGTAGCAGCTAATTCTTTTACTATATTATTGTTAATAAAATATTAATAAAGACAATTTAATAAAAAAATAATAAATATAAAAAATAAATCTTATATTTAGAATTAAGATTAATTTCTAAATTAAGTCATACATAGAATTTATTTTTATGATTTCCAAATTTTTAAAAAAGTTGTATTAACTTTCAAAAATCTTATGATTTATTTTCACACTCACATTTATGGAATTTATTTTTTTCTTTATTTACTAGCATCTCAGTCTCAGAATAAATATGATGAATTATTTGAGTTGTAATAGCTATAAATAAGCGTATCTTTATTGCTATGTAAGTTGATTTATAACAAATTCCATATTTTTTTTAGATTGCCACTTAATTTCTTAAGAAATAAAAGGGATATATGCACCTACAGGCTACATGTGTTTAGCAGTCTAACACTAAGATAGTGGGAAGCCAGTGGTTATGGGTTTTTCTTTGTTTTCTCTAATAATTGGTTCGGCTTCCTTTTCTAATAATTAACTTCAAGTTTGATTATCAGCTACAAGTTTAATGTAAACAATAGTACAATACCAAGGCTTTCTCTGATTAATCATGGAATATTTTCATTTAAAAAATAAAATATGTTAGTTACATATAACCCCTCTAATATTTTAAATTTTAAATTTAACCTCCTTTAAATTTAACTTTTTTAACATTAAATCCCATGTGGTTGCTTTTGTAATTAAATTACTTAGGGAAATGCCATGTTATATTAAGGAGGATTATATGGCTAACATGGATTAAAAAATCTAGGCACAATGTTTTGTTAGACTTGTACTAATGGAATAAAAATGTGGTATTATGGTAAATATGTCAAAGTGTCTTAATGTATTTAATATATGTGAATGCACTTAAACTCAATAACTTGAATTTTTGAATGAAAGAGGAAAATAAACAATCAATACCCATTGATATATATGGTTGATTCATGAATGCCATAATTGGGGGTGGAAACTCTTGGTATGTGTATTGATATTGATTATAATGGTACTGGTAATTAATAATTTTCTATCATAGAGATTAAGAGAAAGATGTCATGAATTTTTTTTTTGTATATATTCATAATTAGGAAAGAGGTATATATACAAGAGAGATTAACTTCAGTATTAATGGTTCATAATGATGAAATAATATCTAATCCTATACAATGAATCAGTGATAAATATTCTACTAAATAATATATTTACATCTATTTTCTCTCTTATTTGTCTAGTTACCAAAAAAAAACTAAATTAATAAGTTGTTAGTTGAAGTAGTAACTGGCCTTATACTTATAAAGAGGATAACATAAATTTAAACTATTAAAAATATACTTATTAAAAGAAGTAAAAAAATTGTATGTTCTCAGCTTCGAAAGAGATTATACCCTTGATAGATAAAAAAATGCAACAACTATAAGCTATATTTTTGCACCTAAGTTAGTAGTGGCTTTAACTTAATAATTTAGGACAGAGGTGGTTGAAGGACTTTAAAACACAGCGCAAGCTAATGATAGTGACAACACACTACACAATACAGAAAAACTGAAATGCCCTTCAACTTGCTTTCTAATACTTGTCATTCCCACAACATTACTACACCATAAGGGGACCATGCTCCTCTTTCTTAGAAATAAATGAGTTTTTATTCATTCACAAGTGAATTGAATGTAATTACTGCATTAACTCATTCTGGTATTAATGGAGTTTCTTCTATTAATCCTTCCATGTGACCCATGGAGAAATTATGCCTTAAAGTACCTGAATGTAATTACTAATGAGTACTGATCAATAGTGAATTGGTATATACTTACATAAGATAAAAGACAACAATGGGGTGTTTGATTTATGGGTCCCAAGGATTTAAATTTGCAAAAGAGATTATAAGTCACAAACTACCTTTGGCTTTTTTATTTTAATCAATGCCTCTGCACTTTCAACCACAATTAGTCAAAACATGACAGTATTTTGTGATAATTACATACCAAAGTCCTCAAAGTTGTGATCTTTAACTTTAACTATCTTTAATCCAAAGAGGAACAACCTCAGATTAAGGTATGGGACCCTATGGTACTTTTTGGTGAGATCTGGTAATTATCATATGTTCATATGGCCACCCCAGAAAGAAAGACAGAAAGAGACAGAGACAGCATGGTATGCTGTGGACAAAAGATATAGTTGAAAACTAGACAAGAAAAAGACGGGAAAAATTGGTGAAAAATCCTTTATTACACATAGGTATCTAAAGACCTAAGTCTTTAAATAGGTGTAATTTTTTTTAACTATGTATAAATATCTTTTATTTTACACATAATTAAAAATAGGATACACACAGTTAAAGAAGAACTATATCATATAAAAATATGTTGCACTTGATTCCTTAAACAAATTTCAATTACTTTTAGATAATAAATTTTGTAATTTTTTAGCAATTTAAAAAAAATGTTCTGACCCCTTTTTTATTATTATTATTATTATTATTATTATTATAGTAGATGTTTTCTTATTATGATAAATTTTGAGAACACACGGGCTATAGCAGATTTAAGCTGTGTCAGCTCTTGAAGGAAGAGCCACATGGAGAAAGCTTTGGCCTGTTCACAGTAGAACCAACCACAAATATGCTGCTCAGAGAAACCATTGACAAGACCAAGGTTTTACTTCACAAAACCTTGAGAAATTTCAACTCTTTCTTGTGTGGAAGGTACCAAAGATTACCCAGATCTCTTTCCTTCAACCCTTTCATCCCTTGCAGCAGCGCCTATGGAAGAACCTACACAAAAGACCAATTCTACAATGAGTTCTATGATCATTTGCAGTCAGATCTAAGCATAATCAAGAGGGCTGATCGCGATGTCTTATCTGGTTTCAACGAGCCACCAGAAGAAGATGAAGAAAATGCTTCTTGTACCGGAAACTTCACGAGTTTTGTCAAGCAAAGTGAACAGAAGAGCAAGCATGAAGGCAGAGAAAAACAAAATACCAAAAGCAGCTATCAAGTTGGGAAGAAGAAGGAAGACTTAAGTCATCATCAGCACAAGAATGGAGGGGCTCAAGTTTTAGCACAGAAGATGAAGGAATTGGAGATGATAGATTCAAGTGATGTTGAGCAAGTTCTGGACATAGAAGAGGCTCTTCACTATTATTCTCGTCTCACAAGTCCTGTTTACTTAGACATTGTGGATCAGTTTTTTGTGGACATGCACTCAGAGTTCCCTCCTTCACGGCCCTCAAAGGGAAGGAGTCGCTCAATCAGGTTGTAGATTTAGTTTACCAAATTGCAAAGAATGTTCTTCAGGTGTATATGGAATGTTTAATCTGTTTCACTATTTTATGCTTTTCTTAATCTTCTTCTCCAAGTGTGCTGTGTGCTTGACTGGTTTGCTTTCAGATTTTTTCTCTGTCTTGTATCAGTTCACTGCATGCTTGAATCCATCTTGTTCATCCAAGTACAATAGAATATTCAAATAGGCTTATCATGTTCTTTATCTTTAATTTCTCCCTTAGATGATTGGATCTTAAAAACTGATACCTTGTGACCTGTCAGAACATTTGCTGAGTTCTGCTAGTTGATTTAAGTATCAGAAAATAAGCGTTGAAGTTTTTTAACGTTGTCATTACCCCAGAAACCTCAATTTTTAAAAGGAGGAATTTGAATTCCATACATAAAAACACAAAACAAGAAGAAAAAGAAAATGGAGTGGATGGTGGAGGAAGAGGCATTTAGTGAGTGAATGAATCATATATCAAAAAATTGGAGAGTAGGTAGAAGAAATAGAAGATGTGACTCTCGTACATGCATTTTTTCACATCCCTCTTACTCTTAAATGGTACACAGAGCAATACTGCAACTAATCAGTCAGGAGGAAGAGAAGCTTCCCTTCATAGAGCTTTTGAGCAATTGAGCCGAATCTGACCCATAGGCTGTGTCAAGACCAGGAGATGGGCCTCATCATTGCTATGAAAAAATCTCTTTGAAACAATAAAGGATCAGATGCAAATGCTTTAACCCAATTCACACAGCCCTCCCTTGAATTTTGATCTAATGCACATTTCTATGCACTTTTTTGTGGACTGTTTAAATGATATAGATAAGATGTGCACGCACCAAATCCCGGACGTGCCTTCCCCTGCCACTAACTGCCAATCAGCATAGAGCATTCCTCTTGTTTGCAGTAGGTTATGGTAGTATAAAATAAATGACGGATCACTGCACAAAGCTCCCATGAGGGGTAGTATGGGAAAGGATAATAGATATATGCATTTTTTTTTTGTTACAATAGATATATGCATTTTGAACCCTTACCTTCAGGTCACACGGCAGCAACCTTATAGAAGTATAATGTACCAAAATCTGACCCAGAGTGCTCGAAGTCCATAACTATTCCTGGCTCTAAGTCCAACAAGTTGAGCCTTTGTCGAGAGAAGATTTTAGTGATTTTGTCATTTTGATGCTGAAGAGGGTAAGACATTTGTGCTATGACATTTGATCTTAACAGTTTCAGAAATTCAGTATCTACAGACGGGTCAGGATCATTAGTTTCAGCGAAATTATAGCGGAGGTTTTGAAAATTTTGCTTTGGCTTAATTACCCCAATGTGTTGTGCACACCTGGATCAAAAGAAAGGACAGACTTAAAGTCATCATTGATGCAAGAAAATAGAGAATTTGCAGAAGAACCATAAATTTGCATGGGCAGAAACTGAAGTAAATATCCCATCTATGTCCTGTGTCAGAAATAGCCTTTTAAGGCCTAATGCTGAAATAATCAACTTCTTTAGGAAGAGGTACTGTAAGTGGGGTGTTTCAAATAAATGGATTTGACAGTGACAATCTCAAAGAGAGAACAAAAAACTTGATTAACAGACATATATACTTTTTTGATAACAACAGACATATATACTTCACACGCTTTTCTTTTTCAATATTTCTTTGGAATTGACTTTGTCATAAATTTCTTTGCTGTTTCTCTTTCACTAAATCATTGCGGAGTGAAGGAAGCTCATATGCTGCAAAGTCAGAGAATCTCTTCTCCCAGAAAGAAGGAAATAGAATGGGACACCAGCCTGAAATACAGTCCTAATTTATAAATATTACCAAAACCACACAATCTCTTGTAGCTAGTATATCATCTATAGGGGGGTGAATAGATGATTTGTAAAAATAATTTGAACCTTAAAAGTATCAGCTAGCTGAAAAAGAGAATATCTGTAAAGGCAATAACAGATAAGAGATAGAGGGATGGTGGTAATGTATTCGAGTGAACGGAAAGAAGAAACGTCGTCCCCGTCGTCGTGCTTCACAGATAATGAGTGAGAGATTCAGAAACGAATCTAAAGGAACCGAAGGTGGGTGTAAAAGAGAGGAGCTTATTCTGAATGTGACGAAGAAGGCATAATTGAAGCATCACGGAGCTCATCTTCGGCATAGGGATTAAAGTCGGCATCTTTTCGTGTTTTTTGTTTCTGGGCTCTGGTTCTTGGCTCTTGGGTGTGTCTGGAGCCCAGAATGACGGAGTTTGTTGAAGGAGATGGTGGAACGAAGAACGAGGAAATGGAGGGGAAATAGGCGCGCGAAAAGACGTGTGCCCTTTATTATGACGCAACTTCGTTGGTCAGTTTTGGGGGTGAGCAAAGTCCTATGCTCCTTGTATATATACCGAAGATTTTTTTTTTAAAAAAAAGATTATCTATATATTCTCTGGGATTATACTTCTTTTAATTTTAAATATGCTGATCTTAGGAAAAGTAAAAAAATATAGTACCTCCCAACCTGACTATAAGATTTATTTAATTTTTTAAATATGTTTAAAAAATTAAATAAATCAATTAATTATGATTAAATCTAAATTTTTAAGATGAATTTATATTATATATACTTCAATCTAACTAAATTGATCAAATAACTCTTATATTAGTTATAATTAATTAATTTATTTTATTTTTTAGATTTATCTAAAAAAATTAATTGAATCTTATAATTAGAGCACGAGGTAATATTAAACTAATAATATCCTTAAATATTTATATTATTTTATTCTTAAAAAAAATAAGCATATTAATTTATTAATTAATTTATTTTACTTTTTAAATTTATCTAAAAAAATTAATTAAATTTTATAATTAGAGCACGAGGTAATATTAAACTAATAATATCCTTAAATCTTTCTATTATTACAATATCCTTAAATATTTATATTATTTTATTTTTAAGAAAAAATAAACATATTAATTTAGATCAGATGAATTTTTAGTTTTTAAATTAAAATATTTATTTTTTTTAAAATAAAGTTAATCTTAATTTTTTTGGATGAGTCATCGGCTGAGTTATTATATTTTAATTGGACATAATTTAAATGATATTGCACTAATAAATTATATAAATATTTCTCAAAACTTGAACACCTATATCTTACTCCACCCCTTACTATAATTTTTATTTTTATCTAATTAATTATACTTTAATATATTTGTAAATAAATAGAATTTTTTTTTAAAAAAATATCACTTAAATTTTAAAATCCCAAACCAGAATTTACTATAAAAATATTAAATTCAAATATTTTTTTTTATTTTCCTTTGTAAATAACTACTATCATGTTTTGAGACTAAGATAAATTGGATGCAGATCATATTCAAATATAAAATTAGGGAGACATTATAGCTTTTAGGTGTTTAGATTTACGTCTGAGGGTAATAGACTACTCGCCTACCCTACATTGGTATCACCTAGGAGGAAGGGAGCTTCATCATACCCTTAGATCGTGGGTGAACCCAACCCCTTTCTAAAAATATTTTTATAAAAAAAATTGATAGCTAATGAGAGTTAGCACAAATGGTAAGGAATGAGCTCATATCCCACAATGACGCGAGTTCGATTCCCGCTATCGTCGTAATGGCTCCTTTGGCAAGTGATCACGTAAATTTTCTGTAAGCGCTCTTTGAGCTATAAGATTGTGTCCTGACTTTGGTAAGAGTCCGATATCAAATATATCTAAACTTTTATGTATAAAATTGATAGGTATGATGCATAAATACGGGAACTAGGTTGATACTCATTCCAATTCCCAATCTTGAAGAGGCTAGATTGATTTTATTTATTTATCCAGGTCTACTTCAAGTTTGTTTTCTTTTGATACATGGGTTTATTATTAGTACTTCAAACTGTTCATTCACCATTTACAAATGACTTTAAGTACAATGGTTTATTTTTGTGAAAATATATTTTTTATTCTTCGACTTTTTTTAATTTATCAACTTGATCCCTAAACTTTGACTAATTATAATCTAATCCTTATAGTTTATTGAATTAAGAAAATATAATGACTAAGTTGTTTCAAGTTAAAAATTTATAGTGACTTAAATTATTCCAAATAAATAAAACTACAAAAATTGAGTTATTATGAATTAGGAAGCTATAAAAGTTGAATTGTTTTGAACTAAAATTTAAAGATTAAATTGATAATGAACTACAAAAAATTTCCTTTTTTCGTTTTTTTTTCATATTCTTTTTTTTTCACTTAAAGTATATCATACAATTATCATACCTTTTGCTTGGATAACACTTTTATTCCATTCAAGAAAAACCCAAGAAAAAAGACACATTCTTCAATTTTTCCAATTCATAATCAAATCACATTTACTTGCATTAACGAGTCTTACCTAATTTTTTCAATCATGTTAAATGTTGAATGCTAACTCTGCTGCGACAATTTATTGGCCCTGCCACTTTGATTTTGAGTTGTGGGGTTAGTTATCACGTGATTCCTTCCAATCCATAACATGGAAAGCTTTCAAGTTACACCATAAAATTATGATTCCTTCAAGCTTCAACAACACAATCTGGGATTTATGACCAAAAAGACTGGTAGTTTCCCATGTGTAATACATGAATATTCAACTGCAGAGTAAGCAGTAGACTAAATTAATAAGAGCTACATTGGTATTTATGGAGAACTTTATACAAGCAAGCCTGGACCAACACGTCTATATGCTCAGAAAGGAAAGGAGAAAAATGAAGGCTCCATCTTCTAATCCCTTAGGAAAAAGTAGGATTCAGAATAATGAATCACCAAGCAGATTCCTACATTATATGCCAGATTCAGATAAAATTTCACTTGAAACACAGAATGCATGGAAATGAGTCCTTTATTAATATTTAGTAGCCAGCAGATGAAACCAAAACATTATGCTCCTTCAAACGTCTTTGGAAATGAGCTAAACGGGTTTGCAACTGCAGGATGCCAGCAGCCTTCTGAGATAGAATGGCATTTAGTCTTACTATATAATCATCAAGCTGATTTCCTGGTTGATCTGCTTCAACCAAGAGGTTCATCTCCTGAATTAGTAGCACAAAAATAAATCAATATATTACATGAAACTTATACCTTGTGTTACTGTACATTCATTAATCAAGTCCCGTTCATTATATGAAACTCATCCTTTTTCCTGGAATGCAAGAAGAGATTCAGAAAAATAAGCAGGTCTCTGGTGTGTGCATATATCCAAAGTTAATGACCAAGAGTCTAAGGCCAAGGTCCTTTTGGTTGACTCGGTCTATAGTGAATACGTCCATTGTTGCAAATTTCAAAGTTTGAGATACTTGTATTATCCATAGAAACAATAATAAAACATATTTCAACATTATTAGAAACTATCAGCCAAATAAATACCTCTTTCACAATAGTCATAGTCTCCTCTACTTGTTTCCGATGAGCATTTACAAGGTCCTCTTCTTCCTGAAATGATGAAACATCCCACACATTACAATCAATTATATTTTGTATGTCTATAAACCATTCTCTCAATATCTCTCACCTTTAAGAGAGCATTTAAATCATCATCTGAATGTGCAACCTTAGGTTCAGTTTTCGGGAGGTTGTTCCATTTTATCTGAGTCTGACCATTCGGCTTCTTCAATTTGTCATCTGTGGTGGCATATGGATCTATCTCTCCATTTTTTTTCCACGATGGTTTTACCTGCTCATAGTACTCTTCGGGTGGACTAAACTCATCTCCATCATCTTCTTCAGGCCATGTATCAGCAGAGCGATCCTCAAAAGTTGATGCAGTAATTGAAGATAAAGGAACGGTAGTTGATTCTTTGGGATTAAAATTTGTAGATGAAGCATCCTTCTTAGTGTTGTTCCCTTTTGACAGGCTTTTCACCCTGGATATTCATACAATTCGTAACGTATGTACACAACCATAAGTTTTCTGTTCTTTGTGCGCATTACTAGAGGTATTTAAGTGAATGTGGGATGAAGCCATGAAAGAATGAAGGAGTAGGGAATGTGGAAAACATTATTATGATCAAAATTAAGAAAATCATTCTTACCTGTCAGCGTATCTTAATGTATTCAGAGTATGTTCACAAGAACCAGAGCTCGGTGATATGCATGAGATCATAACAGTGCGGGAGTTACCAACAAATGAATCCCTCAAAACTTCAGTTAGCTTACTGCCTCGGAAAGGAATGTGTCCCTGGTCATTATCAAGGGCTCTTATGCATTCCTTTAGGGCGAGTAAGCTCTTATTGATTTCAGCACCTTCTATTCTGCATCATATAATTAAGAACAGCCCATGAACCAAACAAATTCATTAATAAAGTTAAGAGGAATGACTCAAGTATGTAGTAGTATGAAACGGGGACAAAAAGCTAAAGTCTAAAATCTGAGGATAAACACATAAAAGGGACAAAAAGAGTACATGGTTTATACCAAAGTTGGTAACATTTAGAGCCTAACTATCTAAATTTGTATAAGACGTTGTATTCACAATTACTTTGTAAGTGAACTTCGTAATGATGTAAATCCACTTTATACTCTTTCAAGCTCCTTGGAGCATACCTTGTCTGTTTGTCATTATCAGTAGTATCTGCTCCACGTTCACTTCCAGCAAGATCTATGAAGGAGAGCTTGCCAACAGGACGGGGAGGCTTGGATTCATTGCCATCAGCTGACCTCTTGATAGCTAGTTGAAGTATTGCATGTGACCGAGAAGATTCTTCATTCGCACCAGTGGTGCCTGTACTTCTTGTGGAGTTTCCTTTCTCAATCAATTCCTTGATGGTCTCTACATCAGTAACTCTATACTCTTGCAAACCCACAATGCAAACTTGCTGCTTACCATCTTCCCTCATGCAAAGCTTTCTGTAGTACAGTTTCCAATTTCAACTTTCAATTTCACAACAGAGAGGTGCTAGCAATAGTAGGAAAGGATGAATAACTTACTTTCGATCATTAAGGAGATCAAAAAGCTTCCCACCATATATTTCAAAGAAACTTACAAATAACTGAAATCCCTGGTTCATGTAAGTATGTTGCATCAATCTCAAGATGTCCTTTGATGCTTTAAGTGGCAGAGGCTTCATTGTATAAGTCTTTCCACTTCCTAGAAAAGCAGAAAAAGGAGTTTTAATGTTCACGTGTATATAACTAGAAGCACAAGTAAGCCATCAAAGTCACCCTAGCACAAAATAAACGCCATAGTAGAATATAGATTTACTTTATAGAATTAAAGAAAATTTTCTTTCGGCCTTTGAACCAACAAGTGTAGAAATAATGAAAAAAAAAAGTTGGAGGTACTATAATTCTATATCACAGTACCATACTTTAACAAAATACAAATCATCAAAAAGCCAAGAACAGAACTGTGCATTATAAAGGTTAAAGTATATATATAATGAAAAGGACAGAATTTACATCCTTGTGACCACAATTTTTGGGGGGAAATATCAGATTTAGAAGTCCAAAGGTCACTTATCAAATAGTCATACCCTAACTTTGTCTTAAGTCATGTTATAGCTACTAAATCAGATTTGAAAGGCTGTTATCACCTGTCTGTCCATATGCAAAGCAAGTAGCCTTAGTGCGTTGAAAGATTATTGGAACTATGGGTTCCACCGTTTCACTATAAACCTAAGGAAACATAAAAAGGATCAAAAGGAACAACATTGTTAGGACCTTATTTTGTCTATTCATTAATTTCAAAAGAACATTTAGTTAAGTAGTCACCTCTTCATTTGTGACCTCTTCATTCAGGACAGCGTCAAAAACAAATTCGTGCTTCTCAACATACTGAGTTAGGTCAACCTGTAAAGTATTGAGATTTTAAAAATTTGAAAATAAAGCATCTACTATAGGATCATACAAAATCTTTTAATCGCTTAATAGTGTGAAGATAACTGCATATAGTCACCTTAAGTTTAGTCTCATGTACTGTCAAACAATTGGAATTTGTCTCTATTATGTCTTCCTCGTTCTTTGCAATTTCCTTCTTGTTAAGTGGCCTCTTGCGAACCTGTATTAAGATCAAACATGCAAACCATATCAATGAACTTCAAGAAATGTTATTCAAAGTTGGAAAAAGTTTAATTGATTCTATGATGCTACAATGAAATTTAAATAAAGTCTATGCAAGCAAAGCCAAGTATAAGGTCTATATAGTTTCTGGAAAAATTCCTTAAATTTACTAGTTGTTGAATTGATATATGGAAGAGAACATACCACAACTTTAATTTTTGCAACAGAACTAGATTTATCTTTGTCTGCAGAAAAACTTTTGAGGAGATTGTTTTCCGCAACACGAGCTCTGCCCGTCTGTTTGCTAGCAATGTAAGCTTCAGAGTCATCAAGGCTTCTATCTTGGGCAGGCCGATACATGGACGTACCATCATACACATTGGATACTGGCATCTGCCACAATAAACAAAATATCAGCAAAACTCAGCAACGTTTTCTTCACGTGTACCACAAACAAGGAGAAAATAGAACACTAACCATCCTAGTTTAAAACCAAAAGTTTAACTTATACAAGAAATTAAGTATTTAATTTCTCTGTCATGATACAGAGATTCAAAAATTCAAAAAATGCCTCTATTTCTCACGTTACAATAGCCAGAAAGAATGTTTCAGAATATTTCGAGGCTCATAGAACAGATTTTTTTATGAGGCCTCAAACATTAACTCATGTTTTGCTTATGAATAGGGTTTTTCATTGTGGAAATCGAATCCACGGTAAGAAAACTTCAAAGGACGCAACATCAATGCATATGATCATAAAACCCTGCCGGACAGTAAAAGCACTATCACAAATTTAATAGCAGCAACCTTTCAAACATGCAATGTGAACACTAGTCATAACCGAATTCCAGCAACTGGTACTTGTACAATTATATAGCCTAGGAATCAAATCCATGTTGTTCAAGAAATGTAAAGATACTAACTTCAGGAAGAAGCTCCGTATCAAATGAATGCAGATCCAACAGCCCAGGGCTGAAATCACGGGGTGAATCTTCACCATTCTTTTTCAGACCAGAAGCCCGATAATTGCCGGGAGGTGTTGATGGCTCCATATAATACTCGTTCCCACCATTGAAGCTCTTCTGCTCATTCCTTAGCATTCTGTTTCCCTGCCCAACCCCTCCAAAGAAGTTGTAGTCCTGTTCGTATTTCCAATATAAGAAAGATAGACACGTACTGCTTACATTCATATTATACATTATAGGGAGAAAGACATAAGAGCCAAGTTATTATATCCGACAAATAATCTGCCTAGTTCAGATAACACGGAAATGTTTACATTATTAGGGTAAGAAACTGGGGGGCATTTTCCCAAGCATTTAATGTAAATGGACCAGATAAACAGAAATTGAGACATAACGTTGAAGATCAAAACCTGAAGTGGAGGAATGGGATTTCCCGTGCTTTGCAAGTGCTGCAGACCAGCCGATTGAAGCCACCTCCCATTGGACGAGCTGTCCATGAAGTTATCGGAGTACTGACGCTGGTGATGCACCCCCGTCGCAGCAGATCTCTGACCCTGTCTCCCAGCTCCGTTCATCTCCGTTAGTCCTTCTTCCTCTCGCGGCAGCCGCAGAACAATATCAAACCCTTCACACTATCCCCAGTTCCCAACCTTATAAAATCCCAAAATCCAGCTCCGATCAGACCCGATCGGTAGTAACACAATGCCACATCAAAAACAAAGAAGCAGAAGGAGGAGAAAGAAAGTGGAAGCAGAGTACAGCACAGTGGTGGGTGTGGAGTGGAACCGAAGATATAGGAGGAAGTGTAATAAGGAATGAATGAAGGCTTTGAAATTTGGTTTGAAGAAAGAATACCGAAGACGGTGGTAGTAGTGGTGGCGGAGGGAGGTGGTTTGGCACGTGCGTAGGAGGTAGTGGGTCCCCTTTGGTTAATTTGAACTTGTCCTATCATCGTCGCCCACCGTTGAACATGGTGGGGTCAACGTTGGGTTTTCGGCCAATTCCTGCTTTTAAAGTTGCGCGCTTGGCTTCGCATTCAAATTCCTGACATCCTCGCGGCTGTGCCACGTGTCATGATCTCATACGGTCTTTTTTTGTTCATATCAAATGGAGAGCAACATAATAGTGATATTTGCGGCGGGGTACCGGATTGTGTTGGGGGTTTTGGGCCCAAAGGACCATGTTTTTCGGCCTCTAAAAAGAATGAAGCCCACTTATTAGTGGGCTTAAAGTATCAATTTGGGCCCTATTCATAGACATGAGAGGAGAGGAGAAAAATTACGTTGGAATAGATAGATTTTACCCACCAATGGAGGTTGGTCCGAGTGGTAAGTGGCTTAGTATCGCTTAAGCGAGGTCTCGAGTTCAAGCCTTGGCGTACGCAGAAAATTCTCGTTGGAAGACTCACCCACCATAGCTAGGTGCGCGACACGGGTCGGATCCGGATGTAGTCGGGGCAAAGCTCCGGTGAACCGGGTGGGCAACCAAAAAAGATAGATTTTACCCACCAACAAATGTTGGTCCGAGTGGTAAACAGCTCGATATCACTTAAATGATGTCTCGAGTTGGAGCCTTGACGTATGCAGAAAATCCCCGTTGAAAAACTCACCCACCATAGCCAGGTGCGCAATGGGAGTCAGATCTGGATATAGTCGGGGCAAAGCTCCTGTGAATCGAGTGGGCAACAAAAAAATGTTAGATTTTACCCATTGTCAATGGTTCAGCTGGCGAAAGGGTGAGACATGCGACTATTTGGAATGTATTTGATCCCTAAGAAGTACTATTTTATTGTGATTCTAGTCGTGGCATTTGAGGAGGTATCATAGCTCTTGGGTGCCTAGGTTCACTCATAAGGGTAATTGACAGCTTGCTTTGCCCGATATTGGTATCTCCTATGAGGAAAGGAGACTTCGTCCTATCCTTAGATCATGAGTGAGCCCAACCCCTTTTTAAAAATTTCTTTACCAAAAAAAAAGATAGATTTTACGTTGTTGTAGTTTCAGTCACGGTGTTTCAGGAGGCATACTAACTCTTAGATATCTAGGTATACGTCTAAGGGTAATAGACAGGTTATCCTGTGCCTTTAGATTCCTTATAACAAAAAAAAAGATAAATTTTACGTAAGTGTGACTAACCTCTTTCTAAAAATTATTATACTAAAGAAATAAAATAGATTTTAAAGAGCCAATAATAAGAGTTAGCATAAATAGTAAGAAACAGACTTATATCCTATAAGGACGTGAGTTTGATTTCAGCTGCCGTCGTGATATCTCCTTTAGTAAGCGATATTATAAGTTTTTTGTAAACGCTCTCTGAACCCTAAAATTATATCCTAACTTTAATAGAAAACTGATGTTGAGCATACTTAAATTTTTTTATACTACAAAAAATAAATTTTAAAGAAATAGAAAATAAATAAAATTGTAAATAATATGAGCTCGTAGCACTAAGGCGTTGTTATCTATGCGGGATTGAAGGGTTGGAATCGGCATTAATATTGAGAAAGTTCTAATTTAATATGTTTGGTATCGTTACTGCCGAGTAGCTTCTACTCCTATTATTTAGCACTTCAAGGGCTATCTAATTTTGATGGTATTGCACCTAGTTTGAGATGGAACTCAAGTTTTAGCTGACTTTTGAAGTACTGAGTGTCTATTGGGCGTTCTAGCTGCATCATCTTGTTCATTTAGCTTATACTATTTGAACTCATCGTTCGTACATTTAATTTAAAAAAAATATATACGATTATTTAAAATATATTTAATATCTAAAAAATATTATTTTATTATAGTTCTAGTCACGACGTTTAAAAAAATATCATAACTACTGAGTGTCTAAATTTACGTTTAAGGATAATAGACAGCTCACCCTACCCGATATTAGTATCGTCTAGGAGAAAGGAAGACTTCACCCTACCTTTAGTTCAACCCCTCCCTACAAATTTTTTTTTTTAAAAAAAAGGAAGCTTATGTTGTTTGGTTTTTGTTTATTTTTATATTTACTTGTTGTATTGTATTCTTGTTTTTAGACTTTATACCCATAATTTGATCCAATTGAGGATCAATTGATGATTTTATGCAAATCACTTTATCTTTTATTAAATAAATTGTCCTTTATAAAAAATATATTTGGTATTAGAGACTTGACTAGACT
Source organism: Leucaena leucocephala (assembly GCA_037074615.1). Lineage (NCBI taxonomy): Eukaryota > Viridiplantae > Streptophyta > Magnoliopsida > Fabales > Fabaceae > Leucaena > Leucaena leucocephala. The sequence goes on from CM073552.1 coordinate 3,138,679, forward strand.
TGGGGTTACTTAATACAGATTAAGCAATATTACCTTCTTTGACCTTTTTATCTAATCTCCATTGTCATTTTCCATTTCTTCTCCATCCGGTGTTATCCTTATTCTTTATTCTTTATTGACCCTTGTCATCTGACTCCTCCTTATTTACACCAAACCAAATAACATCATTCCTTTAGTAAGGGTCATAATGAAGCCAAACATGGAGAGGTCAACAACGTTTATCCTAATTTGATTCAGGGTCAACTTTTGGCTCCATGAACAGGGCACTGGTTAGGTTTTACTGGGAATGAAGATGATTACATAAACCTTCTAGGCCATGTAGTATAATAATCATAAAAATCATCAATTAATTTTTATAAATAATAATAATAATCAACATATCAATATAAACATTCTATAGAAATGATAAATTATTAACAATGCGGGATATGTCACTTTTTTCAAGCAATATATGAAGGGGCCATTTAGTTTGTTGGATAAAACCCATCATCCATAATATTAAATTTGACTGATAAAATGAAGAAAAGTCAGCTCATGTGTATTATTTTTTCTCTGTTTCTTTTTATAAGGTATTTAAAAATACGTTAACTTAAAAGAGTATCAATTTCTGGTCAGCTAATTTCATTAGCGTTGTCATGGCTTCATGAGCATATCACGTTGAGCTCCGTCTCGTTGTGGCTAGTATGTGACTTTTAGGGGTAATTTTATCATTTTTCTTAAATTTTAAAATCTCATATTAGTATTTATGACTAATTTATCTTTTTACATATCAAGATATTATTTTTAAAATTTTAGAATTAAAAATATATTTTCTGAGAGTTTTCCCTTTTTTAAACCTCGCTGTCTTTGTGTTTTTATTTTTTTGTTATACATGTTTATTTTTACTTGTTTTGTTGGTTGCTTTCTATTGAAGCCTTTTTTATCGTTCTTTTTAGGGATTAATAAAATTGTTTCTTATTAAAAAAAAGAGTATCAACATTTTTAAAGATGAATTTAATATAGATAAAGTAGTTTTTTTTTTTAAAAATGGATAAATTAATAGATTTTAACATTTTTCTTGATTCTAATAAAAATATTATTATTTAATATAAAACTTAATTAGAGAGTTAATCATAATCTTCAATATAAAACTTATTTTATATATTTATCTATTCTTTCTTAAACTACTCATATTAATATTCTATCAATAATAATTAAGTAAAAGATGGAGAGAATGAGTGAAGGAAAATAGTTAAGATATTTTAAAAAATAAACATGATATATTAATTAATTTAATTATTTTTTTTAATATAATTAAATTAGTTAAATAAATTTAAAGTGATAATTAATCAAATGTTCGCCAACCGTTCTAAACTCAAAAGACCGATCAATCATGTGGGAAGATCACAAGAACATTTAACAAGTTGTACCCGTATTTCTTCCAACCCACCAACTAATATTCTCATAAAAGAAAAAGATAATAAGTTAAGATAAGTGATTAAAATATTTTAAAAAATAAATATATTATATTAATTAATTTAATTAATTTTATTAATATAATTAAATTAGTTAAATAAGTCTTATATTAAATATTAAAAGAGTAAAAACTATAAATAAAGGAGTATATATTCTTGTTTGTCATAAGAGAAAAAGATAACGAAGTTCCTTATCTTGATCATTACCCAAATATAATACAACACATCAGGCATGCTCATATTCTCCATGCATTAAACAGATAAACCAGAGGGCATTATTCTTTCTTTCTCATTTCATTCGTACCAGATAATACTTCTTTATAACTATTTTTATCTTATTTCTTTTTCTATCTCACTTTTTATTTCTTCAAAAATATATATTCCTAGGCAGGCATTAAGAGATATCAATCTTCTTTTTATTGATGTATATATGATATATTTTTTTGAGAAATATTGCCAACTTCCAAATTAAATTAAAACTTTCAATTAAATTAGAAGGAAAAAAAAAAAGCAATACCCCATTTCATCCTTGTACCTCCATCTAAAAAAGGAAAGTATTTTTAAGAATATAACATATTTTAAGGTTATATAATATATAATATCTTGATCTTATTTTTTATATCCGTCTAGTATTTCAATTTTATTTATAATACAATTTTACATATAATCTTTTTAATTTGTCGCAATTACACCCATAATTTTTTTAATTTGATATAATTCTTAGTACTTAAGAAATAAGATGAAGTATAAAATTGTACCAAATTTAAAAAATTATAGGTGTAATTACGTCAAATTAAAAAAATTATAGGTAAAATTGTACTACAAATAAAATTATGATATTAAACTCATATGAAAAATAATATCAAGATATCGAATGTTATATAACCCTATATTTTATTTAAAAAGTATCGATTTTTTTCTTCCATATCTCCAACTAACTATAAAAATCATTAACTAATTAACCAAAAATTTTAATTAATTATTTTTATTGAGAATAATTTTAATATTTTATAAAAAATGACTAATTTTAATTAAAATTATGTAAGTTGTTAGGAGGGAGTAATAACTAATAACAAAGCATACATATTTGTTTCATCTAGCGCTGATATTCTTTTTTTTTTTTTAATTGGAGAGCGCTAATATTCTTCCTCAACTGGAATAGAACTTTCTACCTTGCTCCAGTTACCGACTACTCGAGCCACGAAACCCCCTCGAATTTTCTGGAAACAACCTCCTTCTCTACTCTGTTCGCTCCATAAATCAATCTACAGTCCACAATCTCTTCCCTATTGTTTTCCTCTTCTGATTTCTCAATTCTTCAATTCTTGATTCTTGATTCCTGATCCGTTAGGCATTTTCACAAACACATCACCATGGCTGAAGATGGCACTGTCGCGGTCTACAATAACATTGTGATTACAGATCCGAATATGAATAAATTTTCGTTCAAAGCAGCAGTGGCTCAAATGCTTCGAGGAGGTGTTATTCTCGAAGTCTCAGGCATTCGACAAGCCAAGATTGCACAACAAGCCGGTGCGTGTGCTATCACCGTTTCAGAGCCACGTCGCCCTGGCATTCGGCGAATGGTTGATCCGTCTCTTATCAAAGACATCAAGAATGCTGTTTCGATTCCCATAATTGCGAGGGCTAGGGTCGGGCATTTCGTGGAAGCCCAGATTCTTGAAGTTGCTGGCGTCGATTATATCGATGAATGCGAGTTGCTAGCTTTAGCAGATGACCAAAATTATATCAACAAGCACAATTTTAGGCGTCCATTTGTGTGTGGGTCTAGAAATCTTGGAGAGGCATTGAGGAGGATCATGGAAGGTGCTGCGATGATAAGGATACAAGGGGAATTATCAGGTTCTGGTAATATTGCCGAGACAGTTAGGAATGTGAGGTCTCTGATGGGGCAAATAAGGACTCTCAACAACATGGATGATGACGAAGTTTTTGCATTCTCAAAGAAGATTGAGGCACCTTACGATGTGGTAGTGCAAATTAAGCAAATGAGGAGGCTTCCCGTCGTACACTTTGCTGCCGGAGGCATTGTAACTCCAGCGGATGCTGCTCTTATGATGCAATTGGGATGTGATGGGGTGTTTGTGGGATCAGAAATCTTTGATTGCTCAGATCCTTACAAGCGAATTAAGGGAATCATTGAGGCTGTTAGGAACTACAATGATCCTAATGTTTTGGTCGAATGTTGCTCTGGCTTGGCTGAATCCATGTCAGTTCTCAATATTAGGGATGACAGGATTGAGCGTTTTGGTTGCACCAGCGTCTAATCGAGTAAACCTTTGGTATATTCATCATATAGCACATATAGATGTATCAGTAAGGCCATTTATGTGGCTTAGCGTATAGAACTTTTTTCTGAAACGGGAATAGAGTATGTGCTTCTGTGATATCTCTTTTCGGCTTTACATATTGATTTGAGCCATTTATCTGGTTGCTCTGAATTGCAAAGATGAGTTGATTGTTGCCTCTTATGTGAAATTTCAGTTCATAGAAGGACCATATATGTGATTGAGCTTATAGGTCTAATTTGTAGTGAAAACAGAGGATATGCTTCATCTATATTAGTAATAGTTTTGCTACGCATGTTATGAATTTGGTTTTACCATTCATTGTTGTGTTGCATGCCTCGAGTTCTTAGAAATGTATCAGGCTTTTTTAGAATAATGGTTGACAATGACGATGATATAAGTTTACAGTTGGATCTTTAGATGTATAGTCTTCTTACTTGGGCATAATTTCTCTCTGGGTCTATGCTGTGATTTACGCAGTCGATATTTTCATCCTTTTAACAAAATGTTCTCTACAATAGTGATGCTTCTAAGTTTTCTCTCTCTTAGTTATGTTGAATGCGTATTTAATATGTACTCAGCTGCCTTGAAAAACAGATTTCAAGGAAACCTATTTATAGCAAAACGAGAGATACAATCATTCATCGAGAGATGTCTCATCTAAGGGTGAAATGGGACGAATATGTCTGTTTATGAACATGAAGTTAAGATATATTCTCTGAACTAGAAACGTGGTACAAAAGACCATCTTCATTGGATGTTTCTAATTTGCTAATCTGCTTAACTTATGAATCAGCTAAATTACAACTCGCCAACTTTATACTCAACATTCTCAGGCATTCATATGGCAAGTACATTAGGCAATCCTTGTCAAATGTGAAATCTTACTTTTATTTGTTTCCTAGACACTTGTTTGATTGTTTGTCTCATTGTCTTGTGTTCCTAGAAAAGAATGGATCGCCTAGATTGTTAGTGCTACTACTTCCATTATTGTCTGACAGGCTTCTCATAGCAATTTCATAAGCAGCAAACACAGCACCATTCACTATAAAAGCTCTACCCACTGTAGTTCCTATACCCCTCCACAAAACATTGTGTCCTTCTTCTCTGACCGTCTTTCCCAGGCAATCAATAATGCCTATGTATCTCAGTGATGATTGTGTTTGAGCCTGTAGTCTTGTCTTTATAACATCAAAAGGGTAACAGCCAATCCAACTCACTACCCCAGCTAATCCTCCTGCTATTAACATTGTACTCAATCTTTCTTGACTAGTTTCTCTACAACCTGGGTGAAGTTGTTCCCTCATGTACTCATATGTCCAGAAGTATACACCATGACCAGGCGCATCCCTGAGGACGGTGATGCCGAATCCTCGGAATATGCCTCTAAGACCTTCTCTGTTCCATATCTTCCTTGTCATTGATAAAGGACCTTTATAGGATTCTGTTGTTAATTGGCCCTTGCTCTGAAGCTGGAGCCGGATTTTGACCAGTTCTACTGGGGACACAATCGTGCTTTGTAAAGCACCAGTTATGAATCCTGCTAGAGCAACGCTGTTGTAGGAAGGAGGGTTGTTGGCTGAGACTGATGAGTCAAAGACTCTTGAGAGAACTGCATAGGTTTGAAAAATCATAGCATTCTGCAACCAAAAAAAAAACACACAAAAAGAAAGATCATTGTGAGAGAATAACTTTTCTACTGGAGAGTAACATAGGTAATAAATATATAGATACTCATATTAAATCAACTCAATTTTGAGTTACGGCCCCAGGAGTATGTAGATATAATTAGTCCTTTCTTTTGTGGCAATAAATGGCCAAAGGGCACCAACCTACCTTTGGTGAGGTTTAGTAAAAAATATGTAAAAGGATCTTAACTTATTCACTAGGCACATGTTTCAGTTAGAAATAATGAAATGAACTATGGATAAACTGAATGAAAGCCTTTATTTGGGTTGGTGTAGTCCATGTTGAGGAGACACATTCATAACTAGGGTTTGGATGTTAAAAACAGAGGAGAGGAAAAAAGACCTGAAAAGTAATAGCAGCCAAAGGTGCAGCCATGCCTCTGTAGAGAGAAGCTGGTCCTTCCTTGGAAACCACATTTTTTATTAATCTGATCACAGAAGTTGGCATGTTTGAATTCTGTTGGAGGATTCGGAGGGTGTCTAGTGGATAACCAGAGATCACTCCAGCCACACCCCCTATCCCTCCTGCCACAAATTCCCTCAAGTTCTCTCTCATCATCAACCTTAGAACTTGACATACCCTTTTTCATACAAGATGCATCACAACTTGTGGGTACTTCAAAAAAGCTCAAACACCTTTCTTTTGCGTGCTTTTCTTCCCACTCAATTCTGCAAACTCATGTGATAGCATTCAGAGTTTTTAATATTTTTCAGATTCTGGCGTTTGCTCTGTTATTCAAATCTTGCTTCTTCTTTTTTCTTCGGCTCCGCAGACCCAACATGTAATACGATTGAAAGTTCACAACTTTTTTTCTGGTTCTGGCTCTGCAATTTAAATCATTAAACAGAACAAGCTAAAACGGCGTTCTTTAACCAAATTTGTTCTGCTATCCAGGGCCGTAGTTGGATTCTAAGTTGGAAAACTTTTGAGTATGGCTATTACCAAATCCCTATTATCCCCACTTTGTATGGTTCTTACCAAAGACGGATTACAGAGAGAGGTAGAGAAACAGGGGAAAAGAAAGATATTTACTAATGATAGGCCGAAACAAAAGCAAAGAAACGGCTCATATTTCGTCCAACATCCCCTTTCATGAGAGGTAGTCTGCCAATCCAAATCTGCGCTTCAACGTTGCATGCCTCCGCCAGGAAAGAAACAATGACAATAGCCCCTTACTATTAATGAATGGAGTGTGATAAATGATAACGAGACTATTTGTGGAATGAGATCAAATAATGTATAAAAAGAATTAATTGTTGATAGAATACAACTACGGACCCTATCTCAGAGAATAAATTTGTTGGTTGTAGTATTTAGACTACTGTTTATTCTTTGTATTGCATGATACTAATGCAATTCTAATTTTATTAAAGCTACGGACAAATTTGTGTATCTAATCTATCTACGATCATTACTGTTAATTTTGTTTTCAAATAATCACCTTCCTTATCATAACAGTTAAGATGTTTGAGAGAGAGAGTAGGGACAGTTTATAGGTGATTGTTAACTCCTGTTGCTCTTTTGAATTAGTTGCAATTCAGAATTCGGAACGTTAAGTAACCTTTATAGAGGGAGACAGGATAACACGGGGGGCTTAAAAATTGATTAAACCTGCTTGTGTTATTCAAGGTCAATCTCACCGGCAATCACTTTTTTGTTTTCTCTGAAAATTTGCGATTTGACGGACGCAAATCTTAAAGAGGATACATATTGCATTAATTATGGGCCTGATTGAGTTGTTCGCAAATTATAGTTTTAAAAATTTTTTTGGACAAAATTTAAACGGGCTTCTGGACCAAACAATCATTTAAAATCATAGTTTCAGATAAATTAGTCAGAATAGCTTTTGGAACAGTAAAAATACTTTTCTACTACTTAATTACTATTTTACTTTTACTTTACTCTCTCTCCTCTCTCTTCTATCTTCTCCACCCTCTCTCCTTTCTCCTCTCTCCTCTATCTTTTTTACTCTCTCTCCTCTCTCATATATACCTATTTTAGTAATTTTTCAATTACAAAACTCTTTTTTGTAACAACTATCCAAACACTTATTTATCCAAAACTATTTTTTTTCTATAATCTCTTCTCTAAAAACCTTTTTTTATAAGTTATCTAAAAACCTATTTTTTTCATAAACCTTTTTTTAAAATCTTATCCAAACACAGCACATCTTTCGGAGAGTACTTTTTCCTACTCTCTTATTCACTCTCCCTTCATAAATAAGATTTTTTTTTTAAAAAAAATAACAGTTTACGTAATTCAATTATTTGTGTTCAGAGGGAGTATGTTGTGGTATTTGATCAAGAATGATAAAGAATAAAGGGAAAAGGGAAAGAATGGGAAAAGGAGAAGAGAATCAGAGGGAGAAAGAGACAAGAGTAGGGGAATTCGAAGAAAAGGAGAAGACAAAGAGAGAATTAAAAGTTTGCAAGTGTCGGGAGTTTATTCATCTAATCAGTCCCCCTTCTCTCTACACACATATGTCATCATTTATACTATTCATCACAGTAACTAGTCACAGTAACTAATACTACCCCACTGTAAAATAGTAAAACAGTATAATTTTCATAACAATACCCCCTTCCCAGAGAGATCCTTGCCCCCAAGGATCAAGCAAGATCAAAAATTACAAAATATAGGCCTTTATATCTTGGAAAAAATCTTCTGCTTAAAGTGAATAAATCTCTGTAATTTGAATCTAGGGTTGATTCCTTCAAATGACTTCACCCTACTGCATTGTGCACTTCACTTCCTTCTTTTCTTTCCTACTTAAACAGTAGGCCCTTCCAAAAAGCATTGTAATTAATTCTCCTTTAAACCATTCTAACATTAGAATCCTTGTTGGAGAGAAGTTTAGCAATGAGGCCCACTTCTGAAATAACCCACACTTAATAATACCCAAAGGCATTGGGCTATCTTCTTTATTGTCAGAACCACGTCCATAAGCCCACGGAGATTTGCAAATTCTAATGTAGTTTTGAAAACACTGCTGAAGCCTAACAAAAATGCTGGCCAGCTGTAAGTCTGACTTTTCAAATTGGGATTTTTGCAGCCACGTGAATTTCCAAGCATCTTCCACAAGCTGTACAGTGTTTTTTGAACCTTGCGCATTATCTTCACTTTGCAAAGTCTCCTGAATAAGCGACTGACACAAAGATAACAGTGAAGAAAAAGAACTTATCGGCACCAGAAGTAAAATGACCACCGACGTCGGGAGAGCAGTAGATATTGAAAGCACCAAGTTTGAAGATGTGTTGTGCGACCCAACCTGAGAACACCCCATTTGTTTATTCTTTGGCAATTGAACTCCTTGCTGCTGCTCGATTTGTAAGGATAGAGGCAGGGATGGCAAAGAAGCAGGGATAAACGCTAGCGATGAACCCATAAAAGACAATGATAACATCCCACAACTAGGAATGACAAACGGAGATGCTGAAATGGAACCCAACGGCGAAAGAATAGGGTATACTTTTTCTGAAGTTTCCACACTATTTTCTGCACACTCATCTTCTGATTTAAACGAGATTGAAGGATGGAGCCTCTGTTTATTACAGAATCTTGGGTCTTGACCGGAAGATTCTTGCAACCTTCCTCCGTCACTTCCTCTGTGTCCGTTGTGGTCTTGTACCCTGCCACCCGAATCTAGACGCCAAGACCCATTATCTCCAGAAGTGATTTCTGCCTTCCCAACCTCGACGCATCCTTCTTGCGTTACAACACGTTCTTGGGGTTCCGGGAATTTTCCTGGGTGTCCGTTTTTTATCGGTAGAATCATCTTCTCCTTGCTTCGCCACTGCAAAGAAATCTCCTGCACTCTAGCCATGCGTCGTGCCTCAAGCAGAGTCCTTGGATTAAATAATCGGACGGAGTCAGCTATTTCCTTCTTCAACGCCCCGATGTACAAGTCCACCACATACGGTTCTGAAAGGTCCAATCGTGCAGAGATAGTGTCAAACCTAACGTTAAATTCTGCCAACGTCCCAGTTTGTTGAAGATGGGTGAAATCCCATCTTCTTGCTCTATTCTGCTTCAGCGTAGCCACCCCACGAACGCCTTCACAGAGTTCATTGACCGGCTCACTGAATGCTCTGCTTTCAATATTGCATATCTCTTGCGCCATTTTCTGTAATTCCTGACTGAAGACGTGTCCCAAATTCCTAATTTCATCACGGAAGCCCAGAACAACTTCTTGCAATTCACCCACGTTCTGTAGCCGCTGCTCAACGTTCTGCATCCGTGCTTCCATCTTTCGGGCATTTTCTTGTAACATGTTTTCTACTATTCAGTGTCGCGCGACGGGGGTCCGAGGAAGGCGCGCTCTGATACCATTTGTTGTGGTATTTGATCAAGAATGATAAAGAATAAAGGGAAAAGGGAAAGAACGGGAAAAGGAGAAGAGAATCAGAGGGAGAAAGAGACAAGAGCAGGGGAATTCGAAGGGAAGGAGAAGACAAAGAGAGAATTAAAAGTTTGTAAGTCTCAGGAGTTTATTCATCTAATCAGTCCCCCTTCTCTCTACACACATATGTCATCATTTATACTATTCATCACAGTAACTAGTCACAGTAACTAATACTACCCCACTGTAAAATAGTAAAACAGTATAGTTTTCATAACAGAGTACAATAAATGTCTTTCCAACGTTGGCAAAGCCCTCACATTTCACAACAATAAGCAACAAGAAAGTGTTAGAAGAAAGCTGCAAACAAACAATTTATTGTGATTGTAACACAACACACTTAGGTTCCCAAATACAAGCAAGAAAGTAGTACCTAGTAGAAAGACCATATTAATCAGAGATGCTCTCAAAGCAACATATATTTAGTTACATCTCAATAAATATGTGTAAGAGTGTACTAATACATTGGGTAAGCCCTCATTTTTTTCCACTCTTCTTCAGCCCTGAACCTCCAAAGTTTCCCTTCTGTTGTGCCTTGGCTTTCAGCTCCTTTAGTGCCTGTTTTAAGCATTCAAAAGAAATACGTTTGAATTGGCACATTATCAATGAATCAATTTGTAAGCACAAAACTAAAGATCCGATATCGAACCTTTTCCTCTTCCTTTTTCTTCTGAAGGTTAGCCAAATCGACCTGCGAAATACAGATACAGATATAAATCAAATGTAAGATCTCAAACATGTTCAAACATTAACACAATTGCTATCTCTTGGCTATAACAGATGCTGACTGTTGGAGGGCACGAAGACGTGTTGATTCCAGCAATGGGGCCACAATTCAAGGAATTTTCTGTGTGATAAATGGATAAGTGAAAGTGCATACCAGTTTTTCTTGTGTGATGATACTCCAGAAGACCACAAAAATATAAAAAAGATCTTAAAGTACGATCACCAAGTAAATTTCCTACTACTATTTGCATGGAATTCCAGCTTTACCCAATGAGATCAGTGCTCGCACAACACTAGCAAGTATTGATCTTTCAGAATAAATGAGACTTAACAGTTTGCCCCATACCTCTTCCTTACTTCACTGGTCTTGAGAGGCGCCTTTTGTAACCCAAAAAGGTGCAAATTTTAAAACAAAGTGAAGGATTAAAATCAATTGCCTAGATTGAACTCTCTTTTGTAAGAAGAAATGGGTAATAACACGATCAAAAATCATTCAGTTCATCTACGATGGATTAATCAAGAAAAGTTACATGGAAGAAACGTAAAGAAAAGAGGAGCAACATAAGCATGCTATAGATGCCCGATACAGAGTAAAAACACGAAGTCCTGGAAAATTACTTTGATATTCGTACCGAATAAAGCAACATCAAGAACACCAGCTGCAAATCTATAAAAATAGATCAAGACTTCACAATTAATAATTAACATATCAATCATAGAATCTTAACTAACCCCAAACTAGACATCTTTCTTCTATTTCTTCCAAAACTTTCATCACTTTTTGAAGGCGGCGTATTACTCACTGTTGTCTAATAATTTTATCTAATCTAATACAGGTCCATGAAAAAAGTAAATTAGACTTGTAAATTTCTATTCTTTTAGCCGCGCTGATCTAGAAACAAAAGTTTAAGAGCATCAAAATCCGAAAAGAGATCGATGAGATACCTCGTCGTAATCTTTCTGGTCGGACTTGGGCTTCTTCAAAGGCTTGGCTTTTCCACCTACCCACCCAAATATGAATTAATCTTAGACGAAAGCAACACCAAGGTTCTAGTTAACAGATCGAAACATGAGAGTTTCATAGATCAGAACTTTTGGGGGGGAGGGGGCTCAAGTTCAAAACAGAAGAAGAATCAGGTGATTCAGATAACCGAGATAGGAGAAGAAGCTACCTTGCTTGGACGACATGGTTGCGATGCAAAGCTAGGGTTCGGTCCGAATCCAAAAGCGAGCAGAGTTCTCCTGAGCCTTGACCTTACCCTCTCCCACAATTGCCTTCCACGAATTTCTATCGGTTATATATTGTGCCAATCGCACAAGGCAAACGCAAGAGCCCATTTTTGGTTCATAAATTAGTAAGTAACTAAATAAAATTCATAAATAATGAAATCATTTTTATTAAGTGCTTTTTATATAGAACCAAAACTTTAATTTCAAGAGAGTTTTTTAGTCAAACTTTAATTTTAAAAAATAAAATAAATAGTTATATTTTTTAAAAGAATTTTTAGATCAAAATATAAATTAAAATTATAGTTTTGAATAAATTATTGGGAATAATTTCTGTAATAATAAAAAAATTTATGAATTACCTATTTACTAGTTTACCCCTATTTTTTACACTCTTTATCATTTTCTCCCTTTTCTCTTCTCTCTCTTCTGCTCTTCTTCGTCGCTGTCGTTGTGCTGTCGTCAGCGGAGCTCGTCATCGTTGCTGGTTATAGTTCAACTGCCGCCACCTTCCTGCTCCATGATAGCATCGACAGCCCTTCCGTGGAGGGAAGAAGATGAATAGTGATGGGTCATCGCTCTTTCGTAGCTTATGTCGTCGACATCATCTTGTTCTAGAGTTACTCTCGTCGCTAGAAGAAGATGAAACTGTTGCGCATGAAGAAGAGGGAAAAAGATAACCAGTAAGAGTGTGATATGATATTGGTGATGGGTATTTTTTTTTCATCTCATATATTTTTAATAATTTATTAATTATAAATTTTTTTTTAATAATAATCATCTAAATATTTATTAAGAGTGATTCGTAAGTTTTCAAAATTTTGGCTGATTCTATTATAATCATGATTCAAGACCTTGCATATGTTCTCAAAAAACCAAATTTAATGATAGTGTGATTAATTATCATTGAATATTATCAAATACATAAGAAAACATTGTTCAAGATTTATCACTATAATCATACTTTTTACTAACACAAAAAATAAAGATAGTTTTATGAATTACAAAATAAATCAATTTTTAAGTTTTATTATTATATTAATTAAACAAATCTATTTACTTAGTAATTAATTATTACATCATTGATTAACTCTATAACTTGTATTCCTGAAATTATAACATCCTCCTCTTCCCACAAAATATAACATGGTCATTGCATTTATGACCCTGATTTTCCCTCATAAATTGGATATTTAATTATGACTCGATTTAGTAACATCATTTGTTTAGAAAAAAAGAAAAAAAATCTTATGATTAATTATCATTAAAAAAAGAAGAAAGTAAAAGTACATCTTTAATCTTTTAACTTTATACAATATTTCATCTTGGTTATTTAATTTTATGAAATGTCTTTTCGGTCTTTTATCTCTGGCATCGTTAACAAAAGAACTTGATACTAAAATTTAAATGTTAATAAAATATTTTAAATATTAATATATTAAATTTAATTTTTAAAAATAATAATGATTGTTATAAAAAAATTATCATTTGAGATTAATGGTGATAAAGTTAAATAACTAAAAAAAAATTTTATAATATTAAAGGATCAAACTGAAATCTTATATAATGGTAGAGAACAAAAATTATACTTTTGCATAAAAAGGAAGTAAAATACTTGAACTTTCTTTAGTTTTACTAAACTTACAGAGGTCTTTCCTCTAATTTTAAAATCTACGGTTTAGTCTAATTTAAAAAACTATTAAAATATTTTATTAAAATTCTAAAAATTTAATTTTTTTAATTTAAATTTATCTTAAAATTTTAAAATTATTAATTTTTCCTCATAATCTAATTATTTCAATTCATTCTCTCTTAAATTTAAAATTTTTTTAATTATACATATAAAAATATTTTAATAATATTTATTAAATATTATGTTAAAAATAATAAAACTGAAGTAAAATGAATAAATTATATCGACCAATTTATTCCTTCTTGTATCAAATTGCTAACTCGTTAGTTTCTTTTTCTTTCTTTTTTTTTTGCCCGATTTAATTTCTTTGTATATATATGCGTGAAAGATTTTGTTTAGGAAACATATGAGTTTAAACATTTAAAAATTACTAAATAAATATTTTTGAAAATTTTAAAATTATTAAATTAACCAATTTTATTATATGATAAAAATTTTAAAAATATACTAATTAAAATTATATTTTTAAAAATTCATATTAATTCTACCAGAAATGGAAGCTAGGGAGGAGTGGAAATTTCAACAAAATATAAAACAAAAAATTTCTACAAGACATTTGTGCAGTTTTAAAAATAAAGAATTATAATTTTTTCAAAGCTCTATATATTATGTATTTTTTAAAATTCTTAAGGTCGGATATAAATTTTAAATAAAAATATTTATGATTTTAATGAAATTAAAGAAAGAGAAAATTAATGAAAAGTTCTTAATTAAAAATTTTACTTGTTAGAATGACTTAAATTTGAGTACTAATACTCTCTCTATATATAATTCTTCGTAGCACTAATATACTTTCTACTAATATACTTTCCTCATGTGAAAATATATTTGGTCAATTTGTCTAAAAAATTAAAAAAAAAAAAGAATTTTTCACTAATTTTTCTTTCGGAAAATCATACAACTTATTCTATGAATAAAGAGGGAGATATATCATTCTTTATTATCAAGTAAAAATAAAATTTAAGAAGTATTTAAATGAGTCATATTCAGTTTAGGAGTGTGTTTGGTTTATCTTTTAGAAAATTAATTATAAAACGATTATAGAGAATAGGTTTTATAAAATAAATTTTATATAAAAAATAATTTTAAAAAAATAAATATTTAGATAGTTATTATTAGAATAACTTTTTTAGTAGGTAAATCATCAGAAAGCACATAAGATAAAATGATAATTATATAAATTAGCAAGAGGACAAAAATATAAGAGGAGTAAAATTGATATTTTACATGTTTATAATACGAAAAAAGTTGGCAAAAGATATTTATTAGAAGCTATGATTTCAAGTGTTTAAACTATAATTTTCTCATATAATCACTTCTACAAATATAAGATCTGTTTAGCTACTTCTCAAACTATGATTTAGATCTAATTTTTTTTTTTTTTTATGTCTAACCAAACACATACTAGATTCAACTTCGCCTGCTTATGTTAAGGCTGCCAAATCTTTCGTATTATATTAATGAGCCTGGATTTGGGCTTTTTCAGTTACCTCCATACCGGGCTACTGATTAAGCCCAACTCCAGTAATGAATTACCAACAGTGTGGAAAAGCAATCCAACCCTATGTTATTAGTTGCTTTATTACATTTACCAAAAAAAAAAAGAAAAAAAAGAAAAAAGTTGCTTTATTACAACGGTAATTCAACTAACAAAAAAAATGAGATATACGATTATTTATAGCGTATTAGATCCTTAAAAAGTATTATAGTGTTGTGCTTTCAGTCACGGCTCTTGGAGATGCATTCTAACTCCTGGGTGCCTAGATTTACGCCTGAGGGTAATAGATGGCTCGTTCTGCCCAACATTGGTATCGCCTAAAAAGAAATGATATTTCTCTTTGTCCTTGAATCGTGGGTAAATCTAACCTTTTTTTAAAAATTCCTTGTAACAAAAAAAAAACAGTTGCTTTATTACAAGACATTGGACCCAATAAAATTTAATTTGCTTATAAAAGGAATATATTTTGCTTATTATAGTAGCTTATTACATCAAATCCTACTTCTCTCAGTTTCAATTTGTTTATTATTCAGTAAAGCATAAAAAACAGTATACGAGTATTTTCCATTTCAGTGTTTAGGCGCTGGCATGCCTGACCCTGAGCCATTTGTTTCCAATACAAGAATTTATCCATGTTATATATATGTATGACAAAATTAGCGATTATTATATATTCTGAATTGAAGCAATATATATATGTAACTAGCCTGGAGAAAGAAAACTGATGAAAACCAGTGCTCATACTACATGCTCCCGATAATTAACTATAGACAATAATAATACATGTGAAAGTGAAAAAGATTAAATATATTCATATTATAATAATGTATTTACCTCTGGTAATATCTAGAAGCTAGCTTTAAATTTTGACTGGAATGTGTGCTTGGCTGCCGGATCATCCCATTCCAAATTGTCCCACCAATTTTTATCTCCTTTAATAACTGTCAACTTGTTTTTGGCAGAGTTGGAATCAAGTGGTAACTTTGGACAACTAACTATGTTAATGGATTTGAGGGAAGGAAATGGCAAAGGTGCCTTATGAATGCTCTTAAGTCTTGGTAAGATGGTCAAAGTCAACGTGACAAGAGAAGAGAATACACAAGAATCTACGTCTTCGTCCTTTATCACTGGTTCCATTGATGAACATCGAGAAATGACAAGTTCTTGAAGGGGTGGAGCATACTTGAGCCATGTTGCATGGATTAAAGAACATAAAGAAATTGTCACCCTACGGGGCCTAGTGAGACAACATGTATCAAAAGCAAAAGAATACTGCTGCTCGCTTCTAACATTCAATCCTGAGAAAGTTCATTCTTGACAAGGATGATAAAGGCATCTCATCAATCACGTTGTAGACTGTACTAAGCCGCCAATGTCTACAAATAGTCGTTGCATGACTTTTAGTTCCAAGACTTTCAATCCCTTCATTTCCTGCAGACATTTTTCATATACATAATCCATTTCCAATAAAGTTAGTGTTGTGGCATTGGGAGGATCTTGGATTTTGGTGATTCCCAATGATTCATGATCGAAATCCTTTGCATAAATTCCATATTATTTTGATCATCTGCTAATAACCACAGTGCCATGTCACAGATCATATCATGCATTTTAACCCTACTATCCATAAAGAGGCCATCTTCAATACTTTCTAGCAAACACGAAAGCTTCAACTTTTCAATAACAGATTCACCATGATCACGCATATCTTGCACACTCTTTGTCATGTCTTCACAAAGAAGTTTCTCCCATATCCATTTATCGATGAGATCGGGAACTAGAATCTCATAATCTTCTGGGTACAATGCACAATACAAGAAACAACATTTTTGCACCTCATCCAATCGATCATAGCTAAATTTAAGGATAGAGAATACCTTTGTCTCCAAGTCTGGGGCAATCCACGAAGAACTTGCTAAGTTCTTTATTGAATGTTCCCAAACTCCCTCGCTCTTCACTCCAGCCATGGCACTTCCTACCACAATTAGTGCAAGTGGTAACCTTTTACATTCTTTAGTCATCTTCTCTGCAAGCTTTGGAATGCTAGGGTCTAACTTCAAAGTGTCTTCACCAACTTTCATGCAAAATAACTCTGCTGCTTCTTCGTCCGTCAAAGTATCTACCCTGAATGTTCTTTCAGCTTGCACTTTTTGCACACACATTTTCTAACCGTGTTGTGAATAACACTTTGGATTGAAAATTAGTTTCCCTTGGATGTGGAACTCCCACCAATTTCAAGTCCATTCTCTCCCATATGTCATCCAATAGTACGATAAATTTCTTTCCTTTAAGGATTCCATAAATCTTTGCTGCTTTTTCATCTCTATTACTACATTGGCTCCAATCCTCATCCTTGATCCTTATCAATTTTCTAATATTATCCATAATACCATCTAAGTTGGGCTCTTTTGACACCACCACCCACATCACAAAATCAAATCCTAGCATTCTCTTGCCAAGTTCATTGTTAATTTTCTTTAACAAGGTAGTCTTCCCCACCCCACCCATCCCATATAAACCAATGACACCAACATTATCTGCTTCAATACTATTCCACACTTTATTAAACATTAAATCCAATCCCACCGTCTCATCTGGGGGCATCTCAATTGCTTTGGGTGGTACATTATGCGCAACTATAAAATCCTTACCGAAGCTTTTCCCCTCAGTTACTAATTCATCCACATCCTTGAGCATCCTAGCAACATTCTTCCCTAGCTTGTAGCTTGACAGGCAATTCTTTGAACACCATTTGCTTAGACATTTGTTTTGAATTTCTCGGACTCCTTGACCTTCAATTCCATATATTTCCTGTGGACACATGATTGTTAATTAGGTGCATAATCTTCTTTCTACATTGGTATGGGTTACCTTGTATTAACCATAAATACTTACGAGTCATGTTTCCATGGGCAACGGATGATATATATATGATCTTTGCATACATTCGAACTTTGATATTCAATATATTGAGAAGATCAACAAAGACTTCTTGCGAAAGTGTTTACAAACCAAAAAATGCCTTATTTATATAATACTCTGTTTGTATATTTAAACACTAGAATTAATGCTGGAAAATATCACGACACTGAGAAATTTAATTGAAGTTTTGTGTGTGTTAAAAAGAATATGTTGAAAAGCAAATCATAAGTTGAGAAATGACCTGTTGAATTTGTTCAACTCGTTGCAGCCAACGATTGAGTTGGTTAGATATTTTCATCTCTGGATTGTTCTCAACTTCTTCAATTTGTGCTTCCACGTCTTTCGATCTTAATGTCTTCAAGCTTGTTCCTTTTATCTTCCAGCAACTTCAGATTGGTTTCCAAATCAAAGACGAAATCAGCGTCTCTTTCCATGCGGCCACAGAAACACTTGGTAGCATCCCATATGACTCCAATAAAGGAAGATGGCTCCATGTTAGCTTTGAAGGCGAACAGATCTGAGATGAGATGTTGAGGAACACTCAACTCAGAATAAACTTGTTTCCGTCTTCATATGTGATTCTCAGATGAGGTCTACTCTAATGATGGAAGACGCGTTGCTTCCTGCTAGGCTGCTACAGTCATCAAGTCAAGTCATCTCTCTAAAACGTGTGGCTCGAAGAAAATGCATATGAATTCTACAGGAAATAAGGAAGCTAGGGAGGTGTGGAAATTTCAACAATTTTTTTTTTTAAATATCTAATTTTTCTAAACATACGTGAACTTTTATAAATAAAGAATTATAATTTCAACGTGTGGCTCGTAATTTTTTTAAATTTTTTTATAATTTTTTTTAAAAATATATTTAAATGAGGTTTAAAATGAATTATAATAATCAAAAGTGAATATGCTTTTTGAATTTGTTTGGCGTCGCAGGTGGCCACTTTTATCCAAGCTCACAAAATTCAACCTTGTTAGTGACGGCAGCCCCACACCTGTGGTAAGTTGTAACTAACTTAGCGTGTTTGGTTTTCATTAAATTAAGATTTTAAAAAAATTTATGCCTCAAATTTTAATTTAAAAAAATTATAAAATAAATAATTTTATTTGTTTAAAAAAAATTATGTACTAAATTATAATTTTAAATAAACTCTTGGTAATAATTTTTAGGTGAGAAAAAAGTTTATGAACTATCTAATTATTATTTTACCTATACTTTTTCTGACACACTCTCTTCTGTTCTCTCTTCTCCCTTCTCCGTTGCTTCTCTTTGCCATCTTTGAAGCTTCTGGGTAATCATTGAAGCCTCTATCATTATCGTCCAGATCTGGACCGAGGAGACGCCAGGAATTGATAAGGAGGAAGAAGGAGAGAAGGCGGATGAAGAGAAAGAGTTGCCCAAACTTGGTCATTGAAGCTTCCGTTGCTACTCACTACTCATTGCTCTCTATTGAAGCTCGCTGCTTGTTGGTGTCTATGTGGAATGAATATGATGAACAATAGAGTTGATGATGAACATTGAAATTTAATTTATTTTTTATACCATTTTTTATAATTTACCAGTCACATGAGTTATTCTAATAATAACTATCTAAACACTTATTTATTTATAATTATTTTTTTTCTATAAGTTATTCTTCAAAAGTTAATCCAAACGGGCCCTTAAGCCAATATACTACACACGCGCTATCAACACCATAGAACTCAGTTTTAAAAGATTAGCCTATTAGAAGAGAGATACTCTTAAACTTATAAATCTCTTGTGGCTTCATACAACGGCATTTCCTTCCGTCTTTGACAATAAGAAGCTTTCATGGTAACTCTTTTCGTGAATATAGGGATCTCAATAAGAATATCAATCTAATGAGCACATGTCTAAATGGAGAGTTCAACCCAAAAGACTAACTTATTAAAAAGCAGAGTCTCTTAAACTTATAAATCCTACTCTATTTATAAGATTTCCTAATACTACTAATTATAGTCACACGTACACGAATTGTTTAAGCTTCCCTTAATTACAAACTAAATACATATCTTGTCCATCTACATAAGTTGGATATAAGCTATATCATTCGTAATTTATAAGGTGAAAAAGGCGAAACCTAGGGGAGAAGAGAGGAGTCCAAAGGAAGATTTGAAGGTCAAATCACAGCTGTCTAATGGTAAGATTCCGTCTCATACTTCCACCACAACAGCAACTGTCTTCTCTCCCTCCGTGTGTTTTGATTCTTGTTTAATACATGCACGCAACCGCTAATGAACCCAATAACCCAACTTCCAAGGCTATTTTTTTTTAAATATCATATTTTTTTATCAATTAATTTATATTTAATATAAAAATTAGTTAATAAATTAAATAAATTAATTAATTATAAATAATATAAAAATTTATTGACTAATTTAGATAGATTAAGGAATAAATAATATAAATGTATCTTAAAATTTAGATTTAGTTATAATTAACTTATTTATTTGATTTTCTTAATCTATCTAAAACAATTAATTAACTCTTATATTAAGAAATTGATAGAGTAATAAATATGATTTAGGCTTCCTAAAATGTCATTTTTATCATGACTACTTTTAGATAGAAACCTCTCAATATATGCAATCAATAGGAATAATTTAAAAAAAATTATAAATTTAAGAGATAAAATAGATTGATATATTATATTTAGAACTAAATCAAACCTCACAATTAGCTTTTATATTAAAGATCGGAAGGAGTATAATTTTACTTATAATTTAACACCCTAATATTATTTTTTTAGTATTTACATAACCCTTACCCTATTTATAGTGTATCTAACACTATAATATGTTGTTCGATGTAATTAAAAAATAATATTAAGAGTGTTGAATATAGCAAAAAATAATATTATAATATTGAATAAATTATAAATAAGATTAATATATTATATATTATTTAAGAAATAACATCAAGTCAAAGTTACTACTTTAATCTATTTTTGTATATTATTGTATCTAATATAATATACGAATTCCTTTTATTTTATTGGCTGTCACCCTTCATTATTATTATTTTAATAGTTTTCTATGTTACTCTATCTGACTATCTCTTTCGTTCCTCCCATAATCATCAGATATCAAATCCAATTCCAAAAACCTGAGAAATTACCGAACTGCCCACCCCAATCCTTTCCAGCTTTTGCATTGAGGGTTGCCAGCAAACTCGGTTACTTTATTTGTAGTTTGTTAGCTTTCTCTTTTTAGTTGATAATAATAATAATAATTTGTACTGTTGACCTTTTTTCTGGGGATAATCTTTGTCAACTATCTAATAGTTGATGGATGGACCAACTTCCACTCTGGCCCTCTTCAATCATGTCCTCTTCTTCCCCCAAAATTGTATTATAACTAATTTCATTGACCAAATCTTAATTATTATAATTTCCACTTATTTATTTCAAAGAGATTATACTTACTTAAAAAATATTATATTTTTGTAGTAAATGAAAGTATATAACAAAATATATGATTCAAGTGCCCAAAAAATAGTTATATATTAGATCAACTAAATTTTAATTCATTACTCGTTTGTTTAAAATACCCCTAATCAAGATATTTAAAAAAATATTTTTTTACTTAATCTTAAAAAAACTCATCTCACGTATTTCTTTCATATAGTATAAAATTATTTAAAATAAGTTAATCTAAATATAAACTAATATTTATTATATAAGAATTTTGATTATTACCAATAATAACTATGACATGTGTGCCAAACTATTTTTCTGTATCGTTTTCTAATTATTGTTATTATTGCCCATAATTTATTTTCTTTTCTTTTAAAAAAAACTCTAATTAGGAGAACTAAAATCACACACAATGCAGTGATATTGTTTCGAGAAGAATACAAGAGAATAAGTAATTATAATTATTGTGTCAATTTGTTAAGTGATATTGATACAATAATACTCAAATTAGATTTAATAATAATTAAATATCATATAGTTATATTTATATATATATATATATACAAAAGAAATTGGTAAATAGCATGATTTCAGTGGAATAATTAACTAGTATAATTGCACTTTTTCTATCTTGTCATCAATAAAGCTCCATTAATATTATTATTAAATTTAGCGAACCTTATTACTAAGTTAAATCTTTATTAGCTGCTTATTTTTATTTTCCTTTCTGTTATTTGTTTCAACTTCCAACCGTCATCATGCATGCAAGCTGTCTGATCCGTCTTGTGTATAACGGTAAGGGTGTTTTGGTAATTTAATATCTTCCTCTGGCTTTTTTCTGGGCGATAATACCTTCCTCCGTTAAGAAAGAGAGGCCATGTACGAGCGCAAATCTGAGGTTCATTTCGGTGCGGGAGAGACCTTCCAGGGTCTCTTGCATGCCATTTCTCTCTCTCTCTCTCTCAAGCTTCTTCTTCGTCTTCTCTCTCTCTACTGAATCTCCATTTTCTTGCCATTGCATATTCTCCTCTGTTTCCCTCTTGATTATCATAAGATTAGTTTCTTCTTTACCCATTCTTTGAATAGTACCCAGCCTCTTTGTTTCTTCTGGTTTCCTTGGGCTTTATTCTGTTTGTCATAGCCGAGACTCGAAGAAACAATCAAGCCATATTACTATCCCATTCTTGTGCCTTTCCTTATCTGCTTATTTGGGTGTATTCTGATTCTGAGAAACAAACATGCTTGACAAATTTTTGAAGCCCAAGTTCTATAGAAAATGGTACTGCACTGACCTAGAGATAATTAATGTCGATTTTCTTCCATTTGAATGATGGTGATTTTCTTCTTCTTTTTTCCTTAAACCCATTTTTTGTTTACGATTTCGCTTTTGAAACAGCAAAACGTACCTGGAATGCACAAAGTCGCGGCTAGAGACGATACGGAACAAGAGGAAAGTAGTGTTGAAGTTTCTGAAGAATGATATCGCCGATCTTCTTAAGAGTGGCCTTGACGACAGTGCATATGGACGAGTAATTTCCCCTAACAATTTTCAACTAGATGGTTAATTAATTGTTTGAGACTCTTGCTTTAATTGTTTTATATTCTTGTCTGAACTCACAACGACATCTATGAAGATATGCGATAGAACATGATTCTCGCATTCTTACAATTTGTTGGTTGTCATCTTAAGCGAATATCGAACTCATGAAAATACAATTTTGCCTTCTGAAGAATCAATTCCTTTTCCAGGCCATACTGCACAAAATTCGATTTCCTGATAATGCAGATGACCTGTTAGGCGACCATGTCATTTTCAGCTTCAAATATGATTTACCTGTGGGACCACATGTGGCCCTCTAGACCATAGATAATGATCAGTTTATCTGGAAGGGGAAAAAGAAGTAGTTAGGTGTACTGTAATGTAATCACGTTGATCGCGCTCTCCTTTATCATTCTCATAATTATTACGTAATTTTCATGTTCCACTGATCTCTCGTCCATAAGGGATTGGGGGGGGGGGGTTTAGTTGAAGTGATTAAAAAAAAAAACATATGAAAAATAAGACTGAAACTTCTGAACTTCCCATTTTTGAGGACCATTTGAGTAATTGGCATTTCATCGTTAATTTGCATGTGAAATGGGGTTCAAGACATTGCTTATAACCTTGCATTGATTCATAATCATGCATGCATATGCACATTGTCAAAAGTAAGCAACAATATATATTGGAATTAGTAACCTTCTGGGCATTATGCAGGCTGAAGGGTTCTTGATCGAGGAAAACACATCAGCTTGTTACGAACTCGTTGTAAAGTTTGTTGGGTGCATATCAGATCATCTTCAAGTCCTTTCCAAGGAGAGGTATGCTGTTTCTATATAATAATAGAATGTTCTTCTGTTCCCCCTTAAGCCAGATCATGAAAATTTCAGTGTATGAAACTAGATTGATATTTCTTATGGACTCTCGTATTTCTTTAGCCTATAAGGTGTTTCCAGAAGTAACATTGATTTTAATTTTCTGAAGCAGTAATTGCCCTGACGAATGCAAGGAGGCTATACCGTCATTGATATATGCTGCAGCAAGATTTTCTGATCTGCCAGAATTGCGTGACCTCAGAACTCTGTTTAAGGAGAAATTTGGGGATTCTCTTGAACCTTTTATAAGTAAAGAGGTTAGACAATGTTGTGCTCTTGGGTATATCTTAGTTTTACCACTTAATTAACTAACTAAATAAGTGTTCTTTCTTAGTTTCTGGGGAAGTCAAGGCCACAACCTACGAAAGAAATGAAGATTCAGAGATTAAATGATATAGCACAAGAATTCTCTATAAAGTGGAACAGCAAAGCTATGGAGGAGAAACTCAATATATCCTATTCATCACTTCAAGTAAGTCTTACTTCACATTACTAACTTGTTTTCTTTCAAGAACAAGTTTACAACAGAACCATGAAATGGAAGGAATTGTGCCCTTGTTGCAGGAGAGGCTCCAGAGCAGTAGTGATGATGACGAAACAAGTACAGACATATCATCCCAGGGTTGCTCAAAGACTCATTCAAGCTCATTAGGAAGTTTTTCTGAGGATGATGAGCTACATTATACCAAGAAACCATCTCTACATAAGATTGTTCCTCCTCCATGCTTCACACCAGAACCTGATGTTAAAGAGCCAGTTGTTGAAGAAAAGCCAAAACCCAAGTCAGTCAGAACCAGAGGTCCCAGAACACCACGTGGTCATCAAAAAACTGTTTCTGATATTGATTCAAGGGATGAAAAAGATGGGAAAATGGAAGAGCTTTTGACACATTACAGTATGAAAATAACTAGTTCTGAATCGAAGGGGCAGAAGCAGAATACGATTAGGAACATGAAATCAGATTCAGATGGGCTGCTTACAAGAGGAACATCTCTCCCTGCTCATCTCTTTGCTTCTGTAGAACCAGAAATGCAAAGTGAAGGAGCAAAGCATGTACATCCTAAGCTACCAGATTATGAGGACTTAACAGCTCGTCTTGCATCTATCAGAGGGAGATGAAAGACACACAAGGCACCTTACTTTAACGGACATGGGAATTTTTTCATTCTTTTTTTCTTTTCATTTCAGTGCTTGTGTAATTTTCTTATGTAAACATTGACATCCATCTAAAAAATTATAGTTTTTGGTATAATCAAAACGGTCAAACTCAGCATATATAACTATATACAGACAAATGTTACGTTCTTTTATAAATTTCCTCACACATTATTATATAGTATGGAGAAATGCGACACAAGTGGCGGTTTTTTTATAAATATTCACTGTATAGCAATAAATGAATATAAACATTGAAAAATTCTACAGTAAATTAGTAAAATATATATGTTATTATTTTTGTTTCTAAATTTGATATCTATTCTTTTGTTATGAAAATTTAGTGGTTACGCTTTGGTTAATTCTCATATATTAAAGAATAATAATCATCTAATATATTTTAAATTAATAAAATTTTATAAATTTGTTTTTATTAATTTTTTTTACATTTATAAATTATTTTTACTCTTCTTTCATCTCTTTTTAATAAGAATTAAATTGAGATGCAGATAAAAAATAATCATTAATTTTTTAAAAAAATTATATTTAATGGGGAACCTATAATAAGAACATGAGGGGTACACCCTTCTCTTCAAATTTCATGGTATTTTCTCTTCTTTTTATGTCTAAGAATATCGTTGCTCATTCATGTACTTATTAGATGGGTATATTCTAAATTGGGACTGGTAAGTCCAAAGAGGTTCAACCAAAGAGTGGAAAAGTGCACCTAAATCCTCGTTTTGGTTATTCCGTCAGTCACCTAACAGATTTATGTTGCGTCATACTATTATATTATTTATTAATGTAATAACAAATTAATATAAGGTATTATACTAATTTTATGATGCATTATTTTCTGCGTAGACTGTCTCTGTCAATTGTCCCGACGTCTCGTCTCTCCCTATCTCAACACACAGCAAAACGGCGCCCTTAGGTTTGCCACTCCCTGTGTCTCTACAGTATGCAAGTTGCAACTTTTTCTCTCTTTCATCTTCAAAAAATCAAATTGAGGTTTCATGATTATGATTAGTAAGCAACCCTTGAGCTTCAGCACAGTGAGATGGGATGCACACAATCCAAGATCGAGAATGAAGAAGCTGTGGCTCGTTGCAAAGAACGCAAGCACTTCATGCAAGAGGCTGTCTCTGCTCGTAACGCCTTCGCCGCTGCCCACACCTCCTACGCCGCCTACCTTAAGAACACAGGCGCAGCTTTGAGTGACTTCATCCACGGTGAGGTTCAAAATCCTCAAGCTGCTTCTAGTTCAGCCGCTCTCCCCAATAATGCTCCGATCTCAGCGCCGATACCGCCGTTCGAGATTCCTCTGCCGCCTCCTCCTCTACCCAATTTCCCCCCTTCTCCTCTTCAGCGCGCTGCAACTATGCCTGAGATC
Organism: Leucaena leucocephala; assembly: GCA_037074615.1. Taxonomy (NCBI): domain Eukaryota; kingdom Viridiplantae; phylum Streptophyta; class Magnoliopsida; order Fabales; family Fabaceae; genus Leucaena; species Leucaena leucocephala. The sequence goes on from CM073552.1 coordinate 3,164,995, forward strand.
AAGATGAGCAAGCCGGAGACGACCCCCGTGGGGACCATCATTGAGGAGGAGGATGAGAACGAGATGGAGAATGAAGGATCTTTGAATGGTGGTTTGAGAAGAAGAGGAAGTAGCAGAAGAAGAAGTGGTAGTGGTCATAGTAGAGGTGGGACTAAGGAGATGATGGAAGAGGCAGATCGGCCTCCTGTGCCGCCTCCATTGTCAAAACCAGAGCCTCAAGTGGAGACTCATCATCATACTTTGACTGATCAGCCTCCGCAGAATTCCACCTGGGAATATTTCTTCTTTCCTTCAATGGAAAATGTGCCTGGGACGAGCTTGAGAGGGGAAGAAGAAGATGGTTTAAGTAAGGAGGATAATGGCAAGACGACATATGATGAAAAGTCTACTAGGCTGGATGAAGATTCTGAACAGAGTATGGGCAATGAGAAGGATGAGGAGCCCGAGCCTGAAGCAGCATCTGAACCTGAGCCAGAGAAAGTGGTGGAGTCACCTGAGCCGCCCGTAGCTTTGGCGACACCGGTGGAGAAAGGCTTCAAGAAGGGGAAGCAAGTGCATGTTTCAATGGAGGGGAAGAGGATTGGGAAACCGACTTTCGATCTGGTGCAGATATTTACTGAAATTGATGACGATTTTCTAAAGGCTGCGGAAAGTGCTCATGAGGTTTCGAAGATGCTTGAGGCAACGCGGCTGCATTATCACTCCAATTTTGCTGATAATAGAGGTAATTCTTTTGATACTTTTGGTTCTGCATTGGCAATTATTAGTTAAGAGTTTATGTGCTTCAAATGAACAAAAGGTAAAGTTATTTGGTCTTTGCAATCATGCTTTTTTTTCTAAAGTATATGTATGCAGAGAAATCTTTATTGAAAAATTCAACCTTTCTGGTTTAAAACTATTCTTGCGTCTCGTTAAAACCCCTAAAACACTTCACAACTGAGTGATTAAGTTGGCATTTACTTAATAGGTTTCATAGCATCTGATTCTGTCGAAGAAGAAATAAACTACGTGTGCAGCATGTCAATTGTGTTCTGTCTATGTCTCAAATTGTGGAATTGTAATTCTTTTTTCGTTTTTTAAATTTGTGCAGGACATATTGATCACTCTGCTAGGGTGATGAGAGTTATTACATGGAATCGGTCCTTCAAAGGAATGCCTAATCTTCTGGATGACGGGAAGGATGATTTTGACTATGACGAGAATGACACTCATGCTACCATCTTAGACAAATTGCTTGCATGGGAAAAGAAACTATACGACGAAGTTAAGGTAAGTTGTTCAGTTTCACAATTTGTCTAATTGTCAAATGTCAATTAATAAATTGATAGAAGTCTTCCTGCTATCTTTACATTTTGAATTAAACAACTTTTCACATACTCAGTCACCTAACATTGACATGGCATCATCAAGTATAAGCTCTCACTCTGCAAATTATTGATTCACAACTCTTGATGTATATGCATATCACTGCTATGCAAAGTTTCTTCTACCTATGTCTTCTTGTCCTGTTCCTAACATGGCCAGTTCAAATTTCAATTAGTTATGGGTTTATAATGCAGTCATGCATATTATTTCTTGTTCTATAATGTTGCAGCTGAATATTGTTTGATAGGCAGGTGAACTCATGAAATTCGAATACCAAAGAAAAGTTGCCTCACTTAACAAGCTGAAGAAAAGAGGAACCAACACTGAAGCACTGGAGAAAGCAAAAGCATCTGTCAGCCATTTGCATACAAGATATATTGTAGATATGCAGTCCTTGGATTCCACAGTCTCGGAGATTAACAGTTTACGTGATGAACAGTTATGCCCAAGGCTTGTTAATCTCGTTGATGGGTAAGTTATAATGTAGAAATTAGAATGAATAATTATATATGGCTGGTATTTTGAGTTTCTGACCTTATATAGAGTAAATCTCACTGGACATAAAGGGGTTGAATTTAGTGTCTGCTAATTTTAGAAGCTGAAAACTCAAGTAAATATTTCTGGTATGATGATTTGCTTTTGCTTAGGCCATCACATACCGCATTCAAAATATCTATATATTACCTTAGAGACACAGTTCCTATAACATTAGTATTTATAGTTGATTGTAGTCTACTAGATTTGTGAATACTGTGGCAATGCTGCTTTGACTATCTAAAGATGGGTTTTCTCTTTCTGACAATAAAGATTCAAAATTTATTTCTTCTGATTTTATTTTCACATCTTTAAAAATGCCAATTTATTCTAATATTGGTTGATATTGCCTTTTACCAATCTGGTATCAACTCTTTCTTTATAAATGTTTATAGGGGTTAATACAATGTTTAGTCCTTATAGTTTACTCTCATTTTAGTTTTAGTCCCTATAATTTTAAACCCTAGGTTTTGCTCCCTTAACTTTCTTTCCTCTAAAACATTAGTAACTATATTTTAATAAAAACTTAGACCATTTTACCCTTTGAAGGACTAAAACCTATAGTTCGAAACTATATCATATATTTTATTTCAACCTTCTATTGATCTTTGAAGAAAACTGAATCTTTAGGAGAAATGAGTGTTCCATCTTTCTTGCTGGAAAGCTGTTTTGTTTAGTTATCCCATGATAACTTTTTCCCAGAAAAGTGTGTGTGTGTACAAGCACGTGCACACTCAGAAGAGTTCTCTGCAAATAATGATGGTTCTTGATGTACTACAGGATGGCCACCATGTGCAAAACCATGCACGATCACCATGAGAAGCAGTCTAATATCGTGATGTTATTGAAAACTCTGGATTCCCAGTCACCTAACGAAACAAGTGAGCACCATCATGACCGAACATACCAGCTATTGATTGTTGTGCAAGGTTGGTGCTCACAGTTTGAGAAGTTAGTAACCAATCAAAAGGGCTACATAAAGGCCCTAAACCATTGGTTAAAACTAAATCTTATACCTATTGAGAGCAATTTGAAGGAGAAGGTTTCTTCACCTCCAAGAGTTAGAAATCCCCCTATACAAGGGCTCATTCTTGCCTGGCAAGACCATCTGGAGAAGCTTCCTGATGAGCTGGCCAGAACAGCTATATCCAATTTTGCTTCCATGGTAGAGTCAATTTTCCAGCTACAACAAGATGAGATGACTTTGAAAAGGAAGTGTGAAGAATCACGAAAGGAGCTCGCTCGCAAAACCAGGCAATTTGACGATTGGTTTCACAAGTACCTTGAAAGGAAAATACCAGATGAGCAAGATCCAGACGGGCCAGAATCTACTAATGCTGCTACTGATGAGGTTGTTGTAGAGAAGCAATTCTTGGTTGAACAAGTGAAGAAGAGGTTGGAAGAGGAGGAAGATGCTTATGCAAGGCATTGCCTTCAGGTGAGGCAAAAATCTCTAGCAAATCTCAAAAATCGCTTGCCAGAGCTCTTTAGGGCCATGTCAGATTTTGCTCTTGAATGTTCCAGAATGTACAGTGATTTGAGGTTTATATCTCAGAACCTAAACTCAGGCTAAATCATATCATGAGTCATGTGTTTCTGTATTTTGTATTAATTTAAATTTATTTTTCCTTGGTAGAGTATAATTTTTTTTTTTTGTGTTGTATAATATTTCCCTTGTATTTTCCTGATTAATGAGGCAAAAAAAATTCTATTGTTAAATAAACTCAGTTGAATTGTCTATCCAAATTGAGAGAATGTAATTATATTATTCCTCATCTTCACCACCAGTAAGGTATGTACATTTATTTATCTTGAGAGGATTGGAAGACATTGCTAGTGTTAAACTTTATGAACAATCAGAAAGTGCATCAAATAGCTTGAAAGAAAAAAAAAAAACCTCCTCTGGAGGAGTTCAAGATATTCAGATACTGATGTATTTCACATGAAAGTGAGGGGACCATGATGATGATGATACCCCTTGATCTACATAGAGATATCACTCATGCTGAGCAACAAAAGAATTTTCTTCTTCTATCTTGTACATTGTTAAGATTCACACCAGTAGGTTTTGGAGGCAATACTCTTGCTAGTCTCTTTGCTGCTTGGAACATAAAAAAAAAATCACGTTACTGTTAACACTGATATGCTCAGAGTAACTATTTAAGTAAAAGAAACCACATCAAATAGATTAGACTGTTTAAAAGACTTTCAGATTATACCTATTTCACAGAAGAGTTCATTGATGTTCTCTGCAGTCAAAGCAGATGTTTCCATGTAGAACATTCCATTCTCTTGAGCAAATTGCTCCCCTACCTGAAATAATGTTTAACCAAAGAGGGAAAATAACAATTAAAAAAAGAAGTAAAATGAGAAACAAGTAGTTGAAACCAAGATGTTTTTATTCATTCTGAAACAGGCTGCAATTATCTGTCCACATATGTTAGAGAGATTATGCTATGGAACAAACTGCACATTCACAAGCTACTGATTGTGATATGTTTTCAAATGGGTAAGTGAAAAAAACAGAGAAAACCATGGACTTCATAGTAGGAAGAAGATCTCAATGATGTACCTCATATCCAATCTCTCTTGTTTGTTCCAAGTCAGATTTATTTGCCACCAATGCCATCACCAACTTTTGACTTCCTACAAAGAGGGATTTTAGTTTTCTGTAGAGAGATATGTTCTAAATGTTTGGATACAGAACCTGCATTATTATTCATCTCAGATTCAGGCAAAGAAGCAAATGAATTTGTAACTCATGAGATATGGGCTACGGCTATCATTCATTTTTATTGGATCTGGACTTCCTTTTCAAGTATAGGACATCTAATTTCAGCAACAGGTACATATCTATGCAATTAATTATCCCAAAATTCTAATCAATCTATTACCTTGGTAGAACTCTAGGCTTATGCTAATGGCCAATTGATAAAGAAAATGCTGAATTACCATGTCGTTGCAATTCACGAACCCATTTTTTGGCTCGAACAAATGTATCCTGGGAAAATAAGAGCAAGCTAATTATTGATTACAGTTAAAAATGAAATCAATATTCATGTGACTATTCATGCAGGATTTGGGATCTCTTTCCTTTTTTTTCTTATCCATAGGGAATGTACTCATGTACACAATGGGTATAATAATTTGGATGACTGATCAGTATCACCATGGCAAGTTTTGGCTCTTTTCAACATAAAGAATGTTTTTTTTATCAATCTTCATAAAAAATTTCATACAATATTGCAATTAAGATGCAAACATTATACTCTTCTTATCCTTAATATAAGACTTAATTAAGAAGTTGATCTTAATTCTAAATATAAGATATATTTCATATATTTATTAACTTTTTTCTAAATTACCCTTATTGATATACTCTCAACAATAATGAAGTAAGAGAGGAAAGGGGGAGTTATAGAAGATCATTAGGGTGTTTTAGACAAAACATACTATATTAACTAATTTAATTAACTTTCTTAATCTAATCAAATTAGTTAAATAGATCTTATGTTAAGGATTAGTTAAGTATAATTCAAGGGACCATGCTTTAAAGATACATCAATTCAATAAACTATTTTTGGAGCTTCACTCAACAGTTTAAATTTTTGATTTGAAGTGATCTTTGACACCATCATCAGAAGAACCAGTAAATCAAACAATCACTGGATTTCTTAATCCATTCAATTTAACAAGTCCATACTTACAACACTTGACAAGTCATACACAACAATGGCGGCGGCTGCTCCACGGTAATACATAGGAGCCAAGCTGTGATATCTTTCTTGTCCTGCTGTGTCCCATATGTCAAACTTCACAGTAGCTTCAGACAGTGACAATATTTGAGTGAAAAAAGCAGCTCCTATGGTTGGTTCCTGTAATTAGATCACTCTCATCAGATTCCTGAATTAAAGTGCACTAATGTTGCAGCATTAGTAAAAAGAAAGCAACTTTAGACTTGAACAAAACTTAGAAGAACCAACGCACCTGGTTATGAAAGAATTGTCCTTTTACAAATCTTAACACTAAACTGGTCTTGCCAGTTCCCATGTCCCCGAGAAGCACCTACAATCATGGAGGGATTGAGCTTTATGAAATGATTGAACAGCAAAAAAAACAGTAAATTCTACAGTCTAAGATTGTCAGCCCCTCTAATTTTATATTGCAATCAGACTTGAGGTACTATAAAAAGATGTATCTAAAGATTTACTAATCTGTTTACTGCACTAACCAAATCATTTTTGTGAACTTATTCAGTAATACTAATCTTTTTATACAGATTCTACTCCATAATAATGGCTTTCATTCTAGTAAAATGTAGTCATAATGATTGCTTCAGGGCTAGGAACAAGGGATTGTGATGAAAAGGAAGGGATTGTGATGAAAAGGTATAGAGATCCAAGAAAACTACTGATACATGAGAGAGACAGGAAAAAAAAAAAACTAGGAAATAATTAAGGTAAGACATACCCACCAGCTTGGCTTGAATGATCTTATTTCCAGGCCTCGACATGTTGGAAGCTAGCTATGTTGATCAAAGATTTTTGCAGAAGCAAAAGAAGGATACTAGGATGATGAAGGAGATTGTTATAGATCAAAGAAACGAAAACCTAGACTGTCGTTTGGGCACGTGATGCAGAACAAGGAAAGAAAAGAATGGTAGTTTTGTTTAGCTTTGACTGTTAGTTACTCCAAATTTTTTTCATAAATCTTAACGTTGGGATTGGGATTGCTTCCATGCTCATTCTTGGACTTCTCTTCTCCTACCCATTAAAAGCATTTATGCATGCCAATGTCTTTGGATCCCGTGGGACCTGCTAACTGCCAGTAAATTTTCTTTGGGTCCTAGCACAAGAAAAAGGATGAAAAATGTTCTCCAGAGAAAGGGTAATTAAGAAGAAAGAACCAAAAGGTGCGTTTCAAACTTCGAAATTCCAATGGCACCATCCTGCAAAATCAAACTTACATTAGACCGCACAAAATTATAAGAAAATAGAAATTATGATTAGCCAAGTAAACTTGTTTAACATATTGCTTACAAACAATAATGACATTAATTAGATTACTTGTATTTTATGCTTGATTATTTGCAACACAATCTTTAATTTTAAGTCCAAGGGAATTTTCATTCACTTTGGTAGATGGAATTTTGTGAATCCAGCAAATCCATTCCAAACGTACACTTTAAGCAAAAGAAACAGTGACAGTAAGAATACAGACACTTAGAACAGAGAGAATAACAAAGGAGGAAACCCCCACCTCAATTTCCCACACAAAAACAAAACACACAAAACAGCATCCAAAGAAAATCATCTTCATGTAATTCATCCATGAGCTTAAAATTCTTCAAAATCAAAACTTTTTTCTTCCATAAATTCCCCTTCTATCCTCCAAGTCCTGTTTTCTTGCTATATCCATCTCTCTGAAATCACAAGCTTTCTCGGTTCTTTCAGCCATGGGAGCTTCCAAGGAAATCCGCTACACCCTCCTTCGTCCTTTTCGAAAGAAACACGAAAACGACGTCGTTCTACCCCTCTACAACCCCTCTCCGACCCGCCGTCAATGCCTCATCACCTGGGCCGTCGGCGTCGTGCTCTTCCTCGGGCTCATGTTCATTTGCTGGCCGTCCGGCCCGGTCCTGAAGATAGAACGGCTGAGGCTGCACCGGATAAAGGTGCACACGTTGCCGCACCTGACGGTGGACATATTGATGTCGGTGACGGTGAAGGTGTACAACGGCGACGTGTACTCGATGAACTACAAGTCGCTGGACGTGGCGGTGGGGTACAGGGGGAAGAAGCTGGGTCACGTGAGGGCGGATCATGGTCACGTGAAGGCGAAGGGGTCGTCCTACGTGGACGCCAGGCTGGAGTTCGCCGGAATCAGAGTGTTGTCCGACGTGGTGTTCTTCCTGGAGGACCTGGCCAAGGGCACTGTTCCTTTTGACACTTCCACGGAGGTCGAGGGCGACATGGGCATCCTTTTCTTTGATTTTCCTATGGAGGTATTTAATCATTTGTGTTCAGTTAATTTTAATTATAGGGGGGGATCAATCATTAATTATATTCATTTAATCTTTACCTTAATTTCTTTTTGTTAGAATCTTGACCTTAATCTTGCAGGATCTGGATACAATACGATTTATAGGGTGGGATTTTATGTAACATGGAACCTAAAATCTAGTTTTGAGACTTTTCAAATCTAGGTCAACATACATAAAACTCCATGATATTTTTGTGTTAGTTACTTATTACATCCTAATTTTAAAAAATGTAAATTATAAATCCCAATATTTTGTATTTTAAATATCAACTTATTTTTTCGTTAAAATTATAGTTAAAGTAATGGTTGTTAGCTTTTTCCCATTTAAATTTTTTATATATTTTATTATATATCATATTTAAAAAAAAACACTTAGCCACATGTAATTTTAAATATTTTTTATTTATAAAAACATGGCAAAGTAAATATTTTAAATAATTTTTAAAGTATTTTATATTTTTTGTAATTATTTTAAGTATTTAAATTTTACTTAAAATTATATATCAAATACTAAATGTTATTTTTTAGATCACAGTATACAAATTTTGGCACAATTTTAATGACATGAGAATTGATGGTCAAAACATAAAATAGTATAATCTTTAAAAATTAGAGAGATGATATATAACTCATTCAAAATTTAGAAAAAATTTATATATTTTAGCCGTTTACATATTAAAAAACAGTATTTATAAGTAACATAGGGTATATTATATTTCACCTTAAAACACACACTTTCTATTTGAGTTAAACATCACAACTATATGTTTTATAATTTTCTTGTTATTTTCCCTTTTGTTCATTAATAGTAAAAAGAAAAAAAGAAGAAGAAGAAAATGCTAACAGTGACTTCTCTTTGTGATTTTGCAATAGGCCAAACTGCGGTGTGAGGTTTTGGTAAATATTGCAAATCAGGCAATTGAACGCCAAAGGTGTCACCGTAAGGTAATCACTATATATACATTAATAAGCATATCCTGTAATTATTCACTGAGCTTTATTGAAATTTTAATATACCCAATAGATTGATAGTTTTACGTATATTTGGCTTATTTAGAGGAGTTTGAATATGAGTTAATGTCATCTAATCAAAAACTAATTATACTAATTATATTTTATAAATGATATGATTCTCAATATAATATATTCTACTCCTCTTGTCATTAATTTAAAAGTTATTTAATTGAGTTAATTAAGTAGATTAAAGAAACTATATATATTATTTTCTTATAATAAATATGATCCAATCTCTCTCAAATATTCATGTATATATAACATTAGATTATATATCAGTTTATAAATTAAGTAAACTAAAAGTTATATCCAATACCCCAAACAAATTTTGGAAGAATAATTAACATCCTAAAGTATTTAAGGGATGAATTAACACTCTGAAATAATTTTAAAGGTGTAATCAGCACCCTAAAGTATTTGCCTTAAACTAATTTTAGAGGTTCAACTAGCACCCTAAAGTATTACACCTTAAACTAATTTTAGATGTGTAATCAGCACCATAAAGTATTTAAATTGGTACAATTATATCCTTTCACTGACAGAAACACAAATTTCCGTCTGATACATGTCACATGAGATTTTATTTTGACACATTATTATTTAAAAGTTTACATGTGTCATATTATTTAAATAAGAGTATTGAATAAACCCTAAAATTGATATTGTATATAATTTATATGTAAATATTGAAAATTTTATAATTTATTTAATACAATTTGTTAAAACAATATTACATATATGACTTTTAAATAATAATGTGTTGAAATAAAAAGTTTATGTGATATGTATCAAACCAAAGTAAATGTTTTTGTTAGTGAAGGGCAAAATTTCACTAATTTAAATATTTTAGGGTGCTTCGTACATCTAAAATTAGTTCAGGGTACTAATTACATACTTAAATATTTTAAGGTACTAGTCGCACTTTTAAAATTAGTTCAAGATACTAATTACACCTTTAAATACTTTAAGATACTAATTACTCCTCCAAAATTACTTTAAAGTGCTGGATATATCTTTACCCTATTAAAAATAAGATCAACCTTTTAACTAGATCCAATCATGAAAAATTTGCTACTCTGATCTAGTTCTTACTCTGTTATGATTTTACATGAGATTTCAGAGGTGAATAAAGGCTGGGCCCTGCAAATAGGGTTGAAGATGAAGCTTCAAAAGTTGGCACCAATAATAAATGTCTGTATATATAAGGGATCGATGATCATGATGGCAATGTAATTATATGGCTACAAATATTTAGTAATGTAAATTATACCACGCATGATCATCTCTCTGTACTGCTACTTATTTGGATCCCCATTTAGAAAAACTGAAGTGTATGTATTAATTAGTTTATATTATGTATCAAAATGAACTCGACTATGGATTTAATCATATATATGCTTCTTATGAGTTTAAGATTGTCCATATTATTCATGATTTATAAATACTTTGATTTTTCTTTTCCTTTTGGAATCATAATGCTGTGAATCAGTTTTGTTAGTTACCTTTGATAAACTCCCCTAGAATATGTGTCTAACTCATCAAAAATATTTTCTCCCAAAACATATTAACATGTACATACATTCAAGTTCATTTAGATTATGTAAAAAAAAAATAGCTGATAATAGAATCTAATAAATAGTATAAAAAAGAGAAAAAATATTAAATTAAGAGGAAAAAATGTTCTCTCGCCTATATTAAAAAAAGGGTATAAAAGTGAAGCCAAATTTTGCTGGGAAGGGGAGTACACACATCTTCCATAATTGTCTTTGATTGGACACAATTTATTACCACATTTTTACTGTAGTCAATTATTTTTTTTTTGTATAAAAAATTAAAAATTTTCTCGCTATAGAACATTTATTATATCTGTGCCACTCTTTTCTTCCTCTCACTTTACTTTCTTCCTGTTTTTAAAAGTTCATATGAGGGGGCTCCCATGGAAAGACCACTAGTAGTACAATAGGGTTTATAAGGTTACAATGATTAATTTATATTGAATTATATGCAATAATTAAATATATAAAGATAGATTAATTAATATCACATTCAATCACCAACCTTGGTCCCTTATTTAAGCTTCTTTTGATCATGACTACCTGAACCCATAAATTGAGAAATATCTTCTAAGATTGTGTCACTTTGGATTCAAAGGATCTTAACAGCCAACTCTTTTTGGGAACAACAAATTCTTTGTATGGGTAAACAACGTTAATTATTTGTTTCCAAGGTTCATCTCATTAATTAGCCAACATACCTTTTCCCGCCCTTGTGAATCTGACTTCGTAAAGGGTCAAGATCCAGTATTCCAGTCACACATGTGAATCTGACTTCCTAAAGGGACAAGATCCAGTATTCCAGTCACACTCCATTTTCAACAATAAGGTCTTACATATATTCCACGCCACCAAATCAGCTTCGGTTTCTTTCTACTCGATCGTTCCAATTTTCCCTAAAACCACGTCACATGCTTTATCCAGATCCTATCAAAACTACTCATAAAGGAGTGTTTTTGTAGTAATAATGTCTTAAATTGAAATACTTTTCTACTTTAATTATTATTGAAGAATGAGAATTATGAAGAGAGAGAAAATATAAAGAGTTAGGAAAATTAATAAATAAGTATTAATTATCATATAAGTGCTTTATATTTTAGACCAAATCATTTTTAAAAAAAAAATAACTTATATTATGGACCGAAGAATATATTCTTTTTTTTTTTTCGTCTTCCAATATAATACTATACCTACCTTCACAGAAAGAGTTAATGCTGAGGAGCTAAATAATGACTATTCCATCTCATCAGAAAGAAATTCTGGGAATCAAAATGTTGATAGGGGGTTGATCAGTTGGGAAGCTTAAGTCAGTGGCAATGTTAAAATTAATGGGGAAGCATGTAGCTTAGACTTTGGTTAATTAATTAGATTATATAGTCTGGTTTTTGCCTTGTTATTATTTGATCTTATGGTATAGGTTGTATTGATAGGTTCATTTTTGTTCCTTTAGAATATATATATTAAACATTTTCAGTGACTTTATGGAGTAAATTTTGAAGTAATAAATGGATAGTGAATGAACGGTCTCTACTTTCAATGTATATAGGTTAGATTATGGGCCACGGGTATAGCAAAACAATATTAATTAATATTTGAAAAAAAAAATCTTGTAGATACTTATATTTTCTTTCAATTTTTAATTTGACATTTATGCTTGTTTTCTCCTTATTAAACTATTTAATTTTGCTCTGTTACATTAGCACAATTGCTAGTCTCATTAACTTTATTCTGTTAGTACTATTATTCGATGTACATAAATTAATTGTCCAAATATAGTAAATTTAAAAGATTTATTAAAAAGAAAAAAATGATAAATACTAACTTAAAAATTGAAGAAAAATATAGATACATGAAAAATGGCTATCCCTTGATATTTAATACATGAAAAATTTAAAGAGGTTGGTTGTGAGTCCATTTCTCAGTGAAAAAATAAGTTATAAAACGTTTATTATATCACAAAAGAGGGTTTAATTATAAGTTACAAATTTGCAATATAATTATTAATTTATATATTTAATCATATGCAATAATTAAATATATAAAGATAGACCAATATCACATTCAATCACAAATATTTAATTTGCGTTGATTCCTTATTTAACGTTCTTTCTGACGACCCACAAATCGAGAGATCTCTTATAAGATTGTGTCACATTGCATTCAAAGGATGTAACAGAATGTTGTATTTTATAAACAGCTAACTAGAGCCGGGAATGCGGGCTGGCCGCCAAAAATGGGCTAGCCCGCTCCCAGCCCACCAGAAGATGGGGCGGGCTGTGCAGCCCGTCCCGCCAGCCCGCCACTTTTTTTTTTAATTTAAAAAAATTATTTTTAATATTTTTAAAATACTAATAAAAAATTTCTAATGTTATATTAGCATAATCAAAAATTGCTCATGTTATACTCTTAAAAATTTCTATTTTTTATAAAAAAAATCTCAAATTTTATAATTATAAATCTAAATAAATATTAACATAATATTAATCAATTATAATATATAAACATATATTAACAAATAAGTAATTATCTTTACTAGTATTCGATAATAGGAGTATTCAAAATAACATTTAAGTAAAATAAATAATAATATTAAAATTAAAAAAAAAGTGGTGGGGCTGTGCAGCCCGCCCCAAAATGGGCTGGCATTTTACCAGCCCGAACTCACCTCCCTTAAGATAAAATGGACCCAGCCTACAGATTAAGCCTGTTTTATCAGCTCTACAGCCAACTCTTTTTGGGAACAACAAATTCTTTGTATGGGTAAACAACGTTAATTTTGTTTCCAAGGTTCATCTCAGTAAGCATACTTTTCCCCACCATTTATAAAGTGAATCTGACTTTATAAATTGACAAGATCCAATCACACCCCATTTTCTCAAATAAAAGTCTTACATATACACACATGTGTGTGTAGTTGCTGACATAAAGTAAGAAACTTTACAGCATTCCACGCCGCCAAATCAGCTTCGGTTTCTTTTTTATTCATTTCCAAAAAACCACGGCGTCACACGCTTTATCCTGATCCTACATATCAAAACTAATGATAAAGGGGAATTTCGCAGTAATAAAGTGTAGGGACACATAGATTTCCATTACTTTTTAACACGTCGACACTAATTAAGTAATTTGTTGTATAAATAACCTAGCTAGTGCTCAATTTAAGGGTGAAAACAGGTCAAGCTAAGCTTTAATCTTAACAGGTCAGGTCTGTTATGTAACAATCTAACCTGAGCCTGGCCTATAACCTGTTATAGGCTAATTTTCTCGCATAAGTCTGGCCTGTTAATATGCCTGGCCTAGCCTGAAGCCTGTTAAAAGAGCCTGTTTTATAATTATATTTGCTTCCTTAACAGGCCCCACAACAGGCCTTCGTAATAGGCCCCAAAACAGACATTCGTAACAGACCCTCTAATAGGCTTTTTTGTATATTATAATTTAAAAAACTACAGGCCCTCTACGCCTAGCAGGTTTAACATGTTTCTTACAGAGTCTGAGCCTGACCTATTAAGTAAAACAAGCTTCTATACAGGTTTAAGCCTGTGTAGTTTTTAAAACAGGCTAGGCCAAACCAGGCTAAATGCAGGACAGGCCACATGCCCCTGACAGGCCGCCTGGCCTGTTTCCACCCCTAGTGCTCATAGACCTCAAACATTCACCACATTGGTCCCAAAACCTGAGCTCTCTCTATCTCTCTCTCTGCCTGTCATCTATATATATCTGTCTATCTCTATCTGCTATTTCTTTAAGGTTGCAGTGGGAATCAGAAGAAGCAAAATATTGTCGAATTAAGCAGCAGAAGAAGTTGAATTGTGTGTGGATTATTGAAGATGGTGAGCTTGAGAACATTGTGGAGGAAGATGAAGAAGGAGAACAAGAGTTTTTTCAGGGGTTCATCGCCTGCAGTTCATCTGGGACAATACGACATTGATTCTTATTCTCAGAACTTCGACGACGGTTATTCCTCCGACCCAGATGATGCTTCTAGATCTTTCTCTGCTCGTTTTGCTACTCCCTTTTCTAAGGATTTTGACAAGGGTTGTGAAGTAGTTCTTAGTGATGATGATAACAGCAGCCAAATGAGTTGTTGATCATTTCTTTAGTTTACACCAGAAATTGTCAATACATATATACAAGATTGTGATTTGTGAATTGTAAACATGATTTGTGAATTATATAATGCTATCAGCCAAAAAAAAAACTTATGAGTTGTACTGCTTATAAACTATGGACAGTTGTAATATATACAATGTACAATTACTCATATCTAGTTGTTATTGGTATCACGATGACCACCGTTAACAGAATACATATTTGATGAAATACGGGATAATGGAAAAATTCTGTATATTCATTTACTGCTCATGAGCCATCTATATAACATATCATACGAGTTCTGATTATGTACACAGACACAATCAGCCCAAACAATATACAACTTATGAGCTTTAGGCCCAAAACACCTTATTCTGGTATTTATTTCTAACACTCCCCCTCAAGTTGGGGGCAAAATATATCTATTGCTCCTAACTTGTGGAGTAATCTTGACTGTATAACCTTTCCCACTGCCTTAGTCAGAATGTCCGCTTCTTGACTTCCAGATTTCACATGTATCAGTTTGATCAGTTTATCTTGCACCTTTTCTCGAACAAAGTGAAGGTCGATTTCTATAGGCTTTGTTCTCTCATGAAATACCGGGTTTGAGGCTATGTGAATTGCTGCCTTACTGTCACAATACACTTTTACTGGCTGAGAATGCTCTGCTCCTAGTTCCTTGAGCAAGCCTACAAGCCAAACTACCTCCGCTACTGCTGCGGCCAGCGCTCTGTATTCTGCTTCAGCAGATGACCGAGATACAGTGTTCTATTTCTTGGTCTTCCATTTGATGAGTGATCCTCCCAGCTTTAATAAATAACCTGTTACAGATCTCCTTGTAGATCCACATGCACCCCAATCAGCATCACAATAACATGTAAGATCCAGATCTCCTGAGGAACTTATCAATACTCCAAGACCTGGTGTCCCTTTTAGGTATCTCATTACGTTCATTGCTGCTGCCATGTGTGCTTTCATTGGGCTCGTCATATGCTGGCTAAGAACCTGTACAGAAAAATAGATATCAGGACGAGTGGCAGTTAAGTATATCAACCTACCTACCAACCGTCTATATTTCTCAGGATCTGTCAGCAAGTCAGATTTCTTATCCTTCCCTTCTTCATAAGCCAATAACTTCAAATTTTGAGCCATTGGGATTGAAAGTGGTTTACAACCACTCATACCTGCATCAGCCAATAATTCCAGCACATATTTTCTTTGTGATAGTACTATCCCTTTCTTTGATCTAGCTATCTCAATTCCTAAAAAATATTTCATCATTCCTAAATCTTTTATTCTAAAATTATCATGCAAGTATTGCTTGACTTCCCTTATTTTAGTTTCTGAACTTCCTATAATTAAAATGTCATCAACATAAACCAATACAAACACTATATCTTTCTCATATTTCTTATAAAAGAGTAAATAATCATGTCTACCTTGTTTAAATCCTCCTTGAATTAGGGCCATAGACAATTTAGCATTCCATTGTCTAGATGCTTGCTTTAAACCATATAACGATTTTCTAAGTTTGCAAACTGTATGCTCCCCCTTGCTGTTGAAACCTTGGGGTATGTACATATATATCTCTTCATCAAGGTCCCCCTGCAAGAAGGCATTATGTACATCCATATGGTACAGATTCCAATTATATAAGGTAGCAAATTTGATTATTATTCTAATGGTTGTCATCTTTACTACAGGAGAGAATGTTTCATGGTAATCAATTCCCTCCCTTTGGGTGTAACCTTTGGCAACAAGTCTAGCCTTATATTTGTCTATCTTCCCTTGTGAATCATATTTGATTTTAAATACCCATTTACATCCTATTGCCTGTTTTTCTTTAGGAAGAGGCACTATGTCCCATGTATGATTGTCTTCTAGAGCCTTAATTTCCTTATTCATGGCCTCTACCCAGTTTTTATTCAATACAGCCTCTTCATATGAAGTAGGTTCAGTAACAGAATTCACATTACACAAGAAACACATATGGGAAGGGGAGATATTCATATAAGAGATATGATTTTCAATAGGATATAAACATTTTGACTTTCCTGTTTCTGTGTTATCCCCCTTTAGCAAGTTACAGATATAGTCCTTTGCCCATATAGGTACTTTTCTTTCTCTGGATTGTCTGGTGGCGGATCTCCACTGTATAGGTGTCTCCCTCATGTGGTTCTCATCTTCTCCATCTTGGTTTTCAAGGGTTTCAGGATCAGCAGGTGTGCTTTGATTCTGTGAAATCTGTGGCAACAACATGTCAAAATTAGAATGATCAAAATAAGAATCATCAAAATAAAACAATTGTTGTAATTCATGTGACACTCTCCCTTGGTTAGTGGGCATGCTATCTTTGAATGGGAATTTATTCTCCATAAAGGTAACATGGCGACTAATCAAGAGATTACGAGTCTTTAGCTCAAGTAAAAGGTACCCTTTTTGATGAGAGGGATAACCAAGAAAAACACAGGCGACAGACCGAGGATGAAATTTATTACATGCATTCAGGTTTGTGGCATATGCCAATGTTCCAAAAATTTTAAAATTGTCATAACTAGGTGCAGTGCCATATATTTTCTCATAGGGAGTCATATAATTAAGAATCC
This sequence comes from Leucaena leucocephala, assembly GCA_037074615.1. Classification (NCBI taxonomy): domain Eukaryota; kingdom Viridiplantae; phylum Streptophyta; class Magnoliopsida; order Fabales; family Fabaceae; genus Leucaena; species Leucaena leucocephala. The sequence goes on from CM073552.1 coordinate 3,182,201, forward strand.
TGGAAGGTAGGCGATTGACTATATAAGCAGCAGTTTTGACACATTCACCTCAGTACTGGATTGGAACATGAGATTGAAGCATTAAGCTTCTGGAAACTTGCATGATGGTCCTGTGTTTCCTTTCCACGATCCCATTCTGTTCGGGAGTATAGGGGCATGAAGTTTCATGTATGATTCCCTTGGTTAAGAGGAACTCACGAAGGTCGTGGTTCATAAATTCTCTTCCATTATCACTGCGAATCTTTTTCACATTAACAGAAAACTGGGTGAAGATATAAGCTATAAAATGCTTAATATGAGAAAAGGTTTCTGATTTGTGTTTCATAAGGAAAATCCAAGTGGTTCTCGAAAAATCATCAACAATGGTTAAGAAATATTGATGTCCTTGGTGTGTAGGAACCTGATATGGTCCCCAAACATCAAGGTGCAATAATTCAAAACAGGAAGTTGTTTTAATGCAACTAGAAGAAAAGGGAAGTTTAGTTTGCTTTGATTGAGCACAAATGTCACAGCCTTTATTCATCAAGTTCTTATTATCAGATACAATGCCTAGGCGCTTTAGCACAGAAAAGGGTGCATGTCCTAGTCTAAAATGCATAAGCCAAACATCAGAATTGGGTATACAAGTATGTGTCCTAATAGTATTGCCAACAAAATTGTAAGAACGAAGTGACTGTGCTTTAACATGTTGTAGAATATAAAGCCCATCAACCAATTTACCAGTCGCCCTCATCTTCCGACCCTGAAGGCCCTGCATGAGGCAAAGGTCAGGAAAGAAAGTAACCATGCAGTTTTGTTCTTTCGTAAGTTTGGACACTGAGATGAGATGAAATTGTAACTGTGGTGCATATAACACGTGTAAGATAAAATTATGTGAAATAGTAACTTGCCCAATGTGAGTTACAGGAACTCGGGACCCATCAGGAATTTTGATGTGTTTAATGGGTCCTGTGTAAACTGCATAAGTGTCTAAAATAGCAAGGTCCCCTACAAGATGTGTAGTGGCCCCTGAGTCAATGACCCAATTAATGTGTGTGGGTGTGGAGAATTGAGGATCGATCAAACCTGTACCCGTTAGGGCGTGTGCTAAACTGGTAGAAGCCATATCCTTCCGAAGGAATTGAAGCAATCGCTCATATTCTTCTTGAGTGAATTTTGGAGTTACAGTGGTGGCAGGATGATCAATGGTTTCTAGTCCTGTAAGGATCTCAGTGTCAGTATGATTGATAGTTTCTTCATGACCCAATTTTGGCTTGTTCCCTTTAAAATTTTCTGGGAACCCAATTATATGCCAACATCCTTCTTTGGTGTGGCCCTTTCGGTGGCAGTAGGTACATTCAGGTAGGGGTCCTCCTCTACCCCGTCCTCGTCCACGCCCCCTGCCTCTGGTGGCCATGGCGACGCCTTCAACAACATCACTGCTAATTGAACCCATCATGTTCCTTTGTGCCTCATCCTCCAGAATCATGGCAAATGCCTGATTAATTGTCGGTAGGGGAGTCATCAATAAGATTTGACTCTTCGCTGGGCTAAAACTGTCATTAAGTCCAGTAAGGAATTGCAGGAGCTTCTGTTGCTGTGTTCGTTCAGCATAAATCTTTGAGGTCTCGCATTTGCAAGAGGGTAACGACAGTAGCATGCTCTGTTCTTCCCACAATTCTTTCATCTTGGTATAATATGATGAGACGGAGCCTGAGCCTTGACGCAGGGAGGCAATTTCACGGTGCAGAGAAAAGATTCTGGAGCCTGTTACCTTGTTAAATCGTTCTTCAAGGTCGACCCAAACTGCTCTAGCATCCTGAAAAAAAATGATACTGTTGGCAAGATCCTTGGAGACAGAATGCAGAATCCAAGACAGCACGATGGCGTTACAGCGCTCCCATTGAGAGTGAAATCGTTCTTCATAAGTATCCTTCTCACATGTTCCATCAACAAACCCTAGTTTGTGTTTGCCAAGGAGCGCAATCCTCATGGCAAGACTCCATATCGTGTAATTGTCATTTCCCGTCAAAATATGAGGAATGATTGTCGCCCCTTGCGTGTCTGATCGATGGAGAAATAGTGGGTGTGTGAATCCAAGCCCATCGATGTCTCCGTCGCTTCTCTTGTTCGTCATCGGTGGTGTTACTGTTGAGCCTCTTCTTTTAGGGCTTCAATGTTTCTGCTGCAGAGTTCCGTCGGACATCGGTGGTGTCGCTGTTGAGCCTCTTCTTTTAGGGCTTCAATCTTTCTGTTGCAGACTTCCGTCGGACATCGGTGGTGTCGCTGTTGAGCCTCTTCTTTTAGGGCTTCAATCTTTCTGTTGCAGACTTTCGTCGGGGGTTCTTGGGATTTCAGGGTTTCTTGATTATCGGTGCGGTCCTCTTGGAGCGACCCGCTCTGATACCATGATGAAATACGGGATAATGGAAAAATTCTGTATATTCATTTACTGCTCATGAGCCATCTATATAACATATCATACGAGTTCTGATTATGTACACAGACACAATCAGCCCAAACAATATACAACTTATGGGCTTTAGGCCCAAAACACCTTATTCTGGTATTTATTTCTAACAATATTGATGGACTGGTCCCTTCTTCCATGTGTGTGTACAATGTTTAGCAGAGCAATGATAATAAGGGTGATCAAAGAGTGTAATATTTTTTTTGGAAATTAATAAAATTCACTCTTTTGACAAAAAAAATGCCTACTTTCGCTATTCGCTCAGAATATGAAAGTAGACCAACAGATTTCAAAAGCATTTCAATTTGAAATGATTAGGAAAAAGGGATCAAACAGAACCTATAGGATAAAAATAGCAGCTGCAAATTGTAATGGAGGTGGAGACTGCAATTAGTTGAGTCCTAAACCAAGATACAGTAATGTAATTATACATTCAAATAGAAAATGGAAAAATTAAGATTATGTGTGGGATTTTTTTTTGAGTCATACTTACATCAAGTCAAGCTTTTCAATTACACTTGGCCATACATGTGTAGTTGTGTACTGTTTTTATTTTTATGTGGGTTTAAGTTAAATGAAGATATTTAAAAGAAAATAAGATACACGGTAAAGTAAGATTGGAGAACTTGATGAAATGAATGTAGGAAACTTGATTTAAGTTTTCTACTTATTTTTTTACTTTTGTTTTATCTTGAATAATTGAAAGTTTAAATCCAGAAGGCTCAATAGAGTCATGGTAAATTAATCAAACGGGTTAAAGAGAGCACTCTCATATGAAAATACTTTCAATAATTAATAAGGTCCTCATAATTGGTTGCAATACAAGATTCAAAAACTCACCCTTTTGTTCTTTTCCATTTGTATTATATGCAATAATTTAATCTATAGAGTATATATCAAATTCAATTCCAAATAATTTTGCCTTAAATATTCCTTAATTAACGTTATTTTGTTTTTGACTCCTTGAGAAGTGAGGACCCATGAATGAATTTACAAGTTTGTGATCCATTCGGTTCAAAGGACTTAACTGAATATTCTATTTTATGAACAACTAACTCTTTTTGGAAACAACAAATACTTTGCATGTAAACAAATTTTGTTTCCATGGTTCATCTCACTAATTAATTAACCGACATACTTTCAACCACTTGATTTCAGTCAACAGCCCATGTTCATCTTACATCAAAAGGTGGTAAGATACAGTCACACCCCATTTTCAATAACAAAGTGTTACATATGTGAGTGTGTGTAGTTGCTGACAATGCAAGAAACTTTATAGTATTACCAAATCAATAAATTTCGATTCTTTATCAATTTCCAAAAGCCACCTCAAGCTTTATCCGGATCCTATGAAATATATTTGCATGTCGATTGATTCAATTACTACTTTTTAACACGTCATGCGTTCTTCGGAGTTTTTTGTGTCAACATTAACTAATTTGTCTATAAATAACCTAAACACTCTCCTTGAACTTCAACACACAACATTGCTCCCTAAACCTAAGCGCTCTCTCTCTCTCTCTATCAATCTATCTGTCTGGCTGTCTGTTCAAGGAGTATCTCTCTTTCGTCAACACATATCTCTTTCTTCTTCAAGGTTCTAGTGGGAACTAGAAACAGAAACAGAAGTACTTGTTGCTGAAGCAGAAGAACTTGTGTGTAGATAGAAGATGGCGAGCTTGAAAACGTTGTGGAAGAAGATGAGGAAGGAGAAGAAGAGGTTGTTACAGTACGACATTGATTCTTACTCTAAGAACTTCGATGATGGTTATTCCTCCGATTCAGATAATGCTTCTAGATCTTTCCCTGCTCGTTTTGCCATTCTTGATTCCAAGCTTTATTTTGACAAGAGCTGTGAAGTGAGTAGTGATGATGATAACAGCAGCGAAATGAGTTGTTGATATGATTAGTTCTTTAATTTACACCAGACATTGTACAAATCTCCAATATTTTGTTCCTGTTAATACATATATTATAGGATTATGAATTTTGAATTGTGATCTTGTTGATCTTAAGTTGTAGCTGAAATGACAACTAATTTATTAAAGTTTTATGTATTTTTATTTCTATCTCTCTCTCTCTTAATTTTCTGCTATTGTTGATAACATTTAACTTCGCTGGTAAAACCAACCAACAATAAACCCAGAAAAGAAAATGTTTGAGTTGGACCATTACTCGCTTTCCCAGCTAAAAAAAAATTCTTGCATAAATCAGATTTTCTTCTTGTTTTTTTTTAGATAAAGAAGAAAAGTAAATAGTAATCTCCACTACAAGAAATAAACAAACGAAAATCATTTAAAAGAACCAAGTGAACTTCACAAGCCATCACTAAAGCACTTTTGGCTAGCATATCAGTTTTAAAGTTTTCCTCTCTGCCAACCTATTGAAGATCAACCAACAAATCTCTTTGGAGCATGGAATGACTTTCTAGGATTAAATTCTAGCCTTTCAAAAGCTGAATAGCATTTGAAGAATCATTTCTTAAATAAACTCGCCTATAGTTCCCATCCCATGCCCTCTTAAGACCCATCTGACATGCCGAAAGTTGTGCTGTTTTGCTGTTGAAAGATCTCCATTATACATATTCAACAGGAAAACTTTATTCAGATTTCTTCTACAATCTTTAATAATACCTCTACATCCTGCCTTGCCATACTAGGAGATTAAGCTCCCTCAACATTGATAGTCACTCACCCCTCCCTCTTCAATCGATTGTAGTTCTCTTTTTCACATAAATATATCTGATTTTGGCTTGAGTCATATGTATCGTGGCTGTCCTAAAGCTAGACAGGATGGCGTTGGCCATTAATGAGATTTTCTGCACATGCATATCCTGAGGTACATTTAATATTCTAAAATATTTTGTGATATATCCAGGAACTTGAAATATTTTTTAGATAGGTCTAACACCCTAAAATATTTTTTTGTGCATTTAGTACTCATGTGTATCTAGCACCCTCAAATAGTTTTTGCTTTGCTACACATACTACTAAGGCACAAAAAATATTTTAAGGTGTTGAATATATCATAAAATATTTTAGGATATTTGACGTACTTAAAAAAATACTTTAAGGTATTGTATCCAATTTAGCCCAAAAATAATTGACTATATTGAATTAGCTTATAGTTTGAAAGATTTTATATTTTTTCGTAATTACAAAAAGATTTTATTGTATTTTGTTTGAACAACACTGTGTTTGAAATTAGGAATTAGGATGATTCATTAATTAATAACACTTCTGGAACAATTTTTTTGCCTTGTCCCCTCTTGCTTTTATTTCCAACTTTTTCCACATGGCGCAGAAGATTTTAAATTCTAGCCATTTGTGTTTCATTGGATGGGACCTATGTATGACTCACAAGCTTAAACTTAATCAAATTTGTGCCAATCATCATCTATACACTTAAAGGCCATTTATACATATATAACTATAGATTAGTAATTAATTGGTGTATATATTTTTTATATACCATAAGTTTAGGCGATTTTGATCCTGGGACTCATTAAGATAAAAGCATACTTTTAAATTTGAAGAACGTTTATAGAGTTCTTAAATATTGAATATTTGATGGGTAATTTTTTAAAGGCATCTTAAGACCATTTATACATATATACTTATATATTAGTAAATCACTCATGAATGAGATCTCTTCATGTCACTAGTGGAATTCGAAGTTTCAAACCCACTTCTTTACATGATACGAGTTGCATACATATCAATTAATTAATCAACTTTAGTTGGCATCATTTTTTAATAACATCAAAATAGATGACCGTATGTCCACATCATCGTATCTTACAAAATAAGGTTATGGGATAGGAAAATAACTTTTTCTTTCTTTCTTTTTTTCCTTCTCCATTTTACGAAAATCAAATAAAGTTATTAGTTAAGATAAGGATCACGTAAAACAGTTATTGTCAAATAAAAAGTGATTATTACTCACACAACGCGTTTTTCTTTTTTCCCTTTTCCTTTCTGTTGGCCTTAAGAGAACAAATATTTTAAAAGATAAGGACTTGCGTAATTATCTAATAAATATCAGGTAAAGGATATAACCAAAAATTAAAAAAAAAATCCATATATATAACAGTATTTTCTTCACAAGCCATAAAATTGGCTTTAAAGCATAGTGAACTTCAAACACAATAAAATTGGCTTTAAAGCATAGTGAATTTCAAACACAACTTAGGTCCCAATATATAGAATATCAAAATGTTCACTCACTTATCTGAGTAAGTTTAATTTGAAGTTAATGGATAGTAATAAGAACAAAACATTTTATTATTTTGTACCAATCTTTCTTTCTTTATTTTTTCCACTCACTTTACCCACTTTCATTTATTTTTACTCAGAATATGAAATGGCAAGATTCCAAAACAATCAAAATTTATGATGCAACAACGACAACAACAAAACGAAAACGAGCCTCTCGCTTATAGTGAGGTCACCTATGTGGATCTCATATATAAATCTATAGGATAAAAAAAAATAGCCTCCAAATTGTTATACAGACTTCATGCATGTTGAGGAATCTCTTGTATGATTGTTAAACGTTCGGTGCAAAGGATTTGAAAAAACAACAATATGTAAACAATTACGGTTACTTCCGTTGTTCATCTCACCAACCAAAATATTCAAACACTTGATTTCAGTCAACAGGCCATATGCATCTGACTTCAAAAGGGGGTAAGGTACAGTCACACCCCATTTTCAACAATAAAGTTTACGTATGTGAGTGTGTAGTTGCTGACAATGCAAGAAACTTTATAGCATTACGCACTACCAAAATAAATTTCGATTCTTTATCAATTTCCAAAAGCCACCTCAAGCTTTATCCAGATCCTATAAAAACTATTGGTGAAATATATTTGCATGTAGATTCAATTACTGCTTTTTAACACGTCATGCGTGCTTCCTGGTTTTTGTTGCAACATTAACTAATTTGTCTATAAATAGCCTACCTACTCTGCCATGAACCTCAATCAGAAACTAGTTCGCTCTCTCTCTCTCTCTATATATCTATCTATCTGTTCAAGGGTATCTCTCTTTCATCTCTACATATCTCTTTCTTCTTCAAGGTTCTAGTGGGAACCAGAAACAGAGACAGAAAGAGGAGTACTTGGCGCTGAAGCAGAAGAACTTGTGGGAAGGTTGAAGATGTCGAGCTTGAAAAAGTTGTGGAGGAAGATGAAGAAGGAGAAGAAGAGGTTGTTACAGTACGACATTGATTCTTACTCTAAGAACTTCGACGATGGTTATTCCTCGGATTCAGATAATGCTTCTAGATCTTTCCCTGCTCGTTTTGCCATTCTTGATTCCAAGCTTTATTTTGACAAGAGCTGTGAAGTGAGTAGTGAGGATGATAACAGCAGCGAAATGAGTTGTTGATATGAATTATGATTAGTTCTTTAATTTACACCAGAAATTGTATAATCTCCATTATTGTGTACATAGGTCTAGCTTATCTGTAAATACATATATATAATATTGTAAATTGTGAACTGTGATCTTGTTGATTCTCAAGTTGTAGCTGAAATAATAATAATTTATTAAAACTCCTTGTAATTACGTTTCTATATATCTTTCTCTTAATTTTCTTCTAGAGTCTTCTGTTGACAGTTAATTAACAACACTGACAAAATCGACCGACACTAGACACAAAAAAGAAAATGTCTGAGTTGGATCCTTATTACTAGCTAGTTTATCTCAGAAGAAAGAGTATATCCATTTCTTTTATTTATTTTATTTTATCAAATATCATTGAGTAAAATATTTCTTACATAACAAACCTTATTTTTTTCATTCTTATTTTTTCACCTTTTCATTATCCACGTAATTCCAAAGTATGTGTATAAAAATATGACATTGATGATATTGAATTGAATTAATTGTTTAAAGGATTTTTTTAGCAAAGCGTTTGAATGAGTTTGAGTGATTCCTAAAGATATTCATAAATTAACATCACATTTTAATTTTAAATAGAAAAATGATATTTTAATTTTAAATATAAGAATTTAAACTTTACTGTCATTTGCAGATAAATTTGGACATTGATCTATGGCCGGAGGACCATACGTCCATATCATCTTATCTTACAAAATTTCAATTAAAGATTAATGAATAGAAAAAGAAAAATGACCCAAACTTCTTTTTTTTTCTTTCTTTTTTTCTTTTCGGTGCCACAATTTGACCAATTTTTAAAAGACAATTAAGGAGGACCTAATTATATGAAATAATTTAATAAAGATTAGTTAGAGGTGACGAAATAAAAAATATCATTCATAGACCCAAAAACAAAATCCATATAATATCATTAGATTCACCATGATTCTATCCATAATTAACTATTAAGAAATATGATTCACCATGAAAAAGCAGTTGCGAATTGTTACACAGATTTCAAGTTAAGAAATTTCTCGTATGATTGGGACACACGTTGGGTTCAAAGGATTTAATAGATTTCAAGTTGTAAATTTTTATAATTTCCAAGGTTCATCTCACTACTAACGAAAGTATTTTCTCAAAATTGACTTCACACAAGTAATTAATAGGCCATGTGCTCCTGACTTCATAAGGTAACAAGGTACAGTCACACCCCATTTTCAACAATAATAAAGTCTTTACATATGTACTAAACGAGTGTGTTGTGTGTAGTTGCTGACGAAGCAAGAAACTTTATAGCTTTCCTCACCACCAAATCAATTTCAATTCATTATTCATTTTCATAAATTAAAACCACGTCACGCTTTATCCTTATCTTATTAAATAAAACTAACGATAAAGTACTCAATTTGGCTGTAAAGAGCGTGTAGTGACAGTGTGAAATGGACTTGCCTGTCGATCGATATTTATTACTTTTTCAAACATCATGCGTGCTTCAGACTTTTTGTCTATAAAGAACCACTCTCCATCAACTTCAACACATAACATTGCTCCCAAAACCTAAGCTCTCTCTCTCTCTCTGTGTATCATCTATTTGTCTATCTCCATCTCTTAGCTTTCTTCCCAGTTCGATCTTGTAGTGGGAACCAGAAGAAGCAATTGGCGAATTAAGCAGAAGAAGAAGTTGATTTGTGTGTGAAGTATTGAAGATGGTGAGCTTGAGAAGGTTGTGGAGGAAGATGAAGAAGGAGAACAAGAGGTTGTTCTTATCTTCATCCCCTACAGTTCATGTTGAGCAGTACGACATTGATTCTTACTCTAAGAACTTCGACGATGGTTGTTCCTCCGATTTAGATAATGCTTTTTCATCTTTCTCTGTTCGTTTTGCCATGCTTGATTCCAAGGTTTCTTTTGATAAGCGTTGTGAAGAGATTAGCAGTGACGACGACACCTGCAGCAGCGAAATGAGTTGTTGATCATTTATTCTATTTAGATCAAAAATCGTAGATGTAGATTACCTGTAAACACGTATGTAGAATTGTAAATTGTGAAGTGTGATCTTGTTGATTCTTAATCATATAAATTGTAGCTGAAACGATAACTAATTCATTAAAGTGTTTTTGTATTTATATTTCTGTATATCTTTCTCTTAGTTTTCATCTAAGTTTCAGTGTCGTTAACAGTTATTAACTAAACTGACAAAATCGACCGACATGAAACCCAGAAAAGAAGTTTGAGTCGGATCCTTACTAGTTTATCTGATAAAAATTAAAAAATCTTAAATGGAAATTTCTGTAACTATTGATAGTTGTAACCAGGTTATAGGATTGAAAAGAAAGTTGTAATATTCAAATAATGGAATTGAAGACCATTTAGAGGAAGAAAAGGGGCATTGATTTATTAATGAGTTAAAGTGAATGTTGATAAGGCATATGTACACATTAGAGCTTTATATATGCTTGGAATATCCCAATTTCCTGAGGCTTTTTATGCAATATATATATATATGGAAGCCTACAAAATGATCGAAGGTGGGGTCTAATGGAATTTAATGAGGCTGTCCTTTTTATCTATGCCAGTCTATCTATTTATGTACATATAAAAAGAAAAACAAAGTTTGCATAAAAAACAAATTGATAATTTTAATTTTAAATATGATAATTTTACTTTGATATATGACCTGTTAGAGTATTATTCATATTAAGATGAGCTGTCAATGAGTTGTTAAGATAAGGATTACGTTAAAAACAGTTATCGTCAAATAAAAAGTGATGACTCTCATAAAGCGTTTTCCTTTTTTTACTCCTTGTTGCCATAACTGAACAATTTTTTTTACAACATAAGTCAATTTAGTGTAAATCCCACAGTGACATAGGTATATCTACATCACTATCACTATCCCTTTCTTCCAAGTTCTAGTTCCCTACTAGGAACTAGAATCAGATAATGCTTCTCGATCTTTCTCTTCTCATAGTTTTGTTATCCCTAATTCCAAGGTTTTTTCTTACAAGAGGGTTGTGAAGTGATTATAGTGATGGCAACGAAATGATCGGCCCTTGTATTTTTTATTCATCTACTGATATCAGACGCTATTAGTAACAGATTAATTTGATTCAAGACAATATAGGCTCACGCTAGGGGAAATCTCGCTACCTCTAAATAATTATCGTGCTGCATACCCAAGGCTTTAACACAAGACTACTACTTTTTGCTCTACATCCTAACAAGTTGTTGGTTGAGATAGTACATAGTTTCACCTAATAAGGTAAAAAACATAAGTTCAAATTTCAGGAAGTGCACTGAGGGTTTAAACCTTAACGCTTCTTAACCTAACAAAGATTAAACTCAAATCCAAAGTGAACTGAGATACTGATGAGTTTAAAAAAAAAATCACACAGTAGTAGGCTTATTTCCTCGGTTCATCTCTCATTGGCCAGCACACTTTTTACCACATGACACAACACAGTAGTAGCCCATGTACATCTGACATCATGAAACGATAAGGTAGATTCACACACCATTTTCTAAAATAAAGTGTTATGCATGTGTGCGTAGTTGCTGACAGAGAAAGAAACCTTTTAAAGCATATTCCGAACCACCAAATCGATTTCGATTCTTTATTCATTTCAACTACCATGTCAAGCTTTATCATGATCCTATAAAAACTAATGACGGAGCTGAATCTGACTGTAAAGCCTAATGTCAATGAATTATATATTTGCATGTTGATTCTATTACTTTTTAACACGTCATGCGTTGCTTCAGAGTTTTCCTCCTCATTAAGTAATCTTTAGTATAAATAACATACCTACTCTGCATGAACTTCAAACACAACATTTCGCTCTCTCTCACTCACTCTTTGTGTTATCTGTATTTGCCTATCTCCATCGCTCTTTCTTCCCAGTTCGATCTAGTAGTGTGTGTGTGTGTGTGTGGATCGAAGATGGTGAACTTGAGAACGTTGTTGAGGAAGATGAAGAAGGATAATAAGAGGTTTTTCAAGGGTTCATCGCCTACAGTTCATATTGCACAATATGACATGGATTCTTACTCTAAGAACTTCGACGATGGTGAATCCTCTGATTCAGATAATGCTTATCGATCTTTCTCCGTTCGTTTTGCCATTCTTAACTCCAAGGTTTCTTTTGAAGAGATTAGAAGTGATGATGATACCAGCAGCGAAATGAGTTGTTGATCACTTCTTCTATTTAGATCAGAAATCGTAGGTGTATCTTACATGTAAACACATATATAGAATTGTGAATTTTGATCTTGTTGATTCTTAAGTTGGAGCTGAAATTATAATTAATTTATTAAAGTTTTTTTTATTCATCAAAGCTTCAGTTGTTGACAGTTATTAACTACACTGACAAAATCGACCAACATGAAACCCAGAAAAGAAGATGTTTATGTGCTGGATCCTTACTAGTTTATCTGATAGTTGTAATCTGGCTATAGCATTGAAAAGCAAGTTGTAACATTCAAATGGAATTAGAGACCATTTAGAGGAAGAAAAGGGGCATCGATTTATTTACTGCGTTAAATTAAAGTAAATGTTGATAAGGCATACATACGTATTAGATCTTTATATATACTTGGAATATCCCAAATTTCTGAGGCTTTTTATATGTAATTTTAAATAAGAATTTTACTTTGATATATGATCCAAACCACATTTTTTTCTTTTTTACTTTTTTGACGGAAAGCGAATGAAGTTATTAAGATAAGGATTACGTAAAAAAAAAAAAAAAGTTATCCTCAAATAAAGAGTGATCACGCTCAATCTCTCATAACATGTTTTCCTATTTTTTTCTCCTCTGTCCCCACAATTGACCGATTTTTTTGTAGGAAAAATTGAATTAACTGCATCATATGGTCTTGAATATGAATATAACAAAAAAATGAGTCTAATAGAATTAAGGTAAACAAATCTTTATTTATAATTGTTAATTTCTCATAGATAAAAATTAAGGCAGCAACTAATGATCTAGCGGTGCAAGGCCTCACTAGATCTCTTTGGATCTCGAGTTTGATTCTTAGATAAGACACCTATGTTAGGAATGGTAGCCATGCACGAATCCTAAAATTGGGTACCTAGTAATAAGATCCAATAAATAATATTAAAAAAAATCAAGGAAACATCAAGGGTATATTGATATAGCATAGCATGGAATATAGTTGTCACAACATCATTGTTGAGAAAAAAGTAAATTAACAGAATTAAAGTAAATCAGATCATCTTCTATGATCTGATTATGACATATTGGGTTCAAAGGATTTAACGGAACGTTCTATTTTATAAACAACTAATAACTCTTTTTGGAAGCAACAAATTCTTTGGTATGTAAACAAAGCTTGTTTCTTTGGTTCATCTCTTTTTTTTTTATACAAAAATTTTTGAAAAGGGGTGGTGGGCTCACCCGCGATCCAAGGGCAGGGCAAAATCTCCTTTCCTCCTAGACGATACCAATGTCGGGCAGGGTGAATCGTCTATTACCCTCAGGCGTAAACCTAAGTACCTAGGAACTAAAATGCCTCCCTAAACGTCGCGACTAGAATCACAATAAATTGGAGCCGTCTTTTGGTTCATCTCTTTAATTAGGTCCATAAGTCAAGAAATCTCTTGCAAGATTTTGACGCATCATATTGGTTTCAAAGGATTTAACAGAATGTTCTACTCTTTTATAAACAACAAATGCTTTGAATGTAAACAAAGTTTGTTTCCATGGTTCGTCTCATTAGCCAACATACTTTTCTCCACTTGACATTACACAATAGCCCATTTGCATCTGACTTCAAAAGATGATAAAGTACAGTCACACCCCACTTTCAAAAATAGTCTTACATATGTGTGTGTGTGTGTAGTTGCTGACAAAGCAAGAATCTTTATAGCATTATTCCAATTTCCACGCCCCCAAATCAGCTTCGGTTTCTTTTTGTTCATCATTTCCATAAACCACGTCACATGCTTGCTTTATCCTGATCCTACCAAAACTAATGATAAAGGTGAATTTCACAGTAATAACCTGTAGGGACATGTATAGATTTGTATGTCGATTCAATTATTTTTTTTACACGTCATGCTTGCTTCAGTGTTTTTTACCCTACACTAAGTAATCTCTAGTATAAATAACCTGTAGTGCTCTTAGACCCCAAACATGCCCAACAATATTGCTGCCAAAACCTGAGCTCTCTCTGTCTATCTCTGTCTATTTGTTGGAGGTCGTAGCGGGAATCAGAAGCAGAACCAGAAGAAGTTGAATTGTGTGTGGATCGAAGATGGTGAACTTGAGAACGTTGTGGAAGAAGATGAAGAAGGAGAAGAGGTTGTTACAGTACGACATTACTTCTTACTCTAAGAACTTCGACGATGCTTATTCCTCCGATCCAGATAACGCTTATCGATTTTCTCTGCTCGTTTTGCCATTCTTAACTCCAAGGTTTTTTTTTTGACGAGCGTTGTGAGGAGATTAGCAGTGATGATGATACCAGCAGTGAAATGAGTTGTTGATAAGATCAGTCCTTTTATTTAGAGCAGAAATCGTAGGTGTAGCTAGATTACCTGTAAACACATATATAGAAATGTAAATTGTGATCTTGTTGATTCTTAATAAGTTGTAGCTAAAATGGTAGTTAATTTATTAAAGTTTTTTGTATTTATATTTCTATATATCTTTCTCTTAATTTTCATCTAAGCTTCTGTTGATGACGGTTAATTAACTACGCGGACAAAATTGACCAAAATAATCATATTATACTTGTGCTTAGGTCCCATTGAGTAATATAATCACCTAAATAATTAGGTATTAATATAATTATATATTAACTAATTTTAACTACGCTTAGGTATGTGTAGGTAAGGTAATTATCTCTTATATATAAAAAAAGGAAGTGAGGGAGTATTTTCTTTCAAGTGTCCTTTTTTATTTCTCTACATCTTTTTATATATGGTCAGAGATCAGATGATAAACTCTTTTCACTACCACCTCCATTCGCTAAAATAATTTAAGGGTTAAAAACCTATTTTATCCTGAAAGTTTATACGTTGAAATTATATTGCCCTGAAAGTTTTTTGAGGCTCAATATCATCTTAGATATTTTCAAATTGTAACAATTTTATCCAACCATTATCCTGATTAAGTTGGACTATTAGTTGACTAAATATGCTGAGTTAGCAATCTACGAGTCATCCACGTCATTTTATTTTGGGTTAAGGTCAAATTGGCCTGAAAATTCTCATTCAAGAGTACTAGATATCTATAAATTTTCAAATCATGATAATTTCATCCTATCTATTATCCAGGTTTAAGTTTGACCATTAATTGACTAAATTTAATGATCTGGCATATCCACGTACTATCCACTTCAATTTTTTTCAAGTTAGTTTTATAAATAAAGAAAAAAAAATACATCACATCTTTAAGATTTGAGAAATTAAAAAAAAGTAAAAATATCTTGTGCGTTAAAGAGAAAATTAAAGAGATATTTGTCTATCTCGGTGTCAATGGGTATATCATTTTTTTGGAGATCGTAATTGCTATAATGAGCACAAATCTTTTAAGATCATCCTCCAATACGTGGGACTTATAACAAATACTATGTATGAATCAGTTTCCTAAATATTATTGATCATTCGATTTCTCCTATGAGTCTTTGTTCAACTCATCAAGATTTTTCCTCGACAAGATAAAATATTTAAATATTGAAAGTGCACCCAAAAACTATAACTTATATTGTATTATATCAAAAGGCGATAAAGAACAATCACACCCCACTTTCAAATATAGTCTTACATGTGTGTGTGCGTGTGTAGTTGCTGACCAAAGAAAGAAACTTTCCACGCCACCAGTCTATTTTATCTTGATCCTATCAAAACTAATGATACAAAGGAGAATTTTAGCAGTAATAAAGTGTAGGGACATATAAATATAATAGATTTGTACGTCTATACAATTACTTTAATTTTTAACACGTCAGACGTACTGCTTCAAAGTTTTACTCTACACTAAGTAATTTGTAGTATAAATAACCTAGCCAGTGAGCTTAAACTTCAGAGTTCAAACACAACATTGCCCCCAAAACCTGAGCGTTCTCTCTCTCTCTCTCTATTTCTAGGAGGTTGGAGTGGGAATCAGAAGCAGAACCAGAAGAAGAAGTGGAATTATTGTGTGTGGACTGAAGATGGTGAACTTGACAACGTTGTGGAGGAAGATGAAGAGGAGAAGAAGAGGTTGTTACAGTACGACATTGATTCTTACTCTCAGAACTTCGACGATGGTTATTCAACAGACCTAGATGATTCTTCTAGATTTTTCTCTGCTCGTTTTGCCATTCCCTATTCTTAGGATTTTGACAACAAGGAGTGTGGAGAGATTAGTGATGATGATAGCAGCAGCGAAATGAGTCCTTGAAAGCTCTTTTTGACCACAAATTTCAGAGTCTCCGTTGTGTACGTAGGTGTAGCTTACATGTAAATACATACATATATAGAATTGTGATTTTTGAATTGTAATCTTGATGTCATAAAGTAAAGTGATTTAATACAAATTTAGAGGCTAATATAATGTCTAGGACCCTTATCTAGTTGTTATTGATGATAAAAAGTTTCATTTATTTGAAATATTTGGAGCGTCACAAGATGCAAATTGTTGTAGAAAGACTTCAAGTTGAGTCAGTTGAAACAATCTCCAATATACATATTGGTGTGATTATACATATGGGATTTATTTTTTGTACTTTCATTATTTAGTTTCTTTTTTAAATTTTTGGTAATTGAAATTTTAGTTGAGACCTAGAAACTCATTAGAAGTATGTCCAAGGCTCAAAACCTCAATGTTCAATGAATCTTTATAGAGTTGCTTGCAGATTTTTCACGAGATTAAATTCAAATTCATGCACTTGAGAGGTATTGTTAAGAATAATAGAATAGGCCTTCACAGCAACCCCAACACACTCCAGCCCATTCTTACAAAGCCTGTTAGATAACACATGATTCATTATATTTGTATATCCTATATAGTACATACGTGTCAACTATACATGTAACTTAGGATTTTTACCCTAGCTATAGATACAATAAAAAGACAGAGCACATTAAGCCATTATTAAACAATTACTTTCTTATAATTCTTTTCTGGTACGAGTTGATCTAATCAACTAGTTTGACCTCCTTCTCCTTGGCATATATAATGTTATTTTGCCTTTTCACTGTCGAGAAATCTCTTCTATGATATTGACGCATTAATTAATTGGGTTCAAAGGATTTAGCAGAATGTTTTATTTTATAAGAAGCTCACTTGGAAACTAACAAATTCTTTGTATGTAAACAACGTTTGTTCCCATGGTTCATGTCATTAATCAACGCGTACGCTTTCTCCCACTTGACTTACTTCACCCATTTGTGTGTGTAGTTGCTGACAGATTAGTTTATTCATTTAGCTGCAAAGCATGATTACGTGCATGTAGACATGCGTGCTTAAGAGAGTGTCTCGACATCAAGTATTGTAATCTCCATGTTGCTATATTTCTTCCAAAGTATTTGTATGAAAATAATATATTGATGATATTGATTTTTTTTTCTCTTTTGAGCAGTGCGTTTGATTATGATGCATGAGTGATTCCTAAAGATTATTCATGAATTAATAAAACTTTTGAAACAATTTATTTGCCTTATAATAAATTGTTGCGTCACGAAAGCCAAAAGGAAAAAAATTTAAAAAAATGTTTTGGTCCCTCTTGCTTTTGTTTCCAGCTTTGTTCACATGGAGTAGAAGATTATAGACTTCTCTGGCCATTTGTGTTGGATGGGACCTTTGACTCACAAGCTGATGAAACTTTTTGGTCAAATGGTGTGTGCCAATCATCAACCTAAATACTCACAATAGCTAATTTCAATGCAAGCCATGAGTTTTTCATCTAATATAATTTGTTGAGAATATTTTGATCACTGTGCTTTGATTTGTTGTTAATCATTGTGTTCCAAATGTGATCTAAGTGAAAAATTGCAACATAACAGAGTACTCACAGTCTTTAATATAGAACATATTTAATTATTTATTAAATTAATAAAATTAGTTAAATTAGTTAATATAATATTTTTTTAAAATACTACAATCATCTTCCTTAACTTCTTTTATCCCTCTCTTACTTGATTATTATTGAGAAAATATTAATACGGATAATTTTTAAAAAGTTAATAAATATAAGAAATAGATCTTATATTTAAAATTAAAATCAACTTCTCTATTAAATCTTATATTAAAGATCGGAGGAGTATCATGTAAAGACAAAACAGAAAAAAGATGTTTATGCCAAGATTATATTGAAAATGTACGGGTCACACTAAATTCAAAGCAGGGCAATTGACATATTAGCTACTACAAACAAAAAAAAGAGAGCTGCAGCAGTTACAATGAACCGCTATAAATACTGGATTTTGTAGCGATTTGGCTATAAACGATTATAATTTTGTAACCCTTTGATTGTGAATAATGAGATCGATGACATTTGTAGCAATTATAACTGCTACAAATATAGTGCCAAGTTGGCGCCTTCTGGCAAGAATGTGGTGCCGCATTTTATGGCAACAACCGCTATAAATATGGCACCAAGTTAGCGCCTTCTGGAGCAAACGTAGTGCCGTATTTTGTAGCGACATTTGCAGTAGTTCAAACAACTGTAAATATTTATGCCAGTAGACCGGAAGAGTGAGAGAATTTTGTAGTGATTATAACTGCTGTAAAATTCCCCATAGATTGAGGTCATTGACATATGTCAATGACCGTTGGCATTTTGCAGGGGTTATAAACTGCAATAAAGTTTCAATTCTAAAATTAAAATTTCTCACCTCGGTTTAAACTCACTAAACCACTCCAAATATTCACAAAACCTCTACAAAGTTTCAAATATTAAATTCAAATTTTCTTCCCACATGTGAATACATTAATGTCCACAAAATCGCTTTAAACTCCACCCGATGTCTATAAATACCTCCACTCCTCTCCTCCCATTCTTACTCTTGCTCCTTCCTCTCTTCTTCCTCATCATCCTCCTGCGTTTTTTCTTCCTCTTTCCTTTATTTAGTTCTTTATTCACATGGTGATAAGATCATTTGAATTTATAAGTTTATTTTTTTAAAGGTTTATATACTTATTCTTTATTAACATTTGTATTTTTTTTTTATTTTCAGGTCATTTTTATAGAAATTAGTTTATATTTTTAATTAATTATATATCATATTGTATACACTTTCTTCACTTTCCAATTATATTGTACATATTTTTTCATCTACTTCCATAACTTTTTAGCTACCTAATATTAACTTGTACACTTTCTTTATCTTAATCATATCTCATCAAATAAAATATATCAAATTATATAATATAGTACAACTAAATAATATACTCAATTATCATAATAAAATTTTAACTTATCAAATTTATAAATTATCTACATATGCACATATATACATACATATTATTAAAACAGATTTTTTTATTTTATCAAATCTAGAACATTTGTAGCGGTTACAGAACGGCTACAAATTTTGCTGCTACGCTAAAAATTTTCATTTTCTGCCTGAAGTTAGTAGTGGTTTCTAAACCGCTATAAAATTATTTAAAACGCTATAAATGAGGGTAGCGTTTTGATTGTCATAAGTAGCGGTTTTTCTTAACCACTATAATACTGTTTATAGCGGTTGTATAAACCGCTACAAAGATAAAAAATAAACCGCTACAAAACACCTATTTTTGTTTTTTGTAACATTCAAATGGAATTAAAGACCGTTTATGTGAATAGAAAGTAGTGACAAAACTAGCAGGTAATGAACGAACAAAAATGAAAAGAAGTAAAGAAATTACGTGCAAATACATTGAAGTATTAGACGAAGAGAAAGTGACAAAACTAGAGGCAAATGAACGAACAAAATTAAAATGAAAAGAAAGAAAGACTTACAGAGCAATATTAGCTAGCATGCAAATGGAATTAAAGAGACCATTTAGACGAAGAGAGAGTGACAAAACCAGAGGTAACGAACGAACAAAAATGAAAAGAGAAAAGAAAGAATTTACAAAGCAATTGAATTATTAGCTAGCTAGCACCCATAAAACATTACGTACAAAGCAACATGTAACATACAAATAGAATTAAAGACCATTTAGATTATGTAATACGAAAACAAAAATGATCGAAGGTGGGGTCTCATGGAATTCAGTGAGGTTGTCCTTTTGCAACCATGTCTGCTTCCCAATATGTGGGCCCATGCTGGCTGGCTTTAAACCTAGCTATACAGAAGGTGCACCATTTACTTGTAATCTTTTGTTTCAAACGATTAAAACTTGTTAAATTTGTATACCAAAAAAAAAAAAACTTGTTAAATTTCTTTAAAAAAAATTAGCATAATATGATGTTATATGATTAAAATATGCTTTTATTAGTGGAAAATATTTTGACTTCTTAAGTACAATGTCTCTAGCTCAAATATTTTTGGCATAGTTATCCTCAATTAGATTTAATAATATTTAAATTTAATTTAGTCAAATACTCATACAAAAAATATATATTTTTATAAAAATATTAAAATTTTATAATACTTGGTGCCATTATTTTTATCAATGAAAATAAAATAGTAGTACAAAATTAATAGTTTATTAAAATTCTAAAATGATCATTAGTTTTAAACAAAACTAAAACTCAGAAGATAAAATTATTTTTGGACCCTATATATAATTTTCTCAAAATTTCAAAGCAGTTTCTAGATTAAATATTTCTAAAAAATAATCCCTTACCTTTATTTTTTCCATTTGGAATGTTCGTTTCTACGTTTAATGATTTTGTATAAATGACCATCAGATCACTCCAATCCTACCAGACAAGGTATCAATAAATTGAAAATAGTACTCCGCCGGAATAACTTAAAAGCTTCTAAACTTCTTTGACTGTATCTGAATATATCATCGCATCTTACAAAATTGCAATTAAAGGTTATGGAAAAGGAAAATATGACCCAAACCACTTTTTTAACTTTTGCATTTTTGACGAAAAGCGAATAAAGTTATCAAGATAAGGATTACGTAAAAAACGTTGTTGTCAAATTTGGCTGTAATGCATAACGACATATATTTTCATGTCGATTCAATTAAGTTTTTCTCAACATCATGAAGCAATTCATGCTATAAATAGCCTAGCTAGTGTGCTTGAACTTCAAACACAACATTGATCCCAAGACCTGAGCTCTCTCTATATATATACATATATCATCTATCTCCTTCTTCCAGGTTCTAGAACTGAGAACCAGAAGCAGAAACAGACATGGTGAGCTTGAGGACGTTGTGGGGGAAGATGATGAAGGAAAAGAAGAGATTGTTCTTATATTCATCGTCTACAGTTCATCGTGACGTAGTACAGTACGATATTGATTCTTATTCTCAGAACTTTGACGATGGTTATTCCTCCGACCCAGATAATGCTTCTCGATCTTTCGCTGCCCGTTTTGCAATTCCTAATTCCAAAAGTCTTTTTGCAACAAGAGTTGTGAAGTGATTAGTGTTATAGCAATGTGGAATGATCAGTCCTTAGTTAAAAGTTCTTTTATAGTAGTCCAGACATTTTTGAATCTCCGTTGTACTTGGGAATTGTAAACTTGACATGAATAAAAAACTAAAGTGTTTTGATGCAAACTTGGTGACACTCTTTGTACTATTTATCAACTATATGAACAATTGAACTAGTGTATTTATTTTTATTTTTTTAATAAAATAGTCAATTATATTATATGAAAAATGAGAAATACAAACATATAATTATATATAAGATAGCAGCACACACAGACACCAACTTAAAAAAGTTCACAAGACAACATTATAACCTCGGACACAACCACTACAATCACCCTAACCAACAGCTAAATCAAAGCCTCCAACGACTTGTAGTTGGCTCCTATATGACATATCTCTTCCTTAGTTTGTGACTATGATTTTACTTCTTCTGTTGTTGGAAGTTGGTTGTTCTTTAATGCATTTGGCCCATATTAAGTATTGATAATCACTAGGAACGCCATCGAGAAGATATATATGGAATATAAAAAATTTGAGAAACCGGCCTATTTGAGCAAGTTTTGAAATTAATGGATAGTGAAGGAATGGTCTTTAGTTCCATATTGGTTGGGGCATGGGGTCGCAGAAACAATAATACTATTGACAATAGAGGTGACGCATATATACTATGTAGTTGTGTTATTATTATACTGTTCGTTTTTACCAAAGAGGTTGGTTGAGTCTCGTATTTCTCAGTGAAGAAATTGGTTAAAACATTTATTATATCTTTGTACTACTCTCTCTCTCTCTCTCTCTCTCTCTCTCTCTCTCACTTTCTTCCTCTCGTCCTTCTTCAAATACCTACTTTTCATTTTTATTCACAATATAAAAGGCTAAGATTCCAAATACAACAACAAACAAATAACACGCATGCCTCATATACTAACTAATTGAGGTTAACTATATATTATGTTACTGTGTTCTCACAATACTTAGATTTTTAAACTTATCATTCACCATAGGTTCATGTTCTACTTTTAATTTTAATTATATCATTCGCATTAAATAATTAGAATCATATTCTATAACTTCTTTTAGTGTCATCCTTAGTTTTCTTCTACATCCATTTCATAAATAAGAAATCCATTTGAAATATATAATTAAAAAAGGGATATCATCAATCAGAATCTATATAGGAACAAAAAGAAGTGCAAATTGTGTAATACAGACTTCAAGTTAAGAAATCTCTTGTACGATTGTGACCCGCGCATTGAGTTCGTTCAAATTAAGGATTTAATTAACAGAATGTTTGGTTATATTAAACAGCTCTTTAGGAAACAACGATAATGTCCATGCTTCATCCCACAAGCCAACATACTTTCTCCCATGTGCATCTGACTTCATAAGGGGATAAGGTACAGTCACGCGTGTGTGTGAGAGATGTGTGTATAGTTGCTGACAAAGCAAGACGCTTCAATTTATAGCATTTTGCACCTCACCAAATCAATTTCGATTCTTCATTCATTTCCTTAAACTAAACCAGGTCAAGCCTTATCCTCATCCTATATAAAAGTTACTGATGAAGGTGAATTTGTCTGTAAAGCGTAATAATGATGACAGTAAAATATATACTTGCATAATTACTACTTTTTAACACGTCATGCGTGCTTCAGAATTTTTGTCCACATTAAGTAATTTGTCTATAAATAACCTACCTACACTGCATGAACTTCAACACATACAGTACAACATTGCTCTCTCTCTCTCTCTCTCTCTGTGTAATCTATTTGTCTATCTCAATCTCTTTCTTCCCAGTTTGATCTAGCTAGTAGTGAGAACCAAAGCATAACCAGAAGCAGAAACAGAAGTTGAATCGTGCGTGGATAGAAGATGGTGAGCTTGAGAACGTTGTGGAAGAAAGTGAAGAAGGAAAAGAAGAGGTTGTTCGTGTGTTCATCGCCTGGAGTTCATATTGTACAGTACGACGTTGATTCTTACTCTCTGAACTTCGACGATGGTTATTCCTCCGACCCAGATAACGTTTGTCGAACTTTCTCTGCTCGTTTTGCTGTTCCTTATTATTCCAATAAACCCAGAGAAAACAAGGGTTGTGAAGTGATGAGTAGTGATGATGATACCAGCAGCGAAATGAGTTGTTGATATGATCATTTCTTTAATTTACACCAGAAATTGTACAATCTCCAATATTTTGTTCGTAGGTCTAGCTTACCTGTAAATAAATATGTAGAATTCTGAATTGTGATCTTGTTGATTCTTAAGTTGTAGCTGAAATGATAATTAATTTACTAAAGTTTTATGCTTTTTCATTGTTACGTACCTTTCTCTTAATTTTCTTCTACTGTTGATAACAGTTCACTGATAAAACCAACGTAGCAAACAATAAACCCAGAAAAGAAAATGTATGAGTTGGATTCCTACTTGCTTTTATCTGATAAAAAAAAATGGTTATATAAATGACATTTTCTGCTCGCGAAATGTAATTATTGATAGTTTTCATCAAGTTGTTATAGGTTTTCTTCCAATACGTATTTATATAAAAATATATTATATTGATGCATTGAATTAATGTATTGTTTAAATAATTTTTTTGTAACAACGCGTCTGATTAGGATGAGTGACAGGTAAAGATGTTCATCAATTAATAACACTTTTGAAAAAATTATTTGCCTTATAATTTATATATTGTTGCATTACGAAAGTGAAAAGGAAAAAAAAAACTTTTTGTTTTTAATTTCTTTAATTTGGTCCCTCTTGCTTTTTTTCCCAACTTTGTTCACATGGGGTAGAAGGTTATAGAATTGTCTAGCCATTTGTGTTGGGATGGGACCTTTAATTAGCTGAAACTTTTTAGTCAAATTTGTGTCAATCCAATTATATATCAAACTATATACACTCACAATAGCTAGGATCCCAAAAAATGAATAAGTAGAAGAATATTGGGGTGTTTGTGTGTGTATAATTTCAATGCAACTCATGAGTTTTACATCTATTTATTTGTTGAGATGATCTAGAAACAAAATAAATTAAATATAGTAAAAACTACAATTCAATAACACTGGTCCTATTTATAAGTTAGAGAGACATTTTTTTTATAAATATACAATTTTATCTTTCATTTATTATTGTATTGACTATGTATTCTTCGAATAAAGTACATATTAAATAGGGATAAAGTTAGAAAGATATTAAATTTTAAGATATAGTTAATGAGATTTAAAATTTTTCTTATTTCAGGTGAAACATGTTAAAATGACCTTTTTTTTTAGTCAAGTAGGACAAGAGGAGTATGAGGTATTTAATCTTCTTAACAATACTATTAAGAGGAGCACGTTGAGAGAATATAATGTCCATGCTGAATGAAATTGAGAGTTTTAACTGAATCACAATAGACATACAGACATGAGTTTTGACCAAAGCATATAAGTTTTGACCATTCCCAACCACAAAAAAAAAAAACCAACACATCCATTTTATCAATTGTTGGATAATGATGTCACATGACAAAGTAATGAATTAAGAAAAAATATAGATCAAGATGTTTATGCTGAAAATCTACGAGTTACGATGAATTCATCGAAGCTGAGCACAATTGAAGCATTATTAGGTAGCGCCCATAAACATATTAAAAAGCAATAAGTTGTAGCATTCAAATGGAATTAATAAGAACATCTAGAGGAAGAAGACAGTGACAAAACAAGAGATAGTGGAGAGAAATCGATTGAACAAATTAAAAGCGCGTTAAAGTGAATAATGTTGTTGAGAAGGGGAATTTGTTGAGGCTTTTGTATGTAAATACAAAACCTAAGAAAATGATGGAAGGTGGTGGGGTCTAATTTTGGGGAATCCAATGAGGTTGTCCCACTATTTGGACCCATTCTATCTCTCGCTTTAAATGTTTCACCCATCACCAACATTTATTGAACTGTCACGCACATGATGTGCCAATTTACATTTTTACATGTCTCTCTTTTTCTCTCAGAGAAAAGAAAAGGGTGATATTTTAATTTTAAATACTGATTTAAATATAAAGCTTTCACTTATATATATATATATAAAAAGCCTTACATTTTCTCTCATGTCCTTTTCTCTCTCTCCATTTTCAATAGCTTAAAATTAAAAAATATTCATTCATACATCTCTAAGTGAACTCTAAAGGTCAAAATTTTCAGTCAAAATGAATTTATATGTAAGGCCAGCTGAATATATATAAATTGTAGACAATCATATATGTTGGACCTTAGCAATGGGAGCTACCCACCAACGTCCAAGCACACACACATAACTTGTGTTTCATTAGTTACCTTCTAGCTTTCAAAACCAATCAAGGGCCTGTTTAGATATGTTTTTTAAAAAAAGGCTTATAGAAAAAAAAAGTTTTTGTACAATTTTTAGAAAAAAACTTTTAAAGAAGAGTTTATAAAAAAAATGATTCTGAATAAATGAGTATTTAAATTATTATTTTAATAAAGACTTTTGTGATTGATAAATTATTAAAAATATATTAGATGAAAAAAATGTGAAGCTATTCACTCAGTGTTTGCAATATCTCATCTTCCTTTTTTTCTTCTCTCTATATTGCATTGTGGCTCTCTCTCTCATCATCTACTCACACTTCAGAAGCTTCTCTGGCGACGACAAGGAGAACTTGCAGCAATGATAAATGGAGGAAGAAGGTTGGCAGCAATGACTTGCAGAGGAGAGAGAGACGACAATAGCAACTAAAGAGGAAGAAGAAGACGACGACACGGCAACGGCTTCCTCTCACTGTGGAGGTGACAGAGAATAAGACAGTGACCCCGGTGGTGGATGACAGCGACCCACGACAAGAAAAGAGAGAAGAGGGAGAAGAAAAGAGATAGTGTAAAAAAAAGAGTAAAATAGTAATTAGGTAGTCCATAAACTCTTTTACTATTCCAGAAACTATTTCTAGTAGTTTATTTAAAACTATAGTTTTAAATAATAGTTTGATCCATAAGCCATTTTGAATAAATAGGGCTGTTTGTTTTAAAAATTTTCTAAACTTAAGTTTAGACTATAAACCCTTTTAAAATTTAAATTTATAGATATAATTCAAATAGTCACGAGATGTCAAGCCAACAGGTAGGGTTATGTTTCCATCGCCAAATATCTTTAATTTAATTATTTATAATTTTTTGCCACTAATTTCATTATTTATAATTGGATATATAACAATGCTTGAATATGACTTTATATATAATAGTATCTTACAAAACTTTTAATCCAAGGTTATAGAATAGAAAAATATGACCACATCATATCACTTTTTTCCTTTTATCCTTTTTACCAGAATTTCCTTTTTTGTATTTTTTACGAAAAGAGAATAAAGTTTTAGGATAAGGATCACGTACAAAAAGATAATTATCAAATAAAAAGTGATGACTCACATAACGCGTTTCTTTTCCTGTTTTTTTTTTTTCCTTTTCTTACATTTTACTGCTTAACGTTTGTGCTACTGCCTCTTCAAATATGTAAGTCTAAAATATTGAATTTGATTGTTTTTTATGCTATAAGAATTTTTATTTAGTGACAATATCTCAGGCTTTTCACAAAATAATGCAAAAGAAATATCGTGTGCTACCTTCTAAGATAACGTTATTGAAATAATAAATCGATTATATTTTTAAATACAGTGATGATATCCTTATATTTATTGCTTTGTTTTCAAATAATCATTAAATATATGAATCTTTGCGCTCTTTCATTTTTCTCCAGACTCAACTTTCTCCTGTGATTCTCTTTTCTCAATTATCATCGAAACTTATTTTCTGGCCAAACTTATGTACCTTTAAACTCTGGTAAAACACCCCGACTGCCTACCTTCGCAATCGCATCGCCTGCAAACACCCGCCTTCAATATACAAGATTTGGGTTCCAGAACATGATGGTCTGCTTTCAATTTCTGCGTTTTTTGTGCCTATTGCGCCTTCGCTTTGCCCATCATCGGCGGGGAACTTGGCGTTCAGTGGGTTAAATATGTTACCCCTTGCTGAATCCACCGTCGTACATCTGAATCCACCATTACCCACTTGCTTTTTCTTGCTGCTACTGTAATTTGAAGCAAAGATATGATTTTGGGTCAAAGACGCATAAATGGTAGGGGCATAGACGAGTGGGAGAAGCAGAGGAGGAGGAAGAAGCTGATTTCGAGAAAGATCTCATTCCCTCTGTTCCTATTTCTGATTTCAACTGATAATTTGTGCTTCTTTTCCTATTTCATCTTATTTCAACTTCTCTTTTTTCTTTTTACATGGTGATGACCGTGTGCAAAACAAGGATGTTAAGAATGCTCTCTGAGTAATTTCATCGAACATATCAGTTGCAACTTTCGTAGCCACAATTTCCTTAACGATCTCTTCTCTAAGCTGATTATTCTAGCTAGTGCTTCAAGTTATTTATCATTTATGGTTTGGATTTAATATGAAAATTATATAAGAGACGATGAAGAAGCTAAGAGACGAGGGAACAATTTCTGGAAATAATGCTGGGTTTGATAAAATTTCTGGGGAAATAATGCTTTTTCCGGCGATGAAAAAGCTAAGAGATGAAGGAACAATTTCCGGGTATGGGAAGTAAGGGTGTTTTGGGTATTTTAAATTGTTTATTTTTATTTTTATAATTTATTAAATGATTGCCGATTTAAATTCAGTTGGTCCATGTGATTGGTTAGTATTAGTAAGCCGTATTTTCCAATTTATATATGTACAAATTGGTTAAATATAAGATTTAACAGTTAAAATTAATTTTTATGAACGTTTAGGGCAAAATTACATTATTTTTAATATTTTTAAGGCGATATTAACAAAAAAAAAATCTATAACAACATAGCCTCTATCTAAATATTTCTAAGCAAATTTATCATTGTACTCAATATTTTATGGTTATATATAAAAAAAAAACTGATGAATATTTTATGGTTCTTGTTAAAAATTTGATGGCATAAAAAGACTTCTATCAACTTGTTCATGATCTTTCGGCAAATACAAGGAACTTGTTAATAATCTTATGACTTAGATTTCACTAAATAATTTTTGTTCCCTATCTTCCCTTTAATTGACATATTCGAGGTGAAGCGAGTACACGTGTACGGCCTATAATTGAAAGATTTTGCTGATGGATAAATTGTAAATATAGATTTAGAATCTTGTGAATATGAAAATCTCAATAGCAAATCATGAGTAACATATAATTTAAATATTTTATTTACTATCTAAATTTGTATATTTGCAATCGTGTGACATAAATTTATTTCTTGATAAAACTATTAGAATCTAACTATTATTAAATTAATTTTAAAAAACCAACCGTTATTCATTTTATCTTACATGGGGAAAATTTTTCATTATGTTTTATTTATTAAATTCATGTGTGTCACACTAACAAAGATTAACATAACTGATAGATGACTCAATCTCTTAAACATAATGTCTTAAATTTGAACTGGCTGGGAGGATTAGTCTCTAATATTTTTTTATAAAATTTAGACAGTATCCTTTAACCAATAACTTTAAAACTAATCTTCCTAAGGCGTGTAAATCACCAAAATAGATTTTGTTTCTCCTAATAAATTTTTTTTTTGTGTACGGTCTAGTTCGAACTTAAGACATTATATTTAAGAGATTTAGGTATTTATGTGCCAAACTTTATTAGTGTGTATATATATATGTTAACGATTGTTTGATTGATTTTCATGCATAAAATTAAACAAACTTTTTTACCACTTTGCGTGAAGTCTAAAGTAAATGCAAATGATGCTAATTATGAATTATAAATAGTTTAATTTGTTATAATTTTTTTATATTAAAATATATAGTGTATGGTAATCAGTTATAGATCTCACAATTATCTTAAAAAATTATCAGTCAATGAGAATTGGCATAAATAGTAAAAAATAAACTTGTATCTTATAAGGACAAGAGTTCGATTCTCGCTGTTATCGTGAAAATTCATTTGGTAAGCGATCTCGTAAGTTTTTTGTAAGTCTCTCTAAGCCTTAAGGTTGTGTCCTAACTTTGGTAAGAGACCGATATTAAATCTATCTAAACTTTTTTTATAAAAAAATCATCAAGTCCACTTATTATTTGATGTTTTATCGTTAAACCGTAAAATAATTGAATTACTACTTATTTAATGGTTGTTAAATCACTACAAAAAAATATACATTTGGCGGCGACTTTTCAGCGGCGACACAAAAAGTCGCCGCTGAAAATAGACTTTCGGCGGCAACAAGGAAGTCGTCGCCAAAAGTTCTACTTTCAGCGGCGACAAATTAAAGTAGCCGCTGAAAGTCCTACTTTCAGCGGCGATATATTATAGTCGCCGCTGAAAATTCTACTTTCAGCAACTTTCATTTTTAATGTGATGCATGTGAAAAAAAGAAATGAAATAGGGATATGTTCATGAGAGAAATATTGTACATATGTGTCAATGTGAGTTCATCATCTATATGTGTGTGTTACAGATAATGTGGGAGAGGAGATAGAGAGAAAGAGATGTGAGTATGAGAGATAAGAAGAAATAATATACATAACATACAAACGTATATATATTTTTAGTTATTGTTATGTATCCTCGATATTACTACATTTTATGTAACATCACAATTAAAAAGTTTAAAAAGTAAAATTTAAAAAAAAAATAAAAAAATCATTAATATAGGTTCAAAGTTTAATCCCCACACCCATATTTGATGCTTGTTAACAGTTAGTTAAATAAGGTCAAAAATAACTGACAAGTATAAGTTTCTTGATTGTAGTGACGTATTCATAATTAATATTTTGAATTTCTAAGTGCCATGCATCAAGATAAGAAAATGTTGGGTTAGCAACTTGATGATGGGGGGTTCCTATCGGCCATAGAGTTGACCGCAGCCACTAAAGATAATGGCTTTGGCCACTTTCGACGGCTCTGATTTAATCGTAGCTAATAGTAGCCCTAGCCACAGTCAATGGTGGTGGAAAGACCGGGGGAGTTTTTTTTTTTAAAATACTAATAATTATGCTCTGATTTTGTTTTGGCTAAATTATACAAAATTACTCTAATTAACATTTAAATCTAACCCCCGATATTTAATTCTTTTATTATCAACCACTTGCCTTAACTTATTGTTATCCTTTTAATAGAATTTGGCACGTTAGATTAATAGAAGACACTTATCTTACATGACATCCTACATGACATTTTGTGTAAATTAATAATTTTATAAAATTTTCGTGAACTTTAAGTTAGTTATATATAACCCATTGATATTTTAAAATTTAAATTTATCCTCTTTAAAATTTTAATTTTTAATATTTAATCCTGTAACCTTATTTTTGTAATAGCATTTTACCATCTTATTTTATACATCTTTTTTTTTTTTGCTATGGTCTTAATTTTTTTTTTTGGTTCAAATATGAATGAATTTTATTACCAAAAGGAAGCAAACGACTACAAGTGATACATCGTCTAGATAGAGAAAAAGACGCCAAAGTCAAAAGAAAAGCAAGACAACAAAACATAAGCAACTAAAAAACAAAAGCAACAAAGCTAAAAAAACTAGTAAAAGGAAAATAAAAACAACTAGGGGCTTTAACCGACATCTAATAAGGCGAGAAGGGCCAATTATCCCAAGAAAAGTAATATTTGTATAATATCACTGCGATGATAATAAAATTGTATCCTATCAATGCTCAATTTTCCCAAGAAAAATAAATAAATATTTTATTATAAATAGCTCTATAATATTTTTTTTTTTCAGTAGAAGCCATTAATAATACTCAATAGGGGATTACATTCTTCTTCATGGCAAGGATGAGTTAGAGGCTTGAGTATTAAGAGGCTGGTTGTCCTGTATAAATAATAATAAAATTGTTATTATTCTACTTAGTATAAATGTAAAGTAAATTAAATTTTATAATTAAAGAAAATACCAATGTATATTCTATTTGGCTTGATGCTACATGCTCCAACTTCTTCTTCTTTTTATACACATTTTTGTTGGGAGTAAGAGGAGCTTTATAACCTCGTGCATTGTAACCCATTTTTCCGTAATTACTACACTTTACGGTAGCCCCATTTTTACTTATCTATGATGGATTTCGTTGCTGGTCTGGAGCTTTCTTCCTCGTTTTTTTGGGCTTACAAGGTTGCCTATTATACTCTAGTGGTTGCAAGGGAACCACTGTAGATTCGGGACAATGTGCTTCACTTGGCACTGCACCTACTCTAAAGAATAAGCTCTCATGAATGAATCTTTTTTATAATACGTAGAAACGTAATCTTCAGGTACCCCTCTCGTTTGATAAATGGTACCCACAGTATGTCCACAAGGGATACCAGTCAAATCATAAGCCTTACATGTATAAGTCATCATCTCAAGATCTACCATCTCCCTCTTCCATGGATTTTGTAACTCAAACCTCCCATCACTTGTCATATAACATATATAATTCTTGGAGTCATTCTTTGCTTTTTGAAGCTTATTAATGATTCCAGGACATATTGCATTCTAAGATCTCTTCATGCCCTCTGTCTTTGCAACTATCCTCTTCATTAGCATCCTTCTAATTATTTCACATATTGTGATGATTGGTTTGTCCCTTGCAACCAATATAAAAGAGTTGAATGTCTCTGCAATATTGTTTTGTACAATGTCATACTTAACGTTAGTTAAGAATGCATGCTTACTCCAAAACCTGGGGTCATACTTATCTAACCAATTAGTAGCATTAGGGTCAAGCTCCTTTATCCGTTTCATATGATAGTTGAATTCTTGTTTTATTTTTGCCCTGCATGCATTCCATAGCTCGTCTTTCAAATTCTTTCCCTTATATCTAAGCTTGAAATTAGCATATAAATGCCTAACACAAAACTCATGCTCACATTCCATCTCCTTAAGCACCTCTTGCAACCCCCACAATTTAATCACATATATTTATAAAAAAAATGAATAATCAATTATTACTAGTAAAAAAATAGAAATTAAATACAATAAATATTGTATAAATTATATATATATTACATATCTGAAATCACAACCCACCATTTATCTTGGCATGAGCCAATGTCCTCAAATAATAATTTCCTCCACCAATTCTATCTATCCTTGCACTCAGATTCCACAATGGCATGCATATGCGATTGGATACATATTCTCATTTGCATCTCCTCCAAAACTAACTTTCAAGAAGCAGCCATCTATGCATGTAATTGGCCTGCATACTGCTACAAACCCTCTTTTACATGCACCAAGACACACATATAGTCACCTAAATCGAGACCCTTGTGCCTTGACCATTACTGTACTTTTAGAGTTAAAATTTTGTTATTGCTCCACAGTATGGATATATTTTGGCAAATTGCTTCACGTCATGGCCCTCAAGCAATTCTAATGCCATTCTTTTCTTTTTTCTCGATGTGGCAAATTTTGAAATTTCAACATTATGATCCCTTTGCACTTGATTTGCGAATATTGTTGCAGTCCAATTTGGTTAGTCTATAATATGGTCTATATACCTATTTGACAACCAACTTACTTATTCTCTCTTTTCCATCTGCAATTGTGCCCCTTCTGGTGGAATGACTAATTTGAAATGCATATCCAGCGTGAGTTCTTGATGCATATATAACCTATCCACAATTGTGCTTGCACTTCACCCTAATCCGTGATACTTCATTTTTTTTATATACTTGAACTCAATACCATTCTCAATAGTATATTGCTTTAATGCATGCCTGTAAATATTGAAGTTTGAAGACTTCATACTAACTTGAAGATTGATAGGCCTTTTAAAATCCATCTTCTCATTAAACTCATTAGATAATTGTCTTTCTATTTGCTGGTCTTCATCATCTGATCCAATTGAACTTGTCAACTCCTCTCTATCATTATTATCAGATTGCACTTGTCCATCCCAATCACATCCACCTTTTGCCTCTTCATTCCTTATACCTAGTTATTGATTAACTTCTACCTCTATCCCTCCATCAAGTTTTGCAGCAAATAAATCTAGCTGCTCAGTATCGTTATCAAAAATTCACACCCATTAAAATCAATTTGGGTATTTAACCCATCCTCTTCAACTCTATGTTCTTCCTTATATTCTTGATCCTCTTGTCTGTTAACCATATTCTTGTCCATTGTTGTAATAATAACCTAACATAAATAATATATATGAACAAATTTCATATAAAAAAAGACGAAAAAGTTAATACATGGTTGAAATGATATCTTCTGTAGTTAATTTATTTCTTCACACTTTAAATGAGATTAAGTTTTGCTGCTATGCCAAGAAATATTACTCCAAATTCAGTAAAATTTCTTCTTCTTTTTTATTTAATAATTCCTTGATTTTAATTAAAAAATTGGTCAAGGATGGCAATAGTTCAACTCGTAATGATAATAGGGATTTTGGAGAAATGTTGATAATATTGATATGTTTGTAGAATTATAAAAGTAAAAAAAGAGAGAAAAAAATCATAGCCTAACAAACATACATAAGGAAACTAAATTGAAAAAGGATAAAAATAGTATAATTGCCCACTAGAACTCCTAGCTAGTCTGACAATTTGAACATGAAAGAGAGAAGAAGATTGAAAATTTTCTGCGCTTTGACGATTTTTGGCCCACGAGGGTTTTTCTTAGTACTTGCGGCGGAAGGTTTTAATGATAAAATGATATTTTTATTTTAATATAAAAAATTATATAATTGGTACCAAATTATTAGCTACATAGGATGATGCGACATAATATGTAAGGTATTTTTTATTAATTTGACGTGACAAATTCATAAGAGTAAATTCACGACAAATGGTTAAAAATAAATGAATTAAAAATTAGGGTTAAATTTAAACGTTAAAATATCAATAGAGTTATATATATCTATTTTAAAATTTATTGGGATTTTGTATAATTTAATATTTTTTTAATATTATAAACTATATCTTATATTAAATACATGAGGAGTATTAATTAAAGAGTTAATATGTTGGTTTCAAAAACTTAAATATCATATTCTCTCTTGGTCAACCACCACATGTTGATCTAGTAGTATAAGACTCTATTAGATATCTTAAGTTCGAGTAACAAAAGAGATATATATACTAGAACAGACATTCATAAACTATATAATTAAATTAATCAGTTCTCCATATACTTAATAATATAATTCAAAAAAATCAAAGGCTACTAGTTGATAGTATCAAAGAAAAAAATGGGAATTAACAAAAATAACAATAACACATATATTTCCAATTATAATTATTAAATGAAATGGCTTTTTATATCATAAACAATTTTTACTTAATCAGATTTCAATACTTGTAAGGATTTTTATCAAGATTTTATCCCATGTTGGAGTTATAAAATAAATGCTTTTATCATATTTATATTGACAAAGTTTGTAACAGACACTTAACGACTTTTCTAAAAGATTATTTACCATCTTCAAACGCTAAATAATGACATTAACGGATTAAAGTAGTGGATTACCCAAAGCAATCATATAGAAACAAATTATTGTGCAATTTCTTCTATAGTTTTAGCAAGTTCTTGATTCAAAATATAACAAAGATGGACAATCCTTAAAGCAAAATTGCTTTAATTATCCATGAAGATTTTTGAAAAATCTTAGTTTGAAGACTTAACAAACTTTAATTATTTTTTTTAAGTTTATAATAAAATTTATCTTTAATTTAAATTTATTAAGAATTTTAAAAATTCATAGTTTCCACGTGTTAGGAAACATATATTCAAAGTAACTCTGAAGAAATCCACTACCATTAATGCATCTAATCCCACATTAATATCTGGGGATTTGCCGATAAACATGAACCTCAACAATGATCATGCCTTTCACCCAATTCTCCTTCAACTACATGTCTTTAAAAGCGTATAACAATTCAAGACTTCTTCATCCTTCTTCTCTCCTCTGTGTATTTCCCCTTGAATTTCCCTCAAAAATCATGTCAAGGTCAATAACAATGCCGAAGAAGCTTCAGAAATTCTTCAATTATTGCCTCTCCAAGATCAAAAACTCTCGTCCCCAGATCCACCCTTCTTCTCCTTCTGCTTCTTCATCTCCGATAATGCGGATCCTCTCAGGTTGTAAGCAACCCAAAACCCCTTCGTTTGCCGCCACCAGAGGAAACGAAGACGACGCAGCTACGCTATCAGATGTCGATCGTTTCCTCTTCGAGAATTTCAAATCTCTATTCCTCTACGACGACGAAAGTTTTTCTGAGAATAATAACCACAACGTTACCGATGATGGAGGCTCTGAGGAAAATCACGGAGATCCGAAATCAGGATCCGATCCGCTCAATCCGATGTCGCCGGATCTTCTCGGTGACCTGAGGGAGTCTTCGGATTCTCGGGAGAGCATCGTCTTATTGGCGTGGTCGGAGAACCCGTGTGAGGGTTTCCGGCGATCTATGAAAGAAACGGTGGACGCGAGATTGAGGAATCACGGGAGGGTGGATTGGGGATTTATGGAGGAGCTCTTGCTTTGTTACTTGAACCTGAACGAGAAGAAGTCACACAAGTTTATACTGATGGCTTATGTGGATTTAATCAACGGTTTTCGTGAAGGCTCATCGGAGAGAGTTCCGGCGACGGCGAAGCCAAGGAGTGTTCGAACATTTAGGGCTGGAAGGGAGATCGGGAGGAACAAAGTTGCAATCCCTGGAATAGAGAAACGGGACTGATTCAAGATTTTTTGTTTTTTTTTGTTTCTTTTTCAAAACGAAAATGCAGTAAGAATAAATCAATCAAAGAACGGGATGGCTAGTGGCTACAGGCCTACAGTTCTCCTCAATACTCTTCACTCTTGAGAGTCAACAACAGGAATATATAAAATATAAAAACTAATATTTCATAATATACTATATGCATAAACACACAAATATTTCATATTTTTTTGCCTGATATTTCATATTATTCCTAGTCATGATGTTCAACAAATTAACAAAAAATCATAAAAAGGACATTTTAAAGTTTATGAATTAATTATATTTAAAAATTAAGTAATATTTTAATAGAAAGATACCCCCTAACCCGTAGAGCACCAAGCAGTAGCAAGGGCCAAACAAATCACCCCAAAATATTGCAACGTCAATAGAAATAATTTTTTTTTAATAATATCTATGCTTTAATTTAAGATGATTACTCTCTAACTAATAGTTAAAAAATATCATTTAGATTTTTTAAAAAATAGTGTTCGTCAAGGCAAAAACACCAGTCACAACTATAACACCCTCCAGACAATTTACATATCAAGATTCTCAATTACCCCTGCTTGGGGTGTTGGAATCTTTTGTTCATTAATATGACAACGATCATTCTCTTTACACGGCCTTGTGTATTTTTCAAATAAAAGCTAATGGTTGTACCTTCATCCTAGGGAAAAATTGTAAATTGAAAATTTAATTACAATATTACGGGAAAAACTTGCAATTTAAACCTCGAAAGGTTATATAAGCGGGTTAGAGTTATTCTAATTCAACCAAAAGTCACGGGTGATCCGAATTAATTTAGTTTATAATTTTTTAAGGAGTTGGTTAGATACCGATTACTTACACACAAAAAAACCCTGCAATTTGCAAAGCACTATATGTATAAAATTTCATGTAGTATAGTGAGGAGGATTCCTTTTGCTATCAAAAAATTTATTACGAGTCATTTTTAACAATTAAAATTTTAATGGTACTTCTCCCCAATTCTCCCTTTATATATATTTGCACTAAATCTTGCTTATATATTCACATAATTTTAATATATTATTGGAAAATGACTAAAAGGAGGGGTATGTAAAGGTCAGCAAAAAGGGAGTGGTGTGGGAAAGGCCTAAACCATGTTTATATGCTTGGCATGGGACGAAAGTCAAGGAATCCATCCCATCATTCAGGTTCTAATTTCACTTTAATATCTGCGGATTCATCAACAAGCATGAATTTCAACAAAAACCATGCTCTTCTCCAGATTCTTCTTCATCTATAAATGTCTTACTCCAACACAATTCAAACACATAAACTTCGTTCTTCAATTTTTAATTCCCTCAATCAAAACCCATTTTTCAGAAATGTCCAAGAAGCTTCAAAACTTCGTTGGCCAGAAAATGAAAGTTCGAAAATTCTTTCAGTATTGTCTCTCTAAGCTTAAAAACCCTCGTCCCCAAATCCACCCTCGGTTTCCCCTAACCCGGATCCTCTTGGGTTGCAAGCAACCCAAGACCCATTCGATTGCAATTGTCAGGGGAAACAAAGCAGCTACGCTATCGGATATTGATCGCTTCCTCTTCGACAACTTCAAATCTATGTTCCTGCACGAAGAAGATACTACTATGAACTGTAGCATTACTAGCAGAGTTTGTGAAGAAAATCAGGGAGATCTGAGATCAGGATCCATTTCGTTCGACCGGACTTCGATGGATATTCTCGGTGACCTCAGCGAGACTTCCGGTTCTCGTGATAGCATCGTCGTATTGGTGTGCTCGGCGAGCCAGTATGAGGATCTCCGGCGATCTATGAAAGAAATGGTGGACCGGAGATTGAGAAAGTACGGGAGGGTGGATTGGGGATTTATGGAAGAGCTCTTGTTTTGTTATTTGAACCTGAATGAGAGGAAGTCATACAGGTTCATACTGAATGCTTACGTGGACTTGATCAACGGTCTACGCGAAAGATCGCCGGAAAGAGCTCCGGTGACAGCGAAGCCAAGGAGTGTTCGCACATTTAGGACTGGGAGCGAGATCAGGAGGAAGGAGAAGACCGAAGAAGTAACGTTGCAATTCGGGGAATAAAAAAGCTGGAAAACGGGATTGGTTTAATAATCCCTTTGACTTTAATTTTAAGTTTTTTTTTTTAAATGGATAATGAGTATTAGACTCAGCTAATTTCCTCTCTTGAATGGTTCAATTTCATGGCTCTTAGTATTGAAAAAAAAAAGGTTAAAAGGAATTTTTGCCCCGAAATATTTCACGAAGAACTAAGTCTTGGAAGTTTTACAAAAAACAATCTCGTCTTAAAAGTGTTTTTTTGACCATGTCACCTTATAAGTAATATTTTGGTGTAACTATACCCTTGAGTTAATGGAGAGGCAGATAAAGGTAGTCCACGTTGGATTTGAGCAACAGTGTAAAGTCCTCGTTGGACTCTCACTCAGGAGTTTGAAGTTGAACAATATATTAATAAAATTTCCTCCGTCTTTCACCTTCACATATGACGTCGTTCCGCGAAGGAAATCCAACATGGGCTTGATCACAAGTTTGATTAATTCGGACTTGAAGGATCCGGAAGAACTTAGGTACAAGGAACTATGTAGTGTTCTTTGGGTCGATGAAGACTTCATTCCCGACGGCAACGTCTTCGATTTGGGTGGTGGGGGAGTAATGGGAGATGATGGCTTGGACCTAGGCGTCGGTGAATGCTTGATTTACGGAGGCGGAGGATAGGAGCTTGTTGGGGACAGTGATGACGACGGAGATGCCAGAGTTGCTGGTGTTCTTAGGGGTGATTCTACAATCTGTTTCTTCAACTATCTCCATAGATCTATTCTGCGTTGTTGATGGAGATACCGAAGTATGAGAGATCTGCGATCATGCACCAAAGAAACAGTTGTCAAATTATACTCTTAAATCCTAATAATGTTATTTCCTAGATGAAGAATACTGAAAAAACCAAGTAACTTAAAAAATATTGGAAAATCATATTGAAAATGAATATAGATTCCTTGTATATTAAGAAAAATTCTATAGAGGAATTGAAACCCCTGACAAATTCTATAGATAGTCCAATAAAGAAAAACGGCACCGAGAAAGAGGAATTAGAAGAGCATATTAAGCTACAAGCATTTGTAGGAACCACGAACGAACACCTACAATTCCTATTTCGACATTCTATAATTCCACTATATATTAGAATGAGAGAGATTAGTGACATAAAAAGGGTCATTTATCGACCACCAATTTGAGAAAATTACAAGAGAAGTTCTCAATTCTTTTCTGAAAACAAAATCAAGCTTTTCGGTCTAGGCAAATTCAAAATGTGAAGCATCTACAACAGTAAGAACTATAGAGAAACCCACTATTCTTGGGGGAAAACCAAAAAAAGGAAAAAATGAATGAATGAGTCAATGCTGATCTAAGCAACCTAAGATAAAAAAAGAGTAGCAAATCAACTTGAAGAAAGAAGAATTAGGGGAATAGATGGCGGCAACAAACATTTCCAAAAAGAAAATGCAACTTCGAGGTTTCAGCAATGTCAAAATGAAAAACATCGTCAATGATGAGAAGAAGTGACGGAGAAAGAAAGCAATTGCATGTTGGCGAAATCTGCAAAACACAAAGAATACAGTTTGAGTTGCGTCTGAGGACATTGTCTTTAAAAAATATTCCGCGACCCCATATCATATTAGGAAGCGGCACTCTCTAAGATTAAACGAACTCTTCCTGTAAAAATACAGGGAAACATAACTGGTGGAAGATAAAAGTAATCTCAGAAGATTGATATATCATTCTCTATATATTCTCTGTATGTTTCTCTATATTTCTCCTTCATCAAGAAGCCCCTTTTATAGATTGTGGAAAGACACGAGACATGTCTTTTAGACATATGTCCCTTAGATTCAAGAGTTATGTTAGAAAGATATTTCTTTCTTCAACATACATTTTCATAATTAAGAGTCATGTCAGAAAGACACTTCTTTCTTTGACACACCCTTACATAATATTTAAAATATTTCTAATAATCCTCCACATGTGTCAAGAAACACCAATACCTGAGTTACACATATGGACATAATCATTGTATCCAGTGGTCCTTTGGACTATGAACTAGACTGATAATACTTGGTACACATAAATGCCAGTAGTCCTATGGACTATGAACTAACACTTCTTGGGTGTATATCAGAGGTACTAGCAGCTATATAATACCCCATATTTTCACTGTTTATCACACTATTTTGCACTTTAGGTGGCCATGTGTGTGTCCTGGTGTTTAACGAATGCTCTAGAGATTTCGCCACGATCTCATAGGAGCGGCCCATACCCCTCATTAGTATAGGTGATTTCTTTAAATGTATCTGCACATAATACACCATCCCATGGGATTTAAAATTATTAAGAGTTTTTGCTCATCCTCCTTTATGCAATCTAGTACTTTATCACACATCATAGAAAATGACTAGTAATAATATTTTGGTGCTAGCAGTACTAACAAACGACTTGTTCTTACCAATTGAATCTTCTTCATGGGATCACCAATCACAAAGGTTGGGTTGCCATCGTTGTCGTAATCACACTGGCTTTAGTCCTATTCCCCTCGATGTCTCAACAATTTAATTTTTTTCTTCTCCAGGGGTTTTGTTAACGGATTCGATAGGTCTATTTTTGACCTCACCAAAATCGATTGAGATAGCTCCATAATTTTTAAGCATGCTTATTCTCATAGTATCTCAAACGATTACGCCATTATTTTCTTAACAATTTCGCAATTATAACTCATCAATAATAAGTGTTGCTCATCTTTGTTTTCCTTAACAAAGGTTATTGCCATTCGGTAAACACAGTACATCAACACTAAATATTGTACATCTTGTTATCCTTAACAAAGGTTATTGCTATTTAGCAAACACAATTCATCAACACTAAATGTTGTACGTCTTTGTTATCCTTAACAAAGGTTATTGCTATTTAGCAAACACAATTCATCAACACTAAGTGTTGGTTTTACATCAAAATATTTACTAAAAGGTTTTCAACCACTTAGCTTTAGTGCCAGCCAATTCTATAGCAATAAATTCAGAATCCCTTAAGGATTTGGTTAGCATTATTTGCTTGGATAATTTTCATGTGATTGCACCACCACCAAGAATAAACACATAATCGCTAATAGATTTTAACTCTTCTAAATTTGAGATCCAGTTCACATCACTGTATCCTTCTAATACAGCGATAAATCCACTATAATGTGGTTAATAATTCATGGTGCCTTTAAGGTATCTCAATAACCTTATTAGAGCATCCCAATATTCACTACTTGGACAATGAGTATATATGTTCAATCTATAAAGTGATAATGAGATTGAATTTTTATGTGTATGCTCAATCATCCACAAAATATATGCTATATCATAATAGTTAGTACTAAATTCTTATAATTTATCCATAAACAGATTGAACAAACAACACCATCAAATAATGTGTTATCATCATAAGGAATAATCACACTATGGTTCTCAAAACCAAAATTTAAAATACATTTCAAGATGATATATTCCTTTATGATTTCAACACCTAAAAATATTTTAATTCACCCATGCTTTCAAACTTAAATTTAAAGCAGTAGAACATTACAATATGTCATCCACATTAAAAATTTAATAAGCATTCACATTATATATTTATACTAAGATAAATATATACCAACAAATAATAATATCATGAAAATTAGACATATTTATCTTTCCAATAAATAAATAATTAAATTTTTATACTTTCATCATAATGCTTATTTTAAACTACACATAAAGTTTGATAATCATAAAATTTATTGTGAACAGCAAATAATAAAATTTCTATTTAATTTGATTATAACCCATTTCACAAATATAAAATGAGGCTAACAGATATGTAATTTTTCACTCATAAATTTTAGAAGGTATCTCACATCTTAGACACCCCCATACTTTTAAATAACAAATTATATTTTAATAACTTCTCAATAATAATTCTAATTAAATTAGAATTTTTCAAAATATTTTGTCACGTCATAAAATAATATAGCAATGAATACAACCGTTGCCTTATATCTAATGATATAGCACTAACCGTCATATGTGATTTAACTAACCGTCATAAGCATTCTTCAACATTTTGTCGTTGGATCTTTACCTTGGCGGAGTCTCGCGCTTGTATGTTTCAGAACGGTTGGATCCACCTTTGAATATAGTACTAACTATATTCAGTAAGATGCAGTGCCTATAAGAAAATTCAACTTGTGGGATCATGCCATTAAACCCAACACAGGATGAAGCTGAAGCGTCTTTCTTGACAGCCTCTAATCGTGCATTGTGGATACGATCGAACTCGTCATTTTTTCCAATTAATGTTTTCAAGACAACTCTCAGAACGCGACAGGCTTTGTTCCAGACAGTTATTTTCTGCACATGGTGAAATGGTTCAGGCTGAATTTAAGGTGAAAGATGTCGGCAAAACAAGGCAACATAGATGTGTATTTCCAAAGTCTTGATCTTCTTATTCCGAATACAGAGTGATGCAAGCAAATAACAGCGTGTTCAACAACAGGAACTTGCATTATATTCCCTCAATATCTTGGGATTAAAGTCCTCCAAACAAACAAATTTTAGGGTTTCGGTTGCATGATTCCCTGCTTCACGAAAAAAGGCCACTTTATTTTAGAGTCCTAGTAATCTCAGAGGCGAAATCAGTGGCTTCGAAGCTTTCTTTGCAATCTCTTTGTCCACGTGATCCTCCACCCTTCAATATTTCCCTGATTTCTAAAGATGAACCCTATATGCCCCAATATATAGAATTGCCTTTGATCCAAGGGTCGGCGAGTATTAATCTAGTGGAACCCTTCAACAAAAGAGGCCAAGGTTATTCATCCTTCTCAGAGAAACTCTGTTGGCTCTCCTTTAACTTCCAAAATTTTGCAGATAATATCTCTTAAAATTGTTAGCGAAATCTACAAAACACAAAGAATATAGTTCGAGTCGCGTCCGAGGATATTGTTCTTAAGAGATATTCCGCGACCCCTCATCACATTAGGAAGCGGCACTCTTCAGGATTAAGCGAACTCTTCC
Source organism: Leucaena leucocephala (assembly GCA_037074615.1). Lineage (NCBI taxonomy): Eukaryota > Viridiplantae > Streptophyta > Magnoliopsida > Fabales > Fabaceae > Leucaena > Leucaena leucocephala. The sequence goes on from CM073552.1 coordinate 3,225,410, forward strand.
TGTAAAAATACAGGGAAACAAAACTGGTGGAAGATAAAAATAATCTCAAAAGATTGGTGTATCATTCTCTGTGTGTTTCTCTATATTTCTCTTTCATCAAGAAGCCCCTTTTATAGACTGTGGAAGGACACGAGACATGTCTTTTAGACATATATTCCTTAGATTTAAGAGTTATGTGAGAAAGGCACTTCTTTCTTCAACATACCATTTCACAACTAAGAGTCATGTCAGAAAGAAACTTTTTTTTAACACACCATTTTACAATATTTAAAATATTTTTAACATTGTGCAGATACAAGAAAGAAAGAAATGGAAGGGGGAGAGAGAGAAGTATGATTACAGAGTATGAATCGACGAGAGGTTTTCTTCTGGAGAAGGAGCCACAAGCGAAAGTTGCAGCAAGAACCACTTTCATTGTTTCTTATCTAAGACTGGAAGTTGCTCTTCGTTCTCCTTCTCCCATTGTGTAATATGAGGTTAAAGGAGGCAATGGTTAGTCTGACTCAGATTTTGTTTTTATGGGGAATTGGTTTCAGCTCATCATTTTAATGTGACAGTTAGTTTTTCATTTACGGAGGGCGACTTTGGCCTAAAAAAATTTGTAGGGTGACATTACCTCTTATCAAACTTTAAAAGACGTATTAGCTTATCGTAAAATATTTTTAAAGCAAAAATGCCTTTTAACTATTAAAAAATGCACTTTTTTCTTGTCATTAAAAAATAGATGATTAAAACATGATATGAAGTGACCAATGGATGGAGATTTGATTAGTAGAAGGAGTTAGTTCGTCACGAGAAGAACTAAAATTCAAATTTTAATTGAGAGTGGTTGTAAAGTCCCACGTTAGCTGGGGAGGTGAAAGAAACATACTTTATAAGTGTGTGGATACCTTCCCCTCGTAGACGTATTTTCGGGTTGAAAAGCCTGAAAAACAAAACCATGAGGGGTGATGTGGGCCCCCAAAGCGGACAATATCTATGTAGAAGGGTGCTGGGCTGGGCTATCACAGATGGTATCAGAGCCAGTCCTTTGGCCAATGGTCCGGTGAGGACACCTGGACCCCAAGGGGGGATTGTAAAGTCCTACATTGGCTGGGGAGGCGAACGAAGCATGCTTTATAAGTGTGTGGATACCTTCCCCTCGTAGACGTTTTTTTGGGTTGAAAAGCCTATAAAACAAAACCGTGAGGGGTGATGTGGGCCCCCAAAGCGGACAATATTTACGTGGAAGGGTGCTGAGCTGGGCTGTCACAGTGGTCTATGTTTAAAAAAAAGTGCTGTGAAGTGATGCTTATATAAGGCGGGTCCTAAAAATCCCTGAATTTACTTAAAAAATGCTTTTCATATAATTTGAAAAAAAATCTTATCATCTTGTATAATATAAAATCAATCAATTATACTCCTCATAATTCTTTTATTTAAGATGTCTTTCAAAAAAAATTTACGATCTAAATTAAGTGTTATGAACAAAAAATAGAAGGTATTAGAAAAGATATTTAAAAATTTATATACATTTTTTTTACTAAACACAAATATTTTAATATTTTTATAATAAAAATAATTTTATTTAAAATACTATTAAAGATTAAATGGAATATTGGAAAGAAATTTGTTGTTTAAGAGAAATTTTTAGTTTATTTAGTTAAAAAAAGAGACTTATTTTTTTTTTGATAAAGAAAAGAGAGACTTAAGATTAGTCACTGATTCTAAATGCAGAGGAGGCCCATTGGGTCCATCTTAGTCTAACTTTTTAAAGAATATTTTTGGCAATTGTAGAATTAAAAAGAAAAGAAAATTCAGTAGTAGATGTTTCTAGAAGGGCCGCGTCATTCTCCCGATATCTCCAGTCCAGGACCAATACAACGGGGAGGAAGCAGATCTCCGCCTTCAATTAAAAAATTTAAAATAAAAATAAAAATAAAAATCAAAGTTGCTATTTCAAAAAAGAAAAAAAAACATAATAACCTTAGTCCATACCATCACCGTACAAGCCTTCCACACGTACTCCTCTGGCCTTCTTATTAGTCTCGTCGACTCATTGGTTCTTCTGCCTTCTAAGGTTTCAGATTGTTCCAGAACCTCCTCCCTTTTCCTCATCTCTTGGATCGCTACGCCAGGTAAACCCTATTCCTATTTCTATATGATTCATGTTGCTTTAGGTTACTTTGATCCCTCTTGAGATTGTAGATCTGTGACTTCGTCGTCTTCATGTCTTGCTGTATAATTAATCATTGGTCGTATCTCATAATGTTTGCATTCATTGGAAGTTTTAATTTTATGTTGTTCCTGCTTCATCTGTGGCACTTGGTATTATGCATTGTATTTTCTGGTTGGTTGTTGGAAGTATGGGGTGGGAGCAGGATTTAGTTCAAAGCATTCGTTTTTTCCCCTTTTGCTCGATTTTGATTGAATGGATTTGATGCGAGTGCTAAGCACGTTAGCTGGTAGATTTTCTTGCTTAAAATTGCTATTTTCGTGCTGTGCTTCTTGATGTTTGCAATTTCTTACTGATGTTAGTGGTATCACATTTACTGAATTTCTTAGGCATGTGATCTCGTCATTATAAAGTAATTAAGAACGCCTCTCTCCCCCCAGACAAAATATATTAGCTACTTTATGAGGCATTTAATTTATAGTCATTCCACTTTTAGTACAAACCTTCCTTTACTATCCCTCAAACGGCTTTCTTTATGTCTGCACGGTCATTTCTCTTTTCTTCAATTTCCTTTCTTTACTGGACATATATAGGAGGTAAATATAATGGTTATTTTTTTTTTGTCCAGATATTCTTCTTGGCAGGCAGACCTAATTCTGAGGGATCAATTCAGTTTTTGTAACAATGAGCGTGGTCGGTTTTGACTTTGGTAATGAGAGCTGTATTGTTGCTGTTGCAAGGCAGAGAGGGATTGATATCGTGCTCAATGATGAGTCCAAACGAGAAACTCCGGCAGTTGTGTGTTTTGGTGACAAACAACGGTTTATTGGAACAGCTGGGGCTGCATCTACCATGATGAACCCAAAGAATTCAATCTCACAGATCAAGCGACTAATTGGTAGACAATTCTCTGATCCCGAGTTGCAGCGGGATCTGAAGTCATTGCCTTTTATGGTAACTGAAGGGCCTGATGGCTATCCCTTAATTCATGCACGGTATTTGGGTGAAAATAAAACATTTACACCAACACAAGTGTTGGGAATGGTGTTCTCAGATCTCAAAGGCATAGCTGAGAAGAATCTGAATGCAGCTGTTGTTGATTGTTGCATTGGAATTCCGGTTTATTTCACTGATCTTCAGAGAAGGGCAGTATTGGATGCCGCTACAATTGCGGGTTTGCACCCACTTCGCCTGATTCATGAAACGACAGCAACTGCCTTGGCTTATGGAATTTATAAGACAGATCTCCCTGAAAATGATCAACTGAATGTAGCATTTGTGGATGTTGGACATGCCAGCATGCAAGTGTGCATTGCTGGTTTTAAGAAGGGGCAGTTGAAAGTATTGGCTCATTCATTTGATAGATCTCTAGGTGGTAGAGATTTCGATGAAGTTTTGTTCCATCACTTTGCTGCAAAGTTCAAGGAAGAGTACAAGATTGATGTTTTCCAGAATGCCAAGGCTTGTCTAAGGCTGAGAGCTGGTTGTGAGAAGCTGAAGAAGGTCCTCAGTGCAAATCCTGAAGCACCTCTCAACATTGAATGCTTAATGGACGAGAAAGATGTTAGGGGCTTCATCAAACGTGATGAATTCGAGCAATTAAGTGTTCCAATATTGGAACGAGTTAAAAAACCTTTGGAGAAGGCTCTTGCGGAAGGAGGTCTTATGGTTGAGAATGTACATATGGTTGAGGTAATTGGTTCAGCTTCTCGTATACCAGCTATATACAAGATATTGACAGATTTTTTCAAGAAGGAGCCTAGGCGGACAATGAATGCAAGTGAGTGTGTTGCCAAGGGCTGTGCCTTGCAATGTGCTATTCTTAGTCCAACATTTAAAGTACGAGAGTTTCAGGTAATTTTCCTCCCACTCCCTATGATGTTTTAGGTGCCTGCTATATATATATATATATATTATAAATTGGTTGGGCATGCCCCTTTTTGATGTTGTCTCTGCTTCTCTGGTATCTGCCTCTGTAAAACAGTAGGCCTATACAGTGTGTTTGGATTCCCATTGCTGCCTCAATCCCCACCTCCCCTTGAGGAGATTATAAGAATTGGGTGGTTGGAGCATTTATTATATTTAAATTTAAATTGCATGTTTTATTCAGTCTATTAAATTACGCTTTCAGGAATTATGATTCTAGCATTTATTATGCTCTTTAATGGCTACTGTTCTGTAGTTGTAGTGCATACTGAATTATTCAAAAGCTTGGTTTTGCATCTGATATGTCTCTGTTGATGAATATGAAGGTCAATGAAAGCTTTCCTTTCCCAATTTCTCTGTCATGGAAAGGTTCTGGTCCAGATCTACAGGAGAGTGGACCTGAAAATCAGATGAGCACTGTTGTTTTCTCTAAAGGAAATGTCATACCAAGCATCAAGGCTCTGACATTCTATAGGTCGGAAACATTTTCTGTTGATGTACAGTATGCTGATGTGAGTGAGCTGCAGACACCTCCAAAGATCAGCACATATGCTGTAAGGCGTTTGCTCCTTAGTATGTTATGTATATCCTTTTCCTTGGATGTGCTTTGACCCTTGACTGTATGCAGATTGGTCCTTTGCCAACTACAAAAGTTGAGAAGGCAAAACTTAAAGTGAAAGTAAGATTGAATCTGCATGGAATTGTATCTATTGAGTCAGCAACTGTAAGTTTCTTTATGCTAAGGGTGATTGTGGTTGTGATTACTAATTATCCCTCATTCTGTGACTTCTGTTGTGAGGTTACTGTAGTGAAGTGTAGAATATATGTTCATTTGGCTTAACCTTTTTCTATCCTGTTTAGCTTCTGGAGGAGGAGGAAGTTGAAGTTCCGGTGGCCAAAGTACCAGCTGGAGAAAGTGCCAAGATGGACACTGACGAAGTTCCTGCTGAGGCTGCTGCAGCACCTTCAAGTTCTAATGATGCTGATGTTGAGATGCAAGATACTAAGGCAACTGTTGACGCCCCTGGGATGGAAAATGGCAACGCCGCTGAGACTGGGGATAAGCCTGTGCAGATGGATACTGATATCAAGGTTGGTATTGATAACTGGAATATTCAAGTATATTTTCAGATATTTGATTTTATTTAAATATATTTTGGAATTTGCAATAAGATCATAATTTGTTGCTTGGTTTTCTGAATCGTGGAGGTTTTGGCAATGTAAAATGCGACTCGTTGAGATTGGCAGTTACTTTAACAGAATGCTTGGTGATTGTGAGTAGAATGGTGCTATCATAGTTATAAATGGTGCTCCTTGGCGTGCTAGGCAATGGCACAGATCTGGTGTTGAAATTCTCATATGGCTGTGCCTGTTGTGGTATTTGATCAAAAATGGAAAAGAATAAGGGAAAAGAGGAAAGAATGAGAGAAAAAGAAGAAGAACATAGGGAATTCAGTAAGGGAGAAGGGAAGGGAGATTAACGAAGGATAGTCACCAAGAGAAAACTGAAGAATGTATTACTGCATTGTCATTTCTGTCTACCATACATGTTCTGAACCACTTATTTATAGGCTTAGGAAAGAATAGGCGGGAAATGTCTAACTGACAGTAACTAACATTTTATAACAATACCCCCCTCCCAAAGAGATCCTTGCCCCCAAGGATCAAGCAAGATCAAAAAAATACAAATCTGAAAGCAAAACGTAGGTTTTAAGTTCTGGCAAGTCAGTGACGAATTCTCTGTGGTTTGGACCCAAAGGTTGATTCCTTCAAATTGTATTTATTCCTGCGGCATTGCACACTTCACTTATTTCTTTTCTTCCTACTTAGAGAGCAAACCCTCCCAAAAAGCATTGTAATTAATTCTCCTTTGAACCATTCTAGCATTAGAATCCTTGTTGGGGAGAAGTTTAGTAATGAAGCCCACTTCTGAAATAGCCCACACTTAATGACAGCCAAAGGATTTGTAAAACTCAATTGCCATGGCATTGGGCTATCCTCTTTACTTCCATAACCAAATCCATAAGCCCATTGGTAGTTGCAAATGCCAACGTAGTCTTGAAAATACTGCTGAAGCCCAAAAAAAGTGCTAGCCAGCTGTAAGTTTGACCTTTCAAATTGAGATTTCTGCATCCACGTGAACTTCCAAGCACCTTCCGCAGGCTGTACAGTGTTTTTTGAAGGTTGCGCAGTATCTTCCCTTTGCAAAGCTCGCTGCTCAAGTGACTGAAACAGAGATAGCAGTGAGGAGAAAGAACTCAGCGGCACAAGGGGTATTGCGATCACCAGCATTGACGTCGGCACGCACCCCTGAGATTTGTCGACTGCATTTCTTGAATTCTACTCCAACTGCGTCGTTGTAGCCATCGCACAAACACCCTCACAGTGCTCTGCTTCTTCCCACACCGTCAGCATCTTGATGGGTCTAACAAACCTTGCCGCATTCTTGGGCCCAAAACCCGGTTCATTCACCACCGATGGCGTCTCACTCGCCCGTAGAGAGGACCCACCCTTCAGTAATGCGTTCTTGTAAGGCGTCAATGAGGTTACGGCCGTTGGGGGTCCTGACATCTGTTTCCCCATTCTTTCATTGATTGCCTTAGCATTCCGATGATTTACGGCAATTTCTTGAACCCGGGCTAGTCGTCGCGCCTCAACCAAGGTCTGGGGGTCAAACATACGTACCGAATCTGCTATTTCGTCCTTCAGAGCCCCCACATACACATCCACTAGATACTCCTCCGCTAGGTCCAGTTTAGCAACGATCGTGTCAAACTGCACATTGAACTCTGCCAACGTCGCCGTCTGTCGGAGATGGGTTAGTTCTGTCATGGGCTTCTCGTGCCTTGGGAATTCCATTCTGGGCAGTTGGGTCCTCCGCCGGTCATCAAAGTGATCATTACCCCTCGGGGCGCCGTTACGGTGGGGTGCGCCTTGGACAAAACCGCGCAACTCCTGCGTTATTGTCTGCAGTTCTTGCCGGAACGACCGCCCTATCATTTGCATCTCCTCCCGGAAGCCCAATATCGTTTCTTGTAGGTCATCTACTTTGAACAATTGCTGCTCCACGTTCTGTAGCCTACAGTCCATCTTTCTTGCTACTTGTTATCGGATTAGGTCATCGGATTAGATACCACTTGTTATGTTTCTTGATGAAATGTGACAGAAAAGAATAGACAAAGGAAGAAGAAAGATTCAAGAAGCTCAAAAGAAGAAGAGAAGAGAAAATAGAAGAAAAGAAGAATCTGCAAGGACTCTGATGCAAGAGGTATTACTAAAGTGTCATATTTCTTGCACTTTCTTGCTGACTGTTTTTTTTTTTCAATCAGTGTCGCACAGTGGAGAGTCCAAGGAAAGAGTGCTCTGATACCATTTGTTGTGGTATTTGATCAAAAATGGAAAAGAATAAGGGAAAAGAGGAAAGAATGAGAGAAAAAGAAGAAGAACATAGGGAATTCAGTAAGGGAGAAGGGAAGGGAGATTAACGAAGGATAGTCACCAAGAGAAAACTGAAGAATGTATTACTGCATTGTCATTTCTGTCTACCATACATGTTCTGAACCACTTATTTATAGGCTTAGGAAAGAATAGGCGGGAAATGTCTAACTGACAGTAACTAACATTTTATAACAATTTGTTGTGGTATTTGATCAAAAATGGAAAAGAATAAGGGAAAAGAGGAAAGAATGAGAGAAAAAGAAGAAGAACATAGGGAATTCAGTAAGGGAGAAGGGAAGGGAGATTAACGAAGGATAGTCACCAAGAGAAAACTGAAGAATGTATTACTGCATTGTCATTTCTGTCTACCATACATGTTCTGAACCACTTATTTATAGGTTTAGGAAAGAATAGGCGGGAAATGTCTAACTGACAGTAACTAACATTTTATAACAGTGCCACAGCCATATGATCAATGTTAACTTGCCCTTTGTGCCTCATTGTCTCTCTCACAGCCTCAATGACTCATCTGTGTGATGCTACACTGGAGGAAGGCACTAACGGTTTCGGAACTGCATTCCATTTATGTTAACTTGCTGTTATATTGCATTGCTGCTGTATCCTGCCCCCTGTACTATTTTTATTGAATCTCTTTTCATCCTATGCAAGTATGCATTTTCCCACCATCATAGACAGGTTTTCTCGGCAACTTGCAATCTCTAGGTCATAAATTCCCTTAAGGTTTAGTTTTGATGACACGAAGGATATCGCTCTGGATACTTATGATTATGAGCTTATGGGCAAGTTAACTGATAGATTTCAATTTCAGGAATTTTGAATTCTGAGGAATGGCATTTGCAATTTATGGGATTTTGTATAGTTATTACAATTTAAAAGTTTTATTTAACTTATTTTACTTCACTTTTTGAGTTATATAAATATGTGCACAACTATTCTTTCTTGCCATGCATTATGCATCATCAAGTTCTGAAATGTGTTATAAGTTTATGTAGTTTAATTATCTTTAATAAGCAACTTGATAATGCCGCAGGTGCAAATTCACTTATACTAATAATGTCTGTGCTTTTTTCTAATTTGAACAATTATTGATAGAGGCCTATGTTGTTGGGTTTTACAGTGAATTTTCCTTATTTATGTATTTTTCTGTAATGGATTTTAAATATGAATTCCTTCTTTTGTAGGATTTAAGTCTACTCTTCACATTAACTACTCTGCTATGCAAAGTCATGCATTACTTTATACTCGTCACTTGTTAAAGATTGTACTTCATATAGGCGTTCAAGCATCATTAACCAATATGTTATAACTTGACTGACCCTTTTAATGTTCTTCAATTGCAGGTTGAGGCTCCAAAGAAAAAGGTCAGGAAAACAAACATACATGTGACGGAGTTGGTATATGGAGCAATGAGTCGTTCAGATGTCCAGAAAGCTGTAGAGAAGGAGTTTGAAATGGCTTTGCAAGATCGAGTGATGGAAGAAACAAAAGAAAAGAAGAATGCTGTTGAGGCTTATGTTTATGACATGAGGAACAAGGTGGGGATGTTCATCCTTTATTTACCCTTACATCTAATGTAAATGCCTGTCTTTTGGTGATTTCTCGAACTAATGTTACTTTTATCGCTTCAGCTCAGCGACAAATACCATGAGTTTGTCACTGATTCAGAGAGAGAGGCACTTACTGCTAGACTTCAGGAGGTGGAAGACTGGTTATATGAAGATGGCGAGGATGAAACTAAAGGTGTTTATGTTGCCAAACTTGAGGAACTTAAGAAGGTAAGAAAGTTTCATAAATTAAAGTTTCCACACCACAACACCCCCCACCCCCAGCGCAACAAAAAAACAGACAAAGAAAGAAAGAAAAAACGTCAATAGCATTAAAATGTTATCCTTACCTTTGTTCTTGTGTACAAAAATGAGTAGCGAAGAGTCATTTTCATGGTGGCTTGAATTTGCAATCTAATTAGAGACTTATATCCAATTGCAGCAAGGTGATCCAATTGAGGAGCGTTACAAGGAATACATGGAGAGGGGCACAGTAATCAATCAGTTCATCTATTGTATAAATAGCTACAGGGAAGCAGCAACGTCAAACGATCCCAAGTTTGATCACATTGACATTTCTGAGAAGCAGAAGGTAAATTGTCTATTTTTATACGCCCACATCTGTTATTGGCATTTGAATTGAAACTATTTATCTAATTATTTGTTTGCAGGTCCTGAATGAATGTGTTGAAGCTGAGGCTTGGTTTAGGGAGAAGCAGCAGCAGCAGGACTCTCTTCCAAAACATGCCAACCCTGTACTCTTGTCGGCTGAAGTAAGAAAGAAAGCAGAGGCAGTCGATAGGTATATGATTTGTTCATTCTGTTGGTTTGGTGGTTTTCAGATGGCATGGACTCTGCCTGTATGCTATTTTCTGTTCTCGTCTTGTGCTATATATGCTTGTGATCCTTTTGTGTTTTTCTTCAATGCATTTTATAACGCTCACTAAACCAGCCCCTCAAGGTGCAACCAAATCATGCTTATTTTAAGTGATTTTATGTTGTATAAGGTAAATGTATAAATATGTGAGATGAGTTTTGTCTCGTGATCATTTGTAGTGAAACCAAACGTGCATTGAATTGAGGGCTGAACCTAATTGCTGTTTGTGAACTTCTGGAGTTGGGGAGGATTGAACCTACTCTTAAATTTGCTTATTTATCATGTAGTGCCCTTTCTTTTTATCATGTAATGCCCTTTCTTTTGCTGTAAGGTAATTTTCTCGTGTTGAATATTTCATTCATTTGGGTTTCAACTGTTCTACTGTTTTGACAGATTCTGTAAGCCAATTATGACAAAACCAAGGCCAGCCAAGCCGGCTACCCCTGAAGCGATACCAGCACCAACAGCAACACCACCGCCTCCTCAGGATGGTGAGCAGGAGCAACAACCTCAGGGAGATGATAATGCAGGCGACCACTCAGAGCAGGCGGCCCCACCAGCGTCTACTGAACCAATGGAGACTGATAAGTCAGAAAATTCAGGCGCTGCATAATTATTATTCTTGTTTTAGTCTCAGACCTTTGTACAAGAATGTGAATGAGGTGGGGTTGACATTGAGTGGTTGGTTACATGGGAGGTTTGGTTTAGGGCCCTCTCTGTTGGGTGGTTTCAGATATTTAGTTATTATTATTGTGGCGGTATTTGGAGTCCAATTTTCTTTTCTTTTTTTTTTTCCTTCGTAAGAAGGGCTGTTGGAAGGGAAATTCATAGTGCTAGTAGTCTATTTTTGCCAAATGATGGGTAAGAGGCCAATTCTCTCTCTAGGCGAAAGGTTATTTGTGTACGATTTCTTAAAGTTAAAGTGCGACTTCTGTCAGAATTTACTTCCATTTCCTTCCTGAAAGTGCTACTTGATTGTGTTTTTTACTATATTTTTTATTCTGTGAAGAAATATTACAAATTACAAATATTTCTAAAATAAGATGAAGATCAGATAAAAAGGCGAGTAGAAAGATTAGGGGGGGGGGGGAAGGGATTTTTATTTTCAATTTTTATGTTACGGTCTTATTTTTAAAATATTTTAATTACATAAAAAGTTGATACCTTATTCAGAGTTGGGAAGTATTAGTCATTCATTCAGGATTGAAGTGTCAAAATTTAAATTTTTTTGAACTTATTAACTGAGTTAAAGCTCAAATTTAAATTTATATAAAAAAATGCGTTATTACTCTAGTAAAAGCTCAAATTTGCAGAAATACTATCGATTAAGTTTTGTAAGAAAATTAGTAACGATCCCTGGTTCGATCTAACGCGCTTTCACTTGTAAGTTAAAAAAAACAGAGTAGAAATGGCCGAGATGCCGCAGATGAGTACTTATTCATATTTATATTGTTATTGTAAGCATGTGTTGTTATTATTACTACCTACTATAGGTAATTGACTCTTTTAATATAATAAATTAGTTATAATTAATATAAAAATTAATTAATTAATTTTATTAAATTAATAAATATATAACGTACATTTATTTTAAGAGATTAGATTTATTATTATTAATTTATTTATTTATCTTTCTTAATATATCTAAAAATATTAATTAACTCTTATAATTAGAATTAAAATATTACTTTTCTTCTGAGGATACATTTCTTATAAATAAAATTATGTTTTCATTTTGTGCTGTGTTTCATTTCATCTAATTTTGCGGACCAAACGTAATAATTAAATTGAAAAGTTCATATTTTGCTTTGTTGAAAGCCTTTCTTTAGGTAACCTGAGCCATGAAAGTTAAACCATGAATGAACATTTGAAAATCAAGAATTATGCTATGGTAATGGAAGGCATTCACTGGTAATTTCCTATCAATCTTTCTATTTTCCCCAAAGAAATGTTCTTTATAATTTTTTCATTCTCTTTTTTTAATCATATATATCAATCTGAGTCATAACTTGCCTTGAAGGGTACCCTTCTTCAACAATCCGAAGAGACTACCTGACTGAATCAAATGTCCTTTAAACCTGTTGAGAAGACCCAAACAGAATATCTACTTTGATTAAAACAAGAACACATCCAAATCCTCTAAATTTGGAAATCTTTGAATTGGTGAAGTTGAATGAAAAGTACAGAATTATTTGCATAGCTCTGGTACTTAAAGACCCGTTTGGTTCAATTCCTTCACACCTAATTCTTAGTAATTAAGATTTCATTCCTACATCCAGTCCTTTTGGTATGAAACATGTTTCTCTTTCAATCAATCTATTCTGAGGGCATTTTGGTACATTCGTTTTTATTTTCATTTCATAAAAATACTAAAAAGAAATTTCTTTCCCTTATTCTTAATATCATACCAAAAACACATTCATAGTAATAAATATTCCATTCCCAAACCTTCTATGAACCAAACAGACCCTTAGTATTCAATTTCATCAACTACATCTTCAAAGCCTGCTTCTTTCACAAATGTCTCTTCTTATGGCAATGACATTCAACTCAACAGAAGCTTACCACTTTTCATTTAATCCACAAAGTTACGAACAGTTCCACTGAATGAAAACTCCAGTAAGGGAAATGAAAATCAGAAGAATTGCAAAAGAAGCATCTATGTAGTACAAATAAGACTGAAATGTGGAAAATTAACTTTCCCATAATAAACCAACAACAGGCAATTACTTATGAAATAAGCAAAAGACAAGGCTATAAATGAACCTAAACATGGTAATGAAAATACAGTACGAACTATTTAGTTTTCGGTAATCTTTCACGGTAACAAGTAACATTCCTGGCAAAAGTCTCTGCCTTATCATAAATTTGAAGGGGCAAAACACCCTGAATCTGATAACAAGTACAACAGCTAGCTGTCTACATACTATGCAACATAACGGACAGAACTACAATGCATAGACATCACATTACATACCGTTCTCAGCTGATTCCTCGTTCTCCTCCTCATCTCTCTGATGCAGTTTCACGATCTCGTTCTGCACTTTCTCGAAAATTTGCCTCTTCTGCATTTCCAATTCCTTTTGGAATTCCATCCTCATCTTTTCTAGTTCCATCATCTGTTGCCTTTTGTTGTTTTCAATCTTCTCATATATCTCGCTGAACTTCTGAATGGAATCAGCGAGTAATTTGAAGGAAGAAGTCTCGTCTTTGTTCCTTCTAGACCTCCGTTTCTTTGGTTGGAGTCCAACCAAATCTTCATCGCCAGTGGACTCTGAATTCCCCGGACTATCCCTCATTTCGTCAAACACATTCGCACGGTTTAGATAAACTTGAGGGTTCGAGAAAACATACTCTCCCGAGTCCAAACCACAAGATAGACCAGCTTGTTGTTGAGGAGAAGACAACAGCTTATCGATCCTATTAAAATAAACCCATTTGCCGGTTCCACCACCCATTTCTGCTAATTTCGCCTTCTCCTTTTTGTACTTTTTCTTTAATGTGTCAAGCCTATTCCTACACTGAGTATCTGTCCTTTCAACTTTTGAAACTTCTTTTACCCTTTCTGCAACTTCTTGCCATTCCTCAGACCGAAGACTCTTCTTTCCCCGTTGAATAAACCGCTCCCCACAAGCATCGAGAAGAACAAATGTCTCGTGCTCAGTCCAGTCAGTAAGGGAATTTCTACCACCAAATGATGGTTTAGGAGCTGCAACAGCTGGAGCAGGTACACGGGGGGCAAATTCATAAGTTGAAATCAAACTCTTTAGCTTTCTCTTTTTTGGGTGAGATTCTAAACCATCTTCAATCCTTATGGTATAACTTTTCTGCTTATCATCTTCTTCAGCATCAGCATCAGCATCAGCGTCATCATCACTATCATCCCCATCCCCATTCTCATCAATGTCATCATCTTCTTCGTCATCACAGTTGTCATCGCCATCTTTTTGGGGAACTTGATTAATGTTACCTTGATCAACATCAACATCAACATCATCATCTTCTTCCTCCTCCTCCCCCTGTTCTAACTGTTCTCCATTGTCTTCTTCCTCATAATCATTATCATCTTCAGCATAATCACTTCTAACTGGCTGAGAATGTTGAGAACTCCCAACTGGAAGTTTCTGACTATTCAAATAACCATAACCTTGGTGATGACTTACATCATATGGATTAGGACCATACTTTGCATCATCCTCAGTGTCATCCATTTCGAAATAAAATACAATTCCAAGGAAGTAAAGCCACAGAACTAATATTTGTCTCAAAAGAGAGACAGAAAATGAAGTAGCACCTAGCTTCAAACAACAAGCCTTTAAGACAGCAAGATCATTAGTAACTCCTAAATCCCAACTCAATGATTCCCGTTCCTGAATCAGCCACCCAGAATATTTCTTTCCAGTTTTTCGTAAGGGTAGAGCTTATAAAATATTACAAGACAACCAGATCATCACCAAATATAACTTTCAACCAATATTCCAACTACTTATTATCATGCAAAGAAAAGTGATGTTTTTTCCCCGAGAAAAATCGCCAAGTTTTGTTTCTTTCAAAAGACATACTTTTCTCGGAAACAAAGGCAATAACTACGGCTCTAATCAAGGGAAAGCCCCAAATCAACAAGCCCAAATCAAAGACATATAACTTTTACCTTAAACAACGCAGCTTGCTAGTTCCCAGATATGAAAGAATCCAAATTTCCAAACTTTTTCACGAGAACGGAGCTTCCCAGATAGGCAAATTCTGTTATGTTTAGAACAGAAAGGAATAAAATTCAGAAAGTAAAAGAAGAGGATGTGAATTGGGAAAGTAGGGAAAGAAGTTGCAGAGTAAACCCGGCGACAAAGATGATTGATGCTAACGTGAGCCGGGCGTATTTGCAACTTCTATAGTTCTATTATATTACGGCAATTTTCTTATTTCTCTCAAATTGTCTTATTATTATTGCTCGGAACTGTGCGTTTGTTGGGAAGTGCAGGGGAGTTTCTGGGTCTTAGCTCTGTAGATTCCTAATATCCCATTTGGGCTTGTGTTGTTACTAGGGTGCATGGATCCTTGTGGCCCAACATGTAGTCCATAATTTTTTTTATAATATATAAATAAAAAAAATTAAAATTGATTAAATATAAAAATATAAATTATTTTTCAAAACTCTCATTTTTTTGCTAAATATAAATATACTCCTGTTGAAGATAATTATATTTGAGATGCTATCAAATTGGTAGTTGATCATGTGTGTAAATATTAATATCAATACTATGAAGTTATTTTCTATTAAAAAAATATGATGAGAAAGTTTTGTCCATTGGTAACCAAAAATAATCAATAACTTACTTTTGAATTTTCATAAAAAAATCTAGATATAAAAATTAAATATATTAAGGCTAATACCATATTACAAAAAGGACTCGAAAATACTATATAAATTTTAAAGTATTAAAAAGAATATCTGAATATATAAAAAGACATATTTAGCAGAAGTTTCAATCTATCCTTTTAAAATTTAAAGAAAAAGGTAAAATTGCCCTTGGTAATATAAGTAATTGCTTTGGTCATTTATTACTCTTACAATAGGATTTACAATTTGAGCAAAGATTTTGACTATTTTCGTTAAGATATTTACTACTTTTTATAATAATTTAATTACAAGTAATTATTTTAGTCATTTACTACTCTTACAATATGATTTACCACTTGAGCAATAATTTTGACATTAAAAATCATAGTTGTTACAATTCTTATTATAAATGTTAGGATTTTTAATAATAGTCGTAATATCCCAATTTTTA
This sequence comes from Leucaena leucocephala, assembly GCA_037074615.1. Lineage (NCBI taxonomy): Eukaryota > Viridiplantae > Streptophyta > Magnoliopsida > Fabales > Fabaceae > Leucaena > Leucaena leucocephala. Next base: position 3,241,160 of record CM073552.1, read on the forward strand.
ATTCTTATATTTAAGTATAATTAAAAATATTATTTATCAATAACTTAAAAATATTATCTAATTAAATTATTATGGTTTAGTATTTTTATTATTTTTAATAAAATATTATATCTGGATTATCCTACTATTATCTTTATTTAGGATTTTATGATTTGATTGTTATTATTAATTAGATATTTATTAAAATTTGGGTTGATATGAATTTGAATTTTAAAATATATGATTTAAATTTTAAATTAACATATTTGTTAGAATTTTGCTAAAAATAATAATAATTATAAAAAATAATATTTATGGCCTTCTTGCTTGCCATTTGTTGCTATTCCCTGTGCTACTATTTCTCTCTTCTTCGTTTCTGTAGCTATCTTTCTTCTCTCATTTGTCCTTAGCAGACTCTCAACTTTCACTTATATACACTTCAATTCTTTCATCCTTTTCAACAATTCGATTTTTATCTGATTGGAGACCCAACTTTTCGATCCATCCTTGATTGCTGAGGTATTGATAGACTTCTTTGATATTTCTTATTCATCCGATGCTTTTAGTTCCAAATGAAGTTTAAAAGGAAGAGCGCACTAGAAGTGACTATCATTGGGTTCTAAAGTAACTTATATTAAATAGCCTGAATGTCTGTGATTAATGTTATTATATATTTGATCATTAGATTATTTTTTGCTTTAATAAGATGCAACCAAATTTTATTTACTTGTTAATATGATATTTATGAATAATTTAATATATATATAAATCTATTGATATTGATATGATTGTATTGAAAAAATTTGTTTGATAATTTTTATTGAAAATAATCTTGTGAGATTTAAATTAATTTGAAAAGTTTGAGTTGAGATTATAAATTTGTTATATCTTGAGATTGGAATTTGAAAAAAGTTATTATTTTACAAAAAATCCTTTTGTGATATTTATCAAGGTATTGGGATTTTAATTAATATGATCATTTCGAAAATTATGCATTAGGGATAAATGATGATAGAGTTGTATTTCTACCACGTGGTATGACCTCAATTGGAGTTTGATAGTTGACTTTTGTCCCACTTATTTATCAAGGGATGTGTCATGCCTATTTATTGAGAGGGAATGAACCCATGGTCTGGTTATTTGCTCTGTAGATTTTGGCTTATCCATACTACTTGATCGGTTAGCTTTTTAAATGGTTAGTTATTAGTAACCCATAGGTTTAGTCAATGGAAATAAGGCGGTTTGGTTGGATTGATGGGAAAAATTTTGGTGGGTTATCCAATTAATTTTATTATGATAATATATTATTTTCTATATATTATACTTTATGATGTAGCACTTGACAACTCATGAGCACATGTTAGTATGCATTATGAATAGAATTGCTGGTTACTGAGGCGTTTGTCTTATCCTATTTTTATTAACATTTTTCAAGTGATAGTCTCATCTTAAGATTTCAAAGAAAACTTTAGAGGCTTAATTAAAACTATATTAATTATATAACCTTCTCCTTTAATAGTATGTGTAGAATACTTGTATATTGTCATAGTATGTTTCATTATGCATACTATAATATTACATTAATTATTTCAATTTTAAAAAAATTATTTTTATAACCATGGTAGAGTTTTTTTAAGATTTTAGTAAAAATCTTTTCTACTCTAGTTAGCTCTTTTAAAATAGATCAAATATCATGTATAATAATATTTTAAATTATATTGGGTATAAAATAGGTCTAAATAATTAATAATAGTTATATTTTAAGAGAATTTTATACTTTTTCTAAGACATTTAATACTTCCTGTAACAACTTAGTTGCAAATAATTGCTTTAGTTATTTACTATTTATGTAATGAAATTTATCATTTGAGTAATAATTTTTATCACTTTCGCTAAGATATTTATTACTCTCTGTAACAACTTAGTTGTAAGTAATTATTTTGGTCATTTACTACTTCTACAATGAGATTTATCACTTGAGCAATAATTTTTACTACCAGATTGTAGCAGCCATTAGACCTTCCTCCTCATTATTCATCTTCTTTCTCACTGTTTGTTTCATCATCGTCGTCCTATCGAATCATCGTCGTCATCTTCATCTTTATCTTCGTCTAGCTACCTCACCCAACACTCATAGATACTAACCCCTCACCGTTCTCTCTCCTCTCGCAATCATCTTGCTCTTCTTCGCCTTTTTTTGGTCATCTTATTCAGCGGCCTCAGTGCTTTTTCCCTCTTTATCTCTCTTTGCACAGTCACTCTTTCTCTCTCTCTATTTTGAAGACAAGGAAGACAGATCTACAATAACAAAAACTCTGACATACACGTCGATGATGGATAAAGAAAAGAAAAAGGAAGGTCGATTGTAGATATAGAAAAGGAAGAGGGAAGATGGAGAAAGAAAAAAGGAAGAAAGGCAATTTTCCCCTCTCAAATTTTGAAAAAATAAATTGAGACTTATGTCTAATATATTATTTTATATTTTAAGATATTCTTTTTAGTATTTTAAAATTTTAATAGTTTTTTCTGGTCTTTTTCCTATAAAATTCAGTTATTGTTTTGATTTAAAAAAGCTAGAAAATCACTAACTCAGGTAACCTCGTTTTGTGTTTTCAACTCCCCACTACTCTCCGTTTCCTTCTTCTTCTTCTTCTTCCGGTCGATCTCGTTCTTGCACAAGCTATGCTCAAACTGAGAGAAAGTTTAGAGGAATCAGAGTTCCCATGGCAGCATGGCAATCTTCATGGCTATCGGTCCCGGTGGGCACATGTTGGATGATCGTTGTCCCTTGGGCATCTATCGGAGGGGTGGAGGTAGGGTGTGTGTGTGAACGAGAGCGTACAATGATAAACTCTACCCCAATTTTGTATTATACTCGACCCGAATCTCCGATACCACCATAATAAGCCCTACATTTCTAATCCAAAACACATCCTTTGGCGAAACTGAATATTTCACTGAATAATGAAAAATATTCCGAGAAAATCACATACATTCCGAGAAAATCACCCACTCATGGCTAAGTCATGCTGCTTGCATTTTCAACTCTCCCCCTACTTCCCCTTCCCTCCTCCTCCTCCTTCTTCTTGTCGATATGGTTCTTGCACAAGCTATGCTCAGGCTAAGAGCGAGTTCAGAGGAATCGGAGTTCCCATGGCAGCATGTTCCCGACAAGAAAACTCAAGCCAGCGCTTTCTTCCTCCTTTGACACCCAATGCTCTTGTAACTATAAGTGAGTTCAAAATTCTTATTGTTCCCATGTCTGTTCTTGCTTCTTGCCACAATATTCCTGGAATTAGTTTGATGGATGACTCTAGCTTGCCTGTGATGAATCTTGCAATCAACATCAACATTCTGATCTGTTCAATGAATATATATAGCTTCATGTATATATATATATGTACTGAAGATTTTTCTTACTGTTCCCATGTCTGTCCTTGATTCTAATCCATTTTTAATTAGTACGAGTATAATTCATGAAAATGGCTCTTGGTCTTTCTTTGTGATGAATCTGGCAATCAGTATCGTCATTCTTATCCCTTTAATGGATTTAACTGTGTGTGTATGCACTCATCTTTTAGTAGTTTACTTCATTGACTTCTGTAATGAATCATCTTTGTTTCAGAAGAAGGCAAGGTGAGGAAGACAGCAGTGCACATCCAAAACAACGAGGTTTTGAAATGCTACTAATTTCATAATAATAATAATAATAATTACGTGTTATTATTAATATTATACTTGTATCATTGGGACTTTTCCAGTGTTCTAAACTGAGTAATGACTTGTATGAACGGATAGAAAGGTCTAGTTTTGCATTAATTTCCTTAATGCTAGGTCTACTTCTTGGCTATGCACTTAGTCTTAAAGAAAGGGCTGCTGTTTATGAAGTTATAGTAACAGTAACCTTCTGCATAATTCTTTGAAAACTTAATTTGTTGTTGATCATAAACTTATGATTCATGCTTGGAATTCAACTATGGTATTTATATTTTACTGATTGATGTTCAAATTAGATGATAAAGAAACTAAAGGAACGGAAAGATCAAATTTCTCTCCTGCAAAGCAACCATGGAGAGCAGAAGGCCTTGAACAACCTGGAATCTGGAATCTCTAATATTTTAGTTGAACTCTTTGAAGCTTCAAAGTTGCTGAAAGCAGGCTTGATGATGATGAACAACATAAAGTAGAAACCCAAGCCAGAGAGCTCAAGACTGCAAAGAAAGATCTGCAGAAATCAGGCCTCCAAGAACTGAAAACAGCTGTGAAGGACGGTCTTATCATGCAGAGAAAATTATGTGTTTCCCAGAAAAAAGTTGAAAACTGCAGAGAAAGATTCGAATCTGGAGAAAATTCTAGTTGCTTCTTTGAAGAATGATCTACAAGCATTGGAGAATCAAGTGGTAAAAGAAAGAAAGCTTAGAAGATCTCTTCACTTGAATATGAAGGAGACTACCAAATCAATAGAGTTAATAAAACAGACAATAGATTTCGTTTCGAATCAACTAAAGAGTTTTGAGTCTCGTATTCATAAGCTTGAAGTTGACAAAGAGGGTCTTCAGAAACTTCTTGCAAATGAAAGAAGAACATCAAAACAGGCCCAAAAAAATCTTAAAGATGCACAGAATCAGCTCAAGAAGCTTGGGCAGGAGAGATAGGATATAGAGAGAAAATAAAATAAAATTGAGGAGGAACTATTATTGAGCTTATAAGTTTGATGGAAATGATGATGAAGAGTAAAGTAAAAGCAGAGTCACTGAACAATGTATAGAACCACTTTGTGTACAGATGAAAGATACTTAGATAGATTAGATAGATAGATAGATATTGTGAAATGATGATTTGTATATAGGAATAAGTAAGAACAGCACAGTTCTAATTGTTGTCTCAAAAAGAGGATTAATCAAGTTTTTGTGTTCCTAAAGGATCTTAATTGGTTGATTTTGCTAGTTTCAGTTCAATTTTTGTTTTTGTTAATATCTGTGTTGGTATTTTCTATAGAGTAATTCTCTGATATATGACATCCTTTTGTTTAGGCCATCATAGTTGAAAAATGTTTTGCTATACCAAAAGTTATCAAATATCAATAATAATCCTATTAATACTATTACTTTAGTTAGTTGGTTAGTTATTTCCAAGTAGTTATCTAACTATTGCTTACTTCATCAAGTAAGAGATGAAATAGGGATAATTAATACTATTTCAGTATTTAATATAAGATATATTTAATTAATTTAATTAAATTAAAAAAATTAGTTAACTTAGTTAATATAATATATTTTTTCTAAAATAACCTAATAGTCTTCTTTAATTATTTCTCTCTTTTTTTTACATAATTATTATTGAAAGCATCAATAGGGATGCTCTTGTATTTAAGATTAAGATCAACTCTCTAATTAATATTATATTAAAGTTTAATATTGTGTTAAAGATTAGAAGAGTATTATTTTTTTTTTGTCCCTGAGAATAATTATTATTATACTATAGATATAGATGACATTTGAAGCAAGTTAAGTATGACAAATGTATAAACTATCAAAATGATTGGCTTGGCACCCCTCGTTGGTATATTGGTAAATTTAAAATATTCCAAAGTACCACTAATTAGGAATTTTTAATGTTTATTTTGGAATAATTTAAATTTAAATATATTGTATGATTGTATCCTTTTATTTTTTTTATTTTAAAAAAATAAACATATAAAAATTGTATAATATAAATTTTAGTTTTTAAAAAAATAAAATAAATAAGAAAATATAAATTCAAATCATTTTTCAATTCAATACGAACCATAGAGGCTGCTTTCATACCCTAATGTCACATTTTTCAAAACGACGAGTAATAATAGAAAACGGCGCATTCGTGGTTTCTCTGGTTAGGTTCTGCAAATCGCAACCTCGCATAAAGAGTTCTCTAGCCGGAGAGACCCTTCCAAATCCCAAATATTCTGTTTCTTCTCGGTCTGAAACTATTCATTCAAATTTTCTCTGGTCAGGTTCTGGGCAAGTTCTCTCTTCTGATGCCGGAGCCTGGCTAAACTATTTGTAGGAATCGCTCCTGTATCAGCCTCCTCAATAAAGTAGGAATTCTTTCATATTTTTCTGTTTTGTTTACTCTGCTTCAATCATGTTTTTCTTTCTTGGTGAAATTATTGGTGACTTTCTTGCACTCGTTTCGCTTTCATACAGTTATCGCTTCCGGAATCTAGATCTGAGCATCTACATGTTTCTGAGTTCGGGTTTGGATGGGGGATTACCCAATGATTGTAATTCAAGATTGAATTTATCTAAGCTTGATGATGCTTTATGAGAATTTGGGTTCCTAAAAATTGATCACTTTTCTGAAGGACAAGTGGTCCGGCTTCAATTGTTTAGATTTTAAGTATCTTTTGGGGATGAGTTGTGTGGGTAGGATTTAATTATAAGAATCCAGGTTGGTTCTTATAGGAAATTTTCATCCTCAAGGTTTCGAAGATCAGGTGTCTGAGAACTCGCCGTCATGTTCTATGGTGCGGTGGTCTGGGACCCTTGGCTTATTGTCGCTCAAATTGTGTGTCTTCAATGTTTATATTATATAACTCTGGGAGTTTTCTTGTCGATACTTGTTGGGACTCGTGTATCTCGGTTAAGCCTTGTATATTTCTTTGATTATGTGACCATCACGACCTCGACCGTTACCGGTTGGTGTGTTATTGCCTCATTTCTGCTCAGCTCTTTTGCAGGGTAAATATTACATTTTACGTTCTTGCCTTAATAAGTTTATTGGGATCCTGATTCATGATTATGCAATCAATTAGTTATACTTGATCAAATTATAGCTAATTATATTTTGATCAATAGGTTATAAGACTTTTTTAGATAAGCTTTTGTAAGAAGGCTTATAGAAAAAAAATGGTTTTTGAACAGCTTTTGTAAAAAAAATTTTAAAGAAGAGTTTATAGAAAAAAAATTGATTCTAAATAAATGAGTGTTTGAATGTTTATTAATAGAAATACTTTTGTGATTGGGAAATTTCGAGAAAGGGTATGGAGTAAAAAACATACAAAATTACCCATCGCTTGCACATTTCACCCATCACTGTTCATCTTCTTTCCTCTTTCTTCTTCAGCATATGCGACGCTCCTCCCTCCTCCCTCTGGTGATGACTAGAGCCCACCTCCCTCCTCCACCTATGTCATTCTTATTCTAGATCCCTCTTCCACTGTCGGTCACAACGAGATCTGGAATATGACGAATCGGCTTCTTCCTCTTTCACAAAACCAATGCCCACGACTCCGACGAGAGAGGATGGCAACGACGACAAGGGAGGAGAGAGAGGACGATGGACGGAGACCAAGTGACAGCACAAGCGGTGAGGAGAAGAGAGAAGAGGAGAGAGAAAAGAGAGGGTGTAAGAAAAAATAGGGGTAAAATAGTAATTGGGTAGTTAATAAGTTTTTTTACTGTTCCAGAAACTATTCCCATGAGCTTATTCAAAATCATAGTTTGGTCCATAAATTTTTTTGGACAAATATGACTGCTTGTTTTAAAATTTTCCTAAACTAAGGTTTGGGCCAGAAACCTTTTTAAAACTTAGGTTTGGGGTTACCCAACCAGGCACATAGTTAATGATTTAGTTTTGAGTGTATTTTGTGTTTATGCTCCTTTACATATCATTCATTGAAACATGAATTCTCCATAGTGTTGCTATTCTCTAGTTGTTTGAATCCTAAAATGAGTATTTCACATTACTTTCTTAACTTCCCCTGCTGCTCTGAACTGCTTGTGACCTGCCTTTGCGGCAGTTATGAGGTGTCATGGGATTTGTATATCTCTTGTATATTGGCTTGTAAACTTGAACTTTTATGACTGTTTTGTGTTGTACTTACTGTACAATCTTATTTTTGCAGGTCTGTATATATGCTGTATCTAGTTGAAAGGGCAAAGAAATGCTTGGATTTTTCTGCGACCCTCTACATTATCCATCTTTTTATATGCATTGTGTATGGTGGTTGGCCATCTTCTATCACTTGGTGGATTGTGAATGGTACTGGAATTGCTGTGATGGCATTATTAGGTGAATATCTGTGCATCAAACGTGAGCGCCGGGAGATACCAATAACACGATTACGTTCAAGTAAGGACTTTGTCATTTAAGGCTGTTTGGCTGACTCGGTTATGTTGATTCATATGGCGGATTAATTGATAGTGTGTGCCATTTGAAGATCTGTTTATGCCCATAACATGTTGTCTTATAAATGTCCTATGTTTTAGACTCCCTCCGCTCCTAATTATAAGAGTTAGTTGACTTTTTTGGATAAATTAAAGAAGCCAAATAAATCAGTTAATTATGATCAAATCTAATCCCTCGAGATAAATTCATATTATATACTCCTCAATCTACTTAATTTATTCAACTAACCCTTATGTTAGTTATAATTAACTAATTTATTTGGCTTCCTTAATCAATCTAAAAAAGTCAATTAGTTCTTATAATTAGGACTGTAGGTAGTATTATACTTAGGTTGTAATAGCGTCAGGTTTTGGCCTAACAAACTCCAGTAAGTTGGGTCAAATTGGTTGACCCTATACAACCCTAAGATATCTAATACCCAATCTTGATCAATGATTATGCTTCTTCCGATTGGGTCTCACAGGTGTGTCTGGTAGTAACGTTATGAACATTTTAGAACTGGTCTTGGGTTGGGCAGTCCCTGGCAAAACACTGCTTAATTTGTTTTTTTCTTTGAATTTTTTATGGTTATGCAGTCCGGACATTTTTGCAATGTTAGTACTCATTTCAATTTTGTATGGTTATAGTAAACTGAGTTGCTTTCTCTCTGATCGAACTGAACTAATGACGTTGGTTAATTTGTAGTTTTGTTTTGCAATACTTTCTTCCTCTTGAATATCAAAGATTATTTGTACACATAGATGCATTGACAAGCAATCAGTTTCATGTTTTGCCAAATATAGGCTTGCTTTACCTGCGATTTGATTTAACTGAGTTCCTTGCAGGTGTTTGATTGGCAGAGTCAAGAATTTTGTCGAGTTTGGGTATCATAACCGCACGTTTCTATGCTTTGAACTTGGATGATCTCCAAGATAAAGGCCATGAATTACATGATTATTCATGCTACTGGAAGAATTACTCTCCAACGTATTATTCCTTAGTTTCTTAGAAAGCCAAACATAGATCATCCCACTAGACCATCAGTAAACCATTTTTCAAGGAACTCCGAAAACTTCAATGGAAGTAATTCATTTTCGCCTTATTTTTATTTTCCTTTTCTTTTGTGAGTTTTCTTATCTGTTTAGATCTTAAGAGCATATGTTGATTATGTGCACTGATATTCTGCAACTATCCCCGCCCTGGCAAAGAAAAAAAGAAAAGAAAGAAAGAGCATGGTTGGTCTTCTTTTATTTAGTCCATCGTTGGTTTCTTAAGTTTTGGTGGTTTTCAACGTGAAACCAAGCATATTTCTAATTGTTGGTTTGTGCTGGATTCTCAAATTATGGTCCTTGCAATCTTGTGAGTACTAGCGCTTGAAATGAATTCGCCTTTGTTTAGTGTTGGAGGTGCATGATATTTCTGTTTCCAGGCACATTAATTTATGCAAGGGGAAAGAAAAACTTAATTTGAATAAAATGTGCAGGAGAAATAGTTGATGTGTTCATGCTCAGAATTTTTCTTCTTTCTTTTGGTCAACAGGCTTTTCTTTCTGTTTTCTCCAACAATATTTTTGTTCTTTTTTGAAACCTATTTCTTTTTCTTCTCAACTAAGGGCTGTTTTTCCTGCGATATGCTTGAGATCCAATGAGCCGGTGAGAGCTGAAACAAATTATTATATTATATTGATTTCAATTTTGCAGTCAGATTTAAAATAATTGTTGAAGAAAGCAACTAATTTGAATTGGATATTTTTTTTCATTCTAGTTTTTTCTTAATTTCAATCAATTTAATCATGCGAACATGTTAATGCTACGTTTGAGATTGAGACCTCATCTAAATATGGCGAGTAGCTTTGTCACGGGGTAGTTTGCTGTTGACAAAATAGTAAAATTTAGAGAGACAATATAATTTCCCCTTCAATTTAAATCTTCAGATATTTGAAGCTAGGCTTATGCCAAAGAGTCAGTTTCATATCTCCATACATATCTGTCAAAATTTACACAGTAATGAAGACCTACAAATGTCTCACTTGGCCTTTGGATTCTCTTTTCTTTTGACCCACAAAGAAGAATCACTCCTCAAACCCATAAACTTTGGGATTCTCAGAATTTGTCACAGAACAAAATCTCCGTAGAGCCAACAGATTAAAGATGTTAGTGATCAATCCATCTCCTTAGAAGCCATCAATGGAGTTACAAGAGGCTGAGCTTCTCAAGAATTCTGCAACAGTGAGATACAGTCCTTTATATTCAAAAGATTCCAAAACTTTTGACTGATGTAACTTCTCCATCACATTTGCAACTGGATTTGCCGAGACAAGCTGCATAACATTTTCCAACCATAAATTAACAACTTAGTGGGAACATTTGTTTATTTTTATGTTCTTTGTACCTCAATGATATGCTATATTAACTACTATACCTGAATTGATCTTTTTTCCAGAATCTTTCTAAGTTCACATGGTGTGTCAATCCCATTTGTGTCTATGGCTGTAACAGCTGATAAAAAAAATTATATGGTTAGTCCAAATAACCCTGAAACCTCAACATATAACATCTCAACATGGATCCGTTTATGGGGAATTTTGTAAAGGGAAAAAATTATCTTTAACCCTTTAACTTTATATAAAATTTCATTTTAATCCCTTAATTTTTTTAAAGTATATTTTTAGTCTGCTAACCCTAACGTAAATAATGAAAGAAGTTGACATTGAAGTTTTAAATATTCATAAAATATTTTTGAATGACTATATATTTAAATTTAATTTTTAAAAAATAATAATGATTGGCATAAAAAATCAACATTTGAGACTAACAGTATTAAGGTTAAAAAACTGAAAAGATAATTTATAAAATTAAGATAATAAACTAAAATTTTGCATAAAATTAAATAACTAAAAATATTTTTTTTCTCTTTTTTAAAGTGTAGAGAGAAATAGACGATTAAAAGTTGGCCCTGCCTCTATCATGTGGGTCCCACAGAAATAGTATCTACTGTTACCTATCTCTCCTCTACCACGCAATTGGGGTAAGTCAATTTAGGGGAAACCAAGGCATAACCATCTTGGTCCATAAAATATACCTGTCATGTCTACAATTAAGCACTTCAACGTACTTTCTTTGTTTGCCTTCACACGTTCTTCCTCTTCTCGTACCCATGTCAGTATTCTAAAACAGGACAAGTTCTTCATCAGAATTACGATTTAAAGACAGGTATATCCCCAAGGTACTAAACTTTTTTAAGTTCTACAAAAATAGTATTTTCCCTTACCTTTCTTGAAGGTAAGTTGAATTCGCAAAGTAAATTGGTGACTCAACAGCTAGAATGAGGAATGAAGGAATCCTTAAAGCTTCTTTGTATTGGTTTAGGTTATGATATATCTGTGTTCCTGGTATGTTTCCCAAAACGACAGTGTTTGGTCTAGACACATGAAGTGAGATCTTGAAGATAGATATTCCCACCTGAACAAATTGAACAAACCAATCAACATTTATCAATGCATGTTTTTCATTTCTAACAGATACTCCATCAATCCTTAATATATAATTTAATTAAAGAGTTATTATTAGTCTTGAATATAAAATATTTTTTTTATATTTATCTATTTTTTTTAAATTACCCTTATAGATATACCCTTAACAATAATCAAGTAAAAGAATGGGAGAGAGAATTAAGAAAGATAGTTAAGGTATTTTAGAAAAAATATATCATATTAACTACTTAACTAACTTTCTTAATAAAATTAAATTAGTTAAATATATGATATATTAAGGATTGGAGGAATATTAATTATTGAAAAAAATAATTGTGCAGTCTTATGTAAATAATTAATCATTAAAAAGTTTCATAACAAATTAGCAGCATAACAATCAAAAAATCCTATAATAAGTTAGCAGCATCACAATAACAAAATCTGGTATAAAAATAATAACATATTATATCATATTGACAACTCAGTAGACTTTTTAATAAATAAATTATTTACGTGGGATTGCGCTCACAGTCATTTTCCCTTAATGTTATATCTAAATTATAAATTTTAGATATATATAAAAATTATAATTTTTTTTAAATAAATTTACTTAATTTATAAATTAATATATATAATTTAATATTATATTTAAATATTTTATGATCAAATCACGTACATTTATTATAATAAAATAATTTGTAATTTTTTTTAATTTACTTAAATTATTGAAACAACTTTTGAATTAAGGATAAGGGGATATTATTTATCTGTCCACACAGTTCTCTCAAACATTGTGTAATACATGGAGCCAATCTACTTTTTTAAAAAAATTAATTTGAGTTTTAATGAAAAAATCTAAAATACTCTGGCTAAAAATAAGAGGGTTAAGAAATTGACTTTTTGAACGTTGAATATTCAAAAAGAATATGTGGCTATATTGAAATTCACCTTTGATTCATTGAACCAATCTCTTTCCCTTGTGTCTCCTAGTGATTATTGGTAATAAACACTAACATGACTCTGCCGAGCTTGGAAACTCAATCTCCGCCGTCATTCCAACGCGCAGGACCAATCTACGGATGCAAATGCGTGCGATGACAGAGCATGGAAGACTATTCTGAGTTTTGTCGATTTTAACGAAGCATTTCAATTCCTTAGCTTCGGAGTATCTGATCTTTCCCACACACACACACACACATATATATATATATAAACCTCTTTATCCTCCCACACTGCAACTTCAAGCGACATTGATCTCCATTTTTGGATTCTCAAATCTTATTTGCTCTCACACACATCTACCGCTTGAAAATGGTAGGTCATCATCATTCTACATATTTTTAAATATTTTATTTATTTTTTAGGTGATATTTCTTGTACGTGTTTGCATGGAATTAAAACAAAAATACTATCAGGTTTTAGAATAATAATTCATGGGGCTCTATATTTATTATTTTAAGTATTGACTCTAATTTATATTCATGATATGATAGGTGATATATTTATTATTTCAATTTTCAAAGAACTTTGACCATATATATATATATATTGGATTAGTACTTACAATGGACTTTGTTGCCTCCACCGATCAGTTCAAGATTATGTTAGTATTGGGAGCTTTCGTTCTTTAATAGAGATTCTATTTCTAACCATTCGATATTAAAACACAAGATAAAGAAAAAGAAAATCTTACTTTGTCAACTGTGGACTAATTTGTGCCATGTTCTTTCTCTTGTATGACCTTGTCCGAGCAGGCTTTCTCCTTTCAAATTGAGGTCTGTTTTTTTTTTTTTCCAGAGCTTTCTCCATTTATATATTGTGTATATATATATTCATCAAATTTTTCTTCTTAATATAAAACCTTTTTCTAACATTATGCTGCTAAACTTTTCTGGATCAGAATAAATTTGTTCAGAACTCAGAGAGAGTGAAGTCTGTTGATTTGCATCCAACTCAACCATGGTAATAACACACCCAATAAAAACGTAGAACATGAATTAGAGTGTTTCTGAGATCATTAGGAAAAATGTCCTAGATGGCAAGATTTCTAACCAAAGTGATTATAAATGGTAAATTTTCTCATGCAGGATTCTAGTGGGTTTGTATTCGTGAACCATTTCCATTTGGAACTACCATACCAAGGTATAAAGTTTTGAACCAAAACTTGTTCTGTATCTTCTAATTAATATCTGAATTTCTCATTCTTAAAAGTTACAGTAAAATTTTGATCTTGTTACAGACTGAAGAACAGCCTTTCAAGATCAGCGAATCACCAGGTAAAGGATCATGCAGCCCTTATTGATAGTTTTTTTTAACATGAATATCTGACTGGGTCAGATTTGAGTATTGTCGGGCCTAATTGGGGTAGTTCTCCAAAAGATTTTTTTATATTCACACGGATTCAAACTCGAGACCATATATTTAAGCTGTTAAAGCTCCTTATATTTGGACGACTGTTGGTATACACTTGATCACTCAGTCTTTTAATATGTTTGTTTTGGCACTTTTAAATATTGCAGTGAGATCAGCCAAGTTCATAGCTCCTGAAAACTGGAATGTTGCTGCAACCGGCAACAAATTTGCACGCGTCTAAAATTACGACGACACAGAGAAGGTGACAGAGTTTGAGGCTCATAAAGATTACATGAGGAGTTTGGCTGTACATCCTACACTGCCATTTGTGATATCAGCTTCTGATGATCAAGTTCTGAAGGTTTGGGATTGGACTAATGGCTGGTCAAGTGTTAAGAACTTTTGAAGGTCACTCTCATTATGTGATGCAAGTTTCATTAAATCCAAATGATGAATCTTCCTTTGCAAGTGCTTCCCTTGATGGCAATTTGAAGGTATATATCTTAGTGGCAAATCTCTTTGACCTCATATCTTGGAAAAACTAATCTTTTAGTACGTATAATTTTGATTATGTTGTAATTCAGTCCTAAAACTTTGACTTAATACAACTAAATTTCTATAATTTTGACTCAATTGAAACTTAGTTCCTAAACTTTAGCTCACTATAACTTAATCCTATAGTTTTAACTATTTAAAACTTTTGCTCCTAAACTTCATTTTCTAAAATATAAGGATTAATATTTTAAATATTTAAACTATATGGACTGAATTGCATCGAGTCAAAGTTTAGGGATTGAGTAATAGTTGAGTCAAAAACTATAAAGACTGAATTGTATCGAGTTAAAGTTTAAGAATTGAATTATAATCAAGTCAAAATTATAAGGATAAAAAGATGAATTTTTTAACATTAACTCTTACTTCAATTGTGTATCTTTTCTCTTGTTGTAGATTTGGAATCTAAACTGCTTAACTCCAAACATTACCTTGGAAGGACACTTGAAAGGGGTGAATTGTGTTGAGTATTTCACAAGCAATGACAAACAATATTTGTTGAATGGTTCTGATAATTACACTGCTAAAGTTTATCTCAGTAAAATTATTCTTTATTTTCATCGTTTATAAGGATTTGATATCATTCTTTTTCAACACTTAATTAAATCCCCTTTTCTAATAGGTTTGGGATTATCCAAATAAAAACGTTGTACAAACATTGGAAGGACATGAAAACAATGTTACAGCACCTGAGTTTCCTGTTATAATCACAGCTTCAGAGGATAACACTGTTAAAATATGGGATGCTGTCGCTTATAGGTAACAACTCAATTAATCTATCTCTCTTGTTCTCTTATATTTTTAGTTTTTGTTTTTGAATATATAATTAATTGTTGTCATATATTGACTTGCAGGCTTCATACCACTTTGAACATTGGTCTAGAGAGAGTTTGGATTATTGGATACAAGAAAGGATCACATCAGTAACTTTTCTGAACATTTCTTTGACTAAATGCCGGTTTGAATTAGCTGTAGAAAATTTATTTTATGTTATATGAAATAAATATTTGAGAGGGTTTTATCTCATAAAACGCAAAAGTTATGGCTTTTTAATCCAAACGAGCACTAAGGCAACCCATATAAAGAAATCAAAAGTTAGTATTGTTACTGAATTATCACATCACCAAGCTTTTTGAACATTTCTTCCAACAGGCTTGCCTTTGGTTGTGATAAAGGATTCATCATCATAGTGAAGATTGATTGTCCTCCTCAACACCTTCATGTCGCCACACAAGACTAGGAAGGAGGAATTTGAAAGAGAAAAAAAATGGCTTTATAGGACATTCGGCCAGAGACAATAGTAAAAAGATAAAGTTAGATCCTTTAAATTACACTTCGCCTAAAATGTATAGAGAAATACCTAAAAAGGGGTGGGTTCCACTTTTTTGATCGAAACACATTATGAAAAGTGAGGCCAATCTTTCTATAACCATTTCTCTTTTTCTTGCAGTTATTCATAGCTGGAGCAAGTTGTGATTCTGAGGTGTTCACAATGAGTTACTTTATTTAATGTCTTCCATTCATTAACGTGTGTTTATGTTGTAATGTGACATAATATATTATGTTTACTACACACTTGGTTTCAAATATAAAATCCTTTTAATTGAATTGTATTGTTAAATAACAGTTAAAATTAGTTAAAAATAATAAATATATATAAAATATTTTTTTAATAAATATGCCACTATTTATAGTGGTTAAATAAGAGAGTAATAATAAATAAAATGATGAGGGATAATATATTTATTATTGAGTGACAACAAAATTAAATAATGGTAAAATGTATATAAAATTATTTATTATTGAGACAAACTCAAAAGAGATCTTATATTTTGGGACAAGCTAATTTAAAAAAAATGATATTATAATAAGTATTCCTTTATTTAAAAAGTATCACTTTTTGAGCATGAACCTTCAAGACAACCATAAGAAAGTTACGAAATGTAATATTGTATTTAATATTAATAGGTTTCATAGGACTTAATATTTACAACTTGTAAATGAGGCGACTCAATTTATAAATATATAAATTTGACTTATAAGTATTAATTTTTAAATTTGACTAATAGCACGGCTGGACTTGTACATATATAATTGTGACATGTAAATACTAAATAATTTCTATTTATTAGTATAAAATAAAATTAAAAAAAAAACTATTTATACTTAATTGTTTTACCTGATATCTGCAATAATTTTTTTTTTAAAAAATAGACCTTGGAATCTATTTCAATTTTCAACTTAAAGTTATTACCATAATAGAATATATATAATTTTCTATGAAAAAGAAATATTTTTTTAAAATCACATTAAAAATAAGAAGCTATATATATAATTCCTTAATTCAAACAGACACTATATACATAATTCCTTAATTACAAAGTCTAGATAGGGGTATGCATAGGCAGGGCTAGGCAGGGCAGACCTCGTGCCCGGTGCCCTGCCCAAAAAAAGCATGGGCTGCATTTTGCAGCCCGATACCCGGCTCTGCCAGGTAAAAGCCCTAACTATTTTAGGCTGGGCATGGGTGGGCTGGGCATGGGCGGGCTGGGCATGCCCAAGTTTTGATGTCATGCTCATGTTGTGAAAAAATCTGTAATTATGAACTTATAAAATAATACCATATTCATATATCTTTAAGACTTAAATAATATCCATAATTCACTAAGAATAAAGCAACAAAAAGATAATAATTAAATTTTTGAGATTCATTGTATGTAAAAAAAAAAGTCTTGAAATCTTAGTAATTTATAATTGTAACTTTGTATCAATCTCCCTAATATTGACAAAGATTAAGTATCTGAAAAAAAAAATAAAAAATTATAATTTATAATATAATTATATGAAGATTAACAAAGTTAAAAAAAATTAATATAGTTATAAATATTAAAAGATACAACTTACATACTTAACTACTCATATTTTTAAAATGAACCTCTAGTCACTAGTAACTATCATATTCTCCCTTTTAAGTATAGTATTTAGGGAAAAAAATAAAAAAAATAAAAGAAATGGTACTCATGGGCAGGGCAGGGTAGGGCAACCCCCTGCCCGGTGCCCAGCCCGAAAAAAGTATGGGCTGAATTTTATAGCCCGATGCCCAGCCCTGCCCTATATTTATCGGGTTGGGTAGAGCTATTTTATTGTAGGCTAGACTGGGTATACCGAGCCATGGGCATTATGCACAGGCCTAAGTCTGGATACAATTTTAAACTTGGCATTTCCGACGTGTTGCCCAACGTCTCCCTAGTAGAAATGCGGGGCCCACGAAGCCACCGTGGCAACAGGTCACCCCAATTTTGTCTACCGAATAAATCTCGCCGTCCATTTTATCACATTTTTCTGATTAACCATCGATCTTCGTAGGACAATGTTCCACTAGTGGCATTTTCGTAAATTTTGTCCTTTACTGTAAAGCCCCGTCGCTCGCTCCGTTTTTCTTCCCACGTAATATTTGCCCAGTTCACTTTTGTCTCGCAATACAAAAATTTGTCTCCCCCTCTCCTGTCTCTCTGAGCTCGATCTATTGGCTTCGTGTAATTCGGTTTCTGATCTCCGTGGATTTGTTCTCAAGCTAGTTATTCTCTAATCTGTAAAAATGGTGAGCTTTTTCTTTGATCTATGCTTTTGCAGTCCCTTCTGCATTCTGAATTTCCGAACACCCTAGATCTGGACCGAATTCGCTTCGATTTGATATTTTCTGATCATGTTGCTTCATAGTTTATTTGTTTTTTTTTTCATTCCAATGGGAACTAACAGCGAATTCTACATTAACTTGTGTTTGTTTTGTTCTATTTACGTGCATTTGCAGCCTCTCAGACTCGAGATCAAGGTACTCATATTTCTCCTACTGATTCATTCAATATCTATGAGCTACTTGGCGCTTGTTTCCTTGAAGATGTGTTTGGTTGCTGAGAAATGCTTGATTGACTTGTTAGCTATGTTCTTTATTCACTTAAAATTTCTCAGCAATCAATTACACTCTGAGTGTTTAGCTTTCTGATTACTTATCTAAAGTTTTTTCCATTTCTCGATCAGAGGAAGCTTGCGCAAAGATCAGAAAGAGTAAAATCCGTGGATCTACATCCAACTGAACCATGGTAGTTCTTCGTTCTTTCTTTTCTTGTCAATAAAAATAATTATTTTTTTCTATGGAGGCGGCTGCATGTCCACTTGCTTCTATCGATTATTATTTCTCCAGTGTGGCATTGCGAGTATTTTGTCGTTAATACCAATGTTTATTATTGGAGCCTACTCTAGATCTTATCCAATTTTTTATATATTCATAGTTACTGGTTGGAGTATTGAACGTATTTCTGAATTATGTGATACTATGAATGTTAATGCAGGGTTCTCGCAAGTTTATACTCAGGAACTGTCTTTATTTATGACTACCAGTCTCAGGTATGTGAAGTTATAATTGAATACTGTATATTGTTTACATGTACTTTACGCAATTGTGAATTCTGATGGTGGATGTATTCAAATCATGATGTGGGCACCGTACTAAAAGTTTTACCTCTAATATATTTCATCATAGTAATTGAATACTGTGTATTGTTTACATGAACTTTATGCAATTGCGAATTCTGATGGTGGATGTATTACTTCAAATCATGATACGGGCTCTGTACTAAAAGCTTTGCCTTTAATCAGTTTCATAATTTACATTTACTCTCAAGATGAATTCACGTTTTCTTTTGATGAATAAAATGGTTCTTTTAACATTTACTAATATTAGTTCACAAAAAAAGCATGTACTAATATTCATAATAATCCGTGGTTTGTGTTTGTTGTACTGTTTATTAAATTGACATTTAAGAATAGAGTTTCATTATTATGGTCATAGTTTGGGGACAGGCAACCTATCCCCATGTATAGCCTATGCCATATACATAGGCATGCATTCCTTGGCACTCAGAGTTGATTCTGCAAGACTGAGTGAACATCTTGAATGAATTAAGGTGGAGTTTGATTCAATATGTGAAGCAGACATTGAACATGATTATCAAACGAATTGTCATTGCTATATATTTATAACGTATGCAGTGTGTTATAATCATAAAAAGAATGAATAAAAAGGGCCCTTCAAGTGATTATTTGGATTGAAGTGGGTTTTGAAATTTCCAAAAAAGTATGTGTTTATATGGCTTCTGATGTGTTTCATATGAACTTACCAATTGGAGTAAAAGATTTCAGTTTCCTATTTTTAAATTTCTCCTGAATATATGTTGAAGTCATTCACTAGCCTGTCTTCAATAAATGGACTTATATCATCAATTTCTATGGGGATTTCTTGTGAAACATGCACTCAAAAGAAATGTCTTTGCTGCTATTTCAGACCATGGCAAAGTCATTTGAGGTCACTGACTTACCAGGTACAAATTCTCTCATATTGATTTTTGCCATATTTTTATTGAATGGTCCAAATAAATACCTTTTCTTTGAATTTTTCTTGCTTCAAGAAGACTTGTGATTTTGCAGTTAGGTCAGCCAAGTTTATTGCACGCAAGCAGTGGGTTGTTGCTGGAGCAGATGATATGTTTATTCGTGTATATAATTACAACACAATGGATAAAGTTAAAGCATTTGAAGCACATACAGATTACATAAGGTGTGTGGCAGTTCACCCTACCCTTCCTTATGTCCTGTCATCTTCTGATGATATGCTCATAAAGCTTTGGGATTGGGAGAAAGGTTGGGTTTGTACTCAGATATTTGAGGGACATTCTCATTATGTCATGCAAGTGACATTTAATCCTAAAGACACCAATACATTTGCCAGTGCATCTCTAGATCGCACCATAAAGGTAAATTAGTGCCCTAGTTGAAATTATTTTCTGCATATTCTTTTTTAAAATCCATGCTTGCATGATTTAATGCTCCTCTGGTCTTCTCTTTCCAGATTTGGAATCTTGGGTCTCCTGACCCCAATTTTACATTGGATGCCCATCAGAAAGGAGTGAATTGTGTTGATTACTTTACAGGTGGTGACAAGCCTTATCTGATTACTGGTTCTGATGATCACACTGCTAAGGTTTGCATTTATTTTCTGATTTCTCTGTTTTTATCTTTGATTTACTTGCCTACAGAACTGTTGTGATATGTAATATGTAATTATGTATAAGTAATGAATAGGAAATATTTTCATTGATAAAATCTGTGAACAGGTATGGGACTATCAGACTAAAAATTGTGTCCAGACTCTAGAAGGTCACACGCACAATGTATCTGCTGTATGCTTTCATCCTGATCTTCCTATAATTATTACTGGTTCAGAGGATGGTACAGCGCGCATATGGCATTCAACAACTTATAGGTAATATTTGATTGATTGATTGATATGGACATCCGTCTGTTATTTTTTTCCCCTGTTATCTCTCTCTTATCAGGCTTTTTTTTTTTAAAAAAGATCTCATTAGTTCTTCTGTATTGTTACCGTGGCTTGGACAATAGAGTGTTGGAATACTTTTAATAGAGGATGAGTCTTTAAGCCAAGTTGTCTTTGGGCTCTGAACATCAGGACATTACAGTGCCTTCTTCATATGCTACTTTTTGCCACTTTTATTATTTAGATTAAGTTTTGGAAGTGTTCATTTCTTCATTTGGTGAATATAAATGTCTAGATTGGATGTTCACTTGAGAATGCTTTGAATTTGAGAATTCCAAATTGGATAATGTTGTCCATTCTTCTTTTTCTATTTTTCTAAATTTTATTGCTTGCCTTGGTGCACTTTATAAGATGTTAGATCATTTAAAATTTTAATTGAGACTGTTAATAATATTTTGACCATTGATTTTAATAGTTTATGTTGATTTGATCCACTTACAGACTCGAGAACACATTGAATTATGGTCTTGAAAGAGTTTGGGCTATTGGATACGTTAAAGGTTCACGTCGGTGAGTCTTCTTGCCTGTAGTTTCTTAAATGATTTTTTTTTTTGGCCGTGAAATCATGTAGAGTAGGATGATAGTGTCAAGTCTTCTTTATGAAGTCTGCATGTCTGATAACTGATTTGAGAAACTGTTCATGACAAAACTTATTTGCTTCAATCTTTCCAACACCAGATATTCTCCTCCAATTGTTATTATCTTTAAGCTGCAAGGGGTCTCTTTTCATTCTATCCTCATGACATAGAACATCAAAACTTCTTCCTCCACAGGGTTGTGCTTGGCTATGATGAGGGAACTATTATGGTCAAACTGGGCCGTGAAGTGCCTGTGGCCAGCATGGACAATAGTGGGAAAATTATTTGGGCTAAGCACAACGAAATTCAGACAGTCAATATAAAGAGTGTAGGGGCAGATGTGGAGGTTTGGGCTCATTTTTTACCCTTAACTTTTTCTAAATACGTGAGGAAAAAGTGAAAAGCATGATTATCATGTTTATGTTATTTTTATTTGATTTGTATGATTCAATATCACTTGGAACTTAAAATTTTAGAATATTAAATTATATATGCAAATCTTGTTTGCCTGAGTCAATTAACAGGAATCCTTGGAGTCATGATTCCCATTGACTTTAATGATTCAGGCTTTTGGAGATGTAGGGAGGTTGCATAAAGTCTGCAACTCTGCATTGAGTCTCATGCAATCTGATTGCAATAGTCTTTAATCTACCCTTTTCCCCCATATGATATGTAGCAAGGAGTAACTGCAAAATTGAGTCAATATATCACCAAACCATCTCTTTCTTAACCCTATTTCATTGACCTGGATTTTTTTTTAAGCCCCAACACTTTTGAAAAGTTAGACCTTGTATCCTTGACCTTTTTTAATGAAATGTTTGCAATTCAAATTTGAGCATATTCGATAATTATTGTTATATAAATCTGGCTATGTTGATTTAGAGTTGACTTTTGGGTATATAACATGAAGCTTTATTATGACTTAAATTGATTATCTTTACTTTCTATAGAACATGCTTACTACACTCTTAAAATGATAGTTGGGTACAGAGTTTTATCTGAGTGGCATACAATTACTTTGCTTCTCAGGTTGCTGATGGAGAACGATTACCTTTGGCTGTTAAGGAGTTGGGCACCTGTGATCTCTATCCCCAAGTCAGTTGGAATCATGATTTGACTGCATTCTTTTGAGATGCTTCTCAGTTTTTTTTTCCAATCATCATTATGTTATAAAGTGACTTCAAAGAATGATCAAGGAGTGATCAGAGGGTAATAGAGAACTGTAGTCTCTTAATTAGATGCTTATGCAAGGGTGACGGCCTCTATGTATAATTATTAACTTGGACACTTTTTTCTAGATCTATGGTATGAATGCAATATGGATTCTAGGTACAGATAAGAATTGGTTCAACCATACGTAGCTATCTTATTTGATGTTGAGTTAGACATTGTACTTCAAGGGCAATGAAAGTGATATCTATGACTTGCCTTATTTTATGGGTGCCTGGAATTGTTCTTGTGTTGTCTTCAATCTTCCCTGAAAGAAATGAGCTTTAGGTTGATTGTTTCTCGTGTGCTGTTTCAGTTACCAGCTATTTGTTTCTGTGTGTTTGTGGTGGTGGTTAACTTGTGGTTCACTAATATTATTTCAGAGTTTAAGGCACAATCCAAATGGGAGGTTTGTTGTTGTATGTGGAGACGGTGAGTATATTATATACACCTCATTGGCATGGAGAAATAGGTCATTTGGTTCTGCGCTGGAAATGGTTTGGTCTTCAGATGGAGAATATGCTGTCAGAGAAAGTACGTCAAAGATAAAAATTTTCTCAAAAAATTTCCAGGTTTGTAACTCCTTAACTAAGATGGTAGGAACCAATAATTTCTTGCTAATTTCTAAAATGATGAAAGCAAACTAGATTCGTCCATTCCTGTACTGTTCTGAATAAGTAGGTTTTGATCAAATTAAGCTGGCTATTTGTTTTTCTCAAGTGAACCATTATGGCTGAACAATTTGACAAGCATGTTTGCTTCTGTTCTTTTAGTACCAGTACATTTCCTGCCTCGCTTCTAGCTCTTCATTTTATTTAAATATTTAAAGAGTAACCATGTTAGGTATTTGCTAAATAGAACAACTCTTTTTTCTTATAATGGATTTCAGGAAAAGAAGAGTATTCGACCAACTTTTTCTGCTGAACGAATATTTGGTGGCGCCTTATTAGCAATGTGCTCAAATGATTTCATTTGCTTTTATGATTGGAGTGAATGCAGGTTAATCCGTCGTATCGATGTCAATGTGAAAGTAGGTGCTTCCATTATATGATGAATACTTTCTGTTTTTCCTCCCTTCTATTTATAGTTCTATTTTGTTTGTTTATTTTCTGTTGACAGAACCTCTACTGGGCTGATAGTGGTGATCTAGTGACAATTGCTAGTGATACATCATTCTACATTCTGAAGTACAATGTGAGGATTTTGATAATCTGATGACTTAATTATTTTATTATGATAGCTGCCTTTCTCTGAGGAACATTGTCCCAATATGTGTGGCATACTTTGATACAAGGAACTATAAACATTGTAACATGCACCATTTCAGCGTGACATAGTTTCATCATATTTGGATGGTGGAAGACCTGTTGATGAGCTAGGGGTGGAAGATGCATTTGAGCTCCTTCATGAAATAAATGAACTGGTTAGGACAGGCATCTGGGTTGGAGATTGTTTTATTTACAACAATTCCTCTTGGAGGCTTAATTACTGCGTTGGTGGTGAGGTATTAAGTTGTGTCCCTTCCATGCTTGAAAGAAGTGTATGTTTTTATTTAAAACTTCATGACTCTTATTAAGTCTATTTGTGTTTAATATTATGATTTAGGTAACTACAATGTTTCATTTGGATCGCCCTATGTACTTGTTGGGATATCTTGCTAGCCAAAGCCGGGTCTATCTGATAGACAAAGAGTTCAAGTTAGTGGACCTTTTGTTTTTGTTATTTAAAGACACAGCTAGAAGTCATGTTGATTATTTCTATTTTTTTTTTATTTTCTTTAGCGTCATGGCATACACATTGCTCCTGAGCTTGATTGAGTACAAGACTCTTGTAATGCGTGGTGATTTGGAAAGGGCCAACGAAGTTCTACCTTCAATTCCTAAAGAGCACCATAATAGGTATGAGGCTAAGAGTGATCCTTTTATACTTAATTATTTTTGGCAGCAGGGGGATGAACAATTTCCTTTTTGGTGAGAAATTAAATTGTTTTAGGAAAAGAAAAATGCTTTAAGTAACACAATCTTCCTTCATAAAACTATGTGAAAGCAGATAATTACAATGCTTTACACTCCACTTTATGGAATTCAGCGTAGATGTTCCCTTTTTTTTTTTTTTTGAAATCTTTTGAGCAAAATGCATGTACATGCTAATCCCCTAAGTATATTTTCCAAATTGCCAGAAAATGGAAATGCATGTTATGTGTGATTGCAAAATTTTTTGACACAGATAAAACTGTTTTCTTATTAATTGTTCTGTGTCTTATGCCGTTTGGCGTTACTCTGGGTTGTATCCTGTGTTCTTTGTACAGAGCTATGTGAATATATAGTACCAGTTCTGTACATTATCATATTTTTGCTTTCCATGCTTTAATGATTCCAAACCTCAATAATAAGCTTGTGTAATCTACTAATATTTCGATAGATTTAAAATTTGGTGGCCAAATGACATGTGTGTTATAATTGTAAATGTGATCAAATGATAGTGTGGCTCGTTTCCTGGAATCACGAGGGATGATAGAGGATGCTCTTGAAGTAGCAACTGATCCTGACTACAGATTTGAGTTAGCCATGCAGCTTGGGAGACTGGAGGTGGCAAAGGTGAGATGTAATATGCATACAATGATGTTATCTATAAACATGCAAAATTGTTGGGCATTGAATTTTCTTGTCTTTATGGAAGAAATTTAACTTGTCAGTTTATATCTTGATTAATATAACTTTTATATTATTTTTGCAGAGTATTGCAACAGAAGTGCAAAGTGAGTCTAAATGGAAGCAGTTGGGAGAATTGTCTATGTCTACTGGAAAGGTATTGTTTAAGTGGAAATGAATTGGCACTTTTTTTATCTGCAATGATTGGTTAAATTGCATTTTAAGGCCCTGTTTGTTTAATGCGACATTGTGAGAAGTGATTTATTGCCTAGGGATTTTATAAAAAGCAGAAACTATTTTGCATTTGGTTTTAATAAAAAAAATGATTTATTATTTATTAATTGTCAGATTTTATTATATCTGTCTCTATCTCTGTTTATAAAAAATCATTTATTATTTAGTGATCTTCAAATTTCATTATATACTCCTCCGGTCCTAAATATAAGACCTATTTAACTAATTTGATTAGATTAAGGAAATTAGTTAAGTTAATTATTATAATATGTTTTTCTTAAAGCGCCCTAATCATCTTCCTTAACTCCCTCTATTTATCTGACTTGATTGTTGAGAGAATATTAATAGGGGTAATTTAGGAAAGAAATAGTAAGTTTTGAAAATAGGTCTTATATTTAGGACTATGATCAACACCCTAATTAGGTCTTATATTTAGAACCAGAGGAGTATATGTATATCCCGTATTTTTATGAACGTTCCCTCTCATTTACTATATCTGATTATTTTCAAACCTACTGAAAGTAGCTTCTAAAAATAACCATAAATCTGCTTTTTTTTACATATTCTGATTACTTTTAAAAGCTTAAACATGCATTGTAAAATTTTGCAAAAGTATTTTTTTCATGAAAAAGGTTCAAGCAAATGGGCTATGAATGTCCTTACCTGTATGTACAATTGCGAGGTCTTCAAATTTGATAATGTGCTTCTGAACATTATGATGTGTTCATGATGGCTATGAATGCTTTATTGAGCCTTTTGGGGTGCAAGAAGTTACAGGGCATTCAGTTAGGACCAAATGAAGGTAGTTTGGGTGAAATTTCCACTGACAAGTTTTGTTCAGATTCTTTTAGTTTTAGATGTTCATTCTAATGTATAATTAGAGTGTATGATGCTTGTTGGGAATTTCTGTTTTACCTCAGCTCACTGTATTTTCTGTTCTTGCAGTTAGAAATGGCTGAAGAATGTTTAAAGAATGCAATGGATTTGAGTGGATTGTTACTGCTATGTTCTTCTTTAGGAGATGCTGAGGGAATATTGAATCTTGCCACCCTTGCTAAAGAGCAAGGGAAGAACAATGTCGCATTCCTATGCATGTTCATGTTGGGTAAACTTGAAGATTGCCTTCAACTGTTGATAGAGAGGTAATCTTCTTTAGTTGTGCCTTTTTGCTTCCATAAACGACTAACACAAGGAACAAGTTGGATTAGAGTGTGGTTTTACATAGCTCACTTGTGCCTTTGCAGCAATCGGATTCCTGAAGCTGCTTTAATGGCACGGTCTTATCTCCCAAGCAAGGTCTCGGAGATAGTAGCAATTTGGAGAAAAGATCTCCATAAGGTAATTTCTGTTTCAGATTATCGTATTTTTGGTCAGTAGAACTGCCTGAATGTCATTTGTTATTGTGCGAGAACTTATTCTCAAGCACCTTTACAAGGAGGCTTATCATCTTAACAGAAGACATATTTGTTAAAGATAACTAATATATTTCCTGGGTATATATGCCAATGCTTTTATGCACAGGTTAGCCCCAAAGCTGCTGAGTCATTGGCTGATCCTGAGGAGTATCCTAATTTGTTTGAAGATTGGCAAGTTGCAGTTGCTGTTGAATCCAAAGCTGCAGAGACGAGGTTAGAGTGTGAGAGTGCTCAATTTCTATATGTTTTGGATATGTTAGTTCTTATTCAAAGCATTTAATAATAATAATAATAATGTTCAATCTTTCCCTGGTATACTAGGGGTGTTTACCCTCCGGCAGAGGAGTATGCCCAGCATGCTGGAAAGTCATATGTTACCCTTGTCGACGCTTTCAGAAACATGCAGATTGAAGAAGGGGAGGAGCTTCTAGAGAATGGAGAGTCTATTCATGAGGTATACTACTTAAATATATAACCTCACATGAATCAGTTCACAAGAGTAAAATAAAATTCATGAACTAAGTAAGAAGTAATATGTTTCTTTTTTATTTTTGTTGTGTCGAGTTGTAGATTTCCACAAATGTTATAGTTGGTCAGACTTTTGTTTTGTGTAATTTGTTGTCATTTTGTTACAGTTGATTGAGCAGAATGAAGAAGAGCTCAACGCAGAGGATAAGCAGGAGGAACAGAATGGAGAGGAGGCAGTTGTGGTGGATGCTGATTCTACAGATGGGGCAGTACTCGTTAATGGCAATGAGGCTGAGGAAGAGTGGGGTACGAATAACGAAGGAGCCCCGTCAACCTAAAAGCAAATTTGTTGGGGCAGTGTGAAAAATCCAAATTTTGTCTCTGGTGATTAATTGTTTCTGAAGTGCAGTCTCTAACTCCCATTTTGACACCTTACTATTTACTCTGACTACCTTTGCTGCCTAAGCCCCACCCATTCTAGTTGCCTTGTCATATACTTTACCTCTAGTAGTTTTATGTTTGGGAATTAGGTATCTATAAAATTATGTCCATTTAAGTAAGGAATCATTACTCAACTCTCAATAACTCCGATTCAAGTTTTCATAAATTTTTGCAACTATTTGGCTTGGGATAAGTAACAATTGGCTGCTAAATTACTTGATATAGTTGATCAAGTTGTTCAGGGTAATCGATCAACTGGATTTCACCGATGCTGAATATTTTTTATATATCTGGCTGCTGCCTAAGATCAGGTTTAGATCAAGATATTTCCGTGGCTATAAATATATCTTCACAAACATTTAAGCTGTCTTTGACTGACTTTTTTTTTTTTTGTCCATTCAAGTGCGTTTCTCCTCCTTGATCATATTGTAGATTCATGAAACTCAGGATCCATCCATAATGATTCTGTCACCATTTGGTTAGATTAGATTTCTCCTGAACAAGCTTTTTATTTTCTTTCCTATGATTGCTTCCTACTGTTTCCTTTATAGCTGTCTTGTGACTGTCCACTCATTAGATTATTGACCTTTAAATTATGTTTATTCAACTTAAAGGCATGCCTATTTCTATTTTAATACGATTGGATTTGTTTTTTCTTGAATCTTAACTTTGTTTTCTCTTTTGTTGACAGTTCTCACTCCACATCACTAGGTCTCATCAAGACAGTGGGTTCCAGCTCCTGTGGATGTATGAGGTAACAATAAGAAAACACGCCATATTGGATTCCACTTGAACATCCTAATCATGCCTCTTTGTATTCATTAAAAAAATTTCAATCAGTATCTGGTACTGTTTGCTCACCCAATATGGAAAGTCACAAAGATGTTTTCATCAACAAAAATGGACATTATCAATTTCAATGAAAAAAATAATGGGTCATCAATATATATAATGTTATTGTTTTGTATGACTGGTACATAATGCTTTGTGATAGAGCACAATGAAACTAACATAGAGTTGGTTTAGTAGTGTAAGGCTCTATTAGATTCCCTTAGGTCTCGAGTTTAATTCCTGGAAAAAATATATATGCTGGGATAGGCAGCCACGAACCCTAAAACTGGATACCTAGTAACAGGGTCTAATAAATAGTATTTAAAAAAAAAAAAGAGCACAATGACATCATGTGTTTCATACAGTCAACCTCACTTAATAGGATAAGACTTGTCGTTGAATAGAAATATAGACAGATGGGTAAGGTCCTTAAAAACACTACATCATTGCATTTGTGTATCGTGTTGATAGATGCATTGCATTTCTTTGGAACCCAAATGATTTTCCCTTTTTTTTTTGCCCGTTTATGTTGTCATTTTTGTTTAATTGAATTTAAAATGCAGGTTTCAGTCACGGAGGCCATGTTGAGATTGTGGAGATCAAGTATTCCCTTTTCCTGGTATTGTGGTTTTAGAATGCCGACTTTTGTCTTCTTGCACGTGGTATAACGGTATAACAGTATAGCGTAGAGTCAGTTACATTTTGCCATATTATATATAGCATTCTTCTGAGGATTCTTACCTCGACAGGCTTGTCCCATTTCGAAAGTAGAAAACTGAGCTAATGATTGATTGATTGTTCAAATTCTTGGTGGTAATATTGGTCCTAAAAATGTTGATTATTGATATTCTTTTGGATCCCGGACTTTTTACAGCAAAAATAAAGATTCTTTCCCAGAATCTTGTTTCCGTTGAGACGATTTCGTTCAAGCTCTTCAAACCGTATCATGTCTTTCTAAAAATACATAGTAAGATAATTTTTTCCCACTCTTATTTTTTCGATTCTAATTTGCTTTTGAAATTCAGCCATGTTTCCTGGTTCCAATAATTTATGCATATTTTGATCTGGATCCTCCAATGTGAGGTGATAACATGAAAGGTGAAATTCCATTGTGTCAATGTCTCCTAATGTGACACTCGCTATTTGCTTGTATAAAATGACCTGATAATGAATTGATCCAAGAGTAAGGTGGCCCCTAGCTCATTAACGTATTAAAGCAAGGTTTCTTATTCGTCAAAGCCGAAAAAAAGGAGTATAGAGAAATTTAGTGTGATCAAGTAAGTCATCTAAGACTTTATTTTTAATTAAAAAAAAACACATGAAACGAGAAAAAGTGCAAGCTTTCCCTTTCTCTTTTGATAAAAAGAACAAATGAGATTAATAGAAGTTTTTTTTATATAAAAATTTTAGAAAGGAGTTAGGCTCACTTACGATCCAAGAGCAGGGCGAAGTTTCTCTTTTTTCTAGACGATACTAATATTGGAAAGGATGAGTTGTTAATTATCCTTAAGCTTAAACTTAGGCGTTTAGGAGTTAAGATACTTTTTTAAACTAGGGGTGCTCACGGGACGGGTCGGGACCGGGACAACTCCGTCCTGTATCCCGTCCCGATACAGTACACGGGACGTAAAATGCGTCCCGTGTCCCGAACGGGATCGGGACGGGTTCAGGACGGGACGGGAATTCCCGGATCCAATTTTTTTTTAAAAGAAACTACTGCATCAACCAAATACAGCTCACTAAAAGAATATTAATCATGTAATAGGGATATGAAATAGCAACAACCCTTACATTGCAAGAGATCTATGCCTTTTTGTTATTATTTGCAACACATACACCTCGCAATACACTAAGGAATATGTTCCAAATCCCAAAATAAACTTCAATTCAATCACAAATCACATGCCCTTTATCTGATTTATTCTATTTGCAGGAAGTGGAAAAATCACAAATCCCAAAACCAAACATGCAATGAATAAGGAAATCAAACAGGCCATACAGATTTCATTCACTATTAATGCTAGCTAGTATCATACTGAGGTTAGAGGCTCTGCAAATGCCAGCATTACAGCAAAACATGGCCTAACAGGAAGATCACGCAACTTTGCTGATAACTCTGGCATCAAATTCATATCTGCATTCATAGCAAAGTCAATCTGCCACTATTGACCATAGAAAGACCACAATAAGTTTGACATAAAACAATAGCAAACAGCAAAAGAATACTGGTGATTCCTAGAGTTTTTCTATCAATGTTTAAATGAACCTTCATAACAAATTGTTATGTAACAAGAAAGTCATCATATCCATACCAAGAGGTGGCAACCTCCCTGACACTTTTGTGAATCTGGGAGAAACTATATTCTTGTTTGATGCAACAATCCCCTTAAACTGGCCAAGAATTTGTCCATCTATGCCCATCAATGACTATGTGTGTTCATCATCTGACCACTCAATTTTTCCAATACTCACTCCAAACTTGCTTTCCACACCTGAAGAATGGACATTCACATTTTTGTTGGTCCACCATCAACTCTGAACAAATAAATAGACAACAGAATGAAGCGATTACCATTCTCACTGCACAATGCTTTGCATATCGAATTCATGCCTGGGACACCCACATATCTCTTGCTTAATCCTTTCTTTAACATTTTAAAGTCAGAGAAAGAACTATGCTAACACCAATGAAACAGATAAAATAATGCCTGATAAATGCCCTGTACACATGAATCCACTTTTAATAAATCCATTAATTACCACCGTAATGGAAAGGGGCCACTCTGGGGAGGGCGCCCCCTAATTTTTTGGTTTCAATTATAAACATATTCACCAATGACCAATGAAACAGATAAAACAATGCCTGATAAATGATTTAGAAAATCCGAAGCAAGGTAAATAATTCAAAGAACCAATGCACAATTGTATCAAGTATTCATATTATCTTGGATGCCACACATCACCTTTAATACGAACACGTCAATAGGGACATACCGACTAGTACCTAGAGGAGAGTCGTCGGCAAGGTATCGGAGATGTAGCTGAATAGCCAAATATGAAGTGAAGCTAAGCAATACAGCCTCGACTAAGAAAAGAGATTCCGTAGCGTTCTTCGGACGAAATTGAATTCATAAACCCTAACTCGAACGGATATCTATTGCCTATATGCGAGTCACAGCTGAAGAGCGCAAAGCCATCTAGAGCCACATAGGCTTCCTGATACGTGGCGTGGGACTGGCCACTGGCCGACAAGGTGAGTGGCGACTGTCGTTGGTGGCTTGGGCAAGGGCTGAAAGTGAGTGTATGAGGGTGTTGTGTGGTGTTTACTAGGGCTGGCTGAAACCTGAAAATGAAACTGAGATCAGTCCTCTCTCCCTTCATGTATAATAAATAATAAAAAAAATAATAACTTTCGGGACGGGAAGGCACGACTCGAGGGTCATGCCGAGACCCGTCCCGATGTTTTTTCGTCCCGGTCCTTTTCGGGACAGGACGGGTCCTCCGGGACGGGAATAAATGATCAGCCCTACTTTAAACGCGAGACTAGAACCATAATAAAGTGATACTCTCTAAAGATCGAACACGCTTTAAATAGTTATATGTTTAATTTTTTCATAGCTAAACCTCCATAGATGATGGGAAGATTAATAGAAGTTAAAAAGTTAAATTTTGTCTTTTGCATAGAAACAGTGCATTTTTTTTTGCCCACCCGGTTCACCAGAGTTTTGCCCCGATTACATCCGGATCCGACCCGCGTCGCGCACCTGGCTATGGTGGGTGAGTCTCCTAACGGCGATTTTTTGAGTACGACAAGGCTCAAACTCGAGACTTCGCTTAAGCGATAAGCGATACCGAGCCGCTTACCACTCGGACTAACCCCCGTTGGTGAAACAGTGCATATTTGAAAACCACATATAATTTCACACGGGCATGATTGAACCATCTAACAATATTGCCCAAGAAAAAAAAACACTTCAAAGCCCATAAATGCTGCATTAATCCCTCATTGCCCATTGGGGAGGCCTATTTTCGCACTCCAAATTAGCCCAGCTCCTTTAAATCTATATAGGATCGTTTGAATAGGTTTTTAGAAAAAAAAACTTTTAAAAAATAGTTTATAGAAAAAAAATAGTTTTAAATAAATAAGTATTTGGATAGTTATTACCAGAAAGACTTTTATGATTGGTAAATTATCAGAAATGATATGAGATAAAAAAATTAGTTTCAAACACTGTTATCCCCTATAGAAATCATCCCCTGACGTAAATGTTCACCTTCTTCCTCTTCTTCCCTCCTCCATCCCTCCGGCAAAGACGACCAACTATGACTGATGTAGACCAGCGAAGTAGCGACCAAGAGAGCAAAGTAGTGACAAAGCAGTGAAGTAGTGACGACTGACAAAGAAAGCGAAGACAACCAGTGAAGTAACAACCATAAGACGCAGGAGATGCACAACAGAGAAGAAGAAGAAGAAGAAGATCAGAAGTAGAGAGAGAAGAGGGAGAAAAGAAGAGAGATTGTGTTAGAAAAAGTAGAAACAAAATAGTAATTGGATAGTTCATAAACTCTTTTATTGTTCCAGAAGTTATTCCTAGGAACTTATTCAAAATCATAGTTTAGTTCATAAGCCATTTTAAACAAATAGGGCTATTTGTTTTGAAATTTTTCTAAATTAAGGTTTATACCAAAAGCTATTTTTTGGGAGTTACCCAAATGAAAACATAGTTGCTTATATGCCAAAACAGTGCATTCCTTAGTATTAATGAAAGACAACTCACCATTAAATTTAACAAAAGAAGCTTAGTCACGCATAATGCGATGAACCAAGTTCAAATCCTCATCTGGAGAGATTAGTGTCTAAAAGAGCCTCAAATAGAACTATCTCTATTAAGAGGATACACGTGACTATCGAAAACAAATAATGAAAAACAACTGGACAGCAGTACCTACAACAAACCCCTTTGATTTACTTCTAATGCATAAAACCCCACTGAAGAAGCAACAACGGTCGACCCTGTCTCTGGCGATTGTAACTGCAGGTTCTTTTTCTACTGCTCTCCGGTCGATGAATGATCAGAGCAAAGAGCAAAGGAACTGGTGGCGACGGAATCTGAAAATTATTTCAGCTAGTTCATCTCAGACTATATTGGCGTTGAGGATGTGATATCGACCTGGTAGGCTTGAATTTGGGTTGGTCGAAAGATTATGAGTCAAATTCTTGTCAGTGCATTACCAATTTCTGAGTGGGACTATTTCTTTAATTTAATTATCTCTCTCAATATTTGGCAATGAAAAACTTAAAATATATATTATATGTAACAATTACGTACCAATGCCTTTTATCACTGTTCTATCGTAGAGCTAATTAAAAATACTATGATTCTTCACCTGACCTGAGCAGCAAACATCAAATTAAGAATCAAACTCCAGTCAAAAGTTAAAGCCATAGAAAACATAATTTAAAAAAAAAAAAAGACACTCGTTGTTCCAAATCGTATAACTTGTGTAATGCCAAATCGTGAATGTCAATCTTTTTGTATGATGATTCCTTACTTGTTCATTAATGTGAGAATAGGCAAAAGCAAAACAAAGGAATCATCAGAGCAGCATAAAGAATCCATCTGAAAGAAAAAGATCAAGTAAGGAAAATTAATTAGATGCTTCAATTTATTTTTCAAAAGTAAAGAAAAAGGAATCATCATATCTCATTTCAAATCCTATAAATTGCATCAACTATCATCCCAACTCATGAATGTTTCAATCTCTTGTTGTATGAGGTAAGCCCCAAAAATTATACGTGTTGTTCTTTCATTTTGAAGAGTAAAAAAAAAAATAACCACACACACAAATCACAAAATATTTATGAAAATTAAAGCTCTAACTTAAACATTTTGCCGATTGTGTGATTTTGGATGAATGGGAGCTTAGCATCGTTTGAAAGATCAAAAGTGAGAGTTAGATATGGAGAAACTGGGAGATATCATATAGGATATAACAAAGTATTTGTGTGGTTGCACCAACCAAGAAGTTGATTTTGTTTATCACTTGGAAGACAATCTGCAATTTCTGAAAAGTAAATGTAAAAAACTTGAAGCAATGAAGAAGGATGTGGAAGCACAGATTGAAGAAGCTGAGAGTACCAAAGAGATGCAAAGGTGAAACGAAGTCAAGGTTTGGCTTCAAAGTATCCAAAACACTCAAGAGGTACTACTCTTCAATATTACTTTTTACATCTATTCTTTTTTTCGTCTTATTAAGTATGTAGTTTATTTGATTGTTTCTGTTAATGAATTAGATAATTTCCAAATTAAACACCAATAATGTCGTTAATTAAGTAATTCAAGTTATAAATACATACTTATCTCAATAGTTTCTCATAAATGAATTAAAATCTGTTAGGAATAAATCGAAAGTGATATAAACTAATAAAATGCTGTTCGAAACCAACCTAATTAAGCACTTTCAAAAAATTTCGGTTAAGTGTGAAACTTATATTATATTGAATTTAGTTGAAACTTGATCACAATGTGTGTGTTGTCTATTCAAAAAATTATTTTAGTTACTTATTTAATAGTATCGAAAAGATAAGGGTTATAGAGCATCTAATATTCTGATTTTATTTTTATATGCGTCTATTATCCTAATCTTATTTGTAATACAATTTTACCCATAATCTTTTTAAATTGATACTTTGCAGTTTGTGTGAGTGAAGTAACTTGTTGAGGCCATTCTTTGTTGTTATTGGAAACTGTTGAGATGCCTTCATTATTGGCATGCATTTCAAAAATGAAGCTCCTACAGCATCTTGTTATGTTTTCACTGTTTAGTATGGAAGATTGTTCTTGTATTTATGACACTTGTTCTCTAACCTTGCTTCAATGAGTGGCTATCTGTGGTTGCAAATCCTTAAAGCATGTGACATGGCTCAAGTATGCTCCATTCCTTCAACTCCATTCCTTAGAGCATGTGGTTGCAAAAACTTTAGCTGCCATAGCCACCCTCGCCAAAAGTATCGGATTTGGAGATGTCGAAGAGATGCCAATGACAAGTAGTTGAAGGAATGGAGCATACTTGAGCCATGTCACATGCTTTAAGGATTTGCAACCACAGATAGCCACGCATTGAAGCAAGGTTAGAGAACAAGTGTCATAAATACAAGAACAATCTTCCATACTAAACAGTGAAAACATAACAAGATGCTGTAGGAGCTTCATTTTTGAAATGCATGCCAATAATGAAGGCATCTCAACAGTTTCCAATTTCGAATAACCTAACAAGTTTTTCACGGACTACTTCAAATTTGGAGGCAAGGTTTTTTCAATCCTTAAGTTGAGCTTTGATCAATTGCCAAATGATACTCATAGTAAGTGTTTCTTGTACTGCGCATTATATCCAGAAGACTATGAGATTATAGTTAATGACATTATTGATAAATGGATAGGGGAGGGACTTCTTTATATGGATATGACAGAAAGCATACCAGATATTCGTAAAGATGGTCAATCTGTGCTTGCAAAGTTAAAGCTTTGCAGCTTGTTGGAGAGTGTTGAAGATGATGTTGATGTGCATCGTTCATTTAAGATGCACGATATGATTCGAGACATGGCACTATAGTTAGCTTGTGATCAAGAGAAAAGAATCAAAAAGGTTTTTGTACAAGGAGATGCAATTACAACATCCTATGGTGATGTAGAAAAATAGAAAATTGTTGAGAGGATTTCAGTCATGAAAGCTTGGGAAACATGGCGCCTGTCACCTATAACTTGTCCCAATCTGGTAACATTATTGTTGAGGTTTTGTAGGATTGAATGTTTGCAAAACATGAGATACATGAGCAAAGTAAAGGTGTTAGAACTAAATGCTCGCAATGTGTATAATCTTGGAGAAATTGGTGAGTTAGTTCTTTTGCAATATCTTTGTTTGATGATAGAGGTGTCCGAGTTCCCCAAGGAGTTGAAGAATTGGAAAAATTTGAAGGTACTCAATTTGTGCATGAGAGATGCTACTATTGTAGCTGTTCCATTGGGAGGGATATGAAGTCTTCAACAGTTAAGAGTGAGAATCATTTGAAGAAAATAGAGAGGAGGAGAGAGATTTCCTAGAGGAGGGGGAATGTCTACCAAAAATTGAGGAATTGCCTCACACAAACTCCAAAGTTGCATACGTGGTCTCCGTCTTTGGAAATTGGGATGCCATTATTATTGGCATGCATTTCAAAAATGAAGCGCCTACCGTTGTTTGCTATGACCTTCTTGTTAAGATTGGAAGATTCTTGTGTTTATGATGAGAATGTGAATTCTTCTTCTCTATTCTCTTCTCTCGTATGCCTCACTCTGTATGACATGCAAGCTCTTCAGAGCATCCATAACACTACCACTTCATTCTTATAACTCTGCCAAACATAAATTGACATTTATCCGAGGAAAGCAAGATTGGTGGGACAGTTTGGAATGGGATGACCCTGCTGCCAACCACCATTTCCATTCCAAATATCAACCCGCACGTCCACTCCCTATAGCATTAACAGTTGATGTTTGGGTGTCACTACTTCATTTCATCTCATGTCCGCTTTAATTTATAAATATTAAAAAAATTAATTAATTAGTTATTTATAGCAAATTTATCTTCATTTCTCTAAACTAAACTACCATCTTTAATCAAGCGTAATAGAACTACTCCTTAATTAGAAGCTACTTTAATAAATATATGCAATAATACAGATATTTTAGACAAAAATTATGCAAAATGAATTAGACTTTTAAATTTAGAACAAAAGTAAATACTTTATCTAACTCTTATATTTAGTAACAAAGGTAGTATTTTGAAAAGATCTCTTTTTTAAAAAATAAAATAAGGGGAATCCATCCCATAAAGAGTGTGAGGAAAAGTTGCAAGCGTCAAGGAAAAAAAAATTTGTGCAAAATTTTTTCGAAAGGGGTTGGACTCACTCACGATCTAAGAGTAAAATGAAATCTCTCTTCCTAAGCGATACCAATATCGCGCAGAGTGAGCTGTCAAATACCCTTAGGCATAAACTTAAACACCAAGAACTAAGATGTCTCATCAAGCGCTGTGACTGGAACCACAATAAAATAGTACTCTCTAATGATCAAATATACTCTAAATAGTAATATGTATCATCATTTCGCCAACTGAACCCACGAAGGTGTCAAAGAAAAAGCTATTCTATAACTTCTCTGCATACTTCATTGGACTTTCAGAAACATAATGATCCAATTTTAGATTTGACCCATAATTCACAGTCCAACTACTGGAAATTTATAATATCTAATTAATTTAAATAAAATATTTGTAAAAATCTAACTAACATAGAGTTAATCTAATATTATAAAATTTTACTAGATTCTTTTAGATCTCCAGTTTAATTTCAGAGGAGACACATATACTGAGAAAACAACACAAACCCCAAAACTAGGATAATATATCTAATAATAGAATCTTATTAATATTATTAAAAAAAGTACTAGTAAGCCCAAATGACTCCAATTTCAAAATAAAACTATTCACAAGGACGCGAGTTCAATTCTCATCAATTTTATGAAAATTTTTTTAATAAGCGATCTCAAAAATCCTCTATAAATAATCTCTAAACCTCGGGACTATACTTTGATCTTAGCAGAAAATTAGTATCAAACTCACCTGAACTTTTTTATAACAAAAAAAAATATTAACCAATACCAAACATATAAATTGACATCGCCACATACAATTTTCTAAGCATGGGACCAAAAATAGGTGTTAATAATCAAAATTTCAGTTAGCCAGAAATTCTAAAGTAAGGTATCTATAAATAAAATTGAAAATTGAGCGTTCTTCTTTTATTTTTTGTTATCCACTCAATTCACCGGAGTTTTATTTCGACTACATCCCGATCCGATCCGCGTCGCGTACCTAGTTATAGTAGATGAGTCTCCTAACAAAATTTTTTTACATACGCTAAGGCTCAAACTTGAGACCTTATTTAAGCGATACCGAACCCGTTGGTTGAGCGTTCTAAATTTAATACGAGCTCTTTCTTTAAGGTCAAACTGATTTAAACAAGCCAAAATTTTGCTTATTTACATACACAGACCCAGTATGTATTCGATGAATCCTAAATCTCCAATAGACAACCTAACTGGACGTGCCCCGTATGGCCCATTCGGCTTTCCAACTTCCTCCAACAGTGACTCTTAAGGTCCAATACAAGGCCCATGTATGGTTCAGCAGACCCACTTGATCCAATCACCAACATCGTCCCCTCCTTCCCCAAACTCATGTACGCCACTTCCCGGATCTCACATGGCAGTTTCGCCACAGCTTGCCACGTGTCACTCTCTAATGCCACCACGTCACCACCCCTGCACATGTAAACTCTCCCTCCATCACCACCGTCCACGCATGTCCTCGGACACGTGGCAGATCCAAGGAACTCATCCTCGACCGGGTCCCACTTGCACGTGGCAACATCAAAGGCTTCGGTGCTTCTCTCAAACCGCCCTTGCATCTTCGTACAGTAACCGCCAACGACCCGGAACTTCCCGCTTTGACGTTGGAATACGGCCTTGCACTCGTCCCTCTCTCTATCCATATCGGGAAGTGCGACCCACTCATCTCTTGCCACGTCATAGGCCCACGCCGACCTCAACGCATTCTTCTCATCGTCGTGCCCACCGGCCACGTAGACTAGTCGCTCGGAATCAGACGCGCAGGCGAAGAACGTCCTTGGCCCACCCGGCATGTCGGCCCCACGTCGCCATTTAGCAGTCATGAAGTTGTAAATAAACACGGAATTCGAAGACTTCCACGAGTTAGGGTCCCACCCGCCAATCAAAACCAAGTCGTATCCGACACCCGCTATTTGACAGAACATGGGTAAACCGCCGGAGAAACCCGGAGGCGGCGGCAACTCGTTCCACTGACCCGAATTCGCCTCGAATACACTCAAATGGTAAATCGGGTTGGCCGAACCCTTCATCAAAGAACTCACGCGTTTATCAGAATCGACTCGCGATTGAACCATCACGGTGAGTTTCTGAATATGACCTGTGTCCCTCCGTCGACGGCGAAACTCCGGCGTCTCAATCTCTGTCTTCCAGTTGTTACAAACGGACGCAACGGTGGGGAACTGATCGTAGGAAACACGAACCAAACAGTCTATGGCCACATCGTCTGGCAGACCCGAAATCAGATCCATCGTAGCAGAAGATGAGAAACCAAAAAAAAAAAGGAAAATCAATCAAGTAGAAGTAATCACTAAAGTAGGTTTAAATCTTAGAAAGGGAAGGTTTAGGAGCAGTTAAAGATTCGAAGCTTTGAATGAAAAGAGAGGTAGAGATGTGTTTTATTGAGGCATAAAAGACGGAATATCTGACAGAAGAAGTGTGAGGGGAAGTAGAGTTATATAGGGGCTGAAAGGAGAGGTCTCGACGATAAGCATTAAAGGATTTGGGGATTGGGTGTTCTAGAAGAAGGCTTTTGGAGGATTGAGCGAGGCACATTGAAAGAGACAGCTGCATCTTGGAGTGACCACCGGAAAACAAGAGCGCCCCATGGCAATACGGCTGTTAGTTTTTATTTTTTTTATTATTTAATTAGTTATCCGACTATTATATTCCTTTTCTTTTCTTTTTAAATATATAACTTTATGAAGTTTTCCTATCAATGTGGACCTGCATCTCGTATCTGCAAGTACCTGCCGTGTTAGAAATTAAAAATTTCTAAGGACTATTCCCGCACTGACATATATCATATATTAAGATTTAAATTGTTATTAAAAAAATACTATATTTAATTATATTTTAAATATGATTATTTTTAATAAAAAATCTATATATATATAAAAATTAAATTTTTTAATTCATTTAAAGTTTTTGTTATATTATTAAAATTTAATTTAATAAAAGGGTTTAATCGTTTAACAAATTTTAGTTTAAATTTCTATTAAAAATATATTTATATTTAATATTTAACAGTATATTAAATATAAATATCAAAATTTAAAAATAAAACGGATTGAAAGTTTAATATCAAAGTAAATCTATTTATTAGGAATCGATTTATTTTTTCAAAAAGAAAAAATCTATTAAAAAGGAATACTTGCAATTAATTGAGAGGGAAAACAAGAATATTTAGTGAAAGGCATTAGCTTTTATATTTATCTTCTTATATTTTAAGAAACATAATATATTATTTAAAATATCTAACAAAAATGAAAGAATTAGTAATTTGTTGAATTGCTGGAAAAAGCGCATATATATATATATATATATATATATATATATATATATAATTGATGAAAAAGTTGCAGTGTTCTAGGAAGAACACTTGAAACGCGATGTGGAACGACGAGCATGCCGCTACATTCACGTTCAAACACCCAAATAATGGATGCGAACAATTGTGGTGGGTCCCCGACCCGACAAGACAACTTGGATGTAACCGCTTTTTAGCTCTATCTTCCTTTACAGTTCAATATAAATAAAATACACTACTTCATGTTTCAAATGTTTTTTTTTACCATCCGTTTGAAATATTCTAATTAAAGTTGCTGCATCATTCTCTTCCTTCATGTTATATTCTTAGAAAAGCATCATATTAAGGTTTCTTTTATTTGGTTGTTATCATAGGATATTAAATATTGAACACATTAATTACTGATTTGTTTCTTAATTTAGTGCATTAAAATATTTTTACATTACTTATAAATAAGAATATAATTGAACAATGTTAATAAATATTGCTTTGAACTCCTAAAAGAATGTAATATAAAATAAAACAAAATATTTTTTTAAAAAGACTTCTTTTTTTTTAGTTCTTAATATAAAATTTAGTTAACATTTTTTAAAAAATTAAAAAAATTAAATAAATCAATTAAATATGATAAAATTTAAATTTTTAAAATAAATTTAATTATATATTATTTAATATACCTAAATTAATTAATTACTCCCCTAATCTCTGTTATAAGAAGTTATTAACCATTTTACACAAACTAATAAATAATAGTTAGATGGTTATTTATATTTTAAATTGATAAAATTTAACTATTTTATCTTTTTAAATAATACTACTAACAAATAATTAAATTACTTTTTTAATATATTTTTATTATCTTGTCTTCTCGCTCTCTTCTCTCTTTCTCCCCTGTATTCATAAGTCTTTCTCCTCCATTTATAAACCAGCATTTTAAAACAAGAGGGTAACGTAGAAAAATATTCATTAATCATCATGCCAACCTCCTATATTTAGAACTAATATATTTTTTTATAAGAAGATTATAGGGAATAGTTCTTATATTAGTTATCATTGATTAATTTATTTATCTTTTTTAATCTATTAAAAAAATATCAATTATCTCTTATATTAAGGATTGAAGATAATATTATTAGATGGAGGGAACATTATTATATGTCACTCATATCATATATCATTCATCATCCCATTATTTATAAATCACAATAAAAAATAATATTAAAATTTGATTAATTTTATAAAAATATATGAAGAGTAAATCTTATATTGACAGTTGTGATTTAATATGAATTTTAGATTTTATTCTGTAAATTCACTTGACTTTTGATCAATCAGCCTTATGTTTTATGCCTACATCTTTGGCTATATTTATGGGAGATATAAATGGTTAATGTATATTCTTAAAAATAATTCCCCAAAAGGGCAACCTTTTTCTCCTTCCCGTATATCATTAGGAAATTAAGTGGATAAGATCAGAAAAATGACGAAAGGAATTGGTTTGGCCGATTTTCGGAAATATGCGACTCCTAAACGGCTAAACCTTCCTTTTAGAGCCGTCAAATCCTTTGTTTTTCTAGCTGCCACTTGTTTTCATGATTCCCGTTTAGAGTTTTTTTTTTTTAATTACTATTCAATTAATTATCTCCCAATCACTTTAGATTTGTTACTATTCTCTTTTAAGCCTAAAAAAGCATAAAGTGCATCTATTAACAAATATAATTTTTAAAATTTAAATCTGTGTTATTCTTATTAAGAAAGTAAAACCGCTTATTATCTCCGTTAATAGTTTATTAACGCATTTAGGGAGGATATTTATCTTTTTATGATTCTAACTTATAATTTATAGGTTTCTATAGATTAGGGGATCAATTAACTAACAATTTTTTTATTAATTTATACCCTATCTATCTTTTAATATAAGAATTAGTTAATTTTTTAAAATAAATTAAAAAATTAAATAAATAAGATAATTATGAGTAAATCTAACTCTTCAAGATAGATTCATATTATATACTCTTTAATTTATTTATATTAATTAATTATTATATTAAGCAACAAACATAGATATTTTTTATCAAAAATAATTTTATTTAAAATATCATTAAATATTAAATGGAAAAATCTCCTCTAAGAATGATTTAAATTTTAATTTACTACAATATAAATGAGTAATCTCTTTCGTTAGAAGCAATCTGTGTGTTTTGTATAAGTGAATGTGAATAATAATTGATGAGTCAATGAGAATCATTAATCAGAGCACAAACATTTTTCTTTTGTGCAGTTTAAAAGCAGTGGATTTGGAGCGATGATTGAGGAGTAAACGGGGACTTGAGGGATAAATGATAAGGATAAGAAAGAATAGGCAAATAGGCATCACAGCTAAAGAAACGAAAAAGAGAGAGAAAAAGGGAAAGAAGATAAGAAAGAATTGATTAAAAGGGAGTGTTACATGGTAAACGCTTAAACGTTGACTTACTTTAACTGAAGACGACCGTGACATGACATGGCTCGGGTCCCACACTTCCTTTATTTTCCAAAGAATCTTCTCGGTTTACTTATCTTACACGTAACACCCTTTTAACTTATCCCAATTAATGACAACTAATGCTTTCACTCACCCTCCGGGACCCCATCAAAGCCGAGTGTGGTGAGGAAAAGTCAATCAGATTTGGGGAAAAAAAAAAATTAGAGATGTGGGGTTAAATTTAAAATTTTTTAATTAAATTTTCTTTCTTTTTTGTCTTATGCTATGTTTTTTATTAAAAATTTTATGACCACCCCTTATCCATTTTTTAAAAACTAAATCTCCAATCCCCTCAAACCCATTTTTAGTTAAAATCATTATTGGTTTTAATTATTTGATTATTTTTTATTAATTTCTTAAATATAAGAA
The DNA here is from genome assembly GCA_037074615.1 of Leucaena leucocephala. Classification (NCBI taxonomy): domain Eukaryota; kingdom Viridiplantae; phylum Streptophyta; class Magnoliopsida; order Fabales; family Fabaceae; genus Leucaena; species Leucaena leucocephala. The sequence goes on from CM073552.1 coordinate 3,285,029, forward strand.
AATAAAATAAATTAAAATTTTATATTTAAAATAGAAATCATTCGACAGTATTCTATATATTATAAGACTGAAGGAGTATTTTTAAGTTAAATGGTGGATTCCAAAAGGAAAAGTGAGTATAAAAATAATGAAAACAGGCAAGTGGAGGGGAAAAGTTCAAAAGAGGTGGGGAAATGATGTGAAGGGGCAATTCGATTTTGTACGCTTTCCACTCCCTCGCCACTCCTTGTTCACTCCCTGTTTTGAAATCGGTGTCCACCATTTTTTTGTTAAAATTATTTTTGTATCTTAATATATACAATAAATAAAAATATTAATTCTGCTTTTAACATTATCTTATTATTAAAAATATTCTTAAATTCATACCCTAATTAACATAAAATGATGGCTTCGGCTTTTACTGTTTTTATAAACTATATAATTTAATTTTTTATAAACATGAATTCTGATAAAACGAAGCATATGCTTTTTTTATTTTATTTTTAAAAAACAATCGGATGTAATATATCTTGAATTAAAAAAATACATATAATTCCCATTTATCTGCGATAGAACATGAGGGCCATGATGGTTCTTCTAGAAGCACCACGTGCTTTGTGAGGAAAAAGCAAGCCTATTATTCAGATTAGATTCCCCTCAAAATCATTATTTTTTGTTAGGGAAACTTATTTATGAGTGTGATATTTCTTCTAGAAAGACACCCACTTTGCTCGTGATTGTAATATGCTAACAATATAAATGCATATAAGATTTATTTATTTTTATTTTTTAATTTGAAATTTTAATAAAAAAATTTATGTTGCTGATATTTCCATTAAGCTTAGTGGTCACCATGTATGCTTTCCCATAAATTTAATTATCCTTATTTAGATTTTTTGGCCACATCCTTAGACACACACAAACGTAACGCATATGTTCTTGTAACTTGTAAATATTCAAAGAAAAAATATTATTTTTTCACTAAATATAAAAACTAATTAATTTAAGAGTTATTTTTTATATTTAATATAAAATTTTATCTATTTTTATATTAAATATAAAAATTTATCTAGTTTATCTTTTATATTTATTATCTTTTAAATTATACTTATCTAACTTATAAATTCATATATATTTAATGTTGTATATAAGTATATTAAGAAGATTAAATTATATTTATTATAATTAAATAATTTATTTAATTTTTAATTAAATAATTCTTATATTAAAATTGGAGATTGAGTATATGATTTGTAATTGTTCCATGACAATTTAAAGTTCATTTTATAAAAAGGGCATAAAAAAGTTTTCCATCTAAAGAAAGTTGAAAATCAAATTCTCAGTCACTTAGTTAAAAGAGTTATTTTTCTAAGGGGAAATGATAAAAAAATATTCTAAAAAATAATAAATAATAAAATAAAATATTATGTGGGTAATATTTAATCTATAATTAGTAATAATAGATTTATTGATAGTAACAGACTTGATTCAAAATTTATTATTTTTTAGAGTTTTTCTTACATTTCTTTTTTTTATTCCACATATTCATTATATTCTCTAAAAAGAATTTAAACTTATAATCTCACATTTTAAAAAACATTTAAAAAGTATTTAATGTCATTTAGGCTATAAATCCTCGTAGGAGAACAGCTATTGCCGCTTAAACCAACTTGAATTAATAATAATAATAGCTTAATTTTGGCAATCTATGTAATAAATGAAAAAAAAATTGTAGTTGTATGATAATAGCAAAAATGTAAAAATTGGATATATTTCTTATTTCTTATTTATTTATATAAATTATATAAATACTCAGATTATGTGGCCGAACATGCGAGGTAACAGCGAGTCGCATGTGGATTGAATCATCAATCACTTTACTTTAATTTCACGTTATTTTAATTATTAATATGATCCAACCAACTTGAGATATTTCATGTTAAAAAAACCAGCTTGAGAGTTTTTTTAATTCGTTCAAGATTTTATTTTATTATCTTTATGAATATAAGTCTACAACAATAATTGTAACAAATAAAAATAAGCTAAATTTGATATTTTTAAATTATTATTGGTGATCTATAAAAATAAGCATTATTGGAGGAAAGTCTTTATAACTTTGAAAAGATCATGAAAAGTCTTAAGAAGTACAAGCAATACGTGGATGACGGCAATTTAAAAGCTTCTAGAAGCACTCATTGTTAATTATTTTTTAAAATTCTATTAAAATTAGTGTGCATCCCATGGTTACACAAAACTTAAAATAATCGCATTCTTTATAAATAATCTAACTTTTTAAAATTTTTATATATTATATACAGACATATAAAGATTAAGAGAATACAAATAAAATTTCACATGCCTCAATGAAATGCGTAGTGAAAGATTGAAAAATCTATTAAAAAAAAGTAAAATTGTATAGATTTAAGAAGAGTTAAATTGACTTATTGTCTGTAGGTTTAACTAGTAAAATAATAGGATTGATTATTTAGAGCATATTCGATCCCTGAGTAGTATTATTTTGTTGTGATTCTAATAACAACGTTTAGAGAAATATCCTAACTCCTGAGTATTTAAGTTTAAAGTTGAGGGTAATTGATAACTTATCCTACCTAATATTAGTATCGTTTAGGAAGAAAAAAAATTTTATCCTACTTTTTTATATCGTGTGTGAGCTTAACTTCTAAAATTTTTTATACCAACAAAAAATAGGAGTCAAATTGTTTAGTAAATAATGTGATTTCAGGCCTTTTTTTTAATTTTTTATTTTATATTGATACTGTTGCATGATTTTAAAACTATTAGTGTTAATTAATTTTACAATCTTTAAAAGTTTTAATTTCACAATTTTATTAACGACTAATTATCTGTGTTTTAAAGTACTATTAAACGGCATTTTTCTAGAATGGTGTTGCTTATCACCGCCCATTTGGTATGTTATTATCACGGCAATTTAAAAGCTTCTAGAAGCATTCATTGTTATTTTTTTTTAAATTCTATTAAAATTAGTGTGCATCCCATGGTTACACAAAACTTAAAATAATCACATTCTTTATAAATAATCCAACTTTTTTAAATTTTTATATATTACATACAGATATATAAAAATTAAAAGAATAAAAATAAAATTTCACATGCCTCAATGGAATGTGTAGTGAAAGATTGAAAAAACTATTAAAAAAAAGAAAAATTGTATGGATTTAAGTCGATTACTAAATTATTATTGATATTATCTAGAAAAAAAAACTTATTCTACTTTTAGATTGTAAATGAATTTAAATATTTTCTAAATTTTTTTATAAAAAACAATTGTTTAGTAAATAATGTGATTCTAGGCTTTTTTATTTTATTTTTTTTGATATTGTTGTATGATTTTAAGAAATATTAGTGTTAATTTTATAATCTTTAAAAGTTTTAATTTTTCAAACACATGCATACAGCATACTCGATGCAATATAGGAGTTCCCCTCCCCCCCCCCCCCCCACCAAAAAAATAATATTAGTAGAAGTACCTGTTTTTTTATCAAGCCTTCAAACTTTATATTAATTAATTTTTTTTCTATAAAAGTATTATATGATCTAACGTATTTAAAATAATAATCTTTCAAACATCATTAAAAAGAAAAATTAAACTAATAGATTTGGACTATTATAGTTCCACAAGGAGAGGTAACAGCCATATATATAATTTTTTGTTTAAAATAATGAGATGCCATTCAAAATGAATATGCTCATAATCATTTAATATAAATTAGGTACATTCTGTATAATATAAAGGATTAAAAAACAAAATGCACTGATTATGACTATGAATAGTATAGAACTATAGATTACTATAAAATTTATATTTTATTTCAATTTCAATATTAAGGATATTGATTAAAAAAAGGTAACATACAAGTCATATGGGTCCATTATTTGTCCACAATTTTAGTAAATTGGTCATGAATATTTCATATTTTAATATTTTCCCCCCCGTTTCCACCAAGTTTATTTATCCTATCTATTTTTACCAATAAAAGAAAGACATGTTAAGTTGGATATACAAGAGGATAAACAGGCATAATTAACTTGTGCTATTACTTGCCAAAACATAAAACTTAGTGTTTTCCATAGAATAATGCTTCAGTATTTAGAAGCCACTGCAAACAGCTCTTTGTGTTCATCTGAAACATAAGATTTTACCTTCATAGTCGGTTTATCATCAGTGCTTCCTGGAGACATATACTTTACCCCAATGATAGTTGCCAAACCTGCATTGATCAACTTTATTAAATCAATATTCCACCATTGTTGAAACCCATTAAATGATACTCCTCCGATTCTTAATATAAGAGTCAGTTGATTTTTTTAGATTGAATAATAAAATAAAATAAATCAGTTAATTATAACTAATATCAAAGTTAGTTAAATAATTTAAATAAATTAAGACAGAATTTTTATAATATTTACTACTTAATCTACCTAAAAAAAGTTAATTAGTTTTTATAATTAACACATATAAAGACAAATCATCTTTCAGCTTGAACCAGTACTTAGCCGTAAGATTTTTTTGTTAGCGATACCTTTAGTAACCTCCAGAAAGTAAAACCAGTCAAGCTGCCATCACTATTTAAAAGACCAACGTCAAACAAAAGGCTTATAATCTCACCAGGGGTGAGAACACAATTTCTAGATTAACCATGTGCATGTCCATATTGATAAGGCTTATAATTACACTCACTCTCGTGTATGCGACCATAAACAAGTCTTTCTCCTTTCCAGTACTCCAGAGGCCTTGTCTTGATTCTAGTGCTTCGCCTTACCCCAGACTTCCAAGAAGTACCAGCAGCTGAAAGTAAAAAACAGCTTTATTTCAATATACTAAGCAGCGACAAAAAGATTTTTTGAAAATGGATGTGAGATCAATGTGAAAATTCAAACCTGTAAAGCTCTGCCTCCTAGAAATTCTTTTATTCTTTTGTTCTCTCCGTGAATATGATTTGTCTTTCCTTTGTTTAACAGATGCTTTGGAAGCTTTCGTTTTCTCTAGTACCTTCAAGGGGGAAAATATAGAAGCTGCTAACTATAAAACAAATGGTTCCCTTGTTGCCTTTCATATTTTCTTCTTCCTTCAGGCATAAACTTTTCACACAGAAAGCAGCAAAGCACTTGGATACTGAACAATTTTTGCAAATTGCTAAGTGAACTGGCAATAGACTATGCTTGGACAAGGTTTATTCTGCCAAGTTTACTAATCAACACACATCTGAGTCAATAGTCCCAAGGACATTTCATTTCCCTCTCAAATAGGATAAAGGGTGGACGGAACTAACTGTACCGGGGTAGTCAAATTCATGCAAAATTATAATATGTTAGGTCCTATCAGGTGCTTGATTTCATTTTAGGAACATGACAAAACCTGAGAAAATGCTTGACTTATTTAAACCTCTTAACACAATAGAGTGCTAAAATTATTAAGACCAAGATGCATATGAAAAGATTGAGCAATAAAGAAAATCTCTATAAAGTTGATAACCTGAAAACACCGCTCTGCTTCACCATCATTGGATGTTATTGTGCATTCATCTATAGCATTCGATTGAAGCCCAACAGGAGTTGATTTATCTGCTAATACACGCCACAACAGAGTTGACACAAAAAAGGGAACATAAACACTAAATCTTAAAACTAGATTCTTTCTACCTATTAGATCAAACGACAAATTATCTGAAGGTTTAAATATTCTTACGAGTTATAACAAGTAGAAGTTCATGAAATGCTGAGTAGTATTATACTATCAGTGATCAAAATAGTCAATTTAGCCATTAATGTGATGTACCGATCAGTTTCACCATATGAATTCAGGTAAGTTATATGCTTCATGTTTGTATCTTAGAAATTGATAATTATATCCATACCCAGCGGCATCACCAAGTTAATATCTGGGTCATCTCTAGATACAGAATGCTCCACCTCCAGTATATTTTCTTCATGTACCTTGCCATAATACAATATTCACAATCTCATAAGATGATAAAACTAAAAGATCAAAACAAAAGCTCAAAGTCTTCAAAATCACAAGCACAATTTACCTCAAAATTTGACCTGCATACTGTAACATCCATAATTCCATCACCCATGTCACTGTGTCCAATATCCACATCAATGTCAACAAGAAGTTCTTTTGAGCCAATATTAGTATCAAAACCAAGTTTCTTTGAATTATCTTCCTTGGATTTTCCAGATGTACTGGCACAATGTCCAGTGCCCCCATCGGAGCTTGTCTTACTGTCCACATCTTTAATTAAGGACGCTGGCTCTCCAGAATTGACAAGATTGATTTCCTGATTCCCCACAGAAATGTTTCTTGTGGGCAAATTATCATCATCAATTAAAGGAAATGGATCGACTGAAGAACTTGGAAATGAACAATGCTTCAATAATGATGATAGGAGAGCAAATGGACTCTTTGGTGGGATGGGAGAAGCAGAAGGTAATTTTCGCAAAGCATTCCTTGCATCCCGTCTTTGCTTCAATGAAGTTTTATTTCTCATCTCTTTCAACAAATTATCTGTGTCAGATAAAACCTTCCCTGGCTTTGACAAGTCACATCCAAAAGATTTCAAATCAGCCACTTGGTTATCTGCTAAGTCTGGAATGAATAATTTTTGTAAGACAATGGGTCTGATCTGTAAGCTCTCTTGCAAATGCCGGATGGCTACATCTCCTTCTAGACCCTCATAACTGCTATGCCGCAATTCATTCAATATGTCGTCTATCTTTTCTTCAACAACAGAAGAATCTGCAACAAAAAGTTATCATAGGATAGAGCCAAAATGAGTGACATATGAACTTAATAACCGCACATTTTATTCCATAGAGTAGAAGTCACATACCAGTTAGTTCACTCTGCAGTGATGAAAGACAAGGCCCATTTTTGTCTGTACCCTCACCAGCAAAACCTTGACTACCTGGTTTATATATCTCTTGAAACGAAGGCACGTGATAATTATTGTCAGAAGTTCCTAGCGAATACCGGTGCTTATACCTGACTAACCTCCTGACTCGCATAATATTAAAACTGTGTTAAACGATGTAATGAAGTAAGCCATACAAGAATCAAGAAAACGGTGATTAAGTATTCTAATGATACCGCTGATTATTTCTCAAGAGTCCTGGTCGACGTTGCCGTCCATGAGGGGATTTATTGTTCTGGTTTAGTTCAAATGATACACCACCCATCTGCTTCTGTATTTCTCTTTTGGCATCTATGGATCAATTATTATAATTCCAAAAAGAAGCTTTAGAAATACAAACAACTGGGTATTCCACAAGAGAGTTAGAGGATGACTTACTTTCCAACCTTTCATAGGCCATGACAAATTCCTCTGGATCTTTCAAATAATCAATGTCCAGAGTTGGTTTTAAAGTCTCACTAGCATAACTGTCAGATGGGTACATGACAAACACAGACAATTTACAGTCAATCTGCAGAGAAACTAATTCTTTTGCAAGAAACAGCAAGGAAACCCTTTTTTTTTTAAGGGTGGGGAGAGAAAGATGGTAGTAAGGCTTACATTTTATTTGGCTTCAATGAGAAATGTGTGCGTTTGTGGCCTAGAGCTGGTCTTCGTTTTCGGGTGTAATCTTTAGCCACCTCAAAAGCGACATCATTCGTCTCATTAAATGCTGGATCTCTCAAATATCGTGAGTTGAATGGCCCTGGGTTAACATTGACTCTGGACTTCGCCTGCTCCATAAGTTTATCTCCTCTGCTTGATAATTAGTTTCCTTTTATTCGAAGAAACCAGAAAACATTACTTTGATACTTTCATCTAAATCACCAGCTGAGAAAACCCATTACAAAGATTCAAATTATCCAAGCAAAAATAGTCCTTGGAATTAACTCAAACATTCAAATGCTGCTACCCTTATCTATGCAAGAAAATAAAAAAAAATATATACATTTTCTTTTCCTTCGGTTCCAAGATAGAAAGGACACCATTTCTTACGTCAAATTCATCGGCTGAATCAGGGTTTCCTCAGAAATCAAAGCTCAACTCTTAGCTTGAAAACACTCAACACATTAGTTCAGAAAAGTTTATTGGCACCTAAAAGAAAAAATCTAAACAAACTGTAACTACAAAACTCCGAGATCACTCAATAATTAAAACATCAACTCAGTCTAAAGGAGTATACCAAAAAGTGCACGGCAAAAAGAGAAGAATCCACTACAGCCCAAAGCTTTGAAAGAGAACCAGAAAGCATAACACGCTGTTAGAACCATAAAATATCGCGGGAGAGGGAAAGGAGAACGGTTTCTGTTTAATGCGTTCGTATTTTAAAATATTGATTAAAAAAGAAAAATAAAGAAAACTGCGCGGGAGCTTCCGCTCCTTCCCGCGCGTGTTTATGTCGTTTTCACTCATGGAAGGGGGGAAAACAAGAAAAATATAAACGTGAACGGCAGGATTCGAACCTGCGCGGGCAGAGCCCACATGATTTCTAGTCATGCCCGATAACCACTCCGGCACGTCCACTTGATGTATGAGTCATGACATTAGATTAAATCACACAAAGTAATTCCTTTTTTTGGTTTGAAGTATAACTTTGTTTTCATTTTTCGCTTAACACAATAACACAGTTTTTAACACAAATATTCCAATATACTTTGTAATTTTCATTTGATATTGACGCTGAATAATTTGTAACCTATAAGTATTACAATATTAGTAGCAATTTTTATATGGAGATCGAGCTTTATTATTTCTTTCATTAAGATGCCAACATTTTGAACTATTTTTCAAATAGCACTCATATTTTAAACTAATTTATATAATTTAACACCTTAAAATATTTTTATCAATAACAGTAAATATTTTTTTTAAATATTTTTGATACAGTTTATCTTTAAATACTTTTATCAGTAACAATAAACATTTCAACCTTTAGATGCTGAGGGCTAAAAAATAATATTTTAAAATATTAGATACATTAAAAATCATTAAAAAATATTAAATATTATTAAAAAATATTTTAAAATGCTGTCTCAAATTTTGAGTACTACCACTACCGGATGTAGCTCTACTTTTTTTTGATCCGTCGTTTAACGAAACACCCGACAAACCAAGCGAGGGCAAGTGGTTGCTCATTATTGTACTCACAAACCCCTTAGGCCACGTTTAGTATATAACACTAAATTTTGATAGATTGATATTAGGATTAGAATTAGGATTAAGATTGGGACTGGGACTAAAAATAAGTCTTTAAAATTATGTTTGGTATGAAATAATATTTATAGGGAATAATTTTATTTATTTTATAATTAGCCATAAATTATAAAAATATTATATTAATAAACTAAGACAAGGGTAATTTTATCTAAAAATTATATTTATAGGGATACTTTTATCTTAATAAACTCCAATCCTAGGATTATCCAATCCCACCTATGTGGTATTGCCCAATCCCATGGGGGAGGTGGGATTGCCCAATTCTACCTATGTGGTATTGCATAATCCCAAGCCCATTCTCAATGCTGCATACCAAACACTTTATTTAGCCTATTTCCTATCCCTATGCCAGTCTCAAATCTTCAATGCTGCATACCAAACGCACCCTTAAAATTTTGTTTGGTTAGAAGGTTTTGTTTGGTTAGAAGGTTTTGAAAGGAAAAATAGGAAAGGGGAGATATAAGTGTGTTTGGTTAGGAAAAATAGAAAGGATGGGAGATGAAATTTTTTGTCCTCACCTCCCTTCCTGTACCACCCCTCAAAAGTGGAAGTTTTTGGAAGGAAGAGAAATTTTTTGTGTAGTTTTGACAAAATTATCCTTTATAATATTTCAATATTTTAATTATATCCTCTTTCTCTCCTCACGGATCAAGCATCCATTTTTTCTCTTTTTCCTTTTTTTACAATTTTACGTTGATTTCTTAAGCATTTTGTTAATTTATATATTATATTAATATATATAATAATTATTAATTAATAAGAGACAATATTAAAATTTTATTATATTTTTTATTTTTTTTAATTTTATTATTATATATAAATAAGATAAAAAAATTTGAGATTTATAAATTAAAAAATAATAATTTTGATATGAATATTATAAATAAATTTAAATAAATAGGTAAAGGTATATTTGTCAACTTTTAATTAACTACCTTTTCCTCCGAACCAAACAAAAAAATCATCACTCCTTCTATATTTTCACACCCATAATCTCTCATACCCTTCCCTACCCTCTATTAAATTAATTCAACCTATCTCCCTTAAGTTGTACCAAACAATGCCTAAGTCTTAACAAAACCGTTCTCGGTGGTGGCCTCTATTTCATCATTAGTAGGGGTGCTTCTGAAGCTGATCAACGAAACTATTGTTCTTTCCTACTCACTTCCTTCGCCATTACCTCTTTCATTTGCTTCCTCTCATCCTCATAAACCCCTGAACTCCTGTTTTCTCTTCCTCTTCTTCCAACAATGGGTGCTTCTCTGCCCCCAAGGAGGCCAACCTCTTCAAGCTTATTGTTGTAAGCTTCGATTACATTTATTCTCTCTGTTTCTAATTCGGTTTTGATTGCTTCCCGTGGCTCGATCCCAGTTTAATCACTTCCTTCATCTTCCTGGATTGTTTTCACCCTCTGGAAACCCTAAGATTCTGTTCTTTGTTGTGGATGGTTTCTTTTGGTTTCTTCGGTTGCCTGAGGAATCTGGATAAAAGTGAAAACCGAGCGGAATGGTGGTGTTCTCCCTGAATCATCGAGTTTCGTAGTATTGAAAATTATGGCATAGAGTTTGTGTATATAGTTGTTTGAATATTAATTCAGCCTGTTAACGGGAATACAATATAAAATACTGGGTAATTAAGCGAATTACCTGCTTTGAAAATGCCGGGAGTCGCTCTTGCTTCTCCTTCACTACCTGTCGTAAGAAAGGATCCAGGTTCTGGAGACAAATGGCTATGCTTTTTGTATAAATGATATCTGGCAAATTTCTTCAAGTAGGATTGTTATAGGATTTGGTTTTCTCTACGTGGGAAAATTCATGCATGATTGTTTAGCTAATTTAAGTGAACTTTGCTTACGATGTTCACTCGTAATCTTTAGCTAGGTGAGTGAAAACACTTCATTTCTTGGTAAACTGATAAATGAAGCCCTCTCTCTTTTATTTTTAACCCCTTGTTCACCTTTCTGCAGAAATCATATGAAACAAAACAATACAAAAAGGGACTCAAAGCAGCTGATGCTATTCTGAAAAAAATTCCAGACCATGGAGGTATTCTTTCTTTTTGATAGCTCGTGCATTTTCTTCTGTTCCGGGAATTATTAAAATTTTCTTCAGTTATTCCAATGGGTCACTAGAAACACAATGTTAACCCCCCCCCCCTTTTAAATTTTGCCTTCTCCAAGTCATTTTCATGCACTAAATATTTTTTTAATGATTCTTTAATCAGTTTTCTTATATATGTGTCTATTCCCCCTTCTTGTTGATAGAAACTTTATCAATGAAGGGTTTGACATTGAATTGCATGGATCGTAAGTCTGAAGCATATGAACTTGTTCTTCAAGGACTAAAGGTCTGCATGTTGTCTTTTGATATTTAACCTTAATTAATTTTATGTTCATGGTTTGGTAGTTGACCTTGTCTTAATGTTTTCTTTTGGTTCAGAATGGCCTCAAAAGTCATGTTTGCTGGCATGTTTATGGTCTTCTTTATCGGTTTGACAGAGAATATAGGGAGGCCATTAAGTGCTACCGCAATGCATTGAAAATAGATCCTGACAATATTGAAATCTTACGTGACCTATCACTTTTACAGGTACACAAATTAAATGCCACAAATCTCCATTTTCTTCATTATAACAGATGAACTCATTCATTTAATACTCTCTCTCTCTCTCACACACACACATGCACACACACACACACTTGTGTGCAGTTTGCACAATTCAATTAACTTGGAGATTTTTTTTTCTATACTTGCATACTGGAATATTTTTGGGCATCTTTTGAACACAATGAGTTATTAATTTCATATGCTTGGTGTTTGACATGGATATTTTTTGTTTTTCAAAATAAGATGGAGGAAAATTTTGTACTCCTTTGATAAACGGATGATAGAATATTTTGGACATTGTCCTTGCTAATATGTTAACCGGCCTTTTGGTTAAAAAAAAACAACAAAAGAAGTTATTGTTCTTTGGTGAAAAGATGACTTGTATATCCCGATACTTATATTAGGAGGAACCCATGTTTGCCGAGATTACTGTGGCTAATTTTTATGAAAGATCATATTGCTCTCACCATGCACTCTAGGGAGAGTAGAATTTTTTTAGGCTATGGACTGTGTATCTTGTTTCATACCGTGTATGTCTGTGTGTGTGAGTGAGTGTGCAAAATTTGTACTCATGAAAATTGTTGCTTATATCTCACAGGCTCAGATGCGAGATTTAACAGGTTTTGTTGAGACAAGACAAAAACTTCTGACTCTTAAACCAAATCATCTCATGAACTGGATTGGCTTTGCAGTTTCCCATCATTTGAATTCTAAGTATGACTTGGATCATGTATTTAGTTGTTTGTATCTGGTAGTTGTTTATTCTTGGCATTTTTTCTCTCATAATTAGTTGCCTGCTGTTATGGAACTAAGATAATCTTCTTTCTAGTCGTTACTCTATTTTATTTCTGTCTATTATGTTTCTTTTTTTAGTTTGAAGCTTTACACCTTTCTATAGGTGATGCATTTTTATTTTTGGTGACGGACAGCGAGAAGCTCATTTGGAGTGTCTTAGAAGCTGAACGTCCAACAATTAGGTTTTCCAACGCTTTTACTTATACCTATTTGGACAATTATTCTGATCCATTCATTGTTAACTTTAAATTTCTCTCTTTCTTTTATGCAGTCAGTTGCATGAGAAGTCCCTGCTTGAGGCAAACATCTCTTTCCTTGAAAAACATAAAGGTCATAATCTACATTATCTTGAGCTTCTTCTTATAATAAGCATATTTTTATGATAACTTATTATTTTGTATTCTCTTGTATGCAGATTCTTTGATGCACAGAGCCGCTGCTGCTGAAATGTTATGCACCTTGGATCCCAACAGAAAATCTGAAGCTGTCAAGTTGATTGAAGAGTCACTGAGTGACTGTGTGCCAAGGTAATGTCTTATATTATCTTAAACTTTGTTTGCTTCTGGGTTGAGTTTCTGCTTTAAAATAAAGAATATTATTGAATCTGGTGACATCTGCTTCTGCAAGAAATGGCGTGGTTAGAGCAATTAGGGAATGGAAACTCAAAGATTGCATCGCTGTTCATAAACTTCTAGAGACAGTCCTTATTGAGCCAGATGCTGCATTGAGTAAGTGTTTTGAAAACTTTTCTGTTGCCGGGCTTTTATTTGTTGGATAGCCTTGATAGGACACGTGCACATTGTTATTTGGTGTGTGTGTGTGTGTTTTGGCAGAAATTAGTAGAAGTATGAAATAGGTGTGAAAGGGGAAATATACTAGTTAGGAAAATAATTCAGTTAGTTAATAGAGAGTAGCATGAAGTCAGTTACAGGGCTTGAAGACTGCGATTCTCACAAACTGATAGAAATTATGGAATTCCGGATTTTTCTCAGAGGTTTATTTAGAATTTTTGTCCTTTTATATACTCAGATCTGTAGTTTATTTCTCAATGACTAGCTTCTGAGGCTGCTAGCCAATTTATAGAGTCAGAAATACAATGACATAATCAAATGAAGTCTGGAAAAATCCCCAGAATGTCTGAAACTGAATGCAACAGTAGGAAAATAACAAATATGACCGTTGGGCACTATCTAGCAGCCTTGAGGTTCCTTATTTTTAATCTTGTAAAAATGTACGGAGAGGGTGCTGATGCCCCTCTAAAGCCAATGTCTTGGGAGCTTCGTCCCCCGACCCTCTTTTTTCTCCCGAGCTAATGGAACTTGTTTCTTTCATCATTACCTTGTCTCTCTCTTTCAGTTTTATTGTGCAAAATGGTGCATCACGAGAACCTTTGCTCATGATGGTTCTTTAGATGATATGAATATATTTATCCCCTTGTGTTCATTTGAAAATGGTGAAAATTGGCTTGTCGTGCTAAGATAAATGCTCTGCTACAGGATGGAAAGTGCGTTGTAAAGAGCTTTTCCCTTATTCTACATACTTTGAGGGCAGCCGCAGTTCTGTTTCTCCCAACTCGGCCTTCAATCAGATATGTAATAACTTTGTAAATGGGAGTATTAGCCATTCAATGGACGGCCAAAATGTGGATTCGTTCCCATCAAATGGGAAACTAGATGCATTTAAAGACCTCTCTATATCACAAAGTTGAACACGTGTTAAAGCTAAATGTTCGCAAGTTACTCAGTGGGGATCCATGGTAAACCAAGTTGCATTTGACTGTACTTGACAAGACCGAGTTCCAGGTCACGGCAACAAGGGGTGGTCGAGTTTTGATGCGTGTTATGCAAAATTCTACATAGAAACCACAGGTGTGGTTCATTGCACAACTTTTCCCCCAGCTCTGGAATGTATTCCTTTGCGCAGATGTGTATGATTTCACCTCAGTTATATTTTAGGGTTGAATTTTAGTCGTTCACCCCTTTTGTTCTTGTGAGATGGCAAAATGGGGCGAATGGATTTGCGCCATTTTACAGAGTTTCACCATTTAGGTCGTGGGGGAGAGTTGCAGAAGTTTTCAGCTCTCTGGTCTGCATCCAGCCAGCATATATAAACCGAGATGTTGTATGTTGCCTATTTTATTGGCCTATTTGTGATGTGTAAGCATAAATTACGTGAAAATTTTGCTGCAATGATAGCTTAAGTTTTGGATGATTTCAGTCTGTTTTTCACTGGCAGGGAGGGCTGATAAGGCATGTACTCTTGATCAATATTTTATGGATGACTTAGGTGGTAGTTTGGACTTGATCAAGTTAATTCGTTTTACTAAAATGTCATTTCGTTTAAATTTGACTGATTTTTTCTTAAATTTTTAGGGTCAAATAGATGGAAGGTACAGTTCATTAATTGTTTGATGTAACAGATCAATTTAGTTCAATTTCCAATGAGCGGCAAAATAATCCATAATTATAAGGAAGCCACTAATTTGATCCTTATTGGGCATCATGCACTGAGAATGAAGCGAATATGTATATGTATATGTATGTATTCATAGAACTGTACTCGGACCTTTACCGCAGCGAATTCTTTTTTAGCTACATGTCTACATGGCAAGAAACAGATGGTGACCCGGTGGTGATAAACAATAATATAGCAAGAATAATTACCATTTCTTTGTGACTACGCCCTTTTCTCCCCTATATAATGCGTCTTCCAAAAATTAGTAGTCGTCCAAATTATAAGGTGTTTAGTCAGAAAATTAGAAGATGT
The DNA here is from genome assembly GCA_037074615.1 of Leucaena leucocephala. Taxonomy (NCBI): domain Eukaryota; kingdom Viridiplantae; phylum Streptophyta; class Magnoliopsida; order Fabales; family Fabaceae; genus Leucaena; species Leucaena leucocephala. The sequence continues at coordinate 3,300,387 of CM073552.1, forward strand.
ACCATGTAATCATGCAATTGTACAAATTACAAAGATGAATGATAATTATATCCCCTCAATTAATAAGGGAATGATTGGAATATTTGAGATATTCCCTTAGTATTTAATATAAAATTTATTTAAGGAGTTAATTTTAATATTAAATATAAGATATATTATCTATATTTATTATTTTTTTAAATTATTTTTATTAATATTTTCTTAACAATAATAAGATGAGAGGGCGTAAGAGGGTTAAAAAAATTATTAAAGTATTTTAGAATAAATGTATTATATTAACTAATTTAATTAATTTTTTTAATCTAATTAAATAAGTTAAATAAATTAAATATTAAAGACTGAAGTAGTTTTAACAAATAAAGTAATTTAACAATTTTTTTTAATCCATGTGCAAGATGTCTGAAACACCTTATATTAGACATTTAGACCTAAGGAAGTATTTCTTTTCCTTTATACTTTGATACAGCACTTGTCAACATATAGCATGTTCTTCAACAAGCTCTAAAGAAATACTACCTTCAATCCTAATTATAAAAGTTAGTTAATTTTTTTCTAGATTAAAAAAACTAAATAAATTAGATAACTGTAACTAATATAAGAGTTAGTTGACCAATTTGAGTATATTGATGAGTATATAATATGAATTCATTTTGAAGAATTAAATTTTATTATAATTAACTAATTTATTTATTTTAATCTACTAAAAAAAATGAACTAATTTTTATAATTAAGATCAAAGGAATATCAAATACTACTTTTTTTTTGAAATTATAATCAAATATCCACTTTATTAACAAACAATGGGGTGGTGGTGCAGTTGACTACTGCATAGGTCTCATAACTTTATTGAGTTATCTTGAGATTGTTTTTTATAGAATACAATAGAGTGATACAATCTATATAGCTAACTCTACCTAGTGAGAAGATATTTTTTGTTGTTGTATCCACTTTATTAACAAATGTTGAAGAGATTAAACAAAGAAACCTGAGCATTATCAAGAGCTTCAAGTTCAAGTCCACATTTGCATTAATTTTTCGTGTGTGTGTGTGTATTTACATATCGTGAACTGAAAAAGGAATAAGTAAATTGTAAACAGAATTCCAGCAACAAGACCTCCTAAGTATCTCAAAGCGGGAGAAAGGTGAACATAGAAGGGAGGTGAATAACATTATAAACATTTCACAGGTTTATAGCCAATACTTAGATGCTTGAAGATATAAAAAAAACTTTGAATCTATCTTCAGCTCTCAGGCCACACGTATGACCCTGAAAAGCAGAGTCCAAATGCTTGTTGGTACAGGCATTAAAGGCTGCAACTTCATTAGAGTGCATCTTCTTCAGGAAAGCAACTACCAGCCATCTTAGGAAACCTGTGGCTAACTTCTCCTCTAATGCTGACTGGACTCCTCTGCCGAAAGTAAACTTGTACCGACCTCGCTTTTACAGAGAGGACAAGACGCATTTATCTTTAGCCATTTGTCTACACACTCAACATGAAAGACATGGAAGCAGGGGAGCTCCCTAAGCTCATCATCATCTGCATATTTTGCCAAGCAAATGCAACAAACCTACAACAAATTTCAGAAGGAAAATGTAAGCCTAAGTTAAATTTTACATTAAAATATTTGGGCCAAAATAAAATTTTACAATAGAATACAGTTAGTTCTAAATTTATAGAGGAGGTATCGCCTGTAGTTTCTGCGAAGGATCATCAATGGTGGAGGTTCTTGTGGATGCAGAGGCCCATCCTTCAGGCATCAACATCTAGGTTCTGCTAGTACTTAACTATTTTACTTCATACTTTCATAAGGTTTCTCAATATTTCTGGGTCCTTTCAATCATTAAAGAATAGAATGGCATTTTACACAGCTTGCTACCACTAACAGCAAGTTTTTCATAGAAATTACATGAGAGAACTTCAGCAGAGGAGATTATTACCTGATATTATTGCAAATTCATCACCAACAAAGAAATACTAAAAGTATACCAGTAAAAATTTTACCGGACACAACCTTTCCTGTTAACACATGCCATTTTATTCTAATTTCAAACATTGTATTACAGTAGCACCAAAACAAAATAGGTGAATGAGTTCATGTTTTGAAAAATGTGGCAAGTACAAACTTACAGCATCTTCTCCTGATATGGATCGCTCCTTTTCTGTCCCGGAAGCCAAGGTCCCTCCTTCATCTATAGCTGTATTGCCATTCTGATCATCACTATTTTCGTTTTTCTTCAAACTGAACTTATATATAGGCAGGGCATTAATAGATTCAACTGTGGCTCCTCTAGTTTGAGAAAAGTCCTCTCGAATTCCCAAAACAGAAATTATGCAAGGTAGGCAGCAACAAATTGTTGCACATAGTATAAATGGCATAGCATATCCAATGCAACTGAAGGTAAGAAATACTATACATAATCTGCAAGAAGGCCACAATATTTCAAGGCTTGGGAAAGTTAAATCTTAGTAGTTTAGTACAACAAAATATAGTGTCGTTGATACCTATATAATTTTGGAGCATCAGAAGGAGAAGAGTGACCTCCAAAGATCCAAACGTTGCCCACAACAAACCAAACTGCAAAGAAGCAATCTAAGACCATCTTAAAATGGTCTACTAAACCATTAAACCTGCAGTGCAGAAACAGATTTCTCCGCTAAGTTTACTATCATATATTAAACACAGATAATATCAACAATAGCATAAAGAAAAAAACAGGTGTTATAACTCCAGCATTTTTTATAGATTTCTCCTTCTCCACATGATTTAAATCAATTAAAGAAAGTTTATCTTAAATCAAGAAGAATATGAAATCCAAGAAGTATCTCACCAACTCATGAGCCACAGACTTAGGCTTTTGCACTCACAGCAACTATAATGCAGAATAAGGCAAAACATAACATGATATAAAGAAAAACTTATTTTTCATGTGCATGGAACCAAATGATGAATCTGATCCCCACATTTTGTTATGAAATCAAATTTTGAATGGGATCAGAGTGGACAGATATTTGGCTCAAAAAAGCTGCAAAATGCTTTTCTCCTTTATAATGATTCCCCACTTTAAAATCCCCACTTTTCTTCCTTAACAACCTTTATGTTTGCATTAAGAAACTTCAAGTCCAGAATGATGTGTGCTCCTCTCAAATTGGAACCTTGTAATAAGTATATAACAGTCTAAGTAATTCAACAAGTTCACATCAACAACCCAAACTCTCATCATTTGTATACAAAACGATTTAAACCTTTGGAGCTTAAAATAAATAGAAAAGAGAGGGGAATAAGAAATTGGCAACAAGTACAAATACCATGAAGTGATGGAACATCATTTTTAAAGTTTCTTCTTGTGAAATAATACCCATAAAACATTAGCCACGATATTGCTCTACGAGGAAACTAAAAGGATATATAACTAGTAACTAAGATATAAACATGAATAGCAATATGCATGATGAAAGAAATGAATAGGATTAAAATCTCAATTAAATTGCAAAGGAAAAATACCTACTTACCTAGTACTAAAGGCTCCAGGAATCCCAGTGTTTCCTGTAGCTGATTCTGTAGTACGACTATTCTCTTCATCTGAAACATGAGCAACAGAGATTGCAGTATAAGAAGTCCGTTCTGGGGGGTTGCTTCCAGAAGAGCCTTGCGATGGTTGAGATAAATTTCGTCCAGTGCCTTGATTACGGTTTTGATAACGGCAGTAAAGAATAGGAAGTGTGGCAACGCAACCAGATGCATAACCCACAATCCATGCAAATAATGGAGCTATGGGATTTTCATTCCTGGATATTGACAAGACAACAATAGATGCTACGATCTGACCCACAGTGACAACAAGCTCAACAGAAATCCATAGTCCAGAATTCAGTGGGCTTCTTCTGTGATGACCATGTCCCTCGCCTCTTCTTGTTGATGAGGAATTTGTGGAGCTTAACCTTGATAAAGATGAAGATGATTGATGAGTGGGGACTTGTGTGCCAACTGATGGCTGATCTTCATTATGTGGCAAATGCATTTCTGGATGTTGATCATCTTGAGTAGAGCTGGATAAGTCATTACTATTTCTTGTAATGTCAATTACGTGCTGGTGACCATTATGGGCTTCTGGCTGCTCCATCAGCAAAGGGTATCGATCGGTTTGAGCATTACTATTTGGTCTGAGAGAGGTAACATCCATGTATTTTAGTCAACCAAAGTGGAAGGCAATAAGGCAAAGGGTGGTACTGACTAGGTTTCCAATGTTTAGCCTCCTTCTTGTAGTTTGTTTCCTGATCATGCATAAATCTACTCTAATATGCTGGATGAAGAAAACCAAGATCCTTGCAGCAGTTAGCACCACACAGTGTAGATTGTAGAGGACTTTCTGTCCTGTTTAAATAATGGCAGGCCGATAATGAATAGTTCATAGCTTTAAATATTAATAATGCTCAAGCAGGGCAAAATTTAAGAATAATGTCTCTGTTCATTTCCTATAAATTCATAGGACTGGCATGATGATAGTTAACGTTAGCTTACCAAAACCAAGAGGAATTCTATAAAATGAAAGTAAAGTAGCTGCGTGGGTGATTTGGCCACTTTCCAATAACAGATCACTTCAGTGCTGCTACATAAAGTAGACCTTAGTATCTAAGAAGATAATTTCAAAACTCCTAGGAAATAATTGGCAAAATATCATAAGACTTAGAAAGTGTGTGAAATCAGCATAAACTAAATGAAGAAACTGCATAAACCTGGCATCAATCGTTTGAGAAAGTTTCCTTATAAACGGCATAAAAATGACGCGGTCACCTAAATCTTGATGCTTATAGAAGGGGCACTGAATCAAACAAGAAAGACAATTTAAAAAAGTCTTGCAATTCAACACAACAACTTAAACTTATAAACCCTAATCAAATACAATCTATATTCATAAGAGCACTCTTCAAATCAGCATTGCATCTATCTCGCAGATGCAACAGAAAATAATCACACATTTGAGACATCAAACCGATTATCGCGAAACGGAATCCTACAACAACATGGAATTATTCAAATTAAGCAAGAAAATATCCCCAATCAAGACAGCATGAAACCCAAGTAAAAAAAAAAGAAAGAAATTAAGTTCGTAATTTAAAAAAAAAAAATAAGTAGAGACATTTCTTATGTGGGAAGGATGAAGGAGAAAATCTGCACCTGCTTCAACTGAAGAGTGACAGAGAAGGCTTCGAAGCTCGGTTTCGTCTGTGTTCCTTCAGATTCCCCATTTGCTGAGGAGAGAGAAATAACACAAACGTCAGCAAAATTTTGTTTTTCTTCTTGTGCTTCACTGCTTTCGGAAACACGCACCGGAAAGAGAAAGGGAGGTGAAAAGTTTAAATCATTTGAGCTGTTTCGATGACGTGGAGATTTTGTTACCGTCAGATCTAGAGAAAGGTGTACCATGAGGGAGAGATTTAATCCAACGGTCAAAACTCATTCGATCGGATATGACATTAGAGGTGTGGCCTATGGGAGCACTTTGGGTTGGGAAATTTCGACTTTGAGATTCTAGTGATTTAAAACATTTTTTAATTTTTTAAAGAGCCTTAATATTTTTTTAATTAGAATATCTCATGAGAGTTGTAATTTAAAATTTTGACGTAATTGTTCAAAAATGTTAGTCTTTTATATGGACGCAATAGCCACAAATTGCTGATAATGATGATGATGATTATGACGGTGACAATAATTTTATTTAATTAAGTTGATAGAATAATACATATACATGTATATAAATGTTAGTCTTTTAAAAGAAAAATGATCAAACAACATGATTGACTAGCTTATTCTATAGAGTGCAATGAACTATATTGTTATTTCTCTTATATATTTAACAAATAAGGCAACCTAACTCGACGAAACGTAGGTCTGCGGGGATTTTAATGTTCTTAGAAGGGATGTTACGGAATGACCCTTCACATATTTAACTATTTTATGCTATAATCTTGAAGTAACATCCTATTTTTAACTCAAAAAATTGCTTACTCTTCGTACTTATAATATAAGACATAATTAAAGAATTAATTTTAATTCTAAATATAAGTCATATTTTTTATATTTATCAATATTTTTTTTAATTATCCGTATTGATAATTCCTCAATAATGATCGAATAAGAAAGGAAGTGAGAGAATTATAGAAGATGATTAAGGTGTTTAGAAAAACTATATCATATTAATTAACTAAACTAATTTTTTTAATTTAATCAAATTAGTTAAATATGTCTTATATTAAAAATATGATGAATAATATATTTTGGAATTGAACACGTTTTCCCATGAGTTGCATGAAATCTGACATATAAACAATGCAACTTATGATTTACTATCATTGATCCTAATTATAAGAGTTAGTTAATTATTTTGGATAGATCTAAGAAGTCATTTTAAATGAGTTAATTGTATCTAATATAATAGTCAATCGACTAATTTAGGTAGATTGAAGTGTATATAATATGCATTCATCTTGAGAAGTTAGATTTGATCATAATTAAATGATTTATTTAATTTTTTTAATATCTCAAAAAATTTAATTAGCTCTTATAATTAAGATTGGAAGAGTATTAATTAGCAAAATATTTTTTATATTGATATATAAATATGGACACAACATTTTTGGAAGCACCAGACTATAACACACTAAAAATGAACCTGGGCCTCTCGGCCTGGAATTGGCTATATGGGCCACAGATTTATATTCATAAGAGCACTCTTCAAATCGGGTTGCTCCGAGTGGTAAGCGGCTCGATATCGTTTAAGCGAAGTCTCGAGTTCGAGCCTTGGTGTACGTAAAAAATTCTCGTTGGGAGACTCACCCACCATAGTTAAGTGCGCGACGCGGGTCGGATCCGGATATAGTCGGGGCAAAACTCCGGTGAACGGGTGGGCAACAAAAAAAATCAGCACTGCATCTATCTCGCAGAGGCAACAGAAAATAATCACACATTTGAGACATCAAACCGATTATCGCGAAACGGAATCCTACAACAACATGGAATTATTCAAATTAAGCAAGAAAATATCCCCAATCAAGACAGCATGAAACCCAAGTAAAAAAAAAAAACAAAGAAATTAAGTTCGTAATTTAAAAAAAAAAATAAGTAGAGACATTTCTTATGTGGGAAGGGTGAAGGAGAAAATCTGCACCTGATTCAACTGAAGAGTGACAGAGAAGGCTTCGAAGCTCGGTTTCGTCTGTGTTCCTTCAGATTCCCCATTTGCTGAGGAGAGAGAAATAACACAAACGTCAGCAAAATTTTGTTTTTCTTCTTGTGCTTCACTGCTTTCGGAAACACGCACCGGAAAGAGAAAGGGAGGTGAAAAGTTTAAATCATTTGAGCTGTTTCGATGACATGGAGATATCGTTACCGTCAGATCTAGAGAAAGGTGAACCATAAGGGAGAGATTTATTATTGACCCTACCATTATCTTTCGAGCAGAAATTGCTACATAAGATTAATACTAGACACCCGGCATCCTATATGGCATACCATGTAAACTAATAATTTTTTAGTAATTAAACTATTTTTATATATGGGTTAAAATATCATTTTATCTTTATAAAAAACACCTCGGTCTTCATTGCATCTCCTTGCCGTTTGCAATGAAAGCCATTCGCTGATAATCTATGCAATTGTTAATAAAAAAATCCGAGGGTTCATGTGCTTCTTCTTATGCTAAGGAAGATCTTCTCCGTGGAAGCCGCCTACATTGATTCCGTTGAAGCTTTTTTGATGAAATCGATCGAGCTTTTGCTGTATAAAATCTATTTACTAGGGTAAGATTTCTAAAAAACTTCTGAACGTATTATATTTTCAAAGAATTTCAGGAAATCAAGGAACTGAGTTGAATCCTAGAAATATGAAAGCGGATGGATTTCTCCAGCTTACATGAAGTAGATGCTTTGTCTTCACGTTGTTGCTCATGCATTTAAGCGCTTTTCATATCAGTGCTGCTTTCTTCTGGTAGCTTTAAGTAAGATAATGAGGGATCGTTTTTTTTTTCTTTTTTGCCGTGAAGATAATTCATAAGGCAGCCAGCAATATTTTTCCCCGCATTTTCTCTTCCTTCTATTATCCTAATAATATCGAATTATCGTTGGTTGAAGCAGATCCAATTTTGAGAACGGGGTTATGACGCCAGTTGCTGAAATTTAAATTACATGCACCATCTGGCAACAATATTAATTTTGTGATTGGGAATTATGAAGTTTTCTTCATTTTCGCGGCGCTAGGGTTTTTTTTTTTAAGAATGGGAAGGTAAATGGGTGTGTTGCAGACCCCAAGAGTTTTTTTTTTATTAAATCCATGTAAATATTGGCACTTACCAGAGATGCAATGATTCAACGAAGATGAGGGGTTTTTTTAACGATAAAATAATATTTTAACTCCTATATAAAAATGATTCGATTACATCAAAATTATTGGTTTATATAATATACCACGTAGAATATAGGGTGTCTTCTATTAGTATTTTTGTTAAAAAAAGAATGATAAATTAATAGTAAGAAGTCGATAATCGGTAATCAACAAGAAGAATCTACAACAAGCACCTACCTACTCCTATAAAAACTAAAAGCAGCAAGCTCCACTTGAATAAGCGAACCAAAATTATGGAGAAATTGATAGTAATGTTAAGTTTAAATGGAAAAAGCTACCAAAATCATTTATGCTGAGTAATTACATAATAAAGTTAAATGGTTATAAGACTAATAATATTATATAGTAGTAAATATTAAGTTTTAAATAGACAACATGATCATAATGTGAAGATAATTGAGATAAGGATGTTAAGATTAATTTATGATTATACAAAAAGATAAAATTAAGAATAAACACATAATAAGAAGATTTGGAGTGGCAATTATTAAGACTATTAGGTGAAAATGTAGTTTGAATAGTATAAAGAAAATCATTAGACGTACTGATAAGAAGAGTTGATCAAATAATATAGAGTGAAATCCTCTCACAAGTACATTCAACAAAGCTATTAGTAAGAAATATTAAATTATTGATAGATCATAATAATATCGTACGATTTATGTAACCAATCATATTTAGTAGATTAAATCTGATTATTGTTATGGTCATAGAATAATGAAACTCCATGATAATTTTTTTTAGACAAAAAAATTTAAGTAAGTTTGGTATCGGTCTTCCACTAATGTTAGGATATAACCTAAGGTTTAGAGAGCGATTATAAAAAATTTATGAGATTATCTACTAAAGGAACTCTAACAACGATATCGAGAATTAAATTTATATTCTTATAAGATATAAGTTTATTCCTTATTATCTCTACAGGTAAATTCACTCCATGATAGTTTTTCCTGGTAGGAAACGTCGTAATTTTTTTGGGGGGGGGGGGGTGGTCTCTGTCTGAAAAAATCTCCGCGTCGTGTCCGCTAGGACGATACGTACATGACAAGTGGCAAACACACTCCCCGGCCCAAGCCCGTATTTGGGCCCACTTGTTTTGTTTTTTTCAATCCTCTTTTCAACACACGTATAAATTCCTCTTCAATTATTCATTTTCTTGCTTGTGTCGGCACTTTTTACTTTCCCCTTAAAAGCAATCCAATAATGTTTTGCTATTCATTTCTCTCCAATTTTTTTTTAATTTATTTCAATGATTTATTAATCTAAAATTAAACACATTAGATATACCTTCTGTTAAAAATTTGATATTTGATATTTCATTTTCCAATATATCTACAAAAAGATATGGATATTTCACTTCGATTTGCACCACGTGACCATAATAAATTGTGTCTTGCTCCAACTTTACAAATTTTCAAAGTTTATACTTCCAATGCTTGTTTCTTCGATCTGAAAATAAAGAAAATCGTGATAGTATCTATTATTCAATTTGATATGCTTTCTGTTTGTAATGTTGTTACTTGAACCGGTTCTGTACTGTTTGATGTTAGGTTGTAATGATATATTCTACTTTCGAAAAAAGAAAAAGAAAAAAAAATCGTGCTATATTATTGTTAAGAATTAAGCCTTTGACTTTCGGCTGCCCAGCTATAATAGTTATGATGATTACAAATTATTTTAAATATATTAATTAGAATTGATTAGAGTATTTGATTTATTGCAGAATTAAGGACTTTGAGCATAGCGAATAGAATAGGATTACAAGGATGAGTTGAGCATGATCTAATGAATCATCAAGGAGAAGAGACTTCAACGTTCAAATTATTAATACACCAAGTATAAAAAGCACGAAGATCGAAAATAAAAAAAAAAGAATGTTTGGATTAGCTTTTTGGAAATGATTTTAGATAAATATATTAGAGGAATTTAACTTAAAATTGTTTCTGAACCTATGATTTTGGAGTTTCCCAAACAGGATGCGTAGAAACGATTGAATCATTCTGAGCTTATGGTGTGTGTATATTGAACAAGCTTGGTAATATAGAAATACTTGTGAGCTTACTATATATTCGTTATTTGTATTAATTTTGGGTAAGCTTACCAGGAGTTTATATTATTTGTATTAAATTTGGGTAAGCTGCATAAAACAGTTAAAATTCCAGAGAGAATAGTGAGTTCAGTATACAACCTATATAGGGATTGTAATTAATAAGTTGATTATAGTGAAAGAATCTCTTGGATATTAAAAGGACTGCATCTATCTATCCCTTTCCTTATCTTTTACTTTTAGTCATATATCTTTATTTATCACACAAATACTTTCAATTATCAATAAAAATATTCTCTATCCATGAGACTATGATATGATATTCTACTATGTACAGACATATGATAATATAAATACAATGACTATTCCCAACCTACCACCATGATATTCATCATATTTTTTTATAATTTAGAGTAAAATTATCCAAAATATTTTTTTATAATTTGGGAATGATTAAAACTGTCTAGAAATTTTATAACTTGGGATAAAATAGTCTAAAATATTTTACTTCTACTTCTCCCATCTCATTTCTCAACTTTTTTGATGGAATGGAAATGTCCCAAAATATTGAAAATAGAAATGGCTTCCATTATATCAAATAAAAAAAATACTTGATTCTACTTCTATTTCTACTTCCATGCTACAAAACATATATGCCCTAAGCTCTTTTGGTATAAGGGAATTATGGAGGGGAGGAAGAAAGAAATTTGAATGAATGTGATTAAAAAAAATAAAGAACTCAGGTAAATCAATTTTTAATTATTTTTTTTATTATTTTATCATCCGTGTTCTTTTTATTTAAATTTTATAACCTTAGTTATCCATTTTTTATCTTACAATGCACTCCTAATTTCTCCATGCGAGAGGAGTTTATTAGAGTCCATCAAATGAGGATATTTTTGGAAATAAAACAAAGTAATAAACTGATCGAGCTGCAGAGTCGATGAAGATAATAGTGTTTCAAATTTTAATGCTCGTTTTATTTATCCTTCTGCGTGTCATTTTCAGCACATTTTCTCAGTTAGTTTCTTGTCCATAAATTTTCCCGGATAAATTTTGAAACAAGTGTTTTGCTGAGGCCACGTACCCTAGCTGTCTGTTAATAGCCACTTGTGTAAAGAAAACCAAAATCGTGTACAAATGTAAATCAAATACAACAGTTTCTGGCTGTAAAAAAACCTAGTCATTTTTGTCGGTTTCAACCAGAAAAGTCACAACACACACATATATAAAACAATATATGCGATAAATCATTTTCTTTTCTGAAAACGGGCAAAATCAAACCACTGATTGATGATATATATGCCTACGAAACTGTATTCCAAGCCATTGATTAATTGGAATCCCATGAAAAGACATGAGTTCGATGCTGTTTCTTAGCTTTTGTGATGAACAAGAGAACATTACTTTTGTTCTTACTATACAACGTTCACACGTACATAGTATCACTACGTGTCTCTATAACTGCCCTATATCTCATATCTTCCTGTTAACGGCTATTCTATTGACCACATGGAAATAGTTCTGTCCACAGTTTTTTACACACATTAACTGATTGCTTCATTCAAAACATTATTACTTTTCTGCGAAAATGTTGTCACAACACAATGTCAGGAGTCTTATATCAAGAGGGTGACTTTGAAAGAGGAGCGCTATAAGATTTTGAATTCCCCAATTCTAACAGTTAATTTTTAGAATATGATTCTCCTAAGAATTTATATCTATTATAATGATATTTTTATTAAGATCAATGAATTAGAGATAACTATTTACAAAGAGTTCCGACTAATAAAAGACTGAGTAAAGTACTATAAAGTAGAGCCATCAGAAAGTCAGCACTCAAGTGCATTGTCATAGCTCCCACATTAGAAAGGAAACCTTAAAAGAAGAAGACTCTCCATCTCCAGTAACTAATTTTTTTGGATATGGTTATCCTATGAATTTGTACTCCTTACACACAATCTAGGTAGTTTGAAACACACGAGGCTACGTGGCAAGAATATTTTTCTCTGCAAAAGCCTTCAAGTTTTCAGATGTCGTCAACAGATTTGTCTTTAAACCAAAAGATATATGATATATAGATGTGCCTATACTATTGACCACATGGAAATGGTTTTGTCCACAGCTTTTACATTATGCTCACAACATTATATTTTTTTTTTGCAAAAACATATAATGCCACAACACAACTTATTAGGTAGTTTGAAAAATACCAGGCTACGTGGCAAGACATTTTTCTGTCTGATGTCATCAATAAAAAAGATATACTGTATATAGATGTGCCTGTAGAAATAGTTCTGTCCACAGTTTATATACATTATACTCACAACATTATTTTTTTCTTTTTTGCAAAAATGTCACAACACAACTTATTAGGTAGTTTTAAACTTACCATGCTACGTGGTTGGAAAGTTTTGTCTGTTGTCAACATCAAAAAGATATATACTGTATATAGATGTGCCTATATACTGTTGATGACATGGAAATATAGTTTTGTCCCCAGTTTTTGCATTATGCTCACAACATTAATTTTTGCAAAAATGTCGCAACACAAGTTAGTTAGTTTTAAGTACACAATAGGCTACGTGGCAAGAAATTTTTACGTAAAGCCTTTAAGTTCGATTTCAATAATTTGCCTATACTTTGTCTACACCAAAAACCAACAAGATGTATACTATCTAAGTTGATGTGCCTGGTTTTGACGTTAGTACGTTATTATCAATCTAAATGTGATCATTAACTACTAATTGTTCTTCTTTAACCTTATTTTTTTAACAAAATGGCAATTAAAGACAAGTATCGTTTGGTTCTGGTCTTAACATAATCAACAAATATAAATCCATATGACTATACCCGAGCAACAAGCCATATCCTACTATTTGAGATCGACTACTTAGATTATACCACACTATTGTGGATTATGAATAATTAAATATTTAGATAAATTATTAATTAAAAGATATTGCTCAATTACTTTAGAGTAAAATATTCTAATCACCCATCAGTATTATTTTAATTATACGGATCTCTCCCCTATTTTAAAAACGCATATGACCTTTCTTAAAATTCAAATATATATTATATTAACCTCCCTTACATATTTAGGATTAACTTTTTACCACTCAAACTTGACTGTTAAGTTTGACTTTTAAGCTTTTTTTTTTTTACCAAAATACCCCTCTTGTTTAACTATTTATGATTCATGATGTAATCTTTTTAAATACATATGAGGAATAAAATGCTTTGCAATTATATACACACACATTTTCAATTAAATTATAAAATGATATGATTTTGAGATATTTATATTAATATATTATAATTCAAAAATTTTAAATATATTTCATTAAACTAATGTTTGTTAGAACAAAGTACTTAAATTTATGATCAAGTTGTTAATGTTTTCACATAAAAAATTACTTAATTTTTGTCTAATAAAAATATTAAATAGATCATTAATAAATATTAATGTTAAAAGATAAATTAGAGATTTGATATAATGAGGGGTAAATAGTAAACAATATTTATTTTAATATGTTTTTTTATTAAAAAATATGCTTCAATAATCTTTTTAGGATATTCTTTAATGGTGTTAATATTCTTTAACAGTGTTAATGGTTTGGACTAAAATATATGTTTTTAAGATAGGGGAGAGGTTTATGTAATTTAGGCAAAACAAAAGGGTGGTTAAAGTATTTTACTTATAATTTGATTGAGTATTCTTTTTAGTCTTTATCACTCATTTCTAGAGGCTAGGACTCTACACTGATTAATTTGCCATCTTCACTTGCACATCTAATAACCTTTGTTCGTCTCCTAACAACTTCAAATAATTTTTTATTATTTTTTCTTCAATAGATATAGTTTTAACTCTTTCTCATGTGTGCGTACTTTTTTTAACTCATATTTAATACCAATGACCATAAACAGTATAAGTTCTGATTTTATCAACATACATATATTTATACAACAATAATAATAAGTTTTATCTCATTAGGTATAGTCTATCGTACGATACCATTATACTCTATCAACAACTAATTATATTTTTAAATAAATTATTAACTAAAATGTCCCACTCAACAACTTATTCATTGGGTGTTCTCTTCATTTTTACTCCGCCCTTTTTAAGACGGTTCTATATTATTTAATTTATCTTCTTTATTGATACATTCAATATCATTCTTTGTACTTGTCTAAATTACCTTAAATAATTTTTTTACCATTTTTTTCAATAAACACAACTCTAACTCTTTCTTGTAAATGTATATTAATTCCTTAAAAATATTGCTGCATTATTATTCTGACTCCTTCCTTTATAGCACTAGTATCTTTTTCACAGTTAGCTAGGTTGCCAAAGACAAATACACAAACTAGGTGATATAGGTTTATAAATTGAGCATCCCAAAAAAAGAGTGATATATGCTATATATAAATGGGGGAAAATCTGTGTTAAATTAGAGGTTTCATCAGGATCAAGAACTAGTTAATTATAAAGACAATATGTGATTCAGGGATGTGCTGTGTCACGTGTACGCGAGTCTATGCGTGTAGGGTTTATGCTGTGAATCTCATGGCCATGTCCAAGCCGCAGGAAACATGCTTCGGTTGGGAAGGGACATTTTCTTTTAATATATGTTTAATAGGTTTTTAATATTTGAATTAGGTTAGAGTTATTACAGACACCTATAATATTCTAAAGTATTACAAATCAATTAATGGTTACCTAGCACAATATATTCTTGTTTATATATGTTTGTAAACCAAATATTTTCATGTTCTGATGAGCGGGCACCTTATGTATTCTTTCATGTAATCTTCTCCGTACTCGTATTATTGGAGATTCTCCGATGGGTATAGTTGATAAACAGAGACCTAATTGTAAGATTATTAATCAAGTTTATTAATTAAAAAAATGGATGTTGTTATAAGTCATATGGATGAAGATATATATATATATATATATATATATCTAAGCTTATTAATTTATTACACGTTGATCAATTATTGAGCCCTACCGATCTCCTCTGTTGTTGAGTCAATAGAATCTGAAAGATTTAGCTCAGATCTAGTCATTTAATTCAGTCAAATAGTGAAAGAAATTTAGAACTTGCAAGTTAATATTTTTAAATTGATAATCTATATACGACGATCATGCAAATGCAATCATGCAGTTAAATATGGCCCCTAATCTTTCCGATCCATATTCTCTATTGTGTGTGTAGCTTCGATTACAATTTATACAGTCAATTTATAATTATCTAGACTTAGATTCTTATATTTTGCGACCACAATTTTGATAAATGTACGTAGAAGCGTGAAAGTGATCCATCTAAGTTGTTTAAATTCAAATTGAACAATTTAGATTCATTTTTATTTACTTTAATATATTTAAATAAAAATAGTTTTATAGCAATAAAATTTTAAAAAATTATCAGGAAAAAAATTAAAACATTGAAATCATATCTTCATCTTCTATACTAACAGCAGAATTATTGGATCCACTTTATTACCATTTTGCCTTGATAAAGAAAGTGCAGCTTTTTTTATTTTTTTTTTTAAATAAGATGGTGCCAACTGCAAAGTGCAAACCAACTGCTTGAAAATCGAGCCCTAATTACATGAATAAAGCAAGAAAAAAATATTAAACTGATGGAAGAGGCTAAGGTCTTTTTTTATGGGGCAGTGGGTTGTTCCTTGTGTGGTTCAGATTCTCAACCATAAATTAAAAGTCATGGAATATTAAAGCCTGAAATGCCTTAGTTCAGTTTTTGCAGCCCTAACCACAAGACACTATCTGCTTTCATCAGTTATTTATATAACTAATTAATCTAATATTTGTGTTGAGACAATTCTCTCATCAACTTGATATTTTTAACTTGCCTTTTTCTCTGACATTTCATTTATTATATGTAATTGATTATGACTAACTAATTAAGATCCATATCTACAAGTAATATTCATCATGGATACATTATGTCACATGGGCATAATTAAAATTAGAATACAACTTGAATTAGATATGTTTGCTTGTATTTGGTCCAACATCAATCATGCTAAATAACAACCAACTTGAAATGAAAGATCTAGGATCAATCGTTTACAATTTTAGGATCTAACAAACTATCAATTAATTATCACATAATAATAAAGGAGAAGGAAGAAGAATTTAAATCATAATAATGGAGTGGTTAGCAAGCATTATCTTTTGTTTTGGGTAGAGTAGTACACGCCGATAGCCGGAGATTAATTCCTTCCAGGTGTAAAATTCATCAAAATAGATTTTAACTCTCCCAACAAATATTTTTTTCATGCATACGATTTGGTTCTCAAGCAATTTCTGCCATTTATTCCCTTGTAACGCCAAAAAAGAGAGCTATCAAAGTTCTTGTTGATATTTTCAAAATTATTTTAATATTTTAATTTAATATAAAAGTATGTATACTCTTCTAATTCTTATTATAGGATCTAATTTAAAAAATAATTTTAATTTTAAATATAAGACTTATTTTTTAGATTTATCAATTTTTTTAAATTATCTCTAGTGATACTCTTTCAATAATAATTAAGTAAAAAAGGGAGGGAGGAAACTAAGAAAGATAGTTAAAATATTTTAGATGAAACATATCATATTAATTAATTTAACTAATTTATTTAATCTAATCAAATTAATTAAATATGTCATATATTAAGGATAGGGGGTATATAGTAACCTATAGTGCAGTGTTTTCTGGATATTTGTATCGGAAAGTAGATGACTAATAAAGTGAAAATGTCTTTTTTAATAAAACTCATATTCGTTATATATTCTGCTTGATTATGATCTTGATCCAGATGCTCAATATAATCTAATTGTAGATAAATATTGAAAAAAATTCCATTTTTTTACCTTTATAAAACTCCATTTTTGGAATTGAGAAATATAATAAAAGTTAGCTTTGGAGGTATCCATCATTTTCTCGCCAAGACAAAACTCGAAGGCTTTTTATCTTAAACGGGGCCATATAAACATAAAGTAAGCGATGAAAGTTGAGGGACAAAATAAAGTTGATGATAATATTCTAAATGAGAAAGTGCATACAGCTTTTATAGTTATATCACCCCACCACTTTCTTCATGTTGGGCACAAGATTCATTTACAAGAGTAATATGCTCGATCCTTCAATATATGATACTCAATACGACAACATCTTGTTCGTCGTATTCAATTATTACATGTATATCACTAACTTATAAGCCTCTTCCTTATCTTTAAGATAAAGAGTACCGATTGTTGTGTACGTTCATTTTTATTATTAAAGTCTGTGTTTGTTCGGTGCATGGATGTAAAATTTGCATAGAATCTTGTTAACAAGAACGAATTATTTTAAGGTAAAAGTGTATCTAGTACCTTAAATTAATTTTAAAGGAGCAATTAACACCCTAAAGTAATTACACCATAAACTAATTTTAGAAGTACGATCAGTACTCTAAAGAAGGCCAAGGGATACGCCGGTTAGGAGGGTAGATCAAATAGTATAGAGCCCAGTTAAAAGGAGTAGAGGAAGGCCAAAGAGAACGTTCAACGAGGTCATTGAGCGGGATCCTCTGGTCAATAACCTATCAAAGGATTTAGTTTTTTATAGAGCACAATAGCGTCGTATGATCCATGTAGCCGACCCCATTTAATGGGATAAGGCTTGTTGTTGTTGTTGTTGATCAGTACTCTAAATTATTTAAATTGGTACAATTATACATTTTTACTATCAGAAATATAAATTTATATTTAATCCATGTCACGTAAACTTTTTATTTCAACATATTATTATTTAAAATGTTACATGTATCATATTGTATAAAAAAGAGTACTGGATAAATTCTAAAATTGACATTATATAGAATTTATATATGAAAATTGAAAAATTTTATAATTTATTTAGTATAATTTATTAAAATAATATTACATATATAGCCTTTTAAACAACAATGTGTCAAAATAAAAAGTTTATGTAGTATGTATTAAATAAAAATTTATGTTTTTATTAGTAAAGGGGCAAAATTACAATAACTTAAATACTTTAGGTGTTAATTGTACCTCCAAAATTAGTTTGATGTGCTGATTATACTCTTAAATATTTTAAGGTGCTAATTGCTCCTCTAAAATTAATTTGAGGTGTTGGATTTATCTTTACCCATTCTTTTATTATGAAATTTATTGCTAAATTATATTATGTATAATGCATGTGTATAAAGACTTTGTCAGAGCTTCAAAACTTAAAAACTTTGTGACGTTTGAATTAATTACACTGTTCGAAATTAAACATGCATAAAAGGTAATTAATTATTTTAATTGGTAAACTTAATCTACAAGAAATGAAAAAAAGATGCTAAATCATATATAGAGCTGGAATCACTACAAAAAAATTGATTTTCAGCGGCGACTTTTGTCGCCGCTGAAAGGGAAAAAGTCGCCGCTGAAAACATTTAGCGGCGACATTTTGTCGCCGCCATGTCGCCGCCTATAAGACTGTCGCCTATTCCTATTAGCGGCGACAATATTTTGTCGCCGCTGAAAGTCCACAATCAGCGGCGACACAGTGTCGCCGCTGAAAGTCCACAATCAGCGGCGACACAGTGTCGCCGCTGAAAGTCCACAATCAGCGGCGACACTATGTCGCCGCTGAAAGTCCACAATCAGCGGCGACACTCTGTCGCCGCTGAAAATATATCATTTAATAACTAATTTTTAATTTATTTCTTAATATTATTTATTTAATTTATTTAATTTTTAATTTTTGTGATAAAAAAATATAATTTAATAACAAACAATAAATGATAAATAACTAAATAAATCAGAATCTAATAACATTGATAAATATAAAATATCAAATTAGTTCAATTACGAACATAAATTTATATAGAAGGACCAATACTATGACTAGAAGACCCCTTTTGCATCAAGGCAGCAAATTGAGCTTGTATCTTTTGCTCCATTTGTTCCATTAGTCTTTGCTCGAATTGCACACGCTCTTGTTGCATCTTTGCACGCTCTTCTTCCATCTTTGCACGCTCTTCTTCCATCTTTGTACGCTCAGCCTCCATTTTTTCTCTTTCCTCTTCAAATTTTTTATCAAACTCTTCCTGTAATTGGGCACGCATACTCTCAACAACTGAAGTATCTGTAGATTGAGGGCGATTTCTCTTCCTTGAAGGCTCCGCTCCATACCCTTTCCCTCTTACATACCCTGACCTCTCACCAAGAACTGTCGCCAATATTTCTTCTGACGTCATTCGAGCATCACTCTCTAAATCTTGGTCTTGTCGTTGAGAAAGCTCGTGCATACGACTCTATAATAAAAACATTTAAAACTATTAAATAAAATATAAA
Organism: Leucaena leucocephala; assembly: GCA_037074615.1. NCBI lineage: Eukaryota > Viridiplantae > Streptophyta > Magnoliopsida > Fabales > Fabaceae > Leucaena > Leucaena leucocephala. The sequence goes on from CM073552.1 coordinate 3,320,201, forward strand.
ACTAAATCAAAATAAAATATTAAACAACAATACGTACATGAAGCTGTTCAGAGTGTGCGTCAGCCCATACTACTTGTCCATCTAATGTCTTCCTAGTATGCGTTATCTCCCATAGCCGGTCAGGAGGAATAGGTTGTCCAGTAGTAGGATCTCTCTACAAAATAATAACATAGAAAATGCGAAGAATAGATTTTACAATAAGAAAAAGGATTGAAAATTTAAATTATAGTAGTGATAGATTAAACTTACTGTAGCATACTCAATCTCTGCAAATGACCGAGGACCACATGTATGTTTAGTCATTTGTTTTTCTCGATTTATCGTGTTTCTTGCACTTTTATTCTACAACAAAATATAGTAAGTAAGAAGAATTTAATAATTAAAATAAAAAATATAATTTATTTAGAAAGATAGTAAAATACCTTAAACATATCAGACTTAAAGTATATTAATAACCACTCCCAATCTTGAAAACTAATAGTTTGAGGAGGATCAGCCAACCTATCCTCATCAGTCTCATATTTCTTGTAGTGAGAGTGCAGATTGTTCTTCCAATTTCTGAATGCATTTTGTAAAATAATTGATATAGAAATATGAAACTTTTCTTCACTAATTGCATCAGCAGGTTCAAATTTATCCTGAAACAAATAATCATTAACACTTGATACAATGAAATAAATAAACTAAAATAAGTATAACAAGTTGACATACATAATACCTTTATTTTTAAAATCATATCATGACCATATTTTTCAAAAACATTCTTCCAGCTACCTCCACCATCCCTGAAAGAGATTGTGGTTCTAAGAGTTAGACCACAATAATTAGAAAAGTCTCTTGCTTCTGCACCGATTGCTCTTGACATGGAATCTGAAAATTTGACTCGAATCTTTGCTCCTTGTGCAGTCCTCAAATTAACGTTAATAGACTTATAAACTCCTCTGCCCTTGTTGATTGCAGTAGAAGAGCCTATCATTAAAATTTAATTGCAACAATTAAATGTTACATGCGATGTAAATCAATTATTGTAAATTTGAAACAAACTTACCTGCACTACTATTTTGAGTATGGGGAGTAGCAGGAGAGTTGATAGGCATTTCCTCAAATTGCTGTTGCAGTGATAGCGGTGAAATAACAGGTCTTGATTGAGGTGTAGAGCATGTACCTCGGCTATTTGTGTTGTCATTAGATGTAACAGAAATACTTTTCCCACCTCGCCCTCTCTTTAACACTGACATATCCTACAAAAATATACATTTCATTTAAGAAATAACAATCAATCAAACAAGAATCAATGTACGTATTAATAAAATATACCATATCAAGTAATTTCATTCAATTGAATCTTCCGTCGCACTATCACTTAAACTAATGTCTTCTGATTCATCTGTTTCTTCTATTTCACTTTCTTTTTCAGTATCGCTATCAAAGTCGTCAAGAAGATCCTCTTCATCACTAAATCCAGTATTAATGGCATTACTTGTATGTATTTGTGATGGTTCTCCTTGAACTAAGGGCTGCGTTTGTCCATCTTCTCCATATAAGTTAATAATAACATCATCAAGTTGTGTAGGACTTGCATTGTAAACATTTAAGTCTACCACCAACTGTTGATAAGGTTCTGTGTCAACCATAGGATCATGTACCCCACTATCATCAATATCACCGTCAGCTGGTACATTAAACAAGTCTCGTGGGTTTGTTTTGACAACAACGAGCCAACCGGGTGCAACAATGTCATCCACATAGAAAACTTGCTCAGCTTGAGATGCTAGAATAAATGGTTCATCTGTTTGTAATGAATATCGCGTGTTCATACTTATGAACCCGTACTTATCAACCTTATATCCTTTGTCATAATGAGCAACATCCCACCAATGGCACTTAAACAAATATACTTTTCGATTGCCTATGTAAGACAACTCATAAATATCCTCTAACACACCATAATATTCTTTGTCAGCATTAGTGTCATCACCCTTAGCCAGGATACCGCTGTTTTGAGTTTTTTTTCCTGTTGCACGGTCTTTTGTATGAAAACGAAATCCATTGCCTATGAACATGGAATAACGATTCACAATCGTCAATGGGCCAATTGATAAACTGATGAGTTCATCACTAACATGGCTCTGTGTAGATAATGATGTCACCTTTGAGGACAAAAGTCATGTGTTAGATAAATTATATATAAATGTAATTGCTAAAAAGACTAAGGCTGAAAATGTTATAACTTACTCGTGAACGAAACCATTGAGGAAACTCATATTGGCTTTGCTCACTCCTTGATCCATGCGCTTCAAGCTCTGTTGTATATTCCCTACACATTTTCATAGCAATAAGCAAAAATGACATTATGAAAATAAATTCTCTCTTTAAGTCGGGCAACTTACTCCATAAATGGCCATACTTCTTCACAATTTTGTAGCACATACATTCTTGCTTGACAGTATTCTTCATAGGGAAGAGAAATTGACTCGCAATGTCCCCTAGCTTGACCAATTTTCTTAAATATTGTCAACCCAACGTTGAGATCATCATTGGTATCATCATTCCTACGTGGCACATTAAATTTTGTAGGAAAATCTTTCAAATATCTTGAACAGAACGTGAGACTTTCATCTGCCAAGTATCCTTCTGCAATTGATCCTTCAGGCCGAGCTTTGTTGCGAACATACGATTTTAGTGTCCGCAAATACCTAATGCATTAAAATTAGTTAACCTTGCATAATTATGAATTATAAATATACAATGATATTGACGCATGTTACCTTTCTATTGGATACATCCAACGATATTGAACTGGTCCAGCAACTTTTGCCTCCCCTGCCAAGTGTATTGGCAAGTGAACCATCACATCAAAAAAAGCAGGTGGGAAGACCGTCTCCAACTTGCATAATGTCAATATTATCTGACTTTGGAGTTTGTCAAGTAGTTCACACGTCAAAGACTTCGAACACAGATTCTTGAAAAATCTTCCCAACTCTATAATTGGTTCACACACTTTAGAAGGTAATAACCCACGTATTGCAATTGGAAATATCTCTTGCAACAACACATGGTGATCATGACACTTCAAACCAAACAACTTTCGCTCCTGAATGTTGACACATCTTGAAATATTAGATGAAAATGCATCAGGGACTTTTAAGTTAGCCAAGAATTGTAAACAGGATTGTTTATTTTCAGGGGACAATGTGTAAGGAGCAAGAGGAATAGAAATACTATTACCATCTTCAACTGGGTGCATGTCACTCCTAATACCCAAATCCATCAAGTCGTATCTACTTTTAATTGTATCCTTCGTCTTTCCAACCAAATCCATCACCGTGCACACAATGTTATGAGAAACATTTCTTTCTATATGCATCACATCAAGATTATGTCGTATTAACAAGTTCTTCCAATAAGGCAATTGGAAAAAAATACTTTTTTTCCTCCAATTGTAAGCAGAATTATGTGTACGACGCTTTCGCTTTGTACCTTTCCCAAATGACACATCACCCAAGTGTTGTAGTTGCGTAAGTACTTCATCTCCGGTCAATGGAACTGGTGGATCCATATGCTCTTCCTTACCGTCAAATGATACCTTATTTTTACGCCATGGGTGATTTTGTGGAAGAAAGCGCCTATGGCCCATGTAAGATAACTTGCTCCGTATCGAAGTACAATGCGTGTCCTTGTGACAACATGGACATGCAAGTTTACCTTTAGTTGACCACCCTGAAAGATTTCCATATGCGGGAAAATCATTTATAGTCCACAAGATTGCTGCATGCATGATAAAATTTGATTTAACATACGCATCGTACGTCTGTACCCCTACTTCCCACAATTGGTTCAGCTCCTCAATCATTGGTTGGAGGTAAACATCTATTTCATCACCTGGACACTTTGGACCAGGAATAAGAAGTGTCATCATGAAGTACGGGCTTTTCATACACAGCCATGGTGGCAAGTTATACGGTAGCAAGACAACAGGCCATATACTATGATTAGCACTCATATTCCCAAAAGGTTGAAATCCATCACTTGCTAAACCCAAGCGAACATTTCTTGGATCAACAGAGAAGTTAGGGTATTGATGGTCAAAGTGTTTCCAAGCTAAAGAATCAACTGGATGTCTCAGTACATCATCATTTGAGTGTTTCTCCTTATGCCACCTCATTTCTTTAGCTGTATCTCTTGACATATAAAGTCTTTGTAACCTAGGTGATATAGGAAAATGCCTCAAGACTTTATGTGGAACCTTCTTCCCTTTCTGTTTATTTAGCTTCCATCTAGGCATCTGACACTTAGGACATGATTCTGCATTTGTGTGCTCTCCCCAATACAATATGCAATCATTCTCACAAGCATCAATTTTATTGTAATCTAAACCCAGATCGCGAATTATCTTCTTAGCTTCATAGAATGAGTCTGGCACTAAAGCCCCTTCTGGGAGAACTTCTTTTAACAAGCCCAACAACACATCCATAGATTTATTACTCCAATGGTTAAGGCACTTCACTTGAAGCAACTTTACAATAAAAGAAAGTTTAGACATCTTCACACAACCTGGATAAAGTGCAGTTTCAGCATCTTCTAATAAGTCAAAGAACCTTTTAGCCTGAACATTAGGCTCCTCCCTCTCGTTGTCGCTAGTATTGGTATAATCCACACATGGAACTCCATGTGCATCACAAACCATCCTGACAAAGTTGTCATTATCAGTATCATTTTGAATGTCATGACTGGAAGCTCCATAATCCGTCTTAAATGTTCTAATTTCCCCATGCAACTCCCACACATCGTAACTATTCCAGAAACCCTTGCTCAATAAGTCTGTCCTAACATCTCTTCTCGCTTTAAATATAACATTCATGCATCTTTTACAAGGGCAACGTATTTGATTTACCACGCCAGGTTGACTAAATGCCCATTCTAGAAAAGCATCCACTCCTCTAATGTATGATAGGTTGCCTCTATCTTTAATATGTAACCAACTTTTATCCATTTATATTCCCTAAAAAGTTAAACCAGGAGTCAATTTATAACATTAAATGAGAATAATAACTTTTAATATTGAAATACCATAAAGAAGCTATGAAAAGAGGGAGTGAGAAGTGTTGTCATTGAGACATTTTAGTGATTAAATTTTTTTCTTAAAATCTTATAGTAATTCTCTCATATTTTCACATATTTGCAAATGAGACCTCTCAACTATAATAGTGCCAAAAGAGTACCCCCGACCCCAAGAGATTGAAGAGAGCGAATATATATTTAAGGAGATACGACTTTCCACATTAGCAGAGGAGCATTGGTTCCTAGTTTCAGATATTCAGGTGGGATTTACTGTCATAATTCAATTTGCAAATATAAGCTTGTGCCAAGTAGAGAGGGGAAATCCCAAAAATGAAGTAAAATCATAGAAGCGAACGTGCTCAAATAGTAAAGTATCACTCATCATCATGCATAATGCTACATCATTGCTTTTCTTAAGAGGAACAGACGCTTCATTAATCAAAAAACATAAATGCACTCACTTAAGAAATCCCATACTTCATCTCAACTCAGCATTGATTATCATGAAAACTAGATACTTGTAATTCAGATAACAACCTCTGAACTGAAGGGCCAAAACAAACCCCAGAGATCTTAATGCACCCTTGTAATAGAAGTACAAAGCTAATTGTCCTATTCCCAATATGAACAGATTTAGAAATAATATTTTCCCCCAGCTGAAATGACATGTTTGGAGTCATTAGTACTCTGGACCCCAAATCAGATTAAAACCAATTCATTAAGACATGATCATACATAAGCAGTTGAGAACACACACATATATACTTACGGTTTGTGAGGTTTGCTGTGCTGCACAGAAGATACTTTTCGGATCTGAAATGGATTGGTATGGAATTCTTCAGCTAACAACTGGCAGATGAAGCAACCATTAAAAAATAGTTCAAAATCAGATTAAAACCAATTCATTAAGATATGGAATTCTGTGAAGCAACCAAACAACCACTATGTAACTTAAAAATCAAACAGATGGCACTTCATAATATATCAGGCAACCTCAGTCAACAGACAACAAGAACATTAAGCTGTGAACACTGAAGATATAAACAGCAAACACATACTAGATCGACTGAGTTGGCAAAATCTGCCAAGCACATTGGAAAAAGAAATATCTACGAAGAACAAGATGAGTAGATGACACTTACCCTAAAGTTCCTTTAGACTTCACAAAAAAAAAAAACTAGGCTGTGTGTTTGAACTCGAACCTTTACTACTTCGGTCAACCAAAACAGCAGTGACATAGGGAGATTAAAGCTTCATTCCACACTTTTAAACTTCATTAATTACTTAATCAGACATTGAATCTCAAAACCCCAAATTTCAACATTCACAAAACCTAAAACGCATCGACACAACAAATTTGAGAGCAAACCCAGCGTCCACCGATTTTGGTTCGGTTTGAAGTCAGAAAACGCAAATTTTTACTAATTTTCACTGAATCAACCAAAATCTACTCAAAATATTGAGTTTAATCGGTGACCCACCCCATAATCGAAAGAAAAAAGACGAGAAAACAGAGGCGAGAAATTGAAGACGGCGCTCGGAGAACTCACCTCTGATGGCTGACGACGTCCCAAGCTCGATCTCTGACCTCCAGTCGGTCCTCCAACGTCTCAATCCTCAAGTCGTTCCCTCGTGCTCTCCCTCTCCCGCTCTCGATGTTTCGCCTTTCCTCAGAAGCCAAGTCCCGACGGTGAGAAATGAAGAACAGAAGGGGAAACCTAAAATATTAAAACGTATCAGCGGCGACAAAATGTCGCCGCTGAAACTATTTTTAGCGGCGACAATAAAGTCGCCGCTGAAACACTTTCAGCGGCGACAAAATGTCGCCGCTAAAAATACTTTCAGCGGCGACATTTTGTCGCCGCTGAAAGGTATAGTTTAACTTAATAATTTTTAAAAATAATCCTCTTCAAACATTAATGATATTTTTCCTCCAATATCTTCTTCAAATCATTAGGGAATTTTTATAAAAATTTTTGAGTAAATAACAACCTCTAACTATTTTTCTTAAATTTTTTAAATAAATAAGTCTTTCATTCTAGAAAAATAGCTATGAAATCTCTTCGGGGTAAATAAACTCTTTCATAATTTTCTATACTCCCAAAATACTTATTTTATAATTTTTTATTATTTTTTAACCCAAAAATATTTTTAATGAATATTCATTCGTTCATTATTTTTCTAAAGTTTCACTTTTAATACTTTTTAATTTCAGAAAAATATTATTAAACTCAATAATATCTTATAAATTCTTTTTATACAAGTTAGGATGTTATATAAAATGTAACAATATATGGCATATGCAACAGTAACTAAAAATATATATACGTTTGTATTTTATGTCTATTATTTCTCTCCCTCTCTCTATCTCCCTCACACACATCTCCCTCTCTCTATCTCCTCCCTTACATTATCTCTAACACACACATATTAACTCTCACTTTCATTGACAAACATTTATAATATCTCTCTCATTGACATATCCATGTTTCATCTCCTATTTTCGCATGCATCACATTATTGTTTGTATAATCTTTCTTTAGTATAATAACATATGAAATTTTTTTATTTATTATTTAAAATAAAATTATTCAATAATTTAATTTTATATATTATATAATTGTTTAAAATAACTTCAAATGAGGAAAAATGTGTAATCACCTTTAGCGTTGACAATCTATATAATACATTAATTAAATTTAAGATTGCAAAATTTTGAGCTTCAGCGGCGACTTTTATTGTCGCCGCTGAAATTCCTACTTTCAGCGGCGACTTTTACTGTCGCCGCTGAAATTCCTACTTTCAGCGGCGACTTTTACTGTCGCCGCTGAAATTCCTACTTTCAGCGGCGACTTTATTGTCGCCGCTGAAAGTCCTACTTTCAGCGGCGACTTTTAGTGTCGCCGCTGAAAAGTCGTCGCCAAAGATATATTTTTTTGTAGTGAATCTCTGAGAAATAGCCAGCCTATCCGACTTTATATGTTGTTCTTGTGACTTTGTAAGACAAAGGAAAAAGTTACGTTTTGTGGGAAAGTAGCTTAGGTAATTTAATTAGTTTGGCCAAATATAATTAACACTCGTTGTTAATTATATAAATGTGATGGTTACTGAGTAATTGTGGTTCGTTGGCGAAGATCTAGGATATCCTTTTATTTCATACCTATAACTAGTTGAATGGTACGTAAATGGCCGGAGAAGAGAGGAAATTAACAGTTTATTATAAGTTTTTAGATAATTATTAGGTAAATTATTTTGCTTTAGTCTTCAAAATTCGAAAATAAACAAATTTAATCTTTGAAAAAATTCATTCAATTTTATCTTTTTGGAATCTTTGAATTAATCACTTCATAAGAAGACTAGCATGCAAAAAAATTTATTATTTTTATAAATAAATTGTGATAATTTTTTAATAATAAATTTGAGCTAATTTTGAGGGATTGAAGTTAAAAATAATTTAGGGTACCATACATATATATACAAATATATATGTTATGTATATGTAGGCATGTATGTAACTATGTATAGACAGAAATAGATGTATCTGACTAAAGAACACTCTAATAATAGTAAAACTCTTAAATATGCACCGCGAGATATTATTCTCTTAAGATCGTGTTTCAAAGAGAAAACTTAGTTAGTTAATTTGGAACAAAACCAACAACACCCCCAGACATAAATATTTTTATTGTTTTTAAATTGTCTAAAAAAGTGGGGAAAAAGGAAGTCATACATATCCATAATGAAGACTTTCGCTGGGTATAAATTATAAATGCAAGGAGATACTCTCAATCATACAATTTGATCACATGGCTTGTTTGTTTCATCTCATGCTCAGTCGCCTAATCAGACGGCCACGATCAGATCTTACAAAAACAAAACAACAAGGCAACATAGGAACCCTAGGATCTGTCGTCCCATAATATATAATCTTTTATACTTTTATTAATTTGAGTGGGAAAAAATTAAACAAAATCGTCCCTACATTTGCTTCTCATGTGACCGACCACTTACCCTACTTGACCCTTTCATGGCTCCCACTATGTCCTTCCTCTTCGCTTTGTATATAAACCCACCAATTCTCTAGCTTCCCAGCTCAAATTAATATATTCTCATCATCATCCCCACAAATACACAATACACAGTAGAATCTTTTTCAAGTTTCCGTAATTAAGACAAGTTTTTGAATTCGAATCCCAATAATGGCTCTCGGACTTGAAATCACAGAGCTTAGGTTGGGTCTTCCCGGCGGTGGGGATGATCAGAACAAGAGTAATGAGGTGACCAAGAAGAGGGTGTTCTTGGATATTGGCCGTGTTGATGGAGGTGGTGGTAGTGGTGAGGATGAGAATAGCTGCGCTGGCGATCGGAAAACACCCTCGAAGAGCGCTGTGGTGGGGTGGCCGCCTGTGGGATCATACCGGAGGAGAAACAGCATGAGTGAAGGGTCGAAGGAGAAAATTTACGTGAAGGTTAGTATGGATGGAGCTCCTTTCTTGCGAAAAGTTGATTTGGGAATGCAAAAGGGCTACTCTGAGTTAGTATCAGCCTTGGAGAAGCTCTTTGATTGCCACGGAATCGGTGAGTTACCATTTTCTATTAACTCGTTCTCTAATTTCTTGTCTAAGAGTATAATCTATGAGTTTCATATATATATATATATATATATATATATATGGCTCACTAAATGACATACAAGTTGAGAAAAGGACCATATATAATGAAAATTCGGAAGAATTTTGAGCAAGTATGGAGATCTATTACTTTTCTATTATATGATCAACTGTGAGATATATATTCTTTTTTTCTTGTTTTAATTTAATGGGATATATATATATATTAGAAAGGAGATAATTAATGTTTTGAACTAAGGATCTATGCGTCAAAAGAGAGAAAGATCGGATATATGAATACTACGGAAAGAAGAAAACAGTGATTGATTTAGTTAGGTTTGGTATAGGGTAGGCGATTTCATGAACAAAAATTAAAGTTTGATTAATTAGTATTATTCTATATAGAGGACCTTTAATTAATTAATTTAGTCCTAGGGAGAATGACCACAAATAAAATAAGTTGTAGACAGAGAAGAGATAAAAGGACAAACATATAATTAACAATGAAAGCTCCTTCTTGATTTGTTAATTAGCCAAAAGAACAGTATACAGTATAAAGTTAAAAGCATGCATGGAAACTTGAAAGGAATTGGAGGCAAAAGCTAATGACAGAGATTATTATAATTAATTAATTAATTAATTGGTTACAGGAGAGGCATTGAAGGGAGTGGACAATTCTGAAGTCGTTCCCATTTATGAGGACAGAGATGGTGACTGGATGCTTGTTGGAGATGTCCCTTGGGAGTAAGTCCTTTTGTCCTCCATATAGCCTTATATCTCTTTTTAATTAATATTGATAATTAAATATTATTTAAAAAAATGGATCATTATATATATGTACAAATTGCTTTCATAGTCCTTTACTATTATGTTGATGATCTACATACATATTACTATGTAGGATTGCTTTATTATATTAGAATTAGAATTTTCTTTTCAAATTATTTTATAGTAAAAAAAATTCTAATTTTTTTCATAGGCGTATAGTTGACCATTAGTAGCAGGCTTCTTAAAAATTCTCAAAACAGTGAGACATTTTTAAATTAAATCTTCTGTAGTCGTGCAAGGATATAATTAATACAAATCAAGACCACTGGACATGAAATTCACGAGTTGTCCCTACAGATTTTCAAGTTGGTACAAAATTGATGTACGAGCAAGTTAATTCGGCAGACGTACAGTACAATTAGAATTTATTAATTATATTCAGATCAAAAGAGCGAGTCAAGTTGTGCGAGCTAGAGAGGAAAATTCTCGACAAATTTAAAAGGGAAAGAGGGAAAATAGTAATAATTTTCTGGGAAAGTCTGGAATTTTCGTGAAGATTATTGGTTTGAGAGAATATAAAAGTTTACGTGTTTGTGACACCAATAATATTTATGTTTTGGACCACTATTGCCGACATGCGTGAATATATCCCTCATTATAATGTTGGACAGAACCTTGAAATAGGGGGGGGGAATCTTTTCAATAATTGCTTGCCCTTAAAAAGGGTAAAACCATTATTTTTAAATGCATTTAATAAATTAAATATAATAATTAATCATAAGGTTGGTGTGTTTTTGCAGAATGTTTATAGAGTCATGCAAGAGGCTGAGGATTATGAAGAGATCGGAGGCAAAAGGCTTTGATATGCAGCCAAAAGGGTCCTTGAAGGGCAAAACGAAGTGATCTGGTCGATGATGACGAGGACCACGATGGCGGCGTATGAAGACTAAATATAAGACAAAGCAGAAAATTAGGTTTCGTTTAATCTAATATCGATCAAAGTCCTCGTTTTAGTCATCCTACTTAATTAATGTTGTCGTTTTATATATGTCGATGTGTGAATCTCAGACTTTTGTTTATGTATAAGATATTATATAAGGACATAGAACCTGTGCAGATGAGGAAAAACTCATCGTTTAATCTTATTATGAATCCATGTTTTGCCTTAACTTCATATATGTTAATCTCCAATATGTGTGTGTGTGTTTACGTCTCTGAAATTATTTCAACTGTAATCTCTTCTTTCACTAACCAACCATTTCATTTTTTAAAAAAAATAATTATGGTAAATTGATATTTTTTGAAAATTATTCATCGGTATTTATCAGATTTTCCTCTTTGTAATGGTACAATGGATGTTATGTAAATAGGAAAAATTACTATAAGGTCCCAAACAAAGAACTTAATTACCTAAAAGTTTTAATAACAATAAAGAAACTAATAATGAAAAATTTGAGTACATGAATTGACAAATTTATGCTACTTTTAGTGATTAAGTCTCCTCCTTGAGGACATCTAATAGTAATTCCCCATATAAATACCTTGCTTATGTTTGAAGTTGTTACATACTAATTATAACAAATCATTAATAATTGTAAAAAATTATCAACAAACTGTTGATTAAGGTAGTAAGCGGCATCATCACTAGGGTAAGGGGAAGAATATAGTTTCAAATATTAGAAAATATATTTATTGGGAGAGGTAAAAATAAAAACAAAATAGGAGACTCAAAATGTTGCTTCCGAAATCTTGGCCTCCTGAAAGGTGAGTTAAAAAAATAAGGTGTTGCCACCAAAATTTTAAAAGAATTTTAGAAAATTATTTTAAAGAAAAACATGGTCCCCCTAACCTGGATAGGGTTTGGGAGTCAATTGTCAGTGAGGAAGATATTAGACACCCCATAGCACCCATTCATAAGAACGGTTATCTTAAATTAATTATTCAAAATAAATATGGTCTTTAATTACATTTGAATTACCCAAAAAAGGAAAACAAAAGAAATAAAACTAAAACAAACAAATGAGAGAAAATTGTTTATTTACATAAGAAGTTAAATAGAAAAATAAAGAAAAAAGATTAATTATTTATAAAATTCCCTTTAAAGGGATCAAAGCCCACATAATTCAGGGGTAGAAATGCGTGTCAATTGGTTGGTGTATTTTAAGAAAATATTTATTTAATTTATTCATGAAAATGTATTTTTATTGGTTTGGTTTTTTATTAAAAAACAATTGTTTTATTATCTTTTTTTGAAAAAAAGATTTTATGAAAGAATTTGGGATTAAACTTCTTAAGGAGATTCTCAAAATCTCACACAGAAGAATAATTGATTTTACTCGAGGAGGTTCTCAAAACCTCACATGGCATAAAACTATTTTGAAATCCTATTTTTAAAAACAAATTTTAAAAGTGTTTTGGATTAAGCTTTCTAAAAAAAATTCTCATAATCTCACGTAGAAAAATAAATGATTTTGCCTGAAGAGGTTCTCAAAACCTTACGTGGCACAAAACCATATTTTAAAACTGATTTTTTTTTTATAAAAGGAGAACCGTTCTTTTATTCTTTTTCAAAATTCAAGTTGTTATTTACGAAGGTTAAAAGAGAAGCAAGGGAACATTAAGCAAACAAGGATAAAATAGTAGTTGCATGCTCATCATATAACCCAAAAACAGATCAAGATAACATACGAAATAGGATATTATGAGGAACAAGAACATACCTTTTAATCCTTGCTTGCTTTTAAGCTATATGATAAACAAAGTCAGAAAGCAAAAAAACGGAACAAGAGAGCAATACATAAAGAGGCAAATACCATCCTGTGCAACCTCAAACGCAATGCTTATATTAAGAGGAGGAGTGAATTGCGACAAGGCAAAAAATATTATTATTCAATAAAAGATAATGCAAAGCAAATGAACACCTCTGCCATATATAGCGTCACTACACTATTTTATGGTCCACGTAATTGAATGTTCAAGTAGACAAGATTTTTGCATTCATAAGTGCTCCACTTTTTGGCTCTTGGGATCAGGAAAATGGAAGGGAGATGATATATATTGGTGCCTCCATCTCGTCATGGGAGATGTTCCTTGGCACGGACACAGAAAACATTAAGACACAAAATACATACAGCAAGAGAGAATGGCCAAAAGCAAAGTCTCCTCCTCACAAGAGAACTTTTTGAATATATATATATATATATATATATATATATATATGGTGAAGAATTCGAATGAAGTTTGTCACTTCCCTCTTTCCTCTCCAAATTTGTTAGTCTCCCCAAAAAAAACCTCCACTCTCACTCTCTCTTATATATGCAACACTAGGGTTTGCCTCACCAATCCAATTATTTTTTTATATTCTCGTTTTTATATTTTTTAGATTTTTTCACCTTAATGACATTTCCTAATTGAAACCAATCAACATAAATAAGAGATATTTTTTTGTAATTTTTTATTTTTCTCTTTAATGACTACACCACTGTAATATCTCAAATTTTGATCAAAAGGGATTTACAAGAAGTTATTAAGGTCAAGAGTATTTTCTAGAATTAAAAAGCCTCAAATGTAGAATTTCAAGGAAAGAATAATCATTAAAAAAAATTTATAGTGTATTTCCAGAACTAAGGGTGGCATGAAATTGCTCTGCTTTGGGTCCTTGAAATTGGAAACAAAAAGGTTGAATCTTGGTTCAATGGTTAGTTATATTCAAGTTACTTGGGAATATTTTGTGGAGCTCACATGTTTTAAAGTTCAAGCTGAAAGTGAATTCATTATTCTATAATTGAAGTGAGGTATGAACGAGACTAGGAGTTGGTTAAAATCTATTATGGATATAGCCATGGCAGTATGTGTGCGTCTGATATGCTATATGTAGCTAGGGAAATTGAATATTTAGATGGTTAATGCAAGGAGGCCAAGGTGTATGATATTCATCACTCTTGAATTAATATTTAAGATTAGTAAATAAAGAATTATGCATGAAACATGATAGTGATGATTTGAAAGATAAAATATGGTTTAAGTGCTTAATACAAACTAAAAATCTAAGATAAGTTTTAATGCCCAATAGTTATAAAATTCTTATGAAACATAAGGGAACAAAGAGAAGAATTAAGACTTAGTATGCTAATAAAGTGATATTTTGAAAGCTGGAAATTTCCAGATTATGGATGAAGGCAATTATAAAGCACTTGAATGATAGAATATGAAGGGAAATGTGTGTTACTTGGATATATGGCGATTTGAAAGTTATGGTTCTGGTGTTTTGAAGTTAAAAGTGAAATAAAGTTTTTGTTATGAGGTTCTTTAATGTTAAACAAATAATTAAGTTGGAATGTTTTTTTAGAAGGCATTTCGCTGGAAGGATCAAGAACTAGAATATAAGAATATATAAAGTAAAACTTTGCTACTGATTGAAGGATTTTGATAGTTAAAATCTGGTTTAAGCACTTGATAATTATAAATATATATATGAGTTGATTATCTGCTACAGATTAAATGAAGCTAAAAACTTAGCTAGACCATGCTATTATAGATCCTCAAGTGTTGGGTCATTATTGTGAGTAAGATTTAGAAAATAAATATTTTATGGCAGGAGGGTATTATTCGGTTATCATAATGGTACTTGGAATGTGTACCTAAATGCTAAAAAGGTGAAAGTCTATTAGGTAGATAGGTGTATGAGTATGCGTTAATATAGCATGGGAATAAGTTAAAGTTGTTAAACATCTATTAAAGCTGGAATTTTGGAAATAAGGGATTATGAATATATATGCCCTTGCCTAAGATAAACAATAATTTAAAAAAAAGAGCGTTAAAGAGAGTTAGGGGTCTAAGGGAGTTAATGAAGTTATAAATTATAAGTGAAAGATGTCAATCTACCTTTACATAAATAATTGTATAGGATTTGACTCGTGCCTAAGCCCACCAAAGAATCGAGAAAGAAATATTGGAGAAGTTAACTTGGAAGACTGGTAATCAGGTAGTAATTAACTCTTTCTTTTCATATCTGTCTGTATTGAATTCTACATGTTTTTCTGTGACGTGGCTTACATGTGTAAGTATGGTTTGACATGCGCAAGCATAATTTGATATGCGTTAAGCATAATTTGACATGCATAAAGCATGGTTTGACGTGCATAAAATATTATTATAGTCTAGGATAACTGGTTACTCGTAAAAGTTAAACTGTACTCAAGAAAGAGTACCAGAGTGACAATAATTGCTAAGAAATTATTATTTTAGGTATCTGTACGTATATGATAATTGATAATATTTATGTTGGTTTGAGATTTTATATAACTTTATTGAATTGTGCATATATATATATATATATATATATATATGAAGGATTGATGCTACTACTAAGATTCTTTGAATATCATCCTTTCTCTTCCATTATATACAACTAGGGCAAGTGGCTTAAGGGGCAAAAGAGTGACTATAAAAAAAGACTGAGAATGTGGAATGGCTAGAGTAGTAGTATATTTTAATTTTGGTTAAAATAGTTTAATATTTTGATTAAAGCCATGTGAGGCTTTATATAAAGTTGTTATATAAACTTAATAGGGATGTATGTAATTCTCCTTGAGAGTAAGCCCAAATCTTGGCTAGAGACAGATGAGTGCCATCAACATGGATGGCTGTATGGTGGTATTATTGTTAAGCTTTTAGTTTGGTTATGAATAAAGTAGAACATACATACTAGTTGATAATTATAAAACTCAGGTCTTTAAGTTTATTCAGAGTTTAAGTGAGGTTTAAGTATTTAAACCAAGTTTAACTTTGAAAAAGAAAAATTAGTTATGGATTTTCAGTTTTTTAGAAAATCCCATTTCTTTTGAAAAGGAAGAACCTTTTTGGTAATACAAAGTTTTTAAAACTTTGGATTTGAATGGAACTATTTGAAGTTTTTATGGAGAATCTTCTGTAAAACTCTTAATATAGGGGTCTGTTTCTAAGGTATTTTAACCACGAATTCTTGATTTGGATGCCAATTAGTATTAATGAGAGATATTTTTTAAATTTGAATTTCGTTGTCATTTATTATAGATGAGACTTTGATTGCAAGCAAATAATCATTAATTGCATTTTTCTTGATTTATTTCAAAAGAATTGTTATTAAATGGTGACATGGAATCAAGATTCAAGAAGGATAAAAATCTCTCATTTATAGTGATTGGCTTCCAAATTGTGAGGAGTCAAGAAGAATTTTTTTTTTATTTTGTGGGGCCTAGACAAAATAGGGTGTTTACACAAAACATTATCAATAAAGAGAATATAAATGAACCTTTATATTAGTAAAAATACATACTAATATGCTAAATTTAAAATTCTATCCTGATCTAATCCTAAATAATATCCAAATCTAATTCTAGATAATTAAATAACTAACAAAGTATAATATTAATTATCTTCCCTTTTCAACTATCAGCGCCTAAACGTCAATGGCAACCCCTCCTCCGTCTCCACCTTTGTCCGCAGCCGCCATCAATTTCACCTGTAGCATTCGACGCAGTATTATGATGATGACCGCCCTACCTTTTATAAGCCTGAGATTCTCTGTAACAACTAGCTTGGAGATAATGTGCCCATGTTCGTATTAGCTCTGTTATGAGTTTTCTTCCTAGCTATTTTGGGGGAGTACCTACCCTACTGCCGCCTCGTCAAGCCTGGTACCAATGTCTTGGTATCCGGCATGGTGTAGGCCCTCATCAATGGCCTCAGGGTTGCCTTCGCCTATATGATCATCTTGGCGCTCATATCTTTTAACGTACCATTGATTTTGTTCTTTGTTTCTATAGGTTACTTCTTGTTTGCCAGCACCGGAGCTTTAACTTCTTGATGTTCCTCTGGTAAAGCCAGGCCCAGCAACACCAGGAAAATCAATTAAGTGTGTGTTTGGGTGAGCGGTGCAGAATCAATTTTGGCGCAAAACCGCGGTTTGGAAATTTTTTACACAAACAGTAATTTTTGTTGAGAATTGATTTTGGACAAAACCTCGGTTTGAAACCTAGGTTTTGAATAAGCTACTGAAAATAGCTTTTTCTTTGAAACTTAGGTTTTGGATTATCCAATTACTATTATACCCTTATTTTTTCTTACACCCTCTCTCCTCTCTCCTCTCTTTTCTCTATTATCTCTCCTCTCTCTTCTCTTATCTCTCTTTTTCTCTTTCCTCTCTCCTCTCTTATCTCTCTTTTTCTCTCTCCTCTCTCCTCTCTACACTCTCTTCTCTCTCCTCTTTCTTCTCTATCATCTTTCATCTCTCTTACTTTTAATCATATCATACCCTTTTTAGTAATTTACCAATATAAAAAGTGATTCTACTACTAATCATCCAAACATCTTTATTCCCAAAATCTATTCTTCCCAAAATCTATTCTACTCAAAATCTATTCTTCCCAGAATCTATTCTCCAAAAGCTAATCCAAACACACCCTAAGATCTTGACAATATGCCTTTAAAAGAAAAACAAATTTTATTACCTATGTATCTCATGATATTCAGGAATCACAGTGATGTACATATTAATATGCCAATGTGTGTGGGTTTTTGGGATATTTTGAGACTTGCAATGCAGAAAACCATTGCATTTTTTGTGGTGATGACGATTTTATGAATGATTTTTTCGATACCTTGTAAGGATTCTCTTTGTGTAAGTAGTGTTGCTGATAGTAGAATAGAATAGAAAGTACGTAATTGAAGTGCTCTAATAATATGTGAGAATTGAAGGACTGAAAGTAGAAAGGAGAAAGAAAATAAAAAACTCAAAACACTATCAATCCTCCATTCTCACAAAAAAAAAGAAGATAAGAGTAGTTAATCAGCATCATTTAGCATTAGGAAGTTTCTTCATGTAATTATTATGAATCAGTTAATTCAGAAGAACTCTCAAGCTTGCATGCTCGTAACTATTATGAGTTATGATATCAAAGTCAATTAGTCAAAAAGTCAAGACGTTATTTCTTAAAGTAAAATAGAAATTAAAAGTTAAAAAGTATGATTAATATAATAACTAAAGAGCGAGAAAAAGAATTTTCAGTTCATGAACTGGAGATTTGTTCCTCACATGAAGGACAGAACAAAGAGCTTAAAACATTGTGAATATATATATATATATAAAAAAAAAAAGAGCATGAACATTGAGCTTTGTCTTTAACTCTCCAAGGTACAGAGTCTAATCCGTATCAGAACATGTTATATATATATATATATATATATATAATTATTATAATTATGAGACCAACTAACCCACTGAGTTTAAATTATAATTAACACAATAATGCTCTTGCTCTTGGATAGCATATATCGATTAATCATATAATTTTTAGTTAGTTGAAATTCATTCTTAAATTTTAACTCATTATAACTCATCAGTACATATAATTTTAATCAATCATTTTAAAATTTTAATTGGAAAACTTCATGAAATATATAATTCTATTTTTAAAAAAATATTATTTAACTATTTAAATGTTATTAAGGAAGAAGACCATTTAATTTGCAGGGCGAAAGAGTACGTTTGAATAATTTGCAAAACATTTTAGATTTAAACAGTGGGTTTTGTCAATTGCATCAAAATGAGTAAAAGTTGCAAACAAGTAAATATAATACACTAGATGCACCCTCTCAATAAAAAATAAAATGAATTAGAATGAATTGAAAATGGATAATCATGGAGCCATAGTATTCTTCAACCTAACATTGAGAATATATTGTCCTCTATGACTTTATTGGCAAGACAAGGGACCATTGATCTTAGCATCTCTCCATACCCATATGTCTGAAATTAATTAGCTAGGAGAGCATGGGCTAATTAAGAATAATATATAATCAATGCATGTGAAAAATGTTTAATTAGTTGCATTAATTCATCCCTTCACTGTAACACAATTAATTGATCAATAACTGAAGCAGATAATTAATACTAAAAATCTCATTAGACTAAAAAATAATAAAAATCTTAAAATTTGAAAGTTTATTTTTTCACTTCATCAAATACTTTTTGAATGCCCGATGATTATCAATCAATAACAAGCAATCTCATTAAATGATAACGCATAATACTCCCTTTTATTCTTATTATAAGTCACCATTTAAAAAATATTTTTGATCTTTTTATAAGACACTTGTTAGTTTTAAGGAGTATTAATTTTTTTTATATATGCCCATATTGAGTAAGGTAGTGGGAGAGAGTAAAAGATTAGTACCATTTAGAATTTAATGTAGTTGATAAAGTAATATCAAAAATTATTTGAATTTTATGAAAAAATTAATATTTTAATTGTTTTTATTAATACGTATTAATTAATTAAAAGTGACTTATAATAATGACCAAATAGAACATTAAACTTATGCATTTGGAACTAGCATGACCTAGAAAAAATACTCTTTATAATTCTAAATATAGGAGGTAGTTAATTAAGGGGTTTACTTTAATTATAAATATAAGACTTCAATTCACTTTGTCTCTCAAATTTATAATTTTTTTAAAATGTCCTTATTGATTGAAATATTCGACAGATTTTCATCAAGTGATGGTTCTAATATAAATGATTAAAAATAATATCTTAAAGAGACTAAAAATATTATTTTATAAATAATTAATTTAACTAATTTTTTTAATATATATTTACAAATTAAAAGTTATCTAGCTCTTCTTACGTTAAAGATCGAAGGCAGTATTATATAGTCATAATCAATAAACTTATCTGAGAATCCCATCAGGGTATAACTTGTTAGAAAACAAAGACATTGATTGGACACCAAACAAACAAACAACCATAACCTAAGTAATTAACTGTACCTAAGTAGTGATGATATATATGTTACGTGTAATATAATAATTTGAGGGACAGAAAAATAGAATACGAGGAAAGGGTCCACAGTTCCATGATGTATTGCCTGCTCTTTAGGGCAGAACAGGCCCATTGAATAGTGGTGGTGGTAGTTACTTAGTTCTTATCTCTTTCTTCTTCTGCTCTTTTTTAATTTTTTGCTTCGAGTTTCTTTCAACTTCAAACGATTCTTGCAAGTTGGAAAGCTGCTTCTTTCTTTCTTTCTTGATAATACGCTTTTTTCCTCCACTTTGTTCTTCTTGTTTTCTTTCTTTTTCTTGTTTATTTTTTTTAATAATTTTTTCCACTGATTGCTAAGTGATAAAATACACGGTTGGTATGTTGTGCACGAAATGGGGTATTGTGTTATCAAATTAAGACACAGTGTTTCATTATTATCTCTGGATCCAGAAGGATATGATGTTTAAGTGTTTGTATTTCATTATCTCATCATCAAGTAGATGGTTGAATATAAGTTAGCTAAGATTGGTTTCCATTACCAACATAGAGCTAATCTAGCTAGAACTGTAAGGCCCCATTTCATGTTAGAATCCTAGAAAGAATACCTATATTATATTAAGAGGGGCAGTTAAAAACTCTAAAATTATATTAGTCGATTAATAGATTACTCAAATATTTAGTAATATGATTAAAAAAAGTGTTAGGTACCGGTTCATAGTATACAAAATAATTAATTTCAATTAATATTTATTTTTCTTTCCCACACACTGGAAACCTATATATAATTCATGCTAAATTGTATGAATTAATTATCCAAAGTGTTTTGTTATCGTGGAAATATTAATGACTTTTGTACAAATGATTGATTTATCAAGCCTTGGTTTGTACTCCATATGCTATGTTTTCTTCTCTGCTTCGATGAATTTTATATTCTTTGTTTTTTTTTTTGAAAGTTTTTATTTATTGTACAACAAACTGTTTTCATTAATAATATCAACACTTTAAAATTCACTTGTTTTAATTTAATTAGATAAAAGTATTTTAAGTATACAAAGATCGATTAGTTCATAAATATTCTCTTTTGTATTGGAAAACAACTTAAGTATTTACTGTTATATAGTTAAAATGCTTGCTTTCAGTCGAATTATATTTCTATGTTTCCGATGCTAATTCATACATATCATTTGAATTAAATTTTACTTAATTATATTTTGCTGTGTTTGTTGGAATTTCCCCTCTACGAAAGATCATCACATTAAAATTATGGATTCGATGCTACATAAGAAATTATTAAGTATATTATTAAAAAACTATCATTATTATTAAAACTTATCATCCCTATCTATTAAGGATAGCAAATGATCTGAGACTGTAGAAGATATAATAGTAACTAGTTAGTACATAAACTAAAACTATATATTGAATTTAAATAAATTAGAAATCCTTTTGCAATAGTGAGTAACATGTTTTTCTATCTCCCAACAAAATATTCTCATGATGTCTCTTAAACAATTTAAATCACAAGTCAAGGCACTCAAATTGGAGATGAAAATATTCCAGAAAACAAATATTATGATGGAATTAACTAAATAAGATTCCGATTTTGCATGAGAATTAACTTAGTGAAAGCAAACGAGGTTAAAAAGTCACCTTATATATTTAGAATAAAAGATATTTAAATTTAAAGTAATCACTAATATTAAGCTTAACTTTAAAGTTTTTGCAAGAGAATTCCATCAATTGCCACTGCAATTAGCAGAAATTTCAAGATTCTTTAGGACCTATTTGAATAAGCTTTTTTAAAAGAATTTATGAAAAAAAATATTTTTGAATAGCTTTTGAAAAAGGATTTTTAGAGAAGAATTTATGGAGAGAAAAAAGTTGTTATAAATAAATAAGTATTTGGATGATTATTATCAGAAGGGATTTTGTGATTGGTAAATTACCAGAAAGGGTATGAGAAGGAAAAAAATTACTTATCTTCTTCTGTGCACAGCGTCATCTTCTGCTACCTATGCGATACACTGTATACTTCTTTTTTTCCTCTCCCCTATTCTCTCTCTCTCTCCATGTCCAGCGTCCCAACACCTCCATTGCAGACCAGCAACCAGCGCTGGAGACCAGCTCCTCCTGCGTTGACTGACCAAGCGACGACGACAACAATTGAAGACCAGCAATGGTGACTTATTTTCAACAACTATAGAAGGACGACGACGGAAGCTTGACGGCGAGTTGCAGAGGATGGGGATGGAGAAGGCGTTTGCTTCTAGCAGATGATTAGACCGATGGTGGAGAGAAGACAAAAGGAGAGAGGGAAGAGAAGAGAGATGAGAGAGGGAGAGGAGAGAGAATGCGAGAAAAAATGGAGGTAAAATAGTATTTTGATAATTCATAAATTTTTTTATTATTTTAAAAGTTATTCTTAATAACTTATGTAAAATTTTAGTTTTAAATTATAATTTAGTCTAAAAATCTATTTGAACAAATATAATTATTTATTTTTAAAAAAATTTAAACTAAAATTTAATTCAGAAATCCTTTCAAAATTTAAATTTTTTTGAAATCCAAACAACACTTAGTCCACTAATAAAAAAGATGAAAGATATTTTTAAAAAATACAATGTTAAAAAAACACGCCAAAACCGGCACGTGGCGGCCGTTGCAAGGGGAGTCAGTTCGTTTAACGGACAAAGGGACATGGCCACATGGGTAGGTGAGGTCCACACCTGAAACTTTGAGTTGTTGAGGAGCACATGAATTTCGCGTAAAGTTGATCGGTGCTTCGAAAATTGAAGCATGTAGGCCCCACGTGTTCCCCCCTCTTTCCCCTTCTCAATTCTTTATTCTCTAACCTTTCTCTTTTAAGCCTGTAACTTTTCTAAAAACAATGCGACCTCTTGTTAAAATTAATTATTGATTAAAAATTTAAATATTTTGAAAAAAAAATCGGAATAAAAATATCAATTTTTTAAAATTATCAATTACGATCAATTTGGTATGTTAGAAGAATGTTTTATAAAAATAAAAATAAAAATAGAATTACACTGTAAATAAATTTTAAAATTTTATTTTATATGATAGAAATAAATATAGAATTGATGTATATTTTTTTTATAACTTGAGATAAAATAATTCAAAATATTTTTTTATAATTTATGAAGGGTTAAAGTTGTCCAAAAAAATTTATAACTTAGGGTAAAATTGTTCAAAATATTTCACTTTCACTCTATCATCTCATTTTTTGACCTTTGTAATAAAATTGAAATGACAAAAAATATTATAAATATAAATAGTTTCTATTGTATTAAATAAGGAAAGTAAAATATTCTACTTCCACTTTCATTATATTAAATATATCTTTATTATGGTATTTATTATCATATTTGTTTTAAAAAATAAAGAGTTGTAATTTTATAAGACACAAATAGTAATATTCAAAAGGATATATAAAATATACTTTCAAAACTTCATTTAATCAATCGATGTTGGTCCTAATAGAAATGACTCTAATCAATTAAGTATGAGATGGCAAATTTAAATTCATATGAATATAAAAAATATATTTATAAGAGTTACCTTAAATTAAGCAGCTAATACTAAAATAATTAGATAGATGTATGAAAGACAAACTAATTTTTATAGATCTATGTTGTTCAAGAGATCGTTGGCAATCATGCGTGAAGGAATTTATATACACTACTATCTCCGTTTCTTATAAAGATAATTAATTAATTTAAATTAAGAAATAGTTAAAATTGATTAGAACCTACAAATATATTGAAACTATAATTTTTTTTCCTTAAAAATACCCTCATTTGATGAACTCCAATAATTTCAATCTCTTTTTTGGTAAAAAAAACTTCAATATCTTTCATGAGAAAATTATAAGTTTATTTTGATTATAATTTCCTTTTTTAATGAGGGGATAAAAGAAAAATCTTAAACATGATAACTGTATCCCTTATATATGATGTCTTAAATTTTAATTAAATCGTGTGTATGTAAAAAATAATTGTTAGAATACAAAATCTATTTTAGTAATCTCTACGTCTCGGGATGATTAATCTCTAACTATCAGTTAAGGATACTGAACTCTAAAAGAAAATATTAATAAATAGATCTAACAAAATTTTTTCCCCCATAAATAGGGCTCTAATTAATATGGAGAGAATTTGTGACAATTTTATAAAAATAACCCTATCTTTTATTGAATAAAATTTAATACATAGAGAAAAAAATGGTTCGATAAATAACAGATTATGAGAAAGAAAACTTTAATAACAAAAAGAAGAGTTTATACGAATTTATAGTGAATGACTAAAAAATATTAACAATACATATAAATTTGTACTCTGTTCTGTTTAGGAGCGGTAAGAAGTATACCATTTAATAAAAAATACCGACTAATCGACAAATTACTGCTCGAGGAAGTTGATGTTGTCTTTCAAAAATATCAAAGGTAACAAAACCTATATATATAAATGAATTTGAAAAATTGATGTGGACGTCCCGGGCCAAAAAGAAATGATGTAAACGTGGAACATTCTGGTTCGTCCACTTGAGCCGACCGGAGCCGGAACCTGCTATTGCAATAGATGAAAATCCCGTACACGCTTCCGTCATATAGCGTCACTTACAAGGATGAATCGTAGCCGCTCTTTTTTTAAAGATGTGTCACCTTCCAACTGGTGAACCAAACTCGCCGCCCATACACGACTCCTCTAAAGTCCTAAATATAAATCACACAATTTGCTAAACCTAAAGTCCTATAAATATTCCCCCGACAAAGAAAAGAAAGAGCACTCGCCCCTCAACTTTGAACGTTGACAAGACTCCTCCACGCACGGTGGCCGTTCGTTGAACCGGAAAAAATGTGTCCGGAGAGTACTGGAACCGCCCGCTACTCCGCCCAGTCCAACGTCACGGAGTTGAAACTGAAGGAGACGGAGCTCACCCTCGGCCTTCCCGGCTCCAATAATCTCACTAGCGCCTCTAAACGTTCCTTCTCAGAAACCACCATCTTCAGCCCAACGTCGTCGTCAACTAGTAACCCAGCACCTAAGTAAGAACCTCTATATTTGATTTCATAATTATGAGCGCGTGTGTGTAATAGATATATAGATACATATATATACATATTTTTTAGTGTGTGGGCGGGTTGTGATGATTTGGATGGTGGGCTATGATGATGCAGGGCACAAGCCGTGGGGTGGCCGCCGGTGAGGGCGAGCCGGAAGAACGTGATGAGGAGCTGCAAGTACGTGAAGGTGGCGGTGGACGGAGCTCCATATCTGAGGAAGGTAGATCTTGAGAAGTATGAGAGCTATGATAAGCTGCTCACGGGTTTGGAGGCCATGTTTGGTTCCTTGACAATTCGTAAGGATATAGTACTGCATATGTGATAATTACGAGAATTTGGTTAAATATAAGGGTGATTTTGTAATTTCGTTGTCTGCCATGGATTCAGGCAATCATATGAATGAGAGGAAGACGATGGACCTTGGGAATGGGGCAGAGTACGTGCCCACCTATGAGGACAAAGACGGTGACTGGATGCTCGTCGGAGATGTACCTTGGAAGTGAGTTTTCTATTTTACCCTTAGGAAAATCTCAATATTCACTATATATATATATGTATATTCACCAACCCATTATAAATTCTGTGTTTCTTTCTCTTTTATAGGATGTTTGTTGAATCCTGCAAAAGAATCCGGTTGATGATAAAGTCAGAGGCCAGGGGCTTAGGTCAGATTTCTTTATTTATTTCGCATTGATAAATAAATATGGATCTGTGTGTTGTATTTTTTGGTTGATTATTATCCGAATATGAGTACTGATGAGTAAGCTATATATATTGTGAAATGCAGAAATTGGAAGAACAGAGTTGAAGTTGGAGGAGAAAACGTGTGGGAATTAATGGAGTTTTGGAGAGTCGCTAGCTGTACAGAGGCATTTTGCTTTTGATAGGAGAGACAAGTTAAGAGAAGAGAAATTTAATAAGAGGAGGTGTAATGTAACTGTAATTTACAACGTACGATGCCTTCTGCCAGTTTTGTAGTTGTTAATGACTTGTTAGACAAGTTATGTAGCTACCTACGACGATGTTGGACCAGGCTAATGTATCTATACAACTTAGGGTGTGTTTGGATTAGCTTTTGGAGAATAGATTATGGGAAGAATAGATTCTGGAGAATAGATTTTGGGTAGAATAGATTTTGGGAAGAATAGATTTTGGGAATAAAGATATTTGGATGATTAGTAGTAGAATCACTTTTTATATTGGTAAATTACTAAAAAGGGTATGATATGATTAAAAGTAAGAGAGATGAAAGATGATAGAGAAGAAAGATGAGAGAGAAGAGAGTGTAGAGAGGAGAGAGGAGAGAGAAAAAGAGAGATAAGAGAGGAGAGAAGAGAGAGAAAAAGAGAGATAAGAGAAGAGAGAGGAGAGATAATAGAGAGGAGAGAGGAGAGAGGGTGTAAAAAAAGTAAGGGTATAATAGTAATTGGATAATCCAAAACCTAGGTTTAAAAAAAAAAGCTATTTTCAGTAGCTTATTCAAAACCTAAGTTTCAAACCGAGGTTTTGTCCAAAATCAATTCTCAACAAAAAAATGTTGTTTGTGTGAAAATTTTTCAAACCGAGGTTTTGCCCCATAATTGATTCTCAAACCGAGGTTCCAAACAGGCACTTAATTTCTTCTCTCATTAGTATCACTACGGTTAAGACTTGCTTCATTCATTCGCACGAGGCTACTTCTGTTGTGTGTAACAGTTAAAATGTTACAATGTCACCTAAAAAGTGACGATGAAATGGTTATTATTCTTAATTAGACCATGATTACTCAAATAAATAAATAAAATGTATATGTGAAACCTATATTATATCTAATCGCACTTTCTTTACATATATATATATACAGCTCAAATATATGGATCCAAATTTATTCAACCAAACAATCCTAGACATGAAACATGAAACTATTCATTTTCCCTGTAAACGTATTATATATTTGTGCGTCTTATACATTTCTATAATTGGTCATTCATTCTTATAAAGGAAAAAAATTTGAAGCATATAAATCAAACACCCCTATGAATCTATGATAAGAATAACGTCATTAGCTGGGTATGTATATTCATGTAAACTCTAAAAAATGAGATAATTTTGCCGTTGTTAAAAAATGACCAGTGTCATGATATTCAACCCATAACAAATCAACATTGCCATGGTTTTTTAAACTTGTGGCAAAATTGTGATAATTCTAATCTTTGGAATATACATACATTATATTGTCACGGGTTTAAGACTAAATAATGGCAATTGAAACCGATTATGCCCAAAATTGTAGAAATTACCATAATCCTTCATCGCCAATTCTTCTATTGCCATGATTTGATCAAATTGTTATAATCTAATAGTAGCTATAACAATTTTTTTAGTGAAAATGGTCCGGTGATTCCCCCAAGACTGACCAAAATAGTTTTTATTGTATACTCCTCCTCCTCCAGTCCTTAATATATAATATAATTAAAAAAATTAATATTCATTTTAAATATAATATTTATTTTTTATATTTATCAATTTTTTTAAATTATTTTTATTGATACTCCTTTTAACAATAATCAATTAAGAGAGGGAGGGAGGGAATTAAAAAAAATTATTATAATATTTTAGAAAAAAATATGTTATATTAATTAGTATAATTAACTTCTTTAATATAATTAAATTAATTAATTAAGTTTTATATTAAGGATAAGACCAATACAAAATAAAATGTATTTCTGGCCCAAAAGCTAAGCTAGTGTGACTTCTGATTCTTTAACTCCATATGCACATGGTTTTATTGTGGTGCTTCAATTTATGAAGTAATTTTTTCAATCCTCTAGTCTTAAAGATTGTTAATTTCATTAATAAAACAACCGTCATATTAAAATTTTAAATGTTAATAATATATTCTTAAATGATTACGTTTAATTTTAAAAATAACAATGATTGACATGAAAAATCATTATTTAAAATTAATAATATTAGAATTAAAGTACTAAAGAGATACCTTAAAAAAAATAAGAGATTAAAGTCAAACAGTATATAAAATTAGAGGATGAAAAGTACATTTTTACCCCTCCATACTATTTATAAGTTATGAACATTCTAATTGTTTTTGTATATAAATTTTTAGAAAGGAGTTTGACTCACCTACGATCTAAGGGCGGTACGAAGTCTTATTTTCTCTTAGATGATACTAATATTGAGCATGATGAGTTATCTATTACCTCATGCGTAATATTCTAACTCATTTTTCATATCCTCTACTCTACAATGCATGAGAGGCCCACATCTAGTTATGGCAGAAAAGGCTTGGTTATGGTTGCCTCATAAACTAGCCCAAAAATACTCTTATGAGAAACTTGATATATTGATTCCTGCGTCAATAGACAGCACAATGAAATTCATGATCATTTTAAAAGTATTTTATCGTATTCTTGTCACCGTAATTATTCCATTACATTAGTTTTCTTAATTTTTTAATAATAAAAATAAATTTCATCATTCATTAATGATATAATTTCTATTATTTTTTGGTACATTATTATTTTTAATCATATTATTTATATTAAGTGATTATATATGGTGCTTCTTGCCCTTAATTAAAAAGGGCATAACCTCGGGGGAGTTCAAACTTTAAACCACAAACCAAATGCAATGTGGGCCAGCGAAAGACGAAAGACGAAAGCGAATTGGCCCATTGGATCTCGCATATGTACAACATTGCCAAGACTATGGCCCGTTCCAGCCCAATTTCGTCCAGCCCATCAGGGTTAGCGAATTTAACCCACAAACAAGGTTTACGTTTTTAACCAATATGAATTAAAGGTTAGTCTCTCACAAACTAAGGTTCAAATCTATGTTAGGAGAGATATCTACATTTCGTGCCTGATAGTGATTCGAATATGATTGCATTCAATAAGAGGATACTAATACTTAGAAAAAAATATTTGCATTTTTTATTGTTATTATTACTCATGTGATCATTAATGTAAAAGGTTAAGAGCTGGTTGACTAATTTAAGAAGATTAATAAAACTAAATAAATTATTACTTTAAAGTTTCTATATTTATTATTTTTTTCTAAATTAATTTTCATGGTTTATAAATTGAAATACTACCTTCGGTCCTTAATATGATATCAAGTTGACTTTTTTTTAGATTGATTAGTGAAGCCAAATAAATAAATCAGTTGATTAATTTAGGGAGATTAAAGAAACTAAATAAATAGTTTATTTAGCTTCTTTAATCTTCCCAAAAAAATTAACTAACTCTTATATTAAGGGCATGATGGAGTATAATCTAATGATACTTAACATATGTTATACTTGAGTTATTTATTTAGCTTCTTTAATCTCCTTAAATTAATCAACTATGTCTTATCTTAAGGAAAATAAAGAGTATTTATTTATTAAAAAAATATGTTAGTTTCACTAAAATGTCATTCTAATTATATGCATCGCTGATGAGAACTCGGCCCTTTAATATATGCAATCATTAAAAAAAATTATAAATTTAAAAATTAAAATGTATTGATGTCTTACATTCAAGAATAAAATAAATTCCTTTACGTTCTCTTATACATTTAGTATAGAAGATTTTTTTTTTTTAAAAGCACAAATACATTGATATATGGCACCAACAAAAGTTGTTGTAATTGCTAAGGAGTTAACTCATAAATTATAAGTCTATGAGTTTAAATCTCACTATAAATATAAGAACCACATTGATAAACATTTTATAAGTACAAAGAGCATTCTTTAAACTTGTTCTTTAAACTTAGAGGTTTCTTCTAGCCTTAAAGAGCTCCCTTTACCCAACACACTTAATTTTTTTATAATGTATCATGGATATGGTTTGCATTGAGCTAACCTGAATATAGATGGTACAAAACGATCAAGTGATGATCTCTAATATGATTTTTTCTTAAAAAAAAACATGCACCCTATTTTGATAGACAGAGATTTAAAAGGAAAACATGGCGAAAAAGAAAACAACAGAAAAAAGCAACAAAATCAAGAAACTCTCTGCTAGCGGAGCAAGAGAGCAAGAAGGTGCCTTGAGATAGAAGTGAAACCAGGCAAATCTGATGGTGATGCTCTCAGAAACATATAAACAACAAGATCAAATGAATAATTCCATTAAGTTCCTTATTTTCGCTGAAAATATTCCCTGATATAAGTCATAAACGTCAGTGAAACAATTTGGAGATAAATTATAATCCGTACCTGAAAACACCACAATTTTGGAGATGAGATTTGATGAACTCTAATAATTCCGATTATTTTTGAGATCTGAGTAGGTAGATAGTCACAACACTAGAGATCTCTTTTGATGATAATACAATCAAAAGAGATCTCTTTTCCCCTCAATTTAATTAAAAAAAGACCAATGGGTGAATATATAAATAAGGGTGAGGGGTGAGAAATGAGAATCATACGCCACTTTAAAGGAAAAAGTCACAAGTGTTGAATTGGGGAGTGACACCTTTGAATGAATATATAAATATAATATTATATTATATATCAATTTATAAATTATGTAAATTAATTTAAAAAAAATAATTCTAGTCCGATTTATTCATTTAATTTAATTAAATTAAAAAAATTAGTTAATATAATATTTTTTTTTAAAATATCTTAATTATCTTCCTTAACTCTCTCATCCCTTATTTAATTATTGTTAATGTAATGTCAATAAGGATAATTTTAAAAAAATATATAAGTATAAAAAATAAGTCTTATATTTAAGACTAAGATTAACTCTCTAATTAAATCTTATATTAAGAATCGGTAGAGTAAAATATATCGAAGCCTCATGTTTAAAAAATTAAGATGAACTCCCTAACCCTTTCATATATTTACACTATAGGAATATTTTATGTGGCGTATGCAATCTGTTCACACGTGCAACAGTTGGATGGAGTATTATTGGTCTATACAGTCCAAACATTTTACAAATAGATAGGGAATACTTTAAAACAATTTAAACTAGAAGAAATTATATATAAAACAAACAATCACAACAAGAAATAATTTACAAAATGATTGATTTTATTTTCATATTATATTGCTGTTGATTGGTTACTGCCATGAGATCCGTGAATCAAGGGGCTTGGCAGGAGCCCATAATTAATTAAAAAAAAGAAGAAGGCAATAACATGGCCCTCTTATCACCCAAACGTGTTATTCATCCTCAAAGTCCTTTTCATCATGCTCTGTCACTTTTGTTTTACATTAATTTCTTGATATAAATAATTGAAATTACGTGACATCATCTATATATATATATATATTATCAGATTACTATATGTTTAAAATCTAGCACTTACCCGATTAAATATGAACAAGTTGATATATATTGTTCCCTTTTAGGCACGTGCCAAAATAGCATTATTTTTGGGGAACCCAGTAATGAAGGAACCTTATCACATATCAGAAGGAAATCCTTAATTAGAGGACCAAAATAGTTGTCACAATTTCGTCACAGTAGCGCCATTTTACTTCCCGTCTCTCTCTCTCTCTCTCTCTCTCTATATAACTGCCACTTCCTTTCCATTTAATATCAAGTAACCAACATATCGATCCATATTCTTCTTCTTCTTCATTCTCTGGTAAAGCATCTCGTTCCCTTTATATATATCATTCTACCTCTTTTGATTTTGTTCTTTACTTTATACTCATTTTTATTCTGTGAAACTTTAAAACAAACTAGCTAGTTTGATATATGTCATGTTCAGAATTATATTCTTGCGTGTTGGTGGATATTATTAGCTTCCATCACGTACTTGTTTGGCAAGAAAAATTCAAGTGATTAGACGAAAATGTGATTTATTCCTTAATAATTAATTGCATTTTAGACAAGAATGCATGGCTTTTTATTACATTCCCCATTATCTCTTTTGTACAACTCTTATCCTTTTCAAACATATCTCTCACAAGCTAAGCTGTAGGTTTTTCTTCATTACAATTATTTAGAGCATACTAGATACATAAGAGTACTTGTTTAATGTAACGATTGAGAAAGAAAATATCACTTTCATAGATCTTTTGAATTGAATTATTTTTAACATGAATTTTATGCACAATATATTACAATCTAGGTTTACTTTGCATCTTGACCATTTTAAGTTCTTTGGCAACCCATGAAATACCTACTTAAATGAATCATAAAATCAGGTCTCGTGAACAAAAACTGGGTTCGGCATTGACTTTTTACGTAATTAGAACACAATGACGATGTATAACTGAACACAACTAGTAAAATAAAACTCGTTGTTAGTTTTAACTTCGATATTTAGTTTGACGACATTGTTGTATTTGCAGGTAAGATTCTGATTCAATGAAGGACACAACCACCATTAAAAATGCTGAAGCTAAACCATTCAAGATCTTTATAGGATACGACTCACGCGAAGACATAGCCTACGAGGTATGTCGCTACTCCATCCTGAAACGCTCCTCCATCCCCGTGGACATCACGCCCCTCAAGCTCTCCGATCTGAGACAACAAGGCCTTTACTGGCGCGAACGAGGCAAACTCGAAAGCACTGAGTTCTCCTTCACTCGATTCTTATCCCCATACTTAGCTAATTTCCATGGCTGGGCTCTCTTCATCGACTGCGACTTCCTCTTCCTCTCTGACATCAAACAACTTGTCGACATCGTCGATAACAAGTACGCCGTCATGTGTGTCCACCACGACTACACTCCGAAGGAGGCCACGAAGATGGACGGCGTCGTTCAGACGGTGTATCCGAGGAAGAACTGGTCGTCCATGGTTTTGTACAACTGTGGACATCCGAAGAACAAGGTTTTGAGTCCAGATGCGGTGAATAGCCAAACAGGGTCTTATCTTCACAGGTTTCAGTGGCTTGAAGATGATGAAATTGGGAGTGTGCCCTTTGTGTGGAACTTTCTTGTTGGTCATAATAAGGTTGACGAAAGTGATTTAAAGAATAGTTTTCCTAAAGCTGTTCATTACACACTTGGGGGTCCCTGGTTTGAGGATTATAAGGATTGTGAGTTTGGGGACTCGTGGGTGAAGGAAATGGAGGAGTACAAGAAGACTATTGTGGGTTAAATAGATTTTGAAACAGTTCATGAATTTGCGAATTCCGTTATTGCAAATTTGGATTTTGGATCCATCATTGTCTGTCTGTGTCTGTTGTTGAGGAGAAATTATCGTGTTTAAAAGTTATTATGTCGTGTGTTTGTGGAATGGATTGTATTCCATAAATAAAACAACGTGCGTTTTCCTCCTTAGTTATGTTTTTATATTTTTTAGTATGACAAATAATTTAGGTAAATTGAGTGTTGGGAATTAATCAAAGGGCATATCCAATTGCAAAATACACAAACAAGTTCAACTAAAAGACAAATGAATTAGAAAGATTTACTAATGTCAATAATGGTGTGATTAGGGGGAAAACAACTTAACATCACGCCTATTTGATTGGAGGCAAAGGAATAGATAAAATATTTTTATGAGTTCATTTAAAAAAAAAATGGAGAACTAAGATTAAAAATTATAAATTAATTTTTTACTCATTATATTTTTTTATTTAAATCTTAATAACCCTACTTATTCATTTTTTGAATACATTCAAATTTCTCCTCCCTTACATTCTCCTCCTCCAAGGCGATAATATATTTTTTTATAACAAAAAATTTAGGTGAGTTAAGTTCTGAGATTCAATAGGGTCAAGATATAATTTTAAGCTCAATAAACTCTAAAAACATGTCTTGACCCTTACATTCTCCTCCTCTAAGGCAACAATGTGTTATATATATATATATATATAATAAAAATTTATGTGAGTTAAGTCTTAATACTAAAACTAAGATATACTTTTAGATTTAATGAATATTTACCGATTACTTATTAATAAAGTTCACATCCCATCATATCAATGGTGGCAATGTGTTTAACCAGTGTATATGGAAAAATCATGTCATGAGAGCTTTCTCTCAGTACCCACCAATCACCATGGGCCGTCAAGCCGCCCACGTCAAACATTATACTAAGCCTGTTATAATAATGTATTACAGAAATCTGTTAGTCACCAATCTTATGCATCGGTCTACAAGCTAGTGGATTAGATTAGTTGATTAAAAACCCATTATCTATGAGTTCAGCTGATGAAAAGGTGAGATATACAATTATTTAGAGCATGTTTAATTCCTGAGGAGTATCCCTTTATTGTAATTCTAGTCGCGGTACTTGAGAAGACATCCTAATTTCTTGGTGTCTAAATTTATGCCTGAAGGTAATAGACGGCTCGCCCTAACTGTTATCGGTATTGCCTAGGAGGAAGGGAGACTTCGTCATACCCTTAGATCGTAGGTGAGTCAAACTCTTTTCTAAAAATTTTTGTACAAAAAAAAAAAAGATTAGTTGATTAAAATAAAAAAGAAAAGAAAGTATTGAAACAACTACATAAATCTAACTACGACACATACAAATGCAATATGAGTTACGTCTTGACTATTAAATATTATTGCTAATCCAACAAATCTTAATCCAAATCTTGCTCTTATGAGAGAGAAATAATTTATGTAAAGTAAATTTGTGTGATTGTGTTGGTAGTGAATTCACTCCAACTTATTGTATTTTGATATCATTAGATTTTTCTTCTTCATGATTCAAAATATTTTTGTTTTGAGGTTGTTATTCGATGCATAAGTTAATTACACAAATTAAAAAATTTAGTTATTTGTTACTTTAATATGAACATCAACTTCCAACATGAAAATATATGCATCGTATTGTCGTTGTTGCATCACATTGACGTTTATAAAAGTGATTTTTATTTTAATTAATAGGTAAAAGTCAATTTAAAATTTATATTTGGATAGATTTTTTACTTGATCAAGGGTTATTTTTCTTTCAAGATTTAGAGCTTGAAGAATTTGTGTCTCTCCTAACAAATATGTTTCTTAGAATTTGAATATATATATTTTTTTATAGAAGAAGATCGCTTACCACCTCAACTAACCGTTTGTTAGTTGTTTTTATAGATTTTTTTTAAAATAATTATTTTAACATAAATTTATTTAAAAGGTATATTAAAAAGTCATATTCAAAATGTTCAAATTTAATAAAAAGTCAAAAACTACAAGTTAAAAGTAAGGAAAAAATTGTTTTAACTTTAACTTGGTTTTTGGGCAAAACTTCATTCAGCTAAAACGCTAACCAAACCAACAATTTTAGTTTCAATGGGCTTGTTAACTTTTTTTAACTTGCTTTCAGCCTAAATTATTTTTCATTCTCTCAAAAGCACTGCCATTTGAAAATTTTAAAAGTCTTAAGTAACTCTTAAACTTGAACTACGTGCACCCACATGTACCTCAATTGTCATTTTCTGTGAGCAATTTTTTAAAAGAAAAACCAGAGAAAGTGTGACATTGATAGCAGATTGAAAGGATATATACTTTTTAGTAGGAAATGAAAAATGCCAATAAAAAAGAAATGAAACAGGCAGGGCATTTCTCTTTTACTTTTAGAAAATATTTTTCTTCGCACAAAACATTACATAAGCTTTTTCAGCTCTCTCCCATTAAAGTAAAGTTGACACTTAATGCAGGAACAGTTTATTCTTGGGTGCAAGACGGATTGGCTAAGTTTAACTTGCGTTTTGTAATTGAAATACTATTGCGTATTAATCTTAATAATGCTGGAAGCATATTAAACCAAACAAATCATAGCAGTTTGGCTTTCTCTTCAAGTAAAAAATCGAGCAGTTTGATTACAATTTTAATTTGAAAATATTTAAATCAAGCTTAACCAAAGTTAGTTATACTTACCCACACACACACACACACACATAAACCCTGCAGTAAGAAAACATCACTGCATCCTGCAAGAAATAAGTTATCTGAGTGGATTGATCTATGTTTGGTTTGGTTAAGCGATTAATGAATAGGACACATTCCTACCAAGGACAACATAATTCTGCAAGAAAATATTACCCAATTGCTCAAATATTAGTGAAGTTATAGTAATTTTTTTGTATCCTTTGAGCCACCTGATATGGTATATATCGCCTTTTCTAGATCTATTACCAAGTATTTGAATAACAAATTAATTTAAAAATTTTTATTGAGGTTTTGCAACCAAGATACCTCTTCCTAGGAATCTTTTTTAACAAGGTGGAAATCAAACCTCGGTTCTCCTATAAACTTTGTGATCTAGTTGGTTTACCACTACACTAAACATTCTTAGGTTAAGTAAGTTATAGTAACATTGCATGCTCTTTTTATCTACAAATTTATCCTGGTTTTCTCGAAATCTAATGAAATGCATGGAATATATGGATATATACTTTCAAACCAAGCCGAATTGAATGAAATGAATTGGCAAAGAGTTGGGTTTAGCGTGTGGTTGAGTGACTAATGAATAGGACGTGTTCCCACCAGTCAGACCCCAATACAAGTTGGATATGTGTGTGTGTGTGTGTTAGGTTGCTATAGGGCACGTGTAGTTGAGCTGGACTGCGTCTTGGTGGGGAAAGCAATGCATATGGGTCATTCTGGTCATCACAGTGAAGACAACTTCTAACTGCCTTCATTAATGATTTACTTTATTTATTTCGAGTATAAATATGATATGTGTCGTGAGAATTCCTGTTAAGTGCTGAAGAAGAAAAAATGGAGGGAGCACCACCACCAACGCAGGAAATGTCTTACGGTGATCATGTTCAAAGGCGTCGTGAAGAAAAAGGCTGTCTCTATGCTTGGTCTCTCTACTCTTTACTATATATTAATTATGCTCCTTTAATTCAATTACTCTCTTAATTCTCTCTCTCTCTCTCTGTTTATATTTTTAGTTTAAAAAATCTGATCAGCAAGTTTAAGTTTGATTGATATATATATATATATATGCAGTTTGTTCGCACTTTGCTGCTGCTGTTGCTGCTACGAGAGTTGCGAGTGCTGCTTGGAAATGGTCTGTTGTTGCTGCTGATATATATATATATATATGCTCTCTCTCTCTCTCTATATGTATATGTTCTTAGTTATTACTGGACTGAAGATAATTAAATATGTTCATCTGGTGGTGAGTAATGTAAGGGATTATATATATATGCTTCATCCTGTAATTATGAATTCAAGGAATTTAAATTTATGGCAGGATGATCTCTTATTCTTGTTGTAATAATTAGGTCATGTACGTAATTTATTATTTTTGTTTGTGGGTTTTTGGCCAATGTGTCCTTTTGATTTTGTGTTACTTGAATTATTTACAATCGTACTTCCTTAGGGGTGTTTCATATATTTGATGCATCATGAATGATATTTCCTGATGGCCAAAATAAATCTTATTTCCAATTATAAAGCTCCAAAACTTAAGATTAATTGGGGTTTATTTTGTTACAACAACACATATATCTTCCTTCCCTACATCTATATAACATTTGGTACTATTAATTTATATTTAAGTATTACCAATGGAGTTAATTCGAGTGGTAAGCGGTTCGGTATCGCTTAAGCGATGTCTCGAGTTCAAGCCTTGACGTATGTAAAAAATTCTCTTTGGGAGACTCAACCACCATAACCAGGTGCATAATGTGAGTCGAATTCGGATGTAGTCGGGGCAAAGTTCTGGTGAATCAGGTGGAAAAAAAATTATATTTAAGTATTGTTATCCAATTTAATCAAGAATAGTGTTCTTAAGGGGGTTTTTTCATTCAAAAACTTCCAATATTAGGAGAAATTGGATTCATTATACTCAACCCATCAAACCATATATAGTGAAAACATATTTTTCTTCTTTGTCCAATCAATCATGCATAAAATCATTATTTCATTGTACTATTTTAATCTTTCACAATTTCTATGCGATGAACTGATTTATCTCTGATTCAAGTAAAAATCAAAATTAAGCTTATATGATCTCTAGGGTTTTAATATTTCAACTTTTCCTTACAATAAATATACTTGTTGGAAACCATGTGGCTTACGGAAATCCCTTTATTATGGTGGGCCAAGACGTAAACGTCAATATTTAATGTTGTCTAATTAAGGTAATATAACCCTCAAATATATATGAAATATTGAGAAAAAACCATATTGTATGAAATATAACTGTACTGAACTACTGATTTTGCCAATGAAATTGGGATCAACCATATAATATACCCATTCAATCCTTAATATAGGATTTGATTGAGGAGTTTATGTTAACTCTAAATATAAGATTTATTTTTTATATTTATTATTTTTTTAAATTATTTTTATTGATACTCCCTTTAACATTAATAATCAAGTAAGAGATGAAAATAGTGAATTAAGGAAGATAATTATGGTATTTTAGAATAAATATAATATATTAATTAATTTAATAAACTCTCTTAAAGGACAATGAAATATGTTTGACTTCTATTTATTGCTTTTCAGCCCAAAATACATTATTTAATATATTAATAGACTGTTAGTTGAGGTAGTTACTGCCCAAGTTTCCTAACGGCATGTAAGTTCCAAATCGAAACTGATAGAGAAGCTTAGAAGAATTCTTGATGAACAGATGGTTGTAGGACAGTCCCTCAATATGAGAAGAATATATATCCTCAACTTCATTTTGGCCCCAATCACATAGCGATGAACATTGGGGCCATTTGCTCCTCCACGAGTTAGTAGGTAACCTGTTCTCTCCGCTCCATTCCACTTCCATCTAAGTGTGTGTTTGGGATTGTAAAGAACCGGAAGA
The DNA here is from genome assembly GCA_037074615.1 of Leucaena leucocephala. Classification (NCBI taxonomy): domain Eukaryota; kingdom Viridiplantae; phylum Streptophyta; class Magnoliopsida; order Fabales; family Fabaceae; genus Leucaena; species Leucaena leucocephala. Next base: position 3,359,199 of record CM073552.1, read on the forward strand.
TTATATTCAATCATAGGGACAAAATATACTTTTAGTCCTTTAAGTTTATATCAAATTTTAATTTAGCATTTTAAATTTATAAAGTAAACTTTTAGTTATTTAATTTTAATGCCGTTAATCTTATTTAACAGAATATACTGACTTAACAAATTTAAATTATAATTATATAATTAAATATTAACAAAATATGCTTACATTTAATTCTTTAATATATTTATATTTTATAATAAAAATAAAACAAGTAAAAAAAATAATTAGTACATGAGAATCTGGCCCCTTTGCTTTAAAAAAAATAATTAGTAAAAAAATAAAACAAGTATATTTATATTTTATATTTATATTTTATATATTTATATTTTATATTTTGGCCCCTTTGCTTTTATTTATCCAATCTGGGCTTCATGCATTCTGGGCCCCTATTGATTTGTTCTTTATTAATCCGAACTGGGCTTCATGCATTTTGGGCTTTTTCATTTGGGATTTAGTTATCCGAACTGGTCTTATATGTTCTGGGCGTTTGTTATATGGGTTTATTGTCTGAACTGGGATCATTTTTTTATTGGGCCTTTTTATATGGGTTTTATTTTAGATTGGCCTAATACAATTAGGCTCATAATGTTTGTGGGCCAATTTTGTTTGTTCGATTATTTGACTCATGTTTGCTCAGTTACGTTCGATTATTTATGTTCTGGCTCTTCAAAATTTCTCTGTTTACGTTAAAACCCTATAATTCGTTTTTATTATGTTTGAGCCACGAAAGTCTTTTAAATTATTTTATGACCCCAAGCTTTACATAATTTTTGTTTTAACATAGTAAATTTTAGAAAATTAATTTGGATCCCTTTGTCTTTCAAAATTTTGTTTTTGCCTTACATTTGTCAGAAATTAAATTTTGTCCCTGCGTTTTCCATAATCTATTTTGAGCCATAAAATTTCTATTTTGACAGTCTTTTAAATTATGTTTTGACCCCCAAGCATTGCATAATTTTGTTTTAACCCGATAAATTTATGAAAATTAACTTTGATCCCTGGATCTCTCATAATTTTGTATTTTATCCCATGGTTCTTGTGAAATTAAATTTTGTCTTAGAGTTGTCTATAATCATATTTTGAACCATAAAATTTCTTTGTTTACGTTTGAACCCAATAATACGTTTTTAATTATGTTTGTACCACGATAGTCTTTTAAATTATGTTTTGACCCCATTATTTGCATAATTTTTTGAGTTAAAGTGTAATTTTATTTTGGAAATTTCTACTTGATGCTGGTTATTTGGGAGTAATTTTTTCTTTTGAGAAAAATGGTGAATGGAAGTTGATGTGAGAGATATACAATTCATAGGTTGTATTATTTTAATATAGTCAATTTTTGACCCCGGGTTAATTTCAATTTGAACCACTAACCTTTGAACTATTGTTTTGACTAGTTCAGTGTCTAGCCAAATTTTTTGAACCTTAAAAATAATAGCATTATAGGTTGCTGGAGCTTCAGCGACTGGTCACTAGCGTAGACCCATCGGTAGTGGGGTTTCAACAGTTACGAAGCTTCGGCGAGAGAGGGTTTTTTTAACTAGGGGCAAAATTGTAAAATAATTAAAATTTTAAATTTCCTTTTTGATCATTGTTATTAATTTGGGATTTAAAAAATTGTGATAACTTTTTTAATATTTAAAAATTCAATAGGTATTTTTAATAGATTTTCTCAATACAAAATCTATGACAAGTTATTATTCACAAATTATAAAAAAACAATATGGCTCATTTGTTATATTTTGTGCAATTTTCAGATGTCCATCTAGTTGAATATAAAACACATGGGCTAGCTAGTAGCAAGATATTCAAAACACTTCTTGATAATTCATAAGACTTAATGGATGACATAAAAATTAAACAAACGTAATTTTAATTTTGATTTTACATGAAGATTAAGAAAGCTCGTGAAAGAGAAAGATACTTGTTCCACATGAAGGATGGTTTTCACCTCACTTATTACAGTCTTAATTTTAATTTAAAGAAAGCTCATGAGAGAGAAATATGCTACTACTGATTCAAAATATAAGATAAAAATAATTAATTTATATATATTAAAAAATTAGTTAAAAATAATAAATATATGAGATATATAATATTTTTTTTAAATGTGTCATTATTAATGAAAAGTAATAAGAGATGCAAGAAATAGATATGAAAAAAAGTAATACGAGAGAGGACAGCAAAATTAAAAAAAAAAAAAATAATGAGATAAATTCAAACTACGGTTTGGATTAGTTTTTGGAGAGTAGATTCTAGGAAGAATAGATTTTGGAGAATAGATTTTGAGAAAAATATATTTTGGGAAGAATAGATTTTGGAAATAAAGATGTTTGGATGATTAGTAGTAAAATTACTTTTTATATTGGTAAATTACAAAAAAAGATATGATTTGATTAAAAGTAAGAGAGAGGAAAGATGATAAAGAAGAAAGAGGAGAGAGAAGAGAGTGGAGAGATGAGAGAGAAAAAGAGAGATAAGAGAAGAGAGAGGAGAGAGGAGAGAGAAAATATAGGAGAAAGGAGAGATAGTGTAAGAAAAAGTAGTAGTAGAATAGTAATTGGATAATCTATAATCTAGATTTCAAATCAAAAGTTATTTTCAGTGGCTTATTCAAAACCTAGGTTTCAAACCGAGATTTTGTCCAAAATCAATTCTCAACAAAAATTACTGTTTGTATAAAAAATTTTTAAACCGTTATTTTAGCCCAAAATTAATTCCCCACCGCTATACCAAACACACGCTACATCTTACAAAAGAAAAAAAAAACCTCCTAACTTGTACAGCTTTTAGCTTAAACATTCAAACTACATTACTTTTAGCTTGTTTATGATAAGGAGACATGACGACGGCTCCAGCCACCTCTCAAAGTCAAAAGTCAAAATCTCGTTATCCGTCAATACACGAAAGTGTCAGTGACTGTTTTGTCATTTTGTTTCCCGGTCTGAGAGTTCGAGCTCACTTCCTCACTCAATGGTTACAGCTGCTTCAAAGCCAAGGGAACTTCAATAGAACGTGGGTGCTTTCAGGTGCTTCGTCTCCTGTTATCAACTCACATTTTCTCTAAGCTCTTGAAATTCATCTCCTTTTGGAATCCCCGGTAGATTTTTTGAGAGGAAATGAGTGGCAATTCGTTAGTGGGCTTGCAAGATCACCTCAAATTGGCGAGGGAATACGCTCTTGAAGGCCTCTATGACACCTCCATCATCTTCTTCGACGGTGCAATTGCCCAGATCAACCAGTATATTTTCCTTTCTTTCTCCCTTCAGCCTGTAATTTTTCTAGGGTTTTGCCTTTGGTCCCCTTACATTTTAATTTAATGCTTCTAGCCCGTAATGTGATCCACTTGATTGGGTTTCAACAGTTGGTATGATGTTATTCCAGACACTTGAACACTGTAGATGACCCTTTATTGCGTAAAAAATGGATGAGTGTAAAGAAAGCTCTTTCTGAGGAAACAGAAGTAGTGAACCAACTGGAGGCAGAGAGAAAAGCATTCAAAGAAACCCCTAGTGGTAACGGAAGACGTCCTTCTTCGCCTCCCATATCAGCTAAATCATCATCATCATTTGTGTTTCAACCATTAGATGAGTATCCTACTGCATCAAGTGCACCTTTGGATGATCCTGATGTATGGAGGCCACCTAATAGAGATGCCCCAAGTAGAAGACCTACAAGGTCTGGTCAAATGACCACTAGGAAGTCATCACAAGATGGAGCTTGGGCTCGAGGTGCCACTACAAGAACAAGTACAACTAGCCGTGGTGCAAAATCTGGTGCTACAAGTAATTCAGGAGTCAGGGCATCGACTTCTGGAAAGAAAGTTGCCGGTTCTGCTTCTGGAAAGTCGAGCAAGGGAGATTCAGTTGTGAGTTATAACATCTTAGGGAAATCTGGTGGCCCTTTATTTTTGTTTATCATTTCTATGTTGAAATAATTGGGGATCGTTGTGATGATGCAATGTGCTATTCTATTGGTTGGAGAGGCTATTTCTGTTAAATAATTATTTGGTCAATATAGTCAACCAAATACCGACAATTTGGATGATTGAATGATATGATATCTTGATAAAATATGTTCCTACATTGCTTATTCCTCCTTGATGAATAGTGGTGCATGCTGTGTATCGTTGGAGGGGTGTGTTTTCATCAGTGTCACATATAAGAAAGAGGAAAAGCTGAGTCCGTAGTTAGTTGTCTCTAAGTTTTATCGTGGTTGATATGCCTTGTAGCTGGATTTTTGTTTATGAATTTATGTGTATGAAATCTCTGGGATCCGTAGATAAAGTTATGTTCCTTTATGTTCTTCAATTTTAATATGTAGACTTTTGGAGTCTAGTTTGCCGTCAATTGGATAGCATATCTGATCATCAGACTTTACTTGGTAGGGTCTTCTATTCACAAAACCAAAAATTTCCTTGTTTTGCTGCTTTTCGAAATATTTGCCTCCCTGCCCCTGTTTCTTACTTCTGTGTTCTTGCAATTTTGTATGTAATGTGTAGAATGGTGATGCTGAAGATGGTAAGCCAAAGAAAGTACAATATGAGGGTCCTGATCCTGACTTGGCTGCAATGCTTGAAAGGGATGTATTAGAAAGCTCTCCTGGAGTGAGATGGGATGATGTTGCAGGGCTGAGTGAAGCAAAAAGGCTTCTAGAAGAAGCTGTTGTGCTTCCCTTATGGATGCCTGAATATTTCCAGGTAATCTCAATTTATGAATATTTTTCTTCCTCATCAAACTTGCTTGCTTAATATTTCAGATCCAGTTCCAATGGATTATTTAGATTTAGACCCTAGTTTTGGCATTTGGTAAACTATGCTTAAATCCAACATTTTGTATCCTTGAGAGTCTCATGATTGTTTCTGAATTTATGATCAAGCTCATAAGATGTGAAATTTGTATAATGAAACTCCATGTTATATGTCCTATTTATCGAGCAAGCTTTTATTTCATCCACGTGAAGCTATTTATCTCACCCTGCTAAATTTGTCTATGTAGATAGAGGTTATTAGGCTTATGAAGTTTATTATGTATGTGCTTGCAGGGGATTCGAAGACCATGGAAAGGTGTTCTCATGTTTGGTCCTCCGGGAACTGGGAAGACACTGTTAGCCAAAGCAGTTGCTACCGAATGTGGTACCACATTCTTCAATGTTTCTTCTGCTACTTTGGCATCAAAGTGGCGTGGAGAGAGTGAGCGTATGGTGCGATGCTTGTTTGATCTTGCAAGAGCACATGCTCCAAGCACAATTTTCATTGACGAGATTGATTCGTTGTGTAATGCTAGGGGGTCAGTATTTCTTGTTCTTTTAGACATCCATTGTATGTATATAAGAGTTCAATACATCGATATATATATATTTATATATATTTTCCCCAACTTGTTATTTTTCATTTGTATCTATTCATAAAGTTGCTTAACCACGATTTCTCCTTGGCCTATCCCTTAACTGTTTGATTGATAACTAATTCATTGAATTCCTCTTCTAATTCTCGCACTTAGCTGAATTTTAAGCGGCATGATTTCACTTTTTCAGGGCATCTGGGGAACATGAATCATCGAGAAGAGTGAAATCTGAACTTCTAGTTCAGGTTGATGGTGTAAGCAATAGTTCCACAAATGAAGATGGTAGCAGGAAAATTGTAATGGTTTTAGCAGCCACCAACTTCCCTTGGGACATAGATGAGGCACTAAGGTCTTTCTAACATTTTCTTTTATTCACTTTTTCAATCGTCAGCGATATATCATGTCTAAGCATCCGTGATTTCCTCATTGGTATGCGGTAGTTAAGCTCAACCAATTTGATGTCAATGTAATGCAGGAGAAGGCTGGAAAAACGTATTTACATTCCTCTTCCTAATTTTGAGAGCCGTAAAGAGCTGATCCGGATTAATTTGAAGACCGTAGAGGTACGTCAAGGGGTTATATACTATTTTGCTGGCTATATAGAATTTGACCCACATTTTCATGTACTTGTTGTGCTGCTAAAGCTTTAATTAATTTCTGCTATGCATAATGTTTCTTTGGTTGAAGGAAACTTGAGTATTGTGTCTTGAATTATGATAGAGACTTAGTAGTAAGTGATACTAAATCTTATATTGAGTACTATGGGATACTCAATAAAATATTTAAGTGGGCTGATTTTTCTACCTCAACAATCTTGTTTTGGGATAGGGTTCTCCATCCTACTTAAGTAGCTATCAAATTATAGTTTTACGAATTGGATCAAACATTATAGACTTGTAGTGGACAATCATGTTTTGGCTAGTGGAGATCTTCTCCTGTGGTGTGTATTGGTGGTTAAACTGACAGTAAAAATAGCTTATGGAGAAGACAGCAAACCTGCTACCCTAGAACCTGCTTTATAAAGTCTAATGGCACTTGTGTTTTATCAGGTGGCTCCTGATGTAAATATAGATGAAGTGGCTCGCCGGACAGAGGGCTATAGTGGGGATGATCTGACGAATGTCTGCCGTGATGCTTCCTTGAACGGTATGAGGCGTAAGATAGCAGGGAAGACGCGGGATGAGATAAAGAACATGCCGAAGGATGAGATTTCGAAGGACCCTGTTGCAATGTGCGATTTTGAAGAAGCTTTGGTGAAGGTCCAACGAAGTGTTTCACAGGCTGACATTGAGCGCCATGAGAAATGGTTTTCTGAGTTTGGATCAGCATAATGAAAAACTAATCCAATTGCTGTGGGGTTTTCCAGTTTTCTTTATGAATGTTTCATTTGTTGTACGAGTGTTCTTGTCTGTAATTTTGAACTTCAAGTTCGGGAAGGGGCTTCCATTTGTTAATTTGTATCTTAAACCTCTGATGTAATGTAATCCTATTAGCTCACAAGCATTTGTTCCCTCCTAATCAGCTTGTTTTGTACCTAATCGTATTTAATTCAACTATCTGGGCTACTTATATCAGTTAACTTGGCCCTATATAATTATGCCTTCGTTCTGTTGTGTTGTGTTCTATTATAGTTGATGCTGTTAGATATGTTTGAATTTTATGAATTGAGGGCATTGAATTTTTTTAATACGGTGGAATTTTAAAAGTGCTTTTTAAAAATGCTTTAGGGGTAAATATGTCTGAATTGTAAATATTCTTATCAGCTTATATCTACTGTAATTTCATACATTCTAAACACAAAACTTATAACGAGTCATATTATTTATAACTTATGAATATTATAATTTATTAGAGCTTTTATATCTTCTTAACTTACGTGTATATATATATCTTTCTATTGAAAATAAATCTTATTTGAGACATGATCAAATAATAATTAAATTAAATATATAATATAAATGAGCAGACCCAAGGTGAGTTAAGTTGAACTAGTTAGAGTTTTAATCATTATAGAATCAGCGTCCTTAGAAATGTAGGAGGGGTTTCTAACTTCTAAATTCCAATAGATAATAATAAAAAAAGGTATTCTTAATTAACTTATTGATCATCAATGTAAGGATTAAAAGACGAAAATAGCAAATTAAAACGAAGCTAAGAATCAAACTGTAGCTAAAAATGCAGTTGTAGAAAAAGAAGGAATATATCAAAGCTTTGTTTTTTTCATAACAAACGAAAGGAATCGCTATTTCAGTGTATAAGATGATGATTCTAAACTTGTATGCTTATTAACAAACTCATATTTTTATATATTTATATATATTATTTTGATAAATTTTTATTATTATTTTAGTCTTTAATTATATTATTTATATACCAATTAGATTAATATTTTTTATATTGAATTCATGCTAAACAGTAGTATAATTATTATATTTTTATGATTTTTTTAAATAATTATTTTTAAAATAAAAAATATTATATTATTAAGATTTATATTTTAGATATTTAGAAAAAAATTAAAATTTATAAATAATAACAAAAAAATTATAGATTCAAAAATTATATTAGAGGACCAATAAATTAATCCTTGTGATTTCGCCTATTAGTTTTTTTTAATTCCTTTTCTTCATCAGGACGCGCCCACGCAGAGAACACGGCGGCTTCAACCCCACGACTCCACTCACCATCTCACGCCGTCACCATCCATTCATCCGTCACCCACTCCAACCACCTCCATGTACCAATCGTCATCTCCGTCTTTCTCTCATCACTATCGCAGCACAACAGCGGGAGACGGTCGACTGCACACCAAGCTATTCACACTCACAGCCGTCTTCATCGTTCCTCTCCATCACGCCGTCACCATCCATTCATCATCACCCTGACCACCACCGTCAGCACCTCCAGTCCGTCCTCCACGGCAGCTCCTCAGAACAGCGAAGAAGAACAGCACAGACGTCCACGTGATTTTCTGGTCACAGCAACCAGAACAGGAGGGAACAGCGACCACGTGCAGCGGAGCCAGAGACCAGAACCACGACGGCAGTGACAGTGCAGCGACCTCATCCATCTCCAAATCCATGGCCAAGCTCTCAAACTCGTTGGTGTCAGCGTTTTTGATGGGTATGCGTGGCTAAGCCTCCAGATCTATGATACCCAACTTGTTCACTAATATCATAATTATAGACAAAAAATAGAAAGCAAAAGTAGATCAATTAAGAATCAATGCCTAAAATTAAAGTTGAAGCAAGAACAAGATGCCTCCATTTTTCCTAAACAAAAGATCATCCATCATTTTTTTAAAGTCCTATAATAAATTGTATCAAATGTGTAGTAAGCCAACTGAACATAAATAGCAATCTGCAAGTATATAGGGTTTTTCTTTTTAAACGCACAACACAGATACCATACACATAGTGGGTTTCTTTTTCGGAAAATCATTATGCAAGTACTTATATTTTCTCTTAAATTTTAATTTGATATATGCGTTGTTTTCTTTTTTGTTAAATCTTTTAATTTTGTTCTGTTAACTCTTATATTGATTGTGTTGATAGAGTAAAGTTAAAGGGTTCAATAAGGAGAAAAAATAACATAGGTATTAAATTAAAAATTGAAGGACAATATATGTACCTCTAAAATGGTTTTTCTATTTTTTTTTTCCAGAGAAAAAGAAGTTGCTTTAACTTGTACACTTTGTTGTGTGATTTTGGAGGAATGAAAGCTTAGCATTGTTTGGAAGATAAGTACGTGAGAGGCATATATATGGATCAAGTTGGGGGAATCATATGAAACATTACCAAGTGTTTGTGCCAAGAAAGAAGCTGATTATATTTATGATTTGGAAGAGAATTTGAAGTCACTGAAAGATAAATGGGAAGATCTTCAAAGCATGAAAGAGGATTTAAAGAGAAGAGTTGATGGAGCTGAGAACACAGGAGGGATGCAAAGAGCACACGAAACCGATAGATGGCTGAAAAAAGTTGATGGCATTCAACAGCTAACTACTCATCCAAGCTGTTCTTTATTTTTAAAATTTTCTTATTATTTAAATTTTTAAGTATTTTTACATGATGAGGATTTATCAAGCAACATGTTTTAAAATATTTAGAAAGTACATAGAATTGATTAAAAAGTTATCTCATCATACACCCTGTAACTTGATTAGAATATGTTTAAACAAATCTAATTCCATATATACATATACTTATATCATGCACGTAGATACGATTGGAAAGTATGCTTAGTTCTAGATACTCCATACAAATTAAAAAAAAAAAAGAACTACTCAATAATTTATACTTAACACAGGAAATAACAGTTATTCAAGTTGAAGTGAGCCAAATAAATTCAAGACAAATGCCTGAATAAATATTGCCCGAAGAATTGTACCTCAAGCTATAGGCTAGGAAGAAAAGTTACTAAGATGCTCAATAATATAGATCAGTTAGCGAAAATTTTAAAATTGCTCATACAATAACACCTGAGCCAATTGAGATGCCTTGGGATTAAGTAGTGGGATTAGATTGTTTAGTAAGGTATGAAAGACTATTGAAGAAGAGAATGTTGGCATCATTGGTTTATATGGGATGGGCGAAGTAGGGAAGACTACCCTATTAAAGAAAATTAACAATGAAATCGGGAAGAATAGGCTAGGATTTAATTTTGTGATGTGGGTGGTGGTGGTGTCAAAAGAGCCCGACTCCAACTTGTCGACAAATAACAAAGAGCCCAACTTAGATAGAATTATAGACCACATTACAAAATTGATAAGGATCGGGATGATGTTTGGGGTCAATGTGGTAATCGAGACGAGAAGGCAACAAAAATTTATGGAGTCCTAAAACAAAAGAAAGTTGTCTTATTATCAGATGACGTATAGGAGAGAGTGGACTTGACATTGGTGGGAGTGCCGAATCCAAAAGATACTAATTTTCGGCCAAAGTGTTATTTACAGCGCGGTTATAAGATGTGTGTGCAAAAATGCAAGCTCAAAGAACATTCAAGGTAGAAACTTTGACAGAGGAAGAAGCATCAAAGTTATTTTGCATGAAAGTTGGTGAGGACACTTTGATGTCAGACCCTAGCATTCCAAAGCTTGCAAAGAAGATGTCTAAAGAATGTAAAAGGCTACCACTTGCACTAATTGCGGTAGGAATTGCTATGGCTGGAGTGAAGAATGTGGGAGCTTGGGAACATTCAATAAATAAGTTAACAAGTTCTTCATGGACTGCACCAGATTTGGAGACAAAAGTATTTTTTATCCTTAAATTTAGCTATGACAAGTTGGATGAGGTACAAAAGCATTGTTTCTTGTACTGTGCATCATACCCAGAAGATTATGAGATTTTAGTTCCTGATCTCATCAAAAAATGGATGTGGGAGAAATTTCTCTATAAAGATATGATAAAGAGTGTACAAGATATGCGCGATCATGGTAAGTCTGTTATTGTAAAGCTAAAGCATTCGTGCTTGCTAGACAATGTTGGGGATAATCTTTTTATGAATCGTACAGTTAAAATGCATGATATAATCCGTGATATGTCACATTGGATATTAGCACGTGAGCAAGAGAATATGTAACTTGTGCAATGGCTTGAAATCCTTAATAATGATCGTGGGAAATCATTGAAAATATTCCTAAATTCTCCAAATGCCACAAAACTAGTTTTATTGATAGAGGATTATTTAATTGAGTAAAATTAAAACAAGACTTAATTGTACATAAACCTAAAACATTGGTTGTTTAATTAATATTGTGTACGAAAAAATTACAGGCTCTATTGATTTACACTGTGGGAATGGATTAGCTACATCACCCCAGCAATTTGTTCAGGTATTCAGCTATATCAACATTTAATTCATTTTATATGTATAATCAAAGAAAGATAGAGACACATAGACGAGTCCCATATAAATTTGGGGGGTTGTTTTGTCATTGTAGTTAGACTAATAATACATCCATTATATTAGAATAACCTAAGGTATTTGGAAAAGATTTACCAAAATCTTATATTTAGCCTTATTCTCATCCATTTTATTATTTTTAGATGTAATATTATATTATTATGATTGTACTCATATATTTCTATGTGAAAGTAATGAGAAAGATGACTAGATGGGTATATAAATTTATGGTAATTCATAACTAAATAATTTACACTATTTTGGTATAATGGATTATCCGAAATATATATAATCGCATACAAAACATAATCTCCTTGATATGAATATTCTGGCAATAATCCTCGAAATGATAATTTGGGGATTGAATTAATTAATAGAGTGCAAGAGTGAACGTATAATAGACTATGAATCATGGTTTTAATTGCTTTATTATGAAAATTTTTAGAATATATTTCTATTTGGTTTAGTTTTTAAAGAAGTTCTTACGAAAAATAAATGATTTAAAAGCTCTTATAGATAAGAACTTATGGAAAAAAGTGATTTTAAATAAAATGAGTGTTTAAAAGATTATTACCAAAATGAGTTTTGGGATTGATAAATTATTATAAATGGTATGAGGTGAAGAAAAAAATAAGTGCAATTTATCTCATCCACTGTCGTTATCCCTCCTCCACCATGCTCAACATATGAAGAAGAAGAAGAAGACAATAGTGAGGAGAGACAATGGTTTGATCTGAAGTGACCCAGCGACAGACGGCGAGAGCAGCAACGACGACGAGAGCAGCGACGAAAGAGAGGAGAGAGTGAAAAAAATAGGAGTAAAATAGTCATTGGTCAGCATATAAGCTTTTTTCTTTATCCATAAATTTATCTAAAACTATGGTTTGAAACTATAATTTAGTTCATAAACTCTTATAGACATTTAAAGGTTATTTGTTTAACTTAAAATCCATTCTGAAACTAAAATTTTAGAAACAACCAAACACACTCAGTTGAAGATATATATCAAATACATCAAAGAATCTGTTGAAGATTTTATGGATTTTGTTTTTCTCTGAAACTTCATTTATGTGTCACGTTCTAGTTAGTTTAAGGGTCATAAATTAAAGGTGAGCGTACAATGATTGGAAAAATTGAATGTCATTAATTGATCTAATAGGTAGTAAGAGACAGGGTTGCATGTGAAATAATATAATCGTAATGATGATGTAATGTACCTGTAATAATCATTTCTCCTTAATTAAATCGATAATAATAGAACAGGTGAATTATTGAATTTAGTATTTAACCCAACATACATGATCCCTTTAAAGTTCATATATTTAAAATTTTCAAAATAAATACATAATTGAACTCGAGTGGCAGGCTCTCCGAGACAAAACTATAATAGTATTATTAAGGGTTAAAGTATACCTATAACTCCAAAATACTTTTTGATTGAGACTTAATTAACATCCTAAAATATTAAATAGTACATTCTAAAATAATAAAAGTAGAGTAATCTCTACCCTCATGCTAATAGACCATAACGTGGTTTCTCCTATCTGGGAGAAAAAACTTCACCTTGTTTGTATGTGATCTAGGGCTGATAGCCTCCGATCTAGCATTCGGTGTGGTCGCAGGGGTCATCTTTAACCTGTGCTTGGAAGGAACTTGTCCCGGCAAGCTTTAGACTCTAGACCTGCCTTCAAGCTTCACATCTCACCACTGGCAAGCTCCAACATCAAAGACCAGCAGCACCAAGATCAATAGACAAGAGGGAAGAGGCGGTCGACTGTCACCAAAGTCAGAAGGCTGACGTCGCTGGAGAGGAAGAAACAAGGCGAACTTCGAAGAAGGACAGTGAGGCAGATCTGATGCGAATGGAGATGACGAAATGCATCGACTCTGTGGGACAATCGAAGTTGACATGGCGTCGTTTATACGGTTTGCAAGAGATATCGCCTGAGAAGATATTAACCAAAATGGAACTTGATGAGCTAGAAAAGCGACGCTGTGTCTGTTTAGATTTGGTGGTGACTCCAAGGAAGTGTGAAAGCTTGGTGATGGCAACGGTGGATCCTCCGATGACCGATTCCGATAGCGAGGTCGATGATGTTCCAAGCGTTAACCAAACTTCTGATGCTAATCCTGTGCCCAATTCTTCTAACGCTGTAGTCCCCGCACCTCCCAGTGCTCCGGCTGTTTGCCTTCTCCGTTTCACCGGTGACTCCGCTGCCGGTGCCTTCATGGGCTCCATCTTTGGCTACGGTTCTCTCTCTCTTCTCTTACTCGTTTAGATGTTGCTTATTATTGCTTAATTCTGAGGTTTCATGCTCATGGTTGGGTTTTATATGCTATGCTATCTCACGCTGCGGAAATTTCTTGGTACCTTATTTTTTGTCTTGGAGGCCAACGGATGGAACGCGAGAATGAAGAAATCAAAATGTTTATGTGATATAATGCTTTATGTTAAAATTATATTTTTCTTAAGCTGTTTTATATTTTATGGAGTTCATATCTCTGCTAGTTCATAAGATAACTCATCAAATGAAAGAAACCCAGTGTAATCGAACCCTCCGAAACCTCAAATTCACCCTGCTTCTTCTTCTTCTCCGGCGATGTTACTGAGTCGCCTTTTCCCTCTCCTTTTTTTTTCCATATAAGAGAAACGGAGTTATGGTCTATTACATCGGGGGGGGAGAGATTGCTCTATTTTTATTACATATTTTATACTATTAAATATTTTAAGGTATTAATTAAACCTCACAAAATAATTTAGGATACTAGCGCAACTTAACCCTATTATTAACTACATGATCCACCACATTTCTGGCCTTGCTGGTATATTTTATTTATCTTTTTTTGTTATGAATGAATACATTATTTTATTTTTGAAAGTTATAAGTTTATTTTTGCAATATTTTTACTAAGATACTTAGTCTAACAGTAGACCAACTAGATTATAAAGTCAATAAACTATGTTTGGATCCTACTTTATTAAAAAAAACCTTGCAAAGAAGTATATTGATCGTAAAATCTTGATTTGAATTAGTTGATTATTCTTATATTTGGTGCTATGATAAAAAAAAGCGCCTAGATGACACCAAAGTATAAATTTTTACCCAATATTTTTGTAAGTTCCACCAATGTTTTTTCGTCCTTTCCTTTTTAATTTCTTTCAATACTTTTTATTTGCACTAAAAATAAATTTTAAAATTGGAAAAATTTTAGAAGAAATTAGGGGTTAAGCAACATGAATAGTACGTTATTATTGTGTTATATTCACAACTAAATTCTTAAATATATTATTAATCAAATGTCTATTTCAATAACTCCATTGTACATATTTTCTTCTATCTTCATTTACCCCCTTTTTAAGGGACATCACTATCCATACTACATTATCTATGTTTTTTAACATAGAAACCAATACGTAAAGTTATAATTACCATTGAATAGTGATTATTGTTTTGCAAGCACTTAATATATCGAAAAGCCTCATGGATCACATATACATCATCTATTGGGTCCGTACTTCATGGAGCACGACTTGCTTGTCGTTGATATAATTTGAAAGTTTTGAAATTTTATTTTTTGAATTATAATTTCAATTTCTTATTAAAAAAGGATAATTAAAAACTAATCTTTATCTTATATTTCATACTGTTAAAATTAATCATATCGAAATAAAAAATACATGATTTAATTTTACTTTTAAAAAATATATTTTATTTAAACATAAAAATTAATTTTAAACTGGATGATCTAGATAATGATAAGCATATCATGCTCATTTTTTAATATGATTATGAAATCATTTGGATTATCTCTTTTCCATTGTTATCAAGAATGTTCAAATTTAAAGAGCTTAAAATAGTGAAATTCAACATAACATCGATCGAATAGTTATGACTTGGAAAAAAAATATATATTTTTGTTTGCTTTTGCCTGTCAGTTTTTAATTAACGGATTTTAATTAATATGGTTTTATGCGTAGGCTTAATATATGTGTATTGTTATTCGAGTTTTGTGCATAATAGGCTATTTAAACATATTTTCCCAAATATTATATAAAGTCTGAATAATAATCCGTACTATTTATATAACTAGTCCAAAACAATTTTTTAGAGCAGAATTTTACACAAATTAAAAAAGAATTAATGTAAAAAATATGATGGATGACATATTTATATATAGAAGTCTTAGAATGTTTGACTTTCTACACCAATGTGTAGAAAATATTTTTTATGTACCCCCACGAAAAAAATTGGTAAGAAAGTCTAGACTTTTGACATAAGTTGTTCTAAATCAATTCTAAAACTGGTGTACAATTTTTTTTTAATTGGTGTATAAAAATCATACATATAGTAGTGATAATTTATTAACAATGTCACGTAATATAGACTTTATTTTATACATTTTGATAAAAAATATTAATTTATTGATATTGATGCTTTTCACTTCACTCCCAAGTTTCAAAGGAAAAAAATTTGCTATTAGTTAAATTAGAAGCTTTCTGGAACCTTTTATATATTCATTTCTAGGACCCAAATGCATTTTTTTTTCTTTTTTCCCCCATTGTAGGTCATCTAATTAAAGAACAAGAGATATAATATTGGTAATGGTAAAGACTAAAGAGGTTGATGGTTGATGTGTGAGTGTGTTAGAGACTGTAGATAATTAATAAAATAATAGAAGGATAAGAAATTAGTAGATGGCCGCAAAAGCAGCACGAAGGGGACACAACTGAACCATTTTTGTCTTATTGTTCCACCTCTTATCTTTTTATTATTTTTATTATTATTAATATTAAGTCTTCCATATTGATGACCTCTTATTTCATTGGTTCTTACATCGAAAAAGCCTAATTAATGCAATCCCAATTCATTGAGTGCAATAAACTACGCACTACACATCATACCCTTCTCATCTTACTTTCTTTTTATTCCTTCAAATTCCAAACTTCAATCATCACACAAATAACGACAAAATTTAAGTATGAACTTCACATATTTAGCTTTATTCTTATTTCTAATCATGATTAGTGAATATGTAGGTTGAACTGTGTTTAATTTTAAGTAGTTCATCATCTGTAAATTTTTATTTAAGTAGCTTTACTTCCATCTGCTTTAATTCCTAACACTGGGGGGAACCGTTAAAAAATAAAGAGTATGTCTAATTAAAGTATTAATTTTTTTTTTCTAAATGTCCTTTGTTTTTATATTATCTAATTAATTGAACAAACTATTAACTAACTAAACATCATGTTCTAACTAATGAACTTCATTGAGGGTAGTTGTAAAATTTAAAAAATTCTAACTGAATTCTTTAATTTTTTTTGTTCGCAAGCTGAATTCTTTAATCTATATAAGGTAGTCAATAGGTCTTTATGTAAAAGGGATTATAGGGAGAATTTGTTACTCCTTCCATTTGAAAATAATTGTTGTGTTGGAATTTTGGGTTTGTTTAAAAATGATTGAAGCTTTCAGAATTTCAATGAAGTATTGTTTTTTTTAGAATTTCAATGAAGATCAGAATGACTTATTTTGTACCATTTTAGGGTTAGACTGTCATTAATTAATAAAAAAAATACTGACATTAAAATTTTAAATATTTAACAAAATATTATCAAATGATGACATATTAAGTATAGTTTTCAAAACACCAATATTTGTTATAAAAAAACATTATTTGATACTAACAATATTAAGATTAAAGAATTGAAATATATACTCCTTTAGTCATAAATATAAGAGTTAATTAATTTTTTTGAATAGATTAGGGAAGTCAAATAAATCAATTAATTATTATTAAATCTAACATCTCAATATGAATTCATATTATATATTATTTAATCTACCTAAATTAGTCCACTAACTCTTATATTATGCACAGTTAACTAATTTATTTGGCTTCCTTAATATATCCAAAAAATATCAACTGACTTTTATATTTAGAACCAGAAGAGTATATTACAGAATTAAGGGGCTAAATTGAAACATTATTGTATAAAATTATAGACCAAAGACATGCTTTTATCTATATTATACTTATATATATACTTCTCCGGTCCTTAATATAAGATATAATTGGGGAGTTAATCTTGGTTATAAATATAAGACATATTTTTTATATTTATTAATTTTTTTAAATTACCCCTATTGATAATTTATTAATAACAATAAAATAAAAGATGGAGGGTTGAAAATTAAGGAATATAATTAGGGTGTTTTAGATAAAATATATTATATTAATAACTAACTTAACTAATTTTTTTAATCTAATTAAATTAATTAAATAGTTCATATATTAATGATCCGTCCAGTATATATATACTTGTGTGAATGCTGTCTTGACTTTGCTTCTGTCGTTCTCACTTTCCATAACCCAAAACGCAGCAAGCACCGTTGACTAGATAAATTTCGCTTTTTCTTGTTTTGCTTATCGAAGGGTAATTTACTTCTAGGTCAATATCAATTCTATTGTGTTACCAAAATTACCACAGTATATAGACAAGTGCGTCTTTCGTACAATAACATTTTACCTTAACTTACGTAGCTAAAGAAACACAAAAAGAAGCTTTAAATAATTCGAGGGTATTGAATTAATTAATGTCCTTGTCACATTTATATATGCTATAGTCCAAACCTACTAAAGAAAATTAAAGACCCAGTGATTTATCATGCATGGTAAAGAGCTCAGGGTAGACTTATACACGTGTCTTCATAGTATTGGACCGTCCTATATATATATATCGATATTGTATAAAGCCTAAGTCATATACGTGCATATATATAGGACCACATATATAATAACCTATATATAGTTAGCAATTTGCTGGCCAAATTTTGTAGTCTGTGAATTGAAAACATGTCCTATTTATATACATAGAGACGTGGATTTTTGGGATGGTGGCTAAATTTGGCTTCTTGTTACTTATATATCATCATGATATGTCAACAAAGTTGTGTGAGTGTTCCCGGCCATGGCCATTTTAATGGTTACCATTTTATACTATTAATAAAGTTTCAACAAGAATTGACTACACATTGACCTTCACTTGTAACTTCATTATAATCAAACCCTTTGTGGGTCCATTATATGTCACATTATATTTCACTATACAATACTATATATATATATATATAAATGAACAAGATGATGATTATACCTTCTTTCTTGGAATGGTTATAGCTTCTATATTGTACTTTATCAATATATATTTTCTAATATTGTTCTTTGAATAATATAGGGCTTGTTTGGATTAATATTTATAAATAATGTTTATCCCAATTAACTTTTGCAAACTGAATTTAGAGAGTAAAAGTTAATTAGTGTGATGTGATTTGTATTTAGATAGGATTTTATTAAAAAATTAATTTAACAGAAATTTATTTAGATAATATATTAAAAAATTACTTTTAGAATATTCAGATGTGAAGAAAAGCCAAAAACTAAAAATTAAAAAAAGTTGCTTCAACTTTAAAATAATTTTTGAGAGAGAAAAAAAGTTAGTTGCCTCCAAAATCAAGCTAAACATCATTTTAGATCTAAACTGATTTTTTTAGTTAAAAAAAATCAGTTTTAACATAGCAAACGCCACGCCAAACATACTCATGATGTTCTCCATGATGTCCACAAGCTTCTTAGCTTCAATAGATTGTCCAATAAGAAAGGCCTAATTGGAGACTGGGAATTAGGGCTACGTATGCTCTGATAGATACTTGTGTTATTGGTGTTCATAATCACTATATATATCACTAGTGCCACGTTACATATTATATCTGACTACTCATGACTCTATATATGTATATAAGGACAAGATCGATCCACCATTAATATTCAAACCTTCTTGGAATATTATAGCTTTCACTGTACTTCATGAAAGATACATATATCTTCTCTAATTTTGTTCTTTTAATATATTGTGCCGACCTCCTCTCTATATACACACACGTACACAATCTATCTATCTATCTCTATATAAAAGTGTTTGGATTAATTTCTTATAAATGACTTTATGTAAGTATATAAGAGGAGTTTAATATAAAAGTGTTTTCTGAAACCATAATTTAAGAATTTTCCAAACATGACCTATATCTACGGGCCTTTAAGCTTCTTGTAAAATTTCTTGTGATTGATATTTGTTATAAAAGTATTAAACACGTGCATATCATGGTGTCTGTGTAGCTACAAGGTACACTTTGCTTTAATTGTTTATTAAGAAAGAGAAGTAATTGAACCACATGTTCCGTGAGAAGATCAATTTTGAAATTAGGAACTAGCTAGGGCTACGTAGACATACCATGATTGATACTTGGGCAATGCTGTTCATTATCAGTGTGACTCTCATATTTCATTGATTGTTTTGAATATTCAAATTAGGAAACATTAATAATTCCTTAGAATTCTCATGTATTTTAATCTCTACATCTATTTAGACTAGTCTTAGATAATGTTTTTGGTTTATTACTATTTAATTATATCTATCATTGAAAACACAACATATAAGACCATTAGCAGTTAAGTCGAGTGAGAATATATATATATATATAATGCAACTTTCCCCAAAAATCTCGAGCATAAATCTAAGTGTAAAGAAAGCCTCCGGTAGAAGAGATTCCCTCTATTTGGGGTTTGATATGGCTTAAATTTATATTACTCCTCCGGTTTAATGTTTAATATAAGAGCTACTTAATTTATTTAAATTAATTAATAAAATTAGATAAATTAGTTAATTCTAACGAATATGATCAATAAAAATAATTTAAAAAAAAATAAATATAAGAGATAAAGGAGATTGATTATTTTTTATTTAAAACAAAAAAAAATTCCAACTAATACATATATTTAGGACTGGAGGAGTAGCTAATATTACTACGTATTTCGTGAAAAGAAAAACAACATATATATACAATAGAGAAAAAATTGAAAATGCACTAAAAACATGTTTAAGCATTTTTCCTTTAGTAATGGGACCTCAGTGGGTTTTCAAGAGTGCATATTTTCTCCCACAAGCCACTCATGTGTATATATTTATTAATTATATCAACTAACACAATTTTAATGGGATCTACGTGAATTCAACCCGGGTGAAAATGATGCAAGAATTAAGATAAAATCTATGCGTTTCTTTTCATGACAAAGGAAGGCATAATTGGCTTACTTATATTCCACTTACAAATG
Source organism: Leucaena leucocephala (assembly GCA_037074615.1). Classification (NCBI taxonomy): domain Eukaryota; kingdom Viridiplantae; phylum Streptophyta; class Magnoliopsida; order Fabales; family Fabaceae; genus Leucaena; species Leucaena leucocephala. Next base: position 3,379,646 of record CM073552.1, read on the forward strand.
AGGATTTTTTGGGGGTAAACTTTTACAGTTTTACCTCTAATGAGGTTGATTAAGAATTTTTGAGGTCATTTATTATATTTTGATGTGATTTAGAAATTCAGTAAAATACATGAGTTGGCGTGCCAAGTACAGCACCAACGATTAGCATCATCAATTGGCTTTAATTATCACTTAATGAGTACTTGTTTTAGGCAAACATCAATGAATTAGTACTCATAACCTTTTTTGCTTTTATAATATAATGAATTGAATTATTATATTGTGGGCTTTTTATTATATGACGTATCTTTTGACTTTTCTAATTGTTAATTAATTTCAGAAACTGAACGGTTGTTACTCAACCAAATCAATTAATTTCAAAAAAACGATATGATTGATCTTTTATGGGTACCGTTATGATAAGTTAAAAATGTAAAACAGATGAAATACTATATAGTTAGTGGAAAATAAATCTAGTAGCCATCAATCCTAAAGCAATATATATATATATATAGCTTCATAGGCTTATGACTAGAAAATGAAAAAGACGCAGCCAATAACGTAGAACCAGGGAGGCATCTTCCTTTTATCGTGCTAAATTCTTAATCAAAATCATTAGCTGCAACTAGAAAGCTAAACAAAGTGGGGATCTCTCTAGATTTACATACTAGTCTATATGACTTGAGACATTTTGGATTTATTCGACGCTTGTTTTTAACCCATTGAGGATGTATGGGGTCGATAGAGATATACTCTCTCTCTATATATTAGTTTATGGGATGGTTATCAATTAATATTAGTAGTGTTAACCAATATCATGACAATTGACTATTAGTGATTATGGGTAAATATTGTCTTTTTTAAATTTAAACATTAAGTTATGAAATAGTAACTAGTACTTGATTATTTCAACATATAGTATTTTAATATATAGAATTATACATATATATAAATTAATTTAACTAGTGTTTTGATATATTATTGGCTCAACAATCAATATGAATTTAAAAACATATTCATATGTAAAATAATTAAGGATAATATGGGATAAGCAAGAATGAAATTTCCGGACTACTTAATTAGTCATAGAGATTGACGTGTTAAAAACTACCTTTGTTGGTAAAATATACTGGTTGGTTTATTGGTCAAAAGAGAATATGATGATTAAAATCTTCATTGTTGTTTTGGGATAATTATTTTATTTAATGTGACCTATTAGTAGCAAGAAACGGCCAGTACCATATCACCTTTTTTTTAAAAAAAAAATCAATACAAACGCACATAAATAGAGAGGAAAAGATAATTAGCAGGTCACCTTTTAAGAAGGGTTAGTCTATTCAAAAGACCAAAATATTTTCTTTTTAACTAATCTTCCGCTTAAAAATTCCGTAAAACTCTTCGGATATTCAGACTCATGTTTCCTACATACGGCAATCTTTGGGAGAAATGCAAAGCCGTCGTCAAATTGGTATTGGTGTGATTTTATTTAATTTAATTCTATTATTCAAACGACCACAAAGTTTGTTTGATATATGATACACACACATATATATTGGACACATTGTTCCATACAATATTAAGGAATTTTGAAGGCAAAGAAGGACTTGTTGAAATGACAAAAGCCGGCATATATGCTGCCGTCCAAATTGTGTACTACTGTCTTGCATGCTACTCCAAAAGAGAATTTCATCTAATTAATAAAAAATAATTTAAGGGGCTTCTCTGTCTCAATATGCATTTGTAGACCCACTCTTTTAAATTCGTACAAAAAATAGTTAATACATAATTTTCATCTAATAAACTATTCCATCTATCGAAATATTCCTCATTCATAACACGACAGGCCATTCTTTAGCAGGAATCGACCATACAGTCTACTAAAAACACCCAAACCTAAAAGATTTTTTTTTGAGTAAATTAATGATTTAATTAGTTCCTAAAATATTGTCGTCTCTTAATACATCAGAGAGCCATAATAGGAGGAAATTGAATTGAAGGACATTTTGTTTTAATTAGATCAGATGTTATTTTCAGATATAACTAAATAGAGACAAGAAAGATTTTTTTTTTCAAAATCGAAACTAAGAGAGAATATTTTAGAAGACCAAATCGAAAGGAGAGGAATGTTTCAAGAATGAAATTATTAAATTGATGTCAGAAAAGACACAAGACATTAGATGATAGACCAAGTTGTAGAAATTTGACCCCATCTATAAGAAAAGTTATGGCTCTGTTGCAACCTAACTACGTACTTTTCCGACCTCACCATGTCTGAGCCACGTGAACTGCATGTGTATGTAGATAGAGTATTATGAAAGTTGATGTGATGATGTTGGTTTATGTCCATGGGGATCCAAACCATATGATTTTCTCTTAAGAAAAAACGACATTAGGACTTTAAAACTAATATGCTCCATTCTTTTTCTTTTGTTGAATACAAGGACATAGAAAAAATAAAAAAAAAAACATGCAAAGAAGGTAAAAAAACTAAGGGCCAGTTTGAAAAACCCCAAACTATGGTTTCAGAAGACAGCAAAAGCTCTCTATAACCTTGGAGAGTAAGTCAATTCATGATTTTGTCCATCTGTCTAAACACATGATCGAGGGTGATTGTCCAGTTTTGCATGATAATGTCTCTTATTCTTTTGGTAGTATTCATAAAGTGGGTGATTCAGAGAATGGGAATGTTGTTTGTGCTGGATGAGTTTAATAGCCTCTCTACCAAATCACGATGGACATTACTTTAATGAACTTAATTTTCATTCTAACAAAGGTTTAGCCCTAAAAGTGTACTTAGTTCTTCTTCTGTACTTGGAAAGAATCTGAGATATATTTTGTGAATCCCTTTATCCAATTGTTGTGTTAATATAGATCCATTGACATCAAGCTTAACCTAGCCAGCCTGAGGAGGAATCCATCTTGATTTTAGAGTTCTTGCCTCTAGAAATTAAGACCATCCATAATCATTGTTTGGTTACTAATGAAAGCAATGTTGCCTTCAGTAGTATCATCATCTAAATATAAGATTTTACATGTGTTTTTCCAAATATTCCAACAAATTAAATGTTCCGTATGATCCAATAACTAATTAAGATATAAAGAGAAGAAAATATTCAAATTAGAACGTTCAACTACTTTTTGCCAAATATGAGGGCTTTAGTGCAAATCCGGAGTACGTGAAGAGGAGTCAAAAGAATTGCAACCAAGAGGCAAAGCCTTTGGCTATTAACATACTCCATGTGGTTCTTAATATAAAACATCTTGTACTCTAAAACATTGATTTCCCCCCTAAATATTCTTTACTTTGATATTTCTTAATAAACTAGATAATCTCTTAACTAATTAAACAACCTCTTGAATTTAATGAACTTAATGTAACTTTAAAATTTTAATTAATAGAATTAACTAATTTTTACTGAATTTTTGAATTTACGCAACATCATTAATAGATCCTTATTATAATTAAGGATTGGAAGGAATATTATTATATGTTTATAGGGGGTTCATACCAAAGCATGTAATGCAAAGGAAAGCTTATCTAACTTTATCGATAAACCTTGTATGCGGAGGTCATTTCTTAGATTTGTGCAATTCACGAGACTCACACTACTTAGAAGTTAAAAGTATAAAACAGAAGAGAGGCCAAGAAAAAAATTTAAGAAAAAACCCCCACAAAAATACTATTTGAATTTTAAAATCTCAAATCAATTTTATTTCCTATATTTTAATAACTATTGACTACATTTGATAACTAAATACCAACATATTTTTATAGGAATTCTTGATTTGAAATTTTGAAAGTCAAGTTATATTTTTATAGGATTTCCCAAAAAAAAACTACAAAAATTTATTTTATTTTTTTAATTGTAGAGAAACTTAATTCTATCTACTAATATAAAATTGACCTAGCGATATAAGGCTTTATTAGATCTTTTTAAATTTTAAGTTTAATTTTTAGAACAGACGTTTATATTAAGAGGGGCAATCAGGATGTAGAAAATATTAAAAAAAAAAACTCAATTCTATCTGTCTTGATGCCGTCTTTTACCATAACAGTAGCATGCCATCGTGTACGTAATTAATTGTCGTTTTCCGCTTTATTTGATTACTTGAGGAGGCCATGTGTGCACCAAAAAATGGGAACAACTCAAAAGATAGATGAAGTAAAAACAAATAAAATTTGGAGCATCCTAAACCTCTTTAATTTGTCTAATGAGGAAGAAGATAAAATGAGAGTAAAACATATTCGATATAATCGAGAAAATTGGGTTTTCATATCAAACAAAAGAAGCATTGGTGTTAGTAATGATATATATAATAAGGACAACTCACAAAAATGTTGTAGTATTAAAGGAGTGATCCCACTAAGGTAATATGGGGCGGTGCAAGCACACATCTAACCGCAAAATACCGAAAAGGCTTTCAAAAAGGAAAATCGAAGATAAATCAATAATCTGCTTTTTGCCAAATGGAAATGACCATATATACAAGGGAAAAGCAAAGGGAGAGGACAATAATTCGCATAATTTCTTTTTCTTTGGAACTAATATTTTATGATGTAGGAAATTAAATTATACTTGATATTTATAATTTCATTCGATTTATAACTTATATATATTATGTTTGTAATTTAAAATTTTGTAATTGAATACTAGGAGGAGCATGCACAAATCCTAAAATTAGGATACTTGGTAATATGATCGGTTAATATTATCAAAACAAAATTTATAATTGAATTTTTAAATTAAAATTTATTTATTTTTAATATATTTCCTACTTTAAAATTATAAAAATGTTTTATCTAAATAATTATATGTAATTTTAGTACTCCAAATATGTATTGTTTATGAAAACTAGAGATAATAGCAGTATACCAAAAAAGTTATAGAATATGATATAATAATATTAATAATATATTTGACAAAGCATCCAAAAAATATAATGATTGGGACTATATTTAAAATATTTAAATTCTAAGGAGTTAATCATAAATAATGATTGAATATTTGATAAAATTTTCTTTCTTTATGATTTTTTATAAAAGGATAATTTTATTCAAACATAATACATAAAAAAATATTGGGCTTTTAACGAAATCTTGCAATGAATACACATTTTTATTAATTCTTTACGTATGGAGACTAAATTATTCTTTAGATACCAATAAATGATTAGTTGATATGTTAAATAGTCTTGTCTCAATAAGGAGAATAGTATAAATTTAAATATTAGAAAATTTACTTATTAAAAAAGAAGTAAATTTTTTTAATAATTTTAGTTTCTAAAAAATAGGGATACTATTTATTGAATCAAATAAAAAAAATTACTCTTTAGATGTGATGGCTATGTATTGAACAATAAAAAAATTCATGAATCATGAGAATGGGCCTATCGGTATATACATACTATTGACACTATTCATAAGTGATGAAGACAATTATGAAAAGCGGACTAAATTTTCAAACTCTATTCAAATGTACGACAACATGTGTCAAATTGGTCAAGAAGAGGAAGATGAAGAGCCCAAATGGATAGTGTAAAGCAGGTGAAAGGAAGTGTTTGAATTTTGATGAATGAGTATTTTCTACTGACCGACAAGACAAGGGCACATGTGGAGAGGCGAGGGACCCCTACGCTCTCCCTCTCTCCCTCTCTCCCTCTCTCCCTCTCTCACTTCTCTTTTGGTTTTTGTTTTGAAGCATTGTGAGGTTGAGATGCCTTTCCTTTCCTCCACTTATGATTTCTTGTTGTTTTTTGGAGGGCACTATCGTCCTTTCCTTTCTCCATTTGCATCTCAAAAGTCAAAATTTTCCTCAATATATTTATATGTTGTTTAATTTTATAATTTGTTTCTTCAATTTATTATATAGTTTGTAAATAATTAGATAAAGTAGTACCTAATATTTTAATCTTATTTTTCAAGTACTGCCAATATCATAATCTTATTTATAGTATAATTTCATCCATAATATTTTAATTTGGTATAATTTTACCTATAATCTTTTTAATTTATTTTAAAATTAAAATAAATTAAAAGGATATTAAGATATTGACCACACATAAGAAATAAAATTATGATATTAGGTATTATTTTACCCTAAATAATTTTCTCAATTTTTTAAAAATTAAAATAAGCCCTTAAGACAAGGTTTTGAATCTGTGTTTTGTAAAATGGAGAAATTCATATTTAAAATTTCATGTCATCCTCACAAAAGTAAATTAATAAAGTAAAGTAATAAAAATATTATTTTGGAAATATTATTAATTAATATTTAGTTTTTTGAATTGTCATGTGAAACAAGCTTTTATCATTTTTTCAAATGGAGCTGCGAATCTTAAGCTTCTGACCTTTAAAAGCGTATATAATGCAAAGCGTTTATGAATTTTGGGCGTTATATTATATATATAACATTTATATAATACAAAAGAAAATTAAAATTTAAAGTTTTGAGGGCGGTGGCACACTGGCCCCTACCAGTCCCCTTTCCTTCTTCACCAATGCTTCAAATCACTTTTCTAAAGCATTTAGAGTGATGATTTTGAAATGAAATTTCATAAGACGCGATCTGCAAAAGCGTGTAACTTGAGAAATGAGAAAAAAAAACATAAATTATTGGCATCTCTATTAACAGACATTAATTGAGACTAGTCGAATTGAAAGATTTTAAATCTTAGAAGTTGACAATTTTAAACAAATATATATATATTGCAAAAGTTGAGACAGGTAAAATGCAAACCACTCAAAATAGATTATTACCCTTCTTTTATTCTTGTTTTTCTTAAATGTCCATCCCCTAAATTTCCCTTCACTAAGGGGGGAACATTACTACAAAATCATAAGACATAATTTTAAATGTAAGAATTAAATAATAATTTATATAAATTTAAAAAATTAATTAAATTAATTATTTATAAAAAAATATATTAGTTTTCGTAATAATAGAAAATTACTCCCTTTATTAAAAAAATTCTCTTAATTAATATGTAAAATTAATATTATAGAAAGTTTACAAAAATATTATAAATTTGAGAGAATATTTTTTTTCTTGCACAGTTTCGCCATGGCACTAATTTTTAAGAAACTTTTTAAAATAAAAAATAATAGAGGGGAGAAGGGCAAATGGGGACCTAATTAGATAGTTTAAATTTTTACAAGAAAAGTTTCACTACTTTTTACAAGTTTTTATAATTGAAGATTCCTATTCTAACATAAATATATTTTATGTAATCGTGTGAGTTGTCATTCTACCAGAAATGAAGTTGTCAGCATCTAGGCCATCATCTCTCTATATATACCCAGCAGGCACGGTTATATATCCTCATCTTATCTTTATCTTTCTATAAGGTCCTATGTTTTCTCCCAAGTACTCGTTCCACTAGCCACTGTTTCCCACTCATTCCCTAAGCTCTCTCTCTCTCTCGCACGCATACATTCTCATTATCTTCTTCTTCAACTATGCCTTCCCTCTCTGACGCCTTTCGAACCCACCCTGTTTTCCTTCACCACAAGCACCCTGACTTCACTTCTCTTCAAGAACTTCCCGATTCCTACGCTTGGTCCTCCTCCGCCTCCGGCACCACAGCTGATTCCCTCCACCGGCGTGATGCCGTTGCCGTTGTTGATCTTGATGATCCAAATGCCTTTTCTTTCGTTGGCCATGCATGCAAATCTTGTGGCGTCTTCCAAGTCGTCAACCACGGCATCCCCTCCGGCCTCCTCCGCGACATTATGGTCGCCGGTAAGGCCCTCTTCTCCCTTCCGCCCGCTCACAAGCTCCGAGCCGCTCGCTCCCCTGACGGGGTCTCCGGCTACGGCCGCGCTCGCATCTCCTCCTTCTTCCCCAAGCTCATGTGGTCCGAAGGCTTCACAATTGTCGGATCCCCTCTCCACCATTTTCGCCAACTCTGGCCTGATGACTACCCTAAATACTGGTAAGAAAAAAATATTAATTAATACTGTTATGCAGTAATATATTAATACTATATTCACGCTCCCTCATGCACGTGCTTCTCTCTGATTTTTTACCCCTTAATTCCTATTTTTTCGGGGTTTTTTTTCTCTAATTTTGGTATTATTTTTCCGTGATGATGATACTATAGCTCGCCAAACTTAAATCCCCGCTTTCTTATCCTAACGCAATTCGCAAAGGCTACAATGAGAGCTATGGACCCACCCACGAGATAAAAGAAATCTAACACAACAATCTCCAACCTTGTTACTGTGTTCATGTTTCTATCAATCCATAGATCGCGTTGCTATAATTATTCAACAATATTTTCTGATGTTTTTGTCCGTTTCTCCAGCGATATTGTCGAGCGATATGAAGAAGCGATGAAAAATCTCGCTGGAAAGCTAATGTGGCTCCTTTTGGCCTCTCTGGGTATATCAAAGGACAACCTCCAATGGGCCGGCCCAAGAGGTGATTTCAATGGGGCTTCTGCTGCTTTGCAATTGAACTCCTACCCGACTTGCCCGGACCCGGATCGGGCCATGGGTCTTGCTGCCCACACCGACTCCACCCTTCTAACGATCTTACACCAAAACAACATCAGTGGCTTGCAAGTTTTCCGTGAAGGCACGGGGTGGGTGAAGGTGCAGCCGCTTGCTGGCGCGCTTGTTGTGAACGTTGGCGATCTGCTCCACATTTTATCAAACGGGTTATACCGGAGCGTTCTCCACCGGGCAGTAGTGAACCGGACCCGGCAACGGTTCTCAGTGGCGTATTTGTACGGGCCCCCAGGGAATGTGAAGATCTCACCACATGCCAAGCTAGTGGGCCCGAGCCGACCAGCATTGTATAGGCCGGTGACGTGGAATGAGTATCTTGGGACCAAAGCAAAGCATTTCAACGAAGCGCTATCGTGTGTTGAGGTTTGTTCGCCTAAGAGTGGATTGTTTGATGTAAGCGAGACTCACAACAGTAGTGTGCAAGTGGGCTAGAAAGTTCTGAAAGTTAAATTTGGAATGTAGCATTAATTGTTGTTGAATTATATATGTTTGGGGGAATGGTCAAATTTTGTAGGCAGCTAGCTAATAAGCAATTATACAGAGAGCATTATTAGTTGAAAAAGGCAAAAACCAAAATGAAGCACTAGTTATAAATAAGATTGACTGAATATGAAGGAATTAATTGGTCGTGGTGGGTTTGGTTGGCTCTAAACGAGAGTGAGAGAATGAGAAAGAGAAGATAAGATAAATCAAATTCTAACGTCTCAAATGAAAAATATATAAGTGCGTGTTTGGCATAGTGATGGAGAATGAATTCTGGGCTAAAATCGTAGTTTGAAATTTTTTTACACAAACAACAATTTTTTGTTAAGAATTGATTTTGGACAAAACCTCAGTTTAAAACCTAGGTTTTGAATAAACCACTGAAAATAGCTTTTGGTTTGAAACCTAGGTTATGGATTATCTAATTACTATTCTACCCCTACTTTTTCTTACACTCTCTCTCCTCTCTTCTCTATTTTCTCTATCATCTCTCATTTCTCTTCTCTTATCTCTCTTTTTCTCTTTTCTCTCTCTTCTCTTATCTCTCTCCTCTCTACACTCTCTTCTCTCTCCTCTTTCTTCTCTATTATCTTTCATCTCTCTTACTTTTAATCATATGATACCCTTTTGGGTAATTTACCACGATAAAAATTGATTCTACTACTAATCATCCAATCATCTTTATTCCCAAAATATATTCTCCAGAATCTATTCTTCCCAAAATTTATTCTCCAAAAGCTAATCCAAACACACCTTAAGGCATATTTGAGATTAGGAATGTTATTTAAAATTAAAATGCGTCAAAAGTGGTTCAAATAATTTGAAAGCTATTTTTAGTTAAAATTAAAATGCGTCAAAATGGTTCAAATAATTTGAAAGCTATTTTTAGGAATTAATAAAGATTAATCTCTAGAGATTAAATAATGCTTCCAGTATACAAATTGAGGGAGAGAATTCTTATGATTGATTTTAAAAGGTAATTATATCAGACTAGAAGGAAATTGGGTCACATCCTAAGGAGTCAGCCCATGAGCTTATTGATCAAGCTTGGAAAAAATATATATATGGAAGGATGAGGAAAAAGAAAATAGCAGGTCGTACGGTGAGATATGAGTCATCACACGTGTCATTAAATCTAAAAACCCTTCTAGCACACGCCAATTTCTCTACTCTCTTATAGGGCAAGATGACGTCTCGCTCAATTCATCATGGATAGGAAAGAATCCAGAGAGAGTAAGAGACCGAGAGTGGAGAACTAGAGGGCGCGATCAACAGAGAGGGAGGAAGAAGATTCGGAACCCACAAACAACCATAGAATCAGGTCAAGGTGAGTCTCCCAAATCCCTTTCCATCTTTAATCTCTTTAATTGCTGCTATTTGGGATTGGAGAAAGAGATTGAATCTCAGTTCTGAAAGAGTATCACCGATTGAATGAAAGATAATTGAAGATGGAACTTGTTAAGGGCTGAATCTAGTTTTACTTGTAATTGGGTTGCTATGTTTATAATTTCTGAATTTCCTTCCATCTTTGATTTTTATGATGTCACGCTGTTAGAGAAAGACCAGGAAGATTTAAATTCTGATTTGCGAAGGGAAGGAAAGTGGGTTACGAACCATAAAACCCTCCCCTGTTTTGATTTATAATATATAACGTTGGAGGATAACTGCTGAATCACAAAGTCCCTTACTTGGTTGTGCAAATATTAAAATATAGGAAGGGTTAAAATATTAAAATATGTGGAGGTTCAGCGGAGTATATATTAATATATGTGCTGGGATGTTTAAAGAAGGTGAAGAATAAATAATGAAAGCAAGTGGTTTTGGTTATATTTTGACCCAAGCGATGATTGAATGGGAAGATAATAATTTTGAATTTAAATAACATTGCTATTTCAGGGCATCTTGTTCAGCTGTCTTCTTTTGAAATATATGAAATTGGAGGAATGTTAAGAGAGAATCATAAATATAGATGCGGATTGATTATATTACATTATTGGATAGTAACGAATGGAAAATATGGAGACTAAGATTGATTGGAATTTCACTACTTTAATGTTGTGTGTAATGCTTGAATATCGTAATAATGCTGGAATTTTCAGATCTGCTTTGGTATTGTTGTCTGAAAGATATAAGGGTCAAAATGATGTTTAAGAGCCAATGATATGGCATGCCTTTAGTTGCTGTAATTGTTGAAAATAAATATGCACATATATGGATGCCATAAAGTGTTATAATCTGAAAATAGGTGCTAACCATCTTGTATACATATAAATGTTAGGATTTGATTTATGTCCAAGTCCACCAAGAAGACAACAGGAAAGAAGAGCAAGCGTGAGAGAGTAGGATAGTGGTAGCTTTAATCATTATTTCATATATTTTGCATTGGTCGCATGTTCATTTGTGCCATTGTTGCTGTAGTTAAACATGAGAATATATAATTCCTTACCTTGTAAATGTTATGGCCATGTGCTGTAGTTATTTTAAAGTTGTAGTTATTCAGTTATATAGTTACCTGTAAGGTTATTTTGTATGCTTAATTAATTACCATGCTTTATATATTGAAATGTGATTATGGCTATATATATATATCGAAAATTTACCATACAGACATATATATAACTTGGGTAGCGACCGACCAAAGATGGGTAAATTAGTGGATGAAAGAAGAAACGAAAGAAAAAATAAGGAGACTTCGTTAGATGTTTGTGGCTCCGAAACAAAGTAAATAGCAGGAGGAGGGAAATAGGTGTCAATAATTTTTTGGCAATCAATAAATATATGATTTTGTCAAAATCATTTTCTTCTCTCTGTGCTCCTGCCGTTTCCATTGCCTGGCCTCCCTCTCGCCACTGTTCTTATGAATACCGAGTGACTCTTCCCCAAAATCTATATACTTATATGATTTTATTTATAATTTATATTATTAATTTTTTTATATAAATGTATAATTTTATCATTTATTTATTTATTATTATAGTGATTTTATTTTTATAAAATATAATGTATATTAAATAGCGATGAAGTTGAAAATTTGTTAAATTTTAATGTATATTAAATAGGATGAAATTAAAAGTTTGTTGAATTTTAAAAGAGATTTAATAAAATTTTAAGTTTTTATTGACTTATAAATAGGATTAGATTATTATTAGTTAAGCTGTTAGGACTTTTGGCTTGATGGTGGAAGGATTTTAGCCTCGGGACACTAGTTCAAGACCGCGAAGTTGATGACTCTCAGAGGAGTATTAGTTAAATGGTAGATTTTATTTTTTTTTAAAATGGAATTGATATGTGAAAATTTTGTAACGTAACTGATGAGGTGCAAGAATTTTTCACAAATCTTCCAAAATTTCACACTAATATTTGAAAGTTTGCAATTGATGATATTTTTACTTTTAATAGCAAAATATGAAAATACTTGTTTAACATATATATAATTGTAGGGATTTTTAAACCTTATCTTCCATGATTTAGGGCTTTATGACAAAATTAATTGATAGGACAAAAAAAAAATTAAATACTACGCCACAAAACAATGCAACGCATAGAGTAATACTTCTTTGGTCTCATATACAAGAACAAACAAGGGAAAACTGCACATTTTTTGTCCTCTAATTTTATACAAACATCGTATGAAGTCCAAACGACCTGTGTGGAGAAAGAATGAAAGAATTAATAAACTCTAATATCAGGAATCACACTTATGAGAAAGGAGAATAAATGTCCATATATCTCCTTTTCATAGAAAATAAATGATTTACTTTTGGTTAATATATGGTAAATGACATCAGTAAGGAGAATACAAACTCTAATATCAGGAATCACAATTATGAGAAAGGTGAAAAGATTTTACACTTTAAACTTCAAAATAGATTAATTTCGAGTCTAAAATAACTTACAGATATTTTGATTAAATTAAAAAAATTGTCAACAAGAGCTTAATGGTAATCCTGAATGAGCCTTTAATTTTCATTCTCACTATTCAAAAAATTTATCTCTGCAAAACAACCAGTTTTCTTTTGGGTAAAATGGTGTTTAATTATTATGAATTAGCTTTTATTACATTACTATTTCTTTCATTTTTTTCGTATTAACTAATTGTGAGTGCGCGAGGGCACTCTCTAATCTCATTCTCATTTTCTAGTTTATAAAGGCATTAATTATTGTCATGAACTGAAAAGGCAAGAAATATTTATAATTTTGAAATTTCTAATTAATTATCAACACGTTGAGCAGATGAAATTATGTCTACGAGATGTGTCTTATTGAAAAGAGGATCAGAAAGGTGTTAGCGTTCATTACGCGGTTCAAAATTGGAACTGTAGTTATCATTGTGGAAGAAAATAAATAATTAGATGCTTGACATGGATGATATTAAGTACTGTTTATTAATTAAATAGGGGTTCAAATAAAATAGAAGATGATTGACTGTTCACACGCACGCACAGTTATAGTGTTCCAATTTTTGAGACCTATCTTCTCTGTATATATAATTGAACTAATTCAATTTTTTTAAAAAAAAATTCAGATGAGTCAGATCTCAAGATTCATTAAAGTTAGAGTATACCTTTAGATTTAAAAAGTGTTTATAAAAATACTTATATAAAGTCATAACATGAGCAACGAGATTTGAATCTATGACTTTTTAGATTATAAGTTAATTTTTTATCAACTAGAGTAACCTTTATTAGAAACTAAATTGATTTTTGTAAACAAGTTGAGTTGCATTATACAATACCAATTATATGTACACCATTATTATTTGACTCTTCTTCTTGGGGTTCTTTTCTTTAAGATGAACTTCTTCTTGGGGTTCTTTTCTTTAAGATGAACCCACATTAAGTCATGATTTTTGTTCAAGTGTACGTTTATGTCAAATATCATTCTATCAAACTCGTTTAATTGGGCGGGTTATCATAATCAATTTTAAATCTCAATCACATCAAATATATATTGAGATAGATTCCCATACGTTTTGTGAATAAGATGTTAACGTTCTACTTACACCCAATGACCCAATACACAATAAGACGAATGTTTAATTTAATCAATTTGCAAAACCCAGTTTCACTTTTCAAATCAAGATTATTATTGAAGCGATAAGCTTGAGATGAATTACGATTATATCATCTTTTTTTTAATTGCTCACCCAATTTATTAGAGTTTTATCCCGACTATATCCGGATCCAACCCGCATCACGTATCTGACTATAATGGGTGAATCTTCTAACGGGAATTTTCTGTATTCGCTAAAATTCTCAAGACCTCACTTAAACGATACAGAGCCACTAAGTTTCTGTGTTGCTATGATAACGATTATATCATCTTTTTAATTTGCTGTGTTGCTAAGTTTCTGACCCACAAGATCATATATCCACTATATAATTCGGTGCCCAAATGCTAAGTTTCTGACCCACAAGATCATATATCCACTGTATAATTCGGTGCCCAAAAGTAACTCATAATTAAAAGCTCCTTAATTTATGAGGGGTCAACGTCTTTTCAAATTATATATTACGTACCGTCAAAGACTGTAATTAAGATCTCCACTATCATTTTAATCTTAATCTCATCGATGTGATTGAGAGGATCGTCCAGAAGTTTCAACCTCCAGGGATTACTTAATTTTTATATAGACATGTGTCGGTGATTTGATTCGAATCATAATGCAAAACCATATCTTTTTCAATGGTTAATAATACCAGACTTACGAACTGGCTCCTAATCTGGAGCAACACCATATAATATAAATACATGCCTTTTCTTTTCCTTTTTTCTTTTTTCTTTTTCACTGTTTGGTTTTTGTATTTGGCCGGATTTACTGGGATAGCTTTATATATTGTTGGAATAATTTTATGAATTACTCGTATATTAATTATGCAGTAAATTATATAATAAATAAATTGGTTTACTAAATTAAATATTGACTTCAAATAGATTGATCTTAGGTGTGTGTGGGGTCTGGATAGGAAGGGATTACATAGACGAGTAAAAACTTAACGTATAATTTAAAAAGATAAACACTAATGACTTGATATTATAAGCGGAATTGAACTAATGACTTTCCATTAACATATAGAAAAGTTTTGTTGTTACTAAATCACAAGGTCATTTGCAACTTATACCTCTTAATCAGCATTTGATTCACTATCACACTATCACAATCCTGACCAAATTAGAGTTTATGAGAGATAATACATTAATTATTAAATTTAAGATTTATTTTATAACACACAATTTTAATTTATTTGAAGCATTATCATACATTAAATATGAGTACATTTTTAATGGGAATTTATCCTATCGTGCATATGAGGTTATTGACTTGGTCAACTTACACAACACTTTTTATAGAGGTTACTTATCAGACTAATTGGTTAGTTTTCTTTTTTAACTATAAGATTACTTTAACGCCCAATAGGCTCTACTAGTAGGTTCAAATACAATTAACTCATCTATGAATTGAATCCTCTATAACATGTTAGTATTCGTTTTCATGAGATTCTCCATATTTAATTAATGTTGCCATAATTTCAAAGGGTCACAGTGCAGGACAAGTATATAATATGCGTGATTAGATTTTTTCCCCTTAATCACGAATCTAATGTGTCTATATTCAGATAAAGTAATGCGAATTCAATTAACTAAACAGAAAAGGTCAGTTATTACTTACTTTTGCAATGATCTATAGGATATAGAAATCGGAAGTAGATGATGAAATCGGAAGTAGGATATTGAGGTGTCACATATGCAATCAAAAGTACGAAGATCCATGGATCTCAATATATGATTTATCTTTCATTCACTAATCAATCAAATCTTTAATTAGCCCTACTTCCTAAGATTCTGTGTTGTACAGCAGAATTAGAACAGGAGTAATTTCTAAATATTTAATAAGATAAAGGTGCATCCACTATCTTAAATTAATTTTAGAAAAGTAATTAATATCTTAAAGTATTTAAAGGTGCAATTAGCACCCTGAATTAATTTTAAAGATGCAACCAGCATCCTAAAATATTTAAGAGTGTAATTAGCACCCTAAACTAATTTTAGAGGTACAATCAGCATCCTAAAATATTTAAGGATGTAATTAGCATCCTAAACTAATTTTAGAGGTACAATCAGCACCCTAAAGTATTTAAATTGGTACATTTCTATCCTTTCACTGACAAAAATATAAATTTTTATTTAATCAATGTCACGTGAGCTTTTTATTTTGACACATTATTATTTAAAATGTTATATGTTATATTATTTAAATAAGAGTACTGAATAAACCCTAAAATTGATATTATATATAATTCATATTTGAAGATTAAAAAATTTTATGGTTTATTTAGTGTAATTTATTAAAATAATATTACACATATGACTTTTAAACAATAATGTGTCAAAATAAAAAATTTATATGATATGTATCAAATGAAAGTAAGTATTTTTATTAATGAAAGGACAAAATAGCACTAATTTAAATATTTTAGGATGCTGGCCGCACCTTTAAAATTAGTTTATGATGCTAATTGTATCCTTAAATATTTTAGGGTACTAATTACTCTTCTAAAATTATTTTAAAGTGCTTATGCACCTTTACCCTATTTAATATGCTATGCAAATTACATACACAATTTATTGCCAACCGCAGATTGAGGTTCAATAATAATCTTCAATATCTTAATACTCTCCCTTCTTTTTTATATACTCCCATATCTTTAATGTAGGATATGATTAAGGAGTTAATTTTGATTCTAAATATAAAATATTATATTTATTAATTTTTTTAAAAATTATCGCTATTGATACTTCCTCAATAATAATTACAAGAGGGAGGGAGGGAGTTAAATAAAATAATTAGGGTATTTTTAAAAAAATATCATATTAATTAATTTAACTAACTTCCTTAATGTAATCAAATTAGTTAAATATGTCTTATATTAAGTACAGGAGGAGTATTTTTTTAAGTTTTAGCACATAAATTAATTAACAAATACTATTTCATTAAATGTCCCTAATCTCTCTTAACTTTTTGATATAATCTTTACTCATTCTAATCCTTACTATTATAAAAATCTTTTACATATTCATGAATACATTTTCTAGGCAATGTTTTATAGGATAAATAAATAAAATAATGGAAATTACATCTGACCTGCCAAATAATTTTAGGGAATGCATTCCGTAAATTTATCGGCAATTTTAACCGTAGAGAATTAAATGTTAAAATATGAAAGTTGATGGTATGATTTTTAAACTTTTAAAGGTGATGGAGGTTATATACAAGAGAAAGCTAAAGTTGAGGAGGGTTATGAGTAGAGTTGGTAATTTGGGTTGGGCCCGTGTCAACCCTCTAAAAAATGACGGGTTGGGTTGCAAAAATTGCAACCCACTTTGGTGCGGGTCTTTTTGACCCGCACCCGCCAAGCCCGCACCCGCGGCGGCCTAACCTGCCGGGTTGGCGGGTTAGCCCGCTTTTTTTTTTTTGCTTTTTCTTTTATTATATATATTACATATTTATATTTTAATAATTTGAGGGTCTTAACTAAATAAGAGATATTACACTTAATTTATATTAACTTTATCTCATTGAGTCATTTTTTTCTTTATATATATTTATTTTATTTTATTATTATTTTCTTTGTGATATATTTATCTATGGATAGTGGCAAAATTGACTAAATAAATATTTTGACAACTTAAGACATGATTTGAATCTAATTAATATTGATATATATAATTTTTTTTTAAAAAAAAAGTTAAAAAAAAATTACATATAAAAAATTATCCCGCCAACCCGCCTCGGCGGGTTCGGGTTGGTTTTATACCAACCCGCCTGGAGGCGGGCCTAAAAAGACCGGCCAGCCTCTAGCCCAACTTACCTCGGACTAACCCGTATTCGGCAGGTTAGCCTGTATTATTAGCCCTGTTATGAGTAATCTGGCTTTGTATGAAAACGACTTTTTTTTTAAAGTGACTACTTAAAGGGAATTGAGGGAGCGTATAATATGAAAATTATAGGACACTACATAATTCCTGAACCTTTAATAGTACAACTCACCTACCTTAATTATAGCGAGAACCTGTGGTCTAATTTATCTTAACCCCCAGTGCATGAAAAGATACTAATTATAAGGTCACGTTTGGTAGAGATAAAAATAATGAAAGAAAAATGAGAAGGGATTCAACTTAACTAAAGCTCATGTTTTTTATACACTTGATGCGAATGCTTCTTTTGAAGATTCAATTGTAATTGAAAGAACATGCCCCAAAATTTTCCATAAAAAATGAACGGAAAGTTACCGTTCATATTTGAAAGATAAAGAGACTAATATACCCTACATAATTTTTTGATGTTAAATTTAAAATATCTTTTAAGGATATTCTTGTCATTTACTTGTATTATTCATTCATTTTCCTTCACTATTTCTATTCCATCAAACATCTACATAAAAACATTATAATTCATTTCACATGTACCAAATATATTTTAAATTATATGATTATATTCCCTTTACATTTTCATACATATACCAATATTTTCTAAAAGTTAGACCGCACATTAAATCAAAAAGATCAAGCACCAATAGATCTCAGTTTTTATAGTTAAGCCTGTTATTAAATCGGTCTAACCTAACTTAACCATACAAAATATTTTTTAATCTAAACCTAGCCATTAACGAGTCCCATAACAGTCTGACTCGGTCTGATTTTGTAATCATGAGACCACACTCATCTTATTAAATATCTTCACCAAAAGTAAGTATGGATAATTGAAGAAGGATCTCAAAGATCCAAATGCAGCCATTCTTGGTTGGAAATTGAGAGGGCTATGCCAAAAAGAGGGGGGTGGCACATAGGGCAGGTTTGTAGATAGGGGCAAAGATAGCGTATTGCTTGATGCAAAGCAAAAGCTGCTAAAACACTTTGTGTGGACAAACATTATTGTCCATCAACTCTACATCAACATAGAGCAAAATAAGGTCAAAAGCCCAAAAACAAGTTATTATAATTATTCTCTCCACATCTCTTTGCATGTTAATTTTGTTGCCAATAATGGAACCGACCGTTCTTCACGCTTCACTATTTCATATCCATTTTCTACCATTTATTCCCAATTTTAGGGAAATTCACTATTATTAATTAAACTAGTCATTTTCAATATTTGTGTTGCTTTTTTATCCCCTTTTAATTTCCATCTATCACTCATTTTGTGTTTCAAAAGAGGTTTTATTTTCCATGATAAATATTATATAAATTTGGAAAAAGATAATTTCTTTGGCTACACGTAATGTAACTTAGCTTAATTTTGGGAGAATGACTGATTGTCGGTGCTGTTTAGAATTTTGTAGTACTCCCTCTCTTTTTTATGAGAAAAATAACTTTTACCAATAATAATAATAGTCACTGCTAAAACTTGTGGGACATATGGTCGTATTTAACGGTGATTAAGAGCAAAACTAACTAAATATGTGTTTTAGAATTGACAACAGCGTCATTGCTAAATCTATTTATTAGTTTCCTCCAAATCTTATTATTCTAGGGACATATCAATTCATTGAAACGTCTAAAAGAAAATATTACTCATGTCCTAAATATATGATTTAATTAGAGAGTTGATTTTAATTCTAAATATAATATATATTTTTTAAATTTACCAACTCTTTCATAAATCATCCCTATTGATATTCTCTCAACAATAATCAAATAAAAGGATAAGTGAGGAAGTTAAAAAAGATTATTATGGTACTTTAAAAAAAATATGTTATAAGAACTAATTTTTTTAATATAATTAATTAGTTAAAATATGTCATATATTTAGTACTAGAGGAGTATTTTAGATTCTGAGAACTAATACACCATTTAAGGTCAAGGACATATTTTGTTTAATAAGAGATATTTTGTTCCACCAAATAGGATTATTTGATTTTTTTTTATTTCATATAATTTATGTGGTGCATCAGAATAACCATTGGAGGACTTAATCAATTATAATCGAAGCTGAGAGTCAACATCGCAAGCATCAATTCTTCATCTTAAGATATAGAAGGATCAAAGCAAATAGTTTTTTTTTTAATTTTATTTTCTTCATTATTTTCTCCATATACTTGTCTCTTCAGCCAAAGAACTAGTGGCTCTTCGTAGGACCAAATGGATCGTATGAAACGAAATCTCAGAATCCATAGGGCCCAAACTCACATACACAGAATGCCTATAACTGATGTTCTTTACCAAAAGAGAGATTGCCAAAGTTAAAATGAAGAAAATATATATGAAACGACCCAACACAACTAATAATCGTTGAATCAATTAGCTTTCTTAATTGTTGGTTAAGTTAATAGATCATATTTGAAATAGGAGAGAAGAAACCAATTTCTAGCAAAAGAAGATTTCTTTATTTCAGGCATTTCCAAACATATTTTCTTGTTCCTATTTCAGGTCTCTCATCTCCTTATATTATTTGTAAACCTTTAATTTATTTATATATAAACATGTATTTATAAAAATTATATATCCACAGTGAAAATTTAAACCATCGTTTATAATTTTTTACAGTGTTTTAAAATTTAAATAGCTAGTAGTCATGCTCCTTTTAGAAGTGAGAATGAAATGAATGATTTCAGCATCTAGAAGTATATTATCAGAAATTAACCTTCCTTTAATAAATAAAGTACTCTGAAGAGGAGAAATGTTGTTATCCAGAATAAACATAATAAAGCATGTTGGTGATCGATGACCTTAGAGATGATATTGTAGGCCACATTGCAGAGACTAATCGGCTCAAAATCTTTAAAAAATTTGAGGGCAGTCACATTTATGGGAATTACTAAGGCTTTTAAGAATAGATCCCAAAAGAAACCATATTTATAACATCTTGCTTGGCTGTTTTCCAATATAATGATGGAAGAATTTGGCATGAAACTCCTCAAAACTTGGATCACTATCTTGAGGTAAACCAAAAACACTTCAATGTCTTCCTTCATGAATTTTTCCATGGGAAGATCGATTTACATGTTCCTGCAATTCAGCTTAGGCAGATGAGAAAATGACATATCTGAGAATTGAAGATATCTTAGAAGTATTAATTAATGTCCAAATCTTTAGTTTTGTGCGCATAAGAGGTAGCCTTAGCACCTAGATTAGAGAGCTTCTTTACACTTAATACAAAATTTCTAAAGAATGCTTTGTTGAATTAGCTTTTTCTACTTGAAGGCAGGCCTATTATTCCTTTACATTCCTCCAATTCTCTAGTTCATATCAAGGAAGATTTCATATCCTAGATTTATTCCATTGTTTGAAGACAATTCATTGTGGATGATGAGAGCTTAGAAAACAGCATATAAAGCTTCAAGATCCATTAATGATATCCATATTGCAGGTTCTTTTAACAATTTCATCGCATTTCTGGAATTTTAGCCTGAAAAATTCAAACTTAATTAGCATAGTATTTCCCTTCAACTGCAGCAGAAAACTCAGGAAAAGCAGATATGAGAGCTTGGGATTTTAGTCATCCATGCTATATATTAGAGTTTTGCAGAGAAATCCATTTTCAAAGAATGCTTTTGTCAGACATATTAGGGAATCCTTAAACAATTGTAAAATAAAGGCATAAACCATCCGAAGTAATCACATTCTTGTGGATCCAATTCTTTGATACATCAATCACACCGATGTCCTAAGAAAACTACGTAGCAATCGAAATTTAAATTAGAAAAAGGCTTAATCGCATCATCCACGTACCTTTAGCTTCGTTTTACTTAATCCAATCACTATTAGTTGTCTTAGGACCACTTCGTAGTTAGACAAAAGCTAATTACCATAAATCTTGCCGTATATGCTGCATTATTGATATATATTCATTTACAAGTTGATGTTGGACCACTACAAATTAAATTTATAATGTTTTAGTACAATAATTTTTTTCTAAACAAAGATATCAAAGTTGTTGCAATTCCACTGACAGTGATATATTTATACAAACGAAAACTATTGAATCATGACATTGATGAAAATAATGTTTCAAGAATAAACAAATGAAGAAGGATGAAAATGACTATTTTCTACCAGTTTTAATTAATTACTAACAAATTAATCTTTTTTGGAAATAACCATTAATCAAATTAAAATAGTAGGTTTTCAATATATTAAGGCGTAGGTAAGATAACATTGTTTTTATTCGTAACACTGATTAATAACTTGTAGACAAAGGTGACAATCGAAACGCAAATGATAAGGTCTTGAACTTCTCTGATAAGTTGATAATTCAGAGATTTTTTTGCATTGTATTAATCTTAGGGCTTTAGCAGAATTGCTAGTTAATTTGTAAGCATAAACTGAAATTACTAAAACCAACTCATCATGAATCAGCTGAAGATCTGGTATACTTTGATATCGGGAAAAAAAGTAAGCCTTTCTGCATAAATAACAATCCTGGTTCTTAATATAACTAATTTGATTATATTAAGAAATTTAGTTAAATTAATTAATATGACATATTTTTTTAAAAATATCATAATTATCTTCATTAAGTCCCTTCCTCCTTCTCTTACTTGATTATTGTTTAAGGAGCATCAATAGGGATAATTTGAGAAAAAGTTTATAAATATAAAAAATATATCTTATATTTAGAACCAATATTAACTTTTAATTAGATCCTATATTAAGAACCGGAGGAGTAATTTTCTTTATTAACAGAACAACTCATGAAGCAATGAACGAAGAGAGATATACTCCATTAGTTTAAGGCACAAAGACATCTTTAAATAGCACTTAAAGTATCACAACTCATCACTTTGTGTGTGTGTGTGTAACACAAACCTCATCTCTCTCTTTTGACATTATCTTCTTTATATTTCTTTTCAAGATTACTACATACAATATTTTATAGCAATATTATTAAATCAAACACCACAATAAGCCTTGAGAGGAATTCTGTGTCTCCTGGCATCTTCAGTGTGGTAATAGTCAAGAAACTCAATAAACTCAAAGGGCTTAAATAGAAGAGGGTGTTCCTCATCCACAAGCTCCTCTGGTGCTTTTACTAAGTATCCTCTTTTTGGCTTTGAAAACAATCCTGCTGAGTATCTTCTCTCATTTCCTCTCATCATCACTCTGTGAAAAGCCGCATCCAGCCTGCATTTTTTGTATTTCTCATGCCTTAATTATATATATCCATATCAAGCACTATTTCTTAGTAGTTAATGAGATTCATGCCCTATACATGATATATAAAGAGACTTTTTTTATAAGCACTTAATATCCAAAGTCCTTCGGACTTTGTTTAATCCAGATCAAGCCAGGTGGGACCATTTCGAGTTGCAAATTCTGCCAATGAATATTTAACACAATTGCATGCCTAAAGTTTAAACATGAAACCTATGATTAAACTAGCACTGCCCTCTCACTAGATGAGCTATGTGCTCGTTGGTATCATTAGAGACTTTAATATAATATACTCCCTCCTATCTTTAATATAAGAGCTAATTATTTTTTTTAGATATATTAAGAAAACTAAATAAATCAGTTAATTATGACCAAATCATATTATATATTCTTTAATATACCTAAATTAGTCAATTAGCTCTTTAGTTATAATTAACTGATTTATTTAATTTTTTTAATCTATCCAAAAAACTTAACTAGCTCTTATATTAAAAGTACCAAAAGGTAATAGTTTTTAATGGGAATAAAAAGAGATGGGACTTACATAGAAACAGTCGCCAAGCATAACGACAAAACTATGAGGGGAGGGCTTGATCCATTTTCCGTCTTTGGTTTCAACCTCTAAGCCCTGAACTTCATTTTGATACAATATGGTCACTGTGCCTCCATCTGTGTGAGGGCTTACACCCATCTTTTCGTCTTCCGTTTGAGGAGCCTTGTATTGATTAACCCTCATAAGATAACTGCTTGAGTTCATGTGCTCATCCAAGTACTTCTCAACTCCTAAACTTTCCAGAACCATCTTCCTAAAAATCTTCTCCAGCTCTGATAGCTTCTCTGAGAAGGCTTGCACAACTTTGCTGCCAAAATAATCACAAACAAGTTGATGATTACCATATAACTAAATAAAAAAGTCATATCTTGGTCAAAAAAGCATCAATAACAAACACTTATAAAGAGAAATTAATTGGGTGAGACCTGAAACTTGGGTATCCTTGAGGCCACAAGGTTTTTTCCATGCTCTCTACATTCTCAAGGATGTTTGGTTCATCGATGCCGATGCTCTCGTAGAGTGGACTTCTAGGGCCCTTTCCAAGATAACCATAATAAGGGATCTCATACACATTTCGTAGCTTGGTTTCATGAGGGAGATCAAATAGCTCTTTGAGCACAACAAATAAGGATTTGCGAAGCTCTAAAGGAACCTTATCAAATAAAGCCTCAAAGCAACCATACTCGTTAAGTGCTTTGATGACTTGGGATTTCACTTCCTCCCACTTAGGGTTTTTGCATTCCAAGTCAAGGCTGTTGAAGTCAATGACTGGAAGCTTAAGAGTGGTCTCTGAATCCATTTTATTTCTCTGGCCTCTACTAGAAGGGAAGTGAGCTAGGTTCTATTTCAAGCTAAGTTTGAAGATGTGTGCCTTCTGATAAGAGTCCTGACTATGCCATTTAAATATTATAGGCTTTGCGTTTAGGGAATGAATCAATTTTTTTCTTTTCTTTTTTTAATTTTTTTTGGTGGGTTAGGTGAGAATCAAATATTTATTCTTATAAAGTACGTTACACATATATTATTTGGCTTAAAATTGGAATTATGAAAGTGGTCCATCAAATGATCTTGTACGTAGGCTAAGTTTAATATGTTGTGATGTTGAATATAAAGTATCATATATCCAGCCGTGTTTGTCACATCGCTGATATATATATAAATATATTCATTATGTTCATATATATATATGTTGGACCACTAAGATTTTATGTTGTAATAATACACCATTGTTTACAAATTAAAGTAACATCAACGTCATTGCATTGAAGACCTCTATGCAATTATATCTCTCTTGACAGATATGGGAGAACCAACTGAGTCAAGGAAGTGATGAAAATAATGTTTCGACCAGATATTAGTTAATAATTTAGAATTATTATTGCCAAACGATCGAGTCCGAAGATAAAGCTCAATAATAATAAATTATTGAAGTATGATCTATGCATTTTTTTTTGTCTATATACGATATGCTTGTAGCCCAGCTTGACGTGTCGAACTCTGAATTTCCTCTGTTTTTCTGTATTATTAGTACAGTATATATACTTTTATATATGCATATGCATCCGCGAGAAAGTAAAACAAATGGAATCAAATATCTGTTACCTGAAAAAACAAGCAAACCTTTGTAAATAAATACTCATTTGATTTATGGAAAAGAACAATTAATGAGACATGGGGTTGTAGCTTATATGGTAGAGCGTTTGCTTCGCATGCTAAAGGCATGGGGCTTGATTCCCTACACCTCCATATTTTATCTCCCATGAGTTGATTTACTTGTAATTGTAAGATTCTTAATGTCCTTTGTCTCTCATATTTTTTTCCCAATGGTAGGATTTTGTGAAAGAGGAGGAAACACGTGTCAATTGGTGCATCTGCATTGCCTAATCTACAAGAGATTACGAAGGGCCTACTTTAGAGATCTAGTGCACTTCATAAGTTTCTTATAAGTTTAACACTATTAAAATCTCATTTATTGAACCAACTTTAGATTGGCACGAGGAGAGGTTGTCGTCATCTAAGCTAGTGTTCAGAAGTTCGAATTTCAACCTATTATGAACCCCCATGTGATGGGCCTTGTAACTAAGAAGGAAGGCCCAAATCATGAGCATGTACAAGCCCAAGTGAGGCGCAACCAGCGAGTGGAGAAAAGGACTTAGAAATTATATATCGTCTTACCAACGGGGGTTAGTCCGAGTAGTAAGCAACTCAATATCGCTTAAGCGAGATCTCGAGTTCGAGCCTTGGCGTATGCAGAAAATCCCCGTTGGGAGACTCACCCATCATAGCCAGGTGCGCGACGCGGGTTGGATCCGGATGTAGTCGGGGCAAAGTTCCGGTGAATCGGGTGGGTAACAAAAATATATATATCGTCTATGGGTTCAGCTAACAAAGGGGTAAAATATGTGATTATTTGGAGCGTGTTCGATCCCTGGGGAGTATCACTTTGTTATGGTTCCAATCGTAGCACTTAGGGAGGTATCCTAACTTCTGGGTGTTTAGGTTTATACCTTAAGGTAAATGACAGCTCGCTCTACCCTTGAACCATCTTCAAAAAATTTAACAAAAAAAAAAGAACTTGGAAATTACGCGAGATCGGGGAAGATCTTCCCTATGTGGATTCTCTCTCTCCTCGTTTCTGAACTTTCTTCATAGCTTTCTGTTATTTCTATTCCATTCTGTGATTTCTTTCATCTCTGAGTTTATCCCAAACCTTTTGTATTGATCATCAGATTGTATGAGTAGATCAATCGACAAACACATCAATATCTTCCGTCCATTTTGTGTGCTTCAGGTTATATTAATTACAGATTATTTGATCATACTATTTGAAGCTTTCATTTAAAGTCGACCAACTAGAGATGACTGTGTATAGAGGGTTTTGACTGACAGGAGAATGAGTGAAATACTGTAGTGTAGAACCGCTGGAACGTCCACTCTTGAAGGGGTGCATTGTTCGCCATTTAGTTTATCTGCAAGCACGTGGGTTGCAATTATATTTTCAATTAAATTGAAGAATCAAATATTTGAGAAAATAGTATTTTAACAAGTGAATTAATATAAAGTTAAAGAGATAATTAACTAGAACTAAATTAAAATTTAAACTTTAAGATAAAAGATATCTCTAGGGTCATCTATCCCTACTTTATTTCATGAATTTTAGTAAAATTACCTTTCAATCACAAGTAATGATAATATGTGTTTGCCAAAGGTTCAAAATATTTAATTAAGCTTTCTCAAATCAAAATTAAATATTATTTTCCATTAAAATGTCTAATCTCTTGATTCAATTACTAAAAACTAAGTTAAAGAACTAACCCTTTTCTTAACAATGTAAGTTTGGATCAATATCCCTATTTGAACTAAATAAAACCATGAATTCTCAAAGGAACTTCAAGTTAAACATAATTTTAAACAAGTTCAACATTTAAACTAGCTTTCTCAAGTCTAACTTAAGTGAACAAAATAACCCAATGGTGATTAAGCATAAAAAAGCATTAAGAATAGATTAAAATCAACACATATAATTATCATCACTCATAAAATGAAGTAAATACAAAGTTCAATCCCTAAAATAGTTCAAGAAAACTCTAGAAATGAAAGATTTAGCTACTCATAGTCTCAAGATAAACTAAACTAAGTAAAATAATCTGATTCATTATGAAACTAAGGGAGAAAATGAAAAAAGAAGCAGAAAATCTAAGAATTATAGCTCCAAATCTCTTCTTTGCTCCAATCCTAAGCCTTCAAGCCTTCAAAACTTCATTCTCAAGCTCAAAATCTCTCACTCTTAGTCTCTTGAAGTATGGAATGTCAGCTCTTATTGGGTTTCTTCAATAAAAGCCCTACTTTTTCGCATCAGCTACTGAAACACAGAGTTTCAATTTTTGCACGTTTGTAACAATGCGAGGTGGTTTGGTTGTTGGATTAAAAATTTAATTATAATTCTTGATTCATATTTTAACTCCCATATCTGTTGAAGTTATGATTTCCTGTGCTATTGAATTGGATGATTGCTTTTATCATTGTAGATTACTTGTGTATTAATCCATTTTCCATTCATTATCCATTTTATAAAAATATACCAAAAATATTTTATTAAATTCATTTTAATTCTTGGCATTTCAAATCAAACCCCATTTTCTAACTTATGTTGCATTGTATTTAGTTATTTAGGAATTCAATTTCATTTTCGGCTCCTAAAAAAAATGACCCGAGGTTCCACTATACGTAATCTTTAGTTTAATTTTTGAAGTAACCCCAAGACGACATCGAAAGTTAGGTTGTTTCAATCATCTTGCTTTATTCTTATAAATATAATGAGCACAATTAGAGGTTATCAAAGTCGAAAACTAAAATAAACAATATTCTGACGATTAAAGTGATAGAAAAATAAAAGTGAATATGTGATTCTCTTCTTTCATCCTCACACCCACACACACTCAACCATAAAAACACAATAATCAACGATTTATTTGATGTAGACAATATATAATAGGTACTCAATATTATTATTGCAGTTTCCTTCAAACACCACAATAAGCCTTCTTCTTCGTGAGCCTATTTTGTACAATCAGCTTTCCATGAGCATATTTAACGGTGGTAGTGCCACGTAGATAAATTTAACATTGTTAAAGCTACAGAGACTAACGGCCTTAAACGGTATAAACTTAAACGACCAATACTTTATGTTTGAAAGTTGAGGGACCAATAATTAGTTAATAAAATTACTAATTAACTCAAAATCTTTTAAATATTAAAGTAGTTTATGATTATTATGACTTGTCATTATGGTCAGAAATTTAAAATATTATAAAATCAGTTAATAAAATTATTAACTAATTACCGACATGAGGTTCAAAATCTTTCAAAGATTAAAATGAAATTACTAATTGAGATTATTAATTGTAGCTAGAAAAAGAAATTGAAAGTATTGAGTTTGATCCTCTCACACTGTAGACTTCTCGAATGAGCTTATAATATTGGCCATGAGACCCTCACTAAACATACCACTAGGAATTGAACCCTTGACTAGATGTTTAAGGATGCCAACTAAGTGGTAATTATGATAGGCCTCATGGTCATGGTTAATCCCACCCCATCTTTACCATATGAACTAGTCTTAGGTCACTTGCTAAATACATTTTTAATTAATAAAATTTCTTTTGTGAGCGTGTGTGTATATTAAATTATTGTAAATATTTATAGGAAATTATATATATTATAAACAAAAATTTAAATATTATAAGAGAGTGTACTATAAATAAAATTAGAGTGCTAGATACTACTAAAAAATAAAAATACAACTTGTTTTTGACAATAAATGAAGATGGTGTCAAAAGAAGTATGATCAAAAGATTCTTCGGAGTAGAGCTGGCAGTACCGTGTAGATGAAGCTGGTAAAGGGTCCGTTGTCATTTTAATTTTTTAATTATAAACTTCCGTCCATGTCTTATTTTGATGATAATGATGACCAATTAGCTTGTTGGATTAATGTCTCTCTTATTAGGAGTGATTCCATAAAAGTAGCCGGATTTATTGCATCTTTGTCATATATTCATTTAAAAGTTGATGTTGGATCGCTACAACCTACAAATTTATGATGTATAGTAGTACAATAATTTGTTCTAAAAAAAGATAGTAGTGGTATCATGTATTTAAATAAACAAATGAAGGATAGAAAAAAAACTATTTTATCTTAAATTTAATTAATGCTAAACCATTAGATTAAAATAGAAAACTCAAGTTGATGTAAATATTGTCAGGAAGTAAGGCTGAAAATAGCCCGGACGACCTAATAAAGATCTATGTCCTAAATTAGTTTGGGTCTATAGTCGGCGTACTTAATGGGATTAAAGCCTATTTAAGACGTTTAAAAATTACTAGTATGTAAGCATAATTATACTCCTCTGACTTTATTTATAGGGTGAACAGAGAATAAATTTTTTAATATTATTTATAAGTTATATTATTAAATTTTTTATATGAATATATAATTTTATTCTTCATTTATTATTGTATATGTATACTTTATTTTATTGGATATAGTGCATATTAAATAGAGGAGAAGTTAAAAATTTATTAAATTTTAAATAAAGTTAATAAAATTTATTTATTTTTTTAATCTGCATGAAATATATTAGAAATAATTTAGGATTTGAATAATGTGTGTTGTAGCCTTGGTTTAATAGGCCTATAGGGTTGAAACTCACCCCCATTTACATTGGTTTGACAAGGACTATTGTGTGTGTTCATTGTGTGTCTCCATTAACATTGGACAGACTTGGTTTAGGTTATTGTGCGATATTAAGTGCTTTGTGAGCTTGGGATTTCGCTTCATCCCACTTGGGGTTTTTGCTTTCCAAGTCAAGGCCGTACGTTAAAGTCTACAATTGGAAGCTTAAGAATGGTTTCTGAGCCCATTTCTTTTCTACTGGCCTCTCTACGTACTTTGATGATGTGTTTCTGTGTGTTCTGATGAGTAACGAGTCTTAATTGGTCATAACATTTAAATAATGGAGGCTTTTTGAGTAAGGAACGAGAGGACACAGGATAGTTCTGAATCAGATGTTTAATATGTTGTATTGTGTATACTATATAATACGTTTGGCTTAAAGCATACTTCCTCCAAGTGGCGGAGCCAGGACCCTAGGTCAGGGGTTGCAATTTAAAATTTTTTAGAAAATAAAAAATTTAATAATTTTAAAAAACTATCATATATTTTACAATTATGGCCTTTATGTAATTTTGATGTTTTGAAATAGTTGTAATTTTATGTTATAATTATGCCTAAAAATTTGTGTCAAGACTTATATTTAAGAATAAATAAACGCATTTTAAATATCAAAAATAATTATACCTTGATCAAATTAGAATATATATATATGTGTGTGTGTGTGTGTGTGTGATATAATTAGAATTACAGAAATTGTCGATCAAAAGATTCTTTGGGCTTTATGCCAGTATCGACGAAACGAGTAACGACGTCATGGCCAGAAATGTATAAACCTTGGACCTATTATCCATGAGTTTAACTGATAAAAAGGTGAGACATACAACTATTTAGAGTGTGTTCGAATATTGGGAAGTATCACTTTGTTGTGGTTCCAGTTGCGACGTTTGGGGAGACATTATAACTCCTGGGTGTCTAAGTTTACGCCTGAGGATAATAGACGGCTCGCCCTACCCGACATTAGTATCGCTTAAAAGGAAGAGAAATTTCGCCTTACTCTTAGATCATGGGTGAGCCCAACCCCTTTTTAAAATATTTTTGTATAAAAAAAATGTACAAACCTTGGCCGACGATTTTTGTTTTATTTACGCTTATTCGGCTATTAATATAATAAGTGTTGAAAAGAATATTGTTAAAAGAAAAGAATTATTGACAGTAGTGAAAATAAAAGCTTTTGAACAGTTGTTTATTGCCATAAAAAATATTCATCTATAATTAATAATTAATCTTTTGCCGGCCATTAAAATTTACTATCATAGCTTATTTGTCAACATTTATGTGTTAATATTTTTAATAATTATGATAAGTAAAAAATTAATAATAATTTTTAATTCCAACATCCCACTCCACATCTTTACCATATAAACTAACCTCAGGTAACTTGCTGAATACATTTTTAATTAATAAAGTTTCTATTGTGAACTTGTGTATATGAAATTATTATAACTATTTATAGGAAATTTTATAAATATATATATATATATATATATATATATATATTAAAGATGAGAGGGGAGAGTTTATAGTTATATTTCTAGGAACTTCCATAAATTAGATTTGTTTGGAAGCACCCAAAAAATCACCCTTACACACGTTACAAGACAAAAAGCATTTTTTATATTTATTTTATATAACATAAAATTATTTAAAATAAATTAAATCAAAAAATTGAATTGTCTTATTTTTCATACAACTAGTTATTATTATCTCTAGTCCTAAATATATAATTTAATTAAAATAATTACTTTAATTATATATATATAATATCTCAATCTATTTTATTTTTTAAATTTATAGATTTATTCCCAAACTATCCTTATAGATTATATATATATTAAAGGGGTTTAAAAAAATATGAAGTAAATTATCAATCTTCATATTTTAAGAAAGAAGAAAACTTAAGTCAAATTAATTAGGTCAAGTCTTCTAATCATATTTATTATTTTACTATTATGAGTACTTGTAAATTTATCTATAAATATTTATAAATTTTTATGTAAACTCTTATAATACAAATTAGTATTTATAAATTTTTATAGACACTTGTTATTTTCCTATTATTTGTTGTTAAAATATATCATTGCACTTATAAATTTAGCTTGACCTAATTATGTCCTTTAAGAAACTATTTCATAAATTATTTTTCATATATTTAATAACTATCATATCATAACTTAGGAGGATGGTGCTCATAGGTGGATATATAACATATATATAATCACTTCACACACAGAAACATACATCATGCATACAAATATACATATCATCAAAATATGTGCTCCCTACATAAACAATCTTTTCATCCTCACTCACTCACTCTCTCGACCATAAATAACACAATAAGCAACGATTTAATTTATTTTCTGTAGACAATATATAGGTACTCAATATTATTATTGCAAAATATACACACACACACACACTCAAACACCACAATAAGCCTTCAAAGCAAATTTCTGTCCCTGGGCCTCTTCATTGGATAAGTATTTGAGAAACTCAGCGTAATCAAAGGGCTTAAACAAAAGAGGGTGTTCTTCGTCCACCAGCTCTTCTGGTGTTTTAACCATAAACCCTCCTTTCGTTACCGAAAAGAGTCCTGCTGAGTATCTCGCCTCATTCCCTTTCATCAGCACCCTGTGAAATGCCGAATGTACCCTCCCATTTGTCCATGCCTGCAATATATTTCTCAACCTTTAATATGTAAAACAAGTCTACCACTCCCGCTTGATCCGGTCATGATAAATGTACGAATCAGTTGGAGGGTTTCTTTTACTCTTAAATATAAGATCTTAATATCTTTTATCTTACATATTTATTATTTTTCCCAAACTACCCTTATATTTAGAATTCTTAATTATAGTGTGATGTATAAGCTAAGCTAATAATACTTCAATGTAATGATTAAAAAAAGGATTTATTTAGAACCACCAGAACATAATTTTTTTCAGATATATAATTAACTCATCTGATTTCCTTAATATGTGTTAGTTAAATTAACTCCTATATTTAGGAATGAGTAGATAGTTTTTTGTCACAAAGACTTTAATTATTCAATGGACTTAGTGTGTATTCGGATTAGTGTTTTGAAGCCCCAATATGGTTTTTCAATTATGATTTTATGGTTTACGAGATAATTATGTGAGATAAGTTTTGTTTCGGTTTAGATGAACATGCTTATCAATCACAAATCCAAACAAACAAGCACTTACAAATAGTGCGTCGCCAGCTAATACGATGAAACTATGAGGCGAGGAGGGCTGGTAAGCGATCCATTCTTTTCCATCTTTGGTTTCAACTTCAAAACCCGAAACCTCATTTAATTGGCACAATGTGGTTATTATATTCTTATCTCTGTGAGAGGCAAGACCCAGCTTTTCGTCTTCACTTTGAGGGTTAGAGTATTTCATAACCCTAAGAAGGTAATTGGTTGAGTTCATGTGCTCATCCAAGTACTTGTCAACTCCCAAACTTTCCAGAACCATCTTCCTCACTATTTGATCCAACTCTGATACCTGCTCTGAGAAAGCTTGTACAGTTTTGCTGTCAAAATATATATATGCAAGTTAAACCATTACAAAAGTCGTTGATTGATCGAAACTGATTAACGGGTAAGACTTCTAATTAAACAGACAGGGACAATAATGAATAAATGCAACGGTGCCCTATAAAAGATTAGAAACTGTTGAACTTAGGGTCTAGGTCTGTCCTTGATGGGCGGACTACCTAATTGGGAAATAAGAAAGCTCCCTCATTATTAAATAGGAAATTAATCAGAATTTAATTTCTTGATTATGGATTGAGGGGCAAGCACGAGATATTCTGAATAAATTAGAGTTATTTCACCTTCTAAATTAGTGGTCATCCTGACCCTAAAAATTCAGTTATTTCTTACCCTAGACATGCATTAAGTTATCTAGTTATCTCTTCTTCTCTCTCTTTCTCTCTTGTATGGTTGTCTGTGGATCTTCGGAGGTTTGACCAGAATCCAAACATGGATCCGGACATGGTAAAAATACAAGTTAAATGACAAAAGCTGAATATAGACAGATATATGTAAACTACATATATAGATGAGACTTTAATTTCCAAAGGGTTTATTATCAATTATCAAATCTATATATGAATGATAAAAAGACGTTCTATTAAAAATAAAAAGACGTTCTATTAAAAGGAATAACAAAACAGTTAATCTAAATTGGATGATACCTGAAACTTGGGTATCCTTCAGGCCACAAGGTATGTTCAAAGCTCTCAACTTTCTCAAGGACATTTGCATCATCAACGCCCAAGCTTTCAAAGAGCGGCACAGCAGGGTGTTGCCCAACATAGCCATGAAAATGCTTCGGATACACATTTCGTTGTTTGGTTTGAAGAGGCAGATCAAAGAGCTCTTTGAGAACAACAAATAAGGATTTCTTAAGCTCTAAAGGAACCTTATCGAACAAAGCCTCAAAGCAACCACACTCTACAAGTGCTTTGTGGACTTGGGTTTTCACTTCCTCCCACTTAGCGCTTTTGATTTCCGAGTCAAGGCCGTTAAAGTCAATGACTCGAAGCTTAAGAATGGTTTCTGAGCCCATTTCTTTTCTTTGGTGGCCTCTCTACTTTGTTGATGTGTGTGTATGTGTGTTTTCTGATGAATAATGAGTTCATTAATCTTCACATTTAAATAATGAATTGTACCAAAAAAAAACTTTAAATAATGAAGGCTTTAAATTTAAGGAATAAGAGAGTGCATTCGGAGAATCAGATGTTTAATATTTTATTGTGTATACTAAGATGTTGGGCTTGAAGCATACTTCTCCTCGGTGGCGGAACAAGGACCTAATTAATTTAGTCAAAGGGTCCAATTTAATTGTTTTTACAAAATAATATTTTTAAAAATAAAAATTTAATAAATTACAAAATTAATCATATATGTTACAATTATCTTTACTTAATTTTGAGTTTGAAATAGTTGTAATTTTATATTTTAATCATATCTAAAATATTTTTTTGATAGAAACAATGTGGTATCCCCTAACTGATAACTTAGAGACTAATCCAAATACATAAAGATTACCAAAATAAATTTTATTTCTCCTAACAAAATTTTTTTCTATACGAACATCCTCTTTCGATATCTACAAATTTTGATCATCCTTTTATGTAAAATCAAAATCAGACCTTTGTATTCCCCACTGGCTTGAGCCTTGAAGCCCAAAGTATCTCTTGGCCGGCAATTTCTATATATAAATATATATATGTGTGTGTATGTGTGTATATATATATACATACACACACAAATATATATAATAAGTTCAAGTTGGTAAAGACTTCACGGGCAAAAATGTTACGATTCTTTTGCCGTCGAAATTTTTGGTTTATTGACGCTTATTCGTCTATTAATATTTAATAAGTGTTGAAAAGAATATTGTTAAAAAATTTTGACTAATAAAAAAAATGACACATCATTCCTAGCTGGCTCTCCACATCAACGAACCACTAACGGCACTACCTTCCTGCCTCTTCCTCCTAGGCAACCCCTTTCTCTTCACTTCGCCATGGAACCCCATTACTGTGAAGAAACCAGGAGAAAGGTGAAACATTTAGCTCCCAATAAAATTGTGTTACCCTCAAAACATAGCTATATAAATTCCAAAAAAGAAAAAGAAAAAGAAAACCAACTATTTACATAGATGGTAAATATGATAACTTAAGTTATTGGCTCTAACATTTAGAGTAGTTTTTTAAATGAAAAAAATAATAACTCAACTACTAAAAATTATTTATTTTGAAATCCAATATGGATGGAAATTAATTATAATTTTAAATTTATCGATGAAGAGAAATAAATTTAAAAACATAATTAATGTGAGAAAAGATACGATTCATCACCAACACCATTGTCATTAAAGTATCTGAGGGCAGCGGTTTGTGATTCTAAAGCACGAGTGAAATTTCTGCAAATTATTTCTATTTTCCTTCTGGTTTAATTTCTTGGCAAAAACTTCGCCCCAAAAAAAAGTTCTTGGGAAAAAAATCCCTTTTAAATCCTATTGAAATGGTCAAATTTCAAATTGGTCCAGTGAATTTATTGATAGATTGCTTTTTTAATTAAAAAAAAAAAAGGGCAATATGATAACACACGCAACATTCACAAATCTCAAATGAGTCTTATAGACTAATATGGTATTTGTTAAATTGAATGTATCAATTTGAAATTTGACCATTTCAAATGGATTTAAAAGAGATTTTCCAGTTGTTCTTTGTACTGACTTGACTTACAGCAACTGAGCACTATCCATATCTTACAGTAACTAAAATTACTCTAAACTTAACAAACATTTAACTAAAATTATGCATATATAACTTTAAAAACCAGTTTCTTAACAATAATCTTCATATGATAATCTTGATCCAACTACAGAGCTTTTACAATTCAAACTTAATAAAACAAATGCAGTGGCAGATGCACTCACCTTCAAGACCTGCTTCGCCTTCCATTATTATATTCCTGCATCAGAATAATGTTATATTGCAGTGAAAATATCTTTGCAGACTGAGATGATGAGAATTGGCACAAAATGAATTTTTTTAGCCATAAAGTAAATAAAACAAAGTGACTTGTTTTGAGAATAAATGAAGACTCTGTCAAAAGAAGTATATGCTGATATTGCTCATCACTTTTCTTGTATAAGTGTATATGCATGGCATAATTAAAATTATACAAATGGTTGATCAAAAGATTCTTTGGACTTGAAGCCAACCAGTATGTAGACGAAGTTGGTAAAGGGTCCGTTGTCATTTTATTTTTTTAATTATAAACTTCCGACCATGTCTTTATTTTGATGATGTTAATGACAAAGATATACGAGTTTCAGTGGGGCGATCTGGGGCGGCTTTAAATAAACAAATTTTAGGTAATTCTATTTAATACACTATCGGATATTAAATGTTGTCACTTCTAGCAATGGGGATTAAAACTTTAGTTTATTCTGCTATACCTAACTTCTTGTTAGTAAAATTTCTCTCTTATTAGGTGCGTTTCTAGGTGAGTAAGATATAAAATAACATAAATGCAGCCGGATTTAGTCATATTGAAGTTGGATGGCTACAAATTTATGATGTAATATTACAATGATTTGTTCTAGAAAAAAGATATCATATATCAAAGTTATTGCATTAAAATGGTACCCTCTAGTTCTAAATATACAATTGTATCCTCCCGAAAGTGATATATTTAAATAAAAAAAATAGTTGATGAAAATAAAGGAAAATTAGCCATTGGTCCTACGTAAGAAAATTAAATATAGAGGGGTTTCAAAAATTTCTTATTTACAAGTCAAACTTACATGTTCAAAACTAAAACTTGCATATTATATCACATAGAATTGAATTTAATATGTGATATATAAATAAAATAACTGATAAGCTTACTCCTTAAAATTTTAGTTAAAATGTGATATCGAATTTACATATGTGTGTGGAATCACTTATATATCTGAGGGTATACGAGACTTACATACATACATACGTATATATATATATTCTCTTCTTCTTGATTCTGATCCAATTACTCTTCTATCCTCTCGTTGCTCCTAGTTCAATTGGACTGTCCCTTTTTGTTCGTGGACCAATGTAATATGACTTCTGGTTCTTAATATAAGATTTATTTAACTAATTTAGGTAGATTAAAAAAAATAATTAAGTTAATTATTTATAATGATTGTGTGTCGATTTTTCTAAAATATCATATTTAATCATGTATATTTGAATTACCTTGATAGAAATATTTTTAGTATGTGCAATTATATAAGGACACTTTAGAGAAAAATTATAATTTTATGAGTCAAAATGAATTTGGGTCTTATATTTAGAATTAAAATAGACTCTCTATTTAGTTCTTATAATTAGGACCGAGAGAGTAATAAGAAAGAAGGGGAAAACTACTATATGAATTAATGTAGAAAAGAGGAGAACTTGAGGCAGAAGCATGAAGTTTAATTGAAACTATATAATCTCAAAATAAATTAAAAGAAAAATAAAAGCAGCTAAGAGATGTTTATGCTTTGATTATATAGAGAGATGTACTCCATTAGCTTAATTGAAGGCACAAGACATATATAATAAGGAGCATTTACAGAATCACAACCCATCACTCTCTCTTTTTTTATTCCACTGTACAATCTAGACTCGAAGTATTAATATTGGAATTTAATCAAACACCACAGTAACAAAAAAAAAAATCAAACACCACAATAAGCCTTGAGAGGGTTTCTGCGTTTGTGGGCCTCTTCCGTATAGAAATAGTTGACAAACTTAACGAAATCCAAGGGTTTATACAAAAGAGGGTATTCTTCATCAACCAGGTCTTGTGGAGCTTTTATTATGTAACCTTCTTTGGGCCTTGCGAACAGTGCTGCTGAGTATCTTGCCTCATTTCCTCTCATCATTACTTTGTGAAATGCATCATACAGCCTTCCATTTGTCCAAGCCTTCATTCATTATATTATATTATATTATATTCGTCATGCTTCAGTTATATCAAAATTAATTAACCAACATTTCTTACTAGTTTATATGCCACCTAAGCTTCATACCCTTTATATTAAAACCATACTAAAATAAAGGCAAAAGGGAAACTTTAGTCCCCTGTTCATTTTTGTCATTTAATTTTATAAAGTATCTTTTTAATCTTTTAATTCTAATATTGTTAATTTGAGAATATTTTGTCAACATTTAAAATTTCAATGACAATATTTTTTGTTAATGAAACTAAAAAAATTATAAAATTAAGGGATTAAATGTCTACTATTAAGCCACAAACAGACAGACGTTAGGTGAAATGAAACCATAGCATATATATATATATATGAATGAACTATAACCTTACCATAATTTTTGTGAGAATAAATAGAAGGGACTTAGTTGATAAAAATAACATAGAAGGGACTTACATGGAGACAGTCGCCTATGAAAACGACAAAACTATGAGGTGAAGGCTGGTAAGTGATCCATTTTCCATCTTTGGTTTCAATCTCTAAACCCGCAACTTCATTAATTTGATACAGTATGGTTGTTATGCCAACATCTGTGTTGGATTGCACCCAACTTTGCGTCTTCAGTTTCAGGTGCCGAGTATTTCATAACCATAAGAATATAAGTGCTTGAATTCATGTGCTCATCCAAGTACTTCTCAAATCCTAAACTTTGCAGAACTATCTTCCTTACCATCTGGTCCAACTCTGATACCTACTCTGAGAAGTCTTTCATAACTTTGCTGCCAAAATAATAACAACAAACAAGTTGATTGATAAATCTTTAAAACGTTTCCTTCAAAATTCATGTTTTAAATTAAAAGAATAAAAATAAATATTTAAGGAGCCAACAAAAGTTGGTCTGGTTAGTAAAAAGTTATTCTATAGTAGATAAGGTAGTGGGTTCAGATTTCGCTATCTATATAAGAATTTTATTAGTAACCGATCTGTAATTACTTTTTGAGCCTTGATGTCACATCTAGTATTTTTAAATACCGACTAAATAAAAGAAAACAATGCATTTATGGGTAAGCAAGAGAAAAGAGTTTAAAGTAAGAAGCTAGAGTTCAAGTTAGAGAAAATAAGAGAAAAAGAAGTTTAAGGAGAAATTGGGTGAGACCTGAAAGTTGGGTATCCTTGAGGCCACAAGTTAGTTTCCAAGCTCTCTACTTTGTCCAGGACAAGTGAATCATCGATGCCAATGCTCTCGTAGAGTGGACTTCTAGGTCCCTTTCCAATATAACCATAAAAAGTATACATTTCGTTCTTTGGTTTCTTGGGGGA
Source organism: Leucaena leucocephala (assembly GCA_037074615.1). Lineage (NCBI taxonomy): Eukaryota > Viridiplantae > Streptophyta > Magnoliopsida > Fabales > Fabaceae > Leucaena > Leucaena leucocephala. The sequence goes on from CM073552.1 coordinate 3,419,353, forward strand.
GATCAAATGTCTCTTTGACCAAAACAAATAAGGATTTGCGAAGTTCTAAAGGAACCTTATCAAACAAAGCCTCAAAGCAACCATACTCCTCAAGTGCTCTCAGGACTTCGGATTTCCCTTCCTCCCACTTAGGGTTTTTGCCTTCGTAGTCAGTGCTGTTAAAGTCAATGACTGCAACCTTAAGAGTGGTTTCTGAACCCATTTTATTTCGTTGGCCTCTACTACAAGTGTAGGGATGTTCTAGTTTAAGCTTTGTTAATTTGAAGATGAATGTGTTCTGATGAGTCTTGAGTAAGCCATTTAAATGGTGTATTCCGAAAATCAATCTTTTGATTAAAAAAAGCAAAGAAACAAAGTTTAGGTGAGTTATGTGAGAGTCAAATATTTGTTCTTACATTTAGTACCGTGTATACTAATATATTTGGCTTAAAATGATACCAACTTTTGAATTGTTTTTTCCTTGGAATTTTGTTGGTCTACTTAACTCCACTAGTATTGGGGCCAAAATGTTTGTCATCGTGTATATACAATGTCCTTTCATGTTGTAAGGGACAAAATGAAAGTTACGTAAAGTTTGAATTCATATATGTGGTCCAATATTATAGTCCTACCAAATTCTCTGTTTTTTTAAATAATAAATGGCTGCCCATTTTGATGCTAACAGCGTAGGGATGAGTTTCCGTCAGGGATTTGTAATTAAATAAAGGGCAAATAACATTTGGGGACCATGGAAGTAAATTAAAACCATAGAGAGACCTGAAATATTGGAAACTACGAGGAAGGACCGGGGTCCTTATTTGTTGCTGAAATCCCAATTGCCAAGTATTCACAAGTCAAATTCAAGTGTGGGATAATGAAATCCCAATTTACTATTGGGGAAAAAAATTTACATATGCTAAAGACGATGAACGAGGGATCACCTAGTCTACGTATGTGAAATTGAAGGGTGGGATCTGAAATCTCAATTTAGTAGTTTAAGAAATTTACAAATCCTTTAAGACTATTCACAAGAGTGATATTCTAGTTTTCTTAATTTATTATTTGGAAGTTCGTATACCCAAAAGATTATTCCACAAATGATCATTTAGTATTCACAAGCGATCAATTTATTAGTTCTAAATATAAAATATATTTATTATATTTATTAATTTATTTTCAAATTACTCTATTGATAAGCAGGGGGATTTAATAAAAATGATTATGGTATTTTAGAAAAAATATTATATTAATCAATTTAACTAATTTTTTTAATATAATTAAATTAATTAAATAGGTTTAATATTAAGGATTAGAGTATACTATAACTCTAAATCTTGTGGGGGTCTATGATATCATTCACAAGTGACAAGTTTGTATACTTTGGACCACTAGAAATTAATAAGTTGTTCGTACACTTGTTTACAAGGTATTGTGGTACCACAAATATAAAATTTGATTTGAAAATGGAAAAATATTAACATAATTTTATATTTCTATAACGACAACAGAAGAATCGTGGGGATCCTTGTTCATTATTTTGGTTGGATTTAGTAGTTGATTCAGTCACTCCACATAATAATTGAATTAAAAAACAGTATCTAATTAATTCGGTAAAATTATTCATAGGGGAATCAATTATTATTATTATTATTAGGTTCTCTTTATGTTTTTCTCTCCAACTCTTTTCAAGTATGTTAAAATATATTCGAGGGAGCCGGGCAAAACAAACATAAATCCTGCCGTATTTGCTACATCTTCGAGAGAGAGAGAGAGAGAGAGAGATTAATTTACAAGTTGATATAGCAATATATATTGCAGACGAAAACAATTGAGCATAGAGACGTTGATGAAAATAATGTTTCAACAATCAACAAATGAATGATTAAATTAAAATTGTTAATTTCTCTTCGTTTTAATGCTTAGCCACATCAATCAAATTAAAATATTAGTTTTTCAATGTATAAATTAGAGATAGCAAGGACTAGCTAGGTATATATGATAAATAATGCAGCTGAACCTTTGTTTTCCTGATATATGATTAGTGGTATATAATTTTTACTTTATTATTCCCCCTCTTAAAAGAAAAATAAATGTAGTTGAAGATATGTTATACTTTGATGGCATCGAAGAAAAATAACCTTATGGCTAAATTACACAAATGGCTACTGAACTTTGAACTATGTACAAATAGTCCCTTTAACTTTTAAAACTAGATAATGAATCCACTTAAACTTTTAACTTTGTATGGATAAACTTAATCATCAATTATATACCCCTTAAATTATATTTTTTTGTATATATATAAACTTTAATATAAGTGTAGATAAGTAATGAACAAACCTACTAGTTGGGGAGTTATATGTATAAATATAAGAGATTTTAGGGAATTTATTATAATGTTTCAAAGTTTAAAGAAATTATCTATATATAACATAAAGTTTCAGTAGAGTTATATATAAGGAAAAATGACAAAAAAAGACTATTTAAAATTCAAAAGGATAAAAATGGCCCATGAATTTTAAAAAAGATATATTGGACTGGAGGCCCAATCTGCCATTTCTAAATTACTGTGCAGAGTTGCAAATAACATTATAGGAGTTATAAATACCATTGGCAGTGTTGCAAATACCATTATAGTGTTCAAATACAATTAGCAAAGTTGTAAATACTATTGGCAAAGTTATAAATACCATTGACAGAGTTGTAAATACTATTGGCAAAGTTATAAATACCATTGACAGAGTTGTAAATATCATTGGCGGAGTTGCAACTCCGCCAATGATATTTGCAACTCCTATAATAGTATTTGCAGCTCTGCACAGTAATAGTCTTTTTAAAATTCATGGACCCTTTTTATTATTTTGAATTTCAAATGGTCTTTTTTTGTCATCTTCCCTATATATAATTTCGCCTTCATGAAGCAACCAGCGAGTGAAGAGAGATGTACTGCATTAGCTTAATTGAAGGGAACAAGACATCTATAAATAGCATTTACAGTTTCTTGGGAAGATTATTGGAGAATCATTACCGGGGAGATGGGTTCCCAAACAGTTTCCCAGATTCCAATTATTGATTTCTGCGATGAAAACCTAAAACCTGGTACACAAACCTGGATTTCAACTTGCCAAACGGTGAGAAGTGCACTAGAGGATAATGGCTGTTTCTATGCAATGAGTAATAAGGTTTCTATGGAGCTTTACAACTCAGTCTTTGCTCTAATGGATGAGTTATTTGATCTTCCTTTGGAAACAAAAAAGCAAAAGACCAGCGATAAGCCTTTCCATGGATACTATGAACCACATCCCAAGGTCCCTTTATATGAATCCATTGGAATTGACGACCCCTCAAATAAAGAAGCACTTCAAACGTTCACCAACATCATGTGGCCAACAGGATATGATCATTTCTGGTACTACAATATTAAACTTAATTTTCTTTACGTGTTTCAATTTACAGTTTACTTTCTTAGTTGGGATATTAATCAGTAAATCCATATAATTTTACCTAATTCTTAATCAGGTTGTTATATTTTTCTCTTTTTATCATTTTTTTTATAATTTTACCTGTTTTTAATCATATTCTTGTCTTTTTTTTCTTCTTTTTATCATGTCCTTATGGTTTAACTTATTTTTTAATCAGGTCCCTGTAATTTCATGTGATCCATAATAAGAAAACAAATGATAAAAAACTATTGAAAGCTGATTAAAAATCCTGTGAAACTATAAGTACATGATAAAAAAACTATAGGGACCTTATAATAAATATGTAAAATTATAAGGACCTGATTAAAAATCAATCGGAACTACAAATTCATTATCCCTTTGTAATTATACTTTTATTTTCTTTAATGCATCGCTAATAATTTTTTTTATTGTTTGAGTAGTGAGACACTCAATCTGTATGCAAAGTTGCTAGTAGAAATGGACCAAACGGCTAAGAGAATACTGTTTGATGCTTATGGGGTGGACAAAAGACATTGTGATTACTTTCTTGAATCAACCAATTACATGCTTCGGAGCTTTAAATACAAAGTACCTAAGGAGACAGAGAGTAAGTTAGGGTTGCATTCTCACACTGACACTTCATATTTCACCATATTACATCAGAATAATATTGCAGGTTTGCAAATTAAACTCAAGAATGGTGAATGGATGGAAGCCGATCCCTCACCCAACATGTTTCTGTTTGTGGCAGCTGATGCATTGAAGGTGGGTAATATTTACATCGTCAATAGCGTTCATTTGGTCCTCGAACTTTATACAAGATTTCAGTTTGGTCATTTAATTTTATAAAGGAAAAATTGTACTTAAGTCCCATGCATGCAAAGAATCTAATTGCAAAAAAGTACCGAGAAATCATGAAACGAATGTGAAGTCTCACGGGGATTTGAGATTAATTTTTTCGTATTGTGAAATGAAGGAATTACCTTTGCAAAAAATATCTCAGTTGTTATTTTTTCGCCTCCAATTATTATTCCTTCCTCCTGGAGTTGTTATTACTTCTTGTTTGAATTGTTATTTTTTTTCCTACGGAGTTGTCATTCCTATGTCTTGACTTATTTTTTTAGGGCAGTTCTGTCATTTCACAATTTTAAAAAAATAATCTCAGATCCTGTGGGACTTCACAGTCGTTTAATAATTTTTTAGGACTTCTCTGCAATTAGATTCTTTGCATAGAACTTAAATATAATTTTTCCTTTTATAAATTATCTTTTTAGTCCTCTAATTCCCTGATATCGTAAGTACCACATGATGATTTTTTATTTGGGGTGTCAATCGTTATTATTTAAAAAAATTAAATTCAATATGTCCGTATTATATTTGATAATATTTTGTCAACATTTAAAAGTTTAATGTCATTATTTTTTGGTTAATGAAACTAACGGTATTAGAACTGTAAAGACACTTTATAAAGTTAAGGAATAAAATGGAACATTTTTCCTATTTACATCTAAGAAAACTATTCTTGAACTAATGAAAGAAGTTTTTCTTATCAATACTTTAGGTATGGAGTAATGACAGGATAAAGGCTTGTGAACACCAAGTTATCATAGGGGAAGAGAAAGAAAGGTGCTCCATGGGATTATTTTCATTTAGCAGTAAAATGGTTGAGACACAAGAAGAGTTTGTTGATGAAGACCATCCAATAATACGATATAAACCATTTGACCATTATGATTACATACGCTTCAAAATAACATCAAGAACTGAGTGTCCCATCAAGGAATTCTGTGGTATTGAGTATTGAATGTGGCTGTATATATATGTGTGAGTGTGTGTGCTGATAATAAATGAAACTCCTTTTTGAGTTTCCACTTCCCAGTTGCATAGGGAAAAATGGTTTCTGTAATGTAAAGTTGCTAGTAGAAATAACCAAACCGCTAAAAGATTATTGTTTGATGCTTATGGTTTGGATAAAAGAGGCTGTGAAGAAACTATTATAGCCATAGATCGATACCTGATAACAAAAAAAACTTCTGTCATGTTTCTATTTCCCATATGTAAATTTCTGTAACAAGTTCCACTGTGTGATGTTATAATCTTGTGTTCTGTTTAAATTTCACAGCATGTTAGATTTAATGAGCAAATCTCTCAGGCCAATTTGAGGCAACTTGCCTTAACACAAACACTAGTCCCACAACATCTCTCCCAACACTACCTCTTTCTCAGTTTCACCACTTCCCTCTCCTTGTGACTCCCCCAATTCTACAAGATTTCCTTTCTCAAGCATTTAATCAAACCTTTGATAGGCATTCCAAAAACTAACACAAACTAGGTAACTAATCCTTAAGATTACAAGACTTCCGATTCTTCTCCTTTAGTCGCCAAAACGAGAAGCAAAGAAAAAGAAATGAAGAACTGAAACTTACCCACCCACGCACGGCAGCAACGACAAGGAGGATAAAAGAAGATGAACGCAGCTGCAGAAAGGAAGATTCCAGGTCGTCACTCCCAAGTCATCCTACACCATCAGATCATATTCAAAGTGCTGCTCACACTCGCGGGGCAGCGCCACAAACAGAGCGAGAAGAAGCTTGGTTAACGATAAAATTTAGTGTCCCTTCAATTAGCTATATATGAAATATTCGTCACTACTTTCCAATTAGCGAGTAAAATCTACAACTTAAATTGCAACTTTCTAGTAGTGCATGTGATCTTTTCTCCAACATATATAGGCACCAATCATGCTGAAATATAATGCCATGTTTGGTTGGAAAAATCAATAAACATAACTTATGTTGAAGTGTTTGCAGTTAAAAAGTAAGAGAAGCGTCAACTCTTGCAACAAGTGGTGGACTTGAATTAACTTTAACAAAACACAAGATGAGAACACCGCATTCAAGCTAAGGCAACTTATTCCAGAAACAAGTGTTGCGAAACATATGGGAAATAGAAACTCAACAGATGTTTCTTTCATTAACAGCATATCGACAGCCATAACCAACACTCAAAGTAGAATAAGATTTGAAATTTCCGTCTGCGATGGAAACTTGTTACGCAAGGCTTGGTATTCATAATGGTCAAATACTCTATATCGTATTGGATGGTCTTCATCAACCAGCTCTTCTTGTGTTTGAACCTTCTTACTGTTAAATGAAAGTAATCCCATGGAGTACCTCTCTTTCCCTTCCCTCATGATCACTTTATGCTTACAAGCTGGTATTCTGTCATTACTCCAAACCTATAATATAAGAAAAAGCTCTTTCATTTAATTTCTTCACAAAAGTTTTCAAAACATTTTTATGAGTCGCAAATACGAAAATAACGTAACCCACCTTTAATGCATCCCCTGCTAGGAATAGAAACTTACAGGGTGAGGGATCAATATTAACCCATTCACCAGTTTTCAGTTTAACTTGCAAACCTGCCACATTATTCTGATGTAATACGGTGAAGTATGAACTGTCGGTGTGAGCAATCAATCCTAAATTACTCTCTGTCTTCTGGGGTGCTCGGTATTTGAAGCTCCGAAATGTATAATTGGTTGATTCAAGCAGAGAATCACAGCTTATTTTTTCCAAACCATAAGCATCAAAGAGTAATCTTTTAGCGGTTTGGTCAATTTCTAACAACAACTTGGCATAGAGATTGGTTGTCTCACTACTCAAACAACGAAATAAAAGTATTAACGATAGCAGAAAAACAAATGCATTACTGGGAACATAATCGGGAAAAAAAACAACAACATAAATGAGTTTTAAGGAGTACCAGAAATGATCATATCCTGTCGGCCACATAATGTTGGCGAACTTTTGAATTGCTTCCTCGTTCGAGGAGCCGTTCAAATCGATTCCAATGCTTTCGTATAAAGGGACTTTTGGATTTCGTCCAATGTAACCTTGGCTAGGCTTATCGCTAATCTTTTGCATTTTTGTCTCCAGTGGAAGATCGAACAGTTCTTTGAGTAGACCAAACACTGAATTGCAAAGCTCCATAGGGACCTTATTATTCATTACAAAAAAACAACCATTACCCTCTAATGCACTTCGCACGACTTGGCTAACTGAAAACCATGTCTCTGTACAAGGCTTCAAGTTTTCATCAGTGAAGTCGATAATGGGAATCTGGGAAACCGTTATGGAAGCCATCTTCTCGATAATATATCTGCAATCTCCCAAAGCGAACAACAATTAGTTTGAAAAGACATAGATTTTGCAAGAAGTTAAGCAATTACAGTGAATGAAACTAATTAAAGTCAAGTAAAACTCAAATGTCTCAAATTCTCAACAAGGTAGTAGCTAGAGTAGGGCATGAGGAAGGAGAGGAACCTGAGTCTTGATACTATCGATAAGGTGAAACTCACTGGGATTATTCTCCACAACGTTTTGTATTTAAGTTGTGGCGATGGAAATATTTGGTAGGATAAGATTTAGAAACAAATCACAAGAAAGGAAAAGAAATCAAAAGGTTAATGAATCACAAAGGTCCATGAATTATTTGGAAGAACTCTTAAAATTATTCTACTCTTGCTGGAATATTTCCTGTCACTTGCCTAAATTTTTCTCAAATTTGGTGTGATTATATTTGACTAAATTATAACTTTAGTCCTCTAATATAAATTTTCAATTTGGTTCCATAAGTTTGTAAAGGGTATTATTTTAGTCACTTAATAGTTAAACCTCATTAATGGAAAATATTAAACTCAGCAAATTTAAATGATAACTCTGCAAAAACGATGATAAGCAGTGTTATTTTAATTTTAAATTATAAACATAATTATATTAGTGAATTAATATTTAAGCATATTTTTGTATAAAAAAAATCATTTTTTGTTTTTCGTTAGATAGAACCTTAATGATAAGGGAAAGTTTATTATTCTTCATTTACAAATATCCAAATTTTGATGCCTACCCATAAATAGTTTCAATTGTATAAGAAAAATAATCAATTTGACACATGTAATTTCTTTTCCATCTATATATGTCTTGCAATTTGTACATATAATTTTATCGATCTAAATGATGAATCCCTATTTTATCGTATTATTTTTTATCTAGTTTTATCGTATTATTTTCTATCTAGTTTAGAAAATTTATCATGTTTAATAAGTATTATTATAGTAGTTTTACTCACTTTGTACTTTAATTAATTATATGAATCAAATGATTAAAACTCTTTTTTTGTGTTTTATTTATTTATTTATTTATTATTTCTCTTGATTAAATTGATTTATATGAAGGTATTTTGCTTTTATGTATTTTAAAAAATTGAAAAAAAATAAATAATGACTAGGACCTACATCAACTTTATGTATTTTAGAAAATTAGAAAAAATAAATAATGACTAGGACTCACATCAACTACTATACAAATATATTATATGAGGAAGGTTAACTGAAAAATTATCAAATTGAATGAGGAAATTATAATATCTAATTAGAAAAAATTAAAATATTAATATTATATTTTATTATATTAATTTATTGCTTTAATATAATATTATATTATATTATATTAGTATTATGTTATATTATATTAATTAAATATCGTTTGAATTAATTTAAAGATAATTCCTTAATATCTAACATTTGAATTTAATTAAAGATAATAGATAATGGTGTTATCTTTTTCTATTTTCTTATTAATTATTTTATCTCCTGTATCCTATTATTTTTTATTTAAATTGTTTTTAGGATATTTAAGTTAAAAGGATTATTTTGGGAGATATTAGAAAAGATGAGTTTGGAGAAAATTGAATATCATGGAAGTTAAATTATTATCTTTTGGAGAGTCAATCAGTGAAGAGTCTCATATCAACAAAAAAAGCCACCAAAGCCATAGCTTAAGGCTATATAAAGGGCCCCAATGCTCCTCCATTAAAGACACAAATCACCACCACCATCACAATTATCTTCTTCATCTTTTTCACAATTTCATCCCTTTCCTTCTAATTTTTTGAGGAGAGTTGTAGTAGTTTAAGTTCATATGTTTTAAAGTAAAAGTTGACCAATTTTATGATTTGATTTTTTTTCTTTATACAAGTTTATGATTTCTTAAGTTTGGGTTTTGATATTTGTATATGTTGAATCTATGGTTTCGGTTGAGACACCTATGTGATCAAACTCTTGTGATTTATTATTTCAATTTATGATTTGTTATTTGTTATTTAATATATTTGATTTTCTCTTATAATTATTTATGTTCGGTTCACATGTTTAGTTATAGAGTTTTCAGTTGAATATTCATATTAGAGGAATAAATTATTTATTATTTAATTTATCACATGATAAGTGGAGCTTTTAAATAATCATCCTTGATACAAATGTATGCTAGATCTAGGTATAACTATTGATTTTATGATTATGACTATAACGATTATCTAGGGTTCTGCATGTTAAAGACTTAGCACATATAATTGTTATAACTCTGATATATTATTGAACGATGATAGTCATGCATCAATCGTTAAGAGCGCTCGTCTTCATATTGGTAATATTCTCCATTTGTCTTGCTTTTATTGTTATTATTATTTCTCTATTTTTCTAGAAATTCTAATTAATCAAGCTCTCTTCTAGTTCTTCTTCTATGCACACTTAGTAATCTAGAGTTAAGCCATGCATTGACTCCACGTAAAAAATATGACCTAGGTTGACCTCTATACTATATAGAGATTAATTTAATAAATAATTTGAACGCTAACGACAGGCAATATCAATAAATAAAGTAGGTTTTACATGATAAAGATTTGGTTCAGCATGTTCTATTTTATATGAGTAGGAGAAAAATCCGACTCAATATTTTTTTTAAAAAAATAGAGAAATTAGAATCAAATCAAGATGATATGGATCAACCCCTCTTCTTGCACCAATCTATATAATAATATTTGTAATGTTTATAATGTATAAAAATAAAAATAAAAATCTTGAAAACATCTCATTATAATATCATGGTAGTTGTTGTCACGACATTAAGTTTTTTACATGTATAATTCTACTTTTTATTTATTATTTAACAGACTTTATAACTTTAGAATAAAAGGTATATTAAATAAAGTTAAAGTTAAAAATTATTAAATTTTAAAGTAGAGTTAATGAGTTTTAATTTTTTTTTTTATTTTAATAAAATATGTTAGAAATAATTTATAGGTACCTCATCCTTTCTTTATTATAAGGTACAATTTTTTTAAATTAGTTTGTCCCTTTTTATAAGATTTTCTTTGGGTTTGTATAAATATTAAATGCATTTCTCCATATTTTACCTTTAATTAATATACCCTCTCATTATCTTTTTTCTATAGATTTTCTCTTTCTTTTTTCTCTCATCCTCACCTACTCACTTATAAATAAGGCATATTTAGGAGGAAAATATATTTTTTACGTATTTATTACTTTTTACTAATTTTAACAGTTTTCTTAAATAAAATAATTTGATTATTTAGATCTTATAATAAAAAATAAAGAGAATGGTCATATATATATATATAAGTGACATGTACCTCCTTCTCGTATAACAAGAAATACATTAAATTAATAAATTTTTCACTTTTACCCTTATCAAAGGAAGGGTTTTGAACAAAAAATTATTAATTATCCTATAAATAACTTATATTTAATACAGATAAAATTAGAAAATATCATTAATTATTTTTAAGTAATTTATGTTTAAGACCAAATATTTCCTCTACAAGTAATTTATATATAGGAGTAGAGTAGTGTGTATATATATACAAGGGACAATCACAAAAACGAGTTTAAACAATTCCGCCAGCACAGATTTTGCATAGATCTCTCCATAAACTTGGAATACATGCACATCTTCAACTATTCATGCATTGAGACACGTAAGTTCCTTTTCCTCTCTTGTGATTGCATTCATTAGTTACCATTTCGAGCTCCACAGCTTAAATACAAGCAAGCCTTTGATTCTGATTTCAAGCTTCAGCGTCAAATTCCTGCCGACGATCTCCACACTCAGGTGCTTCTTCCACCTTTTTATGCTCTCTGTTTTCTACTGTGTAGAGATGTTTAATTTTCTAAGTGTATATATATATATATATATGTATGTATATAGTTAGTATTCTATATTTATATATAGATATTATTAACATACATATATGTTTTATCAATTAAAATGTCTAGTTTATTCCTCAGTCCTCACCGATGGTGGGCTTCAATCCCCACATTGATGAGAAGTGTAAGCGAGTGTGGAACAGTAGATAAAAAGGATGTGTAAACTATTGTTAATATTAATCTAGAAATTGAGCAATTATATTAATATTGGCTCAGAAGTCAAAAGAGAGAATACTCTCACTTAGGAAAAGGGAATTTTTTTTCTGGCCAAAAAAAAAAGAAAAGGGAATTTTTATTACTGATAATCAACGACAACAGGGAGAGATGCCCTATTTATACTAATTCCTAGGGGCCAGATTTTAGACAACGACATTAAAATTATGGCTAAGGTACGTTCGGCGCCTTTAAATATTTTCTTAAAATGCGTTGAGTATCATAAAATATTTTATAGTTTATCTAACACTCTAATACCTTAAAATATTTTGTAATATAATTATACCTTTAAAGTATTAATTTTAAGAAGAAGCTTTAGCCTTAAATTATTTGTTAAGAGAAATTTTAACTTTGATATTAATTGTCAAAAAAATCTTTTAATTGAAGTTGAAGTTTCATCCACAAGAGTATTTTTTTTTTTCAGCTGGAAAAATCCTTTATATGATATTAGCCACAAATAATTTCACGCAAACTCTCAAATATTTCATATCTGTGTAATTAATATGTTTTCATACAAAGGGCCACATTCTGAATTATTTTTTTTATTAACTTTATATTGTATCATCCCTTGAACTCATTGTTGCTTGATTGGGCAGATATTGGAGAAATATTATCGAGAAGATAATGGATTCCCTAACAGTTTTCGAGATTCCAATCATTGACTTCACTGATGAAAACTTGAAGCCTGGTACAAACACTTGGTTTTCGGCTAGCCAAGTGATGCGAAGTTCACTAGAGGCTAATGGTTGTTTCTTTGCAATGAGTAAGAAGAATATATCTATGGAGCTTTCCAACTCAGTATTTGCCCTAGTGAAAGAAATTTTTGGTCTTCCATATGAAACAAAAAACCAAAAAACCAGCGACAAGCCTGGCCATGGTTACTATGAACAACGCCCTATGATCCCTTTACATGAATCTGTTGGAATCGACTTAGATGGTCCATCAAGTTATGAGAAAGCAATTCACAAGTTTGCCGACATGATGTGGCCAACAGGATATGATCATTTCTGGTACTTATTTATATACTCTTAGAAAAATTAATCTTGTAGTCTTTGAACTTTTAACTCATCGTCACTTGAAACTTAATTTTTGAACTATGATTCGATATAACTCGATCTATGAACTTTTGATTCTCCTATAACTCAATCTCTTATTTTTATACTTTTTTAAAAACAATCCCAGTCATTCATAAGTCAGCCCAACTCTTACTCAGTCATTCTTATGTCTAGGATCTTTTTTAAAAAAGAAAAGAGTGAAAAAATAAGGGACCGAATCATAAGTGAGTCAAAAGTTCAGGAACTGAGTCACACTGATTATAGTTTAAAGTTGAGTTATAGGTAGGTTAAAACTAAGTTCTAGTTTAAAGTTGAGTTATAGGTAGGTTAAAAGTTAAAAGGACTAAAAGATTAATTTCACTAACCTCTTTTACGTTATACATTACTTTTCTACTGTCATTAATAATTTTCTTTTATTGTTTAAGCAGTGAGACAATCAAACTCTATGCGAAGATGCTGATAGAGATGGACCAAACTGCTAAAAGATTACTATTCGATGCTTATGGTTTAGACAAAACATGTTATGATTGCATGCTTGAATCCACGAGTTACATGTTCAGGAGCTTCAAATACCTCGTACCCAAGAAGGAAGAGAATAATTTAGGACTACATGCTCACACAGATGGTTCATATTTCACCCTAATACATCACATAAATAATGTAACAGGCGTGAGAGTTAAACTGAAAACTGGTTACTGGGTTGATACTGATCCCTCACCTTACATGTTCTTGTTCATGGCAGGTGATGCATTAAAGGTGGGTTATTTAATTTGGGTTAATACAAGTTTTGGTCCTCAAATTCACCTTCATTTTGGTTTTGATCTTTCAAATTTCAAACTATAGATTTTAGACCTTCAAAGAACAAAATGGTCCAGGCTTTTGTTAAACTATGAGGACCAATTTTTTTGATATTATCAACCACTATCCAATATTTTTTTTTATCATATTACTAGGTATTTGAGCAACTAGCTACTCCAATTTTGAGGTTCATGGTATACGGACTAATATTTTAGACGGAAAATTTTGAAGGACCAAAACCTATAGTTAGAAACTCTAGGGACAAAAATAAAAATGAGAAAAAACTTGAGTGACTAAAGAATATATTTACCCATCTAATTTTCATATTTTGATCTCAATTTTTTTTAAGTTTCATTAATAAATGAAAGATTATATATATATATATATATATATATATATATATTAGGTATGGAGTAATGACAGAATACAGCCTTGTGAACATCAAGTCATCCTGAGGGAAGATAAAGAAAGGTACTCCATGGGATTATTTTTATTTACAAATAAGATGATTCAGACACAAGAAGAGCTAGTTGATGAAGATCATCCAATAAAATATAAAGCATTTGACCATTTAGAATATTTAATCTTTTGTACCAAGCTTCCATCTCAGGAGGAAAAATCAAATTATTTTCTTCTGTGAGTGTCTATATTATTATTAGGGCTATATATACTGATAGTAAAAAAGAAATTAAGCTTTTGTTGAGTTCCCATTTCCCTTACATATGTACAAGAAAACCAGTTTCTGGACTATGTAACTATGTTGTCTTATATGTGGTGTTCTCATCTTGTGTTATGTTATTGAAGCTTCTAAAAAGTATCATGCTTTTACTTTTTACCAATCACTTTATGACTTTATAATTTTCTAACCAAATGTAGCCTTTAAACCATGATATCTACCTATGTTATTTGAGAAAATATATTAAATTAATTATTAAGCGCATTTCCCATTATAGAACCATGCCTGCACAAAAATTTTTTTTGGAAATCATTTGATCTTGGTTAAAATGTGGTTAGAATTTTATAACCAAAGCAATATGAAAGTAGTTTCATCTCCACAATTCTAAATGCACGTTCCCAACTTGAAACACACTCACTCGCTCACTAAAACCTGTGACAAAATACCAAAAGGTTGACTCTATTAGATTTGAGAAGATCATGATTAATTAAAGAAAAAAACGCTTGAAAGATATATATATATATATATATATATATATATGCACACACATATAGAACCCATGCCACTACTACTACATACAACTGGTTTTACAGAAGAGTTCTAAGCACAAGAGGTCGATTGTATACATATATGGAACCCATGCCATTCAAAATAAGTAATTCTATGATCGCCAGTATAAAAGTTATTTATATCTAATTTAGATAATTTTAAAAAAATTTAAAAAATTATTTAATTATAAAATATGTGACATGATATTTTTAAAATAATTCTATATAACATTATATTATATATCAGTTTATGAGTTAGATAAATTAGTTTGAGAAAAAATGATAAATATAAAAGATAAATTAGATTAAAATCTTACTAAAATTAAAATTTACCCCATAACTAGATTCGACATTCATGACCAAAGAGGTATTGGCTATTTGACTCATTAAAGTTATCCAAAAATATATATTCCCAAGTATTATCAGTCTCACATTGCGAAGCCTCATATAAGAAGTATAATTTATAAATTTAAGAGGTTTTATCTCTCAATAAACTAGTATTTTGAAATGAGCTTTCTTAAACTTATATTTATAACATTGGTATTTTTATTGAGAAGCCAACACCACACAAAGGACTACTCACTAATAGTTCCGATCGACACGAGGCTGTCAAGATTTCGGAAATTGTTTTCTAGCTCTCTTCTCTACCTCTGACTCATGTATCTATAATTGTTGCTTTCTACTCTGAATTTGGATTGTAATTCTGATATCTCTGAGACTAAACCTGTGGCTATATTTGCCACCTTCTGTTATAAGAAAACTGATGTTGACATTGCATTACTTGTTGCCTCTTCTATTTTTTCTCTGAGCAAATTCATGAATCAGTGTTTATTTAAGGGATGAGTTCATTAATTACACTTTTCATATAATAATAACATGGTTCAGACACAAGAAGAGCTAGTTGATGAAAACTATTCAATACGATAAAAGCCATTTGACCATTATGAATACATAACCTTGCATAGCAAATTTCCATGGCAGACGTAAATCTCAAATTTTATATTATTGTGAATAATGTGGATTATAGCTGTACATTGTGACCATAATAAAAGAAACTTTTGTATTAACATAAAATTAGTCTAACGATATAAGTCTTTAGTAGATTTTTTTTATGTCTCAATTTAACTTTTAGAAGAGACACCTAATGTTAGGAGGGTAACTATGAACTTTGAAACTAGACGTATAGTAATATGATCCAGTAAATAGTATAAAAAAATAAAATAAACTTTTTTTTTCCCATGCGTAAAAGAAAAGAAAAGTAATTTCGAGAATAAGTAGTTTTGTATGTGTGGTGGTCTCATCTCGTGTCATGTTTAAATTTTATCTACTACTTAATCTCTTCTAATTTACTAATGGAAACTTGGAAATTGAATTATCTTTCGTCATTAAGTAAAATAAAAGAATTTTAATTAGTCGTTGTGTAAATTTTGGGTCAATTTCAAAATTATCCTCCCTCAATAAAGTTTATTAAATTAGTGTACTTTTATCTCTTGTGATACTTAGGGAAAACAAGTAGATAATGCTTATAGAAATATGCAAAATAAAGTATCTTATAAAAAATATCCGAGGATTAATTACTGCAGTTAATATACTTTTGCTATGTTAGGTTTGAAGTAATGACAGAATATTTATCTTAATATATCTTTTTATTAGTAAGTTAAAACTATCATTTTCTTATGTTTAGCTGGGTGTATTAAAGTAATTTAATGTGCTTCTTCTCTTCCACATCATTATTATATTCCTCCAACCAAACATAAATTTACTCGTCAAATTATTTTGCATACGGAATTTTTTACCTTTTTCTATGTTTTTATTTGATCCTTTTATTATCCTTTTTATTCCTTTTCTTTAGTCTTAATTACCTTATTAATTTTCTTTCGTCTAACCAACGAGGCCTTATAGATAAGGATTATAAAAATATAGGAGTGCGTAAGGCATGCGACTTCCAAACTTTTAATCGGAAATTGGCAAATGAAAGCCGTCTCAAAAACAAATTTTGTTTTTAGAAAAATTGAAGCTTAACACAATGTACAAAGACAAATCACCCACATAAATTTAGAAAATAAATTAATTAAAGAATGTCTTGTTTTGTGTGGCCTTTTCATCTTTTTGTTATAGGAAGATAATTTTATTGAAGATAAGTAAAATGATACACAAGCTATTGGTTCTCTTTACATGAAAATTCAGTGAAACCCACACAAGACCAATGATAACAAGAAGGTTAATACAATTTTTATATTCTTAAATTTGTCATCATTTTAGTTTTGACCTCTTAAATCTCAAACTATAAGTTTTGGATTCTAATCCCTCAAGAGATAAAATGATTCAAATTTTTATTAAATTATAGAGACTAATATTTTAAAAGAAAAAACTTAAAGAAAAAAAAAGGATAAACTTGAGTAATCATTACAACAATGTAAACACTAACAAACCATCTCAAATTACCCTACGGGCAATGAATATTCCCAATAATGATAAGCCTGGGACTAAGAGAATAGTGTGGCCCTAACACACAAAAAAGCCAGTGATAGGTTATATTTAATTGTCCTAATATTTCTATTCTCATTTTAAATGTTTATAAGTATTTTTATACCTTCGAAAAACCTAAGGTGCCAGGCTCATTTTAAAAAAAAAATGGATGGGTATTTTTATACTTTTATCCTTTTAAACTATTTTGGTTTCTATACGCTACTTCTGTTTTTAAACACCGTTGGCCATTATAATAGATGTGGCACCTACTCAGTTGAAAAACATCTTCCAACCCAAGCCATTTTACTAACTCGATCCCAAAAAATAGAGCTTCTTCTACTTTTCCTTCTCCCCTCTTTTCCGTCTCATTCTGATTGAATCAAAGGCGATAATCCCAAGACTAAGCGTGAAGTTCCGGCGGAGAAGCCCCCAAGTTTTACCCGCGGCCGACGTTAAGTCAACACTCAGGTACTTCCCCCTTTGTTTTCTTCTGTGGCCTACCTAGGTATTAGTTTTATGTTTCCTTATTTGTTTCAGATTTCTGTGTCATTAGCCACTGATTGAAGCATATCTGTTTTCAGCTACTATTTTCTTTATTTTAACTTACCTTGTCTATGAACTACATTAGCTAAAGGCTCAAGACATCCACAGGTTAACAGTATCTTTCCTCAAATCCTAGTTGCTTGGGAAGATTGAATAAATATTATTGAGGATGACTTCAGTTGTAGTTTCTCAGATTCCTGTTATAGATTTCATGGATGAAAACTTCAAACCTGGTACAGAGACCTGGTTTTCAGCTAGTCAACTCATGCGAAGTGCACTAGAGGATAATGGTTGTTTCTTTGTAATGACTAATAATAAGGTTTCTACGGAGCTTCATAACTCAGTACTTGCTCTAATGAAAGAATCGTTTGATGTTCCACTTGAAACCAAAAGGCAATACACCAGCGATAAACCCTACCATGGTTACCTTGAGCCAACTCCTAAAAATCCTTTATATGAATCCGTTGGAATTGACTTTGATGGCCCCTTTAATAAGGAAGCAACTCAAAAGTTTGCCAACATCATGTGGCCGGCGGGATATGATCATTTCTGGTACTGCTTAAAACTAATTACCTAGTTTTCTTCTTTACCTTTCTAGTTATAATTGAACTTTTTGCAGTCGTTGATATTGTTTCTTTGATTGTTTGAGTAGTGAGACGATCCATCAGTATGCAAAGTTGCTGGTAGAAATGGATCAAAGTGCTAAAAGATTACTGTTTGATGCTTATGGTTTGGACAAAAGACACTATGATTCCCTACTTGAATCAACCAATTACATGCTAAGATGCTTTAAATACCTAGTACCTCAGAATGATGAGAATGATTTAGGATTGCAAGCTCACACTGACGGGTCATACTTCAGCATACTGCATCAGAATAATGTGACAGGTTTGCAAGTTAAACTGAAAACTGGTGAATGGATTGATGTTGATCCTTCACCTAGCATGTTTCTGTTCTTGGCAGGTGATGCTTTAAAGGTGGGCTATTTATTTTTCATATCTGCATCTTATAAAACTGAGGATTTTTAAAGTTTCATCGACAAATGAAAGCGTTTTTTGTTAATCTAGGTTTGGAGTAATGACAGAATCCAGGCTTGTGAACACCGAGTCATCGTAAAGGAAAAGAAGGAAAGGTTCTCAATGGGATTATTTTCATTTAATAGTAAGAAGGTTCAGACACAAGAAGAGCTAGTTGATGAGAACCATCCAATACGATATAAACCATTTGACAATTATGAATACCTAATAATTCGTGAAAAGTTTCCTTCACAAATTTCCAGTTTTCTTCTGGTGTGATGAAAGAAGGGCCTAAATCACTGTCTTAAGGGACGATGAAGCCTCTCTCTCTCTCTCTCTCTCTCTCTCTCTCATGTTTTCTTACTCTTCTCGTGTGTATGTGTTCTGTAACCTGCCCTTCTGTTAGTTTTCTTCTTCTTTCTGTTATCTTTCTATCGTTTTCCTTTCAATAATTGTAATTTCGTTTGAGGGGCATATCTTGTACGGGTTTGAGTTACTGGCATTTATCTAAGTAAATATGTTTTTACTTTGAATTCTGCTACTGTGTGTGTGGTTCATGCTAGGTACGTAGTTCATAACATGTGAGTATTAGATATATGAAAAGTGCCGTTATTGAAAACTTTGAAGAAGCAAGACAACAACATAGTTTATTTAAAGATTGTGACAGAAATTGGATGTGATGTGGGTTAAACAACATAGTTAATTTATTATTAGTTTGTGACAGAGAAATCGGATTGTTTTCCGTTTGGACCAGCCTGGTTTATCCAAACATGTTTGATACTTTTCATATATGTAACATGGTTCAGACGCGAGAAGAGCCAGTAATTGATGGAAACCATCCCAATACGATAAAAACCATTTGACCATTATGAATACATAACCTTGCTTAGCAAATTTCCATGGCAGGCGTAAATCTCAAATTTTATATTATTGTGAATATTATGGATTAATTATAGCTATAGATTCTGATAATAAAAGAAACTTCTGCTGAGTTTCTCTTTTTCCCATACGTAGAAGAAAAGTAATTTCTAGAATAAGTAAGCCTTGCATGTATGGTGGTCTTATCTTGTGTTCTGTTTAAATTTAACATAACGCAACAAGATGAGCAAAGAGGGAGCCGACCACATGCTAACTAAGGGAGCACCATAATCACCTGAAAAACACCTCAAATTGCCACACAGGCCCTGAATATCACAAAAAAATGACAAGCCAGGAAAAATTTTCTTATCTACCTCTTCTCTTATATTTAGGTTCATTGGTATTTTGGTTTCTATACGCTAGTGCTGTTTTTTTATCACCGTTGGCCATTATAAATGTGAAACCTACTAACTCGAAAAATATATTCCAACCCAAGCATTTTACTACCTCCGGTCCCAAAAAACAGATCTTCTTCTACTTTTCCTTCTCCAAACATCTTGAGCCCCAATTTCTTTCGAGCTCCCAAGTTTTACCCTCCGAATCAGATAATTCCCCCTCTGTTTTCTTCTGTGTTGGCATGCTTCAGTCCTCTGGCTTTGTCTTCACTTGATGTGGCCTACCTAGGGATTAGTTTTAGATTTTCATGTTTTTTCCAATTTCTGTGTTATTAGCCACTGATTGATGCATATCTGTTTTCAGCTACTATTTCCTTGGGAAGATTGAAGAAATATTATTGAGAAGATGACTTCCGTTGTAGTTTCTCATATTCCTGCTATAGACTTCACGGATGAAATCTTACAACTTATAGGCTTATCGTGTTCGCGTCGGCATCTGGAATAATAAAACAAGCAATCCAAGTCATCCAAAGAACGGCTCTTAAAAGTCAACCAAAGAACAACCAATAAGATGAAGTGGCATTTCTTAAAATTAAACAGATTCTTCTTTTACAACAAAGAAATAGAACTTAAGAAAAAAAATAAACTAAAAAAAAATAAGTAGAAAAGTACGAGCACTATTATATGTATTGAGCAATATTTATGTGCTATTTTTATCGACAAAAAGAGATATGAAAACACATGTTGCATCCGTAAAAGATGATCTTTTACTCAAAACATTTCTGTTTAAATATATTAAAAAAATTTAAAAAAAATAAAAATATTTTTCATAAAAAGTACCTGATATCACACTGATATCACATTTAATCTTACGCATAAGAGAAAATTTTTATATTTCAACTAAATTTTTATTAATAACCTATTATAGTGTACACGAACCTCTTTTTTGAGCCCATTTATCGGCTTATAGCCTTCACTTTCCTAGATAACATGAAACTTACTTTGACACACCATATTTTACAACATATCGCACGGAGTGTAGTATCTTTGTTGTTGTCAGGCTTGTTACGTCGGATCTAATGCGGTGAGCTTTGTCTTTATTGCTTGCTCTGTTCTTCACTTCTTTATCCTATTGCTAGCCCCATGGTGTGTTTGTTTGATTTTAATATCAAAATATAGAAGCCATTTTTATTACTTCGTCCCAAAAAAAAAAAGCCAGAGCCTTTTATAATCCTACTGAACATCTTGAGCCCCAAATCCTTTCGAGCTCTGGAATCAAAGGCCATAATCGCTTTCTTCGCGCCGTCGCAAGAGTAAGCCTGAAGTTCCGGCGGAGAAGCCTCCCAAGTTTTACCAGCCTACGGTATGTGAACTCTCAGGGGCTTCCTCCTCTGTTTTCTTCTCTGTTGGCATGTTTCAGTCTTCTGGCTTTGTCTTCACTTGATCTGGCCTACCTAGGAATTAGTTTTAGGCTTCTATGTTTTCTCAAATTTCTATGTTATTAGCCATTGATTGATGCATATCTGTTTTCAGATTGGAGAAATATTATTGAGAAGATGGCTTCCGTAGAAGTTTCTCAGATTCCTGTTATAGACTTGATGGATGAAAACTTGAAACCTGGTACTGAGATATGGTTTTCAGCTAGCAAACTCATGCGAAGTGCACTAGAGGGTAACGGTTGTTTTTACGCAATGAGTAATAAGGTTTCTACGGAGCTTCACAACTCAGTACTTTCTCTAATGAAAGAATTGTTTGATCTTCCACTTGAAACAAAAAGGCAAAACACCAGCGATAAGCCCTACCATGGTTACTATGAACCTAGTCCTCTAACCCCTTTATATGAATCCCTTGGAATTGGCTTTGATGGCCCCTTTAATAAGGAAGCAGTTCAAAAGTTTGCCAACATCATGTGGCCGGCAGGATATGATCATTTCTTGTACTACGTTAAAACTTGTTTGCATTGTTTTCTTATGCTTGAACTTTCTGCAGTAATTAATTGTTTCTTTGATTGTTTGAGTAGTGAAACGATCAATCTGTATGCAAAGTTGCTAGTAGAAATGGATCAAACTGCTAAAAGATTACTGTTTGATGCTTATGGCTTGGACACAAGACACTGTGATTCCTTACTTGAATCAACCAGCTACATGCTCCGAAGCTTTAAATACCTAGTACCTCAGAATAATGAGAATGATTTAGGATTGTTTGCTCTCACAGATGTATCATATTTCACCATATTGCATCAGAATAATGTGACAGGTTTTCAAGTTAAATCGGAAAGTGGTGAATGGATTCATGTTGATCCCTCACCATGTATGTTTCTGTTCCTGGCAGGTGATCCTTTAAAGGTGGGTTATTTATTTTTTAGATTAAAGTATAAATTTACTATAAAAATTTTCACTTAGGAATAATGTTACCCTCAAAAAATTCAAAATATAGTAATGTTACTCCAATATGTTAAAAAATTAATATTAACTGTTAAAAATTTAACGTTAGCCAGTAATTAACGGTGAAAGGCAACATTACTCTATTTTAATATTTTGAAGGTAACCTAGGACCCAAAAATACTTTTGAGAATATTGTTTCTCAGTGAAAACTTTAAGCACATTAACCCTTATTTTTCATCTCTGTAACATAGAAAACTGCATTTTAAAAAGTTTCATTAACAAGTGAAAGCTTGTTTATTAATATCTAGGTTTGGAGTAATGACAGAATAAAGTCTTGTGAACACCAAATCATGATAAAGGAAGAGAAGGAAAGGTGCTCCATGGGATTATTTTCATTTGATAATAAGATGGTTCAGACACAAGAGGAGCTAGTTGATGAAGAACATCCATTACGATATAGAGCATTCGACCATTACGAATACATAGCCTATTTGAGGGTTTATTAATTAAAGAAACTTCTGTTTGAGTTTGTATTTCCCATATGTTTCACGTACAAAACTTGGTTCTGGAATAAGTTGCTTTGTATGTTGTGTTCGTTTTCATCTTATGTTATGTTAAAGTTAATTCGAGTTAATCTGATGTTAACAATCAACAGTAATATCTATTAATCAAGGGGCACTAATGAAGAATCATCAGAAAGATAAGGATTTTATTTTATTTTATTTTTTATTTACCTGAGTAAATAAAAAAATATAATCTGGAATTAAAAACTACTACCACTGGTTGTAGAGAAGAAGAGCTTTTTAGTTTTGTAAACATAGAACTCATATATGGCATTAAAAACAAGCATTGAGTTGTTAAAGTTATCCAAAAATATCACATTAGAACTGAAGCAAAAAATATATATTTCTAACTGTTATCAGTCTAGAATTTATAAATTTAGTGTATTTTGTCTTCTTCTTTTCTTATACAAAAAAATTCAGATGGGTTTGGTACTGATCTCCCACCAAGGTAAAGGCACAGCCCCGGGACTCAAAGAGCTTTTACAGAATACTTATGAGATCACCTATCAAATGAGCCCTTACAACGACAATAAAAATCGAACTCATATATTTATGAAATACGAGCTCATTTATTAATATCTGTTCCAACTATCATTAGCTTTGTCTTTATTGCTTGGTATGTTCTTTACTTTTTATCCTATTGCCGGCCTCATTAATGTGTGTTTGATTTTAATAATCAAAGTATAGAAATGTGACCTATCGTTCGTGGGTTTAACTGACAAAGGGGTGAGACATACGATCATTTAGAGCATGTTCGATCCCTGGGGAGTACCACTTTATTGTAGTTCTAGTCGAGGCACTTAGGGAGACATCCTAACTCCTGGGTGTCTAGGTTTACGCCTGAAAGTAATAGACGACTCGCCCTACCCAATATTAATATTGCTTAAGAAAAATGGAGACTTCATTCTACCCTTGAATTACGGTGAACACAACCCATTTTTAAAAAGATTTATACAAAAAAAAAACAAGTATAGAAGTGCGTAATACATGGGACTTTTGAAAAAATTCCTGGCAATTGGCAAGTGACAGCTATCTCAAAAAATTTAAAAAGGAAAAAGGAAAAAAAAAATTGGAAATTGAGGAACTTATTGCTAATATGAGCATTTAATATGAGGTAAATTGAGGAACTTATTGCTAATGATATATCTTATAATTAGGCAAAAAATTACTCAAATAGAATCAAATGAGAAATGTAGTGTGTTTTGTCTTCTTCTTTTTGTACAAAAAAATTTAAGTAGGTTTAGCACTGGTCTCCCACTAATGTAAACGCACAACCCTAGGGCTCAAAGAGTATTTATAGAGGACTTACGAGATTGCTTACCAAATGAACCCTTACAATAGCAGTAGAAATCAAACTCGTATCTTTATAAATACGAGTTCATTTCTTACCATCTGTTCTAACTATAATTAGCTTTGTCTTTGTTGCTTGGTTTGTTCTCTACTTTTTATCCTATTGTCGGCCTCATTAATGTGTGTTTGATTTTAATAATCAAAGTATAGAAGTGCACCCCATTGTACGTGGATTCAACTAGTACAAAAGTGAGATATATGACTATTTAGAGCATGTTTGATCCCTAGGGAGTATCACTTTGTTGTAGTTCTAGTCGTGGTATTTAGAAAAATATCCTAACTCCTGGGTGCCTAAGTTTATGTTTGAAGGTAATAGACGGCTCGCCCTACCCAACATTAATATAGTTTAGGAGAAAATGAAACTTCATTATACTTTTAAATCATAAATCATGGGTGAGCTCAATTCTTTTTTAAAATTTGTTGTACCAAAAAAACAAGTATTGAAATGCGTAATACAGGGGACTTTTGAAATTTTTTCCTGGCAATTGGAAAGTGACAGCTATCTCAAAAAATTTAAAAAGCAAAAAGGAAAAAAAAAATTGGAGCGTCCTACAATGTTCTCCGACAAATCACCAAAAACAACTAATTAATTAAAAAAAATCTTGATGATTCATGAACCATGTGATCTTTCATTAATCATTTTCATATCCACAGCTTACATACAACAAGCTATCAAGCTATCAATTGTCCTTTTTCCCCTTGATACGATCAACATGTGCTCGGCGTTTTTTTTAATCTTGTTACTAAATATTTAAAATTTATAATTATCCCTTTTAGCGCACATATCTGTCTGAAACTTGAACTCAAAACTAAAAAAAGGAAACTCTGTTGGTACTGTGATTTCAAGCTTGAGTGTGTCAAGTTCGTTTTGTGGAGAATTCCACTGTGTAATTGCTTAACTTCTCGCAAAATCTGTCTTTTCAAACTACTGTTATCATCGATAAATTGAAGCCACTACGATATTCCATATATACGTGTACAACTAATTTGATTACTACTATTACCCCTGGTGAATGGGTCAATATTGATCCCTCGCCTCGTATGTTTCTATTCCTAGTAAGTGATGCATCAAAGTAAGGTTATTTTCATATTTGCATCTTACTCCCTCCTCCTTCTGTTCATAACATACGTAACCTTAAAAAAATTTTGATCTATACTATAAATCATTTAAAAAATAATTAATTTTTATTTTTTAATTTTGTCTATATAATTAATATTTAAATGTGACTCTTTGTATTATTTTTTTCCTTTCAAACCCTCATTTAATATAATAGGTAAAGTTAAAAAAATAATTTAAGATAGATTTAATAAGTTAATTATTTTTTTTTAATTCTCATGAATTAGTTAAAGTATTCTTATAAAAGTATAGATAAATTAAAAAAATTAATTTATTATGAATAAATTTAAATTTTTAAAATAAATTCATATTATATATTATTTAATCTATTTAAATTAATTAAATAACTCTTATATTAATTATAATTAACTAATTTATTTAATTTTTTTAATATATTTAAAAAAATTAACTAATTTTTATATTAAAAATTAAATAAATATTAATTATAATTAAATAATTTATTTAATTTTATTAACTACTCTTGTAATTAACACATTTCTTTCGAGTTCGAGCTCAAATCAAAATCGATAATCGCTTTTCTCGTGCCGTCGCAAGATTAAGCGTGAAGTTCCGGCGGAGAAACCTCCAAAGTGTTACCCGCCGACAGTATGTCAAGAGTCAGCTGCTTCCCCCTCTGTTTTCTGCTGTGTTGGCATGTTGGAGTCCTCTGGCTTTGTCTGCAGTTGATGTGGCCTACCTAGGGATTAGTTTTATGTTTCCTTGTTTTCTCGAATTTCTGTTATTTGCCACTGATTGATGCAGCTCTGATATCTCATATCGGTTCTAGCAATCTGCCTTGAATTCTGCTACTGCTTGTGTGGTTCATACTAAGTAGTTCGTAGATGGTGACAGAAATTGGATTGTTCCGTTAGAACCAGTCTGGTTTGTCCACGCATGTATGATATAAATTCTGCTACCCTGCTTGTTTCTGTGACGATGAAATGGAGTTTTGGTGGGGACAGAGTCTGCTTCAATGACTTATCAAAACATGTCTCTCAGACAAAGATTATTTCCCACGAATCAGAAGAAAAGATATTAAATGAATCTGGTTTTTGCAATAGTTCTCAAAATTTTCATTGCCATTGATAAGAATACAAGTATAACATTATTGTGACTATTCTATATATATATATATATATATGGTTGTACATCAAATATGAGAAGCAGCTTTAAGCTGGCAAGAGAAAGGAAACTATATATAAGGCTACAAGAAACAAAATTGACTAAAATTACAAAAGAATCAGTCATGCAAATTGACAGAGTGGATTTCAATTCTACCGCCTCTGGAAGTTAAAGATTTTGATTGAAACTGCAAAAATGAAAGCAAAGAGTACTGTAAACCCAACAACCACAGCTGCACAAACTCCTACAAAGTCATGTTTGAAGCCAAAATAACTCCTTAGAAACTGTTCAACTGTTTCATTCTCTCCCTCCATCATTTCTGTTATATCTCCAAACTGTGATGCAACTAATCCATACAATGTCCATGACACAGGACAAACCCAGTAGTACCACCTCCACCACACAGGAATGCTCTGCAATAATGATAAATTTAAAAAAAAAAACAATTAGAAAATGGAAAATAATTATGTCCCTTGATTCACATAGAAGACTAATATCTGTGTTTAATACTCCAAGAAATTCAAGAATCACTTACGGGTCGTGGGATGACGAATCCGGAGAAGAGATTAAAAATTCCATAGAATGCAGCAGCAACAATGGCAGCAACATGGTGATTTGGTGTTACAGCCACACCCATCATGCCGTAGAAGGTGAAGTACAGCAATGTGAAGAACATGAAGAACATATACCAGAAAAACTTCTCCGCAGTCCAATCAAATCCAATCATGGCATATACTATGAGACCATACACAACAGTTTGGACAAAAATATATGGTATCTCTATTAAAACCTGTGAGAAAAAAAAAGGCCAAAAGGTTGACTCTTTAGATTTGAGAAGATGATGATTAAAGAAAAAAAAAACTTTGTAAGAATAAGGATTTTACAATTTTTAGTCACCTGTGCAAATGCATAAGGTAAAGCAGAGTACATTCCAGCGGCTCTTTCTCTATAAAACACAGTTCTTTCAACTGCTACCACTGGTTGTACAGAAGAAGAGTTCTGAATACCAAGGAAGAGAACGGCAATATACATAGAACCCATGGCATTAAACAAGTCTTGTCTCGTTGAGCTGTTGAAAGTTACCCAAAAGAAATCACATCAGAACTGAAGTGAAAATTACATATTTCTAAGATTAGCAAGTATATAATTATAAAAAATAAATAACTTACGTTTTGGTTCCGAGGTTCCAGAACATTGTTCCGAAAATCAAGGCTATGAAAGTGGTGAAGAGAAACCTCACAGCTGTATATGGAGGATTTCTCCAATATGACCAATGTTGTTTCCATAAGCAAGCCAAGCATTGGACTGCAAATGACTGTGAATATTGGGCGGGGAAATAAAGATCCTGTGAACCTGGTGCAGGTTTGCCGAGTTCTTCTATAAGCTGCTTGTTTCTCCTGAAAAGTCAGTTTAAGAATTTAGAATTTTAACAATATGAATGTCGCTAGAGCCAAATAGGCATTATATCCATATCTATGAACTCACCTGTACAGATCAGAGTTTCTGTATAGCTCAGTAAAATCAACTCCTAAAGCAACCTCTTGTGCTGAAGTTGTGACTTCCAACATCCAAGTTGCTGGATTATAGCCATCTTTGATTTTGCTAACGCCATCGATGCTCTGCAAAATTAAAAAGATTGGAAAATCAATAAGCACTACTATGATTATGGCTTGCTCATTGGAAAAAAATTGACATTTTGTTGCATCCTACCTCAAAATACTTGATTAGATGGCTAGAATGACGACCCAATGGCCCTACATATATCTCCTGTCCTCCCCGCTTCATCAAGAAGAGCTAAGATCACAGTAACATACAAATATCAGATACCAAGTCCGATAAAGAAAAACAGTACAAAAACGCAAGGTTCGTTGATTATTATGATTTCTTACCTCATCAAACGCTTCGAATATGTCGATGCTTGGTTGATGGATGGTGCACACAACAGTTCTTCCAGTGTCCACCGTGTTCCTAACTGTTCTCATAACAATTGCAGCAGCTCTTGCATCTAATCCAGAAGTAGGCTCATCCATGAAAATTATAGAGGGATTAGCCACTAGTTCTACTGCAATTGTTAGCCTCTTGCGTTGTTCGGTTGAAAGACCACTCACGCCAGGCAAACCAACCAGTGAGTTCCTCAATGGGTTCAGCTCCACAAGCTCCATGACTTCCTCAATAAACATCTATAACAATTCATCAAATCAGCAATAAGACTGATCAGCTTTTATGTCAAGAGAAAATTTTAATGTCAGGCCCAAAAGATGAGCAAATTTAAGGAAGAGTTGTACTGCTTGACTTTTGATGCTAACCTCTCTGGTTTTAGAATCAACTTCCTGAGGCAGACGAAGCCACGCTGAGTAGAGCAATGATTCATAGACAGTAACATGTGGGGAGTGGATATCATTTTGTTCACAATAACCAGAGACTCTAGCAAAAGTTTCTTGCTTTTTAGGGTATCCTGAAATCTTGATGTTCCCATCAATATATCCACCAGTTTTTCTACCAGCCAAAACATCCATCAGAGTAGTTTTTCCAGCTCCACTGACACCCATTAGAGCTGTGAGAACACCGGGCCTAAATGCTCCACTTACACCCTTTAGAAGCACCAATCTGTCCTCAAGTACACCTTGTTCTTTCATTTCCTGACATTTTGATATCAAAAGAGTTGGAACTCAAATAAAATACTCACATCACCACTAGATTTTATGTTTAGTAATGATTTTTACCTGTGGCATGTCAACAGAGTATACAATTTCATCAAATGTGATAGAGTGTGGCTCAAAAGGAAGAACCATTCCTCTTTTCCTTCCATGGCTGGAATCCGCAACAGAATCAGCTGCTCTACCATTTTGCGAACTCACTACAAGAAAAAATGAGACCTTATTCAGCATCAAATGCATACTATATCGTTACAATTCAGCTACAATATGCTTGCACAAATAGTTACCTATGCGTGGTAATTCAACTCCTTGGGCTCGGCGACTAGCTGTACTCTCTTCTGGTTCTTCATGTATCGTTGCCTGTGGCTTCTCAAAAGCTGCAAAATCATTCATATCAATTAATAAAAGCTATGCATTGCTCTGATATGATTTTTTTTCCCAAAGCAGCAAATATGTGAAAATACTTACGGTTTAGGAATGACAGAGCCAGTGCAAATAGAACATTGAAAAGCAGCACAAATCCAACCAACGCCCCAACTCCAATCCAATACCAATATGCTTCTGTGAAGAATCCACGAGACTCCAGAACTTGGATCCCTAGTATCTCACGTGAATTGGGGGCAAACTATAATTGGAAAGCAAAGAATTTTCAAATTAAAACCAGACATTAATCAAATGAAAGTAGAAAATTTTCTAAAGTTATGTTCAAGAAATTACATGGCTCCAACTATGCCCAAGGAACTCATTGACGACTATAGCATTCTGGCCATACATTAAAGGTGAAATCCAGTAACCCCAGATCCACCAACCCTTGATATCCTCTGTTTCATATGCAAATTAAAAGGGGGGGAAAGCACACATAAGCATAAAGTGGTTAAGGTGACTTCTTTTTTCGACATTTTATTAAAGTATCTTACTTCTTGATAGAATAAAGCCACCCAATGTAAGAAGAATGAGCAGGGCAAAGGACCCAAATGTGTTGGCAACTATCATGTTCCTGCCCAGTGCTGCAATAGATCGGAACAGTCCAGAAGACATCTGGGAAATCAGTAACAGTAGAAGGTATTGCTTGAACAATCTGCATGATAAACAAAACAGAGGTCTCATATTATAAGTAAATACAAGCTTGAACTAGAATTTCCAAACAGATAGAAAAAAAGAAAAAAAGAGGGAGCTTCTTCTACAAAAAAAGAGGAAGCTTCTTCTTTACCTTCCAACATTTGGATCGAATCCGATTACATAGTAAGTGAGAAATGTCCAAACAGCAACTTCCAAAAATGTGATGGGTATCTTGAGAATCCATGAGGGAATAGCATATGCCCATGAAGGATAAAATAGAAGGTCCCGTTGCTTGTAGAAAACAGGTAGTTTTGCAATGGTCATAGAGATCTCAGACATGCCATTGAACATAATCAT
This sequence comes from Leucaena leucocephala, assembly GCA_037074615.1. NCBI lineage: Eukaryota > Viridiplantae > Streptophyta > Magnoliopsida > Fabales > Fabaceae > Leucaena > Leucaena leucocephala. The sequence goes on from CM073552.1 coordinate 3,450,020, forward strand.
CACTAATGTGAAAAAAAGAGCACCAGCATAAACTCCTCCATCGGTCAGCGTATCCCGGTGCATATTGGTTCTTAAGAATAGTGTCATTGCTATAAATGCCATGATAGTGAGCTAAATAGAACCAAGAAAAAAATTACAGTCAAAATCATGTATAAAAAATAAACAAAATAATATTTGTTATTACAAAAATCAATAATAATTGAGAGCAAGTACTCACCTGTATTAGCTTGAAGATGTAAACAAATGAATTCCTTTTCATAAGCAAATATTCTCTAGAGAAGTTAGCCTTCAGAAGCTCCTTCTTGTTAACACCAAATTTTTTAGTGGTTAAGGCAGCTGGATGGTTCTTTGACTTATCAAATGGGATTCCAAGTTCATCTCCGAGTCTTCGGCCAACATGGAATGATTGAAATGCCTCAGCAAATTCAGGAACAGTTACAAAACTGTAGGGTTCATCTCGGCGCACCCAATACTGTTCCTGATCTTTTCTTGAAGTCACCTGCAACAAGAGAAGATTATATGAACAAAATTACAACAAAACCATTATATTGAGGAGACGAGATAAACTTTGTACTTACTTCTTGAAGAAAGTCAGCAACACCTTTCCTCTCAGGACATCTAAAACCCATTGATTCAAAGAAGTCAAGCACATGTTCACGGGGTCCTTGGTATACTATTTGTCCATCAGAGATTAGAATAATGTCATCAAAAAGTTCATAAGTCTCTGGTGCCGGCTGGAGCAACGAGATAACTGCAGTTCCATTTAGAATGTGAACTACCTGCTTGAGAGAGTTCACAATTTGATAAGTTGTAGAGCTGTCCAAGCCAGTTGATATTTCATCCATGAATAAAGCATTAGCAGGTCCAACCAGCATCTCCCCCGTGGTAACACGCTTCCTTTGTCCTCCAGAGATACCTCGCAACATTTCATCCCCGACCATGGTATCAGCACATATATCCAATCCCAAAACCTGCAAGTTATACAAAATTATTAATCCGTTTCCTTCACATAGAACAGTTTAAGAAATTATTAAGCAGGAAGGAACCTGGTATAGGTATTAGTACCTTTAGTACATAATCTGTTACAACGTTTGCCTCTTGGCCTACAGTTGCCGCAGCCTGGAATATCAGAAACAAATTAAATGTTATGATATTCTTTACTCTACCCATTACAGTGAACATTTATAATTTAATTTTCTAGGGGTAAAATTATAAAAAGTTATTATTATAGCTTCTGTCTTACCTTCATGTAGACATCAATGTCTGGATCAGGTTTAATATTTGCTTCTTTCTCTCTTCTTGACAATTCAGATAGCAAGTCTGTGATAACCACACCCAATTAGACTATCAAAAATTATAATGAAAGGAAAAGGGGAAGATGTTTATATGAAATTTTACTAACCATATCGTGATCCAACCCCTTGGCACCTTGCAGAGAAAGACAGGGTTTCCCTTACAGTCATTTCTCCAATATGAACATCATGCTGGCTAATATAAGCAGCAGTTCTTTGAGGAACAAACTCCTTCATTTCATGACCATTATAAGTCACTCTCCCAGATGTCTGTAGGACAAATGGGTAATTAAATTATATGAGAAAACTTAAGAAACCACATCTGCTAATTTACCATTTAAAGAAAATGATCTTTAGTTTTCACCTTAAGACTTGGATCAAGCTTTCCAGACAAAGCCAAAAGAAGTGTGGTTTTTCCAGAACTTGGAGGACCCAAAAGCAGTGTCATCCTGCGAGGCTTGATAATTCCACTAACATCTTTAAGAATTGTCAAATGTCTCTTTCTGCTTGAGAGTATATGCAGAGAACTCAAGAAATTCTGGGAGACCAAGACCCAAAGATTGTCAGAAACCACATTTAATAACATCAATAACTCAGAAACAACATTTTATGAACTAACAAATCCGCCTGTTCCTACCTCTACTATGTTAGTAACGAAGTTCATAAAAGTGGGCAAAGCTCTGCCTCCCACATAAGCCTCTGCCTCAATATTTAGGTGCTCATATCGAACTTCAATTGTCGGAATATCAAGCCCAACTCTGAAACCAAAAATAGAAAACACAGATATAAGAAATAGTTATTAGTTATACAAGAAGAGGTCAACTAACACTGGTATTAACTAACTAATTACATAATTAATACTATTTTTTTTAAAACAATATATATGCGTGTGTTTGTGTGTGTGTTTCAGTTCCTTCATCACTTGAATCCTGCACTTATTTAGAAAAGAAAACAGGAAACAGGAAACAGCAACTTCCTCTTCTGAAAAGCGATATACTCTTACCTATCAATTCGTTCCCTGAGCTTTAACAAGAACTTCTCATTGTCCTCTTCAGTAACTTTAATCAACCTATCGAGCAATTTCTTTTTCTCCTGAAAACCAAGATCACTGATATCGATTTCGTTGGCTACCCCATGAGATGCTGTCAACAAGCCTTTTTTGAGACGATTATAAGTAGGGAGCTTTTCAAGCGCAGCCCATTTAAGAGCCTCTTCATCGTTTTCTTCACGCGAAGACCTCGAGAATATTTCAACTCCAGTGTTTCTCCAAGCGGACGAACTCCCGGCTCGCATGCTACTTCGCAAGCTATTACTTGCTAAATATATATTACCGCCTTCCATCGCAACCCAAATGAAAAGAAGAATACAGTTTCTGCAACTTCAGTTCAACCCCACAAAAACCCAGAAATGTTTTCCCCCTTCGATTCAGGAAATGTAAAAGGACAACAGCTTTTGCAGATTCAAATCAACCTTTTGCAGGATTGGAAACTGGGAATGAAGAGTTTGCAAGATCAAGTAATGATGGTTTGCGTAGCAATACAAATAAGCGAAATAATTAAAGAATTTAAACTTGAAACGTTGAAAAAGGAAAACGAGATCTGTTTTAGTATTTTCCAGCTTTCTAATGGGATAGAATGGGATTGAAGTGAGAGAGTTGGCAAGGTCTATATATATATTCATAGTTAGCGTAACCTGGCGGCCAGTGAAGAAGGAAGGTCAAATTGTCAAATGAAATCTAGAAGCTGTCCCTATTTTTATTGGGGTGACGAAAGAATGGACCGGAGAAAACACGTGGAGAAAGAGCTCGATCGCAGGGAAATTCGGTGTGTCTGAGATGCCAAGGAAAGTTCCCTGTATGAACAAGTCGACGAAGATACCCTGTGAAGCGTGAAGAATACAGGAAGGAGGTCAAACAACTTAATTTTCTACTCAAAAGAAAAAAAAATTAAAAACTGGTCAGATAAAATTAATCTTTGACATCTTTGTTTCCTTTCTTACGATATTAATGAAATTCAGAGGATCGTCTTTCTTGAATATTAAAAAATATATTAGATTAATAAATTTTTTTACATTTGACCTTATAGGAGTATTAAAAAAAATGTTATCAATTTTACAAATAGTTTGTATTTAATATTTTAAAATTAAAAAAATATTTATTAATTACCTATAAATAATTTATATATAGTAATAAAAAATTTTCTTATAAATAATTTACAATTTACATATCCTAACAGAGTGATTCCTTGACGAAGACTAAACAAAGCTTTTAAATCAGAAACTAAACATTCCAATAACTATGAGGAAGACTAGCCCTAATAAAGTAATTATTATCATAATCATAGATCAAATTGGTAGACTATCCAAGAATGATATTTTTATTATTGAGTATTGATCAATAAATCCAATTTCTGTTGGCCAAAAAAAAAATCAAATTTTATATTTATAAATCAAGTTATATATATGAGGAAGTCCGTTGACCGTTGCGGTCAAGCTCACAGAACGAGAAGAAAATAGTAATGTTTAAAGTTGGAGACAGCATTTAATTTCTTTAACCTCCCCGAGGTTGTTGCATTTGAAAATTATGTTTTGGAGTGCTCTGCTATTATCCTATGCATTGAATTTTCAAAGTCGCCTGTTGAATTCCAAAACTGTTTATAAGACCATGCTAAATACGCTGTTTGGTCTTAAATATTTCGTTAGAGTTTTTTTTAGTTAAAAAAAAATTAACACATTTTATCCTTTAAATTTATAATTTTTTTAAACTATCCTATTAGTTACACGAGGTTTTCATCAAATTGATAATTTTAATGTAAATAATTAAAAAAAATATTTTAAAAAATTAATATATGTTTTTTTATAAAGACTAATTTATTTAATATATATTTTAATATATATAAATTAATTATTTAACTCTGCGTAAAGAGAAAATAGCTTGTTATCTTTGAAATAATGAGTTGCTTTAATCTATTATAGAATTTGGTTAACTGCATATATACTTGTAAATTAACGTAACTTTATGACTAACGATGAATATCTTACAAATGCAAACCAATATTCTGGTGCAAAGGAAACACTGTTCCTGTGTTGCCATTCATTTTTGGGACAACAGCTACTTTTTATAATATAAAATATAAAGAAACTAAAAAGAAAAGACAAAGATTAGGTTGATCCTGAGTACGTTGGCCTATGAATACAACTGATCAATATATAAAACTGATTTGATCATGACGTAATATGTCATAAAAATATATTTCTATTTAATATATCCTGAAATATTTAAGAAAATAGAGCTCCCTTATTTTCTTAAAAAAAATAATTTATCATCTTAATTTATGGTTTGATTAATATGATCGCGTACACTACTATAAAATATACTTTTTAAAATCTTATTTTTAAATCGATTCTTACGAAAACAATTTAAAAAAATTTACCGGTGGCATTTTTATAAATAAACATAAAATATTTATACTTAATGTACACATGAACAGTGTAAAAGAAATGAGCAGTAACATTTTTGTAAATAAGGGTAAAATATTTACACCTGATGTACACATGACCGGTGTAAAAGAAATGAGCGGTGGCATTTTTATAAATAAAAAAATCTAGATATGCGATGTCTCATACATGTGCTCTTTGTTCTCTATTGTTGAAGTATATCGTTCTCGCCTTTAAAGCTCACTAAAGAAGAAGACTCAGATCTGCGACAGTTAATGTCTGTTTTTTTGTTTCTTTCTTTCTGGATTTTGTTTAAATATATTTCTGTTTACTTTTGACTAAGCAAGTCGGAGGAATTATGACGGCATTTCTGTGATGTCTTCAATTAGGTGACGATATTTCTAAGTTTTCGTTTCTGTGTATATATTTAGGTTTTTATTTCATTCAGTTATGGGTCATGTTTAAATATATTTCTGTTTACTTTTGAGCAGGTAACCCGAAAGAATTGTGACGATATTTTTATAATATCTTCAATTAGGTGACGATGTTTATAGTTTTTTATTTTTGAATATATATCTGAATTTTCGTTTCTTTCGTTTTTAAGTTCTCTGGCTTTTTCTTTCTTCCTTTTTTTTATTCTCTGCTTACGTTTTACATGTACTTATTCTTCTTTATTACTTTCTTCCTCCTTCAGATTTGTGACGAAGAAGAAAATAATTTTGGTGCTTTAATAAGAAAACTAGTTTAAAAGCTTCTCTGATTTGAACCTATAGTTTTTCGATTCTGAATTTTTTTTTATTTTTATATTACTTTTTAATCCTGTTGTATGGAATAATCGGTTTAAAAAATTAATTTTTTATACCGATCGTATACAACCGGTATAAAATATCAGACTTTTTATTTGAACAATTTTTACACCGGATTAAAGTATAGTGTAGAAACTCATTTTTAATTAATTTTAAAAATTTATTTTCTAGGCAGTAATAGTAAAGAAGAAAAAGAGTAATAGCTGGATGAGACAGCATATATAAAGAGAAGCTTCTTGACATTTTGAACCCATGACTTAATTCATGAAAGAAAGAAAAAATATTTTTTACTTTGATTTTATAAAGTATTTTTAATCCTCTAATATTAATATTGTTAATTTTATTAACAAAAAGTGTTAATATTAAAATTTTAAATGTTGACAAAATATTTACAAATATTGATATATTAAACTTAATTTTTTTAAAAATAATAATTAGTATAAAAATTATTATTTAAAAGGACTAACAAATATTTTATAAAATTAAAAAATTAAACTAAAATTTTATATAAAATTAAAAGCACTAAAAATATACTGTTACTCTTACGCTCATGAACTTAATTAAAATACTCTCCCGATTCTCACCATCAAGTAGAAAGTTGAAGAAGTTATTTATCTTTCCTCCTTTTTTTTAATGGCAATCTGTCTTTTCCCTAAAAAATGGAGAAGCAATAGGATTATGTAAGGGCATAAGGGTCAAGTTGCATTATATTATGTGACATAATCAATGATATCATAAACTACTTTGATTTGGGTGGGGCCTTCATTATGCCACATCATTGATGCTTTGGCCAATAATATTTTCTTGCCAACCAAGCAACTAGCTTAATTAAATGTAGGGTTAGTAGTTAATCTTTGTGCCAAGCAAGCGAAAAATAAATAAAATAAAAAAATTTAGATTTTCTTATCATAAGAGATTCTTTTGTAAACAATACTACAAGTATATAATTCATTAAAAAGAAATTAATAAATTATATTGATGACTAGAAAAACATGAAAAGTGAAGTAGTTAATATAGCTGATATAGAATTTTGATTAATTGGTTAAAAATAAATTTTTTTAAGTCTTAAATTTAATTTTTAAATGAGATATCTATGTTAAAATATAAATTTTAAAATTGAATATTTAATAATAAAATTAAAGAAATAGTAAAAAAAATATGATAGTAATTTGTAATCTGTTTACTTACAAGAGTCAAATCTTGAAGAGATTAAAAATATAAAAATATAACATTCATAAGTTAAATATCTTTAATTTGGTCAAGCAAGTTCATTATCAAATGATCAAATCCAAAACAATGGGATGGTTGAAATTTCCCTCTTACCAGGTCACGTATGTCGTGTCGTATTCATGTCCATGGAATTCCTATACAATTAACTAGCTTACATTCCCAAATCCCAATTTTTTTTAAGAAAAAAATTGACATATCTGTGTTGCACATTTATTTTATTTTTCCATTAAAAATATAAGAAACAATTCCTTTCAGATTTATATACCTAAAGTTTAATTGTATATATTTCATTATATGCGTTGTTTTTAAGAAAAAAGAAAAATTCATTACCTATATTAATTATTTAATAATATTTTTTCACAAAAATTTCTTCAATTCCATTTGTTTTTTATTATTTGCATGCAAACCTATGAACAGCTTGACATATTTTTATTGTAGAATCTTTTAACTTTATTTAAATAATTTAAATCTTATAAAAATATACAAAGAAAAAAAAAGATTCCCTTAAAATATGTAAAAAAATCAAAACAAAACGGGAAAATATTCATAAATGCAAAAAGTTTATATGTATCCGTACAAATGCCAAGCAATAATCAATAATAGTACTATTAATTTAAAGGTAAAATAAAAAGCAATACTTATATTTAAAGGGTAATTATCAACTTGGGGCATCTAGAAGGCTTATTCTATTTAACGGGAAGTTTTGACTTTGACTAAAATATCGTCCCAACTTTTTTCTTTCTTTGCTGGTTTTGGGCGTCTTCTGGAAGACTGTGATAATTGATACGGGAGTGGGAAGAACATGGAAGACAGGCTCCAAAAAATAAGGCCCCAGATTCATTGGACTGTTCCTCCCTTTATTCACCTATTTCTAAAAAAAAAAAATAATTAATCACGAGATTAATGGCCTTTCACCAAAATATTATAGGCTGCCTTAGCCTCCATGCTGAATAGAATTGAAAAATTGGATTTCTCTTCTCTTTATTTATTTTTTCTTCCACTTCCTCTCCACTTTATATCTTAATTTTTTAGTCAACAAGAGATTTAGAAAGAACTCATAGGAAAAATGCTGGGGATGTTAGGTACGAAAGATTTAAAGGGGAGAAGAGCGAAAATATTTCTGAATTTGATTTAAAAAATTAAAAAAAATAAGATAATAAAGTTTTAATAAAGAGAACATACAAGATAAAATATTAAAATAAAAATTAATTAAAAATAATAAGTTTCATTTTTTATTTTTTAAAAATCAAATTATAAAATTTTATTTTCCCCTCCTTTCCAATCCAAATTTTTCGTACTAAACAGCAGCAAATAAGATATTTTGTGTGTATTTAGATAAGATTTTAAAAAATAGCTTATAAAAAAAATAGAATTTTTGACACCTTATAACTTTTGGAGAAGAACTTATAGGAAAAAAGTAGTTCTGGATAAATGAGTGTTTTGATAGTTATTATCAAAAGAGATTTTGTAATTGGAAAATTACTAAAAAAGGTATGTATGAGATATGAGAGAGGAGAGAAGGTAAAAAAGATAGAGGAGAGAGGGTGTAAGAAAAAGTAAGGGTAAAATAGTAATTGAGTAGTTCATAAATTCTTTTACTGTTCCAAAAGTTACTCTGACCAGCTTATCTGAAACTATCATTTTAAATCATAGTTTAGTCCAAATTGAGGTTTGGACAAATATAACTGTTTATTTTAAAATTTCTTTAAATCGAAGTTTATGCCAGAAATACTTTTAAAATTATAGTTTTATTATTTTTTAAACATCCCTTTATAGATGAGGAATATGAATATGATCCAAGTTCGTTCTTATATGAATATTAATCTTGATTATCTTACAAACAAACATCATGACTTAGTACATTATTTGTGACCAAAAGAAAGACTAATGACACAAAGGAGACTAAAGTTAATTAACAAGACTGACTTTACATAACTGAAATTAAAGTTATTTTAACTAAAATAACTTTGTAAAGACATGATAGTGATTAAGATTGCTTTAATAAAGTAGCTTCAAATTGGATGTGCAATTATGAAGCTTAGGACTGAGTGGCAATCAAGGAGTCTGTCATCACTTGTTTTAGATATACCCTTATATTAAAGAGAAAATTATGATAAAATCTCATATAAAAAATTTAATTAAAAAAATCTTATAAATTTATTAAATGTCTGTAAAGTTTTAAGAAAATTTTAAATAATTTTTATAAATTGTGAAATGACAGATATGCTATTAAAAAGAAATAACTTAAACAATCAGAATAATAATTTTTTAAGAAAAAAATTATAACTTAAACATAAAAAAATATAAAATAATGTAAACAGCGGATTTTTTTTTTTTTAACGAAATGGGGTGGCTGCTTCTAATTCTTTGAACGTAGTTTTGTCTCAATACTTAAAAGTCTTGTTCAATTTGTGACTGAAAATGAAATTAACGTGAAGTTCTTATTTTGTCTATATTATGTAAATACCTTCTCTTTATTTTTCAAAAAGAAAAAAGAGAGATGGTTGTGTAAAACTATTCAAAATGGTTTTTCCTTGTAGAATCCAATTACTACCCATTAATCCTCTTAGGCTTTCTTCCAATATGTAAATATTTCTCGTTATCTTATTGTAAAAAAAAAGAGACACGTAAAAAAAAAATTCTTAAAAATATTAAAAATAAGTGAAGGTATTGGACTTTCGTTCTTTGGTCTGAAATTCAAACGATCTCAACTAAAAAAATTAAACAGTTTAATTGAGAAATATAGATCGCTGAAATATGTTTTGAATCATATTTTAAACTTATTTTTTAAAAAATATAGTTAGGATATTGTTTTTATTTTAAGATTTAAATGTTAAAAAAAATAAATATACATTATCTAAATCCCTCAAACTAAATTAGTCAATAAAAAATTCAATTTATTAAATCTCTCCCACTAAAAAATAAAATTATGTTTTGCTTGAGAGTTAAGATACAAGAATATAAATTAGTATTATATATTTTAAATGTGTTTTGTTAGATACTTCCAATAGTTATTCTTTTATTTCTATTTATAAACTATTTTCAACATATTTTATATAGATTAAAAAAATTTAAATCTTATTAATTATGTTATAAAATTTAATAATATTTTATTTTTATTTTTATTTAATATATATTACATCTAATTGAAATACAATCATCATAAATAAAAGAAAGATAAAAAGTATATTTATATGAATTTTTTTTATAAATATTATGTATATATACAACATGTCGTGCGTGTGAGGGAGGGGGGGGGGGGGGAGCGAGCGAGCGAGAGGGGGGGAGGGGGGAGCGTACATGGTAGGTGTTTCTAATATCCTGGAGATATTTGCCTCAAGTTTTACATCATGGTAGGTATGATTAGTATTCATACCTGTCAACAACTCAACCGTACATGCTATACTTGACCATTTACACCAAGTTTTAACATATTAAGTATTCGAATCGTCTCAAAAAGTATTTATAATTATAACTAGCCACATCACATCTACTACGTTTTAATATCATATAAATTACCGATAATGTTATTAGATGTCATTTGAATGGCAGAAATGTATTAAGCTGTCTTCTTATTGAGGTACGATTAATTATTTTTTTTAATTTTTAATATAAAAATTAGATAAAAAAATATTTTAATTATAAATATAAAAATATAATCTATTTTATTTTCTAAAACTATGACTTTCTCCTTAATCTATCTCTATATGATTGTATATATTAAATTTTTTTTTATTCAAGTTAATTCAAATGCATATTATTAAAGAGATTATTTTAACAAAACGAACACACAATCATTACAAATAATTAATTTAATTATTTTTTTAATCTATGTAAATTAATTAAATAGATATTATAATAAAGATCAGAGATAGTACTAAATATGAGTACTTTTTTAATATGAATTTAAATATTAATTCATCCCGTTACGAAGAATTAGTTTATTTTCTTAGGCTAAACTCTTGTTCATTCGTAAATTACTCTTTTTTTATTGTTAAATATATATATCTTTTTAATAGAAATAATTATATTTAAAATATTATCTATTATAAAATATGAATACTTATTTTAATATAAATTTAAATTTTAATTTGTTGAGAAATTAACACTGGGTTTCTAGAAGGCATAGTAGTATGTCAATTACGTGTTTCTAATATCCTGGAGATTTTTCACACAAGTTTTAATTTGGTAGGTATGATTAGTATTTATCCTACCTGTCAACCGTACATGCTATACTTGACCATTTACACCAAGTTTTAACATATTAAATATTTGAATCGTCTCAAAAAGTATTTATAATTATATCTAGCCACATCACATCTACTACATTTTAATATCATATAAATTACCGATAATGTTATTAGATGTCATTTGAATGGCAGAAATGTATACCGCTGTTGGACAGAATTCTGAATTCTGATTGAGATACTGTTAATTATTCTCTTTAATCGTAAATATAAAAATTAAATAAAAAATTTATTTTTATTATAAATAAATATCATAATCTATTTTTTCTTTTAAGTTTATGACTTTCTCCCCACTCTATCATGATTGTATATATTAATTTTTTTTTATTCATATTAATTCAAATACATATTATTAAAGATGTTATTTTAGGAAAACTAATACACAATCATTACAAATAACTAATTTAACTAGTTTTTTTAATTTATCCAAATTAATTAATTAAACTTTATAATAAGGATTAGAGATAGTGCTAAATATGAGCATTTATTTTAATGTGAATTTGAATATTGGTTCGTCACTCTATGAAAAACTAGTTCATTTTTTTAAGTTAAACTCTTGTTAGTTTGTAAATTGCTCTTTCTTTATTACTAAGTATATGTGTTCTCCTAATGAAGATAAATTATATTTGAAGTACTGTTAGCTACGAAATATGGGTACCTCTTCTAATAGAGATTCGGATCTTAATTCGTTATATTATGAGAAACTAACTCCTTCTATTAAACTTAACTCTATTAATGAGAAACCTAATTGACTGATAAATTGGGCTTAAAGAAAAGCCCGAAATAGATAAGCTCATTTTTGGGCTTAAACAAACATTATTACTTGGCTTACCTGCCTCGAGCCCAATTCACCGGCCTTACTTGGTCACTATCTTCCATGACAACCTCATGCCCATAGTAGGAATGGAGCTCAACTGCTAAGTGCTGACCATCGTGGCGAGTATTCAAGTCTCTAATAATTATCTATCATTCGTGAGAGTTTAACTAACGATTGAATAAAATATATGATTATTTAAAACGTGTTCGATCCCTAGAGAGTACTATTTTTTGTAGTTCTAAGTGCCTGAGTTTACGTTTGAGGGTAATTGACGGCTCGCTCTAGCCGATATTGATATCTTCTAGGAGGAAGGAATACTTCATTTTGCCCTTAGATCGTGAGTGAACCTAACTCCTTTCTAAAATTTTTTGTACAAAAAAAAAGTCTAATAATTTTAACAGTTTAAATGTAAATTTTTTAATTGGAAAATTATTTTTTTACATAATAATAGTTAATAAATTATCGTTATATTTTATATCTATTATAGTATTAACCTATTAAAAATATAAAAATAAAATTATATTAAATCTAGATTGTTTTGGTTCGGATGGTGTAGATGAGCGCCCAAACTGAATGCCTCAAGAAACGAAGGGAGAAAGTAGTGTTTGGCGTGGGAAAGTTCTTTCCTTCCTTTTATATATCTCTTCATTTCCTTTATTTTTTGGCCGATATCAGTTTCTTTTACTGACGATTTGTTTTGGAAATTCTTCCCTTTCCGCAAAAGATTTTTGTTTTTTGGATGTTGTGTTTCCTCTCTCTATTTTTTTTTACAAATCAAACAGTATTTTTTAATTGATAGTTTAGAGACTAATCCTACCAAAATTTAGATATCATTGAAATGAATGTTTTGGATGTTGTGTTTCCTCTTTTGTTTTAATGATGAATAATTCAATATATTTTTCTTTTATACGGTCCAATGAATATTTATTATATTTCTTATCATTAAAAATAGAACATTATATTATGAATATATTCAACAAATTGGATGCAGGCTCTTGTTTTTCACGTCACATCTAAAATGAGTTGCACTATTAATACAAATAATAATGGAGTTTCACTTGATATTGATAATTAGCGTTTGTGTGGTATAAAAATTCACCTAATTTAAAACTACATTAGTTGACTATGAGTTGTTGGCTAAAAGAGCCAAACAAGGTATAATTATATGACCCAGTAGTATAAATAATAATGATTAAAATCACATAAATTATCGCCTTTGGAAGTTGAAGACTTTCACAGAGAAGGCAAAGATGAATGCAAAAAGCACTGTGAAGCAAACAACAACGATGGCAACAGCTCCAACAAAATCATCTCTGAAGCCAAAATAACTATGCAGAAAGTCTTTGACTGTTTGACCAGTCTCAATCTTGGTTGTCATGTCTCCATATTGTGAAGCCAACAATCCATATAAGGTCCATGCCACCGGACATGCCCAGTAGTACCATCTCCACCACACCGGAATTCCCTGTTCAATTTCTCATACTCGTTAACATGTCTAACACTATAAAACTAATAATCAGAGTAATTACGTGTTTTGTACTGAGTCTGAGAAATGAGTCACACCATTTTTAAATTTGTTAAAGTTTTTGTGTTGCATACTCTCTCTTGTCTTAAATAAAATAAGATGATTAACTTATAAAGATTAAAAAAATTAATTAAATTAGTTATCTATAAAAAAAATCTTTATAATCATTTACATGGAAAAAAAATCCCTTGATAAAAAATATTTTTTAATATGTGTAATCAATAGAGATAGTTTATGAAAAAGAAATATAAATTTAGAAGACAGGCTAGATTAATGTCTTATATTTAAGATTAAAATAATTTTTTTTATTAAATTATATATCAAAAATAAGAAGGAGTATATATATATACTTCTTTCAGTCTATAATATAAGTTACTTATAACTAATTTATTATAACCAACAAAAGTTAGTTGTATAATTAAATTTGTCTAAAAATTATTCTAATTTTCATCTTTACCTTTAATAAATTTAGAAGATATGTATTCTGTGTCCCCTCATTGGAAATTGAGAAGGTTGACATATTTGGAATAAAGTAATTAATGCTACACAAACTCTTTTTAGGATCACAAAATTTTTTCAGAAGGCGACTTATATTATGGACCTGAGAGGGAGAGAGTAGATATATAGAGATTGTACTTACGGTTCTTGGGATGAGGAAGCCTGAGAAGAGATTCCAGATTGAATAAAATGCAGAAGCAACAATTGCAGCAAAATGATGATTTGGAGTGACGGCCACAGTCATCATGCCATAAAAAGTGAAGTATAGGAATGTGAAGTACATAAAGAACAAATACCAAAAGAATTTTTCTGCAGTCCAATCAAATCCCATCATTGCATAAACAATCACACCATATGTCACAGCTTGTGCTAGAACATAAGGCAGCTCTATTGCAACCTGACAAAAAAAAAAACACAAAATCCCATAAATCTTAGCTATATAAAGATTGAATATTTTAAGGTTGTCGTGTAATCATTTGATCAATATATAATTACTTGTGCAAATGCATAGGGGAGTGCTGAATACATTCCAGCAGCCTTTTCTCTGTAAAAAACAGTTCTTTCAATGGCCACCACTGGCTGCACAGAAGATGCATTTTGAATCCCAAGAAAGAGCACAGCATTGTACATTGAACCCATGGCATTATATAGGTCTTGTTTCTTTTCTCTGCAATATTCAAAAGAAAAAGGTTCAAAGTGAACGCGAGGTATCAAGAAAGAAAAGCCATAGAGTTAAAATAGCATCCGATATCTTAAACTATTTTTTAATACATCTAATGCTCTAAAATAATTCTTTAGTAACACTAAATATTTTAAAAATTTTTTTAAAACATCTAGCATCTTAAATTATTTTTCAAGTATTACTCAGTATTCTAAATTTAGAGTACTCATTGCTAATAAAAAAAATACTTTAACTGTCAAATTATATCAAAAGTTAGGTGTTACTGAAAAAATATTATAGAATGTTAGATATACTAAAATTAGTTTAGGATATTGAACGCTACTTAAAAAATATTTTACGCTGGGTGCAACTTAACCCATGAATGCAATGGAGTTCAAAAGAGGTTTGTTAAATGGAGCTTACATTTTAGATCCAAGATCCCAGAACATTGTTCCAAAGATCAAAGCTATGAAGGTAGTGAACCAATATCTAACTGCAGTATATGGAGGGTTTCTCCAGTAGGACCAATGTTGTTTCCACAAGCAAGCCATGCATTGAACCAGAAACGGTTGTGCATATTGAGTAGGAAAATAGAGATCATTTGAATCAGGAATAGGCTTGCTCAATCCTGCTATAAGTTCTTTGTTCCTCCTATAAAATAATTCACACCCATATATATGATGCTCTAAGAATTGTCTCATAAATTATTAATTAGAAGAGTTACTTAGAGGTCTCATGAAAAGGATTTAATCCCCAAAAATTCCTATGATAAGTGAGCATCATAAACATATTATCATTTCTTACCGTGTGACTTATCAGGCTGCTTAGTTATCATTAGACTTTAGTTATCTCTTATTAATTTATGCTAAGACATAGGAATGTGCTTTTACCCATATGGTTCAGATTTTTTGTAAAGATCTGCAAAATCAACACCTAAAACCATTTCTTGTGCTTGAGTTGTAACTTCTAACATCCAAGTTGCTGGGTTGTACCCATCTTTGATTTTCTTAATCCCTTCAATCTCCTGGATATAAAACCAAAGGTATAAAACTATTGCAGTATCAGTAAAAACTATAAAGAACTATAACTTTTAATCGAAAGATTGAACTTTAAAGAACACATTATTTTACCTCAAAATACTTGATGAGGTGGCAAGAATGACGACCTAGTGGCCCGACATAAATTTCTTGTCCTCCACGCTTCAATAACAAAAGCTGAAACCAGAGTTTTTTAACATGAACCAAACGTTGTCGGTGAAATTAATGGTGAAACATATGCACAATGTTTTTCAACCTTAGCTTAGTCATTCATTTCTCACCTCATCAAAAGCTTCAAATATGTCAATGCTTGGTTGGTGGATTGTGCAGACAACTGTCCTACCTGTATCAACTGTATTTCTAACTGTCCTCATAACAATTGCAGCAGCTCTTGCATCCAATCCTGAAGTAGGCTCATCCATAAAAATTATTGATGGATTTGCCACTAGTTCAACAGCTATAGTTAGTCTCTTTCGTTGTTCGATGGAAAGACCACTAACACCAGGCAAACCAACCAGAGATATCCTTAATGGATTCAACTCTACCAGCTCCATTACTTCCTCAATAAACATCTGTAACCATTTATAAGAACCAAGAGAAAAAATATTATCAACTTTTTAGATCAAAATCAGACATTGATGGTAACTAAGTGGGATAGGGAACGCTAACCCAGAAGATAACTGTTAAAGTAAGAGAATTAACCCACTTAAATATCCTATTGAGTATCCTATTCTATTTAATATATGACTCAGTATCTTATACTACTAAATTTCTATCAGACATATTGATGTGTTTGCGAACCTGTCGGGTTTTGGAATCGACTTCGGGGGATAAACGAAGCCAAGCTGAGTAAAGTAAGGATTCATAGACTGTGACATGAGGAGAGTGGATATCATTCTGCTCACAGTAACCAGAGATTCTAGCAAAAGTTTCTTGTTTTTTGGGATATCCTGAGATAGTTATGTTTCCCTCAATATATCCACCAGTTTTTCTACCTGCCAACACATCCATCAATGTAGTTTTACCTGCTCCACTCACACCCATCAAAGCTGTGAGCACACCTGGCCTGAATGCTCCACTAACACCTCTTAGAAGCACTAATTTGTCCTCAACTACACCTTGGTTCTTCATCTCCTACAAGTTCAAATAGAATTAGTGTCTGGGGAAAATCGGTAAAAAGTCCTTGTTTAAAAATTTTATTAGAAAAAAAAACCTGATATATTTTCATATAAAAAAAGTACTGGTACTTTGAGGATCTCATACATAAAAGGTACCAGTACTCAAGTTCAGGTCCTCATGATCAATAAACTTTCCAAACAAGTACTTTTAACCAATTTTTCCAAGTGTCTTTTCAACCATAACAATATACTCCCTTCGGTTCTTAATATAAGAGCTAGTTGAGGGGTTGAATTTGGTCTTGAATATAAGAAATACCTCAATCAACTTTGTTTCCCTAAATTTATAATTTTTTTCTAAAGTATCCCTATTGATTGCACACATTAAATTTTTTTTATCCAAAAGTAGTTATGATAAATAATGGTATTTTAGAAAAATCAAACGATATTTGTTACAAATAACTAATATAACTAATTTTTTTAATTTATCTAAATTAGTTATCTAACTCTTATATTAAGGATCAGAGGTTATATTATTTTTCTCAATCAATCTAGTCCTGAATTTACCCGAGGCATGTCAACGGAGTATGTAATTTCATCAAAGGTGATTGAATGTGGTTCAAATGGAAGAACCATTCCTCTTCTCCTATTTTGGCTTGAACCATCTATACCATCTGACCTTAATGGTGCAGCCTCTGAAGTCGATCTTCTTCTCCTATTATCATCATCATCATCCATGTTCCCTGAAATGTCCAACTAAAAGCTCATTCATAATCTATAAAACTGAAGAACAATTATAAACTTCAATCCATGCTCATAATATAGCTTTTAAAAGTAGATCACATATACTTAAACTGTTTGGTTCACCTTCTCTACTTGTTAACTCAATGCTTTCTTGAGCTTTGACAGACGATTCTTCTGATATTACAGCTTGTGGCTTCTCAATTGCTGCTCATGTACATGTTTACATATCAGTAATATATTGCAAAGTATCATTACAAGAACAACTAAAAAGAAACGCGCGAAAAGATAGATAGATAGACAGATAAATAGATAGATGCTCACGACTGAGAAATGTGAGTGCTAGAGTGAAACCAATGTTGAGTAAAAGTACAAATCCAATCAATGCCCCAACGCCTATCCAGTACCAATATTTGTGTACGAAGAACCCGCGAGACTTGAGAATCAGAACTCCAAGTGGCTCAGATGAACCTGAGACGGCCTTTCATGGCAGACACAAAAAAAAAAATTATCTATCTGTCAAGGAACAAAGTAAGGTTTTCTTTCAAAGGAAAAGAAAATTTTGGATTGATGGGGTGATAGAAAAAATTACATGGTTCCAACTGTGGCCAAGGAACTCGTTAACCATTATAGCATTCTGGCCATACATTAGAGGTGAAATCCAGTAACCCCATAACCACCATTTCTTGATATCCTCTGTTTTTTTTAAAGAGGAAACCAAAAAGAAAGAAGCATTATGAAGTGTTCAAATTCTATATAACTTGAAGTTTCAAGATCTTGAAATGAATAATTATTCATATTCTACTACCTCTTGACAAGATGAAGCCTCCCAGTGTTAGAAGAGTGACTATTGTAAATGCTCCAAATGTGTTTGCAATTATAATATTCCTACATGTTGCTGCAACTGTTCTGAACATTCCAGAAGCCATTTGTCCAAGTACAAATAGCACAAGGAATTGCTTGAAAAAGCTACATCAACACCAAGTTTTCCACTATTTCCATGATTATTTTTATTCCCAACACTTAATTGTTAATTCAACTTTTGTCCATGAAACTATGTTTGGGATGGAGAGAAAAATGGAAAAAAAATAGGGGGAGGTAATACTATGAAGGAATGTTTTTGCTACAAAAATAGGGGAGAGATTACTATTTCCAAAAATAGTAAATAAATGGATTAAAGTCCAATTTGTCCTTTAAAATTGTTGCCTAAGAGTTGTGGGTACCTAATTTTTTTTTTTAAAATTAATATTGCTCCGGAAGTGTTAAAAAATATGCAAATTCGCCCTATCAGTTAAAAAATAACATTGACTGTTAAAAAACTAATATTAATCGTTAATATTTTTAAAACTTCCGTGACGATATTAATCTAAGAAAAACTTTTAGATACCTATAGTTCTTAAGTGAAGACTTCCGGGGCAAAATTAGATTAACCATAAAATAATTACTCCTCTTGTCATTAACATATGATCCAATTGGGGAGTTTATCTTGATCTTAAATATAAGATATATTTCATATATTTATCAATTTTTTTTAAATTACCCCTATTGATACTTTCTCAATAATAATCAAGTAAAAGAGGGAAGGGGGGAGTTAAGGAAGATGATTATGGTGTTTAAAAAAAATATGTCATACTAACTAATATAACTAACTTCCTTAATCTAATCAAATTAGTTAAATATGTCATATATTAAAGATAAAAGGAGTACTATTTTTTAAATTTTCCCTCTTAGTATTATTTTCTCTCTCTGTTTTTTTTTTTTGGATAAAGTTTTATTTCCTCTCTAATTTTTTTCCTATCCTAACATAGGGTAAAAGTTGACTACATAAGTTACTTAAGTGCATAATAAATTTTTATACCTGCCAACATATGAATCAAATCCAATAACATAATAGGTGAGGCCAACCCAAACAGTAGCTTCAGCCACAGTAATTGGGATCTTGAGAATCCAACTAGGAATAGCATAAGCCCATCCGGGATAGAACAAGAGATCTCTATGTTTGAAGAAAACGGGAAGATTCCCAATAGTCATAGACATCTCAGCCATCCCATTGAACAATAACATAGCAATTGCAAAAAACAAAGCTCCTACATAAAATCCTCCATGGTCCACTGTATCCTTGTGCATCTCAGTTCGTAGGAATACTGTCATTACTATGATTGCTGTTACTGCAAGCTAAAACCCAATTCACATGATTATATATCTGTTTTTTTTTTAATTTTATTTGGAGAAATTCAAACAGTGAATGAGTTTGAACATGTATAGTATTGTTCCTTAATATAAGATTAAATTGACTAATTTAAAAATATTAAGGAAGCTAAATAAATTAATTTAAAGTATTTATATTTATTGTTTTTCTCTAAACTAATTTTTATGGCTTATAAATTGATATATAATCTAATGATATTAAACATACGCTATATTCAGTCATTTATTTAATTTTTTTAATATCTTTAAATTAGTCAGCTATGTCTTATATTAAGGAACGAAGGGAGTTGGGAGTAGCCGATTACCTGGCATAGCTTGAATATGTAAACAAATGAGTTCCTTTTCATAAGTAAGAACTCTCTTGAGAAATTAGCTTTGAGCAATTCCATCTTGCTGATACCATATTTCTTGGTTATTAAAGCAGCTGGATGATTCTTAGTCTTATCAAATGGAACAGCAAGCTCATCTCCAATTGTTCTACCCACATGAAATGATTGAAATGCCTCAGAAAATTCATTCACTGTTATAAAATTGTATGGCTCATCTCCACCCATCCAATACTGCTCTTGATCCTTCCTTGAAGTAACCTACAAAAACAGGTAAACATGATTTGAAACTTTGAATCATATTCAATATCTAATGGAGACTTGATATTATGAGATATTAAGTTCTATATTAAGTAATATAGAATGCTCAATAAAATATTTAAGTGACCTACAAAAACAAGTAAGGGTGTGTTTGGATTAGCTTTTGGAGAATAGATTCTGGGAAGAATAGATTCTGGGAAATAGATTCTGGGTAGAATAGATTTTGGGAAGAATAGATTTTGGGAATAAAGATGTTTGGATGATTAGTAGTAGAATCACTTTTTATATTGGTAAATTACTAAAAAGGGTATGATATGATTAAAAGTAAGAGACATGAAAGATGATAGAGAAGAAAGAGGAGAGAGAAGAGAGTGTAGAGAGGAGAGAGGAAAGAGAAAAAGAGAGATAAGAGAAGAGAGAGGAGAGATAATAGAGAAAAGAGAGGAGAGAGGAGAGAGGGTGTAAGAAAAAGTAAGGGTATAATAGTAATTGGATAATCCAAAACCTAGGTTTTAAAGAAAAAGCTATTTTCAGTAGCTTATTCAAAACCTAGGTTTCAAATCGAGGTTTTGCCTAAAATCAATTCTCAACAAAAATTGCTGTTTGTGTAAAAAATTTTCAAACCGCGGTTTTGACCAAAATTGATTTTAAAACCTAAGTGCCAAACAGGCACTTATGATTTAAAAATCTTTGAGTTATATTTAGTATCTGATAAAGATTTAGCAGGTATGAGATACTGGGTTAGTTCTCTCACTCTACTTAGGGTGTGTTTGGATTAGATTTTGGAGAATAGATTCTGGAGAATAGATTTTGGGAATAAAGATATTTGGTTGATTAGTAGTAGAATCACTTTTTATATTGGTAAATTACTAAAAAGGGTATGATATGATTAAAAGTAAGAGAGATGAAAGATGATAGAGAAGAAAGAGGAGAGAGAAGAGAGTGTAGAGAGGAGAGAGGAAAGAGAAAAAGAGAGATAAGAGAAGAGAGAGGAGAGATAATAGAGAAAAGAGAGGAGAGAGGAGAGAGGGTGTAAGAAAAAGTAAGGGTATAATAGTAATTGGATAATCCAAAATCTAGGTTTCAAAGAAAAAGCTATTTTCAGTAGCTTATTCAAAACCTAGGTTTCAAACCGAGGTTTTGTCTAAAATCAATTCTCAACAAAAATTGCTGTTTGTGTAAAAATTTTCCAAACCGAGGTTTTGCCCCATAATCCATTCTAAAACCGTGGTCCCAAACACGCACTAACGTAAGACTTTGTATCATATACTGCCAAATCTCTACTAGTATCTTTGATAAAAGGTAAAGAGTGGCTTACTTCTTGAAGGAAGTCAGCGACGCCTTTTCTATCGGGACATTTGAAGCCCATGTACTCAAAAAACTCGAGGACGTGTTCACGTGGTCCTTGGTACACAATTTGGCCATCAGAGAGCAAAATGATGTCGTCAAAAAGCTCATAAGTCTCAGGTGCAGGTTGTAGCAAAGAGATAACTGCAGTTCCATTCATAATGTGAACAATTTGCCTTAGACATTTCACAATTTGAAAGGTTGTTGAACTATCTAAGCCTGTTGATATTTCATCCATGAACATTGCATTTGCTGGTCCAACCATCATCTCTCCTGTATCCATACCAACAATACAATTCACAAAATTTTAGGTTTTGATAAAGAAAATCATAATATAACCATAATATAGATAGATATATGTTATTTCAAAGGTCAAAGTCAAACTCCTCTTCAAGCTCTCAAGTCTTCGCTTATCCTTGGACAGGTCAAGACTATTTCATCTAAAGCGATTAATCCATCACTGAGGGCTGTTTGGGAAACCTTCAAACTATAGTTTTTGAAGCACTTCCATGCTAAACTCCTCTAACGTATGTTTATCTAAAATTACTTCTAAAAAACCAATCCAAACATCCTTTAAAAGTCAAGACGCTTATGGTGTACTTGGCATTCTTTTTGTCTCAAACAAAACATATTAATCTCATGGTAGTTATATGTAATACTTTGAATGTAATTAAAGATTAAAGATTCACTTGAAGAAGGGCTTTTAACAAAAAAGCATACAAAAATTGAGTTTAATATGTTTGGAATAATAAGAAAATTGAATAATTTTACCTGTAGTTACACGTTTCCTTTGTCCACCAGAGATGCCACGTAACATTTGATCCCCTACCAAAGTATCAGCACATATTTCCAACCCCAAAATCTACAAATATTATTGTAAAGTAATTATATACCTTATTGCTAATTAATTGCTCTTAATTTAATTTACAAAACTTTGAATAAAACAATAACATCGTTGATATTTTATACCTTAAGAACATACTCAGTCATCATCTGGTTTGCCTCCTGGCCTTTAGATGCAGTTGTCTGCACGCATATTAGAACTTTTTTAGTGATTATAAATTGAAAGGGATAATATATTGTAAAATATTAAAAATTTTAAGCTAAATAATTAAGTCTACATACATACCCCACGTGAGATTAATTAACAACGTATATCGGTAGGTCCCACCAAATTGATGTTTATATTTTACGGCATAGATATATTAAGGGTAGGTACCGCATACCTTTATTGAGTTTGAAAAGAAGAGAAAACTATATCTAGAATCATACGTTACATTTGGTAGGATGAAATTTTTTTTTTGTTAAAAATAAAAATAAAAGTAGAAATAAAATTAAGGTGAAAATGAGTTTTAAAAATTTATTTAGTAAGATATAAATAAGTATAAAATTGATATTTTTTTTATAACTTTAAGTAAAATTGTTTAAAATATTTTTTTATAACTTGAGAGAGTTAAAGTTATCCAGAAATTTTATAACTTGGGGTAAAATGGTTCAAAATATTTCATTTCTACTTTTTCATATAATTTTTTAGCTTTTTTTATGAAACTGAAAAGGCCAAAAATATTGAAAATAGAAATGAAAATGACTTCTATTATATCAAATAAAGGAAGTAGAATATTATACTTTTATTTTAACTAAATTTTAGAAAATTTACTGCAAATTACTTAAAACTCTCATTGGCTTTAAAACTTAATTATAAATTTTTTGAATCTTAATTAGGTTCCATAAAAAAAAAACTAGTAGCAACTTTAATATTTAAAAAAATGAAAAATTTTAAAATCCTTTTAATTTAAATTAGGTGGGGCATACATATCTGTGTAACAAACACATGAGTAAAATTTTTGACTATTCATGATTTGTAAACAATTTATATATTCCTATAATTTTCATCATATATAGATAGGTTTAATAATGCATATATAGGACTTACTATTAAATTAATTTAGTATGAGAAAAATTAAAGTAATATGTACAAAGGCAGAAGCTTATGTTTTGACCTTCATGTAAATATCAATATCTGGATCAGGCTTAATATTTGCTGCTACCTCTCTTCTTGATAATTCAGCAAGCAAGTCTGTAATTAATAAGTTAAATACTTAATTAATTAGTATATTAATAAAAATATATAAGAAATTAAAAGAGAAATCGATATATGAAAGAAAGAGAGACAAACAGCAATTAATTGAAACGAACCATAACGTGAACCTACGCCTTGGCATCTCGCAGAAAAAGCCAAGGTTTCTCTTACTGTCATTTCTCCAATGTGACAATCATTCTGACTTATATAAGCTGCTGTTCTTTGTGGTACAAACTCATTCATTTCATGTCCATTATAACTCACTTTCCCTGAAACCTGGATGATTATTATATATTTATTAATCAAAACACATGATTAATTCCAAGGAATAATTAATTAACTGATGGAAAAAATAAACAGCTTAGTATATAAAGCTCCTATCAATTAGGGTTTGAAGAAGAATAGATATACGAAGCCTTATTGCCACATAAGCAAGAGGCTGTTTCTAAGGTTTAATTATATGGCAGTAATTTTACTATTACTCAGAGACCTAAACTCTAATTAAGTAATTAATTGATGAGATTAATTAATTTTACCCGAAGGTCTGGATGAAGTTTTCCTGCCAGAGCCAAAAGAAGTGTGGTTTTTCCAGAACTTGGAGGACCCAAAAGTAGCGTCATCCTTAAAAAACACAACATAAAAAGGAAATTATTCTTAGTTAATTATCATGAGACACAAATATATGAAATAGTAATAATATTAGAGCCTCCTTGCTTCTTCTTCTCAGTTCTCACCTACGAGGTTTCACAATTCCACTCACTGTTTTAAGGATATTCTGCTTTTGGTTTGAAAGAATATGCAGACAATTCAAGCAATTCTGGATGATCAAGAAACAAAAAAAAAAATCAGAATAATTATTAATTATTATTTATCATTTTTTTTTTAAAAAATTTGATATCGTAAAAAATTATTACCTCAAATATATTAACCACAAAGTTGAAGAATGTCGGCATCGCTCTACTTCTCAAATAAGCCTCTGCCTCAACATTCAAATGCTCAAACCGAACTTCAATCGTTGGAATCTCAATCCCAACTCTTCAAAAAAAAAAAATCTTTAAGAGTAATTAATTTTGTGTTGATAGAATCTATAAGAAAACAAATATTACCGATCGATTCTTTCCCTGAGTTTGAGCAAAAACTTCTCATTATCTTCTTCAGCGACTCTAACCAATCTCTCAAGAAGTTTCTTTCTTTCTTGTAATCCAATATCAGAGACATCGATTTCAATAACCTCACCATGTGAAGATGTTAACAAGCCTTTCCTTAAACGACTGTAAGTAGGAAGCTTCTCAAGTGCAGCCCATTTCAGAGCTTCTTCGTCGTCTTCTTCTCTCGAAGACCTCGAGAAAGCATCCATGGATGTGTTCCTCCTCCATGATGACGACCCGCTTGCTCGTAAACTGCTACTTGCTTTGTACATATCACCACGCTCCATCATTGTCGTTCTTGTGAAAAAAGTGAGGGTACGTGTGTGAGTGTATACATATAAATATAGAAAACTTATGGAACTGAATAGCTAAGTAAGCTGCAACAAACTGTTAGTGAGAAAAGTGCGTTTTGCTACTTAACTAGAGAGTCAAAATCTCAAAAATTTTATCATGAGATTTGAAAATTTAAAAAAAATGAGGAGTTTTAAGGATAAGATGACAGAGAAGCTAAGGCCAAAACAGTATATTTGGTATCCAATCTGTAAGAAATTGGGGTATATACCATGTGCGTGTATATATATGCGAGAGTTATTTAATAAAAGATAAAATTACACATTTAGTCCTTTAACTTTTGCACATAAAATTTTATTTTGGTCCTTTAATTTTATAAAGCCTATTTCTCAATTCTTTAATCTTAACAAAAGATGTTTAATGTTGAAATGTTAGATGTTAACAAAACATGTTCAATTATTAACATATTAAAACTAATTTTAAATAAAAATAATTGTTAAAAAATCATCATCTGAGATAGATGGTTAAAGTTAAAAGACATAAAAAGCTATTTTATAAAATTGATCGACTAATCAAAGCTAGTTACGTACTTTTTCCTTTAATAAAATGATGTGAAGATACTTTGCTTGTTTTGTTGAAAAGAAGAAGGTTGATGACCACATACATTGATGACGTGATGGATTGCCTAACATGATCCATGATTATAAAAACTCATCAATAATTAGAAAAATGAATGGATTTCATCTCTATATAGGGCCTATTTAGAAAACCTATAAATCTAGATTTTAAAAGGGCTTTTGACCTAAATTTTGATTTAGAAAAATTTTAAAATAAACAGTCATATTTGTCCATAAGTATTTTTAGAATAAATCATGGTTTAAAACCATAGTTTCAGATAAGCAGTTAGGAATAACTTTTGAAATAGTAAAAGAGCTTATGGATTACCTAAATACTATTTTACTTATATTTTTTCTCACACACTTTCTCTCCTCTTCTCCCTCTTATCTTCGTCCTCATCATTGTCTTTGTTGCCATACTTGTCGCTGTCCATCTTCTACTCACCTCCGTCTTTGTCGCCGTCGCTGTCGATGCTAGTTTTCTGCTTGCCTCCTTCTTCGTCTTTGTTGCGTCTGATGCTCGTCTTCTGCTCGCCTTCGTCTTCGTCTTCATCTCCGTTTGATGTTGGAGTCGACAGCGCTTCCGTGCTGTTGCGTCGTTGCAGGGGAGGAGGAAGAATGCTACAGTAGTTGCTAGAATTTCTTAGAAGTAAATACTTTTTTTATTTCATATTCTTTATGATAATTTACCAATCACAAAAGCCCTTTTAGTAATAACTATCCAAACACTCATTTATTCATAATCACATTTTTCCATAAGCTCTTCTCTATAAGTTCTTTTCTAAAAACTATCTAAAAGTTCTTTTTTTTTATAAGTCATTTTTTAAAAATCTATCCAAACAGACTCATAGTTTAACATTGATCCTATTTTTTTTATCTTCAGTTATGGGAGAAAATTAAACTGATGAATCCATTAAATATTTTACTTTTAGAAAAATAAATATATAGAAAAATAAATGAATATAAATAAATTTTACCAAATTTTGTTATATTTTCTTTCTAATTAATATTGATTGATTCTCTCTTAGCATGATTCATAGATTAAGGAAAACAATTTTTTTTTTGCCATGAGAAAACAATGATTCTGACTTGGCCCTTATGTTGGATCATATTGGGAATGAGCAAGATATGAAAAGTGATCAGCAATGAAATGTTTCAACTTTCTGGGGTGGTCATGGAGTGTGAACATTTTACTATTATTATATTCTCTCTCTATCTTTGTCTACTCATTTCCTTTCTCCTATCATGCACATTAATTGTATTTAAAGATTATGAATTGAGTTAGTTTCGTGCATAGGATTCATTCTAATTCTATATATCAACGATGGGTTAGTTGAACTAAGTAATAATATTCAAGCTTTGTGTTAGTTGAATTTGACTTGCAAAAGTAATCTAAGGAATTTTTAATAAATATTTTTATTTTCTAAACTTTCAACACCTTAATTTTTTTGTCTAACTTTGGTTGAACTTTCAATAACTTTAATATTATATTGAAATACACTTAAATATAAAGTAGTATTAAGTTTTAGTTTATGTGATGTGAAAGTTACTTTCGTCTAAACTTAATAATCCTTAATCTAACCTAATAGTGCTGGATGTCAAATATCATATCGAAAGAAATAGTTACTTGGAATATGTGTTTTCTAATTTAGTTGATTTAATATCCACGAAGTTCAAATCTTTATTTATAAAAAATTGAGTTCATTACAATAGCACCAGTTATTGTTGATAGAGATTTTCATTTATCTACTTATTTCACAACAGTCCACAACATTATATCATGTAATTATGGACTTTTTTTCATTGACATTAATGGTAGCTAGCTACTACAAGAACTAAAATTTCTCCCACCTTATGCGAGAAGTTACTCCATCCATTCTTAATTATAAAAACTATATAGAGATTAATTTGTTCCTAAATATAAAATCTCAATTCACTTTATCTCCAAAATTATAATTTTTTATCTAATATATCTCTATATGATTGCACATATTAAGGGAGTATCTATCAAAAGATAGTTCAAATGTATATGATTAAATATGATATTTTAAAAAAACGATACACAATCATTTCAATTAACTAATTTATCTAATTTTCTTAATTTACCTAAATTAGTTAAATAAATATTATAATTAAGAATGGTGGGAGTATATATTATATGTTGAAACTTTCTAAAGTTATATATAACATGAATTTTGTTATATCCCAAGAATTTTTTTATTCATATGGGTATAATAAAACAGGTCTAAAGTAATTTAATTTTATAATATAAAAAATTATATATAATTTAAAAATGTGGATGATTACTTTAATAAACGAAAATAATAATTCATTTAAAGATTTATTTTAATTAATTGAATTTTCCAATCCTTCACTATTAATTCTATAAAATATGAGTCTAGAAATGTCATTATTTCTCTATATTTTTTATATTCCTATGTCATATTCGAGTATTATCAGATCTAATTGAAAGTAATTTTTTTAAAAATATTTTTTTATATTTACACAAACTTAAACTCGAAAAATCATGTTTAAGTTGTCAAAACTCTTTTTCCTTAGATTAATGCTTGTTGATATTATTTCTCTATATTCTTTTTGGCAGGTTATTACGTGTTAGACTACTTCACAAGGACAAATTAAAGTTTTTTTCTTTGAGCAATGGAATTTGGTCATCTTTAAGGATGGAAACCAATAGAGAAGTTCATTAACTAAAACTTTGACGATCATAGAGTCCAGAAAATCGTGCAAGACAAAAGAAAGTGATTATCTCATCCAAAGATAATTTTAATGGACCATCTTACAATGTGATGAAGTTCATGTCATTTTCTTTGAAATTTTTCGTGATTCTTCAACATGTGTAATGACCATAACCTCTTTATAAATAAATTTAAACTGGCATGTTACATTATAAAAGGGAAAAAATAGTGTATCTAACGTCAAAACTCCGTCCATATTAAAAAATAAAAACAAAATAATTAGCTCGAGGGGATGTCTCTCATAGATATAATATTGACTATTTTCTTATTTTGATCATATTATTTGGTATCTTCTACTACCAAATCAAATTCCGTATTGTTAAAAATTCAAGGGTTAAACATACTCTATGTCTTCATATTTTTAACAAATTTTAGTTTTAGTTCATATTTTTTTTCCATTTTTTGTCACTTTTTGCCTCTAAAATGTTAATTCCTATAATTTTATAAGGATTTATATATTAGCTTAATATTTTTAACTTCAATGATATGTGGCAATTGATGTGGACTCCTTATTAGAATTGATATGACTTAAGTGTAGAGACTAAAGCTAAAACCGGTTAAAAAATATAAAGACCAAAACTAAAATATGTTTCTTAAATTCAATTTCATGAAGTATGTCTTTTAATAGAATTTTTTATATTAATTAATAAAATTCAAACAATAACTTTATTAAAGAGAAATCGGATATTTTCTATTCAACTAAACTATTATTGGTATTGTTGAGATAAAAAACATACATCGGATTTCTACCTTTTAATTTTGAACTCACGTAGATAAGTAAAATTATTCGTACTCTAACTTTGATTTTACAGCAAATCACACTGATGAAAGAAGATAGAGAGTAGGTGCAGAGGGAAAAATGTTTTAGGCTTATCTATCAAGGATGGATCAGTAGACTTCATAAGACAGGAATATTCAACAATGTAACAGCGACATCTTGTTATCAACTTTGTTCCCGAGATTAAGTTTAAAAACTAACAAGGCCAATATATGTGCCCATGTATCTGGTTTATACATAAAGAGAAATACCATTAGGTGCTTAATGTATATATGTACCTAATTGGTAGACCTACAAAAATGGGTCAGCCCGCCGGTTGCGGGCCCAACAACCACAACTCAGGGCTGAGGGCACAGTCTACCTCAAAATATCAGCCCGAGCTTGCCTCATTTAGCCCGCCACCTTTTTTTTTTAATTTTTAAAAAAATATTTTTAAACTTTTAAAATACTAATAAAAAATTATAATATTATATTAGCATAATCAAAAAATGACTAATGCTATACTTTTAAAAATTCCTATTTTTTATAAAAAATATTAATTTTTATAACTATAAATCTAAATAAACATTAACATAATATTAATCAATTATAACATTTCAACACATATCAACAAATAAGTAATCATCTTTACTAGTGTTCGATAATGAGAATATTTAAAATAATATTTAAGTAAAATACATAATAATATTGATAATTAAAAAAAAAATAGGTTGACGGGGTGGGCGGGAATGCCAACTAGAGCCCGCCATTTTTTTTTTTGCTGAACTTATTTTATCAGCTTTGCTAATTGGTCTTCATCATATCGATATATATGATTAATCTAGAAGCTATTTTGTTCAGATTTAATTTAGAAGGAAAATTTAAAAAGATGGTAATGGAATAGAATGCAGAGGAAAAACATTACGTGTGAAAATTGAAAATTGAAAATGGAAGTAATACAGAAACTGGTGGCACATGTTTGATTGGCCGCCCAGAAAATCACACGAGATTCAGTATCTTTTCATCAAATTGATAAGAAAGGTTTAAAATTTTATTTTCTAGTAGAAGAAAATGGCTGAAAATGACTTAAAGCCATATGTGGCTACGAGCATTTGCTTTGCTCTCCAGGGATTATGTATGCATGATGTGATTAGAGAACAACGACAACAAATAAAATAGTAATTTAATTGATGAGTACTTAATTTGAAATAAAGCATTCCCCATTTGTACCCCATTTAGGTAAGTGCTTAATTAAAAATATTTAACTACTTAAATAATAAAAAAAAACACTTCTTTCGTTGAAATACAACTACCCCTTAATCTCTTATCCCCTTCCTACTAATAAGGATTAATTATCTTGGTTAAAAAAATTAATGTCCTTTAACTAAGCTTTAAAATTCAAATATTGTCAATAAAAATTTATGTTAAAATAGGCTCACTATATTTGGGGTCCAAGCTAATTTAATCAAATTTAGATTAATTTTGGCATTAGATATTAAGGCGAAAGAAAGTACCAGATGTCTAAACGGAGTAATGGATGTTCCATTTGATCCTAATTCTAAGACAAAATTAACTAATTTTACCCGTTTTTATGAAGTGGTAGTTTTGTTTGGACCAACTATAAAGTGATATTTGATACCTTAAGTTCAATAATTTTACCTTTAATTGAATTTAGTAACCGTGCTAAAATGTTGTTTAAAAGTATGCCAACTTATTGCAATTAAGGGGCAACATTGAAGGGGGGGGGGAATTAACTACTACATTTTTACCATATTTTTAGAAACAAGTAGAGCTTTAAAACTTTATTCTATTATAAGAAGGGAGTATGAAACTATTTGTCATATTAAATAAAAATAGTTTACCAAAAAATAACTAATATTTTAAAATTACGCCTGGTCATTAGAATCTATCTTGTAATCATGCTACTTGTTTTTCTTAAAAACATGTTGAGTTCCTTCTATACGAAATACTAAATATAACTTCAAATCAACAAGAACCACGCCGTGTGTAATTTTGTTGGTTAAAAAACAAAGAATAATAGGAAAAATCACTCTTGTATAGAAATAAGAAACCAAAGTTTTGCAGGCCCAAAAAGAGAATAACACAGTTCAAAATAATGAATAAGACCGTTACAACTAACGGGGGGTTGGTCAGAGTAGTAAACGGCTCAGTATCGTTTAAGCGAGATCTCTAATTTGAGCCTTGGCGTATGCAAAAAATTCCCGTTAAGAGACTCACCCACCATAACCAGGTACGCGACGCGGGTCGGATCTAGATGTAGTCAGGGCAAAACTCCGGTGAATTGGGTGGGTAACAAAAAAAAAATAAGACCGTTACACAATTTTATAATTTTTTTATAAAAAAATTGGTTTATATTTAGAGTGTGTTTAGCTTAACTAAAAGAAATGGAGGGAAGAAATTTTACTAGAGTGGGAGAGGGAGAGAAAGAAAAAAAAATAGATTTTAATATTATCTTATTTGGATTGATGAAAATAGATAAGAGATAAGAGATTTTAATATTATATTATTTAGTTTAATTGATAAAATGATAGAATTTTTTTATATATACAATTATGAGATATGGAAAGAGTATTTTAAATATATTAAAAAATATTATGGATATAATAGTCAATATAAAATAAAAATTTAATTTTTCCACCCCTCCCCCCCCCCCCAACAAAAATCCCCCCAATTAAGAAAAATCTTAAAAAAAAATTCCCTCTCTCTTAAAAGTTTTATGATTTAAATAAAAAAAAAATAGACAAAATTCCTCCCCTCCCCTCCCCTCTAAATCCACCGTGCCAAATATAGTATTGGACCAGATTTGCCAGATATCAAAGTTTTACACTAACACAGACTAGACCAATTCAAGTTCAATATCCACAAATGTTGAGGCAGAGAAAATCATATACCTATGGATTGACCTAAAATAACATTATATTATTGCCCAACAATGGCATATTAGCTAAAAAAACATTATATTATTATATAAAGATATCATTGAAGCTGCTTCTTCATCGCCCAAATTTTTTTTGGGGACCATATTCATCACCCAAAATTAACAATATAAATTAGGTAGATTGGGGGCCCACAAATATGAGGAATTCAAACTAGATAAAGAAAAAATTGACCAAAAGAGATTATTAAGAATATATGCCTTGTAGCTCCTTTACCCCACTAATAATCAAAATCTAATTTTGTAGAATGTGCAAACTTACAAATTTGGATTTCCCTTTTTTGTTTTGTGTACTTTGAACTAAAAGCAACTTTTTAATTCCTTTTTATGGCTGTGACCCTAAAATGTTTGCTTCAGAATTTGTCTTCCATCATTATTTCAAACTTGACATTGTCTACCTAAATACCCTACACTTCAACTTTCTTTAATCATAGTTATTTTTCTTTATCCTTTTTAATTGTCAATTTAGTTGCTGTTTGAATCAATTTGAACGCCCCTCAATTGTTCAATTATTGATACGTAACTTTTTGAAATTAAATAATTAAACAATTCTATTCCTCAACTATTTTAATAATGCTTCCAATCCTCTGTAAATAATATCATTATTTCCAAAATTAAATTAAATAACTAAATTTCTAGACAATAGGAAAAATGCATCTTTAAATATTTAAATATTTTCTTGGGGTCGAAGACATTTTTAAAATTGTTTAAATTTTATCACCATATTTATTATTATTTTTTTTAATTAGTGTGGGCCCTACGGTGTCACATTTCCTCCATCCCATTGTAGCCGTTAACCAGCTTGAGCATTACACTTCCATCTCTCGCTTTGAATTTTTTGGTTGCTTTGAGTAAAACCTTTCAAATTAATTCAATTCGACCGTTGGTTCATCATCAACAAAACACGCTCTCCTCCAATTCGCTCTCTGCGTCTCCACCACAACTTCTCTTGGTACAGATCGAGAAGCACCACCAAGACGATGGCCGACGATTACGAGTTCACGCCGGAGGAAATGTCCGTCAACGAGAACCTCGGATACCCAAAAGCTTACGCGAAGCTCTGCCATGATCGGTGTTTCAGTCCCTACAGCCATGGCCCTCCGTTCATCTTCACGCCGTACGCTCTAGAGGAAGATGAGGTAAGAAAATTGATTTCATTTGTTGATCAACGTCAAAGATATATATATATATTCTGTAGGATTGTAATGTAAAATTGCTCTTTGGGATAATAATTAGGCTGCGAGGGTGAGGGATTTAGATATGATGTTCCCAATAATTGATCCGAAAGCGAAGCCAACTGCGAAGCCTAAGATTTTTGTCAGTCTCTTGTGGAAGCAGCTCAGCCATTTGGGGTAAGATCTTTAACTTAGCTTTCGATTGAGCATGAAAGGGAATTTAGGGTTTCAATTGGGTGACTCTGAAATTTTTTGAATTTGCTAAATCTCAGGAATGCTGGGTTTGATCCTGCTGTAATTCGAGTAGATCCATATGGCAATGTGCTGTATTATCATGCTGATTCAGCTTCTCCTCTTGCTTGGGAAATCGATCACTGGTTTCCTTGTTCAAGTAATCTCTCTCTCTGTCTCTTCTCTGCTCAACCTCTCTGAGATTGTGCAAAAGATGTAATAGCTTAATTTTGCTTTGCTGGGTTAAACGAATATGTAGGAGGAGGATTGACTGTTCTGAGCAATCTGAGGATATTGCAACGGCAAGCCTGCAAGAAGAAGAAGAATAATCTGGAATTCTTAGTTCCATGGTGGGATTTCCAATTGGGTCTCTCTGTAAATCAATTCCTCTCCATTTTTGCTTCTTCAAACTCAGACTTCAGGTAGGTACTTCATTCTTTTTCTTTTTTTAAATTATCCGTCTTTATTGTAATATGCTTAAATTAGATTCATATAGTATTAAGATTTTTAATCTATTCCTTGTCGTCAAGCTTTGATTAGTCTAGTCATTAGTTCTTTATGCTTTAATTCATTAGTTTGCTTCTAAATTTTAGTAACATAACCACATGCCAAATTTGGCATACCAAGCATTAATCATGCGAACAAAATAGATAGAAGAAGATGATTGAGTGAAATCACTTGTGTATACTTGAGTTTTGATAGTATGAACTATGGATATTTGAAATGCTGGAAAGATGGACGATTAACTAAGTCAATATAACTTGATGACACTGAAAAATTTTAATCACAACAAGGATCATAGGACACAAGTTTTTAGACTCTAGACAAATTTTGAACTATAATAACCAACAAAACAGTTTAACCTTCTAGTCTATTATTAATAAAATCTAACATTAAATGGAGGTAGGTGACAAATTTTCTCTTTGGAATTACCACAGGCACAGGGCTTTCTCATATTTATTCTGTGATGGAGAAAATGAAGAACTGAATTCTTCTCAAATAGTGGATTCTCATTCTTTTCCGCAGCATTTCATTGGATTGAAAGAAGAAATAGGGCTTGCTCCAGCTGCAATAGTGGAATCCCGAAGGGAATCTTTTGATAAATTAGCGTTGAAGCAACTGGATTATAACCGGAAGCCAAGGCCTATGTCTCCTGCAATTGGTTAGTGCATAATTATATTATGAATTTAATATGAATCTTTAAATCGGTGACAATTTAAATAGCTTTGTTTAGCTATAAATTACTGAAAATTGATTGGTAAAGGCCTAGGAACTTGAGAAGAAAGATAGTGACTTTCTTAAAAGAAAACTTCTATTTTCGCATTTAAACTATGATTTGATTTATAGGGAAATAGAAGATGACATGAAAGATGTTATTTCCTATAGTCAGGAAAGGGGTTTATATACATGAGAGAGGAACCTAGGTATTAATGGCTCATAATGAGGAAACTAAAATCCTGGTGGAATAATATCTAATCCTATAACAATGGTACAGATTAATCTATTTACATTAATGATAAAATATTCCCATATCTTCACACTCCCCCTCAAGTTGGAGCATAGATGTTAATCATGCCTAACTTGTTACAAAGGTAGTCAACACAAGCCCTATTAGGGGCTTTTGCAAACAAATCACCCAATTGATCACCAATTCTCACATGTCTTGTTGAAATAAGTTCTCCTTAATCTTATCCCAAACAAACTAACAATTAACCTCGATGTGCTTTGTGTGTTAATAAAACACAAAGTTGGAGGTTATGTGTAGAAGCTTAATTATCACACAAGAGCTCTGCTGGTAACGAGATTTTGAGGCCAACCTCTTTCAATGATTGATATATACACACTATCTCACATACATATTGCACCATGGCTCTGTACTCTGATTCTATGCTTGACCATGATTCCATATTTTTCTTCTTACTTCTCTAGAACACTAAATTTCCACCCACAAGGACATAATATCCTATAGTGGATCATCTAGTAACTTTGGATCTGCCATAGTATGTATCAGAAAAATACTCAATATCTGTTTGACCATGATTCCTGTACAGTA
This sequence comes from Leucaena leucocephala, assembly GCA_037074615.1. Lineage (NCBI taxonomy): Eukaryota > Viridiplantae > Streptophyta > Magnoliopsida > Fabales > Fabaceae > Leucaena > Leucaena leucocephala. Next base: position 3,485,630 of record CM073552.1, read on the forward strand.
TATCACGGCCTGGGGTTCCCTTCAAGTAATATAAGACATGCTCTAAAGCTTCTTACTGGTTAATAATGGTGAGCCATGAATTGACTAAGTACATTGACTAGGTAAGTGATATCAGGACAAATCACCGTGAGATAGTTCAATTTCCCAATTAGTCTCCAATACCTCTTAGGATTTTCAAATAGTTTGCTCTTATCAACATAAGTAGTGAACTAGGGACCATAGGAAAATTGCGTGGTGTAGCTCCTAGCTTTCCTGTTTCCCTCAACAAATCAAGAACATATTTTTTTTGAGTCAGGAGAATGCTTTTCTTACTCCTCAAAAACTCAATGCCTTTCTTACCCATGGAAATAAGAGTGAAGGAAGGATTTGAGTGATAAGATTCCCAAGGTGTTACTACCATAATCACGATGTCATCAACATACACAACCAGCAGGATCATGCCAACATATGTTTTTTGATAGAATACAGAATGTTCACTCACTTTGACTCATGACAAATTTCTGAACATTGAACATGTCAAGCCAGGCATGAGGACTCTGCTTTAAGCCATATAAAGACTTTCTTAAGCAACATACTTTTCCATACTCCCCGTGAGCAACAAAACCTGGTGTTTGCATGTAGACATCTTCAAGAAGATCACTTTGCAAGAAGGCCTTTTTATATCCAATTGGTGGAGGTCCCAACCATAAGTAGCCATCATAGATATGAAGAAACGAACAGAGGAGTGCTTTGCCACAAGTGAGAAAGTTTCAAATTAATCAACTCCATAGGTTTGAACATAGCCTTTAGCAATGAGGTGAGCCTTGAGACGATCAAGAGTGCAATCAACCTTCTTTTAATGGTTAGAACCCATTTACACCTAATGGCCTTCTCCCTAACAAGTAAATTCACTAAGGTCCAAGTACTAGCTTAGTCAATGGCATCTCTGTTTCCATCACAGCATGCCAACCTGGGTGAGCTAAGGCTTCGTGAATAGATTTAGAAGTGGAGATAATATCTAAGGAAGCAACAAAAGAACTAGAAATAGAAGACAAGTGGTTATAAGGAACAAAGGATGGAATAGGTAGGTAAAAATGCATGTATATTTTAGAGGGATTAGGCTCGGGATTCAGATTTGTCTCAGACTCAGGGGAACATGATTAAGGTAAGAAGGGTCAAGCTCAGGAACCAGATTTGTCTTGGACAGACTTAAGGACAAGATAAGGATAAGACTTGGAATCAAGGGTGCTCAAATCAGGATTCAATGACAAACTGAATTTGTCTTGGAATTAGGGACAGGATCAAGATGAGAGGGGAAGGGCTCAGGAACCGAATTTGTCTCGAATAAGATCAAGATAAAACTCGAGATCAGGGGTGCTCAAATCAGGATTCAATGACGAAGCAGACAGTGGAGGACCTAAATTTGGACTAGCATCATTTGTCTCCTTAGGGCGTTTGGTATAGACTTGTGTAATAGGTGTTCGAGTAGGTACTTGTGCTGGCATCAACTAAAGGATATCATAAACTAAGAGATCCTTCTCCTCCTTAGGTAGATAAGGTATAGAAACCTTAGGACCAAAATGCTAACCATCATGCTAAAAATTTAAGTTGTTAATAAAGGTGTGACCCAATTCCTTTAACTTAGATTAGACATGGCCCCCTAATCTTCATCGACTTTGGGTGCCACCTAGCCGAACCCAATGCACACCCCCTAAACCCGGGACATATCAAGGTACATATGAGGAAGAAAAGTAATGAATTAACTCATGAAAAGTAACATTTGTAGACACCAAATTCTGGTTAAGAGTAGGAGAAAAACGCCGATATCATTTTTGAAGTCGAGAATACCTAAGCAAGGCACATTTGAGAGAGTTTAAGTCGAATTTGGTAATTTGGGGCCAAACATCATGAACAAATTGAGACAGCCTTGGTTTAGCTTCATTAGGGAATTGGTGTTTACAGCATCTTCAATATGGGGGAGATTGTTTGTGTGGTTGATATAACCCCTACTCCCATCCAAATAATCAGAGGTGCAAGAAGAGGGCAGCAGTTATTCAAGTTTGACTGAGTCTGAATTATTCTGATTTATTTTAATATTTTTAAATTTGTTTCCATTCAGTTAACACAATAATAGGACTATTACAGCTATTATGGTCTACTAAGTCCTAGGTAGTCAGTTAGTCTAAATAATGTAGGGATATTTGCTCATTTCTGTTGTTATTCACTGTGTTTCTATTTTTATAAATATTCTGGTTAGTCCTAAAGCTAGTACATCATTGAACTCAATATAATTTCAGTTCATTGGAGATTCTCCTTAGGCTTCTAAATTCCTTTCTAGCGAGATTCTTGCTGTAAGAGATTGTTTAGGAGAGAGTGTGCATTTTAGTTTTTAAATTGCTTTCAGAGTTACTGACCTGTGCTTATCATTTTGGCGTTAGAGCCTCATTCTGATCATTATGGTGATCACACGCTCATCCAACACGACCCTAGATGAAAACCCAGAGATTCCCCTGGGTGATGATCCTCTGTCATCCATAGCTTCTTGGCTGGCAACTCTGGATGTATTGCAGGAGAAGGTTACCGCCCTTGAAGCTCAAGCACTCCGCCATACCCGTGCCAAAGGAAGAACACGTCGCTGGACAGAGGAGAGTGACGATGAATCTAAGACATCACGGCAAAGCTCAAGGCCACCTTAGGCAAAGATTGATTTTCTAAAGTACGTAGGCGGTGACCCGAGGGATGGATTCTCAAGGCTGAGAATTATTTCCGGTACTATGAAATTCTAGAGGACGATAAGGTGGACATGGCTTCCATGTACCTTGAAGAAGACGCTTTGGACTTGTTCTCATTAGTATTGATAGAGAGGATATTGCTTTACTGGGAAGAGCCAGTAAAGATGCTCCAAGAACACTACGGCCCACCAGAGTACCAGAATCTTGACAAGTACCTCTGTAGTGTCAGGCAACTCGGGTCAGTGAATGAGTATCAACTGGAATTTGCACGGAGAGTAGCCTGAGTCGAAAGGTGGCCATAAATCCAGATCATTACTACTAGAGAGAGACATTTGACAAGAAATAGTTTTTATTCCACACTTATCCAGATAGTAGAGCCCATCAAACACCTTAGCATCGCCAATCGTCGTGCCCGTAAGCATATCCTAAAAACACACAGTGAATGACAAAAAAATCAGCATGGCATCTTTCTTCACAGGCAAGTTGATTTACAGATAACAAGTTACACTTTAAGTTAGGCACATGGAGAACATTATGTAATATAAGAGAATCAGAGACTTTCACACGACCAATGCCAGCAATAGGCGTATTAGAAGCATTAGCAATTTTTACTGTCAGATGGGAAGAGGCATTAGTGTAATGAGAAAATAACGACCGATCATTAGTCATGTGGTATGATGTACTAGAGTCAATAATCCAACATTGGCCGGAACACCTACCTTTAATGGTTGTCAGGGCCTGGGAAAAAATTACCTCGCTGGACAATCGTCACAGGTTGATTTTTGCTTTCTAGGGCGGTTAGCCTGTCTAAATTTTTTTTCAATGCATCACTTTGGATTCCAGTCCGGTGGTACTTGCTGATTCAGCAACATATCCATGCTTCCCTTTCTTTGGATTTCAGTCCGGTGGCTTCCCATGCAAATCCCAACAGGTATCTTTGGTATGTCCAAGTTTCTTACAATGGTCACAGCTTGGACGAGGCTTACCAGTCTTTGAATCAATGCCCCGAGCAGCAAGGGCTGACATTTCTGTAGGGGCAACAGCAGCCAGGCGAGGGTTGGATTCACTAACATGCATAACCAAACGATGAGCTTCTTCATTACGGAGAAGGAAGAAAGCCTCACGGACAGTTGGCAATAGAGTTTGGACTAAGATGCGGCCCCGAGTGTCGTCATACATTAGGTTGAGTCTTGCCAACAGTTCAAATAGCCTCTCCTCCTCCAATTCCTTTCTGCTGGCTTTGGCATCCTCTGTACAATGCCATGTACGCTCCTAAAGAATGTCCAGATCCTGCCAAAGAGAAACTTTTACCAGGTAATATACTGTGAGGCTCTGGTTTTCTTGTTGGAGGCGCCACACCTTGGCCCTTACGTCATACACTATTGCTGCGTTCTTCCTAAAGCCGTAGGAATCCTTCACCACCTCCCATATTTCATGGGCCGTCGGAAGGAAGAGAAACAACTTCTTGACTGCGGAGATGATTGAGTTGAGCAGCCACGCCGAGCCACTGAGTTCTCCGTCTTCCATCGCCTCCACTCCTTGACGTCGAACATGGAAGGAACGTTGAGGTCGCTGGTGATATGGTTGTAGGAGAAGATATTCAGAATTAAGGAGTGATTATAGGAATTAATGAGATATGATTATAGGAGGATATGGGGGGATAGGATCAGATTATAGTATTAAATTGTATCCCATGATTTGTGCATAGCTCTCCGTGTAATATGCTCTCTTGATTGTGCAACCTAGTGTATATATATGTGTATATCAACATAGATCAATACAAGACAGAATTTCACCTCAGTCTCTGTTCTTCGTCAAGTAATTTCGTTGCCCACTCCAACATGGTATCAGAGGAGACCACGAGATCACCATCCTTGTCCTCCGCCGAAGTCGACCCAGTCATGGTTGATGGTGGGATGCGTCTACCCACCAAAGTCACCAGCGTTGAAGGCTCTACCGTTGTCATTGTACCCGAACTGCTCAGTGGAGATAATTATGCAGAATGGGCACAATCTATGATGCTTGCCCTTGACGGCCGTGATCGACTGGAATTGATTCAGCGGGAACCTCCGTCCATCGATGACGCTAATATTCACCGTCGGTGGAAGACAGAGAACTCGCTGGTTGCATCATGGCTTCTCAATGCAATGGTCCCCACCGTTCGTCGGAGTTTCATGTTCATTCCAACAGCCAGAGAAATCTGGCAAGGCGTCCGAGAAGCATATGGCAAGAGGCCGACAGCCTCACTGGTCTTCGACCTGCGCTCGCGGCTATGGACCATGCGACAAGGCGAGAGACCCCTCAATACATACTACTTGGAGAAGAGAATGCTGTGGCAGGAACTTGATCAATTGAAACATCACTCCTGGAAAAATGCCGAGGATGCTGCAAATTTCAGACGGGATCTGGAAGAAGAGCGCTTGTTTAAATTCCTCGTCGGCTTAAACACCGTGTATGATGATTTGCGAGGTCGTCTCCTTGGGCGGGTGCCTCTTCCTTCTGTGTCTGAGCCATTCGCTCTCTTGAGGGATGAGGAATCCTGCCGCCATGTCATGTTGCCGGACTCCACTCCCAGACCAGCCGTTACCACAGAAAATTCCTCCGCCCTTGCAGTTCGCGTGAGTGAAGCCAGGAGGGAGCGTCCCACCTGTGACCATTGCCGGAAGACAGGTCACACGAGAGAAACCTGCTGGGACCTCCATGGGAAGCCCCCAAATTGGAAGCCCCGACAGCGTCGCCCGAGAGGAAATGTCGCGGAGGTGAATGGTGAGTTGGGCTCGGTGAACAGTGGCAGTGAAGGCCCAGTCAACAGTCAGCCCACAGGATCAGTCCATGGCAGCGTCCCAGGCCCAGCTTCATTTGGTAGTTCTTCAACTCAGGTGGGCCTTGCTCCCACGGGCCCAATCCACAGTGGCTCCCAGGATCCATTGGCTATTATTTTGGAGCGATTAACTGCTCTCGAAAATCAATCTCGTAAGCAATCAGTCGCTAGTGTGGTTCAGCGAGGTAATTTCTTTCAAGCTCTTGCTATTATTAAAAAAGGTACAGGGTCTTGTTGGATAGTGGACTCCGGTGCCTCCGATCACATGACAAATGAGGCTTCACTATTCTCTCACTATACTCCTGCAAAATCACACCTTACGGTTAAAATTGCTGATGCCTCTACTCTCTCATTGCTGGTAGTGGTACCATTAATATCTCACCCACCATGACACTTCACAATGTTCTGCATGTCCCGAATTTAAAATATAACCTATTATCTGTCAGCCAACTCACCCGTGATGAAAGATGCCATGCTAAATTTTTTGCATCTCATTGTGTTTTTCAGGATCTGCTCACGGGGACGACGATTGGTGTTGCTAAGAAGCTTGACGGGCTCTATTACCTGAATGATTGTCATCAATTCGTATCTCACTTATGTAATAAAGTGTCTTCCCCTAGGGCTAGTGAATTGGAGTTATGGCACAAGCGGTTAGGGCATCCGAATTATCCATACATATGTAAGATGTTTCCCTCAATTTGCTCTAATAAAACTTTAGACTTTTCTTGTGATTCATTTGAACTGGCCAAACATCACCGCACTCATTTTTCAAGTACACCATATTGCCTGTCTAAGCCCTTCTCTATTATTCACAGTGATTTATGGGGGCCATCCTGAGTCCCAAATCGCACCCAATCAAAATGGTTTATGACCCTCATCTATGATCATACCCGTGTCAGTTGGGTCTTCCTCTTAAAGGATAAAACTGAGGTGTATCAAACTTTTGTTGATTTTTATAACAAAATCCTTACTCAGTTCGATACAAAAATTCAAACTCTTCACACCGACAATGGCACTGAATACTTTAACCAGCCCCTATCCAATTTCCTCAAAGAACACGGTATTGTCCATAAAAGTTCCTGTCCGTATAGCCCACAACAGAATGGCATTGCTGAACGGAAAAATCGACATCTTTTGGAAACTGCTAGGGGCCTTCTATTTAGCAGTCATGTCCCTAGTTTCTATTAGACTGATGCTATCCTCCTGGCCACCTTCTTAATTAACCGCATGCCGTGTAAACCTCTGTCTTTTCGAACCCCTCTTCAGGTTCTCCAGGACTACTTCCATCTCCCCTACCTTGAAAACACCCTTCCCCTCAAGGTCTTCGGGTGCACCGCCTTTGTTCATCTCCATCATACCTCCAAACTTGAACCCCGGGCTGTCAAATGTATGTTCTTAGGACCTGCTAGTACCCAGAAAGGCTACAAGTGTTTTGATCCTATATCTAAGCGTCTTTACGTCACTTGTGATGTTACCTTCCATGAAACCCTTCCTTTTTATACTTCCTCTTCAGTTCAGGGGGAGACTTGGAGTGAACCTCAGAGTGAACCTCAGCAACCTTACCTCCACCAAGAACTTGACATCATATATACCCATGACTTACCAACACATGAGGAACCTAAGGAACACACTAGTTTAGGGGGAGACACTAACAAATGGGGACAAGTATATATCCGGAGAAATACAACAGGTAATGCTCCTCAAGTGAATGACGCGCACCAAGAGTCTGAACCAGGTGTAGGTCCTGAACAGCCACAAGTGGGAAATGATGATCTTGATCTTCCAATAGCAGTGAGAAAACAACGCAGGTCATGTACCAGACATCCAATAGAAAGGTTTGTCTCTTACCAGGCTTTATCATCTGAATATCATGCTTTTGTCTCCCATCTTGATCAGATCAGAATACCAGAAACTATAAATGAAGCTCTTGCCAGCCCTGAATGGAGACAAGCAGTAATGGAAGAGATGGGGGCACTAGAAAGAAATGAAACATGGGAAGTGGTTGAATTACCCAGAGGAAAGAAAGCGGTAGGTTGCAAATGGGTATTTACCCCAAAATATCTGGCTGATGGAAGTCTCGACAAATATAAAGCACGACTGGTGGCCAAGGGTTTCACCCAGGTCTACGGGATGGATTATACTGAGACATTTGCACCAGTGGCAAAACTGAACACCATCAGAATCCTGCTATCCCTCGCTGCTAATCTAGATTGGCCACTACACCAAATGGACGTCAAGAATGCATTTTTAAATGGGGAGTTGAAAGAAGAAGTATACATGAAAATGCCTCCAGGATTTCCGGGAAAGAAGGCAGACTAGGTATGTAAGTTGAGAAAATCACTATATGGATTGAAACAGTCCCCTCGAGCATGGTTTGAAAGGTTCACCAAAGTATTGAGAGAACAAGGCTATCTACAAGGACAAAGCGATCATACTCTGTTTTTCAAAAATGATAACGGGAAAATTGCTATATTAGCAGTATATGTAGATGACATCATTCTCATAGGAGACAACCTCACAGAGATGGATAGAATCAAAAGGGCTCTCAATCAGGAATTCCAAGTAAAAGACCTGGGAAACATGAAATATTTTCTAGGCATGGAAGTAGCCAGATCTGCGAGAGGAATCAGTATCTCACAGAAAAAATACATACTGGATCTTTTAGAGGAAACAGGGATGTTAGGTTGCAGACCTAGTGATACTCCTATTCAGGTTGACAAAATTAGAGATGATGAAGATCTGGGAAAAGAGGTAGACATAGGGAGGTATCAACGTATGGTAGGAAAGCTCATTTACCTATCACACACAAGGCCAGATATTGCCTATGCTGTCAGCGTTGTAAGTCAACACTCTCATAATCCTAAACAGAAACATCTAAATGAAGTCTACAGAATTCTTCGATATTTGAAGGGCTTACCTGGTTTGGGTCTTCTATTCAAGAAATCTAACAAGAGAAATGTAGAGATCCTCACAGATGCTGATTGGGCAGGTGATCAAGATGATAGAAGATCCACCTCAGGGTATGTTACTTATGTATGGGGAAATTTGGTCACATGGCGCAGTAAAAAGCAAAGTGTAGTTGCTAGAAGTAGTGCTGAAGCCGAGTTTAGAGCTATAGCTCTAGGAATATATGAAAGCTTGTGGGTAAAACGAGTACTAGAAGAATTGGGAATGTTACCAGAAGTACCTATCAAGCTATACTCAGACAACATGGCCGCTATCAACATGTCACACAATCCAGTCCAGCATGACCGAACAAAGCATGTGGAGATAGACAGACACTTCATAAGAGAGAAGATTGATGCTGGAACAATTGAATTAAAATACATTCCCTCCAAAGAACAGACAGCTGATGCGCTTACGAAAGGATTAACTCGGGACAAATTCGAATATCTAATGGGCAAGTTAGACATGATTAATATCTATGCTCCAACTTGAGGGGGAGTGTAGGAGAAGATATTCAGAATTAAGGAGTGATTATAGGAATTAATGAGATATGATTATAGGAGGATATAGGGGGATAGGATCAGATTATAGTATTAAATTGTATCCCATGATTTGTGCCTAGCTCTCCATGTAATATGCTCTCTTGGTTGTGCAACCTACTGTATATATATGTGTATATCAACATAGATCAATACAAGACAGAATTTCACCTCAGTCTCTGTTCTTCGTCAAGTAATTTCGTTGCCCACTCCAACAATGGTCAAGCTTGTCTCGGCCGTCGAGGGCCAGTCGCATAGACTGGGCCCACTCCTGATAGTTGTCTCAGGTGAGTTTATCGAGGACGATAAGCACGGCATGATCATTGGTGACAGGACGGGAGCTGAGCTATGAGAGTCCATGATTGAGACAGAGGGTCGACGCCGACGGCACTACCAGCTTCAATGCTTTGATACCATGAAGTTGTTGAAGCTGCCGACGGTGATCATGACACTGCTGGTATGATGCTGTTGAAAGGAAAAAACTGAAAGCAGAATGAAGCTGCTGAACGGGAAAAAGCAGGAAATGAATATTCTGATTGATTATCTTATTGTATTGATCACAATGCATTATATACACTCATGATGGCCTGATTTGTAGGCAGCTGTAATCTGTACAATAAAAAACAAATCACCCATAATCATTCTACATAATCATGCTAATTAATAGAATCCTTATAATCCCTCCTATAATCTCTGCAATAATGCACCAATATCTACAAGGACGAGCAATCATACTATAGTTTTTGACAAACCTCCTGTAGTAACCAATGAGCCCAACAAGCCTCTAAGCTCAGTAACATTGGAGGGTACGCCATTCTCTGACTATGCTTATCTTGTCTTGTTCAGTTTTTACTCTTTGGGCTGAAACCCGATGTCCTAAGAAGGATACTTGTGTATGTCCCAATTCGCATTTCTTGAAATTGCCATAGTAAGAATTCTGCAGTAGGGTTTAGAACACGGTACAAAGGTGTTGTTTATGCTGCGCAAGGGATACACTATACACCAGGATGTCGTCAAAGAAGACACAAACTTTCTGAGATATGGCCTGAACAGATCATTCATGGCAGCTTGGAATGTTGCAGGGGCGTATCAATATCCAGAACATGAATTTGGTGGTATCCTAAGCATAAATCGATCTTCGAGAAATAAGCAGTTCTATGTAATTCATCAATATTCGGAATATGATACTTATCTGGGATGGTGATCTTATTGAGGGTGCTGTAGTCCACGCATATACGCCAAGAATCATTCTTCTTTTTCATCAACAATACTGGGCTTACAAAGGGACTTGAGCTGGGCCAAATAAACCCCTTTATGAGGAGCTCATCTACCTGTCACTCAATCTCATTCTTTTGAAAATATGGACACTAGTAGAGTCTCAGATTAGGAGGTACTGCATCTGGAAGAAGTCTTATAGCATGGTAATGTTCCCGCACTGGTGGTAGTTCAGTTGGCTCATCAAAGACAGCGGTGAGGTCGGCCATAATGTCATCTATCTCCAAACAACCTTTACCCCAATTTAAAGTTTGTAATGTACATGGATTGCAGGGACGGGCTTGGCGTTTTAGGCGAGGTATCCCCTGCAACTTATACCGTTTCCCGTCTACCCAGAATATTAAAAACAATTCATTCAAGTTGGCTTAGATAGTGATCAATGAGGCCAACTATTTAATTCCCAGAACCAAATCAGACCCCACCAAGGAAAATGGGTAGAAGTCCTGGATGACATTCAAGCCAGAGAGATGGACTGCAACATTCTTACATATCTGGTTGCAGCATACAACACTGCTATCTCCAATTTGTACGCCAAAGGAAGGAATGGACTCTCGTTCACAGGCTAAGGAGTCTGAAATGAAATTGTGGGTGGAGCCACTGTCTACTAACATTAGGACGTCCCGAGAAGCGATAGACCCAAGAAGCTTCATGGTGGTTGCTGTGGGTCATCCTAAAATGGCATTGAAGGATATCTCTGCATCCTCTACTGCTTCTTCTCTGACTTCGTCCATGGGATCCAGTGCTTTTGGTATGGGATTTCCCTCATCATCAATTTCCATGAGGGAGAAGGTCCCCGAGCAACGTTGTCCAGGCCGAAAAATGTCCCCTCAATAGAAGCACAGGCCTTTGTCGCGTTTGCGCTGGCGTTCAGCTTCCTGTACCGTCGTTCTAGCTCGCGGTGTAAACTAGGCCGAGGAAGATGACGTGTTTGGGTGTGCGATGGTGGGCCGAGTTGAGCTAGAGGGGTATCCTACATAGTCACCTGTAAAATATAGGTTAGAATAATATGGGTTGAAGTGGGTTGGGCCATTTGAGGAACCAGGTTTGGAGCTCTGACCCATTGACAATTTCTTCTCAATTTCTAGGGCAAGCTCCGATGCTCTGTAGACCGTCTTGGGTTTGTAGAGTTAGGCATCGGGTTGCAGCTCTTACTTAAGACCATTGAGGAAAAGGCCGAGGAGGCAATGCTCCGGCCATCTCTCGACTCTGGCCGCCCTCTCCTTGCAAACTCCAATCGGTATTCACTCATCATCCCCGTGTGCCTAACACTGCAGAGATATTTATCCGGGTTCTAGTATTCCGGTGGGCCATAGTGTTCTTGTAGCATCTTCACCATTTCTTCCCAGTAAAGCACCTCCTCTCGGTCGACACCCATGAAAATAGGTACAGCGCGTCTCCTTGAAGGTACATAGAAGCCATATCTACCTTGTCGTCTTATGGAATTTCATAGTACCGGAAGTATTTCTCGGCCTTAAGAATCCATCCTCTTGGGTCCCCACCTCCATATTTTAGGGAACTTGATTTTCGCCTGAGGTAGCCTTGAGCTTCGCTGAGAAGTCTCTTACTCATCATCACTCTTGTCTGTCCAGCGGTGTGTCTTTCCTCGACCATGAGGGCGTCGGGTTGTTTGGGCTTCAAGAGCTGTGAATTTCTCCTGCAGCAATTCTAACGCTGCCAGTCTAACAGCGATCGTTGGTAGAGGGTCGTCGCCCAGGAAGGTGTCGGGTTATCCGTCCACGTTGGTGTTTGATGAGCGTGTGGTCACCATGTTGATCTAAACGCGACTCGGATACCAAATGATAAGTACAGGTCAGTAATCTGAAAGCAAATTATAAACAGAAAGGAACAATCTCTCCTAAACACTCTCATAGCAAGAATCTCGCCTGAAAAGAATTTAGAAGCCTAAGAGAATCTCCAATGATTGAAATTGTATTTAAATCAACGATATGCTAGTTTTAGAACTGACTAGCATATATAGAAATGGAAATAAAAACATAAATGAGTAAAATCCCCTACATTATCGGGATTGACTGATTCCTAGGATTTAGTAGACCTTAACAACAGTAATTGTCCTATTATTATGCTAACTGAATGGAAATAAGCTTAAAAATATTAAAATAAATCAAAATAATGCTGACTCAGTCAATGTGAATAACTGTTGCCCTCTTCTTACGCCTCTAATGTGTCTGGATAGGAATAGAGGTTATATCAAATTCCTTGTTCTATGAAATTAACATTCCCACCCGTCCATTCCTAGTTTTGGCTTACAGATTGGAGACGGCAATGTTGTACAGTGCAACCAAATATGCAAGGATGTAAAAGTCTAGCTTTCCGGCCCGAATGTTACCCAGGACTTCTACCCTTTTTCCTTAGTTGGATCTTATTTGGTTCTGGGAGTTAAATGGTTGGCCTCACTTAACACTATCCAAGCCAACTAGAACAAATTATTTTTGATATTCTGGGTATATGGGAAACGATATAAGTTCCAGGGGATACCTTAGCCAGAACGTCAAACCCAGTCCCTACAATCCATGTATATCCCAGACCTTAAATGGGGATCAGACAGTGCAGGTTGTTTGGATATAGAGGACTTGATGATTGATATTGCCTCTTGTTTTTTATGAGCCAACCGAACTACCTCCATTGCAGAAGCATTATCAAGCTATACGACTCCTTCCTGATGCAGCACCTCCAAATTTGAGGCCATACCGATACCCATACTTTCAGAAAAATGAGATAGAGCGACAGGTAGATAAACTCCTCAAAAATGGGTTTATTCGGCCTAGCTCAAGTCCCTTTGCAAGCCCAGTATTACTAGTGAAGAAGAAGGATGACTCCTGGCGTATGTGCGTTGACTACCGCGCCCTCAACAAGATCACCATACCAAATAAGTATCCTATTCTGAACATCGATGAATTACTTCATGAATTACTTGAGATGCATATTTTTTGAAGATCGATTTAGCTCAGGGTACCACCAAATTCAAGTTCTAGATACTGATGTTGCTAAGACAGCCTTCAGAACCCACACTGGACATTATGAATACGTGGTGATGCCATTCAGTCTTACTAATGCTCTAGCAATATTTCAAGCCGCCATTAATGATCTGTTTAGACCATACCTCCAGAAGTTTGTACTTGTCTTCTTTGACGATATCTTGGTGTATAGCTCGACCCCTGAACAACATAAGCAGCACTTTCGAACAATGTTCCAAACCTTACAGCAACATGCTTACTATGCCAATCATGAGAAATATGAACTAGGGCAGAAGCGAGTGACCTTCCTGGGTCATCTGATTTCAGCACAAGGAATAGAAACTGACCATGATAAAATATGCACACTAAGAGAGTGGCCTGTACCTTCCAATGTTATTGAGCTTCGAGGCTTCTTGGGGCTTACTAGCTACTATAGGAGATTCGTTCAAAACTATGGTAGGATTGCTCATCCTCTTACTGATCTTACCAAAAAGAATGATTTTTGTTGGTCATTAGCTGCACAAAAGGCTTTTGAGAAGCTTAAAATTGCTTTAATCTCCTCACCTGTCCTTAGACTTCTTGACTTTAATTCGGAATTTACTGTGGAATGCGATGCCTCTATGGAGAGGGTGGGTGCAATTTTGTTGCAGCAGGATTATCCCATTGCCTTTTTTAGCAAGGGATTCTCCTTCTCTGCTAAATATGAGTCGGCATATGACCGCAAATTACTAGCACTTGTGTTAGCCTTGCAAAAGTGGCACCATTACTTGTTGGGGTGCCATTTTATAGTCAAAACCGACCACTCTAGCCTTAAGTACCTCCTTGAACAGCGGGCACTCACCAATACATAGCTGTGCCTTATTCTTAAGTTTCTCCCCTTCGACTTCTCCATTGTGTACAAGGTAGGAAAAGAGAACCAAGGTGCTAATGCACTTACCCGGAGACCCCAGCATGCTGACTTCCTTCATCTAGTGGTGTCATTGCCTATAGAATTCTTGGAATTGGAAGACACATTACTCTAAGATCCTTTTCAACCACTATCGTTGCAGATTTAAAGGAAAATTCTCAATCTAGACCGAGATACAGATTAGTGGGACTGGGGCTATACTTCAATAGACGACTGGTAATTCTTAAGAGTTCTTCGTTACGTACTAAGCTACTCGATAAAACACATAAAACCCCTTCGGGTGGTCATGGAGGATTCCTCAAAACTCTCAAGCGCCTTACAGCAACTGTATATTGGCCTCGCATGAAGTCGGATATAAAACAGTTAGTGTAGCAATGCTTTGTTTGCCAAAGAAGTAAGTATTAAACTTTATCACCTGCTGGGTTGTTGCAACCTATACCCGCCCTTGCTCATATATGGGATGATATATCCCTTGATTTTATAGTGGGGTTACCGAAATTTGGAAACTTTGACACTATCCTTGTGGTCGTAAATCGATTGAGTAAATCCATTTTATCCCTCTGTCTCACCCATACACTGCTAAAACTATGGCTGCTCATTTCTATCAGGAGATCATCTCAGACCTGGACCTTCTCTTCTTAAGTGCTTTTTGGCAGGAACTGTTCAAGCTGAGCCAACCACGTTTGAGGATGAGTACTGCTTATCATCCCTAAACTGATGGACAAACAAAGGTGGTCAACCACTGCTTTGAAGTGTATTTACGATGTTTTGCTCATGAACAGCCACGAACCTGGAGCAGATTCTTCTACTGGACAGAGTATTCCTTTAACACGAGTTTCCACACAGTCGCTAACACCATACCATTCAAAGTGGTTTATGGTCAAGAGCCACCGGCGCTCTATCCTTTTACACAAGGTGAAACTAGTATTGCAGAGCTTGTTATCAGTTGTAAACCAGAGATCACATGCTGCGCCTCCTTTGAGACAATCTTAAGAAAGCACAAGAGCGGATGAAGTCATATGCAGATCAACATCGGTGTGAGCAGATCTTCGACATAAGTGATGCTGTTTTCCTTCGCATCCAGCCGTTCAGACAGCACTCCCTTGCTCATCGGAAGTACACTAAGATGTCCCCACGGTTCTTTGGACCTTATAAGGTCTTGAGGAAGGTTGGCCATGTTGCTTATGAGTTAGAACTTCCTGCATCAGCTCGAATCCACTCAGTCTTCCATGTTTTGCTGCTGCGTCCCGCACATGGACACCTGCCCACAAACCCACCAACTTATCTACCACTCTCAATTGACTTTGAGTTACTATTAGAACCAGAATAGGTCCTATCCCACCGTTGGAAGGGGTGCCACTTGGAACTGTTGATTCAATGGTAGTCCAAGCCTGTCGAGGAAGCAACTTGGGAGGATTATGACCTTCTACTACAGCAATATCCTGATTTCCGCCTTGAGGACAAGTCGGTTTTTCAAGGGGAGAGTAATGATATAACCCCTACTCCCATCCAAATATAGTAGAGGCGCAAGAAGAGGCCAACAGTTATTAAAGTTTGATTGAGTCTGAATTATTCTGACTTATTTTTATATTTTCAAGTTTGTTTCCATTTAGTTAGCACAATAATAGGACCACTACTGCTATTATGGTCGACCAAGTCCTAGGTAGTTAGTTAGTCCCGATAATATAGGGATATTTTCTCATTTCTGTTGTTATTCACTGTATTTCCATTTTTATAAATATGCTGGTCAGTCCTAAAGTTAGCACATCATTGAACTCAATACAATTTTAGTTCAATGGAGATTCTCCTTAGGCTTCTAAATTCCTTTCCAGCGATATTCTTGCTGTGAGAGAGTGTTTAGGAGATAGTGTTCATTTCAGTTTCTAAATTGCTTTCATAGTTACTGACTTGTGCTTATCAGTGGTCAACCATGGATTTGCACTTGAAGGAAAGATTATTAGGATATGTGAAGTGTGAATAGACTTAGCTTGATATGGGAATTGGGAAGTCCCCCATTGGATATATATGAGTTTAAAAATATATGTATATATAAGTAGAAGGACCCATAAACTTTTTCTAGTTGCCCTGCACCCTATTCCATTATTCCATTCTATTTCCCAACAATTACCCTAACTGGCTACATTATTCTGGAGTTTTCTTATTTTCACTGCCATGAAGTTGCTTCTGGACGGCAGGAAGAAATATCTAGAAAAGGAAGGGAAAGAAATATGTTCTTGAGTTGGTTAATATTTAATACTCTCCCTCAACGACTAGTCTTTCAATTTGAATTGTTTCTTAAATTCACAACACCTTGGCTCTACCTAGTGATTTAATGAGTATATCTGATATTTGATCTTTGGTCTTGATTTGATGCATCTTTATTTCTCCTCATAATACCTTCTCTTTGACATGCTTAATAGTGTATCTCCACATGCTTAATACGTGAAATACTGGATTCTCCAACAGTTCAGATAGCAGATTGATTATTACAATGTAGCTTCACTTAAGCACAAGTCTTCAATCAATTGCATCCACCAACTAATTTATTTAGCTGCTTAAGCTACTGTTCTATAATTCACTGGATGAACATGCAAGTTGGAAGTAAGAGAGGCATTTATAAAAACAAATTGTTAACTTAATCACAATAACAATAAGCTCAAAAACATTGAAAATGGTCAAGAAGATTACACAATTGGAGATAAACTATATATTCACCCATTCATTTAACTTGGTTAAGGACCCATTATCTGATATTTAACTTGCTGAACATTCTCTGTTTGCATTGCTTTGATATTCTATCAGTTGCTGCAAGAAAAGGTAACGGTAAACTCCTGAAAGAAAATGAAGATCCAAATTTTGCTAAGAACCCATACCAGGCCATTGTGATGGCCAGAGATTCCCTGAAGCAAAGAGAAGAAGCTACAAGAATGCAGACTGAAATTCAGAAGCTGGACGATGAAGTGAATGAGATGAGACTCACAAATGAGGAAGAGAAGTTCATAATTCAAGACCTGGAATTGGCACTCATAAAAGCCAAGAGAAAGGCAGAAAAATGCAGGCGGGTATCTGAGGCTCAATCTTCTTACAGAACCACGCTAGAGAAGATGATCAGGGACACCATGCACCAGTAAGATAGAATGATAGATAATCATAAATCAAATTATTACTTCAGAAATTATATCTTAGAGAATCTGGTTTATACTTTACTTTGAAAGCGTTTAACTATTACCTTCTGAAAATTGTTTGTTGCAGGAGTGTCATCTATAAGGAACAGGTTAGATTGAACCAGGCTGCAACTAATGCACTCATGGCTAGACTGGAAGCTCAGAAGGCAATTTGTGATAATGCAGAGAAAGAACTTCACCGCAGGCATAAACAGAGAGATGAAATAGAGAAACAGACAAGGCCTGAATGGGATCAAGGAAGAAAAAGAATAAGAATAGATTATGATTCCACCTTTGATGAAGAGAAAAACAATAAACCTCTCCTTTGCTTGCCTGCAATCAGGCCAAGAACTCCTTTGCACAAGGAGCTTAGAGTATTTTTGGAGGAGGAACAAAGAGCATCTAAAGCTGGTTTATCTGGAAATGAAGAACAAAATCAAGAGGAAAAGAATCAGGAACTGAAAATAGTAATACCAACTCATTACAACACCACAGAAGAGAATCTTGAGGAGCATAAAAGATCAAGCGTTGCCTTGGAGGAGGAGGAGGAGGAAAGCCTGATTGAGCAAAAACTTCAGAAGCTAAGAATCAAGGGAGGTAATAAGGAAAGTTGTTGTGAGAGTTCATTTCCAGTTCTTCAAGAAACAGAAATTGATGAAGATGAACATATCAGGCAGGAACGTGGCAAAGTGAATGTGGAGAAATGGCTTCAAATTCTTTTAGAGAATAGTCAAGACATGGATCCATTAGAAGAAACTCATGGAAATGAAACTACTAGTGGGACAGAGGAAATAATCAGACAAATAAATCACAAGTACCCACAACAACAGGAGCTGAAAAAAACCCCAAGAGTTTCAGAAAATGAAAATAAAGAGAAGCAGCTTTCAGTTCCTCAAGACAAGAATGATTGGACAGAGAAAGCAGATGGTACAAATTGTATAGTTTTGAGGGGATCGAAAGAAGGGAATGCAATAATAGAAAGGAAAAAAAGCTTGCGAGGTCAGAAAGTGCCAGATCCTTGAGGCGAATCCCATCTTCTCCATCCTTGCTTATCAAGTTTTCCTTCGAGACAATCAAGAAAGTAGTGAAAATTTGATTTCTATCAATTTGGCTTTATCTTTTTTTTAAAAAACATCTTCTACAAATTTGGGAGTGATGCTAGTTGAATAACCTATTGTGTTGTAAGAAATTTGAAAAAAAAAGAGAGAGAACAATTGTGTATAATATTGATTCAATTGTTTGATTTGTGTATAAGAGTATTTAGTGTCAAATATGTGATAGCAGCTTGTGTTTCTCTTTCTTTCAACTTCCCTGCTTCGTTGGCCTTTATATAGAAGCTTTATGAATTGTAATTTGAAAATTCTCTCAAAAAAAATTGAAGAGTTAGACCCGCTAAAAGTAAGAAGTGTGTGCTCATCACTGTAGTGAGATATACACCCTCAAAATAGAATATCAACGGTCCAAATTTAAAATTTTTAACTGATAATTTTTAAAGGGTTATATCCTGATCTTATTTCTCATATGCGTCCAGTATCCTAATCTTATTTGTGGTGTAATTTCACCCATAATCTTTTTAATTTGGTGCAATTATTAGTACTTGAGAAATAAGATTATGTGTAAAATTGTACCAAATTAAAAAAATTATAGGTAAAATTACACTAAATTAAAAAAATTATGGATAAAATTGTACTAAATTAAAAAGATTATAGATAAAATTATACCACAAATAAGATTAGGATACTGAACATATATGAGAAATAAGATCAAGATATTATGTGCTATATAACTCATTTTTAAATAATAGAATCATTTTTGGAAAATTTGACAGTTAAGAAATTATTTTTATTTTAGTTTTTGTACCCATTAGAGTATTTTAAAAAAATTAAAAAAAGAAACATAAATATAGACCGTCCGCATTAGATTTAGACATTTTAGATCGGCCGAAACTCAATCCAAAAGAAAGTTACATCACTGAAATAAGGAGTTGCGTCAGTTTAAAAACCTAGTTCCTAATACTTTGAGCAATAAATATTTCAATATGAGAGTTTTGAGTAATTTTCCCTATATTTGTTTTATACCCAATATGTACAATAAAGATCATATCAGAAGAAGATTTTACTTATGTTATCAAAAAAGAAGATCATATTACTTTGATCTATTTTTTATAACGAAAGAAGAACTACTTAAAAAGAACCACCATCTGGGACGAAAACAAAATTCTTCTCATGATCTTATTTCCAAGTTGACATTATTCCGCAAGTCTAACACCAAACAAAATAAACTTCCATATATATAGACTAGCTCAAGAAACAAAAAAAGCTTTCTCTGTAGCTCATCAGAGGCAGTGTTGTTTCAAGACATAGATTTCCTCCATCTGTGAGGAGTACGAGGTTTGAGCGATGATCTGGTTTTCATATTGTCCATAGGAGTTTGTCTGACTTCAAACCCATCTTCTTCTCCTTCAACAATGTTATTGTACACAGAAGAAGAAGCCATGACATGATTCCCAGTTTTATTACCAAAACCACTTATCCCAAACTTCTTCCATTTGAAGAAACCCTTCTTGTTCCTCTCCATCTGCACCTGCGTCACACTGCACTGGCTCTGAAGCAGGTACACGTCTTCCTTCAGCTTCCTTATCTCCATCTGCTGCGCGTAAATCTCCCTCTTCGAGAAAGACCTCGCAGACAAATCCCCTCCCCCGACGACGCCGGCATTGGGGGTCCTCGTGCCACCGCCGAAGGAGCCGTTACAGTCGAGCTGACGATTCAGCTTTGTTTGCTCAGAGAAGAGGACTTGGATCACAGCTCTAACAGGTAAGCGTTCGTTCTGAGCCGCGCGAAGTGACGCTTTTTCCTGCAATCTATGAGCTTACACAGACCTTTTCTTTCTTGCTTTGATACCAATGGATGTGCCTATATCATTATCATCATCATCACACCAAACATATCATCATTCTCAGAAAACAGTAATATTGAATTGAGTTTGGATGGGAATAAAACAGTACCACCACCTTTTTAGCTTTATCAAGAAGGGGACGAATGAAAAGCCAAAAGTAGAAAACAAATTAATGTCTATGATAAACGACATTCATACTCCAGAAATTCTTCTATGAATAGCAGAATCTCGTGGCGGTGACAACACAGCTTAATTAGTATATTCTCAAATATGTATTTTTTTTCTTAATGTAAATTGTAAATATGTACGGTTCACCACACAAAAAATATGTCATGTCATTTTTTACTAAATTCTTTAGTAAAAACATATATAGCTTGAAGTAAATTTATTTTGACCAAAATATATTCATTTTTGTAAAATGTTAAGAGCATTTTTTTAATTTAAGAGAAAAATATTTTTAAGAAACAATATTCTTAATAGAAAATTTAATAAACTAATAATTAACATTGCAATTGTTATGTATATAAAGTGTTAAATTAAATATATTAAATTTAATGATTTATTAAAAAGTCACGGTTATTTGGAAAATAAAATATTTTAATATATTGCTTTTAGAAAATAATTAGGTTCTAATGGGATTAATTGTTCAAAGTTGTTTTTCTTTAACATACTATCTACTTCACCATCGTATTCAAGTATAGCTATTAAATGATCAATATTGAAATAACTCTCTGGATGATTATATATATATATATACATATATAACACCATGGATATTGTCATATTGAAGAGTTAAATGGGGAAAAAGAATGCTTAATAATAGAGTTATTTATGTAGGAGACTAAAGGAGAATAAGACGTACTTTAAGATAAGTGTCAATGGCTCTGTACAAGCCATCATTTGTAGCTCTGGAATATGGAGGAAAAGCTCCGGCGAGTGCAACGAACTCCGACAAGCTCAGATTCGCATCGACGGCCGTTCCGCCAGGTACGCATCGATCAACTTTGCGACCTTCATCAGAGCCACCCCACTCTCCATCAACATCTAACCCCACAAATCTCTTCATCAACCTTAGTACTAGTTCTACATCTAACAGCGTCTCGCACGTATGACTGTACGATGGTATCATTATCTCCTTCAACGACGCCTGATCTAGCTGCCAAGATATCCGTTTCTTCAGCTCCGATTTGTTATTCAGCACCACGCCTACCATATTCGCCGTTCTCAGAAGACGAAGCAAGAAATTGCAAGGGATTGAATCCTTCTCCGGAGGAGGAACTCCGACGAGAGTTTTCAAGAAGAATCGCTTCTTCATCCACGAAGCCGTCACGCTTTCAGGCGATTCTTGGAATTGAGTGAGAGAGGGTTTGTCAGAGATGACGCCATTGTTGCCGCAGCCGCCGCGGCCGTCAGAGATTTCGGAGAGCCATTTGGAGGAGTCGACAATGATGATGGAGCCAATTAGATCCGCACGCACGCCTTTTTCTTTAATGCCTGAGAGTGTTTTGACGAGTAGTCCATGTCCAGTATGCATGAGTCGTCGAACCTGCGTCCCGACGAGAAATGCGACGGCGATTTTTCTATCATGGGTTGTTCCTGCGGCTGGGTCGATGGATTATTCGTTTCAATATATATATATATATATATATATAACCATATTTTAGTGAGTGCGTTGCATGTATGACAATTGACCCCCATGCAAGCTCGTGAGTCATGATTTGCTCGTTATTTGTTGTTGTTTTTTTTTTTTTTGTACAAATTACTTGTTGGTTTTGAAAGAGACGGTTGCTTCACTGAGCACAGTGGGCCCCACTGCATTTATTAAAATATTCTATCCAGCCCACTATGGTTTTTGCCAACACGGAAAGCGACTGGATCACATGGCCCAAATAAGATTTGTTTGGGCTTTTTGTATTACCTGACAAAGGCTCACAAATAGTGTTCTGTACCATCTGGATTATCATTTGTATGACAATGCAGGGCTTTATGCCCATCCGAGTTAAAACATTGATTTCTTTTTTTCTGTTTTACAATTTTTACATTTTAAAATAAAATTAAAATAATTTTTATTTATTAATCCGTAAAAATAATTTTAGTTGAGAATTATGAAAAAAATTAAATTCTGTCAAATTCTAGTTGGAAATAAGACCAACAGCCAAATGGTGGGTTGACTCTAACTTAACAATAGTTAAACCACTACCACTATTTCGACTGACTCAATTGGTCCAATTTTTATTACCTGAGTCAAATGTGATTTGAAAGACCTACAACATGAATAATAATCTTTAATGCACAAAACTTACATCCATCGATGTGAACCTAGTGAGATTCTGAGGACCTCCGCGCAATATTCAGGCCATTCAAAACTAAATGCAGAATAAGGCCCAGACAGATGAAAGTTCTTCCTTTTGACTAAGAATCATTGCGATTCCGCAAAACATGGCTACATTGAGAATAATGACACGAGTAAATCAACTCACATATGTGAGACAAAAAATTTAAAGCGCTCAAAAGAGTCATGCAGGCTAACTTATTCTATAAGCAGAGTATCAACCTACAATAAATCTAGTTTTAACCTAAAACTGATCTCAGTTCTTCTTCTTGTTCTTTCTGCTTCACATTCTTTTTTGCAGAAAGATTAGTATCTAAATATTGCGAGAAGTTGGTGTTTCAGATGGACTACTCGATGAGTCGCTCAGTGGCTGCGATCCGCTTCCGAGAGAACCATTCCCGGATTCATTTTCAGCCACCACCGGTATCTTAACCGATGCCCTTTCCATCTCTTTCTCGAGCTCTTCCTCTCGGCGCAATGCAGTGAACTGACCATCCAATGACCTGGCTGCTGCTAACCAGGCAAGAACAATCACAAGAAGCACCCCTCCCAGATATGGAGTCGAATTCGCAAGGGACCCGAAGGTCAAGATCATAAATTGCTGAATCAGTGCACCTCCAGATTTCCCCAATGGGTTGCAAACAACATCAATGGCTGCCTTCCCCTTAACCTATATAGAAATCAGCAAGCATGTCAAGACCAACAACAACAACAAGCCATATCAAGCAAGTCAAGACCGATGAAGATAAATCCAGATAAGGCGCATGCTTGCTGGATTTCAACATGATAGAAATATCATCCAATTGATATCGGATAACATTGCACAAATTTATAGCAGCCCATGACTTCTTTCCACTTCACGGAAAAATTCAGGTAAGTTTCTTGAACGTGTATATATATGCTAGACCATGTGAACACTTTTTACAGCTCAACATCACATTCTTGATCATGCCATGTGATATGCTTTGATTTAAAAAAGCTAAAAGTAAGCAATTAAGAATTGAACCGAAGCTTTTCCTTAAGAATTGAAAAAAAGTTCATTTATGTTTGGTTTTTAAGAATGATTAGGAAGGAGAGAGAGAAGTTCAAACCTTGGTATCCTCATCCAAGGGTATGTAAGCCATTTCCTTGCAGGGATCGAATAAGCTGTACTTAGCACTCTTGCTGAAAATGTTCTGCATAGCACCAACATATACGGCTGCAAGAAGAGGAGTCATTCCGAATTGTGCAAGAGCCGGTGCGAGTGGAGCTCCAAACAGTAGAAGAGAAAAGAATCCAACTCCTGTCAGAAGCAGGACTGTGGGTGTGATCTTCGCAGCAACTCCCCATCCGTATTTGTTGAAGATAAATTGGCTAAGAAGCATCATCGTGAATGTCATGATTCCAGTTGCGGTTGAGAAGTCGCCCATAAAAGAAGAGTATTCATTCGGACTAGGGAACTGCAGGAATTTTGAAGGGAAGAAGTCAAATTGCCAGTTATTGGAACAGAAGAAGAGGCAGAAATAAATTCATTTGACAAAGGAAAAATCTTTAGTTCCTCATGTGCTTGGAGCAGATTTTCTAATAAAATCATAACATGAGAAAGAACTTTCCTTTTCATGCTTTTATTTTAAAACCGGATAGCAAACATCCAAAAAGACATTTCACTAAAAAGTCTTGTCTCCTTTCATATTTACCTGGGCTTTGAGCTTTGATTTCCATGTAACCTCAACAAGGTTAATGCTGATTCCATAAGCAACCACCAAGGTTGCAAGATCTCTAACGTATTTCGAAGACACCAAGAACTTCAAGCTCTCCATTGTTCCCATTCTGACCTTTTCCTGTTTAAGATAAAATGTAATGGCAGGCTTCAGTTAACTTAGTTCACATCAAGTAATGTGTTTCATAATTTATATAAAACCAAAAGGCAACACAGGAGTATAAACCACAAACCCAAGATATAATAACATCAAGGACATGCAGCTAATTAAAAAATGTGTCCGCACATGCTTGTATGCATGTGTGTGTAGAGAGAGAGAGAGAATATATGGATAACTAGAGTATTGATATATAATTTTACTTTAAAAGACTAAAGCGTGAAAGAAATAACAATACTGCAGCCTTATATGAAAGTACCTTCTTCTTCTTGCTTCGTGTAGGAAGAGGAACATGTCTATTCACCCACCAGTACAGCAAACAAATTGCACCACCCAGAAGCACCACAATGCTCATCATCCCTTTTAAAGATATGGCCCAACCATCAACTCCAGGACCTAAGTTCTGCCTCAGATTAGAGAAATACTTCACAGTCCGACCTGAGAATATAAGGGCAACATTGGCTCCTAATCCAAACAAAGGATAGAAACGTTTTGCTTCCTCAACAGTAGTTATCTGCAGAAACAGCAAGGTTTACCAGCGTTATCCAATCAGCAAATCTAGGTACCAGCAAATCTAGGTACTAACCCCATGATAGACAAAAAATTAAGAAATAAAGATATCTAGAGTTTGAAAACTGATATATTAACAACTAGCAAGATTGGCCAAAAAAAACACAACTAGCAAGAAAAATCCAAAGTACTGTTCTTGCAAAAAGAATCAAAATAAGTCATCTGACAATCTTTTCATTCAGCTAAGAAGCTGATAGATGTAACACGTGAGGAAAGAAAAACAGAATTCAAAATCTACTACAAAGTCCTACGTGGAAAGTCAACAATGGCCCTCGGTAAAGAGAGAAAAAAAAATATGAATTGATGATATAATAAGGAGTCATCTTTACAATATATGGAAAACGTCAGCAACCAAAAAAAGGGAACACTTCAAATTTAGAGCAAAATATCAACTGCATAAATTCAATAGTTAGATTAAGGAGGATGATATATATGATGAAAATAATAAAACATCAAGCACAAAGATTGGCCAAACCCAGTGCAGCAACATAACTGTGTTTTTCTTCATATGCTCTTTAAAGTCTTAACAAAAAATAGAAATTTGAATGGCACAGTTAACTCTAAAATAGTACTCAGAGCATCCTTAAAGAAACACACAATCATCCTTAAAAGGGGAAAAAATGACCCTGAAAACTGTTTAGCAGATAAGGATTTGCTGTTAGGAAAATAAAGAATAAAGAATTGTTCAAAGATATTATAAATTAAATCACGGTATAAGACAATCCGCAGAATCTGACCAGCCAGCCCAGGTAGAAGAAAGCGGATTTAACTAAATGAAATGAACATACGAACCAAATCATAAAATTAAAATTCAAAACTGTGCACATGCCAAAAGGAATGAATGAAAAGTAAAATGATTCATTAGCCAATGATGATGGGCAACCTCGTCAACAATTCAGTCAGCCAATTTCATTTAAGAGATGTATCGTATGAAACAGGAGGAAGCAGAATATCCTAAGGTAGAATCCTTAACATAGGCAATGATTAGTGAAGATACGTGCGTGGGATATCATATAATCAGAAATCAAATCATAATCCGATACCAAAGTATGCTATTATCACAGAATCAAGATAAAACACCAATAAACACAAAGCCAGTTCAAGAGATGAATATACCTGATTGGCGAACCCCCAGAAGAGCACTGAAATCACGACACTCCCCCACAATTCAGCCATGACATAGAACAAACAAAAGCTCCAGATTCTCATAATAGCGAGTGGACCAAGGAACCTAGGTCCAAGGATATTGAGAAGCTTATCTGCGAATGCTTGAGGGTGGATATAGTTGCTAAGAGGATAGAGAACAAATCCAAAAGCCGCAAAGAAGGCGATGAAGGGGACAATAACAGTGTAGAACAAAGCTTGCTTGGGTAGAACATCAGCCAATTTTGTGTATAACAACATAAACCCAACAGCCATAGGCAGATTCACCCAAGTTTTAAGGAAAGGAATAATCTCTGCACTACTTCCTCTAGCTGTCACAACAAGAACATCCTTTGTATCCCTGAGGATTGTATAGTTGAAGAGGATACAAAAGAACATCAACCCAAGCGGTATAATCTTCTTAAGGGTAGCAACCTCAATACCCAAGAATTTTGGTTTGTCAATTTCGATTTCACTGTATAGGGGCTGCCCATCAGCGGCGGCGGCGGCTTCAGCCTTACAGATGAACAAATTTCTATCCTTTTGGATAAGGCTATTAGGTTTTGAGGCAAAGCCATGAAATTTCTGGAACCCATTGGTTGATAGAGAAGACCCACCAAGGATTTTGGGTTTTGGGGAGAAAAATCTTTGCCTCAGGCCCTGTGATGGGTTTAGAACCCTATTTCTGGGGTTGGTAGGGAGAGAGAGAAGCCCTCTCGTCTGAAGAACAGCGTCCATGTCTCCCTCTTCGGTCCCTTGAAGAAAACCAACAATATGGCGCTTCAAGAAGAGAGCTTAAAGAGAGACACGGATAAGAAGAGCAAGGATGGCGAGAGAGAGAGATGACGTGGCTCACTGTAGATTGGAGAAGATGGTTCTCTCTCTAAAAGGGAAGGGAAGAGCGTAAACAAATATCAACTTTTATACTCGTCTGACACAAAACAACAAATTAGAAAAATATCAATTTTTGAAAAAAGGGCTTAATTCTAACAAAAGCCGCAGCAGCAGCGGCTAGGTTAACTCGTTCAATCGGTTGACAACAACACAGTCAAATTAAAAATCCATTTCATTCCCACAAGTTCAAGCAAAGCTGGCCCTGAATAATGGGAGTGAAATTCTAAACCAAGAAAAGTTATTACACTTTGCTAAAATTAGTTCCGTATTTATGTTTATTACTGGAATGAAATGATCACATAAAGTTACTGAATTGAAGGCGAGATTATGGATCATATGGTGTTTAAGAAATCTAGAGAGAGAATAAAGAGAGCATCCCAAGGATCTCAGTTTCCGAAAATCTCCCTGGGGAGCCAATTGCCAAAAACAAGTGGAGATATTGAGGCTCACGATCACAAGATTCACAGCACAGGCTGTGAAAGGAACGTTTGCGATTGAAAACCTTGGAACGTGAATATATAAACTCATGGCTTCCTGATCAAATACCTTGGGACGCAACTTAAAAAAAAAAGGCAAGAATGCACTTTGCAAATTCCAAGCACAATTTGTCTATCCCCTCTTCCACTAAAGTCCTTGTTTGTTGTAAAAAATTCATATTTTAATAGGAGAATTATTTAGAACAGAATTATTTAGAACAATTTGTCGAAAATTTAATACCACTAGATAATGATATGTTTATATTTTTTACTTATTAGAACTTTTTTATAATTAAATCTTTTCATAAAACTTATGAATAATTCTCACTATTTTAATTTTACCTCATTTATTTCTCTCAACTTTAAAAACATTACTCTTACCTTTTTAAATACCCTCTAGTCTTTTTTTCCAAAACACTCTAATATTTTCATTTAAAGTTAACTCATTAACTCTGTTTAAAAATAAAAAAATAACTTTACTTATATTTAGACCCTGTATTAATAAAAAAAAAGAGCCAAATGAAAAAAAAAGAGCTACACCTCTGAAAAAAATAAAAAATGTAATAAATATTTATTCTAATGTCTTAATGAGAACCAAGTAGTTTTTTTAGAAGTACCTCTTAAAAATGATAGAAGAAAATAGGAGCCGTTTGAGAAATTTTAAGAAGGGTTAAGTTGATTCAGTGTCTTAAAATATTTTTTTAGGTGTGACTAATGATTTAAAATAATTTATAGTGTACCTAATGTTTTAAAATATTTTTTTCAGATGCACATGGTATCTTAAAATAATTTATGGTGTGCCCAGTATCCTAAAATATTTTATTAAGTACGTACAGTACCCTAAAATATTTTTTTCATGTTCACCTAGTGTCCTAAAATAATTTATAGTGTGCCTAATACCCTAAAATATTTTTTTAATTATGCCTAGTGCTTTAAAATATATAATACATTCTTCCTTATTTATTTTCTTGGGTTCTTCAATATCTATGGATGAGTAAAATAATTCACGACTTTCTTTTATCTTTGTTTAAACTTTCTTTTTTCTTCTTCCTTACACATTTTTAGCTAGCAAATAAAATAATTCATGTCCTTCTTTGCATATTGTTCAAAATTCTGAAACGGAAATTAACATTTCTCTTCTTTTTATATTTTTCACCGAAATCTGATAAGAAAATGAAGAGTTGAAGGAAAGAAGGGAGAGAGTCCGAGATAGAAAAAATGAGTAAATGACAGAAAATAAGAAAGAGGAAAATATAGACAATAAAAAAATTCAGGGGAGCCGAGTCATCTTGCTAAATCAATTTTTTTATGGTCAAAATAGAGCTAAATCATCATTTAAATGTCAAAATGCGCCCAATGCCCTAAAATAGAGTTTTCTTGCTAAGGCCACAAGTTATTTTCTTGCTAGCTGAAAATGTGCAAGGAAAAAAAAAAGAAAGTTTGAACAGAGTGAAAAGAATACCGTAAATTATTTTACCTATCCATAAACATTGAAGAACCTAGGAAAACAAATAAAAAATAAGGTATTATATATTTTAGGTCACTGGACGCACTTGAGAAAATATTTTAGGGTAATGGGCACATTATAAATTACTTTAAGACACTAGGTACACATGAGAAAATATTTTAGGGCACTATGCGTGTTTGAAAAAATATTTCAAGACACTAGGCGTACTATAAATTATTTTAGAATATTAGGCCCTGAGAAAATACTTTAGAGTACTACTTACACTATAAATTATTTTAAGATACTGACACATCTAAAAAAATATTTTAGAATACTAAGCGTAACTTATTCCTTTTAAAAACCATTTACATATTTTTACATAAAATCCCTTGTATACTTGCTTCTTATTGTCATGCTTCATTAATATGGTCAATTTCCTTCCTCTTCTAATTGTTTCTCTTGGTGGTTATATTTTATGTTAAATTGTCTTATACTCCCTCAAATTCTAATTATAAAAATTAATTAATTTTTTAAAATAAATTAAAAAAATAAATAAATTAATTAATTATAATTAATATAAAAATAAGTTGATTAATTTACGTAGAGTGAAGAGTATATAATATTAATTTATTTTGAATGATTTGATTTAATTATAATTAACTAATTTATTTAGTTTTTTTAATATATCTAAAAAATTAACTAACTTTTATAATTAAGATATGAGATAGTATATATGATAGAGGAAGTATGCAGTTGGTTATTTATTGCTCCTATATAATCTTACTTCCTCTGTCCCTATTTATTTTTCTTCATAGAGAAAAATAAACAGACCAAGAAGAAAGCAAAATCCATGTACTAGTACTATGCAAGAGTTATTTTTTTCTTTTCCAATTTTGATATCTATTCAATACCACATTATTTTAAACTTCCATACCTCCATTTAACATCATCCATCTAATAAACTTATTATTAGAAACAGGTAAAAATCATACACTAAAATATGGAAGGGAGAAAATGAAAATCCAAATTAGGACAAAGTAAATAGGCACGGAGGGAGGAAGTACATAAAACTCTTTTAACCATCTCATAGAAATTAAAAAAAATAATTAAATTAGTTATAATTAAAGGACATTTTTCCTCTTTAACTATAACTATTTCGTGAGGAGTAATAGGTCTTCTCATTTTAGTTATGTAGATTGTTACTAATTTATCTATTTTTATATATAAAGTATTTATACTACGGTCCCATATATAAAAAATATATTAAATTCATAATTTTTTTTACATCTAAAAAAGTATTAAAAACAAGGGTCATTAATTATTTTATAAATTTTTTATATTTAATAAGGATAAAATTAAAAAAAATATTTAATTATTATACAAGTGACTTATATTTATAAACAAATTTTCTTCCTATAAATAATTTATATATAAAAACATAATGATATTTTCTTGAAAGGTATATACGTTAAATATAGTATAAAATTAAAAAGCTATTAAAATTTAAAATATAATTAATAAGTTTATAATAAAATATGTTAAAAATATTTTATAAATAAAATAAAAATTATATATGAAAAAGAAATTAGATGACAAATTGATTGCAACAATTCTTTTTTTTTACAAAAATTTTAGGAAAGTAATTGGATTCACTCATAATTTAAAGACAGGGTGAAGTCTCCCTTTCTCTTAAATGATATTAATATCAAATAGGACGAGTCGTCTGTTACCTTCAAATGTAAGTTTAGACACTAAAAAATTAGAATACCTCTCTAAATATCACAACTAAAACCATAACTCCTTAAAAATTAAATATATTTTAAATAATAATGTGTATCACTTTTTTAATCAATTGAACCAATGTATCGGGTTGGTTGCAACAATTCTATGTGCATTGACGGCGGCTTCTGAAATTAACTATAGATGGAGATGCGAAGTGCACAAATAAAAACGTGTGATTAATTTGTACCCATAAAAAACGTGTGCTTAATTTGTTAGGTGAGAAAGAAAAACACGTGCTCCTAATTGGTAGTCACCAATATTCAACCACTCTTTCACATTTCTGCAATTTTTGTTAAAGATTTTTTTTTTTTAATTTATGGATGTAGAATAAAATATACGAAGATTAATATCATAGCTAATGGAAATATTCATTAAGCTTTGAATAAAATCGCAGACTCTTATAATTAGGCGGACCAAATACCAATAGCACACCTTATTGACTGGTCAAATGAACGTTGCTTTTAGTCAAAAGGGCATAATAAAAATAATCCCAGTGTCATTATTTCCTGGCCAATTTGTGTGGGAATTAAATTAAAATATAAAGATATATACTCCAATATAAATATAATATAAGAGTCTTCAAAGATTCTACAGCTCAATATGAGTGCGTGCGTGTGTGTGTATCTGACCAAGAATATTTATCAGACAATCGTATGAATAAGGAATTAATAATTAATTAATTAATAGTGAATACCATGTAATGAGTTGTCATTTATAGTCCCTGAAATATTTTAAAGCTACTGTAGAAGAACTCATCACACATTTATATAGTTATAATTAATCTTACTCAATGTGTGTGACTATCATACACATTTAATACAAAATAAATTTTTTAATTTAGTCAAATATATAATTTTTTTAATTTAAGGTGTAAATGATATTTACCTCTTTCAAATTTTAATAAATATATTTTTAAAAATTTAAATTTATATTCTTTTAAGGTGAAGCCGCTTATCATATGAAACCAATAACTTTTTGTTATTAAAGGAACTAATTAATAACATTAATTAAAGAAAAATAATAGTGGAATAAAACAACATTAACAAACATTTATAAAATTACGTTTATAATTTTTTAGATTTTGCTGAATTATATGTTATAAATATTTTTTAAAATAAATATTCTTAGTTATCCTAATAATATTTGTAAGAAAAATTATATTGTATAATATTTGTAAGAAAATTGATATACAACTTATTCGGTGTCAAAAGAAATTAAAATTAATTTATTCACCATATCAAACTATAATAATAATTATTATTATTATTATTATTATTGTAACCATAGTAAACAAATTATCGATAGAATTTAATGGAAAAAAATAAATATAAAATGAATTTATTTTTACTTATAAAAATATAAAGCATAGTTAGTTAAACTACCTACAAATATTAATTTGGTGAAGAAAGTAAAATTGCATACGGCAAACCGCAAACCTATTTCCCAATGAATGAGAGGCTGTGCCACGTGAATTGTGAAGCAGGAAACCAAGGAGACAAAAGCATCGGACAATGCAAAATTATTACAAGATTTATTATTAACTTATAATATTGTTCAAAAGGAGAAAAACTTATAAACCCACACACACGCTTGTTGAAGCATTTTAAGTTATATATAATTAGAAATGAAATATTAAAAAAATCAATATTATAGGCAATACGAAAACACGTGAGAAGGAGCAAAAGTGCAAAAGGGCAGATTGCTTATTCTAGTGGGACTTGGCTTGTTTTTGGCTTGTTTAAGTTAATTGAAAACTGAACTTTCCCGTAAATAAATTGACCTCTTTAACTAACGAGAATATTGCCATAAATAATAAAAAAATATATCCATATCTTATAAGAATATGAGTTCAATTTCTACTGTTATTATGAGAATTCTTTTAATAAATAATCTTATAAATCTCTTATAAAAAATTTTACATCTTGAGACTGTGTCTTAATTTTAATACGTGACTAATGCTAAATTTTTTTATAACAAAAAAAAAAAATTGGACTCGTCAACTTCAATCAATGATGGCTTCTTTAATCAGGGCCCCTAGCAACACTCTACACCGTGCCTCCAGCTTAATACAAAAGCTCATTCATGGTATTAACTGTATGACACAGGACCCCAAATGAGGCTTTCCATCACTAAGTATTTCAATTAAAATATTTATCTTATCTTATTTATAAATTATCTCAAACATATTTTGCTTGAATTAGGGAAAACCTTTAACAGCATTACTTCTACATTAAAATTTAATAATTTTTTAATTTTACTCTTATTTAATTTCATACGCTACTCTCTTTGGTCCACAATATAGATCTCTTTCTTAAATTAAAATATTTTTTCACTTTTACCCTTATTGAAGAATAAATGTAAAGAGAAAATACAAAGAATTGGCATTGGGAATTGGTATTAATTATAGAGAAAATATTGTTAAATAAGAATTAATTATCCTACAAATAACTTATATTTTTTACAATAAAAAATATGTGCCATAAAAATAAAATCTACACAATAATAAATAAAATGTGAAATTGTGCATCCATATAAAAAAATTATAACATTTTTTGCCAAAAAGAAATCATAACATATAATAGAACTCATACATATAATAGAACGGGAAAGAATATAATATTCATTGTTTTAATTAACCTACGAGCATGTAAGAAAATGAAGCTTGTGAAACAAACGGAGGTTTTGTACGAGGAAGAAGCTTAATCAAATTAAAATGAAATAGACGAATATGAACAATTTAAAAAAATATTTGTTGAGGGATAATTCCAGTTTCAGAAGAATACAAATAAAAATCTTTGGGGAATGATGGAATAACAAGCCAACATGCGTAATAAGTCAGTTTTCATGTTGCAGATTTCAGACCTGCAAGCAACTTGGCCTTTTCCCCATTACTTGCCGTCCGTAGAAAACAATAGACTTGCCCTGCTCCAATCGCATTCACACGCCCCTTTATATGTAGGAAATAATGACATTTGATCATAATGATAATATATGATCATGAATTTCAAGAAAAATATAACTGCTATTCCCTGAACAGAAGTCCTTCACTAATTTTCCTTATAAAATTGTTGGATTAAAGGTGTGTTTGGCCTTTTAAACTGACTTCTCAACCAGTATAAATTATTTTTTATATAATATTGATGTCTAGTTTACTGTTTTTGTAATATAACTTTTAAGTCTAAATTGACTTTTAGGATGAAACTATTTTTTATAATTTATAGCTTCTAAATTCTGACTTCTTCATTTTGATTGTTTTCTTTGTTTTGAGTATTCATCTAAATAAGTTTTTGTTAAATTGATTTTTTTATAAAAATTAATACAAACATAAATCATATTATATGATCTAATTTTTTGTAAAAGTCATTGAAAAAGATGTCATTTCTCCACCCAAACACACCCCTAAGCCTTATATTTAAAATGAGGAGGGTGGTATTGGTAATTGGCAAGGAAAACGACGATAAGACGGGAATACTTGAAAGCACGGTTGGTGTGGGGAAGGACGGAGGACAAAACGGCAGTGCGTTCAAAGACGTCACCCCATGGAAGATGGAAGGAAACAAGGAGTCTATAGCTTGTCAAACCCTCGCACCGTAAGAAGGAGTGACCAACTGAAACAGGCATTGCACAGTTGAGTTGAGTTCCATATTCTTACGCTTTTTTCACACACTTTATATTTACTTTGACTTTTCAAATAAGTTTATTTTCCATAAAAATTAGATTTTATACAAAGTATATGATATTTTAACACTCTTCTCGTCACATATTTAACTAATTTAATTAGATTAAAAAAATTAGTTAAATTAATTAATATATCATGATTCTTTCTAAAATATCTTAATTATTTTTCTTAATTCATTTCCTTACTCTCTTATTTAATTAATATTGATGGGGTATTAATAAGTATAATTTAAAATAAAATTAATAAATATAAAAAATAAATTTTATATTTAAAATTAATATCAACTTCTATAATTATATCTTATATTAAGAATCATACGAGTACCTTAGGATAATGGAACGACACAATTTTGCATGTTTTTACTATTTTTTTAAAAAATAAAAAAAATACTTTTTCATCACCTAAATTTATATAGAATTTAATAATTAAAAGAGAAAAAAATAATAATTGATTGGTTGAGGCTGGGCACTAAAAGGAGCACTAGAGGCCCCTTTTGGATCTTGTTCTTCTGTTTATGCATTGCATTCTAACATTTTGAGAGAGAAAGAGCAAACACAATTACAACATAACATTGTAACAAACAAAAGTGGGTGTATTTTTTTTATATAAAAACTTGTGAAGGGGATTAGACTCATCTATAATTTAAAAGTAAGGCGAAATTTTCTTTTTTTATATCCTATATAAAAAGTTGATGTTATTACACATTGAGGTAGGCTATTGATACATTGGGCTATAGACCTAGGCCCAATTCATTTTTTTTTTGTAAAAAATTTTAGATAAATTTAGCATTAGTCATTATCAAAATTAAGATATAACCCTAAAGTTCAGAAAGTATTTACAAGAAATTTATGAGATCACCTACTAAAATTTTTTTTATAATAGTAGTGAAAATAGAACTTACATTTTTATGGCTTAATTTATTTTTAAAAACCTATTTATATTTTTTCTATTTCGCTTGGGCAAAAAAAGAAATATTTTCTATGACAGTTTTTTTTTTACCCAATTACATACATGTGGTTAGATCATTTATAGAAAGGCCATGGACACCCATCATCTGTAAATTTAAATGACAAAAAGATAAGACATGTGATTATTTAGAACGTATTTAAATTTTAAATAATAATATTTTATTATAATTTCAGTGATAATACTTAGAAAAGTATTCTAACTCCTAAGTGTTTAAGTTTACATATAAAAGTAATAGATAGTTCGTCTTATTCGATATTAGTATCGTTTAAAAAAAAAAAATTTACTTTACAGAAGTCAATTATTTTTCAAAAATATTTAAAAAAAAAAAGAAAGAAAGGCCATGGATCTGCCCCGACCTTCATTCAACTGTGCAACTCGTTTTTGGAAAAGGAAGGTAACTCTGTCTTTTTCTTCCCTTCCCTTTAAAATCGCGGTTTTTTTTATGGAGGGGAGAGAAATAATCTCTCATTACTAAATTGTCCATGACATTCCATTCCATTTTTACCCTCCTGTCTAAAACCCTTCTCTTTTCATCGGCTGTGCTTCTTCGCAGTTCCCACGTCTATGCTTGGTTGCCTCTCCTCCTCCAGTGCCAGTCGCCGCCACCGCCACCTGCTACGTCATATTCCGTTGTCGCTTCGTTCTCGTCGTCTCTGAGTTCGTTCTCTCCAGCTTTGATTAGCGTTTTGCAGATTCGGTCCTTCATTCAGGTGAGTGTCTGAGTTCGTTCTTTCAGTTCTGAACTTCTGATCATTTTTATGTTCTTTCATTCTTGTTATTCAGCTTCTTTTTCTGTTCTAGGCTTCTTCTTTTTATGTTTTTTCACATTGCTCTGCTTGAGGCTTCAACTTATGTTTCGAATCCCGATTTTGTGAGTAGAATTGTACTATATAATAGTTGATTTTAACTTTTCATTTAAGCGGGCTATCCAAGCATATCGAAAGAGCCGTAGAATCACTATAGATGCAAATATTTAGTGAACTTCTAAGTTCCTGCTGTTCCACTCTTACTGTATCTTTTGAAATAGAGAGTAACTGAAAGTATTGGAAAATGGGAGGTATAATGAATTGAAACTTAGGGTTTTACATGGAAGTTGTAACTCCATAATTCTCATGAGAGCATGTTTCTAGATGGGGCCTTTTCTGGCTCAATGCATTATTTCTATGTTGCTTATTTATCACCTATTAATATGGCGAGTTGCTCAATTGATTAATGGAATTGATATTTTCTGCTTTTATGATGGAAATGTCATGAGAGCTCCTTGAAATCATTTCATTATAACCCCTTCGGAAAAAGGTGTTTCATTTTAATTTTTGACATTTCTGGAAATATGATTATTCTTTTACTTATTTACTGAAGTGGTTATTGCTGGGTTATCGCATTCTTGAATCTTTATTTAATATGTGTGTATGATGTGTTCGGTCTCTTGTTATTGCTATCCCAATAGGTCATGTTTTGAAAAATTGTTTGTAACTTTTAATCCCTCTTGTTACATCAGAGAACTAAATTGATTTGAGGTTGGAAGCATAAGTGATGATTTCCAATAACAAGGCATCTAGTGAACTAATTTTTGCAGATAGTGAAATGAAATCAATCTCTGATATAATTTTTTCATTCTCTTTTATATGAGTAAGTGTACTAATTAGAGGCTGATTCTTTTGCCTCCTTCCCAGATAGCTGTGTTTTCCTTGTAATTGCATCATGAATTTACTGGAAGTCATTAAGAATGCTTCAGTCAATGAGAAGCCGCATGATTCACCACAAGACTACCCAATTGTTATAAACACAGATGATATTATCCCATAATTAATGCCAGAACGAGAAGAAGAAACAAGCTCCTCATCCATCCTAAAACCCCTCACTGGATGGAATATCTCGCAAACCGATGCTGAACAAATTGCTATTGGCAATAAGTTCTTTGCGGAGCTAAAGACAAAGCTCAAGACTTGTAATTTTAATAAGGGCAAGTTTGTCAGGAGTTTGAATTCATACCTTGAAAACATTAGAGAATATGTAGGAGTTTCAATTGGGATTGATTCATCCAATAGTGATTATACAAAGATCTTGATTGACAAACTTCACTTTATCATTCCTAAAACCGCAGCGGGCCTGATTTTGGAAGGGTGTATTTCTTTGGAGATATGGGAGCTAATTGAGAGTTTGATTGTTAATGGTCTTGTTGAACGTTCTGGTTATTCAAACTTGGTTTCTGTACTAGTGGAGAAGAGGAGATCCGATTTGCTCTGCTTTTGTATCAGGCATGCATTGGATCTTGGATTATCTGAAATGCTCTGCGTTCTGAGGTATTTTCTTTCTCCACCAAAAGATGCTTTAGACAGTATGGAAATTGTGAGGAAAGAATGGGAGAGCCAAGCTCTGTTAGCTCTGGAGAAAGCGAAGAATCGTTTTGGAAGGAATTTCGTGTTGGCCAAGGAGGCTGCCGGTTTGCTTATGCTGGCTCATGATGGGTTCTCTAGATCTGAGCTTTGCCTGCATTATTTGTTTGCATCATCTAACATCAACAGAGATATGTTATCTCCTGCATTTAGCAAGTTGAATGGCAAAGAGATGATGCGTTTGATTCGGTATTTAACAAAGTGGTTGAAGAAATATCATAGGTTTCCACAAGTGGGGCCGTGTCCCAATGCCTCGGCGACGTTGGGTCTGAAAGCTTGCGATTGGGTTCCAAAGCTTGAAGTCATTGGGAAATGCCTTGGTTTGGTACTTGATGTGAATTATGCTTCACTGGTGATGCATACAGAGTTCCATGAGGAGCTGAGATTAGCAGATGACATTGTTAGTTCTTTGACAGATGAAGCCAAATTTTGTTGCACTCTTGCTGAAGTAGCGGAGAATCTATTGGGTGAAGCCAAGGGTGGAAACAAATAAGATTTTGCCCCAAGATTCGTTGCCCTATTGGACTAGGGATTTTGTAGGACCAGTTTAAGGCACATTTTTTATTGGAAATGAACTTTTTGTTTTGTCTAATACATCCCATGGGATGGTGTCTATTTGGTTTCACTGAAAATCTAAGTTTTAAAAGGATTTCTAGTCTTTGAAAAAATTTTAAAATAAACATTTATATTTGTTTAAACGGACTTTTTGATAAAATTATGGTTTAAAACTAAAGTTTTGTATAAATTATTGAGAATAGTTTCTGAAACACTAAAAGAACTTATGAACTAGTTAGTTATTATTTTATCTCTATTTTTTTATATCCTCTCTTTTTTCCTATCTCTTCTCTACCTTCTTTCCTCTCTTCTCTCTCCTCTCTCTTTTCCACCCTCTTTCCTCTTTTCTATCTGCTCTTTTATCTTTTATGTTTTTAATAAAATCATACTATTTCTGGTAATTTATTAATCACAAAAGTTCTTCTGGTAATAATTATCTAAATTTATTTATTATTCATAACAACTTTTTTTATAAACTTTTCTCCATAAGTCCTTATATAAAAGCTGTTCAAATTTTTTTTCTTTATAATCTATTTTTGAAACTCCTATCCAAACAAACAGGTCTATAGTTTTGTTCTATTTAAAATGCATATTTTTTGTTACAAAACAAAAGGGCATCTTTAGTAGACTTTCATGAAGCTTGGATCTGGATTGTCTAAACATTAAAAAAACTGAATACACGCCCACACACGCTTAAAGTAAGCATTCTCAAACTCAACCGAAAGGTAGGTTTAATTTATAGAAATAAAAAAAAATAAAAAACATATGCTTGAGTTCAATGAAATTTAAGTTCGATCAATTTATTATGTTATTTATTTATTTTTTTTTTATTTTAGAAAAGGGTTAGGTTCACTTACGATCTAAAGGCAAGGTAAAATCTCTTTTCCTTTTAGATAATATTAATATCAGGTATGACGAGTTTTTAATTATCTTCAAATATAAACTTAGGCACCCCAGAGTTAGGATTCCTCTTTAAGGGCCATGATTTGGAATCATAATAAAATGATATTCCTTAGAGATTGAACACGTTTTAAATAATTATATATTTTATATTTTTGTTAGCTAAACTCACAGACGATAGGTTAATTTTATGTTATTTGGAATAGGTAAGCATATATCTAGCAAAAGCACGATAGGCCCAATCCATTTTCAAGCATTATCTCATGTAGGTGGCTAACCTCCTCTGAGCTCGTGAAATAGAGATGTTGGATCTTTTTGTGATATCCATTTTCTTCCCATCAAATCTTACCCTTTGCCAATTAAGGCTTAAATCTCAATTGAAAAACTATATTTATATTTAATATTCGTCAATATTAAATACTTGTGTTTAGAAAAAAATAAAATTCTACCTATGGAAGATTCTTGAAATAATTAATCATCTAGGCCACATATTTTACCTCAATTTTTACATTAGTTCCTATAATTTGAATTATTTTTTTGCAAGTGTTTTAACAGTTAATCCTCTTAGTCATTCAGCTTGACACATTACATGACTCCTTCCAAATTGTGTCATTTGTAATATGAAGTAGCTTCCACCTTACTAATTTTTTGGGAACAAGTGGAATGCATGAAGTCCTTAAATCCCTACCTTCAAATAGCTCTATGGCCTGTTTGGCAAATCTATAGTTTCAGAAACACCTTTATATTAAACTCCTCTTATATAATTATTTAAAATTATTTACAAAAAGTTAATCCAAACAGGCTATCTTGGCTATCTTATTTGATATTTGTTACTCTATTACCAAGTCTTATCAGCCCTTATCTCTCTCTCCTTAATTATTTCCTCCTTCCATTCCACCACCCAACCACATTAACATGAATCATTGTACCCTCCTATTATAGGCATATGTGCTTAGGCTCACACTTTTACCCACACTAATCAATTTACACTCAAAATATTATAAGATCACTTAAATGATTAAGTGGGCCCAAATTGCATTCCCAAATGAATCACAAAAAAAAAAAATTAGCCCACTTTTTACAAAACCAAAATGGCAATTGGTTGTAGCAAAGGCAAAAATTGCAGCCTTAGCCACTTGTTTACTCAATTTTTTCTCTACATTTCATATATGCTTTGTCCTCCTTTTCTTGCTTAAGCTTAACATGATACAATTGGCCCTGTTCTCTTATTTGATTTGCTAGTTTCTTCTGAGTTTTGAGTTTGCTCTTGTTTTTACAATTCACTTATGTTTCAGAAAGGTATCATAAGGCTACATTACAGTTTAGACCAAGAGAATGCAATCGTCTCGCTGATGTTTTAGCAAAGCAAGGGCTGAAAACTACGGCTCTATTTGACATGACTCCTGAACGCATAAGAACTCTAGTTCATAATATAAAGAGATGATGGGATTGCAATCCCCTTTGATTTAGTCTTTTATTTGCTTTAGGCTTTTGCCTTCTTCTTTTGTACCAAAAAAATATATTATTAGGCTTAACACTATCAAAAACAAAATACAACAATTGAATTTAAAAAAATAATAAATTTTAGTGACTAATTTAAAAGTCAATGCTAAATATGGGTCTAAATTAAACTTTTCACAAACTATATCTTTTTTTTATAATATTAACCCAATCTTATTACTAGATATATCAATTTCGGGTTTCGTAATTATCTTTCTTAACATATGTATCTGTTATAGGAATCTAGTGGGGCCTTATACCATCTAAATTCTATCTTCTATGAACACTCTTTACCATCTAAGATTTGAATAATCACAAATCCAAACTACCATATAATACCAAATTATCAACCTTTACCAATAGCAAAATCAATCCTAAAGACAAAATGCTTCAACCAACCCACTCCCCCACTAGAAAAAGTGACATTTTTTTAACCACAGGGAAGTTAAACTTAAAACTAATTAGGTCTTATTAAACTAAAACAAGTTTGTAATAACATTAGGCTTGGTCTTAGTTGCCTTTCCCTATATATGAATAAAAGATGGTCCAATTTAAGGTTATGATGGGACAATACAGAGAATAAGGTGAATCAATGTTTGATAGGTTGATGAAGATGGTTGGACTTATTGTATTTACATTTAAAGAAGGACATCATAATGAAGAATATAATTCAATTATATAATCAGTTCAAAACACAAAAATCCAAATAATAGGGTTTCTTAGAAACATTTATATCTACTCTGCTTGTGGATATCTCAGCATGCTGGAGACTTTAAAGCCTAACAAAGGGACCACACAATACAGACTCATATGATAATGTTTCCATATTTTTTTTGTTTTTAATTTTGATATTAGATTTAAATTTAGAGTTTCTGCCCTCATCCTTATCTCTTAACTTCTTCTTTTTTTAAAAAATAAATAAATAAATAAAGCCTCATATAGGTACTTAATCCTCTTTGTGATAATTCCAATATGGGAAGCGTCTTTCTCCACCAAAAAAAATTAGGGTTTGGTATATGAGAATATGATTAGGAGAACTTTATAGATATTTGTTAATTAAACATATTAAACAT
Source organism: Leucaena leucocephala (assembly GCA_037074615.1). NCBI lineage: Eukaryota > Viridiplantae > Streptophyta > Magnoliopsida > Fabales > Fabaceae > Leucaena > Leucaena leucocephala. The sequence goes on from CM073552.1 coordinate 3,527,438, forward strand.
AAATTAATTAGTTGTAATAAATGTGTTAGTTTCCCTAAAATACCCTTTTAATTATTTTATTGTAAATACCCCTTAATTAAAATCCCTTACTATGAGCAATTAATAGGGATATTTTGAGAAAATAATAATAAATTTGGGGGACAGAGTATATTGAAATCTTATATTTAATATTAAAATAAATATCTTGTCTAGCTATTATATTTAAAACAAGATGTAGTATATGATATTATATTTTTTTATCATTATTTATTATTGTTATGTAATAATACAAGTATTACTTTTATTATATTTTATTTTTCATATCAAAGGGTTAGACTAATATTATTTGATAGAACATTTATCATGAATATCCTATCAATGTCTTTAATTGCCTTTTCGTGAAAGATAAGATTACTTTAAATTAGCGGTGCATATAAAAGAACACTAATTTTTGTGTCCACATTTCTTGGTCACATAATTTTCATATTGACACAGAAATAGGCCAACCATATGGTCAACTAAAACAATCCAATTATGCTAAGAATCAAATTATCATCATTAATCTCTAAACAGTACAAGCATGAAAAAGGCATATATACATTGCATGACTACGCCACATGAGATTAAATTAAACAGAAAAATAAAATAAAACATCATTATCAAATGACCCCATCAAGTAATTCCAGTCCCAATATAATTAATTAACCTCCGATTATATTTATCGAGTTAATTAAGGATTATTAAAAAAATTCAATAATTGTGGGTGCAGTACAAGAAGAGGTTGGGACTTGAGAGTGTGGACCTGTAAAAGTGAAAAAAAGTGATAGAGAGAAAGAGAAAGGGAGATTCCCAGGTTCCCTGAATAATGCTAAGGAAGAAGAAGAAAAAGAGTGGGGGGAGAGAGAGATTCTGAAAACTGAGTTAACCGAAAAAATGTGAATATGTGTGAGATCATGTTGTAAAAGAAGGGCAAGAAGAAGAGTACCGTGAGATCATCAAAGAAAAGAAACAGGGTAGGGACAGAGAGGACCAATCCCACATTTTCCAAACAAACATATGGTTGGAATATTGCCCCTCTTGTCCCACTTGTTTCTTTCCCCTGTTTTAGCCTTTTCCCCTCTTTGTCCAAACATTCTCTTCACCCCATAAATCAAATATCATTATCTTATATTATTAGCAGAAATTATAAAATCTATATGTAGCTGGATTATTCATGGTTTATAAGGTTTCTTTGGATTAATGTTTTTAAGAGTGACTTTTGTCTTCACAAATGAATCTTTTTATATATACTGGTTCAACGGATGACTTTTACAAACTAAAGTTATTATAAAAGTCAATTAGTACAATGTGATTTGTATTTTAATAGGTTTTTATGAAAATGACAATTTAATATAAAATTATTTAGATAATATATCAAAAAATTAGTTTAAGAAGATTTAAATATAAATAAAAGGTAAAAGTCACAAAAAGTTAATTCAACTTTATCATGATTTCTAAGCAAAAAAATTAGATTGCATAGATGCTTATCCAAACAGCAGGGGGGTGGTTTCAGCTTCCAAATGTGAATTTTTACCCGTATAACCTATGCTCTAAACATGTGGGTAAGTTGTAAGGATTAGTAAGCTTCATGTATAAAATGGTAAAATTGAACTTACAATCACTCTCAAAAGATGAGAACACTTGCTATTCACCTTATTTGAGTTGGTTACTACACTAAATTGGCATTAAAAGCTTTGTCTGACAAGAAAAGGTCAAAATTGTGTTGGGGCCAAACAAGATTACGAGAGTCACATGGGGCAGATACCAGAGTGCAAGTGCAAAGGTTTGTTTGAGTCCCAGGCAAACAAGGTTGTACTTAGTACTATGGTACTTGATTTTTTGCTCAAAGTGTGACACAATTTTACAACTTGGGTACCCCACATGCCCCATTTTCTAAATTAACGTCATAAACTTTTTCTGTTCAAGCCCGTGAATTTCTTCTGATCAAGTTCAATAACAAAGTCAAAGAACCATATCTAAGCTATTCATGCAAAGAATCACATAATTTTTCATATTGACACAGAAATGGCCCAACAATTAGGTCAGCTAAACAATCTGATATTATGCTAAGAATCTAATCGCCATCATTAATCTCTGCATTACAAGAAGGGGTATTTTTTTTTTTAAAAAGGACCCACCTTGTTGTTCATTGCATCAAATCAAATCAAAACAGAGACAAGGCCATTATTAAATGTTCTGCATGTGGTTTGAGATTCAGTAAAAGCCCCACACCAGAACTGAAATGACCCCCATTTATTTTAACCCCACTATTGTTGAGTTAATTAAAAGATTAAGAAAATCAATAACCGTGGATGTGGATGTAGGACGAGAGAGAGAGAGAGAGAGATTCCAAGGTTTCCTGAATAATGTTAAGGAGGAAGAAGATAAAGAGAAAAGGGAAAGAGAATATGAAAGCTGATGAAAACTGAGGAACTGAGAAATGTGTGTTAGATCATGGTGTGTTGGAAGCCAGCGAAAGAAAAGAAAAAGGCAGGGAAGCATGACGATGATGATCATGTCATCAAAGAAACGGGGTAGGGACAGAGCTTAAATCATGAATTCGCTAACAACATATAGTTGGATACACAAGGATGTCTTTTACCCTCGTCCTTTTTTTTGTCCAATATGTTGAAATTTTAATGCGTTACTGTGTGAAAAGAAGTTTCGTATTGTTTCAGATGTGAGCTTAAGCTAATAAAAGAGTTGGGCGAGGGCTTTTGGAACTCTTGAAAATTATTGTTGGAGCATTTGTGTATTAATTAGTCCATTTTTTTTGTCATTAACCATATTGAATTGTCATAAACCACCATTATCAACAACAGTTAGAAACTGCTTTATTTAATAATCATTATGGCTGCCAAACACAGTTACGTGTTTTCTGCTTATAAGAGGTAAGTATGATGCAGGGTCAGGGTGACCCTAACTCTCTTCTTTTCTCTTCACCTAAATTTTAGATTTATGCTGTTATATACATCTGCTTCAGTAGTAAGAATTCATTTAATCCTGATAAGTATCGCTTTATATTTTTATCTTGCATTACAAAATAACTTTTAAGTATAGGATCTTAAAACATGACTATACTATTTTTTTTATTGTTTTTTAGTCTTTTCCCAACATAATATTATCTCCATTGAAAAATAACATAGGCATAATTTGATTAGAGATAGGGAGGGAGGGAGGGAGGGAGGGAGGGAGGGGGGGGGGAGATTATTGTGGTCAAAGGTAGTATATTCTTGTGGAGTGATTTTAAAATGATTTGAAATGGCATGTTAGACAACTAAAATTTGACACCATTGCTGAAGCAAGATGCACATGGGAGAAGATGCTAGTGCTAAAAAGGTGGAGAAGAAGAAGAATGGGATACCAAATTCACTTGGCCAAACCAATGAATCTCCCTTGTTTGATTCTATATTGATTGACGTATGTATGTATGTGCCATAAATTTTGTTTCATTTTTTAATCATACGTTAAAACTCAACTAATTCGAGTTGAGACGTGTCAATGAAAATTTTTCTAACACCAATTTTTTTTCTATACATAAACACTCAAACTCAAGAACATCCCAAAAATAAAAAGTACTCTGATGTTTTTCATAAGCATTTATTAGTTACTTTATGTAGATTTGAAATTAACTAAAATATTTAATTCTTACAAAAATTAATTTATGTGAACTCTTCAAACCAAATTTTAATAATTTAAATTTATTTATATAATTTCGTAAAATGGGAATCCTACATATTAAAATTTAAGGTTACAAGCTTTCACTTAAAGCCTTCTTGAATTGAGACTGTATATATTTAATTTGATTATTTAGTTTATAATATTTTAATTTATTTTTATAATTATAATATTCTTCTACTACTTTAAATAAATGTATCTAATAAATTTTAGAAGAACAGTCGTTTCTCACTAAAAATCGCTTGCACATTGCAGTCACTTCAAATTTTCTCTGTACTTTTTCCTCTCTCCAGCAAACATTAATCATCAATGCTCTTGAGAAAAAACTTCAATCCTTGAAAGGACAATGTATTTCTGAATTTATATTTTATGCAGTCGATCTGTTGCATCTCACCGTTGATATTTTTTTTTGTCAGGCTATTCAGAACTAACTGTTGTTACCGTACCACATGTGATGCAAGTTTTTAGTAGGAGTATATAAGATACCTATAACTCAGTGAGTCTGTATAAAAAATATCTTGTTCAGCCTAATAAAAAATGATCCAATATAAAATAGATAATTTTTAGCAGGATCAATATTCAGGCAAAGTTGGGTATCGGGCAGGGGTTGTTGCCGTGCCCATTTAGCCCTGCTCAGTTAGTTATATTTTTACATATCAAAATTTGTAAATTATATTATTTCACATAGAACGAATATGATGGATACTGGTGACTAAAGGGTAATTTTTACAAATATGAGTAGTCAAGTAGGTAATTGTATCTTTTAAAATTTATAACTAAATTGATTTTTTTTTATTTTTTTTAAATTTTGCTAACCGTCATATTTTTTCTTTCAGATACTTCATCTTTGTCAATTTTAGAGATGTTGATATAAAGTTACAATTACAAACTACTTAGACTTCAAGACTTTTTTTTTTATATGCAATGGATTTCAAAACTTTAATTACTATCTTTTTGTTACTTTAATCTTAATAGATTATAAATATTATTTAACTATTGAAGATATATGAATATAGTATTATTTATAAGTTCATAATTGTATATTTTTTCTCATAATATGAGCAGGGCATCATGATTTGGGTATACCCAATCCGCCAATGCCTAGCCCGAAATGGTTAAGGCTTTTACTAGGTAGGGCCGGACATCGGATTGCAAAATATAGCCCATATTTTTTTTTGACAGGGCACCGAACAAGAAAGCTACCCTGCCCAGTCCTACCTATACATACCCTTTAATTTTTAGAGCATCATCGATCCAATATTTAACATCCCAATCAAGAATGGCGATCCTTAAGCCAACATAAATTATTCACAAATTATAAAATTATTAAGTTTAAATTATATTTTTAATATAAAAATTTTATTAATAAATAATTTATAAATACTTTCTAAATTTACAGATAAACTTTAGTTATAATAAACTTCACATTCAACTCATTTAAACTTATTTGTTATATAAAAAAAAGTGCTATTAATAATAATAATAATTAAATAATTAATTTATAAAAATTAAAAAAATTAATTAAATTAGTTGTTTATAAAAAAATAAAAAATAAAAAAAATAAAAAGAGAATTATTTTAGTGTTTCAAATAAATAATTTAATTACTAAAATATTTGACAATACATATCTAATATATAATAATAAGATCTAGTATAAAAAATAATAATATATTATATATTATTTAATTATTATAAAATTTTTAATGATTAAATTATTTATAAAAAATACAAAATAATAAAAAATAATAAATAATAAGATAGAATTTATTGGTTTTTATAACATTCTGTTATTTTTTTAATTATTTATACAAGACTATGCTGTGATTCTCATTTGAAAGTTGAAACTTAAATCAATAAAATAATTTAAGGGAGGAATTAACAAGGAGGTCTTATAGAGAAGACCCGGCTAGCCGGCTAGTTGGCAGCAAGTAGGGCGCACGTGATGATATGACTAGTGACGAGATCGTACGACCCTGAAAACAATATGAATCGCATGTGCATGAAGCCCCAGCAACGAGCCAATCACTTTATTTTATTAACTGTTCTTTCTCATATATTAATATTTAATATTATCTCATCTCTTTAATATATAAATTAATTAAAAAATTAATTTTAATCATAAATATAAAATACTAATTTATTTTATTAAATATTTATTATTTTTAAAATTAATTTATTTAATTTATAAATAAATATATAATTTAATATTATATATGCATATTTTAAAAATATTATATTATATTTATTATAATTAATTAATTATTTAATTTTTTTAATCTATTAAAATTAATCTAACAAAGTATTATAGTAAAGATTGAGAAGAATAATGAGTATTATTTAATAGTATCATTATTAATTGAGTTAATTAGGATCAAACACTTTAAAATATTTTTTTAATAATATTTTATATTTTAAATTAATTTTTAGTGCTCATTTGATATAACTAGTTTGTTTGGTTTACCTCAAAATCTTAGTTTGGAAAAGCGCTTTTAGCTCAAATTAAAAATTAAATAAACATCTTTTAAATATCCATAAAAGCTTACGCATTAACCTATAGTTTTAAAATTCTAGTTTTAGATAAGCTGATAAAAATAATTTCTGAACAGAAAAAAAAATTTATAATTATCTAATAACTATTTTACTCATATTTTTTTATTCTCTCCCCTATTTTACCTCACTTCCGTCATTGCTTTTCGCTTTTTCTTGGCTACAGTTGTCGTTGCTAGTCTATCTTTATTATCATCGCTGTCTCGCCGTCATTGCTGCTTTAGTGATGCTTCTTCAATGTCGTCATCTTCATATCTAAACATCTTCAGATATCATCCCGGCTTCAAATCTTGATGGGAGCAATAGTAGCAATAAGAGTAGTAGCTGCAAATCTCGTCCCAGTGCCACAAGACACAATGGGACGAAGAAGGAAAAAAGAGAGGGAGAAATGAGAATTATTTTTTCGTATAAAATTATATATTTTTTAATAATTTATTAATTAAAAAAATTATTCTGATAATAATCATCTAAATATTTTATTTTTTTTATAATTATTTTTCTTTCATAAGTTATTTTTCAAAAATATTTTTAAATTATTTTTTTTATAAACTCTTATCTAAAAATTAAATTAAATATTCAAACATTCTAAAATATCTTTTTTAGCATAGCCAATATTTTAAAATATTTTTACTATAATTTTATTATTATAATATTTTTTTCAAGAACAATAAATACCCTAAACATATAATATTTTACGGTCCAAGAAAAATAGATAAAAAAAATCAGAAATCAGAATACGCATGCTACTGCGCCAAAAGGTAAAAGGTACTTACCAACCACATGAGCCGAAGATATCGTGATTTGAACCGCCCCTGCCAAAGTAGCCTCAATATTATTATTTGTATGAGTACTTCTATTAAGTTTAACGCTTTGTCTTCGTCCTACTCCACAAATAATATTTTCATTTTTTTAAACCATTTGACTTTAAATGTTGTCTATTCGTTTCATGCTGAAACCGACCAATTCTAACTGAGTTAATTAAATAAATAAACCAGTTAGTTGTCTAATTGGTTTGATTAATAATTTTAAACAAGTGAATTGAATTAAAATTTATAATTTTTTACTAAACCTAAAAAAGATGTTATTTTAAATTAAAATAAAATATTTTAAATAATATTATTTTAGTCATAATTGAGATAGTGTTTGATTTGAATGATAAATATTTTCATATTTTAAGAGTTTTATGTTATTTGAATTCTATCTAATTAAAATAAAATAATTAAACTGATAATTTATATAGAAAAATTTATAATTTATTTTTTTAATTTAAAGAAAAATAAAACTCATCTAAATTAAATTAAAAAGTTTATTTAAAAAAATATAAATTATTTTATATGAATTATCAGTTAATTAAAATTAAAATATATTAAATTATTATATTTTAATTAGATAAATTTGATTTAATAGTTTTAAAATATGTAAAATATTTCTATGGTTTGTATACCTCTTCCCCGTTGAAAGCCAATCCGAGTAATGGTCCTTTCAGGAGATTGACATATACAATTTCTTCCAATCTTCTCCATTATTGTACGAGATTGTTCAGTTTGTTTTTAAGAAAATTGTACAATTTTAAAAAGTACTCAACGCTTTTATATTACTAAATGTTACTTCAATTATAATAAAAAATCAATTTTTTATTATCTATTAATTTTAAAAAAAAATTAAAAACAATAATTACTTAATAATGAAAATCTATTTTTTATATAATATATTGATCTTTCACAATTAAAAAGTCTTGCAAAATGTAAGGAATTAAAAAATAGGACTGTTTGTCACAAAAAAGAAAAAGAAAAAGAAGGGACCGTCGTTAAGGACAGCAGTGAATTCAGGCCGAAAAAGGACATATAACTATTTAATGATAATGATATATAATAATGACTTGGCTTTCAAATAATAAAAGATTAAAATATATAATTCTATTATAATTATATAGTTAAAAATCTAATGGAAGGCACATACTGGAGTTCAAATAAAAAATATCAAATTCAAATATCGCAATAGGAACACATTACATTAGAAAACTTTTCACTAATTTAGAATTATGGTTCTAGGTGAATCTGAATTAATTAAATAATATCAAATACCAAATCATCAATCAGGCCAAAAAAAAAAAAAACTATTATATAAAAGCACACCTTTTTTTTTTGGCTACTCAATTGGGTGTCTGGGAATATTTGTAAAATTTGCACTTCACATTTGTGGTTCTACATGATACTCTGTTTGATTCAAAACATAAGATATAAATAATTGATTTGTGCATATCAAGAAATTAATTTAAATCAACAAAAAATAATAAATATATAAGATATATAATATTTTTAAATGCTATTATTAATAAAAGGTAATAAGAAAGAGGCAATACATGAGATATGAAAAAGGGTAATAAGAGGGCGTGTGACAAGAAAAAATATATTAAATGATAAGATAAATTTAAAATATATTTTATAAAAAAAATAGATCTCTCCCAACTTTAGCACATTATATTTTGAACCGGAGAGAGAATATCAGTGTACATGAAAATGCATATAAATAATGAATTATACGTTACAAATATTAAGAAAAATTATTATAAGATTCTAAAAAAAATAATGGATGTACTCCCCCAAAAAATCTTATAAAAGAGGGTGACATGCATTGATAAATTTTGGTGTAAGAAATCACTCAATAAGAGCTCTTTTACATTCATAAGACAAAATTTCTAATAAATTAATCTAAATACGCACTAAGTACTTGTTTAAATTAGTTGTAGAGAAGTGATTTTTGCATTGTACAAAGTATATAAGAGATTTTATCATATAAAACGTAAAAATGATAAAAATATTTTTCCTTTAAATCCAGACACTCTTCTAAAAAAATATTAGAAAAATCATTTTGTAGATACATTGGTATCTAATTTTTTTTTTTTAAATAAATCTTCTAACTTTGCTCTAATAGCAAGATTGACTTTTTGTGTAGAAGATAACTATATTAACATAGCAAAATTAAATGATTTGATAAGGAAAAAATAAACATAGGTATTACTTCCGGTTCTAATTATAAGAGATAGTTAATTTTTTTGGATAGATTAAAAAAACTAAATAAATCAATTAATTATAATCAAATCACATTTTTCAATATGAATTCATATTATATACTTATCAATTTACTCAAAATAGTTAACTATCTCTTATATTAGTTATGATTAATTAGTGTATTTAGTTTTATTAATCTATCAAAAACAGTTAACTAACTCTTATAGTTAAGATCAGGGGAGTATTAAATTAAAAATTGAAGAAAAATATAGGTACCTAAAGAATTATTTTTTTTACAAATATTTAACATGGGTGTATTGAAAAAATTGGAAAAAATTCCTTATTGAAAATCTTATTAATGAGAAAGATATGATAAATATTTATACCCACGTAATACTAATACTTTGTAACATATTAAAAAAAACTTTTACAACAATAAAAAGATTGAACTTGCGTCCTATATAAGTAATTTTCTTATCGCACGTGCTCTTTAAATTTTATATGCACATAGTACCCATGTTATATTATAATTTAGGTCATTCCCAGTTATAAACGTTTTGATGGGAACTTTTCCCAATTTTTTCATTACTAATATATTTTAAAAATATTTAACATGGAGCCCATGAGGAGGTGGCGGTGATAATGCATGGAAAGGACATTGGAATTCGGTGCTTTCATTATTGGGGTGCCCAGACCACCGTATTGTCTGCTGCTCCCCCTTTATGTTATGTTATCCTTGGATTATAAGAGCAAGTTTTATTACTCAAAGGATACTCTTATAAATATTTACATATTATTCATCTAATTTTTAATATAAAATATTATTATAAAATTAATATTAAATTTTAATATAATTATTATTTTTTATATTTATCTATTTTTTTAAATTATTTTATTAATATCTCTCAACAATAATTAAATAAAAAAAAATATTTAAAGAAGATGGTTAGAATATTTTAAAAAAATATGCTATGTTAATTTAATTAATTTATTTAATTTAATTAAATTAATTAAATATATCTTATATTAAAGATATGAGAAGTACTAAATTTCTAAAATCATTATATGACTGAATTTGAACTCAGATATTTATAATAGTGTGAATTACATTTTAATTATTTGATTAATTCACCAATGTTAATGTTATTTAATTTATTTTTTATTATTTACTCACTTATATCTCAAATATAAGATATTTATTGTTGATAAAAAATATAACGTATTTATTAGAAGTGTGTTAAAAGTCTAAAATATACTAAATCACTATTTGGTCATTAAATTTCTTTTTTCGTTCAAATGTCCCTCGATAATCTCATTAGGTATTCATCAAATTAAAGATTAAAAAAATGTGTGCTGCTTTCTAAATATAATAATCTTAACAAAAGTTAATATTATATGAATTTTAATAAATTAATTACTTATAATATTTAACTGCATGAAAGGGATACATAAGGAAAAATATTGAAAAGATCTAAATATTATTAAATTACACCTTTTTCTTTCATTACTAAGTAGAGTTGGATGAAAATGACTTAAAATATGGATCAGACTATAATTTTTGAAACTTTTATATATGTTTCAATTTACCAGACATTTTATAAAAATATTAGAAATAAAAAAATTACTTAACCACGTTAAGTTGGTTTATTTTTCAATAAGACAGTATGCTTTAATATAATAATAAGCAGAGAAACAAAACAAATTAGATTGACATAAAAATTTTAAATAATTTTATACGGACACTTATTTTATTCACAAATTTTTTGTTTGTGTAAAAGATAATTAACAAAGTTTTTTTTTGGTCAAACAAGTAATGAAGATTCTAGATGGCATAATTCCATGTTATCATCCCATGTTTTCCCTTTTTTAGCTAATAATCATGATTAATTCATTAATTGTTAAGCGTGATTATTGAACTTTACTAATGTACTTTTTTTTTTTGCTAAGCTAATGCACTAATTTTGTACAACACTTCCATGGCTTTTATTAGCTTTGGCATCTTGCAATAATTAATTTTTATGTTTACATATTTATATGAAACTTTTTAAAAGCCAAATCTCATGTCCTAATTGTCAAAACTCATTAAAAATAAATAAAAATGTTTGAATAATAGCTATCAAACCATATCATATATAGGTTATTTAAATTTAGGAGGGTTTTATATAATTTAATCAATTTTTAAATTGTGATAAAAAAATTCCGTTAGATTTCAAACGTTTGGGAGTCTTTTTTTAATAATTATTTTGAACACTTGAAAAGGTTTACTATTATTTTCTTCAGTCCAAGAGGTTTACTAATGTGGCTTTAGCGTATAATGACAAAGATGATTAGTGTTTTTGTTTAAGAAATAATGATCATTAGTTTTTGGTTGCCCATTGGTTAACATGCGCGAATAAAAGTTTTAAATAATAATTAGGACGGATTGAAAAATAAAATAAAATAAAAGAGCAGAAGGGAACCAGGATTATTAATATTTAAATATTCTTCATGTGAATTTATTAAGACATCTTGCGTGATTCAGACAATGATTGGGCAGGGTATAAATATTTCTTAAATATTTAAATCCTACTAATGTAATTTTTTTTAACCTTGGATTCTACTATCTACTAACGTAATTAAAAAACACAACCAATTTTTTTTTTTACCGTTCGTGATAATCGATTAACGGTAACACCAAAATATTTGATTAGTTTATTAAATTAAATGTGGCAACGTGCTTTTATTTTTTCAAAAACTTATTTTGAGAAAAATGGAAAATGAAAAATAAAATACAGAGACCAAAGAAACCAACTTGGAAAACACAGGAGGAAGACAGAAAGAAAGGAAGAGAAAACGAGAAAGGAAGAGGTTGGAGGAGAAAGGCAGAGATTTCAAACCTTTTGAAAATCTCTAAGACTGCTTTGATCCTTCAACTAGTCTTTCTGTAACCCTAGTTCACTTTCATCTTCCGCAGCATTCTTCGCCTTTTCATACGCAAATCATTTCTCCGACGTTCAACTTCCTATTCTTTTCTGCTCGCCGGAAATGTCAGGATGAGCCTCTGAAGGAGAATTCGACGTAGTCACTAGTTAGGGTTTTAGTTGCTTATTGAGGCCTCACCATTATAGATCTCTGTCTGATTACCCAATTGGGAAAATACGATCATAACCGCCTCGTCTTCTACGATTGCGATCGCTGGAATTTTGTTTTGTTGTTTACTTAATTATGGCCAAGGGAGGGCAATGCTTCGAGAAGTTTCGGAGGGGCATTTGGACCTTGTTCTTCATGGTGGCAATGTTGGCGTCTTTGCTGGTTACATCCTTGCCGGTGCTCGTGGCGGTGGTTGATGTGTTGGTACCTTGTGTTTTGATCTCCAGCTGTACGTGCGTGAGGTGTCACGATTTTAGAGAACATTTGAGTCGATACACATTCAAGAGTTCCCTGACAGACATTCCTCTCGTTTCCATCATAAGATCGCTCATCATTATATGTATGATTGTCTTCTGTATTTTTTCTTTCTTTCTTTTTACGGTACTTTGTTTACCTTTTTCAGGCATTATGACCCCCCTGGGGCTGGTATTTGCAGGAATGCTAAAGCAATGTTATACTTCTAAATTAGAAGAATCGATCTCCTTTTTATTTTGCCGTGGGGAATACATTGCTTAATATCTTTACCAAACCATACGTTCGTTTGATGATTAAGTTGGGGAAACAAGGAGATAAGTTTCGGAATCATTTCTCATATGCTGTTAACATGTTGAAAGAAACTTCAAGTATTTTTATATTTCTCTTCCAGATAAGCATCTTCAAGTTAATAACAAATCTCAAGCTCACTTGTTTTTTATTCTTCCATTTCTTACTTTTTGGTAATATATATGTGATAGAATATGGGAGTAATCTTACTTCTGTATCGATGGAATCCATCGGTTTTATGCTCTCTGACTTAAATTTTTTTTAGCGCTATACACATTGCGTAATGAATTTTATATTTCTCACTTTATATTTTGTATGTTGGGAATTAAATGTGCAGAATATGTAAGTAAATCAGCGGATCCTTTCCATAATTTACTTCCTGTTCTTTCCAGCCTAACCTTTTCATTCTTTCATATTTGCAGGTGCGTATAGTATTTGCGATGGTCCTGCTTTGTCACATGGTCCTTACCTTGGAACTGTGTCTCTGTGCTCCTTTCTTTCAGTTGTTCTTCTTTCAGTTAAAGCTTGTCTTTTCTCTGTAAATTCTCACATTGAAGCTGAAGCTGCAGCTTCTCTCTCAAAGCAGAGACTCCATTTGAAGAAGTCATGGGGAATGCCTGTACTCTTTCTCTCATCAGTTGTTTTTGCGCTTGGCCACACTGTGGTAGCTTATAGAACCAGCTGCAGGGCACGGAGAAAGCTATTGTTTCACCGTGTTGATCCAGAAGCTGTAAGTTGGTGAAAACTATATGTCTCCCCTTTAATTTGAGGTTTATTCTTAGTAAATTGTTTCTGTAGTTTTGTTTTTCTGGAAGTTAGATGTTCTGATAGTTTGCTCGGTACACCACCTATATGCCAAATTAAGCAGGTACTTTCATGCAAAGTTTTCTCTTACTACCAGAAGGTCCCACGATCTCCTACTCCTTCTGGTGTTAGAACCCCAAAAAGTGACAGCGAAATGAGACGGAGACCTTTTGGGACAGCTTGTGATGAAGAAATGACACTCAAATCACTTGCAGACTCTGACAGCTTATTCATTACATGTCAAGGACTTATAGTCCATTACAAGGTCTGCTTGCCTGGTTCGCCACCACATACCCTGTCCTCTGCATCCATCGGTGAACCAAATTATAGCAGTGCCACTTCATCAATGGCTGGGGGATTTGCTAAATTCAATAGGCATTTGGCAAGTATGTCTCCAAACATCCAGAGGCAACTCCACAGGAGCTATAGCAATCAATTCCATGGCTCATCTCTATATACTCCACTTTTAGATGGTCCTGTGACTTCTCCTGCTCTTTCTAAAGAGATACCTGCTTTGTGCCTAGAAAAAAATCATGAAGAAACTAATAAATTAGATTCTATGAATTTGGAGAAAAAATTGGATGGTACCACTACCAGTGAATTAGGCGTTGTCCTGGTACATGGGTTTGGTGGAGGAGTCTTCTCTTGGAGGCATGTTATGGGATCTATTGCTCGACAAAGTAATTGCACTGTTGCTGCATTTGACAGGCCTGGCTGGGGACTAACTTCAAGGCCTCGTCGAAAGGAGTGGGAGGAAAAAGACTTACCTAATCCATATAAGCTTGATAGTCAGGTGATTAGTCCTTATCATTATTATTGCGAGAAATGCATTCTTTTCTTCATCATGTTATTGACCAAATAACTAAGGTATTGGCCGAACTCATTATTCATGGTATGATCAGAATACTTCCCTTTTGGAACAGAGAGTCAACTTTTGGCTTCCTAGGCTAATAACAGTGTGTGTTGCTATTATTTTTACTTGTTCAACAGTGTGTTAGTGGTTTTTTATGCAAAAAGAAAAAGGAATGGTGTTTTGGATTATTGAATGCTGAAACTGGTGAAGGAGTAAAGTGTTGAATGAGACAGGGGGCTAGCAGTAGATATGCAGTAAGCTGTTGGTCTTTTATTCGTGGTATATTGATCAGTAGATGTCATATCGTTATTGTCATTTTCATTTGTTACTTTTGAGTTTGTGCTAGATTTCATCTGAAATTACATCTTAGCTAATTTGGCTTTTTCAGGTTGACCTGCTTTTATCATTTTGTTCTGAGATTGGTTTCTCTTCTGTGGTGCTTATTGGTCATGATGATGGAGGGTTGCTTGCTTTGAAGGCTGCACAAAGAGTTCAATCATCAATGAATTCTTCTAATGTGAGATTACTTCTTGCTCTTCTGGGCTAGGTAGATAACGTAATTAATTGGTTGTCCACATTATACAGCTTAGCATTTATTTTTTGGTGTGGATGAAATGCAGCTTTAGATTTTACCTAGATGTAAAGTTGCTCAAGTTTCCTGTACAGGCAGGCCTGATTGCCTATTTAATCGCACACTTATTTGATTGTTAGAATGATAAGCGATAGCGAGTTCAGCAACAACATCTGTTTTAATTGCAGACTGCTAGTTCGTAATAGTGTGAGTTCTGTGGTTTACTTGTCTTGTCTATGATGGATGAGAATGGTTATTAATGGCTGGCATTTTAAATAGTTTGAGAAATGATGAGTTATAAGTCAGAGAATGATACTGATATCTTTTTTATGCTTATGGAATTTTTTTTGCAATACTTGTGGCATCATATTAGAAGAGAAAAGGAGATTTTGAGATCTGAGGCCTTTGATTCCTGCACTGTTATTTTGGGCGTCATATTGTTGCTTCATAAATATTTTTTCTGGCCTGATCAAATTTACCAAACTGTTTGTTGCCTGTACGGTTAGTATTTGGATTGGCATGCATGTATACAGGCTCATCCATCATTATAGTTGCATTTATGGTACAAAACATAAGACATAAAAATACTTGGATTATGTGGATGGAGAATTACTTAACCTTGACTGCTTGGTTGCATTATTCTTTATATATTTATGAATATTAGTTGCTATTTGGCATGTTGTTTTTGTCCATATATGATGCCCAGTGTAGTCTCCCTGGTGGAAGCCAACTATTAATCGCACTTGTGTCTTACATTTTGCGGTTAACGAATATTCTGCATTTGATGAAGTCTAAAGCTCATTTCTGTTTAACATTCAGGTTATTATCAAAGGGGTTATATTGCTAAATGTTAACTTGTCAAGAGAAGTGGTTCCTTCCTTTGCGAGGATCCTTCTGCATACATCTCTTGGAAAGAAGCACTTGGTTCGCCCTTTGTTAAGAGCAGAAATCACTCAAGTAGTGAACCGACGTGCTTGGTATGATGCTACCAAGCTGACAACAGAAGTTTTGAGTCTCTACAAGGTACTTAATTCCTTCACCTGATATAAACAGTAAATTCTTAGTCTTGTAAGTTTCAAGCAATAAAGATGATTATTAGATAGAATGACAAAAAATTGTTCCCCGACAATCGGTTGAACATATCTTTCAGTCTATAGATAAATGCTATATTATGATCTCAGAAACTTATAGTGTCTTGGAACAAACCATTTGCTTCCATCCATTTGTTTTCTGCTTTGTTGTATGGAGTTTGGCATGGTAAATGCATAATTTTGTTTGCAGGTTCTTTTTACCTTCTACATATCTCCTGAGGGAGTGTAATGGAGAGTTTGGAAATCGTTTTGCATTTCTTGTTTATTTAGTCCTTGAATCTCCCTCTGCAACTGTTTTGTGTGATAAATCTGTCTTCCTTCTGATTGCTTGTTTAGTCATGTTATTGTTTTGTATCACTTCCAGGACCTTTTGATGCTAGTTTGCTGTATATAACTGTTCCTTAAATATTTTAGGCTCCGCTATATGTAGAAGGATGGGATGAAGCTCTTCATGAGATTGGGAAATTGTCATCTGAAACCATACATTCATCAAAAAGTGCAGAATCATTGCTAGAGGCTGTGGAAGACGTGCCAATGTTGGTCATTGCTGGGGCTGAAGATTCCCTTGTCTCTCTCAGCTCTTGCCAAACCATGGCCTCAAAACTTGTAAATTCTGTGAGTATACAACTATTGGCCATATTTTCATATATTTTGAACAATTCAGTGTGGCAACCAAGGGTGTGCTTGATAAATGGAATTAGTTGGAAGATGATAAAAGGAAGAATGTATCTCAATCATGTCCATTACTTTTGGGCATTACACCTATTATTATTCCTGGCAATTACACCCTTGTATTAGCCTATTAATGGCTGTATCATATTTGAATTTCCCCAGCATTTATCTGTTCTAAATACTAATGCTTCTTTTACCAATTTACTTGCAGAGACTCGTTGCGATATCTGGATGTGGCCATCTGCCACAAGAAGAATGTCCAAAGGCGTTGCTTGCTGCCATATCACCCTTCATTAGTAAATTGTCTGTACCAGACTTACAAAACTAAAGACGCATAGGGTTGTCAATGCTAGAGGTAATCTATAATAGGGACTAGGGTATCGATCTCCTTTTCGTTTTCTTTTTCACTTTGACCTTTTTGCTTCTTTTTTTCTCTGGTTAGCAATATTACCTCAAGAGAAAGAGAGCAAAGGCAACTCTTTTTATCTCCTGGGTTTTTATTTTTGTTGTTCTAGCTTTTGGGGCTTTGACCTGTATGGGAAAACCACCCCCCTTTTTCTTTTCATTTTTCCCCTCTTGTTTAATTGTAAATGTTTATGGTTGTCCGAAATATTCCCCGCTGAAAAGGAAGCGGGAATGAACAATTTGTAAATTGCTAGATGAGAAATGGATTTGTTTCCTCTGGCTTCTGAAAGCTGTGTACGTTCCGTTTATATGAATCTTTTTATGGAATTTATTCATAATAACGGACGATACTTCAACAGGTTTTAGATTTCTGTGGTTTCATTGGTACTAAAGGACTTCGGTAACACAAAAAATTGGATCGAGGCCGAGTCAGATTGACACTTAATTTACCCTCGATATCACCTTGAAAATTTACCAATTTTTGTCTCAGATCACTTGCCGGTTGTTTTCAACCCTATAACACAGATTCGGAACACCAAGGCTGCCAAGTACCAACAAATTTGAAAGTATGTGGTTGCCGTTTGAGAATTGCCAAGCCAGTACTATATAAGCCTGACAAGACCAAGGAGGATCTCTGATGGAGGTGGTGCTTGGCGTGATCAAGCTTTAAAAGAAGAGCCAGGCATGGGAGAGGGAGCCCAAGCTTTAGGTTGGAAGTCTAACATTTCAAAAAGATCCCTTGTAGTGGTGTTGTTACGATGGTTTTTTTAGTAGTCAATTTTATAAATTTTTTATAAGTATTTTTTGAACTTTAAGACTATATTTTGGTTTAAGTGGGAGACTGATGCCGAATTCATTTAAACTTGTTTTGTACTAAAAAAAATCCATTACAAGGCATTAAAGGTCCAATGATAATATGAAGGACTAAAGTTACAAGGAAGTCCTGAATTATTTAATAAAAAACCTTCAAAAGCCTAAGATACCATAAGGGAAATCCAGAAAAAGAAAAAGAAAAGGAAAAGCTTTAAAAATTGGAGCCTATTTATTTGGATGAGTACACGAGGCATCCTAAAAGAAGTCCAATAAAGGCCCAAGAATGGTTGTTATATTTCTAAAAGTCTAACAAGATAATATACAAGAAAATATGGCACTTGAGATTGAGGAGGCATCTTAATTTTTGAGTGCTTAAGTTTATATCTGAGGGTAACAGCCGACTCATTCTACTCGATATTGGTATCGTTTAGGAGAAAAAGAAATTTTACTCTACCTTTGGACCGTAGGTGAACCCAACCCATTTCTAAAAAAAAATTTATAATAATAAAAAAAATATACAAGGTTCACATGAAGTCCAAATCAAATAATTTACTAAAAATATTATGTGGCGATCGTGTGTCTTTAGAATAATTTTAACTTTTAGAAAGATTTGAAAGATTAATGCCTATAATTGAGAAAACTATAGAGATCTAATAAAAAGAAAAAAAAAACTATAAGGATCTGAGTTTTCTTTTTATTTTATCAATCTTACCGTTTTAACCGTTATCTCCCCTTTTCTTCTGAAAAAAGAAAATATATTTCCAGTTTCCCGCCAGAGTATTATTGACAACTTCAAATCTCATCCACAAAACAATTTCTTTTTTCGACATTTCAGATATACTACGTGGTATCTCGGACACCATTACATCGCTATCCTTCGCAGAGGTTTCTATCCTACGCCTTGAGCGTAAATCACATCGGTGTTGCGTAATTCATAACTACCTTCCCCGCCGACTCAAACCCGGTTCAACTCCCCGCGCACGTTAGAACCAGACCTCTCAAATTTATTTCTTTCTTTTCGAGTACATTGTCTCCCAAAGGCGCGAAACAAACCATGCGTTTCTTGTCTCTTCCTCTTTCTGTCAACTTTGCTCAGTGTACCAACACTTCTATGGCGTCCGGGTCGGCTTCTCTAATGTGGTTCCGAAAGGGTCTTAGGATCCATGACAACCCGGCCCTGGATTTTGCCCGCCAAGGTTCGGATCTTATTTACCCTGTCTTCGTTATCGACCCGCATTACATGGAGCCCGACCCCAATGCATTTTCCCCCGGTTCCACTCGTGCCGGTCTCAACCGGATTAAGTTCCTGCTTGAAAGCCTTGTGGACCTTGATTTGAACCTTAAGAAGCTCGGATCGCGACTGCTCATTCTTAAGGGTGAACCAGGAAAGGTTTTGATTCAATGCTTGGAGGAGGTATTATCGTTGATTCCTCTCTCACTGAAGAACTCCAATTTCTCTAAACTGTCACTGCTTCTCAAGATTACCGGTTCATTATACGACTTAGTTATTTTCACGATTCTTTAGAACATTTTGGGTATTGGTTCATGTACGACTTGGTTATTTTAACCAGTTATTTCTGTTTGATCTTTCCAATGATGCAGTGGAACATCAGAAAGCTTTGCTTTGAATATGACACTGATCCTTATTATCAGGCTTTAGATACTAAAGTTAAGGTAATTTTGCCGGAGGCCTTTTAAATATTTTTAAATTACCAAGTTTTTGTCGTCAATAAGCTTCTTTTTAAATATATTATTGTGGCTTTGACAGAACTTTGCAGTGGCTGCTGGGATTGAGGTTTTCTCTCCTGTGAGTCACACGCTCTTCAATCCAGCGGATATTATACAGAAGGTGAGACTGAAGTTTAAAGTGAACAAGATGTTGATCACTTTCTTTCGTGATATTTTGTTCAAAATTTCATATAAATGGTATTTGTTCTCTTCCTAGTCCTAGGTGATACGTTATTAAAAGGATGTATTGATACTATTAATTTGTGATTAATTTTGTCCATTTGGTTTTGCAAATGCCAAAAAAGAATGGAGGGAAGCTACCTCTTAGTTATCAATCGTTTGTGAAGATTGCTGGACAACCGTCATGCCCTCTCTTAACTATGGTTTCCTCACTTCCTCCGGTTGGAGATCTTGGAAGTTGTGAGATTTCTGAAGTTCCAACTATCGAAGAACTCGGATATGGAAATTTTAAACAGGTGAGAAGACATATGTTTTGATATGAAATTATTTATGAGTTCTTACAAAGAGAAGTTTTGTGCAGGAAGAATTCTCTCCTTTCAAAGGTGGTGAATCAGAAGCATTGAAGAGGCTGACAGGGTGCATGAAGAAAAAGGTAGTTTTTTTGCTTTCATTCATTCAAATATTCAGTTCCTAAGACTAACTAACTGCATGTAGTTGCAGATTTTTCAATGGATTGTTTCTTGTTTTTTCTTATTGCAGGAGTTTGTGGCCAACTTTGAGAAACCCAAGGGTAATCCATCTGCATTTCTTAGACCAGAAACAACTGTTCTATCACCTTATTTGAAAGTGAGTCAGGCTCAGTAGCAATTTAATTGTGTTACATGTTTCTTTTGCATGTATGAATTACAAATCAAAATGGAACCTTGTGCACTTTCCTTTTTCTTTTTGCTCATTGTTCACTCTTTGGCAGTTTGGTTGTTTATCCTCCAGATATTTCTACCAACGGATTCAAGATGTGTATAAAACTATGCCAAAGCATACATCACCACCTGTTTCTCTTCTAGGACAGGTCAGTCTATCTCTAGAAGCCAAGGCTGATGTTGTTTTTCCAGTTATACTGTCGGGGAAGCTCAAGCAACTGCATATATTTTCTTTTTGATATGTAGTTGTTATGGCGAGACTTCTTCTACACTGTTGCATTTGGGACTCCTAATTTTGATAAGATGAAAGGCAATAGAATATGCAAGCAGGTAAGAACAGGATCAATAATGTATAGTGTTTCAGTTGTTTTGTCGGCTTTTGGCCAATACATAGCTTTGATTTATGAGGAAAATACAACAAGAAAATGGAAGACAAATAGTTTGAAATACATTGTCAAATGTCAGATACCTTGGAAGATTGATGACAAACTTCTGGAAGCATGGAGGGAGGCTAGGACAGGATTTCCTTGGATTGATGCCATCATGGTTCAGGTGAGAGTTTTGACATCTTTAATAGCTTAATACTCCTTCTAGTCCTAGATGTAAGGATTAGATAACTAATTTGCAGAGATTAAGGAAATTGGTTAAGTTAGTTATTTGTAAAAAATGTATGTTGGATTTTCCTAAAATACCCTGAATTAAGGTTTTACATTTAAGACTAAAGTAAACTTTCTAACTAGCTCTTATATTTAGAACTAGAGGGAGTACTTTGAAGCTGTATCTGCCATTTCATTCGGGTAATGAATATAAATCTGTTGTTGTTTGCTGTTGTAGCTACGTCAATGGGGTTGGATGCACCATCTGGCACGACATTCTGTTGCGTGTTTTCTTACTCGTGGCGACCTGGTATATCATGATGCTACTTTAAACTTGCCACATAATTTTCTTTATTCTAATGTCTTTAATAAAAAAATTTGTTTGTTTATTCTGACAGTTTGTTCATTGGGAAAAAGGGCGTGACGTCTTTGAGAGGCTTCTTGTTGATTCAGATTGGGCAATTAATAATGGAAACTGGCTTTGGCTCTCATGTTCATCCTTCTTTTATCAGGTATATCAGATATAACGCATCATCACTAGTTCTAAATTCAGTGACAACCGACTTCTCCAATCCACAAACATACCAAATATGATCTTTATGGAATGTGTAACTTAAGCTCTACATGGCTTCTGATGCTTTATATCTTAGTTATGTACAAATATGGTTTTTTTTAACCGTTTATTCACATTGCGAATCATTTTGATAATGTTGTCATTTTTGGTTGTTTTCCTCTGACTCTTTTCACATTTATTATGTGTGTATCATGATCAGTATAATCGTATTTACTCACCAATCTCATTTGGTAAAAAGTATGATCCTAAAGGAGACTACATCAGGCATTTTCTTCCTGTCTTAAAAGGTAAGTTAGTGTTCCTTCAACTCTAACTATTTTTATAGCCGGCCTAAACTCAGATAAAAGAGGAGGGTTATGTTAAGCTCTTGATAGCTAATGTAAAACTTTATCAAATCTTATGATAATGTCCCATTGGATAAGTCCTAAAATTGAATAATTTTTACCAGATATGCCTAAGGAATACATTTATGAACCGTGGACTGCTCCTCTAAGCGTTCAGAAGAAAGCAGACTGCATTATAGGCAAAGACTACCCAATGCCAGGTCAGTTCTGTCGCTACGAGGTTTCTATCTTCCTGTAGATTCTGTGGTGTTCTTTACAACTGTTGTGATGATCTGCTAAGAACTGTCTTTTTGAGTCTTGTAAACTTACATTTTATTGATGAGCTGATTCTGAGTTGTGTTTCAGTTGTGTCTCATGATTCTGCGATCAAAGAGTGCCGAAGAAGAATGGCTGAGGCATATGCGTTGAACAAGGAATTGAATGATTCAGTAAGCGAAGAAGATCTGAAAAACTTAAGGAGGAAACTTGATGAGGCAACGGAAGAGAAAGAGACTAAACATAAAAGATATAGACAGAAGCTGATTGGTTGAATTACAGTTTGGAATATCGTTTTGTATAATCAAAACTAGAAACAGCATATCTTGTAGCTCATATGTTCTTAACTTATGGGATAATCTGCAGATTCTCTTATGCCTCATCACTTGTGCCTTGTAGTTTAAAAACAACTATAATAAGTGAATAACTTTTGGCTTGAAAGTTTGTGATGTAACATTTCACTTGTAACTTTAACTAGTATTTGATATTTTTATGTTTGTCCAAAAATAAGTGTACTGTCATATTTTAAAAGTTAATATTATTAACTTGTTTTTTAATAGGAACATGGTATTAAAATATCAAATAGAATTCCTTCTCTCCAATTAAAATTGAAAATACATTGCTTTAATACTTAAAAAAAATCCTCGTATTTAGTTTTAATAAACAAAACTATGTATTTTGAAAAAATATTCATTTGAATTTTATAAGTTTTCAAAAATTCTCAGAGCGAGAAAAAAATAAAATATATATTATGTAATTTATATGTTTTATTTCTTTTTTTAATAAAAAAATTAGATAAATTAAGTTTTAAGAAATACTAAAGTATGATTCAAAACTCGATGATTATAGATATAGGGAGTGTTTTAGATAGCGATAAAACTGTAGATTTTTAAATTAAATTATAGTTTAAAAAATATTTTTTAAATGTAAAAAATTTATTAACTAAACTATAATTTTAAATAAATTTTTAAAAATAATTTTTAAGAGAATAAAATGGTTTTAAATTTCAAATGACTATTTTATTCCTTCCACACTCCCTCCTGCTGGCCCGCCATTTCTCTCTCTTCCCTTCTTTTGTCTCTTTCCTCCTCTGCCGACAGCCATTTCCTCCAAACTCTCTTCCTCCTGTGCATTTTTTTCTCTCTGTCGTGCCTTCTCAGTTATCGCCGACCCGTGCGCTGGCCTCTGACCCCAGCTCGTGCTTCTCCGCGGCCGCATCTTCTTCTTTGCCCTCCTCCTCCTCTTCTTTTTTTTTCTTCTTCCTCGTATCCTCAATCTCCACGTCCAGACCTGAAGAGATCGAATTCAGTTCCTCGCAATCGCAACTTTTATCATCGAGCAAGAGAGTTTGGGTCAAATGGGTCGGGTTATTATCATGGGGGTGATGAAGTTTAACTTCGTTAGCACATTCTGACAGGGAATGCTTCACTGTTGTCGGTCCATGACTTTTCGGATTCTGAGTTTTCGCTTCGTGTTGCGGCTCTGTTTTAGATGGCTGTTATAAAAATAGAGAATGGAATGACGATGAGAGAAACAGCAACGAAGAAGGTGAGAAACGCTAACGAGAAAATTTCTAGATCGTGCATGAGGTTGAAAACGTAGTAAGAATGAGTTAGAATGGAGAAGATGGAACAAGTAAGGTAAAGCCGCCACGGAGGCACGTCATTTATAGACAAAGCGGAGTGTGTGATAGACAAAAAAGAAAATGGAGAGATCCCACGAAGGCGACGGCGAGTTGGGGGCGGATATGAACAGTAATATCAATTATTTATTTATTTTTTTACCATATACAATCTTTACCAACTACAAAAATTATTTTATTTATAATTATCTAAATATTTATTTTTAATAATTATTTTTTGATTTTTTTTAAATTCTCTAAAAATTATTTTTAAATTATTTTTTTATAATTTTTTTGAAAAACTAAATTAGACTAAGGTATAGATAAGGTTGTATAATCCCTTTTCTTTTTTTTTTTTGTTTCTCGTGGTTTCATTACAAAGCTTAAAAACATATTATGAGTTTTATTCAAGAGAACTTAAATTTATAAGAAACATTATTCATTCAGATAATCTAATATCTTTTTTAATTTTTTATTGGAATATTTGTTTTTTCTTATTTTGATAATTATGTTTGTGTTTGACCAAAAAGAAGGAGCAACAAAATATCTTCCACCCTATCAACATCTTTCAAAAAGTGCACATAAAGATCCATAAAGCTCAACCCAAACAAACCTGACTCGTCCACGTCCTCACCCAGTCACCCTTATCCACTTTTCAGTTCTCCTGCTCCCCCATCCACAATACCCTTTCTTCCAGACATTGACATTTGTACTTTACATTCCTAAACGGCCCTTCATTTCTTATCAAATGTCGTTACAGCCTTCACTTAACCCTTGGAAGCATCAAGCTCATTCTCTTCAAATAATCTCACGCTACACCTGATTCTCCCCCTTCCCCTTCCCCTACCCCTACCCCTACCCCTATCTGCGCTTTTATATCCTTTCTCGTAAAGTACTTCGTCTGAATGCTGGAACAACCTTCAGGCTTCATCTCTCTCCAATGGCGACCGCTTCTCTCCCCGTTTTCCGACCCTCCACCGTCCGATCCTCGATGAAACCCGAACCGAACAACCGGAAGCAGGTTTCTTCGAACTGGTGGGCTCCGTTGTTCGGAATGTCGTCGGAACCTGATTACATCGATCACACCGCCAATTTTTCTTCATCGAAGGCCGTTGAAGCGTCGGAGGCCGGTAACGAACTCACCCGAACCAGATCCAAGTTTGCTCCTGGTTGCTTTACCGAGGAAAAGGCCAAACAACTCCGGATGAAGACCCTTGAAACGACGACCTTCCACGATATTATGTACCACTCCGCAATTGCATCCAGGCTCGCGTCCGACGTTTCAAAACCGTTCCAGAAATAAGACCCGCCGTCGCTGGTGGTCCGGTAAGTCCGATGCCGCTAGTATAGATCCGACTTGGATCTGATTCCGTTTCGCATTTGTCGATATGAAATATTGTAAAATTTAAAAAAAAAAATTGATTTGTGTTATGCGAAGCCAGTGGGATCGTGTGTGGTATGATTTGGAACTTTGGAGCTATTGTGGTATGGATCATTATTATTATGCCTACGAAATATGAATATTTGTGTTATGTTAATTTTTGTTTTCTTTTCTTTTCTATTTCCTTTTCAATTTCTCTGTATTTTTGGTGGTCTGGATTCTGAAGTTTAGTAAAATGATCCACGATGTTTAAACGAAGGTAACTGGTTGGATTTTGTTTTCCAGGTGGAATATGAAAGTATGAAACTAGATGCAAATTTGGGGGAATGGAGGGATATTATGACATTCATTTTAGAATTAATAATTTTATTTTACATAAACTGAGATTTTAAACTCACAATTATTTTCTTTTTATTTTTTAAATTATAAAATATTTATTAATTTCTTTAAATTATAATCTTACTTTTTATTTTTATTTTCCTTATATTTTAACTAGTTTTATTGTTGTTTTTTATTTGAAACCAATTTTCTTGTATACATTTTTGTTTTTCTTATTGGAAAATAATAATTAGGATATGTTTAAAATATATTAATTTAATTATGATTGGTCTGACCATTGACTATTGAACCAGAACATCAGTGGTCGGTCTAGATTTTTTTAATCCACCAGGACTTTATCTTTTTATTCCTTTTCAAGAAAAAAAAAATCAAAGATATTGATAAAGAATTAATTATTAGCTCATTAATCAAGATATGAATCACTTGAGAAATTGTGTCTCATTACCAGGGATTGGAATATTTCTATTAACTTTATGTATAGATAAATTGATTGTATAGCTAACGTGTTGGCCAGAAAAGTTCATCAACTTGCAAATGATATTTGCATCTTTGATCAGAAACCACTGTTTTTGCATATAGGTGGCGAGTTGGTGAAATGTAAGGCTGACAATATGGGTTAGCCCACTAAAATGGGGTCAGTTTGCCCCCTGTCAGAAAGAGTATAGTCTATCTCAAAATAGGTTGATAAAATGTCAGCCTAAATTCGTCCTTCTTAGTGGCGGGCTAGCCCGCCTCCACTTTTTTTTTTTAATTTAAAAAAAATATTTTTAATATTTTTTAAATATTAATAATTTTTTTAATATTATATTAGTATAATTAAAAAATTATTCATGTTATACCTTTAAAAATTCTTATTTTTTATAAAAAATCTTAAATTTTATAACTATAAATCTAAATAAACATTAACATAATATTAATCAATTATAATATATAAATATATATTAATAAATAAGTAATTATTTTTACTAGTATTCGATAATATAAATATTTAAAATAATATTTGAGTAAAAATATAAAATAAACAATAATATTAAAAAAAAAAAAAAGTGGGCTAGCGGGCTAACAGCCTGTCCCAAAACAGGCTAACAGTACCCGCCCCCTTTAAGGTAAAATGGGTTGGACTCATTTTACCAACTCTAGTGAAATGTATGCCCCTCTCTTTTTTTTGTTAATTAAATATTACTAGTTTTAATATTTAATATAAGAGATAATTTAAAATATAATTTAGTTTTAAATATAATATTTTAATTTATTTTGTTTCCTATATTATTATTTTTTTAAAACTAATTTATCTAACATATAAATTGATATATAATATAATATTATAAATAAATATTTTAAAAATATTATGTCATTTTTGTTATGATTAATTAATCTTATTTTTAAATTAGTTTATTAGTTCTTGGGAGGGGAGAGAGTAATCTTCAGTTTTCCCTTAAAAATGTTCATTCTCTTTATTATTGATATAGTGATTGAATATCAAAACAGGAAAAAAAAATATATATGGGCTAACTTTTTCTTTTTTCACGCACATACGCGTGTGTGTATAGCCATAATGGAATGTAATATATATATAAATATATATATTTATATATATATATACAAAGAAACCTATAGAATATGAGGAAGAAGAAAAAGAAGATATTGATGAAGAAGAAGATTTTCAATATAAAATTACTACAATTAGAGCCTCAGAGACTAATATTATTTTCCAAGAATTAAATCGAACAATAGCTACACCAGATGAAGCCCAATGGACTTATTTCTCAGGTCCAACAACACTGATATTCTCAGTGGGCAAGAACAATAAAAATAAAAGATTATTTGAACAATGGTATGATCGAATAAAGTTGAATAAGATGGAAAATAGTGATAGAACGAAGAGACGAATATGTCAAGCTTTATCTGAATATACCAACCACTGATGTCAATATTGTGAAGAAAGAGAAAGGTTGGATAAAGATTATGAAGAGCCTATTACTGACCTAAGTCAAATATGATCAAGATAAGATGAAAAGAATAGTTGACAGAAGAAGAATAGTTGCCGACAGAAGCTGCTGATGCTGATTGCCGACAGATAATAATGGAAGAACTGTAGTACTTTTTATCTTTTTACTGTAGTACTTTTTTAGAAGTCAAAAAGTAGCCGACATATATCTTTTTACTGTAGAACTTTTGAAAATAGTCAAAAAGAAGAATAGTGTTGGTCTGCCACAACATTGTCTTTTGTAATATGAAGAATCGGGAAGAGTAAGCAGATGAGTCTATAAAAAGCCATGTAATGAAAAGAAGAGGGCATCGAGTGAGCATCTGAATACTGAATGTTCTCTTGTACTCTCTTGAAATCTCAATAAACGCTTCTTTCTATTTACTCTCTGTTCTTACTTTCAAATATTTTAGTTTATTGGAAAGCGAATAGCAGGTATGTTTAACTAAACTCTATATAGGGATTAAATAGGTAGTATTATTTCATTTCATAAGAGTAATGATCCTATGTATGGATATAACTGATTATTCTCATCACAATAAGTAATCTAAGTATGGATTCATATGTATGATATATTCTTTTATAGTAAAACTTAGCTACGCCTCTGGTAGGAAACGAAGGAAGGTTGTGCTGATATAGTCTGAAGAAAGAAGGTTAAAAAAATTTTAAAATGGTTTTGATAATTCCTTGTATGAAAAAGGACAAGGATCCTTCTTTTTCGGATTATATTTGGTCGAAACTAAGTTTATTATAAACTTATATATTGTTCTATGTTATCCTTATAAAGATTACAACACGTGATGTGAAGAACTCTTTTGTTGTTCCTATATGGTACAATTATTAGTAAAAGCATATTTTCAATCAGGAATAGATTCACCTATAGAATTATTAATAACCGATGGAAGAATAATTAATAATGTTAGATAGCATATTAGGAGCTTTAACTGGAAATTTAATATATCAAAAATTAAAATTTACTTTAAATACTAATTTTACAATAATAAGAACTGATGAACATATGAATAGATCAATATTGAGTTTGGTCGTCATCAACTCATGGCTTGAACCAATGAGGGTTAGTCTGAGTGATAAGCAGCTCGATATTTCTTAAACGAAGTTTTGAGTTCGAGTTTTGAGTTCGAGTTTTGGCATATGCAAAAAAATTTTGTTGGGAGACTCACCCACCATAAAATGGGGTCAGTTTGCCCCCAGTCTGTCAGAAAGAGCACATTCTGTCTCAAAATGGGTTGATAAAACGTTAGCCTAAATCCGTCCCTCTTAGTGGCGGGCTAGCCCGCCTGCACTTTTTTTTTAATTTTAAAAAAAATATTTTTAATATTTTTTAAATATTAATAATTTTTTTAATATTATATTAGTATAATTAAAAAATTATTCATGTTATACTTTTAAAAATTCTTATTTTTTATAAAAAATCTCAAATTTTATAACTATAAATCTAAATAAACATTAACATAATATTAATCAATTATAATATATAAATATATATTAATAAATAAGTAATTATCTTTACTAGTATTCGATAATATGAATATTTAAAGTAATATTTGAGTAAAAATATAAAATAAATAATAATATTAAAAATTAAAAAAAAAGTGGGCTAGCGGGCTAACAGCCCGTCCCAAAACAGGCTAGCAGTACCCGCCCCCCTTTAAGGTAAAATGAGCTGGACTCATTTTACCAGCTCTAGTGAAATGTATGCCCCTCTCTTTGTTTCGTTAATTAAATATTACTAGTTTTAATATTTAATATAAGAGATAATTTAAAATATAATTTAGTTTTAAATATAATATTTTAATTTATTTTGTTTCCTATATTATTATTTGTTTTAAACTAATTTATCTAACATATAAATTGATATATAATATAATATTATAAATAAATATTTTAAAAATATTATGTTATTTTTGTTATGATTAATTAATCTTATTTTTAAATTAGTTTATTAGTTCTTGGGAGGGGAGAGAGTAATATTCAGTTTTCCCTTAAAAATGTTCATTCTCTTTATTATTGATATAGTGATTGAATATCAAAACAGGAAAAAAGAAATATATATGGGCTAACTTTTTCTTTTTTCACGCACATACGCGTGTGTGTATAGCCATAATGGAATGTAATATATATATATATATATAAAAATATATATATTTATATATATAGCCATAACATGAGGGATCATTGTATTAGTTTGCTCGTCATCAACTCATGGCTTGAACTAATGAGGGTTAGTCTGAGTGATAAGCAGCTCGATATCTCTTAAACGAAGTCTTGAGTTCGAGTTTTGGCACATATAAAAAAATTTTGTTAGGAGACTCACCCACCATAACTAGGTGCGTGACGCGGGTCAGATCTAGATATAGTCGAGATAAAAATTGCATGAAGTGAATGGAAAAAAAAAACTCATGGCTTAAAGTCAGCTCTTGAATTGAGGGTATAATGTTGTAGCCCATTTGTTTAACAGATAATCCAATGCAATATCAAATTTGGTTCATACTAATAGGTAATGGGCTAATATTAATCTTTTAATATGATAAATTAAGATTTAGATTTTAATTGAGATAGATATTTATATTTAGTGCCTAATAAGATTATATTCAATAAAATGATATTTGTACATTAATAATATAATACATATATTTAGAAAAAAAATGATACCTTACCTAGCAAAAGAAATTGGGTTCAATTAAAGAAAAAAAATTATGAATTTTTTTTTTATTTTCGATACAAAAATTTTTAGAAGAAAGTTGAGCTCACCTACGATCTAAGGATAAAGTCTCCTTTCCTCATAGGCGATACTAATATTAAGTAGGATGAGTCATCAATTACTTTTAAACGTAGAGATCGAACACACTTTAAATAATAGTAGGTCTCACCTATTCGTACGGACTATCAGTAATCATCCTTTAAGTTGGTTGGCCACATAGATAATTCTTTATGTAATTTAATTTAATCAATTACTTGATAACAAGCCCAAGATAATAAAATAAAATAAAAATTTACCCATTAATGGATAAAAATAATAATTTATGTGCAAATGATCGTCCTTTCGGATTCCATGCTCAATTCCAAGCAGCACATGTGATTGTGTTCGTAATTGCTTCCGCATAATCTTACAAAAATGAAATTATATTGTTAATATTGCGCCCTTTTTCAAGGCCATGTTCTTCATACCCAGTGAAATTACATCTATATTTTGCTGGTCTATAATATTGGTCCAATTTACCTAACTATGCATAGATCAAAGAGGACCCTTAAATGGAAGTTGGCTCATTAAAGATATAAAATAAAAGGTACTCCCTCTAATTTTAATTATAAAAATTAATTGACTTAGTTAGATATATCTAAAAAATTAAACAAATCAGTTAATTATGATCAAATATAATCTCTTAAGATGAATTCATATTATATACTCTTTAAATATACCTAAATTAATCAATTAGTCATTATATTAGTTACAATTAACTGATTTATTTAACACCTAAATTTATCTAAAAAAATTAACTTACTTTTATAATTATGATTGGAGGTAGTAATTTTTTTAACAAGAAATTTTAGTTGAGTACTAAAGTATCAAAACAAAAATTCCTATTTGTTCCAAAATTTTTTGAAACCTCACTACAAACCTTAGACCAAAATGATATTAAATTCTATGGGTAAAAAAAATTGATACCGTTTATTTTTTTAAAAACAATAAAAAGAGCCAACTTTTTTTTTTGTGTACACAAATTTTTGGAAAGGAGTTAAATTAACCCATGATTTAAGGGTAAGGCGAAATCTCCCTTCCTCCTATGTGATACTAATGTTAAGCAGGGTGAGTTGTCAATTACTTTCAAACGTAAACTTAATCACTTAGGAGCTATGATGCTTCTCCAAGCGTCGCAATTAGAATCACAATAAAGTGACACTCTTTAAAAATCGAACATACTCTAAATAATTATATATCTTACTCTTTTACTAACTGAATTACAGGCCTATAGGCCATAGGCGATGGGTATAAAAGGAGTCAACTATTGCTGAAGCTTTGGTGACCAGCCGAAGCTCCATCCCATTGGTGATTGGAGAATATATTTCTAAATAAGGTTGCCAAAGGGGGTCAAATATGACCCATTGGCACACCAAAAGGACGGTGGCAGCCAAGCTAACAAATGCAAGTATCCAAATTTATATAAGTAGAATGACTAGATTTATAATTAAAATTAGGTGATTAATAAAAAATATAAAAAAAATTACAACTATCACAAATGTAAGTCTCTAAATTTGTATAAACAAATATAATAATAAGATTTATAATAAAAATTAGATGATTAATAATAAATATAAAAAAATTTATATTCTAGTTATTTAGTAGTAGAAGTATGGGTTATTTTTTAATTGGAATTAAAATGAAATAACTTTTGATTTATATATTCTTTTTTTTTTTTAATTAAAGAAGGAAGTACTATTGGCGTGAGGTAGGATTAAACCTATGATCTCTTATTTTAGCATAAAAAAATATAAATATAGAATTACAAATTAACCCCTGTATAGTAGGTGCAGAAAGAAGAGCCACACGATCCAAATCCCATCACACATGGGGTTATTTAAGAAAGAATCTTATGGAAACCTTTTCTTATTTCCCAATTATAAGATTTGGTTGCTTCTCATCCCATAATTCATTAAACTATAGGCATTTGAATCTCTCAAATTCAATGTAAGGAAGGGTGGGATTGTCATTTCGATCCAACAAAGTGAGACCCATCCCAACCTTCATAGAAAGAACCCAGTATGAATCATCACCAAATCCAAGCCATCTATTTTTCTGAGAGATCTGTTTGGGATTATTATATTAAAATCTCCTCTCCATGGGAATCAATTGCCAGACCTCCATGTTACACAACAATAATTTAGGATCCTTCCAGTGGCATTCTCATAGTTTCATCTCATTCTCAATGGCACTTTGATCAACCAACTCATATATAAACCATTCTCGCCCTCATCCATTCATCTCCACAACATCTTCGTCTTTCATTCTCTGCTCAATTTGTGCTTCACAATGCAGAAGCTTGAATTTCTATTTCTTCTGTTCTTAACAATCTGCCACACCGCCTTTTCAATTCGTGATGGTAATAATTAACCTCTATATATCCATATTATGTATAGTTGTAATCCAAGATTGCCATGTGTTTGACAAATTACCCCAATGAACGCTACTCGCTATTTTATGTTACATGATTAAAACTTTTTCAGGTTTACTTCCCAATGGTGATTTCGAGCTTGGCCCTGAACCATCACAAATGAAGGGCACAGAAGTCATAGCTCGCAATGCCATACCGAGATGGTCCATTTCTGGGTTCGTTGAATACATAAAGGCAGGCCAGAAACAAGGTGACATGCTGCTAGTTGTGCCTGAGGGATATACTGCTGTTAGGCTGGGAAATGAAGCTTCCATCAAGCAGAAGCTGAAGCTTGTGAAGGGAATGTTCTACGCCATAACTTTTAGTGCAGGTCGTACATGTGCACAGGAGGAGAAGATCAATGTTACAGTGAAACCCACAAGTGAGAAGAGTGATTGGGGTATGTTTCCCATCCAGACAGTGTATAGCAGCAAGGGATGGGATTCTTATGCTTGTGGATTCAGAGCAGATTACCCAGAAGTTGAGATTGTGATCCATAATCCTGGTGTGGAGGAAGATCCTGCCTGTGGACCTATCATTGACTCTGTTGCCATCAAAGCATTGTACCCACCCAGAAGAACAAACGGTAAATTCTCTCCCCA
Source organism: Leucaena leucocephala (assembly GCA_037074615.1). Lineage (NCBI taxonomy): Eukaryota > Viridiplantae > Streptophyta > Magnoliopsida > Fabales > Fabaceae > Leucaena > Leucaena leucocephala. Next base: position 3,561,052 of record CM073552.1, read on the forward strand.
AAACTCACATCTTTGCGTTAAAACAATTTGATGACAAACATTTATACAACTCAACTCTCTCATATGGACATCCATAGCTCAAATTTGGGGTAGAGTTATGAACACAAGTCTAATGGGAGAATCCAATCTCCAAATACTAGCATGTTGTGTGGGAGAGCCGGTTGAATTTATAAACTACACTTTACTTATGAGGCTACTTGATATGGGGCTCATATCAATACACCCTCATTCAATAGGGTCCACAAGTCTCACAAGTGAAGTGTGGTTGACAAATTCAATGGGTTCTCTCCCCTAATTGATTAGTCTTTTGGGATAGACTCTCCTTTTAGATTTGTGTTAGTAACAAGACTTTGAATCTTTTACTAATACATTAGATTTTAATAACCGATAGTTAACTGAATTGCTTGTTTTGCAATGTGTGTTTCAGTAAATCTGCTGAAAAATGGAGACTTTGAGGAAGGACCATATGTGTTACCAAAGACAGATGGTGGGGTTCTGCTTCCACCAAACGTTGAGGATGCTCACAGCCCATTACCAGGATGGATGATTGAGTCACTCAAAGCTGTTAAGTACATTGACTCTGATCACTTCCTTGTGCCTAAGGGAAAAAGAGCAATTGAACTTGTTGCAGGCAGAGAGAGTGCCATTTCACAAATTGTCAGAACTCAAATTGGAAAGACTTATGTGCTGTCATTTGCTGTGGGTGATGCAAACAACTCTTGTGTAGGTTCCAGGACTGTGGAGGCATTTGCAGGCAAAGAAACTGTGAAGGTTTCATATGATTCTAAAGGCAAAGGAGGGTTCACAACAGGGAAGCTTCGATTCAAGGCCGTGTCGTCTCGCACCCGCATCACTTTCTTTAGCACATTTTACAGTATGAAGGCTGATGGCTCCCTCTGTGGACCTGTTTTAGATGATGTTAAAGTAGTTGGTGTTCGTTATTTTAGACATCATTGATTATTTGATTGATTGTGAATTGTGAGCTTTTGCATTGTGAAGACATATCCATCACATAACCACCAAATTTGAATTTGGAAGCCATGTGTAACTCCAAAAGTTGATTCGTTTATTCAATTATAAATTTCCTCATATTGGTTGTCAGCAGCCCGTGAGTTGAGAGGCACATGCTGCAGGCCATTTGGTGTACAGATAATCCCTTGAAATGGAGTTAACAAAAATATATTTCTTCATACATATTTTAACTCTTATTGTCAATTATGTGACACATCGACCAAGAGACAATAGATCAAATCCATCAAATCCATAATGCAAGGTCTGATAAGGATCTGTTTGGCATCACCGTGAGGCTTTAAAAGTAGCTTTTGAGCCGTGAAAAGTTGAACTTCAATTGATCAAATTAATTAAATTGGTTACATTAATTTTTAATGAAACAAACTATCATCAAAACCTATTTTTCTTATAAGAGGTATTCAATAAGGAGATCTTTGTCTCCCTGCATCTATATCTTATCTCGTATTAATATTTCTGAAAAAAAAAATTGTGATTTAATTGATTCCAAATGTCAAAACTTTTTCTAAGGTTGCCTTAAAAAGAATTCATTTATTGAGAAAGACTTTGTTTTTTTCTTTTAAGGTTAACCTAAACTATATTAACACAATCAATTCTAGTATACTCAACACCCTGGCTTTTCAAACGAGCCTAGCTAAAAGAGAGAGAGAAAAAAAATGAAATTTTGCTTTTTAATTGAAAACGAGATATAGTAATTTTAAGTAACTGATCTTATATTTCAAACTCACCCCCTTGAATCTAAAGCCACATACATACCCAAACATCGCACGTGATTGTGTTTGTAATTGCTTCCTAATAATCTTACAAAAATGAAATTATATTGCTAATATTGCGCCTCATTCAATGTATTGTGTTGATATCAATGCCATTAAATCAATATATATTAATCTATAAATGGAATGTGAGATTGATTTGATGTGCTGGGCTTGTGAATATAATAATATAATTTAAGACATTTATCATGTATTTGGGTGCCAATTATATTGTTTTGTGATCAATGGGGATTAATCCGAGTGATAAGCGGCTCGGTATCGTTTAAGTGAGGTCTCGAGTCTGAGCCTTGGCGTACGTAGAATATTCCCGTTGGGAGACTCACCCACCATAGTCAGGTGCGCGTGCGGGTCGGATCCAGATGTAGTCGAGACAAAGCTCCGGTGAACCGGTTGGACAAAAAATAATTATATTGTTTTGTGGCATAATAATAATAATTAAATTTATTTAATGTCAAAATTAGTTAGGTTTTACTAAATAATTTTGTCACATATATGGGTTTCCATGCAACGACATGATTTTTAGTTTATAATCAACGCAAAAAATATCATCAGCATAATAAATAAATAAATAATTATAAATAAGCGGCTATTTGGTAGGCAGAAGGAAGACAAACTGTCCTAATTTCAAGATTACACATGGGTTATTTAAGAAAGTATCTTATGCACACATTTTTTTATGTCCAAATTATAAGATTTGGTTGCTTCTCATCCCACAAATTCATTAATCTATAGGGATTTGAATTTCTTATCTTATTACTCTTCGGTACTAAATGCAAGTGTAGATAAATAATTTATAGAAATTAAAAAAATTAATTATATTAATTATTTATAAAAATATGTAGTAATTTTTTTAAAATATATTTTTTAATCATTTGTATTGAAAATTACTCCCTTAATAAAAAACTCTTGAACATATACAATCAATAAGAGTTTATAGAAAAAAATTATAATTTTAGAAGATAAAATAGATTGGGATCTTATATTTACAACTAAAATAAATTAAACTTAACCTATCTATTAATTTTTATATTTAGGATGAGAAGACTATTAAATTCATCAAATTCAACGTAAGGAAGGGTGGCCTGTCATTTTGATCCAACAAAGTTGGACCAATCCCAACCTTCTTAGAAAGATCCTTATACTAACCAAAAAGGGTATCTTCAGTACTTAAATCTTGATACAACCATTTAATCAGTATCATAACACAAAAACTTGATTACAAGAAATTAAAATAACATTTGGCATTGTTCATTGGTGATATACTTGGCTGTGATCTGTTTAGGATTATCATTATTTTATATTAACATCTCTTCCACACAACGCCACCTTTTCTAGGAAATCAATTGCCAGAGGTCCATGTTCTCAGGATCCTTCCAGTGCCATTCTCATAGTTTCATCTCATTCTCAGTGGCACTTTCATCAACCAACTCATATATAAACCATTCTCACCCTGGTCCATTCATCTCCACAACACCTTCTTCCCTTTCTCTCTGTGTTGAGCTTTCATTCTCTGTTCAGTTTCTTTCTTCACAATGCAGAAGCTTGAATTTCTATTGCTGCTATTTCTAGCAACATTCCGCGCCACTTTTTCCATACGTGATGGTAATAATAACCTCTGATATATTTGTGATCAATGAAGAACTACTCAAGATTGCAATGTGTTTGGTAAGTTATCCCAATGAAGAAAACTCACTATTTTATGTTACATGGTTGAATCTTTCAGGTTTACTTCCCAATGGCGACTTTGAGCGTGGGCCTGCACCATCACAAATGAAGGGCACAGAAGTTATAGCACGCAACGCCATACCGAAATGGACAGTTTTTGGGTTCGTGGAGTACATAAAAGCAGGCCAGAGACAAGATGACATGATGCTTCTTGTGCCTGAGGGATCCACTGCTGTGAGGCTAGGCAATGAAGCTTCAATTTAACAGAAGTTGAAGCTTATGAAGGGAATGTTCTACGCCATAACTTTAAGTGCAGGTCGCACATGTGCGCAAGACGAGAAGCTCAATGTGTCTGTGACTCCCACAAATGAGAAGAGTGATTGAGGTGTGTTTCCCATCCAAACAGTTTATAGCAGTAAGGGATGGGATTCTTATGCTTGTGGGTTCAGAGCAGATTACCCAGAAGTTGAGATTGTGATCCATAATCCTGGTTTGGAGGAACATCCCGCTTGTGGACCCATCATTGACTCTGTTGCCATCAAGGCCTTGTACCCTCCCAAAAGAACAAATGGTAAATTCTCTCACCAACAACTTACATCTTTGCATTAAAACAATTTGATAACAAACAAACATTTAAACAACTTAGTGACTTGCAACTCAACTCTCTCATATGGGCATCCATAGCTTAAATTTGGGCTAGAAAGTTGTTGTGAACACAAGTTCAAAAGGAGACCGCAGTCCCAAAACCTGTTTGTTGGGTGGTAGAGTCTCTTGAACTTATCAATCACACCTCACTTGTGAGGTTCTCTAATGTGTGACTCATAACAATGCACCTCAAGATAGAGACATTGACTGTCTAATGAGAATGCATAGTTATGAGTCTCACAAGTGAAGTGTTATTTAAAAGTTCAACAAACTCTCCCATCCAACATACTAATATGTTGAGATGGATTCTTCTTTTAGACTTGTGCTCGTAATAAGAGTTTGAATCCTATACTAATATATTAGATTTTAATAAACGATAGTTAACTGAATTGCTTGTTTTGCATTGTGTGTTTCAGTAAATCTGCTGAAAAATGGAGACTTTGAGGAAGGACCATATGTGTTACCAAATGCAGATACTGGGGTTCTGCTTCCACCTAACATTGAGAATGCTCACAGTCCATTACCAGGATGGATAATAGAATCACTCAAGTCTGTGAAGTACATTGACTCTGATCACTTCTCTGTGCCCAAAGGCAAAAGAGCCATTGAACTTGTTGCAGGCAGAGGGAGCGCCATTGCACAAATTGTGAGAACTCAAATTGGAAAGATTTATTATCTGTCATTTGCTGTGGGTGATGCAAACAACTCTTGTGAAGGTTCCATGATTGTAGAGGCATTTGCAGGCAAAGAAACTTTGAAGGTTTCGTATGTTTCTAAGGGCAAAGGAGGGTTCACAACAGGGAAGCTTCGGTTTAAGGCATTGTCGTCTCGCACTCGCATCACTTTCTTTAGCACATTTTACAGCATGAAGACCGATGGCACACTTTGTGGACCTGTTCTTGATGATGTGAAATTGTTGAGTGTTCGTTATCTTAGACATCCTTGATCGGATTGACTCTGAATTTTTAGCCGGTGAACTTTCAAAGGCTCATCAATTAATATATATACTAGTGAAGGTTTGGTTCAGAGAATCACAGCAAATGTAATGGAATAGAATGATGGGGAATGTAACGTAATGAAAGGATGACTACCGTATGCTATCATAATCATCATGGAATGAAATCTATATTTTATATGGAAAAAAATAAATGTGAAATGATTTTTGTAACTCTACCAAGCGAAAAATGGAGAATGTGAATGTTGAAATGTTAATAATAGATGATGTATCACAATTATATATTAATATTAGGTAAAGTGAGTTGTCAATTACCTTCGGGTATAGATTTAGGTATCCAAGACCTAGGATGCTTTTCTAAGTGTTATGACTAGAATTACAATAAAGCGGTATTTTTTAGAATTTAAACACGCTTTAAATAGTCGTATGTATCACATTTTCGCCAGCTGAACCTACGGGCGATAGGTTTATGAGTTCTATTTTAATATAATGTTCATTCCAATTTTTTTTGTTTACAAAATCTGCAATGGATCAAGGATCTAGAAAGGCCTTTGTTCCGTATCAACTTCTGAGTTAAGAGGTCTCGAGTGGTAAGCGGCTCGGTATCGCTTAAGCGAGGTCTCGAGTTCGAGCCTTGGCGTAAGCAGAAAATTTTCTTTGGGAGACTCACCCACCATAGCCAGGTGCACGACGTGGGTCGGATCCGGATGTAGTCGAGGCAAAGCTCCGGTAAACCGGGTGGGCAACAAAAAAAAAACTTCTGAGTTAAGAGGTCATGTTTTAGCCCATTCGATGGACATATAATCCTTTAAAATTTCATTGACCTCATGCTAAATTTTATCTTTAGGCCAAAAAAATGGTTGGTAAAATGGCGAGACATATAACTATTTAGAATATATTTAAACTTTAAAAAATACTATTTTATTATGATTCTAGTTGCGGCATTTAGAGGTCATTCTAACTTCTAGGTACCTAGGTTTATGCCTGAAGATAATAGACTACTCGTCCTACCCTATATTGGCCATTCTATTCAGGGAACTACGTTGTCATTCTTTTTATTGCATTAACAAGAAGCGTCCCTTACCAACGGGGGTTGGTCCGAGTGGTAAGCGGCTCGGTATCGCTTAAGCGAAGTCTCGAGTTCGAGCCTTGGCGTACGCAGAAAATCCCCGTTGGGAGATTCACCCGCCATAGCCAGGTGTGCGACGCGGGTCGGATCCGGATGTAGTCGGGGCAAAGCTCCGGTAAACCGGGTGGGCAACAAAAAAGAAGAAGAAGCGGCCCATGTATTGTCCACTGGCGGTATACTTAATTGTAGATTCATTTGGTAGGATTGAAGAGATTTTTTATAGAAATTGAAGTGAAAATAGAAGTAGAAATAGAAATATAATTAAGTTAAAAAATATGCTTTAAAAGTTTATTTAGTAAGTTAAAATGAGTATATAATTTTTATATATATTTTTATAACTTAGAAAGAATTAAAGTTGTCCAATAATTTTATAACTTAGGGTAAAATAGTCTAAAAAATTTTACTTCAACTTCTACCATCTCATTTCCCAATTTTTTTATGAAACTGAAATGACCCAAAATGTTAAAAGTGAAAGTAACTTCCATTATATCAAATAAAAAAAAAATACTTAATTCTACTTCCTATTCTCCACTTTCATTTTCACGCTACTAAACATGCCTTATAATGATCATCGGTAGATAGAGAATTATCTCTTAGAACGCTAAGGCAAAATGTAGACTTTCATAATCAAATTTAGGAAAATTTAATCATATTTTTGTTCTTATAATTTTGACTTAATTAAATATTAAAGCTTAATCTCTAAACTTTGATTTAGTCTAATTCAATTATTATAATTTTAACTATTTAAAATATTAATTCCTCTATTTCAAAAAATAGAACTAGACTAAAAAGTTATTTTAACATTTTAAACAATTAAAATTGTAAGATTGAATTGCATCAAATTAATATTGAGGGATTAAGTTACACTAAATTTAAGAGGATTGATTAAGAAAACATTGAGCACATGAGCATTAAACCCGCATTTATGCCAAGATGAGTTGGTATTCTTATATTGATGCTGAAGACAAAATATAAGTTGCCCTGGTTATCTTATTTTCGTTTGACGTACGTATCCTATTTAATAACTTCTTCAAGTGAATTGCCAATTTTCCATGTTAGTGGCATTGTCATAGTTTCATCTCATTCTCAATGGCATTTTCATCAACCAACTCATATATAAACCATTCTCACCCTCATCCATTCATCTCCACAACACCTCCTTCTTCTTTCATTCGCTGCTCAATCTGTGCTTCACAATGCAGAAGCTTCAATTTCTATTGCTGCTATTCCTAGCAACCTGCCACATCACTCTTTCTATCCCTGACGGTAATGAAAAACTCAAAAGATTGCTACGTGTTTGACAAAATACCCCAGTGAAAACTACTCACTATTTTTCCTCAATTTTCTTGCTGATATTTTCAGGTCTACTTCCCAATGGCAACTTTGAGCTTGGTCCTAAGCCATCACAAATGAATGGCACAGTAATCACAGCTCACGACGCCATACCCGAATGGACTATTTCTGGGCACGTTGAATACATAAGATCAGGCCAGAAACAAGGTGACATGGTGCTGTTTGTGCCTGAGGGAGCCTCTGCGGTGAGACTTGGGAATGAAGCTTCCATTATGCAGAAAGTGAAGCTTGTGAAGGGAATGTACTACTCCATAACGTTTAGTGCAGGTCGTACTTGTGCACAAGAGGAGAAGATCAACGTCTCTATGACTCCCACAGATGAAAAGAACTGGGGTGTGTTTCCCATCCAAACAGTTCATAGTAGCCATGGATGGGACTTTTATGCCTGTGGGTTCAGAGCAGATTACTCAGAAGTAGAGATTGTCATCCATAATTGCTGGTGACGAGGAACATCCTGCTTGTGGACCTATTGTTGATTCTGTTGCCTTGGCCGTCTTGAACCATTCTAAGAGAACAAATAGTAAACTACTCTCTCTCAATGCCCAAAAACTTATAAGCATGATATTTTCATCTTCTCTGTTAAAATTTTTAGTACAAGTTGCACGCACTTTTGATTTCCTCATTTAAAAAAAAAAAAATCAGTAAAAAGCCTTTATTTAAAAATTTTATTGGTTAGAATAATTTGATTTCGAGTACTTGTACTTTCTGTATATGAAATTTTTTAGGGTACTGATATTTTCTGTATATGAAAATATATCAAATTTTTTTAACTAATAAAATTTCTAAACAAGGACTTTTCACTATTTTTCTGTTTCTTCAAGCGATTTGATAACAAACATTTAATAACTTTTAAATTTAATTCTTTCAATAAACACTGGCTTAATAACAATAGTTAACTGAATAGCCTGTTTTGCATTGTGTGTTTCAGAGAATTTGATGAAAAATGGAGACTTTGAGGATGGTCCATATGTATTCACAAACACAAATAATTGTGGGGTTCTGATCCCACCCAACATGGATGATCCTCACAGCCCTTTACCAGGATGGATAATAGAGTCACTCAAGTCTGTGAAGTACATTGACTCATATCACTTCTTTGTGCCTATGGGAAAAAGAGCCATTGAATTTGTTGCGGGGAAAGAGAGTGCCATTGCACAAATTGTGAGAACTCAAATTGGCAAGACCTATGTGCTGTCATTTGCTGTGGGTGATGCTAACAACTCTTGTGTAGGTTCCATGACTGTGGAGGCATTTGCAGGCAAAGAAACTGTGTAGGTTTCTTATAATTCTTAAGGCAAAGGAGGGTTCACAACAGGAAAGCTTCGATTCAAGGCAGTGTCGTCTCGCACTTGCATCACTTTCTTTAGCATATTTTACAGCATGAAGACTGATGGCTCCCTTTGTGGACCTGTTCTTGATGATGTCAAATTGTTGAGTGTTCGTTATCTTAGACTTCCTTGATTGGATTGACTGTGAAATTTGAGCTGGTGCAACTTCAAAGAGCTTATCAATTAATTAGCTTATAATATATACTAGTTATATTATAGTGTTTTACAGAATTCTTGTAATAATAGAGCCAGGAGAAGTGTGACTTTTGTGTGAGTTTTTAAGTTTTATATGTATTCTTGTAATAAATGCATTAAGGATCATGGATTTGTTCAACAGCAAGTTCTGTTCTATTTTCTCTGCATTCTGTTAGAAATTTCTATTCTTTTTTCTTTTTTGCATCATACGACCCATTCAATATTCAAAAACTATATTTGATTCTAACTAATTCTGGTCAAATTAGATAAAACCAAAAGGGTAGGCACTCATACAACCAAACACAACAGACACACGCGCACTTCCCCTTAGCTAGATGGGGATCGATCCCCCAACCTCCTCAATAAGAGGGGTGGGGTGATGCCATTTGAGCCAATGGTCCTCTATATGAAGATAATGAATCTAGTCATTGAAATTTTGCCTGTTAGCTTCCCAATCCCATACCATACCACTTTTTGCAGAGACATGCACACTTGTATCTAATGCATACACTAAAATGAGTGCAATATATAGTCTAGGGTATCCTGAAGAGTGTACAAATTAATGATATTTTTTAAATAACAAAAGTAGGTTGTTCTAATGCTCAAAAGGTAGTATTTTATTTCCACCTTTGGATCTTGGTATCAGGGAGATTAGAACCAATTCAGCATAGACATACATTTACGTGATTTAACTAGTGGTACACTTTTTAAGGGCAGTCTAATTTTTAGTATCAGCCGTGACAATATTGGTATATTCATTTGGCCAATGATGTATATGTATGATTATTGATGAAAGAATATTACATGTATAATATAAGTTTCATAACGCTATTTTACGACGCTTAAATGAGAAAACAGAACAGAAAAAAATAGTGATATTTTTATAATTAAATTGTTGACGGTTTAAAAAAAATACTGTAAAAAATTCTTTTAACAACGACTATTTAAAAAAATACTGTTAAAAATTCTTTTTACGGCTTTTTTTTTAAACTACCATTAAACATTTTTAAAATTTTATAATTTTATTGTTACGAATAGTTTTATAGTCAATCAATCCTATCTCACTCCGGAACTTAATGATAACTAAAAATTAGTAATTTTCTCCAGTTTTATGTGTCACCACCTACTCTGTCATTGTCTTACTTGTCGTCGCCATTTGTAAGTTTTTGTTTCTCTTAGCCATCTTTATCTTCATTCTTTCAACCTTGTACTCCTTGAAATCTCTTTAACATCTTGTTAGGAGGAACTCAAAGAGTTTCAATAGAAGAAACTTTTAGATCTTGAACTTCTCTACCTTCGATTTCTTCTCCAAATTTAGTTCGATCCTCTCGACGAGGGTGGTTGTAGTGGCTAATGGCGGGTAGTGGCGTACGGACCTTAGTTAAAAGAGCTCGAAGAGTTTTAATAGCAAAATTTTTTATATCTTTAACTTTTTCATCAGATCTTCGATTTTTTCTCCTGATCTAATCTGATGCTTTCGACGAGAATAGACATAGTAGCTGACAGTGGGTAGTTGGTCTAATGACTTTATAAAACTATTATAAAATCTTTCAACTTATAACAGTGATAATATTCATGTCATTTATAAATGCGTGAAAATCATCTTAATATAACTCTTTTTGCATATAATTTATAATTATAATTATAATGCTCAAATTCAAGAATTTACTTTGGGTACGTTGGTTCCTTAGTATTAAACCAAATTTAATTTCTACGTTTCATATAATATATATTTTACATTTTTTCTGCCAACAATATATTTTTTTTAAAAATATATAACAACTTATTATTAAAATAAATCAATAAATCACACAATTTGTCAACCTTTCTCACGTGCGAGTCAACGCCAACAGCGAGCGCCCTGCGAGTTCTCACATCATACACGCACATACACACTACTACCCTTCGCTTCCAGGGAGTGTAGTCGCCACCATTTTTTGCCCCAAAAGTAGAGTCGCAGCCTCCTTTTCTGAACTGTCTTCTATCTCCGTCTTCCATCCGCTCCGCAGGGCGTGACCTGAGATCATTAACCCTAATTCAGGGTTCTCCAACCATTACGTCTAAACCATGTGGCGGAGACTTGTATCTTCTCACCTCAAATCCCTAGCCACACTATCCGCTTCTTCTTCCCGATCTGCCCCCATCGCTTGCCGATTCACTCTCAACAATTCTTCTTGTCTCTCTCCTTCGTCCTATTTTCTCAGCCGCCACTTCAGCACCGAGTCTGGTAGGCATTCTCGCCGTTTAATTTTTTCGATTGAGTTTTTCTCCATTTCTTATTTCTTTATTTACGTGATGTGATATTCTTGGATTTGTAGGGGAAAATGTGGTTAAAAAGAAGGTTGAGGATGTAATGCCTATAGCTACTGGGCATGAGCGCGAGGAGCTTGAGGCCGTGCTTGAGGTGATTCTCTTCCCGGCTCTTTCCTATTGTTTCAATCGACGCTTCTGTTTATGGTTTGCTAGCTCGATACTCAGAAAATGGTTCAAACATTGGTTGTAACTTATAATTTCATGGGGCGGTTTGGTTTCGTGTCCCTCGATTTATTACTATATTCGATGGCGAGTTTCTCTGTAGAATTACTTTTGGTGTTTAAACTTTTGAGCGATGATTCTCTATTTTTATCTGTCGGTTTTGATTAGGGAAGGGAGATTCTCGATACAGACCATCCCGAAGGTCCTTTTGGTACAAAGGTTAGTAGTATTGAGCATTTATTGTAAACCGCTTGTTCTGGTTTTATTGTAGCTTGTTGCCATGCCACTGACTTTGTAGCCAGAAGAAATTATGCAAAAGTAAATGACACTATGGATTCTTATAACGTTGTGTATTGAATCTTTAACCTTGTTATTTCCTATATATATGGAGGAATGACCGATTTAGGTTTAAAATATATGTTTTTCTTTTCTCTTTCGAATTTTCTCCTCACAACTGATCTTAATTAGTAGTTTCATCTTGGAAAATACGTTTGATGTTTGTATCACTGAACCTTCTAATGAGATGCATTAAATTTTCAATTAAAAAGCTTATGGTTCTCATCTCTATCGATTCTCCAAGATGTTACATGATAATCCAATGGTTGATTCATTCTCAAAGCTATATAACGGCACTTTAGTTTCTGAAGCCCGCATTGCACCTTCTTCAGTTTGGAGAATCCTTATACATGCCACTTTAATCTTCTATTTCCATGCAAATTAAGACATTCCTAACTGGAACTATAAAAGCCAGACTATTTATAAATTATTATATCTATGTTTGTGGTAATTTCTTTTTATAAATATATGATTAATGTAAACAATGGTGGCAAGGTATTGTGAAACCATTGATGCGTACATATAGATATAAATATTTCTTGAGCCTGTCCATTCTGAATATATTCAATTAAGTAACTTTGTATTCTCCTTTATCATTGGAAATTCTTCTTATCTGTTTATGTCAATATGCGCTTAAATGTGCTAATGGCAGCTAGGTGGTGTGAAACCATTGGTGCATATACCTAGGTATAAATTATTTTTTGTCCCATAATCTAGATATGTTTTAAATTTAGTTGCTAACAACTGACGATTATGGTCTTCATTAGGAGAAATTTCCTATCAACACAGCAATTTGCTGATGACAAGTAATGAGCATGATGATATATATGTTGTATTATAGCTTTCCATGGGTGTCATAGTAATTATGTGCAAGTTGTAGATATCCCGAGATTATAGGATCAAGAGGGATTGTAGGGATTAGAATCATAATGCATTGATATCATTGTTTATTGCAATTCATTGTAATTCATTGTACATCCCGACAAATCAGGAAACACATTTACAACCTGATTTGTCATCTCTGTGTATATATATCAAGCCATGTACAGCATATATCAATAAGAGAGAAATAACATTCTTCACTGAAATTACTCACATGGTATCAGAGGGCAGCGAAGGATCATCACCGCTGTCAACAATGGCATCATACGAGCAACCGGAAGGCGTCCCCAGAACTGGGCCCTCAAAATTGGTCAATGTCGAAGGCTCAACAGCGCTGCTCGTGTCAGAGAAACTCACTGGCGATAACTATATGGAGTGGGCACAATCCATGAAACTCGCCATTGATGGTCGCGACAAGCTCGAGTTCCTCACCACCGACGCTCCCGTCTCCAGCGATGCCCAGACACAGAGAAGATGGCAATCGGACAATTCGCTGGTGTCGTCATGGCTGATCAACGCTATGGCCCCAGGCATCAAAAAGAGCTATATGTTTCTTCCGTCTGCCAAGGCTATCTGGGAAGCTGTACGCGATTCCTACGGCAACAAAGCAAACTCCTCTGTCATATTTGATGTTAGGTCAAAGCTCTGGCAGGCGAAACAAGGATCACGCACACTGACCGAGTACTGGCATGAAAAAACAGCTCTCTGGCAAGAATTGGATCAGCTAAAGGACCGAGTTTGGCACTGCGCAGATGACGCGACCGAAAGCAGGAGAGAGTTGGAGGAAGAACGACTCTTCGAGCTGCTCACTGGACTGAACTCCGAGTATGATGATGTTAGGGGTCGGATCCTTGCTCGCCTGCCGCTACCACCCGTCCGAGAAGCCTTCGCCATCCTGCGGTATGAAGAATCGCGACGCAGAGTGATGCTTCCCAATGTCCCTCGCGTGAACCCAGGAGACGTTTCTGCTTTCGCCGCTCGAACAGGGAACCAGCGCAACTCAGAGCCTTCTTCTCACCAGCGTCCTTTTTGTGAGCATTGTAAAAAGGTGGGCCACACAAAAGAAACTTGTTGGGATATTCATGGTAAACCACCAGATTGGAAACCTAAGAGGGGTAAGTCAAAAGGGTATATTTCAGATGTTACTAAACAGGATGATATACCTTCCTCTCCTGTACCTGACCAGTTGAGTTTAATTCTGGAAAGATTAGCAGCCTTGGAAAATAAACAGTCTACTGCCAGTGTGGTACACCGAGGTAAATTTTTTAAAGCTTTAGCTGCTATTCAAGGTATGAATTCTGGACCAGTTTGGATTGTTGACTCAGGTGCCTCTGATCATATGACTGATAATCGCTCCTTATTTACTACCTATGTTCATGCAAAGTCACGGCTTGTGGTAAAAATAGCAGATGCCTCAACGTCTGTTGTTGCCGGGATTGGGAATGTTAAAGTCAATAACACCTTAATGTTGAATGCTGTTCTGCATGTTCCCAATTTAAAGTGTAATTTATTATCTGTTAGCCAACTGGCTCGTGATAAACACTGTCATGCTAAGTTCTCTGCTACTCAATGTCTTTTTCAGGACCTGTCCACGGGGATGACGATTGGCGTTGCTAAGGAGTTTGAGGGGCTCTATTATCTAAATGATTGTGATACTCGGTTCTTTCAATCTTGTAAGGCTGTGTCTCTCCCTCAGACTAGTGAGATCAACCTATGGCATCAACGTTTAGGACACCCTAATTTTCAATACATGTCTGCTATTATTCCTTCCATTTGCAATAAAGAAACTCTCAATTTCCATTGTGACTCCTGTGAACTTGCTAAACATCATCGCACTTCGTTTCCTCGTGCTCCCTATCGTCCATCTAAACCTTTTTCGCTAATCCACAGCGACCTATGGGGTCCATCCCGTGTTCCAAACCGCACTCACTCTAAGTGGTTTATCACATTCATTGATGACCATACCCGTGTCAGTTGGGTATTTCTTTTAACAGATAAAACTCAGGTCCCACAAACGTTCATTAAGTTTTATACCATGGTTAAAAACCAATTTCATGAAAAAATTCAGATCCTTCATACTGATAATGGGACTGAATATTTCAATCAGACTTTATCCTCCTTCTTGACCGATAATGGCATTCTCCATAAAAGTTCTTGTCCTCATAGTCCTCAACAGAATGGCATTGCCGAAAGAAAAAATCGTCACCTTCTTGAAACAGCTAGAGCCATGATGTTCAGTAGCAATGTCCCTTCCTTTTACTGGAGTGATGCCATTCTCCAGGCTACTTTTCTTATTAACCGTATGCCTAGCAAACCACTGTCCTTCCGCACACCATTGCAAGTCTTACAGGACCATTGCAACCTTCCTTATCTGGAGAATACTCTCCCTCTTCGGGTCTTTGGGTGTACCACTTATGTTCATCTTCACCAAACCTCCAAACTTGAACCTAAAGCCACCAGGTGCATTTTTTTGGGTCATGCAGGGACACATAAGGGGTACAAATGTTATGACCCTCTTTCCAAACGTCTCTACCTCACTTGTGACACCACTTTTTGTGAAACCGTCCCTTATTACCCTCCGTCTTCAATTCAGGGGGAGAGTTGGAGAGAATTTCAGACGTCACAAACACCTGAAACTAAGTCCAACCAACACCTACCTGAAACTAAGTCCAACCAACACCTCCTGTCACAACCTGAACCTGAAGAAATCATTCACCCGGACCTTGTCATCATAGCTGATCCAATACCCACTCCTAAAAGTCAAGAAAACACTAGTTCAGAGGGAGACACAAATAGGTGGGGTAAAACCTACACACGTCGTCACATGATAGGTGAGGCCCCTCAGACAAATGATGCAACTCAAGAATCTGAACCTAAAACAGGTCCAGAAGGAGTAAGGGAAGACGTGCCCACACAAGATGACCTTGAGCTGCCCATTGCGTTACGAAAACAATCCAGGACATGCACCCAACATCCCATTGAGAGATTTGTTTCATATAAAGCCCTTGCCTCTCACTACTGCTCTTTCATCTCTCATTTGGATCAGGTTGAGATACCCAATAACATACATGAGGCACTCGCTAATCCTCATTGGAGGCAGGCTGTCACGGAAGAAATGAAAGCCCTTGACAAGAATGACACTTGGGAGATTGTTGACCTACCTAGAGGGAAGAAACCAGTGGGTTGCAAATGGGTCTTCACCCCCAAATATACTGCCGATGGGAACTTGGACAAATATAAGGCACGTCTAGTTGCGAAAGGGTTCTCACAGGTGTATGGTATGGACTACACAGAAACGTTTGCACCAGTAGCAAAGCTAAATACTATCAGAGTCTTGTTATCCTTAGCTGCTAACTTAGACTGGCCATTGCACCAGATGGATATAAAGAATGCTTTCTTAAATGGAGAATTGAAAGAAGAAGTATACATGAAGTTACCTCCAGGATTTCCAAGTGACAAGGTTAATCAAGTCTGTAGACTCAAGAAGTCCCTATATGGACTCAAACAGTCCCCTCGAGCTTGGTTTGAAAGGTTCACACGTGTTTTGAGAACACAGGGATACACTCAAGGGCAAAGTGATCATACTCTGTTCTTCAGACACCACAAAGAGAATATAGTTGTACTGGCAGTATATGTGGATGACATCATCCTCACAGGAGATGATCTAGCAGAAATTGAACGAATTAAGAAGGCATTGAACCAGGACTTTCAGGTCAAGGATTTGGGGCAAATGAAATACTTTCTTGGGATGGAGGTTGCGAGGTCAAAGAAAGGGATCTACATCTCACAAAGAAAGTATATTATGGATCTCTTGAAGGAAACAGGCATGTTGGGGTGTAGACCCAGTGACACCCCGATAAGGATTGACAAAGTAAAAGATGAGGAGGATCTAGGAAAAGAAGTTGATCTAAGGAGATATCAGCGTATGGTGGGAAAATTGATCTACCTATCACATACTCGACCAGACATTGCCTTCGCAGTCAGTGTGGTAAGTCAATATTCTCACAATCCAAAGCAGAAACATCTAAATGAGGTTTACAGGATTCTAAGATATTTAAAGGGATCACCGGGACGAGGCCTTCTGTTTAAAAAGTCAGAACAAAGATCTATAGGAATATTCACTGATGCTGATTGGGCAGGAGATCAAGAGGACAGAAAGTCAACCTCTGGATACTTTACTTTTGTGTGGGGAAATCTTGTTACTTGGCGAAGTAAGAAACAGAATGTGGTAGCTCGAAGCAGTGCTGAAGCTGAATTTAGGGCCATAGCACTCGGAGTTTGTGAAGGGATTTGGATTAAACGGATACTAGAAGAATTGAAGATGCCCACAAACTTACCTATTACACTTCACTCAGATAACATGGCGGCTATAAATATATCCCACAATCCAATTCAACATGATCGAATGAAGCATGTAGAAGTTGATAAGCACTTTATAAGAGAAAAGATTGATGGAGGAATAATTGAACTCAGATATATCCCCTCTAGAGATCAAACAGCAGACGTCCTTACAAAAGCACTAAGCAGGGAAAAATTTGAATACTTCATTAGCAAGCTGGACATGTTTGACATCTATGGTCCAACTTGAGGGGGAGTGTAGATATCCCGAGATTATAGGATCAAGAGGGATTGTAGGGATTAGAATCATAATGCATTGATATCATTGTTTATTGCAATTCATTGTAATTCATTGTACATCCCGACAAATCAGGAAACACATTTACAACCTGATTTGTCATCTCTGTGTATATATATCAAGCCATGTACAGCATATATCAATAAGAGAGAAATAACATTCTTCACTGAAATTACTCACACAAGTCTATCTGATAAACGACAATGTTGTATCACTCCTTTGTGCTTTGTTGTGAAAGATTAAGAGTAAGCACGAGACTGGAATGCCAATCAAGTGTTATAGACTAACCATAGAATTGGCTCTTTGTGGCATAAATTTAAGAGGGGAAAATTCCTCATAACCCCTCTTACTAAGGGATTTAATGCCCGGCTCTTATTTCATTGCCTATCGGCTAGTTTCTGACTTCTGAGATTATCCAGGCATAATTTGGCTTCTCATAATTTACCTTTTCATCTTTTATTTGACAAACGGATATGTCTATTGTGAAATTGTGAAATTCCTGTTTCTTTCTTTGTTAAAAGTGGACATTTTGCTTTCAGTTTTATGTTGGCTTCAGATTTACCTTTTGACTTGTTAAATATAATGATTCGAAGTATGTTTCGTCATTATCTGTATTCGTCATTTATTTTGTTTCATAGGAAGCACCTGCTGTTATCAAGTCTTACTATGACAAAAGAATAGTTGGATGCCCAGGAGGTGAAGGCGGTAGGTGCTTCTTATCTTTCTTCATGTCTCCATTTACTAGTTGATGAAAAATAGTATAATCTGGTGATAGCATTGTGGGGAACAACTTATGTTGTCTGCAGAGGATGAGCACGATGTAGTCTGGTTTTGGTTGGAAAAGGGCAAGCCTCATGAATGTCCAGTTTGTTCACAGTATTTTGTGGTAAGTTGGATTGACGTTTAACATATCGTTTAACATATCCTTTAATCTTATCCTTGATGACATTCTGGAGTTGAGTATAGGTTAAAAGTTACCTATTTGTTTGCTAACTAACTTGTGCCTATCCACATTCAAAATATTGAATGGAATGAGATGAAAAAAAACGAATTTATAGATGACAAATGTCTTTTTTCCCCCTGAAGAAGACATAAAAAAGAGTCAGTTACTGTTAAGTGATGATAAGAGGAGTACAATAGACGTTATATATATCAACTTTGAGTTTCGTGCAAGGGAAAAGGGAATCTTTTCTCTTTGCAACAACAAAATGGCACCCTGATTGTCAAATGCCAAGGGCCACTGGTTATCTTGAGGTTAATAAAGGCTGCTCCTGTAAAGTCTTTGAGTCCGTTTGACCAAGTGTCTCTACTATTTGCTTGCGTTGATTGTACTAGTAGAGTATCATTCAAGTTCGTTTTCTTTACGTTAATTACCACGTGGAACTCTTGTTGGTCTTAAGTTCTGGTTAACCTGGATGATGGCCTCTGAAAACAAGGGATAAGTCAACACAACTTTTGTCCTTATGTCGTACAATATACTGAATAGAATCAACCTGATTTGAATTTGAATCAAATTTGTATGTAGCTTAAGGCCTGCTCAGATCGTATCTACTTATTCAGTAACTGGGAAACAGGCCCATGAAGCATATGTTCCCAAGTTAGACCTCCTTAATCGATTTACCTGAATATGATTTTTTTAGTCCGCTGCTACTGTCATCAATGACTTGGATTATGAATGAGTTGGTGTCTTGTTCTGAGACATACTATGATATATGTCTACATTAAATACTTCATCTGTCCCTTTATAGAGGTCCCAATTTTGTAAAACACACAAACCAAGGAAATACCAAAATCCTCGTGATACTTTTAAATGTAAGACTAGTTAGGAGATTAAGAAAATTGTTTAAGTTGGTTATTTGTCAATATTGTGTAAAAAATGTCACTTTTCCAAAAATACCTCTTTTAATTAGGGCATTAAATGTTGAAGACAAAATAGGTGAGATAAAAACTGAAATTTGAGGGTAATTTGCCAAAAAAATTGAACGAGAGAGACAAGATTTTGACGTCCTATATTTATGGCTGGAGGGAGTATGTAAAATTTAGTTTTCTTTCCATTCTTACCCTCAATTAAATGCCACAATACTTTAAACTTAAATTGCTTAGAAATCTGTATGAGGGGTATTTTTGAAAAAACAATATTAATTACACCTAGAAATTTGTATTGGAACTTATATTTAGGGATAATTGGGACCTATATTAAGGGATGTAGGAAGTGCAATTGTACATACATAATAAGGCGTTTATGGTACCAGATTCCCTTTACAAGGTGAATTTGTAACATCTCGTCCTTTTATTTTTATCCTGAAATTTTTGAAAAAGGGTTAGATTCACTTATAATTCAAAGGTAAGGCAAAGTCTTTTTTTTTTAAGCGATAATAATATTGGTTATCAATTATCTTGTCTTTTTATTATTAAGGTTGCATAGAGGTTGGTGGTGAGTGTGACCTTAAAAAATGACGCTAGTGGACATTAGGACATTGGCCCTGTTTCCATGGGTCCAAATTTTGCTTGAAAGAACTTTTAAAATTGTGCAGTCAGTTCAGAATTCTAATGGGATTATCAATTAATTGTTTTTATAATGGGGCTCAAGTACATAATGACACAAACTATTCTACTTCATATTTAAACAGCTTGAAGTGGTGGGACCTGGTGGGCCACCTGATGGACATGGCGATGACGATGACGATGAACACCACCATTGATATCAGTCTGCAAGTTTCCTTCTGGAATAAATTCTGGAACGATGGAGAGACGATGTTTGGCATACTTTGAAGCCTTTTAAAGATCATGAGGCTTTTGTGTTTTTGCTTGTTTTTTGATTTGGTCTATACCATTACCCACTTTGTTGTTTCAACTTTTAGGAGATACTTTGCTGGTGCTATCAGGTCAGTATTAGATGATCATTTGTTTGGTGCCAAATAATTGATAGCTACTCCTATTTCCTTATTAACTTTCGAACCTTTAGCTGCTTGTCTTCTAAATTATGAAAGTAGCTCCGAAAGGGATCGTCTAGTAGACAAATCATTTTCAAGTGAAGCCATTAGCGTAATATGACATTGATTATTTATATTTTTCATGCGTATTTTTTTTTTCAATATAAGAAAGTAATAATTGATGTGGACTTATGTTTTATAATTAGGTTAAGTAATATTTACATGTTTTTATGGACGAATAATAATAAAATAATTTTGTACTAATAAGTTCTTCCGGTAGAACTCTGACCGAAGGCTCGTTGAAGTAATTGGTCTGACGAAATGGGCCAGCATTATTTGGGGTGGGGGTCATGTTTTTATATCTAAAAGGGGGCAGATGCTAATGATTTATGATTACATTTAGGATTGAATTTGCGACTTTTCCCTTCCTGAGGAGTTTATCCATAGGTTATATGGAGAATTATTGAGGTTTTAAGGAATGGATTAAATTACTAAAAAATTATAATGACTAGTAAGTAGCATAAGCTTGTTTTTATAACTTATTATCATATGTTTCTATGTTGTTATTAGAGTTTTGAT
Source organism: Leucaena leucocephala (assembly GCA_037074615.1). Lineage (NCBI taxonomy): Eukaryota > Viridiplantae > Streptophyta > Magnoliopsida > Fabales > Fabaceae > Leucaena > Leucaena leucocephala. The sequence goes on from CM073552.1 coordinate 3,581,965, forward strand.
TAATTAAATTCCTTTTTGAAGAAGACCATATAATAATTCCTTCAAGAAAATTAGAGATGAAAGAATAATAGGAGGGAAGCTACCAAAAATGGTAACTATTTTTGGAAATTTTCCATCTTCTATCCCCTATTTTCTTCCTGTTTTTCCTTACATTCAAGCATGGGGTACATGTCATTAGGCCACGCGATTATTGGCGATGTAGACATGAAAATAATCTTAGGTGGGGGTTACAAGAGTTAAAAAAGAACAGTTTGTTTAATCCTAGGTCGGGGTTGTTTTTTTTTTTTTAAGGTTGCCCACCCGGTTCACCGGAGCTTTGCCCCGACTACATCCGGATCCGACCCGCGTCGCGCATCTGGCTATGGTGGGTGAGTCTCCCAACGGAAATTTTCTGCATTCGCCAAGGCTCGAACTCGAGACCTCGCTTAAGCGATACCGAGTCGCTTACCACTCGGACCAACCCCCGTTAGTAGGTCGGGGTTGTTAATGGGGGCTATGGGAATGGTGGGGCATTTGCATAAAGAATTTGGCAAAAAGAGCCGACCTACCTCCGAGCCATTTCATCCAATCACGATCAATTGATTAATAATACATTTAAATATGAGATTTGATTAAATTATACTTGGAAGTATTTTTTTTCCCTAAAAATGTTACTTACCACTGCTGATATTTGATATATAATATATTACAATATTTTTAATTATTAAAAGTAATTCTTAACAAAATATGCTTTCTTCCCAAAATATGTTATTATTATATTAAGAATAAAGACATAATTTCACATTGCAAATTCTTTCCATCAATTCATATGTATTTGTTTTATCTTAAAAAATAAAATTACAATTTTTTGTGTATAATAAGGGAATGAATTGAATAATTTTTTAAATATATATTAAATATTATAGTATAAAAATATAATTTTTATATAAACTATACGGTATCCCCTAAATGATAGGTTAGAGACTAATCTTTTTAAAATTTAGAGATCATCAAAATAGATTTTATTTTTTTTAATAATTTTTTTTATACGCATGACCTATTCAGTTCTACTTTTTATCAATTATATGACCAAAAACAAATGTTGTGTTTGCCATAAAGTATAGAAACACAAGGAGGTGAATGTTATATAATTTTCAGAGAAACTTTTAACAGAAGTATAATTAATATTAATCCCACATAAAACGTGCAATGTTGACAACAAGATATATTATTAAAATGCCAAAGAAAATGCTTCATTTAAGAAAAAAAGGGAACTAATTGATGGGACGGGAAAGGAATTTATTTCATTTGAAAATATATTAAAAAAAATGAAAAAGGGTAGAATTTTCTCCTCCTGTCCAGAAAAAGAATAGACAAAGGAAGAATTAAAAAAACAATCCCTCCAACATCACTGCCTCACACTCTTTTCTCAAAAAAAGGACCAAAATGAGGTGTTAAAAATATTGTTAGAAGGTTGAATTAATTAGGTGATTAGTGTTAATCACTTAGTTGCTAGATGATCCTAATTCTATATAAAGGGTCCTAATCTATAAGTTAAAAGTGTGGGATAGTGAGATCCTCACTATAGTGAGAGAGATGATAACTTGGGTCTCTCTCTACAAAATCTCATAGGTTTTGGGATTTGTCCATCACTCTTGTGTAAGGGTAGATCAATTATGAATCTTGTAATGAGCATGTTGTTCTATGGTTAATGAAGATATTTTTTTTTTGGTTGCCCACCCGGTTCACCGGAGCTTTGCCCCGACTACATCCGGATCCGACCCGCGTCGCGCACCTGGCTATGGTGGGTGAGTCTCCCAACGGGAATTTTCTGCGTACGCCAAGGTTCGAACTCGAGACCTCGCTTAAGCGATACCGAGCCGCTTACCACTCGGACCAACTCCCGTTGATGGTTAATGAAGATATTCTTCTCAAATTAATCTTGTTAACATGGTATCAAAGCAGGTATTTTTGGGCCACAACCACCAAAGCCCATTTCTTGACTATGGTTCTTGGTCTTTCATCCATCAATCTTGGTTTTTCCCCCATTTCCCCGACGGAGTACCCTCGTTTTCTTGTTTTCAGTTTTGAGCATCATAGCCACCAAACCCATCGTCGTCATCCCTTTCAAGGAGGCTAAAATCAAACCAGCCACCAATGGTCTGCCAGTTTAATCGCGATAAGTCACTGATCCAAGGATTCCTCAGAATGGAACGACGGTGTTGTCGTCACTATCTTGAAATGTTCAGACGGTGTTGTCATCACTATATCTTGAAACTCTATGCGACATCACCACCAAGTTTGATCCTGGCACTCTCAAAATCAAGTTCCCCAAACTCATTGCTCCATCTTCCAAATCCCCAGAAAGAGATGGGGATGCTGACAAAAATGGTGCTCAATTAGATGATCAAGAAAAAAAACAAAGATCGATGATCAAGAAAAACCAAAGATCGACGATCAAGTCTCTGACAAATCCCAGAAAGTTCAGGAACCTGCAGCAAGAGATGATGATGATCTTACAAAGGAAAAGGGAAAGACTGAAGAGAAAAACTCTGCTCATCATCAAGAGGATCAAGAAAAACCCAAGAGTGCAGATGAAGAAGATTCTGGGAAAACCAACCAGAAAGAAAAGGAACCTGCAAGTGATGATTTTACAAAGGAAAAGGGAGAGACAAGTAATGGGGTTGATGAGAAAAACATTGTTCATCAAGAAAAAGGAAAGAGTGCAGATGAAGTTTCTGGGAAAACACCAGAAGCCAAACAGAAAGAGAAGGAATATCCTGCCGCAGCAGTAGTAGAAACTGATCATCGTGATGGAAAGCAAAGAACAAAGAATGTCTCGAGATTGAAAACTCGGCTTCTAGATTTCACTCTCAGTTTAAGGCCATCACGTACTGAACAACATGATGATTCTTATGACTATAAGGTAGCAATTTTTGATTTGGTTGCGAGGTGCAAGAAGAGATTGTCATAGAGTTTCAAGCAATAATAGCAAATGGTTCATATGCAAAGGTTTAAGAGGCTAAGATCTTAAATTTATAGTTCTGACAGATCAAAGAATTACTGCTTAAGTATTCATTGAAGAGAGAATTTTTGAAGAAATTTTCATATTGTATTTTGTAAAATGAAAATAGTTTGATTTAATTCACCTTACTCCCTTGTGATTTGTGTTAGCAAGTTGAACACCTAGAGTTAGGGAATGTCAACTTGAGCGGGGGTGTTAGAAGGTTGAATTAATTAGATGATTAGTGTTAATCACTTAGTTGCTAGATGATCCTAATTCTATATAAAGGGTCCTAGTCTATAGGTTAAAAGTGTAGGATAGTGAGATCCTCACCATAGTGAGAGAGAGGATAACTTGGGTCTCTCTCTACAAAATCTTATAGGTTATGGGATTAGTCCATCACCCTTGTGTAAAAGTAGATCAATTGTAAATCTTGTAATGAGCATGTTGTTCTATGGTTAATGAAGATATTCTTTTCAAATTAATCTTGTTAACAAATATAATGCACTGAAATATGCTGAAGTGACAAATATAATATATATATATTCTCAGCTCCATTTCTGAACCCTTGAAGTAGAGCTGGGAATGCGGGCTGGCCCGCCAAAAACGGGCCAGCCCTCTCCCAACCCGCCAAAATGCGGGGCGGGCTGTGCAGCCCGCCCCAAAACGGGCTAGCAAAATGCCAGCCCGAGCCCGCCCCCCTTAGTGGGGGGGCTGGCCCGCCAGCCCGCCACTTTTTTTTTTTTAATTTTTAAAAAAAATATTTTTAACATTTTTAAAATACTAATAAAAATTTTCTAATGTTATATTAGTATAATAAAAAAATTACTCATGTTATACTCTTAAAAATTTCTATTTTTTATAAAAAATCTCAAATTTGATAATTATAAATCTAAATAAATATTAACATAATATTAATCAATTATAATATGTAAACATATAGTAACAAATAAGTAATTATCTTTACTAATATTCGATAATAGGAGTATTCAAAATAACATTTAAGTAAAATAAATGTTAAATAATAATATTAAAAAAAAAAGTGGCTGGCTGGCGGGCCAGCCCGTCAATTTGGCGGGTTGAGGGGGGGGCTGTGCAGCCCGCCCAAAAATGGGCTGGCATTTTGCCAGCCCGAGCCCGCCCCCCTTAAGGTAAAATGGGCTGGGCCCGTTTTACCAGCTCTACCTTGAAGTGCAAAGTGATGATAATAAAATCTAAGTGTGTGTTTGGGAAACTCCCAAATTATAGTTTTAAAATGATTTTTTACTTAAATTTTGTTTTGAAAATTTTTTAAAAGAAACAGTCATATTTATCCAAAAGGGCTTTTGGACCAAACTATGATTTAAAATCAAGATTTTGAATAAGCTACTTAGACTAACTTCTGAAATAGTAAAAAGACTTATGAACTACTCAATTACTATTTTACTATTATTTTTTCTTACACCCTCTCTCCTCTCTTTTTTTCATCATCTTTCCTCTCTTATCTCTTTTCTTCACCCTCTTTCCTCTCTCTTCTTTACCCTCTTTCCTCCCTCTTCTCTACCCTCTCTCCTCTCTTATATCTCCTACTTTTAATAAAATCATACCATTTTTAGTAATTTACTAATCACAAAAGCTCTTCTACTAATAATTATCCAAACACTCATTTTTTTAAAATCACTTTTTTTTCATAAGCTCTTCTCCATAAGCTATTTTTTAAAAGTTGTTCAAAAATTTTTTTTTTATAACTTATTTTTTAAACTCTTATTTAAACGGTTAAATCAAGTAAATGGAATCCGAATAGAATAGATTCAAAGACATGATGTCCCAATCTTTCCAATAATGAAATTAAAAAAAATATTGAAAAGATAGTTGTTACTCTCTTTTCAGATTGAAATAATAGAGAAAGGCAAAAAAGTGAAAAGAGATTATAAGCGAATTTCTATAGAACGCCTTACCAATAATATTCCTTCTACATGAATCCCATATTTCTTCCATACATGTTTAAATTTGCCTTCTCATTCGATGTACGGATCAGGGAAATGGGATTAAAAAAATTGGAAAATGTAATTAGAAAAATCTAGAAACCTAGAGACTTTAATAACAATGTGAATAATTCGTGCATATTAGTTAGAATCTGGCAAGAAAAGTTCTTTTGGTGTTGTAATATAACATTGTCACATCCATGAGAATACATGATAAATTCTTATCTTTGGAAAAAGGGAAAATTTATCTATAACTTCCTATCATTTCACTTCATTCGTAATCAAGTTCTTTTATTTTTATTTTTATTTTTATTATATTCTTATAATTTTACTTAATTTTTAATTAAATTTTTATAGTTTCAGTTGACTGATAAGAAAAAGAGACTATAGAGATGTGATTAAAATGAGGCGAAACTATAGTAACCTAATAAAAAAAATAGTTAATACAATTTTTAGTTCTTTAAATTTGTCCTCATCTTAATTTTAGTTATTAAAATATCAAATTATAGATTTTTGTCCCTCAAGTTTCTTTTCGTTTAAAATATTGGTCGTCATAATCTAATAAAAACCTTAACTATTTTGCCCATAGAGGGATTAAAATCTATGATTTAAAATTTGAGGGATTAAAACTAAAATTTGTACAAATTTAAAGGATTAAATGTTGTATTAACCCAAAAGAAAAAAATTGATTAAAAATTATGTGAAACTTGTAAATTAATTTTTTCTTAAAAAATCAAAAGGAGAATAACAAAACTTAGTCTTGCATAAGTAAGACATAAGTTTTTCAAATCTTAGGCAGAGGTTCTGAATATATGCCAAATCAACAAAATTAATTAAGAGAATATGAATCCAATTTAATAGTTTTGTCAGGCTACAACAAGATGATCTCTAACTTTAGTCAGGCTCATCATCTTCAAACACTTGATTGTTCATCTCTTTATTTGAATGCTCTATTTGGAAATATTGATGGTCTCTCTCTCTCTCTCTCTATATATATATATATTGATTTTGATATTAGCTCTTCTAAATTGTAGATGGTTTAAAAATTAAAAAAAATTAATAAATTTTTTTAACATTTCTTCAAAAAATTATCAGAGTGTCAAATAAATTAGTTTTTATATAATATAATAATTTTATTTTTTCCCCCTATGATATTCATCTTAACATTTTTAAATCTATATTTACATATCTATTTCTATCCATAACGTAAAATCTATAAAAAGTTGTATAATTTATAAATCATATAGAATGAAATTTATAATCATGAGCCCCACCGTTAGTAAAAAGAGCAAACATCCATGGAAGAATAAATTATTAGATTTTGATTATGAAACATAAAGTACAATATATGTATGAGTTCAAAGTGGTTCATCATTTGTGTTTGACTTTAAATATGTTATGTTTAGCAAATTATAATGTTGTAATGATAGATAGATCAAACCTAACATCAAAACAATTTTGAAACTTTTGGTAGCAATTATCAAATTAATTTTGCTTTAATAAAGTTCGATTATTATTGTCTAGTAATACAACGTGCAACTTCAAGAATAAAACAAAACATTTCAACAAGCTTGATATGCCTTCAAATAAAATAAAGGGTAAAAGTGTATCCAACATTTAAAACTAATTTTAGAGAAGTAATTAGCACCCTAAAATATTTAAATTTATAATTAATACTCTGAATTAATTTTTGAAGTGCGAACAGCACCCTAAAATATTTAATGGTACAATTAGCACCTTGAAATAATTTTAGAAGTGTGACCAGCACCTTAAAATATTTAAATTTGTAGAATTTCTCTTTTTCACTGATAGAAATACGAATTTTTGTCTGATCTATGTCATGAGAACTTTTTATTTTAACATATTATTATTTAAAATATCGCATGTGTCGTATTGTTTAAACAAGAGTATTGAATAAATTCTAAAATTGATATTATATATAATTCATACGTGAAGATTACAAAATTTTATAGTTTATTTAGTATAATTTATTAAAAAAATATTATACATATGGTCTTTTAAATAATATTATATCAAAATAAAAAATTTATTAGTATGTATCAAACTAAAGTTAGTATTTTTTGTTAGCGAATGGGTAAAAATATACCAATTTAAATATTTTAGAATGTTAATTGCCCATCTAAAAATAGTTTGGGGTACTGATTACACCCTCAGATACTTTATGGGTGCTAATTGTACTGTTAAAATAAGTTCATGGTACTAATTATATCCTTAAATATTTTAAGGTACTAATTACTCATCTAAAATTATATTAGGATACTGGATGCACCTTTGCTCTAAAATAAATTCAATTGAATATAATTTATTATATCTTTTGTATAATATAAGAATATAATTTATATATGTAAATGTTTTTAAAATAAGTTAAATGGGAGTGATGCTTTTCTTAACAAGATTTTTCCCTTTGTTTTTATATTTAGTAAGTAGAAATAACAAAAACTTATGAAGGTGATCATATTAATACACATAAAAAGTTTTCATCTTTGATTTCTATCACTATCAATTACAATTTTCCCCATTTATTGTTCTTGGAGTTCGTAGGAACTATGCTCAAGTATCATCAAGTAATGATGGTTGGATTTCAAAAACTTTTATAAAAAATATGAGTTGCATATATTTATTTAAATAGTCCCATCAAAATATGATATGAATTATATGATAAAATATAACATTTCAAAAAAAAAATATTTATTATAAATAACTAATATAATTAATTTTTTTAATCTATCAAAATTAGTTATCTTGTGTGGAGAAATTCTTACATGTTTTAGGGCTACCACGACATCTAAACTCTGTCTAATCAAAATAACCCAACTGATGATTTAAATAAAAAATTCATGGTTAAATTTATTTTTAATAAAAATAAATATTTTAATTTAAAAAAATAAAAACTCATCCAAACCAGATTAAAATATTTATTTCTTCTTAAAAAAATAAAATTTAAATTATTTCAAATGAATTATCAATCAACTAGAATTAAAATATGTTAAAATATTATATTTTAATTAGATAAAATTTAGATAATATGATATTTTTAGAGTATGTAAGTATTTCTTATCTCTATAAAGAGAAATAATATAATAAAGTTTGTATAGATTTTTTAGGTTGGCAAAAAAAATCATAAAAATTAATGAATCAGTTTGGAAACCCTAAACTATTGTTTCAGAAGAATTTCTATACTAAACTGCTCTTAGATACAGCTTGTGTCACTGACTTCAACATGAATTAGCTATAGATGACAACAAAGATTCTTAGCTAGGTTTAAGTTTAAGGTAATTGATTTATTTTAACTAATCTCCACTTAACTATAAATTTATCTTTTTTATTTATTTTTTCAAAAAAGGGATATATATAGTGCTAAAAGCATATATTGTCTGCTCATAAATAAACGCACCTATTTGTACTAATCCAATGGTGTGACTTAATTTGGAGCTATATATATTCTTTCTCCATACATATTCATTGTGGAGCATCAAAGCAGTTGACAAAACCATAAAGTTATCTTATTAACTTCTCCTTTATTAACCCTATTTTTTGACCTTAATCAGATGCTTAACCACTATTACCTTGGTCAACCAATCGAAACTCACCACGTCACCCCACATGTCTCAAGCTTAAGTCAACCTTATAATAATAATAATACCCGTGGCTGCTTTTGTTCTGTCTTATTATTATAAAACTAAACCCTAAATTCTTACATCTTTTTATGCAAGTAGATCTCCTTCCTAAGATATTGAAATCTCCCAAAAATCTCTTCACTCTTAAAAGAACCATCCTTTTTTCAACTTTCCCATTATTTTTATGGCTAATCTCACATTAATCTATGTTTCGATATCAACCAGTTTTAATTTTATACTATTAAGATTTCATCTAATCATCAAAAGCTTCAAAACATATAATGCTTTTCTCTGGTTTCCAAATAGGACCTCTTACAATAATCATGGCAAATGCTTTTAGGTTTTTCAAACACAAAATTATTAAAGCATGTCATTATTTGAGAGAATAATCTGAAACAAAGTAAATTACAATTGAGAATCAATGTTTTTCACTTTACTTCACATAATGGGACCTTTTTCTCTCATGTTATGAGTCTTAAATATGATCATCATTCCTTAATCACCTAACAGTGAAAAAAAACCCTAGATTCCTTAATCCCCAAAGTAAATTTTGTGCTATGCATTGCACCAAGCTCTAGATAGAAAGCTATATTTTGTTCATGGCTTTGTGTATAATGTTTCCAAAAGCCTATATGTGTGTGTGTGTGTGTGTGTGTGTAAAGATAAAGCGTATAAACCATTTTGAAGTTTCCAAGCAATCTGCAATAAATAGTTCAGCTGATGCATAGCGCGGTTTTTCCAAGCAATCTGTGTGTGTGTATGTGTGTGTGTTTTTTTTTGGTAGCTTGTTTGTAATTTAACAAGTAAAGAGAGGAAATGGCGTTTATATTATTATTATTATTATTATTATTATTATTATTATATCTCTTTAAAATTTATAAGTTTTTACAGTAAAAAAAAAGTTCTGCAGAATATTTAAAATCTTGCCTCTTCTAAATGTTATCTTCTTGAGTCTAGCTACTATGTGGGATGTAGGCCTTTTCACTTTTATCATAAAAATTAGAGAATAATGGCTATTACTTCGAGAATCAAAGCAAGCAAATATCTGCACAACTTGGGTTTGGGTACACAAAAATAGGGAAATTTATATTTATATAATAAATCAAATAATAATAAAGAGATGATGGGCAGCGGGGTATATTCAAGTTGGAGTCCACTGAAGCCATATCTAGCAGACATCATACAGAAAAGCTGTGCAGCTAGCTAGCTGCTAATAAATTAGAATATTGATTTCATAAATAATAGAGTTTTGCTATATATATATATATATGCTTCATTCCAAAATAAGAAAGAGAGAGGGAGGGGGAGAGAGAAGCTTATACTCTTTCTTCTTGTCAATTCTAAAATGGAAATCCAGGTTACTGAGAGACTGAGAGAGAGAGAGAGAGCTTATTAATTGTTATCTCATTTATCAAACTAAAGAAATCATGAGGAAATTCCTAGAAGAAGCCTACTTTTGATCGCTTTCCAAACAACAATCACAAGTTTTATTTATTTTGTTCTGGAGGAATGAATTCCCTAATGTCCTAAAAAATTAAAACTTTTTTCTTTTTTTCATGTTTGAGGTTAATGGGCATCCATCAATCATGCAGAAATGTATAAACAAATGATTGTAGCTAGGAAAAAATGTATGCATAAATATTTTTCTTTCATCGCAAGCTTAGGTTATTCTTTCTTGTTTTCAGTAATATTCTTCAGTAGCTGTTGCTTGGGGTTTGCTTTATGTTCTGGCCACTGCCCTCAGCATAGATTCCTCTCTTTGTGCGAGTACTCACAGAGAGAGAGAGAGAGAGAGAGAGAGAGAGAGAGAGAGAGAGAGAGAGAGAGAGAGAGAGAGAGAGAGAGAGAGACCTCTCTCTCCTAGCTGGGAAGCTTATGAGCGGATGAATGTGCTCCTCTGCTACGATTCTCTTATAAAGGCTTTCTGCTTTTGTCTCTATCTTTACCTCTCCTTTTCACAGATGCTCTTCTAGGCGGTTTTAGGTACAGTATCCATACACATACACATAGCTTCCATATTCACACACGTTCTGTATAAAGGGACATCCCCATTCTTCATCTTCTTCATTGCAAATACCTAGCTGGGGTTGCTTCCAACACTTTAAAAGAGGCAAAATGAGCCATGCACATTCTCAAATGGGCTCTGGTTTGTTCTTTTACTTTCTTGTCTTCTAACTGTTTGTTCCATGTACGGTGTTAGATAACTCAATCTTTTCCTCTGTTTTTGTGATCTGTCTTTATGTTTTCCCTTTCAAACTCTACAGGCTATCTTTAAAGTTCACATAATAAGTCCCTTAGTTGTAGCTTTTCTGGCTTCAAATTTGCAGGTAGTAGAACTGCTAGAAGAAGTTTTGAGTTTGGGAAGACGCATGTGGTGAGGCCCAAAGGAAAACACCAAGCTACTATTGTCTGGCTGCATGGTCTTGGTGATAATGGTTTGAGGTATGAATTTATGTCTTCCTCACATTATCATAACTATCAGTCATTCATTTTTATTGACCTTTCTGTATTCCTGAGGATATTTTCAATCTTTAGTTTTTTGTTGTATTCTTTAATCAGTCATCCTTCTTATTTATGTTCACCACAGTATGTGAGGGATGAAAATAAATTTATACTCTGTATCTAGCACTCACTTCTTCTCTTTCTTTGCATCAAGTACATGAATGATAAAACTTTTGTGAGAAGAATATGAAAATCTTTGACAGGTTCCAAATTTGGGTTTTTCTTATGTTAAATGTTTTGTCTCTTCCTGCTCAGATTCTAGATGGAACAAATTCTATGGGAGAAAGTTGTGGTATATATATATGTATATATTGTGAACTGGGATATATAATCTGATTTAAGTTGCTGGATGTTCGATTTCTAAGAGTATATACTAAGCTTTCTGTGGGGGACCACATGCTTATATGCTTCTCCACCCATTGAGCAACTTGGCATGACTTTTCTTTTCTTTTTTTTCTTTTTTACTTAAGAACTTCATCAACCTATTCCATTCCAGAATTATTCTCTTAATCTACTGTGATCACAAATAACAGCTCAATTTGAACATTTTAATGTATGGTTTAGTTATGCTGGACAACAAGACATTCAGAAAAGCTAAAATTGCTTCTTCTTCTTCTGGGTATATTGATGATTTTATCAAGTGCTTGGTAAATGACTCAAGTTTTGCAACTAGCCAGAGATTCTGATTTTCTGCTTTGTTTGTTTCTTTGCAGCTCATCTCAACTCCTGGAATCCCTTCCACTCCCAAATGTAAGAATTTCTATGCCGTGACTTGCTGTTCTAGCATATATTCTCATCTCCTGCAAATAATATTTTTGATAAATCTATCATATGGTGTTTCTATGATCTGATATTATGCAGATAAAATGGATTTGCCCTACTGCTCCGACCCGTCCTGTAGCAATCCTTGGCGGTTTTCCTTGCACTGCATGTAATATACCAAACCCTTCATATCTTCCTGGTCATGTTGATTTAATCAGCACTATGTAATGGTGAAATGATGAAATCTGCAAATTTAACATTAATCAGGGTTTGACGTTGGAGAACTCTCAGAGGAAGGTCCAGATGATTGGGAGGGCTTAGATGCCTCAGCTGCACATATTGCCAACCTGTTGTCAACAGAGCCAGCTGATGGTAACTTTCTGGGATCATCACTTATCACTAGTAGTTTTACATTTTCACAAAATAAATCTTACTTTATCTATAACCATCTTTCTGGGTAAAGAAATAGGAGTGGGAAAAAAGTGATGAAACCATACAGATTAAGTCATATAACCCTTTTCAGTCTGTCTCTTTATAGATTAAGTATTGATATCAGTTTTTTGATTTGGTGGCAGTGAAAGTTGGGATTGGAGGCTTCAGCATGGGTGCAGCAACAGCCTTGTATTCTGCTACTTGTTTTGCTATGGGTAGGTATTCAAATGGAATACCGTATCCTCTTAACATTAGAGCAGTTGTTGGACTAAGTGGCTGGCTTCCAGGATCAAGGTATATATGATAGCATTTAAATTGTGGAGAAAAATAATCTTTTGCTCCTTATTGTTTTGACTTAATTGTAACTCAATCCCTAAATTTTGACTCGATGCAACTCAATCTCTATAGTTTTGACTCAGTTAAAACTCAGTCTTTGAACTTTGACTCGATGTAACTTAATCCCTATAGTTTTACCATTTAAAATAGTAGCCCTTATGTTTTAGAAAATAAAATTTTATATTTCATGAAGGTACTAAAGTTTTAAATAGTTAAAATTATAGGGATTAAGTTACTGTAAGTTAAAGTTCAGGGACTAAGTTGCACTTAGTTAAAGTTTAACAACTGAATTACAATCGAGTCAAAATTGTAAAAACCAAAATATTAATTTGCCCTAAATTGTATGATCTTTGAGGCTCATTTTTGCAATCATCATTTGCTAAACAGTGAGTTATTATGCAGGAGCCTAAGGAACAGGATTGAAGTGTCACATGAGGCCAGAAGGCGAGCTGCTTCATTACCCATTTTGCTGTGCCATGGAAACAGTATGTATCTGCATAAATTCTTTTTTATCAGAATCACATTTATTACAGAAGCAGTAAAATTGTAATTCAACAAGCCGAACTTGAATGAACTTCTGCAGATGATGATGTAGTCCTGTACAAATATGGAGAGAAATCAGCCCAATGCCTAAGTTCAGCCGGATTTCGATACATTACATTCAAGTGCTATGATGGGTACGTAACTAGTCTTGTTTTAGTATGAATCATCAAATTTGAACTGATCAATTAAAAACAATTTAGTCTCACCATTTGGTTTTGCATCTATATGCAGTCTTGGCCATTACACAGTTCCTAGAGAGATGGATGAAGTCTGTAATTGGCTTAACTCAAGGCTTGGGCTTGATGGAACCTCATAAATGGCATGTTTCAGTATCAGTTTGGATAAGGAGGAAGAAGAAAAGTAGGTAGATTCATATCAGTAGTGGAGGGTTAATGGGTAAATAGGGTATAGGAGATTTAATTTTCTGAATGTGTTTGTTTTTTGGGGTATTATATTTTATTGAATTACCTAGTTGTACTATTAGAGCGTTATTTTTGTTTTCCCTTTTTAAGTTTTGATTATTGTAACAATACAGAGGCTTGGCCTCTCCTTATCTATTATGAGGATTTACTTTGAATGCATGCTGGGGGTAGATAAAAGTTTCTGGTTTTATCAAACTGTTCTTCTTTTACCTAAATTTTTCAGTCTTTAATTAATTAATTAATTAATATATTGGCTGGTCTTTATCTGGTAAGCATAAACTTAAAGGGGCCCTAACTTCAGCTCAATGAACTAAATTATTATCCCTACATACCGCAATGCAGGGGACAACTATGCCACTAAGACAATGCACCAAGTATACTTTCTATTCCATTTTTCCTTTGAAAGAGTAGATTATGTTATGATTATGTTCTATTGCCCTCCATTTCTTTCAAGTTTCTCATTTTTTTAAGAACATGCCCACACCCTCTTTCTTTGTGGCCGCATCTCATCTCTCAGCCTCCACAGACAATTCATCAGTCTCTTCCTCCCACCCCCTCTTCTCTCTCCTTCACAACCTTCTTCATCTCCGTCAGATATCATCTGGAAGGTTCTCAATAATGATGAGTATGATTCATTATTAGATTTTAATCAACGTCGTTGCATCATATTTAACTAGTATTCTTTCCTTACAATATTGCAAAGGGGGAGTAAATGCTAAATACAAAGCCACACTTCTGCCAAGGCAATTCTCAGGAAGCATTACGACACAGGAAATGAAGCAAGGAAGCTCTTAACAACACAGGAAACTGAAGACACAACATTACAACATAGTTTGAGAGTTGAGACTGAAAGTTGAAAAAACATTACGACCTTACATACGAGGAAATCACTTCACATCCACAACAACAACTTCTTCTAGAAGTTTCTGGAACGGTAGGGAGGCAAGTCTTCATCTTCATCACCGTGGGCCATGCCGAATGTGTTCTTCACTGTGTCAGTGGCACCTTGTGCCATGCCCCTCACCTTCTCCCCTGCCTGCTGCATGAACCCTTCCCCGTTATCCTTCCCTGACTGGGCCGTCTCCCATGTCCTCTCATTAGCTGCCCCACCCTTGTCTTGGGCCGAATTCTGGGGCTTATCCTTTACCGATTGGGCCGTCGCCGCAGCCTTCTCCTTTGCCTGTTGGGCCTTATCCCCAATATTGCCCATAGCCTGGTTGGCCTTTTCCTGTGCTACCAACACCCACATGTGAGTCTCACTGTTAGTATTATTGGGCCTGTTTAGATTAAATTTTGGAGAATAGATTTTGGGAAGAATAGATTTTAGAAAAAAATAATTTTAAAAAAATAAGTGTTTGGATAGTTATTTTTGAAATAACTTTTTATATTAGTAAATTACTAAAAATGGTATGATTTTATTAAAAGAAAGAGAGAGGAAAGAGGGTGGAGAAGAGAGAGGAGAGATGGTATAGAGGAAAGATGAGAGATAGTGAAAAAGATAAAAGAGAGAGGAGAGATAGTATAAAAAAAAGTAAGGGTAAAATAGTAATTGAGTAGTTCATAAGCTCTTTTACTGTTTCAAAAGTTATTCTGACCAGCTTATCTAAAATCATGGTTTAGTCCAAATCGAGATTTTAGACAAAAATAGCTGTTTGTTTCTAAATTTTTTTCAAACTGAGGTTTAGACTAGAAATTCTTTTAAAACCGTAGTTTAAGAGTTTCTCCAACACACACTTAGACTAAAGTACATATAACTATCCTAGATTTTGAACTACGTATAAACGATCACCTTAACATTTTAAACTTAATAGTAAGTTGATAATCTCCAACTATCATGTGGGCATCTAATACCCTCAAACTTACAAATTGTACGTGAATGACTAATGAATAAAACTAATCATAAGGAGAATTTATTATAAAATTTTAAAGATTAAGAAAGTTGAGTTATATGTAATTTAGCTTATAATTATCTTCAAACACTAATTATGTAATATTAAGATATTGCTGATAATTTAATCATAGAAGAGCAAATGATTGATTACTAATAATACTCATCGAATATAATCCAATTAGATAATCATGTAATAAAAAAGATAAGGGTTGATTACCTGAGTCCGGCCTTTGGTTTCACCAGCTCTGAAGCTCTGTTGATTGGACGACATTTTTGTGTCTGCTTGGCCTTGGAGGTTGGAATACGTTTGTGTGGGTGTTTGATGTTGCTAAGTCTCTGTTCTGTTCTGAGTGATCAAGCTAGAGAAAGATGGTTTTGTTTTGTGGGGCAGTAGGGGTGGTTTACGGTATGTATTTATGGTATTTCATGGTGAATGTGGGGCAGACACGTGTGCTGCTTCATGACACGTTTGAGAACACGTGTCAGGCTCGGTGGGAATTGATCCTATGGAGAAATTCGAAAGGATTTGGTTGAGGAAGGAGCCTTCAGCATATATGGCCACGTTGAATCTCATTGTGCGACTGTGTGCGTATTATTTTATTACCTGGGCTTTCAATCCGGGCAACCTAATTGGTTTAATTCAAATACACACATTATTATATCATTAATCGCGGGGGGGTGGCAAAATTTATACTTAATTTAAATCATACAGAACATATTCGGAGGACTTGGTAAAGCAAGGTCCCCAGCTGGTGAGTCATGAGGAAAAATGAGATCGCATCACTACTAACTCGTAATTTCAATGGATCTTCAGTCCCAATTTCTAACCATAGCATTAATACTGGGAGATTATCTGCATAAGATTTATTTCATCCACTCATTGCAAACCATATTCAGATAAAGCAAAAATATCAGAAAAGATATCATACGTATGGGTGAGCACGTAAAGTGACAAACCATTGCATCTCAGTTTGTTACATAGTCAACATAAGTCATTATGTTGGGGATGGATACTTTGGAATACCTCTATATACGCTACATGCATTGGTTGTTCTTTTTGTATTTTCGTTTCTAAGTCAAGAATTAATATTCTCAATCCACATAAACTTTTCACTCTTGACAATGCCATGTATAGCCACCCATGTGAGAAAACAGGATTTAGGAGGTATGAACCAACGTTAGTCATCATTTGACCTTGGGTTTTTTTATTTGTTTTGTATTTTACCAACGTTATTAAGTTATTTAATAAGTAGTACTTCCTCCTGTCCTACATATAAGAATTAGATAGAGAGTTTACTTTAATCCTAAATATAATATTCAAATCCATTTTATCTCTTAAAATTATAATTTTCTCCTAAAGTATCCCTATATGATTGTATATATTAATGTGATTTATATCAAGGGTAGTTCAAATACGCATGATTAAATAAGATATTTTAGGAAAACTAGCAAACAATCATTACAAATAACTAATTTAACTAATTTTTTAATCTACTCAAATTAGTTAAGTTAATATTATATTAAGGATGTAGGTAGTACATCAGAAAAGGTTAAAATATTTTAAGATACTCTTTCTACATTATGCATGATTTTTAGTGTAATATATTTCGTCTAAACTATTAAATTTTTATACTTAATGTACATGTTTGGATTCACATAAAACTATAATTTTCTAAGAGCTTTTAGTCCAAATCATGGTTTTAAAATTTTTTTAAACAAAAAGCCATTTTAGTCTATAAATATTTTGGGGCTAAACCATGGTTTTATATGCACTTCTGGGAATAACTTTTGAAGAGAAAAATAGCTTATGAGCATCAAAAGATCATTTTACCTTGCTTTTCTGACATCCTCTCCCCTCTCTCATCTATCATCTCTATCTATTCTCGCATCGTCAACTTCTCAGTTTATTCTCTGCCTGTGTCGACACTCCTTTGTCTCTGTTGCCTTTCTCTTTGCTCCTTCTTTGTCACCGTTCTCTCAATCGCTGGTTCGAGTGGAGACGATGGAGGTGGAAGATAATGGTGGCGTCACTTCTTCTGGTGCCTCTGTCACTGTTCTCTATCTGTCATGACGGTCACCTGAAAGAAGAAAAGGGAAGAAGATGAACAGTGAAGATCATTTCAGATGGGACGTGATGCTTAACAGTAGAGTTAGTGAGATATATTTTTTTTTTCATCTTATACCCTTTCTAGTAATTTAAAAACTAATTTATTTAAAATTATTTTTTTTCATAAGCTCTTATCCAGAAGAGTTTATCCAAAATCACTTTAAAATCAATTGTTTTCTATAAGCCTTTTTCTAAAAATTAATCCAACCGGATCTAATATCGCTAACTAGCTATGATGCTTCCTAATTAAATTAAACAAATTCTTATAACTAATGATGAATTGTAATTTTAGAATTCTATTGACATGATTAATTTTAACTAATTTCTTTTTAATTTAGATAAAGTCCTCTGAAAGTGCTTATAAAAAAATTAAAAAAGAGTACTAATTAATTATATTAAGATATGTATAAATTAGTTGAAAATGCCATAACATAACAGTTGAAGGAGAGAAATTGGTCATCCCCTCATCAATCATTACTAAATATCTCTCGTTGCTCAACTATACAAATTTTTAACTTTTTTTTTAGTAAATTTAGAACAAACCTTTTATTTTAACAAAGGGCAAAAGAGTCATTTCTCAATTCTATTAAATCAACTGGACTTAACATGCAAAAAGTCAAAAGAGTCATTATTTTGATTCTAAATATGGGTTGTTTGGATCGAATTTTAAAAAAGGGCTTATAAAAAAAAGGGTTTATAGATAACTTATGAAAAAGGGCTTTTAGAGAAGAGTTTATGGAAAAAAAGTGGTTTTGAATAAATAAGTGTTTGGATAGTTATTTTTAGAATGATTTTTTATATTGATAAATTACCAAAAATGGTATGATTTGATTAAAAGTTAGAGAAAGTAGAGAGGTAGAGAAAAGATAAGAGAGAGGAGAGAGGAGAGAGGGTGTAAGAAAAAGTAGAGGTAAGATGATAGTAATTGGATAGTCCATAAACTCTGTTGAAAAAGCTATTTTTAATAACTTATTCAAAACCATAGTTTTAAATTATAGTTTTATCCAAAAATACTTATGGACAAATATGGCTATTTGTTTTAAAATTTTCTCAAACTAAAGTTTGGCCTAAAAAGACTTCTGAAACCATAGTTTCAGAAGCATCCAAATACACCCTATAAGAGTTAATTAAAAATTTATTTTAACTATCAATAAAAGACTGAAGCCTATTATTTTTTAAATTATTTTTATATATTATATATATTGTGGAGTTTACCATGAAATAGTTTTAATATATATAATTAAAAATAATATTATAATAAAATAATATATATTTTATTATAAATAATTAATTTAATTATTTTTTTTCCAGTATATCTATTGGTTAAGAACGTAACCACACCCGTCAAACAAGAATCATCAAGATTGCGTTGCATTACCAAGTTCCAAACGTGCCCCCGGGATCGCACGCTCCCTCCGTCCCAAACAAAGAAATAGATAGAAAATAGAATAGAAAATTCATCGCCCGTAAAGGGAGCCGTGATTGGCCTGTGACGGACTCCTGGTGTTTCTCCGACGTCTATTAAAGGTTCAGTCTTCGTGTCGCTTCTCCGGAGAAAAAGGAGAGATATCGAAAATGTCTCTGACTGGCGTGAAAATGTCGGAAGACGTTTGGTTAACCTGTGTCACTCATGCACTGTCCACTGAGACTGAAGAGATCATGGGTCTTCTCCTGGGTGATATCGAGGTCATTCATGTTTCAATTTTCACTCTTTTCTTTGATCGGTAATCATTTTGAGCTCAATGGGCATTGATCTATGCATCAACTTCTTGGTGGGGTTTGGGTATTTCTTGTTGAGGGTGCTGGGATTCTCTTCGATTTTGCATGTATTCGCTCGTTCTCTTGAATTTAAGATTCAAACTCCGATGGTAATGCTCATTATATGTGGGATTTGCGTATTTTTTTGCCATTTCTTTGGGGTTGGGGGGGGGTGTTGGTGGTGTAGAAGCAGTGCCTTTTATCCCTTTTTTTCGGTAAATGAAGTGAAATGGAGGGTAATTTCTAGCAAGTTAAGTTCAATGCTTTAAGGAGACTAACATTAAATAGAGCTCTAGCTTGCTTGCAGTATGAATACGGATTATAACTTGCCCATTTCTACGACATTGAAAAGCCTGATACCAAAGAAGAAACGTAAGATGTTAGTGATTGGTGATTGGTACACCCTTCACTTCCAATATTCTGTCTATAATATGTATTTTAGATATTGTTCTTGATTCTTGAAGATATCCTTCAGTTTTCTCTTACGGTGTTGCTGTCTTGCGTGAACTACTGTATATGTATTTTTGCTTGAGGATCAGCACATTGGATTTCAATTACGTAATACATTGCCTTTGATTTGAAAGACAAAGCCACAAGTTTAGAAATTTTGAACACTTAGGTCTGGACAAATTGGCCGGACCTGTTCATTTTCGGACCTTCAAGTTTGTGCCTTACCTCAGATCTGAATCATTAATTTGGTTCTATTTTAGCTTAATTTTTAAAATGAAAACTTAAATGAGGCATAATGAACTTTATTAGTGGTGGTAGATATATTTTTCTTTCTAAATGCTATGCTCAAGCCATCCTTATCTATCTCTGGTAGACTTCCATTACCTTGTTCCTTTTCTCAGGGATGTGATAAGCACATAGATTCACGTGAATTTTCATGAATAATAAATCATTATCATCATGGCAAACCCAATGCTTTCCTACAACTCTTATCATGTTATTAAGATCTACAATATGCTTGAAGTGAGTGATCAGCCTATGATAACTTTTGTCTTTATTCATTGTCTTACATTTTCAAGTTGATGATATTGCTAATTTGGCAATTTGATTGTTGTTACTGGTCAGTTTTCATCAAATAGAGCTCCTTTGGTTTTTTCTTCTTGAGAACGTATGAAGCCCTGATGATAGCATTAAACCATTTTTCTTAAGAAAAACAGAGCATTCAGCTGAATGACATAATGACTAATACCTTTGAATTATTACTGAATTACAAGCAGGGGAGCACAGTGATTGAGTTGTGACTCTTGAGACTGGTGCATTCTTTTTTTTTGATACCCAGGCAGGTGTATTCTTGATATAGCTGTTCAATAACGATGAATTTGTATAATTATTTCATGAGTCAAGATTCCTTGTTGTTTCTAAACCTAGCTTATGTCGTTCTTGTCTGTGCAAATGTTTGTCTGCTTCATCAATCTTTGTTTTGCACAAATTGAGTACACCTGTTAGATTTATTTCAAGCAACATGGTTGATTCATCATCTTTCTATATTCAGTATATTTCCTGTTTACCAGGATGTTTCTTCAGCCTATGTGTTTTAACTTTTAGTTTTGTGGATCCAGCATTCAAAAAATGGGAATGTGACAGCGTTAATATGGGGAACATCTCCTCAGACAAGGTCTGATCGACGAAAGGACCGAGTAGAGACAAACCCTGAACAGTTGGCTGCTGCATCAGCACTTGCTGAGATATCCCGATTCTTTCCTGTTGGTTTTGTGCATATAATATCTATTTTAGTTTATTTCATTTTGGTTTTAATTTCTACACTACTTCGTCCTGACACTGCTGCTTTTATTCTTTGGTCCATCCAGACAACTCAATCAACTTTTAAAAATTTCTCATTCTAGTGTCCTTTTAACTTCCAGCGGATCATGTATGGCAATCTGTGTTTTTTTTATTTGATTTTACTTTTACTTTTCTTTTTCCTAGATACAACTTCATGTGTGGAGGTAAGGCTGCATACATTTGCCCTTCCCTAGACCCCACTTAGTGGGAGCATTGTGCATTGAGCCGCTCTTTTTTACTTTTTGCTTTTTTGTTGTGCCATTAACTTTATAACACAGAATGTCCACATCAACTGGTAGAACAACAAGGGTGATTGGTTGGTACCATTCACATCCTCATATTACAGTTCTTCCTTCTCACGTTGGTAAGTGCTACCTGATTAAATTACTTCAACTTCTTCTCTTTCGTTCCTTTGTTTAATCTTCAACAGTCTTAAAGATCATGAACATGTATGAGAAAATTGTCTGTTCTTTTCATTCAATGGACATGATTAACTTAAAAGGATTTGAGTATTTTATTATTAAGCTGTTCATATTTCATAGTTCACGATGTGGCATTTCGTAGTCATATGTTCCCAAGTATGGAATGACAATTTTGTTGAAGTGGCAAGGTGTGACTTATCTGTTGACAATTTTAGATATGAAGGGACATATGTAACTTAAGCACTGAATGACTTGCCATATTTTTGGAATCATATTATTTTCTATTTTAAGTCAAACTGAAGAGTTAATTTTATAACTAGCTCAATTACTAGCATGAGCATGTGACACAAATCTGAATTATCTTTGATTTCGCTATAGCTAAGTATGACTTTGTGCTGTACGTATACGTAAATGTGAAGAAAAAAATTCTACCACCAGGCAAGAGATATTGAAGTCAATTGGAGGGTTCATGGAGAAAAGATGTAAAAATAATAGAGACAATATATATGCCATTTACATTTCTAGTTTCTTTTCCTTTTCATTTGTAATATTTACTTTAGAGGTTACTCTGGCCATCTATGTAACTTCTTTCTCTTGATTTTTTTTACCGCCTATAATTGTTTTTATGTACAAAGACCATATACATACCATGTCTTCACAAGTGCAGATGTGCGAACTCAGGCAATGTATCAACTTCTTGATTCTGGGTTTATTGGATTGATATTTTCTTGTTACAGTGAAGATGCAAACAAGGTTTGTCTTGAATGTGTGATTACTGTGAAGCATCTTTCATGCCATATTTCTCCATTAAATATAACACGAAATAATTTTCAACTGCATATAGGTTGGAAGAATTCAAGTAATTGCTTTCCAGTCATCTGACAGGAAGCAGAATCAAATGTCAAGGTCTATACCTGCATCTCCTGTAAATAGAAGCCCAGTTATTGATCTTGATCAATCTCCAAGTTCCTCAGAGAATTTGTCAATAAGATCTGGTTCCTTCAAGGCAGAGAGCCCAGATCAGGATACTGGTGATTCAAAGATTACTGGAACTAAGGTACTAATATGGAATATTCTCGGTTATACAACTAAAAAAACCTGATGTGACTAAAGCTTTTAATCCCCCCTCCTCTCCCTAAATTTCTTGGTAAAGGAAGTGTGATTTTTTTATTTTGGTAGTAAGAGGTGTGACTTAATTTTCTGGTCACATCTTTGACTTGTTTGTTTGCTGAAGTACAATCTTGTTTTCTAAAGAGCGTTTTCTGTTGGTTAATCTTACTGGATACCAGGCCAGCTATGCTTAATGATTTATTTGATGAGTTCCTTTATTCTAAGTTCTAACTCACTGTCAGTAAAGGATGCGTCTCTATCAGGAAATTGATATAATTGTAGGGTCCTTTGTATTGGATATAGCTCTGCTGGTGAGAAAGGCAATAGAGAATGCATAGTGAAATCTTTCTTTCTTGGGTAGAAATTACTCAAATAAAACTACAATATAAGAATTATTATAAACATAAAGGCTTTAATGTTAATGAGAAGAACTGTTCGGAGATCAATCATTTAAATGTGATGTAACATTTTAATGAGCATTAGTTGTTAATTTGTTTTGCATTTATAGTAGTTCCCTATGTTGTAGCTATTTTATTTAGGATTTTTTATTTTCCTTTTGATTTGTTTTCCGCCTTAGGCGTTTTAGTCTGAGTTTATCTTCAATGTTTTAGCTGTAAATTTTACTTTGCTCAGATATATTTTATCACTTAGTTACTTAAGAGCTTAGATCATGGTCTTATCTCTTTTTTTTTTTTTTTGTTCAAGAAAAAAGGTTTAGATTTAAATCCTGAATTTTTTACATGGAATCAGAGCTCTTATGGCCTTGTACACCTTGCATGACTGAATGGGTCAAGCAATTGTGACAAATGGAAAGCAGGGTAATTTTTTCTGCAAAATGGCTACCACTAATAGCCATGGGGTGAGAACAGCAACTCCAATCCTGATGGCTAACCATGACAGCAAATGCCAAGAAGAAAGAAACCACTGAAATTCTCAACCAATTTTTGAGTTAGTGAAACTATTCCCACTCTAATTGGACAAAGGTGATGTGAAGATGCACAATAGCCATGACGACCCTTGCTCCAAAGTTGGGTGAGGCTCCCCAAAACTAAGACCCTTATATCAAATTGAGCTGAGGAAGAGGAAAAATTAGTATATTACACCTTGCTACAAGGTGGGGTGAAAGAAATGCATCTCACTGAGGTGAGGAAGCCAAACAACGCCCCCCCCCCCCCCCAAGCTTAGAAGGGTGAGAAGATAAACAAACCTGCTGCACTTCACAGCAAAGTGAGGTGAGGAAGGAAAAGAAATTACGGGACCATATTATGGATTAGAGAAGAAAAAGACTTTGGTATTTTTGTATAGGTTTTTCTCCTATATTTTAGCCATTTACTTTATTTGGGCAGGCTTCATCTCCAATATAAATATATTTTATATTATTCAATAAAATAAGTTCATAGAAAAATTAAACCCCTAATTTCTGCAAATTTTATTTGGGTGTATGGTAACTGTTGAATAGATGAGGTGGTGTTTTTTTTTCTTTTTTGGTATGGTGGAGTATGGCTGTGAGCAGAATTGCTCAAGGTCGATGTTATGGGAGACGAATTCAACCCTTTGAGTTCTGAGGCTATTCCTAACAGTATATTTGATATCTGTATGCTTTACAGGATAAAAAAACTTGATTTTATGATGCCCTATTGCCCTCATTTTTCTGACTATATTGCTTGCTTGGCTAGGGTGGGGGAAGATCTTCGGACTTGGGGAATTTCTTCGCTAATACTGATGCTGCCAGCTATCTAGGGAGAGAAAAGGGTGGAGGAAGCTACAATTCCAACATTTTGGACACTGCCACTGTTGATGTTGATCCCATGGATATGTCAGAAAGCATGCAAGAAGCTATGCATCGTTCAAATTTGGACATTAGGTACAGATGAGTATGTACTTGACCGATAATATCTTGTTAATCATCATTAGCTATGTGTTGTGATCTTCAGATCTCAACCCCAAAATCCCTTGTTATGAAATGAGGATGAAGATAAAAGTTAAAGATGTTTATTATTGTGAACAAAAACCTATTTTTTTTTAATTTAGATTGCCACCGTTTTGTATAAATCCCCGTAAATAACTTTAATGCTCTGCAAAGTGATAATTTTTCTGCACTTCATGTTTCCATCGGTTAACCAACCCCAACTTGGAAAATAGCTAGATGGATCATTCAGCTGTCATTTTTACACATTCCATGTGTCACACAATGTGCTATCAAAGGATAGGCTATAGCTAATTTGTTTGCCTAATATGTCATACACCATAATTTTCGTAGTGAGGAGTATAATCAGGTTGTTCATGGGAACACAAGGATTCTGGTGTATGCTTCACATTATCTCTATAGTTAAGCATTAACCTTATTTGGTAAAACTCTAGCTCTGGATGATTAATGTTCCGTGAAAAATGCATGTTGATGGGACAATTATAGTTTATTTTTAAAGAGCTTGACGAGAGACAGTTCTTGATCTTGAGACCTCAAATGGTTTTTGTTTGGTGACAGCTGTGCTGAATATGTAAGAAAAGAAATCCCTCTCTCTGTTTTGCCAACCTCATCCCTTATCAACACTGATTCACCATTATCATTATATACGGATCTGCAACATGTAATATTTGATGAGGAGCGGACTGCGTATAACCAGGCCATTTTACAAAACATGAGGTGAAGATTCTATATACAATATGCTATTATCAAATACATGCATAAAAGATTTACTGAAGAATTCAATTATTAATATTACTACCTTTGTCACTGTAATTTTCTCAATCTCAGGGATGGGAAAGTGCATCCGCTCACTTTCATACATCATACTTCAACATACCAGGCTTCATTATGCAAATTGATTGAATATTGGTCAGAACTAAGAAGATATCTCTCTATTTTCTTTTTATTTCTTTGCAATTTTTGGCTTTTTTCTTCTAATAATTTCATCTCTTTGACATTGCAGTCTAAGTCCTGCTATACAAGCACTACAAGATCAATTGAGAGAAAATGAAATTCGGGTATATACTGATTTCGTAATTTCTATTTCAAGGTAGAAACATTCTCTGAACTTCACCGAGGCCCAAAAAAACATAAAACAAAAACCTGCATTTCTGACCTTTTAACAAGGATTATTGTGGTTGTTAGCTCATATAAGTTGCATTACAAACTTAAATTCTTTTAGGAACAGCCCTAATTGGCCCAAAAAATCATAAAACAAAATCCTGTTATGTTCAGTTTGCCTGGTAACTGAAGTCAATCATGCTCATTCTGACAATGTCTGACGCATGCAATGTTGGTGTAACAGTTACGAGTTCTGAGTGATGAGGCGACAAGTCTGGAAGGGGAGGCATTTAGACAGAGTAGTGAAACAGGTTCAGGATCTCCCCTTCAAGTTCAATCTCCTATTGCTAGGAGTCCTGGAAGCCGCAGCAGAAAAGGGTATTAATTTGAAAGTCTCTTTCATTCAGAGCTTCTGCTTCAATTCATATATAGATGACGACGGCGATTGACATTAGTTTTTGGTACAAGAAACTTGGAATATCCACATATATGGAATGTAGGAGAAAATGGTATATTGATGAGTTGCAAGTTTGCTATACTGGGAATGATCGTAAATGTTGAATTCTGCTAGTGTATAAAATGATGCTTCCAACATTTTATTCACGTCTGACAAAAGAAAAAGCATTTTATTCAATATTTCTTGTTTGAAAATTGTATGAACCCTGTCCTGCTGCCATCCTACCTCTTGTTTAAAGATTGTGCATCTTACAAGCGAAAATTGATGAAAAATTCTCTCCATTGCAGAATTTATTCTCAAAGGTACTTGATATTTGTATAAAGACTCATGCAACTTATTTTTAGCAGGTGCAATTTTTTTTTCAGCTATGTGCAAAATAAAAAATATTTGTATATAGCTGAATATATGTTATATATAGATGTTTAAGAATTGCACCTATAGAACCTGCTTAAGGATATAATGAAGGATTTTAGTATTTTTCTTTTTACCAACATCAATTATTTGAAGTCTTGAATTTAAGTTTTGAGAATTCAGAAAATTATGGTTGAGGGTGGGGGAATGTGCCTCGCCAAATAAAATGTTGATATTAAAATAACAAGCTTATTCTTTTTTATAAAAAAAAACAAAGAAAGTGCATTGTATATGAGAAAAATTATTGAAAAATACCTCGTTGTAAAATTTATTGTCCACAGAGGGATAACTCTTTTTTAACTATTTGCATCTTAATTTTAACTATATGTAAAATAAAAATTATTTAAATATACCTAAAGATATATTGTAGAAGAGTTGTATCTATTTAAGACACGAGTTCTCAAGGTATCTTTGGCAATAATGCAGTGGGAGATTTTTAACCAATGTTGCCTTGTATATGGGACGAGAGATACACGTTGTGGAATTTACTATATATCCCGTGACTAATATTTATTGAGTGAAATAGACAAAAGTGAAAGGGAAGGTTGCCTCCGAAAAGAGATGTCCATGTTGGTTGGTGTACGTGGGGCTTCACTGTACTTCTACAGTTTTTTTGAGATTATGTTTAGTCTCATTCATATGCTACTCCCTGAATTGTCAAATATTTTTATCTACTCAAAACCCTATACACTACTTTCCAAAAAAAATCTTGAAAGTGATTGGCTCTTTATATAATTTGTTAAAATAAATTAAATTAAAACTCACTGTTTATAGATATTTGTTTTTGTAAAGTGAAAATTTTCACAGCTATTTTTTATTTTACTTATTAAATGAACGTATATCCGAATCCGAATTGTCACTAAGCTCGTGCACTTTTGTCGCCTCCTTAATGAGCCCCTGCCACTTTTCTTTTGTGCATGCACCCTTTCTATTTACAAGTCACTTAATTATTTTTATTAAAACTAAATAAAATTTAAAAAATTATTAATTCTATCTAAAAGTTAAAAAAACCGTTTAAAAAATTAATTTTTTTTTTTTAATAAAAAATTTAGATGAGTTAGATTGCGAGACTTATCAAGTCAAGTCAAGTCAAGATATGCCTCAAAACTTAAGGAGGGCTTAAAGAGGTAATTAAAATTATTAATTCTATCTAAAAATTAAAAAACTTTTTTTAAAAAATTATTTTCTTGTTTGCTTTTTAATAAAAAATTCGGTGAGTTAGATTATAGGGGCTTATCAGAATCAAGACATACTTTAAAACTCAAAAAGCGTTTAATAAGGTACTTATAGATCACCCGCCAATAAGATCTTTATATCGACAACAAGATTTAAATCAACATTTAATAGAAGTAAAAAGAAAAAAATTGTAATAAATAATCATTTTAGTACCTTATAAAAGGACCACCGAACTCTCCTGTAAGTATCTTATACTTTTTTATTTTTAATACAAAATTTATTTAATTAATTTTATTATATTAAGTAAGTTATTAATATAACATATTTTTTTTAAAATATTCTAATCATCTTCCTTAATTTATTCTCTCCCTCTCTTACTTGATCAAAGGAGTATCAATAGGAATAATTTCAGAAAAAAATTTATAAATATAGGAATTAGATATTATATTTAGAATTTGAATCAACTATCTAATTAGATCTTATATTAAGTACTAAAAGAGTAAACAGGATGGGAGGCTATAACAAATTTTGTCAGCTCCTGGAGTATTTTGATAGAAATTATCCCCGTCATTAAGAAATATTTTCATGGTAAAACTATAAAAACGTTCTTACTCCATCCATGTTTACTTGTCCTCATTGGAAAGAACACACAGATCAAAGGAAAAAAAAACAAAATCTATGTACTATGCAATAATTATATTTTCTTTTTTTATTTTTGCCCTCCATTTAATGTCACGGTATTTGAAATATTAAGTACCTTCAACAGGATATTACTGTAAACAAGTAGAATCTAAGAAATTAATTTTAATTATAAATATAAAATATATTTTTTATATTTATTAATTTTTTTAAATTACTCATATTAATACTCCCTCGACAATAATTAATTAAGAGAGAGAGGGAGGGAGTTAATTAAGGAATGAAGATAATTAGAGTATTTTAGAAAAAATATTTTATATTGACTAAATTAATTTTTTTAATCTAATCAAATTAGTTAAATATATCATATTAGAGAAATAATTATATATATTTGATATTTGGGGGGAAAAGAAATATAAATGAAGAAAATAAAATAGAGACAGAAGAAGTACCTAAATAGTGAAGTAGATTTATAAAATCATCCAGTGTATATAGTCTAATCTACTATTTAAAACCACCGAAACTTGTTAAATACTAAGAATCAAAATTAGAACATGATAAGAAGGTAGCAACAAAAACAAGGGATACAGCCAAAACAAAATCTCAATTAATCCACAAGCCACATTTATTACACTTGCTAGCTAGAATATGTCATCCCCCACAAGGCATTTAACCTACTAAAATTCAACACCTGATCTGATCATCAAAAAGCGTCCCTTCACATCCCTTCTATAAATACACACACAAAAGGCAAACCATCATATGAATTTATAAGTTAAAACCATAGCAAAGTTTCAAGAATTATGTGTGATTTGAGTGATCATAGCCATATTAAGAGGCCACACAGAGCGAGCCAACCAGCTTGGCAAGCAATAAAGCAGCTCTGCTCCGAGTACGGTGAAGTAAGACTCGACCACTTTCACCTCCTTCGCCGGCTTGGCTCCGGCGATGTTGGGAACGTGTTCCTCTGTGAGATCAAGCACACAACGATGACGAAAGCTGGCGGTGGTGGTGGCTGTTACTTTGCATTGAAAGTTGTTGATAGAGAGTGTCTGAGAAGGAAAAATAAGCTCAAGAGAGCTGAGGTTGAGAGACAAGTTTTGAGTGCTCTTGATCATCCTTTTCTTCCAACCCTATATGCTAACTTCAATTCTTATCACTACTCTTGTTTGCTCATTGATTACTGCCATGGCGGTGACTTGTTCCGGCTTCAACAAAACCAGCCAAATCTTCGTTTTAGCGTCTCAGCTGCTAAGTAAGTTCCTAATTGAATTATGTTCAATTCTCATCACAACCTCGTTAGTAGTTTTATCAAGTGTTTTGAAGCAGTAAAGTCCCACAAAAACAACATAACTTTCAATAGGTTTCAAAAGATTCTGAAATTTCGGTAAAATATTTAAGGGTAGAAATGAAATTATGTTTTGATAGTAAATGACCAAAATACCTTTTCTTTACTTCAGTTATTAAAATATTTATGTACACTTATAAATTCAAGTATGAATGGTTGTAAATTTTTATATAAGCCATTATAAATTGGGAGTTATAAATTTTATATGTATATTGGTAAGTGTTATTATTGTTAGTTGTTAAAATATTTATGTGTACTTGTAAATATAATAAATAAAGGGTATTTTTGTTATTTAATATTAAAACATAAATTCATTTTCACCCCAAGTGAGATTTCAGAATCTTTTGAGACTTATTTAAAAATTGTTATTTTTGTGGGACTGTATGGTAAAATTCACCCTTTATTTTTAACATTTCACATATGTATATGGCAGATTCTATGCAGCTGAAGTGCTTCTAGCTCTTGAATATCTGCACATGATGGGGATAATTTACAGAGACCTAAAGCCAGAGAATG
This sequence comes from Leucaena leucocephala, assembly GCA_037074615.1. NCBI lineage: Eukaryota > Viridiplantae > Streptophyta > Magnoliopsida > Fabales > Fabaceae > Leucaena > Leucaena leucocephala. The sequence continues at coordinate 3,612,201 of CM073552.1, forward strand.
TTCTTATTCAAGAAGATGGCCACATCATGCTCTCCGACTTCGATCTCTCACTTCTTCACTGCGAGGCTCATCCCAAGCTTCTGAAACACGACATTACTGCAACAACGAACAAGAAGAAGAAGCATGCAACTTTCTGTTGTACTGAAAACTCAGTGGAAGATGGTGTCATAATCAGAAGGAGGAGGAGGAGGAAGAAGAAGAAGAAGAAAGCATCCTCCATAGCTGATGATGACGTGGAACTATCGGCAGAACCAATGAACGCAAGATCCAACTCATTTGTTGGGACCCACGAGTATTTAGCACCAGAGATGATATTAGGGTTAGGACACGGGAGTGGAGTGGATTGGTGGGCGTATGGGGTGTTTGTGTACGAGCTGCTGTATGGGATCACACCTTTCAAAGACAAAGACAATGAGGAACATTATAGGGAAGTCGTCGGTGAGGTTTCCGACAACCGAGTTCAGATACAAAGAAGATGACGATGATGAGGAAGAAGAGATAGAGAAGGCACAAGATCTCATAAAACAGCTTCTGGTGAAGAATCCTAAGAAGAGACTTGGATCTACGAGAGGATCTTGTGAGATTAAGAGACATGAATTCTTCGAAGGCACGAACTGGGCCTTAATTAGATCGAATAAACCATCCGTTGTCCCTAAACAAGATGTATCAGTATTAGCAGACTTGGTCAAGGACAAAGCTACAGAACAGAACCCTCAGAAAATTTATTTCTTCTGAATAACGCAAATTAAAACCTGGGAATTAAGAATAGTGATGCTACAAGGCTTTATTATTATGTGCGATTTGTTTTTACTGTGCTAGCTGTATATGTGTGTGTGTGTGTGTATGTGGACAATGCTCAGATCAACTTCCTTATAACTATTATGTGAAATTCTTCAATTATACATTGTCATTCGTGTTAATTTCCTTGTAGATTTAGGGTTAAATGATGATATATGAAAAAAAAAAACATAAGATTCATGACAAGGAAGGAACTTAACCTTAGTTTTGTCTAATATGTGTGTTTTTTAAGATAGAACTCTGTCTTTTCACTCTTAAACTCACGGCAATTTACCTTAATAATATTCTCTCCGAGCTAGAGTGAGTCCATTGCTTGCTCTCAAGCAAATATGTTTTTCATTTTTAGGTCTTCTAATTATATATGTCTATCTGCTTATTATATTGCATATAATTTTTAATTATATATATATACCCAATCTCTCTCTTTGTTCTTTTTTTTAATAAAATTAAAAAGAATGCTGTCGTTTTTAATAATAAATTCTCTGCTATCAGTATATATGGTCCGTATATGGACGAATAATGTACATGCATATATTCTTAAATACAGAAGACAAATGGATTTGAAAACACACAGGAGTGGGTGAGAAGGATACCTCATATACAACACTTTATATATATATATATATATCGTCATACGTTGTTTGTGAAGTTTCCTACATTAAAATTTAGTCTAAAGTCATCGATATATGTATGTATGTACGTATATATTTTTCTCTTAGTGTAGGTCTTTATTCTGTCTAAAACTAAAACTAAGGTCATCTCTTATCAACAATATTTGAAATTTCAATAAAGTTAATATAATATTAGGTCCCTTAAATTTATTTTTATTTTAGTTTTGATATCTCAATTTTTTTATCTAAAATATTAATCCTTATAATTTAATAAAAATTTTGATAAAATTTATACAAACTTAAATGATCAAATATTGTATTGTATTAACCTTCCGAGTATATTGAGGGTCATGTAACTGTGTATTTTTGTCTCTACTACTACAATTATTTTAAACATTATATAGCACAATATAGTTCTAGTAGATTTGGCTTCTATTATATATATATATTAAATTAAAAACTTTTAAAGAACACCCTTTTTTTTTTTGGCAAGAATATGCATGTGAGTGAGTGCATGAATGAGGGGAGTGGCTGCGTGGAAGATGAGACTAGTGTATAAAATTGTGATGTTTTATTGGAACAGATTGTATATATTAATTGAAAGGGCAGAGATGGGAACATAAATATCTGAATTGGGTAGATCTTTAATATGTATATCTGGTGGGAGATATTTTGCTACAAAATAAATGAGTCTGCAAATATCTTGGAGGAACGTGAGGGAACAATGCCAATTAATGCATGTCGGAATTAAAACAAAGACTTTGATGGATTACAATGTGGAATAAGAGGAATGTTTATATATTTTAAAATTATCATATCATATAAATTTTATACAATTAAAATATAATAACTCAACTTATAATTTATTTAAAAAATTTAAGATCTATTTTAGTTTTAAAAAAAATAATTTAATTTTAAAAAAATAAAAACTCCTCAGAATTAAACTAAAATATTTATTTTTTTAAAATATATATATATTATTTCAGATAAATTATCGATTAACTAAAATTAAAATAGGTTAAATTATTATATTTTAATTATATAAAATTTAAATAACATGATATTTCTATATTTCTAAAAATATATAACGTCACTACAAAAAAATAAATTTTTAGCGACGACTTTTTAGCGGCGACATTATTTGTCGTTGTCCTCTATTGCTGTATTTCATATAACATATCAATTTTTATAAAAAAAATTTATAAGATATTATTGAGTTTAAGAGTGTTTTCTGAAATTAAAAAGTCTAAAAAGTAAAATTTTAGAGAAAGAATAAAGGAAAGAATAATCATTAAAAATATTTTGGAGTTAAGAAAAATTAAGGAAAAAAATCATAAAATGAGTATTTTGGGGGCTTAGAAAATTATGAAAGAGTTTATTTCTCTAAAAGAGACCTTAATGATTTAATAGCTATTTTTCAGCAATTAAAGGCCTATTTTCTTAAAAAGCTCAAGAAAAATAGTTAGAAGTTATCATTTGCCTAAAATATTTTACAAAAATTCCCTCATAAGTTTAAGAAATTATTAGAGGAAAACTATCATTATTTTATTAAGTGAATTATTTTCTAAAAATTATCTGGTAAAAATAAGAATTTTAGCTGCGATATTTTTTGTCGCCGCTGAAAGTGGACTCTCTCACTTTTTTTTTTTTAACTTTTAGAGTCATTACTTTACACGGGCGCGGTTTCTTTTTGGCGGGCTAGCAAAATAAATTGACCTTCAAAATCGCCGCTTAAATCACCGCTAAAAGTGAACTTTAAGCGGCGACTTTTTTGGATCACTCACTGAAAAATAGCCTAATAAACTCCCATAATTACTATATATTATATTATATATATTTTTAGAAAAAGTACACATTATATTATAAATTTTAAAATTAAAAATAAAAAAATACATTTAAATCTAGTAGATCCTCTACGCACATAAGTTATTGTCTGTAATTGGAAAACGTGGTAATTGTTGAAGATTCTGTTTGCTTAGCCGGGGAGAGCTCAAATAAATTCAGTTGAGTCTAAAAAAATGATTATGAAACCGTTTATCCTGTTTAGATAATTTTTATAAATCCTTATTAATTATGATTTTAGTCTCCCCATGTACTTTTAGCATAAATAATAAGGGGTTGCTTATAAGTTTAGAATAATCTCCATAGAGTTCCAACAATAAATTTTTTTCCAATTTACCCTCCTTTTTCTTTCTCATAATAATAAATAAAATATTATTATTGAAATAAAATTATATTTAAATATTCGCATAATTTATTAAATTATATTTAGTAATAAATTAATTATAATTATAAAAATGTTAAACACTTTATAAAAGTCATACTTTTTTTAATAATTATACATTTATAAATGATTTTAATAAACAAAATTTAAACACAATTAAAATTCTCAAACAGAAGTCATGATTAATTAACGTTATTTATTATTAGTATCATTTATAAAAATAAAAATTATATGAAATTACAATTGTTCATCGATAATTTAAACGGAATTGAAGACATATTGGTTTTCGTGTTATTAAATTGTGTCGACAAATTGAGCCGTGTTAATTAAATGAAAATGGTCCCTCCCTCTAGATTTACAGTAAAACTGATGTTGAGTTGTTGTCGTACTTTTTCAAGTGCCATCCATATCCAAATTTCTTATCTCTCTACCATTTTTTGTTTGTTATAAATTTTTTGAAAGATGTGTTAAGTTTACCCACGATCTATAATGTGAAGTCCTTCTTTTTCTTAGGCGGTACTAATATCGGGTAGAACGACCTGTTTATTACCCTCAGACGTAAACCTAAACACCCAAGAATTAAGATGTATCTCTAAGCGCTACGACTGGAACCACAATAAAATGATACTAATTAGGAATCAAATACGTTCTAAATAGTCATATGTCTCACTTTTTCGCCAGTTAAATTTACAGATGATAGGTATCTCTCTTCCATTCTTGATCATTTAACTTGACAACACACATGTGGACTCTTTCTAATTTTATGTATATGAACTTGCATGGCTTTATGTATTATGGCCCATTATACATGACACTTTATATTGCTATGCTCCTTTGGTTTCTCCCAAAAAAATTCTTGTTTTTTTTGGGATTGGTAGGTGGCCTCAGTTACTTGGTCGATCCGATCAATTAATTGAATCTAGAGATAAGTGACTCAGAATCAACCGGGTACAACTGGCTAACAAGTTAAATGGGCTTATTGGGTTAATTATATTTTTTTTTATTGAACTTAAAATGATACCGTTTTAAGTTAAAATAGCAATTCATCATATTTGAGGGTCAATAATTCTGTTTTGTTAAATTATATATATTTTGTAAATAAATATTTTATTTACTTATAAATTAAAACTTTTTTCCTTTAAATATTACTTTTTTATAATTATGTATGAATATTTGTATATATTTTAATTATATTATATTATTTTAATCATGACATGATATTGGTTCAACTAGTTGAATTACTAACCCGTTGAATTACTGCTCTTCTGGTTTGCTTTTTAATACCTTAATTGATATTTTTTCTTGGTAAAGAAAAAAATATTTCTTTACCAAAAAAAAACCTTAATTGATATATGATTATGTAAACCTTGGTTTGTTTTTTTGTGAGGACTACATAGGGTAGGGATATGAAAATCTCAGCTCTGTGGGCCACAGACCAATGCTTTAAGTGATCAAAGGCCTTGCTCTTTTTGTTAGAAGCCCAAGCCCACTATATCACTTCCCTACAATAAAGCTCTCCTATTTAATGTTTTGTTTTTTAATTAGAGTGGGTCCATTGTACCAAACAAAAGTTAGAGTGGGTTCAAAATAAGTTGTATATACTCTCTATATAATGTTTATTATTTTATATTGATAGGTGCTGATCATTATAAGTTTTCCCCATTAATTACACACTAGTTTCAAGTGAACTTAATTAATTATTATGTTTATTCCTTGTATATGATTTTTTAGATTAATTATAGATATATAATTTTTGGGTAAAGTATACACTTTGGTTATTTATGATTATATCAAATTTTATTTTAATCCCTCAAATTTAAAAAGTATATTTTTAGTCATTTAAACTTAATATTGTTAACTTCACTAACATAAAATGTTAACTCAATTAATTTAAAATAATGACTCAACAATTAAATACTGACATAACATATTTAAATTTTAATTATTTAATCTAAAACATAACACGATTTAAAAAGATTAAAATATAAATATATTTTGTCAGCGTTTAAATCATTACTTAAGTTTGATGAGTAAATATTTTTTGTTAAATAAAGTTAATGGTATTAAATTTAAATGATATTAAATATACTTTTTAAATTTAAGGAATTAAAATAAAACTTAACGTAAATATAAAGGATCAAACATATACTTTAGCTAAAAGTTTTTAACCCTTATAGGAGCGGATATTAGGTGGAATCTATTAATATATATATATATATATATATATATGCAAACACATATCTTTTTTGCGAAAACTATTGTATAAGTAGCTATATTTTCTCTCCATTTTTAATTTTGTGCCTATGTTAATTTTTTTCCATATTAAATCAATTAATTTTACTCCATTAACTTGGTTAGCTTCTATATAATGGGTAATAGTGTTAACATAGTAAAGTTATAGAGATTAACGTACGGTGTTAACAATATAAAATTAAAAGATTTAATAAGAAAAATAACACAAATACCAAATTAAAAATTAAGAGAAAGTATATCTACCTATAAAATAGTTTTTCCAATCTCTTTTTCCCACCTATATCTTCCAGTATCCAGAGAGAATCATCTTCAGATCTTAAACAAGCACGATAGGAGATAGGACTAAGAACACAATTTTATGAAATACTACTGAAGTTTTTGTTGTAAATATGGGTGTTTCAAAAGAAGCTAAGTCCCACATTGCTTGGGAGAGTGAAGGTTCAAGAGTATAAATGATAACACACAATCTTGGGCTAGTAAATGGGCCTAGAAGAGAAGTGGGCTCGCGCGCACGAAAATGGGCCTTAAATTGGAAATTCAGTTGAAATCCGGCGATTTGCCCCCCCCCCTGCGCGCGAGATAAAGCGTGGTATTTGGCACTTTTTGTTGAAAAATATTTTGGTATATATGCTTATACGGAAACCTCTTAAATTCCAAGGGTCAATCTTTGAAAGATAAAACGTTATATTTTTCCTCAATATGCGTTGGAATTTAAGAGGCGTCTGGACGGCTGCAACGAGGAGATGCAATGTTTCGGTTGAAGAGGCATGTCTTACAGGTGTATCTCTTCGTTCAGTGTATGCATGCAACGAGGAGATGCAATGTTTCGGTTGAAGAGGCATGTCTTACAGGTGTATCTCTTCGTTCAGTGTATGCATGTGCCTATAAATACCGCAGTGCTTACCTTCTCTGATTATCACTTCACGGAAATTCCTTCATTCAAACACAGCAATGTCTACCTTTTCTCTCTGAGTTTTAATTCCTTCCGCTAGCTTCTGTTTCCTTGTTACCGCAAGAAGAATCCGTTTAATCCTGGGGAGTACCGCTTCATCTTGCCGGTTGTCGCGGAATAACTCTTAAGGACAGTGTCCTTGGACGCGACTCGGGTTATTTGCTCTTCTGTTACAGGTGCCCGACGGTGCTAGAGTCCACAATTACAACAGTTTTTAGTTATATACTTCCCTCCATTTATAAGCCAAACATTTATCATTCTTAACCACTAAGTTATGTTTAAATTAAAAAATAAACAAATTAAACTAGAGAGAGAGAGATGATCTTTATACAGTGAACACAATAAATGAAAGAAAATGAATTAAACAAAGAAAAATATATCTACCTGTTACAAAATATGTAAAAGAAAGAGGAAGCCAAGGCCAGCATATTTGGTAAGGAATAACAATAATGAGAGTGGATAGCCAATGTGTGAATTGTGTATATTAAGGTACAGAAAACTGATCTATCATTGAATCGGTCAAGCTAGCAATTTAAGGGTTAGTGATCCAATTGTGGTTAAATTAAGATTAACCTAATGATGACTAAACTAATATAATTTAATTAAAATATGCAAAATATATATATAACTTTAAAAATAGTAATATTTAAATAAAAAAGAACATAGTCAACAGGTAAATAAAATATTTATATATAAATCATGGATAATCAAATAAAATAAAGTTATTAAAACATAAATAACATATTATTATATTTTTAAAACTCAAAATGACGTTTGAGACTCATGAAAGAGAAGAAGAAAAATACAAAGTTCAATTATGTCAACCCATCTAAAACTCTTACCAAGCTAATTAGAAAGTTGGTTCACCCACCACTCTATTCCTATATATAAACCACTTATATTATCCTATAAGTTTTTTATATATTTAATAGGGATAAAATTAAAAATGATCTTTAATTACTTTACAAATAACTTATATATAGGAATACAGTGATATTAATCTGTCTGAGAAACTGAGCCAGTTGGGTTTTAATATCATAGTGTATATGGTTGTGAAAAGTTGGCACACAAAGAGTGGGAGAGGGGGATCGGAGAGAGAGAGATATGGTATTGGAAGGGTTATTGCATGGAAGCGATTCCCAAGGAGAATCGAATCAGGGCAGTTCCCTTATTATCACTTTATTCTTCTTTACAGTTTGCCTCTCCTTCTCTTTACCCTTCCCCAAGAGAATGGACGCCACCACCACACATAATATCACACTACATTCATTCACAACAAAAAGATGGTCAAAATCCCTCCTCCAACACTTGTTATTCCTTCATCATATCGCCTTCCTCCTTCTCTTTATTGAAACTCTCCATTCCCACCATTCTTCCTTTTCTTTTCTCTTTTCCCATTTTCTATATCTTCCCCTTCTCTCTTTCATTCTATACAAATTCTCCTTCTTCTTCTCATGCATTAAGAATTATACTCCCTCTCCCATATATTTATACACACACACACACTTGTTCACTTTTGTAAAAGAGACTCGTTCTAAAACCAAATTAAGTTCCACCACTGTTGCTGAAGATCTCAGCAGGACCGATGAGTTCAATTATCTCTCAGTTCTTTTCATAGTGTGACTCTTTTTTTTTTTTTTAAAAAAAAAAAGAGCTTTAGTATGGAGAATAAAAGAATATCCAAAATAGAAAGCAGCAACTATTTTCTCGAGCATTTTGACCGTCAAATCTTTGTGGATTCCAAAGAGCTATAGTAATTGAAAGAGACTTGAATTGAATTGAATCCCCTCTTTTCTTGTTGTTGTTTGGGATATATAACTTGTGGGACTACCCTATAGATATATATATGGGTTTAATTAATGGTACGAATATTCATCAATTTACATGGAAGTAATATTAATTGCTGAGTAGGATTCTACATTGTCCAATAGCATACAGACACCTTTATTTTTCTTCTAGCTTTTAGTTTCTCTTTTGCTTCTTTATTATTATTACTAGCATCATCTGAGATAGATTCTGTATGTGGGGTTGCGGCAATTCGAATTGAACCAAATGCTATGGTCAAAGGGACTTTCTGGGGTTCAGGGCGGATTTGATATTGATAACATGTTTGCGACTGTTTCTGTTGTGCCATTAGGTTACTCTAACGAGTTGTGCTCTTTTTTGTGTCGTCTATTTGAGTTGTTCACTTGTCTAGTTTGTTTTTCTTTTCATAAATAGTTTATTTAGTTATATTTATGCTCATACATGTTATTCTTTATATACAGCACATGCATATATATAAAAGAGAAAATTGCTAAGGTTTTAATGAATGAATCAGAGCAAGCATGGACTTGTTAGCATTTTCTGACTAGTATTTATCGTCATATACTGCTCACTTGTTTGTAAGATTTGTTAGTAATTATATTCTTTCGTTAAATCTCACAATAATTTTTCCTATATATATATCATTACACATCATGATTTAATTTTAATCATTTTAAAGAGAGATAGATGACGAGATATGAGAGTGAAATTAAGAACAAAATGTTGATCCCTTATCCTACGAACACTTTAGCAACCAGAACTGTACAGTTAAAAACTTAAACTAATGACAAAGTTGAAACTAGCCCACACCACACAACAACACACTGCCAAATTAAAGTAAATGTGTTTCAAAATTCAAAGTATTTAGCAGTTGTCTTTGGAATTGTAGCTCGCAAGAATAATTTTGCCTTTATCTCTTTTTCCTCCTTTATTAGAATTCATCGATTCCATGAACACTCAACAACCAAAAACAAAAACAAAAAAGTACTTCACGACCCTCCATTTATTCTCTTTCCCATAGTGATCTCTCTCCACCATATATATAAACCCTCCCTCTCACCACTTTCCCTCATCACCACCATATCTCTTCACTCTCTCTGGTCTAGCTCTCTCTCTTTATCTCAAGGTCTGTCTCATTCACTACTCTTGTCTTCACTATTATATATACTCTTATCTGAAACACTTATTTACATACATACATATACATATATGTTGTAATGGAACAGTGATTTGCAGGGGAAGGAAGATGAGTAGGCCCGGAGACTGGATGTGCAGGTCATGCCAGCACCTGAACTTTCAGAGAAGGGACATGTGTCAGAGATGTGGGGATTCAAAGTTTGTAGATTTTGTTGGGATTAATGGTGGTGGTGGCTATGGAGGAGGAGGAGGAAGAATGACGATGATGGGATCTTCATTTGGTGGTTCTGATGTTCGTCCCGGGGACTGGTACTGTTCGGCCGGAAACTGTGGTGCTCATAACTTCGCGAGCCGATCAAGCTGCTTCAAGTGTGGTGCTTTCAAAGATGACTTTGCTTCTTCCTTCACCACCACCACTGATTTCTCTTGTTCCAGACCTTTTGCTTCTGCGTCTTCTAGACCTTCATGGAAATCCGGCGACTGGATTTGCAACAGGTAATAAAAAAACACTGACATTAAGACAGAATCTGATGATGTCGTCACTGTCATATGTTGTCTCTGGACAGAAATATATGTGTTGTTTCGTTTTAATGTTGTTATAGTGAAGAATGTGCAAGTGTTTTGATGATTTATTTGGGGTGAATAATATAATACAGGTCAGGGTGCAACGAGCACAACTTTGCTAGCAGAATGGAATGCTTTAAATGCAGTGCCCCGAGGGACACGTACTAGGAATGAGATCATATTATATCCACATTTGGGTATGTCGTCCCACACACCATCATTTTCTGATGAGAGAATAACATATCATATTACTTATGATGGGTTTTATTTAACTTGCAGGGATTTCATGGATTCAAGCAAGAGAGAGAGAGAGAGGGAGAGGGAGAGGGGGGGGGGGTGAGAGAGAGATGTGGTCTGATTTCTTGATATGTTCGAAAGATAACTGGGAAAGCATATAGATTCGGATGTTTTGAGGCCACGTGTTAAAGATGGAAGCTGTGTGTATCAATCTCTCTTGTCAGTTTTTTTCTCAAAATTACCCACACCAATATCAATGTTCTTTTGGTGCTTTCATTAAACTAAGTTTTGTTTTGTAATCCTACGTACGTACTATATGGCGTGGTTTTTCCGAATGAAGATAATTGTCCTCTCTTTTCTTTCTTCCTAAATGTCTTCGTGTTTCTCTAAAAAAACAAAATAGAACTAGACACATAAATACATACGCAAAGCTGATATATATATATATAATATATAATATGTTAACAGAATCATATTACAAAGGGAACATCGTTGAAATATCATTATACAGTATATCAAGTAGCAACCAATATTCTTACTATATTGTTGGGTTATACTTAATCCAATCTTAATAGATTAAAGCCTAAACCCAATACAAATGGAGCTATAATAAGAATAAATGAAATATATGGATTCACTGATATAGTCTTCCCTTATCGATCAGTAATTGTTGGGGACACGATTTACTGATATTAGGAGATTGAGAGAGGCATAAGTTTTGACAATGAGATCGATCACTCCCTAAACAGACAAGGGCTACTCTCCCTCCCAATAGGCTAATGTTCATCACATTAATTACAACGAGCAAGAATCTTTAGGTATCCTTAAAGCTAGTTATTACTATTGGGAAACTCAAGGCCTTATAAGGCCAAAGTAACCCCTTTAATATAGAACTCATGACAATACACCTACTCTAGAGTTCGATTGGGCGGCTTTCAATGAAAATACTATTATAACGAGCATAAATTTTCGGAACAACCATCCCAAAAGTTAGTTATTAGAGTTAAAGAACTTAAGGCGACTCCATTTTCGAAGTAACCCTTCCATATAGGATTTGCTGTGTAGCATAAATTAAGTCTGTACTGTGATTTAGTTGTGTGTGCGTTGTAGAGCTGTTTTGTCTTCACACACACATATATATGGAGGCTTTGCATACACCGAACAATTTATTATGAGATTAAAATCTATACGCTACTGTATCCAATAAATATTAAAAATCATCATGTGAGCTAATACTTTATGAGTGTTTATATGTGATTGAAGGACATATTTGGCATTGGATTCCATTCACTGACTTAAAGTGTATATATATATGCCTTTAAAAAGGGATGCATATTGTGGATTCAAAAGATGACTTTAGAACTCTATATATTAATTAATTAAATAATAAGCTCTGCTTTTATGCAGATTTTTTCTTTCTTTCTTTCTTTGGTCTTCCTTTCAGGCAAGCTGCTTTATTATCCTACTCGAGTACTCTCAAAACTTAGCATGTATTCAAGTTAAATATATTTTTTTAAAAAAAAATCATGTTTTAATTATTTGCATTTAAAGTTGCATGACCTAACAGCTGTAGGTCTCTAGCTAGATGCTATCCACTAATCATAGTTAATTGAATACAATTAGGTCATCATCATACACAAATTCATAATCTTTTCTCAAACTATATCTATTAATTATACATATAAACAATGTTAATTTCTATCATGGTAGCTTTCAATGCAAATTATTAGATGAGGTATTTTAGAAACATCAGCGCATATTTTTTATAAATAATTAATTAAATTTTTTTATATCTATAAATTAATTATCTAATTCTTATATTTAAGAGCTGAATATTTTGAAAAGAATGGAGTCAATTTTTGGTTAAGTTCAGCCTTTTTGCACGTTTCATGTTTTGGAATATTTTTGGTTGAATATTGAAATAATTTTAACATGGGAAATAAATTAATTAGTCCTTATAATTTATATCAATTTTAAATATACTCCCATAGTTTATAAAAAAAGAGTGTTTTTCGTGATAGAAATGTTTACGTTCATTATAATAGGTTAAACACTTTATTTATAAGTTAGTCCTACAAAATCCAATATTGATACCAATCCTTCGTACGCTAACATGACATGCAAGGTAATATTCTTTTGATGGCAATTGATTCTTAAGCTAACATGGCACAACTAAACATTTGAGCGATGCCAACAACTACACAATGTCTTCGTACATGTAATGTTTGATAATTAGAATAAAGTATTTTATAGAAGTCATTTTTATTTTTATTTTAACTTCTGATATTTTAAACTATTTCAGTTGAATAAAAAAAAAGTTAAAAAATGAGATAGAAAAAGTTGGAGTAAAATATTTTAGACTATTTTATCAAGTTATAAAATTTTTAGACAACTTTAACCCTTCCTAAATTATAAAAAAAATATTTTAGACCATTTTACCCCAAGTTATCAAAGAAAATATATATACATCAATTTTATACTCTTTCTCACATACTAAACAAACTTTTAAATCTCATTTACAGTTTAATTCTATTTTTACTTCCACTCTTATAAAAAAAAATTCATCCTACCAAATGTACCGTTAAATAGACATTTATCCTATGTTTGGATGAGAAGAAAATTATACAAAAAAGAATTATACGATGGAAAACTCATATGATAGAAAATTATATTTTCTGATTTTTGAAAAATAATAGAAAAAGATTTTAAAAAATTATAGATTTTAAATCAGATATGTTAACAATAATAGATACGATATTATCAATACAAAGTCTTGCTTTGACATTTATTATTTTTTAGAGTACTTTTTTGTCATTTTTCCTCTGATTAGAATTAGTTTTTTTTTATACAAAAATTTTTGGAAAGGAGTTACCAATGTCGAGCAAAGCAAGTTGTCTATTACCTTCAGGCGTAAACCTAGGCACCTAAGAGTTAAGATGCCTCCCCAAGCACCGCGACTGAAACCATAACAAAGTGATACTCCCCAGGATTCGAATACGCTCCAAATGATCACATGTCTAACCTCTTTGCCAGTTGAACCCACAAACGATAGGTAGAATTATAGTTTTTTATTTTTTTTAACCATTCGTTGTTATTATTTTTTTTGGTAAATAAATTTTTAGAGAGGGGTTGGGCTCACCCACGATCCAAGAGCTGGGCAAAATCTCTTTTCTTCCTAAGTGATACTAATGTCAAATAGGACGAGCCTTCTATTACCTGTATAAATATTTGTTATTATTTATTAATACTTAACCGACCCAAACGAATCGTTTCATTCATGAGCACCGAATGCGGCCCATTTTAGACACGATGGGAATGCAGACGCATTTTGGAGACTACGGGGAGTTGCGGACCAAATAATCCAAAGTGATTCCAGCTGTTTCAGTGAAGCGTATATTGGTTGAGGGGGTTTAACGGCCGCGTTGCTTCTCTCTTTTTTCTTGAGCTATACGCATTATGAGCTTTTGAGTTTTCAAATTCTGTTCTCGAACCTTCTTCATCACTTGCTTCTCAGATTCCACAACCGCTTACCCTTTGCACGATTTTCTATTCCCTTGCTCTCCCGGTCGAATTCCAATGGCTTCATGTGAGTATTTCTTTCTTGCTTTCGTTCTTCTCTTTTTGCTGACCATGAAGGTGATTCCATTATTTCGATTAAAGATTTACAATTGCTAACCATGGTCAGAAATTAATCTCTTATACCTTCTTCTGTTGTTCTTTTGCTTTTCCCTCAGTATCAGTGAGTAATGGGGTTAGGATATATCATCCTGATTTATTATAAGAATGTGGAACTCAATCTTTATGCTAATCTGCTATTCTCTTCTTTGCGTTGCTGTTATAATACGGTGAACAATTAGAGGCAGAGGTGATGTCGCCCTCTTTTAGAGACATGGAAGTCTTTAGGAACCACACGCCTTTAGCAATAATGAAGGGTGGGAAAATTTCTACTTCTATATAGAAGAGGTGCTTAATTACTGAATTGCGTTGGCCTAAATTATTTTAGGAAACCTCATCAATAGGTGGTTTTTACAGTCTGAGTATAAAGATAGAACGTGCAATGTAATATAGGGGTGTCTGAACCTCGGTACTAAAAGAGTATAGAAAAATTGTGTTAATATGTTGTGTTCAGATTTTAAATTAATAGAATGTAAATTTAAAATTTTCTTGTGTTCATGCCCCTACTCTTTCATCTACCAAAGAAAATATGATGCAAAACTGTGGAGCTACCATACAGTTAACGAAACTTGAGTAGAAAGAAACTAGGTTTTCATTTCAAGGCTTCAACTGCAGAAAATTGATTTGTGAGGCTGCTTAGCAGGAATTCACTGACATAACCTTTGCCCTTAGTCTATTAAATTCATTATTGTGTTCTACTTGACGAAGTGTCAAAGCAAACAGAAGATGGACTTGCTGTTATAAACCCAAAATATGGACAGCAAGCGGAAGCTAGCATGGCTGCAATTGGGTTATAATAAATAGTTGCAAAGAATATCTGTCCACCTTCAATATTTGAAGCTAACTATGATAAACTATGATAAGTACCGAAAATGAAACTTCACAGCCCCATGATCATTTCTATTGCACTCACTTTGTTCATTTTAGTGAACTGTAATGAGGATGCCGTAAGGAAGTATAAGTATATGTAAGAAGTCAGCTTTTTATTTATTTCTTTTCTTCTTTCATTTTTATGTTTAACATTACAAAACAACTTCTTTCCTGACTTTGCATGCTGTAGATGATAGTGTCCTATAAATTCTATATCCATTAGTTAAAATGATATAAGCCAAAAGCTGCTCTTTACTTATTCTTCCTTTGAAAATTATTCTGTTGTGCTAATATTTAGGTATTGACTATGCCAATGTTGGGAGGTTTTATGTTTCTTGAATCGTATTGCAGGTAGCTTGGGGACGTCAAATATTAAATTGTTCAACTTAGGCACAGCTAGTAAAAGGGTCAGAATTTCACAACAGTATGGTATCAGAAGTTGGACCAGTAGGAAGTCACTACAAAACACCCATTTGATCATGTCACAACGATCAGTTAAATTTTTAACTGCATGCAGTGGCCCATCATTAAAAATCCAGTGTAAGTATGCTTCTTTGAATAAAACTAGTTTTCTGTCATGACTATGTAAATTTCTCTAGCCAGTATGAAAATTTTCTAATATCATTAATTTAGAATTGATTTGGTTTATTTCTATTTTAGTTAGGGGTTGGGATATGATCATACTGTTAAACTTTTCTTTTTTGGGAGAATCTATATCATACAATTAAATTTGGTTCGGCATCTCATATATGTGCACATGATAGGTTAAACAAAGTATAATAAGTAGCCACATCTGTTAGCTTGGTATAAGAAAATGCCTTAAGTTTATGATGAATTGACTTAGATTATGTGCATGATAATGAATTGAAGCTAGTCATTTAACATTAGAAAATTTCAAAGATAATATATGTGGAAGCATAATAATAAATCGCATCCATGTGGATAGAAATGTTTTACCCTGAATATTACATACTATAACATTGGGCAAATGTTAAATACCTTAGGACATCATTTTTGTTTTTAGTAGCCTGAGAAGACAAAAATTAGAAACTAGCCAGCATCTGCGCCTGGAACAGGGTAATGCCAAATACCGGTCATCCTTATACCAAAATTTTTTCAAAGTGCATAATCTCAAATTATATTTAAAAATTGCATTTTTAAGAGTGAAAAAAAATATTTCTTTGAATTTGAATTAATTTAGTTCAATGATGACTTTAAGATTGAAATATTGATCTAAACTTTAATATATAAACTGTAAGATGCACCATTTATGAAGTTCATTTTAATATTTTATGGTAAAAATGGAAATTGACCTTGTCATGCGGTACCAGGAAAAACTGTTTAGAAAAAGTCCTAGAAACCTAAATTCTCAAATGCTTCCCCCAGCTTGACAGAAAGATGGTTTAGATTGTAACCTGCATTTTGCTATGTTGGATGATTTACGACTCTTTTCTATCAGCTGTCATATTCTGATTCAGAGTCTCAACGGAATGTTTAGTGTGAAACTACTTAAAATAGTCAAATCATATAAAGCAATTTATGCATTGCATATTTTATAAGTCCATTAACTTTAAAATACTACAATAATCTAGCTTCTATCACAAGCCTTTATTGATTATTTAATAGCTGCTACAAGTTCAGAAGATTGCACTGAAGAGGTTAAGTCTTCTGGTCCAACAAGTGAACTTATTCCCAATTTAAATGAGGTTAGTACATAGTTTTCAATGATTATCTGCATTGCTCTTACATGCCAATTTATAAAAGACAACCTAGTTTATAATGACATAATTATTATGCAATCTTCATATATTGTTGACTATGTTTGTGTTAGTACTACTCCTCCCGTCCTAAATAGAAGAGCTAGTTGACTTTTTTGAAGAAATTAAAGAAGCCAAATTAATTAATTAATTATGATCAAATCCAACCTTTTAAGAAAAATTCATATTATATACTCCTTAATCTATGCAAATTACTCAAGTAGCTCTTATATTAGTTAAATTAAATAGTTTATTTGGCTTCTTTAATCTATCCAAAAAAGTCAAGTAACTCCTATATTTAGGATCGGAGGAGTATTTTGGATAAAGATGTTGCATTAATATGTGCCCCATTGTTATCTTTCTTCTAAAATGTTGAAACATATTTTACATCAACATCTTGGCAGGTGCAATTTCTGCTCAATGAAATGTGTGACACAAAATCAGTTCATGAACTAGAATTGAAGGTAAGCAAAATGAAGTTGAACTATGAGTTTCAATATCTTCAAAAGCTAATGTTGTTCATTTCTCGCCATCAATCGGAAATTAGGATATTATTTTCTAAAGCTCTTTGTTCTTATTGAATTTTCCTTTCTTCCCCCCACCTTCATAATTCCCTAATGTTATCAATCAGCTTGCTGGATTCCACCTGCATGTAGTGCGGAATTTTGCTGAGCAAAGTATAAATGTACCTCCTCCAACATCCCCTTCTGTTAGTGCAAACACAGTCACAGAATCACCTGGTTCGAATGGATCAGTTTCCACATCATCATTTTTGGCCATCTATAAACCAGAAGCTTCTTCTGGGGGTAAGGGATTTCTGGATAAAGCTGCAGACGAAGGCTTGGTCATAGTTACATCCCCAAGGGTAAGAACACGTCTTTTATATTATTTATATTGCTTATAAGTTACAACATAAATTCATAGACTCATAAATCAATTAGCAGGTTGGTTTCTATAGGACATCTCGAACCATAAAGGGAAAGCGTGCTCCACCAGCATGTAAAGAGGTATTGTGTCAGTCATTTCTTGTTCTCTTCTCGCTCTCTCTTTTCCCTTTTAGGTTTTTTTTAGATAGTCAAGGATAATGTTACGTATTTACATGCTGGGGAGTTTATGTAGATATGGATATTTGATTTTTCTCTCTTTTCTATCATGAATTAAATTTTATAGCAAAAGTTTTATATCTTGAGAAAATTGCACCTATATATCGTATCGAAGTTAACAGGATTGACATGCTAGATTAATGATTAACAACATTCATACCTGTGAATTGGCAGAAGCAAATAGTTAAGGAGGGCCAACCTGTATGTTACGTAGAACAGCTTGGTGGCGAACTGCCAATCGAGGTTTGGATCTCAGACTTGAAAAGTTTTCATAGTCTTGGGATGATCATGACAACTATAATAACCATTGCAATGTCTGATAATTTGTTCATGTCTGTTTCCAGTCTGATGTATCAGGGGAGATCGTCAAGATTCTCAAAGAGGATGGAGGTTAGTCAACTCAAACTTACATTGGAATATATTAAACTGGTATTTTGTTGATGTCATGTGTCGCTTACTCCATAATTTGCTTGTCTTGTTGACTTTACAGAGCCTGTTGGATATGGTGATGCGCTTATTGCAATCTTGCCGTCATTTCCTGGAATAAAGCTTCAGTAGACATTTATGGTGGTCGTTTTCTTATGCTGTTAGAATTACTTAATAAACTGGGATTTGTGTATACGGAAGAAGATCATCAAATCAGCGGTTTTATCCTTTGTTGTGGGTTACTTTGATAGCTGTTAGGAAATTCTTTGCATTTTACTTTTGCCCGTAGGCCAGAAAGTGAGAAACATGTACTCTCAAACATGACCGGAGATCTAGTTTGATTTCTTTGAGTAACATTTGCATTTGGCTGTCAACAATGGTTATCTGCAATTTATCCGGCAAAATTTTTAATTTCATGACAATGACAAAGATTCTTGTTACATACTCGTACTACTCCTTTTTTTTCTATGAGTTTTTTACACTGTTTTTTTTATACTATGGTATTTAATATAAGTCACTTTTAATTATCTTATATATATATATATACACTTATATCCACAACCCTTAATGACTCTAATATTAGTGTTACAAAACCATGGAGAATTTAAATAAGCATGTAGGATAGAATTCATTTTCGAGATAAAGCTAATATTCGAGTCCAAACTTTTTTAAAACAAAAATGGTGTTTCCACCACCAAAGTATTTTTGCAATCTATCCGAGTTATACTTCCCTGCCTCTAATTGAAGTAATGAGGAATGGATTAACATAAAATTTTAATGACAGGCAAAGTCTTATATGTAGGGATTTATATACTATATTATATATTTATCCCTTAAAACTCTAAAATCCAACATTTATTCATAAGAATTATAAGCTTCCATGACTATGAGATATGTTTATTATATTATTCCTACTATTTAACAATATTTATTTTCAATTGTTGCCATTTTTGTTAAGGGCACAAAACTAATTTCATCCATATCTTTAAGTTTTTTTTATACTTATATAAATAATTAATATTTGTTATGTCAAATGTAAGCGTAAGTGTTAAGTGTGAAGGTTGATGAATTTGTCCAAAAACTTATTCAACTTAGATCAAATCCCCTGACTAATCCTTACCGAAGGACTACAAAGACTCTATTAAAGAATATTAGATAAAACTGTATCTAGTATCTCAAATTAATTTTAGATAAGTAATTAATACTTTAAAGTATTTAAGGGTGCAATTAGTATCAATTAGTACTATGAGCTAATTTTGGAGGTGTGATCAATATTTTAAAATATTTAAGGATGCAATTAGCACCTTGAACTAATTTTGGAGATGCGACCAGTATCTTAAATATTTAAATTGATATAATTTCTCCCTTTCACTGACAGAAACACAAATTTCTGTCTTATCCATATCACGTGAGCCTTTTATTTTGACATATTATTATTTAAAATGTCATATGTATCATTTGGTTGAATAAGAGTACTGAATAAACTATAAATTTGACATTGTATATAATTCATATGCGAATATTAAAAAATTTTATGGTTTATTTAATACAATTTATTAAAACAATATTACACATGTAGCATTTTAAACAATAATGTATCGAAATAAAAAATTTGTATGATATGTATCAAATGAAAGTTAGTGTTATTATTATCGAAATGGCAAAATTACACTAATTTAAATACTTTAAGGTGCTGGTCGTATCTTTAAATATTTTAGGGTGTTAATTATTTCTCTAAAATTAGGTTGATGGATGCATCTTTACTCAAAAATATTTAATGTACGTATATATTCAAATTCAAATCCAAAGTAAGCATGACTTTTATCAAATCTCACTATGATATAAAGATTTTGTTAGTAGATAATATATAAATATTTATATAATTAATTTTTAAATTTAGAGGTACCCGATAGTTTCTAAAACCCAAATTACTTAAACATTTTATTATAAAAAAAGTACTACTTTTATGGGCTAAAATACACCCAGGTTAGTTGAATATGAAATTTTTTTACACAAATGGATTCTATTTAAGTCTTGGAATTAATCTACTAATCATATAGAAAATTTCCTGATTTATATATAAATCTAAAGGGAAAACAAGCCGTTTTTATAACTGGAGCGTTAAATTTTCGGCATTCTTTTTTTGATCATTTTATCTTTTTGGACATAAAAGACCTTGGTGAGTCGGAGCAAGACTGTGAGAAAGAACGTGAAGAGTCCAAACCTTGAAGGCTATTATCGTCTTTTCCCCATCCATTTCGCTGCTCCTCGTAGATGCTGACACGCGCGTGTATAACGGGATTTGGCGATTCTGTATTTCTGAATCATGCGTTCCACGATGCCACCTTCTTGAGAACGTAGAACAATCCTTCGTACTTCGTCTTCCTCATTACTTTGGTACTATTAGCAAGACCCTCTCCATCTTCTTCTCTAGGTTTCCCTTCTAATTTCCCTTCTTCTAATCGTTTCGTCAAACCAAATTTTCAGTTCATTTCCATTCCCAAGAATCAATGCATCCTCTTCATCAAATGTTTTTTTGTGTTTGTATATGAACTTCCTCCATTTCTACTACACCAAATAGATTAATCCCCAACAACGGCAACAACTTCACAGCCATGAGTAACGCTTCTTCTTTCGCGGGTCAATTTCATGGTGATGAGAAGTCCACTACTTCATTTGACTTTGAATACGAAGACCCATCGTTCAAGAAGCCCGCAAATCCATCAAAACTCCCAAATTCGAGGGCACAGGTACAGAACGAGGCGAGGGTCCGCTATTTCAAGACTCAACTCTGCAGAAAGTTTAGACAAGGAACTTGTCCACTTGGGTCCGATTGTCGCTTTGCTCATAGTGTTGGAGAGCTTCGGAGGCAAGAATTTGGTTATGACGATAGAACATTTCAGGATTCCAAACTATGCAGAATGTTCTATCAAGGGCAACAATGCTCTTATGGAAACACATGCCGTTTCCTTCATACAAGGCCTGGTGGTTTGAATTCTAGAGACACTGCAACAGTAGAAGTAATTCCTACCGGACATGGTAAAAGAAAATATGATCAATTAGAATTCAAGAGTGGGTTTGATGAGAGTCCTGGTGCTGAAGTGAATACAAAGAGAGAGTTGCTGAAAACAAAGAAGTGCATCAAGTGGGACATGAATGGGCACTGCCCGTATGGACGTATGTGTCGCTTTGCTCATGGGCAAGCAGGTAAAATTTTGATGTTTTTCATTTCATTTCTGTTTAGTTTTCTAGGTATGCCTTAGTTTGGTCCTTGAAATTTGCATGGAGAACGATGACATGTGATTCTCTGTCAGTAATTGAAGAGAAGGAAATTAGAACTCCAATATGAGCATGCGTGCTATTGATTTTCTCCATGAATAGTTGGGACTTTAAAGTTGGACAAAATTTATGGGACCACGACGAGAACACTGTCATTTTAAAATTGTTTACTTTTCAAGATCATAGGGTATTGCATAATTTGGTAAAATTAACTTTATTCCTGGGAGAACATTGTAGTCTATAGTTTGTCGTTGTTATTGAACCTGATTGCATTTCATTCGGTAAATATGCATGGAATTACAAAATTCATAGATAGGAAAAAGTCAGGTGCATGATTTAAGCTTACCGAATGGAGGACATACAAGAGATTTCTATACGACAATGTACTACAAGATTGATTGAAAAACCTTCATTCTGCCTTTATTTTCTTGTTCTACTAAGTAGGAGAGATTCAAATAATGTCAATGTTGCATTTTGTCAGCTGCTACCTTGAGAAAAGGCAATATGTTTTTGTCCAAGAAAAGATAACGAAATTGAGTCTGGTAATCTTTGCTCTGTATTTTGGTACTAGCATTTGATATTTGATTTCTTTTTAAAAAAAATTATAGATTGTCCTAATCCCTAAGGTGCAAGTAAATTAAGTTAATTATGATTATAGTAACATATCATGTACACTTTTTAAACGAGAATTATCTCTTATATGCTTACCCATCTAGTCATGATTTTATTGATTTAGAGTAAACTAATTCTACTTAAAAATCTCACCATATTCGATTATAATTAATTTGCACAGCATGCTGTTAATGACATATATCTCTTTTCCCCTTCATGATCTGTTGAGGACCCTAATTAGTTGAGCCATGGACCCCTTTAAATAAACCCAGATTCCTCTTCTCAATGCAGAATTAGGGAAGCTTGATGGCTACTCAACAGCTGAATGTAGGGTAGTGCAAACTTCTGCTGCTGCAGCTACAAATGTGTCAAGTGGTGTAGTGTCAACTGGCACTTCGCTTAAGAATCTGAACGAATCATTTGAACGGGATTACAAATTCAACAGAAATGAACTACACAGGATCAGTCGAATCTATGCTGACTGGATTTAAAAATAACATGTTGCAGTTGCTGCCTTATGTTTTCAGGAGTTTTCCTTCTCATTTAGTCTGAACAGAAATCTGAGATATATGATTCACTCTTTTGTATAGCCCCTGACAAATTTAGGACTTTTTAGGAGGTTATGATAACTTTGTAGATTAAAAAAAGTATTATCTTTCAAAATAATAGTAATAGCAATGCAGAAGAAATTAGAATCCTGAGATCTTCATATACTCCATGCAACTTCTGGACCAAATATCCAGTCTTTAATTGCACATGATCCTGCCACGTCATAAACATTAAATGTTTGGAGCCCTAAAACTAGTTGAGTCGCTTATTAGAGGGAGCTAGAAGAAGAAGAAAAACCAACGGGGTTAGTCCGAGTGGTAAGCGGCTCGGTATCGCTTAAACGAGATCTCGTGTTCGAGCCTTGGCGTACGCAGAAAATCCCCGTTGGGAGACTCACTTACCATAGCCAGGTGCGCGACGAGGGTCAGATCCGGATGTAGTCGGGGCAAAGGTCCGGTGAACCGGGTGTGCAACTAAAAAAAAATAAAAAAAAATAAAAGAAGAAGAAAAAATGTATATATAGGTTATTACTGGTTAAAACTAGTTGACTCAAAGCTATATTATTTGAAAAGAAAATTCAGGTACGGCGTTTCTCTGTGTCCCCAATGTTCAGTGTGGGAGAATCTAATGTAGCGTTGGAGGACTTAATTTTTTATTTTGAAAGTATAGGGGTTTATTTGCAATTGACCCCAAGTTTAAACAAGGTTTTACATATTACTATACAGAAAGAATACGTGTAAGTTCACTCTAAACAGAAACAAGTGATCACCAATATAACACAAGACTGAAAATAAGTGAACCACTCGGGAACTTCCTATTTTCCTGTTTTCTCTGCAGAAGATTTTACCAATTTAACAGTCGACCGAGCGAGGGCGTCCATGGGATCAATACATTTCTTAAGAAGAGGATCATCTTGGGGCAAGATATCCCACGTGTCATGAGAAGCAAGCACAACAGAGCTCACTGCCCTGACCAGAAGAACTTGAAGAGCAATTCTCAATAGATTGCATGCTCCTTCCATGTCTTTTCTGTTCAAAGCTTCAATTGCAGGTAGCACTATATGTTCCATGGTTGCTTTATCTGGCAAAACAACCTCAAACCCCTACAGACAAGTAATAATATCAGAGAGTATATTTCTGAGGAAAGATACATCATTGAAACTAAACCCAGATGAAAGAACAAAATTTCCACAATAGCTGTGGGGAAATTTTCTGTAGTGCAAGTTCCACTAAGCTAGCCAGGCCTTATGGATCATAATGTCTGGGTTACAAAAGGAACAATCAAATAATTACAACTTATCTACTTAGAAATTTGTTTTGTTCTTCAACTGCCATCAGAATCAAAACAGTACTAAGCTACCAATGCACATGACCTCCAAGAACTAGAGGTTAACAATCTTCTCTTCAAAGGTTCAAATTCTTCAGCTTATTGGACACAAGAAACTGGCTTAGGATAACTGAAGATATTGATACTAAAAGCTCTTTGTCAAAAGTTTATTTAGCACATAAACAATATAAACACACAGAGTTGTAACCAAAATATATATACATGGACACACACACAGTGAGTCAATGTATACACTATGACCCAGAGAAAATCACAATATAAGATCCGGGCAAGGCACGAAAGTTAGGAAAATTGAAATTTCATATGCAAGACAAATGGTCAAACAACAAAATAGGCATTTCATGTTTGAGATAGTCTCAAACATCCTTGCTTAAAAGGCCTCTAAGACAAATGCCTCCAGCTATTGCATCTTCAGTTGAATTGTAATCTAATACGTATTTTCAAGTATCTTGATATTCAATATAATGTGTTAAAATTTGATAATGGGAAAAATCAATTCAAACAATCTAGCAGAACCAAGGGAATTTTAAAGTAAGTTTATAAAGACATACAACCCTGCATCAGTGTTCTAACAACTGGATTGTCATAAAGAAAAACTTGTGTCATGGGTAGAAATTACAGAAAATCTACTTCAAACTGTCATGCCATTAAAGAATATATATATATATATATATGATTTTCAGATTTTGTCCATCAAGTTGTCAAAATAATGTTGAGAGATGTAATATGCAAAGATTAAATACTTGATTCTGAAGCTTCTCCTGATAAAATCCGGCTGCTAGAGCAGCGTTAGTCGCGAGCAATCCAATACGCAAGGGGCTACCAGCTTCAAGTGGCTTTAATTTAGCTTCCTTGAGCTCACTAGCAACACATTCTGCCATGTGAAGAAAAGGAACAGAACATTCCTGAGATACTTGTTCATACCAAGAATGTGATATGTGGCAAGGCATCACTATGCAACAGGCCCCAGATTTCTCAAGAAAATTCCTTTTATTCCTAATATTGTGAACAATTGCAGAAGTATCCATGTTCAAACTCTCCGCTTTACTTCTGCCAGAGAAGAAGTAACTCTTCTCATATGAAATCAGCTCCTTATTTAACAGAGGATCAGAACAGAGTACAAAAGGAAGAGAATTATTTATTCCATCTTCATCTTCTGAAGAACTCAACTCCACAAATTTTCTCAAAAATTTTATGGTAGCATCAACAGAAGCGCCTCCAATTATACCCACACTAGTTGCTTCACTGATCAAAGCAGTAACAGATTCACCTCTTCTGGAAGTAAGATTTGAGCCATAAACCTTCTTATCATCAGAAAATTTCCCACTTTCATCTGCATTATTCAAAATAACTGATGATGGAGGTATAGCTTGAACTTGACAAGACCTTGCTTTGTTGTACTTGTTTCTAGGTGTGTTTGCATAACAAAATGTCTGGTATGGATAATTCAGTGTCTGGAAAGACATCGTCAGGATTACATCCAACATCTCCAACATGAAAGCCAGTTACAAGCCAAAGTAAAAAAATCTCTGAAAATTTTTGCTAAAAATGAAGAGGAAGTTGCTTACAGGACATTGTAACCACAATTCAACATGCTTCAAGGATTCTCCTCCAACAAGGCTCCTGGTATTTTCAAATGCTCAATTCCCAGAACCACCCCATTTGCGTTCCAGAGTCAGAGCTTCTTCAATGAGCAAGAACCGACCCTGAAAAACAGTAAATCTCTTGTGCAGACGCCTTTTTTGTCACTTAAAACAGAACACCCACCACGAGTCTCTCTCAAGAGTAAACCCCACAGTAGAAAGGAGCAAGAAAGAAAGTAACCCAATAATGCAATCAATTCCTCAAGTGAAAATCAGAATTCAGGAGAAAAAGGAAAATCGCAATTGAAATGGTAGAAATGGAGTAATTTTAGCAAGTAAAATGGGCATTATAATGCCCTAATTATGAGGGTTATTGTTACTTTTTCACCGATGCCAATTATTCAGAAATGGACCAGAGAACCAGTGGGAAGGAAGAAATGAAGAATCTTGGTGCCATGCGTGTCACGTTTTCACAACGAATGTGTCTTCCCGACCTACCCCCTTGTGAAAGCAAAGCTGGAGGAGACCCTGAACCAATAGCAAAGTTGCTAGAGAGCCAAATTTCTCCCTTGCCTTCTGCTGAAAAAGGCCCCACCTTTTTCCTTTTTAGCTAGGCCCCACTTAACCCCCCCCCCCCCCTTTTTTTGAAATTGCAAATAGGTCCTTGCCAAATGCTGTTTTTATAAAAAAAAAAAAAATTGAAGACAAGTAACTATTGGTCTTATTCTCTTTACGTTGTAGTGGTCCTCCTAATTTATAAAAAATTTTAGGCCAACTCACTTACCCAGATTATTTGTTGTTTATTTAGGAAGGGCATTAGTTTATTTGTGTTTCTTACTTATTTGTATGTATTTTTGTTCGATGTGCCTTAATTGTAATTTGCTTTATTGTGATCATCGTACCAAAGTTCAGAACAAATGCGTGCTTGCGCTTATTACAATTAGGCAAGTTCCAAAGATCCTTCTTAAGTTGTTTTTTCAGTTTATCTTCGTATATTTTGTACCTAAGAAAAAAAAGAGGGAAGGATAACATAAATTTAAATTTTAAAAAATATTTATTAAGATGAATAAAAAATACTTTTATATTTTAAATTTTAAAAAAATTAGTCTCAAATTCAAATTAACTTAGAGATATCCTTAATTAAATAAAAAAAACTATATTTATAGAATCAAAATATATATACACACACAACTCAGTCTAAAAAAATTTAGAAAACAAAAAATGAACGGTAATTATATAGTAAATATGCTACTAAATCAATTTATTCTATTAGATTATAATCTATTGATTAATAGTTTGAATACCTTATATTATAACCCTAAACTTTATGCAAATTAACGTGAGATAAATATAATATTTAGTCCTATGTATATATATATATATATATATATATATATATATATCTTTCTTTGGCTACACGAAATGTTGCCCAAGTGAGAGCACTAATTGATGTATCAGAGCTACTTGAAATATTAAATATATCATCATCTCATGTATTAGAGATTCAGCTGTTCGTTTGGACCAAGCTATTGAAAAGCATTGGGCGGTTTCTTTTTCCAAATTTCGAGGTAAAATCAAAATTTAATTTTTTATCCTTAAAAAATATTTATATTACTCATCCGATCTATATTTAATTAATTTAATTAAATTAATAAAATTAATTAATATATTATTTTTTAAAATATTATAATTATTATTTTTTAATTCTCTCATTCTCTTTTACTTAATTATTATTATTGAGAGAGTTTTAATATAAATAATTTAAAAAAAATTGATAAATATAAAAAATATATCTTATATTTATGATTAGGATTAACTTTTTAATAAAATGTTATATTAAGTACCTGTGGGGTATATTACTAGTAATTAATTAGAAGGATATCCGGCAACATTAAACAAATCAAATGCTAGTGTAGTCATTAGGAAGATCATCATAGGCAAAGGTATACGTTACCCCACCAAACACATCTGCAAATGAGATTAAGGAAACGATTAATGATAAATTAAAGGAGACGGCTGATGTTCCACCCAGAAAAAGGAGACATGTGCTGATAAGAACAAAAACCAATCTCCCTCTCACACACACATGATGATAAGAACAAAATTCAGTATCAAACAGTAATGATCAATGATAGAGGAAACATATGATGATAAGAACAAAGATTAATCTCATCTTTCTGGACACTGAAATTAATCTCAAACCAGCAGAAGAAGTTGCTACCTTTCTTTTAACGGTGTGAACCTTAACAATCTTCTATGTCTTTGATTTGCCTGTTCCAGTAAAAGGTAAAACATGGAGTGGTGCTTCTCTTATCTTGATTTAGTTGCTCATATTAATCTTCTTGTTTTTTTTTTGGTATACAAAAGTATGGGTAGGTTCAGTATTTATCTCCTACTAATGACACGGTACAGCTCAATGGCTCAGAGAACATTTATAGAGGACTTACAAGATCGCCTATTAAAAAAATCTCATAACAACAGTAAAAATTAAACTCGCGTCTTTGTAGAATACGAATACATTCTTTATCATATGTACTAACTCTCATTAATTGTTTATAGTAATCTTCATCTTCCTTGACGAGTTCATATATGGTTGGCAATATTTTTTTTTGTTGCCCACCCGATTCACCGGAGCTTTGCCCCGACTACATCCGGATCCGACCCGCGTCGTACACCTGGCTATGGTGGGTGAGTCTCCCAACGGGAATTTTCTGCATTCGTCAAGGCTCGAACTCGAGACCTCGCTTACGCGATACCGAGCTGCTTATCACTCGGACCAACCCCCGTTGGTTGGTTGGCAATATTGATGATACTCATATGTGTGTTAGGCCTTTATGTTTCACGATCTTCATTTGCTTTATTGGGGCCATTTGGATAGACTTTAAGAAAATAGTTTATAGAAAAAAAGGGGAGTTTTTGAACAATTTTTAGAAAAGAGTTTTTGAAGAAGAGTTTATGGAAAAATAATAGTTCTAAATAAATAAGTATTTTGATAGTTATTACTATAAGGACTTTTGTGATTGATAAATTACTAAAAAAAATTAAAATAAATTAAATATCACTGTCCATCATCAACTCTATTGTTCATATCAGCTTCATTCCACGGAGGGTTTAACGACCAGATTTGGACGACGTCTTCTTCTATGTCAGTTGCCTCTCCTTCTTCCTCTTTCTCCATCGTTGACGTCTCCTCGATCCAAATCTGGACAACGGTGGCGGAGGCTTCAACAACCACCCAAAAGCCTTCAACGACGGCGAAAAAAGTTGATGGAGGCGAGAAGACAGAGAGGAGAGAGAAGAGATGAGATAATGTATTAAAAAAGTAGGGATAAAATAGTTTTTTGATGTCTATAAACTATTTTTATTGTTCCAAAAACTATTCTAAATAGTTTATCTAAAATTATAGTTTGATCCAGAAACTATTTTAAATAAATATAGCTATTTATTTAAAAAAAATTAAAATTTAAGTCAAAAACTTTTTTAAAATTATAGTTTTTTCCTCAACCAAACACACATTATTTTTATGTTTTTTGGGCTTTTTATTTTTCTTTATTTATTTGTTTGTTGCTTTTTGTTCTTGGGCTTCACAATTACTTACCTCGGTTGGCATCTATGTGGAACAATCTTCCCCGTGATGTTTTGGCCAATATCTCCTCCTTTCTCCCCACAGATTCTCTCGCCATAGCTAGATCAGCCTGCAAGAATTGGCACCTATGTTCCAACAACTTACCAGCCTCAAGACCACACTCTAATCATCACCAACCTTGGTTCTTGGCTTTGCCAATTAGGAACCAGAAGCCATCAATGTTTGTATGCTCACAATTCACTTCTGAACAATTGGTACCAGCTATCCCTAAAGTTCTTACCAGTTCCAGTGATAGCAGTTTCTCCTATTGGGAGCCTCCTTCTGTTGAAAATCTCTCGTTCTACTACTCTCCAGCTTCCTATCTGCAATCCATTTTCAAGCCAGTTTAGTTACCTTCATCAATTGAATATTTCAAGAACAAACCCAGCAGTGGGATTTGTGGTTTTGAACCAGGGGGTTAAATTCCCTTCCTTTAGAATATATGTCGCCGGAGGGATGTCTGAGGCAGCCCAAGGCGGGGGTGCCACCTATGAACACACGACAGAGATGTACGACACACAGCTTGACAAGGGGCAGATTGTGGGTCCATGCCGGTTGAATTTGCAGTCAGGCTTACAGTTTGGACTCCAAATGAGAGTGTACACGTAGAGAATGTGTTTTGTTGGATAACTTCTGCAAGAGTTTACAGTGTAATTGGGTATAACATTTCCACAAACACATGGAAGGAGCTAAGTGTTCCCGGGGTAGAGAGGCTAGAATTTGCCACGCCGATTGGGAGGAATGGGGTTTTGTGTTTGGTTGGAGGGACAAGTGGTGGTGGGAATGCAAATGCTTCTGTTTGGGAGATGAAGGAAGGGAATGTTTGGGATTTGACAAATAAGGTACCAAGTGAATTGGGAGGGAGGGAACAAGAAGAGGAATTGGGAAAGTACAAAGTGTGTGGAAAATGAAGTTATTTGGAGAAAGGTTAGAGATAAGAGTGGAAGTGAATGGGAATGGAAATGGGTTGATGGGTGTGATTGCATCCAGGGTAAAAAAGTCCACAATTGCTCAATAAGGGGAATTCTAATTCACCACACTCTTACTTTTTCTTGCATCTCTAGATCATTCTTGAGTTTTAATTTGTCATTTCTCTCACAACACTTAGCTAGTTTTTTTTTTACCCACCCAATTCATCAGAGTTTTGCCTCGACTACATCCGGATCCGACCCGCGCCGCGCACCTGGCTATGGTAGGTGAGACTCCCAACAGGGATTTTCTGCGTACGCTAAGGTTCGAACTCGAGACCTCGCTTAAGCGATACCAAATCGTTTAATACTTAGCTAGTTGAGTGATCTTGTAAGCAACAAATTGAGAAGGCACAGTAATAAATGTCATTCAATATTTGTAACACTACTTAGTAATAATTCTGATGTCTCTTCAAGTACCATTTTAGCCTTTGGGAAATAAAAGTTATAATTTTATCCTTCAATACTATTAGATTTAAGTATCCTTAAATTCTTGAAAAATGTTTCTGCATAAAAGTTCATCGCTTTAAGAACCCAAATGTCTTGCCAATAAAACTAAACATAGTTAGTAAATGGCTAAATCTTTTAAATATGAAGTCTTAAATTTAAATTAGACAATTCGTATAGAAAAATACTTTGTTATGAGAGAGAAAATATATTTCAATAGTTTCTACGTCTCAAAAAAATTAGTCTCTAAACTATCGACTAAAAATACTGCTTGATTTTTTTTTTTATTTTTTTGGTACAGCTTGATTTCTAAAAGAAAAAAAGAACCCAAATGCCACGGCCCAAAAGACACAAAGGATCAGAACTTTTTTTTGGATTCAACGACAAAATGATAAGCAACGGGGGTTAGTCTGAGTGGTAAACAGCTCGGTATCGCTTAAGTGAGGTCTCAAGTTCGAGCCTTGGCGTACGCAGAAAATCCCCGTTGGGAGACTCACCCACCATAGCCAGGTGCGTGATGCGGGTCGGATTCGGATGTAGTCAGGGCAAAAGCTCCGGTGAACCGGGTGGACAAAAAAAATGACAAAATGATAATAATTAGTATAAAAGTTTACATGTTACATATAATAAGGATTCCTACCGTGGTACTAAATACATGAAGGAAACAAGGGTAAGAAATAACTTTTAACACCAAAGAAATTGAATTCAAAAAACAAGGCTAAAATTTCTTATTAGATTTTTTTTTTGGTACAACCTACTAGATAATGTTGAACATTCAGGAAGTTTTTTTTGTTGCCCCCGTTTCACCAAAGTTTTACCTCAACTATATCTAAATCCAACCCGCATCGCGCACCTCGCTATGGTGGATAAGTCTCTTGACAAAATTTTTTTACATACGCCAAAACTCAAACTCAAAACCTTACTTAAATAATATCAAATTGTTTATCACTGAAATCAACTCTTGTTGGTTGAACCTTTAGGAAGTTGTCAGGATACAAATGAAACATTTCTTGACAATAAGTGGCAACTTGATTCTCGGGCCCATCAGATTAGATTTAGTGACCCAAAAGAAAGACACCTCAAGCATTTGGAAAAGAGGTTGAACTCTTCTAATGTAAGTCAACTCTTCCATAAAAATTCTTTTAGAATAGAGCCTCTGGTAAATAATTTCATGACTAGTCCTGATGCTAAAACAAAAGGATTAGAATTAGAGAGGTTGAACTCATCTACAGGGCGAAGTTTTCCAAAAAAAATTTATCAAAAAAAAAAGATCAGAATTGACTCGGCTTATTACATATATAATCTTCCTAAACATGCACATGCGCTCAAAGCAACGTCAAGGGCCATCCATTTTCACGGGGCATTATTGATAATAGATCTTTAAAGAGAGAAAAAGAATGACATAACAATAACTTGGAATTTCACACAATGTTCGCTGGTTTTCTTATCTACAATACTTTAATGTATGAAACAACATTAAAACAAGAAGCTTATCATGTTAGCCTGTGAGCTCCTCCATTAACCCCTGTGAAGAAAAAGTAAAAGTCAGTTGGGTATTCACTGAAATGTCGCTACAGGAATTTGAAGCAGAGACAACTAACCCGTGAGATGAATTGCTCAGCGTCAGTTCGCTTCAGAAAATGCATTGAATGGAGCGCAAAATTGGCAGTCTTGTCATCGCTAAGCACAATCCCATCACCAATATCATCGAGGACTCTCACTTGGATGTAGGGATCTTTGGGCGGCACCATATCCTGTCAAATGCAGATTTTTTTAAACAAGGACCATTCAGTTATTTACAGCCACCCAGAGTATATTTTCATTCTGCTGTCTAAAGACTACTAAAACTATAAATAGCGTTACAAATTACAATAGTCCAATTTGTTCCTGACCCTTAGTTTATTGCTTTATCGTTTCTCAATAGTAAGATTAAAATATGAGACAAATCAAGAAGCGTAAAGAACAGAATCAAGTAACTTGCTATAAAAGATGAACGATTGTCAATTACAATGTGCATTGCTGCAATACCATCTTTAAATATGTATTCAAGCTGACCATGGGAAAAGAACTGAAGGTACATTCACACAAACATCGGCATTACTTATTTTAAGAAGAGATAAGGTTCAATTCCATTTTCCCAGCAGATGCTTAAACAGAAAAATCAGCTCTCTCACCATCCTAGGAAAATTTAAAGGGCAAAAGACGGGATGCAGCAGTATAATACCATAAGGTCAGTGGTCAACCAAGTGGCATTATAAAAAAGGAATCGTCAGGGGTAATATAACTGGAACTACAGAATAGTTTAAAAATCAAGTCCCTGTACCACATCCAAAATTAGTTCCACAATCTCTAACCCTCACTATCATCAGTAATCTAGACCATATGTTATGGACA
Source organism: Leucaena leucocephala (assembly GCA_037074615.1). Classification (NCBI taxonomy): domain Eukaryota; kingdom Viridiplantae; phylum Streptophyta; class Magnoliopsida; order Fabales; family Fabaceae; genus Leucaena; species Leucaena leucocephala. The sequence goes on from CM073552.1 coordinate 3,645,418, forward strand.
AGGCCTGAATATAAGTGTCAGTGATGCGGGTTTAGGTGTCTGTCCTTGTGTATGTAATGAATAGATAGGACTACGTGATGGAGGAAGGGAAGGAAGAAGAGAGAAAAGAAATTACCACAGTCAGATCAAGTTGCACTTTTGACATATATGACTTCAAAGCCGCAGAGTTCCTCTTAAAATACTCTACCTCCGTATGACAAAGTTTCTCCTCAATTTCTTGAGGAAGTACATGTCCAATTTTCCATAACAAACTCTGTATTGTCTCTGCTCGATTGTAACTACTTTGAGATAAGTTACAGAATATATGTAAGAACAAATTAAAAGCCTATGCTTGATGGGGAAAAAAGCAAGAAAGATATTTAAAGGAGACACTCACATATAGGCCATTAGGCAGCGTTTATTGCGAACTAAAGAAAGATGGTGGATAAGTGCGCCATGGTGTTCCGCATTTCTAGTTGTTTGGACATCCATCCCTTCTTCCTGCATCTTTCTGTTGCAGCAGGGCGCACCATATTCATATGAATTCCATAGAACAAAGGTAATGCAATTATGCGTAGAAGAACATATTCAACGAGATCAATGACAAAAATTTTCAACATCCATGCATACGCTCATAGGAAAATTTGTTTGACCTTGAAGTTCAAGCTAATAGATTACCGAACTTAAAAAATTGAATAATCAGAGTTCACGGAAGAATGTATGGAGATATAAAGACAAAGTATTCATACAATTAGACACATTTTTTGGGCATTGCATAGACATTAAAAAAATGAATCGCACTGTTTGACGCTTATAAATACTGTGCCAAGTTACAAAATTTATATTTTATATTGATGATTCGCCTCTAAAAGAAATTTCAAAACAATGCTGTCCCACTCTAAATAAATAAAATTAAAGGAACAATAATCCAATGAGAAGTGGAATTCTCCATGATGAGGAGTATTCAATGCTTCACATAATTTTTACCGTATCAAGGACTGAAGCTCAAGGTTATGTTGAGTGCATTCTGCAACCACTTGTTCAAATAGATCGCTCTGCGAGGTTATTAAAAACTATCAAGCCAAAGCTAGAATAATACAACATACAGAGTGGAAAATAAGTTTCTGATCATAGTATGGAAAGAATTAGTGAATTGTGATTCTGTTTGGATTATTAATTTATGATCATGGTGGATAAAATCAACAGGAAATGAAGGCCAGATAAAGAAGGTTCAATTCCCAAGAGATCATATTTCCAGGGCCCAGTTGTTCCAGCCCTGGAGCGTCATGCCATTTCCTAACAAGTTATTATTATTTTCAAGGTCATAAAATTGGTAGATTTACATAAGAAAGCTAGAAAGAAACTATATGAGATTGCTAACAAGCTAACCAGACCAGGCTTGTAGAAAAAATTAGTCAATGAAACTGCTGGCCAAAATACGATTACAAAGGATAGTAACATAGCAATCAATTGCTCATGTTTTGATGTAGAGTGTTGTGTCTGGAGACTTATGAATCGAAGGAGAATTTATCATTAGTTAAACCAATCCAACATCGCTTAGAAGTGGTAAATATAAAAAGCTGATGTTTTTTTTATTAAATGGAGACACATGTAGCATTAATATCTAAAGTCCATCAGCAGTAAACCATATCATACCACCTAACAGCCAAAAACAGATGTAGTTTAAGTGAAGAAGCAACTAAGGTCCAAAACCCAATTATAAGCTTTCTCCTTTGACCGTGCAAGGGTTAGTATGCTAGCCTCTCCAAAATATTTTCATTACGAACAACAATAAAAGATTGAACTCGTACAACATTGATTCCACTGGAAACTAGCAGCACTTGATGTGGATAAGTCACACGAATTGACACTAATTAACAATTTTTGCAGCCAAAAATAAGCTTAAGTAAAAACTAACAGCAACTTCCATCAAAAAACAAAACGGCAAACAGCAACCTTACTGTCTTCCATCAATCTTTTTTGCATTATCATAAGTGTGCACTACAAATCAATTGATGTGCATAACTTAAAAAACTCTGTATACTTGACAAGAAATCATTACCAGCCAAATCTGAAACCCACAAACGCATATTCCCCATTTTTTAAAAAATTGGGTCTAGTAATTAACGCTTCTAGTTTAAAAAATTTTCCCTTCTTCCCCGTTTGTCCTGTGTCCGTGGAGGTCTTCCGTGCAGTTGCTTAAATTTCTTGCAGTAGTCGAGCATAGGAGCCTCCCCAGAGATTTCTGTCCCTCCCAACTAACAACTATGTGAATTTTGTAAAGTCCTATAATGCTCACAGAACTCAATTTCAAGGAAGATGTACGATGAAATAGCTCATTAAAAACAAAGACGAGGCCTTACATTGAATGGCGTCAATTGGCCTTTCTCCCCACTCGCTAGCTCTTTAACAAGTTGGCCCGCTTTTCTCCCGTACATTTTGCAATTTCAAAATAAACAAACTTCTGCAAATAGCTTCAGTGAATGCGAAATTTGACCGAATAGATTGTGCGCATCAAAAAGACCGATAACAGCTGCAGATTAAACACTGAGAAGGGTTCAGATCTATAGACAATTATATGCCAGCGTCAAGTTGAAGGGTTGAGGCCAAAATAGAAGAGAGGAGTTCGAGAGATCGAGAATGAGAAGCTAACCTGGATGAAAGATTGGTACTGCTTGGCCTTGATGCAGTAAATCTGTGGTGGCAATTGAGAACTTGAAGGGAAAATTGGGAGGAAGAAGAAGAAGAACGCAAGATCTCTGTATGTATCTCAGTGGTGGCGGGGCCTTTGGTTAGAAATTCAAAATCACCCGCTAAAATTGTATCCGGACTCCGGAGGTCTCAATACGGTCACGGGTCGGGCAAAAACCGGTAAAGGACCGGCCTATTAATAAATCAGACATTGGGACCCACTTTTGATTATCAAACCCACACGATTAATGCAGCGACGTTAAGATAAAGCTGATGACAAGGTGATGACGAATATGACGGCATAACGCTGAATTTTTTAATTGCAAAAAATAATAATTTAGCTTTATCATTTCCCTTTGAAAATGTTGCGATTTTGTCCCCTCTTTCTTTGCCTTCATCATAGGCAGCCTGCCAGTTGTCAAGATATCAACTTTTGTGGACCAAACTGAAATTTACTTAAATATATTAGTATGGCCTTGTCTTATTTTCTAAAAGGGTTTGACCAAACTGAGATGTGCGAAATTAAACTTGGGGTCTTTTGATTGCATATTCATCCATAATTATGAAAGCAACCACATAGCGCAGTTGCCATTTTTGAAATTAAGGCATTGGTTGGGGGGTTTTGGAGGGGAGGGTAGGGTAGGGGAGATATAAATGTGTTTGGTTGGGAAAAATGGAGGGGAGGGGAGGGGAATATTTTTGTCATTTTCTGCTCCCCCACCCCTCTCTCTCACCCCTCCAAATTTGGGGTTTTTTAGAGGGGTGAGAAATATTATATGCAATCCTGACTAAATTACCCCTGCCCATATTTCAAATTGCCAGGACTGCCCTCAGGGTGTAAAAACCCTTTTCCCTTCGTATTTCTGCCATTCCAGTTCAGCGTTGTGCTCTGCCTCCTTCTCCGTCGGCGCGTGTCTCCACCAACTGCTGCCGGTCGCTCGACGTACTCCGGCAATACTACCGTCGACTTCGTTCAGGTAACCTCTTGTACCCTCTTTCTCCTTCTTCGCTCCTTGTATGTCATGTCTATCACTCCTCTGCTTGCCGTTTTGCTTCATCTGTGTTTGATGACCTTTTACTGTCGAGAAGCTTTTGGTTAGGATAAGTTAGAATTTGTGGTACACTGGTACCTTTGGATTTTTGAAGGAGCCCGTGTAGTGTTTCCTGAAGAAAGCTGTCCGCTTTCATACTCAAATGCGTTTGTTGTTTCGTTTAATAGTCTGAGTTATGTTCTTCGACCATCGATGCCTTCTTTTTTTATGGTAATAATTTGGGATTTGGGATGCTTCTGTCTTTTAAAATTCCACTGCGGGACAAATCTTCGCTTCAGCCCATGTTGAAGTTTGCTTGATGCTCTTAGTCGTTTGGGCAAAACACTGGCATCGGGTACTTGATAGTGGTTGTTTTTTCTTACTCAAGTTCTAGCAGATGCCACTTAAATTGGGTCCTTACAGGCTAGAGGATGTTCCATGTTTTGATAATCGTAATAGCATATTTAGGGACGGGAGCATTCTAAATTTTAATTAGGGGGTTATTAGTTTGATACGGTATAATGGTGATGGAATTATGGCATGGTTCATTTTCACTAATCCTAGATGTTGTTTGAATTGACTGATCAGTGCTATGTAAACCTCTTAGCTCTGAATGTTGGATAGTTCCCTTCCTCATTACTCTGAATATGATAAGTGGAACTGGTATGAGGCCTGGAGACATTGTAACAGCTTCAAATGGAAAGACTATAGAGGCGAAGATTTATTTGGTTCATGCTTATTTATATATCATCTAACTTATTGCATAAGGTATTGAATAAAAACATTTGGATTTTGATTAAAGTCTTACAATTGCATCACAATCTTATCATCTTATGAGATCCAAGATATTGTGCGCATTTTTCTGGAAACTTTTGAGAATGTTTCTGTGTATCAGTGGTACAAACCTGTGCTGGCAAAAGAAATACTAGAAGCTGCAGAAGTGAGCGGAGAAAATTTATGGAGGATGCCAATGGAGGAAAGTTACTGGGAATTCATGAAATCAGGAGTAGCTGATATGGTGAACACTGGTGGTAGACAGGGTGGTGCTATAAATGCAGCTCTCTTCTTGAAACAGGTACATTCTATAATTGCGGCTCTCTTCTTGAAGTTATAGAATGAAATCTTATGATGAATTTCTTGGAGTTATAGAATGAAATCTCATGATGAATAATATAGAAAGTTTTTAATAGAGTTTAATAGGGTGATATGATCTATACGACTAATCTGACCAATCTTATGAGGCATCTAGAAAGTTTTTAATAGAGTTTAATAATTGACATCCAATCCATGCAGCTGATCTCAGTTAATTTTGCTTGGGGTTTTTGAAATATAATAATAATAATTCTTTGCTTTTGTAGTTTGTTGATGAGAAGGTTCAATGGCTGCATATTGACATGGTTGGTCCAGTGGCGAGCGAGAAGTCGTCAATGGCAACAGGATTCGGCATTGCTACCTTAGTGGAATGGGTTTTGAAAAATGCTTCTTAAATGGTAGAAAGGATCAAAAGTCTGTTATTAGAACATGAGTAAAATCTGAGAAGATGAAATAAATTGCAGGTTTTTTTCTGGGTTTCTGGTTCAATGATGATCTCATGGTTTGTGTAGTTTGCAGCCTTGTGATTTCTTGCTTCAACTTGCCTGCTTCTTCTATAGCGTCCCTCTTTATAAGAAATTTTTAGACCTTTTCTTGTGCGTTTCCAGTAATTAATTAATATCATAACAAACAAAAATTCGCCTAATCAAAAGGATTAATTAAGCTTAATCTAAGAATCTTTGGTTCAATTATTGGCCATCAATGATGATCAAGCATACCGTGATGATTGGTTCATTTAAGATATTTGCATTTAAAGAAAAGGTATTTCTTGTAATAAAAAAGAAATGTTGCATCGTTAGATATTATGATTTTTGCAAGCTTGAGCCACAAATAAGAGGTCTCAAGGGATGTTTCAGCCAACGGAAATTGACTCAATTATTTTACTTTTATATTTAATAATAATAATCATATAATCATATATATAAATAAATAATTAAAAAGTTTTTTTTAAATATATAAATAGAGAAATAACAATTCTGATATAAATGTTATAAATAAAAAATAAAAAAATTTAAATAAATGTCTGAGGGTATATTTGTCAATTTTTCATTATCTCCCCTACCCTCCCTTCCTGAACCAAACAAAAAATATCATCTCTCCTCCCCTACCTTCACACTTATAACTTCTCCTACCTTTACCTACCTTTCCTTAAATTAACCTAACCTACCTTCCCCTCCGTTGAACCAAACATAGCCTAAATAGCATATCTTCCCGTTGCAGTTAACTACTTTGAAAATATTTGCACTAGTGACCCCTTCATTTATAATTTCATAGTACCTTTTGGTGAATTTTTTTATATAATATTTTCAAGCAAAAAGAGATTTTGGAATGTTTATTTACTATTGATAGCATAGAAGGAGAAGTAAAATCAAGTATTTTTTTATTTAGTATAATAAAAATCATTTTTATTTCTATTTTTAACATTTTAAACAATTTTAATTCTATAAAAAAAGTTAGAAAATGAGATGAGAGAAGTAGAAGTAAAATATTTTAGACCATTTTACATTAAGTTATAAAATTTCTAGATAACTTTAACTATTCTTACGTTATAAAAAATTATTTTATCCTAAATTATAGAAAAAAAATATACATCAATTCTATACTCATTTATAACCTAATAAATAAATTTTTAAAATTTATTTTTAATCTAATTCTATTTTTACTTCTATTTCTATTTTTATTATACCGAACATATCGTTAGAGAACAATTTTATCAAAATAAAGTAAAACGGTACGTATAAAAATTAGATTTCTAGAGAGTATATGCATGAACCATACAGATATGAAGAACGTAGTTGAAGAGTGAGATGATATCCAACTTCTTATCCTACCAATTGTAAGAGTGAAATTTTGACTTGTTTATTGAACTCGATGATATTATATATAATTATACATAATATATATATCCCAACTATATATATAAACGTTTAATATGTAATTTTCAGACATGTCCATCGTAAAAGGTAAGCATCTATATATAGTTTGTCTGTTGAACTAATTAAATCACATAAATAAACTGAAATGACATGCAAGGTTTTATCTCTTAAATCAAAGAATGCTCGTCCCCTCTTTAATTGAAAGCAGGAATAGGGTCAAAGCAAAGAGAGTATATACTACGAATTCATAGTCAAGTTTTTATTTTAGTTTTTAGTATTGCAAGTTGACAATGCTCATTTGATCATTTCTTTTTTCTTGCTTTTTTTTTTAATAGTCAAACACATCTGATCTCGCTGAAAAGGAAAAAAAACAGTACTAGAAAAAGAATGAAACATGAATCAATATATGTTCAATTATATTTATTAAAATTGTCAATAAAATTGGACTGGATTAATCAATTTGACCACAGAATTATTAAATCAGTCATGACTTGGATTTTTATCAACACTTCCCATTGAATCAGTCTGTGTATTTGGTTCAACTAAAAGAAAAGGAGAGGAGAAATTTTAATAGAGATTAGAGGGAGAGAAGATAAATTAAGAGAATAGATTTTAATATTATATCTTTTAGATTGATAAAAAAAAAGATGAGATGAAAGATATTAATGTTATATTATTTAATTTAAAAGGGGAGGGAAGAAAAAAAAAACTATATAGACAATTATGAGATATGAAAAAAGTATTTTAGGAATATTAAAAAAATTATAGATATAATAATCAAAATAAGGTAAAAATTTAATTTTCCATCAAAATTTTTTAGTGCCAAACACATCTTTAATTATAGATATAATGATTAAAAACAATTTCGTCTCCACTAAAATTTTTTTAGTGCCAAACAAAAAAAAGAAAGATAAAATCTCTTTCTTTCTTTTCCCTTCCTTCTAAATTTTTTGTACCAAACACACCATTATTAATTCAAGTTCCTTAATTATTGATTAAAATGAAAATTCCTGACGTTGAAAATGTTAGGAGTGGAAATATAATGAAAGTGTGAATAGAGAAAAGTGATGAATGTTGAGCGTGAAAGAGACATAAATACATTTTATTGCGTTTATTAATGATGGCACTGGTGGAAAATGGGCAATCGAAATCCCCATTTTTAAACCGGTCAATGCGGAGACGGTTTTACAAAAATGAGCGGTGGCATTTTTGTAAATAAAATGAAATATTCACACCGTATTTACTCATGAACGATGTGGAAATATTTAGTCCGGTTTAGATGTTTACTTTCTACAGCGGATGTTATAGAGACCGATGTGGAAATATTTAGTCCGGTTTAGATTTTTACTTTCTACAGCGTATTTATATTGACCGAGGTGGAAATATATAGTCCGGTGTCTGTTTTATAAAAAAATTAAATGTTTACACCGGTTTTAAAATTAACCGATTTAAATATAAACACCCGGTGCAGCTTCATCGCCTCTTCAGTTAGGATTTACACTGGTGGATTTGAATAATATAAGTTTTGGGGATGAGTCTTTCATTATGGCAGACCAAGCAAAGCAAGTGTTCTTTATCACTGATCCTCAGAATGAAAGATGGTCTGTCGCGCTCCAAGGGAAAAGCGTTGTTGACAATGATGATTCTTTTTATGAGATCCCTTCTTTTTCAGTAGGTTTACCACAATTAAATGAAGAAGAAGTGGATTCTGATTAATTTCTATGTGTTTCTTGTTTAGTCTAAACATGCAATTTTAAGTTTCTTGTAATGATTGCGTATATGATTTTGATGTAATAATAACAGAGACAGATTCTTGTTCTGATAAGAATGTTGTGACGCTAAGGATGGGATGATATTATAAGGTGGTGAAGTTTAAAAAAAAAACTACAACATTTAACACCGGTCTTAAGTGATATTCGGTGTAACAGGTCACGTCTAATAATAATTTATTGTTCGATTTTACACCGGGTTATACTTGATCCGGTGTTATAATTATCGATGTTTATTTTTGACACCGGTTTTTAAAATTAGACGGTGTAAAATATTTCACTTTTACGTCGTTTATGTTTTGACCGGGTTAGAATTATTTACAACCGGTGTTAAATGTTTATATTCATTTTTTTAACCCGCCTCTTAGCGCGATGACCTTCAATCTTCTCCTTTCTCACATACTCTTTTTTATCGCCGCTCGTCGTGCTCTGTGGTTCTCGCGAGACTTCTCCGTGCTCGGTCAGTCGTTCTTCTCTGTCACCTCTCTCGTTCTGCTATTCCGTAAGTGTACGTGTTCTCTGCATTTTTTTCCCTGTGTACGTGCGATGCCGTTTTTATGTTCGTTTAATCTAGGTTTTCTATTTTTCCTGATGAATGCTGGCACATCTTTCCATTCATAACTGCTAAAGGAACAAGTTTTGTGTGTTCTGACGGGTTGAGGGAAAAAGGGTTAAGTCTGTTTTCAATATTTTTTATGTTGTTATTGCGTACATAGGAATATGGAGGATAGAGTTACTCAGATTGAGGCTGGCGATGCTCCAAGCGCCACTAAGCAAAGGAAGGGCAGAAGTGCGACTCGTTTGAAAGATATTACGAAGGACAGGATAGAGGGGAAACTGCTTCCGATAAAGTTTGACAGAAACTGGAACCCAACTGGTGAACACAGGACAAAGTACGTAAGTTTTGTCAGCCTCCTAGCACGCAACAAGCCTAGCATCACCTATTTGACTTGGGATGCTGTGGATGATAGCGTGAAGAATCAAATTTGGGACACTATCCGGGTATAGGAACTATCTAATATTGCATGCAGAGCAATACCAAATACACAACTGTTTGTTGATTACTCTGCTTTCAATGGCAAATATTGCAGCTCACTTACGATGTGCCCAACAATGAGTTCTTGAAGAAGAAGACGTTGTCTTATTGCTGTGAGCGTTGGAGGGCATTCAAGACACAACTAGCTCGTCAGTATCTGCATGGACAGGACAGAAGTGGTCATCCTCAACCTTCTCCATGCAGCAAGTATCAATTCATTGACGAAGCTGCGTGGGAATAATTTGTTAGGAATCGGACCACGCCAGTAGCAATGGTGAGTGTATCCTTTTGTATGTGGTTGCAGAAAACGTATCAGAGTATCATATGTATTGATTTTAAATACTTCATGTCTTGTAGGAAAAAAGAGCAAAAGCGATTGAATACGCCCTCAAGAATGATTGCCCCCACACAATGTCTCGAGGGGGTTACGCGAAGGCAGAAAGAGAGTTGTTGGGGGCCAAGAGGAAGAGGTTAGAAGAAAGTGCTGGGTCGGATCCTAGTGTTCTTCTTGACCCCCCCTCTCCGATACGTCGCGAAGAAAAATGGTTGTACACTCGCCAAAGAAAGAGCGGAGCTTTTACAAGCGACAATGCTCGCATGATTGCTGAAAAAATTGTAAGTACTACTTGCATTATTTTGTGATAGTAGACTATATATAATTATATCATTTTCCTTATGTTTGTTGTTCTTTCTATGTTATAGAGTGATCTTAAACAACAAGAGTCCCATGGATCCTTCAAGTCAGATGGTAGGAATGACATCTTGACTGCTGCCACTGGGAAACAAGAACATGGGGGCCGTGTCAGGGGAGTTGGAAGAGGTGTGGGTATAAGAGATTACTTTGGAGCATCTCAAATACGTTCCCCACATGTGGTGCCGAGGGCAGAGTTGGCATCCTTGCTCTCCACCATAAGGGCAGAGGCTAAGGAAGAGGCTTGGATAGAGGCTAGGGCACAAGCAGAAGCTTCAATTGAGGCGCGATTACAAGAGGGGTTCGCAAAGATGAAGGAAAAAATGTTGTCCATGATGACATCAAGGCAGCAAGAGCCAACTGATCCCCTCCCGCCCTCAACTGCAGTCCGTCAAAGCACTAAGGGGAGTTGTTGCTTGCCGCTGTCAGAGGATGCAGAACATTGTGATCTATATGTTGAGGATCCTCTTAGACGCTTAGTGGCACGTGGCTCCATCCATAGCCTAGGGGCAACTACTGTTCACCACGTCCAAATTCAGGACGATCAATTAAGGGTGACAGTTGAAGCCGTGCTAATTGGAGATGCTCTTGTCCCAATTCCCACTGATGAGGTGAAGATAGTGAGCCAAGCAAAAGGGACTTTCATATTGTGGCCAAAGCATCTTGTTTCGGATCACGTTGCCTCATCCCCCGACCAACTTCCCACCCCTCCCGCTTTAAATGCCATGCAACGTGTGATCCTAATGGCATATGACAAAACGTTCCATGTGGACGCGTTGCCTATGGATTCAGTTGTGGGCGACATGGGGGCACCGGCTTTCCTGGATCATGCGGACGTCAAATCTCTGATCACTCCCAAGGAAGAACTGACCTCCGGCTGCATCCAAGTGTTTTTGATGTAAGTATAATTTAAATGTAAATATATGTAATAACAAAGTTCAAGTCTTACAACTAATGTCGTGCATGCATTGCCTGTAGGTACATGCAAGCTGAGTTGGTTTCCTCCAAGGGCAAACAAAAAAAGTTCGGATTCCTATGCCCAATTCAGATTTATGCTAAAGGGACCTCTCAATCTTCGAGACTTGCATACATTTCAGAGAGGCTCGGTGAAACCGATATTGATTGTTTCTTCGCACCATATATGCATGAGTAAGAATAATAATGTTTCATTTTATTTTATATATACTAGTTTTGTAATTGCTTAATTATAATACTCATTTTCTTTTAACTAATCTCTACAGCAATCATTGGCAACTTGTCATCCTATGTAAGCATAGCTTATGCTCCCTCCATTACAAGCCCTCGGTGGATGTTAGGAAGATCATGAACACGTACGTGAGTTCTCTTCTATACACAATGATCTATGTGATAAATGGGTTACTAACTTGTTAACTTTGGTCATAGGGCTATGAGGACATTCGCAGTTGCAAGGGGCCTTAAGCACGCTAATTTGGTGAGGGACCCTGAATGGATCACACCGATGGTAATAAAAGTATATATTAGGTGTTAGCTAGGTTCCCCGTTTTGATGATGAGAAATAATTTTTATCTTGTTAACATTACAGAGTCGAAGGCAACCCAGAGAAAGCAACTTGTGCGGCTTCTACATAGTCAGACACATGGTCAATATTATCTTGGCAAATAGGATTGACCTAACTGGGGAGGTAAAATTATATTTTGAATGATTTCATATTTCTTAATTGTCAATCTAATCTAAATTAGTAATGCCTTAATTTCTTTGATTTTGATTTCATATTTCAGATGTTTGAACAACCTGATCCATTTCCTGACCAAGATATTGAGGACCTGCGTAATCGGTGGGCAGAGTTTTTTGTTCAAATCCTTCCTTCTCAATAGTATTTGTCTTTCACTGAATACATTTTTCTGTTCAAATTGTAGCATTTTTGTATTGAGTTTTATTCAATGAATAATATAATGAGCAATTGAATTATATATGTCTCTGGCATCTTGAACTGATGATGATCGATGATTGAGTCATATATTACATTTGGGCAGTTTACTTCTGAAGCTTCAGGCCAACGAAATCTATCAAATATAAATTTAATAACATCTACATCGGAGGTACATACCCACCGGTGTAGTAAGAACATATATAAATTAAATTTAATAACATCTACACCGTCCCAATATTCAACCGGTGTTAAAAATTTAAAAATTTACACCGTCCCAATATTTAACCGGTGTTAACATTTGAAAAATCTACACCGTCCCAATATTCAACCGGTGCAGATGTTAAAAATAATACACCGGATGTAAATGTGAACCGATTTAAAATTTAGTCCGGTGTACAAAATTATACATTCTACACCGATTATAGGACCGGTGTAAAATGTCTGACTTTTTACACGGTCCGTTTCTACACCGGTTGTGTGTGCGATGTTGAATGCCATTTTCAACCGGTGTTGAAATACTTTTTTCCAACTGTGTGGTAAGATCCCAAGAGAAGTTGACAATTTCATCTTAGGTCTAACCCTCTTACGTGTTCTCACAACTTAACATCCCTATATATATTTTATAATTATAAGATATTAACTAAAAGTAATTTTGATCCTAATTTTAAATCAACTAATTTATTAATTAATATTTTTCTATTTTACTTTTGTTATTAATTAAGGAAAGATGTGAGAGAACATAGTGTACAAAGCATATTAAAGGTAAACTTAAAAAAAATTATCAATTTAAAAAAAATTTAATGGCTTAACTAATATTTTGGTTTAACTATATTTTTTAATACATAAGAATTAATTAGGCTTTCCTATGATAAGGACCAAAAAGAGTAGTAATATAAGAACTAGTTATGATTTGATTTAGTTTTAAACAGAAGACCTAAATCTATTTTATTTTTTATATAATTATATTTATCATTTGTTTTAAATTAATTTATTTAACTTATAAATTGATCTATAATCTAATGTTATATATTAGTATTATAGGGAGACCATGTTAATTTTATTAAAATTAATTTATTTAATTTTTTTAATCTATCTGAATTAATTAAATAACTCTTATATTAAGGATTGAAGGAATATTAAGTTAAGGCATAATTAGTTATGTTGGTAGAATTTAATCTTAATTAAACTTATAGATAAGTAAAATTATTTTTTTTAATTATAGGTTTTTCAATTGTAAAACTTATTGAATATATTAGTGAATTTGAAAATTGAATAAACATATATCAATAGGCGATAGTCTTAATAGAAGGGGTTTTGATAACTTAAATATGAGGTCTCGAGTTTGAGTCTATATAAATATAAAAAATACCTCTAAAAAATCTATCTCTAGTTAGGCAAAATAATACGATCAAATCAGATAGTTATATATAAAAAAAATTGAATAAACATATACCCATATAAGAATTAAAAGATGACATCAGGGGAATCGTTTGGTTCAATATCATCACTTGAGACTGATTAAGAGTAGCATTATTATTGTTTTGCTGTTAGTATTTTATTATTTGAATTATTGGATTTCATATTATAGTTTTCCCTCTCATTTCTCCTCTCTCTCTCTCTCTCTCCCTCGTCTCTTATGATTTCTCCATCTCTGATCTCTCTTCCCTTCCTATTTCTCTTCTTATTTTACATCGAAATATTTATTAAATTAATATATAAACCTTAATTTTTATCCCTAATTTGACATAATAAATATCATATATGTTTGTTACACTAGTGGTTGTAAAGATATAAAAAATTTCCTTGAAATTTTGTTGAAATTTTGTATACAAGTATCTTTTATATATATATTAATAACAAAATTTGATAGAAGTCAAAGTCAAAACTATAACAAATTGAAAATTTAAAATCATGATCTAGTTTCTTAGTTGAATTTTGAATGAATTTTATAGAGTTATTTTATTTATATAACTATCTGATTAGATCAAATTTAATTAATTTTAGCTTAATTAAGAGTAGCGTTTTTAAAAATATTTTATATATTTATATTATATATATATTGTTGGGAAACATTCGTGAGATTGCTTGGTTGAATAATAGAATTAATGGTTGGCTAGAGAGGTGTTATTAAAGCTTAAATTATGATAAGATTGAAAGGCCAGATTAGATTCCCTGGCTTTGTTCATCATGCTTTTCTTCCAATTTTTAATTCAATATTCTTACGTTTTAAAATTTATATATAAAAGTATATCTTTATTAGTGGTTTCATATGTGGCATTCATCTCACGCCTTGAAATTGCGTGGCTCTCTTAAACAGGGAACTATTCTTTTTTTGTTTTTTTATAATAAAACAGGAACTATTATTCTACGTTGGCCTCATTTTTCAATTATATTTTAATTTCGAATTAAGTTGCCAACTTACCAAAAAAAAAAGGTTGAGTCTCAGCATCAAATTTATTTTATAATATAAAATATAATTTTATAAACGATAATTAATGCCTTATTTTTCTAACGTTTAAACTTATTGGTTTTATAAAAACAAATAGTTAAAATAAAATTGCTAAAAAGTCCTGCAAAATTTATTACCTAAAGACATATAAAACTTGTTTAAAGATCCAAATACAATTTATTTCTAGCATATCAAATTTAAAATTTTATATTTAAACGGTCAAATTCTTTTTTATTATGACCAACACCTGTTGATAGGATTTAGGTTTTTAAGTATTATTCTAATTCTTAATATAATATAAGAGTTAGTTAAAAAAATTAAATAAATTAGTTAATTACAACTAATATAAGAGCTAGTTGACTAACTTTGATAAATTAAAGAATATATGCTATGAATTCATCTTGAGATGTCAGATTTAATTATAAGTAATTGATTGATTTAGTTAACTTCCTTAATATACTTAGAATGATTAACTACCTTTTATATTAAGAATAATGAAGTATTCTTTTAACAATAAATTTTATAATAATAATTTTTCAGCAATCTTTTTTTCTAATTTAAATGGTAGATGAGCCACCAGAGCAAACGAAAGAAAAATATAATAAAATTAAAAACCTCTCACTGACTTGGTTAGCGCGATGACGTATTCCTCCTTATTGTTATCAATTAATAATTTATTAATATTATAATATAAATATAAATTATAAAAGTCATACATACATACACACTGGTGTATATATATTAGATATAGAAAAATCCAGAGAGAAAGAGAAGAGAAGCCATGGCCGGGCTTCAAAGATCTGAATTATCATTCCGAAGACAAGGTTCGTCTGGTCTTGTTTGGGATGACAGATTCTTATCAGGCGAATTGAACAAAGTGAACCACAAGGAAAACAATAATGATCATCCAGAACACAAGTCTGAGATTAAAGAGCTTAAAGTAGCCGTCGGCGGATCATCCAACACCATCCAGAGAAGCCGTTCCAACGGCGGCTACCGCACCGGAAAAGTCTCTCCGGCTATTGAACCACCGTCTCCGAAGCTCTCCGCATGTGGGTTTTGCAGCGCGTTTGGAAAGGCCGCCGGAGATAAGGGTCAAAGGAGGAGAAAGCCGCCGGCCAAGCCGAGATCAAGGTAGTTGATCAAATATTTTCTGGCTTTATTTCCCGGTGGTGGCTGGAGACAGGATATTCCGTCGGAGCGGACAAAACAAGTATGAATGTTATGTTTAGTTAATTAGTTTAGTGTTTTTTTTTCTCTTTCTAAATTATTAGTTAGAAGGTAGAAGTGGTTTTGTTTGATCGATGTTGGGTTGAACTTACGTGATTATATAAGTTAATATGTTATGGGGTTGATGAAGAATTTTGATTTTGATTTTTGTACAAAGAAAAAGAATCTGAAAATGGAACGTTTCTTTCATGGTTATGCTTTTGCCTTTGATGGTTTTGTAGATTGCCGACTGAGTTTTTCTGTGCAGCTTCACATGATTATGCTTGCTTTTAAGGTTGTTTTGGCGATAATCATAAATTAACAGTATTTAAACTTTGAAAAACTACTTATTCTTTTGTGTCAATTTGTTTTAAAATTTAATGTTAATATAATTTCTAATCTTTTAAATTTATACAAATTTTAATTTTATTCTCTTAAATTTTAAATAATAAATTTTGATCTCTTAAAAATAAAATAATTTATATTTTTATTAAATTATAAAGACGAAAAAATCTTAAGGACCAAATCACCAAAACGCATATAGAGGGGTTAAAATTAAAATAAAGATAAATTTAAATACTAAAGATTGTATTAACTTAAAATTAAATATAAATTAGATATATTTTTTATTTTGAAATTAAATTTAAAAATAAAAATGATTTATGACTGATAGGTAATATGATTTATTTACCACGATGGGATAACAATAAGATAGAATTGTAATGTAATGGCTTTTGTTATGATATTTTAGAGAATAAAAATTAGTTCTGATATTTATTTACGAAAATATATTAATGGGGGAAGACGATTAAAACGGGCCATAAGAAAAGGGAATTTTCCTGATTGGTTTGGACACAACCACAACAAATGGATCTTGTGCTTCGCTGTTCTATGTTTGATAGTAACATGGTTTGAATTCTTGTTACCGGCCTCTTCCTTTATTTTAAATATTTATTCTTCTTGATATATATATTAAAAAATTATTAAATATTTTTAATCATATTATAAGAAAAAAATTTAAGTCTAATCGGTTGAAATTCATTTGCTTATGTTGTTTTATCTTATATGTCTAGATGAATCTGTAAAATCGTCCGAATATAATTAATATCGTATTAAAATTATAAAGTAATAAATGAGTATGTATGAGTTACAAAGAATATAGATTTTTACTTTCTGTAAATTTTTTATCATTTAATTATTTTTCACAAATTTCATTACATTTAATGTAGATTCACCACCTCTTATATCTAGGAGTAACAAGTTATGCTCAACTTTCAACTTCCATTTTTGAAGGACTTTTTTTTGTTGCAACCATTTTTTTAATTAAGGACTTAAAGGTTAAATTTGTAGTCGTCACTTATCCAAAAAAAAATTATTCTTCTTATTGTTTTTTTAAATAAAACCATCACCTTTAAAAATTGTAGGGTTGAAGAAAAATTATTTGTGAATGCACAATATATTTTTGGAGAAGCTATTGAGCCAGCATAGTCAACTCCATTTGATAATACTACCTCAAATCCGTAATATAAAATTTAGTTAATTTTTTTTAGATTAAAAAAATTTAAAAAATTAATTAATTATGATTAAATATAACTCCTAAAGATAAATTTATATTATATACTAATCAATCTACCTAAATTAGTTAATCAGTTTCTATATTAGTTATAATTAATTAATTTATTTGGCTTCTTTAATATATTCAAAAAAATTATCTAACTCTTATAATCGTGATTGAAAATAGTATTAAATATTATACATTGATAAAAAATATTAAGACACTACAAATTAGAAAAGTTATTGAACTGGTTAAGACAATAGTTAGATGATGAATGATCAAATTATGATTAAATTATGATCAACCTAATCATAATTAAAATAATATAATTTAATTAAAACATAAAGTTATTCATATATGACACTAAAACGAGTATGTAATATTTAAATAAAATAATATTAATTTATAAATAAATAGAATATTTATATATAAATTATATATGATCCAACAAAACATGCCATCGATGTGGCCAACTTCATATCAAATGAGTAACAATGCTCCCCCTACCTCAAAGCTACGACATCCAACTGATCTTTGCATCAACTCTACTAATATCTCTGATATTAAAGTATTACTAAAGCACAAATTTAATTAGATTATTATTTTTTCCAACTAAAAACGGAGTCGTATAAGATACAATTATAAAAATTCATTAGATTAATCCGTTCAAAACTTTTGATTAGGTTAACCCAAAGACTGATTTACTAGATTGACTGGCGGAGAATTAGGTTTTGATGCCATATAAAAAAAATATTGTGATAGAGAACTTGTGTGTTAAATATGCCAAATAAAAATACCTAACGATTGAAAAAGTAAAAGATGTGGGCTATTGCTATGTTGTCTTACATAGCCGCAAACTTGGACCACCGCCTTTGTTCATCGATTTTAAATCCCATCGTTTGTTTAGTGCAAAATAGACAGTCACTGCCACGTTTAAATATATTTTCTTTCCCATATTTTTGTTCAAAATCAAAACAAAAATAATTTTATTGTAAATAAATTGTGGGATGATGTTTTTGAACTTATTGTTGGAAGATTATAGGATATATTTGTTAGGTATCTCATATTCCCTATATTTAAAAATTATTAAAATATTATTATAAGATACATTTGTTAGGTTTTTCATGTTCTTATTTTATCCCATTTAATTTAAAAAATTACTCATACTGCCATTTTAATTAATTCTCTCTCCACAACACATTTTCTTTATCTCTTATTTTCTCTCTCCCACATAAATGGAGGTATTTTTGGAAACAATATTCAATTTCTACATCTTTATTGCATATAACTAATTTTAATATTTTTTTGGAACAACATAATTTAATTAATTATATTTTATAATAAAGAACAGAAGGAATAGTATATTTATGCTCTCTCTAATTTATATTATAAGAACATTTCAATTAAATCATATAGATTAGAAAATGATAGTTAAATTATTAAATATATCATAAAATAATAGAATTTTCTAAATCTACCCTTAATTAATTAAGAAAATGATCACTTTATCTCTCTTTTGTATTTATAATTCTCTCTCTTATATTTATAATTAAAGGTAGACTTAAAAAAAAGTTATTCATGTTTCTATTAGGTTTTTATAATATGTACCAAAGTTTTCTTTTGGAAAGACTCATATATAATTATATATATAAGACAGTGCTACTAATTTGCAGGCAAAAAAATGTTCTTTAATAACTACATGATACTCCTTGTAGTTGAAGGACATGAGGAGGTGATTCATATATGATGAAGGGGCTGTGGGTATGGTGCTCTTAGATCATTAAACTAATTAAAAAAAAATTCTTTTACATTTATCAAATTTCTCTAACATATTTATTTTGTACAACATAAGCTTATTTAAAATAAATTAAACAAAACACTCATTATAGTTAAGAAGTCAAAATCACATCATTTTCTTTTCTTGAATTTGAAGAGTGTTATAAAAGCTTGAACTCACGATTCCTTATTTATAATAAAATTTTCATGATCTTTAAGTTTAAGGGTTTTAAAGCTTTCTCTTCTTTAATTAAACATGCAGAGTTGGCCTTAGCTTGTGTAGGAGTTTTGGAGGAATGTAAATAGTAGATATTTGCCGATGAAGAGGGGTAGAGGTATTTACGTGTTAGGACGGACGGTAGCTAATTGGTTCAAAGATCACTTCACTGAGTCAAAAGGAGTGATGGATACTTATTATGAAATAAAAAGGAAAGTGCAATTTATAGCAAAATGTCACCTCCTTCTACCAACTATATATATTAATAACACACTTACCTAATCCCCCAAAAAAAAAACCTATTGCCATATAAAAATAAAATTGCCAAATCCCTGTGTATTCCCACAACATGTGCACATCCTCCATGATCTTTTTCTATAATCTCCAATTACATTTCTTTTGTCTATATGTCTTCATCATAGTACAAAGGAGAGGTACAATAATAACTAGGAAACCCCCCTTATTTATTTTGTTCATCACGTTAATTAAACTATGCATTTTCATCAATTGGCTCTGGACTAAAAAAAAAAGTCATCCCTCCTGTTTTTAACATAAGAACTAGTTAGGGGGTTAGATTTGGTCATTAACATAAGATCTCAATCTACTTTATCTCTTAAATCTATAATTTTTTTTAAAAACATTCATATTAATTACACACATTATATGGTTTTCTCCTGAGAGTAGTTATGATGAAATACGATCTTTTAAAAAAATTAAATTATATTTGTTATAAATAACTAATATAACTAATTTCTTCAATCTACTTCAATTAGTTGTCTAACTCTTATATTAAAGACATGAGTTAATATATCATATAGACATATACTTCCTCGATTTAAAATATAAAGTCATGTTTTATAAAATCCTGTCACGTAGAGTTCTAGAGCAATTAATAAGTTTTAATCTAAAGTATCCCTCTCTATATTTTGATGAAAAGAAAATTAAAAAGGAAATAATACTAAGATGATAAACTCTTAAAAATAGTTTTTTTTTTATAATTTTTAAAAGTTTTTCTTCTTAATATTATTTCCTCTTATTATTCCCTCCATCCAAATTCAAGTAGAAGTATATCAAAATTACTTACTCCTTCCTAACAAATAATTAATTATCACTAGTATTTAAAAAAAGGTATCATTGGAAACAACCTGAAATCTTATATCATAGCTACCAAAATATTTTTCTTGGTTGGTACGTTTTAGTTAAAAATGCCTCATATTTAAAACAGAGATAGTTATTCTCAAACTTATATATAACGAACTCCTTAGCTCCAAGTCAACCAACTAATATCGTCAAAAACTCCACACACACACAAGTCATGATATTTTCACTTTAGGGTGATCAGTGAGAAATTTGATTGTGATCCTTGTCCTATAAATTGCTACAAAATAAGCAAGTTTTATTAGAGTGATGTGAGACCGCATTGAAAGCCAATCAAATTAGAATATAAATTAGGGAAAGAGCGTTAGATTTAGGAAGTGATTAAAACGATCAAGTCTCTATCTTTATGTTCCATTTTCAAGCATTCTAATCAGTACACAATCAGTTGACACCACGAAACAAAAAATCATCAAAGAAAGAGAAGAGAAATAAATGAAAGGAAAAGGGTTTCTGATATCTTTACGAAATGTATCTGTTTTCTCTACTAGACTGCTCCACTTTTATATTTAAACAATATATTCCTACAAAATATAAAAAATGCATATAATTTGCTATAAATCTAACGGGTCATATCTATATTGGGGGTAAAATAAAAGGAAAGTGAAGGGGAGATAAACTGTTCTTGCTTTAGCAAATGGCATTACGTATGGTTTTGTTTCTTTTCAGGAACCAGCAATATTGTCGTTACCCTGTTATTATAGAACTTTAGCAAAAATGCTCCTTATTCAGAGTTCAGAATGTGAAATGAACGGTTTATAATTATAATAAGCAAGCATTTCTTTTATAATTTAGGTCTCTGTCCTCAGAGAGAGAGAGAGAGATGAGTAACATGAAATATTGTTCATCTTCAAGCTTTATTCTTATTATCTTCATACTTGTGACGATTCCACACCTTGCCTGCTCAGAGGAATCTAAAAGGGTTCTTTCTGTCACTGACCATGGTGCAGAAGGAGATGGCCAGCATGATGATACCAAGGTACGCCATTAATATTTCTCGCTCTAACATGGTTACGTTTCGGGGGAAAAAAGAAGAAATAAACCATGCACAAGATTTTTATCATCTTTTCATGTGACGATGGTGCAGGCATTTCAAGAAGCTTGGAAGATAGCTTGTTCGTTGCATGGAGGAACACAGATTTTGTTTCCATATGGGAAAACATATTTGATGTATCCACTCGACATTGTGGGACCTTGTCGATCCAAGGTCACTTTGTTGGTAAGCATTCAGAAGAATATATAAAATTAAGGGTTAAATCTACTTCAGGTCCTATATTTTTAGCAAATTTTGATTTTAGTTTAGGTGTGTGTTTGGATAAGATTTTAAAAAAAGGTTTATAGAAAAAAAAAATAGTTTTTGGACAGTTTATAGAAAATGGCTTTTACAAAAGAGGTTATGGAAAAAAAGTAGTTTTGAATAAATAAGTGTTTGGATAGTTATTTTTAGAATGATTTTTTATATTAGTAAATTACTAAAAATGTATAATTTGATTAAAAGTAGAAGAGAAGAGAGAGGGTAGAGAAAAAAGAAGAGAGATGAGAGAGGAGAGAGGGTAGAAAAGAGAGAGGAGAGAGGGTATAAGAAAAAGTAGGGGTAATATAGTAATTGGATAGTCTATAAGCTCTTTTACTGTTCCAAAAGCTAGTTTCAGTTTAGCCCAAAAGCACTTATAGACAAATATAACTGTTTATTTTAAAATTTCCTCAAACCGAGGTTTGGGCCAGAAGCCCTTTTAAAATATAAATTTAGGGGTTTCTCAAACAGGCTCATATATACTTTTTTTCATTGTTTTTAATCCTATACTTTATGTCATCCAAAAGGTTGGTCCTTATAGTTTTATTATATGGACTTGGACATGAGGTTAACACAGTTAACTTAATTCGTTGATATGACATTAACACTATTAAGTAGGCTAACATGAACTACTACTTATGTATAAAGACTAAAATCGAAACTTATTAAAAGTATAGGGACCTGCGTGGATTAAACCTAAAATTAATTGATCAAGTGTTTGAGTAAGTATTTGCATGGTGATAGAAATATAATATATTTGAAGGGGATTTGTGGGGTGTGTGTGTGTGTATTACTGAGTTTGAGTTTGTGATGAGGGAATTATATCAGATATTAGGAGCAATAGTGGCACCAAAAGATCCAGAGGCGTGGGATGGTTCTGATCGACAGAGATGGCTTTCATTCCGATGGCTGAATCATCTGACTGTAGATGGTGGTGGCAGTGGCACCATCAATGGAATGGGCCACATCTGGTGGTCCAGATCCTGCAAGACCACCCAAAATCCGGTGTTCTATCTCTAAACTTTGATCCATAAATTTGTTTATTAAGTCTTTTGGAAATTAAATTTTACCCATCAATACATCTTATGTATATATATTCATTTATCTTTATATTTATAAAATTAAACTGTGAGTCCCTATGGTCTAACATTATTGTTAATTACGATATTATTTTGAGTCATGAACTAATTCCTTACCACCTGATAAAAAATTATAGGGACCTTATTCCAATAACATGAAATCATAAGGGGCTAATAAAAAAAAGAAAAAGTATAGAGACTTGGTTATAATCAGGTTAATCTATAGCAACTTACAGATTAATTTTTTTATTTTTATAATTAGTTTTGATGGATTTATTTTCATAAAGATTACACATTTTGACAATAGTGAACATGAGACTTTTTTGTCTCAATTATGAAGGGTTTATTTAAGATGAGTATTGGACTAAAGGTGAGTTGTAATGTGTTTTGGCAGGCATGTGAAGCGGCTCCAACGGTTAGAGAAGGATGCTTCAGTTTCACAGACGTTAAATATAATTAATTTCTTTGCTATTATGATTATAGCTTAATACAGAGCCACAATTACACTGTGCAGGCCATCACTTTCCATAGATGCAACCATCTGAGAGTGAAGGACCTCAAGTTGCTCGATAGCCAACAAATCCACTTGGCGATCACCAATTGCAGGAACGTCATCACATCCAATCTCCGAGTGCTAGCCCCTTCCTTCAGCCCCAACACTGATGGAATCCATATTGGTGCTTCAAAGGGTGTTGAGGTTAAGGATTGCTTAATCCAAACAGGTCACTTAATTACTTCATCCTCAAGAAATTGTATTAATTGCTGTTTGGCAATGAGTTTCTTATGCTGATCACAAAACTTGAGACTTAACTTCTGTTTTGGTTGTCCATTCTCAAAAACTGCTCGATAAAATGCCTTAACGAACTATTTGTTCCACCACAGGGGATGATTGTATTTCCATAGTCAGCAATTCCTCAAAAATCAGGATTACAAACTTATCTTGTGGTCCAGGACATGGCATCAGGTAAAAGTAACTCTTGCTTTAGATTGAGGATAGTAAATAATAATAATTAAAAGGGAAAATCGGTGAAAAGTCATTAGTTAGAAAGATCTAAGTTCGAGTATTAGCACTTTTAGTTTATAAATTCTTCAAAGTCCTAGTAATTTATGTATATAAAAACATATAAGGTTATCTAGACAATAAAATTTTCAAATAAAAACTTTTTACTGATTTTCCCCATAATTTTACTAGCATTTTATTCTCTTTCCAAAGATATTTCCGTTAGCAAGAAGAAACTGAGGTGTACCATAAAACATGTTGATCTATTGATGCTTGTTTTAAAAAAAAACATTCTTCAGTATCGGTAGCTTGGGAAAATTCAACTCATGGGAGAAGGTACAAGATGTAACAGTGGATGGAGCTTTTCTTTACAGAACTGGTAATGGGGTGAGAATCAAAACATGGCAGGTAAGTTTTTCTCATCCCTCTTTTTCTCTTTTGATTTTGTATTGGGACAAAGTTCAAGCAAATTTCTTCCAATGTTTAGCGTTGATTCTTCAATAATGACACAAAATGTGGCAAGCTTGATCAAGATAGCTAAAATAATAAAAACTGCATTGAAGTTTTAGCTTCACGTTGGAAAGACTCAGTTTGTTTCCATTTGCATTGATAGGGTGGCGGTGGTTTTGCCTCTGACATCACATTCAGAAATATTTTGATGGATCAAGTAACAAATCCAATAACAGTGGATCAATATTACTGTGATTCCAACATGGCATGCCAGAATCAGGTACATATGAAATTTTATTCCTCTAATCTTAGAGGAATTAGATGGTTCTGGTTCTAGATGTGGTAACTAACATCCACTGTGTTTCATGAGAGAATCATCATGCAGAGTTCTGCTGTGAAAGTGAAGAGCATATCCTTCATCAATATCAGAGGAACATCAGCTTCAGAGAGAGCTATAAAATTCGCATGCAGCGATGCCTCTCCCTGCGAAGATTTACATCTTGAGAACATTTTTCTCACACCTTGCTGTGGAGGATTGGTGAGATCTTTTTGTTGGGAAGCTCATGGCTTCATTAGGGGTCCTGTCATGCCTTCTGCTTGCTCCCCAGTTTGCCAGAATTTCATTGCACCAGAAGAATACTGGTCAGACCCAAACTTTCTTATTCATTTAATCTGAAGCATTAATACTAATCTTTTTGAGAATTTAGATATCTTGTTGAACTGTATTTAACTCGTTTTTGAATTAACTTTCTTTCTTTTTGAATGCAGTGAAATTGCCAATCCTCAAACTGAAACAACTGAGCAGGTGAAAGGTAAGCATTCATGGTTATGGAGAGCTCAACCTAAATACTAATGGTTGAAGTGGGTTTTCACCTGTAGTTTTCTATCTTTCAGATATTTAAAGAATTACATTTGACTAGATAAAGAAATTGAACAAATCTTTTAGACACGTAGATTTCTGAAAGTGAAAACTCACATTTTTTAGGAGATTGATTCTCTCCAGTGAAAGTACCTTCTAAATTATTCATATTCATTCTTTTCTGATTCAATTGGTTTTCCTGTTCTTTGTTTATATCTCCACAGAGCAACCTGCATTGATTAAAGTTACCAGAGCTGGACTCAACCAGACGGTAGAAGAAGCAAATTTACCATAGCTAAGTTTATTATAATGTCCTTGTCTTCTTCATTCTGAGTAAATATAATAGAAGCTCATCAATAAGTGTTATATCCCCAAGGAACTATATAACTATATATATATATATGCCTAACTGTTATGCTTTGGTGCTTTGGGTTGTAGCCTTACAATCTCAGGCAAGTAGAAAGTTGGATGGAAATGTCATTGAAGGCAAAGAAGAAAACAGAAAACAGGAATGTGTACGTGTGTGTTTGATTTACATATAGACAGCAATTCTGTTTTATTCTGTTTATGGGCCATACGTGCATGAATGTAAGAAGCCAAACTCATATCCACTTTCCTACTTTACTTTCACAGAACTGTATTGGGTTAGGGTATTAGGTAGCAGCCATTTCAGATTAGCTTTCTTGTCATGTTCTCAAAAGAAAGGCTAGCACTATGCCTAAAATCATTATTAGATATTCTTTTGTCTTCTTCTAGCAACTAAATATAGTCCTAGTTGTTATGCTTTGGTGCTTTGGTTTGGGCTGTACACTTGCAATCTTAGGCAAGTAAAAAGATGGATAAAGGGTCAGTTTCAGAGTAATAGTACGGTCGCCAGCACCCTTGTGGAGCAGTGGTATGAATGGTGCCCTTGGTGGCACTTCTCACGGCTCGAATCCATGGGCCTGCAAGCATTAGCTTGGCAAACCAAAGTTACCCTTTTTTATATACCCTACGCATACCAACGGGGGTTAGTCCAAGTGGTAAGCGGCTCGATATTGCTTAAGCGAAGTCTCGAGTTCGAGCCTTGGCGAATACAGAAAATCCCCGTTAGGAGACTCACCCACCATAGCCAGGTGCTCGACGCGGGTCAGATCCGGATGTAGTCGGGGCAAAATTCAGATAAACTGGGTGGGAAAAAAAAAATACCCTACACGTATATGAAGCCAAACCCGCCAACTTTACAACTTCATTTTCACATAAATGTGTAATTAGGGGATTGGTAAGTCATTTAGAATCCTCTTACAGAAATTTCTGGCACTATACATAATATCCTTATATGCTTACACACACACAGATTTTATTATTATTATTATTTAATTTCTTTAAAGTTCCAGGGAAGTAATTAGTTTAACAGCCACATTTTGGCACGCGAGTTTTAAATAGTGGATATGCTATATGAAGCTGCCTTCTGATGCATAAGATAGAATCCAATTCGCTTTTTTATAACTATTATTTTAGTATTTGTTATTCCCTATCAGTATGTGTGTGTGTATATAGATAGATAGATAGATAGATAGAGATGCTTCTGTTTCTGTACTCCACAAATAAAATCATATTATATATATATAGATATATATATTATTCAATGTGAAGCTTGTTAAATTCATGCTTCACATTCTCATCTAAAGGCTAAAGAGAGCTTCTAAATTACTCTGTGTAGCTAAGGGGCACTATTTTATATCCTAGCTTTTTGTCTGCTACCAACTTTCCCCCTTTCCAAAGAGAAAGTATTTCGCCATATAATTCATTGACAATAATAATTTTAAATCATAATAAAATTTTAAAAGAAAAATCAAGTTTAATAATAAATTACAAAAGATTAAATAATTTAATAATAAAAAATATGTACTGTATACCTAAATTAATTATATTTTAATTATTTATAATAAATATAATTTAATTTTTTAAAATATTATCTTTTGATTTTTTCGGTATCTCCCAAATGCAAACACGTTTGATACCATCTAATTAACATACTACTTGTTAATATTAAATATAAGAGTTAATTAATTTTTTTAAAAAATTAAAAAAGTTAAATAAATAAATTAATTATGACCCAATTTAATATCTCAAAATAAACTTATATTATATACTCCTTAATCTATCTAAACTAATTAATTAATTCTTATATTAAGTACATTTAATTAATTTATTTAATTTTTATAATCTATTTAAAAAAATTGACTAGTTGTTATATTTAAAATTAAAATATTTTTTAAATACTTTTTTGGCATTTTGCAGGAGACAACCCCGTGTGTGACACTCAAAAAACCTATGAATGCTACGTAATATGGGCATCATGAACCTTTGTACTCATCCAATGCCTTAATGCAATGTACCTATCTTCGTTAGCCATTTAGTTTAGGATATGTTAGGCGTACGGGCATGCTAGATTCCTCATTACTTTTAATTTTTCCCATTAAAGTTTGCATTACCTCAATATTATTAATGAACTTTAACAAGGTACAAAGGAGGGCCTTGGCCCACATTACCAAAATAACATTAGGCCCACAACTTGGTATGCCCAAGTAGGCCCTCATTCCATAGCCCATGAGCTCAGCTATAGAGGGCCCATTTGCTTATGTATATTCACATCTCAAATTCATTACAAACACACGTATAATGTGCCTGTTTGGGTGAGATCATGACCTAAGTTTTAAAAAAAAATTAGTTTAAATTTTAATTTAAATTTTTTTAAAATAAATAATTATATTTATCTAAAAAAATTTATAAACTAAATTATAATTTAAAATTATAATTTTAAATAAATTACTAAAAATAGCTTCTCAAACATAAAAAAAAATATTATTAGATATCAAAGTACTAATTTTTTTTATTTTTTTTTATTTCTCTCCTCTCTCCCTCCTCTCATTTTGCGACTTCCCCCATTACTCTTCTCCAGACTCTCTTTCTTCCCCCATTATTTCTTCTGCCTACTGCTCTGTGATTCGGATTGATGCGTAGCTCATCGTCTCCCCCCTGTTTCTTTACTCGTTGGCAGTACAAAGCTATATGCATATGTATATATATATATAATAAAATAATATATAAATAAAATTACTTATTTACTAATTTATTAATAATTATTTATTTTTATTTACCCAATAAATAAAATATATGTATCATTTGCTATTTTAATATCACACAAAAAATAAAAATAAAAAATTTTATTTTATGTAATTATTATTTTATATCATACTCTTTCTGGTAATTTATCAATCATATAAATCTTTATAGTAATAACTATTTAAATATTTATTTATTTCAAATTATTCTTTTTGAATAAATTTTTTTCTAAAAATCTTTCTATATAAAAGTTATCTAAAAGTCATTTTTTTAATAAGTCATTCTTCAAAAACTTATCCAAGTGTACTTAATATATTTATAGGAAAACCAATTTATATGTATGTACTCTTAATTTTTAATTTGATACTTATATATTTTTTAGTTTAATTAGATCATCTTGTTAATACTGTTAACCATTATATTTTAGGAAACACCCTAAGGGGATAATAAAGAATTCAATTCTAAAAGCTGGATAAAATTAAATAATTTAATTCAATTAGTAAAAATATATGTACTAAATTAAAATTTAAACTAAAGTATAGTGATTTTCTTTATATTTATATGGACACCCTAACCAGGATCAGAGCGTCGGACTAGTCGAAGCACTAAGCCGCCAAATGTTGGGTGTCTCATTAATTCAACAAAAAATAATTCCAACTTTTTATGTTAATTGTCAATTTTTTATTTAATTAATTAAAGTATCCCAAAAATACTTGGAGCTTGAAAATAATTCCTTTATAATTTCGGAGCAATATTAGAATATAGATGTCCATCTCCATCTCCCTCCACCTCTTCAAATTCCCTAGGTCATTATTCCTTCATTAATTACTAGACTCTTCATTACTCCTCCATTAATTACTAGACTCTTCATTACTCCTCCATTAATTACTAGACTCTTCATTACTCCTCCATTAATTACTAGACTCTTCATTACTCCTTCATTAATTACTAGACTCTTCATCTTCAACTTCTATACCTATAAATAGGGCATGCCATTTGTGTTGTAAAGAAGAAGAAAATATAGAATATATACTTCTCTCATTTTCTTGTCTCCATCTTTTCTCTCTTTCTAATCTTATTGCTAGTTTTATAACACGTTATCAGCACGACCGCTCTAGCCAACTGATAGTATTATAAAATCTATCATTGGAAGGTAAGTTTCTATATTACTTTCATGTTAAATTGTAGTTTCATGTTTGATTATTTTATAATTACTCAACCTTCTTAATCTAAATCTCCATTTAACTTTTGTTACATTTTATGATATTATCATGTCGAATCTTACAAAACTTGAGTTTGTGACTCTTGACATTACTGGAAAGAATTATCTATCATAGATACTAGATGCAGAAATCCATCTAGATGCTATGGGTTTATGAGACACTATCAAGGATGACAATCAGGAATCTAACAAAGCCAAAGCCAAAGCCATGATCTTTCTCATCCACCACCTAGATGAAGGACTAAAAACTGAGTATTTAACTGTCAAATACCCATTTGTTCTTTGGAATAACATAAAGGAAAGGTATGACCACCAGAAAACTGTGATTCTTCCAAAAGTTTGTTATGACTGGATGCATTTACGTTTGTAAGATTTTAAATCAGTCAGTGAATATAATTCTGCACTATTTAAAATTAGTTCTTAACTGAAACTATGTGGAGAGAAAATTACTGATGATGACATGTTAAAAAGAACATTCTCCACATTTCATGCATCCAATGTGCTATTACAGCAACAATATCGTGGAAAAGGCATCAAAAAGTATTCTGAACTGATTTCTTGCCTTTTGGTGGCTGAACAAAATAATGAGTTTTTAATGAGGAATCATGAATCCCGTCCAACTGGCTCTACTGCATTCCCAGAAGTGAATGTAGTAACAAATGAATCATCCCGTGGTCGGGGATATGGACGCGGACGCGGACGCGGACGCGGCCAAGGCTATATACGAGGTCATGGTCAACGTGGTTGTGGTCGTGGTTCCCACTCGAGGTGGGCAAATAATGATGAAAACCACAAAAAGAAAACTAGTGGGAATGATAATTATATTGAAAATTTATGTCATCGTTATGGTGGAAAAAAGATCATTGGGCTCGTACTTGTCGTACACCAAGACATTTGGTTGAATTATACCAAGAATTGCTTAAAGGGAAAAATAAAAATAAAGGCAAAGAGCCAAAGATAGAAACAAATTTTGTTGGGGAAGAAAGCGATTCTGATTATGGCAACATGGATGTGACTCATTTAGATGTTGCTGATTTCTTTGCCGATCCTAACGGAAGAATTGATCACCTAATTGGTGATGGGAGTGTCCAAAAAAAAAAATAAGCTAAACTTTTATGATTATGTGTGTTTTATTTTTGCTATAATGAAATTATTTTCTTTTATAATTATATTTGCTAATATATTTTTATTATAGTCATATGTGTTATTTTCTTATATGTTGTTTTAGAAGCATAAAGATGATTAAGGGGTTTGGAAGAGCAAATATATTGTTACCTGGAGGAATACAATTATACATTGATAGTGCATTTTATTCCTCCAAATCTAACAGAAATTTGTTGAGTTTCAAGGATATCCGCAGAAATGGATACCATATTGAAACAACAAATAGAGAAAACTAGGAATATATTGTTATCACAGATATGATTTCTGGTAAAAAAAATGCACACTGGAAAAATTCCATGCTCTTTCCTCTGGAATGTACTACATATTTATTAGTATAATTGAAACACATGTTATTGCAAACCAGAAGTTTGCAAGTGAGAATAAATTTAATATTTGGCATGACCAGTTAGGCCATCCTGAGACAATAATGATGCGAAAAATGATTGAGAATTCATGTGGACATTCGTTGAGAAGAGAATCAATTCCACAATTTCATATTTTCTCATGTGCTGCATGTTCTGAAGGAAAACTAATTATTAGACCTTCATCGATAAAAATAAAAAGTGAGTCTCTCACTTTTCTAGAACGTATACAGGGAGATATTTGTGGGCTGATACACCCACCATGTGGACCATTTAGATATTTTATGGTTCTAATTGATGCATCAACAAAATGGTCACATGTTTGCTTATTATCTTCTCGTAACCTGGCGTTTACGAGATTACTTGCTCAACTAATTAGATTGAGAGTACATTTTTCAGATTATCCTATTAAGAAAATACGTCTAGATAATGCTGGTGAATTTACTTCACAAGCTTTCAATGAGTATTGTATGTCTCTGGGAATTAATGTTGAACATCTTGTAGCACATGTTCATACACAAAATGGTCTTGCAGAATCATTAATTAAACGTTTGCAGTTGATTGAAAGACCATTGCTTATGAAATCAAATCTCCCAATATATACTTGGGGACATGCAATTGTACATGCAGCGATGTTAATTCGTATCAAGCCAACTAGTTATCTTAAGGTCTCCCCTTTACAAATGGTTTTTGGTCAGGAACCAAATATTTCCCATCTAAGGACTTTTGAATGTGCGGTATATGTTCCGATTGCTCCACCACAACGTACTAAAATGGGTCCTCAAAGAAGGATGGGAATATATGTTGGATATGAATCTCCTTCTATAATAAAATATTTAGAGCCAACAACAGGAGATTTATTTACGGCTCGATTTGCTGATTGTCATTTTGACGAATCAAATTTTCCAACATTAGGGGGAGAAAATAAACAGCTGGAAAATAAAGTTAGTTGGAATGAATTATCATTATCTCATCTTGATCCTCGTACAAAACAATGTGAGCTAGAAGTTCAAAAGATAATTCATTTACAGAGTTTAGCTAATCAATTGCCAGACGCATTCACTGACCACAAGAAAGTGACTAAGTCACATGTTCCAGTTGCGAATGCTCCTATCAGAATTGATGTCCCTATTGGACAATCTAATGGATCAAAAGCACGCTTGAAGCGTGGCAGGCCCATCGGTTCCAAAGATAAAAATCCTCGAAAAAGAAAAGGAGCTATAAATATAGATGGCTAGGTCGAGGATATTCAACAAAATTTAGTGACTCCAGAAGAGTCATTTGACAACACTAATGTCTCAATTTCGAGAGACATTCAGGTACCTGAAATATATGAAAATAATGAGATCTCAATAAATTATGTTGTCAATAGAATACGATGGGATCGAGATAAAGTCAACGTTGACGATATTTTTGCATATAATATAGCGCTTGATGTAATAAAAGATGATGAGGATCATGAACCAAGATCTATTAGCGAATGCAAACAAAGATGATTGGTCAAAATGGAAAGACGCAATTGAGGCTGAATTAAAATCGTTAGAAAAACGAAAAGTTTTGGCCCTGTGGTTCTTACACCTGAAGATGTAAAACCAGTTGGATATAAATGGGTTTTTGTGAGAAAACGAAATGAAAATGGTGAAGTAGTAAGATATAAAGCACGACTTGTTGCTCAAGGATTTACACAAAGACCTGGTATTGATTTTATAGAAACATACTCACCAGTGGTGGATGCAACTACTTTTCGATATCTAATTAGTCTGGCAGTAAAAGAAGGCCTCGATTTGCGTCTAATGGATGTTGTTACAGCCTATTTGTATGGCTCACTTGACAATGACATTTATATGAGTCTCCCTGATGGATTTGAGTTACCAAAATTATATAATTCAAGTTCTCGAGAACGGTACTCAATTAAGTTAAATAAGTCTTTATATGGATTGAAGCAATCAGGGCGCATATGGTATAATCGACTTAGTGAATATCTATTGAAAGAAGGATATAAGAATGATCAGATATGTCCATGCATTTTTATAAAAAGATCTGGAAATGAATTTACTATAATTGCTATTTATGTCGATGACATAAATATCATTGATGGAACTCCTGAAGAGTTTTTCAAAGCGGTGAATTGCTTAAAGAAAGAGTTTGAAATGAAGGACCTGGGAAGAACAAAATTTTGCCTTAGACTACAAATTGACCATCTGAAAAATGGGATCTTCGTGTGTCAAGAAACTTACACGAGAAAAGTCTTAAAAAGTTTTTATATGGATAAATCACATCTATTATGCACTCCGATGATTGTAAGATCTCTGGAGAAAGATAAAGATCCCTTTAGATCTCAAGAAGGTGATGAAGAACTACTTGGCCCAGAAGTGCCTTATCTTAGTGCAATTGGTACGCTTATGTATCTTGCTAGTCACGCACGACCAGATATATCATTTGCTGTTAACTTATTAGCAAGATATAGTTCTTCACCAACAGGAAGACATTGGAATGGGGTTAAGCACATTTTTCGTTAATTGAATGGTACTATGGATATGGGATTATTTTATTCAAATGAACATAAGACTGGCTTTGTCGGATATGCTGATGCTGGATTTCAGTCTGATTCACATGTTGGTAGATCGCAAACAGGCTATTTGTTCACATGTAATGGTGCAGCTATTTCATGGCGATCAATGAAACAAACCATATCAGCCACATCATCTAATCATGCAGAAATAATAGCGATACATGAAGCAAGTCGAGAATGTGTATAGTTAAGATTGATAATACATCATATACGTACTACTTGTGGACTGTCATCTAGTAGAATGATCCCAACAGTTCTATATGAAGATAATACTGCATGTATTACCCAACTAAAAGAAGGGTACATCAAAGGAGACAGGACAAAACATATTTCTCCAAAATTCTTTTTCACACATGATCTTCAAAAGAATGGTGAGATTAATATCCAGCAAATCTGGTCTAAAGAAAATCTAGCAGATTTGTTCACCAAGTCATTTCCAGCAACAATATTTGAGAAGCTCATACATGATATCGGACTTCGCAGATTCAGAGATATCAATTGATGCTACAAAAAGGGGGAGTCGATACACGCTGTACTATTTTTCCCTTATCTGAGGTTTTATCCCACTGGGTTTTCCTAGCAAGGTTTTTAATGAGGCAACTCTGTAAGTGTATCAATTAATTGTGTACTCTTTTTCTTTTACTAGGTTTTTATCCCACAGGGTTTTTCCTAGTTAAAGTTTTTTAATGAGGCACATTATTAAAGAATAGACATCTAAGGGGGAGTGTTATGAATATTAGAATATAGATGTCCATCTCCATCTCCCTCCACCTCTTCAAATTCCCTAGGTCATTATTCCTTCATTAATTACTAGACTCTTCATTACTCCTCCATTAATTATTAGACTCTTCATTACTCCTCCATTAATTACTAGACTCTTCATTACTCCTTCATTAATTACTAGACTCTTCATCTTCAACTTCTATACCTATAAATAGGGCATGCCATTTGTGTTGTAAAGAAGAAGAAAATATAGAATATATACTTCTCTCATTTTCTTGTCTCCATCTTTTCTCTCTTTCTAATCTTATTGCTAGTTTTATAACAGGAGCGCAAATATTGTAATTTTAAAATTTAAATTTATGTTTTTTTTTATTATAATAAGAGTGAGATATATAGCTTACCGTTTCGATAACGTCATCTTATCGGTTCTTGTCCTGTGCAGATTCTAATAACAAATAGAAAATAAATTTCAAAACTACGTTGGAATTTCTAATAAATATCAATCTAACGAATTTTTTTATTGTCCACCTAATTCATCAGAATTTTGCCCCGATTACATCCTAATCCTACCCGCGTCGCGCACTTGACTATAGTGGGTGAGTCTCCCAACGAGAATTTTTTGCATACATCAAGGCTCGAACTCGAGACCTCGCTTAAACGATACCGAGTCACCTACTACTTAAACTAACTCTGTTATCTAATGAATTATTTGATTGAGACATGTAGCAACCAATTCAACGTACGTAGATAGATACAAGACTTTTGATCAAATCATTAGTAGATGGATTCAATTCGTCTCTCCCAACCAAAATCCTAACTATTGAAAAACAATTTTCCAATAAACTTGTAATCCCCACTTGCAGCATATCTTAGGAAGATCGTCCAATCTTCATCATAGAAACACGATTTGTCTCATCACTGTCTAATTGAAATATTTTCATAATCAATTAAAGTTTAATTGATTAAACTGTAAAATCAACAACTTTAAACCTAGTGGGTGAATTAGATCAAATAAAGGCGTATCCAATAAGTCCTAATAATTGTGCATTGATTGATTTCTCGAGAGGGACGAACACAATCAAACTTCGATTTCTCATCCTTACTACAAATAATAAGTATATCTTCGGTAAAAAAAGATTAATTAGGTTCAATATATATTTTCATACAATTATTTATTTCCTCTTGTCCTTATTATAAAACACCAATTAAAAGGTATTTTTAGTCTATATTATAAGGTATTAACAATCTCATTAATTATTTTTTTTATTTTACTGTTATTATTAATTGATGTTTAATAAGGCTATGCCTATAATGCCCCCTCAATCAATATTTCTATCATGTAACTTATTCTGTACTCTAATTCTATTATTTAACAATATGAATCATTTGGCTTTTTCTAAAAAAAATCAATATTAAGAAAACACAATAATAATTTATAAAATTTGAGAAGAACATCTACCTGCTCTCTCCATAAAGTAATTTTAAATTGCTTTTTCGATTTGCCACTTTCACCTAATCCCCTACCCTTATTATTCTAGCTACTTCATATATCTCTCGCACATATTTTTTTATTATTGTTATATGTCAACTTCAAATACTTGTGCAAACAAATTTTTATTCATAAATATAATTAAGTAACACATAATAAATGCATAAATAAAATTATATTATTATTATTATAGATCATTGTAAAGTTGAAAGAGATCTGCTATCCCATCATTGATATCAAAGGCCACATTAAAGAATATATTACCAATGTAGCCACATTAACAACACTTTCTTTACCTAATATATGCTTGGCGAGCTGTCTCTTTGAATCTGATCCAATAATTTGGCCAAATCAGAGCTAGTAAGTGCATGTCTGGCATCACATTAGTTCTGACCAAAATAAAGTAAGAATGACTTTAATACTCTTACATAATTACTTTGGTAAGAACCCATGTTTTGATTAAAACCAGCAAGTTTCCAATTTCACATTAAAAGCTTATTTGTTCTTATAATGATCACTCTCTATGAAAACGTCATTTTTATGGATCCTTATGCGGAAACAAACACGTCCTAAGTTCTCTTCTAGTGATAAATATATGACTTATTTAATTAATTTGATTAGATTAAGAAAGTTAGTTAAGTTAGTTATTATATCATATTTTTTCTAAAGCACCATAATCATCTTCCATAACTACATCTCTCATTCTCTTATTTTATTATTATTAAGAGTATTAATAGGGATAATTTAGGAAAGAGTTGATAAATTAAAAAATATGTCTCATATTTATGACTAATGTTAAATCTCTAATTAAGTCTTATATTTATGGCTAAATGAGTATTATTTAGTAGCGCAATAATGAACAGTCACTTTCAAGTTCCAACAGCAACTGTTTGCATTTTGCAAGAAATTGTGGATGTGAGTAATTACTAATACCCATTATTTTAGCAGTATAAGTTATAATCATAGTATTATTAAAAATTGGACCGGATTAGCTAGGTTAACCTAAAAACTAGTGACTCGGCCACCTAGCCGTCCGGTCAAGCATCCAACCGGGTTTCTGAATTGAGGTGATCCAGTGTAATGGGGCAATTCGAGTCAAGCTATTTTTTTTTTTTTTTACTTCAGAAGATTTAGACTACCCTTAATTGCCTGAATTTATTGCTTTAGTTAATCCCTATTTTTTTGGATATCTTTTGTATTTTGGTATTGTTACAACCAACCAATTCTGTGAAACATATATATGTATCAAGTATTATGTCTTGAGTGGTCGCTTTTATTTAAGTATTAACTTGTCCATAGTCAAATATAAATATATTTTATAAATTAAATTATTTTAATATGATTAATCCGACTCTAAGTTAACCCTTTAACCCCTTCTACGGGTTAATTTTCGGATCTAGTTTTTAATACCTGGTTATAATATAGTTCTTGGTTACCTTTCTCTACATATGCATGTAGTTCACTTTCACTTAGGTATCGTTTGTTATGAGTGATTTGGAGAGGAGAGATTTTGCTCCTCTCCCCTTATTTCGATATCTAAAAATTTTAGGAGGAGATGAAAAAATTTTGAAAATTTTTCTTTCCTTCTCAAGTTTTACCTCCCCTCTAAAATTATGAGAATTTGGAGGGAATGGATAATATTTTTACTTTATCATACTAATATGTTTATATTTTTTTTAATATCTCAACATTACCCATATATTATATTTTATTAAAATATTTTATAAAATAATATAAGGATAAATTTGTCTATATAAAAATATTTTCTCTCCTCTCCCTTCTTGAACTAAACAAAGTAATATTAAAATTTCTTCCCCCCTTGACGTTATTCTAAACAAAATAATAATAAAATTTTTTATTTTTTTTCTTTTCTTTTCCTTATATTAAAGTTCTTTCCCTTCTCTTCTTTCTATTAAGCCAAACACACTCTTAAATGAACCCTTAAAAAGCTTAGTGTTCAACACGTGAAAAGCAAAACCAAATTAAAACAGCACAACATCAACATCACATCGCACAAGGCTCCACTTAGAAGCCAAAAGGAACGTTTTTCCATTAGGAACAATTGGAGAATTGTTTATTCAACTTAGAACAGTAAACTAAAGCAAACAAAAGGAAGGAAAATGACTCTTGCATACGTAGACAACATACAAAACGACAAGCTCTTTCTCTATATATAAATATTTGATTTCTGGTAGTCACCCGGCCTTCTTCCCCTAAACGCAGCTGAGTACGAAACCTTTCTTGGATACATTAATTGCAAAGTCACGTAAATATAAAAATATCAGTTCGTGTAGGGCCCATGCATGTCCCCTAAAGCATGCAAGAATTGGTCATTATTATTGACTTTCTTTAGCATTATGTGACGGTGCAAACAATGAATCTAAGAAATTGAATGCTGACTGGGCTCTCTCACAATTGTGGGACTATCTGAATCTTCTGCTGCTGCTGTATCAGGTTCACGTGCGAGCAAGACCTTACCATCTCAGCAGCTATGGGGATCACAGGAAGGCTATCACAATTGCATATCTCGATCATGAATCCATCTGGGTCGTGGAAGAACAGCTGATCTACTTTGATCCCACCTTCCTCTACCATGGACCTCACGTAGTGGATCTCCATCTCCTTCAGCTTCTTCTCCACAGCTCCCATGCTTTCGCACTGCATCATCTCAACAAATACACCCAAAAGTCCTTCATTAATTATTCTGTGTCATTTCGTCAAAAACAACGTACACAGACACTGATGCGTACAAGAAAAGCCTAATATAAACGGTATATTTGGATGACGAGTTCATCTTGGTCTCTTTCTTTCTACAACCATGACAGATACAGATCCGTATGATTCCAAGAAAATTTAAACTATTATACGGTGCTGAAATTAATTAACCATTACCGACATTTCTTTCTAATCCTTGTCCTACATTGTCTATATCTGCATAATTTTCTCTTAGCGTATTGCATTTCCTTACGTCCTTAATTTGCTATCTTTGTCAGATACAGCTCAGCTCTTAAGAATTTTTAAGAACTAATTAAACATTGTATTTATATGATTTAATGATGACGTACTCGAGCCGTACGTTACGATAATTGTTTCGAATAAACAAGACCATGAGGACGCGTGATGGGACTAATTAATGCTTGTATTTGTAATCTCGTTTCTTCGAACAGGTGAATTAAAAGATATCCTCATGATTGGATAAAAAATATACCTGAAACGATATGTGATTATCCTTTGGATTGATTTCCGTCTTCTTGGGCAGATTCTCCGGGTCCTCTGCCTGCAGTAAATGAATTCCAATTCCATAGCCAAACAGCCTGTATACCAAGGACAGATCAAGAAAAATCGCCAAAATGTTTGTCGGGATGAAGAGAAAATAAGAGAAGTCGATCGCAGAAAATCCCTAGGTTTCTGGGGCTATTTATTTAATTTATTCTGAAATGGATCTTATACTGTTATGCATGATGGACGATGAGAACAAATAGGAAAAGTACCAGGCGCCATCGAAATCAAAAGAACCGGGCCTCCTGATGGGGAAAAATCCAAGAACGTTCTGATAGAAATCAATAGATTCTTCGACGGATTTGCAGACGAGGGAGATGTGATTGACAGACTTGAGGTGGAGAGGGTTTCCTTGAGTTTCCTTCATTTTCCAGAGAAAATTGATGATGAATCTTGGAGACGAATTCAAATACTGATGGTGATGAACGAGGAAGAAGAGAGGATTGAGGAAAAAGAAGTTTTGGAATTTGCAAATAATAGAAAGAAGAAGAGAGAGTCACGGAAGTCCACGAACGCTAAGTGAAGGGAAGGGGAAGGGTTGAGGGGTGAATATAAAGGCCATGAAGGCGCCCGTGATGTGACACGTGTCAAATCTGCGATTCGTCATGGTGACTTAGAGAGCGAGTTCTCTGACACGTTGATGACTAGGTGGCAGTAACTGCCCCCTATTGAAACGTTGACGCGTCAGCTCAAATATTCCAATCCAAAATTTGTTAATTAATTGCTCTCTTCATGCTTATCGGCAATCACATTCATACATACTTATAAGGTTACTTACTTCTTTCGACATACATTATCAAAATCAAAGAATCTTCTATTAATTTTTATTTTCTTATAATTTTTTTTAAAGAGTATACTATACTCTCTTCAAACCTAATTGTTGAGAGCTGAGTTTATTCAATCTTAAATATAATATTTTAATTTATTTTATTTATTAAATTTATAATTTTTTAAATTAAATATC
This sequence comes from Leucaena leucocephala, assembly GCA_037074615.1. NCBI lineage: Eukaryota > Viridiplantae > Streptophyta > Magnoliopsida > Fabales > Fabaceae > Leucaena > Leucaena leucocephala. The sequence goes on from CM073552.1 coordinate 3,685,422, forward strand.
ATATTAATTTTAGACATATTAAGAGAGATTTCTGATAAAAAAATAACTTTTAATATAAATAATTGAATAAGATATTTTAAAAAGTTAATAGCACATATTTCTATAAATAATTAATTTTTATAAATTAATCGTCTGACTGATTCATTTAAGACCAGGAAGATCGCTAAAGGTATATAACAAGGATGATGAAATTATTATAGAATCAATCAGGATCCATCTCCACTCTCTATGAAAGTGAGATCAAGGTTTGGTACTGGGCATCTTGCCTCTTTTATCAAGAGATGTTATAGGCATAGATGGCTTCTAATATAATTTTCTTATTATAGGAGATTCATAATTTAAGAAGATTGAATTTTATTTTTACAATTAACTAATTATATTAAGGTTTAGCATTCTACATCTTGTCTTTTACATAATAATATTTTAAAAAAATTAAATTATATTTGTTATAATTAACTAAATTTATTTAATTTATTTAAATTAGTTAAATAAATTTTATATTAAAAATATTAGTAGGAGTACTTATTATGAAATCCCGATCCTCGTACATATTCTATTTTTGCTTTTTTAGCTGGGATGAAATCATGAACCTTGTCTTTTTGGAATTGAATTCAAAGCGGAATGGGATTTTTAGAACATTTGATAAATCATTTTGGCAACAGCAATAATAATTTGTGGATATTTTGGTGCCGAAACTTTGGAGGCTGGAGATTCCGGATAGGGACTCGGATTTGGGAGGAAGCAGTTGGCCAGTTGCCAAATCATGAGGTTTCTAGATTCTACAATTTCGTCCGTCCTTTTCTTTTATTTTTTTTGGGACACTTGAATTTTAATTTTGTCTTTTATTTATATAAAGAAGAAAAAAAGAAAAGAAAAATACAATTGCTGTGGACCCTATATTGTTCGTGTCTTCTTGATACTTTTGTTCCCTGAGAATTTTGTTATAAATTATGGAAAATATTTAATTTCTAGAATTGTTGAAAATTGTTGAAAATTTATAATTAAAATATTTATTGTTCAAGATGTCTGAAATTTATTTAAAAATGTATAGATTTGTCATATAATTTCAATATATTAAAAATGTTTATCTTAATTTTTTACAAATAAATAAAAGTTCATGCAAGGTAACTCTTAATGGAACGTTATGATGGATCGTTATTAGAGTAGGTTCTGCAACTTAAAGATGTTTTTATATATATTCTTACAGAAGTAATTATTATTTGGGAGAATTAGGGAAAAGGACATAAAAAAAATAATATTTATTAAAAAATATTTTAAAATTATAATTATTTAAAAGAACCTAAACTAAAATAAAAATTTATAATTATTAAAACTACCCTACCTGTACTCTTATATTTTCTCCGATTAATCTCAGTGATTTGACAGTTAGTTATCTCCTACTAATTTATTTTTTATGGACTTAAATCAACATGGATTTTATAGTGTTGCAATAATTTTATAGCATTTGAGTTTTTTTATGTGGGCGAATATAAGAAAAAAAAAAGAATTTAACTTAAAAATTAAGGAAATGACATTATCAAATATTAAAGATTAAAACTAAACATTTTAAATAATTGCCAATTAAGCTTTGATGCAATGTGAAAATTCATATAACTTGTGAGAAAGTAGGCAATTTAATGTTCAAATGCTGTATATGCAGATGTCAAATGGGAAAAAAAAGAAAAAAAATAACAAAGAAAAGGAGGGAGCGGTTGTCAAAAGATTCTCTTAATATATAACTATTTAGTAATTATAAATTTGTATTTTAATTTTTAATTCTTTTAAATAAATACACTTTTTACCATCTTTTTAATCGTTATTATTTTTCTTTGGTCCTTCTCCCTAATTCTCCCTTATTATTTTATCAAGAGAAAATTCTAAAAAAATACTACTTATATTTTAAAATTCTAAATCAATTTATATACTATACTTTATAAATTATAGACTATTCTTATAAAATAAATAACAATATATTTTTATAATAATTTTTTATTTAAAATTTTAAAATTTAAGTGATATTTTATTTAAAATTTTTCCTTTTATCAAGTAGTTTCTTCAAACTTCAAGAAAAAAAATACTTTCTTCGGACCTCCTTTCAAAATAAACAAGTATTTTTTTGGAACTATTACTCATTATTCTTTGTATTTATTAAAAATTTTACTCTAATTAAATACACAACCATAAGAGCAAATAATTAATAATAACATTTTGAGAAAAATTAAATCTCAAACATAATTATCGATCTTAATTGAATTCGTATGAATTGATTATTTATTTTTACAAGAGGTTCACAGTTAGTATTTGTAGCTGGGTGATATTTAGCGTTTTTTTCTGGATGATATCATCAAATATTTGAGAAATTAAAAATTATTCTAGTAGTATAAGGTCCCGTTAAATCTATCTAGATCTTAAGTTTAATTCTTAGATGATATATCTATATTATAAAAGATAAACATGAATCTCAAAATTTAATATATGATAATATAATCTAATAAACAGTATAAAAAATATTTGAGAAGCTGATTTTTTTAATGAAATAAAATTTAAATATAGTTTGTCCACTTTATAATTTGATCGGTGAAAATTTAACCGGTTCACCGATAAACCATAAACCCGGTTGTTTTTTGTTTCAATTTTTTTTTTTTTTAACAACACGTCCATTTTTCTATTTGCCTTTCTAAACTAACAATCCCATTTAGTGTAAGGGAATTGTGGTACAGTTCATGTGCATTACCCACACACGATAAGTAGTGGACCAGATTGGATTCAACTACTTGTTAAATTAATTAATTAATTATTTAATTATTATCATGAAATGAAGGAGGTGATATAAATTAAACAATCTTTTTATAATTAAATAAAATAGAGACAGCTACGTACACGTACTTAGTTTATTTTAATTCCCAAGTACTCTTATGAATGAAATTTACGGTCTGTCGTTACCCCAACTGTCTCCTTTTGTGTGCGTGCGTGCATGTCATCAATAATTAATAATGACTAATTTAATTAAATCCCTTGAAAGGATGCAATTTAGGAAGTGATTAAACAAAATGCACGTCTTTTCCTTTTTTCTTTTTTCTTTTTAAATTCCAAGTCATTTCCATTAACACGTACGTACTGTCAGCAACCACTAAGGTAGTTTCTTGAAATAAAAATAATAATATAAGATTACTTTAAATCCCATACATGCAATCCACTTAATTATAATATTAATAATTAACAATTCCATGACATGTGAAAGAAAATTGACTACAAAAAATAATGTAAGTGCGAAATAGTTGCTTAGCTCTATTGTTTGCGGAGATTAGTTGCCATTAATAACAAAATATATATATAAAGATAAAAACTAAAACTTGTTAGATAGGCTAATAAATCCAATGAAAATTAATCTTAAAATAGGGATACTAAAGTAATTATAAATTTTAAATTAAATTCAAATATAAGAATAAGAATATACATAATATATTATATAAATATTTTCTTTGATTTCTACTATACCTTAAAAAATAGGCCTGGCTTATTTAGCCAAACATACCTTTAAAAAGATTCAGAAGTGGATTTTAAATACGTTAGGCTAGATTAAGCCTAAATTAGGCTACGTCATAGGCAGCTTGAGATGGGCCTAACATATTACCACCTCTGATTAGAAGTAAGCTGAAGCCCCTTTGCATTAAAAAATTATTACGATGGATGGATGGATACATTTTAGTATTTTACCAAAAAAAAAAACTTTTATCATCACCAAAAAAAACTTTTATTTTATTAAATGATGAAGGAGCCGTGGTGGCTAAATATAGGACGCTCATATTAATAATAAAACATAGGCCGTGTGCTTGTTTCTATTAGAATTTAGAAGGGACAGATATGATATTTTTTTAGAGTGAAATTAAAGAATTTATATTAATTTTAAATATAAGATATATTTTTTATATTTATTAATTTTTTTAAAATTATTTCTATTAATAGTTCTTTAATAATAATCAAGTAAAAGAATGAGGGAGAGAGGGAGAGAATTAATTAAAAAAGATAATTAGAGTATTTTAAAAAAATATCATATTAATTAAATTTTTTAATATAATTAAATTATTTAAATATATCATATATTAATGACTGAATGGGAATTTTTCAATTCATAGAAGTATTCTTTTTTTTTTTTATATATATAAATATAAGTATTCTCCTATTGGTGATAATTTTATTTGATGTACTATCAGTTAAACTTCTTCCAGGAGAGAAGTATTCCTTTTTGTTTTGTTTGGTATAAGAAGTAATCCTTTTTAAACTTGAACTAATTAACCCCTGTTAAAAAAATTATACTACCTTTGGATTACATGAGCTAGATTATTTTTTTTGATAGATTAAAAAATAAAATAAATTAATTAATTATAATAAATATAAGAACTAATTGATTAATTTAGGTAGATTGAAGATTATATAATATAAATTTATTTTTATAGATTAGATTTAATCATAATTAACTGATTTAATTAGTGTCTTTAACTTATCTAAAAATAATAACTAGCATGAACAGGAGGAGGGAGTAGAATATAAAAATTTATTCGTGTGGGCATGGATAGGCGGCCCACATATGGCCACAGCCCAATTCCGCCGATTTTTCATCTGAGGGTTTTAGCGGTCGTACTATAACTACGCACATTTTGGTGATAGATTAGGGTTTTTGGGAAGCTCATTATTCATTAACACCGGGGCAATGGACGCCATCACAGAGGGAGTGAATAACATCGACATCTCGGATTCTTACAAAAAGAATCGCATTCAGGTCTCTAATACCAAGAAGCCCCTCTTCTTCTATGTTAATTTGGCCAAGGTTTGTTCCCTGCGCCTTCGATTTGTTTTGGACCTTTTTTGGGAGTTTTTATATGTTGCTGTTAGCGAATTCTCTTGCTGATATAAACGTTTGAAAATTTGTGAGCCTCGTGTCGATGTTTTTGGGGCGCTTTGCTTTGTTTAATTTTTTTATACTTGTTATTATTATTGCAGAGGTATATGCAGCAGCATACTGAGGTCGAGCTATCAGCACTAGGAATGGGTATGAAGTTCTGGAGCTATATAGCTTTACTTATTTTAAGTTCTAATCTCTCTTCGTATTGAAGGCAGTAAGAGTATCATTTTGAGTGATTTCTCTGTGTAAGAGATTAAATTGGTTTCCATAATTGGGTGAGCAACCGAGATTAATATTATTGCAGAGAAAACCGACTAATATTCTGCATTTAAGTAAACTGAAGAATAATATATCAAAAGTTAAATGAATAAAAAACTTACTTCTGGCTGTTTAGAGCTTCGTAAATCTGTATAATTTTCCGAGGCCTGTGTATGTATGCCATCAAGTTGGCTAGAGTGATTTTTCTGTTTAGGCTTCATTCGCAAGGTTTTTCTGTGTATGTATGCCATCAAGATGAAGAAGGCAAGGTTTTGGTTGCAGATGGTGATATTAAAGAACGGTGGCAGACTTATTTTTACAAATTGTTTAATGACGAGGGAGGAGGGTCGAGTTATGAGTTAGGAGATTTAACACGAGAAGTTGAACCAAATTTGGCATTTTACCGTAGGATCCGTGTTGGCGAGGTTAAAGAGGCGCTTAAGAAAATGGAAAATAATAAAGCGGTTGGACCTGACGGGATTCCTATTGAAGTTTGGAAGTGTTTAGGCGAAACGGGGGTGGTGTGGCTTGCTAAACTTTTTAATGTGATTTTAAGTTCTAAGAAAATGCCTGATGATTGGAGGAAAAGTACTTTAGTTCCTATCTATAAAAATAAAGGGGATATTCAAAATTGTGCAAATTATAGAGGGATAAAGCTTATGAGTCACACTATGAAGTTATGGAAAAAGGTAATTGAACACAGGTTGAGATTAGAGACTGATATTACGGAGAATCAGTGTGGTTTCATGCCAGGTAGGTCTACAATGGAGGAGATTTATTTATTAAGGGGGTTAATGGAAAAGTATCGGACCAAAAGAAGAGACTTGCATTTGGTCTTCATTGATTTAGAAAAAGCGTATGATCGAGTGCCAAGGGAAGTGCTTTGGAAAGCTTTGGAAAAGAAAGGTGTACGGATAGCATATATCAAAGCAATAAAAGATATGTATGAAGGGGTAACTACTACTGTAAGAACGTCTGGGGGAGAAACAAAGGATTTTCCCATAAAGATTGATCTACATCAGGGATCATCTTTGAGTCCTTATTTATTTAATCTGGTAGTGAATGTTCTAACTAAGCCTATTCAAGACGAAATCCCTAAGTGCATGCTTTTTGCGGACGATATAGTTCTTATGGCGGAGTCAAGAGAAGAGATCAATTTTAAACTTGAGTTATGGAGAAGTACTTTAGAGTCGAAGGGTTTTCGTCTGAGTAGAAGTAAGACTGAATACATGCATTGTAATTTTTCTAAGAGGCAAGTTAGAAGTAATTTGGAGGTCAGATTAGGAGGTCAAGTTATTCCACAAATAGATAAGTTCAAATATTTGGGATCAATTATACAGAAAGATGGTGAAATTTTGGAGGATGTTAATCATAGAATCCAGGCTGGGTGGTTTAAATGGAGAAAGGCTACTGGGGTTATATGTGATCGGAAAGTACCAGATAAATTAAAAGGAAAGTTTTATCGTACTGCTATAAGACCAGCAATGCTTTATGGAAGTGAATGTTGGCCTTTAAAAGGACAACAAGAGCATAAAGTTGGGGTAGCCGAAATGAGGATGTTGAGATGGATGTGTGGGCATACAAGAAAAGATAAGATTCGTAATGAACAAATACAGGGAAGAGTTGGAGTGGTACCTATTGCGGAGAAAATAGTGGAGAACCGTCTTAGGTGGTTTGGACACGTACAAAGAAGGCCAAGGGATGCGCCGGTGAGGAGGGTGGATCAAATAGTATGGAGTCCGATTAAAAGGAGTAGAGGAAGGCCAAAGAGAACGCTCAACGAGGTCATTGAGCGGGATCTCTTGGTCAATAACCTATCCAAGGATTTAGTTTTTGACAGAGCACAATGACGTCGTATGATCCATGTAACCGACCCCATTTAATGGGAAAATGCTTTATTGTTGTTGTTGTTGTTGTTGTTGCTTCATTCGCTACCTCATGGGCTTCCCTTGACTTGAAGTGAATTCGAGTCTCTGCATAAAGCCATAAACATTTTCCGTTTTCTGAATAGGCTTTAGTGGAGCATGCCAGTCATGAAATTGGTATGCAGTTTTGGTTGACCGCTTTAGGCGATTTGGTAACTTTTCCGTGAACTTGTCATCTTACTTAAGCCTAGTCTCTTAGCGTTATCAACCCATACAAGTGTTGGATTGCAGACTTTATATCTTATTTATATGTTGATAGTGAAAGACATTGTATAGCAAATGCCTCTTGGATGATAATGAGGTTCATATCAGAACTAATTAGGGATTTATGTTTATGTATGTTGTGGCTTGTACCATATTTATGATTCTCGTGTCAAAGCTTATTAATAATGCCTGAGGCTTCTATATAAATTCCCCCCCCCCCCCATGTTCCAACCTCGAGTGAGATGAACTGATGGAGGCACCATAGTTTTGTAGATTTGTGCGTGAGGCAAATGGAGTAAACTTTATGTGTTGCTCCACTGAATAGGATTTTAGAGATTTTGTAGTTGTCTACATAATCGGCGTTTCTTCAAATTTAAACTCCAATGTATAGTTTTGAACTTGAGCATAAATGTAAAAAGTGTATCTTATTTGAAGATTTGGAAAATCTTTCACATTTCGTTTACTTTACTAAACTTTGGCATTTATTATTGATTCTTCAATTTGAAAAAAAATTGTTTCCTATTGATGCTAGGCATGCATATTTTACTTAAACTAGAAATTGATGCTAGGTATTTGACATCCAGACTGTTAGATTGTTTCCTATTCTCGGTATGACACGGTGAAGATGATCTAGTTTTTTAATAATTTATGTCAAACCATTCCTTTCTCATTTTATCTTTTCCTTTGCACCTTCCTTAATTTTTTTTTCAATAAAGTTTGATTGTTTTCTATATATTTTCATTACAGCTATCGCGACGGTGGTGACTGTTGCTGAAATTTTGAAAAACAATGGTCTTGCTGTTGAAAAGAGTGAGCTACTACTATTTTCTTTCCCCCGTCTTTATTTACTGTTTTGTGAAAATGGTTGAAGAATCAAATTTGATTAATGATGGAATCTTAATGTAGAAATTATGACATCAACTGTTGAAATAAAGGATGACTCTAGAGGTAGACACGTCCAAAAGGCCAAGGTGAGAGAGGATTAGACTTTTCCTTTAATTGTCTTTTACTTGTTGAATCAATAACATATTTTTCTTTGTCTGCCTTTTCATTTGCTCCAATATTTCTCATGATCTAAAAAACTTTATTCAGATTGAGATAGTACTCGGGAAAACAGCAAATTTTGATGAGCTGATGGCGAAGGCTGCTGCAGCTGCTGCCGAAGACGGTGAGAATGTAGAAGTTGATGAGCAGGGCGCATGATGTTTATTCAGACTTGCACCTGCATCTCGTTCTGATGTGTAATATTGATTAGCATATTTGTTGTTAGCACTTTACAAGGAACCAGATAGCGTTATATAATTCACTGCGCTTGTTGGATGATTTTTTTAATTTTTAATGTAACTTGGTTTTTTTCTTTATAAAATCGGTTACATTATTCTTATATTCTTCTCAATTGATATATCCATTCTTGTTTTTTTTTAAAAGATAAAACTTGGTTTGGTAATGTATGAGGCCAATATAAATGTGTGTCGCGGAGCTCTGAGCAAAACCGTGACGAAGCTCTTAGTAAATATTTTCTAATCCATTTGAATATCTTAAAATTAGATCCATTCTTTGAGGCTTTCATCAACGTTACCACATACGTACGGCGTGCTAATTGCCAATGGATCATTAGTTACTGTTTCTAATGTTATAGATCCAGATAACTATAGAATATTAATATTTAAATAAGATAAGTATTACTTTAATAGAATGTTATTTAATTATGAGTTGTATAGATTTTCTTTAAAGTTTTAATTTTTTTTTCTGCCAGAATAGTGTTTTAAAATTTTAATTTCAAGTTAGATTCTTTTTTTAGTCAAATTTTTGAAAGCTCATTCACGATCCAAAGGTAAGGCGAAGTCTCCTTTCTTCTTAGGCGATACCAATATCGAGTAGAGCGAGCCGTCAATTACTCTCAAACGTAAATCTAGACACTTAAGAGTTAGAATACCTCCCTAATCGTTGTGATTGAAACTACGACAAAGTAGTACTCTTTAAAAATCGAATATACTTTAAATAATCGTATGTTTTATCCTTTCGTCAGTAAAACTCAGTGAAACTCACATCGTATTTCAAGTTAAATTCAATTTCTATGATTATCTTACATTTTAATGTAGGCCCAAACAAAGAAAGAGAAGGAGACTTTTCCAATTCAATCACTTATCATGAGTAAAGTATATTAATGAAGTAAATGATTTTGTTGTATTTATTTAAGAATGCATTGCTAAATTAATTATTGAGTTTATAAGCAATCTCAAATGACTTGTGCGATTGAATTACGTGATGACATTTATGTGAATGTTTGAGGCAATATAAAATATTTGTACTTTGCATAAGTTATGAGCAAAACATGGGTTTTTGTTTAATTTTTCTTAATTTTTGTGTTAGTTTAATTGAAGTAGTTTGAACCTCGGGAAGAAAGTTAAGTTAATTTTTCGTTGACTTTTTTCATATGCCCAATTTTTTTAAAAATATCAATTTACAGCTTTTTTAATATTAAAAAAATGACAATGATTGGATAGGTTTCGAGTACCAAAACAAAACAAGGAATGGTTTGACCTTTAAACAAAATTCAATTTAAATGTTTTACATATACTTTAAAGAATTATAGATAATTATTTGTAGAGTTATATAGCAATTAGTATCGTGTTCAGTATCCTAATCTTATTTATGGTATAATTTTACCTATAATTTTTTTAATTTAGTATAATTTTACTTATATTTTTTTTAATTTAGTATAATTTTATACATAATTTTATTTATCAAGTATTAAAATTTATACTAAATTAAAAAAATTATGAGTAAAATTTTACTAAATTAAAAATATTATAAATAAAATTATAATATTAGACGTATATAAAAAATAAAATTATAATATTAAGTCCTTATTTATTCTTTTTGTGACGAGACAATCTGCTAAATTTTACAAACGTTACATAATTTGTGGTCCCTCTAACTTGAGATTAAAAGCGAAAGCTAGATCCAATCTGCTAAAGAATCTATATTTTTTATATCTTTATCTATAATTACGTAATATATAAAATTTATAAAGGTAAAATTGCTTAACAAATCTCGTATTATATTTATTATCTAAATTTGAAATTTGTTTGAAAATACTTCTTTAAACTATTTGTAATTTATTTTTAATTATATATAAAATAAAATTTATATATAACTAAAAATATATTATAATAAATGAAAAGTTACAGCAATTTAAAAATTGAAGTCCTCTGTAATAAATAAAATCTAAATATTTAGATATTTTTAGACAATAATTGTTTAAAATGAGAGAATTTTTATCAATTTTCTATTTATAAAAACTAGAATATTTAGTATTTACATATGATTGACCCTGAAGTTTTCATAATTTGTATTTATTTTATTTATTAATTTATGCGTCAGAAAATCGCGCGTACAAGAGAGGACAATGAAATCTGTCGGAGAAGAAATTCCTGAGACTGCAAGGAAATCCCCAAGCTTCGGAGGCATACCACTCTGCATCTCCTTCGATCAAATCAGATCTGTTCGTCGCTTTCGGTTTCGGTCTCAAATGGTCTTTTTCTCTGTTAAACCCTTGTTCCGCGTCCTGGTCTTCACTCTCTCTCTCCTTCTTATTCTTGCATTTCTATCTTCTTCTTCCCCCTCCTCCCTCTATCTGACTTCTTCGGATTCGGCCACGTACGTTCACAATCTTATGCTTTATATGCTTATTTCTAATTTATTTTGAATTCTGAGATTTATTCTTGATTGGTGAGTGTGATTGCTTATAGAAAAGGAGAGAAGAAAGAGAATAGCAACTGAGAATCTTCGATTTGAAGAATTAACGTCTTTTTCAAAGCTATTCATTTTCTGGTTCTTGATACTTTAAGTTGGGAATGCAGAGGGGAGGGAGATATATGGAGTGTTCGGCGGCTCGTCGAGTGGAGACCTTGCAAATGGTGGCTGCAAGGACACCTAACAGGTACTTGTTACTTGAAACGGCTATCCATGGCTTCAACAACTTCTCTATTTTGTTGGTTAAAAGTTGATTGTTATTAAACTTTAGGGATTACTGAATTTGTTTGGGGAAAATGAACCCGAGGTTGCTTAGTATCGGATGAAAGAATTTGGTATGAGCTGCTATTGCGGTCAAGCATAGTTATAAGTTAACCTTAGAAGGTCGAAAAAATTATAGCCTGAAACAGATGTTCTTATGTTTAGTGGAAGTTTTACTGGGATTTCATGTATTCATGGAATGATTAGAATTTAACGCATTGGTTTAGCAATATGTTTTTCTTTTTATTTAGAAGCGCCCCTCAGTGCATAAGGTCAAGTTGGTTAGGGTTGCTGATTGGGTTAACTTTTTATTTTCTGAAACAACCGTAATTGGGTTCATTGCAGACAATTGCTTTCGTTTTTTCTTGAAATGGTGCAGCTCTACCTTTAGAAACCAATGGATATATCAGAGTGGATTGCTATGGTGGCCTCAACCAGATGCGAAGAGATGTGAGTTTCTCAAGAAAACTCTCGAATTTCAACTTCCAAATCCATACAGGGAAACTCTTGATCCTCTTGTTGCCTTCTTAAAATAGTGATATAGTGATTCTATATGGTGAATGCAGTTTTGTGATGGTGTGGGTATTGCTCGTCTGTTAAATGCAACCCTTGTGCTGCCAAAGTTTGAAGTGGCTTCATATTGGAATGAAACAAGGTTATTCATCTTTCCGTTTATATATAGTGAAAGTAATTAAAAGTACTTGTTCTGTGCAAAATCTTTCTAATTTGCATTTTTCTATTGGTAATTAAAGATATCTATATCTGTTGGTTAGTGAATTATATAGTTCTCTAACCAGAAACCGCTTTTGAATACTTGGTTCCATTGCAGCGGTTTCGCAGATGTATTTGATGTAGACTACTTCATTCAAGAGATGAGTGGCTTTGTTAAGGTGGTCAAAGAGTTACCACCAGATATTGCATCAAAAGAACCCGTCCCTGTAGATTGTAGCAAACGGAAAGGCCAATTCGATTATGTTGATAGTGTTCTTCCGGCTCTATTGGAGCATAGATATATTTCCTTCACGCCAGCAATGTCCCAACGAAGGGACAGGTATGTATATGTATCTGAGTCCTTATTCCTAGGATATAACTCACACCTTTTCATTCTTAGAGAACAGTGTTACACTGGAAATTAGATATTCAGAATATTGATTATTTTGAAGAATTTCATGAGGCAGTGAATTTACTTTCTCTAAATGCCCCTCTTTTTCAGGTACCCTCTATATGCAAAAGCTGCTCTTTGCCAAGCATGTTATAAGGCATTACGTCTCACAAGATCCTTGGAAATGAAAGCCTCTGAGCTCCTGCAAGTTATACCAAAACCCTTTCTCTCACTTCATCTTCGTTTTGAACCTGACATGGTTGCTTATTCTCAGTGCGAGTACCCGGGCCTTTCTCCTGTCTCCATCAAAGCCATAGAAGCAGCACCACAAGGTGACAGAAAACCATGGACTGGTGAGTTAGCTCGCATTTGGAGAAGACGAGGGAAATGTCCGCTTACACCGAATGAGACGGCTTTGATACTTAAAGCTCTTTCCATCCCAACAAACACAAATATATACCTTGCAGCTGGGGATGGTCTGATGGAAATTGAAGGGTTGACAGCTACTTACAGTAACATATTTACTAAGTCTAGCCTTATGAGTAATGAAGATTTCACAGCCATGCATGGCAATACTAAAGCTGCTTTAGATTATTATGTATGTATTAATAGTGATTCGTATATAGCTACATATTTTGGGAACATGGATAAGATGGTTGCAGCAATGAGAGCTTTCAAGGGGCTGTATAAAACTCTATTCTTGAGCAGAAGAGCTTTTGCAGAATTAACCTTTCAGGGACTGAGGGAAAAGGAGTTGATGCAAGCCCTATGGAAGGCTCATAGAGATGATTTTGCTATGGGAAGAGGATCTGCTCTGCCTGACTGCTTTTGCTAATTTAAGTTGTGACTTTGGATGTTCATTAATCTTTTTAGCTCTGTCTGGCATAATATTCTTTGTTGTTGTTTTTCGGCTGCATGTTTCAATTTTGTGGAAGGAAACCCTTGGCTTCCTATAGGTTGTGTATTCTTCCATAACTCAATTATTTTCTTCATCTGACTGTTAATTATTATCATTAATTAATATTGACATGAAAGGTCACAGAACTCAAAATAATCATTCATACCTTCATTTCTTCTACATTTCCCTCTATCCACACCTATATATATATGTTAATTATGATTATAAGCAAGATTAAACCTGTAATATTTCATTTGTAAGAAAGTTTTTATATCACTAAGCTATAAGATCATTGGCACTGATATCTATAAGACCCTTCCGCAAACATAATGGTCATTCTTATCAGTTGAGCTAATCTTGGAATAATTCGTTTAATCATAATTCTATTTTGGTATTTCCTTTGCCTTCTATATCTCTTGTGAAGCACAATGTTGTGTTCTTCCCACCCAACGAGATGTTAAGGACAACGGGTAATGAAATACTATCAAGTGTCATATGCACAACCTTTCTTATTCTACTTTTGCAAGCAACAAAATATAGCTTCATTGGTAACTTTGAAGGTATTATAACTCTAAAGATCTCAAAAATAACCATTCATTTTTCGGGGATAATGTATAGTCAAGCCTGAATTACCATAATACTAGATAAATGTAAACTTCAAACCTGATTCAAGCAACTATCCAATCAAAAAGGCGTCTAAAAGATTAAAAATGAAATAAAAATACACTACTCTGAATCAACTCTAACATTATGTTGTCTACGTTTTGCTCCAACAAAAAAACATTATGTTGTCTGCCTCTTAAAAAGATGGTACAAGATGGGCATATAGCACCTTCAGGAAAGAGATAGTATCAGTTCACTATACTGGAGTTGCAGTTACATCAAAGCTTTATTGAGATTTCTCGTTTAATCTTTTGAAGTTATCACGAGCAACCCCAAAGCACCAATGAGAATATACTGTAAGAAGGAAGAAAGATGCGAAAAGAAAAAAACACAGCTTAGTGCATTCCAAATTAAATCATGTGACTTTTTCTAACCATATAATGGCATAGTAAAACAAACCTTAATGATAGGCTTTTCAGTCATGATAATCGTCACCCAGCCAACATAAGGTAAGAACCTGTCCAAGACAAGTTTAAGCAATGGCACAAAAACAATATCTTAATTCCAATGTTCTTTGAATTTTTAGAAAATAGGTAGAGCTATAGAAATCCTTAAGCAATCATGTTCAGAACCAAATTTCTTATTTATTTATCTTTTGGCTAAACAGGCCAAAATTTCAGCTATTGGTAGTTCGCTTTTATTATATTCTAGTGGGCATGAAGCATGTAGCCAGAAATGCATGGAACTTTAAGGTCATGCAGAAATGTTACTATTTTTGTTGAAGAATGGAGGCATATAATCTTATACATTGCAACCGACTACTCTAGTTGCTCTATCATACAAGCAATAACCTCTTGAAGACAAATTTTCAAAACAAATGAGGAGTTGAAATGAAGCATTTGTATTTGGAAGGAAATATTGTACCCGATAGCTCTACCCATAATGTGATGCCTTTGTAGCCAGAGTTGGCCATGAGCATAGAGAAGCCTGTCATCCCCATAATTATTATCTCCTGTGGAAGACAAGAAGATACATGAATGGACAAATAGAAGTAAAAAGCAATGAAAAATTATGAAACACAACATTTTGCAGACAAATGTGTTTCAAAAACATCACGATGGTTAGGAAGGGGATAATGAAAGACCAGCACACAGCACAGCAAATAATTTTACAAGATCATCAAGCAAGCAATAAGTCACTACCTTTGGTGAGAACATCAACCTCCCCAGTATCGTTTCGTTCATGCACCTACAAAATAAACATTGATAAGGACTCTCTGAAACATGGTAATATTAGTTTATAGAGTTCAATCAATGGAAAGCATAAAAATATTCAAGCCCTGAGAATAATTTTGCTCTAGGGATTCTTCTAGTTTCTTAAACCGGGTGAGTTCAATTTGTTGTAATTCTTTCCACGCCATTTCGTTGGCAGTCCATTACACACATTCCTGAGAGCAAAATTAAACAACAGAAAGAAACCTAGTGCCAGATGCAAGTGAGTAAAAATTTCAAAGGTGCTCAACAGAAAGCCCCAACACTTTGATTGATTTGTCAATACTTTCCAGTTGTCTCACTTAACAGTTCAAGATGTTTTTCTTCATTATATACAGGCTTATAGATCCAAGAGAAGGCAAAATCCTACTTTAACAGCTTATAATTATATGTGCCTACAACTATTCAGCACATTACTTTTGACCAGATGTCCGGTCAAAAGAGAAATATGAATCCAAGCACATGGTGCCACTAACTTCAAGAGTCACATTAAGTCAGGGTCAGTTTATACCAATCTATGATCGGACGAGCACTACACAAAAATTAAGCATACCAAGTATAGCAAGCATATCATATTTACCTTGATTACCCGATGAACAATTGGAATCTCACGGCCCTAGATAAAAAAAAACCTTTATGTCAATTAACCATGACAGTAAAGATAGGAAACTAGTGATAGTGAGACAGTATAGGAAGCAGCAAAGAAACACTATGTCAACAAATTCTGAGTTTGTAGTACACAATTACAAGTTCATAATATTATATAAACTAGTATCACTAGATATATAAAAATTAATTTCCAAAGCCTGACACAAAAAAAATACAGAAAAGAGGGGGGAAAGATGATAAAGAAAAAGGAGAAATTAGAGCAACTTTAACTTGATGATCCAATGGAACATTAAACTTCTTCAACAACATGACAAAGCAGGTTATAGAAGTTAAAAAGGGGGAAATAGAAGCTCATGATGAAAGAAGTTGTATATGATATGATATGGTTATATAATTATGAAGAGAACAAAATAAAGTTAAAACAGACAGAGTACTTACATCAACATTAAATACAACAATCTCTCCAGCACGAATTGGATCTTTACTCATATGCAAGAATAAGATGTCTCCCTGAATATGAGATGAAGATAGCATTTGTTAACTGAAATGAATCAAGAAACAGCAAAACATTATGGAACAGCTCCTCACTACATGCTTAAGTAATACATATGCATATATATATATATTGGTTCCATGCTTAAGTGATATTAGACAAAACAACAAGATTCTACAAATTAGGACTCAAGACAAATAATAGTAATAATTGCATAAATAATTTTATACAAGTAATGGAAATTCGCTCAGTAGATTGACTTACACGCTTGAAACCTGGTTCCATGCTTCCAGATAGAACAACAACAACAGGGGATTCACTGCCAGTAAAGCACATCAATGCCTTCCATATTATCAAAGCAGATGTGACAATCAAGCCTGAGACAGAGAATGTAGACTAATTCAGTACACATATTTATATATCACAAACAAGAATATTTTAGGTTCATGTGGCAAAATCTACATAGCTTATATAAAAGATGAAGCAATAGAATATGTATGCAGAAGAAATCATTGCAGGCTTCCACACAACTTTGCCCCACCAGAGTCATTGCTTCACCCAAAATTTTAAACATCACCGAGTCCACCCCCTGATTTCTCATCCCACCTATAAACTATAGGACACGGGTAACCCCAAAGACAACCTTTTTAACAAGAAGCGTTAGAATCCCTTAATTTCAACGAGGACTCAAGTCTCCATATAACAATAATGGTCATAACAAATGCTCTTACGAAGAATAACCACCAGCAACGATCAAAGAAAAGACAGTACTTTTCCCAACTTCTCCGACCTTCGGGGCTCAATGCAAACTGCTGAAATGAAATATATAGCCTTATGTTCTTCCTGATTTGTTAATTTGTAAAAACGTAAGATGAAATTATGCAGATTAATTAAAAAGTCAAGGTATTTTAATTCAGTGCTAAATTTTTTCTTCACAGCAACCAACAACATTGCACGTGCCAGAGAATATAGAAAAAACGAAGTCACAGAAAGAAGGAGAGTAGAAGAACGAACCAAGACTAACGGCCTGAGTGAGGGCCTGGCGGATCTGAATAGATTTGATGGAGTCCACGGTTTCGCCAATCCAACCCATGTTTCCTTCTTTCTGATACGGAGATTCAATGTCTGCGTCTCCTACCTCTGTAATCTGTATCAGCTCCTCGGATGTGGCGTCCGCTTCCCAACTTTGCAACTCTTTCTCGTAGAGCAAACCCACAGGCTACCGCTATGACCAAATTTCCGATGTCAAAGTGGGCTATTTTTTAGTAATAAATAAATACTGATATATTTGTTGATATTTGTAATAAATAAATATTGACGCTTTTTATATTTTCCCTTTTAAAACAATGACATAATTCTTTCCCTGAATTAGAATAACAATTTTTATTATACATATATACTCTAAAACTCTATCCAATTAAAATATAATAATTTATAATTTATATAAAAAAATTCATAATTTATCTTATTTTTTAAAAAAATAAATATTTTAATTTAAAAAAAATAAAAATTTATCTAAACCAAATCAAGAGGTCTATTTTTTTAATAAAATAAAATAAAATGAGAATTATTTCAGATGAATCATCGACCAACTAAGATTAAAATATATTAAATTTTTATATTTTAATTAGATATAGTTCACGTGACACCTAAAATATGCAAATATTTTTCATTATTCATATATAAAATTAATCTGAATTTCCATTATGCAATATGAAAATTTAGGTCATTGATATGATATTTGGTATGTATAATAAAAAAATTGAATATTAATATTAAATATAGGAAACAAATTTCATTTTATTGAAATCTGTAATATCAAATATAAGAAACAAAAATCTATTTTAATCCCATTAATATATTTTTTTTTTTTTTGCAACAGAGGAGGGCATAAATGCTCATGGTCTAACTAATACGTCTATAAACGAAACTAGAGGGAAATTAAATCTCATATAATCTTGATCTACTAGAATCCGAGAATGAGAGGAGTTGATGATCCCCATTTTGCTAAAGCATGGTCAACTCTATTCTTCTCTCTATTAAAATATTACAATTTTAATTCCCAATCAAATTAACCTCATTATTTATAGGATCGGAATACACATCAAACTGCAATTACTACTCCTAGTTCTCTCACATAAAACATCATAGGTTTTTACTTCTTAGCATCAGACTCCAATTGACTTTCTTGAATCTAAAATCTCAATTTCAATCCTTTGAATATGACTCATTCTTCAGCATCCTTTCCCTAGTAAGCATAGGGTGGGGCCTGCCTTACATAAGCACCCTTATAATTTAGTTCAGTGTCTGCCACCCTGCACAAAATCTTCCAACTATGCCGAATAGCATTAACAGGATCAAGAAGTTTTCCAAATGAATTATCAAAATTAAAACAAATTGGTTCCTCCGAATAAAACTTCCAAAAGGATACCCCGCATATTAGATCCCAATTTGCATTCAAATCTTTTCCCAATTCTCTCTTGAGATTAAGGGCCATCCAATCATGCAATGAAGCAGAAAAGGAATTGAGAATACAATCTGGGATTAATAAGGCATAACTAAAATCTTCAAAAATTATTAAAATAAGTGAATATCGTGTAATGACAAGAAGAAATTATAACGGGTTACCGGTTTTTTATTTCTTATGAAACTTTTTAGTAATTAAATTATTAATGTGAGACTATACAATCAGTTTAGACGAGATTTAATTCATAAATTTTGCACCTTTTTAAAAAAGAAATAAAACTGCTATGTTTTCCATTGGGTGATATCTTCAATGTAAAACCAAACATGCATTCATTATATAAAATAATAATAATAAAAAAAAAGAGGTTAGACAGAGCAATAGACCTAGCCAGAGAAACAGGACCTCTAATCCTCTCTAGGTTTAATTTTTTTCTGACTTCCTCATCGTTCTAGTTTTTAATAAAGCAAATCCAAAATATAAGTGATGTAGGATGAGAAAGGGTGAGGGAGAGGGAGAAAAGAGAGAGAGGAGGAAGAGAGATTGAAGACCAGGGAGGGGGGAGAAGAGAAAAACTCCAGGGATGAAATACTCCATATTCAATTTAATTATAATCAAAATGAATAAAAATTAAAACAAAATATTTCTAAATTTTCTCTCATGCACAAAAATATTTAAAATATCTAAAAACCCTAATTACTTATCATCTCATATACTGCTGTAAGCCTATAGATCTTTACCACTGGCTGTAAGCATATAACTAGATCTTTACAATAGCCTTTAACATCAGTCTAGGAAAGCTTGTGGTGAAGGAAATTGATGAGCCCCTTGAGGGCATTGTCCGCATCTGCACTTTTCATCAACTCTCCGGCAACTTTAGCCGGAGTTGTCTCAATAACCTTTTGCAAGAGCTCCTCAATGTCGTCAAATAACAGTTGGGGTTCCTCAATTCCTAGGTAGTTTCCTGCTAAAGTCTTGAAACCATTGAAAGTGCAATACGACATGTGTGAATGTGAACATCCATCCGACCTGGTCTTATCAATGCCGGATCAAGACGATCCTTGTGATTCGTCGTACATATCACTATTCTTTCATCTCCACAGCTCGTCCACAACCCATCCATGAAGTTCAACAGCCCCGTTAGTGTTACCTTCTGCACAAAAAGATTGCAATCAGATTAACGTTTAGAGGATTGAGGAATGATGAATTTAGCTATGTTACGTACCTTGTCATCATCATCATCATCATCATCTTCTGAATCTGCGGATTTATCATCATGTTTTCTTTCCCGGTTTTGAAAGCAGTTATAGACTCCACTGGGAATGACATTGTTCACCGTGGAACGGAGGAGAACCGACGAAGCGGCCAGGGAGGCGGTGACAGAAAGAACATATTTCGTGAAAATGATTATCTCTGAAGGTGATGGAAACCACATGTTTTCCGGCCGGCAAATAGCGAAAGCAAAAGAGAGATTTCGGTGTTTTAGAGGGGTTATGGTCCTTATGGATGGATTTTCCCCCTTTTTTATATTGCCTGTGGGATGATTAATTAAGGTTTATTTAAGATGTTTAGATTTTTCTTATTAGAATATTTGAATAAAGATATTTATATATTAAGATTAAAAATTTATGAGTTTGTTTGTTATTATTATTATATCTTTCCTAGATTTTTTTACTTCAATAAACAAAAATAGCTAGTCCTAGGTCATGTTATCTTCATCTTTTTAAATTTAAATTAAATTTAGGTTTGAATTTAAATTTTTTTGAGAAAATCTCTAAAAAATAAGTATATTTTATATTTCTAAATTCTAAAATGATAGCACAAATTTTTAAAATCCCAAATACTAAATAAATATTTTAAAACTTAGATGATTTTACAATTTTGCCTTTTGAGAGATTTATTATTTTTGTAATAAAATTTATTACACTTTATTAAATACCTACCATAAGAGTAATATAACCAATAAATATCTACCATATTTTTTAAATATCAATCATGTTAAAATAAATAAATTCTTTTTGAAAGATTTATTACTTTTATAATTAAATTTATAACATTTTATTAGATATTTACTATAATAGTAATTTATTTTAACAAGTGTGATTTTCTAGAAAAATAGTTGTCAATTGTATTACTATTGTAATAAATATCTAATGAGGTGTAATAAATTTTGTTATAAAAATAATAAATATTTAAAAGAATTCATTTATTTTATTTTTGAGATATAGAAAATATGGTTCTTAATTGTATTACTCTTATAGTAACTATATAATGAAGGGTAGTAAATTTTATTACCAGTAATCTCCCATAGGATAAAATCGTAAAAACATCCCAATTTTAAAATCCCTACTTAATTATGAGTATAAATTTAAGATTTTAGAAATTGGTATAATCATTCTAAAATTTTAAAATTTAAAAGCTATTTTTCAGGGATTTTCCCTTATTTTTTATTTTATTGTTCTAGGGTTTTGTTTTTCTATCATATTCAAACTTAAGCAATTGATTAAAATATTCCTATTTACCCTTTTTCTCTTAAATTCACTCCCCTTTTCGCCTTCCCTTTTCACATCATGATTATATTCAATTTTATTATTTTGTCTGCTTTATATTTTAAAAAAATATTATTTAATTTTTATAATTTTATTATTTTTAACTCAATTTTATAGACAAAGTATGTAAAGATAGTTTAGTTAAATTTATTTATATATTCTAATAATTTGAATCATTGATCGTTTGATTTCTTTGTAGATCATTGACATTTGTCTTGTGTAAAATATTTTTATCATTACCCACAAACATCATCGTGATTCAACATGTTAAAAAAAAGGAAAAACAATATACAGAGCCATATGCATTTAGGCATGACAAACTTTAAATTCAATCAATTAGTCCATAATATTATTACTTCCGATCTTAATTATAAAGATTAATTATTTTTTAGATATATTAAAAAAATTAAATAAACTAGTTAATTATAACTAATATAAGAGTTAATTGATTAATTTAGGTAGATTAATGAGTATATAATATAAATTTATCTTAAGAGGTTAGATTTAATTATAATTAACTGATTTATTTAATTTTTTAATTTATATAAAAAATTTAACTAACTCTTATAAATAGAACTTAATGGAGTATATTATATCATCAATCAATAGATGGTTAGTATCTTTACTAAAAAAATAAAATATTTTAATCACCTCTCAGTTTTGCCTTAATTGGACAGACCTCCAATCTATTTTAAAAATTTATATAAATATTTGTTAAAATTAAAATATATGTTATACAAATAATATTTTCAAAATATTCTTGACAGTATAATTGATTGGATTAAACGTTTTAAAATAGAAAGGATATCTGTGTAATACCGTATTACATTTGATTATGTTTTCATGGGTTTGATATAGTGAAATTGAGATTTTTAATTTTGTATTATTTTCTATTAATTAAATTTAAGCGTATTTTATAAATTAGGGGATTCAATACGAATAAAATTGAAAGACACTGTTAATATTTTTTAGGGGGGTTATATTCAAAATGTACTTGTATAAAAGAAGACAGTGGTAATATGAATTGCATTTTGTCCTTTGCACTCAAAAAATTACCCCCAAATTTCTTTCTCAGTATTGGTTCCTCACTTCTTCTGGGCAACAGGGACATTGTTGAACCGTGAAAGCTCTTCGTTGTTGGGAAAAATAAAAGATCTTGAGCCGCAACTCCGCAAGAGCTCACGTCCTCAGAAATATATGTATTATTTTCAGCCTCTCTTTTAAAATTGAGGCTTTGCGGTCATAGCCAGTTCCAGTTGTGCTCTCTCTCCCTTCCCATGGCTCTTCGGCTTCCCCCTTCTATTGGGTGCTTCAACTTAAGCGTCCGATCACATCCCGTTGTTGTCACACGCAGAATCAACACCTTAGCTACTCTATCGCATCCGCGAAGCGATCCCATCAACTGGGTTGAAGCTACTTTCAGTTTCTTCGATCAAGACACACGACCCATCATGCTATTCGATGGTAATTAAGTCATCTTCACTCTTTTCTTTTTTCTTCAAATTTTCCAACATATTATTCTTGCGCAAGCCAATTTGAAACGGATAATAATCACGCAGTAGAGGTGCTTGATGAAATTCCGTTGATGTAAACTAACAAACTAGTGCTGGATTTATAGACCAGCTCAGTCTTTGAAAACATCTACTTCCTTGGAGAATGCCTTTTAGTTGGAGAAATTTGATTTTTGAGACTAATTTACAACTAATTACTTGTGACAGGTGTATGCAACTTGTGTAATGGAGGAGTGAAATTCGTTCGTGATCACGATAGAAATAAGTAATTTACTCCTTCTCTTCTCCTTTAAAAATTTATACTCTTTGATTATTTTCATTTTCTCCCATCCGCTTAACATAGTGTCAGAAAATTGTGTCTATTATGAAGTACTTGACTGCTAGAAAGACATCGAAATTTGATTCAGTCATATAATTTGTCTTGCGTTGTTATTGACAGGAGAATTAGATTTGAACCTCTTCAGACTGAAGCAGGCAAAATGTTACTTACGAGATCGGGAAGAGCTCCTGATGATATCTCAAGTGTAGTACTGGTTGAAAAGGATAGGTATGTATTGAAGAGCTTTACTTAGATGGTTTAGCAACTATATTGAATTGTAAGTTGTGGAGATTCTGTGGGGCATAGTGTTTTCTTGGTTTAGAACTTTTTTGGTGAGATTCTTGGTTTAATCATTTTAACTTCCCAATCATTCCAATGGATTACTATGAAATTTGAAGAGAAAGAGAAAATTTGCTATTGCAGCTACACAGAAGGTAAAGAGTGAAACTTAAGAATTTCTGGTTGATTCCAGAGCATATATCAAGTCAGAAGCTGTGCTGAAGATAATGGAATACATTGACTTGCCATTTCCTCAGCTAGCATTTTTTCTTCAATTCGTACCACTGTAAGTTGCATCCCTATTGATTGCTTTTCCTGGTTTCTTTATTTACTCAATAGTTTATGAATTCCATATAATGGATGACTGCAGGTTTGTAAGGGATTTTGCTTATGAAAATGTTGCAAACAATCGATACACTATTTTCGGCCGTTCAGAATCATGTGAAATATAGAATCAATCTGCAATCATAAAGGTGGGTAAGTAACATGTTATATTCATAAACAAGAGATCTTAACTGTTAATTCTTGAATGTTCTTTCCAAAGCACAGTGAACTTGCAATAAAATAATTCTGTTGATGTCTCTATAAATCAGGCCCAATAACCTTTTAAATAAATAGTTTCAATTGCTAGGAAGGGAGGGAGAATGGATATTCATGATAACATTCTTGCTGGTCCAAAATGAATTTGTAATTTTAATTCTGTTAGAAGATATTCTCTATAACTCAGCCCTTTTGTTCATGTGATATTCAATTAAGTAACTTACAATGTTCCTAAGCAAACTGAATTTTATTATGTTCATTGCAGTCTCTAAGGGGTCTATGAAGCTGCACTTTTCCTTCGGAGATATTATTCATCAATGCATAATATCAGAGGTTATCCAGGAATCATTACACTCAAAACTAGACCGTTGATCTTACCAAAAGAGAAAGACTGTTGATATTGATAGTCAGGACTCAGCATACTACAGGAAAAAAGAAAAAGACCAAACTCTTTGAATCACTTTAACACTTGGATCTTTTACAATAAATTTGCTAGTCATTTTCTGTATTCTATATGTGGTGTAAATGAGAAATATTGGATAGTATATTTCTCTTGGTCATCATTCAAACTCTATCCATATAGGAAACAAAGCTGATACATGTATAATAAGTCACATAATATTACAACTTGTAAAAAATGTCTGGAACTTGTCTCTGTTTACTGTTTCTTTCAGAATGAGTTGCCTGAAGAAAAAGTTAGAGCCTCAAGTTGTGGTTACGACAGAGCTTCATCCGAATGTACATGAGAAAATGCAGGTATATACACTTCTGAAGGGACAGATTTTGGATTTACGCTGGAAAACTTGAAGGAACAAGCCATGGAATCAGCAGCAGGAAGCATTTCATTCTGGAAAAATATGTGATGCATCAAATTTTTTTGGCAGTTTCAGGTATATCTGAGCTAAGACATATGCATATCTGCAAAATAAACCATTGAATCATGTTCAGAAAAGGCAAATTTGGTTAAAAAAATTTATACTACATCTGGCATTCACTAAAAAGATAGTGATGGATGTACCCCAGAATGGCCAAGATTAATGCTATGAGAAAGAAGAAATATTGGCAGCAAGAGTGTTTAGATTTTTGCTTTGCTATATATCCTGTAGGGATGTACTTTGGGTTTAGATATCCGTATTGAGGTCGCATCAGAAAAACAAAACCGAGCAAAAATCCTGAGATGAATCCTCCTATATGAGCTGAATTGTCCACCTTTGGTAGGAACCCAACCGCCAAATTTAGAACAATAACCACCACTAGAACCATCAGAGCTGAACACTGAAGGAATCAATAACGAGTTAAGAATAACATTTGCAGCCACGTACACACTACAAACAATCAGATCCTTTTACTGTTTATTTTGACATCAAGCTCCAACATTAGACTATGATTTTATTTTTAATCAGTGAAAGTTGAGTGGAGTTGGATAATATTTATGAAATACTAAAACATGAAATTGAAAGGGCCAACAACTGTTCGTCTAGTTGTAAAGAATTTAACTCGTAACCATAAAGTCGGAGGTTCAAATTTGTTGGGCAGAGTATGTTTGTTGGGCAGAGTATGTTACCTTATTAGCATAGACAGACCAGTTGGTGAGGAGTTCAGAAAGCATGGAACCCAGAAGGCCAAATAGTGAACCCGAGGCGCCCACTGAAACTTGGTGTTGTGCAGATCCTTTCATACGCATAACAGATACCAAGCTTCCTCCAAAACCAGATAACACATAAACTAATCCTATCTTCACTGCCAAATTAACCCATCCAAGATTCATTAGAGTTCAACTAAGAAACGGATTAAACGATTAAACCCAAAGAAACAGAAAGAAAAAGCTTACAGTATCCGAATTCCCTCTCAAGTCCAACTCCTGTAACTAAAAGACTAAACATATTGAGAGCTAAATGAATAACTCCAGCGTGAAGAAATATGCAGGATATATAGCGCCATCCTTGATGCTTCTCCAAAACTAGCTCCGTATCAAGACCTCCCAATTTTCTCAGCCTGCATCAATCGAGTTCATCAAAACCCATATAGATATCTTCCATGCGGAAAAGAAACAAGAAAATTGGATCAAAGAGGGATCGGAAGGGTTGAGATTTGAGACAAACGTGTCGATGCGAGGGCCAAGAAGGGGGTTTTCGTTCATGGGTTCGAAAGAGAATCTGCCGAGATGATGGATGAAGAGGCAGTGAACCGGAGGGGAAGAATTAGGGCAATCGTTGAGGTACATTGCATAGACAAACAAGGCCGTGTTTGCCAGAAACATGAGCGGTATCAGCCATGGGAACCACTGCGTCGCCGGCGCTTGTTGGAGGTAAACGTGGTGGTGGTGTCCATGTCCCATGTCGAAGCCGATCGATATTCTCTTTCCGATTGCTTTTCCTCCCTTCTTGCTTTAACGCTTCATGCGTCATTGCGCTTAAATTACGTGCCTCTGAGGTTAAGGGCCTTCAACAGCTTGGTTCGGTTTAGTTTTGGCTCAAAACAAACAACGGACTGGATCGGTTCTTCAATAAGATTGATTTGGTTCATCTTCTCCAAAGTTTTAAGGGATTTTTTATTTTTATTTTTTTCTAATAATAGGCAGTTTCCTATTAAAAATAATCGTATTTAAGACATAGTCAAGGCGGACAAGGGAGCTCTCCATTGAGGATTTGAGGGCTTCTCAATTGCGTCTCCATTTCATGAAAATATTATCTTTTTTTTATTCCTACCCTGTTCACCGGAGCTTTGTCCCGTCTATATCTAGATTAGACCCGCATCGCGCACCTAGTTATGGTAGGTGAGTCTCCCAACGAGAATTTTTTACATACGTCAAGGCTCAAACTTAACACCTCGTTTAAGTGATATCGAGCCGCTTATCACTCGAACTAACCCCAGTTTATAAAAATATTATAGTTTTGATTCTGAACACAACTTGGGCAATTTTATATTTAAAAAATATAAAAAAAAATAATACAGAGGTCATCAACAGAGAGACCTAGATTTGGGCCTACTTAACGAATATACTACTCATGTTAGTCAAAACTATGCCCTCTTGAGATCCCTTATTAGTCAGGGTATTATGCCCCAACAGATAGCTAAAAATTAATCTTCACGAAGTATAGAAATTATTAAAGTAAATTTTATCTCTCTTAACTAAACCTTTTCCATAGGTGCACCATAATTTAAACTTAGAACATCATATTTATAGGACCTAGTCATCTATCGAAATATGTTTTATCTCTCCCAATAAGGACTGTGTCAGGTTTTGTTTGTATAATTGAAAGGATTTTTATAGATGGAGGCTAAGCATAATTTTCTCTTTCTTTATTTTATTGTCTTTTCTCCAATTGCACAATTACTTGTATGTAATACAAAATTACTATTAGTCTTCGTAATTTTGTATGCTGAGAGAATTTTACTCCTAAATTAGCAATTTTTACCCTCTCATTTGATCATATATCACTCTACGAATGAATGTTGACAATAACGTATGAGAAATATTAACTTTGTTTTTGAATTCATAACATCATCATTTATGAATAAGGGTTACTATTTTGTTTTCAAATCCTATTAGAAACTAAATAAACACTAGAATATGGATATAAAAAAAATTCCTATTTTAACTAACTTTTTTAATATAATCAAATTAGTTAAATATATTTTATATTAAAGATTGGGGGAGTACATAAAAATAAAAAAAATCTAGTTGGGTTTGGTTGAAGGTTTTGAAGCTCAAAAATAAAACTTGAACGAAACTGTTGGGTTTATCTTAATATAAGTCAGTTTTCATCTGTTCATGTCGATCTGGTTTGGTCTGGTTCGGTATGTTCGGTTTAGTTCGTTTTACCTTAATAAAATTTATACCAAGTTATATTATTTAAAATTAAGGTGTTTTGTTAATACTCCATAAAATTTATAGAAAAATATTTGTGCTTTAATAATTGATAATTCATAAATGGGATAGATGCACTTCAATATCAACAACTGAAATATAAAAGTTGAGACTTTATTTTGGTAACAAAAGTCATAAATAGATCAATACATCGATCTTCTCAAAGAAGCACATTCGTCCGGGGCATGATAGCTCTCAGGACAACACACTAAGTACAAATAAGTACGTATGTGTGCGTATATATGTGATTAACAAATTATATATGCATATATAGATATGATTAATAATTAGAAAATAATTAATTAGGGAGCAAGCACTTCTTAAGATTGGGTTTGGTATGAGAGAAAGTTCCATGAGCATTGTGGCAAAAGGCAATGGCTTTCTGGCCAGGAACAGCAGAAGAGAGATAAACTCTGTCAAAGACGATGTTGGAGCATCCTACGTTTTGGTCGCAGCTCAGATTAATGACTTCCTTCGTCAATGAAGTTCCCACTATCCCTCTGTACGTAACATCGCTCACCCTTACCGCCTTCGTCTTCATTCCCGGAATTCATCACACAACAAATAAAACATTCATCAATTCATAATAATCACCCCTCCCCACCCACACACACACACACAAAATAAGACAGACATTATCAACGCGGGGTTGGTCGAGGCTGTATATGTACTTTAATTAGTCTCTTAACTAGAGTCATCGGATTCGATCCATGGGTATGGAAAAAACCCTTATTGGGAGACCCAGTCGAGGTTTCTAATAATAGGATCCGGATACCACTAATTCCATTGTACCAGATAAAAAAGGACAGACATTAGTAATAATACTTGGAAGTTCTTACCTCGTTCTTGCAATCAGTCCTATGTGGGCAATAAAATTGGTCAATGATAATGGGGTTATTGGCACGAACGAATCTGATCCCTTCAAATCTAATCTTCCTTGCATATCCAACACCCCCCTATACATTTTTCAATATCATAAATATCATCTCAATTACTGTGTTTTGAAAAAAAAAAAGTTGCTTGATTATTAGTAATTAATTGCATGTAATTACCTGCCATGTCTTGATTCTCACTCCGGTTAAAGTTTCCGTTATAGTACAATTCCTTACAGTTACATCCTCCACACTGTCCACATCACCACCTGTTCCCAACGATCCGATGCTGCAAAAAATATTTATAGTAATTATCATGTGATGTGTGTGCTTCCCTTCATCACAAGAAATACATATTCGTATATATTCCAAATATATTCTTAAGCTTAAAGGAAATTTTATCAAAAAATTAGTAATATTATATAGTAGTGAATGTTGGGATTTTAAAGGATAAAAAGAGTATAAAGTTAAGGTAACAAAAATGATAATATTGACATAAATGTGTAGTCATACAAAAAGAAAAAATTATGATGAATTTAGGCAATGAAGAGTTGGCATAGTATCTATTAAAGAGAAATTGTTAGAAAATTGTTTGAGCTGGTGGTTCGGACATACATGTACAAAAAGAATATTGTTGGAGGCGCTGGTGATAAGGGTAGATCAAATAATATGTAATACTTTTAAGAGGGGTAGAAGAAAATTCAATAAAGTTCTGAAGAATTTGTTATTGTTGATAAAATATAATAGCACTATGCGATTTATGTAGTTAACCATACTTAGTGGGATAATACTTGTTTTGTTGTTATAGTAAATTCATAATTAACAAAAAAATTTATCCACCTACTAATGCGAAGTTGACATTATAAGCACTGAAATTATATAATATTCAGAATATTTTATCTTTCAAGACAGTTGCTGGAGCCCATGTGAACTAGGACAAATTGGAAGAATGATTCATATATATATATATAAGATAGACTTTAATTAATTGATCTTGATAGTGCAGAATAATCCTATATACGATAATAATAAAAATAAACAAATAATAGGAACTAAGCATATATGGATACAAAAAGGATCAAGGTAATTAATTAGAACTCACCTTATACCATGGCCAGGACCGCAAGTTATACCCGATATTCTGATAATGGAGGACCCCGCACTAATTGCAATGCAGTCATCCCCTTCAAATAACCAAGAAGACGAATGCATAATCAATACATTTAACACACAGAAAGTAGAGCAGAAAATGGATAGTAATGTATAAGGCATATATATAGTTAAGAGAAATTGATGGAATGTGTTTTTATACATAAAAAATATTAATATTTTAAGAAATTTATACATAAAAAGTATTAATATTTCAACTCAAGTCGTTTTGACTAATAAAATTTTTAAATAGGGATTTTTTACTAATAAAATATGTCATTAATTAATTAACCTGTGCCAATAAAAGAATCGAGAACACGAATGTTTGTGCAGCCAGAAATATCGATGCCATCGGTGTTAGGGCTATCTCCTGGAGCAACTAAACGGATGTTAGATATTTTGCCATCCTTGCAGCTTGTTAGGGTTATGTGACTTCTTGGGGGATTCACTTGTGTTATTCCTTTCACTTCAAACCGATTGCATCTGTACAGTGTCAATGCCTATACCAGTACACAATTCAACTCTCATTAATTAATAAATAATGATACGCACAGATCTGAATCTCTCTTAACATATTCCTTGCAAATTCAATGAATTCAGATGATATATCTTTTCTGCTTCATGAACAAGTAAGCAAGTGCATGTGCATGAAGAAGCTTATACGTATACATACCGTTGGTGGACGGCACTTTGTGCCCTGATGGATCAAACGAGAAACACATTCGTCAGAAAACGATGATATAGAATAAGAGACAAATTCATGAGACTTTTTAATTTGTGCGTGTTTAATTACTTACTGGAACTGCATTTCCAATGCAAGGCTGATCCCACCAGATAGAACCTCGACCATCTATAGAGCCTTTTCCAGTAATGATGAGACCATCTACATAGCTGAAGCTGAGCCATGTGTTCATTTGGGATCCACTGTATTCTCCTTTTGATTTCGGTGCCACTATCTTCCCAGAAAGCTGTTGTCATATTCATTCCAACAGTAAATATATATACAATTCTCATTTATCTGAATTAATACCTCCGGTCCTAAATATACTTCGCTCATGATATAATTTGTACTACAAACGATATCTTATATTATATTTAGGATAGTATATTTTTTCTTCTGTTAATTGATATTAACTCCTTCTCTTTTCCGGGTTATTGATATCAAGGGGTTGGTTTCATAATTAAATATATCATTTTATTATAGAAATCAATAAACTAGTATTAATGACATGATGTTGACCTGGAAGTAGATGTACTTAGGTTTGCATGGACCCCTGAAGGTAAGAGATCTGAGTAAGAACGTTTTTGCTGGTATGATGAGACGTGTAGTCTGCGATTTACTCTTGCACACGTCTTTCCAAGCCTTCAGAAAAGCCTGTGTGTGTATATATAGATGTATTCAATTAGGAAGCAAATATATATATTCATGTTAATTTTAAAAATATAATGACTTAAATTAAATTTAATTACAGGGGCATCATCGGTAGAACCATCTCCAACTGCTCCATATTTCATCACATTGAAACTAGTTGTTGTTCCGCTCAATCCAGGCGTAGCCGAACTTAGAATCATGATCACCACACTAAACAATAATAGCTCCTGTAGCGCACACATAAGACGCATATATCTAATTATATTCTAATTAATCAAGAACAAATAGTAATCAATTAAGAAGAATTAATGTATCATATCTGTAAATAGAACAACTCAAGAACAATAAGAAGAGATGCTGACCATCTTAGAGGACGTTGGGGGATATATCGCCGCCACAGGACTTCAATGTTATGATGAAATGAATCCTTTGTCTTATATATATAGAAAGGTCGATCTAGAACTGCATAATAAGTCGTATCAAGACATGTACTTATGATAAGTTTTTGAATATTTGTTTTAAGAATATTATATTATTAATTAAAAAGAAATATAGTGGTTGCGGAAAGGTTAAGGTGAGTAGAGGTGTAGCTATAAAACACATGGGCTTATGGGAACAGAAGGCTTTGTGTTCGCTGAGAGCACATGAAACATGTACAGATCCCTAGGAGGTTCAATTTGTAGTATACGAACCTTTAATTGATTCTTCATTTACACTCAATCATAAACTTTGCTAAATATATGTCCCTTGATTTAGCGTTTTGATCGAACATATTCTTCGTACGTACTTAATTTGATCTCAAAGCAACCATGTTCTATATGATCATTCGAATCCCATGATCCACTTATATAGGAGCACGTCAACACTCAATAATTCGCCTTTTTCTTCTTCAACATCCATTTATACTTACTAGTCCTCAATCGTCTTAGTGCTTGTTTGGATTAATTTATTTTTTACTTATTTAAGTGTGTTTACACTGTATAAGATCGGTATATAAGAGAAGTTTTTCTCGAATTGAGTAAGTGTTTTTGGGGTATTCAATCGTGATCCAAACAAGCACTTAATAATCGTCATATACACACTTATGCGCATGTAATGAACATAAAGGTTTCAATCTTCAGTAGTTCTTGAGGTTAAAAGGTAAAACTTCAATTGTTCAATTGCTTGAGCCTTTTTTTCCTTGGTTTAATCTAAATATTGAAACGATATTAAAGAACAAAAAGGTCATCGGTTCCTTATTACTTTTTTCAGTTTCCTAACGTAATCTTTTAAGATTCGATAAGATATAATAATTTATTGTAACATTTGACTTCAAATGTGCTCACTTTAATCATTTTTTAATATTTATTATATGTATTTTCTCTTACATTTCAGAATTTCTACTTTTACGCCATCACACACAAACATAGTTTATTAGCTTTTACCTCATATTATAATGCTCTCTCTTTCTGAAATGCTTGTCACTCAAAACTTTAGTGTGCATTTTTAAACTGTTTCTCAATTTAAAATTTTATTAAGGCAATAAATTATTTTTTTATCTTACCTTTTCTCTATCTCTTAATCTAATGAAGAAAGAGAGAGCCTGCAATATAATACTTCATTAAATTAGTGAGACACTATTAAATCCTGCAGGTAGCTATATACTACAAGTTAGGTTATCTAATTATTTATTTTTTTAATTCGTGTTGACAACGACGTGTATATTCGCATATGTTTGTGTATTTGTACAGATATTATATATGTCATTAAAAATAATTGAACATGACTTTAATTTAGTCAATACTCTGATTTCCAAATTACTCCTTTCCAGCAAGGAAGCAATATGGAAACCGCAATTTTTGAACGCATGAAAAAAGAATTTATCCAGTCAACTAAAAATACAGCTCAATATATATTATAATTATTCTGTTCATTGATGTGAGATGTGAACAAAACATTTAGCAAGCTTCTTTAATTAATTTGCTTAAAAGAATAATTTTTTACAGCAACAGTATTATTTTGTTTAAAGTGAAAAAATATATATTTTGAGAGTGAAGTACGATTGTAACATGGGAAAAAAATCTCCCATTAAATAGAATTGAGTTGAAGAAGAATATAATATAAGCCAAAAGAAACTCTTTGTAAGAAATATGCTGCTAGAATGATAATTGGCTAACACTAGGTTCGGCAACTGGTTAAACTTGCAGCCAAGGAAATATATTACAGAGGAATAATTAAATATGATAATCGAAAGAAAGTCTTGGTTTATTCATCTAGCTAGAATAAGTTACATATATTTACACACAGATACATTGGCGCAAAATTATAACTAACTAAAGTTTTTTTTTTTTGGGTTTTGAAAAGTTCATATGAGTTAGGTTATGGAGGCTCACCAGGGCCAATATATGTCTCAAAACTCAAAGAATATTTATAAATATATTTATAAATCGCTCACTTTCATATCGACAGCGAAATTTGAAGTCAATACTTTATAAATTATGAGTTAGATCTTTATTAACTGAGTTAAATTTGTTGGTTGCTAAAGTAAGTTAACTGAAGTTATGGTAATGTCAACCGTTTTTTGTTTTCTTTATTTCTAATGTGTGTGTGTGTGAGTGTGTTAACAGCATATTTGAAAAAGTCAAAGCAAAAGGACTTAGCTTGATCAGCTTCTCATGGCATAGAAATATTACATGCATGAGGAAACACTATGGACTCCCTTAATTAAACAAATAATGCGACCAGAATGTATTTTCCACTCAGATACTAATTTAATACACATGACATATTTTCTTCTTCTTTTTTATAGAAATATGTAATATCAAAAGTATAATCTATTACAAGCAGATATGCTTGTTGGACTATTATTCATTTCCAATGCCCATATATGCTAAGAAAACAATTAAAAAAAGAAAGGAAAGGACAAATAATACACTCAATACAAAAGTGTGTGTGTGTGTGTGTGTGTGTGTATGATTGATAAATTAATTAGGAAGCAAGCAGTTCTTGAGAGTGGTGGGTTTGGTATGAGAAGCAGTTCCATGAGCACTGTGGCAAAAGGCAATGGCTTTCTGGCCAGCAACCGCAGAAGAGAGATAGACTCTGTCAAATACGAGGGTGGAGCATCCTAGGTTTTGGTCGCACCTCAGATTAATTGCTTCCTTCGTCAATGAAGTTCCCATTACCCCTCTGTACGTAACATCGCTCATCCTTATTGCCTTCGTCTTCATTCCCTCCATTATTCACACAGAAAGAAACCATTAATCAATTCATAATCTCACGCAGACGCACAAAAAGAGATAGACATTAGGAATAATACTATCTCTATTCTTTAATATAAAATCTAGTTAATTTTTTTTTAGATTAATTAAGGAAACTAAATAAATTAACTCATTGT
The DNA here is from genome assembly GCA_037074615.1 of Leucaena leucocephala. Lineage (NCBI taxonomy): Eukaryota > Viridiplantae > Streptophyta > Magnoliopsida > Fabales > Fabaceae > Leucaena > Leucaena leucocephala. Next base: position 3,720,010 of record CM073552.1, read on the forward strand.
AATTAATATAAAAATTAATTGACTAATTTGAATAGATTAAAAAGTATATATTATGAATTCATATTAAGAAGTTGAATTTAATTAAAATTAATTTATTTATTTAACTTTTTTTACGTATAAAAAAATTAATTGAATCTTATATTAAAAAAAAAGAGTACTTGTAAGTTCTGATTACCCCGTTCTTGCAATCAGTCCTATGTGGGCAATAAAATTGGTCAATTATAATGGGGTTGTTGGCACGAACAAATCTGATCCCCTCGAATTTGATCCTCCTTGCATATCCAACTCCCCCTATAAAGTTTATAAAATCTCATTACCAAGTCATCAGCAATATATATAACTCGTTTTATAGATTTCATATAAAATGGGTGTATGTAGTTATATACTCCCTCCAATCCTAAATGTTTGAACTAGATATATATAATTAAAATCGAGATTAATAAAATTAGTTAATTTAATAATTTATAAAAATTGTGCACTAATTTTTTTAAAATACCCTAATCATTTGTATTATAAACTATCTCGTTGATAGAAACTTTATTAAATTAATATTTGTAATCAGTAGGGTAGTTTAAAAAAAGCATTATATACTTACGAGAAAATATACTGAGGTCTTATATGATAAAAATAAATTTTTTAACTAATTCTTATATTTAGGAAGAGAGGGGGTGTCAAATTTCATGACAAATGTTATGGAAAGAAGTTGCCTGATTATGAATTAATTTGATCAAAATTAACTGATTTATTTGATTTCTTAGATCTATCTAAAAAAAATTAATTGACTCTTATAATTAAGACAGTAGATAATATAAAAATATTATTTTATTTCTCCTTGCTAGCCCGTGGCGTACTTTTTATTTTCCTGTTACTGGTCAATTTTGTTTGTAATAAATGTTAAGGGAACAGAGGAGTAAATCTCCCTAATAAATAATATAGAACCAGAGGAGTAAATCTTCAGTCCCTATTGTACTCTTTAATAGGAGCAAAGTTTGAAAAAATTATGAATTTAAAACAGATTTAATGTGTTAATTCACATTTTTCTTCTTTAGTAATTGAAAGTGACTTACAGTTACAGTAAGGATGGAAATGGGAAGTTTTAAAAGAACAACTAATGAGTCCTTTTCTTTTTCTGTATTTAAATACGTCAAGAACAAATTGCATGGAGTTGGTGATAGACAAAAGAGAACAAAGGATTTTAGGTTGGACATATATAATGTCCCCAATTTCAAGACATAATTAGGATTAATATTAATTCTTAGAGTTAGGGAAGAAATTGAAGAGTTGTCATGTGGGGTTACATTAATTGGTGACAGAAAAATATGACCCCAGCTTCCATATATATATATATATATAATTTCATCAAAACAAGCAAATTATTAAATTCTTCCATACCTATCAACCACTGAGATAACTTATTTCTTTTTTTTTTAATTAGAGGAGTAAGCATTTAACACATGAGATTAAATACAAATAGTATTATCACATCCCATTTACATGAACATACCACTAAGCTACAAAGCGATAAATTGACATGATAACTTGTTTCTAAAGTCAAGATAATGCGTGTAGGCAAGTAAGTTCATGATATACTATAACGGAACATAAGAACGAGGCAAACAATTGCCTAAAATGAACAGTAAGATTGAAGTGAACCAGGAGAGAAAACTATATATATTATTCCTATACCAACCCACGATGCATTCAGTCATATTAGTGATGAATTCTAGCTCACTAGATTCTCATAAATTTGATGAGACTTTGTACAAAAACTTTCTTTGTGTAACAACTAAGAATCTCAAAGCCATTTAGTTTTCTGGTACTTCAGTTATGTCAGTTAAGTGATATATAACCGTTGGGGTCTCTCTTCCTTTTCAAGTTTGCATGACCCCCTTCACTTTCATCACTCGTCATTATTCCTCTTCATTTTCATATACCATTCTTCATTAAGTTCCCATGCATCTGACGACAATAACCATTCTTCAAAACCATTAAGTCTCACACAAACTTCACCCAAGACCTAACACATCACTCGGACCCAATATCAACATATACTCCTCCGATCCAATATGAATATATGATTAGATTAAGGAAAAGAAGTTAATTAATATGAGGTATTTTTTCTAAACACCCTGACCATCCATATAACACTACTTATCAAAGTTAGTCACCTTGAAATTTTTTACTAGCCAGTGTTTTACAAAAGTACATGACAAGATTTATAAAGATGACACACACACACACACCCTAAAATCGTATCAATGAAAGCTTGAAATAATAAATTACAGCCAACTATATTGTCCCCTTCTTCGACCTTATCATATGGAAAACAGCTCACAGAGAATGAGACAAATCAAACAGGACTATAGACCCCACTATAGGAGCCTCCATTTAATCTTCCATGTTCTTCTTGCTTATATATATAGACACCAATGCCTAACCTAATAAACAACTTATATCATATATATGCATTATATATTATATGCATATGTCTCTACCACATGGGGTTTCCTGTTACTATTAAAATCCTTGTCATTAATTCCTCATGCAATGATAGTTATAGCAAACAGATGGCTTGCTTTTTCTTTTTTTAAGGTCCCATAAATTCATTTGTGTGATTGCCTCAAATTATGTTGTATTGTTTCCACAATACCTCCCCCAATAACTATCCCAACAACACTCATCACCTTATACCTTTTACATATATATGTATGTATGCATATCTATTATTGAATTCGGCTCAAATAATTTGTACATAACATGTTTATTCTATGATTACTAATAAAGAATGGTTATGGTGTTCTGATTATTAGAATAATTTTCGGTATGCGCCTTCTTTTTAAGGGGCCATGTTTCGGTATGCCGATTTAAATTGAGATTTTCTACGACCCAAGTATATATATACATGTTTCTCAAAGGACCACCCATAAAATTATATATATACGTATTTTTTCTTACATATATAATACCCTTCATCACTTTATATATAGTCTGCATCATCGTCATCGTCTTCACACGTCACAATTAATAGAAAAATAAATGACACATTTTTACACTAAATTATTTGATTTTGATATGAATTTTAATATAATTTTCAAAACAATTTATTTTTACAAGGATATTTACATGAAAATGAAATTTTTGACGTAAAGATATTATTGTTCTTTTGATATTCATTTATTTTCTTTGTTCTTTATTTTTTTCTATCCACCAAATATAAGGAGTGTAATATTTTTTTGTAGTTTCATGTTCTCTCTATCTTCTCTTCTCCCAGCTTTTCTTCCCATCCAAATGGAGGATAAATAATGTTTAGTATGACAAAAATAGAAAAGAAATATAGATAAATAAAATCATAATGATTAAAATACCCTTATTTAAGACATAATGCATTAAAAAAGTACTCATTTTGTCCTTAAATATAATAAGCAGTTGTAAAAAAATGCATACTACTGGGTTTTTCTTTGTCTGAAAACTCGTTAAACATATATAGGAGTATTTTTATAAAAACATCTTTTAAAATAGCATAAAATTTTGGACTATGTATTATAAAAAGGAATATGGACTAAAACAATTATTTATTACATTTAGACATGAGGAAGAAAAAGAAGCTAGGAAGGGTAATGAATATGGGCAATTTTGACATTATCCATTTATTTCTATGGGGAGTAAGTAGTTTTCCGTAGGTTTTTTCTATGGAAATCAAAATGATTCCATGGAATGGGGTAGGGAATATGGCTTCCGTAGTACCAAACACACGACATGCGAGAATGATCAAAAGTCAAAACCCAGAAAAATCAATTGAATTGAACCAAACTAAAAGAAACTAAACAAAACCGACCATCAATATAATAACATTTGTTAATTGTTCAGTTTTCACAATATCAAAATCGATTCACTTTGCTTCAATTTTTTTCTGATATAATTATTTTTTATATATCTAATAAATACCTGCTGCCCAAATCCAGTTTGCTTTTGGTAAACAAGAAATGAATTTAAATTCAAAATTTGATTTAGTAGAGTTACTCTTTTTCCTTTTTATCTTAACATAGATTAATCTTTATTACTGTTCCCACCAAAAACATCATATTTTCTTAAAAAATATTTTAATATGATCAAAACCAATCCAATTCGAATCCTATTATTTTTTTTAATCAAATATGTTGAAAAATTTAATTGCCAAAGATTGGTACAAGATTTTTTTAAAAAAACTTGTGAATATCTGTGTCGGCAAGAATTTGCAACATAGCTTTCAAAACCTCATTATGAAACAAACATCAGTGTCGATTTTGCATGCAAAGATTTCGTCAGTAACAAAAATGAAGTCATATTCAATCAATCAATTAAATCTCAACATCTATGGTCGATCTGCTTTTTCTTATTCATTTTTAAAAAAACATAAAAATTAACAGAGAATATTGTGTTTCTTCTTCATATGACTTCAAGTGTTTGCTTGACGCATTCATGTGTGGATGTCTCGAATCTTTTTCTCTATCTATGACTCTTTTTCAGTCATTTTCTTTATTCTTCTTCTTCTTCTGGTATCATATATACACACACAAACATACGTACGTAATTGATGTAAATTTTTTATATAGATTAAAAAAATTAAATAAATCAGTTAATTATAACTAATATAAGAGTTATTAATTAATTTTAATAAACTAAAGAGTATATAATATAAATTTGTTTTGAGGGATTGGATTTAGTCATAATTAATTAGTTTATTTAATTTTTTTAATTTATCTAAAAAAGTTAACTAATATTTATATTAAGAATCCGAAATGAAGATAAGTTAATTGAAGGAGAATTTGGGATATATAGCTTATTTTAATCATTTTTATATTTACGAGACAAAACTACTCATATATTTATATTATAAAATGTAAATTGATGAGACAAATATTAACACTAGAGCTGGAATGCGGGCTGGCCCGCCAAAAATATGCCAGCCCACTCCCAGCCTGCCAAAAAACGGGGGAGAACTGTGCAGCCCTCCCCAAAACGGGCTGGCAAAACGCCAGCCCGAGCCCGCCCCCCTTAGTGGCGGGCTGGCCTGCCAGCCCGCCACTTTTTTTTTTAATTTTAAAAAAATTATTTTTAATATTTTTAAAATACTAATAAAAAATTTCTAATGTTATATTAGCATAATAAAAAAATTGCTCATGTTATACTCTTAAAATTTTTTATTTTTTATAAAAAAATCTCAAAATTTATAATTATAAATCTAAATAAATATTAACATAATATTAATCAATTATAATATGTAAACATATATTAACAAATAAGTAATTATCTTTACTAGTATTCGATAATAGGAGTATTTAAAATAACATTTAAGTAAAATAAATAATAGTATTAAAATTAAAAAAAAAAAAGAATGGCGGGCTGGTGGGCCAGTCCGCCAATTTGGCGGGTTGAGGGGGGTGGGCTGTGCAGCCCGCCCCAAAACGGGCTGGCATTTTGTCAACTCGAGCCCGCCTCCTTAAGGTAAAACGGGTCCAATTCATAGGCTGGCCCGTTTTACTAACTCTAACTAACACATAGAAGTCATCTGCATTTTTGCTAATGATTATGTCGTTTTCTATGTAGGCAACGCTTTTCAAGTATTTTCCTCATATTGTTGAATCAATATCAAAGAAATTTGACGTTTTCAGTTCATTAATGTTCTGGTGGAGAAAGAAAGAGTTTTTCCCAAAGAAAACTAGAGAGAGAGAGATGAATCATATATATATATATATATATATATATATGCACAAGTACGCACTTCAAAAAAGAAATTGCAAAGGATAACCCCTCGAACATTTTCTCAGAAGATAATTCAAATTGTTAAAACACAATTATTAAGGCTCGAGCCTTCATTTTTTTTTATACAAATTTTTTTAGAAACAGGTTAAACTCACTCACCTATGATCTAATAATAGAATAAAATCTCTCTTTCTCCTAAACGATATTAATATTAGGTCGGGTGAGCCGTCAATTATTCTCAAATATAAATCTAGGTACCCAAAAATTAAAAAAATTTCCTAAATATCACAACTAGAATTATAATAAAATGATACTTTATAATAATCCAATATATTTTAAATTGGTACATGCCAAGACGGACGATGGGTACTCGAGCCTTCATTTATTATAAGGTTTTCTCTGCTTCTTTCTTTATAGTCAATTGTAATTTAGGGTTCATCTTCTTACATTTCCTTCTATATATAGAATGCAAACTGCTAATATATGTTACTAAAATTAATCTTCCTGTCAATTTATTTCTATATATAAAATGAATTTACAAAATTTTTAAAAATATGATTTTTTTTCTTAATTTATGGATGAAAAACGTTAACTATAAACTTAGTCATGTAGGCATTAATTCAACATGTGAGATATATTCATATTTTTTGCCATCACATGTAATATATATATATATATATATATATATATATATATATATTCATTACACACTAATAAATATTGATACAAGCAAATTTTACATTCTTCAACTAACAAGGGAAACAAACAAAAGACAAGACGCAGCACTTACAAAGTTATATTATATAACCTTAAATATAATAAAACAGAAGAAGCGCTTGATTATATTATGAATATGAAAGCACGAGGTTCCGAGTCCTATATAAATGAAAAGGATTAATTATGCGAATGTGACTTGAGATGCCCCACATGAAGCCGATGGATGAAAGAAACGGAGCGTTCAGTTCCTATTAAGGAGTTCTTCTATCATCTGCAACGCCATCTTCTGCTCCTCGTCCAGCTCACTGTCCTGATCTTCTTCTTCTGGTTTCGCCTTCTCCTCCATCTCTGTCTCTGGCGCCGGCGACTCCCTCGTCATTTTTGAGCCTTCAAGTTTCTTCCTTTCCAGCTCTACCATCATGACCCAGTTGGAGTCAGAGCGAGGCCCTGCTCGCTTCTGCCACACTCCGATGTGACAGTTCTCTGTGTCCAGCCTCAAGCAAGTGAGAGATGGAGATGGCGATTTACAGCACTTCCGAAGCTTCGCACTGAGAGCTTCAGAAAAAGACGATGAGGAAGAAGAAGAAGAAGAATGATTATTTTGATTGTTATTGTTATTATTGGTTGCCACTGGGAAATTTGTTTTCGCATTTCTACCACTCATCAAAATGGCTGCTTCATCGTAAGCTCTTGCTGCTTCTTCTGCAGTATCAAACGTCCCTAGCCACACCCTTCTTTTCCTGTAAGATTTAAAGAAATGATCAATTCCTATCAAAATATGACGCACGAATTACGATTTTTTAATACCCAATAACATAAAACTATGAATATTTTTGAAAGCGGCTGAAAATGAACGGATGAATTGACGAACAGGGGATCTTGCAGCGGCCAGAAATGTACAGGCAAATAAATTAATAAAACAGATTATTTCTACTTTTTTCCTTCTGACGAATTTTCTGGGAAAAAACCAGTGAAAGTACATAATATATAAAAATACACCCAAAAATAAAAACTATCTTATAAGTTAAGGAATGGCGAACAGGGGAATGAATGATACCCAAGAATGTTCATAGAGCCAGAAGAAAAACAGAGGAAGCAGAACAGAGTACATTTTGCCGCACGAAAAGAATATTCTGAAGAAGGAAAACAGAGAAAAGGAAAAAAGAGAAAATGGAAGAGGAAGGTAAGTAAATAGTTTGGTGAGAAGAGAATATACAATAAAGGATGACGAATTTCAGAAACCCATGAGCCCCAATGACGCTGTCTGACACCTCTGAATTTCTTTGATTGCACCATCTCTGTCAGAAACTGACTTCCCCTGAGTGAGTAGGAGGGAAAGGGTAGGAAGAAAGAAGGAGGGAGACGAAGGTGAGGAATTGAGAGAGAGAGAGTCATAGAAAGTTAAAAGAAAGGGGTTGTTATTATAAAGGAGCTTTGGGGGCCAGTTGGAATGGGGGCTACTTGTGATTTTTGGCGGACTAGTCTTAAAAGTGTAAACAAAGTGGTCCTGCTTTACTATAATAGTGGTAACAATAATGTTGTGATCTTTGAGGTGTCTTTAACTACAATGGCTTTTGTGTTAAAAGGCTTTTACTTCCTCTCACTCACTCTCTCTACAAGTTTTTGGTTTTTAGTTTAACTTCTATCCTAAAAAGTTCTTGTTTTCTTTTATTTGGTTCTTTTCTTTTCCACTATATGTAATGTATGACAAAGCATGTTTAGTTTTATATAATAAGGTGATATGTGTGGTTAGTGTTATTTGAATGAGGTGATGACAAAATGGGAGGAATGATGATAAATGAATCAATACCCAATACCCTTATATATAGTTCAATTATATTGGTTTTCATCTTATTTTTAATAATTTTTTTGTAATGTTTTACTTTCTATTATATTCTAGTAGTTTCCTCATCAGCTATATTCTCCTATACTCATAATCTATTAATTATATTTAATTTGGATGCTAACTAAGCGGTAGGTAAGTTCCCACATAATGTAAAATAAAACAAATTAAAAAATAAAATAGTGGAATATAATTTATTTATTATCAAAATAAAAATAAAATTATTATTATTATGCTCATAATTGTTTCCTTGCATATATATCTGTAATATAATTTTGATTTTATTTCGATCCTTGTGGCATAATTAATCCAAGTATAGTGTGAGGGATAGCCACATCATTGACCACTAAAATTGTTTCTTTTACGGATTATTAGATTATTTTTTTTTATTCGAAGGATTATTACTAGATCATGAATATATAAAAACTATTAAGGACTCAATAAAAAAATAAGGATCTAATTAAAAATGAGGTGAAATTACATGTTGCATATTATTCTTTTCAAATAGTGGCATGAAAAGCTTATTTATAAGTATTAATATACATATATATATGTATGTAAATGAGAAGTCGTCATTTCAAACTATTAGCTAGCTTGCCTTTATAATTAGAAAAATAAAATAACATAATAACCCATTGGAGAATCCAAATTCCAGATTTAGGCCTCCATAATCCAAAAAAAAAAAATCAAAGAAAGAAAGAAAGATGAATGGTTGAAATCGTAAAAGATTGAAGTGAATAATTGGCTGTGAAAGAGTGAAATGAAGGTCGGGCACATTATTTGGCAGCAAGTGTAGTGTTGTATTACGCCAAGGAGGAATGGCTTTAGAAGATCCCTTACCCCAAAGTCTCTTTCATCCATTTTACATTCTCTTAATATCATATGCCATGCATATCCATCCAATAATATACGTTACCCTAGTTTTTTGTCTTCTTTTGTTTTTGCTTTCAATTATTTCTTTATGCTAGATTCTATGCACAGTGCCACGACAAATTGTAATTTTAACTTGTATACGTCTTTCCTATATATATCCTGCTACTCCTCCACTCCTTAATATACGACTTAATTAAAAAATTAATCTTAATTTTAAATATAAAATATTTTTTATATATTTATCTATTTTTTTCTTAAATTACCTTTATTGATATTTTCTCAATAACAATCAAGTAAGAGATAGAAAGAGAGAATTAAGGGAGATAGTTAGAGTGTTTAAAAAAATATATTATATTAACTAACTTTCTCCTTAATCTAATTAAATTAGTTAAATATATCATATTTTAAGGATCGGATGAGTATTATATAGTACTCCTCCTGTCCTTACTACAGGAGCTAATTAAAAAATTGATATTAGTATAAATATAAGACATATTTTCTATATTTATCTATTGTTTTAAAATTATCCTATTAATATTATCTCAACAATAATCAAGTAAAAGAGGAGGAAGATAATTAAGGAAGATGTTTGAAATTTTTTAGAAAAAAAATATATCATATTAATTAACTTTTTTAATCTAATCAAATTAGTTAAATATGTCTTATATTAAGGACTAGAGGAGTACATTTGTTTGTTGTGTATATAGGGATTCTCTAATAGTTATATATAGGGTCAATACAATTTTGGATCCTTCAAATATATACGAATTTTAATTTTGGCCCATCAAATTTTAAATCATAGGTTTTGATTTCTCAAGGGGTGAAATAATCTAAATTTTTATTAAATTATAGGGATCAATTTTTAGATAAAAAGAAACTTGAGGGATCAAAACTAAAATAAGAACAAATTTAAGAATTAAACATTGTATTAACATTTGTTAATATTATTGTACGTGTTTATTCTCATGAACAAAAAGTTTTGTTGAAAATGATCCCAAAAGAAGATATACCTGGATGTACTTGTCTTACCCCTTGTTTAGATGAGGGCAAAAATGGGAAATAAAAATATAAAGGAAAAGTTTTAAAAATAGTGATAAAAATTACTATTTTTAAAAGTTTTCTCTTATAATATATATATATATATATATTTTTTTTTAATTTTCATTCCATCCAAGTATAAAGCTAGGGATCATTGCTCGACAGCTTAATCTTGTTACACTGAAATTAGAACGGCTTTGTATCCTCTAATTAAAAATTAAATAATTGAATTGGGAAACATTTTGATAAAAAAAATCAGAATATGTTACCTTTCTAAGTTAGTTAATTATTTCGTTCCCTCGAGAACAAAGTGACGCAAATAATAAGAAACAATGACACTATGTACAACATATTCAAAACTCGATCTAATATTGTTAATGTAATGAAAAAGAAGAGGCATGAGCAAGATACTAATGAAAATAAGACAAGTCATGAAATCGGTCGAAGCGATAGTTTAAGGAGGATTCATGGTTTAACTGTAGTTATAATTAAATCAATGTCAAACCTATCATTATTAAGATAATATAATTTAATTAGAATATATAAAAATATTTATTATATATAACCTTCAAAATAGTAATATTTAAATAAAAAGATATTAATATATAAGTAAGTAAAATATTTATACATAATTCGACCAATAAAATTACTAAAGTACAAATACATGAGAGGTAAAAATGGGAATGAGAGGTCAAACAAAAGAAGAAAGAATAAAGGAGGGGGGAAGTGGGGAGTGATGAAGATACATTTTAGGATGACAGGCAGTTGTCGTAAGGGGAAAGGTGTGTTGTCGTTTACGTACGTGGGTGCGTGAAAGTGAAAGATACGCGCTCACCTTGCTTGATTGCAAAGGAGGGGTTGCCCTTCATGATAAGGACACAAGAGATTAACAGTGAAATGGAATCACCCCCACCAAATATTCCTCCCCCTCCTTTTCATTTTTTTCCAAAGTATAAAAGGTATCTTTCTATTTTAAAAAAATCAAGTTTGTTTTATATATCAATCATAATATTCATAGGTTTTTAAGTAATTAATATTGTGATTCGCATTATTTTTTATATTTTATTTTAGTGATTGATAATGATAGAGTTACTAGTATACCGAAACTTCTTTACATTAAGTATTCATGTTGGTTAATGGAAAACCCCATAGAAAAGTTTACTTTTTTGAAGTTTTGTTTTCTTTAGCAAAAAATAAAGTTTTGTTTTCAAATATTTTTTATGTCAATGGTTTAATTAACGAAGTGGTATTATATTAAAGATTAGAGGAGTATATTTTTTTTTTTATGTATATAGAGATTCTATGATAGTTATATATATGGTTAATATAATTTTTGGTCTTTTAAATTTATACGAATTTTAATTTTGCCCTCTCAAATTTTAAATCATAGGTTTTAGTTATTGAAGGGGTAAAATAGTTTAAATTTTTATTAAATTATATGAACTAATTTTTAGATAGAAAAAAATTTAAAGGACTAAAATTAAAATACAAACAAACTTAAAAATTAAAGGTTGTATTAACATTTGTTAATATTATTGTGCGTGTTCATTCTCATAAACAAAAAGTTTTGTTGAAAAGGGGCAATTAATGAAGCAGTTTAATTTTTTTAACTTTCAACCAAAGGTAAAATAATAAAAAAGAAGCAATTAATGAAAATGTTGCCGATTTATGGGCTTGTTTGGTAAGGCATTAAACCGCGGTTTTAAAAGGGCTTTTGGCCCAAACCTCGGTTTGGGAAAATTTTAAAACAAACAGGTTTATTTGTCCATAAGTGCTTTTGGACAAAACCATAGTTTAAAACCATGGTTTTGAATAAGCTATTTAAAATAGCTTTTTCAACAGTAAAAGCACTTATGGACTATCCAATTACTATCTTACCCTTACTTTTTCTTACACCCTCTCTCCTCTCTCCTAATTTTTCTTACACCTTCTCTCCTCTCTCCTACTTTTTCTTACACCCTCTCTCCTTTCTCCTCTCTTCCCTCTCTCCTCTCTCTTCTCTTTTCTCTAACTCCTTCCTCTCTCTTACTTTAAATCAAATCATACCCTTTTTAGTAATTTACCACCATAAAAAGTCATTCTAAAAATAACTATCCAAACACCTATTTATTCAAAACCACTTTTTTTCCATAAACTCTTCTCCAAAAGTCCTTTTCCATAAGTTGTCTATAAGCCCTTTTTTTTCATAAGCCATTTTTCAAAATCCTATCCAAACAGGCCCTGGACTAAAACGTACTTCTAGAAGATGTCAATATAATAAATACTAGAAAGAGTACTGCACTAAATTTTATTATTTTATATTATTTATTTATTGTGGGATATTTCAGTGGAATGGATTAAATAATTAAAAAGAAAAAATCAACCATTTTAGTAAGAGTGTAAATCCATGGTCAACAGAGAAAAGGCGGCGTTTAGCTTCTTGATGTACTTTCCAAGCTCAATTTAATATTTGAAAACTCAATATATTGAAACTTATTAAAATAATAAGTTGTAAGCTAATTAAAATATTGGTTATGATACAATTTTATATCATCTATATATTAATTATGACTAGTATAGAAGTTTAGGGGTAAATCTGCACCTAGTGAGTAGTGAGACACGATGACTCTAGCTATACACACACACACACACACACACAATGGCAGGAAAAAAATTTGAATTTATGTGATCTTGATGGTCCAAATGGTAATTAGATAAATCACGTTGACATGCATACTTCAAAGAATTTATAACATCTCCATAATATTGGAAATTGATATTATATTAATAGTTGTTCAAAAATTTTCTAAATTAATGATAAATTATACTGAACATGTATATAGACAAAGGCCTAATTTAATTAAATGAAATGTACGTTTCTGAAAACAAAATGAACGATTTTTTCCATAAAAGTTTGATCAAACGAACCATATTAATCATTGGCATATTAGCTTATATATATATATATATATATATATATATTATAAAATTCGAAAACATGTTGAGCCTGTTTGGTAAGTTACTAAACCGCGGTTTTAAAAGGGCTTTTGGCCCAAACCTCGGTTTGGGGAAATTTCAAAACAAACAGGCTTATTTGTCCATAAGTGCTTTTGGACAAAACCATGGTTTAAAACCATGGTTTTGAATAAGCTATTTAAAATAGCTTTTTCAACAGTAAAAGCACTTATGGATTATCCAATTACTATCTTACCCCTACTTTTTCTTACACCCTCTCTCCTCTCTCCTACTTTTTCTTACACCTTCTCTCCTCTCTCCTATTTTTTCTTATACCCTCTCTACTTTCTCCTCTCTTCCCTCTCTCCTCTCTCTTCTCTTTTCTCTAACTCCCTCCTCTCTCTTACTTTAAATCAAATCATACTTTTTTTGGTAATTTACCACCATAAAAAGTCATTCTAAAAATAACTATCCAAACACCTATTTACTCAAAACTATTTTTTTTCCATAAACTCTTCTCCAAAAGTCCTTTTCTATAAATTATCTATAAGCCTTTATTTTTTATAAGTTTTTTTTTAAAATCCTATTCAAACCGCCCGTTATGTGGAGAATTTTGATTTTCTGGGTCCCAACACTTTGTGGTCCATTTTCTTGTTTGGTTCACCAAGTGATGTGACCTTCACTTCAGTGTTCATGAACCAAGAACTGTACTCGCTAATAATTAATTTTTTTATATATTTTCAACATTTGGGGAAAATCCACAAAAAATTATAATTTTAATTCTGAAATTCCAAAAAAAAAGCATACTAATATATAAAAGAACATATTAGTCATAAATATCAATTAGAAATTTTAATATTTATAAAAAATACAGAACTATTATCTCTTAATTGTGAGTATTAACTATACTAGTAATAAAATTAATAACACTTATAATGATTATAATTATTTTGATAATGAGATCGACTATTCTACTAACTAATATATTATTTGAACCACTAATTTATTATAAAAAATAATCAATCTCGTTATTAAAATAGTTAAAATTATTAAATATGTTATTAGTTTTGTTACTAATATAGTCAATACTCACGATTAAGAGGTATTTCAATCTTTTTCTATAAATATTCAAATGCTAGATTGATACTTGTGATAAATTTATTATTTATATATTAGCATATTTTTTAGGATTTTATAATTTATATGGTATTTTATGGGGATTTTTTCTAATTTAAATTGTTATAACCATTTTTTTTCTTTTCTGGTCGTGAATTATTGACGTTTAATTAGTCAATATTAATTCAAAAAACTGCGTGTTTGTAGGATCTGTCATTGCTACTTGGTGAATACAAGACCACATGATTATTAGTATTACAGTTATTTCTGATCCTCATTTTTCTTTTGATTCACAATCTCTTCTATCTCTTTCGTCTCTCTTCAAGTTTGTCTCTTTTCTGTGAGTTTATTCCTCTCCGATCTCTTACTGAAGTGTCCAACTAATTAATTAATGAAATATTATTATCGGTTTAATTTGTGTTTTGGTTTAGTTTAATCTCTCTGAATTGTGTTGCAGGTTGAGAGATAGTTGATTAATTAATGGCAGAAACTCATCTTCATGGAACTCTCCACGCCACCATTCATGAGGTGGACAAGCTAGGTGGTAATGATGAAGATGGCAATATTTTCAGCATGGTAATCATTTAATTAATTATTATTAATTCCATGTTTGTCTTTTAATTTAATCTTAGCTTAGCTTCTTGTTTAATTTAACCCTTCTTTGAGAATGATTTTTACACAATTTTTTGTTTTTCTATTCTGCCAACAGTTTTCGTCTAATCTTGCACCTAAGTGATCAATCAACCTATCTATATATTATTCTTATTCCAGTTTCTTATTGTTCAGATAAATTAATCAAGCTATTAAAATTTGGTTTGATCATTTTTTTTATTTCTTCACTTTGATACTCAGTTTTATTGAACTCTATTACTTACTTTGATTTAAATTAATGAATATTTAATTTCATGATGGATAAAAATTATAACTTACAAGTTTTTCAACAGTTAATTGATGATTGATTATTTAAATGCTAATTTTGCAGCTTAAGTCAAAAATTGAGGACACGGTTGGTGTAGGAAAGGGATCATCCGAGATCTACGCAACCATTGATCTGGAAAAAGCAAGAGTTGGAAGAACCAGAGTGTTAGAAAACACAGATTCCAATCTCAGGTGGGAAGAATCTTTCCACATCTACTGTGCCCACGTGGCATCCAATGTCATCTTCACCGTCAAAGGCGTTAACAAGATCGGCGCAACCTTAATCGGACGAGCCCACGTCCCCGTCGACAACATCATCGGCGGCGACACCTATGATGAATGGATCGAAATCTTAAATGAGGACAAAGAGCCCATTGGCTCCAAAATCCACGTCAAGCTCCAATACTTCGATGTCTCAAAAGACAGAAACTGGAATCGAGGTATTAGAAGCCCTAAATACCCAGGAGTACCCTACACTTTCTTCTCACAAAGACAAGGTTGTAAGGTTACCTTGTACCAGGACGCTCATGTCCCTGACGATTTTATCCCCAGAATCCCCCTCTCAGACGGCAAATATTACCAACCTCATCGATGTTGGGAAGATGTTCTCGACGCAATTACTAATGCAAAGCACTTGATTTACATCACTGGTTGGTCTGTTTACACTGAGATTAAACTAGTGAGAGATGCTAAGCGGCCAAAAGACGGAGGTCATGTAACCCTAGGACAGCTTCTGAAGGAAAAGGCAGACCAGGGTGTTAGGGTTTTAATGCTTGTTTGGGACGATAGAACTTCTGTTAGTTTGTTAAAAAAAGATGGGTTAATGGCAACACATGATGAAGAAACGGAGAAATTTTTTCAAGACACTCAAGTTCACTGTGTCCTATGCCCTCGTGATCCCGACGAGGGTGCTGGAAGTATAATTCAGGACGTACAGACTTCCACCATGTTCACTCATCACCAGAAGATCGTGGTGGTTGACAGTGAGCTCCCGGGAAAAGGGTCGTCAAGCAAGAGAAGAATAATGAGTTTCGTCGGTGGGCTTGATTTATGCGATGGAAGATACGACACTGCGTTTCATTCTCTTTTCAGAACATTGGATACTGTTCATCACGATGACTTTCATCAACCTAACTTCGCCGGCGCCGACATCAATAAAGGCGGACCGCGAGAGCCATGGCATGATATACATTCATGTCTTGAAGGACCGGTTGCTTGGGATGTTTTGTTTAATTTTGAACAGAGATGGAAGAAGCAAGGAGGGAAGGATGTTCTTATGTCGCACGGAGAGTTGGAGGAGATAGTTATTCCACCGTCTCCGGTGATGTTCCCGGAGGATCATGAGACGTGGAATGTTCAGTTGTTCCGATCTATCGATGGTGGAGCCGCCTTCGGGTTCCCAGACAGCCCAGAGGAAGCAGCTGACGCGGGGCTGGTGAGTGGGAAAAACAACATCGTAGATAGGAGTATTCAAGATGCATATATTCATGCAATAAGAAGAGCGAGGAAGTTCATATACATAGAGAATCAGTACTTTCTAGGAAGCTCTTATGCATGGAGCGCTGAAGATGGCGACATAAAACCAGAAGATGTTAACGCACTGCACGTGATCCCCAAGGAGCTATCACTGAAAATCGTGAGTAAGATTGAAGCAGGGGAGAGGTTCACGGTGTATGCGGTGGTCCCGATGTGGCCGGAGGGCATACCGGATAGTGGATCGGTGCAAGCAATACTGGACTGGCAGAGGAGAACGATGGACGCTATGTATAAAGACATTGTTGACGCGTTGGAGGCAAAGGGAATAAGGGAAGATCCTCGCAAGTATTTAACATTCTTTTGTCTTGGAAACAGAGAAGTGAAACGAGACGGCGAGTATGAACCAGCAGAACAACCAGAACCTGATTCTCCTTATGAAAAAGCCCAACAAGCTCGCCGCTTCATGATTTATGTTCACACCAAGATGATGATAGGTACGGCGTACTTTCATTCATCATTCATGCCCATAGTAATATAATGTGTAGGAGAAACCATAAGAAAATAATAACAAAAATCACATACAGAGCAACAACAAAAGACTTAACTATAAATACTCATTGCCATAACCACCATATGATTCAGAGCAGTAGATCTCAAGGCTCGCGATTTGAAATCGAAGGAAGTATAAACAAAGAACACGGTCAGGAAAAAAAAGATATCGAGAAGTCTTCTGACTAGCGGGTAGGCTGGGCAACTGGAAAATAGTCGTCGCCAATAATCACCAAGCAATGAATTAGGTTTTTTAGGATTCTCTTCTAAGTCATTCTCTCTTCATATAAATAACATCCCATTAAGGCTATAAATGACTAAATGGATTAATTAGCAAAAACCCTAAACCTAAACACAGTTCAACTAATCAACATGCTACACTCCAGATATTTTATCTAAATCAGGATACTGGAATATCTAGAATATATCTAGATATAATCCAAATATGTAACATAATGATCTAAACAAGAACTTTGAGTCATAACTAACGCATGTTTGTGCAGTGGATGATGAGTACATAATCGTGGGATCTGCAAACATAAACCAGAGGTCAATGGACGGAGCAAGGGACACAGAGATAGCGATGGGGGGATATCAGCCGCATCATTTGGCGACGAGCAGGGGGCCGGCGAGAGGTCAGGTCCATGGATTCCGGATGGCGTTGTGGTATGAGCATCTTGGGGTGATGGATGAGTGCTTCAATCACCCAGAAAGTGAAGAATGTGTGGAGAAGGTGAACCAGATGGCTGACAAGTACTGGGAACTCTACGCTGACGAATCGTTTGATGAAGATCTTCCAGGTCACTTGCTGCGTTATCCTGTTAAGATTTCTAGAGAAGGACGAGTTCAAGAACTTCAAGGCTTTGAGTTCTTCCCTGATACTCAGGCTCGTATTCTTGGTGCCAAATCTGACTACATGCCGCCAATCCTTACTACTTAATTTAATTTACTTTCAATCTTCTTTTGTTCTTTTGGTGCGTTTTTTGGCGTTTGATTTATGTCCAATAATCAATAATATAATACCGCATGTATTAATGATCTTAGCATCTCATGTGGCAATGAAATTTAGATTTTTCCTGTATATGTGTAATGGGGAAACACTAATTGTGTAATTTGGTAACCATGCTAGAGCTAATTAAAAAATTGTTTTAATTTTAAATATAATATTTTAATTTATTTTATTTTTTAAATTTATAATTTATTTCTCAAACTATACATTTTGATTGCAAAAAGAGTTTCTATAAAATTAAATTCTAATATAAATGATTAAAAATAGTACTACTTCTGATCTTTAATATAAGAGTTATATAACTAATTTAGATAAATTAAAGAAATTAGTTATGATCGTTATTTGTCATAAATATAATTTAATTTTTTAAAATTGACATATTTCATTATGACTACCTTTAATAAAAAAATAATTTATAAGATCAAATTATTAAGTTTACACAAAATAAAAAAAAAACTGATTGATATCTTTAAAATTAATTATCTTTCCACAAATACCTTTTGTTAAATACTTAGTAACGATACTGAATCCTTCTAAAAATTGTGAGCACCAATGGGAATAATTTTGTTTGGAAAAAAGAATATGATTCTCGCCTAAAAACCAAAAGTAAATACTTAGTACATGATTATTACTTATAATCAAATTATTTAATAAATGAAAATATCATTTGTGTAAAGTTTTCAATACTGGAAAGCATGTTATAAAAAGTAGATGGCTGTGATACTACTAGAATTGGATGAATTTCCATGGACATATTTTCCAAGTTCCTACCACTTTCCAAATAAGCAAAAGCAAAAGCAAATTCCAAAAGCATAGAGAAATCTCCAGATCCTTGCGTCTAAGTTTACATCAACCACAACCAAGGAACTGGTGCAATTTCCCCCCACCCTAT
Organism: Leucaena leucocephala; assembly: GCA_037074615.1. NCBI lineage: Eukaryota > Viridiplantae > Streptophyta > Magnoliopsida > Fabales > Fabaceae > Leucaena > Leucaena leucocephala. Next base: position 3,739,117 of record CM073552.1, read on the forward strand.
TTCTATAATCATCATGTGAAATTTCCATTCATTTCTTTTTGTTTCTTATTCAATTTAATATTTTCCTCTCCTCCATATGCTTTTCAAGCCTACCCACTTCTCTTTATATACAAAGTCTTAATCTTTCTGTCAAGATAAGCCGTCCCTGTTCTTGAACAACTCTGTTCTTGAATCATGACTTTAACGTCTCAAGGTCTAGTTTTAACCGCTGCCATGGTTTTATCATCATGCCCTGTGCTTTATCTTGCTTTATCAAGTAAAATCATTTCTCCACCATCCTTTATTTCTGGGAATTCCAATTCTCAGGACTCTGGCAAACAAATTCTACGCTCTTGCTTGCGTTCAGGTAATGGGGTTTTCTCTGCCTTTTCCTTCTTTGCCCATCGCAACAATATTTTTTTAGAAGAATCCTCCTTAAGTGATGTCATAATCTTTTGTGTACATTTTGCAGAGGAAAATAAAGTACAGAGAAATAAGAAGAAGAAGAAGAAGAAAGTTAAATTTGCAGATAATGTGAAGGAAGCAAGCGATGGGGCAGAGAAGGAACAGGGGAAGCAAAACAGAGTATCAAGAAGTTGCAGAGATGAAATGGAAGAGATAATGGCAATGCCGGCAAACCGATTCGCTCGGTATAATGGGATTTTGAGAGACAGAGTACGTAAGATCGAATGTCCTTAAAGCACGTAGGAATATGAAACTGTCTCCTCTGTTCTCTTTTTCTTTGTTTTAGCCGAGAGGGCAAAATTTGTTCTTGTGATTTTAAATAACTTATACATTTTCGATTGTGTTTTTATTCCATAGCTGTCTTAGTAAATGGACTGGTCTTCATCGTCAAATATCAATCAATCAAATATTAATTAAATATATCCTACTAAAAGGGCTAGATGAATAGTAATTGGACATTTGGAAGATTACATCACTAAATCTCGAATTTTTATTGGTTTACTTATGAAATGCTTTATTAATTGTTGCCATGTCATTAACTCTATATTTTTCTTATTTTTACATTTTTAAATGCTACCAACATAATTATTTCATTGGTGCAATCTAAAAGGTTTCTAAATCAATCTTCAACTTCCCAGACTGAATTTTAAATTTTGAATTTAAATTTCAAATAATATTTTTAAATTAATAATTTATTGGGTAGAGTTGCGAACTAATTTTAAAAGTATAATTAATACTTTAAAATATTTAAGGATGTAATCAGTAACTCAAACTAATTTTATAGGTACATTTAATACCCTAAAATATTTAAATTGTTACAATTTTGCTTCTTCGCTAACAAAAACACAAATTTTTGCTTGATACATGTCACATAAACTTTTTATTTTGACATATTATTATTTAAAATATCACATATATAGTATTATTTTAATAAATTATACTAAATAAATTTTAAAAATTATCAATATCCACGTATAAATTATATACAATATCAATTTTAAGATTTATTCAATACTCTTTTTTAAATAATATGACACATATGACTTTTAAAATAATAATGTGTTAAAATAAAAAATGTACGTAATATAAATAGGATAGAAATTTATGTTTCTATCAGTAAAATGATGAAATTATACTAATTTAAATATTTTAAAGTGCTGATTGTATTTCTAAAATTAGTTTAAAATATTAATTATACTCTTAAATATTTTAAAATATTAATTATTTATCCAAAATTAATTTAGAGTGACATATGTATATTTATACTAATTTATTATATCCGATTTTAATGGGGTGTTTTTGACGGTGGTAGAAATATGTTTCCTCTTCCTTTCCTTAGGTCCTCTCCCCCCTCAAACCTTGGGAGCTCCAAGAAACCCTTTTTCCTTCAGCCTCCAAGAAAGTAAACCGTCGCAGATGTCATGTACGGAGCACAAAAGCGAAAGACGCCCGGCAGGTCTATTCTTCTTAAAGAGGGAGTTCGTCGACGAGGAGTAGGAGGATAAGGGATCAGACCAAAAGAAGATATTGGTAATAAGTCGAATAATAAAATTCTTTTAAACATAAACAATCTTTCGCTTTCCCATTCACATGTAAAATTCAAATCAAAGTAAATGGAGATAAAATAAAATAAAATAGAAAATAGAACAAAATGGAATTTAGATTGATATTACTAGTTCTATTCTTACTGGCGAGCCACGACAATTGCACCTATCAAAGCAGCTAAAAGAATTATTGAAATGAGTTCAAATGGAAGAAAAAAATCTGTTGATAAATGAATTCCAATTTGTTGACTATTATTTATCAAATCTTGCTCGATAATCTGATTTGATCTTGTAGTCCAAATAATCCCGTACCATGATGTATCTGGAATAGTAGTTATTAGTGAAACAAAAATACTTGTACAAACCACCAAAGTAACTCCATCCCCAACGGTCCAAAGATGAAAATCTTGGAGGGATACACTTGACAAGGCGATTGGAGACTTGAAGAGCTTAAAGCATGGAGAAGAAGGTGAAGGAGAAGATATAATAGATTTCATGTTGTTGCAGAAGAGTGAAGAAGAGGGAGAGGAGGCTGCAGATGTTCACATTTTTCTGAGATCTTCATAATCGTTTGTCTGATTCTTCTGATGGTCTAGGCTTGAAAACACTTTTAAGGAGCAAGTCACTTTTAAGTAGAGTCCCTTATCCTTCTGATCGTTTGTTTGATAGCAGTTTGAAACTAGTTTAAGTTGATGGTGTTTGGTTGGTTGGGGTAGTTCCCTTTCAACGTTGCTGATGAGTGGTACTGTTATCAATCCTCTTTCCTTCCATTTTGGTCAGAAGTTCATAATTTTTTTCTGGTGGGAATAAGTTAATATTTATTTACAGCTTTTATTTGGTCAGAAAATATTCAAATTTTACCTGTGGCAAGCAAATATGTTCAGATTTATTTTTTCTTTTTCATAAATCCTGTTTTTTTCTTCACGGTTGATTCCCTTTCTTGTCTATTAATTTGAGGAGTTTAGTGATTGATATCTTATAATTTTCTGCATGGTGCATCTTTCCAAAATGATATTTTGAAGTCCCATCTCTTATTTTTTAATCATGCTATATATTTATATTTAAAATTTTAAAGATATTATAATTATATTTTTTTTCTTATTAATTATATATGTTCGCATATTTTTTGGAAGTAAAAAAAATCTTCTTTTGTTTTGTATAATTTTTTTAGAAATAAATTAGGCTCACCTACGATCTAAGGGTAGGACAAAGTTTTTTTTTTCTAAATAATATTAATATCGAGTAGGGTAAACCGTCTATTATCTTTAAATATAAATTTAGATATTAAAGGTTAAAGATATTTTTTTTAACTGAAATTATAATAAAATAATATTATTTAAAATTAAATATATTTTAAATAATTATATGTTTTGTTGTTTTGTTAATTGAAGTTATGTACTATGGATAAAAAAAATCTTCCTAAAGGCATGAAACACTAGAGATTGTCAGGTGGGGTCCTTCTCCTGATAACTTTGAATAAAGATTAAAGATTTATGTGACCCACCTTCCTCTTTTTCTAGATCCACTTACTTGGGAAGGTATTGTTGTTTTCACGCAAAACTGTAAACAAAGATATATACTCCCTCTTATTTTTTATATGAGATCAGAGTTAATTAATTTTTTTAAAAAAATTAATTAATTATATTAAATTTAATTTTTTAAAATAAATTTATATTATATATTTTTTTTATTTATCTAAATTAATTAATTAGCTATTATATTAATTATAATGAATTTATTTATTTGACATTTTTAATTTATCTAAAAAAATTAATTAACTCTTATCTTTTTATAAAATATAAGAGGAGTACTACTTATGATTAATTATTATAAATATAGAATATTGTAAAAGCTAATCACCAGTTTCATAAATAAATTTATTATGAATACAAGAGAAAAGCCAATAAAGATGGTCCCTTGTTAAATACTACATATAAACTACAACATGACTTTGAAGTTTGAATCATAAGAACTATGTCCACATTACTAAGTTTTTTACACTATTAATTAGTAAGTTGTCCCGAATAAGAATTAATACATATAGTAAAAAATATATATATCTCATAAGAATATGAGTTCGATTTTCGCTATCGTTGTGATGATTCATATGATAGACGATATCGTAAATCCCTATAAGTACTATATGAGTTATAGGGCTATGCTTTAATTTTAGTGGAAGATCGGTGTCGAATATATTTAAAATTTTTGTTACCAAAAAAAAATTAGTTAGTTGTCGTATATTTTATATATAAATAATACCATTTACCTACCAAAGAAGCTTCCGCATTATGATAATGTTCATAGCAGCTTGAGATTCAAGTTCAAGGTATCTACCAATCAATATTATTATTTTATAAAAATAGACAAGGTCATGTTTGCATGACCATCTACGAAATAAATTATATTTTGTGCTTATTATAGATTTTATTGCGTATATTAATAAATTGCATCCTGAATTGCTGACGTGGCATTAAATTACACACAAGTTTGCCTCAGTTATCAATTTGGCCTTTTGAAATTTAATTTTTATCAATGAAGTCCTGAAAGTTTCATGCACAATTTTATATTATTATTTGATCCCATGAGACCAATAATTTTCTCTGTGAAATCCATGAAAAGGTTGTCATGTTTGAATTAATGATTAGATCATGTGTATTTAGGATTATATGTTTTCAAATCATATCATAAAGATTAATTATGTATGATTAAGAAATTTTAGGGACTTGATTGATAAAAATTAAATTTCAGGGATCAAATCAATATTTAAAATAAATTTGAGAGATTAAAAGTTGTATTATCTCAAATTTATATCAATCAGATGTATTAGTCCATATAGAAATTTTGTATCAAGATTCTATTTTATTTCTGATTACAATATTTTCTAAATAATTAAAACAAACAATAAAATGACAATGCCCCACCCAATTCTTCAAATTGACCAGGTTGGAGGAGCCTACCCATAAGTTGAGCAGCCTAGTTAGATAGAGAAAGGAAGATGTTGACTTTTCTGTATTTTGACCAAAGGGCATGACAGATTGGAAGTCCTATCTATCCTTCCATGAATGTTTGTTTCTGATTTTTCAAATTTTGCTGGTTTACTAAATATTATTATGATTCTGTCAAACTCATTAGATGAGTCAACAACTTGCATGGAGTTTCAAATTATGCAGTAAACGCAGGGGATTCAGAATTTCAAATTGCATTTTTAAAATGATAAAACGACATTTCAACTAACTTTAAATAATTCAACTTTCTAGCCATACGTTTGTGGATTGAAGAGTTTTTAATAAAATTAAAAGTAAAAATAAAAATAAAAGTAAAAATAAAATTATGCTATTTTATAAATAGGTTTTAAAAATTTATTTAGTAGGTTATAAATGATTATATAATTTATGTATATTTTTTTATAACTTGGGGATAAAATAGTATAAAATATTTTTTTATAATTTAAAAAAAGTTAAAGTTATCCAAAAAATTTATAACATGAGATAAAATGGTCTAAAATATTTTATTTTCACTTCTCCTATCTTATTTCCTATTTTTTTGTTAGAACTAAAATGGTCTAAAATATTAGAAATTGAGATAGCTTCCATTATACAAAATAAAAAAAATTCTTGATTTCAACGGTCTAAAATATTAGAAATTGAGATAGCTTCCATTATACAAAATAAAGAAATTTCTTGATTTCACTTCCATCTCTACTTTAACTTCTCCACTTTCACTTTTATACTATCAAACATACCCTAAAGGATCATAAGATGAGTATTTTAGGATACATTCATTAACCTTGTTATTCCTCATAAATTTGTTATATTCATATCATTATATAAGAAAATTTGATTAAAAGTATTTATTTAAAAGTTTTATTAATTAAAATAATTTAAATTTAAATAAATACATAAGTTACGTACAATTTATATTTAATTATATATAAATTATTTCTATTTTAAAATTTTTTATACATACTAAAAAATAAATTATACGCAATTAAAAAAGAATTACGCCCAATAAGTTTATCCAGTTATTTTTATCAATAAAATTTTTAAATAAATATTTTTAATTAATTTTTGTATTATATATATAATATTATTATTTTATATAATTATTATATCATCAATTCGATCATTAGTCTACCCGGTTGGACTATCAAAATGGTGAATTATTGGTCTCTTCGATTCCACTTTTAAAACATAGCTTTGTTAGAGATGGAAATGAATGTTTGTGACATTTTATTTTATGTATTCAGACCTTACCTTAGAACTCACATCTCCTTTGTACTCATTTAAACTAAAATATTAAAATGTATTCTTTAAGCCTCATAAAACACTTATATCTTTAATTTAATTTTTAAATTATAAAAATAATCAATTTAACTGTAGAAATATTTACATCTAACTACGTTTTATCTTAAGTAGGATCATGTGCCTCACTATCCACAAGGAAAAAGAAAACTAGTATAATATCCTTTTATCCTTTGTAATATTTAAGTATTATTTTATTTTTTTGCTAAGTAATATTATTTTAAAAAGTAAATATAGTTTACTAGTTGGCGTTAATATTATAGTACATATTTCCTACAAACTATTGCGTTAATTCTTAGAAAAGTATTAGCTAGTGATTATGTCATTTATAATTTCCTCTTTCCACTTAATTACTTTATCTAACATAATATTTTTTTATACCCTTATTTTTTTATGTTCTTTATACTTTTATTGCTTATTTTTAATTTTTTAATTTAAATTTGAATCCACTTACCAATGTTGAAATTTGTATTTATTGAGATTTTGGCTATAGACTAAAAATTCTAATGAATTAGTTGGGGCAGTTTGTAACCTTTTAGAGTTATGTCTTTAGGTTTCTTATTAATATTTTGGGATGGAGAATGATAATATATATCAATACATTGTTAATATATGATAAATTTTTTTTATATGAAAAAATCTACATAAAAATATTTTGATTGGAGAATTTTAAATTTTAATATTAGTTAGAAATAAAGTGTTACTTCTTATTAATAGGTATTTATCTCTATCATATATTTTTTTTAAACTATCTTTATGTTTTTTATTAATATTGGGAGTGGGTGGGGATGAAATATTTTTTAAAATGAGTGGAAAAATTATTTAAAATTTAATTCTTTAGTTAGACAAATATTTTAATTTTATGTCTAAAGAATTTATAGGATTACTAATAATATTTATTATTATCTTATTATCACAATATTTATGTATGGATTTTTTAAGTACACTATCACTGTCACTATAGTTGCTACTACCAAAGCAAATAATCAAATACCAGTTGGGTAAACAAAAATTAAATTCAAGATAATTCAGAATACCCCACTTGCCTTTTTATGCCTGCCCCTTAGCAGAGCAGGGGAGGAGGAAAGGGAGGAGGAAAGGCGAAGCAAGAATCCAATTATTATCCAAAACGCCATCCTCCGTCTACGTCTTTCACATCACAAGGGAAGCTGTCGATTTCAGCACCGAAGACTCCATATTAATACGACACAATTTCAAAGGCAAACTTTTGATTCTTTTCCCACGCAAACCCAATCGCTTCTTCCTGTCTTTTTTTTTTTAATTTTCTGTTCACTGCTTTTTCCTAATCATTTTGGTTTACATTTCTCAGGATTGCTCGCTCTCTGATTTTTTTCCCCTTTCTTGGATTGTTGGTTTCTTGCTATTCGATCTCCGCAATAATATCCTTCAGTCGATCTTACTTGGCTTTTTGGTATCTCAGACCCTGAATGAATGGGGTAAGTTTTCGATTCCCATCATGCCTGAAAAAGTTAAACAACTTCCTTACGGGTGTGGTCAGATTTTTGTTCATTTTGTCATGAAATCTGGGAAGAAGAATGCTTTTGTCCTGAATTCTGTGGAAAATTGATGCAAAAGGATTATAGATTCACATGCCATCCCAGCATTTCAGTTATGGAAAATAGACAAGCTTAACCCAATTATATGATTAAATTATTGGTAATCAGTGGACTTGTAGAGATAAGGATGAGCTCTCATGAGAACATTCCTCTCCTTATCCTCGCAGAAGAAAATTAATATAGAGTAACATTACTCAAAAGTGGTGTGATTTTTTAGCATAGTTTCCCCAGTTCCTTGTTAATTGGTTGGTGCTAAAATCGAACTTAATCATAATTTGCTATTAATTTTTAGCTTTGGTGAGAATGATGTGGAACTAAACTAGGGCTTACTCATAACACTCAAAGGCATTCCTTTGTTTGTAAAACTTAGAGCAGTTATAAGATTGCAGTGTGTGAATTTATGGTGGCTGTTTTAGACTATCATAAAGTATATTGTGATGCATAACAGAATTTAATGCCATTGTAACAGAGCAGTGGTTGTCTTGGATGCTATCAAAAGCCCACGGTTATTAGCACGGTGGACATGCCATCAAAAGGGTTGGCAATGCAAGGTAAGGCTGTGAAGAAATCCAGTACATCAGAGGATTTCTGGACCACAAGCACACATGACATGGACAATAGTGCTCTTCTGTCACAAGGAAGCATCTCATCAACCAGTGCAACAAACCAAGCGCTAGATCCTCATGGCGCTTCTAGCAAAATTAATAATCCCGCTGAATTTGTAAATCATGGTATGTTTCTTTGCTTTTATTATTGTTCAGCTTGAGCTACTTTGTTAAATTATTTCGGATACTTTAATGTTGATTTCGATTGAAACAAATTATGAGAAAACAAAGGACAAAACTGGTTGCCTGCTGTAATTTTTTTCTTTAACATGAGTGGTGATAGCTAGAAGATGATAACTCTATAATTTAGTTACTTTCCCTTTTCCTTTAATGGCGATACTGGGGGTTATTGCTTCCATTTTGGGTGTTGCTATGGCTAGAAAATGCAATGCTGTGACTCAATGAAACTTTATAAATTTGTGAGACGTGATGATTAAGTTTAGCTTTTGCCAGCAGTTGTACTTTTATCCTGGTGTCTTAATGCTTTTCAGTGCCTACTTTTCTTTGTTTTTTTTTTTTTGGGAAAATGGATTGTTATATGACTCACTGTCATGCTTAATTATTAAGTCTACCTCTTTTTCCAGGTCGGAATAGCACTTTTCATATACTTTTATTTTTAGCCACGTATGGTTCATATTTGAAGGGCTAAAGTGTTGCCTCCTTTTCCCTGTTCAAATGCTTTTGGTGACTGAATCTTCTATATTCTTCTAATCTAAAATGGTCTTTTTATTACTGACCAGGTTTCATGGCATCTTTAGTCAGTTTTGCATTTTCCCCCTCTAACAATCTCTTTGACCTTTTACATTCCCATATGACCTTGTAGTTCATTTGATTTTGGAAAATGAGGTAGTGGTGCCATGATTGGTTATTGTTCTTGCCTTTTCATATAACAAAAAATAAGCATAGGAGACGAGAAAGCAAAATTAAAATTACTTGGTTATTTTCCTGCAGGTCATATTCTTTGGACTCAGACTCGGCAACGTTGGATAAGAAATAATAGATCTCACAATCAGAACCGAACTAAACAGCAACTACAACCTAAATTAAGGTAAATTACACAAGATTTTACCATAGAAAGGCCGGTCCACTTCTTTATATTTAGCACGTAGCTGATTGGTAAGAAACTCTTAATAAGATTGCACCGTAGGAGAAAAGAGAAAACCACTCTCGTTATTTGAAATCTATGGTGTGAGTATTATTATGCAGCTAAATGGATTATGGCTGCTTTTGTAAGGAGCTGAACATGTTTCCATAACGTAAACTTCCCAAATGTCATATTTAGATCTTTTACATCGGTATTTACATGGCAAAAATATTAGAGTGCGGTAAATGGCTGATGAACTTCTCTTTTGGGATCAAACTTCATGAATTTGTTTCTTGTTTCTTGTAAAGTCTGTGCTTGGGCTAAGATTCATGTTAATGCAGTTGGAATGCAACATATGAAAGTTTACTGGGGAGCAACAAACCATTCTCTCAGCCAATCCCGCTTTCTGTAAGCATCTAATTCTGAACTATGAACCTGCAAATCAGTCAAAAATTGTTTTTTTTCCTTTTTGAGAGATTTATCATTTTCATATGAACAGGAAATGGTAGATTTTCTGGTGGACGTCTGGGAACAAGAGGGCCTTTATGACTGAGGCATGAAAGATAAGGGAGGGGGATTGCTGTTTGGTTAAAGTAGCTATAGTAAATTCAGTTTTCTTGCTTCTGTAGAAAGATAAGTTTGGGCATCCTCCACAAAATTATATTTATATCTGATTTAATTGATGATGGGAGGCAAGTTTTTCATATATTCTACCCTTTTCTCATTGAGGTTTGCTGAGTAGTCATAACCCTGCACCAACTGAAACTATGAACAAGGACAGCACTGCATTGTCATAGAAAGCAATAGGAGTGTGAAGTTTGTCAAACTTAACTCAAATTCACAAGTAAAGTAACTATGCATAAATTCACGAGACTATTTATTGATTCACAATTGACTTTTTATAGATTCACAACTCACTTTTCTTGAATTCACGAGTGACATTCCATTGACTATGGGTGTTTTCTACATTCGGTGATAATAGCAATTTTGAAAAGTCATTTGGTTTTCAATTGCAAATAAAGACCATGATCTTCCTCTGACATTTCAATAATTAGAGGTCTTCTGTTGTTGCTAGTACACCTTCATAAGAGGCCTACAGTTTCAATTTGGGAAAATTATATTTAAGTCTATGCAAAGAATTTAATTGTAGAGAAGTCCTGTGAAATTATCAAACGACTGTGAAATCTTATAGGACTTGTGATTAATTTTTTCGAATTGTAAAATGACGGAACTGCTCTTGATAAAAAATAACTCAAATAATATGAATGACAATTTTATGATGGAAAAAATAACAACTCAAGTAAAAAGAAAAAAAATAACAACTCAAATAAGAGGAATGGCAACCTTTGGAGGAGGAAGGAATAACAATTGGGACAAAAAAAATAACAATTGAAATATTTTTTTAAGGGTAGTTCTAATATTTTATAATTCTAAAAAATTAATTTTAAACCCTATAGGACTTTATAGTCATTTAATAATTTTTCAGAAAGTTTCCTATAATTAGATTCTATTGACTTAAATATAATTTTCCCTTTCAATTTTCTCTTTATTGTAAAGATGCAATGGTTGTAGAAAAACAGTTGGAGCAGACTTTGAAATTAACAGTGCCAGGTATGTGGGGCAACGGTACTCCCACTACTCTCCAAGCATCGCCCACCGATCCATCAATTTTTCTGGATATAACATAAATATGTACTAACAATTTAAGTTTGAGAAGGTTAATTTAATTCTCAGGTGTATGATTGAAGACACCAAAAACACATGTACCTTAGCTTATAGGCGGCATAAAGAAAAGAATGGATGCACAACGGAATTGAGATATATAAAAAGGGTGTAAATTTTTTTTTAATATTATTCAATATCTTAAAATATTTTTTTTTAATAATTTTTTGTATATGTAGTATCTTGCCTTACGGTATTTTTTTAGGAATACTTAGTATTATAAGTTTAATATGCTTATTAGAAAAGAAAAATATTTTAAAATAGCAGGAGATACCAACAAATATATATTTTTAGAGTATTAAATAAATCATAAATTAATTTAAAATATGGAATGGTCAAGAGAAAATGCTTTGGGCTAGATGCATATTACTCTGATAAAAAATTTGCAGGTACTTTGAAATAGTGTGCTTCAAATAGAATCTGACAGATGATTTAGGAATGCATTAGAAGTATAAAGAGCAGATGAGGGAGAGGCGTACGGCAATGACGCCAACAAAATGAGGCCTACAGTATTGAGCGTGCACTGAGGAGGGAGACGTGGAAGAGAGGGTAAAATGTCATTTCATTATTATTACCATATGCATCCTGCACCGTCCGATCTCATCAATTCTGGTCGTTGATCTATGTATCTCCAGATTCTAGGTTCCCCTTCTTTTTGGAGCATACTTTTGTCCACACATGCTTTCGTTGATCTCCAAAATTTTCAGAAGAAGCAGGGACAAGTACTTGATTCCTGTATGCATAAAGGGGATTGTCACTCTGTTTAATTGCTCAGGTCTAATTCTTCAAAATAACAAAAGATCAGTTCTATGTACTTGATCTAATACTGATTAACGTCTTGCTAATGAAAGTACTGCAGAAGTGCTTCTAATTATACTTATCTGATGCCATGAGAGGGGGAGAGAGAGGGGCATCTTTTAAGTAAAAGGGTTTAAATGATAAACTTACCTTATCAAGAGTGTGCAGATAACCGTGGTGATAAAAGTTGACATGGATATATATATATATATATATGTTGAACAGTCCCATGAAAGACAGTAAAGAGCTGGAAGACTTGTAAAAAGTTCTAGTAAATAAAGCAAGTCCACTGAGATACTGCCAATCATCATAAAGAATAGTGGAAACTACTATTTACCATTTGTCCTACATGCTTTCACAAGCAATAAAAAAAACCATTGTCTTTCAAGACTCGCTGACTGCAATCAATTAATGGCAATCTTTCTCACTCAGCAAATCAGATAATTTTTTTTTTTTAGTTGAGGAAAATTTTGGCCAACTATGAATTCTGGTTTCTGCGTTTCTTTTTAGATTTTGCACGGTGAAGAATGCGAGAAACTTGCATAGAAAAATCTTAATGAAACGTAGGAACATATATATACTTATATAATTTTATTTATAAGTTATTTTTAATATATTTTATATAGATTTTTAATTTTATTTATAAATTATTTCTAATATATTTTATATAAATTTAGAAAAATTTTAAATTTCTTTAATTTTATCTTAAAATTTAATACTTTTAACATTATATCTATTCTACATACATTATACCATAAAAATAAAGTTTATATAATAATAAATAAAAGATAAAATTATATATTTATATAAAAAATTTGATATTATAACTTATAAATAAAATTTTAAAAAAATTATACCGTATAAATAGGATAAAAAGATTAATATTTCTTTGGTGGAATCACGTATGGCTGATGGGAAAGGGAAAAGGGAAGAGAGAAGGGACTTGATGAAGATTGTAGTGTGGGGAGAGAGTTACTATTGAGGAACAATGGAAAGTCAGAGATCCCCGTTTTCCCAAAAGAAGACTTCTTATAAAGCGAACCCATTTTCACTGTTGTGTGAATACAGATTTCATTGGTGAAGCATCCATGGAATCAGAGCAGTGTCTCTCCCTCAGGAAACATATCCTCTTACTTACTTTCTCTCCAACAACACATTTAATACCTTGCCATGCTTCTTCTCTTCTTCTTCTTCTTCTTCACTTCTCCATCAATCACCCTTTCACTGCTCCGCAAGAATACTTCGATCTTCTTCTCCCCTCAAAAGCTTTCTTCACACAGTAACTTCCATCAATGGCTCTATCTCTCCGACATCCATCTCCCACTGTTGCAATAACATTCACTGTGGCTTTCATCTTTTTCCTCACAGTTCTACCTCACAAGTCATCAGGTACCTGTTTAATTATTACTGGTTTAAAGAAAAATACTGTTTTGAGATTCAAACCTTCGTCATTGTTCTTGGTTTTGCAGGTGGATCATCAGCAGCAGCAGCGGCAGTGAAGGGTTTGGATCAGGAAAGCAAGAAGGTGATAGGGTCGAGGCCTCCGGCATGTGTGAACAAGTGCAACAAGTGCAGGCCATGCATGGCGACGCTGGTGGTTCCTCGTCATCAGAGAAATAATAATAAAGGTTTCAGTCTGCAAGTGGTGCCTCCTGGTGGGGACGATGACTACCCTTATTACCTCCTCTCATGGAAATGTACATGTGGCCATAAGCTCTTTCAACCTTGAACGTTAATTACTACTGCTTCCACCTTCGTGGAGCTTCTATATATATATATATATATGTATTAGAGATGTTTATCTGTTAATTACTTCTGAGTTGGTTTGGTACGGAGAAACATGTTTAAAACCAGCTAGCTAGGATATGATCTATTATAGATATTCGCTATAAACATTTGCATTCATAGTTTATCCATTAATGCTGTGTGGACAAATTAATTATGAATCGTTAGGTATATATATGTGTCTTTAGTTGAAGGTAAGAGAGATATATGCATATAGCAATAAACATCACTTTTGACGTGTATCTCTCACAGAAATTGAAATATTATCACTTTCTGTTTATTTCTCTCACGGTGATCATGTTCAGGCTGAATTGTAGTACTGTGGTTATAATTATTAGTTGCAATCACTCCAGGTGTTTTGGTTGGACTATGCTAGTTTTTTACTTTTTTTGCCCAATATCTGATTTTAAATATAAAATTTAATTAAAGAGTTAATATTAATTTTAAATATAAGATATATTTTTTATATGTCTTAATATATTTTTAAATTATTCTATTAATATTTCCTTAACAATAATAAAATAAGATAAGAAGAGAATTATAGGAGATAATTATAGTCTTTAAAAAAGTATGTTATGTTAATTAATTTTTTTAATTTAATAAAATTAGTTAAATAATTCTTAGTTTTAAGATCGGAGTATTTTATTATATTATCCGTATGGAACAAGAGACTTTCTTTTACCTAAATACATAATCAAGCGTATGATCTTATTTTCTGCTTTTCTTTGTTTTTTTTGGGTACATTCTGCTTTCTTTTTGACTGAGTGGGTGTTTGCATCACTCCCAAAAAAATATTTTTCCACTCTACGATATTAGAGTACAAAACTTCACTTACCAAAATCAGTAAAAAAAAAGCTAAACCCAACCCCTGATTTCTGTACATATTATTTTACTGAAGGCTCATTTAATAACATGTCAAAAGGAGAAAACATTACTTTTAAGGTACATAATTATTTTACTAATTTTTGTAATAAATAATCTTAAAACATCAAAACATTTAAAATAACACAAATTAAATTTTTTTTAAATATATATATCTTTCTATTTCTTTGTTTTTTATACAAATATAGACTCTTTCATTAGAATTCAAACATTAATTTATTATATTATAAAAAATTAATTTATTTTATTAGATCTTGACGCAAAGGTTTTTAATTTCATAATGAGAGAACGAAATTGCTCTTTGGTAGCAAGAATTTCAAGCCTTACTACTATAGTATTGTTATTCTTTAAAAAAATCTCAATTAAATCCAACTTAAGTATATAAATTACTATGAACTGTATGCATAAATTCAATGTTGTCATTACTTTTTTTTTTTGAAAAAACAAAGTTTCCTGTGGATGGATATTTTTTTCTGTCGGGGATGATCCAATTTTGCAGTGTTAGTCCAAATCCAATTATAAAATAAAACCCATTTTCAACGAATTAGCCCATCATCAACAAACATCATCTATTAAAGATATCAACGGTGATTAGTCCGAATAGTAAGCAGTTCGATATCGCTTAAATTAAATTTTGAATTTAAGTCTTGACGTATATAAAAAAATTTTATTAAAAAATTCACCTATCATAACTAAATACACGACATAAGTTAAATCTGGATATAATGGGTAAAGTGCCGAGGGTGGGTAACTAAAAAAACATACATTCAAGATTCCATAATTGATTCAATGATTCCGTATGTATGTAGTATATATATGTATATGCGTGTCCCCAACAGATTCAAGAATCAATTTTTTTTCTGTTCACAGTTTTTATTTTGGCTGCAAATGCCACCAAATGGTTCTTCTCTCTTCCACGAAGCCAAGGAACGTCGCTCCATTCTTCCCCTCCTTCTCTTCTTCGATTTCCTCCTCCCGTTTCTGCAGTTCCTCTCTTTCAACTGTTCATTCCTTCTCAATCCGCTCTCATCTTCCACTTCGCCCCCTATCTTTTTCTCATTCCGCCGGAGTTAGTTCCGTCCTCTGCCGCTCCTCCCGTCCAGGCAGTCCACCGCCCCACCGAATCGATCCTACTCCCGGAAGTGATTCCGGACACCTTACAGGTTTGGATTTCGATATTTCTTTTTCTTTTTTGGGGATTTCATGCTAGTTTAGGATTTTATTTGCAGAGAATTGCATAATCTGAGTTGAGTTTGAGCCTGGATTGTTTTCTGATGAATATTGGAATATTTAGTAGCTAGTGTGGGTGAAGTTACTTTCGGTTAAAATTGAATGGAATGAAATGTATTTAGGAGGAGCCGGAGAGGTTATAAAATGAATTTGAATTCTCGTCTTGGATTGAATATTGTGGATTTGAAAGAATTTTAGGGTTTCTTAAAGGGTTCATTCCGTAGTTTAAACAATTATAGGATGAGAAACGTTTTTCTATGCATAAAGAACTTGTTCTTATTATTTCCCCCGTGTCATTATTGCCACCGCCATCATCCCATCAACAACTTCACAATCTTCACCTCTGCGGAGTGTAAGTTGTAGTTGAACTAGTGCCTGTTGAGAAGTTTTTCTGTTTGGGCTTATCAGCATATGGACAACTGAGATGACTAGTATACTGAGATTAAGGAAGCATGAAATGCCCAAATCTTTGGTATCGGATGCTCTGAGTTATTTAAGTGGATTAATTTTCCTATTTTAATGGCTACATCCCACTTGAATGCTCATCAATTGGTATTAGAGATGACAAGACTCTCTAATGGAGCCAATTGATGGAGATTAAGATGGTAGGAAATGTCTAAATTCCACATTAAGTATTATGAACCACTCTATGGGTATTTTAGTGAATTAGTTCTCCCACTTTAATAGCTAGTTTTTGGGAGAGGGTTACCATCCCACTTTGGTCTTGTCATATAAATTTTCATGTTTTTACCGCATGCTATAATAATCCATTTTCAAAAGAATGTATGCATTCCAGGGTGCAACTAGAGAAGAGGAAGAACAATTTATTTGTTGTTTGAAGCTTATGCACATAGTTTTCAAATTAATTTAGTTAGTATAAATGGCAGTTTTGACAATGAACAGCTAAGTGCTAAAATCTTTAGGGGGCATAATTAGCCAAGAAGCAGTCACTTCACCATGCAATTTTTCTTTCAAAATTTTTGTTCTTAAAAGAAACATGATCTATTGTTTAGTGTTTCATCTAATTATAAATTATAAATATTGTTAGCTTTGCATACTCTCCTGTAAATGTCACCCTGTGGTTAAACAACTGTTGTTGTAACTTAAGGTGATGTTTCTTCAATTGTTTTCTTCTCTCAAGTCTCAATACTAATGACATGGCATTGACATGCTTTACTGTGTGGCGCATGCCTGCATAAATATGGAGCGTATAGTGTAAGTTTAGTCAGGATGATATTACCTCTAGTTTTTAATAGAAGAGTTAGATGACTAATTTGAGTAGATTAAAGAAGTTAGTTATATTAGTTATTTATAACAAATATAGTTTGATTTTCCTAAAATAACATCTTTTATCATGACTACTTTTGAATGGAAACCCCCTAATGTGTGCAATCAATAGGGATATTTTGGGAAAAAATTATAAATTGGGTAGACAAAGTGAATTAAGGTATTATATTTAGGACTAAATTTAACCTTTTAACTAATTCTTATATTAAGGACCATGGGTAGTACTGTAATTTGGAACACCGGATTTAATGAGAAAAGAAGCAATAACATATCCTCAGCTTGTATCATTTTTGTTTTGCTCATGTTGTTTCTGCTTCTGTAGCAAAGATACATTTTTGTTTTGGCACTGACATGGATTTAATTATGAACTGATTTGAGGAACAGGTATTGGTGGGGCTTTAGTGAGATTGCAAGATAGAGTTCGGATATTCTTTGCTGTACTATTCTGGATGTCTCTGTTCTTTTGGGCTTCTGCGTGGGATGGGAGGAACAGACCAAACAAGGGTTCCAGATTTAAGAAGATGAAGTAGTGAGCATATACACTGTACACACCAAAGTGTATATATATATGTATGTATGTATATAAACAAGTCATGGGATAGAAGATGTAGTGTAGTATATAAATCAACACAAGAAAGAATTTAAATGAGTGGAATGAATGTTCTGAGGCTTGATAAACTTTCCAGATTCATAAATTACTACAGTCAAATTCTTCATGACTGATCATTCTGATTTTCTTTTCTTACTCTGCTGTATTTCGTGCTTTACCCACCTTTCTTTTATGCAGTCGTTTCTACAAATGACGCCTGTTTTTGCCCCCCTTTTCCACACTTTCTTTTCATCAAGATAAAAGATTTTAAATAGATTTGACACAATTTTATACAAGTTGACAATATTTTTTTTTTCTAAAAAGAGGAAGAAGCAATGGAAATCTATAGATCATTATCTCTTATGGGGAAAAAATCATTTGAAGTGTGTTGTTATTGGATTGAAAAGGGAGAAAGTATTTCTGAATAGAAAATTTACATGACTTTGATTTCATGTGCTCCCCAGAGTCAGTGAATTTCATTCTCTGAAGAACGCTGGCAGATTTATTAAATTTATCAAATTTTTCTAACCAATAAAATTTTTAAATAAAGTTTTTTACTAATTTAAAAAAAAAAAGTAAAAATAAATTATTTTAGCACAAGAAGTAGACCTTGTTGAAAGTAGAGATTACAAATGGGATGGGAGGCTATTCTCAACTACTTGTTTAAGTAAAAAAAGTCTTTACCACTAACGTAAATTTCAATTGGTAAATTAATACTTCTTCCATTACTTGAATGGTCATGTTTTTTTTTTTATAAAATACATATTGAAAATATCTAAATATTTTTAATACATTTTTTTATTTTATCTCTTAATTAATTATATATCTCTGGCATTACTTTTTACTACTCATTTTCTTTCATTTTATTACTCATTTTCTTTCATATCTTTTTTAACTCATTATCTCATTCACCCCACCTTTTCCATTCACAAGATACTTTTAGAAAATAAATTATATTTTTTATATATATTTATTAATTTTGACAAATTTTAATTAATTTTTTTTATTAACGGGATTTGATTAATTATATCTTATAAAAAATATATATATAGAGTTAGTAAATTAGATAAAATAGCATACAGTATTTTAATATTTTTCAGTTGGTGCATTTGTCCCCCTAAATAAGGTTAATTAGGGCTTATAATTTAAGGTACTAGATATGACTAAAAAAAATATGAGGGGGTTAGAAACATTTAAAAAAAAAAAACTAATGGTGCGGATGCTTACTAAGAAATAACGGGATGTATCATGATGGATGGAGCTGAATACTATTTTACCCTAATAAATTTTGACGACTGAGGGACTAGGTAGGGTGCCCCTTTGAAGGGGTGCGTATAACCATACTGATTCTTTATCTCCTTTCAAATATCAAACACACAAGTTTTATTATTATGTTTGGAAGCAGAGCACGAATAGTTGAGAAGACTGCATGGAATAGGGCGTGCAGCCAAGAAATGTACGCGGAGAAACCAGCTCAAGTGATTGGAATGAAAGAAGACATAAAAGCTACAGATGGGACCCGTCTGTGTTTACGTGTCACTCTCTCTGCTGCTATTCCCCCAAAGAAGCACCTCCACACACACACACACACACACACATATTAATTAGATCGTGTCGTCGTCGTATCAGAAAAATCACACGTGTCACCTGCACACCCTTACCCCACTTTCACTGACAAATATATATATATATATATATCATATTCATTATTCATGGATCATTCCCTTCGGTACCCATCTCTCATGTGATCGTCTTTATCAATTCTTTTTTTTTTCCTTCACGTTTCGAGTTTTCTAGGCTACTTCGCCTTCGTCTCTATCCTCCCTCTTCTTTTTCCTTTTTTTTGTTACCCCTTTTTACATGTACTCCTCTTATTCTTAATATATTTAAAATAATAATTTTAATTTTAAATATAAAATATAATTTTTATTTTTATTAATACTCTCTTATTAATAATTAAGTAATAGAAAGAAGGAAAGAGTTAAAAAAGATTATAGTATTTAAAAAAAATATTTTATATTAACTAATTTAAATAATTTTTTAATTTAATTAAATTAATTAAATATGTCATATATTAAGGATAGGAAAAATATTTTATTCCACCTTATAAATAAATATTGTTCCCTCCTAGTTTGTTAACAGAGTTTACAATTTCCTGCAACATATATTCAACTCTAAATGTGACTTTTTTAAATATAATTTTGTTTTAAGAAAATTGATGTGAAAAATTCATAGGCAGGGAAGAGTAACTACTTAGATTCATAGGCACGTGTGAGAGTATGTTGTTTATTGGGTACACGTGTCAAAAATTCATAGGCAGATAAATACACGAAACAAGGCGATAAGATATTTTCCTACACCATCTTTCCATTTATCTTGATCTTTCCTGGAAATGGTACCTACAATAAGATCGAGAACGTCTCTGAGATGATCTTGATGTAATACCTTAATTAAAACCGATCAGACGAAAGAGAGAACAACATAATATAATCTAGTACGTAAAAAAAATATCTCAAATTAGTCAGTAAAATAAAAAATCTTCTACAGCAAAATCCCATGTAGCAACAATAGAAGATGGACGCTTGAATGGGTTCGTCCAAGCAATTGTTGCCCCATGGTCAGGTTCTATTGGCCAACACTTAGGTGAGAAAGTGATGTCCCCATCATGTCGCTTCTTGTAGCAAATTCATGGCCGTTCAATTTTCTGCCCCTTGACACTGACACACTAGTATGGGAACGACGAAGTGGGCCCCACTCTCTTGGCGCCGCCTTTTATATATAGGCATAGCCACCCACTGTATCATTTGTTCATCTCTAGGTCCCCACTTCACTAATTCCCCAGTACTGTAGGACATTCCTGTACTGCTTCTTCCCCAAACTTTTACAGTTCCTTCGTTAAGCTTCTTCCTTGCTTAGCTTCTCTAGCCAGTTGAGTTGTTCTTTTTATATATGTTTTCTGTCTGAACTTGTGATCATGCTACTACGAAGCTCGTCTGCTCCGATTCCAAAATCCTGGATTCATCATTCCCCAGAATCAGAATTGATTCTCCATCTTCCCATAACGAGATTATCTGTCGCATGTATAAGCCAACCCTTATCTGAACCAGACCTTCACAGCTCAAGGTCGAAGAAGAAGAAAAGCTGTTTACTACCTAGTTTTAGTAACTTTCATAGGAATCAAGAGAGGAACAAGATCAGAGAATGTGATCATCACCAAGTAGAAAAAGAAGAAGAAGAACGACGGCAAGAAACTTCATCACCTTCGGTGAGAGAACTGTTTTCATGCTGTGGTTTGGACGATGAGGCAGTGATGATGGAGGCTGATGATGATGAGAGAAAGAAATGCAATATGGTGCAGACTTTAGTGTTGGGTGGTGGAGGAAAAGGCTCTGACGGCGGACATGGAAATCGGTGGGATTACTCAGAAGGTGGTAATCATGGGAGAGATAATACAAATGCTTATTATCAGAAGATGATCGAAGCAAACCCTGATAATGCTCTTTTGCTTGGAAATTATGCCCGCTTCTTGAAAGAGGTGAGTGAGCTTGATCGATCACAGTGATCAGAAAATTATTCAAAATTTATTTTTTCTTTGAGAGTTTAATTTGTTCTGATATATTTAATTTGCAAATAGGTTTGTGGGGACTATCCTAAAGCAGAGGAGTATCTGGAGAGAGCCATTTTGGCAAATCCAGGTGATGGTAATATTCTGTCACTCTATGCAGATCTAATATGGCAAACACAGAAGAATGCTGATCGAGCCGAAGGATATTTTGATCAAGCTGTTCAAAGTTCCCCCAATGATTGGTAAGAAAACCAAACTCCCTTGTGAACTTTTCTTTTTATGAATATATTATACATACACTATAGATCCTGTTTCCTGATTCTGGTGGTGTAAGTTTATAAGATCCTTTTTTATTCCCACATTCTATGAACATGTTGGATCTGAAACCTAGCCCCTTTGTCTTTAGAACACTAAATTGTTATACTCCCTCCACTCCTTATAAGGACCTCTGACATGTTTCATAATATAATATGTTTTGTCCAAAGTATTAACATTTTACTATCTAATATCCTTAACTAACTATAAAACTTCCTAACTAATTGACCAAACTCTTCTAACTGATGATTTTTATTGCAGGGAATTTTGATATTGTATAAGAAATAACTAACTTTAACTAACTACGTTAATTTATGTAAAGTTGTTATTAGGTGCTTATCATAAGAACATCAGGGAGTAACTCAATTGTCTAAAGTGGTTGCTTTCTTGTCTTGTTTTTCTGTTTTTGTTGCCATATTCTCTCTTGGTTTGTTGATAAAACTAATGAAAAAGTCTTAAAATCTGCAGCTATGTTCTGGCTTCATATGCAAAATTCCTTTGGGATGCTGAGGAAGATGAAGAAGAAGATAAAGAACCAAAGAAGAAATCAGATCACAGCCATGCATATCCACTGGATCCATTCCATGGAACTACTAATTTCCACCACCCTCGTTTGCCTGCAGCCTCATAATCTTACTCATCATCTCTGTCTCATATTTCAGGAAAATTAACCTGCAATCTTCAGTTCTGGGGGGAGGACAAAAAGCTTATGTTCAGTTTTTTAGATCTTGCTATCAAATTTTCCACTAAAAACACAAAGAAAACGAATGTGTTTCTCAGCTCAGTTTCACATTTAACCTTGATAGCAAACATCTAAGGAACTTTGCAAGTGCTGTCCTTCTAAAATGAGTAAGGTTCGTAAAGTACAGAGGACTGTATCACCATGAAGTATGTAAATAGCTTGGACCTAATAACAAGTAGCAGCTTTTGAGTTCCTCTTTGTACCAATCAATCAGATTTCCACTGATGTATCTTTCGAGCATATCAAATTCTGGTATGAATGAAGAGCACTAGTTTATATACTTCTGCAAAATTGATAGCAATCTATTTGGGAAGCTGAGAGGAAAAAAAAAACACTTTTATGTGTTATGAAACAAAACTCTCGCGCAAAATCACTTAAAATAAATTAATTTGACCAAGTTGTTTGAAGTGTGAGAGAAACAACTCGAAATCCTATCATTCAAATGTTGGTGGGGCATAAGACATATTGACCGTTTTGTCTTCTTTATGATGGTCCCTCTTTTGTGGCCTGCAACAATTTCTATATGTTCATCATCTATTGTAATGTATTTTGTGTTTGTCTCTTGCGTTCTTTATCTTTAACTGTTAGTGGTGAGTTGATATCATGAGTTTTCAGTTTTGTGTCTTGTCGAATTGAATGATAAATATTGTCATTGTTCATCCACAATTTGTTCAATATAGCAACGCCAATGACTACTGAAACTACTAGAACTCCCAAACTAATCTTTGATTTCCTGCAAATCTTCTTTAACCAAAACTCTATTAAAAAGATCTAAAATTTAACTTGAAACTAACTTATCTGGAGAAAAGTTAGTTTGACAGAAACTTATTTTGATGATATATTAAAAAGTTAATTAAAAAATATTTAAATATTATAAAAAAAAAGTCAAAGCCAAAAAAATTTGCTTAAGCTTCCTAAAAGCCATTCCAAACGTATATTTTGACCCAAACTGACTTTTTGGTTTCAAAAATCACTTTTAAAGAGAGAAAAAGTGAACATGTTGATTATTGGCTTTAACTCAATTGTAAAAGAAAAATCTTCTTATATCCGTGTACAAAAACCTCATTAGTACATATTCATAGTTTGTGACTACATTTTTCATCTAGGTCCTGATAACTGAACACAAGATAGGGGCACATTGCTGTAAAAACAAGCCTGTGTGGATGAAGAAGCTTGTTCACTACCCATTTTTAGGAATGATGAATAAGAACTTGAAGAAGATAATGATGGTGGCTCAGTGACAGGGATAACACCTTCAAGCATTTGAACAACCTTAGTCATTGAAGGCCTTAAACTCATGTCATCTTGTATACACCACAGAGCAACCTTTGCTGCAGTGAAAGCTCTTTCATCTTTCTCTTCAATGTCTATCACTGGATCAAGAACTTGCTTCAGTTTTCCTTCTTCCATCATCCTGAACGCGTACGAAGGAAAATGCGCTTTCTCCGAGCCTTCCCATTGATCATAATTCCTCCTTCCTCCAATAATTTCAAGCAGAACCATCCCATAGCTGTAAACATCACTCTTCTCAGAAATTGCATAGTTTGTGATCCATTCTGGTGCTAGATACCCTCTTGTTCCTCTTAGTGTTGTGAAGACATTGCTCTGTTCGCGGCTCATGAGCTTCGCCAAACCGAAATCTGAAACTTTAGCCGTGAAGTTTTCATCAAGAAGGACATTTTCCGGTTTGATATCACAGTGTATGATTTTCACTTCGCACTCTTCATGAAGATAGGCTAATCCTCTTGCTGTACCTAATGCAATGTTGAATCTGGTTTCCCAATTCAGCAAGAAAGCATTTTCATGGCTTTTAAAGATCCATTTGTTCAGTGAGCCTCTTGCCATGTATTCGTACACCAGAAGGCGATGAGGACCTTCGGCACAGAAGCCCTTCAGCTTCACCAGATGAACATGGTGAATACTTCCAATGCTGGAAACTTCAGCTTTGAACTCTTTTGCCCCTTGCCCTAATCCTTCTAGTTTCTTCACAGCTAATTGTGATTCATCTTCAAGAACTCCTAGATAAACTGAACCAAACCCTCCTTCACCAATTTTTGTAGAGAAATTCTTAGTAGCTTTACTTAGAGTACTATAACTAAAACGAGTCGGCATACCATGAAGATTGTCCAAGAAATCATCTTCCTCCAATGCTTCTGGAGAATCCTCAAAGAGATGCCTATTTTTGTAGCAATGCCAGAACCATAACACAAGTCCAATAATAATCAGAATTGTGAAAATAACAACAACGACGACTAGTACAGTCGGATTCGGATTCCTTCCTTTTCTTCCATCTCCATCTTCTTCAATAGAGATCTTCATGAATGAAACATAGCCTCCAGAACTTGACTTAGAGCGTTGGAAACTCCCTGTCTGATCAAAATGGAAGCACCTTCCTGTACTGTTTTCGAAGAAAAGCACGAGGCAAGAGCAGTTTCTTAAGCAGCCTTCTTTACAAGCGCTCAGGGACGACGATTTAGAAACCGGCTGAACATACTTGAGGGCGAAGTAATCGAGTTTTTCCCCGACATACACGAGGTCTTGTCGGGTTCTAGAAGAAGAACACGATGATGAGGTGGAAGAGTTCGCGTTCGGAGGCTTGCAATTGAAACGAGATTTGAGAAGTGAAGGACATTCACACCAGTTCTCAAAGAAGCAAACATAATAAGGATCACAAGGCTCAGCAATTCCACAAGGATCTTCAGGTATTCTAGTTGCTTCAGGTGTAACAGATTTTCCCTTGTTAAGATCATAAAAAGAGATAGCACCATTAGGATCCAATATAGCAGCAAACATTGCCTTGGGATCAGATTTATCAGAGAAAACGGATTTCCATTTCAAAGCTCCACTTTTGTCATAGAAATTCCAAGAATTTGAAACCAAAGAAGCAGAATGAAAATGAACGCCCTTATTATTACTTACATTGCTTTCACTTAATAGGGACCAATATATCTGAGGAGGTTCATATCCAGCATACAAAACCAAATCACCAGACAAAAAAGTAAGATAGCTAAATAAGTTATTTCGGTTAGGGAAGCTTTTGAGACTCATTCCTTCAACAAAAACTTGATCAGGCAAAAGGGTATCAGTAGGATGACTAAAACTGTCCCAAATAACTCTTCCTTCTTCACCAATTAACACCAAATTCCCTGAATCCTTCAGTTCCATGGATCTAACTTTTCGTCCTTTCGTGTTTGTTTCCCAAACCAGACCTTCTCCTCTTTCTAAATATGCATTCCCAGTTTTGTCAAACACAAATTTATCAGAGTTTCTTACCAGTAAGCCTCTGTTAGCAGTCCAAACAACTTTATAGCTTTTCAAGTGAATGACAACTAAAACAAACAAGGAAACATCGAGCGTACCGAAGAATCCAAAGGCGAAAGCCGAGTTGTTTGATAGTAAGAACAGTCCACCATGCTCATTCCAATCCAGCTGAGATGCTTCGAATCTGGGATAAATCTGGCTTATGTGTTGTTGATGGTCGGCAAGACACACTCTAAGCAGAAAAAACACATAGATAAATAAGGTTCCACTTGTGTATAATCTCATGTTTCTTGAACTGCATCAAAGTTCTGGGTTTTACAAGACAAGAGAAGTAAAAAAGACTAGCAAAAATGGAGGGACATCTTGAAGAAGAAATACGGTATTATTATTTTATGCGTAGAAATTCGAGGACCAAGTTATAAAGAAGAGCAAAAATGACTTTGTGGTTCATGCATTTCCCATTCAGTTGAAGATGAGAGAAGTTTGATTAAGACTAGAGAGAGATAAAAAAGAGAAAGAGGAATTGTACAATGAAAGAAGAAGGGGAAATGGAGTTCTTCGTAACTTTATGTGAGGAATGAGGATGAAGTTCTCAGATTTTTGCTTATGGTAGCCAAGCACGGGTTGTTTTTTGCTGTGTGGTCCCTTTGTTTTCAGATTATTACTTCCGTTGTTAGTTTGTGACTGATTTTTTCTTTTTCCCCCTTCATGGAGGTGACAATAGCTTCTGGTTTTGGCTGCTTCTTTCTTTCTTTTTTATGCAAGCTGCTATTGTTGTTCTTATATATAAGTTAATTGTACTATATTTTTACATATTAAAGAATATATTTAATTGATAAATTTTTTTATATTTATCTTTATTAAAAAATATATTGAAAGAAATAATTATTAATTACCTTACAAATTTATTATATTCAAGAATAAAATTAAAA
Source organism: Leucaena leucocephala (assembly GCA_037074615.1). Classification (NCBI taxonomy): domain Eukaryota; kingdom Viridiplantae; phylum Streptophyta; class Magnoliopsida; order Fabales; family Fabaceae; genus Leucaena; species Leucaena leucocephala. Next base: position 3,765,780 of record CM073552.1, read on the forward strand.
AAATATATATTTATATTTAAGAATAATTTTTTTTATAAGTAACTTATATATAAACATAAAGTAGTACTATTTTTAATTCTTGGAAAGAGGAAGATACATCAAGCAAATATACAAAAGAATTTGGAAAAAATTTAGTTGACAAGAAAAGAGAGAAATTAACTGATCCCAATTAATCAGGGAATGCTAACAGATTCAAAACGGGGCGTAATTAGTTGGTCATGGCTGTCACATTTATGTTCAGTTATTGGTCCCAACTTCTAACTGCCCCCATTTATGAGAGTTCAGAGTCAAAGGGGAACACAACACTTCAAATACAGGGCACAACGATTGGTCATTGTACACAAACTGAGAAACAAGACTTTGACCACAAAAATAAAGCTTTGGATGCTTTGGGAACAATCTTTTAATTTTGTTATTGTGGAGTATAATATATATTAAATAATAATTAAATAAAAAAAAATATTAAATTTTAAGTTAAAGTTAATAAAATTTTTTAAAAAATAAAACATAATAGAAATGACTTATAAATAGAGTTGAAAAAGTAAATAGTTTCTTTCATCTATTATATAATATATTACTAACTATCTTACTAAAATTTAAAAAAAAATGTTGTTGAGTTATTAGCTTTGCCATAAAATAAAATAAATTTTAAATTTTATCCATATTTAAATAAAAAAATTTAAATTTGCATTCCATCTATCTCATACTTAACGATATTAAATAAAGATAATATTAAAAAATTTAATTAATACCACATCCAATAACTTATAATAATAAGCATTCATCTCTTCTATTTTTCTGTTTTATTATCAATAGTTTTATGACTTAACTTGTGTAATATAGGATATGTTTTGGTAGCCTCGCCACGTGCGGGTACACAAACTACAAAAAATTCTCAGTATCCAACTTAAATTTCAGTTAACAGTAGGTTGGACCTAAATTGTCATCCATGGATGAAGATATGAAACAGCTATTCATTTCTTAAACAAGATCAATTTTGGTCATTTCACTAATTAATTAACACTTGTTTAGTTGCCTGATGGGGATAAGTGAAAACAATTGGAGAGATTATGATGGAAGGATGAGATAATGGCGAGTTAATCGTAGTAGAGCTGTAGGTCATTGATGAGTGAGTGATGTGGTAGGCAAAGTTAATTAATTTCATCGCTCTTAACGAGTGATAGTTAATCTTTGGTTTTGCCCTTCACTGAAATTAATAATTACGATAAGTGTGTCTAGGAATTAAAAGCATCCCAACAACTTGGTCCAATTAAGAAGGGGTAATATTGAAAAAGTAATTAACTACCATATCTTTGTCTTATACTCCTATAGTATATTTATAAGTTATTTTTAATATATTTTACTCAAATCAAGAAAAAATTACTCTATATTTGGAAAGCAAGAAAATTAGGGAGGAAAGAATATTATGAGAGAATTTTTTTTAAAAAAAAAAATTGTCATTTTTAAAAAAAATTCTTCCCAGTATTCTCTTCCTCTATTTTCCTATCACTTTTCTCCCCATTTAAATATAGCCTAAATGTGATTAACTCTTTGTCTTAAAATTTAATAACATTTTAGCTTTACCCATATTTAATATATTCCTCTTATCTTATTTATAAGATAGAGAAAATACTTATTTTAATCCTATTTATATTTTATAGGGGAAAGAGAGAATTTCTTTTCTTAAAGGTAAAGTTAAAAAGTTGTTTAATTTTATGGTATAATTAATGAGATTTAAAGTTTTCCTTTATTATTATGAAATATGTTAGAAGTGACTTATAAAAAAGATCAGAGGAGTATATTTTACGACCCCAATAGTATAAAATTAATAAAATAATAAATAAAAAATAAAATTATATATTTACGTAAGAATTTAATGATATAATTTATAAATAAAAAAATAAATTCTCTTTCTTTATTTTATTATAAATAGGACTAAAAAAATATTTGGGAGTAAATAGAGGTTTAAAACTTTGCCCTATAACTAACATAGGAAGAAACAATCAATTAAGAGTTGAAGGTTAGAAATTGGGGAAGTGATGCAAGTGGGGGGGTTGATTTGATTGAGCTAGCTCCCTTCCACTATAATGCACGCCTTTAATGCATTTTTGTCAAACTTGGTTGAAATATAAGCATCTTCTAGAACTGGACGTGTTTGAACTTTTGAGTCTCTAAAGAAGATGGTAAACCTCCCATCCGTGGAGGAATTCATGAATAAACACACTTAAGACTTTGTAAAGTGGATTCACTTATTCACTTTACTTTAAGGGTTCAGTCACATGTTCCTACTTGACTTGTAGGAGTGCTCTAAAAAGAAACACATTTTGAAGTGGCGATTTTAATCCTTGCATGGTACTAAATTTCGCACTGTTATGTGTCCTTTGTTTCATAGAAGCTCCCAAGCAAACAAAAGAGAATCATGTGATTAGGTTTTAAAAAAAGTAAGATTAATGTGGTTAGAAACGTGATAGCAACCATTGAATGATAAACTTCATACACCATTTTGTAGGGTTGTATACAAATCTGAGTTTTTTTTTTCAAAAAAAAAGTTCCATGCTTCTTAATTAAAGAACATTTGTAAAGGTATTTATAGATCGCTCATTAATAAGATCCTTATATCAACAGTGAGATTTAAAATCACAACTTTTTTAAATTATGAGTCAATTCCTTACAAACTGAATCAATCTTTAATAGCTATACAAATAGAGTTTTTATTTATTTATTTTTTTGCTAAGTATAAATATAATTCTATTAGAGGTAATCATGTTCGATGTACTATCAAATACTAAATATAACTATCTCTTCTAATAGATATTTAAATTTTAGTTTATCATAACGAGAGATTAGCTCATTCTTTAAAATGCAACCCTTTTAGTTAATGTACAATTTTTTATAAGAAAAGTTTTCAATGTTTTTTTGGATGAATGAGGTGGAATCAGTGGCTGAAAACTGAATGAGGCCCAATAAGTTGAGAAATGGGCTAGCAATGGGCCCAGTTGAGATGACCGGCCACCTCCAAGACTCAGGATTACATCAATGTGTTTTAATTCTTGCTTCCAACGAGAATTGGTATGAGTGGTAAACAGCTCGGTATTATTTAAGTGAGATCTCAAGTTTAAACCTTACCGTATGTAGAAAATTTTTGTTGGGAGACTCATCCACCATAATAAAGTGTGCGACGCGGATCGAATCCAGATGTAGTCGGGGCAAAACTCCGGTGAACGAGTGAGTAACAAAAAAAATTCTTGCTTCCAAGTCAAGGGGTGAGACATGCAACTCTAGGGAGTATCATTTTATTGTGGTTCTAGTCACGGTACTTAGGAAGACATCCTAATTCTTGGGTGCCTAAGTTTACACTTGAGGGTAATACTAGTATCATTTAAGAAGAAGGGAGATTTCATTTTGCCTGTAGACTGTGAGTGAGTTTAACCCTTTCTAAAAACTTTTGTATAAAAAAAAATTCTTATTTACAAGTTCCAACATACGGACAAAAAAATTATTGAAAAATAGAATGACATGAGCAAATATGATTAGATATCTAATTTGTTTTATTTATCCATATCTCTTGAAGAAGCTTAGAGACCATAGGGAGATATGTTCTCATTTACTTTACTCCACTTATTTCATATATAAATATAATGAAATTTGTAAAGGAATAAATAAGTTGGGAAATAGTCATCCCCATCACTCTAATGCCTATCCGATAAGAAATAAAGAAATCATTAGAGAGACATTGGTTTGATTTTTTTTAATTAAAAAAATGGAGAGAAGAGGGCAGGAAAGTCAAATGAGGGGACTTGGTAATAATTAGTTTATTTGTAAGAATCCCAATTATTGATACAAATACTATTATTAATTAACTACTTACAAATGGTATATATTACTCTCAGAAGTTATACCTCATTTTTCTTTCTTTCTTTCTTTTTTCTTTTAAAAAAAAACCTTGTATCTGAATCCCTGGTCTGTTTTAGTTACTGTATATAATTTTTTTTGGGTGACCTAGAGAAAAAAAAAGTTTAAATAAGTAATATTTTGGAAGCTTATAACATGACTCTTGGCAATAGCTTTAACAGAACGTGAGAAAATATTTATAAATCATGCATAAATAATGTTATTATATATTATCTCTAGTTTTAATTATAAAAATTATTTATTTTTTTATATAAATTTAAAAAAATTAAATTAATTAATTATAATTAATATAAGTGTTAATTAATTATTTTAAATAGATTGAAATATATATAATATAAATTTATTGAGAAATTAAATTTGATTATAATTTATTTATTTATTTAATTTATTTAAAAAATTAATTAATTCTTATAATTAATTAAGAGGGAGGAGAAAATTTTAAAAGTACACTTATAGTTGTAATTTGAATCTTATACTAAGCAATTGGAACTTCCACTTGTGCATAAGAAATTGAAATACAAATATATAAATGATATTTGCCAAAAAAAAAATATTATTATTATTATTATTATTATTATTAATTATTGCGTTGCCCTGCATCACTGTCGGGGTATGTCGTTCTCTGAAATGATAACAAGTTTAAAGAGGATTGGCCAAGCACCAAAAAAACAAAAAAAAAGACAGTTGGTGGAAGGGTCCAGAAGAGGACCCACTGAAATCTGAAAAGAGCATCTTCCGCAGCATCTTCCGTTCTTACAAACACCCTCCACGTAACCCCCACCAATCCCTCCGTTATTTTTTCTTCTGAAAAAATAAAAACAAAACAGCTTTATATTGTACCAAAACTAAAAACTAAAGGCGTAGTAGGCATTTAGAAAATAATTTATAAAAAAAAATTTAGACAATTTTTATAAAAACTATTTTAGTGAAAAGTTTATAAAAAAATAATTTTAAATAAATAAATATTTAGATTATTATTATTAGATTAATTTTTATGATTAATAAATTATTAAAAAAATAAATTAATAGACTTTATTGTTCATAATTCTCACATGCACCGTGCCTCAAGATGAAGAAGAAGATGCAAAAGAGAGATGCGAAGGCAATGACAATTGATGAGGAAGAAGAAGAAGAAGGAGAGAGAGAGACAATAGAAGCTAATAGGAGAGGAAGAATAAAAAGACGTATCTAGGGATAAACAGCAAGTGAAGAAGAAAGATGATGGAGAGGTTGGACTACCTCTGACAAACCACAACCCACTATCGACGGACGTTCAACCATTGACGAACAGGTGAAGGTGGAAAGAGTGGAGAGAAGAAGGGAGGTGTTATAAAAAATAAAAATAAAATAATAATCAGATAATTTATAATTTTTTTTATTATTTTAAAAATTATTTTTAAAAATTTATTTAAAATTATAATTTTAAATTATATTTTAAGTCATAAATTTTTTTAAATAAATATAATTATTTATTTTAAAAAAAATTAAATTAAAATTTAAATTAAAAATTATTTTAAAATTTTAATTTTATAGCAAAGTAAACACAGATCAGACAAAAAGTAGTGTGATTAGCTTTTTACCAGCTTCAATTCAAAACTTTTGTTTGAATACTATTCTCATGCATACATATATTTAAGTTATTCTCCCTTCATTATGTTTTTTAAAAAATTGAATATAAATAAATATTTTAAATTTCATTCTGCATCACTCAAAATCAAACAAAAACATCACTCTTCCTCTGAATTTCCTCATCTATCTTTGTATGAAGTTATTAACTCTAAGCTCATATGCTGCGTGGAAGCCAAAACGCCACGTCATAATTATTAATTGTGAAGTATTCGGAATTATCAATTGGAGATAAAAGAGTGGTCCCCACAAGACAGGGTTCGGAATTCAAACCCATATTTCAATCCGCTTCAACCTTATCCCCCGGCTTTACACGTGCGACCGACATCTGGCCCCCCCACTCTCCCTCCTCATTGGCCTTCCCTTCACACGCGTCCCTCAGATACCTCCAAGTTTTCGGAGCGGGTCATCCTCTCTTTTGAAAGCAACGAGGAGAGAGAAAAACAACCCAAACTCCAAAACCCATATCCATTCTCACTTTCTCTCCCTCTCACTCGATCTTCAACGGTTTGTATCCTCAGTTCTCTCTCACACCGTTACCCACTCTCTCTCCTTCTCTCTCCCCCACAAGCCGCCAATCTCCTTCAAGCTTCAAGCTTTTTTCCTCTCTCCTTCTTTTCTTCATCCTTACAGATAACCCCACCGTCTTGAAGGTCAAATGGCCACCGATTCGCCCTCCGCCGCTCAAGATGAGGTCCTTTCCGTCGAGCTCCCCGCTCCTCCGGCGTGGAAGAAACTGGTCTCTTTCTCTCTCCCTCTCCTTCTTTACTTGTTAGTAGCAGCTTTCTCTACTTGCGTGCTTCAATTCTGTTTTAAGAGATAAAGTTCTTTGTTTTACGTATTACCCAATGATTTTAATTAAGTTCACTGCTAAGATTTGATTGTTTCTGATGAGAACTACAATCCCACTGTCAGGTTTCCCTTCAAATTTTGCTTGTTTTAGCCTTTTAGGGGCATCTTTTCTTTTTATTAAGGAACAAACCGACAAAAAACGAAAAGGAACCGGAAATAATAGCTAACTAACTTTCTTGGCAAGTGGAATTTTTTTACTTCTTCTGTATTTAAGTTTTTGGATTTGTACTTTCTTTTTCTTCCATGTAAACATTAATCTTTATTAATACTTATCATTTTGTCTTTAAGAGGAAAAAAAGAAAAGAACTTTTTACTTGTTTTAAAGACTTCCTCCTCCTTATCCACGGCTCGTGCACCTAACCATAAACCCTAGAAGAAAAGCAAACATTGGATATAGTACACGATTTTCCGAGGAAATATTAGAACAGTGAGAAATTAGCGTGACCTGGTAAGCTGAGATAGGGTAGAAGAAGCTTGGTTGTTTCCTTCTTCGCTTGGTTCTAGGTGTTTGGTTTTTGGGATGGTTTTGTGGCACTTGTACGAGAGACACATGTGCCTTACTCCATGGACAAGGCTCATAAATTGTGTTCTAAATGCACCGTTTTTGTTGTTGAATATCGATTGAACTGTGGTGAGAGACCGAGAGATTCTGCAATTATCCAAATTTTCCTAATCTTTACTTTGAAGGTCTTGAAATGTTGTGATTGTTACTTTGATCTTGTAGAAAGAATTATACTTTTTGAGGACTTGAAATCTGGTATGTCTCGGTCCTTAGATGTAATATTTTCAAATATTTATAATTTTAAAATTTCAAACCTGTGCAAAATATTGATTAAAAGTTTACCGTTTACGAAATTTAACAGCAACATGTAATTTTGTAGTAGTAATTTTTCTAACTTAGTTTGCTAACTGCACTCTGCGACTAAGCCTTCCCTTACTATGGGTTGTGGATTTGAATTTCCTCGAGCTTAATTTATTAATTTTTGTAGAGTAAATTTGGTCCTTAAATCGCTAAAAAGCTCTTCTGTCGTAACCTTGGGTTATGCAAAAGTTGTGGAAAGAAAAGTTTGTGCTCTCATATGCCTCCAAGCTTTTGTAATCGTTATTTTATCTTTTTTAAATTATCCACGATGTTCAAATTTCAAATTTAATGTATGTCTTCCATTGACAGTCACAAAGTGTGCTATGTTAACTCAATAGTTTTATGGAAAAAAGATCGCTGAGGCTGAGAATGGGAATTACTTCATCTTTTGTCATAATCTCTTGTGCAAGCATATGTTTGATAATCTGCATATCCTTTCTGATGTCTTCTATGGCACGTTAGTGGGTACTTAAGTGGGGTGAGAAACTCTTCCTTATAAGTTAGTTGTTAAAGTTAGAGAATCAATCCATTTAAATATCCTATTGAGCATCGCATGCTCTCAATATGGGACGTAGTATCACATGCTACCAAGTCTCCATCACACACTTGCAAGCACGTATTTTGTTCTTGAATGAATTGTATGGATGGGAGTGAAAAACTTATGGTTGGGTTTGATGCTAAATGGAAGTGGAAATTATTTATGTGACATGCATTGAGTTGCATTCTGCAGTTTTACCCAAAGAAAGTGGGAACGCCAAGGAAAAGCGAGATTGTGTTTATTGCTCCGACTGGAGAGGAAATCAGTGGAAGGAAGCAACTGGAACAGTATCTAAAGGCACATTCTGGGAATCCTCCTATATCTGAGTTTGATTGGGGAACTGGTGAGACCCCTAGGCGATCGGCGAGGATCAGCGAGAGGGTGAAATCAACTCCCCCAACAGTAGAGGCCGAGCCTCAAAAGAAGCGAGCTCGAAAATCATTGTCGGGCTCAAAGAAAGATCACAAGGAAACAGAACCTGCTTCAGAAGAAGGCAAGAAGGCAAAGTCTGCTGCTGAAGAGCAAGAACCCAAGCCTGCTGATGCTCCGAAGGAGGAAGAAACACAAACACAAGAGAATGGGAATGAAACGCAGCAAACTGAACAAACAAATGAGACTACCAATGACAATAACAAGATGCAGGGTGGAACAGAGGAAATCCCTACAAGTCAAGAGAAAGCTGAAGAAGTTGGGAAGCAAGAACATGCTGGAGAAGCTTTGAAGACCGATGAATCACAGAAAGAAAGTGGTGTGACTGTGGAGGCAAACCCGGAAGCTGATGAAGCAAAGAAGAAGACAATAACTCAAACGGAGATGGGGATGAAGATTGATGAAGAGAGAGTTGAGAATGGGAAAATCAATGGGGATGTGCACAGCGAAGGCCCTCCTCAACATTCATCAGCACGTGCTGTGACTTGCTGAAATGAATGAACTGTACTCTGTACTAATATGTAGTAGCAGTAGTTGTTAGTTGTAGTATCCTTTGACTTTTGTAATGGTCTATGTTGTTGAGAAATCATGGATGACTGTAGTAGTCTGTTATTTGTGTTGATTTGGGTGGTTGTACCTAGGAAATCATTGGAGACATGTACCTTCTGTTAGCTTAGGATTTTAGATTGTAGAATGTAAAACTTAAATGTTAGTAATCTAATTTGCACATGCTTAGCGAGAAGAAGTGGTGTTTAAGGTTAAGGGCCTCATCACTCGCTCTCCTGTAATCTTTTGATTTCTATGGTAACTTTATTTTCGTGAATCTAACTTCACAAACTCTACATAAAAAAGAAGCTTCCTGTCGGCAAGAGACTGAGTTTTACGCAAGCACACGAATTTGCAAGCTCACTACTGGTCTTTTGCCGTTATGATTTCTGAATCAGAACGGTCTGATAGTTTGGAACATGAAACTAATGCATATTTCGGAACTCGCAGAACTATTGTGAAATCTCTCTCTCTCTCTCTCTCTCTCCCTCCCTGTCTTTTGATTATCCTTCTGTAATTTCCCTCTCTGGCAATCCTTGTGACCGAAATCTCTTATTCTTTCTGCAATTTCCCTTTTCTATAACATTGTAATTGTTACAGCCTCATTGCCCTATCAAATTTGTCTGTTTTAGCTGTCCAAAATATAGTTTTGTGACGCGGAATTAAAGATGTGACAGTGTTATGAAGCCTATGAGAAACCACGAAACATAGGGTTAGGATTTGCACAAACCAACTTTGATTTTAAAAAGGTTTATAACCTCAATTTTAATTTAAATTTTTTTTAAAATAAATAGTTATATTTGTCTAAACAAATTTTTAGATTAAACTATAATTTAAAACTAAAATTTTAAATAAATTAGTTAGACTAGTTTTTGAGACAGTAAAAGAATTTATGGACTATCCAATTACTATTTTACCCTTACTTTTTCTTACACCCTCTCTCCTCTCTCCTATTTTTAATAAAATCATATATTTCTGATAATTTTTCAATTACAAAAATCCTTCTAATAATAACTCTCCAAACAATCATTTATTCATAACTATTTTTTTCTATAAACTTTTTCTAAAAATTATTTTTTAAAAATTATCTAAAAATTATTTTTTTTATAAATATTTTTTTAAACTTTTATCTAAATAGACCAATAGCATATACCTGAGATTTATTTATTGTCGGTCGTTAGGTCAATTCATAAGAAAATGTAGGCTTTCTAGATTGTTGGGCCATGAAAGTCCTCGACCTTATGTTCAAGAATTGCTGCTTGTGCTAACAGGAACAAAAAGGGTTAATCTTAGTATATATAAAAAAAAAGGTTAATTTCTATCAACAAAGCTGGAAGATGATACATGATATCCTGAGATCAAATTAAGCCGTGCGTGTAAAAAAAATACTGTTAAAAAAAATAAAATTTATTTCGATGATCTCTATATCTCAAAATACTTAGTCTCTAAGCTATCGACTATAAAATACCACTGAATTTTTATAAAAAATAAAATTAATCTTTCATAGTATAAAAAATAATGAAAGAATACATGTATATTTAAAAAAAAAATTGCGAGAATTGCTGCATGCTTGTTCACTCATTATCAAGAATCAATATAATCCTCAAGTCCTTAATTATAAGAGTTAGTTGACTAATTTAAATAGTTTAAAGATGTCTAATAAATTATTAGTTAATTATAACTAATTCTAAACTATTAAGATAAATTCACATTAATTTTAACTAAATTAATTATTTAGACTCTTATATTAAGTACATGACAGACAGAATAAGTGAATGTGGCAATCATTTTTTTTAAGAAAAAAAAATCTTTTGGTTTAGGTATGGCTGTCAGTTTTCAAAGAGATTATTCCTACAAAGTTTTGAATTTTGTATATGAAGTCAAATATAAGAACAATTGAATCTTAATATATAAGTCGTTTCCTTTCCTTACACACATGGCGGAACTGTTTGACTTGCGTAATCGTAATGAAATTCACATTCTATTAAAATTTAAGTAAATTTTGACTTTTATTGATTCTATTCGTGATCATCTCAAGGTAGGGCTCTCTTCTTCTCTCTTTAGAATAAGATATATTAGTACTTATTTATTCAGAACTATTTTTTTTATAAACTATTCTATAAAAGATTTTTTTATATAAACTGTCTAAAAAAAAATTTTATAAGTTTTTTTTTTAATTTTATCTAAATACACACTTAGTAGTTGACGTAAAATGGAGAAAGTGAAAGGGACAAAGGAAACTAGGCATTAAAGAGAATATTAATTGACACGAGCAAGGGCATGGCTAGGAAGCTAGATAGCTAGTTCAACTTGTCATCAATGGCCCCACAAAAATAGGTATAATAATATAACATTCTTGATCATGGCAAAACTCATGAAGCCATGTTCCCATAAATAAGTGTTCTGTTCTCAAATAATTGAGAGATCAATAAGTAGTGGAGGGATATTCCTTCTTCATCATGCATGCCAATGGCAGGCTACCCACCAACACTAAATTTTAATATGGAATATGATTTCCTTTACACTTCCCTTTTCTCCCCACCAAATTCTCATTCTCTACCTTAACCATACAAAGCTAAAACTGATGCAAGTCACAAATCTTAGAAATTTTAATTAATATTATAGTATATTAATTATATTAGATATTTAATTAAAATATCCTGAGTGTGGTCTATTAGTCAGTTTAGACCCAATCTAATTTAGAGTTTTACTCAGTACATTTAGTCAATCATAACCTTGATAAAATGTAGTGATTTTAGACAGTAAACCGAGTATGAGTGATACATCAGAAATAGCTCTTGTAGGTTCTTTGACTTAAATGATTTTCTCTAATTGCCATCACTGGGTCCTCCTACCAGTCAAAAGAGACCCTGAAATTTTATTTTTATCAAGAACTTATAGATTCTAGTTTCATATCATCTTGCTAGAGGTATTTATAAGTCTTTCGCAGTGATGTTTGTAGAATTTCTATATGCCTATGGTTTTAATTAGATCTTGTCTAACTATATATATATAGAGAGAGAGTTAATAAGTGAAAACTCATACATGTAATGTTTGATATGTAGAAAAGTACTGTTTATTAGAAAGCAAATGAGATAGGTGTGTTTTCCTCTTTGTAAAGAGCACTTTTATTTATACCAAACATGGCATTAGAGTTTAAAAAGGACTGTAATCAATTGATATGAACGATTGGAGATGTTTTCATGATGGATTCAACAACAAGTGGAGATGAAAATGGAAGGGTCTGATTTGAAAGCGATGGAAGGAATCTTGGAGGTCGACAAACTATTCAAACAACGACGGTTGAGTATTGATGCGTTGGGATCGATGCACTAGCTTGTCCTATATATTCTTAATACGCTTTACACACACACACAGAGTTGGGTGTTGTTTCATGAACTATATATAGAGCATATGAACGTACGCATGCGTGCCTTTGGAATATATGTCTTTATGGGGTTTAACTATCAACAGAAAATGATACATCGCTTGTGTCTCTGATCCTATCTTTTCGCCTTACGCTCCCAAATATATTCTCGCCCTTCATATTTTCAACCATGATGCTCCTTCACTTTGAATCTCTACTTTTTCTTCTTCTTTTTTACCTTCATGAATTTGTTAGCCACTAAGCAAATCTCATGTTTAATTTCTTTTTTTTCTTCTTACTACTTCCTCTTATTTTAAATGTACGAGTTAATTATAGAAGAAGGCGGTCAAGCCGCTTATCACTTCAACCAAAAAATTTGTTAGTAAAATTTTAACCAATTTTAATATTATTATCATTCAAGTTAGTTCATCAAGTTAGTTTGTAGTAGGGGGTAAGTCAAAGCAACAAAGGGCATTGACAGAAAAATAATAATACATGTGTGAGACAAATTGAAAAGACTTTTATAATAAACACCAAGCAACTCTTTCAAAAATATTGTTCTTATATTAAAGACTATAAGGAGTTAATTTCATGTGTGGAATGGAACTTGAGGTTCTGAACTGACAGCATATATAAATCGAAGGATAATAATAACAATAATAATAATAATATCAAGCATAAATTGATTCTTATTTCTTTGCCTTTTGCTTTTTCTTCCATGTTACTGATCACTCTTGAGGATCCTAAAGTATAAAAGCATCAAATTTCTGGTTCAATTAGAGTCAAACAAAAGGCAAGCTAATTCTCTCGATGGGTTTTTCTTAATTCAATATATATAGAATCTCTTTTATTCAAGCCCTTTATTCCACAATTCCTCATTTCTTAAATTCTTTTTAGCCACAAATATTTGTACATGCTAAACATATTTTTTAATATTGAGCTAAACAAATCAAAAAGATTCTCTCAGGCTGACCAAATATCTCTCTTTCCCTGTATATTCAATCAAAGAAGGGGGAAATGAGCTGAAAGAATAAATCCCATATATGTAACATGATCAGCAGAATTGGAACTAATAAAAAAAACTACAAGATACTCACAGGTAGTTAAATTACTAAAATAATACTCCATTAATATATAGTAAATTAAAGCTTAAAACAAAGAACATAAATACAAAGTAGTCATGACATGGCGATTAAGCAATGAGTTTTGAGTAGTAGCATTGACAGCAGAAAGGATGGAAATGATCCTTCTAGTTAAAGTGATACTCTTGTTAAGAGTCGTTAAGAATATTTCATGCAATGAACCACCAAAGAAGCTTCCCTATAAGAATATTTCATATGGACCATAGCTATCTATCTAAAAGCATCTTTACTCTTCAAGAAGACATTAATTAAATCCAATAAAAATTCTGTAGTTTTATATATATAACTATAAATTTTACAAGATGGCTTTGATTTGTTTATTACATGCAAGTTATGGTATGAGCATGACCATGAAGAAAAAGAAGAGCTTCCTCGTCAAAAGTAAAGGGACTCCTCAAAATCCAGTGATTCTTGTGTCTAATTAATACTCTGCGGAAGGGTGTACCACATGCTCTGGTGCTCCATTATCGACGTAACTATCACAGTTCATCTGATCCAGAACCAGGACCAATCCCATCGCGAAGGCCCCATCGAAGCCTGCCTTAACATAGAGTGAGAACACTTCCTTACCCAGCATCACATTCGTGGTGGGGTCCACCTTCCGTCGAATCTCCGCCACCACTTTCCTCTCGCCGTTGTAGATCTTGCAGCTCCGCTGCGAGAAACACCCTTCGATCTGGCACTCCTCCCCGGAGCCGTCGTACACCTCCACCGTTAACGTCGTCCTCGACCTTCCGATCATCGACGATCTCTTCACGCAGAAAATCGGCTTGTCTCCGTCCATCCTCTCCCCTCTAAATCCCTCCCACCGTTGATGCAAACTCGGCCTCTGCATTCACAAATCGAAACAACACCCATTTTACTCTACGGTTATATATACTGCATAATGCAAATAAGCTAATTAACACTGATCTCAATCATTGATTTGACTCAGTGAGTGAGCTCGGAAGGACCGGAGACGTACCTTGCGGCGGACGGTGAGGAGGCAGCGGCCACGGGGATCCATGAGGACGACTTGATCTTGGAGGCGGGATTGGGGGCCGTAGGAGTCGACACGGAAGACGAGTTCTCCGTGGCAGTTGTAGGCGGTGAAGCCATCGCCGGCGAAGAAGAGGGAGGTTTTAAGGACGGTGAGGTGGGTTTCTTGTTTGAAGACGTAGCAATCTTGAGGGAGAGAGACCTCTTTGAACTTCATGGTGTGGGGTCTGTTGTAGAGGAAATTTCTGAGTCTGCGAAAGATCTCCAGGAAGACGTCGAAGTGAAACCAGAGAGTGAGGGAGAAGAAGACGACGACGACAACGGAGGATGAAGAAAGAGTTAAGTGAGGCATGTATATATAGGAGTTGGAAAGGTGAAGAAGAAAAGGGCACGCGCAGAGAACTCGGAGCCCATATTTTGACACGAGGTGTAGATGAGTTGTCAATGTAGTAGTAATTAATATGGGATTGTATTTCCTCCACCGCTGTAGCCAGATACACATCAGATCTAGATATAGTCGAGATAAAATTGGATAACCCAAAAAAAATATAGGATTTTATGCCAAATGTAAAATCATTACTGCCATTAGATTAGATTTTAAAAAAAAAACTTATAAAAAAAATATAATTTAAAAGTAATTTTAGATAAAAAAATTTAAAAAATAATAGAAGAACTTATGAAAAAAATTGATTCTGAATAAAATAAGTATTTAAATTGTTATTATCATAATAATTTTTATAATTGATAAATTATTAAAAAATATATATAATGAAAATATAAATAAGTAAATAAATAAATATAATAAGTTATTATTCATCATTATTATTAGCTCTACTTCCACTGCCGACGTGGAGGATGACCGCCAACGACAACGCCTTCACCTCCTCCTAACAAAAGAAAAATCTCCCCCTCTCCTCTCCTATTGAAATCAAAGGATGCGTTGTGTTAGCTGATCTGAAATTGGAGGGAGGAGAAGCGGAGAAGCAGAGAAGAAGAGGGCGGAGAAGGAGATAAAGCAACCCATTAGAACCCACTTATAGCTGTCACACATCTAAAGTTAGAGGGAGAAGAAGACAACACGGCGTCGTGCTTGCTATTGGAGAGAGAAGGACATGTTGTGCTTGTTGTCGGAGGATTTGGTGATCACGCCGGAGAGAGACACCATTAGAGATGGTGAAGACTAGCATAGGGAGGAGAGAGGGTATCAGAAAAGCAGGAGTAAGATAATTTTTTGATACCCCATAAGTCTTTTTTCTATCCAAAAATTATTTGCAGAAATTTATCTAAAATTATAATTTAACTCAAAAGTATTTATAGACAAAAATAGTTGATTGTTTAAAAAAAATTAAAACTATAATTTTATATAAAACCAAACACCCACTACATCAACATATGTCAAATTTCGATATATATATATATATATATATATTATATTTAGTGAGCAGCATAAACAATGTTTTAAAAGTAAGCCCAAACATCAAACTAAAAAAGATAATGGTTCATGGTCCAAACGGTTTAATATATATATATATATATATATATATATATATATATATCCAAACAAAGTAATACTATGTACCTGTTTAGGTTTCACTCAAATTATAGTTTTAAAAGGGTTTATAACCTAAACATTAGTTTAAAAAATTTTTATAATAAACAATCATATTTATCCAAAAAGGTTTTTGGATTAAATCATGATTTAAAATATGATGTTGGATAAACTATTAGGAATAGCTTCTGAAATAGTAAAAGAGCTTATGGACTACCTAATTACTATTTTATCCATATTTTTTCTCACACTCTCTCTCCTCCCTTCGCTCTTCTCTCCTCACATCTTCTCTCCATCGCCACCAGTCTAATCATCGTTTGGAAGCAGAGGTCTTCTCTCCACCGGTCCAGTCCGATCATCACCGGAAGAGGAAGCAGACATTGCTGAGAATGAAGAGGAAGAAAAGGTTCGTCGCGTCTCGCCGTCTCTTGTGCTTCCCATTATGGCTGGTGGTCCGTCGCTTCTCACCGTCTCATGCGCTTTCCATCGTGGCTGGTGGTCTGTCACGTTCCCGTCGTGGCTGGCTAGAAGAAGACATCTTAAGAAGAGGGGAAGAAGAGAGAAGATGAATAGGAGTTGAGCACAGTGATAGCTTTTTTTATCTAATGCCCCTTTTTGGTAATTTACCAATTACAAAAGTTATTTTGGTAATAACTATTTAAACATTCATTTATTCATAATTATTTTTTTTTCATAAACTCTTCTCCAGAAGTCCTTTTCTAAAAGCTGTCCAAACATCATTTTTTTAAAAACTTATCCAAACGAACCCAAGGCTGTTCAAAATTGAACAAATCAAACCATACAACATAAATTCATCAATGGAAACCACAAGTTAATTATTGTTGTCCACATTAACTCACTGGCTTTGCACATAGCCAACTTCCACTTAATAGACATGGCCTTTAACTTTTGAGAAGGATATATTTAAAAAATGCTACAATATTTTTACATCTTTATTCTTTAATGAGCCAACTAATTTTTTCTCTTCTAAATTTGAACCTACATTATGGATGGGGAATGATACCTACTCTAATATAAGGTTGAAGTATAAATGAGAGGATGGCATCAAAGGACCATTGTAAAGAGAGAGAGAGAGAGAGAGAGACTATATGATCATGAAGTTATGACATAAAAAAAAATATTTAAAGTTAAAAAAATAATAAATAAAAACCATTTTTCATATGACCAAAAATTAAACCAATCTTACAAACAATTCAAACCAATTTTACATATAATTTCAACAAACTAGTCAATTTTATTCGTTTATTTGATATTTGCTCAAAATTAAACTGGGATCAAATCTGTGAAATCGAGCAAGTTCCGGTCCCATAGCTAATTGCCATGGCAGGCTCCCAAGTCCCACACACCTTAGACTAAAATGCAAGCCACCGCCTTTCAAATTCAATCGCTCCTAATTAAATTCAAACATTATTTTATTTTTGCAACCATGAAGATAGCACGTGGATGACTTCGCTTTCGTACTGCTCTTGACTCTTCTATAATTTTCATTATATTCATTATTTAGGCCACGTCAAAGCCTCGCCAAATTAAACGCAACATCACAAGACTTCTGTCTGCGATAAATGATGATTTATAAGTGTTGAGATTTGCTTAGGTTAGAGTTAATTATTAATTAATTAATATTATATATTCTTAATTATTTAATTATCTAGAATTAAATTTAAATATTATTTATAATTAGATTTAAATATTATATTATCATATTTGAGAAGAATAAATTTAAAACGTTAATTAGGATCATGATAAGATTATAATTTTAGCATATTCTTAGCTTATATTTTTTTATATAAAGGTCAATTTATATTCTCAAAGATTAATAATATTATGAGACTCTTATTTTCTTTCAATTTTCAATCATTTAATTCTCACAACAAGCAAAGGTGGATTAATTGGTTGAACTAAACAGTACCACCAATACTTGATGACTCCAATATCATCCAACTTGAGATTGAGACTGCACTAGCCAAATCTGAATCCAGTTGGACTTTGATTTTAATTTACTTTACCTCTCCCACCTGCCACTTTGTGTGGAGAGAATAAATTATTGAATTCATTAAACTATTTGTTTGAACATGTTTATTCTCTATTGATGATGCTTTATGATATAACTCAAATGTGTCGGCTGAGTTGAAAGCCTTTTTAGCTAATGACATGACATCAAAATAGCAGGAACACAGTCGAGGGTGGTCTGAAATTTGGCCCCATCGAAAAAGTTATACGTTGAGTTTTGACTATGATGAACAACAACAAAAATTGTGAAAAATACAAAACCGTGTTGAATGAAATGGTGGTTGGCGATTGTGTCCCTACTTGCTGGGCTTTTACAGACATCTCCCACCTTTCGGCTTTCCCATTTTCGTTGTTTTGATTGTTGATATCTACTCTCAAGGGCCTGTGTTCCTTCCACAAGGTTGATTAGTCCTTTCCCCCTCTCTCGAGGCTCTCACACTCATTTATAATTAATCCACTTTTAACATTATATACCTCTTTTAAACTATAATACCATCGATGCGAGGATTATCTCTATAAATATTTTTTGAGTCATATATTAATTCTAATGAGTCTCGAGAATTCAATTCACCTAAATTTTTTATCATAAAAAAAGATATAAGGAAACTTTTTGTGTGAAATTGGATAATCACCTTTGATTATGTCTACAGAAAAACTAACAAATGCCCTAACTAACTCTCTCATCAAGCTTCATAAGACAATGTGAACGATGTAATCTTACATGCTCCACCTCTAGGGGGTAGATGCCTGCTAAAGCAGAGTATGATTAATGTATTTAGATTAATTTTTAGAGAATTTATTTTATGAAAATTTTATTTTTTAAGTAAGATAGATTTTGCAAGAAAAAATTGATTGTTAGAAGTTATTCCCTCCAAATTTATACGAAAATAATAATTTAAGTAGAAAAATAGATTGTGAAACAAAATTAATATTTGGATAATTTATTAATTTTTGTGAAAATTTATTAGTTTGGTGAAAAATTGATTGTGAAAAATTTGATGTGTTTGGGTTGTTTGATAAAAAAACTATGATTTGGATAATGTTGAAGTTCTCAAATTGGATTATAGTTCTAAGATGTGACATGGGCAATTGGTTTGATACAAATTAGCCAAGCTATTGTTTTGTTTGGATCAATAATGCAAGGAGAAAATACATCACTCTATGGTCTATAGAGCATGAAGAGTCCAACCAGTCAAGGTAATTATTATTTCTTTTTTTTTTTTTTTTTTTTGAATTATGACTTAGCATATGTTAATCTTGCATGGTTTGGAGTTTTGATTTCAACTAATGAAATTTATTGGGGTGGGGAATCTTCCAAAGGTACTTAGTACAGCGGGAGAATTAAGATTAAAAAAAAAAAAGACATGTACCTTTGTTTAAAAAAAACACAAAAAAGGAATAAGACGGAAAAAGCGCAAACTCGGGCAACAAATGAAACTGAAGAAAACCATAAAGGAGAAGAGTTAATGGAATAATGGAAAATTTCTTAAACGTCCAATGAACGGTCCAGTTTTGACTCATAAATAAATACTCTTTAATTTTATCCATAGTTTAACTATTTTGTGTTAGTTCATCTAATAAACATAACTTTTCTCGATAAAATAGGACCCATATATTTTAAAAATAAAAAGGTAATCTATATAACTCTAGTATTTTTTTTTTTAAATAGTCAAGGTTAACAGCACTTCTTTCTGTTGGAGGATGTTTAAAATACATAAAAATGTAAGAAGTATAATAAGAAAATGAAGAAAAGATTCTTATTTGATTTTGAAGCACTACTTATGCTTGATCTCTCTCTCTCTCACTGAAAAAAGGGGAACAAATATTTTTTGGTGGAGCATATGGTGTCTAGACGTACCTCACTTTTAACTTACAGCATTCATCAGGTCTCAAGACTATTTCAAATGGAGTTGGGTGGAACTCCAAGGGCATCAAAATTCATAAACGGCTCAGTATCGTTTAAGTGAGGTCTCGAGTTTAAATTTTGACGTATACAAAAAAATTTCATTGGGAGACTCACCCACCATAGTCAAGTATACGACACGGGTCGGATCCAGATATAGTCGGGGCAAAACTCTAGTGAATCGGATATGTAACAAAAAAAAATTTGTCACCACTTATTTAATATTGTTGCATTTTTTTAGCTCAAACTTAAAATATCCGGTTAAGTTGGCACAATCTTTTACTAGTTGAACTAAGTGTTTCTTGGTAGAAAAAGGAAACACTTTTTCTTGGTATAAATCAGGCGGTATATTCCCTAGACAATAGTTTAGAGATTAATCCTTCTGTTACGCAAAGATCCTAATAAAATATTTTTACATGATCACTGAAGGGGGATAACTTTTTTTTAATACAAAAAAATTTAGGTAGATTAGACACTGGTCCCCTACTAAAGTTAAGACACTGTCCCAAGGCTCATAGATCACTTATAAGAGACTTACAAGACTTACTAAACGAGCTCTCACAACGGCAAAGAAAATCAAACTTACATCCTAAGATATAAGCTAATTATTTATTATCTGTATTAACTCTCATTAGCTGGAAAACTTATTACTTGGGAATAAAGGACAAAATGTTACACTCACATGTTTGTTGGGCCAGATCTTTATGGGCCTAATCCATTATTGGGCCCAAATGTTAGTCCTTATGTTCGTTATGTAGGAATGTGGACAAGTTATAGGAACAGAGTCAAATATATTAAAGGGGAGAGGAAGGCGCACCGGCAGTTGTGGTCCTCAAGGCTTGAGTTTAAACGTTAGAAACCGGTCTAGGAGGTTCCGAGTTCGATTGCTGGTACATGGAGAAGGGAGAAGGGAGAAAGAATTTGAGGTATTCTAAAATACCTTTTTTTTTTAGAGGTTTTTTTTAAAACTGCATCAAACTAAATATTTCAACTATTAAGAAACACAAAAGATATTAAAATTACTGAGACAATATATTAAAATTAATCAAATAATGTTTTAAAAAAAAGAATTCACTATTCTTATTTCAATTTTTTCCCCAAGAAGAGTCTCCCATGTCTGATTCTGCATATGTATGTATTATCCTTGAAATTCATTCGTACAACTTAGGTAGAATCAAAGATAACTTGGTAAAAAAAGTTGAAATCAAACTAAAATCTCAAACTGCAATGCAGGAGTTCGAGAGCTGGCATTCCAAAGAAAGCAAACGAAAAAGGGGAAAGGGGGGGGGGGGGACTCTTCTTATAGAGAGGTATTTCAAAATATCTCTCTGTTTGTTTATATTGTTTAAATGTATACAAAATTAACTCATATAATTACTGTAAAATGTTTTTAAAAATTCTACATTTTTTTATATAAATTTTGAGAAATTGGAATAAAATACTCAACATTGTCTTAGCATATATGTAGTTTAATAAATTTGTTATTTAATGAGACTTTTTATTAATAATTTATCTACAAATTTAATAATTAATAATGCACAATATTTTTATACGATTCATATAGCCGACTCTACTTGACATAAATAATACTAGTTTGTGACTTATTTTACTAAATAGGGATGAAACGATTTGGAAACAACTTATTCTATCATATTATCATTCTTGACTTTCTTCTTCTTACAAGTCCTTTTCCTCCATTCTTCTAAATTTTCAAAATTCAAAATGCATACTTTAATTTACCCTCTGATCTCAATTTTTTTTTAAAAGGTGATTCTATTTTACACACATAAATCATGTGAAATTTGTGATTGTAAGAAAATAATAATTTTAAAGAAATTTATTCTGAATATTTAAAGTTTTATAATTCATTCCTTTTTTATTGTTATTAATTGTATATATTCGTAGTTATAATTTGCTTACTATTTTAAAATATCTAATCTTTATTTCATTTAAGAAAAAATAGAGAGACCAAGTAATCTTTATTCTTCACTAGATTTCGCAGTATTGACTACAAATCAACAATAATGGTAGTGGCTAATAAGAGTTAACATAGATGGTAAGAAATGAGTTCGTATCCTATAAAGACGTGAGTTTGATTTCTGCTGCTGTCGTTAGAGCTCCTTTAGTAGGCGATCTCGTAAATTCCCTGTAAACGCTTTCTGAGTCCTAGAGTTATGCCCTAATCTTAGTGAGAGATCGATGCCGAATCTATTTAAATTTTTTTCTAAAAAAACAACAACAACCATGATAGTGGCTTTTATCTTATGTTTGGTTGAGGTGAGAAAATGGAGACAAAAATAACAATATATGATGTATTTCAAAATTCAAAATACCTCTTTTAAACAAAAGATTTTTCCTCTCTAGTTAAAGTGTGAGGGGGGGGGGGGCGCTCATTGCTTATACATAATCTCTATTTGTAAGTATTTTACCATAAATATCAACACAAAAGTTTATGGTTACAATAAATAAATAAATAAAAACTCATTCCATATAATTAATTGCTCAATGTAAAGAATATTGATAAGAGAAAACTGTTCCCAACTGGTATTAATATTTATCTTTTAAAAAGTCAAGGTTAACAGCACTTATTTCTATTGGAAGATATTTAAATTTCATAAAAAATTAAGAAGTACAATAAGAATAGAAATGAAGAAATGATTCTCATCTTATTTGAAGTAGGAGTTTCACTACTTATAGCTTATCTCTCTCACACACACACTGACCAAAAGCTTCTAGTTCACATAGCATTCCGCAACTCCTTTTATAGAAGAGATTGGGGGTTCTATGTGCCAAATAACAAAAAAGTCATATTATTTGTTTGTAAGTTAATCTAACGGTAAAAGTATAACTAATATTTCAAATTAATTTTATAAAAATAATTAACACCTTAAACTAATTTTAAAAGTACAATTAATACTCTAAAATATTTAAATTGTTATAATTTTTACCCTTTACTAATAAAAATATAAATTTTTATTTAATATATACTATATTTATTTTTTATTTCGACACATTATTGTTTGAAATGTCACATGTGTAAATTTATTTTAATTAATTGTACTAAATAAACTAGAATTTTTTTTAATATTTACATATAAATTCTATACAAAATTAATTTTAATATTTATTCAGTACTCTTTTTTAAATAATATGACATATGTGATATTTTAAATAATAATATGTTAAAATAAAAAGCTTACGTGACATAAATCGAATATAAATTTATATTTATATTAGTAAAAAGTAGAATTGTATCAATTTAAATATTTTAAAGTCTGGTCGCACCTTTAAAATTAGTTTAAATTATTAATTATACCCTTAAATACTTTAGAATATTAATTATTTTTCTAAAATTAATTTAAGATACTAAATTTATATTTATCCATCTATTTACTTCACCCTCTTCCTTAGGTGTCGTACAGTTATACTTTGAGGCGCCATCTTCTAATGATATATTTTATCAGTGACAATAAAAATAAATAATTATTTTGTTGTGAGGGCCCATTGTTGTTTAATTCGTTCAAAGTCATATATATTTATTTGGATGGCACCCCTGCTAGCTGCACCCGTGCCTTCGTGGTTTACTGTCATGCCTTTGAACTGCGAGGCACGAGTTCGAGAGCTAGCAAGCATACCAAAAAAAAAAAAAAAAAATACTTCTTATAGAGGTATTTCAAAATACCTCTCTTTTCGTTTATGGTTTATTATTTAAATGCAAAAATTTTACTTATATATTGTGTTCTATTTTTTTTTGGCAAGGGCTTTTAATGTACATTGTAATGTCACAAATCACAATCTCTCTAATGTTTTTTTATCATTAGATTTTATATAAAATAAATAATATTTTAATATCATATAAGTAGAAAATGGTACAGTTTTAAAATTTCTATGATTTTTTTAAAAATTAAAACTGCACAATGTTAAATTAAATTCAACCCATTCCCTATAATTGCATTATATGAAAAAATACTGATAAGGGGAAAAGGTTCTAATTAAAGAGGTATTAATAATTTTTTTTCCTATTACAACCTGATATTATAATTAACACTGACTTGTATTGTGATCACTAGTTAAATAAATAAATCAGTTCCCAAGATTATACCGACAAATTTAGTCTTCATGGTAAATTTATAAAGATTTAATTTGGAGGTCGCAATAATAATATATGAGGTATTTGAAAATATAAAAAAAATCTCTTTTAAACAATATTTTTTTCTCTCTGGGGCTCACTGCATAATCTCTACTTGTAAGTATTTTGCCATAAATATCAGCACAAAAGTTTATAATAACAATAAATAAAAAAACTCGTTCCATATAATTGCTCAATATAAAGAATATTGATAAGAGAACAAATGTTCCCAACTGGTATTAATATTTATCTTTTACTTGTGTTAATAATTATTTATATTTCCTCTTATTTTTTAAGAGTTCAGATGATATCCCTTAACCAATAGTTAAAGACTAATTCTTCTGAGATATAGAGATCACTAAAAGTGAGTTTTACCTCTTCTAATAAAGCTTCTCTATACACATGGTCTGGTTCGAATACAAAACAATATGTTGAAATATGTTTTTTTTTCTTTTTTTTTTTTTTGATACAATGTTTTTTCTTTAAATAATAGAGAAGAAAAAAAAAAGAAGAGGATAAAATTTAACGCGCATGATATATGGGGGCAGGGCCTGTTTTCTTATTCAATCAGACATGAATTATGGGCTGGGCCATCATTTGGCCCATTCAAATGAATAAAGAGACGCTAATATGGCTGTTTCATCAACTAAATGAGTTGGAAGATGGACATCTGCTGGCACATTGGTCCTCATGGTGAGTCATAGAATGATGTTTTCATGAGGTACCGTGTTCGAAGCTGGCAAGAAAGAGGAATAGAGAGGATGCAAAGCAAAATGAGGTATTTCAAAATACCTTTGTTTTTAATTTTTTTCCCCACCTCATGTCGTTTTATAATCATTTTTCAGTTTGATCTAAGAGAGATTTTTATTATAAGAAAAAGATACAAACACACAGAAAAAGAAGCAAGAAGACCCAATAAAATGCCTAAAAACATCTAAAACAAGAGACAGAAAAAAAAATTGAGCCTATGTAGATCGAAAAGAGCATTGACCAATTTCTGTCTAATATGGCTAGAGAAGTGGCAACTGGCCTAGTAATTCAGGAACTAGTTTGTATGAGCCCCCTCTCTAATGCCATTGGCAACTTCAAGAATCCTCAAAAATTAATAAAAGCTTCAAACAACTAATACTAATTAAGTTTAGTGTAATAGATTAATCTTTATAATATAATGAATTAAAATTAAAATTTTAATATCTAGCAAGGACAAACAAGACATAGAAGACATTGTCAAGAGAGCCTTGAGGGATCTCCTAAACTAGGATTTGCAGGGTTTTAAAGTGAAGATCCTTGCATGATTTCTTAATGAAGTTCATATATTAACAATTTTATAAAATTATTCCAATGCTCATTACACATCTCTAGTTTAATTCCTTGATAAAACAATAAACGGGAAAAGTAAAAGTGAATAATAATAATAATAATAATAATAATAATAGAGGAATAACAAAATGGATTTTGTTTTCTTGTCCAGACAGAAAATGTAACTGTAGATGGATTAGACTAGACTAGTCGGGCTCCAGTAAATGTGGCAGTCCCCAAGAGTCATCATTTGCTACTACAAGCAGTATTGCTGCTCATATATATATAAAGAGCCCTAAATATGGCATCTGTCTTCGTCTACTAAACTTCCCTACAAAATTTTACCATCATCGTGTCGAGATTCCTCTGCCACAAATGCTCAATTCGTACTCATCAATGCTCTGATAGATCTTCGTTGTTTTGGATCCTTCTCTGAACTCAGATCTCGTTCAAATTATAAGGCTACATCCATATTTTACTATTATTAATTATAAACTATTTCATCATAGATAAATATTTTGATCTTATTTATTTTTCAAGTGTGACTAATATCATAATTTTTATTTATAATATAATTTTATTTATAATTTTTTTAATTTAGCATAATTTTTAGTATGGATAAAATTATACTACAAATAAAATTATGATATTAAACATACTTAAAAAATAAAATTAGGATATTATGTATTATTTTATTATTTTATAAAAGTATTTTGTCTTTTGATAGTGTTCTATCCTCCATTAAACTTGTTTGATAAAAGATTAATCTAATACTATAATTAGGGACTCAGGTGGCTTTTTTAAAATATATGACCCAACTCTCCACTAATCCATGTTCCTTTTCAAGAGAGTCATCATATTAGATAAATGTTTGTGAGAATAACAGGACTTGTAAAAAGTTTAAAGGCAAAGTAGCTAACATTCAGCACCTTAATATTAATTTTTAATAATATCTATTTAATATTTTAATTTTATTTATAATATATTTAACATCTTGATATTATTTTCTTAATATATCGAGTACCCAATGATATTAATTTTTAATTATATCTACTATCTTAATTTTATTTTATAGTTTAGAGTATTACATATATTTCAAATAAAATTATGGTACTAGATAGAATTAAGAAATTATATCAAAGTGCTAGATGCTACCTTATTTCAAGTTTTGTATTAAATCAAGAGTTTTTATAAAAATAAATCCAGTGTTGAAATATAGAAAAATTAGTACTGAATTTAGGGATTCAAGTTGTTATGATGTCCCTGATTTGATATTAACTTTCCTAATTATGAGGTTAATCGTCATTCTCCCTTAGTATTTCATCAGCGCTATGATATATATATATATATATATATATATATACTGCTTCCATACCTATTTATCATAAGAAACAACTAACGGTTTTATTATAAATAGGTCCGGAAGTAATATTTGCTAGCTAAAATAACATTAATCTTAGATTAATATACACGTATGACAAATTGGCGAAATGGAATGCGTCGAGCTCAAGGGCTTTCACTCGTAAAAAACCAACGATGAATCACAATCCATCTTTGCCATAGCTTCAGTTTAGGCTAGATCACCATTCACGTTACATCTGCTAGCAGCAATAGGTTTAACCGTTTAATTTTAGAACAAATATTGTTTTTTCGAAGCTTAATTATATATATTACTCATTATTTTTTAATATAAGACTTAATTAAAAAATTAATTTTAATATATTTATTATATTTATTAAATTTTTTAAATTATTCTTATTGATAAGATGATTAGGATATTTCATATTAATTAATTTAATTAAATATATTTTATATTAAAATATGATAAATATAATATATATATATATATATATGTATATGTAGCGTTAAATTGACCAAGAGAGCGACTGTGAATTACTTGGTAGCCAGTGTTTAAAAAGAAAACGTAAAATGAAAGCAAGTAGGTTAACTTAGCAGGTCCGGACTATATATATTACATTGACAAGATTTGATTCAGTTTGATTCAAAAAAGGGGTACAGAGAACAACAGTGGTGAAGACGAAGACGATGCCACCACGTATTCGTACATAAAAATCTAAACGCCAGATCCGTGACTACCCCCTCTTTCTTTCTTTTCCTATTCCAACTATCCCCAGGTACAAAAGTTGCTCTCCCCATGCCTCTTACAAAACTAGAAAAAAAGCTAACCCTAATAATAATAAAGCATCCACCTTCAACTTTTGCTTCATTAATTACTGTAATCGATCCCTTTGATTAATACACTGTAATTTAATTAATTATCCTGCACCACCTGCTGGGTATCTCACTCTCGCTGCCAAAACGCGTTGCTGCTCTATCTGCATTAAATAATATGATCAGGTCTCTCTCTCTCTCACTCACTCACTCGTGAATTAAAGAAAGAAATGGATCGAAATTGATGATATGTACAAGTAAACAGCTAGCTTCATTAATGATCATAGTACGTTCGGACGTACATATACCTGGAATAACTCGTGTAACTTGTTCTTGAGATAGCAATACTCCTGCTCCAGCATCTCCATAGCTCTCCAGCATCTGAAATTATATATGAAAGTGAAACCCATTAAGCAAAACAGTAAGAAACACTCTTTTAGCTTCTGTGTCTGTAATGAATGCATGGTTAAATGAGAGTTTCTGAAATCCAGTGATCAAGACGATACTTGATAATATAGAAACTAAGTTCAACATTGAACAAGATAAGATATTTGATAAAATATTTAAATAGATTAGTTATCCTATCTCAAAAATTAAAATAGCTTAATGAAGAAAAGTAAATGTAGATAGTAAACTTGAAGAAAGGGATCAGAAGTGCATATATATAGAGCAAACCCAGGGCGGTTGTTGAGGCGAATAGAAGCACGAAAGGCAAGACAGACGTTTCCGATTCTCTTGGCTCCGATGCTGGAGCTGCTACCCATCAACTGATTCAAATGTATTCTCATTTTCTTCAAGTCTGATAACTCCTTGTCCATCCTACATATATACATGATGATACAGTCTTAATGGAAACGATATTCAGAAAACTTGTGTGTGTGTCTGTGTGTATGGATGAAGAGAACATATAGAGAGAGAGGTACAGAAGAGATCGGAGAGAGGAGAGGAGCTTCTCGGACTCGTGGAAGTAGATGGAGAAAACTTCGGAGACGAAGTAGGGAGAAGAGTGATCTTGGAGTTGGTGAAGCTGCAAGAACTGTTCGTCGAGAACTTGTTGATGGAAGAGGAAGGAGAGCAGGCGGTTCATGTCGGCCCACAGCCGGTCCCCACCCAACCCGAGCTGCCACACCGGAACCCCCGTCTTGTCCGGTATTCGAAAACAACCTGATCACACACACACAAGAACCGTCTTCTCCGGCTCGAGATTATTGGTGCTCTCCACTTTCCCTGCTTCGTCTTCTTCTCTCACCGCCGCGCAATATATATATATATATAATGCTGCGCCAATGATCTGGATTCTGGAGTTCTGTTTAATTTCGCTTGGAGTTTCTTCTATATAGATATAGATATATATATATATGATGCTGTTTTTTATAATAATAAAAATCTAAAATAATAAATTACGGATAATATAAGTTATGTACTCATTTCTTTTCGTCTAAAATATAAATTATTTTTAATTATTTTATTAAAATTAAAAAATTAGCTAAATAAAATTATTCAGAAACTTATATTTTAAACAAGAGAGAGCGTTAATTTAATTAGTTTGAAAAGATCTATGATTTGCCCTCAGTCCCAATGGAGCTAGACAATCTACTTCCACGGAGTCTACTTTTTGTGTTCAAAAATAAATTACAGAACTTGTTATAATTTTTATATTTCATATTATTTAAAAATATTAATGAAATATAAAAGCAGTATATAAGAGAATGTCTTAATCAGAAAAATTCTCATTCCCTCATCATTACTAAATGGGACCTTACCTAATTTAGACATGGTCCTGCCACCCATCGCCTTGCTAAAATTGTTGTGCTTGCACGTCAACAATTCTTCATCGCCTTTTTCTTCATCTTCCCAAACTTGTGTTGAAAAAGTTTTACTGCGTACCATCTCGTCACCACGTCACGTACTCAACTTCAAGCTCCATATATGTGCGTATTTATCATATGTTTGAGTTTTTATCAGTAAAATTAAATATTTGGATAATATATATTTATTCTAAAAATAAAATCAGTTTTTTTTTAAATGTTAGTTCTCTTCTCTTTATTGGCTACGTGCATGAGTAAAAGTAAATGAACAAACTTTACAAAATTTGAGATAAATAACACTATTTTTATGTGTTTATAGTTAATTTTTTTATTGAGTGGTGAAATAAAAAAAAATTAAAAACATGCATATAAATATACAATTTATAATAAATGATATTATAAGTAAACTATTTAATTAAAAATAAAATATTATATGTGAATTACAAATAGTACAGTACATATAAAACAATAATAAAACGATAGAATATACATATCCAATTTTTAGGCACTATAATTTGCCCCTTGATATAATAACTCATCTATTTTGTTTTATGCATTAATTAATATTATTTTACCAAAATACCCATTATTAATATTTAATTTATTTTTGGTAAAAAGTTGCTATGACATTAATTATAAATAATTCATTTAATTAATTATTTACTATTAATAAATTAATTAAAATCATTTTTTAGGGACAGATTTATAACCATCTTTTTAACAAGATGTTGCTTTTGCAGGTAATAAATAGTATTATAACTTGATATTTAGGCTCACCATACATACATATATGGAAAAGAATATTTATCATAAGAATGAAACTTAATAAAAAATATAAAAGATGGAAAAAAGAATGAAAAAAGGAGAGGGAGAAACGAGGGGAATGTGGGGAATCTAAGGGACCATTTATCTTAGGTTGGCTGTGTCTGTGTCTGAGGGATGGCCTCTCCCGTCACATCGCCCCACTCTTCTCCCCGACACCCTCATGTACCTCTCCACCAACCTTTTTTAATCATAATATGAACTGATAAAAAAAAAACAATCTAAGTCGGTCCGTCAAATTAGGTAACCAATTTCTTTTAT
This sequence comes from Leucaena leucocephala, assembly GCA_037074615.1. Taxonomy (NCBI): domain Eukaryota; kingdom Viridiplantae; phylum Streptophyta; class Magnoliopsida; order Fabales; family Fabaceae; genus Leucaena; species Leucaena leucocephala. Next base: position 3,796,006 of record CM073552.1, read on the forward strand.
TATATTTTTTCTCTTATTGAACATATTATTTTGAATTAGAAAACAAAAAAAAGTAGCAGTATGTTTGATTCGAGCTTTACTAATATTATTTTGTTAAATTGTGTATAATTTATATATAAATATTCTATATATTTGTGGAGTAATACATTTTTAATTAAATATTAGTATTTTATTATGTAATTGGATTCAAGCGCAGGTTAATTAAGATTATTTCAAGTATTCATGCACATCAGTCAAATAAAATTAATTAAAATTTACATGCAAGTTGCAAAATGGAGGATGGGTTAAATGAATTTTTAATGCTGCTGAGACTCATAGGCGGGGAACTGAGAACGCTGCTCGCTGCTGACCCAAACATGGCCGCCACCTTCTTTTCGGGCTCTTTCATCTTGACAACACTCCTCCTTATATAACACAAAATTATATGAAGATATATATTAATTAATTCTTAATTTTATATTAAATCTCATTTGTTTACTCTTATAGTAAGTTTGATAAGATAAAGATTTTTTTATACGAAGGTGGAGGTGAAAATAGAAATAAAAGTGAAAATAAATTTTAAAAATTTGTTTGATATGATAAAAACGAGTATGAAATTGATATATATATTTTATAACTTGTGTTAAAATAATTTAAAATATTTTTTTATAACTTAAAAAATGTTAAAATTATCCAAGAATTTTAAAATTGGGGTAAAATGATCTAAAATTTTCACTTTCACTTCCATCATCTCAATTCCTAACTTTTCTAATGAAACTGAAATGACCCAAAATATTAGAAGTGAAAGTGACTTCTATCGTATCAGACAAGAGAGGTGGAAGAATCCACTTTCCATCTATCAAACATGCCCTTATTGTATATTTGGTAAGATGAAAGAGTTTTTTTTATAGAAGTGAAAGTGTAATTAGGCTAAAAATGAGCTTTAACAGTTTATTTGGTATAATAGAAATAAGGATGGAATTTATGCATATTTTTTATAACTTAAGGTAAAATGATCTAAAATATTTTTTTATAACTTGGGAAGGGTTAAAGTTGTCCATGAATTTTATAATTGGGGTAAAATAGTTTAAAAAATTTCACTTCCATTTACATAATCTCAATATCCAACTTTTCTAATGGAACTAAAATGACCTAAAATATTAGAAGTGGAAATAACTTTCATCGTATCAAATGAGAGAAGTAGAAGATTCCACTTTCACTTTCCACCTACCAAACATGCTATTACATTACCTCCTATTCAAAATATAAGGTACAAAAATTAGGATGAATTTAATTTTTTTATAAAGTGCATTTTAGGTTTGTCTTATCGTTTAATCCTTTTTTTTCTAATTTTACCGTACTCTTTCTCATAACATTTTTCTATTAGTAAATATACAAAAATATTTGTATTCATAATCTTTGAAAAAGTAGTGTTTAAATAAAAAAATTTATTAATCTATTAGTAAATAAAATATTCATATATAAATTATAAAATAATATAACAAAATATATTTTCTAAAATACAAATCACACATGTAAAACTGATTAATTTGTGAAAATGATGGATAATCGCTTAGCTGATATAATTATTTGCTATCAAATTAGAGTTACTTGCTCATTTGTTGGATTATGAAATCAATAACTAACACCACAGTTTTATTAAACTTTTGCTATGTGCTCCAAGAATGTATTATAAAAAAGTTGACTTTCAACGCCAAATTTTATCATTGCTAAAGGTCTAAAAGTCGCCACATAAAAATAAAATTAAAATCATAAAATAATGCGCCACGTCACTGCCCAGAGAGATTTTTTTTTTGGGTTACATGCCCAGAGAGAATTTGAATATGAAGACATCCCTTGCTAAGTTGGGTTCTTTCACTCACAGAAGACCAAGCCTGGAGAAATGTAAAATTATTTTTGAAAATAATGAGCAATCGATGATTATCTGATATGATTGTTTGTTATAAAGTTACAGTTACTCGCGTTTGCAGTTTTTGTTTCCGGGGTATTAAAAAAACATTATAGTTACTCATTTTTTTGTTGTAATCAATGTTTGCTTCTGTCTTCTCCTTTGTTTTCAATTGCTGATAGACGGTATGATATAAACTCACAACATTTTGAAATTTTTAACTTGGTTCCTTGTGATTGATTTGAAATTTGATGCTTTAAGATATTTTATTGACTTTTAATTTTCTCTAAAAATATATATATTATTGTAATATCCATTCGTACTATCAAACCTTTTTTTTTTTGTTAGTTAACTCTATTTAGTAACTAACGAGATTATATCTAATAAAAACGGTTAATCTTTCATAACTCAATAAATTAAAATTTAAATATTTAGTAAGAAATTAATTATTTATATTTAGTGTCTCAAATGTTCATAAGATTCGACAAGTTTTACATTGGCTGTCGGGGCCTAACACAACCCTCCTCCTTTATCCAGGCTTGGGACCGGCTACATGCGTAGGCGTAGTTGATGTTCTTATTTATTTAATCTGGTAGTGGATATTCTAACTAAACCTATTTAAGATGAAATCCCTAAGTACATACTTTTTGCGGACGATATAGTTCTTATGGCGGAGTCAAGAGAAGAAATTAATTTTAAACTTGAGTTATGGAGAAATACTTTAGAGTCGAAGGGTTTTCGTTTGAGTAGAAGTAAGACTGAATACATGCATTGTAATTTTTCTAAGAGGCAAGTTAGAAGTAACTTGGAGGTCAGATTAGGAGATCAAGTTATTCCACAAATAGATAAGTTCAAATATTTGGGATCAATTATACAGAAAGATGGTGAAATTTTGAAGGATGTTAATCATAGAATCCAGGCTGGGTGGTTTAAATGGAGAAAGGCTACTGGGGTTATATGTGATCGGAAAGTGCCAGATAAAGTAAAAGGAAAATTTTATCGTACTGCTATAAGACCAGCAACGCTTTATGGAAGTGAATGTTGAGCTTTAAAAAGACAATAAGAGCATAAAATTGGGGTAGCTGAAATGAGGATGTTGAGATGGATGTGTGGGCATACAAGAAAAGATAAGATTCGCAATGAACAAATACGGGGAAGAGTTGGAGTGGCACCTATTGAGGAGAAAATAGTAGAGAACCGTCTTAGGTGGTTTGGACACGTACAAAGAAGGCCAAGGGATGCGCCGGTGAGGAGGGTGGATCAAACGGTTTGGAGTCCGGTTAAAAGGAGTAGAGGAAGGCCAAAGAAAACGCTCAACGAGATCATTGAGCGGGATCTCCTGGTCAATAACCTATCCAAAGATTTAGTTTTTGACATGGCGTCGTATGATCCATATAGCCTACCCCATTTAATGGGAAAAGACTTTGTTGTTGTTGTTGTATTTAGTGTCTCAAATATAATTATATTAAATAGAAGAATACTTATACTCGAAAGAAAAAAACTTCATTCATTAACAAATTTATAAATATTACTCGCAAAGCAATAGAACCTCCGTTGATTTAAAAAAATAAAAGGGATAAGTTTATCCCTAAATAAAAACCTATCCCTCTATATGATTCAAAATTTAAATTATAAAAAAAAGATGATGTCCAAATGATTAAAATTAAATTTTATTTTTCAATCTTCAATCATATATATTCAAATTATTAAAAACTACTTTTATTTAATATCTTAATTCTTTCAAAATTAAAAAAAAAAAACACGAAAACCCTTAAACGTACACGACGTTTTTCCAGATTACAATTGAAAATTCTTATGTGTGTGTGTGTGGTCATGTTATAACTCTAGAACCACATACTTGAATGCTACAAAATGGTCCATCTCTTATACTAAAACAAAACACTAGCAATGCCAAAATGATTACATTTTTCGCATTAAGTATGTATACTAGACTCTACGTCCTGCAAAACAAAGTAAGACCTACACATACATACATATATATATATATATATATATATATATTATTATTATATTTTATGTATGTATATCTCACACCAGATGATGTGATCAATCTTTTTTTTTATATAATTTTTTTTTTTAAAAAAGTTGAGCTCACCTGTAATCTAAGGGTAAGATGAAGTTTCCCTTCCTTCTAAATGATACTAATATCAGGTAGGGTGAGTTGTCTATTATCTTCACGTATAAATTTAAACACTTAAAAACTAGAATACTTTTTTAAGTATCGTAATTAAAATTATAATAAAATAATATTTTTTAAATATTAAACACACTCTAATTAATGGGATCAATCTGATACGAGAGAGAGCCTTACAACTCGAATAACGTCGGTGAGGGACACAAGCCCGACAAGCAAACCGGCCTGATCCACCACCCAAACCCGGTGCACGTGCTTAGTCACTGCCTTCTCTATCACCTGAGATAAGGGTGAGTCAGCTTGACACGTCACCAGTTCCCTTGTTGACGTGGCAACGGCATTGGGTGAGTAGAGTGGACTCGTCCCGATCTCTTCGGTGAAACCAAGCGCACTTATACCCAACCATGACTTCAATGTTGCCACGTAACATCCTCTCAGATCAGTCGCTGAAAATGTCCCCATCAGCTTCCTCCATCTCCCCTACAACCACAAACCACATTCTTCTTCAGAATATTCGACTAATATTAATAATACTTTTATGAAAAATTAATATTTCATAGTTTTATTTTATTATAACTCAATTCATAAATTTTAATTATATACATATCAATTATTATAATTTTAATTCGATTAATATTTAGTCTTTAAAACCTTTTAGTATAACCTAATTCCTATAATTATTAAGATTTAATTTTTAAACTCTACCTTAATACATACACACAACTTAATTTTTATAATTTTGACTCAGTTAAAATTTAGTTCTTATCCTTAACTAGATATAACTCAGTCATTATAGTTTTAAGAATTTAAAATAAAATTATAAAGATTAAAATTATTTTATAAAAAATTTAAGGGTTAATATTTTCAATGACTAAAAGTAAAAATTTAGAAATTGAATGTAAGTCAAGATTATATAGAACTAAATTATATCGAATTAAAAGCTGAGGTACAAATTGAGACAAAATTGTAGAATTTATAAGATTCAACCCATGGATAGTCTATTTCAATCAACTAGTTGAAGTGTATATATAAAGAAACTTACATGAATGAGGTGGTTGTGATCATCAGAATCAAAAGCTGTGACGATGGGAACAGCGTTTAGCATGGCGGTTTTAAGGCACTTAATGGCGTCGATGAGCTTGGTGCGATCGGTAATGGCGTAGACATCCTGATTGACGGCGCCTAGTTCCTGAACGGAGCTTGACAAAACGCTCTGCAGTTCATAATCGCCGCCGTGTTCTTTCATGAACCTAAGGACGTCCATCTGAGTAAGCATTCTGTAGCTGGAAGCAGACTCCACAAGTTCCACTCCTACTGGAGATACGTTCTCCATTTGGCTGTCCAGTGGCACCAGCACTCTATGCACTCCTTTGCTCAACACTTCCATACTTTCTATTACACTACACATCCAACATTTATTGCGTAACATAAGATTCCAACATAATTAGGACACAATAGTAAGGTTAAGAATTCACATTAATTACTAAGTTTATGAAATCTAAAATTTAATATTATTATATACTTTTTAATATAACTAAATTAGTAAATTAACTCTTATATTAATTATAATTATTTAATCTATTTAAATTAATTAATCTTATATTAAGTACACGAGGTAGCATTATTCTTACACACAAGACCAAATGAAGGCTTGCCAAATTTCAAATTCTTACTACTGCTTGCACCAAAAAAACCATAAAGAGGATATAAATTTATAAGGATGATAATTTGATATTTAATATAAGATCTATTTTTAAGTTTTAGTTCGACCCTAAATATAATGTCAATCTCCCTCTTGTTCTCATAATACCTCTATTGAGTATTCGTATTGATGAGTTTGTCAAATGGCAGGAGTAATTTTAAATTCTCTAAATATTAATTAGAAATAGCCATTCTAACTACGGTTTTTTATTCTACAAGTTAGTTAAAAAAAGATGTTATGTAACCTGGTATTTGGATTGAGAGTCCATAAGCTAAGCCCTTCAAAGCAGTGGCCGATGATGGAAGAGACGGGAACGGACATCAGTTGATCAAGATCTTCTGTGCTATCGCCACCGTTCAAACGGCCACTGTCATCATCGCCGGCTATGTGTGCCACAATATCCAGCATTGTTACCATCCCGATGTAATGCTTTCGCACCGCGCCGGTTTGCTTATCGGACTCCACGATCATGGACCCTCCTGCCCCGATCCATTGACCCGGAGGTGCAGCCACCGGCACCGCCACCACCTTGTTGGCCACCAGTGTGTTCATAGTGTGGGCCAGCGACGCCGTGTACGGAACCTCCAGTAGCCTCTTCTTGTCCACCATTAATTCTCTCACTTTCCTTTCTCTAAACCTTGTGCTTTCAGCTCGTTGCACCTTCTTCTCCTCCTCCTGCATCTTTTCTCATTTGTTCTTTGCTTTCACCTTACCATCCGTCTTTGTTTTTTTCTGTGGGCTTTCTCAAAGTTACCAGCGGGAAAATTTATATATATAGTCGTTTAAAGATATATACGAAGGAGCTAGCTTCTTCTTGTTATCGTGTTATGGTCAACACAACGTGTCATTTATGCAAGGTTTGAGGTATTACATGGCACGATATAAGCTTGCCACGTATCAACAATTACTAGATGACTCGTCAAGGTTCTATTTTGGACAAGACTGGCTCAGAATCTTCTTGGGTAGGATGGAAGGAAGAGTTTTTCATCAAATAGAAATATAAATGAAGGTAAAAATAGAATTAGGTTAAAAATAAATTTTAAACATTTATTTATTATGATAAAAATGAGTATATAATTGATATATATATTTTTATAACTTGAAGTAAAATTGTCTAAAATATTTTTTTATAATTTAAAAAGAGTTAAAGTTATATAAAAAATTTATAATTTTAGTAAAATAGTCTAAAATATTTTATTTATTTTTTATTTTTATCATCTTATTTTTAATTTTTTTGATAGAATTGATATTATTAAAATATTAAAAATAGAAGTAATTTTTATTATACTAGGTAAAGGGAGTGGAAGTGGTTTTGGGTTTGGACCAAATGGGCCGAAGGAAGCTTGAAGTTCACGTTGACAATGATATGCTTATGACGTGGAAAACAACATAGGCTTTTTTATCATAGATAGGGGTTGAAAGATAGGCTTTTTTTTGTTCACGAAGCTGAATAATTAAATAAGATAAAATGTAACTAATGGGGATTGGTCTGAGTAGCAAACGGTTCAGTATCGTTTAAGCGAGATCTCGAGTTCGAGCCTTAGCATACGCAGAAAATCTTCGTTGGGAGACTCACCCATCATAGCCAGGTGCGCGACGCGGGTCGGATCCGGATGTAGTCAGGGTAAAACTCCGGTGAACAGAGTGGGCAAAAAAAAAAAAGATAAAATGCATTGCAATAACACGATTTTTCTTAAAAAAAATTAGAGGCACATGCATTAACAACTTAAGATGATAACAATTAATGGGGGTTAATTTGAGTGGTAAGTGACTTAGTATCGTTTAAGCGAAGTCTCAAGTTTGAGCCTTGGCGTATGCAAAAAAATTTTGTTGGGAGACTCACTCACTATAGATAGGTGCGAGACACGGGTCTGATCTGGATGTAGTTAGGATAAAGTTTTGGTGAACCAGGTGGTCAATAACAGAAAACTTAAGATGATAAGCTAGATTGTACTTGTGATCTTCTAGAATTTTTATATTATTAGATTATAAAGTTACGGGTCATTACACACAAATATTTCAATTGAAACTATTTCATATACATATTATATTTGAAACACATGATTACGAGAGTATTAAGAATTACTACTGTACGGAAACAAAATTTATGATTCAAAGCATGTTATAAAAAAGAGCATGTTGTAAGAATATATTTAAATTACTGATCTAGAAAAAAGTATTCATCTATAAATAACAATTAATGAATGATACTTTTCTAGTTCTTAATATATGATATAATTAAAAAATTAATTTTAGTTCTAGATATAATATCTTTTTATTATATTTATCAATTTTTTTTAAATTACTTCTATTGATAACCTATCAACAATAATTAAATAAGAAAGGAGGAGAGAGTTAAAGAAGATAATTAGGATATTTTAGAATAAATATGTCATATCAACTAATTTAACTAATTTTTTTAATTTAATCAAATTAGTTAATATATCTTATATTAAATATCGAAATAGCATTAAATAATCGTGAAGGTAGAAAAATATATTGAGTTCATAATAAACTAATTGTTTTTCTTAGTGGGGATAAGTTAGATAAATGTCTTATAATATGATATGGAAACTATATATTAAAGTAATATATTTTTATTTTCAAGAAAAATCATATGAATCTTTAATATAGAATTTAATTAAAAATTTGATATTAATTTTAAATATAAAATTTATTTTTTATATTTATCTATTATTTTTAAATTATCCCTATTAGTACTTCTATAATAATAATTAATTATAAGAGAAGAGTGGAGGGAATTAAGGAAGATTGTTAGAATATTTAAAAAAAAATATGATATATAATTATTTTTTTAATTTAATTAAATTGATTAAATAAATTTTTATATTAAGGACATGGGAGTCCGCTCTTCTTGTTTTTTTTTTTAAATGACGCTAAGATTCTCTAGTGAATAAGATTGTGGGGCCTTTGCCCCGTTTTTTAACATCAAAAAAAAAAAAAACATAAAGAGTTAGGTTGCCCACCTATTCAATTCAACAGCAAAATCAAGCAAGACATTTATTTTTATTTAGAACCGTCTTTTGTAGTTTTAGCAAGGGAAACGTCAACGTACGCATAACATCTTTTTATTTTTTTTGTTCCACAAGAAAACATGCCTTTGACTCTGTAACCGAATCGAATTCTCCTGTTTCGGCAATCGTCCCTATCTTCCTTCAGGCAAAGAGAATGCGGAGAAAGAATCAAGTTTTGGATTGGAGGAACTTAAAAGAATCTAGTTCTGTTTCGTTCTTCAATTAAAAAGTTTAAATTTTTCTTGCTTCATAGGATTGATCGAGGGAAATCAGAGAAGCTGAGAGTGACTGGTGGTATGGCTTTTTGCTCACTATCTTTCTGTGCAAAGGGTTTGGATCGGTAAGTTCATTAAAAGAAAAAAAGAAACAAAAACAAAAAAGGTTCATGGTTCTTTGTCTTTTACTTAATCAATGTTGAATTTGTGTCATATACTTCTGAAAAGGTGCCTTCGAGCACTATATTCTGCGTTTGCTGGGTAAAGCTAGGAGGCAAAATACAGAGAGATGCTTTATAGAATAATATTCCTAATCACTGAATTGCTGAATTACATTTTCCAGATTTAAACTCACATTTTATTATTTGTAATTCCTAGATTAATTGATATTAGAGTCTCCATTATGCAGAAGAGCAAGAAGGAAGAAAGTACCTAAATTGAAAGAATTAGTCTCAGCTACAAATAATTTTAACTATGATAACAAGCTTGAAGAAGCTGAATTTTGCAGTGTCTACTGGGGCCAGCTTTGGGATGGATCGCAAGTGAGATGATATATAACTTTTATCTTATGTTAGTTTTTGTTGCATGACACCAAATCAGCTTCAGTTTCTGGTTGTTTTTTAATCTTCCTAACTGCAAAGTGATTCCATGTGTTCAGTGCATACAGAACACTGTGCTTACTGATATCAGTGCTTTCTGCCATAAATATCATTTGCTCCTGCTAATTTAAAAGTCTAATCTTTCAGAGTTATAGATCCTCATAATGTTTTCACTTGGAGTTTGAGTTGGCTACTATCTTTAATCTTTATCACTATTGGGATTGTCTAGAACACTCAAGTACCAGTCCAAATCGATTATTTGTTCCACTGGAAATGTATAAAACATAGAAATTTGGAATGCTTTGCATGAGGAATTGATCAAAAGCTCAATGAAACAAGTAGACGTAAATTGTCAGATACTTGGAATTGTTGGAGTATATGTTAATCAGGATTATTCTTCTATTTACTTATTGCTCATTGTACTAGCCAACTCACTAAATTATTTATATTAGTTATCCCAACGAAGATTAGGTTTAACGGAAGGAGTTAATCTCTCATAACGTGGTAAACCATGGTTTAAATCCTCGTGGGAGAGGTGTTCATATTTAGCACTTGACTGTGCCTCCAATATGATTGCCTACAATAGCAGGATGCATACGCTTAGCAAAATTGAACAAAAAATATTTATATCAACTATATACTTGAGATAGAGTTGAGATTACTTCTCATCTAAATTAGTGATAAGAATGCTTAGTTATTTCGCCTTAACTTTTGAAGATCTATAGATAGAAAATATGAGAAGACTTATCATTGAAGAAATTAACGTTTTAATTTATGTTGTCTAATCAACGTTTTAATTTATGTTGTCTTAGGTTGTAAGCACGTATAGTAAGTGATAATATTTTGTTGTTATTTGCGAGGTGATTTGCAAGTCGTTTGTTTTTTGTTGTCATTTGCAAGTTGAGAAGCTTTCTTCACGGGAAAGAAAGCTCCTTCTATAAATAGCCTAATAGATTCCACTTGTAATCGTATTTTGATGAATGAATATTTTGAAACTTTATGATTTCTCTCCCTCCCTTCCCCCTCCACTTCTGGTCGTGTTGCATCATCTGTTTAGTAAATGCATTGAAAAATTTGCTGATTTGAACTGTCCTAATAATGTTTGTGGCTTGATGTCCAAGCATCTTTTACAAAAAAAAAAAAAAATCATGTCTTCCAAGATTGTGGCTATATGATAAAAGGTACTATTTTCTTATGATTTGGAAGTGAACCTAATAATTCATCGTTGAATAATCCATTTACTGATGTACACCTACAGATTGCGATTAAGAGACTGAAAGTTGGGAGCAACAAGGCAGAATCAGAATTTGCCGTTGAAGTTGAAATATTGGCAAGGGCACAACACAAGAATCTTGTTAGCCTACGTGGATATTGTGCTGAGGGGCAAGAAAGGCTAATTGTATTTGACTATATGCCTAATTTGAGCCTCTTCTCTCATCTTCATGGACAACACCCTGAAGAATACCTTCTTGATTGGAACAAACGGAAGAATATCGCAATTGGGTCATCCGAGGGCATTGCGTAAGTTCTGGCCTTACTTTCCTTCGTTTGAAAAACACAGATAACATCGTAGACGTTGAATTACACAACAAAATATATAAGTACATGGAAGTTTTACATTGCGTTTATTATTCTACTTTTCAACTTTTTGTGGTTCATAGCTGGCCCTTTTGTAACCTTTTTGTTTTCTTTCAGATATCTTCACCACCAAGCAACACCACGAGTAATCCATAGAGACATCAAAGCAAACAATGTGCTACTTGATGCAGATTTTCATGCTCGGATTGCGGGTTTTGAATTTGCTAAGTTGATCCCTGATGGGGCAACCCATATAAGCACCACGATTAAAGGAACACTAGGCTACCTCGCGCCGGAATATGCCTTGCTTGGTAAGACATCTGAGAGTTGTGATGTCTACGGTTTTGGGATTCTCTTGCTGGAACTCGTTAGTGGCAAGAGACCAATTGTAAAACTGAGTGCCACAACGAAGCAATCGATATTTGATTGGGCACTTCCTTTGGCTTGTGAGAAGAAATTTAGTGAACTTGCAGATTCCAAGCTAAAGGGAAATTTTGTGGAGGAAGAACTTAAAAGAGTGATTCTTGTTGGACTTGTATGTGCTCAAATTCAGCATGAGAAGAGACCCACCATGTTTGAAGTGGTAGAGCTGCTTAAGGGAGAATCTAAGAACAAGTTATCTCAATTAGAAAACAGTGAATTGTTCAGAAATCCTCCAGCTTTAGAAAACAAAGACGGCGCATTAGTTGCAGACAACAGTTCTGACTTTGTCATAGAGGAGAAGGAAATATTTTAAATGAAACAGAATAGTGGGCTTTAAGCTATGGGCTTGGCCCAATTGAGCCCAATCTGTTGGCCCACTATCCTTCAGGAAGTTTCAAAAACTTTGAGATAAGGCCCAAATCAAATCCTAAGAACAGTTGTTGTCAAGATTTTCATATTTTGTGGTTATAATTTGATCAAGGAAAGGGCATGAATGCTTGACTTTAGCATGATGGCCATCATATCTATTAACGCTTAAAGCTTGTTTGGTTTGAGGGAAGGATTACTCTAGGGAAAGTAAAGCATGTTTGGTTGAATGTTTTGTTCCCATTCTATTCCCGTGGTGATCCAAAACACCCTTCCTTGAAAATATTATTACAGAATAATGAAATTTAAATATTTTAAGAAAATTAAAATTGAATATTGTATTATATTTTGTTATTAAATATGTTTAAAAAGATTTCTTATTAATTAAAAAGTAATAACAACAATTCTAATATAGCCAAGCGTATTTGTTGGGTTATACCCCCCACCCACTCATTAAAACCCAAAAGTTTAATGCGATTGGGGCTTTAATGAGAATAAGAAGTAGTACAAGTCTATTAAGATAAATTTCCCTTTATAATTATAATTAAATCTATGGGATGTAATAATACCTGGGATATATGGGGGAGGGGGAGGGGGAGGGGGCGTGGGGAGGGAGTCTATTTTAATACACACGATAACTTAAGGATCTGGTAAACTATAATTTTAAAAATATAATTTTACACACGATAACTTAAGGATCTTAAACTATAATTTTAAAAATATTTTTATATTAAACTCTTCTCACATATTTATTAAAAATTATTTTTAAAAAAAGTAATCCAAACATCTTTTAGAATCCATTATATGTTTTGGATGTGTGTGAGGAATCGAAACACGGAGTGTGCTGTGTCCTGAACATTCAATATTATTCTATCAAACCTTATTTTATATTCCCGTTGTTATTTATACGGCGTGTTTAAAAGCAATGTAAATTATAATTTTAAAAAAAATTTAGGTAAAATTTTAGTTTAATTTTTTTTTTAAAATAAACAGTCATATTTATTTTAAAAAAAATTTAGACTAAATTATAATTTTAGATAAATTAATAAGAGTAGCTTTTGGAATAGTACAAAAATTTATAAATTACTCAATTACTATTTTACCCTTTTTTTTATATCACCTCTTCTCTTTTATCTCTCATCTCTCTTCTATCTTCTCCACCTTCTCTCCTTTATCATTTATCTTCTTTATTCATTTTTCTCTACCCTCTCTCATATCTCTTTTCTACCCTCTCTCATCTCTTATATTTTTAATAAAATCATACAATTTCTAATAATTTTTTAATTACAAAAGTCTTTTTAATAATAACTATCTAAACACTCATTTATTCAGAATTATTTTTTTTCTATAAATCTTCTTCAAAATCCTTTTTTTAAAAACTACCTAAATATCCTTTTTTTTCTTCTGTAAATCAGTTTTTAAAACTCTATCCAAATATACTAACACACACAGCCTTATTTAAATTCCTATCATTATTAAAATATTTTAAATAACTTATTGCCCACTAGTTTTTAATAAATTTTGTATAAATATTATATCGTTGCTTCGATCGACTCCAAGTCAAGGAAATAGGTACATAGGCTCTTGAAGATTTCAGAGAGAAGAACTTGGTCTTGATTGGCGTATAAACTAATCCTAAAACTCGTAGTCCAAATCGTGCTCATGATTTTTTCCAACCAAAGTAATCATATTTTTTGATTTTGAAGACATAGAATATCAGTTTTGTCAACAAAGAATGTACGACCTCTTCTTCCTGCAGTCCCATCCAAAATCAATCAGTGACTCATTTGATGGATAGGCCATATCCCATTTGAGGATTATTTAATTTATTAAAAATGAGTTTTAAATTAAGAAAGTAATGTTGCTGAGTCATTGGTCATTACAAACAAAAATTAGATTTAACAATATCTCATAATATAATAAATTATAGTTTAAATATTTATTAAAAAAATATCTAAATTTAATATTTTACAGTGCTTTAAACTGAATTATTTCAAATAAAAAAATATTCTTACAACCAAAAAAGAACTAATAAATAACAATATTACTCATTTCTCTTTCATAACTTACCATGAAGGATTAAACCCTAGTTAGCACTTACCATGAATAGACAAGTCTGGGATCATGTTGTGATAACTGTACAAGAGATGATAATAAAAAATTAGAGGAGGCATGAAAATTAGGTTGGGAAAAATTAATTTAACAATAATTTAGTTTTAAAAAAATTTCTGAAAAATTAATTTCAATATTTTGACAGTAAAATAATAACAATAAAAGATAATACATGTATAGATCAATTTATTTTCATATATAGAAAGACAAAAAACAAGGTGAATCTGTAATAATTCTACAGTAAGAATTGATTTTATTTTATTACAATACATGGATCAAGGTAAAAATAACTAATCAAGTTAGGTAAAGGTGAATAATAGGTGATAGTTCATTATTAATTGGTGTAATAATAGTCAAGGATTCGTATTTTTCTCCGATGATAAATTCAAAATATTTATAATCTAATTGTTGACATGATCCAACTAGCCTGTAAGTAGAGGCAATATTTAATATGAAGTGGAAGGGAATTGCTCTAGAAGGAGACTTTGGGGCTGGTTTATTCTAAGCCTTCTCTTTTTTTAACCAATGCTCTAAGCTGATTTATTTGTTTGTGGAAAGATTAAATCATAAATTAAATAAGATAATACAGTTCTTATGATTTTAAGTGTAAGAACTAGTTGAAAGATTTATTTTAGTTCTAAAAATAAGATTTTAATCTATTTTATATCTTAAATTTAAATTTTTTTCTCAAAATTGTTTCAATTGATTATATATAGTAAATGGGTTTTGATCAATGTGGATAGTTTTTAATATGAATAATTAAATATGGTATTTTAAAAAAATTAATATATTTTTTTATGAATAATTTATTTAGTCACTTTTTTAATAAATATATAAATTAGTTATTTAATTTATATTTATCAGCTATATGATTTTTTTTTTAAATAAGAAACGACCTGAACTCCTAATTAATACGCCAAACTTTCAAAATTTCAAGCTGACTCATATCTAGGTTATGTCGATATCAAAGTGTCAAGTTTGAATCTAACTAATTAAATTCTGAATTTTAGATTGAATAGGGTGTTTGTTATATAACGCCCACTTTACTCATATATTTATTTATTTGAATCTTAAATACTCCTTATTTTTAGTATTTAATATATTAGATGCTATTAATTTTTTTTGAAAAAGTTAATCAAACTAAATAAACTATTTAATTATAACATATGCTACGTAATTTCTTTTAGATAGGTAGTTTATAAGTTAAATAAATTAATTTAATAAAAAAATAAATATAAATACTTTAAAATAATTTATTTAGTTTTATTAATCTCTCTAAAAAAGTTAATGGGTCTTATATTAAGAATCAGATGGACTATAATAGTTAGTTGACTAATTTAGGTAAATGAAGAAAGTCAAATAAATCAATTAATATAATTAATATTTGACTAATTTAAATAGATTAAAGAGTATATAATATGAATTCGTTTGAGAGTATAATTCGTAATACAAGTTGGGCTCGCGCATGCCAAAAAATGACCGGTTAAGGCTGTCATTTACTTCTTTAATTTACTTAAATTAGTTATATTATATATTCTATTTGAGGGTTTAAATTTAGTAATAATTAAATAATTTATTTAATTTTTTTAATTTATTTAAATTAATTAAATAAATTTTATATTAAAAATGGGAAGAATATTTATAAGTGACACCATGGTACAAAGGAAAACGATAATACACAAGTGAAATTTGTTTTACATGTTATAGTTAGGTCTGGTGACAATATTATGAGACAATACACTTGGACTAGGTCATACATATGGACAATCTTTGGTGGAAAACAAAAATAGTGAAGATGCCTAAATTATTCAATATTCAAGTTTCTTGTGGGAATCCAAACGATGGGTAATTAAAAAGAATAGTTACATTTATAATGCAAACCAACAAAGTTTCAAAAGGCATATCCTAATTTCAAGATTATATTCTCCTTGTCTTTTTCTTACCATATTATTACTATTTTTCATAATTAAGATTCCATGTATCTTGTATTAGCCACATCCTTTACGACAAACATCAGTGCAATGATTACTTTAACAAGATGAACCAATATATACATTTGTAATCATTTACCTCCATCAAATCATTGATCAAAGCTTTATATTTTGATTTTTCCTTAATTAGTAAGTGACATTTTGATTTGATAATTCCTTTTAATTTAGTATTTAATTATTTTATATAAATTGAAAAAAATTGTATCTTGATATTATCAAGTGGTATGATTTTAATTTGTCAATTCACAAATTTTTTCTTTTGATCTGATCATTTGATTTGGTGATCACTAAAATATTTACAATATTTATTTCTTTTATCATATATTCGTTTAAAATTTAACACTATTCCTATCAGTAATAAATTTTTGCCCCTACCTACTTGGAAACAAAAACAATGACCCCATATTGAAATCGCATTATGCGGCTATACTTCATCCTGCCAAATCGTAGAATGATTAATTAGTCTTTTGGCCTGTACAACTTTTCAATGCACCTCCAAAACCAAGCAATACGTATTCAAACCTTTAACTGTTTTTTTTTGCAGAACACAGCGTTCGCCATTACATAATATCGCTCACTTTTACCCACTAAATCATGCCTTAAGTCTCTCTTGAATCCGCATGTTTTGCACACCGTCCTTGACTCTTTGTCATCTTTCACAGTGAAGCGTGCTGTTCCAGGTAAGAAAATAATCAACTTTTGGTGTGGAGAACAGTAAGATTAAGGTTTTGTTTTGTGGGTCAATTGAAAGCTTGAACTTTGCTTCCTAGCTGGGACTGATTGAGAAGTTAGAGAGCTACAGAGGCAGAGACATTTGGAGAAGCTGGGATGGGTATGACTTTTTGCCCAATATTTTTTTGTGCAAAGGGTTTAGATCGGTAAGTTAAAACAACTGTTCATGCTTCTGTGTTTCTTTTACTTTCCCATTGTTGATTTTGGATTAGTTATTTGTAAAATATGGCTTCAAGGCTCTTTCATTTCTCCGGTTTGTTAGTGTTTTCAATGGAAAAATGAGAATTAAAGAGGGTTTTTTAGTTCTGGGTTTCCATAAGATTTCTGTTATGAGCTAACTGGTCTGAGTAAAGTAAAATGGAGAGAGATAATTTAAAGCGCATTCCTAAGCATTCAATTCCTGAGCCGTTTAGAGTACTTATTTACTTTGAAACATAAAGATTTTTGAAACTATATTTTGAAGATTCAAAATTAAATGTACTGTTTTGGGTCTCTTCAATGGGAAATTGAGAGTAGTCTCCTTTATGCAGAGAAGCACGAAGTAAGAAAGTGTCTAAATGGAGAGTCTTTTCTTTGAAGGAACTACACTCAGCAACAAATAATTTTAACTATGATAACAAGCTTGGAGAAGGGGGATTTGGCAGTGTATACTGGGGCCATCTTTGGGATGGATCACAAGTGAGATTAAATACTTTCTCTTCAATTCTTTGTTGCATGCTATAAAAAAATCAGCTTCAGTTTATGGTTGTGGTAATTGGTTTTGCACAAAAGTATGCTTACTGATCTAACTGCTTTCTGCCATAAATATTCTTTTCTTCTGGTAGAGATGCCTATTTTAGAAATCGTAGATCCATATTATGTTTTCACTGTGACTTTCAGTTACCATCTTTTTGTATTCATCTTGGTCTATTGTTCCAACTTAAATGTGTGAAACATCGCAATTTGACATTCATGTCAAGAAGAAATGATCGAAGGCTTAACGAAACAATTTGATGAAACAGAAACTTGTCAAGTAATTAGAGTGCTCTTCTCCCATCTTAATTTTGAAACTTTATTTAGCTAATGCAGTATAAAACCTTGCAAGTTGAAGGAGATTATCCTTGTTTGTGGTTTGCTCTTGGAGCATTCATTGAATTTCATATGAAACTCGAGGAGCAAAATTTTTAGTATGAACCAACAAAGTGTTCATATGACCACAGGGTTTGTTTTCCTTTCTGCCACCAAATAAGGTACTCGTATAAATGTGCGGGCATCAATTCTTACATCAATATCTGTAAGTGAACCTGAGGCTAGAGAAAAGTGAGGAGAAAATAGGGGGGAGGGATACTAAGAAGAAAAACTTTCTAAAATGGTAAAAAAATTTACTATTTTTGGAAGTTTTCCCTTATAGTATTCTTTCCTTCCTAATTTTCTTTCTATCCAAGCATAGGGTAAATGATTTACGTGTCCTAATATTTGACTTGGATGACTAGTGCTTTTATCCCACAAAAGAAAAACTGTGGTTTCTGTTCCTTGGAGGATAGATCTTTAGAGTTTTTGGATAAGGTCATATGTGGTATCTGTCCCAAAACAATAAAATCACAAGTTGCTAATGCCTTTAATTTTTGAACCTCTGATCAAGTTATTTCTCTGGTAGCTGTGATAATGAAGCTATTTTGGAGTATGTAAAAGGCTAACATAATAGAATAGCATAGTTTTGTTCTCTTTGGAGTGGCTTCTTGTCACTTTATATCCTTATATAATCCTTTTACACCTCCAGATTGCAGTGAAGAGATTAAAAGTTTGGAGCAACAAAGCAGATATGGAATTTGCTGCTGAAGTTGAGATATTGGCCAGAGTAAGACACAAGAATCTTCTTAGTCTACGCGGCTATTGCGCGGAAGGGCAGGAAAGACTAATTGTATATGATTATATGCCAAATTTGAGCCTACTCTCTCATCTTCATAGGCAGCACTCTGCAGATGGCCTTCTTAATTGGAACAGGCGCATGAATATCGCAATTGGGTCGGCTGAGGGAATAGTGTAAGTGGCAGTTTGGCTTTCCTAGAGCTAAAGAGCACAGATTCTGACTTATTTTTTGCAAATACCCTGCTTATCATTAAATGTTTATTTTAGTAATCAAGCATAGAGAGGAACATTAATTATTAAGGGCTATCTTGGATTTTTTTTCTTTTGGAATACTAAACTTACTTCAATCAACTTTCTTAATATATGTGAGGTAGGTATTTGTGACTTATATTTAAAACTGGAGGTAGTATAATTTAAAAGTAAAATTTAAAGTTCTACAATGTGTCTGATATTCTTTTCAAGTATATTTGTCCTTCATAGTAGATCTTCTGTCCTAGTCAATTTGTTGATTCACAACATTTTGTTTTCATTCAGATATCTTCACCACCAAGCAACACCCCACATAATCCACAGGGATATCAAATCAAGCAATGTGCTATTGGATGCAGATTTCCACGCTCGGGTTGCCGATTTCGGTTTTGCTAAGTTGATTCCTGATGGGGCAACCCATGTGACCACGAGAGTTAAGGGAACCCTTGGCTACCTCGCGCCGGAATATGCTATGCTCGGTAAGGCATCTGAGAGTTGTGACGTCTATAGTTTTGGAATTCTCCTGCTAGAACTTGCAAGTGGCAAGAAACCAATTGAAAAACTAAGCACTTCGATGAAGCGATCGATAGCTGATTGGGCTCTACCATTGGTTATTGAGAAGAGATTTAGTCAACTAGCAGATCCAAAGCTAAAGGGTAAGTATGCGGAGGAAGAACTTAGAAGAATGATTCTTGTTGCACTTGTATGTGCTCAAAGTCAGCCTGAGAAGAGACCCACCATGCTCGAGGTGGTAGAGCTGCTTAAGGGAGAATCTAAGGATAAGTTATCCGAGTTAGAAAAGAATGAATTGTTCAGAAACCCTCCAGCTTTAGAAAACAGTGATGGGGCATCAGCTGCTGAAGATAGCTCAGACTTCATCTCAGAAGAGAAGGAATCAACATTTGAGATGAAAGAGAGTAGTGAGCTATAGTCTTGGCAAAGTAGCTTAAACGATCAACATTTTGTATTGTATTTATAAATATTGTAAAGATCTCACAACTTGCACTTCATTGGCCAAACGATCCAGAATGGAAGCATGTGTTTATTAGTGTTTGGAGTTTTGTGTGCATGTCGGTTTTCTCATGTTTAGAGTAACTGATATTTGTGCAGAGTTCTTTTTGTTTTGCTTTTTTCCTTTTCTGTATGATCTTCTGAGTCTTTCCGGCGTTATCTTGTAATGTGAGAATAGAGAAGGAAAGATAGCCAGCCAGCACCTCTATGGTGCAATGGCATGCAGGCCACTTTTGGTGGCAGTTATTGGTTCGATCCCTACCTGTAAGTAGTGTGCTTATCAAATTAAAAAAAAAAAAAACAAGAAGATGAAGAGAGAAATATAGAAAGAGGTAGTTGAACATAACTAATCTTTTCTAAAAGACTAAACATGGTTTTACAATCTAGTGGTAGGAGACTTCTTTATAAGTAAGAGGTTACGGGTTCGATTTTGCTTATAACTTTAATCTATTAGTATTTCTTCCTCTAATTAAATAAAAAAAAAAAGGCTTCCTTATAAGTGGAAGGTTATATGTTCAATCTTGCTTATAAGATTTTCTCTAATTAAATAAGAGATTTTTTTATAAGTGGGAGGTTACGTATTGGATCTTATTTATAACTTTAATCTAGTGTTTCTTTCTCTAATTAAATAAAAAAAGACTAAACATTATTTGGGGAGACACTTGTCCCTGTCTTTCTCTCATCTTGCATTATGATGTATTTGAGATAGATAAATATTTAATCAAAAATCAAAATTTTAGAGGAATTGCTGAAGTGGATTGATAATTGTTACATTTGACTTGAGGACTTTTTAAGATACCTTAGGTGAAATAGTGGACTATAATTTATATTAAATATAAATTACAAGTGCTATACATTTAAAAACAACTATTTCAAATATCAATTATTTCAGTGGATCCAAATTTTATATATACCATTGTGACAAATACAGTACAATAGTGATAAATCAAAATCTAAATCCGCATTATAATAAGATGTATCCATATTTACGAATAGGAGTGCCTCCAATAAAAATGTATCTATGATTAGCAAATGAAAAAAAAACTGCCAACATATGATAATACAAGTTCTTATAACATTACAAGGTTTAAACTTTTTCACTACTAAACCTAAAAAAAAATTCCGGCTACATTTTTGAATTGAATAACACTTCAACTTATCTAGTATGATAATGTTTATTGTTGTTGTTGTTGTTTTAATGAATAGAAATTGCATTAAAATAAAATAGGAAACATTACTAACACGTAAAGGGCTGATAAAATGAATAGTTTATCCCATGCATGTATTTTGGAAGCCCTTATCCCCTCGCTATCGTGTATAACAAGTCAATTATTAGCAACTTGATTTGTACATCTTAAGGCCCAAGCAAAAGAGCAAATAAATTCGTTTCCATTTGAAAAAAAAAAAAGAATATTCAAGGCCTTAAGAAAATGACTCTTAAAAAAATCATATTCAAGTTACATATAAAAAATATTATGGATACTATTTTACAAATAGATAATAATCGTGTTTATAGTCTTCTAATAATACAAATCCACTCCTTCTTAAAATGTTAATGTGATGTTCAAATTATATGGTAAATCAATCAATTTATAGATATATTGGCTAAATAAGAATTATCTATGTTAGCGTTTTTGGAAGCATGTTCTCCTTATTTAGAGAGCTTATTGACTAAAGAGAGTTTGAAAAATATTTTCCTATAATTAATATTTATATATAATTTGGGTATATTCCTAATTTGTATAAAAAAGAAAGAAAGAAAAAAAGATTTTTTTCATAATATTTGTAAATTTTCACATTGTACCGTGATGGTGCATGCATATCAATTGATACTTTATAATATTACTATAATAATTTTTTTATGCTGAAAAGTTATTATGATTCACCATAATTGATTTTTAGCTTAACTTAAATCTCAAATTTTTTCTTTAGTTTTTGTGTGATATAAATTAGATGTAATTATATATTAATAAAATTTTTAAAATGTTTAATATCTGCATTTAATAATTAAAATTTGAAAATTCAAATTCATTTATGAAATAGTCAATTAAAATATTTTTGGGCTCTCATATATTTAACAAATATGGTAAAAATAAAAAGGATATATTTTTTTACCATAAAATGGTAATTTAAATCTTTGACAGAATATAGCCTCTATTACGTTTTCGATAAATTTTAGTTATTAAGAATATAAATATTGACTATTTTGTTTTTAAGCACAACAATTTGTGATTTGTTTATTAAAATATGTTTTTTTTTAATTTCTATAAATTAAGATTAGTAACGTAAGGAACCTTAAAGATTGAATTGTAACGTTTATCAAATTATGGTATATATATTAAGTTTAAGGATTCTATGAATACAGATAAACTAAATAATTAACTTTTAAAAATACATTTATTTGTTTCTTTATCTATAATTCAGAGACATCCCTTCTTCGCTTTGGTGAACGCTCTCATGCCTAAAACCTGCTTATAAAAGAGGTGTGTCCAAGATCAATTTTTGAAATGCTAGCAATCTTCGCTTCTCCTTTCTTGAACTCAGAATTCGCTAGGCTTAACCCTAATCCCAACTTTTTCCTCCTCTTTGTGTAATCGGATTGAATTGGCATTCGGGAATCGTGGTCAGAGTAACCGTTAGAGGCGCGAACGGCTTATTGCTTCAACAATGTCTGCTGCGGTGTGTGGGAGCAAGAGATCTTTCTTTGAAGACCTTCCTCCATCACCTCCAGTATCCAAGAAGCTTCGTTGCTCATCCTCAAGTTCGCCTGTTCGTTTATCGGTTCTGAGTCTCATCGATCAGCTTCGGGCTGTATTTCCTCACATGGATGACCAGGTATTTTTCAAGGAAAAGATGAATTAAAGATTGAAATTATTTATGTAGTACCTTTCCGATCAAGGTTGAATGATAGAATGTTCTTTTTAGTTAAGGGTTTTGCTCTATCTGATTCTTTCTTCGTGGATGGAGATGGTAACTTTTGGCTAATAATAAATCAATAATATTATAATGGATTACCCTATTGTTTATTCATATGTAACAAGATATAATTATAACAATCAACGCTTTTGCAATATTTATATTAACGTTTGTTACTTCTCTGGTGTGCACTTACCCTCAGTAGAAGACGATAATAAT
Organism: Leucaena leucocephala; assembly: GCA_037074615.1. Lineage (NCBI taxonomy): Eukaryota > Viridiplantae > Streptophyta > Magnoliopsida > Fabales > Fabaceae > Leucaena > Leucaena leucocephala. The sequence continues at coordinate 3,819,045 of CM073552.1, forward strand.
CTCTGTCACCTTATATATTGTTTTCCGCTTATATGTTTTAATATGATTATTCAGTACTTGTATTGAGTGACCCCTATGGCGGCAATGCGCTATTCATGATCGGCGCTTGTCACCCTTGAGAGTCACTGTTTGCCACTAGGCGAGTTCCTTTGGAGCCTCTCTTTGCCAGCAAGAGAAGGGTAAACTTTTAAGCCCAACCCATAAATTCAAATGTTGAGTGTAATTTAAATTTCATCTTTTTGTTTGTTTGTTTTGCATATCTGTTGCCTACTTGAACTCATTGCTTTATTTGTACGTGCACCTTTTTAGTGCCTCTCACTTATGGCACTTGGAAAGTCTAGTCCCTTTTGCCTATGACTACCTTGATTTATAATTGGCACTCTTCTTTTACCTGCAAGGGTATTTTTTTTGTTTGACATTTTACATTTTAGGTCCTTGAGAGGGCACTCCAAGAATGTGGCAATGATATTGATGCTGCAATTAAGAGCCTGCATGAACTTTGCTTGGGATCTGCGAATGAGAATTCTGCCATTGCTGAAGAATCAGAAGTTAATGTGGAGGCAGGTATAGTTGATATCTGCATATTAATGTTAAATGAGAAATTGGTAGTCTTAAGTTTTAAATTTATCTTAGGATTATGCAGGAGTAGAAACTTTTCTTTTCCATATTTTTCTTATAGAAACTTTTACTTGCTATTCACTATATGCTGTACAAACTACCATTCTTCAATTGTTTCCTGCTTTGAGGGCTCACAGATATGGAACTGTGTTGAATAAGTTGTCTTCGAGACGTTTGATTTTAATATGACTTCTCATTATGAAGCAATCTGAAACCAGCCTTTGTTAGTCTCCAAGTATTCTTTTCTGCAAGCATGGTTTTTTACATTTGTTTCTGCTTAAGTTGGTTCCACTTTTAGAATGGTGTCTAGCATTCAATATGATATTCTATCTTTGGCTGAGTGTGCATTTATTTTACTAATTTTAATGCTCAAAAAGAAGAGTGTTCTAGGATGTGCTCAGTTTTTCTGATCCATATTTCTAAAATGAAAACTAGGAACTACAAATGGTTTAGTATCCTTCCTTGGAAGTCTTCTTTGTTGTTTAATGGATGAAATTGTGTGTATGTTTATGTGCACTTATGTTATAGTGCTGTTTTTATTTTAGTTTTAGCACAACTAAACACGCTTTACCATGTATTGCTAGAAATCTAATGAACAAGTCATGTTATTCATGGGTTATGTATAATGTAATTTGTTATTGATTTTATTATATATATCGATGTCTATGTTCATATGCTTTTTTCATATTGTTTTTTGGTAGCATGGTTTAGCTGCACCAGCCTGTTTTATGCAATATATATTCAATATTATGAAATACTTTCTAGCCTAATTTACTGTTCTCTTATGTTTAATCTGTCTAGATGTGCATACAGTCCTCTAAGAAATTATATGGAAGACAGTTCGAGTTCTTGCATATCTGTGTCTATAGCTTACCTTAAAAGAACAGAGTTTCTAATATGATGTTACTTCTTCATGCTTTCTTGCTATAACTATATGCTTCAATTTTTTTTAAATGACATTTAGTATCTCTAATTGATGAGGCATTGATAACTTTTGAAATCTCACAGGTAGAGTGAAAGGTGATTTTGATGCTTCTGCTTCTGAGGGTAAGACAGCTTTGAACAACATTCCTGCCGATGGAGCAGAGTGGATTGACCTTTTTGTGAGAGAAATGACTGGTGCTACTAGCATTGATGACGCTAAAGCCCGTGCTGTTAGAATTCTGGAGGCTCTAGAAAAATCAATCTATGAACGTACTCATGTCGAAGCAACTCATGCTAATCAAAAGGTATAGTTCATGCTAGAATAATAAATGATACCTGCCGTTAGAGTCTGGAAAATTTTGGGAAGCAATTATTTGATTAACAAACTTGTGGATACAACTGAGAATGCTAACAGCCTGCTATCCACCTTAAGATTCATGTTGATAATCATACTCTTATCTCTAGATTGTGGCTAAATAGATGCCATCTTCTCATATGTGGGGGTAACTTAGTTGAATGCACTTAGTTGAATGCTCTATGTTCTGTGCATGGGATCATCGAATTAGAAGTTGGGAGATCCCTGTTGCTTGAAGACTTTTTGTGTCATGATTGTGTACCCTTTTTAATTTTCAAGCTTATAATGGGAAAAGGCTTTGTTGTTGTTGTTATTGTTGTATACGTGAAAACAACATTGTATGGGGGTGAAGGGGCCTTTGCTAATTATGCTCATCTGCTCAAACATTTTGTTCTATGATGATCTTCTGTAGCAGGCATGGCAATTATATTGAGTGCATTGCTGAGACATGCATCTTCCATGATAGCTTTGCAGAAATAGGTTTGTTCATTTGTTGAACTGCCAGGTTTTGGCTTGCATATAGTTTTTTGTGCTGTGCACACAGTTGACTTCTATGCATGTCTATACACACTAGTCAAATGTTTTATGAATGGTAACTTAGTATCTCATTCTTTATGTTTCGTTGGGCTTGTATGATGATTGTTTTAAGCTGTTTTCGTTTTCAGGAAAAATTGGTGCTGAAGGAACAAATTGGAGGGCTGATTAAGGAGAATAATATTCTTAAACAAGCAGTAAAAATCCAACATGAACGACTTGCTGATTATGATAACAAGGTTCTAGAGTGTCAGCATTTGAAGCAGGCGTTGTCTCATTGCCAGGAGCAAGTGAGATCTCTTGAGGTCAGAATTAGCTGTCTCTGTTCTCTTTATATGTTTTTAGTATTTGCATAATCGGTTCTAAAGCTTTTGAAAATGTTTGGAAACTCAGCTATTTTCTACATACAATATAAAACCATTTTGTCCTTTAAAATGGAGAAGAGGTAATACATTAAACACATAGATGTTAGAAGTGACTTAATGAAGTCTGCATGGGAAATTTTAGAGATTTTTTTTTTCTTAATTATTTTAAGGGAGGCTTAACCAGCCCTGTAGGGGATTGAACCCTATACCATTCCTATATTATGGGGATAACCTTACCATTAGGGCAATGCACTAAGTGCATAATTCCTGATGCATGTTTGCTAGAAACATGGTAGCTGGTCCTGGAATTGTATCAATGGGCCTTCACTCATTGCTTAGTTGTCATGTACTTTCCACGGGGTTGGAAGGTCTTGCACTGGTGCATCGTTCAACAATTAACCACAGTTAAGGTTTTGATATTAGAAATCATGAAAATTGGCATGGACACTGCTCCTTTTTGAAGTATCCAAGCTTCACGACAAGGAAATGTCAGTAATGTCTGCATTAGCAGGTCTTTTTCGTTTTTTCTCTTCCTCTGGGAAAAGCTTTAGTTTGCTACTACAAGATAAAACAGAAGAATATGAGATAAAAAACAGACAAGCAAGAGCAAAACCAAGAAAGTAAGACTAATAGAGAACTGAAAGTAGGGACAGAACAGACAGCGTAGAAGTGTAATACCCCACCCTTTTCAATTTCGTTTTTCTTTTCTTTTTAACATTAGCTTCTAGATAAAATAAAAGACATTTTGGTATCTTGGGGCCATTGTGTTATGCCTCTTAGTAACTACGGTGTCTGTTGCATGGTAACATACAAAATCATTGAGCATTAAATTCTGCGCGTTGTTAACTTTTAAGACAGAAGAATTGACTTGCAAATGGTGAATGAAACTCAAAGATTTAAATTTTGCACTAATGATTTACTTTTCATGAATGCTGAATCCTGTATGGATTATTCTGCAGGTGAAAAACTATACCCTGATAATGCATTTGCAGCAGGCTCAACAGTGCAATGCCTTTCCTGGGCGTTTCCCTCCTGATGTTTGCTAATTCATTCAATGTGAGGAATGTAATAATAGAGGCAAGCAGCATAATGGCTGCTTCTGGGGTTTAATTATGTCCCATCTTGTCATAGTTTGGGATAGCTTTTTATGCTTAACTATACGGTCTGTTTTTCAGTGTTGTATTTCATCAGTTGTCGATTAATTCAATCATAGTCTCTATATTATCGTGAGGTTCTCATTTATTTTATCTGCTATCTGCAATATTAACTAGAGTCATTTTATTTCCTAAAAAAGAGTTTCTTTTTTGGCCACCTTCAATTTTAGGTGTTTTAATAATAATATATGGTAATTATAATCCTAAGTATGGAATAATCATTTATAATGCAAGATTCTTACTGCTGATCCAACTCCTGATCATTAAGGAACAGTAAAACAATTGGTATTGGGTAATTTTGTTTTGTTTTACTGAGTCATTATAAAACGTAAGATGGTGGATGTTAATGTTGGGCATTGAAGGAACGCTTCAAAAAAAACAACTTGATTGTAGTAGAAATAAAAATGTTGAAATTGGTGTATGATTATATAAGAAACAATTCTCTTATTAAATTCATAAAATTTTCCAAAATTAAATTTCTCTCTCTATATATTTACAAATAATTTTACTTCTTATCTTTCTCTCTTTCTAACGGAAATTAAATGAGTAAAATTAAAAAAAAAATGTCATTAATAACCCAATAAATTACTTATATTTGAAATCATTTTTTCTTCCACAAGTGATTTATGATAAAGACATATATATTTATATATATGTATAATAAACTTAGTTTTCAATGCATTTAAAAGAAGTTGCCAATTTCAGTAGGATAATGGTTACTTTATTATATGTAGTTGTCAATTTTAGAAAAGGAGATGGTAAATGCAATTGTGAATTTATTAGGTTATTGTTGGAAATTTGTAATGTGAAAGTTGTGACTAGTTGTTAGAGAAGCCATTCTTCATCATTTGCAGATGACAAGTAAATTATTTTAGGTTAGTTGTTAATTTGTTATGTTTAAGTTTTAACATGAAATGAACTCTTGAATTGTTAACTTGTTATACTCAGATTTATAGTAAATTAACAATTTCAACTATTTATTTCATGTTACAATTTAATTTAAGTGTGATAACTTAGCAACTTCAACAGTTCATATCAAATTTCAGTATAGTATAGCAAATTGACAATTAATTAATTATAAGAAATTTACTAGTCATTTGCAAATAACAATGAATAACTTCCGTGAACTTTTTTTGAATATTTACAATTTTTTTTTTAGGAACAAAACTGTCATTTTTAATTATTTTTCGCTTTATATAAATATTTTTTTTTACCCGATTGTTTTAATTCCAATATTAAGGGTGTGTTTGGATTAGCTTTTGGAGAATAGATTCTGGAGAATAGATTTTGGGTAGAATAGATTTTGGGAAGAATAGATTTTGAGAATAAAGATGTTTGGATGATTAGTAGTAGAATCACTTTTTATATTGGTAAATTACTAAAAAGGGTATGATATGATTAAAAGTAAGAGAGATGAAAGAGGAGAGAGAAGAGAGTGTAGAGAGGAGAGAGGAAAGAGAAAAAAAGAGACAAGAGAGGAGAGAGGAGAGAGAAAAAAAGAGATAAGAGAAGAGAGAGGAGAGATAATAGAGAAAAGAGAGGAGAGAGGGTGTAAGAAAAAGTAAGGGTATAATAGTAATTGGATAATCCAAAACCTAAGTTTCAAAGAAAAAGCTATTTTCAGTAGCTTATTCAAAACCTAGGTTTCAAATCGAGATTTTGCCCAAAATCAATTCTCAACAAAAATTGCTGTTTGTGTAAAAAATTTTCAAACCGCGATTTTGGCCAAAATTAATTTTCAAACCTCATTGCCAAACAGGCACTAAAATGATTATTAGTCCAGATTCCAGAGAAGCGATTCACGAAATGACATGTACGTTTAGCAGGGAAGCCTCATCCAGCATTGCTCGCTCTTGCTTAATACCCTTTTTATACCTCTCAAACTTCGTGGATTTCAGACACGTTCCTTAATCTGCATCTCTAAATTTCTTGGACACATTTGAATTACAGTTTTCCGATTTTCCTCATCAATTTGGCATTTTTTCCTTCTGTTTTGTTTCCCCACCTCTGGTTAGTTAGTGAGACATTCGTTGTTTCACTTCGTCGACGTGCATTTTCAGCTACCACAACTTTCACTTCTTGGGTCCCATTCTCATCCTCGCGACTAGGCTAATCTTCTGTGTTCTATGTCGTTCCAATTTCATCGGATATAGCGACTGGGTCCCATTCGTTCTTCTTCGCTTCTGCTGTAGTTTCCACTCCCTGCAACTGCAAATCACAATGAAAAGCGATCATTTCCAACCTTTCCACTAGCAGATTCTCTAGCGAAATCGAGCAATTTCTCATTGGGATATACATTGTAGTTTGATATTCCACATTCAATGGCCATTACATCTTTCACTTTATCTTCTCTGCTTCAACCCACCACTTCTTCTATTTCTTCTTCTTGTTCTTCTTACTTCCTTGGTGGGGTCCATCTCCGTTCCCATGAAAGCTTCATCTCCGTCCATTCGCTTTATTCGACGTCAAATTCGGAGGTCCCTTCTAGGCGCATGCGAACAGTGGCCGTTGCTTCTGGCGACTTTTATTCTGCTCTTGGAGTTCCCAAATCCGCCACAAGCAAGGAAATTAAAGCGGCTTATCGAAGGTTAGCTCGCCAGGTATCGATTTTTACTTGGGGGAATTGGGATTCTTCATTTCGTTTGGAATTAATGCTAGGCTGTGGCAACAAATTCTTGTAAAACTTTGCTTAAATTTTCCAGAGCTAGTTTTCATAATCTCGTAGTTCGTTGTAAGCCTCTAAGGCTCCCAAACTTTTTAAATGGAGGTAATTTTGTGTCTTTTACCTATTAGGGCCTGTGTGGATAGGATTTTGAAAAAGGGCTTATGGAAAAAAAGGGCTTATGGATAACTTATGGAAAAGGACTTTTGGAGAAGAGTTTATGAAAAAAAAGTGGTTTTGAATAAATAGGTGTTTGGATAGTTATTTTTAGAATGACTTTTTATAGTGGTAAATTACCAAAAAGGGTATGATTTGATTTAAAGTAAGAGAGATGAGGGAGTTAGAGAAAAGAGAAGAGAGAGGAGAGAAGGAAGAGAGGAGAAAGGAGAGAGGGTGTAAGAAAAAGTAAGAGAGAGGAGAGAGGGTGTAAGAAAAAGTAGGAGAGAGGAGAGAGGGTGTAAGAAAAAGTAGGGGTAAGATAGTAATTGGATAGTCCATAAGTGCTTTTACTGTTGAAAAAGCTATTTTAAATAGCTTATTCAAAACCATGGTTTTAAACCATGATTTTATCCAAAAGCATTTATGGACAAATAAACATGTTTGTTTTAAAATTTCCCCAAACCGAGGTTTGGGCCAAAAGCCCTTTTAAAACCACGGTTTGCAGGCCAACCAAACAGGCCCTTAGTCACTCGTCTTCAAACTGTGCTTAAAATGTTTTACTGAGTATTAATCTCATCTAAGTACTTTCAAAATCATTATTTTAAAGATCATTAGAATTTATGCTTCTCAAAATTACAATTTGGTTTTCCCGATGTTGCAAAATTGTATTAAATTTACTATTTCCTTTAGATGGCAACACCCTTGTTTAAAAGATCATGTCATAATAAGCATTGGTGTTACTTCACGAAGCTCAGTTCAAAATAAATTAATAAATAAATAAAGTTACTTCGTGAAGCATGCCTTATTTCCGTAGTTCTTAAGGTGTGTTTGGCTCACTAAGGGGAGGGGGGAAGACAAAAGAAATAGAGGGATTTTAATATTATTTGGTTTGGATTAATAAAAAGAAAAGGAAAGGGAGAGATTTTAATGTTACAATATTTAATTCAAGAGGGAAGAAGAGAAAAAAATATTTTTATATAGATAACTGTAAGATACGGCGTAGGTATTTTAGAGATATTAAAAAAATATTATAAATATAATAATTAAAAAAAAAAATTTCCTGTCAAATCCCTCAATTTTAGAGTGGAGGAAAAATCTTAATTTTTTTTTCTCCCCTTCTCAAAATTTTGTTGCGCCAAATAAGGGAAAAGGGACAAAATCCTTCCCTTCCCCTTCCCTTCCTTCCTTCCTTCCAAATCCCTTATACCAAAACACCCTAAGAGAATTTTTTAAATCATTAATATAAGTCGTAACTTGTTAATTGTCATTTTTCTATATTGACTTGGGTAACCTTCACAAGATCGGGTCCTCATTGGTGGTTAGAACTAGAAATGTGTTTCTAGAGTAATTTTTTCCTGACTTAATTTTATATGTATTTTTTTGTGTCTCTCTAGTACCACCCTGATGTGAACAAGGAGCCCGGAGCAACTGAAAAGTTCAAAGAGATTAGTGCTGCATATGAGGTATTCACAAAGACTTTGAAGGTCTCTTCAGTCTTCACAGAACCTCTACGTTGGCTGGCTTTTAATTTTTTAAATCACTTGGTTTTTAGATTTTGAACGGAAGTGGTTTGAAGTTCAAGACAAGAAATACTGGTTATACTTTAAATGTGTTGCCAATCAAACTTTCTTAGTATGCGCACAGGCTAAACTGTTTGGAAGGTTGTACAGAGAAATACTAGTAGTTTGTAGATGATGAATTTTATTAGATGCCTGTATGCCTCATTTACCATGTTAATTCTCAGAGCATATTGTTATCTTTACTTTAATTAATGAAAGAAGGTTTCAGCTAATTGTGTGAAATTTTAGCATTGTAGCACCTGGTAATTTTCGTCGCAATAGTTGCCATTTTTTCACTGTCCTCAAGGGATGGAAGTATATCAAGATCTAGGTTTAAGGAACAAAGATTTTTTACTGGAGTTGGCACTGACTAGTAATTACTCATAGTTTATTTATATGGTAAATTAGACTATACGGATTTCCATGTTGATCTATTTATCTTCCAATTTAGGCATATGTTATCTAGCCAAGTTGCGTGATGCTAGATTATCACTCAAGTGAGGGCGTCAAGGAGATATATAGAATAATCTTGAGGACACACGTTTTCAACTATTTCAATACCAAAATAATTTTGAAGTTAATGCTTGTCTAATGAACACGCGCACGCTTACACACATATTGGATATGGTAAACCTTTAAAATCATTACTATAAGAGTGATTTTGTAGTATATATGAAGACTGCAACTACAAAAAAACTTTTAGAATCGATTTGGTTTTATTCTTTGGCAATCTATGATGCCTTTTACTGATTTGGGGGAAGTATGAAGTAGATTCATAAGGAGGTAATGGTGGTCAGTTCAGAAAATAAGGATTTTATTGTTGCATATTAATGTGTAGGGAGCTACGACTTTCAAACCGATTCCTAAATTTATCCTAGATAGGATTTACTTTTGGAAAAGAATTTGTCCAGGTGTTCTGGCAGACCAGTATCTTTTGGAATGATTACAACACATATTTTGTTAAATGGTGTTTATGACTTTATCTTTTGAATTCTTAAGTACTACACTGTCAGGTACTATCAGATGAGAAAAAGAGGGCTTTATATGATCAATATGGAGAGGCTGGAGTTAGCGGCACAATGGGAGGAACATCTAGTGCTTATGCGGTATTCTTTATTTATTTAATGTTTAATATTTAATATTTAATTTTCTGATTCGCATATAGCTAGGATAGAGCCGTCAAAATGAGTTGAGCTCCTTGTTTAACTTGCTAATTTGGTGAGTTGAGTTGAGTTTCTATTGGAAAATTTTTGAGAATGATCAAGCGAACTTAACTTATTTAACCCGTCAGTTAAATGAGCCCGCCTGTAAGTTAGGTGGTTGACTCGTTTAACTCAGTATAATATTCAAAAAGATTAAAGCAATATCTTAACATCTAAATTAATTATCATAATATTATAAAATTAATTGTAATTAAAATCTTAACAAACACCAACTTCTATAACCTATTTCCCTCCTTCATACCCTCGTCCATTCCAATTTCAGTGGCACCTTAGAAAATGATGTTCATTCACTCCCTATTTAAAATTGATGTTTGATCAATTCTCCATTCCCCGGACTCTATTATACCAACTTTAGTGTATGATTTATTCTTTTTATGTATATATAATTTATCTTTTTATCAAAAGAAAGAAAGGATGATATAATTTTCTTGTCAGGCAATCACTGATTATACGTGTGTTGTATTTTGTCCTTTGGGACGCAAATTGAAATTCATGCTAATTGGACTTCTCTATTCCTTTATCTCGTTGGTGGACTTATTCAAATGTGATAATCTTTTTTTCTTACAGACTAATCCATTTGATTTATTCGAGACATTTTTTGGGCCAAATATGGGTGCCTTCTCTGGAATGGATCCAGCTGGATTTGGAACACGTCGTCGCAGTACTGTTACTAAGGGAGAAGATATCCGGTGAGTTGTGGTGTGGTTTCTGCTAAGGAAGTAAACAATTCCACTAATTTCTCCAGAAATAAGATACTTCACCTTTTCAGTTACTAATATCATCAATCTGTTGCTCCCGTTTGCCATTTTTCTGTATATAAACAAAGCAATGACAGTTGACAGTTCTAAATTTATTTATAACTTTGAGGCCTCCAAACTTCTGTTTTGAAAAAATTAGAGTTTGATGGAATTTGGAGTTGACTTTTAATTCCAATGTCAACAGTTATGACATGTCATTGGAATTTTCTGAGGTAATTTCTGGAGCAGAGAAAGAATTTGATCTTTCTCATTTGGAGACCTGTGAAGTTTGTATTGGTACCGGAGCAAAGATGGGTTCCAAGATGAGAGTGTGCTCAACTTGTGGCGGTAGGGGTCAGGTGATGAGGACTGAACAAACACCTTTTGGAATGTTCTCTCAGGTAGTTTTTTTAATTCTTTTCCTGATGAATCTGAATATTATCACTCTTAAGTCTTCATCTTGCATACTGTGCTGAATTACACTTGACAAGATAATTCCATTTCTCTGATTGAACATATTATTATCTCTGTTGCAAAATTAGGTTTCAGTATGTCCAAACTGTGGAGGGAATGGCGAAGTCATATCTGAATATTGTGGTAAATGCAGTGGGAAAGGACGTCTACGAGTTAAGAAGAAAATTAAAGTTAAAGTTCCACCTGGGGTTATCTCTGGCAGTATATTGAGAGTTGCTGGGGAGGGTGATGCTGGACCAAGAGGGTATGCCTTTCTCATAATTTTATTGCATGTGCGACATAAAATAACTGTTTCTATCTGTAAATTCCCCCCCTCGTAAATAGTAGAGGAGGTTTTATTATGAAGAAAGAAGGAATACGAATATAAAGGTAGATTAAATATCCTTCATAGACAAGACAGCAATCTAAGGACAAATATAGCTATAACAGTGGCATACCCCTTACCATTTTTGTAATATTTAAGATTAAATTTGTAATATTGTTGTATGTTATGACGCAAATACTTTGGGCTTACATACATAGATGCACTCACCTCTACCATATATAGAATAATAAATTGACACATTCGCATGCACCACATTCAATTCCTTCCCCAACATAATTTTTTGTTCTATTAATGGTTTTCTTGTGGTTTAGTACTGAAGTTACAATTTTGTGCATGTGAATTCCGACAATTTTATTGCTTTGTGCTTACATGTTTAACAAGGAGCTGCTCATCTTGGCTTAGCAGGTCTCCTCCAGGAGATCTTTACGTATATCTTGATGTGAAAGAAATACTAGGAATTGAAAGAGATGGTATTAATCTCTGTTCAACAATCACAATCGGTTACCTAGATGCCATACTTGGTGCCAGTGCCAAGGTAAACCTTTTTAGTCAGTGTTTGTGCTTATAGCTTGATTTAAAAAAAAAAATAAAAAATTTCAGTGAAGTGGACTTATTTAACTTATTTCCTACCTGCCCGTAAGTCTATTTAAATAAAGTGGGAGCTCAGAATGGTGCTCCTATTACAAGTACTTTTTTGTTAATGTAAGAGTTACTTAATTAATTTAAGTAAATTAAAAAAATTAGATAAATTAATTATCTTTAAGAATTATATGCTCTGGTTCTATGTCAATGATGATATTATTACCTTACTATCAATTATTTAATTCTTGAGGGCCTGAACAGGTAAAGACAGTTGAAGACATTTCCGAACTACAAATACCTCCTGGTACCCAACCTGGAGATGTCCTTGTCCTTGCTAGAAAAGGCGTTCCAAAATTAAATAAACCATCAATACGTGGTGATCATTTATTTACGGTTAAAGTTACCATACCAAAACGTATCAGGTAATGGATCATTTTAGAATTGATTTCTAGTTAATTATCCTTCTATACTGTGGTAGTTGGAAGTGAATTTGCTTCTTTGCATCATCAGTACAAAGGAACGTGAGCTGCTTGAAGAACTTGCTTTGCTAGGCAACAACACTACAAGCAACCGATCAAAATCCCGTTCTAGAACTCAATCCTCTGGTAGGTGGTTTCTTTATGTTTGCAGTCTAATTGCATGGTTTCTCCAACAATGTACTGAATTGACTAGTTATTTGATAACTTCTTGAACTCTTGAAAGAGTGAAAATGGATGCCATTTGAGCTGGCCTTACTTTTACCACATTTGCAAGTTCAGAAAGCTTATAAGCCAATGATGTTTGAGTTGTAAACCATGAGTACCTTCTGCAGCAGGAAGTACAGAAGGTCCATCATCTCAAAATGCAGAAAGTCCGGCAGCGACAGTTGCAGAAAAAGCTGAAGAATCAGAAGATCAAAATGACATATGGAAAAAGTTAAAGGATCTTGCTAGGTAATAATTTTCTCTCCTTTGGTATTCAATTTATCGTATGCATGTTATGTTTCCTCATTGACCAACTTATTCATTGTGCCTCATTTCCTGTTATGAGTTAAATATTTCTGAACTGCACTTGCAGACCTCTCGCAAATGGAGCATTGAAGTGGCTAAAAGATAATCTCTAGTTCAATGGCTTTATATATAAGGTCATCCAAAGTCACGTGGATGCATTTGCTCCTGTTGAGTTAGATCTTTATGATTCCAGAAACCATTAGAATCGAAAGGGATATGCAGACATTTCAATCACATGCTTGAAGTGAAAGTTGTTGGCATTCTACAGCAAAATCAAGCAGAAGTCTTGCATATTCTTTATTCGTTTTGCTCTGTATATTTAGGCAATAGGCAGTTTATACAGAATCACTTGTTCAAGGATTCGGAGTGTATTCCATTAGCATTTAACTCTAGGAAGAAATATTGTATATTTGATAGGAGGTTTAGGCTCTATTTGAGAGAATCACCAAAAACTAACTCGAATTATATAACCTTGAGATTATTCTGTGAATATATATATATGGATGGATGGATGGAGGGATGGACGGACGGACGGATGGAGGGATGGACGGACGGACGGATGGAGGGATGGACGGACGGACGGACGGACGGACTAAGAAAGCACGTGCCATTCAAAGCAGAGTAAAGAAGATCAACTGGAGTCCAATATGCATAATGATCTGAAGGTTTTATTTTGCGTACGAGAAGAGAAAGAAAATGCTAGTAATCAATAATCACAAATTGGTACAAAAGAAACCAATTTCTTTCAGGGTTTGTTACATCTTTAGTTCTACTATAAAATTAAAACTCACGTAGAAGCAGGACTCATGAATAGCACAGCAAAAAGGTACCTAATCTTCTCAATCTAAACTACTTTCCTTGATCAAAAGGAAAACAGCTACAACAACAGGAGTTAATATCATAATCAAAGCCTGCACTATGTTTCGTCTGGTTATCACTGGGAAAACTACACTTCCATACTTGATTGCAGCAGCTCCCAGAACAGAACCCGCCAGCAATTTTGCAAGATACCCCCAATCATCCTAATCACACCATATAATAACTCAACTTAGTAAAATCTTACATTGGCAAGCTCATCTCAGAACCTTGAACATTTTTGGGAAATTAAAATTTAGCCCCACATAAGTAGTATACTATATATACATACTTCAAAATGTCATTTAATCTTTCATCGCAGTTTTATTTTTGTTCTTGCCACTAATTTTGATTAAGAGATTATATCTCAATTTTAATACAAATTTATATACAAATTTTGGTATATCGGATATTTTTGCCCGTCACTTCACGGCAAGGGATGAAGCAGAGTTTTCTTAATTCCTAGCCTTTCATTTAAAAATCAAAACTCGAGGATGACATTGGCGTTGGAAAAGAAAACCCTGGTGAAGCTGAGAAGAGAAAGAGAGAGGAACATATGTACCGGAGAAAGGAAAGTGCCGCTACTGTTTCTGGAGTTTTCTTCTGCTTCATTACTTCCTCTCTGGGGATCGAGAGCTCGAACAACGAAGGACCTTGCCGACCTCGTCGCTGAGAATCGAATTGGGTTTTGGTAAATGAAGTTTGCAATTCTCCAAAGCTTCTTTCTGGGGCTAGCTCTCTCTGACCAACGGAAGCTCCAAGCTGCAACGTTGGAAGCTGCTGAGACTGCCATATCCATTAAGCACAATCTCCCACCGTTGAGAAGAAATGGAAAAATTAAAGTGAGGGGGATCAATCACCATCAATACGTCGTCGTTTCCTATGTTCGAAACCGAGAGCGCACAATCAAATTGCTAAAAAATAGTAAAATACAAATTGTAGGAAAAATTAACACTAAATTCTTATTATAGTTTTACCCAAATTTCAATTAGTTCATTGTAGTTTTTCTTCTTTTCTATTAGATCTTATAATTTTCTCAATCATAGATATTATATTATATTAATTCCTATAGTCAAAATCGATGCCGAGGTGGCCAGAGAAGAGATGATTAAGCTTTGAGTTAGCATACACATTTTTGTTTTTTTTTTACACATTTTTGTAAAAAAAAAAAAAGCATACACATTGATTAAAATCGCCACAAGAGGTTTTTTTTTTTTTTTTTAAAAAAAGCAATCAGAAATCAAATGATGTTGATTGGGCCTATGGTCCAAGATGATCTTAATGGTGGCTTGCATTAATTTTTTTGGTTGCTCACCCGGTTTACCGGAGTTTTGCCTCGACTACATCCGGATTCGACCCGCATCGCGCACCTGGCTATGGTAGGTGAGTCTCCCAACGGGAATTTTTTGCGTACGCCAAGGCTCAAACTCGAGACCTCGCTTAAGCGATACCGAGCCGCTTTCCACTCGGACCAACCCCCGTTGATGGCTTGCATTAATTAAGTACATATTAATATATTTTGTTGATTGGGCCCATATTATTATTTTTTTTTGTAATTATCCATCCGGTTCACCGGAGTTTTACCCAACTACATCCGGATCTGACCTGCGTAGCGCAACTGGCTATGATGGGTGAGTCTCCAAACGGAAATTTTCTATATATGTCAAGGCTCAAATTTAAGACTTAATTTAAATGATATCGAATCGTTTATTACTCGAACTAACCCGTTAATTAGTTGGGCTTATATTATTCTTTTGCGTATTTACCGTTTGACATTTTTTCCAACCTGAATATAGTCGGGTAAAACACAAAAAAAAATTTTGCCCAACCCTTTTCCAAAAAAAATATCTTGGCGCCGGGGGAAAGGCGAATCTCACACCCCTTGGAAGCCTCAAACAACCTCTTCCCAAGCGGTTCGTACTTCTCCGATTTCATCCTCCGAACCCTAATTCTCCAATTGATCGAAAGCTCTGAAATTCATCTGTTGTTCCTTCTGTTCCTTCTTCAATCGGCCAAGATGGTTCTAGCTCAGTTAGGGGGGAGCATATCTCGTGCTCTCCAGCAGATGAGCAATGCCACCATAATCGATGAGAAGGTTCTCAATGAGTGTCTTAACGAGATCACCCGTGCTCTTCTTCAATCCGATGTTCAATTCAAACTCGTACGAGACATGCAGACTAACATCAAGAAGATTGTCAACCTTGACGATCTCGCTGCTGGCCACAACAAACGCAGGATCATTCAACAAGTACCATTTTCTGTTAAATTTGGTCCTTTTTGGTTCCTTGCATTAATGATTATAAATCTTTAAAATTCTTGGGGGAATAGTTCTTAGAGGGTATTTTTAAATTTTGCTTGGCTTGATTTCTTCTGGAAGATAATCTAATTGTATTTTTGAAGCAAAGTTTGATGTCGATGTTTGCATAAAAAATTATAGTGAAGCAATTGGACTACGTTCAAAGGAATATGTTGCCCTTATTGGACTACGTTCAAAGGAATATGTTGCCCTTGGGTGACATATTGGCCAACAACAATTGTGTGCGTACAAGGCTATTTAGATGTTTATTTGTACCAGAAAAATATGAACTCAATGCTGAAAAGTTGATGGTCTCTGGCTACTTGAATCTCTCAGCTCTCTCAGTGTGCCTTGTGGCTGAGATAATTTCTCTATGTCAGCAAGTCACCTGCGACCTTTCTACTTGAATCTTTCTTTGAGTCTTATGGCGATAGATCAAATGTTTATTGTTAACCTCTTAACTCTCTCCATGGACAGTTTTTCTGTGGCAAATGCTAAACTTTGAGGACTGGTCTGGACTCTACATAGCTTCTTGCATGCCCAGTTGTCAATTGTGAAGTTATGCTAGTTTATTGTAGTTGTTGTGCAGTTGTTTTAGCATGTTCCTGATATCCTTAATGGGCTCCTTTGCTTCTAGGCTATTTTTAACGAACTCTGCAAAATTCTGGATCCTGGGAAGCCTTCTTTCACCCCCAAAAAAGGAAAAACAAGTGTTGTCATGTTTGTTGGTTTACAGGGTATGTTACCTATTGAATGGCTTTGCTTTCTTTTTAATCACATTATGCTTTTTTTCCAATAAATTCAAATGATATTGCTATGCATAAGAACCACCTTGAAGCATAAATGTCAAATTTAATAACAAACAATTATACATATATCTAAGCCATACAAGTCATAGCTTTATTGGTTGGTCCCTATACTTAGAAAAAAATTTGCAATTTTTTCTGATCCTTAAACATTTCATAACAATGATTCAGGATCGGGAAAAACCACAACTTGTACAAAATATGCATATTATCATCAGAAAAAAGGCTGGAAGCCTGCTCTAGTATGTGCAGATACATTCAGGGCGGGTGCTTTTGATCAACTGAAACAAAATGCCACTAAAGCTAAGATCCCTTTCTATGGAAGGTACTCATTTATTTGTTTTTTCCTATTCTTTTTTTTCTTGGAATCGGTTAACATCGTATGTAGACTCAACATTTAGTATTATTGTGTTATTGTTAAAAATTTACAGAGTTGTCGAGCACAACCACTCCTATATTTTTAGATGTCTCATATGGTAGCTAGTTATTTGTTATCTTTTACACAAGTTCTTGATTCTTGATACTGTGAGATGAATAATCTCCAATAGGTTTAGCTCTTTCTTTCTTTCTGGTGATGCAATCTGAAGATATCCTAGAAGAACCGGCAGGGATCATTTTTTTTTTGGGGTTAATTTTTAAGTTGACGTAGTTTATGACATTCTGCTGTCTCAGAGTTTGGTGTATATATCTTTGGGAAAAGGTTTGTATTCAATTGGGCAATATGCCAATAACACCTTATTCATTCATTTTTAAAATCTATCTTGTACCTAGCATTTTGTATTTGTGAAAATTGAGGATAAGGGTGTTATTCCTTGTTGTATGTTTGTAATTATGACACGAGAGAGAAAGAGAAAATAGAAGAGGAATTTAGAGAGAATATAGAAGAATAGACAAGAGGAGCATAGAGGGAGAGAGGAACGAGAAGAGAAACTGAGCATCATACTAATCCGTGTCAATTACTGCCTTACAGATGGGTACTTAATATCTATTTATAGGGAATACAATGGATCTGTTAGCTAATTACCAACTGGCTCCTCTAACTACCCCTTAACCCCTTATTCTGTTATCGTGTTATTTATTATTTATTTGTTACAATATCATATCATTCATGGTACAAGATGGCCTTAACATTGCATGAGCCAGGGGCCTACAGCTTTGGAAGTTATCATTTAGCTTGTAAAACCTTTCCTGCTGTCATATTTTCATTCTTTGCAAATGATTTATGACTTAGGATCTGCTGTGCTTAATATAATTTGTTTATGGAAACCTTTAAATCAATTGCGTTTCTTTGCACATGACCATAATGCTTAATTAATATTCAGTTTTCTGCCCCTAATTCACATGACCATAATGCTTAATTAATATTCAGTTTTCTGCCCCTAATTCTTCTTACAGTTACATGGAGTCAGACCCTGTGAAAATTGCTGTTGAAGGTGTGGAGAGATTCAAGAAAGAAAACTGTGATCTCATAATTGTTGACACCAGTGGACGGCACAAACAAGAAGCTGCCCTTTTTGAAGAAATGCGCCAAGTTTCGGAAGCAACGGTACTATTTTTGTATGATAAATGCATACATTTTTGTTGTCCCTGTTTATAAACGTTGATAATTGCTTGTATCTTTTCTTTGCTTTGTTCAGAAACCAGATCTTGTTATATTTGTTATGGATAGCAGTATTGGTCAGGCTGCATTTGATCAGGCTCAAGCATTTAAACAAAGTGTTGAAGTTGGAGCCGTAATTGTTACTAAAATGGATGGCCATGCAAAGGGTGGTGGAGCTCTTAGTGCGTAAGTGCTACTATTCAATACCAACTGATCTTTTTGTCAATTTTGGTAGTTTTTGCTTGACATCAGTTTGGTTAAACCTTACAAATAGTGGAAGGAACTATAACCCTTTCATCAATGAAGGGTTTGGAGAAGAGTTATGAATGATATATTTGAGGCTTTCATCTACAATTTATTCTGCACTTTATATCATGTCTGCGTATCTTTGGTCTGTCTTGCGCATTCTCTTGATGAAGTTCCTTGAATTGTATCGTGTTTAACTTCTAATATATGCATACCCAACTTTGCATTATATGCTGAAGATTTTTAATAGGTTTAAAGATTCATATCTTCATCACATGGAAGTAGGTTGAATCTACTCAATGGTTTCCAGTCAAAATGTTTATTAGATATTTTACATGAGTATTTGTACTTCCAATTGTTGTTTTAGTATTTAGATTAGAACATATATATTGCTTTTCTGAGATATGATGGAGAACGGGTAGTGAGATGTGCCAGGCTAGACATAGTCAAGCAGTCTATAGAACAAAATTTCTGATGTAAGTGCTGTATTGTTGATTTGAATTATTAGCCTTTATCTTTGGAAATGAATGTGTATTTTAAGTTTTGTGGTTTGAATGCTTAATCCTTTTAATTTTGTTGTGCAGTGTTGCAGCAACAAAGAGTCCGGTCATATTCATTGGAACTGGAGAACATATGGATGAATTTGAAGTTTTTGATGTTAAACCTTTTGTCAGTCGTCTGTTAGGTGTGTGCTTTTTCTGGTTTTCATCTTAACTGAATCTAAGCTATGCCCAACTTGATATTTGTCTTCTTTTCAGCCCTTAATATCTTTATTGTTATCTATGGATGATAAGTCATGATTGGGCAATTTCTTGAAAATATTTACTGTTTAGTTATGTCATAACTCATTTCTTTTCAATTAGGCATGGGTGACTGGTCTGGATTTATGGACAAGATTCATGAAGTTGTTCCCATGGACCAACAGCCTGAACTGCTTCAAAAGCTGTCAGAAGGGAACTTCACCTTGAGGATTATGTATGAGCAGTTTCAGAACATACTTAAAATGGGTCCAATCAGCCAGGTTGTTACCTCCTTTTGTTTATTTTATTTTTTACTTTTATATTTGATGGTTCTATGCAGGTACTAACAAGTAACAACTTCTTGGTTCCCCTGTATTAAGAGATTTGATTCATTTATGTAGGTGTTCTCAATGCTTCCAGGATTTAGTGCTGAATTGATGCCAAAAGGCCGGGAGAAGGAAAGCCAAGCCAAAATTAAGCGGTACATGACAATGATGGATTCAATGACAGACGAAGGTAATCACATTGTGAATTAATTTTTGAACTTTAGCCTCATAACTACAAAATCAACTTTAATATGAACAGAAATCAAATCATGCACTTTTCTGGTCTAATTTTTGATATATTGCAGAGTTAGATAGCTCAAACCCAAAGATGATGAATGAGTCACGTATGATGCGAATAGCTCGAGGGTCTGGTCGTCATGTCAAAGAAGTAATGGAGATGATGGAGGAGTACAAACGTCTCGCAAAGATTTGGAGCAAAATGAAAGGGCTCAAAATACCAAAGAAGGGAGATATGAGTGCTCTATCCCGAAATATGAATGCCCAGCACATGAGCAAAGTCCTTCCTCCACAGATGCTGAAGCAAATAGGGGGCATGGGTGGGTTACAGAATTTGATGAAGCAAATGGGTTCTTCTAAAGACATGATGGGTATGTTTGGTGGTATGGATAAGTAGGTTTAAGGTGATTATGAGCTGAGGTATGTCTCTGACTGCAACTATACATTACGATGCCCCAGAGGAAGGCACATCATTGGGCAGGTTAATGCAGCTACATTTTGGCCAAAACAAGTGCAGTTACATTGGCCTTGGCTTTATTGGATATATTGTCTATCATTCTGCAGAGAGGTATCTTGAATGGACAGAGGAGTTTATTGCGATTTTACCTCGGCCACTTTTCCCCCCGTATAATTAAATTTTTTTTTTTCTTTTTTTGTACACTCTGAAGGAAATGCTAAATTGCTTCTCTCAATGGTGAGATAGCAAAACTAGTCGAATAGACATTAAATTGGTGTGGAATGGGTGAGTATTGTTTTTGGGGGCCAATAAATATGGAAATTAGAATGTTGGCCGTGTGTTCTGCAAAATATCTGCAATAAATCATGACGTATAAATAGCACAGGTTTCATAGATTTTATACTCCTTTTTTTTTCTTTTTTTGGTATAAAGAAGTTTAGGTGAATTCGATATCGGTCTCCTACTAAAGTTAAGGTACTGTTCTAAGGCTCAAAGAATGCTTACAGGAGACTTATGGGATCACTTACTAAAGGAGTTCTCACAACAATAAAAGTAATCGAACTCACATTTTTGTAGGATATGAATATATTTTTTATTATCTGTGTTAACTCTTATTGACATAGATTTTATACTCTATTCTCTCTTATGAGATTGCAAAACTAGTTGCACAGTCAATAATTTTTAATTATTGAGAATCCTCTTGATGAAATTGCAAAGTCAGTCCATATTCAACACTAGACTAGATAGGAGGGGTATTTGTCTCATTCTTTTTGGCCAATGTAGATAATGAATAGAAACAGCTAACTATCGTACTGTAAAAATAGGATAGGCTCTATCTATGGTCATTGCTGCCTCCTAAAAAGATCTAAATTCATCGAGTTGTTTTATGCCCTCTGTTTTATTCAAAATTTGAGATGGGTAATATTTTTCACAGTTGATAAGTATGCTACATAGAGATTTTATAAAAATATTAAGATATATAGATAACTTCAGCCTTTCCCATTTGTGCTGATCATAAGCTAAATGAAAAGGCAGTAGCAGTAGTGAGGAATGGCTGTGATTACGGCGCCAATGTTCTTTTCCTTTTCTAGAATTTATACAAAGGGTGGGCCAAAAAGAGGAGAAAAACAAAAGAAAATATACAAGGGGCTACTATGAAAAATATAAATGGTAAAGAACTCACCAATTAAGTTATAAGCATACATGTAGAATCAAGTACATCATTTCTCTAAGAACTGGCTTAAAACAGTTTTTCTCAAATTAACTTCCTCTTCCCCATCCTCCTCCTCCTCCTCCTCATCGTCAGATTTGGCAGTTGCATTTAGAGCTAGACGAAGTACTGAATTGATCTGCTTCCTTAAACTGGCATTGTCTACAAACATATGTGCAAGCAATCTCCTCAGCTCATCGTCAGTTGTCACTGTATCACCTGAACTTGTACTGCGTGTCTCATTTACAGCCTCAGCAGCATTTTCTACATCTTGTGCTAAGAGTTGTGCCTGTTCCCATTTTGTAAACATGCAAAGAAAGAACAGTGAGCAGACGGGCAAAAATAAACTACTGAGAAGTAACAATAATTGATGATTGCTTCATTAACTTTAATTCTGTCTGGGCAAATTTTTTACTGAAATACTATAACAAACTTTATTCTAATAAGGTCAGTTACATAGATCGTATGAAACCATTTCGCTCAAAACTTATATACTGAAATAACTTAAACACAATTTGGTAAATTAAATAAAGAAAAACCTGAGTATCATAACGGATGCCAAGTGCAGAATCTAAACAGTACAGTTTGGTGTATGGTTTTGGACTATAACGCAACCATTGTGTGTAACTTAAACAATGCCTATGAATTCAATTATCCATTCTATGAATTAATACTAATGAGAATTCCAGGGCAACGACTCAAGAACCTCATATCAACTTGAAGTCTTCCAGCAGCGGGATTGGATTAGACAAAATTTCTTGCTCTGATATATAAGGAGGGTGTCCTAGAGAAACTCCATTTTGACCCCTTTAATTAATGTCTTGGAGTAGGAAAGTGGAGACAGAAAAGAGAAGGATCCACGGCATATAGGTTAGTCACACTAATTATAAAGTAAATTGGAAAACCACAAGGTTATGAATCTAGGGAGAAAGGAAAAAAGGAACAAGGTAGCCAGGGTCATTAGAAACAGAAGTTCTAGCACTGTTGCATGGTTGGATCCTAATAAAACTAAGGTTCATTAAATCAGGCGAGACTAACGAGTTCTTATGCACTACCTGGGCCCTTTAAAAAAACATATTGTATAAAAGCCAAGCAGAAAAAACAGGATAGAAAAATATGTGTAGGTATGACAACTTCAAACATAAGTACACCAGTAAAGGCATTTCTAAGGACAAAAATGAATCAAGATGGAGTGCACACCTCAGCAAGTAGGAGACCAATTCGATTATCTGACATTGCTAATAAATCCAAAGCATCAGACGGAGAAGTATCAACAATTAGTTTATCTTCCTCCTCAACAAGAAAGTTAACACTACACTCTTGAAGCCTCTGTTGAAGAATTCCACACTCACGCAGCAACTTTGCATTGGCTTCATGTGAAAGTTTCAATCTTTGCTTTTCTTTATGGAGACTTCTCTGAATTAGAAGTAAAACAACAGCATGAAATTAACTGGAATTCAGAACACCACAATAAAAGAAAGTACAAAATATTAAACCCATTTCTTTTTCAAAGGCCTGTTTGGAAATTCACATAACCAAGGTTTTAAAAGGGCTTTTGGCCCAAACTTTTGTTTGAAAATTTTTTAAAACAAACAACCATATTTGTCCAAAAAGACTTTTGGATCAAACCATGGTTTAAAACTAAAGTTTTAGATAAGCTACTGAGACTAGCTTCTGGAACAGTAAAAGAGCTTATGAACTAGCTAATTACTATTTTACCCTTATTTTTTTACACCCTCTCTCCTCTCTCCTCTCTCTTCTCCACCCTCTCTCCTCTCTCCTATTTTTAATAAAATCATACCCTTTACTTCTGGTAATAACTATCCAAACACTCATTTATTCATAACCACTTTTTTTTCCATAAGCTCTACTCCAAAAGCCTTTTTCTAAAAGCTGTCCAAAAGCCCTTTTTTTCCATAAGTCATTTTCCAAACTCTTATCCAAACAGGCCCTAAATAAAAAGTCAAAAAGGAACTAGTTAGAAGAGGTAACTAACCCTGTGAGTAATTTCAGTGAAGAATATTATTTCTCTTATTGATATATGCTGTACATGGCTTGATATATATACACAGAGATGACAAATCAGGTTGTAAATGTGTTTCCTGATTTGTCGGGATGTACAATGAATTACAATGAATTGCAATAAACAATGATATCAATGCATTATGATTCTAATCCCTACAATCCCTCTTGATCCTATAATCTCGGGATATCTACACTCCCCCTCAAGTTGGACCATAGATGTCAAACATGTCCAGCTTGCTAATGAAGTATTCAAATTTTTCCCTGCTTAGTGCTTTTGTAAGGACGTCTGCTGTTTGATCTCTAGAGGGGATATATCTGAGTTCAATTATTCCTCCATCAATCTTTTCTCTTATAAAGTGCTTATCAACTTCTACATGCTTCATTCGATCATGTTGAATTGGATTGTGGGATATATTTATAGCCGCCATGTTATCTGAGTGAAGTGTAATAGGTAAGTTTGTGGGCATCTTCAATTCTTCTAGTATCCGTTTAATCCAAATCCCTTCACAAACTCCGAGTGCTATGGCCCTAAATTCAGCTTCAGCACTGCTTCGAGCTACCACATTCTGTTTCTTACTTCGCCAAGTAACAAGATTTCCCCACACAAAAGTGAAGTATCCAGAGGTTGACTTTCTGTCCTCTTGATCTCCTGCCCAATCAGCATCAGTGAATATTCCTATAGATCTTTGTTCTGACTTTTTAAACAGAAGGCCTCGTCCCGGTGATCCCTTTAAATATCTTAGAATCCTGTAAACCTCATTTAGATGTTTCTGCTTTGGATTGTGAGAATATTGACTTACCACACTGACTGCGAAGGCAATGTCTGGTCGAGTATGTGATAGGTAGATCAATTTTCCCACCATACGCTGATATCTCCTTAGATCAACTTCTTTTCCCAGATCTTCCTCATCTTTTACTTTGTCAATCCTTATCGGGGTGTCACTGGGTCTACACCCCAACATGCCTGTTTCCTTCAAGAGATCCATAATGTACTTTCTTTGTGAGATGTAGATCCCTTTCTTTGACCTCGCAACCTCCATCCCAAGAAAGTATTTCATTTGCCCCAAATCCTTGACCTGAAAGTCCTGGTTCAATGCCTTCTTAATTCGTTCAATTTCTGCTAGATCATCTCCTGTGAGGATGATGTCATCCACATATACTGCCAGTACAACTATATTCTCTTTGTGGTGTCTGAAGAACAGAGTATGATCACTTTGCCCTTGAGTATATCCCTGTGTTCTCAAAACACGTGTGAACCTTTCAAACCAAGCTCGAGGGGACTGTTTGAGTCCATATAGGGACTTCTTGAGTCTACAGACTTGATTAACCTTGTCACTTGGAAATCCTGGAGGTAACTTCATGTATACTTCTTCTTTCAATTCTCCATTTAAGAAAGCATTCTTTATATCCATCTGGTGCAATGGCCAGTCTAAGTTAGCAGCTAAGGATAACAAGACTCTGATAGTATTTAGCTTTGCTACTGGTGCAAACGTTTCTGTGTAGTCCATACCATACACCTGTGAGAACCCTTTCGCAACTAGACGTGCCTTATATTTGTCCAAGTTCCCATCGGCAGTATATTTGGGGGTGAAGACCCATTTGCAACCCACTGGTTTCTTCCCTCTAGGTAGGTCAACAATCTCCCAAGTGTCATTCTTGTCAAGGGCTTTCATTTCTTCCGTGACAGCCTGCCTCCAATGAGGATTAGCGAGTGCCTCATGTATGTTATTGGGTATCTCAACCTGATCCAAATGAGAGATGAAAGAGTAGTAGTGAGAGGCAAGGGCTTTATATGAAACAAATCTCTCAATGGGATGTTGGGTGCATGTCCTGGATTGTTTTCGTAACGCAATGGGCAGCTCAAGGTCATCTTGTGTGGGCACGTCTTCCCTTACTCCTTCTGGACCTGTTTTAGGTTCAGATTCTTGAGTTGCATCATTTGTCTGAGGGGCCTCACCTATCATGTGACGACGTGTGTAGGTTTTACCCCACCTATTTGTGTCTCCCTCTGAACTAGTGTTTTCTTGACTTTTAGGAGTGGGTATTGGATCAGCTATGATGACAAGGTCCGGGTGAATGATTTCTTCAGGTTCAGGTTGTGACAGGAGGTGTTGGTTGGACTTAGTTTCAGGTGTTTGTGACGTCTGAAATTCTCTCCAACTCTCCCCCTGAATTGAAGACGGAGGGTAATAAGGGACGGTTTCACAAAAAGTGGTGTCACAAGTGAGGTAGAGACGTTTGGAAAGAGGGTCATAACATTTGTACCCCTTATGTGTCCCTGCATGACCCAAAAAAATGCACCTGGTGGCTTTAGGTTCAAGTTTGGAGGTTTGGTGAAGATGAACATAAGTGGTACACCCAAAGACCCGAAGAGGAAGAGTATTCTCCAGATAAGGAAGGTTGCAATGGTCCTGTAAGACTTGCAATGGTGTGCGGAAGGACAGTGGTTTGCTAGGCATACGGTTAATAAGAAAAGTAGCCTGGAGAATGGCATCACTCCAGTAAAAGGAAGGGACATTGCTACTGAACATCATGGCTCTAGCTGTTTCAAGAAGGTGACGATTTTTTCTTTCGGCAATGCCATTCTGTTGAGGACTATGAGGACAAGAACTTTTATGGAGAATGCCATTATCGGTCAAGAAGGAGGATAAAGTCTGATTGAAATATTCAGTCCCATTATCAGTATGAAGGATCTGAATTTTTTCATGAAATTGGTTTTTAACCATGTTATAAAACTTAATGAACGTTTGTGGGACCTGAGTTTTATCTGTTAAAAGAAATACCCAACTGACACGGGTATGGTCATCAATGAATGTGATAAACCACTTAGAGTGAGTGCGGTTTGGAACACGGGATGGACCCCATAGGTCGCTGTGGATTAGCGAAAAAGGTTTAGATGGACGATAGGGAGCACGAGGAAACGAAGTGCGATGATGTTTAGCAAGTTCACAGGAGTCACAATGGAAATTGAGAGTTTCTTTATTGCAAATGGAAGGAATAATAGCAGACATGTATTGAAAATTAGGGTGTCCTAAACGTTGATGCCATAGGTTGATCTCACTAGTCTGAGGGAGAGACACAGCCTTACAAGATTGAAAGAACCGAGTATCACAATCATTTAGATAATAGAGCCCCTCAAACTCCTTAGCAACGCCAATCGTCATCCCCGTGGACAGGTCCTGAAAAAGACATTGAGTAGCAGAGAACTTAGCATGACAGTGTTTATCACGAGCCAGTTGGCTAACAGATAATAAATTACACTTTAAATTGGGAACATGCAGAACAGCATTCAACATTAAGGTGTTATTGACTTTAACATTCCCAATCCCGGCAACAACAGACGTTGAGGCATCTGCTATTTTTACCACAAGCCGTGACTTTGCATGAACATAGGTAGTAAATAAGGAGCGATTATCAGTCATATGATCAGAGGCACCTGAGTCAACAATCCAAACTGGTCCAGAATTCATACCTTGAATAGCAGCTAAAGCTTTAAAAAATTTACCTCGGTGTACCACACTGGCAGTAGACTGTTTATTTTCCAAGGCTGCTAATCTTTCCAGAATTAAACTCAACTGGTCAGGTACAGGAGAGGAAGGTATATCATCCTGTTTAGTAACATCTGAAATATACCATTTTGACTTACCCCTCTTAGGTTTCCAATCTGGTGGTTTACCATGAATATCCCAACAAGTTTCTTTTGTGTGGCCCACCTTTTTACAATGCTCACAAAAAGGACGCTGGTGAGAAGAAGGCTCTGAGTTGCGCTGGTTCCCTGTTCGAGCGGCGAAAGCAGAAACGTCTCCTGGGTTCACGCGAGGGACATTGGGAAGCATCACTCTGCGTCGCGATTCTTCATACCGCAGGATGGCGAAGGCTTCTCGGACGGGTGGTAGCGGCAGGCGAGCAAGGATCCGACCCCTAACATCATCATACTCGGAGTTCAGTCCAGTGAGCAGCTCGAAGAGTCGTTCTTCCTCCAACTCTCTCCTGCTTTCGGTCGCGTCATCTGCGCAGTGCCAAACTCGGTCCTTTAGCTGATCCAATTCTTGCCAGAGAGCTGTTTTTTCATGCCAGTACTCGGTCAATGTGCGTGATCCTTGTTTCGCCTGCCAGAGCTTTGACCTAACATCAAATATGACAGAGGAGTTTGCTTTGTTGCCGTAGGAATCGCGTACAGCTTCCCAGATAGCCTTGGCAGACGGAAGAAACATATAGCTCTTTTTGATGCCTGGGGCCATAGCGTTGATCAGCCATGACGACACCAGCGAATTGTCCGATTGCCATCTTCTCTGTGTCTGGGCATCGCTGGAGACGGGAGCGTCGGTGGTGAGGAACTCGAGCTTGTCGCGACCATCAATGGCGAGTTTCATGGATTGTGCCCACTCCATATAGTTATCGCCAGTGAGTTTCTCTAACACGAGCAGCGCTGTTGAGCCTTCGACATTGACCAATTTTGAGGGCCCAGTTCTGGGGACGCCTTCCGGTTGCTCGTATGATGCCATTGTTGACAGCGGTGATGATCCTTCGCTGTGCTCTGATACCATGTGAGTAATTTCAGTGAAGAATATTATTTCTCTTATTGATATATGCTGTACATGGCTTGATATATATACACAGAGATGACAAATCAGGTTGTAAATGTGTTTCCTGATTTGTCGGGATGTACAATGAATTACAATGAATTGCAATAAACAATGATATCAATGCATTATGATTCTAATCCCTACAATCCCTCTTGATCCTATAATCTCGGGATATCTACAAACCCCCCCCCCCACCATGTCTTGCTCTTTCTAGATGTTCATGTACAAGCAGACTCACGGAACCAGTGAAATTGATAATTTCTTAGACTAGAAAATGTGTGAATTTATACTGCAGTAGTTGCAACATACAATAACTAGAAAGAAGCCATACCTCTGCCTCTAATTTTTCCTTCACCAATTCGCTGAGTTGCTGCTTCAATTCTGACTGGGAACTTCTAAGGGATTTGACCTCCTTTATTAGCACCTTGACATCTGTCTTTGATTTCATCTCGAGCTCTTCATGACGCTTCTGCAAGTTATCAAGTTGTTCTCTAGCAACATCAAGCTCTTGCTGCAACATCTCATTTTCCTTAATGACAGATGCTTTCACTGACTCCGCTTGCAGTCTTTCATCCTAAATTATTACAATTGTTCAATAAAGGGCCTCCAAAATAGGATGATAAGAGATGTTAATGAAAATTAGTAATCCAAAGCACACCTCTTCAGACTTCCATTTGATTTCCATATCCAGGCACTTCCTCCTAAGTTCCTCAATATCCCACTGCATTTGTGTAAACCTTTCCCTTTCAGCAAGAACAGCCTGGTGCATATTTTCTCGGCAGTTCAGTTGAGTTGTTTCAAGTTCAACTTCCAAATCTTTAACCTACAAGAAAAGTGAATAGATAATTAACATATGAATATAGAAAGTCCAATAAAGTTTCATAATTTCTATCAGCATTTCAACATTGACATGACCACCATTTCCATGAATTTGAACACAAATTAGCAAACAATTAGTTTAGTCACCATTCAACATACACCAATTACAAAGCAATACAATCACGCAAGTCATAAGCATATTCCATCTTTGTTTTTTCAACCATCCCTTTCCAAATAATGCTATTCAATTCATAAAAGCGTAGGCACACTTGATGGTAGATACTGATGCACAGAGAAATGCAGAGCACCACGCATTTGAATTTAATACTAATATACTATCACCATTTAAAAAAGAACTTCATCACATTATAATGATTTTACTTGAGAAACGTGGAAAGGCAAAGTTGGCAGGGTCTTAGGAAAATACTGGCTGATAAATCATTTAAATTTGACAGAAATTTAAACCAGGATAGGGGAAGATAAACCTGAGTGCAATTTTGACAACTTTTTATACTTAACAATGGCTAGTGACCATCCGTTTTGGACATTTTGAAGACAATATTCCAGACAGTTCATCAAGTATACTGAATCAAATAGAATTTCTACCAATTTACTTACTCGTAATATGGACAGTTCTAAAAGCTTGGCATAGTTCAGTAAAAAAGAAAGTCTTTAAATGTAATATTATATCCCTGAAAAATCGTCCAAAGTACTTAACAATTCAGATTATTTATTTCTTTACTTCTATTGAAGTAGAAACTTAAAAGTTTACATCTGCGATGAACCTGCAGCATGAAAGATACTTCAACCATTAAATGATAGTTAGGTGACATATGACATGTGACAAATACTGAATTATGGTGCAGAGTATTCAACAAGTTGTAAACTGACTCCATGATAGCTGTGTTAAGGTATGATTAAGACATAAAGAATTGAACCAATAGAATGGCATCGATTTTAAGTTGAGAAATCACATTCTTTCAAGGAATAATATTGGTGCAACTTGTGAAGAACTAATCCTATTTTACAACTCAGAGATTAACTGAAATGTAGAAATAAAACCCCTATTTAGAAAAACAAAAATGAAAGAAAACAATGTGCACGTTTAGATACCTTTGTTATGAGAAATTGTCTAGCAGCCATTTCTTGATTTAATCTTGCTAGAAGATCCTCCACGTCTGTTTTTGCTGTTGTCAGTCTCTGCTGCAGGGTAACAAGAATTCTGTTTAACTTGTGTCGCCCCTCAGATGGAAGAGTCACCAAAAAATCCATGCTTAGATTTGATGCTTCACTATTCCTTATAGAACTTAAGTCACTTCCAATGCTGTCTGTTGAAAATCTCTTAACATGGCCGTCCATCTTTTCTTGTATTTTGGGAATAAACTCAGTTCCATCTAAGCGGAGAACTTGAACATAAGCAGTTTTCTCAGTGACTTTGTTTACACTGGTGTCAGTTTGCATGTTATCCAGGGAAAATTTTGATGTCTCCTCATTAATAAATTCTTTGTTGGATTCAGCTCTTGCTAAATTTATTGAGTCATGTTCGGCTATTGAATTGTCCATGCTTAGATCAGAATATCCATCTTTTCCATGCCTTGGGGTTCCAAGCTCAGATATTTCATAAGAAGTATCATTACCAGAATCTGATGCAACAGAGGCAGAAACATGTGGGGCGTCTTGGAGAACATATGATGTAGTACCACTAACTGAAGTTTCATCTGACATCTGCCGTGAATTATGGAATGCTGAAAAAAAACCCAGCAACATAGAGGTATTATATGTGTGTGCAACATTATGGACTATATTTTATTTCATTCTTCTCAACTATGGAGGAGTGTGTTTTTGCTCAAAAAATTATGGAGGAGTATCTCAGAGCTTTAGATATAAATGATGGAAATTTCTAGCATGCACACATGGTGCACCATTCAGCCTGTAAACTGACCAATGTGGAGTATGCGTACATAAGAATAAGAATACATCTAACATAATAACCCTAAAAAAATGGAATTCTAGTTCTAGGTGATTCATACCCGATCGAGCAGCAGCTTCTAGTTCAAGGAATATTGCTGCTGGGGCACTGCGTGATACATCAATGTCTGATAAAAGTTTTTCCATCCAATCCTCTAACAAACACCTTCGCTGAAAGTAACAAATGCAATAAGATCAATTAAGGATTAATAGAAAGTAAGGGCATAACAAATTTCAAGTTTAATAAGATTGACGGACCAGTTGCTATTGTCGTAAACATGGTAGAGAAGTGGAAAAATTTGAGCAAGTAATCTACCTCTTCCAACACTTTCTGGCTTTTAACTTTCAATAACTTCTTTGGTGGAGCAGGGGGCAAATTTTTCATGGGAAATTCTTTTTTCAGCTGGAAAAAAGTGAAAATAGTACTTCCTCATCATCATTATGTGACTGAAATGCACTGCAGAAAAAAATTATTTAAATGCACTGAAAACAACACTTACTTCTGAAAATAGCTTCAGAAAATCATTAAATCGGCGAAAGATTACTCGTGTAAAGGTGATTCCTTCTGGGGATTGTATGCCAACTTGAACCCTGTAAAACTGTTACTTTCAAATGTTAAAGTAGAGAAATGATGGGAACAACAAGCATAAAGCAGATAATGACTTAAGGAGAAGATTTTTATCCAAAGTCACATAAATATGGGAAAGAGGCATGGTGCAGCATGACTAGAGGTCTGAAAAAATTCACCAGTCTCGTAAAAGAATGCAATAATACCTCACACAATTGCATTGTATTTTATACATATAACAAGAGGAAAAGAAAGTTCTTCCTTTGTTTGCAAAGAATAAAAATAGATTGCAAATTCAAGTAGCCCTTTGCTATTGAACTAAAAGAAAAGAAAAACACAGTTTACAGGAAGTGTAAAGGAAATGAACCCAAACATTGAACCTAGCAGTGTATTTGAAAATTCAATTTCAATCATTCGCTTCCTTCAGTTTTCTTAGTGGGGAAAAATCACTTACCACAACGGAATCAGAACCTCTTGATTCCGGCTGGACAACCCACGAAGGAACCGTCACGCAATAACTCCAACCCCCGTGAGGATCATTAGGCCAAACAGAATTCCGTCCATCCTAATGGCAGAAGGCCAAGTCAGTGGTCAGCAGAAGCAAACTCACAAATTATTAATGAAAATTCAAATTATAAAAGGTTCCAAGTTCCAACGAAAAGAAACCACTACCTGTATCTTGAATTCACCGTAAAGTTAACAATTTACTCATAAATAGATCAAGTAGAAGACAAAGTACCCATTTGCGCGGAGGAAGGCTCCAATCCATGCCCAAAGGCAGAGGCGACGTGCCATCATGGCGATGCTTGGGCGGACTTGGATTTTGCACCACCGGCTTTTTCTTAACAGAATTGCTCCTTCCATCACCGAGAAGATCATAATCATCCTCAAAATCATACAGTGAAGTCGAGGAGCTTGTCAAATAAGAGCCCCTATATGCATAAGGGTTGAAAATCGGATCCGAATAATTGAAATTAAAGTCGAGGACAGAAAGGTCGTCAGCGTAGTGATGCATCTCTGAGTTTCTTCTTGTTCGATCTTCAGTTTTTCAATGGACAGGTTGCTGAGCTGAACTACAGCTCAAGCTTGAAGACGAGATGCAACATCAAATTGCAGGAAAGAAAAAACTAAAATAGAACCAAAATTCTCTTACATTACGATCCTTTGCCGCGAGGAGCAGAAAGCGGAGACGAGTCTGGCTCTATCTGATTATTTTACTGTGAAGTTTTGAACTCGTTGCTCATGAGTCATACTTCAATCACCTCGTTGAAAAGAGCATAAACTTTTACAGTTAATCAAATCTAACTGTATTTTATCACTTTTAATATAAAATTTATTTAATTATATTAAAAAAATTAATTAATATAATATATTTTTTAAAATATCTTAATAATTTTTTTTAATTTATTCTCTTCTTTTCTTATTTATTATTATTAAAAGAATATCAATAAGATAATTAAAAAAATAAAAATAGATAAATATAAAAAATATAACTTATATTTAAAATAAAAATTAAGCACATAATTAAGACCTACACTAAATATTAGAGAAGAGCTATTTTTCATGGTTTACTTTTAAATCCCCGCATTGATGTTTACATCAAATCAAATATAATTAAATGAAAATTTAATAAAACAATTAAAAATAATTATATGCCCGTATATAATATATTAAGAAATAAATTTATATTCATAATAATTAATAAGTCTAATTGAGAATCTAATAATACCACAATATCTCAAGTTTTTTAATAAAAAAATAATACTATATGGCTACCAATGGTATTGAGTTTTGAGGGGGCCAGTTCTTTTACACGTTTTTTAATCTTTCCTAAACTTTTTTTTTTAAACACAAAACTCCTATAGTTTACTAAAAGTAGCTTCCAAGTTTCGGCCAGTGGCTCAACTCTAGTCTAACTCAAACTTGATCATAAAAAAATGTTTTCTGCTCTAAAAAGAGCTGTTGGTGAATCCAGTTAATGGTCCAACTGATTAATCTATTTGGTATAATTTAATTTTCAAAATAATCATGAGCACATATTTTTTAATTAAAAAATATTTAAGAATATCTAATATAAAAATAAAATTAATAAGGATAATGATAAACAAAACTAGCAACCCCTGCGTTGCAAAGATAGTACCATATATTTGAAATATACATACATAAATATTGTGACAATAAAATAATAAATATTGCAACTAATCCTATAAGTTTTTTAAATATAAAAATATTTTTTAATTAAAAAATTAAATTTTATATAATTTTTAAATAATAAATCCTTACCCCTTATTTCATTTCAAGAAAATTTCATCCCCACTAAACATAGCTTTAAAATATATATATATATATATGACATAAAGAAATATCTATTAATATAAAGTAACATTTTATTTCTAATACTAAAATTTAAAATTCTCTAATCAAAATATTTTATATTCAGTTTTTTTCTATAAAAAAAATATATTTGTCATGTATTAATCACGCATTAATATATATTGTCATTCATCCACCTCAAAATATTAATAAGAAACTTAAACATATTTTAAAATTTAAATTGAACATCTTTAAAGAGAATTATTATAAGGGCATAAAAAGAAATATTAAGTTAGGCAGAGTAATTAAATAGAAACAGAATGTTACAAATGAATTAATCACGAAGTAGCTGATTTTTGTTTTAAGAGATAGGTTGATGGTGATACGGCAACTTCATGCTTTTGCACAAGCGTTGCTCTAATGAGTCCTTGTCTGGCTCTCTTCGTCTCTCCCTCCCATGGATCCACCCCCTAGGCCTCCACCTTTCATCTATAGCAAAGTTCTCTATCAATTAGATTGCAAAAAAAAAAAAAAACCAATTTATAGTTTAATGACAAAAAAGATTCATATATAAGAGATTATAGATTCAATCCCCTTATAATCTCAAATAGTTTATATCTCCCTCTAGATTTAAAAAAAAATAAGTGTTTATTAAAATAATTATTATTTCTTAAGTTAGTTAATTTTTTAGATATATTAAAGAAATCAAATAAATTAGTTAATTATGACTAATATAAAAAATAATTTATTAATTTAAATAGATAAAAATATATAGTATGAATTTGTATTGATAAATTATATTTATTTATAATTAATTAATTTAATTTTTTTATCTATTAAAAAAAATTTATTTTAGCAACTTTGCTTGATTCTATGTGTTTAGCCTTATTGGCTTATTGTGGCCTCTTAGAAAAGTTGACCAAGTCTATCACGATCTGAAATTATTAAGTCGACCGAACTATTGAATATTCTTACCTTAACGGTTTGTAGACCATATTTATTATAATTGAGTTATTTATTTAACTTTAAAGTTGGGAGTTTTTTTTATTGCCTATGTATGTGTGTATATATATATATCCTTTTATTAATTTTTTTTATCCGAGACACTATTAACATTAAATATTGTCACATCTATTTTTAGTCAATTAATATTATAATATTACAATGGAGTTTAATTCAACACACAGAATTAGATTTTATATAATCTTTTAAGTTTTTAAATATTAAAATATACTCCCAAATTTTAAGAAAATAATGAAAAAGTGCAAAATTATTGTACATATTACATAACTTCTTAATTTTTATAGTGATGGAACGATAAATTTTAGGGTTTAGAGTAAGGGTATTATAGTCTTTTCATAATTTATGACTAATTATAAAATAAAATTAATAAAAATATTATTTTTTAAATATTACTTCATAGTAAATATAATTTTAAAAATATATTCTCAGTGTGTGTTTGGCATATAAGTTACAGAATTGACTGTTCTCTCAAACCACAGTTTTCTTTTCTTTCAGCCAAACACTAATTTTTACTCAAAAATCAATTTTCAAACTAAACCATAATTTTATGCTATAAAATCATGGTTTTAGACTATTTGACCAGCAGGAGCGTTTTGTTCAAATTTTACCGTTTAAGGGCATTAAAATTTTTACCGTACAATTCTCTTTTACTCCCCACCTACTCCTGTCTTTAAAAAGTACTATTTATAAGTGGGGGAAAATAAAAATCAGAAAAATATTGTAAATTTTTTTCTCCTCTGTATATGTACTATATTTTAATAAAAAATTGTAACTAAAATTATTATATCTTATATAATTATTATATTTAGTTTATGTTATTTTTAGTAATTTACTAATATAAAAAAGTGATTCTATAATTAATCACTTAAACATCTCCATTGCTAAAATCTATTATTCCCAAAAATCTATTATTCTCAAAATCTATTCTTCCCAAAATTTATTCTCTAAAAGCTAATCTAAACACACTCTCAATCTCACTCCCACTACTAATCTTATTCCTAATCTTAGTCTATCAAAATTTAGTGTCACATACTAAACGTGTCTTAATGTCCTAAAATTTTTAACTATTAAGAAATTTGCCTATGCTTAACTTCAAAAAAATTTCAATGATGCAACTAATGCTATATTAACATAAACTTCCCGAAAGCTTATTTTATTTGAAGATTGCTATCCTATTTGTTTGAAAAGATATCCTTTTTTTTTATTTGAGTAAAAGATATCAAGACAGGGTATATTGAAGATTTATATTCCAAAAAGAACATTGTAATTTATTTAAAATAATTTAAATTCAAATCTCAGTTATAATTCTGGTAAAAAGAAAACCTCAATTGTAATAAAATTAACTAAAAATTAAAAAAAAAAGATAAAAATAGTTTATTTAATAATAAACTTATGATAATAAAAAAATCTAAAAATAAGATTTGATTAAATTTCAATATTTTTATTTTTAAATGTAATATATATAAATATAAATTGGATGGGAATTAATCTTTTTAATCTTATTTATAATTATAATGAATTATTTATATTTTTTTCGGATCATTATCTTTATATTCTTTTTCCTCTTATAATCCAATATATACTTTTTGAACCCTTGGTTTGGCTCTCTCAGTTCCCACACTGCCGCTCGCAACGTCAATCGAAGCTCTGTTAGTTAGCGGCACCTCTCTTTCTCTCTTCAACTCCTTCGGCGCTCTCTACAAAACCACTCCCACTATACTCCGCCGCTGCCGTCTCCGTCGCAGTCGTCACTCGTAGCATGTGGTCTTAGAATTGCGGCTTCTTAAGGTTTTATCTCTCTCCCGGTTTAGTGACAGTCTATAATACTCATATAGGCCGTATTCTTCTCGCTGTTTGACCCATAAATGCCCTGGTACTGGTTCTGTCGTTTCCTTTTTTTTATGTTCTGTTGTGCCTGATTTTCTTCGACAGATTGTCGTCCCGCTTTTTGGAAGCCCTTGGACTGCTTACTAATAGTGTTTTGAGAGTTTAAAACTTTTGGCGAAGTGTGTTTGGTAACCGGTGATGATTGATCTAAGAGAGATGAATGCTTGGTTGGTGCCTTGTGAAACTTGATACTTGCTCGTTGTAATCGGTAGTTCTTTATTATTAAAACTTGTTATTTGGATATTAATGGCGATTACATTCCAGAAGCGGTAATGGTCATTCCTATGCCTAATTCAGATTAGAGGATGTATTATGCTTTCCTTCTATCAATCATAGAGGCACTGGACATTAAAGCTATTAAATTTAAAAGGAAACAAGTTCCAGATGCATGTATTAGTAAACTGTTAATATATACATGAAACTTAATCCCAAATATGCTTATAATGTGTCTAATAAGTGCAAGTATTAATTTGTTCACTCCTTGGTCCCTGCCATTGTGGATTTCATCCTCCTCCCGCTAATTTATGTTGCTATCTTTACCCTTTGTTGCAGTGGCACTGATGTAGGCACAACATATGATTAAAAATGATATTTTTTTTTTCAAAAAAAAATAAAAATCCTGTGAACTTTACATTCATACGAAATTCATTCAACAAAATATAATCGTTATAAAATTTGACTTCATCGCAAAAGACAAAACTATGCCCTATGCCTTTACACAAACACACGCGTGTGGTTGTTTCCTTCCTTTGTTTTTTCCCCTGGGGGGTGGGGGGTTATACACTTATATTGATGCAATACAGGTATGGTTAGATATGGCTATAAAATAGAGCATCAGTTCTTCAGATTTTCTTACTTCATGCTGTGGGTGTAACTTTGAGATTTTTTTTGCGTCTTAAGTTACATTGTTTGATTTATCGATTGATTTTAATGCTCGACCTCAATCTAGCATTCCAAAAAGATAATCATTGTTCTCTGTCCTTGTGGAAGTATGTTTTCCATCTTCATGGTGGCATTTATTGGTATTGTGTGTGTGGTGAATGTGATTTTAGATATCTTATATTAGGCCTTGTAGTGGCCATGTAAGTTGCTTTTTGAAGGAAAAGTAGAATTTAGTAAGAAGATCTTCATTGTTCAATTTTCTAAGTATGAAGATAAGCAGAAGATTTTTCAGATTACTCGGTCAATAGTGGGAAGTCTATTAAGCATTCAGGAGTTGTCTAAATTTATTGTGGTGCACAAGATTACTTTTAATTTTGGATACAAATTCATAGTAGCCCATTGTAGAACATGAATATAGAGAATGCGTAACATTTATGCTTTGTTGTGGGGTAGATTACTGTTTTAGAAAATTGTTTGTTTTGTGGTCACATATTATGTAGTTTACCCAAGCACCAGTTACTCTGGAGTTATGGTGACCAATGTGCATCGCATTCTGTGTTTTGAGGACGGTGCTAGCCATTGTTTATTTTCCTGGTCTCAAGGAAAGGAAAAAAAGCTGCAAATCTGTGTGGTTTTGAAGAGGATGGGCTCACAAGGGTATTTTGGCACCACAATCCTCTTTTCAATGTTTGCAAGAACATATATTTTTATGGTTGTAGCACTAGAGAAATAGGGATGGAGTTGACTAGTATTTTTTGTTCTGTCACGCTTATTCTTATATCTTGGTTTATTTTGTTGGTGTGTTGGGTTTGTTCTGGTGTCTGAATTTAGTTTTATCCTATGATATTTAGCGGCATGTCTTTGTATCAGTTTTGTGTACTTGTCTTTTAGACTTTGGTGATGTATCTATGTTATCTTCTGTTTAATGAAATGTTGTGATTGATGTAGAAAAAAAGTTATGGATAAATTATTTGACTCATTTTCCTTATCTGTTATATGATTCTTTGTAGCTGAAGTTTGATAGGTTCAAAATCCTTAGTCTTGCTGCTTTTCTTCTCTTTTATTTTGTATGAAAGATCATTCTTGGCCTGCTTTGCCAATCCATGCCCCTTCTAATGTTCAATTCTTTTTGCTTTCAAGGATTATACCGGCCGTTATGGAGGTTGATACACTTGTTAGTCCTATCAATATCAATGAGCAATCTGACCTGGAAACACATCACGGCAAGTGTAGAAGAAAGAAGTCTATTGTGTGGGAACACTTCACAGTAAAAGCTGTTGGAGATGGCATTACTAGGGCTTACTGCAAACAGTGTAAAAAATCATTTGCTTATATTTCTGGTTCAAAAGTTTCTGGCACAAGTCATCTGAAACGACACATTTCCTTGGGAATCTGTCCAGCAAGTCGACAGAAAAATCTGCAAAGCCCACATTTAAAAAACTGCAGTTCTGAAGATGCTTCTCGACCAAAGAAACGTGTAAGAGCAACCCCTGGTTTGGGTGTAATACCATTTGATCAGGAACGTTGCAACAATGAGATGGCAAAAATGATAATTGCACAAGATTATCCCCTTCAAATTGTGGAACACAAGGGCTTCATGGATTTTGTACGGACTCTTCAGCCCCAGTTCAATTCACTAAGCTCTACTGATGTTCATGGGGATTGCATCTCTATGTACCACAGTGAGAAGCAAAACCTCTTGAATCTTGTCAGACAAATTCCTGGACGGGTCAACCTGACCTTGGATTTATGGACTTCAAATCAGACAGTGGGCTATGCTTTTCTTCGCGGACATTTCATTGACGGTGATTGGAATGTACATCATCCTATTCTTAATGTGATAATGGTGCCATTTCCTGATTCTGAGGATTCCTATAATAAAACGATTGTGACCTGCCTAACTGATTGGCAGTTGGAAGGTCGGGTTTTTACACTTGCACTTGATCAGTCCTCGAATGAGACTCTGATGGGAAATCTTAGAGGACTCCTTTCTGCTAGGAATCCTGTGATTTTCAATGGGCAGTTACTAAGCAGGAACTGTTTTGCTCGGCTTCTTAGTCGTCTTGCCCTAGATGCATTATGGGCAATGAGAGAAACCATCAGTAAAGTTCGAGAGAGTGTGAAGTTGGTGAAAATTTCAAATTCTAACGAAGCAAAGTTCATTAAGCTGAAGCAACAACTCCAAGTCCCTAGTACAAAAGACCTTTTTATTGACAATCAAACTAAATGGGACACAACGTACCATATGTTGGTCGCTGCCTGTGAATTAAAGGAAGTCTTTGCCTGCTTCGAGACCCCTGGCCGTGATTATGGAATGACTTTGTCTATGGATGATTGGAAGCGAGTAGAAATTCTCTGCACGTATTTGAAGCAGCTACATGATGCAGCTAACCTTCTAACTTGCCAACCATATCCAACTGCAAATTTATTTTTCTCTGTTGTTTCAAATCTTCTGGTGGAACTGACTCATGCAGCTTTCAGTCAGGATCCTTTCCTCAGTAATTTGATTAGGCCTTTGCAAGAGAGTTTTGATCAATACTGGAGAGAAAGTTGCCTCGTCTTGGCGGCTGCTGTAGCCATGGACCCGAGGTATAAAATGGAGTTTGTGGAATTAACCTTTTGTCAGATCTTTGGTGAGAATGCTGAGCCATGGATCAGGGTTGTTGAAGATGGTCTTCATGAACTTCTGCACGAATATATCGTAGAACTTCTTCCTTTGACAACTACAGATGAAAATGTAGGGAATGAGATTATGATTAAGACAGAGCCATATGAAGAAGGGTCTCTTGATGGATCAATTATCATAGATACAGAGGGACTTTCAGACTTGGAAATATATATATCTGATATTACCAGTAACCAAATCAAGTCAGAATTGGAACAATATCTGGAAGAGCCTTTAATACCCAGAGTAGAAGAATTTGACATTTTGAGTTGGTGGAGACTAAACAGAACAAATTACCCAACTTTATCTAGAGTGGCTTCTGATATTTTGTCTATGCCATTATCAACTCTCTCAGCAGATTCTGTTTTTGACACAGAAATTAGAAAAATGGATAACTACCGCTGTTCATTAGGCTCCATGACTATTGAGGCACTTTTCTGTACCAAGGACTGGTTGCATTATCAATCATCATTACCTTTAGATGTTCCAATGCACTAAAGAAAAATGCAAATGAAATTGAGTTTAGGTTATTAATTTCATGTAGGGATAGGATCCATATGTAGCTTTTTAGGCATTCAAGTGTTACAACTGCAATTCAGGTCTATCAATTTTGAGATCAGCTGTGAGATTGGTGTCTACTTGTTTATAGTATAGCAATAATTCTATTTTGGCTTTTTTTTGGGGGCAAATTATTTGCTCTGTACACAACAAATCGATTGTATTCATGGGTTTTAATGAAACACATGGAAGATTTTCTTGTCTCTCGAGTTGGATTCAGTTTTTATTTATTGATGTATGGCTTGCTTCTTTGAAAAGTGAACTTAAAGGCGTTGAGGGGATGAAAATTTCTTAGACATCCCCTTTGCAGAATCAATTGTGGAACTGCAAGGAGTCCATGGAAAATCATTAAAATAGATATGGTAAATGTCAAAAATCATAACTTTACCCAAAAAAAAGGGTATTCTTGACTTGATTGGGAAATTAATTTTGGTCATTTATTTTTTATATTTATTAATTTTTTCTTAAATTATATCTATTAATATTTTTTTAATAATAATCAAGTAAGAGAGAGAAAAAGAGAATTAAGGAATATAATTAGAGTGTTTTAAAAAAAAATATTA
The DNA here is from genome assembly GCA_037074615.1 of Leucaena leucocephala. Classification (NCBI taxonomy): domain Eukaryota; kingdom Viridiplantae; phylum Streptophyta; class Magnoliopsida; order Fabales; family Fabaceae; genus Leucaena; species Leucaena leucocephala. Next base: position 3,860,335 of record CM073552.1, read on the forward strand.
TAGTAACTAACTTAAATAATTTTTTTAATTTAATTAAATTAATTAAATATATTTCGTATTACGTATAATAGGAGTAAAAAGTCAACTGCCTTTACAAAGTTAAAATAACAATTTTAGTGAATTTTATGTCTAAAAAAACAATGGATTAAAAATCAAATGCATTTAGCGAATTTAAAATATTGTGTAGATTAAAAGAGAAAATAAAAAAAAAAGTTAAAAAAAATTGCTTTATATTTAAATGTATTCTTTTATGCTAGAATTATATAATTAATAATTTAGACCATTTCTCCATCCGTGCATGTCATCCTTGTGTAAAGGCTATGCAAATCTTTTCTATGTCCTTCTAATTTATTGTAGTTACTTGAAGGGACCATAAAGAATGATTAACAACCTTGTATATGATTATTCTCATTAACTATTATTATTGATTACACATATTTATGACTAGTTTTCAATATAAAAGTTTTTAAAAAAGATTTAAAAAAAAAATAACCAAATTTTTTTATAAATAACTAAATTAATTAGTTTTTTAATATGTGAATTAGTTATCTAATTGTTATAATTTTTCTTAAACTTGATTCACTTGAGAGCTTAATTGGCTTTGGAAGTGGCATTTATATTGATGCAATTGGCAATGCCTATACAATATACTAAATTGAATTGTCCCAATTTAATATGTTAATCACAAAAATCATTGTTCACATTTTATACGGAGAACAGATATTAGAAATCAAAATACTGCTACATCAAAGTAATCCACATAATATTATATCATTCTTTTAAACCTATTTGGTGAGAGAGCTTTACTATTCCTTTTGGTTCTACCCAATTCGATTCAAATTAATCTGAGCTTTAATAAGTTCTCTCATTGTAATGGAGGCGATTCAAAATTCCAGAGGATTACTAATGGGGGTTAGTCTGAGTGGTAAGTGACTCAATATCATTTAAGCAAGGTCTCAAATTCGAGCCTTGGTATATGCTGAAAATTCTCGTTGAGAGACTTACCCACCATAGTCAGGTGTGCGACGCGGATCGAATCCGGATATAGTCGAAACAAAATTTTAGTAAATTGATAGGCAACAAAAAAAATTTCAGGGGATTCAATAAAAAAACAGAATGACAGTTAAATACTAAAAAATTGATTTAACAACAATTATTAGGTTTGAGACAAATTTTTCTTGAAAAATAAGTTGCAAATAAGAATCTCAATTGTAAAATAAGAAATATATTTTACACTTAAATACTTTATTTACCATTAAAAACGCTAAATTTGTAATTAATTAGGTTCATATTTACAACTATTTTTTTAATAAATTTTGATGGAACCTAATGTCATTCTCCCCCATAAAGAAATCACTTTTCAAAACCAAGTTTAGCAAATAGCCCCCATCAACCCGTGCTTCTCATCGAAGGGGGAGGGAAGCCTGAACCAACCAAAACTGCGTTCTGCTTGGTGCCTTCGTTGCATGTTGAATGCTACCATTGCTTTGCTTTAAGACTCCCCTGCCCTTTTCAGCTGCAGGCCTTGCAATTTCACTTTTGTTTTCGCAGAAAGCGTTGATCTTTAATGCTCCCACTTCTCCAATTTACTGTGCTTCAAATCCTAGCCTCCATTACTTTGATCAATTTCTGCTTTCTTTACTTGTTTGCAAGTCCATGGACCAACTCAAGCAAATCCACTCACATACCATCAAAATGGGTCTTAGTTCCGACCCTTGTGTCCAAAACAGAGTTATAGTTGTACGAAGGACTGAGGGGATGTGAGCTATGCTCGTCACCTGTTTGATACAACTCCTGAACCAACTATGTTCATTTGGAATACCTTGATCAGAGGCTACTCATGGTTAGAGTGTCCTTCAAATGGTGTTTATATGTATCTGCAAATGTTGAGGAGGAATATCAAACCTGACCGTTACACATTTCCGTTCTTGTCAAAGGGATTTAAACGTCACAAAGATTTGCAGTTTGGGAAGGAGTTATTTTGCCATGCAATAAAATATGGGTTTTGTTCTAATTTGTTTGCTCAGAAGGGGTTTATCCATGTGTTTTGCTTGTGTGGCTTAGTGGATATGGCTCACAAGGTTTTTAATATGGGGGATGAATGGGAAGTGGCAACCTGGAATGCTTTGATATCTGCGTATAATAGAGTTAAGGAATTTGAGAAATCAAAGAAGCTTTTTTAATGAGATGGAAAACAAAGAAGTATTGCCCATTTCAGTTACCTTAGTTTTGATGCTTTCCGCTAGCTCCAACTTGAAGGATCTTGATGAGGGCATGAAGATCCATAAATATGTCAAAGAAGGCATTGTTGAGCCTAATCTCCATACTGGAAAATGCGCTGATTGACATGTTTGCATCTTGTGGAGTAATGAATGTTGCACAAGGAATTTTTGACAATATGAAGACTCGTGATATGATCACATGAACTTCCATTGTTAGCGGGCATGCCAATACAGGTCAAATTGACTTGGCTCGAAAGTATATTGATCAAATGCCTGAAAGAGATAGTGTTTCCTGGAGTGCCATGATTGATGGATACCTTAAACTGAACCGTTTCAGAGAAGCTTTAGAACTTTTCCGAGAGATGCAGATTTCAAATGTAACACCAGATGAATTCACCATGGTTAGCATTCTAACAGCATGCGCGCATCTGGGAGCACTTGAACTAGGGGAATGGGTTTAAGACTTATATTGACCAAAAAAGTATAAAAAATGATACTTTTGTTGGGAATGCTCTGATAGGCATGTACTTCAAATGTGGAAACATCGAAAAGGCAAGAAAAGCGTTCAAGGAAATGCATCATAAAGACAAATTTACATGGACTGCAATGGTTGTTGGTTTTGCCATTAATGGCCATGGTGAAGAAGCTCTTAATATGTTTTCAGATATGATAGAAGCTTCAGTTATAGCAGATGAGATAACCTACATTTGTGTCCTGTGTGCATGTACACACACAGGCATGGTGGAGAAAGGGAGAGAATATTTTGTGAGCATGACCACCCAATATGGAATTAAGCCCAATCTGACACATTATGGATGCATGGTTGACCTTCTTGGTTGAGCTGGTAATTTAATAGAAGCACATGAATTCTTTGAGAATATGCCAATAAAGCTAAATTCAATTGTCTGGGGATCCCTTCTCAGTGCTTGTCGTGTCCAAAGAAATGCGGAGCTTGCAGAAATGGCTGCTAACAAGATTCTCGAGCTAGAACCTGAAAATGGAGCTGTTTATGTCCTATTATGTAACATATATGTTGCCTGCAAAAGATGGGAAAAGGTACGAGAAGTACGGAACGTCATGATGAATAGGGGAATTAAGAAAATACCAGGATATAGTTTGATAGAGATGAATGGTGCTGTTCATGAATTTGTTGCTGGGGACCAGTCACATCCTCAATCTAAATAAATATATGCCAAGTTAGAAAACATGATGCAAGAATTGACATATGCAGGGTATTCACCTGATACATCAGAGGTCTTCCTTGATATTGGAGAAGAGGATAAGGAAACCGCAGTTTATCGGCATAGCGAGAAGTTGGCTATCGCCTATGCTCTTATTAGTTCAAGACCTGGTGTTACTATAAGAATTGTGAAGAACCTCAGAATGTGTGTGGACGGTCACCATATGGCAAAGCTGGTCTCTAAAGCTTACAGTAGGAACTGATAGGGATAGAACCAGATTCCACCATTTCAAGCATGGTTCTTTTTCATGTAACGATTTTTGGTGAAGAGTAAATAAAACATTTCCCTGTTTATTAAGTCATATGGCCTTATGTTCTCAGTTGATCAATAAATTCATTAGATTCGTTTTGTTACTTGCTATGATCAATACCACAAGCTTATCTTGATAGAGCCGGACTAGAAAATATACTAGATGCTCCATCGCTGAATCTGAAGGCTTTAAGCTGCAATTCCGATGACTAGTTACTGTAGACAGACAATTTGTTCTGCTTACTCGTTTATTACCAACAGAAAAATTAAACCAAAGACCATTGCTGAATCTTAAGGGTGTGAACTACTTCTCTGGTCCTTAATATAAGACATAATTAGAAAGTTAATCTTAATCCTAAATATAAGACATATTTTCTGTATTTATTAACTTTTTCTTAAATTACCTCTATTGATACTTTCTCAATATTAATCAAGCAAAAAGGAGGAAAGGAGTTAAGAAAGATGATTAGAGTGTTTTAAAAAAATATATCATATTAATTAATTTAACTAACTTCCTTAATCTAATCAAATTAGTTAAATATATCATATATTAAAGTTCTATATTAAGGACCGGAGGAGGAGTAGTTTGCCAAATTCTACCCATTCATTTTCTTGCCTGAAAAATAAATAAATGAAAGAAAACTTCTAAATCATAATAAGAGAAATTTTTAAGTGTAAGCCAAAACATGCACCAGATCTATCCCAGCAATAGTTATATAGACACTAAAGATTCACATCTACTAGATTTTTCTTCAAATTTAAATTTGTAGCTGCCTCGTCTATATTTCACTGATGAAATACACTCACAATTACGAGTAGCCAAAAACTTGAGTAGATACAGAATGATAAACTGAATCTCCAAGCTCAGCGTAATGAATCCCACTAACGGCCTGGAAAATGTCAACTAGAACCAGGGTCAAGTACAGGAAGTCTGCAGTGCAAGCTAATTGACTTGTCAGTCTGCCGAGAACCAGGAATGAAAAACTGAAATATAACTGTCAAACAAGCACCAAGTGGAGCAATCCCATAGAAAGCACAATCTGGTTTGGTCAAGTGACACTGAAGGCTCTTGGCAAAGTGCTTCACACTCACTTGCACAGATTGAGCATCTCCTCTGGCAACTGACCGGGATGACCGAGTCTGAGCACTCAGATTTTGATCTTCAGAAGGGGCATCTGCTTTCTCCCCAATGACCAGCAATTTCCGAAACTCGGAACCGAGAGTGATCAGTGTTGTTGACACCTGTATGTGCAAATCCCCATACTTGCTTATGGAGACACTAAGCACATCACCCACCTGCTTCAACCTATCCACAAAGTTCTGCAATTGGTTCAAATCTGGCACCTGAACTAGAGTTTGAGGCAGGTCCTGGGCCATATCCAAAGCAGCTTGAAGTTCAAGAACTTGAGCTCTTGATAATGGCTTTGAAATTGGGATATCCTGAATAACTGCAGATTTATAACCTTTGGTTTCAAAGCTAAGAAAAGGCATAGGTTGGGTACAATTTGGAGGTAGCTTTTTCACCAACTTAATTTGGAGACGATTATCAGTAACTCCACTGCCACTAAGTTCAGAACAAATGCTCACACTGCTACGAACCGCACGTTGGAGAAGAGTGACATCTATGGTAAAAGCAATGCGATCTTCGTTCTGGCTGGAGATGCGATAGTCATCGAAAAGGGCTTCTTTGCGAAATTGAGCAATAGATTGAATACCATCGCCATTAAGGAGGTTGTGAAGGAACATGGCATGATCTCTTGTGAGGTAGAGGTGACATATCTTTCCCATCTTGTCGAGTGCTGGCAGGAACCTCTTCTCCAAAAGAGTCACTCCATTCTCCGTGAGAAAAGCCTTGAACTTCATCCTAGATAAAAACAGCCTACAGTTTACATTCTCTGTCAATACTTCATAATATAAATAACACCGTTGAAGAACACAAATCCGGTTCCAATTTCAGATATGAAGTAACATGATTATTGATAAAAATAGAATTCGATTAGAATATAACGATGGAAATTCTACTTCTTGGAACTGTAACTGTTCAGTAGCTCAGAAGATGCAAGAGAGAGAGGAAAAGGAAATTCACAAAATGGCGCGAAAATTCTCTGTTCCGCAGCGAATCAAATCAAATAAATGGAATCCTCGTTATAAACCAGAATAAAATAGCAAACAAGTGACTAAATTTCTCAGAATCCAAAAAGAACTAGGGAATTGAATCGCCTGAAAAAGCATACCTTGGATAGAAAGAGACGAAGGCTTCTTCGCTAGAACCTAGAACAAGAAAGGCTAAAGCGCGCCAAAGGTCTGTCAAATGTGTGCGTAGTGAACTCAGTGTATACTCCTCTGATCCTCTCGTATTATGTTTCACCGCAACAAAAACCTTAAAATTTATTAACTTTAATAAAAATTTATTAACTTTATCTATATTAAATATATATATATATATATATACTGCACCCTTATTTTAATAATATATACCAATATTTAATAAGGGATAAATAAAAAATTTATAAAAAAAATCAATGACATATTTTATAATTAAGATATTTTTTCTTATTTTATAAATAAGGCTAGAAAAGTATTTTAGTGAGTAATCATAACTTAATATGACTGGTTAATACACACATACGCATATTGATATTGATTAAACACACAGACAACCTTAAATTTACGAATGCTTCATATTAACATGTAAATCCACTTTTAGTAGTTTAAATTTATGACATTTTAGATCTATTTTATTTAAAAGAAATTAATAAGCCGTGTGATTATTTATATTTATAATTAATTTAAAATTTTCCCATTCTGCACAAGTAAAGTACTACATTATTAAAAAAAATGGAGTAAATAGAAATTAATCAAATAAGAAGAAATAAGCATATTAAATTATCTATTACATTATTTTCTTCTATACATGTTAACTTAATGGCATATTAAGTAAGAAGGCATTTAAACACGATTAATAAATTTGGCCAAAAAGACAAGATTAATACTAAGAAAACCGAATAAATTTGTTGGTGTTTTGAGGGGGGAAAAAACGATTAATTGGTATGCATATTTTTCAGTTTGCTTAAGTAATTTGGCGGGGAAGAAATAAGGACATGCATTAAAGTAACAAGCAAAACATCTAAAATATAAATAATGCAAATGCCCTTACAGTCATCTCTATATTGAATGATCCTCTAAATTTACACATTTAAGTTTATTCAATATCTCATTGAATGCTTGCATAGCAATCCTGAAACGGTCATGCGATTTCGTACCTTCCTCCACAACCTGCACTATTCGTCTATATAAATGATCATACCTATGAACTGGGTTATTAATATCAATGCCACTAGATTTCTGATCAATAACATAACTTCGCTTCAGATCTTTTCTCCATCTTGAGAGAATATACTGAGCTGGAATCTCTTCTATACCATTCTGGTTTAAGACAGATAATGCATGCCTACACAAGATTCCTTTGAAGTTGAACAAACCACAAATGCAAAGGATCTCCTTTTCAGACCCATTGTAATACACTTCATAATCTCTTGTAACTCTCTGATTTCCTTCAACTTCAACTTGTTCTTTGATGAGGTATGAGATTACTGGTCCATCCACATTTATCTGTCTGGTGCTTAAACAGGAGTACATTCCTTTTATTTCCCTTTCAAACATTCTGAATAGTTCATTTGTGTACAATTTTGAGACCTGCAACTCAAAGTAACAACACCTTGGTTGTTTATGCATAATAAAGCTTGAGTTTTTTGAGTCCAAATCTGCAAGTGCTTCATGTTGCCACTTTGTCTGAAAAGCTTGATCATATTTTTCAAGAAATTCCTTTAGAGGAGTTTGTTTATGTAGGTAGCCCTCAAAAAACCATGGGGTGGTGTCACTTGGTTGTATCGGAAACAATCCTGTCAAGAAGGTTCCCTTCACATATGCTGGAACCCACCGTTTTCTGTCCTCGTATAATGCTTGAAGCCACTCATGACCTCGAATTTCGAATTGCTGCATCATGTCCTCCCAAGCTTCATCGAATTCCTCAGTCCTCAGGGAGTAATAAACTGCTTTACTAATTGCTGCTTTCACTGCCTCATATTCTAGCGATCCCCCCAGTTTTTCTGGAATTTTTTGCATGATGTTGGATAAGCAAAGACAGTGGGAAGCTCTTGGAAAAACATCGGCAACCACTGTTTGCAAGACTCTACATTGGTCAGTAATAATGACTTGTGGAGGGCGTCCTAAGATACATGTAATCCATGCCCTGAATAGCCATGTATATGATTCAATGGTTTCACCAGCAATCAATCCACAACCAAAAAGAATGAATTGTTTATGGTGATTTACTCCGAGAAATAGAACCAGAGGAACTTCATACTCACTTGTCAAACACGTAGTATCCAATGCGACTACGTCACCAAAATAATCGTATGCTACTCTGGACCTTTCATTGGCCCAAAACAAATTCCTCAAGCATCCGTTCTCATTGATATCCAACACATAGAAGAAGTGCGGATCTGTTAACTGCGAATGACTAAAAAAATTTAGAATTACCTCTGCATCACCTTTATTTAGCTTCAATTGATTGGACCATACAGCTTTGCTTTTGGGTTGTCCTTCATCAACATCTAAACTTCCATTAGTCTCGCCATCAATAATCACAGTTCGAAATAGTCTAATCTTCTGAACTTCTTCAGTACTGTCTAATTGCAACGCTCTTTTGGTCCCCAAACCCAGGCGCTTATGAGATTTGTAGAACTTTCCACTCGTTGGGTTTATCAAGTGATTATGCTCAAGCTCCACTTCTATAATTCTCCATCTTTTGGAATCCATCAGCCTGAACTTTATCATCGCTGGACAACCAGTTCTTGTTTCAGGTCTCGGGCGATTCGCTTCACTTTTTTTCTTGAACCCAGCACTACTGCAGCTGAGTTTTCCTCTGTACCGTTCCTTGCTCTTCCTATACCAAGTATTACTTACTCGAACCCCGAATCCTTGATCCTTGGCGTAGCAATTGTAGAAATAATATACATCCTCATAAGTCTGAAATTCCATTCCAACAGCAGGAGGAAGTGGGTTCTCCCCTTGGATTATGCCAGTTTGACTGACAAAATCTGCCATTCCACAATCCCCTTCAATCTCAAATCCATCAGCATCATCATCTACTACTGGCTCACTGTTGAGAGAAACTTCGGCCATCTGCCAGACTTACCCAAGATGCTCTTAAGGAACAACATAAATTTCAAAGTAAACAGATCTGGATAAAAATCAACATATATAAGAATCAAACACAGTACAGTCAATCAATACATTCCCATGAACTCCATTTTGGACAATAACCGACATTGCATCTCAAAAGATGATGTATTTTAAGTACTAAGCAAATATATCAGCATCCAATCATCTAAGTTAGAAGATACTTTTCTCCTTCAAAGGAAGCAAAAGAAGTACACACGATGATGGCCTTATGTTTGTTGAAATACCATTTTTATAAAGAGCACACACCTATACACCATCAGGGCTTCATCCATGACCATACAGGACGAAGAAAGGAAGAAAAACCAGAGCAAAATTACTTAACACAGTAACATCTCAGGAGTACTGATAAGTTTTCACACGTGAATCTAATTATAGATGCAAGAAATAATTAAACTTATATATAATTATAATGGTGAGCTCAATGAGCTCAGAATGCACTCATCAAACCGTGCAAAGAAGAAAAATTGAGCTCAACAGGGAAAAAGTAACCTGCCAATTGACCGTTACCCAGTATACATATCAAAAGATAAAAAAAACTGAACAGTTTCTGACTAAAATTGAGAAGCTAATCTGCTAACTGAACACATGCTAGTCAAAAAGTATGGGACAAAATATCTGAGTAAGAGAAGAGCTTACCGCAATTCGATGACGGGAAGACGTTTATTTTGCTTAAGGAGTCGGAACAATGAAGAAAGAGTCTTCTGATGAGAAAGACTTCGTCCGGCGAGCGAAGTTGTGAATGAACTGCATCAAAGAACACAATTTTGATAGCTACAGGTCGAAACTTGCTCCTAAATCGTAATTCCTCAATTCTGTTACTTTCTGAAAGCGATGAAACGAAAATAAGATGTTGGAAATTATGGGGAAGCGGTTTATTGCTACAACCAAGACAAATGGATGAAGAGGACCATCAATGCGAAGCCACAGTGAGAGCAGAATCAGGGGGCGTCAAATGCGTCAGGTATCATTTCATTTTCATTTTCTCTCCTCTTCTATACGCAAAAGCAATTAATTTTATTGGCTGTAAAAAAATTGTTCAGCCAATAAAAAATGACTAGGGAAAAAAAAACCAAAAACTGTATAAAATAAATAAATTATTTTATAAAAGTTATTTAATTAATTTGAATAAATTAAAAAATTTAAATAAATTAGTTATTATAATACTTTATCCCCTAAAATATTTATGTGCCATATAAATAGATGCATTTAAATTGTTGTTGTATTTAATTATTATTATTATTATTAAAAAATATCAATTATTAATTTAACAAAAAAATAATAAATATAAAAAATAAAATAAATTAAAATCTTAAATTTAAAATTATAGTCAACTCTTTAAATAGCTTGTAGTAGTACATATAGAAATGGATGACCATATTTTCCCATGTTTTACTTGTGATTTTTATTTAATTTTATACTATATATAAATATAAATTTTTATTTTGAAGATTCTTACAATTTTGACTTGCAACAATTTTGAGTCACCCTTGTAACATTATGTTAGGGGGAAATGCACTTTTTATGAGTAAATGTTATAAACACGTGCATGAAGCAGTAATGACTATATATAGGAACATAAAAGGTCTCTTTTGGTTGGTTTGTAAATTATTTTTATGAAAAATTTTGGCCAAAAAATATATTTTGATAATAGGAATATGGAAATGAATTTTAATGGAACGAGATACATATATATATGTAATATGCTATCAAAATGAATGAACATTTATGTTTAGATTTTCTTAATAAAAACATAAACATCAAATAGGAAAATCATCTTAGCATTTAGTTGAACAATAATAGTTCAAATCTAAAATATATTAAAATATTTGTTATTATTTTTTAATTATCAAAAAATGTTTTTTACATTTATTCAATAAAAATTTTATTGCTCATAATTTCTATGACAAAAAGTCTCCTTTATTTATAAATGGAAAGAAGTTTAGTCAACAAGAAGTAGATTTATTCAATCTTGTCTGTTGCTTTTATATGCCTGCCAAGCAACCATATAATGATCTTGGGATACCATTCCTTCTTCAACAAGTTGAATAGCCCTTCTGTACAAATGATCATAACACTGAACAGGGTTGGTGATATCAATATTATTGGAGCTGAGATTTGGTACATATAATCTCTTATGATCCTTCCTCCATCTGGACAAAATATACTGACATGGAATTTCCTCCACACCATTGTAATTAAGGATACACAAGGCGTGCTGGCATAGATAGCCTTTCAAGTTAAAGCAGTTGCAGCCACAACGAACTTCTGCCCCGGCTTTATCATACATGACTTCGAATTGCCGGACATCGCTCATTGATTCTTCCTCTATGTGTTTTTTAACTATGTACGTCACTATAGACCCATTTGCTTGAAATTCTGTGATGCTGAGACAAGAAGACATCATCACCGCTTCATCTTGGAACTTACTGAATACTGCATTTGTGTGCAGTTTTGAGAGCTGCAACTCATAGTAAGATCTGTTTTCAGTAAGGGTGTTGGATCTCTCGACTCTAAATCAGCAAGAGCTTCTTTTACTTGACATTCCCCATTATGAAAATCAACAATCTCCGTTTCATCCCTCCCATTTTCATGATCATCTCCATCAATCTCAAAAAGCTGCCCACAGTCATTTTCAAAGTCATTGAACTCGTCCTCGACATCAAGCAATTGCTCACTGTTTGGAGATCCTTCATCTATCTGAGAGAAAGAAACAAACATTCAATAATAAAAGATCCAATAGAAGTGTGCGCACATTGAATTTGACGACCACATAACTTGAAATATTTTGATAAGGAAGCTCCTATGTCTTTACCACCTTGAAGTGTGTAAATATCCCTTGAGCTCCCTTTTTCTCTCTCACTAAATGATTATACTTTACCTCTCTCATCTTTAAAACGGAAAAAACAATCTCATCCAATAAGCACTTTTTTGGAAGCAGAAAGTCAGCAATTTCTTTAACACTATCGAATGAGTTGGATTTCTGGGATCTCGATAAATATCCAGAAAGGCATGAAATATGTCAACAGATTTCATGACTTAACCCATTAATTACAGTCCGCTGGCAATTTTGCGATGGATCCTCATAAAGCCATTAAAAGAATCAGTCATTTTAATATCAAATCATTGTAAACTTCTACAGTATAGTCTCAATATTAGGTAGAAAGACGAAGTTCTTAAAGAAGAAAAATTATCTCAAAAAACGCAGTTTTACCATTTACTACTTCACCTACCGAACCATAAAGACCAATACAGTCGAACTAGAACAAAGAAACACCCACATGGACCCATATGAGGGAGAGGTTTTTATCCCCCTTTGTATATGCATAATTGAAATCCAAATGTGAAGCGGAACCTTGGGAGACGAACAGAGGCTTGGCTGGACCTTTAGCGTTTAAAAGACCACTGATCTCATATAAGTTTTATTGGCCCTTCTTTAAACGTGATGTAGCTCGAATTCTCTTTCAATGTCACCACATTGCTAAATTAAAGAAGCAGAATACAGGTTGGTATACGTCCTTGCCAGTCCCAGAGGCACCCTAGAGTGACGTTAGTATAAATTTCATACTAAGTTTGCCTTATGCTAAATGAGGGTGTTTGGGTGGGATTGCTTCAAAACCCATGGTTTAAGCTAATTAATTCTCTATTGTTCTCCCAAACACAAATTTATATCTCACCTTTTCTTTTTAAGTCTGAAATGCATGTTTTGACTTAAGAATATCTTGAGGCAATAATGCACATGAGTTTAACATAAAGATGCATGCCGGTCTATAAAGAGTATACATATAAAGACCATGCATGGCTTCCATAACGCATCCAAATTTGTAAGTCTTCATTCTTGAAGGCTCGTCTTGGATTATCCTTCTTTTCATCTTTTGAATGTATCATGATATTGATATCTTCATTTTGCCTCTCCCTTTCCATCTCCACCTCCCCACCTCCCATTTCCTTTAAAATTGGGGTTTTTATTGGATGGAACAGAAATAATCTGCCACCCAATAAGGGCATGGTTCAAATTGCCCACCACCAAAGGCAGATTAGCCTAAAGAAATAATCTGCCACATTTGGACTAAATTGGATTTATCAGTTGTAAATTTTATGAGTAGGTGTATCAAATGAAGAGTCACGTATTACATGGGATTGTGGGGTCTTGATGTTTAAATAATAACATATGATTTTAGACTAGTAAATAGGTTAAGAAGAAGAATAGGCTCGCACAATAGGCCACAAGATTAGTGGAAATCTAGCGATTTCTTTCTCACCCGTGTGTGCGAGTTAAACACGATTAGGCGCATTTTACCATAGATTTTTTTTTTTTTGTGAAAATCCAAATTAATTTTGTAGCTTAACCATGGTCCTTTTCCTTAGAATTTTGAAGCTGGGCGTTGGGTCACATATCGCTCTTTATTTCAAACACCATAAACAGATTCATAAATTATCATTAATATGTTTTATTCTCCCTAACGTTCAGAAAACGTTTGCATTATTTGGATTTAATATTGCAATGTATATAACGGAGTTTTTAATCACAATAAACGTGATTAATTCTTTGTCCAATGTCTCTGGAATTCGTGGCCTATATAAGGTGATCTTTCCAGTAGGTTGAGATATGCGTAATTATAAAAAATGTTAAATTATTTTAATACAGGAAAAGTTTGTTTAATTATAAAGTACTATATTTTATTTATTAATAGATATAGAATAACTTTTAAATATAGTATTTTTAAATAAGATTTATACCACGTAATTTTATTATTTTTGTAGGCATTTTTAACAATATCAATTTAATATAAATCAAAAGAGAAAAAGGAAGAGATTTGAGAAAAAGAAAAAAGAAATGAGAGAAAAGAGAAAGAAGAGAATTAAGAGAGAGACGCCAATACGAATATAATATAATATTAATATGAATAATTAATAATAATAATAAAATACCAATAATAATAATAATAATAATCATAATTAGAGTCTTAATAAAATAATAATAAATTAAAATAATCTTAGTAATAAAATATGAGAGCTAATAAGAGAACATCACATATTGTTTTATCATATTCCTTATTCTATATTTCATCACTTTTTTTTTGGTATATTCCGATTTTACCCATAGACACCTAAAGGTAGGGTTGATAATTTGGGTTGGGCCTGCGGGCTCAACCAGCCAACCAGTCAAAATATGGCGGGTTGTTGCAACCCATTTTGGTGCGGGTCTTTTTGACCCGCACCCGCAGCGGGTTAACCCGTTTTTTTTTTTTGCTTTATTTTTTATTATCCACATTGTACTTAATTTAGCCAAACAAGGGATAGATTTATAAAAATAAGGGACATTACACTTAATTTATATTAACTTTATCTCATTAAGTCATTTTTTTATATATATATTCATTTTATTTTATTATTATTTTATTTGTGATAGATTTATCTATGGATTGTGACAAAGTTGACTAAATAAATATTTTGACAACTTTAGACATGATTCGAATCTAATTAATATTAACACATATAATTTTTTTTAAAATAAAAGTTAGCATATATATGTAAAAAATTAAAAAAAAAGATAGCGGATTGGCAGGTTCGGGTTAGTATAATATCAACCCGCCTCTAACTCAACCTGTATCCGACGGGTTAGCCCGCTTTTCCACCCCTACCTAAAGGGACTTGCTCAGGGCTCGATGATGTTTTTTTATAAGTGAATGATAATCGTAGCCGTTGTATCAATATGATGAATATCAAGTTGCTGTTGGAAATATTTTAAATATTGAGAAAGAGTGTGTCAAAGAAAGAAGTGTCTTTCTGACATGACTCTTGGTTGTGAAAAGGTATGTTGAAGAAAGAGGTATCTTTCTAACATAACTCTTGGTTGTGAAAGGGTATGTTGAAGAAAGAAATGTCTTTCTAACATAACTCTTGGTTGTGAAAGGGTATGTTGAAGAAAGAGGTATCTTTCTAACATAACTCTTGAATCTAAGGGACATATATCTAAAAGATATGTCTCGTGTCCTTCCACAGGCTATAAAAGGGGGCTTCTTGATGAAGGAGAAGCACAGAGAAGTAATAGAAAATTACAGTGACTGTCAGAGAGAACACAGAGAGAATGATACACCAATATTCTGAGATTACTTTATCTTCTACCAGTTATGTTTCCCTGTATCATTACAGGAAGAGTTCGCTTAATCCTGGAGAGAGTTGCTTTCTAATTTGATGAGGGGTCACGAAATATCTCTTAAGGACAGTGTCCTCGGACGCGACTCGAACTATAAATTTTATATTTTGCAGATTTCGCCAACAATCTTAAGAGATATTATCTGCAAATTTTTGGAAGTCAAGAGAGAGCCATGGAGACGTTGTTATGAGACATGATAGGGAGTAGAAGATTTTGTTGGAAATACAACCCATGGAGTAAGATTCTTTTAATCAAATTACAGGATGATGTGGTGTTGATTATCTGTGCATCGAGACATACGAGAGAGAGAAGTTGATAAACATATGATTGACGGTGTGTTGCGAACACTGCCATTCCTATGTGGTGGAGGCCATAGTGAACCAGACAAAGCGGTTGTAGCACTCGACGGTTCTCTATCTCAACCACGTCATCGCCTATTTCGTCGAGGTTTTGGCTTCTAAACTTCCCTGCAATCTCAAGGGTCACAACCATAAATCACCTCCACTACTCCAAACATCACAACCCTTCTTTTCTATTCTTCAAGAACTATTGTGACGTTCCAAGATCACTACATGGAAAAGGTGCGTCTTTCTCAATATATGAAAAATGTGTGTTTCTCTCTCTATATAAATACAAATATAAATATGAGAAGGGCATGTGACCAGGGTGTTTTTTTTTATAATTCTGGTCATTATTTATTGGATTATCACATGATATTAAGTGGAATATTCTAATAAAATTAGAATGGAAGAGATTATATGGTATGAAATTCTAATTTGATTAGAATTATTATTGAGAATGTATTGAGATATAATTTGATATTTAAAAGTATGGGGGTGTCTAAGATATGGGATACCTTCTAAAATTTATGAGTGAAAAAAATATGTGTTTGTTAGCCTCATTTTATAATTGTGAAGTGTGTTATAATTAAAATTAAATGGAGGCTTTATTATTTATTGTTGACATTAAATTTTATCAAACTTTATGTGGCTTAAACAAGCATTATGATATAAGCATGAAAATTTGATCATTTATCTATTGGAAAGATAAATATGTTTAATTTTTATGATATGTTTAATGTAGATGACATATTGTATGGAAAGATAAATATGTTTAATTTTTATGATATTATTATTTGTGGGTATATATTTATCTTAATATAAATATATATGATATGGATTTTTAATGTGGAGAATATATTTTATAATATTCTACTGCTTTAAATCTGAGTTTGAAAGCATTGAAGAATTAAATATGGTTTTATGAATTAAAATCATAAATGAATAATAATGATATATCATGTTGAGATATATATCAAAATTTGTTGTTGACAGTAATATAATTTTTCTGTTGCTTGAAACAAACATTTTGAGCATATAAAAATTTAACCATTTACCTAGTAGAGAGATAAATGTGTTTAAATTTTTATTATCTATGGGTATATTTGTTTTAAAATAAATATACATGATTATTGTGAAAATATGATTTTGGGTGTTAGTGTAATTATTCCTTATGATGATAACACATTATTTGAGGGTGTTATTTGCTCAATCTATTTATGGATAAATTCTAGTAATTTAGTACTAACTATTGTGATATAGCATATATTGTGTGGAGGATTGAGCATACACACATAAAAATTCAATCTCATGAGGAGAATGAATAAAATATTTGAGGGGTACTATAATTGTTGGTATCATGTATGGTGAACTCCCGTTGTATTAAAATACACGGATGTTAAATGGTAATATATTCTGAATTTATCATTTTATAAATTGAGCAGATATACTTACTGTCCAAACAGTGAATATTGTGATGCTCTAATAAGGTTATTGAGACACCTTAAAAGTACCATGAATTATGATACACATTATAGTAGATTTACCGCTGTATTAGAAGGATACAGTGATGTGAACTAGATCTCGGATTCAGAAGGGTTAAAATCTACTAGTGGTTATATGTTTATTCTTGGTGGTGGTGCAGTTTCATGAAAATCATCCAAGTAAACAATTCTAACTAAATCCTTAAGGGATTCTGAATTTATTGCTATAGAATTGGCTGGATCTAAGGCTAATTGGTTGAAAACCTTTTAGCAAATATTTTGATGTAAAACCAACACTTAATGTTGATGAATTGTGTTTGCTAAATAGCAATAACCTTTGTCAAGGATAACAAAAATGTATAACATTTAGTGTTGATGAACTGTGTTTGCTAAATGGGAATAACCTTTGTTAAAGAGAACAAAGATGAGCAACACTTACTGTTAATGAGTTATAATTGCAAAATGGCAATAAACATTGTTAAGAGAACAATGGTGCAATCGTTTGAGATACTATGAGAATAAGCATGCTTAAAAATTGTGGAGTTATTTCAATCGATTTTGGTGAGATAAAAAATAGACCTATCGGATCCGTTAACAAAACTCATGGGAAGAAAACAATCAAATTGTTGAGACATCGAGGAGAATAGGACTAAAGCTAGTTTGATAACGACAGCGATGGCAGCCCAACCTTTGTGATTGGTGATTCCATGAAAAAGGTTCAATGGGTAAGAAAAGTCGCTTGTTAGTACTGCTAGTACCAAAATATTACTGGTCCTTTCCTATGGTGTGTGATAAAGTGCTAGATTGCATAGAGGAGGATGAGCAAAAGCTCTTAATGATTTCAAATTCTAAGGGATGGTGTATTATGTGCAGATACACTTAAATAAATCACCTATGCGAATGAGGGGTGTGAGCCGCTCCTATGAGATCGTGGCGAAATCTCTAGAGCATTCGTTAAAAATAGGACACGAGCATGGCTACCTAACGCGCAAAACCGCTCGATAAACAGTGAAAATATGGGGGTATAATCTGGCTGTTAGTACCTCTGGTATACACCCAAGAAGTGATGGTTCATAATCCCGAGGACCACTGGCATTTCTATGTACCAAGTATTATCGGTCTAGGTCTGGTTCATGGTCCAAAGGACCACTAGATACAATAATTATATCCATGTATAGAACTCATCTAATGGTGTTTCTTTGACACATGTGAGAGATTGTTGAAAATATTTTAAATATTACGAAAAAGTGTGTCAAAGAAAGAAGTGTCTTTCTGACATGACTCTTGGTTGTGAAAGGGTATATTGAAGAAAGAGACGTCTTTTTAACATAACTCTTGGTTGTGAAAGGGTATGTTGAAGAAAGAGGTATTTTTCTAACATAACTCTTGAATCTAAGGGACATATATCTAAAAGACATGTCTCGTGTCCTTCCACAAGCTATAAAAGAGGGCTTCTTGATGAAGGAGAAGCACAGAGAAATAATAGAAAATTACAGTGAATGTCAGAGAGAACACAGAGAGAATGATACACCAATATTATGAGATTACTTTATCTTTCACCAGTTATGTTTCCCTATATCATTACAGGAAGAGTTCGCTTAATACTGGAGAGAGAGTCGCTTTCTAATTTGATAAGGGGTCGCGAAATATCTCTTAAAAACAAATATAAACTTTGTATTTTGCCGATTTGGCCAACAGTTGCTACGTCTCTCCTTCCGTCAAAACCCTGCGATAGCCGTCGTGGTGTGTTTCACCGTAGTAACCGGTTTCTTTATTCATCCTTGCGCGCGACGATGAAAGTGCTTCTTCCTTCCTAAACGCTATCCTAGCACGCGTTCTTTTGCCTTCCTCCTCGCGCCACAGGCTCATCTTCAGGTTGTAAAGGTTCAGATACTCCAAGCATTGAAGTAAGAATTTTGAATTTGAATTTCCTTCATATTCATGCTTACTCTGTGAATCTTTTGTGCCATGAGATCGGTATCTTCCATCAATTTTTCTTCATTCCATCGACACAGACTCTGCAGTTTCTTACAATATAATTTTCTATGCTCAAAACAATTATCTGGGGCTGATTTAAGCAACCACTTTTCTGAGAAATTCCAGTTGCCATCCCTTTTACTTGAGAAAGTTTCATCAACAACTCATTCAGATGGAAGTTCATGTTGTATGGAATCTGTGGTTACCCAGTCCAGTAACGGCACTGAAAGCAATCCAGTTATATCGAAAAATCATGTCTTAGATACCCTTCTAATATACAAGAGTGAACCTAAACTGGCGTTGAAGTTCTTTGAAGAACAAAGTGGTTATGTAGATTGTATTGATGTTCTCTGTTTGTTGCTTCATATTCTAACACGTAGCTCTCAGACTCGTAAGGCTGCTAGAGAGTTGCTCAATAATTATCTTTTAGAAAATGTCTGCGGTTCCCCAATGGCGCTCACGGAACAACTGGTTGAATTGGAGAAAAGGTACGATCTGAGGGAAAATCCTTACGTTTATAGTTATTTATTGACTAGCTGTGTTAGAGCTAATAACATAAGAAGTGCTGTTGATTGTTTGAAAAAAATGTTTGAGCATGACGTGTATCCTTGGGTTCCACATATAAATATCCTACTGACGGCAATGCGTAGAAGAAATATGATTGATGAAATATATGACCTGTATGATGAAATGGTTAGAAGAAAAATCTATGGTGATCGCTATACATTGCATATAGTAATGCGTGCCTGTTTGAAAGAATGGAAGCCTGAGGAGGCAGAGAAGTATTTTGTACAGGCATTGGATAGAGGAGTGGAACTTGATGCAGCAGCATATAGCATCGTTATCCAGGCTGCTTGTCAGAGGCCCTGCTCAGATTTGGCACTGAAGCTATTGAAGGAGATGAAAGATTTGGGATGGACGCCATCTGTTGGTACATATACATCTGTGATTTGTGCTTGTGTGAAGCAGAGAAATCTTGCATCGGCATTGATGCTAAAGGATGAGATGGTGAACAGTGGTATACCTATGAACATTATTGTTGCTACGAGTTTGATGAAAGGATTTTGTGTAAAAGGGGATGTGGCTAGAGCATTGCATTTGTTTTATGATATTGTTGAGGCTGGCCTCGCTCCAAACAAGGTTACTTTTGCTGTCTTGATTGGATGGTGCTCAAAGATTGGGACCGTGGAAAAGGCATATGAACTTTACTGCCAAATGAAAGTCATGGGCATCCAGCCCACTGCCTATATTATTAGTGACCTCTTGCGGGGATTCTTGAGAGTGAACTGGATAGAAGATGCATATACATTGTTTGACGAGGCTGTTGATAATGGTGTTGCTAACATAATTACATATAATATCTTCTTATCTTGGCTATGTAAAGAGGGTAAGGTTGATGAGGCTAGTAAACTATGGGATAAGATGATGAAAAAGGGTACTGTGCCATCACTTGTTTCTTACAACATCATGATACTTGGTTACTGTAGGAAGGGTTGCATGGACGGCGCACTTAATTTGATGAATGAGATTCTAGAAAGGGGTTTAAAACCAAATGTCATTACTAGCACTATTTTGATTGATGGTTTCTTCAAAAAAGGTGACTTTAAACATGCCTTAGATGTGTTTGGCCGGATGGAGTCTGCAAATATTGAACCTGCAGACTTCACATTTAACACGATTGTAAATGGCATGTGCAAAGTTGGTCGGATGTCCGAGGTGAGGAATATGCTGAACAAGTTTGTTGAGATGGGTTTTAGTCCTACTTCAATGACTTATAACAGCATCATAGATGGATATTTCAAGAAAGGTGAAATAGATTCAGCAATATCAACCTACAATGAGATGTGTGAAAATGGAATTTCTCCCACTTCCGTCACTTATACCTGTTTAATTGATGGATATTGCAAAAGCAATAACATGAATCTTGCTTTGAAAATGCTTGCCGAGATGAAAAACAGAGGTTTGGGATTGGATATTATTGCATACAATGTTATCATCGATGGTTTCTGCAAAAGGCAAGACATGGAAAATGCAAGCAAATACTTCTCTGAACTTCTGGAAGCTGGTTTGCATCCGAACAAAATTGTTTATAACAGCATGATTAGTGGCTTCAGAAATTTGAAAAATATGGATGCGGCAATTGAAATGCAGAAGAAAATGATAAGTGAGAATATTCCATGCGATTTGCGGACATACACTACCCTGATTGATGGATTTCTTAAAGTGGGCAAATTGAGTTTTGCTTTAGATATTTACTCAGAGATGCGTTCCCAGGGCATTCTGCCTGATATCATATTGTATACTGTTTTGATAAATGGACTCTGTAATGAAGGGAAGCTAGGGGATGCTTGCAAGATGTTAAAAGAAATGGATGGAAATAACATAGCTCCTACAGTACTTGTTTATAACACTTTAATTGCTGGACATTTCAGAGAGGGGAATTTGCAAGAGGCTTTTAGACTGCATGATGAGATGCTTGATAGGGGTCTCATGCCTGATGACTCTACCTATGACATTCTTGTATGTGGAAAGTTAAAAGGATCATATATTCGTTATGGGGTGTAAGTCTTGAAGATCCATCAACAGGTCCAATGTTCTTAGTTTTGGTGACCATGGGTTTCTTCCTCTAATGATCACCACTGATTTTGTCTTCCATGTCTTTATTGGGGCCCAAGTGCAAACCAAGGGACATGAGTATCCCTACCATTGGAAGTATGAGATTTGGACGTGGGGTTTATGGACTTTGTGCTTATTCACCTCATGAGCTAGTTTTGCGGGTGTGATTCTCTCAAAGGCTAAAAGTTCCTATCAATTGGTATTAGAACATTCGGTTATGTCCCAAATGCAGGTATGTAGCACAAGTGAATGAGTGATGACATTAATATCGTGTTAGCTGAGGGTTAGAAAGCTAGCCTAAAGCAGCACAGTTCAAATTCAGCTGCAATTTATGAGATTTTAGTATCAAAATATAAAATTTTGATCCTTAGCGAAGTCCTTGAATTTTCCAATCTCGAGTTAGCTTTTTGTTAGGTGCAATTCTTCCAAAAGTTTCCATTGACTTGTACATTTTTTTGTTGTTGATAAAATCAGCTTGTACAATTGATAATACATCATTGCAGATATTTAATGATATAGGTTCAGGACACGGATTCACATTAAAGAATTAGAAATAAGCGTTTGTTTACGCTTATTTCACAGTAAACACCTCTCCCGAATAACATGCATGTATTAGACGTAGATACTCGTGTCCATACGTATGATTGCTTGCACCTAGCAGCATTATTGTTCTACAGCATTTTTCATTTTGCCCATACATATGCTTTTTAAGTTTGTTTTTCCAAATATATATATATATTGATACAGATTTTTTTTCTTTTTAGCAGAGGCTAATGCAGAATTTACATTATTAGATAGATTAATTAGGAAAGTTCAAGTTGATACGTTTTCTTGTTTAAACACTGATTTTATCACCAATACAATACTGTCCCAATTGGAATTATTCTCTCCTGCGTCAGAGCCAGGTTTATGAGGAACTTGTGGACTTGTGGAAAGATCTGTGGATTCCAGGTTTATGAGGAGATGGAGAACATGAGGATTACATGAGGATTAAGGGGTTCTGCATTCAGATTAGGTAATTCTGTTGTTGGCTTTAGTATCATCATACAGTTTGCTTTCATGGTCGAAGCTTGGACTCCTTTGGTAACGCTAAGAATTATTTGAACTTTGTGGTGGAAATGGATTGTAGGGTGTGGCAGATTGAGACAATCATTGAGGTTCTAAGAAAGGAATGAAATCATTAAAAAGTCCAACAAGTGAATGACATAAATCTATTATCATTTTTTACAGTAAAACTTATCTTTATATGTTGCTCATTTGAGATTTTTTTTGTTATTACTCAAGATTTCATAGTAATTTTCCCTTCCTCAATATAAGGAAGGAACATGGGGTCTACCAAACTTGAATCCCAAAACAAAGGTAAAAGTAGGTGCACAAATGAAAAGCTTAAAACAAAAAATGTCATGGGACTTCAAGTAATTCCATTCCTTTGAAGGCCAAAAAAAGGTAAGTCATTCTGTTTAATCAAGATTGAAATGACTGTAAGAGAACTCAAAAGACAAGTCAATAAAACAAACTAAAACTAGTTTTTCAATCAAATAAAATGCCTAAATCACATGAGAACTTTCCCCCCCTTTTTCTGGCAAATTTACCATATAAACCTCTGGATTCCAGGCTCATGAACCCAAATAAATGGCCTGAACAAAAACATCATCATTGTGAAAACATTGACACATATATATAACATCCCTGTGAGAAACCAACGTCCACTTTCAGTATCATTACTGTGAAGCACCAAGAAGAAGAATGGTATGGTGTAGTATCTGAACTCTATCAGAGGAGCTGGTACAAGAACGGCCGCAGTAGCCAAAAAGTATGCCAATACCCATATTTTATTTCGAAATTTTCCTGTTTGGCAAAAAGATAATCGTTAAATACGTATAACCTCATGAGTAAATGAAACTCGAGAATGCTTGCTAAGGATTTGTGCTAACCCAAGGAATGAATAATGGAAAGCCATGACCAGATATAGAGTGGGACAAGAAGGTATTTAATTGACCGGGGAGCCATGATGATCTTCCTCCAGAGATAGAAAGGGTAGTGCCGATTGTCAGCGAGAAGGTATGGATGAGCTACACTGCATTAATCAACAAACAGTGATTTAAGAAGATGAGAGTGACAGAGTAAAACAGTCCAAGAATCAAAATTAATAAAAGCTTAGTTTATTTTCATCTGAGTTAGCTTCTCATAAACCAGTTTTGCTACATATACACAGTAGAAACAAGACAAAAATATAATCAAATAATTAGGTCTTCACATAATTGGTTCTGCTTAGCTTCAGTCCTTGAAAATAGAGAGGGAACAGGTCAGTTCCCTAATCCAAAAATCTCATTGCACGTTAATCATTCTCATATCCTTAAGTCACTGACAAAAGGATTAATTTGTAGTAGGTTTGTTGCTCTTGAGATTAACTCATATCATATACTCCTCATATCATTAATATAATTTAAGACATATTTAACTAATTTGATTAGATTTAGAAGTTAGTTAAGTTAGCATGTTTTTTCTAAAATATCCTAGCCATCTTCTTTAATTCTATCCCTTCTCTCTTATTTAATTATTGTTGAGGAAGTGTGTCAATAGAAGTAGTTTAGGAAAAAATTGATAAATGTAGGAAATAAGCCTAAGATTCACTTCCTAAATAGGTTCTATATTAAGGACCGGAGGAATATTAAATAATTTTTAAGGAGTAAAGCTAAATAGCCATAACAATTAATGGACCAATTAATAATTATTATTACTTTATTAAAAATGTATCAAGCCAAGTATAGACAAAAGAGAGAGAATGATTATTCGAAGTGATTTGAATTAAAATAATTTGTATTAACCACGCTCTACTTTGTAAGATAATAAGCAACGGAAGATAGCAATAAAAGTACTGGCAAAGGGGAGTATTAGTTTTAACGACACCTCCACCCTTTTATTGACAAAAGAAAAATCAGTTCATAATTTCACCAGAGCATGCACATAGCTACTAAAAATCAAAACACGCATTAAATTTTATGTTCTAAATGTGTAATTACTTATCTAAGCTAACCCGAAAAAGTGTACAGAGATAAAGCCAGCGGTCAGGGCCGTGAACCCCAGAAAGAAACCAAAGGTCATGTTTTTCCTAAAGTGCTTGAACAGGTCTACAGCAGGGGTGACAGTGAAATGCATAGGAGCCAGAGCCAGTACAGAAACCAGGCCGAAATAAAGCATCTGAGCAAAATGCGGGGTAACTGCATGAGCTTCTTTTGCACCTGAAGTGAAAATAGGAATCTTAGTGGCCCAAAAATTTACATGGTATAATTAATTAATAACAGATGGAATCCTACCCAAAACAATACTCCCATTCCATAGGACAAACAAAACGAAGGCAACCAATACCACCACGAAGGGGCTAAATGAGATCAAAAGTTCCCACTTCAGGTGCCATAACTTTAACAGGATTGCCCAAATATCCTCAAGCAAGCCTGCAAAAAGAAATTAGATATATAGTTATTTAAAATATTTCATTAAAACAACAGAGTGGGATGGGAATAACTTTTCTGCAGCCACCGAGTTACAGTGTTACTTTCTCATGAGCATTAAAAAAGATAGGAGGTTTTACTAAACAAGTAATAGTAAACCTGAAGAGGAAGGAGAAGATGCATTTGCATTGGCCAAAGAACTCTTGACAGTATCCATTGCTTTAGCAACCCTTCGCTGTCGCAGATTTAAAGCCACTGTACTAGTATTGTTATCGCGTGCCAAACCGGGTTTGTTGATAGATACATCTGACTCTGCTGTTATTGCATTTTTCTTTCCATGGGCTATGGCAATGTCTATGATCTGAGTACATGCGACAAAAAGCACCCATATAATATTCGTTTGTCGAATAACAACTGAAAAGGCTCCAGTCTGCATATATAAAAATGGATTAGTTACTACCACTATAAAATTTAGCATTCGCATGTAAACTATTGTGTATATTGCCCCAATAATAATTGTCCGCATTCCATTTAGAAAAAAAAACTGCCCATCCATATTCCATATGAGATATCCATATATGTAATCATCAACTACATAGATAAAAGGAAAAAACAATGTGCTATATCAAATCACATAAACACCAAAAGTTGCATACAACAGTGTCCAATAGCCAAGTAAAACAACCGGCACTTAAACGTTTATGATATGCAACAAAAAAGGCATGCAAGAAAAAGAAACATTGAGATTCATTTGAACCAAGCTCAGACATGAAAATAAGGACAGATCTTTGAATTCACATAGTATCAGGGAATCTATAAAATTAAGTTTCTTTAACTCAGTTCCAGACTGAGATGTAGATTATTGCTTTGAACTTTGTGGGCATGCAAGCAACAAGATTTTCCTAGTTGCTAGTAAGAACCCGGGAAACAACATTGAGAAAAAACAGAGCTCTGTGCGGTATACATTCATCAACTATGCAAGAATGTTTAACGGAGGGCATCTGTATTTCTATACGCTGCCAGGAATTCTAGATGGCAGGCATCTTTGTTGAAAATCACTACATTAAAATGCAAGCTCAAGGAATGATGCAGAATACTAGAAAAGAGGAACTCTGGGATGAAAATATTATATCCACCAAAATAAATCAAACAAATCTCATCATGGACAGATAGTTTACATAATAGACTCTTAAAAATAACTTACCAATGCACTAAGCCAGTAATTCTTTTTCAAACATGCAAGATACATAGCCAGCACTGCAGTTACAGATGCAACATCAGTATAATAGAGAAAGGTGAAGAACCAGTGGAGGGGATACAAGGATAGAACCAATGCTTGAAGCATCGCCTTTTTATCATCAAGTGTTGGCTTCAAGTGTGTATTTATGTCATATACAATTATGCTGCATATGACTGCTAAGACACAGTTGAATGATCGAAGAATTGCAGTGGAGCATAAATCCGCAAATGATGAAGCAGCTTGCACAGCGTAAAAGCCTGGAAACAAAGAAGCAACATGGGCAAGTGAAAGACAGTACCTGCAAAGTTTTAATATTGCAAAGATCAACCTTGGTATTTGATACTATCCTCTTTTGATAATTTGTTGAGTTATTAAATAATATTTGCCTATGTCTATGTGGGACTATTTAAGTTCCTCAGCGTGTTCCACAGACATGAGGAGCACTAAGTATAGCCCGTATATCAATTACCATGATTTTCAAATACTATTTGAAAAAATAAAAAATAATGCAACAAGATAAATAAGCAAAACTTTGAATAATTTATAGCTCAAACTATTCTGTACATAAATACTAGATATTTTAGAAAATAATAGCATTGCACAAATTTAATGACATCAATTACCACAATTACATGTCTTAATGACTTAAAATATCTAGCACTACAGTCAAAACACAACACGAGGAAAAATCTCTATCACATTTAAGCAATAGAATATACTACTCAGAGCGACTGAGGGGTAATAATTAACCTCCTTTAAGTCAGAGAGAGCTTAAAATTATCTATGAATACTTTGTTTTGGGACTTTATTGCAATTTTAATTCCTTTTGTTTATAAATTTTCAAATGTTGGTCTCCCTAGTTTCAATTGAACAATGTTGCCCTCTTCAATTTGAACGTGGCTACTACCAATTCATCTCCATGTCACCAAAGAGAGTTGCAGCCACGAGGGTCATTCCACGTAAGAAAAAATGGCTTTGACATCAGGCATATCAACAAATACAACATCGGGTTAAAAGCACATTGACTAAGTGACTTGACAACTAAGAGAGCATATAAACTTTTTTATTTTCAAAGACCAAAAAGATAGGCCTTATTGAAAATAGAGATGACTAAATAGTTTTGACAAGAAACTAGAGAAATAAGATAGCTCTAATAATAACTATAGAAACTATATTGCTCGACTGAGAAAATTAGAAGAACCAAAAGAGCATTTTTGACCACATTTTTTCTTCAAAACAAAAAATAATCTAGAAAATGTCATAATTCCAGATCTCATAATGGACCTAGTTATAAATCTTATTCAGGAACACTGCATCTGCTTCTAATTGCAGTGCGCATGATATATACACAACACCACAACCACTGTATGAGTTTTGCTTGAACCACAAATTGGCATTGTGCAACAATCTATAAATGATTTTAGACTTTCTAAACACTGAAAGTTAGTAGTAAGGAAGTACTTTTTTTTTCTCTATATATTCTTCTATCAGTTTATTTAGTCAACCAGATCAATCAGCTACAGTATTAAATGTCTATTCAAATGTCTGTAACAAAAAAAAAATGTCTATTCAAATGTATGGGGCAACAAGCATCAATTTTCCAAGAACATACAGGCCAGGAGGTGTAGTAATCATAGGATCCCAGCTCCCAAATTCTCCCTTGCAATATTTCTGAGCCTGTGGTATATGAAATATCTCATCCTACAAAACAAGAGTATCAGTCATATTCAAAGACAAGCATGTTTCCTCAAATCATTCATAGGCATCCACAACTATTCATCCCTCCAAGTTTCAAAAATTTTGCTTACCATATATGACTTAGGAACGATGCGATTGACAAGTGTGAAGATAGGAATAACCCACAAGCTCACAATCACTGCAAGAGCTATTTTTCCCATTTCTTCCTCTATGTGACAGCAATGTGAAATTATGGTCCTAGAGACTGCAGACCAAAAGGGTATATTGCTGTCAGTGCAACTACAAATAAGTTCGTTTCTTTATAGGGGCCAGGGGTTCCCCTTCTGGATAACATCACCAAAGGGCCTCTTTAAGATGAATCTTTACACTGGAGCCATGCCAGGAAACTCGAGTATAGCATCCAAATCTGGCCAATAATGAATAATTCAAACATGCTACAAAATAATACATAGTTGAAGAAAAAATCTAAGAAATAAACATTTTAAAGGTGTAAAGTGGATGGCCTACAATTGCAACATGCCAATAGGATTAAACTTTTTGGACTTAATCCCCATAATCACAAATGATTTTTATTATCAATTTAGTGTGACTAAATTCATAAGATTTCAAAACAGTAGGAGACATGTTATAACCTCAATAGAGCCTACAAAGGAGGGATCAATAATCTGATATATGGCCATTCATAAAAGGTTAAAAAAGACTTTAATCTTGTTGATTTTTTTCATATCTAGATGTTTATTATCAACACCACATCATGCTCGTTACCCTATGATTTCAGTAACATCAAACTATTAATCTTCACTGATACAACAAAATTAAAGCCTTTTTCAACATTTTATGAATGGCCATTTATCTGTGACACCACATCATGCTCGTATCCGTACTGGCAAAACAAATGATTGTTATGAAGATATGAAGTTATGAACACAAAATGTTGGGGCAGAAAACGCCTCAAAGTTATTCCTTTTTATTAATTAGAAGCTGTCAACTCATGTATTATGGCTTAAAGGTATCTTTAATCATATGGCACTGAGCATGCACCACTTGTCAGTTGTCACTTTGACTTGTATACAATCCATCAGAATGCAAGACATATAGGAACCATCCAGGTTAAGCAAAAGAGAATGGCGGGATTGTGCTAAATTTATTTAGACCACTCTATTGCGATTACAGGCATTCAGAAGCGTATTGGAACGAAAACAAGTTTTTCTTTAGCAATTAGATTGTCAGAAGTCAGAAGTCAGAAGTACAAATCAGTGAATATTAAGAGGATAAGCAGACCTAAAAATCAAAGTGATATTAAGAGGATAAGCATTAAGCAGTGAATAATGGAAATGGAACTAGAATCAAAAGTATCAAAATCAAATAGAAACTCAACTTGACTCAAATGGAAGCATCAAAATCAAAGATTCGAAAGTTCAAACCTGGAGAATAATGGAGATGGAGAGGCGAGCACTGAACAGGACAGAAGGGGGAAGGTTGAGGCTGTCGAGTAGAGTGACTTAGGCGTGCTACTGCTGTCTGTTGGTGCTGCAAGCCTGCGAGACGACGGGTTGAACGGATGAGGGAATGATGAGAGGGATTAGTACATTGATGTTGCTGCCGGAGGAGAGCGACGGAAGTCAGACCTCGGAGGCTCGGACGAAGCGGAAGAGGTAGGATGGGAGGACGTCTTGATTTATGTATCTCATATACTGCTCCGGTACTGAATAAATAAAAAGAATAAATAAAAAGTAATTGAATTTTTTTATTAATAAAATTAAATTAATTAATTATAATTAATATTATTTTATATTTTAATTATAAAATCTAATTAATTTTTTAGATAAATCTATGAAATAAAATAAATCAATTAATTATAAATAATATAAGAATTAATTAATTAATTTGAATAGATTGAAGATTATATAATATAAATTTATTTTAAGAAGTTGGACTTGATTATAATTAATTGATTTATTTAGTTTACTAGATGTATCTAAAAAAGTTAACTAAATCTTATAATAAGTATTAAAGGTAATATAAGAGTTAGTTAACTAATTTTAATATGCTAAAGAATATATAATATGAATTTATTTTAAAAATTTATATTTAATCATAATTAATTAATTTATTTTATTCATTTAATCTTCCTAAAAAAGTTAATTAAATTTTATATTTAAGATCAGGAGTATAAAATAATCGCTTTATTTATAAGAATTTGTTAACTTTTTTATATAAAAAAATTAAATAAATCAATTAATTATAATAAAATTTAAATTAATTTATTTGGTTTGTTTAATATAGTTAAAAATTAATTTATTTAATTTGTTTAATACATCTAAAAATATCAACTAATTTTTATATGAATAACTTGATAGACTAATTTTTGACGCATTAGCAGTTTAAACTCAAGTCTTCAGCAGCGTAAAAGTAATTTTTGAAGCAATAACAGTTTAAGGGTATTTTATTAAGTAACTCTTGTATGATAGTAGTTGTTACTGCTCATACTACTTGGAAGAATAAAATTGTATCAAATTTAAAAGTGTTTTTACCAAAAAAAATCTAAAGTGTAAGTATAGAAGAAAATATTTTATAATGTTAAATACATCTAAAATTAGTTTAAGATAATAATAATTAATAAAAAAATAATAAATAAAAAAAATTATTATTAGATTTAAACAAAAAATATAATCACTACAAAATTTTATAATAAATTAGTAACATAAATTTATCATTTTTATTAGTAGAACGATCATTTATTGTAAACAATTTTAATGATTCTATCTGTATCCTATAGTTTTGAGGTACAGTATATTAAAATATTTTTTAAATAGTAATTATAATCTTAAACTAATTTATAATTTATAAGTATACTAAAATACTTTTTTTACTAAAATTTAATATCATTCAATATTTTTTGTACAATTTTATTATTAAAATATTTTTTTAATAACAATAAGCATCATAAACTTAATATGTTAAGTACTATTATTAGAAAAATATTTTAAAATTTTTGATACATCAAAAATTATTAAAAAATATTTTAAAATATTAATTACTACTAAAAAATATTTTAAAATATTAGATCACCTACAAATTAATTTATAATATTAATTACTATTAAAAAAATATTTTAAGAATGTAACTTAACTTATGGTCTTGATAAAAAAAACTTAGAAAATATACTGAAATATATAACTCGTTTAGATAGATTTTTAAAAAATAATTTTTTGACAGCTTTTAGAAAATAATTTATAAAAAAAAATTATAAAAAAATAATTTTAAATAAATAAATATTTGGATAATTATTATAAAAAATAATTTATTATTGATAAATTATTAAAAATAATATAAGATAAAAAATATAACAATTTCATCACTGTACACCAAGTACTATTGTCTTCTCCCAAGGCTTTCTCTCTCTCATCTTCCCATATCTCACTCTCCCTATCTCGTCTTCTCCCATCAACAAAGCAACTTGAAGAATTCTGTGAGGACCGAGACAAAGACGGAGGAGCTAAAGACAATGGCAACACTGGAGGATGAAGAAGATGAAGATGAAGATGGAGGAAGAAGATACTGCTGTCGTGACATCTGCAGGTCATCGGTGGTGGGGAGGAGAGATGACTAATGGACAGAGGGGAGGAGGCAGAGAAGAACGAGGAAATTGACGCCAATAAGAAGAGATAAAGATAAGAGAGATAAGATAGTGTATACAAAAATAAAAAATAATAATTTTTTAATGTTTATAAGTTATTTTAATCTATAAGATATTTAAATAATTTATCTAAAATTATAATTTAGTCTAAATAAATTTTTAGATAAATAAAGTTATTTTTTTAAAAAATTTAAATTAAAATTTAGGTGAATTTTTTTTTTCAAAACTAAGGTTTTGATGCCAACTAAATAGGTAAGCTAATTTCAAGTGACTTTATAACGGGTGAGGAATTTCTTAACGTAAAAGTGATTATTATTTCAAATATTCCCAAAAACCAAGATACGATGCAATGATAGCCAATAGCCCAATAGGGCGCGAGAATATCCGGATACATCGGGAGCCACAAATAATAAGCAATTACTGTATTGAAAAACGAAATAGAAAAAGTGGCCAGTTTTGCTCGTTACATCCTTGGTCATTGGTCTTCAACTTCTGAGCCCCCCTCCGTCTAACCTCTGCCACTCAGTGTCACTGCGGCCCCAAACGATGGTTTCTGCTCTGCTTTCTCTCTCCCTCAACGTTGCCGTTTCCTCATCCTCCTTAAACTCCAGAAATGCCTTGAGCAATTACCCGAGAAGACGATCGCCGATATTTACATTTCGAGTCCGAGCTAGCTCTGCTGAAAAGGGCGAATCCAATGACAAAAATGACACGCCTGAGTTCAATCCTTTCGGCTTCGTCACCGACAACCCATCCAGCCGCAGCGCAATTCAGTTGCCAGAAAGTCCTGCCGAGGATGGCAATGTTGGCCAAATGATCTATGTAATGTCTCTTTGACATCCAACCCTTCTTGTACTTACTGGTATAATGCTTACGGTATTATTTGTTTTTCTTTTGTTTTTAATGACCAACTTATAAAATGGTTTTGGTGAATTTATGCTCTTCGGCTGTAATTATCATTATGATCTTGTATAAATAGAGTTTTATGCATTACATTAGTCATGGAAAAGGAGCACAAAGGCAATAACATCTATAACTTGTGTGTTTTATATTATTCTAGAGGATAGAAGACAAGGGCAAGGAATATGGGTCATACATTAAGTCTGGGAAGTTAATATGGTTTGTCAGGGAAACTGGTAATATATACTTCTCTGGGAACTAACTCTCTCTTTGGATTTATATTTTTGTTCAAGAAACGTTTTAAATGATTTGTATGTTTTTTTACTTCCTTTTAGGATCAGCAGAAAGCAGACGAGGAACTATTGTTTTCCTTCATGGGGCTCCAACCCAATCTTTCAGCTATCGAGTTGTCATGTCTCAGGTCATCTACTTATCTCATTACATGTTGTCATAGATTTAATAATACATCTCTCTTTCTATTTAACAAAGCAGACCCTTTGCGCTCTCCTCCAATCACATGAGAAATTTTATGTAAATTTTGTACATTCTCAAGCCATTAGTTTCAATAGTATCCAGATATATTGATACTTACTACAAATATGTCTTCTTTCTCCCCCCCCCCCCCCCTTTTTTATATAGCTATCTGACTAGGTCTTGATTCGAACATTATTGGGATCAACTAAGGTTAGCTCTCCCAAGTGCATCTTCTACACTCGCACTCACACAGACTTAAACTTGAGATCTTGTGCTTAAGCGGCCAAAACTCCTTGTACTAGGACTAACATCTATTGGTTTCTTCCCTCTTGTTGATACTATCTACATGTTCATATAAATTCGATAAAGTTTTATGTTGGCTGTCAAGAGTCTAACACAACCATCTTCCTTTATCCAGGATTGATACAACCTACATATATGCCAAAAAACGTTTTCTTAAATAACTTCTTAATATATTTTGGTCACTATTTTAATTTTATTTCTCTTAAATAGTTGGCAGATGCAGGGTTTCACTGCTTTGCACCTGACTGGATAGGATTTGGTTTCAGTGACAAACCACAGCCAGGATATGGTTTTGATTACACAGGTTTATTTTAAGGGGAAAAACATGAATCAGAATGATGTCAACCATTATCAACTATTCAACTATTCCCATAAAAACCATACACTTGAAGATGTTCTAATAATTCTTGCAGAAAAAGAGTTTCATGAAGGATTGGATAAATTACTCGAAGTGCTAGAGGTGAAATCTCCCTTTTTTCTGGTTGTTCAGGTATGCACGAACACCGACGACGTGTCTTTAGAAGTGTCTTTTGCATCTGAAGTTTTGGCATATTGATTATAGTTACATAGGAAACATACATATGAATCCTAAAATTGGAGTTCCCCAGTTAGAATCTGGTGTATACAGTAGCTGCATATTAATTCAATGTGCAATCTTGAGCTTAAATAATATGTCTAACATAATGACACACTCCTCTTTAAGGGATTTCTCGTAGGTTCATATGGATTAACATGGGCCCTGAAGAACTCAAGCAAGATATCAAAGCTAGCAATACTAAACAGCCCATTAACAGTCTCATCTCCCATTCCTAAACTTTTTCAGCAGCTAAGGTTTGGTTCTTGTTGTATATATGAACAAATTTTTTTGCTAAACTACTAATTCTCATGTATAAAATCTTGACTGAATCTGTACTTCATTTTCTTAGATATTTCTCTTGAAAATTAAACCCTTTATTTGCTTCCATCAGGGATTGCAAATGATAAAAATTGCTTAAAGACCATACTATTTCATGAGTCTGTGATTGATACAACATTCTCAAGTACAAGAAAATGTTTCAAGTGTTCGCGCGTGCGCGCGCTCATAAATATAAGAATTCTTAGTGACATTTTTTAGCCGATGGATATAGAGAACTAAGACAAAATATCTTATGATCACAAGTTTTTATATCTTATTAACTTTGTTTCTTTTCTGTCTAGAATTCCTCTATTTGGTGAGTTTACATGCCAGAATGCTGTTATGGCTGAGCGGTTTATTGAAGCAGGTAGCCCGTATGTATCCAAAAGTGTACTATTTGATAGTAAT
Source organism: Leucaena leucocephala (assembly GCA_037074615.1). Taxonomy (NCBI): domain Eukaryota; kingdom Viridiplantae; phylum Streptophyta; class Magnoliopsida; order Fabales; family Fabaceae; genus Leucaena; species Leucaena leucocephala. Next base: position 3,894,876 of record CM073552.1, read on the forward strand.
TCTTTTACTTACACTTGCAGCCATGATGTATTCTACCTCAATGATTGGGAAAATATGTTCATCCATGAAATTCAGATTCTGTTTATAACAGTGAGAGGCTCCTATAAAATTGATTGCTAATAATTGCAAATCAATCAAAACGATTCTATACTAATTACTACTAGATAATACAGAAGATTCTCAAATATCTCTAACAGTCCTAATCCAAAATTTATGGCATTTCCAACAAGTCAATTGTTTAGATTATACAGCATAACTATTACAATTAGCTTTAGTCGTGGTCATCTTCATATCGCAATCTTATTGGGCAATTAATTTCCTCAAATTTCATGCTCTTTTCCTTAGGATATGATAAGACAGAAGATAAAATCTCCTCAACCAGTAAGTTCTTTCAGGCATTGCTCTTATATACCTTTTATTTTTGCAGTTACGTCCTGAAAAATGACAAGGCTGATGTTTACCGGTTACCTTATTTGTCAAGCAGTGGACCCGGATTTGGTTTGTGGAATAACTCACTTTTAATTCTTTTTTCATTTTTATGATAGTTTGAACCTATTGATATATGTCGTATTGAAGAAACCTGGTAAAATCTTCTGAAAGCCAAGAATGAACTATACATAGTTATGAGGATTGAGGATAATAATTCACTGACAACTGATTCCTAAGCTAAATTAAAAGGACATATATTTGATATAATTATTTCAGATTCCCAAAATTCAGTAGGTCAATCATGATGATATAATGTGATGAATTTGAACACCTATTAATATTCAAGTTGTTGGGGTTTCAGCTCTGCTTGAAGCTGCAAAAAAGACTAATTTCAAGGGTACTTTCAGTGAGATAGCAACAGGATTTTCAGCAGAAAGGTATATTTTATACATCTACATCTTATTTCATTTTATTAAACGTACTGAATTTGAGATTATAAAAAGTCAAGAACAAATGCCGTGGTTTCTGGAAGGGCAAAAATGCCCATTTCTAAAGAAGTTATGGGCACCCTAAAGAAAATTCTGAAGCAATGTAGTACTCTTCCTGTCCTTAATATAGGATTTAATTCGGAAGTTAATTTTAATCCTAAATATAAGACCTATTTCCCATATTTATCAATTTTATTTCTCATATTTATCAACTTTTTCCTCAATGACCCCTATTGATATTTCCTCAACAATAATCATGTAAGAGAGAGAGTAAAGGAGTTAAGGAAAATGATTAGAATATTTTAGAAAAAATACCACATATTAACTAACTTAACTAACTCCTTAATATAATCAAATTAATTAAATATGTCATATATTTAAGACCGGAGGAGTAGTACATAATCTAGAGGAAATAGAACTCTAGAGAGCAAAATCCTTACCTAAACCTAGTGATGATATATAATTAAGTGGATTTTGTGATTCAGATGGGATAAACCAATATTAGTTGCTTGGGGATTATCAGACAAGTACCTGCCCCAATCTGTGGCAGAGGAGTTTCAGAAAGGAAATACAGAACAAATTACGCTTAAGTTGATTGAAGGAGCTGGGCATATGCCTCAAGAGGATTGGTGAGTTACTTCAAAATTATATTCAACTGCATATATATATATATATATATAATATTGTTGAGTCTCTCTCTCAAAAAGTTAGCATTTTAATACACATACATCATTGACAGGCCTGAGAAAGTTGTTGATGCCTTCAGAGTGTTTTTCTGATCTCAAGATGCGTATTCCTCTCTTGTATTGCAATGTTAAAAGGCTAGCAGACTCTTTACTATTTCCTCCATTGAATATAATTCACTTGTAAATTGTAACCCTATCAAGTCTTGGAGCTTTACATCAACTATCATCGATCAATCCACTATCAACATTTATGCTCTTAAGATCTTGTAATATCTTTTCAATTCTTTTATCTATAAACCACAATCAATAATCTTAATTAGTAATTTTACTTTGATCGTTGAAAGATTTTAAGCCCCACTTTAATAGGATTATTAATTAATTATTATTATGGGGCTCAAAATCTTTCTAAAATCAAAGTGAGGGTTTAAAATATTTAGAAGATCAAATTTTAAATTTCTATATTTTAAATTTTTAACCATAATAAAAATTTATAATAATTATAAATAATTAATCAATTATAATTTTTTTTATTGCCTGTACAACGCATGGAAGATATCTCTAGTTGATCATTAAACAAAGGGGGAAAAAGCAAATTTTTTATTCAATTGTGTTAGATTTTAGGTCTGGTAGGTGGAGTATTTGATTAAGAAGTGGGAAGCCTTTCTAATGAAGTAAAGAGATTAAATCACTATTTAGTTCATTGAGCGAATTGAAAAGCAAACAGGGGATATTTTCTAATAAATGAGAGAGATTTTACCTTCTTAAAATATTATTGACCTAACATTATAAATAGAAGGTGTCTCCTTCAGTTATTTCTCCTCATAGCCATCGAGTTTTTTTTTGCAATCCCTCTTTCTCTCGCACTCTATTTCCTTTTCTCTCTTGAGTGATACATCTGTTGCAACACTATAATTTAGGGTTTAGTAGGCTACACTCAGCATGTGAGCTCTGGAACTTCAGGATCCTAAGAAGTTTAAGTTGTTAAGAGTTTTAGCTGAACTGATCATAAGCGGTAATATCCATGCAAATCTCCATGTCATGTCTCTTTCTTTCCTTTATATTTTACATAACTCTTTCATGGGAAGAGAAGATCCCAATTCAAATCAAGGGATTTAGCTTTAGTGCAGGATCAACATTATTGAAAGGAATTGTTTTTGGATTATAGGTAATTTACAAAACTTTGAATACAATGCTAAAGTAAAGACAATGTTTACTTCAGTGTTTTTCAGTGAAGAGAATCATACACTGCTTTTATTATTGCTTCAGCACTTGATTATTATTATCATTATTATCATGATGATGATGTGCTTTAATTATTGCAGTATCTTTTAAAAAAAGAGTGTCTATATTTTTTCCAACAAATATTATTCTTGCTAATTCATGCATATCTGATATATGGATGAAAATTAATTATTAATACACTAAAATTATGTAAGATGGCTTATGCTCCTTTTTCTCTCAATTCTTAAATATAAGTAATTTCTAACTAATTCAGACATACTAATAAAAATAATTAAAAATATTAAATTGATCATAAAATTTGAGTGATTTTTAATATTATCCTTATAAACTATAATATATTTTAATATTATGTTAATTTCTATACTCTCATTACCTTTATTAAATATGAGTATACATGGAAAAATATTTAATAATTTTTAAAAGTATTAAGAAGAATATATTTTAATTTTAAAATTCTAAATGATTTTGGCATCATGATGATGAATATAGGATAAAGGTGCATCCATCATTCCAAACTAATTTTAGAGGAACAATTAGCAACCTAAAATATTTAAGGGTACAATTAGTACCTTGAACTAATTTTGAAGGCACGACTAGCACCTTAAAGTATTTAAGAGTGCAATTAACACCCTGAACTAATTTTAGAAGTATGACCAGTACTCTAAAATATTTAAATTAGTATAATTTCATCATTTCTCTAATAGAAATATAAATTTATATTCGATCTATATCACGTGAGCTTTTTATTTTGACACATTATTATTTAAAAAGGCACATGTGTCATGTTATTTAAATAATAGTCTGAATAAACCCTGAAATTGACTTTGTATAGAATTTATATGTGAAGATCGAAAAATTTTATGGTTTATTTAATACAATTTATTAAAACAATATTACACATGTGTCTTTTTAAACAATAATGTGTCAAAATAAAAAATTTATGTGGCATATATCAAATGAAAATTAGTATTTTTATTAACGAAAGGGTAAAATTATACAAATTTAAATATTTTAAAGTATTAATTTCTCTTTCAAAATTAGTTTGAGGTGATAATTGTACCCTTAAATATTTTAGAGTGTTAATTATATCTGTAAAATTAATTTAGGATACTGAGTATACCTTTAAATATTTTAGGGTATTAATTATTTTTATAAAATTAATTTAGAGTGTTAGATATATTTTTATCGCCGTGTATATATATATATAAATATAAATGCAGGCAGAGTTAGAGTTGTTCATTTCTCCAAGAATGATTGACTACTTGTTCTCCTAATGCAAACACCTTAACCTTGAAAAATGCATCCTGGCTAGGAATATGTCACCTCCACGTCTGAATCAATAATTAATTTAAATCCTATTTTTATATTTATCCATAATTAATTAAGGAGTACTCCATGAAAAATGTGCATGAATCGAATCTCACCCTTTTGGAAATCGAATTCATCCTAGTAAGACAATATTGGTCATCTTTTCTAGACTCATCCTTGTTACACGTAGTAATGCCATAATATATATACATCACTCGTGTTATTATTACTAGCCTAGTAGCATTGACTCTTTACATACTTTAAATGTTTGAAAATGCCGCTCTCGTTAGCCTCTGTTTGCCATCGTTGGTGGAGGATGCCGCTGCAATGAAGAGATGAAGGAGGGCAATAAAAAAGAGAGTATGAGAGACTGTCAAATGAATGAGACGAGCTAATGAGAGTTGAGATAGATAATAAAAAATAGACTTATATTTTATAAAGATGTAAATTCGATTTCTACTGTTATTATGAGGACTCTTTTAGTAAATAATCTTATAAATCTCTTGTAAGTATTCTCTAAACTCTAAGATTGTACCCTAATTTTAATAGAAGGTTAATATTAAATTTATCTAAATTTTTATTTATCAAAACAAAAATGAACTAGAAGAGGGATAACACTAAAAAAAATTATAAAAAATGAGGCATTTTTAATTTTTTTTAAGAGTGTGGGCCCCACACAAAAAATAATGTTAGCGTAATTAATGGTTTTATTATTTTTACTCTTATTTTAAATGTTCACAAATATTTTTATACCTCCAAAAAAATAAATACGATATTTGGTACAATTTTACCTAAAAATTTAGATATTTTTATCACATTTACCCATGATAAATAGTAGTGCTTCTTTTTCTATTTTTTAATAGTTTAGTATTTTTTGTGGTGCACTAATAGTTTATATTTTTAGATTGGTATCTAATCACTTTTTGATCTGGGATTTCATGCTTACACAAGACCTCTAGTGTGTTTGTCTATATATATTAAATTGTATTATATATATATATAGGTAGGCCTACATAATTGAAGATATATAACTTGTTTAAATAGACTTTTAAAAAAGGATTTATGAAAAAAATAGTTTCTGGACAATTTCAAAAAAAAAATTAGAGAAGAGTTTATAGAAAAAAATTATTTTAAATAAATAAGTATTTGAATAATTATTACTAAAATAATTTTTATAATTGATAAATTATTATAAAGGGTATGAGATAAACAAAAATAATTCAATTGTAATTATTGTTTACTATCTCCTTCTTCCACCGTCTCTCTCCTCTTTTGTCTCTGACAAACAACGACAATGACAAAAGAACTGAAGACGCGATGACAACGCCTTGACGAAGGAGCTAAAGATAATAAAATTAGACGGAGGAAGAAGACAAAGACTACTTGAGACGTTACCCAGTAACTTATAACAGTCTTGTTCCTCACTGTCCTCTTTAATTTGTTCCGTTCACCTTCTGTCTTATTATCCTCTTTCTTCTCTTCATCTTCTTCTTCATCACCACCTTCTTACTCACTATCTTCTTCCTTCTCTTCCTTTTCAGCTTTGGCCTTGTACTCCCTTTGAAGTTGAACCTTCATTAGCTCCTCCTTTTGTAGCAACGAGCTTCTTACTATTATCTTCAATCATTCCAACCAATCTTGAGTGCCAATCCTTCAACTCCTGCAAGAGATCATACAAATATTCAAACAACTTAATAATTTACAAAAACCTCTATAAAACAAACCACACACCGGGTCCATATAAGTGACATCTTTGCCTTCATCTCTACCAACACACTCCACTACGACTTCCTGAATAAATGATGCCCATGTGACTTTTCCTCTCTTCATCGGTCATGTCTTTCATCCTCTGGTCAATCTAAAACAAACCACTAAGATGTTTATTTTCCCACAAATCGTAATAAAAGTGATAAGCTTAGTTGAGGAAGAATATTTTCAGCACAGCGGGGAATAAAGAAGCAATCCAAGTTCAGAAAATGTAGCTTAAAAAAGATATGAGCTTTCAAAAGAACTCACTTATGATGAATCAACAAAACATCTCCAGCAGCCAAAATATACTTCAAACTGAAAAAACTTACCTCACTTCCACAAGAGCAGGCTCAAATTGACAATGTAGCTCAAACACGAACGATGTGCGATGGACTAAAGATCCAATGTGCGACTGCCCCTCCTCCGTTCAACAGCAATGGGTTTTCCTCTCTTCACGATCTTCGCTATTCACGGCTTCCGTATCGCTTTCCTCCCAAATGGGATCTCCTCTCTTGCCCTAGACAATGTTCGCTCTCTCTTCATCTCTCTTCATGTTGCTCACTGGAAATCAAATTGGGTCGCAAGTCTATTTCCCTCTCTCGGCTCTCTTGTGTTTTTTTTAATTAAAGATTTACTCATAACTTTCGTTTTTTTTTTTTTTGTCATTTAAAAATTTTAGAATCTCAAATTAGGTTTTGTCATATTCCAGAAATTTTTCTATTATTTTCTATTTATTATTTTGAAATAAAATTCTATTTTATAGATTAAATTTTAATTTATATATTTATGGCATGAATTATATACTTACTAATTGAATAAACCTTTTATTTATTAAAAAATTTACAAAAACAGAAACATTGTTTAAAATATTTAAAAATAAAGAAGTCATAAAAAAACTGTTTTTTGTGTAAAAATATTAAAATTAAGTGGAATAATTTGTTGCAAATTAAAGATATGGGAGATGCTATTATATTTTTTTGCCACATAAATTAAAAAAATTAGTCAATTTAGTTATTTATAAAATTATAAGTTATTTTTTAAATATTATGTTTTATAATCATCTACCTTAAAAACTATCCTTATTATTGTGTGCCACAAATATAGGTAATTTAAAAATAAAAAATATAAAAAATAAAAAATATTAAAATCTTAAATTTAAAATTAAAATAAATTTATTAATTAACTCCTATATTATAAATATGATATAATTATAAGGCAAAGTTAGGTATACGTAGTTTTCAATTTTAGTATTCACTGAAATTAATATTCATATTGACAATAAAGTGTGTTTAGGAATTAAAAACAAGTAAAAAACTTGATGCTTAAGGAGCGGCAATATTAAAAAAATTAATTATAACGTATTTTTCCTTATATTTAATTTTTTTATCCGCGGCCTTATATTTAAAATTAAACAGAGCTTTTTATACCAAAAAAATAAAATTAAAGCGAGCTTTAAAATTTTGGCTAATTAGAATGGGGCAATATATAATACAACCACTAGCAATCACTCAGAATATGACCAGCTTGGGATTCAGCTAATCAGCTGACCGATTAGGAACCCTTATCAATGAGAAAACCTCGTGCTGCCAAATATGCCAAGTCAACGGTCCAAGATTAATTTGTTTTCTCCCCTCACCGATAAAATTTCTTAGGACGCAAACACGTGATAAAACAAAATTGACTCAGCATCACTATTCTCCCGCCACGTGGCACAATATCAACGGCCACCCTGGCTCCTCAACGGCCTTTTTTTGTTTTTGCTCTTGCATGGGATGGGCTCCTCCAGTTATATAAGCCTCCTTCACATGGTCTTCGCAGAGAGAGAGAGAGAGTAGAGGGAGAGAGTGAGAGAGAGAGAGGGAATCAGGTTATTAGCAACAAGAAGAGGCCAGGATTGCTCACAAATCTTGAAAAGGGTTGAAACTTATTACACCCTTATCCTATCTTCTTCTTCGATACAATTTCGCCTATAAAAAGCTCAATTCTCTCTCATGCTTTCTCTCTATAAATCCTCTTTTTCCTCCGTTTTCTTTCTCTTCACTTCATTTCCTTGAGCTTCATTCATTCACCGCTTGGATTCTTCATTGCGATGATTTCTCTCAAGTGAGGTTCTGAGCTTCTTCTTCGGCGTCTCTTCTTCCCAATTGGATTTCCTTTCGTCTTGAAGCTGAAAATGGCGCCGAGGTCTGGCAGAGGGAAATCGAATAAAGCCAAGGCAGAGAAGAAGAAGGAAGAGAAAGGTTAGTTGGAGAATATCTTCACCTGCAGATTTTCGTGATGCTATCATGCTTCTTTTCATCTTTTTTTTTTTTGGCTTATTAAACAATTAAATTAAATTTAACCTAATTTGTTTTCTTGTGCTGTTTTAGCATCAGTTCCTTCTCTGGTGGACATTAATATCGTCACTCCTTATGATTCTCAAGTTGTCCTCAAGGTTCATATCTCTTTAATTTCCCCTCAAATACTGATAAATTTAGTAGCTGAGAATAAAAAAAAAGTCAGCATTACTAAATTCTCCTTTGTTGGAAATTTTTCTGAAGGGCATCTCTACTGATAAGATACTTGATGTGAGAAGGCTATTAGCTGTGACTGTGGAAACCTGCCATTTTACAAACTATTCTCTCTCACACAAGGTAGAATTAATTGTTAATTCTCGACCTATTCAATGCAATTTTTTTTCTTTGTTCTTACTTTGAGTAATAATTTATTATCTAATCGAAACTCCGAGCCTGTAATATTGTATATATTGGATTGCAGCAATAGAATTCAACTGACTCAATCTTCCTCTGTTAGGTTAAAGGGCACAGATTGAATGACAGAGTAGAGGTTGTTACTCTAAAGCCATGTATTATAAAAATGGTTGAAGGTAGGTGCAGTTCACATGCTTCTCATTCAGCATCAACCCCCCATTAATTATCACAAATAACTTTAAATTTTAGAGTTATTTAAAGAAAACAAATAAAAAGCTCATTGATTAAAAAGTTAAAACGTAGTATTCCTATTAGTATTTAATATAAGAATTAGTTAATTTTTTTAAGTAGATTAATGAAACGAAATAAATTAGTTAATTATGAACAATATAAGAGTTAGTTGACTAATTTAAATAGATTAAAGAGTATATTACATAAATTAGTATTAAGATGTTATATTTGTTTATAATTAACTGATTTATTTAATTTTTTAATTTTTTTAAATAATTAACTAAATCTTATATTAAAAACAAGAGGAATAGTATCTTTTTACTCTTTTTATAATAATTAAATGGATGCTCAACCAATAATGTATGTCTTTTGATTCTTAAACTAGCTTTAATTTATAGTATCTCATGGTCTTAAAATATAATTTTTTTTTCTTGTCTTATTCACTACTGCTTTAACTCTTCTTTTAGCTGAATCTCCCACTTCTGCTTTTGTAACTTTCCGTGCACGTTTTTAATATTTCTTAACATTTTATCACAAAATGAATGGCAACACAAATGATTTCTTGAAGAAAAAAACTCATGGGCATTCGTCATAGCTTTTGCTTTTAACGTTTTATACGGCGGCTTTAAATTATTTTACTCAATTCCTTATATATATATATATATATATATATATATATATAAGTTTAATGAATTTGAAATCGAGAATCTTTTATAAAATGTGAAGGTCGTGTTTTTTATGAGGGTTGTTGGGGGATTGTACCCTTCAGTTCATCCACCTCTATTGAAATATTAAATATTTTTTGTCTTTGATCAATAAGGTCAAAGTCTCCAAATAATGTGTTTTGTTTAATTACCATGGTCTATGTGAAGATGGTCCCCCCCCCCCCTCTCTAGAATTCAACACTTTTTAATTAATCACACACTCGCCAAATGGTCTTTTTTTCTCAAAATCTAACCACATGCAGTAATGGAGTAATAATATATTTGTTTTCGGGGGATACATCACGTTTATCGCTTGTTTAAAATTTTTGGTAACCAACGTTTACATCGTTTACAATTCAAGTGCTACTGCTTCAGTCTCCGAGAGCAGGGTTTTTGTCCTTAATCAAAGATTTCTCTTATTCTATACTTTCAATATATTTTACATAAATTAATAAAAAATTTAAATTTTATTAACTATATCGTAAAATTTAATAATTTTTTAATTTTATCTTTGTTTAATATTCATCTAATCCTATTTATAAGTCATTTCTAATATATTTTATCCAAACTAAAAGAAACTTGAAATCTTATTAACTATGCTACAAAATTTAATAATATTTTAACTTTAGTCATATTTAATATACCTTATACAGAATAAAAACAAAGTTAACATAAATTAAAGATAAAATGATACATTCATATAAAAAAAATTATGTCCTATAAATATGATTAAAATAAACATTCTCTATGCCTTATAAAAAAGACAAGAGAAGTATATATTATATCAATAAAAATAAAGTCAACGTAAATAAATAAAGGGTAAAATATTATATTCTTATAAAAATATTTTTTTATCCTATAAATAAAATTAAAATAATTTTTTTTCTGCTTTATATATAGGATTATAGGAGTATGTGAAATTATAATAGACCAAATCAAGCTTCATTCTAATTTATGCAAAATAAATTATTTACTCTCTGATTTAATATTTAGCATTAAACTCTGGTAGAATAAGAAGTGATTAATGGTTTTTTTTTCTCGATTTATGAACCAAATCATAGATTCAACGTGTGGTGAGTGTTTTTTTAAACTTTCATTTTCGCATTGGAATTAGAATAAGTAATTATATTATTTGTCAAAAAAAAAGAATAAGTAAATTATATTTGAGGTTCTACGTTAATGCTATTCTTGTAGAGGATTACGTAGAGGAAGCCCTAGCCATTGCCCATGTGAGGCGACTGTTGGACATCGTGGCCTGCACAACCAGGTTTGTGAAGCCTAGACGGGCCTTGACAAGCCCAGACTCCAAAGCTAAGAAAGCTAGCAAGGCCCAAAATAATCAGAAACGGAATTCGAGCCCACCAACTGCGCCCAATGAGGAATTCCGGATCGGGTCGCCGGCGCCTGTCTCGCCGATTTCTGATAATTTTGGCATGGTAGCCATTCATCCATCGCTGAAGCTTTCAGATTTCTACGAGTTCTTCTCTTTCTCTCATCTGTCTCCTCCGATTTTACGTGAGTATTCTTTTACTTCTGTTTCGTAGAGTTTCCCCACTTCTTTCCATTTATTCTCGGTCATTTTAATTTTGAGAGAAGTACTGTTGAGAGAAGAAATCATATTTTATTGTTTAATTTAATTTTAATTGTAAGATATATAGATATTGAAATAATTTTTTAAATTAAAAATATCATTTTTCAATTAAAATAAAAATAAATACTTAATTTTTAATTTTACTTAAAATTATATAATTATTTGTTTTTAAAATAATACATAAATGTTATTTTTATTGGTATTTTTTAAAATATTTTCCACCAAAAATAAGTTTTTGACATGCAAAAGTTGATTTTAACTTTTAGGCTAAATTATATATAATTTGTTAAATTTTATGTTATGTATAGAGAATCTTCCAACATTTTTATAATGAACCCTTCTAAATTCTTATATTTACGCAAATAGTTTTAAAGTTTCGGAGAGCTATTCGCCTATAACTAAAAGTTTCAAGAGTTCTGTACATAAAAATTTAAAAGTTAAAGTGATTATTAAATTCGTACGTGATTCAAAATTTTTGAAAATAAATTTCTTTACCCCCAACTCTTCTATCTTAAGCGGGTAGTACACATATAATTGGATTAATGAAGTGGATTCTAATAAAACATTTAATTTTACTTAAAATATAACACAATTTTTAAAAAATATATAATTTAACAAAACTAACGCGTTAGTCTTCAGATGATTTTATATTTGTGTTTTTTATTCACTTCCGATCTCAACCTATTACTAATAATTAATAATTAATAAATTATAATTATGAATTAATTTACCAAAAAATATATAATGTATGACTATAATTGAGATTTAATATTTTAATTTAGTATAAAATTAAAAGACGTTTTGTCTCATTTTAAAATTTATTCACGAATTTATCTATGGTGCTGAAATGTAGTTTCCCAAGAATTGAACTAAAAATCATTGGGTTGAATTTAATGTATAATGGTGTTGGAAAAGAAAAAGAATTTAATGTATTAGTGGATAATGAAGATTATGTTTGATGAAGTCATGATTTTGGCTGCATGGGTAATCTTTTGCAGACTTGAAGAGATGTGAACTGAAGAATGGGGATGATAGACGCAAAGAAGATTACTTTCAGCTTCAGGTTGCAAATCTTTTACTTGCTTTTAAATCCTATAATTTTGACCTTCTTTTCTTGCATACCAGACGTGGTGTCGTGGTCTAAAAATAAAGTTGCTATTGCTGCGTGCAGATTAAAATCGGCAACGGGAAGCTAATAGAAGTGGTCGCCTCAGAAAAAGGCTTTTATACCGTGGGGAAGCAGTCTCTTCAGAGCCATTCTTTAGTGGATCTTCTGAAACAGCTCAGCCGAGGTTTTGCTAATGTATGTTTCTGACCAAGGTTATTTCAATATGGCAGATGTTCATCTGAAGCAAGTTGTTAGTTGGATGTTTTCTGTTATGACACTTACGATGACTGACTAATGCAGGCATATGGATCTTTGATGAAAGCATTTGTGGAACATAATAAGGTGTCACTTAATATCCAACTGAAATAATTTGTTTACAATTTCTTCCCACTAGACACTTGTGCATTTTCTAATATCATTGCACCTTCAGCTTGGTAATCTTCCATATGGATTCCGAGCAAATACATGGCTTGTTCCTCCATTTGTGACGGAGAATACTTCGAACTTTCCTGCCTTACCTACTGAGGACGAAAGCTGGGGTGGTAATGGCGGTGGCCAGGGAAGAAATGGTGAATACAATCTTAGACCATGGGCTACAGACTTTTCAATATTGGCTTCTCTTCCTTGCAAAACTGAAGAGGAGAGGGTGGTCAGAGATAGAAAAGCTTTTCTACTTCACAATCAATTTGTTGATACCTCAATATTTACAGCTGTTTCAGCTATAAGGCATGTCATAGAGTCAAAGTTCAATGGAAATAACAAACTGCATTGTTCTCCGGATTCAATCCTGCAAGAAGGTCGTGTGGGGGACTTGTCTATAGTAGTCAAACGTGATATCCGAGACACAAACCATAAGGATGATAAGAAACTTTCTAGTGGTGAGTCCACAGTGTTTAAGGAGGATTCTCAGAAGAATTTACTCAAAGGATTGACTGCAGATGAAAGTGTAATTGTTCGTGTAAGTCATTATCCTGTGTGCCAGTATGTCTATATATATGTCTATATATATCTTCACATTGACCTCGCTCAGCAGTTAAGAAAAAAATCTACTTTCATCTCCCGTTGTTTTGCCCATGTGTCAATTGCCAGGCATCAACATTAAATTGTGTTCCCATTCTTATTTTTTAGAAATTCAAACCATTGCTCTTCCACATCAATCAAGAAGAATTTTTTATCTCTATGACACATGGTTGAATTACATCTACTCTTAACCAATTGAAATTGTGAATCAAGGGATCAAAAGGTTTAAACTTGAGTTGTCAAAGCTTAAAGACATTAGACATTTAAGATGAGCTTTATTTTTCTTTTTAAAGATATTCAATAATTTCTACAGGATACTTCTTCCTTGGCTGTCGTTGTCGTACACTACTGTGGATACGTTGCAACAGTAAGTGTGGTGAGTAATATTAACAGAAGGAAGCCTGAATTTCAAGATATTGAAATCGATGATCAGCCAGACGGAGGGGCAAATGCTCTCAATGTCAATAGGTATGAACCATTAGCTGTTGTGCCCATTCTTTTTTTATGCATGCATTTCAGAAAATATATCTTATCAAGCAAGAAAAATTCCCTTCCTCTATATTGATATGGTCCTTGGTTATTGTAGTAATTCAGGGGTAGACATCATTACATGTTACTAATAGTATCATACTAATGAATGTATTTGCTTAAAGTACTCAAGGTAGAGCTTTGCTGCTTTTGGGGGGCAGAGGTTCCCTCTTTCCTTAAATGGAAATTTGAAACTTTGAATTTTACTTGACTCATAAATTTCTTTTTAAAAATTTGTATATGTTTTGACCCACAATTTTCCATGTATTATTCTCTCTTTTACTTTCTAAGGGGGAAAGTAACAGAACAAGAGCATGCAGACCCAAACCTCTCCATAGTCTTCATTTTTTTCATTGCTATTTATGTCAGTGTGCTGATTTTATGTATAAGGGTCATCTTTGAACTAAATGAATTTGATTTCTTTACAGCTTGAGGCTACTGCTTCACAAGTTTGGAGGTGAGCCATCCAAAGGGAGATCATCAGTAACAAATTTGGATGATTTAGACTCTTCTAGAAATCTTGTTCGGAAGGTGGTTAAAGAAAGCTTGGGAAAGAAAAGTGGGGAGCTAGTTAATTCAGAAAGGTCTATTCGGTGGGAACTTGGTTCTTGTTGGGTACAACATTTGCAAAAGCGGGAAACTTCAACAGATAAAAGTTCTGAAAAAAAGGAAGATGGCAAGGAAGATGTACAAGCTGTCAAAGGTCTTGGAAAGCGATTCAAATTTTTGAAGAGGAGGGAAAAAAAACCAATCAGTTTAGATTGTACAGACCATAGAGAGCAAAATGACTCTAGACCTTGTGATGTGGAAACTGATAAAGCTGAATTAAACAATGATGACTTAAATTGCTCTGCTGAATTGGAGAAGCTTCTTTCAGAAGAAGCATTTTTGCGACTGAAAGAATCTGGAACTGATCTGCATCTAAAGGTTTGTGAAAGATTTTGAAGATAAGCTTGCTTCCTATTACTATATTCTCTTCTGCTGCTAACTATTTGGCTTTTTTTTTGTCTCTCGAATATTCTGCATTTTTTTGTCATTCTCATTTTTTCTAGTTTTCCACTCTCAGATTTAGCTTTCTTTACTAGTAAAGTATGTTGGACTTTGTTATACTTAATATGCTTATGTTAGAACTTCAGCTTTTTAATACTCTTACTATATAAATTTCATTCTCCAAACAGACAGTTGATGGGCTCATCAATATGGCACACAAGTACTATGACGAAACTGCCTTGCCAAAGCTGGTAGCAGCATATTTTAATTAGAGCATGCTTTGATAAATAACTAATATTAAACTCATGGAAATTGTTGAAGAAATTGTATGTCTTATTTTTATAGGTTACAGACTTTGGATCACTTGAACTTTCTCCAGTTGATGGCCGTACACTAACTGATTTCATGCATCTAAGAGGATTAAAGATGCGCTCCCTTGGTGAAGTAGTAAGCATTCTTATCTCTGCTTACTTAACATCTTTGCAAGATGAAGATGAGCCTTCTGGATCTAGTAATGTTTCCTCCAGCCTCCACCTTCAATACATCTGTTGTGGACAAGCCTAAACCTCTGCTATTACAATTTGAAAGCTATTATTCTAGTCTAAATCATGCTGCCAATTTTATCTTTCTTTGTTTCTAATTTCTTTTGTTTAATTCAGGTTAAACTTGCAGAAAATCTTCCACACATACAATCTCTTTGTACTCATGAGATGGTTACTCGATCTTTCAAGCATTTACTCAAAGCCGTAATTGCCTCAGTTGATAATGTAGCAGACTTATCTCCCGCTATTGCATCAACATTGAATTTCTTACTTGGAAGCTGTCCAATGGAAAATACTGACCAAAATTTGACTGAAGACAATCATCTCAGATTGCAGTGGCTACGGGTATATTTAATCAAAAAATTTGGATGGACATTAAATGATGAATTTCAACATTTGAGGAAGCTATCAATCCTGAGAGGGCTTTGTCATAAGGTATTGCACATTTGACTTCTTGTGCATATATTATTTGTATGATGTATTCATTAATTGAATTTCTTGGCCAAAAAAGTAACTAAATTCTATATTTTTTCCTAGGTTGGATTGGAATTGTTCCCAAGAGATTATGACATGGAGACCTCCCACCCATTTGGGAAACACGATATTATCAGCCTAGTTCCTGTTTGCAAGGTGGGATCTTGTCTCTCTATCAGCCCCTTCCTCCATACCAAGCCAGTTATATGTTTGATCCAATAATTATTATATCATTGAGCCATTTATCAGCAAGAACATATTCTGTTCAACAGTATATAGGATGCTCCTCAGCAGATGGACGTAATTTATTGGAATCATCCAAAATGGCTCTTGATAAAGGAAAGCTTGAGGATGCTGTAAATTACGGAACAAAGGTACCGATCATTTTGTTCATTCTCGACATTAAGCAACATTATATTCTTGATTATTAAAATGGTCCTGTAGTTGACCTTGTTACCCATCCATATTGTAGGCTTTGGCAAAGATGATGGCTGTTTGTGGTCCCTATCATCGAACTACTGCAAGTGCTTATAGTCTTCTATCTGTGGTTCTCTACCACACTGGAGATTTTAATCAAGTAAAGATAAACTTGTATTCTTATGCCTCAGCTATTTTACAAATTTTGATGTGTCTCAGGCTCTGCTTAAGCCGAGATTATTTTTTACAATTGTTTCTTAATTACAAAGGAAGTTTATGAAGTAATATTATTTTAGAAGAATTGCAGTTTCAAGCTGATTCTGCATAATAATTAAATTAAAGTTGTGTTGAGTTTTTGTTTTTATGACCTGGTTCCTCCAAAAAGATAACAAAGCAAGAAAAGAACAACAGAAAAGTTTAAGTGTCTCTACATCGTTCATCATGATTGAGGAATGAGGTGCCTAAATATTCAAATTATACTATGGGTTTGTGTTGGTCTGTGTTGCATCTTGAGGGAGACGGTTTTAGATTGACCAATTGTTTATATCGAATTTTAATTACCTTTTCCTTGTTTAGGCAACCATATATCAACAAAAAGCACTGGATATAAATGAGAGGGAGCTTGGGCTTGACCATCCAGACACAATGAAAAGCTATGGGGATCTCTCTGTCTTCTATTATCGTCTGCAACACATGGAGCTGGCTCTGAAGTAAGAAAAAGTGACTGTTATTTTAAATCTGACTTTCTGTTGATTATTTTAAATCTGACTAAATTCTTATATCTGCATATTATTATCAAATCCCTTTAATTCCATCACCATCACGACTTATTAACCAATTGCTCAGATACCCTTCATTAGCTCACTATGTATCATGGGCCACTTCTCCTCATTGAATTTAATGTATCCTTTGGCAGGTATGTCAACCGTGCTCTCTTCCTTCTTCACTTCACATGTGGACTATCTCATCCAAACACAGCAGCAACATATATAAACGTGGCTATGATGGAAGAGGGTATGGGAAATGTTCATGTGGCGCTCAGATATTTGCATGAAGCTCTTAAATGCAACAAAAGATTGTTAGGAGAAGATCATATCCAGGTCTCTCTCCTTCTCTTCGGTTATTTGTTTGAGAATATTACATGTCCCCTTCCCTTATGGCTGGCACAAAGTTTTTATATGATGTTATTCATGTTTTAGACTGCTGCGAGCTTCCATGCCATTGCCATAGCTCTTTCCTTGATGGAAGCATATTCCCTGAGTGTACAACATGAACAAACGACCCTTAAGATACTTCAAGAAAAGCTTGGATCTGAAGATCTTCGTACACAGGTCATTATTTTTCTTGAGGTCTTACACTTCAAGAAAGGCTTTCCCCACTGAGGCGGTGATAATTGATGTTTAGTGTGACCTATCTTTTTCCCCAACGCAGGATGCTGCTGCATGGCTCGACTATTTTGAATCAAAAGCAATAGAACAACAAGAAGCGGCTAAAAATGGAACTCCAAAGCCTGATGCATCCATTGCAAGTAAAGGTCACCTTAGGTACTGATATGGTACTGAAATGATATACTTGTTTTCAAATAGGATTTTATATTTTTGGACAAAAATATGTGACCTTTTGTATGCAGTGTATCGGATCTCCTGGATTTTATTAATCCTGAACAAGAGCCAAGGGGAAATGACACTCAGAGGAAACAGAGGCGTGCAAAGGTGGGCAAATATATTTCTAGCTGTTTTTGATAGTGCATATATTTTCCTTCATGATTTTGTATGTAACCCTCTGATCCCTATGGTTCTGATTAAATTCATATCGTGTGCTTAAGATATGGAGGAGTAACTTATTTTTCCTTGCTAATAATTACATGTTTTCCCTAGCCTCAAGGTCCCTTTGCCTTCCTGTAATTACTTGCCTAAATAGAGCAAGGTTTTTGTGTGTTATAAGTTAAAATTGGATTGCATTAAACTCATTATATTCTTTTGGATCTTGCTTGAAGTTTTTAATTCCTAGAAGAATATCAAAAACAGATGCATTCTGAATATAATGTCATTTTAACTTACTTTGACATTTGTGTGTTTTATATATGATGCAGCAGATACACCCAATAATTGATAAACACCATCAAGAACATGATGATTCAATAGCTGAAGAGAACATTCCCTTAGATGGATCAAAAGATGATAAAAGTATGGAAAAAGGCAACACTCAAGAAACAAAATTCATGCTTTATTCTGAAGAACTGAAAGAAAATGGAGAATTCACTAGATATGTGCCTGAGACAAGTGAAGTTGTTGAGGAAATATCCTCTAATGAAGGGTGGCAAGAAGCCAATTCTAAAGGGCGGTCCGGAAGGAGACCTCTTCTTGCAAAGCTGAGGATTAATAGCTCCGAGAATCACATCGTCAGAGAAAGCAGTTACAGGAATGACATTACATCGCCACATAAAGGAACTCCAAAAGCCACTTCAACCACACTATCTTCACCTGGACAATTAAAAGCCAGAAGCTCCACTTTAAAAGAGGAACATGTTAATCATTCAACAAGAGCTTCAGTGTCCAAAACTTCCTCTACTCCAGCAGCTCTTAGTCCTTTGGCTTCAAAGTCTATATCTTACAAAGAAGTGGCTCTGGCACCACCAGGTACTGTTTTAAAGCCCCTGTTGGAGAAAGCTGAAGGGGACAATGTAAAGACTGAAAGCGACAAGTGCAATGCAGCTGAAGAAAGCTGCCAAAGCTCAGTAGTTGAAGCAGTTTCTGCACAAGAAGATAAAACGGAGGGGACTCGTGAACCTGACATTCAAAGAGAAAATTCTGCTTCAGAACTTGAAGAGGGATCCCTCTCTTCTGATCAGGCAAAACCTGCAGAAACCAATGGTAGTAAGCTTTCAGCTGCAGCGGAACCATTCAACCCGGGAATGTTGTTTATGCCTCACCATTTAAATTCGGTTTCCATCTCTAACATTTATGATACAAATGCAAGTCAAGGCATGCTTGCGGATCCTGTTCTTCCTCCTGTTGCTGCTAGAGTCCCCTGTGGACCAAGATCACCTCTTTACTATAGAACCAACTATACTTTTAGCAAGAAACATGGTTCTTCAAAAAATCACACTCCCATCAGAGAAAGAACTGGATTTGGGGCTCCAAGAATCATGAATCCACATGCAACTGAGTTTGTTCCCAGAAAAGCTTTGCAAACGGAGACCAATGATGCTGATTCCTTTGAAACAAATATGGAAGAAAACAACAATATAGATGAAAAAATCAGCAAGAATTCGAAGAAAAGTTCCTTGAGAAAGCGTGTTTCTGGATCTGAGAAGTCAGAGCTAGCTAGGCAGATATTGCTTAGCTTGCTTGTGAAATCAGTTCAGCAAAATATTGATTCTACTGATGAATCCAAAGTCAATGAAGAAAGAAGCAAGAAAATGGGAAATTCTTCTGATGCAATAGCCAAAGACAATGCTATTATAAGAATTCTATACACGAATGAAGACAAAAATATGATGAATCCCCAATCCAATGGAAGCGAAGAGCAAGAAAACATAGATGCAGCCAATAAAAACAACGGAGATGAAGGGTTTATAGTTGTGACTAAGAAAAGGAGCAGGCAGAAGTTCACAGATGGAGTATCAGTTTTGGGCAATCAGCAATCCATCTGTGCTTCAGTCCGTTGAATAGTGTTCTTAAATGGCATTCCCAATAAACCAATGAGTTTGTCTATTTATCTGAGGTTCTTCTTGACAATATACTCTAACAGTTTATAAATCCCATGATGGTTTACAAGTTTTGGCCATTAATGTCCAGTGCATTTTTTTCCCCTGGTCAATTTGGGAGGCTTCTTGAATCTCCACTCCATATAACAGTAACATTTTCCTCAAGATATCTTGTTTTATCAAATAAAATTCAATTGGTAAGTTTATTTAGTTATTACTGTTGTTATTGGTGCTGATCATCTATGCCACTGGTTTTGGAAATGGCTACTCTCTACTTAGTAAAAAGAGTGCTGCATTTGTAGACTCTTGGATTAAATTTAATGATTCAGATTTGGTAATTTTTTCAAAGTCCAAGTTAATCTATACTATTAAAATTTAATCAAACAGTTTCACAATTGAGAATAAAATCAAGTCCATGTCTTTTTTCTCATCTTTTTCTTTTAGATTTAAAGGAATAAGTATTAACGATATGAGGTTACAAGTAGAATTAAATTCATAACCTCTTATTTATAGAAAGTTTACATGCTATTAGATTATAAAACTATTAATCCATCTGAACCTAACCTGTAGCTTATTGCATCCCCTTCGTGGTTCAAAAACAGTGAACCAAGCTTTCTATAAAGTAAAATGTTTTATAAAGCCATCTCATTGACCAAAGAACTAATGGTTACAAGAGAACAAAACAACCCGTGACTTACACCATACTTGAGATGAGAACCTATGTTAACCTTCCTCTTGATGAGGATTATCTTACATACTTAAATACATTACAATAGGATCATTTATATAGACTTTAGGATCATCAACTAACCAATACGAGATCTTAACCCATTATTATAAATAAGATCCTAACTAACTATTCTTATCTTAGTATCTCTAATACTTTCAGGGCCAATATATATACATATATGCATTATTTATTTTATGGCATTACCAACATAAATGTATTTGTTATGTCTGGATTAGACATAAAAGGATGAGAGGTATCCTTAGAGCATCATTGAATCACTTTAATTTATTTTAAACAAATTGGGTAATAAAGTTGAGACACATCACATCTAAGTGGGTTAGAATCACTACCTAGTGGGAGTGCACTGGCTTGAAGATGAAAATAGAGAGCAATGATTATATATGATCATAATGGTGCATTATGAGTTTTTTGGACTTTGGTAGCTAAATTCTCTTCAACATTGTTTTTCAAAGGTGACACTGAATTTAGTAAAAAAAAAAAAAGGACAAAGAAAAACCATCCAAATTGTTGAAGTGGTTAATTTATCATATATTTTATGTGTTCTTTTCCAAAATTAAATATTCATGTAGTAATTTTTTTTATGTGGTATGGTTTCAGCAATGCTCTGGAATTACATTTTCATCTCAAATATGAGTTTTGATCACTTCAATATATAACCCCCAATTTTGAACTGTTAACCATATCCTCAGAAAAAATATAGTTCAAGTTGTGTTTTCTCTTCTACCAGAGTTTGATACCATATCACTATCCATGTCAATATAAAGTTTTTTTAAAGTGTATTAATATTATAATCAATTTTGTACCTTAAACCATCATAATTAATAAGAGTTTGGCTTAGCTTCAAGTCCCAAGGTCCCAACGTCTTCCCTGATCAAGATCAAAAAATCTGAAGACACCCCATGCCCAATAGGATTTAGACATGTGCATAGAAAATTGTTGCAAGCACTAATAAAAAAATAGATCAGACAGTATTAATTCATTTAAAAAGGGACAAAAGAGGATCGAAGAGAACGCTCGATAAAATCGTTAGACAAGACCTTTTGATATAGTTAATAATATATCTAAGGATTTTGTTATTAATGGATTTTGTTGTTAATTTTTTTTTTTTTTTTTGCATGAAGATGATCACAACATTGTTTATTTTAGATTATATGGGACTGAGATAATCTGATATTTTTAAAAGGAAGGTAAACATGTCCTTTTCAAACAAAAATATATGGTTAATGTCGTTATAATGATAATCACGAATATTTGATTAATTTAACGTAAAAGTGATTTTTCAGAACTCATTGGGCTAATTTTGAATTAGATTTTCAAATGACTGATTTGTCACTCATAAATCTATTTAATAAGATTATTATTAAATTTAATATTTTTATGCTCATGCAATTACATATCATGAAATGATACAAAATTATCATATACGAGAATAATTTTCTTTTTGTATTTATTCCCCACTTTTCTCTTTTTAAATATATACAATCACTTTTATGGTTATAATTAAGAAATTTTATTAGAATATTATTCTATTAACTCCTTTATCTTTTCTTAACCAACATTTAAGCTTCTTAGTCAAAACAAAATTAAAAGAATCAATAACTGCTTTTCCTATATTCTCAAATATAATGTTGTTAAATAGTGTGATTATTATCTACTCACGTAGATTGCCCTTCAAAATCATGTAAACAGCTCATGAATTGTAAAACTGTATATGAATAAATCAAAACAAGCATGTAAGAAATAATATGTTACAAAAATAGTATCATCGATCGCCTTTTTTTAAAAATCATGGATAACATCTTTTACGAAATAATTTAAAAAGAATATGGTATATATTGAAATATATTAATTAATTGTTTTGTTAGCATCTTCAAACAATTGACACATCAAACTAGAATAAAGAAAAGAACTTAATAATATGGTGAGGCAAATAAGCAGCAGCAAAATTTGACATAAGGTGCTGAAAGTGAATTACGCACAATTTATGCATCTCAATTATCAAGCTTGACTTTGCCTCTAGTTTTCGAATCATTCTTTTTCTTTTTTCTTTGTTTTTTAGAAAAAGGTGCCTCCAGAGTTTATCAGATGCCCTCACTTAAAATAGCGGAGAAATACCGTGGTTACAAAGGTAAAATATGGTACTATAGACTAAATAAGCAACTTAAACTATACAACCTCCAAAAACCCTATAAAAGCAGTCGATAAATGTTAAAACTATTTAAAGTGTGACTAACTATAGCTCTGACTTGTGCTAAAATTTTATCAAGAGTATATGTTTCATCTGCAAAAAGTTATCTATTCTTAGCCTCTTATAGTTTCTAACAAAGAATATTTATGTTTATCTTCTAAGAAATACGTAGTTATTTAGTTAAAATAATTTTCTTTAACTGTTGTACGTTATTTTATCTAAAAAAATCACTATAAAGATCTTGGAGGATAATTTTCTCCCAAGACACCAGAAGCCAAAGGAATCATTTTTTTTTAATTACAAATTAAAATCATTTGTTTCTTAAAATAATTGCAGCCTTCTTAGGCTCTCATTTGCGTAAACAAAAATACTTGGAAAAGCAAAATAGAAACTTAAACTCATTGTTTTCAAATTCAAGTTAAAAAAAATTCTTCTCATGTATTGTCAATATAAAAAATAAATTTATAATAAATTAGAGTATTTACAAATTATAAATAGTATAATTTATTTCTGATTTTCATAAAGGTAAATAGTATCTATAATCTTATAGTACAGTGGTATCAAAATTGTCATATAAGTGAATGACGTAGTTATAAACTCACTTAATAGTCCTTTTTTATCGTATATAAGGCATATATAGTTTAGAAAAAAATTAAATATTTTTAATATAAGTCATTTTGTAAAGTATAAGTAGCATTAAAATAATTTTTTTCTTCAAAACATGCATCTCTTTGTGATTGTTAAAGTCCAAGGCCATTAACGTTGGACATGGCCAAAACTTGCTTTTAGTTAAAGTAATTTGAAATTTGAAAATAGTCGTAATTTTATTTTGAAAGTTTAAAAATTTCGTTTTCAACAAGTTTCCAATATATATATATATATATATATATATATATATATATTTGAGCATTTTCAACCAAGAAGAATGTGAGAAACAAATAGAGGATTAAATAATTTATGCGAGATGCATGTGGCCTTAGAACAAGCTCTTGAACCATATAACTTGTCAAAGTGTATATATATAATATATATATTTATTAAATTATTTTTATCATGTAACCAAACATGACAATTAATATATATATGGTAAACACATTAATTAAATTTAACTAATATATATAGGCCTCACGTGTTGGAGTTATATGATTCATTTTTATTTATAATATTTGCTAATATAATATAACACTTTTAATAAATTATAGGCTACATTATATATTTGATTTTTTATATTTTCATCAAATTTAATTTTAGTCCCCTAAATTTAAAAGTGTATTTTTAGTCTTTTAAATTTTTTACCGTTAACTCTACTAATAGAAAATGTTGACATGGAGAATTTAAAATAATAACACAACAATTAAGTACTAATAAAGTATGTCAAAATTTTAATTCTTTAATCTAAAATATAACAAGATTTAAAATGATTAGAATGCAAACGTGTTTTGTTAGCATTTAATTTAATTATACAATCATGACTTAAATTTAATAAGTCAGTATTATCTGTTAAATAAGATTAACAATATTAAATTTAAAAGACTAAAAATATATTCTCTTAATTTAAGGAATTACAATAAAAATTGATATAAATATAAAGAACTAAATATATATTTAACCTAATTTATAATTCATTGGTATTTTTCACACTCTGCATGGCTCGCTAGGAAACACAGATTACCATGAATATGCAACATATATAAATGATGGTATGATTCTCTTTTTGTCTGCTTTTGGAAATAAAAGGTAAGATTGCGTGTGGAGCCAATAAAAACTTTTTTCTCAATTTTTCTATCATAAACTATAAAATTATTACCTGGGTAAAGAACAAGAAGACAGAATAGAGAAATATCTGATGATGTCCCACTTACCCTTTTTTCTCTTCCCTTTTAAAAAATTTTACAACGATTTCAATTTCACACCTCTTCTCAAAATACAGTACATTTTTTATACATACATGGTTACGCAGATCGTATTTGCTAAACAAATATAATATATAATGAGAAATTATGAGTTAATTTGAAAAGAATTGAAGAAATTTTAATATTGCGTAAATTAAAGTTTCTTCTTTAAGAAGAGATAGACACTAAGTGCCTAACTATTTGGCCAAATAAAAAAAAATCATGACATTAAACTATAAGATCATTAACAATATTCGATAAAAAAAGTTTGATTAAAAAAATATGCTAGTAAAAAATATATGATTAATACAATTTGATTTTTTATATAAATTTTAGTTTTAGTCCTCAAATTTTAATTTATAAGTTTTAGTCCTTTAAGAAATAAAATATCTCTATTTTTATTAAATTACAACAGCCAATTAAAAAAAACTTGAAGAATCACATCTAAAAAAATAAATTGGAAGGACCAAGTTCTCGATCTCTTCAAATTTTGGATTAAGATGTAATATAAAGTTAATTTATATTATTATATATATCTTCGAATTTTGTCCAACAATAATATCAGAGCCTAACTATATCATAAACTTATTTGAAGACTATGAGTGAAAACTTGAGCAACATAAAACTGATTTAATTACAAGATTACGATATTAATTTAAAAGTCCGTTGAGAGGACAAAGAGCCAAAATCAAAGCAGCAAAATCCCATAAAATTAATAATAATAATTCTAACAATAATAACTAATATATTAATAAAAATTATGCTAAACTCAATCCGGACAATATGCGAAGACCCGTGAGAGGTACGTTGGTGAGGAAGCTCCTCAAGACTTTGTGGGTTCGTTATTCTGCGACGGAGAATGCAAAGGAAACAGCGGCAATAACTCCGGCGGCTGAGAAGCTCTCGGCGTACTCAACGGACTTGGGTGTAGGAAGAACCCTTTCTCTGCAATGGCCCGTTCTTCCAACATCTCTAACGGCGACACCGGCGACGCCATCACCGTCGCCGATCCTCTGGTTTGAGCATAACACGAGGGAGACAACGAAGAAGACGAAGAAGGACTTGGGTTTGGGCTGGTGAGGCTGAAGACGGGCCGTTGGGAGACTCCGATGATGAGGTCCATCTTCCTGGTGTCGTGGCGGCGCTCATGGAGCTTAAAGGCGGGCTTCTTAGGCCCGATATCGGCGGCGAGACGGGAAGGGAGAGTGAGGGGAAGCTTGGGAGAGGAGGGGTCATCGGGAGCTCCGGTGAGCTTTTGGACGACGGTGCGGAAGGTGGAGGGGTCGGCTTGCACGAAGGTGGTGTTGGGTGTGGTGGGGTCGGATCCGTAGGTGGGTGGGTAGTGGAAGGCGGCGGAGCTGGTGGTGGTAGTGGGGTAGGAAGAAGCCATGAAAGTGTAGAGAGAGAAAGAGATTGTGAGAGAGTTGAAGAGAGGAAGCGGGAAAAGAAGGAGAGTATGAGGTTATATATTAACCCTCGTGTTATAAACTCAAATAACTTTTTAACTAAGTTAAATTATAAAAATTAGTTAAATTAATTATGATAGTATATTTTTTAAAATATTTTAATTTTTTTTTATTCTCATACCTTACATATTTTTTTTATTTTTAAGAAAATATTAATAGAATGATTTAAAAAAGAGTTATAGTAAATTTAAGAAATAAATTTTATATTTAATATTAAGATTAACTTTCTAATTATATTATATATTTTTAGGATTAGAGGAGTATATATTATTATAGGGTGTGGAGAGAGAAAGGGGGAGAGAGAGAGAGAAGTGACAAATTTGTGTGTTGTTTGAGATTTGTGTGTTGGTTTGCTTTGCTGGTTGATAGGAATTAGGGGTGTGCATGGGCAGGGCAGCCCCCTGCCCGGTGCCCTGCCCGAAAAAAGTCTGGGCTGCATTTTGCAGCCCGATGCCCGGCCCTGCCCGATAAAAGCCCTAATCATTTCGGGCTGGGCATGAGCGGGCTGGGCATGAGCGGGCTGGGCATGGGCGGGCTGGGCATGCCCAAATCGTGATACCTCGCTCATATTGTGAAAAAAAATCTGCAATCATGAACTTATAAAATAATATAATATATATGTCTTCAAGAATTAAATAATATCTATAATCCACTAAGAATAAGGTAATAAAAAGATAATAATTAAAGTTTTGAAGTCTATTGCATATATAAAAAAGAAAGATTGAAATCTGTAGGGGTCGGATATCTGTAGCGGTATTGCAACATCAATAATTGAATGCTTGACAAGTAAAACATATGAGCAACTTTGGTATCTATGTAAATATAAGAGTTATGTTCAGTACTTTAAAAATGAGCAAAGAGAGTTGTCAACTAAAGTGAAAAGTGTAGAGTTACAAATAAAATAAGTTAAGAAAAAAATAAGATTATAAAAAAAATAAAATAATAATATATATATATAGGGCCGGGCCAAATGGGCAGGGCGGCATACTATGCCCAGTGCCCTGCCCTGCCCGACATTTGGCCCAGCCCGGCCCTGCCCAAATATATTTTGGGCGACTTTTTCTGGGCCGGGCTGGACAATTTTTTATCGGGCTCGGACGGGCGGACCGGGCTCTGGGCATTGTGCACACCCCTAATAGGAATGGTGTATGGTGCAAGTGACTGTCAGAAGAAAAAGAATACTGAGAATTAAGGACTCCTCACTTTGGGATTCACTTGTTTCCTTACAATACACACGTTTTCCCCTTTTTCTATTATCTATTGTTTCACAAGCTTCAAAAAATAAACCATCAACCAACAATAAATTTTGGTTGAGATAATAACCAATTTCACCTCCATACGTGAAAGAGAATACAAATTTAAATATTAAAAAATATATTTATTAAAAAAGAAAAAAAATTATACTCTAAATTTTAAAAGGGAGAAATTTAAATAAAATTATAAATTTAAAAAATAAAATAAATTAAATTCTTACATTTGAATAAAGTAAACCCTTCCATAATTGGAGGAGTGCTAGATAACTTTAGCATAGGCACATTTAGATTTATGTTAATAGTGCCTTTGGCCATAAATGTTAGAACTAATAGGATACTTTTTATAAATAATTAATTTCTTTAATTATATAATTTATCCGGCTTGTACATTAGAGAACATAGGAGGATATTTTTAAAACCATGATTTGACAAAAAAGTATTTTTATTACTGCTGCCCAATCAAATAAATGATGTAACATTTTAAAAATATATAATATACTAAAGAATACTTAAGAATCTACGTTTTTAATTAAAAAGTATATATTATTGTCCAAAAATATTTAAGAATCAATGTTTTCAAGCGAGTATATATAACTCTTTTTCAAATCATTAGCTATACGCAAATATAGTCAAAGATAAGTTATACGTAACTAAAGAAAAATTACACCTGCTAAAAATATATTACACCTAAGTCCATAAATAAATTTTAATTGCTTTTAAGCAATAAATTTTACAATATTTTTCAGCAATATTCCTTTCTATTTTCTTACTGCCTCAAATATAGTGGTAGTATATTTTTTTACACTAAAATTATTACATCATGATATTGCTAGTGATGTGGCCATATTATTTATTTATATATATATTCATTATTCCAATTTATTTAAACCAGAAAGGTTAGTTGCAAGTTGTTAAGCAGTGAAGGAGGAAGAGAAATAAAGTGCAGAACTTTGGGGATGAGTGGAACTGAGTATCTTTTTTAAATATGAGTAAGTAAAAATTCATTATCATTAAGGTTAACCTTTTAATCTGAGTCATTTTGAAGTTTAATGCATATTCATCTATAAGCAAGAGTTATATATATATAATGTGACTGACTGACAGAGGCACAGTAAGAAGCAGATGAAGGCAAGAACTTAAAACAGTGGCCCCATATTGATTCAGAAAAGTCATGAAGTAATAATAATGGAAAAACAAGATGCATGAATTAAAAAATAAAAGGACTTTTGCTTTGTCACTTGAAAAGTAATGGAGGGGTTGGAGGAGTATATGGACTTAATTTCTTACTATCATAAATTAAGTGTATATAAATAACATAATAAAAAGTAAATCTAATATTACTTACTATTATTTGAGAATATAAGAATATTTTACGTTCATAAAATATTTCCTAATATTAATTTTTCATTCCATCCGATTCTAAGGTATATGGCAAATGGTTTAATATTTGGGTTACTTACACACTATTTTTGGGTAAATCTAACACTCTGACGTTATTTTTTAAGATTTCTAATACTATAATCTTATTTATAATGATCTAGTATTTTAAACTATGAATAAAATTAGAGTGCTAAATTTAACTAGAAAATAACACAAGGTGGATAAAGAAAATAATATCAGAATGCTAGATACACCATAAATAAAATTATAGTGCTAAATTTAACTAGAAAATAACATGAGGTGCATAAGAAAAATAATATCGGAATGCTAGATCGATACACCATAAATAAAATTAAGTATTTAGATGCTAATAAAAAATAACATCATGATACTAGATATTACTTTATCTTTATCTTTTCTAGCTAACTTTATTAACATATTATCAGAAGTTGTAAGGTTAAACCAATATCATCTATCTCAAGTGTTACTTTTAATCACTATATAAATATATAATATAATTAATGAGTTGATATTAATCCTAAATATAAGATATATTTCTTAAATTTATCAACTCTTTCCCAATTTATCCCCGGTAATACTTTCCCAACAATAATCAAGTAAGAGAAGAAGGGATGGAGTTAAGAAAGATGATTATAGTACTTTAATAAAAATATATTATAATAACTAACTTAATTAACTTCTTTAATCTAATTAAATTAATTAAATATACTCTATATTTATAACCAGAGGAGTATTAGCATATTAAATTTGAGCTCTATCAAATTTAATTGAAAGTAATTCTTTCAGCATGATTTTCCTAATTCATAATATTCGAATATTTAGAGTGTATTAGGTAAAATGGAGTTTGGATAAAATTAATCTACAAGTATGATTTTGAGTGGAATTGATCAAATCAAAATAAAGAAACGAGTCAAAGTTGCTTTTCTTATATATATATATATATATAGTAGTTTAGAAGGTGTTTAGATAAATTTTTCTAAAAATCACGTTTTAAAAACTTGCAAAATTGATTATTCCCAATCCCAACTCCCATCTAAACAAGCACCTAACCTTATGCAAGAAATCTCTCTAAAAATTGGACTAGTTATTAAATCAATTAATACAGTGATTTAAGGGAATCAAGTTTGACCTAATTATAATTAAAATAATTTAATTAAAAAATATAAAAATATTTATATATAATTTTTGAAAAAATTTATTAATCTACACGTAAATGATACATATATGTATAAATTAAAATTTATTAAAGTATAAATGAGATATATTATTATTTTTTTTAAAACTTAAAATAATGTAGTTTGAGCTCATACTTAATAAAAAGAGAAAAGAAATATAAATTTCAACTCAGTGGACCCTGTTTAAAACTTTTAACTAAATCAAGGTTAACTGATTTAACCCACTGACCAGAACACGTAAAATCTATAGTAGATAAGTGACCTCAAGTTTGTTTGAATATAGAGAAAAAGAATTGGGAGAAATGAAGAAAATGGTGGTCCAATGGAGGGTAAGCTGGCAGGCAAGGAATGATGAGAGGGTGTTGCAGAGTCAGAGAAGCATTGAGAGAGAGAGAGAGAGCATTGTGTGCCTTGTGATTCTTTCTTTCTTTCTTGTTCTCCTTATGGGGTCCATGGTTCTTTTCATTTTTCCGACTGTTTTCTTTCACTTTCTGAGCAATTTTCCTTTTGCGTGAGAAATTGGGACTTTGACAATCGATGGCAGAGGGGAGAGAGAGAGAGAGAGAGAGAGAGAGTTTCAGAGTTGGTTCCTTGAAGTTTGGTTGCTTCTTCACACTCTCTTTCGTTTTGGATTTGGTTACTAAAGAACGAGTGACCCCTTTTTGACATTTTTAGTTTCTTCGTCTTCCACGAGTCTTCCCTCCCTCCCTCCCTCTTATTTTTCAACTCCATTGCTTTTCACATGATCAAACATGTAACATTCTTAAATCTTAGAAAAATCAAATATATGTAACCCTCTTAAATCCTAGAAAAATTAGTCAACTATTTAAATATTTTATTATTCAAAATTACGTGAGTTTAAATATTGGTACTTTTTTTTAAGAGTTTATATGTACTCTAAGGACTGGGTTAGTTAACGGAGATCTCATCTAA
Source organism: Leucaena leucocephala (assembly GCA_037074615.1). Lineage (NCBI taxonomy): Eukaryota > Viridiplantae > Streptophyta > Magnoliopsida > Fabales > Fabaceae > Leucaena > Leucaena leucocephala. The sequence goes on from CM073552.1 coordinate 3,925,841, forward strand.
AGAAGATATCAGGCTAAACAAGATAATCTATAGTCTGTTATAGTCTGGTTTTAACCTGAGGTTAGGCTAGACTATACTTGATTTATTGAACCATCTAAACTGGTCGAGTTAGTCTATATAACCTTTTTTTTTCTAAATTTTTCTTTTATGAAAAGTAATATTTTAATAAGATAAATATAATTAAGACAAAAAAAATACTTATAATCATATACAACTGATAACATTAAAACTTAATTATAAATTTATAAGAATTTCTAACAATATTCAACAATAATAAAAAAGAACCACCCAAGTTATTAAATATTTTAAAAAAATTTACTCAGGCCAGACCCAATCATACCAACTGATATGATAATTTAGTCTGGAACCCGTCCAACCTAACTGATCAGTCTAGTCCAATTTCATCATGTGCCTTATTTGAACAAAACTAGACTGCATCATGTTAAACTGGACCATCGGGTTTTTGAATTCATTTATTTTTTGTGCGTCAAATTTTTAAAATATTAATATTTTTTTTGTTTATAAAAATATATCTGATTTAGCCTATTTTTCAATACTTACGATGGTTTAATAAAATATATTAATTAAAACACGTGATAATCAAGACCCATGTATATAGATGATGAGGAATGGATCTCCTATGTATAATATATATAAAAAAATATTAATATAAAAGATCATATCATGAATAATAATATAATTTATTTCTTAAATTTATGTGACGCAACATGAGTTATAGAATAAGTGTACAACTGTATGTAAGAAAAGTAAATTATAAATAAAAATTGAAAATATTGACTTAAATAAAAAAAATATCCCTTCTTCCCTTTCATTTATTTATTGAAAGAAACAAGATCCTGCAGGCCCTCATTGCGAAATTTATTATAAAAGTAAAAATATTAAAAGCGTTGAATGTTCTAGAAAGGGAAATGGAGGAAGAACAAGCTGTGTCTCATGAGAAAGTCTACATATTTTCGACACGCTACGCCTGATTGTGTTGAATGGGACATTTTATATTTTATTATAAATGGAGAAATACAACCTCACCTAAATCATTGTTTAAAAAACTAATATATGTCATATAAACATGTTTTCTTTTCTAACGTTTTTAGAGTGATTAAAGAAAAATCTCCGAATATCTCAATTTTTACTGGAAAATTTTTAAAATAAAATTACACCTTAACACTTATAAATATAAAAGCTATATTTTTTTTAAGAAAATAACAAAAAAAAGACTATTTAAAATTCAAGAAGATAAAGAGAATATCTAAATTTTAAAAAAGATAGATTGTGCAGGAGGTCTAATCTGTTATTTTTAAATTACTGTGCAGAGTTAAAAATATCATTATAGGAGTTGTAAATATCATTAGCAGAGTTGCAAGTAGTCATTTACAAATTTGAGGTAAAAAATAAAATTGTACTTTTTGCAACTCTGTCAATAGTATTTGTAACTCTTATAATAGTATTTATAACTTTGCCAATGGTATTTACAACTCTACTAATTGTATTTAAACTCCTATAATGATATTTACAACTCTACCAATGGTATTTACAATTATGCACAGTAATTTAGAAATGACATATTGGGCCTCCTGTCCAATCTATCTTTTTTTTAAATTCATGATATTTTTTTATTCTTTTAAATTTTAAATACTCTTTTTATCATTTTTTCTTTTTTTTATTATTAAAAAAATAAATGAATAAAAATGTTATTGTTGATTATCTTTCACAAAGATTTGACACGTCAGTCCTCTGTGTGTGTCTTTTTTTTTCAATCATCCTCCAAATTTTGATAATAAATTTGGTGAAGCAACTTGTTTAGCACTAGCCATATATAAGAAATTTTAATTTTTTTTTGTCATTTTAAAAATTATTTTAAAATGATTTATAAATTATAGCATCAGCCATACGCATCTAATTAAATCAGATAATCCAATACCGTGGAAAACAAAATTTCCAAGAAGTCAATTTTGTGCTTCTTTGTTTCTTTATTAATGGAAAGCTTTGTGACGCAACCAGTCTGGGATTGAACAAGACATACGTGATCATAGTTTGAGTCTCTCACTAGTTTGAAATTTGATGAGGAACGTAACATATCCTAAATTTTGGGGAGAAAGAACTTCGTTTCATTTTTTTTTTACGTAAATTTAAGGTATTTATCGCCAAAAATAGTGATTAATCTTATCGCATTATAGACTTTGTGAAAAGATTTTAATGCTGACTATGAGATCATCTCCATACTTTTTTTGGTCTAACAATAAAAATCAAAACCAAATAATGGCATTTAGGTTGAAATGGCAAAGCACTCTAAAATATTAGTAATAGGAAAAAAAATCTTGATAGGATAAATTCTCTCAATTATGGTAAATTATCTTTAATGGCAAAAGCCATTTATATCTTGTTCATACATTAGGAAAGATTTAAACCTTAATTTCTATCTACATCTCAACCCACCACCACCATTTGACCTAATATCAAGGGGATACAAAGCCATTGTGTATATTATATTTTAAAAAAGAAATGTAAACAATAAACTAGAAAATAAATTTTATACACATTTGCATTATTTTATATCATTTTCTTTTTTTAAATGCATCCTTCTCTAACCCTACCAAATTTAATTTAAATATAAGTAATCAAAGAGTAAATGATCTAAAGGGAACAAAAAACAAAATATATTTTCTTTAACTATGCATTTATGTTAAGGGTGTGTTAAAAGAATAATTTTATCCTTTAAAATTATGATTTTGAGAGAGAGATGTCAAACGACTAATTTTTTATATAAAAATAATTTTACATTGAAAACTAGGATTTGTTGGTGAAAAATCATGGTTTTCCTTAAACTCAAAATTTCTTTGTTTATAGAATTTATTTTTTTCTAAAATCATTTCTCACTTTTTTTTTTTTTGAGAAGTTATTCTTTAAAAATTAATCTAAACATGCTCATAATAAAAAAATGACCACAATGCAAAACAACATCAGGTTTCATATCTTACAATTATAATTATCTAATTATTGTTTTTATTTTTCTTCAAATATTGTATAAAATTGGAGATTTAGAATTGGAAGCATTCACTGATTGGAGGCATCTGTGGAGGACACCATGATTTCCCAACAAGACTCTATATGTACACATAATGAAATAGTGATGTGTTAACTAACTACCAATACTCAACCAAAAATACTATTAAAGGGGAAACAAACACAAATATGGGATCAATTAATGATTAGTTTGAAGAACTCGATTTTATCTCAATTGATGCTAATATATTACTCCTTCAGTTTTAAATATAAAAAATAGTATAAATATTTATTTTTATACTAAATATAAGAGTAAAGTGTTCAATCAATTTTATCTTTTAAATTTATATTTTTTTCTATATAAACTCTCTGCATTAATTATACATATTGAATAGTTTTTATTAAGGGGTAGTTTTTAACCAAAAAAGATTCAAAAGAGTTTAGGGAAACCTAATATATATATTAATTTTGTAAATAACTAAATTAACTAATTTTATTATTATTTATAAATTAATAATTATTTAACTTTTACATTCAGTACTAGGATGAGTATATATTAAAGGGTTAAAAGTTTAATTTTGTCCAAAAATTTTCGCATAAGAATTATAAGTATACGAAAGTTTTTCTTAGATCAATATCTTATTGAAAGTGTTTAAAAAAAATAATGTCACCTCTAGTCGTTAAAAGTATTAATAGTTAATATTAATTTTTTAATACTTAATATTTTTTTTAACAGTTATAATAATTTTATTTATTTATTAATATTTTTAGGACAATTTTAATATAAGGGAAACTTTTAAATACTCAGACAAGTGTTAGGGACAGTTTTGATATAAGGATAGAATTTGGGATTAGGGACAGGTGTTAGGTGTGGGAGAGGAAAAAGCATATTAAAATGATGGAAGTTGTTTGGAGCCTTTGGATTAATTATATTTATAGTGGAAACTGTACGGAACACATGAAAAAGTTTGACTTTTAAGAATAAAGGAAATGTTAATAAAACATAAACTGTGATCTTAAGCACGTATTGTGGAGATTGTAATAATACTGTTAGTGTTTGGAAAAATATAAAATTAAAATTTAAAAAAAATTGACCCAAATTTTAATTTATTTTTTTTTAAATAAATAATCATATTTATTTAAAAGAGTTTTAGACAAAACTATAATTTAAAACTAAAATTTTAGATAAATTATTGAGATTAACTTTTAAAATAATAAAAAAATTTATGAACTACCCAATTACTATTTTATTTTTATTTTTTTTATATCCTCTCTCTTCTCTCTTATTCATCCTCTTTCTCCTCTTTTCTCTTCTCTCCTCTCTCTCCTCTCTCATATTTTTAATAAAATCATATATTTTTAATAATTTTTTAATTATAAAAATTTTTCTGATAATAACTATCTAAATATTTATTTATTTATAATTAATTTCTCTTTATAAATTTTTTTAAAAAAATTATTTAAAAATTATTTTTTATAAGTACTTTTTCAAGCAATCTTACGGCTGCTTCATTATTTAATGAGATTCTTTACTTTGAATTTCGTAAAAACCCTTGTATTAAAATCAGCATTGTTCAAAACTTACCATATTTATGCATGTGACATGACGTTACGATTTGACTTGTCATCTCTTTTTATCTTTTTTTTTTAAAAGAAATACCATACGGCAATTAAGTCAATAACAAACAAAAATATATATTTTAGTTTATATCTATATAAAAATTTTAAGAATCCCCAGCAAATAATCCAATTTGGTTCTTCAAAACCTTGCATTTTTTACTTTATTTCATCCAGATTTTTAATTTTTATTGGTGTAGGTAATATATTATAAGATTTAAAATCAGTTTTTGAGTAAATATACCAGAAGAAGAGGAATAGAAGTATATTAAAATTAGTTGTCTCCCATTGAAAATAAATAATCAAGTATTAATACTTCATAAAATTCCTTACATGTTAAAATATAAAACTTTCGAGAAAGAATGCCTTAATATTTTAAGAAGGAGCTAAAATGTCTCCAACACTCTAAAATATTTTATAATTTATCTAATAATTTAAAATATTTTTTTAGTTTATCTAATATTCTAAAATATTTTTTTAGATATGTCCAACACCTTAAAATTGTTGCTTAAAAAATACTCTTAAGTGATGGATGCACTTTCATTTAAATGACTTTTTGAGAGTTAATGTTGAGGATAAAACTACTCCTAAAAAATATTTTTAGGATAAAATTTCTCTTAAAAAATTAATACTTTCAAGATAAATTGCGTCACAAAATATTTTATTATGCCAGAGGCATTTAAAAAATATTTTAAAATACTGAATGCATAATAAAATACTTTCAGATACCATATATATATATATATATATATAGAAAATATTTAAGGTGTTAAACGAGACACTCTTTTTTTGTTACACTTTTTTTTTTAAAAAAAAATTAGCCTCACTCATTATCTAATTTCTGCAAACGAGACACTTTTAAAAGCTGTTTATGTGATCCCTTTTCTTTAGACAGTTTGTGGGCCTAGAATTAGTTTGCTAGGCATAAGATGGGCTATGTATATAAAGAACCTCCCCTTTTTGAGCCTATGCCATTTCCTTTAAACTCTTTTTTAGAGGGATCTTAGTTTTTAAATATCTAAATTTATATCTAGGAGTAATAGGCGATTTGTTTAAAAAGAAATAAGATTTTATCATGTCTTTAGATTGTGGGTGAGCCCAACCCCTTTCTAAACGTGTTTGTACTAACAAAAAATTCCTTTAAACGCTTGAATTCAATATTTGCCAGCAGATTATAATAGAAATTCATTAATACTTAGTTGGGTGTGTTTGTAATTTGTATGTACCTGAGGGGTATAATTACAACCTGAATTTAGCATGAGAGTTACTAAGTAGGACCGCCTAGAACTAGTTTAAGGGCGTGTTTGCGATAAAGGAAGTGAAAGTAAGAAAATGAGAGTGGAAGTAGAATTTTTTGTTGTTTAATACAATGAAAATCACTTCTACCTCTAATATTTTAAATTATTTTAGTTCTATCAAAAAACTTAGATAATGAGATGATATAAATAGAAGTGAAATATTTTGGACTAGTTTACTCTAAGTTATAAAATTTTTAGATAACTTTAACTTTTCCCAAATTATAAAAAAATATTTTGAACCATTTTATCCCAAGTTATAAAAAAATATACATCAATTATATGTTTATTTTTATACTATCAAATAAATTTTTAAAATTTATTTTTAAGTTAATTCTATTTTCATTTTTACTTATATATCTATTTTTATTTTTATAAAAAAAATTCTTCGATCCTACTAAACACGGTAAGGATGTTGATAAGGATGTTATTAACAGTGAAATAGAGTGTAAGTAATGACTATATTTCAGCCCATCCTAAGATACAATAATTGTTAAAACATTAGTTGCCAAATACCAACAAGAATTGGTTTGAGTAGTAAGCAGCTCGGTATCGCTTAAGCGAGGTCTCGAGTTCGAGCCTTGGCGTACGCAGAAAATCCCCGTTGGGAGACTCACCCACCATAGCTAGGTGCGCGACGCGAGTCAGATCCGAATGTAGTCGGGACAAAATTCTAATAAACCGGGTGTGCAAAAAAAAAATTAGTTGCCAAATATAGAATAGAACCACTATAACCATAAAACCGTCTAGTTATGCTTCTAAGTCTGGGACTTGAACAATTTATTAAGCAGGTGGGTTTATCTTAACTCCAGTGCCAATTTATACACGTGTACCACTTCAGTCCTTATAAATCTCTTTTGTCAATACCATTAAATTCTTCATTTTTTTTAAATACCCTTATTAATTACTACCTCCAATTCTTAATACACAAACTAGTTTAAAGATTAAATTTAATTTTAAATATAAAATCTTAATCTATTTTATATATAATATTTATAATTTTTTTAAAACTAATTTATCTAACTTATAAATTATTATATAATATAATAACGTATAAATACTTTAAAAAAATCATATCATATTTATTATAATTAACTAATTTATTTATTTTATTTAATTTATTTAAATTAATTAATTATGTCTTATATTAATAATTAAAGGAAGTATTTTGTAGATAGAGATTTTATAAGAAAAAAATTAAAGGTAATTAAAATTTAAATTGGAGGGTAATATTAAAGATTAGCGATAATTTTTTACCATTTTAATGGCATAATAATTAATTTCATTTTAGTTTCTGTGATTTCTGCAGCCGTTGAGAGAAGTGTACAAGAGGAATTGAAGAAGTAAAATGCCATGTATGTGATGGCATTATTATTCATTTCATTTTAGTTTCTATCGGTTGCTGTAACCATTCAGAGAAATGTACAAGAATAATTAAAGTAGCATGCCATATGGAACAGAATGCAAGATCAAGAAAATGAAGAGAGGAAGAAACAGAAGCATATAATTTGACAGCATTGAGTAGAAACAAAATCACAGAGAGAGATCGGCCAAGTCAAACGTTCTGGTTACTGCTTTGCACCAAGATTCCACTTTCTTCTTCCTCAGTTGCTCATCAAATACTGGACGGAAAACAGTTGAAGTCTTTACCTTCTCACCAGAGGCAAATATCTCTTCTTCTGTCCAAACTCCAACAGCTAACCCGGCAGCATAGGCCGCCCCGAGAGCTGTCGTCTCTATGTCGGCTGGTCTAATCACCGGACTTCCCAACAAGTCCGCCTGTAAAACATTATAATTAAAGATTTACTGATTAATAGAATGCAGCATCAGAAGTCTCAGTTATAAGATATTTGCAACAAACTATAACTGAAGATTTTCAATAATTTATGAAACAGATATTCCGCATATTGGCTGAACATGATACAACTTTTCTGCATTACTCATTCATTTATAATTTACATGGAGTCAGCTATTTGCATATTACAAAACTAAATTTTAAGAGTCTGATCCGTAAAAATCAAGCATGTGTTGCATTAGAGATGCAAAAAAAAAAAAAAAAAAGGCGGCCAGTACACAAAGCTCCTCCTAAGTGCAGTTCGAGAAGGGATAAATATAAGATTTGATCCTATGACCTTCAGGACACAACTAAAACTCCAAGGCTCACCCTCTAAGATGCAAAGATGAATAAGCAATAAAATTTCAAGGCAGTAAGTTTTGCATGACTGTGAATAATACACAATAGAAGAAATAAAGCCAAACCTGAATCTGCATAAGAAGGTTGTTAACAGTTGCACCACCATCCACTCTGAGCAAGAATTCCTCTTTTTCTTTCTTATCATCTTTATCGGTATCCTCAGAATCTTTCTTCATTGAATCCAAGACATCTTTCACTTGAAAAGACATGCTCTCAAGCACAGCTCTAGCAATGTGAGCCTTGCTTGTAAACCTCGTAATCCCGATACAAACCCCGCGAGCATCGTCTCGCCACCATGGCGCAAACAATCCATTAAAAGCAGGAACAAAATAAACCCCACCTGTGGACTCAACCTGTGAAGCCAAATCCTCTATCTCCTTAGCACTACTAATAATACCAAGGCTATCTCTTAGCCACTGCACCGCAGCTCCAGCAATGGCAATTGATCCTTCCAAAGCGTAATTGGCCGGGGAATTCGGACCGAGCTTAAAGGCTAATGTTGTCAGAAGACCATGTGTTGATGTAACTATCTCTTCGCCGGTATTTAGGAGTATGAAAGCACCGGTACCATATGTGCTTTTAGCCTCTCCTTTTCGGCACGCTTGTCCTACCATTGCAGCATGTTGATCACCTAAACAACCCGCAATTGGGATATCGGAAATTGGCCATCCCGGAGTAATCTTTCCGATGATCTCAGAATTACTTACAATCTTTGGCAGAATTTCAGCCGGAATTCCAAGTGTTTTCAAGGTGGATGCATCCCAGTCAAGTGCTTTAAGATTCATCAGCATCGTCCGTGATGCATTCGAAACATCAGTGACATGCAATCCGCCCTTCACGCCGCCGGTTAAATTCCATATCAACCAAGTGTCTACAGTTCCAAAGAGAGCATCTCCTTTCTTAATAGCCTCCTTCACCGCTTCCACGTTTTCCATCAGCCATAACAATTTAGTTGCACTGAAGTAAGTGCTTATAGGCAGACCACAAGTCTCCACAAAATGAGTTCTTCCACCCGATAACTCATTCTCTAATTTCCTGTTTAACAATGAGCCGACCAGAAAATCAGGGTCATCTGCTGATAATGATAAATAACATTTTCTTATAATATCCTAAGTTTAGGGTCTAAAGTTATTTTTCCAAAGTATACTGAGTTTAAGTAAAGGGTGCTCTTTGCGACTGAGAAAAATTCGAGCTATTCATTGAGCGGACAGTCTGAAAATCAGAGTCTCTTCCTTGGACTACGCGCAATAAGAATTTCATAATTGTAATAGTGCTTCAATACCAAGTTGTTAAGAAAATACTATGGATGAGCTATAATCCCTTGTTGTTTGATTCTATCAAACAAACAGCTCATGATCAAAATCCAAAACTCATAAACGACCCAGAAATAGATCGATAAGATTATACATATAAAACGAATGCCCATCAATCAACCAGAGGAAGAATTCTTGACGAAGAACGAAAAGATACAAATCAGTACCTGCAAACAGAACTGGTACGAGCATCCATCCAAACGATAGCGTTATAGAGAGGAATCCCAGTGGATTTGCTCCAAAGTAGAGTAGTCTCCCTCTGATTGGTCACGCCGATTGCTTTCAATCCCTTTTCGACATTGATCCCCTCGGACTTGGCTTTGTCGAGAACTCCGGTGATACACACCCGGACGCTCTCCAAAATCTCCATCGGATCATGCTCCACCCATCTACCGCCGACGCCACAAATTATCAGAAAATCAGGAAAAAATGATTTGAAAGAATTGAAAGGGAGAGAAAGAAAGAGAAGGAATCATGGTTTACCCTGCTTCTGGATAGTGCTGAGTGAACTCGACCTGGTGAGATGCGATGGCTCGAGCAGAACGATCGTAGATTATGAATCTTGTGCTCGTTGTTCCCTGATCAATCGACCCAATGAAAGCTTCTTCTTTCGACATTTTTCTGAGTCTTCTTCTTCCTCCTCCTCCTCCTAAGGCTTAAGCCTGAAATGTGAAGCACCACTCTGACGCAGACGACTTAAAAATGTTGCTCGGGACTTCAGAAACTGAAATAATTAATTAATATAATAACACGAATCGAGTCGATTATCTTTATCTTATCCCAATCAAAAATTCCAATAAAGAAGGGGCTTTATATTTTCGAACGAACGAAAATTATCAAATGAAATATTGAAAGGCGTATTAGAATATAAGAATGTTTTCCGTAACGATTTCAAATGCCAATATTACGCTTTTCAAATTTTGACAAGCGGATTAGATTGCGGGTCAAAAAAAGAAATGGATTAAAGAATGAGGTTGAGGCAAGGTTTTCGGAGGAGGTCACGAGGCTGAGCTGGAAAAGGGTGTAAAACTCAATGAAGGAGAAGAGGAAAGGGAAGGATATGGCGGCGGAGATCCCGAGAACAGGAGGTGGTGAACAATTAACTAACTTTATTAATTTGCTAAACGACTTTGACCGATCTTCACCTGCCACGTCGACTTGTTGTTTAATGTTGTTGTTCTTTATCCTTATCTTTTTTTTTTGTTACAATGTTTTTTATCCTCATCGAGTTATCGTTATGGCCTTACGGATGGATAAGGGTTGAAATAGGCTATTATTTTGATAATAGTTAAAGTTGGCATAGAGATTTTATCCTACTCTTTACATGATAAGTGAGTTTACTTTTTAAAAAAAAAAAATTGATAAAACCTTGTATAGCTAGTAAAAAAAGCCAAATTTTAAGTTTATTTTAAAACTTATTAATTTAAATAGGTCAGATATTTTTTTAAAGCCTAGTTTATAAGCTATTGTGACCTATTTAATTATATATATAATATAAATATACTCAAAATTTATTTAAAATTTTTTATTTTATATAAATTTTTAGTAGACTTTAAATCCTATTTACAATCTTCAAGCCTTAGAAATATAAGACATATATTATAAATAGGTTTTTAAAAGAATTTTAGACTTAGCATGTTTTTTAAAAGCTCAAACTTAAATCTTAAAAAAAAAGCATATATATAGGCTGCGGCTTAAATTTATGCTTTATATTTTTGTTAAAAAAAAAGCATATATATTAGTTCGGAATGTGGTGTTCGTAAATATAATACTCTTTATATCCTTAATTAATATAAGAATTAATTAGATAGTTAATTTTAATTTTAAATATAAGATATATTTTATATATTTATTAATTTTTTTAAATTACCTATATTAATATTCTTTTAATAATAATCAAGTAAAAGGGAGGATAGAGTTAAAAGAGATAATTAAAATATTTTAAAAAAATTATATTAATTAATTTAACTAATTTTTTTAATTTAATAAAATTAATTAAATAGATTATCATATGAACATATCTTTTTTGGTCAAACAAATCCATTATGCTATTTGGGGCAGAAAAACAAAATCCCTTTTCATTTTCGGTCAAAATTTTAATTGCTTATATTTTTTGGTTTCAAAACTTATTAATTAGTAGGAAAAAATGAATATGCAACTACCTATCATTTTTTTCTCATTTTTAATTAGGTTTTTTATTTTTTTTCCTTTTTATTATATCTTTATAGTTTCATAAATTATATGCATCGGTATATATATTCATAATTTATTAGCTTTCATATCGATAACATATAAACTATTTAACTAATTTAATTAAATTAAGAAAATTAGTTAATATGATATAATTTTTCTAAAATACCCTAATTATCTTCCTTAACTTTCCCCCTCTCTTATTTGATTATTATTACGGAAGTATCAATAGTAGATAATTTAAAAAAAATTGATAAACATAAAAAATATGTCATGTATGACATATTTAGAATAAAGATGAGTTTCCCAATTAATTCATATATTAAAGATTGAAAAAAATAATTTATAAAAAAAATTGTGTTAATATCTAAGAATTGATGTCTTAGCTCATAATGATACTTACTTCGAACTAACAACCTCACTTAAAAAAGTTAGAAGAGACACGTTTGGTATCATTTCAACTATAAGGCCATACTATTATAATTGTCATATATGTTAATATTTAATAATGAAAACAAAATTTGTAAAAGTGTTTTTTAATTGTTATTTGGTTTTCATGGATTTATTAACTCATTCAAATTTTGACCAAGGTAATATATATATATTTTTTCTTTAAATATTATACCTATATTTTTATTTTTGGCAAAAGGCTATATTTTAACTAAATTTATTGGATAATGAATTCCTTGACTTGTAATTTTTAAATAGTAAGATTTATTATCAATTTCATATTATATATATATATATATATCAAATTCTAATATTGTTTGGTTCAATTAAGGAAAGCTCTTTTAAAGACGTTTTCTAATAATTAAATGAACTTTGATAATCTTGATTTAAAATTTGCAAATCGTTTTACTCCTAAAATAAAATTAATTCTTTCTTTTGGTTCTTGAATGCCATTCCCCCCTATAATTTTTTGTTTGGATCAATCCATTTTGGTATTATCAAATTTTCATTACTTGAGATAAATCTTGAGAGGAGTTCTTAAAACTTATAAGCCCAATCCTCTGAGAAATTCTGCTTTGGGCCCATTGGAGACCCAATTGTCACCGTTTTTTTTTATCCACCTACTTCATCAAAATTTTATCCCTACTACATCTGAATCCGACCCGCATCATGTACCTAGTTATAGTAGGTGAGTCTCCTAACAGGAATTTTCTATATACACCAAGGCTCAAATTTGAGACTTCGCTTAAATGATACCGAGTTGCTTATCACTCGGACAATCCCGTTGATCCAATTGTCACTTTTTTACCTCCAGGCACATCCTAACATTTAATCTACAAGTCATTAACTTTTTACAAAAATTATATAATGATAATTATTATATGAAAATGAATTGAAAGAATAAAAAATGTCATTATGCCTAATGAGAGGGATTTGGAGGGGTTACGCTCAAAATTTTGTTAGAGTTAAATTTAAAAAAATTGGAGAAATAGGCTTATAAAATTTTAATAAAGATGAAATACTAAAAAATTAATTAAATACTTTTAACCGCACCTCTTTAATTTTTGTAAATTCAATTGAGGAATTTTTTTTAACAATCTCAAAATGATAAATATACTCTTGACTAAATAACAAAAAAGATTGATGATTAAACTAACTAAGACAGTATTTCAAAAGTTAATGATTTAATTGTGGTAATTTACCAATAAATTGAATATTTATTTGTAAACTGTGTATAATCTAAAATAAACAGAGTTACCAAAATACAGATAATTCTATAGTCTTTAGTATAAGATATATTTAACTAATTTAATTATATTAAATAAATTAGTTAACTTAATTTGTATGATATATTTTTTTTTAAAATGCCTTAATCATCTTCTTTAATTTCATCACCCCTTCTCTTACTTGATTATTGTTGAGAGATGATCAATATAAGTAATTTAAAAAAATAAATCTTATATCAAAATTAATTTCTTAATTAAATTGTATTAATGACCAGAAAAATATAATATATTTTTTATCTTTTAAGTCAAAATGCCATTGTTTTATGCTTACGAAGGAGAGACAAAAATTATAACATATAGTTCGGTTGATACATCTACAACTTTTGATCTGGTTGATTAAGGGATTAGTTAATTGGTTGACTAATTTGAGTTAAATTTTAATATTATAATTTTTAGTATATTATATAAAAAAAATCATAGCAGTAACCTTTTTTCCGGCAAGAAGTGAGGAAAGTGGATGTTGCTTTAAATTATTTAATATTTATGGTAACGAAAATTCTTCACGTGTATGTCGTGGTGAATCCATCATGAATGAGGGGAAGTAGTAGTTGGTACTTGATTGATTGATATGGGTCAATTTATGTAAATATGACAAATTTACAAATTACGTCTTCGAATAATCCCACTCTGGGCCGATATTTAGGATTATAGGACACGTGACATTATTTTAACTCGTTGTTCCAGTTTCCCAAATAGCCCTGTCCGAATAAACCTTTCCTAGTTCCACCTCCCCCATAACTTTGCATGTATGTTTACTAATAAAAGTAGAATTGGAAATAGAAATAAAAATAAAATAGAATTAAAATAAATAAATATAAAATATATATATTTTTTATAATTTAAAATAAAATAATCTAAAATATTTTTTTATAATTTAAAAAAAATTAAAATTATCTAAAAATTTTATAATTTAAAAAAAAATAGTCTAAAATATTTTATTTTTATTTTTATCAATTTTTTTTTAATTTTTTATAGAAATAAAATGATATAAAATAATAGAAACAGAGGTAACTTTTATTGTATTAAATTTTTATTTTTTTATTTTTATTTTTTTGTTACTAAACATGCCCTTGATTATTTGGAATTAGTAATAAAATTATACTTTTCTTTAATAATTTTCAATTAAAATTGTCATGCCATTGGTTAAATAGTCATGATTATAATTAATATATATCATGTGATTGTGAAATGAAAACAAACTTAAATACATGCCAATTGGTTAGAAGTCAAATTCCACGTGATTTTGTATGCTGTAGTTTCTTTAATTAGAAAGACAGTTACAGACTTATAGGTGAGATGGAACTCGTGATTATAAGAGAATTTCTATGATATTAAATACTTTAATTTGATATGTTATATTTTATATTTTAATATTATATAATAACTATTTTACCCTTTCAATTTAAGAATACTTCCATTTGATTTAATTGTGATATTTGAATTTATGATTTTGTCGATTCTCTTCCAACAATTTTTGATCTAATTAGAGGTAATAAATTAGGATCTATTAGTCAAACCTATTAACTTGCTAAAAAATAATAAGTTGAGTTATAAAAAAAATACTATTTTAATACGGGTCAAGTCGAGATACTAAAAAATCGCGTTATATTTGTTTTTAATCTGACTTTAAGTCTCTAATACTTAAACCTAACTCTCCTCCTATCATTGACTTGTTATTATTTTAATTTTTTTTATTTTATTATTTTAAATTTTATGTTAAACAGAAAAAAATTTAAAATTTAAAAAAAAAATTAGCAGATTGGCAACATGCTTAGATTAATTAAATATTAATCTGTTAGGAAATAGGCCTTTTCAATCTAACCTGTCTCCCCCAACTAGCAAGGCTAATATATTTTTGACAAGTTAGCCCATATTAATATCCTTAAATCTAATCGTAGTTTCACTTCCATAACGCTACCCTGAGCCTCGTTTGATTCCTGGAAATTGGATATGGGACATAGAAATAGAAAAGCCATTTCCATTTGTTTTGTTGGGATGAAAATTGGTTATTGGGAAGTGAATTTCCATCAAACTCATGAATATGGTTTCATCAATCACCCAATGAAAAATCTTATTTTTCTTGGAAAATAATCTTGGCTCCCACTTTATCCTTATGTGCTCATGGAGACCAAATATCATAACCACCTTCTTCTTCTCCCTCCACCATGCACCCCCTATAGTCACCGACCTCCACCCTTTATCAGGTACCGCCTACTCGTGCCCTCTGTTGTGCATCCATTAGCTTCATCTTCATTCAACGATTAAACTTCGGAGGGTGTGATATTTAAATTTGATATGGTGATATTAAATATCTTGTCCTCTGTAACCTACGCCTCTGCTAAAACTAATCCTCTTCTCCCTCTTGCAACCCACGGTGAGACAAAGATGTGCAGTGATGTTTCATGGCGAGATGCGACGTCTTCCTCCTCCTCCGGTGCCAGGCTCTTCCAGGCGATGGCATCTTCCTCCTCCATGGTTTGGCAAGGCAACATAGGCGACATGGTGACCAAACGTAACGAGAGGAGAGAGATGGAGAGAGATGAGAGATAGTATCAAAAAAAAATATAAGTAAAATAATAATTAGATAGTCTATAAGCTCTTTTACTGCTCTAAAAATTATTCCTAATAACTTATTCAAAATTATAATTTTAAACTATAGTTTGGTATACAAATATTTTTAGATAAATATGATTGTTTATTTTAAATTTTTTCTAAACTAAGGTTTAAGCTATAAATTATTTTAAAATCTCAATTTAAAACGTATCCAAATAGGCATTTAGTATCTTTTTATAGGACAATTTTTTGAACTGTTTTGATGTCTCTATTTATATTTTATAGAATTTAGACAATAACTAATATATTTTATTTCAAAAATGCCTCTGAAAAATAATTTTAAGACATTAATAAATTTTTTATTTGTGTAATATAGTTAAATGCTTCTTACAAAAAATGAATTATGTGAGTATTTGAAAATATGCTAGCATTTTTATATATATATAAATAGTGTGACTTTATATAAATTTTATATTATACGAGTATGTAAATATAATTTTTTTAATAAAAACAAAATTTAAAAAAATCTCTTAAACATACATTATACGTAAATTTTATTCAAGTAATTAAACACAAACCAAAGCTGTTATTACTTTTATCTTACGTTTTCTTTAAATCTAAATACTCAGCAAAATTATTAATAAATCCAAATAAGTAAAAAGGTTGTACACAATCTTACCAAATTGGATTATTTTTTGAGATGCTATTTAAATGAAAGTTCGGAACAGGGAAGATCATGGTCTCTGAAGGATGCTTCGCATTAGCCGACACTAAAGTGAGAATGAACCAACTTAGTAATCTATTATTAATTATTAATTATAATGTACTTACTTACTTAATCTTCATATTCTGATCACCCACATGACCACTTCATGACCTGTATAATGTTTTTAAAGATCCTAATAAAATTACTAATCCACCCTTCTATGTTTTTTTTCCACAATTTATTATCTGTACAATTGATAGGATGGAATTTTTTTTTATAAAAATAAAAATAGAAGTAAGATAAAATTTAAAAATTTATTTGATAATGTAAAAATAAGTATGAAATTGATGTATATTTTTATTATAATTTAAAATAAAATTATCTAAATATATGATTTAATTATAAAATTGATATTGATCTTAAATATTAAATTTATTTTTAAAATTTATCAATTATTTATCAAATTACCTATTGATACTCTTTTAATAATATTTAAATAAAAAATAAGAGATAGAGTTAATAAAAATAATTAGGGTGATTTAAAAAAATATGTTACGATAACTAATTTAATTAATTTAATAAAATTAATTAAATAAATTTTATATTTAAAAAAGAGAGGTATAGTAATAACTTGGCATCATCAACCACGTCTCTACAAGGATGATCGTTATCCCATCCTCTAATTAACAGGTTAATTACTTTTATACTGTTATGAATATTAGAATATAGATGTCCATCTCTATCTCCTTCTACCTCTTCAAATTCCCTAGGTCATTATTCCTCCATTAATTACTAGACTCTTGATTACTTCTCCATTAATTACTAGACTCTTCATTACTCCTCCATTAATTACTAGACTCTTCATCTTCAACTTCTATGCCTATAAATAGGGCATTCCATTTGTATTGAAAGGTTAAGAAGAAGAAGGAAGAAGATTATACTATATACTTCTCTCATTTTCTTGTCTCCATCTTTTCTCTCTCTCTAATCTTATTGCTAGTTTTATAACACGTTATCAGCACGACTGCTCTAGCCAACTGATATTATTGTAAAATCTATCATTAGAAGGTGAGTTTCTATATTACTTTCATGTTAAATTGTAGTTCCATATTTGATTATTTTCTAATTACTCAACCTTCTTAATTTAAATCTCCATTTAACTTTTGTTACATTTTATGATAGTATCATCATGTCGAATCTTACAAAACTTGAGTTTGTGGCTCTTGACATTACTGGAAAGAATTATCTATCCTGGATACTAGATGCAGAAATCCATCTAGATGTTATGGGTTTAGGAGACACTATCAAGGATGGCAATCAGGAATCTAACAAAGACAAAGCAAAAGCCATGATCTTTCTCCGCCACCACCTAGATGAAGGACTAAAAAATTGAGTATTTAACTGTCAAGGACCCACTTGTTCTTTGGAACAACATAAAAGAAAGGTATGACCACCAGAAAACTGTGATTCTTCCAAAAGCTCGTTATGACTGGATGCATTTATGTCTACAAGATTTTAAATCAGTCAGTGAATATAATTCTGCACTATTTAAAATTAGTTTTTAACTGAAACTATGTGGAGAGAAAATTACTGATGATGACATGTTAGAAAGAACATTCTCCACATTTCATGCATCCAATGTGCTCTTGCAACAACAATATCGTGAAAAAGGTTTCAAAAAGTATTCTGAACTGATTTCTTGCCTTTTGGTGGCTAAACAAAATAATGAGCTTTTAATGAGGAATCATGAATCCCGTCCAACTGGCTCTACTGCATTCCCAAAAGTGAATGTAGTAACAAATGAATTATCCCGTGGTCGGGGATATGGACGTGGACGTGGACGTGGACGCGGCCGTGGCTATATACGAGGCCGTGGTCAACGTGGTCGTGGTCGTGGTTCCCACTCGAGGTGGGCAAACAATGATGATAACCACAAAAAGGAAACTAGTGGGAATGATAATTATATTGAAAATTTATGTCATCGTTGTGGTGGCAAAGGTCATTGGGCTCGTACTTGTCGTACACCAAGACATTTGATTGAATTATACCAAGAATCGCTTAAAGGGAAAAAATAAAAATAAAGGCAAAGAGCCAAAGATAGAAACAAATTTTGTTGGGGAAGAAAGCGATTCTGATTATGGCAACATGGATGTGACTCATTTAGATGTTGCTGATTTCTTTGCCGATCCTAACGGAAGAATTGATCACCTAATTGGTGATGGGAGTGTCCAAAAAAAAATAAGCTAAACTTTTATGATTATGTGTGTTTTATTTTTGCTATAATGAAGTTATTTTCTTTTATGATTATATTTGCTAATATATTTTTATTATAGTCATATGTGTTATTTTCTTATATGTTGTTTTAGAAGCATAAAGATGATTAAGGGGTTTGGAAGAGCAAATATATTGTTACCTGGAGGAACACAATTATACATTGATAGTGCATTTTATTCCTCCAAATCTAACAGGAATTTGTTGAGTTTCAAGGATATCTGCAGAAATGGATACCATATTGAAACAACAAATAGAGAAAACCAGGAATATCTCGTTATCACAGATATGATTTCTGGTAAAAAATGCACATTGGAAAAGTTTCCTGCTCTTTCTTCTGGAATGTACTACACATTTATTAGTACAATTGAAACACATGCTATTGCAAACCAGAAGTTTGCAAGTGAGAATAAATTTAATATTTGGCATGACCGATTGGGCCATCCTGGGACAATAATTATGCGAAGAATAATTGAGAATTCATGTGGACATTCGTTGGGAAGAGAATCAATTCCACAATCTCATATTTTCTCATGTGCTGCATGTTCTGAAGGAAAATTAATTATTAGACCCTCATCGATAAAAATAGAAAGTGAGTCTCTCACTTTTCTAGAACGTATACAGGGAGATATTTGTGGGCCGATACACCCACCATGTGGACCATTTAGATATTTTATGGTTCTAATTGATGCATCAACAAGATGGTCACATGTTTGCTTATTATCTTCTCGTAACCTGGCGTTTGCGAGATTACTTGCTCAACTAATTAGATTGAGAGCACATTTTCCAGATTATCCTATTAAGAAAATACGTTTAGATAATGCTGGTGAATTTACTTCACAAGCTTTCAATGAGTATTGTATGTCTCTGGGAATCGATGTTGAACATCCTGTAGCACATGTTCATACACAAAATGGTCTTGCAGAATCATTAATTAAACGTTTGCAGTTGATTGCAAGACCATTGCTTATGAAATCAAATCTCCCAATATCTACTTGGGGACATGCAATTTTACATGCAGCGATGTTAATTCGTATCAGGCCAACTAGTTATCTTAAGGTCTCCCATTTACAAATGGTTTTTGGTCAGGAACCAAATATTTCCCATCTAAGAACTTTTGGATGTGCGGTATATGTTCCGATTGCTCCACCACAACGTACTAAAATGGGTCCTCAAAGAAGGATGGGAATATATGTTGGATATGAATCTCCTTCTATAATAAAATATTTAGAGCCAACAACAGGAGATTTATTTACGGCTCGATTTGGTGATTGTCATTTTGACGAATCAAATTTTTTAACATTAGGGGGAGAAAATAAACAGCTGAAAAATAAAGTTAGTTGGAATGAATCATCATTATCTCATCTTGATCCTCGTACAAAACAATGTGAGTTAGAAGTTCAAAAGATAATTCATTTACAGAGTTTAGCCAATCAATTGCCAGACGCATTCACTGACCCCAAGAAAGTGACCAAGTCACATGTTCCAGCTGCGAATGCTCCTATCAGAATTGATGTCCCTATTGGACAATCTAATGGATCAAAAGCACGCTTGAAGCGTGGCAGACCCATCGATTCCAAAGATAAAAATCATCGAAAAAGAAAATGAGCTATAAATATAGATGGCCAGGTTGAGGATATTCAACAAAATTTAGTGACTCCAGAAGAGTCCTTTGACAACACTAATGTCTCAATTTCGAGAGACATTCAGGTACCTGAAATATATAAAAATAATGAGATCTCAATAAATTATGTTGTCAATAGAATACGATGGGATCGAGATAAAGTCAACGTTGACGATATTTTTGCATATAATGTAGCGCTTGATGTAATAAATGATGATGAGGATCATGAACCAAGATCTATTAGCGAATGCAAACAAAGCGATGATTATATTGGTCAAAATGGAAAGACGCAATTGAGGCTAAATCAATTGAGGCTGAATTAAAATCATTAGAAAAATGAAAAGTTTTTGGCCCTGTGGTTCTTACACCTGAAGATGTAAAATCAGTTGGATATAAATGGGTTTTTGTGAGAAAACGAAATGAAAATGGTAAATTAGTAAGATATAAAGCATGACTTGTTGCTCAAGGATTTACACAAAGACCTGGTATTGATTTTATAGAAACATACTCACCAGTGGTGGATGCAACTACTTTTCGATATCTAATTAGTCTGGCAGTAAAAGAAGCCCTCGATTTACGTCTAATGGATGTTGTTACAGCCTATTTGTATGGCTCACTTGACAATGACATTTATATGAGTCTCCCTGATGGATTTGAGTTACCAAAATTATATAATTCAAATTCTCAAGAACGGTACTCAATTAAGTTAAATAAGTCTTTATATGGATTAAAGCAATCAGGGCGCATGTGGTATAATCGACTTAGTAAATATCTATTGAAGAAGGATATAAGAATGATCAGATATGTCCATGCATTTTTATAAAAAGGTCTGGAAATGAATTTGCTATAATTGCTATTTATGTCGATGACATAAATATCATTGGAACTCCTGAAGAGATTTCCAAAGTAGTGAATTGCTTAAAGAAAGAGTTTGAAATGAATGACCTGGGAAGAACAAAATTTTGCCTTGGACTACAAATTGAACATCTGAAAAATGGGATCTTCGTGTGTCAAGAAACTTACACGAGAAAAGTCTTAAAACGTTTTTATATGGATAAATCACATCTATTATGCACTCCGATGATTGTAAGATCTCTGGAGAAAGATAAAGATCCCTTTAGATCTCAAGAAGGTGATGAAGAACTACTTGGCCCAGAAGTGCCTTATCTTAGTGCAATTGGTGCGCTTATGTATCTTACTAGTTACGCACGACCAGATATATCATTTGCTGTTAACTTATTAGCAAGATATAGTTCTTCACCAACACGAAGACATTGGAATGGGGTTAAGCACATTCTTCGTTACTTGAATGGTACTATGGATATGGGATTATTTTATTCAAATGAACATAAGACTGACTTTGTCGGATATGCTGATGCTTAATTTCAGTCTAATCCACATGTTGATAGATCGCAAACAGGCTATTTGTTTACATGTAATGGTACAGCTATTTTGTGGCGATCAATGAAACAAACCATATCAGCCATATCATCTAATCATGCAGAAATAATAGCGATACATGAAGCAAGTCAAGAATGTGTATGGTTAAGATTGATAATACATCATATACGTACTACTTGTGGATTGTCATCAAGTAAAATGATCCCAACAGTTCTATATGAAGATAATACTGCATATATTACCCAACTAAAAGAATGGCACATCAAAGAAGACATGACAAAATATATTTCTCCAAAATTCTTTTTCACATATGATCTTCAAAAGAATGGTGAGATTAATATCCAGGAAATCCGGTCTAAAGAAAATCTAGCAGATTTGTTCACCAAGTCACTTCCAGCGACAATATTTGAGAAGCTCATACATGATATCGGACTTCGCAGATTCAGGGATATCAATTAATGTTACAAAAAGGGGGAGTCGATACACGCTGTACTCTTTTTCCCTTGTCTGAGGTTTTGTCCCACTGGGTTTTCCTAGCAAGATTTTTAATGAGGCAGCTCTGTAAGTGTCTGTAAGTGTATCAATTAATTGTGCACTCTTTTTCTTTTACTAGGTTTTTTATCCCACAGGGTTTTTCCTAGTTAAAGTTTTTTAATGAGGCACATTATTAAAGAATAGACATCTAAGGGGGAGTGCTATGAATATTAGAATATAGATGTCCATCTCTATCTCCTTCTACCTCTTCAAATTCCCTAGGTCATTATTCCTCCATTAATTACTAGACTCTTGATTACTCCTCCATTAATTACTAGACTCTTCATTACTCCTCCATTAATTACTAGACTCTTCATCTTCAACTTCTATGCCTATAAATAGGGCATTCCATTTGTATTTAAAGGTTAAGAAGAAGAAGGAAGAAGATTATACTATATACTTCTCTCATTTTCTTGTCTCCATCTTTTCTCTCTCTCTAATCTTATTGCTAGTTTTATAACATATACAATAAAAAACGGTTGATTTTCATAGATCCTTAACTCTAACATAGATTAAAATCATATACGATTCCTATAGTTTCTGTGATAGTAGGTGGAACTGTTGTAAATTGCAGCTACATGCCTTGCCTTTTAGGAGGTAGATTCCAATAGTACCAGATAACTCAGATCGAACTTGTGACATTCCATCTTCCTAATAGTATTTAATATTTTAAAATATCTTTTTAATTCTTAATATAAAATTTAGTTAGGATATTAAATTTAATCTTAAATTAAAAATTTCAATTTATTTTATTCCCAAATTTTTAATTTTTTTTAAATATAATTATTGATTATATATATTAAATGATTTATATCCAAAAATATTCATGATAAAATATAACATTTAAAAAAATTAAATTATATTTAATACAAATAATTAATATAATTAAAATTTTAAATATATTTAAATTAATTATTTAATTTTTTTATTAAGAATTAGAGGTAATAATTTTTATGTGTTACTAAAATATTTTAAAATATTATGTACTATTTAAAAAATATTTTTCAGTGTTAGAAGTATAAAAAATAATTTAAGATATTAAATTGTGCCAAA
This sequence comes from Leucaena leucocephala, assembly GCA_037074615.1. Lineage (NCBI taxonomy): Eukaryota > Viridiplantae > Streptophyta > Magnoliopsida > Fabales > Fabaceae > Leucaena > Leucaena leucocephala. Next base: position 3,949,349 of record CM073552.1, read on the forward strand.
CAGAATGGGGACGGTCGTATACCCAATAATAATTAGCCACCTCAATCTTTTAAAAATATATATTTCTTTTTTTTTTAACTTATCTTATTCAGTTTTATTGGAAAAAGTGAGATAATTGGTCAGCTCTATTTCCTTACCAACCATTACATAAATAAAATTACTATATTTAATAATGACTAATAAATATTATATCTTTGACCAAAAACATATTAGAAAAATTTGAGGAAAAGTCACGTACTAAAAAATTTATTAGTGAATATGACATGATGAATTTTTATATATAAAATATTTACCCTCTGTAAATTTTAAGCACACAGTATTTTGATTTAGATCTCTCCTACCAAAAAAAATTTAAATGAAAGTTTTTCTCTGTTTTTTTGATCTCATATTTTGTAAAAGAACTATATTTTTAGTTTATTCGCTGGTTGGAGGAATCCCCTTGGTGAGTATTTGGATATCAATTTTAGAAATTGAGTTTGGCTAAAATCGCGGTTTGAAAATTTTTTACACAAATAATAATTTTTGTTAAGAATTGATTTTGGACAAAACCTCGGTTTGAAACCTAGGTTTTGAATAAGTCACTGAAAATAGCTTTTGGTTTGAAACCTAAGTTATAGATTATCTAATTACTATTCTACCCCTAATTTTTCTTACACTATCTCTCCTCTCTTTTCTCTCTATTCTCTCTATTCTCTTATCTCTCTTTTTCCCTCTCCTCTCTACACTCTCTTTTCTCTCATCTTTCTTCTCCATCATCTTTTCTCTCTCTTACTTTTAATCAAATCATATCCTTTTTGTTAATTTACCAATATAAAAAATGATTCTGCTACTAATCATCCAAATATCTCTATTTCTAAAATCTATTATCCCTAAAATCTATTCTCCTCAGAATCTATTCTCTAAAATCTATTTTTTTCAAAATCTATTTTTTAAAATTTATTCTTCTCATAATCTATTCTAAAAATTAATCCAAACACAGTTGGAGTACTTTAGGATACAACATGAACCCTACCGTACGGGGGAGGGGGGGGGGGGGGGAGGGGGACCCAACGGATAGTAAGTTGCAGCTGGCGAGGAACTGAAAAGGTAGAAGCGGGAAAAGGGAATGGTACATTTTGTCGGTTTGTAATGGCGTGGCAGTGAATAATCAGAATTATTAACAAATAAATATAATAATTGAAAAATTATGATTTTCTACCCGACAAAACTATCATGGCTTTTTATAGTTACTATGTGGAATTACTTTTTCTTTTTTCAAATAATTTTTTTAAAAAATTAACTCATTCCCAATTTAAAAATAAAATAATTTTTTTAAACAATATTAATATTAAATAGAATAAATTATTAATTATTTTTAGATATAGATTTATATATTTAAAAATTAAAAAATAATTTTTTTAAACGATATTAATATTAAATAGAATAAATTATTAATTATTTTTAGATATAAATTTATATATTTAAAAATTAAAATATTTTTTTAAATATTATGATTAAAATTATAATAAAATAATATTTTTTAAAAATTAAATATATTTTAAATAATTATATATTTTACTTTTTGCCAAATGAACGTATGTGAAATTACCTTTTGATAGTGTGATATTTGGTGCTCCATTTCAAGAAACTGCCACCCACTATATATGTGAATCCAATGCTCTCTTTTCCCTCCCACCTTTTCTTTCTCGACAAAATACCCCCTTTATTCCCACCATTCATTCTTTTAAAATATAGATATTATCAAAATAGATTTTTTAAATTAATTTTTTTAACTGGTAATTAAATTAATTTTTTAAAATATAGATATTATCAAAATAGATTTTATCTTTTAAATAGTTTTTTTATACATATAATTTCATTCAAATTCAAATATTATATTTAAGATCTACTAATTTTATTAGCCCTTTTTTCCTTAATTAAAAGGGCAATTTATCCCCACTGTTAATTCTTTTTTTTATTAAAAGATCTACTAATTTTATTAGCCCTTTTTTTATTAATTAAAAGGCCGAATATTAACGATTTAGTATTATAAACGTAACGATATTGAACCTACAACCTAAAGTCATTTACGAAAATATGATCCTTTAGTTTGAAGGAAATAGAGGCAACAAGTTTTTATATAATTTTTCTTTTTTTTATTAATTTTTTATAATACCAAACAAATCATAAATTCTACTAGAGGTTGAGTGTTCGTAAATGATACTATTAATTTGATAATCTTACAAAAATTAATACGAGTAATATCTTGAAACAAACTATGAATTGATGTTTATGGTAATAATTTTAGAAGTCAAAGATTTAATTAATTCTTTAAAGTGTGCAAAATTTTATCTTGTAAAGAAGGCTCATGCGGCGATCACAAACCTAAATACTCTCTAAGAACCACTAAATTGGGTTAAAATTTTTAATTAATTTTTTTATTTTTATTTTATAATTTCTTCCTTTTAATATTTTATAACACTACTTCTCTATTTTTTTTTAAATTCAACTCAAAATAATACCCTTCTATTCCCTCTAAATCCGTCGTATCAAATAGCGGGGTTCGAAATAAAATGAGATGAGTTGTAGAAAAAACGTCGATTTAGGGTGTATTTGGATATTCTCTAAATTATAGTTTTAAAATTTTTTTTAGATAAAATTTTAGTTTAGAAAAATTTTAAAACAAATAACCATATTTATTTATAAATATTTTTGGGTAAAACCATAGTTTTGAAGAAGCTATTAAAAATAGTTTTTTGAACAGTAAAAGAGCTTATGGACTATCCAATTACTATCTTACCCCCATTTTTTTTTACACCCTCTCTCCTCTCTTATCTCTACCCCTCTTCTCTCTCCTCTTTTACCTCTATTTTCTATCATCTCTCCTCTCTCCTATATTTTCTCTACTCCTTCATTCTCTCTTATTTTAAATCAAATCATACCCTTTTTTATAATTTACTAATATAAAAAATTATCTAAAAATAACTATATAAATATTTATTTATTTAAAATTATTTTTTTTCATAAACTCTTCTCTAAATTTTTTTTTATAAACTGTCTATAAATTTTTTTTTATAAGTTATCTTTTAAAATTTTATCTAAATATACTTTTAGTCGAGTGCCTTTATATATACACCTGGGCCATGCAAGATGTGTACTGAGAGAGAGAGAGATATTTTGAATGTCTTGGGTGTTTTTTCAAGTCTTCCCTCTTCTCGTGGTTAGATTCTCTCCTCTTTTATTTAAAAATTGTAAGTATCTAACAACTTTTTTTTAATTAATATAAACTGTTAACATTATTTATTTTTTAATGTTTTTGAAATGATATTAATTTTTAAAAAAATTTAGATATTCATAGTTTACATGTGAAAAATTTTAAAATAAAATTAGATCTTAATCTTTTTTAATTTTATAAAAAGACATATTAACAAAGTATATAACACACGTTGTTCTAGTCAAATAAATTATAATAATATAATTATGAGATCTTTATGAGTTAATTCTTATAAATGCAAAAAACGAAGTGTTTGTAAGAAATCCGTCCAATTAGTTTTGACATGGATCAAAATATTAAAAAAAGGTGAAGGCGTGGAAAATAACAAAAAGGGGAAAGTAGAAACTAGGGTTTGTGAAAGTAGGAGGAGGAGGAAAAGACAACAGGGAGAGTGTGACAAGACAAGAGAATCAAGTGCAAGGGCAAGATGGGGGGGGGGAGGTGTCTCAGTCTCAGTTCTGCGCCCAATGCCCTAACTGGGCCCCACCCTCTCATTGCCCATCCCTATGACAGCTATGTCTCTCCTCCCTCCTTACTATCCCCCACCACCGTCTTTAATGGGCCCCATATCCACCTCAAATACCCCTACGTGTATATACTAATCTACCCCCTCAAATCACAAAATAAAAAATGTCATCTATAACAATTAAATATATTAAGTTTTTTTTAACAGCTAGTTACTTTTAATTTTTATTAATTATGATGACTTTGTCACGTTTTAATGTTTTAAAGACGATATTAAAATAAAAAAAAATTCACGACAAAATTAAATTTTAATTGTATTTTTTTATTATAGAAATTTTAATTTTTATTTTAAATATGAGGAAATTATATTACATTTTGAAATTGAATATCTGTTTGTGTAGTAATAATTAATACATAAATTGAAAGAGTATGAATACTAAATAATATGGATAATTATTTTTATAATTATTTAGAAGAGTTATAAATACTTTTGTAACATTTTAAAATTTAAATTATATATATGATTAATAATAATGACAGCTATGCACCACTTCTTTCTTTTTAATTCACCTACACACCGAGTTTTTTGTTTGTTAAAAAATTGTCCAATGAATTCAATTTTTTTTAAGGAAAGGAAAAAAAAAGTTATGATATATACACGCAAAGGCCCAATCTAGATCTAGATTGTATAATAAATGTTCTAAGAAAAAAATATTTTTCAATATATTTTAAATTTTGTGTAAATACTACTATTGCCTTCAATGGCCCAAGAAAAGGACCCTATTGCCTTCATCTTATTATTATTTTTATCTTTACGAGTTCCAACAATTTGTTATTAAAGCTTGTTGATATTTTCCACACAATCAAAGTTTGTTTTTATATGTTGGAATACTAATAAGTAATAAACAAGTCAATTAATAAATGATTATTAGGGACCCAAAAAAAGAGAGAGTAATGAATAGCATTAACAAATGTGTTCTTTTAATGAAAATAAATTAAAGTTAGACTAATCAACATGGATTCATGTTGGTTGTTCATCATATTCGTAGGTCATTGTGATGAGATCTACATAGATTTAAACTTTTAATTCTTTTAAAAAATAAATTTACTTTTTAAAAATAAAAAATTATTATAAATCCTTCGTTACAAGATTGATTGTCTAAAATTATCTAAATCTAATGATTAGGTTTTTGAGCAATGATAACATATTTTTAATAAATGCAACGTTTTTTTAAAATATATTTTTAACTATATAGAAATGTATTATATTTTACACTTGTATACTCAAATTTCTAATATTTTTCTGTGATAAATTTTGTAATATGGATTTTTTTAACAATTTTTTCTTTTAAAATACCAACAGTTAAAAAAGAAATATAAAATACCAGTAATTCTTATTTTAATAAAATAATTATATTAAATTAAATATTAATTGACCAAATTCAATCTAGGTAGTGGGGTGATTTACCGATAAGTCTTGTCTTGTTGTTTAGACAAGGTCTTTCCTTTGTTTTTTGTTAAACAAAAAGTCTCTGTTTTGTCAATGTGATATCTTATGTAAAAAAAATTAAGAGGGTGGATATAAAGAATTTAAATAAAAAATGAAATTTTAGTAAGAAGTAAATAAGAATATATAAAATTTTGACACAAAAATACCATATACGAAATAGTTTTCCTATCAAAGAAAAGAAATAGTATACAGATTGGTACAATTACGGAAAATTATAGGAAAAATAACGACTTTTACTCTATAGAATGCTTTGCACGCCATTCAACACAGCCTACGTCAGCATCACGAAAGCCGTTTCTAAAAACCTTCTCACGCTTTTCTCTCTCTAGTCTCTACGATTTTTTTGGTCCAATCTCCCATAATATTCTCAACCATTATTTCCTTAGCCTCACAATCCCCTGCTACCTCGCAAATTTAATCCCACCATCTCTACCCCTGACTCCCCATCATCTCCGTCAAACCGACACCGTCAACGGTCCAGATTCCATTCTCCTTCGTCTCATTTATTACCTGTCCCTCATCTAACTTTAAAAAAAATGACACGTCACTGGCACATCAACGGAGCGTTACTGAGTATTTTCTTTGGGCTGACAATTAATCTCCACAGAGAATCTGACGGCTAGGAATTCGGGTCAATTTTCTTGTATGATGTTGAGGGTAGAGTAACATTTTTTCTCCTCAACGTTGATTCTGGCTTTTCACTATAAATGTCCATTGCCTCGATGTAGCCGAGCTCGCTTCCTCTGTTAGAGTGTCTGTCTCCGTAAATTCGTTGCCGATCTTCGAGTTTGGATTTTCCGTTTAGGGTCACCGGCGGTGATAGGTTTCCGGCGAGGATGGGTGCGACTCTGTTGTCGGAGCTTGCGACGGAGATAGTGATCCCGGTGTGTGCTATTATCGGGATCGTTTTCTCTTTGGCGCAGTGGTTCCTTGTTTCGCGTGTGAAGCTCACTTCCGAGCGTCACGGGCCGTCGTCGTCTCCGAGTAACAAGAATGGGTACGGAGACTACCTAATTGAAGAAGAGGAGGGTATCAATGACCACAATGTCGTAGTCAAATGCGCTGATATTCAGAATGCCATCTCTGAAGGTGAGCTACTATTGTAGATCTGGAGATTTTTCTGAGATCTGGTTATGGGTTTTGATTCTTAAAATTTCTGAAATGAATTTCATGAACGACTCAAATTTAAATGCTTCGTTTCCTATGATATTTCTGATTCTACGGGTACATTTAACAAAGCGAAAAATTTGATCTTATTTGGCTGTGCTGTTTGTATCATGATTTGAAAGGAGCCTGCCTGGTTTGAATCACCTGAGATTACAATTTCGGATTATTTAAACTCGGCAGATTACTCGGAGGAAAGAACTTATTTTTCGTTGTTATTACGTGAAACGAATTTATAAAGCTTCTCTCTTTTTTTATGCTTCTTACGAGTTGGATCTTTTCAGGGATATTTTATTCCTTATTAACTCTTTTGGGCTTCAGCTGTTGAACGATTTTCTCCTTTAATCAGATCTGCTTTCTATTTTCTCCTTTAATTTTTCATTTCTGCTTCCGTCTTAGATTTTATTCACTGTATGCAGCTGATTTTGCTATGGATTAATAAAATGCGTAAATATAATTCCGATCACCGAAGGGCTTGGAGTTTTATATGTTGCTAGCATTAAGCGATTGTTAGTAATATTAAATGCCCAGTTGCTGTCTATTCATGTGCACAGCACGTGAACCATATTTTCCGGTGATTTGGTGATATTTTGTTGTCAACGTTGTGATGTGTGTTATTATTATTATTATTTATTTATCGACGGGGTGTTAATGTTTGGCTTTAAATTCGGGTTTTATAATATATTAGCGCATCGTTTCCAGGAGCCAGAGCTATGGATAATACTAATATGTGTATTTATGTCCTTGACATTTCTAAAAATTTAAATTTTCCGGATACGTTATGAATATTGATCGTTAATCTTAATTATGGTTCAATATCATATTGCTAACCGTTTCGTTTTTCACAATCACGGAGTGCTATGTTGTGGAAATGTATGTTCTTTATGGGGATGGCTATTTTCGTTCTCCTGAATACATTACAGGCTTATGACTTACTTTGCTGATTGTACGTACCTTTGATTTAGATTGTAAAATCTTTGCATGATGTGATTCAATAATTTCATCAGAATTATGAACGTAATTTTGCAGGTGCTTCATCCTTTCTATTTACTGAATATCAATATGTGGGAGTCTTCATGGCTGCTTTTGCTATTCTTATCTTCCTGTTCCTGGGTTCTGTGGAGGGCTTCAGCACCAAGAGTCAGCCCTGCACATATGCTAAGGATAAGATGTGCAAGCCAGCACTTGCAACTGCGATCTTCAGCACCGTGTCTTTCTTGCTTGGTGCTTTCACTTCAGTCCTTTCTGGTTACCTTGGGATGAAAATTGCCACATATGCCAATGCGAGGACAACATTGGAAGCTAGAAAGGGAGTTGGTAAGGCTTTTATTGCTGCATTTAGGTCTGGTGCAGTGATGGGTTTCCTTCTTGCAGCAAATGGTCTTTTGGTGCTCTACATTGCTATCAATCTTTTCAAGCTATATTATGGTGATGATTGGGAAGGCCTTTTCGAGGCTATTACTGGTTATGGTTTGGGTGGATCTTCCATGGCTCTGTTTGGGAGAGTTGGTGGAGGTATCTATACCAAGGCTGCTGATGTTGGTGCTGATCTAGTTGGAAAGGTTGAGCGAAATATTCCTGAGGATGACCCGAGAAACCCAGCTGTAAGCAATACTGACCCCATTTAGAACCAAAATCTCCTCTTTGTTAAACTGTTCAATTGATTGATGCTTTTCCATCAGAATTTTGTATTTGTTCTGAGCTTTAACATCTCTTCAGGTGATTGCTGACAATGTTGGTGACAATGTTGGAGATATTGCTGGAATGGGTTCTGATCTGTTTGGCTCATATGCAGAATCATCCTGTGCTGCACTGGTTGTTGCTTCCATATCTTCATTTGGAGTCAACCACGAGTTTACCGCAATGTTGTATCCCTTGCTCATTAGTTCCATGGGCATTCTTGTCTGCTTGCTCACTACTCTCTTTGCTACTGACTTTTTTGAGATTAAGGCTGTTGGGGAAATTGAGCCAGCATTGAAGAGGCAACTTATCATCTCCACAGTTCTTATGACCATTGGAATTGCAATCGTTTCTTGGATTGCTCTGCCAACATCCTTCACAATTTTCAACTTTGGGGCTCAAAAAGAAGTGAAGAGCTGGTATGTAGTTTATTTTCAGAAAGATACACTTGGACATTATGTTTACTTCATGCTGATGAACTTGTGCTTTGATTGTTTTTGTTTTGTCTGGTTATGATAACATACTTCACCTACTAACATGGTTGAAATTACCAGGCAGCTGTTCCTATGTGTTGGGGTTGGTCTCTGGGCTGGACTTATTATCGGATTTGTGACTGAGTATTATACTAGCAACGCTTACAGGTACCTGAATGTTTGCTAAGTGTGGATGCAAGCTTACATTTCTTGCTGTCTTTGTGATTTTGATCTGTTAGATAATTTTTTGCAGCCCTGTACAAGATGTGGCTGATTCTTGTCGGACTGGAGCTGCAACTAATGTTATCTTTGGCCTTGCCCTGGGATACAAATCTGTTATCATTCCTATTTTTGCCATTGCAGTCAGTATTTTTGTTAGTTTTAGCTTTGCTGCGATGTATGGTATTGCTGTGGCCGCCCTTGGAATGCTGAGCACCATTGCTACTGGGTTGGCTATTGATGCTTATGGGCCCATCAGTGACAATGCTGGAGGTATTGCAGAGATGGCAGGCATGAGCCATCGGATCCGTGAGAGAACTGATGCCCTTGATGCTGCTGGGAACACAACTGCCGCCATTGGAAAGGTATTCTGATTCTTTTTGGGTGGCTTTATCGTTCATGTCTGAGAATCCTCTCCAATTTTCTTGTTCAAACCGCATGGGGATTTGAGTAGTACATTGTGTGTGTTGAACCATACCAAATCATCTTGCTTATTCACAGCTATTATCTCGTAATATAGATGCTGGTCATAAGACCTATTGGCTCAACTGAGGGAGAGTCTTGATGGATACTCCTGCATAATGGCTACAAAAATATATCTGCAAAGCTGTTTGAAAGTAGACTCAGTGACAATAATACATTAATGCTTATGTGTCATGTCATCACTTAGCTCTCTCTCTTTGTATCAGGGCTTTGCCATCGGATCTGCTGCACTAGTGTCTTTGGCACTCTTTGGAGCCTTTGTGAGCCGAGCTGCAATCTCAACTGTAGATGTCTTGACCCCTAAGGTCTTCATTGGTCTCCTAGTTGGTGCCATGCTTCCCTACTGGTTCTCTGCCATGACCATGAAGAGTGTAGGGAGTGCTGCCTTGAAGATGGTTGAGGAGGTTCGCAGGCAATTCAACACAATTCCTGGCATCATTGAGGGTCATTCCAAGCCTGATTACGCTACCTGTGTCAAAATCTCTACTGATGCATCCATCAAAGAGATGATTCCTCCTGGTGCCCTTGTCATGCTCACCCCACTCATTGTCGGTACATTTTTCGGTGTTGAAACTCTCTCAGGCGTTCTTGCTGGCTCTCTAGTTTCTGGTGTTCAGGTAAAAATCTTTCCTAAACATGAAACATTGAGCTTGTATGTTTTCTTTTGATCTAAAGTTTTCTGAACATTCTGTCTGCATTGCATTTTTCCCTATAGATCGCAATTTCAGCATCCAACACTGGTGGTGCCTGGGATAACGCTAAGAAGTACATTGAGGTAAAAGTTCATGCTTGTTACTTAACCTCTAATTTGTGGCATGATTTTCCTGTTTCTGATGAGTAAATGGAAATTTCTCAGGCTGGTGCATCTGAGCACGCAAGGACCTTGGGGCCAAAGGGATCTGACCCACACAAAGCGGCTGTGATCGGCGACACCATTGGAGACCCTCTCAAGGACACTTCTGGCCCATCACTCAACATCCTGATTAAGCTCATGGCGGTGGAGTCGCTTGTGTTTGCTCCGTTTTTCGCCACTCATGGTGGTTTACTTTTTAAGATCTTTTAAGGGAATGTGGGAGAGATAGATACATGGAAGAGGATCAAGAGAGGTATCTTTTTTTGTTTATCCTTTTTTTAAGGGTTTGCCATTGACAACTCAAAAGCCATTTTCTTTTGTACCCAATAGCATTCCCACCCTTAGGCAGCAGCAGCAGCTCTTTAATTATGAGAACTTTAAATTTGTTACAAAAACTCTTCTTGCTGTTACTTTGATATTGACGAGATGAAGTTTCAATTATCCAAATCATGGAGTGTATTGTAGTTCTTTGATGTGTTGGGAGTTGTTTGGTCAGTTCGAATTGGTTCTCAAGATTCACATATTGATGATAAAATATTAAATCGTTTTGAATCTCAAGTTAAGAATGGCAATTGAATGAAAAGAAACTATGCCCTGCAACAGTCTACTATAAATCAAGGGAAACCTATCAAAGTTGTACATACAGTGAAGGTAATGTTATTTTGATATGGCTATCATTGAGTTTAATTTTAAGCTGCTAGGGTCTTGTGAGGGTCTTGATGAGCACTAAATACTTCTGAGCTATCAAATTTTAATCGTATGGATTTAAAATTTTTAATTTGTGATTTTTTCAACGAATAAAGTAAAAGTTATAAAATTATCATTATTTTAAATTTTGTATCTGTTAAAACAAATGTTTAAAATATAAATATTAAATTATATTAAATCTCAATTTGAGAATGCGATGTTATAAACTCGAGTGGTTTGTGAATTACTATAGATTTAATTTACCGTACCTCAGGAGAAAATATTTTTATTTTTATTCTAAATTAATACATATAACTTATTTTTTTTCAGAAAATGAAATTTTTAAATGATGAATTAGCATGGATAAAGAGGGAGGCAATATCATAAATTTATCAAATGATACTCTGCATGGAATGGTCCCAAAGTTGAAAACTTGAAAGATCCCGTCATGACTCGTGATCCTCATCCTCATCCGTCTAACGCCTCTCGCATTCAATCGTGCTCGTTATTATCCTTTTAATTATTAACTAAAAAAATCCATCTCTTGAAAATATAAGATAACCCTTATAGTCGCATCCGTACGAGTCATTTTCTTCTTTGTTTTGGCAACTGCTTAAAGTTCGAATTTTTAACCCTTTCTCGAGAAAAAGGTCTCTTTTCTTCAGTGGGTTCGTTCGTTTGTAATTTGTCCTTTGTGCACGTAATCAAGTACCACTACCCATTCCTTTAAAGGGGATAAACATGGAAGCGTTCTTCGTCATCACATAACAATCACGACAAAAACAATTGCTTCTTTTCGACTTAAAGTTGATGTTGACAGTGAAACCTAAGTGTATTATATTTCTCCAGTCCTTGCTGGTTGTCAACCTTGAAGAAGCTCACAGCTCTAACGAATTTCAGGTTTGCTGTAGTCTCTTCTTACCACTAGTTATTAGTTTAATTCTTTTACCGTACAACTTGCTCAATTAGTAAATATTTCACCCAGAATTTCTCGGCAACCAAACAGATTTTCCCCCCTTGTATGGAAAAATAACAATTTCTGCCATAAATTGTACTATTGTTATGTATTTAGTTCTATTCCTGGGAATTTGTAAGTGGGTTAAAGAATTAGGGACTATACTGAGTGTGAAATATTTGTTCAGTTTATAGTTTGAAGCTGAGAAGTAATGGATAGTGCAACATCAATGCTAACTCAATATGACATTGAGGAAGTGGAAAGGCACTGCAATACTTTGTGTAGGTTATCCTTATATATTATATTGGTTTGCCTTTAGTGTTGTTGAATTATTGTTTCTATTCTCTTATATATATATATATATATATATATATGGTTTTGGTATCAAATTCAGTTTCCCAGCAGGAAATAGTGGCCCTTTACCAACGGTTCTGCCAGCTTGATCGTAATGCCAGAGGATTTATATCAGCTGATTAGTTCTTATCTGTCCCTGAGTTTGCAATGAATCCACTTTCTCAGGTACAAACTTGATTCATTTGATGCGTGCTGCGTGTTACGTAGTATAAATCAATTGAACCTATAATCAAATCCATCAACGGCAGCCAACAAAGGTTGGTTGATCAAATTGATAAGGAGTTGCCTCAACTCATAAGGTCATGAAGTTCAAATCCTACTGCCAATATAAAAACTTTATTGGTAGGCGATTTGTAAGAACCTTTGTAAATTTTTATAAATCTTAGGCAAGTTAGATATGTATAACACTTATATATAATATTAAGAAAAATTGAAAACTTGGGGCTGTGGCCCTTGCCAGTCCTCCCTCCCTCCTCCATTAAAATCCATGATATTGGAACAATAAATTTGTATACAATTCAACATTTTAGTTTGGAAACAAAATTCTTTAATCCTAAGTTCAAGTCTTCTTGCGGATAATTTTGTATTTTTATATTCTTTCTTTTTTTTCCCTTTCTTTTTGGCCTAGCGCACAAGGTTTTTATTAGGTAGAATCTAGAGAGTAATAGATGTATGTAATCTTACCTCTATAACAAGAGAAGTTATTTCTAGGATTTGAATTCATAACCGGCATGTCACTTGACAATGTAACCAACCTAAACAGGGTAGAATAGGTTGGGTACTTGTGAATTGTCATTCTCACACACATATATTGAATCTCCTTTGGAACTTGATGTCATTTTGGGTGACTTGTTTGATACTCCATGTGGTTAATTTGCAGAGGCTACTCAAGATGGTTGATAGTTTGAATTTTAAGGACTTTGTGGCTTTCTTGTCTGCTTTCAGGGCCAAAGCTAGCACACAGCAGAAAATAGAATGTATGTGTCATTAGTATAATTTGGTCAAAGTGAATCATTAGTATAATTTGGTCAAAGTGAATCATCTTCCACACTAGCCTTTTGTTTTTCTCCCATTATTATATATTGTTTTTCTCATTCATTGTGTTGCTTTCTTCTATGCTTCTGGTCTTTTTTGTTTCAGTGATTTTCAAGGTGTATGATTCAGATCGTAATGGGAAGGCGTCTTTGAAAGATATGGTAGAACTGCTAAAAGATCTGTCAGGTCTATTAATGTCCGATGAACAGAGAGATGTATTACCAAATATCTATATATATGCTTCAACTCTTCATTGATGTTCACGTTACGTTAATCTCTTTTTATTCTTTCTTTCTTTCTTTTCTTTTTGAGCTGTGATTTCTGAGAAGCTTATTTAATACTCATCCAGATACTTAATATAAGAATTAATTTAGAGTTAAATTTAGTTTTAAATATAAAACCTCAATTCACTTTGTCTCCCAAATTTATAATTGTTTCCTCAAGGTAGCTCTGTTAATTGCATATGTGAAGGGGTTTCCATCAAATGATAATTATGATGAAAGATGATATTTTAGGAAAACCAAACTATATTTATTACAAATAACTAATATAACTTTATTAATCTACCCAAATTAATTATCTAACTCTTATATTAATATATTAAAGACTAGAGGTAGGATATGCTTTCCTTACATGTAAGATTTAGTGTTTGATTTGATCTGTTGGTCTCTCTTGTTTGGCTTCTTGTTTTTCAAATAAAATAAAATACCAATAATTTTTTTAATCCTTAATTTAATATCTATTTAATTACTTTGATTAGATTAAAGAAGTTAGTTAAGTTAGTTAATATGACATATTTTTTCTAAAATACCCTAATCATCTTTTTTATTTCCTTCCCTCCTTCTTATTTGATTATTGTTGAGGGAGTATCAATAGGGGTAATTTAAAAAAAAAATTGATAAATATGAGAAATAAACCTTATATTTAGGATCAAGATCGACTATTTAATTAAGTCTTATATTAAGAAGAGGAGTATTATGATTTTTTTGTTGTTGTTCGTATTACTATACCTATCATGAAATATCATGTAATAATTTTTTTTTTCAAAGATAAAACATGCATGTTGTTTAATTTTCCAGCAAGTAATGAGCCAACTTCTCAAAGAAGCAGGATACTCAACACATTCCTACTTGACATTCCATGACTTCATCAAGGTCTGTACATCTTTTTGCAATTCTTTAATTAATTGATTAATAATTATTTACATAAAAGGAGCAATTCAAATGATTAATTGTCCTACTTTTAGGGTATGTTTGGCTCAACTGAGAGGAGGAGAGTAGAGGAATTTTAATATTATATTATTTAATTCAAGAGGAGAGTGGAGAAATTTTTTTATATAGACAACTATAAGATGTGGAAGGAATATTTTAGGGATATTAAAAATGTTATAAATATAATAATCATAACAAGTCAAAAATTTAATTTTCCCCCAAATCTCCTCAATTTTGGATGGGATGGAAGGGGAGGGGAGGGGAGGGAAAATCTTAAAATATTATTTCTTCTCTTCTAAAAATTTTGTGGTGCCAAGCAAAGAAAAATTGGCAAAATTCTTCTATTTCCCTCTCAGTCCTTCCAAATCCCTAACCAAACACATTTTTAGGATTGTTAGTAATTTTAATTAACTATTTTGCTGGTGGCAAAAGTATACCGTTATTATTTTAAATTTAGACTAGGTTTCTTTTTAATCTTTTAATTTTGTAAAGTGTCTTTTTAGTTCTTTAACTTTTATAACATTAGTTTTTTTTAACAAAAATGTCCGATATTAAAATTTTAAATGATAAAATATTCACAAATGTTGACATACTAAGTTTAATTTTTTAAAATAATATAGATTAGAAAAAAAAAATACTTTCCAATCCGAAGCATTGTACAAAACTAGAGGACCAATTTGCAATTTTTCCTTTTTTTGATCATGCAATAAGGATAAGGAGTTAAAACTGATTATATGGCCAAATATTGATTTAGGCAAGTAATTGGTTATAATCAGGTCAATTATTCAAATTTACTTTAATTAAATACATTAAATCAGAAAATGTGAGTCTTAATTTTTTAAAATTGTAACAGGTTCTTGGCCAGTCAAACCTGAAAATGCAAGTTGAAGTTCCTGTTGAATAGAACAGGCTGCATTTTTCTTTCTTGAGAGATAACAAGGGTGATATCTTATTCATCTTCTCCTTGTCATATATTTTTTAATCGTGTATTTAGTTCTACTGATTAGTTTGAATTCGTGTATTTAATCGTATATTTTGTTGATGTGATTAGTGATAAATAATTATTATTTATTTCAATAAAACCCTTGTCAATTCATTCATTTTAAAACTGAACTCATAACGTGCAAGTATCTTCAAAATCACGGTGGAATGTGGACAGAGACATTTTACTATTTTAGTCATGGAATTATTGTTGATGACTTCATTCACAACAATTTGATCCACGTAATATATAAATAATATGAAAAGCTACACAATTCATAAGTTATCACTGTTACTTCATTTCTCATACTTGTGGCATTCCATGTTAAATAAAGATTAAGTAGGGATCCTTCAATTTGTTCAATTAATCTTATTAGAATTAGAATGAAGTTCCATCCATCCCAACAAAAATAAATTTAATTTTTTTAATATATTAAAAATCATGTAAGGATCAATTTAAAACTAGATGTAACATATGAAATTTAATCCAGTTAGTAAGGTGTTAACTCATAATTTATGAGGTCGGGAGTTTAAATACTTGTAACCGATATAAAGGCATTGTCGATAGAGGATCTATAAATAATTAAATATCTCTATAAACACTCTTTAAATCTAGAGATATGCCCTCTACATAGTATATAAAGTTTGAAGAACAAATTATTTTATTCATTACTTATAAATAGATTATTTCTCTTATAAATCAATATATGTAAATGCGACTGATAACTAGATAATAAGTTGAAAAAATTGTATTTAAGTCACATATAAATAATCTAATTATAGAGAAGTCTCGAGAAATCATCAAACGACTGTGAAATTCTAAGGGACCTATGATTAATTTTTTTGAATTGTGAAATGATAAAACTGCCATTGGGAAAAAATAACTCAAGCAATATTAATGACAATTCAATAAAAAAAATAACAACTCAAGTAAGACAAAAAATAATAATTTAAGTAATAGGAATAACAGTTCCTGAAGAAAGGAATAATGATTGGGGGCCAAAAAAATAACAACTGAAATATTTTTTTTTCTAAAGGTAGTTCTGTTATTTCACAATTTGAAACAATTAATCTTAAATCCTGTGAGATTTTACGGTCATTTTATGATTTTTTGAGACTCCTCTGTAATTAAGTTCTTTGGATAGGACTTAAATATAATTTTTTTTAATAAGTTTTATTGATAGAGGCAAAACCTTGACTATCAGCTAAAGGATACTAACTGAATTCTACAATATATATAATTACAATGTATTAAGTTATATCTAGTTAAAAAAAATTGGAACTAAATATGTCAACTATAGTTCAGTAAGACCTTTTAAAAAGCCATCCAATAATTAGTTCTAAGAATAGAATGACATGTGATAACTTTCGGAACCTGAAGGGCCTGTGAATTTAAAACCATAACTAAAGCGGGCTTGGTTTATTTGTGTAGAATTTTAGGTAAATTCCATTATCATCTCTTTCTGTTCTTTTCATATTTTCTGAATAATACAAAAGGCTACTATTTTAAGTTATAAGTAATAATCCCTTTAGACTTCATATAAGGTATGGGTTAGGATCTAATCCTTTAGAATGAGAATAATCTATTCTTTTCTTATGCCACAAAAGAATAATGTATTCCTTAAACAATCAAGGAGCCGACAGCACTTCGGCCCATTTTTTAGAGACATAAACCTACTTGCCACTCCATTCCAAATATCTTGAAAATACTGGCAAAAAATTCTTGAAAATAATAAAAGTTGGTGCAATTGAGAAAAACTTTGCTTATAAGAACTCTAAAATATTTTCTCAGGTATATTATCCAGTATCTTAAGGTATTTTATAGTTTATCCAACACTTTTAAATATTTTTTTAGGTACATTTAATATTCTAAAATATTTTAGTGTGCAAATTTACTTTTAAAATATTGATTTTTAGGAGAAATTTTGCCTTTAATATACTTTTTTGGGACCAATTTCAACCTTAACTTGAATTCTTAAAGCGTCATTTAAGTAAAGATGTATCTAACACCTAAATTATTTTTTAGCAACAACTTTAGGATAATAGATAAATTACAAAATACTTTATTGTGAGTCAAAATCTTATCTATATTTGAAAAATTATGTTGACAGGCGATCTATAAATATTTTTATAAATACTTTTGAGTTAGGATACTGACCCTAATTAACTCACATAATAACTCACACAATCTAACCTATTTGAACTTTTTCTTATAAAAAAACTCAATTAGAAAAAAGTTTTCATCTACTTTTTATACAAGAAGGGAACAAAAATACCTTCTTCTTTTTTTTTTCATCCGGTTCACCAGAACTTTACTCTGATTATATTCGAATTTGACCCGCTTCATGTACCTAGCTATATTGGGTGAGTCTCCTAACAGGGATTTCTATATACGCCAAAGCTCGAACTCGAGATCTCACTTAAACGATATCGAACCGCTTATCACTCAGATTAACCCCAATTAGTGGAATAAAAATACTTTAAAAAGCTAGTATCTTCATAATAAACTTCTAACATTCCCCATTAAGGCATTTAGCTATCAACTGGGCCAGCTTTTATTTATATAGGGCCTGTTTGGATAGAATTTAAAAAAAAAACTTATGAAAAAAAAGGGCTTATGGACAGCTTATGGAAAATGGCTTTTAGAAAAGAGTTTATGGAAAAAAAGTGATTTTGAATAAATAAGTGTTTGGATAGTTATTTTTAGAATAACTTTTTATATTGGTAAATTATTAAAAAGGGTATGATTTGATTTAAAGTAAGAGAGAGGAGAGAGGTAGAGAAAAGAGAAGAGAGAGGAGAGATGATAGAGAGGAGAAAGGAGAGAGAGTGTAAGAAAAAGTAGGAGAGAGGAGAGAAGGTGTAAAAAAAAGTAGGAGAGAGGAGAGAGGGTGTAAGAAAAAATAGGGGTAAGATAGTAATTAGATAGTCCATAAGTTCTTTTACTGTTGAAAAAATTAGTTTTAATAGTTTATTTAAAATCATAGTTTTAAACCATAATTTTACCCAAAAACACTTATGAATAAATATGACTGTTTGTTTTAAAAAATTTTTAAACTAAGATTTTACCCAAAAGGATTTCTAAAAGGTTTGGGTGCATCCAAACACACCCATAATTTTCATTATAAAACTGTCCTTTTGTGCCCAAAATCCCTTTCCGTTTCTCCCACATAAATTATTGTAAAAAAGCCTTTGCGTGAAAAATCTTCCGAAGCCATCCCCGCGGGACCCACACCACATCCCGGGTGGATAAAGTCAAGAACCCCATAATAATTGCCCTTCTGTGAACCCTCACCCTTCTCTTCGATTCTTTTCCCTCTTATCTTACTCTCGCGCGCACCTAATCCCAAGCCTTCCATCCCCACGTGTCGCCCATTAGTTGCTTCGGATTTCGGCTCGGTGATGGCCATGTTGCACTTTATTGTTACCCACTCCCCAGTCCTTTCTCGCACTATCATCAATTCTTCTTCATCCTTATTTCTTCACCGTTACATTTTTGTCATCTCTGAAACTCAGAAAAGCTTCCTCCGTGATCGTTTCTACCTGAGGGAAATTAATTTCTCACCAGTTTTCCATCATGTCAGGGTACAGTTACTTCCTCAGATTTTTTTCTTCTCTCCGATTATGATCTGTTTGTTTTTGTGGAAAGTGTAACTGCGATTTTCTCTCGCTTTTCTGGCGATCACTCTGTTTTTTCTCATGTTCTTCATCCTGATGTGAGTAGCTGATGCCTTGTCGATACCAGAATTTTGAATATTATGTTTTGTTTGGTAATTTACTGTGTATATATTGGGGACTTTTGTTCGAAGATATCAGTGGAGTTTGGACCGTTGTGGTTCGATCATGGCTTGTAGTAGTCGTTTATTTCGATGTCGTTTGATTATGATAATAGGCGCTTCTTTTTTAACTATAATTTTCGTCGATAGTGTTCCAACTTTCGTTGAAATTTGTTACTTTAAGCTATATGCGGAGGCAGAAAGGCAATATATTGGTTTTATGCGGTTTTTAAAGCAAAATCATCTATAGATTACATGTTCGGGAGAAAGACTGCTTGGTTTCTGGTGTTTGAAGTCGACAGTTATGTCAGAAATCAGAATTAGAAATTTTAACCAGGGATTTCGTTAACAATTAATTGTTATTTATAAGGAAAAAATACGCTGTTAGTTGTTTCTGGTGTTGATATAACCATTACATATAGATGTTTGGTTTTAAGATGCACAGCTTTGAATCCTCTCATGAAGGCTATTATGTCCTCCACTAGTCTGCTTTTTATCTGGCATGTGTGGTGAGCTGTTAATTATATTTTACTATGAATATGCTCTGGAAAGTTTACTTAAAACTGTGATGTTAAATGTATTTTCTTCTCTGATGCTCATTCTTTAACTGATTTAGCAGTTGTATTCTCTGGGCTTTAGTAAATGGTGTTAATGCTGCAAATATAAGTGTTCATGTTGTTCATAATTTTAATTTTTGTGAGAATAGTCTTAAAGATGTCAATTCCTGATGATCAAGTCTGCTGAAAACTTATTCAGCTTCGCTATTCCCTTTTTGTATTTTTACAGGGCGAAGTAAAGTGGATATATTCATGTTTGGTTAGTGAATGGATTACGCTAGTTTTCTCTTGCAATTTGCATGACATGTATTGATTGCAAGATATTTTCTCAATGGGGGGAGCTTGTTCTAGGAAGCAAGATCGGGACAGTGAAGATAGTTCTCATAGAAGACTTTCACGAAGATATTGCAAAAGTGGGAGTTTGAAATGGTTGAATTCATCATTTTCTTATCCTTCTATGGATTATCATACACAGAAAGGAGAATGTCCATCATTGTTGGGCTTATGTGTCCGGAAAATATGCCAGGTACTTTTTAAACAAAATATCATGCTCGGTCCCTTTTGAGAAATTGATCTGAAAATCTTCTATCAGTCCTTTTTTTTGAAGAGTTGATCTGAAAATCTTTTATCATGCTCGGTCCCCCCCCCCTTTTTTTTTTAAGAAATGATCTGAAATTCTTTCTTCAACAGGAGATTCATAATTATAGCACGTTTTCTTCAATCCCACGGGACATAAGTCAGCAAATTCTTAATGAATTGGTTTGTTCCCAATGTCTAACCGGTGATTCCTTCAAAGCTTTTCAAGATTGTTCTCTCCAGGTGAATCATTTTGATTGCATAGCCTATTGGAATAAATTCTTTGCTTAATTTTCAACTCAAGCCGATCATATATTCTGGATCTAAGTGGCCAGATGTGTTATTCTGCATTCAACAGGATTTCTACTTGGGAGAATATCCTGGTGTGAATGACAGTTGGATGCAAATTATCTCATCGCAAGGGTCATCTTTACTATCTGTGGATCTTTCTGGGTCTGATGTCACTGATTATGGGCTGACTTATCTCAAAGATTGCGCAAATCTTTTAACCTTGAATCTTAATCACTGTGACCAGATTTCTGACCATGGTCTGGAGCATATCAATGGTAGTCTTTCCTTTTCTGCTTTTCTTTAGTCATTTTTTTATGGACTTACAATTTATGCGTCAGCCATCCTTCATGAATATCCACTATTTGTTACCGAAGTGTTGGTTTCTTTCATATATAATTTATCAGAAGGAAAGGACAAAAGATCGCTCAAAAATGACATAGAATTGTATCTACTCCTTACTGCTGCCAATTTATGGAAGTACCTCTTACTCTTTTAAATAGCTGCCACGCAATGTTTTTCAAATTTTCGTGTTTCCATTATAGCGCCAATATTTATGTATAGTTGTTTGTTGCCAAAGACTTTGTCCATTAATTGCAGATTTCCTGAAGATTTACCTTGATTGGAATTGAATCTTATAGGTCTGTCTAGCTTGAAAAGTTTGAGTTTTAGAAGAAACAATGCCATTTCTGCACAAGGAGTAAGTTCATTTTCTGCTCTTGTTAACTTGGTTAAGTTGGATTTGGAGAGATGTCCTGGAATTCATGGGGGCCTTGTTCATCTTCAAGGTTGGTTTCTATGTCATGTTCTAAATAATCAAGTATATCCACTGTTCTAGGTCTAGCATTTAATTTAATATGGTTCATATTTCAGGTTTAACCAAGCTGGAATCTCTAAATATGAAGTGGTGTAACTGCATAACAGATGCTGACATGAAGCCTTTATCAGGTTAATTGAATCTTGCTTCCCTCTTATTACAATGTTGACCTGAAGCCTTTATTTTTATTTTCCACTGTAGTAGCTCTTATTGAAACTTGATATTACCAACAATAACTTCACTTATTTTTCACTTGATTGAAATGAGATGAAGTTTTGTTAAATAATGTAATTTTTTAGTTCTAGAGAGATTCCAGTTGGAGTTGAATTAGATTTTTGTTTTTATTTTTTTTGGGGGGTGGTTGGGGTGGGAGTGTCATGAACTCATTGCATTATGTCATATGTTGGTTTTGTGAAGGATGCTATGTGTTCCATTGTTTAGTGGCATGAACATTCTCGCTATGTGTATTACTATATTGCTTTTGACATTTTTTTCTTAACTATAGGCTGGAGCTGGAAGAGAATAAAAGCAATTGATAAACACATAGACGACAATAGTATAATTATGAGCAGGCAATTGTGTTTATAGAAGTATAATTGTGTGTGGATTTGGTCATGGGATTTGGAAATAGTACTTCAAGATCTGTTATGCGCCCTTGGTCTGACCAATTAGTGTTACTAGCACTGAAAAGAAAACAGGGCTCAATAACTAACAGTATAATATAATTTTCTTCCAGAGCTTACAAACTTGAAGAGTCTAGAGATTTCATGCAGTAAAGTGACAGATTTTGGCGTCACTTTCTTGAAAGGTATTTTGCCTGACCTTGTGTCATTGTGAAGTTCAGAGTGTTAAGGTATATAACTATTATGGGCCAGATATTTTGTCTTACATTTTTGTTATGAAAAGTTCTATATTCATGTTATAATTCTTCTTTATGATAATTTTTTCGTCAGGAAAGTAAAGTTTGAAATTGATAGGTTCAACTTAGTATTGTCATTTCTGTATCTCTTCAATTTTCAGTAATATCTCCGTTCATTTCAGGATTACAAAGGCTTGCTTTGTTAAATCTGGAAGGATGCCTTGTTACAGCTGCATGCTTGGATTCTCTAGCAGGTTGCTTTTTTTCTTAGGTTCCTACACTAACGTTACCAATGTTATGATATTTGCTTGTTCTAAACAAATAGTCTTTAGAGCTACAATCTTGGTTAATAATCTATGAATGATGCAGAGCCACACTGGAGCTTCTTGAGACGCTATAACTTTCAGCAAAGTGATTTGAGAAAAAAAGAGTTAATTGTGAAAGTTAAAAATAAAAAATGGGGGTGGGTGGGGTGAGGTTAAGGGGACGTTATTTAAGGGTTATATCTGAAGATTCTCTCTTTTTTTTTAATTCTTTTTCTCTTTTGGGGTCTCAGAAGGTGCAAGGTCATAAATAGGTTTCAAACTATAGTGCTTTAACGCATATGAAGGGAACCTTAATTTTGTCAGTCAAGTGTTTGGCCTTTGCTTTATTTAATAGCTGAGGTACTGCTGTTACCATATGCTCTTTAGTGAATTATGATAAGATTGCTGCCCATTCAAGTTTTGATTTTCCATTCTTTCCTTCCAGAGCTTCCTGCCCTATCAGACTTGAATCTCAATAGATGTAATCTTTCGGATGATGGATGTGAAAAGTTTTCACGTAAGTTGTTAAGACTTATGCCTTTACTTCTTTCAGGTTGTACTTATGCATATTAAAATATGCTTATTAATTTTCAGATTTTGGCTTCATTAGAATTCCTTAAGCGCTGAATTTGTAGCCTTGCTTTGTTTATTGGCAGGACTGCAAAATTTGAAAGTGCTAAACTTGGGATTCAATGAGATAACAGACGCATGTTTAGCATACTTAAAAGGTGATTTTAAATATTCATCCAATGCTCTCTCTCACCCCCTCCTCCTGTTTTACCTGGTTGTATACTGGATCCAACGTAGTTTATACAAGACTATTGCTAGGAAACAAACCATTTACAAACCAATCCATAGAAGATTGTACTGTTTATCGTCTAACTATGGGCATTTACATCCCATCAGGTAGCTTGGAGCAATATTTAGCCTTGCCATGGTTGCAATATGTGAGATTGGCATCATAACGTTATGAAAAATGTGCATCTCTAGCAATATATAGAAACATTAACCTGGTCTCTCCCTTTGTTGGATAAAAGGGGATATAAACACATATTTCTTCACAGTGACGCTTCAAGAGCTATAAACCTGTAAGCTAGAGTCTCACATGTACCATAACCCTCCATTCACAGATGATGATTAACGATATCAAGGCATTACTGGCTCATGAATGGTAGGGTACCAATGGGCCACATTGATCATCAGGCTATTTGTGGAGCTGATTGGTTTGCTCAGGAGGCCCATGGTTCTGCTTATGATACATGCTCTGTTTTAGAACGCCCACCATGTTACATGGATGCTGTAGGAGGGTTTTGTTTTATCTACATGTATAGAAAAGAAATAAGCTTTGGCGCAACCATGCTTCCAGTTTTGAGTTTCAACATTATAATCTTACACTTCTCATTCACATTCATTTTCAGTTGAAGTTTTCCTTCTAGTTAATATATTTCACAGAATAAAGTTATGAGGTCTTGCTGGGGCAGAATGAAAAGAAGCAGAATACTTAAAAGAGGATAGTTTTGTCTAACATGTTGATATATTTCTTCAAGCAGGATTGACAAAATTAGAGAGCTTGAATCTAGATTCATGTAGGATTGGTGATGAAGGATTGATAAATCTGGCAGGTAAATGGTTGTTTATCTTCAATTTCCCAGTCTTTTTGTGATGACGTCCTGGATGATAGTATTTTTCAAAACATTTTTGAAAAAGAATTGCTGAAAGATACCTGCAATATGCAATATAACTTCATGTTCTTTAAATAATTGGTTGCAAATTATTCAATTGAAGAATAATTATTTCATATGGTTTATCATTTATAATTTGCACATTCCTTCCTTAAGGTAAGGTGTGATTTAAATTTTCTTGTCTTTCATTTTAGGCCTTCAGCAGTTGAAATGCTTGGAATTGTCTGATACGGAGGTTGGTACAAGTGGGCTCCACCATATATCAGGTAAGACACTACTCATGCTTTTGATTTTATTAAATATCAAGTGTGTATTATTTGCTTTGGTTGCTGCTATTTGTGCTTTCCAAAAATCAGGCTTCCATGCAATAGTGAATGCTCCTAAAAGAAATTCATATATCGATTCAATGTCGAATAACTTGTTTTGCCCAATAAGTTTTGCTTTCAGTTAACGACTGATAAGTTGACTAAAATTCCAGTCTTGTAAGTTATCCTTTAGTTTGATTTTTGAAGATCACTGTCCTGAAAAACGCTGGTAGGTTCAATTCGTTAGTAATAGTAATAAAACTATCCAAGGGCACTTCACTCAAGAGCTAAAGCTTTGGAGTTGAAATGATTTTGGCGTGGTACCAAAGCCTCGTAACCATGTGGTTGTTAGCAAGTTCTTGCCATTTCTAGTTCTCTTCTTGATTAAAAAGATATGAGTTGTCAGCTCAAGGTTCTGTGATGTTAATACTTGAAGCACAAGGGATGTTGGTATGAGGAAACCTGGTAGATTTTATGATGAAACTGTGAGTAATTTCAGTGAAGAATATTATTTCTCTTATTGATATATGCTGTACACGGCTTGATATATATACACAGAGATGACAAATCAGGTTGTAAATGTGTTTCCTGATTTGTCGGGATGTACAATGAATTGCAATAAACAATGATATAATGCATTATGATTCTAATCCCTACAATCCCTCTTGATCCTATAATCTCGGGATATCTACACTCCCCCTCAAGTTGGACCATAGATGTCAAACATGTCCAGCTTGCTAATGAAGTATTCAAATTTTTCCCTGCTTAGTGCTTTTGTAAGGACGTCTGCTGTTTGATCTCTAGAGGGGATATATCTGAGTTCAATTATTCCTCCATCAATCTTTTCTCTTATAAAGTGCTTATCAACTTCTACATGCTTCATTCGATCATGTTGAATTGGATTGTGGGATATATTTATAGCCGCCATGTTATCTGAGTGAAGTGTAATAGGTAAGTTTGTGGGCATCTTCAATTCTTCTAGTATCCGTTTAATCCAAATCCCTTCGCAAACTCCAAGTGCTATGGCCCTAAATTCAGCTTCAGCACTGCTTCGAGCTACCACATTCTGT
The DNA here is from genome assembly GCA_037074615.1 of Leucaena leucocephala. Classification (NCBI taxonomy): domain Eukaryota; kingdom Viridiplantae; phylum Streptophyta; class Magnoliopsida; order Fabales; family Fabaceae; genus Leucaena; species Leucaena leucocephala. The sequence continues at coordinate 3,974,907 of CM073552.1, forward strand.
TTCTTACTTCGCCAAGTAACAAGATTTTCCCACACAAAAGTGAAGTATCCAGAGGTTGACTTTCTGTCCTCTTGATCTCCTGCCCAATCAGCATCAGTGAATATTCCTATAGATCTTTGTTCTGACTTTTTAAACAGAAGGCCTCGTCCCGGTGATCCCTTTAAATATCTTAGAATCCTGTAAACCTCATTTAGATGTTTCTGCTTTGGATTGTGAGAATATTGACTCACCACACTGACTGCGAAGGCAATGTCTGGTCGAGTATGTGATAGGTAGATCAATTTTCCCACCATACGCTGATATCTCCTTAGATCAACTTCTTTTCCCAGATCTTCCTCATCTTTTACTTTGTCAATCCTTATCGGGGTGTCACTGGGTCTACACCCCAACATGCCTGTTTCCTTCAAGAGATCCATAATATACTTTCTTTGTGAGATGTAGATCCCTTTCTTTGACCTCGCAACCTCCATCCCAAGAAAGTATTTCATTTGCCCCAAATCCTTGACCTGAAAGTCCTGGTTCAATGCCTTCTTAATTCGTTCAATTTCTGCTAGATCATCTCCTGTGAGGATGATGTCATCCACATATACTGCCAGTACAACTATATTCTCTTTGTGGTGTCTGAAGAACAGAGTATGATCACTTTGCCCTTGAGTATATCCCTGTGTTCTCAAAACACGTGTGAACCTTTCAAACCAAGCTCGAGGGGACTGTTTGAGTCCATATAGGGACTTCTTGAGTCTACAGACTTGATTAACCTTGTCACTTGGAAATCCTGGAGGTAACTTCATGTATACTTCTTCTTTCAATTCTCCATTTAAGAAAGCATTCTTTATATCCATCTGGTGCAATGGCCAGTCTAAGTTAGCAGCTAAGGATAACAAGACTCTGATAGTATTTAGCTTTGCTACTGGTGCAAACGTTTCTGTGTAGTCCATACCATACACCTGTGAGAACCCTTTCGCAACTAGACGTGCCTTATATTTGTCCAAGTTCCCATCGGCAGTATATTTGGGGGTGAAGACCCATTTGCAACCCACTGGTTTCTTCCCTCTAGGTAGGTCAACAATCTCCCAAGTGTCATTCTTGTCAAGGGCTTTCATTTCTTCCGTGACAGCCTGCCTCCAATGAGGATTAGCGAGTGCCTCATGTATGTTATTGGGTATCTCAACCTGATCCAAATGAGAGATGAAAGAGCAGTAGTGAGAGGCGAGGGCTTTATATGAAACAAATCTCTCAATGGGATGTTAGGTGCATGTCCTGGATTGTTTTCGTAACGCAATGGGCAGCTCAAGGTCATCTTGTGTGGGCACGTCTTCCCTTACTCCTTCTGGACCTGTTTTAGGTTCAGATTCTTGAGTTGCATCATTTGTCTGAGGGGCCTCACCTATCATGTGACGACGTGTGTAGGTTTTACCCCACCTATTTGTGTCTCCCTCTGAACTAGTGTTTTCTTGACTTTTAGGAGTGGGTATTGGATCAGCTATGATGACAAGGTCCGGGTGAATGAGTTCTTCAGGTTCAGGTTGTGACAGGAGGTGTTGGTTGGACTTAGTTTCAGGTGTTTGTGACGTCTGAAATTCTCTCCAACTCTCCCCCTGAATTGAAGACGGAGGGTAATAAGGGACGGTTTCACAAAAAGTGGTGTCACAAGTGAGGTAGAGACGTTTGGAAAGAGGGTCATAACATTTGTACCCCTTATGTGTCCCTGCATGACCCAAAAAAATGCACCTGGTGGCTTTAGGTTCAAGTTTGGAGGTTTGGTGAAGATGAACATAAGTGGTACACCCAAAGACCCGAAGAGGAAGAGTATTCTCCAGATAAGGAAGGTTGCAATGGTCCTGTAAGACTTGCAATGGTGTGCGGAAGGACAGTGGTTTGCTAGGCATACGGTTAATAAGAAAAGTAGCCTGGAGAATGGCATCACTCCAGTAAAAGGAAGGGACATTGCTACTGAACATCATGGCTCTAGCTGTTTCAAGAAGGTGACGATTTTTTCTTTCGGCAATGCCATTCTGTTGAGGACTATGAGGACAAGAACTTCTATGGAGAATGCCATTATCGGTCAAGAAGGAGGATAAAGTCTGATTGAAATATTCAGTCCCATTATCAGTATGAAGGATCTGAATTTTTTCATGAAATTGGTTTTTAACCATGTTATAAAACTTAATGAACGTTTGTGGGACCTGAGTTTTATCTGTTAAAAGAAATACCCAACTGACACGGGTATGGTCATCAATGAATGTGATAAACCACTTAGAGTGAGTGCGGTTTGGAACACGGGATGGACCCCATAGGTCGCTGTGGATTAGCGAAACAGGTTTAGATGGACGATAGGGAGCACGAGGAAACGAAGTGCGATGATGTTTAGCAAGTTCACAGGAGTCACAATGGAAATTGAGAGTTTCTTTATTGCAAATGGAAGGAATAATAGCAGACATGTATTGAAAATTAGGGTGTCCTAAACGTTGATGCCATAGGTTGATCTCACTAGTCTGAGGGAGAGACACAGCCTTACAAGATTGAAAGAACCGAGTATCACAATCATTTAGATAATAGAGCCCCTCAAACTCCTTAGCAACGCCAATCGTCATCCCCGTGGACAGGTCCTGAAAAAGACATTGAGTAGCAGAGAACTTAGCATGACAGTGTTTATCACGAGCCAGTTGGCTAACAGATAATAAATTACACTTTAAATTGGGAACATGCAGAACAGCATTCAACATTAAGGTGTTATTGACTTTAACATTCCCAATCCCGGCAACAACAGACGTTGAGGCATCTGCTATTTTTACCACAAGCCGTGACTTTGCATGAACATAGGTAGTAAATAAGGAGCGATTATCAGTCATATGATCAGAGGCACCTGAGTCAACAATCCAAACTGGTCCAGAATTCATACCTTGAATAGCAGCTAAAGCTTTAAAAAATTTACCTCGGTGTACCACACTGGCAGTAGACTGTTTATTTTCCAATGCTGCTAATCTTTCCAGAATTAAACTCAACTGGTCAGGTACAGGAGAGGAAGGTATATCATCCTGTTTAGTAACATCTGAAATATACCCTTTTGACTTACCCCTCTTAGGTTTCCAATCTGGTGGTTTACCATGAATATCCCAACAAGTTTCTTTTGTGTGGCCCACCTTTTTACAATGCTCACAAAAAGGACGCTGGTGAGAAGAAGGCTCTGAGTTGCGCTGGTTCCCTGTTCGAGCGGCGAAAGCAGAAACGTCTCCTGGGTTCACGCGAGGGACATTGGGAAGCATCACTCTGCGTCGCGATTCTTCATACCGCAGGATGGCGAAGGCTTCTCGGACGGGTGGTAGCGGCAGGCGAGCAAGGATCCGACCCCTAACATCATCATACTCGGAGTTCAGTCCAGTGAGCAGCTCGAAGAGTCGTTCTTCCTCCAACTCTCTCCTGCTTTCGGTCGCGTCATCTGCGCAGTGCCAAACTCGGTCCTTTAGCTGATCCAATTCTTGCCAGAGAGCTGTTTTTTCATGCCAGTACTCGGTCAGTGTGCGTGATCCTTGTTTCGCCTGCCAGAGCTTTGACCTAACATCAAATATGACAGAGGAGTTTGCTTTGTTGCCGTAGGAATCGCGTACAGCTTCCCAGATAGCCTTGGCAGACGGAAGAAACATATAGCTCTTTTTGATGCCTGGGGCCATAGCGTTGATCAGCCATGACGACACCAGCGAATTGTCCGATTGCCATCTTCTCTGTGTCTGGGCATCGCTGGAGACGGGAGCGTCGGTGGTGAGGAACTCGAGCTTGTCGCGACCATCAATGGCGAGTTTCATGGATTGTGCCCACTCCATATAGTTATCGCCGGTGAGTTTCTCTGACACGAGCAGCGCTGTTGAGCCTTCGACATTGACCAATTTTGAGGGCCCAGTTCTGGGGACGCCTTCCGGTTGCTCGTATGATGCCATTGTTGACAGCGGTGATGATCCTTCGCTGTGCTCTGATACCATGTGAGTAATTTCAGTGAAGAATATTATTTCTCTTATTGATATATGCTGTACACGGCTTGATATATATACACAGAGATGACAAATCAGGTTGTAAATGTGTTTCCTGATTTGTCGGGATGTACAATGAATTACAATGAATTGCAATAAACAATGATATCAATGCATTATGATTCTAATCCCTACAATCCCTCTTGATCCTATAATCTCGGGATATCTACAGAAACCTTTCATAAGCCTTCACTTTACATCTTTAGCCTGAGACAATGAAATGGTCTATGGCAGATTTTATATTGCTTCTTTACTTTCAGGTTAACTTATTCGTGAGCTTTTAATGTCAAGTACGGTCTGGATTTGCTTATCGATGTTATTTTGAGATATCTTGAATGCTACAATTATGGTCATTATCCATATCTCATCTGCTTTGGATTTCCAAGGCTACTTAAATTGCTTGAGGGTATAGTTCCTTTTTCTTAAGAGAGAGAGAGTGTTTGTGTGTTTTGAACTGTATGCCTTGTTGACACGTATTCCAAGGCTACTGACATGCAATCCTTTTATTCATGGCTTTACTTTGAAATTGCCTTTATGCTGCCGTATTCTTTCTTGAAATAATTGATTATTTCCCATCTAGAGTCTTGCCATGCTAATATTTTTGTTATTTGATTTCTTATAGGCTTGTCTCGTCTGGAGAAGATAAACTTGTCATTCACCATGATTAGTGATGGTGGTTTAAGGAAATTGTCTGGACTTTCATCTCTGAAGTCACTTAATTTGGATGCTCGCCAAATTACTGATTCTGGACTAGCAGCCCTCACAAGTATGCAACCCTAACCCTATGGATAAAGATACAATTTGAAGAATGGTTTTTTCTATTTTTGCATAGTACATGGGCTTCTGATAGATTTGGTACTAAATCTTTTTGTTTTTTGGTAATGAAAAAACGTGTTTGAAATTTTACCCTCACAGCTGTTATTTTTCCTAAATCTGGAGATATTCTGGCTCTATTGCTTTTTTAAGATGAAAGCTTAATGTGGCCAAATGCATAACTTGAGTTTACTGATGCAGGTTTGACTGGGCTTACTGACCTGGATTTGTTTTGTGCACGAATCACCGATTCTGGAACAAACTATTTGAAAAGTATGTGATGTGAAACTAATGTTCAGTTTCCTAAAATTACTCCAACATATTTCAGTTAAACATGACATGATTGGATGCTGAACTTCTCATTATATAGATATAGTCTAACTTTCTCCTGCAATTTGGTTCGTTCTTTTAATTTCTTCCAATTCCTGCCCAGTTTTTATTATCATTATTTTCTTATTACATGCCCAATTTGTTTCCTAATCATAATAAATAACAGCTCAGTTCCTAACTTGAACTTGATTTAATCTGCTAGAGAACAAAGTTTTTTTTGGAAATTTAACTGTTGTGTGCTTGCAAGTTTGATCTGACTTCTAAGTCTTGATTCAGCAACTATAGTATGTAATACATCCTCTTTACCTCCCACTTTCCAAGTCAAGGTTCAATAGACTTCAATTTTAAGTAAATATTATGCCCTTATGGTACTAGTATAAATAATGTTATGTGGACGTTTTTTGTGGGCTGTAATTATAGAACAAGCTTCAAAACTTTTATGTAATTTCATCTGTGGAACCGCCGTGTTTTGCAGAAACAAGTTGAGATATGTATGATGAGAGTGCTACTTCTTAGCCTGAGCTCATATCGTTTCTGATTTTTGTTCACTGTTTTTCCAACATTTTTTCCTGGTGAAACAGACTTTAAGAACCTGAGGTCGCTGGAAATATGTGGTGGAGGATTGACTGATGATGGCGTTAAAAATATCGCACAGCTTTCATCTCTGATGTGTCTAAATTTATCACAGAACTGCAGTCTTACGGACAAATCCCTGCAGTTTATTTCTGGTATAATTAAAGACCTTTGCTTGCTTTGAGAAACATGAGCTCATTTTATGTTATTTTTCTTTGGGTATTTGAAATTGAAATAAAACAATGCATGGAAAAATGAAAGTTGTCTGGTCCAGTATATAACTTGAAAATATGTCGTGTTTTGTTTAAAAGATTTTTTTTGGTTGCCTGATATGATGCTTGTTAGTCGCTTGAAGTCAGGCTTGAACATTCAAAAGCATAAACTAAGCCCTACACACTTTTTGTGGAAGTCAAGCTTGAACATTCAAAAGCATAAACTAAGCTCTACACACTTTGTGAATGATATCTTTACGTTATCCACCCTTGCCTCCATATTCACCCTTACTACTCCCTTCGGTCCTTTTTATTAGGAACATCTACTAAAATCACGCAGTTCAAAATTTTTGTTAGATTTAGTTATTTATTTTTCCTGTTATATCCATGTTTATAAAGAGAGTGCATGAGAGATAATGATTGGAAATTTATTTCAGATATAACAACTGGAGTTCTTTAATAGGGGTAAAAATGGAAAGACCAGTTTAAAATTTCAGATAAGAAGGATTTGTTGTTTATATTTAGGACCACGCCTATGAGAGAGATCCTTCTTTAGGAAGGAGTATTGTTTAATGAAAATGAAAATTACATGGTAATAATTATCTCTATTAAATAAGGTTGCTGTGGCGTAGTGGTTATCACGTTATTGCTACACACTAAAGGTCCCCAGTTCGATCCTGGGCAGCAACAATCGTTTTTTTTTAATCTCTACTCCATATTTCAGGGCTCGCGAAGCTGATCTCTTTGAACGTTTCCAATTCTAATGTCACCAGTGCCGGTCTGCAACATCTTAAAACGCTCAAAAACTTAAGATCTCTGACATTGGAGTCCTGCAAGGTGACCGCAAATGACATTAGGAAACTTAAAGCGGACGTCCCTAATCTGGTTAACTTTCGGCCAGAATAGCCGAGTGAGGTGTTCCATTCCATTCTTACTCTATTTTGTGTACATATTTGTTCCTCCTGGATCTGTAAATAACACTACTGTTTGTTAGCATGATTGACATTAAAATGTAGATATAACTTGTTTGGCCAGGTTTGGTCATGTGGTTTGTTAAGGGGGCATCCTTAAGTATTTGATGTATTAATATGACAAATATGGAAAAATAACAAATAAGTAAAAATTGTACATAACTGATGGGTGGGTTGATGGGATGGGTTTGAATTGCCTCACTGAGTCTCTGCAGTTTGGTTTGATCTTATTATTCTGATATAGAAAAATGCACATGATTTACTCGGCAAAATTTGTTCTTTTGCCCTGTCGTGAAGTTGAGACAAGTCCAGATAAGTAGATTTTTGTTGTCATATTGTGGGCGCGCTGTTGTAAATGCTGTTAGGATAAGACACGGGTCCTCTCTACATGCCCCGTGTTGTAACAGTATTTATTGCATAAAGCAGGGCTATACAGGTCTAGTCTTGTTTGTGTTATTTGTGATTGAAAGATATTTATCAAGTTTAAAGGAAAGTTTTGTAAACTGTTAAAAAATTAGTAATACTTTAATAAATGTTGAATTTTAAAAGGATAATAAGGATATAAAATTAAGGGAGCAGAGTTGAGGATGTATTCATACAAGAAAATATAAAATATAAGATTTATTATATTCATAGTAATATATACAAGAATGAGTTTGTATGATATTTATTAAAGAGATGTATAAATAGTTCGCAGTTTGGAGATGTATAAAAAAAGTTAGAGACGTTAATAAAAACGATGGAAAGACAATTTTGAGGTTTTGTGAAGGGAGATGGAGAAAGATTATGGAAAATATTTAATAAAGTTATTAAATGCAACATAGCTAATGATATATTTTTACTAAAAGAGCATAATAATTATATGTTCATTTTAAATATAAAATTTAATTAATAAGTTAATTTTAATCTTAAATATAAGACAGTTGTCAAATTTATAATTTTTTTAAATTATTTTTATTGATATTATTTTAATAATAATTAAATAAGAGAACGAAGGAAGGAATTAAAAAAGACGATTAAGGTAATTTAAGAAAAATATATTATAATAATTAAATTAATTTATTTAATATAATTAAATTAGTTAAATATGTATTTAGGATGGGAGGAGTATATTGTATATATTAATGATATTGATTTTGAATGGTGCTACATTGGTAAATTTGGTTCATATTTTAAGCTATACCCCTTTAGTTTGAACGTGCATAAAATATATGGAAACAACCCTCTAGACATCATTATCAACCGTCTCTCAGACTCTCAAACAAGATAGCGGATAATCAAATGCGTGAAAGTAATTATGTGTGTGTTTGGATAAGATTTTAAAAATAGAGTTATAAAAAAAATAAGTTTATAAACAGTTTATAGAAAAGGGCTTTTAGAAAAAAGATTATGGAAAAAAAAGTAGTTTTAGATAAATGAGTGTTTGGATAGTTGTTACAAAAAGGGGTTTTGTAATTGAAAAATTACTAAAAAAAAGTATGTATGAGAGATGAGAGAGGGTAAAAAGATAGAGGAGAGAGGAGAGATGGTGGAAAAAATAAAGGAGAGATAAGAGATATTGAAAAAGATAAAGGAGGGAGGAGAGATAGTGAAAAAGATAGAAGAGAGAAGAGAGAGGGTGTAAGAAAAAATAAGGATAAAATAGTAATTGAGTAGTTGAAAAGTAGTTTACTGTTCTAAAAGCTACTCTGACAAGCTTATCTGAAACTATAGTTTTAAACTATGGTTTGGTCTAAAAGCCCGTTTAAACAAATATAGCTATTTGTTTTAAAATTTCTCTAAATTAAGGTTTGGGCCAGAAGCCCTTTTAAAATTACAGTTTTGACAGTTTCTAAACAAGCTCTATATATATTTCACAACGGTTAGGCCTACTGCAGAAAAGCCTTGTATTTAAGAATTAAAAGTAATTATCATGATCATCACTTATTTTTTTTACATATATATATTAAAATTTTTAAAAAATAGTTGGGTTCACTCACGATGTAGGATAGGGCAAAATTTTTTTTTTAAGCGATATCAATATTGATAGAGTGAGTTGTTAATTATTTTTAAATATAAATTTAAATATTCAAGAGTTAAAATATGCCGCAACCATCATTACTTTTTTTTTTTTTGATACAAACAACCATCATTACTTATTTCTATGTTAGAATGTTTTATGCGTATTGCTTGAATGAAATTTATGTCTCCTTATCAAACTAGTTTGACGGGACCTGAATGGGTATGGGCCGCTGTTTGAGGAATCGAGACCGGAGACAAAGGTGGCGATTTCCAATAGCAAGTGAATTTTCAGCAGTGTCATTAAATATGAGGATTGGACTATTTTTAAAGAGTTTTAAAATATATAGGACAGAAAATTTAAGAATATTATTTTTAAATTAAATGCTAAATACATTATTGATATGTTAGGAAATAATAAAGTAATGCAAATAGGCAGTTTGTTACTTAAATAAATTAAAGATTTCAGAAGCAAAATATAGGAGTTGATACTACAGTTCATACTGAAAGAAGTTAAGTGGGTTGTAGATACATTTACAAAAAAATACCTATCCAGATTTGCTATGTTTGAAACATGTCTAACACAGATATACTAATTAATAGGTTCAGAATATATAGAATTAAATTTTCCAGTAGCTTAAATTTTTTTACTTTGAGATTTTGCTTTCTCCAGTATATGAAAAAAAAGGGCGGTGATTTCATTCACCCTTGCTTGTACCATCATGTTGTTAAAACCGAACCAGATACTCTCCTCATCCCTTATCATCACTTCTCTAATTCTCATTTGCCTTTGCACCTTGTCTTCTCCATCCGCTGCCCCTCTTTAAACACATTTTAAAAAAAATAAAAAAAAGTGTTTATTTTTTCAAAAAAAACGTGTTTTTACAACGTTTTTAAAACAAAGTGTTTTTTTTAATTTTTTTAAAAAACACTTTTTAAAAAACTCTTGTTAAGAAAATATATATATTTTTTAAAAAAGGTGTTTTGATTTTTTTGGGTAGTGGATGGATGAAGGAAAAGGCAAGACAAATAAGAATGAGAGAGGTGATGATGAGGGATGAGGTGAAAGGTGATGAGAAGAGGATCTGTATCCGTTGAAACCTGCCTAGTTTGTGTTGAATTCTAATTTTTCTGGAGCTTTTTGAAAAAATCCTTGTACGTCACTTCTGTTGCGTTGAATTGTCAATTGAACCAACTTGTGTTGCCCATCTACACAATCTTGTTAACTTGTTCATTCTACTTTTTCTTTATGGCCCTATCCAAATGGGGAAGGCAACCTACACCCACCCCCACTCCCTATAGTGCCTGGGGTTTGAAGGCACAACCTTTTTTAAGAGGAGGACATTTGAGCATAAATGCTCTTGGCATTCATGCTTACATATTAATGGCGGAAACGATTTTAAATAGAAAAAATTAATCTGTAACTCTTTATAATTTATCTTAATTCAAAATCAGGTTCTAGTAGTTTATTTTGTTTGACTTGGACCCTTATATTTATTCTTGTGTAAAAATCATTATTTTTTATTTATAGACCATGTTAACGCTCGTGTATTTTTATAAATAAAATTTTATAAAGGCTATAAATTAAAAATGATCATATCAACCAATAAGGGCCCATTTCAAATTAAATAAACTATAGAAAAATAATGCACACCTCCAAAAGGAAAACATCTAAATAGTTAAGACTCCAAGTATTTTTCATCTTTGCCCTTCTTTAATATCAAATGTTAAATTATTTTATTTAATAGGATGCAAGTAATTTTAATATCCTTCCAAGGACCTTTTAGGTACAAAGTATTCTTTTTTGTTACAAAAAAAAATTAGGTGAATTCGACACCAATTTTTTACTAAAGTCAGGACATAGCACTAAGATTCAAAAAATATTTATAAGGTACTTACGAAATTTTTATACAAAACAATTCTCGTAATAGCAAACGAAATATGAATTCGTCTTTTACTGTTTATAGTAACTCTCAGGTACAAAGTATTAATTGCCCCTAAAATTTCGTAAAATAGTAATGAGGCCATCGCTGAGCATATGCATTTACGTCCAAGTCCCCACACCAAACAGTCTTGAGCAGGAGCAAGTCAGGGAGTACTTGTTGATTACTGACCACAAAAATTAAAAAGGCCAGTGTAGTATTTATTCTGTCCTATAGTACAGCATCAATTTACTTTGTTCTTATTTATTATTCCCATTTAAATTATTTACTAAATTTATAAACTGATATATAATTTAATATTAAATATAATTATTTTAAGAAAATCATATTATATTTATTTTAATACTAATTTAACTAACTTTATTAATCTATTTAAATTAGTTAAATAACTCTTACACTAAAAAGCTAGAGTATTTTCATACCTCCTCATACTTTTGTATCAGGAGTATTATTGGTTTATAGTAACATGGAAAAAAATATAAAATTAAATAGCAGCAGTAATCAGCATTTTATATCAAGACATGAACAGGTAAATACACCAATAAGTTTTGAGAAACCAGGCTATTTGAGTCTCCTAAAGCAAATGACTTGCTGACCTAGACATAAATCCTATACCAACTTCTTCAAAATCCACATCTTTGTTACTCATTCTTCAGTACATTACATGTCATAAAAATTACGAACTACACAATATAAATACTTTACTATATTCATAAATGACAAGGAAACTAAAAGGCATAAGAGGAGAGAATAACTTAGCAAGTTACTTGCAGACACTGCATGAGCAAAGAATTTGGGATCTATATAGGGCCAGAAAGAAGCTTGAAGATAGCCAAAAGAATTTACCCAATCTGCAGTGTGATTGACTATGAACAGCCCCAGAAAATGCAGTGGATCTTCTAGAGAGTGGTTGATCGGATTAGTCTCTGCATAAACTAAGAGGGGTGTGCGTGTGTGTATATATATATATATATATATATATATATATATATGCCTAGTTGTTGGAATAGCCGGCAAAAGCCAAGTATGTAAAAGAAACTTGTCTTAGGCTTTACACAGATTTATCTCTGGGCTTGATCCGAAGAAGCTACAACTGAAGAAGCTACCGCATTACTTGCTGATCCATTCTCAATGGGAGGAGGCCCACCCCACTTGCCTTCAGACTCGAGCGGCTCAAACACATGAACTCCGCCGTCTGACAAGCCTAAAGCAAACTGATTTGGTTCTTGTGGATGTGCTGCCACCACTAGTGGTTGTACATTGGAACTGTTGCATATGAACCAGGTATCGGATTCAACAATAAGAACTTCATAAAAGATAATTAAGAAAAACTGAGTTGTAGTATTAGAACAAACTTGATTAAAAAAAAAAAAAAGTTATATTCACTCTGGATTGATTCCCTTTCATGTTAGACACAAATATAGCGCGATGGCAGAGTAGGACAGTTGCAAGAGAGGAAGAGAGGAGAAAGATGCAGAAGAAAGAAATAAAGGGGGACAAGGAAACTTGTATCAGAAAACTTTATTATCGAATTAAAGAGCTATGGGCTGGGCTCTATACAGAACCCATGAAATGACTCCTAATAATTTTAAAACAAAAGATAAAATTAAATCCTGATATTAACTAAAATGATTAAGCTGATAACTAATGTTGTTTGAAGTAAAAACAAAAGTTCATAATATTTAGTTCCTAATCCTAAAATTGATAAAATATTATAATTTCATCCGCCTAAATAGGTCTTTATAGGATTTTGATCAGCTAGCGCATTCAGCTTATTGCCTAAATTCACATGGATACTCTTCTACAAATACAGGCAGTAGTTTCTGCATGTATATTACCCTAAAGCATAATGGGAGAATCTAAATTCCTCCCATGTGAAAAATTTTTGGCTTTAAATCGTCCAAAGGATATTTGTGCCAAAGAAATATAACATGTGCCCGATTTAATCCCAAAAGGAACTGATTTCATGAGGCAAAATATTACATAGAGGTGAAGGACTACCAGCTTTGGGTTTTGACAGACTTCAAACAAAATTATCATCTCTATCCAGTAATTCTTGGAACAAGTCCATTACCTTTATAAAAACAGAAATAATTGAACGGTGACATCCTGGTATAAGTATCATGTCTAGTGAGAAAAACTGACTGGTAAAAAGGTGGCATTACCTGACACCGGCAGAAAGATAAGAAGAAGGATTGATACAACAGCGTAATCTGAGGTTTGATGCACTGAAGACATAAACTGTTGCATCCAAAAAGCTGGCATATATCAGCTGGCTATCACACGAGAAAGTTGCAGCTGATATAGGTGCAGTAGACTCTCTTGGAAACCACTGCAGTTCAAGATCTTTATATCAGATAAAGGGAGAAGAAAAGATCGGACAAACACAACACATTGAACTTATTAAAGTTACCTGGTTTAGACATTCCAGTTTTGTTGTTTCATATATGGCAAGCTGAGTTTCATGTACAACCAAGAAGTGTATCTGATCCTGGTGCAACTGTACACGGGTTTCTGTCTGTGCCGTTGGAGTCCTCCCTGCAGAAATCTGCAAGAATCTACTCTTCTGCTTGTCCCATCCATCAGTATTCCACACACAAAGCTGAACAATTAATAAGAACTTGTGAGGACAGATTTCATGGCTTACTGAAAAGGGATGCATGCTTCATGAAAGTTTAGCAAATACCAAATTAATCATAGAAAAGCATGATTCTGAAGACAGATCACCAAAAAATAATAATAACAATTACCTGAGCATCTGCCCCAGATGACACTAACACATTCAATGCATGAGAAAAGGCAAGGCCGGTTATTCTTTTGGTGTGACCTTTAAGTTTACTTTTAACCTGCACATAGAACTCAGAGTAAACCTTAAATATCTTATATCTTAAACCATAAGTGAGAAAGCAAACTCTTAACAGACAGCATTGCTACCTCATCCACACGGACATTGTATATCTGAATGGTGGAATCATCCATCCCAATAGCTATAATATTGTTATCCTGAGGGTGGAAAGCCAGAAAGGTTGCTGCAGGTGGTGGAGGCATGAAAGTTGTCATTGTCTGCATGGCCAAGATTAGGGTTGGTTAATTGCATCACAAATAAAATTCATAAGCAAATAGGGGCCATAAGTCACCTTAAAAGTCATCATATTGAATAGTGAAATCTTCCCTCCTGATGCTGACATCACATACGAATCATTTTTGGAGAGAGCAAAGCAAGGCACAGCATCCTCAGGATTGTTGTCAGAAATGTCATTGGTCATCAGGATGCCGCTCGATGGTTGCCACAAGTGTGGTGAGACACTGGCAGTGGCCTACAGGATAAAGGACCAAAATGCAGAAACAATATCACCGTTATTCAAAATCTTGAGTAAAGGAAATTCTGACAAAAGTACCTTCACACATTCTCACCTTGCCAGAAGAATTTCGGTCACTTCGCTGCCATTTCCAGAGCAAATGAATTGCATCTGATGATAATGCCAGAATTGCATTACCTGAATTTGTATATATCAACCTTGATATCTGTAGGAGCAAGAGAATCAGAACAATTTGATTTTTGAAGAGGACTGAGAAACATTATAAGAAGGAAGTTCAAGGAAGGATTGATACAGTATCCAATTGGCAAAGTTAGCATAAATGACTATATATATCTATATGTATTTATATATGGATATTTATATATATTACAAAAAAGAATAAAACTGACCAGGAAAGGCAGCATGTAATCTGATATGTTTTCGTTTCATTTTTCAAGCACTAATGCCAAACTATATGCTGTCTTAAGCAGTAATTCAAATGACATAATGGAGTTTTGTTGCCTCTAAATATTTCTATTCGACAGGCCAGCATTTTTAAGGCAGGAAAAGAAAAATATCTGTAAGATTGCTACTTGAAATGCTATTGTGAAAGGTAATTGATTCCATTAAAATTTTGTAGGTTGAATACTGAATACAAATACTAAGCACTTATCATACCTTGGTTACTCTCGGATTTTCAGGTAGCTTCAAGGATCTACATTGAGATGGTTCATTGATTTCAGTCAGCTTCCATATCTTTGACTTGTCATTGGATTCTTGGGTAATTCTAGGTTTAACATCACCCATATTCCGAGCATCCCCATTCTGGTGAAATAAGATTCACTTGTAGTTATTAATAACAACTATATGATAAAATTAAAAGGATCATCCTTTTTTATTGGGAAAGGAGGAGAAAAGAATGAATTAATGAGCCAAGAAAAAAGCAAAGAAACAAGAGTTGCATCTTAGCATTAATATAAAGAAAAAAGTAAAAGACGAGTCCTATTGATATGAGGACAAGATTGACAGACCACTCCGGCAATAGCTACTACAGATGAGCCCCTCTCTGCAAGTGCAGCACTACTTGCAGCAGCAGCTGAAATTGGATTTATTGCGGGCTGCCACAGAACATTGTATGTTAATCTAGGTTTAATAAGTAAGAGAAGGAAACCTTGATATCTACAAATTTACCTTTATGGCTTCAGATGTTCTTGATGCCTCGAATGCAGAATTCTCTAATGTTCGTAACAATCTTATTCCATCTGCATTGGCTAAAATTTTAATTCCATTCTCATTCGCAGAAACAACTAAGAGGGTTCCATCCTTGTTGAAACGGATACGTGGGCTTGCCTAGAAATCAAGAAGCCAAAAACAATTTAATTTACCACTGTTTCCAGAGAGCAATTTTACAATTTGTAAAAACCGAAGGCACCTACGGGTAGACCTCCATCAGCATCAATAGTTGTCAAAAGTTGAACGTTGTTCATATCCCAGAATTTAATGGAGAAATCATCACCAGCAGCCAAAAATCGATTTTTTGTTGTATCAAATTGCACAACGCCCAATGATCTTTTACGAAATCCTTGATATGTCCTTTTGACAGCACCTTCACTTTCATTCCATTCAACAATTGAGGATTCCCCATCTTTGCTTGTCCCACATGAAAAGAGCCTAAAATATACATTAACCAGAAGCACTTTTTACACAAGTAATGAAACTGATATAATAATTTAACCATAAAGCCAAAAACAGCACAAGACAAGTAGCCATGGTTTAGAATCTAAACCTTGTACCATCAGCACTGTAAGCCATGGTTGTGCACCAACGACCAGGAGCATCATAATCAACACGAGAACCCAAATTGTCATACAACCATGCTTTTATTTTTCCATCTAATGCTGTTGAAAATATAAACTACACCAACAAAGCATAGAACATCAGAAAAGTAAACCAACTGCAAAAAATGGGATAAGCTAAAGCAATCGTATTAGCTCCACTAAAATGCTCATCAAAGGTTCTAAAGTTAATTTTCAACCTGAATGTTTTCTTTGTAATGAGGACAAACAGAATAGACTGGAGCCTCGTGACCTTCAAAAGTAAACTGTTTTGCACCAGTAGCAGCATCCCAAACCTTAAATTCAAACACAGTTATAAAAATTTATCAACTTCTCCATGTAGGAAAGCCAAACTCATTTTGGACAAACACAAACTTACCTTAATGGTCTTGTCATCACCACAAGTTATGACACACAATTGCTTATTTGGGTGGGAAAATGCAATATCATTCACTCCACCAACATGAGCATCAATCTACACAAGAGGCTCACAATTGAATAATCACAGAACAAATGGGCATCTATAGAACAGAAAGCAAGCTGAGGGTAAACATTCTCCACAATATACCTCCAGGTGTTGGCGCACATCATCCCCACCATGGTATGAGTATATCTGAACAATATATCTTGAGTAAGCAACTCCTGTTAATTAAATAAACAGAGACATTAATGGATCTGGTTGATTTTTGAAAGTGCATATTAATCACATAATTAAATCCAACATTGGAGTGTCCAAAGACTCTCAACTTACCAAATAAAGCACCATCAGGACTCCAAATCACACGGTTGACAGAAACACTGGGATCTTTGACAAGAGCAGCCTGATTTTAATCATGATTAGTTTCCAATTCAGCAATTGCAATATCAACAATCTAGGAGTCTGGCACATATATAAATCAAGGACATAGATGAACAAGAAGAGAGAACCTGGAGTGGCATTGAGCAGGCACTTAGATCCCAAACTTTAAAGTTCCTTGAGACCAATCTCTCTCGAGAGCCCACTTCCCACAAAGAAATGTCCCCCACGTTGGTACCAACTGACATATTGCATAAATAAAAAAAAATTACAGTCAATTGCCAATATGAGCAGCAAATACATGCAATATTAAGCATGTCGATGAAACTATCTAAAGGCCTTCAAATAGAAGCAGACCAAGAAGTAAACTCTGTTGAACTGGATGAAAGTCCATGCTCATTGGAACCGAACCCTGATTCAGAGTTCGTGTAACAGTCTTGGGTAAGTCATCAGGTGCATTGAAAGATTGGCCAGGCCCGTGACCTGGTAATGCAGCTGGCAACACATTAACAGATAGATTCACCTGCGCAAAATGATCGAACATTGTTAGTATAAATGTGAGGGGAAAAACTTTCTTATAACCAATTGATAAGTTAGAAAATGCAAATTAGTTTTCTAGAGATACTTAAATTATACCACACGTTTCTCATGTATGTTTTAAAAATGTAAAATCCTCTCTGATGAAATCTAAAAATATATTATATTCTTGATACGAAAAATAACCTGCAAATACTATACTGACCAACATACCCTGATAACTACTATATAATGTAACGTGTTAAATTATACTGGACTAATAAAATAAAGAAAATTTTGTATTTATTAAACTATAAAATTCTATGAGCCTTTGATAAAATCATAAAAAAAATATATTAATAAAAAAGGAAATATCCAAAATATTATCTTAATATTAAGTAATTAAGTGATAAGTAATTTAAATTTAATAATTTAATTTCGAAAAAAAAATTATATTAAATCTACATTAATAAACATAAGCAATGACATAGCAATTTCTTATGATAAATTAAACTTATGATTTTGATGTAAAATAAAATAATATTATTCTTGAGATTATTTGCAAAACAGAAATGAGATTCATATAAATTTGGCACCTCTTAGGGAAGAGGACAATGATTTATCCGGTAATAAATTACTAGAATTACAAGACAAAGGCGTAAATAACTTATACCAAATTACCTCATCTGGCATTCCCATTGGCCTTGGTCTCTTAGATACGTGGTCAGAATCTCCAGATGGGTAGTCAACAGATGGGTTAGTTGGAGGGGTCCTTGGGTGCTTCAAAGCAACTTAAAAAGACAATAAAGCATGTTCAGGTTCTCAGATCAAACTAAATATAGCATTCAATAATCAAGCACCACCACAAACTAAGTCTAGTAGATAACAGAAAGCAAAACAATGCATTACCAGAGATTGAAGGACCGCCAAGACCTATAGCTCCTCCTCCAGAAACTGCAGCATGAGCTACAGGGGTAGGATTTGACATCCAGCCTGCCAGGGGTGCTGGCACGGGTGCTGTGGTAGGTTGAAATGGCTATACACCAATTAAGCCGAACACAATGGTCAGCACCAAAGTAAAGATCACAATGAAAACAAAGAAGAATTACGCAATGCCTATAAAACCAGAGGAATGTAGTAATCGGTTAGTAGCCCACCCCATGTGCACCTAGAGGAGGAAACCCTCCAGCCTTTGGTAAGGATCCAAGTAGTGGATTATTAGCAGGTGATGGAGCCCGTGCACCATTTGGCTGTCCACATGAGTGATCCACAAAAAGAGTTTTAATATCTGGATTTGGCCGCGGATTCTTACAGAGCTGATGCTGCCAATTCAAGCTGTAATTATAAAAGATTCAAAAGTTAGAAAGGACTTAGAAAAAGGATATACTATGCAAAAGCATAAACAGTAACTCCACCTTCTCACCAATTTATGCTGCCCAGATGAATTGAAGAACACACTTCTCAACCAAATACTACATCACATTGTACAGGAGATAGATTCTATTTAAACAAGAGTTCAATGCCTTGACTACATATTGCATGTATACACCAATGCTCAAAGAATTCTGAAATTGGAGGATGAGCTAATTCAATGGCAAACAAGGATACCAGAAACAATCTCATTGCCAGGACGTACAGAGAAGTTATTTCACAAACAGTGCACAACTTTTAAATTGAGCGCTATAGCATGTTAGATTTTGTATTTTTTGAGTAATTTACCTTTGATTGATGAGAGTTCGTAATCTTGAGTTTTTAAGGTTGGGAAACTGCAATTTCTCGCGGAATAAGGGATTTGCTTCAATCAGCTTTTTAAGTTCAATCAACATGATTGCCCTTGCAGACTTTGTATCACCGTACTTTGACAATTGCTCATTTTCCCTGTAGTATGAGAAATTCCTTGTCTGTGCCTACAGAAGTTTTACAGTAAAAGTGGAACAAAGTATATGTGGGTTTATATATACCTGAAATTCTCCAAAGTCAAGAGCTGTGTGATTTCCTTGAATAGGTCTTCATTGAATGTGGAAAAAACTTTCAAATCCTTCACCAATATTTCTACAGCCTTGGACCTGTCGTGCCTATAAAAATTTATACAGTTCAAATTAAGGTCTAATTTTCGAATATTAACTGCCAACCAAGTCTAAAGTGGACTTGTAAGCTTACTTATCTAATGCTTCAAGGTATTTCTGCTTCCTAATCTCAAAAAATATCTTCATCGAGTACCGATTATCATCAACTTTTGTGAAACCAGAGAGATATCTTTCAACCTCATCCCAATTGCCATTGTGTACTTCATCCTCAAAATATTTCATGTTAAAGAAAAATCCAGACTCTTGTTCAAGCCTATCATTACAAGAAAGGAGAAAAAAAGGCTACTAATGTGGTAAAAAAATAAATATTAAAAATAATCATAAATAACAAGTAACAAGCTTAAATGGCATAATCCCCACTTGTGAACGGTCTCTTTGAACTTTTCCTCTTCCAGAAACTGTAAAATCAAGAACACCAATTCTCTACTGAGAGACGACATCGTAGCCTCCCCAGCTTCGATTAGAAAGAAAGGTACAAGGATGAGCAATAGCAAACTAGATCTGCAAATCTCACATGAAAAAACAAGTTAGAGAAATTGAGCAATGTTACAAATCAGATGAAATGATTAACAATTCGAATCCAAAACATGAATGAAATCATTAACTAGACCCAGCATAGCATTTAATAAAGAAAACTACCAGAATTGCAAATTTATCGAAAAAATCAGGCAAGGAAGAAAAGTGGAAAACGAGTTGACTCTGTCTCAGACGATCAGAGAAAACGAGAAAGTAGCTTTAATCTATATAGGAATCCAGGATGCAAGAGAGGAAAAAAGCCTCAAAAAGAGAGAGAGGGGGGGGAAAATCACATGAAAAGCCTGTCGACTCTAAAGCAACAGATTCGGAAATTAGGGTGATTCCTGAGGAAGTTCTGGCGTCTCTCCCCTTCAAAGCCCGAGAAAACAAACGCACCAGGACAGAGCAGAGGGGGGCGAGCTTTCTATCTCCTGAATTTTCTCTCTCTTGAATGGACTATTATACTCGCTTTCTCGCTCCTCAGAAAGCAAACTCTCTCTCTATAAATATACACAGGACATTTGAACTTGCAGATGTGTTATTTATATAGGATGCAGCACATTTGCTAGGTGATAAGTCAACTGACGTATCATCGAAAGGGTCGCGTATGTGTGATAAGCTATGAGATACTTCGAATGACGTATATTATACGCGCAGTTATCAGCGGGGCCCACTAAGCCGGCTTCATTTTGTCTAGATGAGTCGGCTCGGAATCTCGAGCTGACAGCTGTCCTTCAGCTTGGAGTAAAACTTGGGACAGTACTAGACTATAGTAAGTCTGTTATTAATTGATTAGATCTGCGATAAAAATTGTAATAATGATTAATTAATATTGAATATCTAAAATATCTTCCCTAAATCTAAATCTAGAATTGGTCTCAGCGAGATCGGTATTTACGGATAAATCCAAGTTTATTAATTAAAAAATATTTATTTTAATTAATTAAGATTACATTTAAGATTGTGCTACTTTTTTTTATCATTAGAAGGATATTGCCTCAATTCAAATTACAAAGAGTAAACATAACTCGTGTATGCATAAAAAAAATTAGATGTTGTTTACTTACAAATTAATTACATATCTTATTATTAGAAATAATAATGTAAAATCATAATAATAAATTTGCCAAATAAATAAACATAACCCGTTTTGTTTAAAAAAATAAATAATAAATTGGATTCATATATTTACTCAAAAAAGTGGGTATGGTGATAGATCGGACGGATGAGAAGTGAGGAAGAAGGGAAAGAGTACGAATAGATCCCACGGGTAAGGACAAAGTATGTGGGAGTGGGGGGTTGTCAGAATGTTTGGCCCTTCAAATTGAAGAATATTACGGGGATTGCCATCATCGTTTGGGACAATCAAGATATATACGCGCGCTTTTAATTGTATCACGTGATAGACGAGTATACTTCATTATTGCGATACGATACGATATATTGGAGTATGTTTCTTTATCTCATGAAAGCTGCTTTTTCCCCCTTTTTCCGAATCTTGAAAGGTGCGCCTATATATATGTATATATATACACACACACATACGCACAAACTGAAATAAGCTACTGGCTCTTTTTTAAAGGAGAATAGAAAATAGTGTAGAACAAGTCTTGTTCTGTTTTTTCGTTTAGAAAAAAGTTTAGGTGCCAGGGTGAACTTAATTCATGCTCCCGACTCAAAATATTTTTACTAATATATTTTTATATATCATTTATCAATAAAATTATATTTAAAATTTAAATTTATAATTTTATAAATTATAAATTACATCTCTATTAACTAATTGCTGGCAAAAAAAATATAGTTAGGAACAGATATTAATTTAATTATAATTAAAATAATATAAATTAATTAAAATATATAAAAATATATTCATATATAATCATAAAAAATAATGTTTAAATAAAAATTATATTAATCTATAAATAAACAGAATATTTACATGTATGAAATGAATCACGTATATAATCTAATAAAGTTTAATTATTAAAATATAAATATAAAATTATTTTTTTTAACTCAACAACTTTATTTTAAAAAAAATATAAAATCTAACACGATTAATTCATTTAAAATTATTGACTAAACTAATTAAAAGATTAGTTTCGGTAATATATTTTAGATTGGGTTTTAATATCATTAATGTAAAGATTTAAATTTATTAGATTGAATATGATTCAAATTTAATAATTTTTTAGAATATAGATTATTTATATCATTAAAATGTGATCGGAAACGATGGAAAAATTTAATGGAAGCAAAGTGAAAATTTGAAGATATATAACAAAATCCCATGCTAAGTAATGGGTTTTTATGTGTTTCACGGGTCAAAGACTCAGAGATATACATGGGGTATATTTTGATTTTTCCCAGTTCCATGTCTTGAAAGTAAACACTCAAATTTTTAAGGGAAAAAGTATTTAAGCATTTTAAAATCTAGATATTTCTTTTATATTTGCACGAAATCTTAGAAAATACTAATTACTAATTTAAAATTTTCATATAAATTTTATTAGTATTTTATGTTAATTATGTCACTTTGTTAATTTGTGATAAATGATTTCATTTTATGCTGATACATAAATAAAAAGCATATATATATAACCACACACGCACATTCGCGATTTTAGTTCTATATTAAATCTTATTGCATGGCTGTTTATTTTTTAAATTATATAAAAATTAAAAATATACCATAATATGTGTGTCGGTGTCAACCTGTCAGGTGTGTCGTCTTCGTTATGTTTACATGGATCCATCGGGTTATGTTTATTTTTTCCCTTTTCATTAGGGTGTGTTTAATTCAATAGAAAAGAGTGAGGATGCCAGAGATTTTAATAGAAAAGAAAAAGATAAAAAATTTTATTATTATCTTGTTTAGATTAATATGAAAAGAAGAGAAAGAAGAAGAATTTTAATATTATTTTATTTAGTTTAAGAAGGGATGTGAGTGAAAATATTTGTATATAGATACATTTACCCGTTATTTTGTAGAATATTTTAATAAAATATAATATATGAGTAATGTTAAGATATTAAAAAAATTAGACATATTAATATGATAAAGTAAAAATATTATCTATACTTTCTAAATTCTCTTAATTCTGGATGGGAGATTAAGTTTGAGAGGAAATAAAAAATTAAAACACAAAATCCTTCCCTTTTAAAATTTTTAGATACTCAAATAAGGGGAGGGGAGTAAAACCCCTCTCCTCCTCTCTCCTCTCCCAGATCACTCATACCAAACGATGCTTTAAGAAGCATCAAATAAAATCATTTTGAATTTTAAAAAAAAAACACCCCATTATATTTGTACCATAGTAAATATATTTTGTTAAATTATATATGATTTGTACATTAAAATTTTATTTACTATTAAATTATATATTTTTATTTAAATATTATTTTAATTATAATTAAATTGACTAAATTTAAGGATCATTCACCTTTTGCACAGTCTCTATTGGTTCGAAGACCAATTCAATTTTCAATACCTTGATTTGTTTACTACCAAATGAAAAGAAAAATCACTTAGTATAAGTGGTATTTAATTAATCATTTATCTACATTCCCATATATATATGAACATATATACTTTTTCTTCTTCATTTATCAAAAAAGATAAAATATGTTTTTCTTCATCATGTGGGAACCAAACCCCACCCCTTAATCAAGATGACCCACAACACACCGATATATATATATATATATATATATATATATATATATAAAAGGAATCAACTCATCATCATCATCAATATATCAATATAATTAGATGGCTGGGTCCGCCAAGCTAGCCCAACTTTAATCTCAATTAATTGGTTTTACAGCCTATTAAATTGTTTTATTGAATATATATATATATATATATATATCAGCGGTATTGATCACAGATGAACATTATGGCATAGGTTTTATAAATTTATAAATAATAAGACATCAAAATTGCCACACTCCAAAAATTGGTGTGTGATAAAGCTCGCATTGTTTAAACATTACTCTTCTGTTTGCAAAAAAATATTTTTTTAAGACCAAATAAAATACATATCTTTTATATATATTGGTCATTTTAAATTAATATTTACAAATAAAATATTCATTTAGTTCTATTTATAAGTCATTTTTATTATATTTTACTGAAATAAAAAAAAATCCTATTAATTGTGCTTTAAATTTAATAATTTGTTAACTTTATCTCTATTTCCTATATAACTGTTTTTTGTTTAACGCTATATCACTCCCATTTATAACTATTTATTTTATTTTGATCAATCTTTTATTATTGTTGTAATTGGATTATAGAATTTTTTACTATTATTAATGTTAGGGTTAAAGTTAAAGTTATAAATAGCCCTCGATACATCTATTCTCTACGCTTTTGAACAATCAAATATGATTTTTTTTAATACAAATTTTTGGAAAGATGTCGGGTTCATCTACGATCTAAGGACATGACGAAATCTCCCTTCCTTCTAGGCGATACTAATGTCGGGCAGGGCGAACCGTCTATTAACCTCAGAAGTAAACCTAGGCACCTAAGAGTTAGGATGCCTCCCCAAACGTCGCGACTGGAACTACAATAAAATAATACTCCTAGAGTTCGAACACGCTCTAAATAGTCGCATGTCTCACC
The DNA here is from genome assembly GCA_037074615.1 of Leucaena leucocephala. Classification (NCBI taxonomy): domain Eukaryota; kingdom Viridiplantae; phylum Streptophyta; class Magnoliopsida; order Fabales; family Fabaceae; genus Leucaena; species Leucaena leucocephala. The sequence continues at coordinate 3,999,454 of CM073552.1, forward strand.
TTTTCGCCAGTTAAATATATGGACGATAGATGAATATGAATTATCTTGCCTTCTTCTCTCTTCTTTGAATCTCTATCTTTCTCTCTTTCCCCTCCCCCCTCCTACATCAAAATATTTTTCATAGAGTAAATACATTTTTTTCCTATGATACAATGACAAGCTTTGGCAAAAGGAAAACTGTGATGAGATAATAATTAATGAGTACTCCCTATACTTTAATGAGTCACTTTCAGCTACCTCGTTGAATCAGAAAAAACCAGTTTACTTATTAAATATATCTTAATATTCAATAATTAAAGAATGCATATTCTTTCTCACATCTCTTTACTCTATATAATTGAAAAAAAGGGATAAAACTTGTAAATAAATATTAATTACCCTCCAAATGACATATGCTGGGGACTAAATGATCCTTCTAATAGACGAATATTCTAGATTGAAGGAAGTAATATTAAGCATATATGTTTTTTTTTTCAGCCGTAAAACCCTTCTTGGATTTTATAAGTTTTTGAAACCTAACTTACCTCAGACTTTCATAAAATAAAGTTTTGTAGAAATTATAACTCATCCGCACATCGCTTAAATTCTATAAAAATATGTGAAGAAATATATTGAGAAAATACAAGCAAAGTTGCCTAATTTAAACTCAACAAACTTAGTAAAGAAATAGTAAAACAATAGGGAATATTACTTAGCTCTTAGTTATTTAGATTTATGCTTGAGGGTAATAGACGACTCACCTTGTCTGATATTGATATCGCCTAGAAGAAATAGAGATTTCATCATGCCCTTGAATCGTTGATGAACTTAACCCTTTTCTAAAAATTTGGTACAAAAAAATAGCGAATATTACCAAAAAAAACATCTTAAAAAAGAGTGGTCTTGTTCTTAACTTTGTGAACACTATGCTCATTTTTAATTATATATTTTATGTTGATTGTTGGTATTAGAATGTTTCTACACAATACTCCCTCCTATATTTTTAAATTTATAAGTTTTCTAACTCTCTTGTTAATTTTATATATTAATTGAAGGTGAGCTTTTCAATGAGAGAGTATTTTCTATTAAAAATAATTAATTGGGATATTTTAAAAAAATTTAACATACCTTTTTTTTTAAATAAATAACTAATTTAACTAATTTTTTAATATATTTAAAATAATTATTTAACTCCTATATTTAAGATAAAATAAAATATTAACTATTATTCTTCTTGTCTAATTTATAAATTATTTTTAATATATTTTACTAAAATTTAATATATACACTTCTCAAGGACAAGAGCAATAATTGTTAAGTTAATTAAAAGCACATGCAGCCCTGCATGAGTGCATGGAATATGAATGGTCTCATGTCACTTTCAGAAAAGCTGCTCTAGTGGTACAAAAAGGATTATTTTATTTGAGAAAAATAATTTATTGGTTAATTTATTAAACTAAAATATTTATTGTAGCTCCTCTCTTAATAGGTTATCTTGCCCCACATTCATTCATTGTGTTTCCATTACTCTTTTAGTGGCCATTTTGAGTCAATGCCAACATTCCGTTTCATTTATCATATTTTACACAACTAGAAAAAAATAATTTAAAAGCACATGATACTAGTTCAAAAGTGAAATGGGGGACTAGAGTAGTTTGCTATATTTTTAAATTTTAGAAGGTATAGAATATAAAATAAAATATGTTAATTGCATAGTACTACTAAAATTTAACTCGGATCAATTGATCAGATTAGTGAGTCAATTAACTAGATTTTGATTAATTAGTTCAAGAGCTTTAGACAGATAAACAGAGTTAGATATTTTTTTTGTCTCTTATTAAACTTCAAATGATGATGTTTTGGGTTAAAAAAATATATGGTCACAGTTAAATTATGTTTAGTTTATACATTAATATTTTATATTTATAGATTAATATTTTTTAATCTAAATATTATTCTTTCTAATATTATATATATTTTTATATATTATAATTAAATTATATTATTTTAATTGTGTTTGATTTGTCTCTAATTCAACTATGAGTAGACTATTAATCATTGAACTATTATTTTGAGTAGTTTAATAACCAGTATAATTTTCAGTATTTTAATTAATAACAAGTTAAAAATGAACATTTATAATAAATTAATTTATCGACACTGCGCTGCTGTTTTTCTAGTAGCAAAGAAGCCAACTTCATAATAGAGCATGGATAACAGTATAGAATTGAAAAAACAAAATTTTAAATTTTAAATTTTAAAAAAAAAGTATACCCTTGTTTTTTTAACATTTAAATTTCATTAAAATATATCAAAAGTTGTTGATGAAATGAAAGCGAAGTTGGAAGAAGCCCCCTGATGCTGACTTGAGTCACTATTTACATATGAATATTAAGATGCTTACAAGTTTCATATTGATTTTGACAAGTCATAGGAGACTCCACAATTGTCCCAAAAACCCTTATGAGTATTTTATAAAAAATTATTAATTAAATTAATCAAAAACACATCAATTTTTAAATTTTTAAGAATATAAAAAAATATCATTAACATAGGACTCAATCTTTAATATAAAATTTAATTAAAAAATTAATGTTTATTTTAAATATAAAATATATTTTTATATTTATTAACTATTTTTTAAATTATTTATATTAATAACCCTCAACAATAATCAAGTAAAAAAAAATTAGAGAAGATGATTATAGTATTTTAAAAAAATATCTTATATTAACTAATTTTATTAATTTAATTAAATTAATTATATATTAAGGATATGAGAAATATTAAAAATCACTATGGTCATTAGATTAATTATAGTAGTTCAAAAATTAATAATTTAACTACAATTAAATTAAATTTAACATAATTATATTAAAATAATATAATTTAATTAAAATATATAAAAATATTTATATATAATTTTAAAAAGAGTATTATTTAGATAAAGAAAGTATTAATCATTCGGTAAAAAAAATTATATATAATCGAATAAAATAGTCACTAAAAAATAAATATAATTAATATTGTTTTACTCAAAAACAAAATTATTTTAAACCTAGTATAAGAGAAAAAAACATAGGGTACAATCTAATTTATAGATTTATCTAAACTGACTCTCTAATTTTATTTAATATCATGATTATTAAATTTAAAGATATATACTAAATAACTACTAAAAATTAATTTTATAGCCGAGGCATGTTCAAATGAAGATAGTGCATTGCATGTGTCCAAACTCCAAATAATGTCACTTTCCATCAATTGCTTCCCTTTATTTTAATTTGATCCCATCTCTCTCCCCCACCTCCCCACATCAAATCATTGCTTTCTATATGAACTAGTTAGGAAAGGAAATGTCCACAATCACTTTTTTTTTTTTTGTTATAAAAATTGTCCACAATCACTTGATATTTAATATGTGCCTTATATTGGCACATGACAAAAATAATTAAAATTTTAAAATAAGTAATATAAATCTTTTATCATATTATTTTTATCCTCTTTATCCGTTATTAATTAAAAATTGAATTTCAATTTTTATTCAAATCAATATATTTTTTTATCAGAAATATTTTTTTATTTTTATTTACTTTGTGCATTAAGCAAATGTGTTTATTGCTATTTTTGGCCTCTTCCTCCCATATATTAGTCACACCCTATGTTCCTATTATCGAACGTTTTCTATATATTTTTTTTGTGACAAGTCTTTTAAAAAATTATTAATAATTGTTTGTCAATTTTTCTCACTTAAGTATTGTTCTTCGTTTTCTCTCTCTATCCTCTAAAACCACATTAAGAGAATAAAATTATATCATTTTATTAATTTAAGATAAATTTATTAAATTAACTGTTATTTCTTAATTTTTATAAATTAATTAAAAAATAAAACTTGAAAGTGCCCGATATTAGATAGATGTTACTCTATGGTGGCAAAAGAAAAGGACGTTACTCTTTTATAAAAGATATTTTTTAGATATAATTTATTTCTATTTATAAGAGATATTTAAAAAAATCAATTTTTTTGTTAATTTTCTATTTTCTCCATTTAATTCCTCTTATTAATATCATTATACTTATTATCAAGGTAAAATGTTAAGGAACCTCTTTTTCATGTTGATTAACTTGCCCTCTCTCACTCACATCCTCTTTGCATATATAAAGGGTTTTTAAAAAAATATTTACATATTTATTATTTTTAATTAATTTTTTTATCTATAAAAAAAACGATGGGAGTATATTAGAGAAAATACAAAGAAATACCAATAATGGTTGACTGAAAATATTAAATATTGGGTGATCATGAGAGAGAGAGAGCCCGGGGGGGGGGGGGGAAGGAGCGCGTGGATTGCACAGAGGAGGTGGAGAGTGAGGTAAGAGTAGAGTGGGGATGAACGTGATGCGTCACTGTCACAATAGAAAAAGGGAAATGGGATGGTAAAATCTAAATAATTATAGTTATAATTATAATTTTGTAAAGTCTCCAGTTTTTTGGACCACATTCTACAACCGCTCCCTACTGCCCCCTATTTTCTCTCGCATTTTCTCATCCCGCGAGAAATTCTCCCAATTCCATCGCCGCCTAGTTCTGTGCGCATGTGTGAGATTGTTTTATCAAAAAATATTAAACCTAGGTATATTTTAAAAATATAAAATTTTGTCTACTTTGAATAAAAGTATTGAGACATCCACACGATTTAATTATTTTTTTTAAATTATAAATATAATTGAAGAACATTAAATTTAGGGCACAAGATATATTTTTGTCGACACCAGGTTTAAGTTGGATCCCTAATTTTTTTATCAAGTCTAAATCGAAAAATATTTATAAATATAATATTTTTATTAAAATTTGACAAATATCGTTAGTAGGCTGATTAGGAGTATAAGTGACTTATATTACCACATCCTCACATACTAAAAATACATTAAATTAATAAAAAAATTATATTTTTCTTATTTAATATGCTGTACATTTTCTCTTACTTATTTCCTTTATCTTTCTCAAATTTTTATTATATTCAACAAAAATCAATATTAATTATACTACAAGTGACTTATATTTATGAATAGAGTAATACTCATTCAAAGTATATAGATTGAAATAAAACACATTAAAAGTATAAAAATATAGAATAAGTTTAACCCATTATAAAATCTCATGCCTTTTCCTTGGACCACCAAGACTTTATTTTTTTAATTAAATAGACAATCACTTGCTATTATAAACAAAATTAAACACTCAACCTCCCACTTATAAAAAATTTTCTTATCACTAGATCATAAAACTATTAGCATCAAGACTATTTATTTATTTTTAATTAGAGGGGCATACATTGGTTGTCCACAATTACAAGTCTGTTTAGATAGACTTTTGGACAACTTAAAAAAAAAATTTAGATGAGACCTTATGAAAATAAATGAGTGTTTAAATAACTATTACTAGAAGGACTTTTATGATTAGTAAATTACTAGAAAGGATATAAGATAAATAAAAAAAATATCATCACTCTCATCGCCCACGTGTCTGCTTTTTTTTCCCTCTTCTTCCCTTGTTCTCTGTAACAACGCCTGACAATGGAGGAAGAAAATGAGCTTCGACGAAGGAGAAGACCACCGACGAGCTACAGCGACAGAGGATGCTGCAGAGAGACAACGGCGAGCTCTAGCAACAACCATCGCGAAGGAGAAAACCACTGGTGACTCTAGTGACGGAGGACACTGTAGAAAGACGACGGTGAGTTTCTTCAATGGCGGAGAAGAAAGAAGAGAGATGAGAGAAAGTGGGAGAAAAAATAGAGGTAAAATAGTAATTAGGTAGTCTATAAGCTCTTTTACTATTCCAAAAACTATCCATAGTAGTTTATCTAAAACTATTATTTGATCTAAAAACCCTTTTGGACAAATATGACTGTTTATTTAAAAAAAAATAAACTAAAATTTAGGCTAAAATTCCTTATAAAACCATAATTTTATTACAAACCAAACACGTACTACATGCATAAGAATTGAATATATAATCTTCCACTTGGAAAGAGTTATTTTACAATGACTAAAAATAAGACTTTTCACTTATAAAACAGTTCTTTTAGCCTTTGATTAACTTTTAGTAAGAAAAAAGTGGTTTTTTGGTCAAGGTTAAATGCTTGATATGTTTCTTTTTTACGTGAGTTTTAGACAATAAATAACTTTATAAAATGAAGCTACTTTGAGGTGCTTTTAAAAAAAGTTACTTTACCATCGTATAAAGATAAAAGAAAATGATAAATAAAAGATACTATAATGAGATAAAAATTTAATTTTTAATATATCGCTTAAATAAATTTATTTTATAAAAATTAGTTAGAATAAAAGTTTATTTTAATATAAACTATATTATTTTTACTCTAATTTTATTTTATAAAAATTAGATAAAATAAGTTATTTTTACCAATACTATTCAAAGAGAGCCTATGACTATTTATTCAATATAGCGATTAGCCACCCATCTTAATTCTGCATGCAATATTGATATTGTCGTTAAGGTCCACGAATCATTCCATGCCTATCTTCCAGAGCATCTTTTACCCTCCATACTTATTTTATTCTAGTATTATATGTATATTTTTATAATTCCACGTCAATGCATTTATTGTCAACTGACCCCGATTTATCTCGTACATACCACGATTCTTTCATTTTCACCTGATAAATTCGCCCCCAACTCCCCTCAAACTTCAAGAACAAGAACAAGAACGTTTCACGATTCACGAGATATTGGCGTACGTTTCACTCATGATTTATTTTTACTTATTTTTGCGAGAGTTTTTCTTTTTGACGAGCCGTGTGGGATTTTCTCGAAAATTTATTTTGAAGGGCGTGCCCACTACGAATCAAACTCTGTGAACGGTGAGAGATGCACCGAGTCACTAAGCTGTGTTTGATTCAATTTAGAGGTGAGAAGACGAGGAAATAAAGAAAAAAAGGGAAAAAAATTAATATTATTTTATTTATATTATTTAAAAGAGATGGGACAAAGCTATTTTAATATTATACTGCTTAATTTATAAAGAGAGTAAATTTTTTTTATGTAGATGACTATAAAATATAAAAATAATATTTTAAATGTATTAAAAAATATTATAGGTATATTTATCAAAATAATATAAAAATTTAATATTCCCTAAATCCTCCTAATTTTGGAGGGAGGGTTAGGAGGAGAGATGAGAAAAAATTATAAAATAATTGCCCTCACCTCTTAAATATTTTGTGGTATCAAACAAAAAAAAATTGGGTAAAATTCGTCCCCTCCCTTCTCCTCCTTTTCAAATCTCACACATTTAATATAGTGTAGATATAATATAAATATGAGCACTTCTTCTAATAATTTAAACTTTAATTCGTTAGGTTGTGAGAAAATAACTCTTTCTATTACACTCAAACTTAGTTGGCACTAAAGAGTATATTAAATAAATGTAATATTAAAAAGTTGATGAGTTTTAAGATATAGTTGACAATATTTAAGATTTTTTTTAGTTTTGATAAAAATATACTATAAATTACTTATAAATAGAATAAGAGGAATAAGTATTAATATATCTCTAAGTAATCTATATTAAGTACTAAAAAATCCTTTTAGAAAGCGTTCTATAAGAGAAACCATATAAAATATTTATAATGAGTATAACTCTTTTATAAATGTGTACAAAATTATCTTTAATTATATTTAAAATAAAAAATATTCATATATAATTGAAGAAAAATTATACTATCTCAAAGTCCAAAATCTTTAGGTATCTTTTGAATGATCAATTTTACAATAAGTGTTCTTTTGACAATTTTTTTAATAATAATTGCAATTTTGTTGTAAATAACAATTATATTTAACTAATTAAATGTTAAAGTATTAATATTTTAATAAGATGTTAAAATTAAATTTTATCGACACTATTGCCAATAACGGTATCTGATAACCATAAAGTAGCTAATGAAAGTAGTTGGTCAAAATAATAATTTGGTCAAGAAGCAACACTAGTCTCTTTGACATTAATTTATAATTTAAAAAACGGAATATATATTTATATAACTCGTTTTTTATTTTGTTCTATCTTATTTTTCTTTTGATTATCATTTCTTTTATGCATTTCTTCTTCCAACTCCCATTCTTCCTCTTCAAGTTTTTACATCTCATGTACTCCTTTTGATCATTTTGCAGTCTGACGTCCCATTCCATCACTAAATAATTAAAGGATAAAAGTATATTTAACACCTTAAAATAATTTTAGAGGAGTAATTAGTATCCTAAAATATTTAAAGGTACAATTAGCACCTTGAACTAATTTTGAAGGTACGATCAGCACCCTAAAATATTTAAATATGCAATTAGTACTCTGAACTAATTTTGGAGGTACGACTAGTACCTTAAAATATTTAAATTAGTACAATTTTACTATTTCACTAACAAAAATACTTACTTTCATTTGATATATATCACATAAACTTTTTATTTTGACACAATATTATTTAAAAGCCATATGTATAATATTATTTTAATAAATTATACTAAATAAACTATAACATTTCTCAATCTTCATATATGAATTATATACAATATCAATTTTAGAGTTTATTCAATACTCTTATTTAAACAATATGACACATGTGATATTTTAAATAATAATATGTCAAAATAAAAAGCTCACGTGACATGGATCAGTAAAAAATTATGTTTCTATCAATGAAAGGATGAAACTATATCAATTTAAATACTTTAGGGTGTTAATTGCATCTCTAAAATTAGTTTTGGTGTTAATTGTACCCTTAAAATACTTTAGGGTGCTGGTTGCACCTCTAAAATTAGTTCAGGATGTAATTGCACCCTTAAATACTTTAGGGTGTTAATTGCTCCTCCAAAATTAGTTTATGATACTAGATGCACCTTTACCTATAATTAAATGTCCATGTGCCTATTTTATTTTTAGATAATTTTTAAATATTAACATATTTTAAAGCAAAAGATATACCTATATGTATTTTTTTTGAAAATGCAATAATTGAATAGCATATAACGTTTAACTTTGTTTTTTAAATAAGAAGTATAGTATTGTTTGAACATAAAATCAATAGTGTTTATATTAATTTTAATTCTAAAAATAAAAATTTCTCAAAGGAAAAATAATACAAAAATAACCGTATTCTCCTTAAACACATGAGAATGATAAAATAATTTTGACGAATATAGAGTTAGTTTATTAGTGGAAGGTCTTATTATATTCTTCTAAATATTCAGTTCGATTTATAGAGGAGATATTTATGTTAGGGGTAATCACGAACCCTAAAATTAAATACATTCTAATATAATATAGTAAATAATATAACAAATTATTTTGTGTTTTCAAAATATAAAATTTGTTGGACAGCAATCATAACATATTCACTTATATATTCTAAATTAATATTGACTTGTATTATTTTCAATGACCAACACACATTGTCCTATACAAAATTTCTGACACTGTTATTGTGATAATAATATTATTCATAACTCTTAGGATAGGGATTTACCTAATTCCGCAAAAAAAAATGTTGATATAAAAAATAAGAAAAAAATACTATTAAGAACTTTGAATGTAAAACTTAAGAGATGTTGATTTTAGTAAAATATAATTTTATCGTTTAAATATGGGGTCTAAAGTTTAAGTATATTAAAATAAAAAAACATGTTTAAAAAAATTATTTTAAATTAGGCCTATAATGTTTGAATTTAAACCATTTAAATAGTCATAAAAAAATTGGAAGCAAAAGCAAATATTTTAAGATTTGATATAGAAAGTAAATAAAAAAAAAAGAAAGAGATAAGACTAACGTGAATTGTGAAAACTCGTTGACTTGGTCAAACGAACTTGAGCGTATTGAGAGGATTTTTACAATTTTCAAAGGTCATGTTGCAGTTGCATGGAAAAAGACAAATAAATAAAATAAATATAAAAAGATCTGACAAAAAAAGTAAATGCGCGCACATTCCGCCTCAATAATTGATTAATTAAAAAAGAAAGTGATATTTAGAGGAGAATACGATATATTGGAGAGAAATCGGGAGGAGAGAATATGAGGACACGAATCGTGCGGCAGAAGGTGGGGCCCGCTGGTAGTAAGTGAGAAGAAGAGGAGAGTGGGGTCTGATGTGACTTGCTGCATCTGAAACATTCAAAGCTTTATTTTATTTTATTTTGCTTTTTCTTCCATTTTGCTTTTTATGTAAGGCACATACTTCCACATCACATTCCCTCTTCACGCGCTTTCCATCCACGCGCTAAAAGAATTCCTGAATTTAGATTTTCTTTAATAAGTCAAACGAGTTGGTTTGTTTGAAATGCGTTGATTTGATTTTTTTTATAACAAACACAAATTTAGTTAGTTAAGTTAAATCTCAAAGTTTATCATAATTAATATATTTTTTTGGATTTAAAAAGTATTTACATAGATTATTAGTAGAAAAAGTTAATAAAATTTAAACTCATAATTTTATAAATTAAGAGTCAATTTTTTACTAGTTAAATCAATATTTATTAAGTGAAATATTGATTTTGGTTTAATGTAATGTATGAATAACTGTGTTTTTAAAGTTGCAAAATTAATTTTTTAAAATGAAAGGGGTAAGTGTGTCTTAACAGTTTTTCACCAAATATAACTAGTATTCTTAACTTTTGATTGGTACAATGTTCCTTTAAGGCCTGTTTGGTTAAACCGTAAATTATAGTTTTAAAAGTTTTTTTTGGGCAAAATTTTAGTTTGGAAAAATTTTAAAACAAGCAGCCATATTTGTCTATAAGTGCTTTTGGACAAAATTATCGTTTAAAACTATAGTTTTAAATAAGCTATTAAAACTAGCTTTTTGAATAGTAAAAGAGCTTATGGACTATCCAATTACTATCTTACTCTTACTTTTTCTTACACCCTATCTCCTCTCTCATCTATCCTCTCTCTTCTCTCTTATATTTTCTCTACCTCTCTCATCTCTCTTACTTTTAATCAAATCATATCCTTTTTGTTAATTTACCAATATAAAAAATCATTCTAAAAATAATTATTCAAACACTTATTTATTCAAAACTATTTTTTTTCTATAAACTCTTATCTAAAAGTTATTTTTTATAAGTTGTCCATAAACCCCTTTTTTTTAATAAACCTTTTTTTAAAATCTTATTCAAACTTTCAATAAAGTTTAAAAAATAGTGCAATATCATCCTATATTATATTAGTGTTTGACTAAAACAATTTTGACCAAAATTGCAGGGCAATTTTGTCCCATAAATTGGTTTTGAAGGAGCAATTCACATCTTAATTTTTTTATTGACGTAATGTTTCTGGGTTATTAATGCAAAAATAAGATGAATGATTTAATAACTTGTTATCAACGTTATGAAATGATTCATATTCCTAGATTCTGACTAGAGACCTTGCCCAAGGTTGCTGGGTGCAAAACAAGCCTCAGTTGAGAGCTCTACGGACTTGCCTTGAGCAAAGTTTGGGCTTAACCTTAGTTTTTTTTTTGCCTATCCGATTTACCGGAGCTTTACCCTGACTATATCCGGATCCGACCCGCGTCGCGCACCTGGCTATGGTGGGTGAGTCTCCCAACGGGGATTTTCTGCATTCGCCAAGGCTCAAACTCGAGACCTCGCTTAAGCGATATCGAGCCGCTTACCACTCGGACTAACCCCCGTTAGTGCTTAACCTTAGTTTACTTGTGGGCAAATCCTGACATATCTATGAGCAAGTCTCGACTTGCACATGCTTAACCGTGAGCAAGTACTAACTTTTCACTTACGGGGTTGGTCTGAATAGTAAGCAGTTCGATATCGCTTAAGTGAGGTCTCGAGTTTGAGCCTTAGCGTATGCAGAAAATTCCTGTTGGGAGACTCACCCACCATAGCCAGGTGTGCGACCCGGGTCGGATCCGGATATAGTTAAGGCAAAGCTCCGGTGAATCAGGTGGGCAAAAGAAAAAAAGTACTAACTTTCCTAGACCTATCAGAGGGCAACATGGACTAATCTAAGGTTGGAGGAACAAATCAAAGCAGATTCAGGCTCAATTTTAGTAGATTGTGGCAATACGTGCCACTCTGCCATTTATAATATCTAATCGCATGTTTAAGTATCATTTTATTAGATCTAATCATATTTAATCGCATGTTTATCTAAAGCACAAGTATCTTTCTATTGGATACAATAATGTTTGATGCCCCGTTGAGTATTTTTTTTTATTAAATTTATGTATCATCTTATTGAAGGCAATTCTATTCAAGGCACTATAAGGTACTAATTGTAGGCATTTCTCTTAGTGGAGATTCAACACTTTGTTCTCTACATTATGAGAGATTAGCCTCTTTTGCTAGACCTAATCCACGTAAATGATATTATCAGATACTAAATGTAGACACATCTTTTAATAGATATTCAAATATTGATTCACTATGTTAGGAACTAATCGTATCTTTTTTTTTGTACAAGAAATTTTTAGAAAAAGGTTGGGCTCACCTATGATATAAGGGCAAGGCGAAATCTCTTTTTTTCTTAGGCAATATTAATGTCGGGTAAGGTGAGCTGTCTATTACTCTCAAGCATAAACTTAAGCATCCAGGAGTTATGATGCCTCCTCAAGTGTCACAATTAAAACCACAATAAAGTGATATTTTTTAAGGATCGAACACGTTCTAAATAGTTATATGCCTCATCTTTTTATCAGTTGCACCGCCGAATTATTAGAAGGGTTATATCACAAACAAGATGGGCTGACGAGGCCTCGTCCAAGACTACAATTTGGGTTGGAAGCCAATTATCTTTCATGAACACTTTTGTCAGTATGGGCCGAATGTAGCACAAATATTTAAGTTTCATCTACACGCATTTCAAGATAGGTACAATGAAAAAATCCACAAGTTATACAAAAATCTTAAAAAATGAACTGTATTCTTATTAATTAGACAAACATAATTATTTTAAAATATGTTTTTCCATTTGTATATTTAATGCTTCCACACGTTATGACATCATATAATAATTTATCTGACATGGAGTAAGAGTTAGATACCTAATTTAAAAAATTAATTAAGTTATTTATTTGTTTATAAAAAAAATGTGTTAGCTAGTTTTCCAAAAATAGCCCTTTAATAATTGGTATTAATACTATCCCTTTTAAAAATTCTCTTGATATGTGTGATCAATATGGATAATTTAAAAAAAAATAATAAATTTTAAAAAAAGTTGATTGGAGTTTTATAGATTATTTATGATTAAAATAAACTCATTAATTAATTTTTATATTTAATATAGGAGTATTATTTTTTTATATGTAACTTGAACTACTTGGTGCTTTTATATTGATATTTTTTCCAGAAAAGTTATGATGCTTGAACAGGGAATCTTTTACTCACAATGCTACTAGCTAGAGATACCTCCACTTTTGGAATATTTGACTAAAAAAATAACTAAAAATAAAGCAAGAAAATAAGAATATCCTCCTAATGATGCCCAACTACATGTCTACAGAAATGATTGTTCACAGCATCACAGAGAAAGCAGAATGATAGAGGACACGATAATATATGCTACAAAAATGGCTCATATGTGTGTGTGTGTGTGTGTGTGTGTGTGTGTATTTGAGCATATATATATATATATATATATATATATATATATATATATATAGTAGATCCTTTGAGGATGTCACTGTCTTTTAATGTGTTGCATGTGATATGTCTTATTCTTTGCTTTAATCGTTAAAACCAGATTCATCATGCATGGTTTTTAGTTCATAAATTTCTGTTTCTTTTGTTGCATGTGATGTCTTCTTCTTGTCAGTACTCTTGAGTTAATCTTAGCTAAGATTAACTCAAACTTTTTCTGTCAAATTCTTGCGCAATAATCCTATGTAGATTTAAGATTTTCAAGCTTACGTACGTAGGTTCAATAGAAAACGACTCTTATATGGCTCTGAATTGAGAGAGAAATCTCTTATTACTGCTTTCTACTTTTTTGGCAAAAGTATTATGCTTGTAAATAGAAAATCTCAATCCTTAGGTTACATTTGGATAAAGGGAAAAGTGGAAGAAAAATTAGGGAAGGTAATACCAGAAATAAAAATTACCAAAAATAGTAAAAAAAAAATTACTATTTATGAAATTTTTTTCTCATAGTAATCTTTTTTCTCTAATTTTTATACACTCAAAACGAAAGGGAACTCGAAAGATAATGAATATTAAATGCTAATTTTTCCATTATCAGTTATCATTCAACACTAAAGCCTGAAAACGTTGCCGTTTTTTATCCACAAATACATTGTCGGTTTATTTCTAGTTTGTCTCAAATATTCTTTTTAGTTTCCCTTTCTTCCCCAAGGTGTTCCTTATTGGATAACTGTGCTTTGTGGTTTGCATGTTTAGATATATAATGATAACGTGAAGTTCAAAACAATCATTCTTGGAGCAAGTGTGTGGGGTGGGTTGTGTTAATTAATTAATTAATTAATATGGATTAATTAGGCTGGCAAAAATTTTGAGCTGTACCTAAACAAATTAACGCTCAATGAATAAACGTAAATTCAATTATGATGTTCACAAACAAACACACCTTTACCAACCAAAAGCAACCCACTAATTATCATTTTCTCTCTCAACCAAAAAAAAAAAGAAAGAAGATCACTGTTCATCAACACATATATAGTCCCACCTTCAATTATGTATTTACTAAGTAGTTTTTAACTATGATTGAGGCGTGGGAATACTATGAAAGAAACAAAAGTGCATCAATGTAAACAAATTAAAGAAAGTGATTCAAATATAAAAAACTATAATATGATCTTACTTATTATTCATAATATAATTAGGGTCATGCTTCAAAAATAAGTGTTAAAGAGCAGCGAAGAACTAACATATTATGCATAAGTTTGTGTAAGTTAAAATGTCATTGTCGATATGAGAATTTTATTTTAGGCGATTTATAAATACTTTTATAAGTACTCTTTAAGTCTGGAGGCATATCTTAGTAATAGGAGTATAGAAAAATTAGGGTTGGTGGTGGAAAATGGGTAGAATTGGAGGGATATCGACTAAGAACCCTCAAGAACTCTTGATTTAATTAACCTAAATTAATAAAATAATGACAAATTTACCCTTATAAAGCACAAAACTCATGGAATCACTCTAAATTCCCAAAATACCCTTAACTAGCACCAAATCATGCAATTAAGTTCGATAAATCTCATAAAATGACGTTAATTAGTAAGGTAAAAATGAGTTAGATCATTTAGCCCTAATGAGCTCTGGGGTCCAATTTACTTAAATTTTTATGTATCAAAAAAGGAAATTTGATGGGCCGCATGCCTATATATTATAATTTGGTTTCCATTGCCAATTGTCAGGATTGTCAAATTGCAATTATCCTAAGTTGTTTTTCCAATTAAGTTTAAATGAGATGGGTTTTATAGTTCAAACAATACTTATAAAATATACTTATAGATAATTAACCAACTAATAAGGTCGATCACCCTTAAATATGTAGCGATATTTAAACTAATGACATTGTGAGGTATTAGAATTATTCTAACCATTGGACCAATTTTTATTAGCAAGCATTTTAATTTCACTCTTGTTTGAATGGAAAACTCCAAATCCAACTCTAATAAACATAATGAAGCTAGCTAAACCATAGACATAATAACACACTTATTGCTTCACTTACATTTAGAAAGTCTTTTTTTTTGTACAATTTTTTTTGGAAAGGGGTTGGACTCACCCACGATCTAAGGATAGGGCGAAATATCATTTTCTCCTTAGGCGATATCAATGTCGGGTAAGGCGAGACATCAATTATATTAAGGCATAAATTTAGACACGCAGGTACTAGGATGTTTTCCTAAGCGCTACGACTAGAACCACAACAAAGTGGTACTCCCTAGAAATTAAACATGTTCTAAATAATTGTATGTCTTATTTTTTCGATAACTGAACTCAGGGACGATAAGTCACTCCAAATTTAGGAAGTGATGTTATGTTATTATATGTCTTGTTCTCACATGGCAACAGTACCCTCTTATCCTCAAACATTGATCCCGTGAACCCTCCCCCTCCCCCTCTCTCTATACATATTATATATACATTAAAAAATGTGATGATAGGAGCATGTGAAGGGGACACAACAAAACTTATATATATTTTGAGTGAAGAGTCATTTAGTAAGCGCTGTGACAAATTCTTCTGATTTGGAATAAAAGTGATTTGTCATGGAGCTATACGTAAATATGATGTGTCTTGCTTTTTGTTCTTTCACTCACCACATTCACCTTTTAGCCTGTAGTAGAGAGAGATAGCATGCATTTAGGTTTTGGGAGTTTATGAATTTTTTTGGCAAGACAAAAATTAATTAATTAGGATATAGCTTGAGTGGCTCTCTAGGTCTAAGATTGATATTATTCAATAGTTATAAAAAAATCTTGCTATTATATTTATAATTATATATTAATTACCTTTTTATATATTACCTTGCTCTAATTGGTGTCCAGAAGATGACAGTTCAAACCATTCAGAAAATGATCTTCCTTTTCCTTTTCGTTTCTTCTCATTTTGGCATAGAGTTATTGACAAAATTAAGAAAATATAGAACAGCCATTGGAGAAATATTATTGTGGCTTATAAACAGTTAAATACAGATGCATTGACAAGATGAAACCGACAAAAAATCTTATAGATTCTTTTCATAATGAGGTAGGAGAAAGAAAATCAGTTGTACGTACGTAGCTAGCCTTTAATAATAATATAATGTATGATGCTGAATGTCTCTGACTTTCTTTATTTTATTTTCATTTAGGACTAAAAGTTTTGTTTAATGTGATAAGTTCACGAGTCTCCTTTCAAATTATGTGAGGTTGCTTTAATACTATGAATCTTTAATGTGTATATAATATAATCAATTTAGAGAAGAATGATATCTCCTCCCCACCTCTCTTAATTTTATTTAACCATCTAAGAAACAAAAGACCACAACATGGTACTTTAAATACCCTTCTAGTCGTCGATGTAAAAAATGAATAACTAATTTATAAATATTAAAAAAATTAATGTAATTATTTATTTATTAAAAAAATATGTGTTGACAATTTTTTTAAAATATTATTTTTAATTATTTTCATCACACTTATATACATTGATAGAAATCTTCTTAATATATTTAATTAATAGGAATAATTTAATAAAAAAATTATAAATTTAAAAAATAGAGTGAATTGAGATATTACATTTTAAAATAAAGTAAACCCACTAATGATAATAATTAAGAAACCATCTCCCATTCTCCTTTTCTAATCCACCACCAACCATTCTTCCATGGTATGTGCAAACTCTTTAGCATCAAGGAGTTTGATGAGAAGATATTTCTCTAATCCATATGCTTTCCAAATCAACTAGCAAACTTGAGCAAATATCATTATAAATTTTCTCTCGTATTAATGTCAATGTTAATAAAAGTTATTCAAATTGGTAAGAACATAATTCATATCGTTACTAATATGAGAATTTTATTAATAATTATTTATAAATTCATTTAGATGCGCGCGCCAAGTCATTTAAATCGTAAAATCTCCCTAACCCTGATAAGTCCTTTGACATTCAAATTGTCTAAATGAGGTATGAGGGACTTCATTACAATGGAAAGGAGGTATGATATATCCTCTTTTTTCCAAAAGAAAAGTAGTTAAGAAGAGTTATGATCTATGGGAGATCCAAGAATATGTATAATTCATAGGGTGGTAAATGCAGTAGTGCTTCCCTTTTAGTTCAATCAACAACCTATGACTGTTATGAAGAAGGCATGAATTAATAAATGAATTAAAAATACCAAAGTTTTTAATACAATAATGTCACTTTTTTTTTTTCACTTTTCTTCACAGATTTTCAATCCACCAAGCAACAAGTAATGCCCCACCAATTGAGAGCTCTTTACCATTATATACTCATTTCTTCACTGCTTTTTTCATGCCAAGATGCACTCAAGATATTCATGTTTGGTATATATTCATTTATCACTTTAGATTATTCTTTATACTACTAAAACACTGTGAATCTCCCATTATGATTTTAACTTCGTTTCCTATTTTTATACCAAATCTGGTAATAATTTGAAGAGTAATTACAAATTGTCAAGAAAAAAAATACATATATCTTTTGTTGAAATTATATAAACTAAATAGGGCCTGTGTATTAGACAAAATCTTATAAGCGTCTAATGAATAATGAGACACACGATTCATAACTTGTATAATTTTAGTAAAAATTAAAGATAATTTAAGTTGATTGATATTTTATTTTAGAGAATAAAAAATAATTTTATAAAATTTAAGTAAAATTAAAAAAATTTAATTTATCATGAGCTATTATCATTTGACATTGATCTCACACCATAAGGATTCGATCAAATCACACACTTGCCTAGTTTTGGAGGGAACATGAACGTGGGGTAACATACCCATTTTTTTTATTTTTTCCTTTAGTCACTCTCAAGCTTGCAATAACCCATTTTACTTACAAAAGCATACAAATATATATATATATATATATATATATATATATATATATATATAAAAGCATACAAATATATATATATATATATATATGACCACCCCACATATTAATGTCTCTCTCACTCTTCACACTTAACCACTTTCTCTCTCACTTTCTCTTTAGTTTTTCCCTCCCTCTTTCAGGAACTCTCTGGTTCATTCAGCAGCAGCCATGGATTGGTTCTCATGGCTTTCAAGAACAAGCCTTGACCCATCTCTGATGTATGAATATGGCCTTGTTTTTGCTCACAACGAGCTTGAGAAACAAGACACAGTTTATTTCAACCATGAGTTTCTTCAGAGCATGGGAATCTCCATAGCCAAGCACAGGCTTGAAATTCTCAAGCTTGCAAAGAAGGAAAAGCCCAGAAGAAGAAGAAGAAGAAGCTCAAATCCAGTGTCAAGGCTCATTAATGGGGCAATCAAGAAGACCAAGAATTGCTTATCAAATTACATTCATTCTCTGATTCACAGAGAAAAATCAGCACTTGTGGTGGTTCCCACCACCACTAGGCCAAGTGATCATCAGGAAACAAGATGTAAGAGTTGTATGGTGAAGAGAAGCAGAAGCAATAATAATAAGAAGATGACCGTGATGAATACTAGCAATTATAAGCAAGAGAGGCTTCTTCTCACAAATGGGAATTCTGCAGTAGTTCCTACTGGATCTGTTCTCGATGGGTTTTCAGTTTCAAACCCAAAGGTGAAGAATTTGCAGAAGGAGATGAAGAAGATGGCTGAAGAAGAAGAAGATGATGATGGGTATTGGTCAGCTGCTCTTGAAGAGATCAGGTGGGATACTATGTTTCAGGATCTAAAGCCAAACTGAAATTAATTGAAGTTTCTTTTTTCTTTGGGATTTTCCATATCCCCATAGAGATTTGAGCGTACTTCTCTCTCTCTCTCTCTTCTCCTTTAGTGGTCAGATAGGTAACTTTAGCATCTGTCTGATTCTGCAACTATTGTGTCTCTCTCTTCTGCTTTTTAAAGTGGATAACTTGCATCAGATTTGGAGATTTTCAAAGTATATAGTTTCAGGAACAAATGAAACAGTTTGGATTAGCTTCTCTTTTGCTTGAATGAATTATTCATGGTGATTATTGTAAACATACTTGCAGAGTACATTTACTGCTTAGTATTACTTTTACTTCAGCATTCACATCTTCGAATTCTCTTCCTTGAAGAAGACGAAGGATATTTATTTTTGAACAACCTTAACTCTTTTATTTTGATGCAATTTTAGAACTTCTGAATTTGTTGACAGAAATTTTATGGTTGAGAATAACTTAAAGCATCATATGTCATTCCTAGTAAAACTAACATTAGGATGTGCCATAAACAGATACAGAAGTTCAAATATTCTAATTAGGATGATATGATTTCCCAATGAAGATTCCAGTAGCACAAGACGAAACTGTTTAGCAAAATAAGATGCATTAAATAAATCTTTTGTGAATGCAAGAAAAATGCATTAACATTACAAACACGGTCTCATCTTTTGTTTTTTTTAACAACATTTGGGCCACCTGGTATCTGGCGCCTTTTTTCGTCAACAAAGGAAAGTTACTATGCATGCTTTTTATCTTTTTCATATATCAAGTCTTCTTTTCCAAGATTTAATTCGGAAGTCGGTATATGCAGGAAAGTAAATGGTTTTACCTTCAGTCCTAATTATAAAAATAATTTAATTTTTTTAGATAGATTTAAAAAATAAAAAAAATCAATTAATTATAACTAATATAAAAGTTAATTAATTAACTTAAGTAGATTTGAGATTATATAATATGAATTCATTTTCAGGGGTTAGATTTAGTCATAATTAATTAATTTATTTAGTTTCTTTTATTTTTTAAAAATAATCAACTAACTCTTATAATTAAGATCAGAAGGAGTATATTTTTACCTATAACTAAAGTTCCAGTAGATTCCGTGTATTTGGTTTCATGACTTATAAATATTGTATATGTTTGAATATTAATACAAAAGAGCATAACATTTTTATAACAATTATTTTTTTACATGATTTTTTAAATTTTTCTTTAAATTATTTATATACATCCATTTTCTTATCATGCACTTTGTGTATTTAGGAAAAAACAGGAAAGAATCTATTTTCCAAATCTTTATATTTGCACAAAAACTAAAATAAATAATTTCATTCATCACTTATAAATATTGCATATGTTCACTTGTGGTGAGGTGGACCAGTCCACTTGTTCTTTATTAATGGGTTCAATCACAGGCCCATGGAGCCAATAAAGAGAGGTTACGAGCTTTATATCCTCAACCCACCCATAATCTATGAATTCAGTTAAAAAAAAGTGAGACATGTGAACTATTTAGAATGTGTTTAATTTTTAGAGATTATTATTTTATTGTGATTCCATTCGCGGCACTTAGAGAGACATTTTAGCTCATGTGTGCTTAGGTTTATGTTTGAGGGTAATTAACAGCTCGTCCTACCCAACATTAATATTGTCTAAGAGAAAAAGAGATTTCGTCCTGCCCTTGAATTGTGGGTGATCTCAACCCCTTTCCAAAAATTTTTGTTCCAAAAAAAAAATCCTCAACCCTTTTCTCCAATCATTTATGCTAAATAAACTAATTTTGTATCTTTCTTTAATAGAAATAACCTAAAATAACATAAATGGTTGAATCATAAGTAATCTTTTCATTTTGTTTTTTTGAATTGAAATGGGATTTCACTAAAAGAATTAAAATAATACTATTAGCAAACAATATTGAATAATGGATACATATCAAGAGGGAGTAGTGAAGAACAATGAGATTCATCATTTTAGCAATGTGGTTAACTATTACAAAAAACCCTTTGTTGTGAGTTTTCCATAGTATTCCAATTGAGGATGTTGAAGATCAGAATCCATGACACAACTAGGATTGATGTTATCCTGCCACTAATCTTTGAGAGGTGTTGGAAAAAAAAACCTTTTTATTTGAGTTGCATTCCTATGACATTTACACTGTTTTTGAATAGAGAAAAAATTATAGGAGGAGAAAAGTAGGGGGGGAAATGAGGGGAAAATGAGTTTTCTTTTGTTTGAATCATAAGAGAAAATAGGGAAGGAAAACTAGGGGAGAAAAAAAGGTGTGGACCAATATGATTTTACCCCAAAATTGGGGAGAAACCACATTTGCCATACTGTACCGTGTGGGGCATTGATCCTAACTTGTAAATGTTCAATTGTTAGTAATCTAAATCTAATGTTCTGGATTACGGGGACGCAATAATGTGAATTATTTTAACAAAAAATATTTTTTCTTTTAACAGGAATTAAATTATTTAGTGCCTATCTTATGATATAGAGTATCAATTATACCATATTAAATGAAAATAATTAATTAATTATATTTGATAATTATAATGATAATATTTAATTCATTTTAAAATTTTTCAGAAATTCAAAACAGTAATTATTATATCCTTATTTATCGCAAGTTTTAATTTATTCATACATAATTACAAGGGACAATTTTGATAATGTAGTTTATAGTTTAAAATAAATTTAAAAATAAATTTATTTTAATATTTAATTTCATGGTGTAATTTTTTATTTGAATTTATTTTTCATGACAATTCTTAAAAAAATAGTTTAAAAATTGAATAAGGGTATCATTATCATTTTAAATGTCACTCCTTTTCTTTCCCCACTGTTTTCTCTATCTGAAAACTAGTATGGATAATAATGGGCCTGTTTGTTTTCATTTTTTAAAAATACCTTTTTTATTTTAAAAGTAAAAAAATAAAAAAAAAATATTTGGCGACTTATTTTTATTTAAGTGTTTTCCAAAATAAAAAAATTGAAAACTGTTTTTAAAAATTAAAAACTAAAAACAAGTTTTAAATGTTTTGTAAAATTGTTTTTTTGTTTTATTTTTATTTTTTATATTTTAGTTTTGGAAAAGTAACTCAATATTAAAAAATATCTTACCACCATATGTTGTTACTGTCGATGACCAATACCGTCGAACACTTGCAACGACCACCCTGACAATGGTGGCCAACGACCACCACCACTATTAGCCGACGTTAACAACCACAATCGGCAACTTTCATTGTTGTTCGTTGTCACTTGCGATGACCCACTACGACCACTGCCATTGCCACTATCGCCCACCACCACCGTTCGTCCTTATTTGACAATGGCTAATAACGACCACACTATCATCACCACTGTCACTACGGGCAACCACCATTGCCATTCGCTATCACCTGACAATGGCTGACAATCGCTGTTGCCATCGCGGACCACCACCACCGTTCGTTGATGACCACTGTAATCGATTGAGGATGACTGCCGTCATCGATGAAGGTGATGAGCACTGTGATTGATCGAGGATGATCGTCGCCACCATCGAACAATGAGGGCCACCATGACAGTTGCCAACCGATGGCAACCACCTTCTTTGATAGCCGACGACAACTCCCACGACAATCGCTAGTCGTCGGCCAAGGACAACCACTATTGCCAGCGGCCAACGATGACCACCACTATCTGCTTATCAATCGTCAATTGTGATTCTCAATTGTCATCACCCTATGATTGACGACGACCTCATCACATTTTTTTAATTTTCAAAGTTAATTTAAGAATAATTATTCCAACCAAATTTTTATAATTTTTGTTTTCAAAACTTGTTTCTAAAAACAGTTTTTAAATTGTTTTAAGAACAAAAAACAGATAATAAAAACAAATAGGCCCAATCTTTCCACTTTTTTCCTCCCTCCATCTTCTTCTTTAGTTTTGTCTCTATCCAAACATAGCCTTAAATATATATATTTCTCATGTCTTCAAATATAAACAAATTTTGAGTTTATTCTAATAATCATATCTCATTGAAAATTCTATATTAAAATATCCTTGTAATAAATGATTATTTTTTCCTAATTTAATAGTAGGAAAAAACTTAAATCAAATTCTTTGTATCTATTTTATTAAGTTCTTCAATCTCACCTTACCATGTGTCTTAGTTTTTTTAATATCCTCATTTAACTTAAATCCATATGAAAAAAATACATATATCAAGGTGTGATTGGAGAACTTGATATAATAGATATAAAGAACTTGATGTAAATATGATGTATTAAATATATTATTTGTAATAATATCTTTTCCTAATTTTTTTCTAATTTAATAATAGAGTATTAGAGTGGTTAATAACGGGCGCCTTTGGAAAGAGGTCTCAAATGCACCCTCCAAAGATTAGTGATTCTAAATGTCACCTCCCTTATTGCTCAAAAGATTATGGATAATTCACTCACAAAAGAAAAAGAGGAGAAATAAAGAAATCACGAAATAATAGCTTGCACTCAACAACTTTTTTAATTAAATTAAAAACACTGCTAATTAGTCTTGTTGACAAATTTTTGACCAAATCCATGCTGTTTAGATTTGCTTTCCTTCTTTTAATTTAAAATTATTTTAAAATGATTAAAAAACGTAACTATATCGAAAATCATGGGATTACAAGATTCTAATTGATTATGTAAATAAGATGTTGATGGGGTTTATGAACCATATCCCAAATCTATGGCTTCTGAATTTTGTCCTTCTAATTCTAATGGCTCTACTTCTCATGAGTCTAGTGAGGATCAGAGCTCAGCTATCAAATGGAAAGCACCGATAGGGAATTGGTTAAAAATAAATACTGATTGTGCCTTTGATGACGAATTGGGAATTGCAGCAATGTGTTTTGCAATCAGAGATTCAAATGCTTGGCTTTTAGATGGATGGAATTGTAGATGCAATGATGATGAGTCTCCTATGTTGGTTGAGCTCAAGGCTATGGAATCTGCAATGATCTATGCAATCAACAATGAACTTGACGAGGTAATTTTTGAATCGGATAATAAAGATTTAATTGATTGTATTGTGGAAGAGAACACTCTATCTGGATCGCAATGTAATACATTGCTCCAGAATATCCTTTCCATGAGAAAACAGTTTGGGAATCATCAATTTCATTGGGTTCCCAAGCAAGCAAATTTGGTAGCCGATTGGATTGCCCAAGCATCTTTGAAGGAGGATCTTGTTGCGTCCTGTGGATTGGATGCTCAGTTGTCGGTGGATTGGGTACTCAGACTTCCTATTCCTCTACAAGATCTTGTCATGAAGGATCTTACAGGTTCATGATCCATGAAACTCAAGTTTTAGGTTCTTTTGTCTCTATTTAGGCTATTTACGTTCTTTAGGCTTTGTTTCCTTCAACTAAAGGGATAGAGAGGGTAGTGGTGTGGGATTTTTTATTTAGTTTATAAGAGAGAGAAAGAAAAATAATTAAAAGTTAATAAATATATTCTTATCTTTTTATTTAGATTTTTTAATATTTTTTTATAATATTTATGTCATAATTATTATTTTTTAAAATATAAATATTAAAAAACTTATTACGTCATTTATATATAATAAGAATATTTTTATATACACTTCAAAGCATGACTTCATTAATTAATTTTAACATATTCTCCCATTAATTTCAATATATTTTTAAATATCTTATAAAATTAAGAAATTAAAAAATATAAAAAAATGTTAAGACTTGGTCATTAGTTTTATAATTATAAGACATAAATATATTTATAATATATACATACTATTTTTGTCAATATATTTACCTTAAAAAAATATACTTTTGCATTAATTTTATATAAGCTTACACAGAAAAAAAATAATATTATCAATATAGATAAGTAATCCGGAATATATATTCAGCACAACTATTTTACCTAATAGTAGTAAAAAAAATACAAAAAATAGTAGTGTTGACGGTGGTGTGTAACAGGAAAAATAGTTTTAAGTTAATAAAGATAACACTAGAATAATAAAAAGATATTGATATTTTTATCCATATTAGAACAAAAATTTCTCACTCATCTAAAAACCTCTAATTTGAAAGGAGAAGGAGGAGGAAGGGAGGGGAGTATAAAAAGATAAAATTTTAAACCTCCTATCTTTTCATTTTTTCTAACTAAATACACTTACACCTCATATCCGTTACCCATCCCTCCAACCCCCCCCCCCCCCAACCAAAACAATACCATAGAGGCTTTCTTCAGTATTCTCTCTTCTCTTTTCTTAATGTCAGATTCCAACACGTGATATGTCGAACTCTTGAATATTAACCTCAGTAATAAATTTCTAACAAGATTATACCATTTAAGAATCTATCTAGTAACATGTTTAGGACATGTCAATTAGACAGAGACTACATTAAAATTATCATTTCATTTAAAACTTCAAGTATATAACGCCTCGCTAAATCCGAAACTGATACCTCCTAATACATCTAATAAATAGTATAAAAATATTTTAAAGCAACCATCTTAATCATTTGCGAATTCTAAGATACTTTCATAGGGAACGTAAATTCTCAACATCTTCCCCAAAATCTTTAGATCTTCAACTACTACGAATGCTACATTTGTCACTACTTTTTTTTTTTTTTTGATATCAATCTAAATATGTGAGAAGTTCTTCGATAGTGCTTGAATGTCCTCCAATATCTTTTGAAACTGATTCAAGACGATTTGGATTTATGTATATTTCTCACTAAAATTATAAATAACATAGAAATCAGAGACTCAAAGAAATAAAACTCCAAATTTGATCCTAAAATTGTATCAACGAATTCTTCATGTCCTATTCTTAAGGATTGAGTGAAAGATTTATTTATAATCTAACAAAAAAAAAATAAAGAGAAAAATTAATTTACAAAATTCCCCTGATTTACAAATAATTATATTTTATCTATCTTTAATATAAGATCTATTTAACTAATTTATATATATTAAAAAAATTAATTAAATTAGTTATTTATAATGACTGTATGCTGGTTTCTATAATATACCCCTTTAATCTTATTCATTTGAATTACCCTTAATAAAAAATTTCTTAATATGTATAATTATATAGAAATATTTTGGGGGAAAATTATAATCTTATAAGACAAAATAAATTAGTATCTTATAATTAAAATTAAAATAATTTTTTTATCTAACTCTTATATTTAAAATAAAGGAAAGTACCATATTTTATCGTTACCAAAATTGTTACTGAAAGGTCAGTATCGATTCAGAGTAATACCAACGATTAATTAATTAACTTTCCTCACAGTAGTACCAGAGTAATACCAACGATTAATTATGGAGAAAAAAAATCTCCAAGTAATACCTTTCTCTGCTCAACGGCTCTTTTTTCCCCCTTTCATTAAAACTATCAATTAGATTTACTTCCCTTTTTTAAAAAAATTATTCAAATCATTTCAAAAATCGCAATAGTAAATACAAAGATCAGATCTTCCTTTTCTTTTAATCTTTGGTTCCTCCTTGTTCCCATGTTTGCCACACTTGAATTAAATAAAAGGAGATAAACTGCATTGAAATTGTCAATTCAGAATAATCAGCGAGTTAGAAGAAAGATTTAAAACTTCAAAGCAACGGTCCCCATCACTTAATTACAGAATCTTTCATTGCCAAGGTAAATTCTCATAATCTTCCCAATATTTTTAAATCTTCGACTGTAACTAAGAGAGAAAACACTTGAAAAATATCTCTACCCAAGGACTACTACTATGAACAACAATGAAATCGCAGACTCTACTCAAATTCGAACATAAAAAAAAAAATCAACGAATTTCTCATATCCCAGTCTTAATGATTGAAAGGAAAAATTATTCACAAAATTGCCCCCAGATTTACAAATAATTCTATTATGTTCACCACTACCAAAATTGTTACTCCTAGGTCAGTATTGATCCATAGAACGGATCGGAAGCAGAGATCAATCGCTAATCTTCTGCCTTGGACATCATTGAGAGTCGGCTCCGCCTTGGTTGAAAGGCTTCTCGTCGTCGTAGCTGGTGCGACGAAGGCCTAATCAGAGTGGTCAGTGTCCTCTTCACCAGTTCACCCTCCAAGCCGCCGATTCTCACCAGAGAGTTCTTCATCGCCGATAGCCGAAGATTGCGACTCGTACTCGATGATTGCATAGACTGCGACGACGCTGCTCGATTCTTCTTCTGTTCGGCGAGACGCTTGTGGTACAAGCACCGGAACGAGCCAGGGTGTGTCGTAGGGGCACACATACACATCCTCTTGTTACTCGATACCGCATTATTCGTCTGCTTCGCCACCGACATCGACTGCCGTGGAGAAGTCGGCCTATCGATTGAGAATCTCATTGAGGACGACGACGGAGGCGAAGACGGAGAAGACGATCCACAGCCGAAGAGGCTGAGGTGCGAGAGGGACGACGTGTGCGTCAAGAAAGGAGACGACCGTGGACCGAAACTCGAACACGACGAAGCAAACGCCGAGGAAGTAGGACGTGACGTGGCCGTTTTGTTTCTCGGAGGAGGAGACGCTACACAACTAGAAGCCATTAAGGGAGAGAGTGAACGTTGGAGCAGTTTTAGAGAGAGAGAGCGAAAGCAGCGCTTTCGTTAATCAGTTGCGCAAACGGTTTTTCAGGGAGGAAGGTTTATATAGGTGCCAGGGAAGGAGGGATGGCAAGGGTAGAATCGTAATTTCCAAACGGTTTCCGAAGCCGGTTAGTGAAACGACTGGGTGGTGGTTAATGAAGAAACAGAGAGTAGGCATAGTTTCGTGCTCGAGTCGGGTTCAGAATCTATGGGTGGGCATAGGAAACTTCCCTGGTTCACGCGCCTTTTCAAGGAATGTGCATCTCACCTTCGGATTATCCAGATTTGTGTAGAAGTGCGTAGTTAACAGGAAATCATAAACGGTGAGGATCTTAATCTCTTATTGTTTGCTTAATGGAGTATGAGGGTTTGCCACGCATAGCCTTGATCCAAAATCTTGATGTTTGTTGATAGTGATATTCAATATTTTATAGGTATTTTTTTTATGTATGTATCGGGTTTAATAGAGAATAATTCTCTTAAATAAAATCTTGTATTTATGAGAATTAAAATATTAAAAGTAAAGGAAAAAGAATGACAATTAAATATTATATTAATTTTTGAATAGATGAGATTATAAATATAATTTTATATGAATAAAAATATAAATTAATAAAATAAATTTAGAATCTTATCATAATCTTAATATATTAAATTTATTCTTTTAAAATAATATGATATTTAAATCTAATCTCAAATAATATCTAAATATAATATTAGATAACTAAATAATATCTTAATAAATATATTTAACAGTATTTAAACAGTTAAAGCGCCTCCCAGTGGAACAATTCCGTGTTGGTTAACAGGTATTATTATTAATTACCTTTGAAATTTGAATTTAGGTTTGTTTGATTTTATGGGGATAAATAATTGAAAAGGTTAAAATATTAAATTAAATATAAATATATTAATTTATTTTAATTTTAACATTAAATTGAATATTTTTGTGTTCAGATTTGTTATTTAGTTGTAGGGTGAATGAAATTTTAAGTATTTATTATTATTTTACTAAAATATTAATTTTTAATGAAAATTGCAATTGATCTAATTTTTCATTTCTATTGTTTGTTCTTCACTAAGACTTTATTCTAACAAGATAAACAACAGATGAAAATATTAATTTAAAACTAAATAAGTATACAAATTTTAATTGAATAAAAAATATAAGAAGATATGGACATAAGATATTTTGATTAAAAAATTAAATAATAAGAAATATAAATAATTTAATAAATGGTAAAAGCAGGCAGAGGGGAAGGCACGCTGTATTGCCCAAACATTGGGCGGTGGACGGCCCATCGTTTGGATTTATTGTGGGCTGTCATTCCTTTCTTTTTATTGGTAATATTATTATTTTTATTTAAATAATATAAAAATGTAGCCAATTTTTGTTCAAAATGATGAGCCATTTAATTTAATTTAATGATTAATCCATAAAAAGGTGACATAACGTGCCGTCCCAAGATTCTGAGCATCAGACATGCGGTGCCACGTATAAATCCTTGCTTGGCGACACCTGGACTCCGCTCATTAAAAATATATTCTCTCCTAACATGCCAATAACCCACTTTCTTTGAATTATCCTGTTATTCTTCTGGAAAATAACAGCCATAATTTAAAATTTCAAGGATTTTGTTTTTTTAAAAAAATCAGAATTATTTTTTAAGATTAAAAATTATTAGATAAAAGTGCACAATTGGTTTCTAACTTTATACAATGGTTAATTCTGGTACATAATTTTAAAAGTATATTTTAAATTTTTATATCTTTGTATTAAATGATATTTTTTAAAATAATTTTTATTTTAAAAAAAATAATATGTTAGTATTTAAAATTATTTTGTCTTTATTAATATTTAAAATTAATACTAATATCTTTTTATTAACGACGTTAGTGTTAAAAGAACATTTTATAAATTAAGTGACAAAAATAAAAGTATAAAGTTAGAGAAGTACATTTTTTTAATTATTATTTAATAATAAAATAAAATTTAAAAAAAGTATTGTCAAATTCTAAAAGTTACTGTATTTTCTAAGATATCCCGTCCCCACTCTTCCCTTTATCCCGTCTCGATAGTGTCCCGCCTCGATCTTTTTTGGAACGGGACAGATCCGTCCTGAAATCACCGGGATCGAGTCGGGACACCTGAGACGGGATAATTTTAGACACCCTTACCCACAATCTAAGGGTAGGGTGAAGTCTCACTTCGTTTTAGATGATATTAATATTAGACAGAGCGAGCCGTCTATTACTTTGAGACATAAATTTATACATCTAAGAGTTAGGATGATTTCCTAAATATCGCGACTAAAATTATAATAGATTAATACTCTCTAAAAATTAAATATGTTTTAAATAGTTGTATGTTTTATTTTTTCATTAACTAAATAGATTATGGATAATATATATATTAATTTCAATCCTTCAAGATATGACTCTTTGAATATATGTATATATATATATATATATATATATATATATACATATATATATATATATACATATATATATGAACACTTGAGACCACAAGGTGTTCGAAATGGGGGGTATGGACAGCTTTAAAATTTAATATTAATGGTGCAGGATGAGGTGTTCAAATAAGGACGGGCACAATGAAAAGACAACTTTTTGGTAACAATGAACTGTTAAATAGATTAAATTTATGAAAACTAAGTTAAACATATTATCAAATGCAGATTTTATTTTGATATAACCTAAATATGTCCGGTTTTGAAATACATAATTGCTATGAAGATATAATAGGATCTATTTTGAATTCTTGATATGATGGGTGTTAATTGGTTGTGAGAAAGGATAAGGATCACGCCTTAAAAAAGAAAAAGAAAAATCGGATAAGGATTGATTCAAAGGTTAATTACAATGAGGCTTTAAATAAGATAACGGAATATGTAACTTCAACTTTTGTATTGAAAAATAAATTTCGTTCAGCCTATAAATTATGTGTGAATTTAATTTTTTTTTAAATTTTTTATATAAAAAAACCTTTTACATTGGAAAAGGCTCTCCTGTCCACGTGGCAAATCTTTTATTAAATATAAAATCCAATCTATCACTATGTCCTATGGCATTGGATTCTTTAATTAAAAGACTGACGAAACACTAAACGCCATACAAAAAGAGTGATGTGTAAATATAATATTTTCTTAATATAAAAAATTTAGATAGTTTCAACACTTATTTTTCACTAAAATCAAGGTATAATCTCAAAATTTAGAGAATACTTATAAAGAGACTTATGAAATTATTTACTAAAAGAGCTCTCACAATAATAATAAGAATCAAACTCGTATTCTTATAAAATATAAATTCGTTTCTTATTATATAAATATAGGGTGTATTTGGAAAGGTTCCAAACTAAGGTTTTAGAAGCCCTTTTGGGCAAAACCTTGGTTTGGAGAAATTTCAAAACAAACAAGCTTATTTATCCATAAGTGCTTTTGGACAAAACCATGGTTTAAAACCATGGTTTTGAATAAGCTATTTAAAATAGCTTTTTCAACAGTAAAAGAGCTTATGGACTATCCAATTACTATATTACTCCTACTTTTTTTTACACCCTCTCCCCTCTCTCATCCCTACCCCTCTCCTCTCTCCTCTCTCTTCTTTTATCTCTCCTTTTTCTTACACCCTCTCTCCTCTATCCTCTCTCCTCTCTCTTATCTTCTCTCTACCTCTCTCATGTCTCTTACTTTAAATCAAATCATACCCTTTTTAGTAATTTACTATCATAAAAAGTCATTCTAAAAATAACTATCCAAACACCTATTTATTTAAAATTACTTTTTTTTATAAACCCTTCTCTAAAAACCCTTTTCTATAAATAGTCTATAAGCTTTTTTTTTCATAAATATTTTTTTAAAATTCTATCCAAATATGCCATAATGTTAAACTGAAGAGATTCCAACATATTATATTCCCAATGAAGCCATGACGTTATAATTTAGTAACATATAAATTTTTTAACAAGTGAAATGTTATATAGTAAATTTTATTTATAATTTTAAATCATTAATATTTGATATTTTAATAAAAAAAAACTTGAGGTTCATGCACTTATATATAATTTTAGTATTTAAATATGATGCGTTAAATTTAAACTAAATTGTATTTATAGAATAAATTTTATTAGAAGAAATAAAATTTATTTTATTAAGAGATGCCGTTTGATCTTTATATATATATATATGATTGGTAAAACCGTTAGGAGGATTGCCAATGTAAGACCTATCGGCTAGGGAATCTCAAAGTCTATGTCCATAGGAGCTTTTTTCAAGTGCTAGTTTCTTTGAAAACCTTTAGTACCTGCATTTTTAATTAAAAATAAAATTAATTTATAAATATTAAAAAAATTAATTAAATTAATTATTTATATAAAATAAATTTATTTTTTTAAAATATCCTTTCTAATAATTTTTATTAAAATTACCCTTTATTAAAAATCTTTTAACATATGCAATCAACATAAATAGTTTAAAGAAAAAAATTATAAATTATAAATTTATAAAATATAGTAAATTAAGATATAATATTTATGATTAAAATAAAAAAATATCTAAAAATGACTCTAAAAAACATAAAAAACTCAAACTGAGACTTTACATCTACGAATAACATAGAGGCGTAAGGACTATTCTAACATTTTTAAATTTTGGATGAAAAGACAAAAACACCCATCCTCTCCCCTCTGTTCCACCATTCCTCTCACCCTCCCTCCAATATTTTTCTTACCAATCCAAGAAATGTTAAGGACATGAATCTACCGATAAAGAATAGATTGAATGTTGGTTATTTGGAAGTTTTTTTTTTTTTTTTTTTGTATACAAAGTTCTAAAGGATATGGGTTTTCAAGATTACCAACACAAAATTTATAATTCCACTGAAAGTTGCCATTCACAAACGAATGTTATACTGGCAATCCTCTATCAAAGTAAGATAAATTAAAGGGGGCAATTCTGAGAAACTTACAAAGCCGAAAAGGCCACAGTTTTGAAAGTTAGATCAACCGTGGTATACTTAGAGCAATAATTCCCAAGAAAGAGTTCCACATATATATTTATAAATAAAATAAATCTCCTAATAAACTATTATATTTAGTGTTGACTTTAAAAAAAATCTATTGCTCAAATCTTTAATATAAAACATAATTAAAAAATTCATCTTTATTCTAAATATAAAACCTATTTTATATATTTATTAATTTTTTTCTAAATCATCCCTATTAATATTCCTTCAACAATAATAAAATAAGAGAAGAGATAAAAAATTAAGAAAAATAATTATAGTATTTAAAAAATAATCATATTAACTAATTTAATTTTTTAAATTTAATCAAATTAATTAAATATCTTTTTTTTTGTATAAAAAAATTTAGGTGAATTCGACACCGGTCTCCCACTAAGATTAAGGCACACCCTAAAACTTAGAGAATACTTATAAATAACTTAAGATATCACTTACTAAAAGAGCCCGACAGCAGCGAGAATCTAACTTTGTTACAGGCATGAGCTCTAACATTCAAGACATTTTAGAGCCCACAATCCTAATGAGACTAGAATTTCCCTCGCATACGATAACTAAAATAATTCATTGGCTAATATATCTTGTGCTTGGCTAACTTAGACATTGATGTACAGCAAGCATATCAGATCAATGAAATTTCTACTTTAGCCATTGAAATTTGCCCAAACCCAGTTGACAAACATGCCATCTCCATCTGGAAACAACTACTCCAAGTGACCAAGAAAACATGCTATGTTATTCTCTTATCTGCCTTCATCCTCTACATACTTAAGCTGCTCTGCAATTATTCCAACAAAAGCTTTGACTATTTCTATGGCAGTAAACCAAAATGGTTTGCATGTCTATCAAGGACGATACTTATTAAATTCACATAAAATATCAATTAGGTGGGCAATGAGCAAATAAAAGAGCAATTATTAACAAGCCTACTTTGGTAAATTTCGTTTTAGCTCCTTGTACCATCTAACTGTACAAGGAAGGCCTGTACCTAAGAACTTCTCATTGCGATGGATTGATCACTGTGCGGTGCTCAAGCAATTCTCCCAAGTCCCATACTTAGAACTGAAGCTCCCTCCACCACTCTGCTGTGCATGCTCTGAAATAACTGTACGAGCACAAATATCCCAGGTCCTCACTATATCGCCAAGTAACATAGGTTGCGATAAGCTTCGCAGGGATGTGCTAAACCTTGACTTCACTTTTGCCGACAAATCTTCACTCTCCTTGCTGTTAAAATAGAATGACAAGTTATATCACTTTGTAATTCTGGATTAATATGAACAATTTGCTAAGAAAACTTGAGCTAAACAAGAGATGCCAAAATGCACATTTTCTCACCTGGATTCAATTGGAAACTTGTCTAGGAGCTTAGGGGAACAATTGGGATAATTTGAAGGAACAAGCAACCATAGGGGTTGAATTGGTGACTGCATGATGGCCAAACATTAGTGAAGACAGTTCCATTTCCACGAGGGAAAAAATAAACAAAAATTAATATGTACAGTTCTTGCAATTAGAAGGTTTTAAAGGCTTACCATCTGCACTGAAGCATATTGTGATTTCAAGCTTGGACTGAGAGCTACAGCACTGTAAGAACACTTGACAACGGACCCTTCTGCCCGTCCAGAAACAGCAGCAGCAGCTGGATCAACATCCTCATCATTGATATCTACAACTGTATCTATAAGTCGTTGATTAATCTCCCTTATCTCTTCCAACAGGGCATGATTAGCCTGCAGCATACGTCACATAAGTTCCCCTAGTTATAGATCATCAATCAAGGACAACGGATATAAAACTACTTTTAAATCCTCTAGTTATATACTGTCTTTACAACCTCTAAATTAAGAAAAGTGACTTCATTGACAAAAAGATTCTATGAAAGTTGTTCGAAACAACCCTGAATTAGGAATTCAGTCCATCTACAAATCATATTCTCGGTGATATTTGAAGATTGGTAATTATTTGCATTTCAAATGATTTTTTTATTTTAAATAATTGGATTTCCATACACTGCCATAGTCATTACCTGGCACTTATAACTACGATGAACCTTACAACCTAATGAAACATCATGTTTATTAGAAGAAGTTTAATAGATAACCCAGATTCCAGATGGAGAATCCTAGTCATTACATATATTAAACCCAACGGAATTTACATGCAAGTAATTTCCAGCCTAAAGTTGTCTAAGATCTTACATAAGACATGGGGTTTCAAACTCGTGTAACCTTAATTATTGTTCTTGAATGAGGTAAAGGTTAATGGGAAACACAAAACAAGTTATCAACTAAAGCAATAATCAACGCATCAGCCTAACCACCAGACACTAGTACAACTGCCGTCATCTTTTGTTGTTGTTGCTATTATTATTTATTGTTTGCAGTTATTCTTACCATTTTATTACATCATTAAATTAAATATTTGACGGCAAGGATTGTTTGAAAACATGTTGCATTTAAAATTGGTAATACTTCTAACTCTAATCTCATACCTTTAGCTAAAGGCATTAACAACTGCACCAAAGTCTCAATTAACTTAATTGATAATATGTTAGACCCAATGGCAAAGTGCAAAATTTGAGTCCCACAGTTGAAGTATGAGATTCTGCGGTGGAGTTTATATGGATGTTAGGCTCTCTAACCAGGTGGGAGGTTTTGGGGGGTGGTTCTCCAGAAAGTTCTAATCATAATACTTAGGGTTTTCCCCCTTTGATTTAGTTGTGTTTATAACAGTAGCAAATAACATCTGTTCAATAAAATGAAAATTGTGCATCCATTAATAAGACCAACTTTTTTGTTATTCCTTTTCTCCTTGTCCCTCTCTTCCTTTTGTACATTCCAATCTCGACTAAATAAAGGGGAAAAGTAATGAAGTTGACATCTAAATACAAAATATAATCCTTTGCTTAGGTGCCCATTTTCATATATTCTAATGTTCAGCCAAAAGGACAGCTCTGACAATTAAGAAAGATATTATAAAACATAAGTTAGTACCTCAATCCTTGGTTTCTTGATACTTGATGTTGCAGTTGACTCCAGATCAGAAGATTCTGCAGCAGTAAACTGCTTGATGCTATCATTCATGCTACCACCGGATGATGCAACATTCAAAGGCAAGGCAGTGGTATATCGCCTCATCCTCTTGGTTCCATTGGTTCCATCTTGATTAACTGCATTTCTAGCCTGAAGACGACATTTAGTCATGGCAACCAAATCCTCACCAACCGCAGCTCTGGATCCATTGCCTGGGGCTGATCCTGCTATTCTATCACCCGTGCTGAAAACTGAGTCAATATCACTGACAGCAGCACTTAATGCTTTAGATGACATTGAGTTTACCTGGAATCACGATTTAGACATAAATTTTTCTAATGTAACTAAAATAAAAGTAGAATAATATAGGAAAACTTTCTATTTCAATTAAGAACCTAACAGTTGAACCAATGACCCGATGATGTAGTCTATTCATTGATTCAACAGTCTGGTTCCAATAACTATGATGTCTCATGCTCCACAGAAAGTTTCCGATGGATCAGACGAAAATAAAATCAGCTGAACTAACCGCTTTAATTAAGCGTTCAATAGGCTGCTCTGTAACTGTTGACTTTCCTGAAGTGGAAGTTAAAGCATTGCCATGAGCACCATCTGGACCACTACACTCTGCCAGCAAAGGAGAGGCTGATATACCAGGAGTGCCAATGGCAAGGGATTGAGCTGGTGCTGCTGCACCTCCTGTTTGTTGATGCCCAAGATTTGTCGAAGTGGTTATTGATGAAACAACAGAGACAGGTTTCTCAGAATCTACTGGCATAGGAGATGGAGCCAAGGGAGGTGAAGGAGTGGGAACCACAAATGGTGAGTTAGCAGATTGCAGAGGGGTCCCAACTTTTGTGAGAGGTGGAAGAAGATTTTGTTGATCAACCTGGGGGGATGAATGTTGTGAAATCTGAGGAGATGCCGTCTGTAGGAGTTGGGGTGAAGAAACATGAAATGGACTTCCCTGTTTCAACTGTTGATGGGGATAAGCTTGGCGTTGACCTGAGGAAAGATGTTGCTGATAAACTCCTGGCTTAACAGCCATTCCTTGTCTCATCTTCATATCATTCACATCATTCATTTGATGAGGCTGTGTCATTTGATGAGTTTGTAATTGAGCTTGCAGCTGTTGCTTTGCAGGTTGGTGTAACTGTTGCTGCTGTTGCAGGATTTGCTGCCTCTGCATCAATTGCCGCTGCTGGAACTGTTGTTTGAGATGCTGAGTCTGCAACATCTGTTGTTCCTGGTGCTGTTTCAGTTGTGGGTGCTGAAGCATACTGGAACTCGACTGAAGGGAATTTAGATTTGGTTGGATCACATTTGCTCCACCTTGTGATGATATTGGGTTCATGTTAGTCTGTTGGAGAGCACTGACAGTGCTTTGTTGAAGGGAGCTTGCTGGAACCTGCTGCAGGGAGCTCAAATGATTTACTTGCCCTGAATCTAAACTGGCACCAGGTTGCATTGGATTCATCATACTCTGCTGTGCTGTTGATACACCAGACATTGAATTGTGCTGCAAACTTGCCATACTGTTCTGAGGCATTGCTGCTACGGAACCTTGAATATTTGTTGGTTGCAACTGAGAGTTTATTTGATTTTCATGAGATTGCACTTGAGCAAGTTGGGATTGTGGCTGTGGCATGGAGTGCATAGCAGGAGGGGGAAGTTGTCCTGGCTGTAGATTTTTCCTGGGCCTATTTGTATTTATAAAGCTAATAATCTGCTTCTCATAGGAATCCAATTTTTCCTTGAAACCAGGCATAATAGTGCTCTTGGGAACCTGCAGAAATGCTATAAGACGCTCCAACATTGTTTTAAATATCTTCAGCTTGTGAAGTTGATCTGCGTTGGGTTGTTGTGGACGGGAGTCATGCTGATATAGAAATGCAAACACATATTAAGTTACAAGCAAATTCATAGGCAATTTCAGAAAGGATATGGATTGATGGTGCTTAGCAACAGTTAAACAGCACGAGAGATGCTAGAGTTAAAGCCATCATTACTGTCATAATTGCCAACAAAAGAAAGATATCCATACATGGTGTTGTGAATTTCATGTTAAAAAATCAATACTCAACATACCTGCTGAAGCTTAGCAGCAATTTTCTGGTACATTTCATTCAATTCTGGCAAGTATTTGTCTTTCATGATTTTGATCTGAAAGTTGAAATCAACAGAATCAGTTAATCAAACATTTAAACCCTGGAGATCGTGCAAGCGACTTGGTTTCACTGTTGCATTCACAATATGGGCAGGATGGCAACAAATTCTTTTTCATATAGCAAATGATCATAAATTGCAAGTTTTACATTTAAGTCAAGAGAATGTCCAAAGTATTCCTGTGTTCCTAACAGCTAACAAGTCACTTTAACCAACTAATAACATAAGCTTGCACAGAAAAATATCATTCATATCAATATATATCATCAGATTAATGATTACAAAGAGCATTTCTCGATGGGACTAATAGATGATAAAATGGGCAGGATAAACAAAATTTCACTCCAGTTGTAGGCATCAGTTCCCTCTTCTGCAGTGTAGATATTTTCATAGGTCAAGTTGCAACCATTCAATCCAACTAAAGTATGAATTAAGGACATCAGAAATGAGTAAAGAAGTTTCCATAACTTCCCCATATAGCCCATGAGCTCATGTTAAAATTCAGTACTTCGATATAAAAAATAAGGAACTCTTTTCACTTTTATTTTGGGGTTCATTCAACAAATCTCTATTGTTCCAGCCAACTTCAGTGAGACACAAAAATAAGAAATTGACATATTTACCTTTTGGTACACTTCTTCTCTCCAATCACCCCCACTTGATTGTCCAGTCTGTGCCGTTGAATCCAGGGAAGCTACAACAGAGATTATAATACACACACATGAGCATTAAAGCTCAAATAAATAAAGCAAAATAATAAGTGACATTTTTTAAATTTTTATTTAAGGAAAATGAACAGATTACCATGAATCACAATAATTACATTCATGAGATGCGCAAGCATGACAATATCCACAATGGAAGCATGACTTGACAAATTTTAAGGAAGACTTCTCTAATTTTCTTTTGAAATAAGATGGTTCTCATAATTTGAAGAGCAGGAGAAGCACAAAAACGAAGTTTCTGAGTTCAAGAACAGCAAAGAAGACATAGATAAACCTTGCTTAAAATGGACATTGATATACAGACATAACAACGTCGTAAAGTACAGATATACATATTTTCACCAAAAAAATTTATACAAACGTAAGAGACAGAAAGAAATGCATAAATGGAAATAAATACTTGATGACGTTTCTGGAAGGGCTCTTTGTGACTGATACAACTGTTTTTGTTGATCAAGTACATTTTTCTGTTGAAGTAAGGGGCCAGATGCTTGAAGCCTTTGCTGCATATCTCGTTGCAAGGAATTTGGCTGCTGCTGCAAACCCAATTGCTGTTGCATCTGTGCAGGCTGAGATTGAATCTGAGACATCATTTGCTGCTGCGAAGCCTGTGGCTGTTGTTGCTGCACTTGAGATGGTAACAAATTTGATGTATTTTGTTGCGACTGTTGCTGCATTGGGACCTTTGGTTGTTGCAACATGTGTGCAGGGTGCTGGGTAGTTTGCAAGCCAGAGTTGCCAGAATGAGGTCCAAGCAATTGCTGCTGCTGCAGCCCAGCGACATTACTTCCCAACTGTTGTTGATGCATATTCGAGAGATTGTTTTGCTGATTTATTAATTGTTGCTGCTGCTGATGCTGCTGAAAATTTGTAAGATTATTTTGCTGTCCAATTAACCTTTGTTGTTGCTGCATATCACCAACACCACCCTGTTGCCCAAGTAGCTGACTGTGTTGCAGGTTTGTTGTATTTGACTGTTGTCCCATAAGCTGCTGCTGCTGTGAAGGCAATATTGGCTGCTGGGTTATTGGTGTTTGTTGCTGGTGAATAATAGAATTCTGTTGCTGCCTCATAACTGACTGGGGATGCTGCTGAAGCATGGATTGTGTTGATGATTGAACAGTATTAGATTGCTGATTCTGCTGAAGGCCAGATAGAGAAGGAGTTTGCATCATGGAAGGCTGCATGACAGATTGCTGATTAGACTGCAACTGATTTGGCTGCAGAAGGTTCTGCTGCGGCTGAGGTTGTTGCTGTTGTGGCTGCTGCTGCTGCTGCATTTGCATGAGTGAGTGCGGATGCTGGATCTTATGCTTCAAAAGCTGCTGCTGTTGGTAAAGATACTGCTGCGGATTCTGTGGTTGCTGTTGGCCGACAACCTGCTGCCTTCCTGGCATTTGTCTCTGGGAACTAGTAAACATATTCTGCATGTTAGAATTCTGACTAATAGTGGTCCCCACTAAATTCTGTCCAGGAATGCTCTGCATATTGGAATTCTGGCCAAGGTTCTGCATAGGAGTCTGGCCTATATTGGCTGCAGATGACAGATTAGATTGAGGAGCGATGTTATTTGGAATATTTTGAGATAGAATCTGCTGACGTGGTTGGGGTTGATTAGGCAAAGGCATTGGATGTGAGTGCCCTGGATTTTGAACTTGCGGCTGCACGGGTCCTGTTCAAATATTTGACCACCTAAGTCTTCTAAATATAGTGCAGTTAAAGAGAGCTACAGAGAAAAGAGATAATGGGTGTAAAGATAGAAAGTAAATCCCACACAAGCTCCCACATTTTATGTCACTCTCTCTCCAACTATATGATTTCATGCCTGAAGAGGATTCAATTTCAAATAAATCTACCTATATGTAGAATGAATATGAATAAAAGTCAATCAGAAAAGCAATAATCCAGAAAAGGAAAGCATTTAGATTTCAACAAATGTAAAGTTTTAAGTATATAATAGAAAAATAAAGAGACAGGTCAAAGATTTGGTGTAGAGCTAATAAAGACAAAAGACAATATATCAATGATATCTTGAGCAATAGAACACAAGATTCTCTACATATAAACTATAAAGCTAATAGAAATTTGTCTCCATGAGTGCAAGTTATCATTGATCACACCCACTATCACTTTTACTTAAGCTCCAGAATTGCACATTGTTATGGGACGGAGTAATGACCCAAGTCCCACATCGGGTAGCTTAGGCTGCTCGCTGGGGTATATAAGTGGTGTGGTTCTTCCCCCTTACGAGGCGCCTTTTGAGGGTGGGTTCCCCACTCCGCTTTGTATCATAACAGATGGTATCAGAGCTGGCACCGGCCTCTGCCCGGGTGGCTCCGTTGGCTCGTCCCAGCGGCGACTTCTGCCCGGCGTGGACGCCGGCTCTTCCGGGGAGGGCCACTGTTATGGGACGGAGTAATGACCCAAGTCCCACATCGGGTAGCTTAGGCTGCTCGCTGGGGTATATAAGTGGTGTGGTTCTTCCCCCTTACGAGGCGCCTTTTGAGGGTGGGTTCCCCACTCCGCTTTGTATCATAACACACATGCACAAAGGACTATAAAGAAATGATGACAAAACTCAAACAGCCATGATTGCTAAAAGAACAAAATGGAAAAATCTATTCAAATGCCTTGATATGTGCACATGCGTGTCTATCTATAGGCTTTGGCACCACTTAATAATATCATACCCAATCCAGAGCCCTGGAACCTAACCTGCATCAGGAGGTTGATTACTAGGGCCACCTGGGTTTGGTGGCATAGGGTTGTTCATGCTGTTCTGGGATTTAGTCTCCATTGTAAGCATCTTCAAAGATATTTTCCGTAGATAATCAGGCTGCAATAAGTGAGTACCATAAAATATCATCAATCTATATCTGCGTGTTTGCAAAGGTAAACATTAATGTAATGATATCAGTGATACTCCTCATTGTAAATTTACCTGGCTTGTTGCAGCAGCATAAATCTTCTCTTCAAACCTTTGGGCAATCTTTCGAAGCTCTTGTAATCCCTCTTGACCAGAAAATGGAAGATGCCTTTTCAATGTTTCCATTCTACAAATGGAAGGAAATGAAATCTTTCAATCATTCTTTTCTACCCAATGTCTATAAGTATCCATGTATGACAAATCCCAGGACAAA
Source organism: Leucaena leucocephala (assembly GCA_037074615.1). Lineage (NCBI taxonomy): Eukaryota > Viridiplantae > Streptophyta > Magnoliopsida > Fabales > Fabaceae > Leucaena > Leucaena leucocephala. The sequence goes on from CM073552.1 coordinate 4,041,572, forward strand.
AAGAATAAAAAGAACTAGTCAAATGCACAGTTTATTCATTTTAAAATGATTAGAACTACCCTCCAGACCATACACAATGCTTCCGAAGACAGAACATGGCCAACAAGCCAAACACTTAAATCCTTATGTCTTATATCAACCCCAAATTTCCTATTATAAACCCTAATTCTCGAGTTATAATGACATTATAAATTAATCAAATAAACATCCTTTTCTTCTCATACAGAAATGAAGGATCTCTCAGTTATAATATTTAGTTAAGAAAGAGAGAGGAAAAGAGAGAAGAAAATAGAGAGGCAGCGAGAAACAGAGAAGCAAAACAAAATATAGGCAAATCTTATTAGAATTGAGTTCAAAAATCATGTACACCACTGCCTCTTATTTATAGGCATTATTCTCTTCTTAAGAGATGAGGATGTTGAGATGAATATAATGTCATACAAGAAAAGATACAATTCATAATGAATATATACAAGGAAGAGTTGACATGGCATCTATTGAAGAGAAAATAATAGAAAATTATTTGAGGTGACTCATACGTGTAAAAGAAGGCTATTGGAGGCGCCGGTGAGGAGGATATATTAGACAATATGGAGTCCTCACAAAAGGGCAGAGGGAGACTGAAAAAAATACTCAATAAGTTGTTGAACAAAAGCAGAAGCAAATCTAAAAGGGGGTAGTGAGAAACAGAAGCAAATCTTATTAGAATCGAGTTTAAAAGTCATGTTCACTACTGCCTCTTATTTATAGGCATTATTCTCTTCTTAATAGCTATCCTAATCTATCCAAATCTTATCTAAATCCTAGTAATATCATTTAAATCCTATTTAAATCCTAACTATAACAGTAACTAATTCTTAATTCTTTTCTTATTTATAATTACATATCGCTCTCTTCCTTACAAACAAGTGAAATAATGATACAGAATGTGCCTCCACTTCATAGGACAACCCAAGAGTCTAGGCCTAACGACCAATCATACAATAAGTTTTTACCTAAGGATTTCAACATATTTGAATGCAGTTAAAATCATAGGTATTGCTGTTTTCACATGTAGTAATGGTCATGAGACAAACTACTGACAGCACTTCTTTTTAGCTCAACTGGTCTTAGTCATCTACAAAGTATTAGTATCATTGGCAAGGTAATGCTCAAGAATGAACTTAGAATACAACATCAAGAAAATCAATATTCAGAAGGGATCAATTGGACAGCATTGGTTTGGAAGAATTGGCCCACAAAGAAAACGTTGGTTTGGGAAAAACAGAATGAGAAAGTTATTTTATTGTTCATTCAAGCGCTAGCTTTATAAGAACTAGACAATTAAACAAAGCGCCAACATGTCTATATAAGTTCTTCCACCATATATTTATTTTTCTTGAAAGTTATTTCCATATGAGAAACACAAGGAACCTCATAAAAATGTTGTCTATTTATGGAATCAATAATTTAAATTTTCTTATTCCTTTTTATGTCATAGATATTAATGAAGTGTTATATCTTGTAGCTCCAAACTATGACCCATGGAGCTATGCTATGTCCAGGATTGCAACTTTTATATACCTCCAACATAGCTATTCTAGAGAAGCAACCTTTAATAGTAGAGAATTACTCAACCCATCCTTGGACAATCAGAATTGGACACTTTAGTATTCATCATAAAATTAAAAGATATTATTAATAATACCATCAACCCAATCTTGTTGAAAGATATTAAAAATAGAAATGAGCAATTTTGATTGGTGAGGTAGATGAAGAACTAAATAGTGAAAAAAATCATCTTGTATTTGAAGGTGATGATTTGACTTGGAAATGATGTAGCTTTAGCTTGTGGAGCTAAAGAGACAACAAAATGTTCTATTTTTATTTTTTTTTGCAGTAAGAATCTGCATACCATTAAAACACAGTAATAAAATGAACAACAAACGACCAAGACAAGACTAGCTACCCTCATCATTCTCCATCTCTTTGGCTGAAAGATGGAGGCTGATCAAAGAGGCAAAAGTTTTCTACAAGGTCATCATGGGAAATCTTAGCTAATTCATCAGCAGCCGAAATCCTATCCTTGGCATATGATTGATATTCACCTGCCAATCCCTACAAATGAGTAATCTAGCTTCCTCAACAATATCCCAAAAGGGGTGATCTCAATCACAGCCTCTGGTTAACACATTAATAGCTTCTATACAATCAGATAGATGACGGATTTTCCTATAGCCTCTAGACCAGCACAAGTAAAGGCCGTGAATACTCCCTATTTGATCATCATCCACATCCATTAAATGACAAAAAGTGCAATAGCATCCACTTCCAGTGTTTTTGATATGGTTGATGAAATTACCTGCTGATCATTGTTGTGATAATCGATTTGATAAAGAGGAATAGGTTTAGAATTAAGATATCAAAAGATAAACTAACATAGAATTGGTCTAGTAGTGCAAGGCCCCGCTAGATCCCTCTAAGTTTCGGTTTTGATTCCTAGAGGAGACACCTATGCTAAGAGGCACAAACCCTGAAACCAGGATACCTAGTAATAGGATCCGGTTAATAATATAAAAAAAAAAAGATATCAAAAGATAAAGTTAGGCTCATAAAATTATTAAACACGATGTATTTTATGATTATTATGATCTTTTTTCTTTTTAATCAGTTTGTGGTTTTTATCAATTATGTTATATTATGAATTTTTTAGAATTGTGGACTAAATGAAAATGCCCTTGCAACATTGTGGGTTTCACACTATGGCATTTTGGAACCCCTGGACTACATGAGTGACACAATGAATAGCTATGTTTGGCATGTGAAAAAGGAAAAAACTAATTCAATTCAACTTAGCAATAGAATATTAGAACTGAAACATACATTTTGTTGACAATTCTTTGGCGTGAATCAGATTGTAGTTGAGCTCTCCAATCACTTGTATCCATGGGCGGTTCAGTGCCTTGAGTGGGTCTCCAATTATTGGTATCCATCACATTCAAACTAAATGAATACCAGAAAAACAAATTCCAAACAAATCACATTATATAAAAACAAATATAAGGGAGCAGATGTGTACAAGAGAGATAAGAAGATAATTATATAAAAACAAATATAAGGAAGCAGATGGGTACAAGATAGATAAGAAGATAATTGATACAATTATTGCTTTGTCATAGACCCAAACTGACCATCAATGGCATTTGAGACTATAAGATTGTAATGACACAAATCCAAGTTGCAATATTATGATCCATAAATGCCTGTAGTATATGGAAGGTAGGGAAGCAATATTAGCTGTGGCTTTAGAAAGTTAAATGGATGACATTAAAATTCAAAAACAATAATCATTTCACACATGGGCCTACGAGCGCACATATTATATGAAGTGATATAGAAATAGTTTTACATGTATATAAAACTTCCTGATATTGAGCACTAGTGACTAATCCAAATTCAATCATTGTTGAGCTCAAAATGAGAAGTAACGCTCCTAACATGAGTAAAGGTTTAAGGTCAAGCTCATGACCTTGTTAAAGGGTATTGAGTCCCTTTAACAACAACCACCTTTAGGTCCTAATAACTACCTCAAAGTCTTCATGTTCAAATACTTTCCCCACTTTCCCTATTCCAGTGTTTGAGGATTTCACATACTGCCAATTTTTCTCTCTCAAATCCTGACACCTTAGCCTCTTCTCTAGAGTTCTTCACTTTGGAGTCTATTATACTTAACAATTAAGATTGTTTTCAATTATTTATTTTTTTTAGGGTTCATTGAAATTATTTTGGCTTTTGACAGTTTCTACTTTTCAGAACTCGTAATTTCATGATCATTACCACTCAAAGATCTCGACTTTATAACCCTCTCTACCTCTGGATCGATGGAAGCATCCCTATTTCCTTCCCGGTCTTCGATCGAACACTAACTTCTCATTATCAACCCAGTAGACTTTAGCAAGCATGAAGCTTTCTAACATGCCAACTAATAACAATAAAGAAGTTAACAAAGAAATTGAGAGAGAGAAATCTTTCACAAGCCAAAGCGCCAACCCAAAATAAATTAGACAAGATCAATTTTAAAAAAATGTATTCATCCAATAAAAAGTCACAAACCAGGAAAAACGACGATGAGGTAATTGGGCAATAACCAAGAGAGAGAACTTGAGGAAAACAGAACTGTACGAAAACAGGCCACCTCCGTGGTCAACGATGACGGCAAAACTGACAAGGTGGCGTATGAAGATATGGAAATCGACCGGCAGTGGCTCGCGGTGGCAGGGCCGGTGGAGGTTATTCTAATGACCAGCGCCCACGTCGGAGCTTAGATTGAAATTTTGCGGCCAAATTAAGGCTGAGCTTCTTGTATCTTGTCAAGTAGTGCAAATTGAATTTATTTATAAAGGCTCCAGAGAAAGGTAACTTGACCGGTAAACAAAAGTGGACATATTATCAAAATTGCCCCACCAAAATATTATGTCCTTCCAAATACAGTGCTCTGATCCGGTATCCTTCAAGATCATAATAGGTTTGTAAATAAAAAAATTAATATAAAATTGATATGAATGTTTTATTATATAACAATATTTTGAATGGTTGGCAAAGAAAAAAAAAATATTTTTAATGATTAACACTATTATTTCGTTCTCGCACACTTATGTTTCTTATGACTATGCTCACTATCATTTTCTAATTCTTCCATCCTTATATCTAAAAAAAATGGAAAAAAAGTTTTTATCTTATGTGTATGTGTGTGTATGCTTCTATCAAATCACTCTCTATGCCAACTAGATCCTAATTATGCACTTTACATAAAATTTCAAATGAGTTACATTGTTTATGTCACAAATTTAATTATATTCCTTTATATAGATTTGTAAAATGATTAAAGGTTAATATAATATTTAATCTTTATTTTAATTTTAATCATTCAAGTTTTAAACGAAAAATTTTCGTTCTTAAAGTTTTTTTTGTTTAAAACAATTTTTATAATTTTAAAAAAACTTAAATTATTTTATTTTTTAATGAACTAAAATCTATAATTTAAAATTTGAGAGATTAGAATTAAAATTTATATAAATTTAAGAGACTAAAAATCAATTAAATATAGATTATTTGTATTTATTTGCATTGCATGATGGTAATAAATGCTAAGTTCAATGAATCTTGGGGTGAATACAATGTTGGGGGGAAAACATTTAAGAAGGTTTGTGCTTTGACCTGAAAATTTAAGATGATTCATTGAACCTTAAAATTTTAGAAAACTAAATTAGAGAAAAATGTGTTCATCAGAAAATGTGAGACAACTTAAATATGGAAAAGATATATGTGCCCTAACAAAAAAATGAATCAAAAAATATTCTTAATAATAATATAAAATGTTAAAATATTTAGTGAAAATAAATCTAGGTTTATCTACATTCCCCTATCTTCATACCCAAAAGATTTATATGGCCATTTTGTATAATAAATTACTTACTTTTTGAAACAATTAAAATATAAACACCCAATAATTTCTTACCACCAAAAAACTATATAATATGGTAATGTTTTGGATGCCATGTACCACATAATCAATATGAAATTGTTATCAACGGGGGTTGGTCCGAATGGTAAGCGGCTCGGTATCGCTTAAGCGGGGTCTCGAGTTCGAGCCTTGGCGTACGCAGAAAATTCCCGTTAGGAGACTCACCCACCATAGCCAGGTGCGCGACACGGGTCGGATCCGGATGTAGTCGAGACAAAGCTCCGGTGAACCGGGTGGGCAATAAAAAAAAATATATATACAATTGTTACAATGAATCCTTTAAAAAAAATCCATTAGAATTAATATGGAATTTTAGGTCTAAATTCAACAGCCCAAGAGAACTCATGCATTGGATTAATATTTCCAAAATTAATCTGTTTTATTTGGTGAAGCATAAATGTATTATAACCATGGGCCGCTCGTAATTACCTTCATTTTTAAAAAAAAAATTGGTTCCTTTTTGTGGTAAATTATCATGATCTCTCACAGAATAGCCACGTGCGAACATCTGTATGTTCGATGAATCAAGAGGGTTTGTAATTTTCAGCCATGGACTGTAACTCTGTAATACGTGGCAAAATAAATACTAGAAACATATCCATCAGATATTTTTGTTAAAGAGAATTACATTGAGTTCTTAAAGACAAATAATTACAGTCATTTTCTATAAAATTATTAAATTGGTATAAAATCTTAAAGGATCTATAGATAATTTATTGTAATTATAAAAAGATAATTATAGTGTTATCAATGATAAGTTAATGTGTCATTAAAAATAAATTAAAATACTATAATTAATGAGTTAAGGCTTTAAAATTATCGTGCCACCAATAACAAATGAAAACGTTTCAATATATAAATCAATATTTCACTAACGATAAGTCAAGACTCATCTTTTTACAATTTTAATAAATCTTTCACAAATTTCTTTAGATTTCATATTTGATTTAATATGTGATAATATATTTTCCTTCATATCTTAGTATAATTTCTCCTTTTTCTTAATAGTACAAATTTACCATATAACTATGCATTTTGTGTGATAATAATCTAACACCCAATGTATCCACTAATTCATATTTAAATATATTTTATTTTATTTTACTTATATTTAGATATTATCATACTTAGATGAGAATAACTCTTTTTATGATTTTTTATATTCATAACGTTTGAGTTTAGAGTTTAGTTCATGGATATTAAAGTATTTTCAATTTAACCCGACTATGTTTGAGGTCTTATCATTAAATGGAAAGATTTTTTTTCTTGGGAATTAGAAAGGTAAGATATAAGTCACAGGCTAAGTTGCACTGTTTAGTTGAATTTATAAAAGAAATAATCAAAAAAGAAAATTTCAATTTACAACTCTAAAGAAGTAATCAAAAAAGAAATTTTGAACATACCCATACTTAGAAAATCCATCATAACGGTCCATGTGATCTTATAGGAGATTTCAATTCCTGTAAATTTTTGCCCATCATCATTTAAATAAAAAATAGGACACTTGTCAATAACTCTATATCCTAATGATATCGTGTAACCTCTATTATAAATATAAAGTTATACATTCGATCCCATTTATAATTACATCCTGGATTATGGTCTAAAACTTCAGTGGTGGTTCCGAATTTGGCTTCCTTTAAGCTGTTTGTACTTTATAAAATTAATAATTTGCCTCTCATACAAAGGCAATTTTTGGCTCTTGGCAGGAGAAACGTTTCTCTCGAGAATCTGTAGGAATGCTATAAGACGCTTCAACATTAATTCGAACATCCGCAGTTTGTGGAAGGAAGGCAAGCTACTACGAGGCAGCTGCATGACCAAATACAATTAGATTCATAAATTTTATATGTACATATATCTAACTTTTTTTACTTATTACTATTCCTAAGCACTTGTCAATTCACAATATTTTTCAATTTTTGAATTATATATATAAGGAAGGTGATTAAGACAGCCCACAATTGCATGTTACTATCACTAAAACAAAGATAATTCTAACTACAAAAGGCAATTGCTAACCAAGTCAAAAGATGGATTATGTGCTAGAGCAATAACTGTTTCACATGAGGCCACAAATGAAGTGGATAGGGAATTGTTTTCCTTTCTTTCTACTATGTACTTTCTCTAGTCTTATATAAAAGCAACAGCCAACCAAATTTTGTAGGCTAAAATATTGGTTAAAATTAGTTAAAAATAACAAATAGGTAAGAGATGTAATTTTTTTTCCTAATTTATTTTTATTTATGAAGATGATAAATGAGAGAGAATGAGTGAGAAAAAGAAATAGAATATACATGTAATTAATTGGCTGTAAAAATTAAAAAAAATGTATAAACAAACACATATTATTGTTTATATATAGGACTAACCTATGTGAGAGAATATTGCTTATATATAAGACTGGAGGGAGTATTTGGTAATGTGCTTTTCTCTGGTATAAATAGGTGTATGAGGGTAGAAGAGTAGAAGTAGTTCATCAGAATATTGAAGTGTCGTGTGTACTTAAAAGGTCCTCCTTGTGATTATGAGAGACACTAATTCAATATCCTTTGCACTCATTTCTCCAATAAAATCTCTTTCTCTATACTTTGATTTTATCTTGTTTATTCAGTTCTTAAAAAAGACATAGAAAAATAAAACCATGTGGACTAAACTCCTAAATTCAAATTAGGAAGAGATAAGGCAAGATATTTGACTTTAATATAGTCACATTCTTAACTGATTTGTTGTGATAATAACCAAAACAACCAAGATATTACTCCAGACTCAAAAGTCATGATCATCACCACAATAGCATTGTTAACATTGTTAACTTTAAAAATTGAGAACACAAGACATATTAAGCAAGTTCGAGGCTTTGAACAATGTGAATAAAAAATAATTATAATGGGAGAACTATTCCCTGTCTGAGCTTGAGAATGCTCAAATTTGTATTAGCCAATAATGTCAGATATTAGATAATAGTACGAAAATAAAACAAGAACCAGAGATACCTGCTTAATTTTATCGACAATTTTCTGGTACATTTCCTTCAAATCTGTCAAGTACATTCCCTTCATCATTACGATCTGTAAGTTGAAATAAAAACAATCAGAAATTCATAACATTTGAAACCTTGAGATCTTCTCAACAGGACATGTCAAGAATGCAAATCATTGCACTTAATGTTATAAATTCAAGACGTAAGAAATGTGAGTTTATGTAATGTCCACAATTTTGCTCAATTAAAAAGCAATCAAGAGGCTCTTCAATACTTACTTTAGGTTAATTTGACTATCTGTAGTTCTGCCAACTTTATTGAGAAAATAGAAGTGGTAAAAAAATGGCATATTTACCTTGTGATATGTCTCCTCCTGCATTTTCCCTAGAATATTATAATATAAAAATATGAGTCCATAGTGATCAAATAAATAAAGTAAAATAGTACTCATCATTTTCTTATTTAATAGAAAAAAGAACAGATAAGATAATATAATTGGCAGGAAAACATAAAAGTATTATTCCCCCAATCATTGAAAAAATGGGCATATGGCAATATCAGCTGTCCTCACTAAGTTTCAATAAACATGGAGTACCCAACAAGTTACAGGTTGAGAAGTAAGAGCTCTATTTTATTGAAAGGAGTAGGAACCAGCAACTTAAGGCTTTTTTACTTAATTAGGGGTATCCCTTTCAAGACTTAGAACACAAAATTTTCGCTTCTCCTAACAAATACACTTCCTGAGATTCAAACTTGTTAACTTGAGTTGGTGGTTACCACCCCAACCAACAGAGGTAGTAACCACCAAAAGGGGACCGTTGCATTTCTATTATGCAATAAGACATGAATCAGATCAGAGTCATTACCTTGAAAAGAACTCAGAATTTTCTGAATAATGCGGAAATTTGATTCAAAACTCAGAGAAAAAGATTACAAGAGATAAACTGAGAGAGAAATGTTGAGTAGGGGATGTGTTGTCCCAAACAGTTTCTCAACTCTTATAGCAAAGAAAAGGCATAAGCCGGGTGCTCTCTGGGCCCCATTGACACTTAGTGCTCTTATCTTGCTTTTTTGTCGGCACATCCGACAAAAGACTTTCACGGGCTCATCATGCTTCTGAAACCTATTCCAGCTGTGAGATTTGCTTTCGTAGTGCGGTTACCTCGGATTCCTCCTGCTTTATCTCCATAGCCCACTCAGCTGCCTCGTCATAGGAATAAAATCCTTTCCAGATCTTATCTTCATTTTCCAAGGTTGAAATTATTGCACATAATTCCGCATAATCCGCTGCAATGGCGATTCCTTTTACTCCATACCAGCTGTAATTTCGGCTCTGTGGCTCAGCTACCCGTGCGAAATACTTCTGACACGCTTCAAAAACTTTTATTTTATTTTCCTCAGTCATGGTTAATATCTGGCCAAGTAGGCAACGCTGAGGCACGCTCCTACTGGGATCTATCCTGTTGTCTTCAACTACTCTTAGCCTGGTTCCCCAAAAGTTGCAAAACCTTTCTTGAGAACTTCGACTAACTTCATCTGAACTTTCTCCTCTGCTGATTGAACTTCTTCTATGGCCTCTTGAGCTTCCATAAGGAACTCCTACTTGTTTGGACTGCATTCTGAAAAACATAATAAAATCAAGCGAGATAATGAATCTGCAAGAACATTATGCTTCCCTTCTATATGCTCAATTTTAATTTTTAATCCTAAGCCCGTCAGATAATCGGTGAACTTCATCCATCTGACCCTTGATGGCTTATTAGCGGCCATTTTGTTGTAGAACGTCACTATTGCCTGGCAATCTGTTCGTAAGATGAGCTCTGGTTTATCTAAGTAGAGATACTTAAATTTCTCCAGAGATCGCAAGCAAGCTTCTATCTCTGCATCTATGGTTGATTTTAAGTTGCAGAATTTTCCACTAGCATAAGCGCTCACTTCTTCATCTTTTCGACTTCCACCCTTATATCTCCACTTGAAAATTCCTCCCCGTCCTTCCATACATCCATCAGTTTCAATAATTACTTCTGCATCATTGGGGGGAAACTTCATGACTGGTAGTTTCTGGATTTTCGACTTAATCTCCTTGACAATCTTCCAGTCAGATTCTTTCATTCGTTTATCTCCATGCGGTGCTGTTTTTGAATAAAGAGGTCCCAGAATTGTTCCCATTCCTGGAATATAATTTCGAGCGTAATTTAAAATTCCAAGCCACGTTCTTAATCCCTTCTTCTCTTTCAATTGTTCATCAGGGAAGTTAACGATCTTCGAAATTATGTGTGGCTGTAATTTGATTCCGCCTGGACCTATAATTGCGCCAAGAAACTCAATTTCCTTGCATGCAATCTTCATTTTTTCTTTTGACAGCACGAGCCCATTCTGTTGGCATTTCTTCAACATGATCTCCAGATGTTGGGCATGCTCCTGAGCGGTTTGTGAAAACACCAAGATATCATCAATATATACTGCAATAAAGTCTTCTAATCCTTTGAAAACTTGGTCCATCTTCCTTTGAAATACCGCTGGTGCATTTTTCAGTCCGATTGGCATTACCAACCATTCATACAACCCTCCTGGTACGACAAAGGCCGTCCATTCAATTGATTCTGGATCCATTGCTACTTGATGAAATCCACTCTTGAGATCAAACTTTGAGTAGATTTGACTGTTGGTAATTCCTCTTAGTAGCGTATTAATCCCTGGTAAGCTGTATTGATCCTTGTGAGTATTATCATTCAATGTTCGATAATTAAAGACCATTCTTTCCTTTCCTTTCTTCTCCTCGCCTGTTTTGGGATCAACTGTTGTTCCAGACTGCACGATCATCGCCATTGTTCTATGTCTGCTGCTTGCAACCAACAGAGGTAGTAACCACCAATTCAAGTTAACAACGCATTGCATGGGCAAAGTTACAAAATCATTGCTTAACAAGCTAGATTCATTTCCATAAGTTAAGTCCTTTGAATATTACAACACAAATGCACAGAATCTTGAGTGAAATTTGAATCAACAATATTGAGGGCAAAATTGATATAACCTAAGAAATAATTTGAAAATCCAGAAAATGTTAGAAGATTAGGGATGAAAGTCAAATCAAGAGCAAAAAAAACAAAAATCTTGTCAGCAACAAATAATAAATGCATCAACAAGAAGTGATTAAGTCATGTACGGTCTATTTTGGACATGCCAAACCATAATTTAGAAGCCTTCAAAATAATGAAACCTCAAATAACCAAAAACTTAAGTGTGTGTATAGATAGACTTTTAGAAAAGAGCTTATAAAAAAAAAGCTTTTGGGTAGGTTTTAGAAAATGACTTTTAGAGAAGAGTTTATAAAAAAATTGGTTATAGATAAATGAGTGTTTGGATAGTTATTACCAAAAAGATTTTTATAATTGGAAAATTACCAGAGGAGAGAGGAGAGAGGGTGGAAAAGAGAGAGGAGAGAGGATAGAGAAGAGTGAATACAGAAGAGAGATGAGAGGAGAGAGGATGGAGAAGATAGAAGAAAGAGGAGAGAGGAGAAAGGGTGTAAGAAAAAGTAAAGGTAAAATAGTAATTGAGTAGTCTATAAACTCTTTTACTGTTCCAAAAGCTATTCTTACCAGTTTATTTGAAACTATAGTTTTAAACCATGGTTTGATTTAGAAGCATTGCTGTTTGTTTTAAAATTTTTCCAAACCGAAGTTTGGGCCAAAAGCCCTTTCAAAATTTTGGTTTAAGGGTTTCCTAAACATGTCCTAAATAGGCTAACGACTGAGCTTGATGCCAGTGAGTTGCACATCAAGTTTAGAGACTTACTCTTCATTGAAGCCTTCTTTGAATTTATTTTCTGCAAATAATCTAACTGAAATTGGGAATATAAAGGAAATAAGTACATTGGCACCTCAAAAGTCAAAAGATGATAACTTTGAGATCTGAGATATGAGCATACCTGGCTTGTTGCACCAGCAAAAGTCTTTTTCTCAAAACTTTGAGAACATTTTTCAAGACTTTGAGAACATTTTTCAAGTTCTTGCATGCCATCTTCACCATAAAGATTGTTATATAGCTTTACTGCATTCATTCTACAAAGTCAAGAGAACAGTTCTCTTACAATTAATTAGATGGTGAAGAGTGAGGACATTAAACAATCCTCAAAATATAGTTCTTAAACAATTAAAGGCTCCAAAATACTATCATACATAGTGAATAGCAATCTGATCATATAGTAGCAAATTTAAAAATTCCAAATATAATTGATAAATCGCTAATATATATAATTAGTCCCTCAAAGTGTAAAACAATAAAAAAAGCCTCCTAACAATCATCTATAACTAACAATATTAAGTACTCAACTCCAAATACATCAAACTTTAGCAAACTTTTTCAGTCTAAGCTTTATCTATGCCAACCAATTCTTATTCATCAAATGCAGCATCATAATGATCATCAATAAGCAATCCTTCAATATTCTCTTCATTTCAAAGGTTTCAATTTGTTCACCAACCATATCAAGAGCGTGAGAAGAGATTGGCCCTCTTCTTATGCTCTAGATATGATTAATGAATACAAAATCACTCAATATTTGGTTTTCCAGGGATGAGTCAATTGAGTCTCCAGTTCTCAGCTCTGTAAAATCACATAAATTAGGGCTACTGTTACCCTATTTATATGTAGTGCTAATTACAGCAACACAAAGGAGCTCCTATAGCATAGCTACAAAAGGGCTATATATGAAAGCTGTCATGCTAGATAAGTGGCACATCATAAGGTTGAATTGTAGTGAGTTACAAGCTATAAAGCTATTAATAACTACAACTCAAACGAAACAAGTTGTGATATGAATTACAAAAATAGATACTGCCAATGACCAATTTTCCTTTCCTGACAATCATTATGATTTTTATCATAAAAGACACAGAAACCAGAAAAAAAAATAGAACAGAATAAAAATGGTTGAAGTGACTCATTAAACTCAGCTCTCTCAAAGTGCACGTAACTGTGAGTTGATTTATTTAATATGATGAAATCAACTCAGTAACATATTAGAAGCTAATGGGCACTTAGGTGGAGAGTTTTCTTTCAAAAGCTAGTTATTGAAGTGAGAAAACCGATCCACTTAAGTACTCCTTAGATCATCCTAAGCTACTTATTGTGAGACTTAGAAATTCTGTATTACCTAAATTCCATCAATTGACTCTCTTGGAGGGTGGACATCTGATGACCACATTCTACTACACTTTACTTATTGTGGGACTTAGTCAGTCAGAATCATCTGTATGTCCTTTATGGATTCATCGACCACTAGCTTTGATACCAAACTAATGGGTACCCAAATGAGGTGCCTTCACAAAAAGACTAATTATTGAGAATTAAATAGTTTTGCAAGTTTGCCAGTCACACACAATGGCACCAACAGTCTACTTCAGCTCCTTCACCACATATGTATGATTGTACTCCCTCTGGTACTAAATTTAGAGCTAGTTGGTAGGTTTGTTTTGATTCTAAATATAAAACATCATTCATACACAATGACAAACAAGGAAAGATTGATGGAAGCCTTTCAATTTTGAAGCACCTATAGCATAAAAAAAATTAGAATTGAAATACAAAAACGAGACTTAGACCTACATTTGTTGGACAGCCACTTTACGAGCATGAGGCTGCAAGTCAGATCTCCAATCTCTTTCATCCATAATTGGTTCTCCACCAAGTGTAAGCCTCCAGTAATTGGAACCTAACAAATATAATTTAACTCAGGTCCCTAAACGAGAACATTTATAAGTCAATACAAAGGAAATGAAAGTAAATTATTGTTTTAACCATTGCCATAGAGCCAAAACAACTATCACAAAGCATTAGGCAATTTATTGTCATATTCTACTGAAACCAAGAATTACGTACAATAGAAATATGGCGAAGAATTCCATTTTATTAGATAACTAGTTCTCAATGAAAAGGCTCACCGACGCTTCATTCAAAAGATACTGGCCTTTAACTATTCATAATTTCTCTTTACAGGAAAGTAAAAACTCAATAATCCCTCAATTCAAAGTGAGAGTCCCAGTACAACCAATCTACTTTCAAAATCGCGTCTTTCACACAAAAGCAATGGAATATTTCGGTTAAAATTAACGTGATTATTCAAATCAAAGTCGGTACCTTAAAATACTTACAGTCGGGGAAAAGCCAAAGGTGTATCGCATGAACAGATGATCGAAGCAGAGGAATCAAGATGATGAGGCCGCGAACTTAGGGCGAGAGGAATTAAATAGAACACGAATCCTGATCATTTTATTAAAGTGGAGCAGCAATTCTGAGAGGCACAAACAATGCTTATGTTTAAGATTTCCAACCATTAAAAGCTGTTTTAAGGGTCCGATTGGATTAGTTTTTGAGAATAGATTTTGAGAAGAATAGATTTTAAGAAAAATAGATTTTAAAAAAATAAGTATTTGGATAGTTATTTTTAAAATAATTTTTTGGGGAGATAAATTACTAAAAAGGGTATGATTTTGTTAAAAGGAGGAGAGATGAGAGAGGGTGAGAAATAGAGTAGAGATGAGAGTGGGTGGAGAAGAGAGAGAAGAGAGGGTAGAGAGAAAAGAGGAGAGATAGTGGAAAAGATAGAAGAGAGAGGAGAAATATTGTAAGAAAAAATAAGGGTAAAATAGTAATTGGATAGTCGATAAGTTGTTTTACTGTTCCAAAATCTATTATGACCAGCTTTTCTGAAACTATGGTTTGGCCCAAACCGAGGTTTTGAACAAAAATGACTGTTTGTGTAAAAAAATTTCAAACCGAGATTTTACCCAAAATTAATTCTTAAACCACATACCCAAACACACACAAAGAGCCCGTTTGGATTAGCTTTTGAGAATAGATTCTGGGAAGAATAAATTCTGGAGAATAGATTCTGGGGAGAATAGATTTTGAGAAAATAAGTGTTTGGATAGTTATTTTCAAAATGACTTTTTGAGAAGGTAAATTATTAAAAAGGGTATGATTTTATTAAGTGTGTGTTTGGGAACACGGTGGAGAATCAATTCTGGGCCAAAATCGCGGTTTGAAATTTTTGTACACAAACAGTCATTTTTGTTGAGAATTGATTTTGGGCAAAATCTCGGTTTTGAATAAGCCACTGAAAATAGCTTTTGGTTTGAAACCTAGGTTATGGATTATCCAATTACTATTCTACCCCTACTTTTTCTTACACCCTCTCTCCTTTCTCCTCTCTTATATCTCTTTTTCTCTTTTCTCTCTCTTCTCTTATCTCTCTTTTTCTCTCTCCACTCTACACTCTCTTGTCTCTCCTCTTTCTTCTCTATCATCTTTCATCTCTCTTACTTTTAATCAAATCATACCATTTTTGGTAATTTACCAATATAAAAAGTGATTCTATTACTAATCATCCAAACATCTCTATTTCCAAAATCTATTCTTCCCAAAATCTATTTTTTTCAAAATTTATTCTCCAAAATTTATTCTTCTCAGAATCTATTCTTCAAAAGCTAATCCAAACACACCCTAAAAGGAGGAGGGAGGAGAGAGGATGAGGAATAGAGAAGAGATGAGAGTGGGTGGAGAAGAGAGAGGAGAGAGGGTATAAAGAAGAGAGGAGAGAGGGTAGAGAAAAAAGATGAGAGATAGTAAAAAAGATAGAAGAGAGATGGGAGATATTATAAGAAAAAGTAAGGGTAAAATAGTAATTGGATAGTTCATAAGTTATTTTACTGTCCAAAATCTATTCTGACCAGCTTTTCTGAAACTATGGTTTGATCCAAACCGAGGTTTTGAATAAAAATGACTGTTTGTGTAAAAATTTTTCAAACTGAAATTTTGCCCAAAATCAATTCTGAAACCTAACATCTAAACACACATTAAATTCTCTAACACTGCTTATTCATCACATAGTTTAAATTCTCTAACCTTACTATAACATTTGTTGTTATAGTGTGGGTTTGGGAAACTCCCAAACCACAGTTTTAAAATGATTTTTGACTGAAACTTTGGTTTGAAAAAATTTTAAAACAAATAGTTATATTTTAAAACTATTTTATCCTTATTTTTTCTTACACTTTCTCTCCTCTCTCTTTTCCATCATCTCTATTCCCCACCCTCTCTCCTCTCTCTTCTCTACTCTCTCTCCTCTCGCATCTCTCATACTTTTAATAAAATTATATCATTTTTAGTAATTTACCAATCACAAAAACTCTTCTACTAATAATTATCTAAACACTCATTTTTTCAGAACTACTTTTTTTTCGTAAGCTCTTCTCCACAAGTCTTTCTCTAAAAGTTATCCAAAAGCTATTTTTTAAACTCTTATCTAAACGGGCACCGGTTGACTCAAGTTATATGCTTTGAAAACCCATAATCATCTTAACGATGGATAGTTGACATGACCAATAGTTTAGGAACTTAATCTGTTTCAACTTCATGCTTACTTAGAGGAGCTCTGTGGCTTCTAACATTATCCCGTAGTAGATAAATAAATTTAGTGTTTATACGAGATTTAGTAATTTAAAAAAAAACGTGTGAAACCATGGTGATGGTGGAGGACTTTTTAATGCATAGAAGCTTTTGAAAAGATAAAATATCTATGACTCTTGTGTAGGAATTCTGTTGACTTCGTTTTATGCTTTGGTACTTATATGAAATGGTGGATGGAGCGTTCATGGATATTAATGTTATTTGTGAGAATGGAAAGGCCTTAGTGTAAAAAGGGCAAACAAGAAGAATGGAATGAAGTAGAAAATTAGAGAGAATAGTTGTGTGTGTACAAGGAATGATCTAACGTGTGTATAAGGATTGATCTAACATAGTTTTCCTCTTTTAGATTTGAGATAAAATTATATTTTAAAAGATTCTGAGAAGTGTTATAATAAAAAAAAGTGAGATTTCATAATCAAATGGAGATTTAATCCTTTTATCCACAATGAAAAGCTCTAATAAGAGATTTTTTATATATAATGTTAAAAGATCCACCTACATGCCATATTTGCATGTTTAATATGGGTTAATTTAAATGTACATTAGGCTTGCATATTTATTTCATATTAAAAAAATAAAAATAAAAATTTTTGGTTTTTTTTCTGATAAGTTTTAACTTCCTATTTATTATTCTTATTTTGCCTTGATAATTAAACTATGTATATATAAATTCTAAATCTAAAATTAAAAATAAATTTAAATAATTCAATCAATAAATTCATTGATGATGGCTTAGGAAATTATAAACTATTAAGCTTTTTATATTTTAAATTTAAATTATAATATATAAAAAGGTAAGACAATGGTTAAATATATTTGAATAAAATATGCTGATGGTATATGAAAATATGATGAGTTCCCACTTGGTTTAGGGTGTGTTTGGATTAGCTTTTGGAGAATAGATTTTGGGAAGAATAGATTTTGGAGAATAGATTTTAAGGAGAATAGATTTTGAGAAGAATAGATTTTGGGAATAGAGATGTTTGGATGATTAGTAGTAGAATCACTTTTTATATTGGTAAATTATTAAAAAGGGTATGATATGATTAAAAGTAAGAGAGATAAAAAATGATAGAGAAGAAAGAGGAGAGAGAAGAGAGTGTAGAGAGGAGAGAGGGGAGAGGAAAGAGAAAAAGAGAGATAAGAGAAGAGAGGGGAGAGATAATAGAGAGGAGAGAGGAGAGAGGAGAGAGGGTGTAAAAAAAGTAAGGGTATAATAGTAATTGGATAATCCAAAACCCAGGTTTCAAAGAAAAAGCTATTTTCAGTAGCTTATTCAAAACCTAGGTTTCAAACCGAGGTTTTGCCCAGAATCAATTCTCAACAAAAATGGCTGTTTGTGTAAAAATTTTCCAAACCGCGGTTTTGGCCAGAATTCATTCCTAAACGTGGTATCCAAACACACGCTTAGTAACATAAAAAGATGACTGGTTAACTAAACCATTGTTTGGTTGGGAGATTTTTGAACTTAGAGGATTGGAGGGAGAGATATAAGTGTGTTTAGTTGAAAAAAATAGAGGGGAGGGGAGGTAAATTTTTTTATCTTTATGCACTCACCTTCCCTCCAAAAGTGGAGATTTTTGGAGGAGAGAGAAATTTTTTACCTAATTTTGATAAAATTCCCTTTTATATTCTTTTAATATTTTAATTATACCTCATGAGTTTAATTTTTTTTTGCATTCTCCTCACACGTGATTTTTTCTTTGATTACTAAAGACTAATAAACATGATAAATTATTTATATATTATATTAATATATATAATAATTATAAAATTAATGAGAGACAATATTAAAATTTTATCAAATTTTTTAATTTTTTTAATTTTATCATATATATATAAAAATGAGATAAAAAAGTTTTGTGAGATTCATAAATTAAAAAAATAATAATTTTAATATAAATATTATAAATAAAAAACAAATAAATTTAAATAAAAATATATATTTATTAACTTTTTAATTAATTTAGTTCCTTTTTTTTAAATTAAACAAAAAAAAATTATCTTCTTCCTTTTATCTTTACACCCATAACCACTACTACCCAACTAAACAAAGCTTAAGGGTATATTTAGATTAGCTTTTGGAGAATAGATTATGGAGAGTAGATTTTGGGAATAAAGATGTTTGAATGATTAGTAGTAGAATCACTTTTTATATTGGTAAATTACCAAAAAGGTATGATATGATTAAAAGTAAGAGAGATGAAAGATGATAGAGAAGAAAGAGGAGAGAGTGTAGAGAGGAGAGAGGAAAAGAGAAATAAGAGAAAAGAGAGGAAAGAGGAAAGAGAAAAGAGAGATAAGAGAATAGAGATGAGAGATGAGAGATGATAGAGAAAATATAGGAGAGATGAGAGAGGGGGTAAGAAAAAGTAGGGGTAGAATAGTAATTGGATAATCCATAATCTAAGTTTCAAACCAAAAACTATTTTCAGTGGCTTATTCAAAACCTAGGTTTCAAACCGAAGTTTTGTCCAAAATCAATTCTCAACAAAAATGGCTGTTTGTGTAAAAATTTTTCAAACCGCAGTTTTGGCCCAGAATTCATTCTCCACCGCTATGCCAAACACGCACTTAATCTTTTTCTCCAGTATAGCTAAACAATATCCAAGCAAAAGATAATATTAAAAAAATATTACTCGCTCTAGTCTTTAATATAAGAGCAATTGATCTATTTAGTTTACTTAATCTATTAAAAAAATTCCACTAGTTTTTTTTTTTGGTAAGCTAGTATCTACCGTAAAAAATAGTGATTAATCCCTTAGCATCGTAGACTTATCGAAGGGACTTTAGTACTGGTCATAAGATCCTTTTCACACACAATTTTAGGGATCAAACCTTTTATTATATGCTTAAGGAAGCTAGCTGTCAATTGTGTTAAATCTCGTAATTTTAACTAATTTTTATATTAATAATGGATGAAATAATTTATAAATGTTACAAAATGATTTATAAATTTATAAACATCTCTCTCTATCTATATAAAGAAGTCGGCTTAAAGCTGGATACACAGAGTGCCACGTCAGCATGTGCGTTGGGAATTTTCTTTTTGTTTTTTTATTTAATAACTTAAATAATACATCACATGATCTCCATAATTTGAACGATTACATTCCATGATTATATTTGATATTTAAAATATATTTGATTTCTAAAAATATCTTGACGGTTACATTCCGTGATTATATTTGATTTTTGAAAATATATTGGCGGTTATTTATCTTGTATACTTTTGTGTTTATTTTAATGGGAAAATATTATAAAAAAACGAAACTTCTAGCCCATAAAAACATAAAAACATTATAATGTACAAATCATTTTAATTAAAACATTTGAATTACCATAAAAACATAAATACTGAATTTGCACAATTTTTCAAGATGCTAAATTAATTAAAACATTATAATGCACAAATCATTTTAAAATAGTAGTATATCAAAATATTAAAATGAAACGTCAACTTTGAGATAAACATTAACTTCTCAATATATGTAGTAACTTCCCATGTAACTTCCTTGTATGATTAAATTATTTACAATCTATAATATTCTTGAATTATTATAATCACATAAATACTGAATTTCTAAATAACTATGATTAAGAAATTTGAAAAAGGATTTGAGAGGTTACGTGGTAGTATAAAATTATCCAAAATTTAAGTTACACTTTTAAATCCTTAATATATATAAAAATATTAAAGTAGTGTAGCTGGCGGCCCTCGTGTCAACATGTGCCTGCAGCCATTTGACGGGGAGTTTTTTTGTTGGTGTAAAAATTTAAAAAAAAAGAGTTAGGGCTCGTTACGATTTAAAAAAGTATAATAAATTTTTTTTTAGGCGATACTAATATTAGATAGGACGAGCCATCAATTATTCTCAGGTATAAATTTAAGTATTCAGAAGTTATGATACCTTATTAAATATCTCGACTAGAACCATAATAAAGTGGTATTCCTTAGGATAGAATACGCTGCAAATGATCGTATGTCTCACCCTTTCACTAGTTGAACTCACAGACAATAGATATTTGACGGGGGGTTTAAGTTGCGATTATATGTTGTTGAATGTGTGATATTTAGTGTGTATTTAAATAGGATTTTAGAAAATGGATTATAGAAAAAAAGAATTTTTAGACATTTTTTAAAAAAGGGTTTTGAAAAAGAGTTTATAGAAAAAAAAATAATTTTGAATAAATGAGTATTTGGATAGTTATTATCAGAAGTACTTTTGTGATTGTCAAATTATCATAAAGGGTATAATTTTATTAAAAATAAAAGAGAAGAAAAAGGAGAGAGGAGAGAGAAGAAAGAGGAGAGAAAGTGGAGAAGAGAGATGAGATATGAGATATGGTGTAAAAAAATAAAGATAAAATAGTAATAAGATAATTTATATACTTTTTTACTGAAATAGTTAGTTTCAGTAGTTTATCTAAAATTTTAATTTTAAACCATAATGTTTAACCTGAAGTTTTTTGTTTTAGTTTTATGAGTTTCTAAACTCACCTAATATAGTCATCTTGATATCGTTTTGGTTGGTTTTGTGTCCTACGATTCCGGTGATTGTGATGGCCCAGTAACCCACTAATGTATTATGGAGATGCGGCCAAATGCACTTGCAGAATTTACCGGCCACCACAGTCGACACTAGATAGACATTTTTCGGCAGTTTTCATGACTGCTATAAATGTGCTTGTGGTGCTCGACCGCATTTCTTCATTTTGGTTTCTTCTTTTTTTTCTGTTCGTCCGCATCTCAAACCTCAGCCGTCATGTCCATCCCATTGATAAGGCTACGCTTCAGATGCGGAGAAGGATGATGAGAAACAGACAGTCTGCGGTTAGGTTCCGAGAACGACTTTATATTGTGTTCCTTTTAATTTTTTTGTGCCCTGAATATTTCTGTTGAGTTTTGACAATAAGAAAAATCTTTCTCCTTAGCCTTTGTTGTCCCTCTTATTAATCTTCTATTACAACTCACAAACATATAAAATATAGTTATTACACATGTTTCTCGCTATTTATATGCATGATTTGTCAGAATAACCTGGGAGCAGATTTTTTTTTTTTTTTGTAACAGTTCAAGCTTGTCAGTTAAGGATTGGTCCTGCATTTTGCTCATTGTATTGACTTTTATTTGTGGATTGTATGTTATTTCTGTTATGAGATAAACTCTTAATGACTTGGTCATTGACATGATTCATGGTTTTATGGTTGTAGTAGATGAACATGAAGGGAGAAAATTCGATGATGCCTAGACAATGTTCTAGATAAGGATTTTTAAACTATGTATGATTAAAGAGCAAAGCTAAAAATATATCACTTGGGACCGTTTAGATTAGCTTTTGGTAATAGATTCTGGAGAATAGATTTTGGGAAGAATAGATTTTAGGGAGAATAGATTTTGGAAAAATAAGTGTTTGGATAGTTATTTTCAAAATGACTTTTTGGGAAGGTAAATTACTAAAAAGGGTATGATTTTATTAAAAGGAGGAGAGAGGAGAGAGAGTGAGGAATAGAGAAGAGATGAGAGTGGGTGGAGAAGAGAGAGGAGAGAGGAGAGAGAATAGAGAGGAAAGATGAGAGATAGTTGAAAAGATAGAAGAGAGAGGAGAGATAATATAATAAAAAGTAAGGGTAAAGTAGTAATTGGATAGTCCATAAGTTGTTTTACTGTTACAAAATCTATTCTGACCAACTTTTCTGAAATCATGGTTTGGCTCAAACTGAGATTTTGAACAAAAATGACTGTTTGTGTAAAAAATTTTCAAATCGAGATTTTGCCCAAAATTAATTCTCAATCTATACACCCAAACACACACTAAAAGAGATAATGAAAACGTACACTTAATTAAAGATATTTTGTAAAATGATCTGGTAATTTAAGATAATAAACTGCTTTTAACTGATTTTATTGATTTATACAAATTAATTAAAGTAACTTATAAAAATAAAAATTAAAAGAGTATATATTTTTATTAGATCATATTGATCACATTGAGTGATTGAATTTTTATATTAACATTGACCATTTATAATTTAATTTGATCTATTTATATGGAATAACTTTGAAACGTAGTTTATAATAGATTCTTAAAATGTTACCAAATGTTTTTGGCAAAAAAAAAAATGTTACCAAATTTTCTTGATGACAAAGAATGATTGCAATATATAGTGTTTTCAAAATTTAAAATTTAAGAAAATAAGCATAAAAAGGAAATAAATTTTACTTATATAATTAGAACTTAGAGAGTATATCAACAAAAAATTGATATCAACTTGTGATTCTGTAATTTCATCAAACACTTTGACCCAAACTATATATAAATATGAAAAAAAAAATCAACGAATGATCAACCCAACACAATCTAATTTAAGATAGTATGGCATTAAACATGCAAGTTTATTGTAGATTCTACTAGCTCTTTTTTTTTTTTTTTTTTTAACATCTTATCATTAGTTCAAAATAGCATTACACTATTGTAACAAAAAAAAAAAATAGCATTACACTATTGTGCTGCTTTGCTGTTTGATGATGATGCACCAGAAATTTCTGCTATTACAGAAGCTCTATAGCTGGCAGGAACAAGCCTTCCCAAATCAACAAAATGCATAATCTGATTCTCATGTGCAGGTAATTCTTCCCCCAAGGTAGCAGAAATGTTGCTCTTGGAAGTCTGTAAGAATGCTATATTTTGCTCCATCGCTGCTTTAAACATCTTCATCATTCTACAGGCAGCTGACCCTGCCTGCTGCGGATCAGAGTCGAGCTGGTAGAGGTACAGGTTCACGGTTAGATACGATTGTATTAATAAAACAATAAATTATAAGTAAACTGCTAATCCCCTCATGGCCTAGGGACATATAAATTCTCCTATAAATGAGAAGTCGCGGTTCGATCCCATTTATAATTTCAGGCTATTAGTGTCTACCCCTCAAGAGTTTTGTGGTGGCATTTTCTTGAACACCCTTATGTACAGAAGTTGCCTAATGTATTAGAGGGGATTGGCTAACCGCTAACCCAACATGGCCCCCTTCTTCCATAAAAGAAGAGTTTCAGCTTTTAGTTACTTTTTTTTTTTGGGGACTGGTTCACCCCGGCCTGGTCAGGCATGTTCTCAAGAGTCTTATGTTTACAAGGGCAAGCCTGTGCTTAGAAAGCAGCTAAATGGGCCAGCCTGAGGATTCTAGCAGCTTTTACCAGTACTACTCAAAATAGACTTCTTTATCTATGGATGGTGTTAAAATAGTTCAGTCCTAAAACCAAGTACTTAACATACCTGCCCAACTTTCTCAACCATTCTCTGGTAAATTTCATTCAATTCTGGCAAGTACATCTCCTTCAGCATTTGGATCTGTAAGTTGAAATGAACAGAATGTGATATCAAAACCATTTGAAACCTTGAGAATCCCCATACAATCATCTGTTTCACTCAGCTTAGTAATGCATATAGATTGAACACGACAAATGCATGGCACTAGATAAGAGAATATAAATATTCCATGAAAGATTGCTCACAATAAAAACAATCAAGGGGCTGTTCAGTACTTAATTTTTGAGTTTATTTGTATATTTTCTTTTGTTCCTGCCAACTTCGTTGAGGATATAGAAGCGATAAAAATGGTGTATTTACCCTTTGGTATACTTCTTGGTATTGGCCTTCAGAGTTAATTTGGTCTTCATGAGACTGCACTTGAGTAGGTTGGGATGGTGGCTGGGGCAAGGAGGGCATGGCATGTGGGGGAACCTGTCCTGGCTGCAGTGACAATATCCAGGGTTTATTTATATCTATAAATTTTTTTATTTTCTTCTCATAGAAACGTAATTTTTCCTCGCAGGCCGGAGAAATCTCACTCCTGGAAGTCTGTAGGAATGGTATAAAATCCTCAAGCATTGCTTTAAATATCTTCAGCTTTTCATGCTTATCTAGCTCTGCTTGTTGCGGATGGGAGTCAAGCTGATCGATCCAAGCGATATAGACACAATTACAAATATGGTTGTATTAACAAGTTATAAGCAAACTCATTGGCATTTAAATTATCTTCAACTTGGGAAGCAAGTCAAGCTCATAGACAGACATGCAGAAACAAGGCTAAATACAATCATATGAATTAAGTTTAAAGCAAACTCAACAGAAGTGGTGATGTAATACACACACACAATGCCACTGATGCAAACATAGGGGATTATGGGGAGAGTTATAGACATAGAGAGAAGAAAAGGGGGAATGCAGAACAGAGATGGTGGAGGAGAGGAGAGACAAAACGAGGCAGCGAGGAGGGAGTAACTATTTGAGCAAGGCCGTAATATTTCATTCACCCAAAAAGAGTTCACTTACATGTGCTTTTATAAGATATTTATAGAGTAAGATTTCCTTCCCATGAAGGAAACAAACCAAGCCAACTTGCAAGGTTTGTTTCCCACAAAGGAAATCTAAAGCAACCGTAAATAACCTTAAAATAACATTCAGTCACTTGCCAAAATAACATGAAAGAAAAGCATAAAACATAAAAACTGTTTTTACTCTATGTATATCTTTCCATATCTTCTATCAAGTGGTTTCAATGAGCTTGGCACTGGTTAGTACAGCTGAACAGCACTTGTATTACTCAAGACTCACAAGTCATGATTACCACCATAATAACAAGGAAAAACTCAAAAAAAAAAGCTTTATCCATGGTGTTATTAACATTGTTAAACCTTAAAAAATGAGTACCCAACATACCTGCTGAAGTCCATGTGCAATTCTTTGGTACATTTCATTCAAATCTGGCAAGTACATTTCCTTCAACATTTGTATCTGTAAGTTGAAATAGACACAATCATAAAATCAAGACATTTGAACCATGCAATTAGATCTCTTTCACTACAGGGTATGTCAATATTGCAAATAATTGGACTTGGCGTCATAATTGAACATTTTCCTCAACAACAAGGCAACTAGGGGGCTCTTAAATACTTACTTCTGGGTTTATTTGACAATTTTCTGTTCTGCCAATTTTAATGAGGGAATAAAAGTGATGATAAGAATGGGATATTTACCTTTTGGAATAATTCTTCTTGCATTTTCCCTATAACAGATATTAGATTAAAATACACGAGTACATATCGCTCAAATAAATAAAGTAAAACAGAATTCATCATTTGCTAATTTGAAAGGAAAAAGTACGGATAAGGTAAATGTAAGAAACTGAGATGTAAAAAATCATTCCACTATTTGCTAAAACTACATTTATGAACTATGAAATATGGCAATATCAAATCTTCTCATTATAAACCTTCAATAAATACGAGTTACCCACAAAGTTACAGGGTAAAAAGCAAAGTTCTGTTTTATTAAGGAAATTGGAATCACCAACTCGACTTAACAGCAACTGCACAAGCATAGTTACACACTAAACAAGCCAGTTGAATCAATAATATAGAGCACATAACTGATATTCCCTACAATTAATTGAAAAAAAAAACAGGTTTCTCATATGAAAGTCAAATCAACAGCAAGAACTCATCGTTTATCCTGAACATATGCAATGCATGAGAAAAGCAGGGTTTGCCCCATCAAGTTTAGAGACTTACTCTCCATTGAAACTGCCTCCGTGGTTATTTGCTGAAGATAAGCCAACTGAAATTGGAATATAAAGGAAATAAGTAGAAGCAATCCAGGAAGCAAAAACCGAAAATTAAATGACAAAAACATAAAAAAGGGATGCCTCTACATTACCAGTCTTCTAAATTAAAATCTGACTACATAGGTAACATAAATGATGATGATAATTTCAAGATTTGAAATATGAATATACCTGGCTTGTGGCAATAGCAAAAGTCTTCTGCTCAAGACTTTGTGAAAATATTTCAAGTTGATGCAGTTCATCATCATCTAAATGGTGATATTGCTTTACTGCATTCATTCTACAAAAAAAAAAAAAAAAACAATTCTTTTACAATTCATCAAGATGGTGAGGAGTGAGCACATTACAGTGCTATAAATAAAGTTATTAAACAATAAAACGCTCCAAAATGCTATAGCACGTAGTGCATAGCATTGTGCCCAAAAAGCTCCCCATTTTCAACAATTCAAAATATAATTGACAATGACTAGTGTATATATATAAACCACAAAGAAATAACAAAACAGAACCTAAGCAATTACAGCACCAAAGCAAAAGCTCTTCAGATTGTTGAAGCAATACAAAGAGATTTAGGCCTACATTCGCTTGACAGATCTTTTCCGGGAATGAGGCTGCAGTTCATCTCTCCAATCAGTTCTATCCATAGCCGGTGCTCCTCCAAGTGTAAGTCTCCAATTATTGGTACCTATCAAATCTAAATTAACTTAGATCCCAAAACTAGAT
This sequence comes from Leucaena leucocephala, assembly GCA_037074615.1. NCBI lineage: Eukaryota > Viridiplantae > Streptophyta > Magnoliopsida > Fabales > Fabaceae > Leucaena > Leucaena leucocephala. The sequence goes on from CM073552.1 coordinate 4,068,877, forward strand.
TATTTGAATCAAAACAGACTTTATAGAGAAATATGTGGATGATACATGTAGATAAGTCAATGCAAAGGCACATGGAAATTATTGTTTTGCCTTCCCCCATTGCCACAGAACCAAACCAGCCATCACAAATCATTATACATTTTATCTTCATATTCTAAAATCGCCAATGCAATTTCGAATGCAGTCAAATCAATCATAAAATTATTTGTTACAGATATCTGATAGACAATAGAGATACGGGCTAGAATGCCATTTGATTAACCTCTACGTCACGGCAGGAAACATTTCTATCAAAACATACTGGCCTTCAACAATTTATATTTTCGCAAAGCAAACAATTATATCCCATTCCTCTATTCAAATTATGCATCCCTGCAAAACCCTTCTTTCAAAATCCCTTCTTTCATGGAAAAAACTGACAAATGTTTCACTGAAAAGCGAAGAGATTACTCAAAACACTAATGGTACCGTAATAACTTTATGCGGGAAGAAGCCGAAGGAGTATGGCCAGATTATTGAAGCGGAGAAAGCTAGACACAGACGCAGACGCAGCGAAGTGAGGGCGAGAATGAGAGTGAAGGGAATGGGGGGTGTGAGAAGGTTGTAATTGCGAGATGATACATGCAGAGTCACGAAATGACATGTCCCCCCGTGTTTTCGTTTCGGCCGAGTAAATACAAAGCGCCAAAATCTTTTAATTTAGTTCCGTTTGATCTTTAATTCCATTTGTTATCTTCCTGAACAAGGCAGCCCCCTGGCATGCCCCTAAGAGTTAAGAGGATGAACATTTAAACGAAACAGAAAATGAGGGGAAATCAAAAGGAACATGATAGGGAAATTTTCTACCGCGGAACAAAGACCTATATAGGAGCCAATTTTAAAATGATTTATTCTTATGAAATATTTTGGCACTATCCTGAAATTATTATTTTTTTAAATAATTTAATTATCCTCGGAAAAATTAGTTATCATTATTTTATTTAAGTTATTGTTGTAGTAAAGTTTGGTTAAACTGTTATTGTCATTTATATTCAATAAAAAATTTATACAAAATTAGTTGTTGGGCCTGTTTGAAAATTTTATAAATTAAGGTTTTAAAAGAGTTTCTGACCCAAATTTTGATTTAAATTTTTTTAAAGCAAATAGTTATATTTGTCTAAAAGGGTTTTCGGACTAAATTATAGTTTAAAATTAAAATTTTAGATAAACTATTGAGATTAGCTTCTGGAACAGTAAAATATCTTATGAATTACCCACTTACTATTTTACCCTTATTGTTTCTTACACCCTCTCTCCTCTCTCATATTTTTAATAAAATCATACCCTTTATCGTAATTTGTCAATCACAAAAATCCTTCTAATAATAACTATCCAAACACTCATTTATTCAAAACTATTTTTTTTCCATAAGCTTTTCTTCAAAACCCTTTTCCAAAAGCTTCAAAAAACTCTTTTTTTCTATAAGCCATTTTCTAAAATCCTATCCAAACACACACGTTTGTCTTCGTTGTCATTTATTAGGTTACAGTAATTAAAATCTCCAAATTAGGATCATTTAAATAATTTTATAATAAAATTTAGTTTCAAACTAATATCTAGTAAAAATTAGCAGTGATAACTGATATTGAAATTAGCGGATTTTAAAAATATTTTTATATCTTTCGCTTGCTCTTTCTTTTTTTTCCTCTATTATTTCACCCTTTTTTCTTCAGAAAATTCTTTTTTTTTATATAACTAAATGAGAAACATACTTTGTATTAAGGAAAGATTCTGAAAAGTTACAAAATCTATATCTATAGAAGATGAGTTTGGTTTTGAATTCATATTATGACATGTATAAAAGTGATTGAATATTTTTAAGAAAATTATAATTTTGACTCCTCTAAGTGGTATTTGAATGGGGAGATTGATTGAGAGTAAAGTAGAGCATTTATGAAATAATTGTTGATAGTTAATGCATGGTAAATGATATTAATGGTAATTTATGTGAAAGTCAATGATGATGTATTTGAATTTCTCTCTTGATCTTGATTCATGAAGGAATTAAATTCATGATTAGGTTTTTATGATGTACTTTCCAATTGATTCATACATATCAATAAAAATAATTAAAGGCCTTAATTTTGTTATAGAATTTAAATAATTTTTAATATTACCTTTAATAAATATAATAAACTCTAATATCATATTAATTTATACTCTTTGTTACTTATCCTTATTTAGTATTGGGTTAGATAAATAAGAAAACATATCATATGTATAAAACATTTAATTAACTATAGATTTTTTTCACATGTTTTAATACATCTTTATGAAAGATATATGTTGGTATACCAAATTTTTAAATAAAAATATTTTAATATTCTCAAATAAAAACCTAACATTTCTAAATCCTAGTTCTTTTTGTTGTCTTTAGAAAAACAAGAACAGAGGGAGGAGACAACACAGCCCCCCGGTTAAGAGAAAGAGAGAGCCCACCAAAAAATTGACTTCAAGGCAGCTTATATAGATTAGTAGAAGTTATGATAAGAAGGAAACAAACCAACTAGATAAAAGAGATATGTTTCCTATCAATTTCTAAACTTATTAAAAAGAATTGCAAGAACCCTCTTCTTTTAAATTAAAGAGTTCAAGAATTAGGAATTTAGATTAAGAATGTCAAGAACTATTTTTTTAGGGTTAAGATATAAATTTGTTCGGGAAGTTTTTACTAAGAAGTAATATTTTTCTAGAATTTTTTTAAGTTCAATATCACTCTTAAAATTTTAAAATCTAGTAATATTGCTCTAGCCTATTAAAAAACTAATATTGATAATTAAAAAATTGACATAACCATTAATATCTTAATATTAAAGGGTAACTTTGCCCAATTTTAATACTTTACGAGGTAATCTTGAATAAAAAAAACGAGACAACATTATTTTTGAGTGAACTTTCAAGATAAATTTACCTTTTAATCTTTTCTTTTTTAAAAAAAAAAAGTCAAGATGCTATAACATTATATACTAGAAAAAGTAGGAGATTAAACAAAGCTATGTACAAAACTGGGATTGGTATCTGTTGGAAAGGCTAGTTGTTGCAAAGCAAGTAACAAATAAACTTTGGCATTGGGTAACTCTTCATACTACTCTTCTTATTTGTTTATCTTATTTTAGTGTTTTGTTTATTTGTATATACTTTTATGTGATGAGTTGATTTGTATGCATAGCTAGAGCCTTTATGGCTAAAGATTCTCTCTTTGATTAAGAGATTTAAGTAAAGATATAACCTTTTATGGCCAACCAAGTTGAGTTGGAAGGAGTATAATATTATATAGAGATATTTTAAGAAGATTATATAAAATTAATTAATTTTTTAACTTATTTAATCTACCCAAATTAGTTAAGTAGTTTTATATTAAGGACTGGAAAATTATATGTCGAGAGAAAGATCTAGTATTAGGCCGTCCTCCAAATAACAAGCATGATCATAATACATTATTACATCCCTTGAAATTGTTCCAAAGAAATGCATAGAATTTAGACTTTGATTAGAAATATGAGCGATGATAGTATCAAATACTATTTTTCCTTTTCAATAGCATTTTCATATTTAAAAGACCAAAAAAGCAACAAATGGACTCATCGTCAAGATCAGTTCTGAGTTAATACGTGGATATTATGAAATGAATTTCCTAATTGGAAGAGATTATCTATTTTGCATCTCAAATGCTCTCCTCTCCACAATACAAAAGCATACAATAAGAAAAATTCTCTAACTGCACCAAACCAAAAAGGAAAAATAACTGAAAAAAACACACATAATTATAAATAAATATATATATATATATTAAAAATCTCCCAAATATCCCATCACTTTACTCAGTGGGCTTGGGGGAACCCCCTTAAACAAAATTAAATTAAAAATAAGTTCAAAACACCATAAAGTGACAAAAACACAAGTTGATAATCATCAGCAAGATGTCTAATTGAGAAATCTTTTGAACATCAAGTGATTCATCATCATCACCATGAGACTGATACATCTTTAATTTACTCATTCTACAAAAATGAAGAACTGTTTCACAGTGATATGGCATCAAGATGTCGAGGGCAATAGAATGGTCAACTGAAAAGACTAAGAAAGCATATTATCATCTGGAGTAGACTGTGAAAGACTAATGTAATCATCTTGGCACCTGACAATCATAAGCTTCTTCCTTCTACAAAATCCATTAAGAAGAAGAATAAACCAGAACTGTTCCAAATTCTTGGTTCATATCCAAGATGAATGAAACTACAAATATTAGCAGTTCCCGATAATACTGCCTGCTAAAACTCTTTAATAGGGTTCCTGAACTGTCAAAGAGAAGAATCAGGAGTTCAGTGAATCAACCAATTATATACAAGGCCTGCTATAGCTACTTTACCATGAATATAATGATATATGTTTAATCCTTCATGACAAACAAGAGGAATGTTACGACGGTATTGATAGTTTATAGAACTGATGGCTCAGAAGATATTATGCAGATAATCTTCTCTTTTTCTTTTTTTTTGTTTTTTGAGCAAACAGGTCATCTTAGTAATTAAATAGAGAATTTAGACCTACATTTCATTGACTTTTATTCGGCGAATATGGGGAAGCAATTGAGCCCTCCAATCATGTGTGTCCATAGTAGGGTCTGGACCTTGCGGAGGTCTCCCATGATTGTACATATTCAATCTAAATCAGCAAAATTTGACCAATTAAATGAACTCAAAATTTAAAATCAAACATATAAATTGAGCAGCAGGTACTTGTGAACAAGTCAACAGAAATTAATTGCTGGTTTATTATGAAAATTATGGACTTAAGATCATAAATACTCCCTTGTGAAAAACAAAAACCCAAAATCCCCAAAAAAGAAAAAAAAATGGCACCTGATTTCAGCTCGTGTTCATAATTCAGAAAATTCCTCCAGTCAAGTGGTGAATTATTATGATGTGAAACGTGAAATTCCCCAGGCTGACTGGTACTATTCCCAATGCATCATACCCCAAAATCGTTCTGAATATGTTTCACTTTCGTTAAAATAAAGGAACATTAGAATAGCTTCCCAGTACTTTGAAAATCGTTCAAAGATCGAAAATATTTACCATATGCCTGCCATCACTAATGGTAAAATAGTTAGAATGGAAGAATTTTTTATATAAGTAAAAATAAAAATAAAAATAGAAGTAAAAATAAAATTAGTTTAGAAATAGATTTTAAAAGTTTGTTTAATAAATTAGAAATGAGTATGAAATTGATGTATATTTAAAAAAAAAATAGATTAACGTAGAATAAAAAGATTTCTTTGTCCTTATTGTTTGCCCTCATTTTTTTGTTTAGGTAAAATTTTACTTCTATAAAACTCATCCTAATTCTCAGCTTATTGAATTAACTGAAATGAGATAAAATGTTAAAAGTGAAAGTAGAAATAGAATTAGGTTCTATGATACTAAATAATAAAAAGGTCTAATTTTACTCCAACTTGCACTTCTAATCTCCCAATTCCATCCTCCCAAACATGCCATAAAGGTGCTAATAAGTATTAGAAAAGTAGTATGTTATAACGGATCTGGTAAATATGATGTCTCCCAAAGTAAACAATACTCCTTCCTTCATTACTTTTTATAATAGATAATTAACTATATCTTATCAATAAAAAAATTAGTTAAAAATAATAAATATATAAAAAAATATAACTTTTTTTTTATAAAAATATATTTATTTATGGGGAGAGAGATTGTGAGTAAAAGAAAAAAAATTAACTATAAGAAAAAGATTTTCTTTGACAATTTATCGTGATAATAAATACAATAATATTAATATAGGTGATTAAATGGGGGTAAAATATAAAATTTATAATAAAAAATTGAAATAATTTTTAAATATTTCTTATAAATAGAAACAAACCATATCTAAAAATTGTCTGTTATAAAAATCAACGGATTAAGTACTAAATTAGAAAGACAAAGAAATAGAAGAAAAGTAGTATTACCGGAAGTCTATGATCGTTGACCTCTATAAAGACGACGATGATCTGCGAGTCAACGAGCGAGTTACACCGATTGATGAGAAAGCGTCAACTCGGGTAAGAGTTTTCTTTTTTGTCGCCGGAAAAAAGAAGCTCAAGAAATGATGTGATTAATTGTTAACGGCAAGCCGACCAGCCCCAAGCTTGAATAAAGTTTCGATCCCCAAGTGTTTAAATTGTACAAATAACAAAAAGGAAAATCACACACAAAGAACTTGGAAAGTGATACAAAACAAAATGAGTCATTAAATATTGGTAATCCCACTAAAGGGGAGTGTGAGAACCTAATGTGTGATATTGAAATTCAAACAAAATGACACAAATGCCCATTGTCTCTCCTCTCTCCATCATCTCTGCTCTTCCTGCTTAACCCATGAGAAAAAACCCAGCGAAGTCCGTTTCTTTCCTCCCTCATTTCATCTGCGGCTCACAGCTCTTGAATGAAATGAAATCTCCAAAGCCTCATCATCAACACTCAGAAAAAGGGTAAGTGCTATGGCTATGCCGGCGGCTCCGTCAACGCAACCCGGTGGAGCCTCAGCCAAGAAACAACGGCACCGATTCTCGCCTAGATGGTGTCCACTGCTTTGCTGCTTTGAGTCAATTGTACCTTACTGAATTTGAATTTTTACACGGTTTCATATGTTATACAATACGATTCAATTATGAAATTTGGGTCACCCTAATCCCATTCATTCTATATTCTTCTGATTTACTTTTTCTTCTTTCTTGGGTCGTGGCGTAAAATAAGCTTCAATTCTTCTGAATCTAGTGGAATCTCTCTTAACTGTTGTTGGGATGTAGAAGAAGCCAAAGCCTTACCAAAAGTTTTGGATTCCTCCTCATAGGCATAACCACAGCACTAACCCTATGTTTGGATAAAATCAAAGAGGAAAGAGAAAAGAATACTATGAGAAAAACGTTTAAAAATAGTAATTTTTTTTTACTATTTTTTAGAATTTCCCTTTATAGTATTGTCTTTCCCTATTCTCTTCCCAAACACAGGGTTAAAGTTTAGAGTTTAGAGAAGCCACTCCAAATAATATGCAAGCATTCTTTTGTATTAGACCAGAGGCCTTATAAGCCAATATTGCAAAACGATACAATACAGAGTACAGACACAAAGCACTATAATCTAAATTGTCAAGAAAAAAGAAACAAAAGAAATAATGGCTTATACATAACATTTGATCCACATAATTTGCAATGGCCTGAGGAAATGAGTATACGAAAATACAGCTATCTACCGATAGGTGAGATAATCAGCTGGCCATTGTAAGTATTTCTCTCTCACTCTGATGGTGCCACCTGCCCTTCTAGAACTTGAGCCCGCATAAAAGACCCTATTCTCCATTAAAAAAACCTAATTTCCTTCAAATATCACATTAACTTCACGAGTAGCCTTGGACTTCATTCAACATTTATATCCTTTCCAAACAATCTTAAAGCGTAAGCCCAACCAAAAAAAAAAAAACAAAGAAAAAGGAACATCATCGGCTTAGTGCTTATGAAGTTTTATTCACAGGGCTTTGGATCCTCTCAATTGCGGCTTTCTCAATTGGGGGATATTAACCATTAGATTATAAGCCAACGGTGTTGAGAGAAGAGTTATAAATTTCTTTCAAAAGAAAAACAAAAATATTTAATTATAACTCCTCCCTCAACACATATCACTATCTAATATAGTTGAGGCTTAATTGAGAGAGTTCAATTAAAGAGATCCAAATCCTTATTCACAAACCAAAGTATCAAAGTTCAATTTTGTAATAAACAGATATATCATGAAGCTTTTGAATGCCAATACCTGTATCTGAAGGTCCATCCCTATTGTCACCAAAGTTTGATGGCATAGAGTTTGCCATGGTGTTCTGGCCTCCATTTTCCATTGTCAGCATCTTCAAGTATATTTTCCGAAGATAATCACTCTGAAATTTGGAAATGTGAGATATAAGAAATCATGGCAATCCGTGATATTGTAAAAGACAAAGTTCAATTAATGCTCAACATTCTATCATAATTCATCTACTCAGATGATAATGATCCATCAAGAGGGCTGTCACAATTAAAACTGTAATGACTCTACCCGGCTTGTTGCTGAGTGATAAATCTTCTCCTCAAATCTTACAGCAATTTTACGAAGTTCATCTAATCCCTCTTGGCCGGAAAAAGGAAGATGTCTTCTTACTGTTTCCATTCTATAAGATGAATAACAACAGTTTAATTTCTGAGTCATTGGAAAGGATATAGCATTAGACAGTCCTCCTAGAAACAAGCAATATCATAATGCACTATTCAAGTCCTCCACATTTTCCAAAAGAAATGCAAAGAATTTAGATTTTGATTAGAAATATGAATGATGATAGTATCACATACTATTTTTCCTTTCTAGAAATATAACATTTCCCGTACATTTTTATATCAAAAAGACCAAAAAGCATAACACTAGCATGGACTCATCAAGCTCAGTTCAGAGTGATACATGGATACCATAAAATGACTTTCCTAATTGGAAGAGATTATCTCTTTCTTGTCTTCTTAAATGCTCTCCTCTCCACTATAAAAAAGCATACAATAAGAAATCCTCTAACTACACCAGACCAAAAGCAAAATATAAGAGAAAAAACAAATAATAATAAGTATATTAAGAAATCTCCCACATATCCAATCAGGGGGAACAACTTAAAATTAAATTAAAAATAAGTTCAAAAATACATAAAGCATGCCAAAAACACAATTCAATATTCATAAGAAAAATTATGTTTATAGTTCCCTCAGCTATAAAACATAATTTTGAGCACTAATCTTAAGTTGGTTACCAATTTAATTCCAAATGACAAACGACAGAACTACAATGACGAGTGGTATATGATTTTTCCCCATCATGCAATCTATGACCAAAGAAAAACAACATAAAAGTTTATACATTATGTTGATGATTCTTTGGCGACTATCAGCTTGCTGTAGAGTCCTCCAATAATCTGTAAAGGATCACCCAACTTCAGTATGTCTCCAATTATTCATACACACAAATTTAGATTGAGGTATCAATAACAGATTACTTAAAACATGTCTGACTGTAAATGGAAAAACATTAGTAGCATAGTTACAAGCGCATGAGAAAATAAAAACAACATCAATAGATATATGAAATCAAAACTGTAATAAATTATTGTAACAGAAAAGCGCTTCTATCACAGACAAAATTGCAATGCAAATTTAATACACAACGTATTTGTTTGAGATCAAAATTAATGGAAAATATCATAAAACTTAGCAAACAATCTATATATGATATCAAATAAAAAATAGCTGCAAATTGGATATTTTGTTAGCAGAAAACTATGGCTGAATTGCTAAAGAGTAATGTCAGCGTAGACTGCAAACATTCGTCAAATATAATAGGTTCAGAGGTTTTAGGATTAAAAACTTCCAAAAACTAAAATTGGTTAATAACTGAATCTAACGGCATAATAGTGACCTTGATGTTCTGGGACTTACTAGCACTTATTAACTGCATCGTTGAAGAAATTTTCTGTAAATAATCCTCCTGAAATAAGGAAATGCGGAAAGGTAAGAAAATTAGCATCACAGCAATCATGACAGGGTAAAGAAAAGTGATCCCACTGCAGGAAATGACTCTGTTAAGACAATGTTCCAAATTTGGAGATCTGTTTTTTTTTTTAGGGGGTGGGGGGCGCCAAAAGTTGCATGCAATGACAAGAACATTCCAAAGCTGGGGGAAAGAAATGTCCTCCCCACACCCCAAATTACACACAATATCCATCATGATTCAATCATATGGATAGATGGCCATAAATTATATATTGTGAGATTACACATCACTGGGGTACCTGGCTAGCTGCACCAGCATAAGTCTTCTGCTCAAAATTTTGTGCAGATTTTTGAACTTCAAGTAATTCATCATCATCACCATGAGACTGATACCATTTTAATTTATTCATTCTACAAAATGAAGAGTTATTTTACAATGATATGGCATGAAGAAGTTGAGGAATATATACAATGGTCAACTGAAAAGACATGATCATTATGTAAAGGCCCAGCCCCTTCATCTTTTTGTTTTATTGAAAAGCAGTGCTAAGAAAACAGATTATCATCTGGAGTAGACTGTGAAAGATTTGTGTCATCATCCTAGCACCTGACAATTATAAACTTTTTCCTTCTCCCAAATCAACTAAAAATAAATAATAAAGCAGAACTGTTCGTAGTTCTTGGCTCATACCCAAGATAGGCCTATAACACAAATTTTATTCCAAATATTTTGAGCTAAAGAGTTCCTACTCCCCCAGCTAAGGCTATTGATAAAGATAAGACAACACTGCCCGCTAAAACTCTTTAATGGAGCTCACATACAACATTGAAAGTTTGAAATATAAATGTCTGGCATTGTCTATAAATGGAGAAGACGAGCACCTCAAAATAAATTGAGTACACCAAGTAATAGGGTTCCTCAACCGGACAAAATAGAAGAATCAGTTGTTCAATGATTCTGTCAATGCTACACAATGCCTGCTATAGCTCCTTTACCATGGATATAATGATTGTATGTTTTGTTATTAAAATTGATATATGTTTTGTGATGAAATAAATTTGATCCTCCATGACAAACAAGGGGAATTTTATGATGGAATCGGTAATTTACAGAACTGATGTATAAAGCAGATACTACTCAGATCATCTTATCAATTAAGTAGAGAATTTAGACCTACATTTCTTTGACTTTCATTTGGCGAATATGAGGAGGCAATTGAGCCCTCCAATCAGGTGTATCCATAGTACGTCTGCACCTTGCGGAAGTCTCCAATGATCGTACCTATTAAATTTAAATCAGCAAAGGAATCAAAGATTGACCAATTAAATAAAATCAAACTTTAAAAGCAAACATATAAATTGAGCAGGTAATTGTAAACGAGTCAACAGAAACTACTGGTGTTTTATGAAATATATTCTATTATGAAAACCAAACCCAAAATAAATAAATAAAAGGCACGTGATTTCAGCACTGTTCATAATTCAGCAAATTCCTCAAGTCAAGGGATGAATTACTATGATGTGAAATATGAAATTCCCCGTCCCCATTTTTCAGCTCTAACTAGTAATATTCCTAATGCATCATACACCAAAATCATTTTGAATATGTTTCACTTCCGTTAAAATAAACTGCTTCTTGATCATCCACCGTCTATAAACAGAGATTAGTTTCCCAGTACTTTCAAAGACAGAAAATATTTCCTACATAACAGCCATCACGAAAGGTAGAGAGCTTCACCTAAGTGCGAATAAGTACTAGAAAAGTACGTTATAACGAATCAGAGAGATATGATGCCTCCCAAAGCAAACAAAACTAAATTATCAATAGAAAGAAAGAAAGAAAGAAAGAAATAAAGAGAAGAACAGTAGATTACTGGAAGCCTACGATCGTTGCCTTCTACGAGGAGGAGGAGGACGACAATGCTGCGAGTCGAGGAGGGAGTTGAGCGATCGATGAGAGAGTCAAGCTAAAGGAGAACGGAGGGATAATAGAGGGTTCCTGGTTCTGCACCAGTTGCCAGTTGCCAGTTGCCAGTTGCCAGTTGCCAGTTGCCAGTTGCCGCGGTATTCCCGCTCCATGACAAAAAGTAAGGGGGTTTGGTTCCCGGGAAGAATGGAACCGAAGAAATAGTGTGTTTGGTAACTGAGTTTTTAAAAGAGATTTTAACCTAAATTTATGTATAAAAATTTTTAAAATAAATAATTATATTTATTTTAAAATAATTTTTAGATTAAATTAAAATTTTAAATAAATTATTAAGATTAGTTTTTAAAACACTAAAAGAATTTATAAATTATCTAATTATTATTTTATTTTTATTTTTTTTATATTATCTCTATTCTCTCTTTTTTATTTTCCCTCTTCTTTTTTCTTCATCTTTACTCCTCTCTCCTCTATACCCTCACTTCTCTCTTCTCTCTTTTTTCTACCCTCTCTTCTCTCCTATTTTTAAAAAAAATCATACAATTTTTTATAATTTTTTAATTATAAAAATTTGTCTGATAATAACTATTTAAATACTCATTTATTTAAAATTATTTTTTATAAACTTTTTTTAAAACTCTTTCTTAAAAACGGTTCAAATCGTTTTTTTATAAATTATTTTTTAAATTATTGTCCAAACAGTCTCATAAAATATAAAAAAAACGAAAAGAAAAGAAAATTGTTGACCGAATAAATATTTAGTTAGCATTAAAAAAAATTAATTTAATAAAAACATTTATATTTGGTTGATTTAAAATGATAGAAAATTAAATAAAAAATATATTAAATTACCATATTATCTTTAATGAATATTTAATAATCAAATTCATATTATAATTTAAAAATTAAGTTATTCATAAATAATTATTAAAGATTATAATTTAAATAAATAAATATAAATATTAATTAAATTCATATTTGAATTTTAAAATTCTATAGTTAATGCAATAATTTAATAAAAATTAAATTATAATGTAAATAAATAAATATAAATATTAATTAAATTTATATTTGAATTTTAAAATTCTATAGTTAATGCAATAATTTAATAAAAATAAAATGAATAAAAATTAAATTATAATTTCAATAAATAAATATAAATATCAAAGTAGATTTTCATAATCCCAATAAATATCGAATGATTAAAACAAGTAAAAATAATAACCAAATAGTATAAATAATAATCCCAAGATGCCATTTTGTTAAGATACTAAATCAAATCTATTTTATTTTAAAACTATTAACAATAATAAAATGAAATAAATAATTAAATCAAAGGTGTTAAAAATCTTTAAATAAATTGTGAGTCTTATAGCTTCAATTAAGGCAATTTATCGAAAGAACTCTCTCCAATACTATCCTGCAACAACTCCTTCTTTCAAATTCAAAAACTCGTTTTCCAACTACTTGCTAATGATTATTTATAAATGAAATTACTTTCAAAATGACTTACTTTCCATTTCCATTAGAAAAAAAAATAGATTTGACAAAGTTAAATTATTTCAATACACTAAGATACATTTTCATAAAGGAAATCGATTTTTATTACTTTTATTACTGTGTTAATATAATTTTTTATCAAGGAAATCCTATGTTTTTAATAGTATAAAATATGGTAAAATAGAGTAATTTAAAAACTCAATGACTAAAATTGATTTCACGTAATAAAAATTAATTTTGTATAAATAAAATTAATTTTACTCCCTATAATCTATTGCATGGCGGAGAAAATATTTTATTTCACTTGTTAATGTAATGCATCACTGTACGCCAAATTGATTTTTGGAGTGAGAAATCAATTTCGAATTATACAAATTCATTTTAACTTATCACGTTATACTCTATGTTTCACCAACTTTGATATTTCTTTAGTATTTCTGAAATATCTACTATACCATGAATCTGTTTGATGTGAAACTTATTTTATATGAAATTACACTTCAAACATGGTCAAGAGCATCAATTTCATTTTCAAAGAGTTCCATATGAAGGAGATATACTTTTCAAAAAATAGTATTGAGATATCACGTCTTGTCTCTGAGTTTTGTTTCTTCTTGCAATCATATCTTTCATAATACAATAAATTTTAAAATGTGCTTATTTTTTTAGAAACTAAACTCAATGAATTATAAAGTGATATGTCATTTGTTAAAGTTGGAGTTGAATTGAGAGAATTATTTCTATCTTAAAATAGATTTCTCTAGTTTAAAATTAATTTTTCATCTTACAAACAGAGGTAGTTATAAACTACAAAAAGACACACAACCTCATATGAGGAAGAAGAGGAAGTCAAAGATGAGTTTAGAGATTCATGAATTCTGCGACTTCATGGGCTTTTTGCCCTCCCGTGATGAGTATGGAATTAAACCCCCTATAAAGTGTCCATAACACAATATTTGTTGTTATAGGAGGTCACGTTTGAAATTGGGATGGATCTTCAAGCAACTTCGTCAGAAGTCACATTGAGAACCTTCGCCATCATCGTTGTTGTCATCTCTGCATCTCAAGCTTCTGTCTTTGAGCTCTCTCACCCTTCCCCTATATTGCTTCAGGGGTAAATGGGGCATTGGATTATTGGAATAGACGATAGAAAATTGGATCCTACCAAAATAGGTGTTTCCTATTTTCCCTTATGCAATAGAAAATCACACTCCCCAATCAAATCACTTCCCATCTCTTTTTCTAACTAAATGGTTGCCGCGAAGGTAAAATTAAAATTTTTCCTTTCCCTCCTCTGATATTCTGCCAACCAAATGGGCACTAAGGATTAATGATGTTTTATTCTTCCATATATTTAAAGTTTTTAATTTTAATTTTAATTTTTGTTATATATATTATGAACTGATACTTGTAAGTTATATCTATTTGTTTCATTTTTTTAATGAAAAAACACTCTTCTTTCTAAATGAACACTTTTAAAAATTTTAAAATTAATTTTAAAAATTAACTTTAAGTAGCTTTTGAAAATAATCATATACAATGAATGAAAAAATGTCTATAAAATATAATTATCAAAATTAAAAAAATTAAATAATAATTTTTTGTTATTGTTACCAAACAATTTTTTGCTTTCCATTTAAATTTTTAAACTATCTAAAGTTAGATACTCCTCCGGTCCTTAATATCAAAAGTAATTGACTAATTTAAATAAATTAGCTGATTAAGAAAGCTAAATAAATCAGTTAATTATGACTAAATCAAAACTCAATACGAATTTATATTATATACTTCTTAAATTTTCTAAATTAATTAACTAGATCTTATATTAAGAACTAAATAGAATATTTTTTTAGAGTCAATACAATATTTGATGAAGTTTGACCTATTTTAATTTTAGTTTATTAACTGTTTTACTAATATCTAACTTCATTAAATCTCTACAAATTAACTTTGATATTTATAAAAGGATGAGTATTTTTTTTTTACAAAAAAGTTTATATAGGTTCGGTACCGATCTTCCATTAAGATCAGGGCATAACCCCAGGGCTCAGAGAGAGTTTATAGGAAACTTACGAAATCGTCTACTAAAAGAGCCCTCACAATAATAAAAAAAATTGAACTTACATCTTTTTTGATATAAACTCATTTATTATTCACAGCTGAAAAAAAGCATTTCAACACCGGTTGAAAATGGCATTCAACATCGCACACACAACCGGTGTAGAAACGGACCATGTAAAAAGTCAGACATTTTACACCGGTCCTATAATCGGTGTAGAATGTATAATTTTGTACACCGGACTAAATTTTAAATCGGTTCACATTTACATCCGGTGTATTATTTTTAACATCTGCACCGGTTGAATATTGGGACGGTGTAGATTTTTCAAATGTTAACACCGGTTGAATATTGGGACGGTGTAAATTTTTAAATTTTTAACACCGGTTGAATATTGGGACGGTGTAAATTTTTAAATTTTTAACACCGGTTGAATATTGGGACGGTGTAGATGCTATTAAATTTAATTTATATATGTTCTTACTACACCGGTGGGTATGTACCTCCGATGTAGATGTTATTAAATTTATATTTGATATCGTTGGCCTGAAGCTTCAGAAGTAAACTGCCCAAATGTAATATATGACTCAATCATCGATCATCATCAGTTCAAGATGCCAGAGACATATATAATTCAATTGCTCATTATATTATTCATTGAATAAAACTCAATACAAAAATGCTACAATTTGAACAGAAAAATGTATTCAGTGAAAGACAAATACTATTGAGAAGGAAGGATTTGAACAAAAAACTCTGCCCACCGATTACGCAGGTCCTCAATATCTTGGTCAGGAAATGGATCAGGTTGTTCAAACATCTAAAATATGAAATCAAAATCAAAGAAATTAAGGCATTACTAATTTAGATTAGATTGACAATTAAGAAATATGAAATCATTCAAAATATAATTTTACCTCCCCAGTTAGGTCAATCCTATTTGCCAAGATAATATTGACCATGTGTCTGACTATGTAGAAGCCGCACAAGTTGCTTTCTCTGGGTTGCCTTCGACTCTGTAATGTTAACAAGATAAAAATTATTTCTCATCATCAAAACGGGGAACCTAGCTAACACCTAATATATACTTTTATTACCATCGGTGTGATCCATTCAGGGTCCCTCACCAAATTAGCGTGCTTAAGGCCCCTTGCAACTGCGAATGTCCTCATAGCCCTATGACCAAAGTTAACAAGTTAGTAACCCATTTATCACACAGATCATTGTGTATAGAAGAGAACTCACGTACGTGTTCATGATCTTCCTAACATCCACCGAGGGCTTGTAATGGAGGGAGCATAAGAAGAAAACTTTATAGCTATGCTTACATAGGATGACAAGTTGCCAATGATTGCTGTAGAGATTAGTTAAAAGAAAATGAGTATTATAATTAAGCAACTACAAAACTAGTATATATAAAATAAAATGAAACATTATTATTCTTACTCATGCATATATGGTGCGAAGAAACAATCAATATCGGTTTCACCGAGCCTCTCTGAAATGTATGCAAGTCTCAAAGATTGAGAGGTCCCTTTAGCATAAATCTGAATTGGGCATAGGAATCCGAACTTTTTTTGTTTGCCCTTGGAGGAAACCAACTCAGCTTGCATGTACCTACAGGCAATGCATGCACGACATTAGTTGTAAGACTTGAACTTTGTTATTACATATATTTACATTTAAATTATACTTACATAAAAAACACTTGGATGCAGCCGGAGGTCAGTTCTTCCTTGGGAGTGATCAGAGATTTGACGTCCGCATGATCCAGGAAGGCCGGTGCCCCCATGTCGCCCACAACTGAATCCATAGGCAACGCGTCCACATGGAACGTTTTGTCATATGCCATTAGGATCACACGTTGCATGGCATTCAAAGCGGGAGGGGTGGGAAGTTGGTCGGGGGATGAGGCGACGTGATCCGAAACAAGATGCTTTGGCCACAATATGAAAGTCCCTTTTGCTTGGCTCACTGTCTTCACCTCATCAGTGGGAATTGGGACAAGAGCATCTCCAATTAGCACGGCTTCAACTGTCACCCTTAATTGATCGTCCTGAATTTGGACGTGGTGAACAGTAGTTGCCCCTAGGCTATGGATGGAGCCACGTGCCACTAAGCGTCTAAGAGGATCCTCAACATATAGATCACAATGTTCTGCATCCTCTGACAGCGGCAAGCAACAACTCCCCTTAGTGCTTTGACGGACTGCAGTTGAGGGCGGGAGGGGATTAGTTGGCTCTTGCTGCCTTGATGTCATCATGGACAACATTTCTTCCTTCATCTTTGCCAACCCCTCTTGTAATCGCGCCTCAATTGAAGCTTCTGCTTGTACCCTAGCCTCTATCCAAGCCTCTTCCTTAGCCTCTGCCCTTATGGTGGAGAGCAAGAATGCCAACTCTGCCCTCGGCACCACATGTGGGGAACGTATTTGAGATGCTCCAAAGTAATCTCTTATACCCACACCTCTTCCAACTCCCCTGACACGGCCCCCATGTTCTTGTTTCCCAGTGGCAACAGTCAAGATGTCATTCCTACCATCTGACTTGAAGGATCCATGGGACTCTTGTTGTTTAAGATCACTCTATAACATAGAAAGAACAACAAACATAAGGAAAATGATATAATTATATATAGTCTACTATCACAAAATAATGCAAGTAGTGCTTACAATTTTTTCAGCAATCATGCGAGCATTGTCGCTTGTAAAAGCTCCGCTCTTTCTTTGGCGAGCGTACAACCATTTTTCTTCGCGACGTATCGGAGAGGGGGGGGTCAAGAAGAACACTAGGATCCGACCCAGCACTTTCTTCTAACCTCTTCCTCTTGGCCCCCAACAACTCTCTTTCTGCCTTCGCGTAACCCCCTCGCGACATTGTGTGGGGGCAATCATTCTTGAGGGCGTATTCAATCGCTTTTGCTCTTTTTTCCTACAAGACATGAAGTATTTAAAATCAATACATATGATACTCTGATACATTTTCTGCAACCACATACAAAAGGATACACTTACCATTGCTACTGGCGTGGTCCGATTCCTAACAAATTGTTCCCATGCAGCTTCGTCAATGAATTGATACTTGCTGCATGGAGAAGGTTGAGGATGACCACTTCTGTCCTGTCCATGCAGATACTGACGAGCTAGTTGTGTCTTGAATGCCCTCCAACGCTTACAGCAATAAGACAACGTCTTCTTCTTCAAGAACTCATTGTTGGGCACATCGTAAGTGAGCTGCAATGTTTGCCATTGAAAGCAGAGTAATCAACAAACAGTTGTGTATTTGGTATTGCTCTGCATGCAATATTAGATAGTTCCTATACCCGGATAGTGTCCCAAATTTGATTCTTCACGCGATCATCCACAGCATCCCAAGTCAAATAGGTGATGCTAGGCTTGTTGCGTGCTAGGAGGCTGACAAAACTTACGTACTTTGTCCTGTGTTCACCAGTTGGGTTCCAGTTTCTGTCAAACTCTATCGGAAGCAGTTTCCCCTCTATCCTGTCCTTCGTAATGTCTTTCAAACGAGTCGCACTTCTGCCCTTCCTTTGCTTAGTGGCGCTTGGAGCATCGCCAGCCTCAATCTGAGTAACTCTATCCTCTATATTCCTATGTACGCAATAACAACATCAAAAACATTGAAAACAGACTTAACCCTTTTTCCCTCAACCCGTCAGAACACACAAAACTTGTTCCTTTAGCAGTTATGAATGGAAAGATGTGCCAGCATTCATCAGGAAAAATAGAAAACCTAGATTAAACGAACATAAAAACGGCATCGCACGTACACAGGGAAAAAAATGCAGAGAACACGTACACTTACGGAATAGCAGAACGAGAGAGGTGACAGAGAAGAACGACTGACCGAGCACGGAGAAGCCTCGCGAGAACCACAGAGCACGACGAGCGGCGATAAAAAGGAGTATGTGAGAAAGGAGAAGATTGAAGGTCATCGCGCCAAGAGGCGGGTTAAAAAAATGAATATAAACATTTAACACCGGTTGTAAATAATTCTAACCCGGTCAAAACATAAACGACGTAAAAGTGAAACATTTTACACCGTCTAATTTTAAAAACCGGTGTCAAAAATAAACATCGATAATTATAACACCGGATAAAGTATAACCCGGTGTAATATCGAACAATAAATTATTATTAGACATGACCTGTTACACCGAATATCACTTAAGACCGGTGTTAAATGTTGTAGTTTTTTTTTAAAACTTCACCACCTTATAATATCATCTCATCCTTAGCGTCACAACATTCTTATCAGAACAAGAATCTGTCTCTGTTATTATTACATCAAAATCATATACGCAATCATTACAAGAAACTTAAAATTGCATGTTTAGACTAAACAAGAAACACATAGAAATTAATCAGAATCTATTTCTTCTTCATTTAATTGTGGTAAACCTACTGAAAAAGAAGGGATCTCATAAAAAGAATCATCATTGTCAACAACACTTTTCCCTTGGAGCACGACAGACCATCTTTCATTCTGAGGATCAGTGATAAAGAACACTTGCTTTGCTTGGTCTGCCATAATGAAAGGCTCATCCCCAAAACTTATATTATTCAAATCCACCAGTGTAAATCCTAACTGATCGACCATAACACCGTTGTTTACATTAGCCCACTTGCATTTGAATACGGGAACTTTGAATTTGGAGTAGTCCACCTCCCAAATCTCTTCAACAACGCCATAATAAGGGATGGCTGCTAATTTAGGATTGTTGTCTTTTGAACTAGAGAAATGCATAGCTTCAGCCACTAACATAACACCACTGTTTTGCACGCTACTTCTATCATCTAGGGACTTCGTATAAAAGGAATACCCATTGATATCAAATGAATTCCAACAGATCACATTATGTTCAGGACCACATGCCAACCATCTAACTGTATCAGAAACACAATCCTCATTTTCAACTTCCAATTTGAACCAATGTGCAAAAGATTTGGTGTGTTCTCTAATGAGCCTTTGCTCTGTCATCCTATTATTTGTTTTCCGGACAAGATTTTTATGAACAGCAATATAGTCTTGAACTTCATCAATGTTATTCAAGATGTGTAAGTGTACTTGCTGCAGTTTATTACGATCAACACTTCTCACTGACATTCCGTGTTGACCCCCCTGTGTGGCAATGGGTTTTTGGAGACCAGTAAGTCTTGCTTTAGACAGGTATTGTTGACAAAAGTCCATAGCTTCTTCGACCACATATTTTTGAACAATGGATGCTTCGGGCCGACTTGGATTCTTCATATACCCTTTAAGGATTTTCATGTATCTTTCAAATGGGTACATCCATCGTAAGTATATAGGGCCACACAGTTTTATCTCTCGCACTAGATGAACGATGAGGTGTACCATGATGTCAAAAAAGGAAGGAAGAAACTGTTTTTCAAGCTGGCACAAAATAACATAACCCTCGTGCTCCAATTCCTCCAACCTTTCAGTCTCAAAGACTTTGCCACATATAGCATTAAAGAAGAAGCAAAGTCGGGTTACAATGTGTCTCAACTCATCTTGAAGGATTCCTCGCACAGCCACTGGGAGTAATTGTTGCATCAGTACATGACAATCATGAGACTTTTGGCCTACTAATTTCAAATCTTTCATGGACACAATCCTCTTAAGATTAGATGAGTACCCAAAGGGAACTTTGATTCCTTGCAAACACTCACAAATACTTCTTCTCTCAGCCTTGGACAAAATATTAGTCTCTTCAACATGATAGCTCCCCTCACCATCTGGCCTCGGATGTAACTCCTCCCGTATTCCCATTTCTTCCAAATCCAATCTTGCCTTCAAACCGTCTTTGGAACTACCATGTGTGTTGAGAAGTGTTCCAACAATGCTGTCACACACATTTTTCTCCACATGCATCACATCAAGACAGTGCCTTACATGAAGATGTCGCCAATGAGGAAGCTCAAAGAACACAGATCTTTTTTCCATACATTTTTCTCACTTTTCTTGGTAAGCTTACAGAAAGTGACATTGACGTCTCTCACCTTTTCATAAACTTGTTCGCCAGTCAATGGCTTTGGAGCATTTTCAAATTCTTGGCCGCCATAAAATTTCTTCTTCAGTCGACGGTATGGGTGGGCTTGTCTTAGAAATCTCCTATGACCTAGGTAGACCGTCTTTCTTCCATGACGAAGTTGATAGTAGCAAGTCCCTTCCTCACAAATCGGACATGCTTTATGGCCCTTAACACTATACCCTGACAAATTTCCGTATGCAGGAAAGTCATTAATTGTACAAAAGATCAAGGCCCTCAAATTGAAGACCTCCTTCTTAACAGCATCAAAGACATCCACACCTTCCCATAGCTTCTTCAAATCTTCGATCAAGGGTGTTAGGTAAACGTCTATGTCATTTCCCGGTTGTTTTGGTCCTGAGATCAGCATGGACAACATTACATACTTCCGTTTCATACACAGCAAGGGAGATAGGTTGTAAATCACCAGAAGGACGGGCCATGAACTATGGATACTACTAAGGCTACTATAAGGGTTCATTCCATCCGTACTAAGTCCAAGCCTTAGGTTTCGTGGTTCATTGCCGAACTCGGGAAATAAGTCATCAATCTTCTTCCATTGCAAAGAGTCAGCAGGATGACGAATCTTTCCATCATTAATCCTTTCATTTGCATGCCATAATAATTTCTTTGCATCATCTTCATTAGAAAAAAGTCGCTTAAACCTTGGTAAAATTGGAAGATACCATAACAACTTGGCAGGAGAGTTGTTTGATCTGTACCTTGGTGTCTTACATATTGGACACTTCTCCTCATCTTCAAACTCTTTCCTGTACAATATGCAATCATTTGGGCATGCATGAATCTTTCTATACTGCATGCCTAAAGGACCTATTATTTTCTTCGCATCATAATAGCGTTTGGGTAAAGCATTTTCTTCAGGAAACATGTCCTGTAACAAGTCAAGCAATTCTGAAAAACTACTGTCACTCCATCCATGCCGAGCTTTTACACTTACCAATCTCAACACTGCATTCAACAGGTTGTATTTTCTGCACCCTGGGTATAGAGGCTTTTCTGCATCATTGCACATATTACCATATGCGTGTGACCGCATAAAAGCATCTTCTCCAACATCACGAATCATGTCCTCTACTCTATCATCAGTATCCATGTCATCGTCAAAGGTCTGTTCCACCTGTTCACCATGCCATACCCATACCGTGTAACTCTTGTAAAACCCCTCGCAAATTAGATGAGTGTAAATATCAGCAGGACTTTGTTTCCTCTCATTCAAACAACTCACACAAGGACAATAAAATCTTCCATTGTCATCATCACCATTCCGTTTAGCAAAATCCAAAAACTCCTTCACCCCCTCAGCATACTTAACACTTGTTCGTTTAGCATTTATCCAACTACGATCCATATTTGTGGAAGACTATAAGAACTAGAAAAGCAGAAAATAAGAAATTAAACCATTACGTTGCAGCTAATGCATGGAGAGAATAAATTTTCAGTTCGCGAGAGGAGTTCAAAACAAAACTCACCGTCCGTGAAGCGCCGAGAAGTCTTAACGCGCGAACCAGGGAAAAATGAGAGATGGAAGGGGCGAGAAATGTACCAAATAAAAGAGTATTTGGAAAAAAATAAGAAACTATACACCGGACAAACTGTTACACCGGTGTAGATATAAATATAAAAGTTGTATTTATAGTATATTTTACATCGGACAATATATATGGACCGGTGTAACATATATCAGTTTATTTATAGTATATTTTACACCGGTCAATAAATATGGACCGGTGTATAATATATCAGTTTTTTTTCCTATATCCAGAGTCAGCCATGTCATCAACTTTTACACAAAAAAATATATACATCAGAATATATAAAAGTTGCAATCTTTCACTACTCATCAGACTCAGAGTTTTGGGAGTCATCAGATTGGGTGAGATCAACAGGATTAAAGAAGCTATCACGGGGTTGATGGCGGCGAACTTCTAAGCGAAAATCCCTGAAACTTGCTTTCAATCTGTCAACTTTGCGATTCAGTTCTTCCACAGAGTCCTCCAGCCCATTGAAGCGCAGTATGAGTTCCTTAAGCCTCTCCATCAGAGTCACAACCAGGGGAGGAGGAGAAGGAACAGAAGGGTGAGGATCAGGATGTTTGTCTTCAAAGTCGTCTCTGTTTCTTTTGTTGGGCGGAGAAGGAGGCGTGCGTGAGGAAGAGGCCATTGGAGGAGTCAGATAGATGAAAAGAAAATAAAACAGAAGAATGGTATACATATATATGGTTAACGTTCATGATCAATAAGAATATAGAAGAATGCGCAATTGGCCTTCTATCATAATGACTACAAAGTACAAACTTTGGGAACCCAAGAAGTGAAATGAAAGGTCTGACAAATAAAGAAGCGAGCGGGAAAGCATAGACAGGAAACTGAAGAGGCGATGAAGCTGCACCGGGTGTTTATATTTAAATCGGTTAATTTTAAAACCGGTGTAAACATTTAATTTTTTTATAAAACAGACACCGGACTATATATTTCCACCTCGGTCAATATAAATACGCTGTAGAAAGTAAAAATCTAAACCGGACGAAATATTTCCACATCGGTCTCTATAACATCCGCTGTAGAAAGTAAACATCTAAACCGGACTAAATATTTCCACATCGTTCATGAGTAAATACGGTGTGAATATTTCATTTTATTTACAAAAATGCCACCGCTCATTTTTGTAAAACCGTCTCCGCATTGACCGGTTTAAAAATGAGGATTTCGATTGCCCATTTTCCACCAGTGATTATACGCGTTAACTCTCGTAGGCCGAGCGGATGAGTATTTAAATAAGCATGTCACCTCTTCTGATTAAGTCCTCTATTTGGCCTAAAAACAGCATATGGGGGAATTAATGGTTTTCACTGCAAGTTCAATCTCTTCAATGAACAATTCATTAGTTAATATATTTCCCTGTTGATCAGAGAGCCTTGGCACATGAACATTTTGTAATATAAAATCCATATAGGACCAAGAAATACCACTATCATCTGAATATATTGCTTTAAAATGATTAACTGCCAACTCCTGCAAGTTTCCTTTGTCATCCTTCTGCTTATATATGCAACTATTCACTCTTGGCTTTTTAACCAGATTATGGAAGTAACTATTGTTTGTGTTTCTATCCCCATTTTTAACCAGATTACTTGAGTTGAATTAATGACCTGCAGAACAAAAGTACTCCCTTTAACTTCTTGGATTTTACTCCTCTATAAGTCATTTCCAACATAGTATTCTTCATTGATTAAAAACAAACTAAATATCATTAATTATGTCATAAAATTCAATAATTTTTTAACTTTACCCTTATTTAATATATATTACAACCAACAGAAACAAAGTCAATATAAATAAATAAATAGTAAAATAATATATTATATAAAAAAAATTCATTCTGTCCTATAAATAGGACTAAAATAAATCTTCTCTCATTGCTCTATAAATAAGATTAGAGGAATACCTTTTTTTACGTCAGATAAATGCAAAACGTGTTTAAAGTCTCCAATTATCAACTAGATCTTGCTAATTATTTCAACCTTATCAATTATCCAATCCCAAAGCTTATGCTTATCTGAGGAGAATGGAAAGCTACAGACACAAGTAAAATACACAGATATTATGTAGATAGTTAGGAGTAGCTTACAAGATAGCCAAAACACACAGCCCACTAGCACCAATGTACAACGATACACTAGAGACACAGAAAACGTTACATTAGAAATAATGGAATGGATATAACAGACATTTGGTCCACATCATTTGCAATGGCCTGAGGAAATTAGTATATGTGAGAATAGAACTATCAATAGGTGACAAATTCAGCTAGCCACTGTGGTTGCTTCCTCTTTCCCTCTGATGGTGCCCCCATACCAGACCCTATTCACCATTCAAAAAACCTGATTTCCTCAATACCACACATAACTTCATTCAAAAAATGTATCCTTTCCAAACAATCTTAAAGCATACACCCAACTAAGGAAAAAAAAAAAAAATCAACATCATCGGCTAAGTGATCTTGAAGTTTTATTCACAAGGATTTGAGTCCTCTCAATTGAGGGGTATTAGCCATTGGATTATAATCTTAACGGCCTTGAGAAGGGAATTATAAATTTATTTTTAAAAAATAAACAAAAATATTTAGTTATAACTCATTCTTCAGCACCATTAGATCACTACCTAATATTCCATCCTGTTATTGATTTGCGTATATAAAAAAATTTGTTAAAATATGTTTAAAATAATAACTATGTGAGACATATAATATCTTTATAACCTTGCATAGGTTATTTGTAACAAACAGATCGAATCTTTTAAATGCCAATACCTGTATCTGAAGGTCCATCCCTATTGTCACCAAAGTTTGATGGAATAGAGTTTGCCAGGGTGTTCCAGCTCCATTTTCAATTCTCAGTATCGCCTGGGATATTTTGTGAACATAATTAGTCTGAAATTAGGAAATGTAAGAGATATGAGAAATCATGGCAATGCATGATATTGTACAAGACAAAGTTCAATCAATTACTGCTCAACTTTCTATCATAATTCATCTACTCAGACGGTAATGATCCATCAAGAGTGCTGTCAGAATTAAAACTGTGATAACTCTACCTGGTTTGTTGCTGAATGATAAATCTTCTCCTCTAACCTTACAGAAGCTTTACAAAGTTCGTCTAAATCCCCTAGGGTAGAAAGATTAAGACGTCTCGTTAATGTTTCCATTCTACAAGATGAATAACAGCAGTTTAATTACTATAAGTCATTGGAAAGCATATAGCATTACACAGTCCTCAAAATAACAAGCATGATCAGAATGCACTATTCAAGTCCTTCACATTTTCAAAAAGAAATGCAAAGAATTTAGATTTTGATTAGAAATATGAATGATGACAGTATCACATACAATTTTTCCTTTCTAGAAACATAACATTTCCTGTGCATTTTCAAAACAAAAGGACCAAAATGAAAACACTATCAGTTAAACGTAGAGTTGAAGATATTTTCTGTAAATAATCTTCCTGTAATTAAAAGAATAAGTATAAGAAAATAAATATCACAGAGCATTTAATGGAATTGGTGTACCTACCTGGCCTGCTGCTCCAGCATAAGGCTTATGCTCAATACCTTGAGCAATTTTTTCAACTTCCAATAATTCATCGTCATCACCAACAGAATAAGCTATCTTTAATTTACTCGTTCTACATAAATGAACAATTGTAGTTCAAGTTACCAAAACAGAGTTTTCTGCTTAAAATTGACAAAATTAGATGTTCAAGAAGGAATTAAGACATGCATTTCATAGAGTTTACTTGGGTGAATATCATGAGGCTGCATATGAGTTCTCCAATCCACTGTATCCATAGTGGGCTCTCTCTAAATCATCAGAAATACCAAAACTTGACCATTTAAATCAGCTCAAAACATATAAAAGAGTCAGAAATAGAAACTAGAGATAAAGTAACTAAAGATTAGTTCTCCTCTGCTTTCAAATTCTTTCAGAAAGACCAGAAAAAGATTAAGTGTTTCACGAAGCAAACCAAAATGGATTGGCAACGCAGAGAGAAAGATAGAAATATTAGCGAAAATCTATCCTTGTATAGTCTTTCTTCGATGAAAATGATGACAGATGCAGAAGAAACCTCTAAAAATAAATCCTACCAAGTTTCAAAATTTTTTAACGTTATGTTCATAGTACGGTGACTGTGACTCTGCATGACTTATAAGTTTTTATAAATCATTGACGTATTCTTCAAATTTACTCCCACTGAGTTAAGCATGTTGAAGGGTAACGGTTTTATTGTCATTTGTGTAAGCTTTTTCTTTGGTACTCGCGGGTTTGAATTGGCTTTGGATAATGACTTATGAAAAAAAAAAATATTTTTAGATAAACTATTTTAAAAAAGAGTTTATAAAAAAAAGTGATTATAAATAAATTAGTATTTAGATAGTTATTACCATAATAATTTTTATGATTGGTAAATTACAAAAAATGATATGAGATAAAAGAAAAACCTATAAATGTCATCAGACCCAACATCCCATCTTTATTTTTTTTTTACTTTTCCACTATAGCTTTTCTTCCTCTTCTTCTCCAAAAGTTCTAGGCGTCGCTCAGCGACGATCTCGACCAACGACGACTTGTGGAGGCAACTTCCTCATCTCTGACAGACAATGACAAGAAGAGAAGAGGCGACAACGACGACGATTTGTGGAGAAACGACTTGAACACAGATGATCTGGACGACGATCCACTAGATATGGATAATGAGGACTCGCATAGATAGAGGAGAAGCGGCGATAGTGATGATGGAGGCGACTCGTGGAGGCGAGTAAGATGGCAATACAACAGAGAGAGCGGAGGAGATAGTGAAAAAAAATAAGGCTAAAATGGTCATTAGACAGTCTATAAACTCTTTTCCTGTTCTAGAAACTATTCTCAAAAACTTATCTAAAACTATAGTTTTAAATCATGGTCTAATCCATAAACCTTTTTAGATAAATAGGACTGTTTGTTTTAAAATTTTTCTAAACTAAAGTTTGGACTAGAAGCCTTTTTAAAACGATGACTAACTAAATTTTTTTTCTGTTTTTTTTCATATGCTCTCTACATAATTTTTTTTATCACTTCATTTATTTTCTTTTGATTTTAAAAATTTAAAATGAAAGCTTACCTTTTGAACTAAGTTTTTTTTTTTTTTCATTTCAAATCAATCAATATATCTTTTAACTGTTGCACCTAAGCTAGTCCTACGTCAAATAATGATAACTTCAACGTATTTCGTACCAAGTTACTTCTTGTATTAGTTTTAGACACTTATATATTGTCTCTGTTAGTGTGTAAAAATTAGTTTTTTTCCATTCTTATCCTCAATTAAATGCTATAGAAAAGGGTTTGCACTTTTGAATATCACAAGTAAGATAAGTATTTTAGATTTTCTGTCAGGAATATTTTTGGAAACATGTACTAACTACATCTAAAAGTATGTATTGAAAGAACAAAAGAAAGCTGAAAATAGGTATAATGGCATGGTTTAGAATTTTTATCAAGCCACAGATGAATAAAAAAAACTCAGTAATTCATAGCCAGGCCAAAAACCTACAAACACATTTCATAACAATTGAAAACGAAGAGAAATTATAAGAAACTTATAACAAAAAAAAATTACAACAAATTCTTCCAACAAGTTTGTGTACAGTTGACATATTGACCACAATAAGAATTGCTCCATTATTCCAGAGCTCACATAGATTTGAGAACTTTATAAGAGGAATGAGAGGTTGAAGAAGAAGAATCAATCAGACATAGCCATTCGAAAGTAACGATTGCAAGTATATACAGAGCAAAAGGCTTGCAAGAACATCAAAAGCAAGAGACAAATTGCTCCCAAAAACGTCAATAACTGCCATGACCCAAATATATAACTCCTCATGAATTTGAAGGCTTTCACCTTCAATCTTCCATTATAATACTTGTTCACATCTTCAACCACATTATCCAACACCGGCACTTTCGTCAGCTTTATAGACTTACTCATCCCATTCCACAAGTTAGCCACTTCTGAATCACTCTTCAAGTGGTTCAGAATCACCCCTTTTTCTCTCAGCACTTTAGCATCCTCTTCAGAATCCACAATCCCATTCATTAATTCTGTGTATCGTGTCAAAACCAATGGCCCAGATGCAAATGAAGCTTCATATGCAATTAAATTTCTCAAGAACACTTCAGTGTTCACGTCTAGGCCAACCATTGGAAGGTGTAAAGTGCGTGTTGTTGAGTCAAATTTGATGCTTGATATAGATCCAGTAGTGGGTACAAAGCGAACCCCAGAATTCATGAGTTCTATAACAGATGGGATTGTGATTTCCTCTATTAATGGTGGCTTCTCAATCAAACTCTTTGAGGCTGAACCCTCATTTTCTGGCTTTCCACCTTCTTCTTGTGTGAAGTTAAAGAAGTATTCAACAGGTTGTTTTATGAGTTTAATTCCAGGTAGGTTCGAAACTATTGTCCATGGTAACTTAACAAAGACTTTCAAGGGTCTAGAAAGTAATACCTTCTTGATTAATCTCGCAGGTCCTCTGTTTAGCTTTGAAAGAATCTTCCATACTTCTCTGAGGAATTTCTTCAAATGGCTTGAGTTCGTGCTTGATTCCTCATCATTTTTCCCTACTTTTGATTCAACACACTCATCAATATCAATAGCAAGATCAGGTTGTTGATCTTTAGTTCTGGGAACAATCATGTCGTAGAAGAAATCTAACAAATGAGCACACTCTGAGATCTGAACATTTGGACAATCCTGCATCATTTTGAACGGAGAAAGTTCATTAAACAACCCAGTTAGGATGAGAGAAAGAACATGATCTGCATCATCGAGCGACGAGAATTTGAATTCCAGCATCTTCCGTAAAACACACAAAGGGATTTGATTCTCCAGCATAACTATGTCCCTTAGAATTGCATTGTGGGCTGATTTCTTTCCGGCGAAATCCACTAAGTGAGACATTCTGGATGAAATTCCAGGGATTTTGTTTCCTTCTTGGATTGCATAAACTTGAAGGAACTCAAGCAAGAATGAAGCGTCAATGATCATCATCCACACCAATGTTTCGCCGTTGAATTCCAAGTACTTGTGGTAGCTTGCTCGAATCCTGTTGATTCATCGCAATATAGAAATCATTAAACCAAAGGAAAGGAAACAAAGTTCTCAATCGATTCAAAGTTCAATTCAGGATTTTAAATTTCCAAGAATACAGCTGATGATTATATATAACTTGCTAAACGCCTTAAATGATCTTCATGCTACTTTTAATTATTGAAATTGCACTATTTATTCTCCAAAAGATGCAATATATTTGGAAAATTAATCTATAAGTCCATATATTTATATCTGATTTTTAAGCTAGGCCCTATAATTTTTTTTTTTATATTCTTATAGTTTTACTTTATTTTAATTAAGTCATTATAGCTTTTTTTGCTTTTTATCATATCTTTATAATTTTACTTAATTTTTGATCGGATTCCTCTATGTTCAAGTGCACAATAAAAAGGAAAAAAAAATTACAGATGCTTGATTAATTGAAAACTAAATGTGAGCACATCTTTTAACGAGAATTTAAATCTTAATTTGTCATATTGTGAGAGATTAAACTCTCCCGTTAGGCTCAATCCTATTGGTAAAATATATTAATAATTTTAAAACTAATTAATATTCAAGTCATTGCAAAAGAATAAAACCAAAAAAATAAAATAAAATATTTATCTAAGGGGTCAAATTAATTATCTACATTTTTACATAATATATTTGGTTCATCAATCACAAATAAATTAAACTAGAGTTGACAACTGATCCGGATCCCCTCAGAAGCACCATCCCTCCTCATCCCTCCTCATCCCTCAAAAGCACCCCTCTCATTGCCTTTCTCTTTTGCTTTCTTCTTTATTTGCCTCTCTCTCTCTTGCCCAAACTATAAAAAAAAATATTTTTTTTAAAAAAAGTATTTTTAAAAAACAATTTTTTAAAAAAAAAAAAGTGTCTTCTAAAAAACACTTTAAAAAAGTGTTTTTTAAGATTTTTTTTTAAAAAATATACTTTTTAAAAGAATTTAAAAACGCTTTTTTACAGTGTTTTTTAAAACACACTTTTTTCACTTTTACAGTCTTTTTTTTAAAAAAGTTATGTTTTTTATAATTTGGGCAACAAAAAGAAACAAATAGAAAAGAAAACGGAAGTAAGACAAAATCAAGAAGAGGAGTACTTTTGAGAGATGAGAAGGGAGGGTAATTATGAAAGGATCTGCTTTCATTTGACAACCTATACTACTTCAATTACTTGTAATCCTGTCCAGTCACTTCAAAATTTAGTGGTAGATCTATTAAATTTAGGTTGTCTCCAAGTTTGTATTCATCATGAACTCTCTAAATTTAATTTATACAAATTAGGCCTACTTAATTAAACTTAAAACTAAATCTATTGTAGTTTCTTAACTTGCACACCAAAATGTAGAGTGAGGGTTTATGATATCAAATTTCATGCTATGAGATTTAAGCTAAAATTTGAAACTAGATAAAATAATAAAAAATAATATTCTAAGAATTGTGACTAATTAATGTTTGAAAAAAATAACTCAATCAATTATTTGTAATAAACAAATTCAAAAATCCATCTATCAATGAAGAGACAGTATAAGGGTTTTGAGTAAATAATTGTGTTGCACTTGAAAAATATTACCTTATTTATAAATCACGGTTCATAACCCTCATTATGAACCATTTATAAGATAATTTAATCATCCTTTTTTTATCAAAGTATTTTGCTTATCCCAACAAAATATTTTTCATGCATGCAACCTGATTCGCACAAAAAATATCATGTTTAGGAGTTCTAACTATTTATTAATTATGTCAGGCTTTGTTAGTGCTTAGGAGGCAATATATGTTTAAACTAGTTTTGATGCTTATTGTCATGACGAGATTTACACCATCTAAATACGATTTTGACGGTCTAAATTTAAAAATTTTAACTGAAAATTTGAAAGAAAGAAAAAAACTCATCTTTTAAAGTTTTAGTGTTTCATTAGTGTTCATCATCTTTATATAGCATAAAAAAGCACTTCCAAACAAACAGGGGAATTTTGCATTAATTAATTAATTAATTACCTGTGCTCGAACTTGGTCAACTCATGTACAAGGTTTTCCAACTTATGATTCTGAATATGTTTTCGGAATCTTTTCGCAGCCGCAACCTTGTACCTCTGCATCTCATAAAGCTCTGGTCGCCAATAATGGTATGGTCCTATGGCCACTTGTTGAGGCACATACGAATCTGGATCACAAATCATCAGAAGCTTTGGTACGTTGAAGATCGACACACTGAATTCTCCTTCTTCCTCCATCTCTTCCTCTAGGGTTTTCTTTATCTCCATCACCCATCGAAGCTCATCGAAGTTTAGCCTAAAGTTTTTATCTGAAACTGAAGAAGATCTCAACGAAGAAGAAGACATTATGCTACGAGGAAGATGAAGACAAAGACGAAGAAGAAGGAGGAGGAGGAAGAAGAAGAATCCGCAGATGCAAGT
Organism: Leucaena leucocephala; assembly: GCA_037074615.1. NCBI lineage: Eukaryota > Viridiplantae > Streptophyta > Magnoliopsida > Fabales > Fabaceae > Leucaena > Leucaena leucocephala. Next base: position 4,101,081 of record CM073552.1, read on the forward strand.
ATACGGAGAATAATGACGAAGCGGTGCTTTAAATTTATTGGTGTAAGTATCAAACAGTGCTTATATTAAACAATGGGGAATGTTTTTCTCGTGATTTAAAAATAAAATTAGTCATTGATGATAGGTAATAATACCATTATTTGAATATATTATTTTTACTCCAAGTTGCTCATATAAAAAACATAATCTATTGTTGGCTGATGAAGATAAGCATGAGCACTAGATAGGTCCATTTCATCATATGATACCATTCTACATATATACATCATTCCACGATCACCACCAACGTATTATTTTCTGTTATTTGTTACTCCTTGATTCTTTTGATAAGCAATAACTATTTAAATTACACAAAATAAATTATTCGTTAAAATTAGTTAAAGCAATAAATGTATAAGAGATATTATTTTATTTTCTAAATCTATCTTTGTTTACGAAGGTGATGGACACGATAGAGAATAGGTGGGAAAACAGTTGAAAGAGAATGTTTAAGAAAAAAAAAAGAAATGAGATAAATATGTAATTAATTATGGGTAAAAATGTATTAAGTTTTTATATAAAATAAAATTATTGTTTATATATAAAATCAACCTTATATGAGAGAATGTTGCTTATAAATAAGACTAGAGTAAGTATTTAATATTATTACCTTCAGTCTTTAATAGATGAGCTAGTTTGAATGTTATATTTAGTCCTAAATATAAGATTTTAATATATTTTATATCTAATATTTATTATTTTTTTAAATTAATATACTTAACTTATAATTTGATATATAATATAATATTATACAAAAATATTTTAAGAAGATTATGTTACATTTATTATAATTAAATTATTTATTATGCTTTTTCAGTTTATCTAATTTAATCAACTATGTGTTATATTAATATTCAAGTGTTGTTTTGACACAATTAGATTAGATGTAACATTTTTATGATCATTAAATCATATATATGACATGAGAGAGATGAAAAAGAAATTAAAACGTGGTAGATTGTTAAAATATGACTGTTCTTGGTAGACCAAAAATGAGGATATGTTTATGGCAAGTGGAAGATAGTGATTGATGTTTTAATTATAATGATATTAATTAATTAATTAATTAATTAATTATAGCACTTTCTCGTAAAGTCTGCTATGCTTGAGTAAAATTGAAAATACCGTTACGTGTTCACATCCATAATAACTTTTATCCACAGTGATCTCAGCATTAATTTGTTTTACTGGTAGTAATTATTTTATTAGAATAAAAAAGCTCGTATATATGAGTTAGATTTTGAGAGCTTACCCGAACATATTTTTAAGTTCAAATTAATAACACTTACATAAATGCTTACAAGTTATCTATTAACAAAAACTTTATATTATTAGCAAAAAAAAATTTATGAGAATAGGCATTCTCCTATTAAAAGTAATTATATTTAAAATATTGTCAAACACTAAATGTATGTCACTTTTTTTAACAAGAATTTTAACATTGATTCGTTACGTTATGAGGGATTAATTATTTCTGCTAGATCTAACTTCTATTAGTATCAATAGCAAGATTTAATTTACAACTTTATGGATTATAGTCAATTTTTTATCAATTGAATTAATATTTGCTGACATTTTTCATTAAACTCTAATGTTACACATTATTTCATACTAATTTAATATTGTATAATATAAGTAATTTCAGTTGAAATTTAGGAATTAAATTGAACTACATGATTTTTATAAAATCTAATTAAATTAAATTACGGAACAAAATATAGAGAACACTCTAGCCTCATCACCTGAATATGAGTTTGAAATCTTCATTATTATTATTATTATTATAAACTCAAGAAGGGCCATGCGTAGTTGTTTCCCACTAGCTAGCTACACTTCTTAATCAAATGTCACCTTAAATACAAAAATGAGAATCACACGTGCCACAGCATATATCCATTATAGGATATGCGCATTGCGAGGTGTAATTATCAACCTAACCACCAACAGGAGTTAATCTGAGTAGTAAATGGCTCGATATCACTTAAGCGAGGTCTCGAGTTTGAGCCTTGGCGTACGTAAAAAATCCCCGTTGGGAGACTCACCCACCATAACCAGGTGCGCGACGCGGGTCGAATCCGGATATAGTCGGGGCAAAGCTCCGGTGAACAGGGTGGGCAACCAAAAAAAAAAATCAACCTAACTGCCAAAAAAAGTAATAAAAAGAATTATTCAAAAGTCTTATAAAAAATTAATAGAAGAGAGATGAGAGATAGTGAAAAAGATAGAGGAGAGAAGAGAGAGAGTGGAAAAGATAGAAGAGAGAGGAGAGAGGGTATAAGAAAAAGTAAGGGTAAAATAGTAATTGAGTATTTCATAAGTTATTTTACTGTTCCAAAATCTACTCTAACCAGCTTATCTAAAATTATAGTTTTAAATTATAGTTTGGTCCAAATTAAAATTTGGATAAATATAACTGTTTGTTTTAAAATTTTTCTAAATCAAAATTTGGGTTATAAACTTTTTAAAATTATAGTTTTGTTAAAAAATAAATAGGCTATATAAAGTCTAAGAAATATCATAGTAGTATGATTTATAAGAAATAAACTATAAACAGTGTTGTTCCCTTTTTAAGAAACGACATGATCCATTCAAAGAAGCATTTTTGTCCTCCTTGGAGTTGATGGCCTTTGACTCCATTCTCTATTTTTATGTTTTTAAAACAATTTTGTATTTTAGTATAAATGTTGAAATAAAAAGTACAAAAAATTTATCTAAATCAATGTTTTAAAAAAACATATATCTAAAATGGGGATAATAAACATATCTAAGCTGGCCGGCCACATTACCAAATATTATTGCTTACATCATCAATATATATAGTATATATATACGCATACGCGCGCAAGTGGTTCTAATAATTTATAATTCTATCAGTATATAGTTTATAAAATCTAATAGTACATCATATCATTTATTTATATATATAAATATATATATAAGCAATAAACTATAAATTGTATAGTTTACTTTTTTTTTTTACATAAAAATTTAGATTTGACTAATTTCTCACTAAAATTAAGACATAATTTTAAAATTTAGATAACGTTTAAGAGACTTATAAGATCGTCTATTAAAAGAGTTTTCATGATAATAATAAAAATCAAACTCATATTTTTATAAAATATAAATATATTTTTTATTATTTGTATAAATTTTTATTAGTTAGTTGATTTTTTTAAGAAACCACGTGATCCATCCAGCAAAGAAGCATTTTTGTCGTCCTTGGAGTTCGTTGGGCTTGTTTATTTATGATTCCATTTTATATTTGTATGGACTTCAAATAATTTTGTATGCTAATATTTTAGAACAAGTTTTGGAATTCATTAAAAAAATCTATTTGAATAATTATTTTGAAAAAACAATATCTAAAGTGCTGAAGTGAAGGGTAAAAAAATTGCTCTATTAACATAATTATTATTAGAGAAAACATTATGTTCTAAATCTCTTCTTTGATTTGTAGAATAAAAGGTAACAAAATATTATAAAGATGTTCTAATTTTTTTTTCTAAACAAAATTTTAACCTTTTTTTAGAATACATCACTAAAAACATGTACATTTTTAAATATTCTTTTATTTTTTGTTTTGTTTTAAATATTTAGGATAAATTAGACATAAGGATGATAAAATTGATGTTACCAATAATAAAAAAAGTGAGAGGAGTTATTTGTAACAAAAAATTACCTAATAAGTTTAAAGACAATTTTTTTGCCAAAATACTTTATAAGATCAATAATACTGTATGATAATGAATGGTAAAAAAAATCATAAAATTAAGGTAGTAAATATAAGTATATTGAGATGGATGTGTGATTATATTAGAAAAAATAATATTCGAAATGATCATATAAGAATAAAAGTAGATGCGACATCTATTGAAGAGAAAATGATATAAAATTGTTTGAAGTGGTTTGAACATGTAGAAAGATAACTACTAAAGACGTCATTAAAAATGGTAGATCAGACAATGTAAAGTACGCTAAAAGTGGTAGAAAAATATCGAAGATAACGCACTATGAAATCATTAAATTAGATATTTTAGTTAAAAATATTATTAATTTTAAAATTGATATCAATTTATTAACCTATAAAATTTATTGAAAACTCTATTATTTATAAATAAATAAATTATTATTATATAAATTTTTGCAAAAATTAAAATCATAGGATTTAATAGATATAATCTATCTTGGGTTGCGTGCTTCATTTATTTGTATAATTTTTTAAATGTTTATTTTGTTAGTAATTATATTATAATTTGTATCTAAATACATATTTATATGGATCACACAAAGCCAGCATTTAGGGTGCACTTACGTATGCACAGGTCAGCATTTTAAAATATACTTGTGTAACTTGCTGGGTAGCATATTCTAATTTCCAATTATAAATAATTAAAGTGAATACTCCATGTAATAGAAAGAAGCCTACTATTTTATCATATATATTTTCCTGGGCTTGCTTAAACCCTAGAATTTAATTTCTATTTTTGTTGAGATATTGGTGAATTAGAGCAGAGCCCATTCATATAAATGTATTTATAATTTGATTAAAGAAAAAGACGTTATTTTTAATCAAGATTAACAGTAATTAACCATTAGGGAGTTATTCATCCCCAGATAAGTGGAATAGAGGGAGTTAGATTCTTGTGAACAAAGATTAGTTATTTGCTGTGTTTGATTGAAGTCTATCTTTGTGATTCCATTTCGCGTAGAGTCAACCCAGAAACCGGTGAACCGAAGGTCAGTCCAGTCTGGTTCAGGGCAGAAACTGGGCAAAAGCCAGCCCCTTTTAACCCATTACAACCCAGGGGTAGGCCAGGATCAAACTGGGTAATCCGTTGGGTTGGGCGGGTTAGGCGGGTTAAAAAAAAACTCGGAGCTTGAAACAATGAGAATGGGACAAAAGATCCAAATCAACAAGAGAGGGTGAAGAAGAAAGGGAGGAGATCCGAAATCTAACGTAAAAATTTGTCAAGGCTTCTACCGAGTTGTTGAGATCTGAGATCTGAGATAAAAATCTGCCATAAGTGGTGGTGATAGGCGTCGACGGAGTCGAAGACGAAGGCTCAACATTGCATTCTCTCCCTTTGTCAAACTTCGGCTTTCTCTGCCTTCGGTGACGAACAGACGGAAGCCATTAAGAACAGCTCTTAAGTTTTGATGAGATTCAAATTTTTAATCTTCGATTCTATGCCCCTTATTCACTCTTATGTTCTGAAATTATTCAGCCTTAGGTAGAGAGAAAACAGGTCTCATGAAAGCTGTCCCTCTTGCTCGGAAGTAGAGAAGGGAAAGAGAATAAGGGAGTCAAAGATGTCCAGAGTTTTGTCTTTTAGTGTCATTTTATGACTTTATTAATGTCTCTTCAATATTTCGACAAAAAAAAAAGATTGATAAGATTTTTTTCCATGTAAACACTCCACTCTCATTCTCATACAAGTATACTTTAAAATTAATTAAAAATATAAATATTTATAGTTAAATATAATATTTTATAATCGAGTTGGCTCTTATCCTAAACTAACCTACTGACCCTTAACTTACTAACTAAACAAATTTAATGATCGATCTAATTTTTAATATTTTAATAAATAATAATTACACCCTAATTAAAAACTTACCAAGCAATTAATAGTTTTATTTTTATTTAATTAAGGATATAATTTTTGTAAGATGTAAAGTATAGAAGGTTTTTGTATTTTCTAATAAATATGTGATCTGATATTTAAATTGTATTCTTCGGCGTCCCTTATCCTGACCAATCGACAAGTGGTGTTTTAATTTATAATACAAAACCCATGTGGCATATATATATATATATATATATATATATATATATATATATAAAATTATATATTTCACTTTTCACATACGACTTTGCTTTGGTTGCAAGATAATGACCAGCATCACCAAATCATGATAGGCCAAAAAACGTGGTAGATTGTCAAATTATGACTGCTTTAGAGATTAGGTTGGAATAATAAAGTAGAATAATATATATATAAATTAATTATATGATTAATTTTAATTTTAAATATAATATTTTAATTTATTTTATTTAGAATAAATCTCTAAAAAATACCTTTAAATTCTAAAATTCTAAAAAAGGTGTCATAATATGTAAAATAATAGATTGATCATAAACACTAATATGTAATTTTAAATTTTGGAGAAAAAGATGGAATATATGCCCCAAAAGTTTGTTAGTGGTAATCTAATTGTGATATAATATTTATTATTTTTGTAATAGCATTGATAATATTTATAATAATTTTAACTATATTTATTATAATATTTATTACTCTATTTAATAATTTAGTTTTAAATAATTAAGCCAAATTTTGTATTATTGACTACTTATATAACATAATTAACACCTTTAGTAATTATTTTAATCACTTTCTTTACAATATTTAATACTCTCTTTAACAATTTAATTGCAAGTGATTGGGTCAAGTTTTGTATTATTAACTACTCATATAACAAAATTGACAACTTTAATAGTAATTTTAACTATATTCGTTACGATATTTATTATTTTTTTTAACGACTTAGTTATAAATAATTGAGTTATATTTTATATTTTTGACTATTCGTATAATAAAATTAATAACTTTGGTAATTATTTTAGCTCAATGGTTTTCCCATACTTTAACCAAAACTCAATAGGTGTGGGTGTTGAAGTTGAAATGGGAAGTAAATAAATAAGAGCAAACAAGAAAGGAAGGGATTAGTATTGGGTTGTGAGAGAAGGGTTTATTATGCAAGTGTTTTGCGCCAAGGTTTAAGTATTAATAAATTTTACGTAAATAATTGTATAGAATTTGAGTTGTACCCAAGCTCACTAGGAACCAAAAAAAATATATTAGAAATAAATTTGGAATAAAGACAATTAGGTAGTAGTTCTTTCTTTTTATATATGTATATATGGAATTCTACATGTTTGTTTATGACGTGGTTCATATGCGAAAACATGGTAGATATGCGCAAGTATAGTTTGATATGCATAAAGTATAGTTTGATGTGTGTAAAATATAGTTACAGTTTAAGATGATTGACTGCTCATAAGAGTTATACTGTACTCAGAAAAGAGTACCAAAATGACTGGTAGTAACTGAGAAAATACTATTTTATATATCTGTACGTAGATGATAATTGACAATATTTATATTGGTTTGAGATTTTACATAGCTTGTTTTGTATAGTTTATTTGAATTGTGTATATCTATATGAGTGATTGATGTTACTATTAAGATTCTTTAAATTTTACCCTTTTTCTCCCATGATAAGGCAAGTGGCTCAAGGGGTAAAATTGTAACTATAGAAGAAGACTGAAAAGTTGGAATGACTGGAGTAGTTATACATTTTAGTTTTGGTTAAACATATTGATATTTTGTTTAAAGTATGTGAAACTTGTATAAAGTAGATTAATATTTTAATTAAAGTCAGGTGAGGCTTGGATATAAAAATCATACATTGAAGTATGTAATTTTCCCTTAGAGGAAGCCCAAATCCTCGCTCGAGATATATGAGTGACATCAATATGGATGACTGTATAGTGTCATTATTATTAAACTATTAGTTTAGTCATAAATGAAGTAAAATATACATGCTAGTTTTAAATTACATAACTCGGGTCTTTAAATTTATTCAAAAATTTACATGAGGTTTAAGGATTTAAACCAGGTTTAGTTTTAAGAAAAATTTAGTTATGGATTTTCAAAATTTATATTACGATATTTATCATATTTATTATTTTTTTAAATTAATTTACTCAACTTATAAATTAATATATATATATAATCTAATATTATATAGTTTAAGAAGATCATATCATATTTATTATAATTAATTTATCTAATTTTATTAGTCTATCTAAATTATATAAATAATTTTTATATTAAGCAGTTAAAGAATATTATTTTATCAGGCATTTATTATATATAAAAACCGTGCTATTATATTGTGCGTGAGTTTAAACTCTTTTTAAAATTTTTTTTATAAAAATAGATTTACTTGCTTCTAAACATGAATAATTTTATAGTAATTGATGTTGTCATTGTAATGAAGTTTGGCATTTGAATTTTCAACCTTGTCTCTCATTATTTTAATGAATAAAAAATATGAGACTTTAATAAAGTGTACAATATGAAAAAGTTAAAGTAATTAGATAGGACATGTCTTCCTTATAATTCATGAATATTCTATATATAGTATGTTTCATGAGATAAAAGGCATTGAGCTCAACCAAGCAGGTTTTATTCTTTTTCTTTCTTCTTCTTCTTCTTCCTCCTCCATTTAAAAAAAAAAAACGAAACAAGAGAGGCCTATGCTAACAAATTAAAACAATAATAAAATTATACTGGAGAAAAACATGAATATATCCAATTCCCAAGGGATGGCCATGCCAGCTACTATATATCTCCTTAGAACCGGTTTCGTTGCTCATCGCTTCTATAAGATCTTCATCATCTAAATACAATTTTAATAATCCAAATTTTAAATTTTAAACTCATAATGTTTAAATTAAATAAATTATTTTTTTAAATTAACTGTTAAAAATTTATTTTTCATTTTAAAATATGTGCAAATTAAAATAATTTTTTAAAACCATAAAAGTAAAAAAAACTAATCTAAACCATTAAAATTAGGTCTAGACGACCTAAATTTAATATTCGCCACTACTGGATCAACCTCCAAATTTTTTTATACAAAAATTTTTAAAAATAGATTGAACTCACCTATTATATAATGCAGGGCAAAATCTCCTTTTTTTTAAACGATACTAATATCGGACAGGGCGAGCCGTCTATTACCTTCAAGCATAAACTTAGACACCCAAAAGTTAGGATACTTTCTTAAGTATTACGACTGGAATAACAATAAAGTAGTACTCTTCAGGGATCAAACACACTCTAAATAATCATATATCTCATCTTTTTATTAATTAAATCCAAAGACTTAGAGCTATGTGAAAATTTCCTAAGCCCATACATCTAAATGGAAAATGACTACTAGAATCTACTCAATTTAACTTAGCCTATAATTCTTAAGGCATATAAAGAAAGAATATGAATTCTTTCAAAATGTGAAGTAGTACTTATACAGTTATATGGCACTTCTCGTTTTATTTATAGGACCTTTTTAAAAAGCTCTATTGTTATTTTTGATAATTTTTGTTTTAGTCAAGAACATTGACTATTCTCTTTCATATTTAATATAAGTACTACTAGATAAAAGTAATTGAGATCCTCAAATTTTTCAACATGACTGGAGATTACAGGAAAAAAAAGACATCTTACCTTAATTTGTGCATGAAAATTAATAACTATTAACTATATATATATATATGCCTAAATAATATATTTCAAGATGCAAAACATATATAAAAGTATTTCCTATATTTTACAATATTATTCGCTACAAAAATAATAACATGAACCATATGAATTGACCCGAACTAAGATTTTTGAACCTTTTTTCATGTTGGAAAAAAAATTATAAACTAATGTAATAATTGAATATTACATTAGTTTAACTAATGTAAGAAATAAATAGCTGAAAATATTAATTAAAACTAAAAAAAAGGTTAATTTAAAATTGAGGAACTGAATATATCGTTTTGGCCATTGAATATCACCTTATGATACATGATTATTTTAAACTATAAATAATATATGCACATTTCTTAGATTCTATATTAGATACTAAAAATATATTTTGTTATAATATAATTTTGCCATTTAATATATTTTGTTAGAGGGAGTGTTAGATTTATTTTTAAATATAAGATCTCAATCTATTTTATTTTTTAAAATTATAATTTTTTTAAATATATTTTTATATGATTATACATATTAAGAGAGTATATATTAAAAGTAGTTTAAATACATATGATTAAAAAAATATTTTTAAAAAATTAATATATAATTATTATAATTAATTAAAAAAAATTTATAATTAGTAACTGAGGTAGTATTTACTTTATAATAAAATAATTCAAGCTTTGCAAAACTTGGCCCAAAAGAAAATTGAATACAAACTCCTCGTTAAACGACATTATTCTTGCCGTCGTTTGGATGCCGAACCGCCACGTATAAAACCAAAATCCGAGTCTCAAACTGAAACAAACAGCGGTGCTGACGCCGCCAATGTTAACTAGTTCGAGTGCAGAGATAGCTGGACCATCGTCGGACGAAATTACACGGCCACCAGCTATGGCGGTTTCAGGCGAGCGGAGTGAATCTTCATCCTCGTCCTTCTCCTTGTCCAATTTAACTCAGGCCTTTCCTTTCTCTTCTGGAAACCCTAGAATCGAGGAGACTAGAGGCGTCATGCATCTCTATCGCGAGGATCCCACTTCCTCATCGCCTTCTGATCTTCCTGTAAGCTCATTATTTTAATTATATATGCTAAATGAAATTATATGGAGTTTTATTTCCCTGCGAAATTGATTATTGGGGATGGGAGACTACAAATTTCCTTTATAGTTTCTTAAGCACTTGATTTAGCTGGTACATTGTAAATTCTCGTATATGGCATGTAAGTCTATAAGCTTTGATGATATGTTAAATTCAGGTTTAGAAGCTGTAATTTGTTCTTTTTATCTGGATCATGCGATGCATTTCAAACAGCGCTACCTTTTCTAAGATATTTATAGGTGCACGCTTGATCATTTGATTATTTATGTCATTTTTTATATCGCTGGTCGATTCACTTTTTAAAGAAAATTAAAAAATTGTGGTTCTGGTGGCTCCGGGAGATGCTAAGTTTGCTGTATTGGGTCCAGCTATAGTACCTCAAGGATACATTAAAGTAAAGAACAAATGGTCTTACATTTTCAAGTTTAAATTTGTTGTCAACGGAGGACTGATTTCTTTGCTAAAACTATGCCGTTAAATTTCATTTTAAATAAGCTTCATGTTCTTACTCTTGAGCTTTGATCATTGTGAAACGACATGGAAGATCAGATACTAAGATATTAAATTTCCATTTGTCAAAGGTTGGACGGAAACCACTTGTCTGTGTGCTTGGAGTGCCAAATCACATGACATATGCAGATTTTTGCCAGTTCTGTGGTTCATTTATTCAGCATATCTTAGAGATGCGGATTGTCAGGTTTATTTATGTGCTGGGGAATTTCTGTTTTGTCTTGTTCCTTTTACTGTCGTCCTGTCTGACTTATTTACTTTTGATTGTTCATCGGGTCGGTTAAGAAATGATGGTATGGAGGATCAGTACAGTGTTTTAATTCGTTTTGATGACCAAGATTCTACAGATGGTTTCTACAAGCATTATAATGGGCGTCGTTTCTCATCTATGGAGGTTTGTCCATGTTTGATAATTATTTTCTTTCTTTCTTTCCTATGAAAGTAAATGAATAAATAATTAGGAATGTAAATTGCTATTCATGTTATTGCTATATGCTTCTCTTTTTTATGCATAGGTGGAAGTTTGCTGTGTTCTCTTCACATTGGATGTGCAGTACACTGGCCTGATCGAACATGCACAGGCATCTAATGCTAGCTCAACTGAACAGCCTTCATGTCCAGTGTGCTTAGGTATGTTCCCTTTTGTATGCCTTGTGTTCATGTGTCTATCTGTTATGATGAGTTTTGTTTCATATGGCATCTATTGTAACTCTGTTAGTACTTTGTAACGTGGCATGTAAGGAAGTTTGTTGACATCTGTGTCATTGATAATTGCTTTACCTGCAGAGAGATTGGATCAAGATACAAGTGGAATTCTTACAACCATTTGCAATCATTCTTTCCATTGTTCCTGTATTTCAAAATGGGCAGATTCATCTTGTCCTGTAATTTTCTCTACTGTCTTTTTTGTTTCCATACGTACATTTGGATGTTATAGAACATGCCTAGGACTGCAAAAATTTCATCTGTATTCTTTGGGCTGCTTTTGGGGTTGGGATGTTCTAGGGCCCCATTTGTCTTCTAATTTATTATTGTTTTGGTCTGTAGTTTCTCTATTAGTTTGACAGTAAGAGTTAATTTATCCCGTCTTGGTGTGTATTAGTCAATCAATTATTTACTGGTCTCCTACATTTTATTCCAGGTATGCCGGTATTGTCAGCAGCAGGCTGAAAAATCTATATGTTTTGTTTGTCAAACCACTGAAAACCTCAGCATATGCGTTATTTGTGGGTTTGTTGGCTGTGGAAAGTAAGAACTCTTTCTCCTAACTCCTTTTCTTTCTTCTTTTTTTAACTTGGTCCCAATTATGATGAATTCCTAAGAAAGTCTTGATTTAGATACAAAGCAGAGCATGCCAAAATACACTGGAAAGACACACAGCATTGCTACTTCCAAGAAGTGGAAACACAACGAGTATGGGATTATGTGAAAGACAACTACGTTCATCGACTAATCCTGTCCAAAACTGATGGGAAGTTGGTTGAGTTAAACTCTCACTGTGAGCATACAGGCAATGGGTGTGGAAGTTGCAGCTGTGAAGATAATGCTATGAATGAGGCTATACATAACAGTAAAGTCGAAGCTGTAATGTTGCAAGACTTGTTTCATGTCTTAGGCCTAGTTTCTTTTATCTGTTGAGTTTTAATTCTCATTTTCCTTGACAGATTGTCAACGAGTACAATGAATTGCTTGCCACACAACTTGAAAACCAAAAATTAGTGAGTTCATATTTATTTATTTCAGTGATTCTTTCAAGGCTGCTGTGCTAGTCTAGGATAAATGACTTAGAAATCTTGAACATATATCAATTTCCCCCCTTTTTTATTGTAGTACTTTGAGTCCTTACTACAAGAAGTAAAAGAAGAAACTGAAAGAGAAATTTCTAAAGCTGTTGAGAAGGCCGTTGCTGTTAAACTGCAGAAGCTGCAGTCCAAGCTTGACAGATGTTATAAGGAGAAGAAATTTTTGGATGATGTAAGTTGAAGTCCTTGAGAAGCTTTTTGGATTTATTAGAAGACATGACATGTAACCATGCGACAAATTTTGTGTTGTCTCAGTAATACTACGTGAGTATTAGGAACTTTTGTTGCTGATGTGAAGTTAATTTGTGATTCTCTCTGTCTGCAGCTAAATGAGAATCTGCTGAAAAATCAGGAGATATGGAAAGCCAAGATACTTGAGATTGAAGAAAGGTATGCTTTTAATATTTCCTCTAATGTTTTCTTCTCTCGAAGATCGCCTCCTCATGAGGTTTAAGCTTACAAAAAATTGGTCACTAAATAGAAAGTAGTACATTTACCTTGTGTCTATGTGTTTGATAAAATTCAAACTAATGGCAATTCTTGTAATTAATATTTCTGATCTTTATATTTTCCCCTACAACACCATGATTTTATTACATCTAGTTTTTTTTTTTTTGTCAATTACATTTAGGTTCAATTGTAAGTAAATATAGTATGAAGATGTTTTCCTGCCATTGTTCTTGGTCATACTTTTTTTTATTCATTTCCTGTTTTCCATCTATTAGTTCTTGTCATTCTTCTGATTCTTCAGTACTTGTGAGTGGATATTGTAGTGTAATCTCTGCAGTATGCGTGGCTTCATGAACATGTATGTTGCTTGTTCATGACATTACATGTATAGTTGAATTTGTTGTCAGCATTACAGTCAAAATTACATTCTAATATTGACAGGTTTCCTTGGGACTTAATTTTAGGGATATTTCTTTTCTCGCCTTTCTATTTGGGGGCTCATGAATCCCCTTGATATATACAACAACTTGCTTCAGGAAGTTATGAAATTGAAAGTTTCACAAACTAATCTGTGATCAATTTTTTTTGTCTTTTTTTTTTTTTTTAACCTAGGGAGAAGAAGGCCATAAAACTCAAGGATGATAAAGTAAGGGCCCTGGAAGAGCAGGTGAAATATATGATTCTCTTATTTATTTAATTTTAAAGTTTGGCCTATTTCTTATATTTGTACACATCACACATAAAATCTAATCGAATTGCTATTGATACACACTCAAATTTTGCAGTTAAGCGATCTCATGATTTGTCTTGAAAATGGGAAGACAGCTGACCAACTGTCCGGGTCAGACGAAGTAAAAGACGAAACTGCTGTCCCCACTTAAGTAGAATCCTCATCTACTTGTGGCTCTGAGCGGCGCAAGAAAGGTAAGAAGGGAAGAAGCTAGAAGATCCGAGATGCTCAGAGCAACAGGTTACTCAGGTGTTTTCCATAGGAAGGGAGATTTTTCTACCTGATATTTGTACTTTTAAAGCTGAGGTCTCATAATTCATGTACAGATATTGTTCCATATGAATGTTACTGTTTTCAGGTAAAAGCATGAATATCTCATACTGGTGGATTCATATAAAGATGTTAGGTACATCATGAAAAAAGAGAAAACTATAGCAATAGCAAAACACTCTAGTGGATTGTGCCCCGCAATAGCTTTGTACGTCACTGGACTTTTAAGAGAGCACAGTTTCAATTTTTTGTCGTATATGTTCATTTTCATGGTGTATTCATTACCTGTCTAAGACAACAGAACCGTTCTGCCGTATGGTTGAGTTGGGATTTTATTTTGGGCATTTTTTCAGTTAAACCTTGACCAGTATTTTCAGTCAATCACCACACAGTTCCATATTCTTTATGCTTTGCGGATGCTCAGTCCTTAATATAGGAGTTGTATATTTAGTTTAAGTCAATTATTTAATTATAATATTTGATTCGTTCTTCTCAAAATATTCGGTATAATATTATATTATATATTAATTTATAAATTAGATAAATTAGTTTGATGAAGAATAATAAATATGTATGATAAATTGGATCAAATTTTTACATTTAGTAGGGTTAGAATTCACTACTTAACTAGATTTTACATTGGGTACCCGAGGAGGAGTATTAAAGAATATAAAGATAGATGCTTAAACCATTTTTTCCCTTAAACCTACCTTTTTCACTTTAGTTTAATTACTTGGTACTTAAGTGATCATGCTTTTTTTTTTTTTTGTAACAAAAAAAATATCATTCTTTTGGTTAAAGTATGAGTGGATAATAATGCTAAAGATCTTGCAGACGAGTGTCCAAGTCATAATATTGGCTTCCTTTATTACAGTTACCCTATAGATTACATTCGGATAAATTAAATATCTTACATTTGAATATAAATGAAATAAATGTATTAAAATATCTTGATTGATTTTATCTTAAGAAAAGAAAATTTATTTTGTTAAAAAATAACCCCAGAGCAATTTAATTGGTGCTTTTATTACGGATCGGAGATTAAAGCTTCATCAGCAGATGACAGTAGTTAGTGCTGATACTTGAAAAGACAAATATTAATCATTCTTAACAAAATCAAAGCGAATGCAAATTTTCCACATTATCATAATTTAGGGCCCCACTTGGGTAAATTATGAGACGTAAAGGAGATCAAAATCATAAATAAAGGATCGATCATATGTCAGTCATTTCTTAGTTTACACTATTTGCTTTATTATTTTTTATAACTTATGAATATTATTGTGGCTAATTCCCTTTATCTCTTTCCTATAAGTGAAACTTGAAGCTAAATCAGATCACTTCATCGATCTTTCTCCAATGGAGAATTCCTTCTGGGACACCTGCCTTCCTTATCTGGTAAGATTTATTTATTTATATTAAGCACACAATCACACCCAGATTTATCGATCTGTTTATTTGATTGATTGAATCGATGATGTTGTGTTATTGTCCAATCTTTTTTTTTTCTTTTTGCAGGGAATGAATGACGATGAACAACTTATCTGCCATCAAAGCACTTCACAGAACCCTGATGAAGACTTAATATTATTCTCTCAAATCAAATCTTATAATCTTGTGTCTTTTGATAACTCTGATTTTGTTGAGAGAGTACCAAGTACCATACAACAACCTTGTACGAAAAAACAAGAACATATAGGTCATGATGATGATTCTATGAATCGATTTGAAAGTAGCAGGCACCGAGGAACAAGGAAGGGTCGTAGGAACCCTAAATCTGGGACACTGGATCATGTTGTGGCTGAGAGAAGACGACGACATGAATTGGCTCAGAAATTCACTGCTCTTTCTGCTACTATTCCTGGCTTGAAAAAGGTCAGTCATCTCTGTTATCTTTATCTCATCAACATGTTTTTTTCTTTCAAATATTCATTCAATCGTTATCATCTATCTAACTAACTTAATTAGATTAAAAAAAATTAATTAAATTAATTAATATGATATATTTTTTATAATAATATGATATATTTTTTTTTAAACTACCCTAATATTTTCCTTAACTCTCTCATTCCAATTCTTAATTATTGTTAATAGAGTATATC
This sequence comes from Leucaena leucocephala, assembly GCA_037074615.1. Classification (NCBI taxonomy): domain Eukaryota; kingdom Viridiplantae; phylum Streptophyta; class Magnoliopsida; order Fabales; family Fabaceae; genus Leucaena; species Leucaena leucocephala. Next base: position 4,117,405 of record CM073552.1, read on the forward strand.
AATATAAGTAATTTAAAAAAAATTAATAAACATAAAAAATATGTCTTATATTTATAATTAAAATTAATCCTCAATTACGTGGGAGGGGTATTTTTTTAAATATAATCTTACATAAACATCATAATAGATCATAATGAGAAATAATTAAAGTATTTTACTAATTTACTTTAACAATAATAAGCTGATGACTAAACCTTTTGCAGATATATATAACGCTTATATCCTACAAAAAAAATCATTGTGAGATATACAACACACAAATAAATCTATCTTGATTAACAACTCTCAATATTCATGTCCAATCCATCTGAGGAAAAAATGTTATAGCCCGATGGATGAAGCTCCTATAGGGAGAATCACAATTAAGAATCTTATAAGGGAATTAATACAAAATAACGACCTATTTACAATTAAAATTTTGAAATTTACAACTCAAATATCTATATTTACAGTTTGAAATTAAAGTCCTTATTTTACAACTTCATAATTATACGGATTTAATATAATTTGTAGTCCTACAAATTTACACAAATTTTAATTTAAATCATGTTTCAAACTATAGTTTCGGTCAATAATTTAAATTTTTATTAAATTATAATGACTAGCGTTTTAATCAGAAATAAATTTGGATGACAGAAATTTATTATTAGGTAAAGGTGCATCTAACACCCTAAATTAATTTTATAGAACCAATTAGCACCCTAAAACACTTAAATGTACAATTAACATTCTAAACTAATTTTGGAGATACGACCAGCACCCTAAAATATTTAAGAGTGTAATTAATACCCTAAAATAATTTTAGAGATGCGACCAGAACCCTAAAATATTTAAATTGGTATGATTCCGCCCTTTCACTGACATGTGTCATATTGTTTAAACAATAATACTGAATAAATTTTAAAATTGATATTATATAGAATTCATACGTGAAAATTAAAATTTTTTATAGTTTATTTAGTATAATTTATTAAAATAATATTATACATGTGATCTTTTAAACACTAATATATCAAAATAAAAATTTTATATGACATGTATCAAACGAAAGTTAGTATTTTTATTAGTGAATGAGTAAAATTGCACCAATTTAAACATTTTGGGTGTTAATTGCCCCTCCAAATTTAGTTAAGGGTACTAATTACACTTTTAAATACTTTACGGCAAATTGCACATCTAAAATTAGTTCGGGGTATTGATTGCATCCTTAAATATTTTATGGTGATAATTGCTCCTCTAAAATTAGTTTGAGGTAGTGGATACATCTTTATCTTTTATTATTTAAAAATTAAGGGATAAAAAATTATGTTAATCCTAATTATATATAACTTTACCCTAGATGTTTGCAAAAGATTGGTTCCAAGATTCGAACGGATAAACCCTCAAGCTGCAACAACTTTATTAATTATTACAGTCTAGTGGACCAAATTAACTCCTCCCCGCCTAGAATACTCAACATATTTTATCTATTACTTCCTCTGTTACTATTTATGTGGCCTCGTAAGAAAAAACACTTAGACCAAAGGGAAAAGCAAAATCTATGTAATATTATGTAAAAATTATTTTTTTTTTCTTTCTGAGTTTTGCCTCCATTCGATGACGTCCATCTAACAAGGGTATTATTAGAAACAAATAATAATTATACGTTAAATTTTAAGCACAAAATGAAAATTCAAATCAGAATAAGTAAATAGGGTCGAAGGAAGTATAACAAAGTCAAATTACAACTAATGGTTTTGACAAGCTCACCCACCAACTCAACTATATTATTTTAACTAATTAATCTAAGACTTTCACTAAACTAACCTAGAATTTTCACAAGCCTAGGAATTTTTCACACACAAACACAAACTTTATCCCCAATAAAGCATTCTTAATTAATGCTCAAACGCATTAATTTCTTACCAGCTAGATTACCCATACTCCCTCCAATCCACGATATAAATTACTTCTAGAAAAATTCATTTAGGCTACATTCTACAATATAAGTTATTTAGAGAATAATTAATACTTATTTATCAATTTTATCCTTACAATTAATACATAAATGTGGTTTATTGTATTTTTCTTTCTCCTCTACAACCTCATTTAATAAGGATAAAATTAATTTTTTTAATTTAAAACAAATTTAATAAGTGACTACCATTTTTTTTCTCATCATGATGAATTACTTAAAACGAGTTATACTGTATATCGGAAGGAGGAGTGTATAGTGATGGTGTAGTTAAGTAAATTAGAGTGTAACTAATCTACAACCAATGTAGTTCGATTAGAACTGACTTAGTTAGTGTATGACTGACACTATATACACACACACATATACACTAATTGAGATATTTCCTGAGATAAGGGAATCATCAGAATCATTCTCTCTCTCTCTCTCTACATATACACTAATTGAGATATTTTCTGAGATAAGTGAATCATCAGAATCATTCTCTCTCTCTCTCTCTCTATACTCTGATTACTTTTACATAGTACTCACTCTTTCAGGTGGCTCCCCGAAATTAAAGTTCGGAGAGAAATCGTACGTGTTTGAATACCTGCCTTCGTCCTCTGTTCTTTTTTCACTTTGATTCTTCTTGTGTCAGACCATTGATACAAAGCTTTCTATTAACAGTACTTGATCAACGTCATCTTCAATTCTACATATATATGATTTCATGTCTAATGAGTTATCTTCATATAATAAAACTTAAGGAAATCAACTACACACACAAAAAAAAAAAATTAAAATGTAAGGAAAAGTTCATTATCACCAGCATCATGTTCAAATAGGAAAATAACATAGTATTTCTGCGATATTTAATATAAGATATATTTAACTAATTTAATTATATTAAAGAAACTAGTTAAGTTAGTTAATATGTCATTTTTTTAAAATACCCTCATATCTTACTTGATTATTATTGATAGAGTATCAATATAAGTAATTTTAAAAAAAAATTGATAAATATGAAAATATATCTTATTACATTTAGGATCAAGGTTAACTAATTCCTCAATTAGGCCATATATTAAGAACCGAAGGAGTAGCTAATTGTAAAGATATGATTTGTAGAAATTTAAAGTTTAGAACTTCATTATACTCCTTTGATCCTTAATATAAGATCTAATTAGTGAGTTAATATTAGTTTTAAATATAAGATATATTTTCATATTTGTTAATTTTTTCTCTAAATTGTACCTATTGATACTCCCTCAATAATAATCAAGCAAGAGATAGAGGAAATAAATTAAGGAAATGACTAGTGTTTTAGAAAATATAAGATATATTAACTAATTTAATTAATTTTTTTAATATTCAAATTAGTTGAATATATTATGGAAGGATTGTATATATGAAGTATCATTCATAACATTTATTAAAACTGGTGCGTAAATAGATGGACAAGGCATCAGTACTTAGTGGAGCCATCAATTACGTGAAGCAACTTCAAGAACGAATCAAAGAGTTAGAGGAGAAAGCCAACAAGAAGAAAAGCATAGAGTCTGCCATTTTATCCGCCAAGAGATATTCTGTTGAAGAAGAAGAAGAACACGATGATGATGATGATGATGTGATGGTTGACGTGGAAGCCAGAGTTTTAGAGAGAGAAATACTCATAAGAATTAAGTGTAAGAAACAAGATGGAATTATGCTCAACATTGCGTCTTTCCTTGAAAACACTCATCTCACTGTAACTAATAGCAGCGTGTTGCCATTTGCAAACTCTACTCTCGGCATCACCATTATCACCCTGGTACGTCCTACACAACTATTACCCCTTATTCTTATTATAAGCCATCTTCTAAAAAAGATAAATTGTTCTTATTATAAGTCACTTGATAGATATTAATTAAGTTTTTAAAATGATACAAAAATGTTAAAGCCGTTAAGTTAACTAATATTAATCATTTAACAAACAATCCTTACATATGTGTTGCAAATATACAACGTTGACTTAATAGCCTTGGCATTTTTGCACTATTTTAAAAATTTTATATGTACTTTTGTATCCAAAAAAGGTTATGGTGTCCGGTGCCTATGGCGAAATAATTTATAGATAGATTTATACCTTAACAGAAAACTTGAATTGACTTTTATGTAGATGCGTGAAGAATACGGCATAACAGTGCATGATCTTGTGAAGAACTTGAGACGAGAGATCTGTTCAAGTTATGTGAGGGTGCATGAAAGGGCTGGAGTTTGAAAAAAGTTTCTAAGATTTTCATGGTGGACTTACAAGTATATATGAGAGGCTATTGAACTTTTCTGATTTGTTTTTTGGTCAATTTGAACATTTTCTGATTATTCAGTGTTGGTGTATGCCTCATCCGGTCTATTGGGAGAATCTCATTGAAGGCTATTGAAATTTTACAAACCTATATTTTTATATAATTAAAAATTAATTGTAATTAATTGATTTCTAGGACAATTGATATACCCTATCTTGATTTTTATTGTACATGTTTGTGAGAAAATTTGGGCAAACTTGGAAATCATGCCCCAAAATCATTTGTTTTTTCAATTTTTTTTTAAATTTTAACATTTAACCACATATGACCAAAAATAACACAGACCCAAATTCTTCCCCATACTGAACCCTTGCATTTCCCTCAAGCAAATATCAACATTCTCAATAATATCATATTTTATAATTCAAAACTCTCAGCACTAGAAGACAGGGCACACACGTTACCAAAATTCTTCTTTTGCCACTCAACAAATAAATCATACTTGTCATCAATGTAATCCATGCATATAGTATGTCAGCATAGCAAGAACAAATTAAGTATTCATTCAAAGCAAAATCATAATCACATATAGCACTAGAGAAAGAAACATGTTCATCATACAACGAAATAATGACAGGGCAAACAACATCATCAACTAAACAACTACTATTAGAAAAACAATAGAGTGAGCATTTAAGTTTTCAAAAATGTGAGGGGATTCAACAATACTATCCTCATAAATGCATGAAAGGCTCAAAGGAATCTAAAACTTTACTACAGGCCCTAGCTAAATCCCCAATTGGAATTAAATTTTATAGTTCAGACAATTTATTAAAAACTAAGTAAAATGATATAAAAATTATTGGACCCTTTACACAATAAATCCAGATAAAAGCACAAGAACCCAACAAAAAAACCAAAATAAAGATAAAAAAAATATACACTAACAACAAAATAAATACTAAAATGAGAAAGAGAAAAGCTTGGAGTGGCAAAACTCGGATCATAATATTGCAAGATAAAGAGCAGGCAAGCCTAAGCAGCAGGTGAGGCGACCCCATTAATATATAGTTCAATTATTAAAATACCCTTCATTTATAGTTCATCAAAATATTTGTATTCATTGAACAAATAAGAGCCCTTAACTTATATAATGTATGTGTGTGTATATATATATGTGTTAAATTTAGTTTCCAAATCTTTCAATAACAGTTGTTAATTTCTTCCTATAGTGAAATTGTCAAAATTTAAAGAACAGCAATTATGAATGACAAAGTTTATTTCTAATTGAGGACCTAATTAAGCCCTGCAATGAAATAATTTCAGATTTCTTGATTTTTTTAGTATAAAAATTTGTAGAGAGGGGTTAAGCTCACCCACGATCTAAGGATAGGGTGACATCTCTCTTCTTTCTAGACGATACTAATATCGGCTAAAGCGAGCCGTCTATTATCCTCAAGTGTAAACTTAGGCACCCAGGAGTTAAAATGCTTCCCTAAGTACCGCGATTGGAACCACAAAAAATGATATTCCTTAAAGTTCGAACACGCTCTAAATAATTACATGTCTTACTTTTTCCTCAGTTGAATCTTGAGTAATTTTAGATTTCTTGATAAGTGTACGTTTCATACAATTTGTTTCTAATGGCCTACAATGAGATTCGAGCTCCCAATTAATTAATTGTTTCTTTCAATCTATCTCATGTATATACGTACAAAACAACAGTGTTTGGACATAATCATGTTACCCGCTATGATTGCGCAGGCTATAATGTTATATCGGCGTGGGCGCATGGGAACTAGTTTAGGACCAATGCCGTTCAAACATAATCTTTATCTTTATATCTCTTTAAGTCCCAACTGAGTCAGAGATGTGTTTTATAATTATTAGTTAGTACGCATCACTTTAGGGACTCAATCGAACATTTGTATGTAATTTCACTTGATAATATAGTCCTCTATTTTTTAATATATAATTTATTTAATTAATTTAATTAAATTAAAAAAATTAATTAAATTACTTAATATGATATATTTTTTTATATATCACATTTATCTTCCCTTAACTTTTTCCTCTCTCTCTTACTTTATTATTATTGATGAAGTACCAATATGAATTATTTTAAAAAAAATTAATAAATATAATAAATAAATCTTATATTTAATATCAAAATAAACTCAATAATTAAGTTTTATATTAAAAATTAAAAGAATATTTATAAAACGTAGCACAATAGAGTTGTCTCAATTAATGAAACAAAAATTCTAATAATACAGTTGGGTATTTTTTTTTTGTTCAAAAACGATAGTTAAGGTACATTTTTACTACTAGAGTAGTTTTTTTCTAGAGCACTACTTATATTAAAATTGAAGGTGGGGCAATGTTGCCCTTGTAGTCCTAAAATTGGATGAATGTTAACTACCGTTAATTTGAACGTTAATCGGACATGGAAAATTACAGATTAGACCTCTCAAAATTATAAATAAGTCCCCTTCAAGAAAATTAATATTGATTGATTAAGTCCCATGAATTTCAATAATTATGGGTAAATACCAATCGACTAGGTAGTGTTGTTTCTTATCCATATATATAAGAGATCAAACTATCATTTTGACTGACCACTTTAACCAACTTTGACCAGATATTGGTAGATTATCGTGTCGGCATCATCACTGGTGGCAGTGCCAGAAAGTAATTAAAAGAATTTTGTTTTTGTTTTAATAATATTTTAATATTTAATAACCTAAATATCTTTAGATCAACTCAGGTTGATGTAAGTGGTAGATCTCAACTCTTATATATACTAGAAGTAAGCTAGTCTTTGCTATAACGAGTGACGATATAATCAATTAGTAGTTGGTCAAAATGGAAATTTGGTCTTTTACATGAGTACGAAATGACGCTAGTGTCTTAGAATTTATTTGTAACTTTGGGACTTAATTAATATTAATTTTTTTATAAGGGACTTATTTGCAATCTTGAGAGAATTGATTTGTAATTTTGCATTTACTAAAACGTTCAAATTCAATATAGAAATGTAACGGAGGGATAACATTGCTCACATATTTGGACTTTAAGGACAACATTGCCCCACCATTAATTTCGTGGAGTGTTCGTATGTGTGTGTGTGTGTCTATTAAAAAATCTAATGAGTTTAACTAAATAAATACGACACATGTTCAAATAAAAGAGAGAGTAGAAAGTAGTCAAGCTTTGAAGGTTGTTCAAGAAAACGGTCCTGAAATTAATGGTGTGGGAGATGAACAACACATAACGATTTGGTTTTAAAAGTGATATTTGCTGAATGAAATTTAATTTGATGCCCCCTCAAGAATTTTTCAAGCTAAGTAGGGCTATGAACGCTTGATATTGTTTGAGACAAAGTTGTGAAAATAGGACAGAGAAATATGAAGTGATTATGGACATCAACGTCTTTTATGAAACTATATGCAAATGGTAGTTACATAATTTTTCTTGTTACAATAGAAATAATTTAAAAAAATAAAAAATATAAAAAATATGTCTTATATTAAATATTATAAAAATATTAAAAATTAGAAGAATAATTTATACTAAATATTATAATTGAGAGATTGATTGACAAGTTATCACTAAAGCAATATAATAGGAAAAGCTCTAATCGTTGCAAAAGTTTGCTACTAGCATTAGTGGCTAATAGCAAATTATATAAGTTATTTTGTTGATGTAAATTTCTGACATATTATTAAGCAATCCTTTTATATATATATATATATATATATATATATATTATTTTTTTATTTTTAATATAAAAATTAGATAACTAATTTATAAATATTAAAAAAATTAGTTAAATTAGTTATTTATAATAAATATTTATTAATTTTTTTAATATATCTTTTTTAATTAATCATATGTATTATGATTACTCTTGATCAAAATTCTCTTATATTTATGACCGAATATAGTATTTTTTAATATAAATCAATGTAAAATTCCTTTCTTAACACGACAAAAAAGGTCTTGCCTTTTATAGGGAATGTTGTGTTGTAGGCTTTAAGGTTGGACCTGTATGTTTTAAGCCTCAAATTAATATGTCTAAGCTCACTTTTATTACTATCATTAGTCTCTTTTCTATCATGATGATGCGGTTTGAAGCTTTGTAAAGATAACTTGTATTCTTTTTAACATTGATATATATTAATTATGGTATTTTGTTCTTAATTATCTATTATTGTTAGCATTATAAAACAACTTTGAAATCTTTTTAATATGGTAATCATGCATGATTAATTACAACTAGTTAATTTCTTTAATTATCATGGTAGGACAATTAAAATATGGTTTTAAAAAGAAGGGTGTTAGTATTGCTGATCACATTTTAGCGATCCAACGGCACAAATATAAGTTGCATGTTTAACGAGGACAGTTTTCTTTTTTTCCCATCCCCTTCTTCGTTATATTTTACCTGAATATATTTATTTATTATTAAAAATTGACAGATAGATCCACAAAAACCTGTTTCATCTTTATTTCACATCATGACTAAATGACATGCATTCCGGACTTTTCCTTCAAATTAAATTGCATATAATAGATAATAAGAGTTCACATAGATGATAAAAAACGTGGTCGTATCTTATAAAGATACAAATTCAATTCTCGTTATCATTGTAAAAGCTCATTTGGTAGACGATCTCGTAAGTTTTCTGTAAACGCTCTCTGAGTCTTGAGACTATACTCTGACCTTAGTAAGAGACCGGTACTAAACCTACTTAAATTTTTAGTATAAAAAAAATTGACATATAATACATATGCTATAAAGTATTAAAAATGTAGAAGATATTTTATCTATCTTCATAGTTGGCATATGATATAAAGCATATTAAGGGGAAAAAATGCATATTGTGCATACTTGTGCAAATTAAATATAGGGAGAACTTTAGCAAAGTCTAGTAAAAACACCATAATTTCCAATTGATTAAGAAAGATTCTAAAACTTCAATAAAGCATTTAAAGATAAAAATAAAATTATGATTTGATAATAAATAATCAAAATACCCTTAATTCCTTTAATATAAAAGGAAAAGTTGTCATAACATCTATTAAAAAAAGAAAATAATAAAATATCGTTGGAGATAGTCAAGACATATATAAAAGAGGCTATTGGAGATATTTGTGAAGAGGATTGATCAAATAGGAAAGAGTTTTTTTGATAAAGAATAGAAAAAAAAAATTAATAAAGTTATTTAACAAAACCATTCAATCAATAATTTATCAAAATATTTTATTAGTGATAAAATATAATCATTTTGTGCTAATCTAGGTAACCAACTCCCTTTTCATTTAGGGTAAGACTTATTGTATTTAAGCATCATTAAGCATATAATATAACCTTAAAATTTAATAATTTTTAATGCTTTGCATTATTTGACTTTTGACGTCACATTTTAAGTCGTTAATTAAAAGAACGAAATTTGCTAAATGCTAATCTGTGTGTGTGAAGAATGTCGGAAAGCGAAAGATTAATGAATTGAATGGTGAGAGAAAGATTTGAGAGTGGGAAGAAGAAGAAATGTGATTTAGGATTAATGAAAAATATGATATTCCTCGAATCATAAATATAAGATATAATTAGTGAGTTGATATTCGTCTTAAATATAAGACGTATTTTTTAAAGTTGTCAACTCTTTCTTAAATTATCTCTATTGATACTGTATCAATAATAAAAAAATTAGTTAATAAAAATGATTATAGTATTTTAAAAAAATATATTATAATAATTAATTTTTTTAATATAATTAAATAAATTTTATATTTAAGAGAATAATCTAAAACAATTAATCGTGAACAACTCACAAACGTGATCGATGGGACTAATCCGCCAGCTACCCCAACGCATGATGTACGCGGCCAGGGAGTAATAAAATGACACTGAGGAATCCTTAATATAAAAGCCATACACTTAATTTGTTGATATTAAAAACTTAATTAAATTAATTATTTTTAATAAATTTGTTTAATTTCCCTAAATTACTATCTTTAATAATTCTCATTAAAATTACCCTTTGATTGGGAGCCCTCTAATATATGCAATAATAAGAATATTTTGAGTAAAAAAATTATAAATTTTAGAAGTAAAGTGGATTTTGATACTCTATCGGTCCTAAATATAAGACATATTTAACTAATTTAATTAGATTAAGAAAGTTAGTTATTATAGTATATTTTTTCTAAAACAATCTAATCATCTTGATTATTGTTGAAAGGGTATCAATAGGGGTAATATGAGAAATAATTGATAAATATAGAAAATATATCTTATATTTAGGATTAAAATTAACTCTCTAGTTAAGCTTTATATTTAAGATTGAAAGAATATTATATTTAAAAATAAAATAAATATTTTATCTAATTGTTATATTTAGAATAGGAGACAATACAAATATTTACCATTTATATAACACACCATTCACCAAGCCACATTATATTTTAATCATGTGAAAAATATAATTTAATTACACGCTGCTCATATCAACTCATCATGACATTTAACTTTTTATGTTGATTGATACAATTATATAGGACAATTTAAGTGGTGAAACCATTAATGAAACGATGGGAAGAGGAGGGGCAGATAAAGAAGCATATGTTTAATTTAAAGTTTATAATTTTGAGGGATTTTGAGGGCCCAATTAACTCAATTTCACTTCTTTTGTTACAACGCAATAATAACCACATGAAGAGATCAGATCCTTGTTCAGAAGGGATAGAACTAGAAAAGTTCTAATAAATCTTATTACTTTTATAAATTATAAATAATGTGACTTCTCAGATTCTCTATAACATACGGAACACACTAATTTTATTTTATTATATTCTTCTTCTTAAAATATCCTAATCATCTTCTTTAATTTCCCCTCATTCTCTTATTTAATTATTATTGAGAGAATATTAATAGGAGTATTTTGGGAAAGAGTTGATAAATTAAAAAAAAAATATTTAAGATTAAGATTAACTTATTAATTAGGTTCTATATTTAACAGTGAAGGGAGGAATATAAATCATTTTTCTTTTGTGTTCTCGTCTGGCTCATTTCTTACTTTTACACTCACATTCATGATTTTCAGCAGGTTTCAGAGTATTTCTTTTGAATTATGCTTTTTATTCGTTAAATCTAGCTATATCTGCATCACAGCCTTAAGTTTATTAGTGTTTTATTATTGGTTTCAGCAGGTTTTTTTTATTATTATTATATAAGCTGTGCAAAATTGAAGAATCATTTTATTTATTAATGTTTTGATAATATATAGAATCATAATCACTGTGGAATCTCTGTGCATCTATTTTAGGGGAAAAGTAAGCTTTTTCCCATGCCCTAAACAATAATGAAGTTCTCTATGTTAGCTCCTTAAATAGCCTTGTTCTATATTCCCGAAAAAAAATATTAATCTATAAATGGTTCTCATATTAAGCATAATTGAAAACCTAATAACACATTAATTGAGTCTAAGTGTGAGTGAACTTGAGTTGATTCGAAGTCTCGTAGTAAAGTTGAACTTAATATATACTTTATTATAAAATGAAAAGGACCTATATATATAAACTCAAGTTTTAGAATTTTGAGTTAAGATATAATATCTTTAATCCTTTATTTCCCATTTGCTAATACTGGCATCAAAAGTTTGTAATTGCCCGAAAATTGAGTTGGCCCTAATTGCAAAAGTAGGGACTTGAGAATTTGAGACGTGACATCCTCCATCCCTCATCGTCCATTCATACTCTTCCCCTTTACAGGCTTCGCTTCCCATTCCTAACAGAATTCAATATTACTTTTGGTTTTAAGTTCAAGTCTTTAGGGTAAAAATATGTAGAGAGAACTCCCTCCCTTTATAAACCAACACATATTTAAATTCAATTCAGTCGATATTATACTACTCCTTCTCGTCCTACATATAAATTACAATTTTTGTGATAGGGCTAATCTTTTTTATAAGTTATACTTTATCCTTGTTTAAAAATTCAAATTACTTTTTATTTCTATTTTTATCCCAATTGATTACATGTCTGTATATTAATTATCACACATTAGTCGAGAATTAACCATTTATTCTCTCTCTTTATAGACTCTCTTTTGTCTCTTTTTTTATTCATTCTCTCACTCACTCACCCTTTACATAAATAAAGATATATATATTAAAAAAAATTCTTACACATTTATTGTCTTTAACTAATTATAACCAATTTTTTATCTATATATTTTGATTATTTCTAATTTATATATGGGACTAAAGGGAGAAAAATTTGAAAAAAGAGCTAGCTTATGTACAGCTCAATGAACGTGCATTTGTCTTGAGGTGGAAATTATCAAGTGTGAATGTCACTATGGTTGTTAGAGTTTTCCTAGAGGCCTTTTCTATCTCTTTCACGCTCAAAATCCAAGACAATTTTGCCATAGATTGAGTACAATGAGAGGGAAAACATCCATCCCAATTACTTTGTCATTCAATTACCCTCTCTATAAGTCTCATACTTATTCAACACTTGACATAATTAATTAAGTTACATTATTCATGATTTATAAATAATATGATTCTTAATATAAGCTGTTAAATGTCATGTGGTTGAAAGATTGTGTCTAGAGGTTCTATTTCTGTGATATTTTTTTGGACTTGAAAAGTTGTTTTCTATTTATTTGAATTAAAATGACTTTAGAATTTCAAACTCTCAACACATCGTAAATTACTTTTATAAATACTCCCTCAATAACAATCAGGTAAAAGAGTAAGAGAAAAAAATTAAGAAAAATAATTATAATATTTTAAAAAATATATGACATATTAACTAATTTAATTAATTTTTTTATCTAATTAAATTAGTTAAATAATTTATATATTAAAGTACAGTGGAGAATAGTATAATTATAGTGTTGATACTCCACCTTGCCTGTTTACTCATAAAGGTATTTAAATATTTATTCATAACAAATGGAGAAAGTATATATGTTTCTAGTAATATTTCTTAAGTACACAAGTTCCAATCGGCTCAACAACACATATTTCTTATATTCATTAAAGTAATTATATATTACTTAGTTTTATTTATAAATTACTCTCAATAAATTTTAAAAAGAAAAGCTTTCAATATTATTAACTATGTCTTAAAATTTAATAATTTTTTAATTTTACCTCTATTAATATACACTATATATAATGAAAAGAAAGTCTATAATAATAAATGAAGGCTAAAATTATATATTCATATGGAAAAATTAATAATCTGACTTATAAATAGCACTAAAAAATTCTCTCTTTTTACCTTATACACAGGATTAGAGAAATATGTTATATTATTGAAGCAGAAATGGAGAGAAAATAATTAACAATTACATGCAATAATAAAGAAATGCATATACAAACATAAAAGTAGGAATAGGAAATCTATTTTTTGAAAAAGAAAAATCATTGAGACAAGAGACACATAGATTAGACCATTCACGTACATATGAAGATTATTATTGAAGAGAGTAGTGGTGTGAAGGGAGAGGAACATTTCAAGTTGGCGAGATAGAGAGAGTGGTTTCATGTGTTTGGTTGTTAGAATACAAGCTGTGTTTCTTCGACAGGACACGATGAGGGAATTGAATTTGACTGGCGACAAAACGATAAAGAACAAAAATGATTGTCAAGTCTAAAGCTGTTCTCGTTCATACTTGATAATATGATCACAACTTGGTCAAGAAGAAAAATGGCTTTAATAACTTTTATCAATCACCATAGCTGTGTAATGCTGGATAAAGTATAAGCTTGTCACTATCACTTTCTCACAGTGGAAAAGACAAGATATCAGATTCATACGCCATAAGCACATGTTGCGGCTGGTCCATGTCATTTTTATAGGATGAATTCTTTGTATAAATTTCCTCTTTTGGGTTTACCTAGCTAAGCTAGCTAAGGTACTTATCTAATATTTTAAATTAATTTTAAAAAAATAATTAATATCTTAAAATATTTAAAAATATAATTAGCACTTTAAACTAATTTTATAAATACAACTAACACCTTTAAATATTTAAATTAGTATAATTTTATTTTTTTACTAATAAAAATATAAATTTATATCCGATCTATGTCACATATATTTTTTATTTTAACATATTATTATTTAAAATATCACATGTGTAATATTGTTTAAAAAAAATACTAAATAAACTGTAAAATTGACATTGTATATAATTCATATGTGAAGATTGAGAAATTTTATAGTTTATTTAGTATAATTTATTAAAATAATATTATATATATATGATCTTTTAAACAATAATGTATCAAAATAAAAAGTTTATGTAGCATGTATCAAATAAAAATTTATGTTTTTATTAGCAAAAGGGTAAAATTATAAAATTTAAATATTTCATGGTGTTAATTGCACCTCCAAAATTAGTTTAGGGTATTGACTATATTTTTAAATATTTTAGGATACTAATTACTCTTTTAAAATTAGTTTAGGATACTGAATACATATTTATCTTAAATTATTTACATGTAAAATAATAAAACAAAATTGCAAATTGTCTTCTTACGCCCCTTTCTTCTTGATTGAGTTTCGGTGCTCATATCTTTTGTTGGTTAACTTTATTTTAAATTTCACTTAACTGGAATTATCGATATATTTTCTAGTTTTATTATTGACATGTAATAAAAAAAATTTGAAAATTGTCTTCTTACGCTCCTTTATGGCCAAAATCTAAGTTTTCTTTACGATTGAGGTACTCATCACTCAATATTTTTCTTTTGGGTTAACTTTATTTTAAATTTCACCTGACTACGGCTCATCATCGATGTTCTGGTTTCATCTTCAATTATTGACATGTAATAAAAAAATAGATAAATACACATTTAGCATTCTAAATTAATTTTAAAAAAATAATTAATATTATAAAATATATAAATATATAATTAGTATCCTGAACTAATTTTAAAAATATGATCAGTATTCTAAAATATTTAAGAGTATAATTAGCACTTTAAATTAATTTTAGAGGTGCTATTAACAGTTTAAAATATTTAAATTGATATAATTATATCATTTCATTGATAGAAATATAAATTTATATCCGATCCATGTCACGTGAGCTTTTTATTTTGACACATTATTATTTAAAATATCACATATGTTATATTGTTTAAACAAGAGTACTAAATAAATTCTAGAATTAACATTATATATAATTTATTTGTGAAGATTAAAAATTTTTATAATTTATTTAGTATAATTTATTAAAATAATATTATACATGTGATATTTTAAATAATAATATGTCAAAATAAAATATTTATATGGTATGTATTAAATAAAAATTAGTATTTTTGTTAGCAAATAGGTAAAATTATACAAATTTAAATATTTTAAAATATTAATTATTATTCTAAAATTAGTTTGAAAGTACTAATTATACTTTTAAATATTTTAGAGTATTGTTCGTATTTTTAAAATTAATTTAAAATATTAACTATTTTTTTTAAATTAATTTGTATGTTAGACGTACATTTGTTTTTAAAAAAATTCAAATTGTCTTGTCACGCTACTTTATACGGCAAAAAATCTAGGTCGTCTACTATTGGCTAGGGTTACGGTACAGGAGAAGCTAAAATAATCTACACATATATTTGGTAACATGTAAGTCGACTCATTTGGGGGAAAAAAAGAGAGAACATCTTATATAAATATAGTTTAAATTTTAAAATAATTTATTCTTTACATTTTAATAGTTACTTACCGATAATCAAATAACAATATATTTTTATAAAAAAAATTTAACTTAAGATTGAGATTTATGAGTTTTTGAATTTAGATTCCCATAATATAAAAGTCATATTTATTAGAGCTAATCCCATCTTTAGATTAGTCAAAATCAAATATAATTTCGAATATCAAATGGTTTGTCATAATTAAAAAATAAATTATGTGATTAAACATCCGTATATTATTTTTAGATCCACGGATTTCATCATAATGAAATTTGGGAAAAAGACGGTTAAATATCCTAAATTAATCAAAACCGAAACAATCCCCTAAATTCACAAAATGCCCACCTTGGACAAAAATGGGATTTCATATTACTTTGGTGAAATGATCTTAGATTGGGGATAAATCCCAATTTGACAATTCAATTGGGAAATGGTCCCTAGGAAAATGTGAAACTCTCAAGTCCTTTAGAGAAACAAGTAACAATATGAAATGACCACACGGCCTTTAATAAAAACATTCTCTTTAATTATGCAATTTATTTTCTTTTATATGCAATTTATCTTTCTTTCTTTTTTGTGCAACTTATCCTCCCTATATGTGCAATACATCTACCCTACATGTAAATTGACCTTGTGCAATTCATCTTCCCTTTGTGCAACAACTTATCTTTTCTTGAGTGTAATTCATCTTCCCTATGTGCAAATTACTTAGTTTATTACACATAATATAATTTGCATACAGGGAAGTAAGTTATACAAAAGGAAATATAAAATTGTACATAAGAAAAGACAAGTTGCATTAATGGAAGAGTAGTTGCACGAAGGGAGTTAATTTGCGCATAGGAAAGATGAAGTGCACATAGGGAAGTAAGTTACATAAAAAGAAAAATGGATTGCACACAAGGAAATACAAGTTACACAAAGATGATATTTTCATTAAAGATATAGTGGTAATTTTCTATTGTTACTTATTTACATTAAAGGATTTTAGGGTTTCACATTTCCCTAGGCACCATTCTCCAATTAAATTGTCAAATTGGGATTTATCCCCAATTTTCCCATGATTTTACTGTGCCCTCACACAAAAAAAAAATTCCCACCTCTCCTACTCAATTAAGGTGGGATTTTTTTTAACCTGAGAGGCAGTAAGATCATTTCACCAAATTCTAAAATATCATTTTGGTATGAAGGATTTGTCTAGCATTTTGTGATTTTCGGGGACTGATTTGGGTTTTAACTAATTCATGATATATATGACCGTTTTTTCTCATGAAATTTCAACATGCATTAATTAATGTAATATATTTTTAAATAAATATTTAATATAAGTAATTATCTTTTCATATATAAAATATAAAAAAAACCTCGGTTGAAATTTTTATTATTAAAAAGGTATCTAAAACTTACTTAAGGATCAACGCTCATTTTTAGTAGGTATAATATTATTCTTTAATTATATATAAATATTTTTTATTTTACTTTTGAAATAGAAACTCGAGACTTAAAGAAGGTTTTATATCATCACACTAACTTTATATTGACAATAAAGAGACTTTCTACTTACCTTGTAAAAAATAATTATAATAAAAGGTTAAAATATAAAAATATGCATGATATATACTTCCTATTTGACTATATATATATATATATATATATATATATATATATATATATATATACACGCGCGAGCGCAATGGGTAGGGAATTGGAGGGAAAATTAACATTAACATATTATACAATGGTTAAATATTATTTTTTATTCCTATAAAAAAATATTATTTTTTATTATTTATTAATGTAATAACATAAATAATATCACTACTGTATGTATCATTTTATTTTTAAAAAATCATTTATTTACTTCTCTCTTTTTTTTTAAATAGCACTTTTCATGAAATAACGACTCATAAAATTTTGTGATAATTTCAAATTAACCCCACGCTGTGCTGAGCAATTATAATTTATCCTATAAACACACTCATGATCACTAATTAACTTTATTAACTAACCTCGTACTCTCCAAAACCAGCCAAGTCTATATGCGACAATTCATATCATAATTAATTAAACACACTAATCGTCAATCAATAACTTTATTAACAGAGAAACTTCGAAATCTCCAAGAAACATGTTTGATACGCTAGTACGGATCAGCATCGTGCGGCTTTGACAGAACTTGTCGTAGGTTTTTCATCACTTCATTCACTGTCATTCTGTATTCCTCCCCCATCTGCAATCAATGGTCATGTACATTTCAACTTCCCAAACACATAATTATCAATTCCATAACAAGTTAATACTCAATCCCATCCTATACATAAGTAACGAACTAAGTACATAAGTAACAACTACCTGAATAGAAAAAAAAAATTTAGACATACACAAAGTGTTACTAATATATAGGACTAACTCTATCTAAGAAAATGTTGCTTATATATAGGATTGGAGAAATTATTACTTTCTTTTCCTTTTTCTGTGTTGTGTTGATGCTATGAAACCAGCATCATCAGGGTGGCTAACAAGTTAAACGACACTTTATTAAGCCTCTTGTTGGAGAGATTCCTTTGAGAGCAACTCTCCTATGTTTAGATGGGAAAAAAATTAAAAAGAAAAAAAAAATACTATAAGAGAAAATTTTAAAAAATAATAAATTTTTACTATTTTTAGAAGTTATAATAGTCTTGCTCTCCCTATTTTTTTCTGTAATTTTCTTTTCATCTAAATATACAGAACCTAGACCCAAAAGATAGCCTATTGTGTTGGGAGAGCTTTTGAACTTATAAATTATATTTTACTTATGAGATCTCCGCTACGAGAAAACCCACATCAACGAGCCTAATAA
This sequence comes from Leucaena leucocephala, assembly GCA_037074615.1. Classification (NCBI taxonomy): domain Eukaryota; kingdom Viridiplantae; phylum Streptophyta; class Magnoliopsida; order Fabales; family Fabaceae; genus Leucaena; species Leucaena leucocephala. The sequence continues at coordinate 4,136,194 of CM073552.1, forward strand.
GTGAAGTATGCTCATTATTAATCACTTTGGCTTCTTGCTGGAGAGTGAGGTGGGAGAATACTTAAACTTATAAATTATACTGTAGTTGTGAAGCTTTCTGATAAAGTATTTACCTGGGCAATGATGGTGATGCCAAGAGTGGAATTCCCAAATGGCAAGACGCTGCTACTAGTGACATGAAGATGAAAATTCTCAAGCAAAGTCAATATTTTAAACTCGATGCCCTTTTGCTTTTCACAATAGATTCCAAACAGCACTTGATTCTCCAACACTTTTGCATCAATCTGAGGCAACACTTGATCATTTGCTTCACAACACAAATCATCATTAATTCTGTGTAGCTCACATTTCTTGATCGATATCATTGATGAGTCCAATGTTGTAGTGTTGTTTACAATATTTTGTTTCTCTAGCTCTGTTACTCGTTCTTGAAGCTGCTTCACGTATTTCGTCGCTTCTTGAAGAATTGTAGCTTTGTCCATCTGAAAACAGTTACATACATAAAAGAAAAAACATTAAGGCTTGGAAATGATTAATTTTCTTATAAACAAATTTGATTCACTTAGTGTTGAAATATTTTCAAAATGAAAAGATATATTTTTTGAAATATTCTAAAGACAATTTGCCACCAATATAATCTTAAAGACACCGTGTACAACTTACTTCTTCGTATCTTTTCCTTCTACTCTTAAAGAACTATTACCACCAACACTTAGTATCATAACAGAATTTGATTATGTTTTAATCCAAGAAGTGGTGAAATAATGGTAACACAGCACAATATTTCACGAGATTGATCCAAAATTAAGCATTTCAAGTAATGAAATGAAGGAACATAATGATTACAATTTAATGTTTTTTCTAAAAAAGATATTACATAAATCGATTTTTTTATAGCGCGAGAGAGGAAAAAATAATAAACCGATATTTAAAGGTAATTCAACTTCCAAGATATATTATTGAAGGAGCGCGATAATTAAATGGGTCACATCACATTCTAAAAGGCAACCCTTTTCTTCTTTCACTTATTTTTGTCTCCTCCGTTTTGCCATTACTCTTGTTTTAAAAATGAAAAACAAAGCATTAATTAATCAATTGAAAATTTGAAGACTAATGATCTAAAATTACTTTTTTTTAAAAAAAAAAAACTGACCTTCTTCAAGCCCGGAATAGTTGCCGAAAGTGCAATAAATCTCTCTGTGAGCTGCTGCCTTCTCCTCCTCTCTGCCATTATGTGGTTTGCAGTCTCTGAACAGCTTCTAGTCTTCTTTCTAGGCTCAACATTGTTACATGTCTCTCTTATCCTTTTTAATGAACAAAGTTCAGAGGTACTAGATTCTTCGTTTTTTGAGATTGTTTCTTCTGCTGGTATTACGTTGGATTTATCAAATGATAAAATGTATGATTTAGCAGACATCACACGGTTTTTGTTGTCAACATTCGAACCACCACCACGGTTGCCCGAGCCGTCGGTAGAGAAATCTACGGTGGGAGAGGATTTATCTTCTTCGCTTTGAGAAGAAGAAGACAACTCATTATTCCTATTTCCACCAGCTGGCTGCTGCTGAAGAATGTTTCTGAGAAACTCTTCGTCTTCCTCATCAAAAGACATCATCATGTGACAAAACTGATCGTGGAAGTCTTCAGTATCATCCATGTCCTGCATCATTATTTCAGACAAATCAAAACCCAGATTTGAAAAATTCTCAAACTGAAATGGATATGTACGAGAGTGTTGGTCTTACAAGCAATATATATATATATATCAACCTAGGAAAACTCTAGAAGAGTTCTGTAGAGATCGAAGATATATATATATATATATATATATATATATATATATATAAGATTGAAGTTTTGAGAGTGATCTGGAGATTGTGGTTCGAGTGCTGAAAAGCATCTGTATATATATAAAGAGATGGTGGGGAGCATCTAGTTATGGGGAAAGAGAAATCATGTTTGAAGGGTATTATGATGAGAACTCATCACTTAACAACCAAAACGGACTTGTAGACTGACATAAATGCATGTTCAAGTGGACCAAACTATACGGGGAAACGGAAAATTTACTGTTCTTGTTTTATCTTTTGAACTAAATTTTGATTATAGATATAAGTGATCAAACATACGTACATTTCATTATTCCTGGCTACTCCATGAAATGCCCCAAAAGCATTAAACGTGTATATATATATATATATATGTATACATAAAGTATGTCTCACGTGTGGTTTTTAAAGCAGAAACATGCAGTTCATATCAAGTGAAGCTGAACAGCATCATCTTGCCGTTCTCCAGCATAGAGGCTAATAAGAGTCTCTCTCTCTCTCTCTCTCTCTAGTTTCCTCCTTTGAATCATTGGAGGGATAACGGTTACAAGTGAGTGTTTGTTGGATGTTGAGAGAGAAACGAAGGTCGACTCAAACACTTGGAAGGGTATTGTAAAAGCTTGGGATCATGTGATGAAAAGTTAAAAATGGGAAAGATAAATATGGTTAAATAGATGGATTGCAATTAAGAAGATATCAAATTACTCTTAATGGTAAAACATAATGATGGGATTATCGTGAATTAATATTTGCGGGATGTGAATATACAGATTGAGAAGATCAGATATGAAGCAAATGGGGCCACCAAAACATATAATATCACTTTGCTCCCTGGGTACTGTAATGTAATTTCATGATCTTTTGATCCTTATTAGTGAAATTCTCCCCAGGTTTAATTTGTTCAGCTAAACAACAACAACAACAACATGTGTCATATTATGAGGGGTGGGCTACAAAGATCGTGTGACACTATTATTTTCAGTCTATTAATAACAAAATCTTTAGATATATTATTAACCAAAATGTCTCATTTAATGATTTTAATATTGAGCGTTCTCTTCAATTTTCCTTTACCCTTTTTTCAGAAGACTTTATAATATATAATCTACCCTCTTCACTAGTGTTTCCAACGATTTTCTTTCTACATATCTGAACCATCTCAAACTATTTTCTATCATTTTCTCTTCAATCAGTGCTAAACCTACTCTTCTTTTTATATAGTCATTTTGAATTTTATCTTTTTTTATACAATCACGCATCCATTTCAATATCCTCATCTTTGTTACTCTAATTTTATGCCGTTGTTATCTCTTTAAAATCCAACATGCATTCCCTGCTACATAGTATTTTTGGTATTATAACAGTTTGATAAAAATTTCTTTTAAATTTATTAGGTATTTCTAGTAGTCTTTCTTCATTTAAACCACCTATGACTTGTATTCTATGCTTATCATCTTCATCAATTTTCATATCCTTATGTATATTTGATCCCAAATAATCGAACTTCGTTACTTGTGGAATGATTTGATCTTCTATTTTAACCTCCAAATCACTATTAACTTGTCTCTTATCTAAATTGCGGTACATATATATTGTCTTGTTCATATACAAGCAAAAACTTTCAACTTCTAGCTAGTTCATTCTCCATAACTCAAGTTTAGAGTTAATTTCTTCTCTTGACTTAGCCACAATTAAGAACTATATATTTTTTTTTTGGTTGCCCACCCGATTCACCGGAGTTTTTCCCCGACTACATCCGGATCCGACCCGCGTCGCGCACCTGGCTATGGTGGGTGAGTCTCCCAACGGGGATTTTCTGCGTACGCCAAGGCTCGAACTCGAGACCTCGCTTAAGCGATACCGAGCCGCTTACCACTCGGACCAACCCCCGTTGGTAAGAACTATATTATTAGTAAAAAGAATATACTTAGAGATTTTCTCTTGTATAAGCCCAATTATAACATCTAAAACTAGATTAAACAAGTTGGGCTTAGAGGTGGTCCCTGATGTAGGCTAATCTTTATAAAAAAAAATAGTCATTTGCCTTACCTCTAAGCATTCTTACACTACAGTTGTCACCCTTTATACATATCTTGTATGAATTTGATATATATAACACTCACATATTTTTTTCCCTAAACTTTTCAAAGTACTTCTCTTAAATTAATTTTAATTTCTTATATAATTGACTAATAAATTTTAGAATAATAGTTGTACATTTGATAATTGCATATTTGCCCTGTGCACCAACAATGATGGGAATGTATAGTGGTGGAGGGACTTACACTACAAAAAAAATTGAGAGCTGCAGCGATCATTTTGAAGCGATTTAGTTTGAACCGCTATAAATGCTTTGTTTGTAGATGTTTGCCTCGAAATCGCTCTAATTTTGCAACCATTTGACCGTGAACAGTATTAATGGTGACATTTGCAACGGTTGAAACCACTACAAATATGGCGTCAAGTTGGTGCTATCTAGCGAGAACATTTTGTAGTGACATTTGTAGCAGTTTAAACCCTTATAAATATTCGAGCTAAAAAGCGCGAAGAGTTTTCATCTGTTTAAACTGCTGCAAAATTGCCAGTGGTGGCATGCTATAGCTAGTGACAAGAATTGCTGCAAAATTCAACATGGATTAGAGACCATTGGCATGATCTAGCTAGAGAGAAATTTGTAGCGGTTCAAACCGCTATAAACTTCCCCAAGATGGTTGCAATGCCGTAGCTAGCGACGAGTTTGTAGTGGTTCAAACTTCCTCAAGGACAGGAACCGTTGTCATTCTGCAGCTTTTAGTACCTTGGGACATGTTGCAGCGGTTCAAAGTTTCTCGTGGATCGATGCATGACACGTGTTAGAGACCGTTGGGAATTTGTAGCGGTTTGTCAGAAGAAATCGCTACAAAATGGATAACCAATACAAAGAAACGCGCTTTCAGAAACTTATAAATACCTTCTCATGCTGTGATTTCAAAGTTTTTCCTTTTGCCAGTAGTGAAGCTCTGACGGATTATGATTAGAAATTTAAGTTAACATACAGATTGATATCTTAGTCTACTTTTGAGGTACGAATACAATTTTTATTTATATAGTTTATTTATTTAAAAACTTAAGTGATTAATTTAATTTGATTATATTTTGATTAAAAATTATTATATTTAGCATTATGTAATTATTTATTTTGCGAAGTTTAGATGGTTATGTGGATTAGGAATACCTATTTGACTAAGAATGTATTTAACATTTTAGTTAGTTATTTTTATTTGTTAATTAAGAATATGATTAGGAATATTTTGTGAAGTTTAATAATTTGATTTGTGGATTATGAATGTTTTTCAATAAATTAGACTTTATTTGTTATATAGCAGTTTACATTACCACTACTAAGTTCCGTAAACCGCTATAAAAATTTATAGTTTTGATCGTCATGCCACGCAGTGGTTTATCCAAACCGCTATAACACTGTTTGTTGCACCTAATTTTGAAGCAGCTAAATAAATCGCCACAAATCGTTATTGCACCAGTTAGAACCGTTATAAAGGCAAAAAATTAACGCTGCAAAAAACCTCCTTTTTTATAGGTTAGGCAATTAGCTAGTTAGCTATCATTCCGTCAATTTTCAGCTTTCCTTTTCTTAAGATTTTAATATTAAAAAATATTTATAAATAATATAATTAATTGCATATAATAATATTGTTAACTTAAAAAATATAACAGCAAAAAAAAAGTAAAAAGCTTTTTTTTGTTTGCCGGAAAGAAAAGCTGCCAACAATATACCCTACAATGAGTAAGATCGCAAGAATGTTTTTAGGAATTATTGTTCCATTTCGTCAGTCCAGTACATTGAACTAATGTAGATTAGATAAGTGACAACCCATCCCTACCTCATTACTTTTTCTCAGTTCCCATGATTTTTTTTATTTGTTGTTATTTTCCACTTTTATTTGTTGTGGGGATCGTATATATTAGCGCGGGAAGTTTTTCTTCCTAATTATTTTCCCCAAATTGGGCCAGTAAATTGATTTCACTTTTACATTAATCCTTTGGGAGAATGATAGTCCGGTTGCCAAAGAATAAAGTAACGACAATTAGGCTTCCGAATTTCTTTTAAAAAGATTGAGTCATAAATATGGATTTAAACAATTACTTCCCTAGTTATCTTTATAAATCAATTTTAATATATTTTACACAGATAAAAAAATCTTAAATTTTATTAACTATACTATAAAATTTAATAATTTTTTAATTTTACCCCGTTTAATATACATTATATGCAATTGAAGCAAAGTCAACATAAATAAAATATAAAATAATACATTCATATTAAAAATATCTCTCTCTGCCCTATAAATATGACCAAAATACACCTTCTCTCTCTTTGCCCTATAAATAGGACTAGAAGAGTATAAATTTAGGAGTCTAAATTGCAAATAAGACATTTAAGTTTTAAATAGAGAAATGACTATGAAGTCCCAATGAATGGACTTAATTATCAAAAAGTCTTAATGACAAGTGAGCAATATAAACTTATTGTCATTTCGAGCACTAAAACTTGTCACACATGCTTTTCAATTGCTATTGAACTTTAGGGTAATTAATTCCCTTATTTTGGATCTTATAGTCATTCTCATTTTAAATATAACTTTTAGTTTACATAGTCAAAATTTCTGGTTACAAATATATGAATAGATAGTTGGATATAGAGATAGTAAAACACGGGTTGAACCCGTTTTACCATAAAATGGGGCGGGTTCTAGTCAGACCGCCAACCCGCATTTGTTAAAAAAAATTATTAATATTATTATTTATTTTATTCAAATATTATTTTGAATACTTCTATTATTGAAAACTAGTAAAGATGATTACTTATTTGTTGATATGTGTTGATATATTGTAATTGATTAATATTATGTTAATATTTATTTAGATTTATAGTTGTAAAATTTGAGATTTTTTATAAAAAATAGAAATTTTTAAAAGTATAACATTATCAATCTTTTGATTATACTAATATGATATTAGAAATTTTATATTAGTATTTTAAAATTTAGACATAATTTTTTAAAATATATTAAAAATATATATTTTTTTAGAACAAAAGGTGGAGGGCAAAGTCAGCCCGTTTTATGGCAGGCTGCACAGCCCGCCCCACTCAATCCGCGGGTTATGACGGGCTGACCCTTTTTCTACCTCTAGATAGATAACTAATTCAAGTTAATTAGAAGTGGAGTTTGTGGTCCTTTTTATAAGACACCACATTGATTATCTATTACAATTTTCTCATTTTATCCCTATATTTAATGTTGATGTGGGGAATTAAAAAAAATTAAAGATGTACTCCTTTTGGTCCTTAAGACTTAATTTAAGAGTTAATTTTGGTCTAAAATATAAGATATATTTATATCATATTTATTATTTTTTTCTAAAATTACTCATATTGATACTCTATCGATAATAATTAAATATAGCAATAATTTAATAATGCACTCTTTTATCATATAAAGTGAGTAACGCTTGGTAGTGTAGACACAAAGAAATTCTACTATTTATATTTTTAAATAAAATAATTTTAAGCATTTTTTAAAAATTATACAAACTAGCATCAAACATATAAAAAATCAATCTGTAAACTTTGTGAATCTATAAATCCAAAAAATAATGAGTATCAAACAATATAATATGGTATATTTTATTCATATAAAGACTAAAATAGTGCTCCTATGAACATGAAATTTATCGTAACTTCTCATGAAAGCATTAAAAGTTGTGGCAATAATAATTTTAAGAAAGACGATGGCAATTTAGGAAAAAGTAGTAAAAGACAATAATATTTTAAGGACCAAAGGAGTATTCACTACAAAAAAATTTAGTTTTGGCGACGACTTTTCAGCGGCGACAAAAAAAGTCACCACTGAAAATAGACATTCAACGGCGACATTATTTGTCGCCGCTAAAAGCAACACTTTTAGCGGAGACTTTTTTGTCGCCTCTAAAAGTAGGACTTTCAGCGGCGACATGAATTTGTCGCCGTTGAAAGAAGGACTTTCAGCGGCGACCTAAATTTGTCGCCGCTGAAAACAGGACTTTCAGCGGCGACTTTTATTTGTCGCCGCTGAAGGTCAATAATGAAAAAAAAATTCTACACTTTTCTGTGGTTCCAAAAACATTAGGGTATAAAGCAACTATCTAATATATATAATTAAATTATTCAATAATATAATTTTTAAATAATAAATAAAGAATTTTCACATGTTATTGTAGTAAAGAAAGATTATACAGATAATAATGTAATGTCTACAAAAGAAGGAGATGAAGGAGGGGAATATGTATGAGAGAGATATTATAATTAATGTTAGTCAATGAGCGTGAGAGTTAGTATATGTGTGTAAGAGACAATGTGGGGGAGGGGATAGAGAGAGGGAGATGTATGTTTGAGAAATCGAAAGAAAGAATAGATGTAAAATACATACATGCATTTTTAATTACTGTTGCATATGCCATCTATTGCTCCATTTTATATAACATCCTAACTTTTATAAAAAGCATTTGAGAAAATGAAGAAAAAAATCATAAAATGAGTATTTTGGGGTTTAGAAAATTATGAAAGAGTTTGTTTTCCCAAAAGAGACCTAAATAATTTAATAGTTATTTTTCAGCAATTAAATGCCTATTTTATTAGAAAATTTAAGAAAAATAATTAGAAGTGATCATTTATAAAGAAAATTTAAAAAAAATCCTCTAATCAGTTGAAGAAGCTATTGGGGAAAAATAACGTTATTTTATTAAGTAGATTATTTTTTAAAAATTATCTGGGAAAAGGAAGACTTTTAGCGGCGACTTTTTTTGTCGCAGCTAAAAGTAGGACTTTCAGCGGCGACGTGAATTTGTCGCCTAAATTTGTCGCCTCTGAAAACAGGACTTTCAGCAGCGACTTTTATGTGTCGCCGCTGAAGGTCAATAATGAATTTTTTTTCCTACACTTTTCTGTGGTTCCAAAAACATTAGGGTATAAAAAGTAACTATCTAATATATAGAATTAAATTATTCAATAATATAATTTTTAAATAATAAATAAAGAAATTTCACATGTTATTGTAGTAAAGAAAGATTATACAGATAATAATGTAATGTCTGCAAAAGAAGGAGATGAAAGAGGGGAATACGTATGAGAGAGATATTATAATTAATGTTAGTCAATGAGCGTGAGAGTTAGTATATGTGTGTAAGAGACAATGTAGGGGAGGGGATAGAGAGAGGGAGATGTATGTGTGAGAAATCGAAGGAAAGAGTAGACGTAAAATACATACATATATTTTTAATTACTGTTACATATGTCATCTATTGCTGCATTTTATATAACATCCTAACTTTTATAAAAAGTATTTGAGAAAATGAAGGAAAAAATCATAGAATGAGTATTTTGGGGTTTAGAAAATTATGAAAGAGTTTATTTTTCCAAAAGAGACCTAACTAATTTAATAGTTATTTTTCAGCAATTAAATGCCTATTTTATTAGAAAATTTAAGAAAAAAAATTAGAAGTTATCATTTATAAAGAAAATTAAAAAAAAATTCTCTAATCAGTTGAAGAAGCTATTGGGGAAAAAATAACGTTATTTTATTAAGTAGATTATTTTTTAAAAATTATTTGGGAAAAAAAAACTATTTTGTCGCCGCTGAAAGTTAGACCTTCAGCGGCGAGTTTTTGTGTCGTTGCAGAAGGTAAGTGAGGGCAATCTTTTGTCATAGTATCTGCGGCGACATTTTTGTCGCCGCAGAAAGTGTGATTCTGTGCATTTTCCCAGCCCGCGCCTAAAAGGGGGAAAATTCGAGCCCAAACACCTTCAGCCATCACCAGTGTGAGAGATAGCGAGAAAGGAAAAGCGAGAGCGAGAGCGAGAGTCTGAGTTGTAGTCGGAGGCCGTCGTCGTCAGAGGAGAGGTCGAAGAGTGTAAGCAACAGATTCAGACTCACCGGTGACCCTATCGCCAACTGAGTTGCCATCTTAGGAGGAGGAGGAGAGGAATCTTTACAGCGCCGTCTGCCATCTGAGGTGAGTCCTCTAAAGCCTCTTTCTAGTTGTGCATTGGGCAATCTGATTTGGATTGTTGGTGGTTTCTTTTCTTTTCCCTGCTTTGTTTCCGAAAGAGTTAGTGTTTTACGATATCATATTCAGATTAGGGTTTTCTGTTTGAGGTCGAAGATATGGATGGCATTTTATCTTGTTGAAATCATGCTTGTAGGATTTGGTCTCTGTTCTTTGTTAATGGATTTCATATTCAGAGGATTGGGAACGGGGAAGATTGAATACCCAGTTTAGATTGCAGAGCAAATTTGTGTAGCAAAAATTAGATGGGGAAGTATACAGTAGAGTAAGATGAGAGCGCTGAGTGGAGTGAGTTCAATCATGCAATTCTCATCCTTATTCCCCATCTGTTTGGTTCGTCTGTTGGCCAATCTTTCTTTCTAGTCTTCTATGCTATTTCTCTAAACCTCTGAACAATAATAGAAGATGAAATGAGTTGAAATCATTCTATAACCTCAGATAGAAATGACCCTACCCTGCGATCTGTACCTCCGTCGAACAAAATCAAAAGAAAGCAACGCCCTAGACCACTGTATTTTACTAGCTTCTCTACTCACTTAAAGTAGTAAGTTTTAAGAAAAGAATTGCAGCCAATAATGCTGCATATTGTAAGTGACATGCAAAGCAAGTTTAAACAGAACAAGAGACACTACATAAATAGATAGCGCTTATATGTTTTGAGGCTGTTGAAAGCAAATCAAAACTGATTTATGAATACACATAAAGTATATAATTCTTAGAACAGGTGCAATGTAATGGGAAAAAGTATATACATCTATAATTCCTATTGTGAATGCCATTGCTAATTTGTTTTTTTTTTGTTCAATGGCAACTTCCTCAATAACTTTCTTCTACAACATCAAGAGACAAATTTTATTCAGCATCGTATCAGTGTATCTCTATTCATTATACACATAAGTTTGGATCTTTTAAAAAATATATAATAGATCTTTCAGTTTCTTTACCATTATTTAAAATTTATAAATAAACTGATGAAGTTATCATCTTTGATTCATCACAAGCAGTAGCTTGCTAGTTAAATATTTCTTTCTTTTGATACCCTGCATGGTACCTGTAAATATATTATAATTAGTGTAGGATCTGATATGATATTATTCCCTCTTAATGAGCCATTAATACCTAGGCTCATCTCTCGTGTATATATTTCCTCATTCTGATTAAGAATATAGAAGAAATTCATTCATATTTCTCTATAATACTAAATGGTGACTAACAATAAAAGCCGAAGTCTGGCAACAGATTCCTTGGGGTTTTATTGGATGCGTGCTGTTTAAAGTCATTGTTCTTTTGCAGCTATTATGAAAACTTTCAGTATACATATCAATCCTCTAGATAATGCAAAGTCATATGATGATGGTACCATTGCAGATGTTTCTGGAGAAGGAACTTTGTCACCAGTTTTCTTTGGTTCTTGCTCAAAATCCTGAGCAACAACACAAGAAATAAGAAAGTAAGATGCAAACAAGTTCCTTTACGGTTTAAATTTATCAGTAAAAGAGAAGACAGAAGTATTTATTAGTTGGTTCATTAAGGTTGTTCTTGCAATGTATAGGCATACCTCTGCTGAGTTTATTTCTTGTTTCCCTTTGGCTTCTTCCGTATGTGTTTGGACTTGAGTTGATGTACCCACATCAGATGTATGTAGCATAGCTTGACGAGTATTGGAATGTGTAGATGGTGGATCCTTTATTTCTTGAGACTTCTTTAGCTCTTTTTGCTTCTAGAACAAGAAGCTGGAAAGACATATTCCAACTTGCGACAGCTATTGATTTGAACAGTGCGTAAGTTGGGAAAGATAGAGTTAGGATTCACAGGATCATCACCACCTACATCCTCTCTTACTATATGCTCCAATCCATCACAGTATGAAACTATCAATTCTTCTAATAGTAACATTGAGATTATGAAGTAACTTTTGGTTTTGAACGTGAAGACAATTAGATTTGTTATTTCATGAGATTTTTTTATTGATATGGTAGATTTTATTAAAATATATATTTTTGTAGGATATGTTAGTTTTAAAGAGAGGTCGAGGTGGGAAAGGTCTTTCTGTTACATCTCATGACAACATAAATAGTTGAGATACATGCTCTACACCTCAATCAAGACCTGTTACTTCACCTCCATCACTACAACAACAACTTGAGGAAATGCCTGTCAACTCTCCTCCTACTACCCATACTCAAAATAGTAATGCAGGTAAGTTTGCTTCAATTTTATAATAATTGATTTACATCGCATGTAACATTTAATTGTTCTAATTGAATTTTAATGATAGGCTCTTCTACTACAATCAACAAGCGCAGAGGAGTTTATAAGTCTATTAACGTGAATTTGAGAACCGCACAAGGAGCAAAGATTCGAGTCAAATTTTCAGATTCCATGACAAGAGCAATCGATCCAGAAGCAAGGGATTTTTCTAATTATTGTGGTTTAACTCTTAGAACCACAGTCTCTTTCAGGGATGGTGGAGGTAACTGAAAGAATATTTTTGAAAAATATGGCCATGATATGATTTTAAAAATAAAGGTATTATTTATGTTAAATTTTTATACTTACTTTAGTTTATTTATATCATTATATAAAGTGTTTATATTTATTTGTTTCAGGATAAATTTGAACCTGTTGATGCAATTACTGAAGAAAAGTTTCATATGGCTATATCAATTATTTTACAAAATGCATTCAGAAATTGGAAGAACAATCTGCACTCTCACTATAAGAAATATGAGACTGATGAGGATAGGTTGGCTAATCCTCCTCAAACTATTAGTTTTTAAGATTGGGAGTGGTTATTAATATATTTTAAATCTGACATGTTTCAGGTATCTCACTATCCTTCTAAATAAATTATATTTTTTATGTCAATAATTAAATTCTTATTAGTTACTACATTTTGTTGTAGAACAAAAGTGCAAGAAATATGATAAATCGAGAAAAACAAATGACTAAACATACTTGTGGTCCTCGATCATTTGCAGAGATTGAATATGCTACAGTAAGTTCAATCTATCACCACTATAATTTAAGTTTTCAATCCTTTTTTTATTTTAAAATCTATTCTTTGTATTTTCTTGTATGTTACTATTTTGTAGAGAGATCCTACTACTGGACAACCTATCCCTCCTGACCAACTGTGGGAGATAACTCATACTAGGAAGACATTAGAAGGACAAGTAGTATGGGCTGACCCACACTCTGAACAGCTTCATGTACGCATTGTAGTTTAATATTTTATTTTGATTTAGTTTTATTTTTAATCTAATAGTTTGATATGTTTTTATTATAGAGTCGTATGCACGAACTTTCTCAGGAACAAAACCAAGATTTAGAGAGTGATGCTCGAATGACGTCAGAGAAAATATTGGGGACAGTTCTTGGTGAGAGGTCAGGTTATGTACGAGGGAAAGGGTATGGAGCAGAGCCTTCAAGGAAGAGAAATTGCCCTCAATCTACTGATAGTTTAGTCGTGCAGAGTGTGCGTGCCCAATTGCAGGAAGAGTTTGATAAAAAATTTTAAGAGGAGAGAGAAAAAATAGAGGCTGAGCGTGCAAAGATGGAAGAAGAGCGTGAAAAGATGTAAGAAGAGCGTGAAAAGATGCAAGAAGAGCGTGTGCAATTTGAACAGAGACTAATGGAACAAATGGAGCAAAGGATACAAGCTCAATTTGCTACCTTGATGCAGAAGGGGCAACCACATGCACCTAGTTCTTCTACTCCTAGTATTGGTCCTTCTATTTAAAATTTATGTATAAACGAAACAATTTTATTTTAATTTTAAATATGTTTAAGCAATTGAACTAATTTGATATTTTATATGATGATCAAAATATTTATCAATATTATTATATTCTAATTTATTTAGTTATTTTTCATTTATTATTGTTGTAATTAAATCACAAAAATTGCATAAAAAAATTTAAAAAATAATATATATTTTAGGCGACGACATTCGGGTCGCCGCAGAAACCACTTTAGGCGGCGACATTTAGGTCGCTGCAGAATCCACTTTAGGCGGCGACATTTTGGTCGCCGCAGAAACCACTTTCGGCGGCGATATTTTTTTTGTCGCCGCCAATGGGTATAGGCGACAGTCGTATAGGTGACAACTTGGCGGCGACAAAATGTCGCCGCTAAAGGTATTCGGCGGCGACTTTTTTTTCTTTCAGCGGCGACTTTTGTCGCCGCTGAAAGTCAATTTTTTTGTTGTGATTGAACATGGGAAAAGTAGTAAAAAAAATTATTTTCTAGACCAAGTGAATGAGTTTAAGATTTTTCTTATTATAGGTGAAAATGCTGGAATTGACTAACAGATAGGATCAAATGCAATATACTCTTAATTCAATTATAATTTTTAGGTTATAGTAACATCCTAACACCACGATGTTACTTCTAATTGCATTTACAACTAATCTTATCTATAATGCATATAACACCTTGATATTATTTTTCTGGTGTTTTTAAATCATCACCACAATCTTATTTATAGTTTTATCTATCACCATAAACAATAAATAAGATGTTAGAGTCGTAGATGCACACAAAAAAAATATCAAGATACTGAATGCACTATAAATAAAATTAGGATATTGAATGCTAATAAAAAATAATATCATGATACTAAATGCTGTTTTACCCTATTTTTTAATACAAAATATAGAGTTATTATCCTTTGATAACTTTTAACATGAAAGGATGGCCATGTGTACCAAGACCAATAATTGCTATGGCTAACTTTTTCAAAATGGTCTATGGTGCTTAGGGGAAAACAGTATGAATATTTTGTCTACTTTGTTACAACCTTGTCTAGATCACACTTTAATTATTCTCTCAGTTTTTTTTTTTCCTTTTTTTGCACATGTGTTGAATATAAGGATAGAAGATAGCAAATCACGAACTATGTAAAACTAATTAATTGATATGTATGTATATAAGGATTGAAATAATTAATTTTAACTAATTTTCATAGAGAAATAAATATAATGGTTGAAATTTTATAAAAGGAATATATTTTAAAAATTATATGATTAATTTTCTTAAGGAAAAGTATAGGCACTATAATCCATGTCTGATGTTTGCAATATAATGATGTATGAGTTTAATTTATACATATAGTTGTATCCAAAGTTTCATTCTTATTAATTAAATATATGAATGTAAATATATATATATATATATATATATATATATATATATATAACTTTCATTTGTCATTCGGAGGTTAGTTAAACTCGTGTTAAGTGCAAGGTGCCGAAATAATATAATATTGAATCTTGTTCGACACTAATAAGCAAATAAACTCACGTTATGAAATTTAATATTTTTTAAATGAGGGAGGCAGAGTTATAAAGATATCAGTACGAAAATAAAATATTAAAGCAATCCTAGATAGCCTTACCCCAACGTCTCGTCAGATTCAATAATAACTATTGCTATTATATTTTCTTAATTTTATTATGTTCTTTTCTAGCATTTAGAGTAGACAAATTGCATTTTAAACAAAATAACGTCACTCCCTATAATTTTTTATAAATTACATATGACCTTTTTTTAAGGTATGATAAATTGATAAGGATTCAATAATGAGGACAGGGTAAAGGATAGAAATCTTCTAATTAAATTGCTATATATATATATATATATATATAGCAATTTAAGTGATGAACATATACTTTTGTGTCACCCTGATATGATATATAGACTAGTTGTAATTGCCATAAAATGTAACATGGATATTATTTTACGTATAGATAAATAAATAAATATTAATTTACAGATAATAATATCCTTAAAATTTCAGAATTCAAATGTCATTACTTTTCAAAAATTTAACACATAACCTATAAGATCATGAGTTTAAATAACAATATTAACGTATAACCGGTAGCAAAGCATGTGGATGCAGCCAGTACCGAGGGCAATTTAAAGAAAGAAACTAATAGATAGGGGAGACAAAGAATTAAGAAATAGATCGAATTACATGACACACAATTTGCTGCATCAGTTGTTGGCTATGATGACCTGATCACTCATGACCAAACATAACGTGTTTCTCAGCTATACATATACATGTGATTCAATTTTCTCCTTTAATTCTCTCCACAGTCCTCATCTCTTATTTACTTTGTTCATACAATTCACAATTTTAAGTTATAATTTTCGCATAATCACTTATTCAACCCCCACCCCCAAAAATAAACCCGAAAAAGAAAACACCATCTTCCATTACAAAACATATAAGGGTCAACATATATCTCATATACATATTTATATATATGTGCACACACTCCATTCCTTAATATAAAAACTAAATAGGGAGTTAATCTTAATCATAAGTATGTTATATTAACTAATTTAATTAATTTTTTAATTTAATTTAATTAATTAAATATATTTTATATTAAAAATTAGAAGAGTATATAGTATCGTTCCTCAACGTATCTTTATTTTTACTTATCAAGCCCAACCAAAAGTTCCTTCTGGGCTTTATTTTATAGAGAGAGACATACACAGAGAAGATGATACTGTTTTCGTTAATTTTTCCCTTCGCTTTTATATTTTTTAAACAACAATTCTCTGTCACTCTATACACACACACGGGTATCTATGGAGTTTTCTTTTCTTATTTTGTCTTTGAAACAATTTGTGTCATTTGTTGAACATACTACCTTATAACTCTATATATATACACTGGTATCTATGGAGTTTTCTTCTTCTTTTTTGCTTTCAATCGCAGGGGAATCAAAGCCTGAGCTAGTGAATTATTTCTGTGATATTGTGGCTTTTCAACGTATAATTATATATCAATCTGATCTTTATTATAAGTTTACTTCTAGAAAAAAAAACTCGGTTCTAAGTATAAGTATACTTAGAGGTTATTAATGATTATTTTTTAATTTTATCTATTTAATTCTTGTTAGAAAGAAAGAAAATGGAGAGAGAGATAAGAATGATTTGTAAATGTAAAAAGAGAAGATGGTTAAACTTGAACAATCTTATCAATCTAAGGCATATTTAATGACTTAATTATCATTTTTTAGTAAATAAAAATTACTTAAAATGGATTTATAATAAAGATCAAAGTTGATAGTAAGTTTAGAATTATTTAAAATAAATTTATAATAAAGATCAAAGTGATAGTTAGCTGAGAGGCTTTATCTACGACTTTCACTATCCTTGTGATGCTCACATACATTACGGTTTTGAATCGTGCCTTCAGGCAGGTCAGCATTTACCAATTAAATTTAGTTCCCCGAGGATTTAATGGTAATTAATTAAATATAATTCAAACGCACTATCGCATTTAATGATATTATTATTTCATATATATAGAACCACACCAAGCATTAATGGCTTTTTATACCATTTGATCATCATATTTAAAATAGCTTAAATTATTTTAATGATTGATACAAAAACTCTAACATGCCAGACCGATACACACCCACACACTGTAATCAAACACAGTTTGGACAATAAATAGAAATCAAACATTATATATATCATAATTATTTACAATCCATGATAATACAAATAGCCGGCTAGGTTCAATCTTCATACAACAAACTCTCTTATTGTTGTTTTCTTCTTTATTGTTGAGACAAACAACACCAACTGATAATTAATATTATTCAAAAGTTGAATCATTTTTAAAAACATGAGATTCAAACATCATCCAATACTCTGGTAGTTGATATATAGTTGATACTCCTTAGCATGGATCACTCTTTGGTTCTCAGTCAGCTGACTTCAACAGAATCGTTCTCAGCTTTTTCACAAGTTCCTTCACTGCTATGTTGTGTTCCTCTTCAACCTAATCATGACATCAAATTCGTCATATGAAATTGCAGCGACATATATAATTATTCTACATGTTCTTTAATAAACTAATTATTTAATAGAGCTTTTTGAATTGTCTCTTATTGTGAAATAACTCGCCCAGGGCCAGTGGAGAGTTTTTCTTGTTGAAAAAATTGATACTCCTGTGGTCCTTGATGCAAAAGAGCTATTTAACTAGATTATGAAGGTAAAACAAACAGTGACCTCATGCCCTTAAAATACCCTTGCATAAGATTAGATTGTGTGTGTATCATTTTATAAGTTAAATAAATTAATTTAGAGAAAAAAATATAAATATGAGAAATAAAATGAATTGAGATATTATATTTAAAATAAAAAGTAACCTCTTAACTATTTTTTACATCTAGGATTGAAGGAGTGTATAGACAAAGGGTCTTAAAAACCAAAGCTATGTTCACTTGTTTGTTATAAAGATATAGCCTAGTTTTTTTCAATATTATTCGAAACCATAATAGTTTTGAGAAATACTAGCATTAAGCTTGAAAGGCACGAGGGATGACCTTAGTTCTTGAAAAGAAATTTAATATTTTTAATGCTTCTTTCTCTGATATATATATATATCATTAGATAATTATAAGAACTTTTATGGTCATTTTCCTTTATTAAAGGTTTCAAATTATTCTGATTAGATGGGGAATGAAGAACGAACATAATCTGAGTTTTATCATACTCCTCTAGTCCTAAACTAATTAGGGAGTTAGTCAATCAGAGAGTTATTTTTAATCATAAATATAAGACCTCAACTCATTTTATGTTTCATATTTATTATTTTTAAACTAATTTATCAATTTATAAATTGGTATATAATATAATATTATATAGAAGTATTTTAAGAGATCATATCATATTTATTATAATTAAATAATTTATCTATATTAAAAGAAATTGATACTAAGTAAATGGATGGAAGCGTACATACCTCAGCAATAATGGTAATATCAAGAGTGGAATTTCCAAATGGCAACACACTGTGACTGATTATGGAGAAATGAAGAGTGTGGAGCTGAGCCAATAAGTTGATAATAACTCCTTTTTGATTCTCGCAGTGGATTCTGATGAGAACTTGCCTCTGTAAAACTCTTGCTTCAACTTCAGGAAGTGATTCACTAATTTTAAAGTAATCGTCAGAGCTCATTATTTCACAAGACGTTGTGTCTTCAATATTATCTTTGCTCGATGATGAAAACGACGACTTCTTCTTCTTCTTCTTCATGTACGACACTGACTCCACATTATTACTCATCTTCTTGTTCTGTTCCTCTAACTCTTTCACTCGCTCTTTAAGTTGCTTCACGTGAATGGTAGCTTCGCTTAGTATAGAAGCCTTGTCAATCTGTTATTACTTGTGCATTCATCGAAACCATTATATAAATCAGCTCATCAACATTTCAACAACAAAACAAATTCATACATGAAATTAGCGATTTGTGTGCTTGGTTACGAGTTTTGTTTTCATTTGCAAAGAAGTTAGAAGGTCATCAGAATTAACATTTGCAAAAGATACTTTTTTTTTCTAATTACATTTTACAAATTAAAGCTGAAGTCAACTGGTGTAATAATGTGATTTATATTTAGATATATTTATATAAAAAAAGTCTTCTTAAAAATCTATCTCCAAATTGTGGCTTTAGGTCTAACTTAGTTTCTAAGAAAAATTTCATGCGACTCAAATACCAATTCAAACATAATTTTTGTATTCAAATTAGATTTTGGGATTTAAAACTAGCTTTTAGGGTTATAAAAGCCAATATAAATATAAATCAGTACTTTTGGATAGAAGTTAGTTTTAAATTATATTTGATATAATATGGGTACTAAAAGTAGACACTTCTTCTAACAAGAATTTAAATTTTAATTCGCTAAGTTACGTTGTAAATAACTAGCCATTTCTATTAGATCTAACCCCGCTAATTACAAGATATGATATCTTATTATGCATGTATCCACGTCTTGTATACTTTTAAGTTCAATTTCAATATATCCTTCATCAGAATACATCAAATCATAAGAATCATAAGATATAATCTAATGAAGTGAATGAAATAAACTGACCTTCTTGAGACCAGGAATTGTAGCAGAGAGTGCAATGAACTTCTCGGTGAGTTCTTGTCTCCTTTTTCTCTCCGCCATTATGTGATCCAATGACTCAGATGAACTTCTAGTCTTCTTTGTCCCTTGATTAGCTTTTGGCTGATGATCGCTATTATGGTTTTCTAGGGTTCGTTTTTGAGAAGTTCGTGTGCCTCCTCCTCCTCCTGTACTACTCTCTAATTTCTCTTGATTACCACTCTTCATGGTGGATTCATCATGTTTCCGGTAACCGTCGACATCGGAGGTGGCTGGTAGTACTGTTGAGTTATCGAAAGACAGAATATAAGTTGACGGAGACGACGATGTGGCCACTACTGCAGGTTTATCCGAGAAGTTTCCAAGTTTCGAGACGAGGGAGCTCGAGCACGAGCTGTTACGTTTCAGCTGGCTGCCGGCGCCGGAGTCTTTATTATCCAAAGATAAGCTGCTAACGGTGGGGGTCGTAGCCCTAGCGGCGGCACCATCTGATGGGGCGGTGACGGCATTGTTTTGAATAGAGGAAGAATGAGTACTGTCACTCTCAGAAGAGAAAGAAGGTTGGCGAAAGATCTCCCTAAGAAACTCTTCATCATCATCAAAAGAATAAGTCTTGTGTGATTGATTGAAGAAATCGATCTCATCCATGTCCTAAAAACACAAAAATTAAACCACAAGAGAGAGATGCATGAGAACTAAACAAGCATAATCAGGAAACCCTAAAAAAGAATTAGGCTAGATAAATGATTACCAGATCGGAGAACCAATTCTGCCATGGAACCTCCATTAATAATAAGGTTGGGAATTCAGATGAAGAAGAAAGATTGAATTCTCTGATAGTGATGTTTGTGAATATATCAGTAATTAATATTCACACGATGAAACTACACGAGAACTGAGGTATATAATCAGAGTGATCAATGGAGGAGGAGATAAAAGAAATGACTCGTTTAACATGCAACTTGTTTGGTGCTGTTCATATCCATTAGTGTGGGACCCATGAATTAAAGGGGCAGGTATGCAAGCTTTCTTTATTTCTGTCATGTCCTGATGATAAGATTGAACTGAATTTTGCAGAGCTGTGTCTCGTGCACACAAATTAGTACTGCAATGCGAAAGCTTTCTTTAGGACAATAGTCGTGTTCAGACAAAGACTTCGACTTACAAATTGAAGGTTGTCTTCATCAAACTGTCTACCTCTAGTTCATATTCATACAAATAATTAAAAATATTAAATTTATCATAAAATTTATGTAATTTTTAATATTATCTTTATTCACTCTACTAAACTTTCTGTTCTCTCTCTACTTTGTTAAATATTTAATAATTATTGAAAATATTTTATAAAAATGACCAAAAATACTTTTCAAAAAACTTCTTATAAAATGAATAGGAGGGAGTTTTAACGTTAATTAACGAAAAAAAAAAGAGAAACAATTCAAGTGGACGTGAATGGCAATAGCTTTTGTCCCTCTTACACAAATGATTGAGGGTTTGATTTTCAATTCTCTCATACATACATATATATATATGATGCAATATAACTAACATAAATAATAGGAGTTCTTGTCCTTTTAAGCAAATGATTGGTGGTATGATTCTCAGCCTTTATACATTGGGGAAATCTAATTATAATAGACCTGTCATCATTTGTATTGAGAGAGACTAATCTTTATTTATTTATTTGGTAAATGAGAGAGATTAATCTTTATTGTTAGAAAAAGATATTCCATGATATCGTTATGATCAATTAATGGGACTTGGCCTGCCTCTATCATTAGCTTGGTTTGTCTCCGTTTTTGGTGTTTCAGTGGCCTTTCGTCTAATTGATCTAGATAACTTAAATATTTTTATTAAATATAAAAAAAATATGTTCAAAAAATTTAGATTACTACTTGAACTGATTGGATAATATGAATTTATATAAAATTAATCACTCAACATCGATTTAAACTCAATGAAGATTCGTTATTCGCAATACAATACGGGACCCATATGTATGTATACATAGGTGTCAAGACAAGACTCAACATATGTCATATTCGGCTAACTTATATAATACTAGTTTTATCCCCCTTATTTAGTGAAAAAATAAATAGAATTTATAAATAATTTAATTAATTTATGAACGATGATTTTCTTTTTCTATAAAAAGACAATTTTATTCAATCAACAAAAGATAAAACGATAATAAAACAGAGTAGGCACATTAAATCAGATGTGGATATGAAGCATATATGAGTCCAATCTGTAGACCACATAAATACGAAACTAACAAACACAGAAAACCATACATGACAACTTGAGAAAAACTAGCGATAATATACCTGAAACAACAATCACATACGTAAGACAAAAAATAAATCAAATTTTAACCCGGGGTTGTCGACACTACATGTATAAAGCTTGAAGTTGACAAAATGAATGGTGAAAATGATAATTTTGTACCAAGAAACTGTTGATTGAGGTGGTAAATAGCTTTATCTTATAAGAAGAAGAACACAAATTTAAATCTTAGAAAATATGTTTATTAGAAGGAATGAAAATTTGTACACTCTAAGCCTACAAAAAATTATTACTTGATTAAATAAACTTAAACGTATTATCATGAATAAAAAATAATATAAAAGAAGAGATATGAGTGGGGTTAATAATGAATAAATAAATAAATGTTATATGTCTTGATTTTGCTGCCATTTTTTTCCATCAACTTTTTCGGACATGGCTAAAGTGCTAGAAAAGTAGTCTGTGTTTGGTTGTCAAAAAAGGGAGGGAAAAGGTGAAAAAAACAGGAAAAAGAAAGAAAGAAAGGTAGTTTGGTAAAAGCAAGAACACATGGTTAAAGATTTTAGTAATATTTTATAATATCATACTCTGTCCCTCACTTCCTTGCTCTTCACATTCACCCAGATCCCAATTTTTTAGCAATATTTGTCTATAAGCAGTAGAAACAATGAGGATCTAGCTTATCATCACGAGGGTTCTTTGGAAAACAATCACACTAAAAAATTTGTATAGTGGATATATCACCAAATATAGCATTTTTTTGTGTGTGGCAAATATATATAGTTTTTTTTTTCAACACCATATATAGCAAATCATAATATTTAGAGAAAATTATTAAAAAAAAATCATTGCAAAATTTATTATCTAGAGATATCTAAGGAGTCAACAAATGAAGGATCACCTTGTCAAAGTATAGATTAACACACAAAATTTCATAAACAGCTACTCATATATTAAAGGCTAGAGGGAGTATTATTTACAGAAATAAACAAATGAAAGAAATGAAGGAAATGAAATTAACTCATGCATTTGCATGTGATACAACTTAATTATGTTAAAGAAAACTTGAAACAAGTGGCTCTCTCTTCATAATTCATAATGTTAAAAAGATTTTCGGAAATAAATATATGAATACACACTAGTGAAAGTTTGACATAAATTAAATGGATATCAAGATAAAATTTAATGAGTATTTTTATTATTCATTTGTAAAACTTTTAAATTAGCAACATATTTTGTTAAATGTTGCCCGACCGACGCCGTAAGGCACGTTTTTTCTTGCCAAGACTAGAAAAGTCTAGGATATGATTAAGATTTGAGACCACTCATGTTGAATTTCAAATTAATTCATTGTATGTTTTAAAAAATTATTGTGCAGTTTCATATAAACAATTTAATGTTAAAAATCTCATAAATAATGAGTAACATGCAACATACCATCATTTCTTACACCGAATTTTATTATCGCATACTACTAAGTTATTATGAGATTTTTTAAATAATTAAATTATTTATATAGTCTACATATAATTCTTGCTTCTTTTTGGCCATAGAAATATTGGTTGTTAGTTAAATATATGTTAGTGTAAATTACCATATATATATTCCTCCAGTTTTTAATATATGATATAATTGAGAGTTGATTTTAATCTTAAATATAAAATAAATTTTTTGTATATATATTTATACCTAAATTATCCCTATAGATACTCCTGCCTCAACAATAATATGTAAAAGATGGAGGGAGAGAATTAAAAGATATAGTTGTAGTATTTTAGAAAAATATTATATTAACTAAATTAACTATTTTTTTTAATTTAATCAAATTAGTTAAATAGAACTTGTATTAAAGACTAGATGAGTAGTAATTATGGATTAATTTTAATTTTATGAATGGTTTATTATGACAAAAACTATAATCTGGTGATTATATATGTGGCATTCATTGCAAAAACTATATATAATAATTATGGATTAATTTCAAATTAAACCTTGTCTAAGAAGTCGAATTTGATGTATCATGCATTGCATTTTTTTTAACATCCAAATCAAATTAAGTTGTACATTAATTTTGTGTAGTAACAAAAAATTTGTCGGCTTTATTTATGGGCCAGACATAGTTTTTCTAGAGAGAGAGAGAGAGAGAGAGAGAGAGAGAGAGAGAGAGAGAGAATGAAGTAAAGTAGACCCAATCAATCATGTCTTGTCCCTTGGATGATTCATTAGTCTTTATAATTTAGATTCATTATAAAGTAGCCCCGATCATGTCCTGTACGTCTTTCCTATATATAATGTAATTTAGAAAACTATCAACGGAAGGATATGAACCTAAATAATTAAACATAATATATTTTTAAACTAAAATAGTTATTGTGTATAAATATCTTGTTTTAATATTTTAATACATATACTCCCTTTAGTGCTTAGTATAAGTCACTCCTACCCAATTTACATATACCAAAAAAGTATAAAGCACTAACTTATTCACAAAATTCTAGTAATTTATAATATTTTTCTCATTAATTATACTATAAACTCTAGCATTGTATTAATTTTTATTCTCTCCCACTACTCTCATTAAATATGGACATATATAAAAAAATATTTAATACTTTTTGAAATTAGCAAGTGACTTATAAAAATGACTAAAAAAATTTATAGTTAGTACATTATAATAAAAATAATACAGAGTATATTGCTTTGAAATATATTTTGCCAGTACATGTTTTATTAGGAACAAGTATTTAATAACTTGTCCATATTGGTCAATTAATTTCATTTTTTCTCAAATAATATAATCTTTCTATTTCTTAAAGGAAAAATAACAGAAAAATATTCTGAAAAATAGTAAATACCAAAATAAAAGAGTTTGTGTTGTTAATACTATATCTATTTGTTAATAGACCTAATTTAAAATTTATCATGTTCTAAAGTCTTTTTTTTTTTGTCATTTTCCCTTCTTTAAACTTACAAGCAAGTGGTGGGACAAAGTTAAAAATCATGAGTTAAAAATCAAATAATTACCTCTTATAGGCATGTACACAAAGGTTCGAATTCAAACTCCACTCATTCAATTATTTAAATAACGAGAATTTCTACCACTTGTGTCGATATTTTTTTTGTTTATTGTTGATGTTTAGACCTACTTTTATTGACCCAACATTAAGGAGGATAGCTTATATGATGAAAATCAAATTTCCACTTTATTGTGTCTTACTAAGCTCTAATGAATTTAGCAAGTCATATATATATGATATTAAAAATTATTTTCAATTGCTAAATTTAGTTTTGAAACGACTAAATATGTGATTAATTATTTTAAGTAGAATAGCTTATATAATGACATCAATCAACTTGAAAATAAATATATGTTCACTAACAAATTATTAATTAAAGTGGTAAACAGTTTTACTTTCATATAAGAAAAATAATACATATCTAAATAATAAGAAACACAGTTATTAAAACAGGTAAAAAAAATTGCACTCTAACTTTTAAAAGAGATTAGTCTCAAGCTTATAGTTACTTAAAGAACTATTGACTAAATAAAAAAGATACACGTTCATGATTTGTATAATATAAATAACTTGTAAATGTAATTATTAACGGGATGTATTTCTTCGGAAACATATTTTTCTTTTTTTTTGTTACCGACCCAGTTTACAGGAACTTTGCCTCGACTACATCCGGATCCGACACGGGATGTATTTCTTCGGAAACATATCTTTCTTTTTTTTTTTGTTACCCACCCGGTTTACCGGAGCTTTGCCCCGACTACATCCGGATCCGACCCGCGTTGCACACCTGGCTATGGTGGGTGAGTCTCCCAACGGAAATTTTTGGCGTACGTCAAGGTTCAAACTCGAGACTTCGCTTAAATGATATCGGGCCGCTTACTACTCAGATCAATCCTCGTTAGTTCGGAAACATATCTATCTTAATTTATGAAATCATTTTCTGAAAAGGCTCAATACCAAAATGTGAAGCCCAGGAAAATATACAGTGGCCCAAGATAAAGATCTAACTACCTTTGCATTGGGTAGACGCAAAACGATAATCTCTCCCTGTTTTTTTTCCTTTTTTATTTAAAGGGACAGGTATTATTTATTAATAATCTGACATTACAAACACAATCAAACTACTCCCAACCTTTCATTTATAGGGAGGAGGGAAACTCTCATGCTGAGTATATTTAGATTATATTAGAGAGAATAAATTTTAGATAGAATAGATTATAGAAAATAGATTATAAGTAAAATAGATTAGGGGTAAAATAGATTTTAGAAAATATACTTTAGAATAATAGATTTTAAGTATAATAGATTTTTGTAAAAAATTTATTTTTTAATCCAAACTATAGTTTTGGATCAAATAATCCAAATATCCCACATTTTTCCTAACAAAAACTAATAAACTATCAAAACACTAATTTTTTCACAATCAATTTTTTTACGAAAATTAATAAACTATTCAAACACTAATTTTTTTCACAATAATTTTTTTATAAAAACTAATAAATTATTCAAATATTAATTTTTCCCATAATCAATTTTTTATAAAAATCAATAAGCTATCCAAACGCTAATTTTTTTCCCACAATATAATTTTCTATCAAAACCATAGTTTTGAAAAAAATTATGAGAAACCACTTCTAACAATCAATTTTTTTACAAAATCTATTTTTTAAAAGTTAATCTAAATACACCAATAAAAATATATTATACCAAAATCATGGTTTTGTAGATTGTGGATAAAAATCAGTTCATTTAGTTTTTATAAAAAATTGATTGTGGGAAAAAATCAATATTTATATAGTTTATTGATTTTTATAAAAAATTAATTATAAAAAATTGAGTATTTGTATAGTTTATTAGTTTTTGTAAAATATTAATTGTAAAAAATATAAAGTGTCGTATCCGAAACACCCATTACAACGTCATTGGTGAAGCAAGATACTTTGATCCCCCCTCCCCCTCCCCCTCCTAAGACTAAGGCCTCACAATTAGAGCTGGCAAAATACCAGTCCATTCCTCAGCCCGTCAGCTCATTTTTTTTTTAATTTTTAATATTATTATTTATTTTATATTTTTACTCAAATATTACTTTGAATACTCATATTATCAAATACTAGTAAAGATAATTATTTATTTGTTAATATATGTTTACATAGTATGATTGATTAATATTATGTTAATATTTATTTAGATTTATAGTTTAAAATTTGATATTTTTTTTTATAAAAAATAGGAATTTTTAATAGTATAACATGAGCACTTTTTTTATTATACTAATATAACATTATAAATTTTTTATTAGTATTTTAAAAATATTAAAAATATTTTTTTTAAAATTAAAAAAAAAAGTGGCAGGTTTGGGGCAGGCTGCATAGCCTGACCCATTTTTTATAGATCAGCCTGTATTCTCAGCTCTACTCACAATCAATAGCCAATATACTACCAATATATTTGTTGGAGTGAAAATAGGTCATGCGACCTATATCTTGGCCTTATATCCTAGCTTACTTTAAGTCTAGTCTAAATAGGTCAAGTTTAAATTTAAGCCTATTTAGGTGAACAGGTAAGGCCTATTTTCATAAGGCCTAGCCTATAAATTTTGCCTATTTAACTTTTTTTAATCTAAACTATTTATATAATATAATTTAAATTAATTTTATAAAATTTATAAAATTGTTAATTTAACTTTAACCCCTAAATTTCACATTCTATTATTGACCCAGAAGCTCAGCCTGTACAATCATAAATTGTTCACCTCTCTCTCTTCTTTTCGATCGCTCAAGATACTTCACTCACTCTCCCCTTATTTGTGTCATTTGATGAAGTATACTAATTGTTGTAAGTTTATTTTAGTGATACACAAATGAAATATAATAATATCAATAGGGGGAGTTTGTCCCAACTTATGTGGAAAATGTAAAAGGGGTAAAATCTAGTCAAAAGATAATTGATTCTTATTCCTACTTATTCGAACAATTATTATCATCAAGCATTCTCTTCCTTTTCATGATCTTTAATGTTAATGGTTTGATTCATTTTGTAGGAATTATCTAATAAAAAATAAATTATATTGAAGTCTAAAATTATTTGGTGTGACCATGATGAATTCTATGATTGTTTCTATTATTATTATAAACAAATTGTTATATCAGTATTATGTAAACTTATAATGAATAGAATTTTGTTATTTTACAGTATGTAGTCACTTTTTTTACCATCAAAACTTATTTAAAATAGAAGGTAG
This sequence comes from Leucaena leucocephala, assembly GCA_037074615.1. Taxonomy (NCBI): domain Eukaryota; kingdom Viridiplantae; phylum Streptophyta; class Magnoliopsida; order Fabales; family Fabaceae; genus Leucaena; species Leucaena leucocephala. The sequence goes on from CM073552.1 coordinate 4,164,597, forward strand.
ACTTCATAACAAAAAAAAAGAAAGAAAGATAACATAGACTTTTAAATATGCCTGATTTGTTATATATGAAATAAGGAGGCATAGGTTTTTAAACTTATTTAAGTGCTTAGATATTAAGTAGACCTTTAAGCAAGCTTTCAGGCCTTTTGAACGCTCAGCCTAAGCCTAAAAAAAATTTACATACATACTCAGGCTTTAGATATATGATATTGGCCTAGGCCTATTTAGCTAAAATCTAGTCTAGCCTAGCCTAACCTAGCCTAACTTATTTTTACCCTTAGGTTAAATAATGTTTCACAAAATGGTGAACTAGGATTTAAATCTTTACTGTGAGAGAAACCTTTATTTAGTGTATGATAATAACTCAAATATGATTGTCTAATAGAAAGATGCATATAGAAGAAAAAAATAGCCAATATACTTTTGTCTCATATCTCTCTTCATTCATTCTTCAATATTCTAGGGTCCTAAGCCTCTAGGAACCATACCAATCCATGCGAAAACCATGAAACAGTTTAAGGAGATTTCCATCAAATACTCTAGTGTCTTAAATACTCCCTATTGATTTCACATAAGGAGATTTTCATCAAACAATTTTTCATAAAAATGATTAGAATGTGTATTGTACGAAAACCAACCCATATTAATTTTTTACAAATAAATAATTTAATTAATTTTTTTTAATATTTATAAATTAATTATCTAACTCCTGAATTTAGGATAAGAGAAAATAATATATTTAAATGAAAACGAAAGTGTAATAAATACCTCAGCAATAATGGGAATGTGAAGAGTGGAGGTCCCAAATGGTAAGAACTGTTACTGATTATGGAGAAATGAAGACTTCTGAGATGGGACAAAATGTTAAGCATGATGTCTTTTTGTTTCTCACAGTGGATTCTGACGAGAATCTCCTTGTTTAACAATCTTGCATCCCTATCATCATCATCATCATCATAGCTCATTATTGTTTCAGAAGATATTATTGTGTATTGATTTCTACGTGCATATATATTGATCTGCGCCTATTATGTTTTTCTTCTCTTCCTCTAACTCTCTCACCCGTTCTTGAAGTCTCTTCACGTGATTGATAGCTTCGCTAAGTATAGGCGACTTGTCAATATGTTATAAAATGCATCAAATTAAAACTCTTAATCTCTTAGAAGTATACACCAAGTAAGATCGAGCTCAATAAAACTGATCAATAGTAAATATAAGATTTCGATTTACTTTATTTTATAAATTTATAATTCATTCTTTAGACAATCATATCAGTTGCATATAACATCCTAATTTTTAACTTTATATTGAAGTACAATTAAAAATATTATTTATCAATAATTTAGAAATATTATCTAATTAAATTATTATAGTTTGATATTTTATTATTTTCAATAAAATAGGATATATATATTATCCTACTATTATCTTATTTAGGATTTTATGATTTAATTATTATTATTAGTTAAAAAATTATTAGAATTTGGGTTCAGATTTAGATATGGATTTAAATTTTGAATTATTATTATGACTTTATAAATAGATCTAATTAAGGTATTGAATTATTTATTATACTTGATTATTAAGTCTGCTCTTCTCTTTTTAGTCTTATCTTTCAGTCCATTTTCTATTCCCAAAGAAAGTAACCATTTTCTATTTGTTGTGTGTGCTAGCATAATGTTTGTGAGTGATTTGATATATATAAAGCTGTTGATATTAATATAATTATATTGAGAAAACTTCTTTGATAATTTTTATTGAGAATAGTCTTGTGGGACTTACAGTTTAATTTAGAAAGTTTGAATTGAGATTATAAACTTGTTATATCTTGATATTATAATTTGAAAAAAATTATTATCTTGAAAAGAACTCTTTTGTGATATTTATCAAGCTATTGAGGTTTTGATTAATATAATTATTTTAAGAATTATGCATTGGGGATAGGAGATGATAGAGTTATATTTCTACCACGTGGTATAGCCTCCATTGGAGCTAGATGGTTGACTTTTGTCTCCTGTTTATCGAGGGACATACCCCACCTGTTTACCAAGGGCTGCGACAACCCACCTGTTTACCAAAGGCTGCGACAACCCCACATGTTTATCAAGGGGAATGAACTCATAGTCCGGTCAGGGCTATACGGATTTTGACCTATCTATATCACTTGATCGGTTAGTTTTTTTAGTGATCAGTTATCACTAGCCTATAGGTTCAATTGGCGGGAATAAGGCAGTTCAGTTGAATTGATGATAGAAACTTGGTTGGGTTATCTATGTGATTTTATTATCATAATATATTATTTTTTATATATTATACTTTGTGATATCCCACTTGACACCTCATGAGCCCATATTAATATGAATTATTAGTATAATTGATAGTTACTGAGATGTTTGTCTCACCCTATTTTTATTAATATTTTTCAGGTTATATTTTTATCTTAGGACACAAGAGAAAACTTCAGAGGATTGACTAAAACTATATCAATTATATAGCATTCTCTTTTGAATGTATGTGTAGAATATTTGTACATTGCCATAGTAGAGTTCATTATGTATACTCTAATTTTATATAATACATTATTTGAATTTGATTTTAGGAGTTCATCTTAAGGATAATATTCTAAATATACATTATATACTCTTCTAAATGATTAATTATTTCTTTAATTTTATTAAAATTGTATATACTCTTACATTATTTTTATACATACACTTTAATCTAATTTTTAATATCTTTAAGAATATTTCATAAAAGATTCTATTATTAACTTTTTATTAATTAATATACATGTTTATAGAAAAGTGTAATATTTATATGATAAAATGGAGTTTACTCTAGTATCTATCTAGTTATAATATATAATTTATAAAAGATTCAGTAATTTATATATCCTAAATATTTTTACTCATCTTATTCTTTTTCTATCTAATTATTTGAATTTTAATAAAAGTTCTTTTTATAACTATGATAGAGTTTTTTTTAAATTTTAGTAAAACTCTTTTCTACCATGGTTAACTTTTTTAAAATAAATCAAATTAATTTATAATATTATTTTTTATTTATATTGTGTACAAAATGTGACTAAGTAATTAATAATAGTTATATTTTAGGAGGATTTTATAAGTTGCACATATGCTAAAGGGATTTTCATTAATGAGAGTATGTAAATGAATAGATGAGGTATTTTAGGTAACCCGCACATATTTATTATAAATAATTAACTTAGTATTTAGGGCAGCCCAATGTATAAGGTTTTTACCAAGTGGATCTGGGGAGGGATATATGTACACTATCTCACCCATGCTAGTAGAGAGATGTTGTTTCCAATATTTGAACATGTGATTTCCATGTCACATGGCAGCAACCTTAACATTACTCTAAGGTTCACCTTATAAATAACTAATTTAATTATTTTTTTTAATTTTTATAAATTAATTATTTAATTTAGCTCCTATATTTAAGATTTGAAGGAAGGAGTATATACATATGGTAATGTTAAAATGATGGGGGACATAATGAAGTGAATGAAACGGACCTTCTTGAGACCAGGAATTGTAGCAGAGAGCGCGATAAACTTGTCAGGGAGTTCTTGTCTCCTTTTTCTCTCAGCCATTGTATGATCCAATGTCTCAGACGAACTCCGAGTCTTCTTTGTCCCATGTTTTGCCCTAATTATGTCACTATTAGGTTCTTCTAGGGTTCGTTTTAGCGAAGCATGATGTGTGCCTAGTCGTCCGATAGTGCTACGCTCTGGTTGCTCGTTATTATTACTTCTCTTCCCTGCACATTCATCATCCGTTGAGGCCGGTAATACCGTTGAGTTATTGAAAGGTAGAATGTAAGCCGATGGATACAATAATGAGGACGTGGCAGGTTTTTCAGATAAACCGGCAAGTTCTGGGAGGATTGAGCTCGAGCAGTTCCGGGTCGGCTGGCCACAGGAATCATCAAAGGATAAGCTGCCGACCGTAGGGGGCGTAGCAGCAGCACCACCACCATCTGTGGCTGTGATGGTGACCGCATTATTACTTTCACTCTCAGAAGAGAAAGAAGGTTGGTGAAGGATCTCCCTAAGGAACGCATTCTCATCATCAAATGGGCAATTCTTGTTGGATCCATTGAAGAAATGGTTCTCATCCACATTCTAAAAACAAAATCAAAACACCAAAATCAGATTTCTCAGAAATAACTTAGCATAAATATGAATAAATATATATATGGATGTGGATATATCAATGATTATATTTACACCAGATCAGAGAACCAGTTCTTCCACGAACATCTCCATTAATGAAGATATATGCTGATGATGGATTGTGAGAAGGAATCAGTAATATCTGCACGATCAAGAAGAGGACATTAGTTTTATAAAACGAGGATTTGGTACAAAATGCAGATTGAAGATAAATAAAATAAAGTGCTCTCGTGCTAAACATGCTATTCTTCCGGTCCTTAATATAAGATATATATAACTAATTTAATTAAATTAAAAAAATTAATTAAATTAGTTAACATAACATATTTTTTCTAATAAATACCCTAATCATTTTTTTAATTCTCTCCCTCTTTTTCTTAATTGATTATTATTGAGGAGTATCAATATGGTTAATTTAATAAAAATAAATAAATATAAAAAATAAGTCTTATATTTAAAAGTAAGATTAATTTTTTAATTAAATTATATACTAAAGATGAGAAAATTACTTTATTTTGTCATCTTTTTGAACTACGCACATGTATCATAAGGAAACTACGTGCATTATTGCTAACATTGCTGTTAAAAAAAATGAGACACTAGATTCAATAAAGATTGATTAGTTGTAATTTTATGTACATATACATATGGAAACCATTGCGTTATTAGTTATGTATATGTATACAACAAGGAATGAGAATTAAGTCAATAAATATGACTTAAATTTATAAAAAAATTAAGTTTGTCTTTATTAAATAATGTGTATTAAAAAAGTATACTATATATTTTTCTCTCACATCTTTCCTCATTCAATATGGTAAAATTGAAAAAAAAAGTTATTAATAATCCTTTAAATGGACTTACTCCTTTAATCTTATTTATAGGGCAGAGTGAGAAAGTTTATTTTAGTCATATTTATATGATAGAGAGAAATTTTTTTAATATGAATGTACTATTTTATCTATCATTTATTTATATTGACTTTATTTTTATTAAGTTTAATGTATATTAAATAAGGATAAAGTCATAAAGTTATTGAATTTTATGGCATAATTAATGAGGTTAAAAATTTTCTTATAAAATATGTTAGAAGTTATTTATAAATAAGAGTATATTTAAAGTTCGGATCTTGTTGTTCACTTTCTCATCGGATCTCAAGTACTTCATTCTTCCCAAGATTTAAGATAGTAAATGAGCTATTAAGACAGGCGGATCTTGCTCTCAATAATGAATCATAATGATGCTATGTCTCCAAGCTAATGCATGAATCGATTATCACTCCGCTCGCTATTGTAAGTACTCCATGTTGTAAAAGAAACTTTTTATGCTAAATAATAAATATAAGTTCCCATTATTAGTAATTGTTTTTCAATTTTATACGTATTTTAATTCTGGTTAGAAGGAGAGAAAGAAAAGAGAGGAGTGGGAATGATTTACAAATAGGGGGAGAGAGAGAATTTTAATAAGGGGGAACCTGAATTTTTTTATTAATGTAATACATATTTAACAATTCAACTGTATGGTAAGGGATCTCTTCATTAAAGGCCTTCTTTATTTAATTAAAATGGCTTAATTTTAATTTTAAACATAAATAACAAATATTTGTATGCATAACTATGGGTCTTTCCAATGAGGGTTCATGTATTATTTAATCCCAGTAAAATATGTTAAAAGTGACTAAAATAGAACTAAAGGAGTACTCTAAATGCTTATAGTAAGAAAAATTGGAGTATTATTGTTTATATGACTTATATCAACATTGCCTTTTGATGATGATTGATTAATTCTTCCTCCCTTTATCTGAACTTCTCTTTAATACCTGAGAGGATTTGAACTCTTGACTTCTATCCATAACAAAGACAAGAGGATCTTGATCTCAATGAACAATAAATGGTAAGTCTTGATGTTTTTTCTTATATTAACTTTTGGGCCACCCGGTGTAGAGTATTTTTGAGATTATCTCATTAAACTAATTTAAATTGATATTTTATAATCATGATGTTTCTCCTTAAGGTTTTGTTTTTTAATAAAGTAATATTTGAACGTCAGTCCTCACATTGTATAGTATAGTCAGTCCAATGATAAACCAATTACCTTGGTATGGTATGTCTCAATGTTAATTATGAGTGTACGAGTACATGATGAGAAATAGCCAAATTAATTAATGATAATATTGTTTATTATAATATTACATATATTATATTATAACTATAATAAATAAATAGAGAACAGTTCATGAAGCCATTATACATTGATATTGATAGATCGGATCTTTTTGAAAGTGAACATTCTATTATTAAATATCTTAATTTTAGAGTTTGTGAATATCTCTCCTAATATAATTTTAAAAAAAAAAAATCGAATTGGACAATTAAAAAAATATAGCGTAACTTTAATTATACTGTTAAACTAATTCTGTATTTATAAGTGGACATGCTTTTGTACAAATCGAAGAAGTTTTTTTTTTTTGTTGCCCACCCGGTTTACCGGAGTTTTGCCCCGACTACATCCGGATCCGACCCGCGTCGTGCACCTGGCTATGGTGGGTGAGTCTCCCAACGGGAATTTTCTGCATTCGCCAAGGCTCGAACTCGAGACCTCGCTTAAGCGATACCGAGCCGCTTACCACTCGGACCAACCCCCGTTAGTCAAATCGAAGAAGTTGGCGATGAACAAATACACACAAGCAAGGCTTGTCAACAATAATTGGACTCTTTTTTAGGTTTATAGGATATAGATCTTATTGTTTGAAAACAGAAGCATCAATTTATGGTCCGTAGTTTTAGTTCTCACTTCTCATGCATCAGGAATTTAGGATAAATGAAAATATAGAAATATTAAAAAAAAAAATCAGTTGATGAGAGTGTCACGATAATTTGCAAATTTATACACAATCGTTTTTTAAACTTTTTCCCACCTTCTCTCGAAATGTATATTAATATAAATATTGATATAAAATAAAATAAATCGTACCATTCATAAATTATGAATTACATCGAATAGGAAGAAGAGTGAAGCTAGTGTGAATGTTGTCGCATGAATATAATAATTAGTGGTGACAACTCATGTTTGTCTCCGTATGTATTTCCTTTGACATCAAACTCTATATATATATATATATATATATATCTATGTGTGTGTATGCATATGTGTGTGTATGTGTATAGCAATACATAGGACCATATAACTAGCTACAACCAAGAGATGGTGATGCTTTGCAACTCTGAATTGCTCCTTGTGCGTCTCACATGCTTAGATGTTTGTTTCGATTAATGAATGGAGTGAACTAAGGTTTAAATTTTTGTTAAAAAAGATACTTATATTTAATATTAAATAGTATCTAGGATTACTTTCAATAGTAAGATTCCTAAGATTGATGTAAAAAAAACAATAAGAAGCAATTTTTTGAATGTGTAGGCCAGTCTAATCCCAGGAGATTACCAATGGTCTCCCACCCAAGCCCAAAAATTTGAAACAACAAAGGTAGTATTATATATTTTAATTATTTAATTTTACTAATATAGAATTAGTCTAGCGGTATAAAATTCTGCTACATTTGTGTGAGTCTTGAGTTCGATTATTTGAAAAGACAGTTTTTTTTTTTACAAAATTTTTTGGAAAGGGGTTAGGTTCACTCACGATCCAAGAACAAAACGAAATCTTCTTTCCTCCTAGGTTATACTAATGTCGGGTAAGGCGAGCTGTCAATTACGCTCAGGCGTAAACTTAGGTACCCAAGAGTTAGGATGCCTCCCCAAATGCTGCGACTGGAACCACAATAAAGTAGTACTCCCCAAGGTTCAAATACGCTCTAAATAGTTGTATGTCTCACCCATTTGCCAGTTGAATCTACGGATGATAAGTGAGAAGATAGTTATATTATGAGGAGTAGTCATATTCTCGAAATATTTTTTTTTGTTACACATATTCTCGAAATTGGACCAGAAAGAAGCCTCATATTGGGAAAATTAGAACAGTTGGAAAACAAAAGGGAAGAACTCCATACAGAAGGCCCAATTATTTCAAAAACATGAAAATTAACATTTTGTGAGAAAATGTCAAGGACACAGTATGGGCCAATGATTTTTTTTTAAGTATCTAAACAGAGAAAGGCCCAATGACTTTTTTTTTTATATACAAGAAGAGGGATAATATGCTCTAAATTAAAAGAACATGTCGGATTCGGATGTAGTCGGGACAAAGCTCCGGTGAACTAGGTGGAAAAAAAAAAGAAATTTAATCTACAAAGGGATCAAATCTCAAATACTCCTTCACCACAATAACCCTTAAATACGTAGGGCATAAATATAACACTTGTGTATCCTTTAAACTATTATTTGGGCATCTGCCAATTGATTTTATTCTTTGGATACATATTATATTTTTAACTCCTAAAATAAATTACGGACTGTCAAGTTTATTAAAAGGCCCAACGACTTAACAACCTGGACCATAAGATAAGGTGGACTATAAACAAAGGGAGATGGATTCAATTAATAAGAATCAGGATTTAATTTGTTTTACACTTTAATATTTAAAAACAACAAATAAAACTTATAGTAAATGACTAAATTCTTTAAATATAATATATTACGCTTAAATTAGACTATGCATATAGAAAATAAATTTATTAAGAGAGGCAAAACCTACTTCGATGATCTTTACGTCTCGAAAAGATTAGTCTCTAAAATATAACTATAAGATACTGTCTGATTTCTAAAAATTATATTCAAAACTAAAACTAATTAAATTAAATCTTTAATTGAACTAACAAATAATATTAATCTATTATAAAAATCAACATTTAGGATGGCTCAAGAAGATTTGAACATCCATAATAAAAAGAAGAAGAAAAAAAGAAAAATATGTATTTGATTCTTTAACTTTATACAAATTTTTAGTTTAGTCTGTTAATGTTATAAAGTGTTTTTTCAATCATTTAATTTTAATATAGTTAATGTCAAATGATATTTTCTATGCTAGTCGTTGTTATTTTGAAAGTATTTATAAATATTTTATCAATTTTTAAAATTCTAATATTGATATTTGTTATTAATAAAATTAACGGAATTAAAGTTAAAGAACTAAAAATATTTTATAAAATTAAAAGAATAAAATAAAATCTTATATAGTTAAGTGACCAAATATGCACTCTTGTCAAAAGAGAAATATATTAACCAAACAAAATATGAATTTCATGGATGATAAAATTGAGGTTCTTTTTCCTTTTTTTTTAAAGGTTATATGGAAGAGTATTTATCATAAAAAAATATTATAAAAGATCTTGGAGTAATAAATTCGATATATACAATTAACAAGCTATATTATGCACAAATAATAAGTTATTAAAAATGCAATGACAATATGTAGCACAAATAATAACTGGGGTATGAAATAACGACCCTTAATTATTATTTATACTATTTAAAATTGTTATCGTGTGTTTAAAAATTTATTATTTATACTTAAAGATAATTTAATAATTATACAAATTAAATTAAATTTTTTAATTTTTTTGAGATTTTTAAATTATTTGATAATTTTACGTAACTTTTTGTAATAAATTCTTTTTATAAGACTTCTAATTAATTTCTTTTTTTTGTTCATGAAATTAGGTTTTCATATCAATTAATAAGAAAAAAAAGACCCTTTCCAAACGAATTACGTTCACTTTTGGGGATCGATAGCTAAATTGAGAATGTCACATTCCGAAATTGAACACTTTTTCTTAATCAAAAGTTTATGAAAGAGTATATAAAGTTTGATACTTGAGAGGGAGAGGGTTTAGACTCCAAGTTTATTTAAATTTATTAATTAATATATTATAATATGAAAATAATGGAATACAAAATATTAATATATGACTATATTTTTAAAATCTTATAATATCAGTTTAATTAAAAATATGTTTGAGTCTATTGATTTAATACTTTTAACTCTTTCATCTATAAAATACAATTAAAAACATCAATCAGTAATCTCAGTTAAATCTTTAAAAAATTTAGAGCATCATGGTGATAATTAATTAGTATTCCATTAACCGATTTTATAATATTTTAAATTTATAACTATAATTATAATTTATAATAATTATAAACTACTTTAATCCTATAATTAATCAATAAATCTTATTAACTTATTTGATAATATTTTAAAGTTCTAACTATAATGATATAATTTATAATAATAATAATAATAGTAGTAGTAGTAGTAGTAATAATAATAATAATTAAATATAATATATTTTTCTCTCTCCTGGATACCACAGGGAAAAATCTCTAGTTAAGGTTGATATCTTGAAACCTAACAAGCCAATTAAAAACTCGAATATTGCACTTTCTTTTCATGCCAAATTAACGATAAGAATCCTAAATTACTTAAATTAAATAATTTGCCACATGATTTATTCAATCCCATTACCAACATTAAATTAGACATTTCAAAAATTTCAACAATATCCCAACCACAAAAATTATAAATGTACAAGAACTCTACAGGCCAATATATTTTTAGTGATATTAAAAATAGAATCAATTATTAGACAAGTTAAGATGTTTGTTTATGACTCAATGATCAAACTGTTTGTTAGCCTTGAATTATGTTAGTCCTATTTATAAGTTAATTATAGCATAGTTTATACGTACTAAAGAAATTTTAAAATTTATTATCTCTATCTTAAAATTTAATAATTTTATAATTTTATCCTTATTTAATATATATTATATCACATAAGAATAAAGTTAATATGGAATGTATAATTATATATTCATATGAAAAATTTAATGATGTGATAGGATTAGATGAGTAATCCTAAATCAAATATCTATCTATCTACTCTTATACTCCCTCTGATCATAATTATAAGAGTTAGTTGATTTTTTTGTAGATTAAATAAGGCAAAAAACTAGTTAATTATAACTAAATATAACTCCATAAGATGAATTTATATTATATACTCTTAAATCTACCTGAATTAATCAACTAGCTCTTATATTAGTTATAATTAATTTATATAATTTTTTTAATCTATATAAAAAAACTCATATAATTAAGTGACAGCTAATAATAAAGTTTAATTGTTAGTTACTGCATGTACACAGTAAAAAGAATTATTGTTGGAAGTAAATATTACTTCCTAATTAAGATATGTGTGACCAACGGGGTTGGTCTGAGTGGTAAGTGACTCGGTATCACTTAAACGAGATATCGAGTTCGAGTCTTGGCGTATGCAGAAAATCTTTATTGGAAGACTCACCCACCATAACCAGGTGTACGACGTGAGTCAGATCAGAATATAGTCGGGGTAAAATTCTGATGAATCGAATGGGTAAAAAAAAAATGTGTGGGTCTGGGTAGTGAGTGGAATGTGTGGCGCCATTGGATAGGTTTTGTGTGGGGGCGTTGGCTGTGACATTTTTTTTTGGAATAAAGTAAAATTTCATGAATTTATTTTATCAATAAATACTATTCATTAGCGTATATGATTAAATAATTGGATAAAAATATAACAATTTAGTTATTTGTATTTCAAATCTAAATAATTGAAATACAATCTATTAATATGTATAGTTTATCATACTCATACAAAAATTCATAAAAAATTTATATATTAAGTTATTAAATATAATCCAATCTAAAAAATTGACATGAATTTAAGAATAAATTAGCATAATTTTATAAGTTAGAAACATAAAAATAATAGATTGGATGAGTGAACATGTGAGTTTAATTAAATTTATAGTTAGCATAAATTTAAAAATGAGTTAACATAATTTTATAAATTAAAAATATATAACAATAAATTTAGTGAGTCAATTCACGAATTTAATAATAATATTTTTTATTAATAAAATTTATCAACATAGACTTCTCACAATTTGTTAATAATAATTGGTCATATTATATATGACCCGGCTTGCTATTCAATTCATTTATATATATATATATATTGACATGGAGTAAGTCATTTTCAATTATAACAATTTCCATATTTTTTTAAATTATAAATGTGCGCTAAAAACTTCAATAATTGCTCATATTTAAGTGAGGAAAAATATCATTGTCCAACACACAACCACCGATAACATCAAAGTCAATTCTTCAACTGACATGCTACTCTTTAGCTACTTACATAGGAAAATAGAATTATCCCTTTAGGGACATGCTTGTTCCTTTTTTTTTTTTTGATACAAGAGACATGCTTGTTCTTATATCTTTTGACTCTACACAAATTTTCCTTTGATGACTTTGGTTCATATTCCTCACTTCATGATCATTTGACAAGTACATTGTTATTTCATAATTCATATGAATTTTTTCATTATTTATTCTAATTATAAGAGTTAATTAATTTTTTAAATAAATTAAAAAAGCTAAATAAATCAGATAATTATAACTAATATAAGAGATAGTTGACTAAGTTAAATAAATTAAATAGTATATAATATGAATTCATGAGAGGTTAGATTTTATCATAATAAATTGATTTATTTAATTTTTTTAATTTATCTAAAAAAGTTAACTAAATATTATAATTAGAATCGGAAGAAGTATTTACAAGCTCTCCCCATGTATCATTAAAACTAGTTATTAATTATATATTAACTATTTCAAATAAGAAAGATAAAAGAATAAAAATAAAAAAAAATTAAGAAGCATTGATTTCAAAATTCGAATATTCGTTGGGAGAGATGTACACATTTAGTGTCTAATTGAAGACAGATATTCCTTGCTTATTATCAGACAATCACTTATTCACAAACCTCGTGTCAGGCTAATAGTTTTCATTTTCTATCTCAGAAAACCCTTTTTACTATGCTTAACTCTATTCCCCTAGGGATATTTTAGTGATAGGTTCTATAGGAATTGGATGATCTTATTTGGTTAAATACCTATCGACAAACTCCTATGTTCATTTCCCATTCTAACTAAGGATTTTTGTGGTTCCGGAGGATCCAGCTACAAGAGAAATGGGAACGGAGAGCTTTCCCCCCTTCCGCCCGACTCTTTGGTTTTAAGAATGAGCAATTTCCCTTATTTGACCCTTACTATCCAACCTAAGAGCGGATAGCGAATGTGTTCTGCTTATTGAAAATGGTTCTATGTGTTGGAAATTGTGCCCTAGGGGCCAATCATTGTATCGGGTTATCATATTATTTGCATGTTTACTATGATAACAATCCTTGGATAACTAGTGATTTTATCCTAAATGTCCCTGGTCGGTCATCTATGCGGGAGCAGAGATGAAATAAGACTAGTATGACTTTGAAGATATATAGAGATATAAATCAAAGTCATAAGCACATGTAAGAGTACAGGGTGTTGGATCGACCCGCTATGAGAGAGCTGCATGGGTCAAGTCATAAGCTTCTCTCATATACAAGCCATGTCACTATGCCCTTTGACCTGAGATCATCATGGATTCCTACATGACAAACGCTCAGCTTTGACCTAGTCAAAAGTCACTTTTGACCGAGTGATCATAAAGGCTATGCTCGGGCTTAGTGGTTTTTCATGCGGAGGAATGTGAATGGTCAAGATGGAATTTGTCCCTCACATTCGTAGAGAGATATTACTGGGCCCCTCGATGAGCGAGTCTGAGAAATGTATGGCCATACTGGAATGGAAGGGTAATTCCATTTCTATATTCAGACTACTCAGGGATCGAGAAAGTAACGGTCAGGAACAGGAGGATGACGTTCTCCATGCCTCATCCTTGACCGAAATATCGTGTGACAAAAGGGACGTGATATGGTTGTATGAAAGGTTACATCGTTTATCGATCCTCATATGTTTTGGGTAGTCGTAATGCCTTGCTAGAGACCGCTTACGACTTGTGGGTCAGTATAGTAACTGGCCCACTGCCAACTTCATATGGGCCTACAGGGTCGCACACAAAACAGCCCAATACGAGCTATGATGTCCAGATTCATTGAATCTAAGAGATATCTAGATTCAATGAATGATCTAGGGTGGATATATATTTTATATATAAATCAGTATATATATATTATATATATAATATAAGAGATATTTGCAAGATTTAATTTATAAGGATAAATTAAATTTTTATCACTTTTGAATTTGAATTTAAATGGATATGATCTATTTGAATTTGAAATTCAAATTGATAAGATATCTCAAATTTGATTTATAAGAATAAATCAAATATAATTCCGTCTTTTCTTTATTTAAATTAAATAAATAGGTGAATTAAATCTATGGGACGGATTTAATATAAACCATATTTATTTAATTAGTTTCTTATTAAATTATGCAATATATGATATTGTATTAATTTTAGAATTAATATAAGATTAATTCTGAAGCCCGGCCCAATTAGAAGCCCGATGGCATCCTATATATTTGACATTAGGAGCTAGGGTTCTACACACAACAGATCTCTACACACACATTCAGACGTGAGAAGAGGGGGCAGGGAGAGTGCAAAAGGTTTGCACATAAGAAACTGTCGAGATAGAGATGGTGAGGACGGAATCTCTAGAAAGCCCTAGAAGGACAAGAGGCGCTAGCACGTCGTTCGCGATTGGAACGCTGTTCGTGTGGATACCGGTAGAGGAAGCCGATCTGAGCTGTCGACTTCTACGATACGACCAGACACGAAGCAAGGTCGCGACCAGAACACGCTGAGGTCGCGACCAAACGGGCATCTGAACGTCAGAAATCCGAAAAGAGGAGACAGGTCGCAACGTGAAGTTGAAGAGGTCGCGACTAAAAGCTCCAGAGACGTCAGGTCGCGACGAGAAGCAGAGGAGGTCGCGACTAAAAGGTTCCAGAGGCGAAGAGTCGCGACTAGTGGACACTGAGGTCGCGACCAAAGCTTGAAACCGAAGGTAACACTTCTTTCTCCTTGACTTAAACACATTCGGTAGATACTGGCTGGGAATGGAAAAATTTTTAAAGTTAATTTCCGCTGCGTGTCTTCCAATTCCCTTCACTATGGTCAGTCCATGACCCTTAAATGCTGAAGGTGTCCTTTGGGTGATCTCGTAGTTTATATGGGGTGGAGACGATACGGTCAGTCCATAGATTTTCTTTCTTTTGACACATTTTGCTCAAAAGGTTTAAGGGAGATAGTGTATCAAGCTTTTCTCGAATAAAACTGCCTTTAATAGGAAGATAAATATGTTTAGCAAAAAAAAAAGTGAGATAATATAAGAAATAAAAATATAAGTTAAAATTTTAATAAATACCTTATAAATTAAAAAATAAAAAAAATATTTAGGATATCTATATTTCATGATTATGATTTACTTGTTTCAGTTTCTACATATTTTATAATATTACATATTTTATTTAAAATTCTATTCACGACTAGAAAATAGACTTTCTAAACTAGTTGAAAATAGGTTTTTACACCGGACCTTGTTCGGGTGTAAAAATAGACCATGTAAAAAATATGATATTCTACACCAATTGTATGACTAGTGTAAAAAATTAGCTTTTTCAAACCAGTTATTTTATACAACCGGTTTAAAAAATAATATAAAAATTAAAAAAACAATCCATAATCAAAGTTCTTTCCTTCTTCGTTACAAATATGAAGGAGTAGGAGAGTGATGAAAAAGAATAGATACCTGTAAAACGCAAATAGAGAACAAAAATGAGGAAGAAATAAAAAGCCAAAAAATCCAGAAACGAAAGAATTGAAAACCCAGATATATATATACATAAATGAAAACTCAAAAACGCCTTCACAATTCCTCTGACTTACCTTCTAAAAAATGAACATAAATATATTAAACAAAACCCAGAAAGAAAGAAACAAGAAAAATAGATACTAACTATTGTAGATCTGGGTCTTCTTCTCTAGCTAGCTTTAGAGGCGAGAATAACGACCTTTAACAATAGAGAACGACGAGCATATGTATGGGTTATCGCATATTTAGGTCTTCTTCTTTAGCTAGCTTTAGATGGTGTGTTATGAAGACGAGCTTTCTATCACCATGTATTCTCCTTTATCTGATTTTCTTCATAGACGACGATGATTTGTGAAGATAGGGAAGGGCAAAAATTAGGATTTTTTGTTATATTTTTAATAGTAAGACATTCGATAGTGGATGACATTCCATCAGGTGTAGAATATTTTATCTTTTACACCGGTCACGTATACATCAGGTGTAAATATTTTACCATTATTTATAAAAAATATCACCGCTCATTTTTTTACACCGATCACGTGTACATTAGGTGTAAATATTTTACCATTATTTACAAAAAATATCACCGCTAGTTTTTTTTACACCGGTCACGTATATATCAGGTGTAAATATTTGACCCTTATTTATAAAAAATACAACCGCTCATTTCTTTTATACCGGTCACGTGTGCATCAGGTATAAATATTTTATCATTATTTATAAAAAATGTCACTGCTCATTTTTTTTACACCGGTCACGTGTATATCAAGTGTAAATATTTCACCTGTATTTATAAAAAATGTCACCATTTATTTATTTTGCACTGGTCACATGTACAACAGGTGTAAATATTTTACCCTTATTTATAAAAATACTACTTATCTTTTTTTTTTACATCGGTCACGTGTACAGTAGGTGTAAATATTTTACCCTTATTTATAAAAATGCTACCATTTATTTCTTTTACACCAGTCATGTGTATATCAAGTATAAATATTTTACCCTTATTTACAAAAAAATGTCACGCTCAATTTTTTTATATCAGTCACGTGTATAGTAGGTATAAATATTTCACTCTTATTTAAAAAAAATACCACCAATCCTTTCTTTTACACCGGTCATGTGTACATCAAGTTTAAATATTCCATCCTTATTTACAAAAATACTACGGTCATTTTTTTAAACGTTTTCTCGAGAAACAGTTTAAAAAAGAGATTTTAAAAAGCTTATTTTGTAGTAATGTTATTTTTTTTAGTCCCTAGAAGACACGTGTAAACCTGCTCACTCAACAAATTTAGCCAATTAGCAATCAAGTTTAACCTAAATAAATAGTTAAGACGATATTACTACGATTTTAAATTTTTAAAATAATATTGAACTCAAAAAAAATTTCAAACATTCAACACTCTTAATTAAAATTTTTAGGATAAATTTGTATCTTAACCCTTTTTTTTAATAACATATTAACAATTCATGAAATTACATCAGGATATTTACTTATCAATCTAAACTTTTTGATCAATATCCAAATATATGCCGGAAGTTTCTAAAATATCTAAGAGTATTTATCTTGTAATACAATTCTCATCACAATTTGACCTGATACACTTAGAAAGTGACTTTACTCGTCTAACCTACACTTTAATATAAGAGAGTCGTTATTAATTTTTAACTATTACCTTTACTTATCAGATATGATTTTACGATCGAATCAAGCTCCCTACCTAATTACTTGTTTACCTCACAATTTATTCACTAAGCAAACTAGCCCTTAAATAGATACAGTGTGTTTTGAGTAAACCTTGAACTAAGATTTTAAAAAAAAATTTGGTCTAAAATTTAGTTTAAAAATTTTTCAAAATAAATAGCCCTATTTATCTAAAAAGATTTATAGATCAAATTATAGTTTTGAATAAGTTTATAAGAATAATTTTTGGAGTAGAAAAAAACCTTATGAACTACCTAATTATTATTTTCCCTATATTTTTTTCCACTCTTTCTTCTTTGTGGTTGAATTTTTTTTATCTTATACTTTTTCTAGTTATTTACCAATAACAAAAATTCTTCTAATAATAATTATCCAAACACCCATTTATTCAAAATTATTTTTTTTATAAGCCTTTCTCCAAAAACTAATACCCATATATAATATAAACAATCTTTAATTCATATAATTTCCAAGTGAATTTTAAGGCTGAGTATTTTTTGACGATGAATTTTCGCTTTTTACTTATTAGTAAGGTTTTTTTTTTTCAACTCCGCCTACGCATGTAGCCAGTCCCAAACCCGGGTAAAGGAGGAGGGTTGTGTTAGGCCCCGACAGCCAACGTAAAACATGTCGAATCTTATGAACATGGACATACGAAGAAATTGCGCTATTACTAGGTCGTTGCCCGTAAGTAACGCGCTGTATGGCTCGAGTACAGTGAGAAGTGAGCAAGGGCCGCTGCATCGTCGCCCGGATGTAGTGTTAAATGAGCAAGGGCTACCGCTCTCTTACGGACGGAGGCGGCTAAAGAAGCTAGTTCAGGAGAGAAAGATCAGATTTGGCACTTGGAATATTGGAACTATGAACAGAAAAGCGTGGGAGGTGGTGGGCGTAATGGTAAAGCGAAAGATTAACATCTTGTGCCTTCAGGAAACTAAATGGGTAGGAGAAAAATCTCGGGAAATCAATGAGTTTAAATTTTGGTACACAGGTAAAACAGGTACGAGAAATGGGGTTGGTATCATTGTGGATAAAGAGTGGAAGAAGAATGTGGTGGATGTTAGAAGGATTGAGGACAGAATTATATCTTTAAGAATACTTGTTGGAAGGGATACAATCAACGTTATTAGTGCCTATGCACCTCAAGTGGGAACAGAAGCACATCTTAAGGAAAAGTTTTGGGAAGATTTGGAGGGATTGATTCAAAGCATACCACATACTGAGAAGATTTTTATTGGTGGGGACCTTAATGGTCATGTTGGTAAGGAGACGGGGGAATATGCGGGGCCTCATGGTGGTTTTGGTTTTGGAGACATTAATAATGAAGGACGATCTATTCTAGAGTTTTCCTTAGCTTACAATCTTAAGATTGTCAACACGTGTTTTAAAAAGCGGGAGGAACACTTGATCACTTACAAGAGTGGGGTCCACAGGTCACAGATTGATTTCTTTTTGGTAAGGAGTCATGACAGAGGACTTTGTACAAATTGTAAAGTGATTCCAGGGGACGGAGTGACAACCCAGCACAGGTTAATGGCCCTTGACGTGCGTATTAAGTGCAGTAAGGAAAAGAGCCAACGTGTTTTAAATACAAGAGTCAAGTGGTGGCAGTTAAAGGGGGAGAAGAGGGAAACTTTTAAAAGAACTATGTTAAATGAAGGGGTTTGGGAGGCGCAGGAAAATGCTAATATCATGTGGAAGGAAATGGCTGACAAGGTACAAACGGTTGCTAAAGTAATTTTGGGAGAAGCTAAAGGTTTTGGTCGACGAGATAAGGAGACTTGGTGGTGGAACGAAGACGTACAAGAGAAAGTTAAGAACAAGAGAGACTGTTTCAAGGCTATACACTTATGTGATAATACTGAAAATTGGGAAAAATATCGTTTAGCTAAGAAGGAAACGAAGAAGGCGGTGAGTGTAGCTCGTTCTAAAGCTTTTGAGGAATTTTATAAGGAGTTAGGGACAAAGTCGGGAGAACGAAAGATTTATAAGATTGCAAGAGACAGGGAAAGGAAATCGAGGGATTTGGATCAAGTACGATGTATTAAAGATGAAGAAGGCAAGATTTTGGTTGCAGATGGTGATATTAAAGAACGGTGGGAGACTTATTTTTACAAATTGTTTAATGACGAGGGAGGAGGGTCGAGTTATGAGTTAGGAGATTTAACACGAGAAGTTGAACCAAATTTGGCATTTTACTATAGGATCCGTGTTGGCGAGGTTAAAGAGGCGCTTAAGAAAATGGAAAATAATAAAGCGGTTGGACCTGACGGGATTCCTATTGAAGTTTGGAAGTGTTTAGGCGAAACGGGGGTGGTGTGGCTTGCTAAACTTTTTAATGTGATTTTAAGTTCTAAGAAAATGCCTGATGATTGGAGGAAAAGTACTTTAGTTCCTATCTATAAAAATAAAGGGGATATTCAAAATTGTGCAAATTATAAAGGGATAAAGCTTATGAGTCACACTATGAAGTTATGGGAAAAGGTAATTGAACACAGGTTGACATTAGAGACTGATATTACGGAGAATCAGTGTGGTTTCATGCCGGGTAGGTCTACAATGGAGGAGATTTATTTATTAAGGGGGTTAATGGAAAAGTATCGGACCAAAAGAAGAGACTTGCATTTGGTCTTCATTGATTTAGAAAAAGCGTATGATCGAGTGCCAAGGGAGGTGCTTTGGAAAGCTTTGGAAAAGAAAGGTGTACGGATAGCATATATCAAAGCAATAAAATATATGTATGAAGGGGTAACTACTACTGTAAGAACGTCTGGGGGAGAAACAAAGGATTTTCCCATAAAGATTGGTCTACATCAGGGATCATCTTTGAGTCATTATTTATTTAATCTGGTAGTGGATGTTCTAACTAAGCCTATTCAAGACGAAATCCCTAAGTGCATGCTTTTTGCGGACGATATAGTTCTTATGGCGGAGTCAAGAGAAGAGATCAATTTTAAACTTGAGTTATGGAGAAGTACTTTAGAGTCGAAGGGTTTTCATCTGAGTAGAAGTAAGACTGAATACATGCATTGTAATTTTTCTAAGAGGCAAGTTAGAAGTAATTTGGAGGTCAGATTAGGAGATCAAGTTATTCCACAAATAGATAAGTTCAAATATTTGGGATCAATTATACAGAAAGATGGTGAAATTTTGGAGGATGTTAATCATAGAATCCAGGCTGGGTGGTTTAAATGGAGAAAGGCTACTGGGGTTATATGTGATCGGAAAGTACCAGATAAATTAAAAGGAAAGTTTTATCGTACTGCTATAAGACCAGCAATGCTTTATGGAAGTGAATGTTGGGCTTTAAAAGGACAACAAGAGCATAAAGTTGGGGTAGCCGAAATGAGGATGTTGAGATGGATGTGTGGGTATACAAGAAAAAAATAAGATTCGTAATGAACAAATACGGGGAAGAGTTGGAGTGGCACCTATTGCGGAGAAAATAGTGGAGAACCGTCTTAGGTGGTTTGGACACGTACAAAGAAGGCCAAGGGATGCGCCGGTGAGGAGGGTGGATCAAATAGTATGGAGTCCGGTTAAAAGGAGTAGAGGAAGGCCAAAGAGAACGCTCAACAAGGTCATTGAGCGGGATCTCCTGGTCAATAACCTATCCAAGGATTTAGTTTTTGACAGAGCACAATGGTGTCGTATGATCCATGTAGCCGACCCCATTTAATGGGAAAAGGCTTTGTTGTTGTTGGTGTTGCTGCTGCTTATTAGTAAGGTTTTTAACGATTCCATCATCTTAGTAGTTTCCCCTTTATACCCCTCATCCATAACTTAAAAGTGACATGCAACAAGAATTAGAATAATAAAAAAAATGAAAATAAGCCATTAAAATTTTGACAAATCCCAGGTCAAAACTGGGATGATTGAGTTAATTCAATTCGCTCAAATTTCAGTTCAATCAAAATTTTGAACCAGTCAGATGATTAGATAACCGATTTACCAATTTAACTGGCTAGGTGAATTCAGATTTGAACACCAGGCATTAAACCATTTAAATTTTAGCATGATGGTGCCTGGACAAAATAGCACTTTTGACCATAACTATAGCATGGTTTGCCAAGAATTTTAATCAGTTAGTCCCATTACAAGCATATGCTTTACCCGAAATCCTCTTCTCTCCTCCAAGCTTTACTATCCTCTCCCAAACAAAATCCTGTCTGGGATATTTATCAGAAATTATGGGATTTTGGCAAAACCTTATTGACCTCTGTAGAGGAGGCAACATAGACAACTCTTAATAAACTCAATATGATACTCTTCCGCTCCTTAATATATAATCTAATTGAGAAATTGATATTGATATTAAATATAATATCTATTTTCTATATTTATCAATTTTTTTTAAATTATCCCTATTGATATACTTTATAAATAATAATTAAGCAAGAGAGAGAGGGGGGAAGTTAAGAAAGATTATTAGAGTATTTTAAAACAAATATGTTATATTAACTAATTTTTTTTTGATCAAATTAAATTAATTAATTATATTATATATTAGTAATAGACAAATATATGTGTTAGTGAAACACCGGTATTAGCATTTTCTAATTAGTACAGCCCTTCGTTATAGAGACAGATACTTGTAGCTTTGAGATAAGAGTTGTTCTTATGCCAAACAACAAATCTAGTGTAACAGGTTTTAGTCATATACTTAACCAGAGATTTTAGTCATATAAAATTTTAAATTTAAACTTATATAAATATTAAAATTATTTTTAATTTTTTTTTATTCGAGACTTGATCTACCTTAAATTTTAATAGCTAATTTTTTGTGTGGGTAAATTAATAGCTAAAATTTAATGACTTTAAATATCAGATGGTATATTATCATTATGAGATGGGCTCATGCAAATTTCGCATCTTATTAACGAGACTTTCATAGAAAGATAGAGAAAACATTGCACCCAACGCTATGTCAAGAGTTACTCATGGTGATTAGCTATTGCAAACGAGTAAACCTCATCTCCTCACCAGCAATGGGGTGCACTATTGAGAGAGAAGGAACACACAAGGGGAAACTGATAAATATAGATGGACGGTCCACGTTGCTTGCAAGAATAAAAGGCCCAAATTCATCCTTCTAAAATGACATTATTTCATTTAGCAATGAAATTCTACCGTCAGATCAAATGAACGCTTGAGATCACTTGCAAGGACTAAACCAAACCGAACGCACCTTGAGACAAACAAATCGAACGCTCTGAGAAAAAACCCTGAAGAAGGAAAGTGGACCCCACATAAGCGAAGAATGATCCACAAGGACAAGAAGAGGGTTTGCCTACAATCAACAGGGAGCATCCTCTCTCTCTCTTCCCTCTTTCTCTCTCTTGCACACAGAGACACCCACAGTCCCCCACAAACACGCCAGGCGCCCCCACACCATCCTGATTAATTTATTCATCATTTATTATTTACTTAACATTCCCAACGACACACACCCCCCATACGCGATTTTCGCCTTCTCCTCCTTCTTCGGCACCATCTATCTCTCTCTCTCTCTCTCTCTCTTCTTCAGTCTCAACGAGATGTGCGACGAGGACTGGATCGACGTGGCCATTTCCGACGACTCCGTCGTTGTTGAGCTTCTACTCCGCCTCCACCAAGCTACTCCACCACCGCAGACTCCTCCGACCAAAAACCAGACTCCCTGTCTTCACGTCGACTGGACCGTGCGCCAGCCTCGTTCCAGGCCGGTTCCAAGACACCGTGGCTCTGAAGGCAAAGACGAACTGGCGAGAGATAGCCCTACCACGCCGCTCTCTTGGAGCTGTGCCACGTCTGCTAGCTGTGGCGGCGGTGACGCCGTTGATGGCTGCGAAGAGTCCAGCTGTCCAATCAAACTGGTGGAGAGCTGGAGATCTATGAAGGTTTGCTGCTTGTTCTTTGTATTTCGGTTTAATTTTTCTGTTCTGTTCGTTTTTTGGCTTCCGGTGACAGATCTCCGGTCACCGGATGCGTCCGGTTTGCCTGTTGTGTGTCTCAGTGGCGCACGTTGAATCACGCGGCTCCGAAACTTCTCTATCTACTTAGCGTGGTTGTTAGTTCTGAAACTGACAAAAATGGCCTTATGGAACATGGATATTTAGCTTGGCGGATCCGTGTTAACTGTTAAGGCAGGTGGGAAATAATTTAAGTAGATGGCCCCTGCCTCGTTTTCCTTTCCTGTCATATCAGTTTCGGACCAACCAATTTTCGCCTCGTGGCAGCAGATTCACCGTTACGCCATACTGGTAATCCCGCTCGCCGGTCGGAGCTTCTCCGATAACCGGAGCATTTCTCAATGCCTAATCTTGTTGACCCAGATGCCCTCAGAAAAAGTTCGACCCTGATTTTTCTGTTTCTTTTATCACGAGAGAATATAGTTTTTGATGTGGACGATACATCCTTCCACGGTGTCTTCCTTTAAACTTTAGTTTAAGTTTTTGACTCTCGTTGATTAAAAATTAATATCGGACAATTCAGAGATGCTTCCACTTTATTATCATTAAATTCTATTTCAAGTCATTCAAAGAAAATGAGTGACCTTCATTCAAGGCATGGGGTCAGAGGCTTGAATGTTTCTGTCTCGGGCTATCACGTTTCTTTCTTGTTCTCTTTTCCGCTCTGCGTCACGCATAATCTTTGAAATGACCGAAACAGCCCTATCGCAGAAGAGCGTTTATGTCTTTTCAGGACTTGTTTCCATTGAATCATGAAGCCGTCTGTGGACTAAGGAAGATCATAGAGGTACTGGACTAAACTTTGCGTTCCTTAACTGCTTTGTCGCGCCCGCATTCAACACTCCGATTGGATGAGGTAAATAGTATTTTGTACGAGTGATTTACCTGGGAGGGGTGGGTAGTTCGGTAATATCACCTCGTGTCACTTGCTTTTTTGGTAGCGTGTTTTCTTGGCAATATTGTCTGCGTGCAGTTTGGCGGAGTGTTGGTAGTGGTTGCACACTTTTTAAGTGTTTGCTGTGTTGGAGAAATGATTCCTCTCCCGCAGAATTTCCTTTCTTAGCTCATTTATTCCCTCTCTGGGCGTCGTCGTTTCTCGCATCATGCGTGAGGTGAAATGAGTATATAAAATTTGAATTTATTTATTTATTATATTATTAATTAATAATTAATATTAATGTATTATACGGCATCTGCTGCTTGACAGCATGATGGCGAACCTTTATATTCGTGGGGAAGATGGCAACATACATAATCTGCAAAGTCAAAAGTAGGGGGATTTTTATTTGGGACTATTCATAAGAATGACAGGCTGCTGTACTAGTGGTCTTTTTAGGCTTGGTAGGGTCCAAAATGTAAGAATCTGAGTAAACATCAGTTGCAATGGTTGGGATTGAAACGATGATCTGGTTCTCCATCTTTTATGCCCTTCTTAGATTGAAGTTTAAGATGAGTTAATTCTACCTCCTAGAAGAGGAAATGAAGATGCGAATTGAATAGAAAGATGCTTCTCTCCGTTAAATGCCAGGAGGAAGAGTAGGAGCCATTTTGCTAGCTCCCCTATATGGGGACCACTCTGTCATCAATTTGATGGCATAAAGCAACTCAATCTGTCTCTTTGCT
This sequence comes from Leucaena leucocephala, assembly GCA_037074615.1. NCBI lineage: Eukaryota > Viridiplantae > Streptophyta > Magnoliopsida > Fabales > Fabaceae > Leucaena > Leucaena leucocephala. The sequence continues at coordinate 4,189,737 of CM073552.1, forward strand.
CCCAAATTTTTTTTTCACCTTTTGTTTTCTGTGCCTCCCATAGAGAGGGGTCTTGCTTAGACTCAAAGGTGCCCTTCTTTCATATGGATCGTGCTTTTCTTGACGGGCATGTGTCAAGACTTGAGAGTGGTCTTGGACTCGAAAGTGTCTTTCTTTGGAATACATCGTGCTTTAATATTACTATTCAGTACGAATGCTTGCGATTGGAGAAGGTCATGTATGTTTTGGACTGCAATTTTTACCACAGCCACAACCAAGCAATTGCTCTGTGAACGAGATTTATGATAGTACGAAAAACACGGTTGAGAGTATTAATGCCATTGATAAAAAGAAAGAATATGATACATTAAGTGGGGTAGCTCTGTAAAAAATGCGAACTTAAATAGTTAAGTAAATATGTATTTTTCTTTTTAATATGTATCTTTATTTTGGTGGGTCTGTGTACAAGTCTAGCAGAATTTTTGCCGTTTAGTGGTAGTTTATTAAGATTATACCTTTTTCTAAGTCACTTAGGTTTCTTCCCTCTTTCCGGAGATGCTGCCACCGGGAATTTATAATCAGTTCACAGCAGTTTCTTATCGAGGAAAAGATCTATTATGATATCATCAATGACTTTTGCTTGTAATACTGACTTAATTCTTGGTATAAGTGGATTATGAATCTACATAGAAGCTTATTTTCGGCATGTCTGTGGATTTTCCTTTGCGTGGCAAAGGAGGGAAAAATTCAAGTTTTTTGCCATTTGCTTAGACAAAAAGGAGAGAATATCTGTCTTCTTTGATCACACTCTTCTATACTTTTTGTCTCTATTGGTTAGTTTTTCGAATGGTATTCATCACGTACTCTTGAAACTGCTGTATGAATGAGTCACCGGACCTATGTCCTTGTACCCAAACTTATGCCTATGCAATCATAATATCAAATGCCTAAAGTCCATATTTTTTGAACATTTATTTTATTTTCATATGATAAGATTTTGACGCTGCAGTATTTTGTTATCTGGCAGGTTACGAATCCAAATGAAACAACCAGTACAAAAAGGTCACGAAGAAAAAAGGTATTTCACCTGCATTGTCACGAAATCCTAATACTTGGTTGGAGAATAAAGAATGTTTATCCTAATGAAATGATAGATTAAATTTAGATAATAGGCTGTTTGCATACGTTAGTATCATCAAATAGAGTGGAAATGCATATACAAGCACCTATATGGCCAAGTCACCTTGTTTTGGTCACTTTGCAGTTGAAACTAACTTCATCATGTTAATTTTATGGGTGAAAGAGAAGTTTTATTTTTTGTCTGAACATTTATGTATTAATCTTTAGAAAAGTCTGCCTGCTTAACACATTTTGATGATGCTATTTTGCAGACTTTAGTTGAACTAAAGGAGGAAGAGAATTTGCTGCTAAAGGAAAGGAAAAATTTGAAAAGTGTACGTTTCATAATGGACTTCAAATGATTTTGGTTTCGGTCATAACTTATATTTCTTAACGCATTTTTCTGATAACTGTCATGAATCTGGAACAGGAATTGGCATCCTTGCGTCTCACTGTTGAGAAACATAGGGCCGCGAATAAAAGCTTAAAGAGAATGAAGGTGACCTTCCTGTTCTGCTTTATGTTATCTAACTTTTCTTTTTTGGATATATCTTGTGTTTCCATAATTATGCTCAAGTCTGGCAATGATCCAGTTGATCACTGAAATAGGGTTACTTTCTTCTGCTAGTTTAATGCACTTCTCTGTTTTGAGTATGACCAATCGGCTTATATGTATACTATTTAGCTAATTACTAATTTTGCTAGCCTTATAGTTATCAACTTCATCGTGTCTGCATTATAAATTTCTTTCCCTTGTACTTTGTCCTTTCCTTTGTTGGCATATCTGACATAGGTAGTTGCTTATATTATATTTTTTAGAACTAAAATAAAATTCTATCTTGGTCTTTTATAGATGAGTTATTTATCAATTTAGTCCCTCACAAATCACAACAATATGAATTTGGTACCTTGCACATGAGAATACTTTATTAGGGAGTACTAAATTGAAATACTTCATCTGTAAAGAACCAGAATGAGGTTTTACTGGACCCATTGCTAAGTTCAATGCTTAGACTAACAGCTGTTTTATGGGCATTTCAATATTTATTGAAGAACAGTATGATGCCTCAAAATGTTATTTATTCCTTAATGAATCCGTTGTAACTTGTAACAGCTTGATTTAGAGTCTGGAAAGGCCTTTAAAACAGATGCAGCTTCTGAGGCCACTGAAGAAGAACAGTGTCATTCATATAAAGCAAATGCAATCTCATCCACGAGCATCACGAACAAAGTTCTTAATGACGACGCCTCACTTATCTGTTCGACCAATTCTATCAAAGCTCAAGAGACTAGTAAGCACGAAGCTTCTTTCTTATTGCCTGATCTAAATCTGCCTGTAGAGGAGGATTTAAGCTCCAATGCTTTGACATGAAATAAACCGAGGTAGAAAAACTTATGACGTCCTTTCTGGATGATGTTTGTTCACAAGTGGGACCAGGATTAGTCTGCTCCTAGTACTGTGCTGAATGAGATGTAACAGGGCAGTTGTTGTGAGTCCTATAACCATGTAGGTCCTGAATTGATCAACTTTCCTCACGTTGTCTAAATCATCATGATGTGGGAATTGCATTTTTGAGGTCATGAAGGTAGCGAGGGTAGTTTAGAGATTCTGACATGTTGTGTCGGACATAGTTGGACGGACATTCATTCTTTCATAGGTTTCTTCAACCTTGTCCAAAATTTCTTCTGGGGCAACCCTCGGTCGATCCTTCTTCTCTTCTCCATGGTCTTGATAGAAATGATCACTTGTAAATGTAATTACACGTTCCTCAGATATTAATGACAATTCAAGCATTTTGGTTCTTTCATTGACTTTTTCTGTATATAATGTGACTGTTAGTTGCTTCTGCTTATTTTGGTAAGCATTGTTGTTGAATGGAAGGTGGTGTGATTCTCATTCTTATAAATACTGTTGCTGATTTTGGTAAGCACTCTCTCTCTCTCTCTCTACACTATTTGGTTTGTGTTTTGTGCATGTGATTTGATAGTAAGGCATGAGGTGAATTTTTAGTAATTATTGGAAACTCGTTGTGCTAATTTAGTGGAGTGATTTTTTATCATATTTTGTGGCCGTTTGAAACAATTTACAATCTAATGTATGATAATTTCATATTATGTATTAATAAAAAATTGTAATCCTATCTATGAATTTTTTCTTTTAAAAAAATTGAATATGTGTGGCTAGCAAAAACTATTTATTGTTGGGACAGTATTCTCCAATCATGCAATCTTTTTTTGAAAAATAAAAAGTAAAAGTCTCACTCCAGAGTCCAGATGCCGTCAATATGAGATACAGGCGGAGATAAAAGGCCAGGCCTAAAAAATGCATTCCTAAATGAGAAAATTAGCTTCTAGGCCTGAGCAATCCTTTGAAAAGAGAGAGATTAGCCCATATTGGCCTATTTTGGTATTTTAATATAATATATATATTTATATTTTAAATCTTACAAAGTAAAAATATTTTAAATAAAATGAGTGATGAGATTTTAATGAGTGTAATTTTTAAAAAATAAAATCATGTAATTTATTTTCTTGACCTTTTCATCCTAAATTTCTTTACTATAAATTTAAGAGATTAGTAAAACTTAAGGTAAATTTAAATGACCAAATGCATTCTTCGAAGTCAAAAAACGTACAATGTACCAGTACCTTGAATAAAAAAGGCAGAGAGAAGGGAAGGGAGAATTTTCGCCACCTTCGTAAAACAACAGAGAAGAGTGACAGTAGCCGTAGACGTTAAACCCTGACCCTCTTAAATCTCAATCGTTAGCCTTCCATGGCTCTCCTTCTGCAACTCAGAACGAGAACAAGAAAGAATACCTTCACAAATCCTTCTCTCTCCCATTTCTTTTCGACCTCCAATTCCAATGACGATGAACCTGAATCCACCGCCGCCACCTCCGACGATACTCCTTCTACAAATTCTGATTCTCCTTTCTCCTCCTATTTCAGCGATGTCAAGAAGGTCCTCAAACAGGGCCAATCCACTTCCTCCTTCTCCACCCCAAGATATCCCTCAAATTCTTCTGCTGCTCCAACGCCACACAAAGCTGCTAGTCTTGATGAAATCCTAAAGAACCTAGGCCAATTCCGGCGTCGTGTCTCGGACTCAGATTCAGCACCTCCGTCTTCGCCTTCATCGAATCAAATCTCATTACAGGAGATCTATAGGAGAAATATGGCTGCAAAACAAGGTGAATCGACGCCACCTGCTGATTTAAGGCCTGGGACAATTGGGGGAAGACTTTCTTTTGATGCGATTCGTGAAAGCGTGCGGAATAGAAGGCAGAATGTTGACCCCTTTGGGAGTGACAGGAAAGATGGGGGACTATCTTCGTTATCGGCATTTTCCCGGAGTTCAAGAAAGGAGCCTTCAGACTCCACTGGTTCTCGGACATTGTCGAGGATAATTGGGGGGACGGTATTGCCGGAGTCGGTTTTTGGCAGGGAGTTGAGGGAGAAGGAGAGGGGAGAGAAGTCAGATGAAATGAAAATGTCGTTTCTGAAGACATATAGGCATGATGAGTTGGGAGAGAAATTGAGAAAATTGAGGCCGCCGGCGAAAGGATCGGACTGGTTTTCTCTGAAGGAGTTGAACAATAGGTTGGTGAAATTCAGGGAAATGGATGAGAAGGAGAATGAGAAATCAACCACTATTGGGCTTACCGTCAAGGATTTGAAAGATGCCTTTATTAAGGTGAAGGGGTCTGAGAACCAGGAAACCACAAGTACACGTAAGTAAAAGTTTATTTTACTTGTTAATAATATGTCAGTCGCCTCTTGTTCATATTTTGATGCAGAGGGCTTCTAATCTTATTCATATATATAGGCTAAATTTAATGAAGGATTCTTCATCAAATTTCATCAAATCATTAACCGAATGAATACATAATAACTCCATGTTCATGTAATACGTGACAATTTTTCCAAAGTGAACTGATGATATGTGAATTGTCCAGTGAGACTTGATATCTTGGGTGAGCTGGGAAGGGCTCCAAGCTTCATGCTGCAGCCTCCTAAGGAGCATCTTGTTGAAAGGGTAAGTATTTTTTTTTTTAATTGTTGGTTTCTGAGTTTGGAACACTGAAGTGAATAAAAATTGTCACTCATGTGCATGTGAACACAATTGTTGACTTACTGTTGTTGTTCAATATTTTTGGATGTTGCTGTTCAGTTGTTCTCTGTTTATGTGGTTCACATGTCTATCATGTGGATGCTTTATGTTTAATTGTTGGTCACTGAGTTTCGAACACTGAAGTGAATAAAAATTGTCACTCGCGTATGTAAACACAATTGTTGAATTACTTTTGGTCTGTACATGAGGTACTATTATAGACTTATGGTGAGATCAGGTCTCTTCAGTCTTTTTTGTTAATTTCAGGTTCTTCATATTTTTTAATGTTGTTGTTCAGTTGTTCTCTGTTTATGATGTAGTTCACATGTTCATAATGTGGATGCTTTATGTTTAATGCAGTATTTCCATCCAGACAATATGTCTTCAGCAGAAAAGTTGAAAATCGAGCTTGCAAGAATTCGGGATGAGTTTAAAATGTCCGAGTCAGATTGTGGATCATTTCGTGTTCAAGGTAAAGGGTATATCCTTCGTTAATTACTTTTCTGATTGAGTAGGTTAAATAGGTCCTGGATAAAGTTGAAGTGTTATTTTGAGTCCAATGGTTTGTTCCGTGTATGAAAATTGGTATACATTCATTTTAGTTAAACTAATATTTCCCTCCTGATTCCTTCACAGTTGCACAACTCACAACTAAGATTAAGCTTCTATCATCAGTTCTACACAAGAAGGTGAGCCGTTTTCTTCTATATATCTAATGTCCTACGTTTGAATTTCTTTATGGGGATGTAGAGATTCTGATGAAGAACAAGAACAGAGAGGATCAATTACCCTCTCCGATCCATTTTGTAAGAGACAATTAATCAAATCACGTCGATATAAAAGTTGGCTAAAATTAGTTAGAGACAATAAATGTGTAAAAAATATAACTTTTTCCAAAACTACCCTTATTTATGGGGGGAGAGTGTGAGTGAAAGGGGGAAAGTTAACCAGCAAGATTAAGAGATTCCTTGACAATTTACCTTGATATTAATAAGAATAATTAAATGGTGGCAAAATAGGAAATTAACAAAAAAATTTGGAGACAAGTGTCTCTTATAAATAGAAACATGCAATACTAAAAAAATGTCTCTTATAAAAAGAAAAGCAACGGAGGGAGTAATGAAAACTGACAAACTAAGATTATCCCATGATGTTTGAGGCTTTGGGCCTGCAAATATGTTGCTCTATGATGGTATCTTCCTTTTGTTTAGAATCTAGTGTCCTCTGTTGAGTTTCATTAGGACATCAAGAGAGCTATATTCTGCTCATGCTAACCACTGATTCTGCATCTAGCGTCGTTATGGCATTTGAGTTGAATTCCTGATTCGTTTTTCTCATATGACATTTTAGGATAAGCATTCTCGTAAAGGGTTGATAGCAATGGTTCAGAAGAGGAAAAGGTTACTGAAATACCTCAGGAGAACTGACTGGGATTCCTACTGTTTTGTGCTTTCGAAGCTAGGTCTACGAGATAATCCAGATACTAAGTACTGAAGAAATGCCATAATCACATTTTCGTTTACGTCTTTGTTGAGAATGTGAATAATATTATTGTCAACCCCACAGTCTATTTCAAATTTTGTGGGAGAGATGAATCACGTGTGGTCTTTTTCATACAATGGGGATCTTTTGCTTAGTTATACAATTTTGGTTACATACTGATGCACACTTCTACCGTGGCCCTTAGTTTTTTCCTTACAAAGATTGTTAACATGATATTTAACATGCAGCTATTTTGGATTGAATTAAGTAAGAGAGAGAATAAGTCTGAATGTAGAGGATTTTGTAGGAGGTTTATGAAATGAGGATGGAAGTTTTATCATTGATAATAGATTTGAAACAACAGGCTCATTATAATATCATTTCAGTATGCAAGAGAGAAGGGCAAAAATGGATAAAATACGTCCAATGAAAAAAGCAACTAATTTTTGCTTTTGCTAAAATTCAATGGAGGTTGAAAGTGCGTTTTCCCATAATTTCAAATTATCCATTTTCTGTTAAACCCAAAAAAAAAGAAAAAAAAGATCCATTTTGCATTGGCATAGGTGTACATTTAGTTATGTAACTTTAAAATGACGATATTTTGTTGTGCCAATTATTATTATTTTAAGAAATAAAGCTTAATATGCTAATATTTATAAATGTTCTGTCAACATTTAAAGTTCTAATGTTGACCTTAAAATAAAATATCATATAAAATTAAAAGATTAAAAATTCACTTTTTCCTTTTACATTTTAAACTCACGTGCGGCTTAATAAACATGAATTTAAGAGATGTTTGTTTAATTTTTCTTTTTAGAAAAAAACCGATTTTATTTTTGATTACTGTAAAATTTTTAAAATCAATTGCAAATTATTATAAAGTTTGGTTTTTCAGTATTTGACTCATAGCTAGTTTCAAGTCCATTGTTAAGATTTGAGTCTCATGGTCGAATATGGATTCAACTGATAAAAGCGATTATTTAAAAAATATTTAATTTTAAAAAAATATTATTTTATTATAATTTTAATCGTGATATTTAAAAAAATATTTAGCTTTTGAATGCTTAAATTTATACTTAAAAGAACAAATAGTTCGTCCTATCTTAGATTATGGGTGAGTCTAATTTTTTTTTTTAAATTTGCACACACAAAAAAAAGTGTCATACTGAAATTACCGTCTCAAAAATGTCATTTCTCCTTTTAGAAACATCGTCATGGTGAAAAATTTCTCCGTTGTGCTGTGTGGATAAATGTATGCATGTAGACCGTCTGGGTTCTTGAACTCTCAGTTGCCAGAATAAGGAAATGGCAGATTCAGCCACGAAGGTTTGCGTAACTGGTGCTGGAGGCTTCTTGGCGTCTTGTCTCGTTAAGCTTCTTCTCTCCAAGTGCTATTTTATTCATGGCACCGTCAGAGAACCTGGTCTCTTTTATTTTCCTTTTCTCCTTCCATTTTCTACTGATTCTGAAATCGTATATGCTCTTTTGGATTGGATCGATTTCATCTATCGCTTAATTGAATCGCATTGTTTTCTGTTGCATGTCTTACTGGAATGCATTGATTTATGCTTTTTTGTTCAATTAATCCAAATATTTGATTAGGTAATCCGAAGTATAATCACTTACTTAAATTCGAGGGAGCTTCTGAGAACCTTTAGCTCTTCAAGGCTGAACTCTTAGATTACGAGTTTCTTTCTTCGGCGATTGCTGGTTGTAGAGCAGCGTTCCATGTTGCTTGTCCTGTGCCTTCTGCCACTGTATCCAATCCTGGGGCAAGTTTTTACTCCCTGGGTTTACAATAAACTGAATTCTTACTAGTTTCTTATAGAATGTTTGTTTGGGACACTTTTTATGCAAGCTCTTTTTAAATTTTGCCTTCATCAGTTGAAACTGTTGTTTTATAACACATATATTTAAGATTTCATTGTTGTTTAATGGAAATTGCTTCAGAGTTGCAAAGTGAAAACAATCTCCAAATTTCTTTCAACTGACGACATAATTATGTTGGCATGAAATTCTGACTTGGTTCAAAACTTTGAATATTGTAATTTTTGTCATTTCCTGCATACACAGTATCTCTTGATATTTGCTAGCAGCAATAGGTTTTAGAGTTTCCTTTTTTCAACCAGTGCAGCAGTAATCCATTATTCATATGATTTATTCAATATAGAACTTGTATGTGGAGTGAATCCATCTAGCGATACCCATGTGATTGATGACAAATTTCCTTTTTGTCTCGAGTAAACTCATAATGAAATTTAAGTTAGTCTATGTTTATTTGTAAATCAAACCAATTGAAGTCTTGGATGTTAGGTTTCATTTGAGTTGCAATATTGAGAGCAAGCCTCAAATGACAATTGGCACTTGACCTTTCCTATATGTTTTTTTTTTTGATGTTGTGATCAAAGTTTTCTACAGGTAGAAATGATTGAGCCTTCCGTGACGGGCACTGCTAATGTCCTCAAAGCTTGTCTTGAAGCAAAAGTGGAACGGGTTGTCTTTGTCTCAACCCGCTGTTTCCATGAACCCAAAGTTGCCCAAGGATGGAATAATCGATGAGTCCTGTTGGTCTGATAAGGAGTACAGCAGAAGAACAAAAGTCTGCAGTTTTGAACTTCTATCACTTAAGAGCTTATGGTTTGGATCTGTTATTGGTCGTTCATTTTGAAAGTAAAATTGTCTTTAATGGGGCATACTATTTTACTTGAATTTTTATTTGGTAATAAGACTTTTCAATTCAGTCACTCTATTATCAAGAATATTACCTTACTGTCGTGTTTCATTCATGATTCAGAACTGGTATTACTATGCCAATACAGAGGCAGAGTTGCGGGCCCTGGATTTTGCCAAAAACACTGGGCTCTCTGTGGTAACTATTTGTCCTACCCTGGTGTTGGGTTCTATTTTGCAGGCATCCCCTGTCGTCGAAGCCCCAGGGGGCGTTCTGCCTCGAGAGAAAAACTCGATCCCCTGCAATTTCCTGCTTCGCCTTCTCAGAACAGCTAACATGGTCGTCGTTGAGAGATTCCCATTAATACTGCTTCAGCCTCACTTTTTCCATCTTTGAACTGGTTTGCTGGGTTCTCCAATTTTCTTTTTTCTTTTTTCTTTTTAATTTCAGATCGGGTTTGCTTACGTTTATTTTTTAATAAATAACGGGTATTTTGATCCGTACTCTAAACTTTTGGGTTCTTATACTTTTTTAGCATTTACAAATATTAAGAGTCTCAATTTATAAGATAATTTCCAGAGTTTTTACAGGGGACTTTCCCAAAGAAATATACTTTCACTTGGAAATAAGCAAAATCCTCTGTTGGTTCCTCCCTCGACTTCCAAAAACATCCCCGCCGCCACAAAACCCCACTTTTCCTTCTCCCTTGCTCAATTTCTGTCAACCAAACGGGCCGTTTGTGAATGGAATAGAGCAAAGCTGAGAAATTCTCCATGATGGAAACCTTTTATTCAACACCATCCTCTTCCTCGCGAACCAGCGATTCCAAACCCCAAAGCTCGAGCTCGACATTATCACCATTGCCACCATCAGTGTTCCGACTATGGAGGCTAGCTGCGCAGCGAAATCTCAGGAACCAATGGTCCAAATTAGCATCTTTTAGGAACAAATGGTCCTCTCTTTCTTCTGCCGGAAGATCTCTAGCAACTTCTCTTGTCAACTCTCTTCTCTCCCGAAGGTAATCTATAAGTAAGTTCACTTCTTCTTATTTTAATAACTCAGTTTCGCACTAGAAACTGGGAAAAATGAGACTCTCTCTCTGAGAATTATGAAATCTTGTCTATTGTACAATGCATGATTTGTTTCGGTTATGACTTACATGACTCACTTACATCTTTCTTTTTCACTGCAAGTTTTCACTCGTTTTATCCTTTAGAAAATAGAAAAGTGGTCCTGCTTTGATCACATTCCTCGATTCTGCTAGTTTTAATCTTGTTAGAGTGAACTGATCATAGATTTTTGTCTCCAGGTTTCCACCTTTTTATTGGTATTTACAAATAACGTTTTTTTTAACTAATAATTCCCTAATTGCTTTCATATATATTTCTTCTAAGGTGCTTTTAGTTATGCTCTTGTTTCATAATTGATGCAGATACATGCCTAATATGGACTTAGGGGTTTTGAGTGATATGCCTGATATAAGAAAGAGAGCTTGTTTCAAACTATCAAAGCGGCTGGTAGTTCTCATTTATATTGCTTTGGTAAATCTTACTGGAGCAATTTTAACTTATATTGGAGGTAGTTTTAACTAGGACACTGACACCATTCAAAGCAATCTTTTGATTTTGTAACTAGGACATTAATGTCTACATCTTTCAAGAATTGATCATTATTTGTTTTTGGTGAATTCTTCCAGCATGGTGTATTATTGATTAATATAATTTATAACTTCTGCCATATTTTTATTGCTTACTGCTGCATTATTTGTGTCCGTTTCAGGAACTTTTGAGGAGCCAGCTATTGTCTACGTACAAGGACATGGTACATTTTGCATCCTTTTGTAATTGATGGCATTGTGAACTTGCGAAGAAATGTAATGAACAAATATTGTACATGTTTTATTGTGTATGATGTTACTGGATAGTTTGTAATGGCAATCATGCGCCAGATGTTACTGAATTGATTTAATGTGCATGTCTTATTTTTCATCCAATTTCAGGTGGCCGTTGTTGGTGACATTATCAATACTACCAGATCAATGAGATGTTTCTTTAAAGGAGCAAGTAATAGTCCACTATTACAGTTTTCTAGTTTTTCTGATGACAAGAGTGATTCTGGAGATGGTTGCGGTGTCCCTGTATTTTCACTTTTATCGATCGCTTCTCATGGTATGACTTTATCAATGGTTCCTCAAATTATATGCTTGCTTTAAGAAAGTTATCTATCTTAATGTTCTCTGGAATTAGGCAATCCTGAGGTCAAGTTTCGGATGACCCAGAGTTATAGAATCTTGAAACTTCTGTGAAAGACAAAAGGAAATATAGAGGATTCATAAATAACTGCATGAAAACTGTTGAAATTGTGATTAGGATTAGGAGTTCTTGTCACCCATAAAGGATGTATGCTAAATATAAGAAATTAAAGTTGAATTCATAAAATCAATATCATGTTGTCCTTATTTCCATCCATCAAGATGTGGAGGAAAATATTGTACGATATATCATCTAATGCATTTGATTCATGCGATTTACTAATTATAAAAGTTACTGACTCTTGAAATTTCTCAGAGAAATTGGCTGAGGAGCTTGTTCAAATGTTTAGATGGGAGCTGTGTTTGAAGGTGAACTCAGCAACTTGTCTTGTGATTTTTTTCATTTCATATATGATCTCTGACTGTCTGCGTTGCTTCGGTGTGTTATTATGGAACTGATTTTAAATGGGCAGCGATTGCTTATTATTGAGTTCTTGTCCATTGGTTATGACATCTCACGAGGCAAGCAGCTAAATTGGTCAAATGAGCTTTATGCCGGTGAATTTGACCACTTGCAGAACTGCAATCTTTACTGCGGGGAGTCCTGTGGGCCAGTCCCTCCAAGACTGAGGGACGGGAAATCTGATACGGAAGCTCTAAAATTTGACAACCAACCCAAGCCTGAGGTTTTACAGGTAGTTATATATTATTATATAAATTTATAACAAGGAACATTTTTTGTAAGACATGATTATTGTGGCATGCTATATGGAGCTCCTCACAATGCGCAGGCTGAATCTATTTTGAATCAATTAGACAAGCTCAGGGATTCATATGCTGGTTTGATAGCCATGTGCTTTAATTCTCTGAGCTTCAAGCCTTAAAAAAAGGAACCCTTCTGCCCTGCTACATTGGCGAAGTGGGAGGTGTTCCATATTTTGTTCTTTGAGTAAAACAGCCATTTCATTTTTTCATCCTTAATATTGAAAAAGTTTAAAATTAATATATAGTGTTTAATTCTGTCATGAGTTGATTTGAGTTTTTGCAGGTATATTTAACAACATGGCTTGCATAATTGAACATAGACACTAACAGGTATGAAGGCAGAACATGCATAGCATGAATGTATATCAATTGAACTCTAAATGCATGGTTGTGTTGTTGATAGGGTGGAGGAGATATTTGCTGTTGTTAGGGAGGAAATGCATGTTACCATATTCTGAACGCCATTAGAGGCACATCTGGTGAGTTGAACAGAACAGTTAGCCCTCCACAGACTTGTATCAGAATGTGGAACTGTCTCTATAACCAGTGGCGAGTGGAATATAATTTCTCTCAATATTCCACACTCTATTTATCTTAGAATCCAATCTCCACCTTGAGATCTAAAAATAAAATTAGATTATGAGAGAAAAGGAGAAAATAGGTAGAGATATATTGGTTTACCGGTACACCATAACAGAAATATTCTTTTTTTTTTTTGGGTTACACAATTTTTGGAAAGGGGTTGAGCTCATCTACTATTTAAGGGCAAGGCGAAGTCTCTTTTTCTCTTAGGCGATACTAATGACGGGTAAGGCGAGTTGTCTATTATCCTCAGGCGGAAACCTAGGCACCCAAGAGTTAAGATATCTCCCCAAACGCCGCGACTGGAACCACAATAAAGTGGTACTCCTTAGATATCGAATACGTTCCAAATGATCGAAAGCCCTATAGAAATGACAGCGATGTGCTAAAACGCCTGTGGAATGAATGGCAAGGCTTTGCCAAAAATAATGGGAGAATGTCATTGAGGGCTCCCAGAAGTAAGATTTTTTTTTAGTACAAAAAAATTTAGGTAAATTTTGTACTGGCTTTCACTAAGATTAGAGTATAATTTTAGAGTTTAGAGAGTATTTATAAGATATTTAAGAGATCATTTATTAAAAGAGTCTTCACAATAATAAATAAAATTAAACTTACATATTTATGGAATATAAATATGATGATCTTTACCCTGCCAACTCTCATTGCCTCCCAAAGCAAGATAATAATAGCATTTGGGTCACAGATATTTTAAATTCTTCTGCAGGCCTGCTGAATTTAGTAAATGCGATGTGACAACTAGATATTAACTAGTCAAATTCAGAACACATACCTGTTAATTGAAGAAATGTTGTATGTTAATTTTTTAAAGGTCCCTTGCTGGACGAATTGAAAATATATTGAGATAAAATGTTAAAAGATACCCTTGATACGAGTACATGCGACGTGACAAGATATCGACTTGTTAAAATCCAAATGCGTTCTTGTTAAATGTAGAACTGGAGTACTGTTGATATTTATTTAATATAAGATTTATTTAATTAATTTGATTATATTAAATTAATTAATATAATATATTTATTTTTAAAATGTTTTAATTATTTTTTTAAATTTATTTTTTTATTTGATTATTATTAAAAAAATATTAATAAAAGTAATTTAAAAGAATGAGTAAATATGAGAGATATATGTTTTATATTCAGATGATCAATTAGTTTATATATAAAATTAGGTACCCTAATCAAGAAGGGATCCTAAAGGCCGGCGGTCAATGAAGCATGTTAATATCAAACAAAAAACAAATGAGTTCCAAAATCGGAGAAGGAACGGCATTTCTTCCGCGATGCATCCCTTGAGGGAAACATTCTCCATTTGTAACAATCTTAAAGAAACCTTGAGGTGCCATGTGTTTTGGTTTATCATTAGAGAGAGGCTTAGGTGTCCCTTTGGTCTTCTCCAATTTCATTAAAAGAATAAACAGAACAACACTGTTTTCTACTTATCATTACAACTTCATTACAATTGAAAATATAAAGTGGTATTCGCAAGGCATAAATATGATAAATGAAAAATACTAATTTGCGGATTGGTTTGTCATAGATGAATGAAGAAAACATATTTTACATATCAGGGAAGCGAGTCTCTTAATTACCATGGCATCCATACCGGAAGAGTTTTTTATAGCGCCAACTAGCACGAATACCGGAAGAGCTATTATTTTTCTCCATGAAGATCTTGAACATACCATCCAAGGAATAATATCAGCCCACACTTTATTACAGTGCTTTAAATTTATCTCTCTCAATCCACTGCAATTTTCTACCACGTACCTCACTCTTTTTTTTTATTATTATAAATTTTTTTTGAAAAGATGTTAGACTCACCCACGATCCAAAAGCATAGCGAAATCTCTTTTCTTCTTAGACGATACCAATGTCAAATAGGACGAGTATAAATCTGTTAGCCCACGACAAGTCTTTGAAACTATTGAAAGGGCTGCATCATTAATCCTTGATTAAGACAAGTTCATCATTTCCAGTCCTATCTCAAATCAAGTTACTGCTGCACAGCCAGCTAAGTTCAGATGTGCAATCTTAGTGCAGTCCCTTAAAGCTTCAAATACACCTTCTGTGATATTCCAACAAGTGTTTATGTAAAGAAGCTCTAAATTGGGACACATGGAAACAAACCTTTTGACATCTTCGTCCTTCAATTGAAATTTACTACCCCAATAAAGAGTGGACCACAAAATCATTCAAACAATCTTCTTTTAGGCCTTTTGGCCCAAGAGCAGTCCTCTCCATTCTGATTTCACTAAGCAAAGGACAGTTTCTTGTGAGAGTTAGAAATGTTGAATTGGTCAGCTTTGAAGAAAAGCTTAGGTTTATGAAGGTCACATCACGAAGAAATAAAGATAACCCCCTCATCTCTTGATCTGTTAGTTCAGCCTTCTGAAGATCCAAGCATTGAACAGATTGACATTTTGCCAACATGCAAGAGATTCCAGCATATGTATAGCCAGAACAGTTCCTGAGGACAAACTTAATGGAAGATCCGCATGTGCCATTGAACAGAGCAACGCATCCGATACAGAGGCTTGTACAAATTCAAAAACGGTTAAACTTTTCAAAATACTCAGTGAATCAATAAAGTTTGAAATAATGGGTAGACGTAGATCCATGGCATTAATGATGGAAATGGAAATCAGATACGGTCTCTTGAGGATTGAAGAAGCAATGCCCACTTGAGACAAGCAGCTGCAATCTTCAATTGAGAGTTCTCTCAGAAACTCACAGTTCGCTAACAGAGAATGAATAGAGACATCGGTGATGGAGCAATCACCAATTTTGATCCTGCGCAGGTTTTTCAGCCTCATAGTCAACGTCATGAACCCAGAATCAGTTACGTTAAGGAATCCAATGTCGAGCTCTTCAAGAAGCGGGAAGGAATCAGCTATGACGACTGGATGGCTATCCTTAAGGTTGAGAATACTGGAACACATCAAAACCCTCAGATTATTTCCCATCTCCGAACCCAATTCTTGCAGTCCATCGACGGGAACGGATTTCGGATTGGACATATTGAGGGAACGGAGGGCCAATCGAGATTTTGAAATCTGATATCTCCAGTGACGTTACTTAGATTGATGAATTTGATAGCAGGAAACCTGAGGAAAAAGCGAGGAAGGAACGGAATTGTTGAGTCGTAGACAGTGAGAGAGGAGTGAAGACGCCTGATGATAAAGTAGAATCCCTTGCAAACCAAGGAAACAAATGAGAGTGAAGATGGAGCATGAAAACAAATGAAAGCCTTCTGGACGAGATGGATGTAGTTAGAGGCGGTTTAGGGTTCATTTGAATCAAACCAGAAGAGTGAAGCTCTTGAGTACTTGTACAAAAAAGGGAGACCTGCTTGGGCTTGATTCTCCGTAAGAATTCCTGCAAGGGGGAGCCATTGTAGCAAATGATACCATGGCAGCTATGTTATCTTAGCCTCTTAATGCTCATTGAGTGAAATTGATGAGGCAAAAATTGAATTGGAGCGTTGAGCATTGGAAACAGGGGATGAATCTTGAAACGCTATTTCTGAGAAGGACCGGATATGACGAATTTCCTATATAATAGCTAGAGCAGAGTCACTGTTTCTAGTATGTAAGGTATTGTTTCTATTTCTCCATATTGCGTTTAACAAGCATATAATTCCACGAATTAGAAAATGATGACCATCCTTGTGAAGGTGAAGCAAAGTCTGCTTTAACCTCACCTTAAAGTCTTGGAAATTCATCTGAGGGATCCTGATGAGCATGCATCCAGACCAAAGGTGAAGTTCTTCACACCTTGAACAACAACTCTAAGAAATTATTAAAATTAATGAGATGATGTGGTGGAGAGAGGTGAAATGTAAAAATAAACCCATTCTCACTAAGACAACTTCTTTGTAAATTTAAAGTTGTGAACGATTCTAGGTATAATATTTTAGTAAATTCTTTCCATTATATAAAATTTTGATAATTCATTTTACTGTTTGTAGTATAATAGTATATTTGCCCTTGATGCTCTAAATAGGAAAGTGCATAGCTTATTAGGAGATTTTTTAGTTGGAGAAGGAACATTGGCTTTCCGTTTTTTATTAAATATTGTGGAGGGATTTTTTCTTAGATTCAAAGGCTATATCATCGTATGATAAAGAAATTGATGTAAAATAAATTCCTAAGAAACTTTTTTATTATCACCATGTACAATCTAGATTTAATAATATTTTTGTTTATTTTTTGAAGAAAAAGTTATTCAAATGTGTACATAATCTAAAATAAAGATAATCCTATGAAGGAGTACTTAGTGTATTAGTGAAACAGTTACATTACAAGCTCGATGAATTGGATTTAAATCCTACCTTATTAATTAGAAAAACCATCTAGAAATTATAAAATCTTATGATACTTGATAATATAATTATATAATATATTGTTATAAATTGTAAAACTTTTACTCACCCCTATTTTAATTATAACAGCTAGTTGACCCTTTTATATGGGTCTAAAAATTAAAATAAATAAATTAATTATAATAAACATAAGAATTAATTAATTTAAGTAGATTGAAATATATATATAATAAAAATTTATTTTAAGAGATTCGATTTGATCATAATTAACTGATTTATTTAACTTTTTTAATCTAAATAAAAAAATCAACTAACTCTTATAATTAATACTTGAGATAATACTTATTATATTTTTAATCCTAAACAAAATTATAATTTACCCTAATCAAGAAGAGGTGCTAACTGTCCAATAAGAGAATAAGAGATAGAGGCAATCCGTGAAGCATATCAATATCAAACACAAAAACAAATGAGTTTCAAAATCAGAGAAGGAACAACATTTCTTACCTGATGCATCACATGAGGGAGACAATCTCTATTTGTAACTATCGAGAAAGGAGCCATGCGTCTTGGTTTATCGTTAGAGAGAGGCTTAGGTGTCCCTTTGGTCTTCTCCAACTTCATTAACACAAAAAACAGAGAGACACTATTTTCCACTTACCATTACAACTTCATTACAATTGAAAATGTAAAGTGGTATTCACAAAGCATAAATATATAAATTTTACTTATCAGTTTGTCATAGATAAATGAAGAAAACATATATTACGGAGTCTCTTAATTACTGGCAGTCTAGCACTAACAAACATGGCATCCATGCCGCAAGAAGAGTTTTGTCTGGCGCTCACTAGCACGAAAACTGGGGGGAGCCATTATTTTTCTCAATGAAGAGCTTGAGCATACCATCCAAGGAATAATATCAGCACCCACTTTATTACATTGCTTCAAATTTATCTCTCTCAATCTACCGCATTTTTCTACCACGTACCTCACTCCATTTGCCGTCACATTAAAGCAATTCTGCAACTCCAAATCTGTTAGCCCACAACAAGTCTTTGAAACTATTGAAAGGGCTTTATCATTAATCCTTGATTGAGACAAGTTCATCATTTCCAGTTTGGGTAATTCAAACCCTATCTCAAATCCAGTTACTGCTGCACAGCCAGCTAAGTTCAGATGTGTAATCTTAGGGCAGTCCCTTAAAGCTTCAAATACACCTTCTGTGATATTCCAACAAGTGTTTATGTCAAGAAGCTCTAAGTTGGGACACATGGAAACAAAACTTTTTACATCTTCGTCCTTCAATTGAAAGTTATTACCCAAAACGAGAGTCCTCACTTGAGAATGGACAACAAAATCATTCAAACAATCTTCTTCTAGGCTTTCTGTCCCAAGAGCCGTCCTCTCCATTCTGATCTCACTAAGCAAAGGACAGTTTCTTGTGAGAGTTAGAAATGTTGAATTGGTCAGCTTTGAAGAAAAGCTTAGGTTTATGAAGGTCAAATTACAAAGAAACGGCGATAACCCCCTCATCTCTTGATCTGTGAGTTCGGCATTCTGAAGATCCAAGTATTGAACAGATTGGCATTTTGCCAACAAGCAAGAGATTCCAGCATAGGTATAGCCGGAACAATTCCTGAGGATAAACTTACTCAATGGAAGATCCGCATCTGCCATTGAACTGAGCAACTCATCCGATACAGTGGCATACACAAATTCAAAAACAGTTAAACTTTTCAAGATACTCAGTGAATCAATAAAATTTGAAATAATGGGTAGACGTAGATCCTTGACATTGCTGAGGGAGATGGAAATCAGATACGGTCTCTTGAGGATTGCAGAAGCAATGCCCGCTTGAGATAAGAAGCTGCAATCTTCAAGTGCGACTTCTCTCAGAAACTCACAGTTCTCAAACAGAGAATGAAGAGAGACATCTGTGATGAAGCAATTACCAATTTTGATCCTGCGTAGGTTTTTCAACCTCATAGTCAACGCCGTGAACCCAGCATCAGTTACGGTAAATTTGGGATCGAATTCGGGGAAGCCAATGTCGAGCTCTTCAAGAAGCGGGAAGGAATCAGCTATGACAACTAGATCGCTATCCAGAAGGTTGAGAATACTGGAACACATCAAAACCCTCAGGTTATTTCCCATCTCCGAACCCAATTTTCGCAGTCCGTCGATGGGAAGGGATTTCCAATTGGAGATATTGAGGGAACCGAGGGCCAATCGAGATTTTGAAATCTGATAAAGCACGGGATTGAGATCGCCGGTGTAGTTACTGAGATCGATGAACTTGAGAGCGGGAAATCGGACGCAAAAGTGAGGAAGGAACGGAATAGTAGATTCGTAGATAGTGAGAGAGGAGTGAAGGCACCTGGTGATAGAGTAGAATCCCTTGCAAACCAAAGATACAGAGTCGAAGTCACGGCGGTGGGTGAGTGATCGGAGGATCAATTCCCAGCATTCACGAGGTAAATCAGCCCATTCAGATGACATGTTTGGAAAGCATGAGAATCAATCAATCTGAGAGAAGTTCAATTCTGAAAACTGATGAAGACCAAGGAGGGAAAAAGACCAGTGAGAGGATTTGAACGGAAGAGAAAATTCTATCGGGAAAGTTTTGAGAGTTTGCCAGACGTGAAAACCACGCAATTGTTTTGAATTTCTAATGATAGGTTTGATACTTAGTTCAAAAATAATAATTAAATAAAATTAATACTTTAATTATTTAATTAATTTAATTTAATTAAAAAATTAATTAAATTAATTAATATAATATCTCTTCTTTAAAATATTACGAATATTTTTACTAATTTTTTTATTTGAGTATTATTAATAAAATATTAATAAGAATAATTTAAGAAAAAATAATAATAAATATAACATATAAATTTTATATTTAAGATAAAAAATAGTTCTATAATTAAATCTTATATTAATTATAAGAGAATTATTAAATTATCAAATAATTTTAAAATAAAATTGAGTGTGTGTTTGGATAAAATTTAAAAAAAGAGCTTATAAAAAAAATTTTTGGACAACTTATGAAAAAGGGTTTTTAGAGAATAGCTTATAGAAAAAAATGGTTCTGAATAAATAAGTGTTTGGATAATTATTTTTAGAATGACTTTTTATATTAGTAAATTACTAAAAAGACTATGATTTAATTAAAAGTAAAAGAGAGGAGAGAGGGTAGAGAATAGAGATGAGAGATGAGAGGATAGAGAAGAGAAGAAAGAGGAGAGAATGTGGAGATGAGAGATGAGAGAGGTGAGAGGGGTATAAGAAAAAATAAGGGTAATATAATAATTGGATAGTCCATGAGTTTTTTTATTGTTCCAAAAATTAGTTTTAGTAGCTTATTCAAAATTATAGTTTTAAACTATGGTTTAGTATAAAAATATTTTTAAAATTATAGTTTTATAACAGGTCTGAATAGTCTAATTTCTTGGGTTAACAAGCTCACATGATAATAATACATTGCAAAAATAATTTTGAAAAAATTGGGTAAAAATATCCATTGAAAATTTTATTAATAAGATGGCCTATCCTCATGCTCCTCGGGAGTCGGGACGCCCATTCAAGAGCAAATGAATAGCCTCTACGGAATCGCTCCTCAGAATGAGATCTCTCACGCCTTGCAAATATCGTCCCATCTTCGGTCTAGTACTTTGGAAGTCAAACTTAGAGCATGTTTGATACAGTGGCGGTAGATTTACTATAATAAAAATTATTTTTATTTTTATTTTTAATATTTTAAATAATTTTAATTCTATAAAAAAATTATAGAAATAAAAATAAAATATTTTAAATAATTTTATTTTAAATTATAAAATTTTTAAATAACTTTAATTTTTTCTAAATTATAAAAAAAATTAGATCATTTAATTCTAAACAATAAAATATATATATCAATTTTATATTTATTTTTATTCTACTAAATAAATTTTTAAAAATTTATTTATAGTCTAATTTTATTTTTATTCACATTCCTATTTTTACTTATTCTTATATCAAAATTTTTTCTATCTTACCAATCTAATTGTTAACGCAAAATAAGCAGATTTAGTGGAGAAAGCTTCTCTGTTATTCCATTTCTACCGGACATCGTTCTATTCAAAATCTTTATGGCAAGCAAAACTTATCTTTTCTACCCACTATTTCTTTTTCTTTGTTTTTTTTTTTTTGCTACAATAGGCCAATATTTTAATTCCAGATTTTTAAGGGTAAAAACAGGACACTGATGAGGTTAATTAATTTTTTTTTAGCAAAAACAATGTTAAATGGGCCTACCTCTTTTTAAAAAACTGTTTTAATTCATATTCCAATAACAGTCAACTAAAGTTTACATATATAATAAAAAATTTATTTATATCTTATAAGGATATAAGTTCGATTCTTTTTGTTATTGTAAGAATTCTTTTAATATACGATCTTATAAGTCTTTTATAAATACTCTCTGAACTTTAGAACTATATCTAAATCTTAATGATAGACTGGTGAGTTACGAACAATTTTTTTGGCCAAAAAGTTCCCAACAATTCAAAACAAACTAATTATGTACATCATCCCTAATGATCAAACCTTAGTGCTCAGGTTTTATTTTTTTGATTTTTCAAATGTTAGTATTAGAATCAATCCTCAGTATTTATATTGCCTTTTAGTAGATAGTAATTTGTGTTATATGTTTATTTGTAACTTATAAATCTTGTTAATTTTTGAAATATCATTCTGTCCTTTCACCCAAAAAAAAAACTAATTATGTACACTGCACAATTCAAAGCACATTACTAAATGATATATAATAATTTTGATTTTTTAAACTCTATTAGTCTATTTCTTACAACCCTCTCTCAATTTAAAATTTAAACTCTATTTTCTTACAACACGCTCTTAACCTCACTTCATAAAACAGGGAGTCAGTTTTTGAAAGGAGGAGCGTCGGATGGCGGGGGAAAGAATACTAGTGGTGGTGAAGGTGCCTCTTGTGATGGTTCTGGAAGGATAATCTCTGGCGAGGGTGGAGAGGATGCAAATGGAAATGGCTCTTGTGGGTCTCCGGGAAGCTCGGGATTCTCTGGCGGCGGAAGGAAAACATCTGGTGTCTCTGGCGTAGTTAAAACCGGCGGTGTGAATGGAAAAGTCGGTGGTTCTTCTGGAATTTGCGGAACCATCGGAGGCGGCAAGGTAATATCTGGCGTCTCTGGGATAGGAAAGGCTGGTGGGGTGAACGTAAACGACGGTGGTTCCTGTGGATTATCTGGGAGTTGTGGATTGGCCGGAGGCAGCAAGAAAATGTCCGGCGTCTGTGGAAAAGGATCGACCGGTGGTGTTTGCGGGATAGGAAACTCCGGCGTCGGGACCACGCCGGTGTCCGGCGTAGTTGGGTTTGATACAATAGGGGGTGGAAACAAGAGTGGATCATCCGGTGGTTGTTGCGGAAGTTGCGGCCCTGGCGGCGTGGAGAACGTGGGGACAAGTGGTGGTGACTTTGTGGACCCATCTGGTGGAAAATTCAGTGCAGGTGGCGGAGGATAAGTGCCTACATCAGGAGGTGATGCCCATGGTAATGTTGGTGTTGGTGGTACATCCGTTGGCGGGGGAGTAAGAACAAGCGGTGGTGGAATTACCAACGGTGGAAGAACTGCCGGTGCAGGGGCCGGTGGTGGGGTTGGGGACGGTAGTAGCGGTGATAAAACCAACGGCGGAAGTGGGGGCAATGGCGGTAGTGGGCTCCATGGAAGACAAGGTGGCAGACATGAAGGCGGTGGTGGCGATGGAGACGGACATGGTGGAGGCGGCGGTGGTGATGGAGACGGACAAGGTGGAGGTGGTGGTGGTGACGGAGGTGAACAGGGACAAGCTGGTGGGGGTGAAGGACAGGGTAGAGGTGGGGGTGGGCACAGTGGTGGTGGGGACAACAGCGACGGTGGAGGCAATAAAGCTGGTGGAGGAGGAATTACCGGCGGTAGTCGTGGTGGTGGTGGAGAATTTTGAATGACCGGTGATGGGGGAGGAGAGATTGTTGGCGAGTAAGATGGCGTTACTGGCGGAGGAGAAACCATTAATGGAGGCAAATGATAAATTGGGGTCTGGTCAAAGGGATTATCCATTGAAGGATAAGTAGGAAAAAGCCATTGACCACATTTGTCAAACAGAAACAGGTAAAACTGATCACACTCGTTTGCTCTCATTCTTTTACCTCCTCTGCTCCTTCTTCTGGTGTTGCTGCCATGTCTGATGCTGCTTCTAAGCCCTCTCAATTCTTCATCTTCTTCTTTGCCTTTCTGTCTACTTTCTGCTGCTACAGATTGGTTAATCAAAAGGAGTGACACTAATGTCACAATCACCACACTGTTTGTTCTCATTTCTCTTCTGCATGTTTATCATCATCCTTCTATTTCATTATATACACACACACACATTATAATGTAATGCTTTTATTATGTGTATGAATCTGGTAAAAAGGATTAAATGCAGAGAAATGGGGGCACGCTATGCCATTGACACACACACAGAAGCAGTGGAAGTGGAAGCGGAAGCCTAGTTGTATGTGCCAATTTCACTGTTTGAGATTTGAATATGAATACTATTAGAAGTAGTTTAATGCAAGGTAAGATTGGAGGCACACACCTCAGGCTCTGCGTTGTGGCGTGTCAATTGTTTAGGTATTGTGTGTTTGCATGTTTATTAAGCTGCTGCAACTTGGCACACCAAGTTTAGAGTTCACTCAATTATTGAGCTTTTATTTTTGGCCCAACATCATGTGTATCAGTGTGTGGAAGCAATTTTGAAAGAAAAATAGCCCTAATTTCTAAATATTTAGGTTTATATTTAAGGGTAATTGATAGTTTGTCATACCTAACATTAATATCGTCTAAAAGGAATAGAAACTTCTTTTTATTTTAGATCGTGGTGAGCCTAATCTATTTTTAAAAAGTTTTATGCCAAAAAAGATTTTGGAAGAACAGTGAGATTTATGTCAAAACAAAACTGGCTTTAGCAAATATTGATTAAAGATGTAGAGAAATGGGGAAAGAAGAGATGGTTCACCTTTATACATATGTAGAAGTGGGAGTTGGAATAATTGTTAAAACCATTGTTTGGATTAACTTTTGTCAGAAATAGCTTTTATTTCAACTAATTTTTACTAATCGAAATTAGGATAAAAATTAATTTAGTCTAATGTGATTTATATATGGATGTATTTTTATAAAAAAAATCACATAAACTTATTTATATAGTATATTGAGAAGTTAATTTTAGAAGGTTTAAGGGCATGTTTGGATTAGTTTTTGAAGAATAGATTTTGAGAAGAATAGATTTTGGGAAAAAGTGATTTTGAAAAAATAAGTATTTAGATAGTTATTTTTAAAATGACTTTTTGTATTGGTAAATTATTAAAAATAATATGATTTTATTAAAAAGAGGAGAGAGGAGAGAGGGTGGAGAAGAGAGAGGAGAGAAGGTATAGAGGAGAGAAGAGAGAGGGTAGAGAGAAAAGATGAAAGATAGTAGAAAGGATAGAAGAGAGATGAGAGATAGTGTAAGAAAAAATAAGGGTAAAATAATAATTGAGTAGTTCATAAACTCTTTTACTGTTTCAAAAGCTATTCTGACCAGTTTATTTGAAATCATAGTTTTAAACTATAGTTTAGTCCAAATCAAAGTTTTGGATAAAAATAACTGTTTATTTTTAAATTTTTTTAAATCGAGATTTGGGCTAGAAGCCCTTTTGAAACTGTGGTTTGGAGGTTTTTTAAATACACACTAAATATAAACTAAAAATAAAAAATAAAAAATAAAAAATTGCTTTATCTTTAACTTAATTTTCGGCTCGAAAAGTTAATTTTCTTGTAAACCATCCCAAATAAGCACTTAGCTATTTTGGCAGACGTAGTCATGCTCTTTGTTGTATGAATAGCGACTGTGTAGTGCAACAAGAGAACAAGGGATACCCATCATCCATCCGTGGAGTCATATTCAATGGGTGAAGGAGGAGGCATACGATTATTTAGAGCGTATTTAATTTTTAGAGAGTATTATTTTATTGTAATTTCAGTCGTGACGTTTGGGAAAGCATCTTAACTCTTAGGTGCTTAAATTTACGCTTGAAAGTAATTGACGGCTCGTTCTACCTGACATTGATATTGCCTAAGAAAAAGGAAGACTTCGCTCTACTATTGGATCGTAAATGAGTCCAATCTCTTTCTAAAAATTCTCATAAAGAGAGAGAGAATGAGTGATCATGGTCTCAGTAAAATCTATATAATTTAGATTTAAAATTTTTAACTAATAGTTTTTAAATAAAAGAAATATTGTTTAGAAAAAGTAACAGTTCAGAAATTATCTTTATTTTAATTTATGTAAATATTAAAATAACTTTTTGAAAAAATAAAAATTAAATATGAACTGTACAAAATTTGGTGCTCATCAACAAAATCACTTGTGTGTAACAAAAGACTAACTCAATGAATTAAGAATATATTTTTTAAACTTAATGAACTAAAATAAAATTTAATATAAATATAAAAAATTAAACATATGCTGTCATTTGTGATAATCATCATTATTTAAAAATTAGGAATATGGATTAATAACCTTATACATGTGAATTCTCTATTACGCAATTGCCCTCCTTTCACAAAAGTTATATATATATATATATATATATATATATATATTATGGTCATTGCCGTTTCAGTCTATTTTATTCTCTATAACCCCCTTCCTTTTCAACAAAAAAAATAATAATTAAGAAAATAAGGATAATCTTTTGAAAAGGCATTGTATATTCTGCTTTACTTTTAGCATAAAGAAGTAATATCCCTCTCAATCCTGTTTAAAATTTAAGCCTTCTAATACTTGTCTTTCTAATTCATGGAGTATATTTAAAAATTATATTTTTCCTGTCTTAAATATATAATTTAATTAATAAATTAATCTTAATTTTAAATATAAAACATATTTTTTAAATTTATTAATTAATTTTAAATATAAGATATATTTTTTAAATTTATTAACTCTTTTTTTAAATTAACCCTATGTATTTTTATATTTATAGAAGGCTAATTTTAATTTTAAAATTTAAAAATAATTATATTAAAAAATTGAATTAAAATTTATAAAAACTTTATAATCCATTAATTGATGAGTTATCATTTAAAATTTGTTAAATTAGCATTTTCTGTTAGTAAAGTAAATGGCGTTTAAATTTAAGAGATTAAAAATATTTTTTTAAAATTTAAATAACTAAAAATATAAATATAAAAAATAAAAACGTATACTTTAACTTTTTAAGAATTGAGATTCAATTTATTCCATGCACATAGCTTTTCGGCTTCCAGCTCCAATGTTAACGGGCCGGAGTTGCCCATTCAGCATGGTTTGCATTTTAGACTTAGTTCATTTTTGTAGAAATAGTCTACAAAATTATATTACTTGTATACTAATATAATAGTTAAATTTATTTTATCTCTTAAAATTATAATTTTTTTAAAATATTTTTATATAATTATATATATTAAATATATTTTTATTAATAGTAGTTTAGATTCCTTATGATTAAAAAAATATTTTAAAAAAATTAATATATAATAATTAAAAATAACTAATTTAAAACTATGAATGAAGAATTGACGGACACAGTGAATGGCAAGAGGAGTCTTGAAGTCTATGGGCATGTGTGGTTTCCTTTAAACCAGGTTTTAAAAGTTTTTTTGGGGAAAATTTTAGTTTGGAAAAATTTTAAAATAAATAACTATATTTGTCCGTAAGTATTTTTGGGCAAAACTATAGTTTTAAATAAGCTATTAAAATTAGCTTTTTCAACAGTAAAAGAGCTTATGGACTATCCAATTACTATCTTATCCCTACTTTTTCTTACACCCTCTCTCCTCTCTCATATTTTTTCTTACACCCTCTCTCCTCTCTCCTACTTTTTCTTACACCTTCTCTCCTTTCTCCTCTCTACCCTCTCTCCTCTCTCTTTTTTTTTTCTACCTCTCTCCTCTCTCTTACTTTAAATTAAATTATACCCTTTTTAGTAATTTACCAATATAAAAAATCATTCTAAAAAAACTATCTAAACACTTATTTATTCAAAACTACTTTTTTTCTATAAACTCTTCTGTAAAAATTATTTTTTATAAGATATCTTTAATTTTTTTTAAATTTTTTTTTTAAAATCCTATCTAAATAGGTTTTATATTTATACAATTAGAGTTAGGGATGGTAAAACTCATAAACTCATAAATATCTTTGTAAAGTTGTTGAGAGAGAGGGACTTTAAGTTAGATGACTAGTCTATTATCATAGACCCCCCCACACACAATTGATATTGTCATAATTAATTTAAAAATTTTCATAACAAATTGTATTATTTAAAATTTATAAGTAACATAGCTTAATATTCATTTTGTGAAAAGTACGGGCAATGTTTTTAGTTCAACGATGAAACATATGTACGTTAAAATGTCTGACATAACATGCTAATGGAAATAGAATGGGTTACTAACATATAAAGACAATAATTCAAGAATATGTCAACGTAATCATAATTAAAATAATATAATTTAATTAAAATATATAAAAATATTTATATGTTATTTACATTTAGATTAAAAAAGTATTAATCTATAAATAAATAAAATATTTTAGTAGAAATTACACACAACAATAACAACAAAACCTTATCCTATTAAATGGGGTCGGCTACATGGATCATACGACGCTATTGTGCTTTATTAAAAATTGAATCCTTAGTTAAGTTATTAACTAGGAAATCCAGCTCAATGACCAGTAGAAATTACACACAATCAAATAAAATAGAATTAGTAAAAATTTAAAACAATGTTATTATAAATTTAATAAGAGGAGAAAACAAATATAAAATACAACGCTATCGACTTTTCTAAAACATTTTAATAAGGAAATTAATTTATTAATTCATAAGGTTGATCGTTAGACTTGAGTTAAATTTTAATTAATATCATGATAATGATAACTTGTAATTGTTGGTAAGAGAAATATTTTAGTTATATATTAGCAAAGGTTTATAACTTATAATAATAAATTAAATTAATTTTTTATTAATTATAATAATTTATGGCAAAATCTTAAAGAATAAAAACTAAACCGAAAAAGGCAAGTAACAAGAGGTACTAACCAAAAGCTTAGGAAGGAGTTAAGAAGAAAAATAAAAATATTCTAAAGCAAGAATTTTTCTATATCATGTAAAAAATATAAAATTTATGGCAAGTGACACAGCTGAAAAAAAGTATTTCAACACCGGTTGAAAATGGCATTCAACATCGCACACACAACCGGTGTAGAAACGGACCGTGTAAAAAGTCAGACATTTTACACCGGTCCTATAATCGGTGTAGAATGTATAATTTTGTACACCGGACTAAATTTTAAATCAGTTCACATTTACATCCGGTGTATTATTTTTAACATCTGCACCGGTTGAATATTGGGACGGTGTAGATTTTTCAAATGTTAATACCGGTTAAATATTGGGACGGTGTAAATTTTTAAATTTTTAACACCGGTTGAATATTGGGACGGTGTAAATTTTTAAATTTTTAACACCAGTTGAATATTGGGACGGTGTAGATGTTATTAAATTTAATTTATATATGTTCTTACTACACCGGTGGGTATGTACCTCCGATGTAGATGTTATTAAATTTATATTTGATAGATTTCGTTGGCCTGAAGCTTCAGAAGTAAACTGCCCAAATGTAATATATGACTCAATCATCGATCATCATCAGTTCAAGATGCCAGAGACATATATAATTCAATTGCTCATTATATTATTCATTGAATAAAACTCAATACAAAAATGCTACAATTTGAACAGAAAAATGTATTCAGTGAAAGACAAATACTATTGAGAAGGAAGGATTTGAACAAAAAACTCTGCCCACCGATTACGCAGGTCCTCAATATCTTGGTCAGGAAATGGATCAGGTTGTTCAAACATCTGAAATATGAAATCAAAATCAAAGAAATTAAGGCATTACTAATTTAGATTAGATTGACAATTAAGAAATATGAAATCATTCAAAATATAATTTTACCTCCCCAGTTAGGTCAATCCTATTTGTCAAGATAATATTGACCATGTGTCTGACTATGTAGAAGCCGCACAAGTTACTTTCTCTGGGTTGCCTTCGACTCTGTAATGTTAACAAGATAAAAATTATTTCTCATCATCAAAACAGGGAACCTAACTAACACCTAATATATACTTTTATTACCATCGGTGTGATCCATTCAGGGTCCCTCACCAAATTAGCGTGCTTAAGGCCCCTTGCAACTGCGAATGTCCTCATAGCCCTATGACCAAAGTTAACAAGTTAGTAACCCATTTATCACACAGATCATTGTGTATAGAAGAGAACTCACGTACGTGTTCATGATCTTCCTAACATCCACCGAGGGCTTGTAATGGAGGGAGCATAAGAAGAAAACTTTATAGCTATGCTTACATAGGATGACAAGTTGCCAATGATTGCTGTAGATATTAGTTAAAAGAAAATGAGTATTATAATTAAGCAACTACAAAACTAGTATATATAAAATAAAATGAAACATTATTATTCTTACTCATGCATATATGGTGCGAAGAAACAATCAATATCGGTTTCACCGAGCCTCTCTGAAATGTATGCAAGTCTCGAAGATTGAGAGGTCCCTTTAGCATAAATCTGAATTGGGCATAGGAATCCGAACTTTTTTTGTTTGCCCTTGGAGGAAACCAACTCAGCTTGCATGTACCTACAGGCAATGCATGCACGACATTAGTTGTAAGACTTGAACTTTGTTATTACATATATTTACATTTAAATTATACTTACATCAAAAACACTTGGATGCAGCCGGAGGTCAGTTCTTCCTTGGGAGTGATCAGAGATTTGACGTCCGCATGATCCAGGAAGGCCGGTGCCCCCATGTCGCCCACAACTGAATCCATAGGCAACGCGTCCACATGGAACGTTTTGTCTTATGCCATTAGGATCATACGTTGCATGGCATTCAAAGCGGGAGGGGTGGGAAGTTGGTCGGGGGATGACAAGACGTGATCCGAAACAAGATGCTTTGGCCACAATATGAAAGTCCCTTTTGCTTGGCTCACTGTCTTCACCTCATCAGTGGGAATTGGGACAAGAGCATCTCCAATTAGCGCGTGCGTGAGGAAGAGGCCATTGGAGGAGTCAGATAGATGAAAAGAAAATAAAACAGAAGAATGGTATACATATATATATGGTTAACGTTCATGATCAATAAGAATATAGAAGAATGCGCAATTGGCCTTCTATCATAATAACTACAAAGTACAAACTTTGGGAACCCAAGAAGTGAAATGAAAGGTCTGACAAATAAAGAAGCGAGCGGGAAAGCATAGACAGGAAACTGAAGAGGCGATGAAGCTGCACCGGGTGTTTATATTTAAATCGGTTAATTTTAAAACCGGTGTAAACATTTAATTTTTTTATAAAACAGACACCGGACTATATATTTCCACCTCGGTCAATATAAATACGCTGTAGAAAGTAAAAATCTAAACCGGACTAAATATTTTCACATCGGTCTCTATAACATCCGCTGTAGAAAGTAAACATCTAAACCGGACTAAATATTTCCACATCGTTTATGAGTAAATACGGTGTGAATATTTCATTTTATTTACAAAAATGCCACCGCTCATTTTTGTAAAACCGTCTCCGTATTGACCGGTTTAAAAATGGGGATTTCGATTGCCCATTTTCCACCAGTGTGACATTCATAAATCATGACATAAAGGAACCCATAACTCATAAGAACCCTCATTTATATAGTCTATCTAGTTCATATAAAAGGACATGAACATAATAAATAATATATATATTTATACACTTTATTTTAATTTATTCCTCTCACACTATAACACCTCACAAACTTTTGACACGAGAGATTTCTTTTAAGAAGACCTAATTAAAGAGAAAGCTTCGAACTTTAACCTTGTGTCGGGCAACATGCATGACCCACATGCAAGGCAGGTCCCCATACAATCTCTCTCTCTCTTCTCTACCCACTATCCGCATCTCACAGACTCTGGTGTCCCCATAACTTTTGAACGCTCACCTTTGCATAACCGCCACATGATTTCTTCATTTCTTTCTTTCTTTCCTATATTGCCCCTCTCTCTCTTTCTCAATCTTTCTCACATAAACAAACAAATTAAACCTATTCATTTCAATTATCCAATTTGGTAGTAGATGGACTCAAAAGCGCTTTCTTGGTTTCCTTGAAAGATCCTTTGTCCATTTCTTTTTCACAGCATATTACTGCCAAACTTGAGATTCAAAAATCAAACCCCAATATATGTCTCTCTTCTCAAGCCTTTGAACTCTCTCATTCATATATATACGCCTCTTCTGTGTCATTCTTCCTTAATCACCCAGCTAAAGCAAAATGAGTAATTTTCTTGTTATGTTCCTGCTCATTTGGGTATCAAGCTTTTCTCCTTCAGTTTCTCATTTTTTTGCAAATGCTCAAGCTGAATCTCCAGGTACTACCACACATCTTCAGGCATTATCTACTTGTTTCCTTAATTTTGAGCTTTGAAGTTTACTGTTGGCTTTATGTTTGATATAATGCGTTGATGATTTATCATCAGCTCGAAACTTAAAAAGCTTAAAATTTTGAATCCCCACCAAAATTCCTGGTCTTAACTTTTTTTGGGGCCATAAATCAGTGAGGAATTTTGATGGGGTACACTTTTAACTTACTGTATAGAAGATAACTTCTTTCTGGTTTCTGAAAAAAGCAGTCTTGCGGGGAAACAAACAGGAGAAGTGGTTAAGCCCCGCAATTTTTCCCTTTCTGAGTCTAAAATCATATGAGGAAATATAATAACTGTTTTTTTTTTTGTTCTAAGCATTATCATTTTCAACCATAGATCTGATTATACAAGTTTATTTTCTCATTTTTGCTTAATTATTAGAATTAGAAAATAGAAAGCGGCTTACTTTCAGAAGTTCTGCTTCCCACTTGTTGACACCAGTGTCAATTAATTACTAGATGCTGAGGATACAATTCAATTATATAGTTCACCTGAATCTCCCCTACCTCTTATATTCCTGTGCCATTGCCTTTTTTAATGAACTTTTTGGCTTTATTTAATAATCCATATCTGCTTATTGATCAACATGTGTGTGTGTGTGTGGTTTTCTCTCTCTTATTGAACCAGGTATTTCGGAGGTTAGAGTAGGGCACCACCAGAATTTGGACAAGAGAATTCTAATAGCACTTATTGTTTGCTCTGCTATTCTTGTCTCAATCTTCCTATTGTTAACCTATATCTGGTGTCATCGACACAAAATCTTCAAAGTTCCCAGTTCTAAAAGCCCCGAGACCATCGGTATCTATACTTTTTTGCATTGAAAACCTCTTTCTTTCTATTTGTAGATCATGAACGCAGATAATTTTACTTTTCCACCCCTCATTTATATGTTTATTGAATTTGCAGAAGCTGCAAAAGGGGTGTCACTTAGCCCTGTTGATGTTGAATTGAATTACTCAAAAATGGTAGACAAGAAGAGTTCAATTGCTATATTTGACTTTCAGTTGTTAGAGGTTGCAACAAACAGCTTTGACAAAAGTAATATTCTTGGTGAGAGTGGTTCTAGGCTAGTGTACAGAGCTTGTTTTGATGAGCATCTCAAGGCAGCTGTAAAGAAAGCAGATAGCAGTGCTGATAGAGAATTTGAGGTAAGGGTCCTTTTTATTATTTATATTACAATCTGTAGTTCCTGTGATATGATTTTGCCCTTTACCGAGTTTGCCTCCAATGACTGGATAAATTTGCAGAATGAAGTGAATTGGTTAAGCAAGATTCGGCATCAGAACATCATTAAACTTCTTGGTTACTGTATTCATGGTGAATCAAGGTTTCTTGTATATGAAATGATGGAGAGCGGATATTTGGAAACTCAATTACATGGTATCATTTTTCATATATTAAATGAGAGGAAATAGTGTAATACTCTCTCCATTCCTTAATATAAAAGTTAGTTGACTTTTTTGGATAGACTAAAGAAAATAAATAAATCAGTTAATTATAACTAATATGAGAGCTAGATAACTAATTTGAGTAGATTAAGAATATATAATATGAATTTATTTTGAGGGGTTAGATTTAGTCATAATTAATTAGTTTATTTGGCTTCCTTAATGTACTCAAAAAAGTCAACTAGACTATATATAGGGTTCATAAGCATCATATGTTTCTTTCGTGCTTACAATTGTAGGGCGTAGTCATGGATCATCTTTAAATTGGCACCTCCGGTTAAAGATTGCCGTTGATGTTGCCAGGTAAGTCTATGAATCGTACTGCGACAGTTTCTGATGCTGAATCCTTTGTTTTGATTATATAGGCTGATCTTGACAATATCTGGTTCTGTTAGGGCATTAGAATATCTCCATGAGTACTCTAATCCTCCTGTGGTTCATGGAGACCTGAAATCTTCTAATGTTCTTCTGGATTCTCACTTTAATGCCAAGGTCAGATCCTAAATCATTTATTATTTTTGCATGTCTCTCTCTGTAAGTTAACTGGTTACTTATGCTTGCTTTTGCTGAATTTTGATTGATTCAGCTATCAGATTTTGGGCTTGCTGTAAGTTCTGGAATGCAAGACAAGAACATAAAGATGTCAGGAACTTTGGGTTATGTAGCACCTGAGTACATATCACATGGTACATAACAAATATTTGTCATCATCAAAACAAGTAGCTTACTCCTTCCTGCATTATATCTTAAGTGCTTGTTTAGATCTGCAATTGATAAGCACGTTCACATAAGCCGAGACAAAACTCCTTTCACATATTTATTTTATAAACTGTAAAATCACGATTGAAAAGTTAGATTTAGGCTTCAAATCGCCAATCCAAACAAGCACTAAATCAAGTAGTTGTATCAATTCTCCTTCTTTGGAAGTTTTACTTTTCTTTCTCTCTTAAAATTCCTGAAAGTCAGATTTCATCTTGAAAAAGAAAGCAATGCCTTACATTATTTGGGACTAATTTTCAGCGCGTCATCATGCTTTCTGTTAACAATTCTGAGAACCTAAGAAACTTTGTTCATTTTTGTTGTTGTCAGAGGAAGATAACAATGTTATATTTTTCAGGTAAGCTAACTGATAAGAGTGATGTATATGCTTTTGGGGTTGTCCTTCTAGAGCTTATAACAGGAAGAAAAGCCATGGACAAGATGTCCTCAGACCAATACCAATCCCTTGTCACATGGGTATGTTAATTTCACACCATCAAGGTTGTAATATATTGCCAATGATCTTATAGCCTAATAGTATGTAAGCTCTCCTATAAGTGAAAGGTCATAAGTTCAATTCTGTTTGTAACCTCGTACCGTTAGTATCTGCCCTTTTAATTAAGAAAAGGGTGTAATATATCCTCAACTTTAGCCGCAAATTCTTCAGTTCATCAGGGCTTGGTGATTTATTAGAAGTTAAAACCTATGATTTGCATGCAGGCCATGCCTCAGCTAACTAGCAGATCAAAGCTTCCAAGTATTATAGATCCTGTAATCAGAAACACAATGGATTTGAAGCATTTATATCAGGTTCATTGATTAGAAGCATGAAATCATGAGTTTTCCTTCTTAATTACCGATAACTGCGAGTTCTATAACTAGTATTAACATTCCGCAGGTTGCTGCAGTGGCTGTACTTTGTGTACAACCAGAACCAAGTTATCGACCACTAATAACCGATGTCCTGCACTCTCTCATCCCTTTGGTACAGACGGAGCTGGGAGGGTCACTTAGAGTTTCAGAATCAGTCTGCTCTGAGGATTTGCAATGATTTTGGAGATGTTTAAAACTCTGATATGCTGCAAAGTTTGTATTTTTTACAAAGAGAGATAATTCATTATCATGTTCTTTTTTTTTGTGACAGAGCATGTTTGTAAATCCTAGTGAAGCTTCAGATTATATATATACTATATTTTACGACACTTTTGGGTGAGCTAGTGGTTATTTAGTCATTGTTGTTGCATAGCAATCAAAATCCAAGCTGAAAGAATCAGTCTTGAGTTTTGTTCTCTCCCAGACATTTATAAATTGTAGGTGGAATATATGGTTCTCATTGTAAGTTTAAAATATTAAATGTGCTTTGGAACAAGGTAGAATTACATTCTACCACATGAAATTGAGGTTTAAGTACACTTTGTGTATATCAATTTTAAATGTTAAAAAAAAATACTTTTACTTCAAATAAGACCAGGACTTGACATTTTTGTAAAATTGAATATAGGTCTTGTGTATTGCATGAAGAGGAATGGGTTGTATCATTAAGAGATTATTATTTTTTTAGTACAATCAATTTAAACATTCATACAAACAACTTCATCCAAATGTGGTGGATAGCGTTGTCACCGAGGGCACTTACTGTTGACAACTTATAAGACGTAGTTTGTTAGAGTTTGCATATTTTATGTTGGATGTATTGATTGTTTAACTTTACAAGTCAAGGTTATGTCAAAAACGAACAAAACAAAACTTTATAAGTCAAGGTTCAATAGAACTGGATAAATTCTGCCAATCTGCTGATGCTCTTAATGGCGTAGTTTTCAACTTTGTTATCTGCTAGTTGCCAAATTTCCATGAACCTTAACGATCCATCTAGTGGTCCTAATGGAATCACAAAGAGATATTAGGAAGAAAAAGTAATGTTCGTTATTATTTTTTTTTTTTTTTGTCCTGGCCAAAAAGGGATTTCATTATTGAAATTTGAAAGGTGAAACCGATGACCTGAGAATTTTTTCCAAGCATCAGTGGATTTCCTTGAGATTGGTGATTTCCAGGACACAGATTCGGATATTTCTAAATTAGATTTGGCTTCCACGAAGAGGACGTACAAGACTCAGAACTTGCTTTTCAACAGTCTCTGAGAATTTCATGTTCTTTGTAGTAACCTAGTGACTCTAGGAAGCTTGTCATTAAATATTATCATTTACACAAACACATCAGTTCTGACCACTCAACTGTTTATCCTTGTATAAAGGAGTGGGCCAAAGCTGTCTGAAACTTCTTTGACAGGAGCAAATAGATTTTTTTTAATATAAAAAAAATAGCATTAGAAGACAAATTTATTAAAAAGCATCCTCAAGACGAGAGACAACTGCAAGATACAATTTACTTCACCTCATTGATAAAACAGATTCTATGCATTGATATTATCAATGAATGAAACACGCAACAGCTAAGAGTTTCATGCATTGTTGGATTATTTATACTTAAATCCTCCTACATTGGGTTGAGTTGGTTGCATACACTAATTGTTCCATTATCTCTCCCTTGCCTAAAAATACAGAGAAACCATGTCAATTTGTAGCTGGATATGTACTGATCGTTCAAAAACCCTGTTCCTTTGGATTGTTCATCCGGGCGGTCATACTGAGCTCCATGATAGGCCTGTGCTTGCAGCCGAGATTATGAGTCGTAACCCGAGAAGCTGTGTTGCATATCCACATGTGTTTCGACAGCCATGGGCGACTGTTGCGCCAGACACCATGCTCATGCCTGGACAGAAGTTCTATGTAGTGCCATTAAGCACCATAAGAAAGCTTCAAAGGCTTTCTCCGAAGCGTTATCCTTCTCCATTTCATGAAAGTAGGAGCATCCAATTCAGCGACGAGGAAGATGATGATGGTATAATCTTTACTTGTTGTATCTTCAGGAATAAAACTTCCAAGCAACTGCGTGACAGTAACAAACATTCAAGAAACAAAAGAGAGGGATCACAAATCAGAAAGAGTAATTGTTTTTATGTTGATAGTTGCTTTCCTTGCTTGTTTACTGGAGTCACAATTAAAGAAAAACCTGATGACAACAATACACTAACCAGGAAGAGGACACAAGATTTGACAGGAAATAATAGCACAGGAGGCTCTCCTAGGCGATTATCGGCTTCCATACTTT
This sequence comes from Leucaena leucocephala, assembly GCA_037074615.1. Classification (NCBI taxonomy): domain Eukaryota; kingdom Viridiplantae; phylum Streptophyta; class Magnoliopsida; order Fabales; family Fabaceae; genus Leucaena; species Leucaena leucocephala. The sequence goes on from CM073552.1 coordinate 4,227,036, forward strand.
GGCAACCAAGGCTAGAGAGAATCACTGAAGAATGAAATAAATTTGGTGGTTGTGGAAGTTATCTCATGATGATATTCAGTGACTATTATCCCCTCTATTTGTTTTTCCTAACATGATCTTGATGCTTTAAGAACCACAATGCTCCTTCAGCTGCGTGGTCTGCTGCTATTTTCTTTTTCGGATGAGGGGAACCAAAGCACTCTATAGTGGCTTTCAGTCCTGCTTCTATCTCAATAATAACCTTGAAGGTGAATCTGTGAAAATCATCAATTAGTCTCCAAGAATAGCAAAAATGTAATTTAATACTGCACATCACCTAGTTCAATTGAGAGAGAGAGAGGCAGCAAACTAAATCATGAGTACCCAATCATTCAATATCATAGAGATTACTTCTTTTCTTCCTTAAATATGAAACCCTTCCTCTGACTTAAAAAATAAGGATAATAAAGATTTTTGTTATTAAAAGAAATTATACATGATTCCATTTCATTTCATGGCTTATCCCTCACCTTTTTTTATAGAAAGTGCTACTGGGTTAACAACCAAATAAAATGTCCTAATTGTATAAGCTCACACAATTCTTCATGCATACCTACCACCAGAGGAGTATAAACATGGATCATATTTGCTTCTACCATCATCCCCATCATATACACAGTGCACTAAACAGGGCATGAGTAGATTACAAATGTACATCTGAGAATTCATCCAATAAACTGGAACTTGATTAGTATGCGTAAACTTCAAAATGCTCTCTTTCTCACCAATATACCCAACTTGCTCACTACAAAGTACGGTTTTCTACACAACCTTAGTTTCTTGATATTAGTCTATTTGTTTCATTGACATCTGACAACATTCAGGAGCCAACACACAAAATGTGGCTTATGTCAACTCCCAATATTTTCATTATTAGAAGCGTACTACATATCAGTTGTCTATAAAACAACAGGACTGTAAAATTAAAACACTGCACTGTTAGATTATTTACAGTATAAAATATCAAGAAGAAGCAGTTGGACATTACTTTCTTTGATGACTAGGCCCTTCCTCTTTGCAGCACTCAAATACAGGGGGCTTCCAATGATTTGCAGCACAGATCTCGTACAGATTTGACCTAGCAGATCCTTGCTTCTTACCTAAATCCAGAGAAAGAGTGATTTATTATGATCAACTGGCATATTTTTATTATAATAATAACAGATCCCTATACGGAAGAATGATTAGATTAAAAAAAAAAAGGAAAAAGCAAAGTCAAATGAACTAATCTCCTCTCCCCCACCACAGAAAAGACAAAATAAAAAGAAAACTAAGAAAAAGGTACTCCTATCTAATCAATCTGACCTTGCAAAAGACGAAGGATTTGGGGAGAACAAAAACCATTATTGTAAAGGACCATCCTTTTATTATAGAAGAATTTCAAGGATATCTTTGACTTTTCTTCCTTCTTCCGCCAGAGGAAATTTTCGAGGAAAACAATCAAAATAAATAAATAAAAGTCCAAAAGTGGACGATGGGTGTATACACAGAGAACAAAATCAAATAGAAAACAATAGCTGAAATGAAATGATATCCTCGAGAACCAATTCTATAATTACCATTTTCTGCAGAGTCTGAATCAGAGGTGGGGTTCCCCTGGGTCTCACTTGTTTTGCCAGATGAACTAGAGCTAGAATTTGATTTTCTGAGGGCTTCGCCAGATTTAAGAAATTTAAGTCCCCGATTAAAGTTAGGCTTCCCGATTTTAGGAGCGGCGCTGGTGCTAGATTTGATCCACCTACGCTGGAAAATCAAAATAACTTCAACATATAAAAAAGAATGGAAATTTCTACGTACACACGATTGGGGCAAAAAGAAAATGACATTCAGGAAACGAAAACTAACGTATTTGATGAGAGAAGCAGATGATTACGTTGAAGGAGGAGGAGTTAACGATTCTGGATGGATCTATAGGGGGAAGCTGTTTGAGATTAACAGAATTTTCTGGGTGTGAGTAATTCTTCTCCATCCTCGATTCTTCGTCGCCTTCTCTGTCCGTTACAGATCTAGAGGGAGAAAACTGAGCTGGCTCGTTCTCGAATGCTCAATGAACAATAAGCTTCAGAGAGGAAATGAACGAAGGTACTGGAAGCTACCATTAATAAATACGCTGGATGGATATGGCAGTCTGGTTGGTTGAACGGTACATCACATCAATTTAAATGCTCATTTAAATAAATGTTAATAAAATATATTTTAAAAATTTAATTATTTAATATAATATTTTTATATTTTAAATGACGAGATTTTAATATTAAAAGTTTATAACAAATGACATCGTCATTGATTTATTTTAAATATTTTTTAATTTATAAATTTTATATTAAATATATATAATTATAAAGTCACCGTTTGCTTTGATTAGGAGAATTGAGTAATTTTAATATTATTTAGTTTGAGTTAATTAAAAGGAAAAAATATTTTAATATTATTTTATTTAATTTAGAAGAAGTGAAAAAGGAAAAAAATATTTTTATAAGGATAAATTTATTTTTTTATTTAAATTTTTTTATAATGTTTAATAAACTATAATTATAAATAACATTGAATATGTAAAATTATTTTTTAATTATAAAAATTGAATAAATATAATAATACAGAATTAATATATAATTATACTTATAATATATATAATAATAATTATAATTAATCAATTAATATCAATATCAATACAGAGAGTATCATGTCATTCTCTCCCATTAAACCGAATGTTTGGCTCATGGACGACTTAAGACCCAAATAACTGTTTATATGCCTGTTTGGGGACTACCAAAATCTTTATTTTAAAAGTATTTTTTGCTTAAATTTTAATTTATTTATTTTTAAAAATAAACAGTCACTTTTATTTAAAAGAGTTTTTAGACTAAATTATAATTTAAAATTAAAGTTTTAGATACGCTACTGAGACTAGCTTCTAGAACAATAAAAGAGTTTATAAACTATATAATTACTATTTTATCTTTATTTTTTCTTACACCCTCCCTTATTTCTCTTCTTTCTTCTTTACTCTCTCTTCTCTCCCCTCTTTTCTATCTTCTCCACCCTCTCTCCTCTCTCCTCTATCTTCTCTACCCTCTCTCTCCTCTCTCATATTTTTAATAAAATCATACACTTTCTGATAATTTTTCAATTACAAAAATTCTTCTGGTAATAACTATCAAAACACTCATTTATGTAGAACTATTTTTTTTTTCCTATAAACTCTTCTCCAAAAATCTTTTTTTAAAAGCTATTTAAAACTATTTTTTTCATAAATTTTTTTTCAAACTCTCATCAAAACAGATCCTATAAAGATTATCCAGCTTCTTCTTTAAAAAAAACTCATTGGGCTTCGTGTAAGCCGAAGATTTATTAAAATCAAAATATAATATTGCATTTTGGATGAAATATCTACATCTAGCATGCATTACAGATTTTTGCAATTAATTTTAGTCATGTTGAAGGCAACAAAATGCAAATGCCTTTTTGAAAGCTGAAAAGCTGCCTCATTTTGAATAAGTTTTATGGTGAATCATGTATACAGACTTGTGATATACAGCAATCTTTTTACCACAGAAACTTAATTACACCAAATATGCTGCTTAAATGCTGTATATATAATTTGCCTCAAAGATTGCTATAATGGTGTGTAATGTTGGGGATGGTGAACATAGATTTTAGAATGTGATTGAGATTTTTTGTTTGATTCCCTTGTGGCAACTGGCAACACCTTTTTAGGAATCCTATATTTGTGTGTGTCTCATACAATGTTGTTTTCTTTTTTATATTGGTGATGGTGATTTGTGATCTCAAATCTGTAGAGAGAGAGAGAGAGAGAGGGAACTTATGGGAGCACATAAATGAGTAGAATGAGTTAACGTGCAAATAGGATTGCTAAAGAATTAGGTGGATTGGGGGGCAGGAGGGTAAGTATTCACTTTCTGATATGTATCGGAAGTGCAGCGGAGGGTCGAATATTGAGTGCGATCGTATTTGGAGTAATCCAAGATGCATGAGATGTACGTAATGTGGAGGATGAGGACTTGCTGCATGTTCTCAGGAATTGTAGAGAGTCGAAGCAGATTTGGCTTTTGCTGGGAATAATTGCTACTGATGTGAAGTGGAGGGGACATTTCCTACAGCAGGATGGATCAAGCTTAAATTTGATGGCGCTGCAAATGGCTGCCCTGGGATAGCTGGTTGTGGGGGGAGTTTTCAGATGGCAGGATGGATCATGGGTTGGTGGTTTCATGAAGAAATTTGGTTGCTGTAGCCCTCTAAATGCAGAACTTTGGGGTGCTCTATATGGACTGAATATTGAGCCAAGTATGGGAATCTCCAAGCTTATTGTTGAGGGGGATTCTGCTGTTGCAATTTATAAGCTTCAGGAGGCATGGAGGGTAGGTCCTTCGCAGAACAGGATACTAAATTGCTGGTTGCGTGAATGTGATAGAAATATACAGATTCATTTTGTCCATACTTATATAGGGAAGGCAATTTTGTAGCTGACTGTTATAATAATACTTTTATATGACGGTAAATCTAGACCATTGAAAATTAATCTAACGAAGATGGAGATATTAAGTAGAGAGGAAGTGGAGAGAGATGCCAGTGTGAATGTATTAGATTAGGATACGTTTGTATTCACCTTTAAAAAAAATTATAAAAAAAAATAATTTTAAAATATTTTTAGATAAATTCTTTTTTAGAAGAGTTTATGAAAAAAAATGATTATAAATAAATGAGTATTTAGATAATTTTTACCATAATAACTTTTGTGATTAGTAATATACTAAAAAATATATGAGATAAAAAAAATTAGTCGTTACTGTTTAACGTCAACTTACCTTCATCATTACTATTCAACTTATATGGGGAAGGCAATTTTGTAGCTGACTGTTATAATAATATTTTTATATGACAGTAAATCTAGACCATTGAAAATTAATCTATTGACGATGGAGATATTAAGTAGAGAGGAAGTGGAGAGAGATGCCAGTGAAGACATTCCTATTCCTTTCTGACATTATGAATGTATTAGATTAGGGTACGTTTGTATCGATTGTTTGAGAAAAATTTATGGAAAAAAAATAATTTTAAAGTATTTTTAGATAAATTATTTTTTAAAAAAATTTATAAAAAAAAAAAGTAATTATGAATAAATGAGTATTTAGATGATTATTATCATAATGACTTTTGTGATTAGTAATATACTAAAAAATATATAAGATAAAAAAAAATTAATTATCACTATTCAGCGTTAGCTTACCGTCATCACTTCTGTTCAACATCTTTCCATGGAGACTATACTAGCGAGCAACAACAGTACAAATCCACAGCGAAGAAGTAACAACACAGCAGCGACGACCTCCTGTCACCACCAACGATAGTGGAGGCAACCTCATGGAGGCGACAACGATGGCGACAAAGAAGAGAGAAGAAAAAGAAGAGTGTAAAAAAAAAATAATTGAATAACCTAAAATAGTTCACATTCCTTCCCGCGAGTTCTTTTACAATAAGAAATTAATTAATATATATTGTCTTCATTTTCTTAATATTATTCCAAGTTTTGACATAAAGATTAAAAAGAGATAATTAATAAACATAATGAGTGTGTAACTCCATTAAATTATGTTTATTGTATATTCCATTTTTTAATTATCATTTGATTGCTTACACTGTCAAAGTGAATAAGAATATAATAAAACATTAGTAATTACTAGTACTTTGTGAGGGGTAGAATTAAAAAGAAACAATAATTTTTTTAGTAATATAAAAAAACAAAGAAATTTTGTAATGGATATGTTATTGTTGATGAGAGACCAAGATATTATTTACACCATAATATAGGGTCAAATAATTATAATTATTATTATTCTAGAACTCTGATCACTTTTGGTTGTGAGAGGTCTTCCACAGAGACAATCGAAGCTTTTTCACAAGTTCCTTTTTAATGCTTAATATAATTCCCTTTTAATTTACTCATTTTAAAAAATGTATAAAAAGAAAAACTAGAGGACTAGTCCATGTGCTGTGTCAACACCCGCACAATCTCCTTCAAGAGTCAATATCATATTCAAAGGGTAATTTTGAAAAAAAAAATGTTAATTAATGCTCCATTTTTTATGTAAAGTGATCAATATATAAACCTATGAATTTATTTCTTTTTTTTTTAAAAAAAAGAACAATATATAAGATCGGGAAGCACAACAAATCTTTGGACTACCCATTTTCAATATTTGAAGCGTAATTTATAAAAAAATATTTATATACTTCAAAGATGTCACGTTATCTGAATTCTATCTAATCAACATATAAAAATTTAGCTAATAACTCATCTACAAAAATTTAAACTTTATTTTTTTAAAAAATAAATATTTTAATTTAAAAAAAATAAAAACTCATAAACCAAATTAAAATGTTTATCTTTTCTTAAAAACTAAAAATAAATTAATTATTTTAGATAAATAATCAGCCAACTAAAATTAAAATATATTCAATTGTTATATTTTAAATTAGTAAAATTTAAATAATATACTACTTTTAGAGTATATAAATATTTTTTGTAGTTTAATTATTTTTATAAGGCCTCATTAAATTAATAATTTTTTACTATCGTTCTATACAAAGGACATTTTGAGTAAATAAAATAATGATTAAAATAATTTTTAAATATTTCATCTAATTCTAAATATAAGTCGTGATTAATTATTTCATCAAAATTAATTGCTTCATTAAAATAATATTAAAATTTAAGAAGTTTAATATTTACTCTTAATTAACACCCTCCATTTTAAAAACACATACATACCAATGTTATGTGGAAGGTTCTACATTAAAAATGAAAGATGTCCAAGTGAGTAGATTCTTGTAAAATTAGCCCATGTCAAGGTTAAAGATCCTGATTTCAAACCATATATATATATATATATATATATATATATATATATTTTGGTGTTTGCCAAAAAAAGAAATAAAAAAATATGGGGTCAAATATGTTTCTAAAGTACTTAAGTACAGATACTACTGAGTTATAGTTCTAAGAACTTTGCAATAATAAACACTTTAAAACTATTCTTAATTGATAGTATTTATAGATGATTGTGTACCTATGGTAATGTCCTGCCACTATAGTTGACGTGCTGCGATAATCCTGCATGGCTAGGCTTTAAGCTGGAGGGCGATGGCGACGAGAGAGAGGGTCGGGTCTTCCATTTGCAGAGTATGGTCATGAAGCCTTTCTGGGCTCTCCCGTTCTATGGATTAGCCATCCACATGGAAGAGGCAAGGATTAGGGATTTCTCTCTGCTGTCAGCATGAAAGAGGAAAGGATTAGGGTTGGTGAAATATGCACGATCTTAGGAGCAGTGTGTGGGAGTGGGCTCACTTACTCCACGTAAACTAGGCTACTACTCTCTACGGATCAAGAGAAAGAACACGGAGTAAATTATAGATAGTCAAAATATATTCATATTTTATAAGGATGAGAGTTTAATTTTCTCTATCATTATGAGGACTTATTTGATAAATAATCTTATAAATTTCCTGTAAAAAAATTTTAAATTCTAATACTGTGCCCTAATTTTGATAGTAAAAAAAAAAGAGAGAGAAAGAGTAAGATAGAATAAGATAGAGTATGGTGGGCCATAATACATGCAACGAACTCCCTTGTTAAAGCAACTTATGATGATAATTACCTATGGTATATGAGTTTAACTAATGAAGGAGTAAGACATGTGACTATTTAGAACGTGTTCGATCCCTAAGGAGTACCACTTTGTTATGATTTTAGTCGCAACACTTGGAGAGGTATCTTAGTTCTTGGATACCTAGATTTATACTTGAAGGTAATAGACGGCTCACCCTGCCTAATTTTAATATCTTGGTTATGATTTTAGTTGCAGTACTTGGAGAGGTATTTTGGTTTTTAGATACCTAGATTTATATTTGACGGTAATAGACGGTTCACCCTGCCTAATATTAATATCGTTTAAGAGGAAGGAAGATTTTATCCTGTCCTTTGATCATGAGTTAATCTAATCTTTTTCTACAAATTTTTATTTAAAAAAAAAAACTTCTACGATAACTACGGAAACGAAGATTGGCAAGCAGGAGTGTTATGTTTCAACTTTAATAAAGTCCATGTGTTTAATTCTTTGAAAACGCATTAGCTTAAGTAGTAGGGTTGTCACCAGAATATATTTTTACCATAGCTCGATTTAGATTAGTATGATTTGTATGATTTAGATTTTTACCATAGCTCTATAAAAGTTATAACTAATCAATCAAAAGAAAAGAAGGAAAAAAAAAACAAAGTTGCCCAAAGAAAGAAAGAAGGAAGAAGGGAATTATTAAACAAAAGAAGCTTATTGATTTATTAATGTACAGAATAGAATCTCATAGACAGTACAATAAATAAAAGAATAAAGTGGACCCCTAAGCTAATGTGTCAAAATTATTGGGTCTTTTGATACCAAAACCTTGGATGGCTATTTGCACAATCTCACAGGTTTTGAAGACCAAAGCCTATAAATAATAATAGGCCAATTCAAAAGAAGATTATTCAAAAAGGGGCAACCTTATTGCAATTGAGACATAATTAATTATAGTAATAATTATCTCTTAATCTCCCTCTATATCTATCATTTGCCATAAACCCCACTTGGTTCTTCCCCCAAATCAAACCGTGTAGTGTTGCTGAATCGTATCTATGTCAAGCCCCTTCAGTTTCACCACCGATTCCACATGACCCTTCAATGTGTGAAGCTCCCTCAACCTATAACCATACAAATAGGTAAATTACTGAGTATCTTGGATTATTATTAAGTGTTTGAAGGTAGCATAGAAGATTGATTTTACCTTGCAACTTCAGCGCGTTTCTTAGCTTGTTCTGCGAGTTCTGATAATTCGCCATGGGAGTTCATTTCATTGAGGATTTGTTCGGCTTGAGGAGGATTGAGTCCATGGAGGGTACGTTGAGCTGTGGCCCATTGAGCTTCTCGTTCTCCTCTTCCGTAATCCTTCTTCGTTGTGAAAGCCGTCTACATCAGTCACAGACAACACAGAAAAGATTTCAAGATGAAGAAGAGGAATCTAGGGTTTTATCGGTTTTGTTCGATTTTTTGTTCTGGTAAGGGTCTCTCACCCTGGTCTCTGTAATATTGTTCCATGCTTTCCCACTCAATGCATATCGGATTATGAACTTTAGTAAATCCAAAGGAATGTAGAAGACAATGTTGTAAAGCCATATTACTCCTGCCCAGCCCCATCCGATTCCTTCTATATCTGCAAATCCCCAGTTTGCATACGCCGCTATGATAGTGGCAATCTATCAATTAATCAAGAAAATATTAGTAATTAGTTTGAAAATTGTTAAACAAGGTAGGATTAGTGAATTTAAACTGTTTTTAAGACAATAAAAAAAAAGGTTAATTGGGTACGCACTTACCAATTGTGCTATGAGAAAGGCTCCCAGAAGCAACAAACCAGGGCGTTCAACATAAGACCAGCTTCTTGACCGAGTAACGAAGATGAGAGCCTGACTCACAATACTCACTTGAAGATAAACAGCTGATGTTAATGCTTTATCGTTTTCTCTAATTGATCTAACACCGAATTTTTCCTGCAAAAGTTTTGGGAATTATATGGTTATGCTTATGTGTGAAATAAATTATCAAGTAGGGCCAAGACATTTTATTGTCTGGCGTCTCTAACTGATTTTAATTGTTTGTTTTTTGTATTTACTGTGAAGAAATCCGAATCATGAGCGGCCCAGAAGAAGACAACAGTCATAACAGCCATGTAGGATCCAAGTACTACTCCAGTGGCGAAAATCTCATTGAGTTTCCATGAATCTGGAGAAGGTGATGGCTTGACTCTATCCTTTGAAATGGTCATGATGGTCCCATCATTTAGAATGGCAATGATCAGAACCATAAAAGGTGAGAAATCAAATTTCCAGATAAGAGCAAGCAAGAGAAAGCCCAACACAATTCGGATTGTGATAGAAACTGCATAGATGGTGTAGTTCTTCATTCTTTGGAAAATGGCACGACTTGTCAACACTGCACTGATAATCACACTTAAACCAGGTTCTGTCAAAACTATGTCAGATGCATTTCGAGCTGCATCGGTTGCATCAGCCACTGCAATCCCAATATCTGCCTTCTTCAATGCAGGAGCATCATTCACACCATCTCCAGTCATTCCGCATATGTGTTTCCTATCTTGTAGTCTCTTCACTATCTCATATTTGTGCTCTGCACTTGACATTAGTTAGTAATTGACAAACACTTTTTCACATTAAAATTTCTTGTATATGTATATGTATATTTACCAGGAAAGACACCGGCAAAGCCATCAGCCTTCTCAATAAGTTCATCAATTGGAAGTGCAGCGATAGACTCATCCTTGTGTTCACCAAGAAGGGAGGAAGAAGGATACATGTTGCTTCCCATTCCAAGCCTACGGCCAGTCTCCTTGCCGATAGCCAGTTGATCACCAGTGATCATCTTCACATTCACTCCAAGATGGAGAGCACGTTTTATGGTCTCTGCACTGTCATGCCTTGGAGGATCGAAAAGTGGTAAGAGACCCACAAACTGCCATGGTGCTCCTGGACTCTCCTTGTTCTTTTCTGGCACTTCCTGTAAGTTGATGAATAAAACCTTCATTAAATAACTGAATCATAGCTTCAATAAATAGCACGGAAGAACCATCACTTACTTGTCTTGCAACAGCAAGAGCACGCAGACCACGATCAGCAAACTTATCAATAATGGAATGAACTTTTTTCTTTATATCTTCTTTGACATTGCAGAGTTCTACAATCTGGTAAGAATTTTAATAAAGGTTATGTAATGAAACAAGGTACAATATGATCAACTTTATACACTAAAATATGTGTATCTATTATTTACCTGTTCTGGTGCTCCTTTGCTTACTCTATGCCAATTGCCTGCAGAGTCAACGTATGTTATGGCCGTACGCTTGTCCACTGGATTAAAGGGAAGGAAATGCACCTCTGTGATGCCATCTCTGGCCTGCACCAAGTAAGATTGGGAGTTTTAAATTATTGCAATCAGAAGTATCTTTGGTTCTCTAAATAGCCTCCTTCAGTTGAAGCATACCTCCTTCGGGTCACCCAACATTCCAACAATACAAGCATCAATAGCATCTTGATTCTCCACCCTTGAGGCTCTAGCTCCAAGCAATATCAAAGTGTCCTTGTCAATATCTTTTACAAAGACCTGCACATGACCAAAACATTTATGAATATAACAAATCATTTTTGTAACATATGCTCGATGCTTGAGCTATTACCTCAACCAAGGTCTTGTCAACTGTGAGCTTGTTGAGTGTTAAGGTGCCGGTCTTGTCACTGCATAGAACATCCATCCCAGCCAGCTCCTCAATGGCTGTCATCCTCTTAGTGATAGCACCTTGCTGTGACAACCTATGAGAACCAATAGCCATTGTTACTGATAAGACTGTGGGCATGGCAATCGGAATTCCTCCGATAAGAAGCACCAAGAGGTTGTCGATTCCACTCCTATATCTACGATGTTGAATCGGGTACATCACGACTATCTCTACAATCATCCCAATTGCTATTGTGCAAATGCAGAAGTTACCAATGGCAGTCAACACCTAACCACAAAAAAGTTTTCATCAATAGAATCTGCAAGGGCAATGACAATGTTATGGAGAGCTCAATCATCCAAGAAAGAGAAGTCATACATACCTTTTGAAAGTGGCCTACTTGGTTAGTGCTATCAACCAAGTGAGCAGCTTTACCAAAGAAGGTGTGAACCCCAGTAGCAATCACAACAGCCTCGATCTCTCCTTGCTTCACAGTCGATCCTGAGAAGACTTCATCAGACGAGTTCTTTGTAACCGGCAAGGACTCGCCAGTAAGTGCAGACTGATCAATCTTTAAAGGATCTCCTTCCAAGAGACGAGCATCCGCAGGGATAATGTCTCCTAATTTGATGCTGATTATGTCTCCAGGTACCAACACAGATGCATCCTGCTCAGTCCATTTTCCATCCCTCAAAACCTGCACTCCAACAGCATTTTTGACAACAGAGATTCAAAAGCATGTTTGATGTATAAGGTAAGAGCATTATCTTTGTATTTTGGAACAATAATAATAGTACCTTAGTTTTTAGCGCAAGGCTTGCCATAAGTGCTGCTGCAGCATTCCCTGCATTGTTTTCTTCAATGAAACTAATTGTTGAGTTAATGATGAGCAATGCCACAATTCCCACAAAATCTTGCCAATCTGGCGGTTGGCCCTGCACATTTCAAAACCGTTAAATTAATCAGAATGTCCACATAAACGCACATGAATATATATATATTAAGAGTTGTTATTCTTACCCCTCCATTGGCCAAAGCGATAGCCATGATAGCAGCTGCTTCCATGACCCATGAGAGAGGATTCCACATAAATCCCAAGAATTTGAGAAGCTTGCTTTCCTGTTGGGTTTGAACAATTGTGTTAGCTATTCTTAGGAAAAAAAGGAATTAATGAATTATATAATTGCCTTCTTCTCTTCTAGCTTGTTGAGCCCAAAAACTGCGATTCTCTTTTGCCCCTCTTCACTGCTCAAACCCTGTTTCGTGCAGTTCAATTCTCTGAACACTTCATCTATCGGTACTCGCTCCTGTTAATACCATCAAAGAAAGAAGAAACATCAGACGCAGAACGAAAATAATCTCACGTTCTTGTGAATCATGCATGCAATATATTTATATAGATTACAAACAGAGCTTTCTGGAATTTAATGCAATCAGGAAAGGAGGAGGAGGAGGAAGAAGAAGATTGAAGAGGGGACATACGAGGTCGACATTCTCCTTCTTGATCTCGTCGAGGCTGCCTCCTGCCATTATTAGATATTGCTGAGTTTCTGTCTTTTTCGTATGTATATGTATGTGTGTGTGTGTATACACAAAGTTTAACACTGGAGGATGATTATCACTAATAAGTGATTATCAGCTGTTGTATTTCTTTTTTTTAACTTGCTTCTTTACGAAGCTAAGGTTTTTGTTGTTATTGTTGTTGTTGTTGATGCTTTGTGTGGGGATGTGAGTATATATATGTCTGTGGGAGATGTGTTTGTGTGTGAGATTAATAGTATGCGTCTAAAATCTCTCATTCCCTCTCGTTCTTGTTCACTAAGCCTCACTTTGTGGCTTTCTATAATTAAGAAGTCCAGTTTTCTCTCTTTTCTTATATGGGAATTTCAAATATTTATTTATTTTTATTATTTGCAATGAAACATATTTGTGATGATCTTTCTTTTGACCCCCGTCTTGCGGCTAAACCTCTTTCTATCATTACACCCTTGTCTTTTTCATTTTTTTAAATTACAAATTATTGCAATATATAAAGCATTAATTAGCATTTTCTTAATTTTTTATAACAAGAATTTGTAAATTTAGCAAAATTTATATTTTACATAATTTTTTTATTATTAATTAATCCATGTATTCTATGTTATCTTGTTAAAGTGGTTCCCTTTTGGTTTTAAGGATGCGTTTTCTTTTATCAACCTGTATATAATATGTTGGAAATATAATCTCAAAGTGCTTAAAAATAATTGAGACTAAAAGTAACCAGTGAAATATAAATCTACGTGTTTTCCGTGATTTGACTAAGGTTGATTGCGACAATTAACATGTGATTTGACAAAAGGTTATTTAAGATGCAAAATATAGATTCTTTCAAAGAGAAATAAAATTTTGGTTTGATTTTTGAGTATTTGTTATTATGTTACCATGTGATTGACAAAAAGGGATTTGATTTCTCTCAATTTATCAAAATATCAGCATGATCTCATCAACCTATATCTATATATTTAATAAAGCTAATAATTAAATTGACAATTTTTTTACGTCTCAATGCTAATTATTTTTATACTAATTTTTTTAAAAAAAGGTTGGGTTAACGTACGATACATAGATAGGGTGAAGTCTTCTTTCCTCCTAGGCCATACTAATGTTGGGCAGGGCAAACTGTTAATTATCCTCAAGCGAGAACATATGTACCTAGGAGTTAGTATGTCTCCCTAAACGCCACGACTGGAACCACAATAAAGTAGTAATCCCTGAAAATCGAATACGTTTCAAATGATCGCATGTCTCACCCCTTAACTAGCTGAACAAATAGATAATAGCTACAATGGTAATTTTATTATGAGATGAATATGCAATAAAATCTACACCTTATATAGCATGTGTCCATACCCGGCCATTTCCTATGATGTGAAATAATATTATAGGCACTACTATAAAATAGATTTTTTAAAACCCTATTCTTAAACCGGTTCTTGCGAAAACGATTTAAAAAAAAGACAGGTTGCATTTTTATAAATAAGATGAAATATTTATACTGGAGTTACATATGACTGGTGTAAAAGAAATGAGCGGTGTCATTTTTGTAAATAAGGGTAAAATATTTACACCTGATATACATATGACCGGTGTAAATAAAACTATAAAATATGCTTTCTATAGCCCAATTTCTAAACTGCCCTTGTGAAGGCGATTTAAAAAAAAATGAATGGTAGTATTTTTGTAAATAAGATAAAATATCTACACCGGAGTTACACTTAACCGGTGTAAATATACTTTATATTCTGACCCTTCAGTTTCTTATCTGTGCTTTTCCGCTTCTTTTCTGTACCTTCTTCAAACCGTTCATTTTACTTCTTTGGTTTCCAACGTTTGTATTCATTATGATATAAAGCCAATTGCATTCTTCGATATTCTTTTCTGAAACATTCTTATTCCTCAACCATATGTATACCATTCCTATGATCATTACCTTTTGTCTCATCACTTTATCTCTATTTTTTTTTCTCTTCTTCTATCTGAACCCTTCAATGGCTTCTTCCTCTAACACACCTCCTTCTTCGCCACACAAAAGAAACAGAGACGAATTTGAAGACAAACATCCTGACTCTCACCCTTCAGTTCCTTCTCCTCCTCCCCTAGTTGTCGCTCTGATGGAGCGCCTTGAGGAACTCATCATGCGCTTCAATGGCCTGTAGGACTCCGTGGAAGAACTGACTCGAAAAGTTAACAGACTGAAAGACAGTTTCAGAATTTCTCGCTCATCTGTTCACCGCCATCAACAGAATGATAGCTTCTATAATCTTGTTGATCCTACCCACTCTGATGAATCCCAAAACTTTGAGTCTGATGAGAAGTAAAAACCTGCAACCTTTATCTGCCCCTCCTATTTTATTTTTTTTACGTAATGACAAAGAGAGAGAATATATTATATATTCTGATTACAGATATTTTTTTTGAAAATTTTAAACTTTTGATGTAAAGTTATTAGTAAAGTTGAATGAATGAAGTTTCTTGTTCTGATGACATGGTGTTCTTTTATTTTTCAAAAAAAAATACAACAGATTGAAACCAGATATGTAAATGTCAGTTGTAGATTTTCACATTTTCTACACAATGAGGACAATTTCATCATGTGTAAATTAATATTTTACAACGGTTATAAAAGTGAGAGGTGTAGAATATAATGTTCGGTTTAAAAAAAGTTATTTCTACACCGGTATTCTATTTCATCCAGTGTAGATTTGTGTAATTTATAATATTTTACACCGTTGTAAAAGTGACCGATGTAGAATATAATGTTAGGATTGAAAAAGTTATTTCTACACTGGTGTTCCATTTCATCCGGTGTAGATTTGCTTACAAAATACACTTTAATTTAATCGAAACCCCCTTCGCGTCTCCTATCTCTCATTTTTCACTGTTTCGCACGTTTAAGTCTTCTCGGCCCTTCACAGGTTCGCGCGTTTAACTATTGGCGGTAGCTTTTGCTGTTATTTGCTGTCATTTACTTGTTTCCTTTGGTGAGTTCTTCCACTTGTGCGTGATATATTCTCTCCCATAATTAGCTACAAGCTAGGTTTTCTTGTTTTCTATTTTTCTAATTTTTTAGTCTTACACAAATATTTAGCTAAACGAAATGGTGATAATGACAATAGAAGGTTTTATTGTCCTTGTGTGAGTTGTTTGAATGAGAGGAAACAAAGTCCTGCAGATATGTACACACATATAATTTGTGAGGAATTTTACAAGAGTTACATAGTATGGATATGGCACATTGAAAATGTGGAAAGGTCGACTGCATTTGAACAGTTGGAACAGAACTTTGACGATGACATGGATATTAATGATCGAGTAGAGGAAATGATTCGTGATGTTGGAGAAGATGCTTTTATGCGGTCACATGTATATGGTAATATGTGCAATGATGCATAAAAACCTCTATACCCAGGGTGCAGAAAATACAACATGTTGAATACGGTGTTGAGATTGGTAAGTGTGAAAGCAAGGTATGGGTGGAGTGATAGAGTTTTTTCAGAATTGCTTGAGTTGTTGTAAGACATATTTCCAGAAGAAAATGTGTTATCCAAATGCTACTATGGTGCTAAGAAAATAATGTCCTTTAGGCATGCAATATAGAAAGATTCATGCATGCCCAAATGATTATATATTGTGTAGGAAAGATTTTGAAGATGAAGAGAAATGTCTAATATGTAAGACACCAAGGTACAGATCAAACAAGTCTCCTGCAAAGGTGTTATGATATCTCCCAATTATACCAAGGTTTAAGCTATTTTTTGCTAATGAAGATGATGAAAAAAAATGTTATAGCATGCGACTGAAAGGATTTGTATGGAAAGCTTCATCATCCTACTGATTCTTTACAGTGAAAGAAGATTGATGACTTATTTCCTGAGTTCGGCAATGAATCACGAAACATAAGGCTTGGACTTAGTACAGATGGCATGAACTATTATGGTAGCCATAGTAGTATACATAGTTCATGGCTTATCCTCTTAGTAATTTATAACATATCTCCCTTACTGTGTATGAAACGCAAGTATGTAATGTTATCTATGTTAATCTCAGGACCGAAACAACCGGGAAATGACATAGACATTTACCTAATACCCTTAATCGAAGATTTGAAGAAGTTATGGGAAGGTGTGAATGTTTTTTATGCGATTAAGAAGGAGGTCTTCAATATGCAGGCCATGATCTTTTGTACAATTAATGACTTTCCTACATACGAAAATTTGTTAGGGTATAGTATTAATGACCATAAAGCATGTCCAATTTGTGAGGGAAGGACTTACTACTATCAACTTCGTCATGGAAGAAAAACAATCTACTTAAGTTATAGGATATTTCTAAGATAATCCCTTTTTGTCCAGTGTATATTTTACATAATTTTATTATTATTAATTAATCCATGTATTCTATGTTATCTTGTTAACGTGGTTCCCTTTTGGTTTTAAGGATGCGTTTTCTTTTATCAACCTGTACATAATATGTTGGAAATATAATCTCAAAGTGCTTAAAAATAATTGAGACTAAGAGTAACTAGTGAAATATAAATCTACGTGTTTTCCGGGATTTGACTAAGGTTGATTGCGACAATTAAGATGTGATTTGACAAAAGGTTATTTAAGGTGCAAAATATAGATTATTTCAAAGAGAAATAAAACTTGGGTTTGATTTTTGAGTATTTGTTATTATGTTACCATGTGATTGACACAAGGGATTTGATTTCTCTCAATTTATCAAAATATCAGCATGATCTCATTAACCTATATCTATATATTTAATAAAGCCAATAATTAAGTTGATAATTTTTTTTTACATCTCAATGCTAATTATTTTTATACTAAATTTTTTAAAAAAAGGTTAGGTTCACACACGATATAAAGATAGAGCGAAGTCTCTCTTCTTCCTAGGCGATACTAATGTTGGGCATAGCGAGCTGTCAATTATCCTCATGTGAGAATATAGGCACTTAGGAGTTAGGATGTCTCCCTAAGCGCTGCGACTGGAACCACAATAAAGTGGTAATCCCTAAAAATCGAATATGCTCTAAATAATCGTATGCCTCACCCTTTTACCAATTGAACAAACGAATGATAGTGGTAATTTTATTATGAGATGAAGATGCAATAAAATCTACACCTTATATAGTGTATATCCATACCCGGCCATCTCCTATGATGTGAGATCATATTATGGGATAAGGGATAATTAGGTTTAATTAAGATATATAAAGTCATCCATTAAGAATATTAAATAAGGATGCTTATCTACTAAAATTACTATTTATTAGTTTATTTATCTTTTAATTTTTTGTATCATCTCAATAAAATATAGAATATCTACATTATCATATAATTTATGACTTTATTAATTATCTTTATCTTTTAATATTAAGATTTGATTTAAAGTTAGATTTAGATTTGAATAATTATCATTTTGTTATTTCTAGAGCTCTATAAATAGAGTTAAAGTTCATCAGTTATATTTAGACTAAACTTGAGCATTAAATAAATAATTCTATTTCTTCGGCCTCTCCTCTTATTTTTCTCTCTCCTCCCTTTCCTTGCCCATTGATTGGGTTGGTTAGAGAAGATGCTTAACCCATGTTTGAAGAGAAGGAGGAAGACGATTGAGGGTTACGAAGAGTAAGGGGTATTTGAAGAAAAAGTAGATTATAACATATGGGAATGAGGTTTACATAGCTATTTTTTTTTATGTAATCCATGTTGCTGATTTTAATAGAAGTATGAGGCTATTATAATATTATGTAATGCCCGTTACATAACATTAGACCAACCAAACGACAAAAATCTTAGATGCATCAAGATCAATTATTAATAATTCATTTTCATGAAATGGAACCAAATAAGTTATAAGATACCTTCTTATGCTAAATACTTGAAGGAGATGGTTCCAACAAAAAGAGACTATATTTAAAAAATGTAGTGTTATATGTAAAATTAAGAAAATGGAAACCATAATATAGAATCATATTTAGCACAACATTCAAGTATAAATTAGACACATCAATAATATAATAACCTAATTTATTAAAATAACCTAATAAGAAACCATAATATATCAATCAATAATGTGTGATATGCATATATTAAAGTATAATTTCTCCTTCAATTGCTCAACTTTTTTAGCAAAGTGTTTTTCATAATGATGTAACAAGGGATCCGATCAATTCAAGTTTGTGGTCATGGGGGGACACAATCAATTACCAAATAGATGAATAATAATGGAGGCATGAGATTATAATAGTAAATTATATATAAGGCTTGTTTGGATATGCTTTTAGAAAAAAGCTTATGGAAAAAAAAATTGGATAGCTTTTAGAAAATGGCTTTTAGAAAAGAGTTTATAAAAAAATGGTTATGAATAAATGAGTGTTTGGATTGTTATTACCAGAAAGACTTTTGTGATTGATAAATTATTTAAAAGGGTATGAGATAAAAAAAATTATACCTCCAACTCTCTCTTATCTTCTCTCTCTTTCATTCTCATCTCCTGTCGGCAATCTCTCCTTTTCTCTCTCTCTCATTCTCATCTCCAGGGCCGACAAATGCAATGGAGGAAGAGGGTGGAAGAGGAAGAAGACGAGGAGGAGGAACACGTGCCGGCAATGAAGAAAAGGGAGAGGAGAGAAGAAGAGAAGAGAGAGAAAAGGGAGAAGAGAAGAGAGAGTGTAAGAAAAAATATGTATAAAATAGTAATTGGATAGTCTATAAGCTTTTATACTGTTTCAGAAGCTATTCTCAATAACTTATCTAAAATCATAATTTTAAACTATGGTTTGATCCAAAAATTATTTTGAACAAATATGACTGTTTGTTTTGAAATTTCTCTAAACTAAAATTTGAGCCAGAAACCTTTTTAAAACTATTAGTTTTATTATTTACCAAACATGCACCTAGTAGTAGTAGTAGTATAAAATGACTAAGCATGAAATTTTATGATTATAACAGCCGCAGTTAATTTCCACCACACGACCACACTTCACATGCAAAAAAAAAAAAACCCACTTATATCTTGTTTCTTTCACACCCATGCTGGCTTCTGGCTTAATTGTGGTTTAATTAATGGCTGATTGCATCCTTTTGTATAAATAAGGTGTTAAGAAAGAAACTTAACGAAATATTAAAAAATACAAACTTTCTTTACCAGTTGTTACATTAACCGGTTTAAAACATGTATTTACTATTTTCTACACTGATTATAACATTAATTGGTGTAGAAAGTCGCATATTCAACATCACTTATAAGTGATAATCGGTATAAAAAGTGAAGAGGATTTTTAATTGTTTTAGTTAATCTTTTCTACATTAACTAACAATAACCTATTCAAGAACCAGTATAAAAAGTCTCTAAACTAGCTATATCTACAACGGTTATAAAATCAGTATATAAAATATTTTTTAACCGTTGTGAAAAGATTTCTGTTTTATTTCACTAATATAATGGTACACCCACGAAACATGCTGTCAACACTGGATCCTTTGAAACTTGAGTGAAGTTTTATGTAAAACTCTGAATTTACATTTCTATATATATAATAGTAAGTAGTAGAATTTCAGAAAATAGAAAGGCTTGAACTTTAGAAGATCGGGATTGTTGCTTTGTTCCTTTGTGTTTATATATATATATATATATATAGATAGAGAGAGAGAGAGAGAGAGAGCTGGAAATTAATGTGCACTTTAAGGTTAATATATAAATGATTGCCAGCTACATTGTTTGACACTTAACTATTTATGTCTCTCTTCGACAATAATACATATTGGGATCGATGATTGGCATGCCAAGGAACATATGGCCTCTCTGTGTAGGAACCAAACAATATATATCATAATTCTTCTCTGTAAGCATGGACGACCAGCCCTATCTACATCATTAAAGTTGAAAACCAAAGCAAAAACTCTCTCCCTCCCTCCCTCCATCTCTCTCTCTCTCTGTATCTTAAGTTTGCATGAAAGAAAAACTAAAAACTAGTATAGGTGAGGACATAAAGATATATATATATATATATATATATATATATATATATGATAAGAAAAGGGACGAAGGAAGTCCACAAAGGAAGCTGTGTTTTGGGTAATGAGAATGAAAGTGAGGAAAAATGAGAGAGGGTGGGGTCAAAAGGCAAACAAAAAGGATCGAAGCTGCACTAATACTTTAAAAAAGAGATCAAGCAAAATGGTTTGGTCTCTTATCTACTACTACAAAAAGCAAGTCTCTTAACAATCAGAATGTTTTTATTTGTTATATGGGCTATGGCAAGAAAAAGCTAAACAATGAGTCATATTATTTATAGTTTATGAGTACCAACATAATATAAAGTTAGTGTATAAGGTTTTGCTCTCTTTTCCTCTAGATGAGTTTAAATCTCAATTAAAGCTAAACAATGGTTTGGTCATAAATCCTAAAATTGTATTAGTTGATTGTTCATATACCTATTAATAAATTATAAAAAAATTATTGGATATCGGTTGATAATATAAAAAATTATAGTTTATGATTAACTAGTATGAATAGGCTATATGTAAACCTTCTATTTGTTAATGTTGATAATTGATTGATTCATCTTTACCTTAGCACGAGGATCGATGATAAAAGATATATTGGCTAGATTTGGGGAAATTATATTAAAAATATATTAAAAATTCTGTATCATATATATATAGAGCTTTTATTAAGGTTCCTGAGTTACATTATCATATGTGTGTGTGTATGATTAATCCCGTTTTCTTTCCCTGTGTTGGTCTTTGTTGTCTTATATATACATAATCCAAAGCTTCTTTATGGAGATAAAGATAACAAATTCTATGTATAAACAAATAAAAGT
Organism: Leucaena leucocephala; assembly: GCA_037074615.1. NCBI lineage: Eukaryota > Viridiplantae > Streptophyta > Magnoliopsida > Fabales > Fabaceae > Leucaena > Leucaena leucocephala. The sequence continues at coordinate 4,248,787 of CM073552.1, forward strand.
CAAGGATATCATATCTTAATAGAGACAGAGGGTCCCCACATTATTATTGATTATAGACTTTTGTAGATATTTAGGCAAGTGATCACAATTTAGCCAGAGAAAATCAAAATTAGAAGGTGGAAATTATAGTTATTATTGTGATACTCAATTTTATTTTTTTGGTTACAAAATTTTAAAAAAAGGGTTGGGCTCACCCATGATCTAAGGGAAGGGTGAAGTCTCCCTTCCTCCTAGGCAATACCAATGTCGGGTAGGGTGAACTATCTATTACCCTCAGACGTAAACCTAAACATCCAGGAGCTAGGATGCCTCCCCAAGCGTCGCGACTGAAACCACAACAAAGTGGTACTCCCAAGGGATCGAACACGCTCCAAATAGTCATATGTCTCACACATTCGTCAGTTTAACATATGAACGATAGATTATTGTGATACTTAATTGATTTTATATGATTGAACTTACATTATTAGGCCGCAATTCTAACTCGGGTTGGCCAATTAAACCAATAAACCAAATTTTTAGTTGATTTGATTCAGAGTTTTGGATATGTCAATCAAATTAGATTTAATATTTTTTCTCCCCTTATTGAGCCTGAATAACTTAAGTCATTTTGAGTTAAAATGAAAGGAAAAAAAATAGAAGTATGCGAGATTTACATTTTAGTAACTTTATTTTGTTTGATTATGTGTTATTTATATATGAATGCTCTATTTACTTGTTGTTTAATATTTTTTTTAAATTACACTTTTAAAAGTATATATGAATATTTTTATATATTTTAATTATTATTGGGTTTACCTTAGTTCAACCATGCATAACTGAACCACTAACTTTTAAATCACTATCTCAAATGATTCAATGAATGATCGATCCGGTTCTTAATACTTTGATCGCAACAAATGCCAAACGTGCCCACTAATTGGTATGAAAATGTTCAAATTAAATTGTAATTAAACTGATGTATGTGAACTATGGAGTTGAACATAGGCAATGTAGATTTTAATTTTGAGAAGAAACATAGAGTTGATTTTTTTTATGAAGAGATGGTGGGATTATTAGGGTTATTAGAAGTCGAAGAAGGAGAACAAAAGTCAAATGAGCCATAATGAAGTAACTCTTGAATCATCTGCTCAATGTCATCATCTTCAAGCACTTGCAGCTGAAACTGTGGTTGCTCCTCCTCCTCCTCATGTTTAATATTCTCCGGCCACACGAACCCGGTCTCATTGCTTGGTACAGTGACGGCGGCATTGCCGGAGCAAGGATGAATGACAGAGGTCTGTGTGTGCTGTTTTTGGTTATGATGGTGAGGATGTTTCTGGGACTGCTGTTTGTTCATTTGAAGGGAAAGAGAAGCCATGTGGCAATTGTGAAGAAGCTTGGCCGTGAGAGATGGAGAGAGAAAGCTAGAGGAAGAAGAAGAAGGAGAGAGATTATTGGTTATGGCTTGAGGGCCACACATGAGCTTGGCTGCTTCATCATAGGCTCTTGCTGCATCTTCTGCCGTTTCGAATGTCCCCAGCCATATTCTCGTCTTCCTGTACTCCGGCCACCGGAAACAAAACAAACGTTTCGTTAAATTTAACAATTTATAAGATCACATGAGCTATTTATAACAAAATTTATCAATTTAAAATTAAAGAGTGAAATTTGGGGGTGGGGGGGGGGGAGTACAAGATGGGGTGACGAATCTCGGAGACCCAGGAGCCCCAATGCCTCTGCCGTACTCCGCGATACCGTTGCTGGGGTCTGCCCATTCTTACTTCCTGCTTAAACGTTTCGGATTCCCAAGAAACGTCTTTCTGAGTTGTGACCAAACGAAACGAGACTGAATTTTGTGTTAGAGAAAGAGAGAAAGTGAGAGAGGAGGTAGCTGCGGATAGAAAGAGAAACTGAATTCGAAATTTATAGAAGCGCTTCTTGCGACCCAACCCTTAGATGGGGTCCACACCACACACATAACAAGATTTTTTTTTTATAAAATTTTTTATGATTTATTTTTTAAATTGTTCTTATGTCGTTTATTCTTACTTTAATTTTTGGCTTTTGATACCCTTCTCCCCCCAAATGAACCCTACCAAGTTATATCTAGCGTTTAAACTATTTTTTAAATAGCACTTAACATTAATTAATTTGTAGTTCATCTAATATATTAATTTTTTTTTCAGTATCACCCAATCTACGGTTTTTTTTAATAATTTTTTATACATCCAACATTTTAAAATATTTTTAATAACATTTAGTATTTTAAATTTATTATTCTCATCGCTATTAAAAAAATATTTAAAAACAAAATTGTACTAAAAATATTTTGAGATATTAGTGCTACTGGAAAAAAAATACTTTAAGCTGTTAGATGAATTATAAATTAGTTTAATATACTAAATACTATTAAAAATACTTCAAGGTTATATATAAATGCATATTAACCCTTTGCAAATTATAAATATTATTTACATTTAAATAATTTTGTTAATATTAAGAAAATAGTTAATATGATCTTATAATAAAGAGGACCAAAAAATATTTTTGTAAGAATAATATAATTATTTTTTATATATTGTTAAAAGGGAGTATATTTTTATTTAAGAAAAAAGCTGAAAAAAACTCTATTCTAAAATTTATTGTTCAAAAATACCTAAAGACATTGTCCTTGAGCAGATATAATTTTTTTCAGCTATGAGTAACATAAATTTAGTTATAAGGAAATCTTATATTTATATATGATTGAAGATAAGTTACATATAATCCAATGATAGATTCTATCCTACTCTTTAAATAAATTTTAAATATTCGTTCAACAATAAATTTTGTAATATGCAATTTTTACATTTTGTTATCTTGGATATTTAAAAAGGTAGTTAACGATGGCTCCCTTATAGTTTGCGGCCGAGGGCATTTTGGTTTTCTTGTTAGTGTGAAATCACTGAAATTATACCAGAAATCCTCAAATCTTCACTGTTTTTCTCCTTCATAATTGACAATCAGTAGAGAAAAGAATAGGACCGTGATGTGATGCAGCTAAAGGAAAGATAGTGACAAATGAAGATGGAAACACTTATGTAGGGGTTAAAAAACAAATCTACATCACATAAGGGCGTATGTTCAATTTTTATTATTATTGTAAAAAATTTTTTAATAAACGATATCGTAAGTTCTATATAAATACTCTCTAATTTAAAGATTGTACCTTAACTTTAGTAGGAGATTGGTGTTAAATCTATCTAAATTTTTTTGTATAAAAAAAAATAGAAATACTTGCAACTATTTTAGATTACAAAATGCCATGTCAATTCTCTTCATGGTGTTCGTATAACCATGATGTGTAATGTGAATAAGATTAGCCTCATTAAGACCCTCAAACCTTAATTAAAAAAAGTTCTCATTGAAATTAAACCTTAATTACTATTTCAACCAATTTTACTTAAATTGAAAAAAAAATAAAGAAAGAAAAACGGATAGAACTAAGACTCGTCGCTTTTTGCTATATGAACTCAACAAAGGTGAATGTCACTTTTTCTTTCTACTCCCTCACTGATTGATTTTTTTTTAATTAAGAAAATTAAATATATCAATTAATTATGACCGAATATAATACTTTAAGATGAATTTATATTATATACACTTTAATTTATTCTAATTAATCAATTAATTTTAATATTAGTTACAATTAATTAATTTATTTAGATTTATATATTTATCTAAAAAAAATTAACTAACTATTAAAGATCGGATGTAGCGGAATATTATTTTAAAAGCCGAATTCAAGTTCAAATTCTAAAAATTGATCTTTATTCTTATCTCTTGTTCTTATTCATTATTTTCAAAGTCCAGAGTATACGTGGTGTCCTTCATATAATAATTATGAACTATATGCTTTAATAATTAAAATTAATAATGTATACAACCGTCAAGTTTTTCATATTTGGAATATCTCCAATGCACACTTTAGGCTGCTATTTTTGACCTTATAATATACCTTAATTTTGTTGCATTTGAAATCTTAGTTTGTATGTACCATATTCTATTTTGATAAAATGAATGTATTTATTTGATTTAAAATTTGAGTCGTTTTGACTCAATAATTAGTTGTTGTTGTTTTTTGTTCTAATAATTTCTCATAGGAATGAGCTACAAGGCTCTAGCTTATTTGGAGCTCTAGCTCTGTAGTTATAGTTAAAAGAAAAACTTAAACTATATATGTGAGATCTAAAAAATTTTATTTACCATATTTAATTTTTTTTAATAAATTTAGTAACAAGTACTATTTATACATTCTTTATTTATATTTAAATTGAGGGAATTAAAATAGGAAAATTTTCAGTTAAATTTTGCTGAAATACCAAAATTTAAATTTAAGTATACGTTTTTAACAAATCTATAATTAAGTTAAGAAGCCTCATTAGGTATTTCTGATTTAAAGACCATAAAACCCTCATTAATCGTATCCTTAATATTGGATCTAATTTAAGAGTTGACCTTAGTTTAAAGTATAATATATATTTTCTATATTTATCAACTGTTTTTTAAATTAACCTTATTGATACTCCCTTAATAATAATCAAATAAGAGAGAGAGTGAGAAAGTTAAGGAAGATAATTAGGGTATTTTAAAAAAATATATTATATTAACCAACTCAACTAACTTTCTTAATCTAATCAAATTAATTATATGGGTCCTATGTTAAGGACAGGAAGAAGGTTTTAATGGATATTAGCTCTAAATTTTGACTTTATTTAGAATACTAACGAATTTATTGGAAATTCAGATTCTCTTCATGCTTATAATTTTTAAAATATATATACACACAATATGACAATTACATTTATGGACAAATCCATTGCAAACAATAATAATGATAAGTTATCATTAAAATGTTTATTATCATTTCTATTACTATATCATTTTTAATATATAATTTTAAATAATTCAATTTCATGTTAACACTTAACACTACCTTTTTTTTTTAATAGATGGAGTTATATTGCTTGGAACGCATTCAATATTTGGTAGTATTTTACTGCTTCATTAATAATGATAGATGATTATAGCTTTATATGGTATATAATGACTTTTTGGAAAAATGACAAAGGAATTTATTGAATTCATTAATAATCAAATATTAGTGACAGAAGGATTTTTGTTTTATACGACAAAGGGGACTCATGCTAATAATTCCAGCATGCAGAGTTCAGACACTGGGTTAAGACAAATGCTGAAGAAGACTAGGCGTGCTTTTACACGAGCATCAATCATTTTCATGAGCATATCAAATTTATAGTTTCTATACTAACAATCGCCTAGCTAGTAGCAGATTTCTTAGCTTAACTATGTCAAATATTCATTTGGAAGGCTTAGATGCTGGTCATTCCCAACCCCCCCCCCCTCTTGGATTAGTTGGAGCTCAGTGTAACTTCCGAATATTAGGTGGTTTGATTAAAAAAAGATTATAGTTTTTGTAACAGTATTAAAATTTAACTCAAGTGAGTGGATCAGACCAACGAAACGGTTTTCTAACCAATTTGATCAAGAGTTTTGTGCAAATTAATTAGATTCTATATTTTTTTTCCCTTACTAAACTTAAGGTGTTGTTTTGAGTAGAAAAAAAGAAAAAAATAATAGCAATCCGTTAGATTTATACTTTAATAACTTTATTTCTTAAATTATGAAATTTATACCTAAAAATTCTATTTACCTATTCATTAATGCCTTTTATATTTAAATATTATTTTTTAAAGTTATATATAAATATTTTTATATATTTTAATTAAATTATATTATTTTAATCATAATTAAATTGACATTGATTCAATCTTGTTAAAACACTAACCTATAAACTACTATTTCAACCGGTTTAATAATCAAAACTGGTTCTTAGTACTTAAGGCATTATATGTTCCTTTCTTCACAAGTACTCAACCATCATTGTCACAAAGGAAATCAAAAGGTCCTAATAAACAATACTTTGAGGGATAGTAAGCCATGACATCAATCTCAAGAAACTTCGGAATAATTATGAGACTAAGTGTGTGTTTGAAATAGCGGTAGAGAATGAATTCTGGGCCAAAACCACGGTTTGAAATTTTTTTACACAAACATCAATTTTTGTTGAGAATTAATTTTGGACAAAATCTCGGTTTGAAACCTAGGTTTTGAATAAGTCACTGAAAATAGCTTTTGGTTTGAAACCTAGGTTATGGATTATCCAATTACTATTCTACTCCTACTTTTTTTACACCTTCTCTCCTCTATTTTCTCTATCATCTCTCCTCTCTCTTCTCTTATCTCTCTTTTTTTCTCTCTCTCTTCTCTTATCTCTTTTTTTCTCTCTCCTCTCTCCTCTCTTCTCTTTCTTCTCTATCATCTTTTATCTCTCTTACTTTTAATCATATCATACATTTTTTGGTAATTTACTAATATAAAAAGTGATTATACTACTAATCATCCAAACATCTTTCTTCCCAGAATCTATTTTCCAGAATCTATTCTTCCCAGAATCTATTCTCCAGAATCTATTCTTCCCAGAATCTATTCTCCAAAAGCTAATCCAAACACACCCTAAGAGAAGGATCATACAGTTATGAGATATATTATTCCACAAAGAAGTCGCAATCAGACCCCCATGTGTTTCACACCCACATACCTCGTCCTCTTCCTTCTTCCTCAGTGAAACTGTGGGAAATAGAATGAGAATGCAAAACACTAAATCATACCTTCTGGCCGGTCCTAAATATAAGAGCTAATACAAAGATTTGTTTTGATCCTAAAGAAAATAACATATTTTTTTACAAAAAAAAAAAAAACTATTTTAAAAGTACTTATAATTTCTCTTAATTTTTAATTTAATATCTATGATTTTTTCTTTTTATTAAAACTTTAGTTTTGTTTTTTCAGTACAATTAGCTTTCCATACAATTGTTAACAATACTAACACAACAATGTTACAAAGGATAACAATACTACCAGATCAAACTTAAAGGATGAGAGTACTTCTCTACGTATGAATCTCGTGGACATGGAGATGGGACCCACTACTTTCTCTCTACTTCCCCCACGAAAATGAATTCAGTTCTTCATCACTAGTTAACTATTAGTGATAATTGAAGCAGCAGTAACTGTTACAAGCATGACAGATCTATGCATACGGCTTTGATAAATGATTTGGTAGGTAAAATCTAATGAGGAGATTAACAAAAGTGTAAATAGATACGCATGTTGATCACATTTTTTGGTTGAAACTTGAAACCCACATGTGAATGCTTAGGTGTTTAATTAACCATTATTTATCTTTTATCAATGAGGCTTTTGTGTATAAATATGTTTGTTAGAGTCACATGGTGTTCAGATATTTGTATCTATCCAATAAAAAAACTGTCCAGATGTAAACTAAGGGGTATTTTAGAATAGTTTTTAAAGAATGACTTAAAAAAAATGATTAAAAAAATTAAAAAAAAATAGCTTCTAAAAAAAGTAAAACATTACGCCTGGTTAGATAAGTTTTTAGAAAATGTTTATGGAAAAAAATGATTTTTAGACAACTTTTAGAAAAAGGCTTCTAGAGAAGAGTTTATAGAAAAAAATAGTTCTGAATAAATAATTGTTTGAATAGTTATTACAAGAAGGACTTTTATAATTGGTAAATTATAAAAAGGGTATGAGATAAAAAAAATTTACTCCTCATAAGCGACCACTATAGCCTTCTTCCTCCTCTCTTGTAGTAACGCAACGGCATGGAAGGGCTGTCGACTATAGCATCAGACGACGATGAGCATCTGATGGCGACGAAGACGAAGACGAAGATGAAGGCGAGCAGAAGACAGACGGACGGTGAGCAAAAGACAAACGGCAACGAAGACGAATGGCGACAAGCTCGGCAATGAAACCCACGGCAACAAAAATAGTGACGAGGACAAAGAGAAGAGGGAAGAGGAGAGAGAATGTGTGAGAAAGAGTAAGGTTAAAATAGTATTTAAATAGTCTATAAGCTATTTTACTGTTCTAAAAGTTACTTCTACCAGCTTATCTGAAACTATGGTTTAGTCCAAAAATATTTATGGATAAATATAATTGTTTTAAAATTTTCTTAAATTAAGATTTAGGCCTAAAACCATTTTAAAATTTTAATTTGAAGGTTTCTCAATCAGGCCATTATAGCTTATGAAACCATGGTTTTCACAAGTGCTTCAAAAAAAAAAAGGATGTTTAGTTACCTTTTATCAAAACCATAGTTTTTACTCTTAACATGTTTTTTAGGTTTCTACCCAAACATCCTTTAGTGAGATGAGAAGATGAAAGAATTACAAGTCATAAGAAATAAGAAATAGACTTAATTATTAAAAAATCTTAAGTAAGATAAACTTATTATCAATTTCTATATAGAAATTTTTAATTGTTAACTCCTCAAACATAATTGAAAATTTTGGGTAATTAAATCATAAAACTCGTAGTACTCCCTTATATAGAACTCATAGTATTTTCCCTAAGAAGGAATGTCATGTGCACTGAAAAGATAAATTATTAATTCGATTTGGATAATTTTTATTGGAAAAGGCATAAACCAAAACATGTCTACTTATATAAACCACAAATTCGTCAAATCGTGTCCTTTAACAAAAATTGCTAACAAAATAGGCATCTTTCTATACATGCCCTTCAAATCAATTACATCCATGAATCATCACCATATAGCTAAAACTGGGCAGACCTAAGAAATTTCAAAACTGGGACGTGAAGTGAGAAGTTACATTCGTTCATTTTTTTTTCCTTCTACCTTCTTTCAATGACCAAACAAAAAGTAAAGGATTAGAGGAAGGGAAATCTAGCTTTTGCAATAAAACAAAGAAACCATCCAAAAGTTGATTCCACTTTCAAAGCCTTCTAATATGAAGCTTCATTTCCTGCCAGCATTTCCAGTCCGGGGCTTAGCTTTAACCTCAGTTTCCTGTTCACAATATTTCAAAGCAGTTAAGATTGCTTGAATTAATTGAATAAATTAAACAGAAAGAAAATATAAATACAGGAAGATATTAACCAATCTCTTGTTTTAAGCATCATGATAAAACTAAGGCTTTAAATATGTTCTGTTAGACAAAAAAGAAAATAGAATAATTATGAGAAATTCAATGAGAAAAAAGCAGGTGATCAATTCTCCTTTTTATTCTCCAAAAACAAATGCCAAAGAGCAAAAAATAACCAGAGCATTGTCCTTTCTGTTCTGTTTCATTCTTTAATAACTAATATTTTAATCTTTTCATCTTCTTGTGGTTTCATCCAGATTCCGGAGTATTAAAAGATAAGATATCAATTTTCATAGGTGACTGTGAGCACAAGTTTACCTGTGGTAAGTGCAGGTAAATATAGGGTTTTGCCGCTGCTGGATTGTGATTTTCTGCACCCTTGCCCCAATCATAACAAACCTACAACCAGGCATAGGAATTCAAAATTGATCAGGAACAGAAAGATTTCAAAAGTAATCAGGAATAGAATACAACAATAAGGCTTATCCCACTAAGTGGGATTGGCTAGATGGATCACACGACACCATTATGCTCTATCAACAATCCAATCTTTAGATAAATTGTTAACCAAGAGGTCTGCTCAATCTTTAGATCAGGAACAGAATGGAAGGGACAAATCCAGTAAAAGAACAGGCATATTAGTAGTGAGATTTGAAATGGGGGCAAAAAGCTCATGGAGAACAAAAGCTGCAAGTATTTTGCTTTGCTGGATTCAGAACCAATTGCAATCCTCATTACATACGCATGATAGGTTAGCCCAAACATCTAACCTGAGCAACAGGATGATATTTAAGCAGCTCGAATCATATATTCTGTTTTCTCTCACATTAAACTGGTATTTTAATTTCTAAAAGATATAATAATTATCAACAAAATCCTTGACTGTTTAGATTTATCAATTCTGCATTTACAATTCTCAATTATTGTCACTTTTTGCTCTACGGACATCATTACTTTCAACAGAAAGCATAATCTATATATATATTGAATTTGTATAGTAAACAGTCAATTTACAAATTCAAATATATTCAAGGTAATTAAATATGAAAGTACATCAGCTACGAAACAACATAATATCTTACTCTCACCTAGTCTCCTCCAAGTATTAAAATAATACAAGTAGAGAAACGCATGGTTATATAGGACCACACAAATTTGCATTAATATATCTAGAAAATATAAACCTGAAATGAATAAATGTTCACAGTAATATTTAACATCACATTTAATAAATAACTGACAGCAGATTAGACATTTGTACACTTGATAGGTGCTATACAAGCATTTTTAGCTGTGCATGCATAAGAATGGGGACACATCAAAAGGACCAAAATTACGAATATCAAACAGATCTATACAACAGTAAACACCAGCCTCGTTGATTTAAAACACAAGCTGCATGGAAAGCAAAAAAATACAATTTGTGAAAACATTGAAATAAGACATACCGCATAAGCAAATATGGAACCATCATTATTAAATGTACTGCACGGTATGGGCATGCTACATCTGTTCCAGGCCTGCAAACACGGTAGTGTATTACAAGCAAATTAACAATAGTAAGAACATACCAAGTACTCCAATAAAATAACTAGATAGGTTGATAGAGGACTGTCCAACATCCTCAGGATAGTGAGACATGATCAACACTCAAGAAGTTTGAAACCCAAAGAAAACGAAAACATATAAATTCCATTATAAAATGATTCAATCTTTAACTGCATCCAGTAAGGGTTGAATTCTAAATTCAGCTACCCCATAATATAAGCAAGAAAAGGAAAATAACTACAATATTATCATAAAAGTGGATGCGCGTCTTTATTTAGAGTTGAGAACACAAACAGAACAACCCTGACTACTAAAAGGGTTTACAAAATCTTGTACTCTAAAAATCATATGGAGATAACTAATGTGTCATTTGGAACTTTATAGAGATCAATTTCAGCAAGACAAAGCAAAAAGAAGGGTGAAAAGGAGTTTAGACTTAAGGAGAAACCTTGAGTCTCTGTTTACTGTCCTTGTCCCAAAAATTAAAAGTTCCGTCAGATCCAGCAGTTGCAAAAGTGTGATATACCTGCACACAGATATTAAATAAGATATAAGCTACTAATCATCAAATTAACATCATTAACGGTGAAAATTATCATGGTATTACTGGATGGAAATTCAAAGAGTTGACTGAGTAGATCTCATTAGCTTCTCTGTGGCATTTGAAAGTAAAGTTCTTGTTTTGTTGTGCATCATCCAGATGATGTACTCCAACCCTTCCCTCTATTGAACCAACCTACAGAGAAAGAGCATGTCAATACCCATTCGTGCCAACATGAAATCTTGCAAGAACCAAAGTAATGTTTTCGGCAAATCGAGATTTAACCAGTAGTGATAAAAATACCAGGAAAACAACAAAGAGCATATAATTACAATGCGAAAAAGGATAATGTTCAAATTTAAGGGCCAGTTAGGATTTGTAATGTTTAATGTTAAATACAAATTAAATTTGGCAAAAAAAGGCATGAGAATAAAATTCAATTCAAGCTCCCCATTAAATTGAATCTTGTCATCTCAATAGATCAGGCCTTTGCATCATCTGACACATCAATTCAAAATCCTCTGGGAAAATGTTGCAGTTATTATCCAGATGTCTAAATGTCAAATGAAAGCGAAGATTGAAATTCTGTAGCACATTTTGCTCTATGTGAATGTAAATAATAAGTCAATACATACCAAAAAACCTTGCTGATCCGGAAAAGCAGCAACACATCTTGTCTGATACTTCAGGGGCGATATGATTCTTTTGTACTCAGTCTGTTGAAATTTGAACATTGATTAGAAGGCAAACATTATATTGATATTCATCAAGTTAGATGCTATTCAGATGATAAGAATCACTGCTCCTTAATTACTTTTTGTGGAAACTACAGAACACCAGACTCAATAGAGAAAAAGAAAGTATAATACAACTAGATTATATTTTTATCAAAAACAAAAACAAACAATAAACCACATATATGTTCACTAAACTTACATAAAGACATCAAAGTTTCCTAACCAATATAACCAACCTTAATGGAAACAATGGTAACTACAGTAAATGAGGACCCTGATCAATTTAGACGCGTTGACAATTTAGTGGGTTCTTCAGTTATTGACGGAGGAATATAACATCATTTAATGCATATTTCTCATAACTATGAAATTGTGCAATATTAAGTACTACTCAAATTACTCAAACTAGACGTAGTCCCATGCATCTCATAGCATCGTTCTTGACCTATAAATAGTGTGGCTTCCTATAGATTATATGTATTTACATTGATTGGATACTCATAACCAAATTCTTAGTTGAAAATTTCAACTCCTGAATATAAACATACTATCCTATGCTGCAAGTCAACATTATAACCTATCACTTAAAACCAACAAAAAATGCTACAAAATACTATCATAGAGAGCATAAAATATTACCTGAGGATTCTGCAAATTGAATACCACCAGATTTCTATCTGCAGTTCCCACAACCATCAGAGGATATTTCACAGCCATTGCATAGCAGCGGTCAGGAAGTTGTTGAGTATGCACAGGATTTGACTGCCTAGTATCCCAATACCTAATAGAAGGCAAGGAAAGCGTAAAGGAATTTAGACAGCCAGAAGTATTTAGAACAATTAACAGCATAGAAGAGGCATTTTTTTCCCAACAAAAATCCTAAAAGTTGCCATGAGAGCTGTCACAGAGACAACCAAAGTCATAAATACACTATCGCAAAGTAACAAGGAACTTCATGATCAGGCTTGCATGAAATCCTTAAAGAGAGTAATGAAAGGACAAGGCCCAACTGTGAGAGCTGCCTCTCACCAATTTCAGATGAAAGTATGAAACCACAAATAAAGTGGGAGCAGAATAATGTTTGCAGAGAATACAACATAAATGCAGATTCATGTATTATGCTGTCTATTAATTACTATAAACACAATACGCTACATCATAATGGAGCATGTGTTATCTAAAAATGCCTTCATACCCAAAGGTACATGGAAATGAGTGGCCCAACCAGATGTTGTTTCTACGACACTGACACAGACATAATAATGCAAAGTGTTATGTTTTCTTGTGCAATACTTGCAGTTTATAGCCATTGCATTATGGCGTTATGTAATTGTTCTTGTTAATATTTGGTCAAGCTTTCTAAAACAATGCCAAGATGCATTGGGTCTAAATCATATACATTTGAAAAATCACAAATATAATCCGTCACAATTCATAATCAGTATTTCAACTAACTAACAATAATAAAGCTGACAAACATATAAATAGAACTTTTTTCATAATGTAAATAAAGAGGGGGGGAAAATAAATTACAGACTTCAGTGTCTTGTCCCAACTTCCCGTGGCTAAAAGATTCATCTCAGGTATCCATGCGATCTCTTTAATAGGAGCATCGTGCATGGCAACAGTCGCTGGTTGACCACCAGACAAAAGAGGCCACATTTTGACCTGCCTGTCGCATCCTCCCGAAAAAATAGTTGTTCCATCGTCCTTCCATGCAGAGCATAAAACCTTCAATAGGAAACAAGCATTATGTCAAAAAGTCAGACCATTGCGGGTTCAGGCTCAAAGAACAATTTTATATATGTACTCAGGTAGATTACTGGTTGATCATGACCCATTGACGTCTTGGGGCTACTGCTTACTGCAGTTCCATTCTTTACAATCTCCCAACATCGTACCTACAAGATTGTCAACGCAGCAATAGTTTGTCAATCAAATGAAACAGAACATATTCTAGGAGAAAGGCAGGAGCTCCCGTCTTATATCAACCATTCATCTTTCCTTTACACTTCTAATCAACTCATGAATACAATGCAAATCATAGAAACAAAGTCAGACATGGCAAACCTGGTTATCCCATGATGTAGACACAAGGAAATTGGCCTTGGGACTGAAAGCAAGACTTGAAACTGAATCACCAGGTGGATGAGTCACCTGAAAATTGCATTTTTCATATAAATCATCATTCTTGTAGAATAACGAATAGTAAATAAATTACAAAAAAAAAACAATAATCACTGTAAGATAGTCACAGAATGAATGCCTCCCCTTACGAATAATGATCAACAATCCAATAATATGGGCGTCAATTCCTTCTTAAAAAATATCGACCAATACGAGTAGCGATCAAATATATCTAGTTTAGTTTACAAAATAAGAACCAGAGAAGCAGACTAGCAGAGCTTTAAATTTGAATACACTCCATAGCAGCTCAGAAACACGAGAAACTGACTCCGTAAGTTCAGGAGGTTTGACCAACGTACCTCGAAAGATTTGTTCGGATTAGTGTTTGCTGCCCCGAAGGTCGTCATTTTGAAACGATGGGACGAGAGTGAGCACGGACGAGAAACCTAAACAAAGAATGAGAGAGAGAAGAGAGTAAGGTGAACCAAGTGGTGCGAAAAGAGATGGAGGGAAAGAAGCAAAGGACTGTGCGTGGTTTTATAGGGGAGGCGCAAGCGCAAGGGGAGTTGGCGCAACGCTAAGCCGGCCGGGTAGCAGCGATAGCACGGAGCGGTTGGCGGTGGCCTTGGGGTTGGATTTGGATTTTGGAGTCGGGTATTCCGTGGGATCCGGTTTCCATCTAATTTCAAATTAATCTCTTTTCCCCGTAATTTATATATATTTTTTTTCAAACATATCCGTATACTTTAAAAATATATGAACCAACCCCTACAGTTATCTCCATTAACTTAGAGAATTCCTACAGTTATTATTTTAATGGAAAATGAAAACTATTATTAAAACAAAAATAGCAAGTAAAAAGGAAATTATTCAGTTAAAAAAAAGTAAAAAGGAAATTATAATAACAAAATCTCTTTCATCAATTACTACTTCTAAATGAAAGGTGGGTTTTAATCAAAGATATTCAAAACAATGTTTAGTTCATAACTTTTCCTAATCAAGCTATTAGCAAATAATGGCGACATTTCAATTCCTATTAATCATGTTAGTAGTTTCCTCCATGATATCTTAATAAGGATGTAGCCTCTGCACAATCATTGAATATGCTAATATTTTTAAACCAATAGAATTCTAATCCCAATCATAATTCCCAGCACTTTTGCTATGGCTGGTGGAAAATTTTCTAGATATTTTGTTATAAATACCTTGATTATATTCTCTTTTTTTCTGCTTGAATGATTGGTAATCAATTAAATTACATTATGATAAGTGATAATTTTTTAAATAAAGTAGACAATTATATTATATAAAAAATAGACATACGGAAAGATAATTATACATAAGATAACAGCATATACAAGACACTAATTGATAAGAAAGCTTACAAGCAATATAAAAACTTCAAATGATAAAAGTATACTATAGTCAACTTTTTTTTTTTTACAAATTTTGTTAGAAAGTAGTTAAACTCACTGAGGAACTAAAAGTAGAACGAAATCTCTCTTTTTTTTAAGTGATACTAATGTTAGGAGGAGTGAGGTGTAAATCTAAATATCTAAAAGTTATGATGTCTCTTCAAACACCG
Source organism: Leucaena leucocephala (assembly GCA_037074615.1). Classification (NCBI taxonomy): domain Eukaryota; kingdom Viridiplantae; phylum Streptophyta; class Magnoliopsida; order Fabales; family Fabaceae; genus Leucaena; species Leucaena leucocephala. The sequence continues at coordinate 4,264,342 of CM073552.1, forward strand.
CAATTAGAACTATAATAAAATAATATTCTCTAAAGATAAAGATCGAATATACTCTAAATAATCGTATGTCTCATATTTTTACTAATTAAAATTAGGTTGTACTATAGCCAACTTGTGACATGAGTAAGATGGTAGTTACAATCCCCGTGAGAAGGTATGTAGTTCCAACTTGAATTTTAGAAAATAATTAAGATATTTTGAGAAAAAATATATTATATTAATTAATATAATAATTTTTTAATTTAATTAAATTAATTAAATAAGTTTATATTTAAGATAGCAGGAGTATCTCCCTTCCATATGTTGAGGGAAGAAGCATTCCATTGTACATATAGGAAGATGAATGATTTTCTTTAGGAAGCCATTTTTTTGACAGCCTTTGAGAAGCCAATTCTTCATTTATTCAGCTCTGTCGAATCGAAACAGTACCTATAACAGATGAACAATTTTGTACAGATTTGGACAGGAAATGACAGCACCAACAACACCCAAAAGTAATTGTTCTCTGCCTTTGATTGAATGAACAATTTTGTACAGATTTGGACAGGAAATGACAGCACCAACAACACCCAAAAGTAATTGTTCTCTGCCTTTGATTGATTTACTTAGAATCTGATGATTCAATATTAAATATATATAGAAATTAGATAATTAATACATAAAATTAAAAAAAATAATTTAATTAATTATTTATAAAATGTACGTGTTAATTTTTTTTAAGTATCAATTTTAATTATTTGTATAGAAAATTATTCCCTTAATAAAAAAATTTAATCTATATATACAAACAATAATGAGAATTTTAAAAAAAATTACTCTCTTTAATCCACATTATAAGTTATTTTTAGAAGAGTCATTTGGTCAATAATATAAGCCACTTAAAAAATAAGTAATATTTATTTATTAATTTTATCCCTATAATTAATCCTTAAATATAATTTTTTATATTTTTATCTCTCATTTAAAACCTCGATTATAGTATAGATAAAGTTGAAATTTATTTTTTTTAATTTAAAATATATTCATTGAATTAACTATTATTTTTTATTTTATGAATTAGTTGAAATGACTAACTATATTGTGGGACTAGAGGAAGTATAAATATAAAAAATAAAATATATTAAAATTTTATATTTAGAAGTAAAATAATTTTTTTTGTTATATTCAATTCCAAAGGATTAATTGATTATTATTAGGAAAAATCATCATTACTATTATCATAATACATTGATTCCACCGCTAATATCTCCCACACACATTTTACAATCATATTCCATCATTAATATTTAAGTTTTCCTGGTTTACAAGTTGTAAAATGTACTTTTAATATACTTATATGTTTTATATTAGATATTTATTATTTATCAACAAAATTTCCCTAAATATGGTTCCACTTCTGATTAATGGAAATCGGTATCTGTATTGCACTTAAATCTCCATTAGGCAAAACTCTATATAAAGCAAATCAATAAACTAGATTCATTTTTATTTTTATTTTCCTAAAGAGACAACAGCTAATGACCCTATACTCTAGGAAACCCACACAAGGATGGTGCAAATGGAGCTTTGAAAAAAAAATGTTACAATTGATTGAATTTTAGCGAAGTGGAATTTCAACAGCAACAGGACTAATATCTTAAAGAAAATTCCAGCAAATTCAGCTTAAGGTGAATTGATGGATTTTGCCAAATGTTCAACCCACTATAATACCCATGTTGGTTGGACATGTTACTTCCTCCTATTACTGTTATAAACAACCTCCTCTTATAAGAGTAGGCTTATATATAAGCAATAATTTAAATCTATCTAAAATTTTAATGTACTCTTTCATCTTTATCCTCTAATTAATTATATGTATTTCTCCCACTCATTCTCTCTCATATATATATTTATTCTCTCCCCCCCATCATCCTCATAAATAAGAGTATATTTAGAAAATAATTTATATTTTAGATCTGTTTACTTTTTGTAATTAATTTTAATTAATATTTTGATTTACTTAATTTGTGTAATCGTTGCTTATAGAAAGGACAAATGGAGTATGTAATTGATGGTTTAGTTAGTTAAGTTAGTTGGATGAGAATTAATTAGTTAGTTAAGACCTATAGGATATATATATATAAATAAGTCACAGGCGCTAAAGCATACCAGTGTTGTTTATTTGCTCACTTGTTTTGTGTAATAAGAACAATATTTAGAATTGCAAGCACAGTATTCAGCACAAATTTACAAGTAGAATTGTTTTTTTTTTATATAAAAAAATTTAGGTAGATTCAGCATCAGTCCTCCATTAAGGTCAGGGCACAACCTCAGGGCTCAAAAAATGAATCGCCTACTAAAAAAACTCTTATAACGACAGTAGAAATCGAACCCGTATCCTTATAGGATACGGGTTTATTTTTTACTCTTTGTATTAACTCTTATTGATATTATATTGTAGGCTTTTAGATTCAATTCCAAAACCCCATGGCACCTAAGCAACACTAGGCCCATTTTGTATTTAATAAAAAACAACATGTATCATAGATTCTCTATTATTTTTTAACTATATACCTAAGAGCAAGAAATATGAGACATGCAAATTCAAAATCACGAGCAAGCCTATTATAAAACAAATGTCTCACCTGCTCATCAAGTTTTGCTACACGACACAAGCATTAAATTTTTAATTCTTCATAGATTTGGTGAAATAAATATTTCTAAAATGTGCTCATTGGATTCAATAGGCTTCCATTCCTTACACCGAGCATTAATTTTTTTAAAATGTAGTAAATATGGATACAGACAACGTATAATATATATATACACACATACTTACATTTAAACTCTATACCCAAGTTATTGAAAGTCTAATACAATTATATGTTTATAGAGTAGTCCAATTGAGATCTACTATCTTAAATTAGGGATTAAATGCATTATGGAATGGACCACGGGAGTTTTATAATATGATTCAACCATATTAAAGTCTAAAAAGACGTCTAACAAGCCTATACATGTTTATGAACGTGAATAATAAAATGAGATCAATTGAAAAGGTCCGAGAGGCATCAAGAATGGTTCTTTGTAGTATTAATAAGGATTATATTTATTTTATATTTGATAATTTCTCATTTTTGTATTGATTACTTCTTGAAGACAAAAACTTAACTATTTTAGATTCCATTAATTATTAGAGAGTCAAATAAAATCATTTTTATTAGTGATATAATTCCTTTAGGTAGTGTGTGATTTAAATTATTTTATGTTAACTAGCAAATTAGAGTATTTTAGAACGTCATTTGGCTTTCTATTTTTGTTGAATTTTTGCATATTTTTTTATGTATTTTATTTTATTAGTGTTTTAGGCTCTAATAGCATATCATGGGGCTTTTGGGCTTAGGTTATCAATTAGGGTTTTCTATAAGACCTAGTTAATGAAGAGTCTGTTATTTTCTTATAAATATTTCATGATGTGCTTTATAGAGATTGAAGAGATTTGAAAGAGAATGTGAATATTTTATTTGATTGTGTGTACTCTGCTTACATTTTTCGTATTCTAGTGATAATATTCAGACAATATCAAAGGAATAATTAATTTTGTGGTATCTTCATGGCTAGAATTATAAGAGACAAATTTTTTAAGATTTTATCTATAATTATTCATTTGATTCTTTACTTATTTTCTAGTTGATTCGTAATGACCCTTATAGAGTAAATTTGGTAGAATAGAAGAGTTTCTATATAGGTGTAGGTGAAAGTGAAATTAAGCTGAAAATATGTTTTAAAAATTTGTTTGGTAAAATAGAAGTGAGTCTAAAGTTTATGTATATTTTTTTTATAACTTAGGATAAAATAGTTCAAAAGTTTTTTTTATAATTTGAGAAGGATTAAGGTTATCCAATAATTTTATAACTGTGGGTAAAATAGTCTAAAAATTTTTACTTCCACTTCCATCATCTCAATTCTCAGCTTTTCTGATAGAACTGAAATGGCCTAGGAAAATGGAAATAAAAATGAAAGTGACTTCCATCATACTAAACGAGAGAAATATAAGTTTTTATTTCCACTTCCTCACCCCTATTTCCCTTCAACCAAACATACCAATATTGTTTGGTATCAGAGCTCCATTGGGCTTCTCCATGAATATATATAATTGTATTGGGCATTTGATAACTATAATATGGTCTTACTCATTGATTAAGAGGACAAGGAAGCATACACTATCCTATATCAATACCCCTAAACAGTAAACACACACTCTACAGCAAAAGATGAGGATAAAGCAATGGACGAGATCATCAATGTATTTGAACTCATTCTTAAAGGATAGAATTGTGTTATATATATCGCTTTCCCAATCAATGAGCGGATCATATTGTAATTATTGAAGGTCTAATACTTATATGTTAATGGAGGAGTCCGATTGTACTCTGATACTAAGTGATACAAAGATTAGTATCAGATGAATAATCGGAGGTATGACCTTAAGAGAACTTATCTCTTACAACTCTAGCAACGAAGACACATGAGGTTGATCACACTATCAAAGTATTCTCACGAGAATATGATGATGTAGGCAAAACTCTCACAAACAAAAATAAAATATTTAAATTCTCATTCAAATCTCCTCAATTTTAATAGAGTACACTATGAAGCATTTATAAGAAAATAAAAGACTTTTAACTATAGAAGGTCTTATCATGAGATAATTTTTTTCTTCCAACTCAATTTTATAATTTTATCACAATTTAGATACATAAAATATTTTAAGAAGCATATTAAAATTAATGAAATAATATGTCAAAATTAATAAAATCACATATAAAAATTATATATATAAGTGGCATAATGTATTTTTTAAATTAAAAATTAAGAGATAATAATTTTTACATAAAGTTATAAAAAAGAAGAAAAAAATTTAAATAAAATAATAAATATATATTTGTCAACTTATAATTAATACCGCTTGATAAAGTGAATCAGTGATGCAAGATGTTATTCAAAAAGAGTTACATGTGCAGGAGATGATGAAAATGATGATGAGAATAAGGCAGTGAATGGGATCAGGAATGTATTGGAAGTCATTCTCGAGGGCTCAGAGGATAAGAATTATGCTATATTTCTTTCCCAATCAATAAGCATGGCCATATTATAGTTATGGAAGGCCCAATACAATTATAATTTCATAAAATAGTATTATGATACCAAATAATACGAGGGTTGGTATAAATCAATTAGAAAATACATGAAGAATTAAAAAATAATTGTAAACATGAGTGTAGAGACTTTAATGGGTGATGTGTATGGTTGTGTGAAACAGAAAGAGAATTAAAAAACATTTCACCTAGCTATAGCTAGTTACTAATGCAACTATTTCTATATTTCTTCCCTTTTTTGGGCTATAATTGCTCTATGCGTCAAACGATGTAGGAACTGGGGTTGAAGATTAAATATATATATATATATATGTATGTTTATTTAGGGCCTGTGATTTATTTATATATCATATAGGCCTCTAAATAACTAATTTTCATCCACCTAACTAAATTATATGTATTTTTAGTCTTGCTTTATTGCGCCCTCTTAAAACAAAAGAGAAGGAAATAAAACTGATAGATTGATAAGCTTTATTAGGAATACTATGCTTATTCTCTTCTCATATGGACTGGGTACATATGGTGCCCTTTTATAAATCAAAGCAATAAACTTGACTCCTTAAAATCTCTCTACTATACCAGATATCTCGCTAGCACTCCCTCTTTTTTTTTATAAATATAAATCAGCAAAATAATAGGAAACTAACTTATTTGACTGAGTAAAGTAAACAAGACTGATAAAATAAAAATCCTAAGAATCATGGAACTGATCATGAACTAACTTATTGTGCCCATGGTTTGTGCTAAGTTTTAACACTCCCCTTTAGTACAAACCTCCTGTCTATTATTCTAAGAGTTTTTCGAAGGTTTGGAACTTAGGTTTCACTAAAGTTTTGTTGAATATATTAGCTACTTGTGCCCCTGTTCGAACACCAATTAGCTTTATCTCCTTGCTCAAGACTTTCTCATGAATGAAGTGATGACATACTTCTATATGTTTAGTTCTAGCATGAAAAAATGGGTTTAATGCAAGTCTTATGGCACTCTCATTGTCACACTTAATCTCCAAAGCATAATCATCTTCATGTAATATATCCTTGATTAATCTTTTCAACCAATTCCACTCCTGAGCTACCATAGTTCCTGCCACATATTCTACCTCAGTACTGGATAAGGCAATAATATCTTGCTTTTTGCTGCACCAAGATATTATTATGGACTGTACATTAAAGTAGTGACCAGAAGTTGAATGTCTGTCATTCATGTCCCCGGCCTAATTTGCGTCAGTGAACCCATTCAACATGAACTTAACATTCTTCTCGTACAGAAGTCCATATTCAAGTGTCCCTTTAATGTATCGTAGAATTCTTTTTGCAGCTTCCAAGTGAGGAACTCTTGGGTCCTGTATGAACTGAGATACGATGTTGATTGAGTATGATATTTATGGCCTTATGATGGTTAAGTAAATTAGACATCCTACTAATTGGCGATACTTCATTGGGTTTTTCAACGTTCTTCCTCCGTCTTTCTTCAAGTTCAAATTTGGTTCCATAGGAGTAGCCTTTTCTTTTGCCTCCCCTATGCTAAAATGTTCTGAGATTCCTTGCATATGCTCGTCGAGTCATGAAGTATCCTTGGTTGACTTTCTCAACTTCCAAGCCAAGGAAGTAGCTTGCTTCCCCAGATTTTTCATATCAAAGCAAAGCGATAAATCATGTCTCAAGGTGGAAATTTCAGACTATTGGAGTATAATCAGAAATTACTTACCCAGAACAAGAAGGAATGAAGGTAATAATTCTGTTATGTATTTACAATCCGTAGGTACATATATACATATATGGACATATGTTAAGGGAGTATAATCCGGGATACAAAAGAGTGAATCATGGAATTCATGTAACAGTCTGATTCCTATAGTCAATTCTGCATATCAGTCTGATCCCTATAATCCCTCTCAATCAATTCTGCATATCAATAATTATTGTTGTATCTCCCACACTCCCCCTCAAGTTAGAGCATAGATATTTATCATGTCCAACTTGCTAAGTAGATATTCAAACTTATCCCTAGTTAAGCCTTTTGTGAGTATATCTGTTGTTTGTTCTCTGGAGGGAATGTGTTTGAGTTCCATTGTGCCAGTATCAATCTTTTCTCGTATGAAGTGCTTGTCTATTTCAACATGCTTTGTTCTGTCATGTTGTATCGAATTATGTGACATATTTATTGCAGCCATGTTGTCTGAATAGAGGTTGATTGGTAGCTTCATTAGCACTCTCAACTCTTCAAGAACTCGTTTTATTCAAAGACTCTCACATATTCCAAGGGCTATGGCTCGGAATTCTGCTTCAGCACTGCTTCTGGCAACCACACTCTGCTTTTTACTGCGCCATGTAACCAAATTTCCCCACACATACGTGGCATATCCTGAGGTTGACCTTCTGTCTTCTTGATCCCCTGCCCAACCGGCATCTGTGAGAACTTCCACATTTCTCTTGTCAGATTTTTTGAATAGTAAACCCAGACCAGGTGAGGCCTTCAAATATTTGAGAATTCTGTAGACTTCATTTAGGTGCTTCTGTTTAGGATTATGGGAGTGTTGGCTCACAACACTAACCGCATAAGCAATATCTGGCCTAGTGTGTGATAGATAAATCAGCTTCCCTACCATTCGTTGATATCTTCCCATATCTACTTCCTTTTCTAGGTCCTCATCATCTCTGATCTTATCAACCTGAATAGGAGTATCGCTGGGCCTACACCCCATCATACCTGTTTCTTCAAGAAGATCTAGTATGTACTTTCTTTGTGAGATACTAATCCCCTTTGCAGATCTAGCTACTTCCATGCCTAAAAAATATCTCATTTTCCCCAAATCTTTCACCTAAAATTTCTGGTTAAGAGCTATTTTGATTCTATCAATCTTTGTTGGACTGTCACCCGTGAGAATGATATCATCCACATATACTGCTAGTACTACAAGGTTCTTGTTCATATGTTTGAAGAATAGTGTGTGATCACTCTGCCCCTGTGTATAGCCTTGTTCTTTCAATACTCTGGTGAATCTTTCAAACCATGCTCGTGGAGACTGCTTCAACCCATATAGTGATTTTTTCAGTTTGCACACGTGGCGCTCCTTTTTTCCAAGAAATCCTGGAGGCATCTTCATGTACACTTCTTCCTTCAATTCCCCATTTAAGAATGCATTTTTGACATCTATTTGATGTAATGGCCAATCCATGTTTGCAGCAAGAGATAACAGGATTCTAATGGTGTTTAATTTTGCTACTGGTGCAAATGTCTTAGTGTAATCCATGTCATAGATTTGAGAGAAACCTTTAGCCACCAGTCTAGCTTTGTATTTGTCAAGACTCCCATAGGCAATATACTTTGGGGTGAATACCCATTTGCATCCAATTGCTTTCTTTCCTTTTGGTAATTCAACTACTTCCCAAGTTTCATTTTACTTTAGTGCCGTTATTTCTTCCATCACAGCTTTCCTCCACTCAGGGCATGCAAGTGCCTCATGTATGTTCTTTGGTATTCTAATTTGATCAAGGTGAGAGGTAAAAGCATGATGTGTAGAAGATAGCCTTATAGGAAACAAACCTCTCTATGGGATGTCTGGTACATGACCTTCGCTGTCGTCTTATTGCTATTAGAAGGTCAAGATCATTCTGTTATTGTGATTATTCAAGACCTGCCTTTGGATCCGACTCATGGTGTGCGTCATCCACTCGAGTAACATCATCTGTCATGTTTCTTCGGTTATAGACTTGTCCCCATTTGTTAGTGTCTCCCCCTGAACTAGTGTGCCCTTCACCTTCTATAGTCTTTTCTTGTACTTCTTGTACTGGCATGTCTAGGGTGTAGATCCTATCAGGTGCTTGGTGGATATATAGTGGTTGAAATTCTGGTTCAGTTTCTGGTTTATGAGATTCACTCCAAGTCTCTCCCTGGACCGAAGATGGGGTATAGAAAGGAATGGTTTCGTGGAAGGTGACATCACATGTGATATAGAGACGTTTGGCTACTGGGTCAAAACATTTATACCCTTTTTGGGCGCCAGCGGGTCCTAAGAAAATACATTTCTTAGCCTTAGGATCAAGTTTGGAAATGTGATGGAGATGAACAAAGGCAGTACACCCGAATACCTTGAGGGGAAGGATGTTTTCTAGATAAGGTAGGTGAAAGTAGTTTTGGAGAACTTAGAGAGGTATTTGGAAAGATAAAGGTTTACATGGCATACGGTTAATTAAGAAGGTAGCCATGAGGATAGCATCGGACCAGTAGAAAGTTGGGACATGGCTGCTAAATAGAAGAGCCCTTGTTGTTTCTAAGATATGTCTATTTTTCCGTTCAGCCACTCCATTCTGTTGAGGGCTATATGGACAATAACTTTTGTGGGTAATCCCATGTTGGTGAAGAAATTCAGAGAGAGGGTGGTTAAAGTATTCAGTGCCATTGTCAGTATAAAAAGTCTGAATTTTTGTATCAAATTGGGTAAGGACCATGTTGTAGAAATTCACAAAGGTTTGATAGACTTCAGTCTTATCCTTTAACAGAAAAACCCAGGTTACTCGGGTATGGTCATCAATGAGAGTCATGAACCACTTTGAGTGAGTGCGATTGGATATTCGAGATGGACCCCATAAGTCACTGTGAATAATGGAGAATGGCTTGGATGGACGATATGGGATACTCGGGAAGTGTGTACGATGATGTTTGGCAAGTTCACAGGACTCACATGAAAAAACTGAAGTTTTATTGGAGCAAATTGAAGGAAACATTTTGCACATGTAATGAAAATTAGGATGGCCTAGACGCTTATGCCACAACTCTAATTCACTAGAATTAGGGAGAGACACTTTATTGCACGTGTACTTATGACAGTCATCTAGGTAATAGAGGCCATCGAGCTTCTTAGCAACACCAATCGTCGTCCCCGTGAGCAGATCCTGAAAAATACAGTGAGTGGCAAAGAAATTAGCCTGACATCGTTCATCTCTAGTCAATTGACTGACTGTTAGTAAATTACATTTTAGATTTGGAACATGCAGAACATTATATAATGTCAACGTTGGGGAAACATTAATAGTACCACTCCCAGCAACCAATGAATCAGAAGCATCAGCAATTTTGATAGTAAGAGATGATTGTGCAGGAGTGTATGTAGAGAAAATAGAGACCTCATTTGTCATATGATCAGAAGCACCTGAGTCTACTATCCAACAGGCGTCCGTGGTCTTACCTTTAAGAGTGGCAAGGGCTTTGAAATAATTACCTCTTTGCACAACAATAGCAACTGGTTGCTTACGGGATTGATTTTCAAGTGCAGTGAGGCGTTTCAAAATAACAGTGAATGGATCTTGGGCTAATGTACTTCCATGTGTTGGGCCAGTGTTGGTAAAGCCCATTGGAGGAGACGCTATTGGGCCAGGTGTGTAGCTGCTGCGTGACTGGATCTGGAGCGGATCAGTTGCTGGGCCTAAATCACTTGGGCCATCTTGAAGCTCCGCGACATGGCCTCTGGGACGCCGCTGTCTAGGTTTCCAATCTGGGGGCTTCCCGTGAAGCTCCCAGCACTTATCCCGCGTGTGGCCCTATTTCTTGCAGTGGTCACATGTTGGACGGTCCTTCCTAGAGTCGTTGTCGCGGGCAGCAAGTGCTGAAGTCATCTCTGCGGTGGTCATTGGTCGAGGGTTGATGGTGTCTGGCATCATAACTCGTCGACATGCTTCCTCATCACGGAGAAGAGCAAACGCCTCGGACACTATTGGAAGAGGTGTGCGCCCGAGGAGTCAGCCTCTGAGGTATTCATATACTGGGTTCAGTCCGACAAGGAACTCAAAGAGCCTTTCTTCCTCCAGATCGCGTCGGTGGGTGGCTGCGTCCTCGGCGTCCCGCCAGATATGGTGCTTCAGTTGGTCTAGCTCCTGCCATAGCGTCTTCTTCTCCAGGTAATATGTATTCAAGGGGCGATTTTCTTGTCTCACGGTCTATAGCTGTGCTCTGAGGTCAAAGATTAGAGAGGCTATCGATCGCTTGCCGTAGGCCTCTTTCACGGCGTGCCAAATTTCTCTGGCTGAGGCGATGAACATGAAGCTCCTGCGGACAGCAGGAACCATCGCGTTGAGAAGCCAAGATGCCACCAGTGAATTTTTTGTCTTCCACCGTCGGCGTGTATCAGCATCATTGGTGGGCGGAGAATCATTCTGGATTAGCTCTAATCGATCACGGCCATCTAGAGCGAGGTACATGGATTGAGCCCATTCCAAGTAATTGTCACCCTGAGATGCTCGGGGATAATGATCACGGTGGAGCCTTCAACGCCGGTGACCTTTGCTGGAAAGTGCCGACCACTATCAGTCACGATGGAATCACCTTCGGCGGAGGCAAAAATATGGGACCCTGAATTCTCCTCTGATACCATATTGGAGTATAATCAGAAATTACTTACTTAGAACAAGAAGGAATGAAGGTAATAATTCTGTCATGTATTTACAATCCGTAGGTACACATATATATACATATATGGACATATGTTAAGGGACTATAATCCGGGATACAAAAGAGTGAATCATGGAATTCATGTAATGGTCTGATTCCTATAATCAATTCTGCATATCAGTCTGATCCCTATAATCCCTCTCAATCAATTCTGCATATCAGTAATTATTGCCGTATCTCCCACACAGACTCATCATTTCTAGTTATAATAATGTCATCTACGTACAAAAGAACCAGTAGCTGTACGTTTGATTCCAACTTCCCAAATAGCCTTGAATCTAAATCGGACATCTTGAAGCCACAGAAAATAACGTATTAGGCAACCTTACCGTACCAAGCTCGTGGGACTTGTTTTAGGCCGTACAACACCTTCTTCAATCGGCATACATGACTTGGAGCTTGCTTAGAGACAAACCCTAGGGGTTGCTGCAGGATGACATCTCTGTCGAGTTCCCCATAAAGAAACGCGTTCTTCACATCTACCTGCCATAGCTTCTATTCTTTAAATACAACAAGGGAGATTAAGGTTCTTACTGTCACCATTTTTGCTACAGGGCTGAAAGTTTCTTTATAGTCTAGCCCATAACTCCGAGAGAACCCACGTGTAACCAGATGAGCTTTATACCTATCAATAGTGCCATCATACTTCTTCTTTAGTTTAAAGACCCACTTATAAGTGATCGGTTCATAGTTTTCTAGTTTGGGCACCAATTCCTACGTCTCATTCTTATGCTGCAAGGCACTTATTTCCTCCTGTATGGCTTTCTCCCAGTCCGGGTTTCCCTTTGCTTCTCCATAATAGGTTGGTTCACATGTACTTTGCTCCCTATAAAGAAACACGCAGCAATCGAGCAACTATTTACTTCATAGTCCTTCAGATAATGAGGTTGCCTCTTCTCCCTTATTGAGCATCTCACATCCTACTCACATGGGTGATCATTACTAGGACATACCTTCTTTCCGTGCCATATTCTTCTTCGTGAATAACCTTTCAAGAGTCTGCCATACCTTTCTCGAAGAAGCAACGTCCCAGACATGCTCGATATATTCCTTGCTGATAGACGTTCTCAAGGCATATAGAGCCTTTCCACATTTGATCTTCCATTTGCGTCGTGCCTCAGAATTTCCTAAAACCTCAGTGGGAATGATATCAGTTCCAGTAACCAGCTCCCACAGGTCTTTTCCTTGAAGATAAGCCTTTATGCACATTCACTAGTATTTATAGTTTGTGCCTACTAGCTTCTCCATTCTAGATTGTCCGTTTCCTCTATTTGAGAGTTCCATTGCAGTAGACAACAAGCTTCACTTATATGAACCTAGCTCGGATACCATAAAACAAAAGAGAAGGAAATAAAACAGACAGATTGATAAGCTTTATTAGGAATGCTATGCTTTATTCTCTTCTGATATGGACTGGGTACATATGGTGCCTTTTTATAAATCAAGGCAATAAACGTGACTCCCTAAAATCTCTCCACTATACCAGATATCTTGCTAGAAATCCATCTTTTTTTTTATAAATATAAATTAGCAAAATAATAAGAAACTAACTTATTTGACTGAGTAAAATAAATAAGACTAATAAAATAAAAATTTTGAGAATCATGGAAGTGATCGTGAGCCATGGCTGCAACGTGCTTTTCCTGTGCCCATGGTTTGTGCTAAGTTATAACACCTCCCATATTAGTATTTGTTCTAAGCTACTTACTCAATTTTTGTCTCTTTCGTCTCCTCTCTCCCTTTGCAATACCATTCCCATTTCTTTGTTGAATTGCTCCTTCCTTCTACATCTTCTCCTCATTCATATAGGAGAACCCAAAAGAGCCTGATTTCCTAAAAATTGCTCACTGTTAGAATACTTATAACCTCAAGTGTTTAAGTAGAGACAAAAATATGTGTTATGTTGTACTACCCGATTATAATTATAAGATCTAATTAATTTTTTAGATAAATTTATAAAATAAAATAAAATAATTAATTATGATCAAATCAAACCTTTTAAGATGAATTCATATTATATATTCTTTAATCTATTTAAAATAGTCAATAAACTCTTATATTTATTATAATTAATTGATTTATTTTATTTCCTAAATCTATCCAAAAAAAACAACACGATCTTATAATTAGAATAAAAAGTAATATAACTTTTGTAATGTTTGTAAATTCTATTTTCTTCTATCTATTTATAAGATTCTGTCTATTAGTTTTTAAAAGATTTTAATACCAAACACTTTACAAAATTTAATATAAAAAACACATAGAAGGATGTACAAAATGTCTTATTCCCGCGGCAATCTCTGTTAGTTCTTAATGAGATGTATACTTTTATAGAGAGAACTAATCTTTTCTTTGTTTATTTTCGATTATTTTCTAAAATGTTACTATCACTTTTAAATAATTTAAAATAATTTATTAGTCCCATTTCTTTGGCCAGCAATTAGTGCCATTTCTTCATTCACGTTGTCATTAAAATGTTGGGAAAATTGATTTGGCAGTTCACAATATTTTAATCAAGTCTCTATGTTTTTTTTCCTCTTTATTCTATCTTTATTATTTGCTCCGTTAATTGTACCAGTCATTTTGTTAATGAAACACACGTGTACCGTTAATTCAAATGAACATCGGTGACTTGGCAATCTGACAAGGCAAAAACGCTACATTAAAAAAAATAGAATGGCCGATCGATTTCTTCACCCGTCTTATCGCTCTTCTGTATCCCCACTTAGGGGTGTTCATGGGCAGGGCTGGGCAGGGTAACCCCCTGCCCGGTGCCCTGCCCGAAAAATCTATGGGCTACATTTTGCAGCCCGGTGCCCAGCCCTACCCGGTAAAAACCCTAACTATTTTGGGCAGGGCATGGGCGGGCTGGGCTGGGCATGCCCGAATTGTGATATCTTGCTCATATTGTGAAAAAAAATCTGTAATTATAAAATTATAAAATAATACCATATTTATATCTTCAAGAGTTAAATAATATCTATAATTTATTAAGAATAAAGTAACAAAAAAATAGTAATTAAAATCTTGAAATATATTATATATATAAAAAAAATTTGACATCTATATCAAGGTCGGATATCTGTAGAGATATTACAACACTAATAATTAAATGTTTGGTAAGTAAAGTATGAAAGTAATTTTAGTATTTACGTAAATATAATATTTATATTCAAAATTTAAAAAATGAGTAGAGAGAGTTGTGAAAAGTATAAAATTATAAATTAAAAAAATTAAAAAAAATAAATTTATAAGAAAAATAAAAAAAAATATATATGTATGTATATATATATAGGGCCGAGCCAAATGGGCAGGGCGACATACCTTGCCCGATGCCCTGCCCTGCCCGACATTTGGCCCGGCCCTGCCCTGCCCAAATGTATTTTGGGCAATATTTTTTGGGCCGGGCTGGGCAATTTTTTCCCGGGCTCGGGCGGGCGGATCGGGCCACGGGCATAATGAACACCCCTATGGACCCCACTCCACTCTCTCGCTCTCTCTCAAGGACTCGCTCTCTCTCAAGGATTTTCTGGCGGCAATTTCTCAAGCAACCTTTTGCTTGCTTCACCCTTTTCCCTCCTCCACCACCACTCGCCACCGCTCATGGTAAGTTTGAGAGGAAGAAACCCCAGTCAATATCAGCAACAGCGACCATGAGGAATATTATTTCACCTTCCCCTAGTCCTTACAGATGGGTCTCGTCCTTCAAAAGCAAAGTTGTGATTGAAGCAAAATTTTGAACGGACAATAAAGAAAGATAATGATTACAATCTTGTTTTATTGGATTTATTTTATTGGGGAAGAGTAATGTCTTAAAAGAAAGGTGGAGGATTGTGGAGGGTTAACGAATGAAGAGGGGAGATGGCATGTGCAGTATATGAGTTTGCGGGGGTTTAGAGAGAGATAAGAGGAGGAGGAGGAGGAAGGAGAGGAAGAGAGATATGAGCTTGGTTGCTGGAGAAATTGTCACCGGAAAATCCTTGAGAGAGAGAGAGAGAGGAGAAAGTTGTGTGGGGATTCAGAAGAGCCGGAGTAGAAATCGATCGGCCATTCTTTTTTTCTTTTTCTTTTTTTTGTCAGGCTTTTGCCTTATCAGATTACCACGTCACCCTGTTCACTTGAATTAACGGCAGAATAATGTTTCCTTGATAGAAGGACTGCCACAATTAACCGGGCAAACAACAAGGATGGAATAAAAAGAAAAACAATTATAGTGAATTAATTCAAAGTATGGTGAAAGTAAGAGGATTGCTAAATCAATTTTCCCTAAAATTTTACTATAACTTAAAGTTAATTAATGAATATATAATGTATGAGAAAAATAATTTAAAATTTCTTGTAGATTGTGCTATTTATAATTTTTATATACTTAATTTTTTATTAGTGCTATTTTTTGCCTGCAATTAGCGAGGTTTTTTAACGTAATGCTATAAATAGTAATAATATCTGCCCAATATACTACACCGGGGAAAGTATTTATTAAAAATTTATACTTAAAGTCATTTTCTATTAGATGCATTTTAGATTTTTTGAGAAGTTATTCCCTACTAATACGAATTTGAGAATGTGATAATTTTTTAAATTATAAAAATTAAAAGTTGTTCTTTGACAGAATAACTTTAGTTTTGTCTCTATCTAAATAATGCTCAAGCGTGCCTTCTCTCTCTATAAAATGTTTATCATTGAGACTCATCTATCAATCGTTTAGATTTTTTATCTTCATATATACTAAGGTTTCTGTGAGCTCGGGAAGCAACAGTGAATGCAACTACTTAAAGCTTTTGCTGAATCTTCTTTTCTTTGAGCAAGACAGTAGCAGTAGGAAAACTTATGTGAGAGCTTGTAAAAAGGCACAGTATAAGATGACTCTATATAAATTAGGGGTACTCATTTTGTCCCGTCCCGGGATTGTCCCGACCCGGTCCCGGGCAATTCGGGATGAGTCCGTCCCGTCCCGTGAAGGGTCGGGACGGGACAAATCGGGACGGGACGGAGGGAAGGATCGGGACGGGACGGGTCTCGGTCCGACCCTCGGGATTCCCGTCCCGTCCCGAATATTTTTTTTTAAATAAAAAATATTTTAATTTTATTTATAATGTTTTAAAAAAATATAAATAAAAAATAATATTAGTTAGATCATATTATTTATTGGATGATTTTATTTTTCTCTTCCTTATATGTATTTGTTTCTTTACAGATGAAACAATAATTTCTGTTGGTGGAGTGAAAAAATTAAAAAAATAATTGTGTTTGTAGTATAATTAATGGTATTTATTATTTTAAGTTGGTAATTATAATAAAGAGAATTTAATTTCTTCTATTATTTTTTGTGTTCTAATTATATGTTATTAATAGATAGGTTGTGCATAAAATATCTAATAGTTTAATTTTTTTTTTAAATCGGGACGTCCCGTCCCGAACTCGTCCCGGTCCGGAACGGGACGGGACGGGACACGGGACGCAAAATGCGTCCCGTGTACTATTTTGGGATGGGCCACGGGACGGGGTTGTCCCGATCCCATCTCGTGAACACCCCTAATATAAATGTTGCACACTTATTTTTTCCTTTTTACCGTCCATTTCTCTTATTCTTTCTCAGTTCCTTACTTTCTCTTTTATATTGGCCATTTGCTCTTCTTTGTCAATTGCTTCCTTCCTTTTCCAGTTGGATATTGGTGTGTGCACATACTGTGGTCTACTACATTTTATTCTAACTTGAAGTTTAATTATTGATTTAATTAAGGTGCATTTCTTACTTAATTTCTTTTTTAATTTTTGTAGCAAAGTTATTATATTTAGTCATGAATTTTTTGAGAGGTTGAATTTGGTATTAACTATTAAAGATGTAGACATATTGCTAATTTTCTTAAGAATATAATGCAGTTTAATTTCTTTAGAAAAGAATTAAATATATATTCATTAACATCATGGATAAAATTATTAAAATTCAAATGTTGCCTATGTATTTTTGTTTATTTTTTTTTTACTATTGGCATAGTTAATATTGGGTTTTCTCAATAAATGGTTATGTGATTAGAAAAAAAGTAAGTAATATTCAAATATTTCATGTATGTTTAGGTTAAATGAAGATATTTAAAAATTGTAAAAAATATATATTTAAAAAAATAGGACACATGACATATTGGTATTGAAGAATTTGACAAAATGGAAGTAAGGAACTTGATCTAAGTTTTCCCCATAAATATTCCCTCTAACTTTTTGTATTTTAAAAAAAATTATGCTAACTAAGAATTTAGGGATAATTGGAAAGAAAGACCTTAGAAAAATAATATTTATTCTAAAGGATCTTTAAAATTGTGATTATTTAGAAAGACAAAAACTTAAAATATAAATATATAAATATTAAATAACCCCTAATATAAGAACTATCAAAAAAAAAATCATGTATTTATAAATTTATAAATAAAATACATATATAGATATAATTGCAAAATAATTACAGTTCACTAAGTCGTTCTGTCGTTCCTGGGGTCATGCCTAAAGTATTAAGCGCCAACCATTCTAAAGTGTTCAACATACTCTAATTGCATTGATTTTTGACAAAGTGTTACTCGAGACTAACAGAACATTGTACTCGCAACGAGAGAATAATGACTTAATAAAAACTCTCAACCTATTCTACCGACAGTTGATTTGTCATGACCATAAATTCTTTGAGATAGACTAAACAAGTAACATGGCAGTTACTTGTCTACTCAACCACAAATTTTAAAATAAAATATTGAAAGACAATAGTCACAAATTTTTAGTCAATCACGTTACAAGCTAACCTCATCATCACCCATATCACCTCTTATAATTCTACTTAATTTGAGTCTCCACACATGTCATCTTCGATGACATTATTACATTCTGACTTGCCAACTCATACTCAATTTTGATCATTCATGTTATTATTTGATGACTCGATATTATTTTCAAACGAATACAATGTTTCTTCAATTTTTGAGTAAAGTAGTCTATCAAACGAAGAATTTATCACCCCTCGACAATCAATTTTTTTAGTTGAATCACCTTGGTTTAATTTTAATACACCAAATACATAAATAAATTAGACATTTGAATCTCAAGAAGAAGTGAACATACAACAACGAACCTAATGTATGAGAAGAAGACCAAGATATGGCACCGAAAATCATTATTTATTAAGTAAATCAATTCTCAAAATTCTATTACCAATTTTTAATTAATCATTTTTCATTTAATACACCAATATTAATTTTATACTAATTATCAGTGTTATTATGTATTTATTAGTAACACTTTCCTTCAATTATTTATTTTTCACAAATTTTTAATAAAATTATTATATAAATCATTTTATTTTTATATTAGGAAGAGATGGAAGAAGCCGAAGATATTAAGATGATGAAGTTGTTCATGTAGTGATAAACTTTTAAAATTATTTACTTCAAAGTAAATTTTTATGATATTGTAATAAAAAAATAGAATAATGAAGAAGTCAATATTTGAGTGATAAATTTTTAAAATGTAACTCCCTAAAGTTAATTTTTATTGCTATGAGTGTAAATGAATTTTAGAAGTAGTCTTATCATAGAATAATTTTTAATTTTTATAATTTTAAAACCATCATATCATTAAAGTCATTTTGTAGAGAATAATTTTTAATTTTTATAATTTTAAAAATTATCATATTTTTAAAATTATATTGATAGTAAATAATTTATTTATAAATCTAAAATTTATCTAATAAAAACAATTTTAAATATAAATTTTTAATAAATACTTTTTATAATATAATATTTTGAAGAAATACTTTTATTGTTTATAGGATTACCGTAAAAAAGCTGCCATCTCTGTTCTCCATTCCGCGGAGACACATCCCGAGTACTCTGTTATAAATAAATCATGGCCGTTGATCTAAATTTCCCCTATTCCCCCAAAATATGCCCTTTCTTCGCCTGAGTTCGGCGTTTCCGATTTGGGTTCGTCTCCGTCCGACGTTCGGGTTCGTTGTTCATACGTGGTGCGCCTTTGCCTTTCTTCCACTCTCTATCGCTGTCATTGAAGGTCCAAATAAGCATGAGGTTAGGGTATGGCGTGTTTTTGCATTTGGGATTAATGCAACCATCTTCTGCTTCTCCTGCGTGCTGAATCTGTCGTTAACTCGTTATCCAAATCGTCTTCTTCCCGCTCGGATTCATCGCTCAACAGTTCCGTAACCGGTGCCTCTTCACTATTCTTCCTCCGGTCACCGTTTTTAAGTGACGCTGAGACCCGTTTCAACAGCTTCTACACTTCGACACGCAGAATCTTGTGAAGTGGATGGTGTAAGGGATGATTTGTCGAGCTTTTGTTGATGTGTAACGCCACATCAGATCATTGTTTGCCACGTAAGCGTTGAATGGACGGAGTCAAGCCACGCTGGACGCCTAGAATTGTTGTAGACATTGCATGATATAGGGATTAACATTGTCGATGTTGAGAAATAAGTGACTAGTGAGAGCTATGTTTCGTGTCCGAGGAAGCTGTGCCCGATTCCGAGGGTCGTTCAAGCTTCTTCGAACCGCATCATTCTGTAGCAAGGCTAAAAACTCTTCCAGCAATTCCACGAAGAACTACAAGATCATTCGCGATGAAAGGTATCGGCAGCTGGAAAATCTTGACTTCATGACTGCGGCAAAGATCCTTTTTACCGACCCTCCAAAGGAAAAGAAATTTGGGTATCGCATTTGTTTCCAAGTTCGTTTTTTTTTTATCTCATTTGATTACTTTGCTTTAGTATTTCACTCTCACGGCAAGCTTTCTCTGGCGTTTTGCTTAGCAGCTTCATTTCAATGTCGGTTCATACCCTTCTTTGGAAATTGGAACTAACTATTAATCCGTAACTTTCTAAATATGTGGTAGAGCATTTATATTTTGAAGTTTTCTTCCTTGTGTCTTTTTGTATGTAAGTATCATGGCTACTTTCTGTTCTGGATTCGGTTTGTTTGTTCTTTTAACCCTGCTCTCTTTGGCATTTCATCGAACAGCTTCATGTAAGTGTTGCTTTGTATCTTGTTTGGAAATTGGAACTGAAATTTACTTACAATCTATGATTACCTTCATCGCAATTGCTCTCAATGCATGTGTATGCT
Organism: Leucaena leucocephala; assembly: GCA_037074615.1. Lineage (NCBI taxonomy): Eukaryota > Viridiplantae > Streptophyta > Magnoliopsida > Fabales > Fabaceae > Leucaena > Leucaena leucocephala. The sequence goes on from CM073552.1 coordinate 4,285,046, forward strand.
TTAGTGTTTGATGTTTGAATGGGAAAATTTCCATTTGCCAATGGTATCGATTATTGGTCAGATCTCATTGTGTCGGTTTAAAGGTACCTACATTGTGTGCATGGGCTTTATTCTTTAGAATGCTTGATTTTCTTCTCGTTTGTTAATGATATGGAAATAAAACGGGGGAAAACCTATCTATGGTTTTTTACTCAGAATGCTCTTGAGTTGAAACGTTGCTTGGCATGTATCAAATTCTCTGTGATAAAAAAGTAGGAGATCAATCCTTGACAACTTTCATTCCTCTAATCAATATGAAGTAGTTGATGAGCTTTTAGGTGAGCAAATATGTTAGATCTTATAATGAAATCATTATGGGGTTTCAATTATTAGTTTTGAGCTCTCAGGATAAAATGTTTATAGACAATAATAAATTTTTAAAATTTATATTGTTTACTACTGCTTGCTACCCCATCAACATCTGCCTGTTTATAATAGTTGAATTGATTCTCACATTATTTATCTCTTTCATGGTCAGGCTTGATTTCCATCTTGTGCAACTTTTCTTTGCCTGCTTGCCTTCTTTAGGTTTGAAACTGTCACATTTCACTTTTATTCACTTTCATTAGACATTTTTGTAACTTCTTGCGCTACCGTCTGAAACAAGTACTTTCTTGCGACAGCTGTATATTTGGTGGCTCAATATGCTCGTTATGATATGAAAATAATGGAGGCGGTATGTATTCTTTCCTTTGTATTGATATAAAATTGATATGAAGTTCTGAACATCATATAATTGATGTGGATATCTATCATTGTAATGCCCTTCACATTATCCATTCCCGGGATTTCAATACATTATATGGAACTCTTAGGATCCCATGTAGTGGGATAAGACTACTTGTTGTTGTATATGGAACCTTTTAGAGATGAAAATTGCCGTATGATCAGAAACAAGACTTGAGATAGAATTATAATACAATTTTAACTCCCTGCTAGATATTGGTCTCATAGAGATCATGTCATAGATATCATATGCCATGCATCATGCAATTGTTTGTGGTTTCACTTTATAAGCAATGAACATTCAGCATGTTACATATTTGATATGTACGAATCTTAAAATTTATTTTGCATCAGTTATTGTTTGTGTGATCTGCTCCGTTTTAGTAATCAGCACTAATCAGAGTAAGGTGTGGGTTTTGAAATGAGTAGTAAAGCATGACCCAATTTTTTTGGGTCAAATTGATGATGTCATTATACCTGGAAAACAATCAGAGGCATAACAGTTCATATAATACTCTCTCCAGTCCTTAATATAAGAGTTAGATAATTAATTTATAAATATTAAAGAAATTAGTTGAATTAGTTATTTATAAAAAAATGTGTGTTAGTTTTCTTAAAATACCCTTTCTAATCATGTGTATTTCCTTGTTGAAATTTGAAAAAAATTTTAATATGTACAATCAATTGTGATATTTTAGAAAAAAATTATAAATTTAGGAGACAAAGTGAATTGAGGTCTTATATTTAGGATTAAAGTAAACCCTCAATCTAGCTCCTATATTTAGGGCCGGAGGGAGTATTATTTTGTTTGACTTCTCTTTTAACAATGGCTTGTCCTCTGTATCATTGCTTAGGAAGTAGAGCAGAAAAGGAAGATAAGGGACGAACAGGAAGCAAAAGAAAGAGAAGAATTAGAGAAGTTAAAACCCCCTCCCCTTGATCCACCCCCGCTTCAGGAGGTGAAAGTGAGACTTGACAAACTTGAGGAGGCTGTGAAGGAAATTGTGTCTGAAACAAAGAAACAATCAGGCAGCGACCTCCCTGAAGATCAAGTGGAAGATGATGAGAAAAAACATGCCAAGTCTTCTTCTACAGAAAGCGACAAAAACAATTCTTTACCACCAGATAAAGCTGTGGAGAAGGATAATAATCTTGGTAAGCCTGTTAAACCAAACCCAGAATCAGGCCAAGAGAGTCCAAAGAATGAACTGGCAGCTCCAAAATCTTCTGTGGATGACCAGAAAAGCCAAGGTAAAGGTGGTGGTAGAAGTAGTGGTTTGTGAAGAAAAACTCTCAATGTCGTCGTACATAATTGATAGAATATACAGTTTTTATTGATTTTTTTCTTGAAAATCAGATGGTTATTATTTGACTACGTTTTTTGAACTTAGCAAAGCTGCAAGAGGATCAGATTGAATGAGACTGCTCTTATTTTTTTTTTTGCCCACCCGATTCACCGAAGTTTTGTCTCGAATACATCCGGATCCAATCCGCGTCGCGCACCTGGCTATGGTGGGTAAGTCTCCTAATGAGAATTTTCTACATACGCCAAGGCTCGAACTCGAGACCTCATTTAAGCGATACCGAGTCGCTTACTATTTGGACTAACTTTTGTTGATAATGATACTGCTCTTATGGCCAAAGGTAGTCATGTTCATGAGCTCGGCCTTAAGATTCCTTTTTATGTCCCTTTTGAGATTATTATTAGTTTGTTCCATAGGGACAAGGCTCTCTTTTAGTTAGCTCTTTTTTGGGTTTTTTTATCCAAAAAAAGGAAATAATGAAAGTACTCTCCTTGATGCATCAATTTTGAGTGTAATAAACTAAGATTCAGTAGGTTAGTATTTTATAACATAAAACTAATATTTAAATCTCTATTAAAAAATATGTTTATATTTAATGTTTAATAGTATTTTAAATATAATTATTTTTAATATGATTATACGCTTAACAATTTTTTTAGTGTAATAGGTGGAATCATGAAAACAAATAAACAATACCAATGATTGTTTTATGACTAATTGCCTACATCAATATAACAGTTGCAAAATACTGACCAAAGATTTATTTTAAGGAGCATTTCTTTCTTCATATGTATGGAAGTTTTTTCTAATTATATTGTTTCTATTACAAAACATATTTTTATGATTTTTTTTAACAATGAACTTACTTCTACACTCGCTATTTAACTACTAATTAATTTTAATGTAAATTCTAGTTTGAATCAATAATTCATATTAATATTCAATTTATTGATTTTAATTGGTGAACCAATAATTGGAACTGGTCCTTTTATTGTTTATTAAAAAATAGCAAATTTGAATTATTTTTAAAATGATATATATTATAAAGTATATATTTTTATTAATATATTCATAAATTTAGAAAGAAAATAAATATATATATCATCTTTATACTCACCTTTTTTCCTATTTATTTTTGTCTAAATATACCACACGCACATTATATTGTGAAAATAATTTAGTATCTATAAGTAATACTCTCTCTTGTCTAGATATATAAGAACTAGATAAAAAATTTATTTGACTTCTAAATATTAGATCGCAATCTATTTTATCTTATAAAATTATAATTTTTTCTTAAAGTATTTTTATATGATTACACATATTAAATACATTTTTATCAAGTGTAGCTCAAATGTATATAATTAAATGAGGTATTTTAAAAAAACTAAAAAAATAAAAATTATAAATAATTAACTTAACTATTTTTTTTAATTTATCTAAATTAATTAAATATATTTTATATTAATGATCAAATGTAGTATATATAGAGGATTTTTTTTTTATACAAATACAAGAATTTTAACTTATATATATATAATTTATTCAACACGCACGTGGTCGATGACTTAGATGCTGATGAGCCACTGACAAATACATCAAGGTGATATGGCGGATGAATCCGAGGATGATGTGTGGAGGAAAATGACATGGCTTCTTATGTGGTGGGTGATGATGAGGATGTTAACATATGAGATGACTTAGATTCTTTATGACATGGCCGATAACTTGGATGATTATTAGGAGGTTTCTTGGATTGAATTGTGTCATGGAAGATGACATAAATGATGATTCGGTTGATGACTTGGAGTAGTTTTTGACATGCTGGCTGATGACAAGACTGCTGACAAGTCCACTAGGACTGGGAATCCACATGAGCATTTTTTTGCTGTGGTGCGTCTTAGACCAATGGATCCATCTGACGGTTCCTATGGAGAGATGGCATTCAGACGTGTTTGCCGCTCAAACTTCCACAAGAAGACAAAGGTTTGAAAGCTTAGTGGCATTTTCTCGGTACCTGCTGAATAGTTACCGTTAGTTCCACCAAAATCAACCACCGCTGTCCAATACCATACCTGTTCGTTTCCCAAAGCTTTTCCAAATTTGAAACTTCCTTTCATCATCTCCCACTCCACACAATATCCCATGATCCTTCGTCCTTCATATTCAAACTTCAGAGGGACCCACCTACCCATCGTCTCTATTTATATATATATCCGTAGCAGTTATTAAATGCTGTATCAGCAGCACCTAGTTCTTTCCCCACAAAGACAAAATTCAACTCCTATTCCAGTTATTGGAAGATTATAATCATTCTCCATTCTCATATTTCTCTGTCAGGGGAAGCGAATCTCCCATATGTACCCAGACTCAGCTTCAGAAGTTTGAATCCCTGTAATGTCAATTCTTCTCAGATACTGAAGCTTTTCCCACCTAAATCCCATAAAGTTTGATCATTTGAATCGTTTCTTCCGCACCCAGATAATGGATGGTTGCAAAAAATCCTCCATATCGGCCCAGTCATACAATTCTCTCTATGTCAATCCCCTCACTGAGCTCAGGCATAGCCGTAGCTGTAGCTGCGACTATGGCCGTTTAGCTAACAAAGGTGACGACTTTGATTTCGCTCACCGGGGCATGAAAATCTTTATGGATAACAAAGAGAATGCGACGCCTAACAAGAAAGAAATTGTAGTTTCTTCTTCTGGTGATGATGACAAGGAAAACGCAGTGTCTAAGAAGTTCTCGAACTCTAGGTCTTTGTCTACTGATAGGATCTTGAAGCCTACTTCGCTTCAGTTCTGCACGAAAATGAATGATTATTCTGAAAAGGCGTTTGGGTCTAAGATATGGGATCGTTTTGATTCGGAGAATTCGAGCTCTATGAATGTTTGGGACTTTTCTGATTCTGAGGCAGCTCCAGCTTCATCGTGGTCAACTCTGCCAAACAAGTGAGTAAAAATAAAAACTCTCTTGGAAAAAAAATTCCAACTTTGGCCTCAGATTTGTTGATTTTCTGAACTTTCAATTTCAGTTTTGATGAATTTCTAAAATCGTTTGAGAATCTTAATGTTACTTTAAACTTAAGAAGTTGATCCTTCTTTGATGAATTTATTATGTCCAGGTCTTTGATCTGTAGACCATTGCCCGTTGATATTGGAAGATGTACATGTGTTATTGTGAAGGAAGCATCGCCAGAAGGACTATCTGGGGGCACATTTTTTTCTCTTTATACCTATGTAAGATATCTGTAATTTATTAGACAATTAAGAATCATGATGGGCTGTCATTTATATAATCTAGAGAAAATTAATGTTTTAGTCCCTGTAATTTTGATTTGGGTATAATTCAGTTTTTAAATTTTAACTGGTACAACTATGGTACCAAAAGATTAATTTTCCCTATAATCTAAAACGTACGGCCAAATGTGAAAGTCAAAGAAAAACTTATCAGATGAGAGTTTTGGTACTTAGTACAGTGGGCTGATCTTAGGATCCTTAGACTTGGTACATGTCACTTCATGATTGTTGCCCACATTTGAGTCAGCAATGTTCAAGACTATTACTAGTGTTTTGCATTGAAGTCATAATACTCCCTCCGGCGTTGAATATAAGACATCGTTTGTAGTATTATATTTATGACCGAGGTAGTACATGGAGTGTTATTATTGTTACATTTAGTACCTTTAAACGTTGACTTTATTGCATGTTAACATTATTCTAGGAAGGCAAAGGACGACAGAATAGGAAATTGGCTGTGGCTTACCATAAGAGGCGAAATGGGAGGTCTCAATTCACCATAGCTCAGAATGTAAAAGGACTTTTGTCCAATTCAGATGATAGTTTTCTTGGAACAGTGATAGCCAACTTCATGGGTTCAAAATACCACATATGGGATCAGGTTCAGTCTTATGCTCTTTCTCTCTGAAAATTGCAGTTTAAAAACCATTTGGTTTTATCTTTGATTCCCTGATACATATTTGGTATAATATATCATTATGGCTTCTGAAACTTGTATTACAAGTTTTGGTGGTATCGTTCACTGTCTTCAAGTATTTTAGATGACACTGAATGACTTTTGAATACTATTGTAGGGATACCGCCATGATTGCCGGGGTAAACAGCCAAAACCGCCTCTTGCTGTGGTGGCGTAAGTCCATATCTTCTTCGTCCACAACAACCACCCTGAGGGTGTGTAATTAATCCTTCTCTGCTAATTTTAGAATTTGATTGTCTTCTTTGCAGATTCATACCAACTATAGCAACATGTACAGGAAGTTACAGAAGCATGAGGGCATATGTACCCAAACATCAATCTATGTCACTGAAGAACACAAATCAGGTTAGCTTTAAAGTTTCTGTATTAGCATAAGGTCCTTACCATCATCCCATTGATGTACTAATAATTTTCTACTGCAACGGAAAGAACCTTAAAAACATCAATCTTTGGTTGTATTACAGGTACAACATATCAAAGGACTGCCAACAGATTGGGAGGAAAAGGTGGACAACGTCCATCAACTATTCTCAAGAGTACCAATTTACAACAAGGTATTATGAGCCTAAAAGGGACATTTTACTTTGTCACGTAGCAGCCATACATTTGAACTTGACTAGTTTCTGTTGGTTTACTTCAGATTTCAAAGCAGTTTGAACTGGACTTCAGAGATAAAGGAAGAACAGGACTTCAGATCCAGGCATCAAATAAAAATTTCCAGCTGAGTTTGGAGGTATAATATAAGTCCCAGGAGACTCTAGTTCTATTGAGAGCTCAAAGTGATTTTTTTTTTTAATTAAAGGAGAACACTAATGGTTTGAGGTTATAAGTGATATTGAACCCACGATCTCTCACTTATAAGGGAGATTAAATGCCACTAGGCCACAAGGCCGTTAGCAGGGAGTTCAAAGTGATTGAACCTGAGTTTTTGACTAAACCATTTACCTATCTATTTATATGGCAAGCAGGTGTAAAAAGTTGATTAATATTTAATAAGATTTTTCCCCTTAAAATTAAAAGAAAAATTACAGAAGGTGAATGGCACGTTAGTGAAGATTCACATTTTTCAACCCAAGGTTGACAATGTTTACATAACCTCATAGGAGTAAAGAACATGAGTTAGTATTTCGATAATCGAGTATATTTCGATAATGTAAATTATAAATAGACTCCTGAAGTTGTTAAATTTTCTCATCAGTTACATGTATATTCAGTTTCTCCCTTGTGAAAATTTGTGATTTACAATGAATTATTAAGACGTATTTAGGATGGAGCTCTTCATAAAATACAACCAATACTAAATTGCTGATTGTAACTGAGATTTAAGAAGTTTTAGTTGACTGACTTGTCCATGATGTGGCCAGGAGAATGGGAGGCAAACAATTCTGCAGTTAGGAAGAGTGGCAAAATCAAAGTTTGTTTTGGATTACAGGTAATATAAACTAATCACTTTCAATTTCATGTTGCCTTTCAGAATTTTCTGGTTTGGAAATTAGGCTTCAATTTGGGGATTTGAATAAGGCCTTTGGGCTTAAAGTTTCTTTAAGCATGTTGGGGCTAGACTTATGTTGGTTCATATCCTGCTTATAAAGAAACAACTAGTCTGTTGTTATATATAATTATTACCCTTTTTATTGATATTAATTAATATGATATTTGAGTTGGATTTTTCATAATTAACCCATATAAGTGTGATCTGAGTGTACATGTGTGAGTATATAGGTTAATTTCGTAGTTTGTGCAACTAGGGGGAAAATTACTCTCGGTCCTTAATGTAAGAGCTAGTTAACTAATTTAGGAAGTTCGATAGATTAGTTAATTATAACAAATGTGACATGATCTCTTTAAAATAGTCTTATATATATCAGTTTATAAGTTAGATAAATTAGTTTTGAGGAAAATAATGAATGTGAGAGATAAAGTATATCAATATTTTATATTTAGGACTAAAACTGACCTCCTAACTAACTAATAAAATAAGCCCCACTTATCAAATGGAAGTGGCCGTCATGTCTAGCTCTCTTTAATTACACAGATTATACACTTAGAAAGAAGTTACCCTTTTGAAACCGTGTGTTATTATGCTGTGGTTTTGCACCAAACACTGAATTCATATTTCTCCATCAACTTTTCAGATATCCTCTGACAGGTTACCAAGCATTCTGCATATGCTTGGCTTCCATTGATACAAAGCTTTGCTGCACAGTGTAGCCGCAATACCATCACTTTTGTTCAACCTCTGAACACAAAATTGTCTTCTTTTCTTTTTCTTCTTTTGGCTTTCAGGTTGATTCCATTCAGAAAGTAATGAAAATCACAGTCTGAGAAAAGGCTTATGTGGCTTCTTAGAGTTCAAAATGTCTTCAGTTTCTACCCCAGGAACTTGGAAATTAAGCATCTTCATGCATAAAATCTCTGTGCTCAGTTATCAGATTATTTCTTTAAGAGTTATGTAGCGTTAGTTGCCAATATCATTATTTTAAATTAATCACGAGACTCAAACAAATACTCATATTGCGACTAAAATCAATTATGAGACCATCAATCATGTTTCTCATGAGTAGCCTTATATGCTTCGGGTGCATTTGGATTAGCGTTGGATGCAACAGAGCTTGTAAAATTGATTTATAAGCATAATTGGTTTTAAAATAGTGTTTGGATAAATTTTTAGGAAAGTATAATTGAAAAGCAAGTAATAGTAGCTTATAAGCTAACCATAATTTCTTGTTCATAATTGATTTTGGCATGTACAAGGGTGTGTTCTTAGCTTTTGAGATAATCATGATTTTGGGTTCACAATTGATTTTGACACACATATAATTGATGATGAGAGCCATCCAAACAGGCTTTGAATGATCCTCTATTCCTCTCAATTAATTAGACTCTGAAGATATTCTTTTGAGAAGATAAGATATACATATTTTGATTCTCTTTAGTAAGTGGAACTGTGACATGGATGGCATGTGTAAGGCCACTAAGATTTCAAAGCAAAAAAAAAAAAAAAAAAAAGCTTTACATTAAAGTAAAATAGTGAACTTTGAATAGGAATATTCATGGAACTTTGATCTTTTATTTCTTTCACTGCTACACACAGTGCATGCATATGAGAGTGAAGAATCCAACTTTTTCAATTGCTTTTTATTTTGGTGCTGCATAAAGCTAACCTCCACTTAGCTTTGAAGTGCCTTTTAAAGTACTCATTTTTTTTAAAAAAATTAGCCGCTTGAAAATTTGAAAGCTTGGTTATAAATAGTGAAAGCTTAATATAAAAATTGAAAGATTAGTTACAAATCAATCATATTTATAACAGGTATGTAAATTTTAAAAATTTAATTGTCAAAATAACTTTTAAAAATTTTGTTAAAATGACAGATGATTCAATTCAAATATATAAGAAATTAATCGATTGATTTTTTTAATTTTTACAACTTAGTTGAGTTTGTGAAATTTATAATTGAATTTTTAAGATTTACTAAAATTTCTATACTTTACAATTAATTTACAACTAATCTTCTCAGTTTTATAATTGAATTCTCAAAATTTGCAAGTAAGCTTTCAATAATATTTACAACTAAGTTATGTACCAACCAACCCTCCTAGGATAATTTTACCCATTGATCCTTATATTTTAAACTAGAGGAAGTATTCATTTTTCATGGTCTTTCTGACTTTCTCCATGTTGTCCATAAAAAGATTAAGTTTATCTCAAGTAAAACTTAATTACAGAATTAGTATATGGACATTGAACCAAGTAAAAATATCTAAATGAATTTTAGTTCAAAATAAAAAAATTTACTATTAAAAGAATCACATGTAAAAATATTAAGCCAAATTAATCGTTATTTGCGACTGAGAATCGTTCTATGCTGGCCAAGAAAAAAATAGACGGAGAATCAATCATCTGAATCTTACAATTCATAATGACAAAATAATTAATACTAGTCAATTATGAAGCCACGTATATTGATTAAAAGTGAATAATTTATTCTCTTTTTGTTTTTTTGGCTTACGACAATCTTACTTTTCACATTTGCATGAGACCGACATTATGGTACGCTCGCTCACACCTGACTAGTCACGACTTCTATAACAAAGTTTAAAACTTTTCTCCTTCGAAAGAAATCCCACCTCGCAGTTCTTCCTGCAAGCGAAGCTCTTCTATCAATGGACGAGTTTTTGGCGCTAATTTGCCCTAATACTCCATCTGTATGCATTTTTCGTCTTTTTCACCTCATTTTTGTACAAATATATGATTGTTGGGCTTTTCTTGGACATAACATAAGCTTCTTGTTTTCTTTCGCCTTGGCGGCTAAGAACGATCAAAATAAATTCTTCAACAAAACAGGTAGAAAAAAATTGAAGCTTTGGAACTTCGTCCAGAAGAACATATCTGGGCATGAATATTTGGTTTGAAGCCAACATTTCTGACAGATTGACGAAGAGTTTTTTTGTTCTTGTATGAGTTTAAGTGAATTAAGTGCTATGTGACATTTCAAAAACTCTACGTTGTAATGTTCATATGTATGACTGTATCGTGTTCTACATGTACTCACTTTCCACCCAATCGACAAAGTCTGGTAAACTAATATATGAAGACTCTCAAACTACGTTTACTCTGTAATATGAAATGGAGTGATAGAAGAAACATATCCTTATGTCTCTGTTTCTATTTTCCTTTGAGTTGAAATTAACCTTCACTTCGGTGACAGAGTGATTAGGATAGTTATTTTTAGTGGGTAAATAATCTGAAAGTAAAGAGAGATTATATTATTCACTAAAGACAAGTTTCAAACATCTCTGGTCATGAATCGTTTTGCCCCTTTTCTGGTTTGCAGGTATGGGATGGAAAGGGATTCTCAGAGTGTTTCGAAGATATATATCCTCATCTTCTTAATTTGATATCAGTTTCTGAATGGATTAAAAACTTACGTTTTTTATATATAAATTTCTTTTCCTTAATAACACCCACGGTTTTAGGTTTTGGACTGAATGCAGTGACTATTGTTATAATTGTTGTGATTGGATGCATTCACAAGAGCAGCCGAGGAATTCAAAGGTCAGACACGCAGGTAGTGGCAGATCTTTGTTGTTTTCAATTTTTCAAAAATATATGTCCTTCAACTGTTATCCTCTCAGGTTCTTTCAATACAGTATTCTCAAACTCTTGTGAAATGTGACTCCTACAGAAAAGAGTTATTTATTTTCCCCAACTTTATTATAGTTAATTTAAGCTTATAATTGCAAGGATATCATATTTGTATTTTAAATATTTACATGAGAAAATATCTCCATTTGCTGATACTGATGCAATGAGTGAACAGATGGCCCTTTTGAAGAAGCTTTTCCTGCATCTTGTACCAGCTGTTGGAGCATGTGCTTCGTTGTTGGACATAATTTTTCTATGGAAGAGAGAAATTAACGGGAGCTTTGTTGGATATCATAAGTGGTCCTATAGCTGTTCTGAGTTGATGGTGTGGGTAAGCTTCGGTAATTTCATTCCGTTCGTTGCAATATTCTGAAATTTTTAAGACGTGCAATCTGTAAATTTGTGGAACTATCATTTTCTTATTCTATTTGTAGACAAATATCATTCTCTTCTCATGGTGTATCAGCAGTCATTACATGCTCTGCAACAATGTCTTGTGTTACTGGTGGATTCTGAAACCCCTTTTCTGGATCTTCCATTTGTTTACAAAGTTCCCATTGTTGGAGGTCCTGTTGTTGGTTTCCAGGTTACAATTCTTTTTTTTCTGGGCATGTCACTTTACCTTTAGATTCATCGAATTGTTGGTTTCTATTGCAGACTCCAATATGCGTTGTGGAATTCTTTATTCTTCTCCTGAATATCACATTTGGCATATCCATTAATGTCATAAGAATAAACATACTGTCTTCCAAAAACAGGTACATGCTGGCCAGTCTTTTTTACATGGTCACTTTCTTTCTGAGGTTTTGGTAAATTTAATGTAAAAAGCATTAGTAAATTTTAGAAAGTGGGGAATCTATTGTTTCCTCTTACTTGAATATCATGCTGGTTGGATAATTTTATTTAATACTCCCTCCATTCCTTTATGCAAGTCACTTTTAACTTCTTTAAACAAACCAAGGAAGTTTGTTAAAATTAGTCTGAGTTCTTGAACTTTTCAAAAAAGACCATTACTTTACAAAATTACCCTCATTAAATTATAACCCATCATAGTTATATCTAATCGCTCTCTCCACCGTAACTATTTTGATTATTTAATGAGGGTTGAAGTTGGAAAAAATATTTCATGCCGCCTTGATTATGTAAAGTGACCTATATTTCAAATATTCAAACCTTTCTAGAATGTGACTTACATATAGAAACAGAAGCGGTATTAAAAAGGATTACTCAATGGGCATAAAATTTTTGGAGGTCAAATGTTTAAGTGTGATGTTTTCTTTTTTCCTTCACTCTGTATCCCTTGGCTTTCCAAATAAAACTAAACCAACTCTATATTGTAGCCAGCTCTCTTGTTTAAAGTTAGTTTTTTATGGCCAGTTAAAGAGATTCTATCTCTGTTATAGCATGCATATTACACTCACTTGATTGTCTGTTTCATTTAGTATATTCTTGTGTAGATTATATTTTCTTAGAGTACATAAAGAATTGCTGACTGAATCTGTTGTCCCAATTTTAGTTCATTTGAAGAGCCACTTCTTTCCAATGATATGGACCTTGAGGAAGGTTGCCATTGTGACCTCGTAAGTATGGGTTGTAAATTTTTACTTTTTTATCAAACACTTACCATCTCAAGTTAATTATTCTGTTACATATATAGGCAGCCATAATCTGTAAATTTGAATGCAATATAACTCTTGCATCCTGCTTTTTATCATGCTTCATCATATTCTTTTCATGTTTCAAACAATGTTGTTGATTATGAGTCTGCATTAAGATATAATAGTAAAATCAAGCGAGCTTCTCGTGCCTTGCACACATTTTAAGGAATAAGCTGCACTATTCACGACTTATGACAATTGAAGTTGCTATAAATTCTGTTTTATATTGATTGATTACTATGATTTGAAACTTGTAATTTACAGAAAATGTTCTGTCCTTCTACGAGAGTAGAATCTATATGCTAATTTTTTTCTTAGATCATAGCAGAGTGGATTTTGATGCTGCCTGATCATTGTCTCTTCTATTTTTTATTTGAACTTTGTGATTTGTGATAAGGTCTTACTAGCTGTCCTTTTTCAACTTTTTCTTGAAGGGAAAATCTAGGAACTTTTGTGATTTGATGACTTTCAAATTCATAAATCCTGTAATGAACCATGGTGTGGTTAAACAACTGGACTTTGAAGATCTGCTGCAACTACCTGCAGATTTGGATCCTTCTTCCTGTCATGATGTAATTTTCATCTGCTGGCAAGAACAACTGAGCAATAATGGTTCAAACCCATCTTTACTTAGAGCAGTATGCTGTGCATATGGATGGCCATATCTCCGCCTGGGTTTATTGAAGGTAAATTTCTATGCCATGTTCTGGTTTCCTCCCCTGTGCTATCCATACGTATATCAATAATAACTTGGAGATTGTGCACTACTATTTAAAGATGGTAAATACTCTAAGTTTAAGCAGCAATGGAGTACTGGGATACCATTCTAGGTTTTGATTCATGGTGATCTTTTAGACATTGGAACTTTGACACTCTGCCATAATTCCCTTTTCTATAAGGAGATTCAATTTTTGGATTTATTCTGGAGATTGAAGAATTTCTTTTATCCAGTGAAGTATGTCAAGGTTTCTAGGAATTTTTCTTTATTACCGTTGCACTTCAAATGTTATTGAATAAGAGAGCTAAGGCTGTAATGGTTGCCAGTAGTTCAGGCGCAGGATTCATCGATTAAATGAATGAACTTGAGCAGTGCATTACTTTCATTCAGTTATGCAAGCTGAGTTTCAGAGTTTCATGCTTGCCTTATCATTGGTTGTATTCATTATATCAACTTAACAAGAACATGTTTGTCTGAGAAACCAAAATTTTCAATGGAACTCAATTGTTTTCAATATTCATGCTCTACAGCAATAAAATATTTGAACCTCTTGCAGGTGGTTAATGATTGTATTGGTTTTGCGGGACCATTGCTTCTTAATAAGCTGATCCGATTTCTTCAACAAGGTGTTACAACAATTATTAGTTTGCATTCCTTCATTGTGTTCGTTAAACTGTTGCTTAGCACATATATATTTCTATTCCATCTCTAACTCATCATAATATTATTATCTTATAAGCGTCTTCTTTTGTCAATTCTAAATTGTTTGAGCAGTTATATGCCAAAATTAAGAATTGATAATATAAAGAATTCAAGGGGAGTGGTATCTCCATTCGTTTTTTATCTTAGCAGTCAATTGAAAATAGAGACACAATAAAAACTGTACTCCTCTAGTCCTTAATATAAGACCTAATTGGGGAGTTGATGTTGGTTCTAAATATAAGATCTATTTCCTATATTTATCAATTTTTCCCAAATTACCCCTATTGATACTACCTCATCAATAATCAAGTAAGAGAGGGATGGAAGGAGTTAAGAAAGATGATTATGGTATTTTAGACAAATCATGATATATCAACTAATTTAACTAACTTCCTTAATCTAATCAAATTAGTTAAATAGGTCCTATGTTAAGGATCGGAGGGGTAATACTTTATTTATATCTTTCAGGTTCAGAGGGTTTGGATGGATATTTACTTGCTATATCCTTGGGCCTCACATCTGTAACTAAGTAAGTTTGGCCTATGTATTTAAATAAGGAAGCTGCTCCTGTTCTCTGTTTTTAACTGCCATAATCTTATGTTTCTTGGGGGTAGCTGTGCTCAAGTAGTTTTTAATGCTATTTTTATGGTGATCTCAAATTACACATTGGTAAAGATACACTAGCATATTTAAAAGTTTGACTGCTTATCATTCTTCCCTAATTAATTTGGTAATAGTCCTACTTACTTGCGTAGACTATATAAAATGAGAGACTGAGAATCCTATGATAAATTTATAAAGAAAAGAGTATAATAAGACTTAATCTTGAGCATCTATGTGTTGAGAAGCACAAGTATTCAAGTTGTAGATCCAACTTGAGGGGGAGTGTTGAGATGCACTAGTTTAGAATTAATTATTAATTAATTATCTAAAAATTAAGTTTTGGATATTATTTAGGATCAAATTTGAATATTAAATTATCATATCTTAGAAGAATAAATCTGAGATGTTAGGATTATGATAGTTTTTAGGTTTAGCCTATCAGCTTATATTTTTGCCTATATAAAGGCCTATTTGTATTCTCATTCATTCAAGGATTAATAATATTTTGAGGCTTTTTCCCTCTACTTTCAATCCTTCAAATCTCCATACTATGAAATGGATTTTCTTGAATTTTGTTTGCTTTCTATTGGGATGTATTTGTTTCCTTGAGGTATTGGCCCAGCAATAATTCCTTTATAGTATTTGAGTTGTAGTATAAGTCAATGGTTTCTAATTTATGTTTCCTTTAACTGAGATTTTATATTCAATTTGTATGAGTTTATTTATCTTCTTGTATCCTTCTTATCCAGATCCTTCTTAGATACACAATATACTTTTCATCTTAGCAAGCTGAAGTTAAAGCTACGGTCTAGTATCATGACTCTAATATATCAGAAGGTATGTTATTTGTTTAGTTTTTATAGTGTAAGTGATGGAACAATAGGTTTGGTAAGAAATAAAACAAGAATAAATTACAAAGACCTTACATTTATTTTTAAAATAAACACTTTATTCATATTTTAATACATAAGAGGGTCCTTTAGTTGAGAAAAGCATGTATATATGTTGACAGGGGATATTTTAGTTGAAAAAGGAATTGAAGCTGGACTAAAGTGTAGCATGACGTTTTGTTTTAAGGAGTTGCATGTATATTTTGAAAATAGATAAGATTCATGAACTCTCATCCAAATTCAAAAGTTTGGATGCTTTATTTGTAAAATAATCATCCTATATTTTCAAGTCAAATGATGCTATTACTGTGAATTTTCTATCATTCTATGATTATGCCTATGATCATGTTTTGATCCTAAATCGTGTATATTGTTGTGTGTGTTTGAAGTGTCTATGTGTGAACTTAGCAGAGCGTTCAAAATTCTCTAATGGAGAAATTCAGACATTTATGTCTGTGGATGCTGACCGAACTGTCAACATGTGTAATAGTTTCCATGATGTGTGGAGGTATTCTCTTAATTATGAATTTATTAAAGTTAGAGTAGACCAAACTCTCTTTGATCTTATTTTAATTGTCTTGAATAATATTCTTTTTCTTTTACTTCATGTGCTGAAGTTTAAAATAATTGCCTTGCTTTTGCTGGATTCAGATCTTTTAAAGTTGGGGATCTGCGAAGTTGATAAAGTTGAATGGAAAGGACTGGTATTATACTAGTACTTTGCATTCAATTTCACCAACTTCAACTTCAAAGGATATGTTCTCAATTTTTCTTTTATTAAGGATTGTATATGTGATTTCTTTTGTACCTTCATCTGTTTAATTGCGTCTTCAGAGATTTCTTCTGCACCTGATAAGAATGAATTTTGCATAGACCTATTATTTAGAATTTATTGGCAGAAAGCCAATGTATAGTACAAATATCTTGAGCACTGTGATTTATTTGGTTTTCAGCTTGCCTTTACAAATTGGAGTGGCGCTATATCTTTTGTATACTCAAGTCAAATTTGCATTTGTATCTGGATTAGCAATTACCATTTTGTTGATACCAGGTAAAATGGTACTCTTACAGAAGTTTAAGTGGTTGAGAACTGAACCTGTTCTATCATTTATTTTTTGTTTTGTTTTCTTTTTTCGATATAATTTGTTTGTGCATAGCTATCAAATACCAACATTAATAGATGGGATGAATTTGCAGATATTTGTATACTCCTACGCAATATCAATAACCAAATTTATTTCCTAACAAGGAGTTTGTTTTACTTGTTACTTTTGTCTAAAAATGCCTTACTGCAATACCAGAGGTTTTCATAATTATGTAGGGCTTGATCAACTTTTAACATTACTAATTTTGCTTCATCTTGCTGGAGCTGCTTCTGCTGCTTTTAATTTATATTGGATACAGTTCATAAGATGATTAATACATTAATAGTGATACCTATACTGTAAAGAGGCTGCAGCTGAATCTTCTTTGTTGACGTCAACTTGACACAGTTGAAGAACTGCACACAGTTAAAAATCATAGCGAACCACACTATTTATGCATCATAAACAGGGTGACTCACTTTAGATTCTGTGCATTGTATAATAGTTAAGCCTGATTTGAAGACAGATAACTTGTTTTTTTTATATAATGTATATATCTCAGGAGTTAAATTTTTTTGGGGGGAATTTTATTTCAAGAAAAATACACTTGTGCTTGTTTTTTTTTTTTTGGTAGACACACTTGTGGCTGTTTCAACTCTACATTTTTTAATTGATGCAGTCAATAAATGGATATCAAAATTGATTGCAAATGCAACGGAGAAAATGATGAAGCAGAAGGATGAAAGGTATTAATACCTTTAGTACCCTACTCGTGGTTTTGGTGTGAACGATAAAATATTTGCAGAGGACATGCAAAATTTGCATTTTATTTGGGGATAACTTAAGATATGTCTTGCTTAATCGCTTCTATTTCCATCACATCATAATTGTATCTTGTAGTTTCTTTGCAATGGTTCCTTTCTCAGCTTATTTATTAAATTTAGGTTTGCTGTGGATGATTGTATATTTGAAGAGGAAACCCTAGAACATTGCTTGGTGATTTTTATAGTTTGACTACCTTGTTAAATAGTGGCAAAATCTTAGGCACGCAATTCATTTTACTGTTCGATCATTGAACTGAAATTTCAAAAGATGTTTGTTGGTGGTTTGCATGCATCCTACTTTCAAACGCAAATTCTTCTAAGATAAATTATGTTAAATTAGTTAGTATTTTTGTAGGAATTTACTGTGTCTCAGTAGATTTTTGGAGTTCTGCAAGCATGTTTTGGAGAGTGAATAATTTTGTATTGCTCAAGAATAAGGTGCTATCTTGTCCCATGGTTGCTATCTGTTATTCAAACTTCTTTTTTTATGCTTGGATATTAATATTATCTTTCCAATTATGGCATTTTACTTTATTTTGTAATGTTGCAGTTTGGTGCATAAGGATCAAAGCCACTGCTTCTATTTACTTTCTTAAATTTACATTTTGCATAGGATACGGAGGACCGGGGAACTTTTGACTTATATTCGCACTTTGAAGATGCATGGATGGGAACTTCTTTTTTCTGGTTGGCTGATGGAGACAAGATCTTCTGAAGTGAAACACTTAGCTGTGAGACTCGTGCTTTCATTTTTATCTGTTTAGAGATGGAAATTGTAAAAAGAAAAGAAATTTGTATAGAACTAAGAAGATGCTTCATGTAACTTAAAAGAAAAAGAGGAGAGCATTTTATATGCTGACATTTTGAATTTCAAGTATAGCACATCAAAGAACTGCCCTCTTTTTGCTCATATGTTAAATTTAATTTAATCAATTTGTTCTATTGTTGTTTCATAGACTCGGAAGTACTTGGATGCATGGTGTGTATTCTTTTGGGCTACAACGCCAACTCTCTTTTCTCTTTTCACATTTGGACTCTATGCATTGATGGGGCACCAACTTGATGCTGCAATGGTATTTTAACATATCTGATCCAATCTTATTGACAATTTTTTTCCTTTCATTTTTCAATAAATTATTTTCTTTCGATGAATTAGTCATTGTTAAGATATTTTATTTTGTTAAAAAATTTTAATTGCAGGTTTTTACTTGTCTGGCTTTGTTCAACACATTAATTTCACCACTGAATTCATTCCCTTGGGTGATTAATGGATTGATTGATGTGAGTCTACAACATCATTTGAATTTTACAAATAATGCTGGCTGAACTTGTTCTTGATTAGATTGGATTCACTTGTGCATTATAGGCCTTTGTATCCTCGAGACGGTTGAGCAGGTTTCTTTCTTGTCCTGAAAATAAAGCTAAGGTGGAAGAGACCAATTCATGTTCCTTGCCATTCCATAGTGAACAGCCCGACTCTCTGCAAGGTTTAGCGGTCTTTGTCCAAGATGCATGTTGTACTTGGTCAAGCAGTGATGAAGAAGCATTAAATTTGGTGTTGAAGCATGTCAGTCTAAGCCTGTCAAGGGGTTCCTTTGTTGCAGTGATAGGAGAGGTAAGAAACCTAGATGCTGAGGACCTATTTAGCAAATAACTTGAACATAGGATTTTGTACTTTGTAGAAAGGAAATTTCAATGGGCATACGCCTTTTTAAACTCTACAAACTCTACAGTGTGATTCAGTTTATCAAAAGGGTCAGAAGATTTCAGCTTTTATAATGAATACAGATATATGGGATTCATGGTTCTTATTTCAGAATGTATTGAATTTGACATTGCTTTGTTAGCTGCAAGTATTCAGGTTGGTTCAGGTAAATCATCGTTGTTATATTCGATTCTTGGAGAAACACGGGTGGTTCATGGATCAATTCACTCTGATGGAGCAGTGGCATATGTACCACAGGTTTGTGCGTGAGGGTGTCATATGCTTGTTTCCTATAATGAAGGTTGAAGGTTCTTATATTTTGCTGATGCTGCAGGTCCCATGGATTTTATCTGGAACCATACGTGACAACATAATATTTGGGAAACCTTATGATCCCATAAGGTGTAAATAATACACCCCCGCCCCAACAATAACTTTTATTTGATTGAAGCTTTCGCCTATTTTTTCTGCTTGATGTTGAATTATATGACTACAAACACTTACGTCAAAAGAATCTTGCTGCCATATATAGGTATGCAGAAACTGTTCAAGCATGTGCTCTAGATGTTGATATCTCATTAATGGTTGGAGGTGACATGGCTTACATTGGGGAAAAGGGAGTCAACTTATCTGGTGGACAGAGAACTCGTCTTGCTTTAGCCAGGTGATAACTTATTGTGTTTCATCTGCCTTAGATACTTTATATGGAACTTTTAGTGCCTGGATTTTTAGCAAGAATATTTTAATAATTTGTAATTAACAGGACACTGTATCATGGCTCTGATGTGATTATGCTTGATGATGTCCTGAGTACAGTTGATGCACAAGTTGCTCGATGGATCTTACACAATGCCATTCTAGGTCCTCTTGTGCAGGGAAAAACTCGATTGCTTTGTACCCATAATATACAGGTTATTAATATCTTGAATTGATCTGGATTTGTCAAATCATTCAGTAGAAACCTAGATCAACATGAAGCAATGTACAGCATTAATATTTTTTGTTATTAATTTAGAAGAATATACTGGACACATCCTCTTTGCTTGCGGGTATAAGGCTATGTACATCTATCCCTCTCCAGACCCCACTTGGTGGGAGCCTTGTGAATTGGGCCTCCCTTTTTATCCTCCATAAGATGTGCACTATTCAATTTGTATGTGCATGCAATGATTTGTTATATAAGGATTAGCATTGTGATGTATCTAAAGTATCATATGCAGGCAATATCCTCTGCTGATATGGTTGTTATAATGGACAAAGGACACATAAAGTGGGTGGGAAGTCCTAATGACCACCAAGTCTCTTCATATATAACATTCTCCCCATTGAATGAACTTGATTCGGATGTACAGAATCAAGGAAAACCTTGCTGCACAAATTCGTCTCCTGAATTAAAAGAGCTCCCAGGTAGAGAAATTAAACATGTTGTGGAGGGAGCAGAGGAGATCATTGAAGCTGAGTCGAGAAAAGAGGGAAAAGTGGAACTTGGAGTGTATAAGTGAGTCTAGACATATTCCATATTGGCATTAGTCAGTTTTTACGGGGGCCTATGTTGTCAGCTTTGTAGAGCTACTTCTATGGATGACGATCTAAATTGCTGGTTAATAAATCGGTACTCTTTTGCAGGAACTACGCTATGTTCACTGGCTGGTTCATTACAGTTGTAATATGCATGTCAGCTGTTCTAATGCAAGCTTCTCGTAATGGAAATGATTTATGGCTGTCATTTTGGGTTGATACGGCAGAAAGCAGTCAAACAAGATACTCTCTGTCCTTTTATCTGGTATGAGCTTCTCCTTATATACAGAAGAACTTCTGCTGTATTAGTTTACACAGTACATTTCTCTTGCTGGACATACTGATTGGAGGATGCTTAAATGAGTTTTCTGGCACCGAATGTCTAATTCAAGACGTACAACAAAATAACTCCAACTTACCTCTAATTTTAATTAGTTATTTTGACACAACAATGTTTGCAGCTCTCTTTTCTTTATTTTATTTCACAAAATTTATATTGAAAGACTACATGAAATTTTTATATAAAACTAATAGCAATTCAAAATTTACAATCTTACATGTCTAAGGTTTATGGGTCGTTCCCTGCTTAGAACATGCAACTTATACATTTTTAAACCTAGCGAATTAAATATGGTTGAATCTTGCAAAGTAATATAAATTAGCATGAAATCTAACTTTTCATTTTGGTTGACTTGTTACTTGACTTTGCAGGCTATACTGGCTCTCTTTTGCATCATAAATTCTTTTCTCACATTGGTGAGGGCGTTCTCTTTTGCATTTGGAGGCTTACAAGCAGCAATTAAAGTGCACAACAGAATGCTTGGCAATCTTATCAATGCACCTGTGCAATTCTTTGATCTGACCCCGGGTGGAAGAATACTCAACAGGTTAAAGATAAGATGTCTTCAGGCCATAGTAGATTATACTACTGTGCAAGTTAGGTTTTATGATTTATGTTGTTCCATACAGGTTTTCCTCGGATCTTTATACGATTGATGACTCCCTTCCATTCATTATGAACATTCTCCTAGCTAATTTGGTTGGCCTCTTGGGCATTGCAGTAGTTTTGTCATATGTTCAGGTACCCATAATTGTTCCCATCCTGCCTATAAGAGTTATAACTTCTAAATATGCTATAGTTGTCTCCCATCAGAAGTATTGATTTAATGGTTTTCTGTAGGTCTTTTTCTTAATCCTGCTATTGCCGTTTTGGTATATCTACAGTAGACTCCAGGTATCACTTAACTGCTGATTAAATACTTAAGTGGAGTAATTCTCTGATTTTTCTCTCCCCCATCCTCTTTTTGCCTGATTTTTCCCCTACTTCTTTATCTTCGGTTGTCTTTTCTTAAATTCCTTATTGCACTTTCATTAGTCCTATGTGGCATGTATAAAAGATCAAGATTGTATAGTGCCATTGAAACACAATACACACACACACGTTATTGCCTAATTTGAAGGTTGTCAACAGCATGGTAAGACTTGTCTTAAGGTTTTTATCTAAGAAGCAGTAGCTAATGTAAGACAAATGGGTACTTGACAGGATTGGCAACTTTTTGGAACTTTTGCTATAATGTTTTACCAAAAATTACTGATGGCCAAATCTCTTTTGAAATGCTGTTACTGATTTAGTGGGCAAGTCATTGACAGATAGAATTGCTTATGTTTTGTCCTTAAATATGCATATTTAGCGGTTATATATAATGTCAAAGATTATTCCAAACTGTAAATACTTTGTTTACCTATCTGTGTATGACAACATTGAACTACTCTATGTATTTTATTTCAGTTCTTCTACAGGTCAACATCAAGAGAACTACGACGACTTGACAGTGTTTCTCGTTCTCCAATTTATACATCTTTCACTGAAACGCTTGATGGATCATCAACTATTCGGGCATTTAAATCTGAGGTAAATGTGTGTGTGAATTGAGAATAATAATACTACACGTAGGTGGGCGTTCTAGAATGAATTAGAAGTCCCAACTATCAAGTGATTGAATCTAGTTTAGTAACAATTATGGAGCAGTCCTAACTGGACTCTCATGTGATCAAATAGATTTTTATACCATGTAGAAGAAGCACTTAACTGGACAGCTTAGTCTATTACCAAAATAGCTAGGCATTCATAACTCTAACCACATTTTGAGATTAAATGACGAGAAAATAGTTAATTGGGAGTAAGAGTTGGATGGTGATCATGTGATGATCCACTCTAAAGTTTGGGTCTGGACTAATTATTTATTTATTTTTTCCACGTTACTGTTGGAAACTTGTAGTAAATTATTTCCGATGAATAAAAGCACTGTTAATTAAAGACCTCTGTGCGGGTGTGTGTTTTTCACTCTCTGGAAAAAGAACATCTAATCAAAAGTAAAGAGGCAGTATTCTCCTTGAAGAAGCCAATGAAAACTAATAACAGAAATATGCAGAATTCTCCACTTCCTTTAACAATCTGTATGAGACTGAGAGGAAAACATTACTGGTGACATTAATTATCATTTAGCACAGGACTAAGTTACTTTAAAAGCAGAGAGAAATTGGATTGATCAGTAGGTTTTCAAAGAAAAACACAACACTATATGTACCACCGTCCAAAGTTCTTGGTAGGTTTTTTCCTTCAATATGTGCTAAGATCCTCTATTACTTTAAGGTGAAACCTCAGCCATGACAAATGTATGTTCAAATTTTTCAATACAGTCATATCATGTTCATTTTCTGAGGGTATAACTGTGTTCGCTGTATGCTGCTAATAAACTATACACAATGGTGGCTTTGGACAGGACTTATTTTTTTCCAAGTTCACTGAACATGTAACAATGTATCAGAAGACTTCTTACACAGAGATCGCAGCCAGTTTATGGCTTTCCTTACGTCTTCAAGTATGTCTCATAACTATACACGTTGGACATTTCATTTTAAAGCTTTATTTATGCAGTTCTTGTCACATCGCGGGCATGACATTTTTCACTATCATTAACTTTCTTTCAGTTATTAGCTGCATTCATCATCTCATTTATTGCACTGATGGCTGTGGTTGGAGGTCATGGCAGTCTGCCAATGAACTTTGGCACCCCTGGGCTGGTTTGTCTGTTAGCTTCTTTATTTCTCTGATTTACATCAATTAATTAACGTGTGTTTAAAATTTCAGAGCTTGTGAGAAGTAACCTAAAAGCTAAATATGGCCCTTTTATTTTTTATTTTTTTCTCCTTCAGGTAGGATTGGCACTCTCATATGCGGCTCCAATAGTGTCCTTGTTGGGAAGCTTTTTAACAAGTTTCACTGAAACAGAAAAGGAAATGGTTTCAGTTGAAAGAGTCCTTGAAGTATGAATTAGGCCATAATTTCACTTAAACATGAGTAGAAATTCATGTACTGGCATCTAACAGACATTATACTTTTTTCTAGTATATGGACATTCCTCAAGAAGAAATTGCTGGAGGCCTATGCATGAACCCAGATTGGCCAAATCAAGGAGTAATTGAGTTCCAAAATGTTACCTTAAAATACAAGCCATCTTTGCCACCTGCACTCTGCAATCTTAGTTTTACAATTGCTGGAGGGACCCAGGTCAGTGCATGATACTTGACATGGTGCTCAAGATCTTTATGATAAGTTATACCCATTATGTTTAATACTTTTCACATGGCATGTTATCAGATTGGAATTATTGGAAGAACAGGTGCTGGAAAGTCTAGTGTGTTGAATGCTCTTTTTCGCCTTACCCCGATATGTACAGGCTCTATTTTCGTTGATGGCATAAACATTAACAACATTCCTGTCAGAGAACTACGTTCCCGTTTGGCTGTTGTTCCTCAGAGTCCATTCCTCTTTGAAGGATCATTAAGGTGTTCTAAATTTTTTATGGTTATACCTTCGATACTACATCTGATGTTAGTTTCATTTGAATTATCACTTTTAAAACTTTATTTTATCTGAAAAGCATATTTAATATATCATATTAATATTAGTTGGCCATTAAAAAAATTCATATTAATCTTAAATGTATTTTGTGTCAAACAAATCTGCAAGTTTGGATAAATAGATCTGATCTAAGATTTTCTGATTTCTTATTTTGATGAACTTTTCTGAGATTTTCTGGTACTTCAGTACTGTGGATTTTCTGGGTCTAGTGTAGGAGGTTGAGAAAGAAAAAGACAGAAAAAGACGCAACTAAGTTTCCCATATGTCAAAATAAGTTCCACATATGTATAAAAATTGCAACATGGCATGCCACACCACAATTAACAAAAGTCAGATAAGGGTGTTAGCCTCTGGAATTAATATGAACATCTGCAAAACATACAGATTCATATGAAAAAGAAAAAAATCTTTAAGAACCAATAAGAAATATAGGACCAAAATGGGGTTTTGACCAATTAAAATATTGATACTTCATTCTTGAGTCAGATTGTAGCACTGGTGATTATCTTTTGCAGCTAACTATCGACGATTTCTGTTCCTTTTTCCAAGGGATAATCTAGATCCCTTCCAAATGCATGACGACTTGAAAATTTGGAATGCTTTGGAGAAGTGCCATGTGAAAGAGGAAGTAGAAGCGGCTGGAGGGCTACATATTCTTGTAAAGGAATCTGGGATGTCTTTTTCAGTTGGCCAAAGGCAGCTTCTTTGCCTTGCACGTGCTCTTCTCAAATCTTCAAAGGTAAAGATCATCTTCACAAATCACATCCTCTTGATATCACATCAAACACTTTGCCAATGATACAGCTAGAGCACTCAATGAAGTCATTGAGTATGACCTTTTAGTTAACAATCTATCTAAAGATTTAGTTGTGGATAGAGCACAATGACGTCGTGCGATCTATATAGTCGACCCCACCTAGTAGGATATAGCTTTTTGTTGTTGTAGTCGTTGTTGTCTATAAAAATTCATAAAATTTAAAGGGAAGCATCCGTCCACCCTTACCTTGTCTGCCTCTAAACGTCACCTTCTCATCTCAAAATAACATTAGCACACCTTTGTCTTGATAGGAATCTGATCATTGTGCAATCAAGATGTTCTCTCTACACGCACACATTGTGCTTTTTACTTTCATCTAAACTGTCTCTGAAGGTTTTTTCAACTGAAATGTTTCCAATTTATGTTTACTGCTTTTTTATATGCACATGCTAACCCCATAAAAAAAGGTGCAAGATTGCTTTGAGTACAATGAAAGTGACTTTGCAAATTGGAAAATAGTTTGACTTTATGGCCCTCTTTTGCACATGCATCCCTTGAGAACATGTATATGATTGACAATAAAATTTTTCAGGTTCTCTGTTTGGATGAATGTACAGCCAACGTGGACACTCAAACTGCTTCACTCCTTCAGAGTACCATATCTGATGAATTCAAGGGCATAACAGTCATTACAATAGCTCACCGGATCTCGACAGTTATGAATATGGACAACATTTTAATTCTTGACCATGGGAACCTGGTATGTTTAAGTGAAACTCTTCTCTTGTCAAATGTTGACCTGAGTATATTAAACCATGTTTTGAATTCTCATAGGGTATGGGATTTAATATGCATTTGGGGAATCGCATCACGGTTACTTGTTTATCAGGGTTATTTTTGGTATTTAGTATCAAGAATCAGTCAATCAATTATCATCAATTAAGATACATAAAAACATATATCCTTATGCCATTTTCACTTCCCTTTCTAATTACTGTTCATTAACTTGCCCTACAAGCAAATGCTTTTTACAAGGGAAAAAGGGAAAATCACTTAATTTCCTGAAAAGAACTAAAAAGTCCCAGTAACAAGTGAGCAACATGAATCTGTTATCATTTCTTACACAGTAACTTGTCATTGCCTGCTATTCATTTTTTATAGGATTTTTTAGTAGTTACATTTCTTTATTAGGATCTCATAATGATTTTACCAAAAAACAAAATTAGTATCAGGTCTTTGCTTTCAAATTTTTCAAAAAAAACATAAACATGAAGGTTTCTGGAAGTCTGAGCGCAGCATGATTGGAATTGGATCATTCGGCCCACGTTATGTTTTTATTGAAAACCTTGAGTTCATCCAATTTAATCCTGAGATATCATCTTCATGGAGACTTTCGAACTTGAGATACTTTGCTAGTTTTCATGATATGGTTCTTCTTCTTCATCAGAAAGCGCAACCTTTTTCTATATTCAATAATGTCTCTTATTAAACTGTGTCCTTGTAGGCTGAACAAGGAAACCCACTGGTTCTTCTGAAACATGACTCCTTATTCTCTAGTTTTACTAAAGCTTCATCAATGTAATACACTAAAAGCTGCTTGATGATGATGAGATCTCACAAACAAGAAACTTGATTTTGCGTAAACATGGCCGAATCTCGACCCTAATCAATCTCCAGAAATGAGTTTCTGCAGTGATATTGAGTAGTATTTTAGATCTTTACTTGTATATTTGGTCAGTTTCTTGTAAAATATCTAACCTAGAACTAGTTGGTATTTTGTCTGAATCAACATCTAACATCATTATGTCTTCATGCTTAGCTTAATGATTAAGAATAGGATTTCTGTTTAACACAAAGGAAAATGGTAGTGAATGATAGTTATAGTACAGTTTCAAAATTTGCATGAGGGCTAATTTTATAAAAGGTTAAAGGTGATTTTTGGTTTGGAAGTTGTCACAGATGAACTGTGGGCATCAGGAAAGTTTTTTTAAGAGCAATATCATCATTGAATTTGCAAAATTAGAGCAATGTCGACCTGCCCTAACAAACAAAAACGGTCAGCGTTTGTTGACCTAATTTATGCTGAGATGACATGATTATGTGGCATCTACTTCACTTTTTTTTAAGGCAGATATTTTTTAAGTAGTAAAAAAAAAATTGCTTCTTCATCTCCTCAAAAAATCACCGAAAAAAGATTATGCAAATTCAACCAAGAACGCTTCAATTCTATTATGTTTTGGTCTTGTTTCAAAACTACTTACTCTTATCCTTATTATAATGCACTAACTAGAGAGTACTTTTAATCCTTATTATAAAGTACTAATAACCTTATTAATTATTCTTTTTCTACTTTACCCTTATCATTAATTGATGTTCAATATTTTTTGAATGAAACTTCTCAAACTCTGTTTTAAAGAGGGATAAAATTAAAAAAGTTTATCAATTTAGGATAAATTTAATGACTCAACTTTTATTTTTTAATATGTAAAAAGTAGTTAGAAATTTTCTATACTAAAGAACAGATGGAGTATTTTTGTTTTATAATTTCAATGCTTGGTTTATTTATTATTACTCCCTCCGGCCGATCCTAACTATATAGAAGCTAGACAATTCTTCTAGTCCTTATTATAAGGCGCTAATTAATAAGTGTTCTTGGTCCTTTTTATAAAACACTTGCTTAGTTTCAAGGAGCATTAATTATTTTTTCTATACATGCCCATATTCAATAAAGGTAGTGAGAGAGAGTAAATTAATGTGATAATGGAGTTTAGTGATGATAATAAGGATAATTAGAAATTACTTAAATTTTAGGACTAATTTAATAATTTAACTATCATTCCTTAGTACATGCGAATTGGTTGAAATACTTTATAATAAGAACTAGATTGAGTAACTAATTTATAAAAATTAAAAAAGTTAGTTAAGTTAGTTATTTGTAAAAATGTGTATTTATTTTTTAAAGTATCCCTTAATCATTTCATTGGAAACTACTTTCTTGGTAAAAATATTCTTAATATATGCAATCAATAGTGAGAGGTTAGGGATTATAAATTTAAAAATTTATAATCAAAATAAATATTTTTATTAGATTTTATATTTAGCAGTGATTTGCTATTTTTATTAGTTTATTGTTCACTGAAGGAACTGACATGTTTAGGGGAACAGCTAAATATTCTTGCTTTAACCAAACTTGAAAAGCATCCATCGAATGTGGGAAATACATTAAAAAGAGGAGCATATTATATTCTTTCATTACTTTTAATGGGAACAATATTCAAGGGCTTAAAATCATATAATGTTACAGAATCTATTACTTTGGGAGATTATTGAGCAGTCAAGTTGCTGGGTACACTAAGTTAACAGAAAAAAAATGTTAACTTACTATATAATTTTTGTATTGAAATATAAGTTGTGATAAGAAAAAAACAATGACTCTATAAATCTGTGCAAGATAAGATTTTAACGCAGGCTTTTCAATAAGATGGATGAAGTATTAAAATTCAATTCATGTCAACTAGTTAGACTAGTAAATCAATTTTTAGATAATTTGATTAAAAATTTTGGACGGATTTGATTAAATTAGATTTTATATTTTTTTCCCTAACTAAGTTTAAAATGACGTCATTTTTAGTAAAAAAAATATGAAAAATAGCAATTGGTCACATCTGTAATTTAATAATTTTATTTTATTAGATTATGTATTATTTATATATAAAAATTTTATTGACTTGTAGATTAATACATTTTTTTTAAATATTACTCTTTTACAGTTACATATAAATATTTTAAATAAATTTTAGTTTTTAGTATATAAATTGTATATTTTTTATTTGATTACAGATATCTTCAATTCACTTTACGTTTGAGACTAATCCCTCTCAAAACTTAAGATGCAAGGGATTTTTACCCCTCTCAACAAGTGAGTTTTTCAAAATTTGAATTTGTATTTCCCACTAGGGTAAAGCCGCTTACAACCTCATTTAATAACTTGCTAGTAAATTGTACTTCCCTGATCTTTAATATATGACATATTTAACTTATTTGATTAGATTAATAAAGTTAGTTAAGTTGGTTAACGTGATATTTTTTTTTTAAAATACCCTAATCATCTTCCTTAACTCCCTCCCTCCCTTACTTAATTATTATTGAGAGAGTATTAATATAAATAATTTGAGAAAAAATTAATAAATCTAAGAAATAAATTTTATATTAAGAATCAAGATATCAACTCTACAATTAAGTCATGTATTAAGTTTTATATTTAACCATAAGATTTTATATGCCAAATTTTATTGAAATACGGCATTTTTAATCATACATGAAAATCTG
This sequence comes from Leucaena leucocephala, assembly GCA_037074615.1. Taxonomy (NCBI): domain Eukaryota; kingdom Viridiplantae; phylum Streptophyta; class Magnoliopsida; order Fabales; family Fabaceae; genus Leucaena; species Leucaena leucocephala. The sequence continues at coordinate 4,314,971 of CM073552.1, forward strand.
TCTTAAAATTTAGTTGCATTTGTCATTGTATCTATTTGTTGATATCTATATTTATTGAGAATAATACAATAACTAATAAGCGCAATGTCGCGTGTGGTTGGCATTTAAATTAATTACTAATTTTAACCCTCTGTGTGTAGAAGTAAAACTTAGGTCGATCTTAAAGTAAAATCAGTGCATGGCTTAACTCAAAAAGTAAACAAAGTAGGGAGTGATTAGAAACGATTATCAGTATGATAAGGCTTCCCAAGGGTGAATGGCATCGGCTATTATTGCCCATAAATAATATATCATAGTTATAAAAGAAAATAATAGTTAAGTGAAAAGGCAAAGCCTTAGGAAATTTCCTAAATATAATTATTTATTTCATAAAAATCCCTAAGACCCTATAATAAATTTAATTCATAAATAATTATTCAAGAACCACTTAACTTACAATCCTAATATTAGTTATGATCTATTCTCTAAAAAAATTAGTAATTTTCAATGGAAATTCCTTTTAGGGTTTCTAACGAAATCCTTTTAAAAATATGTTCAACTACACAATCCAAAAAAAAAATTAAAAACAAGTGATAAAAACATATATAAGAAGAATAAATATATTGATAAAAACATATATAAGAAGAATAAATATATGAATGAAGAATAAAAATCACAACAGATAAAAGGGTCATAATAGTTTGTCACAAATTTATTCAAAAAACATAAATAGGTTCACAAGCAAGTCTTCAAAATCTTAGAAACTCAGAAAATCTTAAAACTTAAAAATAAAATATCAAACATTCATAAAAATTATTACAACTCCTAAATAATAAAAATATATAGCTCAAATCTACAACCTCCATCCTCAAGAAAGAGGAGAATTAGTCACTTATGTGGCTAGATGACACATGAAGAATAATGGAAGTAAGAAAAAAAATAGAGGAGACAAGAGATGGAATGATTGTGAGTGAGATGGTGTATCCAATGGAGGAACTTTTGGGTCTTTTATATAGGCTTTGCTGATGTACCTTGTGGAAGGTCCTTGTTTTGCTTGGAGAGCTCTCATCTTGCGCCATCTTTTGGAGATAGAATTATCTTCATTATCTTGTATTCAAGTCTAAGTTATTCCTTGATCCATGAAAACGCTATTGAAACTGTGGAATATCACTTGAATTATCTTCTTTTCTAAATCCAATCTTAGGATAACATAATATTTTAATATATAAATCCATTATCTATTACGCCATATATTAAATTTAATTTCCATATCCAATTGTAAGATATAAATCAAGATGAATTTATATATCTTGTGTGGCTATTTGAAATATTTGGGAGAAGAGATTTTAAATCTTGAATCTAAGATATTGGAAGAATGTATTAAAAATATTCAAAATAAATATTAATTTGAATGTTGAAAGATATACTTTGGCTAATTCCAATATTAATATCATATTAATATATTAAAAGGGGATAAAATAATTTTCTCTAATTAGGATATCTAATTAGATAATAGTAATTTCTCTTTTAATAAATTAAATTGTGTTTTCACTATCTTATCCTTCATTAATCTTATGTGACTCCTCTTGCAACTAGTGGGTCAAATTATAATTTTCCTCTTCTTCCTAAAAATCACAAAAGATAAAAATACATCTATACATATCAATGTGATTAAGAAAATAATAAAATTAGCAAAAATACAAGAAAATAATATTTTTAGTTATTTAATTCATATAGTCAATTAAGGCACAAATGAGTAAATTTTTTACAATAATACCTATTAAATATGATAAATTTTCTCAAATAAATAGAAAATAATATAATAAAATAAGAATTCATCAAAGCTCTCTTCATAATGTAGGAAAATACATCTTATTTTTTAAATTTTGCACAATATATATAAACTCCACGTTGAATATTTTTGAAGTAAAAATTATTTGAGAATTTTCGCTACAACAACAACAACGTAGAATATTTTTGAAGTAAAAACAGCAGCAGCAGCAATATTATTATTATATGAAACCATACGTTGCATGACATGTAAAAAATACTATTTATAAATTGTAGACAATATACTCCTCTTGTCATAAATATATAATCTAATTAATAAGTGGACGTTAGTCCTAAATATAAGAACTATTTTCTAAATTTAACAATTTTTTTTTAAATTATCTTATTAATACTCTCTCAATAATAATCAAAAGAATGAGGGATGGAGTTAAGAAAAATTATTAGAGTTTTTAAAAAAATATATTATAATAAATAATTTAACTAATTTTTTTAATTTAATCAAATTACTTAAATAAGTCTTATATTTAAAATCAAGATAATATATTTTATATATTCATTCTTATGTGATTATGAAGTGGATCACGTCAAAATATTGATTACAATTTTTGGAGGGTTAGTCTCTTTATACCTTTTACCTTTTATAGTCATAGCACTATCAATATTTTGTTATTTTAAAATAATCTTCTACTACAAAATATAAAAATAATTTTTTTTTATTTTTTATCAATGTAAGAATCAATGTCATCAATCAATATCAATATTTTTACTAAAACTTGTAATATATAATTGATATTTCTAGAACGGATGCCAATTGATACTCCATACAATTACATTGTTTTGAGAATTGGGTCTTAAACACATGTTGCAATGCAAATATAGAATTTTAAGTATTGTTTAAGGTAGATTTTGTATACAGATTTATGTCTTTCATTAAAAATAAACATTATTATTCTTTTTTTAAAAATAGTGTAATGATCTAACTATGTAAGAGTTTATATTATGAATAAATATGAATTTAAACTTAACAAAATAATTAAATAAAAAATATTTATTTTTTTAATTTTATTTAAAATTTTATATTCATTCTTGTATTTTTGTTTAATTAAAATTTATGTCGCATTCTCTAACTTGACTGTATTAAATCTTCATGTCACAATTTCAATTAGCCAATTATATAATTAATGGTCAATAGCCTTTTTATTTTGATTCAATATAAGTAATTAAATCTGAAATAAAGTTGAAAGATAATCTTCTGATATCAGTATGGGTTTGATATCAAACTTATGCTAATTCTAATATAGAATAAAATTGCCAAAAATAAAAATGACAAAATTAATATTCATTCATATTCAAATTTCATCACCTCACCCTTTTTTTGTCATATCTCTCTCATTTAAAGAAATTTATTGAATAAAGCCAGTTAATAATATTGATATTTTAAAAATAATTAATACATACTTACAAAGTTCTATATCACCAAAACAAACAATTGTTATTCTGTATTTATAAATTTATCTTATTTTATTTTATATATAAATCTCATCGAGTGTATAAAATATATAATTAAAAATAGTGTATATACAAAAGTAGAGATTACTTGAGATAATTAATAAAAGAAAATCTTATACTTAAAAATTTGTTCTATTATACAATATAAAATAAAAAATTCAAGTAATACAAATCAAATTCATTTTTTTACTATTTGATTTAAAATATTAATCATTGTTAAAATGAAATTGTTAACTTTATTGGAGAGAAATGAAGAATCATATGTATTATTCAAGAGCAACATGCTCTTAAAATCATGATAACCCACTTGGGTTTACACACTAATCTACCCTCACTTGAGGGAGATAAACCAACTCTACTTGGAGACTTTGAGGGGAGACCTAAGTTACCCTCTCCCTCACTATAGTGAGGATTACACAATCTCACACACAAACCTACATACTAGAGCCCTTTATATAGAATTCTAGGGTCATCTAGATACTAGTGATTAACACTAATCACCTAATTAATTCAACCTTCTAACACCCTCACTCAAGTTGACACCCCTTAACTCTAAGCGTTCAACTTGCCAACACAACACACAAGGGAGTAAGGTGAATGAAACCAAACTATTTTTATTTTATAAAATACAATATGAACATTTCTTTAAAACTCTCTCCTAAATGAATACTTAGAGCAACAACTTCCATGGAGATATCTTCACCTTTTGACCTTCATAATCTTAATCTTGAGCACTGTTCAATTCATCTTTGATAGAACCCTATCTTCTATTCTTCATAAGCCTATTGGTGTGTCTCATTTGGCTCTTTTTCACTGGCCTTGTTCTCCATTTGCAATTCCATGATGAATTATACTGTCATATTAATCTTTATTTGGAAAATTCTCTTTGCCTTACTAAGTCATGGTAAACATTACCATCTTCAGTGCATGAATAACATCTTCACCAAGCCCTTCCTTGAGTTGAACCCTAGCCACTTGGCTCCAAACAGAATCCTCTTAAACTTGTAATGCAAAATCCACACCTCTGCTAATGTTGTGAATATTATCTAACAAGTGATTTACTGCTTGGGAACTGTCTTCTACTTGACTTCAACCCTTGAGGTTTTTATGCCTGATGAATACGTCTATCCTCTTGCAGTGACCTACTGCTAAAGCTTAGAAATATTATCTGCACCTAGAAATAAACTCCTTAGTCCCTTCAAAATAACATTTGCTCATCTTGAAATCAAAGTATATCCTTGTCCATTGTTGACTCCATGTATTGCCCAAAATTTATCAAATTTGAAAATGACCATTTCCATGAATTATTGGATTGTGCCACTTCCATAATAGAGCATCATTCATATGTATAATGGCTCTGACTCGGTATCCCTTTCCTTAATGTGATGCTTCCACCTTCAGATAATCAGGAAAGCCTCATAATGCTATCCACTTAAACCATTTCAATTGAAATAAAGCAGATTTTGTTGTGCTATGCCACTAAGAAATTTTGAACCCTTCAATGCCATTATCACAAAACGAATACTGTACCCATTTGCAAGGGAACATAAATTGGTGGAGTTGCAAAGAATTTTACATCAAGAAAAAAATTATATTGACCACCTTTACAGAGATCAATATCGGGTTAATCACAACAAGGGGTAAAAGACAAAGACGACAATAATGAACACCCCATTGAAATATTCTTGAAATCCGAGTTAGACAGCAACGACCACACTCCAGGACTTCTATGGTGTTTCTATTACTTCTCATCTTCCTCTCCCTTCTACTCCTAGCCGAATTAGAAGGCAATAACCAGAACATCATTGGCGTTGATCAAACAAAGTTGCCATCATACCAATACTGTAGGCAAGAACCAAAGAATCGTGACGAAAAGGTGGCTTCGATCGGCAAGAATCTTCACAGTAGAGCAAGAAGACGTGGATTCGTGCAAAATCTTAAACCAAGATTCTTGACAAACAAAGCATATCCATCACGATTTCTTAAGATCTGTTGATAAGTGGAAGATGGCTAGAGTTTGGTCATGGGAAATGAAGGTTGCAAGCAAGAACCCTAACTTTCAATGGTAAGCAATGACATAGTTTATCAAGAACCATGCTGATTTTCAAAGATATGGTAAAGAAGCGCATCATGGAGCTATTAGTGTTACAAAAGCGACGATCTCCTCCTAGTCATATTAGAGCTTGCTTCGGAGAGATGGTGAATTTGCGACTGTGAGTACAAAGGAGGAGATGATCGTGTTGACGACAATGGATAGGGCAAACTAAGGAACTGAAGGCGATGTCATTTGTGGCTTTGTGGTGGCTAATCAAAAAACTTTGTTGAAACGGCAGCGTTGGAACAAGATTCTGCAATGGGCTTCTTCAAGATTGGGGTACAGTGAAAAAATAAGAACCACACATAATAGGTCCACAATACAACCTGCTCTTGATACCATGTTAACTTTATTAGAGAGAAATAATGAGAAGAGAAATGAAGAATCATATTTATTATTCAAGAGCAACATGCTCTTAAAATCATGGTAATCCACTTGGGTTTACACACTAATCTACCATCAATTGAGGAAGATAAACTAACTCTACTTAGAGACTTTGGTTACCCTCTCCCTCAATATGGTAAGGATTACACAATCTCACACACAAACCTACATACTAGAGCCCTTTATATAGAATTATAGGGTCATCTAGATACTAGTTATTAACACTAATCACCTAATTAATTCAACCTTCTAACAGAAATAAAAAAGTGTTCAGCTTTAGAGTTACAAAACACTTTCCTTTTCTTTTGAAACAAATAGGAAATATAGGGGTAAAAAATGAGAAGATTCGATGTAGCCGTTTAGTTTAGAAGTTTATTGATGAAAGAAGATACCATCAAACAATGAAGATGTTCAAATTTGTGTTGATTCAAGATTTTAAGGCATTATATTATTAAGATCTAAACTCATTTAGATGGTCTTTCTAGAGCTTGTAGATAATGGGTGGGGAGCTCTAAAGTCATATGCTCTATAGTTGACAACTTGTCATGATAAGATGATTGATAAATTGAAAAAAAAATATCAATGAGATAGACAACACTTAAACATAGTTTGATCAAGCTGAATACATATGGCTAATATTAAGATAGAGGGAGGTGGGATATGTGGTCTATTTAGGGATTCAAATGGATACATGCTAAGAGGCTACTACCAACATTTGGTAGGAATAATCGATACTTTTCAATCACAAATAACGCAATTGGGAAGGAAAAATTATTGTTTATCTGTATATTTCATAGTGTACACATGTCTTTTCCTATAGCATTCTAGGGTTTCTCACCCTGCATATATATTGTACAATAATTGTAAGCATAGAGGGCCATCAATATAATATCATTATTCTTCTCATATTCTTATCTCTTTTGGATTTCATACAATCCAATTGAAGACAGACAATAAAAATATAACAAACATATTATAACTTGAAGTAAGTGCCAAAAGATGGAGTATAGAACTTGAACATGTTTTTAAGTTGATAAAAGATAAGGTCAATGTGAATGCTAAATATGTGTTTAGGAAAGGAAACATATCTATAGATTATTTGGCATCACATACTTCAATGCTCCCTATTAGTGACACCAAAATTCATGTTATCAATCTTCTGTCTAAAGGGTTAAGAGAACATCTTGAACATGATAGAGAAGGATTGATGTTGTAGGATGTGTGACTTATGTTTAATAATTCCTTTCAACTTGTCCTATATTGAGGATGAAAGTTGGGGTGTGACACAAGGAGATAAATTTAAGAATGGTTGTATAAGAATCAGTTTACAACTTAAATTAACTTATGATTAAATCAACTTAATAAATCAGCTCATGAACGTTGGTATCAGAGCCAACACGGGTTTAATACCAAATCATCACCAACTAGTTCGCGTATTAGGATTGCAAGAAACAATCTCAAGAATCACTTGAGCCTAATTAAAATAATACAAATTTATATGACAATAGCACAAAAAATAACTCATCGTCATAGCCTTTGTTATCATAGTCGTCATCATTAAGAATATCATTTGGTCCATTATAGCATTTTGAGGACTTTGTAATGTTTATAAAAGACAAACACAAAGAACCCAGGCAGGTTACATCAACTATTAGGTTATTCTAGTTTAACTACAAGTCTCGAGTTTGAGACGTTGGTACGTAGTACCTTGAGGGCTAGAGGTGGTAACCTTAATAGTTTCTACTATGCCTCAAATCCAAATTAGGTTAAGTATGTTGAGTTTTCAATGATAAGGGGTTAACCTATCGGATCTGAATTAGATTGGGTAAGTTGAGTTTTTCTTGATAAGTGGTAGACATAGGACATAGAGAATGTGATTTTACTTTGTTTTTAAAAATATTGTACATAATGGTTATGACAAGTACAGAGGCCAAAAAAGAAGAATAATTGTAGAGAAATACACGTACTAAGCAATGAGGCATGGAGATATGCTTCTTTTTTCACTCTTACTGAGAAGCATGAAAAACATTTCACTCAATTTCTAAATCCTCTTTTGGGCCATGTGGCCTAAATTTTCATTTGTGAAGTTTTATGACCCAAATCATATGTTTTTTTTATGATTTTCTCTATTATTTTTACATAAAATTAAACTAAAACTTATTAAATTTCAAACCCATAAAATATTATGTAAGTAAATAGTTTATAGTAGCATGATATCAATCAGATTAAATAAATTTTATAATGTAATGACCAAACAAAGAGAAGAGATGAAAAAAGAAAGAAGATGGAAATAAAGATGTGTTTGAAATATTATTTTGTTAAAGTATATGTTTGATTATTTATATTTGTATTAAATTTTATTTTAGTCCTTTAAGTTAAAAAATATATTTTTAGTCTTTTAAACTTAACATCGTTAACTTTACTAACAAAAAAATATTGATTTAACAAATTTAAAATGATAATTGAGCAATTAAAATTGACTATGAAATTAAAATAAAATTATTATATTAAAAATATTAAAATGTAAACATGTTTTGATAGCGTTTAATTGTACAGTTATCATTTTAAATTCGTTGAATCAGCATTTTTTGTTATTGAAGTTAACAGTATTAACTTTAAATGACTAAATATACGCTGTTTAAATTTAATAAACTAAAATAAAATTTGATACAAATATAAAATATACTCTTATACTTTAGCCAATACTTTTTTAACTGTTTAAAAGAAACTTAAATAAATAATTAATAAATCTGATGAAAAATTAAAATAATAAAATTTTATAATATAATCAACTCAATAAACTTTTTAACACATTAGAAAGTTTGAAAATATTGTTAGAAATATTGTAAATATTGTATAAGAGTGTGTCAAAGAAATAAGTATCTTTTTTAACATGACTCTTAAGTCTTGAGACATATGTCTAAAAGTCATATCTCGTGTCCTTCCATAATCTATAAAAAGGGGATTATGAACGAAAGATTAATAACAAATTATTGTTGAGATCTTTCTCTTTTTATATATTTTAGCCTGCTGAATTCTATCATCATTTTGCCAATTCTGTCACCATGTATCCTTACAGAAAGAGTTCGTTTAATCTTGTGGAGTGCCTCTTCCTAATTTACTGAAGGGTTGTAAAATATCGCTTAAGGATTATATCATCGGACACGACTCGAACTATATACTTTATTATTTTACAGATTTTGCCAACAAATTTAAGAGATATTTCCTGTTTGTCTTTATCTCTATATGAGAATTGGACTTTAATAAGAAGGCAAAGAGGCGAGCCTTGATCTGTTGAAAGAACCGAACCAAAATGGTGGGAAGAGGATGAAAAACTTGAACATGGAAATCAAATAGAAGCCATGGAGATGGTGTTAGGTTGATTTGAACGTCCCTTTGGATGGTATACCAAGCGCGCAATCAAACATATATGTTGTCAAGGACTTTGTGGTTTGTGCCGATCATGGGAATCAGTATGTTTCTTAATTTCCTTGCAGTCACTTCTTTAACTGACTTCCATTCAGTTTATCATGCTCTTGAAGAGGGAATAAATGATATGAAAAATATATCCCTCTTAATCCAGTGTTAAATTCTTATAATTTTACGATTTACATGAATCATCTATTTGCATTGGACATTGTCTATAGCCTTAGTTGAAAACCATGAATTACTGCATGAGGAAGAGAAGAAGATGCAGTTACTTTATTATTAACGTTATTGACCGTTAATTCATTAATGGCTTTATTATTATTATTATTATTATTATTATTATTATTATTATTATTTTCGGTTGAATTTGTAAAAGGGCTAGAGGATTTCATATTATATTAAAAATGTGGAAAAAATGAAGTTTTGAAAACATAAATATATGTGCACATGAATAGACCATTTTATATTCTGTTTCCATATTTATCTTGTGATTTTACTGACTTTGGTTTGCAAAAATTCTAATTTATTGAGAAATTGCTAAATATAGTCTGAAATTAAAAGGGCGAGGTGCCTAAGATGTAGGGTATCTTACAAAATTTATGATTGAAAGAAAAAAATTATATGTCTGCTAGCCTCATCTTATAATTATAAAGTTATGTGTTGTCACTGGTGGAAAATGGGCAATCGAAATCCCCATTTTTAAACCGGTCAATGCGGAGACGGTTTTACAAAAATGAGCGGTGGCATTTTTGTAAATAAAATGAAATATTCACACCGTATTTACTCATGAACGATGTGGAAATATTTAGTCCGGTTTAGATGTTTACTTTCTACAGCGGATGTTATAGAGACCGATGTGGAAATATTTCGTCCGGTTTAGATTTTTACTTTCTACAGCGTATTTATATTGACCGAGGTGGAAATATATAGTCCGGTGTCTGTTTTATAAAAAAATTAAATGTTTACACCGGTTTTAAAATTAACCGATTTAAATATAAACACCCGGTGCAGCTTCATCGCCTCTTCAGTTTCCTGTCTATGATTTCCCGCTCGCTTCTTTATTTGTCAGACCTTTCATTTCACTTCTTGGGTTCCCAACGTTTATACTTTGTAGTCATTATGATAGAAGGCCAATTGCGCATTCTTCTATATTCTTATTGATCATGAACGTTAACCATATATATATGTATACCATTCTTCTGTTTTATTTTCTTTTCATCTATCTGACTCCTCCAATGGCCTCTTCCTCACGCACGCCTCCTTCTCCGCCCAACAAAAGAAACAGAGACGACTTTGAAGACAAACATCCTGATCCTCACCCTTCTGTTCCTTCTCCTCCTCCCCTGGTTGTGACTCTGATGGAGAGGCTTGAGGAACTCATACTGCGCTTCAATGGGCTGGAGGACTCTGTGGAAGAACTGAATCGCAAAGTTGACAGACTGAAAGCAAGTTTCAGGGATTTCCGCTCAGAAGTTCGCCGCCATCAACCCCGTGATAGCTTCTTTAATCCTGTTGATCTCACCCAATCTGATGACTCCCAAAACTCTGAGTCTGATGAGTAGTGAAAGATTGCAACTTTTATATATTCTGATGTATATATTTTTTTGGGAGAAAGTTGATGACATGGCTGACTCTGGATGTAGGAAAAAAAAACTGATATATTATACACCGGTCCATATTTATTGACCGGTGTAAAATATACTATAAATAAACTGATATATTTTACACCGGTCCATATATATTGTCCGATGTAAAATATACTATAAATACAACTTTTATATTTATATCTACACCGGTGTAACAGTTTGTCCGGTGTATAGTTTCTTATTTTTTTCCAAATACTCTTTTATTTGGTACATTTCTCGCGCCTTCCATCTCTCATTTTTCCCTGGTTCGCGCGTTAAGACTTCTCGGCGCTTCACGGACGGTGAGTTTTGTTTTGAACTCCTCTCGCGAACTGAAAATTTATTCTCTCCATGCATTAGCTGCAACGTAATGGTTTAATTTCTTATTTTCTGCTTTTCTAGTTCTTATAGTCTTCCACAAATATGGATCGTAGTTGGATAAATGCTAAACGAACAAGTGTTGAGTATGCTGAGGGGGTGAAGGAGTTTTTGGATTTTGCTAAACGGAATGGTGATGATGACAATGGAAGGTTTTATTGTCCTTGTGTGAGTTGTTTGAATGAGAGGAAACAAAGTCCTGCTGATATTTACACTCATCTAATTTGTGAGGGGTTTTGCAAGAGTTACACGGTATGGGTATGGCATGGTGAACAGGTGGAACATACCTTTGACGATGACATGGATACTGATGATAGAGTAGAGGACATGATTCGTGATGTTGGAGAAGATGCTTTTATGCGGTCACACGCATATGGTAATATGTGCAATGATGCAGAAAAGCCTCTATACCCAGGGTGCAGAAAATACAACCTGTTGAATGCAGTGTTGAGATTGGTAAGTGTGAAAGCTCGGCATGGGTGGAGTGACAGTAGTTTTTCAGAATTGCTTGACTTGTTACAGGACATGTTTCCTGAAGAAAATGCTTTACCCAAACGCTATTATGATGCGAAGAAAATAATAGGTCCTTTAGGCATGCAGTATAGAAAGATTCATGCATGCCCAAATGATTGCATATTGTACAGGAAAGAGTTTGAAGATGAGGAGAAGTGTCCAATATGTAAGACACCAAGGTACAGATCAAACAACTCTCCTGCCAAGTTGTTATGGTATCTTCCAATTTTACCAAGGTTTAAGCGACTTTTTTCTAATGAAGATGATGCAAAGAAATTGTTATGGCATGCAAATGAAAGGATTAATGATGGAAAGATTCGTCATCCTGCTGACTCTTTGCAATGGAAGAAGATTGATGACTTATTTCCCGAGTTCGGCAATGAACCACGAAACCTAAGGCTTAGACTTAGTACGGATGGAATGAACCCTTATAGTAGCCTTAGTAGTATCCATAGTTCATGGCCCGTCCTTCTGGTCATTTACAACCTATCTCCCTTGCTGTGTATGAAACGGAAGTATGTAATGTTGTCCATGCTGATCTCAGGACCAAAACAACCGGGAAATGACATAGACGTTTACCTAACACCCTTGATCGAAGATTTGAAGAAGCTATGGGAAGGTGTGGATGTCTTTGATGCTGTTAAGAAGGAGGTCTTCAATTTGCGGGCCTTGATCTTTTGTACAATTAATGACTTTCCTGCATACGGAAATTTGTCAGGGTATAGTGTTAAGGGCCATAAAGCATGTCCGATTTGTGAGGAAGGGACTTGCTACTATCAACTTCGTCATGGAAGAAAGACGGTCTACCTAGGTCATAGGAGATTTCTAAGACAAGCCCACCCATACCGTCGACTGAAGAAGAAATTTTATGGCGGCCAAGAATTTGAAAATGCTCCAAAGCCATTGACTGGCGAACAAGTTTATGAAAAGGTGAGAGACATCAATGTCACTTTCGGTAAGCTTACCAAGAAAAGTGAGAAAAATGTATGGAAAAAAAGATCTGTGTTCTTTGAGCTTCCTTATTGGCGACATCTTCATGTAAGGCACTGTCTTGATGTGATGCATGTGGAGAAAAATGTGTGTGACAGCATTGTTGGAACACTTCTCAACACACATGGTAGTTCCAAAGACGGTTTGAAGGCAAGATTGGATTTGGAAGAAATGGGAATACGGGAGGAGTTACATCCGAGGCCAGATGGTGAGGGGAGCTATCATGTTGAAGAGACTAATATTTTGTCCAAGGCTGAGAGAAGAAGTATTTGTGAGTGTTTGCAAGGAATCAAAGTTCCCTCTGGGTACTCATCTAATCTTAAGAGGATTGTGTCCATGAAAGATTTGAAATTAGTAGGCCAAAAGTCTCATGATTGTCATGTACTGATGCAACAATTACTCCCAGTGGCTGTTCGAGGAATCCTTCAAGATGAGTTGAGACACATTGTAACCCGACTTTGCTTCTTCTTTAATGCTATATGTGGCAAAGTCTTTGAGACTGAAAGGTTGGAGGAATTGGAGCATGAGGGTTATGTTATTTTGTGCCAGCTTGAAAAACAGTTTCTTCCTTCCTTTTTTGACATCATGGTACACCTCATCGTTCATCTAGTGCGAGAGATAAAACTGTGTGGCCCTGTATACTTACGATGGATGTACCCATTTGAAAGATACATGAAAATCCTTAAAGGGTATATGAAGAATCCAAGTCGGCCCGAAGCATCCATTGTTCAAAAATATGTGGCCGAAGAAGCTATGGACTTTTGTCAACAATACCTGTCTAAAGCAAGACTTACTGGTCTCCACAAACCCATTGCCACACAGGGGGGTCAACGCGGAATGTCAGTGAGGAGTGTTGATCGTAATGAACTGCAGTAAGTACACTTACACATCTTGAATAACATTGATGAAGTTCAAGACTATATTACTGTTCATAAAGATCTTGTCCGGAAAACAAATAATAGGATGACAGAGCAAAGGCTCATTAGAGAACACACCAAATCTTTTGCACATTGGTTCAAATTGGAGGTTGAAAATGAGGATTGTGTTTCTGATACAGTTAGATGGTTGGCATGTGGTCCTGAACATAATGTGATCTGTTGGAATTCATTTGATATCAATGGGTATTCCTTTTATACGAAGTCCCTAGATGATAGAAGTAGCGTGCAAAACAGTGGTGTTATGTTAGTGGCTGAAGCTATGCATTTCTCTAGTTCAAAAGACAACAATCCTAAATTAGCAGCCATCCCTTATTATGGCGTTGTTGAAGAGATTTGGGAGGTGGACTACTCCAAATTCAAAGTTCCCGTATTCAAATGCAAGTGGGCTAATGTAAACAACGGTGTTATGGTCGATCAGTTAGGATTTACACTGGTGGATTTGAATAATATAAGTTTTGGGGATGAGCCTTTCATTATGGCAGACCAAGCAAAGCAAGTGTTCTTTATCACTGATCCTCAGAATGAAAGATGGTCTGTCGCGCTCCAAGGGAAAAGTGTTGTTGACAATGATGATTCTTTTTATGAGATCCCTTCTTTTTCAGTAGGTTTACCACAATTAAATGAAGAAGTGGATTCTGATTAATTTCTATGTGTTTCTTGTTTAGTCTAAACATGCAATTTTAAGTTTCTTGTAATGATTGCGTATATGATTTTGATGTAATAATAACAGAGACAGATTCTTGTTCTGATAAGAATGTTGTGACGCTAAGGATGGGATGATATTATAAGGTGGTGAAGTTTTAAAAAAAAACTACAACATTTAACACCGGTCTTAAGTGATATTCGGTGTAACAGGTCACGTCTAATAATAATTTATTGTTCGATTTTACACCGGGTTATACTTTATCCGGTGTTATAATTATCGATGTTTATTTTTGACACCGGTTGTTAAAATTAGACGGTGTAAAATGTTTCACTTTTACGTCGTTTATGTTTTGACCGGGTTAGAATTATTTACAACCGGTGTTAAATGTTTATATTCATTTTTTTAACCCGCCTCTTGGCGCGATGACCTTCAATCTTCTCCTTTCTCACATACTCTTTTTTATCGCCGCTCGTCGTGCTCTGTGGTTCTCGCGAGGCTTCTCCGTGCTCGGTCAGTCGTTCTTCTCTGTCACCTCTCTCGTTCTGCTATTCCGTAAGTGTACGTGTTCTCTGCATTTTTTTCCCTGTGTACGTGCGATGCCGTTTTTATGTTCGTTTAATCTAGGTTTTCTATTTTTCCTGATGAATGCTGGCACATCTTTCCATTCATAACTGCTAAAGGAACAAGTTTTGTGTGTTCTGACGGGTTGAGGGAAAAAGGGTTAAGTCTGTTTTCAATGTTTTTGATGTTGTTATTGCGTACATAGGAATATGGAGGATAGAGTTACTCAGATTGAGGCTGGCGATGCTCCAAGCGCCACTAAGCAAAGGAAGGGCAGAAGTGCGACTCGTTTGAAAGACATTACGAAGGACAGGATAGAGGGGAAACTGCTTCCGATAGAGTTTGACAGAAACTGGAACCCAACTGGTGAACACAGGACAAAGTACGTAAGTTTTGTCAGCCTCCTAGCACGCAACAAGCCTAGCATCACCTATTTGACTTGGGATGCTGTGGATGATGTGGGCGACATGGGGGCACCGGCCTTCCTGGATCATGCGGACGTCAAATCTCTGATCACTCCCAAGGAAGAACTGACCTCCGGCTGCATCCAAGTGTTTTTGATGTAAGTATAATTTAAATGTAAATATATGTAATAACAAAGTTCAAGTCTTACAACTAATGTCGTGCATGCATTGCCTGTAGGTACATGCAAGCTGAGTTGGTTTCCTCCAAGGGCAAACAAAAAAAGTTCGGATTCCTATGCCCAATTCAGATTTATGCTAAAGGGACCTCTCAATCTTCGAGACTTGCATACATTTCAGAGAGGCTCGGTGAAACCGATATTGATTGTTTCTTCGCACCATATATGCATGAGTAAGAATAATAATGTTTCATTTTATTTTATATATACTAGTTTTGTAGTTGCTTAATTATAATACTCATTTTCTTTTAACTAATCTCTACAGCAATCATTGGCAACTTGTCATCCTATGTAAGCATAGCTATAAAGTTTTCTTCTTATGCTCCCTCCATTACAAGCCCTCGGTGGATGTTAGGAAGATCATGAACACGTACGTGAGTTCTCTTCTATACACAATGATCTGTGTGATAAATGGGTTACTAACTTGTTAACTTTGGTCATAGGGCTATGAGGACATTCGCAGTTGCAAGGGGCCTTAAGCACGCTAATTTGGTGAGGGACCCTGAATGGATCACACCGATGGTAATAAAAGTATATATTAGGTGTTAGCTAGGTTCCCCGTTTTGATGATGAGAAATAATTTTTCTCTTGTTAACATTACAGAGTCGAAGGCAACCCAGAGAAAGCAACTTGTGCGGCTTCTACATAGTCAGACACATGGTCAATATTATCTTGGCAAATAGGATTGACCTAAGTGGGGAGGTAAAATTATATTTTGAATGATTTCATATTTCTTAATTGTCAATCTAATCTAAATTAGTAATGCCTTAATTTCTTTGATTTTGATTTCATATTTCAGATGTTTGAACAACCTGATCCATTTCCTGACCAAGATATTGAGGACCTGCGTAATCGGTGGGCAGAGTTTTTTGTTCAAATCCTTCCTTCTCAATAGTATTTATCTTTCACTGAATACATTTTTCTGTTCAAATTGTATCATTTTTGTATTGAGTTTTATTCAATGAATAATATAATGAGCAATTGAATTATATATGTCTCTGGCATCTTGAAATGATGATGATCGATGATTGAGTCATATATTACATTTGGGCAGTTTACTTCTGAAGCTTCAGGCCAACGAAATCTATCAAATATAAATTTAATAACATCTACATCGGAGGTACATACCCACCAGTGTAGTAAGAACATATATAAATTAAATTTAATAACATCTACACCGTCCCAATATTCAACCGGTGTTAAAAATTTAAAAATTTACACCGTCCCAATATTCAACCGGTGTTAAAAATTTAAAAATTTACACCGTCCCAATATTCAACCGGTGTTAACATTTGAAAAATCTACACCGTCCCAATATTCAACCGGTGTTAAAAATTTAAAAATTTGAAAAATCTACACCGTCCCAATATTCAACCGGTGCAGATTTTAAAAATAATACACCGGATGTAAATGTGAACCGATTTAAAATGTAGTCCGGTGTAAAAAATTATACATTCTACACCGATTATAGGACCGGTGTAAAATGTATGACTTTTTACACGGTTCGTTTCTACACCGGTTGTGTGTGCGATGTTGAATGCCATTTTCAACCGGTGTTGAAATGCTTTTTTCCAGCTGTGTGTGATTAAAAATTAATTAGGTGTAGGCTTTGTTATTTATTGCTGAGTGAAAATTTTGTAAAGTCTTTGCTATTTGTTGCTAAATACAAATTTTGTGAATAATCTAATTTGTGTTGCTTGAAACAAGCATTTTGAGAATATAAAAATTTAATCATTTGTCTAGTATAGAGATAAATGTGTTTTATTTTTTATTATTCATGGGTGTATTTATCTTAGAGTAAATATATATTATTGTGAAAATATATTGAATTTTTATTATGTTTTTTTTAAATATGAGTTTGAAAGCATAGATTTTGGATGTAGATAGGTTCTTAGAAAAAAATTATTTTTTTGATGGGTTTGTAGATAAATACAAAGCTAGACTAATAGAGCCAAGGTTTATACTCAAAAAGAAAATATTAATTATTTTAATACATTTTCTCCAGTGATAACAATTTTTTCTATAAGAATTCTTATTGTATAAGCTTCAATTCATAAGCTTTATATTCACCATATGGATGTTAAAATTGTATTTTTAAATGGTGATTTAGAATAGGAGATTTATACGATACAATATGAAGGGTGTTCTTTGGCAAAAAATAAAGTTTATAAATTAGTAAAATATTTATATAATTTAAAACAAGCACCTAAATAATAGCATGAAAAGTTAGATTAAGTTCTAATAAGTGATAGTTTTTCTACTATAGAAGTAGAAAGATGAGTTTATACAAAAGTTATGAATAGTGATTGTATGATTATATACCTATATGTAGACGATATGCTTATTTTTTATACTAGTATGAACATTATGCTTGAAATAAAATGTTTTCTTGCTTTAAATTTTGATATGAAAGATTTGAGTGAAGCAAAGTTAATCTTGGGTGTTCAAATCATAAGAAATGAAAGATGTATCTTACTTTCTCAAGAATATTATGTTGAGAAAATTTTGAGAAAGTTTGAACAATATGATAAATTTCCGTTGAATACTCCTTATGATTCAAGTGTGCACTTGAAGAAAAATTTAGGAGATCTAGTGGCTCAATCTAAATATGCACAAATCGTTGGAAGTCAATTGTATTTAATAAATTACATCAGACCTGACATAGCATATGCACAACATCTTTTGGTATACGTCTAAGAGATGTTGGTTCATAGTCCATAGGACTACTAGCATCTTTGTGTACCAAGTATTATCTATTTAAATCTAGTTCATAGTCCATAAGATCACTAAATACAATGGTTATATCTATGTGTGCAATTCAGCTAATGGTGTTTCTTTAACACATGTAGGGATTGTTGAAAATATTATGTAAGGGTGTTTAAAAAAAAAGAAGTATCTTTTTGACATAACTCTTGGGTCTTAGGGACATATGTCTAAAATATATGTCTCATGTCCTTCCACAGTCTATAAAAAAGATTATTGACGAAAGATTAATAAATTGTTAAGATATTTCTCCTTTTACATATTTTATCCAGTTAAATTCTATCATCTTCCGCCAGTTCTGTCATCATGTATCCTTACAAGTATATTTATAAGTATTTGTAGCAAAAACTAGGTTTAAATATATTATACTTTTTAATTTAAATAAGACATGGTCAAATAAATATTTTAAATATTTTATATTTTTAACTATTTTAATTATTTAAAAATAATTAAAATTATATTTTGAATCACAAGTGTTTTTTTAAATGACATGATATATATAATAGAAAAAATATAAAAATTATAATATAGTAAAAATTGTTAATTTTGACTAGGATTCTAAACGGAGGAGAGTTTATGCTGAAAATATGGAACATCAAGGTTTTAATTTAAATTTTTAAAAATTAGATATGTAATATATACTTGGTCTAAAATTTATGAAAATTTTATATATTTTAACATTTTAATCAAGCGACTAACTTTAAAAATACCTCAAACGGGGATTTAATTAAAAGTAACAGGCGTGTAAAAAAGTCCCAAGGGAGGGACTTATTTACTCAAAAAACCAATAACATTTTAAAACATAAAATAATAAATTTTAGTATAAGAGACAACAGATTTTTATTGTCAATTTGTCATTATAATTTTTTAATAATTAAATCTTTTATTTAAGATTTGATAATAATTCCCTTTTTTTTATCTTTGGTAAATAGTTCAACAAGATCGTCATTCCGATTTATTTACTTTGAATTTAATCCCTTAATAAATCAGACTATTATCTCATAAAGTACAATCATGATTATAAATACTATTAAGAATTAATAATTAGAATTTGTCACAGTAAATCAGGCTATTATCTCAGACATTCTATTTTTATAATTATTTATTTTCTTTTTTTATCTCGCTTCAGATATAGTATAATGTTCTGAATAATCTTCATAAAAGAAAATGTTGTGAATAATGAAAGATCCAAAATCATCCACACATGCAGATAATATGGTCCAACAAATCCATTACGTGGGTGCGTTGCTTTCGCATCTTGTCATTACTTCGGACCGCAAAAAAAAAATGATATCACGAGTAGAAGGCAAAAGGTATCTTTTTAATATCTCTAAAATTTAGACTTAAATTAATTATAATATTTTTGTTAGAGTTCTCCCGAGACATAGAGTAAAAATTATTGAGATAAATTTTATTTTTTTAATAATTTTTTTATATTTGATTTAATTTAAATTTAAGATATCATATTTAAAACATTTAATTATTTATTAATTGTACTGATTGATAATTATAATATATTTATTAAGATATCATATTTTTAATTATTAATTTGCGCACGTGATGAGAAAAATAAGGAGGGGACCATTTTTATCTCCATTGGCACATTGTGCTACATCATTCTTGTAGACATCCAAATTTTTTCCTCCAATGGCATCCTTCTTATTGCTCATTTCCAAAAACAAAAGTTTTATTTATAACTTTTTTTTTTGTGATTTATTTTTATTTTTATTTATAATTTAATTAAACATATTTTCATGCAATGAAACAATTTTAGGTTGTCATATTGCAATAACTTAGTAATGTGGATTCCATATACATTTATATATAATTTTGTCCAATTTTATATCACTCAGGACTATATTGCTATATGCACAATAATTAATGTTTGAATCCCTAATCACTTGTTAAATGGTGTATATGATACGAGTGATTTAAAGAGAAAAAGAGAAAAAATAAAAAAAAAATCTTATTTTCTCTTATTTTGTACTACAAAATTTGTAAGAATAGAAATTTTTTTTAAAGATTTTCCCGGCTCCTCCCCTTCAAAATTAAGAGATTTTGAGGGAAAAATAATTTTTTGCCTTGTTTTAACTATTATTTTCTTAATATATTTTTAATACTCATAAAATATCTTTTCTATATCTTACACAAGTATTTATATAAAAATATTTTTTTTCTTATCTTTATTAAATTAAAAAATATAATATTAAAATATATCTTCTTTTCTATATTTTTATTAATTTAAATAAAATAATATTAATTTTTTTTTAATTCTTTCCTTCTATTAAAATTTCTCACTTTGAGTTGGGTTAGGACAAAAGTCTCTCTATCACTCAAAAGATTCTTTACTCTTTATCCACCCCCATCATATTCTAGCCACTTGAGTTACTCAGCGTCTATCGTATACTCCAATTTTCTATACTTTTATAACCAAACCTAACATATTATAATTAAAATATTTATAAATTTAATTAATTGATTGAAAAAAATGTTAAAAAGTTTTTATTTAAAATTTTTATTAATTAAAAAGATTTAAATTTAAATATTAATACGTATAATTTATTTAAAATACTTATATATTTTGTTTATGGAATATAATCGTATATTTTTATCTGATAAAATTTTTAGATAGATATTTTTTTTATCTATTTTTCTTTTTTTTTTTGCCAAAATTTGAGGGTGATTCAAGTTTTTAAAATTTTAATTCTTTTAAAAAATTGTTTTTTCACTAACTTTTTGGAAACTTCACAAAAATTGTTGCGTCTTAGCCTTTTTCATAAAATTGAGGGTGGAGATTTGACTCTTTTGTCTTAAAGTGATTGATTTTAGTTACAGATTTCCTTCACAAGCACGTCTGCAGAATCACTCACTAGGATTAAATCATTAAAGAGCATTTATTGTAAGACCAAATAAAATTGAAAGGCCAACAAGATGATGAATGAACGTCAGAGATTATCTTTCTAGAAATTTAATTTTGCCTTGGGTTATAAGTTGTCGCCCAATTGTTTTTAGAGATAGAGAGAGAAGACACGATCATGTGCTCTCCCTTCCTTTCATTTTGTGATTTCTATCCGAATGGCGGATTCGTCAAGGCTTAACTTGCCCCATTCGTCTTCTTCCTTCTGGTATATTTTTTCTCCCCACGAGGCATCTTCCATTTTATTCTATCTGGGTTTCTTCCATTTCTGTTTCTGTTTCCTCTTCAAATAACTTCAGTATCTCTGTCTCTGCTTTCTCCCTAAAAGAGTTATAAAAAAAATGGCTATGGCTATGGCTGCTTCGAGACTTGGGCTACCCTTCACTACCGAGACTAATTTCAGAGCTCTGGAAAAACCCACTTGCATGGCGCCAGTTTTTAAGGCTTCATCTGGGTTTGGTGTTGCTAAACCATTCTTCGTTTTACATAAAGGAAGGTATAATATCCTGGGAACTTAATTTCCGATGTATTCTTTCATTGGCCATTTCCTATGTATTCTTTCATTGGCCTCTGTTTTTCATATGTATGCTTTCAATATTCTAGTGGACATTTTACACTAAATCATTAGAATTCTAGCATTCTTGATGATTCTATATTCTGTTGTAAATTTGAACTTATAATTTACATAACCAGGTTAATACTCGGAATTTTGGATGGAAAAAAAAGAATTTGTGGAACTTCTAACAGTGTTGATTACCCAGCTTGAAAATGTTAATTCTTGCAAGCTTTTACAACACTTGGAGGAATCTCTGTACTAACTAATTTGAGCCAGTTAGTGGCATGATTACTGAAAACATTAAGGTTTGCTTGGGTTGAAGAGATTTATGGAAAGAGAAGGGAAGGTTTAATATAGACATTCCCCTTAATTTAAATCTGAGCCAGACATTTTCTTCTTCATTTTTATCACTCCAAACACGCCCCTTAATGTCTTTGGTTATGTTAAGACCCTTGTACTTTTTTGAAAGATATAAACAATTAACACTTGCAATGTAAACTAATACTTTTCCAAAATGATGTGCCCATTCTCTTTTTTGTAATATTATTATATGTACCATTTTGTCAGATTGCCATCTTCAGGAACCACAATTATCCCTCAAGCAGCTCCTGTTGCTAATGTAGAGGTATTTAGCAAAATGATCCTAAAATATTGCCTGCTTGTTGCATATGAGATATAGATTGTCTATTCTTCATTCTTTTCTCATGCTTTTTGATTCTGATCAATCAAACATTTATTTTCAATTTATGCTATCGTGAGATAAGACTTGTTGCTGTTGTATCCTATCGTGGACAGGATGGAAATCAAGCAGAGACCGATACTGTTCCAACTCCTGTAGTTATAATTGACCAAGACTCTGATCCAGATGCAACTGTGGTGGAAATAACATTTGGTGATCGCCTTGGCGCTCTTCTTGACACAGTAAGCCATCCTCTGAGAATACTAAGAATACTTGGGCACTCTAGTTTGCTTTTAGTTAATAATTTATCTAAAGATTTGGTTCTTGATAAAACACAATGGCGTTGTGTGATCCAGATAAGCTTGTTGTTGTCATTATTGTTGGTGTTGTAGTATTTCTTATACACCACTTTCAAATTTTCAAGCCATTTTTATTTATGCTTTGTTCTGTTCCATTGAAACATAGTTGATTTTCTGCATTAAATTATGTTAATATTGAAGAAATCAACCATTTCTATCTACATGGGTTGCAGATGAATGCATTGAAGAACTTAGGTCTCAATGTTGCTAAGGCAAATGTCTATTTGGATGATTCTGGAAAGCACAACAAATTTTGCATCACAAAAGCGTAAGTATTACGTGTGTTGGTATATATATGTATCCATCATATCTCTTTCCTATTGGATGATTACCAACGTATGTTAATAATGATGGTTAGCTTATTTTGCCATTGGGAATAATTTCTTCTAATACTTTGGCTGAGTTTACTCTATCATGGATCATGCACAGGGACACTAGCAAAGGAGATAGTCAGAGATAATGTTGCCAATAGAAGTGGAAAAGGAAATGGATGGCCAAGGATGAATTTTAATTACCAATTGATGATCTTTAGATATATTGCAAAATTAAAGATAATAGGCACTATTCTTTTAGCACAAGTCCCTAGAGAGGTTTCTAAACTGAACATCTCCTTGGGCTTGGGGAGTCTGATTACAATTTTACGCTAAAATATTGAACGAAACTTGTTTTCTTCAAATTCACCTTTCAAGTGGCAATCATTTTATGGATCATAGTTCTATCTAGCTGCTCTAGTAATTCATTGGATATGCTGGTGGAGCTTTGTTTGCAGTGATACTGGTAGGAAAGTGGAAGATCCAGAGTTGTTAGAAGCCATTCGTTTGACAATTCTAAATAATATGATCCAGTATCATCCGGTATGTGCTTCTCAACTGTCCTCCCTTTGTTCGCTATCTTAGCATATTCCTCCATTTTATAGCCACTAGCTAGTTACTGCTTGTGATTATAGTTTCATGTTCCAATTCGGTCATACAGGAATCAAGTGCCCAGTTAGCTTTGGGAGCAGCTTTTGGACTTCTGCCTCCAAAAGAGCAGGTAATGAATGTTTATATGTTGAAATTATAAACTCTGAGTTGTCAAATATTGATCTGGCATCATCCATACAATTTATACCGAGGTAGGAGTTACAGTGGCTAGAGGCGATGAAATTGTTTCTGTACGAGGGAGGGAACATGCATGGTAAGGAAGATGGGGATGAATGACTAATGAGTTGTTAGCTGACTTAGATCCATGTGCCAATGGTAGTATATCATGTTCATCAGCAGTCTGTCTATGTCATAATAATAATGGAGAACTATTATGCAGTTCCATTTAAGCAATTTAATCACTAAAAAGTCCCACAATAAGTGAGCATCATGTAATGACAAAATTCGATGTAGGAAATTACATCACTTGTTGTGGGACTTTTTAGTGATTAAATTGTTTATGTGGGACTGCATAGCAATTCTCCTTAATAATAAACAAACTGTGTTGCATGGAGAATAGGGCTGGAAAAATGGAATTGATTTTTCCTTTATTTTCTTTGAGAATAAGAAGAGAACGGTTTGGAGCAGAATGGTTATTCCTGTTCGACTGTTTCATTATTTTCTTGTCTTATGAATGAAAATCCATTCCATTCTATCATTTCTGGTGTTGTTTTACATGGAATTGAAAGTTGTAACTTAATAAAGGTAGATAAGAAAAATAGAGAAGCATTCTTTCCAGCTTGTTTGTACATAACATTTTTTTACCTTCCAAAAGGGGAATGAAGATTTCAGTCTCAGCAAAACCAATTAATGGTAAAACAGAAATGGAATGACCAATCCTGTGCGCTTGTACATACATTGATGACATGATGTGTGAGTTTATCATAGGCCCATATAACATGGTCCTTGTTTGGTTGGAATGTCTCAGGTTGATGTGGACATAGCAACCCACATAACCATCTCCAACGACGGCCCGGATCGAAGGTACTACTTGATAGCTAACCTGATGATCACAACAGAAAATTGTTTTAACTGAAATAATATCTTAGGCCTTGGCCCCATGGCAAACAGTTCTTGAAGCCATGTTTGATTTAATACAGTACTCCCCCCCCCCCTTTCAGTTTGCTTTATGTGGAGACAGCCGATCGACCCGGATTACTGGTGGATCTTGTAAAGATTATTACTGACATTAACATCTCTGTTGAATCTGGAGAATTTGACACTGAGGTAAATTAAGTTTACCTCAGCAAAATGTGCAAATCTATACCATCTCTTTTAAGTTTTTCCAAAATCTCCATAACCTTTATTGTTATTGAACCTAGGGGCTCTTGGCTAAGGCAAAGTTTCATGTTAGCTACAATGGTAATGCAATCATCAAGCCTCTCCAGCAAGTAAGTCAATAATTTTAGTAAACAATCATTATAGTTACTATTCTTAAGTGTTTGTCAATTTCTCGGACAAAAATATACTTTTAGTCCTTTAATTTTACATAAGGTTTTATTTTAGTCCCTTGATTTATGACGTGTCTTTTCAATCCTTTAACCCTAACACTGTTAACTAAAGATATTGACATGGACAATTTTTAAATGTTGATATATTAAGTTTACTTTTAAAAAATAACAATGATTGACACAAAAAATCATCATTTGAGACCAATGGTGTTAGGAATATAGAATTGAAAAAATACTTTATAAAATTAGAGAATTAAACTAAAACTTTGTAAAAAATGAGAGCACTAAAGGTACGCATTTGCTTAAAATTATGACAAGAAGATTTCTTATCGGTCAAAATCATACGGTTTAGTTTAAATTTTCTTATTTTTGTTGAGTGATGGAAAAATCAAAATTACTTGACATATTGAAATATATATATATATACTGTAGGGTTAAGTTTGAGTGTTGTGAACTGAGCATTATTTTACTTCTAACCATATTTTGCAGGTTCTTGTAAACAGCTTGAGATATTTCTTGAGAAGGCCCTCAACTGAGGAATCCAGTTTTTGAGTTGGGTCTTACAATAATGCAAGTGTTGGATCTTGCACTCAAATTCTAGGATATTGTACATTTATTCCCTTATTTTGGAGAATATATTATATAGAATACAGTCAAACAAAATGCTTTAGAATACATGGAATCTTTAAATATAGTCAAGCAGCATCTAAATTTGACTTTTTTTTCAATTTCATATATGATGCAGAAATAATTTAAAAAAAAAAATTAATCTGTGTCAGATGAAGTTAAATTTGATGGTTCTTTCAGATATTAAAGACCGGTAATATTTTACTTTGAGAAAAAAGTTAATTTCAATTTTACAAGTAAAATGAAATTGGATTTATTTTTTCAAATAAATAATATAAAGAATTGTCTGGCTAAAATTTAAAGTAGATTAATATAATTCATTAATGCAATATATATGACGTCGTAAAAATTATATTAGGTCTCAGGTCATTTAGGCTCAAAAGGCAATTAGTATTACTATTTTATATTAGTAACTTATTTAAATTTTAACTATTTAAGCATGATATTTTAAGTTTAAATTTATATAAACATAAAAAATATTTTTATAAAAATTATTTTTAATTGAGTTCGATAATGTTCCAACGTATCCCAATTAAATAGCAATATCAAAAAAATTGTTATTTTATATTTTATTAGAAGCTTTTATAATCACTTGTGTTTATTAATTATGGGAAACACTAAAAACAGTGTAAGTAAATTTAAAAATTGTATTCTTATTATTTTATATTTGATGAATGTGACATGAAAAATTGATATGAGTAAGATCATAATCTATCCTGTCAAAGTGATCAGAAGTGTCACTTGGCAACTTGTTAATGAATAAGGGTATTATTAGAATGAATGTGATTTAATTATTTGCATTTTTGTGGCCATAATTGGTTACAACTATAAAAAAAAATACTTTTAATTTATGTTAATAATAAACGAATCTTCAGAGTTGCAGAGGCGTAGTTGAAATTCAATAAATCCATCATATTTTAGTGGAAGAATTTTGTGATTGCTTTTGGTATATTTAAAAATATGTTTTAGACAAAAAGCAATATCTTGTGTCAAAATCACACTTTTATCCTTACCAACTTGATTCTAAACATACACATAGTAGCTGATTCATACTAACGGAATTAGTCCGAGTAGTAAATAATTTAGTATTTTAAACGAGGTCTCGAGTTCGAGCCTTAGCGTATGTAAAAAAAAATTATTGAGAGACTCACCTACCATAATCAGGTGTGTGACGCGAGTCGGATCCGGATACAGTCATAACAAAATTCTAATGAACATGTTGAGAAAAAAAAAAAGTAGCTGATGCATGGTCCCCTTGCAAATCTTCTTTTGTATACACGTGTGTGTGAGCGCTTGTAGCAAACTAAGAGTTTTTTTTTAAAAAAAAAAAAAAAGACAACATAGAATCCTCTCATTCCTTCTCATATTACTTGAAGACTCTCGAAATAGATATGTTAAAGGACTAAGGCGAGGAATTTATCATGTATATTTAGATTTTCGCAATTGAAATTGAGGGATATTGATTGTTAAATTATAATTTAATACTCCCTCCAGTCTTTTATATAAAAATTAATTAAAAATTAAATTTAATCTTAAATATAAGATATCATTTTATTTTATCTCCTAAATTTATAATTTTTTTCTTAAAATATCCCTGTTGGTTACATATATTAGACGGTTTCTATTTAATAGTATTCATAGCGAAAAATATCATTTTAAGAAAATCAAATCATATTTATTATAAATAACTGATATAACTAATTTTATTAATCTATTCAAATTAATTATCTAGATCTTATATTAAGGTATCGGAGAAAATTATAATTTTTTTTAAAAAATAAGTAAAAATCTTTACTTCAACACCATTAAATCACAATCTGGTAGTTAATATTTCTCAATTAAAAGGATACAAATACAACCACAACATTATCAATAATACATGCCCTACAACATTATCTTTAGTGGTCATATTAATCACTCTTTTAGAGTTATTAGCAAGTAGAAAGTTGTTAAGGGAATTCCAACCATTTGTTTAAGAAATGAAAGTTTCTACCACACACATTAATATAAATTGAAATATACAATTATGTGTCTATTATAGTTTATTGCTTTTTAGATTTATCTACGGATATCTAGCGTATTAGTAACCGACTAGTTCGGTTCATAGAAACATAGGCTTACAATAGGAGGAATTTTACTATCTCCAGATGATTATCATAGTTATATACTTAAGACTCAAATACAAGACTACTAGTTAAACTTAAATGACTTACAGCTACCAGTCAGTCCATCTGATGCTTATTGTTGATTTCTTAGATATTAATCTAATTTAATTTTTTCTACCAGAAACTAATTTAGATTTTTAAAGCCTTGTCACTCGGCCACACATTTAGTGGAGATGGAATTACACGAGTTTGGTAAAAACATACAAATTTTATAACGAGATTCTTTTATCTCACTCTATCCACAAATGTCATGGTGGTTACATTCCATATCAACCAATATTAAATAAGATATTAGTTCATAATTCCATATCAACCAATATGTGATTGAATAATGATGAAATTAGTAGTTACTAAAATAATGTATTTTTACTTTATAATTCATATTTTTTAAAGGAAAAATTCCATATAATATAATTTCATTAAAATGTTTATAAGAGGGGAGGTAATGAGACATCAATATAAATGTATATATATTTTCTAAATCCATAATAATGGAATTGATCTCATCAAGGTGAAATTGAATAGAAGTATGATAAAGCCTTATTTTAACCTTGACTTTTCACATTTTATTCAAGGATTTTATTAATTTTTTTTTCAGAAATTTTTGGAAAGAGGTTGGCGTCACCCACGATCTAAAGGCATGGCGAAGTCTTCCTTCCTCCTAGGCGATACAAATGTCAGGAAGGGCGAGCTGTCTATTATCCTCAGACGTAAACCTAGAGACTCAAGAGTTAGGATGCCTCCCTAAGAGCCGTGATTGGAACTACAATAAAATGGTACTCTTCATAGATCGAATATACTCTAAATAGTCACATGTCTCACTCCTTCGCTAGTTAAATCCATGGTCGATGGGTAAGGATTTTATTAAGTTATTTGAGCATTAATTCCATTATTGGATCAAAAGTATAGATATGCAGTAATTAGTGTAGTTAAGTGAACAATTGGTTTACTTTGTTTCTGCATTGAGTAAAGGTACTTGAGAACTTGTTCCTCTCAATTGCAGGGACATTTTAGGTAATTCATGGTGAATTTAGGGGCAGAATAGTAATATTGATGCGGAGGGAAAGTAAATTCAGTGGAATCAGAATTCTCGTTATCAAAGTACCTTCTACCATACGGATAGCGTATAATCATTCCTTAAAACGAAGCTTGCTTGTGAAACTCTTCATCGTACTCTTTCCTCTCTTTTTTTTAATATAAAAATTAATTATTTTTTTTAAATAAATTAAAAAATTAAATAAATCATTTAGTTATAATCAAATTTAATCTCTCAAAATAAATTTATATTATATATTTTTTAATTTATCTAAATTGGTCAATTAACTTTTATATTAATTATAATAAATTAATTTTTTTAATTTATTTCAAAAATTAATTAATTTTTATATTAAATAATGGATTAGTACGTATAGACCTCAACTTCAACCACAACAAGGCGACAATGATCTTATTAACAACTTCTCATCCAACTCCCCAAATTGCTCCTCGTAGATAGTGTGGGCTTGTTTGTCTTTCCAAGTCAAACTTTTCTCAACCCATATTCTAAGAATAAGAATTTCCTTCATCTAACTCACCAGACTCAAAACTAATCATGCTGTCCAATTTCTTGATGTTAAACTTTATAAGGATAGATATGATAAAAATTTTCAATTAATAACCTGAGACTCTAATATCACTTATTAAAATTGCGGAAATAATTAATATATAAAACAATTATAGAAAATTGAGTCATAATCTCAATAATATAAATATGCATAAATTTTAGTTTATTAGTAACATTTATTTACAAGTGGAGAAAGTAAAAGAAAACATAGTTTGGTAACATGCTGCAAATCTCCATGCATGATGAGGTCCTTGTTGGTATGAACTTCATTGCATTCCTCACTAATCAATGCAACCACATAGGATGAATCATTCATCAATCTTATTTTTCTACTCCTTTTTATCCATATTATAAGAACATTTTAACTAAATCTCATACAGACTAAAAATAGACGATTAAATCATTAAATCTATCCTAAAATACTAAAAAATTTTAAATTTACTCATACTTAATTAAGAATATGACATTTTTATCTCTTTTTTGTATTTATAATTTTCTCTCTCTTACATTTATAATTAAGGATAGATTTAGAAAAAATTATTACTGAGTCTATTAAGCTCTTATAATATAAAAAAGAGGGAGTATGTCCCCCATATCTCCGTCCACGACCGTCAAACACCACCAAACTTCACACCATACTTGTAATCAATTCATCCATTCTTTTGATTGAATTGGATATCTCGTCCAATAGGAATAAAAATAAGTCAAACTTATTTATTTATGTAAGCTTTAATATGCTCAAAGCCTATTTACAGTCTTCAAAACATGAAATGCAAGGCTTTTTTATAGACTTACATTGTAAATAGGCCTCTAAAAGAGTTTTAGGTCTGTAAGCCTTTTATAGACTTAGACTTAAGCCGAAAAAAAGTTTATATATAGACTCAAGCCTAATCTCAAATTTTAAACACTTGTTACATGCTCAAGCATGTTTAACCAAAGCTTAACCTATCTTAACATGTTTTAATCCCAATTGTCCAATTCTTTATTCAATATGTATTTATTGAAATTGAAAAAACAAAATAATAATCCTTTATGCTAGATGTAAGAATTAGTGGATGAGTTTATTTTTTTTCTTAAATATAACATATCGATCTATTTTATTTTTAAATTTTTAATTTTGTTATAAACTCTTTTTATTAATTATACGTAATATATGTGAAAATTTTCAAGTGTGGGTTTGTGGTAGAAATTGAATGTTTTGGGCCTCAAAATGTACACGCTATCCCCTGTTGATTTATTGCATCCGTTAAAATTGAGTTGCACTCGCTCAAGTCAAGGATTAGAGTTATTAGATATCTTTAATTGGGAGACTCACCTACTATAATCAGGTGTGCGATACGGG
The DNA here is from genome assembly GCA_037074615.1 of Leucaena leucocephala. Taxonomy (NCBI): domain Eukaryota; kingdom Viridiplantae; phylum Streptophyta; class Magnoliopsida; order Fabales; family Fabaceae; genus Leucaena; species Leucaena leucocephala. The sequence continues at coordinate 4,345,873 of CM073552.1, forward strand.
TCAGATCTAAATGTAGTGGGGATAAAGTTTCGATAAATCGGGTGGGTAACTAAAAAAAAAATATCTTTAATTAATAAATTTTATAATAAAAGATTTTTCAATATATTTTTTTTAAAGATAACCGTTATTACTAGTAAAATAAGAATCACAACTCTTAATATGGATTGTGTATATATTATACTTTCCCAATCTTTAGTATAAGCATTAATTGACATGTTTGATTTGATCTTAAATATAATACTCCAATTTATTTTATTTTTTAATTTTATAATTTTTTCGTCTAAAGTATTCCTATTAATTGTACATATTAAAGGGTTTTTATCTAAAAATAATCTTGGTAAAAAATGATATTTTAAAAAAATTAAATTATATTTATTATAAATAACTAATATAACTAATTTTTTTAATCTACTTAAAATAATTATCTAGTTTTTATATTAAGTAACGAAAGTAATATTATTTTAAGGCAATGCAGCATGTTCATGATAGCAATCTCAATCGTTAAACATGCTTTTATCATATATATGATGAACTCATTATTCAAAGCCTATATTAATATAGTGCGATGTTTTATAAACTCATATATATATATAAATAGTTCATGTATGCAATTATTGAATTAGAAAATAGACCTTACTGCCATTAAACTAGTTAAGAAACTATTTTGGTGAGTTAATTAATGAGTCACAACTCATGTATTATTAATTACTCCTCTAATCCTAAACATCATAGTTAAGTAATTAAGTTTATTTCTGAATGTAAGATCTTACACAACTTTATTTTTTATATTTATTATTTTTATCTAAATTAATTTATCTAATTTATAAACTAATTATAATTTAACATTGCAAGGAGGTATTTTAAAAAAATTAAGTTATATTCGTTATAATTAACTAATTTATTTAGCTATCTTAATATACTCAAATTAGCTAAATGACATTTTCATTAAGGACAAGAGGAATACTATATTACTTATAGTATTTAATATAAGAGTTAAATATCTAATTTATAAATATTAAATAAATTAGTTAAATTAGTTATTTGAAATATATTTATTTTAGTTTCTTTAAACTACTATCTTTAATCATATGTATTAGAATTATTTTTTGATTGGGAACCCCTTAACATGTGCAATCAATATATTTTAGATAAAAAATTATAAATTTAAAAAATAAAATAGATTAAAATATTATATTTAAAATATTTTTTTTTGTTTAGCTCTAACTGTATTACTTTTTTTGGGCAATGCAACAAATTATCAAACCACTTTGAGAGCTTAATCGTCATTTACCAACACAATTGATTATAAAAAAACTTTTGTAAAATAAAAAAAAAAGTAAAATGATAAAGAAGATAGAGTAGTAGGAAGAAAAAGGTAAGAAGAGAATATAATAGAGTTAAGGTAAGAAGAGAATATAATAGAGTCAATAGAAGAATTTTTTTTTTGTTACAAAAATTTTTTAAAAAATTTTAAGTTTAGTAAGGTAGGATAAAATCTCCTTTTTTTTTTAAGTAATATTAATATTAAGTAGATTAATTGTCAATAACCTTCAGTTAATGTTAAATTGAAAGATTCTTCTTATTGTTAAATTCCTTAAGTGGGATACCTTATTTAATGGCACACAAGATTACTACTCAATGGACGTCTAAGGTTAATTAATTGTAAAATAATATATCATAAATTATATTTTATGTTACACACATTATAACATAAATTTTATAATAATTTTTTTTAATTATTTTTTTAATATAAATATATTAAATTCACCCAAATATAACATGAGAGTTTTAATCTCACTAAACTATAAAATTAAGATAGTAGTTATTAAATCTTTTTAATTAGTATATTTATGCTTTACGTAAAATTTCATATAATTATTTTTTTGGTATAAAAATTTTATATAATTATTACAAGTAACTGTATATATTTGATTATAAACAGTATTTACTGATCTAAATTTAACTATATATTTATTAACAATTGAGATTGCTATCATTAACAATAGTAGGGGTGTTTATGGGTAGGGTTAAGCAGGATCATTTTTTTATCCGGTGCCCAGTTCGAAAAAAATATGGGTTACATTTTATAACCCGATGCTCGGCCCTGCACGGTAAAATCTTAACCATTTTGGGCTGGGTATGGGCGGGTTGGGCATGCCCAAGTTATGATACCATGCTCATGTTGTGAAAAAAAATTTACAATTATAAACTTCTAAAATAATTTCATATTCATATGTCTTCAAGAGTTAAATAATATCTATAATCCACTAAAAATAAGGTAACAAAAAGATAATAATTAAAGTATTAAAATTCATTACATATAAAAAAAGCCTTGAAGTTTAAGTAGTTTGTAATTATAATTTTATATTAATTTTCTAAATGTTGACAAGGATGAAGTATCTAAACAAAATAAAATAAATAATTATAATTTGTAATATAATAATATTATGATTAATAAAGTTAAAAAAATCAATATAATTATAAATATTAAAGACGCAACTTATATACTTAACTACTTATATTTCTAAAATGACCTTTTAGTCACTATTAATTATCATATTTTTTCTTTTAAGTATAGCATTTAGGAAAAAAAGTAAAAAAATAAAAAAAATGGTGCTCATGGGCAGGATAAGGTAAGGCAACCCCCTATCTGGTGCCTAACTCAAAAAAAATATGAGTTATATTTTATAACTCGATGCTTAATCTTACCTTATATTTATTGGGTTGAGTAGGATTTTTTTGTTACGAGTTCTAGTGAACATACTGACTGGCGGGTTCATGAACACCCCTAAACAATAGTCAGTTTACTTTGAAGAAAGAACGATGCTTTGCTGCCTCAAAATTCACGAGGATCAACGAAAATTACGGAAGAAGATGAAGAAGAGCATGATCCAGACGCGATCCAATCCTCACGCTTATCCTGCTTCTCCTTCTCGTCTTCTTCTTCTTCTCCCTCTCCCTCTTCTCTCGGCCTCGCGTCTTCTTCTTCTTCTTCAGCTTCTGCTTGAAGCCTCTTGATGCACCACATGTCTTCGGCCCACGAGAATCTTCTCCAATGTGGGACCGCCTCCGTCGCTGGGTCCCACACCGTCAGCTCCCCTACGATGGCCCCACACCCTCCGTCGTCATCTTTCCCCATATTGTGCACAAAGTCACACACCGACCTCATCAGCTTTTTCCCTTCCTCGCCTTCCATGTGTAGCCCGTACAACACGTAAACCCCAAATGGCTTGAAAACGTCTGGGAATGACGGTACCCTCAGGCATGGCAGCCACGTGTCCAACACTCTCGTTCCCGCGCAGAAAGCTCGCTTCCATGCCGAAACCCCCTTCACTTGCAGTTTGAAAACTTGTTTCGTGTTCCACACGCTAGTGATGGCGTAATCCGGCGGCGGAACCCCCGTTTCCGGGTCCCATTCCTGTAGGGTTTCATTCGGTATGGCCATGAATGTGCCCAGATTGAGATTATTCGATAGAATTGAGTCTATGTCCTTTGGGTAGAATTCTGCATTGGCGAAGATATGGTTGTAGATTGATGCTGCGATGGATGGGGCAAGGCGAATTACGGCAATGCTGGAGCTTATTGGCTTGTGGTGAGCATGAACGGGTTGAACCAGCATGGTTAGGGTTCTGAACTTTGAGTAGCCGCATTTTTTGGTGAATAAATTGACTGATGCTTCGTTCGTGCAATCTGTTGCCATGTACGCATATTCAGCTCCTTGTTGTTTGCACCACTCTTCTAAACGTGAAATTAGCTTTGTGCCAATGCCGAGTCTCCTGCACTTCACATGTGTTAATTTTGATTGATGATTATTATATATAGTTGAAAAGAGCAATCCAACAGGAATTAATTAGAATGAAGGGCAAGAATTCTGGGGATGATTCGAACTTAATGTAAAAGTAGACATTAGTGGACCATGCTGTCTGGAAGAAGAACTTAATACCAAGTTCCGTGAAATGGTTTAAAATAAAAAAGAATAAGACATCCCATCTAATTTCTAGTTTCTTAGTAAAGTACCTTTAGTGGATACATGTGTCAATGACAGGCTAGCCTTTGCCTATGCTTTTTCACCTTTCCTTGATACGAGGAACACTAGCTTCTAATTTTTATTTTCCTTAAGAATATAATCGCCCAATAATTCCTTTTCTGATTTTTCGGTCTCACTTGTGTTTTTCAAGGTCAGGATTGGATTAGAACTAATAAAGCATATAGTAACTGGAGACAGAGGGAAAAAAATTAATAACAGTTGGCTTTCAAATTTTACTGTGCTGAGTGGTGACTGATGTGGAAGAGGAAAAGTACAAAAACAAAAGATGTTACTGTATCTTTTGTTTGTTTCTGGAATTTATCAGAAACGCATGCACGTTAAACTCCCTCCTAGGGAATAACCCAGGGTAGTGAGAATCACGTTTCTCTGGTTTTCCTTCTGATGCTTTCTGCAATGTGCTATGAAGAAAATTCATGGACGCAAACCAAAGACAAATGAAGTAGTGGAATAGAACCTGTGTGTGGGGGAGACTCTAAGGCCCAAGAGATAAGCCAGCTTTACATAAACTGAACAGCCTCTGGTGACTGTTTTCACACATCCTCTGATCACCCCAACTACTACTTCTCCATAATCTGCAACCTGTTTGGAACAAATATCACATCAACCCAGAAGCAAACAGTCCTTCATATGATTAAATATCCGAGCATTGGAACTATGGTTTCAATTCAAAACCATGAAACGAGAAAACTATTATAATGATTAGAGATTCCAGCAACACAGTAGGCTGTATGATCATATGTTGCAGAATTTAGATGAAATAGAACAATATTGGCTGCCATAGAATTAATAGTTACCAGCATGATATGTACTGGAAAATGGCGGATGCGGCACAGGGGATCACCCATGAGGTCAGTTACCAGAGACATATTTTCTCCTTGACCAACCTCACAAATTGTCTCCATTTTTTCTACTCCTAACTTATGTCTGTCATCATCATATTCTCTTATCACCACTTGAGGCTGCTTCATCGTTTCTAATGGTTTTTCTGGCCAGATATCTGATGTAATCTTCAGAGATATGGTAGATTAATATCAGCAAGCAATAAGAAAGAAGATTAAGAAACTCCTTGCTTCTTCTGGGTTGAGCTAGCTCTACAAGCTTCAATGTCCATCTCCTATCTCTCTCTCTCTCTCTCTATATATATATATATATATATATATATTTATACACATCTAAGACCCAAGACTGCTGACGTGGCGACTCCCCAAATTTCAGTGGACCTTTTTCTTTTTGGGGAAAAAAGAGACATAAAAGTAATATAAACTTCCATTCTATTGTTTCTATCTCGCATTACATCATGCTCAAATCTGCTTTTGTTTGTAGTGCGTGATCCAATACTTCATGTCCATATACAAAAGATGCACTGTAGAATCTATATACTTTTTCAAAAGATAATAGGCTAGATATTATTTCAATGATATTATTTCAATTAGTGTTGGCATTTAAGGTATTTAGTCCACACATTAGATAACAGAGGGGAAGGGAATAACAATTTAACAAAGAAGTTCGACGTACACAGTCTTCTTATTCATATTGTGTAATGTGCACTAGGGGATAATGATAACTTTATGACGAAAGCAACAGTAACAGCTGAAGCAGTTTAAGGTAATGTTTACCTGAGGTAAAGTGGGCTAAATGTGCATTAATTGTCGTTTCTTCCTGATAAATGTAGTTATCACTATGTAAAAGCTCAAGTCTAGAAATTTCTTAAAGATTCGACATGAGAGAAACATTTGTTAAATTTTTTTAGAAGGTAAATCTTCTCAGCTCAGAAGACTATTCATTTTTGGCATGTGGTTTGAGTCTAGAAATTCTCACACGTTATGCAAACTCTAGTTAACTGATATTCTGTTTCTCTGTTCCTCTTTGGTTAAAATTTCTCTATCAGTTGTTGAAGGAAGGTTGTGGGTCACTTACTGTTATAGAATCATGATGGCAAAAGTGTTTGATGCTCCCAGCTGTTTTGAAAACCAGAACTCTCAACCTTAGAGAAACAAAGCCCTTATCATATTAAGTTCTCTTTTCACCAATTATTGGGGTAGGTTGGATGAAAATAATGCCTTTAACCACATTTTTGGTGAACATGTGGGATGCTATTGTGAGGGTCAAGGGGGTGTTGATCGCCATCATCATATGCACATCTAGGTGCTTTTTTTCCCTTTCAATTGTTCCTGTACTATTCTTTCTTTTGTTTATGTTTTAAAGAATGATGCCAAATTTTATTAAAAACAAATGTTAGATAGCTGGCTACACCCCTAGAAGCTTCACCCTGACGCATATTTTATTAGCCGATACGTCTAGTTCCTAAATTGGGATGACCTTTGCTCTTTATATCTGCTAAATCGTCGTCCAAATGTGCCTGAGGTTACCTGTTAAGGAAAGCAAAATTTGATCTAGAATTTTGGACAATTTGAGACCTATCATTGGGGATAATTGCTACAATGATACGCACAAATGGTGTATACACAAATAATAAATCTTTCGGCATCAAAAACAGAGAACTCTATGCAGATGGAATTTGTGGATGGATATAAAAGGACCGATCATACCCTCATATTGACCTATTTGAAAAGTCAGACAAGTTGATGCAGGAAATCTGATTTTCCAATTTAATATAATGCTTTTTATGGAGCAAACGTTGCCACACTGACATGAGTGAGTCATATAATTTCGTCTTCCATATACCACGATGATCATCAAGCTCGATATTGAGGTTTTAAATCCAAATCTTTTGCAGAATTCTGATGCTTTGATTAAAGTGAAGCTGATGTGACTGCTGCATTAATTGGGAGAAGGGATTGCGTATGAGCTTCCTGCCAAGCCTTTGGTGCCGAGCTTCCCTTGCTAAAAATGAATTCCTGAAAAAAGGATAGCATTTTCTTATGAAGAACTTTCCATATTTCTTTAGAGGATCAATTGAAAATAATAATAATAATAATAATACAGCTAAACGTTAGATTCATATCCTTCTAGGATTTATTTTGATGCAAACTACCTGGTATGATTTCTTCCTTCTTTATTTTTCCCATTGTGCACTGTGTTAGATTTCCAAACGAATCTATTGACTTTATATTCTTTCTGTTTAGCAAGTTTATTAAATAATCTTGTCTGGTTGTCATCGATGGTAACTAATTGGTGACAGGTCACATCTGCAAACAGCATATAGACATGTTCTGATATCTCAGAGACCAGTGACTGAGTTACACTGACTATATTCCAGTGTCCTTAGACTAATAAAAAAAACAAGAGATAACAATAATTCTTATATTATGCAGTCTTTTCTGAATCTAAGAATGATCATAAAGTAATACGCAGGACCCTGTGGAAGGGGGAATGTATAGGAATTTGTTCATATTCCTTCAAATGCCTCACTTCACATTATAAAGTTTCCATGTTTTATATGTCCCTGAGGTTTAGGATTGAGTTCAGAAATTGGAAGGTAATATTTAATATGGTTCTTTGGAATTGCCCATGAATTTAGTTTCCTCATGGTCCCATGTTTGAATCTTTCAATAACATGTGTCAGTGAAATTTCAACATGAAGATGTTGCCATAAAAAGATAAACTCTCTATGCTTAGAATGGTGGATTCTCATATGAGAAATTCTTGAAACCATTATTAGCAGTAGTTAATTATACTAAGAGTTATTAAATATTTACTAATTATTAATTTGTGTTTATCAGTGTCTCTCCTTCAAACATTTTAATTTAGGGAAAATTGCCCATAAATATTTGTTTGAAAATTTTATTACTCATAAACACCTGAATTTGAGTACCAATATTATCAGTGTATGAAAATTTTCCAGAGTTCCATTATTTTTTGTGTATAAAAACATTTAACCATGATCCCTCATCTCTCTCTCTCACAGAATCTCTGATCCTGTTAAAACCATAGGCATTCATTGGTCAATTATAATAGACTATGATGGTGAATTAAAAAACTCTCTCTCTCTCCCCCCCTCCCCCCACCCCCCCGGAAATATCTGATGCTGCCAACTTTACCATAGGCATTCATTGGTCAATTGTAATAGATTATGATGGTGAATTAAATTGTTTGATAGGAATTTGAAAGAGGGATGCATGTTCCGGGAATGTGCCACCACCTCTGAAAAGCAACATTCCAAATTAGAGATAGGTGTTGAATTGTGGTTTTTCTTTGAGAGAGCACATATTAATGAAACCGCATGGAATTATTTGTTGTGTCATCAAATAAAGTCGGCTTTCTTTTTTCTTTCTTCTTTTATTTTTTGGCGTTTTGCATCACATGAACAAGGTGGTCCATCACCTCAAAAGAATATATATTAATGCTCTCAACCCCTAATCATCACACTAACCATTCATTCATTCATATTAAAGTATTCTCTCATGATTATTTGCATAAGATCAATCTGATCAATCTCACAAGTACTCTCAAATAACGAAATAAAGTAGGTTTTGAGTAAATTTATGTGGGCATGCATACCGACAATATTAAACAAAAATTCTTTCTAAAGAAAATTAGCAAACACCTTCAAATCATCATAAGGGTCTCTCAATCATCCCCAAATAGTATTAAAAGAAATATGAAGTTACAAGGTTCTCAATTCTAATGGTTTCTGTTTACTTGACGAATCCAGATACAGATACACAAATGAAATCAATATATGCTATTTGGGTGAACTAGTGCTTTAATTAAAAGAATAATTTAAATTAGCGGACCCACTAATTTAGAATTTTGTTCTGCCAGATTATTATCATATCTAGCTAGTTTGTTGAATAGTTCTCTTTATTTTTTTATTTTTTTTATGTATGTCATATACATTAGTTTGCGAATACAAATAAAATTATGCTTTGATTAGTTATTATACAATTATCATAAATTCCTCTAAGGTTTAAAGAATAACCAAGAGTGTTTATTATATCGAATTATCAAGCAAACTGTGTGCATCCACAGATAGCGTGTGATCAAACGCATATGATAAACTAATATTTAAATTTCTATTAAGAATAGTATCTATATTTAGTATCTGATAGTATCTCGAATATGATTATTTTCGATTGAAGGATACCTATGTTTAGTAAGAAAAAAACAGTTGTGCAGTTAAACATACGTGTAGCTAATGCGTTTCTTCTTTCCAAAATGTATGTATTAAACTGTTATGAATATAATAGTTGAGCCTATGTTTATGGATTTTTCTCCACTTACATTCATGAAATTTTTATCCTCTCACATTAAGCACGTGTGTTATAAGGTTGTACTTATAATTACGAATAGAGGCATGTATTATATAATTGATATCTTGTTGAAAGTGAATGAGAAGCATTCTCTTATAATTCCTTCTTACTTTTGTTATCGTATATTTCTTTTATTTTCATAACATATATTCTCTTAAAACAATTTCCTTTTTTGTTAGAATTTTAAACAAGTTCTCATAAAAATAATTGTTAGTTGAGCTAATAAACGACTTTATCTCTGTAAACCATAAAGAGAAAAATAGAAGTTTAAATTCTTGAAAATCCATTGGTAGGGATAAATGAAAACACTTTTCATTTTAAGTATTAAAAGGGATTAGTCTTGAGCCTAAAGTGGTTTGGATACTAAAGCTATTTGACACGAGAGATTTGAAAGAAAAGGAAAAAATTTATGACTTAATTTAAAAAAAATTTAAAAAAGTGGAGTTATAAAATTTTAATAATGAGAAGATTTAAAATAAAATAGTAAGAATAATTAATTTAAAACTTTTAAATCTACTTCTCTAATTTTTTTTTAAATTCAACTTAAAAAAATTCCCCCAATTCAACTCCCTCATACCGAACATCCATTTATTAACTAAATAAAAAAAGAGTGGGCCTCTCATAAAATGAAAATTGATGGGTTTTCTCTTTCAATTATTTAAAACAAGGAGAACACTATAGGTATGCATAAAGTTCGCAGCCCGGTGTACTCACATAAGCCCACAAAAGAAAAAGACATGCTTAACTTAAAAAATATAGGATCAGGTCCAGCATTCTTTTTTCAGGCTAGGCATCAGGCAAGAGGGGCAGCCCTACCCTACCCAAACACACTATTTCTTTTACTTTTTTTTTTCTAAATGCTATACTTAGAGAGAAGAATATAATGGTTACTGATGACTAAATGGTCATTTTATAAATATGAGTAATCAAGTAAGTAAGTTGCATCCATTAAAATTTATAACTAAATTAATTTTTTTCATTTTTTTAATTTTGCTAATGATTACATTATAAATTATAATTGTTTCTTTTATTTTTTTTCAGATGCTTCATCCTTGTCAATTTTGAGAAAATTTATGGAAAGTTACGATTGTAAATTACTTAGACTTCAAGACTTTTTTTTATATATGCAATAGACTTCAAGATTTTAATTATTATCTTTTTGTTATCATATTCTTAATAATTTATGGATATTATTTAACTCGAAGATATTTTTTTCCCACCCGGTTCACCGGAGCTTTGCCCCAACTACATCCGGATCTGATCCGCGTCGCGTACCTGGCTATAGTGGGTGAATCTCCTAACGGAAATTTTCTGTATACACCAAGGTTCAAACTCGAGACCTCGCTTAAGCGATTCCAAGCCGCTTACCACTCGGACCAACCCCCGTTGGTAACTCGAAGACATATGAATATGATATTATTTTATAAGTTCATAATTATAAATTTTTTTCTACAATATGAGCATGATGTTACCACTTAGACCCGGAAGCCTGCCTATGCCCACCATAAAATGATTAGAATTTTTACTTAGGGCCAATCATTGAGCTGTAAAATGCAATTATCCTACCCATGCATACTCCAAGAGAACAAGAAGAATATTCCCATCCATTTATTAGCTTTAGTTTTTTGGACGAAAGATCTGTTTGCTTTGACTCTTATATATGTGTGTGTCTGTGTGTGTATTATGATATCACCCCCAAAAAAAAAACAAAGAGAGAAACTCTTGACAGGTATAAAAGCTAAATCCACAGCCTTAAAACGAAACTCTTTAAATATACCCAATAAACATGCTTCCAATTGTATAATTATTTTGGGAATTATTAAGAATTATTTTGCACTACTTATTAATTTGTGTTCTCCCAATAAATTCCAATAGATTCTAAGGTTGCGTCTATTACTATTAATTAAGCTCAATAAACTAAGTTTAAAAAATGATAACAAACTTAAATAGTTTAATTCCACAGCAGATGTAATTATTAAAGATTATTTTGAACTTTTTCATGAGTTTTTTTTTCTGCTGATGCAATAAAAAAATATCTTTTTAATCTTCTAACCCTAACACTATTAGTTTTTGATAATGTTTTGTCAATATTTAAAATTTTAAATGTCAATATTTTTTTGTTAATAATATTAGAGTTAGAGGGATGAAAAAATATTTTATAAAATATTAAGGGACTAAAATAAAATCTTATATGCAATTAAAATATTAAAAATACACTTTTGCCGTTTTATTTTTAACAACTTTGTGGTATTTAGTGTTACCAATTAATCTAAATTCGAACATTGTGAAATTTTAATAAAGGTAATTTTCTTAACGTACTTGTTTTCAAAAGATTTGAACTATTTATTTTTTTTATGTTAAATGTGTGGATATTTCAAGATATAAATGCCATATAATTCAAAGAATTTTGGAATTTTGATCATCATTCATGAATCTAATTAATATAAATACATGAATCATAATATGTCAACTTTTAGAAGTTCGTGTAAAACATTTAATTTTGAGGGCTTTTTTTTATACGATTAATATTGAGTGTTTTATATAACAAGAGTTAAGTGATTTATCATACAGTTGAATGATTCATGCAATTAGGGTTTGAACTTTGAAGAGCCACGACGGTTAGTATATTGATCTTGTTATTTTTTTTATTAATATAATTTTTGGTCCCTCAAAATTATTTTCGTCTAAAATATTATACTCTATAATTTATTATGTGTTTAGAAATCACAGAAACCGCAATTTTAGAAGTTCTTTTGGGCAAAATTTAAGTTTATAGAAATTTCAAAATAAATAATCATATTTATCTAAAAGGGCTTTTGGACTAAACCATGTTTTAAAATCAAAGTTTTAGATAAGCTACTGAGATTAGCTTTTAGAACAGTAAAATGGCTTATAGACTATCCAATTACTAGTTTACTTTTCCTTTTCTTACACCCTCTCTCATCTCTCTTCTCTTTTTTTCACCATCTCTCCTCTCTTTTCTCCACCCTATATCCTCTCTCTTATCCATCTTCTCTCATCTCTCATCTCTTATATTTTTAATAAAATCATACCCTTTCTGATAATTTTCAATTATAAAAATTCTTCTGGTAATAACTATCCAAACACTCATTTATCCAGAACCACTTTTTTTCCATAAACTCTTCTCTAAAAACTCTTTTCTAAAAATTGTCCAAAAACCCTTTTTTTCATAAATAATTTTTGAAACTCTTCTCCAAAGAGGCCGTTAATAAAAGTTTATATCATTTTACTCTATGAATGACTAAAATATGTGATTTAAAATTTGAGGGATTAAAATTAAAATTTATATAAAGTTGAGTAACCAAAAATATTATATTAACCCCTTTTTTTCAACACATTAATCTTGTTAATTTAGTCATTACTCTCCTCCTTATTAGAGATATAATCTTCCTCCCCTCTCTACTTTCTTCTTTTGGTTACACTATTTTATTTATGTAATTTTGCTCCCTAATCAATTTAAGAAGAGCTTTGTTTTATTACAGGGATTTGTGTCTAACCCTAGATAATTGTTTAGAAGATATTGCTTCTTCTTCTTCTTTTTGTATGGGTGGAATATGAAGATATTTTAAATTTCAAAAAAATAGAGAATTTTTATAAGTTATTTATTTTTATGCAATTATGTGATATATATTATTTGTTCAGATATTCGAGCATTATTTCATTCAATTAGATACTTAAAAAAGAATTAAGTCCCTTTCACTTGGCTTATTATAATTGATAGTTATTCATTTTCATTTACCATAAAGGTTTCAAATTAAAAAAAAAAAACTTATGAAAGAGGGTAAGGAGAGCTTGTGAAAGGTAAGTAAGGGTGGTAAAACGGGCTAACTCGCCGGATACAGGTTGGCCCGCCGCGGGTTGGGTTAGAATCGGGCCTATTTTAAGAGGCCTGCCTCTTGGCGAGTTGGTATTATACCAACCCGCGCCCGCCAGCTTTTTTTCAATATATATGCCAACTTTTATTTTTAAAAAAAAATCATATGTGTCAATATTAATTGGATTCGAATCATATCTGAAGTTGTCAAAATATTTATTTAGTCAACTTTGTCACCATCCATAGATAAATCTATCACAAATAAAATAATAATAAAATAAAATGAATATATATATAAAGAAATGACTAAATGAGATAAAGTTAATATAAATTAAGTGTAATGTCCTTTGTTCAACTAAGACTCTCAAATTAGTAAAATGTAAATGTGTAATGTAAATAATAAAAAAATAAAGCAAAAAAAAAAAGGCTGCCGCGGGTGCGGGTCAAAAAGACCCGCACCAAATGGGTTGCAAATATTGTAACTCAACCCACCATTTTTTGGCGGGTTGACGCGGACCCAACCAAATTACCAACTCTAAAGACAGGTAATTTATGAACTTAACTTTCTCTCATAAATATTGATGAGTGTGGGTTCAAATCTTATTATTAATATAAAAATTTTATAATTAATAAGTAATTTATAAATATTTTTATAAATTTAACTCTCTTTTTTTAAAAAAATATATTTTTGTGTGGCATGTTAGTAAGAATAGGGTTATATCCTTACGGAAAAATTTCCCTGCAAAAAAGAAAATTGATGCGTGGGCACATACTTATAATTTACCACAATTTTAAATTAGATTATTATAGTTTATTACTTTATTTTGTTCAAATTGGGTCGGTTTGATATACCTGAGCTGTAATACTCATCGGAAAAAAAAAAGAAATTTATAAAAAAAATGTTAACAGTTGCACATTCCTATAAAAGAAATTTCATGAAATCAATAAATTAAAATTAAAATATCAAACCATACAAACCGCAAGGATTTGATTCCAAATTTAAGTAAATTATGTCAATAGGCATAAAAGCTACCTAGCTAAAGGTCGTTCGATCCCTGCTAATGAACTTAAAGTACGTTTAGATTAGAGGTGGCATAAGTAGTTTTTTTTTTCAATTTAATTTTTGTAAAATTTAGATTGAGTAAAAATAAGATAATAGAATATAATTTATGTTTGAATTGAGTTTTATAAAAAACAAGTCCTTTCAGAAACTAAACTTATTTGAATGAAAAATTTGGTTTAGATGTCAAATCATTACTATAAAATAGATTTTTTAAAGTTTTATTTTTAAATCGTTTCTTACAAAAACAATTTAAAAAAAATGACTGGTGGTATTTTTATAAATAATAGTAAAATATTTATACCTGGTGTACACAAGATCGATGTAAAAAAATGAGCGGTAGTATTTTTATAATAAGAGTAAAATATTTACACTTGATGTACATATGACTGGTATAAAAGAAATGAGCGGTGACATTTTTGTAAATAAGGGTAAAATATTTACACCTGATATACACATGACCGGTGTAAAAGATGGTGACATCCGGTTTAGAATATTCTTACCATTAAAAATTTAATAAAAAACCTTAGTTTTTTGCACTTCCCTATCGTTACAAGTCACATCGTCATCCATGGAAAAAACTAAACAATAGAGAACACATGGTGACAAGAAGCTCAACTTTCGTAACATACCGTTTAAAGCTCACCGAAGAATAATACCTAGATATACAATGACCCATACATGTGCTCTTTGTTCTCTATTATTGAAGTCTGTCATTATCGCTTTTAAAGCTCACCAAAGAATAAGACCCAGTTCTGCGATGGTGAGTATCTATTTTTTTGTTTCTTTCTTTCTAAATTTTGTTTAAATATATTTCTGTTTATTTTTTACTAGGCAAGTCGGAGGAATTGTGATAGTGTTTCTATGATGTCTTCAATTAGGTGACGACATTTCTATGTTTTTGTTTCTATGTATATATCTGAGTTTTTGTTTCATTCATTTATGGATTCTGTTTAAATATATTTATGTTTGCTTTTGAGTAGGTAACCCGAAGGAATTGTGATGATATTTTTGTGATGTCTTCAGTTAAGTGAAGACGTTTATGGTTTTTAATTTCTGGGTATATATATGAGTTTTCATTTCTTTCGTTTATAGGTTATCTGGTTTTTTCTTTCTTCCTCTTTTTGTTCTCTGCTTGCGTTTTACAGGTACCTATTCTTCTTCATCACTCTCCTCTTCCTTCATATTTATGACAAAGAAGAAAATAGTTTTGGTATTTTAATGGGAAAACTGGTTTAGCAGCTTCTCTGATTTGAACCTATTCTATTTTTTTTATTTTTATATTATTTTTTAAACAGGTTGTATGGAATAGCCGGTTTAAAAAAGCTAATTTTTTACACCGATCGTATAAAACCGGTGTAGAATATCAAACTTTTTGCACGGGCTATTTCTACATCGGACCAAGATCCGGTATAAAAGCTCATTTCAACCTCTTTAAAAAGCCTATTTTCTAACAGTGAATAATGACATAAATTTCTTATGTATATTTTCTATATATATGATTAATTAAAATTATAAAAATAAAAAATATATATTTTTAAGGATTCTACAATTTCATTTACTTTTATATTTATAGATAAATTATTTAATTTAAAAATTGAAGTAAACTGTAATAAGTTACCAATAACTGGTGGTTTTATAGGTTAAAATATATGTTTGATCTTTTATATTTTTATCAAAATTTATTTTAATCCCTCAAGTTTAAAAAATATATTTTTAGTCATTTAAACTGGGGTGTCTAAAGTTTTCCGTCTCGGGTTGTCCTAACATAGTCCCGGGTATTTCGGGATTGGTCTGTCCCATCCTGTGAAGGACCGAGACAGAAATATATCGAGTCAAGATAAGGGAAAGGGTCAGGACGAGATGGATCTCGATCTGACCCTCGGGACTCACATCCCGTCTCGAATATTTTTTTATAAAAAATTTCTTTGTTTTGTAAAAAATAGAAAATGGTATTAGTTATATCATATTATTTGTTTTATTTATTAGATGATTTTATTTTTCTCTTCTTCACATGTCTTTGTTTCTTTGTAGATGAAGCAGTAACTTTAGTCAGTGAAGTAGAAGAATTAAAGTAATGGTATTTATAGTATAATTAATGATATTTGTTACTTTAAGTTGATAATCATATTAGGGAGGATTTAATTTCTTCTGTTTCCTTTGAAGTTAATTAGAAACTTCATCATACTTAATTTTAATTTGATCAGAAGGTATATGCTTAATTATAAATTTCAACTGATTATGATTATGTTTTATTTTTTGTTTTAATCTTTTTTAATTTCTTCTATTATTTTTTAAATTCTGATTATATGTTACTGATAGTCAAGCTGTGTATAAAATATCTATTAATCTAATTTTTAAAAAAAAATAGAATTTAGGAATTCTCTTCTCGTCTCATCCCGGTCTCATTTGAGAAGGGAAGGGACATAGGACGAGTTTATCCCGATCTTAACCCTTCCCGTGAACACCCCTAATTTAAATTTAATACAGTTAACTTTAGTAACAAAAAATGTTGACTCATCAATTAAGTACTTAAAAAATATGTATAAATTTTTATTTTCAAATATAAAATATAATACAATTTAGAATATATTAAAATAAAAATATATTTTGTTAGTATTTAATTATACAGTTATCACTTGAATTTGATAAGTCAATACAATTTCCTTTAAATAAAGTTAACGATGTTATGTTTAAATTACTAAAAATATACTTTTTAAATATTAAAATAAAACTTGATGTAAATATAAATGACCAAATATATATTTTAGCTTTTTAAAAAAGAAAAGATATTCCCAATAAGTTTTTTTTTATATAAAAAAAGTTTAGGTAGATTATTCACCAATCCCCACCAAGTCTAGGATATGGCCCCAGAACTCAGAGAATACTTACAAGAAATTTACGAGATCACCTACTAAAGTAACTCTCACAATGACAGAAAGAATCAAACTTGCGTTCTTGTGAGATACAAACTATTTTTTTACCATATATGCTAACTCTCATTTGACATTCCCAAGTAATACTTTTTTTATACAAAAATATTTAGGTAGGTTCGACGCCGATCTCCCACCAAGGTCAGGGTGTAGCCCTAAGGCTCAGATAGCATTTATATGGAACTTATGAGATCTCCTATCAAGTAATAATAAATAAGGGTGTTATATTTTCCTATTTTCTTATTAATTATTTTATTTCCTTTATCTAATTACTTTTTATTTAAATTATTTTTAGAATATTTGAGTTAAAATGATTATCTTTAGAGATATTAGAAAAGATGAGAGCTTGAAGATAATTGAAAATCATTGAAAATAAATCATCATCATCTGGAGAGCTAATCAGTGAAGAGTTCCACAATAACAAGGAAGACACCAAGGCCACAGTCTAATACTATATAAAGGATCACAAGACTCTTCCATTTGACACACCAATCATCCCCACTATCACAATCATCTTCTTCATCCTTTTTATAATTCCATCAATTTTCTTTTAAGTTTTTGAGGAAAGATGTAGTGGCTTGAGTTCCTGTATTTTAGAGTAAGAGTTGAACAATTTCATGATTTGATATTTTTTCTTTATGCAAGTTTATGATTTTCTAACTTTAGGTTTTAAGATTTATATATGTTAGATCTAAGGTATTGCTTGAAACACATGTATTATCAAACTTTTGTGATTTATTATTTCAATTTATGACTTGGTGTTCTTTATTTAATATATTTGGTTTTCTCTTATAATTTTATATGTTGGGTTCACATGTTTAGTTATAGGATTTTCAGTTGAGTATCCATATTAGAGGAATAAACTATTTATTATTTAATTTATCACATGCTAAATGGAGCTTTTAAATAGTCATTCTTGATACAATTGTATGCTAGATCTAGGTATAATTATATATTTTATGATTATGACTATGACGATTGTCTAGGGTTCTGTATGTTAGGGACTTAGTATATATAATTGTTATAACTCTGACATATTATTGAATGATAATAGTCACGCATTAATCCTTGAGAGTACCTTCTTCAGATTGATAATATTCTCCATTTGTCTTGCTTTTATTCTCATTATTTTTTTTTTATTTTTCTAGAAATTCTAATTAATCAAGCTTTCTTATACTCCTCCTCATACCCACACTTAGTAATTTAAAATTAAGCTACGTATTGGCTCCACGTAAATAATACAACATAGGTTAACCTCTATATATTTTCATCCAAAAAAGAAAATATATTCTTAAATAATATTCTATATATTCTTTAGTATAAGATACAATTAATTTTTTTATATAAATTAAATAAATTAATTATAATTAAATTAAATTTTTTAAGATAAATTTATATTATATACTATTTAATATATTTAAATTAATTAATTAATTTTTATATTAATTATAATTAAATATTTTATTTAATTTATTTAATATATTTATTTATTTTGATACAAAATTTTTGAAAAGGTTAGACTTAACTAGGGAGGTAGTATTTTTTTTTGTTGCCCACCCGATTCATCGGAACTTTACCCTGACTACATCCAGATCTGACCCTTGTCGTGCACCTAACTATGGTGGGTGAGTCTCCCAAAAGAATTTTCTGCATACGCCAAGACTCGAACTCGAGATATTATTTAAATAATATCAAACTACTTATTACTCATATTAACTCACGTTAGTCACGGAGGTAGTATTAATGTTGGGTATTGGTATTGGTATCGCCATTTGGAGGTATCGCCATTTGGAGGTATCGCCCTTTGGCCAGTTCCTCCACTTCAAGTTAGTAGTACTCCACACTTATTTCTCTATACGTGTGTGGTTGCTTCTTATTTTATTATCATTTTAGAGGTTGTTGAACATTGATTGGATTATATCGGATTTTGTTTTGCGGGCCTCTAGATCTGATAATGGGGTTTGTAAATTGGTGCTATGAGATTAATATAGAATCACGCTTAGCTATTGATAGCTGAAGATGAAGAACTCATTAGTGTGTTTAGTGCATGTGAGGAAAGTTTGAAGGCTTGGTTTATTCTCTATCTTCATGTTTCATCCTGAGTAGAGAGAAAATATGCTTCACACAACATAAAATTCGTATGCTGACTATGCAGTAGATTGGTTATGGAAAATATATTTTTGGCAAAACTGGTGATTGGCATTGCTCACTGACCGAGTTTAGACAGCAAGGTGAAGCAAAATTACTCAAGATTAATGAGTTCAGTAATCTGAGCTCTATCAACTGAAAATATTTGAGCTTTGAAGGATTGAATTTTTTTTCAATGATTTTTCCAAGCCTTATATTTGGCTTCTTCAAAAGGTTGATGGGAACACCTCTGAATCCACTATCTTTTAATAAGTAGCTGTGAAGGACTGGTATTTTTGACTTGTTTGCAGTGTCTCAAATTGCACTATTTACTTTGTTAGATCACATTAAAGTATGAACTTACTCTTTTCTCAAAGGTTTTTTATTTGATTTTCAAAATTACTTCAAATGACAGGGTTTATCAGCTGCTTGGTGAGGCTGGAACATACTACGGTGTTCGCTTTGGAAAAGAAATTCCCTGGGTAACAGAATTCCCATTCGGTGTCATCAAAGATCCTCAATATGTTGGCAGCATTTTGAGCCTTCTTGCATGTCTCTCATGTGTTCCATTTCAATATATTCTCCTCTGGGTTTTAGGATACCTATTTATGATTCAAGTGGAATCTAAAGAAGATCCATCCACACGTGCAAAGCCACTTCTTTGACATTTCCCCCCACCCCCATCTTTTCTATTTAAGTGACATTTCTGTTCTGATAAACATCATTGTTCATAATAAAACTTACGTATTTAGTGAGTTTCTGTGGTGTTGTTTCTGATAAAATTGCTTTGATGTCCTGCAAATTTACTATTCTCATGCCTCACTTATTGATTCACATATCAGAACTTTGAATGAGTCCCATGTGAAAGTGAGGAAGAAACTATTTCCACCACATTTCAGTGCAGGATTGAATTCTCATGCAAGTTGCAGTGTGTATTATTATTATGATTCCATTTAAACCAAAATGTTCAGGAAAATTGGATTTGTATATTAAAGATCTGACTTGGCCCGTATGGTTCTCATAGAACCGCAAAAGATTCTGCTTTCTAAATCTGTCAGTCACAATTCATGAAGTTATGATGCAAAACTTGAGGAATATGGCCATTTTAAGAGTAGGAGAAAACGTGTTCCTGGCAGGATACTCATGTTAACTAGAAGAAAGATTGTATCTTTTGTACCAGCAAGGTCAGAAAGCTTGAGAATCGAAACAGATACGTACAACATTCCAGTGAAATGGACATGAGCAAAAGAATAGAAACATAGCAAGGAAGAGGAAGGTGCAAATTTATAAATCTTAACGAAAAGGCAAATGATTTGTATATTTCCTTGAGTATATATATAGTATAAAGGATGCCATATCAAATGTATAACCAGCAGACAATTTTTTTTGTTGAATGAAAAGCTAAGTTCAAAGCTTGAAAATTACAAAGCAAACAAAATTAACTAACAAGAATTGAATCTTACGGAAAAAGGTAATTTTTCACAAAATGATGAACTAAAGCTCGATATCCTTATTAAAATATGTACTCATATTTAATGCACGACAATTCTGTGATTCGCATAGATGCCTTCAATTTTGAAGAGACTAAGCAAACTCTTCTTAATTGTCAATGAACAAGGAAGTAACAGAATGATTTGAAACCAGGTTGGGAGTGATAAAGTGCTCGATCCTTATTCTGTACGGAGACATATTCATCTGATTGATTGGAAGTATTAAAAAAAAGTATCAGCACTTCAATTAATACTAAGTAGAATGAGGCCCCTAGCATACATAACTTCTGTTTGAAGCCTTTTCAAGATATGCTTGTTGCTAGTTATTAAAATGTATGTTTTGATGCTCTCTGCAATAGGCTATGTTTGAAAAGGATCTATTTCCCTCTTCGAATCTCGATTTTGCTTATTGCAACTCAACCGGTTTAACAGCATAATTTTCTCAGAAAATATTTTATAATTCTCTTGAATATCATCATCACTGCAGAAGTCAGAAGAGAATCCGTGAGAAGTCAAGTCATTGCCTTGATGCCACAGAATGAATAATCCTTTTCACACGTAGTAAGGGATTTATTTGAAATTGGTTAGCTTTGTCAAAAATGTCTTAAATTTCAAATTATTTTCCAAACTTAACCTCATTCAGTGAAGGTCATTAAATTAATATACTTTTACCCTGATTCCAAAACAAACGGCATTTGAGTAAAAACATTAATGATCCAGATAATTTCTAAAACACATCATATTAAGGATCAAACAAACATTCTAGAATGGCTCATAAAAATGACGAAATGGAGTACACACCTCTGATTTAGACTTTAAATAATAACAGAATATTCGTTTTCTAAATTTTTTTCATAACATCAGAAACCTTTGTAGTCGTTCATTTAAAGAAAATTGCCACCTTAAACAACCAGGGGGTGAGTAAAACAACCCCAATCCTAATGATCACAGGGAAAAAAACCATGGCATTAAATGCCAAGAAGAATGAAACCACTTAAAAATCATCATTTCAACTAATTTTAGAGTGATAGAATCTACAAAACCAAAACCCTCACTAAAAAGTGTGATGAGAATACCCAAAACACAGCTAAGTAAGGTGAGAGGAAGAGGAAGCAAAGTACGGCGAAGAAGAACACTTCTAGTTACAAAATGGTATGAGGAAACCAAAACCTACACCTTAATAGAGTCAAAGTAGTGGGGGTCAAGACAACACCTTGATCTGACCCAATGAGTAATGAAGGAAACAATGAAGAAAATTATACCCTAATTAGGTCTTAAGTTCAAAGATTTTTCCTTTTCCTGTAGGTATGAATCAGTCCGTGATTTAGGTTTTATATATTAGGCATTTATTTCCTTGTCTTTTTTTCTAGAAGGTAAACCGCCCCTATATAAATATATGTCCCTATTTTAGACTTAGGGTGTGTTTGGATTAGCTTTTGGAGAATAGATTCTGAGAAGAATAGATTCTGGAGAATAGATTTTGGGTAGAATAGATTTTGGGAAGAATAGATTTTGGGAATAAAAATATTTGGATGATTAGTAGTAGAATCACTTTTTATATTGGTAAATTACTAAAAAAGGTATGATATGATTAAAAGTAAGAGAGATGAAAGATGATAGAGAAGAAATAGGAGAGAGAAGAGAGTGTAGAGAGGAGAGAGATAAGAGATAAGAGAGGAGAGATGAAAGAGAAAAAGAGAGATAAGAGAAGAGAGATGAGAGATGATAGAGAAAAGAGAGGAGAGAGGAGAGAGGGTGTAAGAAAAAGTAAGGGTATAATAGTAATTGGATAATCTAAAACCTAGGTTTCAAAGAAAAAGCTATTTTCAGTGGCTTATTCAAAACCTAGGTTTCAAACCGAGGTTTTGTTCAAAATCAATTCTCAACAAAAATTGTTGTTTGTGTAAAAAAATTTCAAACCACGGTTTTACCCCAGAATTTATTTTCAAACGCTCCCCCAAACAGGCACTTAAATGATGACAGAATCAGATTTCTGAATCTGTTCATTTATTTGTATAATAATCTTTTACATGTGTCAACAACGCAATCTTTGTTCCTTTGTCCATTGTTTCTGGATGGAAAGCTATATTGCTGAAGTGAATCAACCTCAAAAACCCTTGCTTTTCAAACTTTTCTGCTACCTAACAAGGAGAAGGTTAAGAAAAATTTATGCAAACCTGCTCCATGAGACCATGACCCCAAAGATGAATTATTCAAAAACAAAAAAAGAAAACTGGGTTGGATAAAACCAATTTCTCTACCCTACTTTCACGAGGGTTGGTAATATGAATATTTCTGACTTGTACTAGGGGCTGTGTTAAGTCACACACAACAAGAGAGTTATTCCTTAAAAAATGCAGGTAATAAAAGAGTTTGAACCTTGTTTGACACTTACTTGTAACTTAGTAAACCATAAGCCTCTAATGAGCCTGTACCAATAATACCCACCATAGCTACTAGTCAAAATTCCCAAATCAGAGTCAACAGTTAGTCATATATAGTTATGTACTTTCATGCAAGTGACTGAGCTTACAAGTGATCATCTTTTATCAGTTGCTTCAGACCTGATTCAATGAGGGTATAACCGCCACACAACTTTGACCTTCACTTCATAGTGATACATCATACAACTTTGATGGGAGATGGTTGAGTTTTGGAGAGTATAATGCAATACAGATAGGGAGTTGTAACCTTGAAAGCATTCTTAAATATATCTCGATCCTAGTAAACTTCTGAGAATTATCTAATTAGAATTTTGTTATATAAAAAAAAAAAGAGAAAATCACTATCAATTCTTATAAAATAAATATAATTATTAAAAAATATTATAATAAATAAGCAAAATTTTGATATTAAAAATAATAATAAATTTATGTTACTCACTTAATATAAAACTTTTTAATAATTATATTTTTTTATAAAAATTTTATAGTAATTTTTTTTAAAAAAAAAAACAGCTAATGTATTTGAAAAGAAAAAAGACGTGCCAATTGAAGATCCCATTAACGGAAATTACTGAAATAGCCACAAGCTAATAATCATTATATCACTTCTGCATTGCCTACTCCGTTCCTTCCTCATTATCTCGTGAACATGAACAGATCCCTATATGTTAGGATGAAGACCCAGCCTATCCTAGGTATTGAGTTTGTCAATACCAAGGTAGAATTTCTTTTTAAAGAAACCTGATAAGACGCATTAATTTTTTTCACTATTTTATTCCCAGGATTATACCCTGTATTTTCAGGTTAAGTAATATTATAATGTCTTAAAGTCAACTAAGAACAGCAGCACCTACCCTTTGATTGGGCTTTTGAGGAACATTGCCTGATTCGTCTGCAGAATTGGTTGAACGCTTTGTAGATTGCGGTGCTTGATACTGCCTACCCTACCCACCCCCTAATTTCAAGAAATTAGAGATACTATACTGGATTGTGTTCTTGTATTATTGACCAATTTTCTTTATTGATGTGATAGTCTAGAAAAAATTTGATGATATTTCAAATTATGATGTTTTATTGTAAGATTAAAGTAAATTTTTTTATTATTAATATAAAATTAGTTTAATAATATAAATTTTATTAAATTTTTTTAATTTTAAATTCAAATTCCATAAAAGATATATAATGTTAGAAGGAAAAACTATCAACCTAAAACTAAAATAATCAGTTTAGTCAATTACTTAAATATAATAAGATCTAAAAAAAATATATAAGATACTGGTTAGTATAGAAAGATAATAAACTCATTCTCTCTCACACACCTTGAAGCTTCAAGATCATACTGAAACCTTTTTTTCAATGAAAATCAAATCCAGATAACTCCAGAAACAGTTTCTACTAGATATTATTCAAGATCACAAATGGGTCATTCTTTACACCACATTTAATGATTATAACTCTGGATAGATACATTAAATAATTATTTACATATACGGATCCGTATGCTTATCAGTAAATTCAGTATGTCATTCAAACAACAGATCATTTCAGCATGTTCTTTCTTTATGTAGTGTTGTTATGGCAAGTAAATTAAACTCCAAAGCTCTTCTAATATCAACTGCTAAGAATGTCTTCCCGGAAAGAAATTTCTTCCCATAGATTATGTAGTTATCCCGTCATACCCTGATTTCTGTTCCATATATCAGCAACACTTCTGAATTATATTATATAACTGAACTATGTGCCATGTGCTTGCATGATACAGCTTTCTATATGAATTTAATTTTATATATTGGTATTAAAATATTGCTAGTTCTTTTCTCCTCAAAAATCTAAAGCTGAGCTTTAGTGTAAAACAGCTCTATATTTGTATCACTATTCTTAATCATATATGCAATGAAAAGAAGAGTACATGGAATTTGGCAGATTACAAAGAAGCAGATTTGGCTTCAGAGAAGATGAGACTACTTGAAAGAAAGCTATGCAGTCACCTTGACACACTTTTGCAAGAACTTTTGAGTGTCTGATTTGAGTTTTTCTTGTGGTCTTGATCAGCTCTCTCTCTCTGTCTTTTTCCCCACATTAAGGATCAAACCGAGGAACATGTCCCAGTCTTCCTTTGTCTGTATTTACAACAAACAGAGATCCCCGGCCACGATTTAAGAATAATCCAGTTCTAAAGTTAGAAACTTTGGAACTATATTCCACTGGTCTTCTAATTAATTCGTGTGGGATATTCTTCCAGAAATGGCGGCAACAAGTGCTGCTCTGAAATTGGGATCTTTAGTCAAGGAAGAGGCCATCTGTTCCACCAAAATCTGAGGGACTTCCGGTGAATCGAGTTTCGGTTTAGGGTTCTTGTTGGTAGTGGTGGGGGTGGCATTGATCATGTTGTGGGTGCTGGACTTGGATTTTGTCAAGTCAAAAGTAATTGTTGCTGGTGCAAAGGAAGAGTTCATAGATGCTGATGAGCATGGTACTGAAACTTGGTTGACAAAACGGTTAGATCCTCTTGTTGTTGTTGTTGTTGTCTCCATCTGAGAAGGATGAGGATGATTGTGCTCCCCTAGATATGTTGCAACCAGAATAGATTGATCTTCCACACTTCTTTGGACCTGAATAGTTGAAACATGGGAACAGAAAAATTAGCTTTCCAATTTTCATCCAGGTCCTTCTTATATGCAGTATAACTATTTCTCTGATATAATTATAACATAGAGGAGCTTAATTTTCCTTCTTTTTGACAGGACAGCTTGGAGCAAAAGAGCATTTGAAGTATGCTCTTGGAGAAGGGTTATCTCTGGTAACCTTTTGCCCATATTTCCTCCATTGATATCCATCCTTCACAATCTAAAAATACAGCACAAAAAAGGAAAAAAGATTTCCTGTCAGACAATTAAACCTAATCAAGCGATTATAAGTTCATGAAAAATCCTTAAACAGATCAATCGTATGAGATGAAAGAAGAGAGAATTAATTACCAGGCCAGTGTCAGATGAATCGGTCCTGACATAAGATTTGGAAACTTTTGCTTTGTTGGTGCCTTCCTTAGGTTTCTTGCATGATTCTTCATCAGTTGAGCAGCTTTCTGAGGTGCCATAAATGGCCATGGGATTACTATTAGTAGTGTTGTTGTTGCTGCTGCTGCTGATGTTATCAGACTTCCTTTTCTTTGATGGGATGGTGTTGTTTTGATCCTTTTGAGGATTGTTTCTCATGTATTCAGCCAAGTTTCTTCTCAGAGAATTGTAATTCTCACACATTTCCGTGAGCATTTCTGTTAACTTCTTGTTCTCTGCACTCACCCTCTTCAGTTCATCCTCCAACGCACCACTACTTGTCTGAAATGACTGCATACATTCAAGTTCTTAATTGGTGAGTTTATAGGTAAAGGAATGAATTGCTGAATCCATTTTTAGAGCCATAAACTCTGAAAAGTTTACAAAAGAATTATTTAACAACTAACTAACCTCTTCTTTTACAGAAGATTTCTTCCCAGGTGAGAAAAAGTTGCTTTCCACATCCTTTTTCTGAAATAACAGACACACATATAAGAACTTCCAGTATACGAAATTATCAAACAGTTTTTTTTTTTCATTGAAGCATTTTGCAGAACAGCTTCTGGGCCTTCACAAATATGAAGAATTTGTTGTATTACTTACTGGAACTTCTTCATGAAGCCTATGATGATGAGGTCTAATGTTGAGATCCAAGGACGTGTTGACCCAAGATGAACAATCCATAGTTAGCTTCCAAATCCAAATCCAAAAGAAGCAATAATCAAAACTCAAATGAATCTCCCCTTTTGTAGCAAAAACCCTTATGGGACTTATAGATATCTAATATATATCTAGCTGAAAGCCTTCAGAATCTTGAACCTAGTAAACTAAGACAGTTATGTATATATAGAAGTCCCACTCCTCAAGTAGACCTCAGAAGCTCAAGTTGGACCAGGAAACTTGGCGGAAAGTGATGAACAAAGTGGCAAGTTGAACCCCACTTGCTTAGAGGGCTGGCACGAGCGAGAAATATTATTATTATTATTATTATTATTATTAAGCCTGTCTAAAAATCTCAAACTTAAGTTTTAAAAAATTTTAGTGTCAAATTTTAATTTAAAAAAATTTTAAAATAAATAATCATATTTATCTATAAATATTTTTAGCATAAATTATAGTTTAAAACTATAATTTTGAATAAGCTATCTATCCAATTACTATATTATCTCTACTTTTTCTTATACCCTCTTTCCTCTCTCATCTCTCCTCTACCCTCTCTCCTCTCTCCTCTCTACCCTCTTTCATCTCTCTTCTCTTTTCTTTACCTTCTACCATCTCTCTTATTTTTAATCAAATCATATATTTTTTTATAATTTATCAATATAAAAAATTATTCTAAAAATAACTATCCAAACACTTATTTATTTAAAATCACTTTTTTTCATAAGCTATTCTATAAAATCTCTTTTCTATAAATTGTCCAAAAATTCTTTTTTTTTCATAAACCCTTTTTTAAAAATATATTTAGCACTCAAACTAATTTTCAAAAAATAATTAACACTTTAAAGTATTTAAGAGTATAATTAATATTTTAAATTAATTTTAACCCCGATAGATTAGATCAGCTGGCTGGAGCTGTTCTAGCTTAACCAAAGGTCACGGGTTTGATCATTTGAGAATGCAGCGCCCTAGGGGCTAGGGGCGCCAACCTTAATGGTTCTTGTCAAGCCTCGATCCGGATTAGTCTGGTTTGTAATTCCCTGAGGGGTTAGCTAGGATACCGGGTGAAGAAATTCAAAAAAAAATATCCTAAATTAATTTTAGAATTACAATTAACATCATAAAATATTTAAAAATACAATCAGCACCCCAAACTAATTTTAGATGAGTAATTAACAACTTAAAATATTTAAATTGATATAATTGTACCCTTTTGCTAACAAAAATATTATTTTTATTTTATACATATCATATAAATTTTTTATTTTGACATATTATTATTTAAAATGCCACATGTGTAATATTATTTTAATAATTTACACTAAATAAATTATAAAATTTCACAATCTTCATATATGAATTATATACAATATCAATTTTAGGATTTATTCAGTACTTTTGTTTAAACAATATGATACATATGATATTTTAAATAATAATAATATATCAAAATAAAGAGTTAACGTGATATAAATCAGACAAAAAATTATATTTCTATCAATAAAAAAATATAATTATACCAATTTTAAAAAAAATAAGATGCTAGTCACACTTATAAAATTAATTTAAGATTTTAATTATATTTTTAAATATTTTATAATATTTTTTATACTTCTAAAATTAGTTTAAAATATTAATTATATCTTTAAATATTTTATAGTATTAATTATTTTTTTTAAATTAATTTAGGGTAATAAATATATTTTTACTTTTATTATTATGTCTATGCAGAGAGAGAGAGAGATGAGGATAAGAATTAAAGAAGAACGTGTCGAGGGATAGATGTAATTATTTTATAGGGGAAATTAGGGTTTGGTGTGGGTTTGTCCGGGGATGATATATGAAGAGAATACGTTTGGAAGGGATAGGTCGGTGATTTATTGGGGAAGAAATTCAAAGTCAAGCACACATTTCAAAAGTTAGTGAATTCAAAATATGGGCAACTTGAGGGTTCAACATGGCGGGAGATACGACATTTTTCAGAAACAAGAGAGACAGAGAGAAAGAAGGAAGAAGGAAGAGGAGGAAGAAGAAAAATATAAATAAACCAATAATCTTATTGGAAGTAGAAATTTCATGTTGACCCGAAGCCCCCTTGATTTGTCTAAAAGTCTTTGTTTTTTTTTGTTTTTTTGTTAAAATGTGTATCCATTCGTATGGAGTTTAGCTGTAGGGGATAGTTTGTGGGTGGGCCCTACCTTCCCTCTCTCTTTCTTGTCACGTTTACTATTTTAAACATTTTCCACGTTGCATTATTATAACATAATCTATTAATTATTATACTATCCCTTTAATTAACCCTGTTTTTGTTATAATTTGCACCTTGATTAATTTCTTTAATTAATTGTATCCCGTTGGTTCAATCTTTTTAATAGGGATTTCCACCAATAATTAGGAATTAAACTTCCATCATGTGACACATTAGCAATAATAAATACTCACTTGGGTCTTAAATATATTCTTCTAATCTTCGGATCTTATTTATAAATTATTTACTAATATATCTTATTAAAATTAAAAAAAAATTAAACATAATTATATCTTACATTTTAATAACTTTACTCTTAATTAATATATATACTTCTAAAAGATAACATTCTAAACAATAATAAATTAAGAATAAAAATATATATTTATATAAAGATTTAATAATATATCTTATAAATAAAATAAAAAAAATTTATTTTTTTAACTTGTAAATAGAACAGAAGAATCTATATGAACTAAATAATTAATTTATATAAATTAAAAATTAGTTATTGTTAATTATTTTAAAAAAAATATGTATTAATTTTTTTAAAATAATTTTTAAGCTATTTGTAGCGGATAGGAAAATTTGATAAAAAATTATAAATTTATAAAATAAAATAAATTAAAAATTTATATTTAAAATTAAAGTAATCCCTTCTACTAATTTTTATATTTAAGAACTTTGCACTTTTGGTTTAATTTCTATGAATAAAGTTCATACAATTTAAAGTATGTGTGAACATAGAACTTGAGATCATAATCATAATAATCAAATAATTAACTTACCTAATTTTATCACGTTATTGACTGCAAAATAGAGTATTATTAGCTAACAATTATGAAATGATTAATCATGTGTATAAACTTGTAGGTTAAGAGAGTATATTCTAATATTCACATAATCAAATTTTAAAAGTCAAAAGAATTACTTGTGCCAAAAGGTTCATTTGATTTAGCCATTATATATACATAGATAGATAGATATATGGTCAACTTATTATATTTAGACTAATTAGAATTAGAGATTATTCAAAGCGTATGGGTAAGAAATGACTCGGGGTTTAAGCTTAATTAAATGTGAAGTAATTTTACTGACAAAAGATATTAATTGATACCCGGCCTATATAGAATTCAAACCAAGGTAGCTAGGGGACAAGTAAAAACGTAAGAATTAGACCTGGGAAACGGTGAGTTGGTGGATTATGGGTCAATCTATTACAACTCACGAGTCGGGGAGGCACAGCCCACGCCAAATATAGCCGGCCACTTTTTTTAATTTTTTTAATATTTTTAAAAAAATATTTTTAAATTTTTAAAATATTAATAAAATTTTTCTAATTTTATATTAGAATAATTAAAAAAATTATTAATGTTATACTCTTACAAAATTTTATTTTTTATAAAAAAATTTAAATTTTATAACTATAAATTTAAATAAATATTAATATAATATTAATCAATTATAATATATCAACACATATTAATAAATAAATAATTATTTTTACTAATATTCGATAAAAAAAATATTTAAAATAATATTTGAGTAAAATAAATAATAATATTTATAATTTTTTTTAAAAAAATAGAGCTATTAGGTTGACTTAAAAAGGGGATAATATATCATCATTGGCAAGTTGGGAGGGTACCCTTTTTATATGTAAAACGGGTTCAGAGGTTCAGTTCATTTTACTCTGCTCTAAAAATTAGGAGGAAATTAATTACGTAATTAATTATGATACTAAATTTTCACCGTAAGTGGCTTTAATTAAATAATAAATACTTTATTATATAATTAAACATAATGATGGCGTGGTCGACATAAAGATGAGAAAAAATGGGTCTAGTTGCTAAGATGATTGATGGTGTGTGCCAATAAGAATTATTTAAAAAAATTATATTTGACGACAGATTTGTTTTTGAAATTGACTTACTTACACGACTTCCACGCGAAAAAGCAACTTTAGACCTCTCTTTTTTTATTTAATTTAATAAAATAATTATAATAATTAATAATTACAGTTGCCGTCCTTCTTTATTCATTGCACATGATGAACAATATGTAGAGTTTTGTTTCGATTTTTCATCGTTCCTCGAATTGTTTATCAAATAAAGAAGGAAAATTTACATTTAAGTCTGAAATTTAAATATAAAAAATTAAAAAAAAAATCATCAAACGAATATAGAGGGTTGAAGATTAATTTTTTTAAATTATAAAATATCAGGACAGCCACATAAAAACAACTCAAATAATAATAAAATAATAACTTTATAAAAAAAATAACAACTCAATCAATAAAAATGATAATTTTTAAAATAATAAATAATAATTAGGGGGAAAAATAATTAAGATATTTTTTTTAATGATAGTTACGTTATTTTATAATTCAAAAAATTAATCCTAAATTCTACGAGATTTCACAATCATTTAATAATTTTTTAAAATTTGTCTGTAATTAAATTTTTTGCATATAACTTAAATACAATTTTTTCAATAAAGAATTCTCACGTTCCTTTTGAGTATAAATTCACATAATATAACTGTTGATATGCTTTTTTTATTTATCTCTATATTTATTATTTTTCATTAGATTTTATTAAATCATTATATGTTTCCTTATATATATATATTATATGTTTCTTTATATATATATATATATTGGTGCACTCGTTTTTCATTTTAATACATGCACCATATTTCTTTCAATAATTCCCTCCCTCTCTCTCTTTCTCATCACAATAATTATATAATACGCCCTCCCTCCAGTCTTATAAATAAACAATATTCTCGTATGGTTGAATATTATTAAGTCTAGAAAATAAATCCATTCGTGCCACACGCACATGAAGTTCAAATTTGATTTATATGATATGATGCTATCTTATGTGCTTTAAGGTCCAAGATTCAAAACCTTTGATGTAACGTAACCAAAAAAAAAAATATCTCTAACTTGTGAGTTGGAGAGTATATATACTGGCATATAATAATAATATTGATATATGAAATACTACTACTACCTCTTTATTTTAAATATAAATATATATATTTCTTATAAAATCCTATGTTTCAATATGTAAAACATCTCATAAAATTTTGAAGGTAATTAATATTTTTTTTATCTAAAATATCTTTCGAAATTAAAAACAAATAATTAATAATCAATATTAAAAAGTTACCAAAAATTAGTCTAATTGACATCGATTTTACCCAACCCCATAAGGTTATGTACTCCTTCTTGTCGACAATATAAGTAATATAAGTTATTTAGACAGTAATTAATATTTAAACATGGTTCCTTATATTTTTATCTCCCCTTCAAAACCTCATTTAACATGGGTAAAATTAAAAATAAAATTCAATTTAAGACAAATTTAAAAATGACTTAACTATCATTCATTATTTGTAGTGAATTAGTTGAAGTGACTTACTCCCTCCGATCTAATATATAAAAAGCTTTTTAGAAGAAAGTATTGTTCTCAAATATAAGAAGTAAACATCGTCATTAATAAAAAAAAATTTCCCATTTACCCTTGTAAAAATAAACTAGTGAATTATAAATGTAGGGGGAAGAGAGTGAGTGGAGAGAGAGAGAGATGACACATAATAAAAGCATATTTAAAAAATAATTTTATTATTTTTATACACATTATTTAATAAGGGTAAATTAAAAAAATTATCAATTTAATATATATTTAATAATTTCATTAATATTCATTAGTTCGTGGGATTTAGTGAGCAACTTATTATATATTAGATCAGAGGAAGTATATTGTAAACTAGAGGGAGTACATGAAGACATATTGAGACGTTATAGGTTCAAATTCTAAAAATGATGTTCAAATCTTAATGCGAATGAAACAACCATTTAAATACCTTTTGTTACCTTACATGTAAAACGGAGGGAGTACACAGGAAGATATACTATTTAGAAACCACTGTTAGTGAGTGATAAGGTTGTTTGTCTTCAGGCTCCATACAACCGCACATGTAAGGTTGACAAAGAAAATGGGGAAATAAAAAAAGGCAAAGTAGCAAATGAATGGTAAGAAGAAGAATATGACAAATATGGAAGAAGACCCAAAAAAATCTGAATGGAGTAGTAGTCAATACAATGCACTGAACCTATCAAGCACGAGAGGGGAAAATGAAAACAAAGAAAGAAAAGTATATGAAGAAGAGTGTGTTGTTGTGCGTTCACATTCATGAACCTGATGAATCACCAAATGTCTACTTCCAATTAATGGCATGCCCACCTAATTATGGAGCCTTAATCCCTCCCTCCCTTTGAATTCAAACCTTTCTCCTCTCTTCTTTCAGCACATGCTTGACCCCCCCCCCCCAATTCACCTCCCTTTTTTATTCTTATATTTTGATATTTTATTTCAAATATAATATATTCGTTCCAATGTTTCAGTGGCCTATAATATAGTAAATCATTTTTTGATCATTGAATATCCATGTTATGGATTTTTTAACGAGTTTTTATTTTTATTTTCTTTTAATAATCCTTCAGGTCACATGATGTCCGATACTTTCCTTTAGATAATATTATCAGTTATCTAAGTAACTGACTCATCTGAATTGAGATTGTGCGATCAAAATGTCTTTAATTCTATAGATTTTTTTTTAATAAGGTAGGGTTTGAACTTCAATTCTCCCAACTGTTATTATCTAGTTTTAGTTTACCCCTAGACCAAATACCATTGAGTTTTGGTTTTGTTTTATATACTTTCTTTTTACTGTTTTTCATTCTATACTTTATCCTATCCAAAACGTTGATTCTTATAGTTTCAGAATGAACATAGATTGTTTACTAAGACTAATGTAACTTACATGTAAGGATATGATAGAGTGGGTTTAACTTTATCTTTTTTTCTGAACCGTCTTTGGAACTCAATATATGAGAGAAAAAATTGGGATGCAAAAGAAGGAAGGTTAACCATTAATTAACGGTTAATATGGAAAGAAATTGCTAATTGCTACAAATTGAACGAGTTTAAATCATTTTAATCAATTTTAATTATATGTGTGGAGGTAGACACGAGTGTCTTATATTTACTGCCTGGTTGACAAACCTCCATCATCACTTAAAAAAAAATTATTGTGATTTTATGTGACAATTTTTTTTATATATATTTATTTCGTATAGCGTAAAATTATTTAAAATAAACTAATCTAAATTATAGTTTTTACTCCCTTCATTCTTTTTTTCTTATGAAATCAAATTACATAAGCCATGCCTATCACCAAAATAGTTTTAACTCATGTATGTCTTAATTTTTTTTTTTTATCTTTTCACTTTTACCATCAATCAATTCTCTTCATTTTCATAACTTCATTTTTAAGTGGGCCAAGTCTTTTTTATTCATTGATTAGGAACAGTTTAGGAAAAAAAATAATTCCTCCTAAAATTCTATAAATAATCTTTTTTATATATATATATATATATATATATATGTCAATGTCTAAAAGTTTATCTTATAATATGGAGTGAAAGGAGTATTATTATTTTCCTGTTATACTTAAATTATCTTATGTAATCATTATATCAATATCTAACTTAAAGAATTCTTTCCATATACGATTGGGTTACTCTTCCTCTCTAGTGTAAATTCATATTCATATTTTAACAACCTCAAATTTTCTATTATAGAAACATAATTTAAAAATAAGGTTAATCGAATCCGTGACCTGGTATAAACAAGAAGAATCTGGTGCTACTAAATAATCTGGTGTAGAAAATAGCATAATCTACATCGGACATATAAACACACCAGTTATAAAAAAATTATTAATTTACAGCTGACGTTCACATAACAGATATAGAAAAGCTGTTTATCTACACCAGTTTTTCTTAAAAGCGGTTTAAAATGTTTCGCTTTTTATACTGGATATGTCTGATCAGTTTAGAATATCTCACTTTCTACACGGTTTGTTTCTACACTGATTCTTTGTCCGGAATAAAATGCCATTTTAAACTAATTTTAAAAGCTTTTTTTGTAGTAGTAGTGGGTTATGAACAAAAATTACAAATTAAAAACTTTAAATGTAAGAAAAGATCTAAAAACATTTGAACACAACAATGTGAATCTCATTACAGTGATGAAATGCGAAAAAAGAAAAATGGAAAGGAGAATGTGGTTGTCAACGTACGTAGTGAATGTGGGGTGAGAGGAGAGTGGGGGATTGGTGGACTCGTTGACTTCAAACACGGGTGACAATGGGTGGGACCCATTATTGTCTTCAATGCATCACACTAAAATGAGTGATTATTACGTTACATTGCATTATCTACAGTTTAATTAAAAGATAGATTATAGAATAATAGAATTAAATTAGTGGTATAATAAGGTTTTTTCAATCAAGATTGGATCATGCATATATACCAAAGCATATTACCCAGTTGTTGACTTCCCAATGACTTTGGACTCTATTATTAATATTCTGTCGCCTCATCTTAATCTAATAATAACCACCCACCACGCACTTCCAATCCAATTTTATTTCTATGTATTAGAGGTCCATGTCCGTTTTATTTTAGTTTATTTAAATAAAGTAATTTTAATGCTCGCTCAATTTTAATTTTGATTTTGATATAAATTAATATATATAAATCTAAATTATTTAAATTTGAATTAAACAGTATGGATGATACTGCATATTTCAAAAAAAGTGTGTATATATATATGTATATATGAAATTGCAAATTTTGCACTATTGTTTCATGCTAACACTCTATGTGAGATGAGTTTCCTGGGATGTAACTTTAAAACATGTGTGTGCACCACAACATATATATATATATATATATATATATGAGAGACAACACTTCAATGTATTCTAATTAAATTATATAATATAAATTTAGGTGAGTTAACAACTAAGAGTATGCGTTTAAATTTTATTATCAATATGATTATCTTTATATCTATTTTGCTCTTTAAAATAAAAATTATTTAACTAATTTAGATAAAATAAAAAAAATATTCATATGATCAGTTAATTATAACAAATATGATATTATCTCTATAAAATATTTATATATAATATTAGATTATTATATATATTAGTTTATAAATTTGATAAATTAATTTATAAAAATTATAAAAATATGATAAAAATATATTAAAATATTATATGTATGACTAAATCTAACCGTTTATATATTAAGGAAAAGAGGTAGTA
This sequence comes from Leucaena leucocephala, assembly GCA_037074615.1. NCBI lineage: Eukaryota > Viridiplantae > Streptophyta > Magnoliopsida > Fabales > Fabaceae > Leucaena > Leucaena leucocephala. The sequence continues at coordinate 4,382,172 of CM073552.1, forward strand.
TATACAAAAGGGATGTTATGAGAGATAGCAACCCTAGTGTTTTGACATGAAATCAGTACTGACTTGTTTTGCATAAAATTGGATCTTATGTTGGGGTGTGTGGTTTTGTATGAACTGTGGATTAACTGTAATTAAGAATTAAGAGTGGGTAAAGTAGATATTTATTTTCCAGTTGCATGAAGCACACTAACGTTATTTTTCTAGTGTTTATAGCATCCTAATCTTATTTCTAGTATATTCTGCACCTTAAACTATAAATAAAATTATGATGCTGGATGTAACTGAAAAATAATATCAAGGGGTGTTAGATGTGATAAAAAATAATATCAGGGTGTTGAATGCTTGATAATTAAGATTAAGATTTAAAAAAAAGATAAAATGAAGAAAGTGAATTAAGATGTATATGTAGTAGTACTCGATCTCTCCGGTCTAATATATAAAATAATTTTTTTTAGAAAGAAATTTTGATTCAAAAAATAAAAAATTAATAAGATAATTAATGATTATTTTTTATTTTTACCCTTTATAAAATAGAAAAATATGACAAATAATAAATACATATTTAAAAATTATATTCTTTAATAAGAGTAAAATATATAAACTTTATCTATTTAAAGCATGTTAAATAATTAAATTATTATTTTTTAATTTGTAAAAATTAGTTAATAATATTTTATATATCATTAGTAAGAATAGAGAGGGAGTAGTAGCTATATATATATATATATATATATAGGAGCAAATATAATTAGAAGTAAGTATGTTAGTTAGGGTGTGTTTGGATTAGCTTTTGGAGAATAGATTATGGGAAGAATAGATTCTAGAGAATAGATTTTGGGTAGAATAGATTTTGGGAAGAATAGATTTTGGGAATAAAGATGTTTGGATGATTAGTAGTAGAATCACTTTTTATATTGGTAAATTACTAAAAAGGGTATGATATGATTAAAAGTAAGAGAGATGAAAGATGATAGAGAAGAAAGAGGAGAGAGAAGAGAGTATAGAGAGGAGAGAGGAGAGAGAAAAAGAGAGATAAGAGAGGAGAGAAGAGAGAGAAGAAGAGAGAGGAGAGATAATAGAGAGGAGAGAGGAGAGAGGGTGTAAAAAAAGTAAGGGTATAATAGTAATTGGATAATCCTAAACCTAGGTTTCAAAGAAAAAGCTATTTTCAGTAGCTTATTCAAAACCAAGGTTTCAAACCGAGGTTTTGTCCAAAATCAATTCTCAACAAAAATTGCTGTTTGTGTGAAAATTTTCCAAACCGAGATTTTGCCCCATAATTGATTCTCAAAACATGGTGCCAAACAGGCACTTAGTCAAACATGGGGAGTCATGCATGACATGTTTAAATAGTTCGCACCAGTTAGATCCAAGTGGCGTTGTCTGGTCCATATTCTCAACCACAATATTAATCCCTCCCATTCAATTCATTTCATTTAACAACAGAAGCTTCTTTTCCCTTTATGGTGACGCCATGCATGACGCCATCCTCGCCGACGCCATTCTCTTCCTTCTATTGTTCATGATGCCTGTTAATTAATTATTCCCCATGCTAATCACGATTTCTCACAACCTTCATTAATACTAGTATATAATTTCTTTAATTTCCTTTATTAATTACTTATCATATCCTTAATTATTCCACCTGCTCATCTTTTGGAGTGCTATTATCCTCCACCTGAGGGCTCACCTGTTTTGAAGTGTTCCCCCAGTATCTTCATTCTTACCACTCTATTCCAATTCATATATATATATATATATATATATATATATGCCACTTATGCCTTATTATCGTATATTAAAAATATATTAAATTAATAAAAAAATTATATTTGCCCTTATTAAATAAATAATATTAAAAATAATAATTAATTATATAAGTTTATTATATTCAACAGGGGTAAAATTAAAAAAAATATCACTAATTACCCACAAATAACTTATATTTAGGATTAAATTTTTCTTCTACAAATAACTTATATATATAAACAGAGTGATAAGTGGGTTAAAATCATTCCAAATCCTTTTAATAAATTTTGATTCTGATTCATATACTTTGAACAAGTTTTATTTAGTTCCTATAGCTATATATATATATATATATATATATATATATATATATTAGCGGTATACGTTAACCTACTTAACAATGTTGATGCCACATTAGCGAAATGAACGTTATTAAGCTTAGATCTAAATCTTTATAAAATTATAAGAATCATTAGAAGACATAAAATATATGGACAAAAAAATTTCAAAAACAAAATATAAAGAGTAAAATCAAAATTTGTTAAAAAAATAAGTTACAAGTCATTTATAATAATGACAGGGAGTACCATTCAGTCCAATATATAAGAAGTTTTCTAGAATGAAGTTTTGATCTAAAATATAAAAAGATTGGCTGGATAATTAATGATTACTTTTCGCTTTTACCCTTTATAGAAAAGAGATAATGTGATAGATAATAAATATATATTTAAAAATTATATTTTTTAATAAAGGTAAAATATGTAAATTTTATCAATTTAAGACATATTAAATGACTTAACTAGTATTTATTGGTTTGAGTGAATTAGTTAACAATATCTTATACTCATCTGATTATATTTATAAGTCACTTTCAGCATGTTTCACTCATACTAAGGAAACCTTAAACTTCATTAATTATGTTATAAAATTTAACAAATTTCTATCTTTACTCTATTTAATATACATTTCACCCAATAGAAATAAAGTTAACATAAATAAATAAAAAGTAAAATAATATATTCATATAATTTTTTTTTATAAATAAAACTAAAATAAATATTCTCTCTATTTTATAAATAAGATTATAGGAGTATAGTGAAGTGGAGGGAGTATTGGGGAAGTATAAAATATTTTTAATTGAAAAATTAACGTAAAATATATTCTATGCAATGAATGAAAACTGCAGTACTAAATTGAAGAGATTGGGGCATAAATGACGGCCAGACAGGATTAGGGGTGGGCACAGGTCGGGACGGGACTATGACAACCCCGTCTCGAGTCCCGTCTCGAGTATGTCCTAATCCCCTTCAGGATCGGGACGAGCTCAGGACGTCCTAAATTCATTTTTTTAAAATAAATAATAAAATAATATTATAAATCATTCTATAATAGTTTCCTCTAAATATCACCAATTCTCCCTGCTATAACATGAATACTTATCCATATAGGGGAAAAAAACATAACAATAAACATTCCAAGGAATAAAACAAGGGAGCCAAATGGTATATAATTAAATTAAGTAATTATTTAAAAAAAATATATGTATAAGTCGGGACGGGACGGGACGGGACAGGTTGTCCTGAAACCCGTCCCGACTTTTATATTGACCCGTCTCAAATTTTTTCCGTCCTAGTCTTTCACGGGACGGGACGAATTCGTCCCGATATTACCAGAATCAGGATGGGTATAAATTAGACACCCTTAGACAGGATACAGGAGTAGAGAGGTGCTTCTTATCTTGAATTCTTCATCATTTATTAATTATTTAGAAGAAGAATAACGTAAAAAAACAAATTTACTAAATATAAGAGAATTGATTTGATTTTAGATATAAGACATATTTTTTAAATTATTATTTTTTTAAATTATATTTATTAATATTTTTTAATAATAATTAAGTAAGAGAAGGAGAGAGATAATTAAAAAACTCTTATAATAATTAACTTAACTATTTTATTAATATAATTAAATTAATTAAATATATTTAAGATAAATATTTAATATTTGGGACGGCTAAAGTAGGAAATGAGAAGGAAGGTTTAAGTTGACTGACCGGCGCGCACTTGTACTTTCCCCCACACGCTTATCACACGTTCCCTGTCTCCCTGTCTCCTGTCTCCTGTCTCCTTCGCAACACACCCCACACCACCCTAGTGAATAATATCATACTACCATACATCCCTCTTATTTCTAACATATTTTTAACCCCATTAATATATTTATTAAAATTAGTTCAAACTTATTATAATATTATAAATTACATTCAATTAAAAGTGACTGTTAAAATTTTTTATGGATCGAGGGACCTGATACAACACATCCTCAGCTAATGAATGCATCTATTTTTTATTATATATAATATATTTTTAATTATGTATAAAAATATTTAAAATTAAGGTTATATACACATAAATAAAGATATGTTATAATATATAACTAAAAAATAGTTATACTCGTTAAACATAAGTTATATGTATACCTTAAATTTATGTCTTTTTAACTAATAAAATTTTTATATATATATTTTTTTAACTAATTTCTCTTTAAAATTATACATTTTTAAATAAAACTTTTAACTCCAACTTTAAAATCTTAAAAGTAAGCATGCCACTTAAATAAACTAAATAGATACGTGGGTATTTTTAAAAATAATTTCAATCTCATTTTCCCACTATTCCTAGCTCCGGGTCTCTTGTTCTCATTGTTTTGAAAGTCAGACTTGCTGTTTGATTTTCATCATACTAGAAATTATTAAAATTATAGTTTTGATAGAAGTTAGATAATTATCATAATTTAAAATTTTTTAACATAAAATCAAATACAAAGTAAAATTGCTCTAGTTGGCAAGAGCATTACTTGTGGTATGAGTAAAAAAATTTATTGTTGATACAAAGGATTTGTTGGTGATTTAGGACCGAAGAAATTAATTTATATGCCCTTTATGAATATTTTTAAGGTGAAATAACATCTAATATCATTATCTTATTTTTCATATGCGGCTAGTATCATAATTTTATTTGTGGTATAATTTTACTCATAATTTTTTAATTTAGTACAATTTCATCCATAATCTTTTTAATTTAGTACAATTTTATCTATAATCTTATTTTTTAAGCACCAAGAATTGTGTAAAATTAAAAAGATTATTGGTGAAATTGTATCAAATTAAAAGATTATAGGTGAAATTATATTATAAATAAGATTAGGATACTGGCTACATATAAAAATTAAGATTAAGATATTAGGTACTACTTTACCTATATTTTTAAGTATTGTAAAACCTATTTTAAACTTGGTGAGATTAATATCAAGACCTTTCTCACTGAAAAATGTTGTTAGGAAATTAAATCTTTGTCAGATAATAATGGAATGGAATCTTGATTATCATGCATTTTCTTGTTACAACATTATTGTTACACGGGAATGAAATTTACTTTATACATATTCGATTAATTAAATAAAAGTGAAAGGGTAAGAAAGAATATTCTTTATAGTCAAAAGAAAGAACTAAAAGCAAAAGGATAATCGAAAAGCTGGAAAAACGGATTAGCCCCAGAAATTATGAAAGATCTTAACTTTTTATGATCATTTTTCCTACTACTTCTCTACATTCTCTCACAAACACCGTTAAAATCGAGGACTTTTCTAGTATTTTTTATTTTTATAATTTTTTTATTATCGTGTTTGTGAAGAGAGGATGTAGAAAGGTAGTATAGAAAGTGATAATAACTAATAAGAATTAAAATTTATTATCCAACCATGTATTTATTTATTTATTTATTTTTAAAGATTTTATTTTTATCTCCAAATTTAATTACAAATTGTATAGATCAGTGTCAAGTTATTTATATGTTCTTTATATCTCCAAATATGTAATCAGAAGAATTATTGAAACAAGAGTCCAATTGAATCCACTTTCAATGATATTTCTTCGGCCAATACTTTTAATTGAAAAAAATATAAAATATTAAAAAAATTTATGAAATATTGGTCATATATATCTCATCGTTTGCATTGAATTTGGAAATTATTAATGTAACATGCATGTACGAGAAGTCGTCCAAGTGGGGCAACTAAAAAGTGAGTTGAATGCATGGGATTAGAATTATGAATATTTTTCCAAAATGGAAAAAGTGGGGACGAGGACCTAAAATTGAATAAATGTGGAAAATTGGAACCAGTTAGAAAAGGTCTAGGGCATTTACATTGGAGGAGGATGAGGAGGAGGATAATGTCATTGTCTAGGTTCATTTAATGTATGAGAGCTAGCTTCCTAGCTAGGTGCTTGACCATTGACAAATATTTATACTAAATTGTCCTTTCTTGACTTTTAGAATGTGTGGTTGAATTTAGTGGGATCCACTCCAAAATTGTCCTTGTAAATGCTATAAATTCCATACACCCCCTTAGCATTCATAAATAAATAAATTATGTAAATTAAAAAATTAGTTAAAAATAATATATATAAATTAAAAAATTAATTAAAATTAATATATATACATATAACAATGTTTTATTTTCTAGAAAATACTTTATTTATAGAGAGAGAGTGAAGGTTGAAAAAAGAAAATGAGTAAATAGTTAATTAATGTAACCATATTGATTAATAATCAATGGGTGTAAAAATAAAAAATAATATTGTTTTTAATTTTTATTATGAGATATTTTTAATTATCTTATTAAAATTAGGGAGAGATGGTTAAATTATAAAATTAGGGGTATTATTTTAGATAAAAATAATAAAAATAAATTATAGAAGTCATTAAAATTTAATTATTTATTATTATAAATAATATGATTTATTTCTAAAGTACTGTATAAAGTTTTTTTAAATATAAATATTTTTTTATTAAAAATAATTCTATTTAAAGTACTGTTAAATATTAAATTTAAATATATTTCTTAATAATAATTTTAATTTTAATTTTTTATATTATAAAAAATTATGATTAGTTTTTTTATGAAAAGAGAATCCCACTCTAGATTTTAAAGTTGCATGTCGCTGACCCGAACTAGAAGGTTAGAAAGTGGGGTAACAGAGGAGAGCGAAATGAATAGAAAGTGTTGCCAAACTTGGACACTAATGAATGAGTAATGGGACTAGTACCCCCACGAGCTTTGACTTCTACCTCCTTCAGTACCTTTCCTATTTCTATGAGAATTAAGAATGGTATTCCTTCCAATTTTAAATGTAAAATTTAATTAAAAAATATTTTAAATCTATAATTTTAAAATTATCTATATATATATTGAATTCTTTTAAGATTATTGGTTCTTTAGTCTTTTATTTTATATTATATATTAATTATTAATATGGATAGTTTTTTTAGTTTATGTATCTTATAGATTTTTTTATAATCAAAATGAGATAAATACAAATAATTAAAGAAAATATTTTAAGAAATCATCACACATATTTTTTATTTTATAAAATTAATTTAATTAATTTTTTTAATTTTTATAAATTAGTTATCTAATTCTTATATTAAAAATCAAAGAATTAATTTAATAACCCACAAGATGAATCTAGTTAGTAAGGAGCTATCCATAAAATTATGAGTTTAAATTTTGCTACCAATATAAAGACTTTGTTGATGAGTGATATATAATTACTTTTGTACGTGCTCTTCCTAAAAATATATCCTAATTCTAGTGAGCTTCTATGACTCAATTTATATAAATTTTATTCGGTTAAAAAAAAGACAGAGAGGTAATTTAATAATAATTATCTTTTAAAAAAAATTAATGAAAGATGAGTGGAAAATGTTCATTCAAATAATTATAATTGTGAACTCTAAATTTATATGTTTTTAAATTAATATTTGCAAATTATCTTTTTAATAGAATTTTTTTGAATTCTATAAATTGAACTTTTGAGATCTAATTGTATTGCCCCTATTATTTACTCCTTTTAATTTCATTTTGGATCATGGAGAACAAGAAAAGGAAAGACACTTGAAGGCCTTCTTGTTTTAATAGCTTTATTACACTTAACAATGTTGAATTTTAGAAATTTTATGAAAAGACTAAGATCCTTAATGGGAAATATTTCTTTTAGTGTAAAAGAAATTACCCCAACCTTGTTGAAACCATCGTTAGAATAACCGTAGTTGGCATGGGAATAGTATACATTTAGTCTTTGAAAGATTTCTCCCTTGCTTTATATAGGGAGTATAAAAAAAAAGTTATAATTAGTTATTTATTATTATTATAAATTTTTATTATAGTTAAAATTTTAAAATATTATAAAAATTTAAAATTTGATTTTCTAAAGATTTTGACCCCAATGATGATAATTAATTAGTAATCCCATTAAAATAGGGCTTAAAATATTTCGAAAATCAAAATGTAATTACTAATTAAAATTATTAATTATGACTTATAAATAAAAGAATTGAAAGTCTTAAATCGAGTCAATCCAAACTTATTTTTAACTGAATTAAATATTATAAGATTTTAAGAGTGTAGTTTACAATTAAAATTTTATATTTATAAAATATCTTTCATCTAACCTCAATATTATTTATCTCAATTTTGAATCAATATACTAGTTATATCATAGCCTTTTCTACTCATAGCCGGTAATAAGCGTAGTCCTACTAACTTGAAGTATGAATGGGCTTTAAATTTATAAGCCCAAAATGTTTTGGGTCAACTGTTAGGCTGTGTGGTGTGGGACAAAATCTGTTGGGCTGAGAACTGAGCAAAGCCTGAACCAATTTTTAGTGGACCAGTGATTCCTATTGACTCATCTTTCAATTTTATGTGTACTTTGTTAATGAAAAGTTGGTATATTTGTATGTATATAAAAAAAGTTGGTCTTGTATAAAAAAAAGGTTCGTCTATTATACTAACTTTTACCGAAATAAGTTAGTGTTTCATAATGTTAATTAATATTTGAATATTGTTAGGAGAGGCATATATATTTAGTTTTCTATAATATTTTAAATAAAATTATGTCAAATAGGAAGATACATGTACTTTGAAAAAATGTCAGTCTATTATACCAACGGGTTGGGTCTAACAGAAGGGGATTAATACCTTATAACATGTTGAATCAAAATTTGAATCTCTATTAAGAGATGCGTTAATATTTAGTGCCAATGCCTTGATTATGATTGCCTCCAATAAAACAAAATATATATATCTAGCAAAAAATAATGCTTGGTCTATTATGATCATGATGAGTCCATAAGATTCAAGTATTGCGACTAATGTTCGAAATCACGTTAAAAAATGTGTTCATATTTAGTATTCGATAGTACCTCGAATTAAATTACCTTCAATAGGATAATATATATGCTTAGCAAAAAAGTGTTCAAGTGGCCTAACTTTTTTATTTAAAAAATTATGCTAATTTGTTTGTTTGTGTTTTTTTTATGATGATAAAAATTATAAATCAAAATTGAATGGTTTAAATTCAAATTTTTGAAATAAATTAAATTAATGATTAAGTAATTGTTATTATGTTAAATTTGATTGATATTTATTTCTAGAAAAAGGAGATAAATCTTTTATTATCTTTTAAGTAGTAGTAATCTTATTTAATCATTATTTGAGATTTATTATATATAGAATAGAATGCTATAATTTTTTTATTTCAGTTTTACTCTTAGCAATAGACCAACTTGAAAAAAAGAAAGATAATGATAATGATAATGAAAGTCTCTCACCAGAATTGCTGCAGTTTTATTTTTTGCCAATCATCCGGCTTATCTTATTAAAGATAATTCTATTTAAAATATTATTAAATAATAAATATAAATATTTTTTTAATAGAGATTTAAATATTATTTTGCCACGAAAGACTACTACAAATGTTTGTTTAGTCGGATGCAATTTTTTAACCAGCAATTCTGTTTAGGTATTATGTGTGTGGACACCTCTTTAAGCCTTTGGTATATTTTATTACTTCTTCTTAATCTTGCTCCACTTGTTTTTTTTTTGTTAAATTTTTTTAAGAATGAAGATAATTTGGAATCCATCCCTTATTATTTTATATTTAATGTTTTTTTTTCAAACAACAAGATAGAATAAGAATCCACATGACACCTCCTTATATTTCATTTAATAAAATAAGAATCCACAAGATAGAATATGTAACTATATAATTTTTATTCTTTTTATTTACTATATTATTTAAAATTAATTTTTTTTATGCAGTGCATGAGATGAGATCATTAATAACCAAATATAAAATTTTAATATTGAACAAAATTTTAAGAAATTAAAAAGTTGAATTCAGATAGTGAAAAAGTATATATATAATCTATCAATCTTTTATAATTAATTATCAAATAGAAACATTTTCGGATAGGCCGATAAAAACACTGAAATCAGAGGTTTCATGTTGTTATCATATTTCATTATATAGCCTATTGGCCCAGAAGAGAGAGATGAGGATTCTGCGTTTCTTCACGTGACTCAGAAGTTTAAATTAAACAAAAAAAAAAAAAAAGGCCCATTCTTATTCATTCTCCCACTCAAATTCGACCAAATTATTGTCGTCAATCAACAGGCTCTTCTTCTTTCTTCTTTTCCTTTCCGTTCGTTTCTCGATCTCCGATCGGAAAGTTTTTTCTTTGACAGGTAATAATCTCTCTCTCTCTCATTGCATAGTTTATTCACTCTAGTTTACCTTTATCGGATCCTTCGGATGTGAATTTGGGTTATATTACATAGCGATCCATGTAAATTTCGATTTCTATGTACTTATGTTACTTCTGTTGATATTCTTCTTCTGTCCTTCGATTTTTGGACTTGGGTTTCTGTTTCCCAGTTCAAAATCTAATATTCTGAACTAGTTTTGAAGTCGTGATCAAACCCCTCGTGAGACTTGTGAGGATCAGTCTGTTAAATTTCGGGGTGTTGATTTTCTTTTTCTTTGTGTTTTAGATCTCTAGGGTGAAAAATGTCCGGCCAAAGCCAGCGTCTTAATGTGGTTCCCACAGTCACAATGCTTGGAGTCATGAAGGCTCGCCTCGTCGGAGCCACGCGAGGCCATGCTCTTCTCAAGAAGAAGAGTGATGCTCTGACTGTACAGTTCCGTGCGATCCTCAAGAAGATTGTCTCCACCAAGGAATCAATGGGGGAGATCATGAAAACTTCTTCTTTTGCACTGACAGAAGTCAAGTACGTTGCTGGTGACAACATCAAGCACGTTGTGCTCGAGAATGTTCGAGTAGCTTCCCTGAAGGTTCGTTCTCGGCAAGAGAACGTCGCTGGTGTTAAGCTCCCCAAGTTTGAGTATTCAAATGATGGTGAATCTACTAAGAATGATCTTACTGGATTGGCAGGAGGTGGCCAACAAGTTCAGCAGTGTCGTGCTGCTTATATTAAGGCGATTGAAGTTCTTGTTGAGCTTGCATCACTTCAGACATCTTTCTTGACACTTGATGAGGCTATCAAGACGACAAATCGGAGAGTGAATGCCCTTGAAAATGTGGTTAAGCCCAGGTTGGAGAATACAATCAGCTATATTAAGGGAGAGTTGGATGAGCTAGAAAGAGAGGATTTCTTTAGGTTGAAGAAGATTCAAGGGTATAAGAAGAGAGAAATAGTGAGGCAGATGCAGATGGCCAAGCAATTTGCTGAGGAACAGGTTGCTGAGAAAATTGCATTACAGAAAGGAATTTCACTGAATTCAGCCCACAACTTGTTGTCTGCTGGAAATGAGAAAGACGAGGATATCATTTTCTAAATATATGTTTTATTCATTTGGGATATTTGTTCTAGGTCGCCTGCCTTCTCTCAGCAATTTGTTGATTCTGCTTTTTCTGAATGGTGAGAGTTCGTTGCAATCACTTAGGTGCCAGAGCTATGTATCATGAATAAAGATTGCTTAGTATTTGTTCCATCTATTTATGTATTATTTATGACCATTATTTGATCACTTTTGAATTCAGAGGCTCCTAGACAATCATCATATTTAAAGTATGGTTCTCTTCTCATTTTATGCAAGCTGAAGTTGTTGTTAATAGCTGTAATCTTGTTTTTAACATCTATTACAGCTCAGTAGAGCCGTCTACTGAAGCTGGAGTCCTAGCAGCCATATAAAGAAAAGTTTTCTTAATTCACCTACTTGAAGGTGAAATAATTTTTGCGTATTATTGTAATGCTTGTCTAAAGTCACCTTTTGCTTGTACTATAAGTTTTTGAGTTGCATTCCCTTGGGGAGGTATATTGATCCTGGATGAACAGTAGGAGTTGAAAGATATGCTATTGTTCTTATAAACTATGGAACCGCTTATAGAATGATATTTTTGTTGACAAAAGGCAAACCTTTCAATTTGTTGTATTATTCAAAGTCTGTGTGCAAGATGTTTTCAAGTTTCAACTATTGTAATTTGGTACTTTGATATGCAATTTTCCATCTAGTTATGACTATTCTGTAGTTTTCTTAGACACGTTGGATTACCTGGTCTAACAATAACTTCTTGCTCTTGATCTTTATCCCTCCCATCCACTAGCACATGTATCGCCCTATTGGGCCTGGCTTGATCGATGTCATCAAATTGCTTAGTAAAGTTCTTCACATTATCTCTTTTTGATGTTTCACTCTAATTGAGTCCATACTACTTCTAGTTGAGTCCATACTACTTACTGGATATACCGGCCTTCTCAAACAAGTTTCAGGTTAGAAAGCTGAGTAGGGCCTTATTTTCAATGCTTTTGGGACTATTACTTCCATTAAGGATATGATCTGCTTTCTGTAAGTTCTGAAGGAATCTTCAAATAATGCCTCTGTCTGTGTGGCCATCTATAGATTTTTAGGAAGTTTTCTTTTCATGGAAATTGATGGTTTAGGACTAAGTACTTTATTCACATGTCAAACTATAAAGAAGAGAAACTTTTGTGCTTCGGAAGACTAGAGGATACTGCTAGTTGTGACTCATGTTCCCTTTCTACGCTTGTTATTCAAGATCCACTTCTAAATCATGTCCTTTTGGGTGCCAAAGAATGTCCTAGAGATTAGTTGTACATAGAGGAGTTACTTTGATAATATTGCTTGCATATAGTGTACTAGTTGGTTGTTGATAGAGGATAAAGGCGTACTTAGATCTATGTAGCTAACTCTATCTACTAGGATAAGGTTGCTTGTTGTATAGTGTACTAGTGGAAACTGAGAGGTGAGAACATGGAAAGGGGAGTAATAAAATTTGGGGATGCATCAAATGCATGAACTGAATGCATTATAATTTTACTTCCTTTACTTCTTTCTCCCATTTCACAGTCACCAAGCAAATCAGGCTTTTATGGTTCGTGGTAGACCCATTTTGTGGAATATAAACAATTTGTATCCATCTTTGGTCAAATTGAACTTGATACATAGACCATGAGAAGGTCTCTACTACCCTCTTCTTTGGTTGGGGTTTACTTGGAGGTCAGTATTTTTTTTTTTTTTGCTGACAAGTAGCCACGAGTATTTGTTTGCTAAGAGAATCCAATGTATTCATGGTAGATTATCATGTTACATAGATCCTTGGACTATGCCATGATCCTCCAGTGATGGATATTTCCTCGCAGGGAAACCTCCAACTGTTGTTTCTGTACTGACATCGGGAGAAAGCTGATAGTGACAAGGGTCATTATCACTATCGCCTTTTCTTGATTTATTTAGATGCCAGTGGGAAGCTTCCCTCTCCCTCTGTCTCCAGCGCAAAAACTTCTACAGGAAGGAACTGTTTTTTTTTTTTAAATTAAAGGGCAGATACTAACATCTTTCCACTTATAAAGTAATTTTTATGCCAATAGATTATAACACTAGTAAGGAATTGCTTTTTCTGCCGTTGATAAAATAGTAGCACCATGCTGCTGTTTTCGAGTAGCAGATCTCGGATGGCCCCACGAGACAATCTGGACCATCTTGAGTTAACTTCGATGGTTTGTGTGTGTGTGTGTCTCTCTATATTATTGTTATTATAAATAATTATTTTAAATAGTTAATTGTTAAAAGATTACTTTTACTCTGTATTTTTTTATATTATAAAATTAACATATAAAAAATTTTTATACAGTAAATCTGGACTGACTGAATTAAATTTAAAAGGCTGATATATGTCTGTTGAAACAGCAGTAGTAGCAGAGGATCTTATCCTTTACCTCTTCATGGAAGTTGGAGTGAGCTAGACAGGTTTATATATATATATATAAGGTCTGTTTAGGTATACTTTTAAAAAATGACTTATAAAAAAATTTTTTTTGGATAACTTTTAATAAAAGGCTTTTAGAGAAGAGTTTATAGAAAAAAAATAATTCTAAAAAAATAAATATTTAGATAATTATCAACAGAAGGGTTTTTGTGATTGGTAAATTACTTAAAAGTTATGATTTTATTAAAAATAAGAGAGAGGAGAGAGGGTGGAGAAGAGAGAAGAGAGAGGAGAGAGGAGAAAGGGTGTAAGAAAAAGTAAGGGTAAAATAATAATTGGGTAGTTTATAAGTTTTTTTACTATTCCAGAAGTTAGTCTCAATAGCTTATTTAAAACTATTATTTGGTCCAAAAACCTTTTTAGATAAATAAGACTGTTTGTTTTAAAATTTTTCTAAACCAAAGTTTGAATCAGAAGTCATTTTAAAATTATAGTTTAGGGGTTTCCCAAACACAAATATATACAGATATAGGGCATATTTGAAAACTTTTTAAATTAAGATTTTAAAAGGGTTTCTGGCCCAAATTTTAATTTGGAGAAATTTTAAAACAAATAGCTATATTTGTCCAAAAGGAGTTTTGGATCAAACCATGATTTAAAATTAAGATTTTAGATAAGCTACTGAGACTAGTTTCTAGAACAGTAAAAGAGCTTATGAACTACCTAATTATTATTTTACCCTTACTTTTTCTTACACACTCTCTCTTCTCTCCTCTCTCTTATCCACCCTCTACCCTCTCTCCTCTCTTAGATTTTTAATAAAATCATACCCTTTATTGTAATTTACTAATCACAAAAGTCCTTCTGGTAATAACTATCCAAATACTCATTTATTTAAAATTACTTTTTTTCACAAACTCTTCTTTAAAAGTATTTTTTTAAAAGCTGTCCAAATTTTTTTCTTCTATAAATCATTTTCTAAAATCTTATCTAAACACACATATATTGACAATATATGTTATGCTATTAAAATTTGATATAATTTTCTCATGAGTGAGCCTAACTTTTTTTAAAAAATTTTTGTAGTTAAAAAAAAAGTTAGTATAGTTAAAGTAAAATAATTTCTCATGGTAGAACAATTAATTAACTTTTATTTTGAGGTGGAAGGGGCAAGTCAACAACATGTCAAAACATTTTATGACTTTTTTTTTATGGTTTCTATGTCCATCTAATATAAGTTTCTGATATTTCATAGTTCGATGACTTGAACATGAATACAGTCAAACAAAATATCAATATAAAATATAACAAATTATATTATTTTTTCGTAAGTTGTAAATGTAATGTGAAACATCTTTCACCTGTTTTATGGCTTGGACAGTGCATATATTTTCTTCAACAACCGTTTCCCTCAACGAATTAAAACTAGTGCTGGCATACACCGGTGGGAGGGAATGTGCCTAACTTTGGCTAAATAGCTCTGCATTTATCAATAAGGTAAAAAAAAAAAAACTTTATACAGACTCTTTAGGTCTGACATGACCTAATTTTTTTTGAAAAACCTATATAGGCTTATAACATTTTAAATAGGTTTTGAACCTACTAAAATCTAAAATTAGTGTATTATAATCAAGTCAATTGTATAAAAAATGTTCTATTAGGAGTGATCAAATTTATTTCAATAATTTTTAAGTCTTAGAAGAATTAATCTAACTATTAGTTTAGTGATACCACCTAAATTTTACTAAAAAAAAGAAAAAGCTTTGAGTGTATAAAAAAACCTACTCATTTATTTTTTTATAAGTAATTTTTAACATGTCATACCATAATCAAGAAAAACCTTATAACTCATTAACTTTATTTAAAAAATTAATAAGTTTTTAATTTTCCCCCAATTAAATTGAGATACTTCACCCCTATTTTAATTACATCTTTCAATATTTAATAAGGATAAATGAGGGAATTTATAAAAAAGAGAGTCAATGTCATGTTTTATGATTTAGACAAAAAAATCATTCTCTTTATCTCTTATAAATAAGACTCTACATATTAATTTAAATAAAAGATTCTTTATACAAAAATTCAATAAGTTGAAATAAAAATTAATCCAAAGATATATATATATATATATATATATATATATAATTTGAAATCTAAATTGCATAACCCAATGAGAATACGCTAAAACAACACAACAACACAACACAACCAAAGTAGTATTCAATATTTAAAATTGAAATACAATAAAACTACATCAATACGTCAATACCCTAAATTCTAAAATGAGAGTAGCATCAATTAAGTCTTCAATATGATGTCTTCCTGTTCAAACCACTCCTACACAATAAAAGAACAAATTGAAATAAATACATAACCAATCTAGCATAAGCACAACCAACAATGGAACAATACAAAGAAGGGTTAAGATATAAATTTATCTTTAAAGTTTTCACTTAGAAGTACTGGCATCTGAAACATTTTTTGGATTTAATATCATATTGACCGGTATTCAAGTTAAATTTGACTAATTTATTAAGAGAAAATTGTTGAAAAATCTCCCATTGTAAAATTTATTACGCTAAAGTATATGAACTTTGTTTAACGACATATATACAACTTATTTTTAACGGGTATAACTCTTTTTTAACTATGAATAATTTATATTTAATTATATATAAAATAGAAGATATTTATGCATAGATGAAGAAGAGTAACACTATCTCAAAATAAATTGTGCTCGCTGAACTTGAATCCTCATGTACTTTTAAAGTTTGGACAATAAATTTAGTAAGAAGAGATTTCAGCGATTTTTTCCATGTGATTCTTGCCCCCCAAGTCGTTTTAAAACAAAAAGGAAGATAATGTAATAATTTATAAAAAAAATTGTTGAATTTTCCCTTACTCATCAACAAAACGTATACATATACGTCTCTTTGTCCGTTATTACTATCATTTAGGTAGTTTTGATTTAAGTTATACACAAAATTCCAACAGAAGTCAAACCCAAATTATTTACTTTTATTTAAATTTGCTTATTGAACAAACTCTTCATGACTTTGATTTTTGTTTTTCATAGGCATCATTTAACTAGTGAAACTAGTGTGTTTCCTGGCCACATGGTCAGTCATGGATTTTGTGAATGTAAAATGTCTTTTATGCCTCTAAATAAAACAAAATAACTAAGGGGGAAAACTTTAAATCTTGTAAAATAAAAAATTTTAAAAAGGGCAAAATCAAAATTGTCTTCGCATATACTTTTTCGGTCCTTAATATAAGACTTAATTGAGAGATTAATTTTAGTCTTAAATATAATATTTTTTTTTATATTTGTCAATTTTTTCTAAATTACTCTTATTGATACTCTCTCAATAACAATCAAGTAAAAGAAGTAGAGAGAGTTTTAAGGAAGATAATTAGGTTATTTTAGAAATAATATTATATTAACTAACTTTATTAATGTAATAAAATTAATTAAATATATCATATATTAAAAATTAGAAGAGTATATAATTCGTGCTTATCACAAATGAATGACAAATCTGGAATTGGGGTGGCTCCTTCAATGAACCTAGGTCCCCTAACTACTTGCATATATATGTATGGGCAAATTGTGCAAAAATGATTCCTTTTTATATTGAATATAATGATTAAGCGAGCGCATAGGGAAGGAATAACATTTGGGAATGCATAAATGCATTTTACTGCATTTGAATGTAATGTTACTTCCTCCTTTTACAATTCAAGCTCGTACCTCAGTTGGCAAGGGTTATGTTAGTTTAACTAATAATTTTAAATTTGAGTTATGTGGGTTAAATATTTTGAAAAGTTATAGGAAAAAAGACAAGAAAAACCCATGTCAATTTTAAAATGACAATTTAGGTATCTGAATATCTAAAAGGATAAATTGGGCAGGAGGCCCAATCTGTCCTTTACAAATTTAGATAAAAAATACCAAATTACCCCAGACTAAATGAAGAGCATAGTACACCATGAATGTGAAGAAGGAACCATTCTTCCTTTACTCTTTTCTCCGTCGGAACCATTTGGACACAGAGCCACCAAATCTAAGTAGCACTGGTGGGCAAAAATTTTTCCCGAAAGTTATAATAACTAATTTTTTCAGAAAATTTTTACTGCATTTTTTTCTTAAAAAAGTCTTAGTCTCCTCCATCAACCCCACCGATACCCCGCCCCTCCACCCCCAAGCTTGCAGTTTATTTTCTTCCTCTGCGTCATCAAACATTGTAGAAGGTATTCATTTTCCTGCTCATTCATTCATTTTGTCCCTTCTTTAAGGTACATTCTCTCCCTTTTTATGTGAATGGCTACTTTATTGTTGCATTTGGTTCTTTATTATGTTTTTCTTCCCTTTCTTGCATGTTAGGTTATTTCTCCTCCTTTTGTTTACTAGCATTCATTTTGCAAATTTTTTTACTTCAAGGTTCAATCCAGTCATTATTACTGAGGATTATTGAAGGAAAGATATTGAGCTTGTTTATGGCTATGTTGAGCAAGAGGTTGTAGATAAGAGGTTGAGTTACAAAGAATGAGGGACCCTAATTCGATCTTCAGACCCCAGTGCTTTCATTCCCTTGCTTTTCATATTCATCTGTATAGCTAGTGAAAGTTTTTTTGCGTATTGCGAAGTTCAGTAGATTGAAGATTAAGGTTTGTTTTTGTTCAGAGAAAACATAAAACCTAGTCATTTTTGTATTTTATTGCATTCCCTCGGACAAGGGATATAAATACTACTTTAATTATTCTAGCATTGACTTCAGAAATCAATGGGGGTTAGATGGAACCAATTTGGATTATGGTTCAAAATATATATGGCCTTGATTTCTTTGTGGGAATTTCAAATGTGTTGGTTGCTGAACAACGAAGGTGATTCCAACAATTTGTCTTCTTTCTTTGTTTTTTTATGTGCAAGCCATTTGTTATACTTTGATGAACAATCCCAATGAAAATGCAGGGTTAGCGAGTTCTAAGGTAGAATAACGTTTGATCCTTACAGAGCTTTGATGAATTGGATCCAAACAATGATAGCCCTTGCAAGTGGTTGGGTGTTCATTGCATTGACAGTAAAGTTCAAATTCTGTAAGTTTCTCTTTAGTTTTCCTCAGACACAATCCACCAAAACATAATTGCTACTTTACTGAAAGACAAATATTTGTAGCTGTGCTTGTTCTTAATGTTATATAAAAATTTCTTTTGATACTTATCCTGTCAAATAAAATTCATCTTTTAAGAGTAATATAGCACTCATTAATTCTTATAGGATATCTCTTCTTCTGATATTTTTTGTAGTGACTTAAACTCCTTATCTTTGGAAGGGACATTGGGCCCAGAGCTTGGGAAACTTGGTCACTTAAAATCTCTATAACTATTATTCAACATGTTTCTGTTTATGTGTTCTTCAACAAAATACATGTTGAATGGAAGTTAGATAAAGCCAATTGAGTTCTAAGTTGAAATATAGTGAAATCTTTGAATTATGGAAGACAGATGATAAAACAAATACGACTTAATCAAAGTACTATCCTTTTCTCATCGATCAATTTATTTTTTGTAAACTTCATATAGTGGATATGAGGTGCTATATATATATCCTGTGTCTAGAAATTAGTATATGTGTCCTTCGGAAGTGTTTATTTTTCTTTCGGCAAGTTCTGTCATTTCCATCATGTTCAAGAAATTTGAAATACAATTCAAATTTGTAGTTAGGTGTGCTTCTGAATGATTGAGTTTCTATTTTATTCTAAGATTACTTGACTTATGATACTATCAATGTAACTGTGTTTCTAATAGAAAATTTTAGCACATTAACATTTTCCTAGTTCTTAGTTAAGTTTTATATTTCTTACCTTGCATCAAGGATGCAAATATCAAATCAATAGCTTACAGTAGTTTAACATTATGCTTTGTTTTTACTTCTTTATCTTTCCACTCCCATCTTCTATGTGATGTGATTTCTAAGTGTGTATTTCCTCTCTCCTCCAAATATGCAAAAAATTGATATATCCTTTACTAATTTGTACTTCAAAAATATGGTTAGTTTTCTCTCAGTTCAATCAACTTATTACTTGGTTATTGTTAGAATGCTATGTAATATGAAGACTTAAACTTTATGTTAGAATTGACTTTTTGTTGTTTATATATTATTAACTTATTCTATTATCTTACTAGTTTAGTTGTTCATGTACTATCAAAATATATTTACTATCATGCAGTTGTTTTAATTCGTTTTCTCTATCCAACTACATTTTTTATTGTTGTTTTGGTAATCTTCCTTTGCTTTTTTAAATTAGTGTGTTGTGCAAGAACAATTTCTCTGGACTCATTCCCAAGGAACTTGGAGGTTTAGCCAAATTGGAGTTACTGGATTTAAGACCTTGAATTGAAAATTTTGAGTTGAAAAGGGCTTTCAATTTCTCTCAATGTCGCTAGAAATTATAGTAGAGGATAAGGGTATAAATTTCTATAGGGATGTTAGTATTTTTCTTTTCCTTGTATGCTTACTCTGCAGATGCAACAACCAACGTAAAAACCTTCGAAATAGGAAGAGTCTATATTTGTTTAGTCTTTCAGTTATTATTATCTTTCTCCACTCTTCCACTATGTGGCTTTGAAAATGTCACTTGTTGATTACTAAAGCTGTTTTATTTTTGTTTGTTTAGTTTAACTATTCCCATCCTGTAACTCTAGTATGAACTAACATGTTAAGTATCTTTCATATAATCCCAATGTGCATAAACAAGTTATATGGATTTGTTGCTACACCTATTTATATAATTTACTATAGAGTGATTGTCTATGCAGATGGGACTGTGGGGTGCATGTACTGATTTGGTTAACTAAATAGGATCCGAATGTAACACTTGACTATGATGACGAATACATTGTAGAGTTTAGACGAAATCTAGAGTGGTGGCTAGTAAATCACGAGCTCAACTCAAGGCAAGAATCTGTGTTAAGCCTACTTCCACAAAGCGAGACCGCCACATTGACCGAATGATGTTTCAATTTTTATAATGTCTAACTCTTGTAATGTTACATTTTTGGAAAGTTCAGCCATTAACTAACTGATGTTCAAAGTTAGTCAATCACTTTTCAATGTTTAACTTATGTACTATTAAACTTTGTAATGACTACAACTACATTTTGTAATGACTATGTACACATTTTCCCTTTCACATTTACAATATGGAATTGTAACATATTGCCTTTGGGTTTGTAACTTCAACAATGGTATTTGTAACTTGTCTAATGAGGTTTGCAAGTTCTCCAATGGGATTTGCAACTTCAACAATGACATTTACAACTGAAATTGCAACCTATTGCTAATGGGATTTGTAATTCCTGTAGTAGTATTTGCAACTCGTCTAATATGATTTGTAATTTCAACAATGGGATTTGTAACTTTTATAATAACATTTACAACTGAAATTGTAACCTATTGCTAATGGGATTTGTAATTCTTGTAATAGAATTTATAACTTCAACAATGGTATTTGCAACTTCAATAATGACATTTATAACTGAAATTGTAATATATTGCTAATGGGATTTGCAACTTTAACAATGGCATTTACAAATGAAATTACAACCTATTGCTAATGGGATTTACAACTCCTGTAATAGCATTTACAATTCGCCTAATGGGATTTGTAACTCATGCAATGACATTTACAACTAAAATTGTAACCTATTGCTAATGGGATTTATAGCTCCTGTAATGGGATTTACAGCTTCAACATAGGATTTGCAACTTCAATAATGATATTTATAACTAAAATTGTAACCTATTGCTAATGGGATTTGCAACTTCAACAATGATATTTATAACCGAAATTGTAACCCATTGCTAATGGAATTTGTAACTCATCTAAAGAGATTTACAACTTGAACAATGGGATTTACAACTCTTTCAATGATATTTACAACTGAAATTGTAACCTATTGCTAATGAGATTTGTAATTCCTGTAATGGCATTTGCAACTTCAACAATGATATTTACAACTGAAATTGCAACCTATTGTTAATGAGATTTGTTATTCCTGTAATGGGATTCACAACTTTAACAATGGAATTTACAATTTCAACAATAACATTTACAATTGAAATTACAACCTATTGCTAATGGGATTTGCACAATAGGATTTGCAACTCCTGCAATGACATTTACAACTGAAATTGTAACCTATTGTTAATGGGATTTACAACTCCTGTAATGGGATTTACAACTTCAATAATAGGATTTGCAACTTCAACAATGATATTTTCAACTAAAATTGTAACCTATTGCTAATGGGATTTACAGCTCCTGTAATGACATTTGCAATTCATCTAATGGCATTTGCAACTCCGGCAATGACGTTTACAACTGAAATTATAACCTATTGCTAATGGGATTTAGAATTCCTGTAATGGGATTTACAACTTCAACAATGGGATTTGCAACTTCAACAATGACGTAGAAAAACTGAGTTTTTTAGAGGGAGAAGATGGTCAATCATCAAATTGTGTCAATTCTTCAGTTTCTAAAACCCAACCTCTCTCTCCTCTCTTCACCAAATCTCCCAAATTTAAAAACCTTCCTTTATTCTCCAGATTTTGATCCCCTCCCTAATTCATTTTCTATTACTTGTTTCTTCCACTAGTTTGCTTTAATCTAACTTTCCCATATTTTTCTGCTATTTTTCTGGGATTAATTATTCCTTTACATCCTCTGTTCTTTGGAAATTTGTTTCCTGACAACTCCAATTGGATTTCTTTTTTTGGTTTTGGCTTTGTTTGTTTTCTTGAGTAAACCCAATCATGGGGATTTGTTCAAACAGGGTGAAATTCAACTTTGATGGTAGAGTATTTGAAACAACGGCTACTACCCTTGCTAACACCGGCTGAAATTCCATTTTCAGAGCAACGTTCGATGAGAGTTGAAACTTAATCTCTCGCTTTTTCACCCTCTTCGTTCTAAGTTTTATTCTCCATCTTTTTCATTAAATGCTTCTAGGGGTAATTTGCTCTTTTAACCCAAATTTGCAAATGACATATTGGGCAGGAATTCAGATGCCCAAATTATTATTTTGAAATTCACATAGGCTTTTCTTATCTTTTTTCCTTATATATTACTGATATTTATACTTTTTTTAATTTTTAATTTGGTATATATATTATCTTTTTTCTCTTTAATAATTCATTTAACTTTTTCTATTAATATAATTAACTTCCATACAGGAGTTAATAATGCTACTAAAATAAATTTACATAAGTTGATAGTGCTAATAGATTAAAATTAAAAAATTTAATAAAGAGAAAAAGAAATGTTTGTTGTCCTTGTAGTCCTTCTCAGATTAATTGGGGTGCAATGTAGCTATCACATATTAAGGTGGTCTAACAAAAAAAAGTGTCGTTTAAAGGCATGGGATTGGAATCCCTATCTATAATATACAATTTATAAAAAAATTAATATTAGTTGTAAGTTATGAATAGCACAGATCATCTCAAAACACATAACCGAATTATATATACACACATAATCTCAAATATACTATTCTTCACGTCTTTAATATAGAACATATTTAATTAATTTGATTAGATTAAAGAAGTTAGTTAAATTAGTTAACATGATAATTTTTCTAAAATATTCTAACATTTTCATTAACTCTCTTTCTTACTTGATTATTGTTAATAGGATATCACTAGGAGTAATTAAAAAAAAATTGATAAATATAAAAAATAAATCTTATATTTATAATCAAGATCAATTCTCTAATTAAATCTTATATTAAAAATGGGAGGAGTATTTTTTTTTCTGTTCAACTTGGTGCATAGATAGAGTATCTGAAGCCCTTAACCCTGTGCCTTGGTTGGGGTTGAGTCTTTTTTCTGACCTTTTTAACATTTGACCTGCTTCATTCTCACCTTCCTTCCTTGTCTGCAACACACTGAAAATTCATGAAATTATTCAAATGTGAGTGTTTGTATCAGCTTTGTGTCAATTCAGTTGTGAATGCAACATTCACATTTCCATCTCTGCTGGAAGATAACTGAAAGGAACTAACAACTTTTTTCTTTTCTATTTATGACTTGATATGTGTTGCACCTATTCTTCTTATATAGTATGAATTCAAACTAGTGTTACAATTTTCCCCCAAGACATTTCAAAACAAAAGCATGTTATAATTAAGAAAAAAAATTTGTTACATTTTTCTCAACTCATCAATAATAAATAAAGGCTGATGAGTTGGTAAACAATAAACTTATAATCTATAAGATTGTGAGTTCAAATCCTGCTGCTAATATTGAGGATCTTATTGGTGGGTGATTTACTGTATAAATATTTTTTGAGACGGGAGGCATGTCCTAACTTTGGTAAACCCATGAGACTCAATGCACTTTATACTTTTTAGTGTATAAAAAAAGAAAAATTATATTGTAGGTACCTATACTTTCTCTTAATTTTTAATTTAGTACCTATGTTTTTTTATAATTAAATTTTTAATTTTATTTTGTTAGAACCATTAGCCCTTATAATTTGCTCTGTTAGTACCTTTAACTCCTATATAGGGACTAATGTTATTAATAGAGCAAAATTGAAGGATTTAATTAAAAGAGAAAAATATATACATATCAAATTAAAAATTGAGAGAAGGTATAAATAGCTGCAAAATGTCTTATAAAACAGAGAGAAAAGGTTGCATCTATATTTCTTCATACATTATTCTTATTTTGGGTAAATTGGTATTTTAATTTTCCCCCCTAAAATTAAATTCTTGAAGAAATCAAAACCCAAATTAAAGCTAGTCAATTTTGCATACAGGCCAACATCTTATGAGTCATGACTTTGATTAGGCTTGGACGCATCTGAGTTCATTATTGCGCCCTGACCAAATGGGTATTTATTTATATATTTATGCTACTTATCTCCTTAATTCTTCATTCACCATAAGTAGTCTTCTTCATTAACACTGCTTACTGACCAAATGGGTATTTATTTATATATTTATGCTACTTATCTCCTTACTTCTTCATTCACCATAAGTAGTCTTCTTCATTAACACCCCACCATTTTCCAGGAAAATCTCTGCTTTCATGGCTTCAACATCCCAGAATGGATTGTCTGATCAGAAACAAAAGCAAGGTTTATCATTCACAGATTATCTCAGAGGTTGGTCTGTTCTCATCTATGAGACCTTGTTTGAGAAAATCACATCAAGACATCTCAAAAACCCTCTTCCTTTGCCTCCTCTTTCTGATCTCACTATCATTCTCACTGGCCCCACCAGTGGAATTGGCCTTGAAATTGCCAGAAACTTAGCCTTCTCAGGAGCTCATTTAGTCATGGCAGTCAGAAACCAGAAAGCAGCTCACGACTTAATAAACCAGTGGAACCATGAAAGATCTTCATTTTCTTCTTCTGATACTGATTCTGATTCTGCAAAGCTGCTTGATATTGAGGTGATGAAGATGGATCTTCTCTCTTTGCAATCTGTTGTGAATTTTACCAAAGAGTGGAATTCAAAGTCAAGGCCTGTGAATGTTTTGATAAACAATGCTGGGATTTTCTCCATGAGGAAGCCTCAGAGTTTCTCAGAAGAAGATGGGTTTGAAACTCACTTGCAAGTTAATCATCTTGCACCTGCATTGTTGTCTATACTGCTCTTGCCATCACTCAAGAAAGGATCTCCTAGTAGGATTGTGAATAACAGTTCAACAGGTCACTTTCTGGGTTTTGTTGATGTAGATGACATGAATTTTACTTCTAGGAGAAGGAGATTCTCAAGCTCCAAAGGGTACTCAAGCAGCAAGCTGGCACAGGTAATTATGCAGATACCATGTGTTTTTTATTCAGTTTGTTATCCATTTATCAGTATATAATATACTCTTCCACTGGTTCTTAGTGTAAGAGCTACTTAACTAATTTAGATAGATTAAAGAAATTGGATAAATTTATTAATTATAATAGATGTGACATGATTTTTCTAAAATACTCTGTGTAATATTAGATTATATATCGGTTTATAAGTTAGGTAAATTAATTTGGAGAAAAATGATAAAAATGAGAGATAAATTAGATTAAGGTTTTATTTTTAAAGACCAAAACTAACCCCTATCTAGCTCCTATGGAAAAGTGTAAGTCATCTTTTAGACTCCATGTAATGCACAGAAAAATGAGTCTAGTTTAGAGGTATTCATGAAGTCAATATAAAAATTATGTGGATAAAAAGTCTCAAAAGTGTCAATCGATGCTTTAATGTAACCAAACTAAAATTGTTTTTTTGTTACAAGACCAAACTAAAAATTTAAATCAAACAAATTGCCTCCATGCTTAAACTGATAAAATTTTTATCCCAACATAAGAGAAACTGATTGTGACAAGTTTTTTTTTTTTTAGTTTAGTTCAAGTCGGTTCAATTGGTTTTGTTCAACTTTCAGGCAAGCTAGTCTGGAAATTGAGATATGGCGTTTAGTAACAGAATTTAAAAATTAAAAAAAATGAAACAGGAAATTGGACTAAACTGAAATCTTCTAAAAACAATAGGAACTAAACTAAAGCCTTTAAGAAAATATAAAGGGCAGGCAGGCATGAGACCATTTAAAATATCTTTAGGAAACTTTTATTAATTAAATCAGGCCAAGCAGAGGAGATTCATCATCGGTGGAGTTTATGAAACTATGAAAAAGAACCATTCTGAAATTTTTTTGAAACATTGAGGATAATAACAAATCAAATCTTCTGAAACAAATGAGGAAAATATTGAGAACTCCCAATAAAGATTGGTCTAATTAGTAAGGATTTGACCCATAGTCCATGAGGTTGTGAGTTCATATCCCACTGTTAATGTGAGGGTTTTGTTTGTGGCTCTATAAGTACCTTTGTAAGTACTATTTGAGCGCGAAGACATGCCCTGACTTTAGTAAGTCCTAGGACCCAACTCACCTAGACTTTTATCTATAAAAAAATCATTGACAATCTGTGATTGTTGTTATTTAACCTTTACTACATGATCATCATTATCATCAAATAGGTGATGTTCAGCAGCATGCTGCAGAAGAAGCTTCCTGCTGAATCTGGAATCAGTGTAATATGTGCAAGTCCAGGGTCTGTGAGAAACACAAATGTAGTTAGGGATCTTCCTAAAATGTTTCACCATCTTCCATCACTGCTATTCTTCTTATACACTCCTAAAGAAGGATCTAGAAGTGTAGTGTATGCTGCTACACATCCTCAGGTTCAAGATTACACCAAATCGTTAAAGGCTCGAGACTCTCCTGTTTGTGCTTATATAAATCATGATTGTAGCTTTGGTTATGTTTCTAAAGAAGCTCAGAACTTGGAGACATCCTTCAAAGTTTGGGAGAAGACATTGGATATGATTGGACTTCCTTCTAATGCTGTGGAAAAGTTACTCAGTGGGGATACCGTAGAAGTAAGCAAAAAAGACAGGTCAAATTAAGCTGGTTATGTGGGTGGTATTGGTTTTCCTTTGGGAAAATCGTTATAAGGTTTCAAGAAAGGAATATAATCGCCGAAGTGTCCCAATAAAAAGTGAGCAGCTGAACTGGTTGTTATTTCCTATATTAAAACTTGTCATTACATGTTGCTTAATTACTTGTTCTGAGACTTTTTTATGCTTACATTTAGTAATTTTTCCCTTTTCTTTTAGCTTCAGCTTGAAACTGAAGCTATATAGATCTCACTCATCAATCTTCATGATTTTGTTTTTGTTTTTCTCTCTATAGGTTACATGCGTTTGAATATTTGGTTGGAAATTTGGAATAACTTATAAGGGAAGAATAAATACATAGCATTTAGTGAGTGAAACAAAGAAAGAAAAAGCTGTATCAAAATAAGTTATAAAATGTATAACAAGTTGCATTTCTCATAGTTCATCAATAATATTGTTTATTCTTTAAATTTTGTGCAGTGTATTAGAGCTTATCTTGTTTATGGTTAAATCATGATGTTCCTCATACCTTAAATATTTTTGGAATTAGGGGACCCTCAACCCTACAATGTTAGAACGGCTGTTTCACCGGGGTAAATTGGGTGATATTAAAATTTTCTAACTTAAATAGAAATGCAAAGATCGAGTTAAAAAATATATCACCGATAAAGGAAGCAGAGTAGGAAGATACACACAAATAATTTATACTGGTTCAGCCCAACCACTTGGCCTACGTCCAATCCTCATAGCTCCTCTAAGTATTCTACTATTCACCAAGATTCATGGGCTCTTAGTGCCTTAGTATAAGAGATTGCTTCTCTCACTCCCCCTTACTTCCCATAAGATTATAATATAATCTCATTCAAGAGTCCCACTTTTGAGTATCTTAGATAAGGAATAAAGATTTTTAACTCTCTCTCAAATAGAGTGATAATAATACACACTGAAGATCAAACTCTCTAAGTTTCACTCTCAAAGATTAATATGCTTTGTTCAGAGAATGAGAAACAGAGTAAACAAGTAGCAATGACATGTTGTAATGAATGATCAATAAATATCGTTCATTGTTTGTTTGTTGTTCTTCTACACTTCAACATATACTATAGCTTCTTTTATAGTTAAGTCGTTTGCATATCCATTAGACTTATTGAAGTAATTGTTGAAGAATAGAGGTGTTGGTTGTTAACGCATGTATTCTGATAGATTTTACTTTTTGATGAATTTCTTCATTTGATCTTGTTTCTACTTACAATTGATCTAGAAATATATCGTATACTTGATATAGAAAAAGTTTAAGTATAGATCAATTAATGCATAACGTTTTGGATTAAAATATTAAAGTTTGGTTTGAAAATATTTTTGAAGACAGTTGAATTTATCGAAGCGTTTATCGAAAAGATGATTTATCGAAAAGAACTTCAATAAATGTCACATATTTTGTATTGAAACAGATTAACTTTATCAAATAATACTTCGATAATTAGACTTATCAAAATGTCTTTAAAAAATAACCTTTTGATAACATAGGCTTGGTTCAGACTTATCGAAATACTCATAGAGAATACTCTTTTTAAAATATTACAAGA
Organism: Leucaena leucocephala; assembly: GCA_037074615.1. Lineage (NCBI taxonomy): Eukaryota > Viridiplantae > Streptophyta > Magnoliopsida > Fabales > Fabaceae > Leucaena > Leucaena leucocephala. Next base: position 4,411,051 of record CM073552.1, read on the forward strand.
ATAATCAATTTATCAAAGTGTCATTCGGTAAATAGGTTTATCGAATAGTTATTCATTAAATGTCTGACATTGAAGAACAATGGTCTGACTTTCAAACTCTCTTTGATTTTTCTAATCTTATCTCAAATTCTATGTAATATATTTCAAAACAATATTTATAAGATCATTTTTCAAAGCAAGTCATAAAATCATTCTTTAATTGAATTAAATCTACAAAATCATTTATCAGTTCAGAACTTTAGTTTAAAATTGAATCTTCTTTATTTATCGAAGTGTTTATTGAAATATTTATCAAAGTGTTTACCGAAGTATTTATTGATAAATGCTTCAATAAATATTTTTTGAAAACAGACTTCACAAGATTTTAGAAACTAAGTTTTCTACTTATATTTTATCGAAGTCTTTATTTATAAATGCCTTTATCGATCAATGCTTCGATAAATGCTTTCTAAAAAAGATTTTACAAGTTTTCTAAAACTTTCTATAATTGCCTTTATCAAAGTCTTTATCGATAAATGCCTTTATCGATAAATGCCTTTATCGATCAATTATTTGATAAATCTCTTTTGTAAGATAGATTTCTCAATATTTCACAAACTAAGTTTTTTCATGCCTTTATCAATCAATACTTCAATAAATTCCTTGTGTAAAGTAGATTTCATAACTGAATATTATTCTCATTTATTGAAGAGTTTATCGATAAATATCTTTATCGATAAATTTATCAAAAAAATAAGCTATATAAAAGTGAGTTTGAATTAAAATCATTTGTCATCATCAAAACATAGAGTCTAATATTTCTCCCCCTTTTTGATATGTCAAAACATAAGTGATAAAAGCAAGATGAATTAAGCATTAGAACATATCAATCAATCAAAATGACAGTAAAATCAAAAGCTTATCAGCAAAGTAATGGAAATGACAGTAAGCAGTAAACACATCTTCAATAGAAATAAACTTGTCACAGTACAAAAGATGATCAAAACATGACCAAATGCTTATCAATTTCTCTCCCCCTTTTTGACATCATTAAAAAAACAATTAAGGTTTAGGAGAGGAAGGTTTTGAAGCAAAAGGTGTAGAAGATAGTGGATTTGGTGTTGTAGATGCATAAGACCCAGGAGTAGAGGGAGGATTTGGTGAGGTAAGTAGTTGTTGTGAGCTCTGCCGTATATCAACTCTCTGAGTGGCCATGTCACATGGTAGAGGAATCACGTTTTGCTTGACTTTGGGCCTAAATTTTGACTTGGAAGGAGTCACAAGCTTCTTCCCTTTACTGCTCTCACTCTTAATGTTGGCATTCTTAGTCTTCACCATTTTCATTGTGAATAGTTGAGAAGAGTAATGAAAACAGAGTGGAGATGAAGATTTGTGAGAGAAGAGAGGTTTGAGAAGTTAGGGAAGAAGATTTAGGAGGTTTAAAGAATGAATTTAAGGCTAAAAAGCGGTTATATAAGTTTCGATTACAGATAGTGGAGAGATTTTTCAAAAGAGGGGTTCGATAAACTAATACAATAACGGTCATATTTTACTTTTATAACTGTTAATTTTTTTAAGCACTTCGATAAGACCCTTTTTTGAAGTGTTTATCGATAAAAAAAAACTTTACCAATTCAGTTCATTTATCGAAGGGCTTTTAGATAAGTGTCATTATCGAAGAGCTTTTCAATAAATGTCTGTATTTATCGAATAGCAAATGCCAGTAACTGAATTTGAAGCTTTTACCTCTAATTTATTGAACCCTTTATCGATAAGATAGTTTATCGATAAATGATTCGATAAATTTTACCATTCAGCAGAAAAGGTTCATGGAAGAATTTGCTACATTTTTCGAAGCCTTATCGATAAGATCCTTTATCGATGTTTTTTTCAATAAACTTTTTATTTCTTCTAGTTCTCGACATTTCTATTCATTGAAGAGCACTTTGATCAACCTTCTTATCAAAGAGTACTTCAATCAAGTATACCATTTTCCCACCAAAAAAAAATTCTAGATACAACAAATTAAATATGATATTTTTCATAGCCACTTCTCTTCCTATTTGTCACTAGCGAAAAGTTTTGAAGAATTAATCATAGTGAAGCTCCCCATATCAAGGGTAATATCTCATCTTTTTAGTTTAAGGTGATGCGAATAAAAGAGAATTTTTTATGAAAGTATATAGAGACATAGCATGAGAAATATTATCATCAAAATAGCTCAGTTTTTGCAATATTTCTATAGATACGAGCTCTAGTAAAGAGAGGGTTTAGAAATGACATTTGGAATCGACAACTTGAATTGGTCCATGAAATTCATTGTTTTCTTCTCTTATTGTATTTGGGTACCCTCATATGAATATCACTTTTGCTGCGCAACTCTGATGTGTATTCATAGAGATAATATTAAGATTGTTATTATTATCTTGAGGTTTCTTAATGAAACTTTTTGCTCTCTGTAAGCAGAGATACACGTGTTGAGGATTTGGTTGGAAATTTGGAATTACTTAATTAGAAGAAAAAAAACATAAAATATTTAATGCTGGAGAAAAGAACGAACTTCTCACGATTCATAAACAATATATTATATCTTAAGTCTTAACCTTTCTAAAAAAATTTAAACAAGAAAAAATTGGGAAGTAATTAAACTAGAAATCTTTCACAGTGAAAGATTAAGTAACAATAACTAACATAAAATCGGTTTAGCAGTGTGAGCCCTGATAGATTTTTTTTAAGTCTCGAGTTCGATTCTTAGAAAAAATACCTATATTGAGAGGTGTAACTACGAACTCTGAAATTAGATACTTAGTAATAGCACATTATAAAGAAAAGATTAAGTAACAATAAAGTTTTGTAGAGGGACCGTCAATGGTTGACCATCCTTCTAATACTACAATACAAAACATACACACAACTTCTAAGTGGGAAACTTCTATTTATAAAAAAGGGACAATCTGTAACATTAACAGTGGAAGATCCCTAATCCTTGAATTCAAAATTGAAGCTCTTGTTACTTTGAGTGCCAAGGACTTCGGTTTCTTAGTTTGAGTGAAAATTTGAATTTCAATCTTATAAAAAAGAAAAAAAGTAAGCGTTGAAAAACTTTACTTAATGAATTTATTTTAATTTGCTTAAATTAGTTAGATCCAATTGTCACTTTCAAGCTATTTAATCCAAAAGCTCGAACTATTTTCAATATGCAGATTATTTTTAATTTGTTTCGTCTATGGAATTTTGAACTTTTCTTTTGACAAATTAAACAATGTCACAGGTTTTTCTTAAGATGCATGAGGTAGTTGAAACGCCATAGACGAAATTTGGAAGAGCATTTATTTGGAGCATAAATTCAGTTAAAAAAAAATTAAGAGCAAGTAAGGATGAAATATGATTGGCAGGTTGAGTTTCCTTTTGATGAGTGGTTTAATTAACATAAACCACCGGAAACTACAAACAACGTACAAGTCATTGTACCCTAACGTTGTTTTCTTGAAAGCACTTCTTCGAAGCCACTTGTTTCTTATTTATAACTTATAATTTCCTTTCAAATCTCTTGCACCTTAAAATATATTTTATTAATAATATATCTATAATCTAGCTTCTCTCTCTATATATATAACAACAAATTTGTGATCTCCCTTTCATCATAATAATTTCAAGCAAAAATATGATATTTGTCGTAAGCTTCAATAATGGTTATACATCACCATCGAAGGGTCGCTATAACTTTTTTGGCCAATTTTGAGATGACTATGTACATACATACATATATATATATATATATATATATATATATATAAAACGTGCATGAGATTCTCAAAGGTTTGCACTTTATTTTCAGCTTATTATTATTTCAATATTCGGATATTATTTTATGCGTATAAATATAATATATTCTTGGTGTACAGTGCACCACAACAATACTCACAAAGCAACTTGAATTTGCACCCCTGGATTGCATTCAACCATCGGTCTAATCCTGATGATGATGATGATATATATATATATATATATATATATATGTATGTATGTTAGTTTTGCAAGTTTTATTTTTTTGGGGTTTGGTTTTCAATTATTTGGTTGCGTGGCTAAAATACAAACTCAGATTAATCACTCAACCAGTCAAAGTCAAAGTTTGTCGAAGCTTCACCGGCTATATTGTTGTTTTCAAAATTCACAAATATTAATATCTGATATAATTATACATTTTAAACATGATGAACTGATCCATAGAGGGTTCTAAACTCTGTATTTTTTCTCATATATAATTTTCTTGGTTATATTTTCTTCGCAAGTATTAATTGAATATTAATATTTAGTGATGATTTTTCCAAATAATTAAGCGTGACAACAACATAACCTTTCGTGGGGGGATGAACGCCAAAACTTTATTTTCATTGACAATTTTTTTGTAGTCACCCAAAAATTCAGTATATGATCAATTTCTCATGGTTAGTTACAAAAGAGTTACGGTAACCAAAGTAAAATGAGAGCTACGCACATGAAGCCATGATATCAAAACCCAACTCATATATGCTAGTTAGACTAGTGAAATTGGTCTAATAAAAAATATTAGATGGTCAGTTGTATTAGATTTTATTTTATTTTTCTCTTTATTAAGTTTAAAATGATATTATTTTGAGTTAAAAAATAGCAGTCTATCAGATTTACACTTTAATGACTCTATTTTATTAGGTTAATTGTGGTTTATATATTATTATTTTATTTATTTGTGATTAATTTCTTTTTATATAAATATTACTCTTTAATATTTTAAAAATATAATTTTTTTATATATTTTAATTACGATTAAATTGAACGTCTAACCCTTAAACTATAAATTACTACTTCAACTAATTGAATGATTAGTTTAATTTTCAGTACATTTGCCACAATAAACCGTGCTATTTATGATATAATACAATTTCTTATAACTTTGATATAGTATGTTAAAATGATCTACCAAGATGAACAATAATGCTATCTCTTAAAAAAAAGTACAAACATGAGAAATGTAATTTCTTGTACATATTTGTTTAATGAATTCCTTCTTACTAAAAGAAAAAAATGCTCTCTCTTTTATATATCTTTAGTCTCATCTTTGCTAATATATAAAGTTAGAACTTGTGTGGGTATCATTAATATTAAATTAATGAACGTTTTGATAATGTTGACCCTAGCTAGCTAGCTAGTTGATTAGGGTAGGGTATATATAAATAATTACACAAAACAAATCAATTTCATGAGGGTTTCATCATTATTGAGAGGTTTTAGCTCCCACTTGTTTCTTGGACTGTTATTATAACTAAAGCGAAATTCCAATAATTATGTATATATGCGAGCAAATCCACTCTTAGTACTTCACATTAATTAATATCAAGTGGATGTATACGTTTGATATACATAAATTAATCACTTTTAAGTTATGGTAAAAATAGCACACAGAGATAAAAAATTCAAGCAAAATTGATTTAGTGGATTTAATAATAATATAGGTAAGATGGTATATATATATCGGAACTGGTTTAGATGAGTACCCAAAGCTCATCCTATTTTAACTATTTGGATTTAATCTAGATAGTCCATATTTAATATTTTTTATTCTTAGTTTTTAAAAAAAATATTTTAATAGATGTAGAATCTAAAATAAAAATAATCTCTTTACTATCATTTTTTAAAAGATGATTTTTTATTTAAAAATACTATTTAAAAAATATTAAATTTGGATGGTCCAGATGAGATGAGTTTATTCATTGATATGTCATTATATAGCATAATAATTACTTTTGGAAAATGAACCATCTATGTTATCAATTCAATTTTTATTAATTTAGATTCTTAGTTTCCCAATATATATATAATTCAGAGATTAAAGATAATGAGTAGGTATTAGATGTAGACTCTACATATTGTTAAAGTGAAAATAATAAGTAAATAAAGACATAATCTATGTAACTTTTTAAAGTAAAACTTAACGAAAGTTTAAACTTAAAAAAATAAACTTTTTAAAGTAAAACTTAAAAAAAAATTGACATAATTAATAAATAATAAAGTCTTTTAAATATAATATCATGTATTTAAATAAAGACATAATCTATGTAACTTATGTCTAATCTTCAACCAGTTCTTGAGAGTTTCACTATCTCTCCACATGGTTTAAACGAGCTCTTAATTAATAGCTCAGTACAATTTACTTGTATCTATTGGTGATCGTACTATAATATAGTGTGGACTAGTTTAAAGTAGAGACACACACCACAATAAAATATAATTGGTACATGAACTTGAAATAATATTTATTCTATAATTTTTTGTCAAATAGTTGCATAAATTTTTAATTGAAACTTATCTCCAATAATAACCCATGATGCTAATCTTAAACCAACTTGGTTAGGGTAGCCTATGATATAATTATTAATTAAACACCACTTGTTTCTTGGAGTTTACTTAACGAAAGTGAAATTCCAATTATGTATTTAGCATTGCTTCATTTTATATAAATACATCATTTTTATTAATACTATGGACATGGATAGCAGCACAATTGCACTATGATAAAGTAAATATTGAATATTTTTTATATATAGCTACGTTAAATTTAAATATTAAAGGTGACTCTTCTATAAATATTTTTTTATATTTATATAAATTTAAACTTAAAATCACAAATATAAATAGCTAAAATCTATTTTATGACCAACACCGGTTGGTCAAACATTATTGAATACTGTAAGTGATAAGACGTCGGTACATATAATCTTCTCATGGATGACGGATAATAATATAACTGAATAAAAAATTACTTTTGGGAAATAAAGTGTTGGTGCAATGGTGTTTGATTGATTTAGATTATCTATATTCACATGAAAATATATAGATAGCTAAAAAATGAGGGCCTAAAACAATACACACACTTTTTTATGTCAGACTTTATTTAAATTAGATAAAGATCAGGGCTGACAGAAAACTTGAAAATTGATGTTTGATATTAGTAATTATTTACTCCATTTAATAATTTTACTAAGGATATTTTAAAATAAATAAATAAATTGTGACATATTTAAAGCATTAACTCAATAAAATTAAGTTTTTTAGTGTATGTTTAGATAAGATTTTAAAAAAAATTATAAAAAAAAGGGTTTTTGGATCACTTATGGAAAATGATTTTTATAGAAGAATTTATGGGAAAAAAGTGGTTTTGAATAAATAAGTGTTTAGATAGTTATTTTTAGAATGACTTTTTATATTGGTAAATTACTACAAAATGTATAATTTGATTAAAAGTATGAGAGAGGAGAGAGGCTAAAAAAAGAGAAGAGAGATGAGAGAGTGTGGAAAAGAGAGATGAGAGAGAAAAGAAGGTAGAGAAAAGAGATAATAGAGGGTATAAGAAAAAGTAAGGGTAATATAATAATTGGATAGTCTATAAGCTCTTTTACTATTCTAAAAGCTAGTTTCAGTAGCTTATTCAAAACTATGGTTTAACTAAAAAATACTTATAGATAAATATATCTATTTATTTTAAAATTTTCTCAAATCTAGATTTAGGCCAGAAGCCTTTTTAAAATTTAGATTTGGCGGTTTCACAAACATGCTCTTAATATTGAGAAAAATAGTTATTTATTTCTTATATTTATATTTGAGAAAGAAATGAGTAATTTAAATGGGAACACGTAGACACCAAGGACTCTGAATAATTTTCAAAACAACATTTTTGAAATATGCACCCGACATTAATTTCTAATGAAATAACGTAATTAATGTCAAATGTTGTTTTCTAATTGAAAAGCTCTACTAGAAAACTATCCAATACTACTTATTTATTAGGTGTCTACAAAAATTATCTCTTCCATTTCTTTAAAAAGAAATGGGTGGGAATTGAAGCAAGTTGAAGCAATGATCCTTAGCCGCGCAGCCTCACAAGTTATCGTTTCGCACGTTGTTGACTGTTGACCTTTGCTTTGCTTTTCTTTTATTCAAAAACTTCAATCCCTCACCCCACGTTTCCAAATTCCAACCCCTACTCGTTTTTGGAACCTTCATCTCCTTATTCCTTTCAATATTTACAATCATAATATATAAAACATGTTTTTTTAGTGATGAATTATATATCTACGTAATGCATGATGAAAATGAAAATGTCGACTCCAAACTTTACTTTCAGCCACAACTCAATTGTGCTGGAAATATGAAACAAGAAAAAAAAAAGAAATTGAAGGGTTTTGATGAAGATTTAATTAAAGATTTAGAACATTTTTTTTATTTCTTGTAATCTTTTCATTTATTGTTATCTAGGACATCAGTATTTCCACTTAATTAGACTTCAATTAAATTAACTAATCCATGAGGAAAGATTTCAGGTGTTTGATTATTGCTCCCACTTGCATGTTTTCCCGCCTATAATGAAATGGAAATAAATTTTAATTGTTTATAATATTTTATATATTTGTATATTTATCCCAGTTTAAGTATTGATTATGACATTTCATGTAAAAAAAAATATTGATTGTGACAAAAGTACTTTTAAATGGATTATATACCTTACAGTTATATATATAAATATATATATATGCTCTATCAGAAGAGTCAAGTTGAACCACTATGAAGGTTTTAAAAAAATAAAAATAAAAGCAATTGAAGTAATATATATCATACTCGTTGGATTATTATTATTATTATTATTATTATTATTATTTGACCAAACCTAATTCTAATTAATGATGGTGTCATGCTTCAACACAAAAATCGTACTCGTTGGATTATATCGAGTGATAAAAAAACTCAATGCCTTCTAAATAATTAGGTTCTATGAATTTTGATTTTGTAGATGAAAAACAAAAAATCGTGTTAGAAGAGCATCCTCTTCGCTAAACGTGAATCTGACTTTAATCAATATTAGTTTGATACTAAATAACAAATGATTTATAAAAAAAAGATAATACTTACAATCAAATTTTTTATATTTTTTATGTCAAATTTGTTAATCATATTTTTTATTATATTATTTTTTTAATATGGGGTTAAGTTAAATAAAGATATTAAAAAAATAAAATGTCTAACTATATTATATATATACACATATAATTGTAAATGAGAATATCGTCATACTTGCATGGCTGGATATGGGATTGATGCAAATCGATTCCTCTACGTTACCATCGTGGCTGCTTTATTTGACTTCCACGTTTTGACCTTTGATTTTAATTGAATTCCTTTTTTGACAATTCACGTAATACCAAATTCAAATTCAACTGAATTTTTTTCTCTCGTTTATACGGCATTCCTTACAAAAAAAAAAAACAAAAATTGTTTTATTTTTCATTTGCTTTGTGACAAAAAAATGCAACCTTAATTCAATAAACTTTAATTTGTTACTTGTGTCATTACGTGTGTATTGCATTAATTATTAATTCGTCCTATAAAAGTACTAAGTTAATGAATCTTATCCACATTTCAACCTAATAGATTATCTTTTAATTAAATTAAACTATATGATGATAGATTCAGGCGTTTGATTATTGCTTCCACTTGTTTATTGGACTGTAAAATGAAAGTGAAATTCAATCAACTATAAATTAATATATTTATAATTAATTTGCAAATTGATATATTTATATTGTTATATTTATCCAATTTCTATTATTGATTATGACATAATTTTTTCAATAGATTTTATGTCAATAAGGGTACCATTAAAGAGTTTTTTATGAAAGTGAAAATAAAATTAAGCTGTAACTATGATTTAATATTTTTTTTGGTATAATGGAAGTGAATATAGAATTGGTGTATATTTTTTTTATAACTTAGAGTAAAATAATTTAAAATATTTTTTTATAACTTAAGAAACGTTAAAGTTATTTAGGAATTTTATAATTAGAATAAAATGGTCAAAAAAATTATATTTTTACTTCTATCATCTCAATTCTCAATTTTTCTGATAGAACTAAAATAGCTCGAGGAAATAAAAGTAGAAATAACTTTCATCGTAATAAATAAGAGAAATAGAAAATTTCACTTCCACTTCCCAACCCTCACTTCTCTCTAACCAAACATACCACAAGTTCAAATCGTGCCAATATTATATATATATATCACAGTTTTCTCTAAAATGTTCTTTTCCTTTTTCTGTTTTTTTATAGATCTATAAAATGTTCTGTTGAGAACTTATTGCAAAGCTTAGTTGTCGAATTTGAGTGAGTTATATATATATATGGGGATATTTGTTATGAAATTGCATTTTAATTCTCAACCCTTTTATGTTAATATTTGTATTTTATTTATATTATTAATTTTTGTTCTTATTGTTATTAGGGTTTGATAAATAAATTGCTTTCATAATTTATGAATAGTCTGATTCGAATATATTTTATATTTTATATTAAATATATTGATGATTACTAATATTTGAATATTTTCAGCCTCTTGGATTCAGCCATTTACAGGCCGCTGAAATTGAAGAAAGAAGGAGCGCCGGACAAAAAAAAAACAGGCTGTTAATTTTTATTTATTATTTGAAAATAAAAATATTAAAAGCAAAGAAACTTTATTTCTTCAAATTTTCAAAGATCAAAATTTGCATAATTTAGCATATTATTCTTATCAATTATAATTACCGTGGAGTGTTTTTTAATGTTACAAAAATATTTTATTAATTATAGTAATGAATAAAAGATAATCTATATAATAACAAAATCGAATTACAATTTTAGAAAATATCAGAATTTTTTTTAATAAATTAAATTCATGATATATTGATTCTTAAATTTTTTAATATTTAAGTGAGTTAGAACTTTGAAAACTCACACATTTCTCAAGATTTAAAAGAAACCGACAAATATATTCGATAACAATATTCTCACATTTGAGGCTGTATTCAAACTCATATATATCCAAGTATGGTATGAGCTGTGTTTTTTAGCGTGTGTTTGGGTGAGCGGTGCAGAATTAATTTTGGGCTAAAATCGTGGTTTAGAAATTTTTTACACAAACAATAATTTTTGTTGAGAATTGATTTTAGACAAAATCTCGGTTTGAAACCTAGGTTTTGAATAAGCTACTGAAAATAGCTTTTTCTTTGAAACCTAGGTTTTTGATTATTCAATTACTATTATACCCTTACTTTTTCTTACACCCTCTCTCTTCTCTCCTCTCTTTTCTTTATTATCTCTCATCTCTCTTCTCTTATCTCTCTTTTTCTCTTTCCTCTTTCCTCTCTTATCTCTCTTTTTCTCTCTCCTCTCTCCTCTCTACACTCTCTTCTCTCTCCTCTTTCTTCTCTATTATCTTTTATCTCTCTTACTTTTAATCATATCATACCCTTTTTAGTAATTTACCAATATAAAAAGTGATTCTACTACTAATCATCCAAACATCTTTATTCCCAAAATCTATTCTTCCTAAAATCTATTCTCCAAAAACTAATCCAAATACACCCTTACTAAATAAATCAACCTTCATTAACTAATTAATTTTAAATTTTAAAATATAATAATTTTATATTTTTTTTCGGGTATACCAAAACAAGAGGCGAGCCCAATACATGAGGCCCCATTGTTTTGCTTTATTTAATAAATTTTATTTATTATTTCTGAATAAAGATATGGGAAAGGAGCACGTTCCAGAAACATAGAAATTGAATTATGACTTAGCTAATTAGGCGCACACATTAACATTAATAATGTCGAAAAAATACATAAAATATGTATATTTTTGTATAATTGGATGGAATCATGCGAGAAGCATATTCCCCTTAGAAGCGGCATATTTTTGTTTGTTTGTTATTTTTGTATTACTAATATATATTTTTTTTATATAAAAGAATTTAGACAGATTTAACACCGATCCTCTACTAAAATTAGTGTATAGTCTTAAGGTTAAGAAAACGTTTATAGAAAATTTACGAAACTGCTTATCAAATAAATCCTTATAATAACAATAAAAATCGAACTTATATTTCTATAGAATATAAATTTATTTTTTATTATATATATCAACTCTCATCTGTATCAGATATACATGATTTGAAGACATGCAAATTATATTATTATTAGGAGTGTAATACTCAGAAACACGTCAGATCCACAGCCTAATCTCTAACTCAAAACACACAATTTATTCCTTTTTATTTTTTAATATAATAATCATATGATATCAGGTGCTCCTTTAATAATTCTTTAATATAAAATATATTTAATTAATTAAATTAAATTAAAAAAATAATTAATATAATATATTTTTTATAAAATATTATAATCATATTCTTTAACTCCTTATCACTCTTTTATTTAATTGTTATTAAAAAAATATTAATAAAAATAATTTAAAAAAATTAATAAATATAAAAAATATGTCTTATAGTTATAATAAATATTAAATTTTTAATTAGATCTTATATTAAAAATCGGAAGAGTATTACCTTATAATTTAAATTCGAGCATTATTAAATCTTTAGAATAGAATTAGTTTTGTATGTTTTTTAAGGTACTAAATTTTTGGATAGACTGTCAATTAAAAGGTCTTACTTACTAATTTTCATAGAATATTCGCCTAGATCTTCCTCTATTTTTTTAAGATACTCCATATTATTTGAGTTACATTCCTACTAATGTATCTAATTCTTTTTTTTGTACAAGTCCAAACAACTTTAAATTATTTTTAACTATTTTCTCTATAAAAGATATCACCCTAATTCTTTCTTATACATAAATTTTTTTTATGACTACACATTAATCTTAACTTTCTCATCATAGCTACTCCTACTTTATGCTATTAATATCTCTTTAGAGCCCAATATTCATTAGTCATTATCATATAGTATTGTTAGGGTTATAAAACTTTCTTTTGGGTAAAATTATATATTTATAGATAAAATTTAAAAATATGATTTATAAAATTATACACTAGAAGGTCAAAATTAAGAAATTATCAAATTTTGGGACAAAATGAACAAGGTTTAATTTTAATAAAAACATGTAAGATTCTAATCCAAATTGTTTTTTTTTTTTTTTTGATAAATTTCTAATCCAAATTGTTGTTTGTTTGTTTGTAGGTATTCAAATGATTGGTGATGAGAGCTGTGGGCTGTGGGATTGAATGATTGAGAGAGGGGCGACGAACAGTCAGAAACACGTCAGATAGGCGTGATCACATTCTCTTGCTCAACTTAAAATGGATAATTTCTTATCATTTTTTCTATTTTTGGGAAATTTTACTTTTATTTTTAAGTTTAGATGTAATTATTTATGAAAGAGATAAGAATCTAAACCAACCCCTGACGACCACAAAACCCTTTCCAGACTTAGCTGGCATCTACTCAATCCCACGTCAGCATGCCTCCCATTTGCATTTGGACGCCTCCCCTCCCCATTTCCCGCCCTTTTATTTTATTTCCCATTTTTAATTTCTAATTTTATAATATATATTTTGATATAAAAAACAAATAGCTTAAATCATGGGGGAATTATAATGAGATATGAGGTAGAAAATTAATTATCCAAAAGGTTTAATAATAATTAAAAAAGTTGATAATAATAAATTCTTGTATAAAAGTTTATAATAAATTTGTGTTGTTTAAAATTTTTTAATAATTAAATTTTTATTGAGAACCTCATAATAATTTTTCTTTAGATAATAATTAAATTTAGGTGAAATAGATTCAATAAATACACAAAATAATGAGTAGTTATTTCTTATATTTAGATACGAATATAATCTTTTAATTATTATTTTTTATATAGAGGTCTAGAGCTCTATCAATATTCTGTATTTGATACGTTGGCATGAATGATAGCTCTTGTACTTTAAACAAGTCATCCAAATTCAATTATTCGTTTTTACGAATATAACAAAAACTTAATTAAAAGAAAGACAAAACTAGGTTAAATTTCTAATTATAATTAATATTATTAGTTGTTAAAATATATATGTATATTTATAAATTTAATTTAATAGATATAAATAATTTAACTTAAATTTTATTATTTAAAAAATTAAAATATGTTGGGCTATTAGCATTGTTATTGTTGGTTTTGAAGTATGGTAAAATTTAATGATATTTTACTAAAATATTCTAAATAAAGGGTGAAAGTAATAAAATAAATAACGCTTTATGAAATTTATACGACGACAAAAATTATGAAAAATTATAAAAACTTAAAAGTGACAATTATTTTTTACTGGAGGCAATATATGGGATTGTTTAGCACGAGTACGAGATAAACAAGGGAAAAGAAGTAGATAATCTCATGGTTTTAGTTAAAAAAATAATTAAGACTCCTCAAAAAGTTGAAAGTCAACTCCTCATAAAATTTCGAAAATAACTTCCCAAAGTAAACATGTTATTATGGATATCATACAAATTTATCGATGGAATTTGGATCTACAAAAAGGTTAATAATATCTCCAACATAATAAATTAATATTTAAAATTTTATATTAAGATGATAAAAAAAATTATTTAAAAATGTTATCAGTCATAAAAATTTAAATTTAAATACATATATTTAGTATAAACAAATAAAACCTTTTAACAAATAAAATTTTTAAACATAATTTTTCACTAATTTTTTTTTATAAAATATAAATTGAAAGGTAAAACGCAAAACATCAAAGATATTTCATGGTAATTTTCTATTTTTAAAATATGCTTAAAATTAAAGTACAAATCAGAAAAAATAGCAAAATTTCATTGGTACTGAAGTTAGATATTTTTTTTCATCACAGTACTCTATAATTGTACCTGTATTTAATTTCCTTCACGTGCCGTGATTTAATTGAAAAAGCATAAATAGACCTACCAGAAATAAATAAAAATTATCTGAATCTAATTCTATAATTTAGTTCTGTTGTCGTCAGGTAGATTACTTTGAACTTATCATGTATACATCAAAAAATAAAAAAAAAATAAAAAACAAATTACTATTAGTCAATTACTATTTACTACACATTTTAAAAATTGCTTATACAATAATTGGCTTTTATGGGCCCCACGTGTCATCCACTTGTTGTTCTTTCTCTGTTACTTACCTCGTTTACTCCGTCTCGGCAATTTTTAGGGTTTCAGATATTTTATCTTTTTCCATTTCTGTAACAGCAATCGCGTATCCCTCTTCCCTTCTGTATTAAAAACCGCCTTTCTTCAATCCCTTCATTTCATCGCTCTCTCCTACTCAACATGACGTCTTCCTTCTTATCCTCTGTTTCTTCCGTTCCACCCCCAATCCAGCTCCTATATCTATCTTCCCTTCTTCTTCCTCCTCAATCCCAACCTGTAAATCCTCTGTTCTTGACTATATGAAGATTTCTAACCCAATGTTGCGTGTTCGTCACACGCCCTTGATCAATAGATCGATGCTTTTCGATCTGGGTCTCTTCCAAATGATCATTTGAAGTATCCGATTGTGTCATCACCACGGTCATCGCCACCGGCCGCCACCTCCTCCGCCTCCGCCGATTCGCTACCTCCCCTGTTTTTGTCCGACATGGCGGAGAAACAGAGACAGTCGAGGAGCGTCATCTTCAACAAGTATGAGATGGGGAGGCTCCTCGGCCAAGGGAATTTCGCTAAGGTCTATTATGGAAGAAACCTCGTGACCAACGAGAGCGTTGCGATTAAGGTGATTAAGAAGGATAAGCTTGAGAAAGGGAAACTGAAGCTGATGAAGCAGATCAAGCGGGAAGTCTCGATAATGCGACTGGTCCGTCACCCACACATCGTGGAGCTGAAAGAAGTCATGGCTACAAAGGGAAAGATCTTTCTGGTTATGGATTATATTAAAGGCGGTGAACTGTTCGCTAAAGTCACCAAAGGAAAATTGAAGGAAGATTTAGCGAGGAAATATTTCCAGCAATTGATTTCCGCCGTCGACTTCTGTCACAGCCGCGGCGTCACTCACCGGGATCTCAAGCCTGAGAATCTGTTCCTCGACGAAAACGAGGATCTGAAGGTCTCCGACTTTGGGCTGTCAGCGTTGCCAGAGCAGCGCCGGTCCGACGGGATGCTCGTGACGCCGTGTGGGACGCCGGCGTACGTGGCGCCGGAGGTGTTGAAGAAGAAAGGGTACGATGGGTCCAAAGCAGATATCTGGTCATGTGGGGTAATTCTCTATGCTCTGCTTTCTGGGTATCTTCCATTTCAAGGTGAGAATGTGATGAGAATTTACAAGAAAGCATTCAAAGCTCAATACGTATTACCAGATTGGATTTCACCAGAAGCAAAGAATTTGATCTCTAAATTACTAGTGGTCGACCCAGAAAAGAGATATTCGATCGAAGACATCATGAAGGATCCGTGGTTTCAATATGGGTTCATGAGACCAATCGCATTTTCAATGAAAGAACCAAGATTAGAAGATTTCGCCGACGATGATAACATCGAAGAAGTGGAAGAAAAAATGGTTGGAGTACAGGGAAGTAGTGAAGATGATCAACAACAAGCACAAGAACAATCACAATCACAATCACGGCCATTTTACAATGCGTTTGAGATAATTTCGTCGTTGTCACATGGGTTTGATCTGAGGAGCTTGTTTGAGACGAGGAAGAGGTCGCCGTCCATGTTCACGACGAAGTTCTCGGCGGCGGCGGTGGTGGGGAAGATGGAGGCGGTGGCGAGGAAGTTGAATCTGAGGATAACGGGGAAGAAGGAGTACATGGTGAGGATGCAGGGGACGAAAGAGGGAAGGAAAGGGAAGCTAGGGATGACGGTGGAGGTGTTCGAGGTGGCGCCGGAGGTGGCGGTGGTGGAGTTCTCAAAGTCCTCCGGCGACACGTTGGAGTATATGAAGCTGTGTGAGGAACAAGTGAGACCAGCACTGAAAGATATCGTGTGGAATTGGCAAGGTGATACCAATCCTCATCCATAAAGCCAAGGCAGAGAGAAGACATCAAGGGAGAGAAGAGATTAATTCTATGTAAAGAAGAACAATTTCATTTATTTCTACTATTATTATTTATTTTGGATAACCTAATTCCAGCCTTATGAGTTATGAATCCTATTATCTTGAGTTCAAATTTTCAATGTTTCCACCACCTTAAACCCTGTTTTGGCAATCAAAACTGGATTCGTGTAAGTGATTTGTGCTGTATGATTATGATAAATGTGGAAGAGGATAGAAATAGAAAGATGAAGGTAGTGGACGGGAGCGTGTTTCGCTGTTTTGTGTGTTTAAAGGGGAAGGGAAAGATTTTGGAAGAAAATAAACGTGTACGGTACTCCTTAATCATCTATTGCGTGATCAACAAGGCAAAACATAAAACGACAGAGTTTAGGTCATTTTAGGATGTCGTTTCTTAAGGTGTTCCTTTTCTTCTAAATCATACCTTAAGCATGGTCTCGATGAATTTGAATTTTCTGCACTAACTTCACCTAGAACTAGGGTCATCAATGAATTTTTCACACTAGCTACATGTGAAGTAAGGATAAAAATAGACACAATCTATTTTTAAAATATAGATACTCCCTAAATAAGAGCTACATTTTTTAGATATTTCATTCTATGAGTATTTAAAAGTTTTAGCTTGCTTTTATCTCTGCATATCAAATTCTAATCATTAAAATGATAAGGGTAATTTTAGAAAATTGTCATAAATTATCTGAATATTAATTATAAATAATTATTTTAGCTATTTTTTTAGTTGATAATGCTAAATTTATAAAATATCATCAAAATATTAAGTAAATAAACAAATAAAGAAAAATGAATTGTTATGTCTAGAATTAGTTTGGAGAATAAATAGAAGAAAAGAGAAGCAAAATTCCAAATATATATAGTTTTTTCTTCTAATACATCAAAAGTTTAGGTGAATGAGATGAAAGCTTACCAAGATTAGAATAATCCGAATTAGAAGTACTTATTTTGGCCAATTATATAGATACTTAATCACTTAAATAAACATATAATTAAGGGAGGGCGCGGCCAGATGAGACAAAAAGGGAAAGAAAAAAATGATGCGGGGCGTAGATAAAATAAAAGGAGAGACTTGGCGTAGGGTTAGGGGGTGGGGGTGGGGGTGGGGGTGGGGGAAAAGAGAAAAGGGTCGTATCGAAAATTGCTACTTTTTGCAGAACACCCCAAAAAGTGCAAAAGGCAAAGCAACCGTGAGCGTGAGCGTGAGCGTGACCCTCCATTTTATCCTTATTGAGTGGTCCTCTATTCCCAAACCCCACACTCAACCAATCCAAATTCAACATTTTTAACTATTATTCTGCCTCGTGGGTCCCACCCCCACCTTTAATCCAAAAGCACAACAATATGATAGATTTGCCCAACCAAAAAGAAATCTTGTTGATATGAAATTGGCCCAACAAAAAAGAAACCTTCAAGTGGAGAACTTCGATTATTTAAAACAAACAACTAAAGTTCTAATTTAAACTTTTCAGGTTTCTGCAGAGGTTCAAATCCATTACTAATGACAATTTTAAGAATGTCTTACACACAGCAACATTAATTGAACCGCTTGTGACTCAAGCACAAGACATAAAACCTACGGGTTTCCATCTTCTTGAAATATCATATGTTCTCCCCCGCTGAGCCTGCCCCTAAAATTTCAGATAATATAAATTTCAGTATCAAAAGGTAAATTCGTAATGAAATATATTTAGAATTAGAGGTGACACTTTAGTCACCATCACTTCTATCTGTAGAGGTTGATCTGCAGACAACAAAAACAATAAGTCTTATCCCACTATTTGGGATTAACTACATGAATCACATAGTGCCATTATGGTCTATCAACAATTCAATCTTCGGACAAACAACAAAAAAGGAACAAGAACTGTAATTAGATATGAACTAACACTGGGTGCAACAGTTAGGGAACAGGGATTTGTCATCAAGGCCAAACTATAAGATTATTAGGGTAGATAACTTGAACCTGGTCACTGAGTCAGTTTCTTTATAGAGCCTGGTCAACTCATAGATAACATTCAAATTCCAGAATAGATAAAATACAAATACAAATTCTATAATAGATTAATGCTTTGTAGTTCAATATTCCATTAGGAACCAGAATACATAAGAAATGCACATTGAATGATTATTTAAAATGTTGGATAAAAGCAAACATCATCACTCATCCATAAGAAACCTACTAAATTTCTAATTAATCATATATCATGAAATTTTAAGATAATCACATTAAACAATTATCCACGGTAAATGCACACCACACAGCATATTTTGTTCATGGAAACCATGACAGTAATATGAGCATGAACTCATGAATCAGCCACACACCGCACTAACTAAACAGAACTGAAACGAAATAGAACTTTTTACCTTAGCATAACATAGGGGGCAGTTATGCTCATCGCTCACCGCACTGTCCTCTTACGCTTAAGTTGCTTGATCTGCCCCACAATGTAACTGATGACCTCTTTCAATGTAGCCTTCCTATTTTCCTTGAAGTTCCACAGTTCAAAAACAATATATCTACCACTTGGATTATATTCATTTAATTCTCTCAAGGCAGTAACAACCGCCATGTATATATCATCTCCCCAATCCGCCTTGAGATTTCGCAACTTTTCATCCTCTTCATCAATTAATTCCTGCATCAATGTAACATCAATTATGTTTCCCATATCAATCAATTTACCTGGTCTGGAAGTAATTATGCCAATAGCTTGACTGGGAACCACAGAAAGAAAGCAGAACAATAAGAAACAAGAGTACAAATGTACAAGTGCAAGGCATCATATTGGACTCAAACCATAATTGATAATATACAGTTATTTCTAAAATAGAATGGAAAGTAAATCTAAATCTAAATTTCTGACACAAAAGTGTAACACACCCACATGTAGACATATATTACCATCTCAACTGTGTAATTTTGAGAGAAATAGATCAGTGTCATCCGCTGTACACTGAGCCACACTTTTTATTCATCTCAGTGAAGAATAAATTGACACAGAGCAGCCAAACAATCACTGATCAGGCAACGAATCCGACAAACTAGTAAATAAATTTGAAGATGAACAGTAACAGAAAATATCATACACCAGAATGATAAATAAACAGATTATAAAGATATAGTGAGAGATTTAATGTGGAGGTAATCCCAACAACAGCAGCCAAACCCATGGTAAACATTAATTAAAGTAGGCACACGTCAAGCAAATCTTATTGGGCTTCTTAAGCATACCACTGCTTTATCTTGATCTGAGATCACTTTAAAAGGATGCCACGTTGCATCCTTTAAGTTCTCTTGCCACAAGGAGCATAGCTCAACACCTTTTGTCTGAGCATCTTCGAGAGAGAACCTTTTCTTGCAAACATTCACAAAAACCTTCTCATCAAGCTCTCCCATTCTCTTAATCCCAATATTAGTTCGGGCATTTAGCATATTCTTTAGCCCCTGAAAAATGAGTATAAAGGAGAAACATTAGGGTTCATAATCTTCTCCTGACACAATAATCCTAGTCAATAAATTATTTTTCATATTTAAGCATGATTTTTATAATTTAAATAAATAAATAAAGTAGTTATTAAGTTGTTTTCATATCTGAACCAAAACAAATTTGCTTGGAGGAAATCATGTAATAGTACAAAACAACAGAAAAACATTAATAATGTCACTTTCACTACAAATATATATTTAGTGAAGAAGCAAGAACAATCCGTCCTATCTCTCCCTTTCTCAACTAAGTTCAATAGTTCATAGAATACCAGTACTTATTTGCTCCTTACTATTTGTACAGAGAATTGACAATGTAAAAGAAATATATACATCCTTTTCTGTCTCCTTCACTCCCTCCCATAAACACACATCTAAAAAGTGCTTCACCAGTCCCATTAGTAGCAAGAATCCAAATGTTTAGCGAACATTTGTTTAAAATAGATCGCAAGATATGAAAATTATTCTATTAATTGTTATCTATGACAGCTATAAGAAGAAATTTAGGGATCAGGAATCAACATATAATAAAAGAAATCATACTTCTATTAGTTCTTTACGGGCTTCTTGTAGTTCATCATTGCTCTGACGCTCCTTGACAATAAGAGTTTGATTCATGGATTCCACATCTTCTAATTCAACTTCTTTTTGTTCCAATTCATCATTCATTTCTTTAATCTTCTTCTGGACAGCATCATCATCTCCAAGATGCTTCCACACTTGTAATTTCCCCTTCAACTCTTCTATTTCCATTTCCAACTTTTGCTTCGCATCAAGCTGCTTTTCCAACTCAATTATCTTCCTCAACGCTTCCTCTTTCTCTCTCTGAAAACAGAGATGTATATACGCAGGAGATAATTGTATATAAGAATTAAGCTATAGGCAGCAAATGCTAGGCTGCTACAATGTATTTTCACATTCTAGACAAAATAAAGTAGGGAAACCTTTTGCTCTTCAATAAGTCTTAGGACATTCCCATCAGCTTTCTTCCGCTCCACAGAAGCCTTATTGAGGGATTCATTCCTTAGATCTTTCTGGAAGGAGAAAGAGATTGTATTAGTATCTCATACAAGTACATCACAGAAAAGCTAATAGTTTCAGATTAAATACTAACACGCTTGCAACAATGATGGAAATTGAGACATTAAACATCTACAAGCTTGCTTGAGGATTTCAAAAGCAATATCATATAAAAAATTTCATTGGATCATTAGAGCTAACATGCTTCATATGAAATGAAAGTTCTAGTTATTTTTCATAACCACTTTGAATGTAAAACTATACTAACTTTTGTATATCTATATTTTTCCACAGTGAAACTATTCACAAATGGGGAAAACCCTCTGCTTTGCGGATTGGTTTAGGCAAATAGATGGACCAAAAAAAGGTTTCAGCCCAGAAAAGAAAAAAGTAAACAATAATTCTAGTAACAGACCAAGAAAAAAAAAGCAGTCACACAAGTTTACATGGGTGGTTATTGATAAGCATGTGAGATCAAGGATCAAAAGCTATGTATAAAACAAAATACTGAGACAAAAAATGTGGTATATCATTACCATCCTTTTGTCTTCTTCAAGCTTCTGCCTTTCTTGCTCAGTTACTACCTCTCTTTTATTTAAATCTCTGCTCCACAAATCAAGCTTCCGCTTCTTTGCCTCTAATTCACCGTTTAACTTTTCTTGTTCATCCAATATCCTTTGTAACTCCTCCCGTGCCCTCCGCTGCATTTTCCTTGATTCTGACAAAAAAACAGAAGCAATTATGCATCAATATCTTGCATGTAACTTTTGACATTAATTTGATTCACATAAGAACATAAATATGATATCACAATAGCATATAGTCAACTGAAAAGTTTTATGGCACATACAAGCACAAAATATCTTCACAAACAGAAAGTAGACAAACCTTCAAGAAAAGCGAAATGTAGCTGGTCTTTCTCCTCAAGCATCCTACTCAATGACAAAGTCTTCTCATTGTACTTGTATTGCATTTTGCTGAGGTTCTCATTTGTCATATCAATTTCATTTGCTAGGTTTGCCACAACTTTATGCCTGTTTTTTGATGCTTCATGGACAACATCTGAGACAGTTTTTAAGCTTCCTTTCTTGCGGAGATATTTCCCTATTGGCCCCTCACAATGATAATCCTCTTCCCGAGCAATCCATCCATAAATATTTGAGCCTGGCTGCATGTTTTGCAGCTTCCAATCCATTTTACCATAATGTTTTGTTTCAAATGACTTCTCAAAATCCCTAGCATTCAGAAAACCATTCCAATCGTCACTAAACTCTATCACAGCTTGAACAGTTAGGTCGTTTTCATTTAACATCCGAACATCTAAGGGCTTGTATTTAGCCAATTCCTTCAGCCAATACTCAGAATTATATAAACTCTTATCCCATATATTGACCAATATTCCAGTCCAGGGCCAGACATAAAGATCATCTTGCTGAGGTTGACTGACAGGTTTTGCTAAGGGTGGCCTTTGGACTTGCTCTGCTTCACCAGATAAATCAGTCTCCAAAAATTTAGCCAGAGCAAGGTGGTTAGCCTTTTGTTTCGCACTTCTATTAGCGGAACCCTTACCCACTCCCGATGCATGTTGCAGCAAGTCTTTGTATTTGTAATCTTGCTTTTTCTTTCCAGCACAGAAAGGACATCTGAGAGTGCCATTTGAATATTTTACCTTATAATTCCCATCCCTTAATTGTTCATAAGGTTTATCCTTGTACTCATCAATCTCAGATTCACTTATATCTGATTCTTCATCAGAGCTAATGTCCATTAATGCTCTGCACACATATGCCAAAATCAGTCCAGATCAGGGAAGAAAGGTTGTGCAAAATTTGCTGGGAGGTAAACCATAAAAATTACCAAAAGCAAAATTAGCATAATGTAACTTAGCAAAAGCTCATCAATAGTATTGAACCCAGATGCATATCCAAACAAGATTGAATTAAGAAATACCATTAAATGCCAAGAGCGTCATCCCCCCACATCTTGGAGATTAGCATAACTTTTACAACTTGAATGATACAAGCATTCACATATCTGCCTAATAAAACATCTTCCATGAAAAAATTCAATTTTAAAACTGCAGTAGCAATTCTAAACATCTTTACATGCAATTATTGATTTTGTAGATGCAGCACTTGCAACACAGGTAATAAAAATCTCTGGCAGTTTTTTCTTTCTTTTTTCCTAGTTACTGAAAATAAGATTAAATTCAGAAAGGGTCAGACTTGTAGCCACCAATAATTGGGATATCTAAACTGTTCAGCATGTGGAATACAAATGGAGATTCCAGTCATGGGCATGCCGAAGATGTCACGAAGAGAAACGCCAGTAACAACGACAACGATGAAAAGGAGGAAAGGTCGACAGTTAAAAATAGAATACATAAAAAAGTTGAAATTGAAACACAACCAAGATATACTGATCATGCAAACTTCGGTCGACATTAGCAGAGAAACATGAATTTCACACCTCAGTTCAAACAAAAGTAAGATCCCGTCGACATCTTCAGGTGAAATGGAGAAGAAAACAGCATACCTTCGAACGTCGCGGAAAACGAGAGATGGCCTCTGTCGCCGTCCAAAGCTCCGTTAGCCGGCGACAGAGCACTCTGGGCACAATGGCTGGCCTAGGTCGGGAAATGGACTTCTGATGAATGATGAGAAGGAAAGAGGAGTGTGAAGGGGAAGGGAAAACGCATCGCAACGTACTCTTTCAAGTCAAATTAGGAAAAAATTAATATTTTAGTCCTTGGAGCTTATCAACTGTGGAACTTAATTCCTGGTACTTTTGACCCCACTTAATCCTTTATTTTTTTCACTTTTGTTTTAATATCCCAGGCATTTATTAGTCAACCCATCTCTAATTCAATCCTCCTACATGTCAAGAAACATTGCTAAGTCCACGTGGAATTTATATGAAATTTAAAAGATAAGTGACTGGATCATTGACAAATCAAAACTTTAGGGAAAATCCAAAAAACAAAAATACACTAAAATATGTTGTTATTTATTTTATAAGAATAATAAATAGTTTAAAAATTAATAAACAAACTAATTTAAAATTTTAAAATTTAAATGGTATTTTTTTAAGATTTTTTAAACTTTAAAAATTAAAAGAATAATTGATTAATTTCTCATAAAATTAAATTATAAATAAATCCCCTAAATTTTATTTCGTGTACAAATAATATTCTTACAATAAATCCCCTAAAACCTTATAATAAATCTTTTAAATCTAAAATTTATATTTAGAGTATATAATTCTTATATTTTTGACTAAAATACATATTTATTTTTTTAAATTTATATCAAATTTTAGTTAAATCTTTTAAATTTATAAAGTATATTTTTAATTTTTTTAATGTTAACTTAGTCTCCTTTAGAAAATGTTTAATAAATTTAAAGGGTAACTTCGTAATTAAGTATACTTAAAATTTAATCCTTTAATATAATACTTTATGTTATATTAAAGGATTATTAAAGGATTAAATTGCTTAAGATTAATATAGTAATATAAATTTGATATCCCATGTAAAAAATAAATAATAAATAAATTTGATATCAAAGCTTCTAAAAGAATTGTATGTTTGTTATTTATATTAACGTATTAATATTAATAAAAATAAAACAAATATGCTTTGAATTGATGGAATAATTGAATTCAAATTTATATACAAAAAATAACTTTTTATTATTGTCTTATAAATATATTTAAAGGATTGAATGGAATTAAAAATTATATATATACAACATTTGAAGTACTCTTGTTTTTTTAAAAACTTGGCCCCAACCATATACTTTCAACGGTATTAAAAGAAACCACTGTAGAAAAGTCCCGCCTGAAAGCCTGTTTGGATTGCCACATATTTAAAAGAGATTCTATACAAATTTTAATTTATAAAATTTTTAAAATAAATAATCATATTTATTCAAATAAATTTTTAGATTAAATTATAATTTAAAACTAAAATTTTGAATAAGTTACTGATAATAGTTTCTAGAATAATAAAAGAACTTATGGACTATCTAATTACTATTTTATCCATATTTTTTCTTATACCTTATCTCCTCTCTCTTCTCTCTTATTTTTAATAAAATCATAATAATTTACTAATAACAAAACTCCTTATGATAATAACTATCCAAATATTTATTTATTCAACATTATTTTTTCTATAAACTCTTCAGCTATTTTCTAAAATTTATTTATTTTTTTTATAAACTATTTTTTAAATTACTATTCAAACGTACCCAAAATTTAGAATCCCGCCAGCCACACGCATGCTTACCAACCAAACACGTTTTTAACTCAAAAATCACCTTTTATTAATCCAAGGATGTTGGAATGAATAAATGAATAATCATTCAGTTATTAATATATAATCTAATTAAAAAATTAATTTTAATATTAAATATAAAATATAATTTATATATTTATCAATTTTTTTAAATTATCCTTATTAGTAGTTTCTCACCAATAATCAAGTAAAAGAATAAGACATAATTAAGAAAGATAATTAAAATATTTTAAAAAAATATTATATTAATTAATATAATTAATTTTTTTAATTTAATCAAATTAATTAAATAAATTATATATTAAAAATAAGAAGAATAACTTGCATCTTCTCACAAATTCGGTTCCTTTATAGAACAGAATCACGTCAAAGTTAGCATACAAATTCTAGAATAAACTAATACAAAAAACAGATTATACTATAATAGAATAATGCTTTGCTTTTTTTAATACTCCTTTAGCCCCAAAATACTCAAGACACGCACATTGAATGATGCTTGATAAAAACAAGATACCATCACTCGTGCTTAAGAAATCTATATTTTGTCACATGGGCATAAAGATGCAACCAAGTCCTAAATTTCCAATTAATAACATCACAGAATTTCAAGATAATCACATTTAAACACTTCAAAGTTTAAAACATTCATCCACTTTAAATGCTCACCCCAAAAAGCATACTTTGTTTAGTGAAGACATAACAGTGATATGAGCATGGGATGAGCATTAGCCAATCAATGCTCTTACCAAAACAAAAACCTTAACATATCATTCTCTCCACTTCTCTTTTCGTCCACTTTTACGCTCGGCTTCAACGTGCTTTCCTCTTACTCTTCAGTTGCTTGATCTGACCCAAAATGTAACTGATGACCTCTTTCATTGAAGCCTTCCTATTTTCTTTGAAGTTCCATATTTCAGGAACAATATACCTACCACTTGCATTATATTCATGTAATTCTTTCAAGGTTGTAACAACCTCCATATATACATCATTTCCCCATTCCTTCTTGAGATTTTGCAACTTCTCATCGTCTTCCTTAAGTATTAGCTGCATCAATGTAACATGGATTTTGTATCCCAGATGAAACTATTTATGCAGATAGCTAGATTGAGAACTAAGATGAAATATAGCAGAACAATAAGAAACAAGAGTGCTATTGTACAAGTGCAAGGGAGCAGTTGGGACTAACACCACAAGTGACAATGTGCATGGTTATTTCTAAAATACCCTTCCAGTCTTAAATGTAGAAGTTGGTTTGAGAATTGATTTTGCGCCTAAATGTAAAATTTTAACTCACTTTATCTCTCATATTTATTATTTCCCCCAAACCACCTTTATTGATGCACTCTCAATAATAATTAAATACAACACAATAATTCAAATGCACCCATTCATGTGGCAAAAGGGAATTTTAGGGAGATAAGGTTACATTTGTCATAACTGATTAATTTATCTAACTTCCTTAATCTATCTAAAGTAAATCTAAATTTTGGCTAAAAAAGTGTAACACCCACATATTAACAACCCAACTGTGTAATTTTAACAGCAAAAGATCAGTGTCATTCGCACTACACTGATGAGCCACACTTTTTATTCTTCTTGTAAACCGCCAAAACCATGGTTTTGACGGAAGCAGGTAAAATCTATGGTGTTTGAGGTTTTCAACATGAAACCAATCATGCACTAAATAGGTACAAAACAACCCATGTAAAGCATGATTAAAGTAAGCAAACGGCGAACTAGTATCATAGTTTTCTTAAGCATACCTCTGCTTGATCACAATCTGTAAGGATCACTTTAAAAGGATGCCAGCTCGAATCCTTCAAGTTCTCTTGCCACGTGGAGCATAGCTCAATACCCTTTATCTTAGCATCTTCAAGAGAAAACTTTTTCTTGCAAGCATCCACAAAAACCTTCTCATTAAGCTGTCCTATTCTCTTAATCCCAATATTAGTTCGGGCATTAATTAGTATGTCCTTTGTCCCCTGAAACATGATTATAAAGGAGAAACATTTAGGGTTCATTACCTTCTCCAGACACAATAATCCTTCTCAAGAAAATATGGTTCGCAGTTGAGCATGTCTTTGAGAAGCAAAAGTAGTTAGTCAGTTGTTTTCATGTCTGAACCAAAATAAATTTGGTTGGAGGAAATCAAGTAATAGTACAAAATAACAACAGAAAAACCTGAATCATGTCATTTTCACAAAAAATAAATATTTAGTAAAGAAACAAGAACGATTTGTCCTTAGCTCTCCCTTCCTCAACAAAGATCAATAGTCCATACGATATCAGAATTATTAGTGCCTTATTATTTCTACTGAGAAATGAAAATGTGAAAGAAATATACACACACACATCTTTCTCCTTCACTCCCTCCCATGCATACATCTAAAAGTGCTTCAAAAGTACCATGAGCAGCATGAATCCAAATAATTAGCAGACATTTGTTTCAATATGCAAGGTAATGAAAAATCTTTTATTTATTGTCAACTTCAGTTTCTATAAAAACAAATTTAGGGATCAAGCATAATATATAATAAAATAAATCATACTTCTACTAATTCTTTACGAGCTTCTTGCAGTTCATCATTGCTTTGACGATCCTTGACAATAAGAGTTTGATTCATTGCATTCATATCCTCAAAGTCACTTTTTTTTTCTTCCAATTCATCCTCCTTATCTTTAATCTTCATCCGGAGAGCAGCATCATCTCCAAGATGCTTCCTCATATTCAATTTCCCTTTCAACAGTTCTATTTCCATTTCCAACTCTTGCGTCTCATAAAGCTGCTTTTCCAACTCAAAAATCTTCCTCAGTGCCTCCTCTTTCTCCCTCTGAAAACATTGAGATGCATATTAGCAGAAGGCAATCCTTGTGTAAGAGAACTGAGTTATAGTCAGAAAATGATAAACTGCTACAATGTAATTTCATATTCTAGACAATATAAAAGCAGGGAAACCTTTTGCTCTTCAATAATTCTTAAGACATTTGCATCAGATTTATTCCACTCCAGAGAAGCCTTATTGAGGGATTCATTCCTCAGATCATTCTGAAAAGAGAGATTGCATTAGTATTTCATAGAAGTACATGACTAATGCCAATAGTTTCAGATTTTAAAGAGTACCACACTTGCCACAATAATGGAAACTGCGATATTAAACATCTAATATGGGATTGCTTATGGATTTGAAAAGCAATATCATGGAAAAAATTTCTTTGAATCTTCAGAGCTAAGATGTTTCATATAAAATAGATGTACTAGTTATTTTTCATAATCACTTTGTTTATAAAACTGTACTAATTTTTTTATATCTATATTTTCCCATAGCTCACAAATGAGGAAAAGCCTCTGCTTTGGGGGTTGGTTTAAGGGAATAGCTGTATGTGAAAAGGGGAAAAAGGGCTTCAGCATCAAAAAGTAGTAACTGATGATTCTAGTAACAGACCAAAAACAAATACTGTTATACAAGTATACTTGGGTGGTTATTGATAAACAAGTAAGATCAAGCGCTAAAAAATTATGTTCAAGACAAAATGCCGAGACAAAAAGTGCGGCATATCATTACCATCCTTTTGTCTTCTTCAAGCTTCTGCCTCTGTTGCTCAGTTAATGCCTCTCTTTTGTTTAAATCTTTGCTCCACAAATCAAGCTTCCGCTTTCTTGCCTCTAATTCCTTGTTTAAGTTTTCTTGTTCATCCATTATCTTTTGTCTCACCTCCCATGCACTCTGATTTCTTTTCCTTCTCTCTGACAAAAGATGAAGCAATTATGCATCAATATCTTGCATTTGGTTCACAAAAGAACATAATAATGCATATCAAAATAGTAAAATGGTCGATAGGAACCATTTATAGTACATACAAGAAGACAAAATCTTTGCAGATAGGAAGTAGACATACCTTCAACAAGAGCATGCTGTAGCTGGTCATTCTCTTCAAGAATCCTACAAAGTGACAGAGACGTCTCATTGTACTTGCATTGCATTTCTGTGAGGTTCTCATTTGTCATATCAATTTTATTCGCTAGGTTTGCCACAATATTATGTCTGCTTTGATATGATTCATGGAAAATATCTAAGACCCTTTTTAAGCTTCCTTTCTTCCTCAGGTATTTCCCTATTGGCGCCTCACAATGATAATCATCTTCCCGAGCAATCCATCCATAAATGTTTGAACATGGCTGCATGATTTGCAGCTTCCAATCCGTTTTTCCATTATGTTTAGTTTCAAATGACTTTTCAAAATCACTAGCATTCACAAAACCATTCCAATCATCACTAAATACCACCACCGCTTGAGCAATTATGTCATCTTCATTTAACATGCGAACATCTAAGGGCCTGTACTTAGACAATTCCTTAAGCCAATACTCTGAATTATGTAAACTCTTGTCCTGTATGTTGACCATTATACCAGTCCAAGGCCAGACATAAACATCATCTTGCTGAGGTTGACTCAGAGGTTGTGGTAAGGGTGGTCCTTGGGCTTGCTCAGCTTCACCAGATAAATCAATCTCCAAATATTTGGCCAGAGCAAGGTGGTTAGCCTTCTGTTTTGCATTTCTATTAGACGAACCCTTACCCACTCCCGACGCATGTTGCAGCAAGTCCTTGTATTTGTAATCTTGCTTTTTCTTTCCAGCACAGAAAGGACATTTGAGATTGCCATTTACATTTTTCACTTTATAGTTCCCAGCCCTTAGTTGTTCATATGGTTTGTCCTTGTAGTCATCAATCTCAGATTCACTGATATCTGACTCTTCTCCAGAGCTAATGTCCATTAAGGCTCTGCATACAAATACCAAAATCATTCCAAATCAAGGAAGACTAGTTGTGTGTAATTTGCTGGGAGGAACTTCAAAAATTATCAAAGCCAAACTTAGCATATTTTAGTATAAGCTTACCAGTTGTAGTGAACTCACAAACATTTATAAACAAGAATGAGTTGATAAATACCAGTCAATGCAAAGAACTTCATTTTTTTCTTCTTTTTGGAGAAAAGCATCAGTTTTACAATTTACAGTTTGTATCTGTCTAATAAAATTGCTCACATGAAAAAATGTCTTTAAAACTGCGTGCATGTTTCTACAAAACAATATATATAGTGCTTTTACCGAACAATAATCCCTGTGCAGTTCTTTTTTTCACTAGTAACAATAAAACAAAGTTAAATTCAGAAAGTTTCAAACTTGTGACCACCAATAATAATTGGGATATCTTTATTGCTTTGTTAAATGTCCAGTTACAGATTGAGAATTCATTTTACCACTACTTAATATCCCTAGCAATATACCAAACGTTTATGTATTATCATTTTTAAAACTCAAGCTAATACAACCAATAGAGTTGTTTAACACAAAATATGCATCACCAGGCAGCTAAATCTAAGAAATAGCTTATCTGAAATGACAATGGCATATTACAATATCATAAACCTTAAATCACGATGAATTCTTGCATCCATATAAGACAATTGGCACGAATAATATAGGACTTCAAAAAGCATACCTGTTGCCTGCTGAAACATTTCATTGAATGCCAGTTCCACAAACAATAACTTCCACATTTCCAGGCATATGTCAGAAACATTATTTAAAAATATATATATACATATAAATACAATAAAAAATATATAACGAAATTTTATTTATAATATACAAATATCATTAAAACATATAGAAATAGAAGAAAATGTAATATATATCATAATTATAAGATCAACTTATATGTTTTATATATTTTAATTGTCTTATCACTATACAATATACATTGTGCGTAAATATATTTTGTTTTATAATATATTTGATCTCATTAAAGGTTTATGAATAAATTAAAAACCTTTAATATAATTAATTTAATTACATATATATAACCTAATTATGCAAATATGTTCAAAAACACAATATATAGATTCCATGAAAAAAAATGTCTTAAAAAGTATATCCAACATGAAAAATCAAATTTCAAATAATTATCTAATAACATCAAAATTTATGGTTATTTATAGAATTCTTTTATAGTTTACTGTCTATTTTTGATAATTTTGTTTATTATAAGTTATAACAGTGGGCGAACAAGAAAAATAAAAGACAGATTTTGTGAGTGTTCTTCAGAAATGAAAGAGGAACTCAGAGAATTCAACGTGTAAAAAATGGAAGTGATTCTTAGTGTCACGCCCTTTTTTTTTTTTTTTTTTATGTAAAGTCGATTTAGTGGGGACACGATCTTAAAGGAGGTGTCTTGGCAAATCTTTTTCAGTCTATGGATAAAACTTTTGAATTTCTATAGCATATTGCTTACAAAACCGCTATTTTCCTGGTTCGAAATGCTATATTATGAGATAGATATATGATTCAAGAGTCAATACTACATATTTTATGAATAATCCTTGAAAATCGGGAGGGGGGAGGGGGGAGTTACAGATTCAATATCATTTGAAAAGTGAAGGAAAAAATATAGCAAAATCAGCACGAAAGCTTGCAAAACAAGCAAACACCTTGCAGATTTTTTTGAAAGCTTTTAATAAAAATGTCTTTGGCTTCATCCTAAAGAGAAAATGAAAAGTTGAGACTGAAACTCAGAACATTAAACTACGAAATGCAAATGAAGCTCCGACGACATTTAGAGAGAAACATGAATTACGCAGCTCACATCACAAAGAAAAGTAAGGTTTCCGCCGACATTTTCAGACTTCAGGGGAAATGGGCAAGAAACCACCGTACCTTGGAATGTCGTCGCGGATAATGGATGGTAGTCTCTGTCGCCGTCCAAATCTCAGTCAGCCGCCTTCGACACAGTGCTCTTCGCGCGATGCTCCTTCTCTTATACGTCGGCCCGTTCGAGAAGCTGAAATGACTTTTTGTAAGGACTCACTCCTTCACGCCCTCCGCAAAAATACGGTAAATAAAAGAAGTATTTAATAACAAATATTTATTATTATTGTTGTTGTTATTATTATTAATAAAAATTGTCAGTCACTAAATAGTTTTTTAATGAAAGTATTAAATATGAAAAATAAAGAAAGGAAAGCTGTGAAATTAGTAAGAATCATGTGAAAAAAATATATTAAATGAAGAAAGACAAAGCGAATTAAATTAATATCAATATTCTACATTCAAATCAAATCAAAACCAAACCAAACTACATCTATCAATTAAATCTTATATTTAAAAACATTAAAGAATACTAGAGTTTTTTATTGAAAAAATTTGGAATAAAGAATAATTTAAAAACAAATTGTAAGGCCGGACCACATTAACAAAATTATCTTTTTATATCAGATTAGATGTCATTTTTATATATAATTTTGTAAATTCACATTTTTTTTCCTTGATTCCTACAAAAGCATCCTTATTAAAAATTCAACAAATTTAAGGTTCTAATTCTAAATTCTAAATACGAGGTGAAAATTGTCCCTTTTCCAAATTTTCTGAAATTTATTTTGGTACAGAGCATCTTAAGAAGTAATTAATATTCATAGTATTAATTGATATTAATGAAACTTGAGATTGAATCATCCTAATTATAAAATCCGTGCTTACAGTTACATTTATATTAAATAATATTGGCAGTTAAACGTTTTCAAAAGAATTATTCTAATTAAAGTTGACAATACTAAAATATAACTGCTCTATAGTTATATATTACAAAAATAATATTGGCTGTTTACTTCCTCTTCCATTCATAAATCAAAGCTGTCAAATGCAACGCCATTCTCTTTTCAAGCAAGGGTTTGCTCCTTCTTCCATATTTCAACACATAAGCTTTAAAACAAATTACACAAGCTTCTCATAAAAACCATATGTACCCAAAAAAAAAGGAAAAAGAAAACAATAAATCTCTTCATATTATCCAAGAAACCACGCTCACAAGTCACAACTCCAAAAAAACACTTAGGGCATGTTTAGTAGAATAAAAATGGGAGCTGAGAAGTAAAAGTGAAATTAAATATTTTCTTTATTTGGTATCATAAAACCCGATTCTACCATCACTTTTACTTTTAATATTTTGCCCCATTTCAATTCTATCTAGAAGACTGAGAATTGAGATGAGTTCTATAGAAATCAAATATTTTAGACTATTTTATCGTAATTTATAAAATTTTTATACAATTTTACCCTTTTTACTTTACTTTTATCCATTTTTTTTTAAAATATATTAATTCCATACTTATTTCTAACTTACAAAATAAAATTTTAAAATATATTTCTAACTTAATTTTATTTTTACTTCTACTTCTATAAAAAACTCTTTCATCCTACTAAACGTATCGTTAAGATTTTGTATAAACATTTCGTTTTGGAGTGTGAATCAAATTTTTTAATTATAATTTTATAGTTTACAAGATAAGCATGTAAGAAAAGCTGTCTCGATTTACTCTAATGTGCTTAACATAAGCAAATTCAAATAAGCTATTGACCCAAAGTTTTTCTTGTTATAAAAATCAGGCAGTACCCTTAGTCGATAGTTTAAATATTAATTGATAAAGATTGTTAAAGTAGATTTTACCTATTATAATAAAAAAAATTCTATTATATTTAAAAAATTCGTCAATCTATTAATTGTGTCTTGTTGATGGCAAAACACATGTTTTTTTTCCCACTCAGTTTATCGGAATTTTATCCCGACTATATTCGGATCATACCCCCGTCATGCACCTAGCTATAGTGGGTGAATCTCTCAACGAGAATTTTCTGCATACACCAAGATTTAAACTCAAGACCCCACTTAAATAATACTAAGTCGTCTATTACTCAGACCAACCCGTTGGTGACAAAACACATGGTTTAAATTTATGGAAAGACAAAAATTATAAAAGAAATACACCAATGAAATCCATTTAAGTGTTTTTCACTATAAGGGAACCAAAAAAATTTCAGGCCCGTCTTTAGACAGATATCGGTTTGGGCTCGTCAAGGCAAACCGTGTTCACAATTTGGAATTATAGAGAAAACACAATTTTGATCTCTTTGTACCCAAAAAAAATGTAATTGCTTAACTTTTATTGGGTTTCACTTTTATCCCTTAATTTTATTTAGTTTTATTTTAATTCTTTAATTTTCAAAATATAATCAAAAGTTTCTTCATTACTAACACCATTTATAATAGTTAATAAGAGTTGACACAGATAATAAAAAATGAGCTTGTATCTCACAAGGACGCGAGTTCGATTTTCGCTATTATTGTAAGGACTTCTTTGGTAGAAAATCTTGTAAGTTTTTTGTAAATACTCTCTGAGCCCTGGGGCTGTACCCTGGCCTTGGTAAGGAACTAGTGCCGAACATACCTAAACTTTTTTATAAAAAAAAAGAAAAAAACACCATTTATAGTAAGGAAAACTAATACACAAGTCTATGTAATTTTACTTCATTTTTAATTAGTTCTTTATAGTTTGTTTATTAAGTTTTTATAGTTTCTTCAATTAAATGTATTGGTGCCTAAACTTGTAATTTATTAATTTGTAAGAGAAATGATGTTAGTGAGTAATGATGTGGTTCTCATTCAATATATATCTAGATTAATTTTTTCATACAGATCAAAATAATTAAAATCAAAATCAATCATATTACATATTATAGATAGATTCAATGAGATGATTATGACAATAGTAATTTTTTTATATATATTGATAAAAAATAAATTTTATTCTATAATTTTATTTTTTAAATTTTTTTACTTTGTGACAAAACTTACATGTTATTTTGTTAATATTTATATCCATCCTAATTATCATATTATAAGTATAAGAGTTAATGCTTATAAATGATGAAATTGTAATGACTTTATAAAAAGAAAAAAAATACTATAGAGACCTGATTGAAAATGATAAAGTGAAACTATATAAAAATTGAGGAATTAATTTTTCCTTAATTATATTTAGCAGAAATTGTTCATTAGTTGTTCTCAAATGCTTACAAATATCTGGTAACTCGGAAAACCACATATTAATTCAACTCACTTTTTTTTGGAAAGAAATATTAACTCTTTCATTTTTAAAAAGAGAAAATTGATATACAAGTCCAAGTAAATTCATATCTTTTTTAATTAAATTATTGTAATTTTTTCTTTTTATTGAGTCTTTATAGTTTTTTTAATTATAATAATTGATCTCTATATATACTTAAGAAATATTTATATAACCCAGGAGTGCCACATTATCTGAACTTTGTCTAATTAAAATACAACAACTCATATAACTACTGACTCATATAAAAAATTATGATTTATTTTATTGTTGAGAAAAATAAATATTTTAATTTGAAAAAATAGAAACTCATATAAACCAAATTAAGAGGTTTATTTTTTCTTAAAAATAAAATATAATTTATTTTAGATGAGTTATGGCTAACTCTAATTAAAATGTGTTGAGTTGTTGTATTTTAATTGGACATAATTCAGATAGCGTGACACTCATAAAGTATATAAATATTTCTTAATATACTCATAATTTATAAGAGAAACGAGTTAGTAGCCGAATATGTTGCTCTCATTAAGCATACACATGAAATAATTTTAAAACATCAATTTTGTATAATGTCTAGAAAAAGATTGAGGAAGCATATGGATATCCTTTTTCAAGGTGCCATTAAAATCAAAATGGACAAAGAGATCATTGAGCATTCTTCTTGCACTTGACAACATTAATGCTAGGAAAAAGACTGTAGTTCTATCCATATAAAAGTTTGGATTTCATCATGAACAAGAAAAATTGACAATGAGGTATGCCTTCAAATTTTAACTTTTTTTTATAAAAAAAATTAACTTTTTTTTTCATGTAGATTGTCCAATAATGTTGTGAATATCATAATTGGATAAAATAGATGTAGGAACTGCATTTAAAAGTATTATAATTACTTTTATAAAAAAATATTATAATTGCATGAATTACCATTTCAATTATAAATTTGTGAGGTATTAAAAAGAATACTCATAAACCTTGACTTGTTTTAGGTTGTTGATGAGATCTCTATGAAAAGTTACATTTTCACTTAGTTCATATGAGATTTAGTAAAATAATTATTTCTTATAGTATAATCAAATTGCCATAAAAAAATAACTTAATATGCAATATTCTAGAAACTTAGAATGTTTGAGGATAATTGACGGCTCGTTCTACTTAATATTAGTATCACCTAAGAGGAAGAAGGGAGACTTCACCCTGTCTTTAGATCGTGGGTGAATATAATCCCTTTCTAAAAAAACTGTAACCAAAGAAAAAAAGAAAGAAAGCCATACAATATACAAGAAAAGTCTTGGACGAAAATGTCAGCAGAGCAAAGAGATAATACAGCAAACTAAATAGACTGTATAAAGGGTAATAGGAAAAGACATGGTCGGCCCATAACATGAATAAACATGCAAAATGTCGGTCCCTCATGTAAGAAATAAGAGTTTACTTAATTTTTCATAAAGAACTTCTAATAAAATAACATAGTGATGGAAAATAACGAGAAAGGAAGGAAAAATGATTGGAGAAAGGGGTTAGAGAAGAGAAGAGGAGAGATAATAGAGAGAAGAACTGTTTGCAGATTCAATTAATATTCCAGTTTCTTTAAAAATAGAAAATTTAAAACTATTTATAGAAACAATAATATAATAATCCTAATAATAATAAAAAAACTAATCATATTTATAGTCTAAACTTAATAAAATAAAAATAAATTAAAATAGTCCTAAAATATAAATAAAATATAAACTAATCAGAAATTGTTTCATCCTATTCTTTATCTCATATGTCATTATATTATATAGACAAAATATTTTATTATGGAAGTGCATGCTAATCATAGATGCTTACCACCCCATTAGTTCCTTTATTTATTATTCTATTTATTTATTTTTGGCTTTAGCTAATCTCGTAATTAAATCAAACTTAGTGCTTACCAACAAAACCAATGTGAACTTTCACGCTCTCCATTTCTAGATTTGTGTGGTGGACATTGCTTCTTCTCGTTTGTGTGTTATGATTTTTTTTCTCAATTAATTATTAGCTTCCCCAATGTTTTTTTTTTTTTGCTTTAAGAGGAATCTTCCGGTTTAAAAAATTACAAATTAAAGAAAACAAAAAGAGAAGAAGAATAAAACGCTTCACCTTCTCTTTTTGTATCATGAATGTTTTTTTCTCACTTAATTATTAGTTTCCCAAATCTTTCTTGACTTTAAGAGGAATCTTTCAATCTAAAATATTACAAAGAAAACAAAAGGAGAAAAAGAATAAAATGCTTCCATCACTTTCAATTTGAGTGGCTCACCACAAAATCAGTATATTTGTGGGCAAAATTAATCCTCTGTTTAATTATTTTTTCCTGCACGATTTTCTCTTATAAGTAACTATACAAACTACGGAGTCATCATATATTTATACATTTACATAATATGAATTAGAGTTGATAATATAAATTGACTCGGTCTAACCTAGGCCCCACAAATTGCAACAGGTTTATATTAACATTTCTATCTAACTTTTAGGTTAGCTCGTATTATCAACTTTTTTATAAATATTATATTGCTTATGAGTTATAAATATAGGGTATTCATTATAATTTGTCTTGATATTATTGATGATCACTCATCTAGATTAGTTATTACAATCTAAATAGAAGACTTGAATGCTTTATTATAAAAAATTGGTGATATATAAAATATTTATGAAAACAAAAGGGAAAATAGAATATGAGTATGAAAAACAGAAAAAGTAGGTCATATATATATTTTTATTTATTTATTTATTTATTTATTATTTTGATGTCTATGAAAGATATAATTTTATAGTACTTGATATTCATACTCATGTATGTATGTAGATTAAATTTAAACCCTGCATTGGGAAAATTAATCATAAATCCTAGATAAGAAAATTAAATGAAAATAGGTTCCTGAAATTCATTTAATAATATTAGGACTTAAGAGATTTGATATTAAACTTTTATATTTACAAGTGAAATTGAGCTATTTATAGGCCAAATTGTAAATAGTAAATCCTCGGGACCTATAATCAGGTATTGTGTTCAAGCCCTGCAAATTAAGAAAAAGAAAGATCATGTGTTGGAAGAATTTATCTCTCAAGTCTCAATCTGGCATAAATTCGGATTAGACAACACGTACTACTTAAAATCAAATACATTTTATAAAAAAACCAATTTAAAGGAAAATCCTTGAAAAAAACTTTAGAAATTGATAAATTTTAAATTGAGATTCTGAATATTATAAATATTAGATAAGTCAGCATCTAAATTAAATATCTCTTATTTTATTTTAAAAAAAAATCAACCGTATTTAATGTTTAGTATTTAGTAATTTAATTTTGAACTTCAAGATCCCAATTTAAATTTTAATATTTATCTAGTATTTATAATATTTAGAGTTTTAATTTAAGATTTACTAGTTAGCAGAGTCTTTTCTATGGAGTTTCCTTTTATTTAATGAGTCAAAATTTAAGGGGGGGGGTTTCCATTTTTTATACAATAAAAAAAAATTATTCCATGTTAGCAGAGTCTTTTCTATGTTAGGCATTAGCCAGAATGAGATAAAAGTGGTACTATTCATGAGTCTTGATTAGGTCATATGGTTGGCATGTCATGTGCTCAAACTTTTCATTCATTTTTTTTGGAATGCATTATTCAGTGAGACAACAACAAAGCACAACAGAACCAGTAATTTTTTTCCTTCTTCTCTTCTTTATCTCTCTCTCTCTCTCTCTTTTTTTCGGTTACCCACCCGGTTCACCAGAATTTTACCCGACTACATCCGGATTTGACCCGCATCGCGCATCTGGCTATGGTGGGTGAGTCTCCCAACGGATATTTTCTGCGTACGCCAAGGCTCGAACTCGAGATCTCGCTTAAACGATATCGAGCCGCTTACCACTCGGACTAACCCGTTGGTTTCTTTATCTCTTAATTGTGCAAGTGAGTGAAAGTATATATCACACAGTGTAAAACTCATAATTACTAAGGAATGAATGACATTGAAGTTCCTTCAAAGTGCACAACATATATAACACAAAACAAAATAATAAGTGCTCTCTCTCTCTCTCTCTCTCTCTCTCTCTCTCTATGGCCATCTTGACTGATAGCCAAGAGTTTTCTTCTGGTTAATATGATCACTCTTATCTCAGCACTACTCATTATTACATTCAATGGCATGCGATTTCCTTCCATAAATATTGGTCCTAATTAGTAAATGTTGGTTTTATGTATGCCTCACAAAAAAAAATGGATTTAAATTTTGATGTTAAATTGAGGATTTATTAATGAATAGCATCATAAGTATTTCTTCTTTTTGAAACGTTGTTTTAAGTTATAAAGTTATTGGTTTAAGTTCTAGCAATGGATCCAATTACTCATCTAAACTTAACAAGACAAAAATAAAAATAAAATATTCCTTCGGTCATTAATATAAAGTCTATTTAATTAATTTAATTAGATTAAAAAAGTTAATTAAGTTAATTAATAATATATTTTTCTAAAACACTTTACTCATCTTCCTTAATCCTCTCCTATTTTTTTTATTTGATTATTGTTGAGAGAATATCAATAAGAGTAATTTAAAAAATATATGTTAATATAATAAATAGGTCTTTACCTATGACTAATATCAACTCATTAATTAGACCTTATATTAAAGACATGAGGGATTTAACTTTTGGTTCTTCCTTTTTTCAATTATTTATTTAATTTCTTAACTTTAATATATTACAACTCAATTTTTATAATTTTTTAATTCAATAAACTATAAAGATCGAATTGTACCGAGTTAAATATCATAACTAAATTGAAAATTAAGAGAAAATTTAAGGATTAAAAATTATATTATCTCAAGAAAAATGATCTTTCATTATAACAAGCAACGAACTAGGTGTATCATAGCTATTCAAAGACGTGTGTGATTTATTTAAATGAAAATTGGTGTAAGATCCATCTCATGCTTTATAAACGTATTTGCCTTTAATTTACTAACAATATAAAGAATTATTTATTGATAAATAATCCGTAAATATTTTTATAAACACCTTTTAAATGGTAAGGTCTATCTATTTAAATTATTAAAATCCAACTCACCTTGTTAATATTTGACAAGAAAAAGATCACATCCGGTTTCTCATTATAACAAACAATGAACTTGGTATATTAACTGTCACTATGCACCAAGTTCTTCTCATTTTCTATTCTAGCACTAGAAAGCAATATATCTCTACAGGTTGCATATGAAATTGAAGAATAAGGTAGGATTTATGATATTACTTGTGAAAGCAGAATTGTACATATATGTAAAGAAAGTTGACCAATTGATGTGACTGAATGAAGTGGAAGACAAAATGATACAAAATGCCAACTTATTTTGACCCTTTTTTCATTTCATAATTTTCTTAGGAGTCCCACTTTTCAACTTCCATCCACAAAACTCTCATCTTTGTGTGGTTCCAATTTTCTTCACTCTCTTCACTCACCCACTTGCCACCTTCCCTAAGTGATGTATCCTTTTTAATTTCTCTCATACCTAAAGACAACAGTGTATACTTAAGTCTAATTACTCTTTCTATTAACTGAATTATGTGTAGATCAAAAAGTTAATTAAAATTAGTTAAAGATAATAAATATATCTAAAAATATCCTTATTTATGTGAAAGCAAGAGAACATGTGGTGGAGAGGTGTCAATTAATTCAAAGGTGATAGTTATATAAATACATTAATATATGCGTAATATAAGTAATTAAATAGAGATAAAATAAAAAAAAAATTGAAACAACGTCTGAAGATCTCTTATAAAAAGGCACGCTGAGTAATAGATTCTCTCATCCATCAAATTGGCATCAAAGTTTCTTCAATTATTTTTTTTTATAAATAACTTTTTAGAAAGGGGTTGAGCTCACACACGATCTAACGATATAAGGGCAGGACAAAATCTTTTTTCCTCCTAGACGATACCAATATCAGGCAGGGCGAGCCGTCTATTACCCTCAAGTATAAACCTAAACACTCAAAAGTTAGGATACCTCCACAAACACCGCGACTAGAACCACAATAAAATAGTACTCCCCAGGATTCGAATAAGTTTCTTCAATTATTGTTACAATTGTTGTGGTTTGAGAGTTTTAGACAATATCAATTATTAGAGAGATATCTGATGTTGAGCCTTATATTTTGAACAGAAACATAGAGGGCCTGTTTGGTAAAGTTAGAAACCATGGTTTTAAAAGGGCTTTTGACCCAAATTTTAGTTTGGAGAAATTTTAAAACAAACAGTTATATTTGTCCATAAGTGTTTTTGGGCAAAATTATGGTTTAAAACTATGGTTTTGAATAAGCTATTAAAACTAGCTTTTTCAACAGTAAAAGAGCTTATGGACTATCCAATTACTATCTTACCCCTACTTTTTTTTACACCCTCTCTCCTCTCTTATATTTTTTCTTACACCCTCTCTCCTCTCTACTCTCTATCTTCTCTCCTCTCTCTTCTCTTTTCTCTACCTCTCTCCTCTCTCTTACTTTAAATCAAATCATACCCTTTTTGGTAATTTACCAATATAAAAAGTCATTTTAAAAATAACTATCCAAACACTTATTTATTCAAAACCACTTTTTTTCCATAAACTCTTTCCTAACAGCCATTTTTCATAAGCTGTCCATAAGCCCTTTGTTGTATAAGTCATTTTTTAAAATTCTATTCAAACATGCCCATAAACAGAGTTGACATCATTTTTTAACCTTGGATATATAATATTTAAGTTAATTTATGAGTTTTTTTAATTCATATATTCTGATTTCTGTCCTCGATCTTTTACTCATATTGTAATCCAACAAATTAAACTCCTATATTAATTTTACGTGTCACGGAAAAATTTTAAGTTAAGTTCCTTGCAATTATTATATCAAGTTCTCCAATAATATTTTATTATAAGTCTCATTTTTTCCTATTATTATTTAACTCTAAACTTACATGAAAAAAAGGATATATGGTTATGCGGGATTGAAGAATTTAATATAATGGTTATAAAGAACTTAATCTAAATATCATGTATGTATCATCTCTATGATGATAATTTTAATTTGTAATTAATTTCAATTACTTGTATGATTTTATGTATAGGTGAGTAAATGGATGCTCAAAAGTATGTAGGTAATAATGTCAAATGATATTCTCTATTTATAAATAGAAAAATAGATATAATGAACCAGCATGATAGGCTCGATAGGTTCAAAATACATATCATTACTACTCATTCTATTGTAAATGTTTTCAATAACTCTTATTAAAATAAATAAAAATATATAAAAATAAATTAATGCAACCGATATAGAAAGTTCTGCCAATAATAATATCACTGAAATTATGAATTGTTAGATTAAACTTGATAATTTAAATTTAACAACTTTTAAAAGTATAAATTAATTTTTGCCACTAAAATTTGGTCGGACCAGTTTAGAATTGTAATGGTGAGTGAGGAAAAACCAAATCTTTTCAAAGTGTTTTATGTTTGTAACCCTACATATATATATGATTTGATGTTTTAAAAGCAGAATTATTGGAGTTTGATCAGAAGATCCCATATTTCACTTACCTTAAGATCCACAAGTACCTTCCACACATTTAAAAGATTATGCGTCAATTGTGCAGAATAGCATATCTTGAAAACAATCATTAGTGGTAGAACCCTCTATTCCTTTTCTTCAGCTGTATCTTTTTATAATTATGACTTTGGTTTTTCAACAAAGTTAAAGTTTTTTTTTTATTGGATATGATTGTATAAAGAAGCATTGTTCTTATTGCTTACCCCTACTTTTCATGGAATAGGGTCTTTCTCAAATAGATAAAGAATTATTGAATACCAATAATATACATATACAATATAATACTGTACTTTTCTTTTTATCAATTTAATTAATATATACCTTTTAGAGAACATATTCCATAGTACACCTGCATTTTACAGCATTTTTTTTATTTAATCAATAGAATAATCTCTTTCAAAATTTAGGGTGTTAAGTTTTTCGGAATTTGAAGTTGTATTCTGTTTCTTAACTAACAATTGTTAGTTACATAAACTTTTCTCTAACATGCATGCAGTAGAGCTTTGTATATGCACATAAATAGATTCGTATGAGTTGTTTTTTTAAGATAGATAATTTTTAACTAGCTATACATAAATATTAATTTTTGTACGTTTTGAAATCTTTTTTATTTTCTGCTAGCTAGCTAAAGTAGGCGTGTGTCATCCATTAATATTCAACAGAATGACACAACAAAAGAATATTGATATGGCAGAGTTGTAAAGAGTGTTATTGCGTTTGGTAGAGATGATGAACACATGTAAGATTATATGTACACACACAGAAAAATGTGTGGTATATAGGCTCTCTTTATGTTCCTTAGCTGTTAAACATTACTTTCATTTCTATATATGAATGGCGAAGCACATCAACTTATTGATACAGCACTCTTAATAAGTTTGTAATAAATCACTTCAAATAAAGTCATCAATCATATGTCATATATAATAATAATAATAATAATAATAATAATAATAATAATCTC
Source organism: Leucaena leucocephala (assembly GCA_037074615.1). Lineage (NCBI taxonomy): Eukaryota > Viridiplantae > Streptophyta > Magnoliopsida > Fabales > Fabaceae > Leucaena > Leucaena leucocephala. The sequence goes on from CM073552.1 coordinate 4,455,275, forward strand.
ATTTACTTCTTATATAGGCCCCTATATAGGTTCCTATAGGTATTTAATAATTTGTTATGATAAGATCGGGAAATTTCTTGGAGGATGGAGGAGGAGAGTCGGCATCGAGTGGACAAATCACAATTAATATATAATCACTTTGATCAATTGAATCTAAGTTTGGTTCTTTTTTTTGTTTGTTTTTGGGGCCAAAACTTTAGTTAAAGTATATGAATGTTCATCTTATAATGGGATTCCTTGAATCCATATGTGTGTGTGTGTGTGTGTATTCCTACAAGTCAAAACTATTGTTTGACAGATACTGGTTATTGTCCTCTTTAGAGTCAGCTTGGTCAACATATATCTTTGGTTTTCTTCTAGGGTTTTGCTTTACTCATGCAATTGGAAGTTGGTTGTTGTTTCATCTTATTCCTCAATCTGATGCAGGTTCTCTGGTTTGTTCATTTGTTCGGCTGCTGGTTGTATTAGTTTGCCCGTTGTCGTCTCTATATGTTTTGTACGTTTTGTGAATTTTCTTGTGCGTGATGATCCATTTGTACTAACCTTTTTTCATATAATATAGAAAAAATTACATTTAAGTCATTTGTAAGAAATCCACTTGTAAAAAAATTTCATAAATTTATCAAACGACGAATCTCAAGAGATTTAGGATTAATTTTTTTGAATTATAAAATGACAAAACTATCCTTAAAAAAATAACTCAAATAATAAGAATAACAACCATATTAAAAAAAATATCCTGAGAATTTTGAATGTCCAAGGTTGTTCAACCACATCATGATAATTTGTTGATGGACCTCATACGTAAAAGTCCAAAAGATAATACAAGTGGCCCTTTTAAAGTATTAGTACAGATAAAGATGATTGTGAATACAAAATATGCTTCTTCTTTTTTCTGCATTAAGAAATATATGGTTATGCAAGTTGGAAGAACAGCAGGAGGATGAGTATTCCCTCTCCATTGGTTTCGATTGTTCAATACCATACAAATATGTGAAAGATACTTAATTAAAGAAACTCATTTAATAGACTCTACAATGAACCTTTTAATTTCCCTTCTCTTAATGTGATTTTATTTATTGTGAATGGATGAAAATTAACTTAATTAACTAAAAATTAACTTAGTTAATAGAATGGTTTGCTTTACTCCCAAATGTAACACTCTAGTATATTTTGTTTATCAATTTTATAATTATTTTCTTAAACTTTCAATATTAATTGCATATATAAAAAGATTTTTTTAAGGAATTAGTTTTTAATACAGATAATTAAAATAGGTACTTTAGAGAAACTAACATATAATTTGTATAAATACTCATTCCAGTCATTAATTAATATAAGAGCTAGTTGACTTTTTAAATAGATTAAGGAAATCAAATAAATTAGTTAATTATAATTTTTTTGGGTGGATTAAGGAATTTATATTATATACTCCTTAATCTACCCAAATTAATCAACTAATTTTTATATTAGTTATAATTAACTGATTCATTTAATTTTTTTAATCTATATAAAAAATTTAATTAACTTTTATATTAAAGAGTGGAAGAGTAACTAATTTAACTAATCTTATTAATCTTTATAAATAAATTATTCAGAGAAGCGGTGGGAGCATGTATATGTATACAAACACTTACTTTTGTAAAGGTAAGAAGTCTAGATTAGAAGTTGCAGATAAATAAGAATTGAATTTGAAGCAAATTCAAGAGATGGTAAAAATAAAAGGAGCATGGTTGCTGACTAATGATTAAGGCCTCTATCTCTCAAATCCCCCAGTCATGCCTCCTTTCAATGTCCCATGCACTGTTCACTCCCAAAGCTGCCGCTATTCTCTTTTTTTGCCTTTCTCTCTCGTCTTCAACTCTCAACCACTAATTCTCTCTCTGTCTCCCTCTCTCCCTTCCATTGTGATTCCACAAGTCAACCACACTCCACTATATATACCGTATCATTCAAGCATTCTCATTCCACAGAGAGAAACAACGGAAAACCAAAACTTCCAAGCCATCTCTCTCTCTCTCTCTAACTTGGTGTTGTGTGGCGTTTGGAGAGATGGATAATAATGAGGAGATTCCTTCAGCACCCACAACACCAGGGACTCCTGGTGGACCTCTTTTTGGAGGTTTCAAGTCTGATCAGAGAAGTAATGAGAATGGCTATGCAAGGAAGAAATCGCTTCTCAAGAGTTGTAAGTGTTTCAGTGTTGAAGAATGGAATTTAGAAGAGGGAGCTTTGCCCACTGTCTCTTGCTCTTTGCCACCCCCTCCCATCCCTCTTGCAAGAAAGGTACATCAAAGTAAAAACAGAAAAGATCAAATTTTTTACGAGCAAATTGATCATCTAACACTGACCCATTTTTTCTTCATGTGTTAGTTTTATTGGGTTGATTTGAAAAACAGAAAGATCAAATTTTGATGAGAAAACTGTGAATCCATCACTGACCCGTTATTTGTGTAACAGGTAGGAGCTGAGTTCGTAGGCACTCTGATTCTGATGTTTGCTGGCACAGCCGCTGCTATAGTGAACCAGAAGACACAAGGCGCCGAGACTCTCATCGGCTGCGCCGCCACCACTGGTCTCACTGTCATGATCGTTATCCTCTCCACCGGCCACATCTCCGGCGCTCATCTCAACCCCGCCGTCACCATCTCCTTTGCTGCACTGAAGCATTTCCCATGGAAACATGTAATGACATCTCTTTTGTTCTCTCTTAGTAAGCTATTTAATTACTCATACAGATCCAAGTATATATGATTTGATTTGTGAACGTATTATTTGCAGGTTCCTGTGTACATTGGAGCACAAATAATGGCGTCAATATGTGCAGCATTTGCCCTGAAGGGTATATTTAATCCCTTCATGAGTGGAGGAGTTACTGTTCCTTCAGTAGGATATGGCCCAGCCTTTGCTTTGGAGTTCATCATCAGCTTTAATCTCATGTTTGTCGTCACGGCAGTAGCCACCGACACAAGAGCCGTAAGTATTATATATATATATATATATACATACACACACACATATATATATATATGTATATCATTAGCTCTACTAGCTAATTCTATAGAAACAGGACATGATTGACATGGCGGATAGAATGTTTCGTAATTTTAGGAGTCTAGTTATTAGTGATTTAAAGCTCTCGATCTAAAAAGCCTTCTTGATTTATTATATTTTGCTTTTTATATGTTTCCAGAATGGAAAGGAACATAGGTTGATTGATCCAAGGAAGTAGACTTGTTATTGAATAATAAAAAGAGGAGTTTATATAATAATAACAATAAGTGTAGGGAAAATTAATCTATAACTTCTTATCATTTCTTCTAATTTTTAATCAAGTCCTTGTATTTTTTTTTCTTTTCATTATATTTTAATAGTTTTACTTAATTTTTAATCAAATCCTATAATTTCAAGTAACCCATAAAAAAAATTATAGAGATTTAATTAAAAATTAAGTGAAATTATAAGAGCCTAATAAAAAATAAGAATTTAATTAAAAATTAGGTAAAATTATAAAGATATGATAAAAAGAAAAAAAATTATAGGGATCCAATTAAAATCATGTAAAATTATAGAAACCTACAGACTAATTTTCCATAATAATAATAATAACAATAATAATAGAGTATTATAATGAAAGTGGAGATTTGATGATATAATGTGAGAAGCTTAATTGACCATGGAGATATGATGAATGAATACAGGTTGGAGAGCTTGCGGGAATCGCAGTGGGAGCCACTGTCATGCTCAACATCCTCATCTCAGGGTATGACCCAAACATAAATCTTATTTTTTTTAATATATATATATATATATATAACTATACACTATCCTATCACCCCTGATTTTTGAATATCATCAAATAAAATATAAATAAATTAAGTAGTTCTCTTAACATGATTTTTTTTCGTATAACAAAATTCAAATCCTAGGACTCAATATCATCAAGTCAAGGAGTTTCCTTCCACTTGGTCCAACTAGTATAATGTTAATACAATAGATCTAATTATTTTGCCGCGTTTGGTACATTGAAATTGAGGCTAAGAAAGTAGAAGTGGAATTCTGACAATGGGGTGTTTGGAATTGGTACAATGGAACTTATTTCAACAGTATAACTCATTTCCATCAAATTTGACGTAGAGACTGTTTAGGAGACCTTCAATCTATGATTTTAAAAGTATTTTTATGCTAAATTTTTCTCACATAATTACATAAAATCACTTTCAAAAAGCTAATCTAAACATGTTTAAAATTGGGTTTCATGGTATACTCCATGGCACTAATTGGTCTGAGTTTCCTAGAAGTGACATTTTCTCACAATTCTACGTACCCTCGTAACCAAACATACTTTTAAATACATCTTCTCTTCTGTTTTTTTTTTCATTTCTACTTCTATCAAAATCTCTTTTTTTTATCAAACAAGACATTAGTTTATAAACAAAACAATTTGAAAAAATTATTATGAAATCTTAAAAAAAATATAATCATTAAAAAATATTATAATAAATGAACAATATGCAATAACAAATTTCGGTATAAGAAATGACAATAGTCCTATAACTATTGCTTATTTATTCTGAGATTTTTTAATTATTATATTCCTTCCTTAAAATATCATAATAGTTTTGTCAAATAATTTTTCCATATTTCTTCAAATGTCTATACTTATATAAATACAAAAAAAAAGAGAAATAAATTCATATATAGAGCTGTGTATGGAATTTGAGACAGAAAACAGAACAAAATAACAATAACAATAATAATAAATTTGTGGACAGGCCAGCAACAGGAGGGTCAATGAACCCTGTGAGAACACTTGGGCCAGCAATAGCAGCAAATAACTACAAAGGCATATGGCTGTATCTGATAGCTCCCATACTTGGAGCTCTGAGTGGAGCAGGCACTTACACTTTAGTGAAGCTCACTGATGAACAAGAAGAAGAGGCCAAGGCTACTACTACTGCCTCTGCCCCTGGTAGCTTCAGAAGATGATGATCACTCTCATTCTCAACATCCCACCCAATAATAAACACTTGCTCAAAATGTTTGTGAGCAACAATTAGTAATCTTTTTGGGAATGTGTGTGATTAGATGCATGCTAGATTACTTGTAATGTTTTAAGCCAAAAAGAGTGATGTGTGATGGGATACATGTATATAGTACTATATTATATTGTCTTTTCTTTTTTGTGATCAATGAATGATCATGTGTACAAAAGTGAGCTAGCAATGAAAGTTGATCCAGTCTATAAGGAGGCGACTTATACTCTATACGAATATGGATTTATTAAATCTCACGGTCACTCTGAAGAATTTGAGATCTCTTCAATTAGTAATGTATAACAACCTTTGCAAGTGTTTTTTTGAATTTTAAGATCCGTCTTAACTTTGATATACTTCAGAGATCTTATTCCCTTCAATGTTCTTTTTTTTAATACAAAAAAGTTTAGGTAGGTTTGGTATCAGTTCCCCACTAAGGCTATGGTATAGTTTCAGGGCTCAGAGAGTGCTTATAGAGAACTTACGAGATCGCCTACTAAAGGAGTCCTCATGACGACAGTGAAAATAGAACTCGCATCCTTATAGGATATAAGTCTATTTTTTACCATATATGCTAACTCTTATTAGCCCCTTGAACATTCTGAGCTCCAAATTGGTCCTTGTCATGGATGGGGCCTTGACTAACAACTCTGCGTTGCTTCTTTTATTGGATAGGATGCGAGTTTGTTCTTTACTATTTGTGCTAACTCTCATTAGCCCTTTTACCCATTATTTGGTATGGGTAATTTGGGGGAGAGGGGGGAGGGGGGGATTTTGCCCCCTTCCCTTGTTTGGATGTTTAAAATTTTGAGGAGGGGAGGGAAATATTTTTAAAATTTTCCCTCCCTTCTCAAGTTTACCCTCCCCTCTAAAATTGGGGGAATTTGGAGGGGAGAAGGTAATATTTATATTTTATAATATTAATATACTTATAATTTTTTTAATATCCTAATATTTTCCCTATATTATATTTTATTAAAATAATATATGGGTAAATTTGTCTATATAAAAATATTTTTTCTCCTTTTTCTTTTTGAACCAAACAAGGTAATATAGAAATTCCTCTCCTCCCCTCTTTTAATGTTTTTTTTTTTTGTTGCCCACCCGGTTCACCGGAGCTTTGCCCCAACTATATCCGGATCCGACCCGCGTCGCGCACCTGGCTATGGTGGGTGAGTCTCCCAACGGGAATTTTCTGCGTACGCCAAGGCTCGAACTCGAGACCTCGCTTAAGCGATACCGAGCCGCTTACTACTCGGACCAACCCCCGTTGGTAATGTTAATCCACATCAAGTATTAATGTTACGAGCTCCAAGCTGGTCCTTGTCATGGACGGGGCCTTGAGCCCTTAACTGACAACTCTGCATTGCTTCTTTTATTTGGGTTATCTCCTTTGTCATGGGGCTCAACCCAATGCATTTTATGGCCTAACAATATTATTCGATAATCATCATAAAATAAATTGAAATGAGTATTATGGGTTGTCTTCATTTGGTTTTTTACGTTAATTAAAATTGTAATGTGAACGTATCTTGTCTATTTTATTGTCCCTTTAATTCATTTAATTCTTTACTTTGTTTTATGTCTATCTGACTTTATTATATTTAAATATTATCGAGTTTAATTAAAAATAATTTTTATAAAAATAATTTTTATATCTATACGAATTCAAAAATTTATGTTTAAGTCTAATTGGGGTAACACTTTTTGGTTTCAATTTCTTACTAATACTAACTAACAGCTCATGTTGAGTTCTTCTCAGAGTGTGGCATGGATCACTTGGACTATAGCACATGGTACTTCAACACTAGGTCGATAATTTCTCCACCTTTCTTACTTAAAGAGGGTTCCTTTATATATTTAACGATTTTTATCAGAATTACTGCAACCTCCAAGATATTTAGATAAATTAGAGCTTGAATATGGTGAGAGGGAAACTAGTGATATACATTTTTAATTTCTAAATATTATTTTAGAATTTTTTTAAAGTTTTTTCTAATTATGTTAGCATCTTAAACTAAAAACCAAGAGCAGGGTTTTTAGTTTTAGACCCAAAAGAAAATAAAGAGCAGGATTCGATAATTAAGACAAAAAAAAAAAGGTAGGTTGCATATTTTGCTCTATATTTTATTATAAATTGTAAATAATAATATTACAAAATTGATACGCCTGGTAATTTGTTAGCCACCAAAACAATTCTTTTCTTACCAAAGCCTTTAATTATTAGTTAGATCTCAAAATTGTGCATAGCCGTCTGTGGGGAGCGGGCGGCTTGTCATCCATCGCTAAACGACTCCCTAATCGCATTCCCCAGAAGGACACACAAAAGTCCCCAAATTCTGAGAGTAAGAAATTTTCATAGTTTTTTTTTTTTTTTTCATCATCTTTCTTTATCCATGGAGTTGCCAAGTTCGTGGGACGCCCTTCGCAAACAGGTCAATCTCTCTACCTTTGAATTCTATATTATTTTTCTCTTGCATTAGAGTTAGAGAAATGATTTGAATTTCTGCAATTCGAAGACCCCAGATTCGCAATTTACATTATTAAGATTCTTTCATGTTGTCGGTGATTGAATTCGCGAGATCAGCTTGAACCCTACGACTTGGTCTGGTTTGTAGAATTATGATTCCCAATAGCGGAAAACTATTTCTGGGTGTTAAGGGAAGCTTACGTTGATGAATTGGACTCAGAAAGTCTTGTTCTTGTGGTAGATCGTGCTCAATTTTATTGGGGCAATGCTTGTTTCATAGCTACAAGTTCTTTCTTTGGTTTATGTTCTGTTTTACGTCATAAGGGGGCGAATCATGAAGACTTGAAATGCGTCGGGCTATTTTGTTCCTAGATTTTGGTTCATATTAGTTAACTATCGGTTTTCGTCGGATTAAGGACAGACAAATTAGAAGGATGCCTAATTTGCTCAGGGAATTGATTCTTTTGATGCATATCTGGGTATATGTTGGATAATTTAGATAGCGTATTTAGTTTCCTTGAAGCCGGTTGGGTTTTTTATTTTAATCATCATATCACATTATTAATGCCAAGAACAAAAAGATCTTGGGAATTTAATGTTGTCAACCATCTTAAAAAGGGCTGTTTCATGGAATTTGCAAAGGGAATTTGATGCGGTTATATTGTTTATGCATTTTATGCATTTTTAAATAGACGGTTGATGACAGAAATGTGTCTCTCTTCAATTTTTTGTAGGCGAGAAAACTCGAAGCTCAGTTGGATGAGCAAATGAATTCTTATCGCAAATTGGTTTCTGCTAAAGCTTCTTCAAAAGCTGATAATGCAGAGAGTGACATGGAGTCTTGGATTGAGCGGTTACTAAAACAACTCCAACAAGTGAACTCACAGATGCAAGCTTGGGTATCATCTGGTGGGTCAGAAATGGTTTCTCATACCTTGACAAGGCACCAAGAAATTCTTCAAGATCTCACCCAGGTAACCTACAGTGTTAGTTTATGTGCATTTATCCCTGTATGGTGTTTTGGATTTCAATTGCTTCAGTGAAGTAGATTTGTAAACATGGGATAGATATTTGATGCACCCTGGTGCAAAGGTTTCATTCTTACAAGTTGAATAAAATGAAATTAAAAGGTAAATGTGATTAAATTTTTAACCACAGGGTAATAAATGATCAAAAATTTGCCAAATGAATTTAGAAGTGATTTTGTTTCCTACAATCAAACATAAAACATGAAGGTGGTTATCTCATGCAAGATTCTTAATCTTGTGATCAAATAAATATTCAGCACAATCAGGGCCCAGTGCTGAGTTTATGGTCTTTTTGAGACTCTGTCTTTTTTTCCCTTGAGGGGAGGGGGTTTTATGATATAGGATAGGTGAAATTAATTTTTTAACTCCTATTATAAGCATTTATACCTGCAAATAAAGTCTGATCCATCTTGTTCATTCTTTGTATTTATATTTTTTTATTTTTAGTTTTTATTTATATATCTCCCATTTAGTTTTTTCAAGCATATGAAGATTTTTAACTGGGTGTGAACCTTCTGTATACCAACCTGTTGTTAGATGTTTTCAAGTGCAGGAGTTTTATCGTCTCCGGTCTAGCCTCAGAGCTAAGCAGGAACATGCTTCACTCCTTGAGGATTTTAAAGAGTTTGATAGGACAAGATTGGACTTGGAAGAAGGTGGAGGTTCTCCTGGGCAAGCGCTACTAAAGGAGCATGCTTCTATCAGTAGAAGTACAGGACAGGTCTGTCATACCAAACAGTTACTTAGCTCTTCTGGTGTCAAGTTCCATTAACTTGTTCTTTAATCAGTTCGTTTCAGTGGAATTCTTTAACCTTATATGATTTATGATTCTTCCCTTTTGGTCTTAGTATTGTATATCTGTTTGTTTAGGAAGTTGGCCCAAGGAGTTGTTTGGAAGTTGGTCTAGGGATTTAACACGATTACACAAGCGACATATTTTTCTTGCAAGATTGAGGGAATGATAAGAACTAGGAAAAAATTGTTTCATCCACGCTATGACCAAAAAAGGGTAATCTGATTCTTTGCGTAGTCAGATATTGAAAATTATATGAGTAGGCATGGAATAGCAAGTCTTTTGTTGAAATTCCATTTGTAAGCAATGGCAAGTGGATCTTTGCTGTTTATAGGAAGTTTTTAACAATAACTATTCTTTCTTGTAAGAAAAAGGAGAGAGCTTCTTATATTATGTTTGCTGGTTTGACAAATAGGGAAAATTCAGTGTTATGCAATGCTGGCAGTGAAATTAAATTCTTCATCAATGCTGTATGGTCTTTCCCCCTTCAATTATCAAAACGGAAAAATTAATGCCGGTGTAGCTTTAGTTGAAGGGGGAAAACAATAATCTAGCTTTTTAAGATTTTTGTGGAGAATGAGCTAGTAACTTTAAATTCAGTCATCTGGAAGAAATAGTAAGGCCCTTTCTTTAGTGTGCTAGTGTAGATAGTTAAAATGTTGTTCTGGGGAATATGAAAACTCTGCACCCTAAACACTCATTTTCCCCCGTGATATTTCTGGTATCTTCAACTTGTATTGCCTTGTTTTGAATTGTCCAGCTTATTCCTTTTCTTCAGATAGACAATGTTATTTCACAAGCACAAGCAACATTTGGTGCGCTTGTCACCCAACGTTCAACTTTTGGTGGAATCAATTCAAAGCTCAGTAATGTCAGCAGTCGCCTTCCAACGGTATGCCTCATAACGATGCACTTTTTGGGCTTTTAATCATTTTGAAATTTTCCCTTCTGAAGCTTTCTACCTAGGCAAAGAAAAGAATTGATGAAGCACTATACTTAAAAACTAAGCTGTGACTGTGATCGACCCTTATCAAATACTTGCATTAGGCATAACGTGAAAGTTTTAGATTTTGTTGTGTTGCAATTTGTTTCCATATCCATATTTTTTTAGGTTGTTTAGCGGTTGATAAAGTACAATAGTGTTATGCGATTGATGTAGCTTACTCCACTTAGTAGGATAAGTTTTGTTGTTGTTTGATGGGCGTGTCACACTGATGTTTCAGGTAAATACCATTCTGTCAGCGATAAAGCGAAAGAAGTCGATGGATACAATCATACTTTCCCTGGTTGCATCAGTATGCACATTCCTCATTTTCATCTACTGGTTGACCAAATGAGAGTGTTGTTCTTTTGTTTGGTTTCTTGTGTTGTAACTGTTGCAAATTCACCTGATCGCTTGGTATCAATCGTTTTGTAATATCTTTTTTGCTCATTTTTTTTGTTAGTAGTGTGTTGTTGTTGACAAACCCTGTAGCTGAAAGTGTAATGGTTTGTAGAGATGGAAGGATTACTCATGCCAAAATATTCACAAAGTTATAGAAATTTGTTATTATTCTTTGAAATTTCTTGGTTCTCCTCAAGTCTTTTCTTTCTTTATGCTTCCTTGTTGAATTAAGTATGATCAAGAGTGATACCTTGCTTAGAATGTAAGAAACGCGTTGATTTTTCATTATACAAAATTGTAAATTGGTAATATCTTACAAGTATTTACTATTTATGCTAACTTAAAAGTATGGTTATTGGTTAGAACATTAGAAAAGTTATTCTCTTTTTATTACTGCTTAATTATAAGAACACAATTGACCTAATTACAGATATCAATAAAATAATTAAGTTTATTTGATGTTTTAAAATTTACCTTCTTTTTCTAATTTTATCCTCAATTAAATGTCCAAAAAAATGAATCACTTCTTTTCAGTTTTGATCCTTTTATCAAATACGTGGACTAGATTATTTAATAATTCATTAGGGGTATGAGAAAATCACTATGATATTCCAATAAAGGAATAGAATAACCAAAAGTCCTATAGATAAATAAGTAAGATAGACTTATCATCATTTTGTATACCAGATCTTATCATGCTGTTCACTTGTTGTGAGAATTTTTTAGTTATTACATTCATTTCTTGAGACATTGTAGTAATTTATTATGCAAAACACTCAACTCAAATAACCACCTATACACCAACAAACTGTTAGTTGATGTGTTAAGTAGTCTCACTCTTGTAAAGAGGAGAACATAAATTTAAATCTTAAAAAAAGTATTTATTAGGATATGTGAAATTTTTTTAGACTCTAAGTCTCGAAACGGTGGGGATAAACTAATAAACAGATAAACTAATAAACCAGCAAATTAAAATCAAACTTAAAGCTTCTGTATCTGCAAGTCTCAACCAATTCCACTTCTATCCACACTCCCCACACCAGAAGCTTCTCCTTCTTCTGCAGGCAAAAAGTTAAGAGTGTTGGTGTTTCCCCCACCCTAGCACTGGACACATCCTCTTACCATAAGTCACAGCAATCCATTCATTTTAAAGGTGTATTTAATATCTACAAAGTAGGAAATTTATTTAAATTTTAGATAAAATTAATTAATAAGTTTTAAGCTAGGGTTCTAGCTAAAAAAAATGATAAAAATAACTTATAAATTGGATTCAAAGAAATATATATATATATATATATATATATATATAACCTTGTAGACTAAACAATTGGGAAAAAAATCCTCAACCTAGCTAGGTTCCTCCCTAAGCTTTAACTTGCAAAGTTTACAATTCATATGCATGCAGTTAATTATAAAATTTTAGGGATAAAGTGGGATGGCTCAAACACAACCACTATATATATACACACACACACTAAATAACAAACGTTTCTTTGAAGTTGAAGATAATTGTAATTAGATCCACCCATCCATACCACAAGGTTAATTAATAAATTGGCAACATGATACTTCTTTTCATCCTTATATATTATGAGGACTTGTTAATAACTCCAAATAATTAATGCTATAAAAAAATAATCTTAAAAAAGGACCAAAATGAGTACTATAAGACAAGCCTATTCATTGAAAAGTAGATGAATAATGGTAGATAAATAATAAATTAAAGAAGATGAAAGTTCAAGGAAAAGACGTGTTACCTAAAACTAAATAATGGTATGAAATGTAAAAGACGGATATAAAGTGAGGATTGAAGGAAACAATAAAGTATGCATGCGGCTATCAAAAGTGTAACGTTGTTGTTCCTCGTAGGTTGTTTAATTTAGACAGTCTAAGTAAGCAAGCACCGAAATATGGCTGAATTATTGAACTCAACTCATCCTTTCATTATTAGTGTGTGGAATTTCAGTTAGGTGGGTGAACCTTTCAATTACATTGGCGAATTCAATGTTTTGTGTTCTTGATCAATTAAATCACTATTCATAATAGTGTTTCTTTTGCTTTCAAGTTGCAAAGATACCACTTTTGAGCATTCTCTTGTCTCCCACTATTAAAGAAGAGAAAATATATCAAAATTTAATAGGGTTAATCAGTGAGTTGCCCAAGTCAAAAGTTTGAGATGGGTCCAATATGTTAGATTTTATATTTTTTCTTTTTTGTTGAGCCTGAATTATAGGAAAGTTAGACATATTTGTATTTTAGCACCTCTATTTTGTTAAATAAATGTGTTTCATATATGAATGCTCTATCTACTTATAGATTAATGTTTTTTTATTTAAATATTATTTTTTTAAAGTTATATATATAAATATTTGATATATTTTAATTAAATTATATTATTTTAATAATGATTATGTTGACTTATTTCAATCATGATTGAACCACCGAGTCTTAAACTATTACCTTAACTAATTCAATAATCAGTTCGATTTGCCGTACATTGAAAAATAAAAATAGCACTTGTAAAATGTTAGTTTTATTGAGAGAGAAAATTAGTTTCTCTTTTATTATACAAATATCTTATATATATAATATTATTACACTACTTCCTATCCTTAATATAATAAGAGTTTGTTGGGGGTTAGATTTATTTATAAATATAAGATGTTAATTCATTTTATATATTTTTCAATTTTATAATCCATTCCCTAAAATATCTCTATTGACATATTAAAAGAGTTTTCATTCAAGGATAATCATGAATAAATATGATCCTTTAAGAAAATAAATTTATATTTATTATAAATAACTAACCAAACTAATTTATTTAATCTACCTAAATTAAGTAAGTAACTCTTATATATATTAAGAACCCAAAATATTATTAGATTTAGGTATTGTCAAGTCTAAATTAAGAATACGAATTTTGCATGGCATGATTTTTTTTTCATTTACAAGTTAAAATTTGAATATTCAACATTTATTTATAAAGAAGGGTTAAATTTAATACAACACCTTAAAATATTTTTCAATAACATTTATTATTCTAAATTAATTTGTGGTTCATCTAGAATTCTAAAATATTTTTTTATTAACACTCATGATCTTAAATTTAAGGTGCTAATTACTAGTAAGAAAAAATATTTTAAAGGTAAATTTATACCAAAAATATTTAAAAATACCAAGTGCTACTTACAAAATATTATAAATTAAAGTAGTGGATTCATCTTAAGCCTATAAAAAGAGTTAAGTTATTATTGGTAAATAAGTGTTTCTTTGCTATGCCTATGGGTGAGATATTTTCTTATTATCAAGAAAATTGTGTATGAGAAAGAGGGATATCTGGGTTTTCTTTAAGACAGGATCTTCCTTTCATATATGCAAATAATACAAATGAAAGGTCAATTTTTGTAGAAAAACAATGGCAAAAAACAAGAAGATTAATAAATCATACTCCTAAACTAGAAAAATGTTGTAACTTTCTTCAATGAAGTGGAGATAATGTAATTTAAAAAAATGTGCATATATACAAATTGTATTGGATTTGTGAGGGCATAATAGTAATAGCCAAGTGTTCCAGGTCATGTGACACATTTTACGTCATTTGATATTCTACGTAGGTGATTTACATGCACGGACACCCAATTGTGTGATAGCATTCAACTTCTTTCCACATCCTAAATACATGAATTATTTGATATTTATTTTAATTTTAAATATAAAATTTTTATCTTTTAAATTTATATTTTTTTAAATATCATATTGAATGGGTATCTCACGAATAGAATATAAGGTTATGAGGTTCCATTAATAGAATAACTTTAATTCCAATAATTAAAGTTAACGCATATTTTTTATAAATATATACAATTTAACAAATTAATATACGTAAATTAATTATCTACATCATAACATTTAAAATAGGAGGGAGTATTTTTTTTTTTGGGTTCTCTTGTATTTACATGTATGTGTTTGTATAATTGTATTTACATGTATGGAAAATTCAAATTCCTGACAGAAAAATTGAAACACTACCAAATTTCAGGCTAAAAAAGAATCCCTCATACCACTTACCAAATATACAACAAAATGACACCTCTCTCTCTCTCTCTCTCTCTCTGTGCCTTAAAAAGAGAAAAAAGAAAGAAAAAAAAAATTGGAGGAACCAATACCAAACAGAGCCTTAACGAAGAGCACTTGATCTAAGACATTAGACACTGACAATGACATTCTTAGGTGTTGTGATATCTACTTCATAGCAACAGAGACAGCATTTACTATTATTTCAGCTTCATCTTCCTTGCTGTTCAACCAAATCAAAATTTCAAAATATCACCCACATCGAGCTTTGATTTTGCATCAGAGACTTGTTCTTCATCATGGACAACCAACCAGACGAGACCCAGAAACAGACAGAAAAAACACAGGATCTTCAACAACAACAACAACGTAGTTCTTCTTCTTCTTCCCCACCTCCTCCTCCTCGTCTAGATCTCAGTCTCTCTAACTACTCCTCATCATCATCTGAATCTCCCCACCATGGCAGGATCTTCTCCTGCAACTACTGTCACAGAAAATTCTACAGCTTCCAGGCCCTTGGAGGACACCAAAACGCACACAAACGTGAGAGAACTCTTGCAAAAAGAGGACACAACAACAACGTTGGTGGTGGTCCGTCTTCTTCACATGTTTCTGCAGATTTTGGACTGAGGTATTATTATTCATGTATGGCTTCTCTTCCTTTGCATGGTTCTTCCTCCTCCTATAACAGGCCACTTGGGATTCAGCTTCATTCCATGATTCACAAGCCCTCTTCTTTTTCTTTTTCTTCTTCTTCTTTTCAACCACCTCGTTTCCAGAAGAAGAATCCATTATTCTTCGGAGCCTCCCATGTTTGGAGTACAGAAACTGAATTATCATCATCATCTTCTTTATTAACTTCTGGGATTCCAAAGTTTAATTCTCCAAGGCCTGTCACTGCAGAGGAGCTCCACAAACTTGACTTGTCCCTCAAACTGTGAACAAGCTAAGCACACACTGTATCTGACATGTAATGCTGAGTTGTAATTTTGAATGTCATACATCAGAGACACTACATTCCAACATTTGTAATGTTTCAGATACTTTAATCTGAGGTTGTACATGTTCTTGGAACTCATAGAAATGCACTTGAGTTTGGAAGATTATATATACAGAAACTAAATGCAGCTTAAGAATAAGAAGGGATTGAAGCTTTATTATCTGAATAATTAAGTCTTTAATTATCATGAAATTGTTGAGTTAATTAATGGGTTTTGGATTATAATTAATTATGATTGATAGTGAAAAATGGTGTTGGTGACTGAGACTTTGACCCATCTGCAGTTAAAGGAATAGACAATCTTCAGCGTGTTTCTGTCTATTATTAGGTGAGGCAAGCCATGTGAAATCAAGCCACACAAGCTTATCCTCCCCTATCACATCATTATTTTTCAGAACCTATATATTCAATATAATTTCTATTTTAAATTCTTATGATTTTTTATAACCTAACCAATTTATATGTTACTATTTTAAAAAAAGGCAGATTAAATAACATTTAATGATTGTTAGGTTAAGTGGTAGAAACTCGATACCTCATAAATAAAATTATGTTTGAGAGTACTATCTTGTTTAGACTTGACAATACTGAATAATTACAAATGAAGTGATGAGCAAATTGTGAGTTATTATTAGACTCATGTTTACAATTGGGATATTGTTTTTGTGAAGATCCATCATATGATATATCATATCACCTATTTTCAGAGAAAAAAATGAATCCATTCCACTCATATGAGATTTTTTTTACTGTGCATGTTATATCTTCTGATCTTCTGACTCTTATTTTAGGACTTTTGCTAATGTTGTCTGTTCTATATATTTTAGTTATTTGTAAGACTGCTCTTATTTAATGTCATTTTATCTTTTTATAAAAAACCCAAATTCAATAAATCAATGTATAACTAAAATTTGTTCAATACTAAGTTTTTTTTTGTGAGAACCATCTAATATTCAATATTATCAACTATATCTGAATAAAAAAATTGAATCCATTTCACTCAATTTAATTGGACATGTGTTGTTAATTAATAGTGTTTTATAGCATAATAAACCAAACTTAATAATCAAGAGTAAGTTGAAATAGTTCAAAACTAATGAGTTTTTGTTGTCTTCTTACCTAAAAGAAATCTCATGGGAGAGGACCCCCCCCCCCCACACACACACATAGATGTAGGTGTCCAAATCATAGTGATGTTTACAATCTAATCTCAGTCTTAATTAGTGGCTTAAAGCAGCATGAAGACTGTGATAGAATTGAGAAAGCAAATGTAACTGAAAACCAGACATAATGACAGTTAATAATGGTATTATTTGGTAATAATCACATTTTGTGATGAGACGACAATAAGCAAAGATATGCATTAATGTTTGTTAACAACATAGTTTAGGAAAACTTAGGTTGGGTTGGTTGTCAAATAGAGTTAGAGGTAAGATGGCTTAGTCGTGAGGGCATTAAATATAAGCTTTTGTTGGGACTAAAGTATATATATTGGAGGAACCATCAATTTTTGGGTCTGAAACCAGAAAGCAACACTTGAACTGAAACATATTAGGACCTTCCATCATTTGGGTGTGTGAATAGGATTAATTAGGTGACAAATTCTGAAGCAACAAGAATATGTTATATATCAAGATCTTCTATGATAATCAAAACACAAGACCTTCTTTGTCGTTTATATATCTTGAATGTGAGATGTGTTTGTGTGTGTGTATATATCTCATATATATATATATATATATATATATATATATATATTGTCGGCAAAGGAGTTAGTTGGTGGACTTTATTCATTGTTTTTTGCTTCAATTTTCATCCTTAACGTTTATTGTACGTTGATTTATTAATATCTTCACAAATGACGTTGCATGCCAAACTTCTTAATATATAATACTCTCTTGAGTTCTAAATATAGGAGATAAAAGATGAATTTTCTTTTATCCTAGATGTAAGACATCGACTTTTATTTCTCCTAAATTAATAAATTTTCTCTAAAATAACTCATATTGATGGGGGGTAATGACTAATAGAGTTATTTTAAGGAAACTAACATGTATATTTATTCCAGATAACTAACTTAATTAATATTTTTTAATATCTATAAATTAGTTATCTAACTTTTATATTTAGGATTAGAATAAGGACTAGCTTTTTTGCCATCAATTATATACTATAGTTCCAAAGATAATCTAGGTTTACCACTTTTAGCTAATAAGGGTTTGTGCAACCAAAGAGTACAACATGTATTTATAAGGATGTGAATTCTATTCTTACAATCAATTCAATGATATTGTTAGTAAACTTCTATTCACTCTCTAGAGGATTGGTGAGAGCAATCTAAAACCCTAATTATTGGGAATTTAATTGAGGTTTAGGAATTTTTAAGGAGTAAACATGAGCATAACTTTAATAATGAAAAAAAAAAGCAAAGAAAGAAATGCAACTTCCATAAAGTTCTAAACCTATACTTTGATGATTCAATAATATATATATATATAAAAAGATATTGTTAATAATGTATATAAGGAATATTGACTATATTTAAACAGGTCACACTATACATAGATTTGATGAGTTGACAAAAAAAAAAATACATAGATTTGATGATTCAAGTTTAAAGTAGAGGTGAAGTTGTAGCTAGCGAAGATGATTAATGTGTGCATAAATCAATGGAAAATTAATGAGCTACTCCTTTGATCCTATACATATGGAGAAGGAATTTGTTCTCCTATTTATAATAAGTTATATTATTAATTTTTTTTATATAAATATAAATTTTACCATTCATTTATTACTATTGTGTTGACTTTATTCTTATGAGATATAATATATATTTTTTATAATCCTTATTATATAATTTCTAACAAATTCATAATACCAATAAAAATAGTTAAAAAGAACCAACATAAAGTTATTCTAGTGGTATAAGGCCCCACTAGATTTCTCTATGTCTTAGGTTCAATTCCTAGAGAAAACATCTATACTAAGAAGGGTATCCATAAATCTTAAAATTATGATACCTGATAATAGGATTCGGTTAATTGAAAAATTGTTAAATTTTAAAATAAAGTTAACGAAATTTAAAGTTTTTCTTATTCCCTATAAAATATATTAGAAGTAATTCATAGATAGATAATATGAGTAGTTGATAATTCTTTTCCTCCGCAAATTTCAATTATATCACGTTGTCATAATATTTGTGGTGATATCAAATTTGGGGAGATATCAATTTCAAAGCCTAAAGGTTTGCTTTGGGAGGCAGAAGGAATATACTTTGACTTTAATTTCATTCTACAATCACATCTATACTCCAAGTTTAATTAACAACACATCTTCTACGACCATTTAATTAATATAAGTGGCTTATATTATATAAAATATTGTCGATTCAAAAGGAGGTTGGTGGTGGTAGCTTTTCTTATATGTTTTTTTTTTTACCTTTTTATTCACAAAATTCAAACCCTTAACCTCATTTAAAAAAAAGAATTGAGTTTCTTATTTCATAGATTCCCCTATTTATGTCAATGGCATAGTTACACCCTTTCCAACAGGATTGGCATGAGTGCATAACTTCAAATCTGATATGTAACTTTTAGAGTTTATGAAAGCATGCAGCACAGGTTTCAAAATTTAAAAAAGTGCTAACTAATTCAATTACCTATTAGCAAGAATATTTCATTCATAGCAATATTTAAATTCATACTTTTAAAAGATATGGATACCATATATAGGAATTGAACTTTTTTCTTTGACAATTTAGACCCAAAATTATGTTTGGGATGATTTTGAGCCTAAATAATTTCTGGATGAAAAATCCAAGTTAAAATCGAAACAATTTATTTTCCTAGTTTTTTATTTTTGACTTTTTTTTTAGATTTTTTAAATATTTTAAAATTAATTTTTTAATATATCATCTAAATAAATTTATATTAAAATATTTTTTTATAAAATTCTATTCAAATATAAATCATATAGTAACTGCTTTTTACCCTTAAGCTTAAAAAAAACAGTTAGGACAAAAACAACTTATGAAAACATTAATCCAAAAAGTCCATTGGATTTTCACTTGGCTTGATCCGTTTGTGTGTATGTGCGAGTGTGTTTTTTTTTTAAAAAAAAAATAGTGCCTGTTCCCTTCTCTTTCTTTCTCTTAATTAACTTTATGTGAAGTTGACTTAGGTTATCTTAATCTTTCTGTTAATTAAGGCCAACTTGATTCTATTGTTGAAACTTGAAAGAATAATTTTTTTATCAAATGTTATAAATTATAGTCTACCAATTCTTAATGTAAGATCTAATTAGAAATTTGATATTATTATAAATATAAGATTTATTTTTTATATTTATCAATTTTTTTAAATTATCTCTATTGATACTCCCTTAATAATAATTAAGTAAAGGAGAGAAAGAGATAGTTAAAGGAGATTAATAGGATATTTTTTTTAAAAATATATCAGATTAATTAATTTAATTATTTTTTTAATATAATCAAATTAGTTAAATATATCTTATATCAAAGATCGGATGAGTATTAGTGTAATCATATTTAATAATGTTAATCTCTTTGACTAAACTTAAAGATTCTTAGATTATGCTCCTCCTTGCAAAAGTGAGTAAATTCCCTTCAATTCCTCCCCTTCCACACCAACTTATGGAATATGGATATCTTTTTAGTGGTAAAACAGAAATACATACTTATATTGAGATACCCTGATCTAATATTATGCGTTTTAATAAATAAAAATTTAAATAAATTGTGTCTACGAGAGTTTATTAAAATTAGAACATATTTTTAAATTTAAATAGTATTTTTTATCAAAATAATGTAGGAGAAGTAGCTTGTGTCTACGAGAGTTTAGTATTAATTAGAACACATCGGATTGCCGCGAATTTATAAAATTCAAGTGTATTCATATTTTATGAATACACACAATTTAAATATTAATTTATTAAATTGTGTGTATTCATATTTTTTTAAATTTAAATAGTATTAGAACACATCGGATTGCCGCGAATTTATAAAAATTTAAGTAAATTGTGTCTACGAGAGTTTAGTATTTTGAGAACTTCGTAGGATTTATGTAAGTTATTTTTTTTTGGTCAATACATGTAAGTTATTTGAAACATGAAAATTATTTATATATTTTGTGATTTTTTTTGAATTTAAATTTTTTGTTTGGGACTTTAAATTAATTTTCCCTTACTTCTGTCCCTTTAATCCGTTATCCTTCTTCCTCGTGGCGCCACCGCACGACACAGATGGTACCACTCTCCTCGATGGCCATCTCTTCACCTTCGAAATTCACCTTTCTATGCTCTTTACACGTTCCCCCTCCTCTTCTTTCTTCTTCTTCTTCTCTCTCTTTCACTTCTCTTCACTCTGCTTTATCTGCTCCTCAACGTTTCCGTAAATTTCCACTCAATACGGCAATCCGATGTGCTGAAAGAGAAGTAGCTTCACCTAAGCCAGGTTTTGATCCCAATGCCGGTGTCTCTGTTTACAAACCCAAATCCTACGAAGTTCTCGTCGCTGATGCTGCGAATTCCCTCGCTTATTCTCTTGAAGACGGAAAATCTCGCCTTGAGATTGATTTCCCGTAATGCCCTTCCTCTCATGTTTGCGTTTTCGGTTTGCATGAGCTCGAACTAGGTGCAGTTACTTCATGTTTCTAAAACTTGAAAATGGGAAATATTTTCCACTTAGTAGCTGGTAGCATAACTCAGTAACTCATGTTTCTGAGAGAGGATCCACATCTTCTGTGTTTAACTTTCAACTTTTATGTGACACAAGAAAACTTTGAGGTTTTATGTTTTCATTTTCTGTAACTTAAAAATTGTTAATTTCAAACTCGATTTTGAGTAATTTTGGATTCTGCGTCTTGTACTGCCCTGATTAATGCTCTCATTTGTTTGATAATGGCTGATGACTTGCCACGGATAACAAAAATATAATAGAGATACAAGTAGCTGTGTTTTACTATTGTTTTTTAATAATTTCACCATTCGACCGATCGGAAAAGGGCATTGGATGTTAGGTGTGATATTCCAAGATTGATGTCGTATTCAACTCTCGCTGAATTGACAAATTCTTACATTCTTCTTGTTCATTGAACTTGTAGAATTTTGACTGGGGAGAAAATTTGATGAGCAGGGAAACTCTAAGCATATAGTGGAACACTTTAGCTTACGCAAAGATTAACTGCCATTTTATCGTTCAAAAGTGGAATGTAATTCCGAGTTCTTATGAAAATATCACGGGCCAAAATGAGTGAATCTTTTATGCTCACATATCATCACATTTGTCTTACATAAACGTTTTCTTTTGCATTATATTTTTTTTTTGTTTGCATGATTGTTGTGCTAAATTTGACAACTCACTGGTTGGCATCAATATCTGCATTCTTTCTCTTTAGCCGTGCAAGTCATAATATACCTATCTAGTGATGTTATATATGATGAAATACTCTAATTCAAATAATCAAATAACTAATCATATTTATAATGCTCAAACTGGTCATGTGTCATCGGGAACTATGCACTTGTAATGTTCATACTGTTATGTGTTAATGCACTCTCAATGCTTAGTTTATTTCCGTGGGTTTTAGATATTATTATCATTTCCATGTGTTAATGCACTCTAAAAGGCATACCTTAGATTCTGACATTATTGGCTGTACCTTTTATATGCTGTCATTTCTTTACCTGATTTTGCTTCCGGGGCTTAT
Organism: Leucaena leucocephala; assembly: GCA_037074615.1. Taxonomy (NCBI): domain Eukaryota; kingdom Viridiplantae; phylum Streptophyta; class Magnoliopsida; order Fabales; family Fabaceae; genus Leucaena; species Leucaena leucocephala. Next base: position 4,477,788 of record CM073552.1, read on the forward strand.
GTCTTCAGGCCTTTGCCCAGCAACATTTCTTCTTATAAGGTACCATTCTTTTCTCTCATGATTCATTAGTGATTAAGTTAATAATTCTTGTCAGTTCATGAATTGTCAATCTATATATTCTTTTCCATCTTAGTATCTAGTAAGGGTTGCAATTGGACAGGTTTATGGTAATAATTTTGGGTCAAAGTTAACCAGTTGACATTTTTAGAATGCAGTAAAAATATTTTAAAAATGATCCTATTGATGTAGGACTCATTTGTGGATGGTATCCATTTTATAATTTGTCCATAACAATCAATTAAAAGTTGGATCCAATATGATTGTATCCATTAGATTCAAAATAACTAATGGGTGATATTTAATGGACGATTGATTGGATTCATGAATCATGGCTATAAGTGCATACTATTCTTGATGCTTATTGTGGTATATGATAACTTTCATGTTATTGTGGATCTATGTACTTCTCCTTATCCACTGTTGTTTCTTTTTCATATTCTCTTGTAATGACTATTGTGATTCATTGTATCAATTGTTTCAACATTTTTCCTCCATTTGTTGATATCTAATTATCTATAAATTTGTATGGCTAGATGTTGATTTTATGCTTCTAGACATTTCTCATTGACAGTTTCTAGACCTTGGCAGGCATGTATGCCTGATTACACTGCACATAATTTTCTCAAATTCCTAAATATTTCAAGGGATCTTCAGATGAATTCAATGATGCCAACATTCAACTTGCCTTAGCTGTTGTTAGAAAGCTCCAGGAAAAGAAGCAGACTAGAGCTTGCATAGTAAGAAGACATATTTTTTCCTTCACTTCCCATGCAGGAAGTACTTTTTTATAAACACTGATTCTTATTTGGACAAGATATAATTTTATTTCTGTTCTAATTGTAGGTATTCCCTGATAAGCCAGAAAAACGAAGGGCCTCTGAGTTGTTCAAAGCAGCTCTGGATTCAGTAAAAAAATCATGCTCACTATTCTTCATCTTTTTTTTATGTTATTAAGATGGGCAAAACTGATTGGAGTCCAATTCAATGTAACATTATATTCTATTGTATTGGCCCAACTAAATGTCATCTTCAGAAAATTCTTTCCAAAAGTATCCTTCCAAGTCAACGATAACAATTAACAATTGATTGGTGGTTGTTGACACAAAAAGTATCTGCCTCGCATTAAAGTATTTCTTATTTTAAAGAGTGATTTTCGTTATGCTTCAGATTGATGGAATCACCATAGGTTCTCTGGATGACGTCCCTGGTGGACCTGTGACTTCATTTTTCAGATCCATTAGAGACACCCTTGATTTTGACTTTGAAGATGAGAATGAAGGCAAGTATTGTGGGAAAAATATTTATGTGACTATTGTAGTGTGTCACTGGTGGAATTAAAATGTGAAGATATATCCCCTCATTTTCATTCCTTACTTTGTACCTTCACATTTTAGGTAGAAACCAAAAATGTGAAGTTACAGAGTAAGGAATGAAAATGAGGGGATATATCTAGAGTTATCTTGTTTTAAGATACCTTGTTAAATTTTTCCTCTGCATTTTCATTTTACCATTTTACTCCTACCATACCCTTATTCATAAGTTATATCTTATCGTAATCAAGTGTAGGTTTGTATCACCTGATCATTGTGATTAAAAGAATTAGTTTGACACTTGTATTTCCTATAAATGCAGGTCGTTGGAATTCTAGTGAGCCCCCTACACTATACATATTCATTAATTGCAGTACACGAGATCTTGCTTACATAGAGCAGTATGTGGTATGGTAACTTTGAAAGCATAACATTTGTACAGTCCTTAATGAATTTAATTATCTATTACTGAACATAATATATTATATCAGTGGTAGGCAGCTTTAGTATGATGCATATCATCAACCATTTTAGTCTCTAACTTCTTGGATTGTGCAGGAAAAATTTGCTATGTCAACGCCAACACTTCTATTTAATCTTGAATTAGAAACCCTGCGGTATATTTTCATGTCATTTTTTGGTTTTGATTTATGTCTGTATCCTTAAAATACATTTATTAGTGACAGACTATAGCAATTAACTTTACAGTGCTGACTTAGGCCTTCTGGGCTTTCCACCTAAAGATTTGCAATACCGTTTTCTTTGTCAATTTACTCCAGTGTTCTATATTCGAATCAGAGACTATTCCAAGGTACCTCTTCGTTAAATCTAACCTAGATATTGATTCTTCTTGCAATTGTGAGCTTTGCTTGTTTACTTATTCTATTCTTCAGACAGTTGCTGTAGCTCCTTATATCGTCAATTACAGTGGAGCACTGTTTCGCCAGTATCCTGGTAGGCAAAATATTCTTTTTATCAAGTGTTGACTTGAATCCTATTGTTTGTGATTTCTCCTTTTTCTCTGACATTGACAAAAATGTCATTGGACCTCAACTTCATGGTACGTTAAGGTCCTTGGCAGGTGATGCTTAAGCAAGCAGATGGTTCGTATGCTTGCGTAGCTGAGAGTGCAACCCGCTTCACCCTTGGTGAAGTAAGCTCATAGACTTTACGTTATTTGCTTTATAATTTTACATGCTTTCATGCTAATCTATTGTCTGATCTAGGCCAAAGAGGAATTGTTGAGGGTCCTGGGACTTCAAGAAGAAGAGGGTAGCTCTCTAGAATTTCTCCGAAAAGGCTACAAGGTCCACCATTGCTAAAGAATATGTCTTTTAGAATTTTATGTTGTGTCATTTATCTATTTAAACGCAAGATTTCCTCTGTGGGTAAAATTTGCACTTGCTATGGCCCTACCTGGGCATTCTTATAACTAGAATGTTGCCCTAAATTAGCTTATTGTGCGAAATGATTTCAAGTGTTCTGGACATGATCCATCTCTTTCTTGGGTTTGCAATAAGATACAGTAGATATTGTTCATATTGCCTTCACAAAGTTGAGTGCCGGCTTATTATTATAATATTTTTTTTTCTAACAAAGTTCTTCTGTTTTCAATACAACTTTACTTTACCAAAATATACTGTTATTCTTAATACATGATAAAGCATTAAAACTATGTGCAATTCCCCCTTGGTTTAATTTTATATTCTGATGATGCTGTTCTTGCTTCTGTTGATATGTGCGCATGAATGAATTGAGTTGAATTTTGGTTCCTTTCAATGTTGAGTAGACTAATTTTTGCTATTACGGCCCTGTTGATGTCTGAATAAGTTGCATTTATCTGGTTCCTGCATTGTGTGATTCTGCAGTCAAGCACATGGTGGGAAGAAGATGTTGGGTTAGAAGTATCTTCTGCATGGCGGAGTTGAGCGCCATAATCCTGAAACAAGTTCAGGATCTTAATGGATCCGCTCAACCTGAATTTGAATGCTATCATGTATATGTATTCACCAAAAGCACAACCTTTTCTTATATTGTATATTCTGATGTAATATTTCATTTGCCACTTTTTGTGGTTTGAAACTTCTGTCTCCAGCAATTGTGGCCAAGAAACCCCGGACACAATTTGCAGGAAATCAGTTCAACTTATGTAAGATACAACCAAATTAATATGAAAAACTCAACCCCAGTGCGATGCTATATGCTCATTCTTATCTTCCACACTCCTATTAGTTCTTTGCTTACTAACTAGAAACATTCTCTCTCCCTCTCTCTGCACACACACATCTTTTGATGGATGAGTAATACTATTATGACTTATAAGTAGTATGATTCCTTATAAATTAAAGAAAAAATTAATCTTTTGGTTCTAGTAATTTTAATTTAGTTGTAACTTAGTCTTTAAAAGACTTATTGATGTCTGAACTTTAAATCATTACAACTTAATTTCTATATTTTTAACTATTTAGAACTTTAGTCTTTAATTTTTATAAAATATATAATTTTATTTTCTAAATATAAGGATTAATCTTTTAGTAGTGAAACAATAGAGTTTGAGTTATATTTAGTTAAAATTTAAGAATTGAGTTAAAACTATAAGAATAAAAAGATTAACTTTTCCTAAATTAAATATATAGATGACTCAATATTATATTAGCATTTCTTTATACAAACAGGTTATAAGCAGAAGTAACCACGGAAGGTATATAAGAAACTGCTTTTTATTTTGTTAGTCATAGTATCAAAATAACATGACACGTTGTAACCAAAAAAAAAAAATTAACATGACACGTACAAGCCTCAAGTGGAGCACACTATAAACAACTAAACAGCTCCCAAGCGTTAGAGAGTACCCCAGGATCTCCTACAGAAACGAAAGTGGTGTAGGTTTATTAAACCTCAAATCACCTCCATAGTTCACAAACAACTAAGTTATATGCTTACATCTCACTATACAAGTTAAAAATCTCGTCTCCTATGCATGTGAACAGGGTTAAACAGAGCAGACAGAGACGCACAGGAACTTCTGCTTTTTTTTAGCTGCTAATGATCATAAACACTGGAGTCAGGTTCTGGAGGCTTTTGGAGCAAACGAAGCTTACGACCATGAAGAGCTTTAGCAGCGAAACGAGAAGCATAAAAGGCTGAACCAAGTCCAGTCCTTGATGAACTTTCAGTTCTTGAAATCAAAGCTTTTCCATCATCTTCAGAACCATAATCTTCCTCCTCCTCCTCTATCAGCATCGCCCCTATCATCTTCCTTTTCGTATACTGGCGCCATGCAGCCTGAATGAAAGTTGCTGCCCATGCTCTCCATTGCTGCCAGTAGAACCGGAAGGTCTGTTGAACTTGTCTGGTATGGAGGCGCCTCAACTGCGAAGCCACAAACTTCAACAACTCTGCTTCTAAAGCAAATGCTTCAACTTCATTGATAGCTTTCACTGTTCTTGTAGATGATGGTAAGTTTGCTGCAGATTTAGGGTCTAATGCCCATGTCAGAAGATCTTCTCCACAGAAATCAACTTCTTTGAGAAGACCTCTGTTGAAAAATCCACTTCTTCCACCATCTGTGGTCACACTCCCTAAACGACCACGTATCATGAAGAACATCTCAACTACTGGATCTCCTTCCCTAACAATATATGTTCCCTCTGTGTACAAACTTGGCTTCAAACGCTCATAAATTGCATCCAGCAAGCGTTCGTCCATATTAGCAAAAGAGAGGAACCTGCATATGATATGACATACTAGTGCCCGTTTGGTTCAAAGAATCATAGGAAATGTAGTGGTATAAAATGTAGTACTCCCTCCATTTTTTAATATAAAATTTAATTGACTAATTTAGAGATATAAACTAAACTAAACAAATGACTTAATTATGGAATATATTAAGTATCATTAAATTATATGTCAATTTATAAAATCAAACAAATTAGTTTAAAGAAAAACAATAAATATAAATATTTTAAAGAAATTTATTTAACTTCTTTAATCTTTTTAAATTAGTCAATTATATTTTATATTTAGGAATAGAGGTAGTATAATAGAAAAATTATTATAGAGCATTTGTTTATTGTTTGGTATGCTATTAACGAATCATGGAATGAAATTTATATTGGGAAAATGACAGAAAAAGCCTACCTGAATTCCAGAAAGACAAATTGAGCCTCCCAATATTAAAAAAGACAGATTGGGCAGGAGGCCCAATCTGTCTTTTCTAAATTCAGGGCCAAAGACCAAATTAGCCCTCACTTAAAATTGGAAACTATAGCAACAATGCAGCAACAACACAGCAACAATCAGACGGTGCTATTGGCGCGAATGACAGTAGAAGCTTGCGAGAGACGCCTTTGGCTGAGTTGATTCTGATTTGGAGGAAGTGTAAGTAAATGTTTAACAAAATCTCCTTGTTGTATTCCAGTGGTAATGAACTATGTTTTATTTACTTTGATGGTTGGCTTGGGAGAAAGAGGTTGAAAGATACTGTAGCGTAAAGTAGTTGAAGAAAGAACTTGCGAAGAAGAACTTCAGCACAGATATGAACAATCGTTTGGGAAATGGGAAATAGAAGTCGCTTGAGAACTTCATCACAGATATAGTAAGGCTAACATGCAATCCATGAAAATAATTGGGTTATTTACTACTCTTATAATGGTATTTACAACTTCAGGAATGATTTTGACAACTTCAGAAAAAAAGTTTAATACTCCGTGGAAAAAGTTAGATGCAATTAGATGGGTTAATTATTATTACTCTAATGTGATATACAACTTTATAAATGATATTAACAACATCAACTTAAACATTTAATACTCTGCAAAAAAGTTACATACAATGAGTTGGGTCATTTAATACTCATGTGTTGTGGCTATATTGTAAAGTGTTGAATGATGATTGTTAGGGGTGTAAGATTGTGATCAATGCTTTGTTTATTGTAGGTTATTGGCCAAGATGACATGTAACATTGGCTCGACATCTTCAAAGGAAATTTGTTGTTTTTTCCACGTAGGTGGGAACTTTGTATATAATGTTGAAGGTGGAGTTAAATATAATGGCGGGGATGTGAAGGTAAAATCGATAAAGGAGGGGATGACACTGGAAGAATTGAGGGTAATGATAGGTGGATGGTTTGGTATAGATGAGAATACTTGTGTCATGAAATATACAGTGAAGTTTGATGAGAACATATTACTAGATCTCAATGATGATAGTGAAGTTTATAATCTGTTTCAGTTTAATGACAGCAGTGCACATGTTTATGTAGCAGTTAGAGTAAATGATAATATACCAGAACAAAGGCATGATCCAGATATGTAAGTGAAATTTGTTGTGGTTATTTATGGAAGTCCTTAGTTATTTGATTGTGTTAATGTTTTTGCTGAACATGTTTTCTTGCTGACAGTGTTGAGGATTTGCTTGGAGTGTCAGAACAAATGTACCCCTCTTTGTGGAGCGAGGGTAACAATTTGGAGACCCTATATGAGCAAACTACTGCTGGAGCTATGACTAGTCAGGGTGGTAGAGAAGTTAATTTAAGCATACCATATGGAGTACAAAGGTCACAAACATCAATGGCTGCGATGAACTCTGTGAAATGGAAGAAAGAGTTGCTTGGAGGGATGCGGATTTTTGCAAATGTGGACACATTTAAGAAGGCGTTGCACAAGTTCAGTATTGCGCATCGGTTTGAGTACAAATATGTAAACAATTATAAGGATAATATGTACGTGAAATGTAAGGTTGAAGGTTGTCCGTGGCGTATTACTGCAAGAGCACTTGGCAAGAGCACACCTTTCCTACGTGTGACGAAATTCAGCAACGACCATGTTCATAGCGCCCAAGACAATCTTAAAGTGACACATGGTGGAAGTGCTACCTTGACATCAGCAATTATACTTGATGATGTGAGGGATCATGTAGACAAGCGTCCAAATGAAATAAGAAAGAGTTTGGAGAGAGATTATGGCGTGAAGTTGACATATAAGCAAGCATATAGGGCTGAAGAAAAAGCATTGGAGGACATACATGGCAGACCTGATCAGTCTTATATGTTAATACCATGGATATGTGAACGGTTGAAGGAAAGTGATAACAAAACAGTGGCTGAATGGGTGGCTAGTTGGAACACATTTGAGCGTGTATTCATAGCGTATGGATGTTGTATAGAAGGGTTCGTGGCTGGTTGTAGACATGTCCTGTACATTGACGGAACTCATTTAAGTGGACCCTACAAGGGGACGTTGTTGGCAGCTAGTGCTTACGATGCAGACAATGAATTGTTTCCATTTGCATTCGCAATTGTGAAGGGAGAGACATTAGAGGACTGGACATGGTTTCTTTACATGATTAAACGAATAGTTGGGTCTATGCAAGTGACAATTGTGTCTGAACGTCACAAGGCAATAGCCGGTGCTGTCGAAGCAATATTTGGAAGGGACATCCATGCATACTGTTATAGGCATGTCAAGGAGAACTTCAGCACACAGCTGATTAAACTAAACAAAGGTAAGAGAAAGATGAGTGGACAAGGAAGGGAAGATGGACTAAAGTTGCTTGATGATATTGCATTTGCAAGGCTTGACACTGATTTTGACAAAGCAATGGAAAACATGAGAGCTTTCAATGTGCAGTTATATGAGTGGGTTGTCAATCATGGTGACGTAGACAAGTGGGCACTCAGCAAGTTTCCATTTAAACGGTGGGATAATATAACGACAAATGTTGGTGAGTCTTTCAATGCATGGATTGTCAAAGAGAGACGCCATAACATTACCCAATTGATCCATGAGCATCGCAAGAAAGTGGCTAAGAAGATGTACGCAGCAACAATAGGTACAAGTAAATGGAAAAATGGTGTAGGTCCAAACATAAATACAAAAGTGATGGAGAATGTGGCTACTGCCAAGCATATGACTCCTGTACCTTATGGCGGAGGGCAGGTCTGTGTACATACCTCTGAAGGAGCCTTACATGTGAATCTTGGTTCACATGAATGCAGCTGTACGGAGTGGCAAATGTCAGGCATCCCATGTGCACACGCTTGTATGGCCATTAAGGCTTCACATCTCAATGTATATGACTATGTTGATGAGTGCTACAAGATTACCTCCCAGCAGAAGATTTATAGAAGGACCATGATTCCAGTGGTCACACTTGACATGCCACAACCCAATGACTATCGCCTGCAAAATAGAGATGACCAAATGTGTCTTACACCACCTCTTACAGCCAGACCACCAGGAAGGCCAAGAACCAAACGGACATAATCTCAATTCCAAAATAAGAAGATATATCACTGCAGCACCTGCCACCAAGCTGGCCACACTAGAAGAACATGCAAAAATCCAAATCCAATGTGAAGTTGTCTGTTAGCCTATGAAGGATGATTTTTTGGTAGTTATCTTAACTTTTTTGTCCATGCTGTTTAGGGTATTAGAACAAAGTGTATAGTGCATGGAAGATGATGTATAGCGTTAAGCATTCATAACAGTACGGTGAAGTGTGCTACTAAGGCCTGCTGTCCATTTGTTTATATGTAATGTAACTGGTGTTGTGGGCAGAATATTTTTTGACTGCCTTCAGTGAAGTTGCAAACACCATTAGGGGAGTTGTTAATACCATTGTATAAGTTGCCAACATTATTGCTGGAGTTGCAAAGGAGACTGCAACTTTGCGTCATAGGTTGTGGAAGCTGCACATCACGTTCAGTAAGTTGCTATCGCCATTTGGGAAGTTGCAAATACCATTGTAAAAGTTGCAGCTACCCTTGGGTAAGTTGCAAACCCCACTGGACAGGTTGCAAACAGCGGGGAAGCTTCCATACCATGAGGCGAGTTGCAAACCCCATTGTCAAAGTTGCAAATACCATTGGGAAAGTTGCAAATACCATTCGTTAAGTTGCAAATCCCTCTGGCCAAGTTGCGACCCCATTAGGCAAGTTGCAAACCCCATTGTCAAAGTTGCAAATACCATTGGGAAAATTGCAAACACCATTGTCAAAGTTGCAAACCCCATTCGTTAAGCTGCAAATCCCTCTGGCCAAGTTGCGACCCCATTAGGCAAGTTGCAAACCCCATTGTCAAAGTTGCAAATACCATTGGGAAAATTGCAAACACCATTGTCAAAGTTGCAAACCCCATTCGTTAAGCTGCAAATCCCTCTGGCCAAGTTGCGACCCCATTAGGCAAGTTGCAAACCCCATTGTCAAAGTTACAAATACCATTGGGAAAATTACAAACACCATTGTCAAAGTTGCAAACCCCATTCGTTAAGCTGCAAATCCCTCTGGCCAAGTTGCGACCCCATTAGGCAAGTTGCAAACCCCATTGTCAAAGTTGCAAATACCATTGGGAAAATTGCAAACACCATTGTCAAAGTTGCAAACCCCATTCGTTAAGTTGCAAATCCCTCTGGCCAAGTTGCGACCCCATTAGGCAAGTTGCAAACCCCATTGTCAAAGTTGCAAATACCATTGGGAAAGTTGCAAACCCCATTGTCAAAGTTGCAAACCCCATTCGTTAAGTTGCAAATCCCTCTGGCCAAGTTGCAAATGACATTGGGGCCCTGCCAAACACCGTAGGGGAATAAAACATAGCTGATTACCATTGACATAAAGTATGTACATAGTAATTACAAAATTTTGTCATGCTCATTACAAGGATAACACTGCAACCGTCGTTCAGGGGAGTATTTTTCCCTAATGTCACCAGTCCTTAACAGTAAGTATGTACACAGTCATTACAACCATTTAAACATCATTTGGTCTTCCTTGCACTCTTGCTTTGTAGCAGTAAGCTTAACGCAAATTCCCGACTTGAGTTTAGCTCGTGATTTACTAGCCACCATAATAAGTTACGTCTAAACTCTGCAACGTGTTCATCATCATAGTCAAGTGCAATATTAGGCTCCCATGTTGTCAACCAAATGAGTACATGCACCCCACAATCTCGCCTGCATAGACAACGATAACAACAAAATGATCAACTTGTACCAATTAACCACGTACACTTCTTAACAGCAACTAATTCAATGACTTACAAATTATTTTGTAGAGGAACTTGGGGCCAAATAATTTCACCCTTTCTCTTTTTCCCCTTCCCGAGGAGGTTAGGTTTAACTAACTCAATGATATCATAAAACCTGTCTCTCTGCACAGAAGACAAATGCATAGGTTAGCCATTACAGTCATAACCGTTATGTAGATGTAAGGGCTGAATAAGGCACTTACGCATGCTTTGACAACAAATGTCATCTCCTTCCCCTTTGCACTTGCCTTCTTTCCCTTCTTACTAAAAACATTCTCGACTAACGAATCCAATACGTAAAAGTTCATTGTCCTCGGCTCTAATGCAAGATAGAACCAATGTGCTCCGACAAGTGTAGGCCCAATAATCAAATCACAGTCACCCAAGTTGTAACCAACATGTTCAGGCATCAGTTGCTTCTTCCTCGAATTAACGTTCCAAGTGATGGGGTTAGATGCCATAATCGTCTGCAAAATATATTGAAGGTTACTAACTCAGCATTTGCACAGCAAAAACTGCAGTGAGAAGAAGCTCACCATAAAGTCAGTGTCGAACAGGTGTCGCCTCACTGGTCCTTCCTTTTTCATATCAGCCATCAGTGTCTTACACACCACTGACATAACCTGTATGAAGCAGCAAGAAGCGCATCTTATATTCAGCAACCATTCAAATCCCGCACTTCATTAAAAAATAAGATCAGTTATTGTACACTTACTCTGTTACTTATTTTTTGAATTCCACCAAGTGTGTAGAGTTGATCGCGGCTGATATCTTCGTCCATTATGTTGACCAAAACCCTGTAATTTTGTCGTTAGCAACAAGTGGATAGCAAATCAGAAAAGGCAACAGAAGGGACTTAACATGCGAAAACTTACTGTTGACCCTCCTCACGTGAACACATGCGACTTATCATTGTGAAAAATTCATCTTTCGCAGAAGCCGCCATCTTTTTCCTCTCATTTCCCTTCGTCAGCACCCACGGAGACATTACTGAAGCGGCAGGTCTCTTTTGGCGTTTTGATCTCCGAAGTTGTACTTCCTCTAACACTTCCGCCTCATCCATTATGTGGCCTTCAGAATGTATAGAGACAGAGATGGGGTCATCATCATCATCATCACTCACTTGTCCTTTCTAACCAGCCTCTTCTTCTATATGTCCCTCACCACTTCTATGTCCTTCTCCTTCTCCCTTCTCAGCAACTTCTCCTTCTTTGTCTCCTTTCCTTTCATCCTCATGTGGAAAAGAATCCTCTTCTCCTTCACTTCCTTGTTCAATGGTCAGTTGATCTGTTCTGTGACGCTTCCCATGTCTATGGAGCTGTACCTTTAGCAGCTCTTTCTCAACAACATTGATAAGCCTACGACTGCTCTCTTCAATTGCACCCACCAATCGTGAATGCAACTCCTTCAACTCCTGCATAACACAATCAGAACATAGTCACAGGCTTAACTCAGTACTGCAACATTAAACTAACAAATCACAACACATACCGGGTCTAAATGGATTGTTGTAGCCTCCTTCCCCTCCCTCACTTCAGTACGGGCTTCAGAATAGAGAATGCCCATGTAGCTCTCCCTCTCAACCCTTACCATTTCCTTCAACCTCTCATCCGTCCAAAAATGCATAGGTTTAGTGGAGTCATGCTGTCCAGCTTTTAGCAATGCAAAATGCTCTCCAAAATATAACTGCAACAGCAACAACGTAAGCTGGAACATTTTCAATAAAGGGAACTAGGAACAAGCATAGACAAGAAACACATACCAACAGTAGGTAAATGCAGCCTCCCATGTTGCACCTCCCTCCCTTACTCTTTCTAAGAGAATTGACATAAACCGCCATCTCTTTCCATAAAACATTTATGATGTATTGGGCCCAATTAAACTGCTGAAATCCACTCATGGTGCATGTGATAACCTTCAACAGCTTCTCACTCACCATAGTGCTCGCAGTAGGAGCTAAAAATGTCCCAAACACATACATCATAAACAGCAACTCGAATTTATCTGTTTGCTGACCAGATTTTATATATGCAAGTATTTTGGTATATGAAACTTTACCATACTGAGTCTTTAACGTCTTGAACATCTCATCATCATCATCAACATCTATTCTTATGTCCTCCCCATTGCAAGGTACACCAAGTAACTGGTGAACATCTTTAGCTCCTATTCCTCTTGTCTTCCCCCTAATTCTAAATTGATGAGTTGGGGGATCATATGACTGAATCAATGAGGCTAACAAGTTCCGGGGGAGTCTTGTCGTTCCAATGTCAAGCAAGTTGTGGAACCCTAAAGTTTTAACCCTCGCCACTAAGCCTTCATCTTTGTTGACAAAATCCATCAGTGCCTTCAGTTGACGGGGTGAACAACGAGTATTGAAAGCAACCTCATTCTCTATCGGTTTCTTCTCCCTCTTCTCATCAGCATTTGAACTGTGCAACTGTTCTTTATACCACTTCTGATCATCAGCTGACAAGTCCTTCCAGGCCAATGCTGCCTCCTTAGCTTGTTCATTCATATTCTTGAACTTCCTGCCCGAACGGATGAATTCATTGCGAAAGAGAATGTACGGATTCCTCACTTGTTTGCTTGTCCCTCCTTGAAACGCCATTTTTTCCTGCTAAAAAATAACCAGTACATGGTAAGTTGCATTAACAGGTGTACCAATATTTAAAGCAAGTAAATACGAATTAATAAGCTCTAACAATGAGTAAACCCCATTTTCTGGCCTTTATTTAAAGCAAGTAAAGCTGATTCAATCCCACAACTTCACATATAAAATCACCACCCATTTCTGATTTTAACAATTGCAAAGCATAAGCTCTAACAGGATTGAAAGACAAATTCTTAAGATGCATCCCACAACTTCACATATAACATCACCACCCATTTCAGACGGGTAAACTAGCCAGGTAGCTAAAGTTGAAAGATACCAGGGAGGTGGCAGTTTTTTTTATTGCCCAAGATGGGATATCAGAGACAGGGTTACACAGGGGTCCATCTATAAAATATACATACAAGGAAAAAGAAAGAGAGGCGGATAATAAGAATAGAAACAATGAATATAACATGAAAAAGTATGAGAAAAGGGAAGAGAGGGATCAAGAGCTTCAGGTCCCGTAGCTTCATTTTCAGCATCAAAATAACCGAACTCAAATCCTACATGAACGGGTAGTTATATTAAATCAGCCAACAACAAATACACTCACTAAATTTCAGAAGGATAAACAGACCAGAAAGGGATTTTAGATGAAGCTCAAGATAACCGTTTCAGGTAAAGAACTTAACAACAACAACAGAAAAACTTCCCCTTCGACGAACAGAACACGAAAAAATTACACCTTTATGCTGCAGGATAAACCGAACAGAAGACCGTAGAATCCCAAATGTGGATTAACAGTGTTCAAGTAGTCTGCAGCGACAGATGTGAAAAAACGAAAGGTTCCCAGCAAGGCGTCTTACCTAATCGCTAAACCCTAATCTTCCTAAACGCAAACTGACCTTCGACGATGACAATCCTCGACAATAACAGCGTCTGGCAATCTTTTGTGGTCAGGGAATCAGGCTTCGATGGTGCTGGATTGCTGCTTCGTCGTGCTGCAATGAGGTCGCCAAATTTCCGCTCCAGTGATTCAGATCCTCTCTCTCGGGCTGATATGCGTGTTTGAGCGTAATATGCGTCGAATGTCCGCCTTTTCCTTCATTCTTCAGAGGGCTAATTTAGTCTTTGGCCCTGAATTTAGAAAAGACAGATTGGGCCTCCTGCCTAATCTGTCTTTTTTAATATTGGGAGGCTCAATTTGTCTTTCTGGAATTCAGGTAGGCTTTTTCTGTCATTTTCCCATTTATATTTTATGTAGAAAAAAATAAAAATAAATGTGAAATTATATTTTTAACTCAGTCAAATGAAAGGGGATAAATGTCAAAATGTTGACTCATGGAGGGTATAGATGTTTATACGTTGATTCATGTAAGCTTGAATCCGAATTACATAGCCAAAGCTATATAATGAGGATTACCTGATTTGTTGTAATCTGTTGTAAACTTGTAATCAAGATTATATTAGATTACTTTATTGTGTCAACCAAACACCTAAATTAGCAAAACGCATCATGATTGTAGGATAATCCTTATGCATGGAATTGAACTAAGCGTGCCAGTACAGAAAGCGAATGAAGAAAATGAATCACATTTCAGAAACAGAAGTTCAGAACTGTGATGATGAAGTTGAAGCATCCCAATATGAAGGTATTTATGAGTATACTTACTCTTCTAACCAAATTCAAGCAAAGATGGCGTTTGATATCCCTCCTTAGATCTTTAGGAAGAATCTGAACCAAGGTCTCTTCGTCGACTCCTCGAGTTTCCATCCATTTGTATTGATCATAGCGTCTCACTCTTTCCCTGAGCTCTTGAGGAAGCACACGGTGATGCATCCACTTCTCTGAATCACGCCTTTTGATCCTCATTTCCTCAAGACGAACAGTTATTGATTGTAGTTCTGTTCATTCAATTGCATCATAACCCAAAAGCTTAGACTCTTCATGCAACTTTTTTGTGACATTGATGTAATCTAAGTCCAAGTTTCACACATGGCCTTTTTACTCTTATTCTGGTCCTATTTATAAGTTATTTCCAATATGTTAAAATCTTAAAACTCGTTAACTCTGTATAAAAAGTTGGTAAGTTTCCAATTTTGCCCTTGTTAAATATACATACTTTACCCCTATTTCAATAATATACACTAACATTTAATAAGGGGTAAATGGGGGAAAAAGTCGATGGCTTGCCTGTAGTTATGACAAAAAAAATTATTCTCTATGTTCCTTATAAATATGATCGGAGGGGTAACTACGCACAAGAAAGCATGTAAGGAAACTAAAACTGTGAAGCTAGGCTTTTGCTTTTACCTGCACTTTTCCAATCAGAAGTGTCATAAGGACAAGCCCCAAAATACATATAAATATGGAAAAACAAGCCTCCCCAATGTAAGTACTGGTGTCAAGACCTTGCAGAAGTGTGCTGAGCAAAACAAAGCCAAAGGTTATTATTATATTAGGCTTGTAAATCATGTGAAGAAATATAGTATTACTGAAACTTAGCTATAGAATTCTCCAACAACTTTAGCGCACATAACTGCGTTTGTTGGACAAATGATGCAGGCTTGTTGGCATGTCATCTCAAAATGTTCATTAATTATATACTGAATTTCCATATCTCAAAACACTGAAAACAGGGTTTATTGTATAATGAATTCTTATATGAGCCATGTTCTTTGGTTTTGCCCTACTCACCGTGATTATATGCTTTTCTGAAGGATACAGCATGGTCATCTTAAACACACAAACTGCTGTCAAGTTTAAGTATGTTTTGTATAAGGAAGTAACAAATGAGTAAAAGAAAGAAAGCCAGCATAAACCACTGGATATTTTCTAGGAACAAAATGAATGAAAATGAGAACGAGAGAACAAGCATATATATATATATATATATATATATATATATATATATGATTAAGTAGAATCTACCATCCTGAAGTGTATCATTAACTAGGTTTTAATATATGCAGCACCCTAAAGCAATTTTCCTGAAGTACCAGCATCTTAAAATAATTTCGCGAGTGCTAAATCAATATCGTTCTTGCATAAATAGGACTAGAAGAAGTGCTATTATAAAAATATTTTAAGGTGCTCGATGCACCAAAAATTATTTTCAAATACTGAATATTATTAAAAAAATATTTTAAGATACTAGATGTAATAAAAATTAATTTAAAATACAGTACTATTGAAAAGTGTTGAATGATATGTAGATATTGACATTTTGGATGTCCCATAAACATAGAAAAAATTTACTCCACATATCACGGGAGGCAGTAATACCCTTATCTACAACTCGAGTGTAGATTCCATAATCATATGGAGGGTCGTCACATCCAGCTCCACAATTCCTGTCAAGAATATCTCCATTGACATTTTTCTAGGCTTCATAACCAGGATGGCGCCTATTTGAACTCTCACAGTACAAGAAATGTGGAAAACATCCTTGAGAAGCTGCATCAGCAGAAGCCTTCTGCCAACATATGTCATTTCTTTCAATTGCTATACCCTACTATCTGTCACATCACACAAACACAACATTTATCATGGAACATCCTTCTACTTGTCAAATGTCTCAATCTCTCACGCTAATCCATGAAAGGAAGGGTAGAGGTATCTTTTTACAATTAGGGCATGTTTGGATAGAATTTTAAAAAATGGCTTATGAAAAAAAAAGGTTTATGGACAACTTATGAAAAAAGACTTTTGGAGAAGAGTTTATAGAAAAAAAGTGGTTTTGAATAAATAGGGGTTTGGATAGTTATTTTTAGAATGACTTTTATGATGGTAAATTACCAAAAAGGGTATGATTTGATTTAAAGTAAGAGAGAGGAGAGAGTTAGAGAAAAGAGAAGAGAGAGGAGAGAAGGAAGAGAGGAGAAAGGAGAGAGGGTGTAAGAAAAAGTAGGAGAGAGGAGAGAGGGTATAAGAAAAAGTAGGAGAGAGGAGAGAGAGTGTAAGAAAAAGTAGGGGTAGGATAGTAATTGGATAGTCCATAAGTGCTTTTACTATTGAAAAAGCTATTTTAAATAGCTTATTCAAAATTATGGTTTTAAACCATGGTTTTGTCCAAAAGCACTTATGGACAAATAAGCCTGTTTATTTTGAAATTTTCTCAAACCGATGTTTGGGCCAAAAGCCCTTTTAAAACCGCGGTTTGAGTGTTTTTCAAACACACCCTTAGAATCTCCTGCCCATAGGTCAATTGAGACTTGACAATAGTTTAGAGATTTTGCAAGACTTCTGAGTAATAAATTATACTTAAAAGTCATTCTCCCTTTCATTAAATTAACAAAGATGGAAGAAAGATCTCTATTAAAATATGAGCATGATTTTAAATTCGTACCAATGATAAAACCAAAGGAAACCCTAATAAAGAAAAGAGTGTGTAAAATCCACTAGACCCTATCAACAACATTATGAATCCTTATTTGATTCCTAAAATCTCTCATTAAATAAAATAAGCTAAATAATGTTAAATAGAAAATATCTAAAATAACTTAAAATAATAC
Source organism: Leucaena leucocephala (assembly GCA_037074615.1). Taxonomy (NCBI): domain Eukaryota; kingdom Viridiplantae; phylum Streptophyta; class Magnoliopsida; order Fabales; family Fabaceae; genus Leucaena; species Leucaena leucocephala. Next base: position 4,495,292 of record CM073552.1, read on the forward strand.
TCTCTTCTGTCTTTAATATAAGAGCTAGTTGGAGGATCTAATTTAATCCTAAATATAAGACCTCAATTTACTTTATCCTCCAAATTTATAATTTTTTCTACAGTATTCCTATTGATTGCATATATGAAGAAATTTCCATTCAAGGATAATCATGATGAAATATGGTATTTTAGGAAAATCAAATCATATTTATTATTAATAACTAATATGACTAACTTATTTAATCTATCCCAGAATTTGTATTAAAGACCGGAGGTAGTATTCTCTAACTCCCAATACCCTATCAATAATGAATAAGGCAGCAAAAGGAGAAGTCAATAGCATGAAAGATGAACTTACATGGCTAACAAGCATGAACCAAACCAAATAGTAGGTGGCACCAACAAGTGCATTATTAGAGAAAACAGCACCTGTCTTCTTACCTTCTGTAGCTAAAGGGATAAAGCGTGCAAATCTTGGAATATATTGGAGGATGACCACTCTCAATAGTGTTGTTTTTGTGGCTAACACCTCTAAACTTTTTGCTTTACGAAGATAGTTGGCCACCACAATTTGCACTGAAAACATCTATATTATATAACACAGACAAATTTCCAAACCTGACTAGAATACCATTCTGGTCCTATATATAAATTACTTGTACCTCATTCTAGCATACTAAAAAATGTATTAAATTGATAAATTTTTACACTTAGGGTTTTGTGAAAAAAAAGTCATTAATTATCATACAAGTAACATATATTCAAGAGGGGTAAAATTGGAATAAAAGTCATTAGTTGCTCTACAAATAACTTATATTTAGGAACAAATTTTTCTCCTACAAGTGACTTATATATAGGCCAGAGTGCTACTTAATTTCAGTAGCCTAAGACAAGGTTTTTCTTTTTCTTTTTTTAAAATATAAGTGATGGTAAAAAGTCCTAAAATACATGTTTTAATCATTTGCATTGAGACTATCACTTGATGGAAACTTAGGGATAGTTTGGGAAAAAAATTACGAATTTGGGGGAATAAAGCGGATCAAGATCTTACATTTAAGGTTAAAATAAAATCTCTAACTAGTTCCTGCATTTAGGATTCGAGGAAGTAATAATTTTTGGACTAATCCTAAATACAATTGAGTTAGGTATTTGTCATTAGGTTTTTCAATAGAAGAGGAAGGGACGATAAAAACATTCCAAAACTAAAAACTGATTAATCCTTATTTTATCATATTATTTTTTATCTATTTTAAGGAATTTATAATGTTTAATAGATATTATTGTAGTAGTTTTGCTATTTTATGCTTTAATTTATTATATGAATTAAATGATTAAAAATGTTATTTTCTTGTGTTTTATTGATTTTATTATTTCTCTTGATTAAATTGATTTGCATGAAAGTATTTTGCTTATATGTATTTTAGAAAATTAAGAAAAATAAATAAATTATGACTATAACCCACATCAACTACTACACAATTATATTAAATGAGGAAGGGTAATTAAAGAATTGCTAAATTGAATGAGAAAATTATAATATTTAATTAGAGAAAATAAAAATACCTATAATATTATGTTATATTTTATCCTTTAATATAATATTATATTATATTAGTATTATATTATATTATATCAATCCAATATCATTTGAATTAATTCAAAAATAATTCCTCAATATCAACATTTGAATTTAATCAAAGGATAATATATAAATGCGTTATCTTTTCTTATTTTTTTGTTAATTGTTTTATCTCTTTTATCTTATTACTTTTTATTTGAATTGTTTACAGGATATTTGAGTTAAAAAAGATTATATCTGAAATATTGGAAAAGATGATAGTTTGAAAGAATACTAAAGATAAATAAAAGTTATCATTATCTTTTAAAGATTTAATCAGTGAAGAGACTCATATCAACTGAAAGACGCTAAAGTTATATCCAAAGGCTATATAAAAGACCCCAAAAGCTCCTCTATAAGACACCAATTACCACTATCATCACAACCATGTTCTTCATCTTTTACTCATCGTCCGTGAGTTTAATTGGCGAAGGGATGAGACATGCGACTATTTAGAGCGTGCTCGATCCTTGGGGAGTATCAATTTGTTGTCGTTCTAGTCGCGACGTTTAGGGTGACATCCTAGCTCCTAGGAGTTAGGTTTACGCCTGAGGGTAATAGACGGCTCACCCTGCTCGACATTAGATCTAAGATCTCAGTTGAGACACCTTTATAATCAAATTTTTATGATTTATTATTTCAATTTATGATCAACTTGGTGTTCTTTATTTATATCCTTGGTTAACAAACAGACGCAGATTAATCACCTTGCCATAAACCATATCTGCTAGCTAAGCTTACTAGTTTTCCCATCTGTATGGGTAATACTCATTTTCTACAGATAATGTGACATTTTACATGAAAAAAAAGGAAGAATACAAAGACAACAGACGTAAAAAGACAAAGTCGCCAGAAAAGAAGCTGAAAGACTCCTGTTACAATTCCATTCTTCACAAGTGGGACTCCATAAAAAGCAAACAGTATTTGTATGAAATCAGATGACAACCATTCTTTTCACAAGGCATCGCGAGCAGCTATACGGCAAGTGATCGCATCTGCAAGTGATGATACACCAAGCTCTGGTGCAGATATCTTGTAATGCTGAAACATAAGCAAAATTAATGATTATGCTATTATGTATAAAAGGAAACACACAAAGTGATGTAGATTAATTATAGATGCAAACTTTTTGCATCTGGGATTGGTTTGCTCTCGCTTCCAGCTGTTCCAGGTCAACCTCTTTCCCATTAATTAACTTCTCCACTGCTTTCATCTTAAAACAAGGAGAAATATCTTTAGGACCACTTTCTAGTAATGTGAGATAAGAAAAAACAGAGTCATACTTCATTGTAGAATTATCTCACCTCCTCAGGAGTAGCATCGAATCGAGCAGCAAGGATGTAGGTTGTGGTATCAGAGATGCCGCATCTTTTCAATGACTCTGTAATCTAGCCATAACTCAACAACGTTCATATTCTATCATCATATAAAACAATGGAAAACAACAGGCAACACAATAATACAAAAAATTACATGCTTGGATCCTGAGTAATTGAAAACCAGCTCTGAATGAAGTGTGCGTGTTGTCAAAGAATCCCTTGACTTGGCAATGAGCGTCTTGTACGCAGCAGCTAGAACAGGGAAAATATCTGGGATCTGGTTCAGTTGACAAAAGAGGGAACCATAGAAAGAGGCGATAAGGTTTCACTATTTGTCCACAGTTTCATAACCAAAATTATGCTTTCAATTATCATCTTATAAATGGGGCTGGACTTGACTCTGGGAAAAGAGACAGCAACACTGATGAACTAGAAAAAGGAAGGAGACTATAATTCCTACATAAATAAAATTAAGAAGCAATACAAGTAAAGCATTGAGGAATGCAACTTCTGGTTCCAATGTTGCAGCTTGCATACTTTCTAAGAGCTCCCTGCAAGAACAAGAAATTGTATCTCATACTTCAACTAATGTCTAAGATCAAGTTCCCAAACTTCATTATAGCATATACAAACTATTTTAAGAAAAAATAAATGTTTTTTCTCACAATTTATTCAACAAAATTAGCTCCTCCAGATTGATGTATTACTGGTAGGTGCTCTGAACTGATGGGAAAATAAAGGGATGTAAAACTCTAAAAGAAAAGATAGAGGAAGAATTTCACTCTACAATTTCTTAGTAGACAATACTTAGGAGAATCCCCAAATCAGATAAACTTGGATTTTATTTCCGAACGACTATCTTCTGCAGTGGCTAGCCTATTTATAGAGCTGATAATACATTTGAAATAACAAAATAAAGTCTGAAAATCCCCAAAATCTCCGAACCTGACTCCAACATCTAGAAAATAACAAACTGAACGTTGGGAACCACATCAACAGAACATTATGGTTCCATATTAGTCTCAGAATCTGTTTTTTTCTACGCTCTCATCCTCTGTATACTTCAATTTATCAACATTTGAAGAAGAAAAAAGTGAGAAAAAGAAAGCATATTCAGCAATCTACAAGAATGCGAATTTAAAAATTCTCATTTTTAATTATCAAACGGAAAAAAGACTAACTTTGAATTGGTGACATCAGTGAAAAGTGCAAGAGAAAGATTGCTTCCATTAATCTTGAACACCTTCATAGCTTCAGCTTAGAATCTGTAGATAAGGCACAAATAATTACACAGTGTTTAAGAACAAAATGAGGAACAAGTACGAGAGAACGAAGCATGGAAAAAGAAGAAAGGAAGCAAACTGGGCAACTGAATTGCAACATATTAAATCACTGAAAAATAGTGAATGTAAGAAAAATAATTTGAGAAGTTAAAAATCACACTGTCCAATTCAGCAAGCAATGAGCAGAGTACTAATTGATGGCGCGAGCCATAAATTTGGGAGCATATTAATAAAACTGTGACCATCAGCGAACATGATCGCCAGACCGGGATAGAAGACCAGGAACAGCGAAAATGGTTTCGGAAGGTTCAAAATCAGCCCAGGGATGATTTTATTGCTTCCCAGACTGTTACATTCAGCCACAAGCAGAGCACAGAGCTAGGAAGGTGGAAGGGTTCCGAACTTACCTTGCCGGAGCGGAGATATGACGGCAATAGGAGGTGAGGTCGTGTGGCTGAGCGGCGGCTAATCTCTGCGCGACGATTGGATGGAAGGCTTTGAGGGTTGGGGGGTGGGCGGAGGGGGGGGGGGGGGGTTTGACAGTTATAACAGAGTCAACTTATTAATACATTAAAAAATAAAATTGATACAATCAAATCAATACGTCAAAATTCCACATATTAAAATATAGATTGCTTTAATATTAACTATAACGATATATTTTATCTCATAAATTTATATTATTTTTAAAACTATCAATATTTATTATAATTAAAATAATTTAATTTTTAATAAGACAATTTTTAATGTAAATAATTATAAAAAAATATTTTAAAAAAATTAAAATATTTTTTTTATAAATAATTAATTAAATTAATTTTTAATATTTTTAAATTAGTTATATAATTAGAGAGTGTATTAATTATTAATTAATTAATTTGATATATATATTATAAAGAGTATCCATAATATCAATATATTATATATGTTAAATATGTAATAATACATAATATAATATATTAATTTATATAATAAAAAAAAAGTTTGCTTCAATATTCAAAGCAATAGAATCTGGTTCATTTAAATCTCAAAAGCAGCCCGCATTTAATATTAATTTTAGAAAACTTCCTTTTTATTTGTAAATATAGTCCAAAGGAATAATTAGAGACATTTAAGGCCATTACAAAAAGGTGAATGAATAATATAATCCTGTAATTATTAATGAGTCAATGAGTCAGCCCATTCCAACTAGGCGCCTAGATAGCAAAACCTCCAATTTTAATGACAGTAAATTGTTTGAAGTGAGAAGAACCATGGTGGAAACAGGATTGAGATATCTTCTTCTGGAACTTCCCAACATCAACTTCCTGTCTGCAAAAGCAGACCCAGCCATTGGAATCAAAGTGCAAGACCACACTTCCTTCCTTAACTGAAAAGGATTCAATATTTTAGGGTATATTTGGCTCAATCCAAAGAAAAAGAGGAGAAAGAAAATATTTTTATATAAATAACTGTGAGATGCGAAAAAAATATTTTAAAAATATTAAAAAAATATTATAAATATAATAGTTAAAATAAAAAAAAATTAATTTTTTCTTAAATCAACTAATTTTAAAAGGGAAAGTTAGAGGAGAGGGGAAGGGAGATAAAAGCTTAAAAAAAATAATTCCTCTCCTTCTAAAATTTTTATAGTGCTAAACAAGAAAAAATGGGTAAAATTCCTTCGTTCTCCTTTCTAAATTCCTCTTACTAAACACCTTTATAGTCTGTTTAGTAGTACGCTAAAAATATTGGGATAAAAGGAAAATTTAGATTTTTAATTGGTGGCAGGCATTTGGATGCCATGATTTTTTAATAATGAAATTTGCGCGGCAAGAAATTTTCCCTTATACAAATTTACCCGTAAAAATGTATAAAATTCTTGGGAGGAAAACTTTCAAACAACTTGCTTAGGAGCCAACAACTTTTAAGTGTTTCTTCCCAAGAAATTCTTTCTTTGATTTTTTTTTATATTTTATATATTAAGTAATATTTATATAATTATTATATTTTATATATTATTAATATTTTTCACTGCAATATCTCAATACACCAATCTTGGCTTCAAATATGTGGTGGGTTGAGTAATTTTTATATATAATATTTGGTGTTAATATTTTGGTATTATAAAAGAACCTCTATATAAAGTTGATGATGCTATTTTACTATCATAATTTTTTTTTTCAAAAGCTTTTTTTTTTTTATATTAATATTTTAAGATTCTCTTTCAACACCAAAATTATCCATGTGAAGAGATATACTCCTTATGTTCCTTTTTATAAGATAAAATTTGTTAAATATAGATATTTCTTTTTATAAGATATATTTTGTAGATGTCACACATTTAATATATTTTTTATTTTTACTCTCAATTAATTATATATATATCTTTTATCTCTTTTTTCACTATTTTCCTTTCCATAAGTAAGAGTATTTTTTGTGAGAAAAAATTATAACTTTTATATATTTATTATCTCTAATCAATTTTAATTAGCTTTACGACAACGTTCAATTATTTATATCTTATAAAAAAAATAGATGGCCCACCAAAACCTTCATCTTTATATTCTCTTTCTACCTGAAAATTCTTGATAAACTATTGAATTTTGATTCCTTGTATTTCAATATACAGGTCAAAAGTATGAATCACTAGGCTATAAAAAAAATAATTCATCAAGTCCAACAAGAGTTGATGGAGGATAATTCTTAAGCAGACATGAATCTCACTTATACCCCAAAGCTTCCCCTCATAAGCCCCCTTCACATCTGAAATCCAAGCTACGCTATGAAAATCTTCACAGAAGCTGTTCATCTTCCTTCTCCTTCATCAGAAACCAGTCCAACCCTAATTCTAGCAACAAGCATGCTTGTTTCTGCATTTCTTTATGCTCTTCTCAGACAGAGTTCTTGTCAAATTTGAATCTGACATGGATGGTCTCTTCTGTGAGCCATTTCCAAATTCATCATGGTTATTACCAGCTAGGGACTTTTCTCATCATCATTGGGAAGATGATCATGAAGATCATCGTGCTGTTCTTCACCTACGACACACCAATGATGATCATTATGACTTTTTCCACTGCATCTCTACTCAAGATCTTCTGCAGAATGTTCCAGTGTTGATTTTGCAGTCAAATCAGTACTTCGTTCCTTCTCTTTTCCTGATCCCATCTTTTAGACATGATCTAACCAAAACGTTCCCAGAAAAAGACACAATCTTTCACCTTCTAGGAAACTACCTTCTTCACCCACAAATGCAGCATGGAAATTCATCAGCAACTTCTATCAGACTCATTTGTCCATGGCAACTCAGAAGATTGGCCTCCAGATTAGAGTATTTGACACAAATAAACAACCCCATCAAGTTGTTCTCAACACAATATTATCTTGTACCTCAAAACACAATCTTTTGCCTAAACCAGATGAGAAAATATCAGTAACATCTTCTCAGCTGTTCTTGTCATTTCTTTATGAAGAACATCAAAACTCAAAAGATAATAACCAGAACATGAAGGCTTGGACTGAGTTGTATCAGCTGAGTTTGTGTGATGTGTTGATTACAAGTTCATTTTCTACTTTTGGGTATGTTGCTCAGAGCCTTGGAGGTTTGAAGCCATGGATTCTGAAGGGTACTTTCAGTGGAAAGGTTCCAGATCCTCCATGTGAAAAAGCCATGTCCATGGAGCCTCGTTTTCACTTTCCTCCTAAATGTGACTGTAGTTCCAATACTATTATCAATGTTACTTCTTTCTTTCCTCATACTAGGCACTGTGAATAGATAGGTATTTTATTGGTAATTGTAATTTATCACATCAATGGATCATAAACTTAGGATGTATTTGGTATCACGGTGAGAGGGGGAAAACAACTTTTCCAACGTGAAAAGCTGCTTTTGGTCTAAACATGATGTTTGGATTAACTTATTCTTTGTTGCGCTTTAAACCCCTATTGCACGTTTACTTTGAAGCAACTTTTATCTGCCTTTTTTTTTTGTCGCTGCCTCTATAACGTTGAGAGAGAAAATATAAAAAGTGAGCCCCCTCTCTTTTTCTTTGTGTAATCTTCCAGAGAATACACCCATACAACACAAAGTCATAAGTCAGCATACAAATAAGTAAGTATTATGATTATAACTAAAGTATGAGGTTGAAAGTCAAAGAAAGAAATCATAACTACTAAACATTTCAGGAATAAATCAGTTAACCAATATTAGGAATCATGCTGAAATCACTATATTTACAAAGTAGTTTTATTTCACTTCCATACTCCATACTCTTTCCTTTGTCATATGCAACAATTGATTATAGCAATTATATATTGAGACTAGAATCCCAGCCGTTGGTAATTAAGTTTGAACCAACATAATCAATTGGAGTATTACTATAAATGAAATTTTATAAAATCTACAAAATTAAAATAAACAAATCATGCAGTAAGAGCTCAATTCAAACAAAATGAACTAGAAGAACTGATAACCTATTGATTAATTGTGTTTCTTTTATCTAAGTTGAACCAGTCAATATTATTTATATTGAATCAACATATTTAAGTTTTTATCTATGGATGATTTTTGTAAACTACTCAAATGGTCATTAATATAAAATTTAATTGAGTAGTTGATTTTAGTTATAAATATAAGATATATTTTCTATATTTATTATATTTTTCTAAATTACCCTATTGATACTCTTTGAACAATAATCAAGTAAGAGAATGAAGGATTGAGTTAAGAAAGATGATTAGAGTATTTTAGACAGAACATGACATATTAACTAATTCAACTAACTTCCTTAATCTAATTAAATTAGTTAAATATATCATATATTAAAGACCGGAAGAGTAATTTTTTCCCTATTGAAGTTGCTTATATTTTTACCAGAGATGAACAAAAGCAATAGACTATGAGATGATCAAATGGCATTCTCAATTATATTAATCTTAGAGTTGGACCACTTAATTAATTATATACCTTGCTTCTCAAGTTACCAAGTTTCTTCAAACAAAAAGAAGTGTTTTGTTATGGCTTATACAATATTATTGGGACAGAGAAATCCCTCACATGATTTGCTTTATTATTATTTTTGGGCAGTCAAAGTGCTTTATAATATTATTGAACATTCTTAAAACATTATAAAACAGAAAAAGAAATAACACTTCAATTTTGTTTACAAACCAACACCTGTATACATACTCTCAATGTCATGTCATTTATACATATTAATTTTAATTTATCCAATGTCATCTCAGGATTATGGACGCGCTTAATCTTTGATAAAATATTATAATTGTTAGTTGACATATAATATTTACTATCAATTCCAATCAAATAAAAACATTTCTTTTTTTATGTAATTTGATTGAACTCAAGTCACACGGGTTGGTAATAAAAGTCAAATTAAAAAAAGCATGAGTAGATTCCACCGCTTTATGACATTTGGCTGAATTTATTGTTCATTACTCTGTATTAAAAAAATTAAATAAATTAATTAATTATATTTAAATATAATAAATTTATATTATATATTCATTAATCTATTAAATTAGTTTATTAGCTTTTATATTAGTTATAATTAACTAATATATTCAATCTTTTTAATTTATTTATATTACTGAAGTAGCTCTTATATTAAAAATTAGAAAGAGTATTATATAAACACTACTCACAAAATCCACGTGCACAAACTCTTAATGGTCTATTTAGTGCCTGCTTGGTTTACATTAAAACTATAGTTTTAAAAGTGTAAAAATTAAACAAACATCCATAAAATATTTAAAAGTGTTTCTGAACTAAACCATAATTTTAAGGGATCCAAAATGATGGTTTCAAATAAGTTTGTGGGACTAGTTTCTGAGTGAAAAAAATGCTTTTGAGCTGTGTAATGCCCATTTTATCCTTATATTTTTTTCTCTATCATTTTATCCAATACAATTTCTGGTAATTTACCTATAAAAAAATTATTTTGGTAATAACTATCAAAACACTTATTTTTTCATAATCAATTTTTTTCTAAAAATTATTCTCTATAAACTCTTTTCTAGAAGCTAAACCAAATAGCACTTAATATACTCAATAATTTTGTTATAAGAAACAATGACCATAGATCAAGGACAACCGGATTAAACAAAAGAATTAACTAATTTACAATTCCAGAAATTTAGATGCAAAGACTTGAGTTTATCATTTTCTTAAATGAATCATGGTTGAATTCAACTGCTTTGATTATATAAAAACCATGAAAGCAACCAAATTTAGATACTAGGGACACATAAGATAGACATGAATATGAAAAAACTAGAAGCCTCATCTGCTAGTTCTTAATTTACCTTTCCTTCAATTCCTGTAAAATAATATCTCAAATCTAACACACCTTTGAGTCTTAGAAGAAAAATCCACCTACGACATGACTTCAAGATCATTCCCTGCAACTCCAAGTCACAATCTTTTCACCAAATACAGGGTCCTTTTCCTGGCTCTCATTGTCTCAGCGTCTCTGTTCATTTTCTGCTCAATACTTTACTTTCTATACTATCTATGGTACTCTGTTGCACACAGGGCTAAAACGATACCGTTTGATGGAAATTCTCCATTGAAGCTCCAAAGATTTTCTTTCAGAGAGCTCAAGAAAGCCACCAATGGCTTTCACACTGAAAATGTTATTGGCAAAGGTGGGTCTAGTACAGTTTTTAAAGGGAAGCTTACAGATGGGAGTTTTATTGCTATTAAGCGTCTAGATGCTTTGTGTTTACAAACAGAGCAAGGGTTTCAGAATGAGCTTCAGATTCTTGGTACGTTAAGAACGTCCCCTTTCGTTGTCGCCCTTCTAGGATATTGTATGGAGAAGAACAAGAGAGCTTTGGCGTTTGAATATATGCCTAAGAGAAGCTTGCAGGAGTTTCTCTTTGGAGATAATGGCTGTTTGAGTTTAAGCTGGGAAAAGAGGTTTCTTGTAATATTGGATGTTGCTAAATCTTTGGAATTCCTTCACCTTGAATGTGACCCTCCTGTGATTCATGGGGATATTAAGCCAATCAATGTTCTACTTAATGAAGAGTGATATTAGCCAGGACTTGGGTGATAAGAGTCAGGAGCTATGGAAGAGCCAAGAGTTTTCAGGTAATTTAACTGCTGATAGTTCTGTTGAGCATGTTAATGAAGTAGATTTTACTCTAGCTTTGCAGGCATCTTCTTCATCCAAGTATAGTAGTAAGGTAGGTTTTAATGTTGGAGCTTTGAACTTGATTTCTTTGAATGATAATGAAGTAGGGACAACTAGTGTCAAGGGGAAGGAAATCTCAAGTTTGGATATTGGTGGGGATGGTGATTGGAAGAACCAGTTTGTTCCTTGTGATGATGATTTTTCAGGCATTGATCATAGTAAAGAGTTAAATGTTAATGCTTTCTCAGCAGATGAAGAAAAGCCAAATGAAAAACAATGTGGAAATTCAGGTTGGGGTGGAAACAGGATGATAAAAGTGCAGAATTATGCAGTTAAGATCATGTAATGGAGTGGATTGGGAGTCAGATTCATCCATCAAACAATGATTGGGATGAAGAAAAGAAGAACATTCCTGAGAAAACAGAACTGGAAAATTCAAGACCAACAGATAAACCAGATGATGCTGGCAATGGTGCTGATGAGAACAAAGAATCAGTGGAATAGAAATATCATGAGAAGAAGCATAAGAAGATAAAACAGTTGTGGAAAGAAGAGAATCTTGCAGAATCAAGCAAGAACAGTGGCAACCTGATGAAAAATCTTCAAACCAAGTGGCAGTTTTATCTCTGCAGATGTAAGAATTTCCAAAGGGAGGATCATCAGAATGATTATAATAAAAAAAATGGGGAGTTTAGTTTCAGAAGAGGTTGGAGGAAGAAGAAGATCGAAAGAAAATATTAGTCATCCCATTGGCAGCAAGATGCGAAGCGGAGAACTTTTCAGCAGCACAACAACCAGCATGAGAGGAACACTGAGTTATGTTGCTCCAGAATATGGTGGTTGTTGTGAGGGGGGGGGGGGGGTAATCAATGTAGAAAACTGACATTTACAGTTTTGGAGTATTGATCCTTGTGATTGTTTCAGGAAGAAGACCATTATTACATGTTCTTGCATCCCCATTATTGAAAAAGCTTGAGAAAGCTAATTTAGTAAGATGGTGTAGGCAATTGGCAAAATCTGGTAACATTTTAGAACTTGTAGATGAGAGGTTGAGAAAAGATTATAACAAGGAACAAGCAAGCTTGTGCATCAACTTGTCACTTTCTTGCTTACAGAGAAAAGCAAAATTAAGGCCACATATTGAGAATATTGTTAAGATTTTAAAAAAGGATATGAATCTGTGTAACGAGTATAAATTTTTAAAAGAATCATGCCTTAAAAGTTAACTGTTAGAATTAGAGAGACAAATGCCTTATAAGACCCTCGTTTCAAGATAATATTTTCGATATGAAACTTATGACAATATATTACTATTTTTGTTTGAGCTATCTCTTTCTCCACCTTTTAGACGGCAGAGCAAATAATGAAGAAAGATAAAAAAGTTATGTAGAATAGTTTTTTTTTTTTTAATGTTTATACTTTCTTGTTAGGCATTAATTTACTGTTTGTTTCATAGGTGCTGAGTATGAATACACCTTTAGTGTGAAATATATGTTATGTGTAATTTGGGCAACTTTCTTGGTGCTTTATAATGGTTTGATATATGATGATGATGTTGATGGTACAGTCACTTTTGCCTTGTGGGTTTGTTGAATGGTCATGGAATTATGGGGCACACAAGTCAAAGTCACTTTGGAGAGTCATATTTTTTTTCTTTTTAATAAATATTTATTTAGAATATTGATACATTTTTCTTATTCAAAAGTTCACATAAAGTTTTATTTTGGCTCGTTAATCATATAAAGTGTTTTTTAGTCTTCTAATACTAAAATTGTTAACAAAAATGTGGATATTAAAATTTTAAATGTAATAAAATATTTTCAAATGCTGATGCCTGATATATCAAATTTAATTTTTAAAAAATAACCATGTTTGAAATCATCATTTAAATCCCATGATGTTTGTGATAAAAGATTGGGAAAAAAATACCTTATAAAATTAAACGATTAAACTAAAATGTTATGTAAAATTAGGGACCAAATGTACAATTTTGCCATGTTTTCTTAGTATAGTGAACGAAATGCAAATGATCTCATTTTCTAGTATTTGTCCTTTTAAAATCCCAACGAAGACAAATCCATATAAAATCTCTCCGACCCGGAAATTTCGGTGGTAAAGACAAACATACCAACAAATCAAATCTCTTCATTAACAATTAATTATATGGTAATCATATCATTTTGTTGTGCTATAGTCCTGGAAAAATTATAATACCAGTCAATGAATGATCACATTGCTCACAAAATTCTCATTTCTTGAGTAGCACACAAAATAAATAAACCAAGTTAATTAAAAAAATAAATAACCATACTCCTCTATCCTTAATATATAACTTAATTAAAAAATTAATTTTAATTTTAAATATAAGATATATTTATCATATTTATTTATTTATTTTAAATTATTTATATTGTTATCTTTCTAATAATAATCAAATAAGAGATAGAATGAAATAATTAAAAAAGATAGGTATCGTATTTTAAAAAAAATATATTACATTAACTAATTTAATTAATATTTTTAATTTATTCGAATTAGTTAAATATATTTTATATTAAAAATAAAAATTATTATTTTTATCTTATATTGAAACTGACGGAATCAAAGTGCTCCCTTCCGATCAAAATTATTGATAAAGAAGGAACTCAGTTAAAGGTGGAATAAGAAAAGTGGCCGATATGGTGAGCCATAGAAGATGAACCAGTCATAATTTAAGATCAGTATAAATAGAAAATTATTACAAAATTTTAAGAAAAAAATATAATTATCCAAAAAAAAAATTTGCAAATAAATTAAGGACATTAACCTATTGTCATTTTTTATAATAAAATTTATCATTATACACTATTCATTTATTATAAAAATTTCCATTAATTACATTATTTTTTTGGGATATTCTATAATTTCCCCTATTTAAAACTTGTTAGCTGTACCACATCATGCAACAAGATCAAGCTAAAAAGCATTATGGTATTAGCTGGTTATCATATTGTTATGCAGTAAATGATGCAAAAAGACCTCTCATCTTAGTTCAAGTTCACAAGCACAGCCACGTGATTACATCAGAATCTATACATAAACTATAACTTTAAACAAAAACACCAGAATATTCTTTACCAATTTCCCAGAAAACACATATTGCACTAAAGTGCCTCTCTGTCAAAATGATTTTACTAACTATCGTGTTGTTGAATTCAATTCCATATGAAAATTTGATCATCACAAACATACTTTTTGTTAAAAAAATCCTATGAGATCTCAAAAAAAGGATATAATTATAAGAAAATTCTATAACAGCATGCAACATTTTTTTTTATTGTGAAACCTTTTGGTAATTATAATCTTTTTATCCTATGATGTCCACTGCACAAAATGACAACAGACAACTATACCCCAGTTGGCAAAGACAACCTTCAGAATTCACCAATCAGGCCACACCAAACTTAGGAAGTTCCTCTATTGCCTTAGAAACTGCATAAAGTTAAGAGTAAGAACCCCAAAAAACACAAACAAGCAAGAACAAAAATGGGAATGGTATATATTTGGAATCAATGTGGAGTCTCACATGACACAACAATGTCTAGAATGTCTTAGAAGGAAAAGAAAATGAGAACAATGAAATAAAAAACCCATAAGAGCAACAAACTTTCTAGATCCAACCACATCCAAACCAAACCAAAGCAGAAGAAGACATGAGCATAGAAAACCAGAATCCCCCAGAGAAAAGCATTGGAGCAGCAGCAGCGGATGGGGTTTCATGCTTATCAGCAACAGCAGAAGAAGGAGGAGGAGGAAGAGGATGAACAAGAACAGAGACTTTCATGCCATTGAAGCATTGGCCATTACCACCAATGAAGTAATACCTCTTAGCCTTATTCAGTGGTATGAAGTCTTTGCCTTTTGTCCAATTCCCAATATCTCCCTCTGTAGTGCAATTGTCATACCCAGTTTGGTTCACCTCAAACACGTTGTACTGGTTTTTCACGTACCTGAATGCTACCAAACAAAACAAAAAAACCAAAAATTAAAACTTCTAAAGAGTCAGAAAGAAAGTAATGCATATAAAGAAGTATAGCACAACCTTTAAGAACAGTAGCTAGAAATTCAATGGGAAGCTTATTTTTTCTCTTTTCAAATCAAACACATTATACTGGGGGTTTAGGTCTCAGAAATGCTACAAAAACATTGAGAAAAAAGCGCCAGAAAAATTCAAAATTCTTAAGCAACAGAATCTTTAAGAACAGTAGCTAGAGAACTACAATAAAAAAAGCTTCATTTTCTTTTGTTTTTCCCCAAAAATCAAACATACTGGGTGTTTTGGTACCTGAACTATATGGAAAACTTAAAAACAGAATATTTACTAAGTATAGCAGAAAGAGATATTTCTTAAAGATGAAAGAAGAAGGAGCAGCAGAAAGTAACCAGCCTTGCTAAATCATTAAGCACATTAGCTGAGATAAGAATGGAAGATTTCTTTTTCTTGTTATGGTTGGGTGGGGGAAAATGAGTGGGATTCAGGATTCAAAAAAGGAAAGATACCCAAAAGGGAAAGAATGAACAGATCTACGAGGTAACAGCAAGGGATTTAACATAAAGGTAAAAGGGAACTAACAGATGAGGTCGCCGACATAGAAAGTCTGGTTGTTGGCCCAGAGAGTGTAGTTAATGCCGGGGTTCCAGCCACGGTTGGCACCAACGATGTGGTCGGTGGCGGAGACGGCGGAGAGAGAAGCAAGGACGAAGAAGAAGAGGGCCAACGACGACGACAGCTTCACCAATTGGGATGAGGGAGTGCCCATCCTCAGCAGCAGCTAGTCTTTGTTCCTTTCTCTGCAGGACGCCTCTATCTACTTCCACGATCTCTCTGACACTTTAGTACTCGACTCCCTTCCCTATTCATTACTATACTTTTTGCCCCACAACATGCTATTATTATTACAACACTTGAGAGCTTTCACACATTCTAATAATCAAATTATACCTTTTATACAGTTAGAAAGTAAAGGAATATTCCTAAAACCTTTGAACCAACAAATGACAATGCCGTTTACAATCCCAATCAACTCTACTATTGCGGGAGGAACCTTATTTAACTAATTTTTTTTAACTATGTTTTGTATTAATGATGTACACACAACATAGCTTTTTGTGTTCTATTTGTTTGGGGTACCAACTATGGATTCGATTCTTCTAAGGATTAGCATCTCAAATCTCTGAATTTCTTTTCACTGCTTTGTTGGGATGATTTTATTATGTTCTTTGTTAAGAGAACCTTAGATTTACTGTCTTTTTTGTTCCTACTCTCTTTCAAGGTTTTCTTGTTTGAAGGGTTGATTTTGGAGTAGGAAAACAAATTTAGGTTTTCTAGCATATTTTAATCCTTTGTTACTTTTATTTAATAGTTTTTTGTGTTTGTTGTCTAGTTGTTTTATGTTTGACTAGTATATTTGCTCTTTCCTTATTCTGTTTTGCATTACCTTTTGTCTTAGGTTATTGGACTTGCTTGGATGGATGATGATGGGTTTCCGATATTTGGCCTATTCTACTTCTTTTTTGTGTACTTCTTCAACTCTTTTGCTGCAGCAGATTGAAGTTTTTCTCAAATCCTATGTGGGATCCGACGATCGTAGTATGACACAATTGCTCTATGGTGCCTATTACTTGAATCGATAAGAAGATGGTTCTTCATTAACTCCTCAAACAGAGGTTCCCTTTGCGCACATGGAGCAGTTTGAGCCACATGACGTCTATCAAGTTCCTTTGGGAAACTGGCCTATTACATCTCTCTTTGTACTTATGTTATGGTTGGTGTTTTCTGCTTTGTTTCTAACCCAACCTCATTTAGTCCTTGTCGTTCATGAGTTGAGTTTTAATGTGTGTAATCCTTTTATGTTATAATAAAGTTTATCTTTTATAGAAAAAAGATATTTTTTAGAAAAATAAAAATTAAGGCATAAAATATATAGTTTTTTTTGCAAATAATATAATAGAAGAATAAGAGTTTTTTTTAAGAAAAAAAAGATGGCAAAAAAGGGAAAAATTAGAGGGAAAAAAGAGAGGTTTAAGTGAGGAAGGAGCGTGAGTCAGCTGCTGTGGCGAAGGAGGCGAAGGACACCGAGGCTCGTAGCTGAGAGACTGACAAAGTGAAGGAAAGTCGCGTGAGCGAGAAAATGAGCGGCGACCCGAAACCCAACAACGGTGGGACCGTTGGTGTCGGATTTAGGGCAAGGTTGGATCACTACCTTTACAGTGGCCACAAGAAACATGTCATGGTTGGCATAGCTCTCATCACCGTCGTCTTCGGCGTCCCTTGGTACTACATGAGCAGAGGTTCGCTTCTTAACTCCCCCAACTAACTACCTGTAATCATCTTTTCAATTGGAATTTATGTTTCATGATTTGGGGCAAGACAATTTTGGAAGTTGTTTGTAGCAAGATTTGAATCTTCCTTCGTTTTGACTTTTGAGGATTGGGATAACTGCGAAAAGTTCACCACTTTTCCTATAGAATGAATTTCATTGTTCTGTTACTCTCTGTTTCCTACATGGAGATACTTCTATTTAGTTTTGGATTGAAATTTATCTATTCTGATATGTTTAAGCTTGAATCTTTGGAATTATCTATTTAACTTATTTGTTCTGTCTATTAGGAGACGTTAATTCCTTCGGTTTATTTAGAGTATTTAGAAACGCGGTACTCCTCTGTTTATATTGAATTTTCGTTTTGTAATATTTCTTTTTCCTTTTTACCCTCTTTCTCCTAGCACAGTCGATAGAAATATTATGAAGTGCTATTGTAAGAAATACGGTTTAAAAGAAATGGTTTTATATGAATGAACCTCAAGTGCAATGCTTTGGGTCTTTCAATATGCTAAGCATGCATGTAATCTGAAGTGCTAATCATTTTTAAGCTCTAACTAAGATGAACCTTTGGCACGGAATTAGAACTTTGGACTTCATATTTGCAATCTAAATGCTTCAGTTCTCTTGCACTACTGGATTATGATTGCATAGGTCGGTTCCAATTTTCATGCATATGAGGCATATTATGAGCATTGAGCATTCATTCTGTGATTCATGATTCATGAATAATCGACAAGGTGCTGTTGCCTTCTTACCTTTACCAGCCTGTAAATGCAGTTAACTAATTTTGTTGTTATCGTGTTGATTCATGGAAAAAAAATTGATACCTTATAACTATAAGATGCCCATTTGATGTTAAATTTGAATTTTAATGCTCTTGTTGTTCCATCACAAGACAGTCCTTCCCTAATCAAGTTGAGGATGAGATAGATAATGAGAGTGGTGAAGAAAGGGAATTTTCGGAAATGGGTCATAAAAGTTTCATTAATTTTTGTCAAAGGTATTGTATTAAGAACCATGAGAATGGATCTTATAAATAAAATTTCTCACATATGACAAAGGCAGAACTTAAATCAATGTGAGATGATATTGGTACTATAGGCTTCTATTCATACTTAAAAACAACCGCAAGTCCATATACAACCTAAAAACATACTTGCATGTAGCTGAAACGGATGATTCAGAAATTGTATCAAATTAATTAATTAATCCGCAAGCCTTTTTAATTAATCCAATTAGGTATTGTGTATACAAATGGTGCCATGGGGATCTGAAGTTCTAAATTCTCAACATGCATGGTGCAGTTTATAAACCATGATGCACTAGGCTTTTCTGTCAACATAAAACACTTGCATCAAGTATAAACTAGCATCATAACCTAATTTTAAGTGTATAGTTAATTAGATTCATATATATATATATATATATATATATGAATCTAAGGAGGAACTAAACCTGGTACAATTAGGGGGCAAAATCACTAGGGGAAGGAACCCCAAAACAAGCCTGAAGAACACATCGCTAATGCAAGTTGGGACATCTTCAAAAGGAACAAAAAGCAACTTTGTTCTCAAAACCCTGGTGCCCATCCATCAGCTGATTGTTGTACACTCTTGGAGTAAAAAAACAAACTTGAGGTGCCAATTCTTCCTCATAAATTGATAAATCTCAAGAACCGTTTAAAGAATACAAGAGCGCTAGGTAGTAGGTACTTCCAGTATAGGATGGTGCTGTGTATGTGTCCGTGCGTTGTTGCTGAATAGTGGCGCATGTTATTCAAAGCTTCTCTCTTGCAAATTATGCAATTGTTTGTAGTCCCTTGCTCTTACTTGGTTACCAAATTTTTTATGAACAAAGAAACATACTAGGGAAAAATACTATGAGGTTCTAAATAAGGGACTTAATTATCTAAAAGTGCGATGGTAATTGAGGAGTTAATAATGACAAGTTTTAGTGTAGAAATTGGCAAGTTCATGCTACTTGAGACTTTTTAGTAATTAAGTTCCTAGGATCTCATAGTAATTCTCCCAATATATCTACTTGAACCCATTCTATCAGCTATACAAACTATCTTGTCCCTAGTAAGTGCATTATATTTCTTCATGTTGTAGCACTTTCTATTACAAGTTAGACATTATGAACAATCATCTGTGAAACTTCACTGATGTTTTATTTGCCTTGTGTTATGAATTTATGGTTGCCTTTATCGTATACCATTCAAAGAGTGTATGATTGTTCTGATAATCAAACAGTTCATCCATGTCCATTGTAGTTTGATACATATACAACCTACGAAGTCCATTGAACTGATCTGCACATTCTTTTCCCTGCAGGAACCAAACAAATGTCTCATCAAGACTACTTGGAGAGAGCTGATAAAGCAAGGAGCCAAAGACTCTCCTCTGGCTCTGCTAAGTGATCTTATATACTGCATTTATTATATAGCTTAATTTAATCAATAATAACCCAGTTAGAACTTTTTTATGATATCTCCTTTTTTCTTCCTCCGGCTTTTTGTATGGCAGAGATGCTCTTCTTTCTTGTCTTTCTTAGTTGTGTGGTCCATGTAGAATAACTCATTTCTTTGCTAGTTTGCTACTGAAATATGGTGTACGAGAGTACTGTCAAAATCTCTACACATCGATTTAAACTATAAAGCTTGGAACCTTTTTTGAAGGGGAAGGATATGATTCCATCTTTTGATATTTCCATGAATATCATGGTGGCCTCCTCATCTACAAAACTCCTCTTGCAAAATCTGATGTTTAGCAGCTTTCTATCCAATTTCATTCTTTCCATTCGCTTGGGAGATATCTAATATGATGAAGGGACCAAGTTGTTTTATACTCCTCCAAGCAAGTTATGGGGTTAATTTTAGTCTTAGATATAAGATCTCAATTCATTTTATCTTTCATAATTATAATTTTTTTCAAAATTAATTTATAAACTGATATATAATATAATATTATATAGAAATATTTTTGAGATATTATATTATATTTTTTATAATAATTTATTTATCTTATTTAATATATGTGAATTAGTTAAATAATTTTTAAATTAATTATCGGAGTAGTAATAATAAATAGACTTTCAATGATGTGTAGGTAGCCCAATTAAAATATGTTATCTAACTAATTTTTTTACTTTTAATGTTTCTCATCAATATCTTTTAAAATAATTTTAGAGCAAACGATAAAGTTTATGTGATAAATTATGAATAATAACATAAAAATAAAAAACTTATAAAAAACGAAATCCTAATAATTGTATAGTATAGGAATTAAGAGAAGTTAGGTCACGGTTGAATTGCCCACCAAAGGCAGATTAGCCTAATGTTAATGTTAATTGCTGATCCTCAGAAAACTCAAAGATCAATAAAAAAACGAAGAAATATCTGAGATTAAAGTATATATCATTTAAATAAAAATTTCATTTTAAAAAGTTTGTATACTAAATTTTAATATTTTAGAAATTATAAAAAATAAATAGTTGGAAAATTCTTTTTTTTTTTAAGAAAAATACAATTTTATTAAATCTATCTTGAATATTGAATAAGAAAATTCTTATGTAACCGATTAAAATTGCAGGCTTCGTGGGTAAAAAAAAGTAGAAAGTATTTTTTTTTTATCAAGTTTAGGTGTGTTAAATGCATTGAGCTTATTAGAGATAAAGTATGTCTCAACTTGTAAGATATTTATAAATCGTTCGCTAATAAAATTATCATATTAAGTGTGAGATTTGAATTTATAATAGAAATAATTTGAAGCTTAGTATTTTTTTGATATAAAATTTAATTTATATTAATTGCATTTAACATATTAAATTAATATTTTTTTAATAAAATGATCATTTATATATAAAATGAAGAAAATTATAACATGTATATATAATTGCATTTAACATTTGAAGCTTAGTATTTTTTTTGTGTTAAAAATCGATTTCAACAAGCTTGAGAGACAGGACTGAACCAAAGGGGATGACGATAAAGTTGCCCAAACAGCAGCCAACATCACCTATTTAACTGCGTTAGGGACATGTAAGAAAACTTAACACTTAATACCAGCAAGTCCAGCCCCGATATGTTAGATTAACTGGTTAGAGTTATTTTAGTTTAACTAAAGATTACGGATTCGATCTTTTGATAACATAATACCCTATGGATTATGGATACTAATTTTAATAGTTCATGTCATGTATTAATCCAGAATAATCTAATTTATAATTTTCTAAAGAGTTAGGTAGGATATCATGTGCTTGAACAAAAAAATACCAACAAATCATTTTCAAACAACAAGGACTAATGATTTTAAATAGAGTAATCTTGAGGGACTAAAAATAATAGTTTTAAATTTTAGGGACCAAAACTAAAAACAAGATAACTTGTAAAGACCAATAATAATATGGTTTGATGTTAAAAAATGACTGCACCAATTGTTATTAACTTAAGGCATTACTTGTGAAGAGTTCAGAACACCACTTGTAATATTTGAACAAGATTAATTTTTCTATATAATAATGGTAGATAGTTCACACATGCATGCAAATTCAAGGATTGATAATTTCCTCCTAATTAATTTAAATTAATTCAAAAACCTATAGATTTTAAATATTTAATATTAATTACAATAATTCATTTTAGTTTGTTAATCAAACATCAATGCAGCCATATGATTCAAGTATTGTTGATAAGATAATTAAAAAATTACATTGATGTGTATGTTGCCCAAAAAATTCCAATTGTTGGATGCATATGTGCACTTTTATCATACAACCACAAATTCAATCCAAAAAAATTATACAACCATAAAAATTTAATTAAAAATAAGATTTTTTTTATCATATCTTTTCAATTTGTAAACAATGGGTTAGTATGTCTTGACAATAAACTACCTTTCAGATTCATTCTTTGGAACCCAACTATTCGAAAATATGTGTGACTTCTCCTCACAATGAAGTTGGGATGAAAGAGCTTGTATATGATGATGAAACAGATGAATGATGAAGTAGTATCTAACTTTTCTTTCTATTAGATTATGAAACAATTTGGAAACCATGAATCATGGACAAACATCTTCATAATGACAACAGAGATAGATCTTTATTACATGTTAGGTATGCAACGAAGAATGGTGAGCTCATACTAGATATGGGAGGTTGACCGATATCTTAACAGAAGCTATTAAAAACAGTGTTTTTTCCTTGATTGCACGAAGAGTTTGTATATGATGATGAGACAGATGAAGATGAAGTATTATCTAACTTTCTTTCTATTTAGATTATGAAACAATTTGGAAACCATGAATTATGGACAAACATCTTTGCAATGACAACAGAGATAGATCTTTATTTACATGTTAGATATGCAACGAAGAATGGTGAGCTCATACTAGATATGGGAGGTTGACTAATATCCTAACAGAAGCTATAAAAAACAGTGTTTTCTTCCTTGATTACACGAAAGAGCTTGTATATGATGATGAAACAGATGAAGATGAAGTAGTTTCAAATGATAGCTTGTGAGTTGATAAATTGAGCTTATTAATTTCTGATAATGTCAAACAACAGTTATTTACAACATCTCTTTAGTTTTTTACTGCAACAAGTTAGCTATTCACCATAATTATTTAGCCATTGACAATATGGTTTAGCTAATTTCTTGCTTGAATAATTAATTTAAGAGGCCCATGTTTCATGTTATTTACAACACTTCTTTAACTATTTCCTATATAATGAATTAGCTATTTACCATAATCATTTAACAATTGACAAAACGTTTTAGCCAATACAACTGAATAAATTAATCTAAGAAACTCCTATTTCAGGTTATTTACAACACTACTTTAACTATTTTCTAGTTCCTACAACAATTATCTATTTATAAATTAGTTGAAAAAGTGTTGCATGCAAGTGTTAATAAGTAATTGAATCTTGTGAATATCTAAAACGTTCAAATTAATAACTAATCTGTTATTGTCAAATGTCAATGTTCAATTGTTTAGTCGCCAGAGATTTGACAAATGTGGTTGTTTAATTTTTTTTATAAAAGAGAGGGCAATTTGGTAAAAGAAACAACATTTAAAAATTGGGAAATGACTATGAGTAAAAGAGAGGGCAATTTGGTAAAAGAAACAACATTTAAAAATTGGGAAATGACTATGAGGCTATAACGAATAAATTTAATTACTAAAAAATCTTAATAACAAATGAGCATAATAAATTTATCATTTTTTACACTAAAATTTGTCATCACATGCTCATCAGTTGTTATTAAATTTTTGGAATAATTAATTCCCTTCTTTAGAATCTCATAGTCATTCCCTTTTTAAAAATTCCATAGACTTATTAGGAATTAGTTAAATTTAGTGAATCAATTTAGAATTTCATTATTTCAACTGAATTTAGATAAAATTTTCACTAATTTATTTACTAAATTTTAAAATAATAATTATTTATTGCATGCTAAAATTACTTATATAATATGAGGAAGAAACGAGAGAAATAATACAAACTGATTGAAGTTAAGAAAATCTTCTGGATCACAAACGTATACTTCTAGTATATAATTGAAGTTAAATATATATATATATATAAAGTATATACTCATTATAGACTTATAGTCTTTATTATAAGAGGTGTTTTAGAAGGAATTTTTAGTCATTTATATAAGATGTTTTTATAGTTTTAATGAATATAGTTTTAATGAACATTTAATTTTTTTTAATGTATACCCATATTAAATAAGGATAGTAAGAGAATAGAAATTAATATGATATTAAAGTTTAATATAGTTAATAAAAATAATATTAAAAATCACTCAAATTTTATAACAAATTTAATGCTTTTAACTATTTTTATTATTATATGTAAATTAGTTAAAAACCTCACATAAAAATGCCTAGCGGGAGTAATTGAATACATTCTCTCTTTTTTTTTGCTTTTTAATTGGATTTATTTTTATGGGAAGATCCAAAACATATCATTTGAATTATGAAATTTCAAAATAGGTGTACGAATATATAAAGAGAAAAAGGCGAATAAAGACCATCAGAATTTTAAAAAGACAAAAAGAGTATTTGAATTTTAAAAATGACAGATTGGATAAGACATTTACTATTCTTAGTAACAATAGAATTGCAAATAATTTTTTTGGTCATTTATTACTCCTATAATAAGATTTATTACTTGAGCAATGACTTTAACCACTTTCGTTAAGATATTTACTATTCTCAGTAACAACTAAGTTATAAATAATTGTTTTAGTCATTTACTACTCCTGCAATGGGATTTACCACTTGAGCAATAATTTTGATCACTTTCGCTAAGATATTTAATACTCTCAGTAACAACTGGATTGCAAGTAATTACTTTGGTCATTTACTACTCTTACAATGGGATTTATCACTTGAGCAATGATTTTGACAACTTTCGCTAAGACATTTACTACTCTGTGTAACAATTGAATTACAAGTAATTATTTTGGTAACTTATTACTCCTACAATAAGATTTACCACTGGAGCAATAATTTTGACCACCATCAAACCCAACTCCTCATTATTCATCTTCTTTCCCACTGTTCATCTTGTTTCTCTCACCATCCGCTCTCCCTCCTTACTGCTCACCGCTCTCTCTCCTCTGGCCACAATCTTGCTTGCCCTCGCCCTTTTTCGGTCATCTTCTCTGGCGACCTCAGGGCTCTGTTTTCCTCATTCTCTCTCTTCTCATAGCCTCTCTCTCTGTTTTGAAGACAAGGAAGACGACGGTGGAAACTCCAGTGAGCGCGTCGACGGTGGAAACTCCAGCGTGCACGTCGACAGTGGATGGAGAAAAGCAAAAGAAAAGGTCAACAGTGGATATAAAAAAGAAAGAAGGGCAATTTTATCTTTTTTTATCCAAATTTTAAAAGGACATATTGAAACTTATGTGTAATCTATCATTTTTGAGATTTAGATATTTTTTTCTCTTTTTAAAATGTAGATGGTCTTTATGCACCCTTTTCCCATATATAAAATGATAAATTGATCACAAATATTAATATTAGATTTTAATATATTTATAAAAAATATAAAATTGACCCTAAACCTAAAGAGAGTAGTAGATCCCATTATTAAAATAGTTAAAATCATTATAAGTATTATCAATTTTGTTATTAACATCAAATGTCTATGCACCATTAAGTTGTCAAACAGAATAATTAATTTTATTAATAAAATAATTAAAATTATTACACATATTACCAATTTTATTACTAAAGTAATTAATGCCCTAAACTTAATCCAATTATTTGAACAACTGACTTGTTAAAAAGAATTGTCAATTTTATTATTGAAGTAATTAAAATTATTACACATGCCATCAATTTCATTACTAAAGTAATTAATATTCTAAAATTTAATCTAATTATTTAAACAACTAATTTGTTAAAAAAAGTTATCAATCACATTATCAAAATAATTAAAATCATTACATATTTATTACTATAGTAGTTAATATCCATAACTCAAAATATTTTTATTATTTTCCATAAATATTTAAATATCAAATTAATATTTGTAACCAAAATATTTATATAATTTTTTTAAAGAATTTAAGAATTCATGTAATATTTTATATGGTATCTTATGGGAATGTTCCCTATTTTTATTTGTTGTTGTACTATAAAATTTTCAAACTTGAATGTCTAATCAACATAAAGCGTAAAATCTATCACAAATTACACTATTAAGAAATCGGGAACAATAATAGAACTCATTCCTCAAACTATATGTAAACATGTAAACGTGGGTTCCATCTAGCTTTCTCCTGGATAAAATATTCAAATTCTGTTGGCAGAAAAAAGAAATATGTATATTCCAGTTAAAAAAATTTCAGATCAAGATATTTTATAAAGATAAAAATATATATAATTTGTTTAGATAAAAATTTAAAAAAATTATAACAAAAAAATTAGAAAAAATTTTATAATTTTTTTAAATAAATAAATGTTTAAATAGTTATTATTAAAAAAATTATAATTAAAAAATTATTAAAAATATAATTTTATTAAAAATAAAAGATACATGAGGTAAAAAAATTATAAAAAATAATTAGATACGCCTAAGGCGTCGTACGATAGCCTCCGATATCCCTTGCTCTAATCTCAGGGCGTTGTGGCCAATGGCCCCCATGATCCTCAGTGTACTCCCACGCGTCGCTCTCCTCATCCAGTGCAGGGGGGGGTTGCTTGTCACTTGTCAGCTAGGCTTGGGCGGCCACAGCTCAACGGTGGATTGGGCAATAAATATCCGGTGTTGTATGAGGAGTCTAAAAAATAAGTTATAATTTATTAACTATTTATAATTATTATAAATTATTATTATATTTAAAAATTTAAAATATTATATTATTAATTAATAAAAGATTACTAGTTAATTAGTATCATGAGATATAAAATCTTTTAAATATCAAAATAATTTATAATTATTGTGAATCATTATATTTAAAAATTTAAAATATCATATAATAAATTAATAAAATTATTAATTAATTACTATAACTAGATTCAAAATCTTACAAAGATAAAAATAAGATTATTAATTACGATTTATAGATAAAAAAATTAAAAATATTAAGTCAGATTAATATATATTTATTTTTAATTAAATTAAGTATTATAAGATTTTAAAAAGTTAAATATTACAATTTTTAAAAAAAAATTAAATCTAAATACATAATAATTAAAAGATAAGTAATGGAAAAATAAATTTAAAAATATTATGGACACTAATTTTTTTTTGTCATTGAACTTTGGTCCTTTCTATAATAAATATTTTTAGGAGGTTTTTCAATTATTACTAAAGACAAAAGGGGCAATTTCAATCAAAATAAAGAGGCATGATGATATTTAAAAAAAGAAAAAAGAAAAGAGGCAAATCTCAAATAAAATATTAAAAAAAAACTATGGCCGCAAATGAATAGGAGCAAAACACAGATGCACCACCAATCACATACATGTATTTTGAAGTTCACAAAGAAAGTAAATGCGGCAAACATCATAATCCTTACCAAGTTCACTTTCATAGCTTAGATGATTTTTTTTTTTTTGGGCTCCAGGCCTTTCTTTTACGTATTCATTGGGGCCGAAAACAAGAACACATTGATTAATAACCCCTAATGTGATTAATCACTTGTGAAACTGCACACTATCATGCCCGCTGAACCATTTTTCTTTATGTACAAAAGCCAACAAACAGAAGAACAAGGAAGCAGAACTTTTAAAACATACAATTTGCTGTTGACAATCAACATCTTGATTTCTGTATATGAAATTATTCCTCTTCCTTCTTGCCGTTGCTTCGACAAATTGATGACTATCCGGCCTCCTCGAGCCTAACATTCTTTCCCACTATGATTCTGACAAATATTTTATCAGCCTTGCACGGTTGAGCTAGATTGGTTGGTCTGAACTTCTTTCGCTGTTGGATGGTTGATTCGAACTCTCATCATCAGCCTTGGATGGCTGAGCAGACGAAGGAGGCTTGTCTGTAATCGAATCATCAGGACTCGAAGGCCTTTTGAACTGAACCAAGATCATGGTCATGTTGTCACATCCCTCGCCGCCAGACTTAGGGGATAAGCACCGATCAAATACTTTCTCGCAAACTGCAGATAGTTTATTCTCCTACATTGAAGTGATACACATATGTTACAACCAGACCATGAGATTTGTACTATTTTAGTGGGTTTTCTAATCCACAATAAATATGCCAATGTGGCCAGAGAAAAAACTTACCGTCTTCAGCTGTAAATGTATAAAATCCACAAGCTGTTGGCTGGACATGCAATCCCTACACAAACATCACGAGCCATCTTGATTATAAGACCAAGAGCTGGCTAGACTATTGATCATAAGAACTATTTCACCATCAAAAAAGAAAGGAACAGCCATCTTGATTTTCTTAAGTATCTTAGAAACAAAACGGTAGTATTGCCAATATACAGTACTGTGAAGAAACGTTGCATAACAAAACAGGACATCGAATCAGAAATTTTTTTCAGAAAGTACCAGGACGCTAGATCATATGAGAAATGACATTTTAATGAACTGTTGCTGTCACAAGACTATGTTTAATGTGTACTAATAATTTCAGTTTTAAAAATATGACGTATCTATTATAGGCATATTGCTATGTGAATGAATTAGATACTGTCCATGGCCAAAATAGGAATTAAATACTGTCAACAGACTTTCTAGAGGACATTTCAGTAACCAAGCAGCTTACCATATTCCATCACATGCTATTACAAGAAACTCGTCATCATCGCAAAGCTCAACCTATTGCAGAAAATGTTGTTAAAAAAAAAAAATCAAAGAGTAGAAAATTAGAAAAACAATAAAAACTTGTTAGATGTCAATAGCATAACAATATATTAGTTCTATGAAATATATATAATCTTAAATAGTGAAATTTCTTATTTTTTCTCAGATAAATAATATAACATGTATCAGTATAACAAGACCAGAGGCTCATATCAAATATAATCATTTCATATCCATTAACCTGTTAATAAAGTATAGTACTATATACTTGCAGTACATACAGAATTTATATCCGGATCAGCGGTCACAATCTGCTTTTCAGCAGGCAAAAACTTGTTTTGCTTAAATTCCATGTCTCCTGTAACAGAAGAAATTTCACAAGACAAACGTTAGGGTGAATGATGAAATCTAAGACCACACTAATTGTAGATTAGGGAGTGAAAAAATAGTCTCTCATTGTTTCCTTTGCATTAACCATTGATAAATCACGATAAAAGGAATTTCTATTACCAATTGCTCTGGCCAAGTTTAGACTTCCATTAACTCGCCCAACTTGTATGAAACCACCAGCTTTTATAATCCTATCTCTCTCAACTTCAAGGTCAGGCTTGTGGTCTTCAGATAGATTATGTGCCTACGGATAAAATTTCATCAAAGAATCAGATACCATAATCATACCGAACAATAGCTATGCTATAGGCACCAAGTCATAGATAACAAGTAAATTCATATGATTCAGCACAAGCCAAATCACATGTATAGAGGCCACGAACAGGCAAAAAGGAAGTCTAGACTCTAAAGAAATGTCCTGATTTTGAAATAATTCCATGAAATAACCATCATCCATAGTTTTGATATATCATGCACCTACATCCTCAATATCTGTACCCAGTATTACAAGCATATTACAAATTATGTTAAAAGAGTACTCAGGAGGGAGGGGTGGTACCTGGCCCTTTCTCGATATTACACAGCGAGAATCACCAGCATTTGCAACTACAAGTTGGTTGCCTCGAATGACTGCCACACAAGCTGTGCATCCAGAGTTTGGTCCAGTAAAATCAGAATGCGGTCCCTGATTTGCATCATTACACACCCTCAGTTGTAATGAAAAATAGTTATGTGCTAGGGATCAAAAGGGGATACGCCCGACATCACAAAACAATTTTTTAGAGGCAAACAGCTTATAAAGATCTACAGTGTAGAAAGTCATTCTAAAAGTAAATTGCTGTCAAATTGCCAAATATCATAAAAACTAACAATTTATGAATACATAAAGATCCACACACATAAGATAGACATTTAGAAACCACTGGAAACAAGCACAGATATCAAAATATTAGGACATCTAATCCACAGAGAACCAAATGATTCAAGGGAGCACTGGTGGCATTTGGAAATGAATTAGACATTGTTTAGTTTGCTTAGTAAGCAATTCCAACAAAGATGATCCCGCAAATAACCAAAATGTAACATGAAAATCAGGAGAAATTAACCATCTCTGTTAACTTCAAAGTAAAATGGTTTCAATTCTTGAACATTTTCACTTGTTTGAAAAATATAACAAAACATGCCTAAGTGCTTTCACAAAAACTGGTTGACAATTCATTCATGTGTTACATATGATAACACATGGAGCAGATTATTGAAATTTCCAATCCAAAAGTTTTATATACTTAAATTAAATGCCATGTATTTGGCATTAAAATCTTCCTAAAAATGCATGTCCAATAACAGAGTAAGTAAATCAAAATTAAGCAAAAGAAGCAGTTGTGCAAGTAAAACAAAAATGCTGTTAGTATTTGTTACCTCCTCAAGAACCCAATCATCAGAATGGTCATAGCCTTCACCCCTAGGAGACCATACATAGCCCTCCAGCATACCAGACAACTTTTCTATATTATCTCCCAAGACTGCTAATTCTCTCCACCCTCTTTGTCCCCGCATCATCTCATCCATTCTTGATCAGTAGGAAGAAAGTTATGAGTGAGTGATAGAGACCATAACAGAGAACTAGGAATTCTTATGAAATAAAAAAGAATAGTTTTTACAAGGAACAGGCAAATAAGAAAATCCCTTTTATTTGAGATGCTAGAAACCCTACACTATTCGATAATTTGACCACACCTCTTCTCAACTTCCCCAAAACTGTCCATAACAGTTATAACTGCATTCATTGCCCTGCCTAAAACTATCCAAAACTGTTGTGCAACATTGCAACAGCGTTGAAATTACCAGTCTGCTGCCAATGCAAGCTGGCACAAGTGGTTGTAATCTTACATCTCTTGGGTGTGGGTTCAAATCCCCCGACAGCTAAAATCTTGCATTGGTAACAAATCTAGATAGGGAGATCACCTACCGCACAAGGGCCAATGAGTCTTTGAGCCGAGCCCTGCCAGTGATGTAGGAGTGTCATTCTTAATATCCATCTTTCCCATAAAAGGACCAAAAAAAAAAAAAAAAACAGTCTGCTGCCAAAGGTGTCCATAAACTACCCAAAGTAGCTCCAAAATAGTGGCCCGTCAATAAGAAAAATTTGCAACACTTTGATTTGACTGAAGTATTTATGTCTGAAATTCATAACCATATTCCCATTCCAGTCACTGTTAAGTGTTTATTTTAAAGCTATGAAAACTCTAAATGTGTAACTAAGTTTACCTATGGAGAAAAGAAAACTAGGTAAATTATAAACTCCATTGTTGAATAGAAACCACCATTAACAGTTCAGATAGATCCTTTTATCAAAGAAGAATCAGATCCAACTGCCTCAAAAAATATCACTTAGAAGGCTCTTCACACTCAATGAGAGACATGTAAATCCAACAAGGCTTTCCCTTCTTGTGTCTCCTATGATAAGTCATACGAAACCTATCAGATGTTTTATGAGCTCTTTGATCTGTTTTGAAACATCTTGAGAGAGAAAAAGAATAACTAAATATATAATGTTGTTACACGTATCATGAAGTAGGGTATAGATATGATACCAGATTTATATCTGATAAAAATACATCTTCACTTACAATATCAGTGCAACATACCAGATCATCACGCAAAACAGTGGAACACAATATGATGATTGATGAGGCTTCAGCCTAGGTACCTTATGATGCCATCCTTGGGATTTAATAAATAAAGAAAAGAATTATCTAATATTAACGTAGATAATAAACAACAAAAACAAAAATTAAAGAATAACCCGAGAAAAGTTTTCTGCAAAGATGTGCCTATATCTCCAGCTACATATGCTTCATTCTTAAGCACCTGCCAGTGCAGATACTTGGCACAAAATTTAGCAACAGCTTTACCTGAAAAGCAACAGATTGTACAGA
This sequence comes from Leucaena leucocephala, assembly GCA_037074615.1. NCBI lineage: Eukaryota > Viridiplantae > Streptophyta > Magnoliopsida > Fabales > Fabaceae > Leucaena > Leucaena leucocephala. Next base: position 4,527,620 of record CM073552.1, read on the forward strand.
AGATTTCAAAATCATATACTAGACATAAGTGTACTGGAAATGTCAGCCTACCAAATTAAGCCCTTTAGAAAGCTATAATCACTGATCAACAACAATGAAATCCGAATTCTGAAATTAATTCATCGCAGACAAAGCATAAAAATATAAGGGAAAATGTTTCTTTATTGTTTTCTTTCCACTTAGATTTCTGCCATACAAAATCCAAAACATGAACCAAAAGCCCCCAGGTTTACTGGTACTCAATCAGACCTAAGATAATTAAGAGCATTATGATGCTGGGTGATATAATAAGGCTGCAAGAATCTTGTTTGTAAAAAGTGGAATTATATACAACTAGACTCATGAAAACCAAAATAGCACTGTCTCTGCAAAGAAACACTTTGAAATTGAAATTATCAATTTCTTGGAGAACAAATTCACAAGTAAGAAAAAATGGAAGAAGTCAACCATATTCAGGTGGAGTATAAAAAAGAATCCAAAATTGCCCCCCCCCCCCCCTTTTCCCCCCTGGCTGTATGGATCTATTCAATAAAGAATGAAAAGATCAATTGTCATGCCAAATCAAGCATTTGATACTCCTCCCTTGAGGCCGCCAGCTTGCTATGTGATGAAAAAGATTTCCTACTTATAGTGCACAAGCAACTCCAAATATAAGAAAAGTCTAAATTAATTCAAATGTCTTCCATTTAAAACAAATAAATGATAAACAAATAAAATATACTACCTCTAGGCCTCTTTATACGAAAACTATAACTTGGTTCTTATAAATAGGCTTGGAGATAGTATTTAGTAATGCTGAAAAAACTTGCCCCAAAAAGATACACAAAGTATTTTAGAAATGATACATTGAAACATTGAATAATTTTAAAAAGATTATATTTCTGATCATTTAATAACCATGGTTAAAACAATAATATGAAAATACTGACCTCCATGGCCGTCATACACACCAAAGAAAGATGTTGACTCGTCCAAATTTAGATGGGCTGCATGCTGGCAAGCAACATAAAATAAGAAAATTTTGTAGGCATCATCTAATAGATTGTAATTTTGTAATATAACATGAGGCTACTGATTTAGCATTGAACCCAGGTATTTAAAATTATCAACATCATGTCTTTGCAAGATTCGATTCAAATGAGAGGCATTTTCTTATAAGCAGAAGGGTACGTGACACGTAAAAAAATTGATACATTATTATTTATACAGTATCATGCTTGTAGTAGTAGCTGATTAAGAAATAATATTACTGAATCGCAACTAAGATGTGGTAATTTCGCTCTTCTTATCACAGCAATTTAATGATGGAAAACTCATCTGCGAGTTCATAAAACAAACATAAAATACCATATCTTTTACAAACTTACCAATGCAATTAATGAAATAACAAATCAGAAAACTTCTAACCGCAAGGAGTTTTACTAGATTTAAAAGAAAATTTGTGTTTAAAGCTTTTGAACCAAATCCTGTGAATAAAACAAAAACCCATGCTCATACAGAAATAGTAACTGACATTTCATGAAATTAAACAAGTCAGTGGAGTGCTTACAGAATCTTCCATGGTAGCTCGCCATCCCTGCATGGAAGACAAACCGTAGCGAAACCTGTCATTCTCATCATCATCAGAAGCTTTCTCTGTTTTTGGGGCGCTGAGGTATATTCCCATCTTTAACTGCAACCAAAACGGAGTAACAAGGAATTAAACCCAGACCCAGCAGGAATACCACTATATGTCCGCTCTTCTTTTGAAAAAAAAAACAAAGAAAGAAAGAAAACAAATTCCAGTGCCCCAATAGACTTAATGGCCAATCACTTATTCAAACCAAACCAAGCAATCCTATATCCAAGATATCCGAAGCCTCAGAATCTCAACAAAATATTTGTCCACAAGAGAAAACAAAGGAGACGAATAGGCATTAAACAGGCAATATAAATGCAAGAAGATCAATTCCTGCATCCAATATTGAACTTCAAAACGGCAATGATTGAATCACCATGTACAAACAAAGAAAGTTTTCACAATAAATCAAAATGAAAATGGTGAAAAAAAGCACAATTAAGAGCTCTAGGGTTCTAGGAAGAGAGGGAGTAGACATACAGAGTGAGCGATCTATCTCTTGGATGAAATGATGAAACAGAACGAATGATCTCAAACAGTTTCAGTCTCCCTGCCCCTGATGTAGGAAGAGTAGCTGTATGTTGAACCGGCGCTCCCGCGCGCCGTGCACGTGCCCGTCTTTTTGGTCCCAAAAGAAGTCCATCTTTTTTTGGGATGAATAACCAAAATTAGAAAATCAAGAAACAATTATGCAAGGTACCACTTTACACGATTGTCAGTGATTTTATGTTTGAATGGATTTTTTTTAAAAAAAATCATTTTCACAAATAGAAACTTGTTTAGATAAGTAATAAAAACCAAGTTTAGATATAAAATAATTGAAAAGGACATGAGTATATAATATATTATAGGTATATAACTTGATAAATTTAAGAAAATAATAAATTAAATAACAATTATAAAAATAAGAAGAGTTATTATATTATTAGAAATTTTTTGTAAGTTCCCCTTGTCGAAGAAAAAAAGATAAAAGGAAAAATTGTGTAAATATTAAAAACCGTTTAATTAGATTTATTCAATAAATAAGAATAAATATATGTAAATATAAAATTATTATTGAAAAAAATTTAAGTACTAAAAAACACTTAATTAGATATATTTAATGTGATTTTTTTAAAATGTGGCTATTGAATATTATTTTATTTTTTGCAGATTTTTATAGTTTAATTTAAGATTAATGATGGAGATCAATTGAGCTTAGAGTGAACTCTTACAATCAAATTTTTTTAATTAATTTTTTTCATCTTAGGATGCTTTTATAAACATCAAATTATTAGGTCTTTTAAAATAATTTTATCTTCCTTTTTTTTAAGAAAACTTCCTAAAAAATACCATGTGAATTCTAAAATTATAAACAAGATATGCTAATATATAAAAAGATATATTGGTCATAAGTATTAGTCAGGGCACATATTGTGTTTTTCGGCTTGTGCTTTTTGGCGGCTATTTGGAATTGGGTATATTGGGATCTAGAAATCTTTTGTGATGAACGTATAAGAAAACCTACTTTGGATTTGCTAAAATTTTTTGAATTCATTTATTTCTTTCAGGGGTGGCTTGTTTTGGTTTTGGCGCATTTCATGTAACAGGATTGTATGGTCCTAGAATATGGGTGTCCAATCCTTATGGACTAATCGAAAGGGTACAATATGTAAATCCCGCATGGGGTGTGGAAGGTTTTTGATCCTTTTGTTGTAGGGGAATAGCCTCTCATCATATTGCAGCAGGGACATTGGGCATATTAGCAAGACTTTTCCATCTTAGTGTCCGTCCACCCCAACGTCTGTATACAGGATTGCGTATGAAAAATATTAAAACCGTCCTTTCCAGTAGTATCGCTACTGTCTTTTTTGCAGCTTTTGTTGTTGTTGGAACTATGTAGTATGGTTCAGCAACTACGTCGATTGAATTATTTGGTCCCACTCGATATCAATAGGATCAGGGATACTTCCAGCAAGAAATATATCGAAGAGTTGGTGCTGGGCTAGTAGAAAATCAAAATTTATCATAAGTTTGGTCTAAAATTCCCAAAAAATTAGCCTTTTATGATTACATTGACAATAATCCGACAAAAGGGGGATTATTTAGAGTGGGCTCAATGGACAATGGGAATAGAATAGCTGTTGGGTGGTTAGGATACCCTATCTTTAGAGATAAAAAAAGGGCGTTTTTGTACGTCGTATGCCTACTTTTTTTGAAACGTTTTCAGTTGTTTTGGTAGAGCCAATGTTCCTTTTCGAAGGGCGGAATCAAAATATAATGTCGAACAAGTAGGTGTAATTGTTAAGTTCTATATAGGCAAACTCAATGGAGCCAGTTGTAGTGATCATGCTACTGTGAAAAAATATGCTAGACGTGCTCAATTGGGTGAAATTTTTTAATTAGATCGTACTACTTTGAAATCTGATGATGTTTTTTGTAGCAGTCCAAGAGGTTGGTTTACTTTTGGCATGGTGCTAGAACCTTGTCCAAAGATGTTTTTGCTAGTATTGACCCAGATTTGGATGCTCAAGTAGAATTTGGACATTCCAAAAACTTGGAGATCCAACTACGAGAAGACAAGTAGTCTGATACAACATTGTTTTGTTCCTTTTAGATTTTCTATTTTTTTATTGTAATTTACCATAGGGAACCGAATAAATCTTGATATGAATTGCTACCTTTTCTTTTACTCTTGTTCTTTCTTTTTCTTTATCCGAGAGACGATCCAAAATGAACATGTATGAAAGCTATAATTTTAAACCACGATCAAATCCATGGAAGCATTGGTTTATACATTCCTCTTAGTTTCTACTTTAGGAATTATTTTTTTCACTATCTTTTTTAGAGAACCACCTAAAGTTCCAACTAAAAAGATGAAATGATTTTTCATTATCTCAATTGAAGTAATGAGTCTACCAATATTGGTAGGCTCCTTACTTCAACTAGTCTCCATGTTCTTCGAATGGATCTCTTAGTTGTTAAGAGGGTTGCCCAAAAGCAGTATATAAGGCGTACCTAGTAAAACTTACAAGTAAACCATATATAGAGATGGCAACTAGGGTTACTATTTCCATTATTATATAATTTCAAGACCAAAAGGGATCTAGGATAAGATCATTTATTTACAGCGGAATGGTATACAAAGTCAACAGATCTCAATGAATAAAAAATAGGATTTATGGCTACACAAACTGTTGAGGGTAGTTCTAGATCTGGTCCAAGACGAACTATTATAGGAAATTTATTGAAACTTTTGAATTCGGAATATGGTAAAGTAGCTCTTGGTTGGGGAACTACTCCTTTGATAGGTGTTGCAATAGCCCTATTTGCGATATTTCTATCTATTATTTTAGAGGTTTATAATTCTTCTATTTTACTAGACAAAATTTCTATGAATTAGATTCACAAGAACTAACTAACTAGTTTTTCAATACAAAGTGAAGCATTTTGGGTCTTAGATTTTTAGCCCATTCTATTTTGGTTTGGTAGTTTAGTTCGATTGTGGAATTTCTTTTCTTCTATATTTTCAAGATATGAGTGTGTGACTTGTTGTAATTGATCCTATTAATAGTATAGAGAGTCAGTTTGTCATCTTGATACAGTTCTCAGAGGGGGAGTCCCCTTGGTTTACCTATCTCAATAAAGTCTATGATTAGTTCAAAGAACGTCTTGAGATTCAGGCGATTGCAGATGATATAACTAGTAAATAAGTTCTTCCTCATGTCAACATATTTTATTGTTTAAGGGGAATTACACTTATTTTTTTTTTAGTCCAAGTAGCGACGGGGTTTGCTATAACTTTTTACTATCATCCAACCGTTACTAAGGATTTTGCTTCTGTTCAATATATAATGACTGAAGCTAACTTTGGTTAGTTAATCCGATCAGTTCATCAATGGTCGGCAGGTATGATGGTCCTAATGATAATTTTGGACGTATTTCGTGTGTATCTCACCGGTGGTTTTAAAAAACCTCGTGAATTGACTTGGGTTACAGGTGTAGTTTTGGCTGTATTGATCGCATCCTTTGGTGTAACTGGTTATTCCTTACCTTGGGACCAAATTGGTTATTGGCCAGTAAAAATTGTAACTGGCGTACCTAAAGCTATTCTTGTAATAGGATCATCTTTGGTAGAGTTATCTAGTGTGGGCCAATCTACCTTGACTCATTTTTATAGTTTACGCTCTTTTGTATTACCTTTTCTTACCGTCGTATTTATGTTAATGCACTTTCCAATTATACGTAAACAAGGTATTTACAGTCCTTTATAGAGAATATGGATCGTAGATATTTGGAATCAATCATTTATCATTACAATTCCTTTTTTTCTCACAAATATTAAAATCTCATATTGATATATATATGATCAATCTATCTTTTTATATAATAATATGCCTTTTTTAGAATTTCAGAATTCAAATGGTATTTTTTTGAGAATTTTCCTTGTTTTTATTATATGCATATGTATATTTCTACTTGAGGTAATCATGTTGGATATATTTTTAAGGTACTAAATGTAGATATATCTCTTAATAAAAAATTTAAATATTAGTTCATCTTATTGTGATAGACTAATTTTATCTCTTCTTTCATTAAAATAAGGCAGATCAACTTAAAAACCCTTGTCTTTCTTTTGATCAACATTTAAAAAAAAAACAATTCAATGCATCCCAATTGTAGTAATTTAATGTCTATTTATCACCAAAACATTCTGAAATTAAAAAGACATAGATGCCCTCATTTCATTATTTTTTTTAAAAAAGAAGTCAACATCTCTGGTCTCCAATATGACGTGCCCAAATCTAAAAAGGACAACTTATCCTAAAAAATTAATATATTAAAAGAAAAAATTAATTAAATTTATAAATCACGCTTCTTCTCAAGTGCAACTCATAACACACACACAGATATATATATATATATATGTACGGGAAAAACAGGTTAACTCACACAAATATATATATATGTACTGGGAAAACAGGTTAGCTCACTGCAATCTACGAGCTAGAGCACAACTGGCCTCAAAATAGGTTAACAAAATATTAGCCTGAGCCTACCCCTAGTTTTTTTTAATATTTTTAAAAAATAATTTCTAAATTTTTAAAATATTAATACAAAATTTTTAAAATATTATATTAGCATAATAAAAAAATTACTAATGTTATACTCTTAAAAATTCCTATTTTTTATAAAAAAATTTAAATTTTATAACTATAAATTTAAATAAACATTAACATAATATTAATCAATTGTAATATGTCAACATATATTAATAAATAAGTAATCATCTTTACTAGTATTCGATAATAGGAATATTCAAAATAATATTTGAGTAAAATAAATAATAATATTAAAAATTAAAAAAAAAACGACGCAACCCGCCCACCCCACATTTGAGGTAACCTTTGTTCCCATTTTGGAATAGTGACCTTAATATGTATTCATTCTAATTTTTTCTTTATTAGGACAATTAAAAGTTCAAAATTTTAAATTGAAACTTTATTTTAATTCATTCTGATAATAAATTTATACCCATCGAAAGTTTTTAAAATATGAGAGAGATAAAAAAGGTCAATTAAAAGAAATCTTTTCAACTCTTAAAATAAAAAAAATAAAAAAATATTTAAGCTTGAAAAGCACTAAATAAAAAATCATAAGGTTAAGTTGATCTGATATTCTGAAATGTTACGGGTTTATTATAGACGGGTCTAAACTAAACAAATTTATCCTGGGTCTAGGTTGATATATTGGGCAACGAGGCGCTTTACTCATTCTTACCCGTCACCCCTTTGCTCATCTTGAAAACTTGCTCAATCACTCACAATGTCACCCATGCTGTCATGCCCGCTAGCGTCTCGCTCTCTGCCTCTTACTCGGACGCTTGTCCCACTAGGATTTTGATGTTTATGCTTTGGCAGTTCTTTCATTTCATTTATAGAGGTTTCACTTTCATTCAAAACAATAAAAGGTTTGATTAGATGCATTGGTGACTCTATAGTGTTTCGCTTATTAGTTATTACTCTTACTAAATTTTTATTTTATCATTTTCAAAATGTTTGGTCTCAAATTATATATGGTTTAGGCTATTTTAAGCTAGGGTGTAATTTTTGTTATGTGGGTATCTAATTTAAATTTGCATTATGAAGAAATAGATAAAATAAAAAAAATAATTAAAAATATGAGTTTACCCGTCAATCTACTAACCTGCCCAATAACAAACTTGGGTTTGGAAGAATAGCAACTCATTTGGAGGTGAGTTTGTTCCACTCAATCCATCGTAACTCTAACCCGTTGTAAGCTAATCTATAACTCGTGAGTTGATCTATATTATCGACTCTAATTTTAAATTAGTTATATATCATATTCTTAATTTTTAAAAATTTAAATTAAGTTTTATATTTTGACTATTCTTTATCATTTAAATTATTATTAAAATTAACAGTTTTTATTATGTCATAATTTTTATATAAATATCATGGTTTTTATGTATTTTAATTATCTGGTTTTATTTCTTTTTTAACCATATTTAATAGCTTTAAATCACCTTTAATCCAAAGAAAATGCTCTTTTTAATTCATCATTAGACCTTCTTTAAATATTAAAAATGTCAATATAAAAATTTATAAATTATAATTTATACTATATCCGGTCTTAATTATAAGACTTAGTTGATTTTTTTAATTTTAAAGATATTAAGAAAGCAATAAATTAGTTAGTTATAACTAATATAAGAGTTAATTGATTAATTTAGGTAGATTGATGAGTATATAATATGAATTCATCTTAAGGAGTTTAATTTGGTTATAATTAATTGATTTATTCAGTTTCTTTAGTCTATCTAACAAAATTAACTAACTCTTATACTTAAGGAGATGAAGGAGTATTATAAGAGTTTGTACAAATATTTACAAGTGACTACAATGCATGATGAATCATACACATTAAATTAGAGAAAGGAGTGACTAATCTAATCAAGTCATCATATATATATAAGAAAGCTTGTGAAACTATAATTTGGGTTTTAAATATATCCTAAATTGGAAACCTGTGAGAACTTCCCTGAATGGTCAATACGAACCTTTCGTCCTAACCACGTTCGTAAGAGTCTCATTAACGACATTTCCAGTACCAATGCCTAGAATCCGAAGAAAACATTTTAACATGACCACATTTTCTTTGCAGGGTAAATAACCTCATGAAAACCAATAACGTCTTGCAACATTGGTATATGAGTTCTTTAAATATAATATACTAGATTGGAATGCTCATATAAAACAAGTATCATCATTGTAAAGGTTGAAGCAAGTGTATTATTATTTTTTTTAATAGAGTATTGGTCGTATTTTTTAACTGATAACTAGAGACCAATCCTTTAAAAAATAAAGATTATTAAAATAGATTTTATTTCTCCCAATAAAATCTAGAAATTATTAAGGTAGATTTTACCTCTCCTGATAAAATATTTTCTATATATACGACTTAATTTAAATTTAAAATATTATATTTATATAACATAAATATTTATTAGTCATATCAAGTTTTGTTATTATATTATTGTTGTTATTATTATTATTGAGGAAAGGATAAATATTTCTTGGGTTGGAGTTGGGTGACGAGTGATTGAGTTGGGTGGTGTGGTTGAGGCTGCCAGCGAAAGAAAGGAACAAGTGAGAGAAGAGGAGGGCGGCGGAATTAATGCGCGGCTTCCGACGACCGACCACCCATATAGGCGGGGGAAGCCACAGCCAATTCACTTTGACACATCAACCACTCCCTTAATTAACTCCCGCCCCCAAGACACTCCTTTTCCACTCAACGCCCTTCTTGTTACAACAATTTTAATAACAAAACTCTGAACAAAATTAGAACCTTCACATGACCTCAGCCAATTTCTATAATATCTTTTTCTAAAAAAAAAGAGGAAAAAATAATTACTTAGCACATGTAATTCTTGCTTAATTATAATTCAGTTTTTGAAATGGGTTACTAACTTTATAACTTTGGTCATAGGGCTATGAGGACGTTCGCAGTTGCAAGGGGCCTTAAGCATGCTAACTTGGGGAGGGACCCTGAATGGATCACACCGAAGGTAATAAAAGTATATATTAGGTACTAGTTAGGTTCCTCGTTTTGACGTTGAGAAATAATTTTTATCTTGTTAATATTACAGAGTCGAAGGCAACCCAGAGAAAGTAACTTGTGCGGCTTCTACATAGTTAGACACATGGTCAATATTATCTTGTCAAATATGATTGATCTAATTGAGGAGGTAAAATTATATTTTTAATGATTTCATATTTCTTAATTGCCAATCTAATCTATATTAGTAATGCCTTAATTTCTTTGATTTTGATTTCATATTTCATATGTTTGATCAACCTGATCCATTTTCTAAACAAGATATTGAGGACCTGCGTCATCAGTGGGCAGAGTTTTTTGTTCAATTCCTTCCTTCTCAATAGTATATATATTTGTCTTTCACTGAATACTTTTTTCTAATTTTTTGTTCAAATTGTAGTATTTTTGTATTGAATTTTTTTAAATGAATAATATAATGAGCAATTGAATTATATATGTCTCTGGCATTTTTGGGCAGTTTATTTATGAAGCTTCAGGCCAACGAAATATATTAAATATAAATTTAATAACATCTAAATCGGACGTATATACCTGCCGGTGTAGAAAGAACATATATAATAATATAAATTTAATAACATCTACATCGGACGTCTATACAACCGGTGTTAACATTTGAATAATCTACACCGTCCCAATACTCAACCGGTGTTAAAATTTGAATAATCTACACCGTCCCAATATTCAACCAGTGTAGATGTTATAAAATAATACACCGGAGGTAAATGTAAACCGGTTTAAAATGTAGACAGGTGTAAAAAAGTATACATTCTACACCGGTCTTGTGACCGGTGTAAAATGTATCACTTTTTACACAGTCCGTTTCTACACCGATTGTATATATGATGTAGAATGCCATTTTAAACTGGTGTATAAAATTCTTTTTTCCAGCCGTGGTTTGGTACTATTAATATATAGTTAAATTTTTTAAATATAATATATTACATTCGAATTAAATTGTGCTCATATAAAATTAGTATAATCATTGTAAAGGTTGAAGCAAGTGTATTATTATTATTTTTGATAGAGTATTAGTAGTATCTTTTAGTTGATAACTAAAAACTAATCTTCTAAAAAATAGATATTACTGAAGTAGATTTTGTCTCTCCTAATAAAGTTTAAAAATTATTAAAATAAATTTTATCTCTCCTAATAAAATATATTTTATACTAACAATATGATTCGAATTTAAAACATCATATTTATAAAACATAAATATTTATTAATTATATCAAAATTTGTTATTATATTATTGTTATTATTATTGATGAAAGGATAAATATTTCTTAGGTTGGGGTTGGGTGATGAGTGATTGAGTTGGGTGGTGTGGTTCAGGCTGCCAGCTAAAGAAAGGAACAAGTGAGAGAGGAGGGCGGCGGAATTAATGCGCGGCTTCCGACGACCGACCACCCATATAGGCGGGGGAAGCCACAGCCAATTCACTTTGACACATCAACCACTCCCTTAATTAACTCCCGCCCCCAAGACACTCCTTTTCCACTCAACGCCCTTCTTGTTACAACAATTTTAATAACAAAACTCTGAACAAAATTAGAACCTTCACATGACCTCAGCCAATTTCTATAATATCTTTTTCTAAAAAAAAAGAGGAAAAAATAATTACTTAGCACATGTAATTCTTGCTTAATTATAATTCAGTTTCTGAAATTTCAATGGACTCAACAATATTTTAAATTTTAATTATTTAATCTGTTAGCCTCTAACTCGGCCATTGTTTATAGGTAGCCTTAAGCTCGGATAAAAGATAAGGGTTATATTAGGCCCCGACAACTAACATAAAATATGTCAAATCTCACGAACATGAATGCATGAAGAAATTGTGCCAATGATATAATTTTTGATAAAGAATAATGATATTGTGTTATCTACGTAGCCGACTTAACCTAGTGGGACGAGATTTATTATAGTTGTTGTATGTTAGCCTCCATGATTTATGATTCAGTTATGATCTAGTTCCTAAAAGACTAGATGATTTTTCAGAGGAGTAGTCCGAGCTTGTTTGGTTAGCAAAAGTAGAGGGACTTTTAAAAAATACCATCTAATATTTTATAAAATTTTAAAAATTTTATAAGGATATCACATGTAATTTCCTTATTTTTAGGGACTTCAAAAAAATCATCTAGCAGACAAATAAGCATAAAATGACTCGATTATATGCTGGTGAACTAAAAATAATTTAATATTGGAATTCCAATTCATTCTTTTCTAAGCAAGAGTTATATCTTCATCATTAGATCAGCCTTCATTAGCTTCAACCCTCAATTTTATTTAAAAAAAATTAAATCATTTTAGTTGACCAACACATAACATAATTAAGTCATTTTTATTAGTATTAGCCAACCTTGCTACTATACTATTTCCTCCTATCCTAAATATAAAATTTAGATAATTAATTTATAAAAATTAAAAAAATTAACTAAATTAATTATTAATAAAAAATTGTATATTGTTTTTTTAAAACACATTTTTAATAAAAAATCCATTAGATATATGCAATCAATATTAATAGTTTAAGAAAAATTATTAATTTAAGAGATAAAATATATTAATGTCTTATATTTAATATTAAAATAAATTTTTTATTTTTTAAATATTACTATCCAATTGAATTGTATTATCAAATTTAATCAAACATGATTTTCTCAAATGCGCTTTTTTATGTTCACAACGATTTAAACAAAGACTTCATGCTTAAGCTCAGAAAACAACCTGTATAGCTATATATACATGAATATGTGTGCGTGCGGGTATGAGTGCGCGCAAACCGAACCCACAAAATTCTTCCTTTCTGGTAATCTCTTACTTACATTTCATCATTTCTTCTCACTTTAACTCCAATTATTTTCGTCTTTTAAATGAAACTATTATCTCTCCGTCTTTCCGAAATTCCAATACCATTCCTATGATCTTTGTATTTGCATATCAGAAACGTAGAATCGATCATCAATCATCATGAATTAAGTAACGAAACTTTTCTGTTTGTTATTCTATAGATCGATTGGAATCGTGTCTGGAGTAGTTAGTTAGCAAGGAGGAGGAGGAGGAGGAGGAGGATGGTCATAAGCGTGAAAGAGTCGACGATTGTGCGGCCGGCGGCCGAGACTCCGCGGAGAGAGCTGTGGAATTCCAATGTCGATTTGGTGGTGCCGAATTTCCACACGCCGAGCGGGTACTTCTACAGGCCGACGACGGTGGGCACGTCGAGCTTCTTCGACGCTGACGTTCTCAAGGAGGCTCTGAGTAAGGTTCTGGTGCCTTTCTACCCAATGGCTGGGCGGCTCCGCCGGGATGACGATGGCCGCGTCGAGATTGACTGCAATGGAGAAGGCGTCCTCTTCGTGGAGGCCGAAACAGACAAAATCATTGACGATTTTGGTGACTTCGCTCCAACGCTTGAACTCCGGCGGCTCATTCCCGCCGTCGATTATTCCCTTGGAATAGAAACTTATCCCCTGTTAGTGTTGCAGGTACGGTTCTGTTACCTCACTCTGCTTTTTCATTCTGTTATTTCATCGTTTAAAAGATTTAATTCAATGAATTTTCTGATTCTTAATCAACACTCAGCTCCCATCTGAGTTGCTTAATGATTGAAGTTTGTAATAAAAACGAAGATAGGTTGGAAGATTTTAACTTAGCTCATTAAACATATTAGAAAACAAAGTATAGTAGTAATAATTATTTATCACATTAATAACAATTATTGAAATCTGCTCAAGAATGAGGAAGAATTACTTAGAGACTCTATAAAACAAAATTAATTATTTTAAAATTTAATCACAATTAAGTAACCTATAATTACAAATTATATAATAGAAAATGACGATATATTTATACTATCTATTTGTTATTAGAATTTTTTAAAGTTAAATTTTTTCTATGGAACTTCCACATAATTTTCCCCAACAATTACATGTAGATATTTATATTAATGTAACCAAAATACTAGCAATTGACAAATTATGGTTTAGCAGTCAATGATTGCAGCGTCAAATGTGTTAGGAAAAGAAATCCAAAGTTTTTCTTGTGAGTTGGGTTCTTTGATGGGTTTTCTTTGGCCAATAAGCTTATTTAATTATGATTAATGAATAAGCATGACATTGTGGCTTATTGGTTCTAGCTATCGTACAAAACTAAGGTCAATTTCTCCATTATTTTTGAAAAGTGATTTATGTAACACTTAATCATAAAAAATAAAGTCTTTCGGTTAAAATTATGATTCATAAAAAAAACTTGCAACTTATTTTGACCCTTTTATTAGCCTATTAAATTCTTTCAAAACTAAAAATCGCATACAATTCTTTTTTTTTTTTTACTAAACATTTTCTTGATTCTTTCTAAGAGATTTATTTCGGGCATTACTACTTTATTCTATAAAAAAATAAATTTAGATATATTTTTAATAAAAAAAGTAATACTTTATATATATATATATGTATTTTTACTACTAAAAAAATAACTTTTCACAACGGTTAAAAGTTGCATTTAACAGTATTTTTGTAAGTGATGTGAATACTACTCTGACGTTATAAGTATAAGTTTTTAATGGCGGTTAAAAAATGTAATAAAAAAAGACTTTTGATGCCGTTGAACAAGAGCACTTTTGACGCCGTGGAACAAGATAGCAATAGTGTTAACGGCGAGAGATTTTGCACCTTAAACAAGAGAAAAATGCCAAACAATCCCCTTGGTGAAAGTCTGTGATTGTAGCGCAAACGAAAAGGACAACATAATTATAAATAGTGAAAGTCAAACCTGAATGCTCAACAAAATGTTTTAAATTTTTGAATACTATCATAGTGTTTTTAAGGAAAAATATCGTAGTAAATACTTTTAATGGGTTTTTTATGCGAAATTTTTATTGGCAGGGACTTCTTTTCATGGCATTTTTTTAAAAAGCACTGTTAAAAAGATTTTTAATAGTGTTTTTTTATAAACAATCCCCTTTAAAAGTTTTTAAACAGGGAGATAATGACAAAAATACCATCATTTTTTCAACTATATTTTTTATTTTAATCGCTGTGAAATAGCTCGGTAAAAAATATTGTTTTAACGTCTCTCCTTCTTTTTCTAAAAAAAAAAGAAATATTTCATGCTTAATCCTTCTATTTTAAAACTTATAGCAAGATTTTAGAAAAAACACAATTTTTAATTACCTGCTCCAAATCTTTAATTTTAGAAAAAACACAATTTAGGTTGAGGAATTAATATCTTTCTTTAAGTTAAAAGTAGAAAGACGAGATAAAAAGGATATATTGTGACTATTGGAGTAAAATTTCTAAATTAAAAGGTTTCAATAGCTCATAGTTGTATATCCCTACTTCATTTCACAAGGGAATTAAAGGAAAACATTCATTCAGAATAATTTGGAGGCCACTCATACATAAATAAGCTTTTTTCTCTAAAAAAAAAAATTGTAGCAATTATTCTTGCATTTTTTAAGTATGTGGGTGTCCATGAACTGGCTTTTGGGAACTCTTCATAATGCACTGTACAGTGAGAAAGGATTCAAAGTTCAGTGTGCCCTTCCTTCCTCGACCTGCAACTTTTTTCTCTTTTACAAAGTACCAATATTCCAAGTTAGACTTCAATCAACAGAGTTAAATCTATTAGAAGGACTAATCCTTCATAATATGACGAATTAAAATTCGAATTTCTACTGAGGTAGTAACAACAATATCTCGAACATAATTACCACTCCAATAAAAAGAAATACCTATGCTTATATTTAGCGGGGGGGAAAAAGTTAGACTTATAGTTCAAATTTAATTGGAGTGATCAATATTCCAAATCCATGTTTGTAATGCAAACTAAAAATCTTGCACTTCTTTCTGTCCAGATAACATATTTCAAATGTGGAGGAGTTTCACTTGGAGTTGGTATGCAACATCATGTGGCAGATGGATGTTCAGGTCTCTGGTTCATCAATACTTGGTCAGACATAGCTCGTGGCCTTGATCACCCCATCACTCCCTTCATCGACCGGACCCTTCTCCGAGCTCAGGACCCTCCTAGACCGGTTTTCGATCACATCGAATACAAACCTTCTCCGGCCATGATCACTCCCTCCTCCTCCTTGCCCCCTTCACCAGCAAAACCAGGCACAGACCCATCACCAATACCACCAGCTGCAGTATCTATTTTCAAAATGACTCGTGACCAACTGAACCTTCTGAAATCCAAGTCCAAAGAAAATGGCAACACAATCAACTATAGCTCCTACGAGATGTTGGCTGGCCACGTGTGGAAGAGCGTGTGCAAGGCACGTGACTTACCCCATGAACAAGAAACCAAACTCTACATTGCTACTGATGGAAGGTCAAGATTGAAGCCAGCTCTCCCAGAAGGTTACTTTGGGAATGTGATATTCACAGCCACACCAATGGCTATGGCTGGTGAACTCATGTCAAAACCAACTTGGTATGCAGCAAGCAAAATTCATAATTCCTTAGTGAGAATGGACAATGAGTATCTGAGGTCAGCTTTGGATTACCTTGAACTTCAACCTGATCTGAAAGCTCTTGTTCGTGGGGCTCATACTTTTAAGAGTCCAAATCTTGGGATCACTAGTTGGGTTAGGTTACCAATAAATGATGCTGATTTTGGATGGGGAAGACCTATTTTCATGGGCCCTGGTGGGATTGCGTACGAGGGACTGTCTTTTATAATACCAAGCTCTTCAAATGATGGCAGCTTATCTGTTGCCATTGCTCTCCAGCCTCACCATATGAAAGTGTTTCAGAAATTGTTTTATGACATTTAATTCTTCTTCTCCCTTGGATACTTACTGAACCTTACACATAATTTAGCTCAGCTTATTAGAGAGTAGAGACGAGTCTGAGCTAAAGAATCTAAATCTGCAAAAACTAGTAAAGAAAGCATGATGAAATCTGATCTGTTCGATTATGCAACACTTGTTTTTTTCATTATTTTTCAGAATTTTCTGATTCTTCATTCCCTCTTAATCAATTCCCTCGCCATCACGTAAAGTTGGTTGTAAGGTCTTAGTTAGATTTTTTTGGATCCTAATTTCAATTTTTAAAGAAGACACCTATGTTAGTAACTATGAGCCTTGAATCTGGACAAATATTAATAGGATTAATAAATAATATAAAACAAATTCCCTCAACAAATTAGACCCATTTGTATCTGCTTGATGTTGACTTATTCAGAAACGAAAGTAATATAGCGCTCATAACTATTTATTAGTTTAATAACTATTATTGAAATAGGCTTAATAATTAGCCATAGATAGTTTATATGGGAAAATTAATATTTTGATCTTTAAAATTTTAATTTATTATAATTCAATATTTATAGTTTTAATTTATTTAAAACTTAATCCATCAACTTAAAAGTAATTCCCTTGCATAGGGGAGGCAGTAGGTTTTATCCCCCACAAGGCGAGTTTAGCCCCTTTTTATAGGGATTAAGTTGTATGAATCAAAATTCACTTACCAAGTTGTATAAGTTAAAAATATAAGGACAAAATTGACAAATTATATTGTACCCTCAAGTTTAGCACATTGGCAATTGACAAATTATTATTAAGAAATTACTCTCTCCAATTCTAAATATAAAATATTATTTATAATTATTATACTATAAATGAGGTCTTATATTTATGATCGGAAAGAATATAATTTAGTAGTCATCATTGAAATTGAAAAATGTTATGCATTCCTTGTGTCCAAAAATGTGTCGATGAAACTAATTAGTGTTAAGGTAAAATAACCCATAATATATATTATAGTTTATAACAAACAAATTAAACAATTTAAAAATTGACAAAAATATACACATATTTAGAAAATTTGAAATACACACCCACAAATAAATATGAACCAATATAACAAACTAAAACTATAAAGATCATATCTTTAATACAAGGATGATAGCCCATAATATGTATTACTACTTATAAATAACGAACATCCAAAACAATAAGAAAAATGAGTAAATAACAAAGTTAAAAGGTAACTTACAGTATTGACGACGTAGAACGACTTTATAGCTAGATATAGGCACTAAAAATAGGAGAAAAATGCCAAAAAATGACGTTCGTGCAAGTCTGTCATCGTTTCACAAAATTTTACACTGCAGTTCTTACTTGAATTACTGTTAAATGATAATTTAATGGCAGTTTTAAATAAAACTGTGGTTAAAAAATTTTAAAAATGCGAGTTATATATGAATATGTCATCGCTTTTTTTTTTACGATTTTTTTAACCGCTGTAAGATAACGTCGTGATAAATATTTTTTCTAATAGTGATATTCTTCATTTATCTTATTAAATAATACTTTACTTTAAACCTGCAAAATAAAATATACGTTTAGTCTTTTATATTTATATCAAACTATATTTTTAAGTCCTTTAAATTTAACATTATTAATCTCATTTAATAGAAAATATTGACTCATCAAACTTAAGTGATGATGATTGTGTAATTAAACGTTGACAAAACATATTTATATTTTAATATTTTTTTAAATTGTATTATATTTTATATTAAAAAAATAAAATTTAAACATGTTTTGTTAGGATTTAATTATTGATGCCGAGTCAGTATTTTCCATCAATAAAGTTGACGGTGCTAAATTTTAAAGGACTGAAAAATACTCTTTTTAAATTTAAAAGATTAAAATAAAATTTGATATAAATATAAAAAATCAAATCGTATATTTTAACCTTAACTAAATTATTACAACAAAATATTTTTTGCTTCCTAGATTTTTCTAGCACTACCCTTCAAATTGGTGCATCATGCATGCATAGGTGTACGTAATGCCCAGCTTGCTTGAAGTATTCTAAAAATTGTGTAGTGACACATCTTTTGTGTAAGAATATCATCTAGCTGCATGCATGGCTACTTGACCTCACAAATGGAAATCAAATGATGCTTCTTGGTCGAGCTTTTCTTGATGAAGTGTTTATCCTTCTCTATATGCTCAAGGTGATCATGTTAAAAAAGTTTTTAGATAAACTTAATTATTATCAATTTCTATATTAAAATTTGTTATTATTGACTCTTTAATTATCATTGAGACTTTTAGATAATTATATCTTTTATTTTTTCCCCACCAAAAAATAAGGTTTCAGTGTATGTTTTGTTGGATTTGGAGTGTGTGTTAAAAAAGTCAGCACAATAACATGCCAATGCAGTTGAAATATGCTGACAAAATCTAGCATTATTTTATTTAAAATAACTTCTGAAAAAGGTCGTTGGAATTGAATGTCATGGTTTTTATGTGTTTTAATTATCTGGTTTTATTTCTTTTTTAACCATATTTAATAGCTTTAAACCACCTTTAATCCAAAGAAAATGCTCGTCTTAATTCATCATTAGGCCTTCTTTAAATATTAAAAATGTTAATATGAAAATTTATAAATTCTAATTTATACTACATCCGGTCTTAATTATAAGACTTAGTTGACTTCTTTTGAAGATATTAAGAAAGCAATAAATTAGTTAGTTATAACTAATATAAGAGTTAATTGACTAATTTAGGTAGACTGATGAGTATATAATATGAATTCATCTTAAGATGTTGAATTTGATCATAATTAATTGATTTATTCGGCTTCCTTAGTCTATCCAAAAAAAATTAACTAACTCTTATAATTAAGTATCGGAAAGAGTATTATAAGAGTTTGTACAAATATTTACATGTGACTACAATGTAGGATAAATCACACACATTAAATTAGAGAAAGGAGTGACTAATCTAATCAAGTCATCATAAATAAGAATTTGTTTGTATTAGCCTTTTAAAAGTAAATATGTAAAATAGAAAAATACTTCTGAAATTATAATTTGGGTTTTAAATATATCATAAATTGGAAACCTGTGAGAACTTTCCTGAATGGTCAATACGAACCTTTCGTCCTAACCACGTTCGTAAGAGTCTCATTAACGACATTTCCAGTACCAATGCCTAGAATCCAAAGAAAACATTTTAATATGACCACATTTTCTTTGCAGGGTAAATAACCTCAAGAAAACCAATGACACGACTGGTGGAAAATTGTCATTCAAAATTTTTATTTTTAAATCGGTCAATGCGGAGACGGTTTTAAAAATATGACTGGTGGTATTTTAGTAAATAATATGAAATATTTACACCGTATTTACTCGTGACCGATGTGAAAAAATTTAGTCCGGTTTAGATGTTTACTTTCTAAAGCGGATGTTATAATGACCGATATGAAAAAATTTAGTCTGGTTTAGATGAACTCCGTTTGTATCCTTTCCCGCCAATTTATGTCAAGTCTTCTCAGACATGCGCAGTAGTTCATCATGATCATCTTCTCCGATATCTGTTTTATATTCATTTCTTCTATTATTCTATCTTAACTCTCCAATGGTTTCTTTCTCATCCACCCCTCCTTCTTTGCCTCACAAAAGACAAAGACATAGTTTTTAAGACAAACATGTCTCTCATAATAACCCTTCAGTTCCTTCTCCTCCTCCCCTGCTCCAGAAATTGGTGGAGTGCCTGGAGGAACTCATCCCGCGCAATTCCCTGGAGCGCTCGGTGGAAGAACTAAGTCTGAAAATTGAGAGGATAAATGAACATTTCAGAGCCTTCCGTTTTGAAGTTCGTCGCCATCAACAGGATGATAGTTTCTTTCTCCTGTTGTTGATCCCAATTCCGACTCCCAAAACACTGACTCGGAAGATGATGATGATGATGAGTGAAAGCGGGGTCACCTGCCTTTCTCTATTCCTCATCCACCTCCTTTTTTATGTAATGAAAAGAATAAGGAGATAATGATATTGTATTTATACAGATTTCAAGATGAAAAGTTATTTAGTAAAGTTTAATTTGAATGAATAAAGTTTAACAAGTTTCTTGTTCTGCATACGTTGCTGAGATGATCCATTTATTTTTCAAACTAAATCCCACTTTTTACACCGGTTTTAAAAGTAACCGATTTAAAATATAAACAACCGATTTTAAAAGCTTCGTCCTATCTGCCTCTTCAGTTTTCTGTCTATTCTTTCCCGCTTTCTTTATTCTTCAGACTGTTCATTTCACTTCTTCGGTTCCCAACGTCTATAGTCATTATGATAGAAGGCCAATTGCATTCTTCTATATTCTTATTGATCATGAACCATATATATATGTATACCATTCCTATGATCGATCTGTACATTTTGTCTCATCACTTTATCTCTGTTTTCTTTTCTTTCCATCTATCTGACTCTTCTAATGGCCTCTTCCTCACGCACGCCTCCTTTTTCGCCCCACAAAAGAAACAGAGATGACTTTGAAGACAAATATACTGATCCTCACGCTTCTGTTCCTTCTCCTCCTCCCCTGGTTATGACTCTGATAGAGAGCCTTGAGGAACTCATACTGCGCTTCAATGGGCTGGAGGACTCCGTGAAAGAACTGAATCAGAAAGTTGACAGACTAAAAGCAAGTTTCAGAGATTTTCGCTCAGAAGTTTTCCGCCATCAACCCCGTGATAGCTTCTTTAATCCTGTTGATCTCACCTAATCTGATGACTCCCAAAACTCCGAGTCTGATAAGTAGTGAAAGATTACAACTTTTATATATTCTGATATATATTTTTTGTATAAAAGTTGATGACATAGTGGTCTATCACTTAAAATATATATATATTTTACACTGGTTTATATATAGTGGCCGGTGTAAAATATATTCTCTACACCTTATATATATCTACACCAGTGTAACATTTTGTCCGGTATATATTTTCTTATCAAATAAACTTCTTTTTTTACCAAATACTCTTTTATTTGGTATATTTCTTGCGCCTTCTATCTCTCATTTTTCCCTGGTTCACGCGTTAAGTCTTCTCAGCGCTTCACAGACGGTGAGTTTTGTTTTGAACTCCTCTCGAGAACTAAAAATTTATTCTCTCCATGCATTAGCTGCAACGTAATGGTTTCTTATTTTCTTTTTTTCTATTTTCTTAGTCTTCCACAAATATGGATCGTAGTTGGATAAATGCTAAACGAACAAGTATTGAGTATGCTGAGGGGGTGAAGGAGTTTTTGGATTTTGCTAAACGGAATGGTGATGATGACAATGGAAGATTTTATTGTCCTTGTGTGAGTTGTTTGAATGAGAGGAAACAAAGTCCTGCTGATATTTACACTCATCTAATTTGTGAGGGGTTTTGCAAGAGTTACACGGTATAGGTATGGCATGGTGAACAGGTGGAACATACCTTTGACGATGACATGGATACTGATGATCGAGTAGAGGACATGATTCGTGATGTTGGAGAAGATGCTTTTATGTGGTCACATGCATATGGTAATATGTGTAATGATGCAGAAAAGCCTCTATACCCAAGGTGCAGAAAATACAACCTCTTGAATGCGGTGTTGAGATTAGTAAGTGTGAAAGCTCGGCATGGGTGGAGTGAAGTAGTTTTTCAGAATTACTTGAGTTGTTACAGGACATGTTTCCTAAAGAAAATGCGTTACCCAAACGCTACTATGATGCGAAGAAAATAATAGGTCCTTTAGGCATGCAGTATAGAAAGATTCATGCATGCCCAAATGATTGCATATTGTACAGGAAAGAGTTTGAAGAGGAGGAGAAGTGTCCAATATGTAAGACACCAAGGTACAGATCAAACAACTCTCCTGCCAAGGTGTTATGGTATCTTCCAATTGTACCAAGGTTTAAGCGACTTTTTTCTAATGAAGATGATGCAAAAAAAATGTTATGGCATGTCAATGAAAGGATTAATGATGGAAAGATTCATCATCCGGCTGACTCATTGCAATGGAAGAAGATTGATGACTTATTTCTCGAGTTCGGTAATGAACCACGAAATCTAAGGCTTGGACTTAGTACGGATGACATGAACCCTTATAGTAGCCTTAGTAGTATACATAGTTCATGGCCCGTCCTTCTGGTGATTTACAACCTATCTCCCTTGTTGTGTATGAAACGGAAGTATATAATGTTGTCTATGCTGATCTCAGGACCAAAATAACCGGGAAATGACATAGACGTTTACCTAACACCCTTGATCGAAGATTTAAAGAAGCTATGGGAAAGTGTGGATATTTTTGATGCGGTTAAGAAGGAGGTTTTCAATATGCGGGCCATGATCTTTTGTACAATTAATGACTTTCCTGCATACGGAAATTTGTCAGGGTATAGTGTTAAGGGCCATAAAGCATGTCCGATTTGTGAGGAAGGGACTTGCTACTATCAACTTCGTCATGGAAGAAAGACAGTCTACCTAGGTTATAGGAGATTTCTAAGACAAGCCCACCCATACCGTCGACTAAAGAAGAAATTTTATGGCGGCCAAGAATTTGAAAATGCTCCAAAGCCATTGACTGGCAAACAAGTTTTATGAAAAGGTGAAAGACATCAATGTCACTTTCGGTAATATTACCAAGAAAAGTGAGAAAAATGTATGGAAAAAAAGATCTGTGTTCTTTAAGCTTTCGTATTGGCGACATCTTCATGTAAGGCACTGTAATGATGTGATGCATGTGGAGAAAAATGTGTGTGACAGCATTGTTGGAACACTCTCAACACATATGGTAGTTCCAAAGACGATTTGAAGGCAAGATTGGATTTGTAAGAAATGGGAATACCAGAGGATTTACATCCAAGGCCAGATGGTGAGGGGAGCTATCATGTTGAAGAGACTAATATTTTGTCCAAGGATGAGAGAAGAAGTATTTGTGAGTGTTTGCAAGGAATCAAAGTTCCCTCTGGTACTCATCTAATCTTAAGAGGATTGTGTCCATGAAAGATTTGAAATTAGTAGGCCCAAAGTCTCATGATTGTCATGTATTGATGCAACAATTACTCCTAATGGCTGTTCGAGGAATCCTTCAAGATGATTTGAGACACATTGTAACCCGACTTTGCTTCTTCTTTAATGCTATATGTGGCAAAGTGTTTGAGACTGAAAAGTTGGAGGAATTGGAGCATGAGGGTTATGTTATTTTGTGCCAGCTTGAAAAACAGTTTCTTCCTGCCTTTTTTGACATCATGGTACACCTCATCGTTCATCTAGTGCGAGAGATAAAACTGTGTGGCCCTGTATACTTATGATGGATGTACCCACTTGAAAGATGCATGAAAATCCTTAAAGGGTATATGAAGAATCCTAATCGGCCTGAAGCATCCATTGTTCAAAAATATGTTGCCAAAAAACCTATGGATTTTTGTCAACAATACCTGTCTAAAGTAAGACTTACTGGTCTCCGTAAACCCCATGCCAAATAGGGGAGTTAATGCGGAATGTCAGTGAGGAGTGTTGACATTGATGAATTGCAGCAAATACACTTACACATCTTGAATAACATTGATGAAGTTCAAGACTATATTGTTGTTCATAAAGATCTTGTTCAAAAAAAATAATAGGATGACAGAGCAAAGGCTGATTAAAGAACATAATAAATCTTTTGCACATTGGTTCAAAGTGGAGGTTGAAAATGAGGATTGTGTTTCTGATACAGTTAGATGGTTGGCATGTGGTCCTGAACATAATGTGATCTATTGGAATTCATTTGATATCAACGGGTATTCCTTTTATACGAAGTCCCTAGATGATAGAAGTAGCGTGCAAAATAGTGGTGTTATGTTAGTGGCTGAAGCTATGCATTTTTCTAGTTCAAAAGACAACAATCCTACATTAGCAGCCATCCCTTATTATGGCGTTGTTGAAGAGATTTGGGAGGTGGACTACTCCAAATTCAAAGCTCCCGTGTTCAAATGCAAGTGGGCTAATATAAACAACGGTGTTATGGTGGATCGGTTAGGATTTACACTGGTTGATTTGAATAATACAAGTTTTGGTGATGAGCCTCTCATTATGGCAGACCAAACAAAGCAAGTGTTCTATATCACTGATCCTCAAAATGAAAGATGGTCTGTCGCGCTCCAAGGAAACAAGGTTGTTGACAATGATAATTCTATTTGTGAGATCCCTTCTTTTTCAGTAGGTTTACCAAAATTAAATGAAGAAGAAGTGAATTCTGATTGATTTCAATGTGTTTCTTATTTTTGATGTAGTCTAAATATGCAATATTAAGTTTCTTGTTATGATTGCATATATGATTTTGATGTAATAATAACAGAGACATATTCTTATTCTGATAATAATGTTATGACGAGAAGGGATGGGATGATATATATGATGATGGAGTTTTAAAAAATAACTACAAAATTAAAACCGGTCTTAAGTGTTATCCGGTGTAAAAAGTCTACTACTGACAATTTGGTAAATAAATTATAGTTCGATTTTACATCGGTGTATACTTTATCCAGTGTTATATTTTAGAAGGTGTTATTTTTTACACCGGTTTTATACTTTATCCGGTGTAAAATGTATCAATTTTACATCGGTTATGTTTTTGTCCGGGTTAGAATAATTTATATCTGGTGTAAAATATTTATATTCATTTTTTAAGCCCACCCCTTAGCGCGACCATTATTCTCATTTCTCACGTACTCTGTCATATATCCACTCGTCGTACTCTATGGTTTTCGTAAGGCTTCTCTGTGCTCAGTCGTTCTTCTCTGTTGTCTCTCTCGTTCTGCTATTCCGTGTACGTGTTCTCTGCACTTATTTCCTGTGTGTACGTGCTTTGCCATTTTTATATATGTTCATTTAATTTAGGTTTTCTACTTTTTCTGATAAATGCTTGCACATCTTTCCATTCATAACTACTAAAAGAACAAGTTTTGCGTACTTTGACGGGTTAAAGAAAAAAGGATTAAGTCTGCTTATAATGTTTTTGATGTTGTTATTGCGTATATAGGAATATGGGGGATAGAGTTACTCAGATTGAGGCTAGCGATGCTCTAAGCGACGCTACGCAAAGGAAGGACAGAAGTGCTACTCGTTTGAAAGACATTACAAAGGACAGGAAAAAGGGGAAACTGCTTCCGATAGAGTTTGACAGAAATTGGAACCCAACTGGTGAACACAGGGCAAAGTACGTAAGTTTTGTCAGCCTCCTAGCACGCAACAAGCCTAGAATCACTTGTTTGACTTGGGATGCTGTGGATGATCGCGTGAAGAATCAAATTTAGGACACCATCCAGGTATAGGAACTATCTAATAGTGCATGCAGAGCAATACCAAATACACAACTGTTTGTTGATTACTCTGCTTTCAATGGCAATCATTGCAGCTCATTACGATGTTCCTAACAATAAGGTCTTGAAGAAGAAGACGTTGTCTTATTATGCTGAGCGTTGGAGGGCATTCAAGACACAACTAGCTCATCAGTATGTGCATGGAGACAGAAGTGGTCATCCTTAACCTTCTCCATGCAGCAAATATCAATTCATTGACGAAGCTATTTGGGAAGAATTTGTTAGGATTCGGACCACGCCAGCAGCAATGGTGAGTGTATCCTTTTATATGTGTTGGCAGAAAACGTATTAGAATATCATATGTATTGATTTTAACTACTTCATGTCTTGTAGGGGAAAAGGGCAAAAGCGATTGAATACGCCCTCAAGAATGATTGCCCCCCCACACAATGTCTCGAGGGGGTTATGCGAAGGCAGAAAGAGAGTTGTTGGGGGCTAAGAGGAAGAGGTTAGAAGAAAATGTTGGGTCGGATCCTAGTGTTCTTGTTGACCCCCCTCTCCGATACGTCGCGAAGAAAAATGGTTGTACGCTCGCCAAAGAAAGAGCGTAACATTTACAAGCGACAATGCTCGCATGATTGCTGAAAAAATTGTAAGAACTACTTGCATTATTTTGTTTTAGTAGACTATAATTATATCATTTTTCTTATGTTTGTTCTTTCTATGTTACAAAGTGATCTTAAACAATAAGAGTCCTATGGATCCTTCAAGTCAGATAGTAGGAATGACATCTTGACTGTTGCCACTAGGAAACAAGAACATGGGGGTCGTGTCAGGGGAGTTGGAAGAGGTGTGGGTATAAGAGATTACTTTGGAGGATCTCAAAGATATTCCCCACATATGGTGCCGAGGGTAGAGTTGGAATCCTTGCTCTAAATCATAAGGGCAGAGGCTAAGGCAGAGGCTTGGATAGAGACTAGGGCACAAGCAGAAGCTTCAATTGAGACGCGATTACAAGAGGGGTTGGCAAAGATCAAGGAAAAAATATTGTCTATGATGACATCAAGGCAGCAAGAGCCAACCGATCCCCTCCCACCCTCAATTGCAGCCAGTCCAAGCACTAAGGGGAGTTGTTGCTTGCCGCTGTCAGAGGATGCAGAACATTGTGATCTATATGTGGAGGATCCTCTTAGACGCTTAGTGGCACATGGCTCCATCCATAGCCTAAGGGAACTGTTCACCACATCCAAATTCAGGACGATCAACTAAGAGTGACAGTTGAATACGTAGTAATTGGAGATGCTCTTGTCCCAATTCCCACTGATGAGGTGAAGACAATGAGCCAAGCAAAAGGGATTTTCATATTGTGGCCAAAGCATCTTGTTTCGGATCATGTCTCCTCATCCCCCAGCCAACTTCCCACCCTTCCCACTTTGAATGCCATGCAACGTGAGATCCTATTGGCATATGACAAAACGTTCCATATGGACGCGTTGCCTATGGATTCAATTGTGGGCGACATGGGGGCACTGGCCTTCCTTGACCATGCGGATGTCAAATCTCTGATCACTCCCAAGGAAGAATTGACCTCCGGCTACATCCAAGTGTTTTTTATGTAAGTATAATTTAAATGTAAATATATGTAATAACAAAGTTCTAGTCTTACAACTAATGTCTGCATTACCTGTAGGTACATGCAAGCTGAGTTGGTCTCCTCCAAAGGAAAACAAGGCAAGTTCGGATTCCTTTGCCCATATCAGATTTATGCCAAAGGGACCTCTCAATCTTTAAGGCTTGCATACATTTCAAGGAGACTCGGTGAAACCGATATTGATTGTTTCTTCGCACCATATATGCAGGAGTAAGAATAATAATATTTCATCTTATTTCATATATACTAGTTTTGTATTTGCTTAATTATCATACCCATTCTCTTTTAATTAATCTCTACAGCAATCATTGGCAACTTGTCATCCTATGTAAGCATAGCTATAAAAATCGGTTGATGTCAGGAAGATCATGAACACGTGAGTTCTCTTCTATACACAATGATCTTTGTGATAAATGGGTTACTAACTTTATAACTTTGGTCATAGGGCTATGAGGACGTTCACAGTTGCAAGGGGTCTTAAGCACGCTAACTTGGTGAGGGACCCTGAATAGATCACACCGAAGGTAATAAAAGTATATATTAGGTACTAGCTAAGTTCCCCGTTTTGATGTTGAGAAATAATTTTTATCTTGTTAATATTACAGAGTCGAAGGCAACCCAGAGAAAGCAACTTGTGCGGCTTCTACATAGTTAGACACATGGTCAATATTATCTTGTCAAATAGGATTGATCTAACTGAGGAGGTAAAATTATATTTTTAATGATTTCATATTTCTTAATTGCCAATCTAATCTATATTAGTAATGCCTTAATATCTTTGATTTTGATTTCATATTTCAGATGTTTTATCAACCTGATCCATTTCCTGAACAAGATATTGAGGACCTGCGTCATTAGTGGGCAGAGTTTTTTGTTCAATTCTTTCCTTCTCAATAGTATATATATTTGTCTTTCACTGAATACCTTTTTCTAATTTTATATTCAAATTGTAGCATTTTTGTATTGAATTTTATTAAATGAATAATATAATAAGCAATTGAATTATATATGTCTCTGGCATTTTTGGGCAGTTTATTTATGAAGCTTCAGGCCAATGAAATATATTAAATATAAATTTAATACCATCTAAATCGGACGTATATACCTGCCGGTGTAGAAAGAACATATATAATAATATAAATTTAATAACATCTACATCGAACGTCTATACAACCGGTGTTAATATTTGAATAATCTACACCGTCCCAATATTCAACCAGTGTAGATGTTATAAAATAATACACCGGATGTAAATGTAAACCGGTTTAAAATATAGACAGGTGTAAAAAAGTATACATTCTACACCGGTCTTGTGACCGGTGTAAAATGTATCACTTTTTACACAATCCGTTTCTACACCGGTTGTATGTATGATGTAGAATGTCATTTTAAACCGGTGTATAAAATTCTTTTTTCCAGCCGTGGTTTGGTACTATTAATATATAGTTAAATTTTTTAAATATAATCTATTACATTCAAATTAAATTGTGCTCATATAAAATTAGTATAATCATTGTAAAGGTTGAAGCAAGTGTATTATTATTATTATTTTTGATAGAATATTAGTAGTATCTTCCAATTGATAACTAAAAATTAATCTTCTAAAAAATAGAGATTACTGAAGTGATTTTATCTCTCCTAATAAAATTTAAAAATTATTAAAATAAATTTTGTCTCTCCTAATAAAATATATTTTATACTGACAATATGATTCGAATTTAAAACATCATATTTATAAAACATAAATATTTATTAATTATGTCAAATTTTGTTATTATATTATTGTTATTATTATTATTGATGAAAGGATAAATATTTCCTAGGTTGGGGTTGGGTGACGAGTGATTGAGTTGGGTGGTGTGGTTCAGGCTGCCAGCGAAAGAAAGGAACAAGTGAGAGAAGAGGAGGGCGGCGGAATTAATGCGCGGCTTCCGACGACCGACCACCCATATAGGCGGGGGAAGCCACAGCCAATTCACTTTGACACATCAACCACTCCCTTAATTAACTCCCACCCCCAAGACACTCCTTTTTCCACTCAAAGCCCTTCTTGTTACAACAATATTAATAACAAAACTCTGAACAAAATTAGAACCTTCACATGACCTCAGCCAATTTCTAAAATATCTTTTTTAAAAAAAAAAAGGAAAAAATAATTACTTAGCACATGTAATTCGTGGGTATGAGTGCGCGCAAACCGGACCCACCGACTTCTTCCTTTCTGGTAATCTCGTACATTCCATCATTTCTTCTCACTTTAACTCCAATTATTTTCGTCTTTTAAATGAACCTATTATCTCTTCCGTCTTTCCGAAATTCCAATACCATTCCTATGATCTTTGTATTTGCATATCAGAAACGTAGAATCGATCGTCAATCGTCATGAATTAAGTAACGAAACTTTTCTGTTTGTTATTCTATAGATCGATCGATTGGAATCGTGTCTGGAGTAGTTAGTTAGCAAGAAGGAGGAGGATGGTCATAAACGTGAAAGAGTCGACGATTGTGCGGCCGGCGGCCGAGACTCCGCGGAGAACGCTGTGGAATTCCAATGTCGATTTGGTGGTGGCGAATTTCCACACGCCGAGCGTGTACTTCTACAGGCCGACGACGGTGGGTACGTCGAGCTTCTTCGACGCTGACGTTCTCAAGGAGGCTCTGAGTAAGGTTCTAGTGCCTTTCTACCCAATGGCTGGGCGGCTCCGCTGGGATGACGATGGCCGCGTCGAGATTGACTGCAATGGCGAAGGCGTCCTCTTCGTGGAGGCCGAAACAGACAAAATCATTGACGATTTTGGTGACTTCGCTCCAACGATTGAACTACAGCAGCTCATTCCCGCCGTCGATTATTCCCTTGGAATCGAAACTTATCCCCTGTTAGTGTTGCAGGTACGGTTCTGTTACCTCACTCTGCTTTTTCATGCTGTTATTTCATCTTTTAAAAGATTTAATTCAATGAATTTTCCGATTCTTAATCAACACTCAGCTCCCATCTGAGTTGCTTGATGATTGGAGTTTGTAAGAAAAATGAAGTTAGGTTGAAAGATTTTAACTTAAACAAAGTATAGTAGTAATAATTATTTATCTTATTAATGATTATTGAAATATGCTCAAAAATTAAGAAAAATTATTTAGAGATTCTATAAAAAAAATAATTATTCTAAAATTTAATGATAACAAAATAATCTATAATTATAAATAACATAATTGGAAATGACAATGTATTTATGCTACTTATTTGTTAGTGAGATTTTTTTAGAGATAAATCCTTTTTATAGGATTTCTAAATAATTTTCTTCAACAATTACCTGTAGACATTTATATTAATGTAACCAAAATACTAGCAATTGACAAATTATGGTTTAGCAGTCAATGATTGCAGCGTCAAATGTGTTAGGAAAAGAAATCCAAGTTTTTCTTGTGCGTTGGGTTCTTTGATGGGGTTTCTTTGGCCAATAAGCTTATTTAATTATGATTAATGAATAAGCATGCCATTATGGCTTATAGGTTCTAGCAACAATAAAAACAGACAAATTTTCAACTAGCAATATATACATTCAGTAATGCTAAAATTTAAATGAACTAAAAATCTAAATTAGTAAGCTTTTAATGAACTAAATAATTTTTTGTACAACATACATAAAAAAAAATAGTTCAATCAGTAATCCTAAACAAGTTAAAAAAATTATTGATCAAATATTTATAAAAAATATGACAAGTTCTTCATTTTCAAGGCATCTATGGAAGTATTTTTTTTTTTTTTGCCAAATCATCTCTCATTCAGTCGACTAGTTCATCTTCATAGCTCAATTTATTATTGAACGACTGAAAATTAGAAATAACAAAATAAGTACTAAAGAAGCGAATAAATTGGAGAATAAAAAATATTAATCATGTGATCTTCATACCTCATTTATTTTCTCAATAAAGCCCTATTTCAATGATTTCTTGCATATAGCAGATCATATAGTATCCGTATTCAACACTCCTTGGTGGATGACAGTACTGACAAAATAGAAAAAATATTAGACACATTAGAAATTATTAAATTTTATACTTAATAAATTGATAAAAATAAAATTTAATTAGTTGAAAATAACTTATTTCGGTTTCTTCTATGTAGGAAGTTGATTAGTACCATGTGTATGCACTTTAAAAAAATTGACATACCTTGAACAACCCTATTACCAATTGGAAAATAAATTATATTATATAACATGCTAAATTTTATACTTAAAAAAATTATAAATATAAACTCACTTGTGGACGATGCTTACAATCTCTGGGTTTGGTTGTCCAAACATGGAATTGAACTAGTAAATAAAATTCTTATGAGGGGCAATAACAAGCAGAGTCTAATGAATACTATAAAATATCAACCACATAAAATATGATTATATTATAATATGTATATGTGTGTGCCAAATATAAGAGTATATTTACCATTTAATGTAAGGTGCAAAATATGTCTTTCTCTTGATTCGGGTCATAACATCCATCTTGTACATCATCCTCGAAGTCTAATCATTTTCTACCTCTTGCACCTTTTATGGACACATAAAGCTATATGTGTCTCATTTTAATTTCCTTCATCCTAGCATTTGCGATAGAAGTGGTTGTTGTTCAAAAGAGAAAGGAGTCAGAGCACGCATGATAAAACATAAAGTATTAAAATAAATTTATAACTTACAATATGGCTAACTAGATGATAACTGAATCTAGCATCACAAAATTTAGGAATTGCACTATCATTTCTATCCAAGGAGAATTTATACGGCTCACCTATACTTAAAATCCCTGGTGAAATTGTGAAACTAAGTGCTTTTTCAATATCTTCAGTCAAAACATGAAGATTTGCCAGATATACAAATATCGAGGGTATGGTTGGATCAAGAGGTTTGAGCTTCTTTGATCACCTTCTTTTATTTCGGCTTCTATGCCACCTCCTTAAATGTTGGCTTCTCTGCCATCTTCTTTGATTTTGGATGTGTGATCACCTTCTTCTTCTTAATCCGAGACGTAGGCCACAAAATAAAATGACCTAGAGCATCTTTCAATATGTTGACTTCGTAAGTGGGGCTAGGAACTAGTGCAATACCAAAATCTTCTTTGACCTTACGTACAACCACCTTCACTTTGTCCTTTAGAATTCTCTTATGAATATTTGTGGCCACGTATTTTGTACCCTGAGATGCAAGGGTTTTAGTCACATGGTTTGTCAAAATGAAGAGACCATATGGGTCCCCATTGTCTTCGATCTAGTTAGGGTCAAGGTCAAATGGTTGTGAGACACTTTTTATTGTTGCTTCCTTTACCACTTGTCACCACAAGAAAATCTTGAAATTATGAAAGAAATTACTCCACAAAAAGTATACGTTAAATGTCCCTTAAAAAGAAGTGAATATTTATTACCACTTCAGGTTTAGAAACATGGGAAAAATTTGACGGCAGCGGGTAAGCCCATCATCATTATAGCTTGATTGAGCCTGACATCCATCTCCTCGCGCATCTTTTGCATCTCCACTTGATGTTGTATAGTAAGTTCATCTTGAACCTTTTGGAGCTCATCTCTAGACACTTTGTCTACGAAGGCTACACTTCTTCTTCGTGATACGGAGCCAAATAACTCTTTCCGACCAACTCCTTTAGGGGGTCCCTCTTACTTGACCTAGGTGATCAGTCCTCCTAATAGCTGTCTCCATGATATTCATTTCTTTTTCAAGAACGAAAGACCCTTGTATTGCTTGTTCCTCTAGTGCATCATATACCATACAAGTAACTAGTTTAAAATAACTGAAGAACACATAATCATGTATAAATTCTTATTATTTAATTGAATTACTTACAATCCTCTCAGCAATAATTACAATCTCTAGAGTGATGTATTGACCCTTCTTAACCCTCACTGTATTCTATTTTTGTTGGTGAGATGGATATTGGATGGTTGGAATTACTCCAGTAGGGTCTAATGCAGCAGTTTGTTGCATAGCCTACAACTGCTCTTCCATCATTTTGCTTTTCAAAGCACTATAACCCCTTGAGATATATAATGTTAGTATACATTTTTCTTAGTTATTTCCTGGTTCTTCTTACTTATAGCCTATGAAAATAAAATAAAGTTAGATTGGTTAATTAAAATATAAATTCATTACTAACTAAGTTTATATATATACATTAAACCTTATATTTAGCGTATTCCCGCTGTTGAAGAAACAGTTTCTACGCTTTATCACTAACATTGGGGCATGTATCCTTTGGATGTTCAACCCTCTATCCCCTAGAGATAGCCCCTTGCCAGGTTTGACTTAAAGTCTCTCCACATTTCATCGCATTGTTTAAAGATACGACGCCTCATCGCTGCTGTGGCAAGAATATTAAAATGTTGCTGCAATCAAGTATTAAAACAAATACAATGAAGCTACAATAAATGACAAAATATTAATAACTAAAATAAATAAATGAAATATGTGATTATAAATATACCAAAATGTCCTCCTAAACTATATCATTGTCTTTTGAGTCTACTGCCTTCCGACTAGCATGTGTGATGCTAATCTTATAACATATTCTATGACCGACGTAACTGTTAAACAATACTCCATTTTCACTTATTGCCTTCATATCATAATCAAACTCCACCAGTAATTTCTTGGGTTGTGTCTCTTCATCTATCTTAGTTACCCGTTTCATATGGGTAGAGCCTCTACCTCTTTTTCTTGCTTTATTGATCAGAATCATCCTGACCTAAACCGTCTATGTCTTATTCACAAAATAATAAACAAATGTAAGAATAAGATATAATAATCATACAATCAATATAGTAATTAAATAAATATTTATTACAAACAATAAACCAATTTCTTACAAGTTAGTATCTACCCAAATTCTTCACAATAATTATCCCTAACAGTATGTACATCATCTACCAAATCAAACTGTTATTTCAGGTCAAATAGTTTTAAAAGATGGGGTTTTGTCAAGGTTGAATCATAAGTCACTGTCATCTTTATCAATCGCTTACCTTTTATCTCAGAGCATAATAGAAATATTTTTATTTGCTGAATCAGTGACATAAAACACTTGTATCGGTTGACTTGCTAAGATGAATGGATCATCTCTATATTGAAGTCTCTCAAGATCAACTGAAATAAATCTAAACTTTTTATCTAAATGCACATCATTACTACTAACATACTTACATTTGAAGACTGAAACTTTAAACTTTGAGTAACTAACTTTCCAAATTTTTAGTTTAATGTGTGTGGTGCTGGGTACAAATAAACTCTCTTCCTACCTATCTTTGTTGTGTATATAGAGGTGCTCTTATTCCTATTTTAACCAAGTCTAATTTAGTATTGACTCCGTCTTTACTCTTTCCATTTATATACAAAAGTGTGCCAACAAGACTCTCACACACATTTTTCTTCACATGCATGACATCTAGACTATTTCTCACTTTAAATTTCGTCAATATCAAAGATCAAAGAAAATGTATTTCTTTTTCCATACATTCATTTTAACCTCATTTTTCTTATTATTTTTATCCAAGATAATATGAAACCCCCCACGACACACATTCATACATGTTTCTCCATTTAAAGGTAGTGGAGCCATTTGATATTCTTGTTAGTTAATTAAATGCCTTCTTCAACCTACAATAAAGGTAGTGTTGACTAAGAAACTTTCTGTGAGAAAGACAGACTATCTTCCTTCCACATTTGGGTTGCATGTAGTTAGTGTCTTCTTCACATATGAGACACACTTTATACCCCTTAACACTAACATGACAAGTTTCCATATGACGAGAAATCATTAATTGTGGTGAAGATCATGACACGTAATTTAACTGTCTTTTGTTTATATGTATTAAACAAATCAACACATTCCTCTTACAATTTCTTCAAATCCTCAATCAAAGGTACAAAGTTATCATTTCCTAACTGTTTTTGCCCATAGATCATATAAGATAACTTGATATACTTTCACTTCATACACAACAAAGGAGGCAAGTTGTAAATTACAAGAAGAACTGGCCAAACACTATATATACTATTGAGATTACCATAAGGATTGATGTCATTATATAGAGCCCAAGCCGAATATTTCTTGGCTCATAATCAAATGCATGAAATTTTTTATCTATTGTCTTCCATTGAGGAGAATCAGCTAAGTGACGAAGTTGTCTATCGTTTTTTCCCATTCGAATGCCTTCTCAATTTCTTTGCATTTGTAGTATTAGCAAACAAATATTTAAACCGTGATATTGTTGGAAGATACTACAACACCTTCAAAAGAGAGCATTTGTTCCTCTAATCACAATCACCACTATCTTTTTTCATTTTGTATCTTGAAATGTCACATTTAGGGCGTTTATTCAGCCCTTCATACTCATTTTTGTACAGTATGTAGTCGTTAAAGTACACATGCATCTTCTTATAGGACAAACCCATCAGATACAACATTTTCTTCTCCTCATACATTCCACTTGAAAGTGTATTGCCTATAGGAAACGCATTACTCAACCACTCGAGCAATTCCATCAAACTATAATCGGTCCCACCATTTCTTGATTTCAAATTCATCAATCACAACACAAATTTTAACATTGTGTACTCATCTTACTCCCTGGGTACAATAGCATCTTAGCATCACTTAACAACCTTTCACATATCAGAGAGAATTGTAGAAAGGACACGGCTCCAATATCACGAAACATATCTGAAATTTTATCCCCAAAGTTATCGTTCACAACTTCCTCATTTCTACTCAAAAGTGTCCTTCTAATTTCACCATGCCAAATCTAATTTGTATATCTTAAATTTATCTCATCACAGATAAGATGCTATCTTATATCAGGAATAGACAATCAGTTATTATTTAAATAGTTGACATATGTACAGAAATACAACCTATCACTTTTCGTATAAGATTCATCTCAAGAAATTCAAGAAACTTTTCAACCCCATCCTCATATATTCCTTAGTAATTCTCATAGCTTTCATCCAACTATGATCAATTATTATACATCGTCATTTAGCACATAGTTGTCAAATTAGAGGGAATATGTTGGCCTTTTATGTTTCATAAATATTTTGGTAAAGATTCCCCTTAAATATAAACGTTCCCAAATAAAAATATAGGTAAATAATCCCACAATAGCAGCAACAAACAAATTTCAACAAACCCATTCCACAATACCAAATATCTCCTTTTAGAGTAAAAGTTTTGAGATCAAAATGAAAACTCAAATAAAGTCGATTATCCATCAAACTTAACAATCGAGTTTTTTATTAATCAAAGCTTTTAACTTAAGTTATAACTTTCATAAATAAAACTTATATTGATCAAACAAAAAATTAACACAAAAATACCAAATAAATGTTCCTAAAAAATAAGAAATCAATATAACATGAAAAATAATCTCACAACCAATGTTCATAACTATTTTAATGATACCCATAATAAATAAACAACTTAGTCATGCCAATTAACAATAAAAAGTTTCAATCACAATGTATTATTTCTCAAAATTCATAAAAACGCACCCATAAATAAATAGGAACTAATATAACAATCCAAATACTACAAAAATCAAGTATTTAATACAAGAAAAATAGCTCATATGATCTATCACAATTAATAAAGAACAAACAAACGAAAAAAGTAAGAACAATGAGCAAATGACAAGGGAAAATGATGAATTATGGAAATCACCATGAGAACAACGGTGATGACGACGACATAAACAACGGGAGATTCGGCACCTGAAACAAGAGAAAAATGCCAAACAATCACCTTCATGGAGGTTTCTGGTAATGGGGCAGGCAAAGGGAACCACAACAGTTGTAAATAGTAAAAGTGAAAACAGAATGCTTGAAAAGAGTTTTTAAATTTTTGAGGACTTATCACGATATTTTTAAGAAAAAAACAGCGTGATAAATTCTTTTCATAGCATTTTTTTATAAACAACCGCCTTTAAAAGTTTTTTAACAGCGAGATAATTATAAAAATGACACTACTTTTTTTGACAGAATTTTTTGTTTTAATTACTGTGAAGTAGCATCTTGAAAAGTGTTGTTTTATTATCTCTCCTTTTCCTACTCCAAATCATTTTTTATTTATGTTGGTCTAAATGTTCCAACTCATTGAAATACTGATTGCCAATATTATATTCCACACCTAACACCGTCAACTTTGTCCTGCCAGATATGATGAGCTTAACTTGTTGGGGCACACCATATATTAATACCTAACCTTATGTTTAGCCAAAAAAAAAAGTTAGATTTATAGTTCAAATTTAATTGGAGTCAGGTGTCAAATAGAGAGCAACATGGGATCAATATTCCAAATCCATGTTTGTAATGCAAACTAAAATCTGACACTTTTTTTGTCCAGATAACATATTTCAAATGTGGAGGGGTTTCACTTGGAGTTGGTATGCAACATCATGCGGCAGATGGATGTTCAGGTCTCTGGTTCATCAATACTTGGTCAGACATAGCTCGTGGCCTTGATCACACCATCACTCCCTTCATCGACCGGACCCTTCTCCGAGCTCAGGACCCTCCTAGACCGGTTTTTGATCACATCGAATACAAACCTTCTCCGGCCATGATCACTCCCTCCTCCTCCTTGCCACCATCACCAGCAAAACCAGGCACAGACCCATCACCACCACCACCAGCTGCAGTATCTATTTTCAAAATGACTCGTGACCAACTGAACCTTCTGAAATCCAAGTCCAAAGAAAATGGCAACACAATCAACTATAGCTCCTACGAGATGTTGGCTGGCCACGTGTGGAAGAGCGTGTGCAAGGCACGTGACTTACCC
Organism: Leucaena leucocephala; assembly: GCA_037074615.1. NCBI lineage: Eukaryota > Viridiplantae > Streptophyta > Magnoliopsida > Fabales > Fabaceae > Leucaena > Leucaena leucocephala. Next base: position 4,565,915 of record CM073552.1, read on the forward strand.
CATGAACAAGAAACCAAACTCTACATTGCTACTGATGGAAGGTCAAGATTGAAGCCAGCTCTCCCAGAAGGTTACTTTGGGAATGTGATATTCACAACCACACCAATGGCTATGGCTGGTGAACTCATGACAAAGCCAATTTGGTATGCAGCAAGCAAAATTCATGATTCCGTAGTGAGAATGGACAGTGAGTATCTGAGATCAGCTTTGGATTACCTTGAACTTCAACCTGATCTGAAAGCTCTTGTTCGTGGGGCTCATACTTTTAAGAGTCCAAATCTTGGGATCACTAGTTGGGTTAGATTACCAATAAATGATGCTGATTTTGGATGGGGAAGACCTATTTTCATGGGACCTGGTGGGATTGCGTACGAGGGACTGTCTTTTATAATACCAAGTTCTTCAAATGATAGCAGCTTATCTGTTGCCATTGCTCTCCAGCCTCACCATATGAAAGTGTTTCAGCAATTGTTTTATGACATTTAATTCTTCTTCTTCTTCTCCCTTGGAAACTTACTGAACCTTATACATAATTTAGACTTGTGAACGATTTATCTGAGATTCTTCAAATTTACAAGTGTTTTGTAGTATGCAATGTGTTGACTCTGTTTTTGGCTGCTGTGTTGTTGTTAATGAATGTTCACTTGATGATTTCATGTTTTCTAAACGTGCTGCATCTTATACCTATAGACCAACTTTATGTTGATTATGAGATCACTGCTTCTCAATGGTAAATGTGGCCAGAGCTTGTGTGAGCATGATAAGCAGGGTTGAGAAGAAAACGAAACCCTTGTTAAGAGAGAAAAATTGCAGAGATATACACTCTCAAAATGAATTTGAAAGGAACCCCGTAGAAGGTAGAGTGGGTGGGAGGGAAGATAAAAAAATGTGGGATCCAAAATTTATTAATCCTCTTGTCCTTAATTATATCTCTGTTACTTAGTTCTACCCGCTATTTACCAAATTATATAATTGGGCCCTAATAGAGTCATCTATTTATTTATATGTTATTGCTCCTCATATCTTTAAATCTTTAATATAGGACCTATTTAACTAATTTAATTAAGTTAAAAAAACTGATTAAATTAGTCAATATGACATATTTTTTCTAAAATATTTTAATAATTTTTTTTAATTCACTATTTTTTCTACTTACTTTATTATTATTAAGGGAGTATCAATAGAGTAATTATAGGAAAGTTGATATATATAGGGAATAAATATTATATTTAAGATTAAGATCAAATTTCTAATTAAGTCATATATTTATCTAAGGAGTAATATATAAGGGAATTACTATGATATCTTAAATAAAAAATTAATTATTTAAAATTTTTAATTACAACTAAATAGCTAGAAATTAATAATAAATTTATGCTATCTAATTTTTTTTATTACTATGTATTTTTTTAACAAATGTCTTTTTTTTAGAACTTCATAGCACTTCGGTCTTTAATATAGTGCTATCTAAATTTAATATAGTAATAAATTTCTTTATTACTATATAATGACTAATATAGTTCTAAGGCTATTTTTTGAAATAAACATTATCAAAATTTAATTTTGATATCAAATAAAATTTATAATAAATTATTATTATATTCCTCCAGTCTTTAATATATGATCTAATTGATTAGTTAATATTTATCTTAAATATAAAATATATTTTTTATATTTATTAATTTTTAAAAAAATATATTATTATTAACTAATTTAACTCTCTTTTCTCAGGGTAATAATCTATTACTCTCTTCATAATCCCACTTTTCTTATGACACTACTTGCTTGACATTGCACTTATAACATTTTCCTTCTTTTTCAAGAAAATTTGTGCTGAATTACTGGAAAAAAAACTACTGTATTTTAAAACTAGCATTGACTCCCTCGTGCGATCGTGCGATGTAAAGGAAGAATTTTACAAGTTTCAATTCATTGCAATCTACATCACTGCAAAAAGTATCAACGCAATATAATTACTCTCCTTGTTTCTCCATTTCTTAGTATAAGATTTAGTTATAAAGCTAGGAAACCTTCAAACTTAAATTTTAAAAGAGTTTTTGGCCTAAATCTCGATTTGTAGAAATTTTAAAACAAACAGTCATATTTGTCCATAAGTATTTTTGGGCTACACCATAGTTTTGAATAAGCTACTGAAACTAGCTTTTAGAATAGTAAAAGAACTTATAGACTATCTAATTATTATATTACCCCTACTTTTTCTTATACCCTCTCTCCTCTCTCCTCTCTCCTCTCTCATCTCTACCCTCTCTCCTCTCTCATCTCTACCCTCTCTCCTCTCTCCTCTCTCATCTCTACCCTCTCTCCTCTCTCATCTCTACCCTCTCTCCTCTCTCATCTCTTTTTTCTACTATCTCTCCTCTCTCCTCTCTCTTCTCTTTTCTCTACCCTCTTTCCTCTCTCCTACTTTTAATCAAATCATACCATTTTAATCAAATCTCCTACTTTAACCCTTCCTAAATTATAAAAAAATATTTTAGACTATTTTATCATAAATTATAAAAAATATATATATAAATTATATATTTATTTCTATAATACTAAATAAATTTTTAAAACTATTTACAGCATAATTCTATTATTATTTTTATTTTTATTTCTATTTCTATTTCGTCTTCCATCAAAAACTCAAATGTACCGTTAGTGTCTCATATATCTCATTTTTCCCATGTTCAACTTTCTCTCCTAACTTCTTCTCCTTCATGCATCTTCCAGACCATGATTTCTCTATTATTCATACAACAGAAAAGCAAATCATAAATTCATGAAAACAACAACAAAAAGGGATTGCGAGTGATTGAAGAGCTAGGAGAAACCTTACCCAGAAATTCCTTATGCGTCTGCACATTGCTCTGTTTTAAAGCTCTGCTTTCTGAAGTCTGGAAATCTGAGGTTGAAATAATGGCTTGAGCATATGAAATCAAAAGAAACAGAACAAGAATTGAAGGTATTTAGGGTATACCTTAGATATTTTCCTGTTCACCGAGATAGCCACGCGTCGCCGGAGCACCTTATATGGACTCTGGTACGTATACACAGCAAATAACACCTTAGGAAGCAGAAATCGGTTCTCTGATGTAGAGAGAGAATAGGAGAGGAAGGAAACTCTTATGGATACACAAACACCAAGCCAAAACTGACGTCTCCTTCTGGACTATAAGAACGCACTCTCATATGCCTTCACGTTCGGGGAGACACTTGCGTGGGAAGTTTGTTCCATAACTCCCATATTCCTTGTTTTATCATTTCAAAAGTAGTAATTGTTCCCTCCATCTCTGCCTTTCATGGACTTGGGCCTAATCCACCATGGGTGGACTGGCCCATTTCTTAACATCTCCCACTCACACTTGGTGGATTAGATGTCTTAGGTCCAATCACATTCTCTTCCTTCTTTCATACTAGGTGCTTTGCCGTGACCGCGTAGGCATGACGTCTCCTTCCAGGCGTTTGTACTAGAAATCCCTTTCACAGAGACCAGCACAAAACAACCCTTTAGTGCAGTTCAATCAGAATAATTTATGTTGCCTTGAATGTCCTAGATTTGCCTATATACACTTTTCTTATGGCTAATTTAATCCCTCTTGAGTCAGTATATAACTCAGATAGCCTCCACTTATGCATAGTATCCACACTTATGAAATTAACAAAATAATATCATAAGGGACCGGTCACAGACACTAGCATGGCTATGTATATTCTGGCAATCTTTCTTTCGCCCATGTATCATTTTGATATGAATCAACCACTTTCCTAGCATAATACCTTTGGTTCATATGTAATTTGACCATAGGAAATATACTAAAGTAGCAATCGCTGAAATATACCTCCATAATACTGTCAAAGTCAAAGGACATTAATGAAAGGATGATACCTTTCTGGAACTCACACAACAATGAAGCAGGGATTGATTCACTTGCTTTCCATTTGCGGTTCTTTAGCACATGTGGTATGAATCACATGTTACGGTGTTCCTCTTATCTTATAAGAGTGTACGTCGTTTTGATTCTATCAATCACACCGTACAGACTTAAGTCCAGACACTCATAGTATCTAAACCCAAACTCTTCAATTCTATTCACATAATATGACGTCAATTTTGAAATTTGTTATCTGGCTACAGGTTTCGTGGATGTGGGTATCCATAGTTCGATCCATATCCATACTCATGGATCTTATCTTGACTTACTGCACTATTTAAGCCAAGGTGACATTCATTGTGTTTCTTCTCTACCATATCAGCACTCTTACTGCTTTACTGGTGAACACATGTCTCATCTTTGAACGCTTCTCTAGCGTCAAAGGCGGTTGTTCGTGTGAGAGAGCTACCCTTTTCAACCTGTACGACATACTAGACATTGTATACTTTCACTCAGACATATAAGTAATAACAAATGACATAATATCATTAATGAAAAATAAAAATATTACATACAGTCTGTAACTTTATATTTTTCTCATACCAATGGCTTTTACATGTTTCTCAAATATTTCTTTGCCTATTGTCTTAGTCAAGGGGTCTGCAACCATACACTTAGTTGAAATGTATTGTACAGTTACAATTTTCTGTGCTATATAATCCCTCACAAAGTTATACTTAATATCAATGTGTTTGGTCTTGCTGTGTACTTAGGGTCTTTGGTGTAAACTATGGTTGCAGTATTATCACAGTGTATAAACACCAGATTGGTACTCTCGTTCCCAAATCCTAGGTGTTCAATAAATCTCTTCAGCCAAACAACCTCTTGCGCTGCTGCAGTGCATGCCACAAACTCAGCTTCCATAGAGTGTAAAGCAATGCACGTCTGCTTCTTACTACTCTAACATATGGCTCCGTTGTTAAGCAAGAAGGTGTATCCTGAAGTAGATCTTTGTTCTTCTTCATCACTGCCTACATCAGCATCAGAATAACTGACTAGGAGCAGATCGCTTCCTTGATAACACAACACATAATCAGATGTGCCCTTTAAGTATCTCAAGATCCTCTTCACTGCTTTCCAGTGTTTCTCACTGGGGTTGGACTGGAATCTGCTAACCAACCCCACTGCATAACAAATATCTGGTCTTGTGCATAGCATTGCGTACATCAGGCTACCAACGGCACTGGAATATGGAACTCTTTCCATTTGCTTTCTATCTGTATCAGTTTTGGGACACATGTCTGAACTCAAGGCCACTCCAGTGGCTACAGGGATATCCATAGGATTGCATTCACTCATATTGAATCATTCAAGTATCTTCTTGATGTAACTCTCTTGTGAAAGAGTGAGGATTCTCTTGGAGCGATTCCTTTGAATCTTGACTCCAAGTATGTATTCTGCTTCACCCATGTCTTTCATCTCAAAGTTTGATGAAAGCCATTCTTTAATAGCTATCACTGAGTCAAGACTATTTCCGGCTAATAGTATATCGTCTACGTATAAGGATAATATTACAAAGTTACCCTCAAACCGCTTAACATAGACGCAGTGGTCTTCCTCTATCATTTGGAAGTTATAGAGGTTATTGCCTTATGAAACCTCAAGTACCACTGTCTGGATGACTGTTTTAATCCATAAATGGATCTTTTGAGTTTACACTTCTTGTGTTTAAACCCTTTTTCAATGAAACCTATTGGTTGTTCCATATAGATTTCTTCATCCAGATCACCATTCAGGAATGCGATTTTTACATCCATCTGATACAACTCCAGGTTTAAACTGTTTACTATTGTCAGAATAAGTCTTATAGAGTTTAAGCGCACAACAGGTGAAAAAGTATCATCATAATCTATACCTTCCTGTTGTGTATATCCCTTTGTAACCAATCGAGCTTTAAATTTGTCAATTGATCCATCCACCTTTCTTTTGATTTTGAGAACCCACTTGTTCCCAATGGCTTTACGCTCTTTTGGCAGATCAACCAATTCCCAGACTTGGTTTTTCATCATTGAGTCCATTTCCTCTTTCATTGCTTTCTTCCATTCCTTCTTAGCAGGACCTGCCAATGCCTCATGAACAGTGCGGGGTTCATCATCCCCTTTTGGAGTAACTAAGAGTGCTTCGCCTTCTATTTGAAAGCGTCTCTTTGGAACACTTTCCCTGTTACTCTTTCTGGTAGGAGCAATAGCAACTTGCTTATCTTTTCTCATTTTCCTTGGTCTTTGAGTTGACCGTTCTTGGCTCCCACTCAGATTGACATACCTGGAAGATCCTGGTCTGTCAATTTGTTCAGCACTGTCCTATTCCTGAGTCTCATAAAGAGATATAATGCGGTCAACATCTCCAGTACTAGGAAATTCTGTTTCAATGAATACAGCATCTCTTGATTCTGTTTCAGTCACTATTCCATCTTCAATTTCACTTATAAATACATATCCTTTTGAGGGTTTAGAGTACCTTATGAAGATACATTTCTTCCCTCTAGGACCCAGTTTCCCATGCCTATGAGACCTGTCATGGATATAGGCCGCCGAACCCCATGGTCTAAGGATGCTTAGATCTGGCTGGCGTTTAGTCCATAACTCGTAGGGTGTAGAAGCGACTGACTTGGAGGGCACACGGTTAAGTATGAAGGTTGCTATCAATAAAGCATCACCCCAATGTGAAATTGGAAGGTTTTCCTGAGCCATCATAGATCTAACCATGTCTAGAAGAGTTCTATTTCTTCTTTCGGCAACCCCATTCTGTTGAGGTGTGCCAGGGATAGTTAGTTGCCTAATAATCCCTTTTTCTTCACAGAGCTGTTTGAATTGATCTGAAAGGTATTCACGACCTCGATCAGTGCGTAATACCTTGATTCTATTATCCATTTGATTCTCTACTTCATTTATGTATCGTCTAAAGTACTCTAGTGCCTCGGACTTGTGTGAAATCAAATAGACATGACCATATCGTGAAAAATCATCAATAAAGGTAATAAAATACCAAGCTCCGTGTCTTGCCCTCACACTCATTGGACCGCAAATATCGGAATGAATTAATTGCAATGGATTTTCGGCTCATGTTCCCTTACCGAATGGTTTTCTGGTAGCCTTACCTGCTAGACAACTTTCGCATAATGACATATCCATATTAGGGATTACCCCCAACAAGCCTTCTTTTGCCAATTTAATCATTCTATTTTGATTAATATGTCCTAGTCTAGCATGCCAGATATTCATATCAGGATTATTCGAAGTAATAGCAAAGCAATCGTGAATATTAAAATCACCAGCAAGATCCAAAATAAAGAACTTTTGAAATTGGAAAGCTGAACCATAAAATATTGAGTTCCTATAAATATCTGTAACTTTACCATGAAAGTTTACATAAAACCCAAAGTTCAATAAGCAGAAATCGGTTCTCTGATGTACAGAGAGAAGAGGAGAGGAACAAAGGAAGGAAACTCTTATGGATACACAAACACCAAGCCAAAATTGACGTCTCCTTCTGGACTATAAGAACGCACTCTCATATGCCTTCACATTCGGGGAGACACTTGCGTGGGAAGTTTGTTCCATAACTCCCATATTCCTTGTTTTATCATTTCAAAAGTAGTTACCGTTCCCTCCATCTCTGCCTTTCATGGACTTGGGCCTAATCCACCATGGGTGGACTGGCCCATTTCCTAACAAGAATTGTTGAAACCATCTTAGGCTCTGAGAAGGAAACCCGGGAGTGTTGTTGCCTGTGCATAAATAGGTCCCTTGTTTTCACTTCGAACGAATGAGAAAGATTGGCTGAGAGTGACCTAACTTGATTGATTCTTTATGAGAATTTATATAAAGCACGCCACAAAAGCTCCCACCAGAGATCTAGGATATGAAATGATAGATAAATACATTTTTATCTTAACGAGAGAGAGGTTATTTTCAAAATTTGAACTCGAGGAATTGAAATTATAAGGCTCACCTATTTGAGCCTTTCTGTTGTGTCAAGGCTGACCGAATGAGATGAGAATTTATATATGCCAAGAAATTAATTTCTAAAATTAGTGGTGTAATGATATAAAGAAAGACATTGATTGGCACATGGAATAAAGCTGGTTCTTTTCTCTGTGTAGAAAATAAAATAATAAATTTTCTTTTTTGCAGAGTCAGGATAAAATTGATGCTCTTACAACTTGACACAGATTTTGCAGTGAGTATATGATGTGTTGGTGCTATGTCGCGCTTTCTTGAATTGAGATAATCAAGGATTTTTTCTTTGAAAGTTATGTTATACACGGTTGAATAAAAAAAAACAATAATTAATTAAATTTTGTATATAATTTTTTTGTTAAACTGAATTGTAAAATCTCTAAAATTTTGCCAAGCGTGATTGAGTTGATTGATCAAAAGACATAACAGCTCTTTAAACAAGATTTTGAGCATGGGTTTTGTGGACAGAAAGATTTGTAGTTAAAAAGTTTCAAGGAGAAGACCTGAACCAACGGAAATAAAGTCTATGTTTGTTGAAGAATCTAGAAAAGGGAACATGTAGAAGTTTCAAGAAGCATATATGGCTACTTATCATCCGTGAGTTTAGCTGACGAAGGAGTGAGATATATATCTATTTAGATCTTGTTCGATCTCTAAGGAGTATCACTTTATTATAGTTTCAATCACGACGCTTAAAGAAGTATCTTAGTTCTTAGGTGTCTAGATTTATATCTGAGAGTAATTTAACAGCTCGCCCTGCTTAATATTGGTATCGTATAGAAAAAAAAAAGATTTCGCCTTGTCCTTAAATAGTGGGTGAACACAACCCATTTCCAAAATTTTATGTAGAACAAAAAAAAAACAAGAAGCATATATGGCCGAGCCACAGAAAGTTATCATGAGGTGTTGCTATCACTTGAGAGCTTTATTGTAACGCTATAGATAGCTACATTTTAGTGATTTTTTATTTGGTTTAAAAAAGAGGAGAGAACAGTTAAAAGATTTTAAACCCAAAACCATAATTTGGACCTAAGCTCCTTAATACAGCTTTTTCAAAGTAATTTTTTAAAATGATTGTCTATATGTCTATGTTCATAAGATTCGACAAATTTTTACGTTGGCTGTCGAGGCCAAACACAACCCTCCTCCTTTAAAATGATTAATTCTCTTAAAATCTATCTTTCAAGAACTAATCCAAACACATAGGTATACCCTATTATTTCAATGACTACTTTGTGAATGAGGCCACGCCATTTAATAATCACCTGAATCAGATACATTAAACGCTAAAGATTAGCAAACAAGCTCCTTCAAACTTCAAAGGACTTTCGTTTCCAAAGTATAAACAGAAACTTAAATGTCATGGAACAACTTATCCCTAGATTGGGAAAGGAGCTGCATGCCTAGCCTAAAACATGTCTCGTATTATTCGGAATGACAATAATCCCTCTTCCACAAATTCCCAAAAAAACAAGAATATATCTCTTGGCTTTGATGCCACTTCAAGATTGTAATTAGAAGAAACATTCTTCGAGGCGATGAACTCATTTTTAAGAAGCCTTTTGTTCTTTATTAGGAAGAACATTATCTGGTAGAATAAGCTCTGGAGGGACTTCACGAACAACCCCAAGCATTGCATCGTACTCTTCATCTTTGTGCGCAAATTTCTTCCTCAGCTTTTTTTCGAACTCAATTTCGTCCAAGGGCTTGGCATTTTCAGCTGCATGGACCTGTGCAAGGTTTGTATAATTGGTGGCTGATTGTGAGATAAATGCTATCTCTTCATTTGTGAGCTTCCTCAAAAACTTTGCTGGATTGCCTCCCCACACCTGCACCAAAGGCAAGCTTGTGCTAAAGAAAGAAAAGCATAACTGACCAATTCTTTTCATGCCACAACACATTGATTTTTTTTTTTTTTGTCTGACACAACACATATTGATCACTTATGTCTAAAGACCACTATATTTCAAATAGAATCACAAGCACTTGTTAGGATAAAATAATCATGTACTCAAATAGCTTCAGTCTTCTACTCTATCCAACCTTGTAATATAATGCTGCACAAGGCATCCAAATTATTTCTACAAAGTTAACAATAATATGAAAATATTAATATATCTACTTTTAATCTTGGAAAGGCTTAGACAAAGTTAAATTGTACCGAACAATATTTCTAAAACCAGATTGATTCTTGAATCGATGAAGGCTCTCTGCTTCATAATTTATTGATCTGAATGTAGTCATAGCACAATTTAACCAATAATAATAATAATGAATAACAAACAAATACAAAAAAAAAGAAAATCTTACACTCTGATTACATATAAAAATATAGCTCAATATGGCATATCTATCAAATAGACCTTCGCCCACCAATATCTTTATTCCGACAGCATTTTGACAAATCAATGTATAACTTGAAAATATTACATAAGAGATTAACAAGGGTGTCCACTAATGCTATTGCACGGATGTCCAATTTGTATTATAGAAAAAGTCAGCTTTTGGAGGTCATGCTTCACATGGTTCGTATTACGTTGGTGAGCAAGGCAATACATAAAGAAATTGTAAAGAACAACGAAGGAGAAAAAAGTAAGAGTTCTCTCTATGTTTGTTCCATGAATAGCATATAAGTTTTAGACAAAAGAAAATGATGTGATTACTGACAGCATACCTCTCCGCAGGGAATCCTAGTATTCTGTCTCACAAGGGCTCCAGCAGCAACCATTGCGTGTTTCTCAACAATGACGCCATCAAGTAGTGTTGCACCCATACCAACAAAAGCCTCATCCTCAACAGTACAGCCATGTAAAACGGCACTATGACCTGCCCAGTGCAAAATACAAAATCTGGTTACAATGTGGTAGTGTCTCTGATCATTCATTGCAGAAGAACTCACCAACAGTAGCATTGTCCCCAATAATAGTTGGCAACACCTTCCCTCTTAAATTTGACTTTGCAACATGGACCAAGGAGTTATCCTGTATGTTAGTCCCACTTCCAACACTGATGCTGTTCACATCACCTGCGCATGAAGTGAACATCAAACGTTACCACCATGTGTATATACAAAACGAAGACCCGACAGAATTTCATGATTTGATTTTCATTAGATAATCAAAGATGCACAGCTTCCAAATATATAAAAGCTGCTGCATTAGAGCTCTGTTTTTTGCAGCAAGGGAACCCCATATAACATTGTGCTCAACAGGTAATTGAAAAAGATTGTAGAAGCTTTTGATGCATGAAATCTTTAGAATTCTTTTACTTTCCATTGATCAAGCAGACAACCTTACCTCTCAAGACACATCCATACCAAATTGATGATCCTCTTCCAACTTGAACGTCTCCAATGATGGAGGCACTTGGGGCAACAAAGGCCTCCTTATCAACTACAGGAGCCTTATCAAATATGTTCATCAGAGTTCGATGCCTAGACACTAAACACAAGAAAGAATAAGATCACTTTACATGTTTCATGGCATAATGAAAAACTGGTGAAGGAAATGAAAACCATAAACATAGACCAGAAAAGGCGGTGTTTGTACACATACACAAAGCAAATCACTTCATTTTCTTCATATTTCTTTCAATTTTACGAAGCAAAAACAATTAAAGAGGGGGAAAAGGTATTCATATGAACAAAAAATGAGGGCAAATTTACAAATTAAAAAAGCTAAAAAGTCCAAGCAAGATAATGCATTGCTGGGTGGTGGTTGATCAAAGGTGCGAAAAAATCTTGCAACTAGTGTGTCCTAATCTAGCTAATCTATCAGCAGTTGAGTTGTATTCCTTGAGGGTGAAATCTACGCAAACATTCCAATTTCTTGAGATAGCTAATCTGGCTTCTTCAATGTAAAAGAAAATAATATTAAAACAACCTATTGACAATCATCAATATTCATCATATAATTTCAGTCATGGATTCTAACCGGAAACTTCCGATGCTTTGATGAAAAAATCCTTTGATGACTTGATGTATTCATCGTACAAAATCGTTCATCTCAGTATTACGGCCCAGAAGCTATTGGTATGACCGGTCTTTCACTAATGTCTCAATGTATTCGGAACCAAGAAAGTACTAGCACTGACAATTCGACAAAACGACACTAAGATAAGATGTTGTCTTATATTTAGAATGAACGCTCATCAAGTTTGCAAAGTTTATTCAGCTACGGCGACTACAAATGTAACTCAACTAGCATTGATCTATGAAAGCAATAATCAACTCTGTAAGACTACGTTGGAAAAAGAAATAGATAGCATTATATAAAATCAACAAAAATAATTCTACCTTGAAAGGGGATCATAGATTTTCCGATTCATAAAGAATTGAATAGGAAATTGGATCTACAGGCTCAGTAATAGATGATTAAAGAAGGACTTACGCTGTTCATGGAAGTAGTAGTTGCCCTGGAGGCGACAACCGAGCCGATCAATAGCCTGCCCAGTCTCACGAATCCAGAATCCTACGGTGTATATGGCTTTCCCTAGAGTTCCCATGTGCAATTTCCACTTTTCGCTGCCAGTGGTGTCGCTTAAGGGATACAAGCTTCTGCAAGCTCAAGCTCGGTTAGCGTTCGGCGGGTTCGATGCGTAAACGGAGAAGGAAATGGAGGAGAGCGTTAAGGGCCACATCCCAGAAGGCTTCTTCCTAGTTGCGGTGGTAGAGTGGGGAGGGCAAAATGGGGTTTCAAATTTTGTAAATTACCGAAAAGCTACCGTATCAAAATAAACGAAAGTAATGAACAAGTATAAAATCATGGGAAAACAAGGCCCGGTTTAATTTCTTAATCCCAAAATAATTTTTTTAAAAAATTGTTTAATAATTAATTTTTGGTTAAGCGTTTTATAAAATAAAAAATAGAAATGCGTTGTAAAAAAAAGAAAATCAGAACAATTGCAATATGAGACTCTGCTTCAAGGTATCAAGTAGTAAGATAATTTATTTTAATAATTTAATTAAATATCTTACTACTAATATTTAGAAGTAGAGTCTCATAGTATTACAACTTGTACCTATTTTTTTCCATGGGATTTAATATCTTATTATTCATGTGTAACTCAATTCTTAAATTTTAAAATGATATAATTCAATTCATATAGTTTTGATTCATTTGTAATTCAATATTTAAATTTAACACAATATAACCTAGTACCTATAATTTAATAGTTTAAAATATTAATTTTTTTATATTTTAAAAAATAAATTATACATTTTATTAAAATTTTAGGATTAAAATTTTAAATAATTAAAACTATAAAGATTGTATTAGGTAGTTGAGGGAAAGGAACTCTAAAAGTCTTCTGGCCAAGCCTTCCCAACGAATTAATTATTCGTCCGCCTGCTAAGGGGAAACCCTAGCAAAGAATCCTGAGAATGTTGTTGTATTAATTAGTAATTGTGATGTTTAACCAATAAGCTGACCATATGACAAATAATGTCTGCAAAGTATGCTAGTTTTAATAAACTTGAAGGAGCTTCAATTTAGTTTGTGAGGCCCCAGAGGGTAATCATTTTAAAAGTTTTGTTCAATGACAATTTGCTCACAAAGAGGCAACTCATACAAAACATTTGCTATGCTCATTGGATTTTCCTGTTCTTCCTCACCATGAAGCGCCAAATTGCGCATCTGATTAAGCACAAGTATGTCCCGTTCAGCATCGGAAAGCAGGTGATGAGAGCTCTGGCTGTTTTGACTTGATTTCTCTTTGATCATCTTTTGTGTTTTGGTTGATTCTTGACAGAGGTACTCAGGGAAGAGTTGAAGACATTTCTAGGGGCTGAAACTTTAAATGTCACACCTTACTTACTCTAGAGTTACTTTTTAGAATATTTTTTTTTAATTGCCCACTTAGTTCACTAGAATTTTGTCCCGACTACATCTAGATCCGACCCGCGTCGCGCATCTAACTATAGTAGGTGAGTCTCCCAACGAGGATTTTCTACATACGCTAAGGCTCGAACTCGAGTCCTCGCTTAAACGATACCGAGCCGTTTACCATTAAGACTAAACCCCGTTAGTAGTTACTTTTTAGAATTGTTTAGCCATCTAAGTACTTCTTATCACCCAGTAGGTACTTAGTTAAACCAAATTTTATAAACTTTTCTCTCATGCTTGGGTATTTTCTTAAAATTTTAAAAATTCATAACTAATTTAATATAGCCCTAAAATTAGTAGTTCAAATTTAACTCTCAATATGATTTTTGAATAAAAAATAAGACTCAGATTAAACTGTATCATATTCTGTCTACAAATACTCATTTATAAAAAATAAACGAGGCATTTTGGCAACAAGTTTTAGTTTTTTGAGTCATGTTAGAGAAATGATATCTTTTAATCTATAAGTCTAAAAATTATATGTAAGTTTATTATTATATGTTCTTATATCAAGAACAGTAATGAAAACGAATTCTTATGTTATATATATATATATATATATATATATATATATATATATATATATTATCACAGTGACATATCAAATGTTGTGCAAGCCAATTAAAAGATGATTACTTTTTGGGAAATACGCAGCATAAATACTCACACAAACACGCACGACAAATTAAACTAGTTGTACGTATTTGGTCCAAATCCAACTTGTTAAAAATGACCCATATGAAGGAGCATTATAGTCATCAAGTCTCTATCTAAATTAATCAATCGTTCAAATACTTAATAATATGATCTAGAAAAAGTGTTAAATATTATGTGACCGAAGGGTTTACCAAAAATTAAAGTAGTTCCTCCTAATCACATAGAATCGCTAGCATCACAATGCAGAAATTTCTTATTCCTTCTTTTTCTTTTAAGTGCTATGCTTAGACATAGCACTTACCTATGCTCACTTCTCATGCTAGCTCCTCCTTATGGAGATTAATTACATACCATCAAATATATTTAGCTTATTGAACTAGTCAAACAAACATATATATATATATATAAAGGCCACAAATAGAAAAATAATAAACAAAATGATAACAACTAAGTGGCATCCATGAAGTTTCCATCTCCAAAATTTCTTCAGCTCAAACTTCCTGCAATAGCTTGCTCTTGCCCTTAGAAGTACTTGTTCCTTGGATGGGACATGGAAGAATTACGATGAGATTAGGGGGAATCTCAATATCAAAGGATCAACCCAATATATGATGGGTAATGGCAATTAACTAAGCATGTAAATAGCCAATGTAAGAATAACACTTTACAAGTAACTACACATGACTATGGCACAAACTCAAGCAAGGATATTATATGTCCAAAAACCTAACTATGGCATACATAGCAAATAAATATGCAATCAACCAAGCGCAACTATATAAAAGTTAATATGTTTTACTACCTTTTGCTTCTTTTCCAAGTTACCTCTCCTACAAACCAGCTCTTCAATAGTTGTTATTTTCTTTAAATTTGTTACTTTCTTATTCTTTTACCTTATGAGTTTTTCCATCTCCTAAGTTCATTGAAGCACCTAAACTCAACTCCTTCTTGCTATAACTAAACTGACCAAAACAGGGCAATAGAGAACAATTATAAGTTTTCACTCTATTGCTACGTACTGAACACAAGCAAGGGGCCCTTTAAACATGTCTAGTTATGCTTGCTTCACTTGAATATAATTTCCAACACATAATATAATACTAAAATAATGGGTATATTGTTTCCAACACATAACATGTCTAGGTACTTGCCAAAAAACACCACAATTGAAGAGAATAAGGATGGGAGGAGATTCTAGGTACTTGCCTTAGTCCAAGACTAACTTTGCATATGAGATTTCACCATCTTTTCCTCCCATTCTTCCTCTTCGTTTTCTCTGGTTCTTCTCCGTCTCAAACTCTCTCTTTCGCTCAATCTATTGTCTGTTTCCAGATCGCAAATGAGACCAATTGTGTGCTGGAGTGGTTTAGTGCATTGGAAAAGAATTATTCTATTAATTAGGGTCCACATAAGCTTATTCAATAGGCTTTGACTTTTAGCATTTTTTTCATGGACCCATTACATGAATTCTAAAACTCCTTTTCTTGTTTTTGTTCTTTTTTTTTATATATAAATAAAAAGTTTAGGTATGTTCGGTACTAGTCTCTCACTAAAACTAGAACACAGTCCCAAAATTCAGAGAGCACTTACAGGGAACTTACAAAGTCGCCTACTAAAAAAACTCTCATAACAGTAGTAAGAATATAACTCGCATCCTTATAGGGTACGAGTCCATTCCTTATTATCTGCGCTAACTCTCATTTGTCTACTCCTTTTCTTGTTCTATTACAGCACGTCCTCAGCTCCATAATTTGGGATAAACAACGGCCCAATTTCTGCTTTTTAGCTTGGGGTAATGAATTGACCATTTTACCCCTCTCTATTAATACTGAATTTTTTGAATAAATTTTCAGAAATTAATCCTTAACACTTTATAAGGATTTTATGACTTAAATATCTTCTTTACTTTATAAAATAATTTCTCTAAAATTTTCAAGCTAAACAAACAGTTCTAACTATTTTTCCTTGAATTTTTAGTAAAATAGGCCCTTAATTCTTAAAAGTTAGCTTTAAATTTATTTAGGCCACTTTTAGGGAATTAAAATTCTTCATATTTTTTTTAAATTTCTAAAATAATATTTCATAATGTTTTCTCAATTTTTCTAGGCTCTTAAATAATTTATTTTCTCTTTTATTTCCTTAAAATTGCACCTAAAAATACACTTGTGGCTAAAACAAATTCTTTTTGGGGGCTTATTCACTTCAATTAATTTTTAAAAGCCTTACAATTACCTCAAGCACATAGTTCCTATTTTTTAGGATTTTTTTTTAGCTTCTAGGCATTTTTCTATATTTATACTTTTGACTCGGCATTGAGTTTTATTTATACTTTTTGTCCACGAACTTCTCATACTTTTCAACATTTCATCCTACCTTAACTTATTTAGCTAGTATTCAAAATAAATGTTACAATTTTTCTTTCGTAAAATAAATTACATCCTCAAAATTTAATAGTATTTTATATAATCAAATCAGGGTACTGCTTCATCATGTCTTCCTCCTTTTTCACATTGACTCCCTAAGTGATAAACCCTTCTAGATCACCTTTATTAGAGGAATACTCTTGTTCCTCAGCTACTACACTTGCTTATTGATGATTTGCTCTGACTTATTTTCACTGGATAGATCTTCTTGCAAGCTCACATCTTCCTTTATATGACATGTTCTAGGTTTGATCAATACTTCCTCAATGATGAGACATGGAAGACTTTGTGAAGCTGAGGGCTAGGGTTATACGATATGCCATTTTAGAACTATATTGAATTAGTTATAATTTTTTAAAATTTTTAAGAAAATTCAATACTAATAGTACCCAAGTTTTAGAGATTTTTTTTTAATTTAGTCTTAATAAGGGTACTTCATGGGTCACTAATGGTTCTTAAATAGCTAAGTAATTGTAATATGTGATCTTAGTATAAGGTGTTACATTGAACTCCTTAGGTATAGACAAGAAATAGCAATTTAGATTGTGGACGTTTAGAATGTTTAGTATATATAAATGTAGGCCAGTCATTTGTTATAAGCAATCGACGGTTTGTTATTTTGTTGACTTTGTGAATTGTGATTCCAAGATTGACTTTTTCAAATACTTTATTTACCCTTGTTTCATTAGGCTAGCCTACGTCAGCTTATTTTAAATAATTTTGTGTTATATAAGATAAACATGTGATAATAGTTTATCTCATAAAATGTCAAAATACTTAAAATAGGCTTATTTAAGCTTCTTTAAAGTTGGATCAAATGAGATATTAAATCAAAAAAATTAATAGATCATGGTCGTTATGGTTCAACGGGTTAGATGGGCAATTGAAGCAGGGATATAATAATTAAATAAAAAAATAAAATTATATGTATATGTAAGATAATATACATATGTAATATAAAAATAAATAACATGGTTTTTAAATATACACATGCAAAGTTTTATTTTATTATAAAAAATTATATAATAAATATTTAAAATTTTCCTCCTAAAATGAGGAAGAAACAAAAAGTCAAAACCCCATTTAATAATTAATAGGCTTCAATCTTTTCCAAGTTAAAAAGCTTTGTCAGAGAAAGACAACAGTCTATTTTGCTATAATATATCGCACTTCCATGGAGTTTTCATTTTGTTTAGGATAAAATATATATAATTCTTTTAAATTTGTAATCAATTTGCATGTAACCTCCTTAATTTTTAAAATTTTATATTAAAAATTTCAATATTTTATATTTTGATTATTAAGATCATTTATTAAAATTTTTGTTAAAATTAATAGTTTTTGTTATATTATAATTTTTATATTTTTTATTATATATAACTTTATTTAAATAATAATATTTGGTACTTGTTATATAATATTAAATTTTTTAAAATACTTAAATATAAAATATTTAAATAACACTTAATAGATTATATAATAAAAAATATAAAAATTATGATATGATAAAAATTATTAATTTTAATAATAAGGACATATTAATCAAAATATAAAATATTAAATTTTTTAATTTAAATTTTTAAAAATTAAGAAAGTTATTTTTAACTCACATAAAATTTAGGAGAATTTTATATATTTAATATTTTTTCCTATCATATATTGGGAGCTTCTACGTTGAAGAATTTGTCTAATTAAACCAGCCATGTGTTATAACCACTATCCAACAACCGCGAAAACAGATCCCTAGTTTCGTTGTTAAACCTTTTTTTTTAAAACCGAAGTTGTTAAACCTTGACTCCATTTATAATATTATTTGCTTACCCTAATAATAAATATAAGAGTTAATTAGTTTTTTTAAAAAATTTAAAAATTTAAAAAAATTAATTAATTATGATCAAATCTAGCATTTTAAGATGAATTCATATTATACACATTTAAATCTACTCAAATTAATCAATTAACTCTTATATTAATTACAATTAACTGATTTATTTCGCTTCCTAGATCTATCCAAAAAATTTAACTAACTCTTATAATTAAAACTGGAGATAGTAATAATTACTCTATCGATCATTAATATAAGATTTAATTAAGGAGTTGATATTTGTCATAAATATAAGACATCTTTCTTATATTTATCTATTTTTTTTAAATTATTATTATTAATACTCCTTCAATAATAATCAAGGAGGGAGGTAATTATAAAAAATTATTATAATATTTTTAAAAAAATTATTAATTAATTTTTTTAATTTAATTAAATTAATTAAATATATTTTATATTAAGTAGTTGAATAAGTAATTTTGAAATGGAATAATATTAGTTTCACATTTTATTATTCAAACGTTGTTTATACATGGCCAGCTAAGAACATATCCGTCATCTTCCACATCTCTCCTCTCTGTTTTCCTCTACAAAAAAACTTCTTGCCTTATATCCTCCAGAAATTAGAGGTACATATTAATTCCAAGAAATGAGTGAAAGAACCTTTGTTCCAATATTCGTCTTCTGGGCTTTCCTCACCATCATCACACCCACACTTGTTCTCTTGTCGAAGAATTCAAAGCAAGACATCGATTTCTATGGTAAACACCGCCGGCCTTCAAGAATTTGCTATTTCTCTTCTTGCCGCCAGCTTATATATGTTTTCTTTCTCTCTCTTATTCCAATCTACAGGAAATTCAACGGAGGTAGAAGATGATGATAGAAGAATGATGGGTGACAGAGAGTATCGTGATGAAAAAACAACGCCGCCGTGCGCGACCGTTGTAGCTACCGCACCAGCAGAAGCACCAATTGTATCATTACCAACCGGAGGTAACCTAACGGCGGTGGAGTGCCACCATAATGGTAGTGTTGGAAGCAATAAAAGTGATGATCATGGACTTAGGCAAGTGCTTCCCAGAAAACCGCTCAAGCAAACAAAACTCCAATCCACATGAGAATGGCTCTGGAACAATGTAAATTGGTGAGATAAAACGTCAATTTATAGCTTCTATATGTATGTTTCATGTTTAGACTTTACACTGTGGCTATGTAAAATTAAAAAGTTATTAAATTTTAAAATAGAGTTAATTAAGTTTAATATTTTTTTAATATGTGTTAAATATGTTGGGAGTGATTTGAATTTGAAAATTTAAGATATTTATTATTACCTCTTATCCTTAATAAAGATCAACTTAACTAATTTAAGTATATTAAAAAAATTAATTAAATTAGTTATTTATAATGATTGAATGTTGATTTCTTTAAAATATTATTTTAATCATATACATTTGAGCTATTTTTGATAGTAACTCCTAACATATGAAATCATATATAGGGATACTTTGATAAAAAATTATAATTTTAGGAAATAAAGTCAATTAGATTCTTAGAATTAGAATAAAAATAGATTTACTATCTAATTTTTATATTTAAGATTAAAAAGAGCATTATATTTTGATATTTCAAAATAGTTTTAAAATAATAAAATTTTAAAAAATAACATGAAAACCTTTCGTGTAGGCCTTAGGCCCGTATGTTTGAGAGCTGTGCTTAAAAAATATTATGATTTATTATAACCAACGGGGATTGGTCCGAGTGGTAAGCGGCTCGGTATAGTTTAAGCGAGGTCTCGAGTTTGAGCTTTGGCGTACGCAGAAAATCTCCGTTAGGAGACTCACCCACCATAGCCAGGTGCGCGACGCGGGTCGGATCGGGATGTAGTCGAGGCAAAGCTCCGGTGAACAGGGTGGACAACAAAAAAAATTATGATTTATTATACACAGACTCTAAAAAGCTGGCCTCTCAAGGGCTCTTTAAGGCTTAGCCAACCCCATTGACAGCTCTACTTATAAGTAAGTTCACAATATATATTGTACCAAAAATAAAAGTTATCAATGGGAGTTGGTCCTAGTAGTAAGCGATTTGGTATCGTTTAAACGAGGTCTCGAGTTCGAGCTTTGGCATATGCAGAAATTTTCCGTTGGGAGACTCACCCACCATAGCCAAGTGCGCGACGCGGATTAGATTCAGATATAGTCGGGGCAAAGTTACGGTGAACCGGGTGGGTAACAAAAAAAATAATAAAATAAAAGTTCACAATAAATATATATATTTTAGAGAGAGAGAACACATTATGGCACAACAATTGGAATAACAGATGCTCACCAAATTTTGAACCTACTATGGCCCAATGGGTATATAATTGCACAAATAATGCCATGTTTATTGAGAAATAAAAAAAAGAATTGAACCTATCGTCTGTAAGTTCAACTAGTGAAAGAGTAAAATATATGACTATTTAAAATGTATTTGATCCCTGGGGAGTATCACTTTGTTGTAGTTCTAATCATGATATTTGGGGAGGCATCCTAACTCTTAGGTGCCTGGATTTACATTTAAAGGTAATAAACGGCTCGCCCTGCCTAATATTTATATCGCCTAAAAGGAAGAGAGACTTCGTCTTGCCCTTAGATCGTAGGTGAGTCTAATTCTTTTCTAAAAAATTTTGTACTAAAAAAAAAAGGAATTGATGTGAATGTGTGATTAATATGTTTTATCTAATTAGTCACAACTATGGATTGGCTTGCAGAGTCCTTACTATATATATACATACATATATATATATATATGCAACCACCATTTTGTTTTCTGTGGATTGTGTTTGCGCCTTTATCATATGTCATTATTTATATATATGGCAACACCATATAGCAATCACTGAACCAGCTCATGCATTTTTGAGGAATAAGCAACTAATAATACATAGTTACAATTATTCGCACACATTAAAATATTACTTAACATGTATTTTTTATAAATAAATTAAAAAAACTAAATATACTAATTAATTATAACTAATATAAAAATTAATTAACTAATTTGGATATATTAGGAAATATATAATATAAATTTGTCTTAAATATTTATATTTGATCATAATTAACTGATTTATTTAGATTTATTAATTTATCTAAATAAATTAATTATATATTATATTAATAAATAAGTAAATTATATAATATAACTATAAATTTATTTTAAATATTTATATTTGATCATAATTAATTTATTTAATTTTTTAATTTATCTAAATAAGTTAATTATATATTATATTAATAAATAAGTGAATTATATAATATAACTAATATATATGGAAGTTATGTGATTGGACTTTCATTTGTTATATTTATGATAAGACAGAGAGTGAACAGGCTCCAAGTTGTGGTGTGCCCAAGCCAGCTTTTTAAGCTGATATGTCAACGGTAAAGTGATGTCATTTCTTTTTATTTTAAGTTAATTACTCCCGTATGATGTTAACAGGTATCAAAATGTAATTTTCACTTTCTACGCGAATTATATCTATACTAGTTATATGTGAAATGATGTGAAAAGGCATTTTTTTAACTGGTGTTAAATGCCCTTTCTTTACCAGGGTCCTGTGAAAATTTTTTGTCCAATTCTCTCTTATTCTAAATATGAGAAATAGTTAATAGGTTTAATTTAATTTTAAATTTAAGATATCAATCTATTTAATTTTTTAAATTTATAATATTTTTTTAAACTAATCCAAATTAATTATATATTAAAAGTATTTTTTTTATTAATTGAGATAATGATTAAATATAGTATTTTAAAGAAACTAACATACATTTATTATAAAAAAATAGACTAAACTAATTTTTTTAAATTAATTATTTAACTCTTATATTTAAAACTAAAGAGTATAAAGGGAAAATTTTAGATTTTTTTTTATTTTTCTAGATGTTATTTTTTATTTCTAATTTCTAAGCGTGTTATATATAAACTATATAAATTTGTTTTATATAGATCAGGGTATCTACCCCTGATAATAATATTTAATCCTCTCGCTGTGAGTCCTCAACTAAAGAGTAAATCACTGGCCACAAAATATTTTCAATGTCTCAAGGTGGGATTCAAACTCCCACTACTTAGTTAATAGATTAAGTGAAATAACTACTAAGTCATACTCACTTGATTTAAAGCGTATAAATTTATCCATGATTAGTTTAATCACGGTTCAATAACGGGCCAATTCCTGAACCGTGAACCAATACCTCTACTAATTCAATGACTAGGGGTGATAATGTGAGCCAACTCGTATGGGTTGGATTAGAGGCCGGCCTATTTTAAGAGGCCCGCCTCTTGGCGGGTTGGTATTATACCAACCCGCGCCCGCCTACCCGCAAGTTTTTTTTTTTAATTTTTCACATGTATATGCCAACTTTTATTTAAAAAAAATTCGTATGTGTCAATATTAATTGAATTCAAATCATGTCTGAAGTTGTCAAAATATTTATTTAGTCAACTTTGTCACAATCCATAGATAAATCTATCACAAATAAAATAATAATAAAATAAATATATATAAAGAAATGACTCAATGAGACAAAGTTAATATAAATTAAGTGTAATATCCCTTGTTTAGCTAAGATTCTCAAATTAGTAAAGTGCAAATGTGTAATGTAAATAGTAAACAAAACAAAAAAAAACAGGCTAACCCGCCAACTTGACGGGTTAACCCGTCGCAGGTGCGGGTCAAAACGACTCACGTCAAAATAGGTTATAATATTTATAACCTAACTCGTCATTTTTTGGCTAGTTGACGGGTTAGAATTACCAGCTCTAGACAATGACCCATTCGTTTAGTTTTCATGTCATTGTTAAATATTAAAAGAGGCAATGAGAAGAAGGTCAACTCCATTTTTCATTTGGATGTATGTACGGCCCAACCAAATTTTAGTTTAGATTTTAACATTAAATATTTATTGTTAAATTCTGTTAAAATAATCACTGGTGGTTCTTAAAAAAAATGTATCTAATTATATCTCTGTTATCTACCCATTATTTATTAAAGGACATCTAGCACCCTAAATTAATTTTAGAGTAGTAATTAGCACCCTAAAGTATTTAAGGATGTAATCAATACCCTAAACTAATTTTAGAGGTATTTAAAAGTACAATCAACACCCCAAACTAATTTTAGAGAAGCAATTAATACTCTAAAATATTTAAATTAGTATTATTTTACCCTTTCGTTACAAAACACTAACTTTCGTTTGATATATGCCACATAAATATTTTATTTTGACACATTATTGTTTAAAAGACTACATATATAATATTGTTTTAATAAATTACACTAAATAAATCATAAAATTTCTCAATCTTCATATATGAATTCTATACAATGTTAATTTCAGGATTTATTCAGTACATTTGTTTAAACAATATGACACATGTGACTTTTTAAATAATAATATGTCAAAATAAAAAACTTACATAACATGGATTAGATAGAAATTTATATTTCTGTTAGTGAAATGACAAATTTGTACTAATTTAAATACTTTAAAATGTTTGTCGCACCTCTAAAATTAATTTGGAAGTACTAATTGCACCTTAAATATTTTAGGGTGCTAATCGCACCTCTAAAATTAGTTCAAGATGTTAATTGCACCCTTAAATACTTTAAGGTGCTAATTACTCCTCTAAAATTAATTTGAAGTGTTAGATGCACATTTACCTTTTACTAAATTTAACAAAATTGGAACCAAATTACGTAATTGGGCCTTAACAAAGCTATCTATTTATGTACATGCGACCATTTGGAGCGTGTTCGATCCCTACAAATTATTACTTTGTTGTGGTTCTAATTGCGATATTTGGGGAGACATCTTAGCTCCTGGTTGCCTAGGTTTATGCCTGAGGGTAATAGACGTCTCGCCCTATTCGACATTGGTGTCGTCTAAGAGGAAAGAAGACGCCGCCCTGTTCTTGGACCGTGATAAGCCTAACATTTTTCAAAAAATGTGTGTACAAAAAGAAGATAATATATAATGACAGGTTTGGGCCTTTGAAGGGATTCCAAATATGCAAAAGAGCATTTAGAAAAAGGCTTTACAATTCGTGAAAATTCTCTTGTTAACGATCTAGACGATAGTGATAGTTCTCTCTGCAAAAAAGAAAACTTTGATTCCTCCCTCTTTGGAGGAAGATGATCAACTACTACGAAGTGCTAAAAAAATTAAGAATGGAACGAAGTTCACTGGAGGAAATGATGATTAGCAACAATGGCTAAAGGTAGGAACATAGTCAAATGGTTATTATATCGGAGGGCCTTCCTTTACTAAAAAACTGAAAGGCATTGACAGAAATAATGCTCAATCTGATGAAGACATGGACGAGGAGGAAAGCGCTTACTCTGACGACTCAATATCTGAAGATGGTGGTCAGGATACAGAAATGGATAAGGAGGAACCTTTGTGGAAAACTACTGAAGATCTAGTAAGAAATTTTTCCACTTTTATGTTCTTCGGTAAAATGAAATATGTTTATTTAGATCATGGAGAAAGGCGGTAACCGTTAAATTACTTGATAGAAATATTGGTTTCAAGGCTTTACAAATAAGATTACAGGCTTTGTGGGCTAAAAGGAAAATTATCAATCTTAACATAGGACATGGATTCTATATTGTCAAATTTTTAAATTGGGAGGACTACTTTACTACTCTTACAGGTGGTCCGTAGATGATCTATGACCATTATCTAACAGTTAGACCTTGAGAGCCAGAGTTCAAACCGAAAAAAGCAAAAATGGATAAGGTGGTTATTTGGGTAAGAATAACGAATATGCCACTGGATTATTATGATGAGGAGGCATTAACCATTATTGGCAACAGGACTGGGATGACTCTCAAAGTGGACATGAATACTTCATGTCATCTGAGAGAGCATTATGTTAGATTGTGTATTGGTGAATCTGGAGAAGAAATTCATGTCAGAATTTAGACTGGATGGGAAAGATTATTATCTAGAATATGAGGGGCTCTATCCTTTATGTACTTATTGTGGCTATTATGGGCATCGGGGAGAAGTTTGTTTAACAAAAACAAAACAAACCCACAATATTAATACCAATGATAATGCACAAATAAACGACCAGACAAGAGTGAGAGCATTATTAATAATTTCACTGGAAGCATAGAACAATGGAAAGTCGTTTAGAAGCCTCGTCAGCAATAGAAAACCAGAGATAATAGAGCTGAAGCTTC
The DNA here is from genome assembly GCA_037074615.1 of Leucaena leucocephala. Lineage (NCBI taxonomy): Eukaryota > Viridiplantae > Streptophyta > Magnoliopsida > Fabales > Fabaceae > Leucaena > Leucaena leucocephala. Next base: position 4,591,830 of record CM073552.1, read on the forward strand.
ACAACGTTGCAAAATTAGGGATCAAAGTTTGACGTCCTCGACGCGGTGACAGAACGGGAAATTGATGAGGTAGGGACTAGGAAGTACGGAGAGATGGGGTTCAGGAACAGGGGCCATCATTTCTGGAGAAAGGGGAGAGCAATACATTGTGTGTAACGGAAGGAAGAAGAAAGCGAAGACCAAAGAAAGCTGAGGCAAAAAATAGGAGTTTGGAGGGAGTAGGTCTGCATAGGGGTGGGAAAACGGGCCAACCCGCCGGATACAGGTTGGCCTGCCGCGGGTTGGGTTAGAGGCGAGTTGGTATTATACCAACCCGCGCCCGCTAACCCGCCATTTTTTTTTATTTTTTTTAAATTTTTTACATATATATGCCAACTTTTATTTTAAAAAAAAATTATATGTGTCAATATTAATTAGATTCGAATCATATCTAAAGTTGTTAAAATATTTATTTAGTCAACTTTGTCACAATCTATAGATAAATCTATCACAAATAAAATAATAATAAAATAAAATGAATATATATATAAAAAAATGACTCAATGAGATAAAGTTAATATAAATTAAGTGTAATGTCCATTGTTTTTATAAATTTATCCCTCGTTTGGCTAAATTAAGTGCAATGTGGATAATAAAAAATAAAAAAAAGGGCTAACCCGCCGCTGACCCGCACCAAAATGGGTTGCAAAAATTACAACCCAACCCGCTATTTTTTAAGGGTTAGCGGGTTAATTCCATAAGTCTAACCTAAATTATCAGCCCTTGGTCTGCAGTAGTTGGAAGCAATTAATAAGGTGAGAGAAAGGAGGGGAATGACAAGGAAAGATGAGAGAACAAGAAACGGGGATGAAGTGAAAGGTGGGGAAAGGAAAACGATAGAAATGGAGGAAAGAGAAGACATTGGTGGAGGGAAAAAGGGAGGACTTTGTTTTTTGATAAAAAAATTTAAAAAAAGGATTAAGCTCACACACGATCTAAAGGTAAGGTAAAATTTTTTTTTCTAGGCGATACTAATGTCGGGTAGGACGAGTCGTCTATTACCCTCAGGCGTAAACCTAAGCACTTAGGAGTTAGGATGCCTCTCCAAGTACCGCGACTAGAACCACAATAAAGTGATACTCTAAAATTTAAATACGCTCTAAATAGTCGTATGTCTCATCTTTTCGTGAGTTGAACCTGGAGAATGGCTAAAAGGAGGACTTGATGTTGACATATATGGAAAGGGAATGGAACTTGGGCTGGACGTTGAAAGAATTGAGAAAGGAAGTGAACTTGGGCTTAACGCTGAAGGAAATGAGAAGGGTGATGAAATTGGGCCACATGATATAGGGGATAAAACGGAGCATGATCAAGCCCAACAAGAAATGGTAAATGAAATAAAACAGACAATTGGAATTGAAGAGCTGTATACGGGGGACCATGGACCTGGAGGTATGGATTCTAGCCCAACTGAAATGGGCAATAGTATGAGTGAAAAGGAGAGAGACTTAATGATTGGAGAAACTCAGTTCACGCAAAAAAACTTAATTGGGTCTGTGATATGGAGCTAATTCTTATTAATTTATTAATGTTTATGGATAAATTATTATATTAGAATACTAGAAAGACTTGTACTAATGGGTTTCTTAAAAATTTAAAGGAAGTATACAGTAATCTAAGACCAAGTCTTATTATTTTGTCTGAAATTAAGTGGGACATTGTCTCGATTTCAATTCCTCCATTCCTGAGAGGTTTTGATCATATCAAAATAATTCTAAGCTCAAGTCGTTCTAGTGAACTTCTTGCGGCCTGGAGGAGTGAATATTGGAAAATTGACAATTTTTCTATTTTCAATATGAGATTCGAGATAGACCTCCTTTCTTACTGAAATATATTTATGTCATTCCTCATTCCAATTTTTGTCAGGTACTATAGAATGATTTAAAAAATTTATCTATTAATATTTTTAGTCTGTGGGTTATTTTTGGAGACTTTAATGACATTATTAAACCTACTGATAGAATTGGGGGAGTAGATTGTCCTTATAATAGAATAAACTAGTTTTAGGGCAGAGTAAAAGAGTGTGACATTTTGGATATGGGTTTTCAGGGACCAAAATTTACCTGGAATAGGCCTAGGATTTCTGGTTGTTCTTGTTTATATGAAAGATTAGATCAAGCTTTAGCAAATTCACAATTTTTACATGCCCAATCATATTGCATTTTGAAGGTTCTTTCTAGATCTCAATTTTTTGATCATAATCCTATTGTAATCAATCACGTTTATGGAGCAAAGATAGCCTGGAAGCTATTTAATGGTGAGAAAAAGCTATGGGTAGTTGTGCTATTATATAAATATATGCTAAGGAATGAGAAAAATCTATTGGATGTAAGGAAAGGAGACTATGCATTATGAATATTCATATCTCAACAGCAAGAAATTGTTGATGAGGGCACAAGAGATTACATGTCTGAAATGGGCAACTAGTGAATTTTTTCATTGACAAGTGGCTGCTTCCTGATAAACCTTTAAAGGATTTGTGTCTTAAGCAAATTACAGCGGAGGAAGGAAATAGTAAAGTTACATATTGAATTACTGATAGGACTTGAGATTACTAGAAACTTGCTACTATTGTCCCAAGTAATATCTTTCAGAGAATGTATAGCATGTTACTATCTATATCGGAGGCAAGTAATAATTTAATGGTGTGGAATGTTATGAATAACAGTATTTTTACTATTAAAAGTGATTACTATTTAATTGAGAAACTATTGGCTAATACATATAGCTCTGTTTACAAAGATATATGAAAGTAGAGAGGTGCATAGTATATTCGTGTATTCATGTGGATAACATTTAATAACCGTTTGTCGACAAGTTCTTGGAGAAGTAGTAGGTCCTCAACCAATGAGAGTTGTAAATACTGTAATGAGGATTTAGAAGACATTTTACATATACTCTGAGATTGCTCCTATGCTAGACAACTTTGGAATAGACTTCTACATAACATGTCTTGTGATTCTTTCTTTAGAGCTCCTCTACGAAATTAGTTTACTATGAATCTCATAAAGGAGGTGGGAGATAATGATAATTGTAGTAGGAAATTAATTTGGGGGTGTCTATTTGGAGTTTATAGAAATGGAAGAATCAATATATATTTGATAATAATTTTTTAAAATAATCATATCCTTACTCGATAATAATGCAAATATGGAATATATTTATATAGGTTCAAGAGGACAAGTTAACTAATCATGTCAATTCATCAACCCTATCTGATTGGCAACCTCCTCCCTCAGGATGAGTTAAATTAAATATTAATTGAGCTCTTACTGCATCACATAGTAGGGCAAGATGTAAAGGAGTTATTTGTGATCAGTCAGGAAGTTGGATTATGGATTTTACGAATTCTCTTTTTTCCTGTAGTGTAATTAAAATTGAACAGTGGGCTATATACACAAGACTAAAGTTAGCTTCGAATATAGAATTTAAGAATATTATTCTTAAATCTAATGCTAAAAATGTGGTATGTTATTGAATTTCAAAGGTGATGGGTGCAGGTTGTTGATGACACTAATATATAACCTTGCCAAGTTATCTTGGGAGTTGAAGATCCGTCATATATCCAGGGAACAAAATAAACTTGCAGATGCATTGGTGAAAGGCAAGTTGAGTAATATGACAGTGTTATATGATTGTCCTCAACATTTGAAGAATCTTGTGGTTAATAAGTGTTTGTGATATGATCCCCTCATACTCTAGTACTTTACTTTGGGCGTTTAGCCTCTCTTGTACAAAAAAAAAGAAAAAGAAATAGGCTTTATAAGCCAAGAGGGCTGAGCAAAATACCCGTGCCCGGTGTACCCGCCCGGGCCCAGCTTATATTTGCCCGGTTTGGGCCCGCCCAAATTAAGCCCGTAACGGGCGGGCTTAAATGGGCGGGGTATATGTTTTAAATGGGCGGGCTACGGGCACACCATTGGGCTGCCCGTGTCCGCCCGTTTATGTATATATATTTTTTTTTAATAATTTTTTTATTAAATAAATTATAATATTTACTATTTTGTTAAAGTTGTTAAATTTTAAATTGCAAATATTATAATATTTATTCACTATTTTTATAGAAGATGGAGTTTTGTTGAGTTGAAATTTTATGGGTTTGTAAAATTTTTAAACTAATAATGTTAAATTTAGAATATTTGAATGAATATTTTGTAAGGTTGTGATTTTAGGATGAATAATCATATCATGTGTATATTATTATTATTTTATTATTGCTGTACACTATTTTATTTGTGAGCATTGATTGTTATTAGAAATTTAAATAGGTTTAAAATATTTTTTTTCTTTGACAAACGGGCTGCCCATGCCCGTTCAGCCCAAACGGGTTCAGCCCAGCCCGTTTAATACGGGCTTAAACGGGCTAGGGCACGGGCATGGGCTAGCCCGTGCCCGTAAAAAAATAAACGGGCGGGGCACGGGCTGGCCATCGGGCCAGCCCACCCCGCCCGTTGCTCAGGGCTATAAGCCAATAAGAGTTAGTACAGATGGTAAAAAATATGCTCGTATCCTACAAGAACGCGAGTTCAATCCCGCTACCATTGTTAGGGTTCCTTTGTGTTCTAACCTTAGTGGGGGACCAATGCCGAACTTACTTAAATTTTTTTGATATAAAAAAAAGGAAATAGGATTTACAAAGCACTAATATTCAGACATAAATATTTTTTTTATTTTTAAAAAAACATTATCAGAATTTAATATTGACATCAAACAAAATTTAACATTATAATATTTATAAATTACAAGTAATAAAACTGACAAAGGAGTGAAGGACAACGAATACAAAACAAATATTAAAACAGTAAACCATGCATGATTCCAACCTATTTATTTATCAATATAGAACGTAAAACATATATGAAGTCATATTATTTATGGGCTATTAACACTATATTTATGGCTTTCCCGAATGTTTAGTTAAATTACTAAAATAAAGAAAATGGTACATATATATAAACTGGAGAAACAAAAATAACTTAATCTTTATTTTATGTGTTTTGAGTTGCAATTATAGAGATTTTGCATCTTTTAGTAATATATACAGATAATATATTTATTTATCTCATCTACCAAATCTTGTGGGCTTTTTTGGGCCTGAGCATGTGGGTTTTTACATTTTTTACACAACAATATACTTATAGATATTTTTTTTAATTAATAATATGTATAATAATTTTAATTATTTTATTAATAAGATTGACTATTGTATTTGATAATATGGGTAATAATTTTAATCACTTTAAGTTTTTAAAATTTTTTATCATTTCTTATAAGTATTGAATTTTAAATTGATACTTGTGACTAATATACTATTTTATATATTCGTATGCGCTTTTTAAAATTTTAGAATTCAAATATTATTTTTTAAGATTTTTTCAAAATAAAATTAAGATTTTAAAATAATTTATACTCCTCCTATATTAAATATATAATCTAATTAGTTAATTAATTTTAGTTTTAAATATAAAATATATTTTTTAAATTTATCGATTTTTTTATAGATTATCTCTATTGATACTCTTTCAATAATAATTAAGTAAAAAAATAAATAAATAAATTAAAAAATATGATTAAAATATTTTAAAAAAATATATTATAATTACTAATTTAATTTTTTTTAATTTAATTAAATTAATTAAATATATTTATGTAGTATTAAATATATTCATTACTATTTTTATATATATAAGAATGCGCATATTGCCACATCATTTGGAGCTCATATCCCGAAGCGTTACACCCTCTATAAAACGTGGCGCGGTATGTGAAGCCAGTAGACCCCACATCGAACCCTTTATGGCATTCAAAAGCCCCAAATATTGCATTCGCTCTCTTCTTTCTCCCGAGCTGGATTCTCTGCTGCGACTTCCATCACCCAAGGTAACTACTTCTCTACTTCCTTCTCTTCTATTCCACGCCTTTCTCTCTTTATTTTCTTCACGCCAAATTCCCTTCAATTTCAATGTCACTAGCATCGTTGTTGCATTTCTCCGATTCTTCTAACTCTCTCGATTTTTTAGCGTCGATACCTGCTGCTACTCTCCTGCATTTCTGTGTTTTTTGAATTTCACTTTGTTTCTTTTCTCAGGTCAGCTTCTGCGCATTCTTGGATTTCTTCCCTTATTCTTTCAAGGTTTTTTTTTTTTTTTTTTGCTTTTTTCTGAATCTTCTACTCGATCGGCCGTTTCTTGAATTTCAATGACTTTTTTTTTTTGTTTGGTTTCTTTCTCCCTCTCTCTTTTTAATAATGCGTGCATCCACACACATTTACATTATTCGTTTTCTTCAATTTCTGGGTTTTGAACTTTCCTCTACTCCAATGCATAGAAATTAGAATGCAACAGGGCATAGAGTTGTTTTCTTGGGTTCTTTCTTTCAAGAGTTCAGGCATAGATTTTGTAATGGTAAACTGATGCTTGTATCTCTCAAGTTTCTTTCTCTTCTTTTAGTCGTCCTTGAAAACATACATTAAGAGTTTTATGGGTTTATATTTTATAATTAAAAAGAAAGTTTCATCATAACTAGATGATTTTTCTATATGCTGGAAAAATGGAATATGAGTATCTTTGCTGATTTTTCAAGCTCGCAACTTACATTTCTGTGTATGACAAACTTAATCGAGATTGCGAATAATTTAATCTTTTTGTGTATTTTTCCAATATCTTTATTACACTTCAACCTTTTCGTTGCCTTCAATTTGTTTGAGTTTCATTCGAATGGTTAATTTTCAAAATATTGATGATTTTTTGTCTTTGTGATGTGTCTTCCTTTTCAAAGCTGGATTGCCCAAGTAATGGCAATGGACAATTCGAATGATGAGGACAAGCTACAAGCTTCTACTTCTCTGCCACAAAGGAGTGAAGAAGAAGGGTGTAATTTATTGACCAACGATTCTGCTAACGTTGATGGGGTTGCTAGTGACTGTCAACATAATGATAATGTGCCTCGAATATCTCAGTCTCATAACAGGGAAATAGCGCCAAGTGGAGGGAACTTAATGACTAATTTCTCCCAGATCAATAACCCTAGCAATTTTGATATGCCTCATTACCTACATGAAGGAGATCATCAATCTCTCTTGCATAGATCAAATTCAGGATTTTTGTTTCAACATGCTCCCTTCAATCTAAATAGTTCTGAGATGCTTGACAGTAGTAGAATGCTTATGTTTAGCCCTAACCAAGTGGCCAAGTGTCCCCTTGATTTTGATTTTGGAATGCCTATGTTTAGCCCTAATCAAGGTGCAGTTTTATGGAATTCTCCTGAAAAGCTTGAGGAAAGGCATTTGACTTCCAATTCTGGAAGCAACACTAATGCGGAAATCAATACTAGACTCTTTGGAACCAATCTTGATGATGAATCAAGGAGGGGATTTGTTCCTACATTTAGTTCTAATCACTCTAAAATGGATAACAGAAGATTACCATATCCTGCTTTTGACGTGAATGGTGCCATTTCTGGTTCTCAGAACAACAATGAAGTCATATATGATTTACCACAGAATGCGGCCTGGATGCACTCTACTGGCAATCACAATCTTAGACCCGCTATAAGATCAGGGCCACCATCATTACCATCAGGCAGCAATCAGATTACGCGGTGTGACATTAGACAGAGCAGAGCTAATGAACATACAGTTTTCTCTTCACCCGGGATGGCAAGTAATCAGCCTTTGTCTGGGCAACTACCAGGATTTAGCGTGAACTCAAATGGGATGTTCTCATTACAGTCTTCTACTTCTCCTCCATTGGGGTTGGCCACTGGAAGAAATAGTTGGATGGATCCTTCAAGTAAGTGCCGTGATCCTTTTACCACAATAATTTGAACTTGCTACCTGCATCTCCATATAATTGGCCTCTTTGTTTTTTCATCCAAGCAGACGCTTACTTTATCATTTTCATTTGCTCCATTGTCACTAAATTGAATTTGGCTTTTTGACTTGCACTACTTCATTTTGCGTGTTTCAAGAATATACTTTGAATCATTACAAATTTTGTTATTTAGTTTTATGTATTAAATTTGAGAGAACAGGTTTAGGCTATCAATGAGAAACCTGGCTCAGCCAAATATGTGGATATGAAATAATTTGTTAAAAGGAGCATTTCATTTCATACATCTAGGAATACTTTTATGTATAATAAAACATGAGATCTTGACATAATTGAATGATCAAGGTGGGATATTGTGGTTACTAGTAGGTAATCATAATTAATCTCAGGTGGTTGGCTCAATAAAGGAGTCTAACACCTCTCTTGGATCTATTCTTACCTCTGTTGAATATCTTAAGCATATTAATTACTGTGGAAAACATATTTAGTTTTATGTATGACAGAAATAAGCTGTAATAGTTTCAGATATACCAAATATGCGAATGAGAGAAATGATTGCTCAAGGTTCTAGGCCATGTGTTAGACCCTCTCTTAAGAGAGTTGCTTCCGAACCACAATCATCCGTCACCCAGGCTCGTCAGAGGAAGACTCTAATGAATCGCCAACTCATTCCTCCGTCTGTGCCAACTTGGACTGGATCGACTCCTTTAATGCCTAATACAACACAAACAATGTTTCGCTCAAGCCACAAAGCCATACCTCTCCCACCTCAAGCCACTTCCTCAACTGTTCGCCCGCCCATTTCTACTTTATCAGCTCCAAACACATCACAGACAAGTCCTCCCTTAGTCCGTGCAGCTCCATTTCCCCCAGCCCAAGTTTGTGCTGCTATACCACGTCCACACTATGACAAGAGAATGCCATATTTTCATCCTAGGTCGACCCAGATCATATCTCCCCCGCATCAACCACAAATGACTCAGTCTCCACCTCACCCGATCATATCTCCCCCGCACCAACCACAAATGACTCAGTCTTTACCTTGCCCACGTTCGAGGCCTCCCCCTATCATGCCATCTGCACGCAAGATTGTCTCATCTTTATATATCAAGCGCCAAGGTATTGTTTTCTTTATTTCTTCTTACAAGATGAGTTTTCATAAATCAAATGATCAATTCCCCTGTGCTTTAAATTTCCTTTTTTAAGTTCTAACATGATTGTTTTAAAAAAGAAAGTATTTGGTTTTATTCATAATAGTATATGCTGAACTGTATCATTTACCTTGCCAATCGAGTTGAACAGACGTCAAAACTAACTTGTAACAACAGTAAAAGGAGAAGGATTTTGATACATTCCACGTTGTATTGTGAATTTTTCATTCATGAAAGGCCTTTACCAATTGCTCTTGTGCTCTATATTCTTCACTTTCAAAAGAATAACGGGAGAACCATTCACTGGTATAATTACTTCCACTGAGAGTATATATTTGTAGGGACATGGCATGAAAATTTGACATTTTTCATACAAATAACATAAGGTTGCTCTCCACTGTAAAAGCAACAAATAGGTCTTCCAAATTTAGCCAAAAATTGAACCATTAGTCATGTTGAGGCCTCATATTTTTTTTAATTGTTTTTATAATACAATTATCTAATACGCCATCCGCAATGTTTGAACTCTTGACTCTGTTCAAGGCGAATCAAGTTCTTTTCTTTCAATCCAACCACCATCAGAGGTTAATACTTATTGTTTTTGCTTGTTGATGATATCCTACCCTTTGAGTTATTGCCCTGGTCATGTTGAAGCGTGCTTTGCATATATTGATTGTTGAGTGTATTAATTAAATATACTAATATGTATAATAGAACACCAATTTCTAATGGTGAGGAAATTACAAGCTGGTGCAGATGAAGGCCCAAAGCTAATTGGACACAACTGTTGCTTGTGCAAGAGGGATCTATCCTTCGCGCCAGAAGGACCGATTTCGCAACCATCTCCGGCGCCTGTTTCTGCTGTTCTACCGTGCGGCCACACCTTTCATCACGAATGCTTGGATAAAATAACTCCTGAAGACCTATCAAGTGAGCCCCCATGCATTCCTTGTGCCCTTGGCGAGTAGGAATCCAGCCTTTTCCTTTTTGCTCCTTCTCTCACAGTATCTTTCAATAAACATACGTAACTAGGTATAGAAGGAAAAAACTGGGGGATAGAAAATTGGAGTAGAATAGATGAAAAAGTTACAGGAGGATACATGTGCCTAGGAAAAAATTGTTTGAGTGCCTTGGTCCTTTTATTTCTTCTTGTTTTTTTTTTAAGAAAAAAAATGAAAACCTCAGTCAATATTTGAATAAGGATTTTTTTGTTGTTTCTTTCTGACTTCATCTATAGATGAGTTTGGATCCTTTCTAGGTAAGAAGAGAAAACAATTCATTTTCATCCGTGTGACCAATCTTATTTTTATTTTTAATGAAAATTATTTTCTTTTAAAATAGGCCTTTCTGTATACAACTTCTAAAATAGAGTTAGTGAAGGTGTACAAAAGCTCAACAAGAATCCAATTTCCCTTGGTCACTTTAGGCTAGGGGGGAGACCAAAACGCACCACTTGAATAAATTGGGCCAGGACAACCAGTGGGCATCCTAATCGTGTTGACCCGGCCCAGTTTGGCAGTTTTTTGTTTCAAAAAACATTCGAAGTACGGAAAGAATCGATGGGCCTTGTATTATGTTATATTGTTTCTTTTTTCTCTCTCTCTCTCTGTTTTTTTTTTGGCGAAAAAGTCGTTTTTTTGTCACCACTAAATATTATTCAGAAAGTGTAAAAGAGAATTATTTAAGCAATTACAAATAAATAAATAAATATCACGTTAATGATGATTTTAAAATTTTAGAATATGGTTATGGGGATATACATGCATATATGAAGTTCTATGTAAATATCTATATGTATGACTAATAAAACTGAGTATTGAATAATCAAATAATTATCGAATAAAAATAAAATAATATAAGTCTATTTTTAAAAGATTTTGACTTTTTCATGATCATTACAAGGTTCTTTGCAAATTATTTGAGGCACTGATTCATTTTTCTCCCTAAAAGGATGTCTTTATTTATGATTCTCATCAATAATTATCACTTACAGAGAGGGATTGAAGGTAATTGTGGGAACTAATTCATATTATTCACAAATTTAATCTGGTTAAATTTCTTAATATATATAGAGTAGTTAAAACTATTCAATCAAAACGATGAAGTTAAAGTAACTTTTTTGTGATTTGTGGATCTTAGCTTCTTCTTCTTCTTCTTCTTCTTTTAATATTTAAACTTTTCCAAACTGATTTTTTAAGATATAATCTAAATAAGTTTATGTGAAACTGTTTTTTTTAAACATAAATTCTAACTTCAGTTTAAAAAAAAATGAGACCTTAATTCAAACAAACCTAATATCTCGTCTCAACCGTAAAGCAAATCAAGAACATCTATATCTAATATCTTTGCACAAAATCCTTCCAATTCACGGTCCCACCTGCAATTCTCACACATGTTTGGATCATTCTCATCATCATCTTCAGTCATAAAGCTCCAACTTCCAATCTTGAGTCTCCATGTATTCTTGCATGGAACCTTTTCACAAAGACGCTTTGTTGGAACTTGCACATTCACACCAGAACGCATAGTACACCTGAATTTGGAAACAAATCCTCCAACATCGTTCCTACACTTAAGCACACACTTCTGATTCCTTAAAAATCTCAAGTATCCCAAAGCCTCCTCAAGTTCTTCAGCCCCTAAAAAGCCTATTCTTATGTTGTTGCTACGCATCATGAGAACAATCGTGGCAAAGGCATACATTGATTTCGCGTGTCCTTTCTGAGCAGCCATATGTATTACATCCAACCCTTCCTCGTATCTGTTCGAATCCCAGAAGTATGCTTCCTTGCCTTCTCTGTATAGAGATTCCAAGTTACCGCTTGATCTGCAGCGACTTAAGATACTTAAGAATGGAGCATGTTCAGGGATTTCTGGGTTTAGAAAGAAAGGGACTTGATCCAGAGAAGCATGCTTGTATACATAGTCATCATCCGTGATGTTCATCATCCCTTTGGAAGTCACCTTAAGACGGTACAGATCAGCGAGTGAATGAGATGCGACTTTTGCAGTAATCTCAACCAATATGTCCATTGGCAGGCAACATTTTATGCAGTTACAACTGTTTCCACATCCAGTAGTTTTAATTCCTTTGAGCATCAATGAATCAGCCATGGTCGTCAGAATAATGTGTGCTGTGAAGAAAATATACCACAACAAAAGTGTCAAATTTTATATACTTTTCACTAACAAAAATAAAAAATTAAAAAAAATATATCAAAGCTAAATAATACTCATCGGGTTCTTAATAGAAAACCTAATTAGAGAGTCGATATTAATTCTAAATATAAGACATATTTATTATATTTATTAATGTCTTCCTGAATTACTATACTAATACTTGCTCAACAATAATTGAATACAATAATAATTTAGTAATACAACTAATTTACTCTATATCTACTACTAATTAATACCACACACACATCAATAAGATCAAAGTAGATAACATATTAAATAAGTTTTTTCTAACGTAAAGCTAACCTGAATTACTATGAGGTATATTCAATCCAGAACACAAAGAATGAGCAATCCTCGTCAAAAGAACAATTGAATGGTTTTCTCTGTTCAACTTGTTGAAAATAACGTATATAACATGGCATTTATAGAAAATATAAAGACTAATGTTGACTAGGATTCTAAAGATATTAGGATTCAACCCTAAAATCTATAAGTTTGTAATAGATAGATAATATAAGATAATGATGAGTATATGACTAAAGGATAAATTAGAATTTTGAAATATATTTTAATTAGATTATTTGAATAATTTGACTGGTGTAAAAAGGTTTTTAATGGATAATAAAAAAATAAAGGAGTTTAGAAAGATAATAGAGATTGAGAAATAGGATTTTCTTAAATAATTAAAGGATAAAGGCTATTATGAATTACGATAATGGGTAGAGCATATTATTAAGGCTAATTGGAAATGGATATTGAAGGAAAAAGGCTAATGGATAATTTGACGATATTTAAATTAGATCATATAAGACAACCTTAATTTTATTAAGATAAAGGATTAACACCGACGGGTTGGTCCAAGTGGTAAGCAGCTCAATATCGCTTAAGTGAGGTCTGAATTCGAGTCTTGGCGTATACAAAAAATTTCCGTTGGGAGACTCACCCACCATAGCTAGGTGCGCAACGCGGGTCAGATCAGTATATAGTTGGGGCAAAACTCTGATGAATTGGGTGGGCAACAAAAATAAAAGATAAAGGATTAACTGCTTAATATAAATAAATAAATCCTAATCTTCCATTACGGATTAAATAACACTTAAAACACTAATTAATATTTCTACACCCAATGCCTTATTAAAAAACGAAAATTACAAAATTAAATAGAAATAATTGATTTAAATAAAATAAAAAGACTCTAATTTAATAGGACGCATCATATATGTATATAATGATTACTAACAATACTGTTGGTGTTTAATAGTTATTCTAATTAGGTTCATTATATCACAATTATTCAAAATATTGCTGTGAACATTATAATATTATATGGATGTTCAATTTTCAAGAATAATATGTTTATTGAGGATAAAGGAATAATAGTTTTAAAATTCCATTATATTATAATTGTGACCCAATTGAAATTTATGAACTGGAATTAATGGAAGACAAGGAGAACATGACAAATTTTTAGTTTGCAAATCTTCTGACATATATAGCAAACCACATGGATTATCTGTGTTCATGGAATAATGAAAGCAACACGGTGCCCTCCAATGGCTTTTTTCCCAAAATATATATTTCATCCGGTCCATAATATATAATATAATTGAAGAGTTAATTTTGACTTTAAATATAAGTTATATTTTTTATATTTATTTATTTATTTCTAAATTACTCCTATTGATATTCTTTTAGCAATAATTAAGTAAAAAAATAGGGAGAATTAAGAAAGATGATTAAAATATTTTAATAAAAATATATTATATTAACTAATTTCGTTAATTTAATCAAATTAGTTAAATAGATATTATATTAAAAATATAAGTATCTATAGGCTTTTCATTTAACTTTATGTGGGATTGAGTCTATTGTGAAAATATTGAGTAATTTTCTAATATATCAAGGCTGGAAGTTATATATATCCTCTTATTTTAATATAATAGAATAAATAAACTTCCATACAAGGTCTCAAATATATATATATATATATATATATATATATATATTTGTGTGTGTGTGATCTTAGTGTACATACTACATATTTACTTCTCCAATCTTAAATATAAAAACTAATTAATTTTTTAAAATGGATTAAATAAGTCAAATAAACTAAATCAATTAATAATACCTAATACAAAAGTTAGTTGAGTAATTTAAATAGATTAAAAAATGTATAATATAAAATTCATATTGAGATATTAGATTTGATCATAATTAACTAATTTATTTAACTTAATTAATTTTTTTAAAAAAAATCAAGTAACTTTATATTTAAGACGAAGGAATATTAATATTTAATAAGTGTATAAAATTTGTCCGAATATAAATTAATATTATAAACCTGTTTGGATAGACTTTTAAAAAATGATTTATGAAAAAAAAAATTTGGGCAACTTTTGAAAAAAGACTTATGGAAAAAGGTTTATAGAAAATAATTTATGGAAAAAAATAATTTTGAATAAATAAATATTTGAATAGTTATTACCATAAAGACTTTTGTGATTGGTAAATTATTAGAAAGAATATGAGATGAAAAAAAAAATCCTACAATTGTTTATCATCTGCTCCTCTTCACTGGTGGCAACACAGATCTAGAGAAAAGTTCATGCGACAAACCACTAAAAACTCCGACAATGACTTCCTCTTCTTCTTTAACGACGACTTCACAAATATGCTCCTCTTCTTCGACAGAGTAGCAACACGAACCAGTGATGGACTATAGACATAAGAGCAACATGAATCAACGACGGAAGAGCAACAATGATGACAGAGGAGAAGAGATCTGGCGACCCACAGCAACGGAGAAGAGCAGACAGGTGAGAAGAGAAGAGAGAGAAGAGAGAGAGTGTTAGAAAAAATATGGACAAAATAATAATTAGATAATCCATAAATTATTTTACTGTTCCAAAAGCTATTCCTAAAAACTTATTCAAAATCATGATTTAGTTCAGAAACCCTTTTTGACAGCTATTTATTTTAAAATTTTCCCAAACCAAAATTTAGGTCACAAGCTATTTTAAAACTAAGATTTCAAACTTACCTAAACACTCACTTTAATGGTTAACTTTTATACCAACTCTAATTCTAATTCGCAAAAGTAAAAGAAGATAAAAGTCATTTTTACAAACATTCATCCAAACAAACTCTAACGTGTTTGTGTGTGATCAGTATATAAAGCTCTTAGTGTACATAGGCATTGGTCCCACTATACACAAGGCCCCTAATTTGGGATGCTTTTAAGCTTTGCTATGGTGTGGATCATCATCGCTATCTAACTTGGTTACCAGAATCTTTTGAGATGTGAAACAAAAACTGAGGCAGAGATGCTATACTGGGAAGATCAAGAAGCTCCCCAATTGATTCCTTCCCCTGCTTATTACTGACACAAGTATCACTTTGCAAACTACTTTTGCTAATTGGTGAGACTAAAGTAGAATAATTCATATCAATTACTTTCCCATCACTATTCTGTTCATCAAAACCTTTGCTGTTTGCTAATTGACCTTGGGTTGTTGAAGGAAGATCACTCTGTTGAAGGAGGCTGCACAACGAATTGACCCTTGACATGACCAACTGTGTTCATCATGAGGGGATTCAGTAATAAGTTCACAGTCACAGAACAAATATATTGTAGAATGAATTTACATAAAAACTGATCTTCTATTAGATGTCATCATCTGTTGTGAAATGTCATGTTCAATCTGGCTTACTAGTTCTGTCATGGATGATATGGATGGTTGAAGTCCAGGCAATTTTAAACGGTTCAAATTGCTCAGAAATCTTGACCCATTAGCCTCTCCACTCCAGAACCCCTTGGTTTCATGGGTGTCCTTTACTGCAAATGAAATAAAGCAACCTGAGTGTAGTTGCACAAGGGAGTATGTAAACATATAATTCATAGGTGAATTGGTAATCATAGAGTAGATAATTGTTTCTATATTAGTAAGACCATGTGCTGAGCTTACATAGACTCCATTTCATCTCCTTGTTTTACCCTATAAGATATAAAGTATGATCTGTGAATCAGTAATCATATCTGTTGGAGCTATTAAGGTGAGATTAGTTGGTTAAGATGTTAGATTACTTGGTTAATATCATGTTCGAATTAGTTAGTAACCCTAATCTATATAAAGGGTCATAGTTCATAGATTAAGAATGTGAAGGATGGTTGAATCATTACCAAAATTAGAGGTTAACATAGGTCCTCACCTCATTAATCGAGTTTAGGGTAAATTACCTTTAGAAAGGTTGATTAATAAGATTTTTCTTTGTTTGGTTAACAAGATCAACTAAGAACTAGAATAAAGGTTTGCTCTTCATTTTACTAACAATTTGCCCGGTAAAAACAACAGAATTATCTTGACCATTCCAATGCTGTAATCTAAATGAAGTAATTTCCTTGGATTTCAACAACAGCCAGTAGCAACATTAACCTTCAAGCCAGGATTATCCCCTTACCTGAGCTAGGCGAAGTGTCCGAGGAATTGTTTTCAACAGCTATACTGAGAAGATTATGTTCATATATTGAGGAAGATGAACGAACTGTTGATGCTGGTTCTAAATCCTGCAAGCTAAAGAAACCAGCCTGCTCTTCACTTATTCTATCAAAACCATCGCCAGTTCTGGATTCAAAATATGGACAAGCCAACGCCATATTCGGCTGTTGACTTAAAAAGTTAAGACGATGATCACACTGAATGAGCTTCACAAAATGCTTGCCTAAGAATCCTTGTGGGCATTGCAGAATATGTTTCCTACAACAGTTTATGAGCATGAATTATCAAAAAACAACTGTGGTAGCAATGATATTAAGTGTGAAATTAAATCAGTTGCCTCCGAAAAAAGTTATGTTAATCATATAAGGTAAGGGAGTTAAAAGAAGAAGAAGAAGCTCTATTTCCTTTAAAGGTTTATTATGGAGACTATAAGGGAGTCAAAAGTCAAAATTGACAAGACAGGGATATCATGAACCCTATTTCAATATACTCCCTCTGGGTCATATTATAAGGTATCTTTTAGAAGCAATTTTTAGTCCCAAATATAAATCATCAATAGCCTCATTAATTACTTTTTTTTCAATTGAAGTTTAAAGTTAGAAAATTTAAATCACATCATTTAAAGAGGGGCAAAGTTAGCAAAAATTAATCAATTTAGAACAAATTTAATGATTTAACTTGTGATTCCTTGGTATGTAAGAGTTAATTGGAAAGAGGGACTCTATCAACCTAAATTTTAAGAGTGATCAGTAAACCACCAAGATACGAATAGATGAATGAGGTTAATTAGTACCTATGTATGCTAGCTTGTCCACCAGTAAAGTCTGATGTTGTCTGCCACAAGGTATGTTTCCTAGGTTGTGGATTGATCTCCTTAAAAAACAGGGGTCTTCGAGACAGCTATAGAACAATCAGCAAACCAACTTAATCAACATGGGAAATCAAATAATACTGGTGAAATATATCATCAACAAGAAAGGCAGAGCAATAAAACTTCACCACTACTTCCAGTGTTCCAGGTCCATTCTCAGGGTAGTTTGCATTAAGAGCCATGATATCAGACCAAGGGATTTCAATCTTACTCTTAAGACCACCATCAAGAACTTCCCATACCAGCTTGTGCTTCGCATAGTAACACTTTGCCACCAAATCTCCTTCATATCTTGACTTATACTGCAACACATATAATAAACATGTAGTTTCACAACTTTTTAACTGAAGTTTTCATAATTGTTTCTGGAAGTTTTCATATCCTACCTCCCAAGTCCCAATTCTTAAAATGGATGCAGGGTAGTTCGACGCCTTGAGCTTAGCATCCAAGGCTCCTGTAGCTTTAATAACCTTGCGATCTTCCTTGTTTACATCCGCTATTCTGGAATTATTGTCTTCTTTGGAGAGTCTCATTTGAATCAAATCCAAAAGCGACGGGCTCTTCCGGAGACGCAAACCCAGAGGGCTGGGCTCATTGAGCGAAGAACTGCATGAAATCGTCGGAATCGGAACGAAGTTATCGTTGGAATTCCACTGCCGGAAAACGATGAAGAAAAAAGAAAGAGAAATCAATCAAGTCAAAGTCCAACCAGTATAAAACAACTTTTAAAAAATATCTCACAGATAATAACATTTACAAGCTCATGATTTTAGGTTTAAACTGAGAGTAGAATCGAAAATTAAAAAAGAAATGAGCAGAGAATTCAAACCTCGGGAGAAGAATTTAATTTGGGCCGCTTCGGAAGGGAGCCAATAAGTTCTTCATCGCCAGAATCGTGAAGCTCCTCCAACTTGAGCTTTTCAATGAACTGAACCATTATGAAGCAGCGCTGAAATTCACGGAGTCACAGAGCAAGTAAAAAGCGAGAAGAAGAACGTGGAAAACTAGCAAGTTGGATAACGAGGAAAGCATGTATGATGATGAAACCCATTAATATATAAACAACTATCTTTGCACGCACTGTGGCTAGCAATGGCGGGAGCTTCAAAATTAGAACGAAAGCTTCTCTCTCTAGGGGGAGGAGTGGGTGAGTGCCACGGGGCAGGATCCGTGTCTAGAAAGGAGAGTGAGAGGGAAGCCACGTCAGCGAGGCTGAGGCGAGAAGTGACGAAAGCGGTGGCATTGCGAAACGGCGAGGTTGCAGGCCGCCGTCGAAGGGGTGGGGAATGGATAAAAGGTGGGGCCCAGTGCATGAATCTTGTGAAGAATAGATCTCTGCGCGAAAAGTTGCGTGATTGGTTAGACTTTTACAGGTGTAACAATCTGGTAAACGGATTAGACACGTAAGCTATTTGGTGGTCCCACCGTCAATAGCGAAAAGACAACAGTTTGGGAAAATGACTACAAAGAATCCAGGGACTCGTTTAATTTCAATATCATATTATTATATTAAGATCATAATTTAATGACAATTAGGTTACAAGTAGAAGGGGCAATACCGAGCGGAATAGGGAATAGTATGATAGTGATAGTACAACGTAATGCAAGTCTTGAAAAGCTATATATTATCCACTTAATATAAGTAGCAAATTATAGTTTGAGAATTTTTGTTAAGTAAAATTTTAGTTTGAAAAAATTTTAAAATAAATAATTATATTTGTCTATAAGTATTTTTGGGTAAAACTATGGTTTTAAAACGATAGTTTTAAATAAACTATTAAAATTAGTTTTTTGAACAGTAAAAGAGTTTATAGACTATCCAATTACTATCTTACCCCTACTTTTTTTACACCTTCTCTCCTTTCTCCTCTCTTCTCTGTCTTCTTTTCTCTTTATTTTCTCTCATCTCTCCTCTCTCATCTACCCTCTCTCCTCTCTCTTATATTTTCTCTACCTCTCTCATCTCTCTTACTTTAAATCAAATCATACCCTTTTTGGTAATTTATCAATATAAAAAGTCATTCTAAAAATAACTATCCAAATACTTATTTATTCAAAACCACTTTTTTCCATAAACTCTTCTTTAAAAGTCTTTTTTCATAAACTGTCTATAAGCCCTTTTTTCATAAGCTTTTTTATAAAATCCTATCTAAACAGACCCTTAATAGACGCCATAAAATTATATTATTGATTTATGGGATTGACAAGTTTGGATTAGTTATATATACGGGGAAGAAAGTTATTTTACTAACTAGTTAACTAAATTTGCCTATATAAAAATAGGATAAAAGTATAATTAACACAACGAATTAATTTTAAAAGAATATTTAACATTTTAAAATATTTAAAAGTGTATTTTAAAATACTCTAAATTAATTCTGGATGTATAATTAATATTTTAAAATATTTAAATTATTGCAATTCTCTTTGGCTAACAAAAATATAAATTTTTATTTGATTATTGTTTAAATGGTGATATGTATAATATTATTTTTAATAAATTGTACTAAATAAACCATAGAATTTTTCAATCTTCACATATGAATTATATATAAAGTCAATTTTAGGATTTATTCAGTACTTTTTTAAAATAATATGACACATGTGACTTATTAAATAATAATGTTATGAAATAAAAAATTTATGTGACATGGATCGAACAAAAATTTATATTTCTATCAGTGAAATGGCAGTATTAAACCAATTTAAATATTTTAAAATACTGGTCGTACCTCTAAAATTAGTTTAATGTGCTAATTGTACCCTTAAATATTTTAAAATATTAATTATTTTTTTAAAATTAGTTAATTTTCGTTTAAAAAATAATGTCACTTTTACATCATCCTGCCTTTTTAACCAAGAGATGGAAGTTGATAAAGGAAACTAGATTGAAGCTAGCATATTGTAAAATGCTGCTTTAAGTAATAGATCTCAGTTTTATTTCGAAAAATAAAACAGACTTTAATAGTTGATTTTTTTTGTTTAAGTGCAATAAACTAAATTGAACCAACTTCTCTTTAGTGTGAATTATTTTTATAAAACATTTAATTTCATGATAAACATTTCTATTTTTCTTTTCTTTTCTTTTAAATTTAATTAAAGGCATAATACCATTTCACATTTACAATATAAACGATTTTCGGCTCTCACAGCAAATGTATTTTTTTAGATTTCATTCTTTTTCTAATTCTTATTATGGTTATATGTGAAATTGTTTTACACTATCCCAATGGTCTTTTTTCTGCTTGAAATTGTTTAAATCAAATTCATGCAACTAAAATTTAATATTGTACACAAGTATTATTGAGATATTACAATTTGAAAATTTTAAGTAAATTAATATAAATGAAAGTGTAATCAACATGGTCAAGAACTTAAAAGCTTATCTCAAGTAGTGAGAAAACACTTATTTTATTCAATAAAAAAAAAGAGAGCTCCTATTTTATTGGTCGTGCTGGTGGAGATGGTACGTCACAGGATTATGGCGGCGGCGATCCAGAACTTAAAAATAAAGAAAGAAAAGAAAAAATAAATAAATAGAAATATGAAAGGGCAAATTGCTGGGAAAAAAAAGTCTCTTATGATAAATTTAGGAATATCTTAAAAAAATATCACTTAAATATCAAAATTTTAAATCAATTTAATTTATTATATTTTTTAAACAATTGACTAATCTTGTAAAGTTAATAATAATATATTTTTATAATAATTCTTTATTTAAAATTTTAAAATTCTAGTGGTATTTTTTTAAAAAAAAATTACAAAATTTATTATTTAAAAATATCTAATGTCTTTGAGCATATATAATTTTTTTTAGTTGTATATAATATATTTTTAATTATATACAAATGTCTCTTATTTTATATATAGTTATAAATATATTATAAATATAAAGAAGAGTTATACCCACTAAAAATAATCGTATATAATCCTTAAATAAATTTTATAATGGAGATTTTTTATTAGTCATTATTCTCCTTGTATCATGCTAGAGAAGCAAATGAAAAATTATAAACAATGATGGTTAGGCCAGTGATAAGCTTTCTTATCATTTTGAACCATTATTTGATATATCTCACCATTAGATTAGTAAGAACAGAGTTAGAACTTGATTATGAAAGGACAGAAATTAAAAATCATGTGAAGTAAAATTTGGAAAAATTAATATGCAAATTCTTATAATTTCATCTTATTTTTTTATTAAACTTTTGTAATTTTTTTATTGGATTCTTATAATTTTTCAATTATGAATATTATTACTTGTGCTCATAATTTATAAAAAATTGACATTAGTAGCTGATGATATTCATATATCTAGATTAATTTTGTCATATGGATTTAAATTAAATTAAAATCAACTATATTACTGGTTATATATAGATGTAAATTATATATAGATGCAAAGAGATTGTTTTTGTTTTTGTTTTGATAACAAAAAAAATTATTTGATCATTTTATTTTTAGAAAGCCTCTTTTTTAACATTCACATAAATAATTAACAGATTATGATGATATGGCTAATACCTATAATTAATTAAAATTCATGTGAAATTATAAGGATTCACGAATTAATTTTCTCATACAATTTTTACATAAATTTTAGGAGGCAAAAAATGTATAATATCCATATGATATTAACCAAAAAAATTAAAAATTGGGAGGCCATGCCTCCTCCAATTCTCATCTCTCCATTAAATTTGAGTGTTTTTTTTTGGAAACAATAGTAGTTCCCATAACATTTTTTTTTATTTACAAGAATTTAAACTTTTAACTTTACTCATATAAAATTGAGAGTTATTCCATTTAATCTATCCATAGGATCTGTTCATAGTTGTAATGGCAAAGGAAAGAAGGTTAATTGAATAACCATAATTTTCAACCCAACAAGTGGAAATCTAATCAGAGACTAATTAATAGTAGCAATTAGCCAATAACCAACTTGTTCTCCTTTTATATTCTAAAATGTGATGTGTTTACAACTCATGAACATTTTTGGTACAAATCGGTTTGCTTATTCCAAGAGGTGAATTCAGTGTACGTTATGCTACTTTCAGTAATAATTATAAACACTAGTTAACTATTTTAGGTATATTAAAAAAATTAAAAAAATTAATTAATTATAATTAATATAAGAGTTAATTAATTAATTTAGGTAGATTAAGAGGTAGCATATAATATAAATTTATTTTAAGATATTAGATTAGTTATAAGTAACCGATGTATTTAGCTTCTTTAGTATATCTAAAAAAATTTAACTAATTATATTTAGGAGTAATATTTAATTATTTATCATATCTGCCACGTTAATTTACGGGAAAAAAAACAATATCATCATCTATGATCAATGACAGATCAAGAGGGAAACATACAAAAGCGACATGAATAATGGGGGCTATATATTCTATTTAAATATTTTCACAACCAAAAATAAAATATTTTAAAAAAATAGATAAATTGGCCCCCAAAATAAACCAAAGATTATGAATACGAAATACTCAAATGAAATCGAACTTTTTTAAGATTATTGTGGAACTAAGTTTTTTTTTTTTAAAAAAATGATCTAATTACCTTCGTATACCAAACAAAAGAAAAATCTCACCTCTGCCAGTGGCCCCAGCTCCAATACCATCCCTCGAATCTTGGGCACTTTGAGAATCTTGGGCAAAATTTGATTAAGGTAAAATTTGATTATACCATCTTTTAGTTCCCAAAAGTAATATCCATTGTAACATATAATTGTTTAAACTGTATTTAATTTTTAGGAAGTACTATTTTATTATAATTTTAGTCACGATATTTAAAAAAATATCTTAACTCTTAGGCATCTAAGTTTATATTTAAGAATAACAGACGACTCGCCCTACCTGATATTAGTATCTTCTAATAAGAAAAAAATTTTACTCTGTTCTTAGATTGTAGGTGAGTCTAAGAACAGAGTAAAGTTAAATAATTAATTAATTTAATTAGATTAAAAAAATTAGTTAAATAAGTTAATATAACATATTTTTTCTAAAATATTATAATCATCTTCCTCAATTTTCTCCTCATTCTCTTACTTAATTATTATTAAAAAATATCAATAAAAATAAATAAATATAATAAATAGCTCTGTGGTAGCTAATCACTGAAACAACCATAACAACCCTTATGGAGCATCATTGCTAACTCTATAATATTAACAATTTCTTCTCATTTTTATTCCAACATTTTAAAATACTCAAATTTACATTAGCCAATCATCTTTAAACACACATTAAGCTTCCTAACTAAGTTTCAATCACATGTAAGACTCTCTCCCTCGTATCAATAGTGGGACTTAAATATACATTTTGGCAAAGTATAAATTATATTTTTAACAACTAAACTAATTTTTATTGGCATGTATTATATTGTTTTATGTCAAAAGAATTTTATTTTATTTTCTTGCTTATATTTTATGAATACATTTTCAAGATTTTTCCCATATATATTATATAGATTTTCACATTTTGAAAAAGAATTCATGATATGGGATGTTTCCAAAAGAGGGACATCAGAAAATATACTCAAATACAATCACTACACTTACCAAAAGTGTTCAAGCATCATAACTCAGTATTCTATTCTGGCTTTGACAACACTCAATGGTACACCCTCATCATAATATTGAAGCAACCGTTCCAACTTTATTTTGTACTTCACATTTCCAACGAAATCATCAATAATTTACTATTCTTTCCACATCTTAATCTAAAATATAAAATATATTTTTTAAATTATTTTTATTAATATTTTTTTGATAATAATTAAATAAGAGAAATATGAGAAGTTAAAAAAAATATAATTATAGTACTTTAGGAAAAAGATGCTATAATAATTAATTTAATTAATTTTTTTGATCTAATTAAATTAGTTAAATAAATCATGTATTTAGGACATAGAAGAGTATTATCTGCTATGTTCCCTTGCACAATATTTTTTTATTTGATTAAATTACTAATAATATTTTTAGGAAAAGAATGTAGATATATATTAATGATTAAAAAATTAATCAAACCAATATATATTAAATATATTTTTCTTTAAATAAGATCTATATAACATATGTAATAACATAGTTTAGTGGTCTCATCTCACTGCTCCCAACCCTTTTCCTTGTAAATTAAGAATTTTATATTGTAATCATGAACAGATTTGGATTTCACATGGAACAGTAAAATAAATATATTACCATAACAATTCAGACAAATTTTATAGATCTGATTACTAATTAATAAGCCAATCAACAAGACATTAACATGGCAGTCACCTCAGTGTTTTTTGAGATTTACGATGAAAACCTCCTATTTAATCACACACAATCAGATGTGTTAATTAGCAATTTTTACCCAATTATTATTATTATAATTAATTTCTGCATGTGATATGCTTAGCTCATTGACTTTTAACATCATAAAGAGAAATTGCTAATCATGATTTGTGTTTCACACACTCCCCAAGAATCTTTCAATTATCTAACTAACCTTCCCGTTATAAAGTTATTACCTTTAACACTTAACGGTAGAAATAAAATTTAAAGGAATTATTATAAGGTCATAAGAAAAGGGGTTTAATTATCAAATAATTTTAAATAGCATAAATTTATTGTTAATCTTTTGTTTGAGACATTATAATAATTTCTCATAAAAATTACACCCAATGGTTTTAAATGTAATAACTAAGAGAGATTTTATTTTGATTCTAAATATAATATCTCAATTCACTTTGTCTCTCATATTTATAATTTTTTTCTTTAAAATCTTATTGATTACATATATTAAAGAAGTTTTTCATCAATAGAGTATTTTACAATATAAATTATTAAAATAAATATTTTAAAAAAATTAACGTACATTTAAAAAAAAAAATTAACTAAATTAAGTTTCTTAATCTCTATTAAATTAGTTATTTAGCTTTTACATATAGACCATAAGAAGTAACATTATTTTCTTTTTTTTTTAAATTAAAATGACTAATAAACTAAAGTTATAAATAGAATCAAAGGAAAATCCCAAAACACACCAATTTAAATTTCAAAATTTCGTTTACTATATTTTATAAGCTATTTATAACTCTTATAAAACTATTTACAATTTATTTTTATAAAAAGTCTTGATTTAGAATTTTCAAATTTAAATAGGTATTTTTTAAGATTTTTCCTATAATCAAACTCAAATTTATAACCTCTTATTTATTATAAAAAAATTTACATATCACTAAACTAAGAATTCATTTGTTAGAAAGTACCATTCTTGACAAAGGAGAAAGGAATGAAGCTATAAGAGAGAGTACTTGGAGCATAACTGTTTTGAAGATCACTTTTTCTTAATACAATGATCATCAAAACAATGTTAATAGAATTGTGGAAGTTGTGATAGTTGACTCCATGAGAGAATACTTAGGTGATTCTTATCTTAAAGGGTTTTGAAGAGACCAATAAGATAATTGAAAATCCAAAATCCCTCGACCCACTCCACCACCAACAAACACAAGCACTTGTTTTCTTTTCTCAATATGTGCACGTGAAACATACGTGGGTTCAATTGGTAAAGGAATGAGACATATAATTATTTAGAGTGTGTTTGAATCTTGAGGAGTATTATTTTATTATAGTTCCAGTAGTCGCGCTTGGGGAGACATCCTACCTCCTGGGTACTTAAGTTTATTTCTGAGGATAACAGACGGTTCGCACCGCCCGATATTAATATCGCTTAGGAGGAAGATAAATTTTACCCTACCCTTAGATCGTGAGTGAGCTAACACTTTCTAAAAATTTGTGTATATAAAAAAATATATATGTGCACGTGAAACCCCAATAATTTCTCATGCACTAGTGGGGTCTCTCTAGCCAGCCCTTCCTCTTTTGTTCTCATGCCAAAATCCATCCCTCAGAATCTCCCCCATTACCCACGCTCTCTCTCCTCTTCTTCTCTCTCTCTCTCTCCGTCAATGTTTCTTCTTCCTTAACATCTTCGACCATTCCTTATTATCAGTCTCTCCAACAATGGCAAAGGCAATGGCTTTTTCACCATTCTTTCTTCTTTTCCTTGTTTCTCTTTATCTCATCATTATTTCAAATGGGGTTCACTCTTTTGGAGAGAAGAAGACTCTCAAAGTTCAAAAGTTGCAGGCGAAACCACAAAAACTTGGTCCCCTGGTGGGTTGTCGTCTCCTCCCAGAATCAAGTAAGTTAAATACCAGAAAATGGGAAGCACAAATTAAAGATATCATCTTCAATCATGTTTACTTTGGGATCTCTCATTATTTTATCAAAACTGTTTCACACTTTACTTTTAGGATCTAGAACTGCATTTTTCCTTCAAGAAATATGCTCTTCATCGTTCTCTCTCAGTTAATCGAACTGGTTCTAATTTAAATTCTTTTCTTAGGAAGGGAGAATGGTGCTATTGTGATGGAAATGAAGGACAGGGCTCACTGCTCAACGAAGAAACATGAGTGGAACAGGAGGATTCAGAAAAAGCTGGTGTTTGATAATCTTCGTGTACGTTGGATTCAAAACCGAATCAGAAAATTGGTCTCTGGTCATATTGAAGATATTTCAGAAACCCAAGTTCCATTAACTTCTGGTATAGTTCTTCAGACTCTAAACTACGTTGTTAGAGTGGGATTAGGTAGCCAGAACATGTCAGTGATTGTTGACACTGGAAGTGACCTAACATGGGTCCAATGTGAGCCTTGCAAGTCATGTTATGATCAACAAGGACCATTGTTCAAGCCTTCTACTTCCACTTCTTATCAATCAGTTCTTTGTAACTCAACAACATGTCAATCTCTTCTTCCTGCTACTGGGAATTCAGAAGCATGTGAAAATAACATACCAACTTGCAATTACATGGTTAATTATGGTGATGGGTCTTATAGTAATGGTGAACTAGGTATGGAGAAGCTTAGTTTTGGAGGTGTATCAGTAAACAACTTTGTGTTTGGTTGTGGTAAGAATAATAAAGGTCTTTTTGGAGGAACTTCTGGTTTGATGGGTTTAGGAAGAAGTAAACTTTCATTGATCTCACAAACTGATTCTATATTTGGAGGAGTTTTCTCTTACTGTTTACCAACAACAGAAGATGGAGCTTCTGGTTCATTAGTTATGGGTAATAATGAATCTTCAGTTTTCAAGAATGTTACTCCCATTGCTTACACCAAAATGATTCCTAATCCACAGCTATCTTCCTTTTATGTTCTGAATCTCACCGGCATTAATGTTGGCGGTGTTTCTCTTCAAGCTTCTTCGAGTTTTGGCAATCATAATGGGGTGATGATTGATTCTGGAACTGTGATCACAAGGCTTGTTCCATCTGTTTACAAGGCTTTGAAAGCAGAGTTCTTAAAACAGTTTTCCGGTTTCCCTCCAGCACCGGGGTTTTCGATTTTGGATGCTTGTTATAACCTAACTGGTAATCAAGAAGTAAACATACCTACCATAAGAATGTATTTTGAGGATAATGCTGAGCTGAATGTGGATGTAACTGGCATATTCTATATGGTTAAAGAGGATGCTTCACAAGTTTGTTTGGCCCTTGCAAGTCTTTCTGATGAATATGAAATTGGCATTATTGGGAATTATCAGCAGAGGAACCAGAGGATAGTATATGATATCAAACAGTCTAAAGTGGGATTTGGTGGTGAGCCTTGTGGTTTCTCATGAATTGATCATTTACAAAAGAATATGTTTTAAGAACGTGAGTCTTAGAACAACACTTTGTCATGTGATCTAGAAGTTACAAGTTCAAATCCTATAAACAGTCTTTCCGCTTACAAGGGTAAAGATATGTACATCTATCCTTTCCCAGACCTTACTTGGTAGAGAAACTTTGTGTACTGGGCTGCCGTTTATATAGTTCTTTAATGCAAAAAGCTTAAGGAATGTTTTGATATGAGAAGAGAAACATAATTCATTTCTCTGACACAAAAAAAAAAAATGAAGTATGTAATATTATTATGTTATTGTTATCTTTTCCCAGCAATTGTTCTTATCTATCATAATCATTTTAAAACAACAGGTGTTACTGATTTATAAAATTATTTGTTGTTTTATTTTTTAATTGCTTTCTCTCTAGGTGCCTTACAACTTGTAAGCAATTAATGGCCTATTTGGATTCAAAGGAAAATCACATTTTTTAGCGCAAATCAATTTTCCACAGCTAATCGAAACAGGCACTAATATATTGTAAAAGAATCTATCCAGCTATATACAATAAAGGCTTCTCAACTGAAACAAGCAAATATATGATAGAACTCTAACTTCACCAGAGCATGAAATCAGTGCATTTATTCATATTCTTGGAGCAAAGCTTGACTGTCTAGCTAACTGTATAAATCTTCAAAACTTCTTAATGAGAGCTCCAAGTGCTACTAGAACTCTTCCAAAATATTCATTTTCTTTTGAACTATGATGTACACAATCAGGAAGCATAATTTTTGTCCGGACATTGATTCCCATTTTCTGTTCTTACCCCCAAGATGAGGGCAAAATGAGAGAGAGCAATAAGAAGCCATGGTCTATTTTGTTCAGAGGTTGAACTAAACATTATTGTGGCAGAGAATTCTCACTACACAGAGCAACAGAGCTTTGTATCAATGGAAGCTAAACTTAAGCAGAACGCCTGGTAACCTGTCAAAGGATATCTGCACACTCACAGAGGAAAATATGCTTAGTGTTAAACTAAGTTTCATGTTTATTTCAAACTTTGATGCCTAAACTAAGTTGATACCTGTAATCCATAACAAATTTTGATTTTCCGATTCTACCCAGTTGAAGAATTGTCTGCTTCCCATTCTCCTTTAGTGAACAAAAAAGTAAGTTAAGCAGACCTAAATAGTTTATTTTGTGAACAAGAACAAATATCTTATGCTCATTAGGAAACCCCTTTAGAGCTTTCTTAAGCATATAAAATAAACATACCTCCAAAGTCAGCTGGAAATTTTTTACCGATCTTTGGATTCGAAGTTCTGCTCTTCCTTTATCTTTAAAGTCAAGTTCAAATTGCTTTGAAGTCTGCTGGAAAGGGGTAAATTAGTCAAGTCAAAATGGCTAGTTTTAGATTAAATTTTGCAAGGAAGCATAAATCCTATTTAGGTTCTTACCTTGTTGTAAAGTGGAACCTTTGAGAACAATTGATGGACTTTGTCCAACTTTCCCTCCCAATCTATGGGCAGTCCTTTGATATGTTGTACCTGGAAGAGAGAGAAATCAAGAGCAAACAACCCCATTTTATCATCAATCAGGAAAACAGAACATCAAGTAGAGGAAAACATGGTGAATATACAGACATAGTACAAAGTAAGATATGGTAAACCTGGGTTATGTTCTTTAGTGACATAGATTGATGCTTGGGTACATATGCTCTCATGCTTCTGTAGCTTCCTGTACATGTTGCTGCTGTAGGTATAAACCTGCAAAGAGAAATAAATCCTGAAATGGGTATGGGAACAATGTGACTGATAGTAGAGACCTGGTAGTATAGGATACTAAGTCACATATTAAATAGTATGGGATGCTCAATGGAGTATTCAAGTGGGTCGGTTCTCCCACTTCAATAGTTAGCTTTTAGAGTATGGTTCCCCAATGGCCCATCCCACTTAGATACCGATGAGTGACTCGCTTAGTGGGGAATTGAGTAAGATTGAAATATTGACTTACATTACAACAGCAAGAGGTGGTTTTGGCTGTTTATCATGTGAATTATGACGATATCCCTGCTTCCAAACAAACCACAAATGAAATTAATGGTACATACACTTTGCACTAAACAATCTAAAGGAATATACTGTGCATGTAGGTGGGCAAAAATCTGAACCTGATCCCAAATTTGGTATTTAGAACCCAGGAGGTTAGCCGTTACTGTTCCAAGGAAACTATCATCTGAATTGGACAAGAGACCTTTTACATTCTGAGCTACAATGAACTGAGACCTCCCATTCCTCCTCTTGTGATAAGCCACAGCTAGTTTCCTATTCTGGCGACCCTGACCTTCCTGTATTTTTCAAGACTCCATCAAGTTAAGTTCTTTTTCCAACAAAAAAAAGGGCAAATATCCACATGTAATGACCATGATATATATATGTATGTAAGAATGTTAGGTTTTACATCTATATAGATTGGTCTTAAGAATGTATGCTTACAAATCCTAGCCTTTTCAGTTTTAAGCGAAGTTCTTACTCCTTGTTACTGTATCAAAGGATGCTAAGGCATGCAAATATAACAGCAGCATCGTTATTTGTTTTCACCCTTCAAGGCTAAATTGGCAGAGATACACACTCTATTGCGCAATTTTTCTATGCAAAAGATGAAGTTAATCTAGTTTGTTTTAAAAATCACAGAAGTCTTAGTCTTACATAAGTATAAAGCGAATATATAGTGCCCCCAGATAGTCCTTCTGGCTTTGCTTCCTTCACAATGATGCATGTACACTTTCCAATATCTATAGGCAACGGTCTACAGATCAAAGACCTGAACCAACAATTCAACACATTTTAATTCACTTCAAACTGGAAATGAAAATCTACAGAATGTAAGACATTCAGAAGAAGAAGAAGAATTTTATTCACTTATTGGGCAAGGTTGACCAGGAAGAAGCTGGGGCTGCATCTGAATCAGAGAAATCCCAAATCTTTAAAGAGCTCAAATTTTCAGAACATACATCATTATCCCATATCTTGCACCCAAAAGCCTTTTCAGGCTCGTTCATTTGCATACAGAACTGAAGTGAGTTTGGCTTCAAAATCCTATCTGTGGACAAAGACTTGGACTTTGAGAAGTGTTTATTAGGCAAAGAAGAAGATAATGATGACCCATTTGCAGGCACTGCATTTTCCTTGTCACAAAAGCGAGTTCCATCTTTCTTCTTCTTGGGCGTGACGACATTCTCTTTATTGTCAGTTGAAACTTTTCTTTTGTGCGTGAAATCTTCACATTTGTGACATTTTGAAGCTAAGCTGCTACTGTCGCTGCAACTACGGCTGTGCCTGAGTTCAGTGAGAGGATTGACGTAGAGAGAATTATATGACTGACCTAAAACGGAGGTTTTTTTGCAAGCTTCCGTCATGGGTGATAGAGAAAGAAACAAACTTTGAAGGATTTAACAAGAAAGAAATCTCAGTTCTTGATAGAGAAGCTGGGTGTAGTTGGTTTTGGGAAAGGTTTAATATGAGTGGGATTTGAATTTAAAAAGGTTTGAACTTTGAAGAGTTTAATTGAGGATAGAAGTATGCGAATGATTTTAATGTCGTCCTGCTCGCGAGCAATTTTGGAGTGGTACGATGGGCACATGAGATGACGCTCATCAATGAATGAGTGGGTCCCCTTTTGAGATTGAAATCTTAACCGTTGGTGGGCTTCTCTGAACTGAGATGCGGCTCACTGAATACTATGATACTATGTGGGCGATTTATGGGATCAGAAAGATGTTTGAATTTGAAAATGTTTGGGGAAACGACAACTGTTCTGGGGTCGGTTATCGGTTGGACTGTAGTGGGAAATTGCATATTTGTGTTTTGTAAGGACCAACGGTAACTATTCAAACAAAAAGAAAAATAATATCTTCCGATGAGGAAATTTTCAAAGTGTACAGTATGTTGCTGCTCATCATGAATATGGAATGTGGATTTTCCAAAAAAAATGTGAGCATTAATTTGGGCGATGAAAATGAGTCTGATAATTGAACCATGTTTTTGAAAAAGAAACTGAACTATGTTTCAAGCATGGGTTGGGTTCAACTGCGCAATGCATCAAATCTGTTGTTTTTTCTATCGTGAGTTGTTTTTTTGGTTGTTTGATCTGATCTGATTGAAAATAGTGCTTGGAATTCATCCTGAGTTGTATTTTTTGTTTTTAGAATTAGAGTAAGCACCAACGGCGGCATAAGATTATAAGTAAAATCTAACTCTCAATCTCTCATTTACATAAAAATTTCCGTGCCTCACCACTAGACAACAAAGCCATTGACATTTATCCCCAGTTGCTTATAGTATGTTTACTAAGTCCATTTCTCTTACTACCAAAATGGGTTACAGTATTGGATTTGCCGCAATTTTTTGCTAAGCATATATATTATCATTTTTGAGGTAATCCTATTTTAAACAGGTGTCAGATACTAAATATGAACACCTCTTCTAATAAAAAATTAAACTTTAATTTATTATATTATAAAAATTAATATTTTCCGTTAGATCCAACATGTTAGTTGATTTGATTTGTTATATCTCATCCATCTATGTTTAATTTTTTTTGTTACCCACCCGATTCACCAGAATTTTGCCCCGACTATATCCGGATCCGACTCACATCGCGCATCTAACTATGATGGGTGAGTCTCCCAACTGGGATTTTCTATATACTCCAAGGCTTGAACTCGAGACCTCGCTTAAGCGATATCGAGCCGCTTACCACTCAGACTAACCCCCATTAGTTCCACCTATGTTTTTTTTTGTTGTCCACCCGGTTCACCGGAGCTTTGCTCGACTACATCTGGATCTGACCCGCGTCGCACACCTGGCTATGGTGGGTGAGTCTCCTAACAGAATTTTTTTGCATACGCCAAGGCTCAAACTCAAGACTTCGTTTAAGCGATACCGAACCGTTTACCACTCGGACTAATCTCCGTTGGTCACCCACCTATGTTTAATTGAACTGCATTACCAAAATCTATAAAATACTATCTTTAGGGCTGTTATTCCTACTAAGCCCAATATTAACAGCTTTAGGCCTATTAGCTACTACCTCATTATTCCAATCCATCAATTATTTAATTTAATAATAATTGTTATTCAATAATGTTTATTTTCTTACATTTCTTACTTATATTGTAATAAAGAAATAAACCCTACACATGTGTAAGAACTATGAAATTAAAAATAAGCTTCAATCGTCATGGCAATACAACTCCTTACATTTCTATATTTTTTTTCCAAAAAAAAAATAGGGAAAATTCCAAAAAATACCTATTTAAATTTTAAAATTCTGTTTACTACATTTTATAAACTATTTATAATTCTTGTAAAACTATTTATAACTTTTTTTTATAAAAAATCTTGATTTGAAATTTTGAAATTCAAATAATTTTTTTTTAGGATTTTCTCAAAAAAATAGTTTAGATACTTATGGAATTATTTCATGAATATTTTTCCAAATTTATTTATCTTATCAGTAACTCTTGTTATCAACATTCTTAACTCATTTTTAATTAAAACTTCACATTTTAATTTTGATTGGAAAAACACTTCAAGAATATAAATTAAATGCCCAACTCCTTCCTTTTAGGGGTGTGCACAAAGCCCACGACCCGGTATGCTTACCTAAACCCGCTATAAAAAAGCCATGCCTAGCCCGCAAAATATAGGGTCGGGTTGGGTATCGGGTTATAAAATATAGCCCATATTTTTTTCAGGCTGAGCATCGGGTAGGGGTTGCCCTACCCTACCCTACCCATGAGCACTTATTCTTTTTTCCCCCTTAGATATTATATTTGGAAGGAAGAATATGATGTTTACTGGAGACT
This sequence comes from Leucaena leucocephala, assembly GCA_037074615.1. NCBI lineage: Eukaryota > Viridiplantae > Streptophyta > Magnoliopsida > Fabales > Fabaceae > Leucaena > Leucaena leucocephala. Next base: position 4,625,931 of record CM073552.1, read on the forward strand.
AAAGGGTCATTTTAGAAATATGAGTAGTTAAGTAGGTAAGTTGTATTTTTTAAAATTTATAACTATATTGATTTTTTTTTCTTTTTTAACTTTGCTAATCATCATATGATTACATTACAAATTATAATTGTTTATTTTATTTTTTTCAAATACTTCATCCTTGTTAACATTGGAGAGATTGATATAAAGTTGTAATTATAAACTACTTAGACTTCAATATTTTTTTAATATATATATGCAATAGATTTTAAGACTTTAATTATTATCTTTTTATTGCCTTATTCTTACTGGATTATAGATATTATTTAACTCTTGAAGACATATGAATATGGTATTATTTTAGAAGTTTACAATTGCAGATTTTTTCCTACAGCATAAGTATGACATTACGATTTGGGTATGCTCAGCCCGCCCATACCCAGCCCACCCTTGTCCAGCCTAATATGGTTAGGACTTTTACCGGCTAAGGCTGGGCCATTTGCAACCCATGCTTTTTTTGGGCAGAGCACTGGGCAGGGAGCTGCCCTGCCCATGCACACCCCTAGCTCGTTGTTTCTACCTCCAGCGTCCACCCTCTCCACACGAGTCTCATTTTGAAAAGCTTCAACTCTATAATTGACTGCTCGCGACGCTTAAAAAGACATTCTAACACGTGAGTATCTAGGTTTACGTCTGAGGGTAATTGACAGCTCGCCCTACCCGACATTAGTATCGCTTAGGAGGAATAGAGATTTCTCCCTACTCTTAAATCGTAAGTAAACACAACATTTTTTCAAAAATTTTTATAATAGCTTCAACTCTATAAATGTAAATGTAATTTTTATTTTTTCCCCCAACTAAAAGTTATTCATTTTTCTTGTTAGGAGATTCACCCACTATAGCTAGGTACGCGACACGGGTCAGATCCGGATGTAATTAGGGCAAAACTCTGGTAAAGCGGGTGAACAACAAAAAAAAAATTCCTTTAATTCTTAATATAAAAATAAGTTGACTTTTTTATATATATTAAAAAATTAAATAAATTAATTATAATTAATATAAAATTTATTTGATTAATTTTAATCGATTGAAAAATATATTATAAATAATTCGTTAAATTAATTATAATTAACTAATTTATTTAATTTTTTTAATTTATCGTAAAAAAAATTAATTAACTCTTATATTAAAATAAAATAAAATTCAAGTCTTTAGCCATGGACTTGGGGCATCAACACCAACATTCAAGTCTCTCGAAGCTACCCCCCGTGTTATAAATTGGACAGTGCCCTTCTCTTTTCCTCTGTACAATATTCTCCATGTTCTGTCTGCATGCGCTCTGTTTTCGTTCTGATTTAAGACATTACTTTCCCTAGAATGTGGGGAATATACCCCTCAACTGAGAAGCACATGCCCAATAATAAAGAACTAGCCTGGCAGGTCATGTATATCCCACAGGATTTACAAATCAAGTCTCATTGTTCAAACACTTGTAAACAAATCTACACATAAATTAGACAGATAATGCCCTTGTGGCGTAATGACATGGAAACTCCGTTAAAGTGGGAGATTGTCAGTTCAATTTTGCTTTATTCTCAAATTGTTAGTGTTCACCCTTAAAATTAAAAAAACAAAGATAGATAGAGGGAGATGTATGCATATAACTACTGCAACTGCATTACCTCTCTTGCATATAATTATATAAAGAAATGGATACAATAATCAGCACAATCATAATGTATTGAACAAATATTACTTTCTACACGTCACGTACATTATGGGTCACCAATAGGTGTATATATATATCACCACAATACCGCAGGCTGAATGAAGGCAGTATTTCACTTTTCATATCACCTAAACTTCAAAAATGAATAACCAATACACCATATTTTTATCATTCATTAAATTGTCATAGAAATTTCAGTTTACCATTGGCTATAGATGACTTAGCATGCTGCATATGGCATGAAGCCTTCTGAGCGCCGGTCAGACCCGAACAGGAGCCTGTGGCCCCCAGAGTAACCGCAAAGTAGAGATAAACAGTGCAGAGGAAAGTTAGTAGAGCAAGAGCGGTTAAGAGGAAGCGATGCCTCTGGACAAGTGTCGACCAGCTTCCCAGCTCATCCCTTGGAAATTGCTTCCTGAAGGATGGTGACCTCCTGTGAGGAGAAGACAGAATGGTATCAAGAACCATGCTGCCTTCTGCACCAACCTTCCTCAATCCACCAGAAACTGGACGTTAAGTCAAAACATTAGTAAAAGAGTGTTTTGATACTTAAATTTAAATGATAATGGATGAATTATTACAGTTAAAGCTTGCAATCATGGACGCACATTCATGAACATAATGGCACTAAGTTTTAAACCTAATGGGAAGCACAATGGAGTTTCAGATGGGATATGCTGCCACTTGGAGTAAGAGAAGTTACAAACTCTTGAAATCATGGATAGATGGTAAACGCAGAATACACTAGAAATTTTGCAGATGGTAAATGCAGATAGTTTCAGATTAGAAATTTTGCACCTAATCCTTCAATAAAGAAAAGCTGAATGCTATATGCATTATCAAGGTGAAAACAGCAGCTGGGTCCAACTTTTCAGGATATGGGTGTGCAGATATAACAGGTTGTAAAACAAGAGTTACAAAACTACTCAGAATTTCTATAATTTATATTCAATTCAAACCCCCCAAGAAAATACCAAAATGTGACAATCCAACGCAAGAACAACAACAACAACAACAACAAAGCCTTATCCCATTAAATGGGGTCGGCTACATGGATCATACGACGCCATTGTGCTCTATCAAAAACTGAATCCTTGGTTAAGTTATTGACCAGGAGATAATCCAACGCAAGAAACTACAAAAAAATATTTTACAAGATCTACAAAGCCAGCTTAATAAATCCACCATCAGTTAAACAAAATGGGAAAACATCAACCAAATTCCAGTTCAAACTTCACCACAAACAAGATACTGAATGAACTCGAGTCATTCCTAGGCTAGATCTCGACCAAGAATAAATCTGCCTCAGCAAACTACTAATCATCAGATCATCTCCATAAAAGGCATATTTAATATTGCCTTTAACCACAGAGACTGAAATGTAAGATAAATCAACGAATCAAAACAGAAGAAATCTGTGAATGAACGCTCTCCTATAGATGACTATGACAAGCCTTCACATAATTGATGATGAAACGAGAGACAAGCAAAGGGAACCTTGTTCCATTTGGATCAAATATGTGGAACGGGATTTCAAACCCTGGTTCTTTCAACAGCCATTACCAATTGAAAAAGCAAGCAAAGCTTTCCATAAAATTGTTCAAAACTTAGAGATCTCTATGGACACATGAAATAGTATATAATCCATCACAAATTATCCTGTTTCAATTCCACTAAGCAAGCAATTACATGTACCAAGCCAATAAATCATTAGGCCGAGTTCAGAAAGGATATGTACTCCTGATCTCATTAAATAATTTCAAGTAGATTTACTACACAAGAACACAACAATTAACATCATTAGGCTGCATCAAGGCCTCGCATCTTAATATCAGATGCCTGATAGCAAGGCCAGCCATATTCCCAGTCTTTATCAAAGTGTTGTTTCCAAAATTATGATAAAAATGTAGGAAAATCAAAGCTATATGCAAATAATATAATCAACATTGGACCTTGCACCTAAAAATTATCAACGCATACTAATATTATAAAATCTCAGAAATACACGAAACGCACCCGAAACAAAATCTTACCCATGGCCATATCAGAAGAGTGGATAAACAAACGAAAATCCCCAAATCCACATGATATCGGCCAAACGAAGAACCCAGAGAAATGAAGAGGGAAAAAGGCAAGATACAAACAGAGAAATGACAGCAAATGGAAGAAAAACAAGATTGAAAAGCTCAGATCTAAAATCAGAGAATAATGCAAAAGGACTTACAGTAGAAGGGAAGATCAGAGAAAGGGGGTCGTCAGGAGGTCGGATTTGGGGAAGTTTGTGACCGGCCGTATGCTTCGCTCGGAATAAAAATAATGTGCGTCGACGCGGTTACCGCAAACAAAGATAGAAAAAGAGACAAAATAGGATATTACCACATATAACTCTACAAAAAGTAAACCGGTCGCTTATTGGCCCTTGGCAGCTTCCAAGAGGCGTTAAATGTGTTTCAACTCACAAAGAAAACAACAAAGGGATTAGTCTGAGTGATAAGTGATTCAGTATTGTTTAAACGAGATCTTTGAGTCTTGGCGAATATAAAAAATTTTTATTGAGAGACTCACCCACCATAGTCAGGTATGCGATGCGAGTCAGATCTAGATGTAGTCGGGGCAAAACTCTAATAAACTGAGTGGGTAACAAAAAAAAATTCAAAGAAACCAAGTTAAACATATTATTATTTACTCTTTTTAATATAAGATTATTTAATTAATTTAATTTTAATAAAATTAAATTAATTAATATAATATATTTTTTTAAATATTATATTTTTTTTAATTCTTTCGTTTCTCCCTTACTTAATTATTATTAAGAAAATATTAATAATTAATTTAAAAAAAATTAATAAATATAAAAAATAGTTATTATATTTAGGATCAAAATCAATTCTTTAATTAAATTTTATATTAAGAATATGAGGAATATTATCTTATAAGATTTAACCAATAATTGGTTGAATTCATAAAAATGTAGATCTATAATAAGAGAACCTTACTATCTAGTAATCAATGTGGTTATATACGCAAAACTCAAACACGAAATCATTGGTTAATATGGAATAATATACAACTAGATTATCAAATTACTTAGTAGTTCTTTCAGTCAACGTTAGATTAGAATTTAACCAATAATTACTCTACACAAGAAAATTAGGTAAGATTAGTTATTTTTCCTAAAATTTCAAAGTTGTCCTTAATAAAAGTAATTAATTAAAGAAGTTGAGTTAATATACTATATGAAGTTTTATAGTTAGTCAAAAATATTAAATAAAAAAAATAATATTCTAAACACAAAAATGTTATATTATGAAACGCACTGAAGAAGATTCTTATGCAAGAATTGTAGCGAAAAGTTGCCTAAAGTCCTAATTAAATCCGCCGGACTAAAGAAAGGGTCAAACATTTGAGGTAGTTTACTTTGGTCATATGTTCTCTTTTGGAATCATTTGGAGTTGAAGTCTTCATATAAATTTGAATTATTTTTAAAAAAATATTACCTTCTATAAAATAAAATCTTGGTTACTGTTTGTTATTATTATACGGTGAAAACTTTTTCATAGCAACACTCTAAAAACATAGTAACCTAATATCTAATACTTCGAAAAATTAAAAAACCCTGGCACAGCAAAAATAATTAAAAAAAACAAGTCTTTTTTTTCAGATTATTTAAATCTCAATTTTTTTATTTAATCAAAGGTATTAATTCTTTTAAAGGTTTAGGGTATAAAACCCTTCACTTCTTCCAATAAGTATGTTCTTTAATATTTAAATTTATATTCTTCTCTTTATAAAATATGGTCATTTATCACATCAACTAACAGTTTATAGATAGGATAAAGGTACATCTAGCACCCAAAATTAATTTCAGATGAGTAATTAGCACCCTAAAGTATTTAAAGTTGTAATTAATACCCCAAACTAATTTTAGAGGTGCAATCCTAAAATATGTTCGATCTATCTCACTTAACATTTTTTATTTCAACACATTATTATTTAAGATTACATGTGTTATATTATTTTAAAAAGAGTACTGAATAACATTGCATATAATTTATATGTGAATATTAAAAAAATTTATAGTTTATTTAGTACAATTTATTAAAAAAATATTATATACATGGCCTTTCAAAAAATAATGTGTCGAAATAAAAATTTTATATTATATGTATCAAACAAAAGTTTATATTTTTGTTAGCGAAATGGTAGAATTGTAACAATTTAAATATTTTAGGATATTAATTGTACCTTTAAAATTAATTTAAAATATTAATTATATCCTTAAATATTTTAAAGTGCTAATTGTTCCTCTAAAATTAGTTTAAAGTGGTGATTGCACTTTTACCGTTATAATTATTTAGGTTTCAATTTATATTGTTAGGATAATACTCTCAAATAAAATGAATGGTCACCTCATTAAATGAAAATGATATATATTGCACACCAAATAGTAAATGATATAATATAATTTCAATAAAAACATTTTTGACATGATAGATATATAAAAATTATTTCTATTTGACCATAAACACTAGCATCAATAGCGGCAAAAAAAAAGAAAGAAAGAAATTAGCATCAATAATGTGTCCCCGTTCATTGCGGGGGTCATACTCCAAGTTAGGTGAAAGTGCTGAACTGTTCAGATCCTTTTCTAGAAGGATAGGTAAAAGAAAGGAATGTCTATTTGAGAGTAATGTCATAACTTGAAAACTTATATTTTGAAGGGTTAAGTTATATGTATGATATAAAATATTTTTCTAATAACACTCAACATCTTAAATTAATTTATAATTCATTCAATATTTTAAAATATTTTTTTAATAACACTCAATATCTTATAATATTTTATTATAATTTTTTGTACATCCAATACCCTAAAATATTTTTTCAGTATCATTAAATATTATAAGTTTAAAGGTGATCTTCGCTACAGAAAAAATATTTTAGATAAATTTAAACCAAAAATACTTTAAAATACTGGATGCTATTAAAAAAACACTCAAGAGCGCTAGATGAACTATAAATTAATTTAGGATAATAAGTTTTACTTAAAAAATACTTTAGAATGCTAAATATATCTTAACCCAAAATTTATAATACAATACTTTGAAAATTCAGATTATTCAGAAAGACCCAAAACTCCTGTTATGTCGGGAAAGACAAAGTGCCCTTTACGATAAGAATCTTAAAACACCATATAAATAGCTATTTAAGCATTTGGGACAGATAGAATCATGAAATGACAGTAACAGTAATCATCTTACAGTTGGAACTTTACCACCTCATTGAAGAAGATTGTTTGAACTGCTTCCATATAAATAATATCCTACAACCAATTGTAACAGTCATTTTTTGTTCCAATGACTTGAATATCCCAATCCCAACCCAAACTCTACCTTGAGAAATTCCCCCCCCCCCCCTCCACAAAAATAAAAGCCAAAAAAAAAAACTACAATTCAATCCTCAAAATCTCCAGCATTCTCCAACAAATAGTTGGCTGCTAACTGCTCATCCCGGTCACATGCCAAAAATGCCTCTATAACTGAGGACCTATCAAATCCCATGGCCTCAAGCTACAAATCACGTGTCAAAATCAATCAGAACATGGGAAGATTAAAATGCAGAGAATGTATCAGAGACTTGATAAGATGCAGAGACATACCCTTCCAATTGCTTCCTGCTCAGCTGGTGTAACATTGATAGAATGAGGCATGTCTAGCTCAGGCTGGTCAAATATGTCCCTAATAGAAACACGAGGAATACGTTTTTCAAGTTTAACAGTTCAGAAACATACAAAATCATGAGAAGAGAATGAATGAAGTCTTGAGTTCAATATCTATCTTGCAAGTGCCTGGATTGGATATCTAGCGAACGTGTTGAAACATTACTTTCGTGTTAAGTATATGGCGAAGACTTTGACAACCAACAATTGGAAAATATATGGTTAAAATATACATTTGGTCCTTTATATTTATATCAAATTTTATTTTAGTCCCTTAAGTTTAAAAAGTACATTTTCAATTTCAATCCTTTAAACTTAGCTCCATTAACTCATTTAATGGAAAATGATAACTCATCAAACTTAAGTGATGACTTTGCAATTGACAAAACATGTTTTTATTTTAATCTTTTTAAATACTTTTGTATTTTTTTATATTGAAGAATTAAAGTTTAAACATGTTTTTTTCATTTTAAATTCACTGAGTCAGCATTTTCTATTAGTGAAGTTAGAGGGGTTAAGTTTAAACATAAAGGACCAAACATATACTTTAGCCAAAATATATGTTATGGAAAATATGATGATGGAATCAAGAGAGGATTGTAAAATGATAACATTGGCAACGAAACTCACCCTTCAAAACCTTCAACTGGTCCATTAATTAACTGGAGAAACTCAGAATGATGTCCTTGAATCAATCTTAAAAGATTGGGATTCTGCTTTCCCAGCTCCTGAAGCACAGGCTGCAGTAAAAAGTCTCTTGATGAGTTGATCAGTTCAAACTGACAAAAAGCCAAAAATCATATATATAATTGAGGAAACAAATACCTGCAAGATTTGTGGATTCGAATGCACCATTGACCGCAATGCTTGAAACTGAAAAGCAGATAAAGAACCAAATGCTTGATAACTATCAAAACAAAGCAAGAAGTTTCATTGGAAAATCAAATTATAAGCCCAATTTTTCCCAAGACTCATCATCTACTACATATCAGAATAGAAAATATCATAATTTATCCCATAATATACAGTATTTGACAGGAGAATGCTCCACGGTAATTAAATAAAATACACAACTTTTGTTATTAAATAAAATGCACAACTTCTATGAGTACAATTTCCACGCATAAGCATGCAGAACAAAATGATTCCTAGCATCAAGAAAACTATTATTGACAAACAACAAGCCCACCTGGGGATTGTTTCTAAGGAAGTCAAGAGATCCAAGTCCAGCATCAGTACCAAGTGCCTCCTGGATGAGTTTCAGGTCAAAATGAAACATAAACATTAGCAACAAAATATGTCAACAACCAGTACAACGACTTTTGATTATCTACTCAAAATTTAAAGTTTTACCTGAGGAAACATGTTTAAGGGAGATGAGTTAGGTGCTCCAGGGGCAGCTCTAGCAGTAGCCTCACTTGTTTCAGTTGTCTGACTAACTGGAAATTGAGCAACTGGTTCAGCAACTTCTGTTACTTCAGGAATTCCCTGCAGAGCAAAGTTGTTTAAATCCATAAGAAACACCAATAAATGAGAACTTCAAAGATACAGAGAACAGACTAGACATACAGAATACATGTAATCTACAGCACGCTCTGGGTTATTAAAAGCTGCCCGAAGAGCACGACTAACTGTCTCTCTGTCCCAGTTGCCACCACCCATGTCCATAATTTGTTGAATAGTCTGTTCAAGATTAGTACCAGCAACTAAATTTGAAGCAGCCTCACCACAAGTATCTGTAGGTACACTGCAAAAATGACATGAAACAAGTTTACAGCATACATTATAACAGAAAATGAAACAATAGCACATCAATACAACTCCAATGCACAATTCTGAACCATGTAGAGATCTAGGCTGCACCACTCTGTCTATTAATGTGTAATTTTCAACAGTAAAATACTTTTTTGATATATTAAAAACGTACATTCAGTCAATTTTAGACTAGCTCCTGATCAACACTAACAAAAAGATTAACTATGTAGAAGTGGACCTAAATAAATTTTCATTTGCTAAAATATTAATGTTTGATCAGGAAAAATTTATTAGTAAATCCAAAATTATAACAACCAATTGTATATTATGATACAAATTGGAGTCAACACAGGAATACGCAATAAATGTTATCCTAGGCTATACAACACAAAAGCTGAAGTGGGGCAAAGTTTATAACTGCAGCCACTGCCCATAAACATTAACTTCACTTCAGTTGTAGAGACATCCATTCTTTAAATTTTAGCAACCTATATATTACATAACAGATTTGATGAATAGAATCCTCAAGATCAAAGCAGTTTCAATTAAATGCATATAGGTGACTACTAATGTCCTCTAGCTAAGTCATCAAAACAATTATGAAAGGAAAAAAAAAACTGTTTGTGCCACTTTATATTTAATTGGGAATATTTGGGAAGAACTGTTTATATAATAAAGAAATTTAAAGTTGAATTTTTTTTTGTGTGCCAAATAAAAGGAAGAAGAATAAACACAAGTTCTTTTTTTTTTCCGGTGTCAGGGAAAAATAAAACAAAATTCAAGCCATAGTCAAAGATAAACATCCCTATTCATTTTCATATTGCAATAACCTAATTGTTCATATGGGAAAAGGTTATACTTCGCTATTGTGGCATCTGTGGAAGATGTTCTGTTGTTTGCAGCCCTGCAAAACCAAACAAAAAGAATAAGGAAAACAATTCCAACTAATAAATAAAATTAAATAATTGGATCAAAGAATGTCCAAATATACTCACTGAGTTTGTACTGGTGGATCGGGCCCTGGAGAGGAATTTGATGCTGATACAGTTGTAGTTGTATTACTAGCAGGCTGTCACACATGTTCATATAGAGGCAATCACAAGACAAATAGAAAGCGAAACAAAGGAGAGACTTAAATGCTTAAAAAAGAATAGCATGAGCAAAGAGAAGACCTGAGTGGATGAAGCCCCAGCTGAACTGAAGGTCTTACTCTGCAAATAAAAGTTAAGGGAACAAACAATTACAAAAAAGGCCAAAGAATAATATAAGGGAATTAATGTGAGAATAGATACGAATGTATCAAACTTAAATAAATGACATAATATAAAATACATGACCAGATTTAATTCTTTCTGAACTCATCAAGTTAAAATCTTGGAAACAGTAAACGCCAAAAGAGTCTAAGCAAAAGTTTCAGTAGTTCATGAGTTATCGTTGTCAATCATCAAATGATAAATTACAAATTATTGCATCTTTAAAATATCTAGGGTAAAATTTCTTTTCTTTTCTTTTTTTCAAAGAAAAGTATACAGTCACAAAGTGAATGAGTAGGCTACAACATATATAACTTCATATAATTCTATTAAAATTCAAGCAATGCAGAACCAAAATTAGCTCATTTTCATGGCATTCACATTGAACAGCACAGCCTAGAATAATTACTCATGCTGTCCAAAATAAAAGCTCAAACACAAAAAAGGTATGTAGTTGACTAGATAAGAAAGCAGGGTGCACTAACTAAATAATCATGTGATACCTTGGAACCACAATGTTGCTGGTTCATCACAAGATACATTGCCAGAACAAAACTGGTGTAAGAAACAAAATAAACTGATCCATTGGAACCAAATGCAAAGTACAAAAAGCACAAAAGATTACAATATTATCCAGCAAGAAGCACATGAAGAAGGAAAGATACCTTGCTAAGCATTACAACAATGAATCCATCTTCAGAGACATTGTTCTCTGCTAGTGTAGTCTCATCTTTCAACACCTTGCCATTGTGAATCAGCAATTGCTGTCCACATGGATAATTATCTTTTCCTTGTACATCTTCAATGTTCTTCTTAACTGCCATGACCTTTGGTGGACAAAGAAGTGCGATTTCAGATAACATAGACTAAGTTTCAAATTGTCCCCTCCACAATTACAAGCAACCACACAAAGACCGGTGGTATTATTCAAAGTTTTGTTTAGATGAATTATAAATAATAATAAATTAACATTGTGATGACGAATTCAAGATGAAATAGGTAAGGGAACATGAAATTAACAGAAACTCGTACTTCGTAATAAAGCTAACAGACATATTTCAGCGCCAACAAGGTTGCCGAATCACTCAACTCATACAATATCCTTGAAATAATCCTATACAAAATAGGAAATTGATGCATATAATGCAAATGCAAGCTGAGTCAAAGTAAAGGCAAGTTAGAACTTAGTCTTTTTCTTCCAAACAGTCACAACTTCAAAACATTATTGCATGCTACTGATTTGAAATGCTCAAGCTCAACAAATTCGCTTTCAGAAATTTAAAAACAAGTCAATTAGATAAAAAAATCGAATAAACTAGATAAAAGCTCAGTTCAATGTTCCTTCATTGTAAAAGTCATAGTTTTTAACGAAAACGCAAACAGCAATATTGAGAGCCAAAAGGGAACACAGAAAAAGAAGTTAAGGGGCAATGAGATTACGAACAGTGGCGGAGGGCTGGACCCTGATTTCGAAATTTCTTCCTTTCAAAGTCTTCACCGTGAGCTTCATGTCGGCGAGTTATGAGAATGACGTCGGCAATTGCAGAAATCCGACTCAACTAACTACACTGGTTCAGAGGGAAACCCTAGAGAGTAGAGAGTAGCAGCTTCGCTTGTTGTTGTAGCAGAGAATGCAGGAATGACGCATTATTGCTGTTCATCTTTTTTCTTCTTTTTCTGTAATTTTTTCCACATAAAAATATTTGGCCATATATATATATATATATATATATATATATATATATACACACAAGCGCCTGAATATCATGCACCCTTTCCTTCGCTCTGGGCATTTAAAAATGCTGAGATTCGAACTGTGGTCCAGCTTCCGGGTTTGATTTGTTTGGTTTCCAACTGATAAGTTCAAATTATTTGCTGTTTACCAAAAAAATATGGCATGAAAAAGGAAGATATGTTATGAAAATTAGAATATAGATGTCTATCTTCATCTTCCTCTACCTCTTCAAATTTTCTAAATCATTATTCCTCTATTAATTATTAGACTCTTCATTACTCATCCATTAATTATTAAACTCTTTATTACTCCTCCATTAATTACTAGACTCTTCATCTTCAACTTCTATGCCTATAAAAAGGGCATGCTATTTGTGTTGTAAGGTTAAGGAGAAAGAATATAATATATACTTCTCTCATTTTCTTGTTTCTATCTTTTCTCTCTTTATAATCTTATTGCTAGTTTTATAACACGTTATCAGCATGACTGCTCTAGCCAACTGATATTATTGTAAGATCTATCATTGGAAGGTGAGTTTCTATATTACTCTTATGTTGAATTGTAGTTTCATGTTTGATGGTTTTCTAATTACTCAACCGTCTTAATCTAAATCTCCATTCAACTTTTGTTACATTTTATGATAGTATCATTATGTCGAATCTTATAAAACTTGAGTTTGTAGCTCTTGACATTACTGGAAAGAATTATCTATCCTGGATACTAGATGTAGAAATCTATCTAAATGCTATGGGTTTAGGAAACACTATCAAAGATGGCAATCAGGAATCTAACAAAAGATAAAACCAAAGTCATGATCTTTCTCCGCCACCACCTAGATGAAGGACTAAAAACTGAGTATTTAACTGTCAAAGACCCACTTGTTCTTTGGAACAACATAAAGAAAGGTATGACCACCGAAAAATTGTGATTCTTCCAAAAGCTCGCTATGACTGGATGCATTTACGTTTGTAAGATTTTAAAATTAGTCAGTAAATATAATTCTACACTATTTGAAATTAGTTCTCAACTGAAACTATGTGGAGAGAAAATTACTGATGATGGCATGTTAGAAAGAACATTCTCCACATTTCATGCATCCAATGTGCTATTACAGCAACAATATCGTGAAAAAGGCATCAAAAAGTATTCTGAACTGATTTATTGCCTTTTGGTGGTTGAACAAAATAATGAGCTTATAATGAGAAATTATGAATCCCGTCCAACTGGCACTACTGCATTCCCAGAAGTGAATGTAGTGACAAATAAATCATCCCGTGGTCGGGGATGTGGACGTGGACGTGAACGCGGCCGTGGCTATGTACGAGGCCGTGGTCAACATGGTCGTGGTCGTGGTTCCCACTCGAGGTGGGTAAACAATGATGATAACCACAAAAAAGGAAACTAGTGGGAATGATAATTATATTAAAAATTTATGTCATCATTGTGGTGAAAAAGGTCATTGGGCTCGTACTTGTGGTACACCAAGATATTTAGTTGATTATATCAAGAATCGCTCAAAGGGAAAAATAAAAATAAAGGCAAAGAGCCCAAGATAGAAAAAAAAATTGTTAGGGAAGAAAGCGATTCTGATTATGGCAATATGGATGTGACTCATTTAGATGTTGTTGATTTCTTTGCCGATCCTAATGGAAGAATTGATCACCTAATTGGTGATGGGAGTGTCCAAAAAAAAAAAGTTAAACTTTTATGATTATGTGTGTTTTTTTTTGCTATAATGAAGTTATTTTCTTTTATGATTATATTTGCTAATATATTTTTATTATAGTCATATGTGTTATTTTCTTATATGTTATTTTAGAAGTATAAAATGATTAAGGGGTTTGGAAGAGCAAATATATTATTACCTGGAGTAACATAATTATACATTGATAGTGCATTTTATTCCTCCAAATTTAACAGGAATTTATTGAGTTTCAAGGATATCCGCAGAAATGGATACCATGAAACAACAAATAGAGAAAACCAGAAATATCTTGTTATCACAGATATGATTTCTGGTAAAAAATGCACACTGAAAAAATTTCATGCTCTTTCCTCTGGAATGTACTACACATTTATTAGTACAATTGAAACACATGCTATTGCAAATCAGAAGTTTGCAAGTGAGAATAAATTTAATATTTGGCATGATCAGTTAGGCCATCTTGGGACAATAATGATGCGAAAAATGATTGAGAATTCATGTGGACATTCGTTGAGAAGAGAATCAATTCCACAATCCCACATTTTCTCATGTGCTGTATGTTCTGAAGGAAAACTAATTATTAGACCTTCGTCGATAAAAATAGAAATTGAGTATCTCACTTTTCTAGAACGTATACAGGGAGATATTTGTGGGCCGATTCACCCACCATGTGGACCATTTAGATATTTTATGGTTCTAATTGATGCATCAACAAGATGGTCACATGTTTGCTTATTATCTTCTCGTAACCTGGCGTTTGCGAGATTACTTGCTCAACTAATTAGATTGAGAGCATATTTTTTAGATTATCCTATTAAGAAAACACGTCTAGATAATGCTGATGAATTTACTTCACAAGCTTTCAATGAGTATTGTATGTCTCTGGGAATCGATGTTGAACATCCTGTAGCACATGTTCATACACAAAATGGTCTTGCAGAATCATTAATTAAACGTTTGCAGTTGATTGTAAGACCATTGCTTATGAAATCAAATCTCTCAATATATACTTGGGGACAGGCAATTGTACATGCAGCGATGTTAATTCGTATCAGGCCAACTAGTTATCTTAAGGTCTCCCCTTTACAAATGGTTTTTGGTCAGGAACCAAATATTTTCTATCTTAGGATTTTTGGATATGCGGTATATGTTCCGATTGCTCCACCACAACGTACTAAAATGGGTCCTCAAAGAAGGATGAGAATATATGTTGGATATGAATCTCCTTCTATAATAAAATATTTAGAGCCAACAATAGGAGATTTATTTACGGCTCGATTTGCTGATTGTCATTTTGACGAATCAAAATTTTCAACATTAGGGGGAGAAAATAAACAGCTGGAAAATAAAGTTGGTTGGAATGAATTATAATTATCTCATCTTGATCCTCGTACAAAATAATGTGAGCTAGAAGTTCAAAAGATAATTCATTTACAGAGTTTAGCCAATCAATTGCCAGACATATTCACTGACCCCAAGAAAGTGACCAAGTCACATGTTCTAGTTGCGAATGCTCCTATCAGAATTGATGTCTCTATTGGACAATCTACTGATACAAATTGATCAAAAACACGCTTAAAGCGTAGCAGGCCCATCGGTTTCAAAGATAAAAATTTTCGAAAAAGAAAAGGAGCTATAAATATAGATGGCCGGTCGAGGATATTCAACAAAATTTAGTGACTCCAGAAGAGTCCTTTGACAACACTAATGTCTCAATTTCGAGAGACATTCAGGTATCTGAAATATATAAAATTAATGAGATCTCAATAAATTATGTTGTCAATAGAATACGATGGGATCGAGATAAAATCAACGTTGACGATATTTTTGCATATAATGTAGCGCTTGATGTAATAAATGATGATGAGGATCATGAACCAAGATCTATTAGCGAATGCAAACAAAGAGATTATTGGTCAAAATGGAAAGACGCAATTGAAGCTGAATTAAAATTATTAGAAAAACGAAAAGTTTTTGGCCCTGTGGTTCTTACACCTGAAGATGTAAAACCAGTTGGATATAAATGGGTTTTTGTGAGAAAACGAAATGAAAATGGTGAAGTAGTAAGATATAAAGCACGACTTATTACTTAAGGATTTACATAAAGACCTGGTATTGATTTTATAGAAACATACTCACCAGTGGTGGATGTAACTACTTTTTGATATCTAATTAGTATGGCAGTAAAAGAAGACCTCGATTTACGTCTAATAGATATTGTTACAGCCTATTTGTATGGCTCACTTGACAATGATATTTATATGAGTCTCCCTGATAGATTTGAGTTACCAAAAATATATAATTCAAGTTCTCGAGAACGGTACTCAATTAAGTTAAACAAGTCTTTATATGGATTAAAGCAATCAGGGCGCATGTGGTATAATCGACTTAATGAATATCTATTGAAAGAAGGATATAAGAATGATCAGATATGTCCATGCATTTTTATAAAAGATCTAGAAATGAATTTGTTATAATTGCTATTTATGTCGATGACATAAATATCATTGGAACTCCTGAAAAGATTTTCAAAGCGGTGAATTGCTTAAAGAAAGAGTTTGAAATGAAGGACTTGGGAAGAACAAAATTTTACCTTGGATTACAAATTGAACATCTAAAAAATAGGATATTCGTGTGTCAAGAAACTTACACGAGAAAAGTCTTAAAACGTTTTTATATGGATAAATCACATCCATTATGCACTCCGATGATTGTAAGATCTCTGAAGAAAGATAAAGATCCCTTTAGACCTCAAAAAGGTGATGAAGAACTACCTGGCCCAGAAGTGCCTTATCTTAGTGCAATTGGTGCGCTTATGTATCTTGTTAGTCACACACGACTAGATATATCATTTGCTGTTAACTTATTAGCAAGATATAGTTATTCACCAACACGAAGACATTGGAATGGTAAGCACATTCTTCGTTACTTGAATGGTACTATGGATATGAGATTATTTTATTCAAATGAACATAAGACTGCCTTTGTTGGATATGCTGATGCTGGATTTCAGTCTGATCCACATGTTGGTAGATTGCAAATAGGCTATTTGTTCACATGTAATGGTACATTTATTTCATGGCGATCAATGAAACAAACCATATTAGCCACATCATCTAATCATGCAGAAATAATAGCGATACATGAAGCAAGTCGAGAATGTGTATGGTTAAGATTGATAATACATCATATACGTACTACTTGTGGATTGTCATCTGGTAAAATGATCCCAACAGTTCTATATGAAGATAATACTGCATGTATTACCCAACTAAAAGAAGGGTACATCAAAGAAGACAGGACAAAACATATTTCTCCAAAATTCTTTTTCACATATGATCTTCAAAAGAATGGTCCGGTCTAAAGAAAATATAGCAGATTTGTTCACCAAGTCACTTCCAGCAACAATATTTGAGAAGCTCATATATGATATCGGACTTCGCAGATTTAGAGATATCAATTGACGTTATAAAAAGGGGGAGTCGATACACGCTGTACTCTTTTTCCCTTGTCTGAGATTTTGTCCCACTGGATTTTCCTAGTAAGATTTTTAATGAGGCAGCTCTGTAAGTGTATCAATTAATTGTGTACTCTTTTTCTTTTACTAGGTTTTTATCCCACAGGGTTTTTCCTAATTAAATTTTTTTAATGAGGCACATTATTAAAGAATGAACATCTAAGGAGGAGTGTTATGAATATTAGAATATAGATGTCCATTTCCATCTTCTTCTACCTCTTCAAATTCCCTAGGTCATTATTCCTCCATTAATTACTAGACTCTTCATTACTCCTCCATTAATTACTAGACTCTTCATTACTCCTCCATTAATTACTAGACTCTTCATCTTCAACTTCTATGCCTATAAATAGGGCATGACATTTGTGTTGTAAGGTTAAGGAGAAAGAATATAATATATACTTCTCTCATTTTCTTGTCTCCATCTTTTCTCTCTTTCTAATCTTATTGCTAGTTTTATAACAAGATAGTAATTTTTCGTTGGTGTCGTATTTGGTAGGCAGAAAATTGGCTCCCACGGAAGAGTTTTCCCTGCTGCCTACCCTCAAGTAGAGGGGGGAAAGCCGCCAGCGCCCGCAACCCACGGGTTGGGATACTTTGCTACATTTTTTTTAATTTTTTAATATTTTTAAAAAATTATTTTAAATTTTTTAAAATATTAATAAAAAAATTTAATATTATATTAATATAATAAAAAATACTAATGTTATATTAAAAAAAAAGGTTAGTAGGCCGGCTCATTTAAAAATGAATCAACTTGCTCTAAAATAGGTTGATAAAATATCAATCTGAGTCTGCCTTAATTTTATGTAAAACGGATTTTTTGTGTGGATTGAGTCCTTTTTATCAGCTAAACTACCTCATGTTCTTATTATTATAAGTCATTTGTAGAAATTTAATCCTAAATATAAAATATTTAAAAGGTTAATTGTTTTCCAATTTTATTTTTATTTAATTTTTGTTAAAAAAAATAATTTACAAACGTAGAAAAAGAGATAACTTTAATAAGGACAACTGTAATAAAATTATTCTTAAATCCCATATGAGATAATTTATAACTCATACATCTTACAAAATCTCTAAATTATTGTCAAGTCTCAAAAGATTTATGGGTGAAAAATTCTAATTATGAAAAGACAACATTGCCCTTACTCTTATTATTAAGTAGGAGAGTATTCATTGACAACTTAAAGTAATTCATTTGACAAGTTGAAGGGTATTCATTGATAACTTAAAGTGAAGCATTTGAAAAGTTAAATGATATTTATTGGCAATCCTAAAATTTTATCAATTTAAGGTATATTTAATGCATTCCTTCATATGTAAGAATGTGTTATAAATGATTTATACTTTGGTCTCTATTTATAAGATCATTTTAACTTAATTATGTCGTTAAAAAAATTGTTAAAATTAATTAAAAGTAATAAATATATAGAGAATGTACTTTATTTTCTAAACATGTCATTATTTATAAGTGGGTAGATGAGAGTAAAAAAAATATATATGAGAATAGATAATAAGAGAGAGTATATTAATTAAAGATAAAATAGAAAAAAATATATTTAATATTATAAACTCAAAAAAATCTTATAAAAAAATATAGGCTAATTAAAAAAAATAGAATCTTATAAATAAGAAACGAAGGAGTTATAAAAATAGCCAGTGTAATATAAGTAAAGGCTTATTCCCTCACCTCAACGCATGGAAGGAAGATAATGGGTTATTTGTATAGATTTTTAAAAAATAGTTTATAAAAAAAATTAGATAATTTTTAAAAAAATATTTTTAGAGAAGAGTTTATGAAAAAAAAATGATTATAAAAAAATGAGTATTTAAATAATTATTAGCAGAATGACTTTTGTAATTGGTAAATTATCAGAAAATGTATGATTTTATTAAAAATAGGAGAGAGGAGAGGGGTGAAGAAGAGATGGTGTAAAGAAAAATAAGGATAAAATAATAATTAGGTAGTTAATAAGATTTTTTACTGTTTCAGAAATGACTCTCAGTAGTTTATCTAAAACTTTAATTTTAAATTATAATTTAGTTTAAAAGTCTTTTTTATAAATATAGCTATTTATTTTAAAAAAATTAAATTAAGATTTAGGTCAATTTTTTTTAAATTTTAATTTTTTTATTTACGAAATAGATATAATATTTTTAGGTAGATAATGTCTCATCTACCCTCTATGCCTCCCATGTACCATCCTTCTTAATAAGTGAGGGATACTAGGGGATTTTGTGTTTTGTCGCTCATTTCTATTTCGATATGCAGATTTTAATTGAAATAAAATTAAATTAAAAATAAATTTTAAAGTTTATTTAGTAAAATAAAAATAAAAATAGTTTAAAATACTTTTATAACTTGTGAAAAGTTAAAATTGTTTAAAAATTTTAAAATTAAGATAAAATAGTCTAAAAAATTTTATTTCTACTTCTATCCTCTAAATTTTTTATTTTTGTTAAGGAATTGAAATTATCTAAAATATTAAAAGTAAAATTGACTTCTATCTACTAAATAAAAGAAGTGAAAGATTCTATTTCTACTTTTATTTTTTATATACCAAATATACCCTTTGTGCATGTCGTTATTGCCCAAGAGTCACGTTAATTTTTCCTGTATCGTTTCAATTTTATGGATGCCCCTCAAAGGGCTGGCCCTTTTCTCTATTTCTTATGTTGAATTCCTTCTTTAAAAGAATGATATTTTAGAAGGCGACGCATGGATTAGTTAATTAAGTATATTGTATTTAAGATTGGGTATATAATAATAATCAACATATCAATATATCTACATGTATTAATATATATATTTATTAATTATTATTGTCATCTATTTTTAATATAACACTCAATTAATTTTTTAAAGATATTGATGAAATTAAATAAATTATTTTAAATTATTTATATTTGTATTTTAAAAATTAATTTATCTGATTTATATATTAACATATAATCTAATTATATTTAACATATATTAATTAAATAATTTTTAAAAAAATTAATTAAATTTTATATTAAAAATACGAGGGAGGGGCGTTCCATTTGAGTTGTGACCGCTATGTTGCTTGCTTTGTTTTCCCGAGAGTCTGACGCTGACCATTAATATAGGAATTAATGTTAGGCCTTTTTTATTTATACGAAAAATCAAGAAACTCCAGATGTGTCCCCAACTTGTGAATAGTCCACAAAAAAAAAAAAAAAACTTGTGAATAGTCCTTACTTTTTAAAAAGTTCGGATGGGGACGTGCCCACCTTGTCACTCTAGGTTAAGATATGAAGAACAAAATTACACAAGTATGAAATAATTTTAATTCTAAACATAAATAATAAATATTTATTAAGTATAAAAAATATCTGATAGTTAATATTAAAATATTTTTGAGAAGTTTATAATGTGAAAAAATTAATTAATATTTTTAACAGTAAATATCTTAGCCTTACAAAAAAATAGCTATGGCATTTTAACTAAATAGAAGATAATAAAGAAGGCTCTCAATAGATAAACTAAATTGATGAATGAATTTCATGATAAATTAAAAAAATTATTTTATCTACAAAATATGAAATTAGTTTTGCTATTCTTATCCTCAATTAATTAAATGATATAAGAAAGAGTGTATACTTAAATATTAACATTGGGATACGTAATTTACATTTTTCATAAGAAGTAATGTTAAAAATATGCATTAAATATCAAGAAATTTGTATTTTTTTTATATCTATCTAGAAATTTACATTAATATATTTAGGGACAAAAAAGTTGAAAATTAGGATTCTTTTATCCTTTGGACCACATGATATTTTAGCATTTTTTTTCTAAATCTTATTATTACATATTTAAGTAATTAACTAATTTAATGGAGGCTTTGTGGCTTAGATATCCCATTATCAAGTTAAAAAAAAAGATAAATACAAATGAAACCGAAAAGTTTGGATAAATATAGAAAGTAATGACATCAAAATAAATTAAGAAAATTAGTCAGATAAAAACCATAAGAAAATCTGAGAAATCAAATCAGTTACGTGCCAATCAGAGAACGTGAAAGTCACGTGCCAGTTCGTTGAGCTTGCCAGCAATCACGTTCAGTATGAAATGAGCTCACAACTCTGTTTCTTCGATCTCTCTTCTCCATCTGGCGCCATCCGATATCTTAGCAACAGAAAGTTTTCTGGGAAATAAAATAAAATAAATTAAATTATTTCAAAGAAAAACTGAGATAGTTTCTCTGTCAATTTTGATGCTGTATGCATATCTTCACGAGAAATCTGGGTTTCAGACGTAGGCGATAACCTCAACACGCACATCCTCATCACTCCGCTATCCGCATTCACTCTCCGATACCTTTCCTCTCTCCTCTCTCTCTCTCTCTCTCTCTCTAATCTGTTTTACTTTGAATCCTTTGTTCTGCTTTTTCTAGGTGGGGAGTGAAATTTTTTGCTTCTGCACTTGGTACTCATGTTTAAGATATTTTACCTTTTAGCTAAAGTGTGATAACTTTTGTTTCGATTCAGCTTTCTCTGTCTGTCTCTTCCGAATTTGAAGGCGAGATGAAGAAGAAGCATCCTGTTGTGGAGGTGGAGAAGAAGAAGTATCCGATTGGTGCCGAGCATTATGAACTCTACGAAGAAATTGGCCAAGGCGTGAGTGCCACAGTTCACCGAGCTCTTTGTAAACCGTTCAATGAAACTGTTGCCATCAAAATTCTTGATTTTGAACGCGACAATGCTAATCTGGTAACCTCCTTTAGCCCTATATGGTGACTCATTCAATCATTTTGATGCCTTCTTAATTCATTTAGTGACTTATTTTTGTTAGAAATCCATTTGATTAGTGAAATTCGTTCGTTGTTTAATGAATGATTGGATGGATAAAAGAAGTTGGAGTACGGGTTATGGAAAAGCAATTAGTGCTTTACTGCAACTATTTCAGGGAGGGAAAACTGTATCTGGCCATACAGCAACTTAAGTAGTCAGAAAATTTACTTCTGGATCCCGTTCTAACTGGTTGTAGAAAGTTACTATAAGAATGACAATCTTATTTGATCTGAGTAATACCTCTCTTAGAATTTAATTGAAAATTGTTAGCACTTGAACAAAAGTTCGAAGGTTGCCTATTGATTATTTATTTGTTTATTTGTACTCTAGGACTTGGGCATTAGACTTTTCTTTTTCTGTTTTGCATGGCTTTAAATTTCTTACATGTTTATTTGCATACCCTCCAAACTTGTAAATTGTTGTATAAATCATGCCTTTGTTCGTTTTTTCCTTTTTGCAGAATAACATTTTTCGTGAAGCACAAACAATGAACCTAATTGACCACCCTAATGTCCTTAGATCACACTGCTCATTTGTTAGTGATCATAATCTCTGGTTTGTCATGCCATATATGGCTGGTGGTTCCTGTCTTCACATCTTAAAAGCGGCTTACCCTGATGGTTTTGAGGAGGTTGTAATAGCAACAATATTGCGAGAGGTATTAAAGGGTTTAGAATATCTTCATCAGCATGGGCATATACATCGAGATGTCAAAGTGAGTACTGATGACTATGGTGTTTTCAACACTTAAACAGTAATTTCATACTTCACAAAAATTTGTTGATATATAGTCTCACATTCCTTCCCTTCATCTGATATAATGTCCAATAGGCTGGGAACATTCTAATTGATCGCCATGGGGCAATCAAGCTTGGAGATTTTGGTGTATCTGCTTGTCTTTTTGATTCTGGTGACAGGCAACGCACACGGAATACATTTGTTGGGACACCCTGCTGGTAAGTTTAATGTTTATTTATTTTTATGATAATGAACATTTATCTGATGGTCAGGTCCTGTTCTATTCCTCTTTAAAATGTTGATACACAATTTAACCTTGTTTTCCTTCTTTAAGATCTTGGTACAATTTAACAGTCTGTTGGCCAGTAAATATTTTCAATAGTCTAGCTGTTCTTTCTTTTCAAAATAAATTATACGGACTATCTATTGAAATATAAAACTCTATTCTATTTTAAAAATATACACATTAGTCCAGTTTTAATTCTTTTAGAGTAAAATACCCTCCATTAACCTAAACATAAAAGAGTTAAAATACCCTCCATTAGAATAATGAATTTACATCCAACTAGGCACCCAAAAAAATAAAAGTTTTTTTCATTAAATTTTAATTGCAAAAATTGTGTAGTAAGGTTAATGAAGCAAAGTTTTAGTCAAAATATTTAAAATTGAACTAAAGAGTGGTGCAATTGCTTTAAGGGGAAGTCAAAATAATTTCAGCAAAACTTAGGGTAGATCTGTGTAATTTACTCTTTTTTTACTTGTAATTGAATAGCTTATAATTTAGGTTTAATATTCTTGTTGCAGGATGGCACCTGAGGTCATGGAGCAACTGCATGGCTATGACTTCAAGTGAGTATATTTTGATAGGACAATATCTTTTTTCACTTTGTTAATGGAAAGCCTGATCTTAATATACAGTTGAAAATGGCTTTCCCTATTTGCAGGGCTGATATCTGGTCTTTCGGCATAACTGCATTGGAGCTTGCCCATGGGCATGCACCTTTCTCAAAGTATCCACCAATGAAGGTGTGGATGTTATCTTCTTGAACCATAACTGATGTGGCCAGAAGTTAATTTTGATGTGATCTTTTACATAAACAGGTACTGTTGATGACATTGCAACATGCACCTCCTGGCCTTGATTACGAAAGGGATAGAAAGTTCTCTCATGTCAGTTCTCAAGGAATATATGTCAACACTTCTTATTTCTATATTTTCATCAAAGAGTTCTCCTCGAATTTTCCTATTTTCACGACTTTCATTTTTGTTCTCAGTCATTTAAACAGATGATTGCTAGCTGTTTAGTGAAAGATCCTTCAAAACGACCAACTGCCAAAAAGTTGTTAAAGCACTCATTCTTTAGGCAGGCTCGCTCAAATGATTATATTTCACGAAAGCTTTTGGAAGGGCTGCCTGCTTTAGGTGATCGCATTAAAGCCCTAAAGGTTCCAAATTATCAACCTAACTTCTTTTTCATACCCTGTTATTATAGAAAGTAAATTTATAGGGTGATTTCTCTAT
The DNA here is from genome assembly GCA_037074615.1 of Leucaena leucocephala. Lineage (NCBI taxonomy): Eukaryota > Viridiplantae > Streptophyta > Magnoliopsida > Fabales > Fabaceae > Leucaena > Leucaena leucocephala. The sequence goes on from CM073552.1 coordinate 4,650,400, forward strand.
TGCACAGATAAAAGAAGAAGAAGACATGCTTGCTCAAGAGAAAATGCCTCATGGGCGAATGGAAGAAATATCTCAGGTAGATGAAACTTATACCTAATGACTGCGTCCCTATTTTCACTCAAAAGTTATGTAGCTTAGATTGTGTTTGTGTAAATATATATTTACACAAACACAATCTAAGCTACATAACTTTTGAGTGAAAATATATATTTTTATGCACTCCTTAAATTCAACTTGTACTGCATATTCCTATTAACAACTTTTGAGTCCCCTACCCCAAAAAGAAAGAAAGAACTCTAGGCATACCCTACTGACATATCTAAAAAACCTACTCCTGCTTATTTTGTGCTCAAGGTCAGGCAAATTCAAGCAAAACTAGCGTGTATTTTACTTGATTTCTTCCAAAATATGTTATTTTGGAAAGATGAAGTTTGAATTAATTATATTAAATAGCTTTTTATGAATTAATTAGATTAAATAGCTTTCTTCTTCTTTATTTTTTTTTGTTTCTTATTCTTGTTTGCTACTGGTTAAGTTACAAGCTGTCAACATGGTTGTTTTGATCCTCTGCAGAATGAATACAAGCGAGGAATTAGTGGCTGGAACTTCAATCTTGATGATATGAAGGCTCAGGCTTCCTTGGTGTGCAAGATTTCAGAATCTTTTGTCCCTCACAATGCCCGTGTAGCCCTTGAAGCAATAGAGTTCCTAACTATACTTTCATTTGTTTTTGTAGATCCAGGATTCTGATGACCTCATAGATGATAATGTAGGATGTTCAAATTCGTTTTCTACAATTGATGAACATAACAACCCATCATCAAGTCAAAACCAAAATCGCTCTCAAATTGCAGATATGGTATTTACAATTCATTTTCTGTACAATAGGAGCACATGTACTGTATAACACAAAATTCTTTTTTTTTTTATTCTCACTTTTCCATCAATAACAATTAAACAAATTTGCATTTTATTTGAGTAGTTTCTAATGTTTGTTGGCCACTGCTTAACAGGACAACACTGATGAGATGCAAAATAAATCAACTTCTATCTCCATAGTTGGCTCCACAATAAATGGCACCGAGTATGTTTTCTAGCATGTGTTCTCACATCTAGTTATCTTTGTTTTTCCATGTTATTCATAATGTGAGAACTTTAATTTGAGAGCAAAAAATTGTAGGCTAATGCTTGTATCTGAATGTTTTGGGCAATTTCCTTTGGATTTAAAGGACATAATCTACTGTAAATTCACCAAAAAAGGATTGATGGAGCTCATCCAATTATTGTCATGTTTTGCCATTCCAGGTTAAAATGTGAGGATCATGATTCTAGCATCGCCAGTCCAAGGACTCCAACCTATAGGCAGGACATTTCACAAGCCTCTTCACCGCTTCTTGATAATCAGGTTGATCATAACATGAATTGCGGGAGGTCTGTAGAGGGCACAGCTATTCATTCCCTTCATGGTAGATTTTCAACGAGTGTCTCCCACGAAGTTACACCTGCATCTATTCAGGGAGAAAGGTATATACACACACACATTGTTACTGTTCGAATAGTGCGTTGACTTGTATAGTATATACCAATGTTAATTGCTGCGATGGCATAGCTTGGAACCCTGGTGGTGATTTACAAGCCTGTTCTGTCTGAAGATGGGTAGTAGCATTTATTAAAATTTTTCCCTTTATATAATAACATAAAAAAATTTAAAGAAATATTTTTTCTTGCCTTTGAAAATTTGGAAAGATGGCCCATCCTGAATTCTGTTATTGGCTTTTGATAAAATTCCAGACATTAGCAGAGCATCTTACAATTAGAGCTTGGTCAATTTTTAGTTCAATATGCGTAAAATAATTACATGTAGATGATTTCAAAGGGAATCAAAATAAATGCAGTACATATTCTTGATTCATAGATTAAGTATAACTGCACTTTGTCTGGAAGCTCATTTATGCCAGTATATTATCAACGATTCATTCATTTACATTGCAGAAGTTTTGCTACTTTATAAAATGCTATGCACTAGGGTTCTAAAGTCTTCATAAAATAATTTGTAAGCCTATTCCCGCCTACTCTTGCTTAAGGTGGATAATAAATATTATTAGATTTTAGCATCTAGTATTATTTGGTGTAAAGAAGGTATGAAGAAAGAAACCGTTCAAAATTTCAAATAGCATCCATTAAATGATGCTATTGTATACTTAATATAATTTCATATTCAGATTTCTTAACATGGTATCTTATTTCATCTATTGAACTTGTATTATCATATTTTATCTATGATACATACCATGCATTAATGTTCATGAATAAATGACAGGGAGAAGCCGCAACATCAGCCCCAGAACAACTTAAACTGCAATGCAACTACAGTTCTCCTAACGAGGGATGATACACATTCTGAACTTTCTCCTAAAGCTTCAAAATTGTCAGGTACTTGTTTATGTTTCTTCTTTGTGCATGTATCTTGCTTGTTATCTTCAATGGACCATCACAAACAATTTGTTTTAATTATTAACATAATACCGGCTTAGCTCTGAAAGCCTTTCAGGATGGCTCCTGCCCTTTGGATTAATAAATATATTCTGGCAGTTTCTAGTTCTGATGACAACGATGAGAAACCCAAGGTACAAGTTGTTCAGCAGAGAGGACGGTTTAAGGTTACATCTGAAAATGTTGACTTAGAAAAGGTGACTGATAACTCTGATGTGGTTCATCCTTCTTACTTCAAGACTAAATAAAGTTTTTCTTTCAGGTGGGCCCATCCTCTCCTGTAATGCAGAAGAATCAGGCATGAAGGTTTGTAGTTGAGGTTTGCACCACTGTGAGTCACCCACGAATCAATTTCTCTCACAAGCATGCGGCAAATAAATTATTTTATTTTATTTGTGCATTTGGCTTAGTGATCAATGGTGGTTGATTTGCATCTCTTGTCAGATAAAAGTGTTCATAGTTATGGAATTTATTCATTAAATTATATATTTTGTGGAAGTAAAAATATGTTGTTGATTAATAATAAATTCAACAATAATCATATACCAATATTAATCAGATAAAATAATTAATTCCTGTACATGTTATGGAAATGAGATGGTTTACTAGGTTATCATTTCCACACAATCCAGCTTCTCTGCCTTTACCTTTGTCATCAGCTTCTTACACTATGTCAATTGAACCTTTTTGGTTCTAATTTCCCTTGATGAATTGCGTTTGTTTGGATCAGCTTATTTTGAGTGATTTTGTACTGTCTGGGGTAAAAATGTGAGAGGAGTTGTCTTGTAAAATGCAAAATCACTTATTTTAAGCTTGATCTTCATTCTTCAGCTATGGGTGTTGACTCCTACCCTCATTGTCCCCAAGTCACTCTGCTTTTCATCACTTTAATAAGTAACATCATCTTTTAAATTTGAATGAAAGGAAATTACTGCTATTAGTTCTAGAGGTTCAAGTATGATTCCTTTATCTGTTTGAATATGTTCTTGGTTTTATACTGTTGATAAGTATTTAAATTCTTATATCTGTCAATTTGCAGCTGATAGAGCATGCAACCCAGCGCTGAGTAATCATTCAGGAATAATTGGCGTTTATAGGGCTCAGTAACTAAAATTTTATGATTTTTCCGTATTTGATCTATTTGGGTGTACTTGTGTCAGAACCTTGTACACTTGGCCGTCTAGTTAAGAACCTTGAACAATAGAGGTAGCGGTGATACTAAGTACTAACTGGTTTTTGGGGCTAGTTAAAAGAAAGTTTTGAAAGAAAAAAAATAATTGTTCTAAAAAATTGTTTTAAAAGCAAACAAAACATTAAACTTTTTTGAAACAATTGTGGAGGACTAATAGAAAATAAGAGATAAAGTAAAGAGTATAAAGACGACAGATTTAAATAAAGCTTGTGGTGCTTTTTTTAAAAGTAAAGATTTTTTTTTGGTACAAAAATTTTAGAAAAGGGTTAGATTTACCTATAATCTAAAGATAGAGTAAATTTTTTTTTTTCTAAATAATATTAATATCAGGCAGGTTAAGGCGGGTGAGCTGTTTTCAAAAATGATACAAGATTACTATGGGAGAAGGGTATGTAATTGACCTATATGGGCCCTCACATAGACTTGAACTTTTGTCAGCCTCAAACAAGACTATGCCGAAAAAACATGACCAAGATTAAATGGTAAGAGATTTATTCATATTTAATACTCTTTTTAATATAGAATTTATTTGATTAATTTAATTAAATTAAATAAATTAGTTAAATAAGTTAATATAATATTTTTTTTTATAATACTCTAATAATTTTTTTATCTTCTTTATCTCCCTTTCTTATTTGATTATTGTTGAGGAAGTATCAATAGGGTAATTTAAAAAAAAATCGATAAAGACAAAAAATATTTTATATATAAAATTAAGATCAACTTTTTAATTAAATTTTATATTTAGAATAAGAATAGTACTCACTATTTTAGTCACGTTGGTTTATAATAGGAGGATATATATATCCATAAAAGATATTTTTGTTATTTTGCAAACGCTTAAATTTGAAAATGAATTTTGTATTTTTAAAAAATCAGATGAAGAGAAAATAAATTTAGATCAGATAAAAAAGAATAAACAAATGCGATCATATTAAAAATATGGTGGCAGCAAAAAGATTATGTTAAAATACCATTGCACTAATAAATTAAAAAAAATAAACAAATGAAAAATAGATTTCGACACATAATAGATAAATGATTTTTTTTGGATTTATGGGAAATTTAATAATAGTATCTTTTTAAAAAATAGAATAGATGTTCAAACCTTATATTGGAAGGGTCGTTAATAGTCTTTTTATACTATTTATTAAATCATATTATGAGGTATCTAGTTTTAAGATTTATAACTATCTCAGCATAAGTATCTCCTTTAGAAATTAAATTCAAAATTTAAAGAGATTTAATGGAGCTTTACATGACTAGACCAACTCAGATATATATATATTATCTTTTTCAGTCACATCATCCATAAATAAGATTAGTTTTGGAAAGAAATATGATATAATGCAATAGTTGAAATAAATAATTTTGAAATTTTATTTAATTAATTTTGACGTCTTGAAAAAAGTTCATATTTTTTACTACTCTTTTTTTTTCTTGCAATCCAAAAGTTAAACATAAGTATAACTCATGTTTCCATGGATAATTCCTTTCATACGATTATATTGAGGCAGCATATGTATCGGACAAATTTAGGTCAATACGTCAACTTAATTATCAATTTTTCTCATCCGTATGTAGGTTTAACTAGTAAAAAGATGAGACATGTGAATATTTAGGATATGTTCAATCCTTAGGGAGTACCACTTTGTTATGGTTTCAATCGCAGTACTTGGGGAGGTATCCTAACTCTTGGATGTTTAAATTTACGCCTGAGAATAATAAACAGCTCGCTCTACCTAATATTGGCGTCTAGGAGGAAGGGATACTTTGCTATGCCCTTGAATTGTGAGTGAATCTAACCTATTTCTAAAAATTTTTGTACCAAAAAAAAGTTATCAATTTTTCTCTCCATGATAATGGGGATATCTAGCATATATGATAGCAAGCAACTCAAAATTGGAGCAGTTATTGAATATACTCAATAATATAATTTAATTAAAATATATAAAAGTATTTGTATATGGCTCTAAAATAAAGAATATTTAATTTATAAGTAAATAGAATATTCATATGTAAACCACATCAAAATTTAATAAACTAAAGTTTATTAAATTATAAATATGACATTATTATTTTTTAACTCAAAATAACGTTAGATCAAAACTTAACATTAGAAGAAAAAAATATAAAATTTAACACAGTCATTTATCTAAAATTTTTGACCATATCAATCAAGAGATTGATTAATTGGTCTAACAAACTGACTATCCAAATTAAATTTTAATATATAGAGTTCTGACAAATACTTACCAATAAATCAAAAACAAAAATAAATCTATACATACATACATACATGGATATATAAAGCTTAAACAAAACTAGCTTGGTCATAAAAGAACTTGGTCAAAACATTTATATACGTATAAACCGCTGATCAATCCTAATAGGTAGGTATAAATGGTCAAACTTGAAACGTGGAACAAGCCTTTGTGATTTTGCATCCACAACATGTCCTCAAAACTTGGCGCTTTCTCTCTTAATGCTCCTTCTTCTTCTCCTCACTCTCCCATGCATATACCCATAAATATATTACTTCTCTTTCCCTCTTCTTCGTGTCTCTGATCTCTCTGTAAATTGTCAATTATTCCTTTCTCTTTTTTAGCTTCAACAATGTCTCCATCTAACTTTTCATCACCATCACTCTCCATTTTTCTCCTTCTCTCTCTCTTCTTTCATTTCCCTTCTCTCACTTCTTCCTTGAACATCTCTCAGGTCCTCTCTCAATACCTTGCCTACTCCACTTTCAGCAACTACCTTGCTCAGGTCCAACTCGCCGCCGACATCGACAGCCGTCAACCCGTCACCGTCCTCGTCGTCGACAACTCCGGCATGTCTCCTCTCTCCGGCAAGTCCATGGATGCCATCAAGAAGGTCCTCAGCATTCACGTCCTCCTTGATTATTATGACGTCCAGAAACTCCAAAACCTTAATGGTAAATCCGTTACCGTCACCACTTTGTATCAGACCACCGGCTTAGCTTCTGGCCAAGTAGGGTTTATCAACATCACCAATATGAACACCGGAGCCGTCTCCTTCACTTCCGCTGCCGATCAATCTGGCTCTATCGGGGCAAATTTGGTTAAATCCGTTGCTTCCGAACCCTACAATCTCTCCGTTATCCAAATCAGCACCGTCATTATGCCCTCCGCTCTGCTTAGCACCTCTTCTCCACCTTCTTCATCCCCCAAACCGGGTCCGGTGCCAGTCACATCGCCAGTGGTATCTCCAGTACCAGTCAAATCGCCAGTACCAGTAGCATCACCCGTTCCAGTGAAGTCACCTGTGCCGGTGGCGGCACCAGTTCCATTGAAGTCACAGGTGCCTGTAATATCACCAGTTCCAGTGAGGTCACCTGTGCCGGTGGTGGTGCCCGTTCCAGTGAGGTCACCAGTGCCCGTGATATCGCCTGTTCCAGTGAGGTCACCAGTGCCCGTGATATCTCCGGTTACAGTGAAGTCACCAGTGCCAGTGATATCACCGGTTCCAGCGAAGTCTTCGGTGCCAGTAATATCACCAGTTCCAGTAAGGTCCCCGGTGCCAGCAAGATCTCCAGAGCCAGTAACATCACCAGCTCCGAGGATTTCAGTGGCTCCGACGCCAGGTCCGACGGCGGATAATGGGGTTACGGCCAACTGTGGGATCAATATGGGTTTGACAATTATGGTGACTTTGTTGTGGGCAATTTTCATGCAGTAGTAATCCAAATAAATAACATGAGGAGATTAGAGGAATTTGTTTGAGGAAAAGATTTAAGAAAAGAGGGGTTGTGAAACAGAAAACAAAAGTTGATTTTGATTTTGTTGTCAAATTAAAATTAAATGATTATTTGTAATTTAAAATACACAAGATAATCATATATTGTATCAACCCAGTTTTGGGTGATTGCTTTTGCATGCGCATTTGCATGTTGTTATGTAAAAGTTTGTTTTGTTGGAATGAGAGACAGGTTCCTTCTTATTTTCTGGCATTATTTTTTTAAAGAATATTTCCTCCTCCTGCTGAAAAAAAAAACCCAAAAAATTACAGATAAGTACCCTATAAAAAAATAACATAAATTAAGTATTAAAAATTATGAATAAATGTGAAAATATTAATGTTATTCTTAATCGTGTAACGTATACTAAAATATTATTTTAGTCAGCTACTTTAATTGGCTATGGGGTGATCAACCACTTTGCTTGGTAATAAAATTGGTAGGTAATTATAGAAAAATATTTTTTTATTTTAATAGTATCTTATTAAAATATTAATACTTTGATATTTAATAACTTAAATTAAATATGATTGTTATTTATAATCTTCACAAAAAAATTTACAAGTCAACTTTTAAAATTTTACAGATTTTCCAAAAATTTACAACTTAATTAACGATTGTATGTTATTTATAAATTAATGTGTGTAATAATTCATAAATCTTTCTCCAAAATTTATAGGGGTAAGGGTGAGTGTGTTTTTCACACTAGTTGAGTTGTAAATTAAAAGTCTTCCTCCAAAATTTATAAGTTCTCATTGAGAATTACAGCAAAGTTTAGTTATTAGGAGAGATGCACCATTTGTCTTCAGTATTTTTCTGAGGTAGATAATTTTACATGAATATATTTATTGTTTTTTTTTAATTTACAACGATATCTCTTTTGTTCTTATTTTTCCCGTTGTTTCCTGTTCTCCCTTATACTTGAACACAAATTTCCTATAACTAACTTGGAGGAGTTTAGCTAGGGTTATTTTATTTTTCCCGGTTTTGATTATTTAAACACATAATTTTGAGTTCAAATATGCCTAAATGTAAAAAATTCTTTAGGAGTTCTACCTCTAAATTGAGCCAACAATGCTCAAATCTGACCATAAATATTAGAACGACAGTTTCATTTAAAAGAGAGGTGGATTTGGTGATATTAAAAATTTTAAAACTTAAATAAAAACATAAAGATTGAGTATAGAAATATTTCACTGAGAGAAGCAGATAAAGGAGAATTTGCACACAATTGATTTATATTGATCCAGCCCAACTACTTGGCCTACATTAGTCCTTAGAATTCTTATGAGTATTTCACTAAACTCCAATATTCACCAGACTCTTTGTGCCTTAGTATATCAACAAGAGAATATCTCTCTCACTCCTTTTACTTCCTATAAGTTTACAATCCCTCTTAAGAGTCACACTGTTGAGTATCTCAAATAATAAATGAGATTTCTAGTTTTTTCTCTAGTAAAGTAATTATATAAGTACTAAAGATCATAATCTCTCAGTTTCTCTCTTAAAGAAAAATTACTCTGTTCAGAGAATGAAAAACAGGGTAAAACAAAGTATATTGAATGTTGTAGTGAATGTTTCAGTAAATGATGTTCGTTGGTGTTCGTTAAGCTTCTTAACTCCAATATTTACTCCAGCTTCTTTTATAGTTGTATCGTTCAAAAATCCATTAGACTAATTGATGTAGCTGTTAAAAAAATAGAACTGTTGGTTGCTGACTGTTGAAGCATTTAATACATTTTGACAAATGTTGCTTTTTGATGAATTTCTTTGTTTGATCTTATTTCTGTCTATAATTGATCTAAAAATATGTTATATAAATGATATAAAAAGAGTTTAAGCATAGATCAATTAATTCATAATATTTTGGATTGAAACATCAAAGTCTAGTTTAAGTCTGGTTTAAAAATATTTTGGAAGAACAATTGAATTTATCGAAATGTTTATCAAAAAAATATCTTATCGATAAGAGATTTGATATATATCAAATATTTTATATTGAAAAATAGATTAACTCTTATCGAATAATACTTCGATAATTAGCCTCATTGAAATCTCTTTCAAAAATTGACATTTTGATAACATATGCTTGATTCATACTTTATTGAAATACTCATAAAAAAACTCTTTTCAAAACATATAAGAATAGCCAATTTATCAAAGTATCATTCGATAAATGCCTGACATTGAAGAACAATTATCTGACTTTAAAACTTTCTTTAATTTTTCTAATTTTATCTTAAATACTATGTAATATATTTTAAAACAAGATTTTATAATATCATTGTTCAAAGCAAGTCATTCTTTAATTGATTCACAAATTTATAAAATCATTTAATAGTTTCATAGCTTTGGTTTAAAACTGAATTTTCCTTAATTTATTAAAATATTTATCGATAAACTGCCTCATCAATTAATATTTTAACAAATAAAGTTTGAAACAAATTTTATATAAGCTTTATCCTTATTTATCAAAGAACTTATCGACAAACACCCTTATTGATAAATTCTTGAATAAATGTCTTAAAAAACAAACAAAATTTTAGAAACTAAATTAACTAATTGTCTTTATCGATAAATTTTTTTATCAATCAATTATTCAATAAATCCCTTTTATAAAATAGATTTCACAAATTAAGTTTTCTTAATGTCTTTATCAAAGTATTTATTTATAAATGCATTTATCAATAAATTCATTTTAAAGCAGATTTTACAAGATTTATGAAGTTAAGTTTTCACTTATTTATAAATGTATTTTTATCAAAGTCTTTATTAATAAATATATTTATTGATTAATTCTTCGATAAATTCTTTTTATAAAACTGATTTCATGACTGGTTTAACTTATTATTTATCGAATAGCTTATTGATAAATACTCTTATCGTTAAATTTATAAAAAAAATAAACTATGTAAAAATCAGCTTTTAAAGTTAAAATCATTTGTCGTCATCATCTAGTCTAACAATAAAAATTTAATTTTTAAAATAAATTTTTAATATAAAATAGGAAATAATATATATCTATTATGTTAAAATCTATATAAAAGCAAAATATAAAGTATAAACGTCTAACATAGTAAATCCACCTTATAATTTGTGGCAATTATTCCATGCCACCGCCCAGGATTCATGACTGATGAGCCATAGAATTGGGAGAAAAAAAATCCCTATCATGATCAATATACAATTTCTCCAATAAAAAAAATGCATGTTTTAGTTGTAGCGATTTCTTTTTAATGCTTTTTTTTTCTTAAGTGAATAGAATATATGATTGATATTTTCCATTCACAGCATAGGTTAACATATATATGATTCGATATCGATTCAATTTATGTATTGTGATTATTATTATTTGTATCATGTTAAATATATATTTTTTAATATTTATATTTGTTTTCAAAATTTTTAAATTAATATATCATTTATGTTTAGTACCTTTTGGTTCGAAATACATATTTTTTGGTAACTCTCGCTTCTATGGAATCAATTATACTACATAATATCTTTTGAAAAATGAAGGTTAGAGATAAATATATTTTGATATTAATAATTAAATTTATTGAATATTATAAATTTACTTTAATATTTTTGATTGATTGGACAAATTAATTAAATATATCCCATTAAAATTAATTTCCAAATTGCTTTGGTGCTAATTTTTAAGAAATATATATTGATTGATCAGTTGTCATATTATATATGAGATCCATATAATATTCAATATAAATTAAAAAGACTGAATGCATCAAAATTTTTGCATCCAATTCCAAGTTAATTGTATGTAAAAAAAATCCATTATATTTTACATTTAAAAAATACGTTATAATAATTAAAAATGAATAAATTTATCCATTACATAATTTTAACTGAGATTGTCTTGAATCAATAATAAATATTATGAGTCTGAAAATCTTATAAATAAATTAATTTATAATTTTAAATCCAAATATATTATAATTCGTGTGATATGAATAAACGAGCTTATCGAAAAAGTGAGATGGTTAAATTAGAAATTATCAACTACACATAATAATAGCAAATCAGTCACACATTGAGGAAGGAATCAGTATTAAAAAAATTAATCTAATATTAATATTAATAGATTGGTCAAACTAATTTTAACCCTTCTTATAATCCACTGCCACTACAGAAGCATTCCTGGTGCAATTTGACAAAGAACCAGAAGTTCTCACTGTTCTTTAAGAGGCGCGATTTCAAGAAAAGAAAAACAAATTATTTAATTTATAATTTAAAATTTGCATGTGAAAAGGTAAGTAACTGATTCAGTTATATCTCTCGCTTCATGAGAAGCAATGCTATAAATAGAGGAAGTTAGCGATTCAATAAACAAACAAAGAAAGAAGTGAAAGTGAAAGTGAAAGTGAGAGTGAGAGTGAAAGAAGATAATGGCAAGTGCAAGCGAAATGGTATATGTAGAGCAGTCTAAGGGCATCAATGGCCTTGACAAGATCGTTCTCAGAGAAGTTCGTGGATTTTCGGCCGAGGTATACTTCGATTTCTTCAGATTCCACTATTTCCTTGTTTCTTTTACTGCATTTTTCTTTATATGATTCCATCATTTTTTATTTGTTACTTGAAATCTCTTATTGCAGTTCCTGGTTTACTTACTGCATTTTCTTCTTCTTCTTATGATCCCATTTTCAATTTCTTTCTCACGGTTATCCTTTCATGGTTTTTTGTTTTTTTTTTCTTAAAATGAATTCACAGGTATATCTGTATGGAGGACAAGTTACCTCTTGGAAGACTCATTGTGGGGAAGAAATGCTGTTTGTCAGTAAGAAGGTACCGAGCATTTTATAAATTTGATTGGAAAAACTAACGTGCCAATCCTTATAGTTTTATCAGATACTTATACTAATGTAAAATTTGCAAGTCCTTCCGTAAGAGTTCTTCAAACCACCGTTAAAGCTTTCTCTCCTCCAGTTCTATTGCATTTTGCTTCTCTCCCACGGAGGTCTCCATTGAGGCTGACACAAACATGTAAGGGAAATCATCTTCAGACATAGCAAGAAGATGATTGTTGAAACACCCCAATCCTGCATTTGCCACACCAGAATAAAGTTTTAACGTTGTTTTGAAGAATTTTAACAGAAGGACTTACAAATTTTACATAATAAACATATATACACACACTATTTGTTTATATATACATCAGATTGATTCTTCCGTGCTCTTAAATTGAATTAATATTGCAGGCTGAGTTCAACCCTCCAAAACCTATACGTGGTGGTATTCAAATGTGTTTTCCTGAGGTGTGTGTGCATATATATATATATATATATATATATATATATTGCATAGGTTTCCTTTACTTGGTTTCATAATCCTAAAGCACTTCATATGCAGTTTACATTTCAAAACCATGAACGCTATGGATTTGCAAGGAACAAGTTGTGGAGTGTGGACCCAAATCCACAACTTTCAACAGATGACACTTATAAGGCTTTCATTGATTTGATTCTTAAGCATTCTGAAGAAGAGCGACGGATTTTCCCTCATAAGTATAACTAACTATAACTGTCAATAGTAGTCCCTGCAACTGTTACTTTAACCTATTCTTGAATGAAGTATATGAAGATATTGAATGAAGTCTTGTTTGGTTTGCAGATATGAGTTTCGTCTTAGGATAATTCTGGGACCTGATGGAAATTTGACATTGATATCTCGCATTCGAAATGTTAATGTAGATGGGAAACCATTCACCTTCTCATTTGCTTATAACGCACATTTTCGTGTATTTGATGTTGGGTTTGTCATTCCCTCTCCATCTTCTCTGAATTGTAATTAGGTTCATGATAACCTTTTTCCTATAATTTGATATTCAACTAACTGTTGAGTCTCTCTTATTTAGGGAGGTGCGCATAGAAGGGCTCGAAACAGATGATTATCTGGACAACTTAAAGAACAGAGAGAGATTTACTGAACAAGGGAATTCATTGACCTTTGAGGAAGAGGCTAGTATTTGTGATTCTCAAATTAGTTTCAATTTTCATGATTCTTTCTTTTAATTCTCTTGACTGTTGATGATATAGATTGATAGGGTATACCTTGATACTCAACCCAAAATTGCTGTCATAGACCATGGAAGGAAGAGAACATACGTATTGCGCAAAGAAGGACTTAATGATGCTGGTATATGTTTGAATTGTTCATATGATGTTTTAATATATATGGTACTGCATTGTTAATGGTAGTTTCATTTTTTTCTTGTACAGGGATATGGAATCCATGGAAGAAGAAAGCTAAGGCCTTACCAGATTTGGGGAATGAAGAGTATCTTCAAATGGTGTGTGTTCAGCCTGCTCGTATAACAAGAGGAGGAGTTACAATCAAGCCTGCTGAAGAATGGAGAGGGAGGCTGCAAATATCTTTAGCTCCTTCTAGTTATCACAGTGGTCAACTTGATCCACAAAAAGCACTTGAGTGTGCTGCTGCTGCTTCTTCTAACGGTGGCACAACTAGGTCGATCTCGAGTTCAAGTTCTCCTACCGCTTATATGGGTGACATAACTAGGGTGCGTTCTATGTCTCCTGCTACTTCTGAGGGAGGTACAAATAGGGCGAGTTCTATTTCTCCTACAGCTTCTAAAGGCGGTACAACTGGGGCATGTTCTACTTCTCCTATTGCTTCTAAGGGAGGTATAACTGGAGCGATTTCTAGTTCTCCTGCTGCTTCTAAGGGCGATACAACTGGGGCGAGTTCAGCTTCTAAGGGTTGTACCGAGGTTTGATAGAAACTAGAAAGTGAGTTTTGTGCATTGACCTGTGTTGTTTTTATCTAGTTGTAGGCCAAGTTTGAAATTGTCTAAATGTGTTTGTTGCAGGAAATCTTTTGGCTTGATGGATAGCAGCAGATTCAGTATTGGAAAAATGGTGAATATGGAATTAGAGAGCAAGTTTATAGTAATAGACTAATAGATTTGTAGGACCTTGTAGGATACCAATGCCTGTTTGATATGTTTCGATCTGATATAATGCAAATATGCTAAGATGGGAGTAGTTTTCAGATGGTATTGGTTTTTTGTTATTGACGTCTCATGGGAGACAAACTTCCTTGTCTATACTTTGTCTTCGTGTAATTCATAGGCCCCACCTCCAAATTCTCATTTTTCAAAGTTTGCACATGTAGGGTCCACAATTCTTTGTCCTTTAAATGGGCATGTCATCTGATAAATGAATTGGTATATTCAGAAATACAGATTAGGACTTTCTGGATAACAATATTAAATATTTAGTTGTTATGGCAAAATTTTACCATAAAATACCACTAAATATTTAACAGAATTTAAACTCGACTGATTAAAATGCCTCTTACCAGTTGAACCAAGTGCTTGGTGGTTCATTTAAGCTAATTATTATTAGCCGAAAAATAATTGTGATCTTGTTCCATGGATTAACATTCTTATAAGTTAAAAAGAGAAGCAATAAAAAACCTTGAATTGCATGAACTTGAAGCAAGTTAGCCTGAAACCACAAGAAGCAATTTCCTGAAAGCTTCTGGGTTGGCAAATGACAATACATTGATGTATTTACAAATATCACTGTCACAAAGTAGTGCGCGCGCACACACACACTTTTATATATATCAGGTGTAAGAGAGAAACAAAGCTGCCACATGTTTTGATGTTATGTATGCCTCTGAACTGCTAGCAATCCAAACATGAGCTGCGTATTTTATTAGAAAAGGCATCATCATCATCATCATCATCATCAACATCAAACATGAGTCTGCTTCTCCTTGATAACTACGAGGATTTGGAAGATTCCAAAGAAGCATGAGCGTGATTAGAATTATTAGAAGGCCATACAAAGATTCCCCAGAATGGTTGTTGCTTCCTTTTCTGAGAGCTATCCACAACAACCTCAGATTCTGTTCTTCTAAGCATTTCCCACATCACTTGTACATCTTGATACCCACATGTCTGTACATCATCTTGAAGCTTCAACAGCCCATCCCCTGCATCCAAAACCATAAAAGGTTCAATCTTCAATCACTCCACATATCTAGAAGAATTACCGTGGAGGCGCATATAAACTATTTAATTACCAAAAAATCCCACGAAAAGTAAATATGTACAGGATCTTATTATTGTATGTTGTTTACATATTATAAGATTTTTCAGTGATTAAATTCTTTACGTGTGGGACTGCACAGTAATTGTCACAAACTAGGCACCGTTGTCACAAGTCA
The DNA here is from genome assembly GCA_037074615.1 of Leucaena leucocephala. Classification (NCBI taxonomy): domain Eukaryota; kingdom Viridiplantae; phylum Streptophyta; class Magnoliopsida; order Fabales; family Fabaceae; genus Leucaena; species Leucaena leucocephala. The sequence goes on from CM073552.1 coordinate 4,666,056, forward strand.
TTCATTGGGGGGTGATGGAGAAAGGAACTTTTGAGGAAATTCATTATGTGGGTATAAGAAAAAAAGTATTAGTGATTATAAAATATACTTTGAAGTTATATTTAGTAAAAGTAAGAGACAAGAGCATATATATATATATAAAGTTGGACTGAAAAAGATGCTGATCCTATCTAATCTAGACTCTTCTTCTTCTTCTTCTCTTTCGGTGGCTCAATAAACAGATCATATGTTAGGTTAGGTTAGTTACCACTTAGATTCGTTTATGCTTAAGAAAACTACAATTTCTCATACAACTACGTGTTTGTGTGGTGATGTGAAAAAGTAGGAATAATAATAGCTTAATATTTATGCAGTCATTTAAAAGACAGAGAAGAAAAGTTCCTCCTTTTGTCTTGAAGTGACTTCTGCTTAAGCTAATTTATGGACAAAAACAAAAACACCAATCTACTTGAATTGTCCGTACATGTCTCTCTGTTTACAGAGTAAAAAGAAAAACTGCAGACTCAGATGGAAATTGAAGGAAGGAAGGAAGAGAGAAACAGAGTAACTTATTTGTGAGAGAAACAGAGTACATGTCTCCGTTGAGATAGATAGATATATAGAGAGAGAGGGATAGAGAGAAGGAGAGAGTACCGTTTCTACGAGTTTTGAGGCGAGAAGAGAGAGCCAGCCAGACACGGCGGACGGGGAAGATCATCTTGTGCCAGAAATCCATTAACTGATCTTTGACTATAGGGATCTTCTTCTTCCTCGGCTTCTTTCTAAGCCTGAGTGGAACAGAGATTCTTCTTAATCCGGCCAGGCTTATTGAAGAAGAAGAAGAACACTTATAATAGTTCATAATTTTTTTTCAACAACCATCAGAAGAATCACCACCAGGGGTCACCATGCCCTTCCTTCTCCTTTGCTCAAAGTTTCTCAGAGGGGGGTTAGAGAGAGAGAGGGGAAGGTGTTTTGTTTGCTTTGGGGTTGAATGGCAAGTGACCTGTGGAGAGAGGCTTATGGGATATAAAAAGCACAAGTCAGATCACCGACACGTGAGGTTAATTATTGCTATTTATCTAACCCTCTAGTGCTTTCTTAGAATTAGTTAAAGTTAATAAATTTATACAAAAAAATATTTATTTTTAAAAAATATCCTTATTTATTTATGGGGGAAAATGAATAAGAAGAGATTGGGCAAGAAAACTGTTATAGTGTAACTATATAAAATTTTATTATATTTTTCTAAATTTTAAATTTAAATTTTAGAAGAGATATTTATTTTGAGAATGACAATCATAAATTTTAAAATTAGAGTAATTAATTATTTATATATTTAAAAAAATATTTCAAATATCAATTTATAGTATGGAATGGGTAAGAAAAAAAGCGGATAAGAAATAATTAATGCAATGATGTAACATTAATTAATGGAGGTAGACATACAAAAAATGTTGATTAAACTTCTACATATTCTTTAATTATATTTTATAAATAAGACCAAGTCAATCCCCTTTAAAAACTATCCTATTTAAAAATAGAGAGAGGATATTTTTTTTTTAATAGGATCATCTCATTCAATTTATTATATGAATATATAATTTAATTATTAATTTAAAATATATATAAATTAAATAAAAATAAAATTGAAAATTTATTATACCTAGTAAAAATAAACCTAATATTTATTATCTATATCACACTTTATCCAAAATTTTGGTATCATGTGACAGCATATACTTTTCCAATTTTTCTCTACCATACGAATTATCTACCATTAAGATAATTAATTATAATTTTTGTTTATATAAAGAATTAGCAATAATTTATGTTGGAGGATTTTTCAAATACTATTTTATTTACAAGAATATATGTGTAGGTCAAGATATGCTCTTCTTTTTACCCTTTTTATCCCATACAGCTTTTACTTTGTATTTATATTATTTTGTTTTTTAGATTGCCCTTAATTGGTAATTCCTGTAGCTTAATTACCACGCTTTTTTTAAAATATAAAATATTAGTTTCGGTTGATGTAACTGGAAACCGGAAAATAATTTTAAAACAAGTGGGCACCAAACTACCCTTCATTTTTTTAAAAAAATTTGTCCTTATATTCTTTAATATTATATTATTATTTTTATTATATAGGAATATTGGCAAAACGAACACGTGGTTTAAAATGTGTGGCTTATTTTAAATTTGAATTTCCTCAACTATATGCTAAGGCCAAAAGAACCATTAATAAACTATATCCTGAAAATTTTTAATTGGCTTAAAAAATATCATGAAAGGTTGTAAGATATTCAGCTAAAAGTTGAAAGATAAAAAAAATTAAAATATGTTTACATAATAAAATATGAAAATAGAATAATTTATTATGAACTTTATTTTACATAATAAAATATGTTTTATATTTTACTATAATATAAACTTAATTATATATTGATACAATCTTTTAAAGTCGTTAAACCACAGTGGTCACTTCTGACGTTGATATGATGTAAGCACTGTTTAGTGTTAAATATATATATTCAGATAATAATAATTAATTAATTAATTAGCGTGAAGATGAATTTGTCGAAAAGTGATAATCTAATAAAATATTAGTATGTGATAATCTAATAAAACATCCCTAATACATAGGCAATGATTATGTGAAGGGATAAAGAAAGAAAAATTATCTTAATTAATTAGTGTAAGGATCTGATTTGTTGAAATGTACTAAGAATGAAAAAAAAAAAAGAAAAATAGTAACTTAATGAATTTTATAATGGAGTAAAATAATTTAAGAAAAAAAGGATTGGTCCACGTGTTGAATGAGGGAGTGGACATGGAATGTTCCACGTAGGTAGGTTGGTTGTATTCTGTGAAACACAATTCTGAATTCTGATTTGAATTTGAATTTGAAATTTTAGAATACTGTAACTCTGACGTTTGTAATATAATTTAATTTAGTTTACTTTAATTTTGTATTCCTAATTTTTCAATACCTAACCCTAACCTCTTGAAATCAAATTTCCAAGCTCTCAATGCCGTTTTCTGACTTGGCACATTCAAATGAGGTTGCTTGCTTGGTTAATTTAGCTTAGGTTTGCTTTCAAACTTTGATGTCACCTTTCTCTGAAGTTAATGCTACTTTGAAAACCCTTTTAGAAAAAGATTCAAACAACAAGGAGCGTGCTATTGAATACTTAAATTTATTAATTATAGGTCATTTTAATATAATAAATAGTCTCATGTTTGAGCTATATGTATAATTATATTTATTTAGAGATAATAAAATTCTCATATTATAAACTATATTCTTATAAATTAAATTAGTTAATTATTAATAATGTCAAATAGATAAATAAAAAATAGAATAGATAAGGAGTTTATTGCTCAAATTCTTCTTTTATATGTGATGATAGAGACGTAGTTTAAAGATGCATCAAACAATGTAATAAATTGATATACTTCTAACTCTCTCTCTCTCTCCTTAACATCGTTATTCCAACAACTTTAGTTGTATGACTTTTCATTTTATATAATTGATATTTTATAAAAAAAATGAATTTTAAATCCAACTATCATTTTAACATAGTTACTAACTTACTATCTAATATTGTCAGATTGAGATATCATCATGATATTAAAATCTAACTTAAATTAGTTAGTCGATGGAGCTAATAAATCATTAAACTAATATCTAAACTGGCTAGTTTGATTAAGAGTTTTAAACGTAATAATAAGTTTTATTTTATATTTTTTTTTCTCTTTTGTTGAGCCTCAAATGTCATCATTTTAATTTGATCAAAAAAGATAGGAAAAAATAGCAATACACTATATTTATATTTTAGTAATTATATTTTATTAAATTATATGTGATTTATATATAAATATTCTATTTATTTATAAATTAATATCTTTTTTTTTTAAATTTTACTTTTCATAATTACATAAGAATAATTTTGTATAGGGCAAGCTAACGTACGAAGGTTCCACTAATTAAGAGCTGAGAAGAAATTATTTTTAAAATTTAAATTTATGAATTTTACATCACATGATAGCAACATTATCATTATGTCAAGACTTACCCTTTTAAGCAACCCTACCGGTCCAAGATAATTTTTTTATATATATTTTAATTAAATTATATTATTTTATTTATAGTTGTATAAACCTAGTTTAACAACGATTAAACTATTGACCTATATTGTTTGGACCTATTAAATAACTAATATGATTTTCAATACCTTCTATGTAATTATTGACAGCTCTATTTGAAAATAAATTTTTAGGTTGGCCTTTTTTTTAACTACAATATTCAAAAGAAAAATAGCAAAAAAAGAATATGATAAATTATAAATTAGGTATGTTAATAACACAAAGTCCTGCTTTAGTATTTATCATTTTTTTAGAGTATTTTTCTGTCATTTTCCCATATTCAATCCTTAATTTTATTTAAAAGAAATCAATTTTATTTCATTTAACCTATTGGACCAATCACTGATGATAACATTAATTCATTCTTTTTATTTTATAAAACAAGTCGTGGTGTTTCACATATATATACATATATATATAGTTACAGATGAGTTACACTCTTTTATAAATAATTACAGAGAAAACTTATTTTTAAATCATAATAAAAATGATTTAAAAATCTGTGTAATTATGAAGATTAATAAAATGGGTTAGTTGATACTCTCTTCTTAAAAATCCAAATCCAAAATATGTTTATATAACTAATTTTGCTGACATGTATTATTTACTTATCTTTTTTCTAATAATTATATATGTAGCCTTATAAAGGAAAAAAAACTGAGTTTTCAAGTGGAGATTAATGGTTCATTTGAAACGTATCCCATTCGTGAACTTCAAAAGTGTGTGACCAGAAAAGCAATACATAGTGGTGGCTGACTCATGACTTTTCAATTTTGGAGTTCAATTAATTATTTAAAACTCATATTTTAATAAAACATCTATAAAACTAGATTGTCTGGACTCAAATTTGAGTATAAATTGAGTTGTATTATTCATAATTTATGTATAATGTAATTTTTTTTTTACAAATTTTATATAAATACTAATAATACATATAAAATCTATTACTTGAGACTAACTTAAACTTAGGTGATAATTAAAAGTGTGATAAGTGTGTAGATAGAAATTATTTAAGGTATACATAATACCTTCTAATTTAATAATTAATAAAAATATTTTATTCATAAATTAAAATATTTTTTAAATTAGATATATATATATATATCTTCTTACTTCTTGAATTATCCTATTTCCCCGCAATTTTATAGAGCATCCAAACTCTTCCATCTTTATCCATACCTAATTAATTCTAACCAATCATATTCATAACAATAATTAAGAATAAAACAAGCATTAATATATATATATTGTTGTCTTTTATTGTCTATCCTACGTGGCCCACTCGCTGGGCTTGAGTTGATTCCTTGCTTTGTCCATTTTCAAAAGGAAGATGGTAAAAGCCATACACAAAACTTGTGATTGTGAAATACTTTCCATTTTCTTGTCATATACTTTAATAAAGTTTACTTAATTACCTTGATTCCTTCAATAAAAGAAGAAGAAGAAGAGTATCAGTGAAAAATTAAATGCATGACTTAATTATGAAGGATCTTCCAAAAGAAAGTTACTAAAAAAGCATCTTCAAAAGACACAATAAAAAGTATATAATAAGTTATCTTTGTGATTGTTCTAGGAAGTTTCATTAAATGTACAGATTTCTTAAGGTTGTCACATTGCATTTGGTGTTTAAGTATTGCAAATATTTATCTTTAATTATTTTCATCCTTTCAATTGTTTAATATATTTTTTAGTTGCCCACCCGATTCACCGAAATTTTATCCCGACTACATTCGGATTCGACCTGCGTCTCGCACTTGACTATAGTAGGTAAGTCTCCTAACAGAAATTTTCTGCATACACCAAGGCTCAAATTGTTTAATATCTTTTAGTTTTCACCCACTACAACATATGAGCCCAACTTTTTCTTTTGTATTAAAATTATATGATATCTAGATATTACTATTAAATGGAACTTGAATTACTAGGTCATATCAAGTGAATCGATAAATCTATTTTTTAGTCGGTTTAATGAAAAGTTTTGAATATATCAAGTCTTTCTTTTACTAAACTTAAAATGACGTCGTTTTTAGTTAAAAGAAGAAGAAAAAATTGTAGTATGTGAGATTTATGTTTTATTGAATTATGTATAGTTTATATATAAATATTTTATTTATTTATTTATGGATCAATGCATTTTTATTTAAATATTACTCTTTTAAATGTTATATATGAATATTTTGAATAAATTATATTATCTTAATCATGATTAGATTGTATCTAGTTCAACCATAACTCTTGAACTATTCCCTCAACCAATTTAATCACTAATTCAATCTTGCTCAGACTCCAAATATATAATAGTTAAACTCTTTTAATATAATTTTTTCTATTAACAAAACTCGAGTTTGAAACTTTATTTTTAGGCTATATTCGGATGGAGAGAAAAATAAATATAAGGAAATATTAGAAATAAAAACTTTTAAAAATGGTAAAAAAATTTACTATTTTTTAAAATTTTCTCTCATAATATTATTTTCTTTTTAACTTACTTCCTATCCAAGTATAGGGTTAAAGAAATTAGTCCTTGTATTATTCTATCTAATTAACCATCATCAATAAAGATCAACCTACTTTAAGATGTTAATCTTACTTAATGCTTTATTTAATTTGTTTCCCCAATGAACCATACGACAAACCCCAAAAGATTTAGATTATATTCCTTAAAAAAAAATAAAAGATCAGAGTTACTAAAAAATAATTACATATGTAGAATGTTCAACCACACCAATTACAACTTAAGAGTGCAATAATTTTGTTGGTGAGGGACGAATCTTTGTCCTCTTTGTAATGATAAAAGTTGATAATAATTAAAACGGCATAAATGAAAAATGAAGATAATGATTTACTAACAACCATTATTCACTTTGTGTGTTTTTGAACTCTCAAAGGGTATCTTGGTCTTTTTCTATGTGTAACTTAAATAATTAATTAAGTTGTATTCAGTTGTTGTTGTTAAATAAATGTCCCACACAAAAGCAATGATTAGAACAAAGAATGAATTAATGATGGGATTCAACAGATTAAGAAGATAATTAATTATTATTATTATTATTATTATAGAAGATTTGAGTGAGTCCCTAGGATTGGGACGCCATATGTAGGCCATCAATTTATTTTTTTCAATTCAAACTTATGAATCCACTCAGTTCAATTCCACTTTGCCTTATGTCATATATGTGTCATTATAGAGTTTAAAGGCTAATACATGAATATGTAGTATCAAATCTACACACAAAAATAACTGCAATTCGTAGTACAACTTATTCTCTATACGATGTGCAATGCATGAGACTAAATATCTTTAATTAAATTTATAATAAAATTATATTTTTAATTTAATCCCTAATTAATATATATAGTTTAATAGGAATATTTTTGAAAATACACCGTTACAAAATTTATTATTTAAAGATATATGAAATTTATTCAAGAACTCACATACAACCTATCTATAGCGGATGTAACTCTTCTTTAGTTACGTGTGATTTATCTTTAATTATATATAAAATAAAATAAAAAATATGTTACATATAGTTAAAAAAGAGTTACACATAAGTAGAAGATGAATTGCACTTCTATTAAAAATTTGAGTCTTTAGATACTTTTAAGCAATAATTTTAATAAGGGGAATTTTTTAACAATTTTTTCTAGTTTAATTTAAGGTATATATAATCAAACGACTTCCAAAGAAAACTATAATCAAATGATGTATTTACGTCACTTGATGATAAGATAGAAAATCAATAAATGTCATGAATGACCTAGAAACTGTTTCTTACTTGGGTTGGGAGGAATGTAGTGTGTGTGTGTGTGTGTGTGTGTGTGTGTGTGTGTGTGAGTGAGAGAGAGAGAGAGAGAGAGAGATTGTCAAACGAATTTTGGAAGGAATCGAATTAAGAATGTCTGTTCGATAAGAGATTAAATTGAGAACAAAATTATAATGGATTAAATTAAAAATATAATTTGAAGTAGTAACTAAAATGGTAGTTTTAAACATTTATTTTGAATCAAAAGTAGTAACTACTTTAGAAGTAGTAAAAAAAATCTCAAGTTTCTTACTTAAGTAATAAGCAAAAGTCAAGCTTTAACATACATATATATTATAAAAAATTTAATATGCCATATTTTTTTATAAATTATGAATAATATAATTAATTTTTATATTTTTTAACATAGGGGTACAACCCTACATTAGAAGCATGCCCAACTTGATCAACATTCATTACTCACCAAAAGTCAACATTTTTTATTGGGAATAATTGAAATGCAAATCCTATAGTGACTAGATCTCTAAAAGGGTGAATTATTATTAAATTATTATTTTTTTTTTAAAAAAAAGCATTTTTACACTTTCAATGATGTGTTTTCCTCCAGATTTGTTTAAGAGTTTACCTAATTAACCCATTTTACTTAACTTTATTAATGATTCATTCCTACTTAGTACTTACTACTTTCCAAATATACATATTTAATACCAAATGCACAAGGGATTGAACACTTTTTAAAATAAGATATTAAGTTTGAGCATTATGGATTATAAAAATCATACAAAAAAAGAGGAAATTTTCAATTAGCCTGACCTAACTTAAATATTATTTACTCCTATGTAAACCATTTTAAATTACTTTACATAAACAAAAAAAATGTTAAAATTAATTTTAGATCTTGAATTTTAAAAAAATTACCATAGGAATGGTAATTTTTCTTAGTTACTCTCTCCACTATTTTACTTGTATAGTATTATTAAGAGAGGTAAATTTGAAAAAAAAATTATTTAATGCTGCCTAAATTTTATTCGCTCTAATCTTAATTTTTGAAGTTAGTTAGAAAATTTACTTTTATCTTAAATATAAAATTTTAATTAACTTTATCTTCCGAAATTATAATTTGATCCCTAAACTATCTCTATCAATCATACATATAAGGGAGTTTCTATCAAATAGATAGTTTCAATGAAAATAATTAAAAAAAATATTTTAGGGAAAGTAATATACTCCTCCAATCTTATTTATAAGTCACTTCTAGTATATTTCACACATAGTAAAAAAACCTTAATCTTCGTTAACTATGCTATAAAAGTCAACTTTTCAACCTTACTCTTATTTAATATATATTACACTTATAAAAATAAAGTCAACATAATAATAAATGAAGGGTAAAATAGAATAAACAATTTCTCTATTTACACTATAAATAGGACTAAAATAGAGTTTCTCTCTACCTTATAAATAGGATAAATAAGTATATTTTTATAAATTAACTATCTAGATGTGACATTAAAACTATATGGAGTAACCCATCGTCCGTAGGTCCAACTGGAGAAAAGGTGAGATACGAGGCTATTTGGAGCGTGTTCGAACCCTGTGGAGTATCACTTTGTTGTGGTTCTAGTCGTGGCGCCTAGGGAGGTATCCTAACTCCTGGGTGCCTAGTTTTACGCCTGAGGGTAATAGACGGCTTGCCTTGCCCGACATTGGTATCGCCTAGGAGGAAAGGAGATTTCGCTCTACCTTTAGATCGTGGGTGAGTCCAGCTCCTTTTATTTTGAATACTTAAAATCTTCTAGAATATTCCTTGTATAAAACAGATGGAGTGGTAAGTAACATTGAATACTATATTTTGGAGTTAAAAAAGCAATGAATACTACTATATTATATGATAAAAAAAAATACATGTACCATAATGGAAGGGACATATCTTTGTCTCTCCCATATTGCCATTTGCCTTCCCCAATGGATCTTTTAATAAAATTATTACATAGAAAGAAGCAAAATGGTGACGACAAAGAAACTTCATTGTGAAAATTCAATTGGATTGATGCCTCAACTTGGCTCACACCTTGAGATCATTTTAGCTTTGAATTGTGCGTGTGTGTGTGTGTGTGAATGTGAGTGGGAACTATTATAAATAAGAGGAAGCAGAGTGGGCATTATGAAAAAGAAGCATTATTATTGCCACCAAAATGAAACAGAGAATGCCATCCCACCCAATTTATATTATTGCTTTCAGTGTTCAAATAGAAAAGTAATCTCAAATTAACATGGGACCCACATTACATCTCTTCTTTATAAGTCAAACAAAACATCTTAACCCTTCTTTCATTAATCCTCAGCCTATTCCTATCATGTTTGGTACACAAGAATATTATTAAAATTAAAATAGAGTTTGCATTCGAATGATGACCAGAAATTCTGTTGGTAATAAAGTTGGATGGTACCAAATATAATTCTTTTATACTCATATTTATTTTTTAATATATGACTTATTTAATTAGATTAAAGAAATTAATTAAATTAATTAATATGTCATATTTTAACTAAAACACTATAATTTTCTTCTTTAACCCTCTTTTCTCCCTATCTTATTTGATTATTATTGAGAGAGTATTAATAGGGGTAATTTAAGAAAAAAAAAATTAAAAAATATATCTTATATTTAAGACTACAATTAACTTCTCAATTAAATCATATATTAAAGACATAAAGAATACTTATTTAGGTTAATTTTTTTAATATATTGTGAGTTTCACGTAGAATAACGTGCAAATGAAATATGGTTTATAAATTTAAGAAACTCTCCCACAATATGTTAGTCTTTTAAAATAAACTCTAACTTTAAATTTATGCTCGTAGCACATCCTACAATTGATTTTCTTAGAAGACATTTCAAGCTAATAAATAAAATCGTGCAATTTTTTATTAAAAAAACTAATTATTAATATAGTATATTATAGTAATCTATTTTAAAAATTATACTTCAAAATGACCTAAATGTAAATAAGTCCTTTACAAGGGACTGATTGTAATTCTCTGTATAATCAATTATCCATATTGCAATAATCTTGGATTGTTGCATTTTTCTTAATCACACATTCTTTCTTTATTGAGCTTTGTGAACGATAAAAACTGTTAGGGAAACTTTTGCTCTTAAATTCTTGTTTTTTTATTAAGTATATGTATTTTTTTATTAAAGACAATTCTATTTAAATCATTGTAGGGCACCAAATATAGATACCTCAGAGATTCAAACCTTAATCCATTATGTTGTAAGAGATTAGCTATTTCAATTAAACTTAACTATATTGATTGTTCTTAAATTCTTGGTAGTTGGTAACATTGCACAACAAAGTTCAAATTTTGCTTTTTAAAGAAGGTGATCTCAGACTGGGACCCACAATCCATTTGCGCTTAAGTCAAATAAAACATCTTTAAAACCTTCTTTATTAAACTTGAATTCTTCTTAGCGCAAACGATCTGAGATTCTTTTGTTCTTCTTTATCACTCATTTCCTTTCTTTTGGCCAAACTAATTAGACAAGATAAGAACTACCACCAACGTTTGTTCTTCTTAGTTATAGAATATGTAAAATTAACCAAATTGTTTTCATATTCCACACCACAGCACTTAACTTGGACAGAAATTGTCAGTACATATATAGAAAATATACCCCTCTTGAAACTTGGAATGGTGTAACAGAATAGTTCTTTGGGGATGCTTTATTCTTTTTATTCAAGTTAGTATCACACAGAGTTGCCTACTTTTCAAGTTATTCAAGCATAGGATTCCCATAGGGAAAAAAGTGAATGATCTAGATTCATCTTGGATATATTAACTTACATAAATGGATGACTTATATTATCACCCCTCAAAAAAAATAAAAAGAAAATTAGAGAAAAATCCCTCATTAAAATTTTATTAGTGAAAAAGACCTGATAAATTTTTATACACAAAAAATACTAATACTCTGTAAATTTTGTGCACGTAGAATATTAGTATTCTGATTTATGTCCTTCTCTCAAAAAAATTTAATAGGGGACTTTTCATCAATTTTCTAAAAAAATGCATGACTTAGATATGCTGTGACCAGAAAGAATCAAATCCTCATTGTTATCATTTGTTCACTGTTCAAAGATCAGAACATTTGTTACCACAAACAAAGGAAATGGCATCCCCTGTTTAAAGGGCATATGGATTTTTCTTTTAATAAAATGATACTTAGAAAATTTGTATAAAAAAATTGAAATGGCTAAAATTGAGAATGTGTGGAATTAGTTCCATTCCAAGAATAAAATTTCTTAGTGGTTGATTGATATATTCAAGAAAACAACCAATGGAGCAGCATGGGGTAGCAGGGTTATCCAATTCAGTTTTTCGTTTTCACCAAAAAATTTAAAAAGAAAGCTTAACGTCCAAACCATCTTGTTTCAGATTTGAACATATTCTTTTTCTGTGGTGGCCTAATAGGTCTTCTCTTGTGGGCCCACATGTTCAATAACATTTTCTGTGGGGCAAGACCATGCCAATATGCCTCACATCACAGTCAAACCATTCTGTTGCATACACTATTTGTGGGCTGCTTTGTCCAAATTCAGATCAGTGCTAGAAAGAAACACAGTCAAGGCTGAGATGATCTTGTATTGGGATGCTGGGGCCTCAAAACTTCAAAGACTACTTAAAAGTTCCAACTTGAATGGTGTTCTGTTTTTTGGGATTTGAAGATCTTCTGCAAAACACCCACCATTCATCATCATCATCATCATCAAATCTAATCACTTTCAGTGAATGCAAGTTTGAACTCTGAATATACTAATTATTCTGAATTATTTACTTTAGTAGTTTCTGTAAAACAAGGAAAAGTAAGCTGTTTAGCTCATACTTCAAGATAAAATTTCAGAAACTACAAAATTTCACACTCCATCTAAAAAATGGGATATATGATACAATGGAAGCCTAAAGGCAGAAATTAGGTAAAGAGAAGCAACCTGCTTGAAGAAGACCTTGTATATATAATGAATGCTAGTCATCTATATTCTTCATGTATTCCTTGGAAAGTTTAGTTTCCATTATCAACTTCTGTTCTTTGATGAGTGAATAACCTGATTCAAGCAAAGCCTCCAATGTTTGCTATCCAACGACACGCAAAACCAGTCAGTTTTAACTTAAAAATTCAAAATTGACCAAAAAAATCAATGTGGCAGGATAGAAAGAAAAGAAGGGTCAAGCGGATACTCAAGTATGCTTTTTGAAGCATCAATCAGGTTCAGACAAGATAACATCTATATGAATTTTCTAGGTCATATAGGAAAGTGCCTCAGATATCACAAGTCTCTGACTAAGAGATGTTTGTGTTTGGTATAAAAGAGACCACCCAAATGTTGACAAATGAAGAAATCAATGTAGAAGGGTCAGTGCCTTCTATAAGAAATAGTGAAAGAGTCACTAGGAGTGCATATCTCAAATGATCCATCCGAAAAATGCTGAGTTGAAGTGGATTAATTGCAATTTGGCTATACACATCATTAATGAAAACCTTAATGACATGTGGTGTCCTACATTATCCCCCCTTTAATTTCTAAAATCAAGTTTTAAATGAAATATTGAACACCAAATTCAAGGCTCTAAATAAGGTTAAAAGAAACTTGAAGTTTGATCTTCTATTAGTCAATGACAAACTACATTCATAAGGACATGATCAAGAATCATCCATAACTAGTTTTGAGATTTTGATTGGATAAGTTTAGTCGATTTCAAAAGTGGCAAAAAGTTTAGATATTTGGGGTCAATTTTACAAAAAAATGGTAAAATTGATGGAGACGTTAATCATAGAATTCGAGCTAGCGGTTTAAATGGGAAAAACAGAGGAAACAAGAGTTGATTAATATATACCTCTGGAGGAGTAAATACAAGAAGGCTGTTGTCCTTTCTCTTGCTGAGAATCTTCTTTCCAAAGTTTTCAACACCTCCAATATCATCAATCCACTAAAATAAAACAATAAACATGCCACAAAATTACATCCCTCGTTAATAAAAATCCTTATTAGAAAATATAAATTTGACTGTTTTAACTTGCATTTCCCACTTCCTGTATGGGCTGAAGGAACGTGAATCCTGACAAAACCACTGATGAAACTCCCCCATGTATTATAATGTAACAGAGGGAATGTTGACAAGACAAGTGTGCAGATAATGATTTGTCTATGCAATTTACTTCATCTGATTGTTCATCCAAAATCCAATTTTTTTTTTGGATACTAAGTTCATTAACACATCAAGTCTCTTGTAGTAATAATAATTATTTTCCTCATTTTCTAAATGGACAAATACCCACAGTTAACTTTTAACTAATAATATGCAAGAAGATAATGATCAATTAATAATTTTCCACATGAGAATAAAACAATGGGATGGAAATCACATTGTTCTTCTGTTATAAAATATATAATTGCGCTGATTGACCATTGACCCTAAAATACCGTTAAGACACAATACCTATAAATAATTAAACATAGTAAATGTGAGGCAGGCTGAATGACATTGAGTTGACTATTTCCTTCATTTCTCTTCTGTGAACTTATACTTCTCTTTCCCTTTATTCCTTCTTCCTTCCCGACTTCCCTATGTTCTCTTTCCCGTTTCTTCCTATTCTTTCCCATTCTTTTCTATTCTTTCTTATTCTTGATCAATCAACATAACAAGTGGTATCAGAGCTACGCCTTCCTCGGACCCTCTTTCGTGCGGTGTTGAATGGTGGAGACGAGACTGCAGATGGACGCTCAAATGCAAAGCGTGGATCAACAGATGCAAACTGTGGACGAATTGTAGGAAACTGTGTTGGGTTTCCGTGATGAGTTGCAGAACGTGGGTCGTGCCTTCCGACAGGAACTACAACACATCGCGCAAGAGGTGGACAATCTTGGTCACGGGGCGCCTAGTAGAAACATCAATCATTGGAATAATGATAATCCCGATGACCACTGACGGCCTTGTCTGTCGAGAATGGATTTTCCGAAATATGACGGCAAGAACATTCATTCATGTATAGTGAAGTGTAAGTGTTACTACTGGCTTGAAAATATCCCAGAGGAAGTACGAGTGGATACGGCAGCCGTGAATTTGGACGACGACTCCTTTGAATGGCAGTTGGCAATGGAAAGTCGATGGGGGAATGATCGTCCGACCTGGGATGAATATGCAGAACTCTTGAAAAGGACCTTTGGGCCACCATATGAAAGGCCAATGTCGGAGTTGACCCATTTGCGTCAGACAAGAACATTTGCGGAATTCAATGTGAAATTTGATACGCTCGCTGCACAGCTGGATTTGTCGGAAGCGTACCTTGTAGAAGTATATGTCGAGGCATTAAAAGAGGAAATTGCCAACTCTGTGCTGATGTTCGATCCCCAAACTCTCGTGGAGGCTCAACGGCTGGCACGGGTGCAGGAAATTGCGATAAATCATTGCCTGAGCAAGAACGTCGGTGACAGAGCTGGGAAAGTCGCGGCGCCTAGAAACTCTTTACAAGAATGCTCTCTTGAATGGTGGAGCGACCCAACGCAGCAATGCGACACTGTCGATGTTTAAAGATTCAGTGTCGGTGCCCAAGAACCCGGCAAGATATGTGCGACCTCTCAAGATGTGGATAGCTGAGGAGGAAGCAGAGCACCGTGCAAAAAACTTGTGCTTCTATTGCCTCGAACAATTCTCCCGTGACCACTGTTACCCCCAGAAGCAGAAAATGCAGCTGTATTTCATAGCCTTTGACGAAGGTAATACAGAAGGCGAGGGTATGGGATTTGACGACGAGGACAGTGGTGAATCAATTCCACTAATATTGCTGCATGGCATCAGCGGTGGGTAGACTAAAGAAACCATGAAGATTGCTGGGAATGTGGGGAAACAGGGTGTCTACATATTAATAGATACTGGCAGCACCCATGATTTCCTTGACCTCAATTTGGCTAGAAGGTTGGGTTGGCAAGAACAGGGCACTGATTTGTCTTCTGTACAAGTAGCTGGAGGGCACAGACTGCAGGTTTATGGTGAGTGGAAGAACTTCCGATGGCGGATGCAGGGCCTGGACTTTGAATTTGCGTTCAGAATTATTAATCTACACACATATGATATGGTATTGGAACTTGAGTGGCTGAAATCCCTTAGGAATGTCTCTTGGGAATATGATTAGATGGCCATGCATTTCTGGTACAAGGGAGTCTGTGTAAATCGCAAGCAGTAGGTCCTACAACTTTAGATGTGGTACCAACCACTAAGCTAGGTTCCCACTGTGGCAACGAGTAGCAGAAATATTTGGTTCAGCTTCTACGGCCCCCAGAAGAGACAAAACTCCAGTGCCTTGCAATTCAGATGGAAGTTTACTGTTCCAGATGGGGTTCAAAGGGTTTTGAATGAATTTGAGGATGTATTTAAGGAGCTTCAGAGCCTGCCGCCACTGAGATTCGGTCACAATCATTCCATTGTTCTCCAGGAGGGAACAAATCCTATCAACCTTAAGCCCTATCGCTATCCTGCTACGTAGAAAGATGTTATTGAACAGCAAATCAAGGAACTCTTACAGAACGGGGCACTGCAAGAAAGTTCCTCATCTTTTTCTACTCCCATTGTTTTGGTGAAGAAAAAGGACGGGTCTTGGAGGATGTGTATCGATTACCGGGAATTTAATAAGTACACAATTAAGAATTAGTACTCCATTCCCTTGGTTGAGGACTTACTGGATGAATTACATTTAGTCAAATAGTTTACCAAGCTGGATTTGAGGGCTGGTTACCGTCAAATCAGAATGGTCCCTGCAGATTGTCACAAGACTACATTTAAGACTCATTCAGGTCATTATGAATGGCTGGTTATGCCTTTCAGCTTGACCAATGCTCCAGCAACTTTTCAAGGGGCCATGAATGATATTTTCAGACCCTTCCTTCATCAATTTGTTCTAGTCTTCTTTGATGACATTCTAATTTATAGTTCCTCGATGGACGAGCATGTGTCCCACTTGGAAGCGGTGTTAAGGATTCTACGTGGTCACTAATACTTTGTTAAGAGAAGTAAGTGCACTTTTTCTGCCCAAAATGTTGAATATCTGGGTCATATTATCTCAGTAGGGAAGGTGTCGACAGATCCAAAGAAAATTCAAGCTGTATTGGATTGGCCAGAACCAAAAAATGTGAAGCAATTGAGGGGATTCTTGGGATTGGCTAGATATTAAAGGTACATCAAGGGATTTGGAGAGTTAGCTCGTGTGTTGACTCTACTCGCGCAGGGATGACTTCCTATGGTCAGAACAAGCCAGCATTGCCTTCCAAAAGCTAAAAGACACCCTGGGGCAGGGGTTGGGGCTGTCCTTATGCAAGAGGGGCAGCCACTCTCTTTTTTCAGTAAAGCATTAGCCTCACAACATATTAAGCTTTCAATATATGAGAAAGAACTGTTAGCTGTGGTCCTCGCGGTGAAAAATTGGCATCAGTATTTGTAAAGAGCTCATTTCAGCATTAGAACAGATCAGTAAAGTCTCAAATTTTTGTTAGGACAAAAGCTTAAGACACCTTTTCAAATGTATTGGATAGCCAAGCTCATAGGGTATGACTATGAGATTCAATACAAGAAAGGGAGTGATAATTCTGCAGCTGATGCCCTCTCTAGATTGCATGGGTCGCAGATTTTGCAGATGGCGCTTGACACTGCTTCCCCAGAGCTCTTGGACTTAATAAAAGAATCTTGGGAGGTTGATCATATGGTGGCGAATATTTTGTCAAATATTAAACAGCAAGTTGATAATCTCATGGGAAGGTTCTCGTGGGATAGGACTGTTTTGCGGAGAGACAGCAAGATTATGGTAGGGGATGTTGCTGCCACTAGACAGAAAATTTTTTAATGGCTCCACTCTAGTCCTCAGGGGGGACATTCAAGCATTAATGCAACCTATCAAAGGGTTCGTGGCCTATTTTGGTGGAAGAACCTGATGTGTCCTGCACTATAAACAGAAATAATACAGACAGCTTGCAACTTCTGGATGAATATGGAGGTTTATATTAATAGTTTTCAGCAGAATCTCGATTACAGGAGAAATACAATGATTCTAAATAAACCCCTCTTGTCCAAAAACACAAAGCAAATGCTAGCTGAACCCTCACTCACTCGATACTCCTCATCTGGAGATTTGAGAGCCCAGCCTCTCCCCTTCTGGTCTTACAAAAGATGTTTCTCATATCCCCCCCTCACAGGTCTCGGCATCCTATATATTATCCTAGGTCTTCGGCACACATGTCTAGAATAAAGTCAAAAGGTAAGGAAGCAATATCAAAAGGATAGCAGCTACACAAAAGCCTATAGCCACCTAGTCGCATGTTTCTTTCTCCAATTCATCATTAGCATTTAGGTCAACCCCCTGGATCCCAAAAGGTAGCTTGCCATTCTCATGTTTTCCATGTCGCTTCCTCTTGTAAGTATTTGTAGCAAAAGCAAATGTATCAGAACCTTCATAAGGAAAGGGAAGATTATGTAGAAGGATGTGATATATGTGCTAGATGTAAATATGAGACTGTAGCTGCTCCAGGTTTATTACAGCCACTTCCTATTCCAAACAAGGTTTGGGAGAGCATATCAATGAATTTCATAGAAGGGCTTCCTAAATCTGATAGGAAGGACGTAATTTAGGTCTTAGTTGATCGTATGAGTAAATATGCCCATTTTATCAGTTTATCTCACCTATTTACAGCTTCTTCTCTGCCTCAAATTTTCCTTGATCAAGTCTATAAGCTCCATGGAGCACCAGTGGAGATTATAAATGATCGGGATCCTATCTGTATCAGCAATTTTTGGAAGGAGTTTGTTAGGATTCTGAAAATTGAGCAAAGGCTGTCTTTAGCATACCATCCTCAAAGTGATGGGCAAACCGAAGTTTTGAATCGTGGCTTGGAGTCTTATTTGAGGTGTATGTGTTGGGAAAATCCTAAGGAATGGAATAGGTGGGTGTCTTTGGTTGAGTGGTGGTATAATACTACTTTCCATACTTCTCCCAAGGCAACCCCATATGAGCTACTTTATGGTCAAAAACCTCCAGTTTACTCACCCTACATTCCTAGAACACCTATTACTGAAACGATGGATAGGAGTTTCACAGAAAAAGAAAGGATGCTAGCTGTACTGAAGTATCATTTATATAGATCTGTTAACACTATGAAACAGAAGGCAGATACTAGAAGATCTGACCGAGAATTTCAAATAGGTCAGTGAGTTTTCCTGAAGCTTCAACCTTATAGACAGGTTTCTACAGCAACTAGAAGCACTCAGAAATTGGCTCCTCGGTCCTACGATCCTTACAAGGTGATAGAAAGGATAGGAACAGTAGCTTACAGATTGGAACTACCACCTGAGTCTAGAATTCACCCTACATTTCATGTGTCCTTATTGAAGCTATGTCCGGATCCTCGTGTTAAACAAAGACATCCTTCGGTTGACTATCCTTCCATTCTTAGTTCCCAGTATCCTGAGAAAATATTGGCTAATAGAATTGGAAGGAGAAAGAAGCACATTATTACTGAAGTTTTAGTACAATGGAAGGGATATCCTGAAGAAGAAGCTTCTTGGGTCTCTCTATACAAGTTCAGCAGCAGTTCCCTGAATTTCAGGTTTCCAACCCTTGAGGACAAGGGTTGTTTAACGGGGGGTATTGTTATAAAATATATAATTGCGCAGATTGACCATTGACCCTAAAATACCGTTAAGACACAATATCTATAAATAGTTAAACATAGTAGATGTGAGGCAGGCTGAATGACATTGAGTTGACTATTTCCTTCATTTCTCTTCTGTGACTTATACTTCTCTTTCCCTTTATTCCTTCTTCCTTCCCGACTTCCCTCTGTCCTCTTTCCTTCTTTTCTGTTTCTTCCTATTCTTTCCATTCTTTTCTATTCTTTCTTATTCTTGATCAATCGGCATAACATCTTCCCAACCTAAACAAAGGCTTCTTTATACCTTCAAAATTGATCTGTCATATGTGCAAGACCTAAGAGCTCCATAAAAGTCCAAAGCTGTCAATAACCAAATCATCAATAGAACCATCATATCAGAGATATCGGCCTTCATAATTCTATATTCAAAAGCATATTTGATAAGTGAAGAAAGGCATATTCATGAAACTCATTCAACAGGGAACAAGAACAGTCTTTTAAGCATGGAGAAAAATAGGCTATTGATGGGCAGGCATATTTAAACCTTAGGAGCCCGGGGAAGGAATGAGGTAACTATAACATGTTCTTCTTTCAGGTTAATATCAGTTTATTCTTATGAAGACAACGAAAAAGTTTATATACCTTGATTAGGAAAAGTGTCCACACCTTTCATAACCTCATCCTTAGAAATGCCATCTTTTTCATACATTCTGTGAACGATATTGACAATATCTTCTCGGTTAGGTTACCTGTTTCACATTCAAAGACTACATCTCAGAGAGGAGACATGGTTCACCTAGCTGCATGGAATGAGAAAAATTTAAGGAAATTACATAAGCCATATGACTATAATATAAGCATGATAAAAATGTGAAATATATGACTAATTTAACCTCCATCAAGAAACTATCATCTTCCTTATGGTTATGGATTGTTGCTGTTGTTACCATCAAGATACTAGGGGCCTAGGTATCTAAACATCACCCAAAAAACTGCTTCAAATTTCATGAATGGGAATTTCTACAACCATAGAGTAAGGTGCTATTTACCAGTAGAACTTCTCCATCCTTCCATCTCGTATCAGTGGAGCATAAATAGTAGAAAAATCATTCCCCGTTACAATTATTGGAATTCTATTTGTAATATCTGTTTCTCGCCAATTTTGGCCAACACTAACTTTTGTTGGATTGTCCGCTAGATTCACAAGAGTCCCAACAACAATTTGATTATTGACTGTCATTTGAGTATTGCCTATGTCAAAACAGAAAAATTATATTCAGTGAGGAGATAACCATAAAATTGAAGAAACAGAGCCTGTATAGATATGAAATCATATGAAAATGCAACAAGAATATTGAATAAAATAAAGGACATAACAACAAAGAGGTATTTATATTTCTCTAGTCTCTATATTTTCATTTCTCTGAATATGATGATCACATGTTAGCTCACCAAATCTACCAAAGCCAGCATCAATATCATTGATCATCAAGCAGCTCATTTTTCCCTGAATCAAGCAGGAAACATTAAATGTTAAATGAAAAAAGATATATTAAACAGCTCATTAAACATTAAATAAAGAAGACATAATCATAATGCGCATCTTCTTTTAATAGATGAGTGAACCTTTTTGCTCTCATATGTTCTTTTTCCAAGATAAATGTCTTGTAACTCATCACATAAAGTAACACTTTTAACTTCTAACCAAGACATACATATATTTGAAAATTTTAAAAATCCTAACTTGATTCTGGACCACTTGAGATGCTGTTCTATAGTGGTCACGAATCAATCTTCCTGGCTCCCCTGCACATGAAATTTACTATATGGTGGGACTGATCAGATTTACAAGAAGCAGTGCCTTAGAACAAATCACAGGAAAAGGTATATCATATATGCATATCTGGTCCGAGAAGGACCATATAGGCATGTAAATAAGGGACAAAACTTCCAAAAAAAAAATTCAAAAAATACAGAGGCGCATAAGCTACATTAGCGTTCAAAATTGGTAAAAACTTGCAAGAAAAAGAAACAGTTAAAACAATTTCTGAAGAGTACAGTTAATCATTTTATAAATAGTTTATATGTGAGATATCACAATCATTGGCAAGTTAATATATCATAATAAATATGCATTCCTTTGTTTCTCTTTCAGCGTTGTTATTTTTATTGGCTTGAAACAACAGCATTGAAGGAAGGAATCCAATTCCAACTTACCAGCTCTTTCTGACTCTAATTCCCCAGCAGACACTATTACAGGTTCAACTCCCATTGCCTGAAGTATGAGTTCTGTTTGAAATGATTTCCCCTGCCCTTTTTCTCCCCAAATACCTGAAAGGTAAAATTATAAGTGACTTTTTAAACCAACTGCATGAAAACGTACCTTATATATTCAGAGTATACTGAAGGATTCCTTGTCTTTGTTTAATTTCTTTTAGCCAGATTAAATTTGGTTACTCAATGTGTACTGATAATAGATTAAAAAAATCAGGCTAGATATTTTCAGTGCAATATCAATTTCCCTTTCTCTTGAAAGATCAACTTTTAATATAACAGGCGTGATGAAACCCAAAAACACATTTCATCCTGAGAAAAGATATATTAATACCTAATGACAATGCTTTTTCTTTCTTCAGGGTTTGACATAAAGTACTAGTTTGTTGTAAGTTTATACCGGATCAAGGGAACTTTGGTATTGCGAATGTGAGCAAGGTAGTTCTTCACAATGTGGCATAATGCATTCACAGAACACACTTACAAGAACACACATCTATTAGGAACGTATAAAAATTTAAAATTAAATGGTATATGCCATTTCAGAAAATTTATCACAAAGACATGAATCCAGAAGGTACAAAATTTACCATTTATACAAGTTTTCACAGCAGAATTAAATAGTTGAAACTGCATTAACAACTTTTAACATTTAGACTTAACCATTAGCAAGCAAGCAATAATGTGAGTTATAATTGATAGAGACAGCATTTAGAGAAGGAATTTGACTAATATTACAAAAACTTCCATAAAATGGCAAAAGAAATCACTTTTACCAAGCCCTGTTACTTCTTGAAATTGATTCATCACAATTTCTTTGCACTAGCCCAGATTCCAGAGAACTTAACAACTTTATCATGTCAAAGAGAGTTAAAACAACATGAAACTTTAGAGTGTAAAGAAAGAAAGAAAGGATGTGCAGACTAAGTTGACTTGTTATGATGGAGATAGAAGTTAAGGAAGACATAAGGAATGATGTTCAGATCACTGCATGCTGCAGTCACCAAACTGGACAAACTAATGTCATGTCTTCATTTTTGTCGTCATACAAACAAACATGTCAAAAAATGACAAGTGACATGTGAAAATGATATATGTTCTTCATCAAATCATGGCATTAAATAATCTGATTTCTTTGGCAGCCTCCATGAGTAGAACTCCATTCTTTTCCACACGCATAACAAAACTCATATTTGCACCTGCAATCACAAATAATAAATCATTTTATTAAGGAAAAAATTAATCTCTAAATTCATATAGTTTCATTAATCTCTAAATTCATATAGTTTTACCTTATTTTTAATCATGTCCCTACTTTTTTTTATCAGGTCCATATAGTTTCACCTGATAAAATCATGTCCCTGTAATTCTTTTCTCTTTTTATCAATTATTTGAAACTACAAGATCTGATTATAAATTATAATTAGGTCAAAACTATAAGGATCTAATAAAAAGAAAAATTACATACAGATACTGATAAAAAGAAGAAAATTTCGAGTAACTAACTAAAAATTAATTGAAACTACGGCTTCTTGCATATTAATTATTTCTTTAATTAATCCCTAAATAGTTGCTCTTTATCAATTAAGACCATAACAAGAACAAAGCATGATTACTTCATAAGCAAGAGTTCAAATATGAACTAAAAGTAGAGTTCTTGCATATAAATTTGTATCAGAAAGAAAATTGACCTGCAAGTGATATGCAAGCATCCATGTATCTTCTCCACATAGAACTTACACTTAGGACACCTTCCCCATTTCTTTTCTTTAGCAAGCTTTCTCACAAGAAGATCTTCTCTCTGTCTTTCATTCTCATTCAGTTTCTGATATTCTCCACAGTCAATTCCAGGATGCCATGGAACATTACACCTTGGACAGAACATTCTATGGCAAACAGGGCACTCTGTCGCCCCTGCACCTCGTTGATCTTCCTCATTCTCAACCAGCATCATCGCCGAACAATCCTTAAAGGGACAGTAAAATTTGGGCACTTGCAGAAATAGAGCTTCACATAGAGCTTGATCCCACCTTTCAAGTAAATCCTTTGGAAGCCATGGCCGACAAGCTTCCAGATCATAAACAGTTTTACAATCCAAAGCAGGACACGGAACTGCTGCTATGGTGTCTTGGATTTTTATGGCCACATGTTTTGTTACACAATCCGAGCAATATGAATGATCGCATGTCTGGTTCTTGATCATCTGGGTAGTTCTTTTTGTTTCTGCACAGATTTCACATATAATCTGCAGGGCTTCCTCTGTTTTAATTGAAGACTTCACATGCTTAGTTTCTGGGATAGTCCAAGAAGAAGAAGAAGATGATGGTGGTGATGATGATGATGATGCTGGCAAAAGGAGGTAAGGAGAATTTTTTCTCTTTGGAAACCGCGAGCGTTGAGGATATTGGGCAATAGCTAATGGGACATGGGGATCATCTTCATGTTGGAAAAACAGAGCAGAGAGAAAAGGATATTCAACGCAGAGAAGTTCGGTGGCCACGAAAGAGAAGAAGAAAGAAGAAAAGAAAAACAATTCATAGAGAAGATCAAAAGCAGAGTCTTGAGCCATGAGAGAGCATAGAGTAAGGTGTGAAGAAGACGAAGGGAATCAGTTCTACTTCACTGTTTAGGGATTATAAAGATGGAGAGACGAGTGCTTTGGAAGAAACTCAGTGATTGTTGGGAAGTACCCAAATCATGGTCTTAAATTTGATTTAGAAAAAATTAGAAATAAACAGTAATTTTAGTCTGATTAAACTATAGTTTCAGATAAGCTAATAAGAATAATTTTTAAAATAATAAAAAAATTTATAAATTATTTAATTATTATTTTACTCTTATTTTTTTTATATTATCTCTCTTTTCTCTTATATCTTTTCTATTATCTCTCATCTTTCCTCTCTCTCCTCTCCCCTCTCACCTCTCTCCCCTCTCTCTTTCTCACCCTCTCTCCTCTCTCCTCTTTTTAATAAAATCATACATTTTTTAATAATTTATTAATATAAAAAATTATTTTAAAAATAACTATTTAAACACTTATTTTTTTAAAATTATTTTTTTTAAAATATTCTTTTTAAAATCTATTTTCTTAGAGCTAATCCAAATATACACTTAGCCAAAAAGGGTTTATCTTAAAGTTAGTGCGTCTATAAAGCTCCTTGAGATATTTTTTCAATCTTTTAATTTTGATAGTATTAGTCATAAATAATAATTTTTTAATAATAATTATTATTATTAGTTTAAAAATGAGACTTAATATATCAATATTTAAGAATATTTTGTTTAAAATATCAATATCGGGCCTGTTTAGATAGGATTTTAAAAAAATACTTATGAAAAAGGGCTTTTAGAGAAGAGTTTATGGAAAAAAAATGGTTTTGAATAAATAGGTGTTTGGATAGTTATTTTTAGAATGACTTTTTATAGTGGTAAATTATCAAAAAATGTATGATTTGATTTAAAGTAAGAGAGAGGTAGAGAGAAGATAAGAGAGAGGAGAGAGGGTGTAAGAAAAAGTAGAGATAAAAGAAGAGAGAGGAGAGAGGAGAGGGTTAGGGATGAGAGAGGAGAGAGGGTGTAAGAAAAAGTAGAGATAAAAGAAGAGAGAGGAGAGAGGAGAGGGGTAGGGATGAGAGAGGAGAGAGGGTGTAAGAAAAAGTAGGGGTAATATAGTAATTGGATAGTCCATAAGCTCTTTTACTGTTGAAAATGCTATTTTAAATAGCTTATTCAAAACTATGGTTTTAAACCATGGTTTTGCCCAAAAATACTTATGGATAAATAAGTTTGTTTATTTTAAAATTTCCTCAAACTAAAGTTTTACCTAGAAGAGCCTATAAAACTTTGGTTTGGGTGTGTTTGGAACACACCCATCAACGATTTTTTTATTAACAATATTTGGGGTAAATGATTGAAGGGATATTTTATCAGATTGACGGCGCATTTGTTTCTTTTCTTTTGATAAAATGATCAATTATATTGAAATAAAAATATAAGTATAAATGACAACAAATATTTGGTAATAGTATATAAACTGCAATTTTTTAAAGAGTTCACAGGACATAACATGTAAACCTGATACACAACTGTTATAATACATATGACAATAAAAATATCAAACCACAAACACAAAGTTGAAGGATAGAACATGAGTAAGTGATATACCCTATAAAAAATTCTTGTACTACGACACTAGGGAGAAAAAACTATAAAAAGAATAAGGGTTTTTTTTATTATAAGAGAGGGTTAAGCGCCCATAATTAAAGAATGGATTTTTTTTTAAACACTTAGAAACAACAAGAGTCCTTAAATGTAAAGGATAAGAATATAAAACTAGTGTGGTATTCAAACTTTCCTTTACAAGGGCATCAGTAAGTTTATTTTGATCTCTAGCTATATGTTAAATTTTCAATTCTCATGATAGCTTTAAGAGAATATGTATATGTGATAAAGGTGTGCAAGATGCCCATGACCCGGTGAGCCCGCCCGAGCCCACATAAAAAATACCCTATCTAACCCAATAAAAAATGACCTAATGTAAAATGAACAATTTCGGGCAGGGCCGGGTATCAGGAAGGGGTTGCTGCCCTGCCCATTTGGCTATACCCAATTAGTTACCTTTTTATATATCAAAATTTGTAAATTATATTGTTTCACATAGAACGAATATGATGAATACTGATGACTAAATGGTAATTTTATAAATATGAGTAGTCAAGTAGGTAATTGCATCATTTAAAATTTATAACTAAATTGATTTCTTCATTTGTTTTTTTTAAACTTTGCTAACGATCATTTTTTTTCAGATGCTTCATCTTTGTCAATTTTGGGAAGATTCATACAAAGTTATAATTGGAAACTACTTAGACTTCAAAGTTTTTTTTATATACAATGGATTTCAAAACTTTAATTACTATCTTTTTTTTGCCTTATTTTTAGTGGATTATAGATATTATTTAACTCTTGAAGACATATGAATATGGTATTATTTTATAAGTTCATAATTATAAATTTTTTTTCACAATATGAGTAAGGTATCACGATTTGGGCATGCCCAGCCCGCCCATATCCAGTCTAAAATGGTTAGGGCTTTTACCAGGTAGGACTGGGTATTAGGTTGCAAAATGCAACCCATACTTTTTTCGGGCAAGGCACCGGGCAGGGGGCTGCCCTACCCAGCCCTGCCTATGCATACCCCTAATCTGTGATAGTAATAAATTATATGTCCCCAATCATATTTGATAACATATTCACCACATTATTGGCATCGGATTCCAGAATGTTCTTATATAAACATCCAACTGTTCTACCTCAATTACACTACATGTACCTAATTGAGATGTAAATCTAGTAACCCACTTTCCTGAATGATCCCAAATAACTCTACTACATCCTGCTTTACTATGAGATGTGGTAAAAACTCTATCAACATTTAACTTGAACCATCCGAAAGGGGGAAGTTGCCAATGGGAAGGCTGGCAAACAATTGAATTTGATAAAAGTAAAGCATTATCTGGATGAGTTTGCTAAATCTACACAAATCCTTTCTATGTTTGCATAATGACTAGATAAGAGTCCAATAGTTTCAAAATGTCCTGATCAAATGTAACTTGATTCTACCACTTTCATAAGTTCCAAATTGAAACTCCCTAAATTAGACTCCAATTGCAATTTCCAACAACCCCTAGCTCCTTTTTAAAGTTTAAAGCAAACAAATCTCTTAAAGAAACTGTAAAGAGTGCAGAACAAAACTTGGGATAAATCAATTTACTCCAAAGTTGGCTAGCATAAAAGCAATCATGAAGAATGTGCAAAATATCTTCTGTATCCTGTTTGTAGTATTGACACAGTGCACTAGTTGATGACCACTTACTTCTCCAAGTATTAGTTGGCAAACGATTATTAAATGATGTCCATATAAAGACTCTAATATGCTCAATACCTCCATTTTCATATATCTTTGTAGATAGAGCTAAAATTATTTTTAGATTATTTCTCAATAAGATAATAAGCACTTCTAATAATAAAAATATCCTCATTTATAGCATTTCATATCATTAAGTCATTACCTACCTCCATCATAGCTGGAAACATGCTTATAAACTTTTGAAAGGCATTACTTGGAATAAGACCAATAAGTCTTTAGTAATTCCAAATCCCGAAATTCACCCAACATAATCTGCAACTTTACTGCTTTATTCCTACTTTTAAGTGGTCTAAGACACACTTCCTTTAGCCTTTTATTAGGAAATAACACTTATCAGTAAAGAAATTCCTTAATTGTCCATTTTTGATCTGTCATCTTGTACCTAATTCAATTATATCTTGTTGTTGGGAAATGAACTTCCACATAGCCGAGTCCCCTTTTCTTGCTTCTAGTAAATTGTTCTCATTTTTCAATATATATTTGTATAAAAGTACATTTACCCACAAACATTTGTCTCTATTTATTAGTTTCCAAACTATTTTAGCTCCACATGCACTGTTGAACGATCCTAACTTCTTGAATCACAGCCCACCATATAATTTAGGTCGAACAATTTGATCACATTCGATAGGATGAAATCCATAAGAAGTTTGACTATTCCTCAATATAAAATTCCTTTGCAACCTCTCCACTTCTTGACAAACAGAGACAGGAACTTTAGTAACTTTCATAGGATATACAGGTATAATATTCAGAATAGATTTGGTCACAGTTATCTTGCTAGCCACTGAAAGTGAACTCTCTTTCCACGTAGTCAGCTTAGATTTAACCTGATCAATGATGTACTGAAAAGTGTCTCCAGTTTTCCTACCTCTGATGATTGGAAAACACAGATACTTTCCTATATCCACCGAGATATTCATACCTGTAATTCCATTAATTCTTCTTCTAATGTTGTCATGAACTTTTGGCAAAAAGAAGATCGAAGATTTGCTCTTATTAATCTTCTCTCTAGAGGCTAAACAAAATTAATCTAAGCAATCCATCATACACTTGACTTGTTTTTCAGTTGCCACTCTAAAAAGAAGGAGGTTGTCTGCAAACATAAGATGAGAAATATAAGGTTCAACACTAGTAATGAAAATTGGTTTCCAATCACCTGCATTCACTATGTCAATAATAAGATGGGATAATCTGTCTATACAAAAAACAAATAACAAAGGTGAGATAGGATCTCCTTGACATAGTCCTCTTTTAGGATAAAAGAATTCAGTTTGAGATCCATTATATAACAAATTATAAAAAACAAATGCAACACAACCCATAATAAGTTTTATAAGGTTAGAATCTAAACCAACATCAGTAAGAACCTATTAAAGAAAATCCCATCTGATACGATCGTAAGTTTTCTCTAAATTAATCTTCAAAGCCATTAAACCATTTTTCCTCTCGCTTTCTTCATTATATGCATGATTTCCAGGCCAATTATAATATTGTCCTGTATATGCCTGCCTTTTATAAAGCTTAATTGAAAAGGAGAAATAATATCATCCATGGTCTCCTTTGATCTACTAACAATCATTTTAATAATACATTTATAATACACAGTACACAGAGCAATCGATTTAAAATGAGTAGTTACCTTATCCTTCTTGTATTAGTGAAATCAATGTCTTATTTGCATTAGCATCAAAGGTTCCTCTTTCAAATGCATTCTTCACAAATTTGCATAAAGAATTACTCACTTCACTTCAATTAGCTTAGTAAAATATTGGTGAAAAACTATCAATACCAATAGCCTTATAAGGTCCCATACAAAACAGAGTTTCCTTTATTTCTTTATCAATTGGCAACTAATATATATTAACAAGCCGAGCTTTAGGCTTAGAAAAAAAATTAGTCTTAGTTTGTAATTCACAAAAATTACTTTCACAATCTCGATAAAGATTCTTGAAATATTCAATAGCCATCTATAATAAATCAGATTCATTCTCAATCCAGTTCCTATTAACATCCTTAAGAGATAGCACTTTACTTCTCCTCCTCATTTTTGTTTTTAAATGATAATATTTTGTATTCCGATCACCTCTAGTAATCCACTCAATTTTGGCCTTTTGAAACCACTTAATCTCCTCTAATTTTAGAATATTATCTAATTCAGATTGCAAATCAATTTCAAGAGATTTTAAAAATCTAGAATAAGTATAAGCTAGAGAACTTTGGATACCATTCAACCGTGCTAGCAAAATTTTTTTCTTTTTCTCAACAAATCCAAAAATATTTTTGTTCTAATCAATAAGAGAGGCAGCTAATTTTTCTAGAGACATGTTAAAATCTTCATAATCCATTCAAGAATTAGCAAGAAATTGTTTGAAATTTTTATGGTTTAACCACATAGCCTCAAATATAAAGGTTTTCTGTTTTCTAGTAAAAGAATAATTTTGAAATTGTAATAAAATAAGATTATGTTCAGAGAATTGAGTTCGCGATAGTATCAAAAGACTGTCTGATAACAAATCAAGAAAAAAAGAATTAGCTAAGGCTCGATCCAATATTTCATCAAGGCGAGAACAACTAGCAATTCGGGGCCCCTTCCATATAAATTTTGGTTCTTGAAAACTCATATCTAAAATGTCACACTCCCTTATTTTATCTTGTAACCAATTTATCTTTCTATTAGAGGAAGCAGTGCCCCCATTTATGTCAGATGTATGTAGGATATCATTAAAATCACCATATACAACTCACGGCATAGTAATAGAAGTGGATAAGTTCGCCAGATCATTCTATAGTTCCTGTTGAAGATTAGAATACGGAATGGCATAAACCGTCATTAATAGAAAAGGAGGACTACCAACCATTCACACTAGAAGTGAAAATATTGCCTATTTTTAATAAGAATAGTACTTTGATCCGATCACTTTTTCACATAGCAACCAAGCCTCCCAATCGGCCTAAACTGGGAATTATTTTTAGAGAATCAAAACCCCAATTCTACAAAAAGGCAAACCAAAATTCTGTAGAGCATTTAATTTCAGACAATACGATGAGGGTTGATTTTGGGCCATCACATACTACTCTTAAATTTTTGAGGAGTCTATTAGCATAAGCTCCTCTAATATTCTAATATAATAAGTTATCTATAAATAAATTAATTAACTTGGGAACCAAATTCCAACAAAAACCCAATTAAATTCCTTGCGAAAATTGGGTCTCTTTTACCATTGTGTCTCCATTAACCTCCATCATCTCACTAGTTATTGAAGATGAATTTATGTTCATGGACTTTATCAAAAAAAAAAAGTTATGTTCATGGACCCAAGCCTAGAATCCCCATGATCCATTTCCTCACGTCTAACACCCTCTTCCATTATGGTCATTATATAACTATGTGTGTTGTCAATTTTGTCTTCAACTTCTTCTAACTCCAACCAACGGAGTTGGTGCAAGTGGTAAGCAACCCAGTATCGCTTAAGCGAGGTCTCGAGTTTGATCCTTAGCGTACGCAGAAAATCCCCTTAGGGAGACTCATCTACCATAGCCAGGTACGCGACGCGGGTCGGATCCGGATATAGTAGGGGCAAAACTCCGATAAACCGGGTAAACAAAAAAAAAAACTTCTTCAACTCCAACTTCAAATCACCAGCCCATATCCACACCCATATTCCTATCATTAATCTCCCCCTTATTATTAGCCTTTGTTATTGGCCCAATAAAAAATTTATTTGTATCTCACAAATATATGAGTTAGATTTTTATTATTATTGTAAGAGCTTCTTTAGTAGGAGATCTTATAAATCTTATATAAGTGTTCTTTAAATCCTGAAATTATACCCTAATCTTAATAGAGGACCGGTACCGAATTTATTAAATTTTTTTAAAAAAAAAATCTCCGCTATCACAATCACATCTTCTCCATTATTGACCTCATTTCTTATTCTTTTCTCTTTCCTTCCCATCACATTAAAGTCTCTCACTTCATTAATTGCGCAAGCCTCTTGCTGCAAACCGATCTCATCCATATCCGTCCGTTGCACAGTGACTTTGTTCCTCTTCCCTTTCCTTCTCCTATCTATCACTTGTAGGCTACCGTTGCCTCCGTGAACCAGAAGTGTCGGCTCTTACTCCTGCAGTCCTTCTCGCCGTACATTCTCAGAACTTTAGGCATCGTTTGTCTTCTCTATCACTTGCACTAGAATTCAAATCTTGACCCTCTGTTTTCCAGCCGAGAAGCTTCAATTATGTTGTGCTTGAGTTTGTGTTGCCGGCAAGGTTTCTATACAACTCGCCACTGCTCTATACTACCAGAAGACATATTAGCATTAAACACACTTTTAGTCTAATCATTTGTTTGAACAATCCTCGTGGCCTCTGTGTTGTGTGTTTGTTTTTTTGTTGTCGGACAAGCTTCTCGTCTAGGTCCATAAAATCCGCACTCAGTACACAAGGAGTGTAGACCTTCATATTCTAGGTAGTACTCTTCTCTATCTAATTTAAATCCTGACATTAATTTTTTTCAGATTAACTAAAACACATAATCGCGCATAATGTGCTCTCAGAAATGTTCATATCAACTTTGAGTGTTTCTCCAATCCTGTTGTCAATAATTGTCAGAGCCTCCTCATCATAATATTCCTGATGCCTTCTCGGTACCCTTACCCAAATAGCCACCTTATCTATTTTTGCCTTCTCTAGTTAGAACTCAGGCTCCCAAGGTCTAACAAATAATGATCATAAATCATCTAAGAGCTTCCTGTTAAAACTAAGTAATCGTCCCTGTTGGACAATTTAACCACATAGAAACTATGTCCTATGTTAACAAGATTTATTACCCCTTGTTTAGCCCACAACGCTTGCAATCTTGCTTGAAGTGCCTTGAAGTTGAACCCAATATTTCTATCAAGCAATTTAACAATGATGGCCCTTCTCCAGGCTCTGAATAACCTCTTCTTCATCTTACTATAGAACTTGAATATTGAGAAATTTCTTAATAGATCCTCTGTTGTCTGACATAGAGGTTCATCCTTATCCTATTCTATGTCCGACATTGAGTCATCCGACTGTGGCTCTCATCTTCTTCAATTATTTCTACTTGTGCCTTTAAGTTTGTTAGCAAATAAAGGTCTCCCAGCGTTGAACCCAGTTTGTTCTGTTAAGAGTTTCCCTTAGTGATCTTAGCAAATAAAGGTCTCCCAGCGTTTCCTTTTGGCCATTGCTACTGATAAGAGTTTCCCTTAGTGATCTTAACCCCATTCTTAATCTTTTTAGCATTACGTACCAGTTGATCATCTACCTCTAAAGATGGATGAATCAAGATGTGTTTTGCTAGAGAGAACTATCGCCATTCAGAGAATTTCCAGAGCAGAGTTACCTCGTGCCATACTTCACCCACTACCATGAACAAGAAGTTGATGCGAAGAAGCTTATGCCACAACGGGCATTTACCCAAATTGGGTTTGAAGGAGATGGACAAAAATCTAACTTTAAGTTTGGAGTCCCGTATTAATAGATTTGGAAAGTTCTATTAAAGCGATATTTGATCATAATACTAGTTTGGGATTTAGACTTTTCAATTTACACGTCGTTTTTACAGACAAAAAAAAAATAAGAAAGAGACAAGATAATCACCTTTAATTAATTTCTTAAATTATTTATAAATTCTAAGAATCTAGTTGGCATTAAATTTCATAGTGTTCGCCCTTTCAAAAATTTATGTCAAACTTTTTTCTTCTAAAGTTAGCATTTAGTTTCAAGATGTTTTATCGCTTCAATATCAACAATTTATCTTTTCTATAAGTGAGTAACAATTATTAAAATCATGCAATTTAAAATACTAGTTAAAACTTAAAAGTAATAAATTTTATGTATTTTTTTTTTCAATTATACTCGCAAAGATAACAAGTGAAGCATTTTAATGGGATAAAATTGAAAATACTAGTTTAAAATTTAAGACAACGAAATTTTTTTTCCTTATAAAAAGCACTAGAGAGAGTATTTTTCAATTTTTGGGCGGGTTTAATAATAATAAAAATTGGGCCGAACTGGGATTTTTGGGCCAATTGGCCCAACAAATACCCCTAAATGAATCATCACTATGAATTATAAGGAACCCCCTTGTCGGGGATCCAAGAATCAGCGTCTAACAAAACGGAAGCTGTAAAACGTTGGGCCTCATTTGGGTCATCAAGGACTCTAACACCGGGCCAGTTGACTCTACCAGAAGTGTTGGATCCAGGCCCATAGTTATTAAATTCCACATACGTCACTTTATCTGTAGGCTGCCCTTGCATCTCTTCCCATCCCGTGGGGTCAACCATAGAGTCAATGAACGAGTCAATCACGGCCACCGTTGAATACGGCCGCCACGGCCTTCCCAATGTGGCACGGACCTTCGACTTCATGCCGGCGTCCTCAGGGGCCATTGTGAAGTGACATTGTTGGAAGGCGAAGGCGGTGTGCTCGTCGGGGCTGTCACGTGACTGGGCGGTGAATGTGACGTAAGGCCGGTAGCGAGCGTAGAGGTTACAGTCCTGAAAGAGGGCAGAGGCGTCGCCATAGATGAAGTCCACGGTGCCATAGATGTCGCAGTTCTTGTAGAACTGGCGGCCGGCAACGGCCCAGAGTGTGTCTTGGAAGCCTTCGATGGAGCATTGGAAGAAGATGCTGTTGTTGGCTTCATTGCGAACTGTCACGGCGGCGCTAGCTTTTAACCCGGCTGAGTTCACCAGCCCTATGTTCTCCGCCATGAACCCATCTCCATAGACATCTACCAAGTCAATTATACAATTGCAAATTAATTACTTTGCTACAAGCAATATTTATTTAGTTTAATTTCAATGTTTATGACAAGATAATTGATAATAGAGTCTATAATAAATCATAGCCAATGCAGTTTATGTATCTCTAAATAAACTCTATATAATGTGTAAGAACAGGCGTTTGAACCCCAAAGAATTACGACTTCACATTCGAAATATATACGAGATAAATATAAATATTAAGGGGATAAAAACAAGATAGTATTATGAAGTATCTTTTTCAGTATCGTATATATTTTAAATTAATTTTTGACATATCAAGCACTCTCATGTATATTTTCAATAACCCTGGGCATTCTAAGTTTATAGTGCTAATTACTATTAAAAAAATACCTTAAAAATAAAATAAATTAAAAATTAATTTAAAATTTTAAGTGTTACTGAAAAAATATTTTAAAGTGTTAAATGTATAAAAAAATTAATTTATGATACTATATATTATTGAAAAAAATATTTTAAAATGTTAGATGTATTTTAATTCAAATAAAAATAAATATGATGGGATAGTCCAAAAATACGTTCTCCAAATAATCTTATTACTATGTACGTACATGAAGCATATACATATAAAAGTGTGTGTGTGTGTGTGTATATACATAATAAAAATAATGAATAAGTCTCTGTCAAAAAGTAAAGAAAGAGAGAGTTGTTGAGTTGCTTTCACATGACAAAGCTGCTTGGCATTTGAGGTAATGGATTAGGTTTGTACCTTGTTTGGCTGCTATTCAACAACCCATACCAGACTTTAGTTATAATTAAGGAGCTCAGATTAATTAATAAAAAGCAGCATACACATTACTAATTTTGAATCATTTTCACAGACTTAATATATATATATATATATATATATAATATTAAGGGGGAAAAATGAGAACTTGGGGATTATGACTCGGTCAATCTTTGCTCTCCCCATCACCGCCGTCAATGCAGCTATCATACCCTGAGCCCTCTCATAGCTGGTTTGAATTATTTTTTGTAAAAATGACTTTTATCATAATTGATAATTTTTGCAAATTAAAATTTTAGTAAAAATTAACTAATGTAATGTGATTTATATTTAAATGAGTTTCTGTAAAAAATTAATTTGACATACATTTATTTAGATGATAGATTGAAAAGTTAATTTTTAAATATTCAAAAAAATTTAAAAAATGGTTAACTCAAAAACCAGAAAAAGTTATCACATGCTAGTAACATTTAAACTAAGTTAGCATGCATAAGTGGGTTTAAATTTTAAAATATATTGGGAATATATATGTACATAATTGAGTCACATGCATGTTCTGTTACACAATTATTTTTTATACAAATTTTTTAAAAATAAATTGGACTCACCCACGATCCAATAGCAGGATAAAATCTCTTTTTTTTTTAAGTGATACTAATATTAGATAGGGTAAGTTGTCAATTACTGATACACAATTTTTAAAACAGAGAGAGTTGCCACCTAAGTTGAATCCTAATTTATTCTGGAAGTCTCTAACTTTGAAAACTTGACATTTTACTGGTAGAGTAGTTAACATGCAAACCTGCAAATTAAATATATATATATTGGTTGGCCAATAATTGCACCCAAACTAATTAGTTAATATAATTAATATATGATGACCATTAAATTACTTAATTGATTCCATATATTTTGAAATATATTTTGTTATCATTTTCTTTAAGAAAATTGAAAAAAAAAATTATTCAGGAATAGAAGTTTCAAAAGGATGAGCTCGCATGTCTCAAATTAATTAAGTGCCAAAAGGGTAAGATAAATTAGGGTCATATTCTTTGGTTTCCATTTTGTAAACAAGAAAAACAAATTAGTTCAAACATTCACCATATCGAGAAGGGATGCTTATATATATTTACATATATATAATAAAAAAATATCTTTAGTTAAGAAAAATTCTGCCCTTTCTTTGATAATATTAAAATTAAGAGTTTCGTGTGTACTTACGTATTACTTAACCCATATTTTTCAAGCCAAAAGGTC
The DNA here is from genome assembly GCA_037074615.1 of Leucaena leucocephala. NCBI lineage: Eukaryota > Viridiplantae > Streptophyta > Magnoliopsida > Fabales > Fabaceae > Leucaena > Leucaena leucocephala. The sequence goes on from CM073552.1 coordinate 4,702,649, forward strand.
ATTGAAAACCATGAAAAGATAATCAATTAAAGTTTAATCTGAACATAATCCTAAACCGATGGAAAAGCCAAAAACAATGTGTGTGTGTGTGTGTGTGTGTAATTCATACATGATGGTAGGAAAAGAAAAAGAAAACGTCTGGAGAGCTTAATCCCAAAATATTTGTATATGTGGTGAGATAACCCTTCAACTTATATGACATACTTCACTTACGAGACTCCTTGTTTAGGACTCATCAATGTAATGTAACGCACTGCATATTAGTTGAATCAAACTCCTCGTATACTTATAGGCTACATTTTGAATAAGAAGAGACAACATGCATGATTTTGAACAAGAAAGAATGTGCTTGCAGATAAATAAATGAAATATATATATGTATGTACCGAGGGTGGTGCCATGGTGGGAGCCATCTATTCTGGTCTGACGAGGGCCGTCGCCGACGAGCTTAATGTTAGTTTTCTTCTGCGGAACCACGATGTACTCTTTATAAGTGCCACCTCGAACTTGAATGGTGTAGGGTTCTTCACTGAACTCGGGAGCTTTGGCTATGGCTTCACTCACACTTTCATAATCTCCATCCCCATCCTTGGACACAATAACCACCGAGGCCTCGCCGCCATGGGAATACAGAGATAACGAAGTTGAAACGAAGAAGATGAGAACTAACACAGTGGACATTATTGATGACTCCATGGAACCACACCTAGCTAGCTAGCTCCCTATATATAGACATTTGTATGGCCACTTGCGTGCACTGTTGGATAAGAATAACGTTGACGTTTTGTTTGTTCACCTTCTATGTATATTTTTTATTGGATATTTATCTTTTAGGTTTATCTTCTGTTGGGTTTTTTCAGGGTAGTTATACTTGTATCCTCCCACTCCCATTTTCTTTTTCTTTGTTAAGTATATAATAGAAGTTGACATTTTTGAAGTATGTTCATGTCATGTAACGTAGCCTAAATTGTTCTAATAGCTTTTGATGGGCGTTAGTTAACTTTGTTGGAATTATATACCCCCTCCGTTCTTAATATAAAAATTAATTAATTTTTTCTGTATAAATTAAAAAAAATTAAATAAATAAATTAATTATAATTAATATAAAAGTTATTTAACTAATTTTAGTAGATTGAGGAGTATATAATATGAATTTATCTTAAGGAATTAGATTTAATCTTTATTTAATTTTCTTAATTTATCTAATAAAATTAATTATCTTTTATATTAAGAAATTGGATTAGTTGATCTTAGAATTTTAAAGGAATTCCTTTGGAGAAATAGGTGGACCCTGGGATTGCTTTCCTTACCTAAATGCTTCAGATCGAGCTTAACTTTTCTGGAGTCTAAACTCAGGACCTATTACTTCCAATACTAAAGCCATCACTTGCTGCTTATTGTATCAGAAGATGCTTCTTGCATTTTCCCGTTAACTCCCCTAAGATTACCAATATACTTATCCGATAATAAATATAAGAGCTAGTTAATTTTTTTAGAAAAATTAAAAAAATTAAATAAATCAATTAATTATAATTAAATACAACACTCTAAGAAAAAATCTTATTATCTTTTCTATGATTGATGATTTTAATTTTCTTGGTGTTTAAACTATTTTTCTAATTCTAAATATAAGATATATTTAATTCATTTGATTAAATTAAGGAAGTTAGTTAAATTAGTTATTATAACATATTTTTTCTAAAGCACTATAATCATCTTTATTAATTATCTCCCTCATTCTCTTACTTAATTATTGTTGAAAGAGTATCAATAGGAGTAATTTAAAAACGAGTTGATAAATTTAAAAAATATATTTTATATTTATGACCAAGATCAATTCTCTAATTAAATCATATATTTAACACTTGAGGAGTATTACCTATAGTTGCTTTGGTTCTTTTCTATCTTCACCAATAGGAACTAATATGTAAACTCTTATTTAATGTCATTTTATCTTGTATAAAAAAATTATACGTGTGTGTGTATTTAATGTCATTTTGTCTTTGTGGACTTCTTTATGATTGCTTCAAGACGTCAACTACTGTCTAGATATTGTATATGAATTGTTAGAGATGAAGTCCCTACAAGTTCCACATTTCCCGCCCAAAAGTAATATAACATCAACATCTCCAAATTATATTCAATTTTCACACCAATAAAAGTTGATCCGAGTGATAAGCAGTTCGGTATCGCTTAAGCGAAGTCTCGAGTTCGAGCTTTGACGTATGCAAAAAAATTCCTGTTGAAGACTCGCCTACCATGACCAAGTGCGTGACGTAGATTGAATCCAAATATAGTTGGAGCAAAGTTTCGATAAACTGGGTGGGTAAAAAAAAAAATTCAATTTTCACCCTTTTTGGATTTCTTATTTTCTTCCAGTATACATTGCTTTCAGCAGTGGCCCAAAAAAAAACAAAAATGCATTGCTTCCTGGACCTTTGTCTATGTGATGTTTCCTTTGCTTGCGCGCGCGCATTTATATATATATATATACCAACGGGGTTAGTTCGAGTGGTAAGTAGCTCGGTATCTCTTAAGTGAGGTCTCAAGTTTGAGCCTTAGCGTACGCAGAAAATTTCCGTTGGGAGACTCACCCACCATAGCCAGGTGCGCGACGCTGGTCGGATCCGGATGTAGTCGAGGCAAAGCTCCGGTGAACCGGGTGGGCAACTAAAAATATATATATGATGCACTAAAATAAAATAAAAATATTACTCCCTATTCTTTATATAGGAACTATATATATAACTAAGTTGTAAAGAGATTAAAAAAAAAGAGAAATGATAGAAAAAAATACTAAAAATGATAAATTTCAAGTTATGCATGTTACTAATAATAGATCAAATATTACCAACACAATATCTTACTTTGATATTTATTATTTTTTCTTAAAAAATTAGTTTAGTTATTTGTAAAACAAAAATATATGTTAGTTTTTCTAAAATATCATCCTTAATCATTTGCATTAGAATTACCTGAAAACAACCTTAACATGTGCAATCATCAATAAGATAGTTTAAAGAAAAAATTATAAATTTAGAAAATAAAATGAATTATAATCTTACTTTTTATGATCAAAATAAATTCTTTAACTAAATTTTATATTTAGAACTAAAAAAATAATAAATTTACAATTTTATGTCACAGAAACCCTCACAAAATTTTTTAATTGCCCTTCTTTGCCAAAGAATAGCCCGTTTGAAATAGTTGAGAGAACCTTAATTTGTAAGTTTACAACTATATAGCGACATATCTAACTGTTATAACCGTCCCTGATGACACCTCAATATGATGGTGGGCAGACCTATCCGAAAGTTTTTCTACTATTTTTTAATATTATTATGTTATGTGTAATTTCACTATATTAAATACTATTATTTCTAAAGGTAATCCAATTTTGTGATTTCATATTTCCACATATTCATTATACACACCACATAATTGCATGCCTTTATTCCATATGGATAATATAGGTTCATAGGAGCTAGTTTCTTTATGGCTTTTATGCTTGTAACTGTTAGAGGGTGATCTTTTCGAACTTTAAGTTCATATGTCGTTTGCTTTAATAATGATAGCCGTGTTAAATTAAACCAAAAAGAAAAATAGGCCTTTATTAGTGTTTAGATCGATTATCTATGGATCATTCTAGCTTAACAAGTAGTATCATGTTCGAGCCCTAGATATATAACTGTGATAATTATTTGGAGATAACGAAGTTTTCTTATTGTGAACCTATTACTAGTAGTGTCGAATACAGGCGAATGGATAAAAAAATATTAATTTTTATTTTGTTTCATCTTGTTTTTTCTTAATATCCTCTAAGTTCCTTGTCTTGTTTACGTCTTTTTTTTGTCATGCCCTAACATTTCATTCTCACAGTTTTGTTGCATAAGAATGTTTTTTTTCTTTTCCTCCAGCCTTTTGGTTAGGGAGGAGGATTGGCGGCGTCGGCAAACCACCGCCGGAGCTGCTCGATGAACGATGCGTGTCTGGGATCAGAGGAATTGAATTATAGTTTTGGGGAGGAAGCCTTTTCCCTTAAGTGAATGAGGGCAATTTTGATATTGCACAATTAAAATCTCGCCCCCTTAAATCCTTTGAGATTTCTTAATTATTTGATTATTTCGAGAGACTTGTTAATAATAAATTCTTTTGTTTGGTACCTATAATTCCTCCTTCAAAAAGGGTTCCATAAATATGAGATTAATCGTATTTAAATATTAATTTTAGTTTTAAAAAAAAAGGAAAATATTCTTTATAAAATTAGTATCACAGCTAAATATGTTCTCATCAAACCCTTCAAAATGAGAAAAAAACTTTTAATGAATTCAAAATATATAAAAAAAAAACGCGTACTTCAATAGTTTTTTTTTTTGTTGCCCACCCGGTTCACCGGAGTTTTGCCCCGACTACATCCGGATCCGACCCGCGTCGCGCACCTGGCTATGGTGGGTGAGTCTCCCAACGGGGATTTTCTGCGTACGCCAAGGCTCGAACTCGAGACCTCGCTTAAGCGATACCGAGCCGCTTACCACTCGGACCAACTCCCGTTGGTGCGTACTTCAATAGTTAGTATGTTATATTGTCCCCACAGACTAGAATTGTCGAGTCACTCCTTGTCTACATACATACATGCATATATGCACACACATGTAATACATATTTTATGCATTATTTGAAGATATATATATATATATATATATATATATTGAAGAGTATGGGTTGGTCCAACCATCTCCTTAAACGTTATTACAATATATTGACTTTAGATATAACTAGTTTTTGTTTTTGTTTTTGGTAAAGAGAGGGTTGGGGAATCTAAGGAAAGTAAACCTGCCATGATGTTGGTGAGACTATATTAGAGGAGCAGGCGAGGTTATTGGTTTGGGTAACCAATAAGGGCCCAAAAGGGAAATGGGCCAAAACAAGAAAATGTTGGAAGCATGGCACTTCATTAAAACATAAGTTGTACTAACGGGAGTTGGTCTGAGTAGTAAGTAGCTTGGTATCACTTAAGCGAGGTCTCGAGTTTGAGCCTTGACGTATGCAAAAAAAATCTGTTGGGAGACTCACCCACCATAGCCAGGTGCGCGACGCGGGTCGGATCCGGATGTAGTATGGGCAAATCTCCGGTGAACCAGGTGGGTAACAAAAAAAAAAGTTGTCAATGAGAGTTGACATAGATAATAAGGAACGAGCTCGTATCTCATAAGGACCTGAGTTCAATTTTTACTACTGTTGTGAGGCCTCTTTTGGTATTCGATCTTGTAAGTCCTATGTAAATACTCTCTTAGCCCTGAGGCTGTGCCCTGGCCTTAGTAGAAAACCAGTGCTACACTCACTAATCTTTTTTGTACAAAAAAAATTAGAAGTTGCCAACAACAAAGGTTAATCTGTTTGGTAAAGTGTTAATTTGTGACTAAAAATGTCGTAAGTTCAAACCTTATTATTGATGTGATGACTTTGTTGATGTGTACTATGTAAGTACCTCTGTAAGTATTCTCAAATCTAGAATTATGTTCAAGTTATGATAAGTCCAAGACCCAACTCACTTAAATTTTGTATGAAAAAAAATAGAGAAGTTAACAACAATAGAGTATGACACACTAGATAGACGACTCTATCTCTTAAGCATGTTGCCAAGGAGTTTGATCCCTAACTATATATAGAGAAAAGACTTTGTTATAAAAAATAAAACCTATTTTTATGATATATGTACCGGCGTCTCAAAAGAAATTAGTCATTAGCTATGAATCTAGAGATAATCTTAACTTTTAAAATAAATAAATAAAAAATTATTATAAAATCTTAAATTATGAATATAATTACTAAAAAGTGTTATAATTAGTGAGATACATATAATAATAAATTTTAGTATAAAAATAATAATAAATTTATACTAATTATTTGTTGTTATAATTTTTTTATTACGTATATTTATTGAGATGTCATAAAGATTTTCCAAATAAAAACAAAAACAAAAAGAAGGTAATGATTTGTGGTGAGTGCCGAGGAGTGGTGAGGTGTGGAGGAGTCTCCGTGGATTACACGTAGTAGGTAAGGTGGGAAAACAAACGATAAGAGTGTGCTGCCCCCTTCCGTCCCTTTATGGGGCTATGTGGTAGGTGAATTCCATTTATTTATTTATTTATTTATTATTATATATATACTCTCTAGTCTATAATATAATGCATCTCTTATAAAATAACTTGTTTTAAAATATCACTTTTTTATTCCTATAATTAATATTCATGTCAATAATAATACTTTTTGGACAGTAAAAAAATATACAGAGGTTAGAGAAAAAGTATTGTAACTTTTTTTTTTTAATTTTTAGTCTACAAAGATAAAATTGGGAATAAATTTCAATTTAAGATATAATAAATAAGATAAATGTCATTTTTTTATTTACATGAATTAATTAAGAGGATTTATATTGTGGACAGGAAGGATTATATATTATCCACTTCTCTAGTACTAAATATAAATATAAGTGTTAGTTAATTTTTTTTATAGATTAAAAAAATTAAATAAATCAATTAAATGTATATAATATAAGAGTTAGTTGATTAATTTTAATAAATTAATAAATATATAATATAAATTTATCTTGAAAAATTATATTTGATCTAATTAACTAATTTATTTATTTTTTAAAATTTTTAAAAAAAATTAATTATCTTTTATATTTAGAATTAGGAGAATATATAATAATAATATTATTATTGATAATAAATCCCCATTGTTTTCATTGTTATTGTTGTGAAAAGGCCTTCTTCACCACTCTCCCACTTCCTAAACCACTCTCACCAACCCCAGGCCACCTTTGTTTTTTTCGCTTGAAAATTTCTTATTCTTGCTTCCATTTATATATCCTTTCAAGTCAACAATTACAAGACTTTTTTAGGTAATACCTCGTCCTATGATGATTATTATAATTCCTAATTTCTGAATAATTTAACTTTTTAAATTTATATTTCACAACTATGATATTAATATTAATAATTCATTTTTTATGTATATTGAACAACAACAAAATTGAAATTTATAAATAAAAATAAATTGAAAAGTGAATAAACTCATTCTTTTCTTTTTTACTTCAAAGCCTTTGATTCCTTGTATTATTATTTTTTTTACTTCAAAGTCACTTTAATGGTAAAATTTAGAATTAATTCTATGAAATGTTTTTAAAAATAAAAATAGTTTTATGTAAAAAAAACACATGCTCAATTTTAATGTTGGAAAATAGTTCATAAGATTCAGAGCATGAAAATATTTTTTTTCAGGTCAAAAAGAACATCCCACTATTGTTCTATCTCTCACCAACCCCATGGCTAAGAGACATCCCCTCTGAATCCCCATTTGTACCCCAATACAATCCCTTATTCCCCGCTATGTCCCTTCTTCACCAACCACCACCTCCCTTCCTTTTATTACAATCCTTCGCGACCGAATTATCCCTCAGGAGACTGAGACGCCCCAACTTCATCCCCAAACACATTCTCTCTCTCCTTCGCTCTCTCTCCTCTGTCTCTGTTTCTCTCTCTCTCTCTGTAATTCCCTCACCTTCGTTGAGTTCCTCCGATGGGTTCCACAGAGACCGCCACCAAGCCTCAGAAAGAGTTCATCTTCAGGTCCAAACTTCCCGACATCTACATCCCAAAACACCTTCCTCTTCATTCTTACTGCTTCGAGAATCTCTCCGAATTCGGCTCCCGTCCTTGCCTGATCAATGCCCCCACCGGCGAAATCTATACTTACTACGACGTCGAGCTCACCGCCCGGCGAGTCGCCTCCGGATTGAACAAATTCGGCGTCGGACAGGGTGACGTCATCATGGTCCTCCTTTCCAATTCCCCTGAATTCGTCTTCTCCTTCCTCGGCGCCTCCCTCCGCGGCGCCATGACAACCGCCGCGAATCCCTTCTTCACTGCCGCCGAGGTTGCCAAACAATTCAAAGCCTCCAACGCGAAAATCCTCATAACTCAATCAGCCTACTACGAGAAAGTGAAGGACCTCGACGTGAAACTAATCTTCGTCGATTCTCCTCCGGACGGACAATCTCATTTCTCAGAGCTATCTCAAGCCGACGAGAACGATATGCCCGAGGTCAAAATCAAACCGGACGACGTCGTAGCATTGCCGTATTCTTCCGGCACCACCGGGTTACCAAAAGGAGTCATGCTCACTCACAAGGGATTGGTGACGAACATAGCCCAACAAGTCGACGGAGAGAATCCGAACCTGTATTTCCACCATGAAGATGTGATTCTCTGTGTGCTTCCCCTGTTTCATATCTACTCCTTGAACTCTGTTTTGCTGTGTGGATTGAGGGCCAAGGCGGCGATCTTGTTGATGCCCAAGTTTGAAATCAATGCGTTGTTGGGCTTGATACAGACACACAAGGTGTCGATCGCGCCGGTAGTGCCGCCAATCGTGTTAGCCGTCTCAAAGACGCCGGATATTGATAAGTACGACCTGTCGTCTATCAGAGTATTCAAGTCCGGTGGGGCTCCTCTGGGTAAAGAACTTGAAGACTCTGTGAGAGCCAAGTTCCCAAAAGCCAGGCTCGGCCAGGTATTCAATCTTCCACGTTTGCATTACCCTTCACCTCAATTTTAATATTTTATTGATTATTGATGATACATATATTAAAGAGTTAAGTTGCATTGAACATATATTTCAAGTTGCGTTCATTATTTTAAAATAATTTTTAGTATATTTGATATTTTAAATAGTTTTTCAATAACTTCAATGTCTTAAATTAATTTTTGATATAATTTTATTTTTAAAATATTTTATCAGTGACAATAAGAAATAGTGGAGGGCATGAATTGAATCAATTAATGGGAAGATTCGAATCAAGCGTGTCATATTCTGTGTTTATATTTTCCTATTATATTTTAGTTTTAATAAATAATAGAGTATATGATTGAAATGATTTTTTTATTTTAAATTTTAATATGAAAAATAATGATAATTTTTAGCAAAAAATTTGGAACTCTAAAATTTAAGATTATTTGAATAAAATATAAAAAATAAAATTAATTAATTTAATATGTTCTATTTTATCATAACTATAATGTTTGATGTTGTAGAATTGAAGTGATTAGATTATCTATGGTTGAGTTGAATGTAAGGTCAAGAGAAGTTAATACGAATTAATTAGTATAATTTGATACTAAATATGAATTATTAATCGTTAAGTGGGGGGAAAAAAAGAAAAGAAAAGAGAAAGATTAAAGGATGATGTAATGAAATGAACGTGTAGGGATATGGGATGACGGAGGCAGGACCGGTGTTGACAATGAGCTTAGCATTTGCAAAGGAACCTATGGAAGTGAAACCAGGAGCATGTGGAACAGTGGTGAGAAACGCAGAGATAAAGATTGTAGATCCCGACACTTCTGAGTCTCTGCCTGCTAATCACGCGGGCGAGATCTGTATTAGAGGCGACCAAATTATGAAAGGTACCTTTAACCTTATTTTACTTACTATTAATCTCATTTATTTAGTGCGTGTTTGGCACACGGTTTCAGAATAGATTCTGGGGCAAAACCTCGGTTTGAAAAATTTTTACACAAACAATAATTTTTGTTGAGAATTAATTTTGGACAAAACCTCGGTTTGAAACCTAGGTTTTGAATAAGCTACTGAAAATAGCTTTTTCTTTGAAACCTAGGTTTTAGATTATCCAATTATTATTATACCCTTACTTTTTCTTACACCCTCTCTCCTCTCTCCTCTCTATTATCTCTCATCTCTCTTCTCTTATCTCTCTTTTTCTCTCTCTTCTCTCCTCTCTTATCTCTCTTTTTCTCTCTCCTCTCTACTCTCTACACTCTCTTCTCTCTCATCTTTCTTCTCTATCATCTTTCATCTCTTTTACTTTTAATCATATCATACCCTTTTTAGTAATTTACCAATATAAAAAGTGATTCTACTACTAATCATCCAAACATCTTTATTCCTAAAATCTATTTTTCCCAAAATCTATTCTACCCAGAATCTATTCTCCAGAATCTATTCTTCCCATAATCTATTCTCCAAAAGCTAATCCAAACACACCCTTAGTCTATAATATAAGTTTTTTTTTTGAAAAAAAACCTTTATTAAAAAATTGGGATTCTAAAAATCATGAGAGCTTGATAAGATAAGACAAAAAAAAAATCAATTTCTTGTGAAAGTGGCAAATTTAACAAAAATATTTTGCCTTTTTAAGTAGGTAAAAAATGTCTCTTTTAACGCTATCATACCTTATCTTATTAAATTCTCTCTACATGATGGAGCCACCTAAAAAGATTATTAAATTAATTTTAGATTAGCTTATTAGCATGATCTGAGTTTACTTGTGATTAGCACTTTTTTTAGACATAAAAGTTGGTAAGTATAGCTTTCAATGGGGGGCTTACGGCGTCGTATTAATTGGTTGGCACTTGGGACGGCACCCTCTCACACCAAACACTACCCGCATTTTGTTAATGAGCATGATTGTTTTGAAAATTCTCCACCCTCCAGATCAACCTTTGACCATTTTCATCCACCGTCTTGAATTTGACAAGTCAACCAATTTCTCCCTTCACAACCATGGTTCTCATGCAAAATAAAAAAAAATTATGCCAATAAATAAAAGATGTCGCATGTGCTGTGTTAAATACTTGCTCCTTTATATCTTTAATATAAAAATTAGTTAACTATCTTAATAGATTAAAAAAATTAAATAAGTTAATTAATTATCACAAAATCTAACATTCAAGACAAATTGTTTATCTGGTCTTATTTATTTATAGGACATAGAGAATATTTATTTTGATCCTATTTATCATATAAAATTTTTTTTACATGAATGTACATTTATTTTCATTAGGTGTAATATATATTAAATAGGGTAGAATTAAAAAGTTAAATTTTATAGTATAGTTAATGAGGTTTAAGATTTTTCTTAGTATGTGTAAAATATTTTATAAGTTATTTATAAATAAGATCATAGAAGTACTCCTTAATCTATTTAGACTAGCCAACTAACTATTATATTAATTATAATTAAATAATTTTTATTTATTTATTTAAATTAATCAACTAATTTTTATATTAATGATTAAAATTAGACAACTAATTTAAGTGTTTAATTTAAGTTTTTTTTACTGTTGTAACCTTTTTAATGCCCATTAAAAGGATATTTTTTTCACAAATTTATTTGTGTGGTATGTATTTTATTATTGTTGTTGTTGTTACTATTACTACTATTATTATTATGGACAAGAAATGAAGGAGTTAAAGTAAAAAAAAAAAGAAGAAAGAGAGGAAAGAATTCAAAATAATATAACTCATGATGGGACAAAAATGGACAGGGTATTTAAACGATCCGGAGGCAACGAAAAGGACTATAGACGCGGAGGGGTGGTTGCATACGGGAGACATAGGCTACATCGATGACAACGATGAGCTGTTCATCGTTGACAGGCTGAAGGAGCTCATCAAATACAAGGCCTTCCAGGTGGCCCCCGCTGAACTTGAGGCCATCCTTCTCACTCATCGTCACATATCCGACGCCGCAGTGGTCCCGTACGTATCTTAATTTCCTGTACCTACCTCATACAATACCTGCCCACCCTGTTTCGACTAATAAGTAACAAGTGGGATTTGGTTTTGTTTCAGAATGAAGGATGAATCAGCTGGAGAGGTGCCAGTTGCCTTTGTAGTCAGATCCAACGGTCACACTCAAACCACCGAGGATGACATCAAACAGTTTGTCTCCAAACAGGTGTTTTTTTTACCTTCCTGAATTTTTTAATTAATTAAAAAAAATAAACTACATAGATTTCTTTTATTGGAATAAAATTATATGGATTTATTATTCATTCTTTTAAAATTAATAAAAATATAAGCATGTTTTGAACCAGAAAGAAATATTATGTGAATTTATCCAGTTTGAGACCTTTTTAATTATATTTTTAAAAATAAGAACAAGTAATCATGAATAACTAAATACATACGATGTTGTACTTCGATAGAAAAAATAATTTAAGTATAATTTTTGTTTCCTTTTTAAACTATAAAAAATATATTTTTTTAAGGGAAGAAATCATGAGTGACTTACTTTAGAAATGCAGAAATATAATTTAAAATAAATTTATGTAATATTATGTTTAAGAAAGTGTTTGATGTGGTGCAGGTGGTGTTTTACAAGAGAATAAGCAGAGTGTTCTTCATTGATGCAATTCCAAAATCACCCTCAGGCAAGATATTGAGAAAGGATCTCAGAGCAAGACTGGCTGCCGGTGCTGCTGCTAATTAATAATTGAAGCATCTAATGTACAATTACGTTCCTACCCTTCATCTAGTCCTATTCGTATGGGCAAAGGCTGTCATAGATTTGAAGATCATACATGGATGCCTTCTTTATAGCCATCCATCAATATTTCATGTCTATTTGTGTGATATTATTGTATTTTTATAATTTTTTTGCCACTTTGTTCTAATCAAGGACTCTATTGGTATTTCCCACCACATCAATATATATTGGTTTTATTTGTCCAATTACATAACCTTCTCTCATTTTTACCAATTATTACTTTTTTATGATATATTTATTTTTACCATAAGTATAATGTCTTAATATATTTTATCTCGTTCGACAAAAAAATTTATCTTATCTCCTAAATTAATAATTTTTTAAAAAATTAATTTTATAAATTATTTATATTAAAAGGGTTGAATGATGATTGAAGAGATATTTAAGATAACCCGAAATTTATTTATTACAAATAATTAATTTAATTAATTATTTTAATATTTTAAATGCCATGATATTACATAATCCAAGAGTGTAACATCAAAGTTATGTGATATTTAACATTTTCCTATTTGATATCATCATTGAAAGTCAAATTAGATTGGAAAAAAATTATAGTTGATATTTTATACAAGAAGAAAAAAATTAAAACTCTTCTGGTGATAAAAAAGAAAAAAAGTCTTCATAAATCAACGGTGAGTTAATCAAGTAACAAGCACTCAATAGTATATACTAAGTAATGTCTTGATCTGGAATCTTATAAATTATAAAATAAAACTCAATTAAAAAATATTTATTTCATTTTTAGCATTAAAAAATATTTATTTCATTTTTAGCATTAAAAAATATTTATTTCATTTTTAGCATTAAAAAATAATATTCTTATTTAAAAATAATTAGATTTCTCATAAACTTAAAATAAGAAGCAAGCAATTTGTTCTGATTTTTTTTTTGTGAAGAACTTTATGAAAAGTTCAAATAATTAAAGCAAGTGACTCCTAAAACAATGATGTATCAGCATCAACCTCCTTCAATTTATAAAATAGGGTTTGAAAATTTATTTGACCAATTAGCAGACTCAAAGGAATAAAAAAAAAAAAAAGGGCAAAATCAAGGTGAAGAAGGGCTAACTTTCTTTTTTATAAAAACTTTTAAAAAGGAATGAGGCTCACGTCAAGGTATAACGAAATTTTATTTTCTCTTAGGTGATATCAATATTAGCTAGGGGTGTTCACGGGACGGGTCGGGACCGGGACAACCCCGTCCCGTGTCCCGTCCCGATACAGTACACGGGACGCAAAATGCGTCCCGTGTCCCGTCCCGTCCCGAATTTGTCTCGGTCCCGACGGGACCGGGACGGGTTCGGGACGGGACGGGACGGACCCGAAATTATTTTTTTTAAAAAAATATATTATAATAAAATCATCTCAATAAATTATTCCATATAAAATGCCCCAGCAACTTACTCGAAATACCAACATTTCTCCTTGATATAATATAATAACTTACCCATATAAGGGGAAAAAAAGTAATAGTAAAAAAGAATAGAAATATTAATATAAAAATATCTGTATAAGAATAAAAATATCTATATAAGAGTGGGAAAGATAGGATAATGTAAATTTTAAAAAAAAAAAAAATCGGGACGGGACGGGATTCCCGAGGGACGGGCCGAAACCCGTCCCGTCCCGAATACCAATCTTGTCCCGTCCCGGGACGGACCCGTCCCGGTCCATTTCGGGACGGGACAGACCCGTCCCGAAATTCCCGGGACCGGGTCGGGACACCCGGGACGGGACAAGGTTGGACACCCCTAATATTAGCTTAAGGGTCTGATTAGATAAGAGTTTAAAAAATTATTTATAAAAAAAAATATTTTTAGACAACTTTTAGAAAAGAAATTTTAGAGACGAGTTTATTGAAAAAAATGATTTTAAATAAATGAGTGTTTGGATAGTTATTGTTAAAAGGACTTTTGTAATTGAAAAATTACTAGAAAGCGTATGATTTTATTAAAAATATGAGAGATAATAGATTGTGAAAAAGAGATAAGAGAGAAAGTAGATAAGAGAGAGGTGAGAGGAGAGATAAAAGAGGAGAGTAGGTAGAGATGAGAGATGGGGGAGGAGAGATGATGTAAAAAAAATAAATATAAAATAATAATTAGATAATTCATAAGTTCTTTTACTGTTCTAGAAACTAGTCTCAATAGTTTATCTAAAACTTTAATTTTAAATCATGATTTGATCCAAAAATCTTTTTAGACAAATATTACTGTTTGTTTTAAATTTTTTTTAAACTAAAATTTGAGCTAAAAATTTATTTAAAACTAAAATTTAGATATTTTTTAAATATATATTAAATATCGTAATTAAAATTTTAATAAAATAGTTTTCTAAAATCATTAAATATACTTCAAATAATGAGGTAGAAAGTCTAACATATGCTAATAGATTAATTTACTTAGTCAACCTTTATATGAGGGCCCGCATTTCGATTTTTCAAAATCGTGAATGAAAATAAAAGTTACGAGTATTAAAATAGTTTCGTGAACTGTTCTAAATGATGAAATAACTTTTATACTCTATTTATAAATAATTGTTAGAAGCTCTTCTTCATATTTTTATTTATAAATCATTTCATAAAATTAATAAAATAATTAATATTTTAATATTGTCTATAGCATCGATGTTGTTGATTAATTATTATAGAGAGACGAAGAGAAATAGTTAAAATTAGGTTAGAATATATTGTATTTAATTTATAGTATTTATTTAAAAACATATAATTATAAATAATTTTAATATTTTCTTACATATAAATTAATTAAAAAATAATTTATAAATAAAAATAAAAGAAATATAGTAATTAAAATTCTCCCTATGGCATATGAATTATAGGTAGGATTACACACATATTCTAAATAAAAAAATTAATTATATTCTAATCTTATTTTTAAGTCAATTTTTTTAAATTTTTTTATGCAAAATTCTTATATTTATAAATAATTAATTTTTACATAAAACTTACACGTAATTCTCCCTAAATTGTTGCCAAGGGACACCCATTAGTACACCTTTATTTATTGCTAGTGTCCAATCATGTTTGGTAGCCACATCTTTTTATTTATTTATTTATACTTTAAACATCTTTTTTTTTTTGCCATAAAAAGAAGTATGGTAAATTTTGCTATTTGCTACAAACAGTTAAAAAAAATTACCAAAATTTTATATAGTACAAAATATTTACTAAGATATTATATTTAAAGTCGTTCTTAGTTGGCAAGAATGATTTTTAAAACGGTAATTTTTGACTCACTTTTCATCTCTCCCCATCAATTCACTTTTAAAGGTGACACTTATGTTTTTTTTTAAATGAAAAAGGTGAAATCGGTCCCTTGGGGAACGATTTCTACCTTTCTCCTTCTCACTTTTTCTTTTACTCCTCTCTCACGCCCCACCCTTCTCTCTTTAAAGTAACACTCATTTTTTCATAGAATTGAATATACACATGTAAAAAAAAATTAGAAATAATTTTGTACATAAAATAAATAATTTTTGAAAGAAAATTTTTAAGTAACATACTTTATATAAATCTTATAGATCAAATTTTAAAAAAATTTAATTGATAATTTAAAAGATTGACCATCAAATTTAATACTTATTTAATATTTAATATATAATATATTTAGTTAATTTAATTATATTAAAAAAATTAAGTTAAATTAATTAATATGATATTTTTTTTAAATATTTTAATTATCTTTTGTAACTCACTTCTTCCATATCTTATTTTATTATTATTGATAGAATATCAATAAAAATAATTTAAAAAATTAATAAATATAAAAACTAAATATTATATTTAATATATATATCAATTCTTTAATTAAGTTATATATATTAAAGATTAAAAGAATGATATGAAGCATATAATTTATTTGATTATATCTAAAATTATTTCTAAATTTTTTACATTTATATATTTAATTTTATGAAAAATCCGAGCTGTCATGTTTTTAAATAGGAAGAGAGAGGAGTGTGGGTGAGAGGAGATCAAAGAAAGAGTGAGAGAGAGAGAGAGAAGGGTAGAAATCGTTCCACGAGGGAATGATTTCACTTTTTCTATTTAAAAAAAAAGTGTCAAATTTAAAAGTGATTTGATGGGGGGAGAGATGAGGACTGGGGCAAAAATCATTCTTTCTGAGAATGATTTCTTCACAATTTTAAAGTTGTTCTTGCTAACAACGATTCAGGGTAATATCTTGGTAAATATTTTCTACCACATAAGATCTTAAGAATTTCTTTTATTATTTGTAGCATATAGGTAAATTTGCCAATCATGGAGTTAGCAATATCTAGTGTGCGCATGTCATATACTACCGGCCTTTAAAAATTAAGTAAAAATTTTATTTTAGTCTTAAATATAATTATTTATTTAATTTTTAATATATTATATATTTAATTAATTTGATTAGATTAAATTAATTAATTAATTTAGTTAATATGATATATTTTTTTAAAATAACCTAGTTATTTTCTTTAATTCTCTCATTGTCTCTCTTGATTATTGCTGATAGAATATTAATAGAAGTGATTTAAAAAAAAAATTGATAAATATAAGAAATATATATTATATTTATGATCAATATCAACTCTTTAATTAAGTCCTATATTAAGAATGGGAGGAATACCTCAATCTACTTTTTCTTCTAAATGTATAATTGTCCCCTAGAGTATCCTCATTGTTTGTATATAATAAGAAAATTTTTGTCAAGGGTAATTCATATATACATAATTAAAGATGATATATTAAAAAAATAAAG
Source organism: Leucaena leucocephala (assembly GCA_037074615.1). Taxonomy (NCBI): domain Eukaryota; kingdom Viridiplantae; phylum Streptophyta; class Magnoliopsida; order Fabales; family Fabaceae; genus Leucaena; species Leucaena leucocephala. The sequence goes on from CM073552.1 coordinate 4,719,769, forward strand.
TATATTTATTATAAATAATTAATTTAACTATTTTTTTTAATATTTATAAATTAGTTATATAATTTTTATATTAAATATTAGAGAGAATATATATATATATATGAATAAGCAAGTGACTTCAAATCAAAGTAAACAATATTAAACAACAATGCCATTTGAAATTGATGTCCTCTGCTTGAGTCTATCAATATAATTAGAATGCATCCTCTTACTTTATATTATTTTTGGTCTTAATTATAAAGGTTGATTGACTTTTTTAAATAAATATATAAAATTAAATAAATCAGTTAATTGTAACTAATATAAAGATTAATTGACTAATTTAGGTAGATTGAAGAGTATATAATATAAATTTATTTTGAGGGATTAGATTTAATCATAATTAATTAATTTATTTAAGTTCTTAAATCTATCTTAAAAAGTTAACTTATTTTTATAATTATAACTGGGGAATATGAAATTTGAGATAAATCACAATATCGATAATCCATAGTTTAAAATAATATGATTTTGTATGTGTGAACCCCCCAAGTAAAAAAGGGGGCAAAGCCAATAGACTAAATTCCATTAAAATAAAATTACAAATAGCAACCAATAAATATCTTGATATAACCTCTAATCTAAGATGAAGGAATGGTTAAAAAGATTAAATTCCACGGATAATATCGAATAGCAATAGATAATTAGATCTTTTTAATATGATATTATAGGTTCAATATTTAGCTATGTATATAAAAAAAAAGCCTTATTTAAAAAAAGTAAAATTTATTTTTATAATCTCTATATCTTAAAAAAAATTAGTCATTAACTGAGATATTATTGATATAAGAATAAATAAAGTCATAGCTTAAATTAGGCCCTATTTGTTTAAGCTTTTTTTAAGGAAAAAAAATACTTATTTTCTTCCAAAAAAAATTGATTTTTGAGAAACATTGCAATGTTCTTTTAAAAAAAAAAGAAATAAAAAATTATAACTAAATACAAAATAATTTTTAATTTCTGTAAAATCTCTAATTAATAAATTATTTTCATAAATTTAAACTGTCTAAAAATAACTTATTTTCTAGATTTAAACAAATGGGCCCTTACACTCCAACCTGCCAACTCATCAGTCTTGAGTTTCCTTCTATGAAAATACCCGTGACTTGGATTTGTCATTCAGGTTTTATTCTTACAAATTTAATGTTATGTTCCAGTAGATTTAATATTATTATATTTCTTAGGTAGACATTAATTTATTTGTAACTTTTAAAATGATAAATTTATTTTTAAAAAACAATAATTATGATATTATATCTTTATTTTAGGGCCTGCATCTAATAAAATAAAATAATATTTAAAATATAAAAATTATATTAAATATAAACCTTTCGAATTTAATTTAAATGGTCTAAATTGATGATGAGCATGACATTCATCCTAACTAGTGACAAGAGACGGTGATGGTTAATAGCAATAAATGGCGATTAGCGATGAAAAATGGTGGTTTTCGGAATGAGTTTTGTTGCTAAGCGAATTGATGAGCACTAAGAGCTCATCACGTTTGTGCATTGTCCAAATTTAAGTTAAATGATTTTGATTGAATTCTTTATACTTTTATTTTTCTAAAAAAATGTTTTGTAACTGTGTGGTAAATAAAAAAATTAAAGTTTTAAAAGGGCTTTAAACCTAAATTTTAATTTAATTTTTTTAAAACAAACGGCTATATTTGTCTAAAAGAATTTTTAGACTAAATTATAATTTAAAATTAAAGTTTTAGATAAGCTACTGGGAGTAGCTTCTGGAACAGTAAAAGAGCTTATGAACAATCAAATTGCTATTTTATTTTATTTTTTCTTACATCATATCTCCTCTCTTTTCTCTCTCCTCTCTCCTCTCTCATATCTCTTCTCTATCATCTCTCTTCTCTCATATTTTTAATAAAATCATATATTTTTTGGTAATTTATCAATTACAAAAGTCCTTCTGCTAATAATTATCTAAACACTTATTTTTTCTATAAATTCTTTTCTAGAAGCCATTTTTAAAAGCTGTCCAAAAGGTTTTTTTTTTCATAAACCATTTTCTAAAAATCTATTCAAACAGACCATTTAACATATACAAAGTGTGTGTTTGGTAAGTCTCAAAATCAAGGTTTTAAAAGAAATTTTGGCCCAAATCTTGGTTTAGAAAAATTTTAAAACAAACAGCTATATTTGTGCAAAATAACTTTTGGATCATACTATAGTTTAAAACTAAGATTTTGGATAAACTATTGATATTAGCTTCTGAAACAGTAAAAGAGCTTATTGACTATCTAATTACTGTTTTACCCTTACTTTTTTTTACACCATCTCTTATCTCTCCTAACTCTTCTCCACCCTCATTCCTCTTTTTCTTTTGGATAGCTATTTTCTAAACTCTTATCCAAATAGACCCAAAATCTAAAATAAAAATAATCTCCTAACTATAAGTTTTCAAAAAATGATTTTTATTTTAAAATTTTTAAATTTGGACTAATCTAGTCCTTATTATAAGTCTATCTTAATTAATTCTTATATATTAAGTAATAGTAGTTAAGTCATTAAATATGCTTTGAATTAATAAAATTTTTGAATTTTAACTTTTCTCTCTCTCTATATTATTTTCTCTTTCTAATAATAATTAAATAAGGATAAAATTAAAAAATAATTATTAATAAATTTTAAATATATTTATATTTAGGATAACTTTTTTTAAAATAGACTTATATATACTTCAATAATGAATATGTTAACGTATTGATGAGTATCACGGTGCTCATTATTACAATGAGTATCGAAACAGGTTCTAGTGGTTGTTAGCGGAGGGTAGTGGTTAGTGGTGGTGAAGGACGATGACCAACAGTAGAGGAGGATGTGGCTAGTGATCAGCGGCGGTGGTGCATGGCCCCCAATGGTGGTGGAGAGTGGTGGTAGACGGTGGCCAGCAGTGAGTGGGATGGTGGTCAACAATAAGGGATGTGGTCAAAAGTAAAGTATGATGAATGAAATCAAACAAGAACTTAGTGTATATAATGTACGAGTACTAATTAAAAAAAAGAAGGGTCTTGTTTACATATTATAATAAATATTAAAATTGTATTAAACGTGTCAAATTTTTAGATGGATCAAAAAGCAGAAACCACGATGCTCATTGCTACTAGCACTCAGATTTTAGTGGGACGCCTTTTTTACGTGCTTTCTGACATGGGGATCGGTTATTGAAAAAATTAACAATATAAAAATTTACTTATACTTTAGAGGAAGAGTGAAAAATATAAAATTTAATTCATTTAAAACTCTTGATTAAATTGACTAAAAAATTTAGTTGGCCAATTTAGTGGTTTGACCTACTCATGATCAGGTGGAGTTTTGATACTATATTAATAAGTGGAAAAAATTATAATAATGAATAAATATTTTTTTTAGATATAATAAAAATTTAGGTAGATTTAGCATCGATCATCTACTAAAACTAAAACACAACTTTATAACTTATAGAACATTTATAGAGAATTTAAAAAATCATTTATTAAAAAAATTATTATAATATTATTAAAAATTAAATTTATATTTTTATAAAATACGGATTTTTTTATTCTACGTACCAACTCTCTTTAGCACAACAACGAATAAATATGATTAAATGGAGTGGAATCACCTACTCCCAAGTTGATCAGTTAAGAAGCCCATGAGAACCAGAAAATTCGAATGTGTCAGTTTTGACTTCTGGTAAAAAAGGGGCCACTTTTCACTTGCTTATTCAGCAAAAAGGGTATAATAAAAGTTGATCACTCTTTTATTTCAAGGGTTAAGATGTAATTATACTAATTTTTTTTTACGTAAAAGTAATGTTGTTCGAAGTTTTTTTTTTAAATTTAATGTTAGGTATTGTTTAGTTAGAGATTTTTAGAAGGGAGAGACAGGGAAGAAGATATAAGTATGTTTGGTTAAAAAAATTAGAGGGGAGAATAAGTTTAAAATTTTATCTTTTTGTGCTCCCTTCTCCCACTCTCTCACCTCTTTAGATTTGGGATTTTTTGAATGGGTGAGAAATATTATGTGCTATTTTGACTAAATTATCCTTGTTAATTTTTTAATATTCCAATTTTGTCCATCCTCATTAAAAACCCTTTTTCGGTAAAATCAGCGTTGATGCTGAAGGAGCTGGAATCTATGGCAGCCAATCCAGCGATGATTTTGACAAAGACTACGTTGAACAAGTGAGCACCCAGAATTCCTCCTATTTCGAACTTTTGATTGCTCTATCCAGTTTCATGTTACTGGCTCTGGCTTATATGGATACAATGTTTATAGATAGTTATCATTTTGATATTTTGGGGATTCATAACATAGATGATTATTGAGTATGGAAAATGATGTTGGTTAGATAAACATTTTGTGGTTGTTCTTCTACTTAGGTGGAGTGTTCTTCGTTGCTTTCTTGTCGATTTGTATTGTATGAGATTTTAGGGATTCATATCTAACCAACATTGTTCATAGATAGTCATCATTTTGATATTTTAGGGATTCATATCATAGATGAGTACTGAGTATGGAAAATGATGTTGTTTAGAAAGACATTTTGTGGTTGTTCTTCTGCTTAGGTGGAGGGTTCTTCATTGCTTTCTTGTCGATTTGCATTGTATTAGATTATTATGTGAAAATTATCCCATTTTGCTTTCCAAGACTGTGTGGCATGCAGAAAGATTAAGTTGGAATCTGTGATTATTTTCATTAAATAAGTTATAGATAAGCAAGACTAATGTAGATTATTTAGATTCTTTTTATTTATCCTGCATTATGGGGGATGTGAATTGAGGACATGCATTCTTGGATTATGGCAGATCATCAGAGATTAAGCTGGACATCTAGCTATGCAGTTTGATTTCCTCCATATTACTGGTTACACGGGTTGTCAGCATAATTCCATCCTTAGGGAATTATTTCCTCTCGTCTTTTTCCTTCCATCAGCCTCACAGTAAAAGTTCTAATAGGGTTGGGACTCCAATGCTCGTTATGACTTCTAATTGCTGTGTGGAATCATTTTGATCCTCCTTTGCACTTTGTTTGCTTTGTGGAATCATTTTAAACTCAGTTTTTTATCTGCTAATCTTCATCTGGATCAATGACATTCACCAAAATTGATGTTGAAATGAGTTCTGTTTTTCCATGGAGATAAATGTGCATTCTTTACTCTTATCTTCACTGAGAAGTTTTGCTCCTGTCTTGCAAAATGAGTGCCGAGGATAGTGGTATTCCAATCCCTGAAATATTGCGGAATTTTGATTTTGATAAATTGGAGGAGGATATGAAATTTGCAGATCTAGAAGGACGATCTTCTTTTGATCCATTCTACAGTGTTGAAGAAGATGCGAAAGACTCCGCACAAAGCTTTGATACCCCGGTGATAAATTTGGAAAGCATTACAAATGAACATGAACTGGCAGAATCTGTGCGAACTTCCCATGCTGAAGATGAAGGCCGAGAATCCGCTCAAAGGTCCGCTGAAGTGAATGAAACAGGTTCAGTTAAGGAAGCTGATAAAAGGAATAGCCAAAGTTAAGCTGCCATCAGTTCCCTGTAATTGTATCCAAATAATACGCAAGTTCATTGGTCATCAATGCTGTACTGCAGAGGCTGAACTTGCACACAAAGTTTACCATAAAAGTCAGATGAGTGTTAGTTGTAAGCTGTAAATGCCACCTTGTGTTCAAGATAATGCATACAGATTGTTAAGTTTACGATAGCTACTATACTAGATTTGTTTTTCTCTTCTTCCACCAAACCCTTCACCAAGATTTATTTTATAATGCGCATCCTTAAAATTTTATCAAAATTTTTAATTTTTTTTATTTTATCATATATATATATATAAATGAGTTAAAAAGTTTGATGAAATTCATAAATAAATTGAGAAATAATAATTTTTATATAAATATAGTAAATAAATAATAAATAAATTTAAATAAAAAATAAAAATATATTTATTAATTTTTAATTAATTCCCTTTCCTTTTTTTTTGACCCAAATAAAAAATATCATCTCTTTTTCTTTATCTTTATACTCAAAATATTTTTTATTTTCTTCTTCTTTACCTTTCGTTCAAATAAACATAACTTTAAATTTAATCGATATGTCCACATGATTGCCATCTCATTATCCAAAATAACAATTTCTCACCAACTCGATTCCAATGTAACCCTTCAATCACTCTCTCTCTCTTCTTTACTGTTTCAATCCCTCTCTCTCTCTCTCTCTCTCTCTCTCTCTCTCTCTCTCTCTCTCTCCCTCTCTTCTCCATTCCTTCCTCCCTCTCTTCCTATCAAATTCTCCGCTTCCCACATCAACTACATTATTGAATACCATTCAATTTTCTGCTTCATCTTTCTCTCTCCTGCTCAGATCTAGGGGTGTTCATAAAGCCCGCTGTCCGATATGCCCACTCGAGCCCGCGAAAAAATAGCCCTGCCCAGCTCGATAAATATAGGGTAGGGCTGGGTATCGGGCTGCAAAATGCAGCCCATGCTTTTTTCTGGCTGGGCACCGGGCAGGGGGTTACCCTGCCCTGCCCTGCCCATGAGCACATTTTTTTTATTTTTTTTAATTTTCTCCTTAGATGCTATACTTAGAAGGGAGAATAATATAGTTATTGGTGACTAAAGGGTCATTTTAGAAATATAAGTAGTTAAGTACGTAAGTTGTATCTTTTAATATTTATAACTACATTAATTTTTTTAACTTTATTAATCATAATATGATTACATTACAAATTATAATTATTTATTTTATTTTTTTAGATACTTCATCCTTGTCAACATTTGGGAAATTGATGTAAAGTTGTAATTATAAACTACTTAGACTTCAAGATTTTTTTATATGTAATGAATTTCAAGACTTTAATTATTATCTTTTTGTTACCTTATTTTTAGTGGATTATAGATATTATTTAACTCTTGAAGACATATGAATATGATATTATTTTAGAAGTTTATAATTGCAGATTTTTTCCACAACATGAGCATGGCATCACAACTTGGGCATGCCCAGCCCGCCCACGCCCAACCCGCCCATGCCCAGCCCAAAACGGTTAGGACTTTTACTGGGCAGGGCCGAGTATCAGGCTGCAAAATACAGCCCATACTTTTTCTGGGCAAGGCACCGGGCAGGGGGATCGCCCTGCCCATGAACATCCCTACTTAGATCCATAGCGTCTAGGGAATTGTGCATGTGGAAATTAGTCAGAAGAATGGTAACCTTGCAGCTTTTTAAGCATTTTTCAAGAGAATTCTTTTTTTTTTTAACACAATTTTAAAGAGAATTCTAGGATTGCTTTGGATCAGAAATTGGTAAGAGAATTCTAGGATTGCTTTGGATCAGAAATTGGATTTCATGAAACCTGAGTTGGACCGCAATTGTTATTTTGGATGATGAGGTGGCATGTATTGAATGCCATGTGCATATATTAGTCAATTTTTTTTGGTTGCCCAACCAGTTTATCGGAGCTTTGCCCCAACTATATCCGGATCCGACCCGCGTCGCGCACCTGGCTATGGTGGGTGAGTCTCCCAACAGGAATTTTCTACATTCGCCAAGGCTCGAACTCGAAACCTCGCTTAAACGATACCGAACCGCTTACTACTCGGACTAATCCCTGTTGGTATATATTAGTCAAATTGAATGAACATGTTTTAACCTGGTGCCATTACCCGTCTTTTAACATTTCTATGCGACATTGAACTTAAAATCAATTTTCAAGACAATATTACTACTACATTACAACTTTCAGGACAATTGAACTTTAACCCTATTTTCAATTTACACATGAAACAGACTCAATTCATCCCCTTGAGAGTTCTGAAGGTTACAATGAAATAAAATAAAATAAAAATTAAAAATAATTTTACAAATAAAATATTAATATTCTTCTAATTCTTAATATATGACATAATTAGAGAATTATTTTAATTCTAAATATAAGACATTTCTCATATATTTATCATTTTTTTAAATTATTTTATTGAAAATAAAAAAAGATGATTAAAAATATAAGAAAATAAAAAAATTAAAGAAGATGATTAAAGTGTTTTTTAAAAAAATATTATATTAACTAACTTAATCAACTTTTTTAATATAATTAAATTTGTTAAATACATCCTATATTAAAAACTAGAGAAGTAATAAATTATTTTTCAAGCAGAGAAAAAAAATCTGTTATGTTGGATGCAAGGGGGAGACAACTCAGCCAATTAAAATTTTATCAACTGATGCCCCATAAAATTTCCAACTGATTCACTAAAGAGCCTGATGAAAGAAATACTCAAAAATTGTGTTGAATGAATATGATGAACTATGGAGATCAAATACATAAGTATTCCTTCGGATGGAAATCGGAAAATAAAAAAGCTCAATATTATACATACAATTTCGTCCTCATTTAGCTCAGTGCAACACTAAGGATCATCATCATGTTGGATTCTAGTTCAGTTCAGGAATTTTCTGCAAGGGCACCTCTCTTCAACTTCTAGCACACTGCTTTCCACTTTTTCAAGGTATTAGGATTTGTGCAGAAGCAAGGCTTACAAGGGTGGCTACCTAGCCACAATATTCAGTCATCACCTGTACCAAATCCCACATTCAGTCTACTATAACAAGTTCCTGTCATACCTATCAAAATCAATTATGAACCAAAAACTATGATTATCTCATAAACTACTGTTACCTGCTTTTAATTATCCAAACACCCTCTTTTGATTAAAAATCAATTATGCTTATAAATCAATTTTGTAAGTTCTGTTTTACCCAACGGTAATTCAAATGCATCCAAAGCATGTAGGGGCTGCTTAAGAGAAACATGGTTGATGATCTCATAATTGATTTTAATCAAAATATGGGTGTTTGGTTGAGAGTACCATAATTTATTTAATCAATATGAGTGTTTGGATAAATTTTTAGGAAACTACGGTTTTGGCTCTTATCAGTCAAATCGAACTCAAATATGAATCATGATTCCAGAAGAGGACCCAATTCTAATGCCCATAAGTTTAATGAATTAGGATATAAATGAAAAAAAAAATGGAATAATTGTTAGCTAATGGAGATTCATTGAGCTTTCAGGCTCTCAGAAGTCTACTGTGAGTCAATCAGAGTAAACTTTTAGTAACTCGCCTTCTGTAGGGTCTACATGTACAAAAAAACTGGCTGCAACAATGAGGTAGCAAAGAATAAGCATCAAGCCTTTAAAATAATTTGAGGTTCCTTCCTGCAAGAGTCAAATCAATGTTGAGACAGCTGTCATGAACATGAATGATAGGGGCTACAACGGAAAAGAGGATATGGAGCTTAGAGTAAAAATATAGCACAGTTCAACACCAAACAGAAGACCGAAATTTTGACTAGGCTTCCCTGCAAGATACATATACCAGGACAAATAGAGAAATAAGACCAACAAATTAAGAAAGTGGGGTTAAAAGTTTTTAATTAAATTTTTTACTCTTTTATCTTACATTTTCTCCTTATTAAAATTTTATAACTCCACTTCTCCAATCTTTTGAAATCCAACTCAAATTTTTTCCCTCCCTTCCCCTACCCTCCAAATCCCTCATACCAAAAGCCCAAATGTATGAGCTAGTTAGGAGATTTACTTTAGTCTTAAATATAAGACCTTAATCCACTTTGTCTCCTAAATTCATAATTTCCTACCAAACTATCCCTATTGGTTACACATATTAAGGGATTTTCATCAAGAGGAAGTTTCAATGCAAATGATTAAAAATGGTATTTTAGGGAAACCGACACACATTTTTCACAAATAAGTAACTTTACTAATGTGCTTAATCTTTGCAAATTAGGTATCTAGCTCCAATATTAAGGACTAAAAGGAGTAACATTCTTCACTATTGATGACACAGAAAAGACTAACAACAGAAGGACAGCAAACCCTCCAAAATGATTCTTCACGCCCATTTCTCACTGCCTTTACCCATAATAACGCCCTTGCCATCACTTTCTCTCTCATCCCCTACACTCCCATGACCTCCCTAATGTCAGAGGTACTTACTCCTTTGTCTAATTACCCTCTCTGCCTTACTTTCTTTATGTAGTAAGTCTCTTGAACTGGAGGAATAACTCGAGCCAGCAGGCCCATCAAAAGGCTAATGCATCTTCTGACAAACAACTTCCATCACAAACACCAATCAAGCATGCCCTATTTTAACTTTAAACCAGACGTTAAATAAATGTTCATCAAGCATATATAAATCCATTAACCAAGTGAAAGCCAGACTATTTATATTTGTTGTACATATGATCCATGGACCGTTCCATAGTAAAGAAAGGCAAAGACCAAAAACTTATGGTAGGATTTGTTGCCAGATCTAATAGCAGTGCAGGAGGAGTAGGGTTAGTAAGGTTAAGAGGTTCATAAGTAGGAAATCTGCAGTTTCCAATAAACTTACTAAACATATATATAATTGTGGAATGCAAGATCCGGGTAACTGGGAGAGATCTATTTTTTTTTAAATGAATATTTGGCCATGCTGGCTCGAGGTACCGGATCTGCCCCTAGCTGGGGTATTATGATATTGTATGAGATTAAGACTATTGATGTTGAGGAAGAAACTGCACTTTATTAACCCAGTAGTTGTAGAAGTTATTGAAATATTTAATTGAACATAGTTGATCAGGAAAGTAATATGCTGAACATGCTGTTTAGATAAATGTGTTTCAGATTGTGATCATAAGAGGCAAGGAGTTGGGAGTAGTCTACGAGGTGTAGTTGTCCCCAAAAATATATTGATCCTAGTGATATTTTGGTAAGCTCCTTTCTTTACTGTATGTAATAAAAATACCAAATTTCTCACAAAGTATATTGGCCATCACTAGGTTCTGGGGTTTTTATTGATCCTAGTGATATTTTGGAAGGCTCCTTTCTTTCAGGTGGCTCGCGTGATTGCCTCGGATTCCGTGACATTCACAACTGCAGGAGTTAGTGAAATGTTGATTGAGAAACTAGTTGTCTTTTTGTAGGTATTGTGATGGCCATATACTTTGTGAGCAATTTGGTCATTTCAGAAATGTTGTAAATCTTCATGACTTATGTAAAATAAAGGAACTATTCAGTTTTCAGAGGGGATTACAGGGTTTTTTTGGCAACTCCAACTAATTATTTTGGAAATGTTTTCATGTATTCTTATTGAGTTGCCCCTCTTTGGTAAGTTCAATAGGTTTGCCACAAGGCTGATCTAATTGAGATAATCTTACAACCTAAAGATTTTGGTTTAGGTCACTCAAAGTTGGGAAATCATTAAATCATTAACAAATAATAACGCCGATAACACAACATGCAGGGGGGAATACGAGATCATGTACCTGCAACATAAATGCAACTACAAGCACTGTGATAAAAAGTGTGGCCGTCTCGAAGAGTTGAAAGTTCAAGTCCATTTCTTTTCCCATGCACCACCCAACAACAACACAGAAAGGGATCTACAATTATCAAAGCGTTGAAAAACTCAAATCAAATTCTTTTTATGACATGGTCTAATCAATGTTAACTTATTCACGAAATGATCTATGAAGATGTAAGTCCCTAATAACCAGTTTATAACAATTCAAGAGCATACCACAAACATTGATATCTGTGTAGAAGATCCAATAGCAACTCCAAGTGTGATGTCCTTAAGAGAAAATGACTCTATCAGTAAAGTAGGCAGTATAACAAGCCTTATCCCACTAGATGGAGTCGGCTACATTAATCACATGATGTCATTATGCTCTATCAGTCAAGTAGGCAGCAAATAGAATAAAATGTAGGGTTTGAAAGTGACTCACAAGCTTATCCTTCATGGCAAACATTATAGCACTTGCATGTTCAGCAGCATTGCCTACAATTGGAAGCAATATGACACTAATAAAAGCCACAGGCATATGCAATGAGTCAGATGCCCCCTGCAATAGACAGCAAAGGCAATACGTATCAACACACCCATAACACAATGGATCAAACAACAAGGGATGCAATAGTTTCTTCACGACCAAAAAAGAAGAAAGGAAGAAGCAAATTTTGAAAAGTCTAAACCTCAGAAATATAGTCACAAATAACAATATATTCATAATTTGCCAAGAAAATAAGGATTCAGACCCAAGAAAAATATTTTCTTGGCAACACTTGGTCCATTCAAGCTAAAACAGAACTATTCAGAAAGCAAAACCAGCTAGCAAAATAGACAATCCATGGCAGTGCAATCTTTTCCTAGTCCTAAATAGAACCACAGTACCAGAAAGCCAAAACTCATCGGTACCCTAATTGCTATTCTATGAAAAGTTAGCTTACCACTAATTTTACTAGGAAATAAGATAAGGACAGAGATCATATTTTTGTAAAATGAAATTCTATGTCTATGAGGAAAAAAGAAATGAAAACTAATGTATGATTGCAACTACTTAGAGTTGCTCAAACATAATTCTTTACATAGCTAGATCATTCATGATAACAGCCATAAAATTATATGATCTATGAGCAAAGTTTCCTCAGTTTCTACTGCTAGAGGAAGATGCACGTCCAACGTTGACAGAATAAGGATTAAAAAGAACTAACAAGTCATAAAAGCAAACACTCAACATTACAAAAGCATAAAAGCATTGAGACGAATATAAGCAGCATAGTGATCAAGCATTTAAGAAATAGATTATACCTGTATTGCATCCACAAGGTATCCGGACAATACAGATACCCATATTGTCAAAATAGCAAGCCAGCCTATTGCTTCCCACTGAGCTAATTCAACTTCTTCCTCATCATCATTTTCACTATTACCATCCTCCTACATTACAAAACAAGGATAATACCATAAAATAAGCATGTAATGCAAACAAAAAAGTCACATAAGCACAATACTCTTTACACTTTAAAATAAATATTTAATATGCTATTTTAATCGCAATACGGGATCTAGCAAATATGTAAAATGAGTTAATACGGAAAGAGCCTAAAAATATGAATGATTGCATAAAGACCATGCAGCATATTAGGTCATGAAACTTATAGAATACACGTATTCATCTTAAAAAATGTGAGAAATTTGAAAACAAAATATAGCCTGAATTATCAAAAGAAAATAGTCTTACTTTCAAAAAATATATATGTATTAGGCCTCACCCTGAATCATGAGGCGTCTAACAAAATTACAAGTCCTAAGGCTCAGACACAACTATCAAGAAATAAAAGTGGAGTAAAAGTTGCTAACCGGTTCAATAGGGCTATAAAGATTATGCTGACTTCTTAATTGAAAGAAAAGGTAGCTTGCATATGCCACGAGCATTATACAGCTACTAAATCTGGATAATGATAACTCTGATTTTCCAAAATGAACCTCAGAGTGAGTAAAGTGAAGAACAGCAGGAAACAGTATTCCCATCACAGCCATCAAGAGCAACCCTGAGTTTACAACAGCAGATGCCTGGTGCAAAGGCCAATGTCAATGTGAATATCTTTTTTTCTTTTTTCTTTTTTTACTTTTCAGTGTGATGTTATGGAACATAAAGAGGGCAAGAATGGAAGGAAACATTGCAAACCATATTTCAGCTACCTTGTTGAAAAGCTGAATCTTATTGCGATGGACAATACCTCCAGTAAAGAAGGCACATCCAAGAACCAGAAGCATATTTGATAGAATTGACCCCAATAGAGACTGCTGAACAACTCTAATCATCCCATTTTTCAAAGCATAAATTGATATAATCATTTCAGTGGCATTGCCAAATGTGGCATTCAGCAGACCTCCAACTGCATATGCCATAGTTAAGTAAGTGGACATAGACCAGGTGCACTTATGCATAAGACGAAACAAAGCATTAGGTTGTATGCCTTGAGTTGCTATTAATTCTCAAAAACGCTACGTTATGTAATAACACAACCTCTGGTACTATTTAGGCCTAGATTCCACATCACAAGGCTAAAGTTACTTAGCACAGGGAATAGAACATATCAGTAAATTTCTATCAGCATTGGCTGAAGATTAGTTCGACCGTAACTGAAAATGCAACGTTGGTACAGCATTAACAATTTTTAATGCTGCTATTTTAGCCCCCCTGTCAATTCAATTCAATAAATAAATAAACATATTTCAATCACCTTCTGGATGATGAATTTGATGTTGAAATGTGGCATGAAGTTTCTCAAATTATTTAAGAAGATTTTGGTTGAATAATTCCATGTGAACTTAGGTCTTACCATGTGGCACATCCCAACTATTAACAGGAAAAAAATTTAATACCCTATGGATGATATCTGTCCATAAAGTTTTCAACCGTTATTCAAACTAACTCTCTCCAGATTCATATGTTTTATTTAATGACTTTCAAATGAAAGATAACAAAAAAGAAGAAGCTAAAACTGCAGAAAATAAATTCCAGCAAAAATAGCTTCTCATAGAATTACCATCCAACTACAGCTATATATATAATACCTTCCTTTTTATACGTAAAAAAGATTTGTATGTGCTATGAAAACTACAACTGTACCTGTTGGTCCAGTATAAAATGCAAGCTGCCTGCACCAAATGTAAGCAAGTTCATCTGTTACAACTAGGCAGTGATGAAGATAAATAAAGGAAAACAAGTAAATATTCAATTTTGTTGGATAAGTCAATACTTACTCGGTAGCATATCCCAAACGTTCTGCCAAAGGAGTAATACCCAATAAGCTGAAAAAGAACACCCATCCCTAACAAATATGAGGTAATTATTAATAAATTAAAAACTTAGAAGCAACCACAAACCAATAATTGTTAGATGTGAAAGAATTTTAAATTTGAGCAGGTTTAAAATTCCAACCATTTGTTAGTATCCGGCTGTCGTTATCAATGTGTATATCACAAGTTTGTCTTTTCCTAGTCCAAAACAAAATTCAAAAGAACCTAAGAAGCAAGTTTTCTGTGATGAAGAGATTTGTATTATGAAATCTTAACCTATTTTCCCATTTCTCACACCAATTTTTGTCTCATTCAAAGTTTGAAACCCAATGGCAACATGGATGATGAAGGAGCAGATTCATACATGCTTTTGCGTTAGATAATGTAGCAATATCGCCAAGGGACCAAAAGGTAGCAACATGTTGATCTTCGCTTTAATTAAGACAATATATATGCTCCTGAAAGGTCGGATCTGTGTCCGCTTACAGAAGGATGAGCTTGCCAAATTTTCAGGAGAAAGGACATGTTCTGTCTCAAAATCAAATGTATGGACTTTTCTTGCAGATGGTGACGGTCTAAAAGCAATCTCCTCATCTGAGTCAAGGTCTATTTTATCCTCTGCAGAACCCATCTGCATCCAGAGGTAACAAATATGTCAATTTTTCAGCCAAGAGAAATGCTGAATATTACCAGACACAAACGAACCACGAATAAGGTTATCTCACAAGCTCATAACATGATCTTACAGAACTGTTGTACAAATTAACAAAAAATGCATGGACTCAAAGAGTGTATTATTAGCATTTTGCAGCACAACGAATAAATAAAAGTATCCCCCAAATGTAGATTCCTGCACTCCAGCATCCAGCGCCGCATGTTCAAAGCTTCATGTTACTATTTTGGTTCGTTGTAGCATTTGAAATGCAACTAATCCCAATGGGTATATATGCGCGCATCTCCGATAATAACAACGAGATCAGTAAAAATAAGTCATGTGCAAGTCTAAAGGCGTCAGATTTGAGCAAAATGCAAACGATATGGTCGAAGCCGAACCATAAATCAGTAGTATCGCATCTTAATTGACGTACAGCAGATCAGTTGACAAGTTACCACTCACAACCAAGAAAAAAAAGGGGCAGCAATAACCAAGCTCATCAAATAACCAGATCAATGGCAAAAGATAGAGGATAAAGAAAATTGCCTGAGAAAGACACCTGGATTTGAACTGAAGAGTACTAAGATCTTCAAGATGGATCCAGCTCTGCTAAAGAACAAACAGAAAAAGAAAAAATCTCAGATTAAAGAAAACCCAGAGACCCAAACTCGTGGGATCCACACAAATAGTATCTATATATCTTCTTGGACTTCTTGGCAGCTAGATATTTTATGTGGGGCAGGTAAAGAGAGAGTTAAGCTAAGCCGAAGAAGAAGAAGTTGAAGAAGAAGGAGGTAAAGAGAAGGCGAGGGTAATATTCATATGTGGCGTAGATAGCCGGCAAATGGAAGAAGAAGAAAGTCACACAAAACGAAGGTTCCACGAAAGAGCGCTTCTTGATGTATTTTCAATTTCTTACTTTTTTTATGGAATTTTGTTATTTAATGTATAAATGTGGTATTTATACTTTTTGCTTCTGAACACATTTTAAGATTCTTCGCATTGATTACTTCGAAAGATAATATTGTCTTCATTAGGGGAAGTTGGAGAATTACAATTAGATTTCATCCAATAATTTAGACTTCCCTTTGACCTTTTGGTTTTTTCCGCCCATAACTTTGACCTACATCTTTGGTTTTCACTTTTACTTGTGCGAAAAAAAAAACTTAAATTTAAAATTATATTATTTGAAAAAATTGACAAAAGTTGAATTTTATGGATTTAAATAAAATTGATTTTTGTTTTAAAAATTGAAAAAAATTAAATTTATTTTCTATTACTGAACTTAAGTTGGGATAAACAATAGAGGCTATTGTCTTATGAACAAATTGTAGAAAAAGTTTAAGAGAAAATTACTCCAAAATTTTATGTAAAGACAATTTACCTCTAAGACTTATTAATAGTTTAAACATTTTGTGAGATTTTTTTTAGTAAAAAAGTATTTTACATGGGCTTGAAATTAATTTTTTTAAAATTTAATTAGAAATTGTGTACTATTTACCATTATCTAGCCGTGTATATTTTTTGTTCATACAAATTTTTTTTGCATTGCTAATATAACTGACTGATTATTATTTTTAAAAATTAATATTCTTTCCGGTCCCTAAATATAAGAGTTAGATAATGAGTCTATTTTAGTCATAATTATAATACTCTTATCCGCTTTGTCTTTAAAAAGTATAGTTTTCCTCTAAAATACCCCTATATGATTAGATATATTAAAGAAATTTCTATTAAAAGTAATTCAAATACACATGATTAAAAGGAATATTTTAGAGAAATCAACACACAATCATTATAATTAACTAGTTTAATTAACTTCATTAATATACCCAAATAAATTAAATAGATCTTATATTAAAGAATATAATAGGATAATTTTTGCATCTATCTATCTGTTCATATTATAAAGTGTGTCGGATTAATGTAGATTTACCTTTGGGTCAATGGTTATTAGATATTTTGATTGTGGCTTAATTTGAATCGGTTGCGGTTATTATGGTTGGGTGACCACATGTTATTTATGAATATGTAGATATTTATGAGAAGAAAAAGATATCTTGCCAAAACATGAGATGTCTTTTAACACAAAATGAGGGTTGCCTTTTTTTTTTTTTAAAAAAAAAAAGCAAATGATATTAATAAAAAAACATTACAAATATAATACTGATGATAAGTAAAAATAAGAAAATTTAGAGAATACGTGATGAAAAGCTTTGAAGCATGCCTGGTAATATTTATTTTTTATTTATGTAGTTTCAAAATTAACTTCTAATTTTTTTTTTGAATGACTTATGAATAAACAGGGTGCCTGCATGCCTGCATGGCGAAATATGTGTTTTTGAGTTGAAAATTTACATGGGGTAAATTTCCCAAGGCTAGTTCGTTAAAAAAATTTACAGGAATATATGTTAAAAAAATGGATATGAGAACAGAGAGGAGAACTGTTATAGAGAATGGTGACACGGGAGATGACATGGTTTTAGCAAATTTGATTGTGAATGGAGATGATGTTGGTCCTCTTGTTAGGCATGCCTTCGAGATGGGGCGACCTGAAGGGCTTCTTAACCAGCTGAATTATATTATGAAGAAAAAAGGAACTGAAATTGAGGAAATGTGCAAGGCACATTATGATGAGTTCATCCTCGCAGTTGACGAGCTTGATGCTGAAAAGCTCAAGAGTGAGCTCCAAAGTGATAATTGTAAGTGGCAACAGGTTGGAAGTGCCCTTCTTGTTAATCTTGAGGAACTTTTGGATTCTTATGAGACCAAGAAGAATGTTACTGAAGCTATAAAACTGTCAAAGTATTGTATTAAGGTGTTGGAGCTTTGTATAAAGTGCAACAAGCACATTTCTGAAGGCTAGTTTTATTCTGCTTTAAAAACTTTGGATTTATTAGAGAAAAATTACTTGCAGAATATTCCCGTCCAAAAACTCAAAATGGCTATAGAGAAAAGAATTCCTGTAATAAAATTGCACATGGAGAAAAAAATATGTAGTCAAGTTAATGAATGGCTGGTCCAGATAAGGAGTTCTGCCAAAAATATTGGACAAATGGCAATTGGTCATGCTGTTTCAGCTCAGCAGAGGGACGAGGAAATGCTAGAACAGCAGAGAAAGGCTGAGGAGCAAAATATTTCATATTTCTGGGGCTGGGGATCTAGCATATACCTTGGATGTTGAAGAATTTGAAGAAGATTCTGTTTTAATGTTTGATCTCACTCCTCTTTATCACGGTTGTCATATTCATGATTGCCTGGGAATCTGAGTAAAGTTTTGTGAATATTACTACAAGAACAGAGTGTTGCAGTTGGAATCAGACTTGGAAGTGTCTTCAACACAACCTTTTGTTGAATCATACCAAACAGTTTTTGCTCAAATTGCAGGGCATTTTATAATGGAGGATAGGGTCCTGAGGACTGCTAAGGGGCTCTTGGTAGCTGATCAGGTGGTAAAAATGTGGGAAATTGCTGTGGCTAAAATTACATCATTGTTGGGTGAGCAATTCTCTTGTATGTACTCTGCTACCCATATTCTTCTTGTGAAGGGCCATGTCACTCTTCTAGCTTCTACTCTTAGTATGGATATGATGTAGGTCCACTTCTTGAGCTACTTGACAACAACTGTGACAAATATCATGCGCATCTTTTAGAAGAATGCCGGCAACAAATTGTTAATGTGCTTGGCAATGACGTATTTAAGCAGATGGTGATAAAAAGGATACTGATTATGAGAATAATGTCCTGTCATTTAATCTTCAAACTTCAGATATTTTGCCTGCTTTTCCATATGTTGCACCATTCTCAACCATGGTACCGGATACTTATAGCGTTGTGAGATCCTTTATCAAAGGATCTGTTGACTACTTGTCTCATGGTGTTCATATAAACTTTTATGATATTGTGAAGAAGTATTTAGACAAGTTCTTGATTGATGTATTAAACAAAATATTACTTGATACTATGAATAGCAGCAGTATTACTGTCTCAAGCCATGCAGATTTCTGCAAACATATCTGTTATTGTAAGGGCTTGTGATTTTTTTCTTCAACATGCTGCTCAACTATGTGGTATCCCAATTCAGTCAGTTGAGAGGCATCAAGCTACTTTATCTGCAAAAGTGGAACTGAAGATGTCAATAGATGCAGCTTATGTTGCTCTACTGAAGTTGGTGAACAAAAATGTAGATGAATTCATGTCTATTACGGAAAATGTTAATTGGACTTCAGATGAGATAAGGCAGCATGGAAATAACTATATGAATGAAGTAATCTATTACCTTGACTCTGTTATGTCCATGGCACAGCAAATTTTACCCCTGGATGCTGTGTATACTGTAGGGGTTGGAGCACTTGAGCATATTTCCAATTCTATTGTGGCAGCTTTTCTTAGTGACAGTTTCAAGAGATTTAATGTGAATGCTGTTATGGGTATCGACAATGACCTTCTGACATTAGAGACCTTTGCAGACGAGAGGTTCCATACTGTTGGATTGGGTGAACTTTACAAGGAAGGTGGTTTTAAGAGCTGCTTGGTAGAAGCACGACAACTTCATTGCATAAAAAGGTGAGCCTCCATCTTCAAAAAACTAATGCTAAATTGGTTCTTGTTCTCTGGGTCTGAAAACCTTATTTTCTTGGACTAATATAAACTTCATTGCATAAAACAAAATATAAATCAAAAAGTGAGTTAGTTTTTTAATTTAAAATTAGTTTAGCATTAGAATTTTTAAGGTAGTTCAATCTTAATTCCTAACACTTTAAGTATGTATGTTTAATAAAACAAGAAAACTTGTTTGATTGCTTGTTTTCTATAGACCTGTTCTGAAAACTTGCTCCTAAATTTTTTTAAATTTAAGAAACAGGAACAAAAGATGAACACGGCTTTGGGAGCGAGTGAGGCAGCAAGCAAAAGATGAACACAGCTTTGGGAGCGAGGCAGCAAACAAAAGATGAACACAGCTTTCATCAATGGCAACTTTGTAATTTTGATAGTAGAGTTAATCAGGGTAACAGTCCTCATTCTCCTCCAGCCGCTTCTCACTCCCCTCCCTACCACAACAAGGCTCTCGCCTCATCCTCTTGCAGTTGCTTCTTCACCGCTCTGCCGCTGACGAGTTGATTGTTGCAGCTCTTGCCTCCCTTCTCACCGATGTTGCCCTGCACTGTCTTCTTACCCTCCAACGTGTTTGTTCCTTTTTCATGGTATTTCATCGGCTTTCCTCTTTTCTTTCATTGCTTTTAGTTCAAAGCATGTGGAATTCCTTCCATTTATGCTCAATTCAGAAGTTTAATCTTCTCCACAGCTTGATTAATAATTATGTAAATGCTTTTCTGACACTGGTTTGCTTTCTAAATTAGGTCGCATATGATGATGGTAACATGGAAATATTAAAACTTGTTAAGGAAAGATGGGAGTTTGTTCAGGCTGATTCTGAATCGTAGAAAGTGTACCAATATATGTCCTCCGGGTTGATGATTTTGCATGGCAGGGTGGAGCTCCCTGCCATCAACTAGTTCTTTCATCCCTATCTCCATTCTCTGTTGAAGGATAGAGGTAATAATGGAGCAAGATACCTTATGGGACACACAGTATGATCTTAGTTCCATTACCAAATTGCCTAATGTTAGTTTTCTCCCTATCTTAATTCCTCAAAATTAACATTTAGTATTTTCCTATGGTAAAAAATAATTGGATTTGTTTAATTCGTACACTGGTGATTCTTGATGTTATTGTCGCAGACAATGCATGGTTTGTTTTCTAACTGCATACATCTCGAGATTTTTCTGGGGGCTCATTCTCTCTTTCTATGCTGTATATAGGCCCTCAAATAAGAAAAGGGCAAAAGTGGATACTTTTTCCAAGAGGTTTGTTGAAATCATAAATTAACTTGTGGTCCATTATTTGATATTTAAATTTTGAATTCTGAATGTTGGCAGTGGAGGATCTGCATCTAGCAAATGAAAGGGTAGCAAAGTTGATGGCAAATCCAAAGATTCCAGAAGTGTTGGCCAATGGGAACAGGCTCAAATGGATCCAATAGAAATTTTTTTCATATCATGTACAAGATTTTATAGATTACAAATGCCAGATTTAGTTCTGGAAACCAAAAACAAGTGATAGGAGCTAATCTTATCCTTCCTTGCACAAAATGATCAAAAGCCCTGAAGAATCTGTTAGCTCCACGTCTGAAGTCATTTTTCAACTACACAGTCATAACTTATCCTTTTGTATATCTACACATCTTTTTGTATACATTTTTCAACTACACTTAGTCAAACTCATCACTTGAAGAATCTACATGTACAAAATAACTGGCCGCAACATTCAAATAGCATAGAAAGAGCATCAAGCCTTTAAAATAATGTGAGCTCCCATCCTGTGTAAAGATCAAGATACATGAATTAACCACGCAGATTTTTGTAGACATTATAGTGAAAAATTATTCACTGATTTCGTTAAACATTCCAACAATAAAAAATTCAATCTTTGTTAATTGCTTCCCTCATTCTTCATTGAAATTTCAAGAAGGTTGATAAACCTGTACTTTGCCCTGACTTCTAAGTCAAGTGGCATGTTTTAGAGACTATAATATGATTATTCATGCATTATATACTGTATGAGGTGAACTTTTGAGTTGGAAATAATTATTAGTAGGGATGATGATTTAAATTTCTTGTTCTAATGTTTAAAACATATACCTCACTTGTTTTATCACTAGTCCCTTTCAACTAATTTTCATATATTCAAGAATGATTGTTAAGTCATTAAGTATGCTTTAAATTAATAGTAGAATTATTTTAAGGGTCCTTTTTAAAATTCCCTCTCTCTACATTTACAAACTATTCTCAGATCTCTCCTCTTTCTCTCTTTTCAATGAGAATTGAATAGGGATAAAATTGAAAAACAGTTATTAATAACCCTCTAAGTAGATTTATATTTAGGACTACATTTTTTTCTACAAAAGACTTGCCACTTTAGTCCTTATTATAAATCTATTTTAATTAATTATTATATATTAAGGAATGACAATTAAATCATTAAGTATACTTTTAAACTGATAAAATTTGTCAAGGTGTGCCTTATTTTCTCTTTACATTTACAAATTATTCTCACCTCTCCTAGTTTTTTCTCTTTCCAATGAGAATTAAATAAAAGTAAAGTTGAAAAATAATCATTAATAACTTTTAAGTGGGTTTGTATTTAGGATAAAAAATTTCTTCTACAAAACTTACAATAAGGACCAGAGTAGCATAATAAGGACTGAAGTGGTAGATAGATGAATTGATTGGAGATAAGTTCTGGTAGGAGGTAAAAGGTTGTTATTTTTGTGTTTCAAGGTGGAATCAGATGGGTACAAAATAGAATACGTGGGTCCAGGTATGAGACAAAACAGAAAAATACAAAAATCCCCAAAATTATGGATCAGGGAGAATTTAGAGGAGAACTTGAGCCTTGAGATTATTTTCACAACTTGAGCAATATCCAGTCCTTATCGTAAGATCATTCCCCATGGTCTTTAATACCAGATTCCTTGTCTAAAGCATTAATAGGTCCTTATAGTAAAAACTAGCAGGCGTAATTGTGAATTATGACAAGACAAAGCAGTAGGAAAGGAAATCTCATACCTGCAGAGCATATGCTACAATTAGGACAGATATAAGTAGTACAGTTGTCTCGAAAAGTGAAAAATTCAAGAGCATAGTTCGTCCCATGGACCAGCCAACAAGTACGCTGATGGGCATCTGCAATATAATCATCACCAAAGTATGAATTGTCAAATGCTTTTTGCTGTTACATTCACTTATATTTTAGCAGACGACCTTTTCAATGAACATACCACAAACATAATTAGTCGTATAGATGATCCAATAGCATCTTCAAGTGTAAAGTCCTGCAAGAGAATTCACCACACCGATCAAGTAAACTCTGATATTAGCAAAAAAAGAAGAAAAGAAAAGAAAAGGGGTTAAGGTCCAATTTTGTCTCGAAAGTTTTCACATTGGAGTTGTGATCAATATTGCTTCAGAAGTATTAAAAATGAGCAATGTCACCCCTAGCCGTTAAAAATATTGATAATCAACGTTAGTTTTTTAACTGTCAATATTAGTTTCTTTACAGTAGGGCGACTTTTTCTCCACTTTAACATTTTTGAAGCGATATTAATCTAAGAAAAACTTCCAGACACCCACAGTTCTTACACAAAAATTTCTGAGACTCAATAAAAAAAAAGTGTAGCCTTTCCAAAAACTGGATTACCAGCTTGTCCTTAATGGCAAACATGATGGCATCTGCATGTTCTACAAGAGGAAGCAAAATAACTGTTATAACAGTCTGTGGTATGTTTGTTGACTCTGATGTGACCTGCATGTGATCAAAATCACAATACCCTCATCTTTAACAATTAAGATCCAAAGACACTAAATTACAAGGTGTTTCTCAAAATTTAATCAATAATAATACATTACCCGGATCACATCGACAAGGTGTTTTGTCAATACAGATGTCCAAGCTATTAATAGAGCCAACCAGCCTATTGCTTCCCATTTGCTTAATTCACATACTTCCTCTTCATCACCTTCCTAATTATAGAACAGGAATGATAAAGTTAAATAAGTGCAACTGTATCGTCAGATCTTTCTTTTAACATTCAGGTGAAGGTATCAAGAAGAAAATCCCTCCCTAAGAGGTGCATCAAATTAAAAGGAAAAAGTTATTTTCATGCTGTGATATTACCCTATAGATATAAAACCCAAAAATTCATATCAGTACATTAGAATAAAACACAACGAAAAGAGCAAACCACCTGAGTAAGAGTATCATCAAGACTCTGCTTAATTTGAAGTTGAAAACGGAGGTAACTGGCATATGCCACTAGCATTATACAGCTACTAAATCTGGATAGCGATAACTCTGATCTTCCATAATGGGCTTCTGTGTGAGTAAAGTGCAGCACAGAAGGAAACAGTATTCCCATCACAGCCATCAAGAGCAACCCAGATTTTGCACTAGCAGATGCCTGCAGAAAAGTCCAGTCCAACAAAAATTTGAGATCTGTGACATTGGCAATTAGGAGATCAGATTATGTTTTCTTGTAGTACCTTACTGAAGAACTGAATCCTGATAGAGTGGACGATCCCACCAGTAAAGAAAGCACAACCAGGAATAAGAAGCATGTTTGACAAGACAGAACCCAGTAAAGACTCATAAACAGTGCTCAACATTCCCTTTCTCAAAGCATGAATCGATATAATCATATCAGTTGCATTGCCAAACAAGGCTAACAGATAAACCCTCACTGCATATGGACAAACAGGTATAGCCGTACAGTTAAAGTACCATTTAGAAAATGTATTATCAGAAAAAATGAGAGAAAGAAAGAATTAGCAGGATTTAGGGTGAAGGCTTTAAACAATACTAAGAGATGTAATTAAATGAATCGCTAATGACTTGTACCTATTGGTTGAGTGTAATAAGCAAGCTGCCTGCACCAGAAAATCACCAATTAAACTGGCTCTATAGTAACATACTAAGAGAGATAAGAGAATTCAACACTTACTTGGAAGCATAATTTAGTCGATTGCTCAAAGGAATCATGCCCAATAAGGCCGAATAAAACACAATATTCTGTAATAACATATGAAGCAGCATGAGTTTAAAGTCCCCAAGAGAAAAAAGCCTCACTGCTATTCTACATTTCTTTCCTATTATACTAATCAAAGCAGGCAAAGACCAATAAAAATATTCAAGAACTGCAGTTGCATTGCGTACTTCTATTCCAGTAAGATAATGCAGCAAGACTGCCAAGGGACCAAAAGGTAGCATCCGGCAGATTTTTTCCTTAAATATAACGAAGTGTAAGCTCCTGATTGATCTTGCCAATATTTTTCTGAGCATGGTTGGGTTTGCCTCTTGTGTTGTCTCAACATCAAAATAAGTATCTTCTCTCACAAGTTCTACAGAGCCAGAACCGAACTCTTCATCAAAATCGAGGACTATCTTCTCCCCCTCTACAGAACCCATCTGCAAGCCAGCCAAGGTTAATAAATAGAAAACACTTTCTCTGATAGTGTCACAAAAAGTGAAGAAGAGAAGTTTATGGGATATACGGTCTATCAAACTATGCATTGAATCGTTGCCGGCCAATTGAGTTACACAACTTGTTAAATGCATATTAGTCTTAAATTCGTCAAGTGTTTTAACTTTTAAGCATATGTATGTGTTTATACTTACTCTTGTCGTTCTTTTATCAGCTCAGGCAGAACCAGTTTGATTAATTGAACGTAAATTAATGTGCTGAGATTCTTAAATGATTGAGAAATACAGAAAACTGTGATTCCAAATAAATAAAGTATTGACTTGAGTAAGATGCTATACAGCGATTGAATCAAGCGTATAATCGGATCAAATGAAAATGAGGGAAACATGGAGAAAGTATACTATTACCTTTGAAATTGGAAAATATATTTCTCAAGTTCCTCTAAAATGTGGGTGACCAATGATCGTGAGACGCCTGAGTGCGTCTGTTCCCGGCGACGGCGAGTAAATAACACAGGCGAAACCTCTGCGAAATGGAGTATTTCCACGTGTTTCCAATTTTTCCATAGTGATTCGTCGAGTGAGTGCTTGTAAAGAATCATTTTACAGTACACTATCGTTGACGATCCTTCTCACGCGGCTTGCGCCTTCCGTCACTATATTTTATTGATGCAGACGTCACTTTTTTTAAATTTTTAATATATTTTAAAAATTATTTTTAAAATTTTAAAATATTAATAAAAATTTTCTAATGTCATAGTATAATAAAAAAATTTACAATATTATAAATTTAAATTTTTTTAATTTTTATAACAAAATATTAAATTTTATACCTATAAATCTAAATAAATATTAACATAATATTAATCAATTATAATATTTCAACATATATCAACAAATAAATAATCATCTTTACTAGTATTCGATAATAGAAGTATTCAAAATAATATTTAAGTAAAATAAATAATAATATTAATAATTTAAAAAAAAGTTGACTCAATTAAAAACGGGTTAAGACGCCCCTTATTTTTATGTAAAATACAGTTTGAGTCTGTTTTATCATATCTAGGGTCAATTGAGCTTTATGAGTTTTGTTTGGATAGAGGCAAGTTATAGGAGATTTATTTGCTAATTAAAAATTAATAAATATATTTTTATTTTATTTTTTAATTTTTTTATAATATTTATATTAAAATTATTATTTAGAAATTACATGTTTTCGCTGAGGGAGACATATTTCATAGTTTCACACACGCAATACTTGCACGGTTGTACCCACAATTAGAGAGTCACCCGTCCATGGGGTGATGTGGTGTTAGTAGTATTCGCAATAGTTTCAATGACAAAAAAACTGATTGTTATTATAAATTTGGTAAATTTATTTTATATTTAGTGGGATAACTATTAGGCATATTTAAGTTTCATAAATATTTTGTAACTTTTTAAAGCGAGTAACTTTTAAGGTTTATAAATTTCAAAAAGGGAATAAAAATAAAGAGTGTGGTGAGGTGGATGTGTTTTTTTTTTTGTTATAAAAGAGTTACGCTTATCTATCATTTAAAGCTAAAGTTAAAGCGAAATTTTTATTTTTTTTAAGTGATATTAATATTGGGTAGAGTGAACCGTTAATTATACTCAAACATAAATCTAAACACTTAGAAGTTAGGGTACTTTTTCAAATGTCGCGACTAAAATTACAAAAAAATAGTACTCCCCAATAATAAGAGTTTGTTTTTTTGGTAAATAAATTTTTGGAAAGGAGTTGAGTTTACCCATGATCTAAGAGTAGGGTAAAGTCTCTCTTCCTCTTAGGCGATACTAATTTTAGACAGGGTGAGCCGTCTATTACCCTCAGGCATAAACCTAAATATCTAGGAGTTAAAATACCTCTCTAAGTATCACGATTAGAACCACAATATAATAATACTTTTTAAAAATTAAATATACTTTAAATAATTATATAACTCACTCTATCACAAATTAAATTAACGAAAGGATGGGTTAATAGGTGTGTGTTGCATAGACTGTGATGAATAAATCACCCGCTTGCAACTTCTAAGAGTTTTTACATTATAAATGAATAGAACAAATACCCCAATTGGACGGCCCAACTGACAAGTAATTTTGACAGAAAATGATTTTAAATCCGTCTAATTTTAAGTTAGAATAAATATTTTAAATCCTTCTAATTTTAAGTTAGAATAAAGTTAATTAGTATAATATAATTTACATTTACGCAGATTTTTTTTAAAAAACTCAATTTGATATAAATTTATTTAAATAATATATTAAAGAGTTTATTTTAAAAAGTTTAAAAAAGAGAAGTTGCAAAAAACAAAAAAAAAAGGTCAAAAAACGAAAAATTAAAAATTAGAAAAGGTTACTCTAAAATAAAAATTACTTTGAATTTAGAAATCAAATGGGCACAAAGCAGATGGCTGAAAAAAAATAAATATCAATTTGGATGTGCATTGTGTCCATATTTTTTGGTAAAAAAAGAAATGGGCATACCGTAGATCCAAACAATATTTTTAGACTTAAAATGCTTATGAACCTAAAAGTCATTTTGAAATGGTTGAAATGTCTTCCCAAAAATAGTTCGGGGACTAGCATAGGCATTTATTATTCTAATTTTATATTAATATTTATATTTATTAACAGGATTAAATTTAATAAAAAGAATTTAACTCTCATAATACGGCAAATTAATGTCCAACTCTTTATTGGGAGAGAGATACATATATTTAGTCTATGACAATAACTGAAATATAATTACTTTTATGCTTGGCAAAAAAATATTCATATTTGATCTCTTAATTTTATTAAATATATCCTTAATTATTTAATTTTAACATCGTTGATTTCATGAATAGAAAATACTAATAAGATAATTTAAATGTTGAGTAAACATGTTAAATATTGATAATTTTAATAGCAAACTGACCATTATCACTATTTTATTCAGTAATTAGACTTAAAGTGTGTGATTTGCGCCAACAACGTCAATCTATTGTATGTTTTCTTTCTTTCTTTTTTAATAAATTTCTTTAACCGAAGAAAAAAAAAATCCATGCTAAAAGGCCAACCAAAAATAGTGTAAAGATAATAATATAGTCTCATCTTTAATATAAAAATTATTTAATTAATTTTAGATAATTTTAAAAAATAAATAAATTAAATAATTATAAATTAAATAATACAAAACCAATCCCGAATCAATTCTTTATTCAAAATTGGGGAAATATTATATATAAATGTTGTTTTTTAGGAGTATAAAGAAATAAGAGCATTTCTAATGATTAGTTAAAAATACTTTTATTGAATTTTATAAAAAGTGTTATATTATGGACCAATATATAAGATTTATTTTAGGATGTGAGGGAATATTTTAATACAAGTGGATTGTCTTGTCTTTGTTGCCAAATTAATACAAGTGAGTGGATAAATATTTAAAAGAAAAATTAATCTACATTTTCTTGTAATTTTACTTGATCTTAAATTAGGTTGCAATAATTTTTCTTTTTTTTTTATCAGGTGTTTATAGTTTTGTCTACTTTTTAGTCGGTCTTTATAGTTTTCAGGTAATTAATAAAAAAATACAGGAACTTAATCAGAAATTAGGTAAAATTATAACAATTTAATAAAAACAAGAAAGAAACTAACAGGACCTAATTAAAATCAAATAAAATTAAAAAAAAACTACAATGAGCTGATTTAAAAATAAAATGAATTAA
The DNA here is from genome assembly GCA_037074615.1 of Leucaena leucocephala. Classification (NCBI taxonomy): domain Eukaryota; kingdom Viridiplantae; phylum Streptophyta; class Magnoliopsida; order Fabales; family Fabaceae; genus Leucaena; species Leucaena leucocephala. The sequence goes on from CM073552.1 coordinate 4,748,888, forward strand.
TTTTCTCATAATTAAATACCCCGCTGTAAATCACAACAACATAAATCCAAGGCTGGAGACGGAGGAATGGGTGGTCACAAATGTTATCTTAAAAAGTAAAAGCATAAATATAAACGAACTTAATACATCACACAATAAATAAAATTGAATTAATTTATGGCTAAAGTATATTTTTTTATTTTTTTTATTATAAAATTTTATTTTAATCTCTTAAATTTAAAAAAATATATTTTTATTTATTTAAATTTAATATAGTTAACTTTATTTAATAGAAAATGATTACTCATCAAATTTTAGTGATAATGATGCATTTAAACGTTGATAAAATAGGTTTGTATTTTAATATTTTTAAATCAGGTTATATTTTATATTAAAAAATTAAAATTTAGACATATTTTATCAATATTTAATTATTAAGTTGTCATTTTAAATTTGTTGAATTAACATTTTCAAAAATTGAGCAGTCCTTTTGGAACCTATTAATTAATTAATTAATTTAAATATTATAAAGGAAAAAAGATAAAAAAAAACCCATCTGAATTTTAAAAAGATAAATTGGACATCTTAATATTAAAAAAGACAGATTAGACAGGAGGCTCAATCTGTCATTTTTAAATTGTTGGGCAAAGACCAAACTAGCCTTCACTTAGAAAAGGATAGTATAGCAACAATACAGCATCAATCAGACGGTGCTATTGGCGCGAATGACAGAAGAAGCTTGCGAGAGACGCCTTTGGCTGAGTTGAAGCTGATTTCGAGGAAGTGTAAGTAAATGTTTAACAAAATCTTCTTGTTGTATTCCAGTGGTAATCAGCTATGTTTTATTTACTTTGATGGTTGGCTTGGGAGAAAGAGTTTGACAAATACTGTAGCATCAAGTAGTTGAAGAAAGAACTTGCGAAGGAGAACTTCAGCATAGAGATGAACAATCATTTGGGAAATAGAAGTCATTCAATTGTTATAGTAAGGCTAATATGCAAGCCATGAAACTAATTGGGTCATTTACTATTCTTATAATTGTATTTACAACTTCAGGAATGATTTTGACAACTTCAGCAAAAAAGTTTAATACTTCGTAGAAAAACTTAGATGCAATTAGTTGGGTTAATTATTATTCCTCTAATGGGATATACAACTTTAGAAATGATATTAACAACATCAACTTAAATATTTAATACTCTGCAAAAAAGTTACCTACAATGAGTTGGGTCATTTAATACTTCTGTGTTCTGGCTATCTTGTAAAGTGTTGAATGATGATTGTTAGGGGCGTAAGATTGTGATCAATGCTTTGTTTATTGCAGGTTATTGGCCAAGATGATATGTAACATTGGCTCGACATCTTCAAAGGAAATTTGTTGATTTTTTCATGTAGGTTGGAACTTTGTATATAATGTTGAAGGTGGAGTTAAATATAATGGCGGGGATGTGAAGGTAAAATCGATAAAGGAGGTGATGACACTTGAAGAATTGAGGGTAATGATAGGTGGATGGTTTGGTATAGATGATAATACTTGTGTCATGAAATATACAGTGAAGTTTGATGAGAGAATATTACTAGATCTCAATGATGATAGTGAAGTTTATAATCTGTTTCATTTTAATGACAGCAGTGCACATGTTTATTTAGCAGTTAAAGTAAATGATAATATACCAAAAGAAAAGGATGATCCAGATATGTAAGTGAAATTTCTTGTAGTTATTTATGGAAGTCCTTACTTATTTGATTGTGTTAATATTTTTGCAAAACATGTTTTCTTGTTGACAGTGTTGAGGATTTGTTTGGAGTGTCAAAACAAATGTGCCCCTCTTTGTGGAGCGAGGGTAACAATTTGGAGACCCTATTTGAGCAAACTACTGTTGGAGCTATAACTAGTAGGGGTGGTAGAGAACTTAATTTAAGCATGCCCTATGGAGTACAAAGGTCACAAACATCAATGGCTGCGATGAATTCTGTGAAATGGAAGGAAGAGTTGCTTGGAGGGATGCAGATTTTTGCAAATGTGGACACATTTAAGAAGGCGATGCACAAGTTCAGTATTGTGCATCGGTTTGAGTACAAATATGTAAACAATTATGAGGATAATATATACGTGAAATGTAAGGTTGAAGGTTGTCCGTGGCATATTACTGCGAGAGTACTTGGCAAGAGCCCACCTTTCCTACGTGTGACGAAATTCAGAAACGACCATGTTCATAGTGCCCAAGACAATCTTAAAGTGACACCTGTGGAAGTGCTACCTTGACATCAGCAATTATAGTTGATGAGGTGAGGGATCATGTAGACAAGCGTCCAAATGAAATAAGAGTTTGGAGAGAGCTTATGGTGTGAAGTTGACATATAAGCAAGCATATAGGGCGAAAGAAAAAGCATTGGAGGACATACATGGTAGACCTGATCAGTCTTTATATGTTAATACCATGAATATGTGAACGGTTGAAGGAAAGTGATAACAAAACTGTGGCTGAATGGGTGGCTAGTGGGAACACATTTGAGTGTGTATTCATAGCGTATGGATGTTGTATAGAAGGGTTTGTTGCTGGTTGTAGACATGTCCTGTACATTGACGGAACTCATTTAAGTGGACCCTACAAGGGGATGTTATTGGCAGCTACTGTTTACGATGCAGACAATGAATTGTTTCCATTTGCATTCGCAATTGTGAAGGGAGAGACATTAGAGGACTAGACATGGTTTCTTTACATGATTAAATGAATAGTTGGTTCTATGCAAGTGACAATTGTGTCTGACCGTCACAAGGCAATAGCCGGTGCTGTCTAAGCAATATTTGGAAGGGACATCCATACATACTGTTATAGGCATGTCAAGGAGAACTTCAGCACACAGATGATTAAACTAAACAAAGGTAAGAGAAAGATGAGTGGACAAGCAAGGGACAATGGACTGAAGTTGCTTAATGATATTACATTTGCAAGGCTTGACACTGATTTTGACAAAGCAATGGAAAACATGAGAGCTTTCAATGTGCAGTTATATGAGTGGGTTGTCAATCATGGTGACGTAGAAAAGTGGGCACTCAGCAAGTTTCCATTTAAACGGTGGGATAATATAACGACAAATGTTGCTGAGTCTTTCAATGCATGGATTGTCAAAGAGAGACGCCATAACATTACCCAACTGATCCATGAGCATAGCGAGAAAATGGCTAAGAAGATGTACGTAGCAACAATAGCTATAAGTAAATGGAAAAATGGTGTAGGCCCAAACATAAATGCAAAAGTGATGGAGAATGTGGCTACTGCTAAGCATATGACTCCTGTACCTTATGGCGGAGGGCAGGTCTGTGTACATACCTCTGAAGGAGCCTTACATGTTAATCTTGGTTCACATGAATGCAGCTGTGCTGAGTGACAAATGTCAGGCATCCCACATGCACACGCTTGTATGGCCATCAAGGCTTCGCATCTCAATGTATACGACTATGTTGATGAGTGCTACAAGATTACCTCCTAGCAAAAGATTTATAGAAGGACCATGTTTCCAGTGGTCACACTTGACATGCCACAACCCAATGACTATCGACTGTAATGTTCAGATGACCAAATATGTCTTACACCACCTCTTACAACCAGACCACCAGGAAGGCCAAGAACTAAAAGGACAAAATCTCAATTCCAAAACAAGAAGATATATTACTGCAGCACCTGCCACCAAGCTGGCCACACTAGAAGAACATGTAAAAATCTAAATCCAATGTGAAGTTGTCTGTTAGCCTATAATGGATGATTTTTTGGTAGTTATCTTAACTTTTTTGTCCATGATGTTTAGGGTATAACAACAAAGTATATAGTGCATGGAAGATGATGTATAACATTAATCATTCATAACAGTACGGTGAAGTGTGATACTAAGGGTTGCTATTCATTTGTTCATCTGTAATGTAACTGCTGTTATGGGCAAATATTTTTTTGACTGGCTTCAGTGAAGTTGCAAACACTATTAGAAAAGTTGTTAATACCATTGTATGAGTTGCAAATGTCATTGTTGAAGTTGCAAATGAGACTGCAAAATTGCATCATACGTTGTGGAAGTTGCACATCACGTTTAGTAAGTTGCAAACGCCATTTGGGAAGTTGCATCTCCCATTGGTTAAATTGCAAATACCATTGGGGAAGTTGCAAACGAACATCGGAGAAGCTGCAAATCCCATTGTGCTAGTTGCAAACCCCATTTGGAAAGTTGCAAATACCATTGGTTAAGTTGCAAATCCCATTAGACAAGTTGCAAACACAGTGGGAAAGTTGCGATACCATTGGGAAAGTTGCAAATCCCATTTGAAAAGTTACAAATACTATTGGTTAAGTTGCAACACCATTGGGAAAGTTGCAATACCATTGGGAAAGTTGTAAATCCCATTGGTTAAGTTGCAAATCCCTTTGGGCAAGTTGTAATATCATTGGAAAAGTTGCAAACCCCATTGTCAAAGTTACAAATACCATTGGGAAAGTTGTAAATACCATTGTCAAAGTTACAAATCCCATTGGGGAAGTTGCAAACACATTGGGGAAGTTGCAACCAACATTGGGGAAGTTGCAAATGACATTGGGGCCCTACCAAACACCATAGGGAAATAAAATATAGCTGATTACCATTGACATAAAGTATGTACATAGTGATTACAAAATTTTGTCATGGTCATTATAAGGTTAACACTCCAACTGTCGTACAAGGGAATGCGTTTGCCTAATGTCACCAGTCATTAACAGTAAGTATGTACACAGTCATTACAACCATTTAAACATCATTTAGTCTTCCTTGCACTCTTGCTTTATGGAAGTAAGCTTAACGCAAATTCCAGACTTGAGTTTAGCTCGTGATTTACTAGCCACCACAATAAGTTGCGTCTAAACTCTGTAACGTGTTCATCATCATAGTCAAGTGTAACATTGGGCTCCCATTTTATCAACCAAATGAGTACATGCACCCCACAATCTCGCCTGCATAGACAACGATAACAACGATATGAACAACTTGTACCAATTAACCACGTACACTTCTTAATAGCAACTAATTCAATGACTTACAAATTGTTTTATAGAGGAACTTGGGGCCAAATAATTTCACCCTTTCTCTTTTTCCCCTTCCCGAGGAGGTTAGGTTTAACTAACTCAATGATATCATAAAACATATCTCTCTGCACAGAAGACAAATGCATAGGTTAGCCATTATAGTCATCACCAATATATAGATGTAAGGGGTGAATAAGGCACTCACGCATGCTTTGACAACAAATGTCATCTCGTTCCCTTTTGCACTCGTCTTCTTTCTCTTCTTACTGAAAACGTTTTTGACAAACGAATCCAATACGTAGAGGTTCATTGTCCTCGGCTCTAATGTAAGACAGAACCAATGAGCTCCGACAAGTGTAGGCCCAAGAATCAAATCACAGTCGCCCAAGTTGTAACCAACATGTTCAGGCATCAGTTGCTTCTTCCTCGAATTAACATTCCAAGTGATGGGGTTAGATGCCATAATTGCCTGTAAAATATATTGAAGGTTACTAACTCAGCATTTGCACAGCAAAAACTGATGTGACAAGAAGCTCACCATAAAGTCAGCGTCGAACATGTGGTGCCTCACTTGTCCTTCCTTCTTCATATCAGCCATTAATGTCTTACACACCACTGACATAACCTGTATGAAACAGCAAGAAGCACATCTTATATTCAGCAACAATGTAAATCCCTCACTTCACTCAAAAATAAGATCAGTTATTGTACACTTACCCTGTTACTTATTCTTTGAATTCTACCAAGTGTGTAGAGTTGATTGCGACTGATATTTTTGTCTAGTATGTTGACCAAAACCCTGTAATTTTGTCGTTAGCAACACGTGGATAGCAAATCAGTAAAGCCAACAGAAGGGACTTAACACGTCAAAACTTATTGTTGACTCTCCTCACGTGAACACATGCGACTTATCATTGTGAAAAATACATCTTTGCAGAAGCCGCCATCTTTTTCCTCTCAGTATTCTTCGTCAGCACCCACGGAGACAGTACTGAAGCGACAGGTCTCTTTTGGCGTTTTGATCTCCTAAGTTGTACTTCCCGTAACATGTCTGCCTCATCCATTATGTGGCCTTCAGAATGTATAGAGATAGAGATGGGGTCATCATCATCATCATCACTCACTTGTCATTTCTCACCAGCCTTTTCTTCTATATGTCCCTCACCACCTCTATGTCCTTCTCCTTCTCCCTTCTCAGCAACTTCTCCTCCTTCGTCTCCTTTCCTTTCATCCTCATGTGGAAAAGAATCCTCTTCTCCTTCACTTCCTTGTTCAATGTTCAGTGCATCTGCTCTGTGACTCTTCCCATGTCTATGGAGCTGTACCTTTAGCAGCTCTTTCTCAACAACATTGATAAGCCTACGACTGCTCTCTTCAATTGCACCCACCAATCTTGAATGCAACTCCTTCAACTCCTGCATAACACAATCAGAACGTGGTCAAAGGCTTAACTTAGTACTACAACATTAAACTAACAAATCGCAACACATACCGGGTCTAAATGGATTATTGTAGCGTCCTTCACCTCCCTCACTTCAGTACGAGCTTCAGAATAGAGAATTCACATATAGCTCTCCCTCTCAATCTTAACCATTTCCTTCAACCTCTCATCAGTCCAAAAATGCATAGGTTTGGTGGACTCATGCTGTCCAGCTTTCAGCAATGCAAAATGCTCTCCAAAATATAACTGCAACAGCAACAACATAAGCTGTAACATTTTCAATAAAAGAAAATAGGTACAAGAATGGACAAGAAATACATACCAACAGTAGGTAAATGCAGCCTCCCATGTTACACCTCCCTCCCTTACTCTTTTTCAGAGAATTCACATAAACCGCCAGCTCTTTCCATAAAATATTTATGATGAATGTGGCCCAATTAAACCGCTGAAATCCACTCATAGTGCATGTGATAACCTTCAACAGCTTCTCACTCACCATTGTGCTCGCAGTAGGAGCCAAAAATGTCCCAAACACATACATCATAAATAGCAACTCGAATTTATCTGTTTGCTGACCAGATTTTATATATGCAAGTATTTTGGTATATGACACTTTACCATACTGAGTCTTTAACGTCTTGAACATCTCATCGTCATCAATATCCATTCTTATGTCCTCCCCATTGTAAGGTACACCAAGTAACTGGTAAACATCTTTAGCTCCTATTCCACTTGTCTTCCCCCTAATTCTAAATTGATGAGTTGGGGGATTATATGACTGAATCAATGAGGTTAACAAGTTCCAAGGGAGTCTTGTCATTCCAACGTCAAGCAAGTTGTGGAACCCTAAAGTTTTCACCCTCGCCACTAAACCTTCATCTTTGTTGACAAAATCCATCAGTTCCTTCAATTGACGGGGTGAACACCGAGTATTGAAAGCAACCTCATTCTCCATCGGTTTCTTCTCCCTCTTCTCATCAGCATGTGAGCTCTGCAACTGTTCTCTATACCACTTCTGATCATCAGCAGACAAGTCCTTCCAGGCCAATGCTGCCTCCTTAACTTGTTCATTCATGTTCTTGAACTTCCTACCCGAACGGATGAATTCATTGCGAAAGAGAATGTACGAATTCCTAACTTGTTTGCTTGTCCCTCCTTGAAATGCCATTTTTTTCTGCTAAAAAACAACCAGTACATGGTAAGTTACATAAACAGGTGTAGCAATAAATCTACACAACTTGTTCCTAGAGAGACCCAAGGAATTATCAATATTATGTAATGCTAGTTTGCAACTACTAATCTCTCTTGCTTGACCACAGATAAAGCAATATCTACATATACCGTAACACTAAAAGCATGATCAAATTAGATCAGGTATATGGCTAAACATGCTCATGATGAAATTGGATGCAATTCTTCCATAACAAAAGCATAGGTAAATAAATTTTTATAGCAAAACATAACAGTGTAAACCAAACTTTATAATCCAAGCGAAAAAATTATGACAGAAACATTGCCAGTAGAATCAACATGGGATCAAAAAAGTGCTATAATCAACACATATTTTAAACCAAATAAATACGAATTAATAAGCTCTAACAAGGACTAAACCCCATTTTTTGGGCTTTATTTAAAGCAAGTAAAGCTGATTGAAAGACAAATTCTTAAGATGAATCCCACAACTTCAAATATAAAATCACCACCCATTTCTATTTTTAACAATTGCAAAGCATAAGCTCTAACAAATTGACAAAAGAGGGATCTTTCCAGTATTGGGTACCACAGCTGTTCTGAGACCTAAGGATGTCCATAACACAGACGGGTAAACTAGCCAGGTAGTTAAAGTTGAAAGATACCAGGGAGGTGACGGTTCTTTTTATTGCCCAAGATGGGATATCAGAGACAGGGTTACACAGGGGTCCATCTATAAAATATACATACAAGGAAAAAGAAAGAGAGGCGAATAATAAGAATTGAAACAATGAATGTGACATGAAAAAGTATGAGAAAAGGGAAGAGAGGGATCAAGAGCTTCAGGTCCCATAGCTTCATTTTTCAGCATCAAGATAACCGAACTCAGATCCTACATGAATGGTTAGTTATATTAAATCATCCAACAAAAAATACACTAAATTTCATAAAGATAAACCGAACAGAAAGGGATTTTAGATAAAGCTCAAGATAACCATTTTAGATAAAGAACTTAACAACAACAACAACAACAAAAACTTCACCTTCGACGAACAGAACACAAAAAAAATACACCTTTATGCTGCAGGATAAACCGAGCAGAAGACCGTAGAATCCCAAATGTGGATTAAAAGTGTTCAAGTAGTCTGCAGCAACAGATATGAAAAAACGAAAGGTTCCCAATAAGGCGTCTTACCTAATCGCTAAACCCTAATCTTCCTCCCACTCCTAAACGCAAACTGACCTTCGACGATGACAATCCTCGACAATAAAGACGTCCGGCAATCTTTTATGGTTGGGGAATCAGGCTTCAATGGTGTTGGATTGCAGCTTCGTCGTGCTGCAATGAGGTCGCCAAATTTTCGCTCCAATGACTCAGATCCTCTCTCTCAGGCTGATATGCGTATTTGAGAGTGATATGTGTCAGATTTTTGGCCTTTAGCTTCATTCTTCATTTATTGAGAGGGCTAATTTGGTCTTTCCACCAGAATTTACAAATGACAGATTGGGTCTCCTGCCCAATCTGTCTTTTTTAATATTAGGAGGCCCAATTTATCTTTCTAAAATTCAGATGAGTTTTTTCTATCATTTTCCCTATTATAAACTAATTAAAGTCAATACCACTTTAATTTTGGAGTATTAGGGATGGCTACCACATGCCCCTACATATTTAGTTAATTACCTTTTCATTACAACAAACACGTGATAGTTTCAGTTCAGATTCAATCTTAACTACTTTAAGTCTATGTATGTGTGTGTGTGTGTATATATATCAATGCAAGATTGATATCATTTTTAGAAATATTTAGGATTTTTTTTATCTACATTAAAGACATTTATCTTTTTTACCTTTAATTTTATACATTTAAATGAAAGAACAATGAAGAAAAATATTTTAAAAAATATTTTTATCTACAATATCTTTCTTTGATATTCATTAATGGAAAGCTACTTAGATTTCCTCCTTTAACTAAGTACACATTGAGCTATTTATGCTTATACAAAAGTACCATGTGGAAATATATACCGGCAATATATTCTCCCTCCATCCCTAAATATAATATATAATTTTATTAAAAAAATATTTTAAAAAATACACCTATATAATAATTTTTCCCCCAACCCTTAGTAAATATTTTTTCCAAAAATACCCCTATTCAATTAGGGCCAAATTTAGAAAGAACAAAAAACAAACTGCGTAGACAGAAACAAGTTCAATGGTCCTCATAATTTTGACATTAATGTATTTTATGGTCTTTAATATAATATTTAATTAAAAAATTAATTTTAATCAGACATGTTTGGTGTGGGGGATTTAGAGAGGAGGGGAAAGGAGAGAAAATTTATCTGAGTTGAATTTAAAAAAAATTAAAGAAATTGGGTTAAAAAAATTTAATTATTTTTTTTTACACTTTTATTTTACATTTTCTCTTTATTAAAATTTTATAATCCAACTTCTCCAAATTTTTTTTTTAAATTCAACTCAAAAAAATTCCCCTCCCCTCCCCTCCCCTCCCTTCCCTTCCCTTCCCTTCCCTTCCAAATCCCTCATATCAAACAAATTCTAAATATAAGATATATTTTTTATATTTATTAATTTTTTGAAAATATACTTATTCATATACTTTTAATATAAAAAACAATAGATTCAGGGTATAAATCAAGTAAGAATACTTACCAAAGTGATATGAAGCCTAGATTTACTCCCCAAGAGTCGAAATTCCCAAGCCCTAATAGAAAAAAACTAAGTATCCCTCATTTTTTCTTTCTCCCTTTCTGGTTTTTGTAGCAATTTATTGCTAATTTGCACATGGTGCTAGAACATCACGATACTTGTGTTACATCATCAGAGACTATGCTTTTTTCCCCTCCTTCCTTAAATCCTTCTAATTTCACTCTCTTCTACCACTCAAACAAGTCACCAAACCCATTCCTAAACCAAATATCATCCCTCAATAGTCACAACCCAACCTTGATTTCCTATAATTAATATTATCTTGAGTTCTAAATACAAAACCTCATTTATAATATAAATTACATTATAAATAAGGTCTTATATTTAAGATCCAAGAAAGTATAAGAGAAGAAAAAATTGGAATGTTACAAACAGTTGGACGTAGTGATTTAGAAAAAAAACAATTATTAAAAATATTGATCTTAGATGTCTGGGTTTGTACAAGTTTCAACTAATTAGTACTTATTTATGTTATTTATATAAGAGTTAATTAATTAATTTGGATAAATTAAAGAAGTTAAATAAATCAGTTATCAGTTAATTATAATAAATATGGCATGATCTCTTTAAAATAATATTGTATAATATTATATTATATATTAGTTATAAATTAAGTAAATTAGTTTAGAAAAAATGATAAATATTAAATATAAAATAGATTAAGATCTTATATTTAGGACTAAATATAATCTTTTAATCAGTTCATTAAACTTGGTTTGATCAGTTTCAAAATAAGTTACATTTTAGTAGTCCAACCCATTCTTTTTAACAGTCTAATAAATAAGCCAACCAAGATTACTAGCTCTAATGAGAAAGCATGAATTATAGTTCATTTGTACCAATAATTAATATAACTTTCTTTTTATACATGCATGCATGTGCGTGTATTTACAAGAAATATTCTTAATAACCCAAGACATATTTGTTCTCCCCTGCAGAACCCATCTGCTTCTAAACCTAATATATTCAAATCTAAAAAAATTCAGCCATGAGAGATGGTTCTAACATGATCTTAAAACAAGATTGCTGGAGGTACTGATAAAGAAAGTAGATCAGACACTATAAAATCTTTTAGAAGGGGCAAAAGAAGGCTAAGAAATAACACTCAATAAAATTATTGGAAAATACCTTTTGAATTTTGGTTAACAATTAGTTAGTTATTGTTAAAGTATAATGATATCATGTATTCTATATAACCGACTCTATTTAGTATGATAAAATCTGTTATTATTGTTGTTAACATAAATATAATGTACAGTGTTGTTTCATACTAGTATACTATCTCTTATCTTTAATAACAGAGTTAATTGATTTTTTTAAGGTAAATTGAAGAAGCCAAATAAATCAGTTATTTTTAACTAAATCTAACCTCTAAAATAATTTATATTATATATTTTTTAATTTATTTAAATTATTTAACTAATTTTTATATTAATTATAATTAATTAATTTATTTAATTTTTTTAATTTATTAAAAAAAAGAGTTAGTCAGCTCTTACAAGTAATTATTTTACAACAGAAATTTGAGAAGGAATTGGTGTGAGATGGGGACAAAGTGAGAGGAGAATCAGAATCAGAATCAAGTCGTGCTTTTTTATTTTTCTCAAGTAGTACTACTACAGAACCCATATGTATGTGTGTGTGTGTATATATATATGCATGATGCGAAGATCTCAGAGATGGATATGTCAATTTCTCAGATGTTAAATTTTAGCTGACACACACCATGTCGACAAGAAACCTGTGTCTTTCAGAATATAACATGATCCTGCCGTACGTAGTACACATTTGTCTCTTCAAATTCAAAACCAGTTTAAGATATCAGCCTTCTATTTTAAGCTCAACCATACATTTAAAGCTTGTTCATGGTAGACTAGTAAGTAAGGCTTGTTACAATAAAAAAGAGTTATAAATGCAACGAATTAAATTCACTAATTTAGCGAATGCATTTGGTTTATCTTGAAGAAACCACATGGCCATGAAGGATTATCAAGAAAGTTGGCTCTCTCTCTCTCTCTCTCTAATTAAATTAAAAGAGTAAGTAAGCAATAGGTTACAGATAAGATTGAACCCGTAATTTTTTATTTATCAGAAAGCTTATATATTATAAGAATATAAGGCTATTAGCATTAGCTCTGTCTTTCTAACTCTGGAACTTTCAATTTTCTAAATCATATGAAGCCAGTAAACAAATAGCAAACAATGGATATTTGAACCCAAATATCTGAGAAAAAGTAGAATATTTATCATAAAATTAAACTAAATATTATAAACTTGTAGAAAAAAGAGAAAGAGATAAAAAGGAAAGAATGGAAGATTATAAATATAACATGTCAACTATCACTTACAAAAGATCTATTTTCTATCATCCATTACTTTAAAAGATAGATGAGTTTGGCCAAAATTTAAATATAAAATCTAAAAAAAGAAAAAGAAAAGATTGGTTCTTCTAATAAATATTTAACATAGTTAGTGTCTATAGTTTAAATTTAAAAGTCATAAACTATTATAGTCCTTATCAATCAAGTTACGCATTTGCCAATAATATCCTAAGGATGGCATTAATCTATATAAAAATATAAGTTATTTTTTTCGTATTAAATATAAGAGTTAAATATAAAATATATTTTAATTTTAATTATAAAACCTTAATTCATATTATCTTCTAAAATTATAATTCTCTTTAAAATATCTCTATATAATTGCATATATTAAGATAGTTTCAATTAAATGTAATTTAAATATACATGTTTAAAAGGAATATTTTAAATAAAATTAATACATAATTATTATAAATAATAAATTTAATTAATTTTTTTAATTTATTTAAATTAATTAAATATATTTTATATTAAAAATAGAAATAGTGTTAACTGACTTATTTGTAAGAAACGCTTGAATCAAAAATTAATTTTACTCATGAATGAGATACTTTCCAATTTTGTATGCGCACGTTGGACTTATAATTCGAAGTTACCGTACCTACTGCTTAGATGTTGGAATTAAAGGGGAATTGGGTTCAACTAATAAAAATAAAACAAGACATGCGATTATTTAAAATATGTTTAATTGAGAGTATTTTTTTATTGTAATTTTAATCACGACGTTTAGGGAGACATCCTAACTCTTATGTACCTAAATTTATTTCTGAGAGTGATAAACAATTCCCCCAACTTAATATTAATATCGTTTAGGAGAAAAAAAGACTTACTCACGAGCGAACCCAACATTTTTTTAAAAATTTTTATAATAAAAAAAGACTTTGAATCCTCCAGTTATATTAATATATTCACAATGATTGAAATAGTATTGACAGATTTTTTTTTTTAAAAAAATAACGAGTCAGACACTAATACCATGTAGATACAAATAAGACTAAACTTACAACTTTTTATTTATTTATAGATAAATTTTTATGTCATTAAATTATAAGATTATTAGTATATAGACATGTTTAATATTTCATTTTTTTTTTTGTACAAGTTTAATATTTCATATTTGAATAGACAACAAGAACACAACTCATATTTAAAAATCGTGCTAAGCAGGCAAGAACACAACTCAAAAGGAAAAACATAAATTCAAATCTCATAATGGTAGCTATTTTATAACTATTTATAATAAGTGCTCTTTAAGTTATAAAGCTTGATTTAGCTTTTAATGAATGAATCATCAACAACTCAGTCCAACTTGGCCATTCGATTCAGCTGCTTTCTTCTGCTACAATTTGTAAAGGTGAAATCTTGAACAATGTCTTGATATGTAACATGATTTGATATAACTACAGTGAATATATGAGACTGTATCACAACTCAAAAATCTCAAATATGTGCCCCCACCTTCCTTTTCAAGAAATTGGCATATACAGTAAAGTTTTTCCTCTGCTCTAGCTTCTACAACTTCCATAACTGGATCAAATCAAATCCAACATACCCTGAGAAAGAGAGCACCAAAACTTTCACGAACTCACTGTTCCACAGAATGTTACACTAGAGCGTGATCCTGATATGCCAATTCTATAACCACTTTCCTATTTCCAAACAGAAGAAAGAAAAAGCAGCATCCTCAAACAGGTCATTTGGTCAAAATCAGTTTTTTCTTTTAAACCCCTGCTTAGTCATTTCACCCCCACTAGAGAGAGCAAGGCAATCTGAATAACTTATTACAGCAAGAATTCAAATAGATTTGCTTGCCCCACTTTTTTAATACAAGAATTCACTGCTCCAACTTTTCAGTTTTCCACCACCAATGATCCTTATTATTACAAGTAACAATCAAGTAATGATGCTTAAAGTTTGAGATTGAGACCTAAAAGCGTTTATCTTTGCGGATGTAAAGGAAAATGCAAGGATTTAACCAAAATGGGACCTCACAAATATTCCTGACTCCACTATTATCCGACCCATCTTACCAAAATTATTGAATATGCATTGATGAAGAGAGTTGAGCTTCTTCTTCACCTACGATGTATAGCATTATCATGCTTATCCCTTCCATCCCTGCTATGAAATCAGAACAAGATGAAGCAAACAAAACAGATATTGCCAACAAATAACATTGTCGTCGCATAAAAGATGGAGATGTCAGATACAAGATTCATGGGGGTGATGTTATAGGAAGAGAAAAAATCAGAACGTCAAATGGATCAGAGATTCATTCATGGTCTTTCCAAAAATTACCAAATTATATATGAACAGAAAAGGAAACAACACAAGATTTCAGGGCTTCAAAATGCCAATTGCATATAACAGTCTATTAAGTTTGATCTGTCATTGAATATATGTAGAGCTGAAAGAATGCAACGGAGACCTGAGCTACCCAATGTGACAGATTTTTTTCATTTCCTGGTAAACCTTATAAAGACAAGATTGATTTGATTTTGAGTCTGAAACCCCATTCTACAATTTTTCCCTAGGAATCAAATCCCAACCCATCTTTTCAAAAATTACAGGAAGTCATTTTATGATTAAAAAGGAAAAAAAGAAGGAAAGAAAACTAAGAAGAAAGCGGGCGAGGCGGAGGTAGCAGTTGATGAAGATTCTGATGAACTGGGTTCTGTTGTCGAATTCCCGGATTTATAAAAGGATGCCCTAACAATCTCGTCGCGGTCCACCTCCGTGACGGATCTCTCTGCAAACAGCGCGATATGAAATCCCTAAACTCATTAGACGCCGTTGCCGGTGCCTCCGGTGGCTGAGACATGCAAATCGCACACATCAAACTGGCCCAATCCCCTTGCCTTCCAACCGCAAAGGGAAATCTACCCATGTAAAATTCCAGTACACTCACTCCAAGGCTCCAAATATCGCCAGCATAGGCATCGTATTGTCCGTCGTTGATGTCTGTATTGATTCTCTCGGGGCTCATATAAGCGATAGTCCCCACCGCTGAATTACACGGATCCATGGTTTGCGCAAGAATCCGACCCACACCGAAGTCCGCAATCTTGACTTGGTTGCGCGAGTTGATCAGAAGATTCGATGGCTTGATGTCTCGGTGAACGATGTGGCGGCGATGGAGGTAGGCGAGGCCGCGGAGAATCTGACGAGCTAGATCTGCGAGGCGCTGTTCGTTGGGGATGTGTTTCCCTTCCAAGGACCCACCGTCCATGAACTCGAGAAGCACTTGAATTTCAGCGTTGTGATCATACATATCGTAACACCTGACCACGTTCTGGTCATCCACGTCCCGAAGGATCTGAACTTCGCGATGGATCTGTCGGAGAACGGAGTCTTCGTGATGGCCATATATAACCTTCAGCGCGAAAACCCGACCGGTGGGTCCGTGGATGACCTTGTAGACGGTCCCGCCGGCACCGCTACCGATTCGATTGAGCCGTTCGAGCTCAGAGAAGGGGATGAGCTGGTGAACCGGGCCGGCATGGTGACTCGTCGAGGGCGCCGAGTTGGACGGCGGAAGAGGAAGAGGCACCGCTCTTGAGTGGTCACGCGGCGGCAACGGCAAGGTCAGGTCTTTACGGCCAAAACTCCTACGGTCACGATGGGGAGCTCCGGTGCCCGGCGGTGGCTGATTGGGCCTCATGATTTCAAGATGAAAGAGTATGGGAAATCCAATCGATGTACGATGAGATTGAAAGAAAACGATAAGTAGAAACCCCCTTTAAGTATCAAATGGGTTTGCTCAAGAGAGAGATAAAACCCACTGGATGCTGAATTTCATGCAAACTGTCCATGAAATAGAGGAAGAAGAAGGTTCCGAGAAGGCCGAAACGGAAGAAACAGCAACAAGAAGATATAGAAAATGGATACGTTCTGTAAATCGCGAGAACAGGTTTTAGAGAGAGAGAGAGAGAGAGAGGAGATTGAAATGACAATGTTAGAAGAAGAAGTTGTTATCCAAAAGAGGGAATTCATATTTAAAAGGGGGAGAGGGTCCACGCGCCTCAAGGGCCCGTGAGGAGCGTGGACCAATCAGGATGCAGCAGCTCCCCTTGAGTATCACGGTGTAGATTGTGAATGTGATTTTAGCTTTAGGGCCCGTTTGTTTCCATTACTCGTCACTTTGAAATGCAATGCAATGTAATGCCCAACTTATTTATATTAATCTCAACTAATTTTTATAAATTAAAATTTAATTTATGTTTTGATAAATTTTATATTAAAAAAATTAATTTAGCATACATTTATTTAGATAATATATTAAAAAATATATTTTAAAATGTGTAAGTCAAAAATAAATAAAAAAGTTCATTCAGCTCCAATTTGACTTTTAATCCAAAACCTATTTACAACCACCGTTTTTTCAAACATACAGTAGCTAGCTTTTACTTTAAAAACATGTTTTGACAATGCTAACTGTAAACTAAACATCCTCGCAATCTGTATTACAATTGACATGTTCGGTATGCTATCAAATTGATGAGAATGTACTTAGTTTTATTAAAATAAAAACATAAAAAATATTAAATTATTTTTTCCTGCCCATGTCCATGGGGGCTAAGGCCGAAACAACTCTCGATTTAGAGGATAGAAATGGGGGAAGGAAAATTGATAGAACAATGATGCCGGCGATGGTGATGAAAACGATAAAGCGTAGGTCATGGAGATTTGGAGGGAGGGAGGTGTTCAAAGCTTTGAACTTGGTGGGAGAGGAGTTAAGGGTATCATTACAATGGAGCAATAAAATTGAACCAAACGGCCCCTAGCAAGTTCATGTACATGATCTGAGCACTCCACTCCAGGACATTTGTATCCCGTGGAAACTTTTATAAAAAGCTCCGGTGGGGTCCAGACGGCAAGGTTTCTTTCGGCTGCTTCGATGTGTAGAGTAGATCGTTGCATTCCCACAGGATTTGATTTTACTTTTTACCCCCTTGTCTCCATTGAAATGACCAAAAAGTTCAGACTTAATTGTACGGAGAACTGTGATTTTAACCTGGGATCTGATCCAATGGACTCGTTTAGATGACTTTAGTGGAATTTATTAGAAATGTGTATTTTATTTGAGTACCTGTTTAGATAATTTATTTTTTAAAACTAAATAAATTAATAAAAGTTTTGGAGTATTAATTTGATTTAAATGATTTATATATGCATTCCATTTTAAAACATTTAAAAAATGAATAAAAATGTCGCCACTTTTTTTTTAATCAATAGAAATTTCGGGAAATGGCACTTTGAAACTTTTTAAAAGAAAAACCTAAGAATTTTGATTTGGAAATGATTGAATTTCAATTAAAATTAAATGTTTGACAAAAAATGATTGAAAATAAATTAAGCTAAATTGAAAATCATGTTTATTTTTTTCTTGCCAAGAGTTATACTCTTGTCGATAATAAATTTATCAAAAGAAATCATGTTCAAGACTTTATCAATTATAAATATAAATATGTCTGTTAATAATAATTCACATATTAGGCTATATTGTGAAAGATTAGTATTTTTTATTAGATCTAACTCTTCGAGGTAAGTTGTAAACAAATTTTAATTGTTATTATCCCTTTTACAAAATTCAAAGGTGTCTTTTTTCTAAAAAATTAAGTGTGATGGATCTATAAAATTCACCTAAAGCAAGAACTCATGTTTTTATAAAATTAAAATAAAAATTTATATTAATAATTTTATAACTTAAGGATAGTTAGGTTTCACGGTCAATAAGAAGCTGCATATTCTTTTTTTTTTTTGTAAACAAGTTTTTAGAAAATGGTTAAACTCACCCACGATCTAAAGGCAAGACAAAATCTCCCTTCCTTCTAAGTAATACTAATATCGGGTAAAGTGAGCCGTCAATTATCTTCAAGTATAAATCTAGATATTCAAGAGTTAAGATGTCTCTTTAAATATTATGACTGGAATCATAATAAAATGATACTCCCCATATATTAAATACGTTCTAAATAATCTATCTCTCAAAAATCTATCTCTAAAAAGTAACATATTTAATCCCACTAATAATCTTATAATATTAAGGCAGGCATTTTTAAATAAAATAATATAAAAATTTACAAATCAGACCTATATTTGTTTATAACATCACTTTTTGACTATGAAAGAATGGTAATGATGTTTTTTTTTTTGTACAAATGGTAATGATGTTTTTAAGGTAGTGTTTCCTCCTTAATCCTAGCAGGATACCATAATATCCCAATCATAGTACCAACAAAAAGATTTTAATGATAACTTGTAAACTTATAATGGGGAATTAGCAAATGGGGTTATATTATATTAGTTGGTTGGTTGGTTCCATCGCAATCTAAATTTTATAATTATGATGCCGATTTATCACTAATTTATTATTATTTTTTTCAAAGGCTTATAAATTAAATTAATGACCACAAAATGAGAAAGTAAAAGCAAATAGGGTAAATATGGGTGTGCCCAAAGGCATGAGCTTTTTATTTTTCTTTTAATCTTCCAAAAAAGACTGTTTCTTGCTTTGTTTTTATAGACACTAAAACAGAGACACTAGACCCTCCTGCTGTGGGCCATGTTTTGGAGGCACATCGAAGTGGAAATGGCTTTTTAATTTTTATTTAATTTTTTAGGAAAAAAATAAACTACATAAATCTGTTTTAGTTAATTTTGTTAAAATCATATAGCTTTTTATGTTATAATTAAAATCCACATGAATTTTCCTAAAAATTACAAAATAAATTAAAAAATATTTTTCATGAGATTTGTCTATTTTATAAAATAATATTTTTATATTTTTGAGAAAATTGGGTACATTTTAAAATATATAAAATACATGTGTAATTTTAGTTCAGCTGAAGTGGAATTTCCGCAATTATCATGGATAATTGGGATGGGCAAAAGCAACTTATTTTTCTTTGATGAGGTTAAAATTTGAGTTGTGTAAATGGGAAAACTAAGGTTAGGAAAATGTACTTCTTTATTTGATATAATCATATCGTATTCAGAGTATTATTGAGTAAAATTTGAGTATAATCAAACTTAATTAAAATAATTTTTTTAAATATTTTAATATTTATATAGATTTAAACTCAAGAATATGTATTTCAATAGTTATGATAATTTATATTGGAATCAATGCCTATTAGCAAAAACAGTTACTTTTAGTTAGACCTAATAATATTTAAATTTAATTTAATAGTATCGGATATTGAAAAAGATCGTACTTACATCAAATTTATTATATTTATTGTGTCAAATTCTCTAATTACATTATGTTAAGTGCGTTATTATTTTTATGTAAATTTAAATTAAATAAAAATATTAAAAAAATAAAATAAATGACAAAATGATATTAGAGAATTTGATAAAAATAGAAGTAAAAAACTGATGTAAGTTTCCCCTGTTGAATATTGATATATAAAGAAGAGAAACTTGAGCAATTTTAATAAAATAAAAAATGAGGTTAATCTTAAAAATACAAAATATGTTCAATTTAATGTTTTTTTTTAAAAAAGAAGAAGAATATATTTCTTTTAAATTGTCCATATTCCCAAAGTGGTCGAATTTATCTTAACAAAAGTTGAATGTTGAAACTGAACTATCATGAAGCCCCAACCAAAGAGTCAGCCAAGGAGTTTCTCAGTTCTTGTCCATTTTTTCTCTTTTCATACAAAGTTAGAAAGGTATTTAGAGAAAAAGTTAAGATTTTTTTTCCTGGTGTTTCTCAACATGTACACATACTCCCCCAGTTCAGAATATAAATTTGTATAATATAAATTATTTGGAAAATAATTATAATTATTTATCAATTTTACCCTGAGAGGAGAGAGAATATATATTCATTAATGTGAATAAAGTTATTTTTTTTAATCTGAGATAAATTTAATAAGTTAATCGGTCTTTTGTTAATTCTAATGAAGTGATGAAAAGTAACTTGCTATATTTTAGATATAATGGATAATGGATAATGCATTTACTTCTGTTGTCATATTTAAAACTTGGGATCATTGTAGCAAAAATAAATAAATAAATAAATAACTTTGGATCCAAGCAATTAATGTGAAGTGGGAATGCCTGCGTGGCTACTTTATTTTACTCTTCAATAATTTAATATAATAAAATAGAATTCTTAATTTGTAAGGACATTCAAATCCTGAAAATTATTAAGAGATAAAAGAGAATTTTTATATTTCTAAACTATTCTTTTAAAATATTAGGTATCTTAAATTATCAACATCCGATTCTTTTTATAAGTAAAATTTTCTCTCACAAATAAAGTTATTTTTTAAGCAATAATATGTGTTTGTTTAAAAATTTAATATATATATATATATTTTATTTTTATCTCTAATTAATTACATTAATCTCTCATCTCTTTTAGTAACTCATTATCTCTCCTATTTATTATTCTCATAAATAAAAATATATTTAAAAAAAATTAAAATTTTAACATATTTATTATTTTTAATTAATTTTAATTAATACTTTAATCTACGTAATTTAAGTAGTCGTTGTTTATAAGAATGACTGGAGGTAGTAGAATTTACCCTATTTTTTAGATTGAGAAAAAAATGAGGGAGGAAAAATGTATGAGAGAAAATGAGATGGGAGACGTGTTTTCTTATATTTAGATAAAGGAAGAAAAGTGAGAGGAAAAAAAATTTGAAGAGAAAATGCATTGTTAAAGAAAGGTACGAGAGAGAAAATGAGGAGGGAGACCAAACCTCGTCGCTAAGGGCATGTTTGATAAAAATAAAAATAAAATTTTTTACTTCCTTTATTTGGTACTATAAAAGTTATTTTTAATATTTTAAGATGTTTTAATTTTATTAAAAAAACTAGAAATTGATATGATAGAAGTTAAAGTAAAATTCTTAGACTATTTTACTTTAATTATAAAATTTTTAAATAATTTTAATTAAATTATAAACAATATTTTAAATTATTTTAATATTTATTAATTTATAAAAGTGTCATTAATTACATTTTTTACACGGTCTCCATAACATGGACAAGATGTAGAAATTTTTTTTTTTTAATAATAGTCATAATTTATAAATGAAAGCACCAAAAGTAAGTGGGAATGTTTGGTTACTGGGTTTGGTTGAATGCTTCATTTTTCCAAGGCTGAGTTACTACATGACAAGTTTCATTTATTGCCATTCTTTTCCTTTAAATTTCATTTCCCTTCGCTTGAATCTCAAGTTTCAACCCTCCCAAAAAAAAAAAAAACATTAATTAATCGAATCGAATCATTCTAATAATGGTCAATATCTCAATCCGAACCATCTTATGTGTTCACCTTTGAGCCAACCAAAACGGACGCTTTCTTCTCCAATTTTTTCCCTTTGGTTTGGTTTGGTTTGGTTTGTTTCCTTGCATCTTCGTGCCATGTTTTTATATACATTAACCGGTTGAGAAGCAAATGTTATGGAAAGATGACATGTAAAAACAATATGCAACGAGCTAAATAATTAATTTATAAATATTTTAAAAAATTAATTAAATTAATTATTATGGAATGGTTTTTAAAATATTATTTTTAGTAATTTATATTATAACTACCTCTTACTAAAAATTCACTTGATATGTGTGATAAATATAGATAATTTAAGAAAAAATTTATAAATTTAAAAAATAAAATAAATTAATATCTTATATTTAAAATTAAAATAATTTTTTTACTCACTCCTATATTTAAAATCAAAAGAATAACAATTTATCAATTCAACTTGCCGTGAGTAGTAAGAATTTATATAATAAATGGTTTGAAAGTTTTTTTTTTTAAAAAAAAAAATTGTTTGAGGTTCAATTTTTAATATTTGTGTGTAGAACATATATAGCTAGAATATGTTTATATTTTATCCTCTCTACTAAAAAAGAAACTGCTATTGTTAAGTATATATTTTTATTTTATTAATAGGATTAAGTTTAGCGAAAAAAACTAATCCATTATAATATGATAAATTAATATTTAAATTTTTATTAAAAAAGTGTCTACATTAGTATCCGATAGTGCTTTGGATATGATTACCTCTAATAAAATTATATATATATTTAAAAAAATATATATTTTTGTTTCGGCAAAAATAAATAAAAAAAAAGGATTATGATAATTTCCTAGACCCAAAATTTTAAAAGGCAAGTTTAAGGACATCAATTTTGTTTACGGGTGTTTTAGTTTCAGGAATTTTTTTATATTAATTTAATTTTTAAAACTTAAATTCATTGTTTTACAACCAAACTTTTGACCTTTTCCCAACGAAACTTAAATTGCACAAATATTTTTGGTCCCTAATATATTTTTCCATTTTCTTTGTTTTGCTTAGCTTTTACCCCAAGTCAACTGTACGTCTTCGTCGTTTTCCTCTACGTTCCCACCGTGATCCTACTTGAAAAATCACATAAAATACCATTTCAAAGGAATTGACTTTTCCGTTTAATGAGTCAAACCAGATGCTTTTAATTAAGCAATACTTAAACCTGCCCATCTTCAGCTGTAAATAATTTTGTTTAATGAGTCAAGACAGAAAAAAAAATTGAAAACAAGATCTAAAGAAAGAAATATAATTATTAAAAAAATTTAAAAAAATTAGTAGCCTAAATATATTATCATTTTTTATGTTAAAATTTATCCTTATATACGACTCATTTATTGTGAAATATTTTAGTAATTATATTTATTTTTTGAGGTCTCATAATAGTTTTTAATTTTTTTTTTAGTATGGATCTTATCATGCAATATTAGATTGTCATTTTTTGATACAGAGAAGTTAATAAATGTGCATGAAAATTATATTTAGATATTAGGATTTTAAATAACTCACCGGTTGAGATTTTTTGTTTCCACATGACATAATTTTGGTTATCTCTTAAGCTCTGTTTGGTAGGAGGAAAATGGAGGGGGAGGTTTTAATGAGTCAGTCCGATTTAAAAGAAAAAGATAATAAGGTTATAAAATTTTAATATAGAGGATAAGGTATGATAAAAGAATAAAAAAAATTAATTTAAAGATTTTGACTTATCCAAACTTTTGTAGATCAAACTTATTAAAATTTCCTCTCCCCTCTTCTCCTCAAATTTCCCTCATATCAAACAGAGCCTTCATCTTACATTATAGTCTCAAAAAAATCATCTTCAGTGACATCATGGAGTCGACATGTGATTATTTAGAATATATTTAATTTTTAAATAGTATTATTTTATTGTGATTTTAATGACAATGTTTGAGGGAGTATTCTAATTCTTGAATGGTTAGGTTTACATTTTAAAATAATCGACGGCTCGCCCTACCCAACAGTGATATCATCTAAGAGGAATAAAAATTTCATCGTATCCTTAGATCATGAATGAATCTAACTCTTTTTTAAAAAAATTTGTGAAAAAAAAGAATCCTAAGATAACTCAAACGACTAAGATGAGATTTAAATTACGTAAGCTCAAGGGATTTTCCAATATTTTCCAATCTAATAAAAATCCAACCTTTCATGTCATGTACATTCCAAAATAAAATATTTGGATAATTGAATGTTGAAACCTTCCTTTCAACTTCTATTAATTATTCTCTGCCTTTTGCTTTTCTTTAACTCAAGTCAACTTTTTGGCCAAAAAAGAGAAAAAACTTCAAGTCAACGTTTTTCGTCCTTTCCTCCGCGTTCACATTTCCGATCCCATTTGAAAAATCATGCAGAATACCATTTCAAAGGGTATGACTTTTACATTTTAATAACTCAAAGCTTTCTTCAGCTTTTATTCCATTCGTCCTCGCGGATTCAAATTTGGAATGCATATTCAATGAAACTGTGCATTTTCATGTGAAATAATATTGGGTTTCCATACGAGCCTTAAGATAAATCCAACGACTAAGATGAGGTTGAAATTCCATATACTTCAAGGGTAAATTTGGTAGGCTGGAAGAATTTTTTCTGGAGGTGGAAGTAGAAATGAAAGTGAAAATAAAATTAAGTTAAAAATATACTTTAAAAGTTTGTTTAGTAGTATAAAATTGATATGTATATTTTTTATAACTTGGGGTAAAATGATCTAAAATATTTTTTTATAACTTAGAAAAGGTTAAAGTTGTCCAGGAATTTTATAACTTGAGATAAAATAGTTTAAAATATTTTACTTCCACTTCCATCATCTTATTTCTTAGTTATTTTTATAAAAATGAAAACCCAAAATATTATAAGGGAAAATGGAAGTGAAAGTGGCTTCTATTGTACTAAATAAGAAGAGTGAAAGATTCCACTTCCATTATACTAAACATACTACAAGGGATTTCAATAATCTCCTATACAATTCAAAACATCAAGATAATAACGACCTATTATACAAGACTCCTACTAAATAGAATCTAAGAAGAGATAGATATACACAGTTTTATCCTGCAAACGTAAAAGCTTTTTTAGAATTTGAACCCATAATCTTTAAGTTAAGTGACGACAGCAACCTTACTATTAATTTGAGGCTCGTTCATTAGACTGGACAAAATTAAAATCCCTTAAAGTGTATGAACTCCGAATCCTTGATGAAGACTTAAGCAACTCAAAACAAATTTCAATTTGACAACTTGCATTTATTGTATTTCCATGTTTTACCAACAGCTTCAAATCGCCATAATAGACACTGTAACTAACATCTTTGTATTCACACAGTTCTTCAATATACAAGAGTCTCATTGTTAGAATTATGTACATATGAAGGGCACATGTGATCAAGTTGCCAATTGATTTACATACAACCTTTTGTTTGACCTGTTTGCTTCATTCTTTTCCCGTGTATTATATGGTGTCTGATTTGTGAACTGTGTGTGTATAAATTTTATTTTATATATATATATATATATTGATATGATGTGGAATAGGCTGCACTGGATGTCTTCACTGAGGAGCCTCCATTCCCAGATAGTAAGTTAATTCAACATGCGAATGTAACTGTCACTCCTCATCTTGGGCTAGCACGAAAGAGGCACAGGTTTGTCTTGGTTTACGTTCTGACTTACAGTTTTTTCCTTCAGCTTCCTGTGTCAATTCTCTTCTTCGAGGCTGACCAAGTTTTCTGCGTCCAATTCTGGCTCAACAGGAGGGGGTAGCCATTGAAATCGCAGAAGCTGTGCTTGGAAGCATTGAAAGGGAAACTTTCTGCAACTGCTGTTAATGCTCCTATGGTTTCTCCTGAGGTAAACAACGTGATTGATCACAACATATGACTTTGTATTACTATATTGTTCAAGCAACTGAACTGAAACATGGCTCCTACCATCATGTGATGTCTGAACTGGCTCCTTTTGTGGAGCTAGCTGAGAAGCTTGGCAGGCTAGCTGTACAATTGGTTTCTGGAGGAAGTGGAATCAAATCTGTAAAAGTGGTTTATCGATCAGTCAGAGATCCAGATGACTTGGACACAAGGCTTCAGCGAGCCATGATCACGAAAGGGATAATTGAACCAATATCAGACTCAATCATCAACCTTGTGAATGCAGATTTCACAGCAAAGCAGAAGGGTCTCCGGATCAGTGAGGAAAGAAGAGTTGTCAATTCTTCTCCAGAACTCCCAGTGCCCTCAATTCAGGTGGTGATATCAAACGTGGAATCCAAGTTTGCAAGTGCTGTATCTGAGAATGGAGATATAAGCATTGAAGGGAAAGTGAAATACGGGGTGTCCCATCTCATAAAGGTGTGATCATTTGATGTGGATGTGAGCTTGGAAGGGAACTTAATATTGTGTCGCCAGGTATATCAACCGGGCATGATTGGCCAAGTTGGGAACATATTGGGTGATCAGAATGTGATTGTGAGCTTCATGAGTGTGGGAAGAACTTCAAGGGGAAAGAAGGCCATTATGGCTATTGGTGTTAATGAAGAACCAAACACTGAGACTCTTAACAAGATAGGGTCTGTGCCTGCTATTGAAGAGTTTGTGTTTCTTGACCTATAGTTCATACAATATGGTTCAGGACATAAGGTACTTTGGAGAGGTAGAGAAAGTATGATGCGTATCATAAGGCGTCTGGTATTGTATAAGTTGGGAATAAAGCTTGCTGAACTACAAACATCCCTTTTTTGTCCCTTTTTCTTTTTTAATGATCGTAGTTGTTTTGTGACGGAAGTGGTGCTATCTTTATGCTCATTGCAAAGTTTCTCAGTGGAATTGTATTCAACTGTCCAGTAATGCTGCCAAGAAACTTGCCATTTCCCGGCATTTAATATTTTGATTAACAAATTGTTGATCAGTCTTATACACCAATCCAAAATGCATATCTTCCTGGAAGACTGATATCGAATAATATTACATGATACGCCAAAATCGAAGGTAGGCTGGTGTGCTTTCAAAGTGGATATAACAAGAGTTTATGTTCCCATCAAAGTGTATTCAGATTATTATGTAGCGAGTAAATATGGTTTCAAAACAAATAATTGGAATGGTGAAATGACTGGTCCTCTTTCTCTGTGTTAGTTGTATGTCTTACTGACAATGATCTGCCAAGCAAAAGCTTACAATATTGTGGATGGGAATTCGACTTCTTTGAAGGGCTTCAAGTCAAATTGCGAACGCTGATTCTGATGATATTTTAATTTTTAATATATGATATAATTAGAGTTATTTTAATCTATTTACTTCTTATATTTATCAATACTTTCCTAAATTATCTCTATTAATATTCTCTTAATGATAATCAAATAAGTGAGAGAGAGAAAAAGAGTTAAAGATGATTATAGTATTTTAAAAAAATATAATATTTTAATTAATTTAACTAACTTTTTTAATTTAATTAAATTAATTAAATTAATTATATATTAAAGATCGGATAACATTTGTTAAAGCAACAAGAGTGAAGGTTGCCGTAGAATGAAGGGGATCCTTCAATTTCGTTAGGTTGATTATTGTTTTTAGCCCTTTGGTGAGTGAGTGTATTGACCCTATGATAGCTACTAGAACTGCTGAAACCTCGTACATTCAACAGCATGACAACCTTATGCGGCCCTCCTTTAGGTTGCCCGGCAATTTTTTTTGTTATAAGAAATTTTTAAAAAAAAAAATTAGACTCACCTAATCTATAAAATCTTTTTTTTATTTTAAACAATATTAATATCGAACAAAATAAACTATCTATTACCTTCAAATATAAACTTAGACATCTAAAAATTAAGTTAGCCAGCATTGACTAACCGATTAGAGAATACCATTCAAAATCAAAGGCGAGAAGCGTTTTTCGTTGATTCTTTCATTTTGCGGACGTAACCGTACAAAGTTGAAGATGGCACAAGGAAAAAAGATCCAACCAAGTGGAATACTTCGAAAGGCTTGATTTAGATAGAGAGAAAAATAGGAAGAGAATATATTAAGAAGAAAAACACTAAAAATTATTAACACTCAATTGCCATTTTTAAAAAAAAAAAAATCCTCCTAATATTCTTTCCCCTTTATTTTTCTCTCTATCCAAACCAAGGGAAAGGGGTTATAGTACAAGCTAGTGTTATTACTGGGGCAAAATCTTTTCACACTACAGCTTCCCTTGCACTAGCTTTACAGGTCCCCTCTAGGACGTGCTTGTTCAAATTGTTGACCACGCTTTCACCATACCGCTCCAGTTACATTTCAAGTGATATTAGGAGTTTTTCTACGAAACTTCAATATCTAAAATTTCCCTTCGCATCAAAAACGAGAAAACAAAAGGAAGAAACAAATGGTGTAGGGGTATCCATAGGAAATTAGATGACATTATGATCTAGAAGACAGACAAGGGTTTGCATATAGCAGAAGTTTGATTAACACATAATTCTACTACTTAGATGCTGAAATATCATCAGAAATATAAATGGCTATAAGTCTCAAAGGCATCTCTTTGGTTGACCTCCCAAGAAAGACAACCCCAAAATGTGATTCAAAAAGGTGCTGATCCCCCATCATTTTCCCCTGAACAAGATAATATGAAGAGTTAAGTAGAACATTTGTTTTTACTAAGTTTCTATCAACACACACATGTGCAAGCAGGAAAGAGAGCATTGCTTACGTGTTCATCATCAGAGTAATGTTGTCCCCTTTCAATAAAATCCTACCTGAAGTTTCGGAAAAAAATGAAACTACTAAAAAAAATCCATGACGTGAAAAAACAGAACCATTTCTTACTGTCTCAATACTCACCTAGGGATTTTCTGCTCTTCTTCTTAATGTTTACTTCTTCAGCATCATCCAGAACCAAGTTCATGTATTCATCAAACCCCTGATCAGCAAATGGAAAGTACAATTTAATTTGGTCTTTCAAAGATAGTAAATAGCCATATTCTTCCAAAACATTAGGTTTAAGGCAATATAGGAGGCCAACGCACACATGAATAAAGTTACAGTTACAGTTACATACTAATTTTTCTCTATCTGTATAAGAATGATAGAAGAAAGAGGTATGGAAAAGATTGTGACGATAAATAGAGAAGAAAGATAATGATTAAAAAAAAGTGTAAAGAAGAAAGACTAAAGTGAAAACCTTAAAAGTTCTATGGTGCAAAATGGAAGTAGACATAAGCTTTGGACTATTAAGTGTAATTACGAAAAATTAAGGGCTGAAAGTGCAATTTTTAAAAAATTTAAGGGCAAAATGATAATTATAAAAAGTTGAGCAAGAAAATGCCTAAAACTGCCCGAAAATATTTTGACCCCAAATTTTAGTACAAAATAGAGAAAATTATTCTAATCATTTTAAAGTAACATAGAATTTTGATTTGAAGTTCTGATAAATTGATATGAATTTCCGAAGTCTGGAGATTAGTACAATATCTTTCGGAACTCATAATCAGATAAAATTTTATAGTAAATTCTTATAATTAATATAAAAATTTATGAAACTGACAAAAATAAAAAAAAAGAGTCCTATATAATTAATTATGGAATTTACGGTGAAGAAAAACACCGATAAAGGGATTAAAAGAAATATATATAATTTTTATCAGGACTTCTGAGTCTTAAAAAATTACGAGACTTTACAAAAAATTTATTTTATATTAGAATGAATTTCTAAAAATATTAGAACCAATTAAAGAGGTGTTTAGAATTTATCTAAAAAATCAGAACAACTTAAAGATATCAGTATAGGAAATGCCATGGGATTTGTGCTAATTAGCAATTTGACCCAAGGGAGGCCTAATAATTGCGTCATGCAACAGCCCAATAGGTCCCAAAAGTTGTTTTAGAGCCCAAATCAAATAATGGATAATTTATGAATTTTTGAAAAAGAAAAGAAAAGAAAATTAAGGAGGTTTCAAGAGGAAAATTAGAGTTTGCACATGGTGGGCCTCACAAGGCAACACACATGGCATCAAGCAAGGAGGGAGAGGGATTTTTGGCATGTAATCTTATCTCAAATTTGGCTTGGTGGACAAGCCAAAATTAAAAGTGAATATGGACTATTAAATTAAATAGTGCACAAAATGATCTTACCCTTTCATTTTCCATAAAATTTATCTATAAATACCTCACCCATGCTGCCCAAAACCGTGGCATATGGAACCCTTGGGAAACTATGGCCATCCAAATGGAAATTCAAGCCAAGACAAAGTGAAATTCAAGGCACCAAAATTCAAGCTAGCTAAGGATTAAGGTAACATATCCTAGGTTATTTTTCTTTAATTTGGAGGCTTGAACTTAGGGTTTTATGGAAGAAAAATGAAAAATTATCTGAGATATATATGCTGTCCAAAATCCTAGATGAAAGAAGAAAGAAGTTAAAACTAGAACAATATAATTAGTGCTTAAATATGTTAGTTAGATGATTGATTATTGAATCAAGTTGATATTCTTGACTTTATCATGGATGAGGCATTTTAGCCAAGGCTGTTCTAGATAGAAAGAGATGGAATTTCAATGATCTAATGTTTCCATTAAATTTAGAAGATAATTTTATGTAGAATTGGATAGGTTTGGAACCTTGAAAGTATTGGAATTGAAAAGATGAATTTTTTAAGTTTTCTCTGTTACAGTTCACACGTTGAACAAGTATAAGAATTTCATGATTTTGATGCTACCAATGGTTTTAAAATGAAACATTGTGTGGGATAAAGTAGAGAAATAAGTATTGGAATCAAAATGAGAATTTTTGGAAACAAAGAGGACATATTTCGGTTTTATCCAGAATAGTTTGTAGCTACTTGAATTTGAAAATTCTAAGTTCATAAATGGATTCAGAAGGCCAAATTATGTAGGTTAAAATCAAGGCATCAATTAGTTCGAAGGTCAAATAAATTAGTAAAGATTAAGAAAAGTTATTTTAGTTAAGTAAAACAAATACAATGTTCAAAGAACTTAGATTGTAATGAATGAATGATAATGCATTGCAGGATTTGGTTTGTGCGCTCAAAGAGGGCAACATCACATCAAGGAGAAGTAAGAAACACGAGACAAAGATAAAATAAAGGAAAATCAAATATATGAGGTAGTAAACTATTCTAAACTTATATGTATTGGATGTTATTCTTGGTTGTGATATGACTATGTTGAATTGTGTTGCATATGTATATAGGATTGAAGCTCTGTTTTTATGATTACTTAGACCAATTGTATTTTATATGTTACATGGAAGCATGTACAATACATAATATTAACACTTTCACAAACAAACACAAGTATTTACATTGATGCATACATTATTTAGTACCGTTTACTACTGAGATTTTCTCAGAAATCTCACCCCTCCATATCCCAACCACAATAGGTATTTCACGTTAAAAAGAAGATGAAGATGCATGAAGAAGAGATAGGGATTAGTTGCATGTTTAAAATGTATATGAATGTAACGTTATTTGTTAAAACTTGTCACTATAAATAGTAACTCGTAAGGAAACAGTGACATTTGAGATGCAATTAAAAATACTAAATGATAGAATAAATTTATAAAATTTTACAAACATTTAGTTAACATGTCAAACTTCATTTTGATACAAAGTACACCTTATTTCTATATCTATACGAAGAGAACGGAATTTTCTAAAGTCAGGGACTAGAATCTATTTTCAGAATTTTTGACCAAGTGCCTGTTTGGCACCATGGTTTAAAAAGCCCTTTTGGGCAAAACCTTGGTTTGAAAAAATTTTAAACAAACAGCCATATTTGTCCATAAATAATTTTGGGCAACACTATAGTTTAAAACTATGGTTTTGAATCAGCTACTGAAACTATTTTTTGGAACAATAAAAGAGTTTATGGATTATCCAATTACTATCTTACCCCTATTTTTTCTTACATCCTCTCTCCTCTCTCATCTCTCTTCTCTACACTCTCTCCTCTCTCCTACTATTAATTAAATCATACTCTTTTTGGTAATTTACCAATATGAAAAAATGATTCTGCTACTAATCATCTAAACATCTCCAATTTTTAAAATCTATTCTTCCCAAAATCTATTCTCCAAAAGCTAATCCAAACACACCCCAAATGAACAGTAAACTTTAACGTCAGAGTTAATTCAGTTGACTAGTCAATTGATCTGAGGAAGTATTTTTCCTTTAAAGTTCAAGATATTATTAGTTTCGTGTAACTTTTTGAACTGCTTCATTTCAATTTTTCTAGAATTAATTGTGATTTTTTAAAGTTCGTCGCCGAATCTGAAAATACCATATGAACAATAACTCGTGAAGAGTAAAATTCCAAATTTAGCTAATCAACTTCAAAGGTCATGTAAATGGTTCTATAAATATTATCGAATGATCCCTAAGACGTACAAAAATAAAGTGTTATAGTTATAATATTCAGAATAATCAGTTAGCCCAAGAAACCACCCAAAAACAAGTTTAGACAGTCAAAGAACAAATAAGAAGTGCTGAAGCAGGGCATTGCAAAAATTGTGGGAATTTGATCAAGGATGTTTTGAAAGTGCTTGAATTATTTCACCAGCAGCTGCTGCAACAAAAGGAACGCACAACATCTCAATCCCTAATTGTGATCCCCGAAGAAAATATAATTTCTGGGTTGTGTGCAAGATGCCTACTGATCTCCAAGCTAAAGTCAACAAGTTTATAAACCACAGCGAACACACTGAAACTTTCAAGACAGTTTAAAGGGTTTGAATTGGGGCTGAAATGGTAGAAAAATATGCAAACTACGTGATCAAAATAACCCCTGCATTCTGGTGTTTGCAATATCTGCTAGTGGAAGCAGTCTACTGTTGTAAAGCAAAGGATAAAACAACCTCAAAATCTGGACTCATCCGTGGTACAGTTCGTTACGATACAACAATCAAACCCCAGCAAATAAACCAGTTTTTATATTCTTTCTAACTTGACAGACAAATAAAGCTTCAGAACAAAGTTAAGAGCATATTATCACAAAGAAACATTCACCAAGTGATCCTAAGGAGAAAGAAGAAATGCTATGGCGGAGTAACAGCTTTCAAATTGTAAAACTCGCACACAATAGTATGATGTATGATAATGAAAGAGAACTAACAATTATACGGCCTTCAATTCGCAAATCTTTCTGCTCAAAAAGCCAAATTTGAATGCGCGCTTTCTGCAACACAGAAAATCACACAAAAAACACGATTCATACAAAGTTTCTCACTTCAGCGGCAGAAAAAAACTGAAACACGCAGAAGACCTCAGGACAAACAAAAAACCGAAACCGAAAAGGTAATTTCACTTACACTTTGAAGAAACCTGAAGATCAGATTCTGAAGAAAAGGTAAATCAAAATGAGGAAATTAGTGGTGAATGAGAAGATATAATCGTCAGAATTTAGTAAACAGAGAAAACAGTAAATGAACTTACAATGGGTTGGGTCATAATCCTCTGGACCTTGGTGCTCGCCATGGCTGCTGTTGCTGCTGGTTTCGGCGCTGAGAAGGTGAAAGAGAGTTTTTTGGGAGCGAAACTGAAACCCTCCGGCACCCCTCAACTCGACTCAAGCCAAGCAAAACCCTAATGGTCTGTTTGGCTCATCGGAGGGGAGAGATTTTAAATGAGAAAAAATAAGGGGAAAAAAAAGAAAAATTTTATTATTATTTTGTTTGGATTAATATTAAGGGAGAGGAGGGGAGGAATTTTAATATTACTTTGTTTAATTCAAAAAGGGAGAGGAAAGAAAATAGACAAATTTACTTTATATTATTTTATATAATATTTTAATAAAATATAATATAGGGGTAGATTATAATATTAAAAAAATTATGGGTATATTAATATTATAAAATAATAATATATCACTTCTCCTCCAAATTCCCCCAATTTTAGGGGGAAGTAAAGTTGGAGGGGAAGAGAAAATTTTAAAAAAATTTTCCTCCCCTCCAATGAGCCAAACAAAGGGAGTGAAGTAAAATCCTCCCCTCTTCCTACCTTTCTCCCAAATACCCAATATCAAACTAACCCTAAACCAGCGAGAACGGTATATGGAGGGATTTCTTTGCGCTCAAATTATTGTCGTTATTTTTTTTTCCCCTAAAAAGACAAATAAATAGCTCCAACATTTCCAAAATCCAAATCAATCCCCGGAAATGAACAAATCCCAAATCAGTACATGAGATTTCAAAATTTGGGCGAAATGACCTTAATTCCCTCACTTTTTTTAACCCCCACTGGAATGGGAATTTTATCCCCCAAGCTTTTGAATTCTAAAAAGTATATAAACATTAACCCACTAAAGCTTTTTTAATAAAATAGTGTAAAATTATATAAGATAACTATTTAACTTTCACTATATTAACAACATATCAACAATTAACAGCATATAGTTAATACAAGAGTTAGATAATTAATTTAGGTAGATTAAAAAAATTAATTATATTAATTATTTATAATAAATATAATTTATATTTTAAAAATATTATATATCATCTTAACTACCATTAGATAGAATCCTTTTAATATATGCAACTAATAAAAATACTTTATAAAAAAATATAAATTTTAAAAATAAAATAGATTGAGATATTATATTTAGGATCAAATTTAATTCTTCAAATTAGCAATTGCCCATTCTTTTCAATAAAAAGTTTAAGAAAGTTCTAGTTTAAGGCACTAACTAAAATAGATTAATTATTTTTATATTATTTTCTAAATTTTATTATCAAATATCTAGACTATAATAATAGATTAATCATTATCCACCCTTTTTGATAATAAGTTTTAAAAAATTCAAGATATTGACTATAACAGATTAGCTATTATCTAGTATCTACAGTAGAATAACTATCCATTAAAATTTTCGGACCATAATTTCCATGAAGCCCAACACACAGGGACACTGATGACGTGTCCGAAGGAAATACTCGAGAACTTTGCGTTTTGAACTTTAAAGCCTCGAGAGTCAAGTCAAGACCCAATTCAATAACGTTCACATTACTTCATAATGTAAAAGCCCTATTAATTCCTCAAACAACGGGACAAAAATTATGTGACAATTTCCTACTATATAAAAAAAAACTAAATTAGGTCCAAGGAGTTTATTGACATTAAAGCAGATCTTATAAAATATTTAGTCTTTATAGTTTATTCTTATTTTAATTTAATTTATATTATTTTAAACTGTAAGTCTTAATTCCTAAAAAGAGATAATTTAAGTTTTTATTAAAATATAGAAACTAATATTTTAAATAAAAATAAATTTAAAGGATTAAAATTTATTGTTTAAAATTATATGGATCAAAACTAAAATAAAAAAAACTATAAAACAAGATATTATATTAATCATTAAAAAAAGTTTATGAATTACAACTTCTAAATGAGTTCTTAATTGTGGGTAATAGATTTCGGACGTACTTATAATTTTTGTTTGACTCACTGAATACTCACACGAAATAGGAGCACTTTAGACAGACTCAGTCACGTTACACAATAAATACACCCACAAAAGAAATAACAGAGCTTCAGACACGTAGAGGGAGAGGAGCAGACGCAAATCAGAATGCACACTTTTGCATAAAGAACCTTAGGAAAATGAAGCACTTGCACACTTTTGCTCTTGTATCGTGCATATATGGTAGGGGGAGTGACCCATGTAACTTCCCACTCCCTCATTTTTCTCTTTTTAAAATAAAATCGTTCCCTCTACAGAGTTTCATAGATACAGGTCTAATCTATTATGGGTGGAATGTCCCATTTTTTTAATAGCGGGAATTAAACTTATATTATTATGAAATATGCTAAAATATATTTTTAGTCCTATAAGTGATAAATTGTGAGACAAATGATGTGTATATTTAATTCAATCTCATCAATCATATATATTACATATGCGTATCTGATAAGTCTCTTCAAGCCCAATCTCATGATATCTCTCATGATATCACCTCATGGGCCTAAATGCCTAAAGCCCAAACATCTATATTTAATATAATTCTAACACTCCCCCTCAAGTTGGGGGCTAAATATATCAATTGTTCCCAACTTGCTGAGTAATCTGAACTGCACATCTTTTCCTACTGGCTTAGTCAGGATATCTGCTTCTTGATCTCCAAATCTCTTATGTATCAATTTGATCAACTTATCTTGTACTTTTTCTAGAACAAAATGAAGATCAATCTCAATATGCTTTGTTCTTTAATGAAAAACAGGATTTGAGGCTATGTGAATTGCTGCCTTACTGTCACAATATATCTTTACTGGTTGAGGATGTTCAGTTCCTAATTCTTTAAGTAGTCATACAAGCCAAACCACTTCTGCTACTGCTGCAGCAAGTGCCCGGTATTCAGCTTCAGCAGATGAACGAGACACTGTACTTTGCTTCTTCGTTTTCCACTTGATGAGTGACCCTCCAAGCTTCAATAAGTAGCTTGTCACCGATCTTCTTGTAGAACCATAAGCACCCCAATCAGCATCACAATAACAAGTAAGCTCTAGATCTTCCGAGGAACTGATCAACACTCCAAGCCCCGGCATCCCCTTCAAATATCTGATCACATTCATTGCTGCCGCCATATGAGCTTTGATAGGGTTTGCCATATGTTGGCTAAGAGTCTGCACAGAATAACAAATATCAGGTCGAGTTGCAGTTAGATATATTAGTCTACTTACCAACCGTCTGTATTTTCCATAGTCTGACAACAGATCAGACTTGCTGTCTCTTCCTTCCTCATAAGCCAACAATTTCAGATTTAGAGCCATTGGAACTGAAAGTGGTTTACAACCATTCATGCCTACATCAGACAATAAATCCAACACATACTTCCTTTGTGACAGCACTATACCCTCTTTAGACTTAGCTACCTCAATGCCCAGAAAATATTTCATTATTCCTAGCTCCTTTATTTTAAAATTATCATGTAGATACTGCTTAACCTCCCTTATCTTAATTTCTGAACTTCCTGTAATCAATAGATCATCTACATAAACCAATACAATTTTTATATTTCTTATAAAAGAGTGAATAGTCATGCTTACCTTGCATGAATCCTCCTTGAATCAATGCCATAGACAATTTGGCATTCCATTGTCTAGATGCTTGCTTCAAGCCATATAATGATTTTTTAAGTTTACAAACTGTATTCTCCCCCTTACTATTGAAACCTTGGGGTATATGCATATATGTCTCTTCATCAAGATCTCCCTACAAAAAGGCATTATGTACATCCATATGGTATAAATTCTAATTATATAAAGCAACAAATTTCATGATTATTCTAATAGTTATCATTTTTACTACAGGAGAAAATGTTTTATGATAATCAATTCCTTCCCTTTAAGTATATCCTTTGACAACAAGTCTTGCTTTGTACTTATCTATCTTTCCATGTGAGTCGTATTTAATTTCAAACACCCACTTGCATCCTATTATGTTCTTTCCTCTGGGAAGAGGCACTATGTCCCATTTATGATTATCTTCTAAAGCCTTTATCTCTTGATTCATAGCCTTGACCCAATCTTTATTTAATGCAGCCCCTTTATATGAAGTAGGTTCTGCAACACAGTCTATATTGTATAAGAAACACATATGAGAAGGTGAAATGTTCATGTAAGAGATATGATTTGCAATAGGGTATAGACATTTAGAATTCCCTATTTGTGTATCATCTATTTTATTCAAGTTGCAAACATAATCCTTGGCCCATATAGGTGCTCTTCTCTCCTTGGATTGCCTGGTAGTAGATTCCCCTTGTATGGTCCTCTCTCCCATATGGCTCTCATCTTCTCTATGATGATGAGGAGGATATCCAATGAAGACATAAGGTATGGATCTAGGATGAAATTTATTACAAGAGTTAAGATCAGTGGCATATGCCAATGCCCCCAAAACTTTCAAATTATCATAACTAGGTGCAGTACCATATAATTTTTCATAGGGAGTCATATGATTAAGAATCCGAGAAGGCACACGATTAACAATGTAAACAGCAGTTTTAATGCACTCCCCCCAATATTTAATAGGGACGTGAGATTGAAGCATTAGGCTTCTTGAAATTTGCATAATAGTCCTGTGTTTTCTTTCCACTATCCCATTTTGCTCAGGAGTATAAGGGCATGAGGATTCATGTATTATTCCTTTGGTCAAGAGGAACTCACGAAGATTATGGTTCATAAACTCAATGCCATTCTCATTGCAAATCTTCTTTACAATGGCAGAAAATTGTGTAAAGCCATATGCTATAAAGTGCTTAATGTGATAAGAAGTTTCTGATTTATGTTTCATAAGAAAAATCTATGTTGCTCGTGAAAAATCATCAACAATGGTCAGAAATTATTGATGACCTTGATGTGTAGGCACCCGATATGGTCCCCAAACATCAAGGTGCAATAATTCAAAACATGAATTTGTTTTAATGCAACTGGATGAAAAGGGAAGTTTGGTCTGCTTAAACCGAGAGCAAATATCACAATTTTTATTCAACAATTCATCATTATTAGGTACAATGCCTAGGTGTTTCAACACAGAGAAAGGTGCATGTCCTAATATAGAATGCATAAGTCATACATCTGTATTATGTGTACGTGTAAGTGTCCCAACGGTATTCTCTACTAAATTGAGGGAGTGATTTTTAACATGTGACAGAATATAAAGTCAATCAACCATTTTACCAGTCGCCTTCATCTTCTGACCCTGGAGGCCCTACATAAGACAAAGGTCAGGAAAGAAGGTAATTATACAATTATGTTCTTTTGTTAGTTTTGACACTAAGATGGGGTTAAATTGTAATCCTAGAGCATATAATACGTTGTGTAAACTAAAGTTATGTGAAATAGCAACTTGTCTAACATGAGTGACAAGGATTCGAGACCCATCAGGAATTTTAATATGCTTGATAGGTCTTGTATAGATTGTGTAAGTGTCTAGAATAGAAAGGTCCCCTACAAGATGTGTAGTGGCCCCTGAGTCAATGACCCAATTAATGTGAGTGTGTGTAGAGATTTGATTATCAATCAAACCTGTACCAGTAAGGCCATGTGCTAAACTGGAAATAGCCACATCCTTACGAAGAAATTGAAGAAATCGGTCATATTCTTCTTGAGTAAATTTTGGAGTAATGGTGGTGGCAGAATGAGCAGCAGTTTCTGTTCCGGATAGTATCTCGGTGCCAGTGTGGTTGACGCTTTCTTCACTGCCCAATTTGGGCTCTGATACCATGATAAATTGTGAGAAAAATGCTATGTATATTTTATTCAATCTCATCAATCATATATATTATATATGCGTATCTGATAAGTCTCTTCAAGCCCAATCTCATGATATCTCTCATAATATCACCTTATGGGCCTAGATGCCTAAAGCCCAAATATCTATATTTAATACAATTTTAACAATAAGTTTATGTTAAATTTCACTTTAATATATTTATAGTGTATTTTTAATCCCATAATCTTAATATCATTAATTTGACTTAATAGAAATTATTAGCTCAACAAATTTAAATGATAACTATATAATTAAATGCTAATAAAGAATTATTAGATTTTAACATTTTAATATAATATTTTTATATTTTAAGTCATGTAAATTTATATTGGTACAATCTCCATGGAGTAGTTTTGTTGCTGAATATAGCCAAAGGAGCATGTAGCCAATGCTTCCAATCCTGTTCTGGTTCTAAGTTGCACTGTATGGAGGCTATCATACCGAACAAAATCACAAAAAAGATCTAATCTCCTCTAAAACTAGACATTTTCAAATAATCTTCCATATGTTATCCTCATTCCTTTGGGTACTTGCAACAATGAAACGATATGCATAATTTATAGAAAACCTTCCAATATAGTTGGATGGTTTCTAAACAAATTCATAAAGATACAAGAATAGTCAAGATCTGCTTCATGTTAACCTCTCAAGTCTAAAGTAAATGGTTGGTGAGTGTGAAATGGAATACCAAATGTTCATCAATGTAAATGGTTGGACAAAGTAGGTTTTTATTATTTGTGTATAGTCACTTTCTAACTATTTTTATCGCTCATATATATCTACTTGTATTTTGCTTTTTAATTTTCTTCATTCCTATACAAGATAATTTGAAGACTCAAAAAGACGCATTACAGGCATTAAAATACAGGATAAATATGTTTTCATATTTGTTCATGTGAAAAGGAAATAAACTACTATTAGATAAATTAAAAAAACTAAATAAGTTAGTTGATTACGACTAATACAAAAATTAATTGACTAATTTAGATAGATTAATGAGTATATAACATGATTTCATATTGAGGGTTTGAATTTGATTATAATTAATTGATTTATTTGACTTTCTTAATCTATCCAAAAAAAATTAATTAACTTTTCTAATTAGGGTCAGAGGGAGTAATATGCATATATAAATATTATGTATCATTATTCTTTTATTAATGAAAAGTTAATGTTAATCAATATATTATTTTTAACAAATTAATAAATTATATATTTTATAAAATATACGACATATTATATAGTATATTTTATGCTAAAGTCTATATTTGGTGCTTTAAGTTTACATTAAAGTTTAATTTAATCCTACACTATTAATGTCATCAACAAAAAAATGTTGATTTAATGACTGACTTTATAATTAAATATTAATATAATATATTTAAATTTTAATATTTTTATCATCATTAATCTCATTAATATTGTTAATATTTTAATTTTATATTAAAGATTAAAATTTAACCATATTTTATCAGTGTTTAATAGCAAAGTCACTCGTGAGTCAATATTAAAATCAAGGGTTAAAAATATATTTTATAAACTTACACACTAGCATGTCAATATTGGGGTTTGAATTTGAACCTCATTTAAACATAACAGGTTATGCCCTTGTTAATTGTATAATATATTTTTTTAGTAAAAATATCATTCTATTAAAAATATTATCAAATATTAAATGTGAATACTTCTTTTAACGAGAATTAAACTTTAATTTATCATATTAGAAGAGATTAATATTTTTCATTAAATTCAGCTCCTATTAATGGTGTAATATCACATAAAAAGAAGAGAGACTTCACCCTGTCCTTAGATCGTGGGTGGGTCTAATATTTTTTTAAAAAAATTCTATACAAAAAAATAATAATATAACAAATGCATGAGATATGGTCCATTTTAATTTGATTGTTTTTAAAATAGTGTTCAACTTTTATTTTTATTCATTCTTCTGCTACGACAGTAAAACATTCTTCCCCCCCCCCCCTAATCAATGAGAAACATGTGTTTTAACTATTTTATTTCTAAATTAATATTTTAAAATACATAATTTAATCTTTAAAAATTATTATTTTTTCATTACGCCTAATTTTTTATGAATAAAAAGAATAAGATAGCTAACATTCACTGACTATTTTGTGAATAATAAATTTAATTTTGTTAAAAAATTATATCTTTATAATTCAACAACAAAATACTATGAAATTCAACTCTAAAAATAATTTTCAAGCCTTTCAATTTAAAAATTTTAAATAAAATATTACTCTCTTGATCTCTTCAGTCAAAAACGGAAGACTTCACTTGGTCTTCATTCTCTTGTTCTCTACGTTTTCTTTTCTGAATTTGACTCTTGTTTTCTACTAACTCCATACAAAAAAATTGTTTGTTAACCCAAAAAACAAAAACAAGAGAATTGTTTGTTTAGAGTCGGTTTGATTTCTCCTAAAACTATAATTTTATAAAGCCTTCTAGATAAAATTTTAGTTTAAAAAAATTTTAAAATAAACAATTATATTTGTTCATAAGTACTTTTGGGCTAAATCATGATTTAAAATTATAATTTTAAATAAACTACTAAAATTAACTTTTAGAACAGTAAAAGAGCTTATGAATTATCTAATTACTATATTTTTTTTATTTTTTTATACCCTCTCTCCTCTCTCCTCTCTCGTCTCTCTTCTCCACCATTTCTCCTTTCTCTTCTCTATCCTCTCTCCTCTATTTTCTTTACCCTTTTTCCTCTCTCCTACTTTTAATCAAATCATACCATTTTTAGTAATTTACCAATATAAAAAGTCATTCTAAAAATAACTATCCAAACACTTATTTATTCAGAATAACTTTTGTTTCATAAGCTCTTCTCTAAAAATATTTTTCTATAAGTTATCTAAAAATAAAAATTCGTTTTTTCTATAAGCCTTTCTTTTAAAATGATTTTCAAACACACGCTTAATCGTCAACGAGAAAAGGACTCAAACCAAACGCGTCAAAACTCAGAAGTCAGTGTTTCCATTGCTAGTGGATTCCATACGGCTTTCCCACCAGCACACCGCGTACGATATTTATTATTATTATTATTATTTAAATATTAATTAATAAATATTTTTAAATATAGTCTGTAATTATTTTAGACTCAATCTAATAGATTATTGATTAGTTATTAAAATTAATTTTTTAATAGTAAAAATCAACAACACAACTATAATTTTATCGTGCGTTAGTTTTCTAAATCTCAGAGTGATAATTTAGTTTTTTTTTACTTACTCCCTAGAAATTCTTTACTAGTAACGATAATACCCAAATTATTATTATTGTGTCTAATTACTAATTAAAAAAGTCTATTCTCTTTTCATCTAACTATATTAACTATATTATATCATTGATAAGTTTTTAAATTAAATTCTAATTGTTCCTAATATCAGCTAAATTAACAATAAAAGTTATTTATATATTTTTAACTATATGTTATGTAAATTTTATATTTATATATGTTATAAAACATAACTGTAAAAAAAACTGACATATTACTCTCTCCGTTCCCTGTATTTAATGCAAGATCCATTAATTTTTATAAAAAAATTAAAAATTAAACAAATTATTATATTTATACTTATTTTTTATTAAATTAATTTATTTAATTTATAAATTATACAGTATAACTAATTAATTATTTAACTTGTTTGATCGTAAAAAACAAAGTTAATAAGCCAGAGATGATAATATAACAAAGACTCGGACATTCATTTCTATTCATCATTATATATACACATGAAATAATGAGCTTCTGACACCACCGTTCTAGCTTCTCTCTTGTCGTCCTCCTTTCACCCTGCCCTGACTGCGTTTTCTCCATTCCCTCTCTCTTCGGATGTTCAACCCTGTTTCAACCTCATTGTTCAAAGAATGTCAATCCCACGAGACCTGTTCTTGTAAACAACCGCTACAAGGCACCAAGGTACGAACTGTTTTTACCTCGTAAGCCTTCCAAGTTCCAACCTTGGTTGGTGTCTTGTCTTGTCGGGTCTCTTGTCTTATTTCCAATGAGGCATCTCTGGTTGCTTCTTCTTCCTCTATGCTTTTCTTCCTTGTTATGCTCTGTTTCTGCTTTGAGCTCTGATGGGGTGGCTCTATTGTCACTCTTGAGGCACTGGACTTCTGTGCCTCATCCTGTAAAATCCACCTGGAGTCTCCCAGATTCCACTCCTTGCTCTTGGCTTGGAATCCGGTGCGACCATTCCCACAATGTGATCTCCCTCAACCTCACTGATTATGGGATTGAGGGTAAAATAGGACCTGAGATTGGACTTTTGAGTCACTTACAGAGCCTTGTATTGATCAATAATGGCTTCTCTGGAAAAATTCCTTCTGAGTTAGGGAATTGTAGTCTTTTAGAATACTTAGAACTTTATGGAAACAACTTCAGTGGAAAAATACCTATGAGCTTCAAAAACTTGCAGAATTTGAATTATTTCAGCCTTCCTTATAATCAACTCACTGGTCAAATCCCTGAATTCATCACCCAAATCCCTAACCTGCAATTTGTGGACTTGTC
Source organism: Leucaena leucocephala (assembly GCA_037074615.1). Classification (NCBI taxonomy): domain Eukaryota; kingdom Viridiplantae; phylum Streptophyta; class Magnoliopsida; order Fabales; family Fabaceae; genus Leucaena; species Leucaena leucocephala. Next base: position 4,792,794 of record CM073552.1, read on the forward strand.
TTTTAACTCTCTCACTGGTTCAATTCCTTCAGAAATAGGAAACATGAGTGAGCTTTTGATCTTGTATCTACACAATAATCAGTTGTCTGGTGAAATTCCTTCATCAATTGGGAATTGCAGTAAATTGCAGGACTTGACTTTGAATGAGAATAAGTATCATGGAAATCTTCCAGAGACTCTTAACAATCTCCATGATATTCTTTATTTGAACTTTGCTTCTAATAATCTTAGTGGTAAGGTTCCATTGGGTTCTGGAAATTGTAAGAATTTGTCTTTTTTGGATCTGTCATATAATGTATTCAGTGGAGGTATTCCTTCAAGCTTGGGAAATTGTAGTGGCTTAACGACATTTTCTGCGGTTAGCAGTGGCTTTACTGGCAGTATTCCATCCTCCATCGGTTTGCTTGGCGAGCTTTCCCTTTTATGGCTTCCCGTGAATCATTTGTCCGGGAAAATACCTCCAGAGATTGGCAATTGTAAGTCTTTGACACAGTTGCATTTGTATTCCAATCAACTCGAGGGAGAAATTCCTAGTGAGTTGGGGGAGTTGAGTGAATTGCAGGATCTTGAATTGTTTTCCAACCGTTTGACCGGCGAAATTCCTCTCGGTGTTTGGAAGATTCAAAGTCTAGAGCAAATCCTTGTGTACAATAATAGCCTCTCTGGGGAGCTACCTTTGGAGATAACAGAGCTCAAGCATCTGAGTAATATCTCATTGTTTAACAACCACTTCTCCGGAGTGATACCTCAAACTTTGGGAATCAAAAGCCGATTAGTACTGTTGGACTTAACGAATAATAAGTTTACCGGTAACATCCCACCAAATCTTTGTTCTGGAAAGAAATTAACTTTGCTGACTATGGGGTTTAATCAGCTTCAAGGTAGCATACCTCCAGATGTAGGAATGTGTACAACTCTTAGAAGGTTGATTCTCAAAGAAAATAATTTTACGGGGCCCTTACCAGATTTTGAATACAATCCGAATCTCACTTTCATGGATATCAGTGGAAACAATATCAATGGCTCAATCCCACCAAGTTTGGGAAATTGCTCAAATGTCACTGATTTAATTCTGTCGAATAACAACCTTGCAGGGCATATACCGAGGGAGCTAGGTCGCCTTGTAAACCTGAAGACTCTGCATCTTGATCACAACCACTTGGAAGGTCCTTTGCCACCTGAGCTGTCAAAATGTACTAAAATGGACAGTTTTGATGTGGGATCCAATTTCCTGAATGGTTCATTTCCGCCGACTTTGAGGAGCTGGACGGCGTTAACCACATTAATTTTAAGAGAGAATCGTTTTCATGGTGGCATTCCTGATTTCTTGTCAGAAATTAACAAGCTCTCTGAGCTACAGCTTGGTGGAAACATGTTTGGAGGAAAGATTCCAGGATCAATCGGGGCATTGCAGAATCTGCGCTACGGGTTGAATCTAAGTGCTAATGGGCTGATTGGTGAAATTCCTCAAGAGATGGGAAAATTAATGAATCTGCTAGATCTGGATCTATCTCGAAACAATTTGACTGGAAGCATAGGAGTCCTCGCCGAGCTTTCTTCATTACTTAAAGTCAATGTTTCATACAATTCCTTCAATGGCCCTATACCGGAGACGCTGATGAAGCTGTTTAATTCTGATTCTTCATCATTTTCGGGAAATCCCAGCCTGTGTATCAGTTGTTCATCATCAAACAGATCGGATTGCGATCAGAGCGGCCGTCATCTAAAGCCATGTGATGATAGATTGACAAACAAGAAAGGGCTTAGTAAAGTACAAGTAGCAATGATAGCACTTGGATCATCAATATTTTTTGTTCTTTTGCTGCTGGGAGTAACCTACATGTGTGTACGTGGTGGAAAACCGAAGCAGGAAGTTGAGATCGCCGCCAAAGAAGGCACGTCCTTGCTTCTTAACAAAGTGATGGAGGCTACTGCTAACCTAAGTGACCGGTTTATCATTGGTAGAGGAGCTCATGGAGTAGTTTATAAAGCTTCAATAGATGCAGGCCAAGTTTTTGCTGTGAAGAAGCTTGCATTTTCTGGGAACAAAGGCAAGAGCATGATTAGAGAAATTCAAACCCTCGGAATGATTAGGCACCGAAATCTGGTCAAATTGGAAGACTTTTGGTTGAGAAAAGACTTTGGTCTGATCTTGTACCCCTACATGCCAAATGGAAGCCTTCATGAAGTCTTGCATGAAAAGCATCCACCGCCATCCTTAGAGTGGAACGTCCTATATAAGATAGCCATTGGAATCGCTCATGGATTGGCCTATCTCCATTTTGATTGTGATCCTCCCATATTACACCGCGACATCAAACTGAAAAACATACTCCTAGATTCTGATATGGAGCCTCACATTGCTGATTTCGGTATCGCCAAGCTTTTGGATCAATCTTCTATTTCAGCACCATCTATATTTGTCCCGGGCACTGTAGGGTATATTGCACCAGGTACTTCTACTTCTGCTATTATGAATATGGTTGTTCTTTTATTTGCACAACTCTTGTACTGACTATTAGATTAGTTTAGATATAGGTATATATTAGGTTTGTTTCTCTATCAAAAAAGCATAAGCCAATTTGATAGGACTTCTATTAACATTATATACTTTCAATCCTTTCTCTAATTAGTCAATGTGGGACACTTATATTCTACTACCTCCAGTTCTAACTTTCAATCCTTTCTTTTTAATTTTCTCTTTCTATCTACCTAAGCTTGTATGCTTTTGAGTCTTAAAGGTCTTAAGTTTACAATCTTTATTTTTGTTCTTCACCTGGGCTTGAATTTCTTTTGTTTTTGAGTCAGAGAGTCCTCAGATCCACAATCTTTATGTTTTTCTTTTTCAATTTTACTTTTTTTTCCTTTATCCAAGATTGAATGACTCTTGATACCATATTAGAGATTTTAGATATAGGTATATATTATGTTTGTCTTTCTATCAAAGTAATTTAAGCCAAATAGCCAATGATAGGACTTCTCTTAACATTATATACCTTCAATCCTTGATCTAATTAGTCGATGTGGGACTTTTATATTCTAATACTGACTAACAGGTTTAATTTGACCTATGACAGAGAACGCATATACGACAGCAAACAATAGAGAATCTGATGTATACAGTTATGGGGTAGTTTTGCTTGAGTTGATAACCAGAAAGAAACCAGTGGATCCATCGTTCATGGAGGGAGTTGATATAGTAAGCTGGGTCAGAACTCTGTGGGGTGAAACAGAAGATATTCATAAGATTGCTGATTCAAGTCTTGCAGGGCAGTTTCTGGATTCAAATGTTCTTGAACAAGCTACCAAAGTGCTTTTGGTGGCCCTGAAATGCACCGAGAAGGATCCACGTGTGAGACCCACAATGAGAGATGTTATCAAGCAATTAGAAGATGCTAATTCAAGGACAAGGAGTAAAAAGCTTCCAAGTTCCCACTTCTTAATCCATAGTTGATCTAATGCATTATACGATTCAGAAGTTTATTGTTTCTTCTCTCGAGTAGTGAAATAGCATACTTAATCAGTGATGGAAATTTTGTAGTATAGGATATTATTCCCTATGTTAAGTAGCAAGGGATGTTTTATCGGATATTTAAGTAGGTTGGTTCTTTCACCTCTACAGTTAGCTTTCTAGGTAGGGTTTCTCATCCCATGACAAATGTTTTGGTTATCAATTGGAAATGCCTATTGATGGTTGTGGGACTTCTGACTTCAAAATTTTATTGATAGTTCCAATTTTGTATTCCTAGATGAAACTGAAAATGCCAATTATTTGTCATGTAAGCAATTCTAGAATGTGAGTAGCTAAAGGCAAAGGAAGGGTATTGCCTCAAATTTTGCTGGTTTTACATTGTGCAGTTTAATCTTACAAATTACAACTTAGTTCTTCAAATTTTTAGAGTTGAGATAAGCTTTGTTTAAAGTTCAAAAAATTGAAATTTAATATATTTCAATGACATGTTGTAGGGAAATGTAATATAAGCTTTGTATTTTATTTCATTTTATATTTCATTTCTTTTGACCAATTCATCAATCTAAAACTAGTAGGAAGGATTAATACCATGAAAGATGTTATCAAGCGATTAGTGAGATAGTAATCCCATGGAAAAGATGTAAAAAGCTTCTAAGTTCCAACCCCTTTATGCATAGTTTGGTGATGATAACTTTAAGATCTTGTATATTACTTTGGTTAAAAGTGTAATTAGCACTCCAAACTAATTTTAGAAATATAATTAGTATCTTAAAATATTTAAAAGTATAATCAGCACTCCAAATTAATTTTGGAGTTATAATTAACATCTTAAAGTATTTGAATTGTTACAATTTTATCTTTTTACTAATAAAAATATAAACTTTTGTTTGATACATACTACGTAAATTTTTTATTTTGACACATTATTATTTAAAATGACATATGCAAAATATTATTTTAATAAATTACACTAAATAATCCATGAAAATTTTTCAATATTCACATATGAATTCTATACAATGTCAATTTTAGGGTTTATTCAGTGCTCTAAACAATATGATGACCTTTTAAATAATAATTTGTTAAAATAAAAAGCTTACATAACATGCATCGGACATAAATTTGTGTTTCTGTTAGTAAAAGGATGGAATTATATCAATTTAAATATTTTAGGGTGTTGGTTACATCTTTAAAATTAGTTTGAGGTATTAATTGTACCCTTAAATATATTAGGGTACTAATTGCTCCTCTAAAATTAGTTGGTCTAAAACTGTGGGCTAAAAAATAAAATAAAATAAGTGACACTGGTCAATATAGTATTTCTCTATGTGCACTAAACAACATAAAATATATTATAATATATTGTATATTTTGGCCAAAACAACTTGTAATATCTCAAATTTTAGGCCTAGAAGCCCAGAAAGTAGTTTGAAATTGGTAGACTACTAGGTCCCTTTGAGCAGTAGTTCCAGAATGGATGTTTAGGGATTAAGTTGCAAATAGTAAAAAGTTTAGGGACTTAAATATAAATAATAAAAGTCCATGGGGTCAAGTGTATAAAGTTAGAGGCTCTAAAAGGGTTTCTTGGACATAGAAAAAGGAAAGAGAAAGAAATGACTAAATTATAAAGAAGAAAAGTCCTTAGGGTCCAAAGAAAATAAAAAATGACTAAATTACAAATTAAAAAAGTATTAAGGAAGAAATAAAAATGTAAAGGGTGTAGTGAAGTTTTAGGTACTAAATTGGAATTTCAAATACCGAAGTAAGGGGCTAAAATAGAATTTGGTAAATTTAGAGACTAAAGTATAATTTACCAAATTTTGGGTCAAAATTGTAATTGTGAAGAATTTAAGCTGAAATGGTCTAAAACTGCCCGAAGTATTTTAATCCCAAATTTTATTAGTAAATAAGAGACTGTATTTGAGAGGCACATAACTTTTAGAATTTCAATTTGAGATCCCAAATAATTGATATTAATTTTTGAAATTTAAAAATTATTACAGGACCTTCTTGACCTTAGAATCAGATGAAATTTTACAAGAAATTATTATATTAATTATAAGAATTTATGAAACTAATAGAATTAAAAAAAGAGCTATGTAGAATTTATAGTAGAATTTAAGGTAATTTCTAAGGTTTTGAGAAACATATAGAATTTTTATTAGATCTTATGGGTCTCAGAAATTGATGAAGATTTGCCAAAAACTCATTTAGTAGTAGAATAAATTTCTAAAAATATCAGGACCCTTAAAATAATTTTATATAATTTATTACATAATTGAAGGTGAATTAAGATACCCAATAAAAGTTTTTGAGAAAATTCTTTAGAAATTAGGCAAGCTTATGAATCGAACCCAAATAATGTCCAAAATAGCATCACACTAGAGGCCCAAGACACCAAGGGAGTTGATTTTAGTCCAAATGGATTTTTATGATATTTTATGATTTTTTTTGAAAAAAAAACAGAGAAAAAGAAAGGAATTATCAAGAAACATGAGTTGGGTATGCGAGGTCTCCCAAATGGACCACCTTGTGCCACATTTTAAGCATACATGGGAGAAAGATTTAGCATGTGATCTTATCTCTTGACTTGGAAATTAAGTAAAGTTAAGAATAAATCTAGACCATTGGATTAAATAATACTTAAATTAATTTTAGCCATTCATTCCTTTAAATTTTTTGCTATAAATACCCCTTCTTTTCCCTTGCTTGGCGTGAACATAAGAGAACCATGGGGAGGTGTTGCTAAAATGAAATTCAAGCGAGAAGAAGAAGCAATTCAAGGGATAAATAGGCGAATATTCAAGGTAATTTCTTTCTCTTATCTTTGTATTTTATAATAGGAAGATTGCTTTTGGATTTAAGTAGTTTAAATGTCACTTTAATCCCTTGAGATGCTGCTGGACATGCTATATAGGCTAAGGAAGAAGATAAATTTTATGTTATGGATAGTTTAGATAAGCTTAAACAAGCAATAATCAAGTGGTTTTGACTTAAGAAATCATGTATTCTTGGAATTGTAATTTTGAAACCCTTTCTGTCACTGTTCATGCCCCTGGCAGCAATGGGAATTTCATGATTTTTATGCTTTCAATGGATTTAAAATAAAAAATTGTGTAGATAAAGTAGAGAAACAAGTATTAGAAGTATTGAAATCAAAATAGAAATTTTTAAAATTCAAGAGGGTGCTGTATGGTTCTGAACAGATTACATAGGAGGAGTTTGATTTTCATAATTCCAAATTTATATTTAGATTCCTTAGACATAATTATGTATAATCGGTCTAAGGAAATAATTGTTATAAAATTAAACCATTAACTCCAAGAATTAAATTAAGAGTTAGTGGTTTTAGAGGAGTTGATGTTTAATCTTAATGTAATGGATCTAATGAGTTATATACACAATGTAATTGTGTTTAGGGCCATGGGATATTAAAGAGAATAAGTTAAAGAGGCTGAACAAACAACCATTGCTTGGTTGGAGGCAAAGGGAGCAAAGAGAAAATGATAAAATTTTAAGGTAGTAAATTTACCTCTTTATGTATTTGATGTGGTATGTTTATATACTAACATGTATATGATGATTAAATGATGTTGTGATATGATAAATTGTGTTGAATATGTTATGTATACCATTCTTTCTATAGCCATGCATTTTTCATAAAACATGATAGTATGTCACTAATTAAAGAGAGTTTAATAAAATTATATATCATGCATTAGTATCCATCTTATATATATAAGCTGTAATATTTACTACTAAAATTTTCCATAATCTCACCCTTCCATAACTAACCAATTTAGGTTAAGCATGATGAAAAATATATACATGATGGAAGAGCTAAAAAATAAAAGAAGAAAAGTGGAGAAAATGTATACTATAGTATAGATTGTATAATCTGTCAACTATGTTCAATGTTATGTAACATGCCATTATATGTAATGGGAAATATATGAAATAATTATGGCATGACCCCATTATGTATATGATTGAATTTGAAATCAAGTTGATGATTTATGAAGGTTAAAATAATTTATGAGAATTAAATAAAGGGAAATGGTAAAAATGCAGGTCCTGAAGCAGTTTTATTCTGGCTTCAATTTGACCTATCGAATGAATGAATTAATCCACAAAATTTTATGTGTAGGTAGTACACATCCAGAGCTTTAATTTCATTGGTAACATACCTCAAATGGATATATATATATATATATATATATATTAAGATAAATAAATTTTTAAAGTTAAGGGTCAGAATATGAAATTTCTAGAATTGATCATATGAATAGTAAATTTTGGCTAATTAACTGGGTTAAATGAGTCAGTAAATATCCAATTTTATATTTTTCCTTAAATAGCAATGTAATAGCTTTAATTATAGCTTTAAACTATTTTCATATATTTTTTCTAGAATTAGTTATGATTTTATAAATTTGGACTGCTAATCTAAATTTTACTAAATGAACAGTATCTGAGGACTAAGTTAAAAGTTTTAATTTTTAGGCCAATAAAATGCTTCCATTAGTTAAATAAGCTTCTGAATACGTACTCTGAGGGGTTAAAAGTAGAATGTTTCAAAACTTATATTGCATTTTGCGTTATTATAAGAGAATTATCATGTGATTTTAAGAAATGAATGTAATCACTAAAAAGTCCTACAATAAGTGAATAGTATGTAATAATAGATTAATAAGTTTTAATATAAAAAATAACAACAGGTCTATATTATTCCCTTATAATACGATATTTTGGTGATTATATTTATTCACTGAAATCTTAATGATTTTCCCAAAATTTACTAGGTTAAAGTGCAAATCTACTAATATAGTATTCTTCTATGTGCACCAAACACTATAAAATTTTGTTAGGTACAAAAGTAGACATAAAATTTTTAAAATAGTGCAAAAATACTATTTAAAATAACCTATTTTTTTGCACTAAAGAAACTTATTGGTCAACATCGCTCACTTAACAATTATGGTATTTTTATATCATTTTGTAAACTTTATGAGCACTTTTATTCCCAGAAAACTTCATAGTGTTTGGTACACATGAAGAAATATTTAACGAGTAGATTTACAATTTAACCCAAATTTAATATATAAAACAACAGATAAACCAAAAATCTCATGTCAACTATGGTTTGTATCGACTCTTTGTAAGCCAAAAACTACTTTAAAAGCTCAAAAGTCAATTTTTTTTTCATATAAAGCTCAAAAGTCAATTTTTTTTTCATATAAAGCTCAAAAGTCAATTTGAGCCTAACAATTACTTATGTCTAAATTGGCGTTGAAATCAAATGAATTTTTCACTAAGAGCTAAATTAGACTTAAAGCTACTTTTTGAAGTTTAGGTTATGGAAATCAAATAAGTATTGAATTTGTTATAAAATGGTATCAAAATATAAATCATATAACACTAATTAATTTTTTTTATACAACACACTAATTAATTTTTATTTTCATTTCAGTTTGTAAAATGTAATTGGAAAAGAAAAAAAGAGAGACTTTATCCTACTTGATATTAGTATTATTTAGAAAAAAGGGAGACTTCGCCGTGCTATTAGATCGTGGGTGAGTTTAACTCACTTCAAAAAAATAAAAATAAAATTCTCCAGTAAGTCGTACTGAAAAAAAAAACTCCGGTAAGTAAGCGCGTTTAGGTCTATGTTATATGCCTGTTTGGGAAACCCTTAAACTAAGATTTTAAAAGGATTTTTGGCACAAATTTTAGTTTAATTTTTTTTTAAAACAAATAGTTATATTTATCCAAAAGGACTTTTAGACCAAACCATGGTTTAAAACCATAGTTTTGGATAAGCTCCTGGGAATAACTTCTAGAATAGTAAAAGAGTTTATAGACTACCCAATTACTATTTTACTTTTATTTTTTCTTACACTCTCTCATCTTTCCTCTCTTCCGACGTGTGGTCTTCTTCACCCTGCCATCGCGCAACTGGTCTTCTCCGTACCGTCATAGTTGGTCTTATCTGTCACCCTCAAAGCCGGTCTTCTTTGTCGTTGTCGTCGAGCTTCACCTTCACCATCGTCGTTGGTATTTGCTACAAGTTCTCTGTCATCTTCTCCTTCAGTTTATGGATCTGTGACATCTTTTCTTTTTCCATGGATATGTGTCGTCGTTGAGCTATGGAATTGAGAAGATGATACAAGAGAGAAAGAAAGAGAGAGAGCTGGGAGAGAGATGTGAAGAAGATGAGACGAGAGATACTGTGCTAGATAGAGAAGATGAATATTGTTGTCTAATTTTTTTTATTTCATACTATTTCTAATAATTTATCAATCACAAAAGTCATTATAGTAATATCTATTTAAACACTCATTTATTTAAAACTATTTTTTTCATAAATTTTTTTACATAAATTTTTTTTAGAAGCTATCTATTTTTTTTAATAATTTTTTTTTAAATTTATCAACAGGCGTATATATTTTACCGGTGCTCCCGATATGAACACTCGCACCCGTGCACCCACATATATTATCATTATTATATTTTCCCATCAATTTTAGTTTCACAGAAGCTTCTTACCAAAATATAGTGCTGAGCAAAGTGCCCACCGCCCGTTGTACCCGCCCGGGCTCGGTTTAAATTTATCCAGTTTAGGTATGCCCAAATTAAGCCCGTAACGGGCGGGCTGTATGTGTTAAACGGGCTGGTTACGGGCACACCATCGGGCTGCCCGTGCCCTCCCGTTTATGTGTATATATATTTTTAATAATTTTTTATTTAAATATTTATTTAATATTTTTTAAATAAATTATAATATTTACTATTTTTGTTAAAGTTGTGAAGTTTTAAATTACAAAGGTTATAATATTTATCTACTATTTTTAGAGAGGATAGAGTTTTGTTGGGTTGAAATTTTATGGATTGGTCAAATTTTTAAAATAATAATGTTAAATTTAAAATATTTGAATGGATATTTTGTAGGATTATGATTTTAGGATGACTAATTATATCATGTGTATACTATTATTTATTATCACTGAACATTATATTATTTGTGAGTATTGATTGTTATTAGAATTTTAAATAGGTTTAATTTTTTTTAAATAGGTTACCCATGTCTGTTTAGCCTAAACAGATTTAGTCCAGCCTGTTTAATACGGGTTTAAACAAGTTGAAGCATCAATATAAATTAATCCGTACCTATTAAAATATAAATAGACATCGGGCAGCCCGTACCCATTGCTCACCCTGCCAAAATGGCTCCTCACTATTAAACTCCCGATTGTTGATTCTATGCTTTTCTAGTCGCTGATATGATTGTTGCTTCTGCTTTGAGTTCCAAGGGCTCGACTCTGTTATGTCGTCACTCTCGTAGCACTGGCCTTGCGCGTCGGCATTAATCTAAACTTTTTGAGGTCTGTTTCTATTAATTTCTCCACTATGAAGCTTCTAAGAAGCAGGTATGACGACGTACTTTTCTTGCTAGTTACAATTGCAATGGTCAGCGTCGTTGACGTGCATCTCCAAATAAAAGACGGGAAAACGAAGTGCGTCAATCTTAGCAACGTTTCCACTCTGAAACTTCCTCCTCGGAACTGTACAACATCTCTTGAATTGTTTGCATTTGTTCTAAGGTGCAGAAAGGTGAACGCTTTTTGTTCCCTAACATGGTACTTGAATTATTATCGATCATATGCTTGTCTGCTCCGTTATAAACTGCTTCTGCATTGAATTCAGATGGGTTAACTCTATTGTCTCTTCTCAGCCATTGGACTTCTGTGCCTCCTTCCTTAAATTCAAGCTGGAATTCCTCTGATTCCAGCCCTTGCTTATGGACAGGAATACAATGCGACAAGTATGGCAAGGTGATCTCCCTAAACCTCACTGCTTACAGTATTTTTGGTCACCTCGGACCAGAAATTGGGCAGTTGACTCATTTGCGGAACCTTGTGTTGGTTGCAAATGGTTTCTCAGGAACAATGCCTCTAGAATTGGGAAACTGTAGTCTGCTCGAGTATATGGACCTTTCTGATAACTACTTCAGTGGAAGCTTACCATATACATTGAAAACGTTGCAGAAGTTGAAGTATGTACGTTTTTCTTCTAATCTGCTCGCTGGTGGAATTCCTGAGTCATTGTTTCACATTCCTAAACTACAGGGGATTGATCTTCACAATAACGATCTAAGTGGTCCCATCCCATTCGATATTGGGAACACCACTGAATTGTTGAAATTGCATCTATCTGGCAATCAGTTGTCAGGAACCATTCCCTCTTCCATAGGTAACTGCAGTAAACTAGAGGCATTATTTGTGAATGATAACATATTGACAGGAATTTTGCCTCAGAGTCTGAACAATCTGAAGAATCTTGTTTATTTAGATGTCAAAAACAATACCCTTGGTGGTACCATCCCTCTTGGCTCTGGAAGTTGTGACAAGTTATTTATTTTGGATCTGTCATTCAATGTATTTAGTGGAGGCATTCCCTCAAGCTTGGGGAATTGTAGCAATTTAGTAGAACTTGCTGCCATGAAGAGCAGCTTAGCTGGAAGCATTCCATCATCCCTAGGATTATTACTAAAGATTTCAATTCTTCGCCTTCCTGAGAACCATTTGTCTGGAAATATACCTCCAGAAATTGGCAACTGCAAATCTTTGAAGAAGTTACATCTATACTCCAATCAACTGGGCGGAACAATTCCAAATGAATTGGGAGGCTTGAGTAAACTGGAGGACCTTGAACTGTACTCCAACCATTTGACAGGTGAAATTCCATTTACCATTTGGAAGATTCAAAATCTTAAGCATGCCCTTCTTCACAATAATAGCCTTTCAGGGAAATTACCTTCAGAGATGACAGAGCTCAAGCATCTGAAAAATATCTCATTGTTTGACAACCAGTTCTTTGGATTAATCCCTCAAAACTTGGGAATCAATAGCAGTTTAGTGAAGTTGGAGTTGATGAATAATAAGTTTACCGGTGACATCCCTCCAAATCTTTGTTTTGGAAAGCAACTTCGCACACTGAGTTTAGGTCTCAATCAACTTCAAGGGGGCATACCTCAAGATTTGGGTAGATGTGCAACTCTTGGGAGGTTGGTTCTCAATGAAAATAATCTTTCTGGGTCTCTTCCTGAATTTGAAGGTAATCACAATCTCATATACATGGACATGAGCAAGAACAACATCAGTGGAGTAATTCCATCAAGTTTGGGAAACTGCACTAGTCTCACAGCACTAATTTTGTCCATGAATAACATAAGAGGGATTATACCCTTGGAGTTAGGAAATCTTGTGAACCTTCAAGCTCTGAATCTTGCTCACAACAACCTAGAAGGTCCTTTGGCACGACAGCTGTCATACTGTACCAAATGTTGACATTTGATGTCGGATTCAATTTTCTTAATGGTTCATTCCCATCAAGCATGAGGAGCTGGACAGGGTTAACCACATTAGTTTTAAGAGAGAATCGTTTTAGCGGAGATATCCCATCTTTCTTAACAGAATATGAGCAGCTTCTTGAGCTACAACTTGGAGGAAATATGTTTGTGGGGAAAATTCCTGCATGAATTGGATTATTGCAGAATCTTTTATATGGTTTGAATCTGAGCTCTAATAAATTAACAGGAGAGATCCCCTTAGAAATTGGGAAGTGCAAAAGCTGCAAAGCCTGGATATATCCCTGAACAATTTGACAGGGAGCATATTTGTTCTTGGTGAACTTTCTTCATTAACAGAAGTCAATATATCATACAACTCATTTGTTGGTCCTTTACCAGAATGGAAAACGCAACGTCTGAATTTATCTTCATCATCAGTCATGGGCAATCCTGGTCTTTGGGTCCTTTGTTCAACCTCAAATGGCTCCAGTTGCACAACTAACCACAACGGCAGTAGACATTCAATTTTATTTATAGCACTTGGATTTGTAGGGTTTGTCATCTGTCTGTCAGAAATACTACTGATTTATGACCATCATTCTAGACACAGATCTAATGAGGGGGTCCTTACTTATCCTAATGAGCAAATTTACATACACCAAATGGGTCAAAGACCTGAACTTAAGGCCAATTTTGCTGATTACAAACTTCAGGAGGCTTCATATTCAAACGATGAAGGAGATTTCAGAATTATTAATTTAATGAATGTTATGGAGAATTTTCATGATCGATATATCATTGGTGAAGGAGGGCATGGAATTGTTTATAAGGCCAAACTTGATATTGGAGTTTTTGCCATTAAGAAGGTTAACTTTGGACAAAGCAATAGGAGGAAAGTAAACATGATCAGAGAAATTGAAATGACTAGGAAGATTAGGCATCAAAATGCGGCAAGATGCCTAGGCTCCTGGATGGGTGAGGAATATGGTCTAACCATTAGCAGGTACATGGAAAATGGAAGCCTTCATGATGTTTTACACGAAAACGATCCACTACCATACTTAGCATGGAATGTCCGCTATAAAATTGCTATTGGAATTGCAAAAGGACTGGCATATCTCCATCACGACTGTGATCCTCCCATATTGCATAGAGACATCAAACCAAAGAATATACTCCCTGATTCTGAGATGCAACCTCGTATTACTGATTTTGGTATTTCCATTGCTTTGAATCAATCCACTACTACAATGCATATTCGGTCAACATATCATCTAGGTACACTTGGGTTTATGGCACCGGGTAATTGCTCTTGTTCTTGACTCGGTTGATTAATTTTTATTTCTTACATGTTGAATAGAACTTGAGTAGATTCATCTTATAATAAGAACATATCTATCCATATGATGAATTACCAGTAAAGGCAAGCAAGTGGATAGTTGAGGGGAACTATTTGCTGGCTCTTCAATCCCATAAAACAAATGAAAATAGATCAGAAGTATAATTTATCTTACAATCTAACATGTTTGCATTATCTTATGGCAGAGATTGCATGTGTAATAGTGCCAAGCTGTGAACTTGATATATATAGTTACGGTGTAGTTTTGCTAGAGCTGATAACTAGAAAGAAAGTATTAGATTCCTCATTCATGGTGGAGGAAACCACATTAGTAGGGTGGTTTAAATCTGTATGGAGGACAACCAGAGAACTTGAAGAGATTGTTGATTCAAGCATTGCAAGGGAGCTTTCAGATTTAAATGTAATGGTGCAAGTTATCAAAGTGATTTTGGTGGCTTTGATATGTACCGAGACAGATCCAGGAAAGAGACTGAAAATGAGAGATGTTGTGGAATTTTTTGAAACATCCACAGATCCAGGTAACAGTTGTGTCCGCTTGACAATAACAAGTGTTAATAACATTCATGAAATCATAGTTCTACTGCATGATAGTTTGTGGATCTTTTTTTTCATATTGTTTCGGATTGTGGTATACATAAAATATAGCTTAAATGACATGACATGTTACCCAAATCCATAATTTCATTTCATGACACAACTTGGCAGTTCTGTAAGGAAATAACAAAAGTAATCATGCTTCGTTTCTACTGTCATTAGTCATTACACGTTAGCATTCTGCTTTCAACTGAACTAATGATGAATCATGACTCCCTTTTCATCAAAGGAGTTGGAATGATGGCTTGACGTTCAAGCTGTTGAAAGGGCTGTGAGATTTGTTTGTCTGTTGAAGAATTATAGAGTATATTCTGTGAGCATTCATAATTAGTATCAATCAACATTCGTTTGATTCCGTTGAGATTAGGGGCAGATTGTAGGTGTGTTTCCTCTCTTTCATTCTCCTGTTTACTAACTACTATAGAAAGATTTAGTACAATCCTATCAGAAATGCAAGATAGCATTATCTCTTCCATATTTCGAATTTCTCTCTTCCTAATACGGTCTAATTAATGCAGGAATTTTTGTTCGATATTATGGAGAATTTCATTTGGGAAGTTCTCTTGCTACTGCGGCAGCCTCTATGTTTTTTCAGGTAATTTGATTTAGCGGGTGAGATTACCATCAAAATAGTTAATTTTTAAAATAATTTTTTTGTTCTTGGTTCTACTTTTTATTATTTGTTTAACGAGTGCTTAGAACCACATATGTAAGCATTGTCTGTCTAAATTTCTTGGCTTACAGATGAATGCAAAAATTCTAACAAATACTTCCTCTTCAGATAAGTAGGGTTCTAATGTGGGAGGGTTGTGTAGAAAATAACTTTGCAAAACCAGCTTTGCTGTTTGATAGCATATGGGCATACATAAAAAGGCAAGTCTATTAACAGAGCA
The DNA here is from genome assembly GCA_037074615.1 of Leucaena leucocephala. Lineage (NCBI taxonomy): Eukaryota > Viridiplantae > Streptophyta > Magnoliopsida > Fabales > Fabaceae > Leucaena > Leucaena leucocephala. Next base: position 4,808,462 of record CM073552.1, read on the forward strand.
AAACTCGAGATGATAAGGCCTTGCAAGATACAAATCATTATAGGCCTGAACATGAAATGTGTGAGGTCGTTGTGAATCTAGATTTTTCCCTACTATGACCACAATCTACATATCTATTATATATTATATATAGAGAGAGAGACACACACACACATCAAGTAGTTTTGGTAATGGCTTTTTCCATTAATATAGAAACAATTATTGATTGTTTTCTTTCTTGTTCATCTTCTTCACTAAGGAGGAAGCCACGATCCCTGCCAATAGAGATTATTCCTCAATTCTTCACGAGGTGATGGAGGCTACTGCAAACCCAAACAATCTGAATATTATCGGCAGAGGAACTCATGGAGTTGTTTATGAAGTTCCACTTGGTCAAGACCTAGTTTATGCTGTAAAGAAGCTTGAATTTGCAGGGAACAAAAGAAAGATCCAAACCATAGTTAGAGAGATCAAAATCCTGATAAAGATTAGGCACAGAAATCTTGTTGGATTACTAGACTTTTCGTTCACAAAGAACTATGGTATAATTTTATACAGTTACATGCCAAATGGAAACCTTCATGATGTTTTGCATGAAAAGAATCCACCACTATCCCTAGTTTGGACTGTCCGGCATAAGATAGCAGCTGGAATTGCTCATGGATTGGCTTATCTCCATTATGACTGTTATCCCGCCATTCTGCACCGTGCCATCAAACCAAAAAATATACTTTTAGATTATGATATGGAGCCTCGTATTGCTGATTTCAGTATTGCCAAGCTTTTGGATCAATCTTCTTCGAGACCATCTTCATCTGTTCCAGGTTCTTCTCTTACTCATACTGTGAATGTTCTCTTGCTTTTTTATTTTCAAATTCTTGTATGAAACAGCATGTTTCCATTGCCTCATGACAGAGAATACATATTCAACAGCAAATACTAGGGAATCTGATGTCTACAGTTTTGGGGTAGTTTTGCTTGAGTTGATTACTAGAAAGAAGGCAGTGGATCCATCATTTATGGAGGGAACTGAGATAGTGGGTTGGGTCAAAACTCTATGGCAGGAAACAGGAGGAATTTATAAAATTATTGACTCAAGCCTAGTTGAGGAGGTTATGAATCCAAATATTCTTAAACAAGTTATCAATGTGCTTTTGGTGGCACTAAGGTGCACTGAGGAGGATCCTGACATGAGACCAACAATGAGAGATGTTATCAACCAATTGGAAGATGCATATATTTGATCCACATGTTGCATAAGATGTCCTTTTATCAAGAAATTAAATAGCTTTATCATTATCGATATCTTTTGGTTAATAATTGGAGATGCCTATTGATGATGGTTTCTGAGCAGACGTCAGAAATTTTCTTCACTTTAGGCTTTATTTTCATATAATTTCAAATTAGCAATTAATGCTTGTTCAACACTAGGCCCAACAAGTATCAAAAGCACAGGACAAAGAGCAGGGCTGCGAGCTTCCAAAAGAATGCTATTTGAATACGCTTTGCAGCAGCTGATGAAGCTATTAAGCTAATGCTTTAGTTTGCTTTGTAGCTCACAACTATCTATAAAGATGGCTCCTCAGTCCTGACCAGCGACATAACCCATGAATCTCTTGCAGCGTTGAAGATTATCTTTTGTCCCTGTAAGTAAAACGTGGCTCAATATGTGGAAGTACAAGGAAACGGAACCGATCAATTGAAGTGTAATTTAAGTTTTTGAAGTTTCCTAAAGTTTATCTTTGTGGCTCTCCTCTTTCCCCTTCCCTTACTCTTCTTTTATGCTCACAGTGACTGTTATGTCTATGTACTATATTTACTATCCAATTTCAGTTAGTTAATAAGAAGTATTTCTTCATGTCTTTAATATAAGAACTAGTTGACTAATTTAGATAAAGATTAAGGAACTCAAATAAATTAATTAATTGTAAACAAATTTAACACTTAAGATAAATTCATTTTATATACTTCTCAATTTATTTAAATTAATTAACTAATTTTTATATTAAAAATCGGAATACTCAATTTTCAAAAGGAAATAACCTTAATTTCGGCATACAAGATGTTGCAGATTCTGGGTTCTACAATGACGATCAACAACGGTTTGATAACAATCTACCATAAAAGATTGGGGTTGATGGTGTAGGATTCAATGGAGTTCTATTTTCTTCTCTTCTTTTTTAAGTGTTGGCCATTTAATATTATAAATATACATATAAAAAAAAAATCCTTGCATGAATTCCATAACATGCTCATAAAGATCCAGTACCATTTTTTCCCAGTTCCAATTCTTATTCTTTCATATTCCAGTTTATTCAAATCATTTCCAGCATGCCAAACTAGACCTTAGTGTAAACTGTGGATGATTCCTCATGAATTATCTTCGTTTGAGATCTTAACATTGTGATACCTGATTAATTGTAATGTATGTGCCATGTCAAAATTTGATCATTGATTATGAGGCCAAAGAAAATTTGTAACTCATTTTTTATCATCATTGAACTTTCTTTCATTCTCTCCTCGCTCTTTCCCATCTGCTTATGGTCTCAAGTCTCAACAAGAAGCTACTCAGAATCAATTGTTCCCATAGGCATTCATGTGGGAAAAAAACAACCGAAACCTGACATTCCATCAGTGGTACCCTTCTACCATCTTTCTATAAAAAAATCTCAAACTACAAACTGCTATGCACGTCAGATTCAATCCCCAACAAAAAGAATAGCCATCAAGTGTAGCTCGGAATCTCATGGAAAACTTTCCGAGTTCAGCCAAAACACAAAATCAGCCATGACGAGTTGCTTCAATCAACGGACTTTAACCAATTCGAAGTCATAAACCAGCCACGAGTTCGGTGGCACTTTCGCGTTGTGTCCTTCACTACCAAACCTGACATGCACAAAACATACATGATAGGGACGAGGGATCCAAAAGAAATACAACATGTGAAAGTAAGCTAATTTAACGACATACCCCATGGATGGTGGGATTATGAGTCTTCTCTTTCCTCCCATTCGCATGCCTAAGAACCACATGTAGACATCTCTATTAGTATTACACAGCAAGCAAACCATGGTAGAGAGCCTCACAAAAATGTCTGAATAACTTACCTTCAAGGCCAACATCCCAACCCTCTAAAACTTGTCCTTTACCTGAAAATGATAGAACGAGAAACATGTCAAGTCGGTCACGTATAAAATCAGTCATGCTCACGTAACATAAGGCTATGTAGGCAGGCAGTACCAAGGCGAAACTTGTAAGGTGCATAGCCAATATTTGACTCAAAGACTTCGTCATTATCCTTCAGCTTGCCAGTGAAAAGGACATTAATCTGAAACCAAATTGTACTTGTCAACCCGAATCAGCTAATCTTTTCATTAATTTCATAAAGGTAGACTCTAAATTATTTTAATGATTCAAGACAACTACCTTTTTCCCTGATGCAGCAATTTTTCCATTTTCTATCCCCTTTTCTAGCTCTTGAATAACTAAACCGTTTGGCCATGTTTTTACTTCAGAAGACTCCACATCAGCTGTTACGCATTCATCCTTTTTCACAGTCCTAATATTTCCATTAACAGATGATTGAGGCATATCAGAAGTATTAACTTCTAGATCCCCCTGAGTTTTGTCTTTCTTCCTCCTCTTTTTCATTTTTCTATCACCAGATTGATTCACATCAGGAAGGTCATGGATGCCATTGTCCCCTCTCCTGTGCAAAACATTTTAACCAAGTTACGCATATAAAATAGGCAATATCATATATATAAGGACCATCCAGATTGCATAAAACACAGACAAGAAAAGACAGTTCATCCAGTTCAAAGAGAAAACAAGGTTCTCAGGTGAGAAACTAAGCAACAAATCAGAACTTCTCTCAACACAACTTGAATGACAAGGTGGAGAGATATGTTCCCTTCTTGACCCTAAAACATGAGCAACTTCACATGCAAAATAGTCAATGGTTCTTGACCTTTTATATGAATAAACTTATATTTTCAGAAACACTTATGAAAATCCTCAAGGGGCCATAAATATGGAAATAACAAGTTATACAATTTGTTCAGGTTGAAATTATATGAATTTAGAAAGCCTTAGGCACATATTATAAACATTACAACTACCTCTACATCTTAGTTTCCACTTTTACGTGTTGTTTTACTTGTACTCACTCTTTGTTGTTTTGTTGCAAATCTTGATTCTTTCCTTTAGAAAATTTGGAGATCGCAATATCAGTCTCCGCCAAGTCTCTTTGGCCTTTGTACTCTTTACAGTAAGCATTGTCATCTTCAGAATGTGAATTTTTGGGAGACTGTTCTTCCTTTTTCCTCTTCGTGCCTCCACTTTTTACAGGACCTACTACAGTAGCAGGCAATGCAACATCCCTGCAGAGAGAATTAGTTAACTTAAAAAGAATGAGAAAACCAAAAGCAAAAAACAAAAGAATAATTCAGTGAGCCATTAATTGAAGCCCCTATGCATTCTAATTCCCATTTCTTCACATACAACTCTACAAATTCCTTTCTGGCCAGGATCTACAAATTCTATGTATCAATTGCCTACATCTTTTACAGATAGGTCTATGAAGTCTCTCAAACTGTGGGAATTTGAAGGATTGAAAGTAGAGGGAAAATAAATGCCTCAGAATATTATTAATCCTTGAATGAATTAGAATACAAATAGGTCTTTAAATAGGCAAAAATATAAGCTAATAGGCTAAATCTAAAATCCTATCCTAATTCTAATATCTCAGATTTATTCTTCTAAGATATGATAATATAAATATTCAAATATGATTCTAAATAATATCCAAACTTAATTCTAGATAATTAATTAAATAACTAACAAAATATAATATTAATTAATTCTAAACTAGTGCATCTCAACACACTCTCCCAAAAATTGTAAAAATATCACAATGTTCAATTTTTCCTTCTTTCATTTTCCTTTTTCTTTTTTATCTGCGTTTCACGTAAGATAAATGCTGCATTCTGAGAAAATCTCAATGGAGACATGGGTTTAAGTTTAGGAGGCTGGGCGACTAGGCAAAAAAAATTCTGAGGCATGTACAAATACATTTGTGAAAGGGTGGGATTTCTTATCAAGATTTGCGTTTAACATTGAAGTTGATTTCATATAATGTCAGATTTGTCAAATGACATACACTTTATGAAGGTTGCAAAGTTTGATTTCCTTAAGAGCATTGTGTTGCTACTCAACTGGGTAAGAGCATTGTGTTGCTTGCTACTAGCAGAAAGATGGTAAAAAGTGCATTATTTTAAGGCACACTTTCAGAGGTAAATTACCAAGTGGTGGTGGAGCTGCATGCGCCACCTGTTTATGTTAAAAAAGCAAAAACCATGACTGATGGGCGGCAGCAAGTCCTCAAATGGGAGGGTCTGCCCAACGTGACAATATATGGGAAAATGCTAAAGCATTGAAACAGAATTTTGCAGCTTCCACTTTGAAAACAAGGCTAGCCTTACTGGGAAGGGAAATGATGGACCCAGCATTCAATTGGGGCCATGTGTATGAGAGGACAAAGATAAGGGCTAATGTTGGGAGTAAATGGTAGGCTTTATGCAAGGAGATATCAAAGGTCTAAGGTATTATTAGTTGAGTGGTGACAAGGGAAGGGCAAAGCAGGATTATATGAGGCAGTAACCAATTTTGTATGTTTATGCAATGTTTATGCATGATTGGAAGATAGAGAGTCAGAAGGGTCATCTCAGAGGGTTCCTAACAAAGAAGTAGGGTAGAAATAATAGAGTAGTGGTATAAAAAGTGCCCAACCTCACAAAAGACAGGAGGGAGGAGGGTGTTTTTTTGTGTGTGTGCATTTTTTGTTTTGTGATCTGAGCTCAATGGTTGATAGTTTTCTTCCCTTCCTACAAAGAAGTGCAATATTACTCCATGAATGAAACTGAGATGAATGCTTCCATTAGAGGCATGAGTTACACACACACATTAATAAGACTGAAGGTTGTAATGTAAAGATGTATCCTCCGACCACAAAGCTGAGAAGAACATTTATGTATATTTGAAGAGTGATTTAGATTTTAGAATTTAACCTGTGTGTCTTATTATCTAGAAGAACATCGCCAACTTTTGAATTTGAATTTGAATTTGATTTAATAGCATTGTTGCCATCATCTTCACCATGCTTGTGGCTGGCATTGCTTTCTCTCCTGTCATCATTAACATCCATTTCCTCAGACAAGACCTTTGCAGAAGCTTTACTCTTGTAAATAGATGAAATTGGCAAACTGTCATCATCTGAGTCTACTCTTTGGTGCTTCTTCTGTAGTCGGCGGCGACTACCCTTACGTTTGTTAACAGGTGAAGCTTCCTCTATAGCCATTACAATAAAAACAACCAAAAGATGCAGAGACGTCACAATAGAATTTCACAATCATCAATAGATGAAGATGCATTTACAAACAAACTAGAAAATCAGAAGCCTTGAATATGAGGGAAAATAAAAGAGATTTAAAAGGGATATCATTCATAAATATCAGAGAAAATGTAGGAGAAAGGAGAAAAAAGGAAAACATAAGAAAAATTAATACAAAATGGTCTGAGGCTTGGGGGTTAGAAAAAGATATTGCAATCAGCTAAGATGCTTACAAAACTGTTTTAGATACCATAATTAATGTTTACTATTAATTAATAAAAATACATATCTGGATGATTTACCAACAAAAGAAAAGATTTTTAAGACAGTTACTCCATAGCTATTATTTTAGAGAAAATCGTTCATAAATGATAGCACATTACAGGTAAAACTCAACAAAAGTTTTAAACATCAATGGAAATAAGTAGGAACTAAGATAAAACCAGAAGGGTCGCCAGGCATTGCATTAATATATTTAAATTATTTTGAGAAGTACACAATCTAAGAAAACACGCAGATGCCATTTGAATTAATGAATACTAAGAGGGTACTAAGACCAAATTTGGTATCATGTTGGAAAAAGAAAGGGTGAAAAAAGTGCAATTTGGCCCTAAAAAAGGAAAAGGAAAAGAAAAGTCTATATAATGTCTATTATACTCTTGTGATTATTACTTAATTAGTTTTTATCTTTTGTGAATTCTCTTTCAAAGTAAGAGTATAAAAGTCATTTTTCATATATAAAATCACATTTCCATTCCATTTCATTTTACATAACAAATGAGCCCTAAAGGAACAGTGACTATTGGTTTTATTTGAATATAATATATTGATAGACACAAACTCATGAATTATGACAATTCATTAAGGGATTTAACTTTAAATAATAAAACATGCCTTCACTTAAAATTGGTGATTCTGTGAAGACCTCTGGATTGGCATCATCATCAATAAAACTATCCTCATACTCATCTTCGTCACCGCAATCAGATCTATCTGTCTCCGTGTTTGCAATATCTTCTCCATAGGATTCTCTTCTCATTGCAGATATAGGAGTTAAGAGATGACAGAAATCACAACCAGAAGTTCGGTGGTATCAGAAAAATGAAAAGAAATGACATTGCTACTTTTTCTACTTACACACATGCCGTCAAGTATATATGAAATCAGGAAGGAAAGAACATAGGAAAATAAGTTGATCCCAGAAAACTTAAGCACCTCACTATCAAATATTCTACTCAAGTTTTTTATTTAATTTTCTTCAAAAAACTCTAAACTACAAAATTAAGGCAAAGATACGACTCCTCAAACGTATTGGTTCTTCGGCTACTACCAAGATAGTAACCACACAAGTGAATACTCCGAGGACCAATCACTGAAAAGATGACATCATCAGCCTCCTCAAATTCCAAATTAAGTTGCAACGACTCATTCGTTCCAGAAGAGAGAGAACATAGATAAACAGGGCTATTGTTGCCTACATTACACTGAAGTCTGCCTTTGGCTGGGGCAGAACCAACCCCCAAAGTGGCCTAAAACAATTTGAAAGCTGATTAACAATCCATAAATGGAGAACCTATAACCTAAAAATGTCTTCAGGTAGAATATTACAATAATGAGAAGAAGAAGAAGAAGAAGAATATGATGATGATGAAGAACATTCGTACAGAAGTAAAAATCTCAAGCTACAGTTTACCAACAAGCTCTTCAAAATTTATTTATAGATAATAACAAGTTAGGCTGAAGAAAATCACCATTGAAATATGTAGTCGTCCTTTCAAGTCATCAAATTTATGAGTAAAAGATTTTCCGGGTTTGACTTCCACTCCTAAGGCATAAACAAATGCAGGAGTTAAGAAGAGTTTATGTTTCTAATAATTTGTTGAGCAACATAAAATCGAAGCTTACCCCAGAAAGCCATGGTTTTCGAATCGAAATCGAATATCCTAAAATGTCACAAACCCTAATCAGGTGCTTCCAGGAAACGCTGAACCCTAAAACCTTATAAACCCAAAAACGCTGACCAGAAGTCCCTTGTCACCTCATTCCCATTTCGCGCCTTTATTTCGTTGGAAAGTGGAAAGTTACGCTCTTCTATTTTTAATTTAACCGAAAATTACATGAGCCAAAGGATGCTTCAAATATAACGTTAATATAATTTTTACTCCTTTTTAAGAAATAAAATAATCTAAATATTTATTAAATTATAAAAATTAATATTTTAAATAAAAAAATTGATAAACTAAAATCAAAATAAGACCAAATTTAATGTTATAAGAAGAAAACTATAATATATAGTTGTTATTTTTAAAAGTATTTTATTTTTTACTTTTAATTTATCCTATCTAACTCTATGATTGGATGAGAAGAAAATTAGAGAATAATATTAAAAGAAAAAACTTTAAAAAATAATAAATTTATTTACTATTTTAAAAAAAATCTAATATTCTATCCAATCTATTTATTTTTTTCTCTATCTACACATAATGATAGATTATATTTATTTAAATTTATCATGAAAGTTTTTAATATAGAGTAATATTGTTCAAAAAAAAAAATTTGAGTTTAAAATTACTTAAAAGTATTAAAATAAAGCAATTTGCTCTTTATTATTAAAATATTAATACTCAAATATCAAATTTTTTATCATCAATGTTAATTTTTTTAACTGTTAATATTAATTTTTTAACAAGATAAAGGTAACAAAATAAAGGTAATATTGGTATATTTTAAAAAATTCTTGAACAATATTGAATAAAACAAAACTTCCCAAACATATTACTCCCCAAAAAAACATTTGTACCTCAACCCAAAAAATATAGAAAATAGCAGAAATGGAAGAAACATTGACGGTGAATCCAAGGTGAAAGCTCTATTCTCTTCTCCTTTCCTTCACATTGACGCACAACGTCAAGTAAAGACATTCCAAATCTCTCTTTTCCTTTGACACCAATGCCTTGACTCTGTTGGGAAGCTTCAAAGAAACAGGCTTGACACGCTTTCTGTACACAGTACAGCTCAGGAAGAGAAGTCTTTCTGTACGAACTCAGAAAAAGAGAGGAAGAGTCCATTTATTTGCTCAAGGTTTTCGTTATAATAAAAATGCATTCAATTACTAAGTTAGTCCGAGTGATAAGCGACTTAATATTATTTAAATGAGATTTCAAGTTTAAACCTTGACGTATATAAAAAATTCTCGTTAGGAGACTTACCCACTAGAGCTAGGTGCGTGACGCGAGTCAAATCCGAATGTAGTCGGAGTAAAACTCCGGTGAATCGAGTAAGTAACAAAAAAAATACATTAAGCTTTCTCAAGTTTAAAACAATGATTGAGACTTCTTTTACCATAATTTTTTAATTTTTAGATTTAATATAATTTTTAGTCTCTCAAATTTGTTATCATTTTAGTTCTAATTTTTTAAATTTTAAACTATAAATTTTAATTCCTCAAAAAATAAAATAATAAATTTTTTTATTAAATTATAAAAATTAACATTTTAGATTGAAAAAACTTAAGACATCAAAATTTATTATTTAAAATTTGAGGGATCAAAATCAAAGAGTAAATTTAAAAGATTAAAGATTAAAGATTAAATTTACCTCATTTTTATTCAAAATCAATACTTGCAAGTTGGGAGAGGCTGAAATAGCAAGACGAATACTATTAGGCGAGACAGGGGATTAAGGATTATTATTTGTAGGATTACAAAAATACATTTTAGTATGATTGTGAGTTTTAAGCTAAGATTAACTAATGGAATAATAAAAATTATGTCAAATAATTTTAAATAATATGATGTGGCAGCCATTCCATAAATTTAACAATTATTTTACCGATAGAAAGTGAAATATCAAACTTTAAAACTTGAGAGTGTGTTTTATAAACATTTAAAGTTATGAGGTATTTGTATTTAGGAGTTTTGTTCCGACTATATCCAGATCCGATCCGCGTCGCGCACCTGGCTATGGTGGGTGAGTCTTCCAACGAGAATTTTTTACATATGCCAAGGCTCAAATTCAAGATCTCGCTTAAATGATACCGAGTTGTTTATCACTCGGATCAACCCGGTTGGTTATATTTTAATAATTTGTTTTTGAAAAATCATTGTTCAAAGACTCTAAAGAGTAAAATGTTTGTGTCCATTTTTTTTTGAACTATCTCTTTACCGTTTGTGCATATTATTTTAAACCATTGTGTGCTATGGTCTTAAGATCTTCAGGCAATAAATTTACCTTGGGGAGGCCACACTTCATTAACCACCTATATCTCCAATAATCATAATCCAACCATCAAACTAAAATTAAAGAAAAATTCTTGCATGCAACTAGTGCACACCACCATGCTTTTGGTCTAACCAATCAAAATAAAAAAAAAATTCATATACTTTTACTCCCATGTCCTCTCTCCTTCCATTTATTTACATAATTTTTTGAATTAAATTATTTCAATTAATTAATGATGATTTACCAAACTATGATGATTAATTTTTTTGCAAATTATTTCAATTAATTAATGATCATTCATATTCAAATGTTGAAGGAGATTTCAGAATTACTAATTTAATGAATGCAACGGATAATTTGCAGGATCGATATATCATTCGTGAAGGAGGGCATGGAATTGTTTACAAGGCCAAACTTGATATTGGGGTTTTTGGTTAAATTTGGATAAAGCAAGAGGAGGAAAGTAAACATGATCAGAGAAATTGAAATGACTAGGAAGATTAGGCATCAAAATGCGGCAAGATGCCTAGGCTCCTGGATAGGTGAGGAATATGGTCTAACCATTAGCAGGTACATGGAAAATGGAAGCCTTCATGATGTTTTGCATGGAAACGATCCACTACCATACTTTGCATGTAATGTCCGCAATAAAATTGCTATTGGAATTGCAAAAGGACTGGCATATCTCCATAATGACTGTGATCCTCCCATATTGCATAGAGACATCAAACCAAAGAATATACTCCTTGATTCTGATATGCAACCTCGTATTATTGATTTTGGTATTTCCATTGCTTTGAATCAATCCTCTGATAGGGTGCGTATGCGGTCAACATATCATCTAGGTACACCTGGGTTTATGGCACCAGGTAATTGCTCTTGTTTTTCACTTCGTTTATTATTTTTCCATGTCTCACATGTTTAATAAAATTCGAACAGATTTCAGCCCATAATAACATATCTACATGGGTGATGAATTGGCAGAAAAGCCAAGTGTGTAGATGGAAGAGGTGTAGTGAATTTTGTCCAAATTGAGCAATTACTAGTTGCATTATGCCATTAAACATATATGAATAGGCCAGAAGTAAAATTGTTCTTACAATTTAAATTGTTAACATTGTCATGACAGAGATTGCATATGTGATAGAGCCGAGCAGTGAGCTTGATGTATATAGTTATGGGTTAGTTTTGCTTGAGCTGATAACCGGAAAGAAAGTATTAGATTCCTTTTTTGTGAAGGAGGAAACCACTTTAGTAGGTTGGTTTAAATTTGTATGGAGGAGAACAAGAGAACTTGAAGAGATTGTTGATTCAAGCATTGCAATGGAGCTTTCAGATATGAACGTAATGGTGCAAGTTATCAAAGTGCTTTTGGTGGCTTTAATATGCTCTCAAAAAGACCCAAGAAAGAGACGGAAAATGTTAGATGTTGTTGAATTCTTCGAAACAGCCACGAATTCAGGTAAGATTTGTGTGATAGACAATGACAAATGTTACTATCATCCATGAAGTCATACTTGCAATAAAAACATCTGTAGATTTGAATGGCTTCTTAATTGTCAACCTTGTTTCTTCTACATCTCCTTCCTTCCGGTACCTCCACACCTTTTGCTTTAAGATTGCTACTAGTTATTATATCAGGTACCTATGAAGTATTGTTTAATTGACATCACATCTCACCCTAGTGCTTCATTTCATTTTCATGGCAAAACTAAGCAGAAATAAGGAAATCATAAAAATAATCATGCTTCCTTTCCGTTACCATTAATCATGACACCTAATATGGTCTTTGTGGTAATTATGTAAATAAGATATTTATATATTCAGTAATTTGTTTATTTGAATTCTTGAGAGATTGTAGGGAGATATTAGTTAGCATATCTTATCAGATATTAGTTAGGATATCTGATTAGAATTAATTAGCATATCATATCAGAATCATGAAGATTATGATTCTGATATGCCTTGTACTCTACATATACAGCTGTTCCCTTCTGAATAATATGCATCGGAATTTCATACTATTCTGTTTCTTCATGGTATCAAAGCAGGTTCCTTTCGCAACCAGAAAAACACTGATACATCGCTGTTAGTAGTCGATCACCATGGCAGCGTCTCACAGTTCCGACTCCGTGATGTCAAGTGGCTCTGGTTCTGTGTTCGATGGTTCAATTGGTGGAGCACCAGTCGCTATCGTGTCTGACAAATTAACACTCAGCAATTACCAAGATTGGGCCCAAGCAGTCGTGCTCGCTGTCGGAGGTCGAGGGAAGTTGGGTTTTCTGACCGGTGAAGCAAAGATGCCAACAGACCCAATGTCACCAGCGATGACCCAGTGGAAGATGGACAACTCTCTAGTCTCCTCTTGGCTCATTAACGCCATGATTCCTCAATTAAAATGAAGCTTTATGTACCTGCCAACTGCCAGGGATATCTGGGATGCTGTTCGAGCCTCGTATTCTATAGGCAAGGACCACACAAAACAGTTTGATATCCGACGACGCACATGGCGGTGTATACAAAGCCAGAGAAGTGTTCATGAGTATTGGCTGGAACTTGTAGCTTTATGGCAGGAACTTGACCTTCAAGTCGATGATGAATGGTCTTCTCCAGCAGATGTGGCTCATAATAAACAAAACATTGAGACTGAACGTATTCTCCTTTTCCTTGCTGGCCTTAATGATGACCTTGATGATGTTCGGGCTCGTATACTAAGCCAAACAAGACTTCCACCTATTCTGGAAGTATATTCTGCAATCCACAGTGAAGAATCCAGACGCCACATCATGCTTGTTAAACCAAAACACCTCACTCCTGCTGCACCTACGTTCCTCAGCAAAAGCACGGGTTCCTCACCTGGTCCAAGTTCAGTAAGCAGAGAACGACCCACCTGTGAGCACTGTAACAAGGTTGGTCACTCTAAAGACAAGTGCTGGGACATCCATGGAAAGCCTGCCGACTGGAAACCACGCAAAGGAAAACCAAAAGCACATCAAACTTCTCAGGAGAATGAATCATCTTCTCAAATTGAGTCTGGTGGAACCTTTAGCAAGGAACAAATGCAGCAGCTGTTACAGATGTTTGAAAACTTCCAGTCTAAGCAAAAACCATCCAGCTCTGCCTCGTTGGTTCATAAAGGTATTTCTCCCACTGCTCTAACTACATGCGTAGCTCCAACAAAATGGATTGTAGATACTGGTGCTTCTGACCATATGACCTCAAGCGCACAGATGTTTATTACATACCATCCCTTGGCTGGTGATAAGAAGATCACCAATGCTACTGGTTCTCCTTCTCCCATAGCTGGAATTGGTTCAGTTACTCTGTCAGAACATCTACACCTTGAATCTGTTCTTCATGTTCCTCATCTAGCTTGCAATCTACTTTCAATAAGTAAACTGACCAAACAAGCTGTATGTTCTGCTCACTTTTATTCTACTCATTGTGTTTTTCAGGATCTCTTATCGGGGAAGACGATTGGTACGGCGGAAGAATATGACGGCTTGTATTACCTGGACATTACTACCGTACATGCACTGTGTTCCAGAATCAACAGCCCAGCAGCACCATCATCTGGAGACAATGATTTGGTTTTACTGCATAAACGGATGGGTCATCCTAGTCTTTCTTATTTAAAAAAATTGTTCCCTGAATTATCAATAAAGAAAAGTTCAATTTTTCATTGTGACACTTGTGAGTTGTCTAAGCATCACCGTACTACTTTCTCTCCGTCGCCTTATAAACCCTCTCGTCCCTTTTCAATTATACACAGTGATGTGTGGGGTCCCTCACGGATACCCAATCGTACTCGGTCTAAATACTTTGTCACCTTTATTGATGATCACACACGAATGTGTTGGGTCTATCTCTTACAAGATAAAACAGATGTCTCCACTGCCTTCTTCGAGTTCCATACTTATGTTCGAAACCAGTTTGATACATCCATTCAAGTCCTTTACTCTGATAATGGAACTGAATACTTTAACCACAACCTTGGCACCTTTCTCTCCCAACACGGCATAGTTCACAAAAGTAGCTGCCCTCACACTCCACAACAAAATGGGGTGGCTGAAAGGAAAAATAGACATATCCTTGAGGTAGCCCGTGCCCTTCTCTTTACATGTCATGTCCCAAAACACTTTTGGGGTGATGCCATTCTTACCGCCACACATTTGATCAACCGTCTTCCAACCCGTGTCCTTGATTTTACCTCCCCACTTGATACACTCCGGAAGACTCACAGTCTTTCCCATCTTGAGTCCACCATTCCTCTCCGGGTCTTTGGGTGTGTCGTTTATGTTCACCTCCATCATCCACCCTCCAAATTTGATCCTCGGGCTCGTAAATGTGTTTTCTTGGGATATTCTAATTCACAAAAAGGCTACAAGTGCTTTGATCCTATTTCCCGCCACATGTTTGTCAGTCTGGATGTTACATTCTTTGAATCTGAGTCCTACTATACTAAGTCCTCAATTCAGGGGGAGTCTTGGTGTGAATTTCAGACTATAGACACTGTACCTGAGCCTATACCTCCTACATCTGATCCTACACCTATCCAAGTCACAGATACCAGAAGTGAACCACAGAGATGGGGCAAGATGTACTCAAGGCGACAACAGGAATCAACTACACGTCATATTCCTACTGCAGTGCCAATCCCTGAACCGATAACAGACCCTGCACTTGAGGCGATAACTCAGCCAGGTATTAACCCTGATCTTGATATGCCTATTGCATTAAGAAAGCAGCAACGTTCATGTACTAAGCACCCCATTCAAAACTATGTCTCATATGCCTCTCTGTCACCAAATTACCATGCATTTGTCACTAACCTTGATCAGGTTATAATTCCCAACAATGTGCATGAGGCCTTGGCTATTCCAGAATGGAAACAGGCTGTTCTAGATGAAATGAACGCGTTGGAGAAGAATGATACATGGGATGTTGTAACTCTCCCAAGAGGAAAGAGGCCCGTGAGTTGTAAGTGGGTCTTTACTCCTAAGTACAATGCTGACAGTACTCTTAACAAACTCAAGGCAAGACTAGTAGCCAAGGAATTTACTCAAACTCGTGGTATTGATTATAATGAGACGTTTGCTCCAGTTGCAAAACTCAACACCATTAGAGTTTTACTCTCTATTGCAGTGAACTTGGACTGGCCACTTGAACAGCTAGATATAAAAAATGCATTTCTCAATGGTGACCTCCAGGAGGAAGTGTATATGACTCTTCCACCAGGCTTTGATGAGGGTAGAATCAACCAAGTATGCAAGCTCAAAAAGTCTATTTATGGACTAAAACAATCGCCTCGGGCTTGGTTTGATAGATTCTCTACAGTACTTAAATCTGAAGGATACAAACAAAGTTTATCTGACCATACTATGTTTGTCTTAAGAAATAAGGATCTCATAACTATCATTATTGTATATGTAGATGATATTATAGTCACAGGAAATAATGAAAAGGAGGCCACCCGCATCAAAGCAGCTCTGAACAGAGAGTTTGAAGTCAAAGACTTAGGAAAATTAAGATATTTCCTAGGGATGGAAGTTGCAAGAACCAGGGAAGGAATTTATGTGTCCCAAAGAAAGTATATTCTGGATCTTCTCAAAGAAACTGGTATGCTTGGGTGTAGACCAAGCAGAGTTCCTATCAGTACTATGAAGAAGAAGCCTAAAACAAATGAGAAGATGGTAAGAACAGAACAAGAGATTACAAAGAAAAGACAAGAAGAACGAGATGAAGTCGCTGCAGACAAAGGCAGATATCAAAGACTTGTGGGAAAACTCATCTATCTTTCCCATACTCGTCCTGATATTGCATTTGCAGTCAGTGTAGCCAGTCAACATATGCACTCTCCAAGGCAGAAGCATATGGATGCTGCATATAAAATACTAAGATATCTCAAAGGCACACCAGGTCTCGGACTCTACTTCAGGAAGAATAGTTCAAGAACAGTTGAGGTCTATACTGATGCTGATTGGGCAGGTTCACTGGAAGACAGCAGATCCACATCAGGGTACTGCACCTTCTTTTGGGGAAATTTAGTCACCTGGCAAAGCAAGAAACAGAAAGTAGTTGCCAAGAGCAGTGCTGAATCAGAACTAAGGTCTTTAGCTCAAGGCCTTATGGAGGCATTATGGCTTGAAAGAGTAGCAGATGAAGCACACATTACAATCAAGGGTCCCCTAAAACTATACTGTGATAACAAAGCTGCATTGAATATGGCTTTGAATCCAATACAGCACAGCAAGACGAAACATGTTGATGTAGACCGTCACTTCATCCGAGAGAAGATTGAAGAAGGAACAATTTGCCTCTCATATGTTCCCACCAAGTTACAACTTGCTGATATTCTCACTAAGGGCCTACCGCAGGTTGTGTTTGAAAATTTAGTAAGCAAGTTGGCCATGATAAATATCTATGATCCAACTTGAGGGGGAGTGTGGTAATTATGTAAATAAGATATTTATATATTCAGTAATTTGTTTATTTGAATTCTTGAGAGATTGTAGGGAGATATTAGTTAGCATATCTTATCAGATATTAGTTAGCATATCTGATTAGAATTAATTAGCATATCATATCAGAATCATGAAGATTATGATTCTGATATGCCTTGTACTCTACATATACAGCTGTTCCCTTCTGAATAATATGCATCGGAATTTCATACTATTCTGTTTCTTCAGTCTTGAATCAGGAATCATGAATCAAGATGGTTCAGAGTTGTTGGAAGGGGTATGAGATTTATGTGTTGTCTGACCTGTACAGGTATTTTTGTTCGGCATGATGGAGCTCAATGGTCCCCTCTACTTCTGGGGCCTCTAATCTCATTCAGGTAATATGGTTTAGCCAACAAGACTACCATGAAAACAGTTGTTTTGATGGTTTCATTTTTTCTTTCTTGTGTTTACTATGTGTATCTATTATAATGTGCTCATTAACATATAACAAAGTATTCACCAATATCCTGATTTCACTGACTGTAGATGTGAATACTTATGTAGAAAATAATTTTGCAAAACCAGATTTACTCTTTGATAGCTTATAGTCCTTGCAAGATTCAAATGAATATGGTGAGCATGAAAGATGTGAGACCTTTGTGATACCTGTGCTGGTTGTTATCCTGCTTTTATAGAATGTTTTCCTCATGGTATGCCTACTCTGCACACACACCCCACACACACATAAATTAGTAGGCACCTAGATTGAGGCAAGTGCGCTTTGATATGTGTTATAGTAGTTTTGGTTGGTAATAGGTTAATAGCCTTTTCGTTTGATATCAGAACCCACTGTTGAATATATGTTTTCTCTTTCTATACTTGTTCATGCTCTTCATTAAGCATCCTTGACATTTTTAGTTGCTATCATTCTTTTCCTTTATTTTAAAAACTCCCTATATAATAATTTCCAATTTCTAAGGAGGAAAGAGAGATCCTTGCCACTGGAGGTTTTTCCTCAGTTCCTTACAAAGTGATGTTGGAGGCTGCTGCAAATCCAAATAATCTGAATATGATTTCCAGAAGAACTGATAGAGTTGTTTCTCAAGTACAAGAACATTCAGGCTGAGTTTGTGCAGAAAGGAGGAAGGTTACGTTCACTAGGAAAAAAAGCAATATGTTAAGCATGGTTAGAGAAATAGAAATCCTTGAAAAGATTAGGCACCGAAATATAGTCAGAATGCTAGAGTATTTGCTTAGAGAAGACTATGGTATAATCTGGTACGAGCACATGCCAAATGGAAACCTTCATGATGTTTTGCATGAAAAGAATCCACCTCCATCCCTGAAATGGAATGTCCGTTATAAGATAGCAACTGGAATTGCTCATGGATTAGCCTATCTTCATTATGATTGTGATCCTGCCATTGTGCATGGTGCCCTCAAACCAAGACATGTACTTTTAGATTCTGATATGGAGCCTCATATTGCTGATTTCGGTTTTGCCCAGTTTTTGGATCAATCTTGTTCAACACCATCTTCGTCTGTTCCAGGCAGACTAGGGTATATTACTCCAGGTACATCTTTTACCCGTATTGTCAATCTGTATCTTCACTTTTCTTTCTTAAAATGCTTATGAAATTGGCCCTGACAAAAAATACATATACAACGGCAAATACAAAAGAATCTGATGTCTACAGTTATGGGATAGTTTTGCTTCAGTTGATAACTCGTAAGAAGGAGGTGGATCGTCATTCATTTCTGGAGGGAATTGAGGCAGGGAACTTGTGGGTGAGAACTTTTTTAAGGGAAATAGGAGTCATTAGTACAATTGTCGATGCGAACCTTACAGAGGAAGTTGTGAATCCACTTGTACTTGACCAAGTTGCCAAAGTGCTTGTGCTGGCTCTAAGTTGCACAGAGAGGGATCCAGACGTGAGACCCACAATGAGGGACGTTATCAAGCAATTAGAAGATCCATACAAGGAAACAAATGCTGGTGCAGACTTGCTGGCTCCACATGGGTTCTTCTATCCGTAGACAGAATTGGTTCCGCACATCCCTAAAACGTTAGTTTTGGTTTCAATGTGATTTAACTTGCATGGAGAAATGCGACAACTAGAAGCCATTGAAACAAGTTTTCTTGATGGCGATTGTTCTCTCAAGTTCTCCGACGAGTACAGTGCCTCCTTCACAGGAGGAAGATGATTTACTATTCCGAAGTTCTAAAAAGGTCAAAAATGCTGAAAATAAGTCCGAGAGGGAGAATATGCTTCAAGGACATTGGCCTATATTAGGTTCAAAAGGTGCGGAGTATGTCATTGGTGGTACTTCGTTTGCTGATAAATTGAAGGGGGTAGAAAAGAATAGTAAGCAAGATAAAGATGATACGAGTAAAGATGAGGAGATGTACTCTGAGGATGGCATACCTGAATCCCTGAAACAGAGTCAACAGGAGGAGGATGAGCCAATATGCAACACTATAGAAGATCCTGTAAGGAACTTTCCTACATTCTCATTTTCAGGAAATATGAAGAGGAAACTTTATAAAGCATGGCGTAAGGCTGTGATAGTCAAATTGCTTGATAAAAGTATTGGGTATAAAGCTTTACAATCTAGACTACAGGCTATGTGGGCAAAGAGAGGGGTTGTAAATGTAATTGATGTTGGGCATGGGTTCTTCGTTGTCAAAATGACCAACAGAGAAGATTTTTTCAATGCGCTAACTGGGGGTCCATGGATGATATATGACCACTACTTAACTGTAAGACCCTGGGAACCGAATTTCAGACCTGAAAAAGCTACCATTTGTAAGGTGGCAGTATGGGTTAAAATGCCAAAATTATCTTTAGAATATTACGATGAGGAGGCCCTTACTATCATTGGTAATCGAATTGGTCAAACAGTGAAGGTAGATATTAATACTTCGAACCAATTGAGGGGCCACTATGCCAGAGTATGTGTTTTAGTGGATCTTGACAAGCAACTGATGCCTGGCTTTTCTTTGGATGGTGAGAATTACTTTCTAGAATATGAGGGGCTTCATATGCTTTGTACCAACTGCGGCACTTATGGCCATCGTGCAGAAAACTGTCCAACCAAGAAGGAGTTTCCTCAATCAAATGAGAATGATATAAACAATCAACAAGTACAAGAAGATAGCAGGGGACTTTCAAACAAAGAAGCCTCTAAGAATCAAGAACAATGGAAGGTTGTTCAGAAGATGTGTAGACCGAGGAAGATGAAGCATGACAAGACTGAGCTAAACCGCCAAGGAGATCGTGGATCACGGTTTGGGGTACTTGCGAGTGAAACTTTAGATCAAAACCTGCAAATTAATGAAAATAATAACATTAGCTTTGATCGTGGGGCTGAGACTGATCAGTTAGTGGCAAGGAATATGGCCACCGGACGGCCACCGAGAATTTGGAAGAAAGGAAGCACGATGAAGAATGGAGCAGAGAGTTCAACGGGAAAGAAGAGTGAAGTGACAGGTGACGCAAGAGAGATACAGAAGAAGAGTGAAAAAGGAGGTAGGGAAGTGCAGCAAAGAGGGGCTATGAGCGGCGAGCATTTAATGCTTAGGATAGAGGAAGTGATGGAAGACAAGATAGAGATGGGGGAAAGTGAAAGAGTTGCTAGAGAAGACAAAAATAGAGGAAGCATGCGTAAGATTGTGGGCCCAAAGGAAATGAGAGAGTTTATTACAATGGAAGGCCATTACTTGGTCCATCAGGTAAGCCCATATCAATTGCACAAGATTGTAGAGTCCAATGGTATAAGAATAGAGGAAGTGGACCCTGGTGAGTTAGAGAGTGGGCCAATGGTTATGCGACAATGTCCTATTATTAACCTTCAAAGTTTGAAGTTTAAACTTTCAGAACAAAGGAAATGACGGTAAATGAAGAAAGCCTCAGATAACTCTCATGGCTTTGTTTAGTCAAGCTTCTATATTTAGAGAAACGAAACCAGAGATAATGCCATTAACAAGCATGAAGAAAACTTATCATACGCAAACGAAAACCCAAAACCAAAAAATATTCTTTAAACACAAACCATATCCTCTCATGTAAAGGGGGGAAATTAACAACCAATGGAAAAAACTAAAGCAAACTTACCAGAGATATGCAGCAGGATTGTAAGAAGCTGGGTCCAAAGGAATCAACTCCTTAGGAGGATCAAGAAACGAAACCACCTCTTGTTCATCCAAGTAAATCTTCCTACTACTTGGAAGAATTTCGAAGGGCTTATCTTCCCAAGGCGACACATACTCTTCGTTACTTCTAGAGAGAGCGAGAGTTACACCGCAAGTAGACTCTAGTGGAAGTTCATTTCTGTACAATCTTAAACCTACAAAACAAAAAAAACAAAGGTTGAATTTTGCCCAATTCACTTTTCGACAACTCCAACAAATTACGTTGCGTATTTCCTCTCACCTCTGGATTGTGCAAACCGTACATGCCGGAAATTAATTTGGCGGGAAAAGGAAGAGAGTTTGGAAGGAGAAATTGTTGCCGTTGCCGTTGCCGTCGCCGCCTCCATTTCTAACGGCGACGATGGGAATGAAAGCGCGAGCTACTTGGAATTTATTTGCGTAGGTCGATGTCGTTTAAAGCCTTAAAACGACATCAGATAGTAGTGTCGTTTCGTTCAACTGCCAACTTGTTCAGAGCGCTCTACGTTTTTGTCCAATCGCTTATCGTCATTTCGTCACTGCCATCTTTGTCGTTGTTCATCTCTGTAATCATCATCTCATTCAAAAACTATATACTAAACTGTTACTCGCAGATTTTCTCCGACTATCGAATCATTTCTTGAAACCATACTTATAAATCCATTTTTTCCTGAAAGGGTTTCAGTTTTCCGCAAATGTTGCTTCAGACGCAATTTCTTGCGACGTATTTTGCACCTTCAGTTACTCCCTCAAAACCCTTAAAAGTAACCCAGATTGGTGCATTCAATTCTCCAAAACGGGTATGGTTTCGTAATTCTTCATTTAAGACTTTGAAATGCTCGCTTTCGACGTTATCAGAGCCTTCCCAGTTGGAATTGAAGAGTCATAAGCCGTTTCCTGCTGAAGTTTCAAGGACTATAATGGAGTTGGCCACTGTAGGTACTCTTTCTACATTGAATCAAGAAGGTTGGCCCCTAGGCATCGGCGTGCGATTCGCCGTTGACCCGGAAGGGACTCCTGTATTGGCCTTGAACGCTATCAATAAGCACTTCTCTCTTGACCCGAGGGCTAGCCTTCATGTTCTGGTGCCTTCTACTTCTTCTCCTCTCTCCCCGCCGCCCCCCCCCCTGTATATATATATGTCAAGATAGTTTTTATGAATTGCATTGTGACGAATTTCTTGTTCTGTTAATCAGTTAACACAGTCTGGGTTACGGACTCCCCAGTGTACACTTCAAGGGACCCTTAACAAACCAGAGGATAGAGTCCTGATGAAGGTAGGTAGTTTTCATCGTATGAGAAACTTATATTTCAATTGGATTCGGCATCTGTTAACTTGGAAGATACATGTTGATGTTAACAGTATTGTTCCCTTTGTCTGTACTTAATCTTTGTTTTAATTTCTATAATTCGTAGTTACTGGCTTACTGCTTTAGTCTAGTTCTAAGTAAGATGTTCTGTATCTCTGATTCAAGCGGCTGAACTTGAACCAATTTGTTAAACTTGACCTTATATTGTTTATCACTCTAGCTTGTTTGTTAATAATATACTACAATGCTGTTTTCTCTAGCACTGTTTGGTTACAGGAACAATTCACTAGTGTTCAATTTTGGTTTATTTGATCCTCTAGTCCTATAGCTTTTGACGTCAATGGCCATTATGCAGCGTCTTATTTCGTTATGGAAAAGGAGGTTTGGTGAAGAAGTCAATGAAGATTTGGTTTACATTGTTGCTGTAGAAAAGGTCCTGCAGATGGAAGACTTACAGGAGGTTTGACAGTTGTTACATTTACTCTTGTTTTGAGAATGGTTGTTTTCTGGGATTCAAGTATGCTACTTTTTTATTGCTGTAATTTTCATAGAAAATCTTACATTTATTTTATCCAGGATGGCAAATGGGTGACCTCTTCAGATTATAAAAATGCGCAACCTGATCCTCTTCGAGATTGCGCAGAGAAGTTAGTGGATGAAGTTAACACCAACAACATGGAAGATATTACTCGCTTTTGCAATGTATATGTTGATTTGGATTTTCAGGTTAGCTCTAAAGCTTATATGTGTTTACTTGCATATTGAAATTTACCTTGAAACTTACCAAGTTTAGCAATTGCCCCTATATCACTGATCTAAACACTGTTTATTGACATTCTTTACCATGCGGTCTATTGATTTTAATGGCACACCTATACTTGGGCTTCGTTTTGTGAAAGATCTGAATAGAATGACTTTTGCAGTCCATTTGATTAATTTGCAAGAAAAAGGATCATTTTTCACTTTACAAAGAATGAGATATACAATATTTATATATGTTATTATTTAAGTTCTTATGCTTAGCACAGAATTTTTATGACTTATGAATGATGTTACTTTATATACAATATACATTGATATTAACCATAATTTTCTATTGCCTTTTCTTATTCACTAGCACATGAAATATTTTTTCTCATTTACAATATTACTTTTTCGATTTTATTTTATTTTATTTTTCCTTCATTTCATTTTATTTGCATACCAAATGGTCTGCTGGAGCCTGAGGAGAGTATACATAGGAAATTTAAGTCACTTTCATGATTTAGAAGATGATTGGTGATCACCAAACTAACTGCATTGTCTTTCCATATTTGCCTCACAAGGTCTCAGAGGCAAAGATGATATGGGTTGACCGCCTGGGCCTAGACATGCGTCTCAGCTCCCCCGAGAAAGGCGTATTTGAGGTGCGCATTCCTTTTCCCAGAGAAGTCAACGATGAAAAAGGTGCCAAGTCAACATTCAATGGTATGTCACAAATGGCTTGGGAGGTGGAAAAAAACTTTCATGCTCCGGATTTTGAGAAGGTTAAACATTTGAAGCACCTAAAGTCCTGATTCTTCATTTCTGTTTTGATTTTGAGTGCCCATTCCTAAATCCTTTATCAAATACCCACACTTGGTAAAAATGTAATCTTCCAAGACCATTTAGGTGTTTATTGCGTAATGATTCATTTAAGGCTTGATGCTTCTCAGTTGATCATGGCTGGCTGCTAAACCCAATCTAGTTTGCACCTGTGTTATTTTGGCGATTGTCTTATAGTCAGATACATCATTCTTGTGGAGTGAACTTCATTTTGCTTATTAGATTCAGAAGAAAGATGAAGAAACGGATATGTATTATATGAATGGAGAAATGCGGTCGAGTTCCGACTCTTGTCGTTGTTCCTTCTTTTTTAACTAGTGGTTTTGAACTTTTGATTATTGTGTCCTTAATTTATCTTGAGTAAAATATGTGAGATAAGTTTTGTGCGTGAAAATGCTTCTAGAAGTTACTCCAAATAAGTTATCCTTGGGAAAAGTGACTGCATTCTCAACTTAATTACTCAAAGATATCTCTTAATGTAATTCTATCCATATACATAATGATGATAATTTTATTTTTGAACTATATAAATAAATGTACACACAACCATACATGTATATGAGGGGAGGGGTTGCGTTGGATTGAAAGAAAAATGGTTTTATAAAAGATTAAATTAAAAGATTATGACGGCTTAAAATGTAATTTTTCTTTTGGGGTTTACAAATCGTTTTTTCAGCTTAGACCATATCCTTTTGACATTTTATAGCATGAGCTAGTGACCAACTTGAGCCAATTAGTTTTGTTCCTTGTCATTTGTTCTTTTGGTCAAATTATTGGTTCTCTGTCAAGCATGGGGGAAGAAAACTGTTGAACTAACCAATTGGAAAGGGAAGGAAGGGACTCAACCCCAAAAACGGATTTTTTTTTTTTTTTACCATCACAAAAAACAGAAGATTGTTTAAAACATTTTTGGAGAAATTTTAAACATTGCACGATTTTATTTCTTAAAAAATATATACGTAGACTATTTATTTCGTTAAATTTAGACATA
This sequence comes from Leucaena leucocephala, assembly GCA_037074615.1. Taxonomy (NCBI): domain Eukaryota; kingdom Viridiplantae; phylum Streptophyta; class Magnoliopsida; order Fabales; family Fabaceae; genus Leucaena; species Leucaena leucocephala. Next base: position 4,833,555 of record CM073552.1, read on the forward strand.
TACAATACAATCTGGTATATAAAAATTATTTTTTGCATTAAACTGTTAGTTGAGATGGTAAGTGGTTTCACTCATAAGATGAAGAACATAAATTCGAATATAAGAAAATACACTTATTAGTAGAAGTGAAACCCTTACTCTCTAAGCCATGAAATAGTGGAGCTACCCTTGCTTAAATAAAAAAATTATTTTCTTTCATTTCATTCATTGTTAGAAATTTAACCAAAATTAAGACATGTATATATATATAATGTTGATACTTAATTAGTCATAATTAAATAGTTGAAATATGCAAATTTTTAATAGAAATACTTATATTTCAATAACAAAAAAAAACATATTTAAGCCTTGTCACCACCCAAAAAATATATATATTATTTACTTTTATTTTAAAAAGAGAAAACAAAGGCGTTGTACTTTGTAGGGTGGGCATGGCAGCTCAGGTTAGCTTAGCAGAAATGAGACTCATTTATCAGTTACGACTACATAGTCAGAACATAACTTTATTCCAACTGTTTTTGCATATTTTACATAAAAGAGTAGCCCACTGCATTTAAACTTCCCTTCCAAGATATGCCCTCCTCCTCCGTAATCTTTTCTAACTTTTCCCCTCTTTTTCTTTTTCTTTCTTTCAACTTTCTCTCACTTTTCTTTTCTCAAGTAAAAAGCCTATATGACAATGTCATCCCAGAGAGAAGCAATACCTAACTACTCCCATTGGTCATATATATAAGATACAAATAATTGAATTACATAGATTAAAAAGTTAATTAAATTTGGTTAAAGGCAATAAATATGTAAAAAAATGTATTTTATGTTCTAAAAATACTTTTACTTATAGACAGAGAGAGTGGATGATTAAGATAGTAAGAAATTTAATGCGGTAATATAACATGTAACTAAAGGACACAAAAATTAATTAAAATTTTAAATATTCTTTAAGTGTATCTTATAAATAAGACCACGTCTATCTAAAAAAACTGTATTTTATATATAGGATTAGAGAGAGTATTAATTATAGAAATTATGAGTTAAGAAAACCTACAATCAACAAGAGCTTCCTAAGAACCATGTAATTTGATCTTCCTTTGGAAGCCATCCATCAGCTTTTCCCACTTTCTACTAAATATGCTAATTACTACATTCATTCATATTCCTAAGTAAAACATTGAAATTACAATTACACAGAAGTAGCTAGAGTGAACAATTGAGCACTCATTTGTTTTATTTTACTTATAAACTGAACTTGCTTCATGCTCCCATACTTGCCCATCATCTTCATCTTCATCTCAAACAGTGACCAAATCATCTTCTCCAAATTCTGCTCTGTGTATTTTATACACTTCACAGCTTTCTCATCATTCTCCATTGTTAAACTGTAATTCTTCATGAAGCTTCTATAACTTGGCACTATCCCTTCAACTATATTCGTCCTCACTTTCTCCCTCAAGGTTTCATCATATATTACCCAATTTGATTGCCTTTTGTACATTTCATCAAATGCCACATTGAAATCATTCAATCTCTTAGCCAAATCAGAAGATGAAACTGAAACTGAAAGTATATCCTTTTTGTTCAGAATAGGCAAAATCTTTCCCCAAGTATGTTTCATATAAAGAGCAGCATAATAGTCTTTATACTGTTCATGTGCTTTTAACCATGAATCTCCCATCATGTTCCCAAGCATTGTGCCCCTCAAGTTGTGGAAATGGCAATGATTATTCATCATGAAGATGTATGATAAAGTAATATCTTCATATGCCTTTGACCATGCATCTAAATTAACTGCAATTTCCTTCACTATGCTGAAAACTTGGCTGAAAATGATGCATTCGTCATATTCTTCATTTCTCCAACTTAGATGAATTTCCAGAACCTGTGTCAGAAGTGGCCTGTAAGTATCTCCGAGTAGCTCGTGGCAGTAATTGGTTACAAAGCTTACAAGCCGAGGAACGCTGCCGTCCGAGGGAGGAGAACTTGGCCTCTGCAACTTTACTTGTGCAGGAAGCTGCCAGAATATCTCACAAGCGCCATTAATGACTCTACTGATAAGATCCTTCGTCACAGTTCTGATTTCTTCACAAGCTTCCCCACTGAAAAGCTGGTTGAACTTTAGTCTTAGATCATTCAAGACACTGAAAATTTCCAGCAACTTCAACAACTTGATGGGATCAGTTTTGCTCTCAGTGACATTTATCCCAAATTGAAGGAAAGAGAGAATTTTTGACTCAATTGCAATCTTTCCAAAACATCCCTTCCATGTTTCTGAACCCATTTTCTCAAAGATTTTACTGGAAAACCTGTACTCCATCTCAAGAAGGTGATTTGCTACCAATTTTAGATGCTTACCCCATTGTTCTATGTGACTTTCTATGCTATGTATATCCTCAAATTTTGCTGTTGGAATCTCCAGATAGCTCAAATCTAAAGCCTGCAAGCTTCTTCGAGCATTCGTTCCTCGAACTTGAACATATATGGATTTAATCTTGTCTAGCCTGCTGCCATTATTAGCATGTAATAATCTCTCAATAATGGCCTGTAATTTCCCTGTGAGAGAAGAAGCTAGCAAAGCTGGTACGGTGGCTTCTTGCTGGTTAATGGATGATGATGTTAATGGAGATAAAGGAAGAGGAAGTGAATTAGCTATCAGAAGCCTCTTGAACTCAATCTCTAGTTTGTCAAAAGCTTCACTGAAAAGGCCACCATGAAGATGAGCTTTTTCCTCCATAGCCTGCAATGTTTGTAAGATTCTCAGAGATTTCTTCACATTCAATAAGCAAAACTCATTAGAGATCACAGCTTTTTCCTGCAATAACTCAGAAATTTCCTGCAGCCACCCTACTGCTAATGTGCAATTATCAGTAAGAAGCTTGAGAGCTTCTTCAAACTTCTTTGTATCTGAGATAAAAGTGCAAAGATCAGAACTGGGATCATCAGCTAGGAGAGAATTTTCCAGAGGATGAATTACGTCAAACACCTTGAGGACAGCAGCAGAAGAACATAGAACACCGTCGATTCGGTCTCCAATATCAAGAAATGAGAAGTCTTTTGTACAGATTGATCTGAGTGAATCTTCCAAGGACTGGCATTTTTGGTTAAGTATCTCCAATCTTGAATCAGAGTCATCTAATGCAGAAGAAATAGAATCTGATATCTCTAAGCTAGATTTCAAGTACTTTCTGGTGGCTTCAATATTGTCCATGCTTTCTATATCAAACATAGACACAAAACAAGATGGTAATCCCAAAATGTTTGCCACAACTAGCAAGTATTGCTAGTTGGGATTTTAATTGGAGCACAAAAAGTTTGGTCAAAAAAAAACAAAGGAAAAGATTATCTTTGTTGGTTTACTAGTGCAATGTGTCCATTAACTTTCCTTTCACCAAACTCAACCAACAAAGTGAAAGGAAGAGAAACTTGTCTTCAAACCAAACTTCACTTGCAAAACAAACATCCCTCACAGAGAGGCTTCTTCAACAACCAGGAGGTACATCTTCCTTGAATTGGTGTAGCGTTATACAACTAATTTCTGCAGCCATTAAATTATGCAGCTTTTTTGTTGTGTGTGTACTTGGAAGATTAAGACTTCCTAAGTGAGGCGTGCGTAACTGTCTTAAATAATCCCCCCAGCGAGAAGCATTGAAGTTCTCGCTTTCAAGTTAAATAAAAGAACGTAGTAATTGTATGAAATAAGAATATCTTTAGGATTTCACGCCCATGGAGCTTGTCAGCTTAATATATGGAAGTCATTCATTTGAATCCAGTTATTGCTTGATAGTAATATCATCATGAGGGGTCATTTTATTTTTTAAAAAATCAAGCAATAACTTGATAGTAATATCATCATGAGGGGTCATTTTATTTTTTAAAAAATCAAGCAATATCACTTAACTAATAATTTAAAAACTAATTTTCCTAAATATAGAAATCATGAAAGTGAATTATACTTCTCCTAACCAAATATTTTTTTTTATATATACCATTTAATTCAAATCTAAAATATTATATTTAGAGATGTCACTCTTTTTAATGAAAACATAACGTCAAAAAAAAAAAGTGTTAGATTAAAAATTGAGTTGTGGACTAAAATAAAACCAGTGGAGTGGTTCGAACAAGTACAAAAAGAGTTATTAGATGCACCAATAAGAGGCAAATTAAGGACTACAAAATCATCTAAAAAGGATAAAAAAAAACTAGAGAAAATACTATATTAAATTATTAAGAGAAAACTCTTAATAATTTATTTAAAAATTTAGTTGTTAATAAAATATAATGACACAGTGAGATTTATATAATCGACCCTACTTATTAGAATAAAACTAGTTATTATAAAGTAAACATGAAGGAGAATCATAGAATAATGAACGCAAGAAAATTGCATGACAATTTTCTTAATAATCAACTCACTGATCATTCTGGTTCCAACATAATAATCCTGCTGCTAATTTTTGTAGCCTTCTGGAATGTCTTACCGAGATGGATAATTGAGAGAATAAAATGAAACCAAGGGGAAAAAATGACTAAATATTATTAAACGCCTAATTGGCACAAATCTCTGTTGGGAATAACAAGAATATTAAGCTTCATCATCCGGAAACACAGAGTTGATTATGTATAATAAGGCCAGAACAGACAGTAATTTGATAGATTGATATTAATAGAGGGTGGGAACCACCCTATGTGTATAGTAAAGGAAGATGGATAGGAAGAGACTTTTCTGCAAGTATCATCAAAGAATACAGACAAAATTGGAACCAAGACTTGTCTGCAAGTAGCATCAAAGAATACAGACAAAAATGGAACCAAGACTTTTCTGCAAGTAGCATCAAAGAATACAGACAAAATTGGAACTAAGATAAGTGCTGTAACAAGATCAAGATCATCAGCCAACAAAAGCCCAAACTAATTAAAATTAGAAATCCAAGGCTTCACCGTTAAGCTAACCACCGGTAACTACACAAAAGTTGACAATAGAACTACAAGCTGAGTGCTCACAGAAGCTTCAGAGTAACAAATCAAATCAAGCACCTCCCTTCTGTTTCAAAGTGATCTTATCCCCAAGACTGAGGGCGATTCCCTGAGTCTTACTTCTTATTCTGATGTATCCACTCAATTTACCATCTGTTTGCTTCTCAATGCTCACATTCACTAATGCATCTTCCCCAAAAACACTCTTGGCGTAAAGGTTTGCAGCAAGGAAACCACAATCGCCTTCTAATGCCGATCTGAAAATCAACACGGCAAGACAAAACAGAAACAGCATAGGTGAATCAGTTAATCACAATGCATTGGGCCCTCAACCAATTGTCTAAATTTTATAAATTTAATTTCAGATATAACAGCTATCAGAAATTTCTTGCATGTTCTCGTCAAAAAGAGTGGATCATAGAGTGATAACAAAGTCAATATTAGAATCTCGAGAAGAAAGTTTGGGAACATACAGTGGAGTTAGGCACTTCAAATTTGTTGACTTGATAATGTGGTTCAGGAACTCTCTTTCATCTTGTAATACAGTATTTACAGCAACCTAGAAACACGAATTGATGTAAGTAGGCAAGTGGAATCAGACATATCCAAATATTGTAGAGACAAATTCCCTTAAGTTTGATATCTGAGTAAGAACCTAGATCCAGCATGCGGTGCCTGACTCAAATAGAGTACAAAATTTACCAAAACCTACTTCCCCATTCACTTAAAAAGAGTAATGGTAACAGAATATAGATAACCTCATTATGCTCAGGCCATTATTCATATCACTTGCAAAAACCCAACCAATCACTGATACGAAATAATTTGTTTACTGAGATTTTTTTTCCCTAATAACCAATCAGTATTATCAAGGTAGAAAACCAGCATAGAAAATATATTACTTAATTCCGCAAAACTCTAACTACAGAAATGGCTAGGAGCAAAAGTATCAAACTCTCAATGCCATTTATTCCATTATCTCAGCCAAAAGGATACCATCATCAAATGCACATGATAAGGATGAAATCATATCATGAAACAAATCTCATGAATCATATCCTAGCACACAAAAATACCTGAAAGAGAAAATTATGGAGAAGCTGAAATTTATTTATTTAATAGTATTTTGATTTTAAAAGATTTATAATCTAAAAAAATTATTTTATTTTGGGATGAAGTATAAATTAAATAATTCATTATCCAGTCTCTGTGAGTTTCATATAAGGGCTGCATCAGCACATAATTAATATACAACCAAGGAATTACTAAATGACCACGTGATCATTGGAAGGATTAATCTATTAACCTTTTTGTTTTTCGATCATGATGGCATGAGCAATAAACAAGTAGCTCTATAGATCTCAATTGCCACAGAATGAGAGATACAAGGAAGATTTACCTTGTTTTCCCATTCAAACTCAGCCCACATTGTTCTAAATGCCACATCAGCACAAGATGCAGGGGATATGTAGTCCATTATATCAATATGTATGTCATTGAGCACTATAACTGTTCTCTCAAGCACATTTGAAGATGTTTCATAGACTATGTTACCAAATATAACCCCTGTTTCAGTAGAAGACACCTTGATATTGGCCTTAATCTGTTTGCTTGACTCTGGAGCTAGTGTGTAGTTTTGTGGGCGCTCAACAAGTTTGAGATCACCCATAGTAGCCAACTCCAAACACAAATTCTGAAGGGTTTCCTTGGTTCGGTTGATGACTGTAACATCAAGAACAATGTCATAGTGGTGCACTGTTACATATGCCTCAGCATAAACTGGATCACTAAATCCAGTAAGCTGAAGAATGCGGTTGAGTTTATTTGCATCATCCCCATCCTTGGTGAACTCTCCAGTGGCACGTTTGAGATCATCTTGAACCTCATCTTCCAGCTCAATCTGACTCATACCCTAAAGTGGATAAAAAGAGATTAGCCAATCTTGACCATAAGCGCTGAACACTAAGTGCTGATTTAAATTAGGTACAATCATAGGTTGAAAACAGAAAGCTAATACCCTTGATAGGCACAAAAATAAACGATCGATTTTTAGACAGAAAAGATAAGTTATAAAATTTTATCATCCATGACATCCAACAATTGAACATTAGCAATTCACATCAGCATAAATGTGTCAAGCTTCAAAAATTATTTTATGAGGAAAGCATAAGAAATGAAAATGCCAAAGCACATAATTAGGCAATAATTCAATTATATGCACTTTAACGCGAGTAGATAATTACTTCCACCATACCTTCCTGCTCTTCAAATGGTAAAAATCAATAAGATCATCAGGCTGTGCATTAGTTATTTGAGCCTTCGCTTTAATCTCCTCAGTTTCACGATGCTGTTTATCAGCAAGCATATTAACAAAGCTCTGTCTGCATGCTTGCAGCCATATCTTCCTTACATCATCTCCTGTATTGCAAAGCAATCTAATGCAAAGTACAATCCTGTCATGAGAATCGTTATCAATTGGATGTGGAAGAATTGATGATTGACCCAGCTGCAGCATTGAAACCATGATCAACAAGGCTTGTGTAGTTGCTCTGTTAACTTCAACTTTTGAAGTCTGAACCTCTTCCAACCTCAAGACAAGTTTTGTAAGTGTACATGCGATAACTGCCCCAAGAAAGAAATCTCCTGATAGAACCAGTGATCTCAAGTTCCCAATGGAAGTCAATGATCCCAGCACAAGGGTAGGTGGTGACATAACAGTTTCCAGTGCAGCACTTTGGGTGGCATAGGTCCCATCGGAAAGAATAGCAGGCCTCCTAGAAGACATGGACACGGCAGTTGAGCCCAACTGCTGTGTGGTTTTTGATGTATCGTGCGCCTCTCCTTCCTCAGTGGGTGTATAAAATGGGAGGTTCCCAAGACACTGCTTAATGGTTGCGATTCCACTTTCAACTTCTGAAAGTGAGAGGCAGTATTCACCAATTATCCATAGAGAACATGAACACACCCTTGCAGCACGAATTTGATAGAAAGTATCCAATAGCCTGGTGATTATTGAAATACGTAATTTTGGATTTGTTTCAATGATCTCACGCACGAAAACAACAACATCCAAGGCCGAAGCCACATTGCTATCACCCAAGAAATCCATCAACAGGTGCACAACAGTGCTTGCCACCTCTGGGAACTTGATAGCACAAGAATGTATCGCTTGCACCAGCATCTGCCTGTACTCCCCATTCTTCTCATGCTCCCCACTCTGTGTTTTCACAACTTCTTTCTTTAGAATCATAACAACCTCATCAATGTTCCTAGGAGTTATCAAGTCCAGAACAATATCAATTGTCTTCCTCCTAATATCAAGATTTGGACTTGAAAGCGCTCTAAGAACATCCATAACCATTTCCACCATAATGTCCCTATTTGAAGTTTTCAGTTCATTTAGCCTATCAAGTACGATAAGTTTCACATTATTATCACTCTGAGAAAGCAAAAGTTGACAATAGGTACTAGCTGCAGCTCTAATAGCAGTAGGGGCAGATGAGAGTGACACGAGGGTGCTAGCACATTCATAAATGACAGCAGTGGATGGAGCATTCAACAAAGATATAATTATCTTAATATATTTTCCCTTCTCAGCTTTATTTGACCTACAGACCTTCCTAATTAACTCCAAGACAACCATCTGAAGTTGTTCACCCCAATCGTTGATTCTATCAATATTGGTAAAAAGGTAACTAACCGCGCGGTCCTGAGAACAATTAAAGAGCATAAGGAAAGCATTTCGCTTACTGGATGGATCCTGCTCCGTAGACAAGAACTTCTCGATAATTTCCGGAGCACTATCGAGCAATTGCTCACCTTGAGGAAGCTTGTAAACGGACATGATAGCCAGCACGACATTTCTTCGAACAAAAGGATGGCGATGCTCCAAATTGGCCAGAATCGAAGGAATCAACGGCTCAATAATCTCAGTCTCGTTTAATCGACAAAGGAATCGCAATGTGACCCCGCGAATATACTCATTGGGATGTTGCAGATTATTGCGAAGGTTCTGGCAAATTAAAATCATCTCAGGAAGAACCTTACCCCTGGAATCAGTTTTCTCAATGATCTCCAAATAGAGAAGGAGAAGTTTCTGAACAGTATGGTCTTCGGAAGGAAGCACATAGCGGATGATGGTGATAAAGAGTTGGGGAATAGTCTCGCCATTGAGCAAAAGCATGATAGCCTTCTTCAAAGCGTCAACCTTAGCGGCTACATCGTTTCCTTCGAGAGCTTCTTTGATCTCGTTGGCTAGTGCTGGGGTGCCCTTGTCGAAGTGAACGAGTAGAGTGCAAGACTTGTCCATCGTCCACGAGATTTGGATCTGGAAATTGTGGAGAATTCAGAGACTTCTCTGTGTCAGATCTGAAATCAGAGCTTGGGAAGCAATAATGATTTGAATTTTTTTTAGCACGATCTGCCTCGTGCTTACCAATACGGAATTCGATCAGAAAGGGAGAAGAGAGGAGAGGAAGAGCGAGCAGATCTGTGAGTTCATGACTTCCTTGCTAAGAGGAGGAGGAAATGAAAATAATAACACGTTTTTTTCAAGACAACAATCGATAGGTAGGTTAATGGGCCAACTACGATCCCAGGCAATTTATTGGGCCTGAAATGAACAGTGATTAAATAATGGAAAAATATGTAAAAATTATCTTTAAAATTTTACACATTTTCCTATTATTTAATCGGGGCAAAGCTTCAGTAAATTAAGTGGATAACTAAAAAAAAATCTATGAAATTTTAGCCGATGGATACCCAATACTATAATATTTTTGGAAGTACAAACTCATAACGTTTAGAAATAGGTACAAAATACTAAATTTTATTATTAGTTGATTATTAGAAAAAAAATTAACTGAAAATATTGACATAAATATAAATATACTATAATTATGATAGAAAAGAGAAGATATACTATAATTATGTATCGAGAAAGAGAAAGAAAAAGAGAGAGAAAAAAGGGAAGAGAGGTAGTTTATAGGAAATTACTCATTCTTAATTTTTTTTTTCTAAATAATAAATTGATATTAATTGGTACATGGTAAATATAATTATGCTATATCTATGTTCATGTTAGTATTTTTAATCAAAAGTTCTCTCTTTAACTATCAACTAATAAAATTTAATATTTTTGCACTCATTTTTAAATCTTATGGGTGCTTTTGTATCTCCAAAAATATTATGTTGTTGGTAACTTCGGATAAAAGTTTATAAATATTAATATAAAATTTAATTGATTAATTTAAATATATTAAAAAATTAAATAAATTAATTAATTATAGTAAATATATGTAAAAGTATTCCTATATAAAATCGCATGATTTAAACTCATGTAGATTGGCATTCTTGTTTGATGTATGTTTTGTTTAAATTGTTTTAAAATTGTAGCGGTTGGTTGAATCTGTCAGTTTTTATTTTTGCAATGGCTGGGTCTGAAATTATCTTGACCAAGAGGGAGGAGAGATTTTTTGTTGTTGTTGGATGGGGTAGTAATCCCATGATAATTATTTGTTTATTTAAATAGAGATTGGTATAAGTAGATATTTAGTGCTGACATTAGGATAGATTTACGGATAGGATAGTATAGAATATCAAGTTATTTAAAGTATTATTCTTAGATTCTAACAATTAATATTTGGGATTCTCTTGTATAAAAAAAAAATCTCTAAAAAATATCTTTTAAATTTTAAAATAATCACATTAATTTTTAAAATCTCAAATTCATATTTATAACTAAATAGAAATTTTAAAATTTAGATTTTTTACAATTTTATCATTTGATAAATTTATTATTTTTATAATAAAATTTATTACACTTAATTAGATACTTATAACAGTAATATAATTAACAATAATATTTTTTATATTTTAAATACAAAATAAATGAATTCTTTAAGATGTTTATTATTTTTATAATAAAATTTATTAAATCTCATTATATATTTATTATAGGAATAATATAATTGGCAACTATGTTTTTTAAAAATTAAACTTCTTAAAATAAATTATTAGTATAGTAAATATATGATAAAGTATAGTAAATTGTGTTATAAAAATAATAAATCATAGTAAAAATATATTTATTTTAATATATTTGAGTTGTGAAAAAGTTAATGATAAATTGTATTATTATTATAAATATCTAATGAATGTAATCAATTTTATTATAAAAATAATAAATTACTATAAAATTTTATTTATTTTAATAAATTTAAATTTTATAAAAAATAATTATCAATTATATTATTCTTATAATAAATATATAATAAGATATAATAAATTTTGTTACGAAGTACTACATCTCTTAATTGATTTATTTATTTTAACATAATTAATATTTAAAAAAATAGTTATTAATTAAATTATTATTATAATAAATATCTAATAAAATATTATAAATTTTATTAAAAAATAATAAATCTTTTAAAAAATTAATTTATTTTAATATGTTTGATATCTTTAAAATTTTGGTTGTAAATTATATTATTATTATAATAAATATCAAGTGGAATAAATTTCCTTATAAACATAATCAATTTTTTATCATCCAAATTTTAAAATCCTTATTTAATCACGGTATAAATTTAGGATTTAAAATTTTAAAAGTATTTTTTAGGATTTTCCCATTAAAAACTAAGTTTATTAACAGAATCAAAATCACTTGGACAACACGACTGAAGGGAATGACGCAAACGACGCAAAGGCGCGAAGCAGGTCGGCAATCGGCATCTTATCGTGCCAGGGCTCACCGGGGAAGATTGAACTCGTCGCCGTCGTGCTCGCGAGGGGAAGGGGAAGGGAAGGGTCAGGTTCAATCGGTCACTACAGGTGTCTCATCTCTCATCTTTTCCACATGAAACCAAATATATTTTTAGAATAATTTGATTGATTCGATTAGATTAGATTGAAATAATTTAATCGGTACTTCATTTTTGGCTATTGATGGAGCCGCTCTCTGTAAGTGTCTAATAAAGCCTCTCGGTGAGTCCGTCACTTGCCTAAGCCGTCTTCCTTCCTTCTTCATTCCCTGTTATTGTGCAAGGTGCTGATTCTCTCTCTCATTTTCCTCTTTTTTTTCAGTTCCAAGTAACTTACCAATTTCTTCTTCCATTTTCATGGTCGAATGGTTTTAGATTGAAGATTTTTCTGCCATTTTTGCTACTTTGTGCAGTGGAGAGGGTTACAATGGTTACTGGTCTAATTTGAATGATTTAGAGATCTTCTTATTAGGCATTTTCATATTATTTCCAACATTCATATTGATACCTATGTAGTTTTGTTCTTAAGCTTAGTTATTTCTGTGAGGATTGATGATAATGTACTTGGTGTGCTTGTTAGAAATTGAACATTGTCTGTGCATTGTTTGGTGGAAAGGATTTAAAGTGGGGAGTGTTTATATGATTATGTTAACTAGTGCTCTCTAGGTGTTTGATGAAATGCTTGAGAAGGGAAAAGAAGTATAACCAAAGCTGGTAGCTAGTTATGATAACTTCAAACTTGTTTAGACCCTAATGTATGAGATATTCAACCTTCTTGTTAGCATATAAGTATTATAGATGTGGTACTTCAGTTTCATTAGAGTTATTAAGGGCCAAATTACTTGGATAAATTCAGCTGTTGGAATTTCATCTTTAAATCTAATTGTTGGGTATTGAAAATTATGTTATTTCTATTCTCTCATGATTGGGGAGTATTGTAATTGGATAAGTCAGCATTTGCTTACCTTGCATATTATTGATAATCACGGCTAAAGTGTGGAGGCTTAGGTATTTTCATTTGGTGGGAACTTAAAGTAGTGCAATTTTCTAAATGGAATTAATGGGTTGAAGTAATGAATTTCGAAGCATTATAGTCAATACCTAGACGATAAGATTTAGCATGGTTTTCTATAAGTTCATAGAAGGAAGAATAATAGCTTTTCCTTTTGGATACATGGGAAGCTACAAGGTTAGAAATCGTATCTGAAGGGCTACTGAAGAGGGAAAACTATGTCACTGTATTACTTAGCTAATAGGTGAATATAGCCCCAAGTAATTTCAAAAGTAATTTTTTTGCCAACTCATTCATATTTTGATTCATTACAATGAATTTTACTTTTATTTGAAAACCTTTCATGTTTCAAGAGACTATTAAAGAATGTTTCAACAAATTGAGATTTTTTTTACCTATTTATTTTGCATTTTCACTTATTTTATATAGCAAGGACACATGGAATAATTTATTTTATGTTTTCACTTATTTTATATATCTTGCTTATGTTTTTATGTTAATTTTTGTTATAAAGAAAGATTTTGTACATTGAATATTATGATTCCTTACATGATTGAAATGCATATGGGCAAATTTATTGTGCTGTGTTTTGGGCCACTTATTTTGTTGCAATAGCTTTACATAGTTCAGGGGCAGGACTTCTACCTTTCTGAGTTTGTATTTTATGTATAGATGGATAGCTAGCTATTGTAGAATGTCAACAAGTTCAACTTTAAGAGGAGACTGTTTAAATTTCTACAAAGCTTAAGGAATATTACTATATGACATGAAGTTATTCAAGTAAATTTGTTTGTCAATCAATCATAGTTGAAAATTAGGTCACTATTGATTTTATTATTAAGGCTCACGAGGCAAGGTTATCCCATATTTCATGCTTGTCACACTATATTATCAGGATGTGACACATCAATGTGCATTAACTAATTCATGATCATGATCTATCCACTTTACCTGCCTCTTCATGATCATGACTTCAGGTTATCAAGATCACCCTTTTACGGATTTTCAGTGCATTTATTAGTATATGTTATAAATGCATTACCTTGTGTAGGACTCTGGGAGCTTGAATTTTGTCTGTTTTACTATTATATTCTTCTGTATTTTTATGGTTTGAATTGTTGTGGATGGCTCAAAAGAGTGAAAACCTTAACATTCATCAGTACATGATATTACAAATATAATTGACTGCATGATTATGCGGTTCATTTATCAGACTAGTGGAGCATCTTGCGTTCTTGTTTTTCATAGTAAGTGGTTATTTGAAGAAATCTCTTTCTTTATCAAACAACAGAGTAGTTCCTCTTGCTCCTATTCTATTTTTTGGAATCTGATCTGGTCTGGAACTCTGTAATAGTGGTCTTTTGGGTTTCATATAGTGTTAGAATGCTATCCTATGGTCCTTATGTGGATGATTCCCCCACATGTTTCATTAGAAGTCAGTTCCATAAATGAGAAAATTACTGTCTGCAGATATCTAGTCTGTGGTGAAAGACCTTTTTACACAATAGACAGTAGGATCATCTGGAGCCTGACTTAAGTAATTGTTAACAAAGTCAATTTCTTATTAGGAGGTAACAATCAGGAAGAAAACAAAAGGAGGTGCCTTCTTGTTAATCCAACAGCTCCATTGGAGCTATAACTGGTATCCCTTTCAGTCTCATATGGTAGAGAACCCTTCTGCACAGTAACGTAGCTTTTATGGGTGGAGATATTTGGTTTTTGTGAAACGCAGAAAATATTTTGGTTGGGTGAAACAAAAAGCTCAGTTCAGCTGCTGCTGCTGCATACTAGATGGTTTTTGTTGAAATCTATGTATATTGTTGAGTGTTCTATGTCGGTATAGTATGTGTGTAAGCAAACATCTTAATAGAAACTCAATGAAAATAATAGAAAACTGGTCTAATTCAAAAGGTATTGCAGTTTCAGGTCTTGAATGCCCAGACATGTTATTTTGAAGGAGTTATATCAGGATGCATTTTACATTTATATCAATTACTTGGTGCTATATATTCCTCGACATTGTTAGTATGTATTATATATCTTGAGTCCGTGGAAAAAAGCTCACTTTTGCTTGATTCTAAGCTATCACTGAAGTTGTCATTCAAGTTATGGAGGAGCAATTCATACTTAGAGTTCCATCAGCTCTTGCTGAGCATATAGAATGCCTTCTCAGTGAAAATGCTTCATCATCTGAAGACAAGTCATTAGATTTGTCATTTCCCGGTGAGCATTTTCTTTTATCATTGAATACTTTCACGTTTATGTGTACATGGTCTTTTTTTCTCCTTTATGTAAATGCACGTGCATGTGCGCACGTATTTAAAGAGAGGTATTTTAATTGCACCAAAAGAATTTGGTCACTGTGACATTCAACCTTAAATTGATAGAACAGAAAGTTATGAGATGTTTACAACTTAGGTGACATTTTTTTCTGACAATGGGTGGATCACAAAGAATGATGTAGCAAGGGGAAAGTTGATGATGGAGATGAACTACTTGAAGTTCAAGAAGTGTAGGATTTGGGAGCCTGAAACACTGTGGATGATGTGGAGATTTATAAAGAGAATGAAGAATTAGGTGACATGGGAGAGGCAATTGATGGTGATGGTGGTGACAATGCAATTGATGGTGATGGTGGTGACAATGAGATCATGGAAGGTGGGGATGGTGTTGATGAACTTGATTATTGAACATGTTTGAAGTTTAGTGAAATATTATTAATTATATATATTGTGAGTTGTGAGTCTATGAATTATGATTTGTTTAATGTACGGATTTTGTCATTTTGAATTCTTATGGCTTGTGTTAATGCATGAGGTTATCAACTTTTGCAACTTATGACTTTTGTTTTAATGTTTGAAGAGATTCTGATAGTATTATTTTTATTTCTGAATTTTATGTAACTATATATCTTTTATACTTTTATTTGTCATCAAAAGTAGGATCTAGCAATCCTTAGGGCCGTTTGGTTCACGGAAAATGTTGGAATGGGAAGGAAGGAAACAGAATGGAAAATTACCGACCGAGTGGACGTTTGGTTGGCACTGGAAAAGAAAATAGTTTGATAGAAAATTTTATATTTTGTTGGTAAAAAGTGATAGAAAATTAGGTAAGAAAACATGCAAATAACCTTATTACCCTCAATGAGTATTTATTAAGAAATTCATATTCTATTTTAAAAATAAAAATATTAAAAAATTCAATTACTCATAAGACATAAAAATTATAATTTAAATAAATATAAATATAAAAATGTGTCAGCTCTGGACGTGGCTTAACCTCATTTTCACCCAATTTATAATGAAAATCATCTGTTTAGAAATTGTCATCCCCAAAAAAGCTTTTTACCTTGTTATCTCTATTCTCCCATTCAGCTACAGACTCTAGTGATGTTACCTGGTGAAGCTTCTACCACAAAGTGCCCTTTTAAGTCTGTTAGCTTTAATCTTTATCTAATCTCATTCCAATCATGTCTTTAGATACCTTAAATGAAGTTTGACACAATCAAGAGAAGTTCTCATAATAATCGTTCATCATTTGACTTTATTCTATCTTCTGATTATCTTTGAGTTCAAGAATAATAATCATCTTTCAATTATCATAACCTCCTCTATTTAACTCCAAGCATAGCAAATGACCTATCCCCAGAAAGCTCTCTGTGTCTACTTTCTAATGAACCAAGTTTAACTCCAAAATTCATTGTAGACAGAAAGATATGATCAATTTAGTGAATAGATGTCATGGCCAAAGTGTTAATCCTATGTTCTATATTGCGAATGACATATCTCCCTCATATGAGACTCTTTGGTGATTAAATTGGTATCACTGAACCGCATTCTGAGTCTAGTTTCATATGAATCAAGTTTCACCTCAATCGGATAAGTATATTTTGAGATATGGGCAAAATACTCAACCTATGTCGACGCAGAGCAGAAAATAGTAGTGAAAAATGAAGATGATTATTATTCTTGAAATCAAAATACTCAACCTCCTATATTTCTGAATAAATTAATTGAATAGACAATCGATTAATATAGAGTTTGCTTTGTCAACAGATTTTTGTTTCTCGCACACTTCACGAGCTTCGGATAGAGCACAAGCTTACTCCAGCAAGTTCTTCACAACTACGATCTTAAAGGCTTTGCTCGGAACAGTGTGTTTTTTATATAATCAGAGGGCAAATTTGTATAGCACTTTGGCGCCAAAGGGAAAATGGGATCCCACCAAAATAGGCGGGATCTGATTTTTCCACCTTTAAAGGAAAATCATGGGAGGCCGGAAAATAGGCGAACCAAACGTCCGCCGTCAGAGAGAAAATTAAATTTTCCCTTTCCCTCAAATTTTCAGCGAACCAAATATGCCCTTAGTCTAATTTTACAATTTGATCATATTGGTATATAAGATCTCAATCTAAATAAATTTGCTTCTGTAAACCTTTATTTTTATTAGAAATAGAACCCACATGGGCGTTGGTGTTCCTCAGTTTTTGGGATTTGATTTGGCTGATATATTAGTTCGTGGCTTCTCTCAAATTTCAGGACATACCAGTGATGCTGATTTGCATTTGAATGAGAATGTGCTGTCAATGTGCATTCCTTCATCAAATGAACTCTTATGGGCTTTAATGTTTTAAATTGCATGAAAGCAATTGCTTGCCAATGCTTGATTAACGTTTATGAAACCAATCTTGTGAAAGTTTAACATGCATTATGTTCATGCTAAATTGATAAGATTGTTGTATGTGTCAATCTGAGAAATACTCCTGATTGTGACACATCCACTCCTTGGATAGAAACAAATTTAAAATCAATGGTTGTTTTGCTGCTGATGTATTACTATATTGGATTGGTCTTCCCTGTACACAGATAAGTAGGAATCTAAATCTTTTTAGAGTTATTGCTGTTTCACGCATCGATTTCTATTTTGTTCTTGATATGTCAAATTTACAGCTTTCTATTTGTAAGCATTTGTAAATTATAATCTTCGTTTTCTTCTTTCACATTCAACAGAGGATGGGAGGAGTGGTACATTTAGCATTGGGGATGAACATTTCCCAGCATCTCTTTTGGACCTTCCTTGTTTGGTGGAATCCTACAAAACATATGATGATAGTTGCTTGATTAAGACTTCTGATATTGGTCAGGTAGTTTTCCCTTTACGATGATCAGTAATCATTGATTCAACTATTCAAGAGTAATCCTGCTAGATGAATTTCTTGGGTTGAAACAGATGATTATGGTTAGAGAACCTGGTGATGCCGCTCCAGATGTGATTGAGTACAGGCATGGTCTCACCCCAACCATGAGAGATCCCCGCAAGCGTAGATTCCGGAGAGAACCTGATCTAAATGTACTAATATCCTCACCTCTCTTATCGCTGAAATATATCTCCTGATATAACATTCATAATTTTGGGATTAAAAGGAAAAGGGAAAATTGAATCTCTGCTTGTAATGAACTAAAGATTAAAGGAGGAAAGGAGTTCCTCTCTAAATTTGCTAGCCCCTCATCTGTATTATTACGGAAGAGGTTGGAAGACAATGCAGCTACTTCTCTTTGTAGAAACAACTATCTGCAAAGCATGTTAATGAGGAATTTATGTTGTTTGCTTATCTTTATTTTCTGATCTTATGATTTCATCTTCTTACATGTTGCAGCCTGAGCTCGTATCACGAGTCGAGAAAGATCTTCTGAAGATCATGGCTGGTGGAACAGCAGACAATTTTGATATCCTTGTTTTGTGTTAAAGTGAATTGTTGTTTAGCTGAAAAAAGTTTTAGTCCAGTTTTTGATGAAAATTCACGAGTCCTCGTTTTATTTAGTTTGCATTTTGTGTGAAAATGGGATTAGGTTGTAATGCCCGTGCATATGGTTTGAAAGAAAGGCGGTTTTATAGTTGCTTAGTTTTGGCCTTATTTGCAAATGCTGGGGTTTGCAGGTTTGGGTTGTCTATTGGTCTAAGGAAAATCAGTAAAAAGTTTCTATTTAAAAATTTTATTGTTTAGAAATACTTGAGTTTAAGTACTGGTACTCTTTGTGTATAAATTATTTAGAGTATTATTATTTTCTTTGTATGAAAACATATCAGGTATTTCTAGTCAATAAAATTTTTAAATAGAGACTTTTCACTAATTTTGGCATTGGCCTATCGGTCATGTCCCTCTAGATGCTCATGAAGTTGGCCTACCTATTGTGCATTTGGAGAGGACACGACCAAAAGATCAAGAGACAAGCAATACTCTGGAGTTTGCTCTAATGTGAGATGTCCATCCTTGAAAACAGAGTTTATTAGAATTTTATAGTTACGGCTTAATTTCTTCTCTTTGTTCTTTTGGATTGTTTCCTTGACTGAGATTCACATGTGGAAGCAGCTGAGCAAGAGGAACCAGGGGCTAATAAAAAAGCGGCGGCCGCACTGGTTGCGAAAGTTGATGCTCCCCAGACCGTTACAAATGCTGGGGAGGCTGATAGGAGTGGCTCTGATGAATCTGATGACTCCGTTTGAATATAATCAGCTATTACCAATCTCAAAGGAACCTTGTGCAGCAGCAATGATGGGAAGATCACGTTCTGTGGCTTTTTTTCTATTTACTTTGAATGGTGTAAATAAGAATATCTCCTATACTGTTGCCATCGCGCATCATGTACTTTAAGTCTTTAACTGCTAATTTGATGGTTATATTTTTTAGACCATTTATAACAGAAACTCACGTAGATGATGACCAATAATATGTGTGGGGTGTGTATGACAGTAAAATTACGGTGATTTAGGGCTATTTTATTCGATATGTTATTAAGAAATTCTGTTTAAGTCTCGCATTTGATTTTTAATATTTAGAGCAACAGTTATAAATTTTAAAATTGGATGCTTGGGATCTAGTCAATAATATAGAGAAAAAAAAGAATGAGTAAATTTTAGGAAAAATCTAAAATAACATTCACATAGATTCTAAAATTAAAAAAAAGACGTGTGAATATATAAAATGATAAATTGTCATAAGTATCAATCTTATATTTCAATATTTGTGAGAAAAGATAAAATTACCCTATAGTTGTGGACATTAGTTATACTAAGTAATAAAATTGACAACATGTAATGATTTTAGTTATTTTGATAATAAGATAAGTACTCCATTTAATAAGTTTGTGGTTCAAATAACAGATTAGGTTGTAAATATTAACTATACTAATAATAAAATTGACAACAAGATAAGGATTTTAACAATTTTAATAATGATATTAACTATTCACTTTAACAATTTAGTAGGTCAAATGATTAAATCAAGTTTTAGGGCATTCACTGTACTAGTAACAAGAGCAAAAATAATATCATGTGTAATAATTTTAATTATTTTATTAATAAAAAATAAGTTAATGGTTCAAGTAATTAGATCAAACTTTAGAACAACTTCGTCTTTTCTCATAAATATTAAAATCTCATATTAATATTTGTGATAATTTATCCTTTTATTTTATATATATTCATATATATATTTTTAGAATTTCAGAATTTAAACATTATTTTAGGGGATTTTCTCTTTTTTAATTTTAAAGTTAAGTTTATTTCTTTGTATTAAGTATACCTGAAATATACCAAACCCAGATTAGTACCTTCCATAAATACAGAAGTTGTTTGGACCAAAATAGAATTTAAAAAATTCGTGAACTTGCATGAGAAAAATCTCTAATATTTGTCGGTCGCTGCAATTGGCATTCGCTTAGCCATTCTAGTCATTATATTCACACACACACAAATATATACATATATATATATATATGTATGTATATCAAAACTTAATAATTATGTATATAAAAATTTGATAATTATTTTATATATTATTGTATATTATATTATTAAAAAGTTTTCGTGTCTCAATAGTTATATAATTTATTTTGGAACCAAACGGTTATGGAATCAAATGCCATCTTAACCAACTTTTATAAAAAAGTTCTCTATCCAACCAGCGGAGATGAGAGATTGAAAGAGTTTTTTGTTTTGTTTGAGGAGCAGTAAGATCATTTCACCAAATTCTGAAATTCCGCCCAAGGAAATTTTGTGTCCTTTATGCATTTTAAGTTTCTGATTAAATTCATCCTG
Source organism: Leucaena leucocephala (assembly GCA_037074615.1). Taxonomy (NCBI): domain Eukaryota; kingdom Viridiplantae; phylum Streptophyta; class Magnoliopsida; order Fabales; family Fabaceae; genus Leucaena; species Leucaena leucocephala. The sequence continues at coordinate 4,854,396 of CM073552.1, forward strand.
TGTGCATTTTAGGGGGTGTTTATGGGCAACGTAACCCCCCTTAGTGTCCTGTTTAAAAAAAGTATAAGCTATATTTTGTAGCCCAATATCCTGCCCTACCTGATAAAAGCCCTAATCATTTTGGGCTGGACGTGGACGGGGTTGGGCATACCCAAGTTATGATACCATACTCATGTTGTGGAAAAAAATCTGCAATTATAAACTTCTAAAATAATATCATATTCATATGTCTTCAAGAGTTAAATAATATCTATAATATACTAAAAATAAGGTAACAATAAGATAATAACTAAAGTCTTAAAATTCATTGCATATAAAAAAAAGTCTTGAAATCTAAATATTTGTAATTACAAACATCAATTTCCCAAATATTGACAAGGATAAAATATCTAAAAAAATAAAATAAATAATTATAATTTATAATGTAATCATATTATGATTAGTAAAGTTAAAAAAAATCAATATAGTTATAAATATTAAAAGACGCAACTTACGTACTTAACTACTTATATTTTTAAAATGACCCTTTAGTCACTTGTAATTATCATCCTCTCTCTTTCAAATATAGTATCTAGGGAGAAAAGTAAAAAAATAAAAAAAGGGTGCTCATGGGTAGGCAACTCCCTGCCTGGTGCCCAGCCTAAAAAAAGTATAGGATGCATTTTACAACCCGATGCCTAACTCTGCCTTATATTTATCAGGCTGAGCAGAATTTTTTTTTACGGACTCGGATAGACATACCGGCCGGACTTTATAAATACTCCAAGTGCATTTTATGCTTCCTCTTAAATCACATTATTTAAATAATAAATTATCATAGAAATATGCCTTCTTTAGGGGCTATTTGGTAAAGTGAGAATCTAGGATGGGAAAACTTAGGTATTGTTTGGTTGGAAGTTTTTAGAGGGGAGGGTAGGGTAGGGGAGGATATATGGGTGTTTGGTTCAAAAATTAGAGGGGAGGGGAGGCAAAATTTTTTGTCCTTATTTGCTCCCCTACCCCCTTCTCTCACCCCTCTAAAATTAGGGTTTTTTGGAGGGGTGAGAAACTTTACTCCACTTTTGGACAATATTACCCTTGACAATTTTAGAAAATTTCAATTCTACCCATGACAAACTTTATTTATATATTATATTAATATATAATAATTATAAAATTTTATTATATTTTTTAATTTATCCTATATATATATAAATAAAGTAAAAAGTTTTTTAAATTTATAAATTAAGAAACAATAATTTTGATATAATTATTTTAAATAAAAAGTAAATAAATTTAAATAAAAATAAAAGGGTATATTTGTAAATTTTTAATTACCTACCCTCCCCTCCCCTCCTGAACCAAACAAAAAATACTATCTCTCTTCCCATACTTTTATATTTATAACCTCCCCTATCTTTCCTTACCATCCCTTAAATTAACTTAACCTACCCTCCCCTTCGTTGAACCAAACATAGCCTTATACAGAGGTGAAAGTCAGACGATGCTTGGAGAGTGGGTGAGGGGTCGACGGAGAATGACACAAAACTGAAGATGGAAGACGATAAAGGACTATGGCGGTAAGGAAGGGAAGGCGAAAAAGTAAGATAAGGCGGTAGAGATTGAGGAGAAGAAAAATAAACAAATAGAGACAATGAGGACAGGCGGTGGGGAAGGTTACGAAGATCGAAGAAAAACTAAAGAAGTAAAGAACCAGAGGTGGGAGAAAACAGAGCAAAAAGGCGGAGGAAAAAATGGAGGAACAGGGAAATGAAAGAACCAACCAGAAAAACGCTAATAAGGCATCGGAAAAACACCAAAAAAGGTACTGATGAAGCGCCAGCCTTGCAGGGAGACGAAACATGACCCTCTAACTTATTTTGCAAGTGTTGAAATTGTAAAAAGGTTGTAAATGGCGTTGAGGAAATGTTGAAACTCGCTGGAAGTGTCGTAGATGTCACTTGTAGGGTAGTGAATTCCTTTGAGACGGGGCGTTTTTATTTTTTCGGATTTATCCACCGAACCCTAAATCGATTAATAACCTTCTTATCGTTTCTACGTGCCCAAGTGCCTGTTTGGCACCACGGTTTGAGAATAAATTATGGGTAAAACCTCGTTTTAGAAAATTTTCACACAAACAGCAATTTTTGTTGAGAATTGATTTTGAACAAAACCTCGGTTTGAAACCTAGGTTTTGAATAAGCTACTGAAAATAGCTTTTTCTTTGAAACCTAGGTTTTGGATTATCCAATTACTATTATACCCTTACTTTTTTTTACACCCTCTCTCCTCTCTCTTCTCTATTATCTCTCATCTCTCTTCTCTTATCTCTCTTTTTCTCTCTCTTCTCTCCTCTCTTATCTCTCTTTTTCTCTCTCCTCTCTCCTCTCTACACTCTCTTCTCTCTCATTTTTCTTCTCTATCATCTTTCATCTCTCTTACTTTTAATCATATCATACCCTTTTTAGTAATTTACCAATATAAAAAGTGATTCTACTACTAATCATCCAAACATCTTTATTCCCAAAATCTATTCTTCCCAAAATTTATTCTACCCAAAATCTATTCTCCAGAATCTATTCTTCCCATAATCTATTCTCCAAAAGCTAATCCAAACACACCCCAAGTCTCAAACATCAAACGTATTTTACTTTGGTAGATATTTTATATATATATAATTTTTTAGCTTTAGATTAATGAGATAAAGTGTATCTAATATCCTAAACTATCTTTTCATATATATTCAGTATCCTAAATAATTTATGATATACCTAATATCTTAAAGTATTCCTCAGGGGCACCCAATATCTTGAAGTATTTTCTCAGATACACACAGTGCCCTAAAATATATCTTCATGTGTGCCCAATACTCTAAAGTAATTTGTAATATAATCTCACCCTCAAAGTATTTAAAATGAAGTAATATTATCCACATTAACAGAATCATTAATTTTAACCATTAAATGATTATTCAACTATATTTTGACCTCAGAAAAACTGATTTGGTAAGATGACTCAGATCTTCTGAATTTATTTATTGTTCATATTTTCTTCTTTCTCATTCTCTCTCATTTATCCCTTTATTCCAGACTCTCTCTCTTTTTTCCCTCAACTTTTCATTTTCTTATCAGATTTCAGTAAACAATATAAAAAGAAGAGAAATGCTAATTTTCGTTCTAGAATTTTGAATAATATAAAAAGAAGGTCATGCATTATCTTATTTTCTAGCTGAAAATGTGTAAGAAAGAAGAAAAAAGAAAGCTCGAATAAAATGAAAAAAATATCACGAATTATTTTACCCATCTATAGACATTGAAGAACATAGAAAAATAAATTAGGAAGAATGTATTATATATTTTAGAACACTAAGTGCACTTGAGAAAACATTTTAAGATACTAAACGTATCATAAATTATTTTAAGATAGTAACCACACATGAAAAAATACTTTAGGGTGCTGGGTGTACCTGAAAAAATACTTCAGAACACTGGACGTACCATAAATTATTTTAAGACACTGAGTATACCTAAAAAAATATTTTAGGACACTAAATATACTATAAATTATTTTAAAATATTAAACACATTTAAAAAAATATTTTAAAATATTAAACGTACTTTAACTCTATATTAATAAATTTGTTACTTAAATAGTTACCTACTATTTTGGATTCCAAGAGGCAGTGAGATTAAATTTAGGATCAAATCTCAACCTTACCATCTTTTGCCATTAAATTGCACCAAAATTGCCCCTCAGTTCTACCAAAATTACACCAAAAAGGTACTCTTGACCACATTTTAGGACACCATCTAGCATGCTTAGCAAATAGCTTTATAACATAATGATATAGATATTTTTTTATAAGTACGAGGTTATAAATTTGATTATACTTGTAACTCAAGTTGTTAACAGATACCTTTTAATTCAAAAACTGCTAAATTTGTATAGAAAATAAACGTGGAGTAGATGCCAATGATTGAAAGTGAGATCCAACATGATGGCTAATAGAATAAGTTTGTTTTTAATAAGTAAAATTAAAAAGCATTAACCCAACAAAATTTAATTGAAAAATTAAATGAAACATATTACATAAAACAAAATTCTATCATGTAATAACGAAAATTATCAATGTTAACTTATTAAATTTATTACTAATAGAAATTATATTGATTATTACTAATAATAATTAAAATTATTTCTAATAATTTTTTTATATATTTCACTAATAACTATGATCATGAATAATTATTTTAACGTTTTTAATAATAATAATAATAATAATACAATTATGGGCAAATTATAGGCTTTATAGTAACATGGTGTTAGGTGTGGGTAATATTATACAAGAAAGGTATTTGAGAGACGTAACGCTTGTGATGTTATAGACTTCTTGATTCATGGCATGACATGCAATCCGTTGTCCTTGTGCGTGGAATTGAAGCCACTGCACAAAACTCTACTAACTCCACTACTTATAATTGAAGCCATTTTACATTTTCTCTGAGATCCGTGAGAATTTTATAATTAGAATCTTCACCCCACAAAACTCAAGTCATAAAGAAGAATCATATTTTTGCTAAAAAAAATAAAATAAAAAGATAAAGGTGTATCTAACACCCCTAAATTAATTTTAGAGGAGTAATTAACATCATAAAATATTTAAGTGTGCAATCAATACTTTAAACTAATTTTAGATGTGCGATCAGCACACTAAAATATTTAATGGTGCACTTAGTACCCTGAACTAATTTTACAGGTACGACTAGCACGCTAAAGTATCTAAATTAGTATAATTTCTCATTTTCACTTATAAAAATATAAATTTCTGTCATATCAATGTCACATGAGCTTTTTATTTTGACATATTTTTATTTAAAAGGTTATTTGTGTCATATTGTTTAACAATAGTACTGAATAAACCTTAAAATTGACATTGTATAGAATTTATATGTGAATATTATAAAATTTTATGGCTTATTTAGTAAAATTTATAAAAATAATATTATACATGTGACATTTTAAACAATAATGTATCGAAATAAAAAGTTTATGTTGTATGTATCAAATAAAAGTTAGTATTTTGTTAGTAAATGGCAAAATTATACCAATTTAAATATTTTAGGGTATTAATTGCCCCTCTAAAATTAGTTTAGGGTACTGATTGTACCTCTAAAATTAGTTCGGGAGCAAGCTTATTACTCCTCCAAAATTAGTTTAGGGTGTTAGATGTACATTTATCCAAAATAAAAATTACATTGTTTATAAATCATAAATATTGATGCTTATCTCCTTCTCTATACAATAGTATACCCCTCTAATCCTATTTATAAAGCAGAGAGAAAATTTATTTTAGTCATATTTATAAGATAGAGAGAAATTTTTTTATATAAATATATCATTTTATCTTTTATTTATTTATATCAAAAAGTTGTTGAATTTTATAGTATAGTTAATGAGATTTAACATTTTCTTTAATTTGTATGAAATATGTTAGAAATAACTTATAAATAGGATCATAGTAAATTTTTTGTTTATGCTACAATCTTTATTATAACCAAAAAAGTAGTAATATATAATATTTTAATTTATTTTATCTCATAAATTTATAATTTTTATAACTAATCCTATTGATTATACATAGGGGTAAAGTTAAGCAAACTCTTGACAGTAATATAAACTCGAATCGTAAACTCACAAGAGATTATCTTTATTAATAAATATCCTACATGATTAAATAATTAAAAGACAAAAATTGACAACAATTTGATTTAAATATATTTCAAAATCAAATAATTGAATTAAATATATCAACATTCATAATTTATCATATTCAACAAATTTTTTTTTATAAAGTTCATATATAAAGTCACCCAATATAATCAAATCCAAAAAGTTAGCATGAGTTTAAGAGAAAATTAACAAGATTTTGTAAGTTAAAAATGTAAAGACACCAAATTCAGTAAGTGAACACGTAAATTTAGTCGAGTTTGCAATCGGTACAAGTTTAAGTATAATCGATACAATTTTATAAAATAGAACTATAAAAAAGATAAATTTAGAGAGTCAACTCATAAATTTAACAATAATATTAGAGTTTTATTAATGTGATAAATTTTAATATAAATAATTAAAATAAAAATATTTTTTTATAAATAACTAATTTAATAAATTATTTTAATATTTATAAATTAATTATCTTAATTTTATATTTAACATCTAGTATATAAAAAAAAGAGTAGTATTGGGGAATATGATAGAGGTGGAATTATGGGCAAAGTGTGGCATGGGGACATTTGTCAGTCAAAGAAGTGGTGATTGTTTTGGGATCACATGTCTGTCACATATATTACCAAATAATCAAATATATTGCACTTTTGCCTTATTATCGTCAGTATGACTGTGACATCCCATTAGATATTTTTCATTCAAATTTGCTCATAATTAATTTACTTTCATTATGAATACATTACAAATTTTCCTAAAAATTTTATTAAAACTTACAAAAAATAAATCGTAATTATCAAGATTCATGAACAATATAGATATAGTTGTCTCCAACTTTTATAGATAAACTGAATAAATATTAATAATATTTCCTCTATCAAATAAGAAAAAATTGTGTTAAGTTAAATAGATGTTTATTTTATTTTTAAATAATTACCCGAATATCACTAATTTTATAGCCTAATAGTATAAATTTTTTTTTATAATTATAAATAATCAATCCCGCTTATAATATCAAAATTGATAATAATTGTCCTTTAAAAAAACCTACCCAAATTCTTTCTTAAAATATTTATTTAGAGATCTTTTTTATTTTTTTAGATTATGAAAAAACTTAATAAAACTTAAGAGTTGTTTCTGTAACTTACTTTTTTGCTTTAGGATGGATTTTTTCTAGTTTAAAATTTATGTTGTTTTTAAGAATATAAGATTTTATTGGTGGGTGATATATAAATACTTTTATAAATATTTTTTGAATTTAGAGTTATATTTTAATATTAGTAGGCCTCGTGACCTAATTTATTTAAATTTTTTGTGTATAAAAAAAATATATTAGAAATTTTTAACTAAATTCAACTGAAGATGAAATAATTTTTTAATAATAGAAGTTTACGTAAAGGAAAAATCCTTAAAAAATATCTTTTAAATTTTAAATTTTAAAATAGTCACACTAATTTTTAGAATCCCAAATTTATACTTATGATTAAATAAAAATTTTAAAATTTGGATAATTTTATAATTTTACCCTTTGGAAGATTTATTATTTTTATAACAAAATTTATTACACTTTATTAAATATTTAGCACAAGAATAATACAATTGACAACTATATTTTTTAGATCTCAAACATATTAAAATAAATAAATCCTTCTAGAAAATTTATTATTTTTGTAATAAAATTTATAACATTTTATTAGATAATTACCATAACAGTAATTTATTTTAAAAAGTTTAATTTTTTTAAAAAAATAATTGTCAATTGTAATATCTAACGAGTATAATAAATTTTATTATAAAAATAATAAATATTCTAAATAATTTATTTATTTTATATTTGAGATAAAAAATAATTATCAATTGTAATATCTAACGAGTATAATAAATTTTATTATAAAAATAATAAATATTTTAAATAATTTGTTTATTTTATATTTGAGATCTAAAAAATATTATTTTTAATTGTATTTCTATTATAATAAATATCTAATAAAGTATAATAAATTTTGTTATAAAAATAATAAAATTAGATAGTTATTAAATTTTATGATATAATTAATTAAATTAAATTTTTTTAACATGTGAAATATTTTAGAAATAAATTATAAATATAATTAAAAGAATAATTTGTTAATTTGAATGAGAAACATTATTTATAATTGATGACGTGACTTTCATTCAGCATATATATATATATATATATATACATTAATTTTGCCCATGAAACTAAACAAAATAAAAATCAATCAAATTATAGATCATATATCTATATATGAATGCAATGAGGCAATTATTAGCGTAATAATTTTTTATTTTTATGTTGATAATAAATAAATTTTATTTTATTATTATTTTTTTAAATCTCTTTTTATTTAATATTTTGTTATTACATATCATTTAATCAATATTCATATTAGCTATAATTAATAAATTATGAGCATAATAATTAAGAAAATTATAAAGACCTAATAAAAAATTAACAAAAACTCCTATGAAACTATAACAAATTAACAACTGACGAACTAAGTTTTTAGATTTTAAATATAAAACTTTATACATATTTTTATTTTAATGATAAGAATACAGAAAAAATCTCTTAATTGAGTTTATTTTTTTTTCTTATAACAATTTATGTATTAAAAAAGAATTCTCCTCTTTAAAATGATTTGTATATTATGTTTGTAATCAAGTTTGAAGTTTAGGGTCCCTCTGCTTTTGTCCCAAAAAAAAAACACAAAAAAGAAAGAGAGATAAAAGAAAAAAGGTTTCTTATGAGTTCTTAGAATTGTTCTCTTTCTTTTCACATTTCTGTTGAAAAGTGAGGAATTGAAGGATTGAGAGAGTGAGGGGCATCTGATTCAGAAGAAGTTGAAGCCATGGGAGTATATTTGAAGCAGGTGGTGGCTGCTGTACTCACGCTCACGATGTTCGTGATGCTTGCAAATATGATCAAAAGAGACCATTTTGATGCTGAAGTAAGATTATCTCTCTCATTCATTTTAATCTTCCATTATACAAATTTCTCTTAGCTTACCTTCTTTTACTGTTTCTCCTTCGTCTGGCTTTCAATGTTGTTTTTATCTTTATCTCCTTCCTTCTCTCCCTCTCTCCCTCTCTCGAACTCAGGCATAGATGTGCTTCGATTTTACTAGCTGGATTCAACTGATTGAGCCACTCGTTCTGTTTCATTTTGTTTTCTGGTTAAAGTTAATATGTAAGAACATCAAATTATGCATTATTTCATGTTTCAATAGAAGACCAAGTGATTCCGATGGGTTCGTAGGCTTTAAAATTAGTATGAAACAAATAGCTGTCAAGCAGTCTTCTGAATTGCAGAGATGAGAATGCTTGAAGGGTGAAACCCATTTTGTATATATAGAGGGAGTAGCTTGTAGATATGATAGATCCTTTAGTTTACTGACAAGGAGACAATTATTGAATTCATGTGAGCAATGCTAAAAAACTCTACTTGAAAACCAGCCATTTACTTGTTTGTATTCTGATAACTTATCATGAATCACGCGGGGATATTACATGAAGTCAGCGAATCCTTAAGCTTCAACATAAGAAGTTGAGGCTTAGTGGAGGACACTTTCAGTTTGTTGTTAAGATTGGAAGTTGCGGCGGGAGTCGGTGTTCCTGCTCATAGAAAAGGATCACTAAACTCTAAGGCTCAGTTTGGCTTCTGAAATGGGACTCCTATTCTGTCACTGTTTTGTAGTGTCTATATTTAGTGACAGATCTAGAAGGAAAGTAGTGAGCTGTCAAAATTATTATTTTTCAGAGAATTTCGCCTTCCGGGCACCGGGGGATCCTCCATTGTCTCCCTTTGGTTCTGTTTATATTGTTTATAACTATTACTCTGCTGTCTCTATCACTCTTCATTAAATTTTTAGAAGTAAGAACATAAGGTTCATTTTTCATCCTCAAGCATACAAGTTTATTCTGTTGTCCATTCTATTCCATCTACCAAATAAGCCCTAATAGCAGAATTAAGAATCTGGCAAGGTTTAGTAAAATTAATTTATGTAGATTGTACTCTCTCTATTGAATTATCTTTTCAACTTAAATCTATAATTAATTTTATTTGATCACCTTGTCCATCTCTCTTCCATCCCGTCTCTCAAAAAATTTAAAATAAATGAATAAAGAAGTTTATTTTAATATTTTCAAGTTCTTTTCTATGCATTTTTTTTGTCACCACTTTTTCAAACATACAAATTGATGCATGACAAGCTCTACAAGAAACTGGAATTTCACCAATACTCGTTCATATTAACTTCTACATATACTTCCTCTATTTATCTCTAGGTCTGGGAGACTGCCAGTTCGAACTCTGTGATTTGAGAGGTGAAAGTAGAGCACTTTCACCATCAAGCCACAACTTCGATAGGCATCTTTTAATACTCATAGAGGTGTAAAGTTTCCCTATTTACCCTTAATTACTTCTAACCCTTAATTCCCATATAACACAAACAGATAATGATCAGTGAGTTACAGTTATGATTAATTTACTTCAGTCTCCTTGTTTTACCTTTTGCTTTGCAAGGAAGCACTTCCAGGAACAGAGAATGCTAACTTTGTGAGTGCAAGGCTTGATACCTATTTAAGAAATAGGGTGGCGCCATGGAAGGGACATGCGGACAAGTTAAAACCATGCTGGCTAAAGCCCTACGCAAGTAAGATTTGATTGTATGGCTTCCAATTAGTAAGAGGTATAATAAACATATTAAAATCAATAGCATATGCCCAATCAGTTTTTCCTTATTTCACATTTTCAATATCTGGCACAGATGATGTGGAGCAGACTAAGGGGTTTGTTATCTTTTCATTGACCAATGGCCCTGAATACCATATTTCTCAGGTATCCGATTCAGCCCTTCTGGTCAACTCGATGCGAAATGCTTCTGTATCAGCTATATTTATGTTCTATTTTTCAAACATAGGCGAAATTTAACGAAGTCTTTTTATAACCCAAATTTTTTTTTAAGAAAAAAATGCTCACTTTCTTCTAATGAATTCTGGTCTCTGCATTAAATGTAATTTTTGCTCTGTAGTTGACTGATTGCATTATAGCCTAATTGCCCAACCAAGTTATCTTTTCATCAAGGGTTGGATGAAGTTCAATGTGGTTAATGTCATTTGCCTTTCGACTCATATATCATCTAATATGTTCAGATGGAGGAGGATAAAGGGGAAGGGAAGCAAAGTGAAGATCCCATTTTGACATTTTAGTTGATTTGGATTTGAATAAACATTTTGTTATTCACTTCTTGTTCATTCTCCTCTATCTAAACATACTTAACCCCCCCCCCCCCGGATAAAAGATCTGTTAGAAACACCATCTCTGCCAAAAAATTAAAATTAAAAGTTAATTCCCTTTACTCTCTAATTTTCTATCGGTGTTCAGATTGCAGATGCAGTGGTTGTCGCGAGATATCTTGGGGCTAAATTTGTGCTCCCTGACATTAGAGGGACCCGACCTGGTGACAAGAGGTTTGTGTTAAATTTCCCGCTGAAAAGAAAGGATGAAATGGCATTTTGTTTGGGAAAAGTTTTTTCATCTCCGTATTTAATTCTGTCTATAATAGTTCACTTTAAAATGTAATGCCACTGCTTGGTTTCCGTATAGCTCACATATATTTGTAAGTTTTCTGTTCTGCTTTTACGATTGGTTATCTTTTCCCAGCCTCTATATGCAAGTTTATTCTAACTCATTTTTCTCTTCACCTATACCAATTGTTGTTTGGCTTTCTGTACTGGTGTTTTCTTAATGTGAAATATACAAGAGATAGCTTTCAGTCAAACCCAATTCTTAAATCAGGTTATTCTACTTTTAGTTAGGATAAGTGCTTGTTACTAACTAATGGTATTGATATGTGCAGGAACTTTGAGGAAATTTATGATGTTGATGAATTCATGAGAAGCATGGAGGGAGTTGTAAGAATGGTAAATGAACTTCCTGATCATATATCTTCTCGGAATATTGCTGCCGTGAAGGTCCCTAATCAGGTCACAGAAGACTACATAGCTGCCCGTGTTGAGCCAATTTATAGATCCAAAGGAAACATAAGACTTGCAACTAACTTCCCCTCAATAAACATGAGAAAGGGAGGCAAAAAAGGCGATAGTGATTCTGTTGCATGCTTAGCAATGTTTGGAAGTTTAAAGTTGCAACCAGAAATACAAGAATTGATTGAGTCAATGGTTGAAAGACTAAGAACCTTGAGCCAGAATCTCGATGGATGGTTTATAGCGGTGGACTTTAGGGTTGACATGTTGGATGGGAAGGGTTGTGAAGGAAGTGGTGATAAACAAGAGAAGAACTGTTTCAATGCACACGAAATTGCAGTATTTTTAAGGAAGATTGGTTTTGACAAGGATACCACAATATATGTAACTGGATCAAGGTGGGATAGCAGCCTAGATTCTCTGAAAGCTCTGTTCCCTAAAACTCATACAAAGGTGATTCTCTTTTTTCTGCCTTTTTTTTTTAATTATAGGGATAGGCACTAATGGTTTGAGGTTATAAGTAGGATCGAATCCGTGACCTCCCACTTACTGGGAACTTTCATGCCACTAAGTTATAAAGCCATTAGTTTTGTTCTGCCCATTTCATCTCTCTCACACACACATGTCCATACATGAGAGCGCATTTTTGTCTAAACCCTATCCATTGGAGCACTTAAAGGGAAATTCTGAAATCTTTAAGGATTTTTTTTTTAATTGTAGGATGCCATCATGCCTGAAGAAAAGAGGTCAAAGTACTTGGATTCTGAAGGTTCTGAATTTGAGAAAGTGATTGACTTTTACATAAGTACTGAGAGTGATGTTTTTGTTCCAGCAGTCCCAGGTTTGCTCTATGCCAATGTAGCTGGTAAGAGAATTGGTTCTGGTAAAACCCAGATATTTCTTCCAGCTGTCATTTCAGATTTGTCTTTCTCTGCAACTGACTTCCTCTCCCCTTATGTCTACAAGAAAAATCACTTTGCATACTCTTGTTACTGTTAAAATGTCCCAAAAGGGGAAATCACTCTAAGGTCCTAAGAAAGGAATGTAATCACTTAAAAGTCCCACAAAAAATGACCAACGTCCAATTACAAGTTTCGATGCAGAAAATGATGACAGGTTCACGTTTTTCACTTATTATTGGGACTTTTTTATCATTACATTCCTTCCTTGTGATCTTAAAGTGATTTTCCCAAAAAAAAAATTAAGGTATTAGAAAGTGCTCTGAAACCTCAAAGATGGTTTTGCTTATTCAAAGTTCTAAGAGATTGCACAGTGAAAAGGTTCATTCTAAAGAGGAAACTGGTTCTATTTAGTATGTACACAGGAATTTCAGTCGATCATATGCAGTTTGTGAAAGTGTTGTTGTTGCCTCATGATGATTTATTCACAGTTGGTGAAACTAGTGAGATGCATTCATTTCATATGGTAAAGTTACTTGGTATGATGTTTGCTCATGTCTTTCTTACAACATTCTTATGAGGTCAAATATATCTTAGTAATTGTAAAACATGAGCAACTATTGGAAACAGTTCATGTCACTCGACCAAATGTTCAAAAGAAGCTATTCCAATTTTGGCTGCTTTTTGGACAGTATATCAATTTTAATATATATATATATATATATATATATATATCTACGCAATCTATAGGCCATTAACAATGGAATTTATACATGTCAAAATCAATTATGAACTAAAAACTAAACTACGGTTATCTTATGAATTACTAGTATCTATTTTTTAATTATACTCCTCCGACCTTAAGATGTTGGTTTTAACTATAATTTTTTTTTATATGTTTATCAATTTTTTCTTAAATTACCTTAATTCATACATTCTTAATAATAATTAAGTAAGAGATGAAGAGAGGAAGTTAAAAAAGATGATTAAGGTGTTTTAAAAAAATATGTTAATTAACTAACTAATTTTAATCTTATCAAATTAATTAAATATGTTTTATATTAAGAATTTGTGGAGTACCTTAAAAAATTATCCAAACATCCTATCAAATCAATTGTGCTTATAAATACATATTGTAAGCTCTGTTTTACCTAATGTTAATCTTTTCTTTTTGTTTAAAACCTAATATTAATCTTTTTTTCTTTTTTTTGGAAAGGCAAACTATTATATTAAAATGAACAAAGTTACATTACATAAGCATTAGAAGAGAAAGGAAATGAGCAACTAATCCTATTAAAGGTCTGGTTATCAATTATGATGCTTAAAACATGATTGAAAAACTGCAATAAAGAGATGAGCTCAGTAACTACTACATTATTAGAAGGGAGGTGAAGTCCTTCTAATGTAATCATGTTTCTACCCACACATGAAATGCACAATGCCTGAGGTTCTCCTGATAGAAGTCCTGAAGAAATGACCCAGTAGAGCAAGGCTCGGAAGCAGGTGTGAAAGAACAATTGCCTTGAAATATGGGCTCTCCTCCATGTAAATTCCTGTATTGGGAGGGCATATAAGCATATGAAAGCATGACAATAGGTAGTACCTGAAATCTTCCTTTGTTTTTTAATTATGAGAGTCCATTGAGGATTTGTTCGATTGGGCCTGGAGATGGACATTGAAGGGGGAGACTCATTTATGTTACAATTTGAGAAAGCTAGTTCAGAGAAGTTCAGTCTACCAAAAATTTCTCTGATGACAACGGTAGGAGCAGAACTCTTACCTTGATGCAAGAGAATGTTTCTCTTATGCCATAGCACATTAAGGAGAACAATTATGCCTTTCACAATATTCAAATGGCCATCTTTAAGGAGATGAAGGAAAAGGCATTTCAACCAGTGCAATAGTTGATTAAGCTCCAGATTGGGAGGAAAACCATATGGCTTTGGTATAGGAGCAACCAAACAAGACATGATCCAGTGATTCATCTTGCACACACCCAAAAAGGCATTGGCCGAAAACATTTAGATGATGATGGCGTGGAATGTCCATGGATGGTAAAACTTTATGAAACAATTTCTATACCATTAGCAGGTATTTTTGCGGTAGAGAGATGGACCACAAGAATTTTCAAAAGGGATCAACAGTTCTCGCCTGAGTTATACACCCTAAGGCTATGTCTGGTTCAATGAAGGGAAGGGTATGTTAGGTTAATTTAAGGAAAGGTAGATCAGGGTAGAGGAGGTTATAAGTGTAAAGGTAGAGAATGAGAGATAATATTTCTTGTTTGATTCAGGAAGGGAAGGGAAGGTAAGTAATAAAAAATTGACAAATATACCCTCATACCTTTATTTAAATTTATTTATTTTTTATTTATATCAGAATTGTTATTTCTTTATTTATAAATTTAAAAAAAAATTACTCATTTATATATATGATTATATGATTACTGTTATTAAATACAAAACTAAAATAATTCTATAAGAATTCTATATCCAGACTTAAGTCTTCTGATACACAATCACAAAACAAAATTATATATCATTACATAATTACATAGATAACTCCAAAAGTATTTTTTTATACACAGAGAACATTGAAAGTCATCTATATATAAAAAAAATCAAAAGTCACCAAATGGTTAACAAAATATTAAGTAATGCCTATGTCACAAAATAGTTAGTAAAAATCTAAATAATGCCTATGGTAGACCATAAAAAATCAAACATAATTAACAAATATCACATAATTCCTAAGTCAGACATGACATCCATAAGTAAATTCTTGCGTGCTACAATGGGACATTCAACAAATGTCCTTAGTTGGTCCATATCCCCCATGAGAACTCTATAAATCTTGGTAACATGAGTTGGGATAATGTCACAATCCTGAATCATATTCTAAACTTCTTCACCCGACAATTGTGGAAGCTTTCTTGAACTCTCTAATTGCTTGATTGCCTTCTCTTATAGCTTGTGCCATTTTAGACATAACCTCCTTAATTTCAATTAACTCACAATCCTTTTCTTTAGTTGAATTCACTTTTTGCTTCTTCCTAGAAGAACCACTTGCAATATTATTGACATTCACATCTTCGCAAGTTTGCATATGGTCAATATTGACATTATGTTGGGATAGAACATTATTGTTGTTGACATCTTCAACGAAGCCAATGCCTCTTTCGCATGTCACCAATAGTATGACTTCCCTCCCCTGATGCTCTATCAGAACCATATAAGATGACTATCTTGTTATAGTTCAGAAAAGAAACATTTCTCCAATTGGCAGCTTTAGGCTTTGACTGTAAAGAACAAATTTAAAATAATATGAATACTAATAAATAAATTAGATGAGAATAAAGTTGTTTGAACAATTCTTTAAACAAACATTAAGATAAACTAACCTCAATAAGTTGCTCCCAAACTTCATCTTCTGCTTCCCACAATTGTGTTGATGGATTCCAAGCAAACCCACTTAATCCATTTTTAAAAATATCATAAACATTAGAGAAGTTTTTTTTTAAGTTTTTGATCTGTTTTTAATCCTCTCTTTATCTATTTTAACATCAAGCAAAGCAGTCATCTCTTTCACAATATTGTCATACGCAGTGCCTGTAAATTGCCCGCTTACTTTATTGCCAAATTATATTGTTCCATGAAGGCATCTACAAGATAATCATCCATTGCTCTTGTCCAATTCAAACGTTGTTTACTCTTTGATCTTGGAGGCATACTATTACAATAATAATAAAACAATAGACCATCAAAACATAATAGAATATATGGCATATTTAAAAACATAATAGTTTAACAAAGCATGAAAGTCGACCTTCAAACTTATAGAATATATGACATAATTAAAACAAATAACAATACATCAAGTCTAATAGTACTGAAAACAACAAGTCCATAATGATTAAAGTGCATTGACATCGCGACTCATTCGTCTATTTTGATAATCTATCCACATCTCATTTGTTATGGAATCTCTTATAAGCTGTCCTCGAATAGCCTCTTCATTGTCACTATGCCCATCATGATTATTGTCAATATGCTCAAGTTGACTTGCAAGTCACGATCTACTTCTTCTATAATATCCTCATTAGGGTCGGTGCTCATTAAGAAGTTATGAAGAATGCAACATACTCCAATGATAAGGGTTTGTGCTTTTATTTCATAAGTAGGCTCAGATGAATAGGCTAAAATGTCAAATCTTTTTTTCAAAACACCAAAAGTTCTCTCAATCGCATTACAAATGGATGAATGCCGCAAATTAAACAACTCCTTATAATTTTGGAGTGGATTTCTTTATGAGTACTCTTTCAAATGATAACGGAATCCTCTATAAGGTGTAATGAGTCCACTAGTTAGCATTAAGCCAGCATCCACAAGATAGTATTTACCTTCAAGAATTTTGAGATTATCTTCTCGTGTCAATGCATTTTTCATGATCCTATAGTCAAATGTTGTACCTTCCCACCCAGTGAGAACATAAGTAAATTTTAAATCAAATGTGCAAGCTGCTAACACATTTTGTGTAGGGAATTCTTTCCTGCCATGATATCTAGGAGCATCTTTAGCCGACACTTTCACACGTATATGTGTTCTATCTACAGCACCAACACAATCCTTAAAGAAAGGGTAGAACCTATAATTTGCATGGATTTCAGAAGAGACAGTTGTCCCATCAGGTTGGACAATAAATTTGTCTCCTACTCAATGATGGCTCCTAATACATTATGGAGATGACGACTAATTGTCTCACCAGATCGTCGAAAGAAAAAATTTACCACACGATGTTTTGCCTTATGCCCTAGTATATAAAGAGTTTTAGCCACTTGTTCTTCCACTATAGCCCATCTCATAGGTTTTAACCCCCATCTCTTTCTAGTAAGCCACATAATGTTAGGAAAGCTGTAGAAGTCATACGGATGATATTACGACTCTTTTCACTAGTACTTAACTGACTCATTATTTCTTCACGTACCATTTCCCTTTCTGAACTCATACTATAACTTATTTTTCTTTTACGGCATCTCCTCCAAATTACAGGGTAGACAAAAATACACGTGAGTAATGCTATAGCTTTTTGACGCAAATCCAACCATCGACGCAAGACTATATTGTTTTGAAATGTCGATTCCATCTAACAACTGTTATAAACAGATTACAAATAATAATATATTAAAATAAATATCAAATAATGTAGCATAGTGAATATAATGCAGAACAATAATGCATCAAACATTACTGTTGAAGGGCCTTATTCACATAACAATAAGCACGCTGTAAAGAACTGAAAGAAGCTCAAACATTGACAGGGGATCACTAAAAGAACTCGAGCAAGCTGACTCAAACATTGACAGGAGAGCTCACTAAAAGAACTCCAGGAAGCTCACTTTAACATTGACTGGAGCAAGAAAATAAAGAATTGAGGGGATCACTGAAAGAACTCTAGGAAACTAAGACAGCATGAAACTCCAAGAAACTCACATTCAATAACCAAATGAACTATCAGTTTAGAAAATAAGACAGCAGCTACAAACATTGACAGGAGAGCTGAATGGCTATCGGTCTGAATTGGAAAATACAGAAGACGCAACAGAAGTATGAAGCAAATGGAAAATAAACTGAATGGTTCAATGGCTACATTCACTGCAAAATGAACTTGATAGGTACAAGGAAATGCTACACGAGTCCACCAAGTGTCAATTCTCCTCAAAAATAATACTTTACAGATAGACAGTGACTCGAGAGAATTACTTGAAGAAGTTTCTGAAGTCAATTGGAAGACACGCAGCGGAAATTAACTTTAAAAAATTTTACATTCCCTGCCATGATCTACCGAATATGTTTAAGTCAAGGAGAAAGAAGTGTTACCTTCGGTATTCGAGCTGTAGTCGCGACCTCAGTATCCACTAGTCGCGACTCTTCGCCTCTGGAGTTTTCAGTCGCGACCTACTCAGCTTCTAGTCGTGACCTGTCGTCTCTGGAGTTTTCAGTCGCGACTTCTTCTGCTACTATTCACGACCTGTAGCCTTTGGAGTTGTCAGTCGCGACTTCCTCTGCTTCTAGTCGCGACCTGTAGTCTCTTTTCAGATTTCTGACGTTCATATGCCAATTTAGTCACGACCTATGTGTCAACTGGTCGTGACTTCGTCGTATCTGGTACTCTTTTCTCGATCGCAAGAAGTCGACAACTCAGATCGGCTTTCTCTACCGGTATCCACACGAATAGCGTTCCAATCATGAACGACGTGCTAGCGCCTCTTGTCCCTCTAGGGCTTTCTCAAGATTCCGTCCTCACCGTCTCTATTTCAGCAGTTTTTTATCTGTAAACCTTTTGCACTCTCCTTACCCCTTTTTCTTTTGTGTAGAACCCTAGCCCCTAATGTCAAATATATAGGATGTTATCAGGCTTTTAATTGGGCTGGGTTTCAGAATTAATCTTATATTAATTCTAAAATTAATATAATATCATATATTGCATAATTTGATAAGAAACTAATTAAATAAATATGATTTTTATTAAATCTGTCTCACAGATTTAATTCACCAATTTATTTAATTTAAAATAAAGATAAGACAGAATTATATTTGATTTATTCTCATAAATTAAATTTGAGATATCTTATCAATTTAAATTTAAATTTTAAATTCAAATAGATCATATAAATTAAATTTAAATTCAAAAGTGATAGTATAAATTAAATCTTGTAAATATCTCTTATATTATATATAATATATATACAAATTTATATATATATGAAATATATAAATCCATCCTTGATTATTCATTGAATCAAGACATGTCTTAAATTCAATGAACCTGGACATCATAGCTCGTGTTGGGCTATTTTGTGTGCGACCCTGTAGGCCCATATGAAGTTGGCAGTGGGCCAGTTACTATACTGACCCACAAGTCGTAAGCGATCTCTATCAAGACATTACGACTACCCAAATCATATAAGGATCGACAAAAGATGTAACCTTTTATACAACCATATCACGTCCCTTTTGTCACACGATATTTCGATCATGGATGAGGCATGAAGAACGCATCCTCCTGTTTCTGACCGTTACTTTCTCGATCCCTGAGTAGTTTGACTATAGAAATGGAACTACCTTTCTATTACAGTATGACCATACATTTCTCAGACTCACTCATCGAGGGGCCCAGTAATATCTCTCGACGAATGTGAGGGACAAATTCCATCTTGACCATTCACATTCCTCCGCATGAAAAATCACTAAGCCCGAACATAGCCTTTATGATTACTCGGTCAAAAGTGACTTTTGACTAGGTCAAAGCTGAGAGTTTGTCATGTAGGAATCCATGATGATCTCAGGTCAAAGGGCATAGTGACATGACTTGTATATGAGAGAAGCTTATGACTTAACCCATGCAGCTCTCTCATAGCGGGTCGATCCAACACCCTATACTCTTACATGTGCCTATGACTTTGATTTATATCTCTATATATCTTCAAAGTCATACTGGTCTTATTTTATCTCTGCTCCCACATAGATGACCGACCAGGGACATTTAGGATAAGATCATGAGTTATCCAAGGATGGTCATCACAGTAAACATGCAAATAATGTGATAACATAATTAAGAAATTCATAAAATAATAATATTTATAAGACAATGATTGGCCCCTGGGGCACAATTTTTAACAGTTTCTGATGCTTTAGACAGAGCAAATACTCAGTTGGACGAGAAAATACATGAAGCAAATGAAATGGAATATGAATTGCAAATATGGACATCAATTGTTGAACGCTTGAAGAATGATTTTCAACAAAATCATGTGATACAACACATAATGACATAAAGAAATCAAAGGCATGCAGTCAAATAACCCAGAATAGAAAGAGGGAAAACACAAGGTAAAAGAGGAACTGGGGGAAGAAGAAGTGACAGACAGAAGATACAACATACATACATACAGCAAAACGGCAAGTAGAGGAGTGACAGACAGAAGATGTCTGAATTGGAGATCCCTTCACAACCAGAACCAGCACACAGATAAAGCAAAACGGTAAGTAGAGGATGACAGACAGAAGATAAAAGGAGCGAACAAGGAGAAGGGTATAAGAGCTTACTTGAACGGAGTCGACGGTGGTGGTTGCTGGAGTACGTCTCAGTGACTGACACTGTTGTTGGAGGCATGCGTCGACAGGGAAGGAGCCAGAGTATAAAGGCGAAAGATGGGAATGACGGAAATGAGAAGGGAAAAAAGGTTTTTACACCCTAGGGGGCAATCCTGGAAAATAAAAAATTTGGCAAGGATAATTTAGTCAGGATAACACATAATATTTCTCACCCCTCCAAAAAACTCCAAATTTGAAGGGGTGAGAGAGAGGGGTAGGGGAGCAGAAAAATACAAAAATATTTTTCTCCCATCCCCTCCATTTTTTTCAACCAAACATACTTATATCTCCTCTACCCTATCCTCCCCTCCAACCCCCCAACCAAACAATGCCTAGACCTAATATTAATCTAAATATACCTGAAACATGTGGGGACTATTTATGAGAAATATGGTTGATGATTTTTATAATTGATTTTAATCATAGTATGGGTGTCTGGTTGAGGGTTTCATAATTAATTTAATCCAAACATGAGTGTTTGGATAAATTTTTAGGAAATCAGGATTTCACCCTTCAAAATGAAATCGAACTCGCCATCCCAATTAAGTCATCTTCATTTGATCCAAAACGAGGCATGGCAAATAATTATTGTCACCCAAAATTACTAGAGCATTGAATGATAGAAGGTAACTTAGGAGTGGTAGAGTTTGGTCAAAGAAGTGTTGTTAGCTTCAGTTGACGGGTAGAAAGGAGCTCTCTTATAACCTACGGATCTATAAAGAAAGTTTGACCTTAAATATCAATTATTTGTAGGGTAATTAATAATTTTTTTTTAATTTTATCTCTATTAAATATAGGTTATTTGTAAGTAATTAATATTCTTTTTTTTCTCTCTTCAAAACCCTTTCTTTAATAAGGGCAAAAATTAAAAAAAAATTATCAATTTAATACATTCCTTAGCATATGAAAATGAAGTATAAATAACTTATATATAGGATCATATTGATATAAATTAATTAGAAAAAATATAGGTAAAAACATTATACACTTGTTTAGATTAAAAGTAATTTTACTTTGTGCCAGGTAAATTTGGTAAGAGTGTTTAGGCAAAGACGATGAATGATAAAATCTTCCTTATTCTATGTAAAATATAATTTATAAATAGGACTAGGGGAATATATAATTCCTCTAGTATAATATCTAAGTCACTTTTAACTATTTTATTAAAATTAAAGAAGAGTGGCTAACTCATTAAATATATTTTAAATTAATTTTTTTTCTGAAAGAGAGAGAAAAATATAAGGCTTCACATTTAAGTATTAATCTTATTTAGATTACATCCATTATCTTAAAACATAAATAAGATTAATATATTAGATGTAATTGAAAAATAACATTAACGGTATTAGATGTACTAGAAACCTAACATTATGGTGTTGATGTACCTGAATAATACTCCTCTAATCTTTAATATAAAATCTAATTAGAGAGTTGATATTTATTCTAAATATAATACACGTTTCATATATTTATTAATTTTTTCTTAAATTATTTCTATTGATACCTTTTAACAATAATCAAATAAGAAATGAGGGTAAAGAGTTAAGGGAGATTATTATAATATTTTAAAAAAATATACTATACTAACAAATTTAATTAATATTTTTAATTTAATTAAATTAGTTAAATAGTTTAATATTATTTTACCTTTTTATTTAATATCATCAAAAATGTTTTCAGCATTTCACTACTTCTCTTCAAAAACAAAAACTACGAGGAAGAGCTCCATCATGCGGCTAAAGCTCCGTCTCTCCATCACCCAATGGCTGGAAACAAAGGATTGCCATTTCCTTCTCCTTCTGCCCCAAAACGGCTTCTTACAGCAGAAGAAGAGCAGGTCGGGAAAATGCCGGCTTATTCAGGAAATCGGCGATTTTCGGAAACCATATACTTTTGACCGGAAAATTAGGCGAAAGCATGGTGGTTTCAACCTTGTCCTTCCAAATGGTGCTCATCCTCCTTGCTGCTGGCTCCCGTGGTTGCACCCGCGATCACCTTCTCACCTTCTTCAACGCCAATTCCGTCGATCGGTCTCAATTCCATAACCTCTCAACTTTCCGATGTCATCTTGGCCGTTGGTGGTGATCTGCTCCCATGGCTTATGGATCGATCAATCCCTTACTCTCAAGCCCTCTTTTAAACACATTCTCGACTCTCATTATAGAGCCGCTCTGAACTCAGTGGACTTTCAGACGAAGGTAACGTTCGGTCATCTTTTTTACTCAAAAGGTCTTTAATTCAATTAAATTTCAAGATGGATTCATTCACAAGTGTAATTACTCATAAAATTACCTTAATTTTGGTTGCTTGGCATCAACTTCATTGGGTTTCAACTCCAAATTATCCCCTCTGTTTTTGTCTCCTAAAAAAACTACCATCTCATTAATTCTTATATTAGTTGATGCCATGATAGTTAAATGTATAATCAGCATTGGTCTAGCTTGCTTCAAATCTTCTTCCAGTTTGAGAGAATACAACTCACCTTATCCTTTTAGCATGCGACCAATCCCTTTTGGAGTATGTCTCTTCTCTTATTATAAACTTAATTAGGGATTTTAGTCTCCTATTTTTTATATTTATTATTATTTTTTAAATTATCTTTATTAATAGTCTCTGAATAATAATTAAATAAAAGATGGAGAGAAAGAGTTGAGAAAAATGATTATGATATTTTAGATAAAATATATCTTATTAACTAATTAAATTAATTTTTTAATCTAATCAAATTAATTAAATATATTATATATTAAATATAAAAAAATAGAAATAAATACTTATTCTCTTCAAGTGCTCAAGGAAATGGCTATACTTTGTGCAGGCTCCTGATGTGATGGAACAAATTAATTCCTGGGTGGAAAATGAGACAAGAGGAGTCTCTTAACTACTTACTTAGTGAAGCTCATCTTTACAAATGCACTATACTTCAAAGGAGCATGGGATGAAAAATCTAATAATGGACCTTTAAGCATCATAGAGGGATACTGCGAGAAGCAAAACTTATTAGTGATGTGTGTGTTTGGTATAAAATATTGATGAATTTTGTTTGCGATTTTATAGATTTGGTCGTAAATTTTGTATTAGATATTTGTTTATTTATTTTTTTAAAAAAATTATATATACAATTGCCTAAGGCCCTTAGGATTGGCCCTACACCCTACAAGGCTAGGGTTGAGCTTTAAAAACAAGTGTTCTTCTGGGCAAAATCACTTTCCAAAAGCATAAATAGTAAAAAATATGTTTATATCTTATAAAGATATGGATTTAATTTTCGTTATCGTTACGAGGGTTCCTTCAATAGACTATCTCATAAGTCCCCTATAAACGTTCTTTGAGTCTTGGAGCTATATCCTGATCTTGGTGAGAAATCGCTATCAAACCTACCTAAATTTTTTTGTATAAAAAAAACTTTCCATGCCCAACCTTATTAAGCCCTAACCCTTCAAGAGTCAGCGCTAATTATAACAAAGCACGATTCTTCCAACGCCTCCATGGCTTCAAAAAGGACCGTGAACCTGGTGTTTTCGAAACTGGAATTAATTTTCCCACTACAGCTAGAGGCCAGCTGCAATAATAACGCCCAAAAAAGGAAAACAAGTTGGTCAGGATTCAAACCAGAGAGCCCCTATTCTGCTGTGAACAAATTTTTCTATGCCAACAACTTGCATATGCTAATTTTGAAGCTTTGTTACACAGACTAGTGAGAATACTAACCTGAACAGCCCTATAGCAAGAGAAATAAGCTACATCTTCCAATCAAGCCTCACGGTTAATGTGAACTTCCCAAGGAACTCGATGATGATAATCTGACGGGATAGGAATAGAGTTAGCAGTGCATGCAAACGTTGACTAACTATTTAAAACAACGATGACGACAACAATAATAACAAGTCTTAAATAAGAGATGTAGTGTGGCTGCTCACCTGAAGTCTGAAGGTAATTGCAACAATTCCCATGAAGAGGTGGTTCTTAGTCACTCCCCGGAAGACATTCATTTCGTCTGGTTTCCGAGCGTTGAACTCGTTGAATATCTGTAATTTGAATCATTACAGAATTGCGTGATTAGAATTGGATAAGATTTACTGATGAAAACAAGTTCTTTTAGGTTTATACTATGAAAATCTCTCAAATAATGGGGTAGAGTTTGCTGAAGCACATCAGTCAGGTAATCAGTGCATTCAATAAGTGATATGGTATGTGGTTCGTACAAAGCAAACTCAAAGTTACACTGACATTTTTTAAACACCATAGTCCCTCAAGTCTAATGACCTACCCCAACTCTTAATGACCTCCCGCATTCTTAAATACTCCCTCTAATTTTTAATATAAAAACTAGTTAATTAATTTGGATAGATTAATAAAAATAAATAAATCAATTAATTATACTTAATATAAGAACTAATTGACTAATTTAGGTATATTAAGGTTAGATTTGGTCATAATTAACTGATCTATTTTGACTTCTTTAATCTATCTAAATTAGCCAACTAACTCGTATATTAAGGATTGGAGGAGAATAATCCATTCAAATATGCTATTCATGAAATTACAAATTATGGTAAATAATTTTACCCCTAACCTTAGAATATAGTGGTATGAAAATTTTCCTATAAATAAAAAGTTGTGCGTTAGGCTATTAGTGCCTCTCCATTATGAAATTGGGTATCTCACGGAATACTCCAGAGTAAATGACGTTGTACTCGAGGAGAGAACCAGTTCAGCAATAATCAACCATGATTATTGATGAAGATATAAAACCCCTGGCCAAAGGAGAATCAACATAACAAAACAAAACAAAAAGAAAGACAAATTTGGACAATTTATATAGGGACTGGTTCAATATTCTTATTTACATAAAATTCACATACTTGGCAGAGGACAATTTATATATGAACTGGTTCATTATTCACATTCAAAATTTGTTTATTATATGATTGTTTCTATTCTTCATACTAAGTCTACAGAATAAATAGACTTTTGAATAATGAGCTAAATAATTTGAATAAATAAATAATTCATTGTTATATATGTTTGTTTTGTTATTTTTGTGGGTAGTATAAATAATTATATCTTTATATATGTTTACATATCAATTTTTTTTATTTTGCCAAGGGTTTAATTTCTTTCGAGGCTTATAGCGCAAATGGTTATTGTCTCTTCTAACAAATACGCTTAATAAAATTCGAACTTATATTATAAACCTTACGAGAATGAAACCGCTTACTACTTTAATTAACAATTTGTTAGCATATATCAATTTTTTTTGTTTCCTATTATTCAAATTATATATTTTATTAGATATGTATAATTTTTTTAAAATTTTTTATTAAGTTATAGGGAAAATATATTGGTAAGTTCTTATAGTTTGATTTTATTTTGAATTATGTCCCTACAATTTATTTTCTTTTTATTGGATCCTTGAGCTTCTCTTATTTTAATTAGTTATCCATCTACTCATACTTTTTTTTGGTTAGAATCAAAGGTGTCCCTAGCCGATAGCTAGAGAATCATTCCATAGCGTAGAGATCAGCAAAGTAAATTTTATTTCTCTTAATAAATTTTTTTCTACATACACAGTTTAATTTAAATCTAGGATATTATGTTTAAAGGATATAGGGTGTCCATCTCCACATACTATACACGTGTGTGTGTGGGTTCTATTTTTTGTTTTGGTTGTCCACCCTGTTCACCGGATCTTTGCTCAGACAACATCCGAATCTGACCTGCGACGCGCACCTGGCTATGATAGGTGAGTCTACCAACGGAGATTTTTTACATATGCTAAGGTTCAAACTCAAGATTTTACTTAAGCTATACCGAGCTGCTTATCACTCAAACTAATATGTGTGTGGGTTCTATTGGATTATCCTTTGAAAGTATTTGACCCAGGCGCGACTACTCTAACTGGGCTAATTGGGCTAACGGGCCTTCCATCAACGGCCAGGAACTATCTTCAAACTAGGACGTATCTTGCCCGTTCAATATTAGCCTTAGTGGACACGTCCTTACAAAACCCTAATTCTTCAGAAGCCAGGCGAAGCCCTAGATTTTGCATTGGTTCAGGGGAGCTTCCGCAGACATCGTCAAAGTAAGTAGGCCTTCGATATTGGTTTTCCCCTTCAGCTTGTTGCTTTTACCTATAGATTAATCTTGGTCGACGAGTTTTCACATCTGAAAGATGCATAGGTTCCATAGTGATTTGTGTTTTTCTCAATTCACGATTAGATGTAGTATATATGGGTCTACGCCTATTCGATCGCTTTCATGGTTAGCTTTTCATGTGATTTATTGCTCCCTTGTGGTGGTAATGGGGAGATTTTCATATTTAGAGGAAAAATGGTAGCGAACGAGTTAGTCTTTTACTTTGAATTGATGAGTAAATCTGCAGAGTCGGCCCTTATGTACAATGCGTCGCACGTTTGTGTTTTAGCTATCTTTTTGGGTTCTATCTGGTGATCCTGTTCCGTTGCCGGCAAATGTAAGAAATGCTTTATTTTTATTCTAGTTTAGGAGAGTGGCGTATGATCCCCTTTTTTCTGTCTTTTTCTTCCATGTTTTGTACCTGGAACAAGCTAACGATGGATTGAATATCTTCATCCCTCATTCCCTGATAAATATTTTTGTTTTGAATATTAGTGTTTCATATTATTGAAACAAACATTTTAGGATTTCATCTTGTATGAGATTGATAGGGTGTAATTCTTCTATTGGTTTCATGAAATTATGAGTTTCACCATATTCGTTCCTAATCTTACCTTGTATTTTGTTTATTCCCTATAGAAATGGGTGAGGAGGTTAAGACAATTGTTCCAGAGACTGTGTTGAAGAAGAGGAAGAGAGAAGAGGAATGGGCATTGGCCAAGGCACAGGAGACTGAAGCTGCAAAAAAGAAGAGAGCTGAGAGCCGAAAGCTGATCTACAACAGAGCTAAGCAGTATGCCAAGGAGTATGAGGAGCAGGTAAATATCCTTTGTCCTGTCATATCTTTTGATGATAATCCTAATTTGTGATAGTAACTACGTATCTCCTTACTGTTTTACTCGGTTTTGCTTTTTAGGATAAGGAGTTGATTAGATTGAAACGTGAGGCAAAGCTGAAAGGTGGATTTTATGTTGATCCAGAGGCTAAACTATTGTTTATTGTTCGCATCCGTGGGTATGTAATTTCTGGCTATTTTTATTATCTCTACAAGTTAAAACATTATGAATCTTATACATGTGGACCACACTCTTTTACAGTATTAATGCCATGCACCCAAAGACAAGGAAGATCTTGCAGCTCTTGCGTTTGAGGCAGGTACTAGTAATGATAATAGAACCCTTGGCAGAACTTAAATTCCTTTTTGTTACACCCTTCTACATTTTGAGTCCCAAATTTTAACATGGGCTCTTTGGAAAATGTGTTTTGGTTTTTGTTAGCTGCTGATTTAACTAGTACATTCTAGAGAGTATCATTCACGGAGAATTAAGTTCCTTTTATATCCCATAAAGGAAATGTAGTCATTCTTGTCTTCCTCTGAAACAGATCTTCAATGGCGTGTTTCTTAAAGTGAACAAGGCTACAATGAACATGCTTCACAGGGTTGAACCTTATGTGACCTATGGGTAAGCAGTTTTCCTGTGTTATAGAGTTGCTTCCGATGTATCTAGCTCCATTCATTTTGTAAGAGTAGTCTGGTCTTGGGTTAGGTATCCAAACTTGAAGAGTGTAAGAGAACTTATTTACAAGAGGGGCTATGGTAAGATCAACAAGCAGAGAATTGCTTTAACTGACAATTCCATCATTGAGCAGGTCTGTATTTTGTATATTTCCATTTAATTTATAGTTGAAATTTTTAACTGCATGCTTCTGACTATCTTTGATCTCACCTTAGGCACTGGGCAAGTATGGAATCATATCTACTGAAGATCTTATCCATGAGATCATAACAGTTGGATCTCACTTTAAAGAGGCCAACAACTTCCTTTGGCCCTTTAAACTCAAGGCACCTCTGTGTGGACTAAAGAAGAAGAGAAACCACTATGTTGAAGGTGGTGATGCTGGAAACCGTGAGAATTACATCAACGAGCTCATTAGGAGAATGAACTAGGCTGTGCCAGTGTTTGTTCACTAGTTAGTGGATCCAGTCTCTGTTTTGATTAATGTCTTTAGAACAATTTAAAATTCCAATTTTCTTGTCAAAATTTTGGATTTTTAATATTTTATTTCAACATGAGAATTATGAGTTGCTTGTTACATTCTAACGTGATGAATGTAATTCCATCTTTTGAGTTCATTGTTTCTGTAACTTGTTTCACTTTGGTTCTCCTACAAGCATTGCTATGTATTTTTTGTTCTACCTGGTGTGCCAGGTTCTGTTTTAGCTGTCAAAATTACGTATTCATATTTCCTCGATTGAGTTCAAGTCTTGTGTGTAGTAATTGATGAGAAGTTAATAGTTGTGGAAACATAACAGGTTGCTACGTAATGGTGTCTAGTTATTAGGCCTCGTAACAGTTTCAATTTTGCTTGCCTTCCCAATGCGCGTTTTCAACTGAGGGCGATATATAAACCAGTCTTGCATTTCGAGTTATCCTAAGGGACTGCTTTTTCAGGATTTTTGGATCAGGGTGCCATATCAATGTTAAATCACCATATGTTCTTGTTAAAGTTCTGACGTTATTGGCAACTGGATGATAAAGGCTGTTAGTCACATTGGCCAAGCCACTTGTGGTGGATTAATTCGGGATAAATGGTTTGGTCTCGTGAAAAAGTGGCATTTTTTCCAACTACTAATGAGTATTCAAGAGGGATTGAAACTTCATTGGGATAAAAGATTGTTGACCAGCACGCTGAAGAGGTAAGAGGCCATGCTTAACTTCATTGGGATAAAAGATAGAAAGATAGTTGACCAGCAAGCCATTGATTGAAATGCCTTTAGTTAATCTTAATTTTTTACATTCTAAATCTTAAAAAAATCTTAAATTTACATTCTAAATCTTAAAAAAATCTTAATTTTAAAGTAGCTTGAAATGCCTTTAGTTAAATAAAAAAAAGTTGTGAACAGATTGTTCTTTCTCGTAATGCCATCTCAAACCTTGGTAATAGAGACCAACCTGTGTTTTAGCCTGTTGATTGGGAGATTATTTAGGAGCACATTTTTTAAAAAGCCAGCAATTTTGTTAATTACACAACTCATAATCCATGCGAAAGGATGAGATATACGATTATTTGGAATATATTTAAATTTTGGGGAATACTACTTTGTTGTAGTTCCAGTCGCGGCATTTAGAGAGATATCCTAACTTTTAGATGCCTAGGTTTATGCTTGAGAGTAATAGATGACTCGTCTTGCCTAAAATTAGTATCACCTAAGAGGAAGAAAGATTTTACCCTACTTTTGGATGGGTGAGTCCAACCCCTTTCCAAAAATTTTGTAACAAAAAAAAAACTCATAACATGGATATTGATTCAAAGATTCAAAGAAGACGGTCACTCATGTGATATTACAAGTGGTATATCTCACCCGTTGGTGCAAGTCAATATTTTGCATGAATCACCAACCATGCATGCTGATATTCCCTTGGTCAAGGCAGGCATAAATAAAAGTAAATAAGCATGGAACTACCATCTATTGAATGCGCAGGATATATCCCTCAATTTCATACAATGTATCACTAACTTTTCGAATTTGATTCCAAAAAAAAAATATTGGAAACAAAAGGGCACAATCCCAAGATTTACTCAAGTTTTAGAAAGGCCATTCATCAACACAGATCACGTCGTTCTGAATAAACCTATTCCGTAAGAACTACAAAAGCAGACCTGTTCCCTGTGTCACATACCAATCTGCAGCAGAATGATTCCCTGACTTTGAATCAAAATACAATGTCTTCCCAAAATGGGAAGTTTCGGCTATGTCCACTATAATCTGCCAGGGCCTACATCTTACAATCTCTATAATGGAACATATTAGCTCTCACCTTTGAACCTTGATAAAGATGGAGGTTCAAGCTCAACCAGCTACGCTATGGTAACGTAGAAAGTATCTCTAACCTGATTGTCCTCCCTTCCTGCCACCTATTCTAAATTTTGATTTTTGTTTCTCATTCGAGTTCCCGAATTTTCCTCCCTCGAGCAGAGGTGTAATCCTCAGAGGGTGCGCTTCTGTGTTGAATACCCATTCATCCAATGAGATAACTGATGAGGGTGAAAAGAGAAGATAGAGATATTTCAAAGTCTCAGCTAGAAAGAAGGTTTGCATCTTATTGTCCTTGATGCCAGTATTAACCTGAAACAGGGATAGTTAGTATATGAATATGCACGATGGTTGTCTAATGCATACACATAAGCGTATTATGAGATGTGAATCTAATGCATGCACATAAGCGTATTGTGAGATGTGAAGTTGAGGCGTGCTTACATCCTTCAATCCGACGTATCCTGTCTCTATCCGCGAATTCTTCTCGAAAGCTTGGAATATATTCCAACCCCATTCTTGGTAGGTCTTATTGCCCGTTAGGCGCCAAAGATAGAAGAGTGACTCAACTGTCTCTGGTCTTAGAATGTTCCATGATGTACCCACACTCATGTCCTAAACAATTCAAAATTTTAAAATGGTTATGTAACCAGGAAATAATAAATTGCGGGTCAAAGTTTAATTTTGCTCTAGAAGTTTTCATGTAGAAGCTACGGATATCTAAAAATTTTTCTTGGATTAATATCAGCCCCAAAAATGTTATAAAAAAAACAAAGTCGCCATAACTGTTAAAAAACCAACGTTGACCGTTAAAATTTTTAATGGTCAGCGGTGACATTGCTCTTATTTCAACACTCATAAGGTGATATTGATCCAAAAAAAAAAAATTCCAAATACCCACGGCTCTTACGCTAAAACTTCGGAGGCAAAATTAAACCTTAACCCATAAATTGCAAATAACAAGCGGACTAATAACAAACCTGGCCTTCATGAAAAAAATAGTTCTCTCCAGCCAATTTTGTGGGAGTTGATTGGTAGAAGTTATAGCATGTCCAAGCAAGCTGCAAAGTAAAGCATATATAGTCATATTCCAACACTTAGCTGGGGAACAGTTATCTGACCTTGTATAAATCAATGTGCAAATATCCGTCCCACCAGAGAATAATTATCAGTAACCATTCCATTCATTCATATTTCCTAATCACAGTACAAGACAAATATATATATAGCAACAAGCTAACGTTGGATTTCGATCACATAAAGTGGTGATCTTGAGGTGAATGATAAAGTGGGTATTGAATGTACAGAACAGCAATATCAACAATCATTTCAAGCATCGGATGAAAGAAGTCGTGTACTAGAGGAAGAAGGAAAGCAACCATGTTACCCCCACCCCCTTTTTCAGTGACTCGTGGCAACAGCCTGTACATTGATATTCCACTTACCATCCATTTAAGGTGACCCAAATCTGCCAACATCCAATTATCTACTCATAATAATATGTTTCAGAACTTTCATATTCATGGTGTCAGGGAGCATTACATAAATAAAATTGCTGAGATCACAATTTGAAGCAAACCAAGCATTTCTAAATTGGACCAACAGAATTCATATCATTAACCAGTGAGCTGTGTGAGTATATTATTGGTCAAGCGCCAAAAGAGTAAGTCAACATAAGTACTTTACTGTATATGTAAGAAGCAGCTAAGCTATACCTCTTCTGCAAGTGATAGAAACTTCTTTGAATCTTCAGGACCATAACCAGATGATCCTAAAGCAACCATTCCTGGAGCAAAGCATGCTAGTTCATCCATCTGCATGTCCACAATTCAATGAAAAATCATAAGCATATTCAAATCATCACATGTAAACAAAGGAAGGGGCAATAACTGTAAGGTACCACAATGTTGTACCTTGTCTGTAAGAGACCCTCCATTCTTCTCACATATATAAGCAAAAGAAGATGGTGTTGATCTCCTAACCAAACTTTCAAGACCTTTCATTGATTTCTCCCACATATCTCTGTTTTCAATATTTCAAAAAGCAAAGGAAAAGATTAATTCTCATTCAAACTCCATTTAAAAGGAAATTATACTATAAGGAATTGACAACATAAACTAATTTTCATCAATCTTCAGAAGTTGTGTTCCACCTCTGCTACCATTCAAGGTAACGAATTGATTCCAACTTGAATCCTCAACAAATAATTAACAATGTAATGCAAAAAAAATGATCAAGGAGATAAAGTATTCCTACCTATAGAGTTTTACAGCTGGAGTTTTATTCCCCTGTATCCAAACTTTGAGCAAGTATTCATAAAAGCTGCAAGATAATTATATCAATCACAATCCGGACGAAATTAACAAATATATAGTAAGAGGATTGAATTTTACAATGTAGACCATCTTAAAATGCAGAATATTTACTGCACTTACATATGTCAAAGGTGTCATCAAAATGTGTAGAACTTTTGAAAGTAAACCTATCTTAATTCTACGTCAATACCTGTCACCCATGGCACCAAAAGTGATGGGCGAGTAGGCTGTTCTTCCACTATGAGGATCGATGTAGATAGGAAGCAATCCATCGTCAGGAAATGTTGTATTAATATGTGTTATAACCTTCTCTGCCTGAAACAGCAAGAGTATAATCTAATCATCACATTTTTTAAAAAAAATAGCCTCCACAAATAATAAATAAATTACTAGAACAGTTAGTACTTAGGAACATTGGCAGCTCA
Source organism: Leucaena leucocephala (assembly GCA_037074615.1). Classification (NCBI taxonomy): domain Eukaryota; kingdom Viridiplantae; phylum Streptophyta; class Magnoliopsida; order Fabales; family Fabaceae; genus Leucaena; species Leucaena leucocephala. Next base: position 4,887,855 of record CM073552.1, read on the forward strand.
GCAAACTTCTTTTTTGTGTTTTTTTTTTGTTTTTGAAAAATACCATTCAGGCTTCAAAACAAGTACAAAGAAGGCTAGCAGCATAACTATAATCTATCTGACGATGATAATAAACGCTGTACATTATTAATTTTTGCTAGATAAAGATGGGTTAGATGACTTAGATCCATTAACACATGAAGGGAATTACAAATTCTTCATCCCATATATATACAATATCAAACAACAAACCTGCAACACCCCTACCCAAGCGGGGTAAAAAAGGAAAATATAGAATGGTAGAAGTAGAACAAAAACCTTCTGCTGATACTTTGGGTCACCAGTCCTTTGGGAAAGAACAATAAATTCTAGTTGTTCAGTGCCAGAATCCGCCAAAATACTCTCACCCTTGAAACAAGAGAAAGGATTAAAAAGAATTAGATATACTGATAAACTGCCTCTAGGAAATTGCCAATACAATAACAATCAGAAATCAGAAACTAAAGCCTAAACTGAAAAATCCATTAACCCAGAACCACAGAGACATATAAAGGCCCAGAACTAGTACCACCAAAGTCTGAATTCTGAAATAGTCACAAAAATTGAGCCTTGAAAACAAATATAACAAAATGACATACAAATTTTAATTAAAAAATTAGAAAACTCTAGAAATAAATGCTGAGCCAATACGGTCATGCTAGAAGAATCAATTCTTGTCCAAAAAGAGGTAAGGTAGAGTTTCATCAAGCTAGCAACAAAGGTTTCAATTTTTCATCAATCTGAGATTTATCAATGACCTCAAAAGACGGGTATTCTCTAAACAGTCACATGCTTAAAAGTTTGATGAGGACTACTAAACTATGGAATCCTTAACAGTGATAACAAATGTTTTAGAAAAGGAGAACTGCACATATAGAATACTAAGAGCATACCCCAGTCCAACTAGGATTGTGTGGACTTCCACGTGCCAAATTGATTATGTTATAAGGAATTCCAGTAGGTGTATCCCATGCAGGCAGCAATCTGTCTGCAATGTCTCTAGCCTTGTCAAGGAAAATTTTATCTCCTGAAAGATCATATGCACTGAGGAGTCCACCTACCACTCTGTATTTTGGTGGAAATAGACCAAAAGAAAATATCAGAAACAGAATACATGGTCAAAGCTCACAAAAAATTGACAGTGAAGGAACATCACTGCAACGTAAACCTTATAAAGCAACCTTATAGTTGTCTCAAAAACGCTAGCTTCATAATCCTTGTTAAAATCCAGCGAGTTTGCCACCCATCTGTTACAGAATAATGTCTTACTATGAAGTACGAGAAATAACGACCATGAGTATCACAGTCAAGCATTAAACAGATGCAAATAACAAGCCATTGAGGAAAAAAAGGTTAACCACCTACTTGAATTTAAATTATAAGAAAAATTCAAGAGCTTTAAAGAAGTAAGAAACAGGAAAAAAATAGGTCAAAAAATCAATCTACAGGAGTTAAAACACGTGAATAGCGCCTCCAGCAGTGCTAATAAATTGATTTTGAATCAGAAATTTGAAATAAAGAACAGATTCACAGATAAATAAATTTAAAAGAAAATGACAGATCTCTAATTTGTCAACACATAAGCACCTTAACCAAACATAACTCACGAATTTACCTCACACTATAGATTCCAGCAGAACATATAGATTTTAAGTATGCAAATACTAACAACTCAGTGTCACAGATTCAAAAGTTACACTCACTCTCTTGCTTTCTGAAACTGCTCAGTGAGACCCATAATGTATAATGTGTCAAGAGAATCAACTAAGGTTGCTCCAAGACCACCAAAGCTATCAACACCATTCTTTGACTGGGGCTGGTAGAACCAAGAAAATAACCTTTAATATTGAAAAAATGTAACATAAAAGATATGAAAGATCCATCATGTAGAATTTTAAGGTCATACATTTGGTTGATGAATATATTTGAATGACCACATTAAAACCTCATAATTTGGTCATAACTCAGAATTGGCGGTATGCCAAAACAAAAAGGGTCCTCTGCTGGATAATGAACTAAAGGGCACACCCGTGTCCCTTCTCATTTCTTTTCTTTTCCCATGAAACAAACATAAACCACAGAATTGTTATTGTTTATATTAAAGCAAAAGGGCATGAGTGAATCATATCATAATCTTTCCAGACTTATAACTCTACTCCCAAGGAAACAAGCTGAATTTATAAACATTGCAACCCAAAATTTGGATGAACAACAAGAAGCTCACAAGGGAGAAAACCAAAAAAGCAATCATTAAATATAAATTTTAATTGTATGTAAAGGGAATTAACCACACCTCAAGTTCATCTTGGCCCCATGCATATGTTTCATATGATCTCCAAGCATGAAGCATAGCTTCTTTTACTTTCTCCCTTCTCTGAACGGCAACAGGATCATCTTGTGTCACTTTATTTGACAAAATAGTTTTCTCCCTAGAGTCAATATTCTTGACTATACCACCTTGGGCATTACTTAATTCTTCCTTCTGAAATAAGTATAAGCACTCAGGCCCTTGTAGAGAAAATTATTTATTTTTTCAAATAATAAGATACTATAACACATCAAATTGAATAAGGAGGCCTGCACGCACCAAAAAACAAAAACTACAACAGAAGGTATCACGAGCAAGAAGTGAGGTTAGAGCATTATATGAGACTGAATTGGGAAAGAGAATTCACAAAGGAGGAGGTTAATCATTATTATTTTATGGTGGATTCACATAAGAGATACCAAGTGTATTCATAGTAAGGCCTTTTTAGTCTCCCTTGTTTGTTGTTTGCATAAGAGAATAAGGTAGTATGAAACTTTTTTTTTTTAAAAAAAAAGAAAACAAAACAAGACCAAACAAAATAAAAGCCATTTAAAGGTAAGGACCTCAAGACCAGACCACAAGGCTAATCATCTTATTATACTTTAAACAAAAAAACAATAAATTTTCATACCAGATTCTGCAAATGAGTCACTTCATCCCGTAATTTCTGAACTTCAACCTGAATTCCACAGAAAAATTATATAATGGCAATCAATTGAAGTTATTTTGATGCCAAAAGTATTCAATAAACTAATTCTGTCCCCAAAAAATAAATCATAAAAAAAGTTACAATGAAAAGAAAATAATATTTTATAATCATTTGACATCTTATCTACACTAGCATTACTTGCTACGAGGAACTCACAATAACAGGTCAAATAACCATAGAAACTTCACATGCTCATGCACTATGATACAACACAATTTTAACCTAAGAAGCACCAGCTTGAACACTACGACACAATAGAATATTAAGTATCAAAATGGGAATCATCGCACCTTTCCCAGTACAAGTACTCACATGTCATATACAGACACAACTCCATTTTGGACTATTGGTAACTCTATTGCTTATGAGACTACAAAAAAAACGTTAAAAGACAAAAATTCTTTTAGAAATTTTCTTATTGAAATTGAAAAGGATGACGACTAAATCAGAACTTAATAGCGCCTCCAATACAAATCATTAGTTAGAAAATAGGGACACGGGCATGTTTTCTGGTTTGTGTCCTATCAATCCTAATTATTTACAATCAAATCCTAGTCAAACATAATAAAATCATATCATGATCAACATCAAATCACATCCTAATCAACAAGTTTGGAACATTGTTCTATTCAATATATAAAACCCTTCAATTCATTAACCATAATTTTTACTTGCTACTACTTAAACTAATGCATGAATAATTTTTCTGTGGCCCTCAAACTTCTTAGTGTACAACTAAAAATTTCCATTACAACAATCTACAAACATCTTTGGAAGATATAGGTCACTAGATACAACAACAACAAGCCTTATCCCATTAAATGGGATCGGCTACATGGATCATACGGCGCCATTGTACTCTATCAAAAACAAAATCCTTGGATAGGTTATTGACCAGGAGATCCCGCTCAATGACCTCGTTGAGCGTTCTCTTTGGCCTTCCTCTACTCCTTTTAACTCGACTCCATACTGTTTGATCCACCCTCCTCACCGACGCATCCCTTGGCCTTCTTTGTACGTATCCAAACCACCTAAGACGGTTCTCTACCATTTTCTCCTCAATAGGTGACACTCCAACTCTTCCACGTATTTGTTCATTACGAATCTTATCTTTTCTTGTATGCCCACACATCCATCTCAACATCCTCATCTCAGCTACCGCAACTTTATACTCTTGCTATCCTTTTAAAGCATAACATTCACTTCCATAAAGCATTACTGGTTTTATAGCATGCGATAAAACTTTCCTTTTACTTTATCTGGTACTTTCCGATCACATATAACCCCAGTAGCATTTCTCCATTTAAACTACCCAGCCTGAATTCTATGATTAACATCCTCCAAAATTTCACCATCCTTCTGTATAATTGATCCCAAATATTTGAACTTATCTATTTGTGGAATAACTTGATCTCCCAATCTGACCTCCAAGTTACTTCTAACTTGCCTCTTATCAAAATTACAATGCATATATTCAATCTTACTTCTACTCAGACAAAAACCCTTCGACTCTAAAGTACTTTTCCATAACTCAAGTTTAAAATTAATCTCTTCTCTTGACTCCGCCACAAGAACTATATCGTCCGCAAAAAGTATGCACTTGTAATATAGGTCACTAGATATTAATTTAAAAATTTCAGCTAAAATTTTCTCTCTCCACATTTTCAAATCGAAAACAGAAAAGAAGAAGGCCAAACATCTTCGTAGTGCCTATTAATCTTAAAATGATTTGTCTGCAGATACATTTGCAACAGTCAATTGGTCAAACTCTACTAGATAGCTGCTGAGATTTTGTAGCGCAATGCCTTAGTACCTTTAGGATAGCTTTTTCCTTAGTTGCAGAGAAATGAAGTACCAATCATCAAGATTTAAAACTAACGGAAAGACATTTAACATGAATAAGTAGATCACATACGGTATCAGAATTCAGAAGTCAACTATTAATTGTAGCCTTGAAAACGTGTTAAAGGGTGAAACTGGAACGCAAGTTTTTAAGGGGAAGCTATTCCTATCATAAGCGGAGCTCTAAACTTCATTTTCATCCTAAAGCCTAAATTTGGCCACACCCCTGCCCTTTCAATTTCTTCAGTTCTAGATATTGAAACTTCGACACATAGTATCAGGCTTTACGATATGGTAACAGATCAAGGAGCAATGTCATCCTCCATGTTTCTTCTGCCTGACAGCAATTGAATATACTACTTGCAGGCGATTTATTAAACAAGTGAACATCCAGAAGGACTGAAAAATTCATGATCTCCAAATACAACATAGAATTCCCCTAAAACAAGTGACAACAAGATCAACGTCAACACTCTGGGAGACAAAGAATCAAGTCCCTTAATTATGCTGTAACTGAGCAAGCATGACCATTAAGTTGAAACGATGCATAACGCAAATTTTGATTTTTGTATTGTGGGGCTATAAATGAATAAACCGATCCAGTTTTATTAGTTTCAAGTTGTTGATGACAACTACCAAAGAGCAGAGCACCCTTTATTTAGAATTGAGACTTTATATTCTCTTTCTTAAACTTCAGACAACAGAACTAAGCAAGTCACGGGAAAAATCATAAAAAAAAAAGAAGGTGAAGTAGTACCTCGTGTTCTCTGACTAAAGTTTGACGATCCCAGACAACCAAAGTGGCACAAACAAAGACAATCAAGAGCAAAGCTAGAAGCTTTGGTCTCTTGAGGTAATACAAGGGGTGGCAGTACCTCAACTTGTGACTCAATGATCTGCTACTTCTAGCCATTGCCAGATCTTACCCTCTCAAATTACAAAAAAATTGGAAATCCAGAATCCCCGAAGCAAGAGGGAAGCACTCCTCTATCTTCTACAGCTAGAGCAGAACCGATCTAACAGGAACCATAAGACAGGAACGATTCAACAAAATCAAACAAGTTAGGCGTTCCCCGTTTCTTGAAATCTATGACAGAGGAACGACAAGAGACTCGCAGAAGAGACGAAGGGGAAAAAACAAACACAAAGGAATTTTTTTTGTGGGGTTAATTTCTGTGGGGATATTTTTTCTCTAGTATTGGTGAAGCCAAGTAGATGGACCAATCGAACTCAAAAACTAACTCAAAGTTTGAATTTGGCGATCGAACCATAACCCGAAGCCGAAGGAGAAGACTACAGAGAAGTCAAGTCCTACAAAATCAACGAAGAATAGTCTGCATTCTTGACAAGTCAACCCAAGTACCCAACCCAGACGCGTGACACTATCTTCTTCAGCGAAACAAGCATAAGGCCCATATTTCTTCGGAAACTTCCTTGGACTGATGTGTAGTGTGTTCTAAACAGAGGGATTCTAGTTCAACCGACAAGGGTGAGATATACCATTTAAAACGTATTTAATTTCTAAAAACTATTATTCCAATCACGGTATTCGAGTAGGTATCTTAATTTTTAAATGTCTAAATTTATACTTGAGGGTAATAAATAACTCGCATTGCCTAACATTAGTATCACTTACGAGGAAGGGAGACTTCACCCTACCTTTAAAATGTGGGTGAGCCCAACCCCTTTCCAAAAACTTTTGTATAAAAAAAAAATAGAGCGATTCAACTCGACTTACAATGCCAATAAGAGTTAACAGATATGATAAAGAATGGCTCGCCCTGGTTTATACCTAAATTTACGTTTGAGGATAATAGATAGCTCATTTTATCCGACATTGGTATCGCCTAGGAGAAAGAGAAATTTCACTTTGCCCTTAGATCGTAGGTGAACCCAACCCCTTTTTAAAAATTTTTATAACAAAAAAAAAAAGATATGATAAAGAACAGGTTTGTATCTTATAAAAATATGAATTCGATTCTCGTTGTCATCATAAGGGTTCCTGTGATATTTCTCTGAACCTTGGACTATGTTCTGGCCTTGGTAAGAGACCTATACCGAACATATATAAATTTTTCTTTATCAAAACAAAAAAACACTCGCCATGTAATACCCTAATCATTGTTTTCAGCTAAGCTAATAAAAGTGAGACATACGATTATTTAGAACATGTTCGATTTTTAAAAAATATTATTTTATTATAGTTATAGTCATAACGATTGGAGAAGTATCATAGCTTTTAGGTACCTAAATTTATATTTGAGGTAATTGATGACTCGTACTATTCGATATTAGTATCGTTTAGGAAAAAAATATGATTTCATCTTACTTTTAAATTGCAAGTGAGTCTAACTATTTCTAAAAAAAATTATAAAAAAAAAACTCGGCCTGCAATTCTAATGAAGCATTTCTTCTTTTGTTGACGCAGCCGAATGCATTCACTTTCAAGTCGGTTCTTTATAATCCTAATTGTCTTTTTGTTTTGTTTTATTTCAGTTTTGATAAAATAAGCTTGGGATTTTACATGTTGAGAGTAAAAATCAAATTTTTTTAATGCAATTATTATTAAGCTAAATTTTAGATTGTCAACCTGAATAAAAAAAAGTAAGTTTCTATCCTTGCATCACACCGGGTAATATATAATTTTCTTTCGTGGGAATTTAAGTTAGATAAATATATTAAAAAATAAAATACATGATAAAATGAGATTAGAGAATTTGACAAAATACTACTTAAGGGATAACTTGCTCCATCATTTTGTTTTTTAAATTCCAGTATACACTGAATTAAAATTTCAACATAATTAATAAGATTTTATTTTTGAGTGACAAGAAAGAAGGACAACTAGAAATGGAGAATATATATATATATATATATATATATATATATATGTGGTCCCTAGAGAGAATAATTGAAAAATCAAATGAATGTCAGAATATTGTGGCTAAAATTGAATCCTTTTCAAAGACAGCTTTGAGATCAATGTAAGCTTCTCAAGCAAAGAAATTTAAGGATACTAAATGGTTATGGTTGAATTTCATTAACAGGTTTCTTTATATATATATAGATTAGATCCCTTAATCTAAAATGAAAACAACTTATCTTTTTTATAAGATCCCATTTAGATTGTCTGAATATTAAACTCATTTTCACTAAATTTACCCCTAATTAATTTAATTCTCTTTCATTCTTTTTCTTGCCACTATTTCTCTCTTATTTATCCTAAATTTAGGAAAAAGATTCATTTCATTTGAACTAATTTTAACATTTTTTAAACAATATAATTGGGTTAAAAATATCTTATAAAAAAAATGGGAGGGAGGGAGTATATTAGAAATGGGCTCATTATCTCTCTTCTCATTTTAGGATGGCTAAACTTCATTGAATCCATAATTATACATATGTTATTATTGTCTCTAAGTTCAGCTAGCTAATAGGTAAGACAAATGACTATTTATAATATGTTCTATACTTTGAAGAGTACTATTTTATTATATTTCTACATAATATTTATATTTTTAACATTTCAATCCTCTTAATTCTTAAAATCAAAACTGCTGTATGGATCTATTTTTAATATGATCAAAATGACATTAATAATAAACACAAAATCTCTCTTATTTTTCAGAATCAGCCACGTCCATATATCAGTCCGTATATTGCTGTTCCGCTGGTTGGTAGCTACAAAAAAAGATAACTATTCGCAGATTTTACAGAAAAAAAATGAAGTTACCATAAAAAGATGTAAGTTGTACGTTGCTTGGTCCCAAAATAGCTTTAATTGTACATTGCTTGGTCATATAATGTGCCTGTGGGTTCTTACATTTTACTTTGCTAAAGCGTCCTGTTATATTTTACCCAATTATATATGGGTTTAGTTGACAAATAGGTGAGACATATGACTATTTGAAATGTATTCGATTTTAAAAAAGTACCATTTTATTAACTCTTAGGGAAAAATCTTAATTTCTATGTGCCTAAGTTTATTTCTGAGAGTAATTAACAGTTAATCCTACCTCTATATCGTAGGTGAGTCTAACCACATTCTAAAAATTTCTTTATAAAAAAATTACATTTTTGTCATTATCTTCCCTACCAAATCAATGTATAATATAAACTTTATAAAAAAGTCACTTAATTTTTTAATAAAAAAGTAGCATTATTTATAAATAATAAATAATACGACTTATTTCTTCAAATTGCTCTTTTATATTGTATGGAACTCAAGAAACAAACCATATTGCAAAAATATTATTTTATAATAGATTTCATATTTTAAATTGATATAATTACTGATAAGTTTGAACTATGTTTCTTTTAAAAAAAAAATTGAGGTAGGAAGAATGGATCAACGTTTTTACCAAAAAAATCTCTCTTTTACAAAGCATTTCGTGCGGCTAGTTACATTGATAAAAGATCTAGTTTATATTATAATTTATTTTATAAATTAAATTTTATATTAAAGATACTATTAAAAAGCTAGTTGCAGTATTTATAAATTATTGTAGATCTTTTAGAATTTTCAACCAAGAATGCTCATGATGCGGATACCATTTCCATGTATTTTCACTCGGTTATTTTAGTTTTTGCAGCTCAATATGTATATGAAAAGAGACAAGACTCGTACAAATCTTTTTTTTTTCGTTTTGGCAAACAGGCAAATTTTATTAATCACAAAAACAAATTATTACTCACACTAATAACCGAAGCCACATAAAGGCACTTGAAAAAAAAAGCCTATTAATACAAACTAACACACAAACCAAAACCAAAAAACAAACATAACAACAAAACCAGCAAACAGAATCCATAAAAGCAAGCAAACAAGCTAAGCAAGACAATTAGCCAATACCACTTCTGCATAGTTACCTCTCTAGCAAAACCAGAATCCTGCTTTCTATCAGTACCAATCTGCACATCTTCAAGGTCCTTCTGCAGTATAGAACTCAAAGAAGGTGGTCACCTCTCATTGCCTCAGCTGCTAAACAATCGGCAGCATTATTGACCGATCGAGCAACAAGTGACACATCCCACTCCTTGTAATCTGCAGAATTCAGCAACAGGATGCATTTCTTCACAATATCCGCACTCCTCCATTCACAACCCCTCCCCTCTCTCTTCTCCAATTTATAATAGAGATCCTGACAATCAGCTTCTACTATCACCTTACACCCCCACCAAAGATCTCCACATTCCATAGCTTCTAGTAAAGCCATGCTTTCTGCCATAAAAGCAGAATCTGCCTCCACCATCTTCCCCACACCCCCAATAAACCTTCCCCTCCAATCTCTGCCTAACATGCCAATAGCAGCTCGTCCCCTTTTGTTTATACTATGATGATTTGTTATTTTAATGATTTTACGGAATATTGTGACCTAGTAGAAGAATAGGGCCTTTTGAGATTATACATGTGATTTTGTAGATTCACAATAACTATTTGTTATATTATGAGTATTATTCAGTATTTTTGTTTATGTTATGGACTTTGGTGTTGTTTACCCAAGTTCGATGCCCGGAGGCCCATTTCAACAGTTTGAAATTGATAACTGTGATAGTGATGTTAATCGAGAGCTTGAACCCTATAACTATATTAGTGGAGTTGAATCATTTCTAACATGGTTTTACATGCAAAAGTTATGTGATCCTGGTATAACTTTTACTCTTTTTTATAATGGATAACTTTTTCAAAATAAGTTAAACTCTCCTAACAATTGATAGTGTTGGAAGGGTAATTTTACTTTTCTATCACAATTATTTGTTGATTAAGAAAAGACATTTTATAATCATTTTAGGTTTTTTTTTAATTTTAGTAAAACTCTATTTTATTATATTTAACTCTTTTAAAATTATAGAATTTATTTATAACTATGGTTATATTATGATTTATTTATATTATGAATAAAATAGTTTAATTAATAGTAGTTATAATAATAAAAATTTTACACACATATTTATGTACTCAATTCTGTGACGATTCCGAACTAACATGTACAATATTTGTTGACAATTCTACGATATCAACTTCATTGTGCCTTGGTGGCTGTTAAAGGCCAGCCGCCTAAATCCTTAGCAAACAATCCACTTAACTCCTTCACTTCCTTCTCATTTACACCCTGCCCTCCTTCTTCAACTCTTCATCCCTTGCAGTTTCTCCAACCTTCCTTCCTCCTCCCTTTCTTGATAATCTCTTGATCAACCTCACACTCTTCCTATTTGTCATTGCTACATTCCCCTTTTTGCAAATTTCTGCATTCATCATTTCATCGTCAAAGGTCAGTTTCCTTCTCTTGGAAACCTGAACTTCAGCTTCCTTCTCCAATTCTCTCTTCAAACCAATCCTTTTCATCTTCTTTGTGACCTTTGACATTGGAGATACATTGCCATACAGAACTATGGCTTTTGACAAATCTTCTTTAGCAGCAGCAAACTTTCCTCTAGTCATCCTAATATTTTCCTCAGTACTGCTCCTGCACTTTCCAGCTTCTCACCACTTTTATCTTTGAGAATTTCAGGATAATTCCTCAGTTTCAATCCGATCTCCCTTCTCCACTGCCTTCATTTTACTTTCATGTATATCTTTTGCTTTACTGCTGCTCCTATTCTCAATTATAACAGCATCCACCTTCTTCTCTTTCAAGTCTCCTCCCATCCAAACTTTCTCTTTCTCAGATTTCAGTAATTTCTGAAACTTATCAATCCTTCTTACTTCACTCTCCAATGCTTCCCAACCCTCCTTATAACATCTTACAGCATTATCTATAGATCTAGCCATCTGAATGCCCAGCCAACCACCAAAATCCTCATCCTACTCTTAATCATCATTCTTGTCTTGGTAAGGACAATTCCTCTGATCATGACCGAGCCTTCCACAATGAAAACAAAAGTTCTGCAAGCATTCATACCTCGCTTTGATCCATGTTGAATCCTTGTCCCGCCTCGACGTCCACATTCTCTTTGTCCATGGCTTCCAATGGCAGATCATGAAACTGGATCCAGAATGGTGATAAATTAAAATTGACTTCCTTATACACCATATAATCCTGCCATAACTGAATATTCAGCAACACACCTTGAATAGACCAAGGCCTACCTCGCAGAATTCTCAAATAATCTTCCCTGCGACTAAATTCGAAGATAAAAGCACGATTGTCGATATCCGTTATTTCCAGATCATATTCCTTCGCCAGATTGCATCCTTTCCTGATCATCTGAATCGTCGTGCCTCTATTCAGATTCTTCTCTGCGATTAATTTACTAACTAGCGCTCCACCATAGAGCTTCCTCTGCTCGCTACTTTTCCATACCAAATTAGCCTTCAATCCACCTTTGCCTCTACCAAAACTATCTGGCTTCTTAACTCCCGAGAACCTCCTCGCTCCATTGATCCTCACACAGCTACACTCTCTCAATAAGCAAGAGAATGGCGCACTCTTTTACTCTGCCGTAGTGGTTGACAGAAGCTCTCACTTCAGAATCAGCGATAACTGCCGTAACTAACTCTCACAGGGGAGAGAGAAAAATCTCCCAGAGAGTGAAAATTATTCCTCCAATGCTCCAAGACTCGTACAAATCTAATCTAATTTATATCAAGTTTTTACTTGTCTTTCTCAATTAAAGAAAAACAAGGGTTTGATTTTTTTCCCTACACTTAGTACGAGGGTCTTCTAAGTTCCAAGCCATAAAATTTGAATAAAATATTTTGTTTAACTTTTTAATATGTTAAAATGAATTGTTATTTATATTTTTTATATGCATGGGATAATAAATTTTAAACAAGAACATGTTTAAAGTTTATGTGAGGATAACACATCTTAGAGTTATTTTTTTTATACTACTTACAATATCCTATTATCATGTATTTAATTTTAGGATTTATGGATATCTCTCCTAATATAAATATCTCTTATAGGGTTTGAACTCGAGATTAAAAAAATTTAGCATAGTTATACACAATATATAATAATTATTTAGTTCTTTATAATTTAAATCTATCCAGGGTAACTAATTCTAAAGTAAGTCTATACTCTACAATACTAGAAAAATTATGATATTTGATGCATATAGGGTATATAGGGTAATATTTTATGAGCATATTTTAAAGTACATAGAATTGATTTAAAACATAAGTGTAAGCTCCAGGTAGGGGAAGAACCCTGAAACTTAAATATTTATTACTAATATTTGATTAATATTAAGGTAAAATAGAATATAATATTTTAATTTTATTTTTTATATACGACTAATATTTTAATTTTATTTATAGTATAATTTTACCTATAATATTTTTAATTTAGTATAATTTTATCCTATAATATTATTTCTCAAGTATTAAGAATTATGTCAGATTAAAAAGATTATGGGTAAAATTATACTAAATTAAAAAGATTATAAGTAAAATTATATTATAAATAAGATTATAATATTGACTGTATATGAGAAATAAGATTAAAATATTAAATTTTTTTTTACCTTTAATATTATTAAAAAAATATTTTGGTTTGATTTGAGTTTTTGAACCATGTTTGGAGAGAGAGAATTAAAAGAAAAAAGAAAAAAAACAAGAAGAAGCGGTTGGAAGACGGAAGGAAGGAGAATCCAAAAGGTATATGGTGTTAGGAGAGGGTTGGGATACGGAAGGGCGTATTTATGAATTTAATCTCTGACGTGGGAACAATGCGTGCAGATCAAATCTGGACCATAGATTCTCAAGGACCGTTCTCGTCCAAGGAAACGAAAGGCCTCAATTAAATTAATCAAAACCTACGCCACCTCTGGTGGGCCCCACGCCAAATCATTCCGACACACAAGCGTCTCCTGATCCGTCAATCAGCCACCGCTCGCCTGCCTCCATAACCAATCATCCCTGACACGTTCCCCCTCTCCCTCTTCTTTTTTAAATTTATTTTTTAATTTTTAATTAAATTATTTTGTGGTAATTAGACCCTCCCTCTTCTCATGTGGTTCCTACTTCTTTATTACGCTCTCCCCACTATTTTATCCCACGACGCCACTTTTGAATTTCGAATTTCTTCTTGTTCATTCATCTTCCTCTAATTCTATTACACTTATGAATGTATATTATTTTCAAGCCGACAAAATTATTTTTTAATAATATTAATCAAATCTTATTTAAACTATTAAAAATATAAAGGTTCACTCATCGTGATAAAATAATATTTATTTAAGTCATAAATATAAAATTTATTTATAATATAAAATGAGCTCTTATATTTAGAACTAGATGGATAGAATATCATTTAATTAAAATATAAAAAGATTATATATAATCATGAAAAAAAGTACTCCTCCGATATTAAATATATGATTTAATTAGAAAGTTGATCTTAATTTTAAATATAAAATATATTTCTTAAAGTTATTAACTCTTTCCTAAATTATTCTTATTGATACTCTCTCAATAATAATCAAATAAGAGAATGGGGAAAAATTAATAAAAATAATTAGTATATTTTAAAAAAATATATTATAATAACTAAGTTAATTAATTTTTTAATCTAATTAAAATTAATTAATTAAATTTTATATTTAAAATTAAAAAAATATTAATTTATAAGTATGACTCACCAGCTTATTTAAATGACTGGCTCACCTGTGTTGTCCCGTTGTTTGATTTGGGGGGTGGCGGTGGGGGTGGGGGATATGGTTATTTCATCATCACCTTTTCAGATATTTTTCTCGGCTCACCGTAAGTGCCTGTTTCAAATTTTGATGTGGCGATGAATTATGGTGACGTGGCAGACAGTTTGGTATAGGAAGCTAGATATTTTTCGTCACTCCCACCGCACATTTTTATCCTATACGTTTCTCTATTTCTTAATAATGTCAATTAATTATGTAGTCTCTCCAAACTTGATCGTATCCACTAACATCTCAACTTGTCTCATAATTTCATGATTCCTCCGTCCTCAATTTAAATTTAAAATTCAATTTCTAATACTCTTATCCTTAATATAATAATAATTTTATATTACAATTTGCACTATAAAATAAATTTTATTATCTCCGATCGTTAATATAAGATCTACTTAATTAGTTTATATAGAATAAAAAAATTAGTTAAATTAGTTAATTATAATAATTATGTACTGATTTTTTTAAATATCGCCTTTAATCATGTGTATTTAAAACACTCTTAATAAAAATACCTTAATATGTGTAATTATATTAGAATATTATGGAAAAAAATTATAATTTTTAAAAATAAAGTAAATCAGAATTTTATATTTAATATAAAGTAAACTTTTCATCTATCTATTATATTTAAGATCAGAAGGAGTATATTAAAGACGAGAGATAATACTTCTAAATTTAATTGGTTATAAATCTCATAATATTTTTTTAGTTCTTAATATAATATCTAATTTACTATGTTTTATATTAAGAAAGATGAGTACTTTTTCTTTCTCATTTACAATATTTAAACTGATTTTATTTAAAAGTAATTCCATTCAGTTCAATTAACATTAGTGGAATCCACTTTGGTTTAAACTAATCTTGTGGTATTAAATATAATATATTTATTCACTTTATCTCTCGTATTTATTATTATAATATATATATATATTTTAATAACTAAAAATAGTAAAATAATAAATATTAATATAAAAATTTATAAATTTTAATTTATATTATAAGAGTTGACATAAAAATTTGTTTATATATTAAATTTACAAATGTATAATAATAATAAAATAATAACTATGATTAGAGAATTTAATATAATAAATATAAATAATTTAACTTTAATTTTATACTTTATTTTTCTTATACGACATTTGTTGGATATGACTTTGGTCATTTTTATTAGGCAATTTTTTTAGATTTTATTATCTGAGCAACTAATTAATTCGAATTGAGTACTTATAGAATTTTTTGAATAGTAAATTTTATAATAAAATTTAACACGATTGCATCTAAAATTTAAACCTAAAATCCTGTCTCTACTAATCTAAACAACTTCTTGGTTAAACCATTTTAAAAATACATATATTGATTGACTTTGTGGGTGGGATTACATGGACACAAATTTTCTTAATTTCTTATGATAAGATTTGACTATGAAATATCTAAATGTAACTATTCTAGCACATACACGTAGTGGGCTATATGTCCACGAAAAGTATTGATTCCGCCCATCTTTTTTTCATATAACATTGTAAGGGGCACGTGGATACAACATAATTAATTAATTAATTAACGTTTATTTGGAATAGGTTCGACCTCAACGAGGTTTTAGAATTCTCTAGAATGCGAAGTGATATATTAAAAAGGTAAAGAGGAAAAGACAACTTAGCAAATATAAGTGTTTAGATTCTGTACAAAATAAAAATTCTTAAAAAAAATTAAAATTTATATTTACAAGTCAAACTTACATACTTATGAGTTATATAATTTGTAAAAAAAAAAAAATTGAAGTTTACATGAGACTTATGCAGAATTTTCCCTCATTTCTGAGTTCACCTGTTCTTATTTAAATGTGTTTAGCTTTATCAAGTTTTACATTACACTCATAAAATTATAAAAATGTCAATTGTGTTTTATTTTTTTTTTTTACCTTGAAATTTCCGCACCCTCTACAGGATCACATAAATTTTTAACCAATAAAAACGTTATTGATACAAATATAAACTATAAAATTAATAACAAATCTATTATCTGACAGCAACAACGACAGAAAATCTGGTTCCTGTCATGCCTATTGCCTAAGGACCCCGTTTTTAGTAGTTATTATGTCACACACAGTAGAATAGAACGCGGCAATTTTCCAAGATGAAATGAAAAAAAAAACAAAAAAAACAGAGGCATAGAACAGTAGAAACATAAACATAGAACTCAGTAAGAGAACGAGGACAGCTCAAAAGCAGTGTCTCCTTTTTACCTCGTTTTTTTAAGTATAAAGGAGCTTATATAAATTTAATATCAATTTCTTACTAAAATTAAGATACAGTCTCAATATTCAGAGAATATTTATAAGAGATTTATGAACGTGCTTATTAAAGATATCTTCATAATAATAATAAAAATTTAACTCATATTTTTATAAGATATAAATTCATTTTTTATTATATGTATTAGTATGTAATAGACATTATTTTTTGTTTTTAGTTGCCTACTCGGTTACTGGAGTTTTGTCCCGACTACATTCGGATTTGACCTGCGTCGCGCACCTGGTTATGGTAGGTGAGTCTCCCAACGAGAATTTTTTGCGTACGCCAAGGCTCAAATTCAAGATCTCACTTAAACAATACCGAATTACTTACTACTCGAATTAACCGGATTAGTTGGTGACATTATTTTTGTTAGGTCGCAGCACAAAGATGTTGGGCCCTTCTTAATGGTGACTTAAGCATCGATTTCGGATGTTAGGAAATAATAATGGTTAAAGGGAGACGTTTTTTGAATATTAGGCGCAACGACGGATTGATGGAAGAATAAAGACCGGGGGCTAAATTTCCTAGTCAAGAACATAAGGTCTTAACTTCAAAATTGATAAGGATAAAATTTTCACCTAGTGCCACGTTTTACCCATAAATAGGGGAGAATCATCAGATTTCAACTTAACATTATCTACGATAAAAAAATAGCATAACTCTTTTTTAGATTACCTAAAATGTAAAGCGGTATATTTTTCTTATAAATGTTATTTGTGAAAATGATAATTTACATAATTAATTTACTTTACAAACATTGTTATGCCAATGCAATTATCTAAAGCTGACTTTTTCTTCGCTTTTGCTTTATTTAGAATATTAATTATGAAAATAATGATTTAGGTAATTAATTTAATTAAAAACATTTCCATGCAATCGTAGTTATCTCAAATTGATTTGTTCTTCGCATTTTGTTGTGTTTGTATGGTTTCACTCACTTAATAGAAAACATAATTTATTATGGGTGTGTTTGGAACACACCCAAACCAAGGTTTTATAACCCCTTTTGGGCAAAATCTTGGTTTGGGAAAATTTTAAAACAAACAGGCTTATTTGTCCATAAGTGCTTTTGGGCAAAACCATGGTTTAAAACCATAGTTTTGAATAAGCTATTTAAAATAGCTTTTTCAACAGTAAAAGAGCTTATGGACTATCCAATTACTATATTACCCCTACTTTTTCTTACACCCTCTCTCCTCTCTCATCCCTACCCCTCTCCTCTCTCATCTCTCCTCTCTCTTCTTTTATCTCTACTTTTTCTTACACCCCCTCTCCTCTCTCCTCTACCCTCTCTCCTCTCTCTTATCTTCTCTCTACCTCTTTCATCTCTCTTACTTTAAATCAAATCATACCCTTTTTGGTAATTTACTACCATAAAAAGTCATTCTAAAAATAACTATCAAAACACCTATTTATTCAAAACCACTTTTTTTCCATAAACTCTTTTCTAAAAGTCCTTTTTCATAAGCTGTCCATAAGCCATTTTTTTCATAATTACTTTTTTAAAATCTTATCAAAACAGGCCCTATATGATAAAATAGTACCTAATATCTTGATCTTATTTCTGTCAGTATCCTAATCTCATTTGTAGTGTAATTTTACCCATAATCTTTTTAATTTAGTATAATTATTAGTATTTAAAAAATAAGA
This sequence comes from Leucaena leucocephala, assembly GCA_037074615.1. Classification (NCBI taxonomy): domain Eukaryota; kingdom Viridiplantae; phylum Streptophyta; class Magnoliopsida; order Fabales; family Fabaceae; genus Leucaena; species Leucaena leucocephala. Next base: position 4,906,333 of record CM073552.1, read on the forward strand.
TTATGAGTAGAATTATACTAAATTAAAAAATATATATAAAAAAAATAAGATCAAAATATTATATATTAATTTACCTTTCAATTATAAACTATAGATAAAGTTTATCACAAATCCACTGTTCAAGGAGATTTTTTTTTTTTCGAATTGTGTACTATCATTTTCAAATTTCAAGCCGACGCACATATTTTAGGCCGACTTGTTCTTCGCACTTATTAGATAAGTTTTACCTAATTTCAGTCAATTAAAAAAATAATATAAATATATAAAATTACATACATAGTTGTTATTCTCACATTAACAAAATTATTCATTAATTACAAGAGGATAAAACTTGATAACAAATTTACTATTCAAATTCCGTACTTATACGTACCGTATATTGTATTTTAGAAATTTAATTATGAAAATATTTAAAATAATGATTTTTTTTAATTAAAAAATAAATAAAAGAGCATGAACAAGCCACAAGACTTGGTTCTCCATGAAATTCTCTTAGCCAATATGTGGACGAATCGTGGAGTATATTTAATAATTTCACATATTAGCCATGAATTTAGATCCATCACTCAGTGAATAACACCTAAGCCATATATCGACACCGCCTCTTTCTCTCTCCTCTATATATCTCTCCCTTTCTCAGTGTTCTATATTTTGCCCCCCAAAATCTTTTTCTCTCGTTCTATTTGACTCTCCATTGAAACCACAGAATCTTATGGTTTCCCTTTGATCTCTCTTTCTCTCCTCTCACATTTTTTCTTTCCAGCCAAGCACTTTCGCATCATCGTCTCTTCTCCTTTCACACATTTCTGTTCTGAATTTTTCGTTTGTTTTCTTGAGGAACCACGATTTTTGTTTTGATCATAGGCAGTTTGTTGATTGGATCTATCGAGAATGAAGTCAAGGATTTGTGAGTTGTGTAGTGAGCAGGCGTACCTGTATTGTGGTTCTGATTCTGCGTTTTTGTGTTGGAAATGTGATGGTAAGGTTCATGATGCCAATTTCTTAGTTGGTCGTCATATTCGAGAGATTCTCTGCTGCAATTGTATGTGTTTCGCCGGAAAGCAGATCTCTGGTAGTGTGGCTACGTTTGAAACCGTAACCTGTAAGTCTTGTTCGCCGGAGAATCCCTCCGATGAGGATGATTGTTTGTCTTCATCATCCATGTCGGCTTGCGTTTCAAGCACCGAGTCCTGTGCGACAGGTCCGAAGAAGATTCCGCGTCGGACGGAGACGGTGGTGTCGTCAGGTTCTGTCACGGATGAGAAGAAGTGCCCGGCGGAAGGGAAGAAGAATCCAGTACGGTGTCCAGCGGAGGAGGTTTTCACGAACTGGAGCAGAAAGTTAGGGGTAAATGGAAATTGCGTGGCGGCGTTGGCGTCGCCGGCGCTGGGTAAGCTAATGGCGGTGGTTCCGTTCAGAGTGGCGGTGGCGACGGCGTTTTGGTTCGGGCTGAGATATCGCGGTGACGGGCAGTTACGCACGGCTCAGAATTTGAGAAAGTTAGAGGAAATGTCTAAAGTGCCAGGCAAGGTGATCGTGGCGGCCGAGCAAAAGCTGACACGTGCCCTAAGACCCAAAAGAGCGAGGCGCCAATTCGAAGAAGGATGGGACGAGTGCTAAGCCTTCAAATCAAAATTATTATTTATTCTCTCTCTCTCTCTCTCTCTCTCTCTCTTGTTCCTCATATCATCAAAAAGAGATTTGGGGAAAACGGATCACTATGAAGCGTTTGATCTCTGAACCATCATCATCCACTATCATTTTTAGTTTCTTTTCCTTTTGTCGTTGATCTTAAAATAATGGAGTAAAATAGCTTTGCTTTGTTCTAGGATAATCAATCTATTTAGTTTGACAAAATTAAATTAGAAATTATACTATATTTCAACGACAGCAGCAACTACTACTACTTTGCCTATGTTTAGTTGTTCCGCCTATATTTCATAGCCAGTCTAGAAAGCCTATGTTAGGTTTTTTATGGTCAACATAAAACCTTGTCAAATCAAAGTCTATTACATCAAACAAATTAAATTCATGTTATATCAATTAGTTTATGAAATATACATTTAAATTTAATTAATTCGATTGATTCATAAAATAAAGTTAATCAAATTCAAAAGTGCAAGTTCTTGGGGATAGAGGTAGTAATTTGGGTTGGGCTCGCGGGCTCAACATGTCAACCAGTTAAAAAATAGTAGATTGGGTTACAAAAATTGTAACCCATTTGGATGCGGGTCTTTTTGACCCGCACCCGCGGCGGCCTAACCCGCCGGGTTGCCAGGTTGGCCCGTTTTTTTTTACTTTATTTTTTTATTATTTATATTACACATTTGTACTTTATTAATTTGAGAATCTTAGCTAAACAAGGGATATTACACTTAATTTATATTAACTTTATCTCATTGAGTTATTTTTTTATATATATTCATTTTATTTTATTATTATTTTCTTTGTGATAGATTTATCTATAGATGGTGATAAAGTTGACTAAATAAATATTTTGAGAACTTCAATCATGATTCGAATCCAATTAATATTGATATATGTGATTTTTTTTTTAAAAAGTTAACATATAGCCATATACATATAAAAAAAATGGCGGGTTGGCAGGCTAATCCGCCAACCAGCCCGCCTCCGTTCTAACTTGTGGCGGGCCAATCTGTATTCGACAGGTTAGCCCATATTACCACCTCTACTTGAAAGAAATGGATAAAGTTTACGTTACATTGCACAACATATATAAATTTTATTTCATCAAGACGATGAGTTATAAGTTATAAAGAGATTTGATATAATTTTATATTAGTTCTAACATACTCGTTATATTTTATTTGAATTTAGGATCGCTACAAAATATAGACAATTTTTTTTAAAAGTAGTAAACAAATAAATAATTTTCTCTTTATTCTTAAACTGAAAGTTGATCAAATTCGCAAGCATTTGGAGGAAATGGACAAATGGGCATGTTAGGGTAATGGAGCCAAATAAAAAAAGAAAAGGAAAACAGGGAGGGACATATTTGGTTGGAGAAAAAGACAAAGTGACATAAAAAAAATGCGTTGAATCCAAATATACGAAGTAGAATGAATGAAATGTCAAAATCAAATGCCATTCGTCTCTACTTCGTCGACTCAATTTTTTTTTGTTTGTTGTTGAATAAAAGACATCCCAACAGTTCATGATTATGCCTTCACGTTTCTAGCCACTACACTAAGTTTCCACATTAACACAACACACCTACTTGTTATCTACATTTACTGACCTCTCATTCATTCGTAGTAACAATAGCTTAAAAGGGAAACAAATCGACTCTATATTTTTATTTAATTATAATTCAATCTATAAATTTTAATTTAGCATAATTTTATCTTTTAAATTCGAATCATTTAATTTGTTTGATTTCTATATTTTAAATTTGGATATAGTTGACTCAATCTTTAATTAGATATTTTTAAAATATATATATAATATGTGCAAAAAAGATAATTGGAGGTACTAACGAGAAAGGTAAATCGGACACTTATAATATGGATGCCTTTAAAAGTAGTTGGGAGAAGACAAAACAAAATATTTAATATAATTATTAACAAGACTTTTTAATTAATAATATATTTAAAAATTTATTTATTGATAAAGTATAATAATATCGTGTTAATACAATCTATATAATATACATCACTTAATAAGATAAGACTTATAATCGTAGTAGTATAGAACTAATGAATTAAATTTCATATGAGAATTGAAAGACTATATATTGAGTGAGTTAAATTTCATAAACTAAATTTTATCCGATCCTAATTATAAGATCTAGTTGAGTTTTTTTTGGATAAATTAAGAAAACTAAATAAATTAGATTAATTATGATTAAACATAACCACTAAAATGAATTCATATTACATGCTCATCAGTCTAACCAAATTAATCACTTAACTATGATATTAATTATAATTAATTTATTTAATTTATCTAAAAAAATTAATTGACTTTTATAATTAGAACTAGATGTAGTAATTAAATCAAAACCACATGAATTAAATGATTATCTTTTAAGAAATATATATATATATAATAAAATCATGTTAAAAAAGTTCCCCAACTCATACTTCATTATAAGTTCATACATCATAGGTAGATATGAATTAATAGGTATTAATATATATATATATATATATATATATATATATATATATAAATAGAGTCCATCGTTCGGATCAAATATCTTTGCTTTATAGTTTTTTTTTTCTTTTTTAGTTTATTGGGGACCAATCATTTTAATATCGTACGGCAATTATTAATTGCTTTTTTCAAGTTTAGAGAGTGGGGTTAATTAAGAGTGATATAAAAAGAATAGAAGAAGATGTGAGGCGTAAATGAAGCACTGAAAAAGGGTGGGTGAATAATATGATAGCAAAAGCAAATTCTCCATTGTGGTTGGAGTTCAAAGCTTTTGTGAAAGTATCCAAATCCAATTGGGTGGATTTGAAAAGAAAAAAAGGAAAAAAATATTAATAAGATTCTTTATGGGTCCCTATGAGGTTATTTAAACCACATCTTTTAATTTCACCTCAATTAAGAAAAATCCTATTATTGGCTGAGCTGTCCTGCTTCATTCTTAACCATATGTTTGGCTTCTTAACGTGGTTATGGAGTTGCTATGTACGAAGTAAACTATTAACTGTTCATATATTAACAGATATCCACGTGTCACAAAAAGCTTATATTATTCTCTTCAATTGCGTGTGGAAGACTAGGTGTTTTCCAACCACATACCAAAATAAAGGAGAGGGCTCATCACACGCATGAAAAGGGTCAACGCAAGTCAAAACATTTAAAATTTGGCAATAATTGGCGATTTAGCCCTTACTAGGTGTGTTTTATTGAAAATATTTGTATAAAATAGACGACAACATATACATGGAGTCGGAAGACATACTGAGGGACCACGTAGATGAGTATGAGAGATAAAAGTTGGGAGTGTGAGAGACCAAATGGGAAATATGACTACGAGTGAAAAGGAGAATTATGAAAAATATTAAAATAGAATTAAAAATAAAAAATATATGAATGATATTTTGAGTTTTTATTTTTATTTTTAAAAGCATATTTTTATATATTTTTTTAGGAAACACTTAATTAAAAATTGACAATCAAATAAGTTTTTTTGAAAGCAAAACATTATTTCCAAAACAAGAAATTAAACAATGCGAACGTGTCTTAAACAACTATTAAGTTAATGTGAGAATAGATATGGAGGGTGTTTGGATTAGTTCTTTAGAAATAATTTTAGTTTAATATATAAAAGGAGTTTAACCTAGAAATAATTTTGAAAGCATAGCTTGATAATTTTTCAAACAGGCCCATGGATGCATAATAAGAGATCTTTCTCTTGTATGATCCATCTCTCAAAAGTGAAACTTATAGTTATATATTTATCTCCCTCCTTTTTTTTTATCCATCGTATGAAGGTTCAACTAGTAAAAGATAAGACATACGACTATTTAGAGTGTGTTCGATCCCTACAAAGTACCACTTTATTATGGTTCCAGTCGCGGCACTTGGGGAGGCATCCTAACTCCTAGGTGCCTAAATTTACGCCTGAGGGTAATAGACGGCTCGCGTTACTCGACATTAGTATCGCCTAGGGGGAAGAGAGACTTCGCTCTACTATTAGATCATGGGTGAACCTAAGCCCTTTCTAAAAATTATTGTAAAAAAAAAATCTCCCTCCTTCTTCTTTCATGTCCCTCTCCTAACAATTCCCTTCAATAAAGGACCTACACCCTCTATAAATCATTTTGGGGTTTAAATCCACAACCTCTCCTCCGGAGGAAGGTGTTAGGGTGCTACTTAAGTCAAAGATTTTGGACAAAAGATTTATCACCCTTCTTATTTCATCTAAAGTGCTACTCTCTCTGGTCTTAATTATAAGAGTTAGTTAACTTTTTTGAAGAGATTAAGGAAGTCAAATAAATTAATTAATTATGACCAAATATAACCCTTAATTTAGTTAAATTATTTAATTAGCTCTTATATTAGTTACAATTAACTGATTTATTTGATTTTCTAGATCTTTAAAAAAAATTAACTAACTTTTATAGTTAGAATTAGAGGTAATATTTTAAAAGATTATGCTACAATAGTACATGAAAGAGAAAATGAGGAAAGAAAAGTGAAAACTCATGGGCAAATATGAAGTTTTCACGTGTCTCTTTCTTTATTGTTCCTTCATATCATTAGTTGGAGGACATTTAAACTAGCTAATCTCACTTTGATTCAAAAGATTTTTGTCCTTAATTATTTCTGTATCTTCTATTATTGATAATCTTAGAGAGAGAGAGAGTAAAGTAGAAATACTTGAAAGAAAATTAAAATGAAGCAAAATAATATATTGCAGAAGAAGAAGTAAATAATTAAGAAAAATGCATCATATTTTACTTTGAACATAAATTCCTATAACCAAATGAATAAAACAATGAGGATAAAAAAGAGGAGAGAGAAGCCAAATCCGCCTATGAATATTAATATTCTCACTTCACAAAACTTCGCAAGTTTGAACATTTCCCCCCTCAAAGATCCAAATTAAACTGTGTGGGTGTTAATTCTTGATGATGAGCTTCTGAAGAAGAGTTTTGATGATGAGCACCATTGTCCAGAAACAACACCATTAGAACAAGTGTTGAGGATGAGATCATCAATCTTGTCAAGAACCAAATCATTCTGAGCAAAGCGCCTAGCAAAAGCAGCCCCACTTTCCAACAAGGAATCATAGTGAGAGAGATCTAGAAACTGAGAATCAGAAGGGTCTGTGTCCCAAAGAGAGAACATGAGGAAGTTGTCAATGGAGGTGTTGTGAAAATCAATGGAGTTGCATAACAATGTGTGGAAGTAGGACTCAATAGGGTAAACCATGTTGGTGAAGAACATTAGCAGCTTCCTAGGTAAGTTGTCCCATCCACTCACACAATAACTCATGAATGCTCTTGTAAATATCACCTAGGGATCCTATATAATTGCATATATCACATCACATCACATCAGTCAGCTAATTATTGATAGATTAAGTCATCTGAAAAATAATAGTTAGGTCCTGAAGCTCAATTTAATACTCCTCGTCTCCTCCTATAACTACGTAGATCATGTTTCATATTAATTTTTTCAACAAATATGCCTAATTAAATTAACCAAACTCCTCTTATTATTAGACTTTTATTGAGGGTAATTTTAATATTTTATTAAAAAAATAACTAATTTTAAATAACTTACATTAATTTATGTTAAATTGTTATTAGGTGTTTATGACAAGGATTAGCAGGAGTAATAGTTATGCCCTAAAAGGTGAAAAATGAGTTATAAATATTAGTTCAGGTTGTTGTAACTTGTAAATATGAGTGATAGTTGCAGATCAATCATTTGAGTTTTATAGGTCACTTCTAATGAACTACTACTGAGATTCAAATATTTGGATATGCAACTCATTTTGTGACCTAACTATCATTTAATTAATATTTTGTGGACTTAAGTGTCATTTTTGCTAATCAATAGTAATATAAAATATAAAATAAAAAAACTATTCATATGCTATTTGTACAACTTATTTTGGACTTCATCCAGTATATGAAAAATGTGTCTAGTTAATTTTTTTTATTTAATTAAGTGTATAATCCCTTTCTAAACTTAGATAGTATATGATTAAATGTCAACTTTATGCATTAAATGCAATTTGGAAAATAAGTGACATAGTCTGAGCCATATATTCATGTCCATCTTCAAAGCTTAACAATAAATTATTCCTAATTTTTAATTTTGTAAAAATAATCTTTTGTTATGTATGATTCTTCATATTTCACTAACAAACCATGATATATTTGTGACACTACTTTTACACTTTATTTTGGTGCGATCCCTTAAATTTGAGATTATGTACAAATAATTTTTCTAAACTTTTGTGTACTATAGATAATTAAATTCCATAAAGTGTTAAATCAAACTCATAAAATAACAAAATAATTCATGAAAATAAGTTATTTACATTTATTTAAAACTCTAAGTAAGTTTATTGCATGATATTAAAACCTAACCTGAGTTGACTGGTTAAGTTAATGAGCTAGTGAACCAGTCCCGTGGTCAGCCTAGTTAAGAGTTTTAGATAGATCAATTGGGTTGGATTTTTTTAAATTCACTTCTTTAGTTAAACTTGAAGCGATAGCATTTTAAATTAAAAAGGAGAAAAAGAGACCTGTAAGTAAAATTTATATTTTAATAACTCTAGTTTATTACATTATAAGAATATTTTTATATACTTAAAATTTATATAATTTGAATCATTATTGGGTTAATCTAGTTCTACTATCATTGTGCCATTGACTTTTAAACCACTTTAATGGTGGATTTTAAAAATCATTAAAAAATTATTTATAAAGAATCCAAACTTTAGCTAATCTCCAAATATGTTGAAAGTGTCAGGATCATCTCGAGACTCCACAGCAAAGAAAATAGGAGTGCTGGTATCAGAGTATAAACTGGAGTCCTCCGCTATTTGATTCAGATCTCTTTGCCTGCATCATCAAATCAAATCTTTTTTTTTTCATATTTTATAACCAATTTAGTTCTATAATTCAGAATAAATCTAACTAATTTTGCCTCTTCAATCTTCACTTATTTTTTTCAGCCACCTTGCCGGGTTAGTTGGGCCTTTTACTTAATTAGTTGAGGATGGAGAGTCTCCACCATCATGATATACTGCTGCTAAGTGAAAAGTGAAAATAAATCAAGATTAAAATAATATAATTTAATTAAAATATATATATTATCTTAAAAAATAATATTTAAATAAAATAAATTAATCTATAAACACATAAAATATTTATGTATAAATCATATATAATTTAATAAAATAAAATTATTAAAATAAAAATATGACGAATTCTTTGTTTTTTTCTTTTATTTTTTACTCAAAACACCATCTTTTCATATTCAACAGAGAGAGAAAAAATATACAATTTAACATAGTCGACGCCTTCAAAACTTTTGATCAGATTGGCCAGAGAACTGGTTCATTGATTTGACTAGCTAATCCAAGTTAAATTTTAACACTATAGTTCCAAGCCACCACTAAGGGTGTGTTTGGATTAGCTTTTGGAGAATAGATTCTGGGAAGAATAGATTCTGGAGAATAGATTTTGGGAAGAATAGATTTTAGGAATAAAGATGTTTGGATGATTAGTAATAGAATTACTTTTTATATTGATAAATTACTAAAAAGGGTATGATATGATTAAAAGTAAGAGAGGTGAAAGATGATAGAGAAGAAAGAGGAGAGAGAAGAGAGTGTAAAGAGGAGAGAGGAGAGAGAAAAAGAGAGATAAGAGAGGAGAGAGGAAAGAGAAAAAGAGAGAGGAGAGAAGAGAGAGGAGAGATAATAGAGAAAAGAGAGGAGAGAGGGTGTAAGAAAAAGTAAGGGTATAATAGTAATTGGATAATCCAAAATCTAGGTTTCAAAGAAAAAGCTATTTTCAGTAGCTTATTCAAAACCTAGGTTTCAAACCGAGGTTTTGCCCAAAATCAATTCTCAACAAAAATTGTTGTTTGTGTAAAAATTTTCTAAACCGCGGTTTTACCCCAGAATTCATTTTCAAACCTAAGTGCCAAACAGGCACTAAGGGTGTGTTTGGATTAGCTTTTGGAGAATAGATTTTGGGAAGAATAGATTCTGGAGAATAGATTTTGGGTAGAATAGATTTTGGGAAGAATAGATTTTGGGAATAAAGATGTTTGGATGATTAGTGGTAGAATCACTTTTTATATTAGTAAATTACTAAAAAGTGTATGATATGATTAAAAGTAAGAGAGATGAAAGATGATAGAGAAGAAAGAGGAGAGAGAAGAGAGTGTAGAGAGGAGAGAGGAGAGAGAAAATGAGAGATAAGAGAGGAGAGGGGAAAGAGAAAAAGAGAGATAAGAGAAGAGAGATGAGAGATAATAGAGAAAAGAGAGGAGAGAGGAGAGAGGGTGTAAGAAAAAGTAAGGGTATAATAGTAATTGGATAATCTAAAACCTAGGTTTCAAAGAAAAAGCTATTTTCAGTAGCTTATTCAAAACCTAGATTTCAAACCGAGGTTTTGTCCAAAATCAATTCTCAACAAAAATTGCTGTTTGTGTAAAAAATTTTCAAACCGCGATTTTGGCCAGAATCAATTCTCCACCGCTGTTGCCAAACACGCACTAAAAGAATTCATAGTTTTTGAGCGGCAAGAAATCTCAAAATTGCCACCAATACAAAACTTGAGCAATTAAAGGAGGATTTGAACCCACACCAAATAAAGAGGTATAAGTCTTATCTAATTTCTTACAATTAATTAATGACTTTTAATAGCTTTTCATAAGAGAAACACCCTTTGCCATTTCTTGTATATTTCATTCTATGGATTGTACATTTCATTTCATTTTGTGCATAGAAGAAACTTTTGCAGTTAAATTTTTATACTTAAGGTGCTTCAATCTACTCAAATCAAGATAAGTGAATTTTTCCACGCATTACTTTTTATGTAATTGATTTGTTTTTATTAATATATTATTAACTTATTTTTAAATTTAAATTCCACATATTGTAACTTTATTTGGCAAGAATATATTACTTTCCTATGTAAATTATCAGATTTTATATTTTAAAATAATTTTGAAATTAAAATATCAATATCAATTGATTTAAATTTAAATTCTACAGGTAAACAAGACAGTTTGGGAGTCGAAGGAACTTATTATCAGTCCAATAGATGGGCAATTTTGATAGAAAGAAAATATTTATGGACTAAATTGAAAAATTAAAAGAAAGAAAATAGAATGACGATATTGTATGGATTAAATAATTGAGAAGAGATTTTTTTAAAAAAAATTAAAATTTTCATTTTTAAAAGATTAAAATAGCAGGAAAGTATTACATTAGGAACTAAGTCATTGTTATAGTAAAAAATATAAACAAAAATAAAGGAAGAAGACTATGCATAAAAAAAAATTATTTAAGAAAGAATTAGGATTAAATGTAATAAAATACAATAAATAAGAAATATAACAATTAAGTAAGATTATTATATTTTTATCAACACACATGACAAGTGTACACAAATTTTTGAAACATCTAATCATATTGTGAAGAGTTGTGGACAAGAATTTTAACTTGTCATATTTTTATTGAAGATTATAAATAAGAAATAGAGTGTATGAGATTTAATTTTCTTCTTTTCTTCGAATATATGCTAATTACAAAGTACAAACTTTTCACTTTAAAGTTGGTGATTTCACTTTAAAGAATATAATTTTTTTTTGTTAAACAAATTTTTGGAAAAGGGTTGGGCTCATCCACGATCTAAGAGTAGGGTGAAGTATCCCTTCCTCCTAGACGATACCAATGTCGGGCAGGGTAAGCCGTTTATTACTCTCAGGCGTAAATCTAAACACTTAAGAATTAGGATGCCTCCTCAAGCACCCGACTGGAATCACAGCAAAGTGGTAATTCCTAGGGATCGAATACGCTCCAAATGATTGTATGTCTTATCCCTTCGCCAGTTGAACCCACAGACGATGGGTTTTTTTCTCTAAATTAAATCCAAAGATCTTGCAAACTTCTATGGGCATGTTTGTATAGGTTTTTCAAAAAGAGATTATGGAAAAAAAATAATTTTTTGACAACTTTTTAAAAAGGGCTTCTGGAGAAAAGTTTATAAAAAAATTGTTCTGAATAAATAAGTGTTTGGATGGTTATTACCAGAAGGACTTTTGTGATTGGTAAATTACCAGAAAGAGTATAAGAAAAAAAAAACATCACAACACTTCCCTCTCCGTTTCTTGTTCATCTTCTTCTCTCTTCTTCCTTACTCCTTCCGACGACCGACTAGCCATGATAAGGCGAGACACAAGAGGCGATGGACCAATGAGGCAAGACGCAAGGTGTGATGGCGAGACGCGAGGCGAGATGCAACCTACGCGACCCATGGTGACAGACCATGACAACGGAGAAAGAAGAAAGAGGCGACGGAGATTCCGGAGAAAGGGAGAGAGGAGAGAGTAAGAAAAATATGGGCAAAATGGTAATTAGGTAGTCCATAAACTCTTTTACTATTCCAAAAGCTATTCTCACTAGTTTATCCAAAACTATAGTTTGATCCATAAGTCATTTTGAACAAATATGACTATTTATTTTAAAATTTTTATAAACTAAAGTTTAGACTAAAAGCCAATTTTAAAACTTTAATTTTAGTGAAATCCAAACAGGCTCTAAATAACTTGGTTAAAAAAAATGTGACTATGATGCAAAATCACATTAAAAAATTTGGCAAAAACACATTAAAAAAAAGGTGTAAATGCCTATAATTTAATACTAGATTTATCTATGCATGTTTGGACTATTATAGTTTTTTAACAACTTTATGGTCTTATGTACTCAAATTTAAAATTAAGTATCATTGGGTCTCAAATGAGTATAGCTTTCCTAATATATATGATTTTAATTTTTTTTATTTATAAGATTCTTATAATCATAATTTAAATAATTTAGTTATTTTCATCTGACTCAACTGCAATTTAGGCATTATTTAATTCATGAATATCATATACTTCTCTAATCCACATTATAAGTCTGAATTAACTATTGTATGTAGACAAAAAATAGTATTTAAAAACAAGTTACATCATTAAATTTGTAAATAAAAATCTGCACAGCTTTTCAAATACGCCCTTTAAAAATATCAATACTACATTAATGATAATAAATTAATTATGTATAAAGTTTTAATTGTTCAAACTTAAAATTTAGGAAAAAAGTATTAAATGTTCTAAATATTATTAAACTGAAAAAAAAAACTTATATTATGGATTAAGGTAGTATATCATTATCAACAATTCCATTCATAACCTAATGAGCATTTATGAGTTGGTAAACAGGTAAAGTAAGGCTATCTTTATTGAACAATTTTTGGATGGAGATTGGGTTCATTCATAATTTAAGAGTAGGGTGAAGTCTCTATTTTTTCTAGGTGATATCAATGTTGGGTAGAACGAGTCGTCAATTACCCTCAGACATAAATTTAAGTACCTAGGAGCTATGATGCCTCCCCAAACATCGCGAATAGAATCACAATAAAATGGTACTTTCTAGAGATCGAACACGCTCCAAATAGTCGAATGTCTCACCTTTTCGCCAACTAAATCTACGGATGATGGGTATCTAATCAAACCTAAAAGAGTGAAAAGACAAAATTGATTGGATATTTCAACCACTATAATTGTGATGATAATGATGTTTTGAGTGAAAGATAATAACTTAAAGCACATAATCATAATTATGGGAAGAAACCTGACCTTAATTTAAGGATTACTTACTCTTTCTGGATTATCGTCTTGTTTGTGAAATGAATGAAGTTCATATCTTTTGGTAAGAAAGTAAAAGCATGCAGAATATCTACACAAATAAAGGAAAATTTTAACTAATATATAGTGACACAATCAAACTTCATTAATTCATGGACTAAAGTGATTAAGAGTAATTAAGGGCCAATTTATTTAAAATAAAAAAGTTATTGTAATTAGACTAAAGAAGAAAAAGTTGTCAAAAGCTTCAATTCACTTTGACTTTTAATTAGACTAAATAAAGAAAAGTTATCAAATACGTTAATTTACTTTGTCTCTTAGAGGCTGTTTTAAAAAAAAAATAAAAAAATTAATTAAAAACTTTTAACTCTACCTATCTAATTTTTGTAACTTCAACTCAAAAATTTTTTCCCTTCTCTCCAAGTCCCTCATGCCAAACAAGCTCTTAAATTTATTATTTCTTTCTTAAATTATCCCTATTAACGACATATGTTAAAGTTTCCATTAAGAAGTAGAGGTAATTCTGATACAAATGATTAAAAATAATATTTTAGAGAAACTAACACATATTTTTTTATAAAAAGAATTTAATCAATTTATTTTATTGTTGTAAATTAGTTATCTATCAATTGAATTAACCTTTGTTGACGACGTATATAACTTTTATTATACCTATACCTATGCTATTATTATTTACTAGCAATTGTCTCCTTTTATTATACTCTAATCCTAATTGTAAAAATTAATCTGAAAATTTATTTTGGTAATAAATATAAAATTTTAGTTCATTTTATCTCTTAAATTTATAATTTTTAAACTATTATTGTTGATTGCACATATTAAGAGTGTTTCTATTATGGGTTGTTCTAATATAAATTATTAAAGAGGGTATTTTAAGAAAATTAATATTTTTTATAAATGAATTGACTAATTTTCTTAATTTATATAAATTAGTTATCTAACTTCTATATCTAGAAATTGAGGGATATTGGCAAAAAAAAAACATTTATACCTACAAAACCACTTTCTTCATTCTGTTTCTTCTTTCATTTCATTCAATGTGCCAAAACGAACCCTTAGATCTCAACATCACTACCCAAACTAGGAAGAAGCCAATCTAATTTTTCTAACAATCAATTTCTTATGAACTTATTATAAACGGACCAAACATTAAAAAAGAAAGAAGCATAATTCAGAACAAGAACATTAATCATATATACTCACCATCCTGAGTCATAAGAGGATAATCTGAAGGACTTAAGGTGATGAAACCAGTCCCAATCTGCGTTGTTTCAGAAGCAGAGCAGCAGCATGAAGAACAGCAGAAAGACCTGAAGATTCCATCCTATTACTTTTCCCAATCGCATCAACATTCCCAAATGCCTCAAATACTTTGAAGGATTGAACTTCTTGAGCCAAATCCAATCTCTCAGAATCAGATGAAGCATCATCAAGCTGAAGCAAATACTGATTTCTTGGATGATATATGGCCTTCAATAGCCTCATCATCTTCTTGCTCTCTCCGTTAGTCCCACAAATCCAATATGCAAGAACTGGAGGATACCCTTTTCCTTTTGATACTACTCTCTTTGAATTAAAGTTCTGCAATTTGTTGACTGTTTAAGAAGAAGAAGGAGAAGAAGAAGAAGCTTTTGGTATATTGAATCTTGAAGCTGTTGTGATCAGCAGAATACTCACAGCAATGGTGAGAAGACAGAGAGTGTAATTGGGCTTTGAGAATGAAGATGCATTGAAGGAAGAAGAAGATGGAGGAGAATTATGAGTTTGTGGATAAATGATTCAAGTTGAAGGGACTAAAGTAAGGTGAAAAATCAGTGTGAAGAAGGTCAGATTGAGAGACAAAGAAAAGGTGGGGGATGTTGAAACTTGTACCTAACGTTTGAGAAACTTGAACTTGAAGATAACAAAAAGTATCTGAGCCTTTTCTTTTTCAGAATAAGGAGCATGTATTCATTTATTGGAGAGGAAAAGGCTAAAACTAACAAATAATCAATAAAGAAGAGGGAGTTTCTATGGTCAAATTTGGTATAATTTGAACTTTCTGGGGCACTTTTGGGCCTATAATGCAATTTAGTAAAGAAAATGTCAGATGCACTCTTGAAGTTTCAAACTATTGCATATAGCCCTTCAGTTTTGTCAGATTTATAATAGAAGGTTGCTGATCACACTAAAATTTTGGATATCTCTCTATTTAAAGCTAGAGTTTGGTTTACTCAAACTATTTTCATAATATGATTCAGAAGGGATGGAGGGTGATGTTTTGCACGGAGATCAGTGAACAAAAGTATGAAAATTTTCATGCATTTCATCACTCAGAAAGCATCATAATTACGTGAAACCTCATAAAGAACTTTGGATGACTCCATCTGTACCAACACCAGCATAACAATTACAGTCCTGCTTATGTATTTTTCTTTCTAGGCTCTTCTTACTCTGTTTCAATGGTCCTGTAGTATTACACAGTCTAAAGAATAAATTGTACTCCTCCTCTCCTAAATATAGAACCTTTTTTATCTTAAATCTAATATATTTACTTAATTTATTTCTCATATTTATCATTTTTCTCTAAACTAATTTATCTAACTTATAAATTAATATATAATACTCTTCTAATCCTTAATATATAATCTAATTAGGAAGTTGATATTTGTTCTAAATATAAAACATATTTTATATATTTATTAACTTTTTTTCAAACTACCTCTATTGATTCATTCAACAATAATCAAGTAAGAGAAAGAAAAGGAAGAGTTAAGAAAGATTATTAGAATATTTTACAAAAAA
Organism: Leucaena leucocephala; assembly: GCA_037074615.1. Taxonomy (NCBI): domain Eukaryota; kingdom Viridiplantae; phylum Streptophyta; class Magnoliopsida; order Fabales; family Fabaceae; genus Leucaena; species Leucaena leucocephala. Next base: position 4,922,500 of record CM073552.1, read on the forward strand.
AAAATGCTATATTAACTAACTTAACTAATTTTATTAATTTAATAAAATTAATTCAATAAATCCTATATTAAGGATATGAGTATAATTTTAAAGAAGGGTATTTTAAGAATATCAGGTGACATATTATAATTAAGTAATTTGTTGTGAGCGTGTTTTATTTTAAACAGGGTTTTTGCTTTTTGATTTTTTTTATTGCATAGCTCTTCAACCATGTAGAAAGAGAAGGAACCATTAATATGAATATCAATATAAAATCATCAAAAATATAATTTTGATAATTTTTAATATGAAACCAAATACACCATGAAACCATCACTCTACATAAACAAATATTTCTTTCCTTTTTATTTGTTCAAGGGTATAATCCCCTTTTTAAATTTTGAGCAAAAAGAGTTCCGTTTTTTCTAACAAGTAATTTTTTAATATTTAAATTTATGTTCTCTTTTTATAAGATGAGTCATTTATTATTTCAATTAACAACTAGTTGGTCATAAATAAATATTTCTTAAGTGCCAAATGTCATCTTGCTATAAACATACCATTTTCGTTCATCCTCCAAATCCAATGTTTGGTCCCTAAACATTATTTAAAATTTAACGCAAGGCAATACCCATTGTATAATGCTAGTGAGTAGTTGGATTTAACTCGCTGGTTCACATAGCAGTAGTTTTAAATTTTCAAAATACGTTATCCTCTACAACTTTGGTTGACTGAATTTGTACCGAAAAGTCACTAAACTGAACTTTTTTTAGCCTGTCATGTCAGGCTTTGATCATATAAAAATTTGATCATTCTAGAGTTAACCACTAATTAACTTTAACTTTTCAAGAATTTAATCATTACTATAACAATCATGCATACCTAACCTGAATATATCTTCTAGCCATCACCAATTCAAATGGACATAAGCAAAGAGTTTTAGAGAGTATGGAGAGAAATCCGTCCAATGATTTATTCATGAGTATATATATATACACACACACGCTAGGATTCACCATATAATCACATTAATATATCAGATTATAATATGATATATTTTAGGAAATAATGATATCCTACTAACAATATTATCTCTAATTAATACTAATATCTATTAAGATATTATTATAATATTAGTATTATTTACTATACTCCCCTTTAAGTTGTATTATAGATATTAACCATGTCCAACTTGCCTATGAATTTCTCAAACATTTCTTCTAACAGTCCTTTGATAAGAACATCAACAAGTTGTTGTTTTGTGGGTATATAGGAGAGATAGATTATCTTTTATTTGACTTTCTCCCGGATGAAGTGTCGATCAACCTCAATATGCTTCATTCTGTTGTGTTGGACTAGATTTAACACCATGTTCAAAGCAGCCTTGTTATCACAAAACAATTTTAGCAAAGCGTCCATCTTGATGTGAACTTCTTCGGTCACTCTTTTTAGCCATAGTCCCTCCATGATACCTTGAGCTAATGCTCTGAGTTATGATTTTGCATTGCTCTTAGCCACGACTAGTTGTTTTTTACTTTGTTATGTGACAAGGTTTACCTATACAAAGGTACAATACCCAGAAGTTGACATGTGATCCTCCTGTGATCATACCCAATCAGCATTAGTATAGATCTCAATTGACCTTAAGTTACTCTCTTAAAGAGGAGTCCACACCCTGGTGTGCCTTTTAGGTACCTTAGGATCTTATAGGCAGCATCCATATTCTTCTTCTTTAGAGAATGCATCTGTTGGCTAGCTATACTCACGGCAAAGGCAATGTCCGGTCATGTATATGTAAGGTAGACCAATTTTCCCACTAATCTTTGGTATTGTCCTTTGTTAGTAAGGATGCGACTAGGAAGGCGATTGATGAGCTGAACGGCAATAAGAATAGCATCCCCCAGAAGAATTGAGGAACATTACAAGTGTATAAAAGGGTACGAGTAACATCAAGGATATGTTTATTTTTTCTTTCTGCAATACCGTTTTGTTGGGGGCTATACGTGTAGCTACTTTTATGAACAATGTCATATTGAGAAAGAAAAGTAGCGAGAGCAAGATTAAAGTATTATGTGCCATTGTCTGGGATAGACGTGTTGAATTGGGTATTGACATAAGTGCAAAAACCAGAAAAAATAGAAGGCACTTCAGATTTATCTTTTAAAAAATACACCCAATACAACCTTGTGTGATCATCATAAAAGTAACAAAGTATTTTTGTATTGGTACGATTGGGAATACGACAAGGGCCCCAAATATCACTGTGCACAATGGAAAATAGACAGGAAAGTTTATAGGGAACGGGGGAAAAAGTAGTGCGATGGTGTTTGGCAAGCTCACAAATAACACAAAAAAAAGAATTTTTATTCAATGATAAATTAGAGAACAATTGTTTTAAATAAGTTATACTAGGATGACCCATCCTCTTATGCCATAATAAAAAATTATTGTCTTCAAAAGTAGAAACAGATGTGTTGATCCTAGAACTTTAGGTACTCACGGTAGACATGTCAAGGTAGTAGAGGCCGTCATATTCTTTAGTTGAACCAATCGTCTTCCCCAATACAAGATCCTGAAAAATGCAATGAGTGGAATAAAAGTGAGCGGAACAGTTAGTCTGCTTGGTCAACTTACTAATTGAAAGAGTGGAACATGTTAAATGTTAAATGTGGAACATGTAAAATTGATTCAAGTTGTAATTGTTCTGAAAGAGTGGGGAGGGAGAACCTATGGCTGTAGTGATTTTCTTTTTCCCAGCTATTGGTCAGTAAGTACTAAACATTTGGGCATTAGAAGTCATATGATCTGATGGCCCCGGTGTCAACAATCCATTCAAATGGAAGTAATGAAATGTGCAAAGAAACGGGAGATATACCTTTTTTGAGCTAAAGAAGTAGACCCAGGTGATTTCTGTTCAGCAGTGAGAGATTTAAAGACGTGCAATCTGGTTGAGTTGTTCTTGGTTGAAACCAGTCATTGATATGGACTCAAGCTCTTGAGAAGTCTGATTTGCACGTGATCTATTCTTCCTTGTTTTCCAATCAGCTGGTTTACCATGTATGTACCAACACTTATCACATGTATATCCTATCTTTTTACAATGATCACATATTGGCTTCGGCTTACCAGAATAGGATGGCAGTGACTCTCCTGAAGTATTAATGAAGGCAACATGTGGCGGAGGTGGCTGTTTAGAGTCTACCGGCATCGTCTCTCGTCGAGATTCCTCACTGCGAATTTCAAAGTATGCTTCCTGTAATTTAGGAAGAATGGAGGTACCTAGGATCCTTGCTCAGATAGCATCAAACTCCTCATTGAGGCCTGCGAGAAACATCATCAAACGGCCTTTCTCTATATTCTTTTTGTTGAGAGCAACATTATTAGGAGTCTCCCATTGGTCTGTGTCCAGGAGATCAAGTTCTTGCCAATATGCGATCAAGTCCAACCAGTACTCGTGTACGCTTCAGGAGCCTTGCACACAATGCCAGGTACTTTGTTGAAGATTAAAAGACCCAGAATGATCTTCTTTAATTGAGTATGAATTTTGTATGGCGTCCCAGATGTCCTGAGCTGTCGACAGATACAAGAAGTTTCATTTTATGTTTGGTGACATAGAATTTTTTTTTTGTTGTCTACCCGGTTCACTAGAACTTTACCCCGATTACATCCGGATCTGATCCGTATCGCGCACCTGGCTATGGTGGGTGACATAGAATTTTTTTTTTTTGTACATGTGAAGGTTGAACACTCAAAATCAATACAACTAATCTACGTGGGGATTCATTCCCAAACAATCTTTACTAACAAGGGATGCCAAATGTGAAGGACATGAATGAAATATTGACGTGTTAGTCAACCCGTCCTTCGCTAGAGTATCGGCCACTTTATTTTGCTGTCTAGAAATATGGTGGATCTCAAGTTTCCATGGAAGAATCAAAAGATCATATATCTTTGAAAGCAAAAGGCTGGAAGCATGAATAGTCCAATTAAACATAATTTACACAACATTCTTCGCATCTGTTTCCAGGATAATGTTCTTAAATCCTAGCTCCCAAGCAAGATTTAGATCTTTATAGATAGCCCATTGTTCTGCTTCAATGACAGTACACGATTCTAATTTGGCCAAAAAAACAATAACCCAAATACCTGAATGATCTCTAATAACTCCTCCACACCCTGCCCTATTATGTCTCGCCGTAACAGCACCATCAACATTTAATTTGAGCCATCCACAGGGGGGAGGTTGCCATTTGGAAATACTTGTGTTACTTAAATCATTAAACAGACAATCATGTTGAACCTGTATAAAGCTCCTCCATATTTGCATAATAATCACATGAGGTTCCACCGGTTTCAAGTAATCCTCATCAAATATAGCTTGGCTCCACTTCCATAATTTCCAAATTGAGACTCCCCACACCAATCCCCAATTGTTAATACCATCTATTCCTACCTCCTTTTTAAGATTTAAAGCAAACCAATCTCGCAAAGAGGCTCTAAAGAAGGCGGAATGATAGTTTGGGTGAATCAACTGGTACAAAAATTGCTTAGCATAAATGCAATCACGTAGAATATGTAGAATATGTTTTGCTTCATTACCACAATATTGGCAAAGTGCGCTAGTTGATGACCATTTGCTTATCCAAGTATTAGTTGGTAAGCGATCATTGAAAGCTATCCACATAAAAACTCAAATACGCTCAGCACCCTTTCACTTCCAGATAATTTTATAGATAGAGCTATACGTACTGTCAGATTGAGGCTCAATTAGAAAATAGGCACTTTTAATAGTAAAATTACCGTTATGCGAAGCATTTCATGCCATTAAATCATTCCCTGCCTCTGACATCAGTGGTAGCATGCTAAATAACCTCTGAAAGGCATTACTTGGGATAATATTCGCAAGTCTTTGAAAATCCCACGTCCCTGAATCCATCCAATCCACTACCTTACTATTTTCTTCTTCCTTTGTAAGTGGTCGGAGACCTAAGTCCTTTAGCTTTTTGTCAGGGAACAACCAATTATCCATAAAGAAACTCACCAGCTGACCATTCCTGATATGCCGCCTTGTGCTTGGATTTATTATATCTTGCTGTTGTGACACGAACTTCCATAATACAGATTCACCTTTCTTCGCATCTAAAAGATTATCTTCATTCCTCAACATATATTTATGTAGTAACACATCAACCCACAGTCCTTTAGCACCATGAACTAGATTCTATGCAATTTTTGCCCCACACGCACGATTAAAGATAATTTCTTGAATCCAAGTTGGTGGGTGACAGAGAATTGATCAGCCACAATGAAACAAGGTGGTTGTCCATAGTCTACTGGGCCATCTCTACAGACGTTGGATCAATCGGCTTCTTTGTGGTACCAATGAGGTAGCCAAGTTTGCCACATCCCCCGATAGCATGTTTGATTGCTTGAGCCCAGTCCTGATAGTTATGAAGAGTGAGCTTGTCGGAGACAATAGAGACCGATATTGCCGAAGAATCGTCGTGGCCAGTGCTCAACCCATAGGGAGTGCTAGCCTTAGGATCACCGTTGCCAATGAACGCCATGGGTTTGTGCAACGTGCTGATTAAGCGATAACAGTGGCTTGGACATCAGATATGAACTCTCTGCTTTGATACCATGTAGAGAGTATGAAGAGAAATACGTCCAATGATTTATTCATGAGGGTATAAGATATATATATATATATATATAAGATGGTTATCGCTATTATCCCTCGTATAATCACATTAATATATCAAATTATAAATACGGATACATATACGAGATGGTTATTGCTATGATCCCCCATATAATCACATATTAACATATCAAATTATAACTCGATATATTTCAGGAAATAATGATATCCCCCTAACAATATTATCATGATATCCTACTAAGAGCCAGTTTAGTTTTTCCTAAAATTATGATTTTAAAAGAATTTTTTGCCCAAATTTTAGTTTTAGAAAATTTTAAAACAAAAAGCCATATTTGTCTATAAGTACTTTTGGGCTAAACCATAATTTTAAATAAGCTACTGAAATTAACTTTTGAAATAATAAAAGAGTTTATGGATTATCCAATTACTATATTACCCCTATTTTTTCTTATACCCTCTCTCCTCTCTTTCCTCTCCTCTCTATCCTCTCATCTCTCATCTCTTATCGCTTTTCTCTACCCTCTCTCCTCTTTCCTACTTTTAATCAAATCATACCTTTTTTAGTAATTTACTAATATAAAAAGTCATTCTAAAAATAACTATCCAAACATTTATTTATTCAGAACCACTTTTTTTTATAAACTCTTCTCTAAACGCCTTTTTCTATAAACTGTCCAAAAACCCCTTTTTTCTATAAGCCTTTTTTTAAAATCTTATCCAAACACACGCTAACAATATTATCTCTAATTAATACTACTATCTGTTAGGATATTATTATAATATTAGTAGTATTTACCACAGTTCATATTCACAAAAATTGTTATATATTAACATTAATGTTTCCTTGGGATAAACACATGTAAACTAAAATAGTAGTATAAGGGAAAAGATTCAGTGGATACCACTTTGCAATGAACTGAGAGAATACAACAATAAATAAGTATTCTGAGGCTAAAAGAATAAGTGCTTCACTTCCCTTTCATTAGGAGAGAGAGCATAGGCTACAGAACTAGAAATACTGAAACAGTTTACGACAAAGAATGATAATGCATCAAAGTGAAAAAAGATTCCATAATCAATCAGAAATGATCAAGAGTTCAATTTCAATTTTGTTCTCCACATTTCTCCAATGACCTTTTTAGGAGAGGGATCATCTGGGCCCTTGTCCCGCTGTCCTGAAGTCAAGTATAACCATCCATTCCAAAATCCAACTAAAGTGGTTTTTACCCGGTAAGGTAACTTCCCAATCACTGACCATTTCTGCAAAATAGACAAAAACAATGCCATGAAACAAAAGCTGACAACAGAGTATGATGCTCTCCAACTTGCAATTAGATTCTAAGGTTGTCGTCTCTATCTGCGGAATACAAACCTAAGACAAGTACAGGTGTCCTAAAACTATATTTAAACAATATAGGTGCTGTAATAAGTACACCCCAGTATAATTAAACAAAAGCTGACAACAGATTATGATTGTCTCCCACTTGCATCTAGATTCTAAGCCTGTTGTCTCTATCTGCAGAATATGAACCTAAGACAAGTACAGGTATCCTAAAATTATATTAAAACAAAATAAGTGCTCTCATAAGTACACCACAGTATAATAACATAAAATGGCAGACAACAGCTGATTTGGGAAACAACTTCACACAACAAGAAATATAGGCTTCCACTCCATCTGCTAGACCATTTTCTTAGTAGGTAAACATTTCAAAATTTTCATTTCCTGTGTGGCCTCGTCATTCTTTAACAATCGGAATTCTCTACTGTTGTATTACAATTTTTCTTTACATAATCAATTTATTTAATCCCCTAAAAATGCTAGCCGCATCCACTGTAGTCTTCTGAATCAGTACAAGGGATCCGTGTCGTTCCTTTAAAAGACTTTACAAGAAGTCAATAGGGGGCCAAAAAACATTACAGACTTTGGTATAAAATAATGTAAATTTAGGAGTCTAGTAAATATTCTAGATTTAAGGGGTGGAAAATCACGGCACAAAAAGAAAGCAGAAAGAGTTTTCTTGGCTGGTCTCAGTAGTTAGGCTCTAGTGCCAGAGGAAAATGCCCAAAAATTACTAAAACGGGCAGTGAAGAGATGAAGGAATATATTCATTGATAATAAAATATTAACATATAAGCAAACACTAGATAGATTTCCAAAGTGCTTTATAAGAGAGAAGTCAGTACCAGAGTATTCAAATTAAATTGCATTACTTCTCCGTTTAAAACCATCTTCTTGGTTATAGGATGCTTCTCTGTTGTGCCTCCAACAATAACGATAGAATTGTTTACAACCACCCAAGCAAATTCAATATGTGAGTTCGGTTTTGGCATGGGAGGAAGCATTTTCCACTTCATCTCACCATCCAGCATATAAACATCAGTATACACTACCTGAGAAGACAATAGAAAATGAATCAGTGCGCCAAACTATGGGAATGGATGGCAACATGGTTAATTGCAGTTTATAATAACTGAAGATTACAAGGAGGTCAATTACGTATAGTATCCATTCTATTTTGAGAAGAGGAAAAAACTAACCCATGCATGCAGTGGGCTTACAACATCATTACTGTAAGACCAAATAGGGAGGGTAAAAAACAAAGAAAGAATTTTACCCACAGCTTACCTCTGGCCTGCGTGAACACTTGAAAATAGGCGAGCCAGGTTTGGCCATAAAATCACCTTCTTGACCACCAAGAACATAAAGACGATCATCAACCACGACACAAGCCCTAAAAGAAGAGAAGAGAGCAAGGAGCTAAAAACTTGTAGATGCTATATGCATATTGCATTGACATATTACAATGTCCACAAACCTAAACTAGCTAGACTTAAAAGGAAGTTGGCCAAAAAAAATACTCAAATGAAATATCTGTCGTTTAAAAATTCCAAGTTTTATACCCCCACCTATCTCTTGAAAGAATATAAAAATTGACTTCTAATACTATACATTTGACTGCACCTTTGAGCATACAAGTCAGATGAACCATTTTACATTAAGAGAAAGGATATAAAATAACAATTAAGTAAAATTGGGAGTAAAAAATCTGTTGGATCATTTAAAAATCTCGGGTAGGCATGGCAATTAAGTTCTACCGACTATAGGGTTATGAGTCATGATCTCCAAGGCTACCTAAAAGGCCAAGATGGTCCAAAATTATTAAGATGTAGCTATTCTACAAGACATAATAAATAAATTTCCATAAGGAAATATCTGCTTATCAGGTTAGCAAACATTGCATTTATAAGTTTCCAATTGATGCCTTTTATATTAACTATAATAACACAGAATACCACTAATATCACTAATATTTTATGTCTATACATGCTGCTGAAGACAATTCGTTATTCATGAACCTGTGAGGTCCGCCACGAGGAATGAGTATCTCAGTTCTCCACTCCTTCTCCAATGGTTTGCCATCCTTTACAGCAAGACTCCAGTGCTCTAATCCCGGTGTGTGTCGATTCTCCTTGCTACCACCCATGACATGCAGTCTACCCCTCCAAAGTTGAGTTGCTGGTGCATACCTGAATATAGCATAGTTAAAACTTCCATCCAAAAGATGATGCAAGGAAGAAAACAATATGTTGGGAAATCTGCCCATATCTCACCCCATATCTTTGCGAATTTAATTCCTGATCTCTTGGGATTAAACTCAGCTTCTAGTTGTAGTTTCAGGTTTGATCCCATTTTATGGCCTATTATCTCTAATCTACCTATCCTCTCCATTGCATTTGATTTCTCTATTTACTTCTACATGTAGTCCAGGATTCTACTGCAAAATTGTAGCAATGTTCCTCTATATATTAAACCTTTGTTCTTTTTTGGTTAATGCATGAAATCAGATTCTGTTTGCTGATTTTTCTACAAACTCCATATATGAATTGCTCTATTTGAACTCATAAATTATCTATGCACAAGGATCCAGTTTATTACTGATAAAAATTCTAGTATGTGTATGATTTTAAGAGAGGTCAAGATTTGGAATCCTTTCTCTTTCTTGAGGGTTAAACTTATGGAGTGCTAGTCAAAGCACCTTAACCACCCCCTGGGGATACATAACACCAGACCTACTACCAGCAGAGACATTAAAAAGCATAATAAAACTATAAAAGAGTGTACTTATTTCAGAGATACTCCCTCTGTTTCAAAATTGATGCACATAGATTAAGAAATGCAATTAATACATAAAATTATTGACCACATTGTCAAATTTAACCGTAAAGCTTAATAAATGCTTTTTGAAAATGCTGGATTACCTAAGGATATAGTATGAAAAAAGGTTAATGAATACTGTTTTGAACTTATAAAAGGTCATATAAATTGAAACAAAAATTTTTCCCTAAAAAGACATATTTTGAAACAGAGGGAGTATTATATTTTAGGTGACAAATTAAAAACATGTTAATTTCCAAGGAAGATCAATAAATTATTGAAGCGTATCACATGCATATGTACCAGACAATACATACCTAGGGACTGGTAGAGGAGGCAGATCCCGCCATTGCTTTGTTTCAGTGTCAAGCACAAAGGTATGAGCTGTAGGACCACGGCACTGCGGGCCATACTGACCAGTGACTATATAAATGTATCTACCATCAGTTACCATTCCTAAATGCGAATGCGCCATCTCTTTAGGCATGTCAAATCTTCCTCCCCAAGTATTATCAGTAAAATTGTATATATCAACGTGTGAATGTACCTTAAAATACACCAAATAGAAACATTCGAATGTCTAAGTCAATAAACTGAACAGAACAATTTCATAAAACATAATTAGGCAATACCAACTATAGGCAGTCCAACATGTGGTTATCAAGTTGAATCAAATACAAACACATGGAGAACAATGCAGTAAATAGTGGAAGGTTTGTATGATTAAATTAGCTTGGATGGCACTAAGGTAATTCTTAAGATGAATTAAAAGAATTCAGACCCAAAAGATCTGAAAACGATTCTTACATGGTCAATTGTGCCATACCCAGCAAAAACAAAAAGAAGATTTTTAATTTGTATAGCTGCTCCATCAAGACGTGCCACAGGTGCAGTTGCCCTTTTTTCCCATTTTAATTCTGGAGCAGGCAAATCAGCATAAGCTGCAGCTAGAACTCTTCCAGAGGCAGCATCCTTCTCATTCTTAGCTTGTTTTCCCTGTGAAAAAACATAGATATATCAATAACTTATAAATTTCAATAAGATAGCTAGTAAATTTTCTTCACTTAAACCATCCATAAGTTTAGTTTTTGTTGAGTTAACCGATGCACAAAATAAAAATTACAACAGTCTAGCCTACATGATAAAAATTCTAGTCAATTCTTCAATACAAAACAAACATGAGGTTATTTTCTTATGAACGATGAATCAAATTCAATAGAAACCAGATGAACACTACAATATTCAAAAATATGCTGATAGGTTGTTTCAAATGATCCATAAAAGCTAGCTGTATCAACCTCCCAAAGATTTGTAGCTTTTCAGACATCTCAAGAATGGTCCTAATAAAGATATTGCTAATGTCTACGGTTATATTTGACGCGTGCTTATATTCTCTTTGTGCAAGAAACAGAGCAATTCTAATTCTAATTTATCACAATACAAGTTTAATAATTCATATCTCCTAGTGAAGATAAATCCCAGTAGAACTAGGTCAATCTGCTGCCCATTTTCCTAAATGGTTGAATTCGCTAGCATCAATAAGAAATCTTGAAAGAGAAATGAGTACAAAGAAAAAAAAAAGTCATCATACCAACCTCGTTCTGGTTTTCTTTACTAGTGGCAGCATTGGACACAACTATTTTGGTGGAAGTAGAATCTTTAGAGGTCCAATTAGAAGCCAAAGTAGAGGAAGAAGCCCAGAGAAAGTCAGCGACAAGAACGAATCCTAAAAGGCAAATGCATATCACCACCAACTTGGCCGAACCAACCTTCGCCGAAGCCCTTACCATTTCACATGGAAAATAAAAGCCCTCACTGAGATTGCCGACCCTGAAATTGCTCTTCGGACAGAAAAATTTGAATTGAAGCTCGCTAGCTCCGAAGATCTAAGCGATAGCGAGCTTTCACCGACATAGATCTTGAGGATCCTGTTCCTTCTTCATCATAAGTTGTTCATATAGATTTTGGGCTTTTTCTTTCTTCTTCTTTTTTTTTCTTTTAATAACATCAAAAGTTTGCTCAAGAAGTAAGAAGGGTTTAAGATGCTAAAATACCTTGAAACAAAAAAAAAAAAAGGCTAAAATACCCACCTATTTTTTGTTGTAAAGTAACCCTAACTTACCCCGTATGTTATTATTAACATTTAATATGGGAATAAAAATAACAATTTTTAAATATAATTTAATATCATTATTTTTTATAGTGTAACCCCTCTATTATTATAAAAATATAAAAATACTTCCAATTCATTAAATAAAAAAGTATAAAGATATTATATCCATAAACTTTTATTCAATATACTCCAAAGGCCATATATTTTTTAGAGTTACAAAAAAAATATCAAAACATAAATAAATTGATTCTTTTAATTTTAAGAAAATAAAAAATTATTATATTTTACTACACTATTATAATACTAATAATTTTATAGTTAATATATTCGTTTAATCCTTTAAATTTATATTAAATTTTAGTTTAATCTTTTAAATATATAAAGTGTATTTTTAATTCTTTAATATTAATAAAAATATTAATATTATCAACATTTAATTGTAGAGTTATTACTTAAATTTATTGAGTTAATATTTTTTACTAATATCACATGACTAAAAATATATTTTATAAATTTAATAGACTAAATTAAAATTTGATATAAATTTAGATGATTAAATATATATATTAATTATAAAATTATTAGCATTATATTAATATAGTAAAATGTATTATATTTTGTTGTGAATGGCGATGATTGATGGGGATTGGCGATGATTGATGGGGATTGGCGATGGTTAACGAGTACCAGTTGGTAACATTAAATTAAAGTTTTGTAAATTGTCAACCCATGAATTAGGTGAGTTTGACTGCATGGTAATATTAAAAGAAATCAATATATAATTAAATCAAATATTAAACCGTTAAACTCACCTCAATATTGATTCTATCAATGTTGCCCATCCTTAGATTTTCATGGTAGATATGGAAATATTGGTGTTCAAGGTGACACTATATATACAAGGCAAGATTCAAAAATATTTTTTTGAATTTAAGACATTAAAATTATCTAAAATATTTGAACATTTTTATCTTTTTTTTCTCATATAAACATTCAGAAGTTAAATGTTGAAATGTGTTATTTTTTATGTTTTTAAAATATTTTCTATTGGGTTAGATTGTTATTAACTCATTTAGCCCCCCTAAAAACAAAAGCACCTCCAAGTCATTTTATTTTTTTCTAAACAAAAAAACATAATTAAACTAAAAAAAAAAATCGCCCAAACAAGAATAAAAGGTTTAACTTCGAATTAGATGAACTAGAATACAAGCCATTTCTACATGTATAAATATATTTCAAATTTTAGAGATGAAATCTTAATTGCCTACATTCACAAAATTAAATGCATTTGGAAAAATACAAAAGACATAAAACGATGAACATGATAAGGAGGTATAACCCCACACACAACCCCCCTTTTTCATCACTTTTTCTTCAAACATATAAATACACAAACACCAGGCATCCACTTTTTTCATTCAAAACCTGTACTTCAAAACAAAACAACCACTGAGATTAGTTAACAAATAGACAACCCTGAAAGTGATACACCTGAGAGCAGAGAAGGAAGTTACATCATAAGTAGGAAGTGGGAAAAAAAAGTTGGTAATACCACTTCTTACGTAAACAACGACGGCAATGATAAGGACGACGACAAAAACGACCTTAGCCCAGTATATGAAATTAGCTAAATAGACACAAAATGCCATTAGAATCTATGAGCAACTAACTTTCCATATTGCAATAACATCAAACAAGTGAATTTTTTCACAGCTTCAAACATATTAGCATTAGCCAAAGCTTACATTTCCTAAACGAAGAATAATACCAAACCAACCCTGAACAAACTAGCTATACAACAATCTAGGACGTAGAAAAAAAACACAACCTTGCCACCTGAAAGCTAAGATATAACAGTAATGATAATAATAATCAGTCAATCAGATATCCCACCACCACTAATACTAGAGGGGATAATTATACTTCTTTGAAGTGAGAAAGGCCGATTAGATAGATGCTGCAAACATTCTTCACATTAGTCACACACATTTGCATTTCAGCTTGCTTAGACCGGGATCACGTCATTCTTCGACGTGTCCTCGCATCTTAGAACAATACCCTCGAGGCTTGCGGGGAAAATACACTTGCTCCATTCGCATCCTGTTGTGATTGGCTCAGATGGAGGAACAATCATGAGCACATTCTCGTTCCTCTGAACAACGCCCATTACGCTCACCGTGCTTCCTTCCTTGATATACCTACATATCACAGATCAAGTTTCCCCAGCTTATGTCTCTAGCGTATTTAAGTTAATAACAATAATAGGCAGCAAGAAGAGGGTTAGCCAAAATCTCTTTAGAAGCAGTTGGCTTCAAGCATGAATGTAAGCCTAAAAGCTTGTACTCCTCTGGTTCTAAATGTAGGAGTTAGTTAAGAGTTAATTTTGGTCCTAAATATAAGATCTAAATCTACTTTATTTCTCATATTTATCATTTTTTTCCCAAACTAATTTTCTTAACTTATAAACTGATATATAATATTTCACAAAAATATTTTAGAGAAATCAAATCATATTTGTTATAATTAACTAATTCATCTAACTTTTTTAATCTCCTCAAATTAATTAAGTAGCTCTTACATTAAAGACCAGAGAAATAAATAACTGGAACACTTGATAAGGTCAAGAGGTTTAAATATATAAACCGAAGCACGAGTACTAAATCAACCAGGATTGTTTTTTAATGCTGACTCTCAGTGCATCATCACATGGTTGTAAATTGGAAAAGATTCTTGGTGAAATCTCTTGGGTACCATCTCATAGCAAAAGAAATCAGAGAAGCATGTTTTCAAAAGAGACCATAAAACTGCGCAGGGTAAATAAAAGAGAGGGTTTATACCCTTCCTCCAACCGCATGATGTGATCGTCGCTTGAAAGATTTCTCTCACCCAACCACCTGAGGAACTCCTGAGACAGCTCTTCTTTAGCTGGATTGATGTTGATAACGATTGAGTTATCAACATAAGGGGTTACCCTTGCTCCATACCCAGTCTTAACCAATGCCCTTAAACCAGACTGAAAATCTGAGATGTAGAAGTCAACCACGCGCCTCTGTCACATGCCATACAATATTCCAGTCAAATTCGTGAAATCGGCAAATAAAATTATGATAGATCTTTTCACCCTTTGCTAGGCAAACAAAATCTTTTCCATGACTTTTATTTAAAAAAATAAATGCCCATGACAAGTCCTAAGCTTTTGAAACTAAAATGAGGGGACAATCCACATGCTAGTCAGAAAATGAAATGTGTTCCCTCCTCACAAATATTATTGTACTATTAACCTACAACAATGACTAGTCCTTCATATTTTACTGCAAAAGAAGAAATGTCTTTTGATTTCCTGATCAGAAGTGACAATTACAAAAATAAAATATACTACCCCTGATCCTTAATATAAGATCTACTTAACTAATTTGAATAGATTAAGGAAGTTAGTTAAGTTAGTAATTTGTAATAATTATGTGTTTGTTTCCCTAAAATACCCTCTCTAATCATGTGTATTTGAACTACCCTTAATAAAAATCCCCTTAACGTGCGTAATCATATAGAGATACTTTGGGAGGGAAATTATAATTTTAGGAGACAAAGTAGATTGGGTCTTATATTTAAGATCAAAATAGACTTCTGATCTAACTCTTATATTTAGAACTGGAAGAAGTAACATATAAGATTGCAGATTAATGTACAAATAGATATGATACAAAACTTAGCAAAATTAAACCAGATGGCATTTAGTAACTCACTTCCAGTGATCCAAGTCCCCAAGTACATCGGCGGTGTGTAGGATTGGCTGCTTTTGATTCCCATCCTCGGTACTCATATATACTTGTTGAAGTATATACACATCTAGGGACTTTATTGAAAGATGACTCGAGAGGCACATTACCGCAGGTAACAACCTTCATATATCACAATCAAACATAACTTGATTAATGTCACTAAAGGAGTTATAGGAAAGATGCAGGCAAAAAAAAATCAAGTGCAAGATTTTTTTTCCACATAGGCTCATATATTGGAAAATATTCCACAGAAAGTTTTGGTCCGGTGATATTTTAAATGAGAAATAGCCAGAATGTATAAGGAAAATGTTGGTTGTGAACTTATAAACTATGAGGAAAATTACATCAATACGAAACGACTTAATAGTTTCCATCACAATTAAAACTTGAAATATAAAAGCACAAAACACAAGGTTTAAATCATAACATCACAAATCAAACACTGAAAAATGAGTTACAAAGGTGCTAAGTCCATTGTCCAACACCCACATTCATCCATACCAGCAGCTATCATAGTTGTACAAATGTACATACTAAGAAAGGTTAAGCTATTTCCCGATCCTAGGAGTGACTTGTATCCTAGTAAACACATTCCTTAATTGTCCAAAATATCTGGGTTCAGAATTATACAATGCTGTGAGTTTCAATTTTCTTTCATTTTGACATAAGATTAAACATCTAAAATCACATGTAAATTGTGAGACAAGAACAAAATGCACCTAAAGATAGTGAAAAACGATTATAATTAAAAAAAAAAATCCACTGGCGCCAGGGGTGGAACCAGCCCTATAACTTTTTTTCGGGAGGGGGGGGGTTTAAAATTAATATGTATACTAATTGTTATTTTAAATAATTTTTAAAAATAATTGTAATGACTTAAAAATGATCATCAAATAATAATTGTTTATGATTATATAATATTTTAAAAAACTTAAAAAATATAAAATGAAACCATATACCTATATATTTATTCTAAGAATGAATATTTAAATATGTTTTATATACTCAAACTATTCTTACTTAATATTATATACAAATTAGATAACAAAAAATAAATATGTATATTTATACAAATGCTCAATTTTTAATTGATATGTGATCATACAAACAATTTAATTGAAAAAAATTCCCAGGTACTAAATGTAAGAGTTAATTGAGATATTTGTTTTGGTTTTACATGTAACAACACAATCAATTTTGTCTCCTAAATTTATAACTTTTTTCTCAAACTATCTTTATTGATTGTATAAAAGGGTTTCATCAATTGAGATAGTTTCTAATACAAATAATTAAATAGGGTATTTTAAAGAAACTTACACACATTTTTTATAAATAACTAACTAAACTAATTTTCTTAATCTCTAAATATTAGTTATATAGAACCTACATTTACCGGAGGGAGCAATATGTATAGTATAAATATTAAGTATCATTTTACTAATCATACAAATGCCTAATGGGGTTCCAGCTTTCACAAGGGGGGTGTTTGTACTAATAAATCGTATCCTCTTGCATAGATATATATTGAATGGGGGAGGAAGTTGGGGGGTCCACAGGCCCCCTTAACTCCAAAGTAGTTCCGCCCCTGACTAGGACAAAGACAGCATAAGACTTAAACACAAGAATAGAAAATTACTTGGCAATATACAAACAAAAAACCAAGATGAAGTTGAGAGATTAGCCAGTAAGCTAGGCAAAAGCAACAAGAACTTACCCCAGAGACCTTCACGAATTGCCCATTTTTTGCTGTTCTAAGCTCTGAGTCTGGATAATGCCCAATAAAACCCATAATAGCTCTTGTTCCCCAATAAGTATTCCAAGTGAACGATGCAGCAACTAAGCCAAAAAGCACCACAACAACAATAAGGAGAATGGGATTGTGCACTGCTCCAAGAATGAAACCACCAGCAATGAACCCCATCACAAAAAGCAGAATTAATGACCATAACATTCCCTTGGGGAAGTTCCTTTTGAAGGAATACTCATCATCTTGACTAAGGACAGTTACAGCATGATTATGAACAGCAGCAGATCCATGCAACTTCATTGAACCTGTGGCTTCCAAAGGACCAGACACCTTACGAGGTGCCCCTGAAGAATTTAGCTGGCCAGATGATATGGGTCCAGATGTAATGAGACCTGTTGCAGGAAGAACAGGAGGAAGAGGACCAGAGTTTTGACGCCCAGTTGGGGTTACTCCACCAGACTGAGGACCAGAAGACTTCTTTATAGGTTCCCCATGCTTATTCAGAGGTCCAGAATTTGATTTCTTCACAGAAGCTGAACCAGGCATGCCTCCAGAAGTCATAGGACCTGAAGTATAGACAGTCCGAGCAGCATTATTAGGTTGAATTGGTCCTGAATGAGAACCAGCTCCTCCAAAAGACCCTGTCCTTGAAGAAGTTCCTGTTATTGGTCCAGATTTCCTAGATTTAGAACCATCAACAGGAATATCAAACATTTTCCCCAGTTCTCCTGACTTTTTTATGTCTCCACCAGTGTACGGCACTGCTGTTGAGGTCATACTAGGTGTCCTTTCTTTGGGCTGCTCCGGCCGTCCTGATACATAGAGGCCATTGCTAAGCTGATGAGATGGGAATCTGGAACCCATCTTTAGAAGAGCCTTGAGAATTCACACAACAGTACAGCAAGCAGTTGCTAATGGAAGTGTCAAAAGGTCCTCCTGAAAGTTTGGGAAAAGAACCAAGGAATTAAATGTTATTGCAATATGCTTGAAGGCCATCTTGGCACTTAAAAGCATAGCTAAGTGAATGTGATGGGAATCTGAAATCCATATACCTTCTACTGAAGAAACCTTGAGAGCTTATGCTACAGAACCACCAGCAGTTGCTGAAATAAGTATCAAAGTCCTCCCGCATAAGGAAAAAAGACTGAAAAAGAAGTCAAGGGGATTAAAATGATTGCAACAGTACCATAGTGGACATGATAAGCTTCTATGTTGCCCAGTAGAAGGGAAACAGAACAAAAGCTCATATTGAACTATCATAGTCAGAAAATGACAATATTCCGTACATATCTTCTCCGCCAATCAAGTAAGAAATTAAAAGACAAGCATCCATTCAAATTACAGAAGAAAGAGTAAATTATTATCAAAGCTTCTGTTTTAGGGGGGAAATCCACATGAACGGCACTGGTGCCAGACGCAATGCCCTCTAAAAGTAAAAATTTACAGCCCAAAACAGAGAGAAAATTCAGTCCTCCACCATCATTTGAAAAAAAAAAAATCAATTTAAGGAAAAAGATCTCAGAAAAAAGTCAGTGATCATAACGCTCAGGGGTCCAATTACAGTACAATTGAACTTAAACAACCGGGGCCCCATATATATTTAGTGTAATCTATCCAATGTCTCAGCTTAACCTTCACTTCCTCCCACATTTTCTCAAGAAGCAAAAACAATAACCAAAAATACCACAGAAAAAGAACCAAAATCCGGTTCCAAATTATACGGAAGGCGAGAAGCTTCTATATTTAGAAAGTTTTCACCAAACAGTCGCGAGCACCAAGCATTACAGAACAATCAAGCACCAAAAATCACGAGAAAATAAGAAAAAAGAAGAGCCCAAAAGACCCAGTTCGAACAAAAATTAAGAAAAAAGAAAGGATCTAAGGGGGGAAAACCCAACAAACAGAGATTCCCCCAAACTTACCAAGAGCTGGAAGAAGTAGGCAGTAAGAAAAAGCAGAGAGTATAATAAGAAGGAAATGGATTTAGCATATGCCTGAAGCGGAAGAAGGTCTTAAGAAGAGAGTGAGAGTTGAAATCAGGAGATTTGGACGCATTATAGGTTGGATCAAAAAGAAAACAAAAGCAATCTGAGTGAGTATTGAGAAAATTTCAGCGTGTAACTGATGATATATATTCTGTGAGTCCCAGGTTGGAGAGCCGCAACAAAATGTGGGGATTGTCGTCTGCTTAGGCAACTCCAAAGCGAAGAAAATTTTATTTAAATCAGGAAAATTCTAGTTAAATTATATAGGTGCGGCGACCTCCTCTCTCTCTCTCTCTCCTGGACCTCTGTCTCTCTCTCTCGTATTGGTTCAGTTCACTGTGGTTGGCCACCAAGGGGCAAGAGTGCTGTTAAGTATGAAATCCCCAAAATACCCTCAACTCTGACGATGGCTTTGTCCCCTTCTCTACTCTCTTTTCTCATGGGAGAGTTGTAAGCAAAGGCCCCATACTTAACATTAATTGCAAAACATTCCTTTAAAAAAAATTATATACAATGAGGCATAACTCAAAAACAAACATTCTTTTTAGAATAAAAGGATACCTGAAATCTCGCATAGAATCGTTAGTTATAGGAAGTCTGAAACTGAAATCTTCTGAAATAATAACTATATATACTATACATGCAGGTATGAGAAGGATTTTCTTTTGACATGAGAGCATTTCTTTTTAATTATAAGTTATTTTTTTTATAAATATATTCAGAGGTAATATATAAGATAATTATTTTTTCTGGTAAAATGGTTTCCCACAAATTCTATAGCTATATGGATTAATGTGAGAATAGTTAAATTTCATCTTACTAATAACTCCCTAAAAAATCCCATCATGTCATCTTTAAAACTTTTTTATGAGGTGGTAATAAATTTTATATGAAAAGTGGACATAATAATATTGTAATAATTTTATAATGTGGATAAAAGTTATAATAACTTTTCTTAAAGTTTGAATTAATGTTAATAAGAAAGTACTAATTTTAATCCTATACTTATAATATAGATATAAAAAAAGAGGTTATAATTATTAAATAACTATTTTACTCCGTTTATAAAAAAATAACAAGTAAGATAATATAAATAACAACTTAACAGTAATGTGAGATTTGTTTTATAAGAATAAAGTTATTTATGTGTGACTAGAGTAAGATTCTTTTATTTGATTTAAGAGTAAAAGTGCATTTAGCATTCTAAATTAATTTTAAAATTTTTATTTTATTTAAGAGTAAAGGTGTATTTAGCATTCTAAATTAATTTTAAAAGAATAATTAGCACTCTAAAGTGTTTAATGATATAATTAGTATCTCGAACTAATTTTAAAAAGTGCTAATAGATACAATCAGCACCCCAAACTAATTTTAGAAAGACAATTATCACTCTAAATTATTTAATTGATGCAATTTTTCCTATTCGCTAACAAAAGTATTAACTTTCGTTTGATACATGCCACATAAACTTTTTCTTTCAATACATTATTATTTAAAAGGTTATATATGTAATATTATTTTAATAAATTTCACTAAATAAACCATAAAATTTTATAATTTTTATATATAAATTCTATACAATATAATTTTAAAATTTATTCAGTACTCTTGTTTAAATAATATAACACATGTGACGTTTTAAATCATGATATATAAAAATAAAAAATTTATATGATATGGATCAGATAAAAATTTATGTTTTTGCCAGTGAATAGTAAAATTGTATAAATTTAAATACTTCAGGGTACTAGTCATACTTCAAAAATTAGTTCATAATGCTAATTGCATCTTTAAATATTTTATAGTACTGGTCAGTTTTTAAATTAGTTTAAAATATTAATTACATTTTTAAATATTTTAAAATATTAATTACTTTTTTAAAATTAATTTAGACCTGTAGATACACTTTACCCTTAATTTAATAAGCCATATATATATGGATGGATCGTGGATGGATGGTGATATAAGTGGGATAATGACATGGGGTTGAATTAGATCATTCTTGTAATTTACGCTTTTCTTTGTTGTCCAGTCACGGCCGTTAGGAGTTGCGTCTGGTAACGGTTGCGGTTGCTGCGGCAGATATTTTTTATTTCCTACATGAATTTATAATTAAAATATTATTAAAAAAATCAAAGGAAATGGCCTTTTGATTTATCAAATGAATCATCTCATTAATTTTATTTTTCAGATAAATATAACATGAACTAAAACTAATAGTGGACTTCTCTTATTAGTTATCCACGCGGTTTAATGAAATATACTATTAGTTACTCCTTCCATCTTAAAATATGATTTTTTTTAAATTATATTTTTTTTAAAAATAATTAAAAATAATAAATATATACTAAACATATTTTTCTTTCTAAATATACTATCATTATAATGATTAAATGAAAAATAATAATTAGTAAAATGATGAAAAATGATATATTTATTATTAAGATAAAATAAAAATAAAATTTATATAAAAATATTTATCGTTGAAGCAAACTAAAAAAAATTATATTTTAGGATAAGCTAATTTAAAAAAAAAATAGTTTGGCACGGGGAATATTAATATTTCAAATTTAAAAATTAACAAATGCAATTTTTTTAATATATAAAAATTGAAAAAAAAAACAAGGGGCAATAAATGGGAATAGATAAGAAGAGAAAAGGCGGTGAAAGCAAAATCTAGCATATCTATGATTTGATGGAACAGGGAGGAGCATCAATCCGCATCAGTTCCCTGCGCTTGTGTCCAATTTGTCTGGGATGGGATGGGATCTTCTCCTTATCAGTACTCTTCTCCATCATTACCTCACCTGCCTCAACCCTTAAATATAAATAATCCCTTAGGGTTTATTTTAATTAATAATAATATCGTATAAAAATTTACATTTTTATTAATAAATAATAAAATTATATCAATTTAAAAAAATAATATACTAACCGTATCTCTAAAATTTATTTAAAATATTAATTATATTTTTAAATATTCTAATATAATAATTATATATTTAAAATTAATTTAAAATACTAATTATATTCTTAAATATTTTACAATACTAATTATTTTTATAAAATTAATTTAAGATATTAAATATTATTTTAATTAATAATAACATCATGACTCCTATGAAATTGTGAAATTTGTTTTTAATATAGTAAATTTTCTAAAACATCCATTTTCACTTTGATCTTTCAAACTATGAAATTAGTTTTTTTTTTTAAAAAGAAAAAGTTTTGTAAATCGCTCATCTAAAATGGTAAAACTTGCTTCATAAGTATGGTAAATTCCTCATATGATGAAGTAAATTTCTTAAAACATAACATTCTGCTTTGACCTTTTTAAGTGTAACCCTTATACAAAAGTATTGTAAATCACTCATTTAAAATGGTAAAATTCGTTTGAGTGTAGTAAATTCCCATTTAATGTAGTAAATTTTCTAAAACGTCCCATTTCATTTTGATATTTATTTTACATATTTGTACTATTTTAATAAAGTTTTTAGTGGCTCAACGATCACTATATTTTTTTGGATCCAAGAGATCGTTAGGTAACTAATAAAATGTAAGTAAATATGCTGAAAAGAGACATTTTACATTAAATTATATAATTATAGATTGTTTAAAAAAAACTTGTCATTCGTTAATCATAAATAGCTAAAGAAATGTAATAAATTAGTGTAATTTGAATTGTTAAAGTTTTAACAGTCATTTAATATATTATTTTGCATCATTTTGACCAAAGGGCTAAGTGGCTTAATGGTTACATAGTATTTTATCCTCCCACTTCCAAAAAATCATAGCCACCATGCCGGAGCTCCGGCGGCCGGTGGTGGGGTCACCATCGCAGGTGGTTGGGGCTTTCTTTAAAAATTAAAGGCAAGGGATTGTAAAACAACAAACATTTTAAAATAAAATTAATTTTTATGTTAAATTAAATATGTAAAAAAATTGAAATGACCAAAGTACTTTCAACCAACAAAAAATTGCACTCCTCCGTCCGAATTTCCTCAACAAAGCAAATTAACTGAAAAGAGAAACAAGCCATAAAACTGATTTCAACATATTACTTACAATCCATGAATCGTGAGTGAAATAAAACTTAATCAGATCGATCATATTCAAAATATGGAACACAGATCATGATTTTGAGAACAAAAATCAACTATAAAATTCTAGGTTTGTCAACAAGAACAGAAACACAGAGAAAGACAAACCAGAGTTGGAACAAACTTGAGAATGGCGATGGTGGTGATGCTGGAAAAGTTGCGTGACTGAAGATTAGACCCCTCAAGTTTAAGTTCGATGGAGGACCTAGACAAAAGGGAAGAGTTAGAATAAAGAGGTTGGGGAGAGGAAGAGGAGGTTCACGTAAGCTAGTGTCATAAAAGAAGAAGGCCAAATTAAACCAGAGCTAAGCAATGGATGATATACAAAGAAGTTTGGAGGAGGGAGAAGAAGGACGATAAGGTTGTCACTGGTGGAGGACGGTCCCAGAGTCACATCACTTAAGGAGAAGATAAACAAAGAAGGAGTTCTCTCGGTGTTGATGGAAGAGACTATCACCGTTAAAGAAAGATTGAGATGGAATCATGACTAGGAGTGCGACTGAGAGAAGGGAACATGATTGGGGAGGGAGCTTTGTTGGTATTGATTGAAGAAGCTCCGTCAACATTGAAAAAGATGGAGGTGAAGGAATGTGGTGGTGGGGAATCAAAAAGCAACCAAACAGCCCCAGGCCTCTTGGTAATTATTATATCTGTTGTGAAATCTATATATTTTTTTTAGAGTGTGTCAAAAAATCAAAATCTCACATTATTCAAAAAAAAAACAAAGAAAATTTAAGAGTATATAAGTAATAAGGTACAATTATATATTAGTAATAACTAGATGAAACTTTGATGTCTGACGTTTATCCTTCTGGATTTGTACTATTTCAAATGAACGAAAGATCCTCTATTCCCAATATATCTTATTGTATTGTCATTTTTGACTCACTTGTTATGAGGCTTCCCTCTAACCCTAAACTTAATCCTACTAACTGAAGGAAACAATATATAGATGCAAAATATAAAATTTATGGTAGGTCGCATTGCTTCCTAGGGCTGTGCAAAAAACCAAACATAGGATGAGTCCACCTAAATTCGTACGAAAAATATTCTACCTAATCTAATAAAAAATAGCTTAATATAAAATAGATAATTTTAGGTAAAGTCGGGTATCGGGCAAATATTGCTGTCTTACCCATTTAGCCTTGCCTAGTTAATTATTTTTTTGCATATCAAAATTTGTAAATTACAGTATTTTATATAGAACAAATATGATGAATACTGGTGACTAAAAGGTAATTTTATAAATATGAGTAGTCAAGTAGGTAATTATATCCTTCAAAATTTATAACTAAATTAATTTTTTTCTTTATCTTTTTTTAAATTGTGCTAACTGTCAGTACTTTTTTTTTTCAGATGTTTTATTTTTGTCATTTTTGGAGAGATTGATACAAAGTTACAATTACAAACTATTTAGACTTCAAAATTTTTTTTTATATGCAATAGATTTTAAAACTTTAATTACTATCTTTTTGTTGCCTTATTTTTAGTAGATTATAAATATTGTTTAACTCTTAAAGACATATGAATATAGGATTAGTTTATAAATTTATAATTGCAGATTTTTCTCACAATATAAATAGGGCATCATGACTTAGATATACCCAGCTCACCCATACCTAGTCCGAAATATTTAAAGTTTTTATCGAGCAGAACTAAGCATCAGATTATAAAATAAAATTTATACTTTTTTCAGGCAAGGCATTAGGTAAAGGGCTCTCCTTCCGCTGCATACCCCTACTGCTTACAAACTATAAACAATGTAATAATTTTTTTTTAATATTGTGTAATGCATGAGAAAATGTATTTAGTTTTTGCAAAGAGATGTGTAGAATAAGAATAAGAGAACAAACAATAAATACCATTTTTTTAATAATAAGGGATTAGGTATAGAAGATTATTAAAGGCCAATATTCAACTTTTGAATATTTTCAAGATTTTACTTTTAATATTAAAAAATTAAAGCAAAGTACTGAGAAAACTAAAATGATGAATATAGAAAAATATTAAAGACAACTAACTAAAAGATTAGTACTAAAAAATATTAAAGTCGAATTCTAAAAAATTTAAATAAAATATTTTAATTTCAACCAAAAAATTTGCTTGATCCTAGAAACTTTAAAATTAACTAACCTTAATTGTAATTAATATTTTTTAATTTCTTGAAATATAATTTTTCCCATTTGAAAATTGTACATTAGTATATATGTACTATTTGCCTATTTGGTATACCTCCTATTTTAAACCAAGCAATTAGATAACTAATAAAAAATTAATTAAATTAGTTATTTTAATTAGTAAAATATATGTTAATTTTTGGAAAATAATCATTTTAATAGAAACTTAATTAATATGTGTCGTGAATACATATGTATAATCAATAATTCAATATGATGAAAATTAAAAAAAATATAAATTTAAGAGAAAAAATTAGAATTTCTAATAAATCTTAAATTGACCAGTGATTACATCGGTGATCTCCCCGGAAACCAGAGCGCCTCACATCGAAAATCTAATGTTATATTTAGGCCATTCATTTTATCCCTAACCAGTTGGAGTTTGCGTATTTTCAGAGCAATCGAGGATTAGCTTCATCGGCTATGGCTTCTTACACTCAGTTCCTTCTCTCTTCCTCCCCTCTTCTTCCCAATCCCAGGCTCAAAAACAATCTTCGCTCTTCTCTCTCTTTTCTCCCTCCTAAACCCACCATTACTTTCCATTACAATCCTCAACCTCTCCGTCATTTCCCACTTGTTCGTGTTGCCGCCTTGGACTCTTCTTCTTCTTCTTCTTCCTATGTTCTCTCCCCGGTATCACCCCTTCAAGCCTCCCCAACCTCACCACCGGAAATTCTCTCAGGTTCAACTCGCACTCTTGCTACGATCTTTGCCCTAGCTTTATCTTTATCTCGCGTGCTTATCACACTAGTTCAGAAAATCCCACTCCCAATTAAGTCACTTTGCTTGGTTCCTGGGCCGGAGCAGCTCGCCGCAATTCTTAACCTTCAGAGAAATGCTATCTACTCCGCCGGTCCTCTCTTCTTTGCGTCGTTGCGGGACCGTCCCGTTGGTTCTTTGAACACGCCGCTTACTGTTGTGGCCGCCGGACTTGCTAAGTGGCTTGACATCTATAGTGGGGTTTTGATGGTTAGGGTTTTGCTCAGTTGGTTCCCCAATATTCCGTGGGAGCGTCAGCCTCTTTCGGCTATTCGAGACCTTTGTGATCCTTATTTGAACTTGTTTCGAAATATCATTCCCCCTGTATTTGATACACTTGATGTCAGTCCGCTTCTAGCTTTTGCGGTACTTGGCACTCTCGGCTCAATTCTCCATGGAAGCAGCGGCTGATTGATTGAAAAAGTTCAGCTATGTATCGAGTAATGAAATGCTGTACCCAGAGTTTATTTCCAATGTTAGTTTTATCTTCCGATATTTTGTATTTCGTTATCGTAGGGATACAAGTACCTTAATAATTTCGTCAAGTTTCAATATATAAATTTTGACAGTTTTTGGCATTAGTTTACCTGATAGTTGAATTGGGATTTCATTCTATTGTATTCTGTTATATGCACACTGAATAACAGATACTTGACTATTTCTCCAATTTCTTCTTCATGTGTTATCTCATCCGTTTGAAGTTTTTATTTATTTACTTTCAATTTAGCAATGTGGTGAAGTAGCTCAGACAAATAAAATGTCATAGCTCACTTTAGAATCTGAAAGCAGGTGTCTAATTCCTAGACCTTGGATTTGTACGACTCTTATCTGTCCATCAAGTATGATAGGTATCATAAGTTAACCCATAGTGTGCGTATTTATGATTACATATAACTAGAACTGAAGGTCTTGATATTTTCCTGAGTTACTGAATTAGTTGGCAGTCAGGTACCATTGTTGAATGTCTTATGTCTCTTCATTGATTTATTTCTTTCAAATATTTCTGAGATTTTGTGTCCATGAATTATTTGAATCTTGGTGCATCTACAACACAACAACAACAACAACAACAAAGCCTTTTCCCATTAGATGGGGTCGGCTATGTAGTATGTAGTAAAATATATTATCGGTGTCTACTTCGTTTAAATTTTGAGAAGGATGATTTGTGGCTTAGCTCTGCTAGAAAATATGGCTGCAGTCATGTAACTGGAAAGTATGAGGATGATGGTTAGAGGCTTGGCCTTTTGATACTAATTTTGCAGTGTATTTGATCCCATAATTTCCAATCCATGTTGACAGCAATCCATTTCGCTAAAGTTAGTGATAAAGGAATTCAACATGGGACGCTAAGAATTTATAGTGATTGAATTGGCTGTTTTTTGTGTTTGGTCTCTGGTTCTCACTTGTCAATTGTGCGTCATTTTGGTGAATGTTCTGTTTCTTGCTCTCCATATTTCAAGGATTCGTTTCATAGATTCATTATGGTGTTCCGCCCAAAGATTCTTTTAGGGGTCTCTCTTTTGGATATGCAGAGAGACAAGGCAGCATTGCTTCATGTTTGGCCTTTTTTTGTGCATTACTGTTCTGTAATTCGCTTTCTCTCTGTAATTTTGCTTTTTCGGAGGATTCCTAATCCTCCTCCCTTGGATCTTCTTTCTTGATCAATTTCTTGTTTTACCTTAAAAAGTGAAGGATTCCTAATCCTCCTCCCTTGGATCTTCTTTCTTGATCAATTTCTTGTTTTACCTTAAAAAGTGAAGTTCAAATCCTTTAACGTGCCTGGCTTGTTCATTTTTTAATGCATGTTAGTGTAGGAATTTTATGTTCTCAGATATCAGGACAACTTTATTCAAGTATAGAGAGGAATGAAATGGGTTCCAATGCTGTGGAAATTGAGATGCATTTGAACTTTTCCTTGTATAGGAAAGAACATGAATGCTTTTACTATGTGCACAAAGTTTTAAGTGGCCAGTGAGTATTGTACTCTCTCACACACACACATATACCTTTTTGATTAAGAGTTGGTCTCTAAGAGATATGCTGTACTTTTGCAACCATAGAAAAGAAAGAAAGTAGATAGAATGCTGTGCCTCACTGGTGCCCTCAGGGCGAGTTGATTTGTTTTTGCTTCACCATCTGTTTAAGGACTTCTTCCTTGTGGCCAATTTTTGAAGTTTTTAAGATGTTAAACGATAGGCTTTAAAAATTTGACATACTGGCCATTTTTAAAAAAAAATTAGCCAATCTTTAATGTTTTCAGGTATATCTTGCTCAATTGAATGAGTACTCCCTCATCTATTATTTTCTTGTTTCTTATGATTGATTGCCTTTTACTAAGATGGATGTGATTAAAACTTGGGTCTGGTCTAAGGGGAAAGGTGAGAGTAGAAAGGGGAAATCTTTTTTACTAATGCTGAGGGCAGACAAAGAATGAGACACATGGCAGCTGAGTTTGGCATTTAGCAGTTTGGATGCTCTACATTCACAAAAGAATGGATGAGTATAATTATGAGATGTACATCCCATACGTAGCCACATTCTCTAGTGATTCTATCTTTTGGATGCATGAATACATGAATGAAAAGAATTCAATTTGGCATTCAAGAAAAAGCTAGTGAGAAGGCTGTTATTGGGCAGCAACAAAAGAAAGAGGGAAGGGGAGAAGGAAGATCTGGGGGATTAGTTGGGAGGTATCTAGCAGCCTCCAAAGGGCCTGGAGCTTTTACTTTCTCTGTTTTTTTTTCCTTTTCATCTGTTGGTTTGGCTGGTTTCCTATCTCTAGATTTTATACTGTCTCATTCTGAATTCAGAATTTCTTCTTTATTTTTCATATCGCTTCTGCTTTTCCGAATTCTTCCATTCTAGGATTGATTCCATCAATTTCAATGTGATTACGGGAATGTTGTGTCTTTGCAGTTTGAGGTTGTAAGTCAATCTTGTGAGTCCAAATTCTCTGTAGAAAACATATTACTGCATGTGTAAGAATGTTAGAAAAAGGTGAAAAGGAAAAAAAAGAAGCAAATGAACGAAGAGAGGAAGTAAATCAGATTCGCACTTATGAATATAATTCACAAAAGGCTTCATCCTTCCCCTCTAATCTTTTGAATCAAACAAAAGAAAGAGAGCGTCTGTTGTCTTCTCCCGTCCAAAAATCTCATCCAAATTGCGTTTGTGTTTTATTATGTTGGGGCTATCATGGGCGACTGTTTCCTGAAGAAACTTGGTCACTAGCATCTCACAGTACATAGCAATATAGCATCTCCCCTTTGAGAGGGTGAGCAATTTCCTGCCAGAATACAAGCGCGCGCGCACAAATCGCTTGATGAACAATTTATAACTGAGTATTATATGTAGGTGTACATACATATACAAATAGGCCTAAGAGAAAACAAAGGTGGTATAAATTAGGCTGCAAACAACCTTAAGCTGAGCATAGCATGCTTTTTAATGGGTTAACTAATTTAGGATTCTTAAGCATTTTAATAGGGATTGACCACCCTTTGAGGGCTGCATATACATTAGGCTGCAACTGATAATGATTGACGGGCAAATCAACCACCCTTTGAGGACCGAGATCAATGAGATAAGGAGTATGATTTACTTGGACTGAGATACAAAGTCAGGTACACCCCATGGGATGTTATATGGGGTGCTGATTTCTCAGCTAAGTAAGCCCATCCTCGAGATGAAGACCCGTATTTTGAATAGCCATCCTCCTGGATGCTATATATATGTGACTAGATTTGGACGATGATAGAGCATATTAATTGCTCTATCTTGTTACCTATGTTGGTTTTGTATACTCCAAGCTCAAAGCTTGCCCAAAACAAAATCGGGATCAATGTGGGCTTGGCTTTTTATACGTATAATTGTGCAGGTGTAAAATAAGAGAAATGATTGAATTTTTAGAGTTTATATATAGTGTGTGTTTGGATAAACTTTTAAAAAATGACTTATAGAAAAAAAAAAAAAAGGGCTTTTGAACCGTTTTTAAAAAAGGATTTTTGGAAAAGAGTTTATGAAAAAAAGTGGTTTTAAAAATATGAGTGTTTGGATAGTTATTAGCAGAATGACTTTTGTGATTAGTAAATTACCAGAAAAGGTATGAGATAAAAAAAAAATCGGCCTATCTGTTCCACTGTTCATCTTCGTTTTTTTTCTTTCTCTCGTGATAACAAAGGCGGACGGCAAAGTGGAGACGATAGGTTGAGGCGAGGACAGTGGCGAGGGCATCGATGGACAGATGGTGATGACTGACATAGGTGAGGACAAAGAGACGCTACCCACTGCTTGCAGCGACCGATGACCCACGGCTAGCAACAACGGCAAGCGATGACCGACGACCCACGACCCACAACTTGCAGTGACCCACAAGTGGCGACAGTGACACGGAGGGGAGCAACACAGTGACGTCGACGTGAAGGAGAAGAAGAGGAGAGAGTGGGGGGAAATGGAAGTAAAATAGTAAATATGTAGTCTATAAGTTTTTTTATTATTTAAAAGCTAATCTTACTAATTTATTTAAAACTATGGTTTTAAACATAGTTTTACCCGGAAGTTTTTTTAGATAAATATAAATATTTATTTTCAAAAAAATTAAATTAAAATTTTATCTAAAAGTATTTTTAAAATTATAGTTTTAATGTAATTTAAACAGGCGCACATATATATATATATAGGGTGTGTTTGGAATACACCCAAACCAAGGTTTTATAAGTCCTTTTGGGCAAAACCTTGGTTTGGGGAAATTTTAAAACAAACAGATTTATTTATCCATAAGTGCTTTTGGGCAAAACCATGGTTTAAAACCATGGTTTTGAATAAGCTATTTAAAATAGCTTTTTTAACAGTAAAAGAGCTTATGGACTATCCAATTACTATATTACCCCTACTTTTTCTTACACCCTCTCTCCTCTCTCATACCTACCCCTCTTCTCTCTCCTCTCTCTTCTTTTATCTCTATTTTTTCTTACACCCTCTCTCCTCTCTCTTATCTTCTCTCTACCTCTCTCATCTCTCTTACTTTAAATCAAATCATACCCTTTTTGGTAATTTACCACCATAAAAAGTCATTCTAAAAATAACTATCCAAACACCTATTTATTCAAAACTACTTTTTTTCCATAAACTTTTCTCTAAAAATCCTTTTTCATAAGTTGTCTATAAGCTTTTTTTTTTCATAAGTACTTTTTTAAAATCTTATCAAAACAGGCCCATAGAGAGAGATGGAAACAGTGTTTACAAACTATAAAAAGTCTGCCAGGTTTTTAGTCTTAGGGCAGCACTTTTTTGATAATCTAAGCAAGTTGCAACTTGAGGGAGGACAACATTTGAGATGATTTTCATAGGCATTTGAGCCGTTAGAATCTAATACTAGGATTACTGACAGCAGAAGTCTGAATATCCTGAAGACTTCACTTGACATGTTAGTGTCAAATCTAAGAAACAGTGTTTGTTAATGTTTCCTATGGGAACGAACTTGCATCCATATTTAATGAGTTTTATTGGTTTCAATTCAATGTTTTCAAGTTAGACTTTAAATTAGACCTGGCTTTATAGATACGCAAGCTCCAACATGCTTACATGTTGACCATGTTTATGTTGTCAGTATTGTTTACCTCTCTTCAAAAGTTACCCCAAAGGCCTAAGCGCTCCAATCAAATGATGCCACTCACCACCTCATGAATCATGATAAAACCTATATAAACACTTTACTAGTGTCACGCCTTCTCTTCTCCATTTTTCATATATGAAAAAGGGAATCATATCCCATATGGTTATATTTAAAAAAAAAAAAATTAATTTGGCATTTATTTATATTTTTCACATTAAATTTTTAATTTTAATAATAAAAATTGATTCAATTAATAATGAGTTAGTTTCATAGTTCATTGTGAGTTTAAATTTTATAGTTATTATGAGAATCTAGTTAATAGATAATATATATAAATATATTTATAAATATTTTTTGAATCTATAACATGTTCTAATTTTGATGAATCTTTGAGACTCAATTTATCTCATTTTTATGTGAGAAAAAGATATCTAATTTTATTCTGTTAGTACTATTAATTTTTATAGAAGGGTTAATAGAATAAAATTATAAAAGTTAATAATATTAATATAGTAAATTTAAATGACTTAATTGATGGAGAAAAATATAAAGGTAACATGATTTTCATATAAAATATAAGAAATTGGGGATACTTTTCTGTTTTTTATATTACTATACGTCACGTGAAGAATGAATAGTACAGATTGGATTTATTTTTCTTTAAATGGATAAGAAATCAGTTGGTGACAGGTTAATTTCCTTCGGAGCATTTGAGGATGAATGATATTGAACGGCTTTGCACATATCTTTTTTTTAACCCCCTAAGAACGGATTTGCATATATCATTCCTATAATATTAATATAGATATATAAATAAATGATATCATGTCATAACTGTCCACTGTTAACGAGATTAAAAGTAAGGTTTATAGATTTTTGAAAAATAGCTCATAAAAACAAGAATTTTTAGATAATTTTTAAAAAAATAATTTTAAAAAATGAGTGTTTGGATAATTATTAACACTTTTGTAATGGTAAATTATTAAAAAGAATATAATTTTATTAAAAATATGAGAGATAAGAGATGGTAGAGAAGAGAGAGGAGAGAGAGGGGAGATAGGAGAGAGGGTGTAGAAGAGAGTGTAGAAATGAGAGATGAGAGAGAGTGGAGAAGAGAGAGGAGAGAGAGTATAAGAAAAAATAAGGGTAAACTAGTAATTTGATAATCTATAAGCTCTTTTATTAAAACTCATCTCAATAGTTTATTCAAAATTTTAATTTTAAACCATAGTTTAGTCTAAAAATATTTTTGGATAAATATAACTATTTATTTTTTAAAAAAATTAAACTAAAATTTAAATGAAAAACTCTTTTAAAAAAGTATGATTTTGATATTTGCCAAAACAGGCACTTATAAGAAGTTGTGAAGCTTGAGTAGAAATTTTGAGTCTAAGTCTTAGAATGTCACCCCATTAGATAATTAATTGTAGAGTTTTTCAATCTCTATCGTTCTTCTCATTTCTTTTATAAGTATATGCTTTTTATTAAAATATCTTTCTTTCACTTCTCATATGTTTAAGTCAAACTTTATATCATTGGATCGCTCCTAAAAAAGGTGCATTGTCCAATAAAAATTAAGAGCTCACATAGATTTTGTATTGAATTGATATCAGATGGTAAATTTTGGTTAGTCTTTCAAGTATTTGCCTATCTTTTGAACATATTAGTGGAAACTTCATATTGTATTAGTCTCAGATATCTCGTTTGCTTAGCATTTATTTAGGTTAATATATTGTAATGTGTTTTTATTTTTAGACTTTGGCCCCCCAGTTCGGTCTTAACTCATGAGTAGTTAGTGGTTTTATCTGTATCATTTTATTATTTTGTCAAAAATAAATTATCTTTTATTAAAAAAAAAGGAATAGATATTAGATAGTGATGTAAAAAAATAATAGATGCCATTCTAGAAGCAATTGGGATCTCCGGAGGAGCTGGGATTGTGAGTGAAGTCAAAGGGGGCAAAGCGTATATTGCCATCCAGATCATACTTTTGATGTTTCCAATTTTCTAATATATTATTATTCTTCAATATTCATTCATTCATTCATTCAAAGTACTTTAAATATAATAATAATAATAATAACTCACTCAACAACCTTTCAAGCGAGTGAAAGATTCCTACTTTTATTGGTTAAAACCCACAAAATATTCGTATTTAAGATTCTCACGTTACGGTAAATTATGGGCTGAGATCATAATGCAGCCTATTTTAATTTAATTTATTTTAATATCTTTTTTTGCCTGTCTGTCATTGACTACTCAAACACAAATTCTATGTTTGAGATAATAAATATTAAATAAATAACTTTATGTTTTTTATTAATTCAAATTTTGTTTTTAAAAAAAAAATTTGCAAAGGGGTCAAGTTCACCCACGATCTAAGGGCAGAGTGAAGTTCCCCTTCCTCTTAGGTGATACCAATGTCAGGTAAGATGAGCTGTCTATTACCTTCAGGTATAAACCTAGGCACTTAGGAGATATGATACTTCTCCAAGCGCTACTATTGGAATCATAACAAAATAGTATTCCTCAGAGATCGAATACACTCCAAATAATCGTATGTCTCACTCTTTCACTAATTGAACCTATAGAAGTTCAAATTTTTTTTTTGGTTGCCCACCCGGTTCACCGGAGTTTTGCCCCGACTACATCCGGATCCGACCCGCGTCACGCACCTGGCTATGGTGGGTGAGTCTCCCAACGAGGATTTTCTGCATTCGCCAAGGCTCGAACTCGAGACCTCGTTTAAGCGATACCGAGCCGTTTACCACTCAGACCAACCCTCGTTGGTTATTAATTCAAATTTGAATTGCTTTGGGAGAGCTCTCCTATTTTTGCATTCCCAACATTCAAATTGGAAAAATTGTAACAAAAAAATTGGACAACTTGCTAAAAAGATCACAAACATACCCAACTTGCAAAAAAGATCAAACCAAATCAAAGTGCCTCTTGTCTCATTAATCATTTATTCTGCCTTCATTTGGTTAGAGGATAATTACTATTAGAATTTCAAATATTATAAATGGGAAAAAATTGCATCTAAGAAATTACTCAATAAGAGTTAATAATACTTAAATATGATATAATAATATTGGACTATATAAAGTAATAAATATAACATGAAGTCCTATTTTTTTATGCTTCACAATCAATATTACTTGTTTTTATATAATTAGTATTTAACAAGACTCGTGTTTATGTTATTTATATTCAAACTAAAACTGATTTTGCGTCTATCTTTCCATCTGAATTCACATGAATTTTGAAAAATATAACAAAAAATTATATATATATTTTTTTATATTTCACAATAAGTAGAACTCATTTTTCAAACTTCACATAACTTACAAAACTCACGTTTATACCATTTAAATTTAAACTAGCACGATTTTGTGCACGTTTTTTTGTCTGTATTTACATGAATTTATAGATGAGTTTTAACGAAGAATGTTCTTTTGATACAAAAATTTGTAGAAGGGATTGAGTTCACTTACGATCTAAACATATGGTAAAATCTCTATTCCTCTTAGGTGATACTAATATTAAGTAGAGTGAGCATCAATTATCCTCAAACACAAACATATTCACTCAAGAGTTATGATATCTTCCCAAGCGAATAGAATTATAATAAAATAGTATTTTTTAGGGATCGAATATACTCTAAATAGTCATATATTTACCATTTTGTCAGTTAAATCTATAGACAATAGATCAATGAAGAATGTTTAAATATAACTGAAAGCCATATTTTTTATACTTCCTAATCAGTAGAACTCATTTTTCACGTTTCAGACTTTATAGAACTTACGAGATCTAGGGCGTGTTTAGAAACTGTCAAAATCGCGATTTTAAAAGGGTTTCTGGCTCAAACTTCGGTTTAGAAATTTTTTAAAATAAACAGTCATATTTATTTAAACGGGCTTTTTGACCAAACCATAGTTTCAAATAAGCTGGTCAAAGTAGCTTTTAGAAGAGTAAACTACTTTTTAACTACTCAATTACTATTTTACCTCTACTTTTTCTTACACCCTCTCTCCTCTCTCTTCTATTTTTTCTACTATCTCTTATCTCTCCTCTATCTTTTCCACTATCTCTCATCTCTCCTCTATCTTTTTACCCTCTCTCCTCTCTCCTCTTTCATACATACCCTTTTTAGTAATTTTCCAATTACAAAACCCCTTTTTGTAACAACTATCTAAACACTCATTTATCCAAAACTACTTTTTTTTTTTTTTTCCATAATCTCTTCTCTAAAAGTCATTTTCTATAAGCTGTCCATAAACCCATTTTTTTTTATAAACCTATTTTAAAATCTTATCCAAACACACACCTAATTGCCCAAAAAAGAAACTCACGGGATTCACGTTTGCGCCATTTATATGGGCCTGTTTGGAAACAGGCAAAATCGTAATTTTAAAAAAGTTTTTGATCCAAATCTCGGTTTAGAGAAATTTTAAAACGAATAACCATATTTGTTCAAACGGGATTCTGGACCAAACCATGGTTTCAGATAAACTAGTCAGAGTAACTTTTGGAACAGTAAAAACTATTTTCAACTACTCAATTACTATTTTACCCTTACTTTTTCCTACAATCTCTCTCCTCCCTCTTTTTTACCTTCTCTCCTCTCTCATACATATCATTTTTAGTAATTTTTCAATTATAAAACCCTTTTTTATAACAACTATTCAAACACTCATTTATCTAAAACTATTTTTTTTCGTAAACTCTTCTCTAAATTTTTTTTTCTATAAGCTATCTAAAAATCTATTTTTTTATAAATCTTTTTCTAAAATTTTATCCAGACACACTACATATTTAAAATGACACGGTTTCGTGCCTGTTTTTCTGTTTGTATTCACATGAACCTTGAGATGAGCTTCGATGAAGAGTGTTTTTCAGTTTCTATGTGGATAACAATTAAAAACTATTCTTAATGAATATTATTTAGTAACTATTTTTTTTCCAAAGAAAAAAAAAATAAAGAACCAAGGCGACAATGAGAATGACTGAATGAGGAGTTGTGGAAGGTATTTTTGAGGTAATAATAATTAAACATTAAATAACTTAAATAATTAAAAAAATATATTGTAAGGAAAATAAATATTCTTTTCCTTAGTTTGGTGGTTTTTGCCGGACGAGACAACCTGCTACCAGTTGTTGCGGCTGTTTGAAGAGAGAGAAAGAGAGAGAAGCACAAGCAGCAGTGGCATTTTTCTTTTTGATAGAGATGGCGACTGGTGCTTTGAAGATGGGATCTCGCTCTCAGACTTAGACTTTCCACCACAATCACTCTCTCCCACTTCGCACAGCTACTCTCCATTCTTCTTCTTCTTCTCTGCATCATCGTCTCTCTCCTTCTTCTTCGCCGTTTTCTTCTTCAGGTACTTTTTCTTACCTTACTTCTCCCTCCTTTTTTCCCACTCTATTCTTCTTCATTCGCATCTCAGTATTCTACATTTCGTGCATTGCATTATTGCTACATAAATGCGGTTTGGGTTTGCTTTATTTTTCGTTTCGCTGATGAAATTGTTGTTTAATTTTTTTTGTTCCTGAGGATCACCATCGGATATTTAATTTCCGATATGGGTTTTTTATCTCTTTCTCTAACTTTTTTGGTGTTGTATTTTGATGCTCACTGGATGTTGAAATGGATAAAAATTTAGCTTCTGGAAACAGTTATACATTTGGATAATGGGGTTTGTATCTGTTTTGCACATTGCTTTACTTTGGATCTCGGAAAATACTTGAATTTTGAGGTTTCTCTTGCTTGACCTGGAATGTTCAGAGATCTAGTTGGACCATGGCACCCGAATTTCATTTTTACTTCAGATCCACTCTCAGATATCCTTAGGTTTCCTAACATGGTTTGAAGTGATCGTGGAAGGATGAAAGGTGTAATCAATGGCCAAATTAGTGTAATTTGTCCATTGCTAGCGGAGGACAAACTACTCACGATTCAGTAATTTGAATCTGGAGGTCCTTAAACTTCTAACTAATTGACCATCAACAGTGACCTTATCTATATTAAAAGATAATGCATATTTGAGCTTCTATGCGCAAATACAATTCAGTATAGCAAATAGATAGTCAATTAATCACTTAATTTTGTTGGAACTTTCATGAGGTGTTGTTAAGAAGGAAACAGGTGCATTCACTACTATAGGTGACTGCAGAATTCTCTATTGACTTACTTTATGCGAACTCATTTCCAGTAGATAAAGACTGTAACTCTGTCCATGTCGCCGTCATTATTTCTTTTCTCATTCTTGCCAATTTTTTGATGGTGATGTACTTTTTTGGTGGTGTTTCCTGTTAGAAAATTAAGATTAGTGCCACTTTATCAGTCATAACATTGATGCCTTTAATTAATTTTAAATAACATTCCTTTCAAAGTTTTGGGCAAATCATAGGTATATTTGCAAGGGTAAACTGCTTCTTTTCTTCTGTATTTATTGATCCATTTGGGTAGATTTAAAAGGGGAAACCTTCCCTGTCCTCCCCAACTTTGATCATTTGGCAAATGATGCCGTGGTTTCGAATTGGGCAGTTGACTTGGTCGAACCTTCGACACGTGGCGGATAGCTTCGTATATGTGCTAAGAAGCAAAGAAAGTGTTACGATGGATAGTTTTGGATTTACAAATCTGTAAGGTCAAAATGGGCAGAAAAAATATTTCCAACGACAATATAATTTTCCACTGGGTCTGCTCCGTAATCCATTTTCAGCCTGATACCTAGAAATGTCCTCCCAGGAGCCAAAAGTCCTACAAACCAAACAAAGAAAAATGCTATTTCCCCTTCCTTTTCCTTTTCCCCATCCCATTTTCCTGCGAACCGAATGGAGCCTAAGTAAAGAGGATGAATGGAATTGGAGAATTGGTGAAACTTAAGACACCAAAATGTGCGGCTTTGCTACTAAATGAACATTTTGTAATTTTTTGTTTTTAAGCAAATAGTTTAGTTGGTGTTCATATATTTTTCACTTAAGATGGAAGGGGTTATTTTCTTAAATGTTGAATGTTGAAAGTTTAGTGGGTTAGTTGCCCCATTTTGTTGAAGAATTGGTAACTTTGGTTTTCTTTGAAGTGAATTTAGATGTGTGTGCTCATCAAAGTATGGAATTAAGGTTACTTTCTGTTTCAATTATCTCATGCATCTCTCTGTTTGCAGTTTTGCTTTGCCACCTCTTTGGGGCAACATTAGGAAGTCTGATGGGTTCAAGATTCCCATCTCATCAGCTCAGCAATGGCCTATATGTGTCAGGCCGGCCTGAGCAGCCAAAAGAAAAGGCAGCAACAATGAGCTCTGTTGCCATGCCATATACTGGTGGTGATATTAAGAAGTCAGGAGAACTTGGGAAAATGTTTGATATCCCCATGGATGGTTCAAAATCTAGAAAATCTGGTCAATTAGGTGGTGCTCCCTCAAGGACTGGATCATTTGTAGGTGCTGCTTCACATTCTGGACCTATCAATGCGGCAGCTCGTGCTGGGTATACTACATCAGGTAACATATCTGCTGGAGGCATGTCTACTTCAGCCTCAATGAAGAAAACCAACTCTGGTCCGTTGAATAAACATGGGGAACCGGTTAAGAAGTCATCTGGACCTCAATCTGGTGGAGTCACACGCCAAAACTCTGGTTCTATTCCTCCAGTTCTTCCTACTACTGGTCTTATAACATCTGGTCCACTAAACTCCTCTGGGGCTCCAAGGAAAGTATCAGGTCCATTAGAGTCCACAGGATCGATGAAATCACATGGTTTTTCTGTTGCTCACAATCCAGCTGTGACCACTCTTAGCCTAGATGATGAATTTTCCTTCAGGAAGAATTTCCCAAAGCCAATTTTGTGGTCGGTGATTCTGATTTTTGTTATGGGATTCATTGCTGGAGGCTTTATTCTTGGAG
This sequence comes from Leucaena leucocephala, assembly GCA_037074615.1. NCBI lineage: Eukaryota > Viridiplantae > Streptophyta > Magnoliopsida > Fabales > Fabaceae > Leucaena > Leucaena leucocephala. The sequence continues at coordinate 4,962,484 of CM073552.1, forward strand.
CTGTCCACAAAGCTATTCTTCTCATTGTTGTAGTAATTCTGTTTGCTGCTGTTGTTGCATTATTTACATGGAATAGTTGTTATGGGAGGGGAGGCATTGTCGGTTACATTTCTCGTTATCCTGATGCTGAGCTTCGAACTGCTAAGAATGGGCAATTTGTGAAGGTTTCTGGGGTATGTAACTTGATTAATATGGAGATATATTTATATTGAATGATTTAGTTTGAAAATAGATTTGGAAAAAGTATATGATCATGCAGATGTAAACTAATTCACCTATCCCCTTGATTGGTTTCTTGTTCAATGGTGGATAAGTGATTTTTATGCAACTGATTATCCTCTGATAATCATGATTTGAGTGGTTGGCTGGAGTCTCTTGTGTAGGACTGTATCATTCTGGCAGTTGTCTATATTCAAATATGCATAAGAGAGAAATTCACAATGATTTGTTGTGCCTTTTGAAGGTGGTTACCTGTGGTAATGTCCCTCTTGAGTCCTCCTTTCGGAAAGTCCCTAGATGTGTTTATACATCTACAAGCTTGTATGAATATCGAGGATGGGGTTCAAAACCTGCCAACCCAAAGCATCACCATTTTACTTGGGGACTAAGATCGGCTGAGGTAAATGCAATAATCTATTGAATTTTTTTTCTCGTTTTTTTAATGTGATGAGCTTCTCGAACAATTTTTCTTTCCTTAGTTTGGGCATATAAAGTATAATGATTGCTTTTAGGATTTCTTACCATTCTGATTGATTCATTTTGATTTCGTTAATATTTTCTCATCTCCCTGTTGTTGTCAAATCTCGCCTGTCAACTTAAATATAATTTTTGTTTGTTTGTTTACCCTTTAAACCCTCAAAGCATGTTTTCTAGGTGCCCTTTGATTTGTTCCTTAATGAAAGGTGTTTCAAGATGGCTGCGCCCAACTCTTTTGTTTCCTAGCATTTCTTGTGTGTGTGTGTGTTAGCACAAGTCTCTCCATGGTTTGAAGTTTCTTGTTTTTGAGGTGTATGCCTTATAGTAGAGCCTTTCTTCTCTTTCGAGTCCTCTATGATTACATCATGGTATAAGCCTTCTTGGGATAAGTATACATAGTAATAGTGTATATTGTTCCAAGGATGGTTGGCTACTTGAATTGTCTTCTGTTGTGCACCGAGGGGAAGGGAGCCCAAGGTTTATTTTTATATTGCTAAATTTTGATTTCTATAGGCTTCTTGTGCGACCTATCTCCTAGGCTATACTATGTTATCCTTGATTATTACTCTCCGCTTTCTATTGTTACTTACAACCAAAATAACATAATTAACATAGTAAGTTTTAAAAGGGCTTTTTCTTGTTAGAGTTCTCTCCGTATAATTTATACACATCTCTCTTGTATGTGAGTAATTTGTTGGCGCATTTGGGTTCATGCTATTTCTAATTTCTGATGGTTTATGTCTGCCTTGATTGGAGCAACTATTGTTAGAGCATTCTGCTTCTGTTGTCAAGTGCGTGTGTAATTGGAAAGTTTTTGGTTTAATTCTAGCCAACTCCAATTTATATAATTTTATTTCGAATTTAGGCCAAACATCTTTTTGGTTTCATTTAGTCAGGATGTAGACGATATATAGTATAGCAAACAACACATGATTTTTTTTTTCTCCTTAAAAAGTTTACCTTGGGTTTTATTTTAATGCAGAGGCATGTGGTGGAATTTTACATCTCCGATTTTCAATCTGGATTGAGAGCATTGGTCAAAACAGGTTATGGTGCAAGGGTGACTCCTTATGTTGATGAGTCTGTTGTGATCAATGTTAACCCATCCAATAAAGACATGTCCCCAGAGTTCCTCCGATGGTTGGGACAGAGAAATCTTTCAAGCGATGATCGTGTAATGCGAATAAAAGAAGGGTATATTAACTTCCTCCTACTAAAAAGTTGAAAATTTTGATATTATTGATCGATACAAAGGCAAACTGCTACAGTTGATTGACATTTGATACCTTCTTATTAGTAATATTCATTGGTGGTAGTTAAAATCAAACTACTCTAATTCTTAATATAAGAGTTATTTATCTAATATGGGGAGATTAGGGAAGATAAATAAATTATTTAATTATAACATATGTGAATTGATGTTTCTAAAATACTTCCTTGTAATATCAGATTATATATCAGTTTATATGTTAGGTAAATTGGTTTGGAAAAAAGATGATAAATATGATGAATAAATTGGATTAAGATTTTATATTTAGGACCTGAGGAGTATATGCCAAAATGTGAAAATATCCCTGGTGGGGCAACAAGTTCTTATGAGACTGCCATTATTTTACTTCGTTCAGGTATATCAAAGAAGGTAGCACAGTAAGCGTAATGGGAGTGGTTCAGAGGAATGAGAATGTGCTTATGATCGTACCTCCATCTGAGCCTTTGACCACTGGATGTCAATGGGCCAAATGTATATTCCCTTCTAATCTTGAAGGTATTGTTTTGAGATGTGAGGATACATCCAAGATTGATGTCATTCCAGTGTAGTTTACATATCTCAATGTGCCCCAGAAATGAGAAAACTATCACCAAAAAAAAAAAAAAGAAATGAGAAAACTGTTAGGTATTCTTCTTCTTCTTCTTTCTTCTTTGAAAACAAAAAGAGAAAACATTTTGTGCCCATACCAGAAGTTGATGGTGATGGTGGTTGATGACGATAATGCTGATGTTGTTTGTTTGTTTGTAAGTGTGATGATGATTCTACAGTTTATGGTAATTTGCTTGTTTTCACAATCAACTCGTAGTTTGTTGTATAGCTAATATGTAAGGTCTTATTCTTTTTTAGTTATATTTTTCTTTCCATTTAAGGATTTTGCTTTCCTTTTTTGTTGTTTTTAATGGATGTTGATTGGTTCATGTAGTGACAAGTTGTCTTCTCCAGAGGAACAACTTGGTGCTTTATAATTGTGAAAGGAATCTTTGATACATTCTTTTTTATTTTAAGAGCAAACTAGACATATTCTTTTGTAGAATTGAATATATTTTATTCATGGCTTCTTGTGAATGATATGACTTATAAATTTTTATATTTTACATTAAAATATTAAATATTGATGGGAATTTTTATATTCTATTTGTACATACTTCTCTTTTTTGGTCAAATCAAAATAAATAGATTTTTATATTCATAACTAATTATTGTTATATACACTTGTAACTTATTTTTTAAATTTAAAATCTACTTGCTCTAATTTGTATTTGACCATATGTGTACACTATTTTATTTTATTTTATTTTACTTTTTTGTTTACCTAACAAATAATGTAAATATTTTGGACGAAAATGTTGGTGAGACTTGAGAGAATAATGTTATACATTTAAGAAAATCATAGTCCACTATAAATTTCAGAAAAATAAGTTAAACACGATTTAATTTGACCAGAATTCTTGGAAATTTGACCACTTAAATCCCAATGTTAATTTGTATGGACTTTTTCTAGCAAACAATATGATAATTGATATATTCTTGGTTAACAATCCATCCTAAATTTTATATTATCAATTAATTTGGATTCAAATAGATAGGTTTTACCTATAGTCTGTGGGTTTAGCTAGCAAAAAGGTTAAGACATGTGATTATTTAGAGCGTATTCGATCCTTAGGAAGTGTTATTTTATTATTGTTCTAGTCACGACGCTTAGAAATATATCTTAACTTCTGGGTGTATAAATTTACGTCTAAGAGTAATTGATGATTCGTTCTATTTAATATTAGTATCGCCTAAAAAGAAAAAAGATTTCGTTCTAACTTTAGATCATAGATGAGTCTATTTTATTTTTAAATTTTTTTATAACAATAGTTTTTTTTCTCTATTGAGTCCGTTACCACTCTTTTTCTTTGCCATAAAGTAAATGTACTGTTGGTTAAAAAAATAATAAAGTTTACAAAAGAAGTTTTTCATATTATATTGGAGTTAATCAGAACGGCATCAAATGTTATAAGATTGAAATTGAAGGAATCTGAAAGTTGTCAAACGTGGCGTGCAAATTGAAGGGATAGATAAACAATGGAATGTGGGCAACGGTGAGGACAATAAATTAATGGGCCAATAAAACTTTATCTTTATTTTTCACTTATTATATATCGTTCAATTCAATTTTTTTATGAAATTATATTTTCAAATTTTTTGGCTTATGAGAAAAATTACCCTTTCTATTCGATATACATCAATAAATTATCTTTTTGATCCACGGTCTCTTAGCATCTCTCATTTGGATTCACAAATCTAGTTTTCTGTAAGATTTTTCTGGATTACATCTCAACATTAACTGTATGGGCTCGGCTTTCATTACCTTTTCTGTTTAATCAAGAACGACGGTTGGGAGGCGTATTATTAATGTTTGAATTTTAGAAAATATTATTTTATTGTGATTCTAGTCGCGACGTTTAGAGAGATATCTTAATTTTTGAGTGTATAGGTTTATGTCTGAAGTTAATAGACGGCTCGCCTTACCCGACATTAGTATCACCTAGAAGGAAATGAGATTTTATCCTGCCTTTAGATCATAGGTGAACCTAAATTTTTTCTAAAAATTTCTTTACAAAAAAGAAAAAAGTAAGACGTCTTCAATTCTTTAGAAGGGAGTTATTTCTTTCATTCAAATTTTTCCTTCTTACTAATGAGAGTTGACATAGATAATAAAAAACTAGCTCATCTTCTACAAGAATACGAATTCGATTATCACTGTCAGTGTGAGAGCTCTTTTAGTAGGCAATCTCATAAGTCTACTATAAGCGCTCTCTGAGTCCTGTGACTGTACCCTAATTTTAGTGAGAGATCAATACCGAATCTATCTAAATTTTTTTGTATAAAAAAAAATTCTTTTCCTTTGCTGTTTATGTTTTTTCCACTGATTTTTTTATTAAACTTTTATTAATATTGTATGCTCTATGTGCTTTGTTTCTTTGTAAGACTATGTTTAATTATTAATGTCATTTTATCTTTCTATAAAAAAAAGAGAAAATGATAAAAAAAGACTCTTTGAAATTTAAAAGGACAAAAAGGGCCCATGAATTTGGAAAAAGACAAATTAGGCAGGAGGTCCAATCTGTCATCTAGAAATTACTGTGCACAATTGCAAATACCATTATGGAGTTGCAAATACCATTATGGGAGTTGCAAATACCATTGACAGAGTTGTAAATAAAAAACAAAATTATACTTTTTACAACTCTGTCAATAGTATTTGTAACTCTTGTAATGTATTTGCAACTTTTTCAATGGTATTTACAACTCTGCTAGTTGTATTTGAATTCCTATAATAGTATTTGCAACTCTGCTAATGGTATTTACAACTTCCATAATGGTATTTGTAACTGTGCACAGTAATTTAAAAATGACAGATTGCACCTCCTGCCCAATCTATCTTTTTCCAAATTCATAGGCCCTTTTTATCCTTTTAAATTTCAAATGGTCCTTTTTTGGTATTTTCCCTACAAAAGATCATAATATTTAAACATAAGCCAGTGAACTTTGTCCCGGACTCACAACTTGCAGAGAAAGCTACAATGAAATGTGTCAAAACCAAAGATTCACCACTAACTCAGTAATATGAACCCATATTAGAGCATGAGAAATTTGGGCATGCTTAAGAAGATTTTAAAGAACACATTGACCAGCAAGAATAATAAAATTCAAATTCAGACCGGAGAAGAACAATAATTTAAATCCTAAGATCTTATTAGTAGATGATTTATAATTATTTTTATAAGTACTCTTTAAATATAGAGATATACCTTAATTTAGTAAACTCTCGAGACTTAAGTCACTTAAATTTTTTATTAAAAAGAAAAGAAAGTGAAGCAAAAAATAATTTGTAAAATGATCTTGACGTTTTCTTAAAGATGCCAGTGATGAAAATGCATATTATTGAAAGTACCCAGCATAGCCTCTTGTTCGGTGAAACCTAAACAATACATCTTGTAGGAGAAAAAGAAAACAATTGCTTCCCACCAGTAGTAGTTAAAATGACTAATTTATACTTTTTCTATCTTAAATATAAAATTTAGTTTGATGGTAAATTTTAATACTTAATATAAAGTTTTTATTTTATTTTTTATATTTATTATTTTTTTAAACTAATTTGCTTAATTTTTAAACTGATGATATATAATATAATTTTACACAAAAATATTTTAAAAATATCGTATTACATATGTTATAATTAAGCAATTTTTTTATTTTTTTAAATTAAATAAATAGATCTTACATTAAGAATTAGAGAATTATATATTAAAAAAATTAATTAAATTAGTTATTAATAAAAAATATGAATTAATTTTTTTAAAGTACTCTTTATAATTATTTATATTGAAGACTACTATAATTTCTAGAAACTCTCTTTGCATATACAATTGATAATGATAATTTATAAAAAAATTATTAATTATAAATTTAAAAAATAAATTAAATTGAAAATTTATATTTATAATCGATATACATCCTCAGCTAACTCCTACGTCTAATATCAAAGGAATAACTAACAACAAGTAATGATGAGCTCAATAGCTTAAGGGTATATTGGTATAATGACATAAAAACTTTTTTATAAACAAATGAGATGTTAGATGTTTAATTTTATTTATAACTTCATACTTTAATAAGAGAATTATTTAAATATTTTATAGAAGAGAATTAATTATTATAAAATCTAATGATAATTTAATAATTTATAATAACAAGTTATATTATAAAGAATGCTAACATATTTATACTATTTCTTTGTCATTGAAATTTTTTGAGAGTTAGATCTCTCACCTCTGAATAATTCTTTCTATTTTAATATATGTTTCTTTAAATTAAAAAAAAGAGCAAACACATACATGAGAGATTGGAGGAAGGAAAATTACAAATCGCCTATGAAGAATCTTCACCGACTTACAGATGATAATAATAATAATAATAATAATAATAATAATAATAATAATAATAATAATAATAATAATACAGTTTTCCTTACCCAATGTCCCAATGAAAATTAAGATATTTTTCTACAGGAACCGACAAACTCTTGTTTGGTTTCTTTGTTTTTGTTTTTTTTTACAAAAACCGCGGCCCGTCTCACAGTTTCCACACGTGTTGTGTGCCTACCTCGTGTGTTATATATATAAATAAACCTTCTTATCGGGTTTCGCGCTTTCTTCTTGCTCCCGTATTATCCTTACTCAACAATTTTCTAACCTTCACCCTTCTTCAGTTCACACCTACTCTCTCTCTCTCTCTCTCTCTCTTGAATGGCAATCTCCATTGCTCGAACCCTAACCCTATCTACCAAATCCATGTCTCCTCTCTCTCGTCTCCTTTCTCACCGTAACCAATCCAACCAACCCTCCTCCTCCGATCTCGTCGACGTCGACGCCTCTTCTTCTTGCAACACCGATCCTCTCATTAGCAAGCTCGAGGACGCAATCCACTGCATCATCGTTCGCCGATCCGCCCCCGATTGGCTCCCCTTTTATCCCGGCGCTTCTTACTATGTCCCTCCACCTTCCACGCCTTCGCATGGTCTCGCCAATTTGCTCCATAACCTCACCGATCCCCTCGCTCAGGAGGGTGCTTCTTCGTCCCTTACTTCCCCTGGAGTCTGGCCTTCTCCTTCTTATTTCATCCAGGGTATATATTCCTTTTGCTCACTAAATGATGTTCGCGTGATTGCTTGTGTTCCGTAATTTTGTGAATAGGATGAAATTGAATTAAGAAGCTAGAGATAGATAGATAACCATGAATCAATCAAGAGAGTAATTTGGTACATTATATTGTACAATAGTTAACTGTAGAGGTCTTCTTTGTCTTGGATGTTATTACTCTTGCCTGATAATGTCGGGTTAGTTGCTGATGCTAGACATGTGTTGAAGATGTTTATTAAGGGATTAATTGGAATTCTGCTCTGTTACTTACCTGTCATTTATTATATGGTTTAGGTTCTGCTCCGCACCCAACAGAGATTTGGGCAACATCTAATTGTAAGTCTCACTCCGAGGATGATGAGGGATAAAAGATGTTCACTCGTTCACAAATTGCATCTGAGGTAAGATATACGTGCCACTTTCATTTCTCATGTCAATAGCTGAACTTGTAGAAAACTGTGTTTTTAACGTGAAGTTTAACTTTTAGAGGTTATTTACAAAGCCTTAAAAATGTCATGTGAATACTAAAAAAAAAACCTTGTGATTGAATGTTTCAATATTTTTTATCAAGAAAACTGGCATCTAATTCCAATTTGCTAGATCTGTATCATATTGGAATTCGTAGATTGGCATACTTTATATTGCATTGCAGCCATGTTGCCGTGTATCGGAGCAGAAATAGTTCCCATTTCACAGTGGTGAACTAATGCCTTGTCTACAAAGCCGCATGCATGTTCTTGGCTTTTCTATGAGAAAAGAAATTAGCACCTAACTGTAAAATATATGAAGTGAACAGAAAACAAACTTGTTATTTCAGTGTTACATATGTCTTCGTATTTATGTCATCATACGGTTTTAGAATTTTAGCATCCTCTTGATTACCCATTGATGGACTGTGCTGATGATGATCGAATATTGTAAGCAACTGATGTGGGTCTAGTTGGACTTGAATTCTCTTCTGGTGGACTTAACTTAGAGAACTTTGTTTCTGGGTTTTGTTGCTTGGAGCCTACAATAGGTTAAGTTTTAGAGTTTTTATCGTATATATAAATTTGACGCATCTTTATATGATGATATAGATTGCCTTCTGTCTTTTGCAGGCTCATTCAGGCACATTTCTCTCGACAGGAGCTGTACAGATGCAACCTTGAGATGTCTGAGATTTTGGTTGCTTAAGGGTCAGGTCAAGGGAATTCGCCAATAGGATTCCATTTATGTAAATGTTGTCTGTAGAAATGTTTGCTTGAAATTCTAATTTGCAATGTATATAATAATAATAATAATAATAATAATGTTATCTTTCTGGTTCTGTATCATCTATGATGTCCACTTCTTCCTATTTTGTTATTTTTCTGGTTTTAATAAAGCAGTATCATAAAAACTCTCCTGGAAACATTAACCGACCAAAGCTTCTCATGCCATATGAGTTATTATTAATATTAATATCGTTTATAGAAAAAGATTGGGTTTGATTAAAATTATAACAGAATGTACTAGTCTTTCCCAACAATATGACAAATTAAAATTTTGATTTATTTAATATTTAACAGTGCTATGAATAAAATTATTTTAGGAGGGTCACCAGGTGTGGCAAAAGGGCAAGTCTCTTTAACTTACTAGAGGTAACCTTTAAAGTACTATTTTAATTCTTATAATAAATTTATTTTAACTCATTTTCACATATTAAATAATAATAATTAATTTATTAAATATATTTAATAAAATATTTTAAATTTAACTTTGTTCTCTATTTACATCTATAAATTATTCTTCTCTCTTTTTTTAATAAAAATTAAATAAGTGTAAAATTAAAAAATAATTATTAATAACTTTTAAGAAGATTTATATTTAGGAACTTATAATAATCACGAGTCATATGAACAAAAGATAATGTAACATGCAAAATCAGAGTTAGGATACTTCTTCGATCTTCCTGTTGACGGCTTATCTGAACTTGAATCTGCGAAACTCAGCCTTTAACAAGATTATGTCCATTTTGGGGTCCAATTATGAAATCTTAAATTTATAGTGGGATAAATTTTGTAATTTTGTTTCAGGTTGTTATACGTTCGCATGAGGGTCAAAAGTTGAAACACACTAAAATTTCCGGAAAAGAGCCAAAATTTCCTCGATTTAGAGAACGAAGCGCACTAACGAAAGACCAATCTTCGTCTTCCTCTCCTTAATCTGCAAAGTACACTGTGGGAGCTATGGAGGGAATGATGCAGAACCAACTTCAGCAGCCGCAGCAGCTACAGCAGCCTCAGCCGGCGGCGGAAAGGCTAAACCAGGCGGTGCAGCAGCAGCTCAATCTGGAACAAGTTAAGACCCGCGCTATCAGCCTCTTCAAAGCAATCTCTCGGATTATTGATGATTTCGATGCCTACGCTCGCACCAATACCAACCCCAAATGGTCTTCTTTTTTCACTCTCGTATCTTTTTTTCACTGCGTTTTCTTGTTCGAACTTTGTGTTAAGCATCGGGAAATCATAAGTTCGTGATGTTTCTTTATGCTAAAATGTGAATTTGACATTCTGAATTGATTGTGCGTAAAGGGCCTGCTATAACTCGTTCTCCCTTTTCGTGTTTATTTGTTGTTAATGGAAGGAGTGGAGCAGCGAGAGAGAGATTTGTTATTTATACCTTTTCTGGTTTATTTCTGAAGATTTTTTGGTTGCGGACATTTATATTTTATGAAAAGGTTTGCTCTCTTATTATTATGTTGGTGATCTCTTGTTCACCAGGCAAGATATTTTGGGGCAATATTCCATGGTGAACCTTGAGCTTTTCAACATCGTTGACGAAATGAAGAAGGTATCTAAGGCTTTTGTTGTACATCCGAAGAATGTTGATGCTGAGAATGCTACAAGTATGCTGTCTTTCCCTTGAAATTATTGATGCCCATATAATAATGATGTTCATTAAGAGATAGGCACATCTCCATTATTTTTGAGATCAAACATGTTGATTACATTATTGTATATGGCTGGTGCTGAAATAATGTAAAGTATTTGACTACTCTCATAGGCATAGATTTTGGAGTTCTTGACCCATGTTTCTTGCTTGGGAGAGGGGAAGAGGATCATGTTTTTGATAAATTGCTTTGAAGTTTCTCCTCATTATACACACTTGTGCTTGACATATTTAAAACCCCTTAATTTATATGGGATTTTGTTGCTTCAGTACTACCTGTTATGCTCTCCACTAAACTTCTGCCTGAAATGGAGAGTGATGACAACTCCAAAAGAGAGCAATTGCTTCATGGGATGCAAAACCTGCCAGTAACAACTCAAATTGAGAAATTGAAGGTGATTTGAAGTTCATGGATTCTTCACATTCTATTTTCAACTACATCTTGGTCACTAATATGCTTATTTGCAGGCAAGAATTGATATGATTGCAGCAGCTTGTGAAGGTGCTGAAAAAGTTTTGGCTGATACTCGTAAAGCCTATTGTTTTGGAACTCGTCAAGGCCCTGCTATTGCCCCAACTTTGGACAAGGGACAGGCTGCGAAGATTCAAGAACAAGAAAATCTACTTCGAGCTGCTGTAAATGCTGGTGAAGGTAATTTTCACCTGCTGCTTTATACAAAATGGATATATGCGGTGCGTGCTCTTGCTTTTATCCTTCATTGCTGAAGGGTGGGGGAATTTCAGTAGGGGGAAGATATAAGGGGCCAGGAGATCTGAGATGATGCTGTAGGAAGTAATGAGAATGAAGTGGCTATGAAAGGATTGGAGGAAATTATAGCCTTATTCAACAACAACAACAACAACAACAACAACAAAGCCTTTTCCCATTAAATGGGGTCGGCTACATGGATCATACGACGCCATTGTGCTCTGTCAAAAACTAAATCCTTGGATAGGTTATTGACCAGGAGATCCCGCTCAATGACCTCGTTGAGCGTTCTCTTTGGCCTTCCTCTACTCCTTTTAACCGGACTCCATACTATTTGATCCACCCTCCTCACCGGCGCATCCCTTGGCCTTCTTTGTACGTGTCCAAACCACCTAAGACGGTTCTCCACTATTTTCTCCGCAATAGGTGCCACTCCAACTCTTCCCCGTATTTGTTCATTACGAATCTTATCTTTTCTTGTATGCCCACACATCCATCTCAACATCCTCATTTCGGCTACCCCAACTTTATGCTCTTGTTGTCCTTTTAAAGCCCAACATTCACTTCCATAAAGCATTGCTGGTCTTATAGCAGTACGATAAAACTTTCCTTTTAATTTATCTGGTACTTTCCGATCACATATAACCCCAGTAGCCTTTCTCCATTTAAACCACCCAGTCTGGATTCTATGATTAACATCCTCCAAAATTTCACCATCTTTCTGTATAATTGATCCCAAATATTTGAACTTATCTATTTGTGGAATAACTTGATCTCCTAATCTGACCTCCAAATTACTTCTAACTTGCCTCTTAGAAAAATTACAATGCATGTATTCAGTTTTACTTCTACTCAGACGAAAACCCTTCGACTCTAAAGTACTTCTCCATAACTCAAGTTTAAAATTGATCTCTTCTCTTGACTCCGCCATAAGAACTATATCGTCCGCAAAAAGTATGCACTTAGGGATTTCGTCTTGAATAGGCTTAGTTAGAACATCCACTACCAGATTAAATAAATAAGGACTCAAAGATGATCCCTGATGTAGACCAATCTTTATGGGAAAATCCTTTGTTTCTCCCCCAGACGTTCTTACAGTAGTAGTTACCCCTTCATACATATCTTTTATTGCTTTGATATATGCTATCCGTACACCTTTCTTTTCCAAAGCTTTCCAAAGCACCTCCCTTGGCACTCGATCATACGCTTTTTCTAAATCAATGAAGACCAAATGCAAGTCTCTTCTTTTGGTCCGATATTTTTCCATTAACCCCCTTAATAAATAAATCTCCTCCATTGTAGACCTACCTGGCATGAAACCACACTGATTCTCCGTAATATCAGTCTCTAATCTCAACCTGTGTTCAATTACCTTTTCCCATAACTTCATAGTGTGACTCATAAGCTTTATCCCTCTATAATTTGCACAATTTTGAATATCCCCTTTATTTTTATAGATAGGAACTAAAGTACTTTTCCTCCAATCATCAGGTATTTTCTTAGAACTTAAAATCACATTAAAAAGTTTAGCAAGCCACACCACCCCCGTTTCGCCTAAACACTTCCAAACTTCAATAGGAATCCCGTCAGGTCCAACCGCTTTATTATTTTCCATTTTCTTAAGCGCCTCTTTAACCTCGCCAACACGGATCCTACGGTAAAATGCCAAATTTGGTTCAACTTCTCGTGTTAAATCTCCTAACTCATAACTCGACCCTCCTCCCTCGTCATTAAACAATTTGTAAAAATAAGTCTCCCACCGTTCTTTAATATCACCATCTGCAACCAAAACCTTGCCTTCTTCATCTTTAATACATCGTACTTGATCCAAATCCCTCGATTTCCTTTCCCTGTCTCTTGCAATCTTATAAATCTTTCGTTCTCCCAAATTTGTCCCTAACTCCTTATAAAATTTCTCAAAAGCTTTAGAACGAGCTACACTCACCGCCTTCTTCGTTTCCTTCTTAGCTAAACGATATTTTTCCCAATTTTCAGTATTATCACATAAGTGTATAGCCTTGAAACAGTCTCTCTTGTTCTTAACTTTCTCTTGTACGTCTTCGTTCCACCACCAAGTCTCCTTATCTCGTCGACCAAAACCTTTAGCTTCTCCCAAAATTACTTTAGCAACCGTTTGTACCTTGTCAGCCATTTCCTTCCACATGATATTAGCATTTTCCTGCGCCTCCCAAACCCCTTCATTTAACATAGTTCTTTTAAAAGTTTCCCTCTTCTCCCCCTTTAACTGCCACCACTTGACTCTTGTATTTAAAACACGTTGGCTCTTTTCCTTACTGCACTTAATACGCACGTCAAGGGCCATTAACCTGTGCTGGGTTGTCACTCCGTCCCCTGGAATCACTTTACAATTTGTACAAAGTCCTCTGTCATGACTCCTTATCAAAAAGAAATCAATCTGTGACCTGTGGACCCCACTCTTGTAAGTGATCAAGTGTTCCTCCCGCTTTTTAAAACACGTGTTGACAATCTTAAGATTGTAAGCTAAGGAAAACTCTAGAATAGATCGTCCTTCATTATTAATCTCTCCAAAACCAAAACCACCATGAGGCCCCGCATATTCCCCCGTCTCCTTACCAACATGACCATTAAGGTCCCCACCAATAAAAATCTTCTCAGTATGTGGTATGCTTTGAATCAACCCCTCCAAATCTTCCCAAAATTTTTCCTTAAGATGTGCTTCTGTTCCCACTTGAGGTGCATAGGCACTAATAACGTTGATTGTATCCCTTCCAACAAGTATTCTTAAAGATATAATTCTGTTCTCAATCATTCTAACATCCACCACATTCTTCTTCCACTCTTTATCCACAATGATACCAACCCCATTCCTCGTACCTGTTTTACCTGTGTACCAAAATTTGAACTCATTGATTTCCCGAGATTTTTCTCCTACCCATTTAGTTTCCTGAAGGCACAAGATGTTAATCTTTCGCTTTACCATTACGCCCACCACCTCCCACGCTTTTCCGTTCATAGTTCCAATATTCCAAGTGCCAAATCTGATCTTTCTCTCCTGAACTAGCTTCTTTAGCCGCCTCCGTCCGTAAGAGAGCGGTAGCCCTTGCTCATTTAACACTACATCCGGGCGACGATGCAGCGGCCCTTGCTCACTTCTCACTGTACTCGAGCCATACAGCGCGTTACTTACGGGCAACGACCTAGTAATAGCGCAATTTCTTCGTATGTCCATGTTCATAAGATTCGACAGGTTTTACGTTGGCTGTCGGGGCCTAACACAACCCTCCTCCTTTACCCGGGCTTGGGACCGGCTACATGCGTAGGCGGAGTTAAATTATAGCCTTATTCATAAAAACATTTTCAAATTAAAATACAAGCGTCCCCAGTATGTAATAGTGTATGAATATGGGATTAGTAGTTGCGCCGTTATTGTGGTTATAGTGGGGCTAAGGCCCAGGTACACGATCTTTGGTGAATAGCTTGGTATCATATGCTAAGGTATATATAGTTGTTTTATAAGAAGAATTAAACTAAGATCAGATTACAGATGTTAGCAATTGATGGGAAATGGTATAGTGCGGTATGGAGGAGGTATTGTGATTGTTATGGGTAATGGAATGAAAAGTGTTCAAGCTTGATTTTTCACTTAGGAACCATCTTCATTTCATTCCTTATTTGGTTGATTATTTTGTGGACTTCAATTGTTATGGGCATCTGAAGTGTATACAAAATCCTCTAAGGTAACAGACAAAAGAAATTTGGACCTGTAGAATCTTGTTTGTGTCAGGCAAACTGGGTTATTTGTCAAAATATACTGGTTTAGATTCAAATTTTCTTTTTTATGAAGGCAAGTCTGCTAGTTTTACACTGTATACTTTGGGTTTAGCCTTGGATAAATGGACTTGACTAAATAAAGATATTAAAATATGCTTTGTTCGGTGAAACTCTATAAATAACAATTATAATGTGCATATTTTTGTACAACGATAATTTGGATTAAACCTGCAGGATTGCGTTTATCTGGAGATCAGAGACACATTACTCCTGCACTTCCAATGCATTTGGCAGATGTCCTTGCTGTCCATGAGGCTCCACAACCTTTTGCTGATGCATCTGGTAAAACTTGATAACTCTTACCTGTCTATATTGAAATGTTGTGGATGGTCGCATGTTGAGATGTGACATTTATTCATGTTACTTTCAGGTCTGTATATGAAGAATACCCCGCTTGCATCAAACAATATGGTTGGCCCGAATTCATTATTACAGGTTTGGAATTGACATTGCCATTGAAGTGTCATTTCTGATATCTGAATATATGACAGCTTATTTTATTCTCTTTCCCCTTTTGTTTTTCCCATTAAATATTGGAGGACTTGTTACTGTGGATTTTGGTTGCTTTTTCCAAAAGTATAAATCCATTGTCATGGCTTGTGATTTTTCTCTGCTTCAATTAGTGTCATGTGTTAGGTTTGATACCTCATGTAACCTTGTTTAGCGTCATGATTTTTAGTTTTCATGCAATCTTCATGTTGGTGATCTGTTATACATTTGGGAAGAGGATTAGTGTCATTTTGATTGTTTGTATAATATTTTGATTCTTGTAGTATAATTATTGTATTCTCTCACCTATCGTTATTAATGTAGGCCTCAGGAGCACAACTTATGGGAAGATCAGCTGCTTCTCCTTCTGCTGCAACTAGCACCGCTTCTTTTGACAACACAACAGCGTCACCAATGCCATATGCCAACTCACCTAGGTCTTCTACAAATATGATGAATACACCATCTCCTCAGCAACAAACCCCTCAGCAGCAGCAATCACAGACTCAGCAGCAACAGCGGCAGAAACTGATGCAGTTACCTCAACATCAACAGCAGCAACTCCTTGCTCAGCAACAGTTTAGGCAATCTGCAATGCAAGGAATGGGACAGGTAAAGCTTGCAAGTCATGTATTGATTTGCTATTTCCCCCATCTTTCAGTAGGCTTAAGGAATTGGGTTGCGGTACATTATATGTGCTTGATTTTATTAATTGAGATAAACCATTTTGTGATTCTACCCTGTAGTTTGGATTTTTTTTATTTCTATATTTATATCAGTATGTCACTTTCTTAGAAGTACTGTTATGGGGACTTGTATCTGGGAATTAAAGGGTAAGAATAATTAGGGAATTAGGTTATGGGTGGTAATTGGGAGATAGGGATAGGGGCATTTAGGGAATTATGTGTACACCTCTATTGGTATAAATAGTGGAAGAAGCACATGAAATCAGTAGGAAACGAATCAATATTTGGCTATTTCAGTATTGAGCGTAAACACACATATTTTGAGACAATCACATTTATATATCTTTCATGGGCAAAAAATGAATGTTAACATGACAATGATAACAGGCATCTATATCACAAATTGGCAGTTAAAGCCTTATTTCTATACATGTTTCTCCCCTCTCCTGCTGATAACAAGTTTTGATTCCCTCAGATGCATGGACAGCATCAGATGCAGTTTTCTCAATCACTTGGGCACCAGCAATTTCAGGGTAGACAACTGTCTTCGGCTCATGTCCAGCATGGCATTGGTCAAAGCCAACTCAACCAAGGAAATCAGATGAATCGCTTGAGCCAGTTTTCAGGTCCTGCTAATAGTGCATTATTCAGTGCTGCTCAGGCAACACCCAATACCCAAATGGTATGATAGTCATGTAACAAAATTTAATGGCAAGTCTTTTTGTTAATCACAAGTTGTGTTTGATATCAGGAAGAGCAATTAATTTGTTCTATAATTGTGATTATTGGTTCTCTCTGAGTAACTGACTTATTTGAAGGGAAGGTCGGTAGATGCAGTTCTTGAAATAGATCAGCTTCTTCTTATGTTTTTTTTTTTATAAAGGAAATAGATCAGCTTCTGTATTTTGCTTCTATTTTCAGATGCAATTTCTTTTCTTTTCTTCTCACCTTCCTTTATTTGTGCTGAGATGATGTGATTGTGTAAAAAGTTCAATTTCTTGATCCTTTGATAGTGTGCTTCTTCTTCTCGTTTCTGTTGGTTGCTCCTAATCATATGTTCTGTTTATCTTCAATGTTCACTTCTGCAATGACTTTTGCTTCTTTATTTGTCAGATTCCAAACATTTCTGGGGCAATGGCTTCACAGTCTCTTATACAGCGGATGCAGGTTTGTCTCTCATTCTCTGCCTCTTAGAATTCCCAAATATGTCTCATTTATTTATTGAAATACATATTCGAATGATTTCTACTGCTCTGGGCATGCAGCATGCTACTAAACCACTTGATTTGATCCCTTTTCTCGTTTTTGGCAAACTAATTGATTTGATCCTTATTAGTTCTTTGCCAATTTTAATTGAACTCACTCTTAGCATGTTTAATTTCCTGTTGGTTCAAATTATCAGCATATTGCCAAATCTAATAATTATTTTAAGGGGCTCTCCGGATTTCCTATGTGACTTCTTTGGCAATATATGCCGTCGTTAGTGTCAAATATTACATGATGAAATTTTTTTAATATTATTGTAGAAAATATCGGTATTAATTGTAATTGATTCACACTGATTGTAGGGATTATAGGGGAGTAATTAGGAGATTATATTGTATTAATTGTATTCCGTGATTCCCTCCATTCATTGCCCGGATTATGCTCCCCAGAATATGCATCACTGAGTGTATATATGTATGTGTACAGATGAAGAATAAAAATTGAGTATTAACCTTCTTTTCTAGTCTTCTAGAATTGCCATTCTAGCTTATCTCCGACATGGTATCAGAGCAGGCCCTGGGAATGTCCTCCGCCGAAGTCAAGGTTGCCGGCGTTGAAGGCTCCACCGTCGTCATTGTTCTCGAGCGCCTTACCGGAGATAACTACTTGGAATGGGCTCAGTCCATGACCCTTGCACTAGACGGCCGTGACAGATTGGAGATGATACAGAATGACCCACCTCCCACCGACGATGCTGGTATTCGCCGACGGTGGAAGTCTGAAAATTCTCTCGTCGCGTCTTGGCTCCTCAACGCCATGATTCCGTCCGTGCGCCGTAGTTTCATGTTTATACCCACCGCCAAGGAGATTTGGCAATCAGTGAAGGCCGCCTATGGGAAAAGACCCACAGCATCTCTGGTGTTCGATCTAGGGTCCCGACTGTGGAATATCCGTCAGGGAGACCGTCCCCTCAATGCTTACTACTTGGAGAAGACCACCCTTTGGCAGGAATTGGATCTGCTGAAACACCGCGCCTGGAAACATCCCGACGACGCTGCCACTCACCGACAAGAAATGGAGGAAGAGGTTATTTGAGTTCCTTGTAGGCCTCGACCCTGCGTATGAAGAGATCCGTGGTCGCCTCCTCGGACGTGTTCCTCTCCCGTCCGTCTCAGAAGCTTTTGCTCTTCTGCGCGATGAAGAAGCTTGTCGGCACGTGATGCTCGCTGACCAGGTAGCAAGACCAACGCCGTCGGAGGTATCCGC
This sequence comes from Leucaena leucocephala, assembly GCA_037074615.1. Classification (NCBI taxonomy): domain Eukaryota; kingdom Viridiplantae; phylum Streptophyta; class Magnoliopsida; order Fabales; family Fabaceae; genus Leucaena; species Leucaena leucocephala. The sequence continues at coordinate 4,981,219 of CM073552.1, forward strand.
CCTTGCCACTCGCGCCTCAGAGTTCAGAAGAGAAGCCATTGCTGCGCGTGATACTCAGTCCAGAAGAGAACAAGAGTCCAGAAGAGATCAGCCCACTCAGAAAAGGCCCATATGCACGCATTGTCTCAAAACAGGCCACACCAAGGAGAAGTGCTGGGATCTCCATGGAAAGCCTGCTGATTGGCGGCCCAGACAGCGTAGGCCCAGAGGACATACGGCTGAGACAGCCCAATCCAGCGACATCCTGGCAGCAAACAGCATTGGGCCTCCTATTGCGCTAGCACATGATCAACATAATGAGCTTTCAGCCCAATTTCCACATAATGGACCCTCTAGCTCAATGGCGGCCCAGCACAATGATCCATTATCCCTAATTCTGGACAGATTGGCAGCCCTTGAAAAACAGGCCCATAAGCAACCAATTGCCACCGTGGTACAACGGGGTAATTTATTTAAAGCCCTTGCTACCATTAAAGGTAAGTATAATGGCCCTTGTTGGATAATAGACTCTGGAGCCTCTGATCATATGACTAATGATGCCACTCTTTTTTCCACATATACCCCTGCTCAGTCCTATCTTACAGTTAAAATTGCCGATGCCTCTAATTCCCTAGTTGCTGGTAGTGGCACCATAAAAGTCTCTGCCACTCTCACACTGCATAATGTTCTACATGTTCCAAAACTACAGTGTAATTTATTATCTGTGAGCCAACTAACCAGGGATGCTAGATGCCATGTTAAATTTTTTGCTACATATTGTATTTTTCAGGATCTGCTCACGGGGATGACGATTGGTGTTGCTAAGAAGCTTGATGGACTTTATTACCTGGATGACTGTAATGTTCCAGTTTCCCGTTTCTGTAATAACGTATTCCTCCCTAAAGCTAGTGAATTGGAATTGTGGCACAAGAGATTAGGACATCCAAACTTTCAATATATATGTAAGATGTTTCCTTCAATTTGCTCTAATAAACTTTCTAGTTTTACATGTGACACCTGTGAACGTGCAAAACATCATCGCACTCATTTTCCAAGTAGTCCATACTGCCCTTCCAAACCCTTCTCCATTATTCATAGTGACGTCTGGGGTCCATCGCGAGTCTCTAATCGTACCCATTCCAAATGGTTTATGACCCTTATCGATGATCATACCCGCGTCAGTTGGGTTTATCTCTTAAAAGATAAGACTGAAGTGTATCAAACCTTTGTTAATTTTTATAACATGATTCTTACTCAGTTCGATACTAAAATCCAGATCCTTCACACTGACAATGGGACTGAATACTTTAACCACCCTCTTTCCACATTCCTTACACAACACGGTATTCTTCATAAAAGTTCTTGCCCATACAGTCCTCAACAAAATGGAATTGCTGAACGGAAAAACAGACACATCCTAGAAACTGCCAGGGCTCTTCTGTTTAGTAGTTCTGTTCCCACTTTCTATTGGACCGATGCCGTTCTTATGGCCACTTTTCTCATTAATCGAATGCCGTGTAAACCCTTGTCTTTTCAAACGCCACTCCAGGTCCTGCACAATTCCTTCCATCTCCCTTACCTTGACAACACTCTTCCTCTTAGGGTTTTCGGATGTTCTGCATTTGTTAATCTCCACCAAGCCTCTAAACTTGCCCCTAGGGCAGTCAAGTGCCTCTTTCTAGGCCCTGCTAGTACTCAAAAAGGATACAAATGTTTTGACCCCCTATCCCAACGTCTTTATGTTACCTGTGATGTCACGTTCCATGAAACTATCCCTTTCTATACCTCGGTTCAGGGGGAGACGTGGAGTGAACCTCAGACACCTAATGATAACCTTGAACCTCTTGAACCTCAAAATCTTGATAGAATCTATACCTTTGACATCCCAACACATGGGGAACCTAAGGAACATCCTAGCTCAGGGGGCCACCCTAACAGGTGGGGACAAGTCTATAATCGAAGAAACACGACAGGTAATGCTCCTCAAGTGAATGACGCGCACCAAGAGTCTGAACCAGACACAGATCTTGAACAAGTGCAAATGGAAAGCAATGACCTCGATCTTCCAATAGCAGTGAGAAAACCAAGCAGGTCATGTACCAAACATCCTATCGAGAGGTTTGTCTCTTATCAAGCTTTATCTTCTGAACATCATACCTTTGTTTCTCACCTTGATCAACTCAGAATACCCGCTAATATAAAAGAGGCTCTTGCAACTCCTGAATGGCGACAAGCGGTAATAGAAGAAATGAAGGCTTTGGAAAACAATGAAACGTGGGAAGTTGTTGAGCTACCCAAAGGGAAGAGAGCAGTTAGATGTAAATGGGTCTTTACCCCAAAATATCTTGCAGATGGAAGCCTAGACAAATATAAAGCACGACTAGTGGCTAAGGGTTTTACTCAAGTCTATGGGATGGACTATAACGAGACATTTGCACCTGTAGCAAAGTTGAACACTATTAGGATACTATTATCGCTCGCTGCAAATCTAGACTGGACACTGCATCAGATGGATGTTAAAAATGCATTCTTAAATGGGGATTTGAAGGAAGAAGTCTACATGAAGATGCCTCCAGGATTTCCTGGAAAGAAGGAAGGACAAGTATGCAAGCTGAAGAAGTCGTTGTATGGCTTGAAACAATCTCCTAGAGCGTGGTTTGAAAAATTTACCAACGTATTAAAAGGGCAAGGTTACACACAGGGACAAAGTGATCATACCTTATTTTTCAGACATGATAATGGAAAACTCGTGGTATTAGCTGTATATGTGGATGACATCATCCTCACAGGAGACAATCTACTGGAAATTGACAGAATTAAAAGGGCACTTGACCAAGAGTTCCGAGTCAAGGATCTGGGAAAAATGAAATATTTTCTGGGCATGGAGGTAGCTCGATCAGAAAAGGGCATCAGTATTTCACAAAGAAAGTACATACTAGATCTCCTGGAAGAAACAGGTATGCTTGGTTGCAGACCAAGTGATACTCCCATTCGTGTTGACAAAATTAGAGATGATGAAGATTTGGGAAAAGATGTAGATATGGGAAGATATCAGCGTATGGTAGGAAAATTGATTTACCTCTCACATACTCGGCCAGATATTGCTTATGCTGTTAGTATTGTAAGTCAACATTCGCACAACCCCAAACAGAAGCACATGAACGAAGTCTATAGAATCTTCAGATATCTAAAAGGCAAGAAATCTACCAAGAGAAATGTGGAAGTACTCACAGACGCTGATTGGGCTGGTGACCAAGATGATAGAAGATCAACATCAGGCTACGTTACCTATGTGTGGGGAAACTTAGTCACATGGCGAAGTAAAAAACAAAGTGTGGTAGCTAGAAGCAGCGCTGAAGCCGAACTCAGAGCTATAGCTGCAGGCATATGTGAAGGACTATGGGTAAAACGAGTACTTGAGGAACTGAGGATGCTAATAAACTTACCCATTAAGCTACATTCAGATAACATAGCAGCAATCAATATGTCACATAACCCAGTTCAGCATGACCGAACAAAACATGTCGAGATAGATAGACACTTCATAAGGGAGAAGATTGATGCGGGGATAATTGAACTCAGATATATTCCTTCCACAGAACAGATTGCCGACGTACTTACAAAAGGGTTGACTAGAGATAAATTCGAGTATCTCATTGGCAAGTTGTACATGATAAATATCTATGCTCCAACTTGAGGGGGAGTGTAGAAAATATCGGTATTAATTGTAATTGATTCACACTGATTGTAGGGATTATAGGGGAGTAATTAGGAGATTATATTGTATTAATTGTATTCCGTGATTCCCTCCATTCATTGCCCGATTATGCTCCCCAGAATATGCATCACTGAGTGTATATATGTATGTGTACAGATGAAGAATAAAAATTGAGTATTAACCTTCTTTTCTAGTCTTCTAGAATTGCCATTCTAGCTTATCTCCGACAATTATTTGTCTCATTATATGGGTTCGCGAGTCTTTCCTTCCACTCACTTCAAGTCACACTATTTTAGATAATTCTGATTTTGTTAATGCACTTATATGTGTATAATGTATCTTTGTCTTGTCTTGCTTTTTGTTACAACACACTATATGAAATCATCATATTCACCTCTGTTATACTTTGTAGCCTCCCCAGTTTGGATTATCTGGAAACAACCCTCAGCGGAGTCATCCTTCCCAAATGTTGAGTGATCAAAGTATGATCTGTATACCTTTAACTTCCTTGACTTATATTTATTTATTAATTGTGGAGCTCTAGTTGATTTGCCATTCTCAAGATGATTGTGGCTTGTGATGCAACCAAGAATGTCATTTATTCTATGTTCTGAATGTATATGCTAAGTCTCTCCTTGGGAATCTCATTGCAGTGTTTAATATGGGAGGTGGTAATCCAGGCGGTATGATGCCCTTACAGCAGCAGGCACAACAGCAGCAACATAGTTCACAAGGTACATTTGGTAACATGGCACCAAATAGTCAGAATCTACAGCCTGGTATGGTGGCACTTCCAAACACGTCACAGACACATCCTAATTTCTCTCAACAGAGACAGCAAAATCCACAGTGATGCAATGGTGCTTATTTAAAATTTTTACAAATATTGTTCACATATATTAGAATTTAGAAATCAGTTGCTATGAGCACCATAAAATGGCTGCCTGTTTCAGTTCTGTTATTTCAGATGAATAATACTTGTACTTTATTGATGTTTAGAAGGGGTGTATATATATACACACAATAGATAATTCTTGATAATCCTAGTTACTAATAAAACAATATCATATCTTATCATATATACAAATTATAGGATATTTACATATCTTATAATATCTCTCCTAATATCTCTACACTCACCCTCAAGTTGGAGCATGATGTCAATCATGCCCAACTTGTTACAAAGATATTCAACTCGAATCCCATTAAGAGCTTTGGTTAGGAGATCACCCAGTTGATCACTGGATCTGACATGTCCTGTAGAGATGAAGTTTTCTTTGAGCTTGTTTCAAATAAAATGATAGTCGATTTCAATATGTTTCATGCGTTCATGGAATATCGAATTAGAAGCTGTGTAGGGCCGCTTTATTAGCACACCACAGCTTTACTGGTAACAAGATTTTAAGGCCAACCTTTCAGTAACTGATATATTCAGACTATCTTACATGCTGATTGTGCCATAGCTCTGTATTCTACTTCTGCACTCGATCTTGACACCACATGTTGTTTTTTGCTTCTCAAAGATACCAAATTTTCTCCTACAAAAATACAGTATCCTGTAGTAGACTGTCTTGTGGCTTTTGATCTACTATGATCGGCATAACAAAAACATTCAATATCTATGTGACCATAATTTTTGTACAATATCCCACGACCTAGAGATCCCTTCAAGTAATGTAACACATGTTCTAAGGCTTCCAACTGTCTGACAGTTGGGGAGACCATAAATTGGTTAAGGATACTCACTAGGTAAGTGATGTCAGGACGGGTTATCGTAAGATAATTTAATTTGCCAATCAATCTCTTGTACCTTTCTGGGTTCTCAAACGACTTGCTCTTAGTGGCTTCAACGGGATTTTCAGATGGTATACTACCATCAGCATCAAGTTTTGGATTGTAAACCATGGGAAAGCTAGTTGGGGTAGCTCTTAATTTTTCAGTTTCTTTTAGGAAATCAAGGATATATTTTCTCTGAGTCAATAAGATGCCCTTCTTACTCTTCATGACTTCAATCCCCAGGAAGTACTTTAATGAACCCAGATCCTTCGTCTGAAAATGGGAGTTAAGGAATGACTTGAGTGATGAGATCTTCGAGGTATTATTTTCCGTAATCACAATATCATCAACATACACAACTAGTAGAATCATGCCAGCACTTGTTCTCTGATAGAACACAGAATGATCACGCTTACTCTGGCACAGAGGAGCATTGATGGGGGTGACGGTCGAAAAAAAGGGTGCTGAGGACGGTGTAGCAAATCAAGGGACCGTCGGAGCACAGAGGACCAGCAGTAGTGAACCCAAAAGGTGAACAGAGAACCTTTAGTGGACTAACGATAGTGAACCCACACGGTGGCTGACAAAAGAAAGAAGGTGCTAGTCATTCACCATCGGCGAATGTAGACGACTCGAGCCCTAACCTCCTGAAGCTAACGCTAAACCAGGAAGGGAGAAAGACAAAAAAAAAAAAATAACACCAAGAATTATGCCTGCTCTGATACTATGTTATTTCAGATGAATAATACTTGTACTTTATTGATGTTTAGAAGGAGTATATATATACATAATAGAGAATTCTAGATAATCCTAGATACTAATAAAATAATATCATATCTTATCCTATATACAAATTATAGGATATTTATATATTTTATAATATCTCTCCTAATATCTCTGCAAGTTCTAAATATTATATTTTCATGGAGGCCAAATAAAATATATTGTATTTTCATTAGAAAGTTATGGTTCAATATTTCTGTTCTGTTCATGGAATTTTGTTATTACTCCATCTCGCTGGCATTTATGATTTTTTGGATGCCTTCTCTCCCTTTTCTTAATTGGATGCTGTGATTTGAGAAGTACTATGAACTATAAATTGCATTTTAGAACGAGGGTGACATTTACCAGACCATCAATTCTGCCACGTCACAAAAATTACTAAGTGTTGTGTGGTATGTAATGTTGTACGAGGAGTAGGTACTAGGTAATAGAAATTGTGGTGGGGTATTTAGAATATGCAAATATTTAGTATCTGCGTATTAAGGAGTAGTGTTTCGCACTGAAAACTGAAGTCTGGTAGAGAAATCTTTCATAAGATGCACCCCCTTTAGGATTTCTTCATAATTTAATAGCACACAATTATGTTTTTGAAAGCATGCGCTGAACGTTCATTTCGTGAGTTTGATGAGTCTGAACACATGTTCATAGATAATGTAAGTCTTGTATCCTCATAGATGCATCTTATTTTGCTATTTGTGAGTTTGCTTTCAGATACATACAGTCAATGATAATGAAAGAGTCCAGGCATGACAAAGCTGTGTTAGCAACAGAATGAATGTCACTCTGAATCTGAAATGAACCTGAAATTATAAAAGATTAAGAGAACATTCTGGTAAAAGCAAGGCTAAAATACTAAGCCATGCTTTTGTCTTTTGCTTTGTATAATTGAGAATTTATGTCAGCGGTTGGAGAATTCAAGAAATCTGATACAGCAGCAGCAGCATCTTTGCACAAACCATTCCAACCTGTTTCATTACACCAACAAATTAAAACCAGTAAGTCATAAGATAACTGTGCCAGCTGCTTTTCTGTCTCATAATATGTGCATATATAAATAAATAAATAAATAAAACCCTGTAATGCTAGTTTTAAAAGGGACAAAAACATATTAAACTTTATTGTTAGTACTTGGGTAAATCCTCTGCGTTTGACTGGTGGGTTGTATGCTTTAAAAGTAGGAATGCCTGGTTTTTGAATTGAAGAAAACTAAACCTACCAGTCAAGTAACTTCAAAAGGAAATAGCATGTAAAGGGTTTAACTTGCACTCGTCTTGTAAACAAGGAATCAAATAAATCTAATTGATCTGATTATTCACTCTTTGGAACTGATCAGGAAACATTAATCCACTTGTGTAAAATCTAATTGGTTTACCGTATGCCAACGAAAGCAAATGTTAATGGAAAGTTCCCTGATGCCAAACTAAAGCTTTTCTCCCCCTGTCTCTATATAATGGCAAACTAACTAGTGTGAAAAGAGGAGAGCTTACAATTCTTGAAGGCATGTACTCTTATCTTCCAATTCTTGAGATTTCTGGCGGTCCAATGAAAAGACTGATGGCAAATTAGTAGTAGTAGTAGTAGTTGGTTGGTCTTGTTGCAGAAGGGGAACCTTGTCCTGCTCAAGAGAAGTTTGGCTGGAAGGCGCCGGCGAGAAGGGAGGCGATGGAGTTGATGATACCGAGAAGGAGTATCTCCTGTTGCCGGGTCCGAAACTAACTGGAAGGGGTGAGGGAGGAGTTGGAGGTGATGAAGTTGGAGAGTCATAACTAGGGTTCATAGTATTAAGCAATAACATTGATGAGAAACTCTCTGATCTTTTAATCTCACCTTCCTCCTCCTTCCCATACAAAAATAATAAGCCATTAACTTGTTTTCTCTCAAACTTCTCTCTTCTTTATGCCAAAGTTTCCCTCTCTGTTCTTTTTTTTTTTGAAACTTGAGCTTTAGGTATAACCTACCAGTCTTACCCCTCCTTCCTCCTTCCCTCAGCTACTCTTCATACCTTTCTTGTTACTTTGACTTCAGGGTTTCCTTCAGTTTCTTCAACCTTCAATTCTCATTAGGGTATAAGGTGATGCTACAGTTAATGCAACATCCAACAACTATGTCTTTGAAGCATTAAAATTTGGATCTGACGAAACTTAACATGATGAATTCATAAAATTGATCAGCTAATAACTGGGCAGAGAGAGAGAGCAGGATTATGGTTTTAGTTCATGAAAGGAATATGTGAAGAGAATTGGTTTAGTTTATAAAAACCAGTTTTGTATACTATTCAGCTTCAAATTTCATAATCAATATAAATATATTGTTAGTGTAACTATGAGTCATGAAATCTATCTTAACCCTTATCATTCTAATCAGTTCTGGGGTTTTAGATCTTCAGTTCATAATTTCAAATAACATCGCAGAAGCATGTATGTTGAAGTCGCAGGAAGCTACTAGGCCATGATTTGGTCTGTGTAAGAAGGTTTCTCTGTATTGTTGTTTGAATGGTCAATGTGATGCGATGTGACTTGTGAGAGGTGAATGAATCCAAAAGCGAGACTTTACCATTTTAGTATTATTGAATCATTGACTAATTGGTAGCCATATTCACTTAATCGCATGGTCGCTTTCTTATATGACCATGAAGAACCAACCGTTGTATCAAAAAAAAAAAATGAAGAACCAACCGAAACAAAGTAGCAAATCTGTGTCAATACTTTTAAGAGGAATGAAAAAAAAACTGAAAAATTTTCAAATACGTCCATTTTAAAAATAAGTAAATATATACATTTTATAAATATAGAGAATTATTTAGAGGCCAATGAAAAAGAATTTATTATAAAAAAATCTTATGAAATTATTAAATAATTAAATAGCCATAACGGATTGGGATAATAAATTTGATTTGTATAATTATTAAGTTATAATTGTCATTTGTACCATTTGTACCATTTTCAAGTTATCATCGTATGCCTCTAATTATTATTTGTGCCACTTCAAGTTATCATTGTATGTCTCACAATTGTTATTTGTGTCACTTCAAGTCGTCATCATCTTTTCAGTAATTTTGTTATTTGTATATAAGGGTAGCTTGATAATTATATAAATTAAATTTATTATCCCCATATCTCCTTTGACTATTTAATTATTTGATAAGTTTACGGGACTTTTTTATAATAAATTTTCTTTTACGAAAACTTTGAATAATTCTCCCCTATAAATATATATATAAAGTGGATAAATGTTATTAAAAAATAGTGGAAGTCTATACGATTTATAGTTTGTTTTTGTAGATTTTTTAATAAAATATAAAAATTGTAATTTTATAAAACTTGTCCTTTTTTTCCCATAGAGACTAGACAAGTTTTTCACATATCATACCAAATTTGAGGCGAGTTGCTTTATTTATAACTTAAGAATAATATAGTTTGTTGTAGGTTATATTGATATCGTTTTAATTGATAATGATCTTAATACTTTATATAGGTTTTGAAAATAGGTAAATAATACCTGTGATTTCAATTAAATTTAAGAAAAATCCATATAACCAATATCATATATAATAATAATAATAATAATAATAATAATAATATTGTTATAGAATACTCCCTCTAGTGAGTAATATAAGAATTAAACAATTCATTTGAATAGAATACAAAAATTAGTAAGTTAGTTATTTGTAACAAATATTTATTATTTTCTCTATAATACACCTCCTAATCATGTATATTATAACTATCTTTTGATGAAACAATTTTACTATATGCAATCAATAAGGAGAGTTTAAGAAAAAAATTAAAAAATTAGGAGACAAAGTGAATTGAGGTTTTATATTTATAACTAAAATAGACTTTTATTTAGCTCTTATATTTAGAACTGAAAGTAATATTAAATCTCAACTATGGGAAGTTAATTCATTGGTTAAGATGATAAGTGGAGAGGGAGGTAAATGGAGACATTTCTCTCATGTAATCTAGGTTGATATAAACTATTCATACAAGTAATGCCCAACATAAAACTATGTCTTCTTGATAAATTTTGAATCCAATATTAACACGCTAGCTTATTCGGCCCTAGTTTTTTCCCCTTTTCTCTTTTATCACATAAGAAGGATTTTCGTCTAAATTTCTACCCTACATTTCTTTTTTGGCCAAAATACCACACTCCATTTCATCTTTACTGCTTGAAGTCATACAAATATTTATTATTATTGAAAACATGGTTTTTTCGAGTTCGAAATCAATGAATGCACCAGTGGCACTTACCTATCTAGGTTGACCATATTTAAAATCATTCGAGTTTATTAAAATATTTACTTTACTTTTAATTAATGGGGACATAAAAAAAAGGAAAGAGAAGGATGTGGCTTCTTTCGCTTTTAACATAACAGGCTATTAGCTCAGTGTTAGAGTGCACCCCTGATAATTGTATCATGGTGCCTAGACTGTGAAGGCCCCCAGCCACATGGATAGTTACCTAATCTAGCAATACTAAATTTAACCCAATAATAAAAACATTGTGATAGAATTAATGAATAGAATCGAAAGAGTATAGCTATATATGAACTAGAACGAACTAGGCAAAACATTAATCCATAGTTTAGCTTGGTATGATCTTCAAGTTAGTCATCCTATCTTGAAGTCCAATCTAACCTAATGGAGAACCTATCATCCACTAGGTTGGACAAATTGGATTTGATTAAACCAAGTTCATAGTTCAATTAGTTTAGTCCAATCTCCTCTTCTTTATAATATTTATAATATGCATACTATTATAACATAATATAATAAAATAATATATATGTTATTATATATATTACCAGATAATATATATAAATATATAAAATAAACATAATATTATAATATAATAATATACATAATTACTGGGTAAGACTAGGTTATTTAGTTTACCATATTAATTCGAGTTTAGTGGTCTTGTCTCATTTTTTTAGGTATTTATTTATTTATTTATTTATTTATTTCAGATTGAGTTTAGAACGGGCGAGTATAGGTTAGATTATCGTGTTATATATTTAGTCCTATAGAGAAGTAATGAGAAATAAAGGGTAGAAAGGATGATACACTATATATTTTGTACATCCTTTTGTTTTAGGCTGTGTTTGATTGGGGATAGATGGGATAAAAGAACGGTATAAACTTGAAAATGTGCTTTCAGCATTTTATCATGCTTGGATTGACTTTTTGGGTAACTGATTTTTTGACTAAAAGTTACTTACTTCAGTAATTTTTTTTGACATTTAACTTTTAGTTTTTACCTTTTTTTTATATTTAAGCATTCTGACACTAATTTTTCTAATAGAAAAATAGACAAATAAAGATATTTTAAAATTTAAAAGGATAAAAAGAATATTTCAATTTAAAAAAATGATAGATTAGGCATAAATCTTAATCTATCATTTCAAAATTTTGAGACAAAAAATAAAATTGCCCTTTAGTCATTTACTACTACTACAATGAGATTTACTACTTGAGCAATTATTTTGATTATTTTTACTACGATATTTATTACACTGTAATATCTAAATTGTAAATAATTGCTTTAGTCATTCACTACTTATGCAATGGGACTTATGATTTGTGTAATAATTTTGATTATTTTCTCTAAGACATTTACTAATCTCAATAACAATTAAGTTACAATTAATTGCTTTAGTCATTTTCTAATTCTACAATATGATTTACGACTTGAGCAATGATTTTAATTACTTTCGTAAAAATATTTACTACTCTCAGTAATAATTGAGTTGTAAGTAATTGCTTTAATCATTTACTACTTCTATAATGGGATTTATTACTTGAGCAATGATTTTAACTACTTTTACTAATACATTTACTACTTTTGTGCAAGTAATTAATTTTGTCATTTACTACTCCTACAATAAGATTTACGACTTGAGCAATAATTTTGACTACCATCGTATCCTCCTCCTCACTGTTCATCTTGCTCCTCTTATCGCTCTCCTTCCTCTTACCACAATCTTGCTCACCCTCACTGTCAACGTGCACACCAGAATTTCTACTGTCGCTGCTATAGATGGTCTTCCTCATCTTCAAAATAGAGAGAGAGAATGGTTGTGTGAAGAGAGAGAAAGGGGAAGTATAGCACTGAGATCGCCAGAGAAAATGACCCAAAAAGGGCGAGGGCGAGCAAGATTATGGTCAAAATTATTACTTAAGTTATAAATCTCATTGCAGGAGAAATAAATGACCAAATTAATTACTTACACAAAAATTAGTAAATGTATTAGTAAAAGTGGTCAAAATTATTGCTTAAGTGATAAATCCTATTGTAGGATTAGTAAATGATTAAAGCAATTACTTACAACTCAATTGTTACTGAGAATAGTAAATATTTTTACGAAAATGATCAAAATCATTGCTCAAGTCGTAAATCCTATTACAAGAGTAATAAATGACCAAATGAAAATTTTGTCTTTTGCCTTCAAATTTTAAAAGAACGGATTGAGACTTATGCCCAATTTATTTTTTTTTAAATTTAGAGGCTATTTTTGTCTTTTTAAATTTTGAAATATCTTTATTCGTCTTTTCCCTTTTTAATATATCATTTAAATAAATTTATATCAAATTAGCTTTTTATAGAAATTTATCTCAACATAAATTACAATACACCATATGATTTTTAACCCAACTTGAGTTTTCAAAAATTAGAAGGAATAAAAATTACTTATGCCGCCATTTATCTAAACACACACTTGTAAACTTACAACAAGAAGATTAAATTTATCACTTAATTAAATGTCTAATTTAGGAAGGGGAAGATCTCAAAAAATATCACTTAAATTATAAAATTTTAAATCAATTTATTTATTACACTTTTAAAATTATTTATTACTATTATAAATAAATACCAATATATTTTTATAGGAATTGCTGAGTTTTAAAATTTAAATTCCCACTTAGGAAGCTCAATGATACATGTATTATTGTAAATTAGGAAGATGAATTACATTATCCTAAGAACATTGATCTTTATCTACTACTAAATACATGAACTATAATATTTGATTGATATTAATTTATGAGTTTATTTGGACAATTGATAACACTTTCACTTTTAAAGAATTTTATTGATGACTCTTCGTCTCATCCGTCACAAACATTTTAATTTTAAAATGTTTAAATTTTATAAATATATTTATAACCCCTATTTTATATAATTTCCCCACTAAATTTTATTGAGTTGAGGGATGAGTTGAGATATAAAATTAGGAGAAAAAACTAATTTAACCTTGATGAGTAATTTTAACTTAATATAAAAATATTTTATGGTATGGTTGGTGCAATGGAAATAGAAGTAAAAGTGAAATCTTCTACTTTTTTTATTTAGTATAATAGAAATCACTTTTATTTTTAACAATTTGAACCATTTTAATTTTATTAAAAAAACTAAAAAAATGAGATTATATAAGTGGAAGTAAAATATTTTAGACAATTTTATTTTAAATTATAAAATTCCTGAACAACTTTAATCCTTCTAAGTTATAAAAAAATAATTTAGACTATTTTATCCTAAATTATAAAAAAAAAATACATAAATTCTATATTTATTTTCATCCTACCAAACAAATTTTTAAAATTTATTTTTAATCTAATTCTATTTTTATTTTTTTTATACTAAAAAATTTAGGTAGGTTCGGCATCAATTCTCCATTAAGATCAAGGCACAGCCTCATAGCTTAAAGAGCGTTTACAAAAAACTTATAAAATCGCCTATCAAAGGAGCTTTTACAATAACAACGAAAATCAAACTCATATTCCTTATAGGATATGAGCCTATTCCTTAACTATATATACTAACTATCATTAATAATTATATTTTCACTTCTACTCTGATATAATTTTTTTTTATAAAAAATTCTCCCATCTTACTAAATTAACCTTTGAGTTATTTGGGTACACGGGACCTCCTTCATTTAGAACGAAGAAGTTAGACATTCGAGAAAAAATGGGGAGAGATGGTAATTATCTAAAAATAGGAGGGGCTCAGTCGAAAATTCCAAGTTAGATTGTCATAGACATATCACATATGGTCTTCCCCAAGTAGTCCATGAGAACGAAACCAAATCAGAATCTGAGTGAGCTGAGAGAGTGTGCATTCGCAGAGTAATCGCAATGGCGGAGTCCAATACCGTACACTCGCCTCTCGTGACCTACTTTTCCATGTTATCTCTTCTCTCACTTTGTCCTCCATTCGTCATCCTCCTGTGAGCTTCCTTTTCCATTTTCGCTTTTTCACTTTCTTTACTACGATGTTTTTTTCCTACTTTCTTCATTTTCTTTCATGTTTATGCTCATTTGGATTTGATGTGTGATAGAAATGAGTCTTTTACGTCAATTTTCATGGTAGCATGGTCATTTCCTTTCTTTGTTATTAAATCTGAACTCATGCAGAGTCAACATTAGGATTCTTAATCTTCCAAACGAGCTTAATTTCCTTCGTTTCATTTTTTATGTTTTAGAACATTGAATAGGTTGATCGAAACTCGATCATTTTCAGAATTCTTACAAGCTAATGCAGTAGGCTAAATGTAAGATAAGAGTAATAGTGAATCCACGGTTTTTGATGCACGCCGATTTCGGATCTTTTTCTTTGATTCTCGTCTACTTCACCAGATATTTCCGTACCACAGGCTAGGAACTTGATTTTGAACAAATTGTTTCGGTAAAGTAGAGCGAGTAGCTTCATCGATTTCTTGCATGGAGTAGCCTCAACCGTTTTTTGTTACAGGGCTATGAATAAATTTAATTATATCATAACATTCAATCGGTCTGATTTATTCGCTGGCTTTTGTGCGTCAAATCATACGGATCAAGAATTACTCAGCACTGATTTTGATGGATGGATTTGTAATTTAGATTTTCTACTTAATGCAGATGGTTTACGATGACACAAGCAGACGGGTCTGTTTTACAGACTTGGGATTATTTGAAACAGAATGGGCTGCAAGGATTTCTTAACGTATGGCCCAGACCTACTGCTACGGCTTGGAAAATAATTGGCGCGTATGCTGCATTTGAAGCGACACTTCAACTTGTTCTACCTGGTAAAAGGGTCGAGGGCCCCATATCTCCTACTGGCAACCGACCAGTGTACAAGGTTGTTCATACTCTGATTATCGCCAGTGTAATTGGTTTCTATTTTAGCTTTCATGCATAGCTGCTGCTAAGACATACAAAATGTCGTTGTTTTTTTCAGATGATGCAGTTTCTGGATTTCTGCTATGTTTACTTTTATTTGGCTTATATGCTATTTATTGATATTCTCCACATTCCTGTCAGTCTGAAACATTTTTGCTTACATTGTACAGGCAAATGGTGTGGCAGCATATGTAGTGACATTGATTACTTATCTTGGGCTATGGTGGTGAGTTATATATATATCCAACACTGCTTAACACTCCGGTCTTCTGTTTTTCGCAAAACTCATTATCACCTTATAAAGTTTTCCCTATCTACAGCTAAGAGTTAATAGTTAACCTGTTCTACGGAGCAAGATCTCTTGTCTTGTTAATAGTTAACCTGTTTTTCCTTCCAGCAATGAATGGCACAATAATTTTGCATGCATTTGCAGGTTTGGAATATTCAACTCAACCATTGTGTACGATCACTTGGGGGAGATATATTCAGCACTCATTTTTGGGAGTTTTGTCTTCTGTATTTTCTTGTACTTAAAAGTGAGACTTTAACATTGCAAAAGCTACTTGTCATTTGTTTTCTGTGCTACTTATAATAAAATTTCTGACACAAGTGTTATATTCTTTAGGGCCATTTTGCACCATCTTCTACTGATTCCGGCTCATCGGGGAACATAATCATCGATTTTTACTGGGTAATTATTTTTCTAATTTATTGCTCATTTTTCCTATGAGAAGATTTTCATTGATTTCACTTTTTGATAATCTAATCATTTGTACTGAAAAATTGTGGATAGAGAAACTGAATTAGAAAAAAAAATATAAAGAAGTAATATGATAGATTTCCCTCCCGTTCCCATGTCACCTGTTGGTGTCATGCCGTCAGTGGACCATGTATGCAGTGAAGCATGCTGGAAACAAGAGCTGTCACACCAGAAACAACACTGAACACTTCACTTCCTTTTGTATATAGAGACACACCAGAGTCCTACAGCTAGGGTAACATAGAATAAATAACAAGGACAAACAACAATACTAAATGCAAATGTAAAAATGGATAGCGATCAACATTCGTCAGGACAGAAAAAGCAGAATGATAAAACTAATAGTTCCTAGCTTTTGAGAGGCTAGAGTCTTTAAGGGGTAAAAGATTCTTCAATCTCTCCTTCTCTGCATCTTACTTCTTGGTTCTTCATAACTCCTGACTAGCAATTCACTTCTTCCCCACTCTTCCATGGCCCCTCCCAAGCGTCAGAGTTAGTTGTCTCTCCTGGGATAAGTCTTCTCAGCTAAAAGCTATATGAACATTTGGGCCAGCAACCAGCATGTGAAAAGTGTGATCTTTAAGAAACAGTGCATGTTTATTCTGAACCAAGAAGACATTGATATGTTAAAAATATTTAAAACAAGTGGTAGTTTTCCTCTTTAAGGTTCTCTTAAGTTGCATTTACAATTCCAGCCTGAATGTGGACTTTGAAATTCCATTTGTAGTTTTTTGGGTTTTCTTGTTTTAGTTTCTTTTTCCACCACTAAAAAAGAAATAGCATTTTTTCTTGTTTGTTATTATTGGGAATTAACTCTCTTTTTCTTTAGCTATGTTTTATGTAATTTATTGACAAAGAAATATGTAGTTTAGTGTCACATCAATACATATTTTCATTTGAATGATAGAATTGTAAATGTTGTCATTCCTGCAGGGTATGGAGCTCTATCCCCGAATCAGGAAAAATTTTGACATAAAAGTTTTTACAAATTGCAGATTTGGAATGATGTCTTGGGCTGTTCTTGCACTGACGTATTGCATAAAGCAGGTGGGGTATTAATTTTTATTTTGTGAAAGATGAAATAAAGTCACGCTAAATAGCACTTGTCTTACATTAACAGCAAGATTAATCAGTTTCAAGAACTCATTGTTGGTCATTTATATCTTTTAGTAGAAATGCCTTAGGCTTGGGGCTTTGGAGGCCTTAGCTCTTTCTACTAATCATATCTTTTTGGAGGAATATTTATATGATTCATGTTAAAAATGTTAGAAATTCTTATAATGTAATTATTATTAGAATTTAGAAACGTGTGTATATTAGTTATTTCGTTAGTCCGTAATTGTAATTTTGTCCCCTAAAGGACCCTCCCTTATGTATAAGCACCCATATGCTTTGCTTTGTTCAATGCAAGAGAGAATTCCAGACTTTATAATATTATTAATTATTAATGTGTAAGATTATTTGGAGCATTAATTGCGGTTTCTTGATCTAGTTTCAGTATGTATATTGATCTTAGATACCTTAGTTCTTTAATACCTAAAGAAAGTGAAAGACGTTACTTAATCTTCTCTCTTCTGAGATGTATCTCTTGGGACATTAGAGAGACTCATCGTACTTGTGGCTCTAATCCTTTCTAATTTAATGTTCTGCTTTTAACTTGTTGAGATTGGTTGGAGAAGTCAAGGGAAATGGAATGGGCAATCAAAGTTTTATAGTTGAAGTCTGAAGATTTTCTTTTAACCTTTTGAGTTTATATACAACGGAGAGAAGGAAATACCAATTAGGCTATGCCTTAGCGCAACTTAACATTTATAATCAGTACTGAGTTTGCCCCTTTTTTGGGCCACACTAAGCACTGATTTGTTTGTTCATAAACCAAATTTTATGAACTTCAAGTGTATTTAGGCAGAGATGAATAGAACATAAAACTCTTTTCATGTCTTGAATTTTATTTGATAGAGGTTATGTTTAAGATCATCAATACATCAATGCCAAAAAAAAAAAGTTCATCAATACATCACTATAAATTATGAGATTGGGCTTTTGACTATTTGATTTGCCTAGTCATAAGGTATAGGCATTTATGCTGTAATATTTAAGGGTGTACGAAAAAAGCATGGGCTGTATTTTGCATCCCGATGCCCGGCCCTGTCTAGTAAAAGCCCTAACCATATCGGGCTGGGCATGCCCAAGTCGTGATACCATACTCATATTGTGGGAAAAAATCTGCAATTGTGAACTTCTAAAATAATACTATATTCATATATCTGCAAGAGTTAAATAATATCTATAATCCACTAAGAATAAGGCAACAAAAAGATAATAATTAAAGTCTTGAAATCTATTGCATATATATATAAAAAAAAAAGCTTTAAAGTCTAAGTAGTTTGTAATTACAACTTTACATCAATCTCCCTAATGTTAATAAGGATGAAGTATCTGAAAAAAATAAAATAAACAATTATAATTTGTAATGTAATCATATGATGATTGGCAAAGTTAAAAAAACAAAAGAGAAAAAATCAATATAGTTATAAATTTAAAAAATGCAACTTACCTATATTTCTAAAATGACCCTTTAGTCACCAGTAGACATCAT